>CM060941.1:286519379-296519379 GCA_030765085.1 Allium cepa | reverse complement strand
ATCCTACTTTCCATTACAAACACAATAGTAATTATATTCCGTAAATCATATCATTTTAAACGATTCACAAAATTTCGGCAGCATTTTCCCAGTGTTCCTTGTATTGTACACAAATGCGTGTACACAAGGAACGTAAAGGAAATACCGTCGAAATTTTGTGAGCCGTTTAAAGTGATATGATTGACGGAATATAATTACTTTATAGTGTTTGTAACTTGTCCAATACAGGGACAAATCCGACAAATGATGTATCAGATGATTAGAGTTGTCCGTTTTGTGGAAAAAACGAATATCCCTAAAACGATCATATACAACACTTGTCAGACGGGGCCAAATATATCTAAGGATTTAAATATTTGTTTATATTAAATTTAAATATATAACTCGTTTAATTAATATTGGTTTATATTTTACCGTTTTATTACATAAGAACTAAATTCATTTATACACAAAATTTGTACACAAAATTCATTTATTACAAATTCATTTACATACTAAATCAATTCACGTATTCGCACAAATACAAAACTCGTGTTCGCACAAATGCAATATCCATTCTAACGGCTTTCAAATGCAATAAACTCTATCACGCACATACGTTTAATATACTAACCAAATCAACATAAACTATAATGCAATATCCTAAATTACAAAATTTTCAATCGGTTATAATAACTTGTTCGTTATGGTATAATAGTTGAAATTAGGGAATAACATGATGTAATATGCATACACTAACAAGTAGGAATCAATCAACATTTGAATTAAACCCTAAATCAAAAAAACCTAAATATTAGGTTTAGCAAAATTACCGATTTGGAGAGCTAGAAGGGTGGAGATGGGCCAGAGCAGCTTCTAGATGGCGTCGGAGGTGGTTGGGATGGTGTTTGGGCCGGAAGTAGCAGGTTGGAGGTGGTGGAATGGTGGAATTGGAGGAAATGGTTTGAAGGGGAAGATGAAAAATGAATTGAAGGTCGGTCTCTGGAAAATATGCAGAAAATTTTCCAACGGCTTCCTACGGCCGCAAACGGCGAATTTCCAACGGCTTCAAACGGTTACGTCAAGATCCAACGAGCCGTTGCAAGCCGTTGGAAATGCCGTTGGAGGCCGTTGGAAAACGGGCGTTGGAATACACTGTAGTTCTAGTAGTGAATTTCTATTTACAAGTCTGTTTATTGCAGTTTTGGATATGAATATCTAGTCCTTGTTATTAATATTGGAAATCTAAATGGAAAGGACTTGTATTAGTATTATGGTTAAAGGAACTGATATTTAATGCTAGTTTAGGATGTATGAACCGCACACTTAGAAGTTATTAAGAGCATATATATATATATATATATATATATATATATATATATATATATATGTATATATATATATATATATTAGCATAATAAAGGTATAATTTCCGCGCATAATTGCGTAGTTAGTTAGGTAACAATTGTCATTGATTCCCTTTTGGGAAGGCAATTAATATTTAAGGTGTAATAAGGAAGATTCGTGTAAGGCCTTAAGTATGAAACTGTGAAATGAGTATTGTATATGAGGAGTATTTAAATTATAGCTAAGTCATAGGGATGCAAGGTCAGTAGTGTTACACGACAAAAGTCTGCCATTCACTTTGAGGCTGCCTCCTATGATAAATATTTTTGATGATGAGAGGTTGGTCTCAAATACTGTAGGGTAAATTTACCTAGCTAATTTGGCTATCCGTTCCTATAAATAGTCAAACTAGCGTGAGACGTCATTATGAGCATGGGATATAATATGAAGGGCCTGCTTGGGAGTCTTCAGGTATTAAGTGGTTGTTTGAGGGTCCGCCTCTTTCCTCAAATGATATTAAATGGCCAAGGGGCTAGTTATTAGGCATGATAGGTGGTATCTCGACATGGGTCCGCTTTAAGATAAGGTATCAAAAAAATTTCAAGAATAGCAGCATCTTAACCCATTTGACTAAGAAGAACCTAGTCTTTTCTTGAGATGATAGATGCATTAAGGCATTTGAGAAGCTTAAGGAGTTATTCACTAGTGCACGTGTGCTCACTATTCCTATTGGAACCAAATCATTTCACTACTAGAATTTTGTTTATAAACATCACAACTTTTTTTCATTTTTAGTATTTAATTTTCTGTTAATAACGATCTTTAAGGATGCTGTCTTTTGTGATAATGAATCCAACTTTCTGCATATCAGTATTAAAGAGTATTTTTTAGTCATTCCATGGTGTAAAGAAGGCGTAATGCAAGAATTTGATGTAAATCATCTCAATGCACAAGATTTGTCAGTAAAATTCTTTAAATCCTATTTTTGTTTATTGTTTCATTTTTCACTTTGGTGGTATCATTGATTGAGGTACTCTCCAACTAGAGGCACATTACTGGCTAGTTCTTGAATTCAATAGAAGGTCCCATAAAAATACTTTTAGAAAGGCTATTTTATTACCGTACCTTTAGCTGTGATAACTATTGACGTGGTAATTTTATTTTTACTATTCTTTATTTCCACTCATTACTTTTATATATTTATGTCTTTTTTTTCCTTTAATGTTGGCATTGGTTTTAAATATTGGATTTGAAATAAGAGTTTGATGTATAGTATTATGCTTTTTCCAAGTACACAATGCTCTCATAGAAATACAAGGATAGGCTCTTGGCGGTTTCAGTTATTCTCTTTTAATATTAATTTGTCCTCATCTATTTCCGTATTTTTTGTTTCCAATCATGATGAGAATAACTTTGTATCATTATTTCATGCAAAAGAAAGATGTCATAAGGATTTGTTACCTTGCTCGTAGATAATCATTGGAAAAAATGGATAATAAGGATTTAGTTTAGAGAATCTATAGAAAAATGTGATCGTTCTGAACTACTAAATTTTACTGTTGTATAGATTTCTTAATTTAGCATTGTGGCGCTTCAAATCTGATCAAGACGGATCGTATAGACAGGTTGTGTATGTGGTGATTGTTTTTATTTTGGGTTATTTATTATAGGCCCTTTGTATATGTTTTTCTTATGTCTGTGTATATCTTGCTCATATATTTAGCATTATAATCATTCTTGTAGAATTCTTTTTTATGTTCAGCAATGGATAAATCTTGGATTAATAAGATAGGCTCAGTACGAAGTATAGTGTAGGACTCTAAGCCTTCTTAAGTTTTGCTAAGGGAAATGCTAGTGATGCTAAGAAAGTCCAATGCCCGTGCGTAGAATGTATGAATTTTAAGCATAATTCTTTTAGAAGAATCAAGGAACATTTGATAATATCTGGTTTTAGTTTGGGCTACGCAAACTGGATGTGGCATGGAGAACCTCCTTTAACCTCGTGTGATAGTACACCTAATCAATTTAACACGGCTAACAACCCCAAATCTGGTGCTGATAATGATGACATGTGGGAAGCAGCTTTTGGTGAAGGTGATTATGATGATTATACAGTAGAGTTTGGTAAGTTTGTTGATGATGCATAAAGGCTATTATATGATGGTAGTAAGCACACTAAATTGGATGCACTAGTTCAACTCGACAGCTTAAAAGCAAAGTTTGGATTGAGTGACACTTGTTTTGGTGAGGTCCTTGAGATTGCTTCATCCTTACTCACTTATGGGAATGTGCTGCCTCAAACTTTGTATGAGTAAAAAAGACACTCACCAAATTCAGACTTGATTACGAGAAGATACATACATGTCCTAATGATTGCATCTTGTATAGGAAAAAAATATGCGGATGGAAAATGTTGCTCTATATGTGGGTTGTCTTGGTGGAAGAAGAGGAGAGATCAAACTGAAAAGGAGGGATAACCAGCAAAGATGTTATGGTATTTTCCAATTATGCCTAGATTTAAACGTTGGTTTAAATCTCATGACACAGCTAAAATGCTTACTTGGCATGCTGATAATCGTAGTATTGATGGTTATATGCGACATCCTACCAATTCCCCTACTTGCAAGTTGGTTAATTATAAGTGTGCTGAATTTGGTAGCGAACCTAGACATCTTAGGTTAAGGTTGTCAGTAAATGGTGTACATCCACATAGCAATATGAGTAGTAGATATAGTCCTGACCAGTACTGTTGGTAACTTATAATCTTCCTCCTTGGTTATGCATGAAAAGGAAGTTTATGTTGTTATCTTTACTAATTTTGGGTCCAAAGCAACTGGATGGGATATAGCTATCTACTTAGAGCCACTAATTGATGATTTGTAGAAATTATGGAATGGAGTTATCTATGTATATGATGCGCATAAGAAAGAATACTTCACCATTAGAGTTGTGTTGTTGTAGACCATCAATGATTTCCCTGCTTACGAAAACTTACTGTGTTGAACTATTAACGGGTACAAAGCTTGTTTAATTTGTAGTGACAATACTACCGCCATACATCTGCCACATAGTAGAAAAATGTCATATGGAGGTCACCGTAAGTATTTTTCTCGTCATCATCCGTATCGTAGGTAGAGAAAGGTCTTCAATAACGAGCAAGAATGGGATGATGCCCCAATACTGCAAGCCGGAGAGAAGTGTTGAAGTCAGTTGAGCACATTAATTATGTGTTTGGGAAACCAAACTTAAAGAACAATTCGAATGAAGAAACTTGGTGTTGAAGAAGAAGTCAATCCTTTTCAATTTGGAGTATTGGGTAGATGTGATGTACATTGAAAAGAACATTATGGATAGCTTAATTGGGACATTTTGAACATGCCTTTTAAGACAAATGATAGTGTTGCTACCCACCAAGATATGATAGATATGGGGTCAGGGCTTGATTTGGCTCCACAAGTTGAGGGAAGAGGACTTATTTACCTGCTGCTCCCTATACATTATCATGGGTAGAGAAGCTAAAAGTGGCTATGTCCTTTGCATGTATGAAAGTTCTGGATGGTCATTCATCAAATATAAAGAATTTGTTGTCCATGTCTAAATTGAAATTATATGGAATGAAGTCTCTCGATTGCCACATATTGATGCAACAATTGCTTCATGTTGTCATCTGTTCAGTGCTTCCAAAACATGTTAGGATTGCTATAATGATATTATGCTTTTTTAATGCATTATGGACTAAGGTGATAGACGTGTCGAAGCTAGATAAACTTCAATCTGATTTGGTGGTTACATTATGTGAATTAGAGAAATTATTCCCTCCATCATTTTTTGATATAATGACACATTACAGTGTGTATCTAGTTAGGGAAGTTCGTTTATGTGGTCCCGTATTCTATATATGGATGTACCATTTTGAAAGATTTATGAAGGTGTTGAAGGGGTATGTATGCAATCCTTTACATCCCGAGGGCTACATAGCTGAGAGTTATATTGCTGAAGCATTAGCTTAGTTTCGGTCGGACTTTAGGCAAGATTGTGGTCCAATGGAATGCCTAGCAACATATACCTTGTTTTGGTCGATTTTGGCGGCTAATTTGAGGCAATTTGATGAAGAAGATCGAGACAAAGTGTACCTACATGTGTTATCCAACAATGACGAGGTGGATTCGTCTCTACTACTAATAATGTAAATTCGATGAACTAACTTCAACCGCGTCTTTTTGAAATACCCGAAATGCCCTTACATTTTCAATGTTTAATTTACACACATCATGTATCCCTTCCTTTTTTCTTCCTTTTCTTTTCCTTCTAGTTTATTACTCAACATGTGCTCCTTGCACGTTCCATATCTCCTTCTGCTTTGTTCTCCCATCTCATTTCTCTTTTTAAAAAATTACGTATTTGTGAATCTGCTTCCACCGATTACAACTGAATCACATCCCCGCTATCAATAATCTCTTTGAAGCCATGAAACGTTAGTTGATAAAATCAACAAATTATACGAAATCCGAAATTTTGATGCTATCGGATCTAGAAATTACTTAGTAAAGTTTGGCGATAGGGTGTTGTTGCTCTATTTTCCAGCGTCATGGGTAAATAGACCTTCGATCCTCTCATTTACGTTTTGATCTTCTCCGATTATGATTCAGTTTTTACATTTTTACTCATCTACCTGATAGAAGCGATTGCACAATTTAATATTGCATAAGGAGAAAGCATGCTTGGCAAAAAATTAGAAAGGGCTTGCTTCTTACTCTGCTCATTTTACTCCGGCATTTCACAATTTGAAATATGATTAAAGTGACAATGGCTATCGCAAGAGTGCAACAATTAGCCGAATGCTTTTGTCGAGATACTTCTGATCAGTGATTGATCGCTGCAAGTGCTCAACCATGATTTTTTGTGTCACGCTAAAGAGGAAGTGGGATTTGATGTAGGAGCAGGCGAGTGGCCTGATGATGGAAGAGGTCCCAGTTAGAGGGTCTTAGAGAGCTTTGATATAAGATGTGTAGCAATCCTTCCAAGTAACGGTAAAGCTTTTTAATCCAACAGAAAAAAACATTTTCATGAATCATAACTAATACATGCTATGAATAAATCTGGAATATATGCAAATATGCTTACGGTCAAACTATTACTTTAAATACGCGAACAAATTTGAAAATAATATCAAGGTAATTTTAGTTAATCTTAAGCAGGTTCACAAAGTTACTTTTAAAGTTTGAGCATGAGAGAACGTAATGTCAAAAGATTAAAAATAGAAATGTAGAAAAGATTACAAAGCAATACACAAAATGCTTATTTTGTTATCGCCTGTTATGTAGAATTTACTGACCATAAAGTCATGTTTGAAGTTTAATTAAGTATATTGTGAAGATCTATTCCTATACACAGATATTTTCTTTTTGGAACATTTTTTGTGCTTGCATGATATTTTATTTAATGGAAGCTAGCTTTAATCTTTTTGCATTTTAATTTATCAAGTATAAAGTAAATGTGAAACATATTTTGTTTCATCTACATGATATTTTTCTCAGTTCATACATGCATTTCATAAAATGTGTTGAAAGCAAGTGTAAGCATAAAAATAAAATTAACAAACAGCTCTACTTAAAAAAAAGATAAATTATAATTCATTCATAAAATAAATATCTCCAAGACTCCAACTCTCTATCATTATTTACCATATCCAATAATAATGCCCATATTTCGACCATCAAATTCAAATTGTATTTTCTTTACAAATTCAACTAAATGAAATCAAAATAAAAACTAAGCAACCACCAAGAAATTGTAGAAACCCTCCCCGGCTAATTCCTTTTCTCTGAAATTAGAGACTTGCAGTCCGTGTACCAAGAATATGAATGCTCCGAGCTAAAGATAATACAACCAAACATTTTAAAAATTATGTGTTGGCGACCTACCATAAAATGCAAGAATCGATTAAATCTTGAGATCTGAGAAGACCCAAAATATCGAATTCCTAAATTTGCCTGCTTTAGTCTCTGAATAAGAAATTAGCATCAGCAAGTGAAAGCCAATATACCAAAAATCAAATCTATTACCTGGATTTGAAATGGCATGAGTATGAGATCATCAATCTCATCATGTCTTCAAATGAGCTATATTCAGAGTATGAATTAAACAATTTAGGCATCAAAATATTGATAAATATTATAAATATCAACATTCTAATAAAAAATGAAATCTATATTTAAGTGTATGAACCGCAATGCTTATCCTTAACAGAGCATACTAACATATGGATATACTAACATATATTAGCATGGATGAAAAAGAAACTCATCATTAATTTTATATGTCAACTATCAGATTTATATATTACATTGATTAAATTATCCGATAGTTTTCATGCATTACTTATTTAAGCCATAGATAAGCGCTAAGTTAGGCAAAGTTGGAGGTATGAGTTGGGAGATCGGTTCAGGCTTTAGAACACACATGTTAGTAAATTAGAACATGTGCATATGATAAAACTAAATAAAGAATATATAAGGGCCAAAATAAAGAAATATATTTCCAATAGCCAAAAATTCGTACTTTTAATATGTTGTTTTCTTTTAATATGCAGCTCCCTAATTAATTGGAGATTAACAAGCTGATACGAAAAGACAAATTAACAAGCATCCATTCAATTCTTGCTCGCCAACCCGCCAAGCATTCATGGTGGTGGAGGATGCAACATCTAATAGTACAGAATATGTTGATTTTATTAGGCTATGGAATTGAGGATAAATCTCATGTTCAATTGAAGAAACACGTGTTGTCAAAATAGCTTGAGTTGATAAATATCACAAAAGAATGGGTTATACATGTGTTTATGTTGCATGCTCTATGTTCTTTTTATAATTTTTGGGCAAACTGAAAACTGTCTATGTGGTAAAATCTATTGATGCAATTTAGCATCAGGATTTACATTGTATATTTTATGACTGACTACTTATTTTTTGAATGCACGTAGTTTAATGTAATTTTCTTTTACTCAATTTTTTTTTATAATCTTACTCTTTCTATAACTTGATAGAGCAACTTTTTGTTACCTGAAATCAATGTTACATCTACCATCAACGCTATGTGCTCGAGTTTTTGGTTTTGCAGGTATTCATGATGCGTTCAAATAGGTCATTGCTTTTGGTTTATGTAATTACTCTCTTTTATAAAGTTTTTTTTAGCTGACTCTTTTATACAGTTTTTAACTAAACTTCACTATATTCTTCCAATCATGTTACTCTGGCTTCTTCTTTTCATTCAAATATGTTTATGCTCATTATGTAATATTAAATGAATTCAAAAAATGCAAGTATTAACTTAGATAACATCACTATATTTTTCAACAATAATATAACAAAAATAATGAAAGTATTTAACTTAAATAATATCACTACATTTTTAATTGTATTATACAAATTTTTTATGTACAATACTTTGTATAGATAAAAGTAGACATTCATGAAGTCGTATCTCATTATACCAACTAAAGTGATTAAGAAACATAAGTGCCCGTGCAACGCACGGACCACACACTAACATAAATTACACACAAACTAAGTCTACAAAAATTGATAATTTTACTCAAATGTTCGATATTTTTCTTGGCGGCAAGCTTCATCTTAATCTAATAAGTCTTCTTATGTTTTGAGTTTATGATATTTGAACGTTGCATGCTATAATATGAGTGATGCACTCACTGTGCCATTAATCATGTATCTGTTTTAGTTTTTGTTCTTCCCCTTTATATCTTAGCACATGAGCATGACAAATCATATATATTATGAAAACAACATTTATCACTCAACTTAGAGCATGTAATAATGAAAAAAATCCCATGGGAGATCAATGTAATTGGTTTTGTCCCTCAAATCATATATATTATGCACTCACTGTGCCATTAAATCTATCAGCTTAGAGTTGAAGCGACTATTAAAGGAAATTGATGATGAAGTAGTTCAATGCTACGAGTAAGAACATGATAGATTTACTTCAGCACAACTGAATTTTTTTTTTCTTTGGTTTTGGAGTTGCACTCAATTGGTATTGTTTGACGTTAAAAGGGTAAGTAAGATGTATGGTTGATTTTGAGTAAAAATATATGAAACACTCCTACCACTTTTTGTCCCTACTAACCCCATAAGTTGTAATCTTTTTTATTTGAAAAGTACCTTTTCAAAAAAAATACTTTCATAAAAAAGAAAATTGTTTTATTTCTCAGATTAAATGATCTATTTCTATCCATGTAAAAAATTTCAACAAACCACTTTATGTCTAAAAATACACATTTTCCTCCTTTTTAACAAAATACAATTAAAATCAAAAATGCATATTTTATGTAGCTTTTTCCAGCAAAAATGTTATTCACTTAAAAATTCAATTATAAAAAGTAATACCATCTATTAAGGACAAGTTTCAATTATAATTCAACATCGTGTGTGTGCCATCAGGTTTCAATTATAACCATCTATTAAGCAGCGCAAGGCATATTTATTCTGGAGACCACAGAACTTCTGTCCTGTGTAAACGATTCTTTACTATAACAGCAGCAAACTATATGTCCAGCTACCTTCAAATCGTTTAAATTTACATTACATATTTCTACTGTAAATCAGCTTTTGCTTTCAATAGATGGAGTTTCTGAAAATTGGATGGAGAACAGAAGCGTGTGAACAGTAGGCAAATGGTTTGAGGGGAGTGTTTCAGTTTTGGAACGAAAGTGATGAGCTGCACAGAGGTTGTGAGAAGTTCAGGTGGTTGAGGAGTGGCAAGGACAAGGAGATTGTGTAGGTTTGTGATGGTGGTTGTGTGGCACTGGATGATGTTGTATATGTTTGGTCAAAGGTGATGAAAGATGTTGGTGTGTGGCGGAACTGGTGGTAGTATATGGATAGAGGCAGTTCTGTGGTTTAGAGAGGCTGCGGGTTGGTACTGGAGGGGGATTGATGACAGTACTGTACTGTGTGGGGTGTACTGTACTGGGAGTTAATGTATTTGGATGGTGTGGTGGAGTTTGTTGGCCGCAAGGCACTGTGCACTGGTAGCAGAAGACAATGTGCACAGTGGTGTTGTACAGAGGTAGAGGAATGGTTGTGGTACACTGGTGCAGCAGCTGGTGATGGGCTATGTGATGTTGATGGAAGAGCAGTGATGGTCAGTGAAATTGAAGGTTTGAATAGTGAGTTATTCTTTGACTTTAGTACTCATGGTTCTGAAAATTTGGGTGTTTTCTTTGTTGATTTTCCGACCATTCAGCAAGGCCTATTTCATCTACATCTTGAAGATTTTTGATTTTAGTCTGGATTTTCCTTCATGTTGTATGTTGGTTAATTCATTCCATTATGTGTGAATTGTTTTGTAAAATTTGTATATTGTGTTAACGGACTCCGCATATGATCGTTTGGAATTTATGCAATAAAATATTGTATTAGTGATGGTTTGGCTATTACATGTCATACTTCTCTCATCAAGGAATTTTTTTTCAAGCATCCTGTACAAAAAGCCCTGTACCATGATTAAATGACGATGATGTACATGCATATGAGTTTTGATCCTCCCTTTGGGTCATCCATGTGTGGCACTGTAAAATGGGTAGATGGAAATATGTACATATATTTTGACTTTTGCAGGAATTACAAGACAAAGGTATTGATACAGAATAGAATAGAAAATACTATTTACTGTATGTAAGATGGAATGGAGTGAACTACTGTTACATTTTCATTGCGTGAATTCCAAATATTTAGTTAGCACTGTGAACTTTCTGTGGTTATAGTTTTGTGATGCATTTTTTGTTAGTAATGTGGGCTTTGGTGGATTTTTGTGATTCATTTTTGTTAGTATTGTGGGCTTGGATGGTTAGAGTTTTGTGGTGTATGTTTCTTAGCTCGTTGTTTTTGAATTCAGATGATGATATAATAAAAAGCATGCCATTTACAAGGAAATGGGAGCAAAGCCTATGGATACAGTTGATTCTTTCCAGTTAATTTTCAGGACTTAGTTTCTTAGCATGTTATTGCAAATATTAACATCTAATTCATAAATATATTGATTGTCTAATAATAGTTCTTCTAATTGTTTACCTTTTTATATGATAACAACCATTTATATTTACTTTACACCTCATACAAATGTATTGTTTAATTAACGCATAACATTTTGATAAGAGCAGGCCCATCTGGACGTGCATACACACTTGTATATGATTAATGTAACTTGAATCGTAATTTTTTTAGCAACTTTAATATTTTTCTAACGGCTGTAGAATGAAACATGGTTGTTATACATGTGTATTTTATGTTGAATATAGAACACACAACAAATTATGGAGCAGAAATACGATAGAAGAAAATAGAGTAAAAATGGCTTCTAGATGAACTTAATCGCAACTTTGCTGATTGGTTTCAAAAAAAGGTTCATTGCATTTTGATGCTTGCTTATTAGATTGGAATTTTCTTGTAAAAAGACCGCAATGAATAAAATTATCTTAATGATTGGTATGTAGGTAGAGGCCGAATCGAAGGCCAACCCAGAATGTGTTTCACAAACATTGAGATTGCTGGCTGGCAAACCAAATTTTACAATTTTAACCTACAAAGGGCACTACTACAATGGAATTAAGTTCTTTACAAAAGACCGAGACAATAGTAGAGATGTCCAAAATAATGGCATGAGCTTAGTAGCCAAACGATGCTAGTGTCTAGTGCTAAGGATAAAAACCCGGTGATCGGTGCCATGGCATTTTATGGGGTCATTGAACAGATTTGGGAGCTAGATTATTACAACCTTAAGGCTCCTTTGCTTTTGTGTCGATGGATAGAGAATGTGGGAGGAGTTACAAAAGCTAATGAGTTTGGTTTTATCCTAGTCGGCCTTAATCGACAAGGTCATAAGCGAGACAAGTTTGCTTCAGCTAGTCAAGTGGAGAAAGTATTTTATGTGGAAGATCCACTTAATGCGGAGTGCTCGGTTGTAATTAGGACTCCAAACTAGGATTACTGTGGTTCAGTATATGAAGATGATATAGGCGACACTTGCATGGAACATGATCCATTTTCTACAACAATACCTACGACATCCAATGAAGATGAGAATGAAGATTCCGGTGAAGATGAGAATGAGGATGGTGTGACTTATATGAGAGATAATGTTGAGGGATTTTGGATTGAACAAAATGAAGCTCTAGATGAGGAACAGGAAAAGGTAGGAAAATATGCAGTAGAAATTCTTTTATTAGGGGATTCTTAAACCATGTACTATATAATATATTAGATTTACTGGTTTGGTTTCTTTTATCTGCAGTTGTTACTATGCATTCTTCTTATTAATTTTGGTTTCTTTTATTTGTAGTTTATTATGTTATTATGCATTCTTCTTCCAGATTTATGTTTCTTTTATCTGTAGTTTTTATTCTTTTATTATGCACCCTTATTATAGTTGAAGTCTTATGTTATTCATTCTTATTTCTAATGGTTCATTTTATGTGCCATTTTCAGCGGACAGTGGGATCGAAGAAGAATGCAAATGTTACAAAAAAGAAAGCCTAAAAAAAGAACGCCAAAAAGGAGTCTAGCCAAGTTGATGAGGAGTTTGTCGAAGGTGATGATTTTAATGAATCAAACACGACAAATGGAGGCAATCAAGATGTCTCAACTGGCACTGGTACAAGCTGTGAATCCACTAAGAACTGGGGAAAGCGAGGTGTTGTCCAAATGTACAAGATTCCAGTGAAGAAAGCTGAAAAGAAAAAGATGTGTTTGACATACGATAGTACAGGCAATCCAGGTGGACATACTCATCCATATCTGCAATCCTTGGGCTACTTGCTCGAATAATGGTGCCAATAAACATTGATCGCTGGACAAAGGTACCCAATGACCTCAAGAAAATTTGTGGGAAGACATCAACGTAATTTTATTGTACAGTGTATTGTTGTGTGCTGCTTTTCAGTTGCCCCTTTATTATTTTGATTATCTTCTCTGGTAGAGTGGGAAACATGATGTATGTTTTCTCATGATTTGCGTAGGACACATTCAAAGTGCTACCTCAAAGCCATGAGTTACAGTTATCTTCCGCTGGGATTAAGTAGCGACAATTTAAGACCAACCTCACAAGTAAATATGTGTCGTCATATCTAGGACAAAATAATAAACTAAGAAAGCCTTCAAAGAGGTATACATTCGTTAGCAAAGATATTTGGAAGGAATTTTTTAATCCAGAAGAATGGATGGTATGATGCTTTATTTATAATATAGCCATATTTTTTTGGTAAATGGTGATGAAAAAATGTATTGCTTATCTCATGCGTTTTATTTATAGGAAACGCATAGAAAACAAAGTGAGCGAGTGAGGAAGAGAAAGCATCATCACCGAACATCTAGATCTGGTTATATTGGCCTTGAAGAAAAGTTGGTAAGTATTTGGATATACATTTGACATTATTCGGGTGAATGAAATAACCTCAAATGTATATTTCGTGTGCCTGAAATAAAACAATAGATTTGCAGCTGAAATGAAGCGAAGCAATAATTGCCTAAAAAATATGTGAAGGCTTATATTTATTCCAATTTCTATTTTTCATTATGGGAAATGAGTGCAATAGTTCTTGCATAATTGTCGTTGTTCCTTAAAAATTTGGTTATGAATATTTTCCAATTTTTACTACACCATTTTTTATTATGTAGAGAGAATAGATGCATTTGGGTAGTGATGACGAAATCAATTGTGGCTATCTATGGAAGAAAGCCCATATACCAAAAGATGAAATTGTGGATGATACAAACCAGTGGTTGAAAAAATAGCAAGTATTACATTTATGGTCACTTATAATCAAAAATGCAATTTTATGTCACGCTAAATTTTTGCCGCATACTTATGTTAGGATGACTTATTGGAGAAGAAAAGGTAAGGGTAGCTAAAAATCGAAGGGTCTAATGATGTGTTGTCTCAAGCACTACGAAATCTGTAGCATTGGGGAGGGTGAGGGTTGTTGGCGTACTTGTTACCCTGACCACATACTTTCATCTCCCAAGGTAGAGAAGGATTGCAACAACAAAAGCAGACTTATTCGCTCGTGATAAAGAGCATGATCAGGAGTTGCAGAAGACAAAGTAGTTGCTTGTTCAACCAACTGAAATGATTCCCCAATTAATCAATGAAGCAATTAAGGAGTATGAAGCCCATAAGACAATAGGAAAGCTGTTGTAGACATACAAAATAACACACCTTTATTTGATAAAGGTAGTCACCATGCCAGCGTTTCTTCAAATGTCTATTAACCGGAGGATCTGGGAATAACAGTAGATGATGAGATACTTGCGACCCCTCGACCTACTGCTAAGATATGTAAAACATCTTTATGTGCATCAACCGTGTATTTTCTTATGATACTTGGTGAACTTATTGAGAAGTTGTTAGTAATATATGAAAATAATCAGTTGCTATATAAAACCTCCGTGGTATGGTTTAAGTTTCTTATTCAAATCCTTATGCCCTTTTTTGGGTGACATCATGTGTGAATAATAAGAAGTTTGAAAAAATGTTTTATTACTTCCGTCTGAATGAATTACCTTGGTACATAACACATGCCATTGTATATATAATACAGGTATTGGGCTAAAAGCTACACAGGCCCAAAATAAAAGAATAAGAGTTGCAGAGCGGGTTGCAAAGCGGGTATGTAAAGATTGAAGCCCATTCAGAAGCAAGTAAATCAAGTGAAGCACGTGAAAGGCAATTCCATTATTACGCCCCCTCAAATTAATCTAGGTTTCAGTTTCCCCTCGTCTTCCATGGCGGCGGAGAAAACTCTGAGTTCTTCCCTAAACCGATCAAAGTTCTTTCTTGAGATGACTTTGGTTAAAACATCATCGCGTTGGTAATATGCGGGGATGTGTTGGATCTGGAGTTTTTCGCTCCCCGTTCGTTCGCGAACGAAATGAAGATCCACTTCGAAGTGCTTTGTCCTCGAGTGTTGGATGGGATTCATCGAAAGGGAGATAGCACTCATGTTGTCAACCCAGATTGTTGGCTTTCGATTTAGCTTGATCCCTAATTCCTGAAGAAGATTTTCAGTCCAAACAATTTCCACCGTGGTGCTAGCAATTGCCCTGTACTCGGCTTCGGTACTCGATCTGGAGATGGTAGCTTGTTTTCTCGTGCACCATGAGACGGGATTAGTTCCAAGATAAACACAATATCCAGTGATGGATCTTCTGTCATCCAGATCGTTTGCCCAGTCAGAATCGCTGTAAGCTTGTAAATTTAAGCTTTTACTTGATGTGAGCTTTAATCCATGATTAATTGTTCCTCTTAAGTATCGTAGTATGCATTTCACGGCAGACCAGTGTTCACTTGTAGGAGCTTGCATGTATTGACAAACTTTATTCACACTAAAACAAGTATCTGGTCTGGTGATAGTAGCATATTGTAGTGCCCCGACAGTGCTCCTGTACTGTTTGATGTTCTCTATGGCTTCACCCCTTTCTTTAGATAACTTTATGCTACTTGTCATCGGGGTAGGTAGTGGCTTGGCTTTATCCATGCTAGACTTGACAAGTATGTCTGATATATATTGCTTTTGCGATAATATGATGCTTGAGTCTGCATTTCTTTGAATATGTATGCCAAGGAAGTAGTTTGCTTCACCCATGTCCTTTATTGCAAATTCCTTATTCAGATGTTTTATGACAAGCTCAATTTCATGCTGATTGTCTCCTGTGATTAGTATATCGTCAACATAGACTAGAATGTAAATGCTTTCTTCCCTTACTTTTCTTGTATACAAAGAGCTGTCTGACTTGGTTGCAGTGAATCCCAGTTTAGCTAAAATGCTTTTCAGTTTGTCATACCAAGCCCTTGAAGCTTGCTTTAAACCATAAATTGCTTTATGTAATTTGCATACTTGATTGATATTTTCTTCAGAATTGTAACCTTTTGGCTGCTGCATATACACTTTCTTCATTAGTTCTCCATTTAAAAATGCATTGTGCACATCTAATTGCCTTATTCTCCAGTTTTTATGCAAAGCAATGGTTAACATTATCCTGACAGTGGCTGGCTTAATGACTGGAGAAAATGTTTCACTGAAGTCAAATCCAAATTGTTGGGTGTAACCCTTTGCCACAAGCCTGGCCTTGTATTTAGTGACTTTACCATTAGCATTTCTCTTGATTTTGTATGTCCATTTACTTCCTACAACATCCTTGTGCCTTGGTAGGTCAGCAAGTGTCCATGTTTTATTTTTAACTAGTGCATTATACTCTTCATCCATAGCCTTTCTCCACTTTTTGTCTTTTACTACCTGCTCATAAGAAGTTGGTTCCACCTCATTGAGTTGAGTGTTTAATATCTTGGGTTTAAAAATGCCACTCTTTGACCTAGTGATCATGGGATGCTGGATGATAGTTGATTGTGGTTCAGAGTGGATTATAGTATTCTCATTAGAGGTTTCACTTGATAATTCTCTGTTGATATGATCTTGTTGTGTGTTTGATTCATGTTGATCATCATGTTGAGTATTGCTTGTTGTTATCTGTTCTGAACAATCTTTATGCTCATTCCTTGCTGCTTCACTGTTTATTTGAACTTCTGCATTTATCCATTCTGATAAGTCTGATACGTGACCAGTGCTAGCTTTGTTTGCATCAGTTCCTTGCATGTGATTTTCCCTTTCTGCAAAAGGAAAAACATTTTCATTGAAAACAACATGCCTTGAAATATATGTTCTGCCTTGATTATCTAGACATATGTACCCTTTTTGATTGTGTGCATATCCTAAAAAGGTGCATTGACTAGATCTCAGGCTTAGTTTATGTCTATTGTATGGTTTGAGACAGGGAAAACATAGGCACCCAAAAGTCTTCAAAAAATCATAATTTGGTTTAACCCCAAACAGTTTCTTAAAAGGACACACATGGTTTAGCACTTTGGTAGGCATTCTATTTATGAGATATACTGCTGTGGCAAAGGACTCTCTCCAATATCTCATAGGTAGATTTGCTTGAGACAAGAGTGTTAACCCTGTCTCCACAATGTGCCTATGTTTTCTCTCTACCAAACCATTTTGTTCAGATGTGTGGGGGCATGTGGTCCTATGCACAATCCCTTTTGTGCCGAGAAACTCCTTCAGAAGTTTGAATTCACCCCCACCATCTGTTTGTATAATTTTCACACTGCTATTATGTTGCTTTTCTGCACAAGTGATGAAATGTTTTATAGCACTGCATGCATCTGATTTTGCCTTTAAAAAGTATATCCATGTATACCTGGTGTGTGCATCAACAAGAGATAGATAGTACCTGTCCCCTTTTGTTGAGTTGTATGGTGATGGTCCCCACAGATCAGCTGCCACAAGCTCAAGTGGCCTTTCATACACAGTTTCAGAATATTGAAAAGGCAACTTGTGACTTTTGCCAATTTGACAGTGTGTGCATGTTGATGAATTGTGCAAATTTGAAAAAGGAATTTTATTTTCATTCAATACTTGTTTTACAACATCATAGCTAGGGTGTCCTAATTTGCAATGCCACCTATGCAATACATTGTCACACTTATCATGGTTGAAACTAGCATTGTTACAACAGATAGTATTATAACAGATATTCTTTGTTCTCATATTGCTGAACTTGTATAGACCCTGTTCCAGTTTACCCTGTAATAATATGTCTTTACTCAGCATATCTCTGACTAAACAAAATTTAGGGTGAAACTCAAAATATACTCGATTTTCTTTAGCAAATTGTGAGACACTTATTAAGTTTTTTTTGATACTTGGCACTCTTAATAAGTTGTTAAGGTAAAGTACCCTTGTACCTTGTATGGTGCCAGTCCCAATATGAGATATATTTGCAGTTTCACCATTACCCATGGAAACTAAATTCTTACCATTGTAACTTTTGTTCCCCAAATTGAGATTTTGTAAGTTGTTGGTGATATGATTCGTAGCTCCTGAATCTGCGAACCACTCATCTGTGTTGATGTCATCAGTCTTCAATGCATCATCTGTTGAGTTATCTGAATTGCTTCTTGATTGATGACTGCTTTGTGCCATGTTTACTGTTGGTTGCTTGCTTGATTGTGTCTGCTGTGATGCATTGTAATCCTCCTTGAATCTGAAGTAACATTTATTTGCCATGTGACCAAATTTCTCACAAATTTGGCATTTCACTCTATTATTGTTTGAAAACCTTCCTCTACCCCTGCCCCTTTGATTGTAACCTCCTCTTGGATTGTTGTTGTTCTGATTATTCTTCTGGCCTTTGTTCTTTGTGGTTGAGATATAATTTGCTGAATAATCTTCTTGCATAAGCCTCCTTTGCTCTACTCTACCTTCATGTGCAAGAAGGGCTGAGTACACATAATCAAGATCAGGTAGGGTTGGTTGTGTGGCAATAAAAGTCACTAGAGATTCGTATTCTTGATCAAGCCCATTGGTGATGATGAGAATTTGTTCACTGTTTGAAACATTATGACCAACTGCCCTTAATCTGTCACACAGGTTCTTGATCTTGGCAAGGTGATCTCTCATGCTCATATCACTTTTTCTTGTATTCTGCAATTCTCTTCTATAGTGCATGATTCTCGCTGCTGACTGAGAATTGAAGATTCTTTCAATGGATGACCAAATTTCATATGATGTGTAACATTCGACGAGTTGAGACAATAAAGTCTGACTCACAGAAGATAAGAGCCAAGATGCTAACAAATTATCTTGTTTCTGATATAGGGTATACTCTGGATTGCTGATGGTGTTCCCTTTATCATCTGTAATATTGACTGATGGAATCACCTTGGTCCCTTTAACATAATCTTGTAGATCATACCCCCTTAATGCAATTTCAACTTGATATTTCCATGTGATGTAATTATCTTCATCTAATGGGGTGCTTATTGCTTGATTCTTAGGTCTGATCAAGGCTGTTTCAGATTTTTGGCTACCATTGGGTCTGTTGCCAGTGTTGGCTGAAGTAACATCCTCTTCTTCGAGGGCCATGGAGGGTCAAGAACTTGAATAACCTGATTTCTTGATCAAGAAGTTGGATCTGTCTGGGAAAAGATGTGCAACCAGAGGTGGAAGTGATGATCTTGATCCTGATCTGCCTCTAGGATGGCACAGTGAAAGGAAAAACTGATGAACAGTATTACTATATTGATCTTGAGAAGGGTATCTTCCCCTATGATGATAATATTCTGAGGGGAGCCTTTACAAAAATCAATTTTTCAATAAAATTCTGCCGTTTGGCAATGGAAGCTCTGATACCAAATAAGAAGTTTGAAAAATGTTTTATTACTTTCGTCTGAATGAATTACCTTAGTACATAACACATGCCATTGTATATATAATACAGGTATTGGGCTAAAAGCTACACATGCCCAAAATAAAAGAATAAGAGTTGCAGAGCGGGTTGCAGAGCGGGTATGTAAAGATTGAAGCCCATTCAGAAGCAAGTAAATCAAGTGAAGCACGTGAAAGGCAATTCCATTATTATGAATTTGCATTGAATACCATCACAAACATAGTCGCTTTTGGTACTGTTATGGAAGGTGAGGATATGTACAATACAATACACTGAATGCCAATGCCAGATGGGTGTGTTAGAGTAGCAGTCGTTGGAGACCTCTAAGGTGATGAAACACTTCCTTTCCTTGTGCATAAGGCCGACATATTGTTGGTTAAGGATGCCATTTGGACTCTTATGCCCTGGCTTGAAAAATGGGTGATTCGAAAACAACCTTGTAAGGCAAAAAAAAATGAAGTCCAAGCAGCCAGGTAAAAAGCTATTCGACAAAACCAACTTACCTACTATTGTGCCGCAGCCATCTCGTTTGTTGTACATATATTTCTCGTCCTTTATGACAGAGACTGACACTTTATCAACAACGATAGACGATGTTTTGGTGTATCGAGAAAAATCATTATGTTGAAAGAAAATGTGAGGGATCTGCTACAGATGAATTGCATTGGATGTGAGATGATACTGGCGTAAGTATAGTACTATAACCTATCTGTTTCCCCTTGTCACTAGTATTATTTTGATGTGCAACGTTTTAATTTACATGATTGTGTTCTCAATAGTTACCTATATGGCATTATTCGCGAAAAAGAGAAGCTACATTTGTTTGGTTTGTAGATCCAGGACTTGCTTTTAATTGTAAGCGAAAAAATTTAGACTCCATATGCTGAAAAGATTAAAAGACAATGTCGACCCCATATGGTTGTTACCATACAATCTTGGGTGAGTATGTTTACCACTAACAACTTGACATTGCTATTTGTTGTGCTTGTAATGGCTCTTGACTGGGTTGTGTTTGTATAGTAGTATATGTTTAGCGGACATTGGGTTTTAACCATCATCAAGGAGGGTCAGATATTCCTCAGGGACTCTATGTCAAAAGTAACTCAATACACGAATTGGCAACAATTTTTGGCGGCGTAAGTGCATATAATTCCATTTACTGATTTTTGTGCGATTTTCAGTTTTTACGGTTCTTTTTTTTCCAAAAAATTGAGACATTGTTTTGATATGTGTGCAGTAATGTTAAAGAGTTTAATGATAAAATGGGTAGGAGTAACAGCTACCGTACGCATAGAGTAAGTACATTAATAACTTTCATTATTTATGCATCGGTTCTTTTATTCCCACATTTATTTATTATCATTAATCTTGGAATTTGAAACTTGAATGAGAATCTGAAGATAATTTATAGTTGTATAAGTATAGTCAGATGCAAATTTTCAATCCTTAGCTTTAATTAAAATTGTACTCAATTGTCAAGTATAGATGTTTCAAACTATCACTTTTACACCTGTTTAATTTGCAAACTCCAAATTTTTTAAGCAATACTTTGCACTTCTATCATTATATGCACCTGCCAATATATCTCCACTTACTGCTAATGTTAGTGTATGCTATTTGTAACCGATTTCAGTTGACACTATAATATGTGGGATTATATTCAAAAAATACAAGGCTTAAAGTGCACCAACTATGGTCGATTGCTTCTAAAATTAATTTGGAGTAATATAATATACTCAATTCATTATGATAAAAAATCAAATGGTATAAAGAGTTACAATTATAATGCCCTTTCGTGATGTATTTATAGGGTGCACTAATGCAACCTGGTGGGCATGAGTGTGGTTATTATGTGATGTGATTAATGAAAGAGATTGTATTTAATGATGGTCAGTCTTTCTCTTAGGTACGTATGTGAATTGCAAGGATTTTTTTTCCATCACTACATGTAATTCTATATTAATTCTATATGCTGAATTGTAATTCTAATATCACAATCCTTAATTTTGCAGTGGCCTCTTATTTCAAAGAATTTCCCCTCATATACCCAAGAGGATCTTGATGAATTCAGATAAATGTTGTGGGGGTCATTACGAACACGACCGCATAGGATATTCCTATTCTAGTTTTTTTGAAAACTATCCTAGTCAATATGATAGCGTAGAATGTGTAGCTTTTGAATGTAATTTGAATGTGGATGTATGGCTATTTTGGAAATCTAGGTACATGGAATTTGAATGTGGATGTATGCCTCTATTTTGGAAATCTAATGCAGTTTTTCTTATCAAAGTCAGCATATTGGTGTTATACACACACACACACACACACACACACACACATATTGTATATATTTGTGGCATTTGACGAATCATAATTTTATTCGGTCGGGCGTAGCAGGACTAACATGGACATCAGTCACTTGTAAGAAACAGATGTTAATAACAGTTATTAACATCGATACATATATCGAAGTGATGTCTATTAGAAAAAAACACCAACTTGTAAATCAAATAAATAAAACTGATGTCAATAACGAATCATTTACATCAGACCAGTAACAAAAGGTGATGTGTATTGACAATGTGCACATTGTTATTGATAATTAATCGTACATCATTTCTATTATGGAACCGATGTGCAAACAGATTAATAATATCGTCTTTAGCATTACTAAGTAATATTAATGATCTTAAAACAAATTAACATCATAAATTATAATTATAAAATTGATATACACCAAATGAATTATATCAAACCGATGTATATAATATTCGTTAACACATCGCTAATAAGTTCAAACTGATTTTGGATGTACTTATAAACATTAGCCATAAAATAATGTCTAAACTTTGGCTATTTTTGTCATCACCCACTAACACATCAGTACATTTTTCATAGACATCGATCCTGGCCCAGTCTCCATGAAAAAAATTCTTGTAGTGTGTATGGTTTTTACATATGCTTGTGGAATAAGGTTAAGAGCTGTTCTAATGTAAGAAGGAAAAGTAATTACTTATGCTAGTAGGAAACTAAAGGATCACGAGAAAAGATATCCAGTTCACGACTTGGTATTGGTAGCTATCGTCTAAAGATGTGGAGGCATTATCTCTTGGGAGAGAGGTTTGAGTTATTCACTGACCATAAATCACTCAAATACCTATTTTCCCAAAAAGGTTTAAATCTTAGGTAGCAGAGATGAATGGAATATATAGCTTTATTCGACTTCAGTACCCAATACATCATTGGAAAATAGAACGAATCGTTGATGCGCTTTGTTAAAGGAACGCTACCCTAGCTGATATATATGAATGGAGGCAGTTCAAGTTCCTCTCAAATTTTAACTTCCAACCACCAACAGTACCTATCCAAGGTTTTTAATAGTTATGAAGATAAGATCGGCCTTGATAGACCACATAAGGTTTGAGAAAGTGAAGGATGAGAAGTTAGTATAGATTTGAAAAGTTGAGGAAGGGAAAGCATTTTCACACGCCAGTAGATACTCAGGTGATGAGAAAGGATGATTAAGAAGGGATGGACACTTTTGTGACCCAATGGTTGATACTTGTTTAGAGAGGTGTCACAACTCAAAGATGACCATTCATCCCAGAGGAGATAGATTTACAAGAATATGAAGAGAATTTTCTTTTGGTCTGGAATGAAGAAAAGTATAGCTAAGTTTGTTGCTAAGTGCTTAATACGTCAGAGGGTAAAAGCTAAGCAATGGAAGCCTAGAGGGTTACTATTACCAATGGAAATTCTGACTTGGAAGAGGGCGCATATTTTGATGGATTTTGTGGAAGGATTGCCTAGAAATCAGAGGGGTAATGAAGCTATTTGCATTGTTATGGATAGACTCACTAAGAGTGCCCATTTGATTCTGATTAGGAACAATAGCACTACCACTTCTCTCGCACACATCAACATCAAGGAGGTAGTTTGATTGCATGAAATTCTTATGAGCATAGTTAGTGAGAGAGACCTCTTGTTCATCAGCGAGTTTTTAAGGAGCCTACAAGCAGCTTTGGGAACTTCTTTAGATCTTAGCACTGCATATCACACATACTAATGGTCAAACGGAGAGGGTGAATAGGATTTTGCAAGACTTGTTGAGGGCTTGTGTTTTAGATTTAGAAGGACATTGGGAGCAACATCTACCTTCAATTGAGTTTACGTATAATAATAGCTATCAAGCGACGATTGGTATGCCCATTTTGAAGCATTTTATGGGAGGCCATGTAAATCGCCAAATTATTGGTGGATAGTCATCGAAAAAATATTGCTCGAACCAATTTGATCCTTGATACCATAGAAAAGGTAGAGTTGATCGGGCAGCGAATGAAGGCAGCGCAAGACCATTAGAAATATTATGCGAATAGAAGAAGGAAAGAGCTTGAGCTTGAGGTTAGAGATATGGTTTTTGTCAAAGTCTCCCTCTTAGAAAAGTGGTTAGGTTTGACAATTCTGGAAAATTGGTGCATAGATTCGTCGGGTCATTCAGAGTTTTGGAAAGGATGAGAAAACTTGTTTATCATGTGAGCTTCTTGACAGATTGGTAGGAGTCCATAATGTTTTCCACGTCACTCACCTTAGAAAATGCCTTCATGACGCACTATTAGAGTAGAGTCTGATCAGTTGGGGAATTAGAGATGAAGCCAATAGTACCCTATGCCACCGCATGCATTGTGGAACATGGAATTAGAAGACTCTGTAATAAAATAATTAGGCTAGTCCTAGTACAATAGGGAGACAACCCGGGGGAAAGCACATAGGAAACCAAGGAGAAGATGAAGATCACTCATCTAGAGCTTTCCACTAGTAAATTTACTCTTTAAAATTAGGATTTTAGTTGCATCGTGATTACTAGATTGGATGGTAGGAGATGACTGCCATGCTTTTTCACAATCACTGTACACTCATGTAAAAAAATCATGCATGTTTAAGGTATTTGCATACATACTTGCATGGCATGATTACATACTCACGCTAGGATTGATCTCATTATAGTATTTCTACAGTACATAATCACATTGTACTTTGGTTAAGTAGATGATTGTGTAGATAACTTGGTTTGTAACATGGATGTTATTGCGTGTTACGTTGTTTTCCCCATGAAAGATTTCGAGATGAAATCCTTTTTAAGGGGAAAACAATGTAGTACTCCATAAAATCAACCATAAATAAATTAAGTGAATTAAATTAAATAAGATAGGGTTGAAATGAAAATTTTATAAAAGTTGAAATTTGACTACGAAATTTACTCTATTGTGCTTTTGGCAAAATTTTGATATGTTTCCATATATAATATGCTTAAAATGGAGCTCAAATGAAGAAGTTATAAGCATTTGAAGTTTACAGATTTAAATTAATTTAGTTTGAATTCAAATTCAAATGAATATTTAAATTTAGGGTTTTAATTTCAAATTTAACTGTAGGTTTAGTTAGGGATTAAGTTAAACGCTAAGTTAAATAATTAACGTTAAAAGTTGATTAAGGAATAAAATAAATGAGCAATGGAAACAAATCAACGCTCCTTAGATAAGAGGAGCGGTCGACCTACAAGACCCAACCAGTCGACCCCTAGCAGTCGATCGGTCAGCATAGGCGATCGACTGCTGCCTCATAATGGTGGCTAGGGTTTAGTGATGTTAAACGGTCTAGATTTATTAGTTTTTGATCTAATTTCATCATGCGGTTCTAGTACATTTCAACTCCTATAAGTAGGACCATATCCTCCCCATTTTTTATTCACATCAGGAACTCTGCGAACCTCTGCCATTTTCTCTCTTTAGTTAGATTGAGTAATTCTATTAGGGATTCAGGTAAGGATTCTAATCCTTCTCTAATTATTCTTTTAATCTATTTTATTCTCCTCCTACCTCTTTGAATTTAACAAAATCATATACATATACATATATATATCCTTTGTTGTGTGTATATATCAATAGAAGATCTAGAAAAGTATTGATTTGGCATTGCAAATCCATATAAGAAAAGCTAAGGATAATATGTGAGTGGAAACCTTAGTATTTTTATTTCAATAATTGATTATTACATATAAATGTATTTGAATATGCCTTAGGAATTTGGAATTGCGAAAACAAAATAGATAAAATGCCCCAAAATATCAATTCCAGATCGAGATTCTCAATTAATTTATGTTAATTTGATGGAATTTATATTGTTTATGCAATTTTTCATAATTTCATAGTCTATTCATTCTCCTCCTTCTTTGATTCAAGTTGTGAGTTTTCAATAATGAAATAAGGGTGTAGAGCACGAATTCTATTCATAGTTTACACCATTTATTCCATGCAAAATTACTTCAT
This sequence comes from Allium cepa, assembly GCA_030765085.1. Lineage (NCBI taxonomy): Eukaryota > Viridiplantae > Streptophyta > Magnoliopsida > Asparagales > Amaryllidaceae > Allium > Allium cepa. The sequence goes on along the minus strand of CM060941.1, from coordinate 296,493,422 downwards.
TTATTTCTGTATAAAAGAGGAGTTGAATAGAATATCAAGTTAGGATTGTAATTCTAATTTTTATTTAGGATATTCCATTGGATTGATGTAATAAATTGGGTTTAAATTTCTAGTACAAGTCTACTTATTGCAGTTTTAGATATGATATTTAATCCTTGTTATAGATATCGAAAACCTAGAAATCCGAAGGGAAAGAACTTGTATTAGTATCATGGTTAAATGAACTAACATTTAACGCTATTTTAGAGTGTATGAACCGCATGCTTAGAAGTTACTAGGCATGAATATATATATATATATGTGTGTGTGTGTGTGTGTGTGTGTGTGTGTGTATTAGCGTAATAAACATATAATTATAATGTATAATTGCACAATTAGTTAAGTAATAATTTTCATTGATTCCCCCTTAGGAAGGTAATTAATATTTATGGCGTATTAATCCTTGTAAGGCCTTAATTATGAAACGATGAGATGAGTATTACATATGCAGATTATTTAAATTATGGCTAAGTTATAGGGATGCAAGGTCGGTAGAGTTGCATGGCAGAAGTCTGCCCTCCACTTTGAGAATAGCTGTCAGGACCCGATTCTTCGACTCATGGAAATCGACATCAATACGTCCACTGTACCAACTGCCAAACAATCCAATGCCGGAAAACCGAACCCTTAGGGTTTAAGAAGAAGAGGTAGAAGAAGACAGAAAGAAAGAAAGAAAGAAAGAAGAAACAACAGAAACAATATTAGAATCTCATATATCATAGCGGAACAACATATAATGGATAAATGAATAATCTTTTAAAAAAAGAATTATCTCAGTTATTACATTATATCGCATCATCATCAGAGTGTACAACAACAATATACAACACAACAAAACAATGGACAGTTATACAACATGTCCTTACAAGTGAATTTACAGCAGAAAGATAATATCATATACAAGTAATACGTCTCGCCATCCAGCTCGCCACTTGAGCTCCATAGCACTCCTGAATCTAGAATGACCTGATAACCTGACTCTAGGCTGCCCGTGTGGAAAATTATGGGCACCCAGAGTTTAGGAAGAGAACAATAAACTTCAGGTCAGTCATGGGACTGGTATGAGAACTCAAAACAGTTATTTATCTTTTTAAAAACAAACGAAGAAATATTTTAAAATAGATTCGCAATGATTTTAGAAAATGTAATTACCATAAGGCCTCCCCCCGCACACATAATGCAAACGCAGAATTGGAGGAGATTTCTCTTTATGATAGTCAAACATGCTTGATACGCAAATTTTCCTTGATATTATAACTACAAGTGCAAAGTATGGAAACCCATTTCGAAAGTATAATATAAATCTTAGCCAAATAGGTAGCATTATAGTATGCTTACTATAGCTACCATATTAAATGGCAGGTTCTACAACTAAAACCGTACAAGACTCGTATTGTTTCTTTGGATTTCCAACAAATGGTCAGGCTAAGGAACTTCCTACTGCCACATGGGTACGCCTCTGGCGGGACGTCCCAAGAACCTAATCGGATCTCTGCCAACACAAGGTCGGGTTACCTTTATAACTAGGTAACTACTACTCGAGTATGCCACCCTCCGGTCCTTTGGGACCTTTATCCGAGGTCCCTCGATCACAAAGCAACAACCACACAGAAAATGAGATGGAAAGCAACCATATAGGTTAAGCATCAGGGCTCCATACCTGACACCACCCTTTTCCAGAAGGAAATGACATACCCTAAAGGGCGCGACCCTCATAACCTTGCCGCATATTCCTATTTTGACCATTTCCGGGGTGTGAGGTCTGACGAAGTCTCGTCCACAAAGCTATGCTTTTTCACAAAGCCACGCTTTGATCAACAAATAATCAATGATAATCATCACACAGCAACACTCAGCATGCCACATTACCAAATTGGGAGTATATCGCTGATAACCTTCAACTACAAAACCTCTGAGCTCGTACGTCTCAGAGAAGGGTGTTAAGCTAAGAGAATAAATTTTCCGCCACCAACAGAGATATATTTGAAAGAAATATGCTTTATATCTCAAAATGTAATGTCAGACACGTAACCATACAAGTCTGTTCCGGGTTCGAACAGAACCAAAGGCACTTCAAAAGAAGCCCTTGCAATCGGGTATTCACAATCCCGATCGAATTTTCCATCACAAAGGAAATCTCTATACCGTAGCTAACGGTGTAGAGACAATCTATAGGTCATCCTATCGTTTTCACAAATACCCGGTCTTCAACACCGGTCTTCAATGCTATCCATTACGTCGTATCACTTATTCGGAATGGGTTATATGACACAAAGGTCCTCTCCCAGCTAATCCGAATAGTGAACGCAATATTTTTAAAACATATGGACATTGGAATTTCAATTAAGTCACAACTTATTACCCAAACCCTTTCTTTCAAATGGTTTAAACAAATTACCATTTTAAATCTTTAAACAAAAAGATTTACTTCATAAAGTTTACCCAGTTTCACAAAGATTTATTCCCAGATTCCTAGATAAATTTCCATTTCAATTGGATTAACTCATTAAATCTTAAATCAAGATTTAACTTATAGCTTTCAAAACTATTCACAATTCAAGTCTTTTATAATATAAAAGATACACCATTTGAAGTACTCTTTTATTTCAAGTCAAGTTCAACAACCTTTCACAAAGATTAATTCATGGCCTTCAAAACAGTTTAATTCCAAATTTACATTCTTTTAACACAAATGGGAATTTCTTTCCTTATGTGAAAGCTATTATTATTTGAAAACAGATAGTTTTCGTTTTGGGAAAAACTGATTAAAAAATTTCATGAGTTAAAGCCACTCAAGTATAAACTTGGATTTAAATTTAAAATTTCCAAAACTATATTTTAAATGGTAAAAACCATATAAACGCATTTTATAACTTGTACAATCTTTTAGACCATAGTACCCAAATCATTGAATTCAATTTCAAATATTGAATTCAAATTTAAATCAAATGATTTAAATTCCAATTTTTATTAAGTTATTTAAAATAACTCTTATTTTTGAAATTCATTTTCAAAAACTTTCAATCCCAATTCCAAAACAAATTTGGATTCAAAAATTCAATCTTTACAATTGTAAAAAATCCGTGACTTAACTGATTTCCACGTGAAATCCACATTTTGTATGTGTATTGTGTAGTCCAAGGGTTTAACACAATAGTGCAACAACATTCAACCATCACAGATCAAAATATAACAATATATTTGATAAGCGGTATGAACTATAATGCTTACCTTTCATTCACAGATCACACACACACACACACACACACACACATATATATATCACAGATAAACAAATTACAGATCACAACACACATCAGGATATATCACAAAGCATCACATATCAAAGATATCAAACAATTCAACATCCAATATAATTCAAACATCCATAAGTAGGATAAATTTAATCATCTGATTAATTTAAATCAAATAAATTTCTATGAATAAAATTTTCTAGTTATGGTAAATTAATAGCCAATTTATTATAAAAATATTTAATAAATTATCCTTTCATTGATCATTAATTAACTCTTAATTAATAGTTAATACTTGATTAATTATTCTTAATTAGTTATCAAAACCAATTAATTTCTGCTTAATAAATTTCCAATGAATTTACAAAATCATTTCTTTTTAAAATAAATTTCTTCAACTTATAATAATATAAATCAAAATCCATTTACTTAGCCCCTTTTTTCCGTAATTTGGAATTTTATTCAATATGGTTTCAAAAATAACTTTGTCTTTTTTATTAAAACTCCTTTTTAACTTATCCAATTCTCAAAAATAATTTTTACTATAACTTTCAACTTGAAATTTCAAAAATCCAATTTTTATCTATTTTCTGTATCAATGGTATCAAAAATATATTCGGCTAACCTATAGCCTTCGACAATCTCAATCACAAAGATAATCACACGGATTACAAATCAACCAACACATAACATATGAAATAAATTCAAATATTTGAGGAATCCAGTTGGATCCCTCCAACCTGTTTCCCTGCATCCAAAGATGTTAGCACAATACCAATTCCACTTCGAGGTGAAATATCGCGGTATATGCGATTTATAAAATATTATCCACTATTATGCGACGCAATAGGGTCTCATCCGCTATATAATGCGGAAAATCAACTCTAAATACATATATAATACCAATTCCACATCAAGTTGGAATTATCGCGGTATATGTGTTTAATAAATAACATCCGCTTAATATACGGCGTATAGGGTCTATTTCAAAACAACAGATAATAACTATCATCCAAGCATACAATCAAGCAATTTTAAATCTAACTATTTAAAATTTAAATCAAAACAGATTCGATTGAGTGAGAAGTTCTCACCTTGAGTTTCCGATAACAGTTGTAGCGTTTTGTTTCGAATAAAATTAAACATGCGTTTAATTTTACCCGAAATTACCACTAGCTCCAAACAAATCCAAACTAGCTCCATTGCGTAGTGCTCGACAATACTGTTCCAACGTAATTTGTTTTGTGCTTTTTCGACCTCGTATGACAAAGTTACGCTAGTTTAAATTTTATACAAATTATAATATAAATAAATTTACAACTTCCTTTTATTATTTTTCAACCTTTTAATCTCAGGCCGTTCGATCTCGAGTAAACAAATCTGGGTCGCGCTCACATTCTTCTTCCCATCGTCACGAACAGTTCATGAAAACCTATTCGCCGTTTGAAATTTTACAAGGCGCACCACCAATCGACGACGAGAAGATGATTAGCCCCCGCTGTTTGAAGCATCCCACCTCCGTACACCACCGCCTAGAGCTACCTGGAGCTCGGTCGACCATCTTGCTCGGAAAACACGTGTAAACGTACGACCTTTATCAGCAAATTGCCGACGATCGGCTGTATTGATTTCGATCACAGCCGTTGGTTTCGAAGATTACGACATGCTCTTCTACGTTGCAGTTGGAAGTATGTGCTATAAGCTCACGGATTTGGAGAAAAATGGAGGAGAATGCAGAGTGTTTTCAGCCATTGGAGGTTAGAGGTGGCGGCTGAAGTAAGTTAGGGTTAGGGTTTTAAGAGGAAGGGTTTGTGAAAAATGAATGTATTATGGTCCTTTTATAGAAAATTCGCCAAAAACACTATTCATCGTATTTTTCCGAACTCCAAATCTCGCGCGATGACCGGCATTTCTAGGGTTTATCCTGCGTTTCGGACACAATGGAATAAGTATCGAGAGCCAATTCGATCATCTGTGCGATTTACGGAAATAAACGATCCATTTTAAATTAAATCGATTAAACCAATTTCTATGCGTTTTGGCTTCCCCCGGACAAACCGTAAATCCGATTGACATGAAATTTGAAATCTTACAATAATATATCATTACGGATCCGATGAAACTAGTTTCGTCAAAATCCGAGACTGCTTGAAAAATGACTATTTTCACTAGTCGATTAAATATTAAAATATTCAATTTTCACAATTTAACTTTTAATTCAATTTTAAAAGTTCACAAACATTGTTCTAACTCCAATATGATTTAATATAACTTTATAAATCAATTTTAATCAGATTAAACCCAATTCCCAATTATTTATGCAATTTCAAATATTAAATTATCGATTTAATTATCCAATTAAATCTAAATATTCGAAATATAATTCACTCGACTTACAAATTTTACTTGTTGATTTTTAAAATAAATTAAATATATGAATTTCAAATGACAGAAATTCTGGAGCGTTACACTAGCAGTAGTTGTATACACTTCCTATTGATGTGAGATATCTCTAATGAGAAATCTTTACGATGACGGGAGGTTGGTTCCAAATTCTGTAGAGTAAATCTGCCTAATTGGGCTACCCGTTCCTATGAATAGTCGAACTAATGTAAGACGTCATTATGAGTATGGGTCATAATATGAAGGGCCTACTTCAGGTCTTGAGGTATTAAGTAGTTGTTTGAGGAAACGCCTCTTTTTCCCAAATAAAGTATTAAATGACTAAGGGGCTAGTTATTAGGCATAGTAGGTGGTATCTTGATAGGGATCCGCTTCGAAATAAGTATTAAGTGACTGATTGAGGGTCCACCTTTCCATAAAGAAGTACTATGTGGCTCAAGAGATTCCTAATAATGTCATCTAGATTGTCATCATTAAGGGGTCCACCTTGGGGATAAATGTTAAATGATGAGGTTTGCCTCAATGGAGGTCTTAAATAGCCAGAGTCTGCCTATTTTTCAACAAAAGATATTAAATGGCTTGGGTACTATCTCTCGTATTGTTAGATATTTATGACGTACGATTTGGGTTATGGGATCTGGAAACCTGCTTCGGAAGTTGAAGGTATTAAGCAGTTGATTATTGACCTGCCCCCTTTCCTTATAAGAAGTATTAAATGGTTTTATGTACGTAAGACTTGAGGTTTTCATTCACTAAAAATTTGTTGTTTTGACTCCCTCCTCATTACAACACAGGTTAAGGATGGAGTGATGACGACTACGATGCTTGAAGATGAAGTGGCTTAAGCTTGTGGCAGTTATTATTATCTTTTATGATGTTTTATGCTGTACCCATGTATTTTGGTTAAATGATGTAACGGATTTTACTTGACAGTTTGATGATATGACATGTAAAATGGTTTTGAAATAAATGGGTATAATTTGTGATTATATTTTATTCATCTGCTGTGAGTTCTAAACATATAGTCGTTGCTTTGTTCTTTTTCTCGCCAATAAACAGCCTTAGAATGGATCTAAGTTTCGATAGGCATTTTCTCTTTCGAAATTTAGGTCTGTTCCAAGGTGGGTTGTTACATAAATCTAAACAATGTTTAATATTTAAAACAAATGTGTATGTAAAGTTTGAAATATATATATATATATATATATATATATATATATATATATATATATATAAAGTTCATAAATTCAAATCCAACTTTCAACTTAGGAAGGAGCTAAATGGTTTATGATTTTACATAAAAGTCCACTTGTGTATTTTCAAATTGAAATGACTTTTACACTTATCTAAACAACAACCAAACAAATTATATTCAAAGTAATAACCATATAACACATGCATTAAATTTACAAGTGAGTCTACATAATCAAAATGGTTTTCAACTAAAAAATTGTTTACAATTAACCTTAATTAAAAGATAATCAGAATTCTTTAAATAACCATATAACACACACACAAAATTAAAAAAAATGTTTTCAATCAATTTTTTTTTACCGAACATTAATTTCTAAAAGCAACAACAAAATAGATCAGACAATTTAAGCACATATAAATTCGTTGTAAAATATTCAGATCTAAGCTATGCAAATAATATAAACAAATAATCAAAAGGGACGAAGGATCTACAATATATCAACATAATTATCATACAATCAATTGAGGGGTAGTATGAAAGGGGATCTAAATTAAACTAACATGATGAGCATTCAATTAATTGAGGTGTGGAAAAAGGTGTTTTGAATTATATTGCAAAACGAACATACTAATAGATGGTATGTAGCATGTATAAAGTATAAATAATATTAACATCATTAATATACGATTAAATAAAATTTGAGTGTCACTTTAATATGTAGCCAAAAAGTTGCATCTTAAATGGTGAACAAAGCTTCTAGATTTAACTAATCAACCTTGGGATTTTGTAAGAATCATGAGACAACAACCACCTTTGTATTTATTTAATTTGTTTTTGTTTTGGATTTTTTTTTCATGGTTGGAAGGCCATAAATTTTCGTCCATGATAGGAGAGGAAGAGAAGAGCAGAAGAAAATGAATTGTCGGTAGAATCAATGAACGAATGAAAAAATATTTTATTTTAAAGGAAACATTGAAACTTATCAATTCTTTCCTTTAAAAACTTCTCTATTTAATTTCTCATCAAATCCTTTCCCCCATCATGCATGGCTGACTATAAAAGAGGCAATGTGGGCCTTAAAAATTTCCCTAAACACTTAGCAATTAATCTATTTAAATCCAATTTATATATTCAATCGATATCCTATATCGATATGTACATACATAACTTTTATATATGCACTCTATTAAATACTACTGGTATTCAAATAAATTAAATAAATTTAATAATTAATATTCAATAAATATTAATTTGTTTAATTAATTTAGAATGATTATAAATTAATTAAATCATATGGTCTTGGAGTATTCGTCATTACGTTGCGTGACTCAAATGTGTAAATTTAGTCATCAATTAATATCGAACAATTCATATATTAATGTTCATACGTCGTCTTAGCCAGTGATGTGACATTTTGGGTGAATTTTCATTTACATGGTAAAATCTAATTTTACTTTATAAGTGATACCTAATAGTAATGATTATTTACACAAATTTTCTTCATCAACACTATATCACACAAGGACTTATGCAATTTGGTTTTGGTCAAAATTCTGACATTGTCCATATTCAACTTGTCTAGTCCAAACATGAAATCCTTAATTCAATAACAACAATTATCATTAATCATACTTCTTTGACTAGTAACTTCGATTTTAAGTCGAGTACAGTTGACCATGATACTAACTTCATATAACCGATGAGAAGAATTCTCTATTGAATAGTGTTTCACTTTCAACTCTTCAACTAGATCCAACTATAGTCATTCGATGGTCGTCATGCCACGGTATAACTATAATCAAAGTGGAGTGCCCATATCGATGTTCAACGGTATTCTTAACTCGAGAGAACTTGATAATATCGTCACTTCGGGATTCTCTATTTGACCTTAGTTATATTAACCAATAGAAAACTCTCAAGTGAGTCATTCTACGGTTATCAAGTTTTTATCGGTACGTAATCCTTTGGTGCCCCCAAATAGTCATGAATTAATACATCCAACATTTGGAGAGTGTTATGTACACTAATCTTAACGGATGAATCGTTATCCTTTCTCGAAACATCTTTACTAGAAATATTTAAAATAATATGTCGTTTTAATATGATAAATTTCTCATGATTACAATAAATTGTAATTACTATCACATAATATATCATATAAGGATTTTTTTATTTATTGTACTTTAAATTAATTATATCAAAATATAACAAAGTATATTATAGAAACCAAATACACTTATTCAGAACAAGAATGGTTATTGAGTTAGATATATATAACAAGTTACATTATCATTCCTAAGGCATATCCCTAACTCTATTAATATTATTTATGGCCAATAACGTACATACACACACACATTCATATATATGTGTATATACATATATATGTATGTGGGAAATTCTATTGAATAAAATTTATAGACACAAATAGTGGCACAAAAGATCTTAACCATTAGACCTCCTAATTTTCACCTTTCATATAAGGCCAAATTGATCCAACGGTCTAAATCTATTGTGTGATCAATTGTGTTCAAATAGTCAACCTACACACACACACATATATATAGCCAAGTATTTTTAACAATAGTTGTAATATCTTTGATGTCATACTTTTTTGGTAGCAACGTGAACTATCAAAAATGCCAATTTATCTTAATATCACTTGAAAACTGGATCTAACTAATTTTACAAATTCAAAATTTACCTCTACAAATATTACCAAATCTTAATATCACTTAAGCATAGAATCTAAAAATAAACCTTTATAAAAATTAGCAATTCTTAGTGTCACTTAAATATAAGATCTAACGAATAAACTTTCTTACAAATTCAAAACTTCCCTCTCCAAATTTTACCAAATCTTAATATCATTTAAAAATAAGATCTAAAAATCAAACTTCTTTTACAAACTAATAGAAACAAAAATTCAAACTAACAAAAAATTAGACGTTGCTAGTAAGAAATAAAAATTCAAACTAACTACACATGATTTCAATACAAAAATATGGCTCAACTTTTGTGCAAATTATTTCTCTTGAATATATTAAATATATTCAATTTATAGAAAAACAATTCACGTGTAAAGCACTTGTCGTCATCACGCGTGCCGTAACGTTATATACATATTAGATGTAAATCACAACATCTATTTATGTATATAATAGTGAATATTATTCTCAGGTCCTTAAAACCAAACTTAATAGACAAAAACTCCTCCCTAAAAAAAGATTGTAAATTAGGTCCCTAGAATTAAGTAACTAAATAATTGCATATATTTAATACAATTATTTAGTGAATAATTGTACACTTTTATGCAATTATATCTAAAAGTTGCATCAATGTCTGCAATTATTCAGTGAATAATTTCGAAAATTTCAACAATTTTTTTGGTGAATAATTGTGGAAATTTCCGTAATTTTTAAATATAATTGCATAAATGTTGCAATTATTCATTAAATAATTGCATAAATATATGCAATTATTCAGTAACTTAATTCTATGGACCTAATTTACATACTTTTTTTGACAAGGACGTTTGGTGTATTTGAAGCTTAATAGGAACTTTAACCAAACTGTCTCATATATTTAACCATGTACACTATACGCTACGTTGCACATGCACGTTATACGCGCATGAATAAATAATGATGTAGTTATATGAAACATATTTTATTTAATTCATTAATTAACTGAATCAGAAAAATTAAATAAAATTGATTTTATTTAAAATAATTAGATTAGATCTAATTTGACATTTAGACTTTATAGACCCAATACGATCTAAAGGAAATTTTTTGGAAAAAGGTTTTGAACCAAATGTCCGTATTCTCAAAATCCATGCACAAAAAGTCTCTGCTCATAAATCCATGTAAATTAGGTTCATGTTTTGTTATTTTTTACCAAAATGTCCCCAACCAGAAAATCGGTCCAAAATTGAAATCAAAGGCAAAAGTAGCATAAATTAATCAAAAACTAAAAATAAAGACCTAATTTTCATAACTTTTTTGAAATGGACTTCTTCCATCATCTTTCAATTTTGGGAACTTGTCAGCCATTCCTCCTTTTAAAAATCCACCATATTTTCCCACTTTCGGTCTGCTCAAATCCAATGTTCCATATACATGGTTAGTAGGAGTCAATGGAACATGATGCCTACCAACCAAAAGGACAAATGTTTTGCATTTATATCCACCACATAGGGGGAATTAATTTAAAGGACAAAGGTTTGTATATTTTTTGTGTAACATCCCGCCTTTTCACACGATTTAAATCGACACACGTGCCAATTCAAACCATACGGAATGGCGGATTGTTATGGGGTAAATAAGAAAAACAGAGAAGGGAAAAAACTAAACAGAATCTCACAGAGGAAGGATAAAATATAATAATAAATATACAGTTCACAAAAACTGTTTACAAGACATTTGATTCTTCTTTACACAATAAATATCAGAGTTCACATACCAATAAATATCAATGCAGCGGAACACAGTGTGTAGTGGAACCATATAATATAATAATAATAATAATAATGAAATCTTTGTCTTCGTCCTCCAGAAATAAAGTCTTCAAATCCTGAAACGCTCGAACTGACCCGAGCGAATTTGAAAAGACAAAAACACTCGAGTCAGAACTAAAAGATCTTATGTAAGTTAAATTAGCAGAAATAAATATGAGTGCAATAACTCAAGAGATGCTCGGGATTTACATCTCCTAAGGATCCGTTAAACTATTTACTATGTAGTATATTGCGCTATTATAATAGTGTCTAATTGTAAAATAAACTTACTTTTAAATAGCATTAAGGCTTTACATTTTCCACCTTAACACGTAATAGTCTCAGTAGTCCATCCAATATCATAGTCCCTCCTGATCGGAAAGCCACCAGAGGTTACCACACGGGCTACGGGAGAAATCCAAACTAGTACAAGGCTCGATAGGGTAGGTGACACGGCACAACTAGGCAATGCCAAGGTAGATATACCAATTGCTATCCGGGCTGGTGGAAACGCGCAGCGCGCAGCTGCCGCCCACCTCGAACAAACTCCCCCAAAATCAAAAATAAAGGTGGTCACCGAATCAATCCAAAGTCAAAGTATAGTATCGAAGAGGAGTGTCCGATCAGAGGAATGACCTCATTGGCCCGAGAATCGCTCCTGTTTTAGCCACCTTATGCCAACTCACGGGAGTTGGGTCCACGTATTTACCTCAAAAGAAACGCCGCCACCAACTTACTTCATTCTGGAATCTCCACCGCGTACACGTTAATACGCTTTTATTTCTCAAAATCAAAGTTCCCATTTAACTAAATCTCCATAAATGAATTTGACGTTATCTTCAAAAAGTACTTTATATTAACATTAACGTAAAAATTTATATATATCTATTGCAATCGATTTAGTACTATTTTCTCAATATTTAAAATGATTTAACAAATTTTATATGTCAATTTATTAAAGATTAAATCAATATAAATATTCAATTCCATAAAATCCAAAATTGTTGATAAATTTCCAAAACTTCCTTTTTTTTATTGAATCAATCTATATTTATTCCTTTCATTAATCTCAAATATAAGGGTTTACCCTTTGGATTAAAAATTATCACATAAATATCATATTTCAACGTAATTCTTAATTTAACGTAATAAATAAAAATTTGATTTCATTTATCTCAATAAGTCCTACTATTATAAAATAACCAACTGACTCACTATTCAAATTCACATTCTATAATTCAAAATTTTTCTATCACCTTGATTTACTTAACTTTATAATTCCTTAGACAAATCTCTATCTCAAATCTTAAATGTAAATCATTCTACTAATTATAATACTTAATATTTTCTTAAAATAATCTTTCTATTACGCTTGAATCCAATTTATTAAATAAGTTTCCAATTAGATCCAATTTCAACCTTGCACATAAATTTAGGTTATAATTAACTTATAACGTATACTTCCCTAGTTATTTCTTTATATACTCCCCATATTAATTCCACAATTAACCATTATTATGATAATAACGCTTATAATAAATACCATCCTATAATTTACTCAATACTTAATTATTTCCTTTTCCATTAGGGTAACATTCGTTTATCTGATTATTACTTATTACACATTCTAATTCCATTAACAAGGAAGCAGGTAAATTATGATATATGCTACAAATTTTTAATTTATTACTATTCATTATTATTAACCTAAATTCAGCATTACTTACCTCGCATTAACCTTGTTACTTAAAATCCTTATCCAATTGAAATTAATTCTCTAAATAAATACATTTACTCATTTCGTTATTTTATTAATTACAATTAAAGCACACCTAATTATCTTGAAAGGTAAATGAGTGAATTTACTAGTAACCTACTATTACAACCTTTAATATACTTGTATATGGTTTTTTTTTACCCTTTTATAATCCATTTATAAATATATGCACATCTACAAATTAAGATTCTAAATCCAATTTCTTATTCCATCTAGGTTTCATTTCTTCACTTTATGAATAACTAGCATTTCCTATTCATTTGTTTCATCTACTTATATTCACTTTATGAATAGTTTGATATTCCATTTATTACTAACTTTAATTATTGCAATTTATTATCTACATACAATTTGAATCTATCTTCAAATTTTCACCTTTCAATAATAAATAAAAAGGATTGTACTAAGTAAAAATTTATTTTCATTAATGAATTCAATCCTTGCCTTTATTTACTTATTTCTAACATTATATCTCATTGCAAAAATTTCCACTATTACAATTAATTGCAATAAATAATTTAATTTGTACATTTTAATTACCCTTGATACATCAAATTTTAGCGTTCTCTTTTATATAAATAAATAAGATTTTCATTCCTTTCTAAATTTAAATTAAAAATCCTATTAATTTAATTCATTTTAAATATCGAATTCACACGGGTTGTTACATTTTGCCTCAAGGACACGGCCTCAATATTTTTACCACAAGGACATATATTCTTCTAAAAATTATTCATAAGGACAAACATTTTCCAAAATTATTCATAAGGATAACAAAACTGCTACCGAGCTAAAACTGATACCTAAAAACTGCTACCGATAATTACAAACTGACACCTAAAAACTGCTATCAATAACTAAAAACTGATACCTATAGAAAGTTGTCCTACAAGATAAAATATTGAAGGTCTGTCCTTGAGGCTAAAAAGCTGTGAAATTTTGTCTTTGACAATAATTTTCTGTTTTTAAAACTTATTTTTGAAAATGCAGAACTGCATTTCGAAAATTTAACGACGGAGTTATACAATAGTTACAAATCAAATATGCAGAAAATGGAAATTAGATAGTCAACACCTCAATTATAATGCGCTATAGTGTTGTTTTTTCATCAGACAAACAATGGATCACTGAACAAGAACAAATACACCAGAAAACCAGATCTACATCATGCTATTGCAGAAAAACCAAATGTTCCATTAGATTACTAGATGAAGACCTGGATGTTCACGTACTTTTAAATAATTTGGCCACATTTAGAAACATAAATAATTCTTTCTAAACCATCAACTCTTTCTAAACCATGATCTAGTACAAATATAAAAGACGTTAAAATGTCAACTCTGTGCTTACAAAAATCATCCTATATCAAATCTTAACCAACATGAAACGTAATCTATCAGATTCAAACACTTTATAAGTAATAAATACACATTTCAAGCATTTTCAAACAATAATCTTACCTTACCTTTGATCAATTAGTTTTCTCATTGCGAGCTATGTCTCACGCACACAAGGTCATCCAATTTATTTCCATCCATTTTATACAGGGAAACACCACCCATTTGAATGTAATGCTCTTTTGCCTCCTTCCTTAAGCTCTCAAATGGCTTAACTTCCCATTTTTTATAATTTGAATTCTTCCTAACTTCACTCATATCCGGAGATCCAGAAAGAGGCAGACTATTATCGTAAGTCACTGTACCCCACACCTTACAACTAACAAAGGGCCCAGCATTACCAGATACGCCTTTCTTTAGGCGTAAGGCTGCAGCATGTGCACCTCTTATGGTTTCCTTGTTAGGTACATCTGACCAGTCTTGTTTTCTCTCTGATCTCATCGGAGAGTGGATCCTTATAACCTATATGTATATGTATATGTAAAATGAAATTTCAGTAAACTAATTGTTATTTTTGTTCTTATATATTGAATATAGGTAGTGAGGGAAATATAGAATCATACACCAAGGCACTCCAGAAGTTGATAATAAGCCCGCCCTTGTAAGGGATTGTGTCCCTTTTTTGGTTCAGAGAAGTAGCGCGTCCTACAAAATAAAAGTTATGGTGATTACTAACAATTTAAATTGCACACATATGTAAGTGAGTGAAATTTGTTTGTATGTAAAATTGGAGAAAATTCTTTAATTTGACAGAGAAAGTACTAACCATTCTGTGTAACCAGGATCGACTGTAAAGCCATATATGTTAACAATGTCGCACATTGAAAGTGCTAATTCTATAGACTTCATTCCAGTTCCTTTGGCTCCCCGTCTCAGAACAATACCTTGGAACAGATACACAGGGTTTGGAAGTTTCTGCATAGAACCATAAAAGTGAGTCAATATAATATATAAAAATATATGGAAATAACACAAATGTAAGGAAAATATAAGCAATATCATGGACCCGTTTTAATTTTTGGTTCAGCTCAGCGCTCAGGAGTCAATATAATATACCTTTATTGCTGCATTAAAATCTCTATGGGCCTGACTTTTTATAATGAGAACTTCATCTTCTGCAGCAAGTGAAAATATGATATTTAAAACAATGAAAACTATTTTTTTTTTCCAGTTAATACTATTAAATGTTTGCCATTTTTTTTGTCACGAATTATTGTGTTCACAAGAAAACTAGAGAACTGACAGTCAAGCGAAGTAGAGATATATATTTTTCTGAAGAGAGCTGCTACGGATACTCACGCTGCACATACAGTCACCGCAGTTGCCTTTCTGATTGGTTGGTTCATTAATTTTTATTTACGATTAAATAAAAAGTGGGTCCCACACATGAGTGATTGTCCAATAGTACCACGAGTAGCACTACAGTTGCTTTTCAGCCAACACTGCTAGCAACGTTGTTTTGCTGAATTGTTACAACAACAATGCATTCTAGCCAAAGGATAAGTCTTGCACATGATACCCAGGGACATAAATAAAGCAGATACTGAATGAAACCAATAATATCTAATTGGATTACTTACTTCATTATCCGATGTCTAACATTTATTTCAATATTTATCCACATAAAACATTGATGTATAGCAAGTATTTGAGTTACCTGGATCTAATTATCTGTTTAAATATTTGTTGGTACTTGAAATATTTATATACTGATTCAGACCACTTTCCAACCATGTAATATCCATTTTTACATGTTAGATTCCATAAAATATCCTAATAAAATTCTTTTACAATCTACATGGATATCTGTTATACATTCAAAAAAATTAGTGAAAACAAAGTAACTGTAAAGAATAATAGGAGCAAATAGCAACAGAGCTGTCAAAGTGGCACCATACCATTTGAATCCAATCTAATTATTATCTAAATATTTGATTAAATATTAGAACATGTATCAGTATCAATGGGGACCTGTAACTGGAAAGGGTTTAATGTTACCAATGCCCATTTACACTCCTACTCATATACCTCAACATACAAAATGATGCCAAAAGTAACCAGCACGGTATTTCCAAGGGAGTAGACAAATGACCAGAAAGCCGAGAAATCAGTGTTGTGCGCAAATTTTGACGTATAACCGTAAGATGACCAAACTTACAAGCTTCTCTTGTGTATTCTTAAACAATTGTGACATGTTTGATATATTAACCTCTAACCTATATCACTACATGATTGTTACGGGGTAAGCCTTTTTCACTCAGGTTTTTCAAAGAGTGAAAAAAGGCGAAAGGACAAACTATACCGCTGCGTCATTCACATGAAACAAAACTTCTAAAAAGTAGAAGTCAATGGACACATAGGCGGAGCCGATGAAGGCCCAGGTGGGGCTTCAGCTCCTGCTCATATTTTGTATAATCAGATAAGTTTTACTCCTAAGTTTTAGTTTTATTATACACAACCTCAGTACTCGTTTTTAGAGTAGATGTTTGAGTTTTAATGAGAAAAAGAGTAATAAAACTCTAATTGGATTCAACTGGAATATTAGGAAATTTATATATGGGCTTCTACCTAAATTTGCATTTGTGTTCTGCTTTGGACCACCTACCCAATAAAATTGTATTGAATAATATTGATGTAGTTTTGTGAAAGCAATTAGCTTCGATAAATGTTAATTGAGTATCAAACAGAATTATGTCCACAATTTACTAGAATATTATCTCCATTGTCGACGGTCTGGTACATAATTTAAATGTAGCAAGTAGAATTACTGTTAGTTCAGTATTATTTGGTGTGACATTTCATAACTATTGTTACCGATCCTAGTATTAACATCTTATTTGTAAGATTGTTATAATGTAATAGTAGCATAAAGCCCATGTAACTGCTCAGTAACTATTTCAAGATTACTTGTTTTATTTTTTCAAAAGGATTTAAATCCAAGAATCTGATAAATAGCTATGATGAACGCGCACACACATGACACATTACAGTTGTACTTATGACGTAAAGACTTGGTAAAACATAACTGTAGTCACAACCATCCATGTAACAAATCATAATAATGTTAAAAAGAACTAAAATAATTATTGTGAGTTATTTGTTTTGGAGAAAAACAAAAGGAGAGAAAAAAGAGTAAGAATAAAGAATAGTCCCCCACTCTCAAAATTTGTGACTGTATTTGTCTAAAATCTAAATACATGGCTCACATTAGGAAGGTTGGACCCTTGGAACATTCAATGTTTTCTCTTCTATGTTGTAGTATTATATAGATATATCACTCCAGAGCACGATTGAATCGCTTTCTTTCAAGAAAGTTTTCGCCTTTCTCAGATCACAGAGACTTTCAGAAAACGTTCTTTCAGGATACAGTGGAGCGTGTGTTGCGCAAGTTGTGATTACTTGCACAAATCAGAAGAACACTCGAATTTGGTCAGATGATGTTAATAGAGTTATTGATTCAGAAAACAGAAAAGATTTTTTTTTCGAAAACGAAGGTATATAGAGGAAAAGCGTTTATTGGTGGTGACTGTTTAAAATAAACAGATATCCTCTCAACAGTCATACCCGTTTGCTGTTTGAATTCAAATTCAAACAGTAAACGAAATGTACCGTTTCTAAATGGGGCGCTGCCACGCATCCGCCATGGGGTTCTGCCCCCTGGACCTTCGCTACCTGACCGGTCAGGTTGACCGCCGTCAACGGGGACGTTTCCCCTGCACCCCCACCTAAGGGGGTTGCCACCCCCTCGGACCCATTTTCGTAGTGGCAATCAATTTAAACAATTTTACGAAAAACTTTCAACATTCTATCGAGGAGGGAGGCCGTGCAACTCAACACACACGCGGACCGCCACCTAACTTGGATTTGGATTATATAATCAGACTGGGGTTTTTAGCTCAATAAAAAGGTCCAAAAATAATTCGAACTCAAAATTTGAAAATTGTCAAGGGTGGAAAAAACTTCAAGGAACGTGCACTTTAAAAGTGCAGTTATGACCGTTAAAGTGAACAATTATGACCGTTAGACGGTAACGGCATAACTGTTAATTGTCTATAAATCATATTCTTTACTCGCAAATTTTCAGTTTTCTTCTTCTCTTTGCTCTTTGTTTTATTCCGTTTTTAAAAACTATATTGAGTTCGTAATACTACAAGATAGGATCTCGATACTCTTGCCACCGTAGTCATTCAAAAGATAGTTGGAATTGGACTTCGGTTGTACGACCGCAGCCGATCAAAGAGTTTCAGTACTCGGGCTCTATTGTATCTTATAAAACGGTTTGCCTAAACTTAATGCACTCATTCATTTTATCAGACGGTGGTGATGGTGAATTGCGTTTTAAAGATAGCATCATTTTGTGTGCCTTAAAGCGAGCATCCACAAATTCAAAAGTGCAAACGTTGTCTAAGTTGCTGCTATACACGTGAACACCACCAACAATCTTAAGATGTAATATTAGCAATGGCACGACACTATTTGGAAGAGTTTGTTTTAGATTTCACCCTAAATTTCTGGATTTGAATAAAAATTTCATTGAAATTTAAATAAAGAACAAATAAAGAAACAACTTTGCTGACAATTAAAGATTTTTGTCTGGTCGGAAGAGTCCTTATAATATTCTGGTCTTGTATCGATTTTGATATGTTTGCATACAAACAGAACTAAGGAGAATAGGCTCATAAAAAAAATATGAACCATAAAATAAAAAATTGAGCGTGAGAGCCAAGAGTTTCGATGAAGTCAAATTTCATTCGTTGACAAAAAAATATGCATTTCTTATTAGTTGGGCTGAAAGTTGTATACGTATGCCAAAATCATAAAAGAACAATGACAAATTTGTGGCACACATCAAAGCCAGAATAAAATGGGTGCAAGGACTATGCGAAGAGCACCTCAGCAATGCTATGACAGATGCGATATTCAATATACTACAATGAACCAACCGTAAAGGACATTTGGAATGCATTTGAGGCCAAGTATCCGATGGAGGACGCAACCAATAAGAAATTCTTAATCACTAAGTTTTTTAATTATGAAACGACCGATGTTAGGCTAGTGGTAGAGCAATTAAATGATATTATGCACATCTCAAACTAGTTCAAATAAAATAATATGAATATGAATGAAGAAATCAAAATTTTGTCCATAATAAACAAACTCATGTACGATATTTGCAAATTGAAAAACAACCAAGGCAGAAAAAAAACTTTGAACAACCGTGTATTCAAAAATCCACATGATGGAGGAAAAAGAAAGCAAATAAAGTTTTGGAAAACTCTTTTAATCAAAAAAGGAAATGTAACAACCCGCATATTTACGATTAAATATTTAAATATTTTATTTAAATATTTCATCGTTAGTCGGATTATTGTCTGAGAAGATACTTTTTGCAAACGGTCGAATTAGTACTCGAGACTACTCCATTGAGTTCAAAATGACGTGTGCGACCTTTTTGAGTATAAATATCGATATGTTTGAAGTTAGTAGAATTTTGCTACTTTTCATAAAAGGCTTTGGGTTGGGTTTCAGCCCATTAACCCCACTAATTACACCAACTCGGTCCTTCTCTTCTTCCATTCATTCATTTTCATTCTAAAGCTCAAGCACAACTGAAAATGGGGGAAGAGAGTGGGAAATAGAAATTCCAAGCCCTAGTTCCAATTGCAAACTCGAATCCTTGCTCCAAATTCAAAGAGAAGCTATTGGTAAGCAACATCTTCTTCTTCTCCAACTCTTTCTCCTTCCAATTTCAGAAATTTCCTAAACCTAACTTAGCGAATGTTCTTCTTTTGAGCTTAGATTCAAGCTCATTTGGGTTGTGTTGAAGAGTGGTTGATCCTCCTTTGTTTTCAAGCATCTTCTTCCTTATTTTTGTGTAAAAAGGTGAGATTTTTATCTCACATCTTGTCTATAACTATCTTTGATTGTCAGGTATGAATTCCTAACACTTATTAATGTGCATTTGCTTTTAATTTGGATTGCTTTGGTGAATATTCCAATTTTTGGTGTTTTGAAAGCAAAATTTATGAAAGATCCTTATATGGATATTTGAACATTGATATTCGAGGCATATCGAAGAGCCTTTAAGGCTGGGTTGTCGCTTGGCATAAATCCTTAGTCGTTGTTGCTCGTCCGATCGCTTCCGATAATCGTCTTGGCCATCATTGGTTTAGGTTCAGGGAATGCCCTGAACTTCAGTTTCAGACGTCTGAATATTATACTGGGAATTTTTATTTCCCGGTATTCAGACGTCTGAATCAAAACTTCCATACGTCTGAATTGGCTCGAATGCAACCAGAAAGAAAATAGGCTTAAAAAGCTATTTTCAGACGTCTGAAATCCATGATTCAGACTTCTGAATTGTGTTCTGAAAATTATTTTATTTTCCAGATACTGACGTCTGAATCATACATTTCAGACGTCTGAATCTGCTTGTTTTTGCCTGTTTTGCCTATTTAGCCTGAGTTTCCAAATTTAATCGTTTCGTATTGTTTCTCATTTGTTGTTATCATTTATTATCGACTTTGATGACATTTTCTTGGGATTTTTGGAACATCCATTTCGATGGATTCGGTAATCGATTTCTTTGGATTTTATTCGCGTCTTCGAATGTGAATTTTGGTGATTGATTATTCTACAATCATTTTTGTGATTTGTCACTTTAAAAATATAAAGGTTTCTATACTAGTAGTAGATATTCAAACTCTTTCACAAAGATGATTTCAACTCTATTTTCAATATCAAACTCGTTTATAAAACCATTTTCCAATCTATTAGTATACACAAATCTTTACCTCATTCGTATGAGAAATCCAATTAAACGGCTTAGTAAAACAAGTGGTATGAAACGCTTGCATTTACTTCGTCGGTTAATTCTTGCACTCGTTCGATTGAAACTCTTGTGACAACTTTCGAGTGGAGATTTACAATTTGTTCGTAAATACTTAAGCTAAGCAAGTGGTTATGGGACATGAAGATAAACTCATCTATTTACTAGCTTAGTGTAATTGACACTTCTTGATGATCATTGATGATCATTTTTGTGATTTAGACTAGCGATTTGCTATGTTTTCTTGTCTACGAAGGGGACGGGACCTCGTTTTATTGAGTTTCGTCTCATTTCTTTCATAGGCAAACGACCTATGTATCCTTTGGAGTTTCGACTCAATTTTTATGGGCTAGCGACCCATGTTCTCTTATGGAGTTCGGTTCATCGGGCGTACCGTTGTACTACGTTGTTGCACCAGCTTATCAGGATCATCGGGCGTACCGTTGTACTACGTCGTTATTCCGAATTATTCGAGTTTCAAGTTCCTCGGGCGTACCGATATTGTACTACGTCGTTGCACCAGCTCTATGGTTAGCGACCATAGGATAGTGTCCCGTTTGTGGTACACGTGTTGGTGAGTTTTCATGCTCCCGTTTTGTGATATGCCTCCCCCTTTTTGTAATTTCTGAATTTCTAGTTGATGATTTCTAGAATTTGTGTTTCACCATTTTCGTGAATTGCATTAATAGGTTTTATCAATATTTATGCATTGATGAATTTGTGTGTCATTAACTTTTGTGATTGACATTGATAAAATTGTCAATATTTATGGTTTGGTGAACAAAAATAAAGAATATGACATTCTTTTCTGTGCTTTGAGATTTCTTGAGATGTTGTATGGTTTTCGTGTTGTCTAGGGTATATTTGTCATTTAATGGCATTATTGTTACCATACTTTTTTGTCACATCTCATATTTTATGTCATTTTATCTGATAGTTATAGTTAGACTGGTCCGTTTATTATTTTCTTATTAAATAATACTCGGGTCAGACCGAAATATTACAGGTGCTTCTGCTTGACTCCTCATCTGGGATCATTATTCTGACTTTTGGCTAACTACTTAGATTAGTAGTTTTTGGTTGTATACATTTGAGATATAGACTCATTGATGTGTACTTATTCTTTTGTCTAGCACTTGTATCTATTCTTTTGTGTTATTGTGGATCTTGTTAGACCACTACTCTGATATACACTTTTATGTGTAGTATTCGTATCTGTTTCCGCCTTTGAGATATGAACTTTTGTGAATGATTTGTGTTATGATATTTCTATATTTGTTTCCGCAGATTACATATAGCCACTGTGTAGCAGCCTTGAATTTGTGTCGGTATGTCGGATTTCCTCTTGATATATTTTTATCTGGCATATCGGTACTC
Source organism: Allium cepa (assembly GCA_030765085.1). NCBI lineage: Eukaryota > Viridiplantae > Streptophyta > Magnoliopsida > Asparagales > Amaryllidaceae > Allium > Allium cepa. The sequence continues at coordinate 296,470,653 of CM060941.1, read as the reverse complement.
GCACAAAGCAATTATACAGATGATCGCTCCTCAACAGCCTTATTCTCCGCACTAGTTGATGGCATTACCCCGTAGTGTCCTTGGCTAGCGTGGGTGTAAAGGTGGGGCGTCACAAGAAATATTAAAATAACAAGAACTTTCATAACAAGATGGTCTAAGAAAGCGAACGGTACTTCATTTGCGGAAAGTTGTGTCACTTTAAAAGGAATTGTCGTTTCTCTAAAAAAAACAACAATGATAGAAGGAGAACTTTGTACCGTAATCTTCGAATTCAACAATACCGAAAGAGATGATTCTTAGTGGATCAAGTCTCGTGCTACCAAGCATATATACAACAACAGAGGCATATTCAGGAAACTTGAACCAACCGAGGAAGGAAATATCTATGCATGGAAAACTCAAACAAAGCAGCGGTCAAAGGAAAACAGACAGTAGACTTGGAATTCATGTTCGGAAAAATTCCGACTTTGAATGATGTATTTTATGTACCTGAATTTCGAAAGAACCTTGTATCTAACGGTCTGTTAAATAAGTCTGGTTTCAAAAAAACCTTTGAATCGGATAAGTATGTGCTGATTAAAGACGGTGTTTGTAGGAAAACAGTACATGTGTGGTAGTATGTTTAAATGAATATAGATAAAACCAATATTTCTGCTTATATTGTTGATTCATTCACTATATTGCATAGTAGATATTGTTGATTCATTCGCTGTATGGAATAGTTGATAGGACCTGTTAGTTCAAGATACATGTTTAATATGATTTCATTATACATTATCCCTAAATATGATAATAACATAAATGATCAGTGTAGAGTATGCTTTTTGACAAGAAAATCATTCCATTAAAATATGTTAGTAGCAGTAGATTATCACAACTAATTAATAGTGATGTCTGCAATATGCCCAATACTCATACAAAAGAAGGAAAAATATTTTGTCCCACGCCAAAGATGAAATATTAAATTCATTTATGATTTATAAAAATGAAGTGGAAACTCAACTCAATGTGACTCTATAATTAAAACTTTTATATCCAATAGAGGCGGTAAATATCACACTTTTACCTTTCGTGAATATGTTGGTACAATTCATGAGACCTCAACTACGTACATACCACAACAGAATTAAGGAGCCAAAGGAAAAAAATCGAACACTCGTTGAAATGGTTAACGCAATGTGTAATTCTAGACTTAATACTAGTTTCCAAGATGAAGTATTATTAACTTCATGTTATATAATAAACAGAGTACATCATAAGAAAGCAAAGTCGCTCTGTATGAACTTTGGAAGGAAAAAAAGCCAAATCTAGACTACTTTAAAGTCATGAGTTGTAGGGAGATTGTTAGATTACCAGAATCCAAAATCAGACAATTAAGACAAAAAAATATTTAAGTGTATCTTCATACAATATACTCAGCATAGCAAGGGTTATAGGTTTTTGATCGTAGTACCTAATAACTCGGTTGAGGTAAATATTGTAATAGAAATAATATGTAGTGGAAAAAAAATTGATCACTCACTGAAATAGTTAATGCAATGTTGTGTAATTTTGGATTTAAGACTAGTTTCTGGAATAAAGCATTATTAACTACATGTTATGTATATTAAATAGAGTACCCCATAAGAAAACTAAAGTCACTCTGTATGAACTTTGGAAGGAAAACAAGCCAAACCTATACTATAAAGTCTTGGGTTGTAGGGCGATTGTTAGATTACTTGAACCCAAAATCAGAAAATTAAAACAAAAAATGTATTGAGTGTATCTTCATAGGACGTGTTCAACATAACAAGGGTTATAGGTTTCTGATCACACAACCTAATAACTCGGTTGAGGTAAAATAATGTACTAGACTCAAAAGATGTTGTAATCTATGAAAATAGATTCACATTTACCATTCATGAATTGGTGGAGAAAATTGAAATAAAAAATGATGGAACTGGTGAATCTATTAGGAAAAGCAAAAAAAAACGAATTGAAAAGCCTCTTGCAATGGATTTTGTAACTTATTTGGTTGAAGGATCAAGGGATGCTACTAAGCATTACATCATGATTTCTACAAGCGTTGAATTCAATCCCTTAACATACAATAAGGCAATGAAGTCTCAGGATTCGGCTTTTTGACAAGTTGTAAATGATGAAATTGATTTTATTATGGAAAACCAAATATGGAAACTAGTGGACTTAGCTCTCGGCTCTAAACCAATATGATGTAAGTAAATATTTAAGAGAAATCTAAAAGCAAATATTACAGTAGAAAAGTTCAAAGATATGTCAGCTGCTAAAGGATTTAACACAAAAGGAAGGTTAGATTATTCTGATATTTACGCACCTGTGGTGAGAATGCTAACTACTAGGACATTAATTGCATTAGCATCTATTTATAATTTTGAAATTCATCAAATGGACATTAAGGCCACAATTCTAAACAGTGAACCTGATGAGGAAATATATATGACACCATCGTAAAGTTTTGTCAAGCCTGCGCAAGAGCGTAAGGCATGTAAACTCAAGTCACTTTACGATCTTAAACAAGTTTCAAAACAGTGGCTTGAAAAGTTTGATAAAAAACATAGTATCTAATGGTTTTAAGATTTGTGAATCAGAAAATTGTGTGTATAGCAAGTTTCACGCTGGAAAAAGTGTGCTTATATATCTCAATGTTGACGACACGTTGATATTTGGGACCGATACTTCGAGTATTGAAAAAATAAAAATGTTTTTGTCTTTATGTTTTGATATGAGGGGCATGGGATCGTAGAAGTGATTCCAGAAATAAGTCTCATAAGAGTGAAGGAAGAGTTGTTATCATCCAATCTTATTACAATGAGAAAACCTTGAAAAGATCCAAGCACGTTGATTACATACCGGTATTCATCCATTTCACCTAAATATGCAGTTATATTCCAATACCGGTAGGGCTGTAAATACGATTGTTCGACGTCCGGCTCGGTTCGAGGCTGTAAGATATCCGGTTTGTGTTCGTACGACTTTCATTTAGAATATGAATTAGAACAAGACAAAATGTACGAAAATATGTTCGTCCGAAAATGTCCGACGTTTTTCTATTATCCAACATTGTCTGATCCGTGGTCCAGTTCGTACGAACAATGTCCGAGTTTAATGCTTGTCCGGTCCGTGTCTGTTCGAATCTCTTATAGGACAGGACTAAGACACACCTTCGTTTGGTCCGGTCTAACTCGTTTACGCCCCTAAATACGATATATCGATAAATCAATAAGAGAATATGCTAGAATTATTAGGAGTTTGATGTATATCATGACATGCACCAGAGCAGATACTGCCTATGCAGTTGGCAATATAAATAGATATACTAGTAACCCTAATCATGTTAATTGAACAGTTGTACAGATTTTTTTTAAATACTTGAAAGAAACCATGAACTATGGTATTTTACAATGGGTATCCAAGTGTATAGAAGGATACACCAACATTGGAACAATAGTAGCGAAGATTATAAATCAACCAATGGATGATTATTCACTCTGAGTGAAGGAGCAATATCTTGGGCCTCTAAGAAACAAAGATGTATTGTTGATTCTACCACGATTGTCGAATTTATAGCATCGGTTGCTTGTAGCAAAGAAGCATAATGGTTCAATAATTCACTGCTATAAATTCTTGTACGGTCGAAACCGATGCCTCCAATATATGTGCATTGTGATAGTCAAGCAACATTATCACGAGCCTATAGTCAAGTCTATAATGGCAAATCTAGATACATTGGCCTAAGACGCAGTGTGGATAATCAATCACTCAATGATGAGGTAATTAGCATAGATTTTTAAAATTTAGCTAAAACCTAACATATCCATTTACTAATGTTCTTGCAGGGGACTTGTTCTTGAAGACATCAAAGAGAATGAACTTAAAGTAACTAGAAGACAATTGTCATTGATGGAAACTCAACTCAACATAATTCAATTCATTATCTTGAGTTCAATGAGCAAACACACTTCGTATGGTGCAATTAGAAGCACTGTCATATCAGTTTAAATATCTAATATTATATTTCATTCCAATGTAAAGTGTTTGATACCTGCAATGAATTGGTGAAGGTCGTACTGCTTAGTACTTATAGGTTTACAACATGGATAACATTGAAGTGCAAATTTTAGAAGATCTTTGATAAACCTACTTATACGAATGCACGAATGTGGTGTCGCTTTTGTGAGACTGTGGCTTAGTCTCTAAGGGAATTTCATGAAAGCGAGATACAAACACAAGGTCATACTTATGTCAGCATATACGTATTATCTAAAGAATTAGAAGAAACATGTGTAAAACACATCCAGTATGTCACATATGATCGATGGTTCAATGCTTAATCAACAATTCCATTCGAACATGTTTTAACGGTTTATCACTATGTATAGATTCAAATCCATAAGACATTTATACTTGCACGAGTTTTTTTGCAATAACTGACAAAATACATTTTATTAAAATTTAGAGGAGAATCGTTAGGAAATTTTCAGTATAATTTTTATGTGAGTTATTTATCTTATAGAAAAGAGAGAGAGAAGAATAGCAAGAGGAAGGAACAGTCTCACACTCACAAAATTTTGTGATTGTTTTTGTTTAAATACAAAGCTCAAGGGAAAGGTTAAGCCCTCTGGACACTCATTGTTCTCCTATGTCGACGAGGAAAGTTATGCAACTTAACACACGCACGTGTCATCGCCGCTATGATGGATCTGAGCGGGTCGAGTCCAACGTTGGGTTTGGATCCAACTATTATTTTTGGCATTATTTATATAAACGAACCGGAGTTTGTAGCCCAATAAAAAGACAGAAATAATTCGAATTCAAAGTTCAAAGCATTAAGGGTGATGCAAATTTTTAACTAAACAGCTATACTCATTAGAGTGAACAGCAACTGACATAACTATTCATTGCCTATTAATCGGCACGCTGTCCAAAAATGAAAATCATATTCGTCACTTGTAAATTTTCGATATTCTTCTTCTCTTTGCTCTTTCTGTTTCTAAAAACTATATCAAGTTTGTAATATTGTAGGTTATGATCTTGATACTCTTGTCACTGCAGTCGTTCAGAAGATGGTTAAAATCGGACTTTGATCATGCAACTGCAGCCGACCAAAGAGTTTTTGGTCATCGGCCTCCATTGTATGTTGGGAGATGGATTGTCTAAACTCTAAGCAATCATTCGTTTTATCAAACTGGGGTAAATTGCATTTTAAGGAGAGCATCATACTGCATACATTGGAGGAGCGACTATCAAGAAATTCAAAAGTGCAGAGTGTATCTACAGCTGTCACTATACACAAGAACACTATAAACAAATAATTCTGGTTACGAATATTTTTCCCAAAGATTATGAATATAAAGTAATAGACCAACAATAAAATATATTATATCAACAATAATAACTGTCCAATTTTGACATTGCTATTAAAAAGCATATAGACGAAATATTATATCAAAATATCAATAGCATTGCTATGAAAGAGCATATACATGAAAAATATAGATTCCTGATGGCTCGAGTTTAGATCTTTAATCGTCGAGCCTTGGGTAGTTGAGGGACTTCAATATGACTAGACTGTAAGGTGAACGCTCGCCGGGAGAAGGTGACATTTCTACGATGGAAGAGTGACCAGTTTATTATTAATGGTAATTTGATTGAACTATAGCTTAGTAATAGGTGATTCACTTGATCGAGCTCTAGAGAAGTTCCTTTGATGGTGTTTCTCAACCGTTTCTTAATTGGCGAAGAAATGGAAGATAGATTTCATGTTCTGCATGTTAAAGGGCTCCCTATAATTTCCTATAGTGTACTTTGATCACTGTCATATTATTCTCTTTTGTGAGAACCAACACTTAATGTATGACATTTAATTTTGAAAAGATATGACTTTTAGAAAGTAATTTTACAGACCTAGCTACTAGCAAATAGCTTTCGATGAGTGCCAACTATATCAAATATTCGAACAACATAGCTAAAGTTTATGTTAGTAAACTTAGGGACTTAAGATTATTTCTTAAAACATAAAATAAGGATGTTCTTCGCAGCATCAAAATCAAAAAAAAAAAATGTTACTACCCGAAATTTTAGAATAAAATAAAATAAAAGAGTCTAGAACCTTAAACCTTCTAGGATATACTTTTAAATCTTAAACAAGAAACAGACAAAGTTATTACGCAAGAGGAAATGATATGGAAACATGGATCTAGGGTCCAATGGATGGATGAGAGTGACAAGAATGCCAAAAAAATTCAAAGTAACTAATGGTCATATGTGTAGTAACACCATAAACTCCTTACTTATTTAATAATGTGGAAATTTCTGATCAAAATGAGCTAAATAAAGTTTTACAAACTACAATAAAGAAATTTTTGAAACCAACAGAGACCACACAATTAAAGATAGGTGAAATGATTTATATCTAGAAAACTTAATGATATCCTTAGATGACCTGGATAATCCATTCACAGAGAAGGAGATTTTTAAGGCTATTGATGATATACTTAGTGACAAATCCCCAGGACCGGATGGATTTTCTATGTTGTTTTATAAGAAATTTGGGCATATCTTAATAAATGACTTAATCATAATATTTAATGAGTTTTATAATGGCAACTTATAATTAGAAAGATTTAAATTTGCTAATGTAATTCTACTTCACAAGAAAGCAGATGAGATAGAGCCTAAGGATTTTAAGCCTATTTTGTTGAAAAGTTGTTCTGCTAAAATTATTTCGAAGGTTTTAGCTAATAGACTAAGTGGTAAAATGAACAATCTAATCGATATAAAGCAATCCACTTTTATTAAGCGTAGAAATATCATGGACAAGTTCACAGTTATCTAATAAATTATTGTTATACTGTACTTTTTTTAAACTTGATTTTGTTAAAGCTTCCGACTCAATAATTGGACTTTTCTTAAAGATTTATTAACGGTTGAAGGTTTTAATGCTAACTCGGTATGTCGGATTATGATTTTGCTCAAACTCGAAAACTCGAGTATGATTGTTACTGAGATTCAAAAAAATAAAATTCAATCTAAATGTGGGCTTAGACAAGACATCATTTGTCGTCCTTACTTTTCAACTTGGCAACGGATATATTCACTAGGATCATTAAGTTATCTACCATGAATGGGCTCTTATCAGTTTTGAAAACAATATCACTAACGATGGTTTCTCAGTACTCCAATTTGCGAATGATACCATGCTTTTTACCTTACATTTATCGCGGCATATAACAGCTCTTAATTTTATTTAATATGGTTTTGAAATGCTATCCTGACTCAAGATTAACTTTGATAAGAGCTCTGATTTAGTCTTGAATAATGTCAACCATATTGAAAATATCATTATTGATACGCTTAATTGTAAAATCTTTAAGTTTTATATACATTACTTAGGTTTCTGGATTAAACCAACGAAGCTTAAAAAGGAAGATTAACAATAATAATCGATAAGATTAGCAGAAAGGTACCTAATTGGAACGGTATATCCTTATCGAGGGTATGTAGAATTTTTCTTATTAACTCTGTCTTATCGGCTCTGTCGATTTATTGGATGTCGTTTTACCTTTTTTCCTAAATGAGTAATTGATAAAATAGACAAAATCAAATGAAATTTCCTTTAGAGTGGGGATAATTTCTGTAGTGGTGTAAACTGGCTTGTTAAATCAAGAAATGGTCCAAAGAGGATGGGGGTTAGGAATAATAAACCTGCATAATTTTAGCGTGTCCTTACTAGATAAATGACTTTGAAAATTTAACAATAATAAGGGAAAACTAACTTGAAAAGAAATTATTTCAAACCAATTCTATGGTAGAATTTATAACCTTCGTCATATTACTATCAATCCTAACAACTTGTCTCACTTTTGAAAATCCATTTTAATTTTTTTAAATATTTTAAACCTTGGGATTAATAATACAATTTATTCAGGCAATAACATATTATTTAGGCATGATAGATGAATTTTAGTTAGGAGAATTTCACTAGAAGGACAAATTTTGCAGTCCAATTAGTTTCTAAGACATACATCCATAGAAATTAATTTCAAGGCCAAAGTCATCAGAATAATTACTTTTAAGGACAAAGTCAGCAGTCAAATTACTTTCAAGGACATAATTTCATAGGTTTTTAGGCCTTATAAACTAATTATTTTGCATTTTGTCTTAAAAGTAATTATTTCAATTGTGTGTCCTAGAAATTAATTACACTTGCTAAAGAAGCCCTTGTGGCTAAATTTCCACTTTTGGTTATACCTCTTAAAGTCGACTATAAAGATCTTTTCTATGTTTGTAACTTCCGATATGCCCTAATTTTGAAGGTTTTCACACCTTATAACGAATATCCATGGAACTTTAGTTTCAATTAGTTTCAACCGTGCCCTTGAAGGTAGTACATTAATCCAATTTGTATTACTTTGTTATAAACTTGAACGTTATAATTTAGATAACTAGAGCAATATTAAAATTTGGTGCTGGAAAAATAGCAAAATATACTCCTCAAAATCGGGTTACAAGTTTCAAATTTCCCAACGATTAAAACAGCTTTTTAATATGTTTAGATAACATATGCTCTCCCGAAAACAATAATGCACATGTGGTTAATTCTACATAAGAAATTAAACACAATCGAATTTCTAAAGAAAAAATATTTTCTCCAAGAAAAAAAAGTTTTTTTTTGCAATTAGACCTAGAAAACGTAACACGCTTATATTACAAATGTACATTAATTTACTCTATTCTCGTAAGCACTCTTAAATTTTTGACAATGTCATAACGAATCCTGATTTTAACCGTGATCGTTACTGAAATAACTTTAGATTTCAATATGTTATAAGCCCTAGAACTTTACTTCACTCTATCTTCACTATTGCTTGTCGGTATGTATGGTTTGAAAGTACCATAAAATGTTTAACATTAATACCCCTTGTGATAATCTAGCTATTCTATTGTGATAACCTAGAAAACGTAACACACTTATATTACAAATGTACATTAGTTTACTCTATTCTTGTAAGCACTCTTAAATTTTTGACAATGTCATAACGAATCCTGATGTTAACCGTGATCGTTACTGAAATAACTTTAGATTTTAATATGTTATAAGCCCTAGAACTTTACTTGACTCTATCTTCACTATTGCTTGTCGGTATGTATGGTTTCAAAGTACCATAAAAGGTTTAACATTAATACCCCTTGTGATAATCTAGCTGTTCTATTGTGCTTTTTTGTTATAGTTGGGTTACAAATCCGAACTATAAATTGGCTAAAAATCTGCAGTTCAATTATTTTCTTAAAAAATGGAAAAATTGCATTAATATTCTAGAAGTAAAAAATCGTTTATAGCAATGGAAGTTACAATACGACTTAAAAACGATCTAATAAATACCTTTAATGAAGATAACTACTTCCAATTAATTATTCCCTACTATTCATTCTTGTTTTACAATCCTCCCGTATATATGCGTAAAATCATTTGATTATATGCATATATACGGGTTGTTCTCACGTTTTTTTATTTTTTAAGTTGTAAGGATTAGTGGTCGTTGTGGATTCTCTTGCTAATACTGGAGCACTGAGGCTGGCAGATTGCTGATAATAGGCTGTTGTGATTTGCTACCTTTGCTTGGTTCACTTTAGAGTTTATGGTCGTTGCACATCTATGATTTGTTTCCACTTACTCGCTTTGATTGGTCTTCTTTCTTTATGATCCTATTATACTATTATACACTCTAGCATTCAGTTTGAGATGGAACCTTAGCGCAATGGTTAGGTCCCCGCATGGTGATCTGAACGCGACCCAGGTTCGAGTCCGTAAACAGGCTCTTCGCAATGAAAGAAAAATGTTGCGTACATTATCAACCTCCCCAGAGTCTGTTATCGTACGGAAGCCTCATGCAACGGGTTTCACCTTACTCTCTAGCATTCAGTTTTGGGAGGAGATTTTTATTTTTATTTCTTCATTGTACAGGGATTATAGTTACCTGTCAGACTTGTAGCAGCTCCTTTTTTAAGTGTAAAACAAAATACATGAGTACTCTCCTCCTTCGGAAGATCGCTCATTTTTCTTAAGAATTTTTTTTTATAGATTCCTGATACCAAATTTGACAAAAATAATATAAAACTGTCCATATGTATCTTAAATACCTGATCCGTTAAGAATGGAAGCCATATTCCCAGCACTACTTCTAACAACAAGTCGAAAATCCCTTTTCAAACCAACATATTTTGCATATTTCTGTCCAAAACATCAAATTATCAGACCAACAATAGGACATTATTCATGTACCTCTATATTAAAAAATGAGCAAGAAGAGAATTGAATCAGTGAGTTGCTAAATCACCACTTATAACCTAAATAATCAACTTAGTTATAGGTTTCCAATGGATATGATGTCTTGAGAGAACGAGTAGGTTTACTATAACATACCTCATTAACAGGAGCCTCGTTTTCTCGAAACACGGCATCATGTGCATCAATCTCTTGTCCAAATTCTGTATTTAACAGATCTCCGGAGTTACCAACCACGGCACATGTCTTGAATTGGCGTGGATGAAATGGAGGCTTTGATGGCAAAATCAAATTAAGATTTTCTTCACACAAAGATCGGTTATAACATTTGTCTGAACCACTGTGTGTAATCATTCAATAACAGGCCTTGAGCAATTCGTTAAACCCAAAAATAGAAACTAGATAGATAAACAAGTAAATAACATATAGGTATGATATCTTACAGCTGTGCTATCCTTTTTGCCGCATATTCTAGCCAACCATCTGGTCTGACATCTAGATATTCTCTAGTCAATACTGTTGTCATGTTTCGATACTGCAAATGTTTATGTTACAACTAATATCAGCAGTATTTATCTAAAGTTAGTTACCTTGAACTTGAAGTTGATATATATAAATTGAACCTGTTCCCATAGGAGGATGGCATCACATACATCATATTGGTATTCCAGTGGTTCATAAACTTTAAACTGCGCGTTATACTGAAGAAGAAAATATGGAAAATAAGTACATAAAATTATAAAGCATCATCTTACACTAATGTCAGAAGAAAAAAAATCAAGAAGTTGAAACCATGAAACAAAAGTATGGAGCAGTGCTTGACCCAGGTACTGTTTGTGCCAGGTGGAAATTTGAGCACAAGTTTGCAGTGGTCGATAATATCTGCAGTCATACCTAGTCCTCTGTTTGCCTGTAAGAGACAATAAGATCAGCTGCAATCCTACATATAATCAAAACTGGTCGACAAATAAAACATTGATGAATTTTGATATTCCTATACAACAATTAAGTACATTGGAAAGATATATATTATATGCTCTACACCATGGAAATGTCCATGCACCGTAGATAACATGTAGTGAAGCAATTTGGTCCCAGTTGTATTTATCTAAGACAATGCTTTTGTTTCAGCTTATCTCAATTTGTGAACCAATATGTACATTAGTGTTTGGAATCTCTTCGTTCCCACGTGCTTTACTTAAGTGGTGAAATATCAAAGCTGTTTTCGCTAAAATAGTGAAACCGGTATCATTCTGCATCAAACTACATTCAGTTTATCCACATCTACACTAAGTGCGTCTAACCATATAAAGATATCATAATATTTATTTTCTAACCACATGCAAACACTTGTTCTAAATTTTATGTTTCCTCTTTTCTTATCCAACATACATATGGAACAAACTTACAGTTTGATAATGATGATATGGTTATTGTATTTTAACAAAAAAGGATGCTTTTTTTTGTGAAGACGTGCTTCTACAAAATCAGTCAAGTAAGTACTTCCCTTTTATGGACCAAAATCGGTTATATAAAACTTCAGCGCGACTCTTGATAAGTGCACCCAGCACTGGAGGCAAGTGATTGTACTTCTTTGTACGACACACTATGTGGCACCCAACTTACCCGAACACATATAAAAACGCAATCCCCAAACATAGAGAACTAGTCAGTATTCAACTGTTGGAAAATTGAATTTCAACAGAGGCAGTATACTGGTATTCACCATATCATATCTATTAATTTTCATAATCAATCTTTCATTTGTGATTTTCACCCAAAAAAAAGGGTAACATCCCCAGTTATACATAGTGCAAAGTACAAAAGGTGCAACAACATTGCCTTTCCAAATCGAGCAATGCCTTTTTCACTCACTGTTTGTGTCAAAAATGACCAAACACCTCAAAATAGAGATCAAGTAGAGCATATGGCCTGAGTGTGATCCTAGATTTTATTTCTATGGGTTATGATCTCTATTTAGCAAAATAGTTATATGATCTCTATTTAGCAAAACAGTTGAGCTGTTAGTCTAATTCAGATCACAAATTGCAGACAAAATACACTAGAAAGCAAGAATATATCAAATAAATGATGAAAAATAAATAACACATTGAATATTTGTACTAGCTCGATATATCTCTGATTTGCATCCAATTTATTTTTTATTATAATTGCTACAATACTTGCTAAATCTCTACGGATCGGTTACAAATAAGTCTCTAAGTTGGTAAAATTCCAGTCTTTAGAATTCTGAGGTTTTGCGCCAGAATTCTGATGGCTTACAGTCAGAATTCTGGTGGTTTAGAGTTAGAATTCTAGTGAGTATTCTGATGCAGGTAATAAATCAGGTAGTCTCAGTTCATTATTTGTAGTTGTGTTTCTGGATGTTTCCCTGTGGTCTAGAAGTGCTCCAGATCGTCCCTATTCAATTCGGCGGAGTATAGATGCTCTAGAGAATTTCAAAGTTGATCCCTAAAATGGTGTTGCTTGGAGATATTTATAGGCGTGGTAGGTGGCTCTAAAATTAATGCATGAAGTGGAGATCTCATCCAAATCAAAAAAATAACTCCAAATCCTCAAAAATAACCAGAAAAATAGGTTTGTTTTGACTTGGTAACCATTTCAGGAAAACGTTTCGACGAATCATGTTTAGCAAATTCTATTACGTAAATTTTGTTAAGTAAATTTTTTAAGGTAAATTCTGTCACACAAATTATGTTCAACACGCAACAGAATATTATGTTCGGGTCCGAACTGATTCATGCCAACCGAACCACTTTCAGTCCGATAGGGGGCTCCGTTATCTAACATAATTGGTTCGTCAAGTGTCTGATTTTCTTAATGCTATAACTTCTTTGTTTTAGGTTGCAATTGAGCAGGAAATGAACCGATAGTTTCCTACCGTCCAATAAAATGCTCCAGTACCTTTGAATATTGCATTTGGACAGAATACTTGGTAGCTCCCCAAGGACACCCAAATCAATTAGGCGGAAAACCGATTTTCAAAAAGCTGTAACTTTTTCATCATAAGTCACATGGGGTGAAATTTGGATCAATAGCTTTAAATCGTCGAGTATAACAATTTCAGTACCTTCGGATGCTCCGTTCGAGGGAAATGGCTAGTAGTTCTCCAAGATGGACCCAAATCGGTTGGGCGGAGATGATTTCTACACTTCCATAACTTTTAATCTATAGATCGGGTTCAAATGCGGTTTCAACCCAAGCGCATTTCTTGACGTCAAGCATACAATTGGTTTGAGTCCATTCCGAAACCATGTTAAGTCTACTCCTATGCAACGACCCAGAATTTCTGTCATTTGAAATTCGTATATTTAATTAATTTTAAATATTAACAAGTAAAAATTTTAAGTCGAATAAATTTTTATTTTGAATATGTAGGTTTAATTGGATAATTAAATCGACAATTTAATATTTGAAATTACAGAAATAATTGAAAATTGGGTTTAATGTGATTAAAATTGATTTGTAAAGTTGTATTAAATAATATTGGAGTTAGAATGATGTTATAGAACTTTTAAAATTGAATTAAAAATTAATTTGTGGAAATTGAATATTTTAACATTTAATTGACGAGTAAAAATAGCCATTTTTCAAACAGTCTCGGATTTCGACGAAACCAGTTTCATCGGATCCGTAATGTTATATTATTGTAAGATTTCAAATTTCGTGTCAATCGGATTTACGGTTTGTCCGGAGCAAGCTAAAACGCACTGAAATCGGTTTAAGTGAATTTTAAATTTAAATAGTCGATTCCAAAATCAAATACTTTCGAATTGGCCTCCGATATATATTACATTGCGTTCGGAATAGGGGTAAAACATTATAAACATCAGGCGGCACGATTCGTTTGGAGTTCGGAAAAATTTCGGATGAATAATGTTTTGTAATTTTCTATATAAGGCCCCATATTTTCTCATTTGCATCAAAACCCTGGCTAGGGTTACAGCTGCCGCTTACCACAGTTCAACGGCCGAAATCATCTTTCGTTCTCTCACGTTTTTCTCTCAATCCTCATGCTTTTGTGCTTCGACTTCTAAACGAATATTGTCGAGCTCAGTGAGAGCTTTAGACCCATACGGACTTGATGGCGTTTCAAGTGTTGGATGGCCAGAAAATTGTGATGGAAGGAGGGACGTTCGCGCGTGGTTTTCTGGCGGTGGGGATGGTCGAGCTCGACGTGGCCATGGTCGTGGGTGGAGCTCACGTAGCCGCATCTCATGGAGGTTGCCGATCGATTTCTAGGTGATTATGTTGGGAGCGGCGATCAACCCTAGCTTGGGAGCAATGGGTTTCTTCGGCCTGTTCGAATTGAGAGAGATATTGTCTTAATCATATTTGTTGTTATGTTCGTGAATGGTTCAGAATATGCTAACGACTCCTATCTTTGGACTATTGGAGATGGAGTTACTGTTCCCCAACTGACATTCCATTCTCTGGATTTTGATTCCTCCGTTGTCATTGATTTATCCGTACCGTACCATTAGTGTCTCTTTTTTCTTTTTCGGAAACAAAGGGAAAAATCCATACTTAATTCCATTCCGGGCTTAATTGGGGCGGGTATAGTAAGCAAAATAGTACATAAAGAAAAGGGGGATCACCATCTACTTCAGAAAGTATTTCTGAAGTATTTTTCAAATCCAAAAATTTAGTATCTTCACATGAATTAGTGAATTAGGCAAGGTTCCTTTCTGCAGAATAAGAAAGAGTGGGTCAAGTCAATCATGGAACAACGAATCGTCCATACAATTATAGGGTGCGCGTGAGGGAGAAGAACGTGCAAACGGCTTTGATTCGAATTTGCAGAAGGAACGGCCCTGATGAAAATTAGGTTATAAAATAAATAAAATAGTATAAAAATTCGTATAACTTTTTCATACGAGGTCCGTTTCGCACGAAACGAATTGCATTGGGTTCGTATGAACGAACACTACGTGATAGAGCTGGATTGGAGTTGATTTGGGCTAGTGTAAATTTTGGGTAAAAATAAACGCGCGTTTAATTTTATTCGGAACGACACTGCAACTGTATTTGAAACAAGGTGAGAACTTCTCACTCGATCGAATTTGTTTCGATTTAAATTTTAAATAGTTAGATTTAAAATTACTTGATTGTGTGCTTGAATGATAAATTGCTATCTGTTGTATTGAAATAGACCTTATACGCCGCATATTAAGCGGAGGTTATTATATTAAACACATATACCGCGATATTCCACTTTGGAGTGGAATTGGTATTATATATGTACTTGGAGTTGATTTCCCGCATTATATAGCGGATGAGACCCTATTGCGCCGCATAATAGCGGATAATATTTTATATAAACTCATGTACCGCGATATTCCGTCTTGAAACGGGATTGGTATTGTGCTAACATCTGTGGATGCAGAGAAACAGGTTGAAGGGATCCAACTGGATTCCTCAACAGTATTGATTTATTTACAGATATTTGCGATATATTCTGTTATCATATTGATATATGAGTTTGGATGCCGTGGTTGATGTATTGGTGCTGTTGTAGCATTGGGACTATTTTTGGAGTTTTAAAAATGTTGAAGTAACGATTTCGAATTTAAAAGGATTTTCAAGTGATTTTTGAAAGTATACGTTTTATTGAACTTTGGAATTAATTCATTTTAAATAAATAAACGTTATAATTTTTATGTTATAAAAATTATGGTTTTTGTGAAATATAACCGAAATGTGATTTTTGAAATAAGTAGTTAACCAATTTGTAAAATGGTTTAAATTGGGATTTTTGAATTATTATAAACAGTTTATATAAAAGAATTATAAAATTGATATTTTATAAATTAAAATATTGGAATTATAAAACGAGTTTTCATAAGCGTTAAAATGAAGCATAAATGGATTTCACAAGTAAAGGAAATTTATAGATTTATAAATTGTGAACTTATAAAATGAATAGATTTTGTAAAATAAAAGATTTATAAGTAATTAACTTATAGATTGGATTTTGGCATTTAAATGAGATATAAATAGAATTTGTTAATTAAGGGATTTTATAAGCTGAATTTTTTAAAAAAATATGTGTGTGTGTGTGTGAATTTATAAACATTGTTTTATAAATCCGAAATCAATTGAATTTGATAAGTAAATATGAAAGCTTATTAAAGAAGATATATCCGCGATTTTGGACACTGGACAATCCTTTAAATTAAAATATGTAGAAGTGTTGAATTTGACAAACGATTTATATTCACGATTTTGGACAGTGAATAATATATAAAAGAAATGTTTTAGGAAGTGATCTTTTAAATAGAATTAAAACGATTTGAAGTTGTTTTAAAATGTGTTAAGAATCGAAACCATAGATTTTAAACATTCATCGTTGAAGTAGACGTTTTCGAGAAATAAGAAAATGGTGGACTATAACACTGTTGTTATAGTAAATGATTTTCGGAAGGAAATGTTTTTGTATAGTATTGGGATTTATATATCTATCGTATTTTCGAATCCCTATGCTATTGATTTTGGGTTGTCGTAACGATATTTTACGCAACATTCGTTTTGACCCAGATAAATGGGTTTAAAGAGAACGTTTTCCTTAAAAGAATAAAAGATATACTTAATCGTGTTTTAAGTATATTGAATATTTTCCAAATGTTGAAAATAAATAGATTTGTGAATTACTTATTATTAAATAGGTATGGAAATGTTTTCCAATATGAAGTGAAATGTTTTGAGATTTATATCTTTTAAAGATAAATTGAAAGTGAATATTTGAAATCGATTCATCGATTTGAGAATCGTATATTAATAGATATTTTGGAAGTGTGAATTCACCATGGAATCTATAAAGGAAAGAGAAAATTGTTTTAAAAAAATAAACATTGATTTATTTTTGAAGTGTAGAAATAAATTTACGGATTTGGAATGTAAATTCGAATTAAATCGGTAAGGATTTATTTAATTGGTTTAAATGAACATTTTGAAATGAAAATGAATAAATATTTAAAAGTGTTTCCGCGTAAGGAAAATGATTTGAAAATTTGTGTTCAAAAGTGGTAAAGGTGAAAAATGATTTGAAATTTGTTTTCAAATGGTTGAAGTGTGGAAAAATATATCTTGTAAAGATATTTTTGGAAAATAAATAATTTGGGAAATTATTTGAAATCTGGTGATGTTGTGCATACCTATTGATAGTTAAATAACCGACTATCAATATTTACCTTTAAATGGGTATTTGTTGTGATTTGCTTGAATTTGAATGCTACACTTATTTTAAAATAAGCGTCCCGGTTTAGCCGAGAGAGGACTTTTGGGTCATAAATCCCATTCTGAATAGAGGTATATCGAAATGGATAGCATTTGAAGACCGGTGTTGAAGACCGGATATTTTTTAAAACGTAAGGATTACCGTCGAATGTCTCTGCATCGGCTGATCCCCGATATAGAGATTTTATCACGCTTTCTGATGGGAATTCCGGACGTGATTAGTGAATATCCGGATTTGCAAGGGCTTCTTTGGAAGTGGCTTCGGTTCTGTTCGAACCCAGAACAGACTTGTATGGATGTGTGTCTGACGTTACAATTTGAGATGTAAAACTGGTTTCTATCAAATATATTTCTGTTGGTGGCGGAGAATTTATTCTCTTAGCTTAACACCCTTCTCTGAGACGTACGAGTTCAGAGGTTATGTAGTTGATGGTTACTGGTGATATATTCTCAATTTGGTAACGTGGCATTCTAAGTGTTGCTGATCATTTGTTGATCAAAGCGTGGCTTTTATGAAAAGCGTAGCTTTGTGGACGAGACTTCGTCGGACCTCACACCCCGTAAATGGTCAAAACAGGAAGAATGCAGCAAGATTATTTGGGGATCGCGCCCCCATAGGGTATGTTCATTTTCTTCTGGATAGAGGTGGTATTATGGTATAGAGCCCTGATACTTAACATATGTGGTTGCTGCAAATTTATTTCTTTGTGGTTGTTGATGAATCCCGGGATAAAGGTTGGTTACGACCGAGGGATGACATACTCGTGTCAGTTGTTACCTAGCTAGAGGTAACCCGGCCTTGTGTTGGCAGAGATCCGGTTAGGTTCTCGAGGCGTCCCGCCAAAGGCGTACCCATGTGGCCCACGAAGTTCCTTTGCCTGACCATTTGTTGGAAAATCCAAAGAAACAATACGAGCCTTGTACGGTTTTAGTTGTAAAACCTGTCATCTAATATAGTAGCTATAGTAGGCATACTATAATGGTACCTATGCTGGCTACGATTAATATTATACTTTCGAAATGTTTTCCTACACTTTGCACTTATAGTAATAATATCAAAGAAATTTGTGTATCAAGCATATTTGACTATCATAAGGAGAAATCTCCTCCAATTCTGCGCTTGCATGTGTGTGTGGCAGGAGGCCTTATGGTAGTTACATTTTCTAAAAGCATTGCGGATCTATTTTAAAATATTTCTTTGTTTGTTTTTTTAAGATAAACTATTTTAAGTTCTCACACCAATCCCATGACTGACCTGGAGTTTATTGTTCCCTTTCTAAACTCTGGGTGCCCATCATTTTCCACATGGACAGCCTAAAGTCAGGTTATCAGGTCATTCTGGAATTCAGGAGATGCTGTGGAGATCATGATCAAGCTGGATGGCATGGCGTATCGACTTGTATATAGTATTTCTTTTCCGTTGTTTGTTGTAGTAAACTCTGATAATGTAATGTGATGTAATGTAATAACAGATATAATTCTTTGTTTTAAAGATTATTCATTGATATATTATATGTTGTTCCGCCGCGAAATGTGAGATTCTGTTATTGTTTCTGTTTTCTTCTTCTTCTACCTCTTCTTCTTTAACTCTAACGTTTGTCCGGCATTCGATTGTTCGGCAGTTGATACAGTGGACTTATTGATGTCGATTTTCGAGCGTCGAAAATCCCGTTCGTTACATCCTAACACTCACTAACCCCTGTTGGGTGATTACATATCAGTGAGTGACCAAAATAAAAGTATACTAAGTATGCCCTCGGTTTGTCACTGTGTAGTTAATGCCCCGCTATTATTCTGCTATAACCCCGCAATATCTCACAGCGGATTTCTACCGCTACGATGTTTCTATATAGCCTCAAAATATAGCCTTTCTGCTTTAATCCCTGCTATTTCCGCTATATCCCGTTATTTCTGCTATATTTTGCTATTTCCGCTATATCTTCTTTAATAAAATGAATTAAAAAATTGCATTTATACATTACAAAAATTATGAAACTAATTTATTTGAATTAATTTTTAATATATTTTCAGAAATGAAAATACTCTAATATTCTACTAAATTCAATTATGTTATATAACATTTTTACGTTAATTTAAAGTATATTCGCATATGTTTTTTGTTTAAAATCATTTATGTATTAATTATAATTCAATTGAATGATAATTTTTCATTTAATTATCATTTATATATTTGTAAAAACATTAAGTACGAGTTTATATGCTATTTTAGAGCTATCTCCGCTATGACTTTTTGCATCTCCACCACTTTGAATCTGCCGAGCGCTTTAACTGCACAGATTTTTCATTAAGTATTATAGCCATCCTAACCTGGACATAATTTATACCAGTATTGTCAAGTATAGTTTACAACTTAGGTACACCGATCACATACTTGTGTTCCAAAAACTATAATCACTAAGTTTATCTCCCTACGGAAAGAGCACTATGATATTTACTACTATTCTACAAGCCATAAGCTTCATCGAAGATCTACATGCCTAAAAACAACAAAGTTTCAACTGTAAAACATTTAATTTATCTTTCGCCAAACAGTAATCTTAATCTTACTTAAATATAAAGGAAAAATTGAACCACGTATAAAGACAGTTAAAGCATACCACGCATTGTTGAACCTTGGACTGGAAACTGGACAGGATTCGAACATCTTCCCTGTTGAGATCTGAGCTACTGTAGCCTACGTAATTTAAATTAATGATAAATCACGGTTGTTTAAATCTGCTTAAATAGTAAATGGGAATAAACTGAAACTTACGAGTGAAAAAGGTGGATTGAATAGATAAGAGAATGATGGTGAATATAAGGGAAGCGCCGAGGAGGAGGACAACTGTGGGCCGTTGACATAACGACGACGACGACGGCGGTGGCGGGATCTTTAGACTTCCCCTCATGTAGACCTGATTCGCTTTAGCAGCTCTGCTGATTTAAATATTGTAATTAGTTGATTATTGGAGTTTATAACGGTGGGAAATGAATTTGGGTCAGATTTGATCGTTTGCTAGCATGTTCTCAGGATTTTAAAGTGTACCAGTATCCCGCTATGGCAATCCAGCATTGTGCTAGGGGCCAACCATCGAGCGAGTCTGTCTTGATGGCTTCGGAGGTTGGTCGGTGGGGGCCCTTAGCAATGAGTCAGGTGTTGATAAAGAAAGTTGGTTTAACTAATTTATTTGGCATCTTTTTTAAATTTCAAAAAATACCTTTGTTTTTCGTTTACATATTTACGCTCAAACAAAATATCAACGTATACAATAACACAAACAGCCTGTGCGCGAAACACGAGTCCACACTAGTACATAGAAAGGTGAGTAATTGTGGGTTGTTGTAATGGTTAAAAATAATCAAAATTAGAAACGGCACTGCAGAGAAGACATTATCCCATTAGTTGTCATTGTATATAGAATACAGTACAAATGAACTCTATTTACGGACTCAAGATGAGAATGAAGATTACAGTCATGTTCATTTAACATTTAGCATATTCACTTTTCAGGAAATTATTGTAAAGGACAAAATTCCACAGCTTTTTAGCCTCAAGGACAGACCTTCAATATTTTATCCTTAAGGACAACTTTCTGTAGGTATCAGTTTTTATTTATTGATAGCAGTTTTTAGGTATCAGTTTGTAGTTATCGGTAGCATTCTTTAGGTATCAGTTTTTAGCTCGGTATCAGTTTTGTTGTCCTTATGAATAATTTTGGAAAATGTTTGTTCTTGTGAATAATTTTTAGAAGAATGTTTGTCCTTGTGGTAAAAATATTGAGGTCGTGTCCTTGAGGCAAAAAATATAGAAATTTTTGTCCTTTTAAGTTAATTCCCCTTCACTTTTACCGTGTATTTTACAACAGTAGTGCATCTATATTTAAAAAATGAGTTCTAAATCTTTCCTTCATTCTGAAACTCCTCTCCCACTAAACGTTCTTCCCTAATTTATCTAATCTTCTTTCCTTTTTAGACTACAAAATAAATTCTAATACCTTACATTTTGTATAGATCATATTTTCTAAGTAAATTTCGATTTTATTATTCTTAGATGTTTAAACTTAATTCCTCTTTGTTTTTTCTAATTTTTCAATGGTAGTTAATGTTACAAATCATATGTTAATCATTCTACCATTATTCATTTCCATTCCTCCTACAGTAAAGGTAACTCAACTATTGATTCTTGTATGTATATATAAATAAGTATGATTTCTTTTCTCAATTCCAAAAGTCACAAATAGTTTTGTTGGATGATGTTGGAGCCGTTAGTTCTTTATTCGTAAAGGAGCTTTGTATACATTAAAGGTAAAAAGTTTCCACATGGATTATGACCATTTATTTCCAAATTCATATAGTGTCCTCTGATATTTTATTGACTAAATCGAATTTCGTTTTATAGTTGATTGTTGTAAGCAATGCCATACAGGCAAATACAACGTCACTTTCTCTTTATCCCCAGTTGTAAATTTTCAAAATAATTTTGGCATTAGAGTTTGTTTTTAAAGAAAAAAAAAGGAAGGAAAGTTTAATCCCGCATCTTGGAATAAAAGAAACTACATTGGTCTAAATATAGATTTCTCAAAAGAAGGTTGGACCCTTTAGACACCTAAATGTTTGTTTTATTATGAGAAGGGAAGTCACGCATAAACAACACACGGCGTGTGCCGCCGACCGACCAAACCGGGTCGGATTTTGGGTCTCCACATTATTTGTACTCGAAGTCAAAAGTACAATAATCTATATGGTAGATCCTTAAAGTCAGAAGTACAACAATCTCCTCATTATTATACTCGAATCATCAATAACGTTCTAACAATTTTTTGATAATATTTCAATCATGTGTGGTTCGACTTCAAGCAATATCAATGCACTATAAGTCATGAATCAACATTTGACACGTTTGGAGAGGTTTGATGGTGAAAACTTTACACGTTGGCAAGAAACTATGAAGTTCTTTTTATCACCATCAAACTTTTCTACATTCTTGAAAATGATTTGGAGGCTATACCCGTAGAAACTTCGAAAGATACGGATGAGTTGAAAGCGAAACGCACGAAGCTCAAAGAAGATGATTTCATGTGTAGTGACACATTGTCAATGCATTGTCTACTTCTATGTACAATGCACACAGAAGTCTGGAAACTGCCAAAATGCTCTGGACTGCACTGTAGAGTAAATATCTAATATCTGATGCAAGCATCAAGAAATTCCTATTATGCAATTTTTTGGATTTTAGAATGAATAACAATAAGTCCATTATTGGACAAGTTAGTGAAATTATATATATAGTAAATCAACTTAAAGATGCCAAGACTGAACTCTCTAAATGCTTTATTGTTGGAGTTATAATTTCTAGACTCCCTCACTTTTAGAATGATTATAAAAGGAAATTGAAACACATAACGATGGATTATGATTTAGAGAATTTACATTATCATCTTCGCATAGAAGAGAACTCCCATAAAATAGAACTAAATGATAATATGCAAACTGAGTCTCATTCTAAGGCAAATAATATTGAATTGACAAATTCATTGAAGCCTAAGAATGAGACACGATTTAAAAGAAAAATCATTCTACGAAGGATAAAAAGAAAGGCGCTTATTACTTCGTAACAAGCCTGGCCATTGTGCTCGTAACTATCTTTAACGAAAGAAACAAATGAAGGCAAATATGGTCGATGACATATTTGTGGTAGTAGTGCAAGAAGCAAACTCCATTGGGGCATAGAAAATGATTGGTGGCTTGATGCAGGAGCGACTATTCATATATGCAAGGACCGTAGTCTTTATAAGAACTACGAAGAAATTAGCAATGATGAAAATCAAGTTATTGGAGCAAATAATGCTCACAGTAAAGTGATTAGCGAAGGCACTATAAAACTTCTGTTCACTTATGGAAAGACTCTCACGTTAGATAATGTTTTTCATGTATCCGATATTTGCAAGAATTTGGTCTCTAGATACCTTCTTTATAAAGGAGAATTCAAGATGGTGTATGAATCTGAAAAATTAGTGTTATCAAAGAATGGAACATTCATTGGACAGGGATATTCTTGTAACAGCATGATTAAGTTGAGTTTAATAAAGATTCTACTTATATCATTGATTCCGTATATTTATGCCATGCTAGATTAAGACATGTTAAGTACAGTTCACTTAAAAACATGAATAAGTTAGGATTAATTTCTGATGCAATTTTAACTCCATCTCTAAATGTGAAATTATGTTCAAGCAAAGATACATAGAAAAACCTTTAAATCTATAGAAAGGAAGACTAGCCTGCTTGATCTTGTGTATAACGATGTTGGTGATTTAAAATGTCACACAACATATGGTGGAAATAAGTTCTATATCACTTTTATTGATGATTACTCTAGATATTATTTGTCTAGCCAATGAAATCAAAAGGAAGTCTTTGATAAATTTAAAGTTTACAAGGCTGAAGTTGAAATGCAGTCAAGACTTAAAATAAAAGTTTTACATTATGATCTTAGTGGTGAATATTTTTCAAATGATTTTACTTTATTTTGTAAAAAACAAGGATTAATTCATCAGTGTATTGCTCCTTATACCCCTCAAGAAAATGGAGTCGTTGAAAGAAAATATAGGACATTAATAGAAATGGTTAATGCTATGCAAATTAGTTCAAATTTACCTAACGTCTTTTAGGGTGATGCCATTTATCTGCATGTTATATTTTAACTAGAGTTCCTTTAAAAAAAAGAATATATCTCCTTATGAACTATGGTTTAAATTAAAATCTAATTTATCAAGACTTAAAGTTTGTGAATGTTTAGCATATGTTAGAAAACCAGATCCCAAAAGGAAAAATTTAGAAATAGAACATTTAAGTGTGTTTTCATGGGTTATTCTCTTAATAGTATAACTTATCATTTTATTATCCTTGATACCTTTGAAGTAATTGAGTCTGTAAATGTAGAATTTTTTTTAAAATATGCATATAGCCCAACATCAAACTTGCGAGAATCCATTGGCATTTAGAACATACAGAAACTAATGATAACAATGATGAAGATTATATCTCTTCTCCAAACAACGAGAAGGTTTTGGCACCTAAAAAGTGTTGGAAATATTCAGACGTCTGAATTAAAAAATTCAGACTTCTGAATTAGATTGAAACGTAAATAGCAAGCTTTTAGACAAATTTTGACTATATTAAGACGTCTGAAAATTTCCATTCAATGTCTGAATATTGTAAAACAATATTCAGGTTTTAAAATTCAGACGTCTGAATGAATGGGTTCCGACGTCTGAGTTCAGACTTTTCTGTATGTATGTGCATGTGTGTGCATATATTTATATATATATCATTTAGGATTTTTTATATAATATCAAAGTCAGTGTACTTTTCTTCTAATCCTAATAGTGAATGATAGATATCTTGAAATCTGGAGTACATATTATTGATGGATTCATCTTGTGTCATTCTAAAATTTTGAAACTGATTTTTGAGCATAGAGATTTTGCTTTTTTTGACTTTGTTAGTTCCTTCATGAGTGATTTTAAGCGTTCTCCATATTTCATAAGCAGTTTGACACATGCTAATACGATTAAATTCATTTCTATCCGGTGCACAAAATAACATGTTCATAGCATTAGCATTGACAGTAGCATCTAATTTTTGTGTGTTTGTACATGTGGAGTATTCTCCTGTAGGAAGAGTGTATTCATTTTGTGTGATATTCCATAATTCAAAGCTATTTGATTGCATATAGATTCTCATACGAGTAGCCCAATAATTATAGTTCAAACCATTGAAAAATGGAGGTCGTGCAGTGGATTGACCTTCTATAAAACTGGTGTTAGTGCTTATAGTACTAGTGCTAGTGTTAATATGTTAATATCCATATTAGCAAAGAATCAAATAACTATGTTACGGTTAGATGAAGCCTTGTTCCGATACCAAATGAAAAGACAGTGCATATCGTGCTATATGGAATTATATTAAACCGGTGCGGAAACAAACTAAGTTACTATAGTAATGTGAATAAGTAAAATAAAACAAGCATACCATGAATTTTTATACTGGTTCGAACTTCCCGTTCTACGTCCAGTCCCAGAGTCCTTTTGGAATTTCAACTACAGCAACCCTCAGTTAACCCGGAGGAACAGGTTTACACTGCCTGAGCAACCGAACAGGACTTCACCCGCCTAAGCAACCGAACAGGACTTCACCCGCCTAAGCAACCGAATAGGACTTCTACCGCCTGAGCAACCGAACATGACTTCTTTACAAATAACAAATGTATCTGACTATAGTGTGTTCTTGAATAATACTGATAAGTCAATTAAGTATAATCTTCTCCTTTATGATATATAGTGTGATGTGCTTTGAGAATTGTGGAAGATAAAGTGATTAATGATCAAAGTGTGTAAATAATTTGAATGCAATTTGATAGCTTGAGAATAGATAAGAATTCAAGAATGCTAAAAGTAAATTCGGTGAATTGTTTGTTGAATTTTGTAATCTATTTATAGTATATAAAGAGTTGCAACTATAGATGAAAAGTTATATTGGAAAGAACAGGTGCAACTATTGATTTTGAAAATGTTTTTCTTCGGTGAAGAGAAGTGTCTTTTCAAGAAAATAGTGTATTTGCACAAGGATATAATCAAGAAGAAGTGATTGACTATGAAGAAACGTTTGCTCCAGTCGCTAGACTAGAAGCAATACAAATCTTACTAGCCTATGCATGTTTTCATAACTTTAAATTATATCAAATGGATGTTAAAAGTGTCTTTTTAAATGGTTTTATAAAAGAAATTTTTTATGTAGAACAACCTCCTTTATTCATACATGAACAGTTTCCTGACCATGTCTATAAACTTAAAAAGGCCTTATATGGATTGAAACAAGCACCCCGTAATTGGTATGATCGTCTTAAAAGATATTTACTAGATTCCGGTTTCAAAATTGGGAAGGTTGATCAAACTCTTTTTATTAAAAGAAATAAGAAAGATATTTTAATTGTTCAATATATGTTGATGATATTATTTTTGGATCTACAAATGAAAAATTATGTCAAGAATTTTCTAATAATGACCAAAGAATTTGAAATGTCACATATGGGTTTATTAAATTATTTTCTTGGCTTACAAATAAAACAATTAAAAAATGGTATTTTTATAAATCAAGAAAAATATTGTAACAATATAATTAAACGCTTTGGTATGGAAAATACTTCTACCAAACCAACTTCTATGAGTACAACTATACATCTTGATAAAGATAAAAGTGGCAAAAGTATTGACCAAAAATCATATCGAAGTATGATTGGATCGTTACTATATTTAACAGCTAGTATACCTGACATAATGATGAGTGTTTGCTTGTGTGCACGATTTCAAGCAAATCCCAAAGAATCACATTTACGAGCAGTGAAACGCATACTACGATATCTTAATAAAACCAAGGACTTTGGACTATTCTATCCAAAGGAATGTCCTTTTGAATTAGTATCCTATAGTGACGTTGATTTTGGAGGAAGCCGGACAGATAGAAAAAGTACAAGTGGGACTTGTCACTTCATTGGACGATCTCTTGTATCTTGGTTTAGTAAGAAACAAAATCGTGTTTCATATGAACATGTGAAGCGGAATATATTTCTGCAGCTTTGGCATGTGCTCAAGTTATTTATACGCAACAAACACTACAAGATTTTGATTTTAATTTATCCAAGTCAACTATTTATTGTGATAATTCTAGTGCTATAAATTTATCTAAAAATCCTGTTAATCACTCACGAACAAAATATATTAACATTAGTCATCATTTTCTTCATGATAATATTGAAAAAGATCTAATAAATCTAGAATTTGTGTCCTTTGACAAACAATTGGGAGATATCTTTACAAAACCATAAATGAAAATACTTTCATCAATTTAAGACGAGAATTTGGAATCGTCTCTTTTAAAGATTTATAAGTTCACTTATTTTATGGTTATTATTCTTCTAACCATATGAATTTTTTCTATATTTATTAAGCTTCTACCTATGTATTCTCTGAAATTCTTTGCACCAGAGTTCATTCAAGTTTTTTTTTAATTTTCATATTATTGTTTCAGCATGTCATCTCAATACAACTCCGAATCATCTGAGCTTTCTTATACTTCTCCTTCTTCAGGATCAGTAAATCTACCAACTCTTACACCAATTTATGAACCGGTTCCGATTATTCCACCCTCAACTCATACTGGATATACTCCACCAACTAAAAGAACAAGACGGTCTTTCTTTCTTGGACCACCATCCACAAAAGAGAAAATAGATGATATTCATCGCTATCGGAGAGAGACATTAGAATTACAATGCGAATTATACTATGAACAAAAAGTTAATGCCAAACGGCTTAGCTTTTTAGAACAAGCCGCGTTAAAGTTCTGTGGTTCTTCATTAAAAGACGCAGTTCATCAACCGTCTATCGTTCGTTCTCCAGATCATCACAATCCTTGGGAACCATCACCACAACAACCACCAACATTACCAAATTATTGGGAATGTGGCAATAGATGGTCTTCACTTCGACCGTTTATAGGGAGCACTAAATTGAAGAAGAGTCATATCATACTCCAAGTTCTTCTTCAAAATATCTTTAATTATTTGTTGTTTATATACTATTCTTAATTTGTTATTTCATTCTGTTTATTCTAAAACTTGTATTATTTAAAATTATTTTGGTAATATATATTGTTTTTTATTCAAATAAAGCTAATATGTGCCTCTATGCAAAATTCATACGGCTGTTTTATTCGAAACAGACATCTGAATATTCAAGATAGAATAAATTTACCCCAGATTCAGACGTCTGAATCAAATAAAATAGACGTCTGAATAAGGTTAAATTTGAACGATTTCTTTGCGGGTTGCATCTCAGTCCAATTCAGACATTTGATTCAAGTGATTCAAATGGCTGAATTTTTCTGAGCCAATTTTTTTTACCTTGCTTCTTTATTTTCTTTCCACTTATACCCCTGCCTTTTCACCCACTATATATTGCCTTTTTCACTTCATTCCCAATTACTTCAGAACCCTATCCCCCATTTTCAACTCTTTCAAAGCTTTTACCTTTCCTCTAACTCTCTAATGGCACCAAGATCAAAATGAACAAGAGAATCAACCTCCGGACCATTCAAAGATCAAATTCGGCAATGGCTATGGAACGTTGTTGTCGTTTCTCGGTTTAATTCTATGAAGAATTCCAACATCCTTGAAGAAGCATTCACGAAATTTTCGGCTTCCGTAGCATATCGTGTTAGAGAGTTAGCGGAACAATTCCACTTCGATAGCTTAATTGGGTATACTCCTAACAATGTTAAGATTAGTCATCTTATGATTATACTTTTTCTTACAAATTTAAATTTGGATCATCGTAATCCCCAAAACCGATAAGATTGTGTTTGGTCGATAGTTTGCGGCGTAAGAATCTTCTTACCTTTGCAAAGAATAGGTCATATTTTAAATTGTCCTTATCAAGGAATTGATATTAATGAAATTAAAGTTGACATGGATCATCGAGACGAAGTTTCACATCAGTTTTTGTCCGATCAACTTATAAATTTAGGCAATTTAAAATCTACTTTCTTACGGCCACAAGCTAGACTCATTCACCGTGCACTTATTCGTTCTTTACTACCAAGGACGGAGAGTTATGAAAAAGTGTATAAAGAAAACTTCCACGCCCTTTATTCTATCTACTCCAATCAACAAGTGAATTGGAGAAAAATTATTTTGGATGAATTTCAAGACATTACAATCTGGAAAAAAATATAGAACCATTCATTATGGTGCTTATATTATGCGCATCCTCCTAAATGTCGGTGTACCAATGCTAGAGTCCGATTTTACAACTATTAGTGAGTTAGGCGCTAAAACTTTAGGATTGATGGGTCTTCCACCACGGCCACCTCCTCAACAAATTATTTTCTTCCATCAATAGTCACAAAATGTTCAACAAGGTGTTCCTCAACCTTGAGACACTAGTATTGCCTTTTCTTCTCATACTCAACATGAAGAAGAAGAGGAGGACGATGACGCCATTCAATAAATTGGCCCAGAAACTTCTTTAAGGCAAGCCATCGTCACTATCTCCCGAAATCAAACAAAAATTCATCGGGACATTAAGGCACTTGAGAAGAAGATGGGTAGAAACTCAACTCTGTCAAAGGCTTTCTTAATAAAATATGGGATCGAATTTCTTGTTCCGGTTCTTCATCCACTCAAGCTTACAACCCTTCCCCATTTTAGTTGTCTTCCTCAAGCTCGAGTTCTAATCATAATGATCCTCCTATTTCAAGTCAATTTTAATTATTTTTGTCTATTTTTTATCTTATGTTTGATTTGCTTATGTTTTAAATTTTCTTGTCCAGTTGTATGAGAAATTTCTAAACTATTATTTCTTCATGTATTAACTACTCTAATTGCTTTAATGAGATGAGCTATCTATTGTCATCTATGCTCTTTCTTTTTGTCGATGATAAAGGGGGAGAAATATAAAATTATGCATATTGACAGGGGGAGTAACAATATTATAAATATTTATTATTGATTATATAGTTGTCATCATCAAAAAGGGGGAGAATGTTGGAATCTCGATTTTGATTATGACAAGCTATATAAAATATTATGTGAATACTAACCATCTTTGCAGGAGAATTGTTGCAGATTCTTTTTCAAATATTTAAAGCTGAGTATTGTGTGTCCAGAGTATGTACTTTACTTAGAAATTTGTTAAAATCTCTCTTGAAACGATATATACACACACACACACACACACACACACACACACACATATATATATATATGCACATACATGCACATACGTACACAAAGGTCTAAACTCAGACGTCTGAACCCATTCATTCAGACGTCTGAATTCTGAAACCTGAATATTTTTCACAATATTTGGATGTCTGAATGAAAAATTTCAAACGTCTGAATATAGTCAAAATTTGCCTAAAACTTGCTGTTTGCGTTTCAATCTAATTTAGAAGTCTAAATTTTTTAATTCAGACGTTTGAATATTTTCAACAGCTATTTTATTGAAAAGACACTTCTCTTCACTGAAGAGAAACATTTTCAAAATCAACAGTTGCACCTGTTCTTTTCAATATAACTTTTCATCTATAGTTGCAACTCTTTATATACATATAAATAGATTACAGAATTCAACAAACAATTCACTGAATTTACTTTTAGCATTCTTGAATTCTCATCTATTCTCAAGCTTTCAAATTGCACTCAAATTGCTTACGCACTTTGATTATTAATCACTTTATCTTCCACAATTCTCAAAGCACATCACACTATATATCATAAAGGAGAAGATTATAGGAATATTGTACTTAATTGACTTATCAGTGTTATTCAAGAACACACTACAGTCAGATACATTTGTTATTTGTAAATAAGTATTCGGTTGCTCAGACAGTAGAATTCCTATTCGGTTGCTTAGGCAGGTGAAGTCCTATTTGGTTGCTCAGGCAGTGTAAACGTGTTCCTTTGGGTTAAATGAGAGTTGTTGTAGTTGAAATTTCAGAAGGAGTCCGGTACTGGACGTAGAATGGGAAGTTCGAACCAATATAAAAATTCCTGGTGTGCTTGTTTTATTTTACTTATTCACATTGCTACAGTAACTTAGTTTATTTCCGCACTAGTTTAATATAATTTCATATAGCACGATCCACATTGTCTTTTCCAAAAGGATAATGAACGAAAGAAAATTAAAAGAGCAAGGATAGAAAAAGACCAAGTCCATGACTTCATTACGTATCATGTAGAAGAAAGTAAGAATGAAATTCTTAACATCACTAAGATACATAATGAATGTTATTGATGACCCAAAAACTTATTCAGAAGCTTCAAAGATGCTATTTTCTGGAAAGAAGCTATTAATGATGAAATGAATTGAATTGTGATAAACCAAACATGGATTTTGATTAATTTACCTCCTAATACTAATCCAATTGGATCTAAATGGATATTCTAAAAAATTTGAATACTAATGGATCCATTGATAAATTTAAAGCCGGATTAGTAGCAAAGGTTATAAGCAAAGATATGGAGTGGATTATTTTGAAACATATACTGCGGTTGCTCGCACATCTTCAATTCATTGTTTGATAGCACTTGCATCCATTCATAAACTTATAATATACCAAACGAATGTGAAAGCACTTTTCTAAATAGTGATTTAAATGAAGAGATATACATGGAACAACCAGAGGGTTTTATAAATCCAAGCCAAGAAAAGAAAGTTTGTTAACTGATAAAATCTATTTATGTTCTAAAGCAGGCACTCATGCAATGACATGAGAAGTTTGATAAAGTAGTATTGTCACAAGACTTCATTGTTAATGATGCTGATAAATGTATTTATAGCAAATCGGAAGAAACTGATTATATTATAATATGTTCTTACATTGATGACATGTTAATATTTGAGACTAATATATCTTGTGTGAAAGAAACTAATAAGTTTTTATCCTCTAAATTTGATATGAAAGATCTAGAAGAGACTGATGTAATTTTAGGGATTAAAATCCTGAGAAAAGAGGAAGAGTCGGTACTAACTCAATCTCACTATATTAAGAAATTTCTCAATAAACATGGTCATTATAATAACCATAAACAAGCCTGCATCAAATCCTTTAGATTCTGGTATCAAATTTGAGAAGAATATAGGACGTACTATATCTCAACTAGAATATTCCAGTATTATTGGGAGTCTTATGTATGCTATGCATTGCACAAGACTTGACCTAGCATATGCTATTAGCGTATAATGTCGTTTTATGAGTAATCCAGGTACGGAACATTGGAAAGTAATTTCAAGGGTTCAAGCTTAATTAAAAGGTATCATCGACTATGGTCTTTTTTATAAAGGATATCATGCTATATTATAAGGATATAATGACGCTGAACAATATAGAATCTAAATCCAAGTCTACGAATGGATGAATATTTACATTAGGAGGACTTGTTGTGTCTGCTTCTCGTTGTTCCAAGAAGCAGACCTGTGTTTCTGACTCAACTATATTGTCAGAATTGATTATATTAGTAGATACAAGCAAGGAGGCAAAATGACTTAGGAATTTATTAATAGAAATTCCTTTATGGAAGAAGTCATCACCAACAATATTAATTAACTATGACAATCAAGCTATGATTTATAATGTTTCTAATAATAGATATACAGAAAGTCTAGACATGTAAGTTTTAGACATCAGATAAGAAAATTACTCAAAAGAGGAGTAATCAATGTTGATTGCATAAAAACAAAGAAAAACTTGGACAACCCATGTACTAAGGGTCTTCCAAAGGCTGTGCTTTCTATGAAATTGAATGAAAAAGGACCAAGGTCTGTAAATAAAGGTTGATCATCTTCAATAGAAACCCAACTTATGCCTTGAAAAGGATAGACAAAGTTCAATGGGTGACAAAAGATTAAGAGAATGTTTATGGAACACTAAAAGTAGTCTCCCATCATTAGTGTTGGATTCTGCATGAACGAGGATGAATGAAGATCCTTAATAAGTCCTGTTAAAATCACAAGGTGTATCGCAAAAACACCCTAAGGGACTTACCTATATGAGCATGGAAATCAGGTCATTTCCTAAGAAAGTAAGACCATTTTCTAAAGTAAACTCATGAAATTAGGATTTAAGCACATGGCCATTAATGTGTGAAACATAGAGAATAGTCTATATATGGAAATCAGTATGTGTGACTGTCTAGTACTATCACAAGAGCTACTTGGTTCAAGACACGTTCACCATAGACCTCGATAGAACTTTGAACGGTTTATACTAAGTGACGGTTCAAGTCCAAAAGGTACCTATCAGTTATGTATTGATTTCCACGATGATGCAATACTTGTGATCTTGGAACTACGTTGGCTTGATCCCACTTGGACACGTAGGTAGTCACTCTAGTGATGGAGCCGTCTATTTTATTTATTTTACTTATTTTGAAAGTAGAGGGAAATTGTTGTAAATTCTCAAAATAATTTTGGCATTGGAGTTTGATTTTAAAGAAGAAGAAGTGGAAGGAAAGTTTAGTCCCACATCTTAGAATATAAGAAATTATATTGGTTCAAATATGAATTTCTAAAGAGAAGGTTGGGTCCTTTGGACACCCAAATATTTGCTCTATTATGAGGAGAGAAGTCATGCATAGACACCAAACACGCATATGCCATCGGTCGTCCGATCGACTAAACCAAACTGGATCAGGTTGGATTTGGGTTTGGGTCCAAACAATATTCTTGGACAAAATAATTCTTGTTTAAACATACCAGATTTAAATTCAAATTGAATGGACAGAATTGGCGGGAGATGCAGCAGTTTTAGACTGTTGGGAAGCGCCGTTTTAAACAGATGCAAATAGCAAGTTTTATTGTCGTTGGGACACATCTCTTAGCAAAAAAGTACCTCCCTATAACTATAAATAGCAATACCCAAAAACTGTTGCAGAATACTTCTCCTTTCTCTGAAATTTGCAATGCCTGAAAACTATTTTAGAGCGCTTCTACATCCTAAGAATCGGTAACACCTAAAAGGTGCTGCAGATCAAAAAAGCCTGAAAAGTTTTGCAAATCTTCTCTTCTCTTCTTCTTTTCCACTCTCTTCTTTAAATTATGTCATCATAAATATTAAAAGAGTTTTCTTAACCGGATCAAAGTCGTATAACTTTGAATCTAGTTACGCTGTTTCAAGGCTTCATTGAATCCTGAAGTTGATAGTTCTACAACCCGTTTGCACTTATTGGGTCAAACTATTATCTAAAAGAGTCTACATAGTTGATCCTTGAAGTTAGTATTACAACAATTTCTTCATTGTTATACTCAAATCATCAACAAATTTCCAACACCCTCTAAGAGAAAATAATGCATTTGTGCTAGTTTTTACTCATAGTTTTTACTTTTCAATGAGTAAGTAAGAGAAAGAGCATATTTTATATAGGACTACCAAAAATGGTAACATCTACCATAATTGTAAAAAGATGTAAAGTAATGAAATTACATAGTATGTGTAGGATCAAGATTAACCCTAGAGGGGGGGGTGAATAGGGTTATAGCAAATTTTCTCAATTTAAACACAGAAACAAACTGCAGAAATAAATATGCTGAAAAGTAAATCACACACAAAATTTACCCAGCTTCGGCAACCCCTGCCTACTGCTGCATTCCCAGATTTCTATTAGAATTAAACAGTATCCCGCTTACAAACACTCTACTGGACTCGCAAACCCTTGCTCCCGCTCACAAACACTCTCATAGACTCGCACACCCTGCTCCGCCTATAGAGTTTCGCAAACTCTGCTCCGCCTATAGAGTTTTGAAAACTCGCACACCCTGCTCACTGAACTAATTCTAACTAGACAATCTGACACTACCTATAACCTAGGTGGTGATTTACCAATTCTTTGACTCGAAAAGAAAAACAGACTTCAAAAATAAAAACAGGAGCAAAAATTAAAATACAAACTTGAATCCGTAATTTTTGCTCAAATAAAATAAAAAAATCCCTTTAAAAAAAATTAACCCTAAATAAAACTAAAGCCCTTTAATAAGAATAAAGGCCGACCCTTTTAACCCAATCCTTTGTTCTTCCTTCTGCAACAATTGCGGCCGACTTTGTATTCTTTGTTCGTTCTGAAATTAGGGCTTCGTTCCCTTTTCCTTTGCTACTGTAAACTGGCGGCCGATCCTCTTTTCCCCTAAATTAGGGTTTTGCGGCTCTTTGATGATCGATGGTTTGCTTTGCTTCTCTGTTGATCGATGGTTATTGCTTGGCTCGCTCGTTCCCTAATGATCGAGTTCGTTGTTGATCCAGTATGTAATTTCTCTGTTTGTTACTGGTTTGATTGTTTGCTTTTTAACTCGATGACGATGATGAGTTTTTGGGTTTATTATTTATATAAATTCTAGACACTTGAGTTCATTCATATCAGTTCGATACTTTCCAAATTTTTCCTTTCCTTGATGCGCACGGCTTTCTTGATTTACTTTCGACTTGTTACTCACGGCTTTGATTTTCAAACTTTCGATTTTCTCTTGATTGATACGGCAGAAACTTTCCTATTCTACTTTGCTTTGACTTTTTCAAAGATACGCATCTGAATTTTTAACTTCTGCTTGATTTGTATTTTTGTATTGCATTGATTTCTTGTATACCACTCCACGACTTCGACTTGGACTTGGAATTACTGTTTGATTCCATTTGTTCTGGCTTCACTGTTGCATTTGCTCATTTGAGTTTTCACAGTTGCTCCTTGACATTGCAGTCTCTGGCCTTGTATCATGATGCAGTCTTCATTAGCTCGTGTGCTTGTTTGTATGTTGTATCATGATGCACTTGTTATCTTCACTGTGTTGCAGATGCTATATTGTGTACTCGTGACATTCAGGTTTGTTGTGCACTTGTCTTCTGTTCTCTTGTATCATGCTTGACTTTGCGGTTTGGTTTCACTTGGGCTTGTAGTTGATGTTTATAATTGTTCAACCTGGCACTTGCATGCATTGCTATTGAGTTGTTGTACATATGAACTTGCATTCATTTGTTTGTTATTATTTCCATGTTTCTGTTGGTTCTTCTCAAAAATTGCTGTGCCACTTCTCCATGTGTTCATGTTGCTGGACTTGTTGTTGGCATGTGCATTGTGTTCATTTGAGTTGTCTGCACCTCTGGTATGCTGCAGCTTGGTCTTTGTTGCAACTGGCTGTTGTCATGATTGCTGTGTTGTCATTTGAACTTGATATTGTTTGGCATCCTATCGAACTTGCTTTGTATCATTGTGCATTGTTGTTTGCATTGTTCATGTATCTGGTCGAGTTACTGCATTGTCACTTGTGTATTTGAGTTGAGTCATGACAACAATGGCTTGACCTTTGCATTCAGTTTATTGTGCCTTGTGTTGAACCCAGTTTTGAAAACTCGGGTTTGACCTTGTGCTCGTGTCGTGATTTTCAATATATTGCCCGTGAGTTGAACCCGGCTTTTCATTTGGGTTTGACCTGTGCTCACCTGTCCCTATAGCATTATCAAGTGTATACTGATGTGCACGGCCTTGTGGCATGTATAGTGATACACTGTGCATGTCACACTGTTCGTGTGTGATGAATTCAAATATAAACGATGACGAACAACCCAAATAACTGAGGCAAATCATATTTTCAAAAATCATATTTTATTTTATACTGCAAAAATATTTCTTTTTCAATTTTACTGCGTTAGTGAATATTTTTGCAGATTGCTCAGATGCTGGATTCAAACTGGAATGCAGTTGAAGACAAAATACGAGTGTGAGTGATATGTAGTGAGGTTATTAATGTAAAAACAATTGTGATGTAATTGTGTTGTAATCAGAAATGTATATGTATAGTGAGAGCTTGAATTTGTACTATTCAAGATTGTAATAAATATTTGTTTGAATAAAATTTCTGTTTGAATTCAAATTCTACGTAAGTTATTTTATTCAACAAATATTTATTTAATCTATGAAAAACAAAATAGTACATTACCAAATACATTTAAATGAATATATATGTTTATTATCATCAAACAAAAACATATAAGCGCATATTCATGCAATCTCCCCCTTTTGATGATAACAAACATATATTTAAGATTTTGACCGTGTTAAATGTATTTGATCAATGGTATACTCTAATTACTCCCCCTATTTAAATGCTTCCTCTCTACATGATGCTCCCCCTACATATATGCATACAAATAGTAATATATAAATGAGCCTAGATGCAAATGGAAAATTATTTGACCTTTGCTTGATTCTATTTGACAAAATCTTAACTTTTCTCTCCCCCTTTTGTTATCAGCAAAAGAATAATAGTGTTAGAGAAAAATAGAGATTAAGTGATCAATATTAATCCAACATTAAACTCAAATTGAATATAAATATTAAACTTCAATAAAAATCAAACAAAAATCATAACTACCCTTGTTAGGCGCATATTCCATTTTTAGAAAGAATGGAAATGATGTTCTAATATAAAATCATACAATTGTATCAACTTGTGGTACATTTATATCAGGAATTTGGATGTCTACTAATCATGCATAACCGTTAGGACTTTTAAATGAGATTAGTAGTATTCCAATTTAATTCTAAAAAAATGAAATTAAGTATCTTCTAACCACGCATGACCGTGAGGACTTTTAAATGGGATTAGAATCAACTCGTCTATGAAATCAATTAATTTTGATATGCGTTCCATACATGCATAACCGTGAGGACTTTTAAATGAGCATGGAAGCACATAATCAAAAATCCAAGTAATTCACCCATGCATAACCGTGAGGACTTTTAAATGAGAGTGAATACTTTGGATATTTATTTATTTTTACAAAAAAATGCGAAATGAAAAACAAACAATCCCTGGATATAGTACCACATATCGACAAACTATATTGAATATTTGATAAACCATGGTCGATAGAAGTAATGATAGATATAGAAATAGTCATGGAATCTTTACCCAACAAAAAGTTTTATAATTCTTGTTTTAATTCCTAAAGAAATTTTCCAAATATACTCTCTTGAGTAATGTATGTTAAATATCAACACTTATCACCTTTTCAATCACTATTTATCTTTTTAATAATTAGTAGGGAGTCGGATTAGTCAAAATTTGTCATTTAAAATCAAATAAAATGACTAATCTGAAAATATGGTCAAACAATTATTTTCGCGAAGGGGTTATATGAGAAAAAAATTCTGCTAAATGAAAAATTATTTAAAATGAAAAGTATGCAGATATTTTCTTTAAAAAAATGATGCAGTTACCAAATGTCTCAAAAATCACGTTCAACTAATAATTTTTCTATCAACTAGATTACCAGTGTAATCTGCATCTGAATTTCTTTTTTACTCAAAATATCACTAACTAAATTTGATAGACCAGACCATGAAGAGTGCAAAAAATTTCAAACTCAATTTTAACAACAATTTAAATGACATTCTTTGAATTTGAATTGAAGCCATGTAAATAATTAGAAAACCGTCAATAGAGTTAGCCGTATTATAACCAAAAATATTATCATCCAACAAAACACTATCCAAACTAATATATATGAAGGATTTCAAAGAATAGTGTTTTTGGCATAAATGTAATTGGCCAACTATGTTGAACAAGTCAGAATCGAAAGAAACATCAACTTTACAACATATCAACACTGGCTGATTTCATTCAGAATACGGTGCAGATTATCACATTTAATATACCTTCACCTGTTTTACCTTTACGATAATTTTTCGTGGTTGCCCATTGTGATTCTGCCACCTTTGTACTAGGCTAAGGAACTTTTGCTTTGTCGCCCGTTGTGTTTCTGGAACAGCCAAAATCCAGAGAACGCTGTTGTTGTTCCTCAGCCTGCCACCATACCTACACGATGAAAGATTTTTGTGACCTATTTGTTTTTATAGGTCCATGATTGTTAGTGGCTGAAGCATTGTGAATAAACAAACCCTTTTGAACCCAAACTTGTTTTGTCATTTCATTCTTGTTCCAATAGACATGAAATTTGTATGTAGAATTCTTAGGAACCCAAACTTATATAAATTTTGTGTTCTTGTTCCTATGACTACAATTTTCAACACGATGTCCAATTATTTCATATCTATCAAAGACACTCTTCCCTTTTGCATTATCCTCAACTTGTGTTTTCCCAAAACCTAGTCCTTTTCTGTTGTTAGCAAAAATTTGATTTCCCAATAGCATGTTGAAAGATTTTTCGCCTCTTGAAAAGTTATTCAGAGATTTCTCAAGGTTTTGGACTTTGGTTTTTAATGTTGTGTTTTCAGTGACAAGTAAGGTTCATCGATTTATAAAATCCTTTTTCCTAGTTTCAATGGTTTCCTTAAGATTCAAGTTTTCTTGTTCAAGATTCTCAAAGTTATTCCTAAGTTTTGATAATTCTGAATCTTACAATTTTTACAGTCTAGGTCTTGAATGTTTTCAAGTTCAGTTTCTAACCTAAAATTTTCACGAGCAAGTTCTCTCCTATCAGATTTCAGTTTTTCAATTTTAGATTCAAGAGCATCAACTACTATAGTAAGATCAAGACACATAAAAACAAGATCTTTATAAGAATAGTCACCTGCCTCACTAGATTCTTCTGAGCTCGCTTTTGAATCCGATTTTGCCATAAGACACAAGTTAGCCTCCTCTGAGCTACTATTCGAAACTTCCTCTCCTTCTTCATCATCCCAAGTCGCTGCAAAGACCTTCTTCGTCTTTTTCTTTCCTCGATTGTTTTTGAGAAGTGGGCATTCTTGTTTGAAGTGGCCAGACTTGTTACAGTTATAACACGTCAATTCATTATCGGAATTGTTAGACTCTCTTGACCTATTACCAGATGTTTTCTTCTTGCGTGGCTTGAATCTTGACCATTTTCTAAGATTATTGACAGCCATTGCAAGCTCTTCGATCGGATCTTCTTCTTCTTCATCGCTCTCTTCTTTGCTTTTTAAGGCAATCGTCTTCTTCTTTGGTTCGGAGTTGTTGCGTTCCTCCTTTGCTTTTAGCTCAAGCTCATATGTCATCAAGTTTCCAATCAACTCCTCCATGCTTAGTTTACTCAAATCTTTCGATTCTTGGATTACCGTGACTTTTGCCTCAAAGTTCATTGGTAAAACTCGTAGCACCTTCCTCACAAGCTCTACCTCAGTGAATACCTTCCCAAGCGCTCTAGCGTTATACACCAAAGTTGAAAAACGTCCAAACATATCCTTTATGCTCTCGCCTTTGTCCATCACAAAGTTCTCGTATTCATTGCTGAATAGGGCTAGACGAGACTCCTTGACTTGAGAAGTTCCTTCATGTGTCACCTCCAAGGTATGCCAAATTTCCTGTGCAGTTTTACAATGAGAAATTCTATTAAATTCATTCTTATCAAGAGCACAGATCAAAGCGTTCATTGCTTTGGCATTTGTAGTTTTTAATTTCTTATCGTTAGCATCACACTTATCCTTAGGCTTAGGAATCTCAGTATCACCAACAGTTATAGTGGGAGATTTATAGCCAGTTTCAATAATATCCCAAACATCATAATCAACAGAACTAAGATATATACCTACCCTAACTTTCCAATAAGCATAATCATTCCTGTTAAACATGGGTGGCCTAACAATAGATTGCCCCTCAGAAAAAGCATTATTTGATGAATTCATGACTCTAGAGTTAAAGAAAAATACCATGCTCTGATACCACTTGTAGGATCTAGATTAACTCTAGAGGGGGGTGAATAGGGTTATAGCAAATTTTCTCAATTTAAACACAGAAACAAACTGTAGAAATAAATATGCTGAAAAGTAAATCACACACAAAATTTACCCAGCTTCGGCAACCCCTGCCTACTGCTGCATTCCCAGATTTCTATTAGAATTAAACAGTATCCCGCTTACAAACACTCTACTAGACTCGCAAATCCTTGCTCCCGCTCACAAACACTCTCATAGACTCGCACACCCTGCTCCGCCTATAGAGTTTCGCTTACTCTCAAACTCTGCTCCGCCTATAGAGTTTTGCAAACTCGCACACCTTGCTCACTGAACTAATTCTAACTAGACAATCTGACACTACCTACAACCTAGGTGGTGATTTACCAATTCTTTGACTCGAAAAGAAAAACAGACTTCAAAAATAAAACAGGAGCAAAAATTAAAATACAAACTTGAATCCGTAATTTTTGCTCAAATAAAATTAAAAAAAAACCCTTTAAAAAAAATTAAACCCTAAATAAAACTAAAGCCCTTTAATAAGAATAAAGGCCGGCCCTTTTAATCCGATCCTTTGTTCTTCCTTCTGAAACAATTGCGGCCGACTTTGTATTCTTTGTTCGTTCTGAAATTAGGGCTTCGTTCCCTTTTCCTTTGCTACTGTAAACTGGCGGCCGATCCTCTTTTCCCCTAAATTAGGGTTTTGCGACTCTCTGATGATCGATAGTTTGCTTTGCTTCTCTGTTGATTGATGGTTATTGCTTGGCTCGCTCGTTCTCTGATGATCGAGTTCGTTGTTGATCCGGTATGTAATTTCTCTGTTTGTTGCTGGTTTGATTGTTTGCTTTTTAACTCGATGCTGATGATGAGTTTTTGGGTTTATTATTTATATTATTTCGAGACACTTGAGTTCATTCGTATCAGTTCGATACTTTCCAAATTTTTCCTTTCCTTGATGCGCACGGCTTTCCTGATTTACTTTCGACTTGTTACTCACGGCTTTGATTTTCAAACTTTCGATTTTCTCTTGATTGATACGGCAGAAACTTTCCTATTCTACTTTGCTTTGACTTTTTCAAAGATACGCATCTGAATTTTTAACTTGGGCTTGATTTGTATTTTTGTATTGCATTGATTTCTTGTATACCACTCCACGACTTCGACTTGGACTTGGAATTACTATTTGATTCCATTTGTTCTGGCTTCACCGTTGCATTTGCTCATTTGAGTTTTCACAGTTGCTCCTTGACATTGCAGTCTCTGGCCTTGTATCATGATGCAGTCTTCGTTAGCCCGTGTGCTTGTTTGTATGTTGTATCATGATGCACTTGTTATCTTCACTGTGTTGCAGATGCTATATTGTGTACTCGTGACATTCAGGTTTGTTGTGCACTTGTCTTCTGTTCTCTTGTATCATGCTTGACTTTGCGGTTTGGTTTCACTTGGGCTTGTAGTTGATGTTTATAATTGTTCAACCTTGCACTTGCATGCATTGCTGTTGAGTTGCTGTACATATGAACTTGCATTCATTTGTTTGTTATTATTTCCATGTTTCTGTTGGTTCTTCTCAAAAATTGCTGTGCCACTTCTCCATGTGTTCATGTTGCTGGACTTGTTGTTGGCATGTGCATTGTGTTCATTTGAGTTGTCTGCACCTCTGGTATGCTGCAGCTTGGTCTTTGTTGCAACTGGCTGTTGTCATGATTGCTGTGATGTCATTTGAACTTGATATTGTTTGGCTGCCTGTCGAACTTGCTTTGTATCATTGTGCATTGTTGTTTGCATTGTTCATGTATCTGGTCGAGTTACTGCATTGTCACTTGTGTATTTGAGTTGAGTCATGACAACAATGGCTTGACCTTTGCATTCAGTTTATTGTGCCTTGTGTTGAACCCAGTTTTAAAAACTCGGGTTTGACCTTGTGCCCGTGTCGTGATTTTCAATATATTGCACGTGAGTTGAACCCGGCTTTTCATTTGGGTTTGACCTGTGCTCACCTGTCCCTGTAG
Organism: Allium cepa; assembly: GCA_030765085.1. Taxonomy (NCBI): domain Eukaryota; kingdom Viridiplantae; phylum Streptophyta; class Magnoliopsida; order Asparagales; family Amaryllidaceae; genus Allium; species Allium cepa. The sequence goes on along the minus strand of CM060941.1, from coordinate 296,427,824 downwards.
CATTATCAAGTGTATACTGATGTGCACGGCCTTGTGGCATGTACAGTGATACGCTGTGCATGTCACACTGTTCGTGTGTGATGAATTCAAATATAAATGATGACGAACAACCCAAATAACTGAGGCAAATTATATTTTCAAAAATCATATTTTATTTTATATTGAAAAAATATTTTTTTTCAATTTTACTGCGTTAGTGAATATTTTTGTAGATTGCTCAGATGCTGGATTCAAACTGGAATGCAGTTGAAGACAAAATACGAGTGTGAGTGATATGTAGTGAGGTTATTAATGTAAAAACAATTGTGATGTAATTGTGATGTAATCAAAAATGTATATGAATAGTGAGAGCTTGAATTTGTACTATTCAATATTGTAATAAATATTCGTTTGAATAAAATTTTTGTTTAAATTCAAATTCTGTGTAATTTATTTTATTCAACAAATATTTATTTAATCTATGAAAAACAAAATAGTACATTACCAAATACATTTAAATGAATATATACGTTTATTATCATCAAACAAAAACATATAAGCGCATATTCATACAGTTTGTTTGTTGTATGTATCCTATTTTGTTGCTCAGGTAAAACTGAATGCATAAGAATATTTAGTCAAAGTGTTTTCATACCTATTTTAGTGGATCCATATATAACGTTGAGTTTTGTTCCAAAACAATAAGCAAGTGATACTAGAAATTAGAAAGTTGTTGTATGCATTCAATAAACACACCTACGTATTAATTGAATTCTATACTCGCATATTATCACTTGAAATCCAGTTTTCTGTTTTATTATTTTGTTTTTGGTGCACTAAAAAGTGTTTTTCATATGTAGTCCCATAATTTCTAAACTGAATAATATTGTATATGGGTAGCCATTTAGCTGTTCGCCTGTTCCAAGTAAACATTGATACCTACTAAACATTTTAAGTTTAAGACTGCATTTTTTATTATTACTGCATGTTATTTGCATCTTTCTATTGTTCTTTTTTTAAAGTGTGAGTGAATCTTATTTTGTCAAAAGCCATTAGTTTGTTTCATTGTTTAAAGTTTGAATAATTTTCTTACTTTGCAGTGCCGTTTTCTTCTTATAAGTGGTTCATGTATATTTATCTGGTAACTTTGTATAGAATTAAAACCTAATAAACTTTTTTACGAACTAACAGACTTTGTTTGGATTGATTTATAGGTAACTTTGATACCTACTAAGTACTGTTTTTTTCTTATAAGTGGTTCATGTACAACCGTTTTCAAGTGGGGTTTATTTATAGGCAACTTATCTGTAAGTTGTTATATGCTCCAAGACATTCATACTAAACAAGAAACGAAAATTTGTATTTTAAACTTCCATACATGAATATTTATACACCTTCCAAGTGGGGTTTATTTTTCTTCTTCCTGCAACTTCTATGCATGACTTGGTCATTATTATTTAATCTTATCATTTTCTAAATGCATTGGTGCTATCAACATGTAATTTACATAGTAATCTTCTTCTGACTTGAAAATTTCTATAGATCATGTACTGAATGATTCCATATGGAGTGTAACATTAGCTTTGACCTTATATAATTTGTCTCATTTTTAAATTTATTGATGCTTTCGACAATATCTTTGTCATTGTAATCATCTTCTATTTCCAATAGTTCCAGAAAACATTTACTTTTTAAATTAAATTTAATGAAAATCAGGCACCTAAGAACATCCAAGGATGGAATGTCTATCCCATCTAAGGATGTCTTATAAATCATACAATAACTTATTCATACCCATGATAATATCAACCATTTTTAAAATCATTCCATGTATCTTATTAGAACCCATACCATTCTCATGAAATTTTATATCAACTCGTTTTAATATTCAGGCTTTAATAGAAGTTGCAGAAGAGAGGCAATAATCAGAAGCTAGTGTTGATGGTAATGAATGAGTAATTAGTTTGGAAGATTTTGAAAGAGATGTTGTTGCTAAAATGTTTGAAAACTGTAACGATCCGCCGCTCTGATCGCCCCCAGTCGGTAATTAAACCAACTTGAGACGTTCAAAATGACGGGTTGTTAGTCAGTTTATAGAGTTTAAACAGAATCAGCCACAGAATCACAGAATAATCATAATATTTTACATAAATGAATTTTTATACATATATCAGTAAAAAAACAATATCATATAGCATCTGTTCTTAACAGTTTAAAACAAAATATTAAATAGCATCTGTTCTTATTAGTTTAAAAACAAAATTTATAGTATCTGTTCTCATCAGTAAAAAAACAATATCATATAACATCTGTTCTTAACAGTTTAAAACAAAATATTAAATAGCATCTGTTCTTATTAGTTTAAAAACAAAATTTATAGTATCTGTTCTCATCAGTAAAAAAACAATATCATATAGCATCTGTTCTTAACAGTTTAAAACAAAATTTTAAATAGCATCTGTTCTTATTAGTTTAAAAACAAAATTTATAGTATCTGTTCTCATCAGTAAAAAAAACAATATCATATAGCATCTGTTCTTAACAGTTTAAATTGGATTGACCGAGAGCAAAGAGCAAATGATAGCAAACAACACCCCAAATCATAGCATGCAACCAAGCAACCAATTCAAACAAATCTAAAAACTTGAGTAATGATTAATCGTGAGAAAACTCACCTTTCACCGAAGCAAGGAGACGAACTCGACCCACTGAGGAGCACGCGATCGAAGGAATTTCAACAAAGACGAAATCCCTAGTTTTGGGGAGGAATTGATCAAAGTGAATTCGAAACTGTGGCGGCAAAAATCGATCAAAGCCCTATCTTTTGGAGCACGGAATCGAAGAGACGAGAGACGCCATTTTTTTCGTTTCCCTTTTTTTTCCTCTTTCGTATGAAATGATGGAGGAAGGGGTATCGGCCATGCTTTGAAGTGGAGGTGCGTGATTAAAGGCGTGTGTAACGGCATGATTAAAGGCACGAATTTGGCTGATGAGAGTAAGGTAGTGTATACTTTTTATTTATTTATTTTATTATATTATTTTATATATTATTATATTATTTTATTTCAATTTAAATTAAATTTTGTTTTGTAAATCATTTTCTTTAGTAAACATATAAACGTTTTGTAGTTCAAATATCAAACTTAAATTTATAAATTTACATAAAAATAATTCGTAAATCCAAACTATTTTTTTTCTAAGTCATTAGTTTGAATTTCAATTACAAATTAAATATTCAATTTCAACTCCAAAGTCAAATTCAAATTTTATTCAACTTAAATAGATTAAATTCTAAATTTAATCGCCAATTTATAGTTATATTGGGAATTCAATTTAGATTCTCATTCAAATATTTAAAATTAATTAAATATTTTCATTTTTAAATTGTTCAAAATTCTGGGTTGTTACAATCTTCCCTCCTTAAAAGAATTTCGTCCCGAAATTATAAGTTAGGAAAAACGATTGCTAAAATCTCACCGATATTTATACCCTACACAATTTTTACCAAGTTCTAAACTTATAAATAAATATAGGATTCATTCCTTTTGTTTTATCTCACTAGCTTTATTCATCGATTTCTATAATCAAGACACAAAAGTCTTTTACCAAATTTTTGACTTACAAAACTCAGATTTTTAAACTTGAAATCTTCATGCTAGATATTTGCATATTACATCTTTTCCAAAGCTGTGTGCTTTCAAGATATTTTAAAGATCTTCTTCCTTAATTCATTAAGTTAGAATTATGTAATTATAATTTCAGATTATTGATTTTCTATTCAAAGTTTGAAAATACTTGATAACTCGAAGTTTAACAAGTCCATCGTCGTTCTTACAGACTTTAGGCATACGCTGGCCAGGCGCAAGTCTAAAAATCTCCAAGCACTAAATATACTTGCTTCAACTCCCAGTGAAAATACTTTTTAAAAATTCTTTTAAAAATGGATATGGAAAGCACGTTCCCCCATGGATCACAGTTTACCCGGCGGTTACGCTACTATCCCAGTAGAATCGCTTGTAACTGTAGATTTCACATCTCTCTTGAATTTCGCCATGGTTGTCGCCTTAGATTGCGGTTCACACGGCGGTTACGCTACTATCCCAGTAGAATCGCTCGTGACCGTAGGCATCTCGCCCCTCAAATTACGCTTCGGCCTCTAGATCGCAGTTTACACGGCGGTTGCGCCACTATCCCAGTGGAATCGCTTGTAACTGTAGGCATCACGCCCCACGAATTACGCCATCATCAATTCACCTAATCCCAAACACGATGATCCATCATGGGGGATCCCAGTCAGTCCCAATGGACATTCCACTAATGGAAATTCTACGTAGCTACGATTTCCAATGGACACTCCACCGAGTTCCAATCACCTTCACAAATAATAAATGGAAGGTACATTTCCATATCCTCAGTTTTTAGAAAACATATGTCATATACATATAGTACTTCATTTCACATTTCGTACATATCATACCTATGTAAACTTGCATAGGACTTTTCATAATAATGACTTTCCAAACTGATGGTTTTCGATTTATTATATTCACATATATAAGTTACGAAAACTCAATTCACATTCATAACAAATAGAGGATTCCAAAATTTTCCATTTCACTTAAAATTTTCCTCTAAATCGATTTGAAAATTTAAGGTTATCTCAAACCTAATTCACATTCATAATCCAATTCATTATCGACTTCACATTCGATTTGGATTTCACGTTACATCGTCAATTCTCAACACATAATTGATGTCTATCGATATATAACCTCTAAGCTCGTATGTCTCAGAGAAGGGTGTTAATGCTAAAAGAATAAATTCTCCGCCATAACAGATATATATTTAATAGAGATCAATTGATATGTCATCAATTCACAATGTTAGACATACAATCCCAATCGACTATCCAAAATTCAAAGCTCAACTTATATTGTTTTTGATGTCAAAGTTAAACTCAATTTAACTCTAGATTCAATCTTCTTGGAAAATATTCAATATACTTGAATCAAAATTAAGTATATATTCCATCTTTTAAGGAAAGCGTTCTTTTAAACACATTTATTTGAGTCAAAACGAATGTTGCGTAAAACATCGTTACGACAACTCAAAAATCACTAGTATAGGGATTCGAATTTAAGATAGATATATAAATCCCAATACTATAAACAATATTTCCTTCCGGAAACCATTTACTATAACAACAATGTTATAGTCCACCATTTCCTTATTTTTCTCTCGAAAACGTCTATTTCAACAATGAATGTTGAAATCTATGTATTCGATACTTAATGCATTTTAAAACATCTTTAAGACCATTAACTTTTTCAACTTCAACTTAATTCATAGTTTGAATTCCTCCTACTTTTCACAATATTAGTTTTAAACCAATTTCAAACTTTTCAATGTTAAGTTTTTCACTGAATTTAATTTTCCGCACATTTAAATTCAAATTCATCACTGAATTTATTAAACCTATAATGGATTATCATATTGACAACTTCAAATTTGAAATCTAAATCTCATTTGAACTTTGCATTTGCCTTTCTATTCCCAAAAATAATCAACTAGTCCTTTAGTAAGCCATTCATCAACTTGGTTCCATTAAATTTATATTTCCACATTAACCTCATTTCATAATATCACTTCCCTAAAACATATCCGTTTTAGTCCATAATAATATATTCACTGTCCAAAATCGTGAATATACTTATTTATTCAATTCAGTGTTTCTACACATTTATTTAAAAGATTATCCACTGTCCAAAATCATGGATAAAATTCCCAACCAACATTTACTATCACAATATTTAACTTAAAGGATAATTCGTTGTCCAAAATCACGAATATATCTCCTTTAATAACTTCTATTTTTCATTTATCAAATTCAATTTGGTTTCGAATTTATAAACAATCTTTACAAATTCCATTTCTATTTATAAACTTCGATTTATAAATCTTCTTTATTAATTCAACTCAATTTATATAACTCAATTATATAACAAAAGTCCATATATAAGTTAAGTACTTATAATCCATTTATTTACTAAATCGTTCTTCAAAACATTTGAAATTCAGAATCAAATTCCCAAGTCATAGTTTAATTATCCTCTTGGCTATAACTAAATTGAAATATCATTTTATTTCACAATTATTATTTTGTAGATATTCACAATATTTGATTCAAACCAATTCATTAATTCACTTAACTTTAATTTTATTTTCACAAGTCTCAACAATTCGATAATGAGTTTCCGAATGAGAAACTATCGCAATCCTAAATTTAGAGAGGGGAATTTTCGAAAAAATTTGAATTTTCAAAATACCTTTTATTTTTCAAAGAAAACAATTTCATACTTATTTTAAATTTGAAAAACATTTTTCTTTAAAGTGATTCTAGTAACTATTCATATTAAACATCATAAACTGAGCTTTGTGTAACCAAAGCTCTGATACCACTTTTGTAACGACCCGCCGCTCTGATCGCCCTCAGTCGGTAATTAAACCAACTTGAGACGTTCAAAATGACGGATTGTTAGTCAGTTTATAGAGTTTAAACAGAATCAGCCACAGAATCACAGAATAATCATAATATTTTACATAAATGAATTTTTATACATATATCAGTAAAAAAACAATATCATATAGCATCTGTTCTTAACAGTTTAAAACAAAATATTAAATAGCATCTGTTCTTATTAGTTTAAAAACAAAATTTATAGTATCTGTTCTCATCAGTAAAAAAACAATATCATATAGCATCTGTTCTTAACAGTTTAAAACAAAATATTAAATAGCATCTGTTCTTATTAGTTTAAAAACAAAATTTATAGTATCTGTTCTCATCAGTAAAAAAACAATATCATATAGCATCTGTTCTTAACAGTTTAAAACAAAATATTAAATAGCATATGTTCTTATTAGTTTAAAAACAAAATTTATAGTATCTGTTATCATCAGTAAAAAAAACAATATCATATAGCATCTGTTCTTAACAGTTTAAATTGGATTGACCGAGAGCAAAGAGCAAATGATAGCAAACAACACCCCAAATCATAGCATGCAACCAAGCAACCAATTCAAACAAATCTAAAAACTTGAGTAACGATTAATCGTGAGAAAAATCACCTTTCACCGAAGCAAGGAGACGAACTCGACCCACTGAGGAGCACGCGATCGAAGGAATTTCAACAGAGACGAAAGCCCTAGTTTTGGGGAGGAATTGATCAAAGTGAATTCGAAACCGTGGCAGCAAAAATCGATCAAAGCCCTTTCTTTTGGAGCACGGAATCGAAGAGACGAGAGACGCCATTTTTTTCGTTTCCTTTTTTTTCCTCTTTCGTATGAAATGATGGAGGAAGGGGTATCGGCCATGCTTTGAAGTGGAGGTGCGTGATTAAAGGCGTGTGTAACGGCATGATTAAAGGCACGAATTTGGCTGATGAGAGTAAGGCAGTGTATACTTTTTTTTTATTATTATATTATTTTATATATTATTATATTTTTTTTATTTTTTTTCTTTTCAATTTAAATTCAATTTGTTTTGTAAATTTTTTTTTTAATAAACATATAAACGTTTTGCGGTTCAAATATCAAACTCAAATTTATAAATTTACATAAAAAAAATTCGTAAATCCAAACTATTTTTTTTCTAAGTCATTAGTTTGAATTTCAATTACAAATTAAATATTCAATTTCAACTCCAAAGTCAAATTCAAATTTTATTCAACTTAAATAGATTAAATTCTAAATTTAATCGCCAATTTATAGTTATATTGGGAATTCAATTTAGATTCTCATTCAAATATTTAAAATTAATTAGATATTTTTATTTTTAAATTGTTCAAAATTCTGGGTTGTTACAAAAACGATAAAAAAAGGAACTATTACCGTGCAATTAGTTCTATATCTAATGCGAAGCATGTAAAACGCACTAAAGCTTCAAAAGCAATTATCAATTACAAAGCGAATAAAGATAAGCGATGGAAAATGGAGATGCAACTTAAGATTGATCAAATACATGAAGAAAGTGTAGGATCGATTTCACCCTAGAGGGGGGTTGAATATGGTGATACTTTTAATTATAAAAATTTAATGCGGAAGTTTATACATAATTATTTCAACACAGATATATCAGTATATGATAGCAGCACAGATAATAGCAGAATAATAAATGAAAAAATAAAACGACACAGAATTTATCCAGCTTCGGCAAAACCATGCCTATATGCTGCCCCAAGGTTTCTACTAAAAATTAAGCAGTCAAACGCTTACACACATAAACTCGCGACACTCGCTATCGACTAGCCTTAACTCTACGCTTAAAACCCTGTCATAACTCAACCACTGAGTTGCGAATTCTCGAACTACACCACCGCAGTTCGTACCCTAATCACACGACTATAAATTACAATTGTTTAAAAAAGAAAATACAAATTGAAACAATAAAAGAATGAAACCCTAATTTTTAAAGGTCTATAAATAATTGCCGGCCCAAACAAAATACAGTGTTAATAATTCCCTTTCTCCTTTTATTTTGTTCGGCCCAACTTGCTCTGTACAAAATGGCGATTTCTTTAGCTCGTTCGTTCCTCTCTCTCTGATAACTATAGCTTTTGAAAATTCAAGGCTTCGACTTTGTCGATTTAACTGATGATGCTTCGATTTCTTTTCTTCGATCGATTCATCCATGGCTACTTCAATTTGATCGAGTTCGACTGTCAAAATGGTATGCAATTTTTCCTTTTTCGATATTGATTCTGCTCGACCTTTTTGATTTGAGTTGAATGATTGTTCTTTGTTGCTTGAACTCGAATGATTTTGCTGCCAATGATGATTATGGGTTTTATAGGGTTTGAATTCCTATATTTTCGTTCATTTGAATTTAGTTGAATTCGTGGATTATTTTGTTTTGGCCATTGATCTTTGTTTGAATGCTTGAGATGATTACTGACTTGTTCAATTCATATATTTCGTTTCTTGATTGACACAGCTTGATTTCAACTTGATACTTTAAATAAACTTCGACCACTTCGATTTGAACTGCAGTTGACTTTTTGCATTTCTTGTTGCGTTGGTCATCACGGCACTGACATTACTTTGATTTTGTCGGTGACTTCGACTTTTGTTCGAATTCATATATTTTGTGATTACTGGTTTGACGGTTTTGATTTCTAACTTTTTCGTTCTTTTTTCCTTGGTTATAACGTAGTTGACATCGGCCACTGACTTGTTCAATTTAAAGTTGTTACATCACGTTGTTGCTATGCTGCCAAGTATCTTCTAACCACGCATAACCGTGAGGACTTTTAAATGGGATTAGAATCAACTTGTCTATTTAATTAATCAATTTTAATATGTGTTCCATGCACGCATAACTGTAAGGACTTTTAAATGAGCATGTAAGCACATAAAAATTCCAAGTAATTTACCCATGCATAACCGTGAGGACTTTTAAATGAGAGTGAATACTTTGGATGTTTTTATTGCAAAAATAAAATAAAATGAAAAACAAATGATTCCTGTTTAAAATACCACATATTGACAAACTATATTGAATTTTTATGAGTGATGGTCGATAGAAATATGATAGAATTAGAGATGGTCAAGGATTTTTTTTTTACCAACAAAAAATGGTTATAACTCTTGTTCAAATTTCTAAAGAAATTTACTGAATATACCATCTCAAGTTATAATCTGTGATTAATATCAACACTCATCACTTTTTCAATCACTATTTATCTTTTCGATAATTAGTAGGGAGTCAGATTAATCAATGTAATCATTTAAGATCAAATCCAAAATAATTATAAAATCAAATTTTCTAAGATGACTAATCTGAAACAAGGTCAAAAATTATTTTCTAGAAGGGTTTTATACGAAAATTTCTGCTATTTGAAAATATTTGAAATGAAAAATATGCAGATACTTTCTTTGAAAAACGATGCAATTACTGAATGTCTCAACATAAATCACGTTCCACTAGAAATTTTTCTATCAACAAGATTACCAGTATAGTTTGCATCTGAATTTTCCTTTCACTCGAAATTATCATTAGTTGGATTTGATAGACCAGACCGTAAAGTTTGCAACAATTTCTTGAAAATCATTTCTAACAGCTTTATAAATGAAATATCTTGAACTTGAATTGAAGCCGCATAAATAATCAAAACCCGTGAATATAGAGTCAGCCGTAAAACAATCAAATGTATTATCAACCAATAAAACACTATTATTAACCCAAACTAATATATACGAAGTAGTTCAAAGACTCTAGAGATTTTTATAGTGTTCTTGGCATAAGAATATAATTGGCCAACAATTTTGAATAAGTCAGAGTCAAAATCATCATTCATTTCATCATCACATTACTGGCTGATTTAATTCAGATTACGGTGTAGATTATCACATTTAATATATCGTTCAAAAGAAATATACATTACCTGTTATACCTTTGCAATATTTTTCGTTGTTGTCCATTGTGATTCTATCACCTTTATATTAGGCTAAGGAACTGTTATTTGTCGCCCATTGTGTTCTTGGAACAGCCAGAATTCAAATAACACTGTTGTTCCTTTGCCTTCCACCACACCTACATGATAAAAGATTTTTATGATCTATTCATTTTTATAAGTCCATGGTTGTTAGTGGCAAATATTTTGAAAAAATATGTTTGTGAAGGCCAAAAACTATTCACATATGTTCCTTTCGGCACCCAAATTTGTTTAACTTTGAGGGATTTTATATTTGTGCCTTTTGGAATCCAAATTAGTATAGTTTTCATAGGTTTATACCAACAAATGTTTTGATTGTGTCCAATTTTTCTACAAATTGTGCACTCGGATTTTACTTGATTAATTTTTCTTTCAACACGTTCAGAATGATTATACTCAAGTCCTTATCTATCTGTTTTAACAATTTGTTTCCCTAATAGCATTTTCAACGATTTTTCACTTTTGGAAAATTTTCCTAAAGTCGTTGACAGTTGTTGGACTTGTGTTTTGAGAGATTCATTTTCCTTCAATAATTGTGTGCACTTTTTAATAGAATTTTCTCTTCGAGTATTTTCGCTTTCTTTCAAAATTGGAATTTCATTTTCAAGTGATTTTATTTAATTTCTAATTTTTTTAATCTCTTCTTCAAATGTTGGACACTATCACACTTAGGGATCCTATTTTGATAGTTTTTAACTAATTGGTCAAATTGTTTATTAGATTCTATCAAAATATCTTTTTGTGATTCAAGTTTAGCATACTTCTCCCTAAGTCGTTCAAAAAGGCCATTTACTTCATGGAAATATATAAGTAATTCTGAGTGAGTAAGTTTTGATACCTCGCTTGGCTCATCATCATCGCTATCAGTTATATTACCTCGAAGACACATATCTGCTTTCTCACTCTCAATGCTAGTACTTTTATTATCTTCATCACTTGTATTCCACGTGGCTGCAAATTCTCCTTTTTGATTTCTTTTCTAAGCCATGCCGATTCTAAGGACAATTTGGCTTGATGTGTCCGAGTTTGTTGCACTTGTGACAGATGATTTCTTGTTGTTCTGGGTTATCTAGAACTTTGATTATTCTGCTTTTGAATTTTTAATTTAGAGTTGGATTTCTGTATTTACGGTTCCACTTTTTGAATCTCTTCATTATCAGTGCTAGCTCTGCTGCTCCATCATCATCGTCATCATCATCACTTTCAGTTATTCCTTTGAGAGCTATTGATTTCTTTCGAGTATCTCCTTCTTCATGCTCTTTCTTGATTTTCATTTCTAGCTCATAAGTGGTGAGATTTTCGATAAGTTCTTCAACTTTGATTTGTTTTAAATCTTTAGATTCTTGAATGGCAGTCACTTTTGCTTCAAAACTTCGTGGAAGTACTCTGAGGATTTTTCGGACTATTTTCAATTCCGTATATGATTTTCTAAGAGCTTTTCTCTTTGACATTTTCTTCCTTGGCCATTGTAAAATTCTCGTATTCGCAACTCAGTATGGCAAGGAGAGATTCCTTGACTTGAGATGTTCCTTCGTGAGTCACTTCTAGTGCGTACCATATTTCTGCTTAGTTAGACAATGTGAGACACGATTAAATTCAATACGATCTAATGAACAAATAATAGATTTCATAGCTTTAACATTAGCATTCTGTAACTTATTTTCTAGATCTGTCCATTAATCAAATGGTTTTTCAATTTCTTGATTATTTACAACTATAGTGGATGCTCTATAACCTGTCTCAACTATATTCCAAGCATAAATGGTTTTCAGAAAAATTTTCATTCTAACTTTCCAATAAGCATATTCACCATTGAACATTATGGTCTAACTATAGACTGACCCTCAGCAAAAGCAGTATTAAAAGAAGCCATTTTAAAAATTCAAATTTTTAAAACAAAAATTGGTTTTTGAAAAAGCAAATTTTTAAAACAAAAATGGCTTTTGTGCCTAGCTCTGGTACCACTTGTAGGATAGATTTCACCCTAGAGGGGGGTGAATAGGGTGATACTATTAATTATAAAAATTTACTGCGGAAGTTTATACAAAATTATTTCAACACAGATATATCAGAATAATAGCAGCACAGATAATAGCAGAATAATAAATGCAGAAATAGAATGACAGAATTTACCCAGCTTCGGCAAAACCCTGCCTACGTGCTGCCCTCAAGGTTTCTACTAGAAATTAAGCAGTCGGACGCTTATACATGTTAACTCGCGACACTTGCTATCGACTAGCCTTAACTCTACGGTCAAAACCCTTGCCACAACTCAGCCACTGAGTTGCAAATTCTTGAACTACACCACTGTAGTTCGTACCCTAGTAGATGACTAGAAATTACAATTGTTTAAAAAAGAAAATGCAAATTAAAACAATAAAAGAATGAAACTCTAATTTTTGAAGGCCCATAAATTATTTTCGGCTCAAATAAAGTAAAGTGTTAATAATTCCCTTTCTCCTTTTATTTTTTTGGCCCAACTTGCTCTGTGGAAAATGGCAATTTCTTTAGCTCGTTTGTTCCTCTTTCTTGAAGGCGCCCGCTTTGTCGATTTAATTGATGGTGGTTCGATTTCTTTTCTTCGATTGATTCATCCATAGCTACTTCAATTTGGTTGAGTTCGACTGTCGAAATGGTATGCAATTTTTCCTTTTTCAACATTGGTTCTGCTCGACCTTTTTGATTAGAGTTGAACGATTATTCTTTGTTGCTTGAACTCGAATGATTTTGCTGCCAAATGATGATTACGGGTTTTATAGGATTTGAATTTCTATATTTTCATTCGTTTGAATTTAGTTGAATTCGTCGATTTTTTTTTGGCCATTGATCTTTATTTGAATGCTTGAGATGATTACTGACTGCTTCAATTCATATATTTTCGTTTCTTGATTGACACGACTTGATTTCAACTTGATACTGTAAATAAACTTCGGCCACTTCGATTTGAACTGCAGTTGACTTTATGCATTTGTTGTTGCCTTGGTCATCACAGCACTGACATTACTTTGATTTTGCCAATGAATTTGGCCTTTGTTCGAATTCGTATATTTTTGTTATTACTAGTTTGACTATTTTGATTTCTAACTTGTTCGTTCTTTTTTCCTTGGTTATAACGTAGTTGCCACTGACTTGTTCAATTTGAAACTGTTACATCACGTTGCTACTATGATGTCATGTACTTGATTCCGTATGATATTGAACTACTTCATTTTTGTTTCACTGATTTTGGCCTTGGTTCCTGTGCATAGCATATAGTCGTGTTTCAATGTGTACTGCCTTTAACCATTCATGTTGTTTCATTGGGTTGATTCATGTTGAACTGTTCTGTACATTCAATCTATCATCTTGTTGTTCACTGGTCTAGTTGCATATGTATGTACTGTGGTTTTGGTCGAGTCTGATGCTTGAATTGAGTCAGTGGTGGTTGCATATACATATATTTACACAGTATTATCTCTATAATCTTGTGTCTGCATATAGATGGTCTTATATCACTTCTCTGTACACTATTGCATTGTATCTGATATTGAATTATTTCGAGTTAATGATTTGAGCTAGTTTGCACTGTCTATATGTATACATGCTGTTTCACACGTGTACATATGTATGGTTGCTTTCATGTGGTAGCTGGACTTGCTCGAGTTCATATATCTAACTTTGTTCCTTTTCGAAATTGCTTTAGTTTCTTTGACTTGTATATGGTCAGACTTGATTGACTTGTTGTTGTTTCGAACATACTTCGATTCATGTATACTTGGTGCCTGGTCTATGTGAGTCTGTTGAGCCGAGTTGTCCTATCTGCAGTGCAGTGTCCATTGTTCCATATGTTTGCTTCATGCTTCACTGTTATTTTACTGGTGCATATTGTCGTTTGTTGTGACCAGACTTGAGTTTTATTCATGTGTACACAAATGAGTTTTGGTTGTCACTACATGTATCGGGTCTGGTTTTCTTGCATATCATGGCTGGTTTGATTCATGTACAGTCTGGAACAGTCTGGGTTAGCTCGTGTGCTTGTTTGTGAATAATGTTTGTCCAGTTGCATCCACTCTTGCGTGGCCATTGTTTGTTTAGTGGTGCACTTGCTTGATGGTCTGAATGGACTGTCTAGCCTCTATTTTCATGTGTACGACTTAAACTTTGGTCGAGGCTTGATATATATTGTTTTGGATTTTTGACCATTTTATTCAATTGGTATGTTTGGATTGCACCTGTATTGAACCAGCTTAAGGCTCGGGTTTGACCTTGTGCTCGTGTTGTGACTTCACTTGAGTTGAACCTGTCTTTTGATTTGGGTTTGACCTTGTGCTCACCTGTCCCTTCAGTTTTATGAAGTGTATATCGATGTACATGGCCTTGTGTTATGTACAGTGATACACTGTGCATGTCACAAGTTGTTCGTGTATGATGAATTCAAAATTAAATGATGACGAACAACCCAAATAACTGAGGCAAATAATATTTTCAAAAATACATTTGATTTTACAATGAAAAATATTTTCTTTTCAATTTTACTGCGTCAGTGTTTATTTTTGTAGATTGCTTAGATGCTGGATTCAATCTGGAATGAAGTTGAAGATCAATACAAGTGAATGATTGAGATGTAGTGAGGTGCATACGTAAATGATAGTTGTAATGTAATCGAAATTGTATTGAAATTGAAATTATGTGTATATATATAGTGAGAGCTTGAATTTGTACTATTCAAAATTGTAATAAATATTTGTTTGAATAAAATATCTATTTGAATTTAAACTCCGTGTTATTTATTTTATTCAGTAAATATTTATTTATTCTATGAAAATAAAATAGTACATTAACAAATACCTTTAAATGAATATATATATATATGTTTATTATCATCAAACAAAAATCATATATTCGCATATTCAACAGAGAGTAGAATAATGAATTCAATTCTAGCTTAAATGCAACAAATGTAAGGCAACTTGTTAATCAAATTAGAACGATTCGATGACGCTAAGAATAAAATTGGTTCGCATACCAAGCACCATATAGCCCTACTTCTACTCCATCTAATGTTGTTATCAGATCATCTACGGTTGAAAGACAAGTAGTGCAATTATTATCGCAAAAATTGGAAGTGGTAGCTAAGGGACATCTTGGAGTGCAAAAAATTTAACATGGTAGAAAGGTTGGAGATGGAGAAAAGATTGTTTGGGTGTAGGATATTCTTAACCAGACGAGCCACCTTTTGATGCATCTCAAAATGGTCATTATAAATTGTCCGAGTTGGTTGATGGTGGTTTTGTAGTTTGGCAAGAGTGTCGTATTCGTTATTTGTAAGCTTTTAGATATATTGTAGTAGTGAAATTTGAAGTTGTCACAATGAACTTTGTAGTATTTGATATGTACTATTTTGTACGTTTGATATTTTTTTATAATTTGATGATATGTTAGTTTTGAAGTATAGTTTCATGTTTTCTATTGTTATAAATTCGTATAGATATAGTTGAATGAATTACTATTAGATACTGAATAAGACATGGTTCAACCATACCAAATTTGCAAACATTTATAACTGTTGGTCATTTTGCTACTTACCTATGTGTGCGAGAAATTCCCAACGGTTATAACCCTTAGAAATTAAACAATTCCCGACGGTTATAACAATTTTGAATATGAAAATAGTCATAGGTTATAACTGTAATTCCTAATGGTTATAACCAACCATTGGAAATACCAAAATTCCTAACAGTTGTAAGCGTTACAAAAAATATAATATACCTGCTACCAACGGTTATAACATTTGGGAATTTGATTACCAATGGTTGTAACCATTACAAAATGACAATTCTAGTGTTGTACCTACCATACACTTTATTAGCAACAATTTTTTACTAAAATTTATCCTGTTTTGAAGCGTACTTTATAACATTTTTTTCATTTTTTAGCAGTGAATCGAGTTCATAACATTGCAGACATAGCTAAGCTTGAATTCATAACTTCAGATATATTTGAAGACATCTATTTGTCATGAATGATGGATGATGAGATTTAGTTGCAATCTCAATGCTTATATAATGCTATCATAAATGGTAATAATATATCCTAGTAGAACAAAGAAAAGGCTTTGATATTTTTAGAATGAAATATTCATGATGATCTTAGAACAAATTTTTTAGCTAAAAGGATCATCTCTACTTATAGAACTCCCTAAAGGTGCATTATGACCGCCTAAAGATGGTTAGACTTCCAAACACTGGGCAAGAGTGACTGAACCTAAGGTTTCAAGACTTCAAATCTCAAGGGAATATAATTCCACTATGTTTAGAATCACTTCTAAACTGAAACCGCATAGAGAAAAGGTGGATGATGCACAAATGTTTGAAAAGACATTTTAAATGTTTCATAATGCGAACATACTCCTGTAGCAGCAATATCGAGAGCGTCATTTTATAAAATATTCTAAGCTCTAGGATGTCTATTAATTGCTAAAAAATAATGAATTTCTTATTAAAAATCACCCCTCATTGCCATCAGGTTCAATTGCATTACCAGAAGTTAATGTTAATTTTGATTGCTCCAAAAGAGGTCAAGGTAGAGGACATAGTCGTGGACGCAGATATGGATATAGCTATACAATGGAATATATGATGGTATTAGAGGTAATAAAACTACCAAATTTAAAACAAAAGAAAAGAAAATTTATCCTAAAAAGAATAATGATTCAGCTTCAGAAAATAAAAAGCATTATGAGGAAGTTACTTATAAATGTGGATGATCTGATCTTTGGTCAAGTACATGTAGATCATCAATGAAAACAATTGGAGAATATCAACATTTGATGAATAATGAGACAAATAATACTAAAGGATTGCATGATAACTCTAACTTGAAGATATATGATTTCTTTAAAGTTGATGATGAGAATTTCATAAATAATGAAAATCTTATGCACTGATTGATGATATGACCGAACTAATCAACTAGAAGTTTCCTGAAGCTTGCTATATGATTTTCATTTCTGTCTACTTACATTAATAGGTTAGCTTGAATTTTATTTTTGTTTCAAATTTTTATTGAACTAGTTGAAACGATGTGTAGTTATTTGTTTTGAAATCTTTTTGGAAATTGTTAGCATTTTTTATATTTACAGGTTATTTTATTAATGTTTTTTTTAATAAATTTTTAAGGTTTGCACCATCATTTTTTGAGTGAAGATATATGCCTACTAGACAATGTAACTACTCTTACAAGTTTTAAAAATCAAAAGTTTTTCTTTGAATTATTTGAAAATATTTCAGCTAAAGTCTCCACTATAGCAGCTAACAAGTTTGGCTCAATTGGTTGAAAGTTCATATTATGGGATTAAAAGTCATGAAATCGATCCTTGAGATCAACACTTATATTGGCACCAATGACCCGTGTTCCAAAAAATGTTTCCACCGCAGTAGGATCTACTAATACAATTGAAGGGTCTAGAAAAGCCCATATAATATTACCAAATATTTCATTCCAAATGCATTATACTTAAGTAATTCTAAAAGAAATCTGCTAAGTTTTAAGAATATAAGAATGAATGGTTAGCATATTGAGGCTATAAATGAAAACAACATAGATTATAATTATGTTATATCTAAAAATGAAAGCTAGAAGATTATTTAAAAAAAAACATGGTACAATTTCAATCGATCATATTTCATTAAAATTGGCATAAGTTGGATCTCACTTTGTGAATATGAACCAGAACCTCACAAATACAAAGACGCCTATTCTTTGGCATGATCACTTGGGTCGTCCTAAGTACTATGATGCCTAAAATCACTAAAAACTTAAATGGACATGATTCATCAAACCAAAGTAATTTACTAAGTGGTTACTTATGCCGCATTTGTACAAGGAAATTAACCGCTTGACCTTTATATGGTAAAATCACTTTTTAAATCTCCTACATTTCTATAGAGAATTCTTGGTGATATATATGGTCCAATCCATCCTGGATGTAGACCATTTAAATATTATTATATTAATCGATGCATCAACTTGTTGGTAACATATGTGTTTGCATGATACAAGATATATGGAAATTTCCAAATACTTGCTCAAATAATCAAACTGAAAGCACACTTCCCTAATTATCAAATTAAATCAATTTGTCTAGATAATGTAGGATAATTTGCTTCTTGCGTATTTGATGAGTATTGTTTATCATTGGGAATTAAATATGAACACCCAGTAGCTCATTTTACACTTAGAATGGTCTAGCAGAATCATTAATTAAACATTTGCAACTTACTGCAAGACTATTACTTATGCAACCAAAATTATCTATTTCTGATCGGGGATATGCAATTTTACATGCATTGAAATTGACTAAAATTAAACCAATAACATATCATCAACTTTCACCATAATAGTTTTTAACCGGATTCTGAACAAATATTTCACATATACGAAATTTGGTTGTGTTGTGCACGTACCTATTAGTTCCTCGCATCATACTAAAAGTGTTCCCTAACATAGAATTAGAATTTATGTTGGTTTTTATTTGACTTCATAATCTATTATGTCGAACCACTTATAGGTGAAGTTTTCACTGCATATTTTCAAATTATCAATTTAATGAGACAAATTTCCCATCATTAGAGGGAGAAATGACCATCCTAGTAGAACGGTATGAAATATCATAGAATAGTCCATCTATGTTCCATTTGGATCCATATACCAAAACAATGCCAATATGAGGTATAAAGAATTCTACATCTTCAAAATATTGCAAATCAAATGTTGTATGCACTTATTGATGCTATGAAAATAATAAATGTCACATTCCAGCAGCAAATGCTCCAGCTAGAATTAATGTCCCAAAAGGACCAGAGTGTAATATAAGAGTAGATGAATCTACAACATGACAAAGCATGGAATACCATTTAGTTCAAAAGACTTGGCGTAGAGAAAAAAAATCAAATGAAAAATCATCAATTAATAAACCTTTCAAAAAGGTCATAAATAATCAAGAAGATCATCTGAATGAGAATTCTAATTCTCCTAAAAATTCAGAAGGAACTATTATTCCAGAAGAAATAGTAGATGCTTCTAAAAGTAAAATAAAACCAAATAATAATGAGATCTCAATATTTTATGTGGACCATGAAGAAATGTCGGACTAAAGTAAAGTAATCATTGATGATGTATTCTCATTCGTAATAGCTATGAATTAACCAAAAGTCGTGACTATGATAAGAATAACAATTCTGAACCAACTAGCATAAATAAATATCGAAAAAGGCATGATTGACCAAAGTGGAAAGATGTTATCCAAGTTGAGCTAGATTCACTCAAAAACATGGTGTTTTGGACTGGTGGAGAAAACACTAAAAAATGTTAAATCAGTAGGTTATAAATGGGTATTGGTTAGAAAAGAAAATGATAAAAATGAAATCTTGAAATATAAGGCACAACTTGTCATATAAGGTTTCCTGTAGAGACCATATTTTGACATTAAAGAAATATGCTCTCCTGTGATGGACTTCATAACATTTCAATATGTAATAAGCCTTGTAGTTTCTAAAAAACTTGATATAAGACCAGTTGATATGATGATAGCTTAATTTTTACTGTGAATAAAATATTGATACTTACACGAAAATCCCAAACGGATATAAGTCATCTGAAGCAAAATCAAACTTGATGTTGATGATCACTATATGTTTTTAAAAAAATCTGGAAGAATGTGGTATGACCATCTTAGTTAATATTTGATACAAGAATGATATAAAAGCAATCTCATTTGTCAATGTGTCTTTATGAAGAAATTGGTAAAGCAATTTTCTATTTTAATAATTTATGTTGATAATATAAATTTGATTGGGAATCCGGAAAATACTGATGAAAAAATAAATTATTTAATGAAAGAATTTTGAAATAAAAGATTTTGGTAAAATTAAATACTATCTTGGCCTACGTATCGAGCATAATACTAATGGCATATTGATCCATTTGTCAAACAATATTGAGAAAATTATGAAGGTTTTTTAAATGGACGAAGCATATCCACTTGGTGCACCTATGGTTATTAGACCTTTAGATATTAAAAAAAGATCCTTACTGCCGAAAGAATATGGTGAAAATGTACTTGGTCAAGGAGTACCATATCTTAATATCATTGAAGCATTTTATGTTTAGCATAATGCATGAAACCGGATATTGCATTCTCAGTAAATCCTAGCAAGGCATAGTTCTACACCAATGAAAATACACTTGAATCGTATAACCATATCATGAGATGCATTCGTGGAACGACTAGCTTAGGCTTATTTTATTCTGACATGGGAAATAATCCAAATCTAATTCGTTAAGCCGATGTAGGTTACCTTTCTGACCCATATAAAGCAAGATCGCAAATTGGGTATGTATTTAGTATCAACAATGCTTTTATTTCATGGTGATCTATAAATTAAATTTCAAGTTGAGAATGCATTTGGCTAAAATTATTAATCAAGTACATACAAAAGTCATGCCAATCAACTACAGAAGTATCAACTATTATTTATGAAGACGATGTAGCTAGTGTAGCTAAAATCCAAGCAGGTTACATTAAGGACGATATGACCAAGTACAGTTTTTCTGGAATTTTTCTTTACACATGAATTACAAAAGGATAATAAGATAGAGCTAAGACAAATCCAGTCCTAAGAAAATCTAATAAATTTATTCATAGAGGCACTTTCAAAATCAACATTTTAGGAGATGGTGTATAAAATTGGTATGCTTCGGTTGTATAACTAGACTAAGTGAATAATGCATTATAAATCAAGGGGAGCATCCCAAAATATGCTATAATGTACTATTTTTCCTCTATTAATATTTTTTCCGTTGGGTTTTTGTTAATGAGGTTTTAATGATGAGAGAGTTAGGAGTTTTTGTTAATGAAATTTGTCCATTAATATATAACTTATTATACATTATCTAACTTGTAAAAAAACTTGACCGTAATAAATATGTTTGTTTATTATATACTTTGTTATATTGTGATATAAATAATAACGTAATTAATTTAAGATGTATAATTAAGAAAATACTTAAATAAAATGTTATATGATTTTAGTTGTAAGTAGTTGCAATCGTAAGTAATTAATCACAGAATAAATAACATTTCTTCTACAAATATTCCTAATCAAGATGTTTGACAATGGACATCAATACATCCATTGAGACTATAGTATGTAAAGCACTCCAAATGTTGAATAGTGTATTATTGTGGCAACCCGAATCTCCTGACATGCCGATCCAAAGCCTAATGTGACTTTCTGACTCGCACCATCCCAAGAAATATGGATCGCCGGGGTTTATAACATTTCATATCACAAAGACTAATGCAAAACATATATAATATAAGATAAACCAACTATCAAATGCGTATCATGACGGAAAGATATTGACTATCAAATACGTATCATAGCAGAAGAAATAAGACATGTAAATGCTTAAAGAAATACCAGTCTTAGAAAATATCAAATCATAGTCTTAGAAGAATATCAGAACGTGATCCAAATAAGACTACATAGTAAAATAGATTTCATAGTCTAATATAAAAACTGTACTGATATGATAAATGATACATGAAGAGAAGATGTGGTAAAAGCAGACTCCAAGAAAAGCATGACTCGCTATGAATTTGAACGAGCAAATCAACTACTTCCCTGTCCACCTGGATAGGAAAAAAATGGAAAAGAATGGGTTTGACAAAAGTCTAGTGGATGAGTACAAGTTTAAAATGATGATCATATGCAGTTACTTTAATACTGCTGAAATGATGTAGGATGTGATACAAGTGTTTGTGAATTCTTAAGATATGTTACCTAAGGGTTCTTATCTAGTACATTCCTAAACTATGAATGTGTAGTCTAACTCAATGGATCAAACTAAGTATCAATTTCATATCTAACAATCAGCTACCGCTCCTATAGCTACTCAATGTATAAGACATGCCTCTTGGCTATTAACAATGAAAGACACCGCCACTAGGCTACTTTGGACATAAACTTTGACTACTGCCACTGCCACTAGGCTATTGGGAATATTCCCTCATGCTAAGCTTAAATTGTAGCATTAGCCTCTTATTGCAATCTCTGGGTCCTCCTCTCTGATTATATCATGGACATTAGGAATTTGTGAATACTAGGATCTCACGTTATGTCGGACCCACTCCATTAGGCATCCATGCCATCTGCACGCTCACCTCTAGAAGCTCATGTCAGTACAATTAACAAAACTACAAATGCCTCGAATTGTTACTATCCTAAATTAGGTAAATAACATTTACCCAACATCTCCACAACCTAACATCCGCTCCTAGGAAAATAGTTTTCCAACAAGCCCTAACATTCATCCAATTTCCTTAAATAGCCCACAACAATTCACAATTCATATAATTTTTATTTATAAATTTTAGACCTTAGGCCGAGGTTTAATTTTCCCATTTTTCACTATGAATGGTCGACCGATTATACCCTACGGTCGACCGCGACCGTTTCCACGTCGACCATTTCCAGGACGGCCGTTGACGAACTAAAATTAATGTTTCCAAATTTTTTGATTGTTGATTGTTTATGCTTTTGATTCAGGTTGTTAACAATGATTAGTGAATATTAATTACAGTCTAATTAACAGTTTAGGGTTTTTCAAATTAGGGTTCACAAATTTAATCGAGCAAAGATATATGAAAATTCAATTTTCCAGTTAATTGATGATTTAAAGCTAGGGTTTAGCATATTAACATATTAAATTTTGGGCTTTGCTAACATCCTGATGAATTTCAACAATTTAAATTAATACAATAATCAACTTTTTAAAATTGTGCCCACATGCCTTTTTGCCTAAGCCCTTAATTAAGAATTTGACTTCCAATCGGTAGCTCCTTCCCTATATCTCATTAGTCCCTCCTTGATTGCTTGCTCTTGCCTCTTTTAGAGTTTGATTTTTAGGGTTTTAGTAAATTATAGTTTGAGGAAAATATGACAGAATGTCATTATTGTAAAGCTTCAACAAAAGATTGGGGTTTCTCCAATGATGAATTTACAAGGTTAGAGTTAAGTTTAAGGCCATTAAATTAGCCTAAGGAAAAATTTGGTCCTCTCATCCTATATCTAGCATCCAAGCAACTCATTCATCCCTTCATTTTTATCATCAGGAAACGATATTCCCACGATTTAACATAGCTATGGGTCGAGCGCTCCTTGGGTCGATCGCTACCGGTCGACCTAGGATGCTCATGGGTCAACCTATGGCCATGTTGATTTTTAATTTTTTAATTTTTAGTTTTAAATTCTAATTTCATTCTAACGCCCGTAACTTCTCCATAATAACTCGGATTATGAAGTGTTATATATGAAAATCATCTGGATAATCGCTATGAATACAAAGGTGCATCATTGCCAAGTTTGGATGTTTGTGAAAATTTTCTTTTAAGTCCTTGTTATCGTTTAATTTAATTTTCCTATTAAATTTTCGTTTAAATTTCTATTAAATTTTCAAGGTGTTACATTCTCCCTTCTTAAAAAGATTTCATCCTCGAAATCTATAAGACGGAAAAACGTAATTCATCCCCGAAATCTAATGTAACATGTCCATATTTATGCAACATGAAATGCATGTGAATCTGCACTATTGTAAAATTAGCCGGTCTACCAATCTAGTCGACCTCCTATTATGCAAATGCTCATGCCACATATCCAAATGTATGCAACATCCTAAGTAAATATTTACTTGCAATTCTAATTTTATGCACAATCATACAACTCATACATGACATCTATATGCATAACATCCACTAGCACAACAATAATCAGGAAATAACATATAACTGAATAAAAGAGTGTATGTGTACCTAGAGAATATATTATCCAATGTGTAAAATAGTATGATGCGAACAATACATCCATATACATCCATTGGCATCCATCATTCACAATACATCCTATCTACATGTATATAGTCATTCCTAACATCTAATGGTCTCTACCTAAAGGGTATGCCACCTAAGCCCTACATGTAAGTAATTCATACTTATAAGAATTAAATTGGAAATGTACTAGAAAAGAGCTATGGGTGTTCCTCCTCGGGCTCCCATGTATTCTCTATTGGGTTGTCTCCCCATTGGACTTTAACAAGTCTGGTCTTCTTATTGTGAAGTCACTTTGTACCATGCTCTAGAATATATGTGGGTGCATGGTGAACAAGTGACTCTCATTCTACCTCAACCTCTTCTAACCGACTCCGCTCGACCATGGTAGCTATATCGTGTAAACAATTTGCAAGGGCAACACATGGAAAACCTCCTGTACCCCCGCAAATTTATCTAAAAGCTATACTCTATATGCCAATACCCCTACTTTAGCTACTATTGGGAGCGATCCTACAAATCTCGGTACTAGCTTCGCCGAACTACCAAATCTCATCACATGCCTAAAGGGTGAAACCTTTATGAATACCATATCTTCCACTGCAAACTCCAACTCCACACATCTCCTGTTAGTATAAGATTTCTGACTATACCAAGCAGTCTTCATCCTTAATTGGATTAAATCTACCTTCTATAATGTCTTCGTCACCATATTCAGCCAAAGAATAATCCTATTCATCATATCCCACCAACACAACGACGATCTATTGGGCCTGCCATACAATGTCTTAAAGGTGTCATCCCCTTGTTAGCTTGATGGCTATTGTTATAGGTAAACTCCACCAATGGTAAATGATCCTCCCGGGATCCTCCAAAGTCTAAAATGCACATCTGTTGCAAGTCCTCCAAAACCCGATTCACTAGTGAAAAGTGAATCTCGATCACTAACTATAACTGGACTCCATGCAGCCTAACAACCTCTCTCAAGTATAAAGCATCCAACTACGCCGCCGTCCTAGTACTCCTTACTGGTATGAAATGAGCACATTTGGTCAATAGATCTACTATGACCCAAATGCTCTCATTCCCCATCGTACTCCAAGGAAGACCATCTATGAAATCCATGGAAATAGTCTCCCACTTCCATTGAGGAATATCCAATGGCTGCAACAATCCTCTCATCTTCTTCTGCTCTGCCTTTACTCTATGGCAAGTCATACATCTAACTACATACTCCATAACTTTCTCCTTTATACCGGGCTAATAAAAAATCGCTATAATACATCTTATCTCCACCGGAATGAATAGTTATCCTAGAATGGTGAGATTCTACTACTACCGCATTTATCAAATCCATACTATGGGGAACACAAAGTCAATCATGTCTCCGTAACCATCCTTTCGAGTCTATGGCATAATACCTCAAGTGGCTTGATGATACTCCTCTACTAATCCACTCAATAATTTCCACTAGCTCCTTTATCCTCCTTTTGCCAAGATCTAGCATACTTCGCCAATGTAGGCTGAACATCTAAAGCTACTAGTAGTCCTGGGGTAATATTTGTTGATGGTCGAAAATCAAAGTTAGAAATACACTCCAAGTGTCTCAACTCTAAGAACAAGGGATTCAGCACTGCACACTGTCTACTCAAAGCATCTGCCACTACATTACTGTTACTACCAAAATTCCTTTCGAACTTGTCAAAACCACTTTGAGTAGAAGATAAATAAAAACAAGAGGAAGAAGTTTCAGCAATTCCTTTCGAAGGAGTTGAAGGGATGTTATAGCTATAGTAAAGAAGTTTCACAACATTTTGAAGTGGTTGAAAGGATGTTACAGCCAAAGTCCAGAAGATTCAACTTTTCGAAGGTGTTGAAGGGTCGAAAGCAACCTCCGCTTCAGAAACTACGTTGTTGACCACCTTTAGAAGCAAATGATTCCACATACATTAAGGCCTTTTGAATGAGTTAAAGCAACACCTTTCGAAGACAAAGAAGGGCAACTTTTTATATATGCGCCAAACCTTTTGAAACCAAAGGTTTCGCCTTCACTCGAACCATTTAGAAACATGCATTAACCAAAGCATCCCTTTCGAAAGCCAAACCAAGCCTTTCGAACCCGTCAAAGCCATTATTATCCAAGGAGGTTCTGCGTCAAGCCATTGGAAGAAGTTCAGAAGCAACTAACAGATTCGAAACCATCGGTATAACAACACCTTTAAAAACATTGGATAAAGCCTATCGACGGTCCTACAAAGCAAGAAAGGCACAACCATCCCATTCAACTAAGATAGAAGAATTCTAAAGACAATATGGCAGCCATCTTTCGACCAAATCAAAAGTATTGGGGTCAAAAGGTGTCAATCCGCATCTATAAATAAGACCCAAGGAGTCTATTTTTGAGGATACGAACTAAGTCATTCTGTACTTGTATTTTCTTAATTCTAAAACCTATAAACCCTAATTTGTAAATTAAATTGGGAAAATTGAGCAATAAAGACTTCTTTGAGTTTAGAAATGAAGACTTTAGTATTCTTGATTACTTAATCGATTCAAAGCCTTATTATCAGAACTAATTATGTTTTTCCAGGCGTTGGCCAAGTCGAAAGGTCTCTTCAGACTCAATCTGAACCCTTGCATATTTAAGTAACTCAAGTTATAGACTCTGGGCCACTTCAAGTAGATTTTAACGTTCGACTGGGTCAAAACCATCGCATTTTTGGATAACCCAAGTCCTAACTCCCATCTATTGCATATCTCAAACCTAGCTTTTGACAACGTTAAAACCGTAAACCCAGCTGAATTTACCTTTGATCCTTGGCCCAAGCCTTAGTCATTAAACAACCTAGCTGTCGACAGGGTCGAAGCCTACCAAGTCAAACCTTAATTTTGGATTCTTAGATTTATCTTTCTACGTTCTACAACTGCTTCGAAAGGAAGGCTTTCGAAGAGATAACCTTACTAGCTAAAAAGGCAAATAAGAAAGAAAATTAATCGCTTCGATTGAGTGGAAAGGTCAACCAAGAAAGTTCCTACTACAACAACCTACTCAAAAAGGGGAATTAAAAGGATTATTTACATGTCACCAACTTTTACTTAACCATAAGATATCAAAAAGGACTCATCACGTCCTAAAGGTAACTTTAGGGCGTTGATTTCTTGTTAACATTTTTGATGCTAAAAGGAGGGCTCGAACCTCCGACTCTGTTGAACACCCAACACCACATTCCTCTAACCCAATTATTTTTAGACTTATTTACTTTAGTCTAACATCATCATGGCTAGTAGAATTAAAAGATCCAAGCAAGGATCTTTCAAACCATATTTAATAGGATTCTCCCCAAGAACCATCAAAGATTCCAACTAATATGAAGTGCAAAAGCTAATATTAGAAGTTCTAAGAATTATGAACAAGAAAAAAGCGGAATCGTATGATAGAGAGAAATGGAGTTTGAACCCCTTTTATATTAACCCCACCCCTATTTTTTCCTTAGGAAAAAGGAAAAATGGAAGCGATAATTTGTTCGGTCAAATAAGGAAAATTATTCAACGTTATTCCAAAGGCATAATCTTTGAAGGAGAGATAATGGCTGACTACAATGCCTTTGCACATAAATGGCAACAAACTACAACAAGAATACTTCCAACACAAGAACTCCAAAGGGTGTCGAAAAGAAAGACAATCAATGAATGTGAAACTATAAGGCCAAGAAACAAGAAACCGAAAAGCCATCTACAAGAAATAATTTTCAAGTCAAGACTTCCTAAAGAGTGCGATCTAACAATATCCATAGAGAGTGTCTACTTGTTAACCAAGGATGAGCTCAATTATAGGTCATCAAAGAAAAAGAAGCCAAGATATGAGAGAAATTTTGAAGGATCCTATTGCCATTATCACATGATGAACGGACATGAAACCAACCATTGCAAGACCCTGAAAGGGATGATGATCAACTTCTTCCGTCAAGGAAAGATTAACGAATTTGTAAAGAAATATTGAATGAGATCAATAAAGAGCTACTTTTCTAAAGAGAGTCTACATGGTTGGGTGTGAAATGCTCTTCTTATTTGGACATTACCTTAAATGGTAAAAACCTTTGTCCGCAATGAAATGGCTAGGGCAGAGCACCTCCTGGTGGGAGGTCGGAGTAAGCCTTTAACCGCGCCATGCTACGGCCAGGTTAAAGCACTAGACAAGCCTTTGGCTGCGCCTCTGGTCAGGTCAAGACACCTCCTAGAGGAAGGAAGGAATAAGTCTTTATCCACACCATGCTATGGCTAGAGCAAGGCGATTCTTGGAGGGAGGTCAAAGTAAGCCTTTATCCGCACCACGCTATGGCTAGGTTAAAGCACCAGACAAGCCCTTGGCCGCGTCTCTAGTCAGGTCAAGGTGCCTCCTGAAAGAAGGTTGGGTAAGTCCTTAGTTCCAACCTCTAAGAATGATCTAACCAAGAGCACCAGACAACAATGGATTAAGATGTCCATGCCCGAGAAAGCGGCATAACTAAAATGGACTAAGATGTCCAAGCCCAAGAAGGCGACATATCTACAATGGACTAAGATGTCCAGGCTCGAGAAGTGGCATATCTACAAGATACTAAGACGTTCAAGCCCGAAAAGCGGCATATCAAATGATGGATTAAGATGTCCAAGCTAGAGAAGCGATCAATCAAACCACAACTTTATACAAGGCCTAAAAGGTTTGTATATGTTAAAGAAGACAAAATCTAAGGAGTAGAAAGAAACTCCACTTGTCAATACCGAAATTTGGGTTTCAGGTTTCTTATTTCTATACTTCATCCATTAATACTCGAATAAGGGTTTAATAACCGAATAAGGGTTTTGGGACATTCATTATTAAAAGACTTCACTCATTAATACTTAAATCTTGGTTATAAATTTGTTAATTTATCATATCCTAATCTAGGTTTCGAATCTATTATTAGCATTCATTTCTGCCCTAATCTAGGCCTGAGATTTATGTTATGAAGATAATCATTAAGGATTTATGACTATCCGACATATGCCCTAATCTAGGCCTAGGATTTCTATCATGAAAAAATTCATTATGAATTTATGATTATCCACTACCAATGCCCGAATCTAGGTTAAAGACTTCTACCAAAAGATCATTATTATGGGTTTCCAGTTATCATCTACAAAATACTTGAATTTTAGTTTCAAGTTTCTTAATCTCTAATATCATCCATTAATACTTGAATCTGGGCTTTCAGTTTCTAAACTTTCAAATTTTATTCATATCTGAATATGGGTCATGGGATTTCTACTAAAATTTTTCAGATAATGACTCCTGGATTTTTATTACTTAGTCGTATTTAATTCACTATCAACTATCTCTAGAGGATGGTTCTCTAAAGACATTTACACCACTGGTTAAGGATAAGATTTCTTGCTAACAGGTTTTAGATATTCTAGCAGTATGGGTTAAAGTTAAAGTCTTTATCATTTCTTATTCTGATTGAAAAGCGATTTCAAGACATTTAGTCAAATTTAATCACTAGTCATTTATTATCATACGATTGACATAATGATTTGTCAATCCACAAGAATGATATAAATAGACTTTTATATCAGTTCTAAGCTAACAATTGGAAATATTAGTTACTTTATACTTTTCAAGGAAATTAGAACAATGCAGAAAAATAAAGGATTTAGCAAATACAGGCATTGCGGTACAAGCTATCAAACAAATGTTTCAGAGATAACATTACAAGAGAGAATCACTAATCATGTGTTATTTACAAAATTTACATAATTTACATAACTTATGGAATTATCTATAACAATATGGAACAAATATATACATTTCTCAGAGTATGAATTCTTCATAAGTTTTAAGCAGCCTTGTTCGGGTTCTCAGTAATCAAAGGGTCTATGATGTTACGGATAGTGATACAAAGAACTTCTTTGAGTTTCTTCTCTTTCTTCCTTATCCTACTCGCATTATCAATCTCATTATTAATAGTTTTCAAAGAACGATTGAACGCTCTGTTTGGGCCTCTAAGGGTCTTATTTTCCCTTTCCAATTCAGTAATATGCTTCAAAAGGAGATAATTCCGGTGTTTAAGTTTTTTAATTTTAGCAGCATACACGTTTATGCATTGTGAATATTTAAAATATTTCATCATTTCGAACTTAACTTTCCTGCACCACTCACCCGCTACCTTCTCATCTAAGCCTGGAGGAGGATTTGTTGTAGTAAGAAATTTCTGAGTAACAAGGGAAGTAGATCTTGTAAGCTTAAAAATGGATGGAGTAGCATGAGGAACGGGCAAATCAGTACTCAAAATATTATCTTCCATAATAAATTCTAATGACTCTCATGAGCTTGACTATCCTTCAATTTCATCGCTAAGTCGCTCCTCTATTGGAGAAGCTCGGGCATTTTGATATCGAAGTCAATTGAAGGGTTTGATTTAACTTGGTGCTTCAGAGCGGAAATCGTTTCATTATTACTATTAACATCTGCTTCTAAGTCGGCAATTTGATCCTTAAGAATTCTGACAATGGTTTTCTAAAGTAAGAATCTTCTATGCCATCTTAAAGCCTTGGTATTACCATGAAAACGAGCAAGTAAAGTGTCTTCAAGAAGCTGACTCTTTTCAAGATCAGCTAAAAGCTTATCGTTAAGATTGACGAAGCGAGATGTTGAATCTAACGAGTGAGGTGCCATGGATATTTGTAATTCCTATTTAAATAAAAAAGAGAAAAAGAATGAATTCAAACCCAGAATGAACAGTTTCTTTATTATTGCAACAGAAAATTACCACTTAGATAATAATGAAACTGAAAGTGTACAATTGAATATTTACTTTACATCTAAAGTTGAGAAACTACATTTTTAGCTTTATTTAATGAATTAGCAGAAAGGGTGACTGTCGAGTCAAAAGGAATATTAACTCCTTCTGTAGTAATAACCAGTGGATATTTACTATAATTCTACTCTCTGACAGGAGGACCATCGCACCCATAAAGTTTGGTGTAGAATGCAGGGATCTCTTTGAGTATTTTCTCCTTTTCTTCACCAAGAAATTCAAAGTGAAGACGAAGGCATTCCATGTAAAGCTTCTGTAAATCTCTGAGAAAACAATATCTTTCTAACTTTGAAGATTTTAAAATCGATGCCTTCTCGGTGTAATCTCTTCTTAATCTAACATATTGACTTAGATAATCCTTAAAAAGGTTGCCAAATGGACGCTTACTCTTTAATAAAGCAACAAAATACTGTTATATATAAAGGAAAAATTAAAATGAACATTCATAAATCATTATTATTACACAATTATAATTATTCGTCATTCATACAAAATTGATTGTGTAAAGAATTTTGGAATAAATTTATACTTATAAAACTTGAGTTTTTCAAGAGGAAGGTCTTGGAGATTTGATCTACAGAGGCAAGTTCCAACATCCTCCGGGATGCAAGTTAGATCCGAATTCATCCAAGTGCCTTTTATGAAAACACCTAAGTAAACCCCACTAAAATCACCTAAATATGAGAAACCAATGGTCGGATGTCTACAATAGGCCTTGTATAAGAAATTAACTAAAATTTCTCTTTATTTGATCAACATCCAAAAGAGGGTGATTAATTCACGATTTTCTTTAAAAATACCATCATAACGGAGGCGCGCTCTCCTCAACCGTAGGGCAGCTTCTTGATGCTTAAGGAAATCTAACACTGCCACACTTTTATCTAGTCTATTTATATTTATCAAAAACTATGTTGTGCTCCCTCAATTGCTTGTCTAACTCCCTATATAAATTGTTTATCTCTGCTTGTTTCCTTTCAAGCTTGGTTTTATAGGGGTGGATAGATTTCTTCCTTATCTATATGAATGATTTACACTATTATTATCTTTGAAGCAAGATGTTTAAACAGAGAATCCCATAGTTGAGATAACGAGACAGGCGCTTAAGAAACCTGCTCCCTTTCTTTTGGTGCTTCAGCATCAATAGGAGCAGACTCTTCTTGTGCGACGGAAGGTGCAGGAGATTTTAGATGGAATCCCTTCGTGAGGAGATGAATCTTTTTCAACAGACTTTGTATTATCATCCCCATCTTTCTCAAAAGCTTTAGTATGGCCACCCCCATTGCTACCTGATCCTTGTCCATCGTTGATGTTATCATCCCCGGCATCATCATTGTCATCATCATTATCATCATCGTTATCACCCCCTTCTTCTTCAACGGCATCATCTTTATCGCCTTCATCTTCTAAGTCAGATTCGACCTTGAAGGAAAGGACCTTAAAAGAAGAATTTTGAAGACGTCAATCACCTTCTTTTCAGCAGCTTTAATTCCCTGCTTCATCTGGTTAATCTTGCCTATAACTCTATCAATAAGGGAATGGTCAAGCGATGGAAAGCTTAGATCAGGGCATTTGTTGATGTTGTCAGCATAAATGAGCATCAGAGCGTCTTCGAACGAATTCATCAGGTGTAGTATCGAGAAACTGTGACATTCACCATTTTGCATTCGAGATAATCTCGACTACCAGTTTCTAAGAAAATTTGTTCTTCTCAAACTTTTCTTTCAAAGAGGCTTGCTTTGCCGCCATTTGGGTATTCTCCTTATCGGAATCTTTTAAGGTCATTTGCATTGCCAAGTTTTCGTCGGCAAGTAGTTGGCGGGCTTTCCTTTCCTCTAAGATAATGGATTCCAATTGGGAGAGAGAATCTCTTAGTCGCTCCAGTTTAGACGTAGCCTTTTCTTTTCTATAGATAAGGAAGAGACTTTATTCTTTAAAGCAGAGATTTCTTCCTGAAGCTTAGAGGATTCAGTGAAAAATTGAGATGCATGCTCTTGCAAAGATAACCAACTCTTAGAGATCTGAAAGAGAAAATACAACATAAGATAGAGACATAAAGAAGAATTGCAACGATAAAGTCAAGTGAAGAGAAACTTACCAAGAGTTTTTGTTCTATCAGGGAACGATAGTGACCCGCCAAGTCAGAAATAGAGGAAGGCAGGTAGATGGAGGCAAAGGATGCACAATTTAAGATAAACCGGACTATCTCTTCAAAATTAATGGAAGGTGAAGAGGACGATGGCTTAGGTGGAATGTGCTTTTGAGAAGGAGACATCTCCAACGCTTTTTACATCTGCTCGACTGTACCTCGAGAGCTTGAAATAGTAATGCAGTAGAGAGGATCAACTATAGTGGAAGTCTCCTTATATTGGTCGTGAGAAGCTTCAACAATTGGACGCTCCAAGGCTTTGTCAAGAGTTAAAGATTCCACCTCCTCAGAATTAGGAAATTTGAATATTTTTGCTATTTGAGGGGTGGTTCTACCATAGCAGATTCTACAACTTGCTTTTGACAGCCATATTTGTTTTGGCAAGAGATTGAGCAAAGGATTATGCACGTGAAGTCGAAGAAGGAGGAGCTGGACCACCAGCAGACTTTTCCACTTGAGGAACAACTAAATAGAATTCAAACAGATTACAAGTAAACCAAATAATTTTAAAATAACAAAGAAATAGAAAATTATGCCATGTCTATAAATTACTGGAATGGTAGGAACAGATAGGTGACATAAGAGAGAAATTTGCAGGATCTCTCAGGGAAAGGAAGCGTTTTCTTTTTTATATATGTTGGATCAGAGGTGTTTGCCCCAAAATCCTTTGACCAGAGAGGAGGGGAGATTCAACTAGTCTCAAATTTGTAGGATTCAATAGCATCAATCGATTCCTAATCTCACTTAAACCTGCAACTAAAGACTCCACTGTTCTCTTATCTGCCTTATTCAATTCTTTAACACACCTAACAAAAGCATAGATCAGTAAAGAAAAGCAATTGGATAGAAGAAAAATAATAAAATCCGAGCTTACGTAGGATAGAAAAATTCCCGCTAATGTTTGAGAAGCATTTGACGAAGAAAAACTAATTCTCCCAGTCTCTAAATTTGTTCACTCCCTCTAATATCAGTTTCTTCGGAGGGTTTTCCTAAAGATTTGAATGTTAAAATTCCTGAGTTTGACCAATCCGATAAGGTAATTCAATACTTCAGCACTTAAAGAAGGGATACCAGATTCTAGAGCCATCAACTCTAAAGACAGGTGGTAGGTTACACACTTGGAGATAATTGAATTGGAGCGATTCCAAGACGAGATAGGAACCTAGACAAGAACTCTTGAAATGGAAGAAACCCTCCGCGCCATATGTGTATAGCGGTGCAAGTGAAGAACCCCTCGGGAGAGCTATTGATGGTGTCATTTTCTATAGGTGGAATGGCCTCTACCCCGGTGATTCCAAAGTTGTTGAGAATAGCGTCCACTTCATCTTGTGTGGATATCAAAGAACACTTTGAAGTGCTTCAACTTTATTTGGGAACTTATGTACCTGCCAAGTGAAAAAATTTGGCTAGAATTTACAGTTTGTTATGAAGTTAATATTCTTTCAAAGATTAGTAAAAACCTACTACAACAATTTAAACATCAAATAAAACAAGAAACTTCAAATTCTTGAAAGAATGTTAAAGTTAAAAATGAGATATATTGAGCTTTCGACAAAATCGAAAGGAAAGGAAAAGTTAACACTTAACAGATATTTCTCGGCAATGTCAAAAGCCTCAATATAAGTGTCTACTGAGCTTTCGACAAGGTTAAAAGGAAGGGCTAAAGGATATGTCTTATCAGCACCCTTCAACAATGCTGAACGCACAATAGGAACTATGTTATTAGAAGGGAATGGTTAAAACAACTTAAAATTTTAAATAAGTATATACTACTAATATTCAATAAACAAGATAACAAACCCTTCGATACCGTCAAAACCTGTGACCTATGTTTTTCTAAATGACCGTGGATGCTTTCAAAACCCTATATACCAACCGAGTCGAAAGGAT
This sequence comes from Allium cepa, assembly GCA_030765085.1. NCBI lineage: Eukaryota > Viridiplantae > Streptophyta > Magnoliopsida > Asparagales > Amaryllidaceae > Allium > Allium cepa. The sequence goes on along the minus strand of CM060941.1, from coordinate 296,392,613 downwards.
CAAAGTTAAAGTCAAAAAATAATAATAAAAGGACTTGGGACATTTCGACGAAGTTGGAAAAAGATAATGGTTAAGTCCCCAAATGTTATTTGGAGGTTCCGACTCCTTAGTAATAAGAGGTTTCGACAAAATCGAAAGGGCGTTATGGTTTCGAAAGCATACTAATAATAATAACCAGGTTTCGGCCAGGTCGAAACGTTTGGCTGGTTTCATGAATTTTGCAAAGTATGTTTGCTTCGACCCAGTTCATGAAATATCTTCTCTTCAATCCCATTTACAAAAATATATGTATATCTAACTTAAGTGAACTAGGAATATGTGTGTATTGAAGGCGGCAAAACCTTTGGGATGAAGTTTATGCCTTCGAAATAGCGAATTATAGCCAACCTCTTCGAAAGGTGTTTAAGTACGCTAACATACAAAATTACTTTCGAGAAGGTTGACTACATGCTCCTTTACTATATAACCTTTCGACGAGGTCGATCATCGAAAAACGCTGAGAAATTAAAATAAAAAGTTGCCCCTTAATACCTTTCGAAGGGGTAGAAAGGTAAATTTGCGGCGCTAATTTTTAATTCGTACAATTCAAGGCTTCCAGGCGAGGAAAACAGGAAATTCTTTCTCCCCCAAACCCTTTTCAACCTAGAAACTCTTAAGAACCATTAAACCAGCAAATTTAAGCATGAACAACTATCTAAACTTTAAAATCTTCAAGATGAAAATTCAAATTTTCTTGGAACAACAATAACGATAGAATCTAAAACCGAAGAAATCAAAATGAAAATTAACAGAAAGGAGCAAATCGAATCAAAGAGCAATTTAAGTTATATTGAAATGCGAAATTTTTTCTGTAAATCAAAACCAAAATTCAGAATCCCGATTGTGAGATTTGAAAAGATGAAATCCACCGTGAAATAAAAAGGAGAGAAAGAAATTTCAGAAGCGAGATAAATAAAACTTAATTAGATCTGTATTTTTGAGGGAGGAAGATAAGATTATTTAGAAATGTTAAAAACTTGTTTTTTCTTAGAGTTTTTCTTGCTTGTAGGTAAATGAGAAAGGAAAAGAGGAAATCAAAATTTATAAGGAAAGTCAGCAAGGACGGCAAGCCGTTCGATCGGATTTAAATAAACAGTCCAGATTTATGCAGGAACACCAAAAGGCGGGAAGATTATGGATTTCAACATGATTGACTTGGAAAGTCAATAGCATCCCTTTGGAGAGGGGGAGGCCAATGTTACTACCAAAATTCCTTTCGATCTTGTCAAAACCACTTTGAACATAAGATAAAGAAAAATAGAAGGAAAAGCTTCAGTAATTGCTTTTGAAGGAGTCGAAGGGATGCTAGCTAAAGCATAGAAATTTCACAACCTTTCAAAATGGTCAAAAGGATGTTATAACCAAAGTCTAAAAGATTCTCAACCTTTCAAAGGGATCAAAAGGGTCGAAAGCACTCTTCCGCTTCAGAAACCTCCTTTCGAAGCAAATGATTCCATACATATGAAGACCTTTTGAATGAGTTAAAGCAAAACCTTTAGAAGACAAAGAAGGGAAACTCTTCATGTACACGCAAACCTTTCAAAACCAAATGTTTTTCCTTCACTCAAACCATTCAGAAACATGCATTAACCACAACAACCATTTCGAAAGCCAAAACAAGCCTTTCGAACCGGTCAAAACCATTATTATCCAAGGAGGTTCCGCGTCAAGTCATAGGAAGAAGTTCAGAAGTAACTAACATATTTGGAATCATCAGTATTGCAACAACTTCGAAACCATTGGATAAAGCCTATCGATGGAGTCAAAAGCTCCTACAAAGCAAGAAAGGCGCAACCATCCCATTCAACAAAGGCAGAAGAATTGTAAAGACAACATGGCGGCCAAATTTCAACAACATCAAAAGCATTGGAGTTGAAAGGTACTTATCCGCATCTATAAATAAGATCCAAGGGATTTGGTTTTGGGGATCCAAACTCAGTCATTCAGTACTTGTATTTTCTTAATTCTAAAAGACGTAAACCCTAATTTGTAAATTGAATTGGGGAAATTGAGCAATAAAGACTTCTTTGAGCTGAAAAAGGGAAGACTTTAGTATTCTTGATTACTTAATTGATTCAGAGCTTTGTTATTAGAACTAATCATGTTTTTCCAGGTGTTGACCAAGTTGAAAGGTCTCTTCCAACTCGATCGGAACCCTTGCATATTTAAGTAACTCAAGTTATAAACTCTGGGCCACCTTCAACTGGATTTTAACTTTTGACTGGGTCGAAACCATCGCATTTCCAGATAACCCAAGTCTTAACTCTCATTCATTGCATATCTCAAACCTAGCTTTAGAAAAGGTTGAAACCTTAAGCCTAACCTAATTTACCTTTGATCCCTGACCTAAGCCTTATTCACTAAACAACCTAGCTGTCGACAGGATCGAAGCCTACCAAGTCAAACCTTAATTTTGGATTCCTAGACTTATCCTTCTATGTTCTACAACCACTTCGAAATGAAGGCTTTCGAAGGATAACCTTACTAGCTAAAAAGGCAAATAAGAAAGAAAATTAATCACTTCGACTGAGTCGAAAGGTCGACCCAAGAAAGTTCCCACTACAACAACCTATTTGAAAGGGAGAATCAAAAGGATTATTTACATCTCACCTACTTCTACATAACCAAAAGATATCAAAAAGGACTCACCACATCCTAAAGATAACTTTGAGGCGTCGACAAGATTTCTTGTTAATAATTACCCATGCCCGTGGTATAAGAGGTATTAAAATCATAAGATGCCAAAAACTCCATCCACCTTTGTTTCTTCAAATTCAAGTCCTTTTGAAAGAACAAGTATTTCAAGGACTTATGATTTGTAAATAGCTCTAACTGCTCCCCTAAAAGATAATTCCTCCATGACTTAAGCACAATGACAATGGTTACCAACTCAAGATCATGTGTAGGATGATTCCTCTAATGGGCCTTTGGCTACCTACTCACATAACTCGCCACTCTTCCTCTTGCATCAATACCCTGCCTAACTCCATTCCATAAGCATCAGTATAAACTATAAATGGCTTCGTCCCATTCGGTAGCTCCAAATCTGATGCATTATTCAATGCCTCTTTCAACTTGACAAAAGCATCTTCACAATTCACATCCCACGAAAAGACTAGATTCTTCTTGGTAAGATGGATCAGTGGGGCAGAGATCTTTGCAAAGTCCTTAATAAACTTGCAAAGTAGTCCGCCAAACTAAGGAAACTTCACCTCCGTGGCATTCTTCGAAACATGCTAATCCTTAACTTCTACCACTCTACTACGGTCAACTGCTAAGCCACTTTTTGAGACGATATGTCCCAAAAAGCGTACCTCCTCTCTCGAAAAGTGACAGTTAGAAAACTTGGCTTTAGCTTATGTGCACGGAGTGTATTGAGCACCTCTCCTAAATGCAATTCATGCACCTCCTCACCCCTGAATATACAATAATATCATTCACAAATACCATTATTAATTTATTAAGCAGGTCTCTACATACTCAGCTCATTAGATCAACGAAGTAAGTGGGAGAATTGGTCAGTCTGAATGGCATGACTAACCACTTATAAAGTCCGTCGGGTTTACCGAATGTCGTGTTCTAAATACCATCCCTAGCTACACGCAATTAATGGAATTTGACAGCCAAGTCAAGTTGTGAAAATACTTTAGCTCCAACCAACTGATCAAAGAGATCGTCTGTGCAGGGCAGTAGGTAATGATTCTTCTTCGTCGGTTTATTCAATTCCCTATAATCGACGTAGAGTCTCAAAGAACCATCTACCATAGTGGGAAAGAAGACTAGTGCTCCCTACTAAAAAATACTCCTCCTAATAAAACCCTTCTCCAACAACTCATTCACTTGCTTATTCAACTCGTGTCTTTCTTTTGGAGCCATATGCCTTTGTGGTAAGGGTATGGGTCTAACATTCTCTACAGGAAAGATCCTAAACTCGATCTCTCTTTAGGGTGGGAGACTAGTAACCTCAACAAAAAAATATGGAAAATCTATAACTACAGTTACTGCTGTATGCTCGCCATGTGATATGTCAAATGAATATAAGTAGCTCAACATAACAGATCGTTAGGGATTGCAGTAAACCACTAAGCTCCATTCACTATGCATGCTCAATCTAATGACCTTCCTATCACGGTCTAAAATAGTCCCATACATGGTCATCCAATCTATGCCAAATATCAATCCAGATCTAGAAAATCCTAGTACAAAGACATCGCAATCAAACTCAACCCTTAAAATAAACAACATTAAACCTCTACATAACATAGACAAATAGGTCGATCCTCCTACGAGGTTTGACACAACTACATGATCTATGACTATACTTGTGTGTAAGTGTATGTCATTTAAACTCCTACTAGAAATGAAAGAATGTAAAGCTTAAGTATCAAATAAAATGCGAATGGATTTACCAAAAAGAGTTAATACACCCTCGATCGTCACTTTCTTGCTCTTTTTTACCACTGGCTGCACATTCAAGCTAGGACTGCCTCTAGTGCATAAGCCGAAACCAGCTGAGTAGGATTCTAAGTAGAATCTCTCAATGGTATTGTGCAATCTTGCTTCAGATGTCTAAGCTGATCACAGCTATAGCACTTAACCTTAGAAAGATCTTCCTTGCACTCCTTTATAAAATATCCCTTCCTGCCACACTTCTTATAATGCATATCTTTTTTCTGAATCTTCCCCTTTTGTCCATGTCCACATTTTTATTTTCTGCTATGGTTTCCCTCCATCCTTCTTGGGTTCCTCTCCCTTAGTTTCAACCTTAGAGATGGTGTTCAACAAAAACCATCTCAACTATACTCTCATAAGTAGCACCCATAAGAATATGACTCAAAGCTAAGCCTAAAGACGTTGGCTCAACCCTTTTTCAAATTTGAGATCATTCTCCTTTGGTGTCAATCAGTCCTACACTAAATCTAGCAAGCTTATTGAACTGGTTGACATACTCCTTAACAAATAGACTCCCTTGCTTCAAGTGAAGGGACTTCTCCAATTGCACATCTCCCTCCACCCTAGAAAGAAACTTTGACCCAAACCTCCTACGGAACACACCCAAGTAATCTTCTCTCCTTCTATCTCAGCCTCAACTACATCTCTCCAGCTCAACGCCATACCTTACAGCTACCAGGTGGCCAATTGCATCCTCGCCTAATTAGTCAAACCAATTAAACCAAAGATCCTCTTACAAATGTGAATCCATGACCTCAAATCCACATAAGACTCTATCCTAGAATATGGCTTTCCTCCAAGATTTGAGAAGTCTTTGTGGAGCTTGGCAAAGTCTGTAGCGGTAGGTGGGTGGGCAAGAGCCGCACTTGTCTCTTCCTCCACAGGTCCTCCAACGGGATTGAGCATGGCTTGTCCCCTAACTTGGAGGTATCTGCGGAGCCGTATAGGGATGTTCATGCTTGGGATTTTGGATGGTTCACTAGAGCCTAAACCTACGGGATCGGCCATCTTCTATCTGTGAATTTTAAGAAATATATTAGCAACTTTTCACGGATATTATAGGCTTAAATAAGAGAGAGATAACGTAAACACGAGTCAAAGTTAGAATATGTGCGAAAAGAAGAGATTGCAGTTTGTATAAAATCTTTTGAGAAAAACTCTTTGAAAAATATTTACTTTTGTACATATATTTTTAAAAGTACATGGGGAAAACTCTGGAAATTTTTTTTTTGGAAAACTTTTATGTTATCACACCTTATGCCAAATAGTATATGGACAAATCCGATAAGTCGGATATCGAAGTTGTCGAGGCAAGACGCTCGGAGAGATAAATCCAAAGCTAAAAACTCAAGTACAATTAAGACCGGGAAGTGGAGGCAGACCATTCTAAAAAAATTCAAAGTCAAAAAATCACTAAGTATGGGATAGGTACCGATCCCACACCTAGAGGATATTGATCCCGCATGCTGAATCTGACTAAGTCTGGAATAGGTATCAGTCTCTCACCTAATGATTACCAATCCCACATGCTAGAATTCACTAAGTTCCTCACCCTGCCTAGGGGATTGGTACCGATCCCCAAGGGCACATCTAGAGTGGTCCGCACTATTATGACACTCTTTTCTAGCTACATTGAGCCCGATTCGAGTGTTGTTCCGGAGTTTCTATGCATCGTATTAGCAATCTTTATATACAGTCTACAACAACAATTCAACCTTCTGTAGATCCATCGCTTGGGCCCAAAAGCACCTAGGCGAATATGCAAAACAACCTTGGAAACATGAAGCCAACAACAAGACAAGGCAACATGAAAAGTTGCTAGGCCCTACCTATGAATTTTGGGATCGATACCGATCCCATACCTTAGGGCATCCGGGGCTGAGATTTTTTGGAGGACTTGGTCTTAGCGGCGAGATTCTACAGGAGAGGTTTTAGCAAGATATTTGGTCGTCTACCACTATAAATACAAAAGGGGTTCATTCTAATGATCCTCTTTGTCTTCTTCCCTTCCTTCGCTCTGCCATTTTTTCATAACTTCATGGATATATACAAGTCCGAGCAAATTGTACTTGTAATCTATAGTATAAATAAACAAAATCTTTGGAGTGTACATAGGTCGGAGTACGTTGAACCACTATAAAACCTTGTCTATTCATTTCCTTCTTGTTTTTAATTTATTTTCTTCACTTTTTATTCTCTTATACTCTTTATTGGGTGTTTGTTCCATTTTTTATTTAAACACTTTAGAAAAAGCCATGTTTTCAAAAACTTTGCAAACGCAATCTCTTAATACAGTCGTAATCCTAAGGAACTTTGAAGCTATGCTCTGATACCAACTATGACAATCCGAACCTCCCGACACGCCAATCCAAAGCCTAATGTGACTTTCAGACTCGCAACATGCTGAGAAATGCAGATCATTAGGGTCTATAACATTTCATATTATGGAGACTAATGCAAAAAAGATATAATCTAAGATAAAATAACTATCAAATGCACACGGCAGCGGAAAAATAAACTAACTATCAACATATATCTTAGCGGAAGAAATAAGACATGTAAATATCAAAGGAAATACCAGTCTCAGAAAATGCCAAATCATAATTTCAAAAAAATATCAGTACGTGATCCATATCAGAGTACATAGCAAAATATCCCTCATAGTCCAGTATAAGAAAATAACTCTACTGATATGGTAAATGATACATAAAGAGAAGATGTGGTAAAAGAAAACTCTGAGCAAAGCATTAATCTCTCTAAGTATTTGAACGGGTAAATCACATATTTCCCTGTCCACCCAGATGGGAAACAATGGAAAAGGAATGGGTCAGACGAAAGTCTGGTGGATGAGTAAAAGTTTAAAATGATGATCATATGCAATTACTCTAATACTAATAAAATGATGTAGGGTATGATAAAAGTTTCCGTGAATTCCTAAAGTCTGTTACCTAAGGGTTCTTGTCTAGTATATTCCAATTCTATGAATGTGTAGTCTAACTCAATGGATCCAACTAAGTATCAAATTTCATATCTGATGATCGGTCACTGCTCTTAAGCTACTTAATGTATAAAACACTGCCCTCTTGGGTACTAACAACGAAAGACACCACCACTAGGGTACAATGGACATAAACTTACACTACTACCACCACCATTATGCTACTGGGAATGTCCCCTCATACTACACTTAGATCGCAGCGTTGGCCTCTTATTGCACACTTCGAGTCCTCCTCTCTAATTATAGCATCAGGACTTTTTGAATACTTGGACCTTTCGTTATGTCGAACCCGCTCCATTACACATTCATGCCAGCTGCACACCCAACGTTGGAACCTCCCGTGAATGCAATGAACAAAAGTACAATGCTTCGAATCAATTACTATTCTAAATTGGGTAATAACATTTACCGAACACCGCCACAACCTAACATCCGCTCCTAGGAAAATAGTTTTCCTATAAGTTCTAACATTCATACAATTGCCCATAAATAGACACACAATAATTCATAATTTATATAATTTTTATTTATAAATTTTGGGCCTTAGACCGAGGTTCAATTTGCCTATTTTTCAATACAAACAGTCGACCATAGGTTATACCCTACGATCGACCATGAGTGTTCCTAGATCGAACATTTATGAACTAAAATTAATGATCCTAGATTTTTCAATTGTCAATTGTTTGTGCTTTTGATTCAAGTTGTCAACGGTGATTAGTGAATGTTAATTATAGTCTAGGTTTGTTGCATTGTTAAATTGAGGTTACAAATTTAATAGAGCAAGGATATATGCAAATTCAATTTACCATTTAATAATTAAAAACTAGGGTTTAACATATTAACATATTAAATTTTGGGATTTGCTAACATCTTAAAAAATTTCAATCATTTAAATTAACTACAGTAATCAACTTGTTAAATTTGTACCCACTAGCCTTTTTGTCTAAGACATCAATTAAGAATTTGACCTCCAATCGGTAGCTCCTTCCCTAGATTCCTTAGTCCCCACTTGATTGCTTGCGCTTGCATCTTAGCTTGATTAGAGTTTTATTTTTAGTGTTTTAGAAAATTAGGGTTTGAGGAAAATATGACAAAATGTCATTACTGTAAAGCTTCAACAAGAGATTAAGGTTTTCGTAACGATGAATTTATAGGGTTAGAGTTACGTTTAGGTCTAGATTAGCCGAAGGAAAAATCTAGTTCTCTCATCCTATACATAGCATCCAAGCAACTCATCTCGTCCATTGATTTTTCACGATTTAACATAGCAGTTGGTCGACAGCTCCCATCCTTAGGTCGACTGCTACTAGTAAACCTAGGATGCTGATGGGTTGACCTATAGCTATATTGATTTTTATTTTTAGGTTTTAAATTCTAATTTTGTTCTAACATCCATAACTCCTCCATACTAACTCAGATTACGAGGTGTTGTATATGAAAATTGTTCGGAAAATTGCTATGAAAACAATTGTGAAAGCTTTGTATCCAAATTCGAACATCTGTGAAAATTTGCATTTAAGTCCTTGTTTTCGTTAAATTTAATTTTCCTATTAAATTAATGTTTAAATTTCTGTTAAATTTTCAGGGTGTTACATTCTTCCACCTTAAAAGGATTTCATCCTCGAAATCTCTAAGGATGGAAAAATGTAACTTATACATACAAATAACTAATAGCTACAATTATCTACTCATCCAACATCCACGAGCAATCACCATCCTTATAATTTTCTAATGCAGCTGGTACATATATATGCAACATGAAATGCACATAAATATATACTAATGTAAAATTAGTCAATCTGCTGATCCACTCGACCCTATCATGCAAATGCTCATGCCACATATCCAAATGTATGAAACATCCTTTGTAAATATTTATCTGTAATTCTATATGCATGCATAATCATATACCTCATATGCAACATCCATATGCATAACATCCACTAGTAGAACATCCATTGCACGGTCATCTCGATTTGAGGATGTTATAGAACTTCAATGTGGAAATTCCACTTTTATTATATTTAAATCATGGAATGGCATCCAAAGAATAAACTTAGTTGGGTCCGAAGTGAATTATTTGGAGTGAAGCACTATCCAATAGAGCATTCGTCTTCTCAGTTGTACCAGGTTATTACCACCGTCAATTGCAGCCAAAATCTTTGGCCAGAATAGATTAGTTAATTATAGATTTTATTGAACCAAGAAGTTTGTTTATGGACTAACCGAGTTGAGTGTGGATAATATTCGAATTTTGAAAAATACCCCACGCATTCTAAAGTGATGTAGTATTGATGAAAAGAATGTGTAAATTATTATTACCGTTGATACCGCTTAAGAAAATGTAAATATGATTTTAATAATGAAAAGATCTGTAAGCAATGAATTCAACCAAAATATCACACCACTAGTCAAGCTCACATGTGAACAGTAATATTTGAATTATTCAATATTGATCGTTGACTGAATTCACACCTTTGAGTCTCATAATTGTTTTTGTGAATTCTCCATAAAACCATACGATTTAATTAAGTTATAAAATATTACAAATCAATCAAATTAGTTAATATTTAAAAAAATTTATTAATTTATTTGATGTTTTGGATGTTGTTTGTAATTATTTGGATGTATATATAAAGTTATATATGCATGTAAATATGGATATACATTTAAACGGGTTTTAAGTAGAGATAACTACTTGAAAGAGTTTTTGGAATATTTTCTCCAAATAGGACAAAGATATGGATGACCATGCAAGAAAGTGGAAAGTTTGGTTTGACAGAAAATTACATAGGATTTAAGAAAGGGAAGTTTTAATAAAGAGAATTGGAAAGGTATCATTGTCCACATTAAAACAAAACCCCAGATTGCATTTCTTACATTAATTTTTCTTTCTCATTCTTTCCTCCATTCATAACCGTTGCCTTATCCAAAATCAAGTCCAAACAAAAATTAAGATATTAAATAGAATTAAAATATACGTGGTTCATCTGATCCTAGTAAAATTAGGTGTTGATTCAAAGAAAGAGATCAATGTGTCACAAAGTGCTTATCTAAAAAAGGTAAATTCTCTTCTCTAAATTTCAGTTTGTCATCCACCACAGTCTATATATCTATATTGCCAAAATATTTATGTTCGTGAGAAATTTAATTTATTGTGATCATTTTAACATTTGATGCCTTCTAAATTGTAAATTTTGTAAATTATGAATAAACTATAGTTGTAGACTCGTATCAATGTTTTTGTTTTTTTATGATTTATAAATTAGACTTGACTTTGTTTGGATCTAACTTAAAAGATTTTTTTTGATTTTTCCTAAATTATACACACACACGTGTGTGCGTATATATAATTTTTATACATACAAACATTTATATATTATTATAGTACGTTATTCTAAGTTATATTGTAATCAATATTATTTTACATGTTCATATCTAAAACATTTTATGTTTAGTTAATTTTTTGTTAGATTTGAGATTCATTTACTATTTGATGTGTATATATATATTTAATAAGTGATGAAGTTGATTATGAATATTGGTATTGCATTTCAAATGTTTGAATGTTTTTAGTTGCATTACTACTTAAATGGTGATTTGATTTCCAAATTTTCATACAATATTTTTGATAGAGTAAGAGGCATGCCCTAAGGATAATTCTGTAATTTATTGTGAATTATTGACTTAGTGATCAATTCTCATTCATAATAAAGGTATTTTCTTTCTGTTATATATTTATTATAATGTGATGTAAATAATTAAATATTTAATTAAAATATATTTAACATAAAATCATAAATTTTGTGTTTGTGATAGTAATTATAAATGGTTGTAATCATGATATTGCATCACAATATAATAAACACATCATTTTAAATATTCATAGTCAAGATGCATTAGGACTAGAAATGGTGCATCCATTGAGACTAGAGTAGGTAAAGCTCTCCAACTGTTGGGCAGTATGTTACTCATGATTGCTAAGGTACCAAGAGGTTACATACTAATAATTATTGAATAACTGTGGAATGACTCACTCGATGGTTTTATATTGGTTAATATAACTAAGGCCATATAGAAAATATCGATGTGATTAATTGACACAGTTCTCTTGACTTGAGAATATTGTCTATCTTTAATATTCAATCTCTACTTGATTATAATCAAATCGTGGCATGGTGTCCATTGAGCGATCATAGCTGGGTAGATTGGAAGTATTGGAACTAAAACACTATTCAAGAAAGGATCCGTCTACTCAGCTATATGGGTTTAGTATCTTGGTCAGCTAAAGTCAACTCAAAGTCAAAATACCTACTAGAGTAGTTCATTTAATATAATAATAATTACTATTATTGAACCAAGGACTTTGTGTTTAGACTGTAGAGTTGAATATGGACGATATTGGAATTTTGACATTACCAAATTCCATAAGTCCATAAGTTTTGACAACGAAAATTGGTGTAAATAATTAATACTACAGGGTAACGTTTAATAAAGAAAAATTGGATTTTTACCAAAATTAAATAAGCCATAAATTTGGCTATAATGTCACATCACCTACTTATTGACATGTGAATATTAATAATCGAATTATTCTATACTAATTGCTGACCAAATTTACATATAAGGGTCACACAACCGAAACGATAAATACTCCTTTTACACCCGATTTAATTAATTTTTAATTGTTATAAATTAATTAAATTAATTAGTATTTATGAAATTTTGATTATAAAATTATATTTGATACGTTGAACAATATTAAACAATGTATTTATAATAGTTATAAATATATTGATCAATATACGATATCAGAACACATTTAAATTTGGATTTAAATGCAATGGACATCGTTCATGTTTGGAATTGTTTTTGAGGCCTAAAGGGGGTTTGGAAATTTCTGCTATGATGCTTGCATGGGGTGGCGGACCACATATGATGTGGCTTGGTGATTTGGAATGAAAAGAAGAGTGGATATGAAAAGGGAGATAATAGGAATTATAATCCACTTTTCACTATCCCATCTTCCTTCATATAAGTCACTTTATATTGATTCAAGCGAGACTTTTTGCTCCTCCTTCGACTTGCATATTTCAGCCAGATATCCCTCCTTTCAAACCTTAAAATATCCAAGCAAAATCACATCAAAACACCATTAAATGATTTTTTAATCAAACCTAATTATAAAATATTAATTCATATGACATATGCCTTTAAATTTTCGTACACGTCTAAAAACCATTTAATAATTATATATATTTATTATATATATATATATTAAATTATTTATTTACTTTAAAATTAGTTTTAAAACAAAATATATGTTTAACACATTTACAAATAATATAATATTTGGAAGAAATTTATATAACATAAAATATGCATTTTGATTTCAGAAATGATTTTTAATATTTTTATTATTAAATCAGTATGGATTTTAATTTTTAAAGTATATTTTATTCATAAATTATATAAACCCAAACACACATACATAGCCATGAGCAATAGCAAATATTTATTTAATAAAATAATATATATATATATATTAATTAACTAGTTGTATGTTTATATATAATATATATATGTATGTACATATAAAAGTCAAAAAAATAATTTCATAATATATAATAAAGGTTTTAAATTATTTTACAGATTAATATTTAAAATAATTTTGTAATTTAATTATATTTATATACACATACATATATATATCATAAATGATTTATACAAATAATTTATGACTAATATTTATAATAAATATATAATCATATATATAATAATTTGATTCACATATATGTATATTTAGACAATACATTAGTATATATGAGGGGCTAACATGTTTGTTGCGGCGTAAATCTCAGTACCTATGCATGGGCATGCCAAACCAGGTACAAATTATCCTGTTGCACGTACATGCACACTCATATGTGTATATGATACATGTATATGAAATATAATATAAGTTATATGAAATAAATTTCATTTATAAATTCAAATAAAATATTGATTTTATTTAAAAGAAAATTTGGAAAATTTTTAAATGCATCAGACTACATAGGCCCATTAAAGATGCAATAAAGGATTTTTTTTTTTTAAATTTACCCAATTCTTCCATTGTGGGATGGTTCGGTTCCAACAATGGAATCAGAGCCCAATCGTCTACGCGGCGTGTCTAAGAATTAGATTTGGACAACCAAATACTCTGCCCTACTTGTCTATCGGCGTGGCCCAAATAGACATGTGAGCCTAAAGGTTTCCTTCAATAGAAAAGGGCCAATTTGAATTGGGCTTTGGGCTAAATTTTAAAATTGTTTGAAATTTAAAAATATAAATTTAAAATTTAAATTTGAAATAATATATATATTATAAAACTTATAATATAATGAATTGTTTTCCAAATGTTTAAAAATGAACATAAGTTAATTTCGAAGTCAACTTTATTAATAAATTAGTAAAAGAAATAAATAAATTAAATAATTTAATAAGAAGAAAAAATATGCGTGTATAATATATATTGATATATTATGTTGCCTTGAAATGTTTAAGATAATATAAGTATAAATGTATGTATATGTAAAATAATTTTCAAAATTAATAAATTTTAATTAAATAAATTAATTAAAAGTTAATTAATAAATTAAAATACATATGTATAATATAATGTGTGTTACTATGAAGGTTATAACACATAAATATTTAATATAATGTGTTAAAATTGAACAATAAACAATTAACTAAAGAGTTAATTAATTAAAATTAATTAAACATGATTTAGTTAGTATGATGTTATACATAGAATTACTATATAATGTAATTTAAAATATAAAAGTTATATAATAATGAAATATATATAATATGAATGTATAGACCAAAGGAAGAACATTATAGAAACCCTAAATAGAATCAAGCGATAAATACATACGTAAATATACGTATACTGTGATTCTTGATGTGTCTAACACTTAAATCACGAGGATATTTCATTAGAAATACATTTCATAAGTCATATAACTTTATATAGTATTTGAAGATTATGAATCTTTAATATAAAGTTGTCATCTACATGTATACATTAATAAATTACTTTCATACTCTCTAGTTGTTAAGTTTCCTCAAGTTAGAGATGTTATATGTAGTATTATTAATGTATAGACCAGATGAGGTAAGATACTTATACATATTTGTTGAGCTTTCCTTAAGGTAGGAATAATATACTTAGGACATTGCGAGATGGTGGATAAGAGTGAATAATCTTTTTTAATTTGTTGAGCTTCCTCAAGGTAAAAATGATATTATGACAAGAAACTTCGAGTTAGGAGTTATATATGACATTATCGATAAGGAGTTATCCATCGTATATGCGAGTATAATTTGTTGAGATTTCCTCAAGATTAAAGTCTCAAGATATACAAGTCCTAACATACTAGTGAAGTCGAAAGACCTCTATGTTTCAACTTAGGGTTTGGAGAAATATAGAATACTAGTGAGAGCTTATTAGTAAAATGAAATATAAAGTTTAATCTTAGTAATATTAAAAGAACATCTACTATGATAATTGTTGGAACTGGACCAGCCCACATCGGTAGTTATGGGATAATTTCAAAATTTTATCCTATTGGATCTTTACTGGGCCTACGAAGTCTAACTGAATTAGAGCATTTCTAAATTTCATTTAAATAAAATCATTTATTTTATTTAAATTAAAATATATTAAGATATGAAATTAATTTTATTTGATTTAGTTTATACATAGATGTATCTTATACATATATGTGCGAGTGCACGTGTAACATAATAATCCGTGAAAGGTATAATATGCTCATATGTAGATATTGGAATTTACATCGCAACAGACATATTAGCTTATTTTATGTGTCATGTATATTGTCCAAATATGTGTATGTATATGTGTTACAAAATACACACCCACATATGTATGTATAAATATATTATATATATAATATATAAACATAAAACATTTATATATAGATAAATTTATATATATTAAAAAGAGAGACAAAAATTATTAAAAATTATTTATGATTCAAAATTTACTTAGTTTTGCAAACATAATAATTTTAGTATTTTGATTTTTATATATTACAAAGAAAATAATGTTTTCATCCATAAATAATTAACATAAAATAATCTACTGATTAAAATTCAAAAATTTTAAATCTAGGATCATAAAATAGAGCTTAGGAAAAATCTGGAGATTTTTCAAATTTGAAATATTATTTTTAAAAACAAATACATTGATTTCGACAATAATTATTTAATATAAAATAATATATTATTAAAAATTCAAAATTTCAAAAATTCGAGGATCATGAATGAAAGGTTGCGAAAATTTTGGAAGAATTTTTCAACTAAATTATTGTTTTTGATAAATCATAAACAGTTTTTCTAAATAATATTAATTACTAAAACTAATAAACGTTACTAAAAAATTCCTAATTTTTTTTGATATGTTTCTGAAATGATATAATATTTTTTAATAATATAAAATTAAATTTTTAATATGATAATTATTTTATATATAATAAATAATTCAAAACTTCAATAAACGTTATTTAAAACAAGTGAATATATGTATGATAATTAATTTTCAAATTTTAAAATTCAAATTATATATAAATAAGTGTACTAAAATTTTAAATTATATATACATGCATATATGCTATTATGAGAGAGAAATATACACAAATATATACATATATATATATATATATATGAATTTATTAATAAATATATATGTAAAACAATTATCAATGACAAAAATTAATTTTGTACACTAAACAACATTTGTCTATACATAAATCAAATAGTATAATAAAAAAAATTATGCATATAACCAAACCGGTTTATGACAACCACACCTACTTACAAATCTCACCTAACTAAACATATAAAAGCAATATATTTAAACAGATATGAAATTGCTCATTATAGGATCACAGAACATAATTTAATTACTGTAATATGAATTAAAATTACCAATTTAATGATGTCTTTGAATCTACGTTGAAGCAATGAATTCCCTTCCTTTTACTATTCTTGATTCATCAGATTGCAAGTCTGGAATCACCGACCTTTAACTATTGAATAGTATTATTTTAATTTGAAATATGTTTAAGAATTTTGGAGTGTATTGAGAGTTATGTTTTAACCAGTAATGTAGAAGGTAATGACGACCAAGAAGGTTAGTTATTATATATATATAGACCTTCCCAAAATCGAAATTTTACAGCCCTAATGATGGGCCTTAAACACATCTAAGCCTAAGCCAAAATACTATGCAATTAAATCTAATTTAATCGCTTGTCGATATTGTATATCGATCGATATATTTATAACTATTATAAATATATATAACGTTATTTATTTCTCAAATCATATTCAAATTTTATAATTAATATTTCATAAATATTAATTAATTTAACTAATTTATAACAATTATAAACTGATTTAATCATTTAGTCTTAAGAGAATTCATCATTTCGACTGTGTAGCTCTTGGGTATAAATTTGGTTAGCAATTAACATCGAACTATTCTAATGTTAAAGTTCACGCGTCACTTAGTAGATGGTGTGACATAATGGCCAAATTTATAGCTCACTCATTTTTGGTAAAATCCAATTTTAGTTTAATAAGCGTTATCCGGTTGTGACATTTGTTTATACCAATTCTCTTCGTCAAAACTATATCACTTTGGACTTATGGAATTTGGTAATGGTCAAAATTACAACCTCATCCACATTCAATTTTATAATATAAATACAAAGTCCTTGGTTCAGTAAGAACAATTATTATTAACCGAAATGCTCTGGCCAGAGATTTTGACTTTGAGTTGATTGTGACAATAACCGCATATAACTAAGGGGACGAATCCTCTCTTGAATAGTTCTTCACTTCCAATACTTCCACTTGACCCAACTATAGTCACTCGATGAATGCCATGCCATGATTTGGCTATAATCAAAATAGCGCTTTCATATTAAAGATCCATAGTATTCTCAAGTCGAGAGAACTGTGTAAATTAATCACATCGATATTTTCTGTTTGACCTTAGTTATATTAGCTAATAGAAAACTATCGAGTGGGTTATTCAATGGTTATCTAATAACTATTAGTACGTAACCCTAGGTGCCCCCAGCAATCATGAGTGATACACCGCTCAACATTTGAAGAGCGTTACATACTCCAGTCTCAATGGATACATTGATATAAGTCTCGATGCATCTTGACTAGCAACATTTAAAATGGTATATTTGTTTCGTTGTGATAAATTACTCAAGGTAACAACACTTTGTAACTACTATCACAAAATATACCATTTATGGATTTTTTTATTAAATATACTTTTAATTAAGTTAATTAATTAATATAATCACATTATATCAAGTATATAATAGGAAGAAAATACCTTTTATTTCGAACAAGATCGATTAACGAGTTAGATATATGTAACAAATTACATAATTGCCCCTATGTCATACCCCTAATTCTATCAATAATGTCCTAACAGTCTACCAGTTAGAATATGTAGAAAATGTCAACTCCAATACTGTTTCTGAAAGTGACAAGCTTATTAGACCAGATTATAGTGATTGGCTAAGAGGGATTAAGGTAGCATTGAGTTATGAGCGTCTTTGGTTGTCTTTTACATGCGATCCTAAAAAACTTGATGCGAACCCAAAACCAAGACTTGCTTATGAGAAATGAGTTTCAGATCTAGAGATCGTCTAAGTTTTCATGTTGTATACGTTAGATAAGTCGTTGCATAGGAAACACGAAAAAATTTCTATCCATAAGATATTTGATAGCCTTAAGGCCCTATTTGGTGAACAGTCACATAACTCAAGGTATGAGCTTATGAAAAAACCGTGTGATACCAAAAGGACCAAAGAACAGAAAGTGGATGATTACGTGCTGATAAATGAAAGGCTATATTAATAGGGTTTCATAATTGGACGTATAGATAAGCAATGAATTACAAGCTGATTTGATCCTCGGTTCTCTTAAACCTCAATATGAACTTTTGATACTGAATTACAATATAAACCAGTTGAATATGAATCTCGTGAAGCTCCTCAATATGTTAAGGTCGTCCGAGTCTACATCTAGGGATCAAGGGGCTATGCTTGCTGTAAAAGGCGGTGCATCATCTTCAAAAGGTTCAAAGAAGCGCAAATGAGAAGTTTAGAAGAACAAAAAAAAGTATGAAGACCAATGGCAATGGTGAATGTCACCGTTGCCATAAGAAAAGTCATTGGAAAAGGAACTATCATAATTGCCTAAATATTGTTAGAGAAAGAAAGCAGAACAGTTCTGCAGCTCTGCCAGGTTCATTTATGATTCAAAATTGTTTTATAATTAATAAAATGTCTTAGGTTTTAGATACTGGATCTGTAACTCACATATGTAATTCGTTATATAGGCTTAAGAACTGGCACCACATGGCAAAAGGAGAGATTAGGCTCCAGATTGTTAATGGATCCATTGTCGATGCAACGGTAGTAGGAGATTATCATTTAGTTTTGCCTAGTGGAGTAGTATTGATATTAAATAATCTCTATTTTGTAAAAGACTTTATTTGTAGAATTGTGTCTGTCTCTGGATTGTCTAAGATTGGACATATATTTCATTATGTGAATAACGTTGTGAAAATTAGTTTAAATGGAAATAAAGTTTGCGATGATGTTCTTGAAAATGACATTTATGCAAGCCATATTAATCATGTATGTTCTATGAGTAGTTCTTTTAACAATATAAATGATAGTTTGGCATTATAGGCTAGGTAATATTAGCGAGATACGACTACACAAACTGAAAACTGAAGGTTTTCTTCTATCCCTTGATTCTGAATCATATAATACATGTGAGTCATGTCTCAAAGGTTAAATTACCAAGCTCACCTTGGTAGGAGTAATAAAAGAGTTGATAAACTCTTAAGGTTAGTATATAGTGAAATATGTGGCCCGATGTCTGTAATCACCAAGGATAATAGTTCTTGATATGGGAACTAGGCCAACCCACAGAGGTAATAATGGGTAAATTTAAAAAAAAATCCATTGTTGGATCTTTAATGGGCCTGTGTAGTCTAAATTGATTTAGAACTTTTCTAAATTTAATTTAAAAAAATTGATATGTTATTCCCTCTTGCATTCGATTATATCGTCTAAATGTATGTACAAGTGCATCAATATTGTAGCAATGAATTGTATATATGTGAGTATATGTGTAAAAACAAAGAAATATTAATTTTAAATAATTTATAATATATAACAGACACACACACATATATAAAAGTTATATGAAACAAGTAAGTTGATATGAAGAAGTTATTTAAGACGAAGGGGTGATGTATTATTATAGGAAGAAATTAATATGTGATTAACATGGTCATTAATCTCATTTGATACTATCTTTTCTTTTCAAAAATCAAAAGGAAATTAATGGGTGATAAATTTTATAAAATGTTTATATATAAGAAAAAAACCTTAGTTTGAATAAAACAAGTAAGGTGA
This sequence comes from Allium cepa, assembly GCA_030765085.1. Lineage (NCBI taxonomy): Eukaryota > Viridiplantae > Streptophyta > Magnoliopsida > Asparagales > Amaryllidaceae > Allium > Allium cepa. The sequence goes on along the minus strand of CM060941.1, from coordinate 296,372,594 downwards.
TAATGAAGTAGTTATTTAAAATGAAGGGAAATGTATTATTAAAGGAAGAAAAATTAATATATGAAAATACAGTCATTAATCTCATCTAATTCTACCTTTACTTTAAAATAATTTTTTTAATATATATATGTATATATTATGTATGTATGTATGTATAAATATGCATGTGTGTGTATATGTATAAAAGTATAAACATTGAAATAATTATCTATATATATAATTAATAATAAATTTTATAAAATTATGCAACAAGTAATGCTCTGTTATTATGCATGGTTGAAATTCTTCCAAATTTAAATCATCGTTTATACATCATATAGATATTGTACTAAATTTACATAGTTAAAATTAGTTAAATAATATACATTTACTTTTGAATTTTTTTAATCAAATTATGAGCATTACGAGTGTTGTGTATAAACAAAATAAAATTCCTTTTTCTATATGCGCTTGACTATACAACTATTGATTATGTGATGATAAACTGATTTACAAGATTCACGATAAATGAACTATTAACAAATATATGATAGAATCAGACTATTTTAGAAAGGAAAATTATTAGATAAAGTAGTGATAGTATTGAGATGATGTTAGCGATGCAAAAATTTTGGTGGTTGTCAAAAATATAGCGAAGAAACTCAAGCATTTCTACAAGTATAACGTAGAAAAAAAGATATAATATCTTGACTTAACTACATGAGGATATGATTTGAAACCATGACCTCAAGGTTATGAGCCTTGCGAGCTACCACTCTACCCCACAACCTGAATAAGACGTTGTACTAACTTTGACTTTCTCACATAGCCAAATAAAATAATCAAATAAAACATTCTTAAATGAAAAATATATCTTTCACCCAAAGCCTTGAATTTGCACTTTGAAATGTTGAATTTGCTCTTTGAATTAAATTCCTAGTTCGGGAGTTGCTAGCACTCGAACTATCTTATCACCGACGATTGAATTGTTCTATTTTGGTATAAATTGAACTTGGAATTTTGTATTTCCTTTAGCAAGCCATGGCCGATTTATTCTAATATAGGAGAGTGGTTTTTGGAACAAATTTTTGTTAGAAATAAAAGGGTTAAGTCATATTAAAGAAAGAGAATCAGTGTTGCGATTAATATGGTCATTAATCTCCCTTAATATGACAGTTTCGTTTCAAAATTCAAAAGGATAATTCCCTTCATTTCCTTCTTTCAAGGCCGGCTATATCTATAGCACTCTAGGCTGGCAATTTTAATTACTCATGCACTTTAAACTTATTTAAGTCCATTAAAAAAATTCCTGCATTTAAATCCAATTTAAACATGCACCGAGATCGCATATTGTTTAGTATATTTTATAGCTATTATAAATATGCTATTTAATCATGATTAACACACCAAATAAAATTTCATAATTAGTGTTTCATAAATATTAATTAATTTAATTAATTTATAACAATTGTAAATTAATTGAATAGATGGCAAAGGAGTTTTGAACGTTTTGGTTGTGCCAATCCAAGGTGTAAATTTGGTCTGCATTAATATTGAATAATTCAAATATTAAGTTAACACATCACCTAGCAGGTGGTATGACATATTGTTCAAATTTATCACGTACTTGGTTTTGGTAAAATCCAATTTTACTTTGTTAAGCGTTACCCGATAATGACGGTTATTTACACTAATTCTCTTCATCAAAACTGTATCACTTTGCACTTATGGAATTTGCTAACGATCAAAATTCTAATATCACCCATAATCAGTTTTATAGTATAAAAATAAAGTCATTGGTTCAATAATAACAGTTCTCATCAACAAAACTACTTTGCCAGAGATTTTGAGTTGACTTCATTCGACCATGGTACTAACCTCATATAACCAAGGATATGAATCCTCTCTTGAATAGTATTTCACTTCCAATACTTCCACTTGATCGAGCTGTAGTCGCTCAACGGACGTCGTGCCATGATTTAACTATAATCAAAGTGAAGCTTTCATATTGAAGATCAACAACATTCTTAAGATAAGAGAACCATGTAAATTAGTCGCTTCGATATTTTCTTTTTGATCTTAGTTATACTAACCAACAGAAAACTATTGAGTAAGTCGTAAGTCATTCCATTGTTATCCAATAACTTTCAGTATGTAATCCCTGGGGTTGCTAATATCTCGGTTATTGATTTTGATGAAAATAACCTTGATAACAACATTCATATAAATGTAGATACTAATATTTTGCCTAGTTATATAGTATATAGTACAAGATATTACATAGATGTTAAATTGAAGACTAAACAGTATAAAGACTCAAGAAATGGACACGAAGACTCATGAGTACAAAGACAGGATTGAAGATCTCAAGACTATAATATAGTGCATAGAGTCATAGTATATTGTTAAAGTCCTTGGTAGAAATCTTTAAAGATTATAAATAAATTTTCAAAATATATTTCAAAATATTTTATAAAAGTTTTTCAAAGTTAAAAATGTTTATAAACTATATGCAAACTTGTAATGACCCAAAAATTTATCACTTTAATAAATTATATTTATTTTAAAATATTCAAATATAAGTTTTTTTTACACCATAAACTATGATGTTTTGAGCAATAAATAATAATGGTAATCTTATTTTGAATAAGTATTCATCAAAATAGATACATTGGAAGAATACCGATAAAATGATCAAAATCGTTTTATTGATAAACCACTCTACAACGTTAGAAATCGCGCATAGAACTATAACATACACTTATTTATCCATTTAAACAAGAGTATGAAATAAAATTATTTATTTTATTTTTGAAAATAAAATGTATTTATGACATCATCAATAATGTCATTATTTTTAATAATTAATTAATAAATTTAAATTGAGATTTTAATGATTTAATATTTATTTAATTATTCAAATAACTGTTCTAAATGATAATAATTCATTTTAATTAGTATGTAGTAATGATAAATTGTTTATAATAGTTTTACAAAGGTATATACTTGATTTGAAAATATAGAAAAATTTGTAATGATTTATCGGTACGGCATCACTTTTTATAAACAATTATTTGATATGGATATATATGGTTTTGTAATTCCAATGTGATCATTTTAATTAACTACTAATGATAATAAATTATTTTTCAAATTTTGTTTATACTTATATGTAATTTAATTTATAAGTGAACATGTAACCGAAAATTGGAATCGGAATTCATGACGGTTTGACGTAAAGAAGTTGTCAATGTTGTTTATATATCTTGTGCACAAATATAACATACACACACGTGCCCTACCATATACACATGCACATACAAATTACATACATACTCATAATCATACATTTAAATATATATTGACAAATATCTAAGATATTTTAGATAACTTCATCCTTAAGCATTAAATGTCAATGCACATGCTATGATAAGATGGTGGTGATGATAGGTGGTGTAGGCGTGAGCACATGAAGGTGAGGAGGAGCGCATGGTGATAGAAAACGGTGATGTGATGGCATGGAAATATAATGATATTTTGTTGCAAACTTTAGCCTATAAATGCATACACATTCTCTTCATAAATCCTCACTTCTTCTTCTTCTTCTTATGAATCTCTTTAATAGCTTCTTCATGTCGAGAAATGTTATAAGAAAATTATGATACACACACACATACATCATCACTACCCTTCCAAAAACAAACCAAAACAACTCCTCTACCCTTCATACACCCACAGCCCACCCAATACCCATGTTTGATCGAGCACTGAAGGGGAGAATGGCCAAGGCTATAAGCACAGGGATAAGGGTGGAGTGATGCCGTGAGCTTGGAGGAAATGGAGGGATAGGTAGTGAGTCTTCGAGTAGGAGGTGGATGGCTGAGCACTTACAAAGGAAGGCGGAGTTGCTTAGGTGATGTTTGAGTACAGTAGAAATGGCTTAGTTAAGTGTTGACTTATTTGAATGTTGGTAGGAAGTTTTGGTTCGTATAAAGGTGAGAACACTCGCTTCAGTTAATTTTAAATTTAGTGAATGATATGAATGTTTAATTAGTAAATTAATATGCTTGGTTAAAAATTAATTGATAACTTGGATGATTATATGGATTATTATATGGTTGATAATTTGGTTGAGATAAATTATGCGAATCATTATAAGAAATGGTTAAGTGGTTAATCATAGTTAATTTATGAAAGATAAATCAATGTGTATATAGTTTATTGAGCCTCTTAATGGTTTTGAAATACAAAAAGGTTAAAAATGAATATTATAACAATATAATATTATGAAATAATTTAAAAGTGAATACAAGATTTAATATGGAAAGTATTAGTTGAAATGGTTTATAAATATTTTATAAACATTATAATTAAATTTGAAAAAGTTTTGGCAAGATATGGAATGGGAGTCAAAATAGGCATGTCGTGTAACGGTAGTTCGCGATTTCATGCCATTTATAAAATGGGATCGGAGTCGGAATACTTTGAAATAAGAATTTTTTGAGCTCTTATAATCATAGTTTTCAAAAAAAAAAGATCGAGAACTTATTCAGTAGATTTTGAAATATAAACAAAAAAGGTTCCAAAACAGTCGCGGTTTGGCAGTTCTGAAACCAAAAAGGAAAATTCTTTAAAATGGATTTCTAATCTTTAAAAGTATGGAATAAATCTTTAAATATATTACAATATTTTAAAATCAATTTTATTATGAAAGTGGACTACCAAATGATAGAAAAGTTGTTTTGCTCAAAGAAGCTTCAAAACCACTATTTGCATCACTTTTCGCAGCAGTTTTAGTAACTTTTGTAAATCATGGTTTTAACTTAATTATTCTTCCCCGAATCTTTTATAACTGTTTTAAAATAAGTAAATAAGTGTTTTAAAGATGATTATGAGGTTTTATTATTACCCTAAAAGAGTTTAAATAAATGATTAGAAGAAAAACTGTTACAAATAAGTGATTTAATCTTAGCTCTAAAAGCCGATGAGTAGACTAGATTTTTCTATTCGTGATTGGATATGAGTTGCGTAAACAGACAACATGGTTTCAACTCAATTAAGTCTTATGATTTTAAAATAACAAATCTTTATTAAGATTAAAATAAATAATTTGGAAATGTTTTCCTAAGTAAAAGGTAAAATGATTTGGAAATTTTTTTCGAGATTAAAATAGTTTAGTTAACCAAAGAATTTGATAAATGAGGCTTAATGATTCCATATACTCTTAAGAAGATAAATAAATAAATGGAATAGTAGAAAAGAATATATCTTTGAAAGATAATTAAATGAATGAAAAGATTAATTAATTGGATGATGTTTGATAATCACCTATATACTTGACATCTTTTTATCGATGATTGGTTCGGAGAAACCGGAGTCGGATTTGGATGACTCTTATCCGAAAACCACTTCAAACCAATGTATACATTCGAAAGTGAAGACATGTTGAAGACAATGATATTGAAGACGGAGATCTTTATAGGGATGCTTTCCATTAGCCATATGATTTCATATTATATATACATGGTGGCAGTAGTGCTCTGTTATGATTTTTTTTGATGCAAGGACTACTCACTACTAGCCCGAGGGGTAATTCTAGACAGGATGCACCTTTGGTTTGTCCTTTTCTTGGATAACTTGTATGGATGAGTGTTTGACTTTGCATTGCTAACACCATATACATTTATCTCTACAAACATACATCTGTTTGGCGGTGTAGGAGGTAACTCTTTATACTTAACATTCTTCTCTAAGACGTACGAGCTCAAAGGTTGTACATTCATGGAAATCAATAGTGTGTTGTTAGAAATGACAATGTGGCATTCAAAGTGGAACTTGTTATGAGAAAAGCAAAGCATGGCTTTGTAGAAATTGAGCGTAGCCCCACGAGCCTCCCATCCCAGTAATGGTACGGGTAATTGTATGGTTTGCAAGACATATATTTCGGCTATCAGTTGGATCCTTAAGGCATCTATTGCCTTATGGACAGATACAACGATGTTTGATTCCTTGGATGAGTAACCGTTCGTTATGATGATCCATTGGAGTGGACACATAGCATATTAGCGTCAAGACCGCCCCAATGATCTTTGATGCCCTAGTCGGATGATAAATTTTTTTGTTTATCGTTGCCTCTTTTGAATAAGAAACAGTAAATTTTGTATATACTAAACAAAATACAGTAAACTTGTTTACCACTAATTTATTTGTCAACCAATATAAAAAAAGAAAAGAAAGAACCAGTGATTCAGTACCTCTTACACGATTTATTAGCAGCAGCTGAGCAGATTGAGTTGAGAAATTGAAGAAACTGAGGTCGACCTTCTATTTGAGGGGCTGGAGTATGCTGGGGGTAGCATGATGTGAGGCAATGAAAAGGTAGAATGCAGCGGTGTTCAAGCGACGATAGGTGAGAGGCGGCAACGCTGCTGGTTGCGGATCTTGTGGTTCGGTGACGAGATGTGGAAAATAAGAACAGAGCGTTGATCAAAATGCAATTTCCGTTTATTTTTTTTATTTTTATTTTTATTTTTGTTGCCCCCTTCCGTGTCGATGCCCTAGTCGAATGTCTCTCTCGACTAAGCCTTGGGTCGGGCCTGATTAGCGTCTAAGTCCTTGGATGAGTGGACATCGATTCTATAGTTGTCGCATTAAGATTTTCACATCGGAATAAAAGATCACTAGTTCCATATCATGTTGGAAATCTAATTCCAATACAAGCTTTATTGTTTTTGTTGTATTTCCAAAATAGCTGTAATGCTTTGTAAATATTTCAACACCCCATTGGCATCTTATACACTGTTTGACATTATCAGGGTATTGATACCTACTTTGTGTATATATTTATTTGAAAAAACGTTTTCAAATCAATTTTATTAAGATAATATCAAATTTGTTTTGATATAAAGTATTTTGGTTATTGTAAGATAAAAAACCCGTCCATGTTTATGTGCAATGTGGTCTTACGAGATACCATTCTTTTCAAAGGTTTTGATTGACATCAATTTGATATATGAAACCATCATATATATATTTATAATTAGTGTTTCTCATGCTGGTCTGCCAAGCCTGATCCGGTTAATGTTAATACTCGGATCATATCTGAGTAGTTTCAGGATTAGCTGAAGATGCTTGGAGTTTCCAAAAGTGAGCTGGATATCTTCATCAACATATGGATGCAGTTTATTTTCCGCCGTGTTTGTTGTTTTTCAGCAATTGTAAGGATGGAGATTTATAACTGTCCAGGCTGTATATATGTTAGACTCTGATATATGTATGTAAATTTTCCGCTGTAAAGGATTTTGTGATTAATAATACATGTTATTCCATTAAGAGGAATAACACACATTTCTCCAAAGTGAAACGTGTGGATAGTCTTCCACCATATAATAACCAATGCACCGCAGAATTATGCATCAGAACTGAGGGTGAGTGTATTCCTATAATTGTAGTTTGAAATCGTTATGCAGCATATAAAGTTGCTTGGACACTGTTTTTGGGTAAAGAAAATATTGTACCTAAAAATTTTCCAGAACTAATAACACCAAAAAAGCCAACTATATGTCTTGTCTAATAGTATATTCTTGTTTGATTTTTCAGTACCTAAGAAATATCTACGCTAGAGATTCTCATGCATTTCCTTCCTTAGCATATTTAAAACATAAGTTTTGACTCAATTAACTTAAATTATAGTAAATGTCACAAACATCATGAACAATCGGCATTTATTTTCTTTTACAATTTAGTTACTTAATTCCTAGCCAATCGACAAATGTATTTTATTTGTAATAGTCAATTTTAATATATGTAATGTTACTGACTATTAATAAATTAAATGCAAAATTAAATCTTAGTGCATTTAAATACTAAATTAAATTTGCAGCGATGTCAATATGGGTATCAACTTGTACTTGCTGTTTGGAAAGAACATGAAGATTCATCAATTCTTGCCCGTTCCTAGGTTTTGGTCAATATGTGGATTTATAGTAACGTCTTCTGAAACAATTGCCATCCGCCTCCGTCGAGAGACTGGCACTCCATCGCCCACCTTACATATTCTATAAGAACTATAGCTTGCTCCATCACCCATTGGGCTATCATATTGTCCATCGTCACTTCCGCTGCACCCAACATTCGAATTTGATTTCACTACCGTGGATGAGTCACATAAATCTTCTCATATTCGTGTTTAATGGTGAATAGTTTGGCAATTTTGGTGTGAATTGGTGAACAATAATGCTAGAAATTAGTGCAATTGAATGCAAATTGTATAAAAGCGAAATCCGAAGAGAAATGGAAGATGATGTCGGATAAAAGAGAGTAATATAGCAATTTATCATGTATTTATGGTTTCAGATAGAATAACGATTGTGACTTCACAACGTTGCACATGCGGATAGCAATTCAACGTAAGTTGGGGGTGTGTGTGTGTATATATATATATATATATATATATACATATACATATACATATACATATACATATATATATGGGCCGACTATTTGAACACAAAATAGTGACACAAAAGATCTGGACCATTGGATTTTTTTGTCTTTATGGGAAAGGTGGAATTCAAAGGATAATTCAATGGTGAAAATTCTTTGTATCACCAATTGTATATATATTTTGTGTCTAAATAGACTTTACTACACACACATACTCTACTGGCTTTTTCTTTATTAGGGATTGGTTGGTACGAGCGAATGTTGGATTGATGAGATGACAAAGATTATTGTTGAAAATGCTCTAAGTTGATAGTTTCGATGGAAATATGATGGTTTAACCTCCCGAATTATTTCTTTGGTTATATCGATGGCTCTGGTCGGGTCGGCATAGAAAAAATAATAATCCATTTGCTGAGGATTCGATGTGAAGTGCGTGTAGGGAGGACCTGTACAATAGGCAAAACTGGTTTAGGTAATTATTTCTGTTTACCTTACTCGAGTCCGATCAAAGAATTTTCAGTATTTGACTCTTGCACAACTGCTAGCCTAAGTGCAAAAATTCCCAACTAACGGACCAAATTCAACGCCATCACACGTTTATGGTCGATTATTAACCGTCAGATGCACGTTCTTGCCAGCTCATGCCAATCATCCCCGTCAGCAGTTGCAATCTCTCGTCCCACGTTCTTCCGACATTGCCACGACTTATGTTGTCCTAAACTACCCTTAATCCAACCATAGCACACTTTTAAGACCCTCAGGGCGTTTTCGTCAACTCCTTACTTGACGGTTACATTAACAGCGGACACGTTTGTTTCTAGAGGCTTCATTTTGGAAAAATGAAGGAAAATAACAAAAATGGAAAAACTTAATTGCAACAGTTGGAAACTATTCACAGTGCAAAATGAAAGAAATTTGCAAATTTGATAATTAAGGGTTAGAGTTAATCTGTTGATTCGGTCGCGTATTAATAATCGTTAAACGACGATATCTGTAAGATAGTTCGAATCATTGGAAGTGGTGCATAATTCAAGGATTATTCTCTGGCTATAGCTGCAGGTATGATTGATCATTCTTCTTCTTCTTCTCTATTTTTTCAAAATTTTCTCTGTCGGATAAAGGTTTTAGCATTGATTAAGAAAGAATTATCGAGAGAGAAGAAGCAGTTTATATATCCGTTCATCGTTTGTTATAAAAGATTATTTCTTTAATTTGTTACAATGTGGTTTTATGCAGAATACAGTCAGTATTTTTACTTAAAATCCAATTATACTAGGAAATGGATGTTGCTACTGCAATCGAAGTAGAGAATAGTAATGGGGTAGTGGAATCGAACCAAACAGCATCTGAATTGAATTCAAATGTTAATAAGGAAAATGAAAATGCAAACGAAGTTGATGTCCCGGAAACAACTAATGTTGTGCTAGAAGACACATCATTGACAAATGATGAAATGGGTTTTTCTGTGAATGATGGAAGTACTTCACTTTTACCTGAAACCAATGTGACTGAAAAGGTATACTTAATTGTATTATAACTTTAGTTATTTGTATTTGTACATAAAAATTAAGAGTGGCGTGAAATTAGAAAATATTGCTGAATGGTAGGTAGTTGGGTCTTCAAAAGCAAGACAAGATGGAGAAGTGCATTCTGGGAGTAAGAAAAATCCAAAAGCTGGGCTTTCGCAGAGTTTATCCTTTCCTAGTAATTTAAGGAAGAGCAGCACATTTGCTAAGCAGACTGTAGTAGATGTTAAGAACTCAAATTTGAGTAGCTTGCAAAGAATCAATGGTTAGCTCTAGCGTACTACTAATTTTTGATGTTAAATATGGATCTGAATATTTCCAATAGTTGATTATCTTACATATGGATAGGTGGTGTATGTGCTAAACTGACTGCTGGGACAAAAAAGCCAATTGTGAGATTTATTTGAAATACAAATTCTTAGTATAAACTTACATATTTTCTATGGTTTCCAATGATATTCGGAATGCTTATGTCTCCTTTATTGTAATTAGCCTGTGAAGTCTGGCTCGGTGGAAAGTGGACCTCGTTCTTATTCTATAAAGTAAGCATCTTATTGTATTATGATTTAACTATTTCATCTAAAAAGATCCCTTTCGTTGAATTAAAGTTATTCTTAAACGTATTAACAATGGACTCATTCAACAACTAGCATTTTAAGATTCGCTTGGACTAAAATAGTGGGTATGGCGTTATGGATGACTAGGCATTCTGTGAAAAAATGTGCTTGAATAAGAACTAAAATTCCACAAGAATAAAATCGTAATAAATAGTATTTTGACAACAATGATGGTATAATATTTATGATGATTCTTGTGATTCCTGCAACCTGGCAGATTCTCTTTGCTGGTTGGTAATTATGATTGCTTTACATGATTAACTATAACAATTCTAATATCAGGTATTATTTTGTCAAAGCAGATCAAATGATGATGATATGAAGCCCTCAAAAAACACGATGTTGGGGAAAAAAGAAAAGGACAATGATGTCAATTCTACTATATCGTATATCCCTTGCTTACATGTTCCATGTTCTGCATTTTAAACTTATCAGCTGTTTGATAGTTTCTAAAGCTCACTTTTCTCATCTGTTGCCTTGAAGGACAACTCCAAGCACAACTCCTAGAGGTGCAATGAGGAGAAAGAGTGCCGGTTCTGGTTTTTCTTTTAGATTGGATGACCGTGCTCAGAGACGAAAGGAGGTCAGCCATCAAAATAATTTTAGTTCTTTGTCTCTTGTGCATTTGTTTTGTATGAATAACTTGACAAATCTGGTATTTCTGTTTGTTCAGTTCTTTGCAATGCTCGAAGAGAAAATTCATGCCAAGGAAATTGAAAAGACCAACTTGCAGGAGAAGTCAAAGGTTGGAAATGATCCTAGATTGTCTAAAGTTATTTTAGCCATGTACTTAAAAAGTAACTATGTAAACAAAGTCTGATTAATTAGTTTTTTAATGCTATGTACTATAGGAAAGCCAAGAAGCAGAAATTCGACGGCTGAGGAAGAGTCTGACCTTTAAAGCAACTCCATTGCCAAGTTTTTATCAAGAACCTTGCCCTCCTAAGGTTGAATTGAAAAAGGTATATTTATATACATATATTCATGATGTGTTGTTTTTGTTATTATTATTATTATTATTATTAGCAACACAAGTTCTTCTCTACAAAAGTATTGCTTGCTAACTAGTCTCAGTAGGAAACCTACAGCAGTCATAGTTTATTCCAAAATGATTGGATGACATATATAGCCTTGTAGTGGTTCAAGCATAGGTACATGTGAATTATGATGATCATCATATTCAAGGGCAAACGAATCGTGATCATTTTGAACTTTGTTTATTCAGTCAAGTGATTCAAGACATGTTGATGATTCTGCATGTTTATATGTACACATAGGACTGCACACATACGGGGAATGGTTATTTGGACACAAAATGTGACACAATAGATCTAATGGTTGAGATTCAATAACGCTCCTTTTATAGTATTCTTAATGCTAGCCACAAGTTGCGATTAAATATTTGTTGTTTTCTCACTTGGCACATCATATTAAAAGTGAAATAAAAACTTATGACTAGCAAATAGGGATGCTAAAGAGGACCAAAAAAGAAGTGTCATTAAACCTACCTCTCTTTATACACACATGTATGTACTGATACAAACATGTACACACACATGACACATCTCTTTTGGAGCATCCATTTAGCCTCTTTATCATATTTTAGAGATACTATCCAAATTAAACGCTATGAAATTTTAAGAATTTGTTTGTATCATCTTTACAAAAATTAAGCTCGGTTGAATATATTATCTAACATAACAAAATTGATATTCCAATCAACAGTTAAATAAACATTTTAATGGTTAATACTGACTTTTAACTTTAAAGAGGCTAAAATCTCCAAATGCTTTCATTTTTTGGACATGATATCCATAATGTAACTTACATATACAAAAATTCATAGCATTTGTAATAGAGTATCTCGAAATATAATAGGGGTTTTAAAGGGTGCTTTAAAAGAGTAGTATCGCTAAATCTTTTTATCTTTATATATGCCCTACCCAATTTTGCAATTTTTGCACAAAAGATTATGACTTTCCGATTTTTCCTTATCACAAATTATTTAATTGCACCCTATATGCAAACCCAATTTTATTTTCACTTTTCGTCCACTTACCTTTGGACGTCTTAATGCATTTGAGAAGCATTATTAGTGTACTTTCCAAAAAAATATGTTATTTTATATGTTGAAAATGTTGCCCTATGAAATTGTAGGCTATTCTGACAGTGTATGAAGTGGGAGAAACGATCCGTGACACTCTTATCTCGTAGCACCTCGTTAACACCCTATGATAGTTCGAAATACAGACTCTAAATGCTAATGCTATAAAATTTTGAAATGAATCCAAATTCGGTAAATGTGATCTAAAGTTTGATGTCAATATGTTTACAAAATTTAATAACTTTTGAAGTGGTGTAGCTCAATATATGGTAAGAGTGTTATAAAAATGATATTTCGTTGAATATTCGTTTTATGTATATAAGGTGAATATTTAATACACTTGCATTATTTATTATATGCCTCTCTTTTATGTCATCGAAGTCCTCCGATAGTTATTTAGATCAAATAGTGGAATATTGCAGGGTTGTATAGGGGCAAAAAGTACTACAGATCTCTCTCTCACACACATTGTGTGTGTGCATGCGCACGCATGTGTATACGATAATTATTATCATAACCATATAAAGTTGAGTAATTTGATACCCATATCTAGTCCCTAGTGCGATGTCTTTAGGGTCTATTTGCAGATTCTTTCAAGATTTTCTTGTAGTTATTATCACTTGTTAGTATGATCTCTTATTTCCAAGGTACATGGACATACTTAGTACTTAAAACACACAGATGCATACACGATAAGGATTCGTCACTTACCTCTTTCGGGGGACCCCATTCTATACCCTACAATTCTTAGTGCGGCACTTCTCTTAATCAATGAAATTTAGAGATGTTAAATCCACACTAACATCATGTTAAAAAAAGGGTATATTTTAGAACCTCTAACATGTTCAAAATATTATGTCAATAGCAACCGATAAAACATTTATTTCAACCCTCGATTTGAAGTATTATTTTGAATATGTTTGGATTATTCTAAATAACTAAATTTTGTGGAAATGATCTCAAGATATGTACGAACATATCTATGTATTTTTGTTCTCTCGAATCGTGTAGCTCAAATAATCGTTGAAATATAGATGGATGTAGTGGAGAGGAGTGTATCAGAACCCTTGTCATACATATACATACACACACATTATAGAATGGATCTAGGTTCCATTTTTTATAAATGTCATCCAATATCCCTTTGTCTTTTTGTGGAAAAGATTTTGCAATTGAAGTGAATTTTTGTAGATATGTTATATTCATGAGAGAGATAATCTAGGAAAAATTTGGAATTATTTCAAAAAAATTAACTCGTTCAAAATTGCAAATGATTACGAATCATCGAAAATGCTTATTTTACTATTGATTTGAAATGCAATTTAAGGGGATACAAGTATTGGAACAATTCTAAATTTTGCATAAACGATCTTGATAGTGAATATGATATATCAACAAAAATCATATATGTATGTATACACATACATATATATGTGTATGTATGTATGTGTGTAACAAAAGATTGTAACCTAGTGAACAAGGGTTTTTGTAGTTGACAGTCTAATGGAATGTCATTAGAACTAGGCCTAACTTTTTGAAAAGATAATTTGGTTAAAATAAAAACAGCTGACGGTTTTGGAAACACACTTAATCGCTTTTGTTAACAAATATTTGTGAAAATCTGTATGTATAAGTGATAAAATTTATCAGGAAGGGGAAGTAAGGTAAATTTTGACTTATTCTTCACCTTTTTATGAATTGTAAGCAACAAGTTTGCCAATATATAAAAAGGGTTTATCCACATCCCTCTCTCCTCAAAACCACCCTCCCCTACCAGCACCCCCCTCCCCCACCCCTTTTTATATTTGATGTACATAGTATTATTAAAGTGCAATAATATTTTGTAACTATGATATTGTTCTATCAAGATCATCTTCACAAATTTTATGCCATTTCGAAAATTAATATCTCAATAAAATATAATAGTTAGCATGAGCCATCAAAGGTATTTGTTTCAACCGCTGATTTCAAATATAATTTTTAATGAGTTATAAGTTTAGAAATGATTGAAAAGTTTGTGAAGATGATCTTGATAGAAAATGGATTTGGACTTAAGAATTTTTGTTTCATTCGATAATCTTGGACACAAAAAAACAAAAATGATATTTTGAGGGGACAAATCAGAGGGGATGCGGATCCTGTTTCACATACAAATCCTTTTTATTCCTCTTAAACAAGGAAATTTGGAGTTGTCAAACGTTCTTTTAAAAACTGTTACTGACCACTCTACAAGTTGTCTAATAATTTAAGGAATATTTTGGGCGATATGTACAGTAATATGCTAATAGCATATTGTGGAAAGTTGGATCAGATATGCTTACAAGGTGCTGAGTTATTAATCAGAATGGCAAACTATAACACTTGTCTAGTTTGTTTCATAGTTTCTCCAACTCTTGTCATCCTCTTTTCTAAATTGGTGCGATGGCATGAGAGAAACCCTAGTAGCCTAATGGATTTCACAGCCAAGTGAGAAAATCAAAATGAAATTATTGTCCAAATAAAGGCCACCAAAGTATTAATTAAACTTCATCAAACACGAGTGCAGAGAATCAAAGTTTATTGTTCGCAGTGAAATGGTGATGTATATTTGAAAATGTTGTATGTGAACGCATTAAAAAAAAATCATCATAACACATGTCTAGGTTTAATCTTACATTGTTATAGTTTGAATATCTTACTTGAATGTGGAATCATCAAGCAAAATTTGTTTATATAATTAGGATTACAATGTATAATGTCTCGTAATATGTAAAATTTTGGGTACAACCGGTTTAGAAGCAATCCAATATGTGATTTAATAACTTATATTTATTATGATATATATGGTAGATTCCTGTAACACGTCCAGTATCACCAAAGCTAGGGCGCAACAAATCAGTCAGAGCAGCTGCAGCAATCAATTCTCTTGACACCGATTCCAACACAAGTACTAATGGCAAAGAAAGTTCAACAGCTTCAAAGAAATCCACCCAAAAATCACTGGCAAAGCTACCATCTCGGAAGTCGACACCTACCAGTAAACCTGAAGCAAAGCCCAAACTCAAAATTTTAAGCCAGAAACAAAAGACGGATAAATCAAAAAATGAAAACAGTAAACTTACAGGAGAAGAGTTACAAACTGAGCAGTGTACTCAAACTGAACAATGTACCCAAACTGAACGATATACGACTGCTCCTGGTGGCTTCGAATTAGTGGTCAATCCGAGTGAAGCAATCAAACCACCTAATGATGCGACTGAAGTTTGATAGAGAATTGAAGGATTGAATTTTTAGTAGAATATGCAAGAGTTTTGTATAGGCAATGAAGGAATGCTGTGCATTGCCTTTTGAAAACAGTTATTGCTTCTGCTCATCATGCATTTCATTGTTCTTGGGGTGGACAGGGTCCACAGGGATGTTTACATTTTTCTTTGATGGATCTCTTGTAGTGAAACTTCGTGTAAATTGTTTGTTTTTTTCCTTCAGAAACTATATTTGTATACATCATATGCTAAAGTTTATTTTTATCCGTTTGAACTCCAAATGTTACACGAAGCACTAAATAGGTTTTTTTTTTTTTTTCTTTCGAAATTAGATGCTTAGATGGTAACACCTAATTGTATTACAAGTCAAAAGTAGTATATAACAATGTCCAATAGATCGAACTGTACGTTACGTAGGATTCGAATTCATGATCTCGTGGATCAAAACCAAAGCATCGAACCACCGATGCAGTGGTGTTGGACAATATATAGATATGTGTTTGTGTTAGATATTTTTTAATGTCATAAATATTTATAATTAATAAAGATTGTTCATTCACATCGTATTGTGCAATTAAAGAAAAAGTTACATCTTATTTTAATTAATTAAACAAATATGTGTGTGATTATATGAAAAATTAATAACGATATCAAAAATCGAAACTTAAACCAAATTTTTTGAAGTTTACGAATTGGATCAAAATTCCTTAAATTACAAATCTCGAAACCAAGATCAAAATCAAGATCTCGAAACTTTTGCCTAAAACTCGCAGGTCTATTTTTACATAGGTTTTCTTTTTTCAAATAAATAAAGAAAAAATAATTCAATTATTTATAATTTAAAGCAAAATCTAATCTCTTCTTTTCTTTTTAGAGAATAATTCGATGTTCCATTAAAAAATAAATAAATAGTATTCCAAAGTTGTTTTTTTGAAAGAAAAAAAAAGGTTCATACAAGGTCGATTTATTTAAGAAATTTAGTACTTTTAAAGAAGATTAAATTTTCACTAAATTTTAGATATTTTGTTGAATTTCAAAATTTATTTAAAAAATTAACCTTTTTCATAAAAAGTTGAGGTAGTGTTTGATTGTAAATGAGTTTTCTGTTTTGCATTTTCAATATGTATGTTAAATGGGGTTAGATGGAAGAAGCCATTGAAAAGTCCTAGTCATTCCAACAAAAAGGAAGGGAGATAGATTTTTATGTTTCTCCAAATATTGAAAAGGTGGTCATTTTTAATTTTATATCGTAGAACCAATTTTTAAATTGACCGATTTCCATCGCCTTCTCCTCTACACTGCATTTTGAAAAGAGCAACAGATGCAACCCCCGATCATATACCCATGCTAACCAATAGTAACACTAAGTATTACTGATAGAAAGCACGGAGAGTGAGACTTGATAGGGCTAAATGTTGTACTCATTCTCTTGAACTAACACTGGCACGAAAAAATTAGAACTTTTTAGTCTATCATGTGCTCGGTCTCGATTCAAAGCAATGGTACATGAATACTTTCTCAAGTAACATAATACAAAATATAATATAATATACAACTATTTCCAATGTTGCACAAGTTCAAAACCCCAAAAAGTGGAAAACAATAAGAGTGCCGCTTACACAGGTCAGACTATTTCTAGTGTGAGTGAAGTAAGATGTATGGACAAGGAAAAAAGATAGAGTGTACTGTATGCTTATTACTATATGCATTGGGTGATAATGATAGAATTGTTGAAATGATTAGACATGTGTTGAGAGGTGGACCACCAGATCAAAGCATGAAGGACGTGAATGGAAATTCATTCCCCTTTAACATCCAGCATGCAAGAAATCCATCTGATTTCAAGCTGCCGACACTTGAAATGTACAATGGAAGGATAAATCCAACCATTCATTCGATGAGGTACATTTGACATATAAAGGTGTTGGATGCTTCCGAAGAAGTAACGAGACACTGTTTCCCACTGTATTTGACAGAGTTAGTTGCAATGTGGTTCAGCCAACTGGAAAATGTGTTTATTACCACATAGATCCGATTAGCACAGAAAATTATGAACCATTTCGGGGTTTATATAGAAAGGTCAAAGAATGTAATGATGCTTTCATGAGTGAGACAGAAAGCATGTGAGACCATGCGCAGTTATTTAACCAAATTCAACGCGGCGACATCTGCAATGCATAAACCGGATCCATCGGCAGATCGTTGACCAATAGTGGCATGTGGGGCAACATACCACTAATTCAGGTAATGAACCTGAATCCTAACCATGATGGAGTTTAGGCCCATTGGTAATATAAAGTTCAATCTATCCCAACCCAAAATCAAAAAGGTACTTCAAAAAATTATTTTATTTAAAAAAATGCCATGAAACACAAAAATGTTTATAACTTCAAAACACTTTTTAAAATAAAATCGGCCATGATAATTTTACCTTGTAAAGCATCTTCATATCTCTTTGCTAGAACCTAGTATTCTTCTCAAAAGCACATAAAATATAATTAAAAAACAATAGTTTAAAAACTTGTCCATAGAAAGAATACAACTATACCATTGTTTTCCATTAATACACAATCACCCCATAATACTTGTGTATCAAAACAAAACATAAAACTATATTTATTGTGTTTGAATTAGCTGAAATTAGCTATTTATAAGTAATCTTCGATTAAAATTTAACTTTTTGAAATAATCAAATCAAATACTTTAAATTAAAAAAATAACCTTTTTAAAGTTTATACAAAAATTCGTTTCTAATCCAAAACATTTATTAACCTGATTCATTGTGTTGAGAAACAAAATTTCTTGTTTGAATAATTGTAAACGAAATTTATTATTAAAATTACATTAAAAAATTTCTTTCTTTTTTCCGTACACAATACTGCCATAGCACGACAGTTGTCGCACAGCACAGTAGCACTTACTGCTGCAGTGCTTGAAAATGTAAAACATAAAATTTATTTCTAAATCAAACGCAACCTAAAATATCAAAAGTTTTCAATTTTTTACAAAGAATGCAGAAAAATTGAAGTAATTTTATTTTTCTAGGGAAAAAAAACAAAATTGTTACGAAAAATTTCAAATTTTCTAATACACACACGCACATACATACATACATATATAATGTTTAATCAACATTATGAATATCATCTCTACAAAATATGAGATTGTATTGATATTTCTAACCTTGTCAAAATAGTAAGTCAATATTAACCGTTAAAACATTTATTTTATCCCCCAGTTTGAAAACATCAAGTTTATCGTGATATGTATATTTAAATGCGCTAAAATTTTATGGAGATGATCTTGAGTATGATGAACATATCCATAAAATTTCACAGCATTGAAAATCATGTAACTGAAAACATGATAGAGGTGCTACAAGGGTGAAGGGGTGTCATTGAACCTATATATATATATGTGTGTGTATGTATAAAAGCAAAGTTCAATAGCACCCCTACATGTATATATAAATGCACCATGACAAATGACCCTTTTTACTACATAAAAAGAATTATAATATGAGTTTCACAATGCTTTTGCAAACGTCATTTTAGATGAAGTTTTAACAGGGTTTGTGCCTTTCAAAACATTTTCTAACTGGTGCAAAAACGTTGTAATAGAGTCAACTATAACTATTTTTAGACGTCGTAATGGAATTAGCTACAATTATTTTTAAATGTTGTGAAATATGTTTTACGATTTTTCTAGAAGTTGTAGAATATTTTTTATAATTTCTGTTAAACATTGTGAAATATACACTACAACCTTTTTTAAAACAATTTGCATAGACGTATAGTTGTTTTCAATCTGCAACTTTATCCTCAATACTATTATTATAGAGTTGCAAATTCAAAAATTCAAATACATAAAATACGTCGATCCAAATACATTGAATTCACCGATTCAAAAAACAATACTTTTTGCTTGTCATTCAAAATACGTTAACATTGTTTCGACACATAGTAGTACAATACACTAAGATCATTCGTCCATATCCTTCTACATGAATGAACATAAAACACATCAACATTTTTACTTTGTGGTGACTATATATTCACTTTGTAAAACTTAAAACACATCTAAAAGGAGTTAGGCATATTCACTCATATAACAACTTTTAAATATATAGATTTCTCAATAAATTATCATATAAATTAACAAAAGTTACTTTAGGGTTTAGGCATCTTCAACCAAAGCCTAGGACAGGAGTACTATCGTGTGCACCTTTGAGAGATATAAAGAAAGGTGGTAGTTTCGACAATCAACTTTGTTAAAGTCGGTCGTAAGAGGTAGTCAAAGGCAACAAAAATGAAAGTTGACTGATACAAATGGATGCGAGATGAAGGGTGCCAGATGACTCATCTTGACGAACTGGTTATTCTGGTGGCAATCGCTTGTCTCTAGTGGTCTATGGTGCTAGCGTCCCTAAGATGAATCTTATGCCGAGGTCGATATGGATTTGGCCAAAGGAGCATCGAAATGAAGTTGAGTGTGGATCAGGATATTCAAGCAGTCGAACTTGGACTTTTGAAAGTTTAGAGAGGCCGAGTGTGGATGAATCTTGGGCAATGGAATTTCGGAAGATGATGGGAAAAAAAGGAATTGGAAGAAGGCATATTTTCATTACATATATGCAGAGAGCCAAAATTTTTGGATTGGAGGCAAAATGGAGAGGAATTATAACATGCCACCTCTGTACCCATATTTCCAAGAATATTACTAAGTAATACTTTCGAGTAACATGGAGACTGAGGCGATGTGGGTTTTACACATGTAAATATTTCCTTGGACCAACACTAAATACATCTAATAATATAAATACGACTCAAATCAATGTAAATAGTCTCCGTACAAAGTAATAAACTTGTGTGGTTCCCATTGATAAAATAATACACAATATAAAAGAATAGAGATCACAAAGACATTAATGCAACGATACAAACATTACATAGGTCTAAATTTGATACAAAATGAGTCAAGTTCCCACTAACTCTCAAATATCTATATACAAGATAGGTCCAATACATATAATTCAATAACATATAGATACATGAGTCCATATGATGATGCCCAATAATGCCAGTAATCTAATGTTATCCACATAATTCCCAAGAGAGGAAAAGAACAAAAGCAGACGTTAAGATGAAAGAACGAAAGAGATGACAGCACGTTGAAGTAGGAGTGGCTCCTCAAGAGCCCCTCTGCAAGCATCATCCCTCCACAAGCGTCATCCCTTCGTTCTTTGAAAGTTTTCCTCAGGAAGTGTCCTTCCACAATTGATGGTCCTTCCGCCAACATAGCTCTCTCCGCCAATATAGCTCCTTCCGCCCAACTTCCTATAAGTTCCTTCGTGGACCTTCGGAGGCACCTCTTCTCATCAACAATGCAGAGATTTGTAATAGCTCCACTAGTCTTTAGCTATTGATCCCTTCGCTAGTATTCAATTCAACATCAATATCCACATAAAGCAGTGTTGATGGTGAATGCCATCAACACCCATGAAGACATAAACAATTGCGAAGACATCAACATCGAAGAAGATCTAGAATACAACCACTATGAAATCATCGGAGTCAGCACCATGCCTTATTAATAGCATACTTTCAAACTTGAGAAGAATATTGACAAAAAGCGTGTTATAGACCATTGAGCTAGGTCATATTTCATTATTATCGGTGTCGCACAGCGTCTATACTATAAGATGTTGGAGATCATGCAAAGAGAGAAGAATTATAGACATCCACAAAGTAAATTCAAGAAGAGTTGGATTATTTTTCTTTATAAAGCTTCACAAGCCTTCACGTTCCTTCACAACGTCCATGGCACCATAAGTCCCACAATTCCAATTAGCATAAGCATGCCTCCTCCCTACCTCTATATATAAAGATGTACCCCTTCACAAAAGGGGCTTTTAATCTCTCTCTCTCTCTTCTAACTCCACTTGTAACAAAATCATATTTGAATAAAGATGATGGATTGAGCATATTGACTATTTGTCTACTTTGTTCTTTTGAGCTTATGTATTTGAATTCAAACGGATTTGTGATTTATCCTAAATCCTAAGGTCATTCTTGGAACTTCCATAAACACACCACGTTGCACATTCGTTTGGGTGTTGATGGATCCGTTCGTTAACATTTTGACGTTGGAAGAAGGGGTCGAACCTTGGAATGACCAAAATACCTTATAAGGGATTTTGAATTTCAAATTTTCAGATTCATATTCATTTTTGGATTTAAAATCTAAAGACCGGTTGCTATTAAAATTTTGGACATTCGCAAGAAAATATGAAATAGTGAAGACCAATTCCATTTCGCATATGTTCAAGCAATTAGATACCGCTTCACCACTCATGAAATAGAAATAAACAGTGGCAAAGAACCACTTCGAAGCTCACTTGACTTACACCATTCGTACGCAATTTGTTATTTATCTTTTCCGCAATAGTTCTAACTTCATGAAAATAAAATTATTGAATCCACCAAGTGACGAAGAGGAGTTTCCTCTGCAAGCATCAAAGGAGATGCTTCCGCTAATGTTCCAAGAGTTCCTTCCGTCGGAATTGGCGAAAAGGATTTATTTTCGCCAGAATTGGCGAAGAGGCTTTGCTTCCGCCAGAATTGGCGAAAAGGATTTATTTTCGCCAGAATTGGCGAGGAGGCTTTGCTTCCGCCAGAATTGGCGAAGAGGATTTGCTTCTGCCAGAGTTGACAAAGAAAACTGTCTCTACCTGGGTTGTCTTTGAATATTGAAGACTCCGACTATAATGACCCACCTTTCTGGACAGTTTAAATCGATAATATACCATGTATGTCTAATTCAAACCATTCAAAAAAGAGGATTGTTAACGGGTAAATAAGAAAATAAGTGAAAAGAAAGAAAAACAAAACACAGAATCTCACAGCAGAATGATAAAATATAATATCAAATAAACATGTTCATGAAGTTGTTTTACAAATAACATTTGATTCTACTTTTACAATATATCAGAGTTATACATACAGAAGGAATAAATAAATAATACAGCGGAACGACATAATACAGTGGAATAATAATAATATAATACTAAACTTCATCTTCGTCCTCCAGAAATAAGGTCTTCAACACTGAAAAGCTCAGGCTGACCCGAGCATAATGAAAAAAAACACTCGAGTCAGAACTAAAAGATCTTATGTAAGTTAAATCAACATAAATAAATATGAGTGTAACGGCTTTAGAGACGTTTACGGGATTTTACATCTCTTGTCCAGTGTATAACGTACGTGCAATAACCTAAGAGATGTTCAAGATTTCCATCTCATAAGGATCCGTTAAACTATTTATATGTAGTAATATATGCTATATATATAGCGTCTATCAATAAAGTAAAGTATTAAAATAGCGTTAAGGCCTTACCCATATCCCCCTTAACACATTTATAAATGTTATAGTCTATACAGATGTGTAAACTCTGCCAAACCGGTGGGCTATTAGGGGGAACTCCATAGGAATGACACAAAACAAAATCATAGTGGGCTCGATAAGGCATATGACAGGGCACACGAGGCTATACCCATGGTAGGATTATACCGGATTGCGGCACCAGGCTAGTGGTAACGCATAGCAGCTACAACCGCCCACTTGGAACAACACTCCCATATCAAATCGAAGGTAACAATCCATATCAATCACAAAGTAACAGATATGGTATCGAAGAAGCATGTCCGATAGGAGGAGCGACCTCACTTGGCCTGGTGATGGATCTTGATTTTAGTCATATCGTGCTGACCTACAAGGGTAGGGTTGCGTTCATACCTCATAAAGAAGCATTCATCAAACCATCCTACTTCATTCTGGATTCTCCACCACGTGCATAGTTGTTAAAGTGGTTTCGGAATTGGTAGAGAGTATGATAATATCCGACCCCGGTCTCTTTAACAACCAAACGCTTACATTTTTCACACGCGGTCATTTTATAAAACATTTATAATAATAAGTTCAAAAATCAGTTCATACTTTCATATTAAGACATCTATATACTTATTCCAAAAGTATAAGCATATTCATCAATACCGAGGAAGATTTCTTTCAATCAATTCCGAAAATAATTTATAAATCTTTCTAAAACCACTTATAAAGCAATTTATAAATTCCAAAATAGTGTACAACTCTTCCCCTTTAAACCAGTTCCTTTTATAAACCCTTTATAAAAATCCTTTGAAACCTTTATAAACTCCTTTATAAAGCTATTATAAAAATCCTTTATAAAAATCCTTTATAAAAATCTTTTATCAAAATCCTTTATAACATCTTTTATACAAATCCTTTATAAAATATTTTATAAAAATCTCTACAACCTTTATAATTCTCTACAAAACCTCTTACAATTTTTATTTATTAAAGTTATTATAAAAATCTATATTTATTATATTAAAAAAATATTAAATTAAATTTAAAAAATATATATATATTAAATTAAAATTTTAAACTATTTAAATTATATATTTAAAACTAAATAAATTATAGGTTAAAAATCTTAAATTTACATTTAAAACCGTATATTAACCTATAATTTGAAGCTTTAAAACATATAAATAAATTATTTTCCAAAATATATATTTTAAACGAAATCATTAAATTCAATTTAAAATCAAATATACCTTACTATTTAGCAAATAATTTAATACCGACCAACGGTGTCCGTATAGTTTTCTACCCTATGGTCAAGTTAGGGTATGTATCATTTCAACCCCAAAATGGTTAAATTTTCCAGGTATATGTCATTTAACTTGTATCCCGAATCAACAATTTCCAATCAATAAAATCGCTCGGGTTTATCATTTAAACCCATAACGGTTTTTCCTAATTTATAAGATCATTCGGATATATACCATTTCAACCCATAGTGATAGTAGGGACATAAACATCCATCACAATCAGCATCAAAATCAGCCAATAAATCACAACAATTGACCGGTTATCATTATTAGGTATTTAACTAACGAATATAATTCGATATTAATTTAAACGGCAATTTAATTCGACATAAATTCAAATTAAATTAAAATGTCAAATTAAACTACCATACAACAACCAATAACATTCTTATCACATTATTAATTAAATTCAACTAACATAAGAATATTTAGTATTTATGAGTGGGTTATATCACTCACATTTGATTTATAGTCGATATAAAATCGAAATAATGCCCAAAGTTTGGAATTCAACCAAACTAGTTCCACGTTGTCTGAAATTTCGATACAATCAAAACGGAAGAAACCACATCTAAATCCAAGCTCTTATGAAAAAGTTATACGACTCAGAACATTTAAAAGTTTAAATTAAAATATAAAAAAGGTAATTTAGTAAAACACGTCACCTGCCTCCTATCGCTCAACTCAGTCACGCCCCAAACCCTGTTGGTCGCGTTTGGATGTAAGTCGCCGCCTTTCAGCCAATAACGCCATCTCATCCTTCATCGATGGACGGATTAGAGACCACCGACTTCTCCCTCTCACTGAGCCACCCAGACCAAGCCCACGCGAGCCACCTCTGGCTCCTCGAACAGCCAGTGCCGTCATTCGCTTTCACGTCGATTTCAGGTGAACCTATCAACCTCTGACACGAACCATGCCAATGCGCTTGCCTTGCTTCCCTCTATGTAGTAGCGCCTCCCGATCGTCGTATAATCGACGATCTACCGTTAAACGAAACAATGGCCTGTGGACGGCTGAAACTTCTTCGACGATTACTGGCCAATCCGACCTCCTATCGACAAACGTATTGCAAATATGGATTACGCTTGTCGAGATCTTTCCAATGATATATAATATGACATAGTTTGAGAAGTTTAATTTTTTTCAATTTGATTTGAAATTGACAGTCTGCGGGGTGGATCGTGTAATGTATATGCAAGTATACGTGACAAAATATATGATACAACTAAAACAATATTAATTTAAGTAAATATAGAATAAGAACCCAGGATTTTATACTGGTTTGGACCTCCCATCCTACATCCAGTCCCGAAGCTCCCCTTCCGAATTCGACTATCAAACACCCTCCTTCACCCGGAGGAATAGGCTTTGTTACAATAAGCTGTTCTTGTCAAAAGTATGTTCTAATATTACACGGATGTTGACCGATTAGTACAATTGCTTCCAATATATCTCTAAGGAATATTATCTATGAGAAACTGTGTATTTGGAAGAGTGAATACAAGTAAGAATTGCTAGAGTGTAGAGATCAAGAATAGAGTATAGAGTCAGAAAGCATAAGTAAGTAAGGTAAGTACATTGAGTGTTATTCTCTTGATTCTTGATGCTATATATAGTTGTAGATAGATATCTTGAGTAGTTATATCCATTAACGAATGCTTTGAAGTTGCTTCTGTTGATGATGAAGAGTTGCGGCGAAGAGGAGCGAAGTTTTCCATTCGTATGTGGCAGTTGAAGTTCATATTTGAAGCCCGAGTTTGAATCCAGACGTCTGATACTAATTTTTTTGTATATAGTAGATTATGAGATGTTGGAAAGTTATTACCAGATGTCTGGTTCTGCCTGTAAGTTGTTCCAGAAAACTGATTCAGATATCTGGCTTGTGTACCCAGACGTCTGATACTGTGCATAGCAGTTTTTGTGTTCTTGTTGTTGTGCATCTTTGTTCCTATCGACTTGTAGTCTCTTGTAGTGTCCTTTGAGCCTCTTTCCTGTCTTTCTAGTAATGTTGTTCTAGCAAGTACCTATATAAATGTATATTCGATTTCCATTATATAGTTCTTGTCATCGAAACTGTAGATTTGATTTCCTAACAGAAATTAGGGTTTCGAAATTGGGAATTAGGTTTTGATGTTCCGACGTTTGAGGAGGAACAAATGAATGAACATATATTACACAAAAATAAAATGAGAAACTATTATGGTTTATAATAGGCTATATATATAAAGAAGGACAAGAACGAAAGAACAAATCGAATTGGTTCGAAACGGTTATACGACCCGGAAAGCCGTTCCACTTCCGAAACGAAAGCATGTCATCCAATATACGAAATATATGCTTTTGATATTTTTAAACTCAATGGAACTAGTTCCAAACCCTAATTCTATCATATACAAATGTTAGCTTTTAAAATCGAATTATATTAATCAAATTTATTTAATTGATTTCTACGCGTTTCAAGCTCGCACGATCAAACGATAAGTCCGATCGCTACAAAACTTGAAATGCAATAACAATTCGCTATTTCACATTTGATGAAATTGGTTTTTTTGAAATCTAAGACAGCGGTCAAAATGGTTATTTTCACGTTAATTAAATAAATTATTATTAAATTGATTTAATCACTTTTAAATTCAAATTTAAAAGTTAACAATTTTATCGTTCTTGATTATATAGGAAATAAAAATCTTCCAAAATAAATTTTGTTCGATGGTTTTGGAGTTGTTTTCTTCGATGTTGTTAAAGCCGAAATGGAGAAGAAGATTTGAGGCTAAGGTATCCAACTCTATCGAAGTCAGATAAAGAACGAAGCCAATGACAGGCGAAGAGAACAATCGATCGTACGATCAACCAACGACCACCTGGGTTAGGGTCCATTATTAATTATAAATCATCATTTGTTCTCCCCAAAATAAGCAGTTCGAGGTATGGGACTTTATTCTTTGCTACATGTTTAAAAAATCAATCATGAAAAGTAAGTTTTTAGGTGATTACAAAGTTGATGTTAAAGGTGTGTGGATCATTCGTTTATTTTAAAAATAGGAAGTTTTAAATTCACTAATTTCAAAGAAAAGAAATTTCTGAAAATAAAACGATTTCAAAAGAATATGACTTCAGAAAGAATTTGATATGCAGAATCAATTTCAAAATGCTTTCGATTTATTGATTCTAAAGTTGAATAATTTCAAACTTATTTAAGTTTAAATTATATCAACGCCACGTGTACATTTGATTTCGGACACTTACACATGATTTTGATAAGTAAAAAAACAAATACAGAGTGTAGTATATGAAAACCATATCTCTCCAGTTTTGTACGCAATAAGCCTTCAAGGTTATGCTACTTATAAGTTTTATTCAATGATTTCTCTAGCTTTTGAAAACATATCAGTTTTGTATAAATGTTCTGTTTCAAGTATGAGCGGTTTCAAAAGTGAATTGCATACAAACTTTTAAACACCTAGTTTCATTTTGAGTATATATAAATATAGCTGCAAATAACTATAGTTTCAGATGTACAAGTTTTGCATATGAATGGTAGTATATGTGTATGGTTCAAAATACACTGAGTTTGGGTATGTTCACTATTGAAAGTTTTAGGTATAGTACCTAATACACAGTTTCATACATTCCTAAGGATTCAAATATATGCACTCGAGTTTCCGGTATGTAATTTTTTTGCGTATAAGTCAGTTTAAAAAGAAATTTTATATGAAAGCTCAAATATACATGTGTGAGCTATTGGGTGTGCAAGTTTTATATGTGTAAAGATTTTTGAATATATACGACAACTTTGTGCAAGTTTCCGATGATATATTAGTCCTAGACATCTACATATACTTGATTTCATAAATGAAGGTTTTGAATGAAAGCTTATAATGATTATCAATTTCTAAATAGAAACTTTTTATACATATGAGTTTTGGGTATATACATGTATGATTTCAAACATACGTGTTCTCAAATGTTTTGAGTACTTATGAAGTATGTATGGTATCTAGCTTATAACAGGGTATTCTAGGTATATGTAATTTCGACTAAAATACATTTTGGATGTGTATCAATTTTAACATAAACATATGGGTTTCAGTCATACATAGTTCAATGTATATATATAAATGATAAGGTAGATGTTCGTTATATATACATATACATATACATATACATATACATATACATATACATATACATATACATATACATATACATATACATATACATATACATATACATATACATATACATATACATATACATATACATATATTATCCTTAAATATATATGTCATGTTTTTATATTTATTTTCAAATTCATACAAATGACAAGTTTTAAAGTACCAAAGTTTTGTACACATGTATATAGGTAATTTCAAAGCCTTAGGTATATAAAATTCCAAATATATAGTTTCAAATATACATGTCATCAAAAACTCGAATGTAGATCTACTAATCACAGTTTCATAAATTTATTAATTTTAAAGTATATACAGTATTATGAACAGTTTTACGTGCAAAGATTATTGGATAATGTTTCGATGATTCGAGAATGTTAAAGATGATAGCTGTTGTACTTCTGAATTGAAGGATCTGCTGCGTAGATTCTTTTAGACAACAGTTCAACCCAAAAGGTACAAATGGGTTATCGAACTATCGACTTCAGGATTCAATGAAGCCTTGAAACAGCGTAATCGGATTCAAGACTTGTACAATTTTGAACTGACCAAGAACACTCAAATTCGATCTTTGACGATGCAATTTAGTAGAGAATAGAATGAAGAAGAAGAAGAGAATTGATCTGCAACGTTTCTATGTTCGAAACACCTTAGACTTCGCAAACTGTGGTGATAATGCAGTGTTCTGCAACACTTTCTAGGCATCACAGATCTAGAGGAAGAAGAAGAGGGTACAAAGAAAAGAGATTGTTCTATTGTGATGGTTCCTGGGTGTTACTATTTATAGTAGTGAGGAAGTGTCTATTCGTTTAGTGTCACATCCTTTCCAATAGTCCAAAACCGTTACAAATGGTCCCACCTATTCATAACGGTTTAAATCTGTTCTTGAATGGTCGCATACTTCATTCAAATGACCCGTTGAAAATATCCATTCAAATTCTGGATCCGGCCTGTTAACAAAATTTAATTCGTTATTTTAGACCTGAACCCGGTCCGGTCGGTCGGTGGACAGATGGCGGCGGCGCGCGTGATCCTTATATCAAAGCAAAGCTTTGGGTGCCCAAAGGGCCCAACCTTCCTTAAAGAAATCCATATATAAATCAATAAATTATCTTATTTCCTAGATGTGGGACTATTCATCCCCTCTTCTTCCTTCTTTTTCTCTCTTCTTCCCTTTTCAAAAACAAACCCAAATCCAAAACTAATTTTGAAAATTTCCAACAATTTTCCCCCATTTTCAAAATAAGTAAAACAAATATAATAGACGGCTGCATCACTAGAGTGACTACCTACATACCCAAGTGGGATCAAGCCAATGTAGTTTCAAGGTCAAGTTTTGCATCATCGTGAAAACCAATACATAAATGATAGGTATCTTTTAGATTTGAACTTTCACTTAGTGTAAACCATTCAAAGTTCTATAGAGGTCTATGGTGAACGTATCTTGGACCAAGTACTCTTAGTGATAGTATCGGAACAGTCACACATACTGATTTCCGTATATAGAGTGTTCTGTATGTTTAACACATTAATGGCCATATGCTTAAATCTTGAGTTCATGAGTCTACTTTAGAAAGCGCTCTTACTTTCTTAGGAAATAGCCTGATTTCCATACTCATATAAGTAAGTCTCTTAAGATGTATCTGCGATACACCTTTTTTAAGGTAACTAGACTTATTAAGGATATATTATCCATCCTTTGTTCTTGCAGAATCCAGCACTAAGTATTATGGGATTATTGAATTAGTGTTTCATAATCATTCTCTTAACTTGTTGGTACCCATTAAACTTTGTCTATCCTTTTCAAAACATAAGTTGGGTTTCTGTTAAGGATGGTCAACCTTCATTCACAGACCTTAGCCCATTTTCTTTGACTTTATAGAAACCATTGCCTTTGGAAGACTCTTTGCGAGTGGGTCAGCCAAGTTTTTCTTTGTTTCTATGTAATCAACAATTATTACTCCACTTTTGAGTAACTGTCTTATCATTTGATGTCTTAGACTCACATGCCTAGACTTCCCATTATATGTCTTATTAGAGACATTGTATATTGTAGCCTGATTATCACAGTTAATCAAGACTGCTGATGATAGCTTCTTCCATAACGAGATTTCTATTAATAATTTCCTAAGCCTTTCCGCTTCCTTACAAGCATCTGCTAATGCAATCAACCCCGACAACATTGTTGAGTTAGATATAGATGTCTGTTTCTTGGATACCCAAGACACAACAGCACCTCCTAATGTAAAGATCCATCAAGTCGTAGACTTAGATTTTGATTCTACATTGTTCTAGGTTGCATCACTATATCATTCTATTACAGCAGGATATCCTTTATAAGATAAACCATAAGTAACGATTCCTTTCAAATAAGCTAAAACTCTGGAAATAGCTTTCCAATGTTCGAAACTTGGATTACTCGTAAATCGACGTAACATGCTTATAGCATGTGCTATGTCTGGTCTAGTGCAATGTATATCATACATAAGACTCCCAATAATATTGGAATACTCAAGTTGAGAAAATAGTACGTCCAATATTCTTTCCTAATTTAATACTAGGATCTAAAGGTGTAGGTGCTGGTTTGTCATTATACCATACTTTCGGAGGAACTTCTCAATGTAATGAGATTGAGTTAGCAATAACTCCCTCTCTTTCCTAATAATTTTAATTTCCAGAATTACTTCAGCTTCTCCTAGATCTTTCATATCAAATTTAGAAGATAGAAACTTCTTAGTATCATTCACACAGGATATATTGGAACCAAATATTAGCATGTCATCAACGTATAAACATATTATAACATAATCGTTGTTGTCTGATTTGCAATAAATATATTTATCAGCATCATTAACAATAAATCCATATGACGATGCTATTTTATCAAACTTCTCATGCCATTGCATGGAAGCTTGCATCAGGCCATAAAGAGACTTCACTAATTTGCAAACTTTCTTTTCTTGGCCTAGAATTTTGAAACCTTCAGGTTCTTCCATATACATCTCCTCTTCTAAATCTCCATTTAGAAACGCGGTCTTTACATCCATTTGATGTATGACCAATTTATGAATTGATGCAAGTGCTATTAAACAACGTATAGAAGATATGCAGCAACCGAAGCATATGTATCAAAATAATCTATTCCATGTCTTTGTTTATATACCTTAGCAACTAATCTAGCTTTAAACTTATCAATGGATCCATTTGCATTCAACTTTTTCTTAAATATCCATTTACATCCTATAGGTTTAGCACCAGAAGGTAAATCGGTTAAAAACCAAGTTTGGTTTAACAATATGGAATTCATTTCATCATTAATAGCTTCTTTCCAGAATATCGAATCTCTAGAACTTATAGCCTCAGAATAGGTTTTGGAAGTCATCATCGATGTTCATGACATATGTTGTCACATTATGGACTTCGTCCTTACTGCCTTCTATAAGATATGTAATGAAGTCAGGACCATAGTCCTTCTCTATTCTTGCTCTTTTACTTCTCCTTTTTTCAGTAATTATCTGGTACTGATACTTCCTTGCTGTTTTGAGCAGGAGCGTAGTCATCATCATTGATATCATCAATCGTATTAGGTTCTGGACTAGATGATCTCAATGGAATAACTCAACATTTTGATTTTCAAAGAATTCTACATCTACGGATTTTATAACTTCTAAGGTGTCAAGTATTAGGTATCTATATGTTATACTATTAAGTGAATATCCTATGAAAAACACATTCAAATACCCTATTTCCTAACTTTGGCCGTTTAGGGTCTGGTTTTCTAACATATGCTAAACGACCCCAAACTTTAAGTCTTGTAATATTCGGTTTCCTATCAAACCATAATTCACAAGGGAAACATTATTCTTTTTAAGTGGTGCTCTATTTAAGATATAACATGCAGATAACATAGCATCACCCATAGGTTATAAGGTAAGTTTGAACTTATGAGCATGGCATTAACCATTTCTACTAAAATTCTGTTTTTCCTTTCAGCAACACCATTTTTTTGTGGTGTATATGGGGCAGTGCATCAGTGAACTAAACCGTGTTGTCTACAAAATAAGGTGAATTCATTTGTAAGGTGAATTCATTTGAGAAATATTCACCACCTCGATCTGAATGTAATACTTTTATTGTAACACCTAATTGTGTTTTGACCTCTGCTTTGTAAATTTTAAATTTATCAAAGGCCTCATCTTTAGTTTTCATCTGATACACATATACATATCTAGTATAATCATCAATAAATGTTATATAGTATTGGTAACCACCAGGTGGTATGATTTTTTGAGTCACCCATATTACTATATACTAAATCAAGCAAGCCAGTTTTCCTTTCTATAGATTTAAAAGATTTTTGATGTATTTTACTTGAACACATATTTCATATTTAGAGATAGTATCGAAATCACAATCAGAAATTTAATCCTAGTTTATGCATATTTTTAAGGGAATTATAATTTACATGTCCTAGTCTACCATGCCATAAACTAACAGAATCAACAATATAAATAGAAGATTTTTTTATTAGATTCAACTTAACCATGCCATTACAAGAGTATCCCTATCCAATGAATTTGCCATTCTTGGACAACACTAACTTGTCAGACTCATACACCATTTTGATTTCTCCTTTGTTAAGAAGGTATCATATGCCAAATTCTTACACATTCAGGTACATAAAATACATTAACTAATGTAAGAACTATTCCAAAAGTAAATGTAAGTTCTATGGTGCCTTTTCCCAAAATTTTGCTTAGAACCTTATTTGCTTCAGTAACTTTGTCGGCTTCTCCATTATTTTCTTCGTAAGTCTTAAACAGATTACGATTTTGCAAATGTGAATGGTTGATCCAGTATCAAACCACCAATCATTAATATTTTCGCTAATAAAGTTCGCCTCTTGCATTATAGCCATAAGCGAGTCTTCGAGCACATTCACTTTTTGTTGTTTCTTCCACCGACGACAGTCTCGGGCATAGTAGCCAGGCCTGTTACAGTGTAATAAGCACCTTTCTTTTTGTTGTTGGAATTTTTCTTCTTAAACTGTGTCTCATTCTTAGGCATTAGTTTGTTAGTAATTTGAACATTATTTGCCTTAGAATGGGATACAGTTTGCGAGTTATCATCTAGTTCGTTGTTACGAGATTCCTCTTCAATACGAAAATGACGTTGCAAACCGTCTAAATCATTATCCGTCTCTGCATGCTTTAATTTTTTCTTATAATCATTCCAAGAATTAGTAAGTCTTGTAATTATAACTCCAACAATAAAAGATTTAGGAAGATTTATTCCAGCATCTTTAAGTTGATTCACTAATAGTAGAATTTCGCATACTTGTCCAACTATGGACTTATTTTCAACCATTTTGAAATCCATAAAATTACAAATAAGGAATTTTTTGTTACTTGCCTCGGATATGCGGTATTTTTTTCTAGTGCAGCCCAGAGTGCCTTTGCAGTTTCCAAAGTCCTATGTGCATTGTTGACAGGAGTAGATAATGCATTCAGAACGTGCCCTCTACAAAGAAAATCATCATCTTTGCGCTTTGCACATTTTGCTTTCAATTCGTCAATATCTTTACTAGTTTCCTCTGGCATTTCCTCCAGTTATCTTCAAGAATATAGAACAATTTGACCATGATCAAAAAGAATTTCATCGTCTCTTGCCAATGAGTGAAGTTTTCATCATCAAACCGCTCCAATCGCGTTAAATGCTGATTCATAACTTGAAGAGCATTGAGATTGATTGAATTCGAACCATCCATGGTTGATATATTGTCCAAAGTTGTTATGAATAGTCCCACATCTAGGAAATTAAGAGAATTTATTGATTTATATATGAATTTCTCTAAGGAAGGTTGGGCCCTTTAGGCACCCAAAGCTTTGCTTTGATATGAGGAGGAAAGTTATGCATCACCACCACACGCGCGCCATCGGGTTCAAGTTCGGGTCCAAAATGAAGAATTAATTTTTGTTAACCGGCCGGATCCAGGATTTGAATTTGAATGGATATTTTTAGTGGGTCATTTGAATGAAGGGACGCAACCGTTTAGTAACAGTTTTAAACCGTTACGAATAGACGCCGCCGTTTGTAATGGTTTCAGACTGTTGAAAAGGATGCGACACTTGACGAATAGACACCTCCTTATACTATAAACAGTGACGCCTAGGAACCATCACAATAGAACAACCTCTTTTCTTTGTACCTTCTTCTTCTTCCTCCAGATCTGCAACGCCCATAAAGTGTTGCAGAATACTGCATTATCACCACAATTTGTGAAGTCTAAGGTGTTGCAAACGCAGAAATGTTGCAGATCAATTCTTTTCTTCTTCTTCTTCATTATATTCTCTACTAAATTGCATCGTCAAATATCGAATTTGAGTGTTCTTGATCGGTTCAAAATCGTACAAGTTTTGAATCCCAATACGTTGTTTCAAGGCTTCATTGAATCCTGAAGTCGATAGTTCGATAACCCGTTTGTACCTATTGGGTTGAATATTGTTTAAAAGAATTTACGCAGTAGATCCTTGAAGTCAGAAGTATAACAGCTATCATCTTCATCATTCTCGAATCATCGACACATTATCCAACAAAGATTTCAAGCATATCGATTTTTGAGTATATGTATTTATATCAAGCTTTGAATATAATCAAATATGCTTTAAATTATGTGGTTAGTCATATGTATGGAATTTTCACTTATATCCGATTTTGATCTTTACTTTGCTTGAGTTTTTAGATATTAGTTTTTGCATATCAGGGTTTTCAAAAGCAAAGTTTGATTTGTACGAATTGAAAATAAAAATTCGTATATGAGGATTTCATAAGAAAGGTAAAGTGCTCCTTGCATCTGCAGCTTTGGAAATAATTGGATATTGGCTTTCAAATGGGATTATTTCAAACTTTGAATAATGTGATGACTATTTTTGGCTTTGAGCATACGTGAAATTTCAAACAAAAGGTTTTCAAGTACAATAAGTTTTACGGTTTTAAAAGCATATAAATTCCGATATATATTGATTTCAAGTATTGGCCATGTCAAACTTTTGTGAATTCAGCCATTGATTTTTAGGACATAAGCTCCTCAAAAACACACAGTTTTATGTATATAAGTATAGGCTTAAAGAATGTTTGGGTTTCAAGATTGGCATATATATATATAAGTAGAGTTGAGTATATATGAAGTAGCATATATATATATACACATATATATATGAAGTTTTAAATATATCAAATTTTTAGTGTATAAGTTTGGAATAAATATATGCATCCTGGTTTTAAGTATATATGGTCTCAGGCGTAAGTATGGTTGTAAATGCGTGAGGATTTATGTATATCTAAGCTTCAAACTTATTTTCCAGTTCCCAATGTATATATATTATACCGTTTCATTATATAAAGTGCACACTTTCAATAGTATATAGTTTTGAACTTATAAGATGGGATTTAATATATGCAGACTCATATATACGTGTACGCATGTAAGATGGGATTTTGATATGTATATATATATATATGGTTTAAACGTAATAGTTTTACAATACGAGTATTTGGTTTCATAGAAACATGGTTGTAACAACCCGATATTTTCTGCCATTCGCATCCACACATGTCAGACTTGAATTGCTCAAAATACCGCATTGTAAATAAATTTGGAGCAAACGAAATACAATCATAGAATTCCAGACACAGAAATATCAGAATAACTCGCAGCGGAAATTAAAATACCATAGTAGTTCATGAAGAAACAGAGTCTCAAAACATAATACGTAATTTAGTCTGAAAAACATATACAATAGAAATCTCAAATACATAGCAGTTTATAAATACCAGAGCTGAAATAGAACAACTGAAACTGAAAGGGAACAGATAGTTAGACAAGCAGAATCCCCAGCGATACCTAGCTCCAGAAAAGAAATCCAAAGCTACAGGCTGACCCGAGCGTAAAGTAAAACACAAACACTCGAGTCAGGACATATATACTTATATAATGTAAACCAACTCAAGTGAACTATTTTTTGTAATCAGATCTACAATTCTCAAAAATGTAAATATACTTATTTATATAACTTAACTTCTTCTCTTTAAATAAAATTTCCATTTTACTAGTTAAGTTATAATTTCAGCAAAAGACAGCATAATTTTATATAAATAATCAGATCTACAATTCTCAAAATGTAAATATACTTATTTATATAACTTAACTTCTTCTCTTTAAATAAAATTTCCATTTTACTAGTTAAGTTATAATTCAAATTTCATCTTTCTCATTCATTTATTTAACTATTTTTTTATTTATAGAAAAATAAGTAGCATTTTATAAAAATCATTTAAATAAAATTTTTAAATCTATTTATCATATTTTCTTACTAAATTTAAATTCCATTTATAACCAAATCCTAATTTCCAAAATAACTTATATTTAAAATTTCTAACTTTACCATTAATTTATTTCACTTATAAATTTTTAGAAAATCAATAATACTTAATAAAATCATTTTTAATTAATTTTAAATCAAGATATTATAATATTGACATTTCTAAAATATTTTAAAAAATTTAGAAAAATATTTACTAACCACGGGTCTGTATATCATTTTCTGTCCTAAGTGATACATATATTATATCATATCAATCCGTAATTTATAAAGGAAATCCAGATTCTATCATTTCAAACCCGTAATCCTAAGTAAAAATGAAATAAATAAAAATCGTTCAGGCATATCATTTCAGCCCATAACGATTTTTCCCTATTCTATAGTCCGTTCGGGTATGTATCATTTCAACCCATAGTGATTCTAATCCACATGGAACTTGCAGTGTGATAAAATGATATAAATAAACAGAATAGCATAATATAATAGCAACATATGATATAACAGGTGTATAAACATGGGTGGACATCATATGATCATAGCATAGCAGATATAACATAATGATATGGGTTTACAAATTCAATTGTGATCAGTTTACTAGTCATATAAGTATAAATTTGTCTGGTGAGAATTACTCACTTGTACAAGCTGGAGACGACAACCAAATACATATAATAAAGATCTTCAAAGGCACGAAAGCACGACTACGATTTGAGAGTGGAAGAGCCAAAGCTAATTGCCTTGTCAAATATCAAACAAAACAATGTACAACATGAATTTCAAAACAAAATTTTACTAAACAATGCTAGAAATAAATGTACAACACAAAGCCAAAGCTTTTGCACTTGCATTCAACAACTTATGCTTCAGCCATAGGTTGGAAAAGCACTGCTATGGAATGGATTTGGATTAGGTTAAGGTTCATATGGGGTCGTCCATAACAATATAAAGGAGTAGAGAGATATGTGTGCATGAACACACAACTACAAGGCACAAAAGTGGATTTCTAGGCCATAAATGGTCTCGGCCAAAGCAAGGATGAGCAAGGCCTGATCTGGAGAGTTCATGTACAGGTGTGGCAGAGGTCTCATGTAAACAAGTGGCTGGCTGGTGGTGGTGGTGTATGGGTCGGCCAAGGTGGTGGTTGGAGTGGTGGAACCAATATGGAGCTTGGCTATGAAGTTTTAGTGGAGTTTGTGTCATTTTCTGGTGGATCTTCAAATATATGGCCTCGGCCATGGAAGGGCAGTGGGAAGGAGGGGATGATGGCTGGTTGTGGTGGTGGTGGAGGCGGCCAAGGTGCTGGAGTAAGGAGGTCGAACACATAAGAGTAGATGCAAGTGCAAAAATCAATACAAACAAGTACAAAAAAAAAAGTGAAAAAGACATGAAATTTTTTACCAAAACTTTCTTCATGGAGGAGGCCCAATATTTAGGGTTTGAGAAGTTATTTTTCATGTGATAAAGAATGAAGTGGTCGGCTAAAACAATAGGGTATATGGAAGCAAATTGAAGTGGTGTGTTGTTTGGTGAAAAGGTAAGAGGAATGTGAAAAGTCTAAGCACATTAAAGGCCACAAACCTTTCAAATTTCCTAATTTCTTTTGTAATTTTAAATACATGTAGAATACATAACACAAAAATATAATGAATGCATAAAAATAGATAAATAAATTTTAAATAAATATAATTAAATTAAGAAAATAGCTTAAAAATAGAAACTAGGTTATAAAAATTGGAAATAAATATAATAAGTTTTAGAAAAATTATAACATCACTTTAAAAATGTTTTAAAATAAAATATATACCTAAGATGTCATATAACACATATTAGAACATAATTTAAAAATAAAAATATTATTTATACAAATTAAAATAGATAATTTTATTAAATAAATCAATTTACATACAATATTGTAAAAAACATAACTTTCACAATATAAATCGGATTTCAACGAAACGAAAAGCAGTATTCTTGAGATTTATTTATTTTCATAATAAAAGATAGAATTCAAGAATTCAAATATTTAAATTTTAAATTTAAAAGTCAACGTTTGACCAGTTTGACCAAAAATACACTTTTCTGGAAATATCCTATTTATTCAGGTTCGGAATTATAATTCACACAAAAATCAGAATATACTCTTAAAATGACAAAATTTATTCATTTTAATAAATATAATAAAGTTTTTAAATTATGTGTTTCAATTTATATAATTAAAATAAACAATTAAAATAATCACAAAATACTGGGTTGTTACACTCTCCCCCACTCAAATCTTTTCGTCCTCGAAAAGAACTAACAAGAAAAATAAGAAAAAGCAAGATAGACAACAAATAGTACTTGGAAAAACCATTTCGGATTCAAAGCACAAATGCTCTCCTCTGTATCCCAGATACAATCTCGATCGTCAGTACCCCATCGTACCTTGATCAGGTTAACATATTCCCTTCTTAACTGCTTCGTACCTCTGCTAACAGTACGAAGTGGCTTACTCCCGACAGTCAGATTAGGCTTAATATCCAAACCATCAAGAGCAATTGGCTGAACAAAAAGAGATGGGTAAAGAAGATACTAGAGGAGATGTGAGACGTGGAATACATCATGCACTCCAGAAAGCTTCTTGGGCAAATCCAAACGATAAGCCAAATAACCAACTCTTTCCACAAATGCGGAAAGGACCCTCGAAGAGGAAGAAGGTAGAAATAGCTAGAAGGGAAAGTAGGTTAAAAGAGAAGGATGGACCATTATTTGAAACTATATAAGTTTCAATTTAAAATTTTATATTTATAACATTTTAAACATTTGGTAATACGATGAATAGTCATTTGATTCAAATTTGATTGTTCGAAGTAAACAATATTTAAACATTTTAAATTATTTAGAAAAAGTAAAATAAATGATAAAAATATCCTTTATATAATACTTTATCAAAATACTTTATCAAAATACTTTTATAACTTGATGTCTTAACAAGTTTACTTTCGTTCCTGCAAACTCTGGCCATGCGTTGATCAGGCGCAAAGCTAGAATTTTCCAGGTGCTTAGTAGACTTGTTTCAACACCCAGTGAAAATACTTGAAAACCTTTTAAAACAATAGATATGGAAAGTACAGTCCAAACAAAACAACCAAACCAAAACGTGTCGATCATGGATCGCAGATATACAATGGTTACGCCTGGATCTCCTTGGCAACATCCGTACCCATAGACTGACTACCGCAGCCCAGCGATTACGCTATGAAGACTGGTAGTACCGCAAATACACAATAATTACGTCTGGATCCCCCAGGAAACATCCGTACCCTTAAGCTCTCGCAGCCCATGTGGATTACGCTACCAAGCGACACAATAGATTACAGATACACAATGGTTACGCCTAGATCCCCCAGGAAACATCCGTACCCTTAGGCTCTCGCAGCCCCTGTGAATTACGCTATGCAGTCGCGCTCAAAAGAAAAACCATGGAGATCGCCATGGAAATCGATGGACACTCGAGTATCATATCCGGAAAACCCGAATCATAGAGAATAATATCGATAGAATGAATCCACAGTGTGGCCACAAAGCGGATATCAAGCGGAAGGCACTTTCCATATTTTTTCTTCGAAAATATGTATCATATAGTACCTTTCAA
Organism: Allium cepa; assembly: GCA_030765085.1. Taxonomy (NCBI): domain Eukaryota; kingdom Viridiplantae; phylum Streptophyta; class Magnoliopsida; order Asparagales; family Amaryllidaceae; genus Allium; species Allium cepa. The sequence continues at coordinate 296,331,795 of CM060941.1, read as the reverse complement.
AATCATTTTCAAATGTCATACTTATATAAAGTCCATTATAAATAAGATTTCATTTTCAAATCAAATACTTTCCAAATCAATAGTATATCAAACCATAATTATATAGACTTTGATTATATAAGATTTCACTTTACAAATTGAATACCTTTTCCAAATCAATAGTTTCAAATCACTTCACACTTATTCAAATCAATTTCATACTTATACAAATCCATTTTATATAAGTTCAATAACTCCCAAATCACATTATTTAGTAAACAAGGTTCTCAATTTCAAACCATTTCAATATCAATTCAGTTTCAAAATCATATATGATTTCGCCAATTCATTTCTTCCTAATTACATATATTCAGTTTCAAAGTTTCTTAAAATAATAGATTTAGAAAAGAATCCAAATTTCCAAATCAAAAAAATTTAGGTCAAACAAATTCATTTCCATTTCAAACATATATTCACTTTCAAAAGTCATAATACTTTCAAAGTTATAAATCTTTCGAAACCTAAATACTTGAAATCATTACACTTTGAAAATCATAACCTTTCAAAATCATACATTTGAAATCATAAAACATTCCTTTAATTCTTTACATTTCACAAATCTATTCGATTAAACCCCACTACTACAAAACAGGTCATTTGCATCGGTTGTTCACCTCTTGTTGCATCAGTATTACAACCGATGAACATGCAACCGATGCAATAAACTAATTTTTTTTGCACCGGTTGTAAAACCGATGCAAATAGTCATCTTTTGCATTGGTTGTTAGTAAAAACCGATGCAACATAAGATCTTTGGCTTAAAACCAATCCCTTAGATTGCACCGGTTGGCAGTAACAACCGATGCAACAAGACATTTTTTGCATCGGTTGTTACCATCAACAATTATTGCACACAATTTTATAGTCATTTAAAATCAAAATGGACGGCAAATACATATTGAATAAGGTAATACCAAATAAATATATTTCAATTATAGTGTTCATAATCCATATAAAATAGTGATTCATACATTTGTTTTAGTACTACAATTCAGATTTTTAGTACAAGTAATATAGTCTAGATTGTTAAGTACCCTAATATACAACTGTCCTGTGCCATAAATCTCACTGCTTCAAGCAAACAAAGACTTGCCGCAAATCTCATACATCACCATCAAAATTACAGACTATTTGCAATCCTTCCTCGACCACCAAGCTACCACCAGCAACTGTCACACTGCAATACAAAACTTCCACATTACATCCTCCTTGCATTACCAAACTGCCTTTCTTCAAAATTGACCAACATTTTCCTACAACTACACTCTTCCACCAGAAAGCCATCGCAACCACATCAGATTCAAACCAACACACTTCTACCTGCCTTAGTAGCAACACAGTTCAAAAAAATAAAAATGAAAACAACTATTGTAGTTTGTGTACATTTCCTACAAACTACTGCACATAAAAAGAATACAACTCACCAAACAGCTGCAGTCAATCCACCAAACCCTTCCTCACTACCGCTTCTCAATTGCCTGATTCACTGCCTATCTCTGGTTCAAGTCTTACTGCTTGCATTACCCATGCATACTCCAAATACAGAAACAATATCAAACAAAACCATTCTTCATTTTTATTTTTCTAGTTAGAACTTGGTACCGAAGGAAATAAAAAAAAGGAAAATGAACAGTTAATATGGTGTTCTTGAAGAATTTCAAGTTAATTTATAGTAGAAACTCGTAGCCATGACAACAATTCTGCTAAATATTCTTGATCTTCTTGCCCCACTCTTTCTTTTATTGAAATTCCATAGCAAGGCTTTTGATAACCATTCACCTTTCAATGGCTCAGTTGCTTTCCCACTTAGAGTAACTTGTAAAGGCGGAATCTTTGGATCAATTAGGATGAGTTTGAACCAGTATCAGCGTGTGGATTCTCCAGTGGCAACAGCGGTGGCAGTTGATACATCAGCTGAAATTTAGATGGAATCATGTGAAATTGAAATCGCCCGAAACTGAAATCATGTGAAATTGAAATTGCATGGAAATGAAATCATATAAAACTAAAATCAGTTACTGTAATCGATCATAAGAAGGATGATATGATAATTTACCTGAAAAACTTCAGTGCACACAAAATTTTTAAAATGAGGCAAATCACTCATCATAGTAGCAGTAATTAGGGTCAGTAAACGGTTTCGAGATCGATTGTAGAAACAGTATGCTCAATTGCGAAAAATAAAATCAAGGAGGGCATGATTGAGTAGCGCAACTTGCATCCTAATCAAACAGTGGTATGAATGTAAATATAGAACGGGACAATAACTAAACTCATGAAAATTGAAGATAAGTACACAACTAACATGTATATGCTAATATAACACTTGGAATATTTACCGAGACACATCCACATAATTGAACTTAGATTTTTTTTGTGATGTGAATTTAACCTTCAAGAGTTTTTAGCATGTAATCAACCAAAGAGAAACTTTTACTGTGTGTTTAAAGTTTGAATTCTCAGGGATATTTGTGCTCTAATAAAATGCAATGGAAGAAGTGATATGACTACGAACATTCAATAAGCCTAACATGTACTGCAGTTTTTACATCATCGGTTGGCATTACAACCTTTATAGTCTGGCAAACTACACATTTTACATAGGAATGAATCTACTTTATTTCTCTAATAACAAACTTGAAGAAAGGGATAATCACCTTCATTTTCCTCTCAGTTTTACTATCAGAGATTCCCAAAAAAAACCCAAATTATAGTGCAAACCTTACCTAAAAGAAATCAAAGACCAAACCAGACCAATCAAGCTGGAGTAAGTGTTCGAATTCCTTATCAGCTTCCTCCAAATCATGATCAGTATAAGTCTGGTCATCACACTGGTCGGTGGCATTGTCGTCGCTCTTCCCACTTTCACTATGCTCTCCTTCATCTTCTTGTCCCCTCCTTCATACCCCCCTCCATTTCCGAAGTTGAAATCCTCCCTCTCTATGTACTCTTCCCTATTCTCTTTCCCTGCGTTGAAAATGTTCAAGTTAATTTCTTTAAATCAACTTAAAACGAACAATTCAATTGAAGATTTGAAATTACCTTTCCCAGGAGAGACGACGATTCTGACATCTTTAGCATCTGTAGCATGAACGACATACTGCTCCTGATTGTTCCTGAACACATCAGAAACAGGCGACGCTCGAACTCCAAACATACATATGTAAATCTTTGCTATCTCCATTCATCTTCCTAACCCCGACATTCACAACGGGCTTAGCGGGTGCTCCCGTCGGTGAAAAAATGCACGGGTTCGGACCCGGATAGCTCACTCTAGGCTTCGTGCTAGCAATTGGTATAGTCCCGTGCTCCTCCTCGTAGTTCGAGGGCTTCGGTGCCCCAAACACGAAGGAATAGATATTTGACGTATCTTTGGGGATTGGCCATGAATCATCTTCGTATGCCATCAACAGAGCGCCCAATTCTACGATTAGAGCTTATTCGTCTCAGCAATAGGGGCCACCAGCAAGGTTGTAGTAGAATTTTAGCTTGAAGACTAATAGAAGACGTTAATTAGCAGCAAAAAAACCCATTTTAGCTTCTCGTTTAATTTGTTGAAGAAGAAAAGAAGTAAAAAATAAATTTTCTGGCACCAAGGATTCTGAGGAGGAGAAGAATTTCTTTTTGGGAGTGGGTTATTGAGGAGGAAAGAGTACATCTATCCAAAGTAGTAACTTTGGAGCCAATTTTTCATTATTTTCCACCTAAATTTCATATCTTTGCCATCAACATGTAGTTGCATCGGTTGACTTTAAAACCGATGCGACTAAAACTATTTGCATCAGTTCTATCTTAATAACCGATGCAAATTTGATTTTTTATTACCTATTGCTGTCCACGTACCAATTGCATCGGATATTAAGATAGAATTGATGCAAATAGTTCTATTTGCATCAGTTTTTACTTCAACCGATGCAAATAAGACGAAGCAATATATACTTTTTGTACTAGTGCCTAAATCTAAAATTTCCAATTTTAATTCAATTCAATTTATTTTTCCAACAAAACCATTTCAAATATTATCAAATTTCAAATAAAGATTTGATCCATAAGATAAACTATTCAGTCTTTAATATATTTCAAAGCTTAAATATACCATATTCCAAAACTAAATTTTACAATTTCATATATCTCAAATTTTACTTCATTATTACTTAGTTTTGAAATATTCATTTCATAAATCCATCATTTTTAAATAAACTAAATTACAAGTAAACCAAATATCCTTTCATACAAATATAAAATTCAAATATTCATTTATCAAAATCAATTATCATTTCAAATTCACATTCTTTATCAAAATAAAGGTTATATCATTTCCAAACCATTTCAATCATCAAAAATCTAAAATGGTTACTAAGTTTAAAACCATCCCTTTTTAAAGCCTTCAAACTATTTATTTCTATATGAAAAATCCAATTTACCATTGGAAAGATTATTATTCTATATATATATACTTTATTCAAAACATTTCAAATCTATATTTCATACCAGTAAAATTCAAAGTAGTCTTATTTATTTTACTCAATAAATAGTTTCAAACTTATATAAATCATATTACTTTATACTTTAATCATACCAAACTAAACTTATATTCTCTATTAAATACCCTATACCTTTCAAAATTACTTAGATTTGAAAAGTTAACCTTGAATTGGAAGTGCTCGAACCTTCAAAATAGTCGAAGAAATCATATTTTCAATCCAAAAGTTGGAAATCACCAACAAATCAGTAAACCAATTCCAAAAGATAGGGTTAAACCAAAAAAAATCTGAATCTCGAGGACTGAACACCGGCTTACTTTAAATCATTTCAATAATACACACACACACACACACACACACACACACACACACGCATATCTTTCGAATATCAAACCATACTTCAAAATCTGAAATCAAAATTTGGTTTCACAAAATCACTCGCATAACAAAGCTACTAGAGTGGCCTCTCTCCCACTCAAAAACTCGAAAATCAATGTCGATGATGCATGCATTCATCACCGAAATTATTTTCCAGCGACATAAGTGGGTTATGGACTTTTATTTTCTTGAAACTTCTTTGAAATCTCTTCAAAATCATTGGAATTCATTCGAATACATTTGAAACATTTCTTATTCAGAAAATATCTTTAAATAATATTATTATCATATATTTTCCAAAATCTTAAAACCGATTTCAAAACACCGGAGTTTGATTCCTCGAAATCTAAATTCAAAACCCTTCAGTTATAAATCATTTTTATTTAAATCAAATTTCTTATAAATTTTCAAAATTTCAAATCCTTTCAAAACTTAAAATTTTCAAAGAAAGAAAAATATATAATCCGTATCGAAAACATTTCACTTTTATATATAAAATATGACCATCCTTAACAAAATAATAATTCTGATGTATGCACAAATTCCAAAATACAACCAAACACAAATTTCCAAGGGATGATTCAAAGATGGATTTCAAACAAACAGAGATTCAAATTTAGAGGAACTCTAATCAAATAGAATTCTGGTTCGAAGATAAGCTCGAACGAAGATGACATAATTTTATTACCAAATAGAAGATGGGTAAACCTATATAAATGGCGGGCGACCTTAACTGGTCAACCGTGACTTCATGAAGATAATCAATGCAGAATCTAAGGCAAATCGACATTCGATCGCTAGATATAGAATCCGGGTAGAGCAGGAGATAGATAGCATCGTAAACCGAGGATATAGAAATCTCCGGTGAATCAATGCCAATCGTAAAGGAGTTTCACCCCTTTACAAATCATTCAAAATTTGTGGAATCATCGATCTTATAGAGGTCATTCAAAGTGGAGTTATAGAATGCCCCAAAATCAAAAGGGTAAAATAGGGAAAACAAGACTGGATTTCAAAACAAGTAGGAGCGTTTCAAAGTTCAAGGAGTCCTAATCGATAAGAATCCTAACCAAGAGATTTCTAACAAGGTGGATACCGAAGGGATGAAGTTTACGAAAAACTTGATTTAAAAATTAGAAAATTTTTATACCAAAATAATCTTTGAAAATATTTTAAAATCATTTGAAAATATTTTAAAATCATTTGAAAATATTTTAAAATCATTTGAAAATCATTTTATGCTTCAAAAATACGTTCTCTCACAAAGAAATAATTCTGAGATTGGTTTCACTCATTCTAGGGTATTTCTACCCTATCTCTAATGAGTTTTTGCTCCGCAGGCTATGATTTGCCTAAAACCAAAGCTCTGATACCAAATGTAACAACCCTATATTTTCTGCCATTCACATCCACACATGTCGGACTTGAATTGCTCAAAATACCGCATTGTAAATAAATTTGGAGCAAATGAAATACAATCATAGAATTCCAGACATAGAAATATCAGAATAACTCGCAGCGGAAATTAAAATACCATAGTAGTTCATGAAGCTACTATAACAAAATCTCAAAACATAATACGTAATATCAATTTGAAAAACATATACAATAGAAATCTCAAATATATAGCGGTTTATAAATACCAGAGCTGAAATAGAACAACCGAAACTGAAAGGAAACATATAACTAGATAAGCAGAATATTCAACGATTCCTAGCTCTAGAAAAGAAATCCAAAGCTAAGCTGTAAATACTTAGGCTGACCCGAGCATAAAGTAAAACACAAACACTCGAGTCAGGATATATATACTTATGTAATGTAAACCAACTCAAGTGAACTGTAGTAGTAATGCACAATAACTTAAAGGATGCTTGGGATCGCCCATCCTTTAAGGATCAGTTAAACTATAAATTAAATAAATCCCGTGGTTAAAACTCAAATATGGTAATTTATGCTTCTAAATCAAATACCATTTAAAAATTCAATATCACTTCAAATTCACTTCGAAATGTCAAAATATCATATCTTTCCGAAACCGCATTCATTTTTATTTAATTTATATATCATTTCAAATCACATTTTAAAATGGTTTATATTTCAAATCAAAATATTCCATTTAAACCATTTAAATATTCCATTTAAACCATTTAAATATTTCATTTAAACCATTTAAATATTCCAATTAAACCAATTAAATATTCCATTTAAATCATTTAAATATTCCATTTAAACCAATTAAATATTCCATTTAAATCATTTAAATATTCCATTTAAACCATTTAAATATTCCAATTAAATCATTTAAATATTCCATTTGAATCATTTAATAATCAAATCTACAATTCTCAAAATTTTACCATTTTGAAAATTCATTTATTCACTTAAATTTATTGAAACAGTGAATATTCAACTTTCGCAGCACTTAGAAAATGCTACCGAAAGTTATGTTTAAAAACAATTCAATTAGCAAAAGACAGCATAAAAAAATTTGTTGTAATAGGGTTACTTTAGTTCAAACAAAACCTTAGTTAATTTCAGCAACTTCAGCACTTACAAAGTGCTATAATAGCCCTTAATTCAATTTAGCCATTTAGTTCATTTCCATCAACTACAACATTTACAAATGCTGTAATATCATTTACATTAGAATCAATAACATTTCAAAAATGCTGTTAATTAAATTCCAAATATTCAATATAATTTCACAACAATTAATTTTTTTATTTAAATCATTTTAAACTTGTAAAGTCAATTATTTTCACTTTTAAAACAATCATTTAAATACCGTTATATTCATGATTTTATAAAGTTAAATTTTCATTCAAAAATCAATTTAATAATAATTTACTTATATAATTCAACATACCATTTTCATAACATTTTCATATACTTATTCTTAAAATTTAATTTACCATTTTTATAAGTTAAATTAAATTCCATTTTATTTATATAACTTAACTTCTTCTCTTTAAATAAAATTTCCATTTTACTAGTTAAGTTATAATTCAAATTTCATCTTTCTCATTCATTTATTTAACTATTTTTTTATTTATAGAAAAATAAGTAGCATTTTATAAAAATCATTTAAATAAAAATTTTAAATCTATTTATCATATTTTCTTACTAAATTTAAATTCCATTTATAACCAAATCCTAATTTCCAAAATAACTTATATTTAAAATTTCTAACTTTACCATTAATTTATTTCACTTATAAATTTTTAGAAAACCAATAATACTTAATAAAATCATTTTTAATTAATTTTAAATCAAGATATTATAATATTTACATTTCTAAAATATTTTAAAAAATTTAGAAAATTATTTACTAACCACGGGTCTGTATATCATTTTCTGTCCTAAGTGATACAGATATTATATCATTTCAATCCGTAATTTACAAAGGAAATCCAGGTTCTATCATTTCAAACCCGCAATCCCAAGTAAAAATGAAATAAATAAAAATCGTTCAGGCCTATCATTTCAGCCCATAACGATTTTTCCCTATTCTAAAGTCCGTTCGGGTATGTATCATTTCAACCCGTAGTGATTCTAATCTACAGGGAACTTGCAGTGTGATAAAATGATACAAATAAACAGAATAGCATAATATAATAGTAACATATGATATAACAGGTGTATAAACATAGGTGGACATCATATGATCATAGCATAGCAGATATAACATAATGATATGAGTTTACAAATTCAGTTGTGATCAGTTTACTAGTCATATAAGTATAAATTTGTCTGGTGAGAGTTACTCACTTGTACAAGCTGGAGACGACAACCAAATACACAAAACAAAGATCTTCAAAGGAACGAAAGCACGACTATGATTTGAGAGTGGGAGAGCCAAAGCTAATTTCCTTGTCAAATATCAAACAAAACAATGTACAACATGAATTTGAAAACAAAATTTTATTAAACAATGCTAGAAATAAATGTACAGCACAAAGCCAAAGCTTTTGCACTTGCATTCAACAACTTATGCTTCAGCCATAGGTTGGAAAAGCACTGCAATGGAATGGATTTGGATCAGGTTAAGGTTCATATGGGGTCGGCCATAACAATATAAAGGAGTAGAGAGATATGTGTGCATGAACACGCAACTACAAGGCACAAAAGTGGATTTCTAGGCCATAAATGGGCTCGACCAAAGCAAGGATGAGCAAGGCCTGATCTGGAGAGTTCATGTACAGGTGTGGCAGAGGCCTCATGTCAACAAGTGGATGGTGGTGGTGGTGTATGGGTCGGCCAAGGTGGTGGTTGGAGTGGTGGAACCAATATGGAGCTCGGCTATGCAGTTTTAGTGGAGTTTGTGTCATTTTCTGGTGGATCTTCAACATATATGGCCTCGGCCATGGAAGGGCAGTGGGAAGGAGGGGATAATAGCTGGTTATAGTGGTGGTGGAGGCGGCCAAGGTGCTGGAGTAAGGAGGCCGAACACATAAGTGTAGATGCAAGTGCAAAAATCAATACAAACAAGTAGAAAAAAAAAAGTGAAAAAGACATGAAATTTTTTGCCAAAACTTTCTTCATGGAGGAGGCCGAATATTTAGGGTTTGAGAAGTTATTTTTCATGTGAGAAAGAATGAAATGGTCGGCTGAAACAACAGCGTATATGGTAGCAAATTGAAGTGGTGTGTTGTTTGGTGAAAAGGTAAGAGGAATGTGAAAAGTCTTAGCACATTAAAGGTCACAAACCTTTCAAATTTTCTAATTTCTTTTGTAATTTTAAATACATGCAGAATACATTTAAATAAAGATAAAAACACATAAATATAATGAATGCATAAAAATAGATAAATAAATTTTAAATAAATATAATTAAATGAAGAAAATAGCTTAAAAATAGAAACTAGGTTATAAAAATTGAAAATAAATACAATAAGTTTTAGAAAAATTATAACATCACCTTAGAAATTTTTAAAATAAAATATACACCTAACATGTCATATAACACATATTGGAACATGATTTTACAAATAAAAATATTATTTATATAAATTAAAATAGATAATTTTATTAAATAAATCAATTTACATACAATATTGTAAAAAGCATAACTTTCACAATATAAATCGGATTTCAACGAAATGAAAAGCAGTATTCTTGAAATTAATTTATTTTCATAATAAAAGTTAAAATTCAAGAATTCAAATATTTAAATTTTAAATTTAAAAGTCAAAGTTTGACGAATTTGACCAAAAACACACTTTTCTGGAAATATCATATTTATTCAGGTTCGGAATTATAATTCACACAAAAATCAAAATATACTCTTAAAATAACAAAATTTATTCATTTTAATAAATATAATAAAGTTTTTAAATCAGGAGTTTCAATTTATATAATTAAAATAAACAATTAAAATAATCACAAAATACTGGGCTGTTACAATGGTTTTGTATGTATGTAATGCCATGGTTTAGAATACATCAACAATATCAATCTTTTTGAGCGAATATAGCTATGGATATGTATAAGTTCCAGAAAGGTATCTTGTTTTGAAGGAAAACAGGTTCCAATATTTGATTTCGAAAGCTTCAAGTATATGTGATTTTATATATATGTAAAAGGTTCTCTATGTGTATAATTTTTAAGTATATGAATTTTCAGAATCTACAATTTTGTAGAATGATTTCATAGAAATTCAAATTTTGAGTGAATGTAAGTTTTTAATGTCTATCAACCTTCAAATATAAAGCCTCTCAAATGTTTGAATTTGATGCATAAATAGATTTCAAATGAATTTCAATGGAATATATGTATTCTCCAAAGGTGGTCTAGATGTGTATTAAATATAAGTAAAGTACATGTTTTGGAAGTATGAAAATTTAATTTACTATAGACGTTTATGAGTATCAATTGATGGGAATTTTGAACATATTAAGCACTATAACAAATTACTTTCTATGTAGATCAATTTACCAAATGTATAATTTTTATACACATGGATATTAATGGATATGCGAATAATTGGAGACTATATATTGGTTCAAACGTGTATAAGGTTCAGGCAAAATGCATGATATATATATCAGTGGTTTTCAAATGGATGCTAATTTTGAAAAGATAAGCATATACAAGATTTCAAGTATGCCATAAAAGTCAAGCAACGCCATAAGTATAGAAAATCCAGGGGCATGTCAAGTGATATTGAAGACATCTATAACAACCAAAAATAACGTCCATAAAGTAATGTCGCAAATGGCAGCTCCAACCATATCACACGACCTTAAGGAATGTCAGCCGTACCAGTGGGTCCATATGCATTAAATGGCTCCATGCCTATTTTCCCGAATATATACAATTTTTTATATATAAACCTGTATAATAAAATTTCATGTATGTAAATTCCTATGACTAGAAATTTCCAATACTAGTATCTTTCTTGATTTATAAAGCTCTAATTCTTCATATGATAATATATTCTTTTAGAAAAGATTGTTTTACAAAAAGGAATTCTTATAGAAGAGCATTTTCTTGTCAATAGAATTTATCAATTCATGAATCGTGAGTTTTCAGACTCGTAAACAAGATATTTCTTTTCGCTAAGTAAAACCTGTTGAGAATAATTTTATGTCTTACAAAGGTGTGGTGATATACACCCATATCAATTTTAACAAACAGTCTTACTCAAGTAATTTTATCATACCTATCTTTGAGAAAAATATTCTTTGCAAATAAAGAAGTGTTATATTGATCATTCCTTATGAATATCTATTTCGAAAAGGAATTTACAAAATCTTTAAAGTATAAACTATTGAAAACTATTTTTTTAAAATATTTTTACCATGGTCCATTTGCATCACTACCACCTTAATCAGAAGAGTCTACTTTCGGTTGAAGGACTATTGACTTAAAAATCATAACCAATAAATCCCTATTCGAAGTCCACATTTATCTTATGAAGATATAAGAACCATGAAAAGCCTCCTTCAAACATATGAAATAGAGTCTCCTATCCAAGCCATAACAATGCTGTAAGCAACTGTTGAACAATTCGTCAAGAATTATTATCCAAAATAGCTAAAAAAGGTAAGTTAACCAAGCAGATGGTTGATCCAAAATGGAAGTAGAACCTTAAAAGGAGTTATTCTTATTCTAAACAAATAAAGATTTAAGAAAGGATTGTCATGAATCCACTTAGCCGAGAAGAGCCAAGGATAAGGAATCATTAACTGGATGATTAATACTCTGAGACAAAACAAGAAAGCAACCCAAGAACTCAAAAGTAAAACTATAATGCTCAAGCTACAAGGTCTAGACTATATTTACACGGGTTATCCGAAAAGGGATAATAAATTTACATATTGGTAAAAGATATCTCGGATTACGACTTCATCACAGCTTGATTCGGATTTCAAAACACTTGTAATTTCGATACATAGTATCTAGGAAAATTATAGGATTTTACCAATAAGGACGAAAAAAATGCCGACTAGCAATGAATTTACAAAGTGCAATGAAGGAAAAATTAACCCCCTGAGGTATAAATTCACTAAAAGAAGGACTTCCAGACTCTTATTGAAAAGCGCATTGGTTAAGAACTACTATTCATACTTCGGACATATCAAACCACTACAAGATGAATTTCCTGTGCATAATAAACAATGCTTTCATCACAGTTAATATTTGATCCCATTAAGGGAAGATAAGACGAAATCTTTGAATGTAATCAATGAACTAAGAATCAAATGGTCAAATAAGTGTCCAAGTGTTGACAAAGAATATAGAGATGCAACAACCACAAATTCGGAAAAGGCTATACTAAAAGTAAATTGGATACTCTGAAATTGGTACTTGGAATAATCTCATCGAAAATCCAGCAACTACGATAGTGAGAAGACAATATGATAAATAAAAAGAAATGCCAAATATTTGCGACTACATTTTGTAACAATGAAAGATTAAAGGAAATTTCCCTAGAATGTCTACATGGTTGGGAGTAAGGCTCTCCTTTAAATGGAACTACCTAAGATGGTAAAAAGCCTTTGATCATGCCAACATGACCAGGTCAAAGCGCTTCCCAGAGGAAGGTCAGAGTAAGCCTTTAGTTACACCATAACTGGCTAGGCTAAAGCATTTGCCAGCCCTTGATCATGCCTATGTGGCCAAGTCAAGGCACCTCCTAGAGGGATGACGGAGTAAGCCTTGGTCCCCGCCTAAGATGGCTGGGTCAAAGCACCAACCGGCCTTCATTCCCAGATGATTATTTCTGGACTTTTCTTATTATTTGGGAATAAGAATTCAAACTTTCAAAGGTCAGAAGGGTGGCACAAGATAAAAGATCTTTTGTTATTTCCAGATGATGATTTCTGGACTACTCTTATTATTTCCAAATGATGATTCTTAGTCTTCTCTTGTTATTTCCAGATGATGATTTTTGAATTTCTCTTATTATTTATAGATGATGATTCCTGGACTTCTCTTATTATTTCTTAATAATGATTTCTGGACTTCTCTTATTATTGCCAAAGGGGAATTTCTGATCTTCGATTTTTATATCCAGGTAAATGATTTATGGACTTCTATTATTACTGGATAAGGATTTCCGTTCTTCTTCTATTAAATCCAGATAAGAACTTCTTGACTTTTATTATTTCTGGATGATGATTCCCGGAATTCTTTTGTTATTCCCTGATATAGATTTCTAGTCTTCTATTATTCAGATATGGTTTTTTGGACTTCTTCTATTACTGCCGGATACGGATTTCTGGTCTTCTTTTATCCAGATATGGTTTTCTAGTCTTCAATTTATTGCTAGATATAGATTTTGGGTCCTTTGTTATTACCAAATGTGGATTTCTGATGTTATATTATTTAGGATTTATGGTCTTCTATTATTACCTTTGGGAAAGAGTTTCTACACTTCTATTATTATCTCCTAATCCAAATATCTAGTTTTCAATTATCATAATCAGATGATGATTTCTGAGCTTCCATCATCATGTACGGATTTTCAGCCTTCTATTATTGCTTCAAGTTGCAAATTACTGGTTACCTACTATTATTTTAGGATTATGATCTCTAAAATTCTATTATTGTCAGATTTGGATTTCTAGACTTATATTATTTTTGACTTTGGGTTCTCAGATTTCTATTATCAGGAAAATAGTAAAGAAATCCTTGGATTTTTTTCCAAAGAACAAAAGCTTCTTTCATACACGGGGGCTAAATGTTATCCACATAATTCCCAAGGAAGGAAAAGAACCAAAGGAGATGTTAAGATGAAAGAATGAAAGTGACGGAAACAACGTTGAAGTAGGAGTGGCTCCACAAGAGTCCCTACGCAAGCGTCATTCCTCTGCAAGCATCATTCCTTTGCTCTTCGAATGTTTTCCTCTGCAAGTGTCCTTCCACAATTGATGGTCCTTCCGCCAATATTGCTCCCTCTACCAACATAGCTCCTTCTGCCCAACTTCTTATAGTTTCTTCGTAGACCTTCGGAGGCATCTCTTCTCACAATAGAGAAGAGACCTATAATAGCTCCGCCGGTCTTTAGCAATTGGCCCTTCGCTAGTATTCAATTCATCAGCAATATCCACATGAAGTGGTGTTGACAGTGAACGCCATCAACACCCATGAAGACGTCGACAATTGCAGAGACATCAACATTTAAGAAGATCTAGAATACAACCACTATGAAATCATCGGAGTCATCACAATGCCTTATTAATATCATAGTATCAAACTTGGGAATAATATTGACTAAAAGCATGTCACAGACCATTAATCAAGGTCATATTTCATGATTATCAGTGCCGCGCCGCGTTTATACTATAAAATGTTGGAGATCATGCAAAGAGAGAAGAATTACATCCACATAGTAAATTCAAGAGAAAGTGGATCATTTTCCTTCATAAAGCTTCACAAGCCTTCACATTCCCTCACAACTTCCATGGCACGATAAGTCCCATATTTGAGTAAAGAGGATGGTTTGAGCATATTGAATATTTGTCTACTTTGTTCTTTTGAGCATATGTATTTGAATTCAAATGGATACGTGATTTATCATAAATCCTAAGGGCATTCTTAGAACTTCCATAAATATACCGCATTGCACATTCATTTGGGTATTGATGGATTTACTCGTTAACATCCAGTCTTTAACTAAAGCCCAACAATCACAAACTAACCTCTTCATCCCTAAACTTAAAATGTATCGAACTAACCAAACTATTATATAAATAATAAATAGGTCAAAGTATGTCTAGTTTCAAAAATAAGCATATAAACGATATGTTAAGGGGATAACATAAACATGACATTGTAAGAAAATCCAACCACTAGAATAAGAAACATCCATAACACATCGAACATCATAAAACACATCACACATCAAATCATCCATAATACATTGAACATCATCACACATCACATATTGCACATCAAGCATTCATTGCACGCATCACACACATCTCATATCACACATCGAGCATCCATCGTACGCATCATCCATTGCACGTCAATAAACACATTACACATCACACATCAATAAACACATCGCACATAAATAAACACGTCGCACATCGCACATCAATAAACACGTTGCACATCAATTCATTCATATTTATTTAACTGTATCTGATTTATTCATTTTATTCTTTAGTTTCATCTTTATCATCGCTACTGCCAAAAGCCGAGTCTACATGTGAACCTCGCCATTTTTAAGTTGTAAAGGGAGACCTAATTTTTATTTTAGCATCCTCACCAGTCTTTTGCTGCACCAAAAATGCACCTCGCTTCATTTTATTCTCCTCGTCTCATTGGCCTGTGCAGCAGACCATGACCATGTGACGGTGTGGCCAAGTCATCACAACCACCAAGGTGCAACTCCATGGTCTGTTAAACTAGGATGGGGCTAGCAAAATTCTGGTCATCACATCTATGTAAGAAGTTTTTCATCGCACAGCTCGATCCACTTAAAAGAGAAGATAATCACATTCTACTTTAAAATAAAATAAATGAATATTATAATACACCTTACATGTTAAGCTAGAAACCAAATAATATCAATTAAGATACATGTATAATATAAGATAATTCATTGATATCCAAGTATTAAATACTCGGTCTTAAATGAATTATCCGACATTATACCAGTGTTAAATAATTAAAATTTACTTCACATGGACGTTCCATCTTGTTCAGTGAAATACAATTTCTTACGTACATCCATAGTTAATCAACATTAAATAAATTTCCACTTTTCTTATTGATTCACTCTTCACTTAATTTTACTTCAATTCATTATACTTCTTCTTCATTACTTCATAGTTCGGTACAATGAGTAATTTAACTTCATCTCATTTGTAGCAACCCAATCAACAACCATCCATACACATATTAAAATATTATTTAATTAGCAACTGACGAGATGAAGGGTGTTATTTAAATACATTTCACTTTATTTGTCCCCTCACTTTTCATGAAAGCACTTTGATTTAATTTAACAACAAAACATCTCTTTTATATATTTTCCCCCTTTAAAAATATATATTAATTCCCTCATGTAATTTTGAAAAATTCGTAGTTTAAAACCACTTATTTGGTTTTAAAGAAACCTTTATTCGGACCCATCAATAAATTTAAATTCACTAAAATCCTTTCATTTTTAATTTCTACTTCAATAACATTATGGAAATGCTACAGAGAAATTTGAAATTTTTAATTACTTCTACACATCAATTAGAAATACATTATTTCCAATCAAAAATATTTTTAAAATCCAAATATTTAATTTCAAAATTAATATTTAAAATCCTTAATTATTTCAAGTCCTCTTAAAACACCTTTGGAAAATAATTTATTTAACTTGAATTTTCTTTCTATAAAATCTTTTGGATATTGTATATAAAATTTCAACTTATAAAATTTAATTTTAAGTAATATTCAGAACTCTTTATTAGCTTCATAGTCCTTTTAAACTACTTTGGAATAATAATATATCAAACTATAATTCACTTTTTATAAAAATCCACCCAACTAGAAGATATAAGTTTTTGAGAAAAATGCGTGATCCTATAAAATAGAGGAGTGCACACATGTAAATATGTATATATCACAGAAGAAAAGGTGCTGCCAACATGCCTGGCAGATAGCTAATCATATTACAAATACAAAGAAAATAACTCAGGTACCCTTAGAATGAGCTCCGGGAAGGCCACCGTCCGTTATACCTTAATATTGAGCTCCGGCAAGGCCACCATCCCGTATTGAGGTGTTAGAAGTACCTAAAGAACTATGGAGTGTCTCAGCACCAGAGATACCAGGAGCCAGCTCCATCTAAGAAGGAAATGCCATGCTGCAGACTCAGAAGAAATGGAAATGCGAATGAACTGGAACGAAAAGCGCCACTCTATAGACTCGATGGACCTGGAGAGAGCGCCTCACTGAAAGAGAATCAACTAGGTGTAAAATGCTATAATGTAGCTAAAGAAGAACTGAGAAGAACTCCTCACTGCATACAGCACTCCTGCTATCAACAATCCTGTGAACCTGTAAAAAGAATGTAACACCATTTCTGGCCAAAACCTGTATCTGTAAAAGGAACAGGAAAAAATAAGAATAATACACATATGTATATAAATTTCATTTATATACCTATATATCTATTAAAAAATAAAAGTAAAGAAATAAAAGCTAAGATAATAGGACAAAATACAATAAAGATTAGAAAAGTAGACTAAAAATCCATGATCAAAAGGAGTTAAAGATCTATAAACCAAAACTATAACAAACTAAAACTAAAATCAAAACTAAAGAAAATAAAAACTTATCCTTATGGTCCTTTGATCAAAAGGACATTATGATACACAGTGAAATCATCATTTGAGTTTGAAAAAATGTTAATACTATAATTATTAATGTCGAAAATACTTTTTTATACTTAAATAACTTAATATTATTACTAACCTTATTAAGATATTCTTTAAATTGATTATTTTTAGTTAATTTATATTTTGGATTTGAGACTAATTAAAACAAAATGAAGAAATTATAAAAATCAATTTGTTAAAATGACTATTATTGTTATTAAAAATTCTCTAATTTCTCTCAAACCAAATATACCAACAAATTATAATGAAGAAAGTGTCGAGTAAAAATCTATTTTCCATTTTAAACTTAAATAAAAAAATTATTCCTATAATGATCGCAATGAAATTTTTTAGTTGTAAGACTAAAGTTAAAGATTTTGAGAGTATTATTCAGAATGAAGTAAGTATCTATGCAATCATAGCATACATGTTTAATATCTTCAAAGTGCATATTACAAAAATAACGTTTAATATCAATTTGCATACCTTTTATTTTTAAAAATTATATAGTATTTAGTTTTCCATGCATGATTAAAACATTTGAATTTTAGATTTAGAAGAAGCATTTGTTTTCCAAATAAATTTAAAAGGGTTATTAACTACACCCGAGAAGTTAAGAAATTTATAGAAAGAAATAGAAGTAAATTTCTTACTCTTGTCTCATTCCCAACTAATATTATCATTTTTATTATCAATATTATGAAGACTCAATGTAGCATAAAGTATGGAAAGCTGGCAAAGAGTAGTACCTACTAAAATTTTATTAAAACTAAAATTACAAGGGGGTCATTTTTGGGAGAAAAAAAAAATCCAAAATTAAAGCATTCTTAAAGTTACTAATTTCGTAAAGGTCTTTGAATTCTATCCTAAGAGGGATAACAGAAATCTAACGGTCATGCCAAAAAGATGTATTATTTCCTGAATAAACTATTGTGTTAGTGCCTAGGTTAAAAATTTCATGACATTTTAAAATTGATTTCCAAAAATTAGACAATTACTTATAACTGCAGGAGTAATTCAATATATAAATTATTACTACCATTACAGTAATATTTAGAAATGATTTCTTTCCAAATAGAATTATCATTAATATCCTTAAATTTCTATAATCATTTCCCTAACAAAGATAAATTCATGTTACACAAATTAATGACTCCTAAACCACCTTCCTTTTTGGATTTACAAATAGTTTTCCAATCAACTAACATTTAATACTGTTGTTGGAGTTTTCCTCACTCCATATGATCCAGCTAATCCATCCATGACTGAAACCTCTAGCATGAAACATATTAACTAGAAAATCCGAATCTACCAAATCAAAAGCATTTACGATGTCCAATTTTAAAATCGCACAAGTAATATTATTTTTACAACAGTGACTAATGTATTCTTGAACAACAGCCACATCGTCAGTGCTATTTCTCCTCTTAATGAAAGCATTTTATGAACAGTCAATCAGATCGTTCATTCTTATACTAAGTCTATTAGTTAAATTTGAAATAATTTTAACAAAACAATCAATTAAGGAAATAAGTCTAAAATCTTTTAAATTGTCAACCCCTATTTTTTGTGCAATAAAATAACATTTGCAAAATTAAATATACCTAATTGCAATTTTTCATTATATAATTCGTTAAACATGCTAATTAAATCGAATTTTAAAGCATCCCAAAATATTTTGTAAAAGAAAATAGGGAACCCATCCGGACCTGGGGATTTATCACCGTGCATGTCATTAATAGCTTTTAAGATTTCCTCTTCATAAAAAGGATTATCTTACTCAGAAAGGTCAACGCTAGAATCAGAAGGATAAAGATCATTCCATAGCATTAATTCTATGCTTATTTTTATTACCGAAAATATCTCTATAATAGTCGGTAAAAGCTTTATTAAGATCTTTTTGATCTACTAATTCTTTATTATTCACAAGAATATAATTAATTGTATTACTACGTTTTCTACCATTTTCCTGATTATAAAAAAAATTGGTATTATTATCACCACCATTAATCCATTGAATTTTATATCTCTATTTTCACAGAACCTCCTCGTTTTGTAAAATAGAATTAAGTTCTTTTAGATTCGCAAGGCATTACACTGACCTAAATTTAGTTGTCTAGTTTCCTCTATCTAATTAATCTTAAGCATTTCGGAAAGAATGTTTTCTTTTTCAATTTTAATACTACCGAAAACATTATTATTCTAGTTTTTAATAAAATTTCGAAGACGCTTAAGATTTGAAACAAATTTTTTGAAAAATTATCCATATTTCTAATATTATAGAAGCTCATTGAAATCCATTTGTTTTTAATTAAATTCGAAAAATTGGATTCTAATAACCATATTTTTTCGAATTTAAAAGATATATTAATAACTCTATGATGATCACACGTAAGAATTATAGGACAATGATCAGAATAAGTGTAAGGCAAACTAGAAATTCTACAGATAGGAAATTTATCCTTAATTTCATCACTAAAGAAAAACCTATCAGGAAGAGCCATATATGGTGACTCTCTAGTATTACACGAAGTAAAAGCTCTATCACAAAGAGAAATTTCAATCAAATTAGAGTTAATAATAAATTGGTCGAATTCCTCCATAGTAGAGAAATCACCTTTCCGTGGTAAACGCCCACCTAGAAAACGCGTAACATTGAAAACACCCCCCCCCCCCCCCAAAATCCAAGAACCAGGATCTAAAGATCTAAATTCTAGACATTTATTCCAGAGAATCCGACTTCCATTTTTTGAGTTCGGCCCATAAACATTAGAAATATTTAAAATAGAGTTATCAATAAGGTTATTGAGAATGATATGCAGTGAGTGTTGCTTAGCAATACATTGGAGCAATTTAAATGAATTATCCCACCACCCAATAAATAAACCCCCAGAAGCGCCAACAGAAGGTAAATAAGCTCATTTCTTAAAGTGATAACTACATAATCTCCTACAAAAATGAATATCTGGACATTCAATTTTAGTTTCCTATAAAAGTGCGATGTCAATAGAATAGTCTTTAAAAAAGCTCTTATTTTATCACACTCATGTAAATCATTCAAACCTGTGATAATCCAACTAATAATCCTCATATACCAACAGATCCAGGCTTATCAAATTCCCTACTTCTAATATACTGTAGATCTACCTCAACATCAGAAAAAACAAAAGCAGTATTTGTAGCTAACTGACTAAACTCAAAAGAAGACAAACTACCTAAAACATATGATGAATACGTACTACCCAAATCAGACATCATAACCGAGCCTAATTTCGTAGCACCATTTGTGGCACACAAATCAGGTAACTTACCCATAGACTGAAACTGGCTACAATGGATCCTGGCACCACATCGAATAGATCCACTAATAGCCACAAAGTTCCTACGCCTACCTAAAGACAAGGACTCTACATCATAGAATTATCCAAATCTCTGAACACGATGCTAACATTAATATTACATACTGATCCACTCGAGACCAGATGAATGTCATCAATCACGTACTTATTTAAAGAATCCCTTGTCTCTGGTTCCCCCACCAAATCAATTGAACCCAAAATATTAACTAATCACCTACTCGAACCAATAGAAAACTCCTTCTCCAAACAATCACTAACCTCCTTATCCAAACAAACATCCCCAGCTATAAGCAAAGCCGAAGACTCAGCCATATCATTAAAATCTCCAAGCTTGTCATTAAAATTATCCTCAGCATAATCAGCATAATCTACAGACAATGGATCTCCAAGCATACCATTAAAACCTCTAACCAATTCAATATGGATATCAATATAAGGAACCAGACTCAACGATAGTTTATCATCAGAGAAATGCAAATTGTGTGCACCATGCACGCTGACACCAGCAAGAATGTCAGCTGCATCAACAAAAGATAGTTTGATCTGTAACGACTCAGATTTTTCATCATTGAGTTTGGATTATTTAAATGGGTTTAAATATTTAATTTGGATTATAAATTGATTTTGAATATGAAAAGTTCGATTTTTATTCAATAGAATAGATTTAGAATTTAATATAGCGGTTTGTTGGATGATGTAACTATTTAATTTAATAATTAAGAATTGGGTAAAATATAAATCTGGAGTTTCAAGCTTGTTAAAAACATTTTAAAGGCTTGTAAAATTTATATTGATAGTACTGAAGATAGTATAAGTGTTGAAATTGAATTTGAAAGTGTTTTGTTAAGTTTTGAAAATTTATCGTTTAAATCGATATTTAAAAATAGCCTTCCGAGGCACAGTCTCGGAATTTTTGCAATAGTGTAATATTATCGGATTTAAAATTTTGTAGTGTTTGGAGTGATCGTTTGGCCATATGATATGTAACGCGCTGAAAATTAAATCGAAATTTAATATAATAACTGGGTTCAAAAGCTATCTTCTCCATATGATCGAATTAGGACTCAAAATCTTTTCCATTGCATTCGAAATAGGGGTATAACATTATAAATGCCTAGTGGCACTCCTCGATAGGGGTTCGAAATTTCAGACTGCGTAAATCGAGAAAATTTAAATTTAATTAAAAATATATTTATATTCTGGTCAAAATTCCTTTCACGTCCAAACTTTTTCCCCTCTTATCAATCACTGTAGCAAACCTTTTCGAGCATGCAAAAGAATTCAAATACATTTCCCCTTTTTATTCTCGCCCTTGTTCCTTTTGCAGAAGCTTCATCCGAAAGAAAAATAAAAATAAATGAGGAGACGATAGCTTCAAAATCAAAATGGCCGAAGCCTCTTCAAATCAGCAGTTCGAAATGGCGGAACATTTCGAAATCGACAGGTAAAATAAATGGCCAAGCGAAATCAATGAGGAACGAACGAAACCCAATTCGTTCGAATTTGAAAATCTAAGAGGGAAAGGCCTAGGAAAATCGCGAGGCAGGACCACACTTGGAGGCACTGCTGCATGGCTTGGTGGCGTCGCGTTCATCGAGAGGAGAATCTCGAAGCTGAAGTTCACTCGAATGCAACTATTCAAGAGTATCGGATTCATTGATCGAGTCACGAGCTTGAGCGGCCTGGAACGCGCGTGGGTACACGTGCAGCGATCGAGGGGATAGTGGGTTTGTGGTTGTCAGAGACGCTGATGTGTGGAAAGTAAGATGTGGTCACGATGGTGGCCTGGGTTCGTGATGCTGCCAGTGAGGTAATCGATAATTTTATTTAATTAAAATTAATATATATAAATATGTGTATACATTGTAGGTTAGGAAGCTGAAAAAGAAAAATTAACAATAAGGTTTAAAAAAAAGGCTGTTTTACAAATTTAACAGTAAGATAAAGGTTTTATTTTTAGGAAAAAGAAAATAGGATTTTTAAATACGTTTGGAGGTTGTATAAAATCAGATCTTGGAATTTATATAGATTTTTAGACTTATATGTAGTTTCAAAAAAATAAAAATAAATAATAAATAAATTAATATACATATACCTATTTTAAAGTTGCTAGTTTATTTCTTTACAATGGATTTAATGGTTAACTTTTTTATTAACTTATTTAAATATTTCAATTACTAAATGGTTTAAAGGAAATTAGTTTAACTTAAATAATTAGTTAATTAAATAGTAATTAATTGTTCGATCAAATCAAATATTAATAAACCATAAAATGTTTATACAAGGTCTAAACTCATGAAGAAACAAGCCGATCGGAATGGGCCGCAAACAGCAAAATAAAAGTGAGTTAAGCTCACTCTTCTGGATGGCTATTTAAATTTAAATGGTTAAATTTAAATAATTGGTTGAATGATTGAATTGATTTGATGTGCTATAATATATATAGTAGTATATAGCATATATTGGAGTGATTGATTTCCCGCATTATATAGCGGATGAGACCCTATGCGCCGCATAATAGTGGATGATATCGTATAAACCTATATACTGCGATATTCCACCTCGAAGTGGAATTGGTATTTTATATTGTGCTAACATTTGTGGATGCAGGGAAACAGGTTGGAGGGATCCAAGTGTATTCCTCAAAGTTATTTAGATTGTTCTACTAATTCTGTGTGATGATTATTTGATATGCTGTGTTGAATTGTATTGATAATTGGAATATTGGATACCATGGTTTGATTTAATATATTTCGGTACACTGAGTCGTCAAAATATATATAGAATTGAATTTTTGAAAGAAATATAAGAGTAAATTGTTAAGTGAAATAATTATAGAGAATTTGAATAAAAATAGAAATGAATTGGAAGGAATAAAAGTGATTTTTAAATCCTAGTAAATTTCGGGTATGAAAAAGGGATTTTGAATAAACAGAGTAATAATAAATTTTAAAACTTAAGTGATGTTATTTAAAGGAATAAAGAATTTATTTTAAAATTCAAAGTTTGAATTTATTTAAAGGATAAAGGAGGAATTTGGGAAATCTGAAATTGGTGTTTTCAGTCAAAAGATTTTAAATCATAATTAAGGAATAAAAAAAATCTAAAGTCAATGGGTTTTGAAATAAATGAGTAAATAAAGGAATTTATTTCAAAATGAAGTAAATTGGAAATCAATTTGGAAATCGATTTAAGTGTTTGAAATTGGAAATTTAAAGGAGAATGTGACTATGAAATTCATAAACTGGGTTTATAAAAGTGAAGTAATATATCGGTGGATATTTGGAAGAATAAATTCACGGTGGGAATTTATTAAAGGAACGGGTAAATTTGTTTAAAAATAAATAGTGATTTATTTTTAAAAGACGTGGAAGAGAAGCGTATTTCCCTAAATAGCCAAGTACGTTTCAAAACAAATTTTAAGTATAAGTTAAAAGTTTTGAAGTTGTTTTTAAAGTGTGTTTTAGAAAATTTATTATTTTTAAATGTGTAAATTTTAAAGCAAGTATTTTTCGAATTTATTTTAGTAGTAATTATTTTAAGGTTAATTGGTAATATGAAGCTTAGTTTCATATTTTATAAAGTAGCTTATTTTAAATATTCTTAATGTTTATATTTGTAATAAAGTATTAAAGTGGTTTTCAAATATAAATATTTTAAAGTATATTTTATTAAGTGTTTTAAATTATTTTAAAAATCTAAGTTTTGTGCTTGGTGTTTTCAATGCAAATAAATATTGGGAATTTATTCCACGAGAAGAGTGTGATTTGAAACTATTTTCAAAAGGGTTGAAAATGGAAATATATCTTGCAAAGATATTCTTAGGATAATAAATAATTTGGGAGATTATTTATGGTTTGATGGTTGTTTGTGAATGTTCATTGATAGTTAAATAACCGACTATCAATACTGGCCAATGCGCTATCGTTTCGAAGAGACCGGGATCGGGATTTATTTTCTGAAAACCACTTCGATCTGGTTTGTACGTTTTCATGAGGAATACGAGTTTGGATTCGAAGATGGAGCAGTGAAGTGCAAGGGCTAGTCGCTACTAATCCTGAGGATGATTCCAAAATGGATATAGTAGGAGTAGTGCCTTCGGTTCCATTCAAACCCGGAACGGACTTGTATGGATGAATGCTTTCAGAACATCGTCAGGTGGACGGTGAGCATCCTAAGTGATATTTTCTAAAAAGGCAACGCTTAGTCTCGAGCCTCATCAACCAGGAATGAATGAAAATCAAGAGATATGTAGCAAGGCTAAGTAGGTAGCACCCATTAGGGTAAGGTCATCCCTGTCTAGATGTCCCTTTTTACTCGGCTCAGTGGTGCGGTTGCTGATCCCAACCGTGGGGTGATGTTGCTCGGGATTATCCTATAAGGGGTAGTCTCGGTCTTGTGTTGTAGGGGATTTAGGGTGGATCCTTGGTACGGTGATCTAGGCCACGTACTGTGACAGGTGGTACCCTAGTGCCTAGTCAATAATTGGAAATCCATTCTCCCTACGCACCTTTACGATTTTGATTGTGCCCAACTATTGCTGAAACGTGAGATGTAAGCATTTTAGCTAGATTCTATTTTACTTTCTGTAGACACTATTATAATATTAGAGGATTTTGATAAAAAGTGTTTTGGCTATTGTAAGGTAAAAACCCTACATGTTTATTTGTGGCGTGGTCTTACGAGATGCTTTTGTTTTCAAAAGGTTTTGAAACTTTAATAATCCAATTGAGTGTGGTTTTCTCACGCTGGCATTCCAGACTGACTTGGGTGTTATTTCACTATAATGCTCGGGTCAGACCGAGTATTATAGGATACAGGAAAGAATGCCGTGGAGCTTAAGAGACGAGCTGGATAGCGATACGTACTTCTGTATTTGTGTTAAATATTCCGCTATGTATTCAGATTGTGAGGACAGGTTATGATTACTGTCCAATTGTGTGTTATGTATACTATGATGATGTAATGTATAAACATATTTTTTTTGTAAAGATCATTTATTATCTATTGTATTTTATTCCACTGCCATGGTTAGATTCTGGTGTTGTTTTCTATTTTCTTCTTCTACCACTTCTTCTTTAACCCAAATGGTTTGTATTCCGTTCATCTTGAGTTGATTGATGGAGAATAGTGTCGACTCAAGGGGTACGGAACTGCGGGTCGTTTCACTTGGTATCAGAGCTGAAAGGTTAAGCGAGAACCTTGGCTCTGGTGGGGATTACTCATTTGAGATAGAGTCAACAGTACTCCAGAATGAGTTTGAGCGTATTAATAGTTATGAGTGCTTATTTGTTAGTGGATATAAAAATGGTTTTATATTACGTTGATTGATTTATTGAGTGGCATATGAACCTTCGTCGGCACAGTCTGGACAACTGTATCGAAGGGGTTTCTAAACACTTGAATGGAACAATTGACACAGTATTGTTTTAAATGTTGGTGAATGGAATAATTTTACCCAAAATATATTTTGATATAAAAGAAATATTTTCTTAAATTGTTATATAATTTGGATGTTTGGATGATAATATTTTAAACAAATAAGATTATAAAAATTAGAATGACTTGTATAATCAAATGGAATTTTATATGGGCATAAATTGTACAGATGGATTATAGTTAAAATTGGATTCAAATTAAAATTGGAAATTTAAAATCCCGGAGATTTTGGAAGTGTTTTCCAAAGTATTTTGGAGGGAGAATAATAATATTATTATTTTCGAGAAATTTCTAAAAGAAAATGGGTTTCAATGGATTTTGGAAGAGATGTAGCACTGAACTCACTTCAGTCGCTGAAAAATAATTCTGATGATGACGGCCGCATCATCAGTATTCATTTTCGAGTTTCTAAGTGACAGACTGCTGCCAAAATTGATTTGTTCAGAAGAACAAGATTTGTTTTTGAAATTTCAAGGGAAATTTGTTAGGAATAAAAACCAGGATTGATTTAAAAATTTGAGAAGCGTGATTTTGAGATAATGGTGATTTCAAAATGATTTGAAAACCAAAAGCCGGGTGTTTAAAATCTTGAAATCCTTATTTATACAATTTAGAGATCATCAGGAGATGATAAACTTATAAATGATAAATGATTTTGATGAGGAATATGGGGATTGGATTTTGGAATTAAAATTTAAAGGTGAAAGTTAAAAATGAGGATTTAACTTGGATTAAGATTAAACCTTGAAATTTAGTTAATGATTGGAAGAAATAAATTAGTAAATCTAGAATATGATTGGAATGGGAAAATAAAAATTAAATTTGGATTGAGAAATAAAATTAATTAGAATTAAATTAACTTAAGCAAAATTAATAATAATGAATTGGATTTGAATTAAGTTGAAATTGAATTGAAATGAAATAAATTGAGATGTAGCTGATATTAAGTGAAACTAAGTTCTTAATTTAAATTCAAGTGGATTGAGTGGATTGAAGAAAATGGTATGATGTTAGATTTAACTGAAGTTAAGTTAAATAAAATTGAATTGAAATAAATTCAGTTGAGTTATAGATAATATTGAATGGAATAAAATTCTTACTTAAATAAAGAGGCGTAAACTAAATGAATATTGAATTGGGATAAATAAGCTTTGGAAGCTTATAAAAGAATTGAAAAGCATTGAATAAAAATATAATCCCTAGTTAAAAGTAAAGTGAAAATGTGATTGACTGTAAATGTATAGAGAAGCATGAATATTAATAAGTGAGTAGCTTATAAAAATGTAAAAAGGGAATAAATAAACCGAAATAAAAGTGTTGGAATTTTGGAAAATGAAAGAAAATCCAAACTGGAATTATGAAAAAAAAATTGAACTCAGGAAAATTTAATGAAGTGATTTTTGTAATAAAATCAAATATTGATTTAAAAGTTGGAAGTAAGCTAATTAGCTAAATAAATTATATGATAGAGTATGTTAATAAAATTTAACCCGGTTAAATAAAATGGATTGTAAGTTAATAATGAAGTTTAGAAATAAACTCGAATTATAAATAGAATTCAACTTGGATTGATAATGGATTAAAATAAGTGGAGATGTTGTAAAAACAAAATGGAATTGGATTATAATAGAAATGATTTGAGTTACATATAAAATCCAATTCGAGTATAAATGATTTAAGTATGTGCTTGGGTATTATTTTGATAAATTGAGAATGTGAATTAAAATAAAATGGATGGGCTAACTGAATTAAATGGAATTTGATTAGATGAGAATCAAATAGAAGTGAACTTAAGTTTGAAGTTGGAATAAATTAAAGTAAATTGACTTAAGTTTAAAATTTATAGAAGCCTGGCTTCAAGGAAGGGTGAAAGTTCAGTACATAAAAGTTTGCGTTAAATTAATTTGGAAAATGGTTATTGATATGAGCATTGAATGTTGTCAAGCTCAATGAAATGGTTTTAAAATGAAACCAATGCGAAGATGAAAAGAAATGCAAATGTATGATTGGTGAATAAACTAGGAATGGAATGGAATTTAATATAAAATGAGTTGGAATCAATTGGATGTGGATAAAACTAAAATTGATATTCTATTAAGAGAATATCGTCGAATTGCATAGAATAAATTAGTCATTCGACTTAAGCGGAAGTAAATAAAAATTCTATGAATTGGTAGAAGTAAATAAAATTGATTTTTGGAATCAATTGAAATAAAAGTGAGTTGTTTGGGTTAAAAATGAATTGAATATAAGCAATTGAGTCGTAAATCATTTAAATTGAATGAAGTTGTATATGAATTGGTTGTAAACAATTAAAATTAATGTCGGAACCCTATAAGTTGCTTATAAATATTGTTTAACCTGCATTACTTATAGAAACTCATATGTTTACTAGTTAAATATGTAAAATGTTGTTAAGTTACATGATTTTAGCACTTACATACTTAAATTGAGTAAGTACAGGTACAAGGAAGCCATATGCCTGACTTTGGTTGCGCTGATTGCTAAAATAATAAGCCGCTTGCTTAAAAATGCTAAATAAAGGTACGCCTAGCAATAAAAATAGGAAATATAAACTGTTTTTGTTTTTCCGACCGTGTAGGTCGATGTATATATATTTATATCTCTTGTCAAATTGCAAAAGCTCCTTCGTACAAAGGAGACTCTGCCAAAATTTTCCGAAAATTTTGGGAGTTAGAAATTTTTTGAAATTTTTTGGGAAAAGTTTTGTTAGCGACAAAACGATTTCAAATTGGAGTTGAGATAAAAGGATTTTGGAAATGGAGTTGAGAACAAATTGTTTTGGTCGAAACTAATTGTTTAGTTGGAATGATAGTTTAGAAAAAGTGAACAAGAGATTTTCACTAAGTGGGTTTTGTAAAGTTAATGGGTTTGGAGCATTCTTCTGCCTTAGTAATTTCGGGGACGAAATTCTTTTAGGGGGGAGGAATGTAACGACCCGGATTTTTCATCGTTGAGTATGGAATATTTAAATGGGTTTAAATATTTAATTTGGATTATAAATTGATTTTGAATATGAAAAGTTTAGTTTTTATTCAATAAAATAGATTCAGAATTTAATATAGCAGTTTGTTAGATGATATAACTATTTAATTTAATAATTGAGAATTGGGTAAAATATAAAATCTGGAGTTTCAAGCTTGTTAAAAATATTTTAAAGGCTTGTAAAATTTATATTGATAGTGCTGAAGATAGTAAAAGTGTTGAAATTGAATTTGGAAGTGTTTTGTTAAGTTTTGAAATTTTATCGTTTAAATCGATATTTAAAAATAGCCTTCTGAGGCACAGTCTCGGAATTCGACGAAACTAGTGCCATTGGATCCATAATAGTGTAGTATTATCGGATTTAAAATTTCATAATGTTTGAAGTGATCGTTTGGCCGCATGATATGTAAAACGCGCCGAAAATTAAATCGGAATTTAATATAATAACTGGGTTCAAAAAGCTATCTTCTCCATACGATCGAATTAGGACTCAGAACCTTTTCAATTGCGTTCGAAATCAGGGTATAACATTATAAACGCCTAGCGGCACTCCTCGATAGGGGTTCGAAATTTCAAACAGCGTAAATCGAGACTATTTAAATTTAATTAAAAATATAGTTATATTCTGGTCAAAATTCCTTTCACGTCCAAACTTTTTCCCCTCTTATCAATCACTGTAGCAAGCCTTTTCGAGCACGCAAAAGAATTCAAACACGTTTCCCATTTTTATTCTCGCCCTTGTTCCTTTTGCAGAAGCTTCAGCCGAAAGAAAAATAAAAATAAATGAGGAAACGATAGCTTCAAAATCAAAATGGCCGAAGCCTGTTCAAATCAACAGTTCGAAATGGCGGAACATTTCAAAATCGACAGGTGAAATAAATGGCCAAGCGAAATCAACGAGGAACGAACGAAACCCAATTCGTTCGAATTTGAAAATCTAAGAGGGGAAAGGCCGAGGAAAATCGCAAGGCAGGACCACGCTTGGAGGCACTGCAGCATGGCTTGGCGGCATCGCGTTCATCGAGAGGAGAATCTTGAAGTCGAAGTTCACTCGAATGTAACTATTCGAGAGTATCAGGTTCATCGATCGAGTCGCGAGCTTGAGCGGCCAGGAACGCGCGTGGGTACACGTGCAGCGATCGAGGGGATAGTGGGTTTATGGTTGTCAGGGAGGCTGATGTGTGGAAAGCAAGATGAGGTCGAGATGGTGGCTTGGGTTCGTGATGCTGCCAGTGAGGTATTCGATAATTTTATTTAATTAAAATTAATATATACAAATATGTGTATACGTTGTAGGTTAGGAAGCTGAAAAGAGAAAAATTAACAATAAGGTTAAAAAGAAAAGGCTTTTTTATAGATTTAACAGTAAGATAAAGGTTTTATTTTCAGGAAAAAGAAAATTAGATTTTTAAAAACGTTTGGAGGTTGTATAAAATCAGATCTTGGAATCTATATAGATTTTTAGACGTATATATAGTTTCAAAAAAAATAAAAATAAATTAATATACATATACCTATTTTAAAGTTGCTAGTTTATTTCTTTACAATGGATTTAGTGATTAACTTGTTTTATTAACTTATTTAAATATTTCAATTACTAAATGGTTTAAAGGAAATTAGTTTAAATTAAATAATTAGTTCATTAAATGGTAATTAATTGTTCGATCAAGTCAAATATTAATAAACCATAAAATGTTTATACAAGGTCTAAAATCATGAAGAAACAAGCCGATGGGAATGGACAACAAACAGCAAAATAAAGGTGGGTTAATCTCACTCTTCTGGATGTCTATTTAAATTTAAATGGTTAAATTTAAATAATTGGTTGAATGATTGAATTGATTTGATGTGCTATAATATACATAGTATATATATAGCATATATTGGAGTGATTGATTTCCCGCATTATATAGCGGATGAGACCCTATGCGCCGCATAATAGCGGATGATATTGTATAAACCCATATACCGCAATATTCCACCTCGAAGTGGAATTGGTATTTTATATTGTGCTAACATCTGTGGATGCAGGGAGACAGGTTGGAGGAATCCAACTGGACTCCTCAAAATTATTTAGATTGTTCTAATAATTCTGTGTTATGATTATTTGATATGCTGTGTTGAATTATATTGATAATTGGAATATTGGATACCATGGTTTGATTTAATATATTTCGGTACACTGAGTCATCAAAATATATATAGAATTGGATTTTTGAAAGAAATATAGGAGTAAATTTTTAAGTGAAATAATTATAGAGAATTTGAATAAAAATAAGAATGAATTGGAAGGAATAAAAGTGATTTTTAAATCCTAGTAAATTTCGGCTATGAAAAAGGGATTTTGAATAAATAGAGTAATAATGAATTTTAAAACTTAAGTGATGTTATTTAAAGGAATAAAGAATTTATTTTAAAATTCAAAGTTTGAATTTATTTAAAGGATAAAGGAGGAATTTGGGAAATCTGAAATTGGTGTTTTCAGTCAAAAGATTTTAAATCATAATTAAGGAATAAAAAAATATGAAGCCAATTGGTTTTGAAATAAATGAGTAAGTAAAGGAATTTATTTCAAAATGGAGTAAATTGAAAATCAATTTGGAAATTGATTTAAGTGTTTGAAATTAGATATTTAAAGGAGAATGTGACTATGAAATTTATAAACTGGGTTATAAAAGTGAAGTAATATATCAGTGGATGTTTGGAAGAATAAATTCATGGTGGGAATTTGTTAAAGGAATGGGTAAATTTGTTTAAAAATAAATAGTGATTTATTTTTAAAAGATATGGAAGAGAAGCGTATTTCCCCGAGTAGCCAAGTACGTTTCAAAACAAATTTTAAGTATAAGTTAAAAGTTTTGAAGTTGTTTTTAAAGTATGTTTTAGAAAATTTATTATTTTTAAATGTGTAAATTTTAAAGCAAGTATTTTTCGAATTTATTTTAGTAGTAATTATTTTAAGGTTAATTGGTACTGTGAAACTTAGTTTCATATTTTATAAAGTAGCTTATTTTAAATATTCTTAATGTTTATATTTGTAATAAAGTACTAAAGTGGTTTTCAAATTTAAATATTTTAAAGTATATTTTATAAAGTGTTTTAAATTATTTTAAAAATCTAAGTTTTCTGCTTGGTGTTTTCAATGGAAATAAATATTGGGAATTTATTCCACGAGAAGAGTGTGATTTGAAACTATTTTCAAAAGGGTTGAAAATGGAAATATATCTTGCAAAGATATTTTGAGGATAATAAATAATTTGGGAGATTATTTATTGTTTGATGGTTGTTTGTGAATGTTAATTGATAGTTGAATAGCCGACTATCAATACTGGCCAATACCTTGATCGTTTCAAAGAGACCGGGATCGGGATTTATTTCCTGAAAACCACTTCGATCCGGTTTGTACGTTTTCGTGAGGAAGACGAGTTTGGATTCGAAGATGGAGCAGTGAAGTGCAAGGGCTAGTCGCTACTAATCCCAAGGATGATTCCAAAATGAATGTAGTAGGAGTAGTGCCTTCGGTTCCATTCGAACCCGGAACGGACTTGTATGGATGAATGCTTTCACAACATCGTCAGGTGGACAGTGAGCATTCTAAGTGATATGTTCTAAAAAGGTAACGCTTAGCCTCGAGCCTCATCAACTGGGAATGACTGAAAATCAGGGGATATGCAGCAAGGCTAAGTAGGTAGCACCCATTAGGGTAAGGTCATCTCTGTCTAGATTTCCCTTTTTATCCGGCTTAGTGGTGCGGTTGCTGATCCCAACCGTGGGGTGATCTTACTCGGGATTATCCAATAAGGGGTAGTCCCGGTCTTGTATCGCAGTGGATTTAGGGTGGATCCTCGGTATGGTGATCTAGGCCACGTACTGTGACAGGTGGTACCCCAGTGCCTAGTCATTAGTTGGAAATTCATTCTCCTGCTCGCCTTTAAGGTTTTGATTGTGCCCAACTATTGCTGTAACGTGAGATGCAAGCATTTCAGCTAGATTCTATTTTACTTTCTATAGGCACTATTATAATATCAGAGGATTTTGATAAAAAGTGTTTTGGCTATCATAAGGTAAAAACTCGACATGTTTATTTGTGGCGTGGTCTTACGAGATGCTTTTGTTTTCAAAGGGTTTTAAAACTTTAATAATCCAATTGAGTGTGGTTTTCTCACGCTGGTATTCCAGACTGACTCGGGTGTTATTTCACTATAATGCTTGGGTCAGACCGAGTATTATAGGATACATGAAAGGATGCCGTGGAGCTCAGGAGACGAGATGGATAGCGATACGTACTTCCGTATTTGTGTTAAATATTCCGCTGTGTATTCAGATTGTGAGGACAGGTTATGATTACTGTCCAGTTGTGTGTTATGCATACTCTGATGATGAATGTATAAACAGATTTGTTTTTGTGTAAAGATCATTTATTATCTATTATATTTTATTCCGCCGCGATGGTTAGATTCTGATGTTGTTTTCTATTTTCTTCTTCTACCTCTTCTTCTTTAACCCAAATGGTTCGTATTTCCGTTCATCTTGAGTTGATTGATGGTGAATAGTGTCGACTCAAGGGGTACGGAACAGCGGGTCATTTCACGATCTCTCCTCAACTGATATGTCAAAGATCTTGTCTATAAATTTACCATCAACATCACTTAGATTCTGATCAAAATGCCACAAACATTTAGCCGTTCAAACATCAGAATCTCCATTATCAGCCAACTTTACTTTCTGGGGAAAAAATATCATTATCCATAATTTCTTTAACACCGGACCATTCCACAATAGCATCATTTGAGAGTTTACTATCATCAAAATTAACACTTTTACTTGCATCAGAATTCACATTACTTCCAATTACTATCTATAGTTGTTTTACAGCAGAAACCTCGAATGAAGTATAACATTATAAATTGCTCTCTACTCCAAACCTTTCAAAACTTAGATCAGAGACAGTCGAAGAAGCAAGACAATCAAATTTGTTGGCAGTAGATAATTCAAAATTACCTAACTCATGAGATTTTGTTTTGTCTCGTTTATTATTGAAATGAATGAATCCATTTCTTAAATCACTAGGCTTTGTACCATTTCCAGGATCATCCATGGATGAGATAGCATAATTCATCAAAACACTTGCCTTTGATGAATGAGAATCCACAAAACAATGAGCAACAAACAGGGTCAGAAAGAATAGGATCATATCCATGAAACTCTTTTCTTATGGCAGTGGCAAGAATATCAGTGTCTACACAACCATTTACATTTACCTTATTCAAAACATCACCTTTATCATCATTCGAATCAGTATTATTAAAAGAAGATTCAGAATTTCCAAATACTCTTCTGGATCCCCAAATTTGTCTTCGTACCCTTTACCAACATTAGACGAGTTGATAGCATTAAAATGAACAAACAGATCCTTTAAATAGTTAGTTCCCTCATTCCTCTTTTGCCATAGATGATCAAGTAAAATCCCTTTAACAACATACAATTTAAAACGAATTGAAATCCATGGTCAACCATAGAAGTACAAGAATCAGAGAAATTCAATTTCGTCGAACAGGCGCTCT
This sequence comes from Allium cepa, assembly GCA_030765085.1. Taxonomy (NCBI): domain Eukaryota; kingdom Viridiplantae; phylum Streptophyta; class Magnoliopsida; order Asparagales; family Amaryllidaceae; genus Allium; species Allium cepa. Next base: position 296,296,699 of record CM060941.1, on the reverse strand, counting down.
TCTTGTGACTGAATTTTCCACGCCTAAATCATTTGACTGGATTGCAACATTGCTTTGCTAAATGCTTACTTTCCCCACATCGGTAGCATAAATTCTTACCCCTCTTTGCATCGATCCAGATCTTGAATTTTGGGATTCGATAAAACGAATTTTATAATTATTGAGAGGGAAAATGATCCTTAACAACTTGCACATATGATGTATTTGGGAAAGCATCGCAATAAAGAAAAGGGGAACGAGTAACTGAATTCAATTGCAGATAAGGATGGAACGAAGAAGACGAGCTTTAAAAGCAAGAAAGGAAGATGAAGATGCCATCATTAAATATCCTTTTATGATTATTTACCATTATTTAACTAGTACAAATATTGATATACATCTATGTATAAAATTCACTTGTATCACCAAATTCTAAAGTTTTCTACTCTAAATTAATTTAACCCAAACACCTTTGTAAACATTTCCAAAAGGTTTAAATCAATTTTACTTTATTTAAAATGATCAAATACAAAATATATTACTTCCTAAAGCAATATTTAATGATATATATAATAATAATAAGCTTTCGTTAATAATATTTTCTACAAAATACATCCAACTTAGTTTCATTCCAAAATATTGCTTTATAAAATCTCCAACACTATTTTGATTTTTAACTTAAAACATTTCCAAAAGGTATAAAATAATTCTATTTTTATGAAAATCAGTTAAATATTTTTATAATCAACAACAAACAAATAAAAATAAAAATATTCAAAAATACACTTATTACTAAAATCCCAATTTCATCATTTTACAGATATTTACTAATTGACATAATCCTTAAAATTATTCCATTTTTATATTTTCCCAAAATAATTTATTTATTTTAGATCTTCACCTTTTAATTCATTTACCCTATTGTCGATCAACTTCAAGTGTCGTTTGATTATTTACAAGCATCTGTTTACCACTCAAACATTGCTTAATGGATGTATAATCAACAGTCAACCAATATGATCATAACAATAAGTAAATCATTGTTCGCAAGATAACTCCAACCAATTCAAACTATATCAACCATCAATCATCATCAAATAATAAGATCCAACACTCAATAATTTAAGAAAAATCATAGAAACCATTCTAGAATGGAGTTGTGAGTTAGTTATTTACTCATTGAATGATGCTTGCATGATTGAATCCTATTCACCGCTTCAGCCCAAATGTCGTTGTTACTTCGCACATACCAGTCACCAATCTCCTCCTTAGTTGCTACTAAACTTAAACGCATAGCCTCCCACAACCATCTCAACTTCCTCCTTTTCCACGACGCCCGCCTTCTGCCACCTTGAGTTCATGAATCCTCATCGCTACTTTGACTCGGATATGCTTATCACCTCTGCCTTGGGTCATGACCACCATGCTACGTTGCCTAATAAACCTGCTCCAAATTTGATGTCATAGGCTTCGCCTACTGTGCCGCCACAACCTTATGTCATGTCCTCCACATTGCATCCCTTAGGTCGTGACGATAGCATTGCGTCTCCTCTTCAGCCCATTCGCTACACTCCCCCGTTGCGCCATCAGGTTGTGCTCGACTATCGTCACGACGTGCTATCGTTATCGCTCCTCTCTTTACTTGCGCCAGAGCATGAATCTTGCACGATAAATTTTTCTTCTTCATTTTTTCCTTTTTTGGCTTACATGAATTTAATTTGGGATTAAAGCACGAGTAAAGAGAAGTAGGGGTTTGGGTTAGAAGTTTAAAAGTAAAAAAGAGGATGGATTTCTAAATGCGCTTGGGCTATGAATTGATTTTGGCCCATTATTAATTTTATTAACTTTTCTTTTCTTTTAAATAACTTTTTCATTTATTTGTAAGTAAATTTCAATTCAATTTAAATCGATTCACACTTCCTTCCACAAGATATATTAGATATCTACGCAATTTCTTTCAATTCAATACTTATAAAAATTACTTACACCTAAAATTTTATATATTTAAGTAAAATATTTTATTCAATTTCAAAAAATTATCTAAAAAGAGTTTATTAAGTTGATTTAGTTAATTAAAATAACATCTTTTGTTAACTAAAATTCAATTAAATAATTATTTATTTTTAAAATAACAATCATCAAAAATCGAATTCGAGTATTTCTATGTTAATTAAATTTATTTATTTATGGCGTTGAAAGCAGGATTGCTACAGACTTTCTTCTTATGAAAATTATGTTCTCCCAATTTCTTACAAGGAAAGGTCATACACAACTCGAATCTTGCATTTTCTTTATATTCTACAACCTTCTATCAGTACTCGATCCTCTGTATGGCTCTCTCACCCTGACTTCTCTTATCATATGCTACAATTTTAAATCGATTGAATTAACGACTTTCTATTATCGCATACATAAATTTTATGAAAATTTTCTGAGTGTTGGATTTTTCAAAAATTTCGAAGAGTTTTCTTCGTATAGAGAGCATTCCAAAAAATCAAAACACAATACAATCATAAAATATATATACATCCCAACATGGGGCATTTCGAAAGACGGAAAAACAATATAATATCACAATATATATCGATATAACATAAAAATGTACCTCTTAATTAGCGTTTAAGCAAGCTATTCTGCTTTATACAAGAAAAAGTAAGCCAACATCGTCAACCAGTCTTCATAAGTGCCTATACCAAACTCAAGATCCAATATAAATCACAATAGGAGAGATATAAGAAGTATGCTATCATTTAATACCAAAACAACATAGAGTTCAAGTTTTGACCACATTTCGACAAATTTTCAATATTCAAAAACACAAAATAGACAATTATATAAGAGTGAATTTTTATATGATGTGTAAACTTTCCAAAACCACTTTTGAACTACAAAAATGTGGACTACAACCTAAGTTATGGTATCTTTTCCAAAAGTATCAAATTTTGAAATGAAATTACAAGTGCAGGCCCACTTAACAAACACGTGTTTTTAGCTTTGAAAACATCAAAAATTTGTGAGACACTTTAAAAAGTTGTTGCTTATGTTCTTAGCTTCCAGAATGGGCAGCTGAAATTGGACAACCCATTTGAAAGATATGATCAAAACAGTTCAGCGCTGCAGCTTAGAATATACATGTATAGGAGAGAAATTTAGTTCGATTTTAGTTTAGATTTCAACATTAGAAAACTTCAAAATTTTAAAAGTGATGAATAGCAAAGTCGTCACTTATGAAAATTCCTTATCGTTGAAAGAAAAATCGACAAAATTGGACCACAACATCACAAGTTATGATCGAATGAATTCATTGTTGTTTTGAATGGTTTACATTTTGTGGACAGCGAAGCAATTCTTTATTAACTCATGTTTTAACCTTAGTTAAGCTTGAAATTTTACATTGCTCTTTAAATTAAAAGCTTTTCACCAAAGACAAATTTACTAACGAATTTAAAGTCGTCAAAAATGGATTATAGTTTAAGATGAAAGGTCAAAAGTAATCATAGAATTTCAAAATTACCATAAAACAACTTCACTTCCAATATTTCTAAAACAATTCATTGAACATTCATTAAATTTACAAATCTCTTTCAAGAAAAATCTATATCATTTTTAAATATACCACCATCATTTCAAAATTTTCAAATATCTTGGAACCGACTTTTCAAAACTTCCATCGACTCTCTCCAAAATAGTATATATCACTACGCCATAGATGACCTTCTGCAACATTTTTGCAAGGTGTTGCTAGCTAAAATGTTGCGACAGCTATAAAATTTTGGCCCTACTGCAACGTTGTATTTTTGGTGTTACCTTAGCCATAAAAATATGTTGCTCTAGCTAAACAAGTGTAATACGATGCAACATTTTTATATAGTGTTGCCATAGATATATTCTAATTAAAAAAAGGACAAATTTTCAAAAGAGGCTGGTTTTTTAAACTATTGGCATAAATAGGCTAGTTTTCAAACTATTTGCAAGTTTAGGCCAGTTTTTTATAAAAATATTACGGGGCGCATCTGTGAAATGCGCCCATATAAAATTACACTGGCGCATCTATCAAATGCGCCAGTGTAATTACACTAGCATTCTTTTAGTTCTTCGCTATTTAGTGTTGAATGTTTTTTTCAAAAAACTTTTGTCAAATAAGATCCCCTACGAAGGGGGGGTCTGGGGGGGTGGCAACCCCCCAAGGTGGGGGTGCGGGGGCAATGCCCCCGCTACGGGTCCAGGGGGCAGCGCCCCGTCCAAAACGGTACGTTTTATTGACTGTTGAATTCAAATTCAACAGCCAATTATTCACTATATAACAGTGCATTCCATCAACGCAAGTGTAACACGATGCAACATTTTTATATAGTGTTGCCATAGATATATTCTAATTAAAAAAATTAAAAAAAAATTTACACCTCAGCGATCCACACCACCATTTAAAACAAAATCTCAACCGTCGATTCACACCATCGATCCACACCTTACCAATTTCCATTTCCCGCTTTACTTTTCTTTCTCATTCCTCTCTGTGTGAAAATTAGGGCACACGATTTTTCTTTCTCGTTCCTCTCTGTGAAAACTAGGGCACGGGATTCCAGTTGCTTTGATGCTCTGATTGATCGAATCTAGTGTAAGAAACGTTCCTGGTAGCTTGCTCCTTCGTTCTCCTTGATTGATTGCTCGAATTGCTTTGACTTCGTCGTTGGGTGCGATGTGATATTATTTGGTATGTTTTCTGCCTTCTGGTTTACTTGATTATTCTCAATTTTGGTTACACTCGCACGCTTTTGCCGATGATGAATTGGGATTTATTTATAGGCTTTATTTCCTATAATCTCGAGTTTAATCTTTCTGTTGGACTTTGAGAAATCTGGTATGTTGGATTGCGATGATGTATTAGTATGTTGGATTTTGGTCCACTGGCTTGATTTTGCTTTGCCGATGATGAATTGCGATGTGATATTATTTGGTATGTTGGATTTTGGTTCACTGGCTTGTTTTTGATTTCTGATCTGAGCTTGTTAGCTCCTTTCTGCTGCATTTGTTAAACCAGAACTTGAACCTTTGTTAAACTTGTTCACATACCTTTGTACCTTGCTGCATTTGTTAAACCAGAACTTGAAGTATTTGTATTCTGCTGTCCTCTTGAAAACTGCTTCACTTGAAAACTTCTGCATTTTTGAAAATCAGAACTTTGAAAGTGATCTTTGGTTTTATTAAATTATTGACTAATCTGAACATTGAGTTTTGATTTCCACGATATATACAAACATATGTGTGTTGAGCTTTGTTGGTTTTGCTTGGTCTGGACTGAACTGGTATCATGCTAACCTTGTTCTTTAACATGAACTAATGCTCCAAGTCCTCTGTATATCATATTACTGCCTCTGTTTCTCTTGTACATGCCTGATGCATTCACTGTTTTTGCTTGATGGGCTTCCTATGTGTACTGCTGTGTTTCTTGCACTAGCTTGTCTACATTTTGCTGAACCCGGTACTTGTTTGTTTTATTGGTTGCTTGGTCCTGAGTTGAATCCAGTCGATGACTCGGGTTTGAACTTGTGCCGCGTCCATTTTTTTTGGCTTATCTACATATCTGGCTGCACTTGAGTATGAACTTGCACTTGAGTAGTTTCACTTGAGTAGTTTCTTGTACCAAGCCTTATGATGCATGTATGTTCATCCATGTACATGCATTTCTTGGTCATGTTATGTTTCTTGCTGTGTTGAGTACTACTTTGTGCACTTGGCTTCTCCTTTGTGCATTTTTGCCTGAACTGTTGCTTGCTGTCTTCCATACTGTCTTGTATCCATGTGTTGCATTCATGTTTGGCTTATGCACTTGTGAACAGCTGACTTGTGCATTCACAGGTTGTCCGTGCAAATATTTGGTCCCTGTTAGAAAATAATATGAAAAGAAACAACCCAAATACTTGAGGCAAATAATATAACAAAAATATTTTCCTTTTCTTTTCGAGTTAAATATTATTTTCCAGATTACTGCTTTTGAATTATATGTGACAGGTATTGAAGATTGGACAGCTGGATACAAGCTTGAAGACAGAGTCAAATCAAATGTGCATGAGCTTGAAGACTGGACCCGCTACTCGGCTCGCCTTCGGCTCGGCACTCGGCTCGTCATATATTTGTCAGTGTCGATGTCTGTATAAATTGAAACTGCATATGTAATGAGTGAATGGAGTGATGTAGCGAGGAATATCTATATATGTGAATATCAGTGTTATATATCATTGAATTGTAAAATATTGGAGTCGGGAATTTGTACTATTTCAAATGTTGAAATAAAATATTTATTTAAATAAATTACTGTTTGAATATCAAATTCTGTGCAATAGCATTTTATTAAATAAATATTTATTTCTATTAAAAATCAAATATGCTCTACATTGTGGGCCCCACAAATTCAGAAAGTTAATATCTATAGCAACATTTTGGAATGTTGCTACAGACACCTATGGATGTTGCTATAGACCCAAATAGGGTTCTATTGCAACAATATTACTTATGTTGCCGTAGACAGTAAAAATGTTGCCTTTGAGGTCTAAGGCAACGACAAAAATTGCATCACCCCAAAGGTGTTGCCATAGACCTATGGCAACATTTTTTGGGCCTGACCCAACATTTTTTTGTGCTGTAGAAGGCCATTTATGGCGTAGTGTATCTTGCTTCAATACAAAACAATTTCAATATATTTTATTAGCACCAAAAATCCAAATATTTATTTTCAAATTACTAAACATTTCTTTACTTAAAACTTACTTGTTAAAATAAATTTTCAAAACAACCAATCCTTTATCATAATACATCAATTTAATATTCACAAACTTATCCAAGTTATAATCAATCATACAACATGACGCGCATACAATCACAACCCCACAAACCATATAATTTCAAATTCCAATATATCTACAAATTTAACAATGATGCATTGCCATGAATTTATAGTGGCTTATTTCATCGATTAGCCGTAATGTTGACCTTGTGATCAATATTGCATGACCATCGACTTCTACTGTTCGCTAATTCTCGGTGGCTGCAATCATCATATAAAATATCTAACATATACAAATACTTTTATTACTTACAAATCAATTTATTGTTTACCATAATTATACTTGCTCATGTGTGTGTGTGTATTCCAAGTTCAAAATAATTTCCAGTAATTCAAAATATTATACATATCTTCATATCGACGTACTTCATTGAAACATTGTATGAAACTAAATTTCTTTTTTTTTTTTCAGAATCCAGGAGAACCCGACGGGCCGGTAAACTCCTGAGGAGGATATAGTAAAGCCGTCCGCTGATTCAAGCCCCCATATCCCCGGGTAAATTTATATAGGATAGGAAAGCGCATGATAGAAATCGAACCTGTGTCTTTTTACCAGAACCCAAGCCTCATTTCCACTGCGCCGCACCCGCGGACGTCAAACTAAATTTCTTTCTTATCAAAATGCCTCATATCAAAATATTTATTATAACATTTTCAAATGCTGCTACATTTTACCGAAATATATGCATATATTCCTCATCAAAATGTTTACATCGTGTCTTAAACTATCGTTTACATTCTTTTCAAAATAATAGTTTTCCACTTTCCAAAACATTGCAATATTTTCAGAAGTTTAAATATAACTCCTTTAGAATGTTATTTTAAAGATGGCTAAAAATATTATATCACTTTCAAAACTCTCTGTGCATACTTCTCGTCTTAGTGTTTAGAAGTCCTTATCGATAATGTTAATCAGACGCATCGACTATTGTTCTTAAAGCACTCAACAACAGATTAACACAACATAATTTCAAATTTTTTATAAATATTTACTTGTAAATATACTTTGAACAACTTAATCTTTCATTAAAACATTTGCTAGCTTCTAATAAAACTTCTTTCCAGTCCATATGTACATATCGTAACCATAAAGATTTTTAATCTAAACATATGCTTGCTTGTATTAAAACATATATAAATAATCTATGAGTGTTCAATCAAAAATATCCAATTTACAAAAATCCAAACATCAAAAACCATCCATCCAAATACATATACAAGTAAGTTTTCATCTTCATGTTCACTTTAATCACATTTTAGTTTTTTAATAAAATATACAGTTTCATTTTATGTGAAAAGAATTTTTATTGTCTGCGGTTGCTTTTCTACCGATGACACCGCTAAGATCCAAATATCAAAATTTGAATGAGATACTCACCTTGAGTAATAGTTCCTACCAAATACCATACTCAAGACAGATCCCAAAACAAAGCATCATCAATCAGTGTAATCAAATAAGGATACCAGAACATCAATCAAGCCAATTAAAGCAACAAAAAACCAACATAAACAATAGAAAATAAGCAATATACTTCTGTTTCACCATTCTGATCACCAATGGATCTTCTCACTCATATCGCCTCATCACAATTTAGAATGGCTAAGTATTCTTAATGCGGGATTCGAATTAAGATCTTTTACAGCTTCCCTAACTGAACTTCTTAATACATATTCAGGCCATACAGGCGTTTATTCACCATCACCAATGGCGACACTATTGTTCTGGCTAATAACTCTTCCCCTCCCTACCTCTACAATTAACTTCCAATTCTAAGAGGAGACAAATACAAAGAAGAGGTAAAGATAAGGATAATATATAATAGGAAAAATAATAAGTACGTCCCCCGGATGATTACCTCAGTAATCATCGTATACTCTAACTATCACTTAAATATAAATAATAATCTACCGTACACCCATGGGACAGAGAATCTAAGCCTCATCTAAAGGCAAGACTCGTGTCTCACATACTCTATATTGTTCTAAAACTAACCAGTTACCAAAAATATAACACCCTACTTCTATATCTGCATTAGTTAAGAGTGTTACTAAGTAATAATGAAGAGCAACGTGGAGAATGAGGCTATATGGTTGATACACATGTGAATATTCCTTTGGACAACTATTGAATATGTCTTATAATATAAATGCCACTCAACTCGATAGAAATAGTCTCAATACAAAGCAATAAACACATGTGGTTTCTAATGATAGAATAATAAACAATAAAAAGAATAGAGATCATAGAGTCATTAACGCATCGATATAAATATAATACATCACATAGGTCTAAGTAGGATACAAATGAGTAAAGTGCCCGCTAATTCATAAATATCCATATACAAGATAGGTCCAACAAATATAATCCAATAACATATACATGCATGAGTCCATTTGACGATACCCGATACTGCTAATAATCTAGCCTCCAACTAAGCCTAATAATATAAAACTGGCCTCTTCATCCCTAAAACTGAAATGTTCCGAACTGACCCAAGTATTATACAAATAACAAACGGGTCAGACAAATGTCTACCTTCAAATATGAGTACATAAATGATATGTCAAGGGGATAACATATGCATGACATTATAAGAAAATCCAACCAATGGAATAAAAAAACATCCACAAAATATTGAACATTATTTCATGCATCACACATCAAAACATCCATAAGACATCAAACACCATTATATACATCACACATCAAGCATCTATCGCACATATTGTACATCACACACATCACACATCGACCGTCCATCACACACATCACTCATCGCATGTCAATAAACACATTACACATCACAAAACACAAAACACATCAATAAACACATCGCACATCATTTCATTAAAATTTATTTAACTGTATTTGGTTTATTCATTTTATTCTTTAGTTTCATCTTCATTACTGCTACTGCCAAAAGCCGAGTCAACACTCGTGCCTCACCACTTCTCAGCTGTTATGAGAGATCCTAATAATAAAATTTTGTGAGCATCCTCATCGGGTCTTTAGCTGCACCAAAAACGCATCTTGCTTCCTTGCTTTCTTGCTTCCTCGCTTCTTTGCACCTCGCTTCTCTACTACCTCACTTCTTTTGTACTCCTTGTATCCTTGTCCCATGTAATAGACTGTGACCATGTGACGGTGGGGCCAAGTCATCACAACCACCACAGAGAGACCCCATAGCTGGTCAAGTTAAGATGAGGCTAGCAAACTTTTGATCATCACATCTATGCAAGAAATTTCACATCGCACATCTTGATTCACTTAAAAGCAGATATAATCATATTCCTGTTTTAAAATAAAATAAAGGAATATTATAATACACCTCACACGTCAAGTCAGAAATCCAAATAACATTGATTAATGTATGTGTATGATATAAAATAATTCATCGATATTCAGTATTAAATGCTCGATCTTTAATTAATTACCCGACATTATACCAATGTTAAATAATTAAATTTTACTTCACAAAGACGTCCCATACCGTCCGATGAAATAAAATTTCTTACACAACACCCATAATTAATCAACATTAAATAAATTTCCACTTTATTTATTAATTCACTCTTCGCTTAATTTTTAGTTCAATTCATTATTATTCTTCTTCTTCATTACTTCATAGTTCAATAAAATGAGTAATTTAACTTCATCTTGTTCGTAGCGATCCAATCAACAGCCATCCATATACACATAAAAATATTATTTGATTACTAATTAACGAGATGAAGGAATTTATTTAAATACTTTTCACTTTATTTTTCCTCCTCTTTTGTTTAAAAACACTTCAATTTAATTTAACACCAAAATAATTCTTTATTTATTTCTTCTTTTAAAATAATAAAAATTAATTCTCTTACTTAATTCCAAAAACTTGTATTTTAAAACTAGTTATTTGGTTTCAAAGAATCCTTTGTTTGGACCTATCAATAAATTAAATTCGCTAAAATCTTTTCATTTCTAATTTCTACTTTAATAATATTATGGAAATACCATAGAGAAATTTGAAATTCCATATACTTTTAAGAATTAATTAGAAGTACATTATTTCCAATCCAAAAATATTTCAAAATCCAAATATTTGATTTCAAAATTAATATATAAATCTTTATTTATTTCAAGTTCTATTAAAACACCTTTGAAAAATAATCTATTAAACTCAAAATTTCTTTTGATAAAATATTATGAATATTGTATGTTAAAATTTCAACTTGTAAAATTTAATTCACAGCAAGATTCAAAACTTTTCATTTGCTTCATAATCGTTTTATACTGCATTGGAGTAATAATCTATCAAACTATAATTCACTTTTTATAAAAATTCACCCAACTATTACATTAAAATATTGATATACATTTATATATAAAATTCACTTATATCACAAAATTCTAGAGTTTCCTATTCTAAATTAATTTAAATCTAACACGTTTGTAAATATTTACAAAAGTTTTAAATCAATTTCACTTTGTCTAAAATGATCAAATACAAAATACATTACTTCCAAAAGCAGTATTTAACGATATATATATATATATATATATATATATATATATATATAATAAGCTTTCATTAATAATATTTCCATAAAATAAATAATTTACGTTCAACTTATTTTCATTCCAAAATAATACTTTATAAAATCTCTAACACCATTTTGATTTTTGACTTGAAACATTTCCCAAAGACATAAATAAAATTCTATTTTTATGAAAATCCCTTAAATATTTTTATAATGAACAATAAAGAAATAAAAATAAAAATAATCAAAAATTCACTTATTTACTAAAATACCAAATTCATCTTTTTCCAAATAATGACTAATTCACGCAATCCTCAAAATTATTCCACTTTTATAGTTTTTCCAAAATAATTTATTTATTTCAAGTCTTCACCTTTTGATTCATTTAATCCATTTCCGATTAGATTCAAGTGTTGTTCGACTATTTGCAAACGTCTATTTACCACTCAAACATCGCACAATGGATGTATAATCGAAACTCAACCAATAATCATCACAACAACAAGTAAATCATTATTCGCAACATAATTTCAACCAAGCTGCATCCAAGAATCAGTGTTACCTTGCTCTGTGATTGGATGGTGGCATTAACAAAGGAAACCTATCCCAGATGGTCGAGCAAGCAGTTCATAAGCTACCTAGCTGGTTCACTACCTTGTTCAATTGATTGGGGTCGCCATGCTCGTGTCGAAATGGATCTCTCTTAGTACAACGCATCGAACTCATAATTTGTTTACTGACATTGAACCCAGGTACAGCGGATCCCAGTACTATCAGTTTTATTTTGTTTTGTTTCGTATAGGCTCAGTATACCAAACCAATAAACACATTGAATAAATCCACTGGTAAATTCAAACTATACCAACCATCAATCATCATCAAACAAGCAATTCCATCACTCAACAATTTAATAAAAATCATAGAAAAAGCATTCTGGACTAAGTAATTTTACTCACTGAACGATGCTTGCAAGATTGAATCCTATTCACCGCTTCAACCCAAATGTTGCCACTTCCAGCATGCCAGTCACCAATCACCTCCTTAGTTGCTACCAAACCAACACGCACAGCCTCCAACATCCACCTCAACTGCCTCCTTTTCCTCGACGTCCACCTTCAGCCGCCTAGAGTTTATGAATCCCCGTCGCTACTTTGACTCGGATATGCTCATGTCGCCTCTGCCTTAAGTCACGACCACCACATTACGTCGCCCAATATTCCTGCTCCAGATTCGAAGTTATTGCATATGCCTACTATATCGCCACAACCTTATGTCGAGTCCTCAATGTTGCATCCCCTAGGTCGCGACTGTAGCATCGAATCTCCTTTCCAGCTCGCTCATGACATTCTCCTTTGCTGCGCCATCAGGTTGTGCTCGGCTATCATCACGACGTGCTATCATCGTCGTTCCTCTCTCTACCTGCATCAGATCATGAGTCTTGTATGATAATTTTCTTTTTCTTATTTTTTTTCCTTTTCTGAGCCATGTGTGTTTAATTTGGGGATTAAGGCACGGGTATGGAGAAGTGGGGGTTTGGGTTTGAAGTATAGAAATAAAAAGGAGGATGGATTTTTAAATGGGCTTGGGCTTTGAATTGATTTTGGACCATTATTATTTTAATCAACTTTTCTTTCCTTCTCCTTTAAACAACTTTTTCATTTATTTGTAAATAAATTTCAATTCAATTCAAATTAATTCACACTTCCTTCCAACATATATATTTCAATATCTATACAGTTCTTCCAATTCAATACTTATAAAAATTATTTAGACCTTAAAAATATTTTATATTCAAGTAAAATATTTTATTCAATTTAAAAATATTATCCAAAAAGACTTTATTAATTTAATTTAGTTAATTAAAACAAAACGTTTTATTAACTAAACATCAATTAAATAAGAATTTATTTTTAGAATAACAATTATCAAAAATAAAATTCGAATATTTATATTTTGGTTAAATTTATTGAGTTTTCAATGTAAAAAACATGGTTACTAAAGGCGAAAAAAATTAGACTGGACGGCAAAATTTCGGGTTGGAGCCAAAAAATTTGTTACTTAAAGCCAAGAAAAAAATTGTATATATAAAAGCTGATATTGGAAAAAGAAAACCTCTAGATGCATATGGAAGTAATAATTTATATCATACACAAGCTACAATATATTTTGCAATAACCATGCCTTGAAATTTTGTGGCACTTGAGTTATTATAATCACCGAATAAAGAACAAGCGGAGTATTAGATTTTCAACGTAATGTTTTTATTTTATTTTAAATTTGATTTTTGAAACATATTTGAATTTTATAAAATTTTGAATGTTATATAAATTTTTTAATTTATTTAAAATTTTACTTTTGTCCTGTTGAATTTTATGAAAATTCCGAAATTTTAATTTTAAATTATATGGATATATTTTAGAAATTTTCAATGTTTTAATTTTTGTTTAAATATTAAATATAATTATCGATTATAATTATAAACATTAAATACTAAATAATAAATATAACTTCATACTTATTAAAGACTACTTATAAATAGTTAATTATTAAAAATTAAATATTAGTCTTAATTATTAATAATTAATAATTACTTCTTAATTGTTTAATAGTAGTTATTTATTATTAATAAATAATCATTGTTAATAATTAAATATTATTTATTAATAATTAATTATCAATTAATAATTATTAGTCATAGTTCTTTAATTTTTATCATTAATTATCAATTATTAAATGTTAGATATTACTTCTTAACTATTAATTATTATCAATAATTAATTATTAAATATATTTATTATAACTTTGTTAGAAAAAATAGTTGTTAAAACTTATAAGTAAGACAATTTTAAAAAAGTTGTTGTAAATCAATATTCGCCACATTTTAAGAGAAAAGTTGTTAAAGAGTATTAATACAACTTACATGAAATAATTATTTTATAAACAATGATTTTACAACGTTTTCTTGTAAAACATTGTTAAAAGGGTATTTTACAATGTTTTTTGCAGAAACATTGTGAATATAAATATTGTAAAAATGTATTTTTACTGTAGTGATGGGATAATCGTTAAATCCTCTGCCTTTATATTGGAAAATATCTACCTTTCTTATAAGACTCGATTAATCCCTTTGATTTTTCATGCAAAAATATCAAAACAAACAAAAATAATGGATATGTTATGTTTATTAGCATGCTTACCTATATAAAATTCAAAATTATGTTGAAATTTCCGACTCTTTTAAATTGCATATAAAATAGACAATTAACATAAATATTTTCAATGGTTTATATTGGTCTTTAATTTTGAAACGGCTGGAAGTTTTAAAACGAAATTTTGAATGTGCACACACCTGCACATACACAGATACATACACACACACGCACATACATAATATAATTTTGGATATGTCCTTGGGGTAATTCTATAATTTATTGTAAATTAATTAACATTGTTATCAATTCTCGTTTGTAAGGTGCTTTTCTTTTTGTTACATATTTGTTATAATGTGTTATAAATAATTAAATGGTTAACTAATATATATTTGACATAAAATCCAAAAATATAATATTTGTGATAATAATTACAAATGGTTGTAATCATGAGTATTGTAACATGATATTATAAAATACATCATTTTAATTGTTCCAAGTTAAGATGCATTGAGACTGGACATCGTTGTATCTATCGAGACTAGAGTATGTAATTCTTTTCAAATGTTGAGCAATGTATTACTCATGATTATTGGAGGCACCTAAGGGTTACGTACTATTAATTATTTTATAATTATGGAACGATTCACTCGATGGTTTTCAGTTGGTATATATAACTAAGGTCAAATAGAAAATATTGATGTGATCGATTTACATTGCTCTCTCGCCTTTAGAATACCGTCAATCTTCAATATGAAAACTACGCTTTGATTATTTCAACTTATAGTACATTGTCCATCAAGTGACTATAGTTGGATCAAGTGGAAGCATTGGATATGAAGCACTGTTCAAGAGAGGATTTGTCCCCTTAATTATATTGGGTTAGTATCGCGGTCAATTCAAAGTCAAAATATCTAACTTGAGTAGTTCGATGAATAATAATTGTTATTATTAAACCAAGAACTTCGTGTTTGAACCGTAGAGTTAAGTGTCAACCATATTGGGATTTTGACCATTACCAAATTCTATAAGTCCAAAGTGATATAGTTTTGACAAAGAGAATTAGTGTAAATAATAGTTACAATCGGATAATGCTTAATAGAGTAAAATCGGATTTTATCGAAACCAAGTAAGCGATAAATTTTGCTAAAATGTCACATCTTCTACTAAGTGACCCACAAACGTTAATATTAGAATAGATCGATATTAATCGCTGATCAAATTGACATCTGACGAGTCACACAACTGAAAATGATGAATTTTCCTTTGATTAAATGATCTAATTAATTTATAATTGTTATAAATGAATTAAATAAAATAATATTTTTAAATTTGATTTGATAAATGAATATCAAACGTATTTTTAAAAGTTATAAATACATTAATTGATATACAATATCGATAAGCATTTTAAATTAAATTTAAAATGAAAAATATTCATTCAGGCTCTAAATGGGTTTATGGCCCATGTGGGGCTGATAGGATCAGCAGAAACACGAGGTTAGGGATGGCTATTAGATGGGCTATAGAGGAATAAAAATGGATGGCTAAGATTAAAGGAGATTGAGTAAAAGATATGATCCTAAAATCTCGTATTTCCTTCCTCTGTTTAAGCATCTCTTTCTATACTTGATTTTGATTATTTTAGAGTTTCCATCCCTACACATTACTGGTCGAATTTTGCTGTCATCTACCCATTTTCAAAAGATCAAATCAAATCAATTCAATTGCTAATTGATTGTTGGTTGGTCAACGGTTCAAGGACTAACACTCTTTTGGATCAGAAATTGTTTCAAGGAGCACATATCATCATTTAAAGGTGTACTTCAAAGCATTGGAAGTGAAGTATATTTTTGATCAAAATATAATTATAAATTCTTAGATATAACATTATATATATATATATATATATATATTATTGCTAGTTAGGTGACGATATCGATAAGTGATATTGTCACAAAATTGTTTTAGTTGTATGTATGAACATACTCATATACATACATATATATAATTTGCTATGGTCATATCTATAATGGTATGGCTCAGAGATAAACTTTTTTTGATTATCTAATTACACACACACGCACACACACAGATATGTGTGTGTGTGTGCGCGCGCTTACATATATACATATACATATATATATATATAAATTAGGTTTCAAAATATCACTCAAAAATTTACTAGAAATATTTCAAACTTAGGTTTCAAAATATTTTTATATTAATTAGCTAAATTAAATCGGTTCCATAATTGAATTAAATAACATTCAAAATTTAAAAAATAAATTCTAAGCCATGCATAAGATTGGGTAGTTAATATTTCTTATTTAAAAAATATTTAAAGCATTTATAAGAATTAATCTATTAATATATAATTATACATTTATAATTAATTAATTAATATAATATGTATTAAAAATATATTTTATTTACATATGTATGTATTATTTTTGGTTTAAAAAATATTATTATTATTTATTTTATTTTATATATTTATAATTGATTTCAGTATATTCACATAATTATGTATATCTATATATATGTTAATATTTCATAATTTCATTTATATGCATATATATATATTTATTTATTTATCTACATTTATAGATTAAAAAATTAATTAAAGTTCATATATATACGTATTTAAAATATTTTATATATGTAAACAAAAGTATATATACATATATTTAGATAATATATTTGCATATTGGATGAGCTAACGTGTCTATTGCGATGTAAATCTCAATATCTATACACGAGCATGTTATACCTAGCACGGATTGATATGTCATACATGCATATACATATATATATGTGTGTATATGATACACATGTATATATATACACACATAACATAATTGAATATACTATATCAATTTATAAATTAAAATAAAATAAAAGTTTTATTTAAATGAAATTTGGAAATGTTCTAAATAAATTAGACTTCATAGGCCTAGTAAATGTCCAATAGGAAAAAAAATTGAAATTCGTCCATAACTTCTGGTACGAACAGACCCAATTCTAACAATGTATCGAAGTGTAATAGCCTATGCATTCTAAATTAGCCATGGTAGGGTTAACTATTGAGCTCAAGACCAAAGGTTATCCTTAATAGGAAAGGCCTATATTTGAATTGGGCCTTGGACTAACTTTCAAAATTGTTTGAAAATTTGAAAAATATGAGGTTTTAAATTTAAACGTTAATTTTAATATAAGATATAAATATGTTATAAAAGTTATAATATAATATTAATTTTCATAATGTTTGAAAATATATGTTGATTTTGGAATTTTAAAAATTTATTAATAAGGTTAATAAAATAAATAAATTAAATAATTTAATAAGTAATAGATGTATACATGTATTATATACTATGATGATATATGTTATGTTAGTTGTTTTGAAATATTTAAAATAACATAAATATACATGTATATGAAATTAATTTTTAAATAAATATAATTAAATTAAATAAATTAATTAAAAGGTTAATTATTAAATGATATTCACATGTATATGATATGTGTGTAATACTATAAAGGTTATAATATATAGTAAATATCCAATATAAATGTTACATTAAGATAATATAAAATTAACTAAAATTGATTAAATAAGATTTAATTAATATTATACATAAGACTATTATATAAGTAATATAAAATACAAAGGTTATATAATAACAAAACTATATAATATGAATATATAAATTAAAGGCTGAACATTAAAGAATAGACTTAAGGAATAAATACATATGTAAATGTATGTGTACCGTGATTTTTGATGTGTTTGACACTTGAACCACGAGAGTAATTCATAATAATTACATTACTCGATAAGTCGATACCACTCAATGTAATATATATTGAAGATTATAAATCTTCAATATAATGTTTTCATCTACCATATATATATATATATATATATATATAAATTATTTACATACCACTTAGTTTTTGAGAAAATTCGAGCTAGGGATGTTATGTGTAGTATTATTAGTATATTGAATAGATGAGATAAGATAACTATATGTATTTATTAAGCAAACTCAAGGTACATATACTATACTTAGGCCATTGCGGTATGGTAGGTATGAGCGAATAATTTCATTTCGATTTGTTAAGAAAACTCAAGGTAGAAGTGAAATTAGGACAAGGTACCAAAGATTAGGAATTGTATATGATGCAATCGATAAGAAGTCACCCATCGTCCATGGAGCTATGATTTTTTAAGCAAACTCAAAATTAGAATTCCAAGACGATGAGTCTGACACCTACTAATGAAGTTGAAAGACTTCTATGTTTTGACCTAGGGTTTGGAGAAACATAAAAATACTAATGAGAGATTATTAGTAAAATAAAACATAAAGTTTAACCTTATTACAATTATAAGAACATCTACTATGATTCGTCCTAATAATCTACCACTTAAACTTGTAGAAAATGAAAACTCCAAAATTGTTTTCTAAAAAGGATAAGCTTATCAGACATAACTATACCGACTAGCTAAGAGCAACTAAAATAGCGCTGACTAACGAGCGCCTTTGGTATGCTATTACATGTGAACCTAAAGAACAACCCACTAATGATGCGGACCCTGAACAACGACTTGCTTATGAAAAATAGGTGTCTGACCTAGAGATCGCCCAAGTTTTCATGTTGTTTACGCCAGACAAGCCGTTGTAGAGGTAGCATGAAAATATGTCTGTCCATGAGATATTTGACAGTCTCAAGGCTTTTTTTGTGAAATTGATGTTCTGCAAAGTACGAGCTTATGGAGAAGCTATTCCATACTGAGATGACTAAAGAACAGAAAGTGGATGATTATGTTCTAATGATGAAGGGCTATATTGATAGATTTTTGCAATGAAGGCTGAGTACATCACCCTCAATGAAGCAGCCAAAAAGTCAATCTAAATGTGTAAATTTTTGAGTGAACTCAGAGTGATTACTGATACCAAGAATCCTATAGCATTATTCTATGATAACAATGTGGCGATGCAAACCACAAAAGAGCCTGGAGTACATAAAATGTCATGGCATATTCTTCAGAAGTTCCACCTGATTAGAGAATTCATTAAGAAGAAAGAGGTCGTAATACAAATGGTAGATACCAATGATAGCATAGCAGATCCATTCAATAAGGGACTAGCTCGATCGGCTCTCTAGAAGCTGATTGAAGGATGGGATTGAGATTCCACAATTAGCCTCAAGTGCAAGTGAGAGATTGATAGAGTTAGGGGTATGCCTTAGGGAAATTCTGTAATTTACCGTAAATTAATTAACTTTGTAAACAATTCTCGTTCGCAATAAAAGTGTTTTTCTTTCTAGTATATATTTTTTATAATATGTTATAAGTTATTAAATTCTTAATTAAAATATATTTAATAGAAAATCCATAAATGGGGTGTTTTGATAGTAATTACGAATTGTTTTAATCATGAGTATCGTATCACAGTATTATAAAACACATCATTTTAAATGTTCCTAGTCAATGTGCATCGAGATTGGATAGAGACTAGAGAACATAATGCTCTCTAAAGGTTCTGTTTTATACTACTCATGATTTCTAGGGGCAGCTAGGGGCTACGTATTGATAGTTATTGGATATCTATGGAATAACTCACTTAATTAGTTTTCTATTAGTTAATATAATCAAGGCCAAATAGAAGATATCGATGTGACTAATTTATGTAGTTCTCTTGACTTAAGAATACTGTCAATCTTCAATATGAAAGCTCCGCTTTGATTATAGTTAAATCATGGCATGACGTCATTTAAGTGATTATAGTTAGTCGAGTAGAAGTATTGAAAGTGATGCACTATTCAAGAGAGGATTCATCTCCTCGATTATATGGAGTTAGTATCATAGTCAACTCAATTGAACTCAAACTCAAAATCTCTGGCCAAAGTAGTTCGGTTAATAATAATAATTATTATTAAACCAAGGATTTTGTGTTTGCACTATAGAGTTGAATATAGACGATATTAGAATTTTGACCATTATTAGATTCTTTAAGTTCAAAATGATATAGTTTTGACGAAGAGAATTGGCGCAAATAATAGTCACAGCCAGGTAACGCTTAATAAAGTAAAATTAGATTTTGCCGAAACTAAGTAAGTGATAAATTTGGCTAAAATATCACATCACCTGCTAAATGACTTATGAATGTAAATATTCAAATATTTCAATATTAATTGCCAATCAAATTTTCACCTCACGAGTCATATAACTAAAAATGATGAATTCTCCTTTGATCAAATGATTTAATTAGTTTATAATTGTTATAAATAAATTAAATTAAATAATATTTATGAAATAATATTTAATAAATTTGATTTTGATTTGATAAATGAATATTAAATGTATTTATAAAAGTAATGAATCATTAATCGATATACGATACCGATAAGTGTTTTAAACTAAATTTAAAATGAGAAATATTCATTTGGGCTCTAAATGGGTTTGTGGCCCATCATGGAGCTTATAGGATTAGCTGAAAGATGGGGTTACAATAGCTACTGGATAGGCTAAAGAGGAATAATGATGGATGGCTAAAATGGAAGGAGTTTGAGTAAAAGATATGATCTTAAAATCTCTCCTTTCCTTCTTTTATTTAAGCATCTCTTCCTACATTTGATTTTGATCTTTTCTGAGCCTCCATCCCTAAACATTGTCGACCGAATTATCCCTATCATCTCTCCATTTTCTAAAGCTCAAATTAAATCAGTTCAACTGCAATTCGACAACTGGTGGTCAACGGTTCAAAGACTAGCACTGGATCAGAAATTGTTTCAAGGAGTAGACATCATCATTTAAAGGCGTACTTCAAGGTATTGAAAGTGAGGTATATTTTTGATCAAATATAATTATAAATGCTTATATATAATATCTTATTATATATACATATGTGCGTGTGCGTGTATTGCTAGTTAGGTGGCGATTCTGATATGCAAGTGATACTGTCACATAATTGGTTTGGTTGTATGTATAAACATACTTATAAAAAAATTCAAAATATACATATCTATAATGGCATAGCTTAGAAATAAAAATAAATGAACTTTTTTCGCTTTGTTAATATATTTTCATATATATATATATATATATATATATATATCATAATTTAATTACTTCATCATACTTTATGTAGATATGTCATATAAATTTTATATATAATGTATTATACATGATTTATATCCAACAACAACAAAATTATATATATATATATATATATATATATTATTATTTAGTTAAATCATTTAAATACATAAATAAAATATATTAATATATATTATATATATAATTATGTTTCATGGTTTATAAAATAATATTATTACAAATCACATATTCGATGGAATTTTTTTTATTCAAAATATTTTCAAATATAATCTGGAAATCAACAACTAAATATAAAATTATGAAATAAATTTTCTAAGTATAAAATATCACTCAAAATTTACTAGAAAATTAAATTTCAAAATTATGTTTGAAATACTTTATATTAATAATTTAAATAAAAACCATTCGAAACTTGAATTAAATAATATTTAAAATTAAAAAAAATATTCTTTTAAGCCATGCTCAAAACTAGATAATTAATATTTTTTATTTAATTTTTAAGTATTTATAAAAATTAATTTATATTTAAATATTTTATTATAAATTTATAAATATGTAATTAAGATATATATTTAAAAAACCGTTTTATTTACACATGCATGTATTATTTTTGGTTTAAAAAA
The DNA here is from genome assembly GCA_030765085.1 of Allium cepa. Lineage (NCBI taxonomy): Eukaryota > Viridiplantae > Streptophyta > Magnoliopsida > Asparagales > Amaryllidaceae > Allium > Allium cepa. The sequence goes on along the minus strand of CM060941.1, from coordinate 296,274,454 downwards.
TTATTTTTATTATTTATTTTATTTGATTATTTTTAATTGATTTGGTATATTCACATAATTATGTGTATGTATATAATGTTAGTATTTCATAATTATATATATTTATATATGTATATATATCTATATACATAGATAAAAAAATAATTAATACACACACACATATATATATATAATATTTTATATATGTGAGCAAAAATATATGCACACACATATATACATTTTGACAATATGTTTGCATATTGCATGGGTTAACGTGTTCGTTGCGATGTAAATTTCAACGTCAATAAAAGGGCATGTTATACCTTGCATGGATTGATATGTTACACATGCGCAACACATGTGTGTGTGTATATATATATATCATAATTTAAATTAAAAATACTATATCAATTTATAAATTTAAATAAAATAAAAGATTATTAAATAAATGTAGAAATATTCTAAATAAAATAGACTTCATAGGCCAAGTAAAGATCTGATAGGGTAAAGTATTTCAAAATTACCCATAACTTCGGCTGCGAGCGGGCCATGTTCCAATAATTCATACATACATACATATATACAAGAGGCTGTACGTAGATTGCCACCTTTTTTCTTTTAATTTTTCATTTAAAAAACTATTAGATCAAGATAACATTTTCTTGTAGATATCACTTTTATTATGTACATAATTTTGGGTTTAAGAGAATAGGAGCAATGATAAATATTTTTACCCTTTGAGCTGAAGGTTGTTTTTGCTTGATTTTATCCTAGTATAGAATGGGCCGGCTCGCGTAGTCCTACAGGTCGGCATGATTCCAACAACCAACATCTCGGCCCGTACTTCGGTCCGCATACTTCTAGAAGCAAGTATCTTAGCTCGCCCATTTCTCGAAGCCTACAACCAACTTGAGCGGTTGGTTTTCCCATCAAGAATGGCAAGCCAGACTTTAGTTCCCACTCAAATTAGGCAACATTCATTTTACTTATCAGCAGACGAGACCAATGGATGGTGGCCTGACATGCAATATGAATCTCAACAGTTAAGCGGCCCATCCTGCGACCCACTATCCAGCAAGGTCCATTGCTCACCTTCCACCTCAACTGCCTACACTTTATGAAGCTCCCCTTAATTGGCACGACATGCCTAGACCATAGGTGCCTAACTACCTTTGTAAAGAAGATTCGCATGTACAACTTCTTTCAAAAGATTTGTGCATATGACACTGTTCATCTGAGAAAATGCCGCTTTGCAATAATCACTCTATTTCCTTTGCTGCCACACTGAAAAATTATCACTGCACAACCATTTCTTGGTCTTTTGCCGCATGTCCCTGAGCAGCCCATGTCAAAATAGATCGTCAGTTGGCATCATCTAAATCACATGGTCCAACTAACATCCTAACTAGCACCCATCAATCATTCACCTCAATCAATGGCTTAGAGCAATTTCTGGGTTTTAGCAGTGCAATCTCAACCATTCAATATAGATTTCAACAGTTATAAATACATTAAGACTTTCATTTTTACAAGAGAAGAATAACACAAGCTCTTAAGCACTAGCTATTTTGTTATCATCTCTTGTAATTCAATTCATCGTAAAAGAAACAAAGCAATAAGAAATTCCTTATAATGGACGCAAATCAACTTAGATTAAACCATTATAAATTTGCATTTCTTTATTTTTCACATATTTTACTTCCTTATTTTATATTTCCAATCAAGGTATTAATGAAATACCTTTGCTAATATTAACTCTTAATCATAATCCTAAAGTTGGCTAAGTTTTTAAAAGGTTTTAAAATTTAGCCTAAATGACAATGGTATGTTAAATTAAACTAGCATCGAAAAAACATAATGCTAAGTTAGAATAGTATTAGATGAACACAATGCTAAATTAAATCAATTACTATAAATACTTTGAAAATGAATGTTATTTTGGTTCATCTAGTAATACTTTATCCGAAGCAACTCTAATTTAGCATTATGTTCGTCTGATACTAGTTCATTTAACATTCTTTTTTATTTGATGTTACTTTAATTTAGCATTCTGTTGTCCTTCGAACTAAATTATAAAACATGTATCCTTTAGGAAAAAAATCAGTTTTAGGCCTTTTCTTTTGACAGATTTTTTATTTTGGATTTTTTAGAAAATTCTATCACTCTCAGCTTCATATTCAAAACAGATATTTCTAACCAATCATGTTCAACTACAATTTTGAAAGGATAAAAGTTTTGAAATTGTGCTTTAAGTTTTATGAAAACGATTTATATTGTTAGAAGAACTCATCAAAAAAATGTTAGCTCAACCCAAAATCATTCATTAAAAAAAACAATAAGGTAACATGAAGGAATAGATGGGGATGAGGATGTGGAAGCTTAACTTGTCATTATGTATATATGTATGTATGTGTGTGTGTGTGTAAACATAAATATGTATTGTTCGATTCAAGGGCCAACATTAAAAGTAAAATTGCTCCAAGGATTCCAAATTTGTTTTTAGTCTGAGATAAAACTCTTAGCATTGATCGAGTAGAAGGTCAAATTTCTCGCTGCATATTTGTGCTCATTTCAAATTTGAAAAATAAGGCTTTGACGTGGATAATGAGATGATTAGTAGAGAGAATCTCGAGGATTTATACATGTGGCAGTGTAAGGATAGTGATGGAAACAATTGATAATGTCAAAAGTTGTTGTTGATGATGAAAAAAGAAGGGACGATGTGGAGATGGCAATAGCTGATGATGTTAAAGGTGGTTATGATGATTAATAAAGAAGGAATGATGGTGGAGATAGAAGAAATATTGACAACAATGGAGTTGGACGATTGATTAATGATGAGGAATGATTAAGATGGTCAGTGATGGAACTGAAAGAGATAAGGGTATGCCCTAGGGGCAAAATTTATTACATATATCTAACTCGATAACCAATTTTGTTCAAAATAAAAGATGTTTTTTCTATTATATACTTCATATAATGTGTTATATTAATTATTTAATTGAATTAAAATATATGTAATAGAAAATCCATAAATGTTGTTTTTGTGACAACAATTATAAATAGTTTTAAAAATGAGTATTCTATCACAATATTATAAAACACATCATTTTAAATATTTCTAGTTAGGATGCATCAAGACTGTATATCAGTGTACCCGTTGAGACTAGAGTACGCAATGCTCTCCAAATGTTAGGCAGTGAATTACTCATGACTGTTGCAGGCATCTAGGGGTTACATACTAGATAATAATGAAATAACTGACTTGATAGTTTTATATTGGTTAATATAACTAAGGTTAAATAGAGAATATCGATGTGATTGATTTACACAGTTCTCTTGACTTAAGAATACTGTCAATCTTCAATATGAAAGCTCCACTTTGATTATATTCAAATCATACGGAGTCCATGTGTGACTATAGTTGGGTCGAGTGGAAGTATTGGAAGTGAGCACTATTCAAGAGAGGATTCATCTCTTCGATTGTATGAGGTTAGTATCATGGTCAGCTGAAGTCAACCCAAAGTCAAAGTCTTTAGTTAGAGCATTTCAGTTAATAATAAGTGTTATTATTGAACCAAAAACTTTGTGTCTGGACTTTGGAGTTGAAATGTGGAAAATTTTGGAATTTTGACCATTACCAAATTCCATAGGATATAGTCTTAATGAAGAGAATCAGAGTAAATAAAAGTCAAAACCGAGTAACGCTTAATAAAGTAAAATTGGATTTACTAAAACTAAGTAAACGATAAACTTAGCCAAAATGTCATACTGCATACTCAGGGATGTGAGAACGTTAATATTCGAATAGTTCGATATTAATCACCGACCAAATTTACATTTGACAAGTCACACAACCAAAAATGATGAATTCTCCTTTGACTAAATGATTTAATTAATTTATAATTATTATTAATTAATTAAGTTAAATATTATTTATGAAATATTATTTATAAATGATTTTGATTTTATAGATAATATTAATTGTATTTATAAAACTTATAAACACATTGATCGATATACGATATCAATAAGCATTTAAATTAGATTTAAAATGCAAAATATTCATTCGGGTACATGTTAACGAAGAAATCTGCTAAGTCTAAAAATGATTAGGAAGATAGGTTAATCAATAAGAAGTTTTGGAGATGCCCGTTGAAGCCATCAATTCGAAGAGGTTTCTCGTAGGGTTCCTTGATGTTGCCGACATAGTTGAAGTCATATAGGCAATTCGAAGTTCAATGTATTATGCACGAACCGATTCAATGTTCAATATACTATGCAAGGATCAGTTTGAAGTCAAGTAACAATTCGAGTCACAAAATAATAAATCCAAGTCAAATTGGTCATGCTATTCAATATGCTATGTTATGCCTTTGTTTAATTTCCAATCCTTATGTGTACAAAGTCAAAAGGTTCGATAGACTATAAAAATTCCCAAATCAATTTAGGGTTACAAGGCTTTAATTTAAGAAGCGAGAGAGAGGAATCAAAATTCGTCCCTAAAATGGCACCTATAGGGTTGTATTTATAGAGGCGAGCAGCCTTCTCTTCGTATCTTGGATCTTTATCAGACTTTGACTCCATCGGCGCTTAATATTGGTCTCTCCACTAGTATGTCTTTGGTGGGATTTACTTCAATGAGGCCTATTCTCGACTATGTTAATTCAGCTTCTATCTTCATAGCTGGACGTCATATGCGAGAGCGACGTTATCTCATCCTTGATGTCTTCATCGCTGGCATCAATTATTGTTGGTAAGGATACCTTCAAAGCATTGTAGTATATAATGTCGCCTCTCTGTAATACAAGGGTCTTCATGGATGTTGATAGTGCTTCCTATCAACACTGCTTGCACAACGTCTTCGAAGAGCTGTAAAGTGTATCTTGTACATGGACGGAGTATGAAGTGGTTATTAGTAGAGTGGAGTATTGCTATGTGTATAACGCCTTTGAGGAGCTTGTGCGGTGTGATGAAAATAGGACTTTGCATCGAGGAACCTTGTTATGTCCACCGACACTCTCTAACAATTGGCAAAGTTGGTTGTGCTCGACCACTTCAACATTGATCTGTAGGTGCTTCACTGGTTATACATCTTCGATGTGTGGAGTGACCACTGACAAAGTGAGAAATAACCTTATGTCCCTATGACCTCATCGCAGGGCTATCCTTGGTATTACCGCGTTTTAGTGGCTTTGAAGCACTTGCGAGGTACATGATGGTCATGGCTTTGCTTCAATGGAACATGTTGTCACCACTTTGGCACCTCCTAATACCTTGCGAGGTGAGTTGCATTTGACCTTTTCGCTTATTTGGTCATATGCAGCACTATGTATACTCTATTGCAACTGTGGTGCGACATTTTTTACCCTTTAAAACTATCTCACAAGTACTCTGATGGTTCTATATCTTCGACAGCGATCATAGCATGCAGAGTGATCAATGAACAGTTATTAAAAATGACATTGGCACCTTAATACTGCTTATTAGTGGCAGATCGAACTCCTTCGATGAGATTTATTGTAGTAACGTTTGCCTCCTAGTATAAAGGAGCCATTGACTTTTCGAGTCAACAGTATCAGAGCTGTTTGTTTCCCACCTTTTGGTCTTCTATCGCTGATCCTAGTCGTTTATTTAAAAGTCATCCAATGGCTCCAGCACGTCTACCTTTTCCTATAAATAGCCAGGCTCTTCCCTTTTCTTCCTTTACCTGCAAGTAACAGCTTAAGAAAGAAATCAACATTCTCTTTAAAAGTATCTAAATATATACAATTCTTAGTCACTCGGTTCTCATTAAGGTAAGGTTTTTATTTCAATTTGACTAAGTTAAGATGTTTATTCAATAAATTAGGTTTTAATGGTATTATTAGGGTTGGTTTGGGGATTTCGCTATTTTCATGGGTTATGTTTGAATCTTATTGACTCCAAGCTGAAGCTCGGATTAGGCTTTAGAGCTTTTATGTTCATTAACCTCGGCATAGATGGATTTAAGTTAGACTAATACCATATTTTTCATCAGTAATTGGAGTAGGCATTTTATCAAACACGTTCTAAGCCCATCAAAGACTATAGTTTACTAGACCTGAAACCCGTTATCGAACAATTCAGGAGACACTTCTAACCTTATTGTGATGAGTGATACTGATAATTTTTGATATCATTTCGACAATCGACGTTAGTGAGACACTTTATTATTTTTTACCTCATTAGTAATTGTTTCTAACATGAAGCCTTGGTATCATAAATAGTATATAACCGAAAAGATGATCTTCACATCGGCTTTCATAATTGATCATTCCAGAAGACATTATGTTTCTTACTGTTAATGAGGGCCTTATGTAATTTTGTCATCTTACCAGCTAAGAGTTTTCATATTGTAAATAATAAGGATAAAGCTCACCGACCTATTCGAAGTAATAAGTATTATCATTGTTGAGGTAATTAAATTGACTAAATGTGACGCCAATCAGCTTGACACTGGTTTCATGTCAGTTGGTACTAATGGTACTCTTTGTTGATCGAATATGATGAAGTCATCTCCTATGTTATTTTCTAAGCAAAAGCGCGGTGACCCTTTGTTTGAAACATAGAAGTCTTCAACAACATTAGGCGCATTGACTTAACTCATCGACAACATTTCTTTATGTTCGTTTGCAAGTATAGTTTAACTGCCAGAGTCTCACTGTTTTCCTTTACTTATTCATAACCATTTTCACATTGCAAGTGGGACTTCATATGACATTGACACTCTCGATACTACTGCTTTTGGAATGTTGTAAATCATTTAGCCAACTTTTATGTCTAATTAATATTGTTGCTATTTGCTAGTGTCGACAACCTCATTGCTTCGATATTAAGCATAGTTATTGGTTCACTTGTTATCGGTTTTAATATGAATGCAATTCTTTATTATATCACTATTCACGGTATTATTATCATATTAGGTTTCAAACTGTTTAACTTTTAAACTTTATCATTACTTATGGTTACGTGACTTTTATTGAGTGTTATTGTTTCACGTACATCATCATTTCGGCAAATTGTATAATACTTAGGCAATAATTTCTAGATTTGAATTTAACATGCATGAATTTCTTTTATAAACCATGGTATTTTCTTAAGTTTAGAGCAATATCACCTAGCACGAAAATGGAAGGCCAACAATCTGGAAAGAAGTCCTCTAAGAGAGCTATCAAGGAGACCAAACTTTCACCCTCAGACAGCAAGAAAGAAGACACTTTTTCCAAATCACCGTATATTACCTCCCAGGCTGAGGCAGATTCCATTCTCTGTCAATTTGATATTACCAGGGTTGAAGCTATCCCTATAGGATCCTCGGACAACATCTATAACCAACCGAAGGGATGTTCTGCTTTCTCCTCTATACATGTCTGGCATACTGGATATCTTTATTTTCCCAAATTTCTTCTGAGATACTTATAACATCTAGATACCACGTCGATCCAGTTCTTGCCAAATTCTCACATATACCTAACATGCTTATAAGTCTGGGATCGAGAAGCAGGTCTTCCTTCTCTTAGTCTTGGGATTCTTCTTCATATAGTTAGCCCTCCTAAAGTAGGTGATCAACCAGACGGTTAATTATATCGGATCTATCCTCATCCAAAAGGTTTAATTTCTGAGACTCTTCATAAGGAAAAAGTATGTAAGACCCAATATTTCTTTGTAAAATGCTTCTCCACTCTTAGAGGGACTTTTTTTATTACTAGTAAGCTTATCTTTCTTACTCATTCGTATTGGTTAGTTATTTCTTATTAACAGGTATATCTCTTCCAGACCCTACTTCCAAAAAGCTAAATTCGCAAGATCATGAACTTGTGTTGTCACTAACCAAAGCAACGGAAACAATAGGGAACAAGCTCAGGCTGCTAATCCCATTCAAGCTTCATCAACACTCCATCATTTCAGATGATCACAAAATCTTGGGAGAACCTCTAGTGGTAAAATGTAACTCTAAGGGCAAGGGCTCATTGGTAATGGGCAAGCCCGAACTTTTTCATCTAATTCCCTTATTCAACCTGGGGTACCTGGTTAAATATCGTTAAAATCACTCAAAATTTATTATAATATCATCTTTAAAATTTATCTTTTTGACTCTGGTTCGTCTGCTTTGGTTATTGCTTCCGTCGGGAAGGAAGTTGCTGTCGGTACTTCCAAAGATAAATTGGAGAAATATGTCACTTTTGCTACAGTTCAGGCTCCTAAATCTCGATCTCTCAAGGATTGTATCTCTAGTTCACTCTTTTTTGCTAAAAGAAAATTAAGTGACAGTTCTACTGCTACTCCCATCCCTAACAAAAAGTCTTAGATTAGGAATGTATAGACTCTTGTTGTTATTGAAGAGGGAGAACTAGTCGATGTTGGCACAATTCTTAAGTCTCTTGATCTTGATTCTACAACTGGAGACAAGTCTGTTGTAGACAAGACTCAACAAGTGGTGAAATCAAAATCTTCTTAGGACCTGATTCACCATATTACTATCCTAAGTTCCCCCTGAAGCCTTAAACTATATTTTGTAAAGATATTTATAAAGAGTGGTTCTCTTTCACTCCGAAAGACCCCTTCCCTTTTAAGTCCCAATCATCAGCTCCTCTCAGTGAATTTAACGACTTTCTTCAATTGGTTATTCAATATGCTTCTTTTTCTATTTTTCAGCCATTACTACCTTCTTTCTACACCCAAGACCATCAGTTTTCTCTCCTTAGACAACACTTGATGTTACATACCCTTTTTGTCTAACTGCTTTAAACTCTTAATATCTCACATATAACATTCTAGCTTATGTCTCATTATTATTTTCAGGTTACAAAGCATCTGCTTTCTCTTCAAGATGAGGCTTCAGGATCATCAAGTGAAATATCTAAACTTAAGGAGGAAAACTCCTCACTTAATAACCCTGTTATTGACTTAACTACCAAAAGACACAAAGCCGTGAAGGAGAAAGACAAGCTGGTTGCCTCTCTTGAAGAAATGAAAACCCTGCTTCAAACTTCAAATGATAGGGTGATGACTTTATAATTTGCACTTAAGGAAGTTTAAATTAAAGAAGTTAAGCTTGTGTCAGAGACTGCGTCTCTTAATAAAAAGAAAGAGGAAGGGGGATCTTCTAGGCAAATTGGTGGAAGTGATTAAAGATGCAAAGCAAAACGTGTCTTATTTTCTTGGCACGCCCATCGATACAATTATCAAGAGATCTTATGAGAAGGTACTCTTCATTGCTTATGCTGATAATGCTTTTATGTGTTTGGACATCAGTTTCCCCTTCCTTCCTTCAGAATGAAATAACAAGTTCATCAGCAAATTTAAAAAGATGTCATAAGGATCTCATGTTCCTAAGGAAGAGGAGGGGGTTGATGTTGCAAAGATATTAACTTTTAATGATCCTCTGGTTGATAAGGAGACTGATTCAGATGAAGAGAAGGATGATGATGAGTACAAAGTTGGTGTAATAATGACAATGATGGTCTTGATGATAATGATGATGATAATAATGACAACAATGGTGGTGGAGGTGGAAATGGCATTTCTGGACCATCAGTTGACAAGGATGGGTCAGGAGGCACTAATCCAGATTCAACTTCCCAAGGTATAGGGACTATTGAAATTCCCGATCCTTCCTGGAAAAGTCTCCCAAGAAGGACAACATTTCCCAAGGCCCGAAGCCCGAAGACAAAGAGAAATCTCATCATCTACTATTCTGCTCTCTCAGGTATGAATCTCATTATGCAAATGTTTTCGATTATCATATAATCTTTAGTTAATACATTAACCACTTTAGTTAAGGAGAAATTCAAAATATTTTTATGACATCATGCTTGAGAAGAAACAATTGGATTTAGATTGCCTAAATAGAGAACTGGACAAACAAACAAAGGATTATAATAAGTTATCTGAAAATATGAGAAGCTTGCTAGGAGCACATCAAGATTGAGATATTTCAAAGAAGAAGAAATTTCTCCCAAAACGAGGAAAGGTCGCCATCACCAAGAAAGACTTATGAAAGAAAATTTCGAACTTCTGACCCTATGTTGGATGCTGATTGATGACAGGAATGCCCTAGTGTAGTTTCTGTACAAAGTTTATATTAGAGGTAAAATTTTCGATTTCTCATACTTAGGTGACAACCGTGGAGGTTTGTTTAGGCGCTTTCATCGCAAATATTTGGCTGAGCATGGGTTTGATCCTTATCCTGGAGCATGTTGGAATCTTCCAAAAGTTACTCCTATTCCTCTTTCTTCTCTTTTTCTTCCCCTTGAAAACCTTAAGTATAATAGAAAGTGATCTATCAATGTATAAGAAATCAATTTTGTGTGAACCTGAATGACTGTACAATAATGATATGTTACTTAGTTTACTATGAATTTCATTGTTTTAGTTTTCTATGTTGCACGGATCAAAGGCTTCTCATGCAGTTCGGTCCTTAAAGATATCTTGAGTAAATTTGTTAAGTTGAGGAAGGATTTAAGTAGAAATCTTTAATTCTCAAAACGTCACAATTGGAAAGACACTTTTTCCTTTATTTACAAGAAATTTACATGCGGTTTCCACGTTTCTGCTTTGATTTTCTAGGTGATGGGAAGGAGAAATTACTTAGCAAAATCCAATCCTACCATACAAAATTAATATATGGTCATGATAACCCTCCAGTCGAGAATGGATACTCTGAATGGAATCAAGGCTTTTTTCGATTCTACACTTACTTTGGCTGCTAGGTCATTCGAAAAGGCTAAGGTCGTGGTGTCAAAACTTTGAACATTAATTAGATGTTATTGAAATGGAATTGCAATGTAACATTGATTCTTAATATTATTTGTAAAACTTCGATTATTATTCATAGAAGAGTTTGTCCATTATGTGTTGATTTTTGTTTTCTTTATTTTTAATAGGATGGCCAGTTAGCATGTAAACCTGATTCTTTAGACACCTCGTGAATTATCGAAGTTAAAGATTGGTTGTTTGCATATATGAAGGAGAAACGATCATTCCGAGATGACGCGGCCTTATGGGTCCCAAATAACTCTTAGGAACGTGAGTATCATTCGAAATATTTCCTATTAAAATCAGTTTTTAGTGCTTACAAAGAAATAAATACTCTCGTGGAGGCAGAACTAAAAGAAACAAAGAACAAGCTTCGATTGCTAAAAAAGAGAAAGAACACACCTCAGGGATCTAACTTCTTTATTGAAGCTGACTTTGAGAGAGCTAAGCTCCATCGGAAAATAACCAATCTGAACTAGAGCTAACAAAAAGCCAAGTATCATGCCAATCATTGGAGTTTATTGTAAGTTGGGGTGATTCTAGCCTTCCCTCTTCCACTCCAAGATGGAGAACAAGATCCACATCCTCAACTAATCATGAGTTTGCTGCTTTCCTAAACCCTCCTCCAAGTTTGAGTAGCGCAATGATCTTTAAGTGGGCTAATCAAGTCAAATTTGAAATGATGTAGTGTTTTAGTAAGAAGTGGAAGGAAAAGATATCCCAATGCATCAGTGAACATGAAAATAAGGTTCAAAAAGTCGAACGCGACAAGTATGATCTTAATCAAGAAATCAAAAGCTAATGAGTATGATTTGAACTTTATGAGGAGCTAACAAGATTCTTTATCATACTTTGAAAGAGTAGATCAGCTCAATTGATGATGTAGACACCATTTGTAAAAGGGAAAAGAAACTCAAGGAACTCGTGGACGTGTCCATTCATCACATCACTGATCCCTTAATTGCCAAGGGTTTGGATAAATCAATGTAGAATCTAAAGTTGTAACAGGAACCAACGATGACTAGATATTCCTTCTTTTATCTCGGATATGTAACCAAGATCTGAATTTTTATTATGATTTAGAACTGCGTGATGTTTAGTATCTCATTTTTCCTTGCTTTGAGTTTTTGAGCCCACTTTCTGCTTGTTTATAAATTGAGATTGCTTTCGATAGAGCCTTTTATAACTGAACGTAGATGTTTAATAAAAGAGATTCTTGTTTAAATGATATTAGATCTAGTAACAATACAGAATATCAGAAATCTCTATCTGGAAGGTCTAAAATCCATGTCTAGAATAATAGAGGACTAGAAATCCATATGTTGAATAATAGAACATTGAAAATCTATATCTAGTAATAGCTGGCAATGGAATATTTGAATATCTTTTCTTCTTAAGGGTTAGATAGATTTGAAGCGCAACTTGGCTTGGGTTTCTTTTGGAAGACTAATCCGTTGAGAGTACTACTTTGTCTTAAATTTTATTAGACATGAGAGCAAGACTTGGTCGTGGTTTCGATTGATTCAGGAGCACTTCTTTGGCCCAAATTTTGATTGATCTGAGAGCACTACTTGGTTCTGATTTCGATTGATTTGGGAGCACTACTTTGGCTAAGTCCCTTTATTGCCATCTTAGGTGATGGTTTATGTCTGCAGTCCGATGCGTTTGGTTAGCTATCTTAAGCAGGACCAAAGATTTATCTGACCTCCCTTTAGGAGGCGCTTTAGTGAGGCCTTTGATGACAGGCACTAAAGGTTGGTTTAATGCTTTAATAAGGCCTTTCATGGCAGCACAAAAGGCTTACTCCGTCCTCCCTTTTGGAGGCACTTCAACCTAGCGGTGTAGTGAGGGTTGTAGGCTTCCAAAAACTTTGGACTAACCAAAAGATTACTCTAGCTCCCTCTAAGAGGTGCTTCAGTGAGGCCTTTGATGACTGGGGTCTTTGATGATGGCACTGAAGGCTCAAGGCCTTTGACGACCGGGACCTTTGATGATGGCACCGAAGGCTTAAGGCCTTTGATGACCGCGACCTTTGATGGTTGGGACCTCTTACAGTCAAGTCTTTGATGGCTAGGCAGGCCTTTGATGGCTGGGGCCTCTTGCTGTCAAGCATTTGATAGTTGGGCCTTTGATGGTCGGGACCTCTTGCGGTCAAGCCTTTGATTGCTAGGGCATTTGATGGCTAGGACCTCTTGCGGTCAAGCCTTTGATGGCTATGTAGATACACTTATTTTATTCAGAAAATATTTACTCATGATTGGCTTAACATCTTTGTACAAATTGATTCAGTTTTCCTTGCCTTAGAAAGTTGATGACCATTCCTTCCAAGCTCTAGCATTGATTGGTATCATATCCATTTGCAAGATGATAGTGGCAATATGACTTTCCATGATTCCTTTCGAATTTGGGTCTCATTTTTTGTGAAGGCCAATAGTCAAGCTCATCCTCAGTCAGAAAATAGATGTTCTCAAGAGAAATGGTGAGAATGCAGTCTTTTGGAAGCCGTGACTTATAGATTAACCCCTTTAGTCGATGCTTAGCTCTTTTGTTGCTCACTTTCGGTTCCTTATAAGGGATAGGCTTTCTTTTTAGAGAGCTTGCTACTTTATTTGTCTTGTAAGATTGATCGAGCACAGTTTCCCACTTTTTAGTGAAATGATAAAAGTCCCTTCTTATCTCATTTTCAAAGATAGTTCCTTAAGCTTTAAGCTGAAGTTCCTTAGATCCGAGAAGGTTCTATCCTTTTTACATTGTCCATTTAGGGCAAAGATTAGTGTCGATCCTACATGGAATGGATTCAAACTCCATTTTTCAGGATTGTAAGGAGCTATTTGCCTTTTCTTTTCTTCCATAACTCGTAGTGCTAAAAATCTTAGCACTTGCTCTTTATGAAGCTGAAGATCACCATTGGCTTGATAGATTGGCATAGTTATTTGAGGTTCGGAAGATCCTTGTTCAGAGAACTTAGCATGATTAGCTAACATGGATAAGAAAAACTCAATCTATGAAATTAATTGGTGTTAGGAATCAAGGTTAGGTTGGTTTTAAATGAGATATTCTTGGTAGAGTCAATTTCTTTAAACCTGAATAGTAGGCTAGGGTAGTTCCAATTAGGGTTTTAATGTAGTCGGAGGTTCAATCCCTCCTTCTAGCACCAAAATGTTAACGAATAAATTCACTAACCCTAAAAGTGATGAGGAAGATATGCTAATCAATAATAATTTTTAGAGAATCCCGTTGAAGCCATTAATTCGAAGAGGTCACTCGTAGGATTCCTTGATGTTGTCGACATAATTGAAGATATATGGGCAATTAGAAATTCAGTGTATTATAGGAGAACCAGTTCAATGTACTATGCAAGGATCAATTTGAAGTTAAGTAATAATTCGAGTCATAAGTTAAAAATTTCAAGTCAAATTGATCATGCTATTCCATATGTTGTGTTATGCCTTTTTTTAATTTCCAATCCTTATGTGTACAAAGTCAAATAGTTCAGTGGACTCCTAAAAATCCCCAAATCAATTTATGGTTATAAGGCTTTGATTTAAGAAAAGAGAGAGAGGAATTAAAATTCATCCCCAAACTAGCACCCCTAAGGTTGTATTTATAGAGGTGAGTGACCTTCTCTTCACATCTTGGGTCTTCACCAGGCTTCGATTCCATCGACGCTTAGTATTGTCTCTCCACCAGTATGTCTTTAGAGAGATTAAATTCAATGAGGCCTGTCCTCAAATATGTTAATTGAGATTCTGTCCTTGTAGTTGGACATCATATGTGAGAGGAGACATGTCTCATCCTTGATGTTTTCAATGCTAGCATCAATTGGTGTTGGTATAGAAGGATGCCTTCAACACATTGTAATATATGATGTCACCTCTCTGTAATACAAGGACCTTCATGGGTGTTGATAGTGCTTCCTATCAAGACCGCTTACACAATGTCTTCGGAGAGCTTGCAAAGTGTAGTGCTAGTTGTATATGGATGAAGTGCGGAGTGGTTATTAGAAGAGTGGGAATTGCTATGTGCATAATGCCTTCGAGGAGCTTGTACGTTGTAATGCAGATATGAATTTGCATCGAGGAAACTCGTTATGTCCGCTCTGAAATTCTCTAACAACTAGAGAAGTTAGTTTTGCTCGACCACATCGACATTGATCTGTAGGTGCTTTGCCGGTTATATGTCTTTGATGTGTAGAGTGACTACTGAAGAAGTGAGATATAAACTTATGTCCTTTTGACCTCATCTCAGGGCTATCCTTGGCGTCACTGTGTTTTAGTGTCTTCGAAGCGCTTGTGAGGTAATGACGGTCATGGCTTCGCTTCAATGGAACATGTTATGGCCATTTCGGCACCTCCTAATTTCTTACAAGGTGAGTTACATTTGACCTTTTTGCTTATTTGGTCATATGCAGCACTATGTAACTTATTGAGTTATGGTGCGACATTCTAACTCTTTGAAACTGTCCTACAAGCACTTTGATGATTCCATATCTTCGACAGTGGCCATAGCACGTGGAGTGATCAAGGAACAATTACTAATACTGATGTTGTGGCCCTAACACTACATATTAGTGGCACATTGAACTCCTTCGATGAGATTCATTATAGTAATCGTACATTTCTAATTTAATTGCAAATATTAATTTACAATTATAATGTTCATTTATCTATATATAATATTGTTAATTGGGTGACGATTCGAATACGTAGATATATTGTCATAAATTAGTCAGTTGTATGTATAGTATATATGATTATAATTTTTTATTATTATTCATCTATGTTTAACCTAGCTCGAAATTTTAAAAAACTTTTATTTATTATTTAGTTAATTTAATATATAATATATACATATATTTGTATAATTTATAATTTAAATACTATATTATACATGTAAAATCTAAAAATAAATTTTGTATATGATTTTTATTAAATAAAATATTTTCAACCGAAATAAATTATATTTTTGTTCATAAATTATTTTAAAATAATATTTAAATTAATTTATCAAATAAATAATTATGTAAATTTATATATCTATTATAACATACATTTTATATTTATAAAATTTTATTGATGCACATTAAGCTCATGATACAAAGTGAAAAAATAGTTTTTATTTTTAAATATTTAAATCAAAATTCGATAATTTAAAATTGAATTTTAAAATCGTTTTGTATTATAAAAATAACATATTAAATTTTCAAATTATAAAATTTCATGTAAAATTTTCTGGTAATTTTAAATTTAAATTTGGTTTCAAAGTGTAATGTTTTTAATTTTAAATAATTTTATAAGATTTTATTAATATATATTTGAAATTTAAAAAAGAACTAGTCTATGCTCAAGACTAGTTTAATAAATTTATTGAAATAAAAAATGATTTTATAATTTTATTTATATTAATATATAGTTTTTACTATACATATTTATATATAAGTATTAAACATATTCATTTATATGTATGTAGATATATGTGCGTGTGTGTGTGTGTATATTAAGTTATGTATTTGTATAAGTATCATTTCGACATTCAACAAAAAAAATTCTATTTATTACATTTTACATAATATAAAAATATTTATATAGTAACTAATATATGAATACATTTCGTTAATATTATATATTTATATTTATATTCATATATAAATATTTATATATTTATATGAAATTATAGAAACACAGACATATATATATATATATTATAAAAGTAAAAGTTTATATACACACATACATTTGGACAATTTATTTACATATTGGATGAGTTAACGTGCCCGTTGCGATTTAAGTCGCAATATCTATATACGGGCATGTTATAACTTGCACAAATTGATATGTTACATTTGCACAAACTTATATGTAACACACATATTTATTTAATATAAAATTAAATTAAATAATTCAATTCATTTTATAAATATAAATAAAATAATGATTTTATCTAAAATAAAATTTTGAAACGTTCTAAATAAATTTGACTTCATAGTTCCAATAAAGATCCAATAACGTAAAAAAATTTAAAATTCGCTTATAGTTTTCTCTACAGGCTATTACAATTCCAAAAATTATATCAAAGCAAAATAGCCTATACGGTCTAAATTAGTATGTCAAGGTTAACTATTAAGCTCACAACCCAAAGGCTATCCCTTATAGAAAATGCCCAAATTTAAATTAGTCCTTGGGATACTTGCAAAATTATGTTGAAATTAAAATAAAGTTTTTAAACTTAAAAGTTAAATCTAAAATAAGAAAAATATTATAAACGTTACAATATAAATTTTCAAATTGTTTTGAAAATTAAAATAAATTTTTTAAATATAAAAGTTAAATCAAAGTAAAATACATATTATAAATGTTATAATATAAATTTTCAAAATATTTGAAAATATTATAAAATTAATTTTGAAAGTTCTATTTATTAATAAGATTAATAAAATGAATTAATTAAATAAGTTAATTAATGAAATATATATATATAGACACACACACACTCTGTATTTTGATATATGTTATGATATTTTAAAATGTTTAAGATATCATCAATGTACATGTACGTATATAATATGATTTTTCAAAATTAATACAATTTAAGTAAAATTGTTTAATTAATTAAATAAAAATACACATATATGAGATATATGTATCATACTATAAAGGTTATAATATATATTATAAATGTTATATTAAATTAATAAAAAATTAATTAAATTAATTAAATAAGATTAAATTAATATAATATTATACACAAGACAATTATATTAGTAATATGAAATATAAAACTTATATAATAATAAAAACTTATATAATAATAAAAACTTATATAATATAAATGTATAATAAAAGGTGAAACGGTAAGAAACCCAAAATGGACTTAATAGATAAATACATACATATAGAATGTATACCGTGATTCTAGATATGTCCAACACTAGAATCACAATGGTTTTTCATAATAAATACGTTATTCCATAAGTCGATATCACACCATATAATATATAGAAGATTATAATCTTTAATATAAACTTGTCCTTTATCATTTATATATTAATGGATTGCTTGCATACTTTTTAGCTGTTAAGCCTTCCTCAAGCTAGGGTTGTTATGTGTAGCACTATTAATATATTAAATAGAAGAGGCAAGATAACTGCGTGTATTTATTGAGCATTCCTCAGGTATGTGCATTATACTTAGGTCATCGCAAAATCATCGGTCTAAATGAAAAATCCCAATTTACTTGTTGTGATTTCCTTAAGGTAAAGGCTAGATTAGGACAAAGAACCACGGGTTAGGAGTTGTATGTGATACAACCGATACAGAGTTATCCATCATATGTAGGACTATGATTTGTTAAGATTTCCTCAAGATCAGAATCCCAGGGGATACGAGTCCAAACACCCACTAGTGAAGTCAAAAGACGTCTATGTTTCGACTTAGGGTTCAGTGAAAGATAAAAGACTAGTAGGAGCCTTATTACAAAAATGAAATAATAACATTTAACCTTTCCAATATTGTAAGAACATATCTATATAATGTTATAATAATCTACTTGATAAAACATTTATCAATTAAGATATACAAAAGAATTGCATTTAAGATTAATAAATGGAAATATAACATATATTTAATAATAAATTCTTATTGCATGTTAACGTTTGAAAACACATGAAAGTGCCTAATTCTCCAACTACTAAATATGTTCATAATTTGGTTGCTTATACTTTTATTTGGTTAAGATCGTGTATTGCATTCTATGAGTTCTGAACTTAAAAGCAATACAATACTCTAGATCTTTGATCCATATACAATTGCATATGAAAGTTATATAGTGAATGGTCACACATTGTAATGTACAATATTTCGATGAAATTAGTTCATCTGAAATAAGCAAATAAATATAATGTAAGATTGAATATTCAGTTTAATTGATTACAATAAAAGGTCATATTATGTTAAATTTAAAATAAGACCAAAACTGTGTCATAAATCTAAGAACTCGATCGCTAAAATATTAATTTGACCAGTTTACGTAAGGTGCATCATATTTGATGTCCTTAAATGTTAAGAATAATCAAATGCATTTTTCTAAAGAATTCATTGTAATATTGTAGTATGGGATTCATTTAAATGGTTAAGCCATCTAGAAAGAATAATGAATGTATAAGAGAAGATGTGATTCAAGGTACAGTTGGGATGAAGAGAGTGAATGGTCATTTCTGCTTCAGAAAGAAACATTGAAAACCAGAACTGTGATAATAAGAATTGATACTTAACATTAGAATAAGAAATATGATTTCTTCGAAATGTATTATCATATAGAGTTTTTTCTATGAGGTTTGTTTCTTTGAATTTAAGATATTTGATTAAAGTACTCTCCATTGTAAGCTAGTTATAGTAAATGAAGTAAAACCCAGAAGGTATCATTCAAGTTTGACTCCATGCCTGAAGTAAAAGAAAAGCGCTATTACCGATAGTTCTTCTTGCTTTAGTTCCCTATAAGATTGATTGAACAGAGCTTCTTGCTACATATAAATACCCTACGAGCCCTACGAGATAGAGTAATAGGAAATTTTAATAAGTCGATGTTAAGTGAATGACCTCCAAATTCAATATGCTATTGTAATGATAGTGGAGGTAGAGAGAGCATGCCATATAACACTTATTGATTGCATCAAATTATGAAAAAAAATTGTAAAACATATCGAAAATTATTTATGAATTATTACTATTTTTTGGTATCGATTGAAAAATAGAATAGTTATATCTCTTTATGAATATTATAAATATTTATTATGAAATAAAAATATAATGTGGTTTTTGTTTTCATGGAAAAAGTGATGCATTGGAAAATACCTAAGTATTTAAAATTATTTTAGTATTATAGACTAAACTGTAGTTTTGAGAAATAATTTTTGTTATATGATTATGACTCATATGACTAGTTAATTATATCTCAAACAATTAAGGGATATGCACCAATTTAGTGGGAGCATCATAAGAGTTGATGAACTTTTCGGATTGATACATATAGATGTACACAACTATGAGTCTACTAATACCAAAATGGTTCCATATACTTCATCATATTCACCAATGAGTTATCACAGATAACATATGTATTTGATACACATGTATAAGTTTATGATAATCTCATAGAATATAAAACAGAAATAAATAAAATAATATTTGAGAGAAACGATTCGGTTTGATTAAATAGGTGAGTATATTGGAAAGAGTTCTGTATGTACCCAATATGAATAAACATTTAGGCATGAAGGTCACTCATCCTTGTAATGCATAATGATATATTGATAAGGAGAAATTGAACTTTGTTGAGTAAAACACGATTAATGATGAGTGAACTTGAGTTAAATTCTTTCTATAAGGTGTGTAAGAGTAGTACACAAGGCTAAAATTAATATCATCCAAAGAATAGTTTACAAAACCATATGATATAAGGGTTTATAAGAAACTCTCACATATCCTAAGCTAAGGATTTGGCATGTTATGCGAGTCGAAAGATTACTATAAAAATTGTACATAAAGGATCTTGTATGAATTGTTCTAAGAGAACATTAGGAATGATAATCGTTAGATGACTAATTTATGTTGTAAACATAAACATATTGCAAACTAATAAAACATCATTTTTATATAAGGCAATTCATAAAATATTTATGAATGTCTGTTTCGTTGCACAAACTTCATAGTAATGGAATTTCTTTAAGAAATTATTGATATAAAATGAATTTGGATGCGATCCAAGGATAAAACTGATTGTAATGGATGAAATGAAATTAACTGACCCTAAATGAACATAATACATTAGAATGTCTAATGAGTATTTTAATATATTAAAGAGAATCTATGAGTTTCTTATCAACGTCAGGTGTAACAACCCGGATATTTTAACGATTTCAATAATTTAATTAACAGAATTTTGAAATAAAATTTGATATTTGCAATACATCTATTTAAACATAGAAATGGTAAATTTTCATCTGATAATATGGAGTTTATTTTCCTGTGTAATTTTAGTTAAACTTAAATCAATTAATATTTTATGATAATAAAATGTTTCCAAACTTGAATATTTTTATATAATAAATTTGTAAATCATCTTTCGAGTGATACGTCATATTTTATTTTGTCATAGCCCCGTTTATCTTAATTCTAGCGTTTTTGCAGCATTTTTGGTATTGATTATCGACTTTTGATAGGATGATCATACCACTAACATATGTATACCGTTTTGATTGTCTCGTCGTGCTGATCTATGCGGTATATTCACTTATGTGTTTTGAAATTCTGGTACGTTACAAAACGCATACGAACGGTTAACCGTAACGGTCCGTCTTTTTGTTTCTTGTGATCATTTATTTTCCACCGTTCAAAAACCAATGGTCACAACTTTTATTATTTTCTTGATATTTACGTAGGACTTTTGGTTGCCACACTTTCATATTTATTAACCGGTCCATTTTCCCTCTAGCCCTTCGCTTTGAGAACTTTTCGTTTGCAAAATTATAATATAGCATATAAATATTATATATATATTTCCAGTAAAGCTAGCTCGTTCCTTTCTTTAGCTAGCATTATCTCTTTCTTCCCAAACTGAGCTCCTTCTTTACAGATCTAAAAAAAATTATAAAAAAATAAAATAAAAATAAAAATATAACAAGGCTCGCATCTTTCGCCTTTCCTTCAAGCGACCCGATCACCTTTGCGCCTCTTCACCCATCTCACATCTTCCAAAGCCTCCCGCAAACCCCAACTTAACGATCGTAATGTCCCTCCTCCTTTATTCCTACCAGCCCTGAACCGAGAAGGCCATCCCCTCCTCCACGTTTTGCCAACCGACGCCATCTCACCATGAGCAGCTCCTCTCTCGCCAGCCGCTCAGTGGCCGATCTCACCAGAACTCCGCCATAGCCATGCATCACCGTGAAGCCTCGCTTGTCCCAACCTTCAACCCTTCACCATTCCAAAGCTTGGCAGCATCTCTGCTGTTTATACATAAGGTATATATATATTTATAGATAAGTTTATATATGTGATGTATTGAGTTTGTATGTATATATATATATATATATATAAAGTTATATATCTTTACCTCTTCACTGTTTATATTATTATATGTATATGTTTTGTTTGTATACGATTTTTATATGAAATGTGTTGATACAGAATATATATATAATATAGTTTGTTATATAAAAGAAGTATATACTATAAGTTAACTAAATATATATGCGGTATCTGCAGTTTATACATCTGTTAAATATATAAAGGTGAAGTATTTGTTGTTCGTATATATATATATATAATTTATATGTTTATATTCAAGTTGTATATAGTATGTACATTTTGAAGTTCGAATCTATGTTTATATATATATATATATATGTTGTACTATTATATATTTACTGTAATATATATAAGTTTGTCTAAGTGGGTTATATAAGCTTTATACAAGCGTGTTTAAATATATATATTATTCGGCTACAGCATATATGTTTTATAAGCTTACTTGTTTTTAGTTGTTACCTGCTCATTTTTATGTTTCCTTTTGGAAATTTTTAAATTTTACTGATATATGTATGTTAACTGTTTGTTTACTAAGTATATACATTATATTTTATTATAGTATAAATATTGTGTTTATATAGGATATTGATTTTTAATTATATTGTGATGTCAAATAAATGTTTTGTAAACATTGTTTTGCGTACGTATTTAAGTTTATAATTGTATTAGATATTTTATTTGTTGTATAGTTATACAGTCTAGTTCATATATTTTATATATACCGTGTACAGTATTGTATATACATAGATTTTTATATGTACATGTTTTAAAATTTGTTATTGATTTTTATATTAAATATGGACCTTAAAGGGTACTATATTAGTTTATATTAGTTTTAAAACATTGATTTTTTTGATGATAATTATAATAATAGTATATATTTACCATTTACATCAACTAATTTGATTCGTTCCCATCGGTATTATTTATCAGCTTGTTTGTCGAATTCTTGTCAAATCAAGCTTTGCTTTGGAATTCGTGATTGGATTCGTAACTCCTTTTATTCTTGTTCTTCTCTTTAGCATCGAAAGGTGAGTAATCACTCACGATTAACGTTCTTATATTTATTAAATTTGATTTCAATTGAAACGATAATTGAAATATGCTGCTGTTAGTTATTTACATTGATATATATATGCTATTATCTGTATCTGTTCACCCGTGACATCTGACACCATTATATGTTATATATGTTGATGATATATGTCTATTATATTATTATCATATCTGTTATCACTCTGCAAGTTCCCTGTTAGTATAGAATTCCCTATAGGTTGAAATGAAACATACTCAAACGATCTGTAGAATAGGAGAAAATCATTATGGGTTGAAATGATAAACCCAAGCGATTTTCATTTAATTTAATTTGGGATTGCGGGTTGAAATGATATATACCCATATGAAATATAAATTACAGATTGAAATGATAAATATCTGTATCGGTTGACCATAGGATAGAAAATTATATACAAACACTGTTGGTCTATATATATATATATATATATATATATATATATATTGAAAATGATTTCTTTGGTTTTGGAAAGAAATATATGGTTTAATAAATATTGGTTTTTAAATATTATATAAAGGTATTTTTAATTTTTAATTTATATGTTTTGAAAATTCTATAGTTATAAGTAAATTTTGAGATTATAAATTTTAAGAATTTATTTATAGTTTTACTATTTTTAAATTATATAAATAGATTTAATATATATAAATAAATTTATAATATGTTTAAGTATTTATTTAGAAGTATATTTAAAATAGTGTTATAATAATTTTAATAAATTAAGGTTCGGAAGATATTTAATTAAGAATTTATTTAATTAGTCGATTTGAAACTTATGGAATTTGAGATTTTATAGGATATGATTTTATAATTTGATTTTGGTTTAAGGTAATTTAAATGAATATATCAAGTTTAAATAAATTGAAGAAATATTCGGTTATTTGAAATTTAAAAGTTTTATTTAAATGATATTGGATTTATTAAGTAAATATTTCAAAACTAAATAATAGTAAATTGAATTTGATATATATATATATATATATATATATGAAATTATCAAATTTAGTTTTGAAAATGTTGAGTACTTAAGCTTTGAAATAAGTTGAAATTGTAATGGTTTATTTGTGGTTCAAATCTATATATGAAATCGATATAATGTGAAACGGTTTATTAAGAAACTAGATTGAGTTGAAATTGATGAATTGAGATTTGATTTAAATTAAATTTTGGGATTCGAGTTAATTTGAATCAATTTGTGAAGTCTGAGGAAATTATTTTATTACATAAATTATTTTTAATTTTATATTTAAAACTATATATATATTACTTTATAAATTATTTCATCTAAACTATTTTAATATACTAACTATTTTATTATAACTGTTTTTAACTTATAACTATTTTATAAACTGTTTTTCAAACTATTTTATTATATATACTATTTTAATATCTAAACCGGTCAAGTGTGAAGTATTATGAATTCAAAGTATTATGATTTCTAAATTATGATTTCCAAAGTGTTATAATTTCAAGTGTTTTGGTTTCGAAAGAGTTATAACTTTGAAAGTACGATGATTTTGGAAATGGATATATTTGAAATGGAAATGATATCGAATTGATATGGTTTTGAAATGGAAATGATATTTTTGTTTTGAAGTATAAACTATTTTGAAATGAGCGCGGTGTTATAGTAACAATTGGTTGTTAAAGAGGCCGGGATCGGTTATAGTCATACTCTCTACCAATGCCGAAAACCACTTTAACAACCGTGTACGCGGTGGAGATTCCAGAATGAAGTAGGATGGTGGCGACGTTCTATTGAGGTATATGCGTGGACCCGACTCTCGTGAGTTGACATAAGGTGGCTAAAACAGGAGCGATGCTTGCGCCAAGTGAGGTCATTCCTCCGATCGGGCATATTCCTTCGATATTATATTCTGACTTTGTGATTGATTTGGTGGCCACACTTGATTTTTTTGATTTGGCAGTGTGTTCTGAGGTGGACGGTAGTGGTTGCTATGCTTTAACACCAACCCGGATGCGTAATTGGTATATCTACCCTGGCATTGCCTTGTTGTGCCGTGTCACCTACCCTATCGAGACCACTACGAGTTTGTTTTGTATCATACCTATGGAGTGCCCTCTGACCACGCCCAGTACATGGGAGATTACAATATTGTATAGACTATGAGAATATATAAAATGTGTTAATGGGGATATGGGTAACGCCTTAATGCTATTTTAATAGTTTACTTTACTTTAGATATTATTATAATAGCGTATATTACTACATAGTAGATAGTTTAATGGATCCTTGCAGGATGGTTATCCTAAACATCCTTTGAGTTACTTGTATTTCAGTTGATAATTCAGTTGAGTTGGATTTATTGATATAAGAATGTTAATCCTGACTAGAGTATTTTGTGTTTTGCTTTACGCTCGGGTCAGACTGAGAATACAGCTTTCGAGGCTCGCCTTTGGAGTTGGAGCTTCGTTTGGAGATCCATCTACATCTTTTCAGCTTGTAGTTATTCAGTTGATTCCTGTGATGTATTCTGATTTTTGTATTTGAGACTTCTGTTGTATCTTATTTAACTCTATTATATATATAGTAGCTTCATGAACTACTATTCTTTTATTTTCGCTGCATATTGTATATTACTCTGTGTTTGTGATTCTGTGATTTATTTATTTACCGTATATGCTGAGTTTTGCCAAATATAAATTAACAATCTGGTATTTCGAGCAATTCAAATCCAGCATGCGTGGATGCGAATGGTTGAAATTATCAGGTCGTTACATCAAGAACAAATAATCCGTTGTTGCTTAATTCAACCATTAAGAATTGACTCTAAGGTGCGATGCTATGCGCAAATTCGAAACTGATTCCAACTACTTTATCAAAATATGATTCCGATAATTATACCCATAGGGATACAATCCATCGACATCAAACATATCTTTAAGAGAAAGGAAAATGCAGTTGGAATATAATGAGCAACAATGATAAGAATAAGATCGTAAATTCCAATTGTTGAAATTGACGTAAGGGATTCACCATTCAATGTGCTCAATTTGGTTCGAATTTTACTCACAAAATTATTTCCTAGTACGACTTTATGTTTTGGTATACAAATGTTGAAATAGAAAATTATGAATATATAGATTTTTACTAGTCTGTTTGCACATAACAACCAAAGTGTCTCGAAGTCAGCGGGAGCGATATTGAGTTTGTGGTTTTTGGATATGATCCTCAAACAAATATGAAAATATCATTCTAAAAAGCATGAAAACTGAACAAGTGTTTTGATGGATGTATCAAATACTTTGACAATTAGTAAAAATTTAGAGGAAGCATGTGTTTATAAGAAAGAACGATAAAATGTATATGATATTTCTAAACCATAAGTAAATTACATACTGCTGATTGCTAACGATGTATTTGTGTTAAAATCAGTTTTAGTTGTTTTTGTAAATACCTCAGTTATTAATTTTGATGATAACAACCTTGATAACAACATTCATATAATATATATATACTAACATTTTGCCAAGTTATATAGTATATAGTGTAGGATATTACACGTGTTGAATCGAAGACCATACAGTATAAGGACACAAGAAATGGACACGAAGACTCATGAGTACAAAGACCAAGATATGAAGATCTAAAGATTATATTGTTGTGTATAGAGTCATAGTATATTGTTAATATCTTTGGTAGCAACCTTTGGTCTCCATCTCTTATTTCTATTTTTTTATATTTTCAAAAAAAATACATTTTCAAAGTATATTTCAATTTTTTTATAAAAGTTCTTCAAAGTTCAAAATGTTTATAAACTATATTCAAAATATTTTACAAAGTATCATATTATTTTACGAAGTACAAAATTTTCAAAATATTTTTAAAAGAAACTAGTTTTCAAAAAATACATGTATATGTCAACATACATCATATGGATATGCCAACATGTAGCTGCCAAACAGTTTTTCAAATTTTGAATGGAAGTGTCCATTAGTTGTAACTTTTCACGAATGGAGACATCTATTGCTTTACTATATAAAGGGAAGTTCAAATGAATTTTAAAGTTTAGATTTACTTATTTTCTTCTCTCCTCTTACTCTCTTGAAAAATATATTAAAAACATACTCTATTCTCTTCACAATCATACAGAATCAATTCAAATTTCATTTTATTGATTCACTACTGCTTTATTACTACTTTGGAATCATCTCTCTCTCTCTCTCTCAAATCAAAGATCAAAGTGTTATCCAAGAGGCTGTAGGATCCATCGTATCCAAAGTTTAAGAAAGTATCTTTGGAAAAACAATCAAATTCTTTTTTGTATTTTCTTGCGTGTGCTTGTAGCTCGTTCAAATCACGTGGGTGTGCTTGTAGCCTTTCTAAATCAAATGGGTGTTAAGCCTGGAAATTCAGGAAGGTGCATTTCATAGCCTACGAATCATGATTCTAATTGGGTTATCCTTCTACCCGTTTAAAGATTGGCATTTGAAAAGAAATCTATATAGGCAACTGCATGGGACTAGATGTAGGAGAAATTTAAACCATTATAAAATCTCTTGTGTCATCTCTCTAACTCTTTACTTTACTTTTTTTAATTTTTATATGTGGTTGCATCTGTGACTGTTTAATAGCATACATTTGTATTGATAATTCGAAATTCGATATTTAACTCGAAAGAAATTTAAAAAGATTTACAAAAATTAGAAAATACTATTCACCCCCTTCTTGTGTTTAATTAGCCTAAAGATCCATCATTCTACAACCCACATTTGGTATCAAAGCATTAGGTTTTCAAAAACTCGTAATTTGATTTTTGAAAAGTTTTAATGGCTAGCAACACTGTACGTACATTTATTAACACTTTTTTCGAAGGACAATAAACTACTAGAGCCTAACTTTTTAGTGGCAGTTATTACACTTATTGGTTATGTAGGATGAGGATTTATTTACAATCTAATTGTTTAGATATTTAGAATGTTACACGAAACGAGTATACCGAGCTTTGAAATTTTTGCACAGTGGACTGCTGACCAAAAGACACTTGCACCGTGTAATTCTAAAGCCATGATTATTTTATTTTTTCACTAGATGAAAATTAATTTAATATAGTCTCTATTTGTAAGTCTACGTATAAAATTTGGAGAATACTGCAAGTTACACATATGAGAACTGGTAAACTTAAACAGACCAAAATTTCCTAGATTACTAATTAGTTTCAATTGTTTAAAACGAACCCGAATAAGTCTATTTCTGACGCGTACTATAGATTTCAAGGTATAGTGCATTCATTACTAGCATTAGGTAAAAAGATTCGTAACAAGTTAGAAAAATCCTCAATTCACTCTCTTTAGAGTGGATGAAAAGATACTAGTAATAGAAGAGCCTAAGGATATTAATACTTTGATAATTGAGGAGTTCATAGGCAATTTAATGGCCTATGATGCATAATTATAGGGCAGCAGAGAAAGTAGGGTACAAATAAGAAATCCATCACTTTTAATGCAATAAATGGCTATCATGATTCAGATGATAACAATGATGAAGAAATTGCTTTCATGATCAGAAATTTCAGAAAGTTCCTGACGCATAGAAAGACGAACATTCGAAGATCTGAAAACATGGCTTCTAAAACCGGAACTGCAATTAGATGTTTCAACTGAGATGAACTCGGTCGTCTACAAAGAGACTGTTTGCATTGGAATATCAAAGATATCACCTATTACTGATTCATCCAGCAAAAGAAAAAGGGATTACATAGCAACATTAGATGATTCAGATACTTCCTCAAGTGACGATAAACCAAGTATTGAGGATGCAAACATGTGTTTCATGATAATAGTTGATTAATCAATACAGATGAAAGAAATGAAGCAACAAGCGATATTTTTTTACATTTAAAAAATTTGTTCTGTGTGCTTTTTAGGAATACTAATAATAATATTGGATGATTATAAGTGTGTACATGTATAGGAATATATTATCTTAGTTTTAATTTTGTATATTTTGGTCTATATGTCGACATAATTCCAAACTATATGTCGGCATACACGCCAGAATTTTGAAGTTTCTTTTCAAATTTAAAACTTGAATTTCCCACTCTTTTGCATCTATTTCAAAAACTGAAAGAGCGCCTTTGCAAAACTAAAATGTCAGTTCTCTCTATTAATACACCTTATTTTTATCCATTCAAATCACAAACTTTATTTCAAATTTCAAATATCTCTTCATTCTCTTATCTGCTTAAAATATCAAAAATGGCCTTTTCAAGTCAAACTCTTAAAATAATAAGGCTTTGTAAGAGAACCAAAGGCTTTCTCTTCATTGGAAAAGAAGCCATTGATACCTATATGGAGTATGCTGCTTCTAGAAAAGATTTTCTCGGAAGATTTGCTAAATTTGATGATTATTCCTCTTATGGTTTTCAAGATCTTTGCTTACAAAATGAAATTCTTAGTTTGGTCAACTCTTCTCAAAACAATTTTGATTGTTATCCGGGTATTGCCAAAATGTTTTTATGCAAATTTAAATGAAAAATTTTTCAAAGAGAAGAGGGAGAAATTTGGAGAATTGTAAATGTCACTCGAATTGTTTCAAAATTGTAAACTTTTGAGTCATATACTTGGTTGCAAATCTAGTGGAAATTGACCTCTCCATTTTTCAAATTAATTAACAAAATCCTGAAGTATTTCATGACATTTTTGAAAATGATGAAGTATTTGATTTTGAAGACAATAATGTTTGATCAAAATCGAGACTTACGAGTCTCATTTTACAACAAAGTACTACTCTGAGGACTAGTAATTATAGTAACCCTACTCATAAAGCTTTCAAAGCTCCTTCCACTATTTATAGAAACTATGACATCAATTGGACACAAGTCATTTTAGATGATTTTGTTCAAAATAACATTTCTAGACATGAGAACACACTTTACTATGTTGTGTATCTTACTAAAATTTTCATATATTTTGGTGTGGATTTACGAGGAGAATCAAATCTACCTCGGAAAGTTTTCGACATGTCCAAGATCTCTTTTATGCATATTCCACCTTATTACAAACCATATGAGACTTTTTTCGAAAATGAAGAAAGATTAGCATATGAAGAGGAGTAAGAAATTCAACAATAAGAAAAGGAAGAAGGTGACGAAATGGATATAGAAGAAGAGGAGGAGGAGGAAAGGTGGATACTTCATTAGAAAGTTTCAATAAGCCATCTCACCCCTCTAACAAAAAGTTTTAAGGAACCAAGAGAAGCTTCTTAAAAACCAAAAGAAGCTTAAACGATCATTTAGTAAAAAGTTCACTTTCCTTTCCAACAAGGTGGATAGATACTTTGGGAAGTTCATTCGCAAGCTTGGTGGAAATTCGTCGTCGTCATCTACATCTTTCTAAGCCTGTGTGATTATTTCCTTATGATATATGGCTTTTTATTCCTTAGTAATGTGTGCTTTTAGTTTAAATTCATGTTATTTTCATGTATTTCTTTTAAATCCTTGTACTTCTCTATTTATTAGTAATGAAATCTTGTTCTTGTTGTTACATATTATTCTAATAGTATGTGGAAGTTATAAACATGTAGTGGTATATGATCAAAAAATATAACAAAAAAAAAATGTTTTGCACATTTAGGTATGTATGTCGACATACATACAATGTATATGTCGACATATATGAGCTACTACGAATTTTTTTTAAATTTTAAAATAAAATAACTACCACCTATTTAATCTTTCCAAATGACTTTCTACCCCTATATAAGTTTATTTCTTGCATAAAAATCCATTTATCACTTTATTCTCAATTCTCTTTTCGTTTAAATATTTTTTCAATAATATGTCTTCTTCACACCAAAAATTATGTGAAAACCATGAACAAACACTTTAGTCTTTCAAGAATATTCTTACTTTTATCTTAAAAAATGAAAGGCATTTATAGTTAAGTCAAATGTAGGTGATTAAGAGCAAGAAAAGCATTTCAATGCCCTTCAATAGATGATTTCTTCCTTAATAAAAAATAATCAAACCAACAACCCAGAATGCTCTATTAATAAGGATAACGAAGATTGGGACGTCATCAAAGCAGGTCCAATCTTTGGATCTGGCAGTTGGGTTAAAGTTCCTAGGAATGTTTAGTTTTATACGCATCTTTTATATATGTGTATTTATTAGATTTGGATTTATTGGATTGGTGTAATAGGATTTATGCGATATAATTTGGATTACTATTCTTAGGAGTGGATTTGATTGTATTGATATTTGGATTTTCTTGTTTTGGTTTGATTGGATGCTTAGCTTGATAGTTTGATATATATGGTTTGAATTGAATAAATAAAATCTTCTTTTATTTGTAAGTCTCCATATATCATTATCACATCATGTTTAGAATGTGTTAAACATTTTTTTTTATTGATTTTGACTCTATATTGTCTAAGTATTTTAGTTAGGGGGAGTTTTTATTTTTTTTCACCCATTTTTGTTGATGATAAAGAGAAAGAAAAATATTTTATATACATATGCATATATTCAAGAGAAGTTATTTAACTCAGGGGGAGTTATATAATATTTTATAAGGAATATTTAATGACTGTCATCATCAAAAGGGGGAGATTAATAATACCTCAGCTATTGATTTTAATGATAACAACATCGGTAATATCATTCGTATAAAATATAGACACTAATAGTTTGTCAAGTTATGTAATATAGAGTGCAAGGTATTACGTAAGTGTTGAATCGAAGATGGTACAACATAAAGACTCATGAAATAGACATGAAGAATTATGAGTACAAAGACCAAGACATGAAGATCTCAAGACTATAATATGGTGCGTCATAGTATATTTATAAAGTCCCTAAATCTTTGATCTTTATCTTTAATTTTTCTATCTTTTATATTTTTAAAACAAAATAAATTTTCTAGATATATTTCAAAATACTTATAAAAGTTTTCAAAGTTCAAATTGTTTATAAACTATGTCCAAACTATTTTACAACAAACTATTTTCCAAAGTATAGGATTTTTAAAACATTTTTAAAAGAAACTAGTTCTTAAAAAATGCATGTATATGTCGACATACATGATATGGATATATAGACATACGTGCCCCCAAGTGATTTTTCAAATCTTGAATGGAAGTGTCTATTCATCGTAACTCTTCATGAATGAACATATATGTTGATTTACTATATAAAGGGGAGTTCAAACGAATTTTAAAGTTTAGATTCACTTATTTTCTTCCCTCCTCTTGCTCCCTTGAAAACTCCATAAAAATATACTCTATTCTCTTTAAAATCATATAATTAATTAAATCTTCGTTATATTGATTCGCTATTACTTTCTTATTGTTTTTAAATATCTTTCTCTCAAATCAAAGATCAAAGTATTGTCCAAGAGGCTATAAGATCCATTATATCCAAAGTTTAAGAATTTATCTTTGGAAAAACCATTAAATTCTATTACTACTTACCAGGTGTGCTTGTCGCCCATTCAAATCAAGTGGATGTTCTTGGTACTCCAAAAATCTAAGTGGGCGTGCTTGTATCCCGTCAAAATCAAGTGGGTGTACCCTGGGTCTGGAAATTCAGAAGGGTGTGTCCTGTAGCCTTGGAATCGAGATTGTAATTGGGTTTGTCTTCTGTCCATTTAAAGATTGGCACTTGAAAAGAAATATATACAAGCAATTATATGAGACTGGATATAGGAGAAATTCGAACTAATATACAATCTCTGATGTCATCTCTCTAACTCTTTACTTTTCTTTACTGCTTTTATTTTTTATCTTTGATTGCATTTGTGACCGTTTAATAGTATAATTCCATGTTGTTAATTTGAATTTAATATTTAACTTTAAAGAAACTTTAAAGATTAACAAAAATTAGAAAATAAAATTCAACCCCATGGTGTATTATTAGCTATAAGGTGCATAATTCCACAACCCATAGTTTTAATACTCAATTTTGGACTGGCAAATAATGTATTTATAGTAAGTATTAAATATATCGTGAATATCCTAAAACGATAAGAAAAGACACCTTATTAATATGTTTAATACAGAACATGTAAGATGGATTTCTTATGCAAAGGCAATAGGAATTATCATACATGTTGTATTGTCTATGATATCGTGATTTGTTTATGTATTTGATACATGAAGCAAATATCAAATCCAAATGGATATCACTAAATGGTTGTTTGAGTTATTCCTGTGTATTTATGAAATGTTGGAGAATTATTTATAGAAATAACAAACTCTTATGAAGGCGTGTCAGGACTCGAACTTTATAATTGATATTCAGTATAATATGTAAATAATAA
Organism: Allium cepa; assembly: GCA_030765085.1. Taxonomy (NCBI): domain Eukaryota; kingdom Viridiplantae; phylum Streptophyta; class Magnoliopsida; order Asparagales; family Amaryllidaceae; genus Allium; species Allium cepa. Next base: position 296,241,256 of record CM060941.1, on the reverse strand, counting down.
AATTCAAATTAGAAATCTTTAAGTTAAAAATGTTCTAAATAAAAGACTGTAGTTGATTCAATGAAAAAGGCTAAGTGCATCGCCTTAAATAACACTGCAATAAAAGTAATGTATATAGATGTGAATGCACAAATTTATAACTGAGCTGAGGGTAACTCTAAATGTTGAGAATCCCATTGTTATATGATAAAAATGCCACGATATAGTTCATAATAGAACTTAGAGCTCACTAGAAGTCAAGATACATATCCTAAACTGTTCCACGTGATAAAGGTAGTTTATGATCAGCATTAGAGAGAGTTAATTGACAAAATAGATAACTGAAACATAATAGCATACCCATTCATTGAGGGACTGACCTGAATATTTTTTTGAGGAAACTAATTGGAGAAGTTGGAATAAGATTCCAAAATTGACCCTAAGTGCAAGTGGAAGATTGATAGAGTTAGGGATATTCTCTATGGGTAATTATGTAGTTTGTTATTTATTTAACACGATAACCAACCTTGTTCAAAATAAGGTGTTTTTCCTATTATATACTTGGTATAATGTGTTATATTTATTAAATAATTTAATAAAAAGTATATCCAATAGTAAATTCATAAATGGTGTTTTTGTGATAGCAATTAAAAATAGTTGTAATAATGAGTATTGTATCCAATATTATAAAACACACCATTTTAATTGTTCCTAGTCAAGATGCATCAAGATTGGATATCAGTGTATTCGTTGAGACTAGAGTATATAATGCTCTTCAAATATTGGGCAGTGTATTACTCATGACCATTGGAGGCACCTAGAAGTTATGTACAGATAGTTATTAAACAACCATGGAACGACCCGCTTGATGTTTTCTGTTGGTTAATATAATTAAGGTAAAATAGAGAATATCAGTGCAACAGATTTATACATTTCTCTCGAATTGAGAATCCTATAGGTCTTCAATATGAAAGGTATGATTTCATTATACTCGAATCATGGCATGACATCCGTCGAGTGACTATTGTTGGGCCAAGCGAAAGTATTGGAAGTGGATCACTACTTAAGAGAGTATTTATTTCATCGGTTATATGAGGTTAGTATCACGGTCAACTAAAGTCAACTCAAAGTCAAAGTCTGTAGCCAGAGTATTTTGGTTAATAATAATTATTATTATTATTGAACCAAAGTCTTTGTGTTTGGACTTTAGAGTTGAATGTGGATGATCTGGAATTTGACTTATTACCAAATTCCATAGGTCTAAAGTGATATAGTCATAACGAAGAGAATTGGTGTAAATAAAAGTCACAACCGATAACGCTTAGTAAAGTAAAATTGGATTTTTCTGAAACCAAGTAAGCAACGAATTTGGCCAAAATGTCACACCACCTGCTAAGTAACGTGTAAACGTTAATATTCGAATAGCTCGATATTAACCGCCGATCAAATTTACACCCGACGAGTCACACAACCAAAAACAGTGAATTCTTCTTTGACTAAATGATTTTATTAGTTTATAATTTTTATAAATTAATTAAATTAAAAATATTGTGAAATATTATTTATAAATTTTGTTTTGATTTGATAAATGAATATTAATTGTATATTATAAAAGTTATAAACACATTAATCAATATACGATATCGATAAGTGTTTTAAATTAGATTTAAAATGCAAAATATTCGTTCAGGCTCAAATTGGTTTAAGGCCCATCATGGGGCAGATGGATAGGATGAAACAAAGGGCTAGGGGCGGCTAGGATATGGGTTAGAAGGCTTGAAAATGGATGGCCAAGATTAAAGAGGAGAGAGAGAGTAAAAGATGATATCGTAAAATTCTCTCCTTTCCATCCACTATTTAAGCATCTCTTTCTCCATTTGATGAAGATCTTATTTGGTGCCTCCATCTCATTCATTCATTCATCCTCCTTCATTCTAGTCTCCCAACTTCAAATCAAATCAATTTAGCTTTTATCTGATAGCTAGTTTTCGACGGTTCAAGGACTAGGACTCTGTTGGATAATAAATCGTTTCTAAGAGCATACAACATTGCTTTAAGATATGCTTAAGAGCTTTGACTACAAGGTATATTGTCAAAAAATTAGTTGATTGTATGTATAGTATATATAATTACAAATTTATTATTATTATTCGTTTATGTATAGCTCAGCTCGAAATTAAAAAAAACATTTTGTTTATCGTTTAGCTAATTTAATATATAATATATACATATAACTATATACTTTATAATTTAAATACATATTATACATGTTTGAAATATGAAAATAAAATTTTATATACAGTGTTTAATAAATATAATACTTTTGAATAAGAGAATTTTATTTTATATGCAATATTTTCAAATAAAATTTAAATTTATTTATCAAAAAATAATTATATACATTCATATATCTATTTTAATAAAAAAAATTATATTTATAAAATTTTGTTGATGCATATTAAGCTCGTGATAAAAAGTGAAAACCAAACATTTAAATTTTTAAATATTTAAATTATAACCGATAATCTAAAATTGGATTTCAAATTATAATCTAAAATCATTTTAGATTATAAAAATTATATATTAAAGTTTTAAATTATAAAACTTCATGTTCAATTTAATGAAAATTTTAAATTTAGTTTCAAACGTAATATATTTTTATTTTAAATAATTGTGTATGATTTTATTAAATATATATATATATATATATATATATATATATATATATATTATTAAAAAATTGAATCTAAACTTGGTCTTTTCGCACAACCAGTTCAATATGTATATATAAACAAAATTTTATTTTATAATTTTATTTATATTAATATTTTTTTACTATACATATTTATATATAAGTATTTAACATGTTCACTTATATGTGTGTGTGCATGAGTGTGTGTATATATAGGTATGTATATGTATAACTATGTATGTATATATATAAATTTATGTATTTGTGTAGGTATTATTTTCAACATTACAAAAACAAAAATTATTTGTTATATTTTAAGTAATATAAGTATATTTATATAATTATTGATATATATACACGCAATTTACTAATATTATATATTTATATTCATATATAAATATCTATATTTTATAGAAAATTATAAATGGCTAAGTTTTATTATATATATATTTAAATTTATTATTATAAAAGCAAAAGTGTATATATATACATACATTTGGACAATACATGCACATATTGGATGAGCCAACGTGTCCATTGCGATATAAATCCAAGCATCCACATATGAGCATGTTATTACTTGCACGGATTGATATGTTACACATGCACACACTTATATATATGTATGTGATCATACATACATACATAATACATACATACATATATTTAATTTAAAATTAAAGTAAATAACACAATATCATTTTATAAATTTAAATAAAATAACGATTTTATTTGAATTAAAATTTAGAAACGTTCTAAATAAATTAGACTTATCAGGCCCAATAAAGATCCAATAGGGTAAAAAAATTGAAATTCACCTATAACTTCCACTGTAGGCTAGCCCAGTTCCAACATGATCAATACTAAATTTTGGGGAAAATATACGTTGTACCTCATAACACCATAGGACAATAGTTCTAAATAAACCGAATGTTTTTTCCTAAGAAAATGGATACTATAAATGCAATGCCATTTTGCATATAGCATTCTATCGATTGAATTTTGGAAGGATGTGACATTTAATGAAATATTTTAATTTGTGAATTTGTGTGGTATTGTTATTTTTCGGATTGAAAAGTTTGTATTGATTTTGATGAAATAATTTGTACAATGATTTTATGTAATCGGGTATTATATAGTTTATTTTCACAATAATTCATGCATTATGTTTATAATGTTTTTTGTAGATAGCATTTGAAAAACTAGTTTTATAATGTTATTTTATATATGGCCATATGATAACAAGATTTATATGGAATTTGTGCATTAACATTTCTTTCGTGCATTTTGAAGTACATATTTCCAACCTTCCCTTATTTCGAGGCACGAAATAGCTACTATTAATGAAGTTATTATCCTTAGAATTATTTTCAAGTGATAGAATGAGATCCGTTATTGGATCATTAACACCAAGAGCAGTAGAACTTACAAAAAAGTTAACAACATATTTCCATTCATTAATTTACAAATTCATTACGTTTCATTTCCATAACCCCACAAATACATCATTCGAATAAAATATAACAATTACATATAGGTCTAAGAGCAACATGTGATGATGCCCCCTTGGATGATTAGCGTTTTAACTACTTGACAGCTATAGTACTCGTCGTTACATACATTCAACAAACAAATAGCAGTTAAACTACCACACAGTGAAAATATAACCCTCTACATAATAGCTTACCTCCTTCATGTCTCTGGAAGATTATCACCTAAACCTGAAAAACTCCACTTTCAGCCTACCTAATTCCAAATGAAGCACCTAAGAATTTAGGGGGAAATCGAAAACTTTGGGTGAGGTAAAAAGTCTATTGTAAATAATATTACTCCATCTCAAATCAAAACATAGGTACTGAGTGAAACCAGGCACTGAGCGGAATGTGATTCCCCTCGCTAATACCTTAACAAATAATATGTCATCCACGGCATATCCTGCATCCAAAATGATTAGCATGTAATCATAACATCAATATTATATCATGCATGTATGGGTTAAAAGAATAGTCCATCAATCGCTAGTATAACGACCCGGATTTTCTCGACGTTTGATTTGGAATATTTAAATAGTTTTAAATACTGAATTTGAATTATAAATTGATATTGAGTATGGAAAATTTGGGTTTCATTTATAAAATAAATTCAGAATTCAAATATAGCGATTTATTGAATAATTTAATTATTGAATTTCATAAGTGAATGTTGGGTAAGTTATTGTATCTTGAGTTTTAAGTTTGATAAAAATAATTTAAAGGCTTGTAAAATTTATACTAATAATAATGAAGATAATAAAATTTTAAAAATTGAATGTAAAAGTGATCCGTTCAATTTTAAAAATAGTTTGTTCAAATTGACATTTAAAAATAGCGGTCCTGGGCACAATCTTGGAATTTGACGAAACTAGTTCCATTGGATCCGTAATAGTGTATTATTATCAGATATCAAATTTCATAGCGTTTGAAGTTATCATTTGGCTGTACTAATTAGAAACGCGTTGAAATTTATATCGAAATTCAATATAATAATTGGATCCAAAAAGCTATCTTCTCCATACGATCGAATTAGGACTCAGAACCTTTTCCTTTGCATTCGAAAGAGAAGTATAACCTTATGAAAGCCGCACACCTCGATAGGGATTCGAGATTTTATGTTACGAAATCGAGATGATTTGAAATATACATACATATATATATGTATGTATGTATGTATGTATATGTTATGTATGTATGTATGTATGTATATATATTGGCCAGTTGGCTATTTCTCCTTCTCTAATACGCTACTTTTCTCTATTCAAACACGCCAACTATCACATTCAAAGCCGCCATCTCCCTTCATTAAATCGCGTCTGCCTCCTTCGTTCAAAAATGAAAAAAAGAGCATGCAACTGAAATCGTGTACACTCCTCCTCCTCCTTTTCAAAATCATATTCCCCTTTTAATCTCTCAAAATCGAAAATCATTCGGGGGAAAAAGAACGAACTGGAATTCGTTCGACTCAAAAGCTTGAAATTTGTTCAAAAAAATATCAATCAAATCGCGATAAAGAAGAGCTAGCGGACTCGCGAATCAAAGCTATGGAGGCTTTGGCTTACTTCGCGTTGGGATTTGCTCGTGAGGCTGCAAGGAGACGAGCGCTTAGCAGAGCTCGAATGGGGAACGCTATGGGAGGGGAGCGCGGAAGTTCAAGTCAGGTGGGGTCGTGATGGCTGAGATGATGGGTGGCAGTGGCTCTCGTGTAGCAAAGCATGGCGGTGCGAGTAGATTGGGCAATTGTAGAGATGACCTCGGTGGCGAATGGAAGGGGATGGGGGAAGATGCAAGGTGCTACAGCTACTATCATGTTCGACAGTTTGGGTTTGTGCTGGGCAGTGGTTGTAGGTAGCGTAGAGGATTTCTCGATCAACTTAGTGGAGTTATCCTTCGGTTCTAATTGGTTCGGAAATTAAAGTGTAATTTATTTTTTAAATATAATTATATTTAAATCCGTATAATTTCCTAGAAGCTATAATATGTTCATACGATGTCCATAATCACAAAATCAGCCGTTAAAATTTTTGGCTGCGGAAATCTATGCAAAAGGAATTTAATTCGTACGTTTAGCAAAATAAAATCAAGGTGATAAAAATTCTCACTCATTTGGATTATCTGATCAATTTTTAAAATAGTTAAAATTAATTATTGAATGAATGGTTGATTTAATAATTATTTGTTGGATGATATATCTATATATATATAGTAGTATATATATTAGCATTTGGAGTGATATTCCCGCACATTATAGTGGATGAGACCCTGTGCACCCGCATAATAGCGGATGACCATATATGTACCGCAATATCTCCTTGATGTGGGATTGGTATTTTTATATTGTCTTAACATCTGTAGATGTAAGGAAAATAGGTTGGAGGGATCCAACTGGATTCCTCAAATTTATTGTTCATTTTTCATATATAGTGATATATGATCGGCGTAGAATAATCTATTATAGATTATTGTAATGATTGAAATTATTGGATGCTACTGTAGCATTGGCCTGAAATTTGATAATTTAAATGCTATAAACATATTTTAAAAATTTATGGAATTGAAGGGAATTTGGTAATATATATATCTATAGACATACACACACAGATATATATATATATATACACACATATACATATTGGAATTGGAGTTATTTTAAAGAAATTGAAATAGAAAAAAATAGACTTGAGTTTGGTTATGCTTAACTATTGTGAATTAGTAATAGAGACTTTTAAAAATGAATTACATAAAAGAATTTATAAATGATATTCTAGAAATATAAAAAGGAGTTAAAGTCAATATTAAAATATATTAGAAGTATAAAAGGAATTTTATAAAGAATGAATGTATATAACGAAATTTTATAAATAAGATTTGTTCTATAAATAGGTAAAACCAAGGGATTACAAAATTGATAAATGATGTTATAAATAAAGGAATTCGATATCGAATGATAATCAAAAATATAAATTCAAAGGGCGAATTTATATTAGAATATGGAAATAAAGTTGAGAAAAATAGCAGATTCTATTTTTTTTAAATGGAAATGGTTAGGAAATCAACAACAAATCGATGTATTGTGAAATCAATAGAAAGTTATAAATTAAATTGGTTATTGATATTTTAAAAATATATTTTAAATTTTAAGAAGTGAGTTTATTTTAAAAGGAAAATTTTATTATTTTAAAACTATGGAATTTTAAACTAGTTGAGACTGAAATACTTTGGTAAGTGGATTTTCAAATGTTAAGTAATTATTTCATAAATTCTAACTTTTAAATTCAGCTTTGAAAATTTATTCATTGCCTAAAAACGAGTTATAGATGTTATTAAAGAGTTTTAAATATTTTAAATAATAACTTAAACATATTTTAAATCAACTTCTATTCTTAAAGTGAATACTCGTTATACATATAGTTTGAAATGATTGCAAATTTATCTATAAAATTCTCTCGAGATGTGTAGATATGTTTCATTTTAAAGGTGAGAGTTTATAAGAGAACCCTTATAATGGGATTTAGAGATTTAAGAAAATTACCGATGTTTTGATGTGATAATTTCGGAAAGATTTTGAATTTGTGTAAAGAAGTTAAAAATGGTCGGTTGGGATTATAAAGAAGTATAATCGGTTTGGAAATCGTAGGAAGGATTTTTTTAAAATTTTTGGAGACTTATGAAATAAATTATGAGATATTCCAAGTTTAATATTAAGATGGTTTTGGAAAAGTATACGTATAAATACTTTCCTAAGTATAGAAAGGAAATTTTTGGAAATATTTTAGTGGAAAATATTTCAAAGTATTGAAAATGGTGAAATATCCTGTTATGGTACAAGTGTTGAAATTGTTTTCAAATATAGAATATTGAAGAGATTGAATATATATATATATATATTGGAAAAGATGTTTTAAAATGAATATTCTAAAGATTATAAAGTAAGGCCGAGTGTTTCTTTCGGATGTTATTTGATAGTTAAATAACCGACTATCAATATTGGCCAATTTCGTTAATCTTTTCGAAGAGACCGGAATCAGATTTAATTATCCAAAAACCACTTCGATCCAGTTTGAACATTGTGAATGAATACGGTGAAGATGATGAAGACGGTGATTCGGTTTATCCAAACCCAGAATAACTTGTATGGACGAATGCTATCAGAACATCGTCATTGGAGGACGATGAGCATTCTAAGTAAATTGTTCTCGAAAGGTAACGCTTAGCCTCAAACCTCATCGATCGAGATGACTTAAACAGAGGAGATGCAGCAAGGCTAAGTGGGTTGCACCCAAGTAGGATATGTTATCACCTTTCTAGATGTCCTCGGAAAAACCTATTTATTATGGATATGGTTGTACATGAAAGAAGGAGCGCTCGATAGTAAAGGTGGGAACATCCGGTGTGATAACATATTCGGTCTATCTAGGTGAGAGGTAGGCCGGTCTTGTGTAGCAGTGGATCCCAACGAAGTCCTTGGTACATTGGTCAAGAGGTGTACTGTGATGGGCGGTACCCCAGTGGCTCAGTCATTCGTTGGAATCCATTCTCCAATACGAGCTTACAGTTTTGTTTGTAGAGCCTAGTATGCTAGAATTTAATTAGTGTAACAATTTAGGTTATTTGAATAAGTATTTGTATTTAGACACTATTATAATATCACTGGATTTTCTATAAAATGTTTTGGTTATTGTAAGGGAAAAACAGCTTAAGTATGACGAGGTCTTACGAGATACCTTTGTAGTTCAAAGGATTTTGATATCCATAATCATTCAAGTTGAGTGTGTTTCTCACGCTGGTTTTCCAGACTGACTTAGGTGTTACTTTATTATAATGCTCGAGTTAGACTGAGTATTATAGATTCAGGATAGATTGCAATGGAGCTCAGAAGACGAGCTGGAGGAGTTTCAGACGTACTTCCGTACTTGACTTATATTCCGCTGTGTAAGACAAGTTATATAACTGTCCGGTTTGATGTGTTGATTGTTGTACTCCGATGATTGTAAATATAAAATAGTTACAAATTCTTTTGTATAAAAATCTGTTATTATATATTATATTTTGTTCCGCTGCGATCGTGAGATTATGTATTTGTTGTTTACTTTTCTTCTATCTCTTTCTTTTTCTTTACCCTAGTTATTCTCTCTTTCATACACTTTGGGTTGAGCGAGGAAGAATTATGATCAACTCGAGGGGTATGCAACTATGGGTTGCTACAGCTAGGGTCAAAGGGTTACACATTCCCGTAATTACCCAATCCCAAAATAATCATTGCATGGTTTTCCCAAGATCATTACGAACTTATACTAGTTTCCTTAGGCTGACTAGAACCTATCAGGATGACTCGGGCCAAAAATATAACCAGATATTCCAAAATTCCTTGTACAGTGAGGGGGCATAACCACGCCTTCTATCCCATAGAAGAAAACAATGGTGAGAAGACTTTAGCTACGAGTTCCCTATATTGTGTAATCCAAATTTATGTTGTCCTTCGGTTAGTCCCTATGTAATGCAGTCCGTGGACCTGACCGACCATGGGCTAAGAGTTTGAAGCATAGGGAGCGACCCTACACCATTCTCCACCTTTAAATCTGGTTTTAAAAATGTCAATGAGTCATGAATTTTAATCATTCAAGCATCCTAACACAATTTGGTCTTTACAATTTTCTGGATGCAATTCTACTCACTTAAGAGTTTAAATCTGACCATACCCACTATTGGAATAACCCTGACTAGTCATCTGTTCCTCAAATCTCCAAGGTCCAAATGTTGGGTGATATCATATAACATATAAGTAAGCATGTCAATAATTCAATATATGCAAAAATAATAGATCAAAATATAAATATGAATATACAGCGCTTCATCAACCAATATAAAATATATGTTCATGTAATAGCTAATTTATACATAAAATTACTTGGAGCAAAGTAAAACTTCCTCCTTATGAATTCCTTTAAAAATAGGCTTATATGTTTTTCTTCTCTTCTGAAATCTAATAAAAATACTTAATAAAATCATCTTTTTGTTTAAGTAAAACTTACCCGAAGATAGAGTGAAAAATCTTCCAAGTGTTATAAAATAGACATCCTTTACTTTTTAAAAGCATATACTATTATGCCTTTAAAATTTACATACTTTCATATATTAAAATATAGGCTATTGTGCCTTAGAAGTTTTCATAGTCATCGCTGGCTAAACATTACGATCGTCGTGTGATTCAGCCAATAGCCGCCACATGTTAACAACCCCAAAGTCATCACATGTTTTAGTTTTTAAAGTTATTGTGTACACTCATCATGTGCAACCTTCATGTCCCACTTACCTTCGTGTGCCAACGTGTATTCTTTGTTCCAATAGAAAAATGAAATTTCTCCAATAGCAATGCAATCTTATATTTATATATTTCTTTAATACATTCATTGTTTCTACTAAATAGCTTTCATGTACTATTACATTTGGGCTTTCATGTATTATTTGTTTAATGATTTCATGAGCATTTCATTATTAAACCATCGTAAGAATTTCATTATCCCATTTAGCTTTTGTGTCCCACTTCAGCATTAAGCCATCATAAGCTTTCCATTTTCTATGCCATTGCCTGGGATCCATGAGTATTGCAATGTCAATCATATGTTTTGTAGCAATTTTCTATCAATTTTCATATATAAGGTTTTCCAGTCGGGGTTCAAATGGAGAAGTTATTGACATTTGAAGTTTTTGAATCAAAAATAGTGATAGATTTAGTTAAGAAAATAAGAATACTTAACTAACAGTAATTATGTTAGATAGACTTAACAGATTAATAACGTTGCTTAACCTCTAAGAATAATTAAATTTGGTATAAATTAGGACGATAGCGCATAAAAGTAAAGTAATTGATGAAATAAAATGTCACTAATTATTTAATAAAATTAAAAGCAACCATCAGCGGTCGACCGGTGAGGAGGAGTCAATCGACCGGCGTATACTTTCGATAGTGGATTGTAACATGGTCGAATGGTCTGGATTTAAAATAATTTAATCTAGTGGTTGGCATTGATTCAAAACCCTATAAATACATGCCTAACCTTTTACTTTTCTTCTCATATTTTCTGAAGCAATGGTAAAGCTATGTCATTTTCTCCTCCTCAAAGTCTTAATTCTAAACGTAATAATAGTTTATATACATATATACAAGTGGATTATAGCAGAGGATAATTGAGAAGAAGAGTAGGGTTGAATTAAATCGTCAAAGCCAAGGTAAATTATAAATCTAGATCCAAATTTAAATTAAATCCCAATATCTTCTTAAATCTTGATTTCTGATAGATATATGTATGCTTGCAGTATATATATCCAAATAGGGAGAATAAGGGAAGTCAAAATGTAATAAAATGGATTAGAGCTGGAGAATTGGGGAAGCTAAAAGGTGAGTGAGAAAATTATATACTTTTAGCTAATATTGGATTTATTTCATCGTAAATCTATTTCTTGTACTGCTGGATTTAATTATTTGGAGTTGTAGGCTTAATTATATGCATTAACGAAATCTAAAATCCTATCAATATATTTTGTGATTGATAACTTAAATTTAATACTGCATGTACTTGGATCTGGAAAGTATTGGGTAGTAATAGTCCCTGAACTTTATAAATTATGTAGTAGTTCCAGATTTGTCGGTTGAATGGTTTATGCAAGTAAATGTAAATTAGAAGTTATCATTATAAATTATTTGGATTCAAATAGTAATTTAATTCATTCGAATGTTGGGTCTTGCAATGTAAGTTTTTATTTAGATTATCAGGTTCAGATTCATAAATAAAAGTGTATAATTTGACGTAACAAGGAATGTGCTTAAAAGAAAGATGTATAAAATAGAAATACTTACCATGTTTTATACTGTCTATATCAATAACTACAAAAGATAATTCCATGTAATTCCAAATGTAATACAAATTTCCTTTTTGGTTGAAGTGTTAAAGGACAAGTAGAATCTCCTTCAACCATTTAAGAGGATTAAGTAACAAATGAGTATTACCTTGATTGCGTTAGACAATCTAAATGAGACGGTGAAAAAAGCCCGTTACCGTGTCAATGTGTGTTTGGTACCATATCGGGAGTTGGAACTACACAAAGGTCGAGAACATTATCTGTACCGAGTGGTTAGCGGAAAGACAAGGGTTATGCCTAAAGGGATACACCTTCTTATAGTGTAGATCACCTTTAGGTCATGCACCGCTACAGTTGTTTGCTACTTTGTTTGTTAAGAGCAAGGCTATAAAACCCTTTGCATAGGTCTTTCAAAATGAATAGAATACAGGTAACAATTGTAAGGCCATATTTAGGCACTACAACAGGTCGTTGGTATGCACAACGACGAGGATGTGATACTGCGTTGATTATTAATCCAGATGAGGTGTTGAGTTACGGATACTTGCGAGGATAATATCTTTATCCAAAAGGGGAATGTGGTACTTATATACATACATACATATAAACATATATACATACATACATTTAGTTATAGTCTACCTTGAGTAAATGGAGTGTCGTATGTGGAGTTAAGATGACTAAGTAAAAATAAAATAAGACACATAACATGGAAGGCAATCGGTATAAACCAGTGTTATGTATAAAGTGTGCAATTTACCAGTCGCCAGAACATTGTTCTGAGCCTTTTCTCATTACAACCCGCATGATAGCTTGAGGGACATGCACTGTTACAAGGTGGGAATAGTGAAAGGAGAGGTTTCCTTATGCTTGCTCGACACTGACAAGGACACTAGATATTAGAACTGTCAATCTTGGTCGGTAACTGTATGTTTTATTATACTTTACTATTTTACTGTGAGTTTGTATTGATAGTACTCTGATATATATTTATTTATTTGCATGATATTAAAATCAATGATCCGTACTTTGATGGACATGGGTTTTCAATTTAGCAAAAATTCGATCCACTAAGGTGGGTTGTCAAATTTAGAATCAAAGCTTAGGTTAGGAAACCTTAAGGATTAGGATACGTTAAGCGAATGTATTTTTATTATAATTATATGAATATAATATACGCCAAATCTTATAAATTCGAACTATAGATCAGTTTTAACCATACTATGAAAAGATGGATAAGTTGACAATGAGTCGGAATAACAGTTGAAGTTGAAGGTATACACCTATCTCGATTGCCCTATGGGAAGTAGGTTGTATCGAAATGAATTGACTTAAGAAGAGTGTTAATTGGTTTTTAACCCATCAGAATCAAAAGGAGTTAGGGCATTTAGTTTAGGCTAGAGTGACATGAGACTTGACCCAAAGGCCTAAAAGAACAAGAAGATGGACTCCCAGAATTATGGGACCAAAACACACAATCTTTTTGGATCGGCACCGATCTAAAATATTGAATGGTGGTTGCTTCTAACCACTTGCATTGTACTCCCATCTCTCTGCCTAGCTTACCTATCAAGTTTACTGACTTTCCACGCATCCAAGTTCAAGAAGCAAAGACTTATTTGATTCAGATTATAGTCGAGTCAAATCCATATGTGAATCACCATTAAATATAGTGATTTATTGAATAATTTAATTATTGAATTTTATAGTTGAATATTGGGTAAATTATTTTATCTTGAGTTTTAAGCTCGATAAAAATAATCTAATGGTTTGTAAAATTTATATTAATAATAACGAAGATAATAAAATTTTAAAAATTGAATTAAAAGTGATCTATTCAATTTTAAAATAGTTTGTTCAAATTGACATTTAAAAATAGCGATTCTAGGCACAGTCTTGGAATTTGACGAAACCAGTTCCAGTGGATCCGCAATAGTGTATTATTATCAGATATCAAATTTCGTAGCGTTTGGAGTTAACATTTAGCTATACTGATTAGAAATGCATTGAAATTTATATCGAAATTCAATATAATAGTTGGGTCCAAAAAGCTATCTTCTCTATATGATCGAATTAGAACTCGGAACATTTTCCTAGGCATTTGGAATAGGAATATAACCTTATGAACGCCTAGTGGCACACCTCCATAGGGATTTGAGATTTTAAGTAAGAAATCGAGATGAAATGAAATATATATATATATATATGTATATATATATATATATATGTATATATACATATATGTATATGTATATATATGTACATATATATACATATATACATATTTATATTGACCAATCGACTATTTTTCCTTCTCTAATACACTACTTTTCTCCATTCAAACACGCCACCTATCACATTCAAAGCCGCCATCTCCCTTCATCTCCTGCGTTCGAAAATGAAAAAAGGCGTGCGACCGAGATCATGTACGCTCCTCCCCCTCCTGTTCAAAATCATATTCCCCTTTTAATCTGTCAAAATTGAAAATCATTCAAGGGAAAAAGAACGAATTGGAATTCGTTTGACTCAAAAGATCGATCTCTGTTGAAAAAATATATCAATCAAATCGCAGAATTGGATCGCGATGAAGAAGAGCTAGCGGACTCGTGACTCAAAGCTAGGGAGGCTCTGTTTTACTTCGCGTTGGGTTTTGCTCGTAAGGCTGCATGGAGATGAGTGCTTAGAGGAGCTCGAATGGCGAACGCGAGGGGAGGGGAGCACGAAAGTTCAAGGCAGGTGGGGTCGGGATGGTTGCGATGATGGGTGGCGGTGGCTCTCGTATAACAAGGCATGGCGATGCGAGTAGACCACGTTGGAGAATGGCGAGGGAAGGGGGAAGGTGTAAGGTGCTACGGTTACTGTCGTGCTTGACAGTTTTGGTTTGTGCTGGGCAGTGATTGTAGGCAGCGAAGAGGATTTCTCGATCGGTTGTAGTGGAGTTATCCTTCGATTCTAATTGGTTAAAAAATTAATAAAGTGTAATTTATTTTTGAAATATACTTATATTTAAATTTGTATAATTTTCTAAAAGCTATAATATGTTCATACGCGATCCATAATCACAAAATCAGCCGTTGAAATTTGCAGCTGCGAAAATCTATGCAAAAGGAATTTAATTCGTACGTTTAGCAAAATAAAATCAAGGTGATAAATTTTTTCACTCATTTGGATTATCTGATCAACTTTTAAAATAATTAAAATTAATTATTGAATGAATGGTTGATTTAATAATTATCTAATGAATGATATATATGTGTGTGTGTAGTAGTAGTATATATATATATATATATATATATATATATATTAGTATTTGGAGTGATATTCCCGTCCATTATAGTGGACGAGACTCTATGCACCCGCATAATAGCGGATGACCATATATATACTGTGATATCCCCCTCGATGTGGGATTGATATTTTTACATTATATTAACATCCGTAGACGCAGGGAAAACAGGTTGGAGGGATCCAACTGGATTCCTCAAAATTATTGTTCATTTTTCATACATAGTGATATATGATCAGCGTAGAATAATCTATTATAGATTATTGTAATGATTGAAATTATTAAATGTTACTGTAGCACTGACCTGAAAATTGATAATTTAAATACTATAAATATATTTTTAAAATTTATGGAATTTAATGGAATTTTGATAATAAATATATACACACACACACACAGATATATATATATATATATATATATTGGAATTGGAGTTATTTTAAAGAAATTGAAGTAGAAAAAAATATATTTGAGTTTGGTTATACTTAATATTGTTAATTAGTAAATAGAGATATTAAAAAATGAATTATATAAAAGAATTTATAACTGATATTCTAGAAATATAAAAAGGAGTTAAAGTCAATATTAAAATAGATTGGAAGTATAAAAGGAATTTTATAAAGAATGAATGTATATAATAAAATTTTATAAATAAGATTTGTTCTATAAATAGGTAAAACCAAGGGATTGCAAAATTGATAAATGATGTTATAAATAAAGGAATTCGATATCGAATGATAATTGGAAATATAAATTCAAAGGGTGAATTTATATTAGAATAGGAAATAGGGTTCAGAAAAATAGTAGATTCTATTTTTTTCTGAAATGGAAATGGTTAGGAAATCAACAACGAATCGATATGTTTTGAAATCGACAGAAAGTTATAAATTAAATTGGTTATTGAGATTTTAAAATATATTTTAAATTTTAAGAAGTGAGTTTGTTTTAAAAGAAATTTTTTATTATTTTAGAACTATGGAATTTTGAACTAGTTGAGATTGAAATACTTTGGTAAGTGGATTTTCAAATGTTACGTGATTATTTAATAAATTCTAACTTTCAAAATTCAGCTTTGGAAATTTGTTCGTTCACCTTAAAATGAGTTATATATGTTATTAAAGAGTTTTAAATATTTTAAATAATAATTTAAACATATTTTTAATAAACTACCATTCATACAGAGAATACTCGTTATATATATAGTTTGAAATGATTGCAAATTTATCTATAAAATTCTTTCGAGATGTGTAGACATGTTTTAAAGGTGAGAGTATATAAGAGAACCCTTATAATGGGATTTAGAGATTTAAGAAAATTTGAGATGTTTAGAAGGGATAACTTCGGAAAGATTTTGAATTCGTGTAAAGAAGTTAAAAATGGTTGGTTGGGATTATAAAGAAGTATAATCGATTTGGAAATCGTATGAAGGATTTTCTAAAAATTTTGGAGAATTATGAAATAAGTTATGAGATATTCCAAGTTTAATATTAAGATGATTTTGGAAAAGTATACGTATAAATATTTTCTTAAGTATTGAAAGGAAGATTTTGGAAATATTTTAGTGGAAAATATTTCAAAATATTGAAAATGGTGAAATATCACGTTATGGATACAAGTGTTGAAATTGTTTTCAAATATAGAATATTGAAGAGATTGAATATATATATATATATATATATATATATATATATATATCTTGGAAAAGATGTTTCAGAATAAATATTCTAGAGATTATAAAGTAAGGCCGAGTGTTGCTTTTGGATGTTGTTTGATAGTTAAATAACCGACTATCAATATTGGCCAATTTCATTAATCTTTTCAAAGAGACCGGGATCAGATTTAATTATCCAAAAACCACTTCGATTCGGTTTGAACGTTACGAATGGATACCGTGAAGATGATGAATATTGTGATTCAGTTTGTCCAAACCCAAGATAACTTGTATGGACGAATGGTACCAGAACATAGTCATTGGAGGACGATTATCATTCTAACTAAATTGTTCTTGAAAGGTAACGCTTAGCCTCGAACCTCATCAACCAGGAATGACTAAAACATGGGAGATGTAGCAAGGCTAAGTGGGTCGCACCCAAGTAGGATATGTTATCACCTTTCTAGATGTCCTCGGAAAAACCTATTTATTATGGATATGGTTGTACATGAAAGAAGGAGCGCTCGATAGTAAGGATGGGAACATCCAGGATGATAACATATTCGGTCTATCTAGGTTAGGGTTGGCCTGTCTTGTATAACAGGGGATCCGGACGAGGTTCTTGGTACATTGGTCAAGAGGTGTACTATGATGGTCGGTACCCCAGTGGCCCAGTCATTCTTTTCCAATATGAGCTTACGGTTTTGTATGTAGAGCCTAGTATGCTGGAATTTAAATAATGTAACAATTTCAGCTATTTGAATAAGTATTTGAAATTAGACGCTATTATAATATAACTGGACTTTCTATAAAATGTTTTGGTTATCGTAAGGGGAAAACCCATCGTATTTATGTGTGACGTGGTCTTAAGAGATATTGTATTTCAATGAATTTTGATATCCATAATAATTCAAAGTTGAGTGTGTTTCTCACACTGGTTTTCCAAAGTGACTTGGGTGTTATTTTATTATAATGCTCGAGTCAGACCGAGTATTACAAATTTAGGAAAGATAGCTGTGGAGTTCAGGAAACGAGCTGGAGGAGTTTCAGACGTACGAAAGTACTTGAATTATATTCCGCTATATAAGGGAAAGTTATATAACTATCCTGTTAGATGTGTTGATTAGTGTACTCTGATGATGGTAAGTATAAAACAATTACAGATTCTTTTGTATAAAAATCTGTTATTATATATTATATTTTGTTCCGCTACGATTGTGAGATTTTGTGTTTGTTGTTTACTTTTCTTCTATCTCTTTCTTTTTCTTTACTCTAGTTATTCGCTCTTTCGTACACTTTGGGTTGAGCGTGGAAAAACTATGATCAACTCAAGGGGTACGGAACTGTGAGTTGCTACACTTGGTATCAGAGCTGAAAGTTAAGCGAGAACTTTGGCTCTGTTGGGGATTACTCATTAGAGTTGGAGTCAGTAGTACTGTAGAATGAGTTTGAGTGTAATAATAGGTATGAGCGTGTATTTTTTAGTGAATATAAAATTGTTTTATATTGTGTTGATTAATCAGTTGAGTTGTATATAAATTCTTGTCGAATAGTGGGACGCCACTAAATCGATAGGAGTTTCTAAACACTTGAATAGAGTAAATCAACACAATATGGTTTTGAAGCGGGTAAATGAAATAATTTGCCCAAATTACATTTTTATATAAAAGGAAAATTTTCTAAAATTATTATGGTATATTTGGGGCGTTTGAATGATAATATTATAATCAAAACAAGATTATAAAATCTAGAGTTGGTTATATATAACCAAATGGAAATTGTATAAGTATGGATTATACCATCGAATTAAAACTAAGACTTGATTAAAGCCAGAGTTTGAAAATTTTAAATCCCGAAGATTTTTGGAAGTGTTTTTAAAGTATTTTAAAATAAATAATAGTAATATTATTTTGGAAATATTTTTGAAAGAAAATTGTTTTAAATGGATTTGGAAGGGATGTAGCATTGAAATCACTTCGGTCATTGGAAAATAATTCCGATGATGATTACGACATCATCAGTGTTCATTTTCGTGTTTCTAAGTGATGGATTGCTGCGATGGTCGTTATTTTTGGACTGTTTTGAGGAAAAACAAGTTTGTTCTGAATATTCCGAAGGAGAATTGTGTTGGGATGGAACCAAGCGAAAATTTAAAATTCCAATGGAATGGTTTGTTGAAATGAAGGGTTATATATATATATAATCAATTTCAAAGTGCTTTAAACTAAATATTGGGTGTTTGAATTCTAGAATCCTTATTTAAATAATTTAGAGATAATCAGGAAATAAGTTAAAAACTTATAAATTGAAAATAATTCTAGATAAGAAGGAAAATATGGAAAGTGAATTTTGGAAATAAATTCTAAATTGAGAAAGTCTAAATGGATGAAATTTAACTTGACCTAAGTTAAATAGAGTTGTATTGGAAATGACATCGATCAGGATTGAGATATAAAATTAAATAGGATTCAACTTTAGTTAAGTTGAATACATTAAAATTTTAGAAATTGAATTGATTAGGTTGCATTGAATTAATGTGGTGCATTAATGAAATTGGAATTTAACTTAAGCAAGTTAAAGTAAATCAATAAATGAAGAGATTATAATAAATGGGATTTTAACTTAGTGGGTTAAATTAAATTGAATGAATTGAATTTTAACTTAAGCTAAGTTAAATAAAAATTAGGTTGAATTTTGATTGAATTGAAATAAAATTGAATTGAGTTATAGATTATTTTAAAGGGAATAAACAAACTTCAATAGCTTATAAAAATTGGAATGAATTGAATACAAATATACTTGGGCTATAAAAAAAATATAATCTCGAGTTAAAAATGAATGTGAATATATTCGAGTATAAAATTAATAGAAATGGGAAAAAAAGAGTTGTATCTTAAAAATTAAAAATGAAAGTGAAATAGAAAACCCAAAATAAAATTGTTCGATATTTTGGAAGCGAAATAAAAATACAAACTTGAATTATAAAATAAATTGAACTCGAGTAAATTTATTGAAGTGATTTTTGAAATAAAAATCAGACATTGAATTATGAAGTGGTAATGAACTAATTGAATTAATTAGTAGATGGAATGAAAATTTATTGAACATAAATCAAAACAGTAATTTGAATCGGAAATTGTTTACCAAAAAAATGAATTGAAGTTATATAGTTGGAATAGTTATAAATAAATAAATTAACTCGATTTAACATTTTAATGGAAGCTTGGCTTAAAATAATTTGTGAAATCGTTATTTAATATAACAACATGGAATGTTTTCAGGCTAAATTATATGTATTTGAGTATAGTGAAAGTGAGTTTGAACGGAATGCAAAATGAATTGATCGAGAATCAATTAGAAATGGAATAGTTAAATATAAATTAAGTTGGAATCAGTTTAAAATAGTTATAAACTAAAGTTGATATTTTATTAAGCGAATATCGTCGAATTTGCATAGAAAAATTGGTCGTTTGACGTAAATGGAAGTAAATTTAATTTTACAAATGAATTAAAATTAAATAAATTGATTTTAATCAATTTGGAATGAATATTGATTTGTTTAGTACAAATGAGAATTGAATGTAAGCTAATTGGGTTGTAAATCATTTCAGATTGAACGAAATAGTATGAAAATTGATTGAAAGCAATTAAATTAGTATC
The DNA here is from genome assembly GCA_030765085.1 of Allium cepa. NCBI lineage: Eukaryota > Viridiplantae > Streptophyta > Magnoliopsida > Asparagales > Amaryllidaceae > Allium > Allium cepa. Next base: position 296,220,596 of record CM060941.1, on the reverse strand, counting down.
CAAACCTTATAAATTTCTTATAAATATATGCTAGCATGTATTGTTATGAGATTTATGTGTTTTAACCATTTAAATATATGAAGTGTTATTGAATTTCATATATTTGGTACTTACGTGTTTAAATTGAGTACAGGTAACTGAAGCTATTTTCTTGACTATGATTGCATGAATTGCAAAATAAAATAGTTGATTGCTTAAAAAATGCTAAAATGTGGTGTGTTTTCGAATTAAATACTGCGAAATTATAAAATATTGATATATATTTTGTTTTCCGACCGTGTGGGTCGATGTATATATATTTATATCTCTTGTCATATTGCCAAAAGGCCTCCGTACGAAGGAGACTCTGCCAAATTCTTTTGTAAATTTAGGGTGTTAGAAAGTTTTTGAAAATTTTTGGAAAATTTTTGTGAAAGACAAATTGATTTCAAATTGGAATTGAAATAAAGGATTATGGGATTAAAATTAAAAACTAGTTGTTTTGGGTAGAACCAAAAGAATAGAAAGTGAAATATTGAGTTTTCACTAAGTAAGTTTAATAAGTTAATGGATTTGGAGCATTTTCCTGCCTTAGCAATTTCGGGGACGAAATTCTTTAAGCGGGGAGGAATGCAACGACCCGGAATTTTTCAACATTTGATTTGGGATATTTAAATGGTTTTAAATATTGAATTTGAATTATAAATTGATTTTGAGTACGGAAAATTTGGGTTTTCATTTACAAAATAAATTGAGAATTTAAATATAGTGATTTATCGAATAATTTAATTATTGAATTTTATAATTGAATAATGGGTAACTTTTTGTATCTTGAGTTTTAAGCTCGATAAAAATAACTTAAAGGCTTGTAAAATTTATATTAATAATAAAAGATAATAGTAATTTAAAAATTGAATTTAAAAGTGATTTATTCAATTTTAAAAATTGTTTGTTCAAATTGACATTTAAAAATAGCGATCCGGGGCACAATCTTGGGATTTGATGAAACAAATTCCATTGGATCCGTAATAGTGTATTATTATCGGATTTCAAATTTCATAGTATTTGGAGTTGTCATTTGGCTGTACCGATTAGAAACGCGGTGAAATTTATATCGAAATTCAATATAATATTTGGATCCAAAAAGCTATCTTCTCCATATGATCGAATTAGGACTCGGAACCTTTTCCTTTGCGTTTGGAATAGCGGTATACCCTTATGAACGCCTAGTGGCACACCTCGATAGGGATTCGAGATTTTAAGTTATGATAGCTAGACGTTTTGAAAATTACACACACACACAGATATATATATATATATATATATATATATATTGACCATTCAGCTATTTTTCCTTCTCTAATATGCTACTTTTCTCCATTCAAACATGCTACCTATCATATTCAAAGCTTCCAACTCCCTTCACTAAATCGCATATGCCTCCTTCTTTCAAAAATGAAAGTGGTTGTACCAAAATTGAGCACGACACTCTTCGGAAGTATTTGAAGAGATAAAATGAATAAATTCAATGGAATAAGAGGATTATCTAACAAGCACTTCAAAAACGGATAGGAAAATGCATAGAAACACAGAGTTTTGGAGTGGTTCGGCAAAAGGCCCACGTCAACTATAAATTGATGATTTTATTGATGTTTTCTTGCTGATTACAACAGATTACAGCAAACTAGAATGGTAAATTTGGAGTACAACGGTAGTCTAGGAGTGCAAAAATGAATTCGATAGAGTCTGGATGTAGGAGAGCCAAAAGTCCCCTTTCTGTGGGCTTTAGGATGCTATTTATAGGCGTATGCTGCAAATATCTCACTCAGATCTCAGGAGACCTCCTCTGACACGTGTGCAGGCCCACGCGATCGATCCCATGTGTTTTGCACTCGGTCCCTGATCGATACGAACGAATTTCATATCGATCAAGATTTGGCCCAATCGATTCAAAATTGAGCAGGAACATTCTTTAAGTTGTAAGTAAGTTCCTATGAAAATTCGATGGCATTTGGACTTGTAAATTGTGAGTTATGATCGATGCAAGCTTGCGTTTTATGTCGGCTGTCTTGTTCGAATCGATCCATTCGTATCGATCGGTTCAATTCGCTTTTGAGCACGTGCCTGCAAGTTGACGTGGTGCTAATTCCTCAGATCGATCCACTTTTTATGCCGAACGGTCGAGTCTTCCCTATATAAGCGCCTTGTTCGTATCGATCGCTATGTTTTGTTCTTATCGATCGGTCATGTTGCTCTATTCGTATCGGTTTGCAATGCCTTGTTTGTACCTTTCGTTTGATGTTCAATTCGTATCGACCCTTAGCCGAATGATATGAATTGACTCCCATCGATGGATTCGAAATCAAACCAGGCCAGCCGGATACGAAACAGAGTCTACGTGGTGGATACGAACAGAGGGATGTGAAATGATGGACCCGAACAAATGGATGCGAACAGCATGGTTACGGATGGATTCGAACAGATCGACACGAGCATGGCTTTTTGATGGATACAAACGGCTTGTTTAGTTGAGTTGTATTGATCATATCTCGAGCATACGAACTCCGATTGACTTGAAACTTGGAACTGTGGCTTTCATAGCTTTGCTTGTCATGTCATATTAATTGTAGCTTGATCCGGACTTGGACAAAATTTATCGACATCCATAGTGAACCTGTGTATAATCGATATTCGGGATGAGCAGTCTTTGGTTTTCAGTCAATTCCTTGATATCACTGCCTTGCCAAAAGGCGGGATAACATTTTCCCCCCAAAGTACGCCTGTGAGAACATGACGTGCTTTGAATGATTGCATCCTTCATTCTAGATAGCTCTGTCTGATTGGTTGAACGACTGTTGTCTTTCCATCGAAAGCTACAATCTTTGACTGATTTTTCAGTAATATGAACTGTTGACTACAAATTATTGTATTGTGCACTGAGTATTGTATGATAGTGATCTGTTGATTGTTGTTATAATTGTCACCAGACAAATATTCAATTTCTGTGAATTTTAAAGATTGGATGTTAGTACATTATACATGAATGAATGTTAGCCTGACTCCCGTTAACGTTCGTACGTTCATGAGTCATTATCAGATTTTCAATTTTTGTATCAAATTCGGTATCGATCCTCTCTTGAATCGATGTGAAATTCGAGTTGTAACAATTCTTAATGGTTGTTTTGGGGTATCCCTTCGTATCGATCCTCTCCTGGTTTGGTTCAGGATGAACGGATGTAGAGTTCATACTGGCAGAGTTGCATAGTCTGGATATTATTTTATATTTATCTTTGCATCGATTGTTATGAATCCCTGCAATCGTTCAAAATGATGGATACGAACGAGTGATTTCATATCGATAGACCAATGAGGGATACAAACAGAGCAACTGGTCTCCTGTGTATTATTCACATCGATGGATACAAATCTTTAGGGGCTGTGACTTGATGGATACAGATAGTGCAGTTCGTATCGATGTGACTTGGATGGAGTTAAAAACAGCGGATATGAACAAGTGTTTCGTATCGATGGAATCCATGGTTTAGAAAAATCTCTGCTGCAAAACTCATATCGATAATGTTTGGGTCAATGGATATGAATAACTAATTCGTATCGATCCGATGAGAGACCTATTGAAACCGGTTGCTTTGACTGGGAGGCGAAATGTTTTTCTTCACTTCTTGGGTCCATACATAAAAGTTTTGTATTTAGAAAGTTTTTTATCTGCTTTCACTTGAGTTTCAGCCTTCGTATCGATAAAACTTCGAAAGCCAGAAAACTGCATTTGCCTCCAAACCGAGCCAAGTTTTAATCCCCTGAGCTAGGTACTCAAATTAGGTAATTAATCGAAGAATTCTCATAGATATTGAGAAGGCTCGAGATTCAACGCTAACTCATTCAAAGTCATGACCTATTCCATCGTTGTTGATGCCGGAGTGGGAACGAAGCGAAGTCATGGACAGAGTAATGGTGTTTGCGTCCATTGGAGAAGAAGGAATAAGGAGGGATACGAAGGAATTGGTGGATGGCTGTTTGACTTTGATTTCGTATTGATGAATAGTTAAAGGAACTGGATTTCGCCTCGAATCTCAACTAGGAACTTCATATCGGTCCTCTACCTTCGACTTCGCCTCGAGTGTTAGTTCATGCATTCTGCATTTATCATTTCAAATCGATACCGATACGAAGTATAGTTATGATGGACATAAATTCCATTATAGTTCAATCGATGCGAAGTCAATGCGAAGTGCGTATTTTGGATCGATACGAAGTGATTAAGCTCTGATTGATACGAAGTTATCGCAAACTGATCGATACGAAACTATCGAGTTTCGATCGATATGAAGATGGCGTCCACTGATCGATACGAAACCATCGAGTTTCGATAGATATGAATGATACTTTAGGTGGTCGATCTGAACTTGCATTTTTATGGATACGAACTTCAACCGAACATATGACTCCGACGAGCTTCATTCTTGTGTATCTGGACTTAACTATTGAACTGCATATTTGACTGCCTTTCGAAGCTCATCGACGGAACTGTAATTTGAATTTTTTTTAACAAACTTCAACTTGGATCGATCTTTAAAGTCTAGATGGCATGGTGGTAACAGTCAATGATGACGGTCACTCCAGTTGAATTTCGAAGTCTTGCCATTTGAATATTTCTCAAACTCTATAGAATTTCTCAAGCAATATGTAGCACTGCACTGCACAACACATTCACACACTTCATCCTGGGGGACACACGGGCTTATTATCGTCTAATAATGGTTTTTCATAAGTTACTTAGTTATGGAATCTATAAGCTCACGACTGTAGGAAACTTAGAGTTCACTTCCCTTAATAATAGAGATACCAGCCATCGCGATCGAAGTCATCGATCTAGCCCTGGATGAGCTGCCAGTGCTATTTTCATTGGTAACCCATAAGATTCTGTTTCATCAAACGTCTCCGAAGATATGTTACGATGGATATGCCTAAGACATGGCTTGTCGCTGGATGACATACAATTACCGGGACTGAATGATAGATCGCATGCTCCCTCAGAAGGATTTACTGCTTTTAATCGCCATGCATGCACGGCGGGAACACTTCCTCCGTTCAACCAGTACATTAGAGAAGTGTTGTCTTCTTCGGAATTGCTCTATCACAGCTACATCTGAATGGATACGCATTGCTGAACAGCCCATTTATTGTATTTGTGGACCATCTTTTTCGACCACCGACCCCGATTGAGATCAGATACTTATTTAATGTCAAGAGGCGGGGAGATAGTCCCTTGTTCACATTCTTAGAGTTTGTTAGGAATTGTCAAGTTGTGATCTGATCCTGGAGCAGGCTGAGTTATTTTAAAACGAGTGGTTTTATGTCCGATGTCCTCTAGAATTTGCCAGCCAATGGTTAGTCAGACGTAAGTGCTACAATCTTTTCAAGTAGTTAACGAAATAATCATAGCTGATATCAGAACTAATATCTCCTTTCCTTTACAGCTGTAATTCCACGACCCAAGGGCGCACACTTTAAAGAGATTGTTCATGTCCTTCAAGAAGTGCCGAATGAGATGAGGCAAATAGAGTCGGTGTTAATGGACTGAAATTGAAGAATGTCGGGCTAATTGAGCGAAATCAGAGTATAAAGCTCGAAGGAACATTGAGGGTAGTCCCTATGAGACAGGTGAAGCACAAAGTGCTCGAGGACCTAAGTTTCAAAGAGGGTAGTGAAGAAAGTATGCCTACGAACAATGAACCCGTAGCCGAGCCATCTGGCATCTTTCAGGATCTTGAGGGAAGGAGAAAAGGCAAGGCTGCAGCACATAAACGTTCTAAGTCTGGAAGATGGAAATCTGTGATCGTGTCTCTCCTTACTCCCGGTATTAGAATTTCAGAGGCTCCTCCTTTGCAAGTGGAGAACCTTTTCGAAGGGCTTGCCGATATCCCAATTCCGGATTACGTATCACTTCAACAAGACGCCGGATTGGAGGAGCTTCAGAGTGCCTTAGACTTAAGCGAGTCTCTTCCTACAAGTGTGGCTGACATTTTCGATTGGTCGAGGGTTTGCACATACATATACACTTCATGGCCCTACATGATTTTCGATCGCAAGCTGTTTACTTCAAGAGATTATTAACTTTGTTTCTCTTACTTTGCAGATACAATGTCTGGACGTAGGTCGATGTTGGGGAGTCTTCGCTCAGCTCGTCAATCCTCTTCGTATTGTGACTCACGTAGGAGAGAGGCAGAGAGTGATTATGATCGTGGATACTCTAGCTAGGAAAGATACGAAAGAGATAAGGACAGGGACTACAGACATCAATCCCGATCCCTTTCTCCACCTCTTAGAATCCCTGCAAACCCTTCGAGCTATGGAAAACAAACTGTATAGCCTCCCCGCCAGAAATCATCTTCCCAAGCCACTGTGCCCGAATCACACCGTCGTAGACACGAGACCGAAACTCCCGTTTTCACCGAAAAGGCTATTATTAGGCCGAACGGGGAAGTGGCTTTTAGGATCGCATAATTGATGAAGGATTTTTCGAATATTTGTATTGATGGCTACATCTTCCCTCCGCACTAAAAGAGAATTCTAGGGGAAGTAGAAAACACGATGCACGATTATATTCATGACATCTACACTCAGTATAAGGAGTGAGCGAAAGCCGCAGAGAAAACATCGAAGTTGGCCTTTGAGTGGGCGACTTCCATAGAGAAATTAGAAGCCAAGCTCGCTCAAAAGGATCGAATCATTCAAATGCTTAATGATGAAGCTGAATCCTCTCGAAAGTCAGAAATAGAGGCCACTCAAAAGGTCGACGAGGCAAACTTGGCCATGAAGATGAGGCAAACACACTTTGACCTGGTGGAGGAGATGGGCCATCGAAACACTACAGTCACAGCCGAGCGGGATGCAACCCTTAAATAACTTAACGAGATTAACGCCAAATTTTCCGACATCATCAAAGAAAGGGATGATACAAATATTGTAGCCTAGGAAGCATATGAACAGGCTGTAGTGCTTCGGGGCGAACATGATGTGGCAACATCTAGGGCCCGTGTGAGGGGAGACTGATGTCGAGGAGAAGGTCTGAATGGCGAAGTCCAGGCTAGAGGCTGACATTGAACATCTCCTCATCACCTATAATGTCAACGTCTTGAAGAACATGAACTAGCTTGGCTCGATAACTATCCGACACACTTATATAACGCTTGGGGCCATCTAGTTGAGGATGAGAAAGCTGCCCACTAGGGCGAATCAGTCGATGAATTCAAGCTTGAGAGCCGAGTGTTGGACGAAGATGAAAGAAAAATTCTCTATGATGCTATGATTTTGTATGAGAAGGAGAAGCTTGGCGCTCAACATTCGAATGTTGGAGAAGGTTCTAGTGTCGAGCACTGTGATACAAGTCCCGAAAATCTTGTGCCGACTCAGCCTGAACTGACCTCTACAGTCAAATCTCAATCTGTTCCTGCTTACAACCCGTATCAACCGCAGGTATCTCAAGCCAGCGAGCAACTTTCCGAGGCCGTTCAATCGACAACAAGTCAAACCGAGGAAAGTATTCTAAATGTTTTGTATACTTTTTCATGATTGGAAGCTTCACTTGAAATACTTAATAACTGCTTCCTTTGTTTCTTTCCATTGATTGGACCTCCTGCCACCACTCAAGAATCGCATCATGCGCCGGAGGCTATCATAGCTGAAGCGGTCGCTAGAACAACTACCAGGTATATTGGCGGAATGCAAAGGTCCACACTTTCCTTTGATGAATAGATGATGTAGGAACTTATCAATCATTACAGAGACCCCTTTGCCGATTTGCCATTTGTCATAAGTGGAAGCACACTGGCGACTAGTTCCTTAGGTCTAGCTGCAGACATTCCTAGTGATGCGCAAACACTTCATGAGGAAGAGATTATAGCTGAGATCAATGTTGAAATAAAAGCAGCAGCCTAGACCAACAGCTTTGAAGGTGGAATGGCGGGGCCTGACCCGGGTTCGTTAAGGACGATATCTCCATCTGGTACGGTTTTTGACACCAACATACCTATTCTATCTCCTACAGTTGATTTGATCCCTCCGACTCCGCCCTCTAGTAGCATACCCATACATGTGAGTTCGGAGGAGGAAGTGGACATAATGCCCCTGACTGGAGCTCGGCCGCCGAAAGGCAAGGGCTCGAAGAGAAAAACAAGTGAAGCCTCTAGCGGGCCTACACCGAAGGAAAAACCAAAGAAGAAAAAGAATAGACGCTTCTCCTCATCTCATTTTTGAGTAGATAGGAATTTCTTTTAGCTTTTGTAGGCCATGTATAGATGCGGGTTCGGCCCTCGCTAGTAGGATTTGGGAAATAGCTTGTACATAAATTCCTTCCATAAATAATTAAAATGAAATTTCTATTTTTGCTTCAACTCAATTATCGTTTTATTTACTTAAGCATTTTAGTATTTGAATTCCATTTCAGTGCACTTGTGAAGGTTCGAATTTTGAGTCGAGTTTATGTTTGTTTTTCAAGTCCTGAAATCACGGACATGAGTCATGACCAAGGATTAAGTTGAAATTTGATGTTGCACTGCTCCAGTCAATGGTTGACACTTAAGTTTTGCCACCAAATCTAGGGAATTGTGAAGATCGGCTAGCGACTGCATTTTGCTTTCAACACATCGAGTTTAGCATCGCTGAATCGATGCTGAAACCAATGAGAATTGAGTGGCCGAATCACACCCGCCCACTTGTTGATGATCACATCCACACTCCGGGGATTTGCATTTGTATGCCGGCGGTCGGCCATGCCTGCTTAAGTTTTAAGGATATGTACACGCTTTGGGGACTTGAGTTATTTTATGGGTGGTCAATCACACCTGAGTTATGTTTATACCCCGACCACACTCTGGGGACTTAGAGTTATTTGTCGTTGATACTCTGGTTCGCACTCTGGGATTCCAAAGATAGTCGACGTTTGTACTCCAGTTCGCACTCCGGGAACTTGAAGTTGGTTGATGTTTATACTCTAACTCACGCTATTGGAATTTGGAGTTGACGTTTATACTCCGATTCGCACCCTGGTAATTCGGAGTTGATGTTTATACTCCGATTCACACTATGGGAAATCGAAGTTGGCGTTTATATTCCGATTCGCACTCTGGGAATTCAGAGTTGACGTTTATACTCTAAATCGCACTATGGGAATTCGAAGTTGGCGTTTGTACTCTGATTTGCACTCTAGGAATTTGGAGTTGATGTTATACTCCAATTCGCACTCTAGGAATTCAGAGTTGGTCTACAGACGGTTAGTCACGTCTGTTTAGGCATTTGAATTTTGTTCGCACTGAAGGAACGACGGATTTATCAGGATCGTGGATGGTCGATTCACATCCACTCTGAGTTAACAAGTAAGGTCGTTGATGGACGGGTCCATCCTCCTCGAACTTGGTCAAGATACAATCAAAGTCGTTAGGTAGATGGATCCACTCGGTTTGAAACCGTATTCATGAGTTTATACTCCAGCTCGCACTCTAGGAGATTGGAGGTAGTTAAAGGATTGTCGTGTATCAATCCTTTTTCGGCTTTATTGTAGTGACTTGCCCCCGAGCTCGGGTTTGACTTAGTGAGTGACCGATCGTATCACAGTCACTCTCTATTTGAATAAATCCCACCGTATAATGGAACTTAGCTCTTCGTGCATCATGAGGGTGGTATGACACATTAAATAAATCACAGCTCTGGCTCGAAGAGATGGCATTTTATTGCTGATATAAGAAATTATGGAAAAGTCTATTGCCTTATTACAAATTCAAATTTCGAAATACAGAAACAAATTGAAGATGAAAAATAGACTGAATAAATAAAGCCTATCATATGTAGTAGCGATGGAGACTCTCGTTGTTCCAGGCTCTTGGCAAAGTAAGACCGTCAACGATCGATAACTTAAATGTGCCATCTTCGAGCTTTCGTTCAATCACATATGGCCCTTTCCACGTTGGTTTCATGTGTGAAGGAACCATATAGATTCTTTTGAGGACGAGATCGTCGAGTTCAAAGGTTCGGGGTTGGATCTTGGCATTGTATAACCGGGCGACTCGACTTCGGTATGCGGCTGCCCTTAAATCAGCCTCTTCGCGCTTCTCATCCAAAAATCCAGGGATTCAGCAAGTAGTACGACATTTGTCTTTGGATTATAATAAGTCACACGATGAGAGGGTACTTCCACGTCGATTGGAATAACAGTTTCTGAACCATAGGAAAGAGAGAATGGATTGTGGCCGGTTGCTGATTTGTGGGTGGTCCGATAAGCCCATATAGCCATAGGAAGTTCATCGACCTATTTGCCCTCGGCCTTTTCCAGTCATTTCTTTAAAATAGACTTTATAACTTTGTTCACAGCTTTGACTTGTCCATTAGCTAGAGGGTGTGCGACTGTAGAGAATTTCTTCTGAATGTGGAATCGCAGGAAGAAGTCTTTGAACTCAACACTGTCGAATTGGGTTCCATTATCAGTAATGATGGTGTATGGGAGACTAAATTGATAGATAATGTTGCGGAATACAAAGTTGATCACCTTCTTCTTCGTGATTGTAGCAAGTAGTTCAGCTTCGGCCCACTTGGTAAAGTAATCAACTACAACGATGGCGTACTTCGCACTACCTTTGGCCAGAGGTAGAGAGCCAATGATATCGATGCCCCATACTTCAAACGGCCATGGACTGACCATTTGGGTTATCTCAGTAGGTGGGGCTCTTGGAATTTGAGCATGCTTTTGACATTTATCGCTTTTCCTGGCATAATCTGCTGCATTGTGGTTTACAGTCGGCCAATAATATCCATATCAAAGTACTTTCTTAACGAGAGCTTGCCTCCCGGTGTGATCGCCACATTCTCCTTTATGTACATCATGCAATACTCACTCAATTTTATCGTGAGCGATACACCAGAGTAGTGGAAAGGAATATCATCTTCTATACGTGACTCCATTTTGAATAGTGAACCATGCAGCGTTTCGAAGAATCTGTCTCTTTTCACTCCTGCGCTTTGGTAATGTTCCTTGCTGGAGATAATTTCGAAACGGGGTCATCCATGACTCCTTATCGGGAACAACTTCCAACACCCAATCCGTCTCCACTCGATCGATGCTCGGGGAGGATAACATCTCCATGGGAACAAGCTCCATTTGTTGCACTTTACCCTGGCCGGTTAACTTCGCTAATGAATCAGCTTTTTGATTGCCCTTTCGGGGGGTCCAGTAGATAGCATAATAATCGAACTGATTCAATATCTTCTGGATCCGGGATAGGCTGGAAGCCAATCTTCGATCTTGGCCTGGTATTCCCCTTGAAATTGACACACAGCCAATTGCGAATCACAATAAATTTCCACAGCGATGATTCTCAAATCCCGAGCGAGTCTCAATGCGGTAAGTAGGGCTTCATACTCAGCTTCATTGTTGGTCGCATGAAAATCAAACTTTAGAGCATAACATATAGATTGACCTTCGGGCATTTCAAGTACAACTCTACCTCCCGAGCACCGTTCGTTTGACTCGCCATCAGCATGTAGCTTCCAGATATACTCGAAAGATTCACTGATTTTGGGCAAGACCTCTGAGATAGCAAATTCAGCTATGAAATCTGCTAGGACTTTTCCTTAGATGGATCGCCTTCGGGTATAGGTAATATCAAACTGACTTACCTCAATATTCCATTTGAGTAGCCTACCAAATGTCTCAGGCCACGTAAGGACCTATCGTAATGGCTGATCGGTGTAAACAGTGAGAGGATGAGCTTAGAAATACGGACGGAGCTTCCTTGAGGCAACGAGACAACAAGCCAACTTCTCTAGTTTTAGATAATTACTCTTGGCTCTGGTTAGTCGTTTATTAATATAGTAGACCGGTTTATGCACTCGGTCTTCCTCCCGAACTATGGCAGCACCGATTGCGTTTTCTGATAGAGCCAAGTAAAGCTACAATTGCTTGTGATCGATAGGCTTTGAAAAAATAGGCGGTGTGGAGAGGTGTTGAATTAGTGCTCGGAATGCACCCTCACATTCTGTGGTCCATTCAAAATTCTGTTTCCCTTTTCGAATCAAATCAAAGAAAGGAATGCATTTTTCGGTGGACATTGAAATGAACCTAATTAGTGCTGCTACTTTCCCGTTAAGCCTTTGGACTTGCTTTATGGTTCTTGGAGTCTCAAGATTTCTGATTGTCCAGATCTTTTTAAGATTGGCTTCAATTCCTCAAGCGTTGACGATAAACCCAAGGAATTTTTCCGATGCGACCCCAAAACGACATTTCAACGGATTGAGCTTCATTCTGTATTCTCGGAGGATAAAATTGACTCGAGTTTTTTTAATGTGATCAGTGGAGAATCACGACTTCACCAGCATATCGTCTACATATACCTCCATAGTTTTCCCAATCTGGATTGCGAACATTCGGTTAACCAATCGTTGGTAAGTTTCCCCAGCATTCTTGAGTCCAAAAAGCATGACTTTATAGCAATAGAGTCCCAGATCGATTATGAAGCTGGTATGTTCCTGGTCAATTAAATGCATGGGTATCTGGTTGTAGCTGGAATATGCATCCATGAAGGACAATAATTCGTGCCCAGCCGTTGAATCTACGAGCTGATCAATCCGAGGAAGTGGAAAACTGTCTTTTGGACAAGCTTTGTTCAAGTCTGAGTAGTCAACACACGTTCTCCATTTCCCATTTGGATTTCGGACAACTACGGGGATAAATACTCACTCCGGGTATAAGGCATCTCGATAGACCAATTTGATTTTAACTTATCGACCTCTTCTTTAAGGGCGGCAGATCTCTCTCGATCCATACCACGCCTTTTTTCTCGATCGGGATATACCGTAGGTCAATATTCAACGCGTGCCTCGCGATGGCCAGTGAGATCCCACACATGTCAGAATGCGTCAAGCAAACACATCGAGGTTTGCATGGAGAAATTCAACCAATTCCTCTTGCATTTGATGGCTTAAATGAGAACCAATCTTTATCATTCTAGAATCATCGCTATCGTCGATTGGGACATCGAATGTCAGTTTGACCGGAGAAGCTTGACTGTCTTTACTTTCATCTTTACTTTCGTTATCTCTCGGATCAAGATCTCTTTGGAATTGGTTGGGGTGCACGGGCCTGGGCCCAGGCACCAATTGTCAATTTTCAACAAAATAGACGTAGAGAGATTCCTCCACGCCCTTTCCTTTCTCCTTTCCTGCACCCTACACAGCTCAGGAACACAACAGGCTTGCCCAATAATCTGATCTCGTTGAACGACTCCAACTTCACGATCGGTGGAGAATTTTAGAGTCAAACACCACGGGGCAATGGCTGTCCTGAATTCAGCTAGGGCAGGTTGGCCCAAGAAAGCATTATACGTCGAGTCTATATCCAAAAAATAACTGCAGTATTCGGACTCTCCGGCATTCTCCAACTCCCAATTCCACTAGTAGTTCTACTACTTTAGTGGTTATAGTAGCATTCCTATTGAAGCCGTGGATTCAAGATTGGCAAGGCTTCAAATCTTTGTCTTCCATCTTCATTTGGTCATAGGCTCGTTTGAACAAGATATTCATAGAACTTCCACTGTTAACTAAGATCCACTTCATCCAAGCAGGGCTTACTTGGGCTGATATAACAAGTGGATCAATAGTGGGGGCTTCGACCTTGTCAGCATCTCTATTTCGAAACACAATGTCGTCAGTCATCATTTTCTGTTGTTTGGCCAGAGCCCCGTCATCAAAACTACTACAACACTCAAAGTACGCATGTCTAATAGAACTGACATACGACTCCATTTCTTTCCAGCTTTGGTCTACTGGATGAGGACCACCACTTGCAGTATTTGTCGCTAGCTTTCCACCGGTACGAGCGGGTTCCTCTTGTCTGTCTTGATTAGGTACATTATGTTGATTTGATGGGCCCGTACCTTCAGACTGCAGCTCCCACACAAACTGTTCTAGCTTCCTCTCTCTTATCAACTTCTCAATGATATCTTATAAATGACCGACACTCATTTGTATTATGGCCATAACTTTCGTGGAATCTACAAAATTTCCCTGTTTGGATATGTCTCTTTGACGATTGCTTCGGAGCAGGCTTCTTGTACTAGATAGTATTGCAGGTTTGTAGATATACATACTCTAGCGACGTATTCAGGGGAGTGTAATTATAACACATAGGAGCTCTATGTTATGGACCACGATTCTGATCCCCCTTTCTATTTTGATTCTCATTGGTTTTTGCTGAGTTTGTTTATTCTGAATATTCAACTGCACTTTCCCGGAGCTCTTCCTGGACTATTTAACTGCAACATTATTTTTAATTCCTTTCATGCTAGGCCATGCGTAATCCTGTTTCCTAGACTATTTAGCATCTTTCCTTCTCAAGAATTGGGCTTTCTTGGAATAGAAACGGTCTAATGATGCAGGGGGTTTCCAACCAATCAGCTGCCGAATTCAAAATCGGGGTATATTCCCTTAGTCAACGCCATAAGAATGGAGTTATCATTAGGATTGCTGATCTCAACACACGCAGCATGAAATCTTTCTAAATAACGTCGGAGTGTCTCTCCAGGAGCTTGAGTGACACTAGACAGAGTGTTAACATCCTTTGGCCTTACGACGTGCATGCAGAATTGTTCAAAAAACTTCGTAGCCAGCTGATCAAAGCAAGAAATAGATCAAGGTAGAAAACATGTGAACCACATAGTAGCTATTCCCCCAGAGAGATTGGGAAGCTATGGCATTTAACTGCATCGTCAACCCGTGCAGCATTCATCAACCATGCATACGTTCAGATGTGTTGGTTGGGATCAGAACATCCTTCATAGACTAGTAAAGTCGACATCCTGAATCGCCAAGATGGTTCAGCATTAAGTATCTCATTGATAAAAGGAGTATGACTCCGGGAGATTCCCCGGTCGTCATTAGTGAGGCCTTGACTCTCTCGAATCATCTGATGGATCATTGTAGGGATGTCTGGCATCTGTACATTCTGTGCACGCTGGGCCAAGGTGTGGTCGGGTTCCACAATGCAAGGTTGGACCGATCGCGGTCGACGGTCTTCATCTTGCCTCCTTGGCTCGAAGTTCTGTGGAACATAGGGTTCGGGAGTGTATCCACATTGATTATGGTTCAGATCTGACTGATTTCGAGCATCAACTTCTGGTTCAATAGCAACGATAGTAGCACGGTTATTTGTGGTGTAATGAAGAACAGTACCTCCCCAGGAGGAGGGTCTAGTCTGGTAGCTGATTGATGGGAAAAATCTGGGTTACCCAATGTTTAGCGTAGGTTGATGTTCGCTAGCTTGAGTGTAACTCCCGTCTAGCTCTGGGCGCGTAGATCTGTGATGGAAATCCAAAGAGGCTGAACTCTCCGTGGATGAATAGGAGGCCTGATCCCTCCTGGATCTCCTACGTCTTTGGCGATTTAGCCGATTAGTCAATTTTGCATTTTCACGCAACTGTTGAGTGAGATGCTGATGGCTCTAAGTCAGCTCTTGCATAAGCATCTGGAATTCTTCCCTGGTAACAGAGCCTGACAGATCTGATGGTTCGGTAGTATTCTGATTGGATGGAGCCAGTTATACGGGATCTTGTTTGCCCCGTCCTTCTTGATCTGCAACTGTAGAAGTGGTCCTTGTGCTAACCATGATGGATGGTGAAATCCTTTTCTAGATTTGATGCAAATCTGAATAGGATGGAAGAACTCTGAACTTGAGATCTTGATCTTCTTCTCAAATTTGTGCAATATGGTATCGACAGTAGATCTAAAGAGCAGGAGAAAAACTGTGTTGCTCTTAGTGAACGCACCAAAGTGTTTGTATCAAAATTGGACACAATACTCTTCGGAAGTATTTGAAGAGACAAAATGAAGAAATTCAATGAAAAGGAGGATTATCTAACAAACACTTCAAAAACAGACAGGAAAATGCACGAAAACGCAGAGTTTTAGAGTGGTTCGGTGTATGGCCTACGTCCACTATGAAATTGATGATTTTATTGATGTTTTCTTGCTGATTACAACAGATTACAGCGAAATATAGCGATAAATTTCGAGTACAACAGTAGTCATGGAGTGCAAAAATGAATTCGGAAGAGTCTGGACGTAGGAGAGCCAAAAGTCCCCTTTCTGTAGGCTTTAGGATGCTAGTTATAGGCATATGCTGCAAATATCTCGCTCAGATCTCGGGAGACCTCTTTTGGCGCATGTGTGCGCCCACACGATCGATCCTATGTGTTTTGCACTCGGTCCATGATCGGTACGAATGAATTTCATATCGATCAAGATATGATCCAATCGAGTCGAAATTGAGCAGGAACATTCTTTAAGTTGTACATAAGCTCCAATGAATATTTGGCGGCATTTGGACTTGTAGATTGTGAGTTATGCTCGATGTAAGCTCGTGTTTATGTTGGCTGTCTTATTTGAATCGATCCATTCGTATCGATCGATTCAAATCGCTTTTGAGCACGTGCTTGCAAGTTGACGTAGTGCTAATTCCTTGGATCGATCCACTTTTTATGTCGAACGATTGAGTCTTCCCCATGTATGCGTCTTGTTCGTATTGATTGCTATGTTCTATTCATATCGATCGGTCATGTTGCTCTATTCGTATCGGTTTGCAATACCTTGTTCGTATTGTTCGTTTGATGTTTAATTCATATCGATCCTTAGCCAAATGATACGAATTGATTCTTATCGATGGATTCGAAATCGAACCAGGCCAGTTGGATAGGAAATAGAGTCTACATAGTGGATATGAAATACAGTCTACATGGTGGATATGAATAGAGGGACACTTGATGGATATGAACAGAGGGGCGTGAAATGATGAACCAGAATAGATGGATGCGAACAACGTGGTTACGGATGGATTCGAACAGTTCGACTCGAATATGGTTTTTGATGGATACGAACGGCTTGTTTACTTGAGTTGCATAGATCATATCTCGAGCATACGAACTCTGATTGAATTGAAACTTCGAATGGTGGCTTTCATAGCTTTGCTTGTCATGTCATATTAACTATAGCTTGATCTAGATTCGGATAAAATTTATCGACATCCACAGCGAACCTGTGTATAATCGATATTGGGGATGAGCGGTCTTTGGTTTTTGGTCAATTTCTTGATATCACGGCCTTACCAAAAGACGGGATAACAGAAAAAGAAGAGCGTGCGGCTGAAACCGTGTACGCTCCCCCATATTTTGTTCAAAATCATATTCCCCTTTTAATCTCTCAAAATCGAAAATCATTCAGGGGAAGAAGAATGAACTGGAATTCGTTCGACTCAAAAGATCGATCTCTGTTCGAAAAAATATCAATCAAATCGCAGAATTGAATTACGATAAAGAAGAGCTAGCGGACTCGCGACTCGAAGCTGGGGAGGCTCGGGTTTACTTCATGTTGGGTTTTTCTCACGAGGCCACAAGGAGACGAGCGCTTAGAGGAGCTCGAACGGCGGACGAGAGGGGAGGGGAGCACGGAAGTTCAAGGCAGGAAGGGTTGCGATGGCTGCAATGATGGGCGGCGGTGGCTCCCGTATAGCAAGGCATGGCGGCGCGAGTAGATTGGTCGATTGTAGAGATGACCTCGGCGGCGACTGGCGGGGGGAGGGGAGGAGGAAAGATGCAAGGTGTTGCGGCTACGGTCGTGTTTGACAGTTTTGATTCGTGTTGGGTAATGGCTATAGGCAGCGAAGAGGATTTATCGATCGGCTGCAGTGTAATTATCCTTCGGTTCTAATTGGTTAGGTAATTAAAGTGCAATTTATTTACGAAATTTAATTATATTTAAATTCGTATAATATTCTAAAAGCTATAACGTGTTTATACGAGGTCGATAATCACAAAATCAGCCGCTAAAATTTGTGGCTGTAGAAATCTGTGCAAAAGGAATTTTAATTCGAATGTTTAGTAAAAAAAATCAAGGTGACAAAAATTCTCACTCATTTGAATTATTTGATCAATTTTTAAAATTGTTAAAATTAATTATTGAATGAATGGTTGATTTAATAATTATCTGATGGAAGATATATGTATGTATATAGTAGTATATATATTAGTATTTGGAGTGATATTCCCGCACATTATAGCGGATAAGACTCTATGCGCCAACATAATAGTGGATGACCATATATATACCACGATATCCCCCTTGAAGTATGATTGGTATTTTTATATTGTATTAACATCTGTGTATCCAGGGAAAACAGGTTGGAGTGATCCAACTGGATTCCTCAAATTTATTGTTCATTTTTCATATATAGTGGTACATGATCTGTGTAGAATAATCTATTATAGATTATTGTAATGATTGAAATTATTAGATGTTATTATAGCACTGGCCTGAAATTTGATAATTTAAATAATATACATATATTTTTAAAATTTATGGAATTGAAAGGAATTTGATAATAAATAAAACCCATCATGTTTATATTAAAGAAATTGAAGTAGAAAAAATATATTTGAGTTTGGTTATCCTTAACTGTTGTGAATTAGTAAATGGAGATTTTAAAAAATGAATTATATAAAAGAATTTATAAATGGTATTCTAGAAATATAAAAAGGAGTTAACATCAATATTAAAATAGATTGGAAGTGTAAAAGGAACTTTATAAAGAATGAATGTATATAACAGAATTTTATAAATAAGATTTATTCTATAAATAGGTAAAACTAGGGATTATAAAATTGATAAACGATGTTATAAATAAAGAAATTCGATATAGGATGATAATTGAAAATATAAATTCATAGGGTGAATTTATATTAGAATATGGAAATAGGGTTGAGAAAATAGTAGATTCTATTTTTTTTGAAATGGAAATGGTTAGGAAATCAACAACGAATCGATATGTTTTGAAATCGACAGAAAGTTATAAATTAAATTGGTTATTGAGATTTTAAAAATATATTATAAATTTTAAGAAGTGAGTTTGTTTTAAAAGAAATTTATTATTATTTTAGAACTATGGAATTTTGAACTAGTTGAGATTGAAATACTTTGGTAAGTGGATTTTCAAATGTTACGTGATTATTTAATAAATTCTAACTTTTAAATTCAGCATTGGAAATTTATTCGTTCACCTTAAAATGAGTTATATATGTTATTAAAGAGTTTTAAATATTTTAAATAATAATTTAAACATATTTTTAATAAACTACCATTCATACAGAGAATACTAGTTATATATATAGTTTGAAATGATTGCAAATTTATCTATAAAATTCTTTAGAGATGCGTAGATATGTTTTATTTTAAAAGTGAGATTTTATAAGAGAACCCTTATTATGGGATTTAGAGATTTATAAAAATTTCTGATGTTTAGATGCGATAACTTCGGAAAGATTTTGAATTCGTGTAAAGAAGTTAAAAATGATTGGTTGGGATTATGAATAAGTGTAATCGTTTTGAAATAAATATTCTAGAGATTATAAAGTAAGGCCTAGTGTTGCTTTTGGATGTTATTTGATAGTTAAATAAACGATTATCAATATTGGCCAATTTCGTTAATCTTTTCGACGAGACCGTGACCAGATTTAATTATCCAAAAACCACTTTAATCCTGTTTGACATTACGAATGAATATCGTAAAGATGATGAAGACGGTGATTCGGTTTGTCCAAACCTACGATAACTTGTATGGGTGAATGCTATCAGAGCATCGTCGTTGGAGGACGATGAGCATTCTAAGTAAATTCTTCTTGAAAGGTAACGCTTAGCCTCGAACCTCATCAATCAGAAATAACTAGTGGAGATACAATAAGTGGGTCGCACCCAAGTAGGATATGTTATCACCTTTTTTTATGTCCTCAGAAAAACCTATTTATTATGGATATGGTTGTACATGAAAGAAGGAGCGCTCGATGGTAAGGGTGGGAACACCCGGGGTGATAACATATTAGGTCCATCTAGGTTAGGGTTAGGCCGGCCTTGTGTAGCAGGGGATCCCGGCGAGGTCCTCGGTACATTGGTTAAGAGGTGTACTGTGATGGGCGCTACCCCAGTGGTCCAGTTGTTGGAATCCATTCTCCAATACGAGCTTACGGTTTTGTTTGTAGATCCTAGTATGCTGGAATTTAATTAATGTAACAATTTTAGCTATTTGAATAAGTATTTGTATTTAGGCACTATTATAATATCATTGGATTTTCTATAAAATATTTTGGTTATCGTAAGGGAAAAACCCTTCATGTTTATGTATGACGCGGTCCTACAAGATATCTTCGTATTTCAAAGGATTTTGATAACCCTAATAATTCAAGTTGAGTGTGTTTCTCACGCTGGTTTTCCAGACTGACTCAGGTGTTATTTTATTATAATGCTCGAGTCAGACTGAGTATTACAGATTCAGGATAGACTGCTATGGAGCTCAAAAGACGAGTTAGAGGAGTTTCAGACGTACTTCCGTACTCGACTTATATCCCGCTGTGTAAGAACAAGTTATATAACTGTCCGGTTTGATGTGTTGATTGTTGTACTATGACGATTGTAAGTATAAAACAGTTACAGATTCTTTTGTATAAAAATCTATTATTATATATTATATATTGTTCCACTACGATATTGAGATTATGTATTTGTTGTTTACTTTTCTTCTATCTCTTTCTTTCTCTTTACCCTAGTTATTCGCTCTTTCGTACACTTTGGGTTGAGAGAGGAAGAGTTACGATCAACTCGAGGGGTATGGAACTACAGGTTGCTACTGCTAGGGTCAAAGGGTTACACATTTCCATAATTACCCAATCCCAAAATAGTCACGACACGGTTTTCTCAAGATCACTATGAACCTATACTAGTTTCCTTAGGCTAACTAGAACCTATCAGGATGATTCGGGCCAAAATCTCTTGTCCAGTGAGAAGGTATAACCATAGATTCTGTCCAAGGTCGTCTAGTTGCAGAACAATCGACCAAAATCCTTCTTGGAGTCGATGAATTATCACTCCAAAGCCATTTGGTCATCGGACATTCGACCAAAACTAGGGATTATAAAATTGATAAACGATGTTATAAATAAAGAAATTAGATATAGGATGATAATTGAAAATATAAATTCATAGGGTGAATTTATATTAGAATATGGAAATAGGGTTGAGAAAAATAGTAGATTCTATTTTTTTTGAAATGGAAATGGTTAGGAAATCAACAACGAATCGATATGTTTTGAAATCGACAGAAAGTTATAAATTAAATTGGTTATTGAGATTTTAAAAATATATTATAAATTTTAAGAAGTGAGTTTGTTTTAAAAGAAATTTATTATTATTTTAGAACTATGGAATTTTGAACTAGTTGAGATTGAAATACTTTGGTAAGTGGATTTTCAAATGTTACGTGATTATTTAATAAATTCTAACTTTTAAATTCAGCATTGGAAATTTATTCGTTCACCTTAAAATGAGTTATATATGTTATTAAAGAGTTTTAAATATTTTAAATAATAATTTAAACATATTTTTAATAAACTACCATTCATACAGAGAATACTAGTTATATATATAGTTTGAAATGATTGCAAATTTATCTAATTCTTTAGAGATGCGTAGACATGTTTTATTTTAAAAGTGAGATTTTATAAGAGAACCCTTATTATGGGATTTAGAGATTTATAAAAATTTCTGATGTTTAGATGCGATAACTTCAGAAAGATTTTGAATTCGTGTAAAGAAGTTAAAAATGATTGGTTGGGATTATGAATAAGTGTAATCGTTTTGAAATAAATATTCTAGAGATTATAAAGTAAGGCCTAGTGTTGCTTTTGGATGTTATTTGATAGTTAAATAAACGATTATCAATATTGGCCAATTTCGTTAATCTTTTCGACGAGACCGTGACCAGATTTAATTATCCAAAAACCACTTTAATCCTGTTTGACATTACGAATGAATATCATAAAGATGATGAAGACGGTGATTCGGTTTGTCCAAACCTACGATAACTTGTATGGGTGTATGCTATCAGAGCATCGTCGTTGGAGGACGATGAGCATTCTAAGTAAATTCTTCTTGAAAGGTAACGCTTAGCCTTGAACCTCATCAATCAGAAATGACTAGTGGAGATACAATAAGTGGGTCACACCCAAGTAGGATATGTTATCACCTTTTTTTATGTCCTCGGAAAAACCTATTTATTATGGATATGGTTGTACATGAAAGAAGGAGCGCTCGATGGTAAGGGTGGGAACACCCGGGGTGATAACATATTAGGTCCATCTAGGTTAGGGTTAGGCCGGTCTTGTGTAGCAGGGGATCCCGGCGAGGTCCTCGGTACATTGGTTAAGAGGTGTACTGTGATGGGCACTACCCCAGTGGTCCAGTTGTTGGAATCCATTCTCCAATACGAGCTTACGGTTTTGTTTGTAGATCCTAGTATGCTGGAATTTAATTAATGTAACAATTTTAGCTATTTGAATAAGTATTTGTATTTAGGCACTATTATAATATCATTGGATTTTCTATAAAATATTTTGGTTATCGTAAGGGAAAAACCCTTCATGTTTATGTATGACGCGGTCCTACAAGATATCTTCGTATTTCAAAGGATTTTGATAACCCTAATAATTCAAGTTGAGTGTGTTTCTCATGCTGGTTTTCCAGACTGACTCAGGTGTTATTTTATTATAATGCTCGAGTCGGACCGAGTATTACAGATTCAGGATAGACTGCTATGGAGCTCAAAAGACGAGTTAGAGGAGTTTCAGACGTACTTTCGTACTTGACTTATATCCCGCTGTGTAAGAACAAGTTATATAACAGTCCGGTTTGATGTGTTGATTGTTGTACTATGACGATTGTAAGTATAAAACAACTACAGATTCTTTTGTATAAAAATCTATTATTATATATTATATATTGTTCCACTACGATATTGAGATTATGTATTTGTTGTTTACTTTTCTTCTATCTCTTTCTTTCTCTTTACCCTAGTTATTCGCTCTTTCGTACACTTTGGGTTGAGAGAGGAAGAGTTACGATCAACTCGAGGGGTATGGAACTACAGGTTGCTACTGCTAGGGTCAAAGGGTTACACATTTCCATAATTACCCAATCCCAAAATAGTCACGGCACGGTTTTCTCAAGATCACTATGAACCTATACTAGTTTCCTTAGGCTAACTAGAACCTATCAGGATGACTCGGGCCAAAATCTCTTGTCCAGTGAGAAGGTATAACCATAGATTCTGTCCAAGGTCGTCTAGTTGCAGAACAATCGACCAAAATCCTTCTTGGAGTCGATGAATTATCACTCCAAAGCCATTTGGTCATCAGACATTCGACCAAAATCCTTCTTGGAGTTGGTGAATTATCACTCTAAGGTCGTTTGGTCGTCAGACATCTGACCAAAATCCTTCTCGTACTCGATGAATTATCACTCCAAGGCCATCTGGTCACCGAACATCCAACTAAAGTCCTTCTTGGAGTCGGATGTCGGACATCCGACCAAAATCCTTCATGGAGTCGGATGTCGGACATCCGACCAAAATCCTTCATGGAGTCGATGAATTATCACTCCAAGGCTACCTGGTTATGGGACATCTAATCGAAATTCTTCTTGGATTCAATGAATTATCCCTCCAAGTTCGTCTGGTGGCCGAACATCCGACCGTAAAAAACCCTTCGCGAACATGAAGGTACTTCATGAACTAAAGTGTCATGAAGACGAACTGGTAGATTCGCAGTCATCTGATCCAAAAACCCTTCGTGGACGCGAAGGTCCTTCATGGACTAAACCACCGTAAAGGCGAACCGGTAGATCAAGGTCATCCGATCCAAAAATCCTTTGCGAGCACGAAGGTCCTTCATGAACTAAAGCATCGTGAAGGAAAACCAGTAGATCGACGGCCATCTAATCCATGAAACTTTCACGAAAGTGAAGGTCCTTTATGAACTAAAGCGTCTTAAAGGAGAACTGATGGATCAGTGGTCATCTGACCAAAAACCCTTCGCGAACGTGAAGGTCTTTCATGAACTAAAATGTCATAAAGGCAAACTGGAAGATCAGTGGTCATTTGATTCATAGCTCACCGAAGTCAACAAAGTCACGCTCCAAGGCCACAAATCAACAATCACATAAGTCATTTCGCAGAGTTAACTGAAAGAACCATATCAATGGTGTTTTGATGATAACAACCATATGGCAATACTACTAATATGTTTATTGAGTAATTGCAGGGTAAGTAGCTATACAATGGACGATAATGATTATACAAATTATACCAGAAAATGCAAAGAAAATAATGGTTTAAATGGTGGAATTTAGATTGAGAATGAAAAATATAATGGAGAAAATGGAAAAATAAAAGTTGAAAAAAATGAAGTAGTAGATTTTGGAATAAGGGTTGAAAATATTACAAAGGAGGAACTAAACTGAAGTTGCAAAGGAAGAAAGACAACATTACAACCATCACATTACATAAGCTTTTGTTTTAACATCTGCTACCAATGTCGGTTGACAAAGTAAGATAAGTAAAGAATTAAAAACCAGCAAGAGCAGGACTTGAACTCAACACAACCAGGATGAACCGTCCAACCTTTACCACCTTACCATAACTACTTCTTCTTTTGTATTGTTTTGTCAGGTTATAATTTAAGCGACAGGAAAATAAATAGTTAAAAAAAATAGGCACTGGGATTTGAACATAGGTTGCTTGGGAAATGACCGTAGCGCCACATTAGCTTTTGCATGAAAAGATACTGGCCATTGTATGTATACGAGTTTTCTAGAGGTTGCTTGCTTCCCTTCATTTTAGAAGTTTTCTCTCTTCATCAATAGTGAATCCGAAAGGTTGCACCCCTATTTTAGCATCCCAAAAACATCTATAAATACTCTTAATCATCCCAGAATCGAAATACAATTCTATTCTCTCAAATCATCCTCGTATTTCTTCTAAATGCTCTAAACTCCATATTAATTCCTAAAGCAAACTTAGACTAGCACACTTTCTTTTCACAATATTTGATTCTGGGCTTAATTCACTTTCTAATGTATGCACACTCACTTTGCATCATTTTAAGGGTTATTGAAGTTTGTACTATAGTGCGACTGCTCAGTGTATTGAAGGCACAATATTAGTCAAATTATTTCTTTGTAAAAGAAAAGATTGAAGTTTTGTTCGTTTGTTCAAGCTAAGTCTGTAAATCTGTTCCTCCGGGTGAAATGAGGGTGTTGATAGTGAAATTCTGAAAAGGTACTTAGGTACTGGACATAGGACGGGCGGTCCGAGCCAATATAAAATCAACTGTGAGATCTACTATTTTATTTCCACTGCATTTACATTTTTTTTACAACTATTGGCCATCTTCGATGCTGTGCATAGTGATTAACAAGTGGCATCAGAGCCTAGAATTCGATCGATTGTCACAACATCATAGAATATGGCCAGAAAAAGATCCAATCGAAATAGAACAAGTAAAATCTCTGTCAAAGGCACCAGTGAGGACTACATATAGGTACTTTTTGATTTACAAATTTCAGTAAATGATAATAACTAAGTAGTTAGTATAAGCGATAAGATCTCAAAGCATAATTTTATTATTTTAGAAAAGATGATATGTGTCGAATTTGAAAATGAGAAATTAAATTAGAAAATCAACTTGGTGTTTTAAAAAATAATTTTATAACTCTTAAAGAATTTCTAAATGAACAAAACACCTTATTTGAAAAATAGAAAGAAACATTTTCAAAAGAAAATTTTGATTTGAAAAGACAAAATGGTTTATTACAATTCTCTTTTAGATATTCAGAATATCAAAATTTTCTTCTCAAAAATGAGAACTATACGATAAAATAGTACCTGACTCCCTTGTAGGGAACACATTCCTCTATGGTTGTAGATCCCCCATGATTGTCGATTTATGATGTACAGTAGGTCCAAATAAATGGAAATGTAAGAATCTATATGTTGCAAATATCCGGAAGTAAAAAATTAAATAAGCTCCTGAAAGAAGGTGTGTAGTAGTCACTTCAAGATAATAGCCGGATTTTTAATTTTTGGAAAAAGATAAGTCAATAAGTAAAGAAAAGAAAGTCCAAAACAAGGGACAAACAAAAATCCACTCTGAGTCTGACCCCTTCTGAAAGAATTTAGTATAAAAGTTGAGAAAAAATATGTAAACAATATATTTGAAATGATTTTCAAAGAAATTATTTAAAGATAGAACAACCCTATTTTTGAAAAGGTGGTAAATATTAAATTTTTGAAAAAAAATAATATCTACATTTTATTTAAATAAAAAGCTCCAGTAGAAATAAAAATAGTTAAATCGAAAACTTCAATAAATGGGCATCTAGAAAAAGTTAATTATTGTAAAAGTATAGCAAAGAATTTATAGATCGTAGATTTTTTGAAATGAATTTTTTTACATTGTAAGTTCTTTTAGGGGTGGAAATAAGAAGTGGTATAATTTAATTTGGGGTAAATATAATGGGAAAGAAGATTAAAAACCTGAAGAAAGTTAGAACAAAGCGATAGGAGGTGGCACCGTGATGGGTAGATAGGAATTTCTTAAAATAGCTAGAGCAAAGATGGAGAAGACGGAGACATAATAAAGCAATGATATATGGTAGTAATGATTAATATTCATTTTGGCTCGAAAACGGTCTAAGTTGAACCTGGCCCAAATAGGCATGAGTGATCGACCACTTGGGTATGACGGGTCGACCGGTAGCGATCGACTGACTTGATAATAGCGGTCAACCGATTGAATTCCTTAAGTGTCTAACCATCACATTTTGAGCTAGAGTGTTATCTGAGATGCATGCATCTGTTTGACACTAATTTGGTGTTCACGTTCGATGAGAACGAGGCCAGATTCACATCCGAAGTCAAAAGAGTAGAGATTCGGATGACCGATGAGCTATTCTGTGGGATCATGCATATCTCCACAGTAGGAGAGGACTTGGAGGTTATCGAGACCACTAACCCCGCTATTCTTCAGTAGATTTTTCATTAGGAATAGTAGACGACGAACTTGCGGGACCAAGCCGTCTGGTCGCCCGCATTGTCTAACACAACATTGTCCCTGAGACGGGGAGCTACAACCAGATTTACCCCCTTGTCCAAAAGGATAACCATGCCATTATAGTGGTATTCAGGTAAATTGGGCCAAGATGATCTTGGTCCATTATGCGAGCTTAGGAGTAGAGACTCGGAGGATCTACCTTCCATACTATCATCTTTTCATTCCTGTCTTTTGATAGTTCGGAGTTAGCTTCCGAAGGGAGCCGATACAGAAGACGGTACATGCACAATTGGATATGTCCTCCCTTAGGAGGACGAGGATAGAGGCGTGGCCTATAGATCTAGGAGCATAGTAGCATCAGTAGGAGGCGGGGTAGGCGCACATGGAATGGGCTTCTTGGCTGGATCAGTGGGCCGTAGGGCAGCAGCAGCAAGCCGTTAAGTATGGAGCAATCCGAGACTCCTAAATCCAAATCGAGGTTGAGCTGCTAAAGATTAGGATGCATCAGTTGGAGATATGAGAGGAGCAGTGACACTAGGGTTGTGAGCTTAGGTGCATAGCATCCGTGCTTTGATTATTTGGTTGGGATTACGGTTCTAGCTTTCATGGAGGACCATCTCTGAGCCTTATGTAGTAGTATTGGTGGCGGTGGTAGTTATTTTCTTCCAACATTTGTTTCCTTTAGGTTTGGGTTGTAAGCATTGGTTGTTTCTGTTTGTATAAAACATGTACAATATTAATTGAAATATTCCTTTTTATTTTTTTTCTGTGTCGACCGTAGTATTATTTGGAAAACGGTAAAACAAGATATTTTTGGTAAAGATACTTAGCTGATGTGAAAGAAAAGAAAATAGGAAAAGTCTATAGGTTATAAAATAAATTAAGAATTTTTTTAATTAATTACTAAAAGAAAATTTAATTTATGTCTCAAAAAGTAATAGAATTTTAGGAGAAAAATTTTGGTGAGAGAAGGATAGGGAAAGGTTATTGCGGAGCCATGGGTCACTATCCCTACACCATAAAAACTGAAATTTATAAATGAACTTGTCTGCTATTTGTTTTTCAAAATTAATTTTTTTTTATTGAAATTGACATTTACCGTGTAATAGAAGAGAGTCCTTTAAGGATGTTAAATTATTGACCAACCCCCGACTGCGTAAAATGTGGCATGAATTTTTTTGGAAAAAATATATACTTTTGAAAGTTTTTGTTCAATACTATTTGATTTTAAAATTAAATGCTTTTATGAAAAACTTGGAAAAAAATGAATCTTTGAATTCTAAATTTTTTCCAACTATTTCAAAATTTTAATCTAAAAGATTATATGTGGAAAAAGGGAAAATATTTATTTTTGAAATGGCACATGCTTTGCAAGGGAAAAAGTTGAGGGCTAGGAAGTATGGATTTTACTATGCAGCTAAAGTAATAGTAAATGATATATAGTTAGTGACAGGGAAAAAGTTATTTCAACTATGGAATCTCTTTTTCCATACCTTTTTGGTAGTTAAATAAAAATGGTTTTAAAATATTTATGTTTTAAAGATAAAAATTTACTTGTGCGGACTGTATTGAAAATGTTGGAAAAAGGAAATATAGGCATAAGAGAAGTTTCCAAGGTACGATAGGAGAAAAATACACAAGAGAAGGATGGAAATATGGAAGTCTCCATCTAAACCCTTTTCAAACATAAAGAAAATATATTTATGATTTTTCAAAACTTTGGATGTTAGCAATGTTATGCTAGGATTTTGGATGGTAGGGGTTGGATGAAAAATTGGTTGAACCATACTTCTACTCATAAAGGAAAATTTAGATACAAAAGCAAAGCTTTCGATTTTCAAATTTTGCACACATATAGAACAGACGGTATATATAAGTTGCTTGCACCGTGTTCTCAAAAATTGCTTTTAAGAGTGCATTCATACAGGATGCGCTGATTTATAATTATTCTGCATACATGCACATATGTTGTGGTACACCATGCACATGTACACTATTGGTTGGTTGTCTTAAAATGGTTGCATGTTATGTTGCATGATTTAGCCTTTGTGGAATTTCGGGGATGAAATTTTTTAAGAGGAGAGAATTTTACACCCCATAATTCTAACGATAATTAATTAATAAATAGTAATGTTGAAAAATATTTTTTTTACAAACATTATAATTTGACTACGAAACTTGCACCATTTGGTTCATGACGATTTTGTGATCAATTTTCATGTATACATTTTTTCGATCGGGGTTCAAATGGAGATGTTGTTGACGTTTGATGTTTTCGAAGCAGAAATAATGATACATATAATTAAGAAAATAAGAATAACTAACTAACGTTAATTACCGACAGTTAGAATTAACGGATAGATAATGTTGCTTAACCTCTAAGAATGATTAATTTTAATATAAATCGGGAGGATAAAATATAAAAGTAAAGTAATCAACAAAATAAAACATCACTAATTAATTAACAAAATTAAAAGCAACCAGTCAACCCCTGATACCGACCGATCGACCATTAGCAGTCGATCAGTGGGGGTGACATGGTCGACCGATGTATATTTCTGGCAGAGGATTATGACGTGGCCGAACGACTCAGATTTAAAATAATTTAATCTAAAGGTTGACATTGGTTCAAACTCCCATAAATACGGGCATAACCCTTCACTTTCTTGCTATATTTTCTGAAGCAACGGCAAAGCTCTATCATTTTCTCTTCTCTGCAAATTTTTAATTCTAAATATAATTATATTTTACATACAAATATGCAAGTGGAGAATAACAGATGATACTTAAGAAGAAGAATAGGGTTGAATCAAATAGTCAAAGATAAGGTAAATTATTAATCCATGTTCAAATTTAAATTAAATCCAAATCTCTTCTTAGATCTAGAATTTTGATAAATATATGTATGCCTGCGATATATGAATTCAAATAGGAAGGATAAGGGGAGTCAATCTGGACTAACATGGATTAGATTTGAAGATTTGGAAAACTAAAAAGGTGAGTGATAATATTATGTATTTTTATATGATATTGGATTTATTTCATTGTAAATGCGTTCCTTATGTGCCTAGATTTAATTGTTTGGAGTTGTAAGCTTAATTATATGTATGTAATGAAATCTTAAACGCTGCCTACATATTATGTGATTGATAAATTAAATTACATTCCATGTACTTGGATCTAGAAAGTATGGGGTAGTAGTAGTCCTTGAACTTGATAAATTTGTGTAGTAGTTCCAGAAGTGTCGGTTAAATGGTTTATGTAAGTAAATGTAAATTACAAGCTATCATAATAAATTATTAGGATTCAAGTAGTATTCTAAAACATAAATTTATATGATTACCAAGTTCAGTTTCATAAGTAAAAGTGTATCATTTGAAAGAACAAAGAATATGCCTAAATGAAAGAGATGTATAAAATAGAGATATTTATCGTGTTTTCTATTGTCTATATCAATAACTAAAAAAATATAACTTCTTGTGATTCCAAATGTAACATAAATTCCCTTTTTGAATAAGATAGAGAGATTTACAGTGTTAACCTTTCCTTTTGAGGAGATGAAATTCCAATGCGTTACATTGCAGAAATTCCAAAGTATGAATAAAAGCATTGTAGTTGTAATAATAATAACGGTTGAATTGTAAATTTAATATATACATGAAAGATGTCTAAAATAAAAATCAAATAGTAAACGATCAAAAGGTAGGCAAGAAATAAAATGAATAAAGGTAAGAAGTATATAAAATATACAAGTATGGAAAGTCCACTAAACAAGGAATGATAGTAAGGGTCATAAAGGATAGAAATAAAGATCCAATAAAAAGAGAAGAGAATAAATAGTAAAAGATTCTTAAACCCTTCAAGTTCAAGGAAAACAGTAAATGATATTAAACCAAGATTAATGAAACAAGGAATCAGTTAAATAAAAATAACTGATTATGAGTAGCTGAACATTTAAGACATAATTAGAAAATAAGAATACACACACATGTATATATATGAGGCCTCAAGTATATGTTTATAATGGGTTTGAATTATTAAAGTTCGCTAAAGCTTAGCTTAGATTGTATGATATAGTCACTAAAATGGGTTGGAACACGAGGTCAAGAGTGTTACATAATAAAAGTCTGCCCACTGCAAGCAGTTGTGCATACATTATACTGATGTGGGACATATCTATAGAGACCCGAAATTTTGAACACTTTGTCTTTGAATATCAAGATGTTTTGAGATATAGTTAATTGTTATAAATGTGATTTTATAACCTTGTTAAACATATTTTAATTAATGACTAATGAGGGTCAATATGTTTCTGAAAATTTGTTTACAAAAATATATTCTTCGAAGAAAAATCGATAATATGACCGAAAATCATATTATTGGTATACAGCTCTTTGATCAATATAAGTTGTTCAAACTCTTGTGCACTTGTCTATTGATCAAATGAACATATTTGCAACTAATTAATACTTCTCTTCATAAAGCAAATAGAACATATTAGAAGCTTCCAAGTAGATGAGGGATATTTTTATTTTAAGGGTATAAGAGTATTTTACTAAAAAGAAATGACGTAAAGGAGAAGTGATAGAGAAGTGTAGGGGTGGGTCTTCCATGACATAAAAGAAGGGTAAGATCAAGCTTAGACAACCCTATCTTGAGCATTTATAGGGAGATGCATACGCTTGACCGTATATAAGCTTAGACAACCTTATCTTCAGCTTCATGAACTGTTTATTTGATTATTATATTTTATCATTCCGCTGCGAGATTCTATATTTGTTTTCATTCATTCTCTGCTTTTCTTATTTACCCCATAACAATTTTCCCTTTTGAATGGTTTAAGTCTGACATGTGTGGTTTATCATTGATTTAAACCGTCCATAATGGCCGGTCGTTACACCTATACTAGTGTTTTTGGGTTATCATAACGATGTTTTAGGCAACATTTGTTTTGACCCAATAAAGTATGTTTCGAAAAATATGAAGCTTTCCTCAAAGTTTTTTTTTACAGATTGAAGTATATAAAGGTATTTTCTAAGTGTTGAAATTGAAATGGTTTCTTTGAAAAGAATATAGAAATTCTTAGGGGAATGGATATTTTAAAGTGATTATATATAAAGAAGCATCTTTATAAAAAAAATGAAAAAAAGATATATAGTGATATTTTGAAATAGTAGAATTAGTATTTGAATTCTTAGGAAAGTTTATTCAAAATAAAAGTTATTTTGAAAAATGAGTGTTTTAACAAATAAGTGTTTTGATAAATTAGATTTTGATAAGTCAAAATTGGCAGAAGGTTTTAATAAAGCCCGTTTTATTAAAAGCTATGTTTTTGTGAAACTTTTAAAAAGAGCATTTAAATAAGAAGAATGGCTTTTAAAGATATCTTCTAAATGAGGGTTAAAAATATTTGGGATATATGAAAAGGTATAAATCATTTGGATAGGATTATATGAAATGTTTTCATAAATAATTTTGAAAAAGAAATTTGAATTAACTAAGTACATATGAGATGTGTAGATTATTTCGTCGCACGATTCTGCTCTAAGATTCGAGTATAGATCTTGAGGTGTTTACACTAGTCCGTAAAAAGATTTATCACTCGATTCTTAATGGCAAACATTAATGAGGATTTGTGGTTGGATAATTGCATTTTCTATCATAGTTGAGAGCTATGTAAGAAAAACGGAAGTATCTGATTAAGAAGCCTAATCGGAGTTCGCACTAGAGGATCGAGGGATCAATACTAGTTCGGAAGCAAAGTTGTGGATTCAAATAGGAGATCGAATCAAATATTGCATGTGGATGAACTGGCTATATCATACAGAATTGAGTTTAAAGATATTATTTTGGGTAAATACTTTTGGGTTCGGGGTTGTGGCTAAATTTCGGGGACGAAAAACTTTTAAGAGGGGAAGAGTGTAACAACCCATAATTTTATCACTTTGAACCGGAATATTAAATTAATTTTAAATATTCAAATAATTGTTTTGAACGATGAATTATCCATTTTAATTAGTGTATAATGATAACAAGTATTTTATAACGGTTTTATAATATATAAACTTATTTTAAAATTATAATTACAAATATTTTATATTTAGGATTTCCGTAAGAAAAGCGACGAAAATCAATTTTCGGTAAAATTAAGATTTTCAGATGATACAAAATTGGATTGATACACTTATTTCTCCATTTAAGCAAGAATATTTAATGAATTTGTTTATTTTATTTTTGGATATAAAATATCTTTATGACATCATCAATGATGTCATCATTTTTTAAATAATTGATTTTTGAATTTGATTGAGTTAAAATGATTTAATAATCGTTTTAACATAAAATTAAGCCCTTTTACTTATTAAATAATAATAATAATGTAATTTTAAATGTTAGTTACATATACACACATACATACATATATATGCACATGCATGCATACATACACACATACATATATATATACACATATACATATACATATATATACATATATACACATATACATATGCATACGTGCATACATGCATACATACATACATACATACATACATATATATATATATATATTAACTAAGAAGTAACAATATGGCCGGAATTCCGAATTTTCTATGGTTTATAAAATATAGAAGTTATAATCGAATGTTGCACTATGGTTTGTCAAATGAGAAATATATATGCATATATACATGCGCATAACATGTGCAAACATATAAGAAGTTACCATGTGTATTTACACATTTACCTTAAGTAAAAAAAAATATTAAGATATTTTCAAAACAAAATCATGACATATCTCAAAGCACATGCCAAGATGTGATGATGGTGATGTAAAGGGGGAAAACACAGGTATGAGTGATGGGGGAGTTTGTGATGATGATGTTGGAGATATTTTACATTTTTAAGTGTTAAGCTTCCAAAATGCTATAAAAAGCACCATACCCCCGCATTTATTCTCACATCAATTCTCTTCTTCTTCCTCTTCTTGAAGCTCTTCTTTAAAGGCTTCCATGCCTTGAAAAATATGAGAAAATTGTGATAAAATAGTTTATAAATACACACACACATATAATGTCCATACACCTCAAAAGCAAGTTCATTCTCCTCCTCTACCCATCATAAACCCATGTCCACTCCCACCACCATGCTTGGTCGAGCAAGCCACCTCCCAAGGTCATGGCCGATCATGCAAGAAGAAAGGAGGAAGATCCATGAAGCTCCGGAGTGAAGTTATGGAAGGAAATGCTGTCGGATTTATTTCGAGAAGTTTTGGAATGGATAGCTTAATTGTGAGAATTACTCCGCTGGTATATTTTATTAAACTATATGAAGATATGATATGTTTTTTCATGCTTGTTTTCTACGTTTGGTCATCATGTTTTGGATGCGGTAATATATTTTCTTGACTAAAGAAATAGTTCACGATAGAATACATATCGAATTTACATGAAAAAAAATTTTCTTTTATGAATGATAGAAGTGTTACGGCATAGTTAAACTTCTTTAAAATTGAATAAAAATAGTTTAATATGGTTTATTATGAATTTAAAATTGTTTAAAAGTGTTTCGAACAAGTTTCATAAAATTTGACTGCAATGGTAAAAATAAGTCATCGCGTTTCGGCAGTTTACGATTTCACGACTCGAAAAGTTAAACGAATGTGTAGGGCGAACTATAAATCGTAATTCTTTGAAATAAAAAATTTCGGACCCTTGGGGTTATAGTTTTCAAATGAAAAAAAAAATCGAGATTTCATTTACTAGAATTTGAGATATGTCCAAATCAAGTTTTCGAAAATACCATGTTTCGGCAGTTCGAAAGCCAAAGTGGTATATTCGTTAAAAATGGATATTTTTAATCTTTAAATATATAAAATAAATTTCATAAATATGTTAAAATGTTTTAAAAGGAATTTAAGTTATAAAAATAGACTTACATGAAATGGAAAAAGAGGTTTGATCAAAAAGCTTTAAAAACACCATTCACAACGGTTTTAGCGACTGTTTTGGTAACTTTTGAAAATTAGGATTTTAGCTTAATTATTCTTCCTAATCTTTTTAATAATATTTTCAAAGGAATAACTAAGTATTTTTAAGGTGATGTGGAAGGTATACAATTATTTTGAAGGAGTTTAAAATAAAAGGTTAAAAGAAAATTGTTTATACAATTTGGGATTTTCTTCCCAATATTTTGTGAATGTTTTTATAATAATAAATCAAGTATTTTGAAGGGTTCGGATTTGATCAAATAACTTGACCGCCTTATGCGTGATAGAGAGATAGCCTCTAGGCTTCGGTTTAAAAAATCAGTTTTCTACTCTCTCTAGCTATTTGGACTGGCCCAACGGAGGGGATAGATAATTTAATTTACTCGGATCGCATTTTCTTAAGATAAAAGAAAAGAGATTTGGAATTATCCAAAAAGGTTAAAAAAGATTTAAAATAGGATCTTAATGGTCAAAAGAACATTCTAGTTAAACTCTATATTAAATTCCGTGGAGGGAACTTATAATATCCATGTAAATTAAAAGGTGATTTCAATATTATTCGATGTATAATAAAGGCTGAATACATAAATTAGCATTTAATGTAATTAGTCTAATATCTGTGAATCACTTTTTACTCAATACTAACTCGTTTGGGTATAGTAAATGATGTCTTAAATAACACTGTTTTTGACCCATTAAAATATGTTTTGAAAATGTGAAATCTTCATTAAGATTGGAATTATACTAAAAACCGAATAAGGAAATATTTTTCCTAAGTAAAAGATGAAATGTTTTAGTATTTTCAAAGTTAAAAAGAGGTTTTAATTAATCAAAGGATTTGGTAAAAGAGGTTTAATAATCCTGTATATGTAAAAAAGAAAATGGTTTAAAGACATGTATCTTTAAGAAGATATTTACTTGGATAAAAGATATTGATTAATTGAATAATAATCACCGACATACTTGACATCTTTTTTCGATAATTGGTTCGGAAAAATCAGGATCCAATTTGGGTGATTCTTATCCTTAAAGAACTTCGAACCAAGATACGCATTCGAAAGTAAAGACATGTTGAAGAGAATGATTTTGAAGACGAAGATCTTCATAACGTAGGGCAGCTTATCATAACCTCTGGGTTAATTCCCATATCATATATATAATGGTAGTGGTATCTTTATTTTGAAATCTTTAACGCAGGACTACTCGCTACTGATCCTAGAGGTGATTCTCAAATAAGATGTGATAGGAGAACTGCATTCGGTTTATCCTGTTCCTGGACAACTTGTATGGATGAATGTCAGACGTTGCATTCCTAAGACCACGTACATCGATTTTTACAAACGTATATCTGTTTGGTGATATAGTAGGTAACCACTCTTTCACTTAACACCCTTCCCTAAGGCGTATGAACTTAGGGGTTGTACTTCTATGGAAATCAATGGTATGTTATTAGAAATGACAATGTGGCATTCAAAGTAGGATTTGTTTTGCAAAAGGTAATACGTACCTCAGGCCTTACACCTAGAAATGGCTAAAACATGGTATGTCGCAAGGCTGTGTGAGTCGCACCCATTAGGGTATGGTCATCACCTTTCTAGATTACCCTCTATATATTGGGTTTTTTGTGTATGCTATTTCCATGGACAGGACGGGAATGATCGGTGATGTCATATTTGGTACTATTCAGGATTATTGCGTTGATCACCGGAAAGGAGTAGGCCGGTCTTGCCAGACGCAGAGGACTGTCTGTGGTCCTCGTCACATTCTTTTAGAGATGTACTATACGGAAGGTAGTCTCTTACCTATCATTGTATGGAATACATTCTCTAATAAGTGCCTTCGGACTCAGTTGTATACCTATTATGCTGGAATTTAATTAAGGTAATAATTCCGACTATGGTTAATATGTATTTGTAATGTAGATACTATTATAATATCAATGATTTGATAAAAATGTTTTAATTATCATAAGGTAAAAACTCATCAATGTTTATATGCGGCGTGGTCTTATGAGACACTCTTCTTTTCAAAGGATTTGTTTGACATCAAAGTTGACCTATGACACTGTCACATATATTTATGATTTGCGTTTCTCATGCTGGTTTGCCAGACTGATTCAGGTATTTTTAATACTCGGGTTAGATCCAAGTAGTTCAGGTCTACCTTGGAACATTTTCTTGGAGCTTAGAGCTTGGAGCTTGGAGCTGGAGCTAGTGTATCCTCTGTAGATGGCTATCCATTTCAATTTCCACCGCATTATTTGTTTACTGTTTGTATTCAGCATTAGTAGGGACAGAGATTTATAACTGTCGAGGCTAAGATTAGGATAGACTTTGATGTATGTATTTAAAAGTTCCACTGTAAAGATTATATATTGAAATAATATATGTTATTCTATTCGTATAAGATTATATTATGTCTTTATATTTCTTTTTACCCTTGATTAATCTATCTTTCCAGCACTTCGATATTCGGTACGCGAATACCGTGGATGTAGCAGTGTCGATTTCTGAGGGTCGAATAGGTGCTTCATCACAAGTGCTCTAATATGCCTTATTTATTTGCAGGATACCAAAATCAACAATCCATACTCTCGTGGACTTGGATTTTCAATTTAGCGAAAATTTGAGTCTACCGGAGTGCACGCTGTCACACAGGCCTTCGTGAACTATTTCTTTCATTAGTTGTTTTAATAATAAGGCTTTTGTATGTAGTCTTCGTGAGTTAAAATGTTGGATCCTCGTGAGATGTCCATTTTTATTTTTTAACCTTTCTGCATAGTTTTTCTTGGCCCAATATGAAGTTTAGCCTTATTTGTTATGTCTTACCTGATCAACAATGGTTTAATGGAAATCTTCTAATTAAATTAAAAACTGATTATTACCCTCTTAATAAACCACTTTACATCTAATTCCGTTTGGTGTTGAATTTCTATTGGCCAATTTCATTCTTTTCCATTCTCTTTCAAAAAAATGTTAAACCACATAATCAACTCAATTAATTAATTAATTAATTTTCTCATTAACAAATTAGTATTTTACTTAACTAAATAATTAATATAAAATAGAAAATTGATGAGATATATTCCAAGAATTCACCAACCGTTTCTATCATCAGTAAAAATTTCGAACCAAAATAATTATTTTTCCTTTTTCTAAGAATTAATTTTCGAAGTTTAACCATTTTCTCGCTTAGAAAATTCATAATAATTCCATATTAATTCCAAAAATTATGAAACTTAAAATTCATCTCCAAATAATAATTCAAACATCATGTCAAAATTTTAGATCATTTGATGATTAAAAACTTAGTTTTTCACATTAAAGTCCTTTAGGAAAATCCCTAAAAATTATATATTTAATATCCAAACGCCCATAAATATATATCAACGATTATTCAATCCCAATATAAGATATATATACATCCAAAATTTTGGATTTACGTCAAATCCAATTTAAAAAATACAAAAATCATGAGATTGATGCATCTTATTCACCTTAATCCGTGTTGAAATGATAGAATTTTTCTTAGTTTTCTTTTCTTCTTCTTTTCTTCTTCAGTTCTCCTTGATTCCTAATGGGGGTTGGTCTTATCTCATTGCATTAGTTTTTCTTTATGAATGAAATGAAATGAA
Source organism: Allium cepa (assembly GCA_030765085.1). Taxonomy (NCBI): domain Eukaryota; kingdom Viridiplantae; phylum Streptophyta; class Magnoliopsida; order Asparagales; family Amaryllidaceae; genus Allium; species Allium cepa. Next base: position 296,182,012 of record CM060941.1, on the reverse strand, counting down.
ATGAACAAGGGAAATGGAAGGTTGATGTGTTATTTCCTTTCCTCTTTTACCCTTCCTCGCTCATGTTTTTATATTTTTTATTAAAACGTTCTCTTCATTTTATTATTTAAAGGTCAAACTAATTAATTGATTTGTATGGCAAACCCCACATTTCTTAATTTCACATTTAATTATCACATAATTAAATTTGAATCTAATATATAAAAATTATGGGTGTTATAATATTGAAAATGCAAAACAAAAAACTTAGATAGTTTTCGGTTTAAAATCGACTTTTGTTTTTTGCATTTCAACATGTACTATCAAATGCATGAGAGAGGAGAAATAGTAGAAAACAAGATTAATTTGAAAAACGATTTTAAAATATGAAATTAGAAATGATTTTTTTTGTTTTCTGTCCGTATAGAAAAAATTATCTTACTCCTTTCTCTACTCCACCTTCTTGGAATGATTATAATTTTTCAACCTTTTTTTTCCTATGCCATTTGCATATGTATATATATGTACACACACTAAAAATGCAAAACACAACTCATTTTCAAACCGCGGGCACGTAGTAATTCATGCACTTATGTATATTCTTCAATCCATAATCTTTGTTGTTATTTCATGATTCATTACTGTTTCGACTTCTTTCCCTATCAATAAAGTCTGTTAATTCGTTTGATCTCTCAAATCAGTTGCTTGCTTTGTATTTTGCCAGTGTCGAAGATACTTAATGAAATGCCTGTGTATCTTTATAGTCACTTTGAATCTGTAATGTTTGGATGTAACACTAATATAGTCACTTTGAATCTGTAATAAACTCGGACGACATATTCAGCAGTTATTCAGAACTAAATACAAATTAAGCAAATAAATTTCCATAACCGAAATAAGGCCTGGAATAGTTGGTACGTCGGAACCACTACGGAGTAACTATGCAGATATCTTTATACTGAATTTGGCTCTAAACTTCAATTTTCTAAATAATGCAACTTTACTTTACAGCCTACAATATTATACAATAAATGCACAATCAAACAAAGAAAATACGACGAAAAGCAGGGGCAAACGTGTGATTCGGGGTTCCAGGTAGCAGCTTGAGTTTGAATTTTTAAATACACTGGAACTATACAGCATTCGAGAGGGTGAGAAATATAAAATCCTTGCTAGGCCCTTGATGATAAGATAAAGAAAAGAATTTTCATTACATTTTTCAATGCACCCTAAAACCGTTTTGAAGGCCTTTTCTTCCAAAACCAGCATTTCCTTGTTGCATCATCTCGACAAACTCATTGTAATCGATCTTCCCATCCTGAAAAATAAGGACCGAAAAGTTAAATTGCAGACTGATTATGAAAACGAATTGAAAGCAGTTTTGACAACATAATGACTTACGCTGTCTTTATCAACTTCTCGTATCATATCTTCTATTCTCACATCCTCTACACCAAATTCATCGCATGCTTGTTGAAGTTCGTCTGCAGTAATATAGCCACTACCATCTCTGTCAAAATATGAAAATGCTGCAAATAAATGATCTTCTCTTTCTACTTTGTTCAAATGCAGAGTGGCTGCTATGAACTCTCCATAGTCTATAGTACCACTGTTATCAACATCAGCCTGCACATACAACATATACATAACTACATAACCATGTGTTCTAAACCAATGTTTTCCTAAGTTTATTTATGTTGGGAAAATCTGTATTTATCGAATAAACAGTGATAAGGTGTTGACACGGATCATGGTATTTGTATTATATTGGTAATAAAAATAAGAAATGCAATGACTTACAGCTTGCATTAACGCATATATTTCGGATTCTTTGAGATTAGCACCAACTCTTTCTAACCCAGCCTTGAGTTCTTCGTATGTGATCTGCCCACTGTTGTCTGTGTCTATCATTTTGAACATTTCTTTAAGACCTGCAATTTCTTCTTCCGATAAGCTCTCGGCAATTACCTGTTACATAGTTGGTTTCAGTTCAGATATTTACACAAACAAAATCATGACAACCATTTCCTTTTCATGCTTTAAAACTAGTAAATATAGTTTCCAATTTCACTACACAAATCTGGTTGAGAGTTACCAAGAAATACTATTTTTGCATTGCCACAATACATGGAATTCAGGCACTATTTCTATTTTCTACAAAAAAAAAAAAAGTTGAATTCGCAAAGCAAACCCATATGTTTCAAATACTTACTCTAAGAGCCATCTTCTTAAGTTTATTCATTGCAGAAAACTGTTTCAGTCGTGATAAAACAGCAGAATCAAGTGGTTTATCAGATGCCATACCACCTTTAACTTGAAGCCAAGGATGACCTGTACATACAAAGAAGTAAGAATCAGTAAATAACTACAAAAATTTATATGAAGTAGTATATTCCTAAAAATAAATTAAATCATAAGTACATACAAAGAACTTCGTGAGCTGACAGCCTCTTACTAGGATCTCTAACGAGCATTTTGCTTACTAAATCTTTAGCGCTATCAGAGATGCTAGGCCATGGTTCTGTTTCAAAGTCGAGTTCTCCATGTAAAACCTGCTCAAATATTCCTTGTTCGGTTTCTGTCAATATAGCACAGTTTTGTTTCAGTTAAAATTGATTGTATGAAAGAAAAAAACAATTGGTATGACTAATTAAAATACAGACCTCCCCAAAAGGGGGGAACCCCACTCAGAAGTATGTAGATTATTACACCAGCACTCCAAACATCTGCTTCTAAACCATAATGTTTTCTTAGAACTTCTGGGGCGACGTAGTATGGGCTACCCACAACATCTGTGAATTTTTCTCCTGAAATGATATAGCTGTCAATATGTGATCAGACATATACAAATATTCCATATAAATCATGACGCGTATCTTGCTGAAATGGGAATGCAAGCATTTACATTGCACGATATTTGCATGCATATATACACATTTATTGCGTGTTTGACATAGAGCAGTGCCATTCATGAAAGCAACAGACTTGAAATGGAAAGCAAAAAATGGAAGGAGAATGTCTTTTGTGATGGTAATACCAAGGGAATTACAGATGGGAAAGTAAAGCTAGTCAATCTAAAGTCTAAACCATTAATCACAAAAAGTTAATCTAGTTTTCCTCCCGAACATAAATATCGAATCAGATATTTACATGATACCAGATAATTAATTGTTTTTTACTATGGCCTATTCCAACAAATGCATACACGCTAGATCTTTAGATTTAGGCAAGTATCAGGATGTCATAGTTCCCAATTTCATTCCTCCCGTTATACACTTACCTCTTGGTCCTGAATTTATTTCCTAGAAAATCGGTAATTAGTGTCTGAAAATCAAATGATCAACCTTTAAATCACACTCTAATGGTCCTCCACATGGTCATATGATCGCATTAGTGATAAAGACAATACCACAAATATTTCACTAATGGATGTTTGTTGCTTACTCAACTACTTAATTCAGGATAAAGATCGCTTCAAAGTTCAAACATATTAAATAGCACACCTGTTATATAATAGACAATAGTAAAAGTTTACTACTTATTCTATCTAAATCTTAACAATGTAAATTGTTCAAAGAAAAAAAAAATCACAAGTGACACAAATGCAAGGAGGAAACTAAGCTGAAGTTCTCTACATTACCAATACCATTGATACCAAAACATGAAAAACTTTAACAAGAATTTAATTTAATTTTTCTGAAATAACGTACCAGGTTTGAAGAAAATGGACAATCCAAAATCAATGGTCTTAAGTGGTGACTCCTCCTCCTGATCAACAAAAAGAAAATTTTCTGGCTTCAAATCTCTATGCATCACCCCTAAAGAATGACAAACCTCTACCACCTCCACAATCACCCTCGCAAGCTCAGCTGCCTTCTTCTCCGTGTAATGCCCTTTCTGTATTATCCTATCAAACAATTCCCCTCCAGCACACAACTCCATTACCACATGTACAGCTGTAGCATCCTCATAGGCCCCATGAATCGTAATCACATTTGGATGCCCTGATAGATGATGCATAATCTGTATCTCTCTTCTTACGTCTTCTACGTCTTCATCTGTTACCAGTTTTCTTTTCAAAATAGATTTGCAAGCATACTCTTTGTTGGTTGATTTCTCAATGCAGTAGTATGTAGTACCAAATTGGCCTTGCCCTAATTTTCTGCCTATGCTGTATAGATCTTTTACATTTTCTGTCTTTCTGCGCAAAACGGACTCTATCTGTAGGCCTGCGGAGTTTGATGCTCTTCTGACATGGTGTGGCTTTTTAGGCGGCTTGGTTTGAGGTGGATCGGATTCCTTGTTACGGTTCGAGTCCTTTGGAGGCTTATGCTGATCCGGGTTTTTTATTGGCGCGGGTTCAGGTAGCTTAACAGGTTCAGGTTCGGATGAGGGGATGGTAACGGGTTTGGGGGAGACGGTTGGGGCTGGAGGATCCGGAGAGGGTTGATTTATGATTTTGTTTGCTTCGGATTTTGGTTTGGAATGGAATATCGTAAGGGAATCGAACAATTTGGATTTACAAATGCGGCTTGGGCCAAGGCATGTGTTCCCCATGCGAGATTTATGGTAAATTTGTTGAATTTATATTCGACATTGGCAAATCATAAGACTAGGGGAAATGAGCCCCAATCTTTTATATTGGGTTCGAATTGATGAAACTTGGACGAAAATATGGGGATATATTTGGGGTATTAATCAGGGGTTTCGAATATATTGAAGAAGATAAGAAAAGAAACAGAGAGAGAGAGATGGAGGAGGAAGAAGAAGAGTTGGACGTTAAAAGAAAGCGGGAAAACAGGGAGGCGGGAACTAACGCGTTATGAAGGGTATTTTCGTCGCTGTGTTTCGCTGGTGTCTCATGTCTGCTGATACGCTTAGGTGTTTCTTTTTCATATTGAGCCAAATATACTTGGCCCAAATTACACGGTCCGTCTCTGATAGTTTTCTTCCTTCTTAAAAAACAAAACGTAATGGGCGTTATCACCTTCTTCATCCACCTTGATAAGTTTGACAACACTCCAGAATAATTATCATATAAACGATAGAATATTAAAAAAAAAAGGACTTTGCTAGATTAACAGGGAGAGGGAGGATGAATTCATATGGGGGACAAACTTTTCAAAAGGAAATGACGGATTTTATGGAGGGCTCCCCTTTTTCACTCAAACAACGCATTTTTTCACCAGAGTAATACCGGTTGTTTTAGCATTTTCCATGATACTAATTATCAAGTGATGTTGTAAAAATTTATTATTTCAAATTGAGAAGACCTTAAGTTCAATTTTCTCATTTACTAATGTTCTAATGGTGTTTTAATATGATGAAATAAGCAAACAAATATGACAATGCCATTGACAAAAATATTTGATCGATAAAATATTGCCCGTTGAAATGTGTACTAGATAATGTGTATTTTTAAAATGGAATGAGTTAAGTTCTTGCCGCTAAAATAAACATAACATAGTGTACATGTCATTACTCATGCGATAAAGTGCATTTGTTCATTATTTCTCCTATGCTAAATTCTCAACATAATTTTTTCCACGGTTCATCTATTTAAATCATTGTATTCATTGAATGTGTATTTGTAGACAAATGTATTAAAGATTAAATGTTAGAGATTGTGGCATTCGTGGACAAAAAATTGATTAGACGTGAGATAGGAAGTATTGTGTAATTTACATTATTTTTTTATTTGCAATAATTATAAATTAATAATTGTTAATTGTTAATTAATAAATTTAATTAATAAATATTCCATATTTAATAAGAAATAATAGAAATTGAAATTTTTCATTACACAATTTAGCAACATCCTAGGTTTGTTGAAACTTTGGAAGGTGATAGCGTTTATCATGACAATTAAGATGGTAGATATTTGTATCATGAATCTACAAAGTAACAATTAGTTGTGGACGATGTGGAAAGATATCGACTTCTTCAATAATTTAGCATTCTACTATCACCGGTGAAGCCTTCCAACCAAACATCGCAACACTAAATGTTAAATCAAAATTGACAACAACAAGAATATTATGCTAAAAATCTCTTTCTACCAATAAATGTCATCAGTTATTCTTTGGTAACCTTCGTAGGAATATTCATTTCGTCTATAACTCCAATAGCATTTCAAAAAAGGATATTTCACATGTATCCTATCTACTTTCGTTAAGAACCATATAGAAACCTTTAGGTTTAATAATATCTTTGGCTATAAGTAACAAAACACTGTAAGACCTTATGTAACAATCTGCATATTTTACATAATTGTACATTTAAATGTTTTATTCAAATATAGCATCGTTAGTCGGATTAAAGTCCGAAATATGATTTTTTGTAAACAGTCGAATTAGAACTCGATACCACTTCTATTGATTTCAAAATGGCATTTACAACCTTTTTGAGTATAAACATCGATATGCTTGGAGATGATTAGGAATTTGGTATTTTTGTTTGGGCTTTGGGTTGTGTTCTAGCCCACTAACCCAATAAGAGAACCCAAACCTCTTACCATATACATCACACTCCACTCCTTTCCTCTTCATTCATTTTCATTTCCTAACACTCTCAAGCTAAAAGAAAAATGGGGGAAGAGATAGGAAATTAAAATTCCTAAGCCTTAGTTCACTAGGAAATTCAAATTCAAGTTCTAGAAATCAAGGAGAAGCTTAGGTAAGCATCATCTCCATCTTCGCCATCTCAATCTCAATTTTCAGAAATTTCTAAACACTAACTTAGAAAATTCATTTCATTTGATAATAGATTGAAGATTTTTGAGGTCTTGTGAAGAGGAATTGTTCTTGCTTTGTTTTAAAGCTTCTCATTTGTTGTTTTTGGATTTAAAGGTGAGTTCTTGAACTCATGTCTATGTCTATACCTTCGAAAGTTGTTAGGTATGAACTCCTAACATCTATTTCATGTCCATTTGCTTTTGAATTGAACTGGTTTGGCAAATTTTTTAATTTTTGGTATTTTAAAATAAAAAACTATGAAAATCCTAACATGGATGTTTGGACATGTTGTTCGGAGAGTATTGATGAGTCCATAGGGCTGGGTTCTCGCTTAGCATGAATCCCTAGCCATCGTCGCTCATTCGATCGCTTCCGATATGATTTAGCCATAATTGTCCTAGGTTAAATATAGCCCCGAGCTTCAGCTCAGACGTCTGGTATTGTGCTCAGATGTCTGAAACTACGGAATAAAAATTCCAGTCTTTCAGCTCAGACGTCTGAGCTTGTTCCCCGGACGTCTGGGGGATCTTGAAGAAAACTCCAAATCTTCAGCTCAGATGTCTGGGATAACCACCAGACGTCTGGGCGATCTTGAAGAAAACTCCAGACCTTTAGCTCAGATGTCTGGGATAACCACCAGACATCTGGAGCTGTTAAATTCAGCCAATTTGCCTATTTTATATGGGTTTCCATTTCTATCGATTTTTGGTTGATCCGATTAGTTGTTATCACTTTTATCGACTTTGATGACTTCTTTTTTGGATTTTTGGAGTATCCATTTAATGTATTTGATATCGGTTTTCATGATTTTAATTCACGTCGTCGAATGTGAATTTTTGGTGATAGATTGTTTCTACAATCATTTCTGTGATTTGTCACTTTAAAATACAAAGGTTTCTATACTAGTAGTAAATACTCAAACTCTTTTGCAAACATGATTTCAACAATCACTTTCAATACAAAGATCACTTTTAAAATCGTTTTCCGATCTATTAGTATATACAAATCTTTTACTTCATTCGTATGAGAAATCTAATTAAACGACTTAGTAAAACAAGTGGTATGAAACACTTGCGTTTTCTTTGTCGGTTAATTTTTGGAATGTTCGATTGAAATCTTGTGACAATTTTCGAGTGGAAATCTACAATTTGTTTGCAAATATTTAAGTGAAGTCAGTGGTTATGGGACATGAAGCTAAACTCATTTAATTACTAGCTTAATGTAATTCACACTTTTTATTAATCTATGATGATCATTTTATGGTTTAGACTAGCGATATGCGATGTCTCTTTGTCCGCGTGGGGGACCGTACCCCGTTCTACTGAGCTTCATCTTGCTTTTATAGGCTAGCGACCTATGGGTTTTATGGAGTTAGGTTCATCGGGCGTACCGTTGTACTACGTCACTGTTCCGACTTATCAGGTTCATTGGACATACCATTGTACTACGTTATTGTTTTGAATTATTTGAGTTTCAGGTTCCTCGAGCATATCGTTGTACTATGTCGTTACACCGGCTCTATGGTTAGCAACCATGGGATAATGTCCCGTTTGTGATACACGTGTCGGTGAGTTTTCATGCTCACGTTTGTGATAGGCCTTCCACTTTGTGTTTTCTGGATTTCTAATTATTGATTTATGGAATTTGTGTTTCACTATTTATTGCGAATTGGCATTGATATGTTTTGCCAATATTTAAGGTTTGGTGAATAAGCTAAAGAATATGACATTCTTTTTTATGTTTGAGAAGATTTGAGATATTATATGATTTTCATCGTTATCAAATGTATGCTTGTCGAAGCATGACATTATTGTCATCATATATTTTTGTTATATCTCTTATCCTATCTCATCTTGAATGATATTTGTAGCTAGACCGATCCATTTGTTATTTTTCTTTTTAAATAATACTCGGGTCAGACCGAGGTGTTTCAAATGCTTCTATTTGACTTCTTATCAGGGATCGTCGTCTGACTTTTGGCTAACTACTTTAGCTTAGTAGGTTTTTCTTTTATACATTCGAGATAGAGACTCCTTGATGTAAACATATTTGTTTGTTTAGCACTTGTACCTATTCTTTTGTGATGTAGTAGATCTAATATGACCTCTACTTTGATGTACGCTTCTATGTATTATATTCATATATGTTTTCGCCTGAATTGTATTTATATCTGAGACCGATTTGTGTTATGCTTATTTTATATTTGTTTTCGAAGGCCACATAGCCATTATGTAGTAGTTTTGAGTTTGTATTAGTATGACGGATTTCCTCTTGAATGAAATACATGATATACTATCGGACATATCGATACTCGCACAAAGCAATTACACAGATTGTCGCTCCTCAGCAGACTTATTCTTCATACTAACTGACGGCATTACCCAGCAGTGTCCTTGGTTATTGTGAGTATAGAGGTGGGGCGTCACAGCTTAGTATCAATGCCAAACTTTGGAACAATGTAGAATAATCAATCAAGGACCATTGTCCTAAGTCTCTCTTAGAAATCATGCTTTAAGATTTAATTCGAATTTTAGTACCCATTCTATCCTACTTTCTTTTATGATGTCTTGTTTTATCAATCAAGTTTATTCGATATTCATTCCGAGCATAACCTTTTTCCTCTTCTTTATTTCTTTCTTAAAGAAAATAAACGGTTAGACCTAGCCGTCCCAGCGTCGGTCAATCCAGTGCTACTCCTCAGGATGACGTATTCATGTCTGCCCAATAGCTTTTGGATCTTGTAAAGAATGCTCAAGCCGCCAGACCCATTCTTGAGCCTACTCATCTTAAATCTGGGTTTGCACGCTTGTGCAGTGATTATACCAATTTAGGTGGAAAGTCATTCAAGGGTTCCAAAAGCATTATAGAAATCCAAGCTTGGCTTAGGTCATGCGACCGCATCTTTTCTCGCATGAATCTTATAGATCTGCATCGTGTCCAAGCGGCTTCTAGCATGCTCCAGGAAAGAGCATTAGATTGGTATGAGCTTTTGGTTTTGAAAATTATTGAAGTAGATCTTATTTAGGAGCAATTACGAGAAAGGTTCGAGTTAAAGTTCGTGCCGGAAGCTGAAAAAGTTACTTTGGCCCGGCACTTTATTAACCTTGTTCAAGGAGAATCTTCTGTGATAGATTATGTCGCATCTTTTGAATCTCTTTCTAAATATGGGGTCGAGTATATTAATACCCCATTGAAGAAAAATAAGAGGTTTATTTATGGGTTGAATAAGAACCTCAAAAAGCCTTTACTTTTGAAACTAGAAGTTTCTTTCGATCAGCTTGTTGATATCGCTATTCGATTTGAAGAGGCCGATAAAGAAAGTGATGCTGAAGCTATGGGTGCCAAAAGACCTATTAAGTTCAAAGGTCCTAATCCCAACAAGAAAGGGAAGTAAGAAACTTCAATAGCAAAGACACCTACCTCTAATCGTGGACAATGCTACAATTGTGGTTCTACGGACCACTATGCAAATAGGTGTCCGAAACCCCTTTTTTGTCGTTATTGCAAAAATTCGGGTCATCTTATATCTACATGTCCCATAATTCAAAGTAAGAGAGAGGGAGAGCTGAATGTTATGCAAGCCCCTTGTAACACTTCTCTTAGTCAAGGTATTTCTCATTTAGTCCTTGATGGCATTAATTTGTTTCGTGATTATCATATCCGAGTTCTTTTTGATACGGGTGCATCTCACTCTTTTATATCAAAGAAACTTGTTGATACTTTGTCTTTAAATGTTATGAGCTTGATGGCTTCAATGAGAATTGCGAATTCGATTGGTAGATCCGCAACACTCAGTTTACTTTGTAAAGGCGTCGAGATTATTTTATGTGATTATGCTTTCCGATCCGATTTGCTTGTTATGTGCTACTTAGGTTTCGGAATTGATTTTTGGGAAAGGATTGGCTTAATCATTATGAAGCCCATATCCTATATCTCTATAGGACTATTCATCTTTGACATTCTCAATCTGTGAAGCAGTTTTTTATTTTTTTTTAATGATTTCGATTCTAATTCGGTAGCATCATTTTATTCTTTAAACTCACATGATGAGGAAAATGTTACATTCCTCATTCAAGTTATTCGTGAATTTCCTGGTATCTTTGATCCTGTTCTTAGGATTATCACCTAAGCGATCTATTGAGTGGTGCTAAGGTCTTTTCAGTTCGACTTTGTCACCAGTTTTCATTAGCTATGAGTTGCGGACGATAGCATTCCACTAACCGCATTCTGCACTCATTATGGTTCTTATGAATGGTTTGTTATGCCATTTGGTTTGACGAACCCTTCGACTTATTTCATCCATCTTATGAATCAAGTATTCTGCGAGTATCTCGATGACTCCATCCTTGTATTCATTGATTATGGGTGAAAACAGCAATTTAAAATTGCAAATATTTCTAATAAGATATATTTATAATCATAATTGGATTTTTTTTCTTAAAACGAAAAAAGAATATTCATAAAAATTTTAAGAGATATTTTTATCTTATAGAAGATGATTTTGTGTTGTATTATCCATTGAGTACTTTAAGAATTCTGGTCGATGCACCTGATCAACGTTATCGATAGGAATCTTCTAACCGCTATGATGAGACAGTCAGACACAGTAAATTGACTTGGAATAAGTAAATTTTTCTAAAAATATGATTACATAAAGTTAATTATAATTTTGAAAGTCTTAGCTTTTCAGGAAAGAGGATCGAGAACCAAGACTTCACTATTTGTACTGATGCTGGTCATATTGGTTTGGGTGTCGTTCTCTTGCAAAAGGGAATGTGTTATCCCTTATGCTTCTATAATACTAAAGCCCATCGAGACTAGATATGTCACTCATGATCTAGTGCTCATGACTATTGTTTTCGCTCTTAGAATTTGGCGTTATTACCTTTTGGGAGAAAAATTTGCTCTCTACACCGATTATAAATCTTTGAAGTATTTGTTCTCTCAAAACGAACTTAATTTGCGTCAACAACGTTGGCTCGAATTCCTTGTATCTTATGATCTTGATATTCTCTATACCCCCGGAAAGGGAAATCGTGTTGTCAATGCCCTTAATCGTAAGCAACAAGCGGTTGTTTCCATGATGATATCCAAATGGAATGATCTCGAGACTTTGTCCACTTGTGACATTCGAGATCGTGAATCCGAATTCATGTTCATATCTTATTTTATAAGCCTTGATGCTCATCGTTCTCTTTTAGCACCGCTTATCATTCTCAATCCGATGGACAAACAGAGCGTATGAATCAAATTCTTGAAGATCTTCTTCGTGCATGTATTCTTGATTTTGGTGGAAGTTGGGAAGATTATATTTCTTTTATTGAGTTTTCTTATAATAATAGCTTACAATCTAGTATTGATATGGCACCTTTCGAGGCACTCTATGGAAGGCCATGCCGATCTCCTTCTTGTTGGCTTGAGGCCGATAAGAAGCTGGTTCTAGGTCCAGATTTTATTCGAGATTCCACAGAAAAGATTGAACTTATTCATCATAGGATGAAAGAAGCTCAAAGTAGACAAAAATCCTATGCCAATAACCGAAGAAGGAAATTAGAATTTTCTATGGGAGATTTGGTGTTCATTCATGTTTCATCTATGAAGGGTGTTGTGCATTTCAGTCGATCGGGAAAACTATCACCACAATATACTGGTACATTCCCCATCACCGAATGTATTGGTTCTGTAGCTTATCATCTTTTATTAACGGCTCAATTTTCTACTATTCATGATGTTTTCCCCATCTCTCAACTACGGAAATGCCTTAGGGATTCTAATTCTATTCTTGAGCCCGGTGTTATAGAAGAAATTAAAGTTTCACTTAATTTTAATTGTGAGCAACATCTTATTTGTATCATTGCTACGGAGGTCAGAGCCTTCGTAATAAAGATGTCCTGCTTTTTAAGGTTCAACGGTCCTCAAATCCTAAGGATTATTCTTGGGAATCCATAGAATTCATCGAGCAAACACATCCGGATTTACTTTTTCGTGCTACTTAAGGTGAACCTCTCACTTCAAAAAAAATTCTCTTGTGTAATTATGCCTTAGTATGGTTGTTATTCTTTATTTTCTTCTTATGTCAGGACGTAATTTTTTTAAGGAGGGGAGTCTATCACAATCCGCATATTTTATGATTGTGTATTTAAATGTTTTATTTAAATATAGCATCGTTAGTCAGATTAAAGTCCGAAATGTGATTTTTTTTGTAAACAGTCGAATTAGGACTCGAGACCACTTCCATTGAGTTCAAAATGGCGTTTACAACCTTTTTGTGTGTAAACATCGATATGTTTGGAGTTGTTTAGGAATTTGGTATTTTTGTTTGGGCTTTGGGTTTTGTTCTAGCCCACTAACCCAATAAGAGAACCTAAACCCCTTACCATATACATCCCTCTCCACTCCTCTCCTCTTTATTCATTTTCATTTCCTAACACTCTCAAGCTAAAAGAAAAATGGGGGAAGAGATAGAAAATTAAAATTCCTAAGCCTTAGTTTACTAGGAAATTCAAATTCAAGTTCTAGAAATCAAGGAGAAGCTTAGGTAAGCATCCTCTTCATCTTCTCCATCTCAATCTCTTTATAATTTTTAGAAATTCCTAAACCCTAACTTAGGAAATTCATTCCATTCAATAATAGATTGAAGATTTTTGCGGTCTTGTTGAAGAAGAATTGGTCTTGCTTTGTTTTAGACCTTCTAATTTGTTGTTTTTGGGTTTAAAGGTGAGTTCTTGAACTCACATCTATGTTTATACCTTTGAAAGTTGTTAGGTATGAATTCCTAAAATCTATTTCATGTGCATTTGCTTTTTAATTGAATTGGTTTGGCGAATTTTTCGATTTTTGGTATTTTGAAGTCAAAATCTATGAAAATCCTAATATGGATGTCTGGACATGTTGTTCGGAGTGTATTAATGAGTCCATAGGGCTGGGTTGTCGCTTGGCATGAATTCCTAGCCATCGTCGCTCATTCGATCGCTTCCAATATGATTTGGTCATCATTGGCCCAGGTTAAATATAGCCCTGAGCTTCAGCTCAGACGTCTGGTATTGTGCTCATCTGAAGCTACGGAATAAAAATTCTAGTTTTTCAGCTATTTGTTTGTAAATATTTAAGTTAAGCATGTGGTTATGGGACATGAAGCTAAATTCATTTATTTACTAGCTTAGTGTAATTCACACTTTTTATTGATTTATGATCATCATTTTGGGGTTTAGGCTTGCGATATGCGATGTCTCTTTGTCCACGTGTGGGGCTATACCCCGTTCTATTGAGCTTCTTCTCGTTTTTATAGGCTAGCGACCAATCGGTTTTATGGAGTTCGGTTCACCGGCGTACCACTTATGGCTTATTAGGTTCATCAGGCGTACTGTTGTACTACGGCATTGTTCTGAATTATTTGAGTTTTGGGTTCCTCGGACGTATCATTGTACTACATCGTTGCACCGGCTCTATGGTTAGCGATCATGGGATAGCGTCATGTTGTGATACACGTGTCGGTGAGTTTTCATGCTCCCGTTTGTGATAGGCCTGCTCCTTTGTGTTTTCTGGATTTCTAATTATTGATTTCTGGAATTTGTGTGTCACCATTTATTGTGAATTGGCATTGATATGTTTTGTCAAGATTTAAGGTTTGGTGAATAAGCTAAAGAATATGACATTATTTTTGGTGTTTGAGAAGATTTGAGATATAGTATGATCTTTGTTGTTATCAAATATATGTTTGTCGAAGCATGACATTGTTGTCATCATATATTTTTGTTATATTTCTTATCCTATCTCATCTTGAATGATATTTATAGCTAGACTGATCCGTTTATTATTTTTCTTTTTAAATAATACTCGGGTCAGACCGAAGTGTTTTAAGTGTTTTAGATGCTTCCATTTGACTTCTTATCAGGGATCGTCATCTGATTTTGGCTAACTAATTTAGCTTAGTAGTTTTTGCTTTTATACGTTCGAGATAGAGACTACTTGATGTATACATATTCTTTTGTCTAGCACTTGTACCTATTCTTTTGTGATGTAGTGGATCTTATATGACCTCTACTTTGATGTACACTTCTATGTGTTATATTCATATCTGTTTCCACCTTAGTTGTATGAATATCTGAGACTGATTTGTGTTATGCTTATTTTATATTTGCTTCCGAAGACCACATAGCTATTGTGTAGTACTTTTGAGTTTGTATTGGTATGACAAATTTTCTCTTGAATGAAATGCATGATATACTATCTGACATATGGGTACCCGCATAAGCAATTACACAGATGGTCGCTCCTCAACAACCTTATTCTTCGTACTAACTGGCGACATTACCCAGTAGTGTTTTTGGTTAGTGTAAGTATAGAGGTGGAGCGTCACACCTTAGAGACACAAGTACCGACGCTACCAAAAGCTCGGTAAAATTTTCATATATCAATTCGTGTGATGTTCCATCGTTTATCGTGTAGCAAAATATCTCTACCATTTCAGGAACATCTATTTGTAACTAAAAAGTAATCCATATCTAGTGCATATGACGTTGCATAGACGTCTAAAAGTAACACTCTTCATTTGAAAACTATCTTGACATCCGTTTTATGTCTGTCAAGAACATCAACCATCCATATTTGGTCGCTGTAAAAAGAATTATGATGTGGAGTAGAAATTGATTGAAATAGCCTTTACCATCAATCCAGTAATAGCTTCGAGATCATTGTCTTGCTCATATAAATAGTAGGAATATGATAAACCATTACTATTAATTGAGTTATCTATGCTTCGTGAACCAGTTTTAGAATTATTATAGGCAAATCTCATATAGGCATGGTTAGGAAATTTTTTTAGAAAGATAAATGAGTGTGCTAGATGAATACGAGAATAACCCCTTAAATAGCAAAAAATTCAATGTGAACTTTAACTTACCATAGTTACGTCGGACATAATAATTACATCTTACTTAGCCGTTGGAATTTTGGAAGTGCAAACGCTTTCCCTTAAACCGTAGCTGGTACATTCCATGTAACTAAGATAAGTTGAATGTATCTTCCATTGTCGACTTTTCTACGATTAGTTTCCTCAACCAATTAAGCAAAAAGTACTCAACCAATTAAGCGTTTTAAGCACTTGATCCATTTTCCAACATCCATCTCTTGCCTCTTTAACTCAATTCCAAAGTCATAAATCAAAATCCAAAAATTGGTTAAATGTTAAATACCAAACCATTTTCACATTTCGATGCCATGTAAAATACTGCCAAGCTGCGAAAACGGTTCCATAGTTAATATTTAGTTAAAATTTTCCTCCTCACTTCTTTGAACCACTACTTTACCAAGAGGTATTAGGCAAACTCTATCGAACTGATCTTGATAGCCAGATTTCTAAGTATTTGCACCAATCAAATACTGACCTATTACCCTATATTTCTGAATCTGAGATTACTCCGAATCTAACTATTTTTTAGGGAGAAATACGAGTGCACTAAGCTTAAAGATTTCCTTCATCTCCTACAAATACCCGTAAACCTGCACTGTAATGGGTATCAAAGCTTGCAAACATAAGAATCGACCAGAAATAATCAGTCGAACCGAATAAATTTCAATTGTTGTTCCTTTGATATATAGATCATTGTACCTTTGTATTTTAACTCTGTTCTTGATACTTATAAAAGATGTAGCAATGAACTATAGTGGAAATAGGCATAAATTGAGCTATCATACTGCAAACTGAGAGTGATTGTGCGCATAAAAGTATGTAAACTTAACCTTTTACGTTACCTTTCTATTTTCCTTTTCCCACACATTTGATTTACTACTGAACATGGATGTCTAAGCCAAAATACACAACTTGTTCGAGAATGGTGTAACCCTTAAGCAATTTCAAATATAAAAATAGAAAAATACAAGCGAAGAATGTATTTACTTGAGTAGAAAGACTAAGGAGCAACAGGGTCTAAAAATAGCTAAAGTTTACATCCGCTTAGCAACACAACTAAACTTGGAGGGAAATTATCATACACCTATTTTGACGATACCCAAAAGACTCACAATCAGGAGATATCTCTACAAATTTAGTGATATAATCAAAAATAATATATTCTAAGGATATGACTACTGAAATTTTTATCGAAACATCAACAAGAAATACTGTTCTGAAATTAAGAGGAATACTAAAAAAAATACTCAAGAATCTACTCAAAAGAGCATCAATTATAAAAAAAGTGCGTTAGAAATTAGAAATAAATGGCTCCAATACAACGAGCTCGACCCGAGGAGCACCCAAAGACGACACTGATTTTGGATTAAGTGTGCTACACAGTGGGACAAAACGATGAATTGCAAAAAATTATGTTTATTGAAGTTGCACTGGATCTTTTTGGTTGCTATTGTGAATAAATATTTGTTTTATATTCAACCATATTGAATATATGTGTATGTTTTATTTTTAGATTCAAATTAACATGTTGTTATTTATTATTGTTATACGTCTAGTATACCAAAACAGAGACTAATCAATAATAAACTCGTCTCACAAGTTTACAAATAAGATTTCCACTATTTTGGAATTCTGTATTACTTATTTTTAACAATAAATATGTTGTAATTAATTACAACAACAAAGTAACAACTATAATAATAACAACTATTGTGATAAATCAAACGTTATACTATTTAAAGAAATAGCACAACGTAGAAACGAAAATGATATATATATATATATATATATATATATATATGTATGTATGTATGTATGTATGTATGTATGTATGTATGTATGTATGTATGTATGTATGTATGTATATGTATCAGTTGAACCACTAGTTTTGATTCATGACAAAGCAAGTTGGAAGAAAAAAAGAATGCACGATCAATCACAACAAAAAGAGACAATCAAAGGACTATGTTAATATCAAGACTTTGAATCTATGTTTTCACTATTTAATACTTGTGTTTGAGTGTTAGAAATTGTTAAAATCTATTCTCAAGTAGTCCGCATCTCATTGTTCTCATTTTTAAAACAAAAAAGAGCTACCAGTGCATATACACTACAGCTAGTCGACTGGCTATGAACAACCAGTCGACTGACTGGTGTACATGCACGAATGTGCACTGCTTTTCTTTTTTAATTGTTGAATGATCAGTCGACTGATGCAAATCCACCAGTCGACTGAGCTGAACCCAACTGTCATATTTTGAAAAGACATTTCCATTCTGTGAAAGGTTGCGATCCTTCTCTGAACGGGAATGGTTGCTTCTTTTGGTCAGAACTCTTCACCAATGGCAGTAACCCCCTGTCTGCTATAAATAGATTTTCCCAGACACTTCATATCTCACCGAAAATCTTTCTAACTATCTTATATTCTTCTTGTGCTCTCATACTCGCATTTAAATAGCATATAAGCATTCTATTGTTTTGAATATTCCTTTCTTATTCTCACATACATTTCAAATACTTGAGGAAAAGATTATAGGAAGGGTGTACTACAAGTGACAAATCCGTGTGATCAAGAACACGTTAGTCAGACAATTTTTATATACTTGTTAAAGTCATATTCTTCTGCTCAGGCGTGTGAAGTTCTCTTCGGCTGCTCAGGTGAAATCCTGTTCTGCTGCTCAGGTCCCTGTTCGACTGCTCAAGGGTTGTATAAACTTGTTTATCTAGATTAAGTGAGAGCTGTTGTTTTAGTGAAATTCTAGGAGGAGTCTGGGACTGGACGTAGGACGAAGCTCCGAACCAGTATAAAAATTCGTGGTGCCATTTTATTTTACTGCTTTTACATCCCGCACTTTTTACTGTTAGCTATCATCATTACACTATGTATTATCATATATCCATATTACACGGTACTACACACTTTCATTTGGTATCAGAGCAGGACTTCATCTAACCGTAATATAGTTATTTGATTCTTTGCTAATATGGATAGTAACACTAGGACTAGCACAATAAGCACTAACACAAGTCTTGTAGAAGGTCAATCCACTGCACGACCTCCATTTTTCAATGGTTTAAACCATAATTATTGGGCTACTCGTATGAGAATCTATATGCAATCAAATAGTTTTGAATCATGTAATATCACACAAAATGAATACACTCTTCCTACAGGAGAATACTCCACATGGACAAACACACAAAAATTAGATCCTTCTGCCAATGCTAAAGCCATGAACATGTTATTTTGTGCACTAGATAGAAATGAATTTAATCGTGTTAGCATGTGTCAAACTACTTATGAAATATGGTGAACACTTAAAATCACACATGAAGGAACTAGCAAAATCAAACAAAGCAAAATCTCCATGCTCAAAAATCAGTTTTAAAATTTTAGAATGAAGCAAGATGAATCTATCAATGATATGTAATATAGATTTCAAGATATCTATTATTCACTATTAGGATTTGGAGAAAAGTTCACTGATTTTGATATTGTATCGAAAATCCTAAACTCTTTAATGGATGAATGAGAAAGAAAAGTCTTGGCTATTGAAGAAGCTAATGACCTCTCTACCATAAAACCAGAAGAGTTAATAGGAAATCTAATGTCCAATGAAGTGAATTTGCAGGCAAAACGAGTACAAGCACAGGACAAAAGGAACATATCTTTCCATGCTGAAGAAGAAGAGGATGAAGATCCAGATGAAGAAGATCTAGCGTTTATTGCCAAAAATTTCA
The DNA here is from genome assembly GCA_030765085.1 of Allium cepa. NCBI lineage: Eukaryota > Viridiplantae > Streptophyta > Magnoliopsida > Asparagales > Amaryllidaceae > Allium > Allium cepa. The sequence continues at coordinate 296,162,647 of CM060941.1, read as the reverse complement.
AAAAGTTCTTGAAATTCCAGAAAATCAACAGAAACAATGGAAAAAGGAACTTACCGAGAAAACCATCACCTTCAGTACTAGAATGTTTTAACTGCCATAAGAAAGGTCATATCCAGAAAGATGTCCAGAACTAAAGAAAAGATACTTCAACAAGGGCAAAAAAGATAAGAAAAAGAAAACATTTTCTGTGACATGGGATGGTTCAGATTCCTCTTCATCAGATAGTGGCAGTGACAATGAAAACGAGCAAGCTAATGTTTGCTTCACGGCTACTGAAAATGAGGTTAGTGATTTTACCTTTGATGATATGATAGAGATAAATTCTGAACTAGTTGGCACTCTCAAAAATCTCAAAAGAAAATATAAGGAAACTCGTGAATATCAGAATAAAGCATAATTCAAAAGAGATATGCTTAAAGACGAAAAAAATACTAGAGGAAGAACTTGAAAAATTATAAGAATCATTCTCTAATATAAATTCTCAACTCACTCTATTGAGTCAAGAAATTGAAACTCAAAAAGAGAAGAATAACGCTCTTGTTTTTGAAAATCACTAATTGAAGACAAAAGTAAAATTGATAGAATTAGATAATACTGGTATCAAAACTAAGCTAGAAAGCATCACCAAAAATGTCTCAAACTTTAATAAAGGGAGAGAAACTCTATCTAAAATTATCGATAATTCTCAACCTGTTTCAAGTAGGAAATGATTAGGATATGCTAAGAAATCAAAAGCTCCACCTAAAAAGGAAATTAGGAGAAATATTAAGCCTACTGCTAAATAGTCAAAAAGGAATACTTACCCTAAAACATAAAAATTTGGGCTCCTAAAACAAACAATAGTTTGATTGGAAGTAATATATTAACACCTTTTTGGAGACAGTTCATAAGAATAAAGATTATATTTTCAAAAGGAAGTCTGAATCCTCTTGGGTTTGGTTTCCTAATATCTAACTCTTAGGACCATAACAAAAGGTGGGTACCAATATAATTTCTTATTTTTGCAGGTCCCACTTAAAAAGAGAGGAAAATAGATACTCGACAGTGGTTGCTCAAAACATATGACAGGAGACAAAGATATGCTATCAAACATTACTTACTCATTTGGAGGCTCCGTCACATTTGGAGACAACTCCAACGGCTATATCATCGGTAAAGGCGATGTGAGCAACAACGGTATTTCAAATTTACCTCTTATTTCAAATGTTTTACTAGTCAAAAATTTGAAACTTGATTTACTCAGTATCAGCCAATTATGTGAAAAAGGTTTCAAAATCACATTTTCTGAAAATATATGTAGTATTTTTGATCAGAAAAATCTTATTTTTAAAGGAAATAGAGATAGAAATATATAAGTTCTGAATATGAAAATAAACCATAATTTAAATATGTGTTTAACAGCCAAAAAAATGATCCTTGGTTATGACACAAACGATTCTGTCACATTAACTTCAAAGCTATAAATAAGCTTTCTAAAAATGATTTAGTAAAAGGACTTCCAAAAATGAATTTTAAAATTGACCATATTTGTGATGCATGTCAGTTTGGAAAATTAACTAAGTCGTCTTTTAAATCTAAAATGGTTATTTCAACTTTACGACCACTTGAATTACTACATGTGGATTTATTTGGACCAACACAAGTACAATCCATTAATCACTGTAGATATGTGTTTGTAGTTGTTGATGATTTTTCTAGATATAGTTGGACTATTTTTATGAAAATAAAAGTGATACTTTTGATAATTTCAAAACTTTTGTCAAAAGAATTCAAAATTTCAAGGGTTTTAAAGTCCAAAACATTAGGAGTGATCATAGGGTGAATTCGAAAACGAAGCCTTTGAATATTTTTGTAAGAAGAAGGGAATATTCCATAATTTTTCGTTTACTAGAACTCCACAACAAAATGGGGTTGTAGAACGCAAAAATAGAACCTTTCAAGAATGTGCAAGGACTTTGTTAAATGGAAGTACGTTACCAAAACATTGTTGGGCTGAAGCAGTTGCAATAGCTTGTTAAGTTTTTAATCGTGTTTCTATTCGACCACTAACTAAGAATACTCCTTATGAACTTTTTAATGGTCAAAAACCAAATATTTCTTATTTCAAAGTTTTCGATTCAAAATGTTTCATTTTAAACACAAAAGATCAGCTTGGCAAATTCGATTCAAAATCCGATGAAGGAATCTTTGTAAGATATTCGGACGGAAGTAAAGCTTATCGAATTTTTAATAAAAGAACCAATATCATCTAAGAAACACTTCATGTATCCTTCGATGAAAATTTTAATCAAATTCCAAGTATAAGAGATGATGAAGAATTCCCTGATAATATCACAAATACGGAAATTTCAAATTTTGAAAATAATGAAAACATTATTCACAATAATAATGAGTTAAGATCTCCACCTATATTATTAAGGGATTATCCTCCCATTAATGTGATTGGAGAACTCAATTCATCTGTTAGAACAAGAAATCAATTGAATCAAATGGGTCATGCGGCTTTCCTTTCTCATATTGAACCTAAAAATATTAAAGAAGCATCCACCGATGAAAATTGATTAATCGCTATACAAGAAGAGCTAAACCAATTCGAAGAAATGACGTTTGGGATTTAGTTCCGAGGCCTAGTGATCAATCAGTTATTGGTACAAAGTGGGTCTTCAAAAATAAAGTAGATGAACAAGGAAATATTATTAGGAATAAAGCTAGATTAGTTGCACAGGAATATAATCAAGAAGAAGGGATTGACTATGAAGAAACGTTTGCTCCTGTTGCTAGACTAGAAGCAATAAGAATCTTATTGGCCTATGCATGTTTTCATAACTTTAAATTATATGAAATGGATGTTAAAAGTGCTTTTCTAAATGGTTTTATAAAGGAGCATGTTTATGTTGAACAGCCTCCTTTATTCGTACACGCACAATTTTCGGACCATATCTATAAACTTAAAAAGGCCTTATACGATTTGAAACAAGCACCTCGTGCTTGGTACGATCGTCTTAAAAAGTATTTAATAGATTCTGGTTTCGAAAGTGGGAAGGTTGATCAAACTCTTTTCCTTAAAAGAAACAAGCAAGATATTTTAGTCGCTCAAATTTATATTGACGATATCATTGTTGGGTCCACAAATGAAAAATTATGTCAGGAATTTTCTAAAATAATGACCAAAGAATTTGAAATGTCACATATGGATGAATTAAATTATTTTCTTGGCTTACAAATCAAACAATTTGAAAATGGTATTTTTATGAATCAAGAAAAATATTGTAACAATCTAATTAAACGCTTTGGCATGGAAAATACTTCTATCAAACCAACTCCTATGAGTACAACTATACATGTTGATAAAGATGAAAGTGGCAAAAGTATTGATCAAAAATTATATCAAAGTATGATTGGATCGTTACTATGTTTAACAGCCAGTAGACTTGACATAATGATGAGTGTTTTTTGTGTGCACGATTTCATGCAGATCCCAAAGAATCACATTTACGAGCAGTGAAACGCATATAACGGTATCTTAATAAAACCAAGGACTTTGGACTATTCTATCTAATGGAATGTCCTTTCGAATTAGTGTCATATAGTGACGCTGATTTTGGAGGAAGCCGAACAGATAGAAAGAGTACAAGTGGGATTTGTCACTTCATTGGACGATCTCATATATCTTGGTTTAGTAAGAAACAAAATTGTGTTTCACTATCGACATGTGAAGCAGAATATATTTCTATAGCTTTGGCATGTGCTTAAGTTATCTATAAGCAACAAACATTACAAGATTTTGGTTTTAACTTATTCAAATCAACTATTTACTGTGATAATTCTAGTGCTATAAATTTATCTAAAAATCCTGTCAATCACTCACGGACAAAACATATTTACATTCGTCATCATTTTCTTCGTGATAATATTAAAAAGGATTTGATAAATCTAGAATTTGTTTTCTCTGACAAATAATTGGCAGATATCTTTACAAAACCCTTAAATGAAAATACTTTCATCAAATTAAGACGAGAACTTGGAATCGTCTCTTTTAAAGATTTATAAACTTTTCATAATTTTTTTTAAAATATATTGTTTTTCTATGCATTTTTTATATATGTGCAAAATTCATAGCAAAATTTGATAAAATATTCATATGCAAAAAAAAGTTTTCATGCAAACTTTTTGGCAAAAATAATTTTTTTTGTTTCATGACACTAGAGGGACTTGAACTTATGATCTCTTGCTTATAGACTTACAGTTATTTCTTGCCATTTAAACTATATGTGTTTCTTGTCTTAATTAGAAGTTTGGTTATAAATATTCTTCAAAATTTCAGGTTACAAAAACAATGTAGCTTCTAGGGTTTGAACTCTGGTCTCATGGCTGGTAAGTGTATGCTTTGCCAATTATGCTATATTATTTTTCTTGCTGAGCTACATACTTTGGTTTAACTTATATCACATCAACCCGTAACTATTCATTTTTAAATTTATTCTCATCCATTATTTCCTCTGGCTCTTATTCATTCCAATCTCTGGCCATAAAATTCTAGTCCATCTCCCCTATATATATATATATATATATATATATATATATATATATATATATTTTGTACTATAGCACCCACCATTACCATTTCATTCTCAAACTCCTTGACTTTCTTTTTCAATGGCTTCTCATGATTCATATGATTCCTCCAACCCTAAGCTATCTTATTCCACACCATCCTCATCAAATAGCTCAACTCCTTCTTTGGCCACTCCTATTTCTAAAAATGAACCAGCTCATGATTGGGGATGTGACGACCCGGAATTTTCAAGCATTTAAAATCAGAATATTTAATTGATTTTAATTATTTAAAGGTTAATTATCAACTTAAATTACAAATATCATAATTTAATTGACAATTAAATTGTTGAATTAAATAATGTGAATTAGATAAAATATGAAACCTGAGATTTTAAGCCTGTTAAAAATATAATTTAAAGGCTTATAAATTTATACTGATAACATTGAATATAATAGAAGTGTTAAAATTGAATGTAACACTGAATTGTTCAGTTTTTAAAATTTTATCGTTTTAAATTGAATTTAAAAATAGCCTTTCGAGGCACAGTCTCGGTATTCGACGAAACCAGTTCCATTGGATCCGTAATATCGAATTATTATCGGGTTTCAAATTTCGTATTGATTGGAGTTGTTATGTGAGCGTACGATACATTAACGCGCTGAAATTAAATAAATTTTAATTGATCAAATCAATGTCATCGGTGCCTTCATTGACATGCTTCTCTTTTTAATAATTACAGCAGTTTTAAGGCCAAATCATCGTCCTGTAGCTTGGCCTGACAAGCAAGCCTTCCTCTGGAAGATTTAGAATAAAAGAAACCTAATATATAAAATAGTATGGCTTCGGGTGTAAGCTAACGAACGAAGGGGTATAGTTGTCCTCCGGCTAATCTTCACGTTTAGAAAAAAAGGGGGGGGGGCGAACCCTTTTCTTTTCTTACTGATCTCGAGAGACATAATAAAAAATGGCGAACACCATTGTAAACATCGCTGAATCCTCGTGAGTTTCGAAATCGAATCGAAGTCTATTCGATCCTTATCGAAAGCAGAGAGAGAAGGGGGGGCACGGCTGAAGCGAAGCGCAAATCGTCTTGAGGAGCGAAGGTAGCGACCCCTAGGGCATCGTCGCGAGGCAGGATGACTCGCGAGATCGGAAGCTCGGTGGTTGATCGCGAGAACTGTCGTGGAAGGGGGGAGGCTTTGTGAGGATGGAGTGAGTATTTTTGTTGCTGTCGTTAGGATTTGGCGACGTTCTAGGGCCGCGTTCGTAGCCGTGGGATTGAAGGCAATCGAGTAACGTAATCTCGTGAGCAAGGCAGCAAGTATAAGTTTTTTCCAATTTGTTATTTAACTTAATTTATATATAGAGTAGGTATATAAAAATGTTTATACCTGAACAATCTATAATGGATAATAAATAGGTAATAAATTGAAGATGTTTATTTGAAAACTATTTTATCAAAGGGTCTATAAAAATGTTTATTCAAATTTAAATTTAAATGTATGAATATGTATAAGTTAGGGAAATTATAAATAGTAAAGTAGAAATTTGTTTTGCTATTTACTGAAATGAAAGGGAAAATATGTATTAAGATAACTAATTTGTTTTATTGACATTTTTAATTTGTTTAAGTTTCTGAAAACTAATTTCTTAAACAAAAATTTGATTTAAATGAAATCATTGTTAATTAAGTTTAAATCATCAAATGGGAATTAATTAGCGCGATTGAACAAATATTAATAAAATATCTAATGATTTTACAAGGTCTAAAATAGAGAAACAAGCTGGATTGAAAGTGGATTGGAATGGTCTACAAATTTTAAGTCAAAGGTGAGTTAATCTCACTCAGTTGAAATTAAATTTAAATGTTTAGATTTAAATAATTGTTTGAATGGATGAATTAAGTGATGTGATTTAGTATGATATTTTGGAATTGGCATATTATATTGTGCTAACATTTGTGGATGCAGGGAAACAGGTTGGAGGGATCCAACTGGACCCCTCACATTTATTTAAATCATTCCATATTCTCTGTTGTGATTATTTGATATCTTATGATGAGTTATATTGGTATATTGAATGTTATAGTTGATTGGATATTTGGGTATAATGAATTACCAAAATATATGAATTGGATTGTTGAAAAGAAATTAAAAGGAAGTAAATTTGTAAGCGAAATAATTATAGAAAGTTTGAATAAATTAAGAATGAATTGAAAAGAAATAGAAGTAATATGAAAATAATAATAAATAACTTCGAATATGAAGAGAAATGGAATTTTGAATAAAATGAAATTGATGAATTGTAAACTTAAGTTATATCAATTAAAGAAATAAAGAATTATTTTAAAATTCAAAGTTTAAATTTATTTAAAAGAATAAAGAAGTAATTGAGAAATCTAAAAAAAATAAATTAAATCAAGAAATGAGATCTAAAATTAATAGATTCTGAATTTAAAGGGAATAAATTGGAAATCAATTTGGGAAATTGATTTAAGTGATTGAAGTTGGGATTTTTCTCTGGATAACCAAGTACATTTTTAAAGTAAATTCTTAAATAAATTTAAAGGTTTTAAAATGGTTGTAAAAAGCAAGTTTAGAAATTTATTATTTCTACTATTTAAATTCAAAGTAAGTATTTCTTTCAAACCTATTATAGTAGTAATTACTTAAAAAGTGTCCTAGTATTTTGTTTTCAAAGGTAAAAATCTAGTTTTATATTCTATTAAGTAACTTTATTTTCAAATACTCATATAGTATGTATTTTTACAAAATACTGAAGTAATTTAACTTAAATGTTTAAAAGTATATTTTCAAAGTAAAGTGTTTTAAATTATTTTAAAAATATAGTTTTGAGCTTGGTGATTTCATAGGAGATAGAAAATATTTTGGAAAGTTGATTCTGAAAAGAAAGATGGTTTTGAAACTGTTTTCAAAGGATTGAAAATAGAAATATGTCCTGTGAAGATATTTTTGGAGATAAATAAATAATTTGGAAAATTATTTATTGGTTGATGGTTGTTTTGTGAATATTAATTGATAGTTAAATAACCGACTATCAATATTGGCCAAATACGTTGATCGTTTCGAAGAGACCGGGATCGAGATTTATTTCTCAAAAACCACTTCGATCCGGTTTGTACGTTTCGTGAAAACGTTTTTGGATTCGAAGATGGAGCGGTGAAGTGCAAGGGCTAGTCGCTACTAATCCTGAGGATATTTCCAAAATGGATGTAGTAGGAATAGTGTCTTCGGTTCCGTTCGAACCCGGGACGGACTTGTAGGGATGAATGCTTGCGAAACATCGTCAGGTGGGCGATGGGCATTCTAAGTGAAAACGTTTTAAAAGGTAACGCTTAGCCTCAAGCCTCATCAAATGGGAATGACTGAAAATCAGGGGTTATGCAGCAAGGTTAGGTGGGTCATGCCCAAGCAGGACAAGATATTTCCCCTGTCTAGATGTCCCTTATATATCTTTCGGCTTAGTGGGTGGTTGGTCGTGCCAATCATGGGGTTTATCTTGTTCGGGACTGTTCAGTAAGGAATGGTTCCAGCCTTGTGTTGCAGGGGATGAAGGAAGTAATCCTCGGTACGGTGATCTAGGCCCCGTACTGTGACAGGTGGTACCCCAGTGCCTAGTCATTAGTTGGAAATCCATTCTCCCTACGAGCCTTGTACGAGTTTTGTTTGTATTACCCACTTTTGTGGCTAGTAGCTGGAATTTAATAATGTAACAATTTCGGCTATTTTATACGTATTTGTATATAGTCCCTATTATAATATCAGAGGATTTCTATAAAAATTGTTTTAGCTATCGTAAGGTAAAAACCCGACATGTTTATTGGTGGCATGGTCTTACGAGATGCTTTTGTTTTCAAAGAATTTTTGAAACTTTAATAATCAATTGGTTGTGATTTTCTCACGCTGGTATTCCAGAATGACTCGGGTGTTATTTAACTGTAATGCTCGGGTCAGACCGAGTATTATAGGATACAGGGGATGCTCTGGAGCTCAGGAGACGAGCTGGATGACGATACGTACTTACATACTTGTTTATGTATATATTCCGCTGTGTTGAGTTGTTGTGTATCCATTGTATGTTATTGATGTGAGTTGTGATTGATGTACTCTGATGATGTAACATATGTAAACAGATATATTTGATTTGAGTAAAGATTATCTATTATCTATTATATTTTACTCCGCTGCGATGGTTAGATTCTGATGTTGTTTTCAATCTTCTACCTCTTCTTCTTTAACCCAAATGGTTCGTATTTCTGTACAACTTGAGTTGATTGTTGTAGAATAGTGTTGACTCAAGGGGTACGGATTTGCGGGTCGTTACAGTTGGTATCAGAGCTTAGGTTGGAGATAACCTTGGCTCTGGTGGGAATTACTCATTTAAATTAGAGTCTATAGTATTCTAAAATGAGTTTGAGAGTATTAATGGATATGAGCGCGTATTTGTTAGTGAATATAAATTGTTTTAATATTGTGTTGGTTGATTTATTAAGTGGCATATGAACCTTCGTCGACACAGTCTGCGCAACTGTATCGAAGGGATTCCTAAACATTTGAATAGAGCAATCGACACGATATTGTTTTAAATATGGGTAAATGAAATAATTTTACCCAAAAACATATTTTGATATAAAGAATAATTTTTGTAAACTATTTTAGCTAATATATGGTTGCTTGGATGTTAGAAATGATAATATTAAAGTATTATCATTGTTAAGTATAAATTTAAATAGAAATTGTAATATAACTAATATTTAAGGGATAAATTCATTATAGAATGAAATTTTTAAATATGAATTATAGATGTAATTTGTGAATTGAAATAAAATCAAATAAGAATTTGTATGAGCATAAGCTATGCAAATGATTGATAGTAAAATAGGTTTAAGCAGGATTTGGAAATTTAGATCCCGGGAATTTTGGAAGTGTTTTAAAGATAAATGATAGCATTATTATTTTGAAAGTATTTCCGAATGGAAATTTGTTTTAAATGGATTTTAAAAGTGATATAGCATTGAAATCACTTGGATTATTGGGAAATAATTCTGATGATGACGGCCGCATCATCAGTATTCATTTTCGAATTTCTAAGTGATGAAGTGCTACCAAATTGATTTGTTCAGGAAAACCTGTTTATTTTTGAAAATCTCAAAGGAAATTTGTTGGGAATAAAAACCAGGATTGGTTTAACTTTTGAGAAATGTGATTTGAGATGTTGGATATTTCAAAATGATTTGAAAACAAAGCCGGGTGTTTAAAAAAAACCCGGATGAGATAGTTGTAAGCTTATAGATTGATATTTTTATTTAAAATCAGGGAAGAAAATATAAGCTTTGAATGTTGGGATTTAAATTTAAAGGAAAAAGTTAAAAATGAAATTAACTTGGATTGGGGAATAAGATTTAACTGGATTGAAAATTTAATTTATTTAAATAGGACTGGAATAATATCCAGTTGTATTCGAAATAAGTTAAAATTGAATTGAGATTAAATAAATCCGAGTTAAAATAAAATTGAATTGGAATAAAATATTCAATTGAATGATCAAATGGAATTAGATTCTTACCTGATTAAATGGAAATAAGTTGGGTTAGGATTGGAATTGGAATAAATGAATAAGAACAACTTATAAGAGAATTAAAATTCATAGAAATAAAAATATGCTTGGTTATAAATAAGCATACGGCTTGAGTTAAAAATAAAAGGAGAATATATTCAAGCCTATAATGAATGGAAATGTGTAAAATAATAGGTTAAGACTTATAAATTGGGAAATGGGATAGAAAACCCAAAATAAATATTATTGATGAATTTGAGAATAGAAATAAAATCAAAACTTGAATTATAAACTAAATTGAACTAAGGAAATTAAATGGAGTGATATTTGGAGTTAAAATTCAAGGTTGGATTATAAATAAGGGAAGAACTAATTAGATAATAAATTAGTTAATGAAATTGAATTGTGAGTTTATGATAAAGTTTGGAAATAAACTCAAGTTATAAATTAAAATGGATTCAAATTGTTGATGAAGTGAAAGAAATTGAGAATGAAGCTGAATTGTGAGTTAATAAATTGGATGGTAAATAAAAGGTGAATAATAGAATCAGAACTTGAGTTATTAATTAAAATTAGACTTGAGGTGTTAACAAAGTAAATATAATTTGAAAAGTGTAGAATAAAAATGAAATTTGATTAAAATAGAAATGGTTTGTATTGCGAATAAAATCCAAATAGGTGGAAATAAATTGGAAATGGCCTTGTAATAAATTGGATGAGTGGAATCTGGACAGTTAAATTTTATAATAACTAATTAAATGAAATTGTAAATTTTAAAATGAGATTTAAATGCAATAGAATTAAGTTGAATGGAAGAGAAAGGTTTACTTAAAAAAAAAACATGAGCTTAAGTATAAATTGAAGTGAATAAACTTAAGCTTAAAAAAAAGGGAATGAGTTGAATTGCATTCAACTTAAAAATTAAGTTTAATAATTGTGGATTGGATTTAAATCAAGTAAAAATGAATTTTTTTTAATCGAAATAAAATTCGGTGAGTTATAAATAATATGGAATGAAATTCTAGAATGAATAGTTGTCAACCATTGGAAATTATCAAGGGATTGAAATAACTTGAGACAATAAGGAAAATAGAATGTTTTGAGTTTACTAGAATGGTTTAAGTGCATGTGGATAAACTCATTATATTGAATAAATAAATGATGGAATAAATAAGTATCAAATGACATGTGGTTTAAATAAATTGAGAAATGGTTATTGGATGAAATAGCTTGGATTTTCTTCGAGCTAAATAAAATAGTTTGGAATAAGCAAATATGGGATGAAATGTAAATAAATGGATTGTAAATGAAATTTAAATGGAATGCGTCGAGTTAAACATATGGATTGTGAATAAATTGAAAATGTAATAAAATTTAGTATAAGTTGAGATGAAATCAATTTAAATTGGTTATAAAGCATAAATACTGATTTATTCACATAAATCTCGTCGAATTGCATGGAATAAATTTTCGTTTGGATGTAAATGGAAGTAATTAAAATTCTATGTGCTGATAAGGGTAAAATAAATTAATTTTGAAAGCAATTGAATTAAATATGAGTTCAGTTTGCTTACGAATAAATTAAATATAAGCAATTGAGTTTTAAATTATTCAAATTGATGAAGTTGTGTACGAATGGATTGAAAACCATTCAAATCAAATGAAAATGGTCTGTAAATTAATTGAAATAGTTGAAATACTATGAAAGTTGTAAAAATTGCTTGTGGAAAATGTTGGATGTGCATTTCTTTAGAATTCATATGTTTTCACTACTGTAAATAAGTGAAATATAGTTAAACTGCATATATTTGGCACTTACATGTTTAAATTGAGTAAGTACAGGTACCTGAAAGTCGTGTGGCTGGATTTGGTTGTGCTATTGCTAAAAATAAATAAGCTACATGCTTAAAAATGCTAAATTAAGGTACGCCTACGCAATAAAAATAGGAAATATGAACTGTTTTTGGTTTTTCCGACCGTGTGGGTCGATGTATATATATTTATCTCTTTTGTCAAATTGCAAAAGCTCCTCCGTACAAAGGGGACTCTGCCAAAAATTTTCAGAAATTTTGGGATTTAGAAAATTTTGTTAACAACAAAACTATTTAGAATTGGAAACTAAAATAAGTGAGTAAATGAAACTAATTAAAGTAATGACTTAAATTAGTTATAAATGAAGGATAAAATTTAAAAGTTCAAAGTTGAAAATAAATGAAATACATATGTAATGTGGAAATCGATTTGAATAGAAATAAGTATAAACTAAAGAGGTAAAGAGAAATAAGGATAAGAAACATATAAAATGTTTATACTAACTTAAGAAAGGAATTGTGAATTCTTAATTGGAAATTGATACTACAAATATATTCTAAGATGGAATGAATGGATATTGTCATTTTGTGAGAAAGTCGATAAACTGTTTTGGGAATATTGTGTTTGGATATTAGTGCTAAGCAGAATATGCAGGTAAACAAAATGGGAAAGTAAATTGGTATTGACTTCATAAAGATAAAAAAATTGAGCTGCCCGACCAAAAAAGGTATGTGTTTAAATTTTTGTGAAATTTGATTGGGATTTTGGATTGAGCCACTTGGCTTTTTGTTTTCTTTTTGGATTTGGGAGGCCGTAGAGCCATTTTGTAGTTGTACCGAGCTAGCCGCGCAAAGGAGACGCTGGCGAAATTTTTCAGGAATTTAAGGAGTTAGAAAAATTTTGAGAAAATTTTGATAATTCAAAATTTGGTTTTGAATTGAAACTTGAATGGTTAAACAAATGGTATAGTTTGAAACTAGGGAAAGGTTTGGAAAGTTAATGAGAATGATAGTGGATCTTTTATAAAAAGATAGTTGGTAAGATGTTGAACTGTTAGAAACTGTTTGGTTGGGAAAAATAGTAACGGGTACTGGATCATTCTTCCTAACAAGTAATTTCGGGGACGAAATTCTTTTAAGGGGGGAGGAATGCGACGACCTGGAATTTTCAAGCATTTAAAATCAGAATATTTAATTGATTTTAATTATTTAAAGGTTAATTATCAACTTAAATTACAAATATCATAATTTAATTGACAATTAAATTGTTGAATTAAATAATGTGAATTAGATAAAATATGAAACCTGGGATTTTAAGCCTGTTAAAAATATAATTTAAAGGCTTATAAATTTATACTGATAACATTGAATATAATAGAAGTGTTAAAATTGAATGTAACACTGAATTGTTCAGTTTTGAAAATTTTATCGTTTTAAATTGAATTTAAAAATAGCCTTTCGAGGCATAGTCTCGGTATTCGACGAAACCAGTTCCATTGGATCCATAATATTGAATTATTATCGGGTTTCAAATTTCGTATTGATTGGAGTTGTTATGTGAGCGTACGATAGATTAACGCGTTGAAACTAAAGAAATTTTAATTGATCAAATCAATGTCATCGGTGCCTTCATTGACATGCTTCTCTTTTTAATAATTACAGCAGTTTTAAGGCCAAATCATCGTCCTATAGCTTGGCCTGACAAGCAAGCCTTCCTCTGGAAGATTCAGAATAAAAGAAACCTAACATATAAAATAGTATGGCTTCGGGTGTAAGCTAACGAACGAAGGGGTATAGTTGTCCTCCGGCTAATCTTCACGTTTAGAAAAAAAAAGGGCCGAGCCCTTTTCGTTTCTTACTGATCTCGAGAGACATAATAAAAAATGGCGAACACCATTGTAAACATCGCCGAATCCTCGCGAGTAGGTTCGAAATCGAATCGAAGTCTATTCGATCCTTATCGAAAGCAGAGAGAGAAGGGGGGGCACGGCTGAAGCGAAGCGCAAATCGTCTTGAGCAGCGAAGGTAGCGACCCCTAGGGCATCGTCGTGAGGCAGGATGACTCGCGAGATGGGAAGCTCGATGGTTGATCGCGAGAACTGTCGTGGAAGGGGGGAGGCTTTGTGAGGATGGAGTGAGTATTTTTGTCGCTATCGTTAGGATTTGGCGACGTTTCTAGGGCCGCGTTCGTAGCCGTGGGATTGAAGGCAATCGAGTAACGTAATCTCGTGAGCAAGGCAGCAGGTATAAGTTTTTTCCAATTTGTTATTTAATTTAATTTATATATACAGTAGGTATATAAAAATGTTTATACCTGAACAATCTATAATGGATAATAAATAGGTAATAAATTGAAGATGTTTATTTGAAAACTATTTTATCAAAGGGTCTATAAAATGTTTATTCAAATTTAAATTTGAATGTATGAATATGTATAAGTTAGGGAAATTATAAACAGTAAAGTAGAAATTTGTTTTGCTATTTACTGAAATGAAAAGGAAAATATGTATTAAGATAAATAATTTGTTTTGTTGACATTTTTAATTTGTTCTAGTTTTTGAAAACTAATTTCTTAAACAAAAATTTGATTTAAATAAAATCATTGTTAATTAAGTTTAAATCATCAAATGGGAATTAATTAGCGCGATTGAACAAATATTAATAAAACAACTAATGATTTTACAAGGTCTAAAATAGAGAAACAAGCTGGATTGAAAGTGGATTGGAATGGTCTACAAATTTTAAGTAAAAAGTGAGTTAATCTTACTCAGTTGAATTTAAATTCAAATGTTTAAATTTAAATAATTGTTTGAATGGATGAATTGAGTGATGTGATTTAGTATGATATTTTGGAATTGGCATATTATATTGTGCTAACATTTGTGGATGCAGGGAAACAGGTTGGAGGGATCCAACTGGACCCCTCACATTTATTTAAATCATTCCATATTCTCTGTTGTGATTATTTGATATCTTATGATGAGTTATATTGGTATATTGAATGTTATGGTTGATTGGATATTTGGGTATAATGAATTACCAAAATATATGAATTGGATTGTTGAAAAGAAATTAAAAGGAAGTAAATTTGTAAGCGAAATAATTATAGAAAGTTTGAATAAATTAAGAATGAATTGAAAAGAAATAGAAGTAATATGAAAATAATAATAAATAACTTCGAATATGAAGAGAAATGGAATTTTGAATAAAATGAAATTGATGAATTATAAACTTAAGTTATATCAATTAAAGAAATAAAGAATTATTTTAAAATTCAAAGTTTAAATTTATTTAAAAGAATAAAGAAGTAATTGAGAAATCTAAAAAAAAAAAATTAAATCAAGAAATGAGATCTAAAATTAATAGATTCTGAATTTAAAGGGAATAAATTGGAAATCAATTTGGGAAATTGATTTAAGTGATTGAAGTTGGGATTTTTCTCTGGATAACCAAGTACATTTTTAAAGTAAATTCTTAAATAAATTTAAAGGTTTTAAAATGGTTGTAAAAAGCAAGTTTAGAAATTTATTATTTCTACTATTTAAATTCAAAGTAAGTATTTCTTTCAAACCTATTATAGTAGTAATTACTTAAAAAGTGTCCTAGTATTTTGTTTTCAAAGGTAAAAATCTAGTTTTATATTCTATTAAGTAACTTTATTTTCAAATACTCATATAGTATGTATTTTTACAAAATACTGAAGTAATTTAACTTAAATGTTTAAAAGTATATTTTCAAAGTAAAGTGTTTTAAATTATTTTAAAAATCTAGTTTTGAGCTTGGTGATTTCATAGGAGATAGAAAATATTTTGGAAAGTTGATTCTGAAAAGAAAGATGGTTTTGAAACTGTTTTCAAAGGATTGAAAATAGAAATATGTCATGTGAAGATATTTTTGGAGATAAATAAATAATTTGGAAAATTATTTATTGGTTGATGGTTGTTTTGTGAATATTAATTGATAGTTAAATAACTGACTATCAATATTGGCCAAATACGTTGATCGTTTCGAAGAGACCGGGATCGAGATTTATTTCTTGAAAACCACTTCGATCCGGTTTGTACGTTTCATGAAAACGTTTTTGGATTCGAAGATGGAGCGGTGAAGTGCAAGGGCTAGTCGCTACTAATCCTGAGGATATTTCCAAAATGGATGTAGTAGGAATAGTGCCTTCGGTTCCGTTCGAACCCGGGACGGACTTGTATCGATGAATGCTTGCGAAACATCGTCAGGTGGGCGATGGGCATTCTAAGTGAAAACGTTTTAAAAGGTAACGCTTAGCCTCAAGCCTCATCAAATGAGAATGACTGAAAATCAGGGGTTATGCAGCAAGGTTAGGTGGGTCATGCCCAAGCAGGACAAGATATTTCCCCTGTCTAGATGTCCCTTATATATCTTTCGGCTTAGTGGGTGGTTGGTCGCGCCAACCACGGGGTTTATCTTATTCGGGACTGTTCAGTAAGGAATGGTTCCGGCCTTGTGTTGCAGGGGATGAAGGGAGTAATCCTCGGTACGGTGATCTAGGCCCCTTACTGTGACAGGTGGTACCCCAGTGCCTAGTCATTAGTTGGAAATCCATTCTCCCTATGAGCCTTGTACGAGTTTTGTTTGTATTACCCACTTTTGTGGCTAGTAGCTGGAATTTAATAATGTAACAATTTCGGCTATTTTATAAGTATTTGTATATAGACCCTATTATAATATCAGAGGACTTCTATAAAAATTGTTTTACCTATCGTAAGGTAAAAACCCGACATGTTTATTTGTGGCGTGGTCTTACGAGATGCTTTTGTTTTCAAAGAATTTTTGAAACTTTAATAACCAATTGGGTGTGATTTTCTCACGCTGGTATTCCAGACTGACTCGGGTGTTATTTAACTGTAATGCTCGGGTCAGACCGAGTATTATAGGATACAGGGGATGCTCTGGAGCTCAGGAGACGAGCTGGATGACGATACGTACTTACATACTTGTTTATGTATGTATTCCGCTGTGTTGAGTTGTTGTGTATCCATTGTATGTTATTGATGTGAGCTGTGATTGATGTACTCTGCTGATGTAACATATGTAAACAGATATATTTGATTTGAGTAAAGATTATCTATTATCTATTATATTTTACTCCGCTGCGATGGTTAGATTCTGATCTTGTTTTCAATCTTCTTCTTCTACCTCTTATTCTTTAACCCAAATGGTTCGTATTTCTGTACAACTTGAGTTGATTGTTGTAGAATAGTGTTGACTCAAGGGGTATGGATTTGCGGGTCGTTACAGGGGACAATATCACACTGGATATACACCAAATAGCTAGAAGTTAAGAAAATCACTTTTTATTTCTCCAAGAACTAAAGAGAAAGTAGACGACATCCATCACTATTAAAGGGAGCAAATAAACTTGCAAAGAGAGATGAACTATGAACAACAAATAAATTTCAGACGTCTTAGCTTAATAGCATCGATTGCCTTAAAATTTTGCGACAAATCACCAAAGGAATACGTTATTGAACATTCATCATCTCGTTAACCACATACATCTGGCTGGAATCCATAGGACAAAATACCACAGCAACCTTCGGTGAATCCCAACTCTTGTTAACGCCAAAACTATTGGTCACCTCTACAACCTCATGTTGAAGTCACTAAGATTGAACCAAATGAATGCTCTCCTTCGACTCCAAAATAATCAATTTCCTTGTGCATTTTGTTCCATATTCATGTTTTACCTTATTCATGTATTTTTTTTGTTCCATAAATTTTTGAACAAAAGATTAATTTTTTTAATTCTTTGCTACAGCCAGTCGACTGAAATAGATATGTCAGTCGGCTGTTTATAGAGAACAAATGCTCTCGGGTTTGCAACCAGTCGACTGACCTACTCTGACCAGTCGACTGGCTATACGAATTTACTCTGATCTTCTCTTTTTAACCCATTTACCCCTTACTTTTTACTTTACCTTCTTCATATTTCTTTACCTTCCTGCAAATCTCTTGAAACCTAATCCCCTTTTTTCCCCAAATCTCTCTCAAAAACATAAAATTAATGGCTCCTCCTAGATCAAACGATCAAAGCAAGCCTCTTCATCTTCCGTCGATACTCATGTCGCCCATTGTCTATACAATGCCACCGCAATAAAAAGATGGGAAAAGATGAAAAATTCGAGGATTTCTGAAGGATTTTTTATGATGTACTCTGATTTCGGAGATTATGCACTTCAAGAATTGATGTAGAGATGCGGATTAGAGTCGCTACTTAACTACAATTCCAATCACTACAAAATTAACCATCTTATGGTAAAGTTGTTTATGCTAATCTTAATCTTAGCCACCAACAACCGTCTAATCCGAATAATTGTGTAGGGAGTTTGGTCTGTGGTCAACTAGTTTTCTTTTCGCTTGATCAAATGGCGCATATCCTTCAATCTCCAAACGAAGGTATTGATTTGAGTGATGTTGAGTGCAACATAAGACGGAGGGATTGAGTTAGCCACATGTTCATGGGTGATGATATGACTGAATTGCGAACTAAGCTTCTAAGGTCTAAAGCACGAATCTTGCACAAGACTCTTATGCATTCTATTCTCCCAAGAACCGGATCATATGAATTGATATATCCACATGATTTCATAGCTTTCTATGCGGTATGGGGAAATATACGCGTAAATTGGTTACGACGTATTTTGGATGAATTTCTTACCTTCCACAATGGGAATATGCACATTATTTACTTTGACAAGTATATAATGTGACTTCTTCTATATGTCGGTGTTCGTTAACCCGATTCAGAATTCTTTACCGTCGGAATGATCAATATCTATACCATAAGCCTTATGAAGCTACCGACAAGACCTTCACCTATTACCGCATACGAAGATTGGAAGCATCAACAGGCTTAACAACGATCTGGAGGTCCTGAAATTAGAGAGCCGGTACCACTTCAAGAAGAAGTTAGACATTTAGCTACCTCCTCCAACACCCGTGAATCCATTGAAATCCTTTCCCGAAATCAACTTATCCTGGATTCTAGACTCAGGAAAATGGATAAGACTCTTGATAAAATCAAAGGCTTCTTCTCTACTTTATGGGATGCCATATCATGTTGTTCCTCCACTGCTGCCACCTCCATCGCTCAAGGCAAGCGTCCAACACATCGTTTTACATGGTCTACATCAGAAGAGCATACTTGTAGTGGCACTAGTGGAGCAGGCAGTGGTCCTCAAGGCACTTCAAGACCCGAAAAGGAGACTACACCGGAAGAAGAGTATAATTAGGATCTTGACAAATGAGCTTATGTTGGTTGGTCGGTAAGTTTGGTAGGTGCTCTTGTTATTTGCATATTGGTACTTTTATTCTTTCGTTTGAAGCTATGGACATTTGTTAGTAAGAGTATAACTGAGACTTGTATTAATTAGTTCTACTATGGATATTTGTTTCTGCATTTGGTATTGTTATTGTTGCTATGATATGTCTCCTTTTTGTCGATGACAAAGGGGGAGAAAAAGTATATGTACTAACCATTTTGATGTAGGTATAAAAAGTGTCATATATTCAGGGGGAGTTTTTTATATGTTCTCTAGGTTAATTATATACAGGTTGTCATCAATCAAAAATGGAGAGAATGTTGAATCACTAGTTTTGATTCATGACAAAGCAATTCAGAAGAAAAAGAGAATGCACGATCAATCACAACAAAAAGAGACAATCGAAGGACTATGGTGATATCAAGACTTTGAATCTATGTTTTCACTATTTAATACTAGTGTTTGAGTCATAGAAATTGTTGAAATTTATCTTCAAGTAGTCTGCATCTCATTATTCTCATTTTTAAAACAAAACAGAGCCACCAGTGCATATTCACTACAGCCAGTCGACTGGCTATGAACAACCAGTCGACTGGCTATGAACAACCAGTCGACTGACTAGTGTACATGCACAAATGTGCACTGCTTTTCCTTTTAAACTGTTGAATCCGATCGATCCAAATCCACCAATTGACTGACCTGAACCCAACTGTCATATTTTGAAAAGACAATTCCATTCTGCGGAAGGTTGCGATCCTTCTCTGAACGGGAATGCTGCTTTTGGTCAGAACTCTTCACCAATGGTAGTAACCCTCTTTCTACTATAAATAGATGTTCCCAAACACTTCATATCTCACCATAAATCTTTCTAACTATCTTATATTCTCCTTGTGCTCTCATATTCACATTCAAACAACATACAAGCATTCTATTTTTTTGAATCTTCCTTTCTTATTCTCACATACATTTCAAATACTTGAGGAAAAGATTATAGGAAAGGTGTACTACAAGCGACAAATCCATATTATCAAGAACACATTAGTCAAACAATTTTTATATACTTGTTAAAGTCCTGTTCTGCTGCTCAGGCATGTGAAGTCCTCTTCAGCTGCTGAGACGAAAACCTTTTCTGCTGCTCAGGTCCCTGTTCGGCTGCTCAGGGGTTGTATAAACATGCTCCTCCGAGATAAGTGGGAGTTGTTGTTTTAGTGAAATTCCATAAGGATTCTGGGACTGGACGTAGGACGCAGCTTCGAACCAGTATAAAAATTCTTGATGTCATTTTATTTTACTGCTTTTATATTCCACACTTTTTACTGTATAGCTATCATCACTGTACTCTGTATTATCATATATCCATATTACACGGTCCTACAAACTTTCAAAATCAACTAGAAATCTAACCAGTTGAAGAAGTAAATTTCGTCTAAGGCTTGTCATAACAATTTCCTTAACACTTTATTTAAAGTCTCGCAAGATATAACAGACATGATCTGCTCGAGATTATGATGTGTATGATCTTCTGAATGATATGCAAAAGCGCACGGATTGTAGAGATTAAGAAATAAAGAGGAAAAAGAGAAAATTCAGAGTTAAAATTGAGTGAGGAAAGTTATTAGGTTTCCTCCTTATTTATACCCGAATTCCCAATGGCTACACCGGTTGAGAAAAGTAGCATCCCTTCATTTGCAACGCCAAAAAGTGTTACTATTTGCAGTAGGCACTTCCTTTCATTCGCAATGCCAAAAAAATATTGCTATTAGCAACAGTCGCGTTCTTTCGTTTGCTACGGCCAAAAGCTGTTGCGGTTTGCAACAGTCGCATGTTTTCGTTTGCAACAGCCAAAAACTATTGTGGTTTGCAACAGTCGCGTCTCTTCATTTGCAACGGTCAAAAACTGTTACGGTTTTCAACAATCGCGTCTCCAGTCTACTAGTCGCTTGAATTTAAATAGTAGAAAAACTGTTCATTTCTATGCAGCAAAAATATAACACGATCCACTCTTATTGGACTCGCACCCGACCCGGCCCTGTTCGGTCGGTCGAACAGGCAGCGCACACGTGCGTGTTAGTCCATGGCCATATAGGTCCTCCCCCTCGAACA
Source organism: Allium cepa (assembly GCA_030765085.1). Classification (NCBI taxonomy): domain Eukaryota; kingdom Viridiplantae; phylum Streptophyta; class Magnoliopsida; order Asparagales; family Amaryllidaceae; genus Allium; species Allium cepa. Next base: position 296,141,300 of record CM060941.1, on the reverse strand, counting down.
AAATTACCTGACCCTAATGGCCAATATATGGATTGAAAGTACACTATATAAACAAGAAAATGGACTTATTTTTGGCAATGTGAGATATATCTCATTCACTATTTTTGAGCATTCTAACAATCCCCCACATGAATGACGATATATCTCCCCCACACAAAGTGTAATATCACACAATTCATATGAAAATAATGCTATATCGAGGATAAGTAGATATTTCATTTTGAACTTTCCCTAGTTAAAACTTATCAAATATACTTGGGTAATCGGTGAATTATTTGATCTTGAACCGTCAGCCGTTATTGTATATCCAGACAATAAGCTTTACAAAGCATTATTTCCCTTCACATCCAATCTCTTGGTTGTGTTCATTTTGGTCCTAAAATTTTTTTGGTTCTGCGGGTGTTTTCAGAGAATAAAAGCCTTTAATATTCTCATAGAGCCGGCCCAGCTCACACTAACATAGGTGATCACAACCATTAAGATTATCCTACATATACCTCACTTGTTATTTTCAAGATATGGTCATCATTAAAAAACATAGTTTTATCCTTTTAATACTTCTGTAGGCATGCATTTATATTGTGCACTATAGGAATGGAGTAGGACTGTTCAAACAAATGCATTACGTCTTGAGATCTGGTTTGCCAATTGATCCTAGTACGTGGGATCTCCAGTCACTAGGATAAGTTTTCGTATAAAATAACTCTTGTTGGTTTAGGCTATTAAACCCATTCCCCTCAATGCTCAATTAATTTTCTCTCTTGATAAACCTTTAGTAAATGAATCCGCTAGGTTATCATTTATTCTCACATAATCTACGGAAATGGTTCTATTTGAGAGTAACTGCCTAACTGTGTTATGGCATCGACGAATGTATCGTGACTTTTCATTACACACAAAGTTTTGCGCTCTGCTTAATGCTGCTTGGTTATCACAGTGTATGAATATGACCGGTACAGGTTTATGCCAAAACGGAACATCTTCTAAAAAGTGACGAAGCCATTCTGCTTCTTCGCCTGGTTTATCTAAAGCGATAAACTCCAATTCCATAGTGGATCGAGCTATGCATATTTGTTTAGTAGATTTCCATGACACTGATGCCCCTGCTAAGGTAAATACATAACCACTCGTTGTTTGATTCATCTGAATCAACAATCCAGTTTGTGTCACTATATCCTTCTAAGACGACATGACACTTTCCATAATGTAAGGAATAGTTTGTGGTATTTTTTTAAATATCCAAGCACTCTCATTAGTGCTTTCTAGTGTTCCTTCCCTGGGTTACTTGTATACCTGCTTAATCGACTTACTACATAAGCTATATCTAGTCTTGTGCAATTCATGAGATACATGAGACATTCTATTACACGAGAGTATTCCAGTTGTATTACACTCTCATTAATGTTTTTGTGCAGTACTTTCGATGGATTATATACCGTTCGTGCTCCTTTAATTCCAAAATTTTGAAAATTTTTAATTACTTTTTCTACATAATGTGTCTGAGATAATTCAATTCCATTAGGTGTTCTTATTATTTTGATTCCCAAAATAACATCTGCAACTCCTAAGTCTTTCATATCAAAATTGTTGATTAACATCTGCTTAGTGGTCTCTACTACCTTAGTATTTGGACTGAAGGTTAGCATATCATCTACGTATAGACAAATCATCATGTATGATTGTCTAATTTGTTTGTAATAAACACATTTATCACATTAATTTATACGAAAACCATTTTCATCATGACACTATCATATTTTGCGTGCCATTATTTTGGAGCTTGTTTTAATCCGTATAATGATTTGACTAATCTATATAATTTGTTTTCATTCCCTTTCGATATAAAACCCTCAGGTTGCTCCATGTAAATCTCCTCATCGAGATTTCCATTTAAGAATGCCGTCTTTACATCCATTTGATGAATCTATAGATTATAGATGGATACAATTGCTATTAACATTCTTGTAGAAGTTATTTGTGTTACTGGTGAATAGGTATCGAAGAAGTCTACACCTTCTTTTTGACGATATCCTTTGGCTACCAATCTTGCTTTGTATTTGTCGATGGAGCCATCTAGTTTCATCTTCTTTTTGAAGATCCATTTACAACCAATTGGTTTTATTCCAGGTGGAAGATCAACTATTTCCCAAGTTTTATTGCTCAGAATTGAATCAGTTTCACTTTGGATTGCTTCTTTCCAACATGAGGATTCAGAAGATGATATTGCTTCCTTGTACGTTTGAGGTTCATGTTCTAACATAAATGTTAAAAATTCCAATCCAAATATCTTGGAAGTTCTTTCCCTTACATTTCTTCTTGGTTCAACTTTCTCGGTTTCACGATGAGTTTCATCTTCATGTGATTTACTCAATTCTTCTCTTGTCCTTTTGGGGACATTATTTCCTTCATTTCTTTTATGCGGAAACACATCTTCAAAGAATGAGGAGTCTCTTGATTCCATAATTGTATACATGAATATCAGTTATATTAGAATTGAATATCAAAAATCTATAGGAACTACTACTTTGGGCTGGTCCTAAATAGTAACAATCTAATGTTTTTAGTCCAAGTTTGACTTTCTTGGGAGGCGAAACTGGAACTTTTGTCAAGAACCCCCACACTTTGAGGTATTTAAAACTTGGTATGTGTCCTTTCCATAACTCATATGAAATTGTTCCTGTTTTATTGTGAGGAACCTTGTTTAATATGTAATTAGACATATCTATGGCTTTCCCCCACAAGTTTGTCGGCAGGACAGAAGTTAAGAGCATCGCATTAATCATATCTTTTAATGTTCTATTCTTTCTCTTGGCTATACCATTTTGTTGTGGTGAATATGGTGCTGTTTTGTGATGAATTACACCATTTTCGGCACAGAATTGTTCAAATGGCGTTTCATATTCTCCACCTGGATCAAAACTCAATATCTTGATCTTTTTATTTAACCGATTTTCTACTTCAACTTTGTACTTCATAAACGATGTAACTGCTTCATCGTTTCTATTTAAAAGATATACATAGCAATATCGTGTATAATCGTCAATAAAGGTAATAAAGTTCCTTTTCCGACCTCTTGTAGGTAATGATTTGAAATCACATAAATTAGTATGAACCAAACCTAGTAGTTCGGTGCTTCTATCAATTGTATGAAATGGTTATTTTGACCATTTTTGCTTCTACGCGTGTCTCACATTTGTAGTTTTTATCTACTTGTAATTTTGGAATTAATCCCAAGTTTGATAGTTTTTTCATTTTTCAAAAATTTATGTGTCCTAATCTATCATGCCATAGTAAAATTTCATGCTCAAGCAAATAAGAAACTTCAATTTTATTAATAGCATAATTAGAATACATAGTTTTATTGTTGACAAAGGCTACATTTGCCTTAAATAGGCCATCACATAAATATCCCCTTCCTATATACATTCCATCTTTGGACAGATTGTCTGACTCGAAGACCATTTTGAATCCTTTCTTTGATAGCATTGGACTAGAGATGGGATTTTTGTATATGTCTAGAACGTGGAGCACGTCATTCAACTTGACAGTTTTCTAGAAGTAAACTTGAGGATTACTGTGCCACTGCCTTCGATCATGTAAACTGCAGAATTACCTATATAGAGTTTTTCTTCCTGATCGAATTTATGATATGTAGAAAATATGGATTTGTCAGAATAAACATGACGAGTAGCGCCTGTGTCCATCCACCATTGGTTAGGGTTCTGAACCAAATTGCATTCAGATATAACTGCTGAAAAATTAGACTCGTCTACTTCCACGTTATCCACCATATTTGCCTCTGAGTTGCGTTCCTACTTGTGTCCACAATCACTAGCGGCGTGTCCTACTTTTCCACAAATCCAACACTCGCCATTAAACTTCTTGGTTCGTTTGTTGTCTTTGGGTTTTTTTTCAGGCGCTTTTCTTTTCTGCAGCGTCTTAAAATTCCCTTTGTTCTTTGACTCTTCTTCCACAAATGCCTTTGTTGATAGTTCAACTATTGTCATCTCTGTTTTAGTGAAAATAGGAAAGTCTTAAGATGTTATACGTCTAGTATATCAAAACAGAGACTAATCAATAATAAACTCGTCTCATGAGTTTATAAATTAGAATTCCACTACTTTGGAATTCTATATTAGCCAATTTTTAATGATAAATATGTTGTAATTAATTACAATGACAAAGTAACAACTATAATAATAATAACTATAGCGATAAATCAAACGTTATACTATTTAAAGAAATAGTACAACGTAGAAACGTAAATGATATATATATATATATATAAAAACTAGAAATCTAACCAGTTGAAGAAGGAAATTTCGTCTGAGGCTTGTCGTGACAATTTCCTTAAGACTTTATTTAAAGTCTCCCAAGATACAACAGACGTGATCTGCTCGAGATTGTGATGTGTATGATCTTCTAAGTGATATGCAAAAGCGCACGGATTGTAGAGATTAAGAAATGAAGAGGAAGAAGAGAAAAATCAGAGTTAAAATTGAGAGAGGAAAGTGATCAGCTTTCCTCCTTATTTATAGCCGAATTCCCAATGGCTACACCCATTGAGAAAAGTAGCATCCCTTCGTTTGCGACGCCAAAAAGTGTTACTGTTCGCAACAGGCACTTCCTTTCATTCGCAACGCCAAAAAACTATTGCTGTTTGCAACAGTCGCGTCCTTTCGTTTGCAACGGCTAAAAGCTGTTGTGGTTTGCAACAGTCGCATCTCTTCGTTCGCAACGGCCAAACTGTTGCGGTTTTCCAATAGTCCCATCTCTTCATTTGCAACGGCCAAAAACTGTTGCGGTTTGCAACAGTCACGTCCAATCCACTGGTCACTTGAATTTAAATAGTAGAAAAATTGTTCACTTCTGTGCAGCAAAAATATAACATGGTCCACTCTTATTGCACCCGCACCTGACACGGTTCGGTCGGACGGCGGCGCACGCGTGTTAGTCCATGGCCGTATAGGTCCCCCCTCGCACAAAATTGTCTGACCCTAAGAGCCAATATAGGGATTGAAAGTACACTATATAAACAAGAAAATGGACTTATTTCGACGATGTGAGATATATCTCATTCACTATTTTTGAGAATTCTAACAATTATGACATCTACATTACATGTCAAGTATATGAGTATCAATATAATCAATATATACTTATATTTGGGGATGCATACATAAGCATAATGTAAAATAAGATATTAGGTCACACGTGTAAACGCATAATTATTAAGATTCGTAGCAATACATAAATGTATGTTATAGACATATGTGTCATGTATGTGTGCGTGTGTGTGTCTATATATACATATCTGTCTATATGTGTTTATGTGTCAGTGTGTCAGTGTGTATGTATCAAATGGAATATATTTTATATATGTGGTTACAGATATATATATATATATATAATATCTTTAAATTAATATATATGTATATATTAGACTAAAATATGTTTAAATTTAGTTGGATAAGTTTAATAATATATATAATATAATTTTTGGCCATATCAGTGTATACATATATACATGTGATTTTATAAATTAATTATTCCAAAGTAGATAGAAATACTTTATCATTTAAATTAATCTTAGAACACTTCAACATATGTAAAATTTTAAACACTTTACATTATTTTACACCAAAATAGTATTTTTTATTTTCTTTGTTAATTATATTTAGATCAGTACGCACACAAATATATTTAAATGTAATTATAGTTATGTTGATCTATATGTGTATATATAGGCAAACCTAAAATTATCGATTTTAGTGGGACCTGAATTTGCCGACCCGCTTTCTCCATTTGTGCCTATATAGTAATACTGTAATAACTTGGTGTATTGTAGCTTTGGATCTTAAAGTGGCCACAATGCACTTCTTTTTTGAATTTGAGATTTTTTTTGGGTTAACGGCTATGATTTGGCTGGTTTTGGTGTTTTTTAGGTTCTGCCTCTTGCAAACCTTGATAGTCGACCATGCCATTTACATGGAATTTTAGAGGAATGTCTAGTTTTTATTGCAGCGATTTGGTTGAAAGCATATTTTTTATTTTTACTCATCTACACATCTTGATTTTGACCTAGGGGAGTCTTAGCTGATCGATGCTGGGGGTATGTCGGTGACTTTTCCCTTTTCCTCACCGATAATTAGTTTCTCCTCTAATTTGCGTCTCTAGTGTTCATCTTTCTACTGATCCATGGCTTCTGGTTGTTTTTATAGCCCACTTTTACATTGTTTTGCATTGTCTTTGTTTCTTAGAGACAACGTGGTGTCAACTGATTGTGGTACATGTCTCTTGGGAAGTGTTGTTCATGATATGTTGGTTGTTAGTATCTTTATGTTTCGAAATGGCAATAATGCAATTGCTTTGGATTGGTTTTCTTTAATGTAAAATGTTTAATCCTTTAGAAAGTATATGTTTTGTTTTGGAACTTATTTGTTTAGCTCTTTGGAATCTGGAGGATGACAGTGTTCGCCATATTTCTTCATCAATTAAAGTGCCTATCCTGATGACAAGTGAGCTTGCTTTTTCATTGACCTACAACTTCACACCCTCTTCAACATTTATCTCCATGGCGGCTGTTCTCCGAGGATGCGGGTTTTTATTTATTGATTTTTTTGTGGTTCTTATTATCTTTTAGTTGGTGTCTCTGTTAGGTTCACACATATCGTTTTCTTTGCTCTTCTGGCTTGATGATCTTCAATAATTGTTATGTTGATTGAAAGTTCTATGTGTTAGCTTGTTAGGTAATTCAACCTGCTTGTTTTACATCCTGCTTTCTTCTAAATGGAACATTGCAAGGTGTTAGTTTTGCTACTTCTGATGTTAGACTAGTCTTTTACCTGTTTCAGTGGATTGATTTTTGCTATGTATTTCTGTTTTTGCAAGGTTATTTGTAAGGTCATAGTTTCCTGCATGAAAATGAAAATTGGTGGGTCATGGTGTTTTACATCTCTGTTATGCAAGTCAGTTAGGATTTGTATTAGTAGTTTAGGCATGTTGATTAAACCCTATGATGAAGCTAGTTGTATCATTTCATTAATTATTGAGGATCCTTAGCCTAAAACGTATATTTCATTTGTAAAGCGGTATGGCAACTATATGACCAGCTTGCCTGTATAAGATAATAATACTTTGTTTTGCCTACAAGAAAAATCAATTTGTGTACATATATTTATGTTAACTACATACGTAGGTTTAACCTATAATATATAAAAATATATTCAGATATATAAAAAATATGTTTTTTGGCGCAAATTTAAAAAATTAAAATTAAAAACTAGTGTACATTAGCGAATATATATTTACAATATTACTAATGATGATGCCTAGGTTGCGCATGTTGTATCGTTAATATCACCTTTGGGAAATCTTATATCAAACTCTAAAAATAAAGTGCAAAGGTATTTTTGAGAGAACATGGTTTAATGAGAGATATTAAGGGAAAAAAGTGGGATAGGTAAACTAAGGCCTTATTTATAGTGGTAGTGTAGAGCTGATGACATTAACAAATATCCATACAAATCTCAATGTTTCAAACCCGGTCTATACATTTATTTAAGTTCATACTTGGATATTTTCCCCATTTAATAACCAATAGGAGTATGCCTTATTATTTGAAAATTAATTAACATTTTTGACCTATTTTATCAATATATATTATATTTATTATTTAGCTATTTATTTAAAAGCTCGCATAGATTTAATAATTTTGTATAACTTTTATATACACTTTAATAGTTAATTTTCAGCTATAATAATAACTAAAAATTATATAGATACATATATAATTATTTATATAAATGCATATGTGTGTGTATAATCTCTTCCTTTAATAATTTGCTCAAATTATAAATTATTTTATTAAGTCAGGTTTGGTTGAATATAAAAAATCACAATGTTGTGACTCCTGGATATGAACTCAGCTCTTAGTACTGCTTTAAAATTTAAATACTAGCCTATATGGACTTTGCTAATACACAATAGTGGACACAAGTTCAATTACTTATAGATCGTTTAGGTAAAATCCTACTTCTAGTCATTTCAAAGTGACGCTTTTACGTAATGATATGTTGTGCACATTATATCTTTTCGTCACTGCTATGTCAGTTATACATCTAGAGCTTGGTCAAATCCCAACACTCTAATAATGTTTATATTTAATTGCATAGTCCTTTGAAGTCACTTGGTTCAATTCGATTACATTTATCAATTAATCAAACTACTCTTGCATAATATTTATGACTTTTTGTTTAGTTCAATTTATGATGACACTAATCTTCCACATCGAAGGAGATGAATCCTCTTTTGAGTACTATTTCACTCATATGTCTCAACGCATACCTAATTTTAGTCGTAACATGAACCTGTATCGTGTAATTGAACATAGTTAAAGCAAGGCATTCACACATAAGATCCATAACACATTCAGGTCAAAATACTACTAAATATTGTTAAAGCAATTGTCTATTTGGTTTATGCATTAACCTAAAGAAGACTCATGGCGAGTCACTCTGTAATTATTCCAAACAACTACATATACGTAACCTATTAGTGCCCTTAACAATCACGAGTAATTCATTGCCTATCGTATGGATAACGCTACGTACACTAATCTTACTGGGAAATTGATATCTTGTTCTCAAAATACCAAATGATTAAGAATACATGGATAAATGTTCATTTATTATGATCCAATACTTATTATCATGGACTATTTCATAACTACGACATTTAAACACTTTGTCTTAAGGATTTATATTTGTAGTTATAATATGCTCTTAAGACTATTTATATACATGCATACAAAAGAAATAAAATCAAAAAGCATACTTTTGCTTCGAGATTTAGTTATAAGAGTTAAGTTACGTAATTAAATCATGTAATTTCCCTATAACATATCTTTAACTCTACCAATATCCCATCACTTAAGACTAATTATGATATCCTACACTCATTCCTTCAATTAGTTTAAACTGAGAAAGGACCTTAGTAGGTAGGTTTGCAATATTACTGCTTGTATCACTAGCTTGATAAATTAATTTTTGTCACTTACAAACCTTATATCATGCGATACTTATGGAAAATATCTCTTTATGAGATTTCTTTCCTTTGCTATTTGTAATACATCATTGTTATCAAAATACTTGTTTATTGGACTTTCAATGGTAGGAACATTTAGCGCACTTATAAAATTTGTATGCCTGTATTACTCGCTATGAATTTTTAAGGTGATTTACTTTGCCTTCATATTTGAACATGCTATAATTTCTCTTTAGAGATATTTCCAACTTATAAACCCTCCAGTATAGTTGAACATGAACCTATCTTACTATCATTGACATCTCTATAGACGTTCGAGTTTGAATACCCCTTCGTAATGAGTTTGTTGTTTCCATATGAAATCAATTCTTCGATATTTCTTAAATCCTTGATAAAGCTCTTAAATGTTGTCGTATGTTCTTTGACTGAACTTGATTAGTATATGCTTACTACATTGAGTGAATAAGAAATAGTAGGTCTTGTATATAACATAACATATATGGTGGATCCTATTTCCTAGTGTAAAGAATTCTTATTATACACTCTCATCCATTATATGTAGATGTTGATTCCTTTCTCAAAGGGATAATTCCACATTGCACAAGAACATTTCCTTGCCTGGAAATTTCCAATCTAAATATTTTGGTATAGAGTTCTATGTATTTAAACTGGAACACTCCCAACATTTTACTATATTTATCTTTATAAATTTTTACACATAGAATATAGATGTTTTGCTTAAATCCTACATCAATAATTTTTTTTGTACAATCATGCTTCAACTAATTGTAACGAATATATCATTACCAATCAGTAGCATATTATCCATATTTAGCATAAGAAACATAACAATGTTTTTTCATTTTTATTACGGACATACGATTCTCTGTTTCTCGGCCTTATCTAATCAAAACATTTGTCCAAACTCCAAAGCTTGTTTAAGATTATAAATTGATCTTCTGAGTCTACAAGCTATTGTTAATTCCATCGACTCTGAATGCTATGATTTACAAATGTCTTTTGAATGTCATCATCTTGAAAGCTTATTTTAATATCCATACATCATTTCCTATAATCATAGTATGTAATAATTTACAAGTAGAATATGAATGGACTTGCCTTTGGCGATTGACGAAAAAGATTCATCGCATTCAACATTTTGAATTAGTCGAATTCATTTTTCATAAACCTTACTTTACAAGTCTACGCTTTTCCATCCTTTTCAAACTCTAAATGAAGATCCACTTTAGTCAATGGGTACCATCCTTTTGAGTACATTCCAAAGTCCAAACTTTGTCGATGCACATGAAATCCATTTCGAACTTCATAGTGTTAATCCTTGAAGTAGAGCCTTTATTGTCGAAAATTGAGGAGATTGTCATCATGAAGGATACAATTATACTTTTCATTACCGATGAGATACTAGTAACGTATCTATGATGTGTGAGATTCCCCATTAGACCATCTAACAGATTTGTCTCATAGTGTATTTTAGTTAGTTTTATCTACATGAATAGCTTTCATGTTAGAATCCTGGATTTCGTTCAAGTTCATGATGGTAACACTAGTTAGAAGAAAAATCCTTCCTAATAAGGGTGGCATGTATGGAAATAATAACTTTTGTTTCCCTGTACGACGGAATAGGCATCCATGTGAATTTCAGGATAAGATCTAGCCTAGAGTTTACTAGAACTTACGTTCCAAATGTAGGGCAGGAAACCCTATATCTTAACATGTCAAGGCAAGGTTTCCTTCTTGTCCTCACGAATCAATAAGTATAATTTTAGATAAATCTAAATACAACATATAAGCTTCACTCTTAATCGCATATCCCTCAAAAGATAGTTCTAACTCATCTTTACTTATTGCTAATCTAATCATGTCTAACATAATTCAGTTTCTTCTATCATAAGCATCATCATGTTGCAAACTATAATGGGAAACAACATGAGGGAGAACCCTACTCTCTATTGGATGTTCTTGCAAACTCGTATCCAAGATACTCATCTCTTCATACAAATAGACAAACTTTTCACGTTTTCTTTTCTACTTTTGCCTTATATTTAGCAAATTAATCACAGATCTCTAACTTATGTTTCATAAAATCACATAGGTCCATATTTAGATAAACTCTCAGTGAATATAACAAAGTACGTGGATCCACATTTGGTAACCACTAACACTAAATCACGTACGTTTATTTATGTTAATTTTAGGAGTTCATTAACTCTTCCATTGCTTGTACTGATTGAGTATTTGATCATTTTCTATAAGACATGATACACAAGTATTATATGATTCGAAATCAAATGAATGAAGGCATTCTTTGTTTCTTGTGTGATTATATCTCACTGATATAACCTAGTCTATAGTATCAAAAATAATTAATTTTAGATGCTTCAGTATTTTCAATAGTGAACACAATATTACAAATGTCATTATCAGTATACCAAGCAACATTTATTCCATAACGAATATTCATAATATTCATGCTGAAGACAAAATTGTATCCACTTGGGAAAAATGGGAAAGTGGGCATTGTTTCATACATAAATTTTGGTATATAATAGAAACTAAAAATGTGTTCACTTATAAGCGTTTTATGGCATACTTTCACTACTTTAGGCACTATAATAACATCATTTGTAATTCGAAGCTCCATTGAATCTCTTTCCACGGGCCATCTGCTTTCGAGCTTCTGTAACAAATTACATATATGAGTTCTAGGTCTAATATCCAAAAATAAGTATAACTTATGGATAGTTTAATTAGATATATCGGGCAATGGGATAAAAGGAGAAGATATCAATTTTTTTTGCTTTTATTGATTATGCATTAGATCTTTTTAATGCGTTATTATGGATATATAGCTTACATTTAATCATATTTAATGTTTATTGTTTGAATTTTATTTGAACTCTAAGTTATATTACTATTAACATGAATACATTTATTCGAATGCGAGATTTACTAAAATAATTTCATTGTTAATTTATATAAAATTTATTCAAAGTGATATATTTGAAATAATTTTTTTATTTATTCGAATACCGGAATGTAATATTTAACAAAATAATTTTATTATTGATTTGAACAATAATTTATTTAAATCTAATATTTAACGAATTATATAATACTCACATACATATAATTCAAATTGATTGGAATATGAAATATTCAGATAATAAATAATGTTTTGATATATTAATTTAGGTTAATAGTGTTAATATATATGCAACAACCCGTCCAGAAATAGGCCTAAATCCCTACCTAAAAAAGTCCCATCAAAACTTAAACCTATTTGAAAGCTGTGTTGGTTGGTAAAAAACAACACAGAGCTATTCATCTGCTCATTCAGAACTCATAGAGGAATGATAAATATAATAACATAGATAATATCCATTTTATTTCAAATCTCAAATTTCACAAATAAACCATAACATAATGTCAACAACAATCGTTATATCATTTTGTTCAAAAATACATTTTTAACTTTAAACGGGTACATCAAAAAATAGCATAAATAAATAGACTGCCACCACAAGCTCCTTTCATCATTATCTCGATCTTGATCATTGTATCCTTCCCTATCCTATGTTCTAATGAGGAGGGACCGAGGGAGTCAGAACAACAATGTCCGGTGAATAGAAAATCTTGAGCCTTTCTATATCAGCATTTGGGCAGTATAATTTAAACATTGGCATGTCTTTTGCATTTTAAACTATATTAAAAACCATTTAATACTTTATATAAGGGAGTGAGGTGGGCCCTCAAACAACCACTTAGTACCTTCAATCCCTAAAGTAGGTTTTCCATAACCAATAACCCATAGCCATCGTTATTAATGTCTATCAATGCGAGAGATAAAGCCCAAGCAACTTAATGCATTTTAATGGAAAATAGGTAGACTCTGACCATTTAAGACCTCAATTGAGGTAGGCCCCACATTTAATAGCTACTTCTAAGGAGTACTCCACATAGGTGTTTATCTACCTGACTTTGCATGGAATATCTTCGGACACTTAATACTTCCTATTGAAGTGGACCATTCTGAGATATCCTTAATCGTGCCTAAACCCAATCCTGACCATTTAATACTTCATATAAGGAAAGGAGCTGGATCCTCAAACAACCACTTAATACCTTCAATTCCTCGAAGTAGGTCCTTCATATTATGACCCGTACCCTACGGAGACGTTTCACATTAGTCCAACTATTCATAGGAACCGGTAGCTAGATTAGAAGAGCATATTCACCTTACATAATTGAGACTAACAACACATCATTCGTAGTTACTTGTTATAGACGATGTCTCACAACAGCCCCAAGGTCATACTACCGGTAGCCAGATTAGTGGGTAGACTTCTATGTGCTTTTGACTAACCTTGCATCCCTACAACTTAGTCATATCTCATAACACTCTCTAAGTGTATAAGAACACATCTCACCGTAATTATATAGGCTTTATAAAAAATCCTTTTTATTTTGCCTAATTAATTACTTACCTAAAGAGAATTTAAATGACAATATTAACCTAATTAACTACATAATTAATATGTTACAGTTGTATGTTATGCTAGTTTAGACACACACACACACACACACACACACACACACACACACACACATATATATATTTGTATGTATGTTTGTATGTTTGTATGTATGTATTTATAAGCACACATTTATTACGTGTGCAGAGATATCAAATCTTCCATTGTTATACAATTCTCATTTCCACAATAGCATTAATAGCATTTTTACCATAAATCCAATATTTCAAGACCAAGTCAATAGACTTGTACTTAGAATCTGTTTCCAATTTATTTAATATTAAAACAATGAATAAAATAATAATAATTGAAAGTTACAATTTAATAGGTTTTACGCTCTATTCAACACCTTTTTACATAAAATTATGTAAGAGAAATTTAATTTAATTTGTAGAAATAGGCAGTGTAAACTATGAACAAGAATTTGTATCTTACACGCCATTTCTAAATGAATCCCTTCATAAAATCTGAAGAAGAAGGATAAGAGGCGGAATAGAATGTAAATACGCATATTGCAAAATCCATAAAAATTCCATTATTTTAATGCAAAACAATTAAGATTCAAACCTAAAAATGGACATTTGCTTTAGGGGAATTTTGAGGATTTTAATTGTGATGTTTCGTAATCCAGAACTCCCCAAGACATATATCAAATCCAAACTACACTATTGAATTATTAAAATAGAAAGAACTAAGATTTTCACTCATAGAGGTCCTTAGGTTTTTCTTCTCTTGGATTTGAAATACCTGCAGTGAACCCTTTCAAATCTCTTCTTTTTGATATATACAGCAAGGGATTTATATATACGTAAGATTCAGAGAATCAGAGATTTAGTGGAGAAGAAGTTTAGAAAATAAATAATAAATAGTAATATATATATATATATATATATATATATATATATATATAGGATATCTTACCTGAAACCCTAATGGAATTGTCTGAATCTACGAAGAGATGAATTGATAGAGCATAGCCAGTGTTTCAAAAATATTTTAGAAATAAAAGTGAGGGGCTGCGCTCTTATTTATAGTAATCGGAATGCACCAGAACCGTCAAATTTAAGCCGAATCTATAAAATCCGAAACCTTCATTACTAAAACCCTAGTTGCCACCCTTTGCCCAATGGTCGACGCCCCTACCACCGGTCGAATGCTAACGGTCGACCAGTCATGGGTCAGTGGTCGATCACTGCTATTTTGAGAATGTTGATTTATTTGTTGCCGTTGTCTAATTTATTTCCTTCCTTAATTGCAATTTAACGTTAACTAATTTTAATGTTTACTTAACCCCCAAGTATAATTATCGTTCAATTTTGAATTTCAAGTATGAGAATTATTTATTTATTTGAATTCCATTTAAATTATTTTAAACTTGAAAAATTCAAACGTCCATAACTTCTTCATTTGAGCTCCGTTTCCATCATATTATATATGGAAATTGATTGGAATTTCACCACGAAAGCAACGTCACGACTTCCATGGTTAGATTCCAACTTTTTCCAAATTTTCATTTTTACCTCTATCTTATTTAAATTAGTTTATCCAATCTACTTATCTCTGGTTAATTTTACCAGATGTTACATTTTCCCCCTTAAAAGGATTTCGTCCCCGAAATATTCCTAAAGAGCAAATAACGTACTTGCAACAAACACCATGTTATGTAAACAAGTTACCTATGCAACCATCTACTCAACCAAAAGCGCAATGTGATTATGTACCGCGATATAAAATAAATGAGCTCAATCCTAGTGTGAGTATGTGATCATGACATATAAATATGTATGAAAGCATCCTAAACATTGCAAAATTTCTACATGAGTGCAAATTTATAGTGAAAAGGTAGCAACCGTCTTCTAACATTCAACCTAGCAACCACAATGCAACAGAAACCTAATTTGGAAGAGGAAAGTTTACTAATGAAAATTTAGGGCGAGAAGTCCTTATGCTTTTCGTTATATTTTCTTCCTATTGTACTTGAACCAACCTAATTCCTTTGTTGTGGAGCTTCCTAGTTCCATGCTCCATAATGCATGCAGTGGCAAGAGATGCTATGAGCTCCATCTTAGTATCTTTGAATTGTTTAGGCTCTACCACAGGCTGTGTTATGAAGGCATTTCTTCAAATGTGAGATATGAAAAATGTCATAGACTCCTACCAACTTATCTAGTAGCTCCATATGATATGCAAGTTTTCTTCTTTTTCCAAAATTGGGAAATGCCCAATAAATCTCAGTGCCAACTTTCCCGACTTTCGAAATCTTACAACCTTCACTTGTTGCCTAATCAACTCTATTTTCCAAACTATCATGAATTAAAGTCCATGATGCAAGCTCTTTAACAAATCCTCCAAAGTCCTATGCACTCTTCCAATTTATCTGTCAGTTCGTGGGTGTTAAGCGGTGCTAAGGTTCGACGAAGTTCCTAAAGCTGTCTGCAATCTCCTTTAAAATTTGCTAGTTAATAAGTTCCTATCACTAACGATGCTAACCGAAATTCTATGAAGTCGAATCACCTACTTGATATAAATCTATGTTAGAGACGCTGCAGTCTTATTGCTCCTAATGGAAGATTTTGCTAACTTCTTCTTCATTCTTTTCCAATAGAAATTCTCTTCACATCCCTATGCATTCTGCCTCTTTCTTAAATGGTGACATTCTACAAGTAGAATTTATTTTTCCCAAAATCTTAAAATTTCTGGGATTGGAGCATTCTTTTATCTTTGGATGCTAAATTAATTCCCTCATTTACTTCCAGTCTTATCTATAGTTCATCGCTAGTTAAGTGTCACTAAGGAATTCCTTTATTTTTGTTGCTTCTCAATACATATATATTTATCAAGCATTTTAGTCGCATTTATAAAATCAACACAGTGATAGAATATTGACATATCTTATATCACATTTTACACTTTCCCAATAACTAGGAGAGACAACTAGCGATTACAACCTAAAAATCTAAAAGAAATTTTTTGCTGTAAGTTGTCATTTATCATCAACTGGTGTAAATGGCATTGAGGTCTTAACATTATTTACTAACTTAAAATGGACATTCCCTATATTTCATTCCACTATTGCCCACTTTCTTTAATTTTCCTTCTTGGTTTCTAATAATTGCGATCCATTCATTACTGCAACTAATATACTCATAATAATTGACCATTATTATCAAAATTGGACCATTTCTATTAAATACTCATTTAATCTTCTACAGATACCAAAATCCATTTATTACTCCGATTCAACTCTTACATAAATACCATATTGAGCTTTTCCTGTTTAGTCCCTATTTCAATTCCTTTTTAACTCTTATTAACTATAAATTTATTGCCATTAAATTTGTAGTCAATATCCATAAATCTTAATCAGTCAATTACTAACTAATTCATATATAATCATAAATTATGCTATGTGTGTGTGTGTGTGTGATTTAGTCATTAAGCATGGTTATATGTGTATCTATATTTCTAACTACTAATTTCTAAACTAGAACACTTATTTCTACATTTCTAATTTATAAGAGCTATCCTTCTAAAAAGGTTTACCATTATAATTTTTTGTAGATTAAGCACAAATGAGATTTTTGCTTTGTTTGAGACTACAAGGGATTATTTCTTTCTTTTATTAAAACGGACAATGTAAACTACGGAAAGAATATCCATGTCTTACACATTCTTTCTCTTTTTGGTATAACCCTTGTTAATTTAAACAACACACTTTTATACATATTTTAGAACTGGATAATTTATGAAAATTTCACGAAATCGCTCCAAAATAAAAATATATAAATTCACATTCTATGGTCAACCAAATTTACAACCCAATTACAGACCTAGAATATCTTAACAATTTTACCACATTCTACAAATAAAGGTATAGGATTGATTTCAAATTTCCAAATCAGCTTGTACATATTATTCTCTTTTTATTCATATACTAAAACTTTTAACCTGTCTTATCTAGCTAGTGATACATATCTACCCCATATTAAAAATTTTGGTTTTGTTCCCACCATTTCTTACAAAATTAAAATTTCATAATCATGAAGTGCCAAATCCAAAATCTTTATCTTTGAAAATAGAAACTTAGAAACCTCTATCAAGAATACAAAATTGCTTAGTTCCAAGAAGGAGTAAAATAATTTTCTTTCTCAAATACTTTCTACATCAATTATTTGTTCCTTTAAAAGTTAGACTTTCCATTCATAATATTTAAAAATTACTTGGTTTCAGAAAGGAATCATGAAAAGCTTCCTTTTAATGAGTTTCTATAATAAAGATCTACTTTTTTGGAAGTAGGATTTTTAACCCAAAACATTTAAAAAACTTAATTATCACACCAAATAATCATTAATTTCTATTTTTGTCAAAAACGTCTTGTATGACTTTAAACAATGAAAAGTGGAGCAGATAATGATAACTTCCATTCTATAATTTTGCTCTTATATTATTTCTAACTTGATCACTAATAATAGTTTATATAAATCCCTAATGCCAATACTATCTATTTCAGCTATTTTTGTCTGTAATTCTTATATGGAAAAGTTCCTTTGACCTACCTTATCGAGCATTCTTAATCTTCCATTCTTTCTGCCCTATTTCAATCAAGTTACATTTCCATTTATACTCCTTATTAAAATAATTTTAAGGAAAAGAACTTCCAATTTTTAAGTTAGGAAAAATTATCAAGTCTAACCTAAGTTCCACTTTACTTTTATTTTAAAACAAAAGGTCTTCTTATCAAAAATATTCAGACCAAAAACTTTTTGGCTTGATAAATTTTAAACTAAGAATTTCAAAAATGCAAAAATTCTTGTCAAGTTAAAAACTTTCAATTCAACTATTTTATAAATTATTAATTTTAAAATTTCCTCACTCTTTCGAAATGACAACTTCCAAATTTAAAAAGTGAGAAAAATCATTGGGTTCAACATACGACCTATTTATTTCAAAATATGAAGAATTTATAAATTGAAAACTGTTTGGATCAACTGATAATAAATTTCAAAAATGAAAAAACCCCCGTTTTCAACTCTTCAAATCATCCGATTTACAAATTTATAAAGTTTATCCACCATTTTGTTTTTAAAACGTTCCACCACTTTTAAAATTACATCATCTCTCTAAACTTTCATAAAACAATTGGTAGTATATTTCCAAATCCGACTAAAATCACATCCTTTCAAAAAAACTTCAACTTGTAATACATAAGATTTTCACTTAATAATCCTTTGAAAAGCCCTTTCAAAACATTTAAAGGAATTTTCAAAAATATTTTTGTCAAATTCTTTCTTATGGGGCCGGGTTTTAGAAATTAACTTTAATTGTTCCTACTTTTGAGCTTTCCTACTCGAGCTTTAGTGATCTGGTTACCTTCTTGTGGTAATTAATGTGTACCTTCTTATAGAAGCTTGTTTCACTGCACATCTTTCTTTTAGATGTTAACAAATATAGTATTATGATATTTAATTGCTACTTAACATGTTGTTTGTATAAATATCAATTGTCCATAATAAATGGTTATAATTGTAATGGACAAGTCTTAAAGGCATTTATTTATTCATTCAAATTTTACCTATTATGCCTTCCTTATATCTCCATAATTAGTCCATTATATATCTATTATATTCTTCTAACTCCCTATTTATTCCATTATTATAGCCTTATTAATCTTGAAGTTACAACCTTTTACATTTACATTTTATATCCCTATTATTTATTTGGCGATTTATGTAAATGTTCTAATTACATCTAATGTGAACATTGACGTGTATCATCCATATAGAGTTAACAATTATAAGGAAGTCTAGGTCAATAAAGGAGTCAAGTACCATTTAGCTTCTGGGGTGCTTTTATATGTCATGCTCATGCTTATCTTAGTCCATACCTTACGATACAACCTTTGCCCGATGGATAATCAAAGCAGGAGTATAAATTTAACTCTATTTTTCCATCTCTTACTTGTTTTACCCTTCCTTTTCGAAATATGATCACAACTACCTCTATGGTTGGAATTTATAGAGTTAGAAGTATCTTTAAAATAAGTATATATATTTATATACAACAAGGTTTTTCAAAAAAACTTTCAAAAATAAAAAATACGGCACCCATACGTATACTTTCCCCTGTTGATTGGGCAACATGGCTCTGATACCAAATGCAATAACCCACCTCAAAGTAAGCCTAAATCTCGACCTAGAAAGGCCCATCGAAACTTAAACCAACTCCAAAGCTAGTTGTTGGTTGGTAAAAATAACAATACAGAACTATTTATCTATTCGTTCAAAACACACAACAGAAGGATAAAATGTAATAACATAAACATTACCCATTTTAATTCAAATCACAAATGTCACAAACAAAACCATAACGTATGTCAACAATAACCGTTACATCATTTTGTTCAGAAATACATTTTCAACTTCAAATAGGTACATCAAAAAATAGCATAACTACATAAATAGACTACTGCCACAAGCTCATTTCATCGTTGTCTCCATTTTGATCATCATCTCCTTCCATAACCTATGTTGTAATGAGGAGAGAGTCAGAACAATAATGTCTGGTGAATAGAAAATCTCGAGCCTTTCCATATTAGTACTTAGGCAATATAATTTATATAAGGATACGCCTTTTGCATTTTAAACTATATTCAAAACCATTTAATACTTTGTCTAAAAGAAGGAGGCAGACCTTTAAACAACCACTTAATACCTTCAATCTGTGAAGTAGTTTTCCCATAACCATCATTATTAATATCCATCAATGTAAGAGATAGAACTCAAACTACTTAATATATTTTTTATGGAAAATAGACAGACTCTGACCATTTAAGACCTCAATTGAAGCAGGTCCCCATCATCTGACATTGCATAGAAATATTTTCGGACACTTACTACTTTCTATTGAAGCGGACCTTCTCGAGATATCCTTAATCGTGCCCAAACCCTATCCCGACCACTCAATACTTCATATAAGAGAAAGAGGTGGGCCTTCAAACAACCACTTAATATCTTCAATTCCTCGAAGCAGGTCCTTTGCATTATTACCCGTATCCTACAGAGATGTCTTAAATTAGTCAGACTATTCGTAGAAAATAGTAACAAGATTAACTAGGCAGATTCACTCTATAGAATCGGGACTAACCTCTTGTCATTCTTAGTTACTTATTATAGGTGATGTCTTACATTAACCTCAAAGCCACACTACCGATAGCTAAATTAGCTAAGCAGTCTTCTGTGTACTTTTGACTAACCTCGCATTCCTATAAGGTAGTTATATTTCATAACATTCTCTAAGTTTATAGTCAGATATCTCTCTGTATTTATTATTCAGGCCTTATAAGAAATTCTTCTTATTTCACCTAATTAATTAATTAATTTCCTAAGGGGTATTTAAATGATAATTATTAAATTTGTTAAGTATGCAATTAATACATTATAATTATACGTTATTTACATCAGTTTATATACAAATAAGTGCACATTTATTAGGCTGTGGAAATTACATCCTAAACTAACATTCAAATATCAAATCTTCCAATGTTATGCTAATATCATTTCCATAATAACATTAATAGCATTTTTACCATAAATCCAATAATCCAAAATAAAATTAATAGACTTAAACTTAGAATCCAATTCCAATTTGTTTTATGTTAAAACAATGGAATAAAACAATAATAATGGAAACTTACAATTTAATAGGTTTTACACTCTGTTCGATCCTTTTTTACATAAAATTGGACAAGGGAATTTTGATTTTATTTATAGAAATAGGCAGTGTAAACTACGAATAAGAATTCATATTTTACACACCATTTCTAAATCAAATCGCTTAATTGAATCCAAAGAAAAACAATAAGAAGTGGGATAGAAGTTAAATACATATGTTGCGAAATCCACAAAACCTCCACTATTTTGATTAAAAAATAATTAAGATTCCATCTTAAAAATTGACATTTCTCTTTGGAAGAATTTTGTGGATTTTGATGTTTTTATAGTCCAAAAACCCCCAAAGCATATGTCAAATTCAAACTACATTATTCAATTACTAAATAGA
Organism: Allium cepa; assembly: GCA_030765085.1. NCBI lineage: Eukaryota > Viridiplantae > Streptophyta > Magnoliopsida > Asparagales > Amaryllidaceae > Allium > Allium cepa. Next base: position 296,119,644 of record CM060941.1, on the reverse strand, counting down.
AAACTAAGATTCCTACTCATAGAGATCCTTAGCTTTGCCTTCTCTTGGATTTGACACGCATTCAATGAATCCTTTTAGATCTCTTATTTGTGATATATATATATATATATATAGCAAGAGATTTATATATATATATATATATATATATATATATATACGATTCAAAAAATTAGAGGTTTGGAGGAGAATAAGTTTAGAAAATAAAATAAACAAATATATATATATATATATATATATATATGGTTTCTTACCAAAACCCTAACGGAGTTTTCTGAAGTTACGAAGAGATGAAGTGACAGAGCTTCGATGGTGTTTAAAAATACTCTACAAATAAAAGTAAGGGGGCTAGTCTCATATTTATAGTTTTTGTAATGTACAAGAACCATCAGATTGAAGTCGGCTTAAAAATACAGAATCCAAAAAATTTATTGTGAAAACCCTAGATTCCATCCTTTATCCACCAGTTAACTGCCCCAACTGTCGGTCGATCACTAGCGGTCGATAGGCCATGAGTCAGGGGTCGACTGGTGCTATTTTGAGAATGTTGATTTATTTGTTGCCATCGTCTAATTTATTTCCTTTCTTAATTGCAATTTAACATTAACGTTAATTTCAAGATTTATGTAACCCCCAATTATAATTACCATTTGCTTTTGAATTTCAAATTTGAGAATTAATTTTTTATTTGAATTTGAACCCTATGTAAATTATTTAAACTTGAAAACTTCAAATGTCTAAAACTTCTTTGTTTGAGCTCCGTTTTCAGCATATTATATATGGAAATTGATTAGAATTTCACCACGAACCAAATGGCATAAATTTCATGGTTAAATTCTAACTTTTTTCAAATGTCCAATTTTTACTCATATCTTATTTAATTTAATTTATCCAATCTATTTATTTATGGTTGATTTTATGAGGTGTTACAGTGTGGGCGTATATACATATAAACAAGTTAATATATTAATGTTTAATTTACAATGTCATACAAAGCATATGATATATGTATAAAAAATATCAATATTATGTCCAAAACTTTAATTCGAACCTATTGGAAAAAGTGCATGCAAATGGAACTCGTGTATGAAAGTTACGAGGGTTATAATTCGTTATCTAACCTTTTGGCCCAGCTATATTCAGATTGATTGGATAATTTAGACCCAATGATTATCAAGGCAAGTGCCTAGAAAGATAATCCTAGGGTCTAGGAACCAAGTACAGATAAGATCATAAGACGACGGTTGAACAAGCTTAGAAGTGCAATACCCTGGAATGTGCTAAGTTTGGATTAGGATTCCACCTAGATTGATACTGATTTCTAAGGGTACACCCAAAGTGGCCCTTACTCATATGACACTCTTCTCTATCTACATAGAGTCTTATTCAATTATTATTCAGAATTCCTATGCATCATATTAACAATCCCTATATACAGTTAGTGCAGCAGTTCAACCTTCTATAGATCCATCGTTTGGACCAAAAAACATCTAGGCGACAATGCAAAACAACCTTGGAATCTTGAAGTGAGAAGCTAGATGAGCCAACACAAGAAATCACAAGACCTTATACTACATTTATAGGGACCAGTAAAGAACCCCTTACAGGGATTAGTACCGATCTCCAACCATAGGTGACATGGAGTTGAGATTTCTAGAGACTTGGTCCTGGCAGCGAGGTTCCACAGGAGAAGTTTCAGTGAGATATTTGGCGTTTACTTCTATATATACAGAATGCATGGTTTATTATAAGGATCTAGACGCCACCATTACGCTCTTACTCTCTGGTATTCAAGGATCTATTCTGATCCAACTCTCTTATAATCATAAAACTAGCGCAAATGCAATAAAATCGTACAAGTGGATATATGCCAAGATTGTCGAACCACTACAAATTTATGTGTACTTGTTTTCTGTCAGATTTTCTCTATTTTTCATTTACTTTCTTCATTCAATCTCTGCTGTTGGAAATGTGGATTACAGATCTTACGGCTGGATTAACACTAGAGGTGCAGGGGGGTAAAATAATGTTTAATGGGTTTTATGGAAATTGAAATCTTTTCAAAGTAAACACATACAGTTGCAATTTACAAACATAAAGACAATCACAGAATCAGACACAGAAGCAAATAGTAAATAAAAGCAGTACAAGGAAAGAACACACCATAATTTTATACTGGTTCGGAGTTACCCTACATCCAGTCCTACAAAAAAATTTGTGCATATTTCTTTTCAATTATAATGTCGATATTACAACCTCAATTTCAAGACCATGAGATACACCCTCCTGTCTCCAAATCTAGGGCAAACTCTTTTGATTTAACCAGGCTACAAGATCACTTAATTGATTTACGGGCTACAATCACATCCAATTGATTTACGAACCACAATCACTCCGTTTTCAATATAACTTTGTTAGATAAAGAGAATCGATACACTTATTTGATTACAAATGATCCTATAAATCTGAATAGCACTGAGATCTTTGAGAGAGAGAGTGGCAGAGAATCAAACTAGAGATAATCGAGTTTGATTCACTTAGAATTTTGGTAGATTTTTGTTAAAGAATTTGAAATATAAGACGATATTTGGATCGAGAAGAAGGAGTGAAGAAATGAAGAAAAACTTACTTAAAATTTGTTGAAGACTAGTGGTATTTATAGAAGAATAACGATTATGTCCATTCGTGAAAGGTTATAACGAATAGACACTTCTTTTGAAAATTTTAAATTTGAATTCTACGGCTACCATGTTGACATGCAGGGATGGGGATGTCGACATGCCTATGTGTATTTTGAAAATTGATTTTGTTTTTAAAATGATTTCTATTCCAGAACTTGTCAAAACAATTTCTAAACTTTGTAAAACATTTCTAATATTGTTTAAAATTATAAAAGGGATTTAAAAAATAATCTTAAAAATATATAATCTATAATATGAAAGTAATATTGAAAACTAAGTATAGAATATATTTTTTGAGGTTTAAAGCTTATAATATTAAACCAGGAGAGAATTTAAAAACAAGAGATGATTTTGAAATCAAAAATATAAATGATGGTAAGTATAGTTTAAGGCTAAAATATTTAAACGGAGAGAGAGATGACTTTTAAAAAGTTTTTGAAAAAATATCTAAAATAAACCATTTTGAAAATATCATGGATTCCATTCCACTAGAGAAGGACGTGGATTCTATCCCACTACGTGAGTTCCATCACACTATTAAAACGAGAAGGTGGATTCCATTCCGCAATAAAAATTTGAATAATGATTTTAGTGCTATTATGAAATTTTAACATAAATTTAGACTTTATTACTTATCTTGATATCTTGAACTCTTGATACTCATGAGTCTTCAGTCTTGATTTCTTCATTCTTGAATTCGTCAGTCATGAATCTTTACACTGTACAGTCTTCATTCTTCAGTATATGCATATATATCCTACATATACATATATACATACACACAAGAATTTTTAGTGTTTATATTTTATTATGAGTCCTAAGGTTGTTGTCATGAAAACCATCATCTCAGGAACTAACAATCTCCCCCATTTTGATGTTGACAACTAGAAAAATATTTAAAATAAATCATTTTGAAAATTTCATGGATTCCATTCCACTAAAGAAGGTGGTGGGTTCCATCCCACTAAAGAGATCGTAGGTTCCATCCCACTACTAAAGCAAGAAGGCGGATTTCATTCCACAATAAAAATACGAATAAATTTTTTAGTGCTATTATGAAGTTTTAACATAAATCTAGACTCTAATACTTTTCTTGATATCTTGAACTCTTGATATTCATGAGTCTTCCGTCTTGATTTCTTCAATCTTGAATTCGTCAGTCTTGAATATCTATATGGTAGAGTCTTCGTTCTTCCGTACCTGCATATATATCCTGCATATACATATATATCTGGACAAGAATATTTATATTTATATTTTATATCAAGTCCTTAGGTTTTTGTCATCAAAACCATCATCTCAGGAACTAACGATCTCCCCTTTTTTAATAATGACAACCTTTGTTTATAAAATCTTCTCCGTGGACTTTGATTCTACTCTAACTCCTCCTTATTCCAACACCTCCCCGTTAATCTACTAACTCCGTCTTAATCTAAGCCTATCTAACCTGTTTTATAATTCTCCCCCTTTGTCATCAACAAAAACTAATCCTAAACTTCATAACTCCCCTACATTTTATACTATAGCATCATATACTAACATAGTATAATAGAATGTAAATGAGACAAATAGTAACATGAGTATGTGAGAGATATGAAAATTTTAAACACAATCAATCATTATATACGTCATGTTTTTATCAAACCACACCACGCAATATTCAAATCAATCCAAAGCATAATAAATCAAATCAAACCAAATCAAATCAAACCAAAAAATTCAAATCAAATCAAAGTAAATCAAACCACATATGTTAAATCAAACATTTCCTGAAACTTTAACCCATCCTTCTTCACCAATGATTTAGTGCTTTAAAAATTTTAAAGCTCTAATTTTCAAAGAAAAAAGGGCGAAAATCAAATCAAAGTTTTCATGTGGATTGTCCAGTGATAATTGACTAGGTAAGGCAGAAAAAGTAAGTCTATGAAGAAGACAACGATGACTGCTCATAGACTAGCAGTAAAGGATCCTCGTACGATGTAAGGAATGTTGGTGAGAACATAGAAATGTTTTATTAGACATATGTGCAAGCGATAATAAGAACCCACAAAGGAATGCCGCATTGTATCAAAGTATACTCTTGCGAGTTCTAGAACAAGCTCACAAGAAAGGATAAGAATAAAGAAATTAAATACTATATTTTGAGAATACTATCAAGAGATTTGGATTAAGAAAAGATAGTAACAGAGGATAATAAGATAGAAAACACATATAAAGGACATTGGTACACTCAAGGTTAAGAAAGGCATGGTAGAGGGTAGAAAAGTTATTTCACAATCCAAGTTGCCAATGAGTTATTTATAATGTGCATAATTTGCATTTCTTACCCATTATTACGTGGGGATGCATGGTTTATTCGAAAAATGGATGTGGTAATGGAAGTGATGAGTAGAACTTATTTAATAGAAGCACATTTCATTTAAGTAAGAAGTAATGATACAAAATATCATAAATGTTTATTGATGTTGAAAGGGCAGCTTCTAGCAATTATTTCTTTGAGGTTTGGGTTGAAAGAATTAGTTGTTTCTATAAACGCATATGATATCATGAAGAATGCTCTTTTTAAAAATTGGTTTTCTTAGTGGACTGCTATATTAATTGGAAAAATGTGCAATTAAGGAAATCTCTAGAAGATATTTAACTAATGCAAAATTTAAAAAAAAGCCGGCAGTTTATAAATAAACTAAGAAATTCATTAAATTAGCCACTAAAAAAAAGTAAAGTTAAGTCCCAAAAGCCTCAATTGAAAAAAAGCCGGCAGTTTATAAATAAACTAACAAATTCATTAAATTAGCCACTAAAAAAAAGTAAAATTAAGTCCCAAAAGCCTCAAATTGAAAAATAAAGTATGTTACAAAGCCATGGGTTAGTGTCCATTGTCTTAAAAGCTGAAATTTATAAATAAACTTGTGTGCTAGTTGTTATTTTAAGATAAAAGAAATATTTTTTTGAAAAAATGGAAATTTACCGCAAGGTAGGACAGAGTTTACTATGCATGTTAGACTACTGATTAAATTCCGACCATGTAGGATGTGGCATATATTTTGTATGTTCAAAATTCTTGGTTTTGGAAAGTATAAATCTTTTATAAAAAGTTTTGTAGTGAAATTTTGAATTTCAAAATCTTTCCCAAAATTTTCAAAAGTTTTATATAAAAAAAATTTGAGCAAAAAAAGAGAGCAGAATGTTTGATTTTTAGAAATGTCACTTGCTTAGCATTAGGAAAAGGTCGGCAAGTTAACAAATAGAAATTTATTGTGCAGCAGAAGTGACAGTAAAATAAGATATATTTAGTAATAAGGAAAAAAGTTGCCTCAAATAAGATAAAATTTACTTATGAAGGTTGTATTTGGGAATGTTGAAAAAGAATTGGGGGCAAAAGTAAAGGTTTCAAAGTATAGTGGAGAAAAGGCATATAGAGAAAGAAAAAAAATTTAGAATCCTCCATTCGAACCACTTTTTAGCATAAGAATATAATTTTAGAAAACTGAATTTTTCTTAAATTTGTATATTAGCAAAGGTTTGTTAGGATTTTGGATGTTAGGAATAAATGCAAAATTGGTTGATTTATACTTCTACTCGTAAAATGTTAAAAAATTTAGATGCAAAAACAAAAATTTTGATTTTCAAAATTTTGCACGCATATAGAACTACCAATATATATAGGTTATTTGCATAGTATTTTCAAAAATGTATTAAAAGATGCATTCACATAGGAGGCGCCCATCTGGAATTGCTCATATGCATATAATATATGTTGTGATACACAGTGCACTTTTACACAGTTGATTACAAAAATTGGTCGCACATAATTGGTTGGCTAGTTTAGAATGGTTATGCATTGTGTTATGTTATTCTATCCTTAAGGAATTTTGAGGGCGAAACTCTTTTAAGGGAGAAGAATGTAGCACCCTACAATTTTGATGATAATTATTTAAAAAGATAATTAATAAAAAATAACATCAAAAAATAGAACTTTTACAAATATTAGGACTTGGCTATAAAACTTTCACTATTGCGTTTGTGGCAATTTTCTGAACAAATTTTATGTATAAAGTTTTCCAATCGGGGCTCAAATGGAAAAGTTATTGACGTTTGACGTTCTCATATCGAAAATAATTATATATGTTAATAAGGTAATAAAAATAATTAACTAACATTAATTACCGTTAGTTAAGTCAACGAATAATCAACGTCACTTAAACATGAAGAAAGATGATAATGGAAAGAAATTAAATCGGTCATTTAAGAAGGAAGTAAATGAAAAAACTAAATGATGTTAATTAATTACATCAATAATACAGGACCGATCAGACCCAAATGCTTGCCATTCGATCTCTAGCAGTCGACCATAAGGGATTAGTGGTCGACCGATGGTGCTATAAAATCGACAATAAAATATGGCCAAGCGGCCCGGATTCAATATAGTTTAATCGGATGGCTGATATTGATTTGAACCCCAACAAATATAGGCATAGCCCTTACTTCTAAACTTATTATTTCAGAGTGACATGGGAGCTCTACCACTTATTCTTCTCCATAAAGTTCCTAACTCTTAAAAATAGTCATAGTTTATACGTATGTTCAAGTAGAGAATAGTTGATGATGATTGAGAAGGAGAATAGGGTTGAACTAAAACATTAAGCTAAGGTAAATTATAAATCCAAATCTTTAATTTAAATTGAAACTAAGTATCTCCTCTGACCTGGATTTCCAATAAGTATTCAAATAGGGATAAAAGGGAGTCAAATTGGATAATAGAGATTAGTTCTAGAGATTTAAAAAGCTAAAAAGATGAGTGAGAAATTATGTAATACTAAATTTATATCATTGTCTGTTTTTATTTGCCTCAAATGTAAGTTGGAGTTGTAGGCTAAAATTATACATGCGTAATGAATTTATTAACCCTGCCTACATATTTTGTAATTGACAAATTGAATTATATATTACATGTATGTGAATCTGCAAAGTACAGAGTAGCAATAGTCCTGAATATGACAGATTATATTGTAAATCCAGATTTGTTGAGTACTTGATTTGTACAAATGAAAATTAGAAGTTATCATAATAAATTATGGGGATTTAAGTAGAATTTTAGTTCATTAGAATGTAATATGTTGTAATGTAAATTTTTGTAGGTTATCAAGTCCAAATTCATAAATAAAATTGTATAATTACAAGGAATATGCCTAAAAAAGATGTATAAAATAGTGATATTTTACCATATTTTATACGGTCTATTCAATAACTACAAAATATAGTTCCTTGTAATTCCAAATGTAACACGAATTTCCTTTTTGGATAAGATATAGAGATTTACAGTGTTAACCTTTTCTTTCGAGGAAGATGCGACTCCAATGTATTAAAATGCAAAAATCCCTAAGTATGAATTAAAGAATTTAAGTATGAGAATAATAAGAGTTATATTAAAAAAATCAAGATAAGATATATGTAGTAGAGGCAAGCTGGAAACTAAATAGTAAACAATAACAAGGCATGCAAGTAGTAATTTAAAAATAAAAAAGTATGGAAAGCTAAATAAACAAGGGAGGGTAGTGATGTTGAAATAGAACAAAAGGAAAAGTACAATAAAAAGAAATATAAGAAAACGAGAAAAGATATTTAGATCTTTTGGAAAGAAAATTGTAGATGACCTTTAGTTAAATAAGATGTATACGCATAAAGAAGTAAATAAATGTTATTATTAGTGAACACTGGAGACATAATAATTAAACAAGTAAGAACGAACACATACGCACATATATACACATAGCCTCAATTATTCATTTATGACGGGTGTGAAGTATTAAAGTTAGTAAATAACTTATACTGATAAATGATAAAGTCATTAAAACGTGACAGAATGCGAGGTCGGTAGTGTTACACAATAGAAGTCTGCCCACCGCAAGGGGCTACCAGTAGTTGTGTATACATTATACCGATGTGCATCATATCTAGCTGTAGGACTCATAGAATTATATATGCTTACGTATAGGTTAAGAGGTACCCCACTAGGGTTTGCATTAATCTTTTTAGTAGGGGTATTGCCTTGATTGCATTATGCAATCTAAACGGGACGGTGGACATGGCTCGGCGCTATGTCAGTGTGTGTGGTACCATATTATTAAGTAGGAACTTTGCATAGGTCGAGAACGTCATCAGTCCTGAGTGGTCAGTGGAAAGATGAGGGTTGCATCTAAACGGGCTACACCTCCTACTAGTGTAGGTCACGTTTAGGTTATGCACCGCGATAGTTGTTTTCTTGTTTGTTTGTTAGAACGCAAGCTTAGATAACCCTTAAGTGAGGTCTTTCAAAACGAGTAGGGTAGTCTGAGGAGCCGAGTCCTCCATAGTACGTGGAGATGAGTGCATAATATGAAGTAGAAAAGTATGTAAATCCTCAAGGCGAGATAAAATAAGGCTAAACTATTATGAAATCATTATTAGGCGCTACTGGTGTTCATTAGTATGCATAACGACGAGGATGTGGTACTGTGATTAATGATGGATCCTAACGAGGTGCTGGGTTACAGATACTTAGAAGGGATAGTATCTTGGTCCAATGGGGACTTTGGTACTTGTATATTTATATATACATGTATGTTGATGGAGCATATTGTATGTGTACATGGAGTTGAGACGACTAAGTAAAATAAAAGACATAACGTGTGATGGAAGACAATTGGCATAAACTAGTGTTATGTGTAAAATGTATAATTTACCAGTTACCAAAATGTTGTTCTAACCGTCTCCTCATTACAACCCACATGATAGCTTTAGAGGGATAAGTACCGGTGCAAGGCAAAAATAGTGGAAGGATACGTTTCCCATATGTATGCCAGACACTGACAAGGACACCAGATATTGGAATGTCAATCTTGGTTAGTAAATATATATTTATTATACTTTACTATTCCATTGTGAGTTATATCGATGGTGCTTTGATATGCATTTTTTTTATTTGAAGGCTACCAAACGAATGATTCATACTTTGATGGACTTGGGTCTTCGATTTAGCGAAAATTCAGACTCACTGGGGTTACAAACCCAGCTTTCTTCATAGTCAAAATTATATTGGTCAATTCTTATGCTTCTTGTAATTTATACCATCTTAGAATTTACTACGACAAATAAATTGATGCGAATTAATTATGTTCCGTATAGTATGGAAAATGGTTGAAAATAGGGAACTTGAGAAATTATATGTAAGAAAACACATTACATGTTTTTATGGTTTTCTAGAAATCAAATAGTAATTTCTCAATGTAATTAAGCTTGGCTGAAGGGATAAATTTGATGTTGAAAGGAAAAAGACATAGGGGCTGAGAGGTGAATTAACTAAATTAATATTTAAGAATGGTACAATAGACCAAATCCACATTTCATATTGGACATGTCAGTAAAGTACTAAAAAATGATAAGAAAAGACTAAGTGTAAAAAAATCAGGAGGTGACACTTGTAAAGCTAGTGTCAAACACGTAAGACCATTTCCTAATGTGTGCAGAGATGTAGTGCCTATAGCTTTAGTGCCGAACTGAAAGAAAAATGAACCAAAATCTTAAGTATAAATGCTTAAGTAAGAACCTAAATAATATTAAGTAAAAGGCTAGGACTAATAAACTGAAGTTGTTAGGAAAGGCCAAAGGCGGTCGAGGGCTAATGTTGAATTTTAAGCAGGGGATGTGATTTCAAAATTTTAAAGATTTAAATGTCATAAGTCACTAAAGCTAAACTAAGACAGGCTTTCCTAGGCAAGACTGAGGGTAGTGATTATTGCAGAGAGTGATGTAGCTCTTGGCAAGATATTGAAACCTGGCCTAGTGACTTTTGAGGGTAGAAATGTATGTTAAGGCTTAAGATGGCTGAAACTAGTACTGGAAATTGATGGTAATGTAGTAACACAATTTAATAAATAGTCAAGTGAAAAGCCTTATAGTGAATGGTTATGTGACATATTCAACAATTGACGTAAGGCCTATGGTGGCAGTCAAGGGACCGAAAGACAGGAGTATGGCCTCGGTGGAATCAAAAAATAAAAACATAGGTGTAAGAACTTGGTGGAAACCGAAACCGAGAATGTAGGTGTAAGGCCTATGCGGTAACCGCAAACGAAAGCGCTGGCGTAAGGCCTAAAGTGGCAAACATGATTGAAAGTGTGGAGTAAGGCCTAAGGTGGCATCTAAGGCACGAAAGTAATTAGTATAAGGCCTGCTGTGGCAACTAAAGATCCAATAGGAGATATAAGGTATAATGTGGCAGTCAAACATCGTATATGGTGTAGGTGTGAGGCCTTAATAGCACCTGAAACATGAAAGTAGATGTAGATCCTGAAGTGGAAACCGAAAATGAAAATAAAGTAAACATGAGGCCGGATGTGGCAGCCGAAATACGAAAGCGAAGGTGTAAAGGCTAAATGGCAGCCAAAACTGAAAATAAGTTTAATGAAATTTAAGAAGCATCGAAGGCTTAAGGCTTTGGTGGCATCCGAATGCTTAGATAAGAGCCTTTCGTCTACTATAGAAGGCATACAACTTTAATGGTAGCCTAGAATAGAGTGTTTCACATTTTGGTTAGTGTATGTGATATTCAATGGAAGATCATGTGAAATAGCTATTTTGCTTAATTAACACAACCTTGACCTTATTGGTGTACTATGTTGTATCAAATGAGTGCTTTGTTATAGTGAGAGGAAAACTCATTTCATTCTTTGTCCACGTGGTCTCGCTATGTTTAGTGTTTAGAGTAATATTTTACTTATACTAAACTTTATGTCTGGCCTATTTTTTATCATTATGTTCCCTATAAACTCATGAGTACTACTTAGAGTAGATTGGGTTTATGGGTTTAGAAATGGTGCATTTTTGGGGCAGATGAACAAAATGAGTCCAAGATGAAGCAAGAGACTTAGGGTATTATTTTGTTACTCTGATTCCGTATACTAAGTGTTTATGTCTGTATCTTCATATGTTGGACATAACACCATTATTTATGTTCCATTGTATTTTTGACCACTATGTATGTGCGATATTAAATTGTTAAACTTGAATTGTAATGATGTATAACATAGTTAGGGGTATGTTCTAGGAAAAATTCAATAATTTATTGTAAATTATTAACTTTGTAATAAAACCTCGTTTGAAATAAAAGGTATTTTTTTTCTTTCTATTACATACTTGTAATGATGTGTTGTGTTAAATAATCATTTAATTAAAGTATCTTAATTAGAAATCCTTAAATAATGTGTTATGTGATAGTAATTACAATGCATTGTAATCATGAGAAATATACACATAAAATATTATGTATTGTTTAAATATTCCTAGCCTATATGTTTCAGGATAAGATTGATACATACATTAAGACTTGAACACATAACACTATCCAAATGTTAGGCAGTGCATTACTCATGGCCGTTGGGTGCACCAAGAGATCACATACTAACAGTTATTGGATGACTAAGGAATGACTCGCTTGAGAGTTTTTTCATTTTTAATATTACTAAGGTCAAACAGAGAATCTTGAAATTATGTTACTACACATTTCTCTCGACCTGAGAGTACCATTGAACTTCAATGTGCACACTCCACTTTGAATACAGTTAAATCGTGGCATGGCACTCATCGAACGATTATATTTGAGTCTAAGTTGAAGCATTGGAAGTGGAACAACATTCGATAGAGAATTAGTCTCTTTGGGTATATGAGGTTAGTATCATGGTCAATTATAGTCAACTCAAAGTCAAAGTCTCTCACTAGAGTAGCTCAGTTAAGAATAACTGTTATTATCAAAACAATGCGGACAATGCTGGAATTTAGACCAAAACCAAATTTTATAGGTCCTAAAGTGATGTAGTTTTGACAAAGAGAAATGGTGTAAATAATCGTCACTAGTAAATAACGCTTAAAGTAATGAAATTGGATTTTATTGAAAAATGTGTAAGCGATAAATTAAGCCAAACTGCCACGCCACTAGCTCAAGTGACATATGAAAGATAATATTCGAATCATTCGATATTAATCGCTGATTGGATTAACACCTTTAAGTCGCATAACTATAACGTGGATTGCAAAACCATAAAAATTTACTAATTTGTAATCATTGTAAGTAAATTAAATTAATATTTATAAAGTATTAATTATTTATTTTTTATTTGATTTTGGAAGTTATTCTTAAAATTTATATATGTATGTGTCGTTACACAATATCGATAAATATTTAAGTTTGATTTGAATAAATTATTTATAAAATGGGTCTGGAAAAATTTATAGGCCCATTGTACCCATGCTATAGTCGGTCATAGAGGGGAGGGGTGTAGAGTCCTTTAATGTTCAAACGTTGATTTAAATTGGTAGAAAAGGATTGAGTAAACGAAGTAGACCGGTTCTCCACTTTTAGCTCCATCTAAATGCCTACTTAAAAGCTTCACCCACATTCGTTTTCTCTCCTCCTATTCCCCATCCAAGCAAAGATTACAACGGTTAAAAGTCATTAAATTTCCAAAACAAAATCAAAATAAAAGTGTGGTGTTCATCTCTAATCTACTACTACTTCTAGATGTGGTTCAATTAAATCTAAGGAGTTGGTTCTACATTCAAGGTGCTAATACCACTTCAATTTCAGTAATAATTGTTATTGTAGATGTTGGTCGTCACGTTCGTACTGTTTAGATTATTATTATTCTAACAAATTTGTATATGGCTTGTGTCATCCAATTATATGTATATATTCAACTTTTTTTAAAATAAATAAAACCATATGAAAACATCATTAAAATATTTATTTTAATTTCAATATAAATATTTATTTATATATGTTGAAATTTAATATTTATTTTAAAATAGTGTTATTCATTTTATAATGTAATATAAGTGATTATATATACATAAAATAAGTATTATAAATATATTAAATTATTTAAAATTTATTTACAATATATGTTTTTTCTTTTAATACTAAAAAGTTTTGATGCATAATAACCGTTAATATATATTTTTATTTTTTTAAATAAACTAATGTATAGAAAAAATTGTATCAAATACTTGCAAATTTGATGAATAAATAATGCTTTTTTTAGAAACATTTTCGACTAAAAAATAGTAATTTTCGATATAAAGATATTCTAATTTATAGCTTATAATTATGTGGTTTTAAATTAAAACATAAAACATATGTATATGTATATTTAGAAAAGTAAGTACTTAAATTTTTTGTGTGTGTATGTGTGTATGGTTTGTAATTTGAATTGATAATAGATACTTTTTGAGATCAATGTCTAATTTTGAATTTTAAATCAACACAAGATACATATACTAACTCAAAATCTATTGAATTGGTTTAAGATATTAAATAAATACCTACAATTATTATATATATGGCAAGGATCGGCTACTCTTCATTTTTTTTATACCTTAAATCCCCTATGAATTCAACCATATATTTCAAATTAAATAATGTAGTAAAGTGATAAGAGAGAGAAAGTATAATTATTTACTTCAGATCATATGGTTGAAATTAAGGTGTAACGACCCAGAGTTTATGTCATTTGAAATTCATATATTTAATTGATTTTAAATATGCACAAGTAAAATTTGTAAGTCGAATAAATTTTATTTTGAATATCTAGATTTAATCGGATAATTATATCGATAATTTAGTATTTGAAATTACAGAAATAATTGGAAATTGGGTTTAATGTGATTAAAATTGATTTGTAAAGTTGTATTAAATCATATTGGAGTTAGAATGATGTTATATAACTTTTAAAATAGAATTAAAAGTTAATTTGTGGAAATTGAATATTTTAATATTTAATTGACGAGTAAAAATAGTCATTTTCCAAACAGTCTCAGATTTTGAAGATACCAATTTCATTGGATCTATAATGTTAAATTATTGTAATATTTCAAATTTCGTGTCAATCGGATTTACGGTTTGTCCGAGGCAAGCTAAAACGCACTGAAATTGGTTTGAGTGAATTTTAAATTTAAATAGTCAATTTGAAAACCTATCTTCCAAATACGATCGAATTGGCTCCCGATATATATTCCATTGCGTTCGGAATGGGGGTAAAATATTATAAACGCCAGACGGAACGCTTCGATTGGAGTTTGAAAAATTTTCGGGCGTATAGTGTTTCGGAAATTTTCTATAAAAGGACCTAACTTTCTTCATTTTACACTAAAAAACCTAGCTAGGGTTTCAAGCCGCCAGAAGATAATTCTATGGCCGAAAATATGTCTTCTTCTTCCTTGATTCTCTCTTAATCCACAAACTAATTTCAAAAACGTTCAACTATAAAGTCGTAGATCATCACGAGATCTTCCCATCCAACGGTGGGAATCTCGAATCGTCGAACATAGTCAGAGAAATCAACCCACGTTCATCATGCGTTTGAGCACGAAAACCAAGGCAAAGTCACGGCCGAGCTTCGTGATAATTGAGCCAGTGGTGGAGCACGAGATGGGCTTTCGTTCGGAATTCTCTGATCAACAATTCGATCGTTGGATTGGCCAACGTTAATCTAGGATTTGGGGCGGCAAATGGGTTCGTTCGAACTGGGTAATTGCATGATGAAGATGATGAAGGTTGCGCCGTGATTTTCTTACTTGCTTGAACGGCCCAGATGAAAATTAGATTAGAATTTAAAAAGAAAATTGTAAATTAGTATATTTAAAATTCGTACAAACTTTGTAATAGCGTAACTTTGTCATACGAGGTCGAAAATGAACGAAATGACTTGCGTTAGGTTCGTATGGACGAGCACTACGCAATGGAGCTGGATTGGGATTGATTGGAGCTAGTGTGAATTTTGGATAAAATTAAACGCGTGTATAATTTTATTTGGAATAAAACGCTGAAACCGCTATTGGAAGCAAGGTGAGAACTTCTCACTCAATCGAATTGTGTTTCGATTTAAATTTTAAATAGTTAGATTTAAAATTGCTTGATTGTGTTGATTGTATGCTTGGATGATAAATTATTATCTATTGTTTTGAAATAGACACTTTACGCCGTATATTAAGCGGATGCTATTATATTAAACACATATACCGCGATATTCCGTCTTGAAATGGAATTGGTATTATATATGTACTTGGAGTGATTTCTCGCATTATATAGCGGATAAGACCCTATTGCGCTGCATAATAGCGGATAATATTTTTTTATATAAACCCATGTACCTCGATATCCCATCTTAAAACAGGATTGATATTGTGCTAACATCTGTGGATGCAGGGAAACAGGTTGGAGGGATCCAACTAGATTTCTCAAATAATTGAATTTGTTTCAAAGTTGTGTGTTGATTATTTATAATCTCTGGGTGATTATCTTTGTGATTAAAATCGTTGAAGGCTAAAATTTAGCCGAATATCATTTTGATATCGTTAGATACCGAAAATAAATAAAAATTTGATTTTTGGAAATATACATTTTATTGAATTTTGGAATTGATTCATTTTAAATAAATAAACGTCATAAATTTTATGTTATAAAAATTTTGATTTTTGTGAAATATAATCGAAATGTGACTTTTGAAATAAGTAGTTGATTAATTTGTAAAATGGTTTAAATTGGGATTTTTGAATTATTATAAACGGCTTATATAAAAGATTTATAAAATTGATATTTTATAAATTAAAATATTGGAATTATAAAACAAGTTTTATAAGTGTTAATATGAAGTATAAAAGGATTTCATAAGTGAATGAAATTTATAGATTTATAAATTGTGAAGTTATAAAATGAATAGATTTTGTAAAATAAAAGATTCATAAGTAATTAACTTATAAATTGGATTTTGGCATTTAAATGAGATATAAATAGAATTTGTAAATTAAGGGATTTTTATAAGTTGAAGTTTTTTTATTATATATATATAAATATGAATTTATAAACATTGTTTTATAAATCCGAAATCGACTTATTTTGATAAGTTAATTATTAAAGCTTATTAAAGGAGATATACCCACGATTTTAGACAGTGGACAATCCTTTAAAATAAAATGTGTAGAAATGTTGAACTTGGTTAATAAAGTATATTCACGATTTTGGACAGTAGATAATCCTTTAAAATAAAATGTGTAGAAATGTTGAATTTGGTGAATGAAGTATATTCACGATTTTGGACAGTGGATAATCCTTTAAAATAAAATGTGTAGAAATGTTGAATTTAGTTAACGAAGTATATTCACAATTTTGGACAGTGAATAATATATTAAAGAAATGTTTTGGGGAAGTGATATTTTAAATAGAATTAAAACAATTTAAAGGTGTTTTAAAATGTATTAAGTATCGAAACCATAGATTTCAACATTCATTGTTGAAATAGACGTTTTCGAGAAATAAAAGGGAAGGGTACTATAACACTGTTGTTATAGTAAATGATTTTCGGAAGGAAATGTTTTATATAGTATTGGAATTTATATATCTATCTTAATTTCGAACCTCTATACTAGTGATTTTGGGTTTTTGTAACAATATTTCACGCAACATTCGTTTTGACTCAAATGAATGTGTTTAAGAGAATGTTTTCCTTAAAGGATAAAATATATACTTAATTGCGATTTAAGTATATTGAATATTTCCCAAATATTGAAAATAAATAGATTTGTGAATTACTTATTATTAAATAAGTATGGAAATGTTTTTCAATATGAAGTGATTTATTTTTGAAGTGTGGGAAAATATATCTTGTAAAGATATCTTTGAAAAATGAATAACTTGGGAAATTATTTGGAATCTGGTGATGTTGTGCATATCTATTGATAGTTAAATAACCGACTATCAATATTTACTTTTAAATGGGTATTTGTTATGATTTGCTTGAATTTGAATGCTACACTTATTTTAAAATAAGCGCTCGTTATTCGGTTTAGCCGGGAGAGGACCTTTGGGTCATGAATCCCATTCCGAACAGTGATACGTCGTAATGGATAACATTTGAAGACTGATGATGAAGACCGGATATTTTCGAAAACGGAAGGATTACCGTCGAATGTCTCTGCATCGGCTGATCTCCGATATAGAGATTTTATCACCCTTTGTGATGGGAATTCCGGACGTGATTAGTGAATATACGGATTGCAAGGGCTTCTTTAGGAAGTGCCTTCGGTTCCGTTCGATCCCGGAACGGACTTGTATGGATGTGTGTCCAACGTTACATTTGATATGTAAGCTGGTTTCTATCAAATACATTTCTGTTGGTGGCAGAGAATTTATTCTCTTAGCTTAACACCCTTCTCTGAGACGTACGAGCTCAGAGGTTATGTAATTGATGGTTACTAGTGATACATTCCCAATTTGGTAATGTGGCATACGAAGTGCTGCTGATCATTTGTTGATCAAAGCATAACTGTTGTGAAAAGCGTAGCTTTGTGGACGAGACTTCGTCGGACCTCACACCCCGAAATGGTCAAAATAGGAAAGATGCAGCAAGGTTTTAGGGATTAGCGCCCCTTAGGGTATGTACATTTCCTTCTGGATATAAGTGGTATCATGGTATGGAGCCCATATACTTAACTTATGTGAGTATCGCAAATATATATGACTTTGTGATTGATGTTGGTTGAGGATCCTCGGATAAATGTTGTTTACAACCGGGGGATGGCATACTCGTGTCAGTAGTTACCTACTTTTGCAGAGGTAACCCGGCCTTGTGTTGGCAGAGATCCGGTTAGGTTCTCGGGGCGTCTCTCCAGAGGCGTACCCATGTGGCAATGGGAAGTTCCTTGGCCTGACCATTTGTTGGAAAAATCCAAAGAAACAATACGCACCTTGTACGGTTTTAGTTGTAGAACCTGCCATTTACTTATGGTGGTCACCACTGTTTAGATGGTAACTATAGTAGGCATAGTTCGGAATGTCTATGTTGGCTAAGATTTATATCATACTTTCGAAATTTTTTCCTACACTTTGCACTTATAGTAATAATATCAAAGAAATTTGCGTATCAAGCATGTTTGACTATCATAAGGAGAAATCTCCTCCGATTCTGCGTTTGCATTGTGTGTATGTGCGCGAGGCCTTATGGTAATTTCATTTTTTAAAAGCATTACGGATCTATTTTAAAAAAATTCTTTGTTTTTTTAAAGATATAATTATTTTAAGTTCTCACACCAGTCCTATGACTGACTGAAGTTTATTGTTCTCTTTCTAAACTCTGGGTGCCCGACAATTTCCACACGGACAGCCTAGAGTCAGGTTATCAGGCCATTCTGGAATTCAGGAGATGCTGTGGAGCTCAAAAGGCGAGCTGGATGGCGAAACGTATCACTTGTATATAGTATTTCTTTTCCACTGTTTGTTGTTGTAAACTCTGATAATGTAATGTGATGTAATGTAATAACTGATACAGTTCTTTTGATTTAAAGATTATTCATTTATCAATTATATGTTGTTCCACTATGATTGTGAGATTCTAATATTGTTTCTGTTGCTTCTTCTTTCTTTCTTTCTTTCTTTCTTTCTTTCTTCTTCTATCTTCTACCTCTTCTCTAATCCTAATGGTTTGGTTTTTCGGCATTCGATTGTTCGGCAATTGATATAGTGGACGTATTAATGTCGACTTTCGAGAGTCGCGAATTCCATTTTTAACATTTTGGTATCTGAGCATTTGGTTAAGCGATAACCTTGGCCCTGTTGGGTATTACTCATTAGAGATAGAGTCAGTGGTACTCTAGAATGAGTTGAGTGTTAGATACGAGGACGTATTTGTTAGTGAATATAAAATTGTTTTATATTGTGTTGATTGGTTTGCTGAGTGGTATATGGATTCTGGTCAATACGAGTAATTAACGTTATTGATAGGAATCTCTAAACACTTGTACAGAACAAATTCAACATGATATTGTTTTAAATAGGGTAAATGAAATAATTTTACCTAAATTATTTTCGTATATAAAAGGGAAATTTTTTTCTGTGAATTATTATAATATATGATTGCTTGGTTGCTAGAAAGTGATGATATTAAATTATTATCATTAATGCTAAAAAAGAAATTGAAATCGTAACTCCAAAGTTAAGAAATAAATACACATACAAATAGAATTGGAGAATATAAGTAGTAATGTGATTTGTAATTTGAAGTAAAATTCCAAAGGAATATTTGGAAATGTTTTGAAAGGGTTTGCAATTTGGAAAAGATTAAATTCCTTTTTGAGTTTGAAAATGGTTTTCAAGGGTTTGAAAAAATGTTCTTGGTGGGATAAAAGCTCTAAACTCTTTTCGTTCGCTGGAAAATAACTTCGGTGATGACTACAACATCATCGGTGTTCATTTTCGGGTTTCCAAAAGAGGGATTGCAACCAAGTTGTTTTAAATGGAAGTTGTTTGGAAAATTTGGGTTTGGGTTTTGAAATTCAAAGGATAATTTGAATTGGTTTCAAAAATGGTTTTGAAATTATGGAAAGACTTTGGAATCTGATAAAAATAGGTATGGAATAAAATTTATTGAGTTGAAAATAAATATGGGGTAGAAACAAATGAATTGAAATTGAGTTTGAATTATGGAAATAAAATTTATGAATGAATGAATTTACAATTGCGAGTAAATGAAATTGGAAATTAAATATTGAAATTCATCTTGAAATTGCAAGTAAATTGAAAATTTGTCAAGTTGGATCAAATGAAGCTAAGTACTAAAATAAAATTAGTAAGTAAAACTAATTGAAGAAATGACAAATTTAATATGGGTTGAAATGAATTGAATTCAACATTTATAAATAAAGGGTAAATTAAATTCATATGGAATTTGAAATCCAGTTTAAATATAAGTGGTTATAAACCGAAATAGTGAATTGAATTGTGTTTGGGAACGAACAAAAGAATAAAAACTGAAATTGAAAACTGAATATCGAAAATCAATTTTAACCGTGGGAGATGTAATGAGTTAGAACTTGTAATGAATTAGTAAAAGAAACTAATTTAAAATAGCAAGATGAATCA
This sequence comes from Allium cepa, assembly GCA_030765085.1. Taxonomy (NCBI): domain Eukaryota; kingdom Viridiplantae; phylum Streptophyta; class Magnoliopsida; order Asparagales; family Amaryllidaceae; genus Allium; species Allium cepa. The sequence goes on along the minus strand of CM060941.1, from coordinate 296,099,022 downwards.
GTTGTGAATGAAAAATAATTGATAGAATTCAATATTCAAAAATAGAATTGAAATTGTAAATTGAATTCAAACGAAATTGATAATGCGAGATTGAATGAAAATGGATATTATGGTTAGTAGGATTTACAGGTGGATTAATGGAAACTGGGATTTTGATTTCGAAGATAAAAAAATTGAATTGCTCGACAAAAGGTATGTATTTGAATTTCAGTATGAAATTTGATGATTTTCTTGTCCAGCTACTTGGCTTTTTATTTTCTTTTTGAAGTCTGGGGGCCGTGGTGCCATTTTTGTAGTCATACCGAGCTAGCCGCGCAAAGGAGACGCTGTCGAAATTTTTCGAAAATTTAAGGCGTTAGAATATTTTTGAAAAGATTGGAAAATTTTGAAAACCATAACTTTGATTTTGGAGTGAAAAGTTAAACGATATAGTTGATTTTGAAAAAATAACTAAGTATGATTTGAAAACTTAGTAAAGTTATTGTAAGAAGTTTAACTATGAATTTCGAAAAAGTTAAAATGTTTAAATGAATTTGAAATTTAATTTGAACAAATGGTTTTGAAAAGTTAATGGATTCTGTAATTTTTTCTTACTTGGCAATTTCGAGGACGAAATTCTTTTAAGGGGGGAAGTTTGTAACGACCCAGAGTTTATGTCATTTGAAGTTCATATATTTAATTGATTTTAAATATGCACAAGTAAAATTTGTAAGTCGAATAAATTTTATTTCGAATATCTAGATTTAATTGGATAATTAAATTGATAATTTAATATTTGAAATTACAGAAATAATTGGAAATTGGGTTTAATGCGATTAAAATTGATTTTTAAAATTGTATTAAATCATATTGGAGTTAGAATGATGTTATAGAAATTTTAAAATAGAATTAAAAGTTAACTTGTGGAAATTGAATATTTTAATATTTAATTAACGAGTAAAACTAGTCATTTTTCAAACAGTCTCGGATTTCAATGAAACTAGTTTCATTAGATCCGTAATGTTAAATTATTGTAAGATTTCAAATTTCGTGTCAATCAGATTTACGGTTTGTCCGAGGCAAGCTAAAACGCACTGAAATCGGTTTGAGTGAATTTTAAATTTAAATAGTCAATTTGAAAACCTATCTTCCAAATACGATCGAATCGGCTCCTGATATATATTCCATTGTGTTCGAAATGGGGTAAAACATTATAAATGCCAGGCGGCACGCTTCGATTGGAGTTCGAAAATTTTTCGGGCGAATAGTGTTTCGGAAATTTTCTATAAAAGGACCTAACTTTCTTCATTTTACACTAAAATACCTAGCTAGGGCTCAGGCCGCCTGAAGTAAATTCTATGGCAGAAGATATGTCTTCTTCTTCCTCGATTCTCTCTTAATCCACAAATTAATTTCAAAAACGTTCAACTACAAAGTCGTAGATCATCGCGAGATCTTCCCATCCAACGGTGGGAATCTCGAATCATCGACCATAGACAGAGAAATCAACCCACGTTCATCACACGTTTGAGCATGAAAACCAAAGGCAAAGTCGCAAACGAGCTTCGTGATAATTGAGGCAGTGGTGGAGCACGAGATGGGATTTTGTTTGGAATTCTCTGATCATCGATTCGATCGTTGGATTGGCCGCGTTAATCTTGGATTTGGGGCAACAAATGGATTAGTTCGAACTGGGTAATTGCATGATGAAGATGATGAAGGTTACAACCGTGATTTTCTTACTTGCTTGAACGGCCTAGGTGAAAATTAGGTTAAAATTTAAAAAGAAAATTGTGAATTATTATATTTAAAATCCGTATAAACTTTGTAATAGCGTAACTTTGTCATACGAGGTCGAAAATGAACGAAACAACTTGCGTTAGGTTCGTATGGATGAGCACTACGCAATGGAGCTGGATTGGGATTGATTGGAGCTAGTGTGAATTTTGGATAAAATTAGACACGTGTTTAATTTTATGCGGAATAAAACGCTGAAGTCGCTATTGGAAGCAAGGTGAGAACTTCTCACCCAATCGAATCGTGTTTCGATTTAAATTTTAAATAGTTAGATTTGAAATTGCTTGATTGTGTTGATTGTATTCTTGGATGATAAATTATTATCTATTGTTTCGAAATAGACCCTATACGTTGTATATTAAGCGGAGGTTATTATATTAAACACATATACCGCGATATTCCATCTTGAAGTGGAATTGGTATTATATATGTACTTGGAGTTGATTTCCCGCATTATGTAGCGGATGGGACCCTATTGCGCCGCATACTAGCAGATAATATTTCTTATATAAACCCATGTACCGCGATATCCTATCTTGAAATGGAATTGGTATTGTGCTAACATCTGTGGATGCTGGAAAACAAGTTGGAGGGATCCAACTGGATTCCTCAAATAATTGAATTTGTTTCAAAGTTGTATGTTGATTATTTATAATCTCTGGGTGATTATCTTTGTAATTAAAATCGTTAAAGGCTAAAATTTAGCCGAATATCATTTTGGTATTGTTAGATACCGAAAATAAATAAAAATTTGATTTTTGAATGTATAAATTTTATTGAATTTTGGAATTGATTCATTTTAAATAAATAAACGTCATAATTTTATGTTATAAAAATTATGATTTTTGTGAAATATAATCGAAATGTGATCCTTGTAATGAGTAGTTGATTAATTTGTAAAATGGTTTAAATTGGATTTCATAAGTGAATGAAATTTATAGATTTATAAGTTGTGAAGTTATAAAATGAATAGATTTTATAAAATAAAAAATTCATAAGTAATTAACTTATAAATTGGATTTTGGCATTTAAATGAGATATAAATAGAATTTGTAAATTAAGGGATTTTTATAAGTTGAAGTTTTTTTTATTATATATATATAAACGTGAATTTATAAACATTGTTTTATAAATCCGAAATCGGCTTATTTTGATAAGTTAATTATTATAGCTTATTAAAGGAGATATACCCACGATTTTGGACAGTGGATAATCCTTTAAAATAAAATGTGTAGAAATATTGAATTTGGTTAATGAAGTATATTCACGATTTTGGACAGTAGATAATCCTTTAAAATAAAACGTGTAGAAATGTTGAATTTGGTGAATGAAGTATATTCACGATTTTGGACAGTGGATAATCCTTTAAAATAAAATGTGTAGAAACGTTGAATTTGGTTAATGAAGTATATTCACGATTTTGGACAGTGAATAATATATTAAAAAAATGTTTTGGGGATGTGATATTTTAAATAGAATTAAAACGATTTAAAGGTGTTTTAAAATGTATTAAGTATCGAAACCATAGATTTTAATATTCATTGTTGAAATAGACGTTTTCGAGAAATAAAAGGGAAGGGTGGACTTTGACACTGTTGTTATAGTAAATGATTTTCGAAAGGAAATGTTTTATATAGTATTGGGATTTATATATTTATCTTAATTTCGAACCCCTATGCTAGTGATTTTCGGTTGTCGTAACGATGCTTTATGCAACATTCGTTTTGACTCAAATGAACGTGTTTAAGAGAATGTTTTCCTTAAAGAATAAAATATATACTTAATTGCGATTTAAGTATATTGAATATTTCCCAAATTTTGAAAATAAATAGATTTGTGAATTACATATTATTAAATAAGTATGGAAATGTTTTCCAACATGAAGTGATTTATTTTTGAAGTGTGGGAAAATATATCTTGTAAAGATATCTTTGAAAAATGAATAATTTGGAAAATTATTTGGAATCTGGTAATGTTGTGCATATCTATTGATAGTTAAATAACCGACTATCAATATTTACCTTTAAATGGGTATTTGTTATGATTTGCTTGAATTTGAATGCTACACTTATTTTAAAATAAGCGCTCGTTATTCGGTTTAGCCGGGAGAAGACCTTTGGGTCATGAATCCCATTCCGAATAGTGATACGTCGTAATGGATAACATTTGAAGACCGGCGATGAAGACCGAATATTTTCGAAAACAGAAGGATTACCGTCGAATGTCACTGCATCGTTTGATCTCCGAGATTGAGGTTTTATCACCTTTTAAGATGGGAATTCCGGACGTGATTAGTGAATATCCGGATTGCAAGGGCTTCTTTTGGAAGTGCCTTCGGTTCCGTTCGATCCCGAAACGGACTTGTATGGATGTGTGTCTGACCTTACAATTTGAGATGTAAAGCTGGTTTCTATCAAATACATTTCTGTTGGTGGCGGAGAATTTATTCTCTTAGCTTAACACCCTTCTCTGAGACGTACGAGCTCTGAGGTTATGTAGTTGATGGTTACTAGTGATACATTCCCAATTTGGTAACGTGACATAAGAAGTGCTGCTGATCATTTGTTGATCAAAGCATAGCTTTTATGAAAAGCGTAGATTTGTGGACGATACTTCGTTGGACCTCACACCCCGAAATGGTCAAAATAGGAAAGATGCAGCAAGGTTTTAGGGAGTAGCGCCCCTTAGGGTATGTACATTTCCTTCTGGATAGAAGTGGTATCATGGTATGGAGCCCAGATACTTAACTTATGTGAATGTCGCAAATATATATGACTTTGTGATTGATGTTGGTTGAGGATCCTCAGATAAAGGTTGTTTACAACCGTGGATGGCATACTCGTGTCAGTAGTTGCCTACTTTTGCAGAGGTAACCTAGCCTTGTGTTGGCAGAGATCCGGTTAGGTTCTCGGGGCATCTTTCCAAAGGCGTACCCATGTGGCAATGGAAAGTTCCTTAGCCTGACCATTTGTTGGAAAATCCAAAGAAACAATACGCACCTTGTAAGGTTTTACTTGTAGAACCTTCCATTTACTTATGGTGGTCACCACTGTTTAGATGGTAGCTATAGTAGGCATAGTTCGGAATGTCTATGTTGGCTAAGATTTATATCATACTTTCGAAATGTTTTCCTACACTTTGCACTTATAGTAATAACATCAAAGAAATTTGCGTATCAAGCATGTTTGACTATCATAAGGAGAAATCTACTCTGATTCTACGTTTGCATTGTATGTGTGTGCGGGAGGTCTTATGGTAGTTTCATTTTTTAAAGCATTGCGGATCTATTTTAAAATATTTCTTTGTTTTTTTTAAAGATATAATTGTTTTAAGTTCTCACACCAGTCCCATGACTGACTTGGAGTTTATTGTTCCCTTCCTAAACTCTGGGTGCCCACCGATTTCCACACGGACAGTCTAGAGCGGGTTATCAGGTCATTCTGGAATTCAGGAGATGCTGTGGAGCTCAAAATGCGAGCTGGATGGCGAAACGTATCACTTGTATATAGTATTTCTTTTCCGCTGTTTGTTGTTGTAAACTCTAATAATGTAATGTGATGTAATGTAATAACTGATACAGTTCTTTTGATTTAAAGATTATTCATTTATCTATTATATATTGTTCCGCTGCGATTGTGAGATTTTGATATCGTTTCTATTGCTTATTCTTTCTTTCTTTCTTCTTCTATCTTTTACCTCTTCTTTAGCCCTAACGGTTCGGTTTTCCGGCATTCGATTGTTCGGCGGTTGATACAGTTGATGTATTAATGTCGACTTTCGGGAGTCGAGAATTCCGTTCATGACATAAGGAGTATTTAAGGCGTAGAAGAAATGAGGTGTAGCCAACCCTTGCCTTTATATATATATATATATATATAGTTTTCAAATAAAAGTTATGGAAAACAAAGACAAAGGGATAAATTTGTCCATTGCGGTATAAATCCCAACATCTATATACAAGTCACACTAGCCATGTGCACTTCGTACATGTTGCAGCCACACATATAAGTGTATTTAAAACTCATATACTTTAAATAAAAGCATTTATAAAAAATATAGATTTTATTCAAAATATTTTAGATTGAATCTAAAATCAATTAGGCATATAGGCCATATAAAGATCTATAAGTGGAAAAAAATTGAAATTCACTCATTTAACCCGCCATGATTTGGCTCAGTTCCTTCAATGTTTTTCTTACTTTAGTTAATATCTGCTCTATTTACTTAGAATTGTATAATATAATTGATCTCATCTCTATCGTCGAAAGATAATTCCAAGGTGACCGCAGCACATTGGGTCCATCTTTGCATTTGGCAATGAGGGACCTTACACAAGCACTGGTTCAAATATTAACATCCCTTTGAGGACTGCTTTGCATGCACCCCATGTTGCATAGAGGGTGCATAGTGAGTTGATGGAGACCAAACAAAAAATGGAGCTGAGGAGGTAAAACAACATTAATCCTCATCATTTGCACGAGTATATGGTGTTTTCAGAGTCCGGCATTGGGAATCCCTTTATTTCTAAGTTTTCTATCTCCAGACATAGGGTATGCATTTAGGTTCTTACATGTCTATTCATATGGCATTTAAGGGAGCAGTGTTAGTTACAGTTATTTAGGGTAGTTTGCATTCCTTCTGATTCTCTCTCATGGGATGATATGTATGGATTTATTTGTGCCGACACTGTTTATGTAGCTTCTATAAGGGCCACGGTATGGGTAGATGAGGAGTCTTTTATCGTAGTGGGAGATTTCAATGCCTACTGGACTCGAGTATCCATATATGCTTACTCATTACTTTGTTATATACGAGGATTGAACTTTGATTATATTAGTCCTCGTACGTTCTCTCTTAGAGGCCATATTTGAAAAACGACTTTTGAGCCTTCATCCCTTATTACACGTAGCCTCCTTTATTGTAGTAGAAGATTTTTGTTGTTGTAGTTGATTGTTATTGTAGTAGTAGTAACAGATTGTTGTTGTAATTTATTTCTACTATACTATAAGTAATTAATGTTATCGTAATTTTTTAAAATTTTGTTTGTATTCCAAAAAAAGTGAGATATACTTGTCTAAATTGAAAATCAAAGCAATGCATCATTAACGCAAAATCAAATGATACAATGGTTCTAAAGTTACAAATAATACTATTGTCTATCTCCGCTCCTACTTCTTAAAATTTTATTTCTCCTCATCTCCACATAACCAAATTGTTATTCAATCAAATTTGATGTGTTCAATGACATTAGTTCATCCTTGTCTCTTTGTGCATTCTCCAGCAATAAGTCGTTCCAACTTTATCATTCTTTCTTGATGTTAAGGAACTCAAAGTTCGATATATCGCACGACTGTGCATCTCTCCGGATGCCTGAAAAATATTTTCTATTCTGGCATGCGACATACTAGTATTCTGCTTCTTCATTTCTTCTTCGGATGGAGGCCCAACAAAATCATCTTCACCTGGAGTTGGATGATTTTCCAAATATGTACTCTGACTTCCTTGTGATTTTCTTAGATTGGAGATTTCTCTGGCTCTCTGCTCTTTGCTTCATGATTTATTTGGTTACACTCCTTGAAAAGATTTCTTAAGTGAGGATTCCCATTTTGCATTTTCAATAAGTGTATCATTAACATGCATAAACTGATAAAAATGGAGTGTCATTTTATTCTCAAGAACGTTGACTTATTTGAAAAGTTTATTTGCGGCTACCCTCTAAAAAAATGAAACAAAGTATCTAGAGAAGGATGAAATATCTTATAATTGTATGCAAATTAGTTAAGACCACTGAATTGTAAAAGTAATTTGTGATTATGATATAGTGAGTTGATGAAATGTTGCTTGATCTTGTTTTGAGAACAAAAGAAAGATAGTAATCTTTATTACTGTCAGAATACAATGCTGAGTATTATTGAATGTATTATATACAAGTGCATGCAAAATGGGCTGAAATGAAAGCTGGCCCGTATAACATAAAGCAGCTTTAAAAATTAACGGTTGAGATCTCTCTGTCAAGACGAATGGTTGTGATGATAGTCTCCTATGATATATACGCGGATCACCAAGTGAGGCAGCTGTATTTCTTCATTACTTGTCTTCATTAATCCCCCCTCGAACCCTAGCCCTATTTTAGGGTTAGGGTTTGAGAAAATGTCAGCCAAATCGCTGTTTTTAATAGAAATTGAAGATAAACTTCACAGATTTTAGTTACTCCATTAAGCCTCCTGCTATGCTCTTCCCTGATTTAAGTTATGGCTGAGATCTTGGAGAATCTAAGCCATATAGAGTCGAATCATAAGAAAGTTGATGACTTTTTGATACCCTCTTCTTTCGGCTTTCAGTTTGAGGAGAATGTTTCAGTCTTAGTTCCGAATCAATTCGATCTGAGTTGCTCCTTTGAGACTTTGATCTGTCTTGCTTCAAATTGAAAGAAAGTTGTGATTTCTCTGATTGTTTAACTTGATAAGGATGCATCTGGATTTCTTGACTGAAGCTTGATTTTCTAAAACTCCGAGGTCAATTTTGAATCGTAGAAAATTCCTTTTTGATAGCGATTTGGTAAGCGTGTCTGCCATCTGGTAAGTAGCGGTTAAGTGGTTTACTTGTAATCTCATTTGAGTACTAGATCTCGAAGAAAATGCAAGTCTATTTCGATGTGTTTGGTTCTTGAGTGTAGTATAGGATTTGCAGTCATGTAAACAGCACTTTGATTGTTGCACCATAATGTTGCTTTGATGTTTGCATCTAGTTTTAATTCTTTTAGAATTGACTGCCACCACATTACTTCTGCTGTTGCACTTGCTATGCTTCTATATTCTGCTTCAGTCCTAGATCTAGAGATAGTAGATTGCTTCTTTGAACTCTATGATATAAAGTTGCCTCCAATGAATATGCAGTAACCTGTAACTGATTTTCTATCATCTGGATTAGTAGCCTAATCTGAGTCTGCATATCCTATGTTGTTAAGGTTTCTTCTTGCTTTGAATGTTAGTCCATGATTGATTGTTCCCTTTAGATATCTCAGAACCCTCTTCACAGCTTTCTAGTGCTCATCTAGTGGATTCTGCATAAATTGAGAAAGTTTGTTAACACTGAAAGCAATATCTGGTCATGTTATAGTGGCATATTGTAATGCTCATATAACATTTCTATATTGTTTAATATTGTTTATGGCTTCTCCCCAGTTCTTTGATAGATTTTGATTGCTTATCATTGGAGTAGACATGGGTTTAACATCTTCCAATTTTGTTTTGGCAAGAAGTTCTGATATGTACTTTCTTTGACATAATATGATTTTTGAATTTGGTATCTTGTGTACTTCAATTCCTAGAAAGTAATTGAAAGTCCCAGATCTTTGATTGATAACTGCTTGTTCAGGTAGCATATGACTTGATTGATCTCATCCTGGTTGTTACCTATAACAATTAAATCATCAACGTAGGTTAATATGTAAATGATTGAGGATGAGTTACTTTTAATGAATAGTGAGGTGTCTTATTTGATATACTGATATCCTATTGACATTAGAGTTGATTTCAGTCTATCAAACCATACTCTTGGGGCTTGTTTTAGCCCATATATAGTCTTGTTTAGTTTACACACAAGACTTGTATCCTGTTCATATCCAGGTGGTTGTATCATATAAATTTATTCTTCTAATGTGCCATGTAAGAAGGCATTGTTAACATCCAATTGCCTTATATTCCATCCTTTGTGTAGGGAAATTGTGATGATAAGTCTTATAGTAGTGGACTTTACTACTGGAGAAAATGTCTTAGTGAAGTCAAACTCATACTTTTGAGTATACCCTTTGGCAACTAATCTTGCCTTATATTTATTGATGGATCCATCGGGATTCCTTTTTATCTGTATGTCCATCTATAGCCTACAATATTTTTGTGTGCAGGTGGACATACAAGATTCCATGTTTTTTCATGAGAGCATTATACTCTTCATCCATTGCTGCTTTCCAGTTTTTATCTTTTGCAGCCTGATCAAATGTATACAGTTCATCAGAGTTTATCTTGGCCATGTATGTCTTGGGTTTGAAGATCCCTCTTTTTTCCTTGGTGATCAGGGTCTGACTGGAGCTTCAGTTTGAGGTAAGTCAGTACTTGTATTATGATTTGTACTATTTTCTGAATCTCCATGTTGATCTTCTTCATTTGTTGAGTGTGTAGGTGAGTGGATGACATGACCATGATCATCTTCCCATTCTAAGTTTTGTTGAGCAGATATAGAAGGATGTGTTTGATGATCAACAGTAGTCCTCCTTATCTCAACTGTACTCTCATTTTCAGACACCAATGGAAATTCAGGTATAGATGTACATGGACTGTGTACTTTACTTTTTTTTACTTCAGAACTTCTAAAGGAAAGACTTTTTCATCAAATACAACATGTCCGCTGATAAAAATCTTTCCATTATCATCAAGACATTTGTACCCTTTTTGGTTAGAAGCATATCCAAGAAAGGTACATTGTCTTGATCTAAAATTTAATTTATTGCTATTATAAGGCCTTAGACATGGAAAACATAGGCACCCAAAGATTTTTAAGCTATGATAATCTGGTTTTATCCCTTGCAATTTTTCAATGGGAGTTATACCATCCAAAGTTTTGGTTGACAGTCTATTAATGAGATAGACAGCTGTATTAAAAGCCTCAGGCCAAAACTTTAGTGGTAGATTTACACGAGCCAATAAGCTAAGACCTGATTCAACTATATGCCTATATTTTCTCTCTACTGAGCCATTTTATTCTGAAGTATAGGGACAAGTAAATCAGTGAATAATTCCCTTCACCTTAAAGTAATCTTTAAGTGACTAGTATTCAGTTCCCCCATCTGATTGTATAATTTTGACATGTGTACCAAGTTGTTTTTCAACCATTGTGATGAAATTTATCACAACATTGTATGTGTCTAATTTGTTTTTCAAAAAATATATCCATGTGTATCTTGTGTGTGCATCAACAAATGATATATAATATTTGAACCCATCATCTGAGTGTATTGGGGCAGGTCCCCAGAGATCAGTGGCAATGAGTTCAAGTGGCTTAGAGTACTCAGTTACGGAGTCACCCAATGGTAGTTTGTGACTTTTGCCCATTTGACAGTAAGTGCATACATAAGGGAGAGACATATTATTATAAAGTATGCTATTTTCACAAAGAACTTGCTTAACAACTCTAGTACTAGGATGACCAAGTCTGTAATGCCATAAATCAAACACACTGTTACTGTTTTCTACTTCATATTGATTATAACAGTTTTCCTCATTTGTATGGTTGCTACAGTTAACAGATTTAAATCTGTATAATCCTCCTTCAGCATCACTCTGCAATAAAACATCTCTAGTTAGTTTATCTCTAACAAGGCAATATTTAGGGTAGAATTCAAAATAAACCTTGTTGTCATTAGCAAATTGAGACACACTTATGAAATTCTTTTTAATTTTTGAAACTCTTGGTAAGTTTGTAAAAATAATTGTTTCTTCCCTTTGATAACAGTACTCCCTACATGTGAAATATTGATACACTTGCCATTGCCCATACAAATAGATTGTTTACCTTTGTACTCCCTATTGCCAAGATTTAAATTGTCGAGAATATTGGTTATATGGTTGGTGCCTTCTGAGTCTGGGTACCAGCAATCATCATTTATAGATTGATTATTTTCACTAGAATTATGATCTTTACTGTCAGACTGATTGCTAGAACTAGCTTGAGCCATGTTAGCACTGTAGTTCCCACCTTTTTGATTGTTGTTGTGATTAGAATATCTGAGATAACATTTTACAGCAGTATGTCCAATCTTTTCATAAATTTGACGTTTTGGTCTTTTGTTATTGATGTATCTGCCTCTTCCTCCTGACCTGTTTGGATATCCTCCTCTTTGTGTGCCTCCCTTTTGTGTAGTCTGATTTGACTTGTTGTTGCTTTGAACTTTGTTTGTATAGTTGATTGTAAACTCTGATTCTTATGATTTTATGCTTCAATTCTGGCCTCATGAGAAAGTAGTATAGAGTAGACATCATCAATAGATGACAGATCCTTTTGTGATGCAATGATAGCAATAACATATTCATAATCATCACCTGGTCCACTAAGAATAGTCAGAATATGTTCAAAGTCTGAAACTTTGTGATTTTCAGCCTCCATTGAATCACATATTGTTTTAATTTTGAATAGATACTCTTTCATGGTGGTGTTGTCTTTCTTTATGTTGTGCAATTGTTTCTTATAATACATCACCTTGGCAGTTGACTGTGTATTGAACACTTTCTCAATAATTGTCCAGATATCATTTGCTGTTTTGCATCTAATAACATGGGATAGTAAATTCGTACTTATTGATTATAGAAGCCAAGAACAGATAAGCCTATCATGTCTATGATATCTGACATAATCCTCATTGCTGACTATTTTGTTTTCTTGATCAGTTATGCATTTGAGAGGAATTGGAATGGTTCCAAGAATGTGGCCTTCAAGCCCATATCATTGAACCGCAGTCTCAATTTGCAATTTCCAGATGAGAAAATTATCTTCATTCAATTGAACTGTGACCAGATTGCTTTATGGACTGATCACAGTTTTGATAAGCCTTTCTACAGCAATACTAGGTTGACTATTGTTGCTTTCATTAGCTGAGCTAGCAGTATTTGTTTTATCACCCATGATGATTTCTGAAACAAAAGGAGAACACAGAAAAGCAAGGTAAAAAAAACAGAGCAACAGAAAATTCAATCAGGTATAGAAATTAAAGGTACCGAGTCAAGAATTTCTCCCAACGAATTTGGTGCAACCGTAAGACATAGATGATGATCTACTCTCTCTTCTTGATCTGATATGTCGTGTAGGAAGGCACCTTCTTTAGTTTTGAGATAATTCTTGATTTCTTGATTTTCCCTTTTTTATTTTTCTGACTTTCTTGATTGATTTTCTGTGAGATTTGGTGAATGGATTCTGATGCAACCAAGTTAAATTGGCATGGCATTGAGTTGTATCACTGAATCAAAAAGCCCTTCAAATGATGAAATGCTGTTTCTGATGAAGGTTGGTCACCCAAATGATGACAAGTTTCTAATGGGACTGATCAAATTGAGTAGATGGTTGTTAAGCCTTCATCAGCTCTGATACCATGTAAAAGTAATTTTTGATTATGATATAGTGAGTTGATGAAATGTTGCTTGATCTTGTTTTGAGAACGAAAGAAAGATAGTAATCTTTATTACTGTCAGAATACAATGCTGAGTACAATTGATTGTATTATATACAACTGTATGCAAAATGGGCTGAAATGAAAGCCGACCCGTATAACATAAAGCAGCTTTAAAAATCAACGGTTGAGATCTCTCTGTCAAGATGAATGGCTGTAATGATAGTCTCCTATGTTATATACGCGGATCACCAAGTGAGGCAACTTTCTTTCTTCATCACTTGTCTTCGTTAATTGAATGCATTCCACCTCCAAAATCGTAGAGTTCGTCTGATTTAACTTAAACATTTGAGCATTGAACGTTTGTGTTTAAAGATTAGTTTTTACAAATCACTCTATAATCAATTTGTTATAGTGAAGCGATCTTTTCTGATCCATGTTCTTTCGATTATAACAATTTGTAAAGTTTGCGGCGAAATTATCACCGCTTTGGTCAGTACCTTAGAATGAATCGGTTAAGAGTGTACACCAAAGATAGCATAAATTGAAATTTTTGTCTATTGTCCAGATAGCACTAGTGAACGCCCCTCCACCCGAAACCGTGTTATCTCCAAAATCAAACCTTAGAACTAAATCTGGCGGCACAACGTAAAATCACAAAATATTTTTGTGAATGAGAACTTGAAGTATAAAGAATTTTTACATAGTTGATTGTACTAGTGAGAAAATTGAACTTTGGGTGTAATTATATATAAGGAAGGAGAAAAAGAGCCGTTAGAAAGCAATTCGTTATTTGACTTTTGTTTGACGATCACCCAGTTTGCAAGCGCTTGCTCAACAAGCAATTATTGTCAGTGGATTGTTGAATATGCATCAAAAATTTGAACGCTTTTTAGACAAGCATCCTAATCGATTATAAATTCCGAACATGCCCTGAATTTGCAACCTATTACAAAATCTATTGTCTTGTTGGGAAGAGATTTGAGGTTATATATTGCATTTTCTAATATATGTACTCTTGTTGGAGTATCTAAAAAAGTCGGTTGGATCATATTGTTTGGTTATAAAAAAATAAATTTGTTATCTTACAATGTTTAGTGGTCAAGAAATGGAATTTGCTCCAACTCCTTTAAAAGCACCTAGACCCTATTCAAAATAAATCATTCCGTTTTGACGAAAAAGAGAAGATTGTGTTGGTTGAGTGAGAGTTTTGTATTAAGCGACGTTTCTTCTATTCTATGAAAGTGGATATTGTCATTTGTGCTTATGATAGAATATGTTGTAATTCCGGTCCATAATAGAATTTCCATCAAATTTTCCATTGGATTTTCCCTCAAATTTGTTCAAAATAGTTCCCGCAAATATTAAGGCAGTGTTTGGTTTAAAAACGAATTTTGTGTTTTCGGTTTTTATGTATGTCAAATATGAGAACAATTGAGGGACGATGAAGAGAATGAAAGATGAATGGATGGAAAAATAAAGGGGATAGAGAGACGATGGAAGAATGGATTGTTCACGTGCTTGTGTTATTTCTCAAAGCATGGAAAAAAAAAGTTATTTTCTATTTTTTATGTTAACTTCATTTTTTAAATTGATCGTTTTCGGCAATACACACGCGTCATATGCATTTTTGTATGGACGAAACCCAAAACTAAAAATAATAAACCAAACACTACCTAAGATTCGGAAGACTTGACGCTGAGTGGCTCGTCGAACTTAATTCTTAAATTATAAAAGGAGAGCTTCGAACATTTTCTTCAGTTAAGGAGGACTCACAAGCATTTATAATCTGTTTATTGTAGTTTTCTACTTCTGACATTTGTTGTTATATGTGCTTGTACCACTAATTCCGAAGATAAATTTGTATTTTCAAACAGTTCATATACCAATATTTAAACCACAACATTCATCAATTTGTGTACATATCTACTGATCAAGGAGCATCCTGCAAACTGTACACAGCAACAAAGGGCATAAGAACCGATCCGATCCAAAGCTTTCCGTCATGCTCTTCAACCTCGCTCACCACACGTACAACTCTACCCTCTCTATCTTCCAACACCTGCAACAACTCTCCACTCTCACTATATTTCAATACCATTCCATGATGCCTGCCTCCTATATACTTCATGTATATGTACCCCACTTTAATAGGCAGCTTAAGAAAAAACTTCCTTAATCTCGGATACCTATTCGCCAAGTGAAAAAATAGCGAGCGTCTACAATGAATCGCTACCCAAAATTCTCCTTTGGAGTTTGTCCTTACATTGTCTGGATGGCCTGGCATTATTACAAAATCCTCCCAGCTTCCTGCTTTAGGCCCTTTTAACCAGTATCTACTTAGTCTGTAACAACATTATTACCATCCATTCTCCGAAATTTTATCTAATGTCTTTTTTCTTAATGTTGTAAGTTACCTGCCCAGTAATCCTTCTGCATACAGGACGAATGACTGATCCTTGCTTAATGTTACACCGTTCGGATTTTGAAGATTTGGTACCAATACGGTGGTCCTGTTCGTGTATGGATCAAATTTCAAAAGGCGGCCCGATGGCTCTGCTGAGAGCACCAGCTGAACATAATTTCTGGAATGATATGCATTTGCAACATCGATGGAATTGTCAGTATCATAATGATTAAAATGTTTTTTTTTTTTGCATTTGTCAGGACCAATGTCATTTTTACAAGTTATATTCGGAAAATTTAGAAAGTGTTTGTTAGATATTTGTGTTTTATGTTTTGCATTTTCAATTTACTTTAAAATACATGGAAGAACGGAAATGGTTAGAATGCAGTCAATTTGGAATATGGTTTTAATGCATAAAATAGAAAATGACTTATTCATGTTCTCCACCTTTTAAAAAATATCAAAATCTATCTTTTATGGACTCTTCTTCTTATTGTTGGAACGATTAAGATGTTCCAACTTCTCCACTTACACACAAAATATTTGAAACATAAAATACAAAACTTGTTTTTAAACCAAAGATCTACCTTTAGTTCTTCTCATATTCAACACCATTATTTAACTGAAACTGACAACTAGGCTGGTAGCAAACCCTTTGCATATTTAGAAAATATACATACCTTCTTTCGAAGTTGGTACTACTTTCAGTGAAATATATATATCCATCCTCATCGACATCCAAATCGTTGGTGAATTTAAGCGGACTTCCATCCACTTCCTTAACCAGCTGTGTAGCCAAACCACCTTCTGGGCCAACTTTTAACACTCCAAAATATGCATCAGCAATGTATAAATCGCCATTTTTGGCAAATCTTAGCCCTAATGGTCGCCCACATATGTGTTCATTCTTTATATAGCTCATAGCCGAAGGCTTTGGATCACATATTTCTGACCTAAAACAAGTTATAAAAAGGTCCTAAAGTATAGTTAAATATGCAAGAACTAGAGTAGATCTTTCTTTCTTTTTACCTGAAAGGAGAAGTGTAAGCAAAATCAGTCCAGGATGACCCATTAAAAAACACTATCCTACCATCCGCAATGCCAGTGTAGGGCCCATGGCCCTGCGGATCAAAGACAACACTCTCTGGTCCTTGTACTTGATTCAAGTATTTAATTTCTGATTTCTGAAGGAGGTTTTCAGGATCGCTTGCTTTAGGCAAATCTTTCCATGCAGGTGAGTCCAAAGCGTATGTTTCAAAATTAGGAAACTGTGCCATTGGACGGTGATTGAATGGGTCGGTACCGCAGTATATGGCTATGATAACGAGCAACGTAGTTAGTGTTTTTGTTAATGGGGACGCTGTAGTTAACTGTGGTTTGCTGCTTGTCTTCTTTTCTTGTATATAGTTTTGAAGGAGTGTTGCTTTTGCCTGTATGAAGTTTTGAGTGAGTTTTTTCTTTTCTAGTATGAAGTTTAGGAGTAGTTTGGGTGCTGATTCCATTGCGGTGATGAGTTTGAGTTGGAGCTAATGGGTTGTAGTGATGTTTATTTATATAGGATTGTTGTCTTTCTTTAAACGTGGTGGGTGTTGAAATTGAGAAGAGTTTCATGGAAACAAACTTGAGTGTTTTGTGAGTATAGAGTCATGGGAATAGTTTAAACTACTGGGAATTTGCCAAACTTTATATAGATGCATCGAGATTTACATTTTTGTTACTATGCTAATTATGTAGAATTCTGTAACCAAACAAAGAATTAAAGAAAAATGATTCTAAAGATTATAAATGTATTAATAGAGTATTATGAAAGAACCCAATTTTCGTCAAACACATAACTACTTTTTGGTATACAAGATTCTTCAACATATTTAGCACGGACATATGACAAAGGAGGCTGCAAATAGATTCAATAGACTTGTTCGTGCAACATCCACACTTTGTGGCAAGAGAAATGCTAATCAAACTGGGGTTAAAGTCGAGACGAAGACCATTATGCAAAAGTTCCACAATTTTGAGAGAAAACTCCAATACAAAGTACCTCTAAATGTTACTTTCTTTTAAACTTTAGCATCTGAAATAGAAAAGGATGAATGAAGATACGCGTTTTGATTTCAAAAAATTGTAGAGAGCAGACTTATCTCAAGAAGAAGAAAGAACATCCTTAGTGAGGTGAAAAGCGCTAGGATTTCAATATACTTTAACAAAAATAAATTATGGAACTCCTAAATTAAAATATGTAATCCATATCATTTAAAACTATTGGAAAGATACGACGCTGAAACTCCCCCAAACAACCCCCCTCCCCCCAAACGACTTAGGCTTGGGGTAAGAATTTTCCATGCCATCCCTACGTCCATATAATACTCCTACATAACACATCAACAAATATTATTAGAGATATCTTTATTTCGTGAATTTCAAATTTTAATATATATTTTATTTTAGTTTAATAATTATCTATCCAAAATTAAAATAATAAAAGATATTACTCCTTTTTTCCATTAATTAAGCATAATTTAATAAATAATAAATATTATTTGTATTATATATTGAGTAATTTTTTTAATTTATATAATTGGTTAGTACAGATATTTAATGTACTTTTTTGTTCATTTTCTACAATTTCAATGATATAATATTGTTGCTTTTTTCAGTCAAGTAATATTTAATGGAATTGTATTCAAAATATGTTTATTGTTTTTGTGACGCCCCACCTCTATACCCACGCTAGCCAAGAACACTACGGTGTAGTGTTGTCAACTAGCACGGAGAATAAGGCAGTTGAGGAGCGACCATCCGTGTAATTGCTTTGCGCGAGCACCGATATGCTAGATAGTATAACATGCATTTTATTTCAAGAGGGAATCCGATATACCGATACAAACTCAAAGCTACTACACAGTGGCTATAATAATCTTCGGAAACAAATATAGAAATAAGCATAACGCAAATCAGTCACAGATAATTCATATCACAAAGGCGGAAGAAGATATGAGTATATAACTAACACATGAAAGTGTATATCAGAGTAGTGGTCAAAAAGATTCACAATATCACAAAAGAATAGTTACACGAACTACACAAAGAATAAGTATACATCATGGAGTCTATATCTTAAGTGTATACAACAAAATAAACTACTAATCTAAGTAGTTAGCCAAAAGTCAGAGAAATCAATCCCAATTGAGAAGTCAAGCTGAAGCACCTGTAACATCTCGGTCTGACCCGAGTATTATTTAATAAGAAAATAATAAACGGATCAGTTTAGCTATAAATATCAGATAACATGATATAGAATAAACGTTATGTTATAAACATATAATATCCATAATGGCAAACTACTATAAGTATGCAATTGAAACTCAACATGAGATTAATCAATATCACAAAAATCTTCACAAGGATCCAAAAAGGGTTTCATACCCAAAACTTGAATTCAAAACAAGTCAATGACACACGAATTCACCAATGCACAAAAATTGATAAAGCATATCAATAGAAATCACAGAAGTAGGTGAAGCATAAATTCTAGAATTCAACACACGAAATCCAAAAACCACACGAAAGGGGGGAGGCCTATCACACGAACGGGAGCATTAAAGCTCACCTACATATGTATCACACGAACGAGAAGCTATCTCATGGTAGCTAGCCATTAATTTTTGGCACACGAATGGCCCGAAGACCATGGGGAGCTACCCCAAATGTGAGAGTCGAAATCACACCGAAACAAAGAGACATCGCACAATTGCTAGTCTAAATCTTAAAATGATCGTCATGATCAAAGAGAAGTGTCAATTACAGTAAGCTAGTAAATATATGAGCTTAGCTTCATGTCCCATAGCCACTAGCTTAACTTAAATATTTACGAACAAATTGTAGATTTCCACTAGAAAATTGTCACAAGAGATTCAATCGAACAAGTCCAAGAATTAACCGACGAAGTAAACGCAAGCGTTTCATACCACTCGTTTTACTAAGCCGTTTAATTAGATTTCTCATACGAGTGAGGTAAAGGTTTGTATATACTAATAGATTGGAAATCGGTTTTAGAAAACGAGCTTTGTTATAAGATAGTGTTGAAATCATTTGAAGAAAGAGTTTTGATATTTACTACTAGTATAGAAAACCTTTATATTTTTAAAGTGACAAATCACAAAGAAGATTGTAGTAACAATCAATCACTAAAATTCACATTTGAAGAAGTGAATAGAATCCAAAGAAATCGATACCGAATCCATCGAAATGGATATTCCAAGAATTCCCGAAGAAAATAAGTCATCAAAGTCAATAACAAACGATAACAAAAAATAGAAAAATAACACAAATCGATTAAAGTTGGAAACTCAGACAACTAGGCAAAATAGGCATAGTTGGCAAATAGCAGCAGGTCGGTCAACCGGACTCCCTGAGTCGGTTGACCGAACCAGGGGTTGGAAGTGCTCGGGCACCAGGTCGGTCGACCGGCCCAGGGGCTCGGTTGGCCGAAGCCTGTAACCAGCACTTCCAAACAGAGGCAGGAAGTGCCTGGGTAGCAAGTCGGTCGACCGGACCCTGAGCTCGGTCGACCGAACCTGTATACTTGCACTTCCTACCCTATTTCAAAAGAGGTGCAAACTTCCTCAATTTGCAACCCGTCGAGCAACGGCACTAAGGGTTTACGCCAATCGACTACCCGGCCATAGAAGCTCTTTGGTTCATCACCAAAAACATGATCAAAACATCAAAGTTATGATTTTTAAAGAATTGAACCCAAAACACCAAAAATTGGAATATTCACAAAAGCAATCCAAATCAAAATCAAATGCACACGAATAAGTGTTAGGAATTCATACCTAACAATCGGAGATAAACATAGACTAAGATGTGAGATAAAAATCTCACCTTTGAACCCAAACGATTGAAGAAGAAGCTTGAAAGCAAAGGAGAATCAACCACTCTTCAAATCCAACTCAAGAAGCTTGAATCTAAGCCCAAAAGAAGAACATTCCCTAAGTTAGGTTTAGGAAATTTCTGAAATTGAATGGAGATAGAGTTAGAGAAGAAGAAGGAGATGCTTACTAATGGGTTCTCTTTGATTTTGGAGCAAGAACTTGAGCTAGCAAGAGGAACTAGGGCTTGGAGTTTCTAATTCCCATTCTCTTCCACCATTTTTGCTAAAGCTTGAGTGTTAGGAATATGAAATGAAGTAATGAAGAGTTGGAGTGGGTTGGGGCTGAGTTAGTAAGTGATTAATGGGTTCAGCCCAAACCAAAGCCCTAAGTGAAAAGTGGCAAAAATCAACTTACTCCAAACATATCGAATCTTATACTCAAAAAGGTCGCAAACGTCATTTTGAACTCAATGGGGGTGGTCTCGAGTCCCAATTCAACTGTTTGCAAAAAGTAGCTTTTCGGACCAAAATCCGACGAATGATAAAATATTTAAATAAAATAGTTAAATATACAATTGATAAATATGCGGGTTGTTACAGACTCCCCTCCTTAAAGAAATTACGTCCTCGCAATACTTAAGAAGAAAATCAGAAGTAACAATCATAGAAGCATATCAACACAAAAGAAAATTTGAAATAGGAAGTTCACCATAAGGAGCATGAAAGAGTAAGCCTGAACGAGTCTGCAC
This sequence comes from Allium cepa, assembly GCA_030765085.1. NCBI lineage: Eukaryota > Viridiplantae > Streptophyta > Magnoliopsida > Asparagales > Amaryllidaceae > Allium > Allium cepa. Next base: position 296,078,059 of record CM060941.1, on the reverse strand, counting down.
GTTGAATTCTCTGGATTCCCAAGAGCAATCCTTAGGATTTGAGAACCATTGAACTCACACAAGAAGAACATCTTTATTCCAAAGGCGCTCAACCTCCGAAGTAATGATGCGAATGAAATGTTGCTTATAAGTCAAATTAGGCGAAACTTCAATTTCTTCCACAACACCGGGCTCAAGAATAGAATCGGAATTTCGAAGGCACTTCCGTAATTGAGAAACGTGAAACACGTCACGGATAGCAGAAAATTGAGCCGGTAATAAAAGGCGATAAGCCATGGAACCAATACGTTCAGTGATAGGAAATGGCCCAATATATCGAGGCGCTAACTTTCCCGGTCGACTGAAACGTACAACACCTTTCGTAGGTGACACACAAATGAACACAAGATCTCCCACAGAAAATTCTAACTTCCTTCTTCGGTTATCGGCATAGGATTTTTGTCTACTCTGGGCTTCTTTCATCCTATGTCGAATAAGTTCAATCTTTTCTGTGGAATCACGAATAAAATCTGGACCTAAAACCAGCTTCTCACCTGCCTTAAGCCAACAAGAAGGAGATCGACATGGCCTTCCATAGAGTGCCTCGAAAGGTGCCATACCAATACTAGATTGGAAGCGATTATTATAGGAAAATTCAACAAGAGGAATATGATCTTCCTAGCTTCCACCGAAATCAAGCACACAAGCACGAAGAAGATCTTCAAGAGTTTGATTAACACGCTCGATTTGTCCATCGGACTGGGGGTGATAAGCGGTGCTAAAATTAAGCTTCATTCCTAAAGCTTTTTGAAGACTCTTCCAAAATCCACTAGTAAACAATGGATCACGATCACTAACAATAGAAGTAGGAACTCCATGCAATTTAACCATTTCTTTAAACAAAAGTTTGGCCAAAAGAGGTACGGTTCGATTTGATCGAACGGGAATAAAATGGGCGGATTTGGTAAGTCTATCAACAATCACCCATAAGCTATCATGACCCGGACGAGAACGGGGAATGCCGTCTATAAAATCCATGGAAATTTTGATCCCGCTTTCAAATTGGAATTTCTAAAGGTTGCAATAACCCACCGGGCCTTTGATGTTCGGCCTTAATGAGTTGGCAAGTCATGCAACACTTAACAAAGTTAGCAATATCAGATTTCATTCCCTCCCAATAATAAAGTCGCTTCATATCCGCGTACATTTTACTACTACAGGGATGAATGGTAAATTTAGAACGATATGAATCTTCTAAAATATCTTTACGAAGATCACTAATATTTGGCACGATAAGTCTACCAAATTTCCGAATGCCGCCACGAGAATCGATATCAAAGTCTTTCAAATCTTCAATATAAATTTTATCCTCAATATTTTGGCCAAGAAGAGTCAATTCGGGATCTAGCCTTTGAGCTTCAAGAATGCGGTCTAAAAGAAAAGGATGAGCCTCAAGGCTACATAAAACAAACGATGAACATAAATCGGAAACATGGTCTCGAATTTCGCAAGTGGATAAAATCTCGAGATCGTTCCATTCGGATATCATCATAGAAACAACAGCTTGTTGTTTACGGCTAAGAGCATCAGCGACACGATTACCCTTACCGGGGGTATAAAGAATATCAAGACCATAAGGAGCAAGAAACTCGAGCCATCGTTGTTGACGCAAATTAAGTTCCTTTTGAGAGAATAAATACTTCAAAGTCTTATGATCGGTATAAAGAATAAATTTCTCTCCTAAAAGATAATGATGCCAAATTCTAAAAGCGAAAACAATAGCCGCGAGCATTAGATCATGAGTGGCATACCTAGTCTCGATCGGCTTTTAATGATTTAGAAGCACAAGTGATAGCACGTTATCTTTTGCAAGAGAATGGTATCCAAACCAATACGATAAACATTGGTACAAAAGATAAAGTCTTGGTTCCCTTCGGGAATCACTAGAATGAGAGTATCGAAAAGAAAGAATTTCTTTTAAATAATCTTCTTTCCTGAAAAGTTAAAACTTTCAAAATTACATTTATCTTTATGTAATAATCTTTCTAGAAAAATTTACATAAGTCAATTTATTGTGTCAGACTGTCACATCTAAGCGTTTAGGAAACTCCTATCGATAACGTTGATCAAGCGCATCGACCAGAATTCTTAAAGCACTCAACGGGCAATACAATCACAAAATCATCTTCTATATGAATGTTTCTTAAAAACCTTTAAGAATATTCTTTGCTCGTTTAAGAGCAAAATCAAATCGTACTTATAAATAAATCTTATGAAAAAGATTTACAAAATTTTAAATTTCTATTTTCATCCAAAATCAATAAATACAAAAATGAAGTTATCGAGATATTCATAGAATACTCGATTTATCAAATGGATGAAACAAGATGGGCAAACTGAATGACATAATAAGTCATTCATAAGAATCATAACGAGTGCGGAGTGCGTAAGTGGAATGCTAACTCACGCAACTCGTAGCCAAATGAAAATCGGTGGCAAGGTCGAGCCGAGAAGACCTTATCACCACACAAGATATTGCTTAGGTGATAATCCTAAGACAAGTCCAAATAAACCGGAAAATTTCACAAACTATTTAAATGAGAGAAGTAAAACTTTCCTCATCATGAGGGTTTAAAGAATAAAAATTTATGCCACCAAAAATTTGAAATCGGAATCGCAAAGAAAAATAGAAATCTGCTTAACAGATTAAAAATGTCGAAGATGAATAGTCCACTAGGGACAAAGGATATGGCTTCGTAATGAAAAAGCCAATCCTTTAACACAAATCAATTCCAAAGCCTAAGTAAAAAAATATCGGCTCGGAAAGAAAAATCACATAAAATAATTTCGACATCAATAGAAAGCAAATTGAGTGTTGCGGATCTACCATCCGGATTCGCAATTCTCAAGGAAGACATCAAGCCCAAAATTGTTTAAAGGGGAAGAATCAACAAGTTCTTTTGATATAAAATAGTGAGGTGGAACCCATATCAAAAAGAACACGAACAAGATAATCACAAAGAAAATGTCATCAAGGATTGAATAAGAAATACCTTGACCAAGAGAAGTGTTGCTAGGGGCTTGCACAATATTTAGCTTTCTCATGTCCTTGTTCAAAAGTTTGGGACATGCAGATAAAAGATGACCCGAGTCTTTGCAATAGCGACAATAAAGGGGTTTCGGGCACTTAATTACATAATGGTCCATGGAACCACAATTGTAGCATTGTTTGCGACTTGGGGTAGGAGTCTTGGCTACCGAAGTTTCTTGTTCCACCTTCTTCTTGCTTTGAAGTATGGGGCAGGCAGAAATATGATGACATGTATTTTTGCAATAACGACAAAAGAGTGATTCCGAACACTCCTTTGCATAGTGATCCTTAGAATTACAATTGTAGCATCCTCCATGATTAGGGATTGGAGTCTTTACTACCAAAGTAGTTTACTTCACTTTCTTATTAGGGTTAGGGCTTTTGAACATAATATTCCTCTCTTGGAAATCCCAATATCACTATCACTTACTTTACCAACCTCTTCATATCGAAGAGTGATATCCACAAGCTGATCGAAAGGAACTTCAAGTTTCAAAGGTAGAATCATCTCGGGGTTCTTACTCAAAGCATAGATAAACTCTTGATTCTTTAAAAGATCCAAAATTTGTTAGGCAGACATGAATGCGCCGTCCAGAGAAGGACTACTGGATTAACCAGCGCTAGGATTGCCAGAACCAACCATTTCTTTTCTTTAAGAAAGAAAGAAAAGAAGAAGAAAAAGTTATTCTTGGAATGAATATCAATAATCATGATGATAAAACAAGGAATCATTAAAGGAAATAGGATGAATCGGTACGAAGACTCGAATTAAATTCTAAAGCACGACTCCTAAGATGCACTTAAGACGATGATCCTTGTTAAATTATTCTACATTGTTCCGAAGTTTGGCTCCGATACCAAGCTGTGACGCCCCACCTCTATACCCATGCTAGCCAAGAACACTACGGTGTAATGCTGTCAACTAGCACGGAGAATAAGGCTATTGAGGAGCGACCATCCGTGTAATTGCTTTGCGCGAGCACCGATATGTCAGATAGTATAACATGCATTTTATTTCAAGAGGGAATCCGACATACCGATACAAACACAAAGCTACTACACAGTGGCTATAATAATCTTCGGAAACAAATATAGAAATAAGCATAACGCAAATCAGTCACAGATAATTCATATCACAAAGGCGGAAGAAGATATGAGTATATTACTAACACATGAAAGTGTATATCAGAGTAGTGGTCAAAAAGATCCACAATATCACAAAAGAATAGTTACACGAACTACACTAAAGAATAAGTATACATCATGGAGTCTATATCTTAAGTGTATACAACAAAATAAACTACTAATCTAAGTAGTTAGCCAAAAGTCAGAGAAATCAATCCCAATTGAGAAGTCAAGCTGAAGCACCTGTAACATCTCGGTCTGACCCGAGTATTATTTAATAAGAAAATAATAAACGGATCAGTCTAGCTATAAATATCAGATAACATGATATAGAATAAACGTTATGTTATAAACATATAATATCCATAATGACATACTACTATAAGTATGCAATTGAAACTCAACATGAGATTAATCAATATCACAAAAATCTTCACAAGGATCCAAAAAGGGTTTCATACCAAAAACTTGAATTCACAACAAGTCAATGACACACGAATTCACCAATGCACAAAAATTGATAAAGCATATCAATAGAAATCACAGAAGTAGGTGAAGCATAAATTCCAGAATTCAACACACGAAATCCAGAAACCACACGAAAGGGGGGAGGCCTATCACACGAACGGGAGCATTAAAGCTCACCTACAAATGTATCACACGAACGAGAAGCTATCTCATGGTAGCTAGCCATTAATTTTTGGCACACGAATGGCCCGAAGACCATGGGGAGCTACCCCAAATGTGAGAGTCGAAATCACACCGAAACAAAGAGACATCGCACAATTTCTAGTCTAAATCTTAAAATGATCGTCATGATCAAAGAGAAGTGTCAATTACAGTAAGCTAGTAAATATATGAGCTTAGCTTCATGTCCCATAACCACTAGCTTAACTTAAATATTTACGAACAAACTGTAGATTTCCACTAGAAAATTGTCGCAAGAGATTCAATCGAACAAGTCCAAGAATTAACCGACGAAGTAAACGCAAGCGTTTCATACCACTCGTTTTACTAAGCCGTTTAATTAGATTTCTCATACGAGTGTGGTAAAGGTTTGTATATACTAATAGATTGGAAATCGGTTTTAGAAAACGAGCTTTGTTATAAGATAGCGTTGAAATCATTTGAAGAAAGAGTTTTGATATTTACTACTAGTATAGAAAACCTTTATATTTTTAAAGTGACAAATCACAAAGAAGATTGTAGTAACAATCAATCACTAAAATTCACATTTGAAGACGTGAATAGAATCCAAAGAAATCGATACCGAATCCATCGAAATGGATATTCCAAGAATTTTCGAAGAAAATAAGTCATCAAAGTCAATAATAAATGACAACAACAAATAGGGAAATAACACAAATCGATTAAAGTTGGAAACTCAGACAACTAGGCAAAATAGGCATAGTTGGCAAATAGCAGCAGGTCGGTCAACCGGACTCCCTGAGTCGGTTGACCGAACCAGGGGTTGGAAGTGCTCGGGCACCAGGTCGGTCGACCGGCCCAGGGGCTCGGTTGGCCGAAGCCTGTAACCAGCACTTCCAAACAGAGGCAGGAAGTGCCTGGGTAGCAGGTCGGTCGACCGGACCCTGAGCTCGGTCGGCCGAACCTGTATACTTGCACTTCCTACCTTATTTCAAAAGAGGTGCAAACTTCCTCAATTTGCAACCCGTCGAGCAACGGCACTAAGGGTTTACGCCAATCGACTACCCGGCCATAGAAGCTCTTTGGTTCATCACCAAAAACATGATCAAAATATCAAAGTTATGATTTTTAAAGAATTGAACCCAAAACACCAAAAATTGGAATATTCACAAAAGCAATCCAAATCAAAATCAAATGCACACGAATAAGTGCTAGGAATTCATACCTAACAATCGGAGATAAACATAGACTATGATGTGAGATAAAAATCTCACCTTTGAACCCAAACGATTGAAGAAGAAGCTTGAAAGCAAAGGAGAATCAACCACTCTTCAAATCCAACTCAAGAAGATTGAATCTAAGCTCAAAAGAAGAACATTCCCTAAGTTAGGTTTAGGAAATTTCTGAAATTGAATGGAGATAGAGTTAGAGAAGAAGAAGGAGATGCTTACTAATGGGTTCTCTTTGATTTTGGAGCAAGAACTTGAGCTAGCAAGAGGAACTAGGGCTTGGAGTTTCTAATTCCCATTCTCTTCCACCATTTTTGCTTAAGCTTGAGTGTTAGGAATATGAAATGAAGTAATGAAGAGTTGGAGTGGGTAGGGGCTGAGTTAGTAAGTGATTAATGGGTTCAGCCCAAACCAAAGCCCTAAGTGAAAAGTGGCAAAAATCAACTTACTCCAAACATGTCGAAGCTTATACTCAAAAAGGTCGCAAATGTCATTTTGAACTCAATGGGTGTGGTCTTGAGTCCCAATTCGATTGTTTGCAAAAAGTAGCTTTTCGGACCAAAATCCGACGAATGATAAAATATTTAAATAAAATATTTAATTATACAATTGATAAATATGCGGGTTGTTACAGTTTTAAATTCCAACGCATGATATATTGAATATATAATTTAATTATAACTTTGTTCGCAAATAGTTTGTCTTAGTTTAAGTTTTTCAATTTTGAACGGATTGATTAGTTTTTGATAAATAGTTGAACGATCAAATATGTAAAAAGCTCAAATGACATATATATTTAAAAAAATATTGAATATTTTTACCTTTTTATATAAAAATCAATACTACTAATAATTAGCATATTTAACAAATCTGCTAATATTTTGCTTTGTATATAACAGTACATCGTTAGTAGATCGTTTTTATGTTGCAAAACATAATAGGCAGATCTACGCCGGAGGAAATACTAGGCAAACAAATATTTTCCTGGAAAATATTTGCTAGACAAATATTTGTCTGACTAATAGATGTCTGGTTAATATTTCCCAGCGTGGATTAGATTTATTAAACATGCATTAAAATGTAGCATACGTTACTTTGTATATAACATAAATCATTCTACAAAATATAATAGGCAAATCTACGCCGAGAGAAATACCAGGCAGGCAAATATTAGCCAGACAAATTTGCTTGCCTAATATATGCCTAGTTAATATTTTTTCAACATAGATTAAATTTACTGAACATGCATTAAAATGTACCATATGTAACATATTACCTAACTTAATTTATACTTATTTCACTTCACAGATTCAATACTAGTAATAATATTTAGAATGTGAATATTATCAAACACATTAACTAACTTAATTTATAGTTATTTCAGTTCACAGATTCAACACATAACAACGACAATAAAAATGTCATGTCAGCACCAAGAAAACAGTCAGCATACAAGCCAAATCCATGAAAAATAAAATCTACTAAGAATCGTCTTAAAGAAAAATATTCTGAATCTACATTAGAAACTCAAACTGACGATTATGATCCATCAGTTGAAAAAACTGAATCATCATCACCTGATACGAAAGCAATAGATTTAGTTCTTTCAACATTGAAAAAAAGGAAGCAACAAAAGATGACAATAAGGTCCTTTAAATAAGCAACTACAAAGAAACCAAAAATTGAGATTATATAACAATTAAATCACACAATTCTAGAATCTACCGAAGTAGCTTCACAGCTTTCCACTCCATATTCCAAAATTAAAAAAGAACAATCTTCGGGAAAATACACATGTCGATCAACTGTCGATAACTCCATTTCATAAGATATTCCAAGCTTTCCAAAATGATAATATTACAGTTGAAGAAATAAGCAAAGAATCAGTTTTTGGTTATTTATTATTACAGTCATATTCAATGGAAGAAAAGTACTTTCATTTTGGAGACAAGAAAGGAACAATGAAAGAAATCGATATTGCTAAAATATTTGGATGGGATATCAATGGTTTGAAAATTTATATAGGTACTCATTTGAAAGAAGCTGAATTGAACCCTGTTGTAAAACGCTTCAAGGATCAATATTTTACTGATTACAAAATGATCAAAGCCAAAGATATATAATTAAAATTAATCTTAGCTTCAAAAAGAAAGAAAAAAAAGATCAAACTGATGTTGCAAGGTTGATGATAATGCATCTACTATCAACATATTTGCTTTCTAATGCGAACTCATGATTTCCCTTAGTGCTGCTGTAATATATTTATACAGTAAATGAAATGGAAAAAGTTTTATGGCTAACAACAATTTTGAATCATTTGATGGACCAAATCAGGAAACATAAAGATACTCCCAGAAAAATCAGAGCAAGTGTAACCGTTTTGCTTGTAATACTAATAACTCATTCTACATTTTTAGATTATATTATAAGCTAAAATATAATCTAATATTGTTTTACAGTATTGTTTCTAAGATGTGACGAAAATAACACAACCAAAAAAAGTTTACGAAGAAAGTGAACGTACATTCACAAAATGGAAACTGCGGGTGGTTACTCCAAATATTATTCAGAAATTCATCAATATAAAAGTAATAATTTCTTCATAACATTTTTCAGTTAAATATTTACCGGTACATATATTCTAGTAGTGTTTAAATATTGTACAATTGTTCCAATAACTTTCAAGCAAAAAAATTTCTGTTAGATATTTGGGAGGCAAATATTTGCCCAACAGATGTTTGCCACCCTAATATTTTTTCTGTCTAATATTTTCCAAGAAAATATGAAAGTTAAACTTTTTATTTTTTAATTCGTAGAGAAATGAAGAAAAACAAAAAAAGAAAAAGGGGCTAGAAACTACCAAAGCAAATTGTCCTAAAGAAAAGCTTCAGTAGTTGACAAAAAATATGAAAAAAAAAGCTGAATGATTGTAACGACCCCTAATTTTATCACTTCGATTGGGAATATTTAATTAATTTTAAATATTCAAACATAGGTTCATTAAGCATAAATAATCGTGTTTTATATAATTAATAATAATGGCGATTTTGTTTTGGAAAAATGTTTACAGAAATTATTATCTAAAAAAATATCAACAATATGACCGAAAATCATTTTATCGATAAACAACTATTTAACCATCAAAACCCACGCATGATTTTTGATACATTCACTTAGTTCTCCATTTAAGTAAGAATATATAAAAAAAATATTTATTATGTTTTTGGAAATAAAATGTGTTTATGACATCATCAACGATGTCATTATTTTTAAATAATTGATTTTTGAATTTAAATTGAGTTTAAATAATTTAATAATTGTTTTAAAATCAAATGAGGACCTTTTAGTTTATAAATAATAATATAAAATTTTGTTCATGTTTATATGTAATTTAATTAATAAGTGAAAATGTGACCGAAAATCAGTTTTAAGAGTTTCAACGGTTTAACGAACAGAATTTGTTTAAAGTGATCGCAACATTGTTTATATATTTTGTGTCATATATAACATTCACATGCATGCACTAACAAATACTTATACACATATACACATACTATATACATGCGCACACCTATATAAACACACACACAATAGCACAAAATATTATGATATTTATAACATATATTCACATATAAGCAAACTACACATCAAACATCACTTCCTTACACATCTACACACCTAGGGTATGATGAGAAGAGGAAAAGGGGGTGGCCATGTGCACGGGGGAGGGGGGGTATGGGTGGGGGTAGAAGATCTTTGTACCATAAGATATTTGTTTACATATTTTTTTCCTATAAATACAAGGCATGCCTTCTCATGTTATTCACACCTTCATTCCATTTCCTAAGCTTCTTCTTCCTTTTCATTAATTGCTTTCATGTTTTCATAAATTATTCCATAGTCGTAGCAAAGCTCTGCTGAAAATACACTTCCAACTATAGAAAGATATCGCCTTAGTTTGAAATTAAAGTTAGCGATCACCTTCTCTTTTTTCTCCTTGCTTGGCCGAACGCATCAAGAGCCACCACCACTTCTCCACCCTCTATATACAAGGCCGAGCACACCAAAAGGTCCCAAGCTAGGATTCACAAGCTTCGGTGCGGTGACAGCGGAGCTATAGTCAATTTTAGTGCATCTAGAGACAAATGAATATAAGAAACTCTACTGGTTTATTTTGTAAATCGTGTGATGAATATGATATGTTTGCTATGTGTATTTTTTATGTTTGATCATCATATTTTGGACACGATAATATGTGTAACGTACGCGTTTTTTCGTTGCCGAAAAACCGAATAGTTATGGGTTTAAGAAAAAGAAAAGAAAGAAAAAGAGAAAGAAGAAGAGAGGAAAGAAAGAGAGAACAAGGTAGAGAAGAAGACAGAAAATAGGAAGAAGAGAAAATAGAAAGGAGAACAGAAAATTTTAAAATAGAAGAAAAAGAGAATAGAGAACATAGAAAACAACAGGACAACATCAGAATCTCACAATTCGCAGCGGAACAACATATAATAATAAATGAATAATCTTTAAACAAAGAACTATATCAGTTATTACATTACATCATATTTCATTACATCATATCATCACATCAGAGTGTACAACAACAACAACAAATAGTGCAGCGGAAAAAGAAGTACTATATAACTAGTAATACGCCATGCCATCCAGCTTGCCTCCAGCAACTCCAGAATATCCTGATAAACCTTAACTCTTAACTGCCCGTGTGGAAATTGGTGGGCACCCAGAGTTTAGGAAGGAAAACAATAAACTCCAAGTCAGTCATGTGACTGGTGTGAGAACTCAAAACAGTTTATTTACTTTAGAAATCAAAATAGAGGAATATTTTTAAACTCAATTCGCAATGCTTTTAAAAAATGAGACTACCATAAGGCCTCCCGCACATACACACATGCAAACGCAGAATCAGAGGAGATTTCTCCTTATGATAGCCAAAGATGCTTGATACGCATTTAAAATAACATTTGATATTATTACTAGTGCATAGTATAGGAAAATCATTTCAAAAATATAGATATAAATCTTAGCCAGCATAGACATTCCGCACTTATGCCTACTATAGCTACCATGTTCAATAGCAGGTTACCGCCACATTCCATGGCAGGTTATACAACTAAAACCGTACAAGTCTCGTATTGTTTCTTTGGATTTCCAACAAATGGTCAGGCCAAGGAACTTCCCATTGCCACATGGAAACGCCTCTGGCGGGACGTTCCGAGAACTTAACCAGCTCTCTACCAACACAAGGCCGGGTTACCTTTATCACTAGGTAACTACTACACGAATATGGCATCCCCCGGTCCCATTGGACCTTTTAACCGAGCGCTCGTCACCAACAACACCACACAGTAATAAATATAGTGTATCAACATGAGTAAGTATCTGGGCTCCATACCATGATACCACCCTTTCCAGAAGGAAATGCACATACCCTAAAGGGAGCTACCCCTCATAACCTTGCCGCATCTTTCCTGTTTTGACCATTCCGGGATGTGAGGCTCGACGAAGTTTCGTCCACAAAAACATACTTTATACAAAAGCCATGCTTTGGGTCAACAAATGATCATAGAAATGATCACCAAGATAGACGATCAAACAAATGATCCTATCACAAATAATCAACACAATGATCATTTACAGCAATACTCAGCATATCAAATTACCAAATTGGGAATATATCGCTGATAACATTCAACTACATAACCTCTGAGCACGTACGTCTCAGAGAAGGGTGTTAAGCTAAAAGAATAAATTCTCCGCCACCAACAGAAATATATTTGAATGAAATCGGCTTTATATCTCAACTTGTAATGTCAGACATACAATCCATACAAGTCTGTTCCGGGCTCGAACAGAACCGAAGGCACTTACAAAGAAGTCCTTGCAATCCGGATATTCACAATCCTGATCGGATTCACCATCACATATGGAGAACTCAATACCGTAGCTACTCGGTGCAGAGTCAATCGACAGGTCATCCTATCGCTTTCGCAAATATCGGGTCTTCAACACCGATCTTCAATGCAATTCACAACGACGTATCACATATTCGGAATGGGTTATACGACCCCATGGTCCTTTCCCGGTTAACCCGAATAGTGAGCGCTTATTCAAAAATAAGTGTGACATTCTAATTCAATTAAATCACATCAAATACCCATTCAAAGGGAAATATTGATAGTCGGTTATTGAACTATCAATTGATATGCACACATCACCAGATTCCAAATAATTTTCCAAATTATTTACTTTCCAAAATATCTTTACAAGATATAAAATTTTCACACTTCAAAAATAAATCAATATTTATTTTCAAACAAATTCTACTTTCACATATAAATTCCATAATGAATTTATATTCCAAAATATTCATGCATATACGATTTCAATTCTTCATTTCAATTTATCTTCAAAAAGATAAATTCTCAAAACGTTTCATTTCACATTGGAAAAACATTTCCATACTTATTATTCATAAGTAATTCTCAAATCTTTTTATTTTCAATACTTAGAAAATATTCAATATACTTAAATCGAATTAAGTATATATTTCATTCTATTAAGGAAATCATTCTCCTAACATATTTATTTGGGCCAAAACGAATGTTACGTAAAACATCGTTACGACAACCCAAAATCACTAGTATAGGGATTCGAAATTAAAAATAGATATATAAATCCCAATACTATACAAAACATTTCCTTTCGGAAATCATTTACTATAACAACAGTGTTATAGTCCATCATCTCCTTCTATTTCTCGAAAACGTCTATTTCAACAATAAATGTTGAAATCTATGGTTTCGAATCTCAACACATTTAAAACTTCGTTAGATCGTTTTAATTCTATTTCAAATATCACATTCAAAACAATTTCTTTAACATCTTATTCACTATTCAAAAACGTGAATATTCTACGTTAACAAATTTCATCAATTCTATGCCTTTTATTTCAAAGGATTATTCACAGTCAAAAATGTGAATATAACTCCATCAATAGGTTTCAGCAATTTACTTATCAAACTAATTTGTTTGCGAATTTATAAAACAACGTTTATAAATTCCATTTCTATTTATTTATAAAAGCTTCCTTTTTATAAATTCTTTTATTAACCTATTTCAGTTTATAACTCAATTATAAACTAAAAGTTCATATTATAAGTTAAATACTTATAAAACGATTATTTTACAAAATCGTTCTTTTTAAAGACTTTCCAAATCATAAATCTTATAACTTATAAGATTGTTTATTTATCCAAAATTATTCTTTCAATAACTTCACAAATTTATAAATCTTACTATTTATAAATTTTATTTATAACTTCACAGTTTATAATTTTATAAATTTCATTCTTTAATGAAATTCATTTTCACTTCATTCAAACACTTATAAAAACTCGTTTTACAATTCAAAGGTTTTAATTTATAAATATCAATTTATAAATCCTTTATAAAATCAATTTATACTATTATTTTAAAACATCTTTAATCTCCTTCATTATTTCACCATTTTGATTCATAAAATAATTAAATTTTATAAATCCTATATTTAAACTTTTCACAATAAATTCTAAAATCCCGATTAAACTATTTTATAAAATCGTTAGCATCATATTCTCAAAAATCAGTTTTTAACTATTTTTCTCAAAAATCATAATTTTTATAACTTTAAAAATTATAACGTTTATTTATTTAAAATGAATCAATTCCAAAAATATTTTATAAACGTATACTTTCAAAAATCACTTTGAAATCATTTTAAAATCCCAAAATTTGGGTCCAATGATGCCACACACCAAATAGTCAATCACGACAACAACGATCCATCATATATCGATATGATAATCCATCAAATATCAAAATATCTGAAATCAAATAAAAACTGTTGAGGAATCCAGTTGGATCCCTCCAACCTGTTTTCCTGCATCCACAAACATTAGCACAATACCAATTTCGCTCCAGTACGAAATTATCGCGGTATATGTTTTTAATAAATATTATCCGCTTAATAACGGCGTAATAGGGTCTCATCCGCTAAAAAATATGGGAAATCAATCAACTGCAATATATACATATGCCAATATATATATATATTGATATTATTTATAATACCAATTTCACTGTTTATGAAATATTCGCGGTATATGTTTTTAATAAATAACATCCGCTTACTAACGGCGCATAATGTCTATTTTAACAATCAATAGATATCAGTCATCATTCAAACATGCATTCAAATATTTTAAATCTAACTATTTAAAATAAAATCGAAACTGATTCGATTGAGTGAGAAGTTCTCACCTTGATTTTAATTTCCGTTTTAGCGATTTATTTCGAATAAAATTAAACGGACGTTTAATTTTACCCAAAATTCTCACTAACTCCAAACGACTCCAAACCAACTCCATCGCGTAGTGCTCGTCCATACGATTCCAACGCAACTGAGTTTGCATTTTTTCGACCTCGTATGAAAAAGTTATGATTTTATGAAGTTTATACGAATTTATATAAACAATTTACAACAAACTTTTATTTATTTTAACCTACAACCATTCCAGGCCGTTGGATCCACTGCAAAGCCATCAGGACCGTAGCTTGCTTCTTCCCAAACGTGCGCAAACATCTCCAGGACTTCGAACGACACTTGAACCCAACAAGCTCATCTAGGGTTTAAATTTTCGACCACAACAAGCGATTTGAACACGATCGGAGACTTGCATTTTGAAGAGCACGACAAACACTGTACTCTGCCTCAACCCCCTGAAGCTCGGCTGCCTCGTGATGCGCGCACACGAAGGTATACACGGCACGCACGCGACCCCATAACTCCCCCATCGTCGCTCCAAACACGATCTCCACCGTTGATCTCGTAGCTCTCATCGCCCTCTTCAATACTCTAGTTGAAAGTTTAGCCTAATTGTCGACGGATTGAAAGATAAAAGAGAGGGAAGGGGAGAGTTTTCTGGCCGTTGAAAAGGAGGGTGGCGGCTGCAACGTGATTAGGGTTTTGTATATATATTTTTTTTTATTAAGTGGGGGGCTATTTATAGAGAAAAATTCGAACACTATTCATCCCGGAAATTCCGAACTCCGATTTAGGCGCCGTAACCAGCGTTTCTAAGGTTTACCCCGCGTTCCGGACACAATGGAACAGGTTTCGGAAGCTAATTCGGACATCTGTGCGAGTTATGGCTGTAAACGCTCAATTTAAATTAAACCGATTTAAATCGATTTCTAGGCGTTTTAATTCGTACCGGACAAACGGTAAATCCAATTGACACGAAATTTGAAACCTTACAATAATATCACATTACGGATCCGATGAAACTGGTTTCGTCGAAATCCGAGACTTTTTGAAAAATGGCTATTTTGACTCGCCAAATTTAAATTAAAAATAATTCGATGCGTTTCGAGCTGCCACGATCAAACGATAACTCCGATTGACACAAAAATTGAAATCTGGTAATAACTAACTATTACGGATCCAATGGAACTGGATTCGTTCAATTCTGAGACTGTTCAAAAATTGACTATTTTCACTAGTCGATTTTAATATTAAAATATTCAATTTTCACAAATTAACTTTTAATTCGATTTTAAAAGTTCTAAAATATCATTCTAACTCTAACATGATAAAATAAAATTTTACAAATCATTTTCAATCATATTTAACCCAATTTTCAATTATTTTCATAATTTAACGTATTAAATTATCGATTTAATTATTCAATTAAATCCAATAATTAAAATTAAAATTTATTCGACTTATAAATTCACTTATTAATATTTAAAATTAATTAAATATTCAAAGTTTAATTTCTAAAAATTCTGGGTCGTTACAATCTTCCCC
Organism: Allium cepa; assembly: GCA_030765085.1. Taxonomy (NCBI): domain Eukaryota; kingdom Viridiplantae; phylum Streptophyta; class Magnoliopsida; order Asparagales; family Amaryllidaceae; genus Allium; species Allium cepa. The sequence continues at coordinate 296,062,119 of CM060941.1, read as the reverse complement.
ACTTAAAAGAATTTCGTCCTCGAAATTATAAGTAAGAAAAGTTACAGAATCCATTAACTTTCCAAAATCCATAATTAAACTTCTTACAATATTTTACTAAGTTTTCAAATTATACTTAGTTATCTTTTCAAAAACAATTACTATTGTTTAACTTTCAATTCCAAAATCAAAGTTAAAGTTTTCAAAATTTTCCAATTTTCTCAAATTTTTTCTAACGCCTTAAATTTCCGAAAAAATTCGCCATAGTCTCCTTTGCGCGGCTCGATCCGAAAAAAAAAATGACAGTATATATATCACAAATATACATCTCATCAAGTAATGAGGCATCCCGCAGGGAAAAAAGTGTAAAAGTGCGATATTTAATCCGAGATATGTACCTTATATTTTATTAGCGAGCATATACGGCTAATATAGCGCGAAAGCGAGCTCCAAATGCGAAGCAAATGCGATCCGCACCTACTAAACACTCAACAAACAACATGAGAAACATGCATATAAAGCATAGTATCGATATACAACATATAGCAACATAATAACTATATATACCAACATAACAATGCATTCAATAGCAATATATATTCAACCATCAACCAACATCATCCATAACCAATATATTCATTCATATTCTCTTTTATATACAATGAAATGGTTTTCAATTTAATCACATTTGATTCATTAACATTGGATTTTATCAACATTCATTCTCAATTAGTTTATATTCACTAATTCATATTCAAGTTGGTTCACTTCCAAATCAAATTCAATTCTATTCAAATTTATTTACTTTCAATTTGAATTCAATTTCATAGCTTCCAATTTCATTAACACTTAATGAATTATATACAATCAACTAACAATCATATAACAACCAAAGTATATTAATTACAACCAAATCCCTTTGCTTCTATTTATTTTGGTTTTACACCTTTAATTAAATTGACTTCCATTCAATTTATTCAACTTCCAATAACATTAGATTTTAATGAATTTACACTTATATCCATTATTTCATATCAACTTAATTCACATTTAATTGATTAATATTCAATCCATTAATTCAATTCATATTCAATTTCTACAGTAGAATTCATATACATAACTTAAGTTTATATTTATCACTTCACTTTTATTAATTTACCTTGATACTAATATCAACTTCATTCCATATCACTTAAGTTATATTTCATTTTATAAACATCACTTGGTTTTACTTAACTTAAATTCCATTTATAAATCAATTCTAAAGTAAATTTCCATTTAATCTTTAAATTCATTTTTATTTACAACTCATATTCATATATATATCCATTAGTTTCACTTCTTACATATATAAGTTTATTTCTCAATTGTAAATTACTTTAATTATAATTCAATTCTTATAATTCTTTTGCTTATACAATAATTCTTTTATTTAGATTATTCAAACAACTAAATAATCAACTTATATACACTTTAATAATTCTGAAAAATTATTTCTTTATATATAAAATATAATCAAGGCAAAATTATTTCATTTACCCAATTTAAAACAATACCGTGTCGAATTGTTCTATTGAAGTGTTTAGAAACCCCTTCGGCATAGTCTTGCGGACCACGCTGACGAAAGTTCATATGCCACTCAATAAACCAATCATCACAATATAAAACAATTTTATATTCACTAACAAATACGCTCTCATAGCTATTATTACACTCAAACTCATTCTAGAGTACTACTGACTCTATCTCTAATGAGAAATACCCAACAGAACCATGGTTGTCGCTTAACCAACAGCTCTGATACCAAATGTAACGTACGCGTTTTTTCGTTGCCGAAAAACCGAATAGTTATGGGTTTAAGAAAAAGAAAAGAAAGAAAAAGAGAAAGAAGAAGAGAGGAAAGAAAGAGAGAACAAGGTAGAGAAGAAGACAGAAAATAGGAAGAAGAGAAAATAGAAAGGAGAACAGAAAATTTTAAAATAGAAGAAAAAGAGAATAGAGAACATAGAAAACAACAGGACAACATCAGAATCTCACAATTCGCAGCGGAACAACATATAATAATAAATGAATAATCTTTAAACAAAGAACTATATCAGTTATTACATTACATCATATTTCATTACATCATATCATCACATCAGAGTGTACAACAACAACAACAAATAGTGCAGCGGAAAAAGAAGTACTATATAACTAGTAATACGCCATGCCATCCAGCTTGCCTCCAGCAACTCCAGAATATCCAGAATATCCTGATAAACCTTAACTCTTAACTGCCCGTGTGGAAATTGGTGGGCACCCAGAGTTTAGGAAGGAAAACAATAAACTCCAAGTCAGTCATGTGACTGGTGTGAGAACTCAAAACAGTTTATTTACTTTAGAAATCAAAATAGAGGAATATTTTTAAACTCAATTCGCAATGCTTTTAAAAAATGAGACTACCATAAGGCCTCCCGCACACACACACATGCAAACGCAGAATCGGAGGAGATTTCTCCTTATGATAGCCAAAGATGCTTGATACGCATTTAAAATAACATTTGATATTATTACTAGTGCATAGTATAGGAAAATCATTTCAAAAATAAAGATATAAATCTTAGCCAGCATAGACATTCCGCACTTATGCCTACTATAGCTACCATGTTCAATAGCAGGTTACCGCCACATTCCATGGCAGGTTATACAACTAAAACCGTACAAGTCTCATATTGTTTCTTTAGATTTCCAACAAATGGTCAGGCCAAGCAACTTCCCATTGCCACATGGAAATGCCTCTGGCGGGACATTCCGAGAACTTAACCAGCTCTCTACCAACACAAGGCCGGGTTACCTTTATCACTAGGTAACTACTACACGAATATGGCATCCCCCGGTCCCATTGGACCTTTTAACCGAGCGCTCGTCACCAACAACACCACACAGTAATAAATATAGTGTATCAACATGAGTAAGTATCTGGGCTCCATACCATGATACCACCCTTTCCAGAAGGAAATGCACATACCCTAAAGGGAGCTACCCCTCATAACCTTGCCGCATCTTTCCTGTTTTGACCATTCCGGGATGTGAGGCTCGACGAAGTTTCGTCCACAAAAACATACTTTATACAAAAGCCATGCTTTGGGTCAACAAATGATCATAGAAATGATCACCAAGATGGACGATCAAACAAATGATCCTATCACAAATAATCAACACAATGATCATTTACAGCAACACTCAGCATATCACATTACCAAATTGGGAATATATCGCTGATAACATTCAACTACATAACCTCTGAGCACGTACGTCTCGGAGAAGGGTGTTAAGCTAAAAGAATAAATTCTCCGCCACCAACAGAAATATATTTGAATGAAATCGGCTTTATATCCCAACTTGTAATGTCAGACATACAATCCATACAAGTCTGTTCCGGGCTCGAACAGAACCGAAGGCACTTACAAAGAAGTCCTTGCAATCCGGATATTCACAATCCTGATCGGATTCACCATCACATATGGAGAACTCAATACCGTAGCTACTCGGTGCAGAGTCAATCGACAGGTCATCCTATCGCTTTCGCAAATACCGGGTCTTCAACACCGATCTTCAATGCAATTCACAACGACGTATCACATATTCGGAATGGGTTATACGACCCCATGGTCCTTTCCCGGTTAACCCGAATAGTGAGCGCTTATTCAAAAATAAGTGTGACATTCTAATTCAATTAAATCACATCAGATACCCATTCAAAGGGAAATATTGATAGTCGGTTATTGAACTATCAATTGATATGCACACATCACCAGATTCCAAATAATTTTCCAAATTATTTACTTTCCAAAATATCTTTACAAGATATAAAATTTTCACACTTCAAAAATAAATCAATATTTATTTTCAAACAAATTCTACTTTCACATATAAATTCCATAATGAATTTATATTCTAAAATATTCATGCATATACGATTTCAATTCTTCATTTCAATTTATCTTCAAAAAGATAAATTCTCAAAACGTTTCATTTCACATTGGAAAAACATTTCCATACTTATTATTCATAAGTAATTCTCAAATCTTTTTATTTTCAATACTTAGAAAATATTCAATATACTTAAATCGAATTAAGTATATATTTCATTCTATTAAGGAAATCATTCTCCTAACATATTTATTTGGGCCAAAACGAATGTTACGTAAAACATCGTTACGACAACCCAAAATCACTAGTATAGGGATTCGAAATTAAAAATAGATATATAAATCCCAATACTATACAAAACATTTCCTTTCGGAAATCATTTACTATAACAACAGTGTTATAGTCCATCATCTCCTTCTATTTCTCGAAAACGTCTATTTCAACAATAAATGTTGAAATCTATGGTTTCGAATCTCAACACATTTAAAACTTCGTTAGATCGTTTTAATTCTATTTCAAATATCACATTCAAAACAATTTCTTTAACATCTTATTCACTATTCAAAAACGTGAATATTCTACGTTAACAAATTTCATCAATTCTATGCCTTTTATTTCAAAGGATTATTCACAGTCAAAAATGTGAATATAACTCCATCAATAGGTTTCAGCAATTTACTTATCAAAATAATTCGTTTGCGAATTTATAAAACAATGTTTATAAATTCCATTTCTATTTATTTATAAAAGCTTCCTTTTTATAAATTCTTTTATTAATCTATTTCAGTTTATAACTCAATTATAAACTAAAAGTTCATATTATAAGTTAAATACTTATAAAACGATTATTTTACAAAATCGTTCTTTTTAAAGACTTTCCAAATCATAAATCTTATAACTTATAAGATTGTTTATTTATCCAAAATTATTCTTTCAATAACTTCACAAATTTATAAATCTTACTATTTATAAATTTTATTTATAACTTCACAGTTTATAATTTTATAAATTTCATTCTTTAATGAAATTCATTTTCACTTCATTCAAACACTTATAAAAACTCGTTTTATAATTCAAAGGTTTTAATTTATAAATATCAATTTATAAATCCTTTATAAAATCAATTTATACTATTATTTTAAAACATCTTTAATCTCCTTCATTATTTCACCATTTTGATTCATAAAATAATTAAGTTTTATAAATCCTATATTTAAACTTTTCACAATAAATTCTAAAATCCCGATTAAACTATTTTATAAAATCGTTAGCATCATATTCTCAAAAATCAGTTTTTAACTATTTTTCTCAAAAATCATAATTTTTATAACTTTAAAAATTATAACGTTTATTTATTTAAAATGAATCAATTCCAAAAATATTTTATAAACGTATACTTTCAAAAATCACTTTGAAATCATTTTAAAATCCCAAAATTTGGGTCCAATGATGCCACACACCAAATAGTCAATCACGACAACAATGATCCATCATATATCGATATGATAATCCATCAAATATCAAAATATCTGAAATCAAATAAAAACTGTTGAGGAATCCAGTTGGATCCCTCCAACCTGTTTTCCTGCATCCACAAACATTAGCACAATACCAATTTCGCTCCAGTACGAAATTATCGCGGTATATGTTTTTAATAAATATTATCCGCTTAATAACGGCGTAATAGGGTCTCATCCGCTAAAAAATACGGGAAATCAATCAACTGCAATATATACATATGCCAATATATATATATATTGATATTATTTATAATACCAATTTCACTGTTTATGAAATATTCGCGGTATATGTTTTTAATAAATAACATCCGCTTACTAACGGCGCATAATGTCTATTTTAACAATCAATAGATATCAGTCATCATTCAAACATGCATTCAAATATTTTAAATCTAACTATTTAAAATAAAATCGAAACTGATTCGATTGAGTGAGAAGTTCTCACCTTGATTTTAATTTCCGTTTTAGCGATTTATTTCGAATAAAATTAAACGGACGTTTAATTTTATCCAAAATTCTCACTAACTCCAAACGACTCCAAACCAACTCCATCGCGTAGTGCTCGTCCATACGATTCCAATGCAACTGAGTTTGCATTTTTTCGACCTCGTATGAAAAAGTTATGATTTTATGAAGTTTATACGAATTTATATAAACAATTTACAACAAACTTTTATTTATTTTAACCTACAACCATTCCAGGCCGTTGGATCCACTGCAAAGCCATCAGGACCGTAGCTTGCTTCTTCCCAAACGTGCGCAAACATCTCCAGGACTTCGAACGACACTTGAACCCAACAAGCTCATCTAGGGTTTCAATTTTCGACCACAACAAGCGATTTGAACACGATCGGAGACTTGCATTTTGAAGAGCACGACAAACACTGTACTCGGCCTCAACCCCCTGAAGCTTGGCTGCCTCGTGATGCGCGCGCATGAAGGTATACACGGTACGCACGCGACCCCATAACTCCCCCATCGTCGCTCCAAACACGATCTCCACCGTTGATCTCGTAGCTCTCATCGCCCTCTTCAATACTCTAGTTGAAAGTTTAGCCTAATTGTCGACGGATTGAAAGATAAAAGAGAGGGAAGGGGAGAGTTTTCTGGCCGTTGAAAAGGAGGGTGGCGGCTGCAACGTGATTAGGGTTTTGTATATATATTTTTTTTATTAAGTGGGGGGCTATTTATAGAGAAAAATTCGAACACTATTCATCCCGGAAATTCCGAACTCCGATTTAGGCGCCGTAACCAGCGTTTCTAAGGTTTACCCCGCGTTCCGAACACAATGGAACAGGTTTCGGAAGCTAATTCGGACATCTGTGCGAGTTATGGATGTAAACGCTCAATTTAAATTAAACCGATTTAAATCGATTTCTAGGCGTTTTAATTCGTACCGGACAAACGGTAAATCCAATTGACACGAAATTTGAAACCTTACAATAATATCACATTACGGATCCGATGAAACTGGTTTCGTCGAAATCCGAGACTTTTTGAAAAATGGCTATTTTGACTCGCCAAATTTAAATTAAAAATAATTCGATGCGTTTCGAGCTGCCACGATCAAACGATAACTCCGATTGACACGAAAATTGAAATCCGGTAATAACTAACTATTACGGATCCAATGGAACTGGTTTCGTTCAATTCTGAGACTGTTCAAAAATTGACTATTTTCACTAGTCGATTTTAATATTAAAATATTCAATTTTCACAAATTAACTTTTAATTCGATTTTAAAAGTTCTAAAATATCATTCTAACTCTAACATGATAAAATAAAATTTTACAAATCATTTTCAATCATATTTAACCCAATTTTCAATTATTTTCATAATTTAACGTATTAAATTATCGATTTAATTATTCAATTAAATCCAATAATTCAAATTAAAATTTATTCGACTTATAAATTCACTTATTAATATTTAAAATTAATTAAATATTCGAAGTTTAATTTCTAAAAATTCTGGGTCGTTACAATATGTTTGCTTGGTTATGGAAATAATTCATGATAAATACACATCGAATTTACACAAAGAAAACATTTTCTCTTATGAAATATAGAAGTGTTATGGCATAGTTAAACCACATTAAACATGAATAAAAATGGTTTAAAATGGTTTATAAACATTTTATAAACATTAAAACTCATTTTGGCAAAATTTTGAAAAGAATTGAAAAACAAGTCAAAATTATGCGCGTCGCGTAATGACACTTCGTGATTTCATGCTGTAAAAGTTAAATCAATGTGTAGATAACTATAGTTTCAACATGAAGGAGAAAAATCAAGATTTCATTTTGTAAAATTTGAGATATGTACAAATCAAGTTTTCAAAACCATCGTGTTTTGGCAGTTTGTAAAAAATGGATTTCAACTCTTAAAAATAGATATTTTTAAATCTTTAAAAATATGAGGTAAATTCTAAAAATATTTCGAAAGAGTTTTAAATGGAAAAATTGGACATATAAAATGTTTAAATGGGATTTTTGATACGAACCCTTAAAAGCACTATTCACAGGATTTAACAAAGATATTTGTAAATTTCTGAAATAAGGTTTAAACTTGGGTTTTCTTCTCGAATCTTTTTGAAATAATTTTCAAATGATAAATCAAATACTTTTAAAGGTTTAGAGTCGATCAAATAACTTGACTACTTTATGGGTAACAGAGAGGTAGCATTTAGGCTGGAGTTTGGGAAACTAGTTGCATGCTCCTCCTAACTATCTAAAATGGCCCAAGGAGAGAATAATTAATTTGATCTACTCAGATATTTTCTTAAGATAAAAGAAAAGAGATTGGAGTTTTCCAAAAGTTAAATAAGATATAAAATATAATTTCAATGGTAAAGGAAATATTCTAGTTAAACTCTGTGTTAAATTTCGAGGAGGGAACCCATACAATATATATGAACTTAAAAGGAGATTTCACTGTTATTCGACGAATAATACAGATTGAATATGGAAATTATTATTGAGTATAATTACTTTAAAATTTATGAATCCTTTTTTTTCTCTGTATTAATTGGTTTGGGTATACAGTAAATGATGTCTTAAATAACATTGTTTTTGACCCATTAAAGATGTTTTAGAAATGTGAAAACTTCATTAAGAATTGGAATTATACTAATAATAGAATATGGAAATATTTTTCCTAAGTAATTAAAGAGAAATGATTTGGTATTTCCAAAGATAAAAGGGGTTTTAATTACAAAGGATTAATAAAAGGGGTTTAATAATCCTATCTACGTTGATAAAGAAAATGGTTTAAAGACATATATATTTAAGAAGATATATTACTTGGATAAAAGACATTGATTAATTGGATAATAATCACCCACATACTTGACATCCTTTATACATAATTGGTTCAGAGAGATCGGGATCGAATTTTGAAGATTTCTATCTGAAAACCAATTTGAATCAATATACGCGGTTGAAAGTGATGACATGTTGGAAAAAATGATTTCGAAGACTGAGATCTTCATAATGTAGGGCTACTTGCCTCTAACCTCTAGGTGATTCCCATATCATCATATATATAGTGGCAATGGTACCTTCATTTTGAAATCTTCAATGCAAAGACTACTTACTACTAATCCTAGGGGTAATTCTCAAATAAGATATAGTAGGAGTATCTGCGGTTTGTCATGTTCCTAGACAACCTGTATGGACGACTGTCTGACATTGTATTTCTAAGACCACGTACATTGGTTTTTACATAGGTATATCTATATGGTAGTGTAGGGGATAACCCCTGTTATACTTGACACCTTTCCCTAAGGCATATGAACTTAGGGGTTGTACTTTTATTGGAACCAATTAATGTGTCATCGAAAATGGGAATGTGGCATTCAAAGTGGGATTTGTCATGTGAAAGGTAAAACGTTACCTCATGCCTCACAATTAGTAATGGCAAAAACATGGTAGATGCGGCATGGCTAAGTGGGTCGCACCCATTAGGATATGTTCATCACCTTTCTAGATTATTCTTTAAATTTTGGTTTTAATTGTGTACTATCCATGGTAGAAGTAGGCCGGTTCTGTATTGGTTGAGAGCAGTGGGGTTATGCCTCGGTACATTACTCTAAGGATGTACTGTCGAAAGGTTGTCATTTACCTTGTCTTTGTTGGAAATCCATTTCTCAATATGTGCCTTTATGGTTTTGACTGTAGAACCTACTATGTTAGAATTTAATTAATGTAAATTTTTGGCTAAGATTAACATGTATTTTAGTTTAGACGTTATTATAATATCATTGGATTTTATGTAGTATGTTTTGGTTATCTAAAGGTGAAAACATGTCCATGTTTATGTGCGACGTGGTCTTATGAGATACCCTTTGTTTTCAAAAATATCCGCGTTTTGATTTTTCTCACACCAGTCCCATGACAGACCTGAAGTTTATTTTCTTTTCCCTTAAATTTCGAGCATCCTATTTTTCCAAGCAATCAAGTAGTTTAAGTCTAGCTTGGAACATTTTGGGGGAGCTTGGAGCAGGAGTTGGAGTTTCTGCGGTAGATGATTACCATTTCCATTTCCGCTGCATTTTGTTTACTGTTTGTACTCAGCATTAGTAGGGCCAGAGATTTACAACTGTCAAGGCTAAGAATATGATAAACTCTGATGTATGTATTTAAAAATTTCTGCTGTAAAGATATATATTGAAATAATATATGTTATTCCATTTGTGTTAGATTCTGTTCTATTTTTATTTTTCTATTTACCCTTAACGATCGATTTTTCTAGCACTTGAATACTCAGCATGCAATACAGTGAATGTATTAGTGTCAATTTTAAAGGGTCAAAAATCTCGTTCGTCACAAACATCTAAAATTAGAAATAAAAAATTGAAAGAGGATAATGCAGCTCTAAAAGAAGAGAACGAGCTCCTGAAAAAAGAAATTGAAGATTTGAGAAAAAGGAAAGAAAAGGAAGAAAAAGATGAAAATCGTAATGATGACAAAATTAATAATGATCAAATAAATTATGATGAAGCAATAGATGATGATGATGATTATGAAAAAGATGAAGCTGAAAACAAAGATAAATATTGTGATGACAAAGACAAATATTTTAATATTCGTAAAGAGGATGATGGTGATGATGTATTTTTAAATGCAGACTTTGAAGATCTTAATGAAGACAAAACTATTGAAGCTGATGGTGCTAACAAAGCCAAGAAAGAAGGCGATGATGATAATTCTGCTAATGTATATCATGATGGGGAAGATGGTATTAACGATAAAGACTACTAATGATGAAAATCAAGTTAATGGTGATAACGATCATAATAACAGTAATGATGGTTCTTATGCTGTTGGTGGTACCGATGATGGTAGTGAAGGTATTGGTGGTGGTAAGGATAATGACCAAAATGTTGATCATAAAGATGGTGGTGATCATAACGTTAGCGCTGGTAATAGCGATGGCATTGGTGCTAATGGAAGTGCTGGTGACAGAGATGCTGGTGCTAGTGATAATATTGGTGATGTTGGTGGTGCTAATCAAAATAAGGATGATATTACTGCAAAAGATGACGATGATGAAATAGCAAGCCAATTCGAAATAGCTGTCATATCAAAGGAAATGGAAAAGCAATGAAAAGATAAAATTTACAGAAGAAAAAAGAAAAGCACAAAAAAGGTAAATATTTACAAATTATTATTGAAAATTTAGACGTGCAAATATTTGTCACGCAAATATCTATATGGTAGTAAACAAAATAATTAATAACTGAATTTTTTTGATAAACCAGGTTATAAACCAAAAGATCTAATTGTAGAAGCACATCGCAAAAATAGCTCAAAAAACATTAGGTATATATTTTAAAATAATTTTCATTTTTTCATATAAAATAAGTCTCTTAAAATATTTGACATATACCAATATACAATTGGAACGAATGTTGAAAATTTTGGCATACCAGGGAAAGGCACCCCGACGTTCAACCATTGCCATCAAGCGAAAGCCTAGAAAGCAATCAAAAATCAACTCAAGATCAAATGGAGATAAAAAAGTGACTGCAGAATACGAAATAATGAAGAAAAAAAGGAGAAAAATCAAAAAAGTATAAAAGTTAAGTTTTTCCATCTTCACCGTTTAAGAGAATTAAACTGAAAAAAGAAGAGGAAAAGAAAAAAATGCAAATTTCCAATACAAGCCATTGAAAAAAAGAAAATACATATAAAAATCCAAGAAAGAAAATACCGACAAAAGAGAAGCTAAAAAAGGTAATATTGTCAACATATGTAAAGGAGATGAATATGATCATGGCAGATCAGAAACAAAAGAAGATGCTCGTGAAAGTTGTTGAAAAAAGCAAGCTTGCAAAAAGATGGCTTTCAAACAATCAAATCGGTGAACTAAAAGCTTTTTACCAACATGAAGGAAATAAGTAATTTATTTAAATAAAACATAACATACATACATGTATATAAATACATGACAAATATTTGCATGGTCGACATTGCCAACTACACATGCTCACCAACTTACAATAATACATACTAATATAATTTTGATATTATTAAAACATGAAAACATCATTCTATAACGTAGGAAAAAAAAATCGAAATAATAAGAGTAAATATTTCTGGTATGCTATTCAACAAATTCATTGATTCTAATTTTACAACACATTTTCAATATAATATGATAAATATAGATAAAAAATAAGAAAATATCTCGATGCAGGTTATAGGCTGGTTCACGAAAATCAAACTTGAGCCAAAACGTAAAGATATTATTTACTTACATTCCTATGCAGTGGTATGAAATACTTAAAACTAAACATACGTATCACTTTGAAACTAATTATAATGTAAACATAGGTATCTATTATTGACAACTACAAACCCACATATGAATCTGTGGTTGTCAAAGTGCTGGAAGAAAGAGCAATGACTTACAAAAAAATATTTATACCGCCGCATCATGTAAACCACTATATTTAACCAAAATTACCAAACAAATTTATCTATTTGTTCACAATTTTCAGAGAGACAATTTGATGAACCTGCTTACAACAATTTGTTCAAGAAATGGCAAGAAACCAACTGAATTAAAAAAAAATCCAGTAAAATTCGTAACTTGCCCACAATAGGAGTCTCATTCGTAAGTAGAACTTATTGTTTATTAAAGTATTTTTCAAAACATTTAGAATATCAATTTTTATGAAATGATGCAAGATTGATTGTGCGATATTTATAATGAGATTCATGGAAGATCTTTCCGAAGACAAAGACATTGAAGAGAATCCTGAGTTGTATAATATTAATTCCATACAGTATGTTAAAGCTTTGATGATATATGATATAGTTGTAGACGAAAAACATGGATGGAAATCAGATCTTGATACATAGAATTGTCCCAAAGATTTGCTGACTATAGGAAATTTTTGATAATGAATGCAATAAACCTCTTGATGTTGGAAGTTAGGTATTAGCTTTTAGATGTAGGTAGTAGATACTAGATATTGCTTGTTTTAAAAACACATGTTTGATGTTAGATTGTGACTGTTGTATGTTTGCATACATTGTTTGATATCATATTTTGAATGTTGCATATGTTTTTTTAACTGAAATGTAATATGAAATATTCAGAGAAAATGTTGTTGTTTTATAAAGTATAAAATTATAAAACATTATATATTCAGTTCAATATATGGCCAGATACTTTTGACTAGAAATTTTTTACTAGGTAAATAATTACCTGGCAAATATTTACCGAGCAAATATTTTCTTAGCTATTGTTTCCAACAATTTTTTTTTTTAAAACTAGAAGGATTACTGCATTTTTTATAACTACGTTGACATATTGCTATAATTGTAAGATAGAAAAAAAAAACTTCAATAAAACAACAAATACTAACACAAATACAAAGTTCATATTAAAGAAAAAGTGTAAAAATTATGAAGTTAAACATAAATAAAAAGTTCTCTTTTTATTCACTAACATTCTATTTTATAAAGAATACTTTGCCTAACTTACAAGAAACATATTTCAATTCTGGACCGTGTGTAAATACATTTTTTTAGTCTCTTAAAGAAATGATTTGTTATATCACTAAAACATACAAAATTGAATGCCTATATTTTTCTGTCAAGATAGAGGAGACTTCATTTTACTTTAATCTCTCGTTTGAAATCAGAGACAAATTGTATTTACCTTCCCAAAATCTATTAACGGAAGATTGCAATCAATATTTGATCTTTCTTAATCTTCTAACTCTTCATCTTCATAATCTTTCCTCTGAATCCTCCATATTCATTCAAGTAGATCTAAACTTGAGGTTGTTAACAGAAGATGGCCAAGGGGCTTGGAAACTAGAGAAAGATAGGAAGATATTATAGCCTTGAAGAGAAAGAAGCATATTGTGGAGAGTCATTAAGTAAAGGTACTATCGAGCTAGCATTCATTTTAGTTTGAGTACTGACAGAATAATACAATAAAAACACCATCAGTACTCAAACTAAAAAGGATTGCCAACCAGACATGGAAAAAATAGGAGATACCAGTGGTTAGCCATAGGAGAAAGCTTAAAGATAAAAAAATTCACTAAATAAGAAGATGAAAAGCAAAGAAAAAATAGATATAGACAAAAAAAATATTAGTCGTATATTATGATGACCCACCCCGTCGGCCCTCGATGATCGACATTAATACATCATCGGTCTTCATGTGCTGCAAATTCAATTGCTGGAGAGTCATCTAATCATGGGGTAAAAGGAAACAAAGATAGAAGATAAAACAAACAGAATCTCAAATCGCATTAAAACAACTTGTAATTTTACATATGGAAGATACATATAATCACTCCAAGTGATTTATCAGAGTTACGGCATGTACTAATCCAGCCAGAATAGTTATGATAGTCTATCTTTACAAGTGCTAGTAGATACATATACATAATACAAACACAAAGGAATATACATAACTTCTTTAGAAGACCCAAAATGCTCCATGCTCCATGCTCCATTCCAAAATGCTCGAAGCTTTCCTAACTATGTCCGGGACAATTATGTCACTTAGAGTTTAAGGGAAAAGAAAAATAAACTCCGGGTCAGTCATGGGGCTGGTGTGAGAAATACAAAATACGCATTTTGAAAATAAAAAGGATATCTCATAAGACCACGCCACACATAAACACGGAACGGGTTTTTGATGTGCACGTAAATGTGCATTTATATATACATCCATATTTTATCTACTTTTATTTAAATAAATGTCATATTTGGGTATTTTAATATGTTTAAACCAAAATTCAATTATTTTCAAATCATCGTGTATTCATCTTCATACAGTGGTAAAATGGTCATTTTGTGCATGTGTTAACTTGAGAATTTTTACTTGGACATTTTTTATGATTTTTATAGGAATTTGGATGCATATGGAAGAGGGTTTAATGAAGATATATGCATGCACAAAAGAATACAAAGAAAGGAAGATGGAAAGAATTCAAACACATGAGCATGGAGGACCCCACCTACCCACCTACCCACTTATCTAAATCCACAATTAGAAGCTAATGGACAACTAAGTGGAGGTTAAAGCTTCATGCATACTTGATAATGGATTAATTAGAGGCTAATAGTTACTTGGTGGCCACACTTCCTAAAGGACATTTTGGAAAGCACCCAAAAAATTGAATTAGGGTTTTATGCATGTATAAATTGCCCACTTATGTACATGTAGATATCTATTTACTCTTCTTATTACTTAGGAAATTAGCAAGTTGTAAACAACAAATCAAAGTGAAATAAAAATGGCTTCCTGAGCCTTTTCTTTTCTATGTGCTTCTCTTTACTTTAATGCTTATTTCTATGCTCTTTTCTTTTCTTCTTTAGTAGATTAGATTTACATTCATGCAAGTAGTGTAGCTTTATTTTTTATGCAAGTAGTTTAGTAGCTAGTCTCATTTTCTTCCTTTTCTTATTTTCCGTTTCTTTTTCTTTTTAATGTTGAAATTTATATGTATTGATATGATAACACAAATGAGTAGCAAAACCCCTTCAATTTAGGGGTAATGAAGCTCTCTAACTTTATGTAAATTCAACGTTTCTATAATTTATGGTCTCTTTTATGTGTGCTTCATGAAAGTAGATATTGATGTAAGTTTATACAAGTGGGTTTGATAGTCTATGTTGCATTTGCAAATGGGCTATTCTTATTCAATATAAACACAATTACATCATCATTTTTTGATTCATTTTGATTTTGAAATGAAAGTAAAAACAAAATTTGATAATCTATATTACTAATTACAATAGTAAATCGATCATACTTAAAATAGCTTTTGCTTTGACTTCATTTTCATGAGAATAGATAAGTGGCTTATTTGTTGTATTATAGTTTGATGGTTTAAGTTATGTTAATTAGTAACATAAATAAACCATACTTATGATAAATACAACACTTATTTCACTTAACATCAAAAATAGAGATCATAGATGATTTGTTTGTTGATTTACAAAAATATGAGAGTAGATTTGCCTCTAAATTGTTTTCTTAACACATAGTTTTCAATCTCATTTTCATTCTAGTTTTAGCTTCATTTTGTTTACAATTTGCAGTTAACAATCTTCCCTCCTCTTTGGTCTAATTTGATTGAATAGAAAATTTTAAAATCTAAAAAATTCCCTATGGATCGATCCGTACTCGCCACGTACTAAAATTATACACTGTGCGCTTGCGGTAATTTTAATTCAAAAATTTTCAGCGATTTTCTAACTCATAGAAAATATGTCGTTAGTTTTTACCTTATGATAACAAAAACATCCGCTATGCAAAATCGTTTGATATTATTTTCAATGACTTTCTTTGAAAACATTTGCAAATAAACTTATGAATCTTAGCCAAAATTGTTACATTACTAAATTCCAGCATACTAGCTACAATGTAGGTTCCAAAATCAAAATCTTACAAGGCTCGTTCGAAATTGGATTGCATATAATGGCAAGGTGATGGACTACCTTCCATACAGTATACCTTTAGAGGGATATACCAAAGGTACAAATACTGAAGGCCTATACCAACACAAAACTATCCTACCCTTTTGCTAGATAGTCCCGAATATGAAATCACCCCGGTCGTTATTGACCTTTAGCGGGATCCTGAAGCATACACCACATACTCGACGTATAGAGAGTAATCTAGAAAGGTGATGACCATCTCCTAATAAACGCGACCCACATAGCTCTGCCGCATCTACCCTGCTTTAGTCAATTCCGGTTGATGAGGCCTGAGGTAATGTTTTACCTTTCATATAGCGCATTCCACTTTGAATGCCACACTTCCATTACTTGATCACACAATTTATTTCTACAAACGTATTACTCCTAAGATCGTACGTCTCAGCAAAGAGTGTTAAGCTAAGAGAAGTTGTCACCTCCGCTACCTAACAGATGACACGTTCATAGAGATTAATCAATGTAATTAGAAATGCAACGTCTGACGTTCGTCCATACAAGTTTTCCAAGAATAGGACAAACCGAAGGCACTCCCCTTCCACATCCTGTCGGAGATTACGCCTAGAATTAGTACCGAGAAGTCCTTGCATCGAAGATCTCAAATGAAGTACTACTGCCACATAAGTATGATATGGGAAATTTCCCCTGAGGGTCAGTGATAAGTAGCCCTACATTCCATCTTCCAAATTATTTCCATGTCTTCACTTTGAATATGTAAATTGGTTTGAAGTGGTTTCGATAAAAATTGCTAAAATCTGACCCAGTTCCTTCGAACCAATCATCAATAAAAAGATGTTGACTGAATAGAGAATTATTCTTTGATTGATTAATTTTTTTATCAAAATATCTTCTGGAGATATATATTTTTAAAACATTCTTTCCGGTGTATATAGAATCGTTAAATCTCTCTTTGGAAAATTATTTATTAGATCTTAACAAAGATTGCTTAATTCAAAATCAAAATTTTGATTGAGTTGAAACCATGTTATCTAAGATGTTAATCAAAAAACCAGTAAATATTAAGTAAGTAGAATCTATAGAAATCATCTAATTCTACTCAATATCAATTCTCGTATTCAACAAGTGCTATTGGCGGAATAACGACGAAATCAACTTTTAAATCCCACCAATAATACAAATTCCCTCTTCAGGCTTTAACACTATGTATAAGAAGATTATCCGAATAAAATCCAAGTTATTTATATTTGAAAAATTATATCCTTTATATTTTGAAATTTTTTGATTCGAGTAAATCAATTTTAACATCCCCTCCGTCGGGCCATCCGAACAGCTAGTGAGAGCAGGAAACTGGTATCTCAAACTCAAGCCAAACACTACCTCTCTGTCACCTATAAGATGGTCAAATTATTTGATCGACTCTAAATTTTTTAACATACTTAATTAACTTTCAGTTATTTATTTAACCAATTGCATAAATCCTTTAAATCACCTTTAAAATAAATTATTAATCATTTAAAACATTGACAAAAGATTTGGAAAAGAATGACCGTGTAACGACCCAGAATTTCTGTCAATTGAAATTCATATATTTAATTGATTTTTAAATATTAACAAGTAAAATTTGTAAGTCGAATAATTTTTATTTTGAATATCTAGATTATATGGATAATTAAATCGATAATTTAATATTTGAAATTACAGAGATAATTGGAAATTGGGTTTAAAGTGATTTAAATTTGATTTGTAAGGTTATAATAAATCGTATTGGAGTTATAATGATGTTATAGAACTTTTAAAATTGAATTAAAAGTTAATTTGTGAAAATTGAATATTTTAAATATTTAATTGACGAGTTAAAATAGTCATTTTTGAAACAGTCTCGGCTTTCGATGAAACTAGTTTCATCGGATCCGTAATGTTTTATATTTGTATGGTTTCAAATTTCGTGTCAATCGGATTTACGGTTTGTCCGGGGCAAGCCAAAACGCATAGAAATTAGTTTAACCGATTTAATTTAAATTTGATCAATTATTTCCGTAACTCGCACATATGATCGAATTAGCTTCCGAAACACGTTCCATTATGTCCAGAACGTAGGGTAAACCCTTGAAATGCCAGCCGACACGCTTCGTTTGGAGTTCGGCAAATCTCAGATGAATAGTGTTTTAGCAAATTTTCTATATAAAGACCCCCTATCTTCACAATTTTCCAAAACCCTAGAGCTAGGTCACAGCCGCCACTAAACAATCAATGGCCGAAAATATTCACTTCTTTCTCCTCCAATTATCTTCCAATCTATCGACATTTATCAAAATCTTTCAACTAGAGAAATGTAGATCGTCACGAGATCTACAGATCCAACGGTGGAGATCGAAAACAGGGCGATGGATCAACGACAATGTGAGCTTGAACGGCCGACATTTGTTCACTTTTTTCAAGGGATAGTCATGACCGAGCTCGGCACTATCTTAGCCGAGAGTTGAGCACGAGACGAGCAATTGAACGGTGTAACCTGATCGTCGTGGAAGTGGAAGATGGGGTGGCGACGTGTAGGGTTTGAAGGCAGCTCGAGTGGGTTTCCTGCGTTCGAAATAACGATGGGAGGAAGGTGATAAAACACGTCCATGATTTGGTGAAGGGATATGGACGGCCTGAGATTAAAAGGTTGAATAATAATAAAAGAAATTGTAAATTTTGTTTTATAAAATACGTATAAACTTTGAAACGTGATAACTTTTTGATACGAGGTCGAAAATTGACGAAACGAATTGCGTTGGGTTCGTATTGACGAATACTACGTGATGGAGCTGGATGGAGTTGATTGGAGCTAGTGAAAATTTTGGGTAAAATTAAACGCGCGTTTAATTTCATTCGAAATAAAACACTGCGACTGTTATTGAAAGCAAGGTGAGAACTTCTCACTCAGTCGAAACTGTTTCGATTTAAATTTTAAATAGTTAGAATTAAAATTGTTAGATTATGTGATTGAATGATAAATTGTTATATGTTGTTTTAAATAGACCCTATACGCCGTATATTAAACGGATGTTATTTATTAAACACATATACTGCGATATTCCATCTTGATATGGAATTGGTATTATATATGTACTTGGAGTTGATTTTCCCGCATTATATAGCGGATGAGACCCTATTGCGCCGCATAATAGCGGATAATATTTATATAAACTCATGTACCGCGACATTCCATATTGGAACGGGATTGGTATTGTGCTAACATCTGTGGATAAAGGGAAACGGGTTGGAGGGATCCAACTGGATTCCTCACCCGTATTGATTTATTTACAGATATTGTGATATATTCTGTTATCATATGATATATGATGTTTTGGATGCCGTGATTGTTATATTTAGTGCTGTTGCAGCATTGGACCTATTTTTGGAGTTTTAAAAATGTTAAAGTAATGATTTTCAAATTTAAAAGGATTTTAAAGTGATTTTTGAAAGTACACGTTTATTAAACTTTGGAATTGATTCATTTTAAATAAATAAACGTTATAATTTTAATGTTTTAAAAATTATGATTTTTGAGAAATATAGTTGAAATGTGATTTTTGAAATATGGAGTTAATAATTTTATAAAGTAGTTTAAATAGAGATTTTTGAATTTATTATAAACGGTTTATGTAAAAGATTTGTAAAATTGATATTTATAAATTTAAAATATGGGAATTATAAAACAAGTTTTTATAAGTGTTAAAATGAAGCACAAATGGATTTCATAAGTGAATGAAATTTATAGATTTATAAATTGTGAAGTTATAAAATGAATAGATTTTGTAAAATAAAAGATTTATAAGTAATTAACTTATAAATTAGATTTTGGCATTTAAATGAGATTTAAATAGAATTTGTTAATTAAGGGATTTTATAAGTTGAAGTTTCATAAAATTTATATAGATATGAATTTATAAACATTGGTTTATAAATCCGAAAACGACTTATTTTGATAAGTTAATTATTTTAGCTTATTTAAAGGAGATATGTCCACAATTTGGACAGTGGATGATCCTTTAAATTAAAATGTGTAGAAATGTTGAATTTAGTTAACGAAGTATATTCACGATTTTTGATAGTGAATAATATATTAAAGAAATGGTTTAGGAAGTGATCTTTTAAATAGAATTAAAACGATTTGAAGTTGTTTTAAAATGTGTTAAGGACCGAAACCATAGATTTCAACCTTCATTGCTGAAATAGACGTTTTCGAGAAATAAGGAAAAGATGGATTATAACACTGTTGTTATAGTAAATGATTTTTCGAAAGGAAATGTTTTATATAGTATTGGGATTTATATATCTATCTTAATTTCGAATTCCTATACTAGTGATTTTGGGTTGTCGTAACGATGTTTTACGCAACATTCGTTTTGGCTCAAATGAATGTGTTTAAGAGAACGTTTTCCTTAAAAGAATAAAACATATACTTAATCGTGTTTTAAGTATATTGAATATTTTTTAAGTATTGAAAATAAATGAATTTGTGAATTACTTATTGTTAAATAATTATTTAGAAATGTTTTCCAATGTAGAAATTGAAATGGGTTGGAAAATATATCTTTTCAAAGATAAATTGAAGTGAATATTTGGCAAGTTATTTAATTTATGGAAGATTAATAACAAGGGCCTAATGATTGTTATGGTGCTGGATATTTATTTGTTGGCCTTGATAGTTAAATAACCAACTATCGATATTTACCTTTAAATGGGTATTTGTTGTGATTTTCTTGAATTTGAATGCTACATTTATTTTAAAAATAAGCGCTCGTTATTCGGTTTAGCCGGGAGAGGACCTTTGTGTCATAAATCCCATTCCGAATAGTGATATGTCGTAATGGATAACATTTGAAGACCGGTGTTGGAGACCGGATACTTTGGAAAACGAAAGGATTACCGTCGGATGACTCTGCATCGGCTGATCTCCGATATAGGGATTTTACCACCCTTTGTGATAGGAAGTCCGGTCGTGATTAGTGAATATCTGAATTGCAAGGGCTTCTTTGGAAGTGCCTTCGGTTCTGTTCGATCCCGGAACAGACTTGTATGGTTGTGTGTCTGAGGTTACAATTTGAGATGTAAAGCTGGTTTCTATCAAATATATTTCTGTTGGTGGCGGAGAATTCATTCTCTTAGCTTAACACCCTTCTCCGAGACATACGAGCTCAGAGGTTATGTAGTTGATGGTTACTAGTGATATATTCCCAATTTGGTAATGTGGCATACGAAGTGCTGTTGAGCATTTGTTGATCAAAGCATAATTTTTGTATAAAGCGTAGCTTTGTGGACGAGACTTCGTCGGACCTCACACCCCGGTAATGGTCAAAACAGGAAAGATGCGGCAAGATTATTAGGGGATAGCACCCCCTTAGTATATGTCATTTCTTCTGGATAGAGGTGGTATTATGGTATGGAGCCCTGATACTTAACCTATGTTGTTGCTGCAAACTTATTATTTTGTGGTTGTTGGTGAATCCCGGGATTTAGGTCGGTTGCGACCGGGGGATGGCATATTCATGTCAGTTGTTACCCAGCTAGGGGTAACCCGGCCTTGTATTGGTAGAGATCCGGTTAGGTTCTCAGGGCGTCTTTCCAGAGGCGTTTCCATGTGGCAATGGGAAGTTCCTTGGCCTTACCATTTATTGGAAATCCAAAGAAACAATACGAGCCTTGTACGGTTTTAGTTGTAGAACCTGCCATTTAATATGGTAGCTATAGTAAGCATATTATAACGGTACCTATGCTGGCTAGGATTTATATTCTACTTTCGAAATGTTTTCCTACACTTTGCACTTATAATAATAATATTGAAAAGAAATTTGCGTATCAAGCATGTTTGACTATCATAAGTAGAAATTCTGCATTTTCATTGTGTGCGTGGCAGGAGGCCTTATGGTAGTTACATTTTCTAAAAGCATTGCGAATCCATTTAAAAATATTTCTTTGTTTGTTATAAAAAAATAAACTGTTTTAAGTTCTCACACCAGTCCCATGACTGACCTGGAGTTTATTGTTTCCTTCCTAAACTCTGGGTGCCCACCAATTTTAACACGGACAGTCTAGAGTAAGGTTATCAGGTCATTCTGGAATTCAGAAGTTGCTGTGGAAATCAGAAGCAAGCTGGATGGCATGGCGTATCAACTAGTATATAGTATTTCTTTTCCGCTGTTTGTTGTTGTAAACTCTGATAATGTAATATAATGTGATGTAATGTAATAACTGATATAGTTCTTTTGATTTAAAGATTATTCATTTATCTATTATATGTTGTTCCGCTGCGAATGTGAGATTCTGTTATTGTTTCTGTTGCTTTTTCTTTCTTCTTCCATCTTCTACCTCTTCTTTAACCCTAACGGTACGGTTTTACGACCTTCGATTTCTCGACAGTTGATACAGTGGAGGTATTAATGTCGACCTTCATGGTCGAAAAATCCCGTTCGTTACATCTGGTATCAGAGCATGTGGTTAGGTGACAACCTTGGCTCTGTTGGGTGTTACTCATTATAGATAGAGTCAGTAGTACTCTAGAATGAGTGTGAGTGTAATAATAGTTATGAGAGCGTATTTGTTAGTGAATATGAAATTGGTTTGTATTGTATTGACTTATCAGTTGATTGTTTATAGATTCTGGTCAATGCAGTCTTGCTTACAGTTGTCGATAGGGGTTTCTAAACTCTTAAACGAGATAAACCGACATAGTATCATTTTAAATGGGGTAAATGAAATAATTTTACCTTGATTATATTTTATATATAAAGGAATAATTTTTCAGAATTATTAAAGTGTATATAAATTGATTGTTTGGTTGTTGAAAATGTAAGAAAATATATATAAGTTAATAAAAGTTGGTTTAATAAGTTAAATAAAACATATTGTAAAAGAATAAATTGTATAAGCAAATGAATTATTAAGTATGGAATTATAATTAACGTGATTTACAATTGTGAAATAATCTTATATATAAGAAGTGAAACTATATAAACATATTTATAAATATGAGTTGTGAATAAAAATAAAATAAAATTGAACTATGGATTGAAAAGTCGAATCATGTTTATTTTGGAAATTATTTTCCAAAATTGAAAGTTAAATAGTGAAATTAGATAAGAAAGAGATTTATAAATGTGATTTATGAATAAAAGGAAAATTTTGAAAGAATATTAAGCACTGAATTCACTACTGTTGCTGGGAAATAATAAGGGTGATGACTGCAGCATCATCAGTATCATTTTCAAGTTTCTGTGTGATGGATTTGCTACCATAGTAAATTGGAAAATTGAAGTTCGGTTGGGAAAAACAAATTTGAAATTAAATCCAAGTGTAATTGTTTAATATAAGTGGAACGAGTTTTGAACTTATAATATGAAATAATAAAGATTTTACTTTGGTAAAGTTAAATAGAATTTACTGTAGAATTGGAATCTGAATTGGATTTATAAGTGGAAGTTTAAGTTAAGTTAAACAAATGATGTTTGAAATGGAATATAACTTAAGTAATGTTGAATGAAGTTGATTTTGGTATCGAAGTAAAATAATGAAGTGAATTAAATGGATGTGAACTTGAGTTATATAAATGAAATTCAACCTTATTTGTTAAATGAATTAGCAATTGAATTAATGAATGAATCGAATGTAAATCAATTGAATGTAAATAAATTGATAAGATATAATGGATGTAAGTGTTAATTCATTAAAGCTAATTAAAAGTGATGAACCAAATTGAATGAATGTAAGCAAAGTAAAGAAATTTGGTAATATTGGGTATACATTGTTTGTTAGATGATGGTTAGTTGATTGTATAGAAATCCATATGAAATTGAATTAATGAAATTGAAAGTTAAAGTAATTGAAATCAAATTGGAAGTTAAGTGAATCTTAAATAGAATTGAATTTGATTTGGAAGTGAACCAACTTGAATGTAAATTAGTGAATGTAAACTAATTGAATATGAATAAATGAATGTTAGTAAAAACATCCAATGTTAATGAATCAAATGTGATTTAAATTGGAAAACCAATTCGTTGAATATTAATGAGAAGTGAAAGTATATTGATTTGGTTATGGATGTTAATTGGATGACAGTTGGTTGATGGTTGAATTTATTGCTTTGGATTGCATTTGCTATATTGGCACATATTGTTGTTGCTTCTGATATATGTTGTATATCGATATTACTTTCATATATACATGTTTCTCATGATTTGTTGAGTGTTTAGTAGGTGTGGATTGCGCTTGCTTCGCATTTGGAGCTCGCTTTCACGCTATATTACCGTATATGCTCGCTAATAATATATAAGGTACATATCGTACTTTTACACTTTTTTCCCTGCGGGATGCCTTATTACTTGATGAGATGTATATTTGTGGTATATATATTGCCATTTTTTTCGGATCGAGCCGCGCAAAGGAGACTATGGCAAATTTTTCTCAAAATTTAAGGCGTTAGAATATTTTTGAGAAAATTGAATTTTTTTTGAAAAGATAACTAAGTATGATTTGAAAACTTAGTAAAGTTATTAAGAAGTTTAACTATTGGATTTTGGAAAAGTTAAACACTCAAATGAATTTGAAATTTAATTTGAACAAATGGCTTTGAAAAGTTAATGGATTCTGTAACTTTTTCTTACTTGGTAATTTCGAGGACGAAATTCTTTTAAGGGGGAAGTTTGTAACGACCCAGAATTTCTGTCAATTGAAATTCATATATTTAATTGATTTTTAAATATTAATAAGTAAAATTTGTAAGTCGAATAATTTTTATTTTGAATATCTAGATTAATTGGATAATTAAATCGATAATTTAATATTTGAAATTACATAGATAATTGGAAATTGGGTTTAAAGTGATTTAAATTTGATGTGTAAGTTATAATAAATCATATTGGAGTTATAATGATGTTATAGAACTTTTAAAATTGAATTAAAAGTTAAGTTGTGAAAATTGAATATTTTAAATATTTAATTGACGAGTTAAAATAGTCATTTTTCAAACTGTTTCGGATTTCAATGAAACCAGTTTTATCGGATCCTTAATGTTTCATTATTGTATGGTTTCAAATTTCGTGTCAATCGGATTTACGGTTTGTCACGGGCAAGCCAAAACGCATAGAAATTAGTTTAACCGATTTAATTTAAATTTGATCGTTTATTTCCGTAACTCGCACATATGATCGAATTAGCTTCCGAAACACGTTCCATTGTGTCCGAAACATGGGGTAAACCCTAGAAACGCCAGCCGGCACGCTTCGTTTGGAGTTCAGAAAACTCGGATGAATAGTGTTTTGGCAAATTTTCTATAAAAGGACCCCCTATCTTCACAATTTTCACAAAACCCTAGAGCTAGGTCACAGCCGCCACTAAACAATCAATGGCCAAAAATATTCACTTCCTTCTCCTCCAATTATCTTCCAATCTATCGACATTTATCAAAATCTTTCAACTAGAGAAATGTAGATCGTCACGAGATCTACAGATCCAACGGTGGAGATCGAAAATTGGGTGATGGATTAACGGCAATGTGAGCTTGAACAGATGACATTTTTTCATGTTTTTCGAGAGATAGTCATGACCGAGCTCGACACTATCTTAGCCGAGAGTTGAGCATGAGACGAGCAATTGAACGGTGTAACCTGATCGTCGTGGAAGTGGAAGATGGGGTCGCGACGTGTAGGGTTTGAAGGCCGCTCGAGTGGGTTTCCTACGCTCGAAATAATGATGGGAGGAAGATGATAAAACACACCCATGATTTGGTGAAGGGATATGGACGGCCTGAGATTAAAAGGTTGAATAATAATAAAAGAAATTGTTAATTTTGTTTTATAAAATACGTATAAACTTTGAAACGTGATAACCTTTTGATACGAGGCCGAAAATTAATGAAATGAATTGCGTTGGGTTCGTATTGACGAATACTACACGATGGAGATGGATTGGAGTTGATTGGAGCTAGTGAAAATTTTAGGTAAAATTAAATGCGTGTTTAATTTTATTCGAAATAAAACACTGCGACTGTTATTGAAAGCAAGGTGAGAACTTCTCACTTTATCGAAATTGTTTCGATTTAAATTTTAAATAGTTAGATTTAAAATTGCTAGATTGTGTGATTGAATGATAAATTGTTATCTGTTGTTTTAAATAGACCCTATACGTCGTATATTAAACGGATGTTATTTATTAAACACATATACCGCGATATTCCATCTTGATATGGAATTGGTATTATATATGTACTTGGAGTTGATTTTCCCGCATTATATAGCGGATGAGACCCTATTGCGCCGCATAATAGCGGATAATATTTATATAAACTCATGTACCGCGATATTCCATATTGGAACGGGATTGGTATTGTGCTAACATCTGTGGATGCAGGGAAACAGGTTGGAGGGATCCAACTGGATTCCTCACCCGTATTGATTTATTTACAGATATTGTGATATATTCTGTTATCATATGATATATGATGTTTTGGATGCCGTGTTTGTTATATTTAGTGTTGTTGCAGCATTGGGCCTATTTTTGTAGTTTTAAAAATGTTAAAGTAATTATTTTCAAATTTAAAAGAATTTTAAAGTGATTTTTGAAAGTATACGTTTATTAAACTTTGGAATTGATTCATTTTAAATAAATAAACGTTATAATTTTAATGTTATAAAAATTATAATTTTTGAGAAATATAGTTGAAATGTGATTTTTGAAATATGGAGTTAATAATTTTATAAAGTAGTTTAAATAGAGATTTTTGAATTTATTATAAAGGTTTATGTAAAAGATTTATAAAATTGATATTTATAAATTTAAATTACGGGAATTATAAAACGAGTTTTTATAAGTGTTAAAATGAAGCATAAATGGATTTCATAAGTGAATGAAATTTATAGATTTATAAATTGTGAAGTTATAAAATGAATAGATTTTGTAAAATAAAATTTTTACAAGTAATTAACTTATAAATTAGAATTTGGCATCTAAATGAGATTTAAATAGAACTTGTTAATTAAGGGATTTCATAAGTTGAATTTTTTATAAAATTTATATAGATGTGAATTTATAAACATTGGTTTATAAATCCGAAAACGACTTATTTTGATAAGTTAATTATTTTAGCTTATTTAAAGGAGACATGCCCACAATTTCGGACAGTGGATAATCCTTTAAATTAAAATGTGTAGAAATGTTGAATTTGGTTAACGAAGTATATTCACGATTTTGGATAGTGAATAATATATTAAAGAAATGGTTTAGGAAGTGATTTTTAAATAGAATTAAAACGATTTGAAGTTGTTTTAAAACGTGTTAAGGATCGAAACCATAGATTTCAACATTCATTGCTGAAATAGACGTTTTCGGGAAATAAGAAAAAGATGGACTAT
This sequence comes from Allium cepa, assembly GCA_030765085.1. NCBI lineage: Eukaryota > Viridiplantae > Streptophyta > Magnoliopsida > Asparagales > Amaryllidaceae > Allium > Allium cepa. The sequence continues at coordinate 296,034,381 of CM060941.1, read as the reverse complement.
AACATTGTTGTTATAGTAAATGACTTTTCGAAAGGAAATGTTTTATATAGTATTGGGATTTATATATCTATCTTAATTTCGAATTCCTATACTAGTGATTTTGGGTTGTCGTAATGATGTTTTACGCAACATTCGTTTTGGCTTAAATGAATGTGTTTCAGAGAATGTTTTCCTTAAAAGAATAAAACATATACTTAATCGTGTTTTAAGTATATTGAATATTTTTTAAGTATTGAAAATAAATGAATTTGTGAATTACTTATTGTTAAATAATTATTTGAAAATGTTTTCCAATGTAGAAATTTAAATGAGTTGGAAAATATATCTTTTCAAAGATAAATTGAAGTGAATATTTGGCAAGTTATTTAATTTATGGAAGATTAATAACAAGGGCCTAATGATTGTTATGGTGCTGGATATTTGTTTGTTGGCCTTGATAGTTAAATAACCAACTATCGATATTTACCTTTAAATGGGTATTTGTTGTGATTTTCTTGAATTTGAATGCTACACTTATTTTAAAAATAAGCGCTCGTTATTCGGTTTAGCCGGGAGAGGACCTTTGTGTCATAAATCCCATTCCGAATAGTGATATGTCGTAATGGATAACATTTGAAGACCGGTGTTGGAGACCGGATACTTTCGAAAACGAATGGATTACCGTCGAATGACTCTGCATCGGCTGATCTCCGATATAGGGATTTTATCACCCTTTGTGATGGGAAGTCCGGTCGTGATGAGTGAATATCTGGATTGCAAGGGCTTCTTTGGAAGTGCCTTCGGTTCTGTTCGATCCCGGAGCATACTTGTATGGTTGTGTGTCTGAGGTTACAATTTGAGATGTAAAGCTGGTTTCTATCAAATATATTTCTGTTGGTGGCAGAGAATTTATTCTCTTAGCTTAACACCCTTCTCTGAGACATACGAGCTCAGAGGTTATGTAGTTGATGGTTACTAGTGATATATTCCCAATTTGGTAATGTGGCATACGAAGTGCTGTTGAGCATTTGTTGATCAAAGTATAACTTTGGTATAAAGCGTAGCTTTGTGGACGAGACTTCGTCGGACCTCACACCCCGGTAATGGTCAAAATTGAAAAGATGCGGCAAGGTTATTAGGGGATAGCGCCACCTTAGTGTATGTCATTCCTTCTAGATAGAGGTGGTATTATGGTATGGAGCCCTGATACTTAACCTATGTTGTTGCTGCAAACTTATTATTTTGTGGTTGTTGGTGAATCCCGGGATTTAGGTCGGTTGCGACCGGGGAATGGTATATTCATGTCAGTTGTTACCCAGTTAGGGGTAACCCGGCCTTGTGTTGGCAGAGATCCGGTTAGGTTCTCGGGGCGTCTTTCCAGAGGCATTTCCATGTGGCAATGGGAAGTTCCTTGGCCTGACCATTTGTTGGAAATCCAAAGAAACAATACGAGCCTTGTACGGTTTTAGTTGTAGAACCTGCCATTTAATATGGTAGCTATAGTAAGCATACTATAATGGTTCGTATAAGATTTATATTCTACTTTCGAAATGTTTTCCTACACTTTGCACTTCTAATAATAATATTGAAAAGAAATCTGCGTATCAAGCATGTTTGACTATCATAAGGAAAAATATCCTCCAATTCTGCGTTTGCATTGTGTGTGTGGCAGGAGGCCTTATGGTAGTTACATTTTCTAAAATCATTGCAAATCCATTTAAAAATATTTCTTTGTTTGTTTTTTTAAAAAAAAACTGTTTTAAGTTCTCTCACCAGTCCCATGACTGGCCTGGAGTTTATTGTTTCCTTCCTAAACTCTAGGTGCTCACCAATTTTAACACGGGCAGTCTAGAGTAAGGTTATCAGGTCATTCTGGAATTCAGGAGTCGCTATGGAAATCAGAAGCAAGATGGATGGCATGGCGTATCAACTAGTATATAGTATTTCTTTTCCGCTGTTTGTTGTTGTAAACTCTGATAATGTAATATAATATGATGTAATGTAATAACTGATATAGTTCTTTTGATTTAAAGATTATTCATTTATCTATTATATGTTGTTCCGCTGCGAATGTGAGATTCTGTTATTGTTTCTGTTGCTTTTTCTTTCTTCTTCCATCTTCTACCTCTTCTTAACCCTAACGGTACAGTTTTCCGGCCTTCGATTTCTCGGCAGTTGATACAGTGGACATATTAATGTCAACCTTCGTGGTCAAAAAATCCCATTCGTTACAGACCGTGTTTAACACTATATTTCAAATGTTATAGAAAGTGCTGTGAAAAAGTGCTGCGAATGGTGCTTTTCAAGCTATATTGATCAAAGGATATTTCAATCATTTGAAAATTCATTTCTATAACTCAAATCACTTTTAAAATATTTTGAAAGATTTTTAGAATTTATTTCATATTTTTAAACAATTTTAAAATATCATTTTTTAAAGAAATCCTTTTATGTTTTCCAAACTATAAAACCGCGATTTTTCCAAAAACTATTTTTGCTCATATTTCAAAATTTACTTATCAAAATCTCAATTTTCTTTATTTTTTTGAAAACTATGGATATAATAGTTCAAAAAATTCTTATCTCGAAGAATTTCAAACCATATTCCATTCTATATATTCGTTCGACTTTTACGGCGTGAAATCACGAACTACCGTTATGCGACGCGCCTATTTTTGCCTCAATTTCCTATATTCATTTAAACTTTTCGAAAACACTTTTAAATGTTTGTAAAACATTTCTACATCATACTAAACCATTTTTAAGAGGTTTAAATATTCCATATACGCCATTTCATTTGATAAAGGAAAGTGCTTTCCTTTTTGCTTATCGACGTGTATTAACGTGACTTGCATATATATTCAAAAACCATATTAAATAACCATCATTAACAATCATATATATCATCCAACAGTATATATGACTATAGTTTAGGATTTTCCACCTTAGATCCAAACGAACTAACTGAAAATTGGCTATTGCTTCGCTATCTCAAAATAAAACTCCACGAAATTGAACTATAGAGCCTTGGATGGGCTTGGCCTAGCCTTGGGGTGGTCACGGCCTTGGTTTTGGAGGTGGAAAAGGCTCTTCCTTGATGGAAAATGGTGGTGGCTATGGTCTTTTAAGGTGGAGAGGTGGAGATTGGTTATTATTATTATATATATATATATATATGTATGTATGTATGTATGTATGTATATGTATATATGATTTTAAATTTCTTTTTGCACTATTCTTTACCATTAATTTCCTAAGGTTAGAAGCCATTAAAGTGGAGAGTAAGAATTGAAGAAAGCTTAGGAATTTTGAGAGGAGAAAGTGTGAAATAAAGAGAAGAGAGTGATGGGTATTAATAGGCAAAAATGGAGATGAAAATATCTAGATATTTTCACACATTTACCTCACCACTTCATCATCACCCCACCCCTCCTACATCATGTAGTATGGCCACATCCCCCTCCCCTATGTGCACATCACTTCCATAATTTTAAGGCATGAATATGTTGACTGTTGCAAACTTAAGTAGTAAGAAAACTAAAATAACTTGGATATGTACATACGTAAGTTTATATATGTATGTTATGTGCAATTATATATTCATATGTGAACAAGACAAGTTCATGTATATGTACGTATGGTTAAATATGTGTACATAACATATAAATAAGGTTGCAACAACCTTTGAACGACTTCTATTCATTAAAACGTTGGAAATCGAAAAACCGATTACCGGTCAGATTTTTACATATTAATTTACATACATATATTCGTAAATAAAATTTGAAAATAAATTTCTTGTCATTTTTTAACTAATTAAAATGATCGCATTTTATTTATAAAACCATATATATTAACATTAATAATCATTTACAAGAATCACTATTATAACGATAAAGTGAAATGAATTTTCCAATATTTTCAAATCAAGTATATATCTTCATAAAATTATTACAAATAGTTTATTATCATTTTATAACTATTTAAAATGGATTATAATCATTTGAAACAATTATTTGAACAATCAAAATAATTATTAAGTCAATAAATCTCAATTTAAATTCATCAATCCATTATTAAATATAAGGGCATCACTGATGATGTCTTAAATGCATTTTATTCCCAAAAATAAATAAATTAATTTTATTTCATATTCTAGTTCAATTATAAAAATAAGTGTATGTATCCAGCTCTATGAACGACGTTTGAGATTTAGAGTTGTTTATCGATAAAAATGTTTCCAAACATTTTATCGATTTTACAAAAGTGTGTATTTTGTTTTATATATATTCTTCAAAACAAGATCACCCATATTATTTATAATTTAAAACATCCTCTTTATGTTTAAAAATCTTATTTTTGAATATTTGAATTTTTTTTAAGTGATGAATTTACGGGTCGTTACATACTTCCCCCTTAAAGAATTTCGTCCTCGAAATTAAGGATAAGAAGAAGATAACTCGAAAAAAAATACATATATAACCAGATGAAATATATATATATATGTGTGTGTGTGTATATATATCAGATATGGCAAGTGACTACACCACAGGTCGGTGAGTACACTACATCGATACAACATATAGGTTAATCATCAAATCAGAACTTGGGATAAGCCTTCCTTATTCTATCTTCTGTTTTCCAAGTATAATCATTAGCGTCACCACTCCATCGAACTTTGATTGGTCCCACAACCTTTACCCTTAATCATTTTTCATCACGATCCATGATTCGAATAGGTTGTTTGATGATAGTCAACTTTGGCTCAATTTCCAAATCTTCTTAGGCAGCTCTTCCACTATCTGTTCTGGGTTGTACACATACTTTCGCAAATGGGATAAGTGAAAAACATTATGTACACCTGACAATCTTTCTGGTTATTTTACTCGATAAGCCAATGGGCCAATTCGTTCAAGGATAGAAAAAGGTCCAATGTACTGAGATGCCAATTTTCCAACTCTCCCAAACCTCACCATTCCTCTTATGGAGGAGGCCTTTAAGAACACGAAATCTCCAACTGAAAACTCCAGATTACTTCGCCTTTGATTAGCATGGCTCTTCTTCCTTCTCTGATCTTCTTTCATATTTTTTTTAATTATGTCTACCTTTTCCAAGGCTTCTCTAATCATATTAGGACCTAGTAATAACCGATCTCTGATCTCGATCCAACGTGATGGAGATCTACATGGACAACCATATAAAGCTTTATACAGTTTCATGATAATACTAGCCTTATAGCTTTTGTTATAGAAGAACTTCACAAGATGAAGAAATTTTTCCCACAAACCTCCAAAATCTGAAATGCAAGCTCTCAAAAGATCTTCCAACAGTTGATTTACCCTTTTAGTTTGCCCATCGGTCACGAGATAATATGCGGTGCTTATACTCAGCTTTGTTTCCAATGCTGTTTGCAATGCTTCCTAGAACTTACCGGTAAAGATCGAGTCTCGATCACCGACTATGCTACTTTGGATACCATGTGTAAGGACCCGATTCTTCGACTTTCGAAAACCGACATCAATACGTTCACTGTATCAACTGCCGAGCAATCGAATGCCGGAAAACCGAATACTTAGGGTTTTAAGAAAAAGAAAGAGGTAGAAGAAGAGAGAAAAGATAGAATAGAACATAAAGAAAACAACAGAACAATATCAGAATCTCACAATCGCAGCGGAACAACATATAATAAATAAATGAATAATCTTTAAACAAAGAACTATTTCAGTTATTACATTACATCACATTACATTACATTATCAGAGTGTACAACTATCAAACAACAACAAACAGCGGAAAAGAAATACTATATACTAGTAAATACGCCATGCCATCCAGCAACTCCTGAATTCCAGAATATCCTGATAAACCTTAACTCTTCACTGCCCGTGTGGAAATTGGTGGGCACCCAGAGTTTTGGAAGGAAAACAATAAACTCCGAGTCGGTCATGTAACTGGTGTGAGAACTAAAATAGTTTATTTTTTTAAAACAAAGAATAGGATAATTTTAAAATAGATTCGCAATGCTTTTAAAAATGAGACTACCATAAGGCCTCCCGCACGCACACACAATGCAAACGCAGAATCGGAGGAGATTTCTCCTTATGATAGTCAAATATGCTTGATACGTATTAAAAAGAACATTTGATATTATTACTAGTGCATAGTGTAGAGAAAATCATTTCAAAAGTAAAGATATAAATCTTAGCCAACATACGACCATTATCATATGCCTACTATAGCTACCATCCAAACTGTGGGGCGCCACCATAAGTGAATGACAGGTTCTACAATAAAAGCCGTACAAGATCGTATTGTTTCTTTGGATTTCCAACAAATGGTCAAGCCAAGGAACTTCCCATTGCCACATGGAAACGCCTCTGGAATGACGTCCCGAGAACCAAACCGGATCTCTGCCAACACAAGACCGGGTTACCCCTAACTGGGTAACTGCTGACACGAATATATCATCCCCCGATCGTAACCGATCCACATCCGAGGATCCTCGATTTCCAACAACCATAAAGTAATAAGTTTACAGCAACAACATAGGTTAAGTATCTGGGCTCCATACCATGATACCACCTCTATCCAGAAGGAACGACATGCACTAAAGGGCGCTACCCTTAATAACCTTGCTGCATCCTTCCTGTTTTGACCATTACCGGGGTGTGAGGTCCGACGAAGTCTCGTCCACAAAGCCACGCTTTGGTACAAAGCCATGCTTTGGGTCAACAAATGATCAAAGTAATGATCACAAAGATAAATGATCAAACAAATGATCATATCACAAATGATCAAACAATGATCATTTCACAGCAACACTCAACATGTCACACTACCAAATTGGGAATATATCGCTAATAACCATCAACTACATAACCTCTGAGCTCGTACATCTCAGAGAAGGGTGTTAAGTTAAGAGAATAAATTCTCCGCCACCAACAGAAAATATATTTGAAAGAAATCAGCTTTATATCTCAATTTGTAATGTCAGACATACTATCCATACAAGTCTGTTCCGGGATCGAACAGAACCGAAGGCACTTACAAAGAAGTCCTTGCAATACGAATATTCACTAATCATGTCTGGACTTCTCATCACATATGGAGTCTCTATACCAGGGACCAGTCGATGCAAAGACATTCGACGAGTTGTCCTTTCGCTTTTGAAAATATCCGGTCTTCAACACCGGTCTTCAAATGCGATTCATAACGACGTATCACATATTCGGAATGGGTTATACGACCCCAAGGTCCTTTTCCGGCTAACCCGAATAGTGAGCGCTTATTTAAAAATAAGCGTGGCATTCAAATTCAAGCAAATCACAACAAATACCCATTCAAAGGTAAATATTGATAGTCGGTTATTGAACTGTCAATGGATATGCACAACATCACCAGATTCCAAATTATTTATTTTCCAAAAATATCTTTACAAGATATATAATTTTCACACTTCAACCATTTGAAAACAATTTTCAAATCACTTTTCACCTTTACCACTTTTGAAAATAAATTTCAATCATTTTTCTTACGCGGAAATACTTTCATTTCAACATGGTTCATTTAAACCCATTAAATAAATCTTTAATGATTTACTTTATATTTACATTCCAAATCCGTAAATTTATTCCCACACTTCAAAAATAAATCAACGTTTATTTTTAAACAAATTCCCCTTTCTTTTATAAATTCCATAGTGAATTTATATTTCAAAATACCTATGAATATACGATTTTCAAATCGATTTCTAATATTCATTTTCAATTTATCTTTACAAAGATAAATTCTCAAAAATGTTTCATTTCATATTGGAAAAGCATTTCCATACTTATTAATAATAAGTAATTCACAAATCCATTTATTTTCAACACTTGGAAACTATTCAATATACTTAAATCGAGATTAAGTATATATTTCATTTTTTTAAGGAAAACATTCTCTTAAAACACATTTATTTGGGCTAAAACGAATGTTGCGTAAAACATCGTTATGACAACCCAAAATCACTAGTATAGGGATTCGAAATTAAAATAGATATATAAATCCCAATACTATACAAAACATTTTCTTTCGGAAATCATTTACTATAACAACAGTGTTATAGTCCACCATTTCCTTCTATTTCTCGAAAACGTCTATTCCAGCAATGAATGTTGAAATCTATGGTTTCGAATCTTAACACATTTTAAAAACATCGTTAGATCGTTTTAATTCTATTTAAAACATTACATCCAAAACATTTTCTTTAACATATTATTCACTATTCAAAAACGTGAATATACTTCGTTAACCAATTTCATCATTTCTATACATTTTATTTTAAAGGATTATTCACTGTCTAAAACGTGAATATAACTCCATTAATAAGTTATAACAATTTACTTATCAAAATAAGTCGTTTGCGGATTTATAAAACAATGTTTATAAATTCCATTTCCATTTATTTTATAACAACTTCCTTTTATAAACCTCCTTTATTAACCTATCTCAATTTATATCTCAATGATATACTAAAGGTCCATATTATAAGTTAAATACTTATAATTTATTTATTTACAAAATCGTTCCTTTAAACTTCCTAAATTATAAATCTTATAACTTATAAGATTCATTTATTTACCCCAAATCTATTCTTTTAATAGCTTTACAAATTTTATAAACCTACTGCTTATAAAATTCCATTTATAACTTCACCGTTCAAAATTCTATAGATTTCATTCATTTATGAAATTCATTTACACTTCATTCTAACATTTATAAAAACTCGTTTTATATTTCTATCAATTTACAAATCCTTTATATAAATCAATTTATACTATTATTTTTAAAACGTCTTTAAACTCCTTTATAATTTCATCATTTTCTTTGATTTATAAAATAATCAAATTTCATAAATCCTATATTTTAAACTTTTTATAATAAATTCAAAAATCCCGATTTAAACTATTTTAAAAAATCATTAACCCCATATTTTCAAAAATCAACTTTTAACTATATTTCTCCAAAAATCATAATTTTTATAACATTAAATTATAACGTTTATTTATTTAAAATGAATCAATTTCAAAAAATATTTTATAAACGTGTATTTTCAAAAATCACTTTAAAAATCCTTTTAAAATTCCAAAATTGGCCCAATGATGCTACACACCAAATAGTCAATCACGACAATGACATCATATATCTGTATATGATAATCAACGAATATCAAAATATCCAAAATCAAATAAATACTGTTGAGGAATCCAGTTGGATCCCTCCAACCTGTTTTCCTGCATCCACAAACATTAGCACAATAGCAATTCCGTTCTAGTACGGAACTATCGCGGTATATAGGATTTAAATTATTATCCGCTTAATAGACGGCGCAATAGGGTCTCGTCCGCTATATAATGCGGGAAATCATTTCCAAGTACATAAATAATACCAATTTCACTGTACTGTGAAATATTCGCGGTATATGTTTTTAATAAATAACCTCCGCTTACTAACGGCGTATAATGTCTACTCTAACAATCAATAGATAACAATCATCATTCAAACATATATTTTAGAATTTTAAATCTAACTATTTAAAATTAAAATCGAAAACGATTCGATTGAGTAAGAAGTTCTCACCTTGCTTTCAATTTCGTTTTCAGCTTTTATTTCGAATAAAATTAAACGGATGTTTAATTTTACCCGAAATTTTTGCTAGCTCCAAACGACTCCAATCCAACTCCATAGCGTAGTGTTCATCCATACGAACCCAATGCAACTTGTTTCATGCATTTTCGACCTCGTATGAAAAAGATATGAATTTTTAAACATTACACGAATTTATAATTATATATTTACAACTTAATTTTATAGTTTTAAACCTAACTACCATAGCCGTTCGATTTCACTCCCTGCAATCCTGGCCGCACGCGTGTGCATCTTCCCCCACGCGATTTTTTTTGCTCGGCCGAACCCAATAAGCACGCCACGTTCAAGCAATTTCGCCCCCCACTTCGACGAACTTCACCCCGATCAGATGGTGCCAAATTGAAGCCCTACTTGAGCTCTACCTACAGGCGCCACCACTTAAAGCTCGGACTCCCCAAGACATGGGAATTTGTGCACGAACGGCAGGCCATCGCGCCCCCATAGCGACCACCACACTGCTCCATTTCAAATCTCCACCGTTGGATATGACGTACTCACCACCCTCTACAAGTTTGTAGTTGATCGTTTCTTGTAAATGTTGATGGATGAAGAGATAATTGAGGAAGAAGAAGATGTTGTTTCGGCCATTGATTTTTAAACAGCGGCGGCCTGAATTTTTTAACCCTAGGGTTTTGAATTTTTTGCAAATGTGAATTGTAGAGGGGCTTATATAGAAAATTTCTCAAACACTATTCATCCCGGAATTTTCGAACTCCAAACGAAGCGTGCCGGTTGGCGTTCCTAAGGTTTATCCCACGTTTCGAACACAATGGAACATGTTTCGGGAGCTAATTCGATCATCTGTGCGAGTTATGGCAATAAACGTTCGATTTTAAATTAAATCGATTTAAACTATTTTCTAGGCGTTTTAGTTTGCACCGGACAAACGGTAAATCCGATTGACACGAAATTTGAAACCTTACAATAATATAACATAACGGATCCGATGAAACTGGTTTCGTCGAAATCCGAGACTGTTTGAAAAATAGCTATTTTAACTCGCCAAATTAATATTAAAACAATTTCGATGCGTTTTGAGCTGCCACGGTCAAACGAAAACTCCGATTGCTACGAAAATTGAAATCTGATAATAACAAACTATTATGGATCCAATGGAACTAGTTTTGTCCAATTCTGAGACTGTTCGAAAAATGGCTAATTTCACTAGTCGATTTAAATATTAAAATATTCAGTTTTCACAAATAAACTCTAAATTCAATTTTAAAAGTTCTAAAATATTGTTCTAACTCCAACATGATTAAATAAAATTTTACAAATCATTTTCAATCATATTTAACCTAATTTTCAATTATTTCTGTAATTTCAACTATTAAATTATCGATTTAATTATTCAATTAAATCCAATTATTCGAAATAAAATTTATTCGACTTATAAATTTCACTTATTAACATTTAAAATTAATTAAATATACAAATTTTAATTGACAGAAATTCTGGGTCGTTACACCATGTAATCGAACAATTTTGCTCATGTATATTTCTACAAAACTTGCAGCAGTTCATGTTGGCTTTATAGGGATAAAGTGTGTGCTTTTGGTTAATCGATCTACAATAAACCAAAAGCCTTCATTTCCCTTTCTTGATCGAGTTAAGCCTTTAATAAAATCCATTGATATTTGGTCCTATTTCCAAATTGGAATTTTAAGAGGTTGGAGTAGTCCAGCAACCTTCTGTTGATCACTCTTGATTTACAGACTATTCGCATATCTGCTAACATGGATTGAGATAGCCCTCTTTATATTTCCCCATCAAAATGTTTGTTTCACGTCTTTGTACATTTTGTGAATACCAGGGTGAATATTTAATTTGGATTGATGGCATTCGGTCAATACTTCTTGTCTTAAGCTGTCAACATCGGGAACACAAATTCTCCAATTTGTCGATCTTCAAAGCTTGAATCATACCTTATACGTATATCTTTAATAATCTTCTTTAGATGTCGATCTTCTCTTTGTTTGTTGGCGATTCTTTCCAAGAGAGTAGGGGTAACTACAAGATATGCTGTAACGGCATGCTTCCTACTTAATGCATCCCCTGCTACTTGGCCTTCCCAGGTGTATACAAGATATCAAGATCGTAAGAAGCGAGAAATTCTAGCCAATGCTGATGTCTCATGTTCAAGACCTTCTAGGTGAAAAGATACTTCAAAAATTTATGATCGGTGAAGAGCTCAAAATTTTCACCATTTAAAGAAGGAACATTATTTACTAATGCAATTCAAAGTTTGTTAAAATAAACTATGAGGAGTTCTTACCCAGTAAATAGTGCCTCCACATTTTCAATGCAAACATAATGGCTAATAGATCTAATTTGTGTGTTTCATAGTCCTTCTCATGAGTCTTTGGTTGTTGGCTCGCATACGCGATTAATTTCCCATAGTGCATTAGAACTACACCTATACCTTCTCCATAAGCATCAGTATAGACGGTTAACCCACTGCTTCTATCCGCAATAGCTAAGACTGGAGCGCTAGTCAATCTTTTCTTTAACTCATTAAATGCTTCTTTACATGTCGGCGTCCATTCAAATTTAACATTCTTTTTTGTTAACTTTGTAAGATGGGAGGAAATTTTTCGGTAATACCCTGCCAATCCTAAAAAGCTATAGACAACTTTTGGAGTTTTGGGTGTCTTTCAATCGTGGACTGCTACAACTTTTCCTAGATCAACTAAAATTCCTTCTCCTAATACTACATGCCCTAGAAATCTTATTTCTTTCTCCCAAAAATGTCATTTCGAGAATTTGGCTTTAAGCATATTGCTTCTTAATATCTCCAATACAATCTCTAGATGCCTCTCATTTTCTTCTTCAGTCTTCGAATATATAAGATTATCGTCAATAAAACTAACATGAATTTATTAAGCACATCTCTAAATACTCTATTCATAAAGTCTATAAAATAAGAGAGCACATTAGTTAGCCCAAAAGGCATCACTAACCACTCATAGAAGAAATCTGGATCTCTGAATGCAGTTAAATGAACACAATCTTCTGCTATTCAAGGTTGATGGAACCCTGAGGCCAGAACCATTTTTGACAATATCCGAGCACCATGAAATTGATCAAACAAGTCATATATTCGAGGTAGAGGACACTTGTTCTTAATTGTTTGCTAGTTCAGGTCTCGATAGTTTACGTAGAGCCTTCGGGAACCATCAGACTTGGAAACGAAGGCTATTGCTTCTCGCTAGTTTGAGCGACTCGGTCTTATCAATCCCTTTTTCAGCAACTTATCAGTTTGTTCCCTCAATTCATCCATCTCTCTTGGCGCCATTCTTCGCTTTTGGTGAACAATAGGTATTGCATCAGGAATCAAATCGATACGAAACTCAATTTCCCGATGTGGGGGCAAACTTTTTTACCTCTTCAAAAACATCATGAAATTTCTTAACAATCGGTATGGTCTCCAAATTTTCTTGGGGTGAATTAAGGGCATACTGGAAACTATCCCTTATCGGACTAGTTTCATTATTCAATAAATTTTCCAAAGCTGGTCCATAAAAATACCTTTCTTTTAACGCAATCAAGGACAGCTCTATTCTTGGATAAACAATCCATTTCAAATAGTACTTCAAATCCGAAAAAATCGAGGACAAACATGTCACATGAAAAACGATGAGAATTGTAGGTAACTTGGACCCTTTCACAAACCATATAAAGGTTTGTTGTACCACCTATGGGATTTAACACACAGATAGGGGCATCTGCTATTTTTGTGGTAAGCTTCAATTTTTCCACCAATTTTTGGAAATAAAACTGTGCAAAGCCCTAGTATCAAACAATATTTTAACCATAATGCCTCCAAAACAAATAACACCCTCAAAACTCCACTTTCCCTGGTCTCTTCTGAAGTTATTGGTTCTTCTTCCATGGCATAGGTCTCAGCTGACTGGACTATCTCCATAAATGGACAACCCATCATCATATTCCCATTTTGGCGGCTGTTAGAACAGAGCGCCTTTTCTCGTTGCCTCTACTTAGTCAAACAATCTTCCATAATATGTCATATCTTTTGACAATTTCCACACCAAGTCCTCGTTAAATTCTTTTACTTCTTTCCTCCTTGTTGCCTTTTCGCCTTTGGATTGAATTTATTCTTACTGGGATTGTTGCTATTTTTGCTAATATTTAGTTCTGATGTTGGCTTCTCCTTATCAAGAAATTCATATTGCAAACCCATATCTACTAGATTCATGAATGATCCCTTTATGTGAGCAGTCGTTCTATCATGAAACTCTTCTCTGATCCCAACCACAAACATTTCATTCTTCTTAAGTGGAGTAGCAATCAATCCAGGCCCAAAGAGAGATAATTCATCAAACATTCTTAAGTATTCTTCTATAGACATTTCTCCTTGCTTTAGATCCATGAAGCTTTTATAGAGATGGGACTTCCCAGCATCGGGTAGGTATCGTTCTCCAAAAAATTCCTCAAATCTTTCCCATGAAATATCATCTTCTATTTCATTGATGGTAATTGATTCCCACCAAGCCAAAGCTCCATCCTGTAATGCCAAGACGGTAGGAAGTGCTTTTTGCTCATTCTTGATGCCCAACCCTTTAAAGATTCTCTCACATGAGCGGAACCAAGCTTGAGCATCATTGATAGATTATGTAAACCTGAATGGTTTCTCGCCTAGGTTGGTAAAAGTTAGGCATAAAGTTGCAAGGTTAACTTCAGGTTGTACATGAATTATCGTTTCTTTAACCCTTTTGTTTCCTCTTCCTCATCCTTTTTTAGTACTCATTTCCTACCACCTGAATGTAGTAAGGAAATATCTTTAGGATTATAGATAAGATTATCTTAAGAAATAACATAAAATTCAAATATACTTACTTGGGTAAGAATTTCCAATGTGCGCTTTCTTGGACTAAACTCGTTCTAGGGAATTGCTAACCCTATCTCTAATGAGTTGACTTCAACCAGGCTTAAGTATGCTCAACCATAAGCTCTGATACCAAATGTGATGACCCACCTCCTCGACCCTAAGATCAACACTAGTACATCCTCGGTATTCATATGCCACAAATTCAAGTGCTGGAGAGGCAGATAATCATGGGATTAAAGGAAATAAAGATAGAAGATGAAACAAACAGAATCTCACATCTCATTAAAACTAGTTATAATTTTACATATGGAAGATACATACAATCCCTCCAAGTGATTTATCAAAGTTACGACATGTACTAACCTAGCCAGGATAGTTATAACGGTCTATCCTTACAAATGCCGGTAGATACATATATATAATATAAACACAATAGAATATAGATAACTTCTTGAGAAGACCTAAAATGCTCCATGCTCTAAGCTTTCCTAAGTACTTGGATGCCCGTGAAAATTAGGGCACCCAGATTTAAGGAAAAATAAAAATAAACTTCGAAACAGTCATAGAACTGGTGTGAGAAACTCAAAATATGCATTTTGAAAATAAAACGGGTATCTCATTAGACCATGTAGCACATAAACACAGAACAGGTTTTTACCTTATGATACTAAAATTTTTGCTATGCAAAATCATTTGATATTATTTTTAATGTCTTTCTTTGAAATTATTTGCAAACAAAATTATAAACCTTAGCATAAATTGTTACATTATTAAATTCCAACATGTTAGCTACAAAGTAAGTTCTGCAATTAAAATATTACAAGGCTCATTTGGAAAATGAATTCCATATAATGGAAATGTGAGGGACTACCTTTCGTAGGTATACCTCTAGATGGATATACCTAAGGTTCAGATACTGAATGCCTATATCAACACAAAACCAGCCTATCCCTTCGCTGGATAGCACCGAATATGACATTACCTCCATCGTTACCGACCTTTAATGGAATCCCAAAGCATACACCACATACTTGACATATAGAAAGTAATCTAGAACAGTGATGACCATCTCCTAATGGACACGACCCACATAGCTCTACCGTATCTACCATGCTTTAGCCATTTACGGTTGATGAGGCTTAAGGTAACGTTTTACCTTTCACATAGCACGTTCCTCTTTGAATGCCACACTGTCATTCCATGATCATATAACTGATTTCTACAAACGTATAACTCCTAAGCTCGTACATCTAAGAAAAGGGTGTTAGGCTAAGCGAAGTTTCCTTCTCCACCACAAAATAGATGATACGTTCATATAGATCAATCAATGTAATCAGAAATGCAACATGATATATTCGTCCGTACAAATTGTCCAGGAATAGGACAAACCAAAGGCACTATCCTACCACATCCTGTCAGGGATCACCCTTAGGATTAGTAGCGAGAATTCCATGCACCGAAGATTTCAAATAAAGAACTACTGCCACATAAGTATGATATGATAAATTTCCCTCGAGGGTCAGTGAAAAGCGCCCCTACATTCCATCTTCCAAATCATTTCCATCACTTCGAATACGTAAATTGGTACAAAGTGGTTTCTGGATAAGAATTGCTCAAATCAGGCCCCAATTCCTTCGAACCAGTCATCGATAAAAATATGTTGACTGAATAGGGAATTATTCTTAATTTCTTTTTATCAAAATATCTTCTAGAGATATACATCTTTAAAACATTCTTTCCGATATATACAGATCATTAAACCTCTCTTTGGAAAATTATATATTAAATCTTAACAAAGGTTTCTTAATTCAGAATCAAAATTTTAACTGAGTTGAAACTAGTTATTAAGAATGTTAATCCAAAATCAGTAAATATTAAGTGAGAAAAATCTACATAAATCATCTAATTCTACTCAATATCAATTCCCGTATTCAACAATTACTATGGATGGAGTAATGTCGAAATCATATGTTAAATTCCACGAATAGTATGAGTTCCCTTTTTAGGCTTTAACACCAAGTATAAGAAGATTATCCCTATAAAATCCAAGTTATTTATATTTGGAAAATTATATTCTTTATACTTTGGAAAATTTTGATCCGAGTAAATCAAATTTACTATCCCCTCCATCAGGCAAATCTGAATAGCCAAGGAGAGCAGGAAACTGGTTTTCCAAACTCAAGCCTAGACACTATCTCTTTGTCACCCATAAGGTGATCAAGTTATTTGATCGACTCCAAATCTGTTAAACGTACTCAATTAACTTTTAGTTATTTATTTAACCAATTCCATAAATCCATCAAATCACCTTTAAAATACTTTATTAATCATTTACAAATATTTGCAAAATATTTGGAGAAGAATGGTTGTGTTTAAAACTATATTTCAAATGTTATAGAAAAGTGTTGAGAAAAAGTGTTGTGAATGGTGCTTTTTAAGCTATATTGATCAAAACGATATTTCTATCATTCGGAAATTAATTTTTAAATCTCAGACCATTTTTTAAATTTTTAAATTTTTTTATATAATTTACTTCATATTTTTAAACAATTTTAAAATATAATTTTTAAAGAAAAACTTCCATGGATTTCGAACTGCAAACCGTAGCTTTTCCAAAAACTTGTTTTACTCATATTTCAAAATCTACTTATCCAAATCTCGATTTTCTTTGTTTGTTTGAAAACTAGGGATATAATAGTTCATAAATTTCTTATCTCGAAGAATTCCAAAACATGTTTCATTCTATATATTCATTTGACTTTTACGATGTGAAATCGCGAACTACCATTATGCGACATGCCTATTTTTGCCTCAATTTCTATATTGATTTAAACTTTGCCAAAATACTTTTAAATGTTTATAAAAAATTATAAATCATATCAAACCATTTTTAAGACGTTTAAACATTCTATATACGCCATTTCATTTAATATAAAAAAGTGATTTCCTTTGTGCTTATCGATGTGTATTAACGTGACTTGCATATATTCAACAACCATATTAAACAACCATAATTAACAATCATATATATCATCCAATAGTATATATAACTATAGTTTGGAAGTTTCTCACCTTAGATTCGAACGAACTAACTAAAATTGGCTATAGCTTCGCTAACTCGAAATAGAACTCCATGAAATTGACCTTGAGAGCCTTGGATGGGCTTTGTCCAGCCTTAGGGTACTCACGGCCTTGGCTTTGGAGGTGGGAAAGGCTCGTCCTTGATGGAAAATGGTGGTGGTTGTGGTCTTTTGAGGTGGAGAGGAGGATATTATATATTGTTTTGAGGTGTTTGAATACACACACACACACACTCTCTGTGTGATTTTAAATTTCTTTTTGCACTATCCCTTTGCCATTAATGTCCTAAGGTTAAAAGGCGTTAAAGTGGAGTGTAAGAAGTGAAGAAAGCTTAGGAATTTTGAGAGGAGAAAGTATGAATTAAAGAGAAGAGAGTAATGGATACTTATGCGCAAAAACGGAGAAGAAAATATCTAGATACTTCCACACATTTACATCACCACTTCATCATCACCCCTACCCTCTCCTATATCATATAGCACTGCCACATCCCCCGCCCCCATGTGCACATCACTTCCTTCACTTTAAGGCTTGCATATGTTGAATTTTGCATACTTAAGTAATAAGAAACCTAAAGTATCTTGTATATGTATATACATAAGTGTATATGTATATGTTATGTGTATTTATGTGTTCATATCTGCACATGACAAGTTTGTTCAAGTGTATGTATGGTTAAATATGTGTACATAACATATAAATAAGGTTGCAACAACCTTTGAACGACTTCTATTCATTAAATCATTGAAAATCAGGAAACCGATTACCGGTCACATTTTTACTTATTAATTTATATACATATATTTCTAAAATAAAATTTGAAAGTAAATTTTATTATCATTTTTAAGTAATTAAAATGATCCCATTTTATTTATAAAACCATATAAATTAATATTAACAATTATTTACAAGAATTGCTATTATATCGATAAAGCAATACGAATTTTCTTATATTTTTCAAATTAAGTATATATCTTCATTAAATTATTACAAATGATTTATTATCATTTTATAACTATTTAAAATGAATTATCTTCATTTAAAAATAATTATTCAAATAATCAAAATAATTATTAAATCTCAATTTAAATTCATAAATCCATTATTAAATATAAGGGCATCATTGGTGATGTCTTAAATACATTTTATTCCCAAAAATTAAATAATTAATTTTATTTCATATTCTTATTTAATTATAAAACTAAGTGTATGTATCCAGCTCCGTGCATGAAATTTTACGACTTTAGAGCTGTTTATCGATAAAACGATTTCCGGCCATTTTATCGATTTTTACCGAAGTATATTTTTTTTATATATATTCTTCAAAATAAGATCACTCATAATTATTTATTATTTAAAACATCATCGTTTATGTTTAATAATCTTATTTTTGGAATATTTTGAAACTTTTCCTAAAGTGATGAATTTACGGGTCATTACATAGATCTACAAATTAGCCAACCAATTCCATCCTTTGAACTTTGGTCAAGGGATATGACAGAAAACTGATTTAATGACATTAATCCCGGACTATTTTGTTTCTATTTTAAGAACATGTCAAAATATAATTGCTTTTTTGATTCAGTGACAAACACTTTTGACCAACGTTTTAAGCTAATAGGCTAATTAACCAACTACATCTGACTAATGCACACATGTTGCACAAATATTGAAAAAACTTATTCAATATTAAAACAGCTTGGTAAATATTAAAATAGCTTACTAAATATATTTTTAAGACAAAAGGAAAAGAAAATAGATTAACTATTGATACTTGAAATCAAACCCAAAGCTACTAAATATTTATGTGACAATTATAAGCCGAGCAAATATTTGCCTTCTAATATCTGTCATTCTATAAAATATTAGATTATTGATTCAAGGACATCAATAGTAAAAATGTTTTGTTTGAAATGATTCACAATTGATTGTGTGAGGTTTACAAAGAAAAACAAACATATTAACTGCAGAAACTTGAAATCAAAATCAAAGCTACTAAATATTCATATGATAAGTATAAGCCGGGCAAACATTTGCCTGGAAAATATTTGCCTTCTAATATTAGCTATTCTACAAAATATCGTAATACTGATTCAATAATATCAATAGTAAAATGTTTTGTTTGAAATCATGCAAAACTGAATATACAATGTTTCCCACATCTAATGAGTCTTTTCCAATCATATCTCCTTAATTTTTACCCAAACTATATAAACAATACCTACTCTAAAAGTCTATCAATGAATCACCGACAACATTATCTTCCTTTTTTCATCACATTCTGTTTTGTCCTTAATATCAACCAAAAGAATATCTCTATTGGCCTCACTCACTTGAAACTCATCAAGAAAACAGTCTCTACCCCCAGAACAAGAACTATTATAACTCACTCATTTGAAACAAATCATGTCAATATTTACAACTATGTGCATATCGTAAGTATTATTATGTGCATCACCATTCCCCTAACTTACTTGCATATGCAAACAAGAATATACTTGACCTATTTTATAATCATGCACTAATGCAGCATCATTAATAGTAGAATAACATGATTAAAGACAGAAACATATGCTAGGAAAATATTTGCTCGAAAAATATTTCCCGGGTAGATAAATTTATAAAAGTATTCTTCAAAATATTTGAAATACCATTTAGTTTGAAGTGATGCAGAATTGGTTGTATAATATTTGTAAAAGTTTACTGCATTTTATTACATGCTATAATTTTCGTATAGAAATAAACTTCAATAAAACAACAACTACTAACACAAATACAAAGTTTATATCAACTAGAGATGAGTTTGCAGCATTTTTCAGTTTCAGACTATGTGCGAATACACAACCTATTACGCAATATACTAATGCACCGACATAGTGCTATATTTGTCATACAAAAATAAACTTTAATAAAACAACATTCAAGTAGAGATGAGTTTACAACAACATGAATATCGCAAATCACTTTCCTCTAATTCAAGTTACGGACTGTGTGTAAATATTTTCGGTATCTTTTGCTTAAGCAGATTGCTCTCATTTTCTAAGGCCCTCATTTTCTCTTTGAGACTCATGCATTCATTTACATAAAGTCTAGAAGTTTAGAAGCAATCAACTTCAATGATTCTAACTCTGACCATAGAATAATGTATCTCTTTTTTTCAACTAAATATTTACAGCAACATCAGTATCACAATCATTGTCTGAATTTCACTTTCTTTTTATAACTCGTCCTCTTCATCTCTTTACTCTGAGAAGAAGCAAATTGCGGAGAGCCAGTAAGTACAGCGACTATCGAGCCGACATTTATTTTAGTTTGAGTACTGATAGAATAACAAAACAAAAAACACCATAAGTACTTAAACTAAAAAGGATTGCCAATCGGACAAGGAAAAATAGGAGATAACAGTAGTCAGCCATAGAAGAAAGCTTAAAGATATAATTTTTCACTAAAGAACAAGATAAAAAGTAAAGAAGAAAAAAAGAAAAAAGATATAGACACACAAAAAAAACTCAGCCGTTGATCTACAAATTAGCCAACCAATCTCGGCCTTAGAACTATGGTCAAGGGATAGGACCAAAAACTAATTCAATGACATTAATATTTGATTGTTTTATTTCTATATTAAGAACGAGTCAAAATATAATTGCTTTTTATGATTCAATGAACGAAATTTTGGACCAACATTTTAAGCTGCATCTGACTAATGCACACATGTTGCAAAAATATTGAAATAGCTTGCTAAATATTAAAATAGCTTACTAAATTTTTTTTTGAGACAGAAAGAGAAACAAACAGACGAACTGCTGGTACTTGAAGTCAAATTCAAAGCTACTAAATATTTATATGACAATTATAAGCCGGACAAATATTTTCCTAGTAAATATTTGCCTTCTGATATTTTCTGTTCTACAAAATATCAGAGTACTGATTAAACAACATCAATACTGAAAATGTTTTGTTTGAAATGATGCAGAACTAATTATGCAAGATTTACAAAGAAAAACAAATTGATTAACTGCTGAAACTTGAAATCAAACTCAAAGCTACTTAATATTTATATGACAAGTATAAACCGAGTAAATATTATAGAATAGCAAATATTTGCCGGGCCAGTATTTGCCCTCTAATATATGTTATTCTACAGTATATCAAAATACTAATTCTATAACATTAATAGTGAAATATTTTGTTTGAAATGGGGCAGGACTGATTGTGCAATATTTGTTTCCAACATCTAACGAGTCTTTTCCAATCACATCATTTTGTTATTATATTTAATTTTTACCCAAACACCATAAATAATACCTGCTCTAAAACTCGATCTGTAAGGACCCGATTTTTCGACTTTCGAAAATTCAACATCGATACTCACTTTATCGACCGCCGAGAAATCGAATGCCGAAAAACCGAACACTTAGGGTTTTAAGAAAAGGAAAAAGGAAGAGTAGAAGAGAGAAAGGATATAGAAAATAGAGAGAAAAGAAAATAGAAAATAGAACGGAAAGAAAACAACAGAACAACATCAGAATCTCACAATTCGCAGCGGAACAACATATAATAATAAATGAATAATCTTTAAACAAAGAACTATATCAGTTATTACATTACATCACATTACTTTTCATTACATCATATCATCAGAGTGTACAACAACAACAACAAACAGCGGAAAAAGAAATACTATATACTAGAAATACGCCATGCCATCCATCTTGCTTCCAGCAACTCCAGAATATCCTGATAAACCTTAACTCTTGACTGCCCGTGTGGAAATTGGTGGGCACCCAGAGTTTAGGAAGGAAAACAATAAACTCCGAGTCAGTCATGTGACTGGTGTGAGAACTCAAAACAGTTTATTTATCTTTAAAATCAAAAATAGAGGAATATTTTTAAAGTCAATTCGCAATGCTTTTAAAAATGTAACTACCATAAGACCTCCCACCACACACACAATGCAAACGCAGACTTGGAGGAGATTTCTTCTTATGTTAGTCAAAGATGCTTGATACGCATTAAAAGAAAACATTTGATATAATTACTAGTGCATAGTGTAGGAAAAATCATTTCAAAAGTAGAATATAAATCTTAGCCAGCATAGGTACCATTATATTATGCCTACTAATAGCTACCATATTAGATGGCAGGTTCTACAACTAAAACCGTACAAGTCTCGTATTGTTTCTTTGGATTTCCAACAAATGGTCAGGCCAAGGAACTTCCCATTGCCACATGAGAATGCCTCTGGATGGACATCCCCGAGAACCAAACCGGAACTCTACCAACACAAGGCCGGGTTACCCCTAACTGAGTAACAACTGACCGAATATGTCATCCCCCGGTCCTTTGGGACCTTTCACCGAGCGCTCGTAATCAATTCACACAATCATAAAGTGTTTTCAACATGAGTAAGTATCTGGGCTCCATACCATGATACCACCCTTTTCCAGAAGGAAATGCACATATCCTAAAGGGCGCTACCCCTCATAACCTTGTCGCATCTTTCCTGTTTTGACCATTCCCGAGGTGTGAGGCTCGACGAAGTCACGTCCACAAAAACATACTTTATACAAAAGCCATGCTTTGGGTCAACAAATGATCATAGAAATGATCACCAAGATAGACGATCAAATAAATGATCCTATCACAAATAATCAACACAATGATCATTTCACAGCAACACTCAGCATGTCACATTACCAAATTGGGAATATATCGCTGATAACCTTCAACTACATAACCTCTGAGCTCGTACGTATCAGAGAAGGGTGTTAAGCTAAAAGAATAAATTCTCCGCCACCAACAGAAATATATTTGAAAGAAATCAGCTTTATATCTCAATTTGTAACGTCAGACATACAATCCATACAAGTCTGTTCCGGGCTCGAACAAAACCGAAGGCACTTACAAAGAAGTCCTTGCAATCCGGATATCCACAATCCTGATCGGATTTCCCATCACATATGGAGAACTCAATACCGGAGCAACTCGGTGCAGAGTCAATCGACAGGTCATCCTATCGCTCTCGCAAATACCCGGTCTTCAACACCGATCTTCAATGCGATCCATTACGTCGTATCACTATTCGGAATGGGTAATCCGAATAACGAGCGCAATAATTTAAAAACAAGTGTGGCATTCAAATTCAGCAAATCACAACAAATACCCATTCAAAGGTAAATATTGATAGTCGGTTATTGAACTATCAATGGATATGCACACATCACCAGATTCCAAATAATTTCCCAAATTATTTATTTCCCAAAAATATCTTTACAAGATATATAATTTCACACTTCAAAAATAAATCAATATTTATTTTTAGACAAATTCCCCTTTCCTTTATAAATTCCTTAGTGAATTTATAATCCAAAATATCTATGAATATTCGATTTCAATTATTCATTTCAATTTATCTTCAAAAAGATAAATTCTCTAATATTCAGCTTATATTGGAAAACATTTCCATACTTATTAAATAAGTAATTCACGAACCTATTTATTTTCAACACTTGGAAAATATTCAAATATACTTAAATCGAGATTAAGTATATATTTCATTCTTTAAGGAAATCATTCACTTAAACGTATTTATTTGGGCCAAAACGAATGTTGCGTAAAACATCGTTACGACAACCCAAAATCACTAGTATAGGGATTCGAAATTAAAATAGATATATAAATCCCAATACTATACAAAACATTTCCTTTCGGAAAGCATTTACTATAACAACAGTGTTATAGTCCACCATTTCCTTCTATTTCTCGAAAAAGTCTATTTCAACAATCAATGTTGAAATCTATGGTTTCGAATCTCAATCCAATTGAAACATCGTTAACTTGTTTTTAATTCTATTTAAAACATCACATTCAAACATTTTCTTTAACATATTATTCACTATTTAAAAACGTGAATATACTACGTTAACAACTTTCATCACTTCTATTCATTTTATTTCAAAGGATTATTCATAGTCAAAAATGTGAATATAACTCCATTAATAGGTTTCAACAATTTACTTATCAAAATAAGTCGTTTGCGAATTTATAAAACAACGTTTATAAATTCCATTTCTATTTATTTTATAACTACTTCCTTTATAAATTCCTTTATCAACCTATTCGATTTATAACTCAATTATAAAACAAAAGTTCACATTATAAGTTAAACACTTATAATTTATTTGTTTACAAGAATCGTTCTTTTAAACATCCCAATTCATAAATCTTATAACTTATAAGATTCATTTAATCAAAAATCCATTCTTCAATTAACTTTTCAAATTTTATAAACCTACTGCTTATAAAATTCCATTTATAACTTCACCGTTTATAATTCTATGAATTTCATTCATTTATGAAATTCATTCACAATCCATTCTAACACTTATAAAAACTCGTTTTATAATTCCAACATTTTAATTTATAAATATCAATTTATAAATCTTTTAATATAAATCAATTTATATTACTATTTTAAAAATGCCTTTAAACTCCTTTATAATTTCCTCATTTTGATTTATAAAATAATCAAATTTTATAAATCCTATATTTAAACTTTTTATAATAAATTCAAAAATCCCGATTAAACTCTTTTATAAAATCATTAATCCCATATTTTCAAAAATCAACCTTTAACTATATTTCTCAAAAATATCATAATTTTTATAACATTAAAATTATAACGTTTATTTATTTAAAATAAATCAATTCCAAAAATATTTTATAAACGTATACTTTAAAAAATCACTTTGAAACCCTTTTAAAATTCCAAAATTTGGTCCAATGATGCTACATACCAAATAGCCAATCACGACTACAACGACATCATATATCGATATGATAATCCATCAAATATCAAAATATCTGAAATCAAATAAAAACTGTTGAGGAATCCAGTTGGATCCCTCCAACCTGTTTTCCTGCATCCACAAACATTAGCACAATACCAATTCCGCTCCAGTACGGAATTATCGCGGTATATGAGATTTAAAATATTATCCGCTTAATAGACGGCGCAATAGGGTCTCATCCGCTAAAAAATGCGGGAAATCAATAACTCCAATATATACATATGCCAATATATATATATTGCTATTATATATAATACCAATTTCACTGTTTATGAAATATTCGCGGTATATGTTTTTAATAAATAACATCCGCTTACTAACGGCGTATAATGTCTATTTTAACAATCAATAGATAACAATTATCATTCAAACATGCATTCAAATATTTTAAATCTAACTATTAAAAATAAAAATCGAAACTGATTCGATTGAGTGAGAAGTTCTCACCTTGATTTCAATTTCGTTTTAACGATTTATTTCGAATAAAATTAAACGGACGTTTAATTTTACCCAAAATTTTCACTAACTCCAAACGACTCCAATCCAATTCCATCGCGTAGTGCTCGTCCATACGATTCCAACGCAACTGGTTTCGCGCGTTTTCGACCTCGTATGAAAAAGATATGAATTTATGAAGTTTACTTGAATTTTAACTTACATAAATTTACAAATTTTAAACCTAGCTAATCACAGGCCGTTGATTTCCTGCAACCTGATCAAGACCGTGCATTTCATCTTCCTTCACGCGCGCGTCCATCGGTAAGAGGCCGAACCCATGACATTAAATTAGGGTTTAAATTTTGCAACCTCAATACTTGATGATACTTCGATCAGGGAACGCCAATGGAAGCGCCTCCATCCCCTCCATGCTCGGCTCCATCCTCATGAAGCTCGGTCCCCTATGTTGCACGCAAAACGAGGACATGCGGCCCACGAACGCGGCCACTTTCCCCCCTACACGCGATGCCAAGCTCCATCATCACCGTATGGATCTAACGAGCTCGAGACGCTCCACAACTTTCATGTTGAAAGTTTCTTCTAATTGTTTGTGGATTGAAAGAGATTGAGGGAGAAAGAACATAGTTTTTCGGCCATTGATTGAGGGTGAACGGCGGATGGCTAGGGTTTAGAGTTTATTTTTTTTTATTTTTTTTATGAGGGTTGTTGGTCTATTTATAGGAAACGAACGAAACACTATTCATTCCGGAAATTCCGAACTCCGATTTACGCGCCGTAACCAGCGTTTCTAGGGTTTACCCCGCGTTCCGGACACAATGGAACAGGTTTCGGAAGCTAATTCGGACATCTGTGCTAGTTATGGCAATAAACGTTCAATTTAAATTAACCCGATTTAAACGATTTCTAGGCGTTTTAATTTGTACCGGACAAACGGTAAATCCAATTGACACAAAATTTGAAACCTTACAATAATATCACATTACGGATCCGATGAAACTGGTTTCGTCGAAATCCGAGACTGTTTGAAAAATGGCTATTTTAACTCGCCAAATTAATATTAAAAACAATTCGATGCGTTTCGAGCTGCCACGATCAAACGATAGCTCCGATTGCTACGAAAATTGAAATCCGATAATAACTAACTATTACGGATCCAATGGAACTAGTCTCGTTCAATTCTGAGACTGTCCAAAAATTGACTATTTTCACTAGTCGATTAAATATTAAAATATTCAATTTTCACAAATAAACTTTTAATTCGATTTTAAAAGTTCTAAAATATCGTTTTAACTTCAATATGATAAAATAAAATTTTACAAATCATTTTCAATCATATTTAACTCAATTTTCAATTATTTCCATAATTTAACATATTAAATTATCGATTTAATTATCCAATTAAATCCAATTATTCGAAATAAAATTTATTCGACTTATAAATCCACTTATTAATATTTAAAATAAATTAAATATTCAAATTTTAATAACTTAAAATCCTGGGTCGTTACAATCTTCCCCACTTAAAAGAATTTCGTCCTCGAAATTATCAAGTAAGAAAAGTTACAGAATTTATTAATTTTTCATAATTCATAGTTTAAATTTCTTATAATACCTTACTAAGTTTTCAAATCATACTTAGTTATCTTTTCAAAAACAACTACTATTGTTTAACTTTCAATTCCAAATCAAAGTTATAGTTTTCAAAACTTTCCAATTTTCTCAAATTTTTTCTAACGCCTTAAATTTCCAAAAAAATTCGCCATAGTCTACTTTGCGCGGCTCGATCCGAAAAAAATGACAGTATATATATATCACAAATATACATCTCATCAAGTAATGAGGCATCCCGTAGGGAAAAAAGTATAAAAGTACGGTATGTAATCCGAGATATGTACCTTATATTTTATTAGCGAGCATATACGACTAATATAGCGCGAAAGCGAGCTCCAAATGCGAAGCAAACGCGATCCGCACCTACTTATCACTCAACAAACAACATGAGAACCATGCGTATAGACAATAGTATCGATATACAACATATAGCAACATAATAACTATATATGTCAACATAGCAAATGTAACAAAAGCAATATATTCAACCATCAACCAACTAACATCCATAACCAATAAATATTCATTCATATTCTCATTCATATCCAATGAATTGGTTTTCAATTTAATCATATTTGATTCATTAACAGTGGATGCTTACTAACATTCATTTTCAATTAGTTCATATTCACTAATTCATATTCAAGTTGGTTCACTTCCAAATCAAATTCAATTCTATTTAAGATTCACTTAACTTCCAATTGAATTTCAATTACTTTAGCTTTCAATTTCATTAACTCAATTTCATTAACACTTAATGAATTATATACAATCAATCTCATATATATAAGTTTATTTCACAATTGTAAATCACTTTAATTATAATCCAATTCTTATACTTCATTTGCTTATACAATTATTCTTTTACTTAGATTATTCAAACAACTAAACAATCAACTTATATACACTTTAATAATTCTGAAAAATCATTTCTTTATATATAAAATATAATCAAGGTAAAATTATTTCATTTACCCAATTTAAAACAATATTGTGTCGAATTGTTCTATTCAAGTGTTTAGAAACCCCTTCGGCATAGTTGTCGAGACCACGCTGACGAAGGTTCATATGCCACTCAACAAACCAATCATCACAATATAAAACAACTTTATATTCACTAACAAATACGCTCTCATAGCTATTATTACACTCAAACTCATTCTAGAGTACTACCGACTCAATCTCTAATGAGTAATACCCAACAGAACCATGGTTGTCGCTTAACCATATGCTCTGATACCAGATGTAAGGACCCGATTCTTCGACTTTCGAAAATTCAACATCGATACTCACTTTATCGACTGCCGAGAAATCGAATGCCGAAAAACCGAACACTTAGGGTTTTAAGAAAAGGAAAAAGGAAGAGTAGAAGAGAGAAAGGATATAGAAAATAGAGAGAAAAGAAAATAGAAAATAGAACGGAAAGAAAACAACAGAACAACATTAGAATCTCACAATTCGCAGCGGAACAACATATAATAATAAATGAATAATCTTTAAACAAAGAACTATATCAGTTATTACATTACATCACATTACTTTTCATTACATCATATCATCAGAGTGTACAACAACAACAACAAACAGCGGAAAAAGAAATACTATATACTAGAAATACGCCATGCCATCCATCTTGCTTCCAGCAACTCCAGAATATCCTGATAAACCTTAACTCTTGACTGCCCGTGTGGAAATTGGTGGGCACCCAGAGTTTAGGAAGGAAAACAATAAACTCCGAGTCAGTCATGTGACTGGTGTGAGAACTCAAAACAGTTTATTTATCTTTAAAATCAAAAATAGAGGAATATTTTTAAAGTCAATTCGCAATGCTTTTAAAAATGTAACTACCATAAGACCTCCCACCACACACACAATGCAAACGCAGACTTGGAGGAGATTTCTTCTTATGTTAGTCAAAGATGCTTGATACGCATTAAAAGAAAACATTTGATATAATTACTAGTGCATAGTGTAGGAAAAATCATTTCAAAAGTAGAATATAAATCTTAGCCAGCATAGGTACCATTATATTATGCCTACTAATAGCTACCATATTAGATGGAAGGTTCTACAACTAAAACCGTACAAGTCTCGTATTGTTTCTTTGGATTTCCAACAAATGGTCAGGCCAAGGAACTTCCCATTGCCACATGAGAATGCCTCTGGATGGACATCCCCGAGAACCAAACCGGATCTCTACCAACACAAGTCCGGGTTACCCCTAACTGAGTAACAACTGACCGAATATGTCATCCCCCGGTCCTTTGGGACCTTTCACCGAGCGCTCGTAATCAATTCACACAATCATAAAGTGTTTTCAACATGAGTAAGTATCTGGGCTCCATACCATGATACCACCCTTTTCCAGAAGGAAATGCACATATCCTAAAGGGCGCTACCCCTCATAACCTTGCCGCATCTTTCCTGTTTTGACCATTCCCGAGGTGTGAGGCTTGACGAAGTCACGTCCACAAAAACATACTTTATACAAAAGCCATGCTTTGGGTCAACAAATGATCATAGAAATGATCACCAAGATAGACGATCAAATAAATGATCCTATCACAAATAATCAACACAATGATCATTTCACAGCAACACTCAGCATGTTACATTACCAAATTGGGAATATATCGCTGATAACCTTCAACTACATAACCTCTGAGCTCGTACGTCTCAGAGAAGGGTGTTAAGCTAAAAGAATAAATTCTCCGCCACCAACAGAAATATATTTGAAAGAAATCAGCTTTATATCTCAATTTGTAACGTCAGACATACAATCCATACAAGTCTGTTCCGGGCTCGAACAAAACCGAAGGCACTTACAAAGAAGTCCTTGCAATCCGGATATCCACAATCCTGATCGGATTTCCCATCACATATGGAGAACTCAATACCGGAGCAACTCGGTGCAGAGTCAATCGACAGGTCATCCTATCGCTCTCGCAAATACCCGGTCTTCAACACCGATCTTCAATGCGATCCATTACTTCGTATCACTATTCGGAATGGGTAATCCGAATAACGAGTGCAATAATTTAAAAACAAGTGTGGCATTCAAATTCAGCAAATCACAACAAATACCCATTCAAAGGTAAATATTGATAGTCGGTTATTGAACTATCAATGGATATGCACACATCACCAGATTCCAAATAATTTCCCAAATTATTTATTTCCCAAAAATATCTTTACAAGATATATAATTTCACACTTCAAAAATAAATCAATATTTATTTTTAGACAAATTCCCCTTTCCTTTATAAATTCCTTAGTGAATTTATAATCCAAAATATCTATGAATATTCGATTTCAATTATTCATTTCAATTTATCTTCAAAAAGATAAATTCTCTAATATTCACCTTATATTGGAAAACATTTCCATACTTATTAAATAAGTAATTCACGAACCTATTTATTTTCAACACTTGGAAAATATTCAAATATACTTAAATCGAGATTAAGTATATATTTCATTCTTTAAGGAAATCATTCACTTAAACGTATTTATTTGGGCCAAAACGAATGTTGCGTAAAACATCGTTACGACAACCCAAAATCACTAGTATAGGGATTCGAAATTAAAATAGATATATAAATCCCAATACTATACAAAACATTTCCTTTCGGAAAGCATTTACTATAACAACAGTGTTATAGTCCACCATTTCCTTCTATTTCTCGAAAAAGTCTATTTCAACAATCAATGTTGAAATCTATGGTTTCGAATCTCAATCCAATTGAAACATCGTTAACTTGTTTTTAATTCTATTTAAAACATCACATTCAAACATTTTCTTTAACATATTATTCACTATTTAAAAACGTGAATATACTACGTTAACAACTTGCATCACTTCTATTCATTTTATTTCAAAGGATTATTCACAGTCAAAAATGTGAATATAACTCCATTAATAGGTTTCAACAATTTACTTATCAAAATAAGTCGTTTGCGAATTTATAAAACAACGTTTATAAATTCCATTTCTATTTATTTTATAACTACTTCCTTTATAAATTTCTTTATCAACCTATTCGATTTATAACTCAATTATAAAACAAAAGTTCACATTATAAGTTAAACACTTATAATTTATTTGTTTACAAGAATCGTTCTTTTAAACATCCCAATTCATAAATCTTATAACTTATAAGATTCATTTAATCAAAAATCCATTCTTCAATTAACTTTTCAAATTTTATAAACCTACTGCTTATAAAATTCCATTTATAACTTCACCGTTTATAATTCTATGAATTTCATTCATTTATGAAATTCATTCACAATCCATTCTAACACTTATAAAAACTCGTTTTATAATTCCAACATTTTAATTTATAAATATCAATTTATAAATCTTTTAATATAAATCAATTTATATTACTATTTTAAAAATGCCTTTAAACTCCTTTATAATTTCCTCATTTTGATTTATAAAATAATCAAATTTTATAAATCCTATATTTAAACTTTTTATAATAAATTCAAAAATCCCGATTAAACTCTTTTATAAAATCATTAATCCCATATTTTCAAAAATCAACCTTTAACTGTATTTCTCAAAAATATCATAATTTTTATAACATTAAAATTATAACGTTTATTTATTTAAAATAAATCAATTCCAAAAATATTTTATAAACGTATACTTTAAAAAATCACTTTGAAACCCTTTTAAAATTCCAAAATTTGGTCCAATGATGCTACATACCAAATAGCCAATCACGACTACAACGACATCATATATCGATATGATAATCCATCAAATATCAAAATATCTGAAATCAAATAAAAACTATTGAGGAATCCAGTTGGATCCCTCCAACCTGTTTTCCTGCATCCACAAACATTAGCACAATACCAATTCCGCTCCAGTACGGAATTATCGCGTTATATGGGATTTAAAATATTATCCGCTTAATGGACGGCGCAATAGGGTCTCATCCGCTAAAAAAATGCGGGAAATCAATAACTCCAATATATACATATGCCAATATATATATATTGCTATTATATATAATACCAATTTCATTGTTTATGAAATATTCGCGGTATATGTTTTTAATAAATAACATCCGCTTACTAACGGCATATAATGTCTATTTTAACAATCAATAGATAACAATCATCATTCAAACATGCATTCAAATATTTTAAATCTAACTATTAAAAATAAAAATCGAAACTGATTCGATTGAGTCAGAAGTTCTCACATTGATTTCAATTTCGTTTTAGCGATTTATTTCGAATAAAATTAAACGGACGTTTAATTTTACCTAAAATTTTCACTAACTCCAAACGACTCCAATCCAATTCCATCGTGTAGTGCTCGTCTATACGATTCCAACGCAACTGGTTTCGCGCGTTTTCGACCTCGTATGAAAAAGATACGAATTTATGAAGTTTACTTGAATTTTAACTTACATAAATTTACAAATTTTAAACCTAGCTAATCACAGGCCGTTGATTTCCTGCAACCTGATCAAGACCGTGCATTTCATCTTCCTTCACGCGCGCGTCCATCAGTAAGAGGCCGAACCCATGACATTAAATTAGGGTTTAAATTTTGCAACCTCAATACTTGATGATACTTCGATCAGGGAACGCCAATGGAAGCGCCTCCATCCCCTCCATGCTCAGCTCCATCCTCATGAAGCTCGGTCCCCTATGTTGCACGCAAAACGAGGACATACGGCCCACGAACGCGGCCACTTTCCCCCCTCCACGCGACGCCAAACTCCATCATCACCGTATGGATCTAACGAGCTCGAGACGCTCCACAACTTTCATGTTGAAAGTTTCTTCTAATTGTTTGTGGATTGAAAGAGATTGAGGGAGAAAGAACATAGTTTTTCGGCCATTGATTGAGGGTGAACGGCGGCTGGCTAGGGTTTAGAGTTTTTTTTTTATTTTATTTATGAGGGTTGTTGGTCTATTTATAGGAAACGAACGAAACACTATTCATTCCGGAAATTTCGAACTCCGATTTACGCGCCGTAACCAGCGTTTCTAGGGTTTACCCCGCGTTCCGGACACATTGGAACAGGTTTCGGAAGCTAATTCGGACATCTGTGCGAGTTATGGCAATAAACGTTCAATTTAAATTAACCCGATTTAAACGATTTTCTAGGCGTTTTAATTTGTAATGGACAAACGGTAAATCCAATTGACACGAAATTTGAAACCTTACAATAATATCACATTACGGATCCGATGAAACTGGTTTCGTCGAAATCCGAGACTGTTTGAAAAATGGCTATTTTAACTCGCCAAATTAATATTAAAAACAATTCGATGCGTTTCGAGCTGCCACGATCAAACGATAACTCCGATTGCTACGAAAATTGAAATTCGATAATAACTAACTATTACGGATCCAATGGAACTGGTCTCGTTCAATTCTGAGACTGTTTAAAAATTGACTATTTTCACTAGTCGATTAAATATTAAAATATTCAATTTTCACAAATAAACTTTTAATTCGATTTTAAAAGTTCTAAAATATCGTTTTAACTTCAATATGATAAAATAAAATTTTACAAATCATTTTCAATCATATTTAACTCAATTTTCAATTATTTCCATAATTTAACATATTAAATTATCGATTTAATTATCCAATTAAATCCAATTATTCGAAATAAAATTTATTCGACTTATAAATCCACTTATTAATATTTAAAATAAATTAAATATTCAAATTTTAATAACTTAAAATCCTGGGTCGTTACACGATCACTGTATCATTGCAACAATATTTCCATTTCTCAAAACATTTCATTATGTCCATAATATTAACCAACAGAATGTCTTTATTGGCCTCATTCACTTCGTTATATAAAGAACATGTCAAAATATCACTGCCTTTTATGATTCAATGGCTAACGGTTTTAACCGACATTTAAAGCCAATGAGTAAATTAGCCAACTACATCTGATTCAGAGCTACTAAAAATTGAATGGCAACTATAAGCATGGCAAATATTTTCCCCCTAATACTTTCCATTCATACAAATTTACTAGAATAACTTATAGTTGAAAAGAGAGAAATAAACAAATTAATAAGACAAAAAAGAACACATATTTAATTCAGTCAAATAAAATACGACAGTACATTAATAATCTTCAAAACATTAAGCACATAATGTATAAAAACTACATTTTATTTCTTAACAAACAAGACCTTTCGCTATGTCCTAATTTCTTACATAAACTGCAGAGATTAGACTTATTCACCTCACCAGTCGACTTAATCCTGTCTGAAGATGGAGGCCTTCCTACACCCGTCTTCTCTTAGGTAGATGAACTTTAACATATTCTGGTAAAACATCTTCAACTCGAAAATAAATAAGTGGATGAATCAGATGATAATAAGATTCTCGAAAAAGGATACTTTAAATAGTCCTTAACATAAGAATAAACATCCAAATCAAAAGCAAGTATATGTATTGATCGACTTTTTGGACAGTTTAAATAGACGATAAATCACACATGTTAGAATCAAACCATTCAAAAGGGA
The DNA here is from genome assembly GCA_030765085.1 of Allium cepa. Lineage (NCBI taxonomy): Eukaryota > Viridiplantae > Streptophyta > Magnoliopsida > Asparagales > Amaryllidaceae > Allium > Allium cepa. Next base: position 295,999,338 of record CM060941.1, on the reverse strand, counting down.
GGATTGTTATGGGGTAAATAAGAAAAAGAAGATAAAGAAATAAAACAATACAGAATCTCATAGCGGAATGACAGAATATAATAATCAAATAAACAGTTCGTGAAGCTGTTTTACAAATAATATTTGATTAAACCTTTACAATACAGAATCAAAGTTACATACAGTAGAAATAAATAAATAAATAATGCAACGGAACAACATAATGTAGCGGAATAAACAAAATAAATAATAATAGTGCTAAATCTTCGTCTTCGTCCTCCGATAGCAGTCTTCGATACAATGAAAAGCTCAGACTGACCCAAGCGAATTGAAAAGACAAAATACTCGAGTCAGAACTAAAAGATCTTATGCAAGTTAAATCAACAGTAAATAAATATGAGTGTAACGACGTCAGAGATGCTTACGAGATTTGACATCTCCTATCCAGTGTCTAACGTGAGTGCAATAACTTAAGAGATGTTCATGATTTCCATCTCCTAAGGGTCCGTTAAACTATCTACATACATAGTACAATACGCTATTATAATAGTGTCTACAGTAAAGTAAAGTATTAAAATAACGTTAAAGTGTTACCCATATCCCACTTAACACATTGTGATATATTCCCATAGTCTATACAATACCATAATTCCTCCATAAACTGGAGGGCTATCAGAGGGCACTCCATAGACAAAAATACAAACCAAACTCATAGAAGGCATGATAGGGGATGTGAACACGGCACTCGAGGCAATGCCAGGGTAGGACTCTACCATTTCACATAACCAAGCCGGTGGTAACACATAGTAGCTACTACTGCCTACCTCGGAACACATTTCTAAATCAAAATTAAGGGGTGGCCACCAAATCATCACAAAAAGTCATAATATGTATCGAAGAAGCATGTCTGATCGGAGGAATGACCTCACTTGGCCCATGAATAGCTCCTGTTTTAATCACATCTAAGTTGAATCAAGAGATTCAGGGCTACGTAAATACCTCTAACAGAATTGTTCGCCAAACCATCCTACTTCATTCTGGAATCTCCACCACCGTTGTTAAAGTGGTTTGCGGTATTAACAGAGAGTATGACAATATCTGATCCCGGTCTCTTTAATAACCAAACGCTTATTTCACATCGGATTGTTCCTTCACATTTTCGAAATTGATTTATTAGTTATATCAAAATATCATATTCTCAAAACCATATCATTTTGAAGTCATGTTTACTTTCAAAATTATATCACAATTGGAATCATATCACTTTCGAGTTCATATTTCCAAAAATAGATTAAATCCTCATTTAAAATCGTCATATTCCACATATATGTTCCTTAAATCCCTACTTATGTTATAACGTCGTTTGATCGTATTCTACTTAAAAATCAAGGATTTAGATATAAAACTTCCACTTTACAAAACCTGAATTTTAGAAAATAGTTTAGATAGTTTAAAATAGTTTTAAAAATAGTTTTAGAAATAGTTTAGGATAGTTTAAAATAGATAAAATAGATTAAAATAGTTTAGAATATATTAAAATTGATTAATATAGTTTAAAATAGATTAATATAGTTTAAATAGATTGAATTAAATTAATATAATTTAAAAATAGATTAAAATAGTTTAATATAGTTTAAAATAGATTTAAATAGATTTAAAATAGATTAAAATGGGTTAAAATACTTTAAATAGATTTAGAATAGATTAAAATACTTTAGAATTTCAATTTAAACCAATTTCCAATTCCAACCTTCAAACATGGATTCTCAAAGTAATTTAATTTGTATAAATCAATTTCCTTCGAAATATCATTTAATCCAATTTAAGATCTAAGGATTTTAAAATCGTTTAATTTAACCAATCCGGTGCCCGTATATAATTTTCTAACCTATGATCAAGTGATATGGATATTTATCATTTTAATCCGCAAAAAAATAACTTTACGGGTATATATTATTTCAACCGCAATACCGAATTACAAATCAATGAAAATCACTTGGGTTTATCATTTCAACCCATAACGATTTTCTCGTATTCTATATGATCGTTCGGGTATGTATCATTTCAACCCATAGAGATTTTCTAACAATAACTATGGGAACTTGTTGTGTTCTAACAATATAAATATAACATCAAATTATCCAATATCAACAATTAAACATACATCACAATCATCATCCAAATCAATCAATAAACATCAATAGATAAATGATTATCATTAACATGTATTAAATTTACCATTAAATTAAATGATGATTAAATGCAATAAAATTTAAATTTAACCAGAATGAAAAATTAAATATACCAAACATCAACCAATCAATTCCAAATCACATCATAAATTCAATTTAACCAACATAAGATAATTTAGTAGTTGCGAATGGGTTAAAACACTCACCTTTGATTTATAGTCAATTTAAATCCAATAAATGCCAAAATTCCAATAAAAGAAATCGCATGTGAATCGAAGTTTATATGAAAAAGATATTCATGTTATAAGGAATATTATTAAAATAATAACTGGTACACGTTTAAGTAAAATAAACAAATTCAATACTTACGTTTTTCTCAAGATAAGCTTCAGGAAAAGATGGAAGAACAAACTATGATGAGGGCAGGACATGTTGGAAAAATGAAAAGAAAAAAAATGAAACTCATGTTTTATAAAAGAAAGCTTTTGAATTTGCAAGTTCACATCAAAACGAATTGGGGAAATGAAGATTTGAAATGGAGATCTGAAATGGAGATCTGAACATATGAAATGGAGCGACGATAAGAAATGAAGGAACAATTATAAAACGTGAACAATTTGCTGATGAGATTATAACTTCAGCAAAGAATAATTTGAACTAATTGAATATGAGGTGTCAAGAGAAACAAAACATAAAAGAAGAAATAAAGTGGCAAGTTATATACTAATAAAGAAATGAAGGTGGACAGACAAAATTGAGTGTCACATTTCTAAAATGAAGGCTTTTGGAAATATAGGCTACCAAAATAAAAACAAAAATATGAGGTTGTGGAAGAAGGCGACAGGAACCAAAATGAAAAGTAATGAAGTGGCCGTAGAAATTTGAAATGAGATGGAGAAAACAAACAACTCACAATTTTTTTCTTTATGAATTGGAGTTGGATATGGTGTAAAGAGGTCAGGAAAGGTTGAATAAAAATAATATGTATACATATAAAAATGAAACTCACGTTTGAGAAGATGTAGCTTCACGAAAAAGAGGAAGGAAATAAACGAAAATGACGAAACAACAAAAATAAGGAAAGAAATGTGGTATGTATTAAATAATGCACAGACCGGATGTACACTACCAACGAACCTTTGGAATTCAAATTTCAAACTTATATCTCCTCTTTATTACTTTCCTTAACTCCTATAAACTCACAGTTACACCTATTTAATTTTACGTTAACCCACGGTAAATGAAAATAAATTCTCCACACAAATTTGTGTAATTAATTAAGGCAATATACAACATTAAGAACCTTTCATTTCCCTTTTTGTGATTATATTGGGAATTTAAACAAACATGTTAATGTTTTGATTAAACATTTTACTACGAATGCATTAACATACATTAAAAAAATAGGACAACATAAATGAGGTAACATAAATAGGTGTATAATATATATATGTGTGTGTGTGTGCATCTTTATCACCACTTATAGTTTACATTCATATTTACATTCATAAATAAAAGGTATGCTACTAATCCATATAAGGAGGTAATGAATGTAAGAATAAATTAGAGGATCAAAATGGAAAGGTAAGTTATGTTGTCATTAAAATCTAATCAAGTCTAAGTGAAAAGGAAATAGTTAAGTGTAAATCTACTTTACCCCTTTACAGTCTCCTATTGACATTTAATTTAAAACCATATGAGATTTTGAACCTAAATAATCCGATTTTTTAATTGGATCTGAAAGTAAGTTTATATTTAGGTACAAACATATATACAGTAAACCAACACTAAAATTTGAAACATAAACTGAATTAATTGGAAATAAATCACCTAATTTAAATTTATTTTAGTATATGTCCACCATTAACGTCTTCTCTCTTTTTGATTAAAAGTTTCCAATCACATTAATTGCCATTGATTTCAAAGTTAAATTTTAAAAGAGAAATGAGATAATTTAATTCCGTTTTATAGCAATTTAATGTATATATGGAATTATTGTATACAAACCAAAAGCTATTAATTTCTTATTAAATAATTGCTTTCTTATTCCTGTAACTAATCTGTATGCTAAAATACATTTCAAACAAATAAACATATGTTTACTTCTTTACTAAACTTGTAACGACCCGTAGATTTTGATAAATAAATTGGTTAATTTAATTAGATCTTTGTAATTAAATTTAGAAAGAAATAATTTTTTTTACAATTTATAATGAAGCAAGTGTTAAAAATGAAATGTAGCAATGGTAATTAAAATTAATTTTTGACAATGAAATCCCAATAAAGAAATAGTGTTAATTGTTACACTTGGGTATAAAATTTAAAATAAGTAAATTAAAGTAAGCATTTAATTAAACAATGTAATAATATATTGATTAATAGTAACTGAATGTAAATTAAGGTAGTAATGTTAATGCAAGTTGATAAATAACTAATTAAGTGCAATCCCAATTTAATTGAAAGATTGGTAAGGTTATAATTGATTGTATTTAGAAAATTGGAAATAAATTTCAATAAATATAATTAAATAGTATGTTAATGATGATTGAATGAAATTTGTGTGATGTAAACAATTGTAACAATTGTTTGGGAATAATAACTCATAAGTGTGATTGAAAGTAAATGGTAACAAATATTTTAGGTTACCTATTTATTTAGCCTGTTAATTTAAATGTGGTAAAAGTTGCAAAAATCTAAATTAAATATTTTGTTAATGTGAATTTAGTTAATAATGGGAAATAACATTTACTTTATTCATAATATGACAATTGGTTGAATAAAAGGAATGGAAATTCAAGATTTATTAATTTATTGGAAATTAAATTTAATAATTGAATTAATTGCAAATAAATGGAATTTAAAATTTAATATGAAATCAATGGCAGTTAATTGACTTAATTTGTGCAGTTAGGGTAGATTTGATTTATCATTGAAGATTGTTAATTCAACAAGAAGTAACCTATGTAAAATCTATCCATAATATGGCAATTGATTGAGTGAAAACAATTGAATTTCATGTTTGATTAATTTAATGGATTTTGAGCTGTAATAAATGGATTATTGAAATTAAATGAGATAAAATATTACGTTAATGGGAATTAATATGAAATGAAACATACATTAATGAAATGCAGTATAAATCAATGTTAATTATACCCATAAGATGTTAATTTATTGAATAGCAAGATTTTAAATCAAATAAACGGATTTATTGAGATTTCAATTGATAATTAATAAATTTATTAAAATTGAAACTAAATGCGGTAATGGGTAAATTTATTAACTTTAAATTGATATCTGAATTGTATAAAGGGTTATAATGGTGTAGGAAATCAAAAATGATCAAATTTGTAAATTGTGGAATTGGAATTTAAGAATTGATTTTTATTTATTTAATATTTATTTAATTAATTAACTGGAAAATAGCCATTTTGGACACTGACTCGGAGTTCGACGAAACCAGTTTCATCGAATCTGTAAAGGTGAATTATTGTAGGATTTCAAGTTTCCTAATGATTGGGCTTGGCATTTGATCGTATGGGCTTGAAACGCCTAGAAATCGATTTAATTGAAATCAATTGAAATCAGTTCGAAATAACATGATTTGAGCATAACTTCTTAATATAATGGAATTTGGACTCGAAACATGTTCCATCGCGTTTAAAATATTTAAAAACATCTATTTTGATATATGGGTTGACCCAATTTCATTCCGAAGTCAGAACGGGCTTTTTGGGCCATTTATCGTTCAATGATCCAAACCATTTGTATCCGTTCTTTTATTTTCAACCAAACCTATATATACCCTGTTATAAACCCTAATTCATTTCTTATTCCTCATTTCTGTATGTACAATTCTATTTTCTCCTCTTCTTCCAATGGCAGACAAACCAAAATTCCATTTGCAATTTCAAATCAATTTCAAAGCCAAAAATTCAAACTCCACAAACAATATCAAATTATATATCATCGGAAAGCTCTCGAAGAGCGCATCCCAATTCTGTGATCCGTTTTTCAATTCGATGCACTATTTAGCTAGAAATCAAGGAACCATTTTCGACTGTTCATTACGCGTTGATGAACTTCGCCTGATCGTTCGATCGAGGGTAAGGTTGTGAAGAGGTGACCGAGTGCTGCTCATCGGAGTTGTTAATTCGTCGAATTAATGGGTACATTGGGGGATTTAATTCGATTAGGGTTTAAGTTTTAGGTGGCGGCCGGCCTGTTTTGTGCGCGATCGATGGCGGAGGGAAGGAGGAGAAGCCGCCGTTGGCCGAGGCGGCGCTGGGATCGAGGTGGCGCGCGTATGGGGTTGCGTGCGTGATCGTTGCTGGCTAGGGTTTCGATGTTTGGGTCTGTGCTTTTCGCGTGCGTGTTTGCTGTATGATGAAGATGCTGACATGGCGAATTAAGGAGGGTAAGTTTATTTTAGTCTGTTTTAATTTAATTTTGACTTCAACTCGTTCTAAGCGACATAACTTTCGCATACGAGGTCGAAATTACGCACGGTTTTCTCCGCTAGGTACGTATTGGAATTCCATAAATTTTGGCACTAGTTTGGACGGATTCTGAGACTGTTCAAATTTTGGATTTACGTTGGATTTAAATTCAAAAGGTGGGTGTTTTAACCCACTCACAACTTCTAAAATTTCTTATGTGTGTTAAATTATTTTTTGATGTGATTAGAAATTTATTTATGACTGTTTGGCATATTTTTATCATCATTCCAGTTAAATTGAATTTATTGAATTAAATTGTTATTTAATTTATTATTGCATATAAACTATCAGTTAAATTGTTACTTAATTTATTATTGAATATAAACTGCCACTAAATATTTGTTGTTTATTATCAGTTTATATTGATGTTATTGATTTAATTGGAAGATGATTGTGATAAATGGTTGATGATTGATATTGGATGAATTGATGTTGTATGTTATATTTTTATAAACTACAAGTTGTATGGATTTTTATTTCATTCGAGATTGCGGTTTGAGATGATATATAACCATATTTTTATTTTAAATTACGGATTGAAATGATAAATAACTGTATTACTTGACCACAGGGTAGAAAATTATATACAAACACCGTGGTCTATATATATATATATATATATATGTATGTATGTATATATATAAATATTTAGAATTGATTTCTATGGTTTTTAAAGAAATATATGGGTTATGTAGATATTTATTTTAGATGTTATACAAATGTCATTTTATATTGATTTTTAGCTGTGTATAAATTTGTTTTGAAATATAAAATAAGTTAAATATTAACGTTTAATTGTTTTTATATAATATGGTTAAGTATCTGTTTAAATTTTATTGTATGTAGAGTTTATAACGACTTAAATAAATTAAGGTTGGAAGATAAATATGAAATTGATTTGAATTAAATTATTTAAGAATTATACTCGAATAAATTTGATTTGGAATTTAAATAAAATTGAGATTTTATAGGGTATGATTTTATTACTTGATTTTGGTTTAGAGTGATTTAAATGAATATCGAGTTGATTTAGATGAATATATCAAGTTAATTTAATGGAAAATATATCCGGTTATTTGAAGTTTGAAGGTTTTACTTAAATGATATTTGATTTATTAAGTAAACATTTCAAATTTCAAATCTAAATAATAGTAATTGAATTTGATAAATATGGAATTATCAAAGAATTAGTTTTGAAATGGTGGAATATTAAAGATTTGAAATATATGAAAATTGAAATGGTTAATTGGGGGTCAAATCTGTATTTGGAATTGATGTGTGAAATTGAAAAAGTTATTTTATTATATGAAGTAATTTAATATTTAAACCATTTAAGTGGTTAAGTTATGTTTCAAAGTTATGAGTTTCAAAATATTATAATTTGAAAATGTTATACTTTAAGGGTTTAATTTCTAAGTGTTATAACTTGGAAAGTGCTATGATTTTAGAAAAGAGATATATTTGAAATAAAAATGATATTACATTGATTTGGGCTTTTATAAAAATGATGTCATATTGATTTGGTTTTTGAAATGGAAATGATATCGTATGTATATGGTTTTGAAATGGATATCATATTCTGATTTTAAAGTATAAATTATTTTGAAATGACCGCGGTGTTATAATAACGTTTGGTTGTTAAAGAGACCGGGATTGGAAGTTGTCATACTCTCTGCCAACTCCGAAAACCACTTTAATAACCGTGTACGCGGTGGAGATTCCAGAATGAAGTAGGATGGTGGCGGCGTCTCCTGTGAGGTATGAACATGGACCCGACTCCCGTGAGTTGGCATAAGGTAGCTAAAACAGGAGAAATTGACGGGCTAATGAGGTCATTCCTCTAATCGGATATACTCCTTCGCTATTATATTCTGACTTGGTGATTTATTTGGTGGCCACTTTTGATTCTTTTGATTTGGAGGTGTGGCTCGAGGTGGGCGGTAGTAGCTGCTACGCGTTACCACCGGCCCGGAAGTGTAATTGGTATATCTAACCTGGCATTGCCTAGTTGTGCCGTGTCACCTATGCTATCTCACCTTGTACGAGTTTGGTTTTCTTCCGTAGCCCGTAGAGTATTTAGGGTAGTATCCCGATCTGGAGATGCGCTGATACTGGATGGATTACTTGGACTATTACATGTAAAGGGCTATATGGGTAACCCCTTAACGCTATTAAAAAGTAAGTTTATTTTACTATAGACATTAATATATTAGCGAAATATTACTACATAGTAAATAGTTTAACGGACCCTTAGGAGATGTGAATCCCGAACATCTCTTAAGTTACTGCACGCACGTTAGACACTGGATAGGAGATGTCAAATACCGTAAACATCACTGACGCCGTTCCACTCATATTATTTACCACTGATTTAACTTACATAAGATCTTTTATTTCTGACTCGAGTGTTTTGTCTTTTCAATTCGCTCGGGTCAGTCTGGGCATTTCAGGATTCGAAGCCTTTATCTTTGGAGGACGAAGACGAAGATTTGTATTACTATTATTTATTATATTCCACTGCATCCTATTGTTCTGCTGCATTGTTATTGATTATTCTCTGGTATGTATAACTCTGATATGTATTGTATAAGTATAATCAAATGTTTTTGTAAAACAGCTTCATGAATTATTTATTTGATTATTATATTTTATCATTCCGCTGTGAGATTCTGTTTTGTTTTACTTCTTTCTCTGCTTTTCTTATTTACCCCATAACAATCCGCCCTTTTGTATGGTTTTGAGTCTGACGTGTGTGGTTTATCGTCGATTTAAAACGTACAAAAAGGCTGGATGTTACATCTGGTATCAGAGCTTTGGTTTAACGATAAACCTTAGCTTTGTGGGGTCTAACTCTTTATTAATAGGATAGTGATACCCTATGATGAGAGTGTATATATATCAGAGAGCGTATTTGTTAGTGTTATAAAATGTTTTAATATTGTGTTAATTTGTTCCGTTTTGTATTTATAAATTCTGGTTGGTGCATAGGACGCTATGACATCGACAGGGATTTTTAAACACTTAATAGGACAGACCGACACAATATTTGTTTTAAATATAAGTGAATGAAATAATTTTGCCTGTTATATTTTCCATATATATATATATAATAAATTTTTATAAATGATATATATATATATATTTGGTTGCAAAATATCGATTGTTAGGTAATGAAATTTATAAATAATAGTTGAAATGAGATTGAAAATAAAATAAATGAAATTTGGGAATTTAGAGCTTAAGTCCCGGTGGTTTGAAAATTTCTTTCAAATGATTCTGGGAATATAATAATAATATTTTAGAAGTATTTTTTGATACAAATATTTCAATATGATTTGAAAGAATTATTTTAAAAGAAATTTTAGAAAGAAATAAGTTATGTACTCCCCTCTCTATCGTTGGAAAATAATTTCGGTGCTGAGTGCATGCATCATCGACATTCATTTTCGAGTTTCTAAGTGGGAAGGCCATTGTAGTACTTTTACCGCAGATTTACTTTGATAAAAAATATAAATGTTAATTGTTTTAAATATAATTGGATGTATAAGTTGTAAGTATATATCTACCTATTACTTTAAAATGATTTGAAATTAAACCCGTCATTTAATTCTTAAGTTTCTGTTAATGAATAGTTTCAATTATTGTAGTGAAATGGAATGTAACTAATTAATAATTGGAACCTTTAATTAAAATAAGAGATTAAATGCTTGGTTATAAATGAAATTTCAAGAAAGTTGAAATTGTAATCTATAAAACAGAAGATATGATTATTGAACGTTAATTTATAAGATGAACTTGTATAATTTTCAATTGCATCCTTAAAGCATTTATATATATATAACTTACCAAATATTTAAAAGTTCTAATGCTGATAAGAAATGTAATAGGATATTATACTAGTAAACTTGAAGAAATGAAAATATTCAATGAAATTCATTAATGAATAAGAATTTGAAGTTGTAGTTGTTATAAACTTAAGTATAATTGAAATGCTACTAGTTTAATAGAAATGTAAGTATTATAAATAAATGATAATAAACTTAAGTAAATGTTGAGGTTATTTATAATAAAAATAAGTAGAAAGATGAATACTGTAAATAAATGAATTAAGTAGTGAATAAATGAATGTAATACAATAAAAAGAAAATTTACATGATACGAATAAATGAAAATAAATGGAAAATTGTAAGAAGTTAAATGTAAATTAAAAAGATAAATCATTATATAAATGAAAAGGAAATCAAACAACAAATGTACGAAATGAAATTAATAAGAATGAACTTGATCTATTGGTTGGAATTGTTGTTTGTTTGGTTTATGGTTGTTTGGGTAAGGATACTTTAAAATTGTTTCGATGAAGGAATAATCTATTCGGTTCCATTTAAGACTGTTGAGTAAATGATGCGCTTAGTAGCTTATCTTTCATTTGTAAAATTTCAGGTTTTTGAACCCGAACAACTATTTGTTATGTTTGATATGAATTGATGATTGATTTGTGTCGATTTTATATGATGATTGTATGTTGGTTGCAAGTGATTGTTGTTTATGCTGATTGTTTGTTAGTGGGTGAAATAACTTAAATATTTCATTTCACATAATTATTAACTCTTTTTGGATTATATAAGTAAAATACAGGTTATGAAACCAATTGCTACTGCTTTTGGTTTCATAATTAAGCGTTGTTTGCCCGACAAATTGGTACGTTTTTGGATTACGGTTTATAGCGTTATTATATTGTTTTTCCCGTGTTGAGATATATATTATTTTGAAATATTGTTGTATATCGTTATATGTGATATTATATTTTCTCTCGAGCCTCTCCGTACAAAGGAGACTCTGCCGAAATTTTCCGTAAATTTTGGACTTAGAAGATTTTTGAAAATGTTTTCCAAACTTTTATTTGAGTATAAGAAGATTTAATGGTTATAAATTAGTATCTTTTATTTAAATTATTAAATTTTGTAAATTTATTTTTTTATAAATTTAATATTTTAAGTAAGATATATTGATTTCTTAATTTTTCTTTTCCCTTCTTTTTCCTTTTCGGGGACGAAAAGTTTTGAGTGGGGGAGAGTGTAACGACCCGTAGATTTTGATAAATAAATTGGTTAATTTAATTTGATCTTTGTAATTAAATTTAGAAAGAATTAAAAAAAATTATAATTTATAATGAAGCAAATGTTAAAAATGAAATGTAGCAATGGCAATTAAAATTAATTTTTGACAATTGGAGTGAAATCCCAATAAAGAAATAGTGTTAATTGTTACACGGGTATAAATTTTAAAATAAGTAAATTAAAGTAAGCATTTAATTAACCAATGTAATAATATATTGATTAATAGTAACTGAATGAAAATTAAGGTAGTAATGTTAATGCCAGTTGATAAATAACTAATTTAGTTCAATCCCAATTTAATTGAAACAATGGTAAGGTTATAATTGATTCTATTTAGAAAATTGGAAATAAATTTCAATAAATATAATTAAATAGTATGTTAATGATGATTGAATGAAATTTGTGTGATGTAAACAACTGTAACAATTGTTTGGGAATAATAACTCATAAGTGTGACTGAAAGTAAATGGCAACAAATATTTTAGGTTACCTATTTATTTAGCCTGTCAATTTAAATGTGGTAAAAATTGCAATAAATCTAAATTAAATATTTTGTTAATGTAAATTTAGTTAATAATGGGAAATAACATTGACTTTATTCATAATATGACAATTGGTTGAATAAAAAGAATGGAAATTCAAGATTTATTAATTTATTGGAATTTAAATTTAATAATTGAATTAATTGCAAATAAATGGAATTTAAAATTTAATGTGAAATCAATGGCAGTTAATTGACTTAATTTGTGCAGTTATGGTAGATTTGATTTATCATTGAAGATTGTTAATTCAACAAGAAGTAACCAATGTAAACTCTATCCATAATATGGCAATTGATTGAATGAAAATAATTGAATTTCATGTTTGATTAATTTATTGGATTTTGGGCTGTAATAAATGGATTATTGAAATTAAATGAAATAAAATATTACGTTAATGGGAATTAATATGAAATGAAACATTAATGAAATGTAGTATAAATCAATGCTAATTATACCCATAAGATGTCAATTTATTGAATAGCAAGATTTTAAATCAAATAAACGGATTTATTGAGATTTCAATTGATAATTAATAAATTTATTAAATTGAAACTAAATGTGGTAATGGGTAAATTTATTAACTTTAAATTGACATCTGAATTGTTTAAAGGGTTGTAATGGTGTAGGAAATCAAAAATGATAAAATTTGTAAATTTTAGAATTGGAATTTAAGAATTGATTTTTATTTATTTAATATTTAATTAATTAACTGGAAAATAGCCATTTTGGCCACTACTTGAATTTCGACGAAACCAGTTTCATCGGATCTGTAACGGTGAATTATTGTAGGATTTCAAGTTTCATAACGATCGGGCTTGGCGTTTGATCGTATGGGCTTGAAACCCTAGAAATCGATTTAATTGAAATCAATTGAAATCAATTCGAAATAACTTGATTTGAGCATAACTTCTTCATACAATGGAATTTGGACTTGAAACCTATTCCACCACGTTTAAAATATTTAAAAACATCTATTTTGATATATGGGTTGACCCAATTTCGTTCCGAAGTCAGAATTGGCTTTTTGGGCCATTTATCATTCAACGATCCGAACCATTCGTATCCGTTCTTTTATTCTCAACCCTACCTATATATACCCTGTTATAAACCCTAATTCATTTCTTATTCCTCATTTCTGTACATACAATTCAATTTTCTCCTCTTCATTTCAATGGCAGACAAACCAAAATTCCATTTGCAATTTCAAATCAATTTCAAAGCCAAAAATTCAAACTCCACCAACAATATCAAATTATATATCGTCGGAAAGCTCTCGAAGAGTCATCTCAACTCTGTGATCCGTTTTTCAATTCAATGCACTGCTTATCCAGAAATTGAAGAACCATTTTCGACCGTTCATCACGCATTGAAGAACTTCGTCTGATCGTTCGATCGAGGGTAGGGTTGTGAAGAGGTGACCGAGTGCTGCTCATCAGTGTTATTAATTCGTCGAATTAACGGCTCGATTGAGGGATTTAATTCGATTAGGGTTTAAATTTTATGTGGCGGCTGGCCTGCTTTGTGTGCGATCAGTGGCGGAGGGAAGGAGGAGAGGCCGCCGTTGGCCGAGGCGACGCTGGGCTTGAGGCCGAGAAGGCGTACGTACGGGGTTGCGTGCGTGATCATTACTGGCTAGGATTTCGATGTTTGGGTCTGTGCTTTTCGCGTGCGTGTTTGTTGTATGATGAAGATGCTGACATGGCGAATTGAGGAGGGTAAGTTTATTTTATTCTGTTTTAATTTAATTTTGACTTCAACTTATTCTAATCGAGATAACTTTCGCATACGAGGTCGAAATTGCGCTCGGTTTTCTTCGCTAGGTTCGTATTGGAATTCTGGACATTTGGACGCTGGTTTGGATGAGACTGTTCAAATTTTGGGTTTAAATTGGATTTAAATTCAATTTAAATTCAAAGGTGAGTGTTTTAATCCACTCACAACTTCTAAAATTTCTTATGTGTGTTAAATTAATTTCTGATGTGATTAGAAATTTATTTATGACTGTTTGGCATATTTTTATCATCATTCCAGTTAAATTAAATTTATTGAATTAAATTGTTATTTAATTTATTATCGCATATAAACTGCCAGTTAAATTGTTACTTAATTTATTATTGAATATAAACTGCCAGTAAATATCTGTTGTTTAGTATCTGTTTATATTGATGCTATTGATTTAATTTGATGATTGTGATAAATGGTTGATAATTGATACTGGATGAATTGATGTTGTATGTTATATTGTTATAAACTGCAAGTTGTATGGATTTTTATTTCATTGGGATTGCAGTTTGAAACGATATATAACCGTATTTTTATTTTAAATTACGGATTGAAATGATAAATATCTGTATTACTTCACCATAGGGTAGAAAATTATACAGACACCATGGTATATATATAAAAATATTTTGAAGTGATTTCTATGGTTTTTAAAGAAATATATGGGTTATATAAATATTGATTTTAGATGTTATATAAATGTTATTTTGTATTGATTTTTAGCTATGTATAAATTTGTTTTGAAATATAAAATAAGTTAAATAATAATGTTTGATTGTTTTTATATAATACGGTTAAGTATCTGTTTAAATTTTATTGTATGTAGAGTTTATAATGACTTAAATAAAGTTAAGGTTGGAAGATAAATATGAAATTGATTTGAATTAAATTATTTAAGAATTATACTCGAATAAATTTGATTTGGAATTTAAATAAAATTGAGATTTTAAAGGGTATGATTTTATAACTTGATTTTGGTTTAGAGTGATCTAAATGAATATCGAGTTGATTTAAATGAATATATCAAGTTAATTTAATGGAAAGGATATCCAGTTATTTGAAGTTTGAAGGTTTTACTTAAATGATATTTGATTTATTAAGTAAACATTTCAAATTTCAAATCTAAATAATAGTAGTTGAATTTTATAAATATGGAATTATCAAAGAATTAATTTTGAAATGGTGGAATATTAAAGCTTTGAAATATATGAAAATTGAAATGGTTAATTGGGGGTCAAATCTGTATTTGTAACTGATGTGTGAAATTGAAGAAGTTATTTTATTATATAAACTAATTTAATATTTAAGCCATTTAAGTGGCGTGGTTATGTTTCAAAGTTATGAGTTTCAAAGTATTCTAATTTGAAAATGTTATACTTTAAGTGTTTAATTTCTAAGTGTTATAACTTGGGAAGTGCTATGATTTTAGAAAAGAGATATATTTGAAATAAAAATGATATTTACATTGATTTGGGTTTTTATAAAAATGATATCATATTGATTTGGTTTTTGAAATGAAAATAATAGTGTATGTATATGGTTTTGAAACGGATATCATGTTCTGATTTTAAAGTATAAATTATTTTGAAATGACCGCGGTGTTATAATAACATTTGGCTGTTAAAGAGATCGGGATCGGAAGTTGTCATACTCTCTGCCAACTCCGGCAACCACTTTAACAACCGTGTACGCGGTGGAGATTCCAGAATGAAGTAGGATGGCGGCGGCGTTTCCTATGAGGTATGAACATGGACCAGACTCCCGTGAGTTGGCATAAGGTGGCTAAAACAGGAGCAATTGACGGGCTAATGAGGTCATTCCTATGATCGGACACACTCCTTCGCTTTTATATTCTGACTTGGATATTTATTTAGTGGCCACTTTTGATTCTTTTGATTTGGGGGTGTGGCTCATGGTGGGTGGTAGTAGCTGCAACGCGTTACCACCGGCCCGGAAGTGTAATTGGTATATCTACCCTGGCATTGCCTAGTTATGCCGTGTCACCTACCCTATCGTGCCTTGTATGAGGTTGGTTTTCTCCCGTAGCCCGTGGAGTATTTAGGATAGTCTCCCGATCTGGAGATGCGCTGATACTAGATGGACTACTGGGACTATAACGTGTTAAGGGTTATATGGGTAACCCCTTAACGCTATTAAAAAGTAAGTTTATTTACTATAGACATTAATATAATAGCGAAATATTACTACATAGTAAATAGTTTAACGGACCCTTAGGAGATGTGAATCCCGAACACCTCTCAAGTTACTACACACACGTTAGACACTGGATAGGAGATGTCAAATCCCGTAAACATCTCAGACGTCGTTCCACTCATATTATTTACCATTGATTTAACTTACATAAGATCTTTTAGTTCTGACTCGAGTGTTTTGTCTTTTCAATTCACTCGGGTCAGTCTGAGCATTTCAGGATTCGAAGACTTTATCTTTGGAGGACGAAGACGAAGATTTGTATTACTATTATTTATTATATTTCACTGCATCACATTGTTCCGCCGCATTGTTATTGATTATTCTTTGGTATGTATAACTCTGATATGTATTGTATAAGTATAATCAAATGTTTTTGTAAAACAGCTTCATCAACTTTTATTTGATTATTATATTTTATCGTTCCGCTGTGAGATTCTGTTTTGTTTTATTTCTTTCTCTACTTTTATTATTTACCCTGTAACAATCCGCCCTTTTGTATGGTTTTGAGTCTGACGTGTGTGGTTTATCGTCGATTTAAAACGTACAAAAAGGCTGGATGTTACAAAACTTATTTATTTTTATTCTTTTATTTTAGATTTAAATGTTCTCATATTAAATCAACTATTACCTTATTAATTTATTCATCATAAGTTTTTATTTTATTTCACTCAACTCTATATTTAACATCTTTCTTATATTAACTGCAATATTTAATTACATTTAATTCCACTTAATTATATTCTAATTCTAATAAATTGATTTAATTAGATTTCAATCTTTTTATTCAATCAAACATTAATCTATGGACATGGTTAACATTTATTTACATCTTATTAGATTAATATTCTCCACTTTCATCTTAATTTCCATTAGCGTAGTATGTAATTACATTTAATTTCAATTGATTTCCAGTTTAATTCAAGAGATTAAATGAATAGGTAACATATCACAATTGTTACCCTTTTACTTAATTAAATCACATTTATGGTTTTGTTATTTATAAACAAATGTTACAAATACTTATAAAACACTAATTTCATCCAATCACAATTTATTACATACTATTTCATTAATTAATACAATATTTACATTTATTTCCTTATTTTAAATTTATAACCAATTATAACTTACAATTATTATAATTACTTGAGATTACATTTAAATAGTCATCTATTACATTAATTTACATTATTAAACTTCATTCTAGTTAGTTTTCTCATTCCTACATCACAAATTTTATTTTCTTCCAACATTAAATTACAAAATATTATTTAATTTAATATTTTAATTATAGGAAAAAATGCGGGTCGTTACACTCTCCCCCACTCAAAACTTTTCATCCTCGAAAAGGAACTAAGTATAGAATTCAACATTTGATATATTTTATTCAAAATTATCAACTTATAAAACAATGAAATTTCATTTATAAAGCCATTCCATTACGCTACTCCGATTGGCTTATAAATTTTCAAGTTTGTTACCAACACAAGTTATAAAATTTTAAAACTTCAAAAAATTTCTAAAACCTGGATATACAAAAAAATTCGACAGAGTCTCCTTTGCATGGTTCGATCGACACAACTACAAAACGGCTCCATGGGACCCAAACCGACATAAGAAAACAAAGCCAAGTGGCTCCATCATAAAACCATCAAATACAATGACAAAATAAATGCGTACCTCTTTATCGGGCAATCCAAATTTCCTTGATTTAAAATTCCTGCAGCTTATTTACCAATGGTATCCAATCGTATAATTTAAAATCAATTTATAATTTGCATTTCTATTTCCAATATTTGTTTTGCTTAAGCCCATACGATGTACATATATCATCTGTATGTAATATCAAATCCGATCCCTCATTTGATCACACAATTTCATATCTAAATTAGTACGTTCACACGACTCTCTAGTGCGGACTCAGATTTGGTTCCTTGATCGAAAACTGTTATTCTCCTTGCATAGCCATATACAATTATAGAATCAAATCAAAAATCTATATTTAGGGATCGCCGTCGAGAATCGAGCGAAAATCATAAGTCGGATCAATATAAATTATCTCGAAATTCTGTGCTTGAATCTGAATCAAATTGTTAGGTGAATAAAATAATATACGTACAACTTACATATCAACTTTCAATAGATTCTATACAATTTATCAATATTAATTTTTTTTTTTTGCTTACCTTCATTTCCAATCAATTTTTCACAATCCATTATTCAAATAGCTTTAAAATGGATTAAGTGGATTTAAGATAAATTAAAATGGGTTAATTAATTTAAAATAAATTAAATTGGGTTAAGTAGATTTAAAATAGATTAAAATAAGTTAAATGGTTTAAAATAGGTTAAAATAATTTAATATAGTTAATATAAGTTAAACTAGATTAATATAAAATAGTTTAAGTATTTAAAATGGTTTATATAGTAGAATAATTTGGAAAAACCAAAAATGAAATAGCTTCAAAGTCAAACCATTCAATTCCAACTTCCCAATTCGAGACAAATTCAAATTTTCATTCATTCGATTCAATTTCGATTTCAATTCAAATCAATTTCAACTTCGATTTTAAATTAATTCAATTTCAATTCATATCGATTTCTGGCTCAATCTTCAAATATCGACTCAAACACTTAAATCAAGTTAACCTTCAATATCCACTTTGAAATCCAAATACTTTTACTTGGTAAAGTTCAAAGTTTGAACAAAAGTCCCATCCTTTTAATCAAATCAATTTCTTAAATTTAAATCATAATTCGATTATAACTTAAAAAATCCCAACTCAATTATTTTAACATGTCATTTACCAAATTTTAAATTTCAACATTCTGAGCTTAAGTTCGAAAATAAATTTTATTTTTATAAATTTGGTTTTCATTTGTTTTAATTCAAAATCATTCAAATAAATGTCAAATAAGAAATATAAATCATTTAATTTAATCAATCTGGTATCCGTTTATAATTTTCTATCCTACGGCCAAGTGATCAGTCATTTCAACTTAATCTCAGGGATATATATATATATATATATATATATATATATATATATCAATTCAATCCAAATCATAGTGTCATAGGTATGTATCATTTCAACCTATTTTTAATTTATTCGAAATAATTCAATTTACAGGCTCACACACTGTAAATAATACGCAGGGTGAAAATATGATATATCAGAATAAATAAACATCCAAATCATCCAAAATATCAACCAATAGCATCCATCGCAATCAATCATCCAAACAGACTATAATTCATGGCAATTTCATTGTTATTGATATCAAGAAATTTAATTTCAATTAAATTCCAATTCCAATTTTGATTGTCAATTTCAATTTTTAAGATAAATTCAATGACAATCTAGATGACAATTAAATTTATCGAACAACAACAAATAAAATCATATCGCTTCATAATATCAAATTTAACCAGCATGAGAATATTCTAGTATATTGTGAGCGTTATAAAGCAATCATCTTGAGTTTTCAATTTTAAATCAAATCGAACGACGTTCGATTTAACTTAAAATTTTAATGAGCTCCAAACATCTTCGGATCCACACTACAGCGTAGATCCCATCTCTGCGATTCCGACACCGCTTGTTTCGTCCGATTCCGACCTTGTATGCATGAGATATGAGTTGTTAAAGTTTTAATACAATTTAAATAAACAAATTCTTTTTTATACCAGAAGCAAATCCTGCCGCTCGTTTTGAACTAAGCAATCGTGGCTGCAGTCCTCTTCGTCTCACGCGATTACAAGGCTTCGTTCTTTTGAACCCTAATCTATGCTCAATTATCCCACACCATAGCCTCCATGTTTAACTCGAGATCGACCAGGCGCCTCCACTTCGAAGCCCTCCGCCCAAGACACCACCGCCTAGAACTTGGTTGAACTCGGCCTCCTCGATGGCCATAAAAACGAGCTTGAATGTGAGGACTTCACGGCCTAAATTCTAGCGATCCACCACACTATCTTCGATCATAGCCATTGGATAGCAAGGTCGCGCTGAGCTCTTCAATATTGTAGTAGCAAGTTTCCTGAATCAATTGATGGATTGTAGGAAAAACGAGGGAAGAGAATGGAAGATTTCGGCCATTAAACAAACAAGCGGTGGCGACTCGAAAGCTAGGGTTACGTTATTGTGTATACGAGTATATATATTATTTTAATATTATTTTTTGACTTTTTCAAAGAAACCAAACGAAGCGTGCCGCCAGGCGTTCATAATGTTTTATCCCTATTCCGAATACAATGGAACAGGTATCGGGTCCTAATTCGATCGTATGTGGAAGATAGTTTTCCAACCTAATTAAAATATTAAATTTTCGATATTTATTTCAATGCGTTTATAACTCGTACGACCAAACAATAACTCCAAACGCTACGAGATTTTGAAATCCGATAATAATACACTATTATGGAACTGGTTTCGTCGTATTCCGAGACCGTGCCTCGGAAGGCAATTTTAACGTCTCGATTATAATATAAAATTTTCAATTTCTAATTATTCAGTTTTAAGTTCAATTTTAAATGTTAAAAATCCTCATTGTTGTTTACATAAAATTTACAACAGCTTTTAATAACATTTCCAATCATATTAATATCAGAATTTACCTTTTCAAATATTTGCGATATTGAATTTAAAATTTTTGATTATTCACTAATACCTTATCTTTTGAAATATTTGAAAATGTACTCATAACTTAACTTTTAATCACTTCAAATTATTAAAAAAAACTATATTCCATTATACAGTTATTCAATTCTCGTTATTCAATTATTTAGTAAATTTCCAATATTGAATTTAAACAATTTAATTGCTCAATATTCGACAAATTTCAATGTCGGACTTTTTTTATGAATTTTACTTATCAATCGATTACTTTATTTACATCTAATGACTTCAAGATTTATTATTTAATCCAACTATTGATTGTAAACACATTTAATATGTAGCATTTATTTCCAATACTTGTTACTACTTAAATCTTCGAAATCAGTCTATTTCAAAATCTTATTTCTACCAAAATAATTCACAATTATTATTTAGCTTCAATTATTGATCATGAACCCAACTAATATATAATTTTTTCATTTCAATCTTATTGTTGCCAAAACTTCAAATAAGTTTATTTCAAAATTTATTCAAGTTCATATCAAATACTTACATTCAAAATCATTCAATTTTTAATTTTTACTATTTTTTGATAATTACTTAAATCTACTAATTTAAAATAGCTAAAAATATGGGTTGTTACACTCTCCCCCAGTCAAAACTTTTCATCCTCAAAAAGGAACTAAGTATAGAATTCAATATTTGATCTATTTTATTCAAAATTATCAACTTATAAAATAATGAAATTTCATTTATAAAGCCATTACTACGCTTCCATTACGCTACTCCGATTGGCTTAGAAATTTTCAAGTTTGTTATCAACACAAGTTATAAAATTTTAAATTTTCAAAAAATTTCTAACACTTGGATTTACGAAAAATTTCGGTACAGTCTCCTTTGCGTTGTTCGATCGGCACAACTACAAAACGCCTCTATGGGACCCAAACCAACATAAGAAAACAAATGCCAAGTGGCTCTATCATAAAACCATTAAATACAATGACAAAATAAACGCGTACCTCTTTGTCGGACAATCCAAATTTCCATGGTTTTAAATTCCTGCATCTTATTTACCAATGGTATCCAATCGTATAATTTAAAATCAATTTATAACTTGCATTTATATTTCCAATATTTGTTTTGCTTAAGACTATATGATGTACATATATCATCTGTATGCAATATCAAATCCGATCGCTCACTCGATCACATAATTTCATATCCAAATTAGTACATTCACATGACTCTCTAGTGCGGACTCAGATTTGGTTCCTTGATCGAAAACTGTTATTCTCCTTGCATAGCCATATACTATGATAGAGAATTCTAGAATCAAATCAAAAATCCATATTTAGGGTTCACCGTCGAGAATCGAGTGAAAAATCCTAAGTCGGATCGATACAAATTATCTCGAAGCTTGTGCTCAAATATGAATCAAATTGTTAGGCAAATAAAATAATATACGTACAACTTACATATCAACTTGCAATAGATTCCTATACAATTTATCAATATTAAATTATTTTTTTGCTTACCTTCATTTCTAATCAATTTTTCACAATCTAGTATTCCTATCCCTTATTTACTTAGTATTTATTCCTTCACACAGTGTATTCTTTAATACTATCATTTCTTAAACATCATTCCATAGAATTTGCTTAGTTAGGTTCATTTTAAACATTCTATATAATTTAATCAAATTCAATTCCCTTTTTCAATTGATTCTTAGCTATAATAAACTTCTTTGTTTACATTTACTTCATTTTCATAATTTCAGTTAATAACGGATTTATTTGTGAAACATTTTATTAATCATCGCTTTAGTTTATAATCATTCTATAAAAGTCATATATAAGAAGTTGGACTTTATCTAAGTTTATAATTATCTCAAAGTCATAAATTCCATTTCACGATTTCTTTGCAAATTTATGTTTAATTCTACAACGAATTTACAAAGATTTTGTTTGATTTATTTGTCTTCTTTCTTAAGTTCCACTTGCTTATTCCATTTAGCCATTCATCATTTCATAATATACTTAAGTATGTATGCATTTATTATTACAACTAAACTTCCATTTATATACATTTTAATTACTTTTAAGTTTTGCTTACTTGTACATTTCAATTACTTTTGGATTTTGTTTACTTGTATAATATCCCATTACATGTCCAAAACATCATTTAACTTTTAACATTTGGTAAGTCTTATGATATGTTATTAGAATGCAATTTGGTATTATAAAAATTTATAGGATTCATTTTACTTAATTAGAATGTTCATAATTTTAACTTGTTTAAATTTTCTTTACTTTTCAATTTTACGAATTACACTTCAACTCGAAGGTTTTTTCAAAAACATTAAGCTTAGATTTCTTAATCCTCTTATTTTATAAGTTCTGTTTATTCATATTTCATTCGAATAATTTGAAAATTATTAACAGAACCTAAAAATTTAAATACTGGGTTCTTCTCAAATCATTTGAAATAAGTATATACTTTTATATCTTTTATATATCAAATCATACCTTTGGAGTTTAAACCAAAATCCATTTATCAAAACAATTTCGAAGCAAAGTTTCGCCGAAGTCTCTCCCACTTTGAGGCTCGAAAATGAACGTCGATGATGCTGTGCAGTCATCACCGAAATTATTTTCCAACGACAAAAGAGGGGAGTACTGAATTTATTCCTTTTAAAATTTATTCAAAAACATTTTGCAGTTGTATATACTTTTAAACAATATTAATATTATTTTCCAAACCTTGAAAACCTTTTTCAGAAACACCAAAATTTAGATTTCTCAAATTCTCAACTTTATATTCATTTTACTTGCAATTTATATTTCATAAATCACACTTACGCAATTTCATTTTCTTACACTCATATAATAGCTAATAGTTTAGGAATATTGACTAATCAACCAATAAACGATAATGGTCAATATTATCATTCCTAACAACTAATTTATTTCACTATCGAGATTTCAGAAAACCATTCTTTTATATATCTAAAATATAATCCTAGGTAAATTATTTCATTTACCAAACTTCAAAATCAATATTGTGTTGGTTCGCTTTGTTCAAGTATTTTGGAATCCCAATTGATATAGTGGTGTCCCACGTACCGATCTGAACCCAAAATTCAAAACTAACAATTCAAACAACACAATACAATACTTTTTATCCAACACTAACAAATACGCTCTCTCAAATAGATACACTCAAACAAACTCATTCTAGGGTGCTACTGACCTTATCTATAATGAGTCAAACCCGACAAATCTAAGGTTATCGCTAAACCAAAGCTCTGATACCAACTGTAACGACCCACCATTTTGGACAGTTTAAAATCGACAATAAACCACACATGCCGATTCAAACCATTCAAAAGGCAGGATTGTTATGGGGTAAATAATAAAATAAGAAAGAAAAAAGAGAAGAAACAACCACAGAATCTCGCAGCAGAATGATAAAATATAATAATCAAATAAACAGTTCATGAAGCTGTTTACTATACTTTTGATTATCATTTATACAACATTTATCAGAGTAATATATATATATATATATATATATATATATACACACACACACAACAGAACAAATAAGATAATGCAGCAGACATCATGATGCAGCGATAATAATAGTAATAGTATACGAAATCTTAGTCTTCGTCCTCCAAAATAGATCTTCAATAAGCTGAAAAACTCAGGACTGACCCGAGCGTAATAAAAGAACAAAACACTCGAGTCAGGACTAAAATATCCTTATGTAAGTTAAATCAATCTTAAATAAAAATGAGTGTAACGGCGTTAGAGATGTTTACAGGATTTGACATCTCCTATCCAGTGTCAACGTGACTGCAATAACTCAAGAGATGTTATGGGATTTTCCATCTCCTAAGGATCCGTTAAACTATCTACTATGTAGTACAATACACTATTATAATATGTCTACAGCAAAGTAAAAGTATTAAAATAGCATTAAAGCGTTACCCATATCCCCCTTAACACATTTTATATATTCCCATAGTCTATACAGTACCGTATGCTCCTCCGTAAACTGGAAGTTTACAGAGAGGACACTCCATAGGTATGGTACAAAACAAACTCGTAGAAGGCACGATAGGGCATGTGAACACGACATTCGAGGCAATGCCAGGATAGATATACTAATTGCGGATCCGGACTGGTGGTAAAGCATAGCAGCTACTACCGCCCGCCTCGGAACACACACTTCCATAATCAAAATTGAGGGGTGGCCACCAAATCAATCACAAAGCAACATATATGGTGTCAAAGAAATGTGTCCGACTGGAGGCATGACCTCACTTGGCCCGGCGTGGCTCCTATTTTAGTCACATCTAAGCTGACTCACGGGAGTCAGGGTCACGTAAATACCTTATACAGGATCGTTCACCAAACCATCCTACTTCATTTCTAGAATCTTTACCATGTACACAGTTGTTAAGGTGGTTTTTGGCATTGGCAGAGAGTATGACAATATCTGATACTGGTCTATTTAACAACCAATTGCTTATTACACACAGGATGGCTCTTTTACATTTTCAAAATCAATTGATATCAGAATATCATATTCGCTTCAAAAGACAAATCCATTTCAAAATCATCATATCTACTCAAAATATACGATTCCATTTCAAAAAATCATTTTCGCCTCAATATCTCATTTCAATTTCAAAATCGTTTTGAATTTCAATTTAGGTTATAACTTTAATTTAACCGAATTCATATTTAAATCCAAGATTTAAATATAACATTTCACCCTATTGACCAGCTTGAATTTTTTAAAATAGTTTGAATAGTTTAAATAACTAAAATAATTAAAATACTCCAAAATATTTATAGATAGATTAAAAAATAGTTTTAATTGATTTAATATAGTAAAATATATTCAAAATAGACTAAATATAATTAAATAGGTTAAATAGCTTTAAAATAGATTAAGTGGATTTAAGACAAATTAAAATTGGTTAATTAGTTTAAAGTAAATTAAATTGGGTTAAGTAGATTTAAAATAGATTAAAATAAGTTAACACGTTTAAAGTAGGTTAGAATAATTTAATATAAGTTAAAATATTTTAATATAAAATAGTTTAAGTATTTAAAATGGTTTATATAGCAGAATAATTTGGGAAAACCAAAAATGAAATAGCTTCAAAGTCAAACCATTCAATTCTAACTTCCCAATTTGAGTCAAATTCAAATTTTCATTCAGTCGATTCAATTTCGATTTCAACTCAAATCAATTACGACTTCGATTTTAAATTAATTCGATTCCATTTTCAAATCCAATTAATTCAATTTCAATTCATATCGATTTCTGGCTCAACCTTCAAATATAGACTCAAACACTTAAATCAAGTTAACCTTCAACATCCAATTTGAAATCCAAATTTCCAAATACTTTTACTTGGTAAAGTTCAAAGTTTGAATAAAAGTCCCATCCATTTAATCAAATAAATTTTTGAAATTTAAATCATAATTTGATTATAACTTAAAAAACCCCAACTCAGTTTTTTTTTTAACGTGTCATTTGCCAAATTTTAAATTTCAATATTCTGAGCTCAAGTTCAAAAATAAATTTTATTTTTTAATTTCTTATAAATAAAAATCATTCAAATAAATTTCAAATTAGAAATTTTAAATCATTTACATTAACCAATCTGGTGTCCGTATATAATTTTCTATCCTATGGCCAAGTGATCAGTTATTTCAACTTAATCTCAGGGATAGATATATATCAATTCAATCCAAATTATAATGTCATAGGTATGTATCATTTCAACCTGTTTCTTAATTTATTCGAAATAATTCTATTTACAGGTTTATACACTGTAAATAATACACAGGGTGAAAATATGGTACATCAGAATAAATAAACATCCAAATCATCCAAAATATCAACCAATATTATCCATAGCAATCAATCATCCAAACAAACAATATAATTCACGGAAATTTCGTAGTTATTGATATCAAGAAATTTAATTTCAATTAAATTCCAATTCCAATTTTGATTGTCAATTTCAATTTTTAACGGTAAATTCAATGACAATCTAGATAACAATTAAATTTATTGAACAACAACAAATAAAATCATTTCACTTCATAATATCAAATTTAACTAGCATGAGAATATTCTAGTACGTTGTAAGCGTTATAAAACACCCACCTTGATTTTTCAATTTTAAATCAAATCGAAGGACGTTCGATTTAACCTAAAAATTTAATGCGCCTCAAACATCTCTAGATCCACACTGCAGCGTAGATCTCGTCTCTATGATTCCAACACCGCTTGTATCGTCCGATTTCGACCTCGTATGCATGACATATGAGTTGTTAAAGTTTTAATACAATTTAAATAAACAAATTCTTTTTTTATACCAGAAGCAAATCCGTCCGTTTGTTTTTAACTAAGCAATCATGGCCGTAGTCCTCTTCTTCTCAAGCGATTATCAGGCTTCGTTCTTTCGAACCCAAACTTGCGTTCTATTATCCTATGCCACGGCCTCCACGTTTAACTCGAGATGGATCAGGAGCCTCCACTTCGAAGCCCTTCGCCGAAGACACCACCGCCTAGAACTTGGTTGAACTTGGTCACCTCGATGGCCAAAAAAACGAGCTTGAGTGCGGGGACTTCTCGGCCTAAATTCTAGCGATCCACCACACTATCTTCGATCATAGATGTTGGATAGCAAGATCGGTTGAGCTCTTCAATATGGTAGTAGAAAGTTTCCTGAATCGGTTGATGGATTGTAGGAAAAACGAGGGAAAAGAATGGAAGATTTCGACCATTAAACAAACAAGTGGTGACGGCTCGAAAGCTAGGGTTAGGTTACTGTGTATACGAGTATATATATGTGTATATATATTATTTTAATATTATTTTTTGAGTTTTTTCATATGAAAACCAAACAAAGCTTGTCTCCTGGCGTTCATAATATTTTACCTTTATTTCGAACACAATGAAACAGGTTTCGGGTCCTAATTCGATTGTATGTGGAAGATAGCTTTTTTAACCCAATTACAATGTTAAATTTATGATATTTATTTCAATGCGTTTATAACTCGTACGACCAAACGATAACTCCAAATTCTACGAGATTCTGAAATCCAATAATAATACACTGTTATGGATCCAATGGAACTGGTTTCGTCGAATTCCGAGACTCTGCCCTTGAAGGCTATTTTAACGTCTTGATTATAATATAAAAATTTCAATTTCTAATTATTCGATTTTAAATTCAACTTCAAATGTTAAAAGTCCTCATTGCTGTTTAAATTAAGTTTACAACAGCTTTTAATAACATTCCAGTCATATGAACATCAGAATTCAATTTTTTTAAAAATTTTCAATATTGAATTTAAACAATTTTGTTTATTCAATAATACCCTATCTTTTGAAATATTGGTACTCATAACTTAAATTTTAATCACTTTAAATTATAGAACAACTATACTCCATTATACAGTTATTCAATTCCAGTTATTCAATTATTCAATGAATTTCCAATATTCAATTTAATTGCTCAATAATCGACAAATTTCAATGTTGGATTTTTTTTTGAGTTGTACATACTAATCAATTACTTTATTTACATCTAATGACTTCAACATTTATTATTTAATCCCACTATTGATTGTAAACACATTTAACAAGTAGCATTTATTTCCAATACTTATTACTACTTAAATCTTCGAAATTAGTTTATCTCAAAATCTTATTTCTATCAAAATAATTCAAAATTATTATTTAGCTTCAGTTATTGATCACGAACCTAGCTAATATATAATTTTTTCATTTCAATCTTATTATAGCCAAAACTTCAAATAAGTTTATTTCAAAATTTTATTCAAGTTCATATCAAAACCTTATATTCAAAATCATTAAATTTTTAATTTTTACCATTTTTATTTGATAAATACCATAAATCTGCTAATTTAAAATAGCTAAAAATACAGGCTGTTACATTATATGCAATAGATATTCATGTTACAAGGAATATTATTAAAATAATAATTGGTACACGTTTAAGTAAAAAACAAATTTAATACTTACATTTTTCTCAAAATAAGGCTTAAGGCAAAGATGAAGAATAAACTAAGACGAGGGCATGACATGAAGGAAAAATGAAAAAGAAAAAAAATGAAACTCATGTTTCATAAAAGAAAGCTTTTGAATTTGCAAGTTCATATCAAAATGGTTTGGGGAAATGAAGATTTGAAATGGAGATCTAAACATAGGAAATGAAGCGACGACAAGAAAATGAAGGAATAACTTAAAAAAGGTAAACAATTTATTGATGAAATTATAATTTCAGCAAAGAATAATTTAAACCAAATGAAAATGAGGTGTCAAGAAAGACAAAAAATAAAAGAAGAAATAAAGTGGTAGGATATATAATAATAAAGAAATGAAGGTGGAGGGACAAAAATGAACGTCACGTTTCTAAAATGAAGGCTTTAGGAAATATAGGTTACCAAAATAAAAACAAAAATATGAGGTTGTGGAAAAAGGCTACAGGAAACCAAAATGAAAAGAAATGAAGTGGCTGTAGAAATATGAAATGAGATGGAGAAAACAAACAACTCAATTTTTTTCTTTAGGAATTGGAGGTAGGACATGGTGAAAGAGGTAAAAACAAAAAGGTTAAATAAAAAATAATATGTATACATATAAAAATGAAATTCACGTTTGAGAAGATATAACTTTAGGAGAAAGAGGAAGGAAATAAACGAAAATGAAGAAACAACAAAAATGAGGAAAGAACTGTGGTACGTATTAAATAATGATTAAGGGATGCACAAACCAGATGTACACTACCAACGAACCTTTGGAATTCAAATTTCAAACTTATATCACCTCTTTATTACTTTCCTTAACTCCCATAAACTCACAGTTACACCTATTTAATTTTACGTTAACACACGATAAATGAAATAATTTCTCTACACAATTTTGTGTAATTAATTAAGGCAATATACAACATTAAGTACCTTTCATTTCTCTTTTTGTGATTAGATTGGAAATTTAAACAAATATGTTAATGTTTTGATTAAACATTACTAGGAATGCCATAACATACATTAAACAAACATGACAGCAAAAATGAGGTAACATAAACAGATGTATAATATATATGTGCGTGTGCGCGCATCTTTATCTCCACTTATAATTTGCATTCATAAATGAAAGGTATGCTCCTAATCCACATAAGGTGAATAAAAGAGTAAATTAGAAGAGAAAAGATGGAAAGGTAAGTTATGTTGCCATTAAAATTGAATCAAGTCTAAGTGAAAAGGAAATAGTCAAGTGTGAATCTACATTACCCCTTTACAATCTCCTATTAACATTTAATTTAAAACCATATGAGATTTAAAACCTAAATAATCCCTTTTTTAATTTGATCTGAAACCAAAGTTTATATTTAGGTACAAACATATATGCAATAACCAACACTAAAATTTGAAACATAAACTGAACTAATTGGGAATAAATCACCCAATTAAAATTTATTTCAATATACATCTACAATTTACTCGTCTCTCTTTTTAATTAAAAGGTTCCAATCATATTAATTACCATTGATTTCTAAGTTAAATTTTAAAAGAGAAATGAGATAATTCAATTCCCTTTCATAGTAATTTAACGTATTTATGGAATTATTGTATACAAACCAAAAGCCATTACTTTCTTATTAAATAATTGCTTTCTTATTCGCGTAACTTAATCATTAAGCTAAAATACATTTCAAACAAATAAACATATGTTTACTCCTTTACTAAACTTATTCATTTTTATTCTTTTATTTTTGATTTAAATGTTCTCATATTAAATCAACTATTACCTTATGTATTTATTCAACTTAAGTTTTGATTTTATTTCACTCAACTCTATAGTTAACATCTTTTCTTTTATTAACTGCAATATTTAATTACATTTAATTCCACTTAATTATATTCTAATTCCAATAAATTGATTTAATTAGATTTCAATCTTTTTATTCAATCAAACATTACTCCATGGACATAGTTAACAATTGTTTGCATCTTATTGCATTAATACTCTCCAGTTTCACCTTAATTTCCATTAACGTAATATGTAATTACATTTAACTGCAATTGATTTCCAATTTAATTCAAGAGATTAAATGAATAGGTAACATATCAAAATTGTAACCTTTTTACTCAATTAAATCACATTTACGGTTGCATTATTTACAAACAAATGTTATAATACTTGCACAACATTAATTTCATCCAATTACAATTTGTTACGTACGATTTCATTAATTAATACAACATTTACATTTATTTACTTATTTTAAATTTATAACCAATTATAACTTACAATTATTACAATTACTTGAGATTACATTCAAATAGTCATCTATTACATTAATTTACATTATTAAACTTGATTCTAGTTAGTTTTCTCATTCCTACATCATAAATTTTATTTTCTTCCAACATTAAGTTACAAAATCTTATTTAATTCAATATTTTAATTATCGGAAAAAATGCGGGTTGTTACACTCTCCCTCACTCAAAACTATTTGTCCTCGAAAAAGGAAAAAAAAGATAAGGAATTAATATACCATATTCCAAATATTAAATTTATAAACAATAAATTTACATAATTAAATGATTTTAATGAAATATATCAATTTTGAGATAATTAAATCCTTTTATATTCAAGTTAACAAAAGTTGGAAAACATTTCACAAAATTTTTCTGTTTCCAAATTCATAGAAAATTTCGGCAGAGTCTCCTTTGTACGGAGAGATCTGGGAGAAATAATAATATCAATAATAACCATATATATATATATATATATATATATATATCTTATTTCAAACTAAAATATCCCAAACCACTAGAAAACCGTAATCCGAAAACATACCTATTTGTCGGGCAAACAATGCTTATTTATGAATACAAAAGCGGTGGCAATTGCTTCCATAACCTGTATTTCACTTATATAATCCAAAGAAGTTAATATTATACAAAGGAGAAATATTTAAGTTGTTTCAACTAATAACAAAACGAATCAATACAACATAACAACAATCACTTGCAAACAAAACTATACAACTATTACATGCATTCAAGTAAATCAACCATCTATCCATAGCAACCAAAACAAATGGTTTGTTCCGGTTTAGACACTTTTAATTATATAAAATGATAAATAAACTACTAAGTATACCATACACTTAACAGTCTTAGATAAAACTTAATAAGTTACTTATACATCCTAAGCAATTTAAAATATCGCCTCACCAACATCCCATAAGTTAAACAACAAAGAATTCAACATATATTTTAAGTTTATTCTTATTAATCTCTATTCACGTCATTTATTGTTCATTCTTTTCATTCATACAATGATCATTTTCTTATTTTAATTTCATTGGTTACAAAGTTCATTTTCCTTCCATTCATTTATACAATACTTATTTTCATTTATTTCCATTCATTACTTAAAATTCCATTTTTCATTTATACATACAATGCAATTTTCTTTTCATTACTTTACATCCATTGTTTACATAAGTTATTTCCATTCAATTATTTTAAAAAAATCAATAGATCCATTATTAAGATTACATACATTGTTCAGTTTCCTTCACATCTATATTTACTTTGATTTCCTTTTTAAACATCAATATTCATTTGTGAAGTAACTCATATTTAAAATTTTCTTTTCTTTTCTTTTCACTTTTATTCCTCTCATATATAACTTTCACCTTTACTATTTCAATTTTTCAAAAGTTACTTTAATAATTAACTTAAGTTTTTAATCATATCCCTAATTATTAACTTAAGTTTATAACATTCTTATACAATTTAAATGTTTTTATAGAAATAATTCCATCGGAACACTTCCATTAATTAAGTTTACTTGTATAATATTCTATTACATATTCTTACTAACATTTCAACTTTTAATAATTTGGTAAGTTATATATATACATACATGTGTGTGTGTTTTCAAAATGTAATAGAAAGTTACATAAGTTATCTCATTTATTTTAATTAACAAATTGTTCAATAGTTACATTTTCTTATTTTCTTATTTTTTTTTTACATATCACAATTTCCAATCTCTTATTTTTCTCATTTTAGTAGTTTCCAATCATTAATATAGTCAAGATTTCATTCAATGCAACAATTGAAAGCTATTATTTATCAAAAAGTTTTAAGAACAAAATTCCAGGTTTCTTTTCAAATCAAACATATATATACCCTTCCAAAATTTTCATATATGTCACATCGTACATAGAAAATAAAATTAAAATTTGTTTATCAAAATAAATGTGCATTAAACAACTACAACAGTCTTCCCACTTTGAAACTCGAAAATGAACGTCGATGATGCATGCACTCATTACCGAAATTATTTTTCGGTGATAGAGAGGGGAGTACAAAACTAATTTACTTTAAAATTTCTTTTACAACATTTCTTTCAAATCATTCGAAATATTTATATCAGAGATCACTTCCAAACAATACTAATATTATATTCCAAAATCTTTCGAAAGCAATTTTCAAAAATCCCAGAACTTAGGTTCTCAAATTTTAAATTTATATTTACTCTATTTGTAAATTCTATTTTACAGCCAAGATTTATATATTCCACTTCCTAACTAACAATTATATCACATCTAATCATATTATTCATAAAATTATTCATTTATATACAAAATATAATACTAGTTAATTATTTCATTTACATATATTTCAAAACAATATTGTGTCGTTCTGCCCAATTTAGTGTTTAGAAATCCCTATCGGTGCCAGAGCATCCCATGTACCGACCAGAACTTATAAATACTAACAAAAAAATTAACACAATACAAAAACCTTTTATAACACTAACAAATACACTCTCTCATACACACACACACACACACACACTCAAAGGCTTATTCTAGGATATTACTACCCTATCTTTAATGAGTCAGACCCCACAAAGCTAAGGTTATCACTAAACCAAAGCTTTGATACCAAATGTAACGATCTGCCATTTTGGATGGTTTAAATCGACGATAAACCACACGTCAGAATTAAACCATTCAAAAAGGAGGATTGTTATGGGGTAAATAAGAAAAAGAAGAGAAAGAAATAAAACAATACAGAATCTCACAGCGGAATGAAAAAATATAATAATCAAATAAACAGTTCATGTAGCTGTTTTACAAATAATATTTGATTAAACCTTTACAATACAGAATCAGAGATACATACAACAGAAATATATAAGTAATGCAGTAGAACAACATGATGTAGCGGAATAAATAAAATAAATAATAATAGTACTAAACCTTTGTCCTCGTCCTCCAAAAGCAATTTCGATACACTGAAAATCTCAGACTGACTCGAGCAAATTGAAAAGACAAAACACTCGAGTCAAAACTAAAAGATCTTATGTAAGTTAAATCAACAGTAAATATATGGGTGTAATGGCGTTAGAGATTTTTACGAGATTTGACATGTCCTATCCAGTGTCTAACGTGAGTGCAATAACTTAAGAGATGTTCGGGATTTCCATCTCCTAAGGATCCATAAAACTATCTACATACATAGTACAATATGCTACTATAATAGTGTCTACAGTAAAGTAAAGTATTAAAATAGCGTTAAAGCGTTACCCATATCCCTTTTAATACATTTTTATATACTCCCATGTCTATACAGTACCATAATTCCTCCGTAATTGGAGGGCTATCAGAGGGCATTCCATAGGATGGCACAAATCGAACTCATAGAAGGCACGACAGGGCATGTGAACATGGCAATTGAGGCAATTCCAGGATAGGACTCTACCGTTTTGCAGAACTGGG
This sequence comes from Allium cepa, assembly GCA_030765085.1. Taxonomy (NCBI): domain Eukaryota; kingdom Viridiplantae; phylum Streptophyta; class Magnoliopsida; order Asparagales; family Amaryllidaceae; genus Allium; species Allium cepa. The sequence goes on along the minus strand of CM060941.1, from coordinate 295,964,527 downwards.
CTGGTGGTAACGCCTCACAGCTACTACCAACCATCTCGGAACACACTCCCAAATCAAAATCAAGGTATGGCCACCAAATCATCACAAAGTCATAATATGGTATCGAAGAAGCATGTCTGATCGGAGGAATGACCTTACTTGGCCCAGATATAGCTCTATTTTAGTCACATCTAAGCTGACTTATGGAAGTCAGGGCAATGAAAATACCACGTACACAGTTGTTAAAGTGGTTTTCGGTATTGGAAGAGAGTATGACAGTATCTGATCCCGGTCTCTTTAACAACCAAATGCTTATTTCACACCAGATGGTTCTTTTACATTTCCGAAACTGATTTATAAATTATATAAAAATATCATATTCTCAAAACCATATGATTTCGAAATCATATTTACTTTCGAAATTATGTCACATTTGAAATCATATCACTTTCGAATTCATATTTCCAAAAATAGATTAAATCCTCATTTGAAATCACCATAATCCACAAATATGTCGTTTAAATCCCTGTTTATGTTATAACATCATTTAATCGTATTCTACTTAAAAATCGAGTATTTAAATATAAAACTTCCACTTTACAAAATTTGAATTTCAGAAAATAGTTTAGATAGTTTAAAATAGTTTTAAAAATAGTTTAAGATAGCTATAATAGATAAAAGATATTAATATAGTTTAAAATATATTAAATTGGATTAATATAGTTCAATACAGATTAAAATAGATTAATATAGTTTAAATAGATTAAAATAGATTAATATAATTTAAAAATAGATAAAAATAGTTTAATATAGTTTAAAATAGATTAAAATAGTTTAAATAGATTAAATTAAATTAAAATGGGTTAAAATACTTTAAATAGATTTAAAATAGATTAACATACTTTAGAATTTCAATTTAAAGCAATTTCCAATTCCCACCTTCAAATTTGGATTTTCAAAGTTATTCAATTTATATAAGTCAATTTCCTTCAAAATATCGTTTAATCCAATTTAATATTTAAGGGATTAAAATCGTTTAATTTAACCAATCCGGTGTCCGTATATAATTTTCTATCCTATGGTCAAGTGATACGGATATTAATCATTTCAATCCGCAAAAATTTAATTTTACGGGTATATATTATTTCAACCCGCAATTCCAAATTCCAAATCAAAGAAAATCGCTTGGGTTTATCATATCAACCCATAATGATTTTCTCCTATTCTATATATATGATCGTTCAGGTTTGTATCATTTCAACCCATAGGAATTTTCTAATAATAACTACGGGAACTTGCAGTGTTGTAACAATATAAATATAACATCAAATCATCCAATATCAACAATTAAACATACATCACAATCATCACCAAAATCAACCAATAAACATCAATAGATTACTGATTATCATTAACAGGTATTAAATTGACAATTAAATTTAATATTAAATTAAATGATGATTAAATGCAATAAAAGTTAAATTTAACTATAATGGCAATTTATATATACCAAACGTCAACCATTTAAATCCAAATCACATCACAAATTCAATTTAACTAACATAAGATAATTTAGTAGTTGTGGGTGGATTAAAACACTCATCATTGATTTAAAGTCGATTAAAATCCAATAAAAGCCCAAAATTCTAATAGGAGAAATTGCGTGTGAATCGAAGTTTATATGCAAAAGATATTCATGTTACAACGAATATTATTAAATAATAGTTGGTACACGTTTAAGTTAAAAAATAACAAATTTTAATACTTACGTTTTTCTCAAGATAAGTCTTCCTGCAAAGATGGAAGAACAAACTAAGATGAGGGCAGGACATGTTGAAAAAATGAAAATAAAAAAAATCAAACTCATGTTTCATAAAAGAAAGCTTTTGAATTTATAAGTTCACATCAAAATGATTTGGGGAAATGAATATTGAAATGGAGATCTAAACATAGGAAACGAAGCGGTGACAAGAAAATGAAGAAACAATTTTAAAAATGTGAACAATTTGCTGATGCGATTATAACTTCAGCAAGGAATAATTTGAACTAAATGAATATGAGGTGCGAAGAGAAACAAAACATTAAAGAAGAAATAAAGTGGCAAGTTATTTAATAATAAAGAAATGAAGGTGGAGGGACAAAAATGAACGTCACATTTCTAAATTGATTGTTTTTGGAAATATAGACTACCATAAAAAACAAAAATATAAGGTTGTGGAAAAAGGTTGAAGGAAACCAAAATGAAAAGAAATGAAGTGGCTGTAAAAATATAAAATGAGATGGAGAAAACAACGAACTAGCAATTTTCTTTCTTTACGAACTGGAGGTTGGACATGGTGTAAAGAGTTTAAGAATGGTTGAATAAGTAAGCATATGTACACATATAAAAATGAAACTCACGTTTGAGAAGATGTAGCTTCAGGAAAAAGAGGAAGGAAATAAACGAAAGTGAAAAAAATAAGGAAAGAAATGTGAAATGTATTAAATAATGATGAAGGAATGCATGGACCAGATATATTCACTAACGAACCTTTGGAATTCAAATTGCAAACTTATATCTCCTATTTATTACTTTCCTTAACTCCCATTAACTCACAGTTACACCTATTTGATTTTCATTAACACATGACAAATGAAAATAAATTCTCTACACAAATTTGTGCAATTAATTAAGGCAATATACAACATTAAAAACCTTTCATTTCTCTTTTTGTGATTACATTGGGAATTTAAACAAACATGTTAACGTTTTAATTAACCATTTTACTAGGAATGTATTAACATACATTAAACAAATATGATAGCAAAAATGATGTAATATAAACAGGTGTATAATATATATATGTGTGTGTGTGTGTGCATCTTTATCTCCACTTATAATTTACATTCATAAATAAAAGGTATGCTACTAATCCACATAAGGAGGCAATGAATGTAAGAGTAAATTAGAAGAGCGAAGATGGAAAGGTAAATTATGTTGCCATTAAAATTAAATCAAGTCTAAGTGAAAAGGAAATAGTCAAGTGTAAATCTACATTACCCTTTACAATCTCCTATTAACATTTAATTTAAAACCACATGAGATTTCAAACCTAAATAATCCCTTTTTTTAGTTGGATCTGAAACCTAAGTTTATATTTAGGTACAAACATATATGCAGTAACCAACACTAAAATTTGAAACATAAACTGAACAAATTGAGAATAAATCACCCAATTTAAATTTATTTCAATATACATCTACAATTTACTCATCTCTCCTTTTAACTAAAAGATTCCAATCACATTAATTGCCATTGATTTCTAAGTTAAATTTTAAAAGAGAAATGAGATAATTCAATTCCCTTTCATAGTAATTTAACGTATATATGGAATTATTGTATACAAACCAAAAGCCATTACTTTCTTATTAAATATGTGACGACCCACGAATCCGTACCCTTTGAATCGACAATAATCCACACATGTCTGACCCAAAAAGCACAGACTGATGGAAAGTTAAGATAAAGAAGAGAAGAGAGAAGAAGAGAAGAGAAGAAAGAGAGAAGATAGAACCAAACAGAATAATACAGAATCTCACATCGCATCGGAAAATATATAATATCATACCAATGATCTTTAAAAAACAGAAACTGTATATATATACACATCAGTTAGAGTTCAACAATCAATCAATAGTTATCAGCCCGAACAGTCATAATAACATGTCCTCACAATCGCTGATAATATAAACAGCAAACAAAGCACAACGGATAATCAAAACAAGTACGTGTATATGAAAATGAAGATCTCTAGCTTTCCTGCTGAAGCTCCAAAAGCATCAAATCTGAACTGTAAATATACTCGGTCTGACCCGAGCATTGAAAGAGAAGAACACCCGGATCAGTCTGATAAACCAGCATGAGAAACACACTCAACTGAATTTATTAAGTTACCAAAACTTTTCCTTTATCAAACAAAATTATCTCGTAAGACACGCCCACACATAAACACGGACATGTCTTCACCTTACGATAACTAAAACATTTCTTTCATATCAAATCCTCTTATATTATACTAGTGTCTAGTATATACAAATAATATTAATCATAGTCGAAATGGTTACCCATATAACATTTCGAGGCTATTCGTTACGCTTTACAAACAAAATCGCAGCTCGTAGTGGGTTTTAGATTTCCATACAAATGACCAGATGAAGGGACTACCTTCCGGCAGTACATCTCTAGAAGAATGTATCGAGGACCATCACAAAGGATCCTCTACCAACACAAGACCGGCCTACCTCTATAACTAGATGATACCGAATATATCATCATCCGGTCATTGCCGACCTTTACCGAGGGCCATCTAAGCATACAAACCACATAATCAGATACACGACGTCATAGCGTGTAAAGATATATCTAGAAGAGGATGATCATATCTACTTGGGAATGACCCACTTAGCCCTGCTGCATCTAACCTTGTTTTGGTCATTTCCGGTTGATGTGGCCTGACAAGGTAACGATTACCTTTCACAATCACATATCACATCACTTTGAATGCCACACGGCCATTTCTGTTGACTACTAATTGCCTTCCACAAAAATACAACCCATAAGCTCATACGTCTCAAGGAGGGTGTTAAGCTAAGAGAAGTTGACTTCTCCGCCACCACTGATGTACGTTTGTAAAAACCAATGTACATAATCTTTAGAAATGCAATGTCAGACAAACATCCATACAAGTTGTCCAGGAACAGGACAAACCGAAGGTACTTTCCTACCACATCCTGTCGGGAAATCCCTAGGATTAGTAGCGAATAGTCCTCGCATTGGATATTTCATAATGAAGAGACCACTGCTACTGGATGTATGTTGGGATTTTAACCCCAAACGATCAACAAGCAGTCCCCCACTACGAAAACCCAGAATATCAATATCATCACAAAGCAACCTACACAATCGTTGCATATACGTTGGTCCGAAGTGGTTTTCAGATAAATCTGATCCCAGTCTCTTTGCACCAACAACGCAAAAGCGTTTCTCAACTTCGCACTGAAACTAAGTCTCATAGACTTATCACGTCTCCAATTTTCAACTTGCTATCCTTCGGGCCAAGAAGGAAGCTCGATAGATTGGAGTAATACTGCACACTACACGAATCAACATCCTCAACACAAACGATAATCAAGCCTACACAGAAGGCTATGTACTAAGTGTACGACTAAATAGTTTCCATATCAAGTCGAGGAACCAAAATTTGGCAAAGTTTGATAGTCGGTTATTTAACTATCAAAGCAAGCAAACAAATATTTAGCACTATAACAATCACTAGGCCCTTTTAATTAATCTTCTATTAACTAAATCATTTGCCAAATATTCACTTCAAATTATCTTTAAAACGATATATTTCAAACCATTTCAACTTTTCAATATTGGAAAACATTTCCATATACTTATTTAATAATAAGTAATTCACAATTCTATTTATTTTCAACACTTAGAAAATATAATAGATACTTAAATCAGAATTAAATATATACTTTATTCTTTAAGGAAAACATACTTATTAAACACATTTATTTGGTTTAAAACGAATGTTGCATAAAACATCGTTACGATAACCCAAAATCACTAGCATGGGATTCAAAAATAAGACAGATATATAAATCCATATACTATATAAAAACATTTTCTTTCGAAAATCATTTACTATAACAACAGTGTTTTAGTCCATCATTTCCTTATTTCTCGAAAACGTCTATTTCAACAATGAATTGAAATCTTTGTATTCGATATTTAACACATTTTAAAACAAATTTAAACCATTTAACTCCATTTTAATAATATTCACTTTCCAAAACATTTCTTTAATATATTATTCACTGTCCAAAATCGTGAATATAAATCGTTTACCAAATTTAATATTATTTCAACATTTAATTTAAAGGATAATTCATTGTCAAAAATCGTGGATATATTTCTTTTACTAAATTCATCACCATTGCAAATTTAATTAATGGATTATCCACTGTCCAAAATCGTGGATATAATTCCTTTAATATACTTCTTTATTTAACTTACCAAATTCAATCAATTTCGGATTTATAAAACAATGTTTATAAATTCCATTCATATTATAAAAACTTCCATTTAAAAAATCAAATTCCATTTATTATTTTATAAGAACTTCAACTTATGAAATCCCTTAATTAACAACTTCTATTTATATCTCCTTTAAATGCCAAAATCCTAGTTATAAGTTAGTTACTTATAAATCATTTATTTTACAAATTCATTTATTTTATAACTTCACAATTATAAATCTTATTCACTTATAAACTCCATTTATAACTTCATTTTAACACTTATAAAATTCGATTTATAATTCTAATATTTTAACTTGTAAACTATCAATTTTATAAATATAAACCATTTTGCAAAATAATTAACTTCACATTACAAAAATCATATTCTTGTTTTATTTCACAAAAAAAACATAATTTCAATTATATTTCCTAAATCATCATAATTTTTATAACATAAAAAGTATCACATCTATTTATTCAAAATAAATCAGTTCTTAATGATTTAAAAATTCAATAAAACATTTATTTGCAAAATCTCTTTTAAAATTCCTTTAAATTTGAAATCGTTACTTTAACATTTTTAAAATTCCAAAAGTAGGTCTAATGCTGCAACAGCACTAAATACAACAATCACGGCATCCAAAACATCATATACCATATGATAACAGAATATATCACAATGCCTGTAAATAAATCAATACTGGTGAGGAATCCAGTTGGATCCCTCCAACCTGTCACCTTCAACAAATGTCCATATTAGAATATGTGTAAAATGTCCGCTTCGAGGCAGACGCACGTACAAAGGGTCATCCGCTCATACATAGGAACGTATAGGGTCATCTGCTCCACTAGGCTGGTATATATCCAAATACCAATCAATATATCATATATCATCAAAACAATCATCAATTATCATATAATAAATTATTTATTCTCATTTATATAAAAATATCAGTGATGCAGAAAGAGTGAGTTGTACTCACATTGCTTGTAGTCGTCGCATTAGGGATTTATTCTGATTAAAATTAAACAAGCATTTAATTTTACCAAAAATTCACACTAGCTCCAATCAAATCCAAACCAGGTCCATCGCGTAGTGTTCGTCCATACGAACCCAACACAATTCGTTTCGTCAAAAACGGACCTCGTATGAAAAAGTTATCACGTTTTTAAAGTTCATACGAATTTATATATAATTACATTACACAATTTCTATATTTTTAAAACCTTGTAATCATGGATGTTTGTTTCAGATCTACAGATCACGTCCCTTCTTTTATCTTCTTCTTCCATACGTGACAACCCAGGCATCACGAAACCCACTAGCTGCCTCTTTCCATCAATTATCGAGCCTCCATCGTTCATCTATATGTCGATCAGCTAGCACCATTTCGAAGCCCATCATCAACACCATCATCTGCTGAAGCAAGGTTGAACTCGGTTGTGCCTATGCCTAGATTTTCGTGCATGAACGCCACCTATTCGAATGCATATTGCCGACGATTCGTGCCACTAAAAATGATCACACCCGTATGGTATCGAAGCTCTCATCGCCCTCTATAATTTTTTAGTTGAAAGTATTTGCTAATTCTTCACGGATTGAAAGAGATTAAGAGGAGAAGAAGATGAAATTCTGGCCATTGGAAACTTAGGTGGCGGCTAGCCTTAATTTGCCTAGGGTTTTAGCAAAATGAAGAAAGGGGGGGCTCTTATAGAAAATTTGACGGTACTATTCATCTGAAAAATTTTCGAACTCGAAACGGAGCGTGCCGCCTTATAATGTTTTACCCGTATTCCGAACGCAATGGAATATATATCGGGAGCCAATTCGATCGTATTTGGAAGATAGGTTTTCGAATCGAATTATTTAAATTTAAAATTCACTTAAACGAATTTCTATGCGTTTTAGCTTGCCCCGCACAAACCGTAAATTCGATTGACACGAAATATGAAATCTTACAATAATATAACATTACGGATCCAATGAAACTGGTTTCGTCGAAATCCGAGACCGTTTGAAAAATGACTATTTTTACTCGTCAATTAAATATTAAAATATTCAATTTCTACAATTTAACTTTTAATTTGATTTTAAAAGTTCTCTAACATCATTCTAATTCAACTAGGATTTAATTCCACTTTATAAATCATTTTTATTTGCATTAAATCCAAATATCAATTATTTCTACAATTTCAAATATTAAATTAACAATTTAATTATCCAATTAAATTTAGATATTTGAAATATAATTTATTCATCTTATAAAATTTACTTGTGAATATTTAAAATCAATTAAATATACGAATTTCAAATGATAGAAATTCTGGGTCGTTACATTCTCCCTTACTTAAAAGAATTTCGCCCTCGAAATTACCAAGTAAGAAAAAGTCACAAAATCAATTAAATTTTCAAAACAAATCGTTCAATTTAGATTTACCAAATCTCTAAGTGTTTATCTTTCCCAAAATCCAATAGTTAAACTTCTTATAAAACTTTTCTAACTTTTCAAATCCATATTTAGTTATCTTTTCAAAACCAACTAATATCGTTTAACCTTATAACTCAATATCAAAATTTTACTTATCACAAAATTTCTCAAAATTTTATAACGCCTCAAATTTTCAAAAAAATTTGTCATACTCTCCTTTGCGCGGTTCGATCCGAAAAAATAGCACTATATATCACAAATATACATCTCATCATCAAGGATGAGGCATCCCGCAGGGAAAAAAGTGTAAAAGTATGATATATAATCCGAGATATGTACCATATATATTATTAGCGAGCATATACGGCTAATATAGCGTGAAAGCGAGCTCCAAAAGCGAAGCAAGCGCCAAGGCACCTACTAAACACTCAACAAACCATAAGAAACATATATATATATACGAAAATAATATCAATATACAACATATACCAACAACTATATATGCCAATATAGCAATGCAGCAAAAGCAACAAATCCAACCATCAAACAACTATCATCCAAAAACTTATCGAATCAATCCATAACCAAACCAATATACATTCATTTCTCATTAATATTTATTGAATTGATTTTCAATTAAATCATGTTTGATTCATTAACATTTGACTTCACTAGCATCATTTATTCATTTTTAATCAGTTTACATTTACTAATTCATATTCAAATTTGTTCACTTCCAAATGAAATCAAATTCAATACTATTCAAATTCACTTACTATCAATTTGAATTCAATTACTTATCTTCCATTTTCAATAATTCAATTTCATATGAATTTCTACACAATCAACTAACAACCATCTAACAACCAATGCCTAACCAACATAACCAAATTTATTTACTTCGATTGCATTCAATTTGGTTTAACACATTTAATTCCAATTGGTTTAATATTAAATTTACATTGAATTCTAGTATTCGCTATATTCACGTTTTTATACAACATTTCTAATATTGTTATTAATTCACAACTTCTTAACAATAACATTTTTAATGCTAATTCATTTTCCCCCTAAAGTTGAATATATAACTCAAATTCATATTCATCGCTTCATTTAATTAATTCACTTTATTAATTTGCTTCGATACCAAAAATCAACTTCATTTAACATCACTTAAGTTATGTTTCATTTCAACTCACTTGCATTTACTTTCACTATACGACTTAAGTTCACTTCTAATTTATTTCAAATTCTATTTCATTTTAACTTTTACTTAAGTCAAATTTCAAGTCACTTATTCAAATTCAGATTTAGTTTGCTTAACAAAATAATTTAACCATTTTAACAATTGGTTTTACTTACCTTTTCCCATTTTATAATTTATACAACTTATTTATTCATAATTCCGTGAACATCTACCTAAGTTCCTTCCATTAACTAAACTCATTCTTTATAATTTCAAATCCAATTCACTTTATTAACTTTCCTTTAGTTAAATTTCAAATCATATATTTATTATGCTAACTCACATTTATTTCAACTTTACCAAAGCTAAAATTTTATTTCATATTATAAATCCAAAGCTCATTTTACTTATATTTATCAATTACAAGTTGGATTTTAAATCAAATTTTTTTATCCAAACAAAATTCAATTTAAATTTACTTTGGTAGCAAATCCATCACACAGAAACTCGAAAATGATACCGATGATGATGTAGTCATCACCCTTATTATTTCCCAGTAATAGTAGTGAATTCAGTGCTTTATATTTATTTTTTTAAATAATCCTTTTATTATTTATAAATCACATTTATAAAATCTTTTTTTATATATAATTTCACTATTTTACTTTACTTATATAAGATTATTTCAAATTCATTTATCTTATCTAGATTTATAACAATATAATCTCTTTAACTTTTGAAAAACAACTTCCAAAATAAACGGGATTCAAATTTCACAAATTCTTAGTTAAATTCATTTTTATTTACAACACATACTTATAAATATATTCAGGTTGTTCCATTTCTTATATATAAGATTATTTCACAATTGTAAATCATATTTAATTATAATTCCATACTTTATAATTCATTTGCTTATATAATTTATTCTCTTACAATTGTTGCTTTTATTTAGATTATTCAAACATCTTTCATTAACTTGTATATATTTACATTTTCAAACAACCAAACAATTCATTTATATATATTTAATAGCTTCTGAGAAATTAATCCTTTATATACAAAATATAATAGAGGTAAAATTATTTCATTTACCCAATTTAAAATAATACTACGTCAACTTGCCTAGTTTAAGTGTTTGGAAATCCCTATCGATAACATGACATCCCACATACCGACCAGAATTCACAAACAGCTCAACAGATAAGCAAACACAATATAAAACATTTTATATTCACTAACAAATACGCGCTCATACATAATACACTCAAATTCAATCTAGGGTGCTACTTTCCCTATCTATACTGAGTACACATCAAAGCTTAGGAATATACAAAATCTAAGCTCTGATACCACGTTTGACGACCCGCAAATCCGTATCCTTTGAATCGACAATAATCCACACATGTCCGACCCAAAAAGTACAGACTGACGGAAAGTCAAGAGAAAGAAAAGAAGAGAGAAGAAGAGAAGAGAAGATAGAACCAAACAGAACAATACAGAATCTCACATCGCAGCGGAAAATATATAATATCATATCAATGATCTTTACAAAATAGAGACGGTATATATATACACGCATCAATCAGAGTTCAACAATCAATCAATAGTTATCAGCCTGAACAGTTATAATAACCTGTCCTCACAGTCGCTGATAATATAAACAGCAAACAAAGCACAATGGATAATCAAAACAAGTATGTATATACGAAAATGAAGATCTCTAGCTCTCCTGCTGAAGCTCCTAAAGCACCAAATCTGAACCTGTAAATATACTCGGTCTGACCCGAGCACTGAAAGGGAAGAACGCCCGGATCAGTCTGGTAAACCAACGTGAGAAACACACTTAACTGAATTTATTAAGTTACCAAAACTTTTCCTTTATCAAAATAAAAGTATCTCGTAAGACACCCCCACACATAAACACGGACATGTTTTTACCTTACGATAACTAAAACATTTCTTTCATACCAAATCCTCTTATATTATACTAGCGTCTAGTATATACAAATAATATTAATCATAGTCGAAATGGTAACCCATATAGAATTTCGAGGCTATTCATTACGCCTTTACAAACAAAATCGCAGCTCGTAGTGAGTTTTGGATTTTCATACAAATGACCAAGTGAAGGGACTACCTTCCGGTAGTACATCTCTAGAAGAATGTACCGAGGACCATCACAAAGGATCCTCTACCAACACAACACCGGCCCACCTCTATAACTAGATTGTACCGAATATATCATCCTCTGGTCGTTACCGACCTTTACCGAGGGCCCTCTAAGCATACAAACCACATAATCAGATACACGACGTCATAGCGTGTAAAGATATATCCAGAAGATAATGATCATATCCTACTTGGGAATGACCCACTTAGCCCTGCTGCATCTAACCCTGTTTTGGTCATTTTTGGTTGATGAGGCCTGACGAGGTAATAATTACTTTTCTTTTTTTTTTTTTGAAAAGCAAAGAGCTATAAGCTCATATTATTGACTAATATCAAATTACAACTCACACTTACAAACCCAAGGTACAACACTAAAACAACACATACACTACAGGCACTGAAAAACAATACAACACAGCATACAAACACTGTAACAAAAGAAACTCAATACAACACAAACACCACAATACTGACTATGCCAAATAATAACTATAGAACTGATAACAATTACCACCACCCTTATACATAAACATGGATTATAAACTTTCAAGAAACAACTCTAAACGAACAATCAGCTACAACATCAATCTGAAGACAGACTTCAATATTATCACATGCTTGATAACCAGCAATCTTCAAACTTCCACATCAAACAGAGGTTTTAAAATGGAAATCAGGGATTATGCATTTCATCAGTAACAACTTGATTTTATTTCATAAAGAATACTGCCATGTATCATGTTATAGAGTTGAGAAGCATTCTTAACATCAATTCCAAAGATTCTATTATTTCTCTCAGACCACACTGCATGTATTAACTTCTTGAGCAACTTTAGTAGCATAAAAGTCTTTCTTGTTTTCCATCTAGTTGCTTTGAAGACATTAAACCATTCAATAGCACTAACAGTAGAAGGTCTATAATATCCACCATTGGACAAAAGCTTAAACCAAATTTGATATACAAAAGAACATTCAAAAAACAGATGAGTATTTGTTTCCTTATCAGCTCTGCATAAAACACAGGTATCCTCTGATATTATACCTAATCTACACAGTTTTTCTTTAGTATTCAATGCATTTGCCATCACCTTCCATAACAGTAAATTCTCTTTAGCACTTCCTCCACATTTCCAAATTCTTGCATACCAAGGAAAATATGATCCATCTCCAGATAGAGATTTGTATACAAGCTTAATAGAATGTGGCTTTCCTTTATCAGACCAAATAAGGCAATTATCATTGTTGATAATTTGATTATTAGTAATAACATTCCAAAGCTTTCTGAGAAGACCAGAACTAGAGTAAGGTAAAACAATATTATCATCATGGATAAAATCATCAACTATAGCTGTATCAGAGATGCCAGAGTTTCTTCTGAGATTATAATCCACAACAGTACTTAAAATTAAACCCTTCCTAGCCCAAGGGGAATGCCAGAATGAGAGTCCTTTAATTTGTGTATAGTTACATTGCAAAAAGGGGATAAAAGTTTTCCTAAGCTTAAGAATGCTTCTCCAACTCCAGCTACAATTCTGTGGAATATCCATAGTCCAAAAATTCTTATGACCAATCAGGTGATGATTTACCCATTGAGACCATAAGCTTTTATCAGATTGAAATATTTTGTTGAAGTAAACTGATATTGCAGCCTTATTCCAAAGAAAGATGTTAGTTATACCAAGACCACCATTCTTCTTAGTTTCAAACAGTTTGTAAAATGAGATTGGAATTAGTTTCTTGGAAAAAGGGTCTCCATGCCATAGAAACTTATTAAGAGCACTAGAAATCATTTCAATCAGTTTAACAGGAAGAATGTAATGCCTTGTCCAGTAGTTAGTCATGGCAACAACAATAGATTGAATAATTGTTAATCTACCAGCTTGAGAAAGTTTATCAATGGGCCAAACAGTAAGCTTTCCTATGATCTTCTCAAAAAGAGGTAAGCAATTATGCTTTGTAATTCTTGAACTCAATATTGGTAAACCCAAATAAAAGGAATTCTTTGGTAATTCAAGCAATCCAGAAAAATCAATGATATCTTTCTTCTGAGAAGAATTTAAGCCAGCAATGTAGATATTTGATTTCTGAAGATTAATTTGTAAACCAGTAATGGAATGGAAAAGATCCAGAGATGAAGTAATAGATTGAATATTTTGGAAAGTGGGTTTTGTGAAGATAATAAGGTCATCAGCAAAGAGCAAATGAGTGATTAATGGATTATTACATTTAGGATGTAGTTGTAACTTATTGTGAACAACCAGATTTTTCAAAAGAGAATTTAAAAGCTCCATGACTAATATGAACAAGTAAGCAGAAATTGGATCACCCTGTCTTACACCTTGTTTGCCTTTGAAATAACCATACAAACCACCCTCTCTAGTAATAGAATACCAAGGTGATGAAATACATGAATAGATCCATGCCAAAAAAGGTCTGGGGAAATTCATTCTGGACATAATAGCTAAAATAGAAGGCCACGCAATGGAATCAAATGCTTTTTTAATGTCAAGTTTAAGCATGCATCTTGGAGAAATATTTGATCTCTCATATCCATACAATAATTCTTGTGTCAAAAGAATATTATCACTTATTGATCTACCAGATATATAAGCAGCTTGGTTATTTGAGATTATAGAAGGTAAAACAATCTGCAATCTATTTGACAAAATTTTTGAGATTATTTTGTAGATGATATTGCAACAAGATATAGGCCTGAAATCTGAAACAGATAATGGATTAATTTTTTTGGGAACCAGAGTGATAGCTGTTGCAGCAAGACAATCAGGGAATTTATTGTGTAGGAAAAAATATTGAATGGCTTTAATAATATCAGATCCAACTATATTCCAACTTTTTTGAACAAAATGAGCATTAAACCCATCAGGTCCTCCACAACTATTAGAATCCAGGCTAAAAACAGCAGATTCAATTTCATTTCGTGATATAGCAGTAATCAAATCATATGATTGAGAAGTAGTAATTGTAGGGAGATTAATATGAAATAGAGGATTAATATCAGGAATGAATACATTGGATGGAGCCAGAATGGATTTGAAGTACTGAATAAAAGCCTCATTGATTCCCTCAGAGGTATTTACCATGTCACCAAACATATTCTTGATCTGATGAATACATTCATGATTCCTTTTTACTTTAATAAAATTGTGATAGTACCTAGTATTTCTATCAGCCTCTTTCTCCATTTTCAAATGAATCTTTTGTCTAAGTGAAGAGATTTCCTTTTGAATAGCATTGTCTAAAGAATTTCTTAATTGTGATTCCAAATGAATTAATGAATTATCAAATGGTCTCTCAGACAACATAGCTTGAATTCTATGAAGCTCATTTCTAATTTGAGTGGAAAGATTAAAATCCTTACCAAAAATGGTAGCAGACCACCTCCTAAGATGAAATTTAAGAGCCTTCAATTTGAAAGTAATATTAGACAGAGGATCCCTTCCAAATTGTAAGTTCCACACCTGATTCAAAATAACAAAATATTCATCTTGCTTCGTCCAAAAATTAAAAAATTTAAAAGAGTGTTTTGAACCATGTATATCAGCGATTCCACAGTGAAATAATAATGGGCAGTGATCTGACAAAGATGGATTTAAGATATTATAAAAAGAATTTGGCCAAAGTTGAAGAAGAGAAGAGTTTAAGAAAATATGATCAAGCTTACATAAAGTAGGATTACCACTTCTATTATTAGACCATGTAAAGTCAGGACCAATACTTTTTGCAGATATTAGATTAGATTGAATTATTGCACTGTTTAATGGAGAGATGTCTTTAAGAGATAAAGGGGTGCCACCAAGTTTCTGATTACTAGCATACATGGAATTGAAATCACCACCAATTAGCCATGGAGTAGTATCTGATTTTAAAGAAGGAAGGAAATCAAGAAAATCTTGCCTTAAGGATAAAGAATTATGAGCATAGACAGAAGTAAGATGAAAAGAAACATTTGAAGGCAAGTGCAAACAAAGATAGTGAATAAATTGATCAGAAGCTATTAATCTGGAAACTTTGAAAAAATTTGGATTCCATAAAGTAAGCAATCTTCCATGTTTGGCTTCAAGAAAATTATCATCATATAACCATGATTGGGCAATCAAGTTCCTAGCATTCAAAGAGGCATTTGTATCAAGCTTAGTTTCAGATATACACATAATATGTATATTGTTACTAACAATAAGGTTCCTAATGTCAACTTGCTTTGAGGATAAATTAGCCCCTCTAATATTCCAAAAAGCAATATTAATCATTTAGAAGGAAGAGGAGGAAATATAGTGGTAGGATTTTTCCTAGTATGTCTATGATGAGAATTGCTTTTGGATAAAGGTAAGACTTCATGTGGCTTAAAATTTTTGCCTTTATCTAGATCATCAGAATTACTTACAATATTTTTCACAGATTGAGAATCAGAAAGCTCAATAGAAGCAGAGGGTGGAGGTAAGACAATATTATTTGGAGGGGACAAATGAAGATAAGGTGAATCAGAATTAAGTATGGAAGATTTAGTACTAAACTGAGAAGAACAAGAAGATGAAGTGGATGCTGAGGAGATAGGAGGAACAGAAGAAACTAATAAACTGGCAGATAGTGATGATTTTCCATTTGTTTCAGAGATATATGACACATCATTATTAGCAGGAAGGTTATTAAGAACAAAAGCAGA
Source organism: Allium cepa (assembly GCA_030765085.1). Classification (NCBI taxonomy): domain Eukaryota; kingdom Viridiplantae; phylum Streptophyta; class Magnoliopsida; order Asparagales; family Amaryllidaceae; genus Allium; species Allium cepa. The sequence goes on along the minus strand of CM060941.1, from coordinate 295,948,011 downwards.
AGAGCTAATGGATTGAATTAGAGTAGATTTGGAAGAGAGATCTTCACAGGCACTATTATTATTAGCAATAAGAGAAGTATCATTCAAAACAGCAAAGGAATTATTATTATCAGAAGAACATGAACTATTATTATGAAGTACTACAGATTCAACTTCTTTGCCTTTTTTCAACTGATTGCTAGCATCATTAGTAAAATTATTTCTATCCATTGAAACCACTTTCTTCTGTTTCCAAGCCCCTTTATTCTTTTTATTAACAATTTTCCAATTAACATCAACTGCACTACCAACCTTAATATCAACTTGATTATTGTCTCCCTTCATACCCACCAAATGATTATTATCATCAGCAGTAACACAATCAACCCTCCCAACACTCTGCTTATTCACAAACTCACAGGATAAAGTATTGTGCCCAAAGACCTTACAATGAGTGCAGATACTAGGTTTCCAGTCATAAGACAATTGTACATCAGGACAATTACTTCCTAATTGCGGAATATGAATAGAACTAGGTAAATCACAATCAGGAGATATCTCCACAAGAGCTTTAGCGTACTTAAATCTTTGTAATTTTTCAGTGGAACTATCAAAACATATCAATCTACCCACATGACATGCTAGCCAATTAATACCAACTAATGTCCAAAGAATGATGGGTATCCTGTGAAAATGGATCCAAATAGGTACTTTCTTGATCTGAGCTTGCGTTAAACCTATCGAAGGATCCCATTTGGTTATAATGAACATTCTACCTCTAATGAAAATTGGTAATAATTACTTTTCACAATCACATATCACATCACTTTGAATGCCACACGGCCATTTCCGTTGACTACTAATTGCCTTCCATAAAAATACAACCCTTAAGCTCATACGTCTCAAAGAGGGTGTTAAACTAAGAGAAGTTGCCTTCTCTGCCACAACTGGTGTACGTTTGTAAAAACCAATGTACGTAATCTTTAGAAATGCAATGTCAGACAAACATCCATACAAGTTGTCCAGGAACAGGACAAACCGAAGGTACTTTCCTACCACATCCTATCGGGAAATCCCTAGGATTAGTAGCGAATAGTCCTCGCTATGGATATTTTATAATGAAGAGACCACTGCTACTGGATGTATATTGAGATTTTAACCCCAAACGATCAACAAGCAGTCCCCCACTATGAAAATCCGGAATATCAATATCATCACAAAGCAACCTGCACAATTGTCGCATATACATTGGTCCGAAGTGGTTTTCAGATAAATCTGATCCCGGTATCTTCGCACCAACAACGCAAAATCGTTTCTCAACTTCACATAGAAACTAAGTCTCATAGACTTATCTCGTCTCCAACTTTCAACTTGCTATCCTTTGGGCCAAGAAGGAAGCTCGATAGATTGGAGTAATACTCTGCACTACACGAATCAACATCCTCAACACAAACGATAATCAAGCCTATACAGAAGGCTATGTACTAAGTGTACGACTAAATAGTTCCCATATAAAGTCGACGAACTAAAATTTGGCAAAGTTTGATAGTCGGTTATTTAACTATCAAAGCAAACAAACAAATATTTAGCACTATAACAATCACTATGCCCTTTTAATTAATCTTTTATTAACTAAATCATTTGCCAAATATTCACTTCAAATTATCTTTAAAAAGATATATTTCAAACCATTTCAACTTTTCAATATTGGAAAACATTTCCATATACTTATTTAATAATAAGTAATTCACAATTCTATTTATTTTCAACACTTAGAAAATATTATATATACTTAAATCGGAATTAAGTATATACTTTATTCTTTAAGGAAAACATACTTATTAAACACATTTATTTGGGTTAGAACGAATGTTGCGTAAAACATCGTTACGATAACCCAAAATCACTAGCATAGGGATTCAAAAATAAGATAGATATATAAATCCCATATACTATATAAAAACATTTTCATTCGAAAATCATTTACTATAACAACAGTGTTATAGTCCATCATTTCCTTATTTCTCGAAAACGTCTATTTCATCAATGAATGTTGAAATCTCTGTATTCGACATTTAACACATTTTAAAACAACTTTAAACCATTTAACTCCATTTTAATAATGTTCACTTTCCAAAACATTTCTTTAATATATTATTCACTGTCCAAAATCGTGAATATAAATCGTTTACCAAATTTAATATTATTTCAACATTTAATTTAAAGGATAATTCACTGTCAAAAATCATGGACATATTTCTTTCACCAAAGTCGTCACTATTGCAAATTTAATTAAAGGATTATCCACTGTCCAAAATCGTGGATATAATTCCTTTAATATACTTCTATATTTAACTTATCAAATTCAATCAATTTCGGATTTATAAAACAGTGTTTATAAATTTCATTCATATTATAAACACTTCCACTTAAAAAATCAAATTCCATTTATTATTGTATATGAACTTCAACTTATAAAATCCCTTAATTAACAACTTCTATTGATATCTCCTTTAAATGCCAAAATCTAATTTATACATTAGTTACTTATAAATCGTTTATTTTACAAATTCATTTATTTTATAACTTCACAATTATAAATCTTATTCACTTATAAACTCCATTTATAACTTCATTTTAACACTTACAAAATTCGTTTTATAATTCTAATATTTTAATTTATAAAATATCAATTTTATAAATTCCTACATATACCATTTACAAAATAGTTAACTTCACATTCCAAAAATCATATTCTGGTTTTATTTCACAAAAAATCATAATTTCAAATATATTTCCCAAAACATCATAATTTTTATAACATAAAAATTATCACCTTTATTTATTCAAAATAAATCAATTCGTAACGATTCAAAAATTCAATAAAACGTTTATTTTAAAAATCACTTTTAAAATTCTTTTAAATTCGAAATCGTAACTTTAACATTTTTAAAATTTCAAAAATAGGCTCAATGCTGCAACAGCATTAAATACAACAATCACGGCATCCAAAACATCGTATACCATATGATAACAGAATATATCACAATATTTGTAAATAAATCAATACCGGTGAGGAATCTAGTTGGATCCCTCTAACCAGTCACCTACAACAAATATGCATATTAGAATATGTGTACAATGTCCGCTTCGAGGCAGACGCGCGTACAAAAGGTCATCCGCTCATACACTGGAACGTATAGGGTCATCTGCGCCACTAGGCTGGTATATATCCAAATACCAATCAATATACCGTATATCATCCAAACAATCATCAATCATCATATAATAAATTATTTATTCTCACTTATATAAAAAAATTAATGAGACAGAAAGAGTGAGTTGTACTCACATTGCTTGCAGTCGTCACGTTAGCGATTTATTCCGATTAAAATTAAACAAGCGTTTAATTTTACCCAAAATTCACACTAGCTCCAATCAACTCCAAACTAGCTCCATCGTATAGTGTTCGTCCATACGAACCCAACGCAATTTATTTCGTTAAAAACGGACCTCGTATGAAAAAGTTATCACGTTTTTAAAGTTCATACGAATTTATATATAATTAAATTACACGATTTCTATTTATTTTTAAAATCTTATAATCTTGGCCGTTTGTTTCATATCTACAGATCACGGCCCTTCTTTTATCTTCCTCTTACACACGTGACAACCCAGGCATCACGAAACCCACTAGCCGCCTCTTCCCATCAATTATCGAGCCTCCATCGTTCATCTTTACGTCGATCAGCTAACACCATTTCGAAGCCCATCATCAACTCCATCATCAGCCGAAGCAAGGTTGAACTCGGTTATGCCTATGTCTAGATTTTCATGCATGAACGCCACCCTTCGAATGCATATTGCCCACGATTCATGCCACTAAAAATGATCACACCCGTATGGAATCGAAGCTCTCATCGCCCTCTATAATTTGTTAGTTGAAAGTATTTGCTAATTCTTCACGGATTGAAAGAGATTAAGAGGAGAAGAAGATGAAATTCTGGCCATTGGAAACTTAGGTGGCGGCTAGCCCTAATTTGCCTAGGGTTTTAGCAAAATGAAGAAAGAGGGGGCCTTTTATAGAAAATTTGACGGTACTATTCATCCAAAAATATTCCAAACTCGAAACGAAGCGTGCCGCCTGACGTTTAAAATGTTTTACCCCTATTCCGAATGCAATGGAATATATATCGAAAGCCAATTCGATCGTATTTGGAAGATAGGTTTTCGAATCGAATTATTTAAATTTAAAATTCACTTAAACGAATTTCTACGCGTTTTAGGTTACCCCGGACAAACCGTAAATCCGATTGACACGAAATTTGAAATCTTACAATAATATAACTTACGGACCTAATGAAACTGGTTTCGTCGAAATCCGATACTGTTTAAAAAAGACTATTTTTACTCGTCAATTAAATATTAAAATATTCAATTTCTACAATTTAACTTTTAATTCGATTTTAAAAGTTCTCTAACATCATTCTAATTCAACTAGGATTTAATTCAACTTTATAAATCATTTTTATTCGCATTAAACCCCAAATATCAATTATTTCTACAATTTCAAATATTAAATTAACAATTTAATTATCCAATTAAATCTAGATATTCGAAATATAATTTATTCAGCTTGTAAAATTTACTTGTGAATATTTAAAATCAATTAAATATACGAGTTTCAAATGATAGAAATTCTAGGTCGTTACAAAATAATTGCTTTCTTATTCCGGTAACTAATTAGTAAGCTAAAATACATTTCAAACAAATAAACATATGATTACTCCTTTACTAAACTTATTCATTTTTATTCTTTTATTTTTGATTTAAATGTTCTCATATTAAATCAACTATTACCTTATGAATTTATTCAACATAAGTTTTGATTTTATTTCACTCAACTCTATAGTTAACATCTTTTCTTTTATTAACTGCAATATTTAATTACATTTAATTCCAAATAATTATATTCTAATTCGAATAAATTGATTTAATTAGATTTCAATCTTTTTATTCAATCAAACATTACTCTGTGGACATAGTTAACATTTGTTTGCATCTTATTGCATTAATATTCTCCAGTTTCATCTTAATTTCCTTAACGTAATATGCAATTACATTTAACTGCAATTGATTTCCAATTTAATTCAAGAGATTAAATGAATAAGTAACATATCACAATTGTAACCTTTTTACTCAATTAAATCACATTTATGGTTTTATTATTTACAAACAAATGTTATAAATACTTGCACAACATTAATTTCATCCAATTACAATTTGTTACATACTATTTCATTAATTAATACAACATTTACATTTATTTCAATACGCGTCTACAATTAACGTCTTCTCTCTTTTTAATTAAAAGGTTCCAATCACGTTAATTGCAATTGATTTCTAAGTTAAATTTCAAAAGAGAAATAAGACAATTTAATTCCCTTTTATAATAATTTAACGTATTTACGAAATTATTGTATACAAACCAAAAACTATTAATTTCTTATTAAATAATTGTTTACTTATTCCTGTAACCAATATGTAAACTAAAATATATTTAAAACAAGTAAACATATGTCAACACCTTTACTAAACTTATTCATTTTTATTCTTTTATTTTTGATTTAAATGTTCTCATATTAAATCAACTATTACCTTATGAATTTATTCAACATAAGTTTTCATTTTATTTCATTCAACTCTATAGTTAACATCTATTCTTTTATTAACCGCAATATTTAATTACATTTAATTCCATTTAATTATATTCCAATTCCAATAAATTGATTTAATTAGATTTCAATCATTTCATTCAATCAAACATTACTCTATAGACATAGTTAACATTTTTTGCATCTTATTGCATTAATATTCTCCACTTTCATGTTAATTTCCATTAACGTAATATGTAATTACATTTAATTACAATTGATTTCCAATTTAATTCAACGGATTAAATGAATAGGTAACATATCACAATTCTCACCCTTTTACTTAATTAAATCACATTTATGTTTTTATTTTTTACAAACAAATGTTATAAATACTTACATAACAGTAATTTCATCCAATTACAATTTATTACATACTATTCATTAATTAATACAATATTTAAATTTATTTCCTTATTTTAAATTTATAACCAATTATAACTTACAATTACTTAAGATTTTATTCAAATAGTCATCTATTACATTAATTTACATTATTAAACATCATTCTAGTTAGTTTTCTTATTCTTACATCATAAATTTTATTTTCTTCCAACATTAAATTACAAAATCTTATTTAATTCAATATTTTAATTATCGAAAAAAATGCGGGTCTGCGGGTGAAGCGCAGTGGAAAGGAGGCTTGGGTTCTGGTAAAAAGACCCAAGTTCGATTCCTTCATGTGGTTTCCTATCCTATATAAATTTACCCGGAGGTATGGGGGCTTGGATCAGCAGGCGGATTTACTGTACCCTCCTTAGGAGTTCTCCTGGGTTTTCAAAAAAAAAAGCGTGAGCACATGGAAACCTCTCATTGCACTACAAATTACAACTACATCGTCGAACACTTAAATCTACATGATAAGTTTAAGTTGATTAAATGTCGTAAATATTAATAGTAGATTCAGTAACTTTCCATCGAACACACTCAAGCTATAAATCTCTTACACATTTTTCAGTAACAGGGCACAAATAACTATCCCAAGTTTTACTTATTTCACGCCGATCTGACATAAGTTTTATAAGCTTCAAATGAATTCTATCCAAACATCCAATGATAAGTAAACACCTTCCTTCAAAATCCAATGATCAAAGCTTTCAGCACATCTAGAACTCATTTTCCCATAATGATTTCCAACGAAAAAACATTAGTAAACTTTTCAAAAGACAAACCATTCGAAAAACTTGCTACTTTAGCCCCACCAGCAAGTCTAAATCAGACAAAGCATGATTAAATACATCTAATGTAGCAGCACGGGCAACCTTAAAAAACAAAGAAATGATCCATTTCCATTTGCCTGGAGGACATCTTTTTGTTAGAAACTCCTTTAAATTATTTTTTAAATGATAGTGACAGTAACCAAGAGCAGAACTGGGAAAACATGCAGAATAGCATGCAAAAGACCCGGTTATCATCGGATACGAAGGTGAAAACACTACCATCATCTAACATTTCACCCAGCTTTATCAAAAAATAATGCCAATTACGTTCATCTTCACTAGATATAACGCCAACAGCTAGTGGAAAAACCTTAATATAAACAAAAATAGATATTTAATATTCATAAAATAAAAATTGCTGAACATATCAAAATTACAACAGCATAGAAATATCGAATGTTATCAAGCAAATACATGCTCAAATTTTTAAATATCAAAATAAGTAAAAAGATTTAAAAAAATTAAGACTATATCATACCTTGATTACCATTCTTAGCAGTAATAGATATAATACAACCTTGTCCTTTACCTTTCATTAAAGCCCTATCAGGAAAATCAAAGGACAATAGTAGCCAAACCCATATATGCATGTTTTATACCCAATAAAAACCTTTTCAACTTCAAGACTAGTAGGATGACCTTGTAGTTCAACAATACTTCCAGAATTGCAAATAAAAATAGCTTCACAGAAAGATTTCAAACGATGGTAGGAAAGCCAATTAATCCCATGGATTTCTTCAAGAGCTAATCTCTTACCAGTGTACGCATAGTAGTAACTTAAAATAATATTGCACTTGGTCTTGAATAAATGAACAATATATTTCGTCTCCATTAAAGGATTCGATCGAGTCAACAACGAACTTCTTAACCAAATTGCTAGTAATGGGTGGATGGTTAACATCAATGCCAGCTCCATAAGAATGAATAGGTTGCATTGTTTTAATAAGTAAAAACTAAATTTACGAGAAGCATGAACACGAAATGTGCAGACTTCACATAAACAAACGGTTGTAACACGAACTATATAATTTTTAATAGCATTAACTTTGTATCCATTCTTAATACAATATATCATATGATACAATCGAAACTCTTCAACACCACCATGAAATTTTTGGCCTACTCCAGTAAACACTGGTTTGCTAGAATCATTTTTTAACAACTGCTTCAAAAAAGAACTAAAATCAAATGAAGAAGTAACCGAGGAAGAATCACACGGACCACCTTCAATAAAAGAACTAGTAACTGACAAAAACTAACATCAACCAAACTACTATTAGCCCTCTTACATACAGATAAATCCTTTATAACAGAAATAAGCAGATAATCCTCATGACTATGACCAACAAGCAATAATATACTATCCAAATTAGAATTAGTTTCAACTACTGTTTTCCTATCATCTCTTTCACAAACCAACTCAATAGAACTAGATGCTAACTCAGGCTAATATTCACATATATCTTCTCAATCTAAACACAGAATCACTCAAACCTAGCCTTCTACTATAAGTATCGATGCCCAATATAAAAAAAACAAGAACATTAATGGAAGAAGATTTGCACAAATACAAATACAATATATTAAAAGAAAAAAAGAAAAAAGAAAACAAAATTGAAATATTTGACAGTCGAATATATATCAGGAAAATATTTGCTGGGAAAAAAATTTCCTTATATATATTTGACTGTCAAATACAAAATTACATGACAGTTCGTCAAAATAAATATTTAACATTCTATCCTTTTTTAGAATTCAATTCAGCAAGATGCTATATGCAAATTACAACAGTGAACAATAAACCTAGCACCATCAATTCAGAATTACTTATTTGCACAACAAGGAACAACAATTCACCAAGATGTTATATTCAATTCAGAAACACTTGGTTGCGCAACTATTGTCAAACAAAAATGGCACCATCAATGAAGAAAGATTACATAATTCAGTTTAGCAGGATGTTACAAAAAAGTCGACAACAAAATATAGAAATAAAAAGAACGAACATTGAAACAATTGTTTAATCACAATCAATTTGGTAAACACAATCTGAAATAAAGAAAGACACTCATACATAATTTGATAAAGACGATATCAAAATTTTGATAAATTGGATCGAATATGATCTTATTTGTATGATTCCGCGATGTCGATCTTGATTGACTACAAAGACGATTTTAATTATAGAGATTATTTTGATGATTCTGATCGAAATTTTGAAATCGATTTTAATGGAGAAAGAAGAAACGAAGAAATAGGGAGATAAAAAGTAGGAGAAACTTTAGAGGGAGAAATATATATAACATTTCAAAATAGGGATATCACCCTAATTTCCACTATTCTAAAATATGTCCTACGCATTGTCCAAAACCCAATATCTCCATCAGCCACATTTACTCAACAAAGAAAGGTGCTAATGAGAATAAACCTCAAGAAGTACCCAAATCTGAAAGAAACCTTAGTTCTCCTTCGTCAACCTCTACTCCACTGTCAATAGCCTTCGCTTCACCAACATCGCATCTGCTCTGCTTCACCATCGCCACTTCTGCTTCACTTCGCCATCGTAGGTAATGAATTAGATGTTGGTAAATTTAATCGCCACACCCGCTATAAGTGTGCTATCTTGAATATTTGATAACAATTTGAGTCTACACCCTATGTTTGTTGTCCTGTGTAAAGTGAAGGTTGTTTATTCTATTTCTTAGAAGTTTAGAATTATCTAAAAGCTTAAAAAGTTTTTGTCTACATTAAACTCTAAATTCATCCAGATAATGATGTAATTACGGGAAAGGAGCGGGATGTAATGTCCCCTATCTTGAGGCCCAAAGCTAAGCGCTACAAATGTCGCGGTCATCTATAGTTTTAACTTCCGACGACAAAGACGATAATGTTAATGGTGTCCATAATATGAGAAGCACATGAACATGAAATAAAATCATAAATTCAAAAACAATTTTTCTGATTACATTTCACAAAACATGTTTCATATCCAAATACATAATCCCAATCGTTTTCGAAGTTCAAACCAAATATAGTTGTTACATAAATACGCCAAGGGTGACATATGAAGATGCTCCCTTTGTTGATCAGAGTACTAAATAGTTATATCAGACTTAATTCAACACAGTGGAAATAAAATGAAACAACCACTAAATATAGCTAGCATCAGCCTTCTGCTCATCTTTGGAAGCTTTATTCGTCCACCTACTAAAACTGGTAAACCTCAACTCTCAACCTACTAAATCAATTATGATCAGCCTAGAGTTTAAGGGTAAAACATAAACTTCGAGTCATACATAAAGCCTGGTGTGAATATACTATACATCTCAGCTATTTGATATTAAGTGAGACCACGTCACTTAGCGGAACGGGTTTCCCCTCACTGATAACCTTTTAAAAACATATCTTTTGCAGATCTAATCCTACAACCAAACTGGTTAAAACAATATTAGCAATATCATGTACGCATACAACTAAGGTATAAATGGACTATCTGTCCAAACACTATAGTTTTTTTTGGCTAACTACTAACCTTTGGCTGACTCGGGCCTACTAGACAAAATAAACAAGTAGTCCAACTTCTGTTAGATACTCTTCTGGACGATCTATCGCTGGCTTACATCTTCCAAGGACAACCGATCCTAATGGTTTTGTTGGCTCACCAATAACCTATCCTCACTCTGTATATTCCTTTCTAAGTTTAACATTATTTTAGTCTTACCTGTGACAAAGCCTTACAGACTAGAATTTTAGACTTATATTAGCTAGGGGATACTAGCTAAAGTATATGGTAGGACCCTATACCAATCTCATCTAGTATTCTAATATCTGATTCATTTACTTAGGTCATCTACCCTTAAAATTTTCCTTGAAAATATTTCTTTCAAATTGATTTAATCCTTTCAATCATATTTAAACAAGGAAAATATACTCTATGCTTTACTCAAATCACTTTTCCAAGTTATATATACTTTACACAAAAGATTGTTGATGAAAGCATTCGAAACCTTTGAAAGCGCCCCTTTCGAAACCGTTGAAAGCGCTCCTTTCGATACAAGTAAACTACTTTACTTTATAACCAAAGCCAAAGGCCAAAACATACTATCTGAAACCATTTACGTTAAACCTTTCAAAAATATTGAAATTATCTCTTTCAAAAGCTTTATAAAACCATAGGCATCCTCCTTTCAAAACACTTTAAACATGCCTTTCGAAACCACTAGAAACCTTCCATTTAAAACCTTTTGAAAACATTGGGGAATCACCCCTTCGAAACCATTATCTTAAACCTTTCGAAAGCATTAAGTTCTTTACATAAATTAAACCTTTCGAAAGCATTTTGGGTTTAAGTAAAACATGTGTAAAAACCTTTCGAAACCATTTAAAACCATTCCTTTCGAAACCTTTGCGTTTAACTTTCAATAGAACAAAGGATTCTAAAACAACTAAGTCGAAACACTCTTTCGAAAGCAATTTCCTAAGTAAAAGAAGTGGATGGTGTCGAAACTAATCACTTCGAAAGCATTGGAGAAGCGGCTTAGGTTTTAAAACAAAGAAACCCTTTCAAAGGCATTACTTCGAAAGGTAAGATGCGACCCTTTCGAAAGCTTCTTTATAAAACAAAAGGCTCAACCTCTTTCAAAACAATTCTTTAAAACCATTTGACTAAGTCGAAAGCTATCTAAGTCAAAAGCATTCTTTTCAAAAGCAAAGCAAGCATGTTTCCTTTTAAAAGCAAAGTAAAGTTTTGACCCCTTCGGAACCCCTGTTTTGACTCTATACCTTTTGCCTATGTCCATTGCACTACGTACCAAGGCTTTTGATACCATATGCATTGGTTTCGATGGAGATGGAGGCAAAAGTACCTAATTGAAAGGTGGGTGCCGAAAGTGGCGAAACATCAAAAGTATGGTAAAATTGGATTTTAACTTTAAAAGGTAATTCTTTTCAACTAACCTGCTTTGTTTGTCAATATATGATTGGTTGCTAATTTCTTTTCCAAATTCTTTTCTAAAAGTGTCGTCGAAATTTCGAAGATAAACAATTTAAAATATTTTTAAAATGCCACTTCTCCTTTTATAAATATATAATACATTTAAGTTGCATACCCTAAATAATTTTATATACCTATCAAAACACTTAGGAAAATTCAACAAAAAATTCCCATAAATCGCTTTTAATATGTTTTCTAACATATTTAAAGTTCTGACCCAAAACATATATAAAATAGCCGTAATTAATTTTAAACCCTATTTCACCATTTTCTTCATTAGAAAATTATAATAATCCACGTTAATTCAGAAAATTATGAAATTTGAAACTCATCTCTAAAGTATCATTTCTGACCTCATATTGAAATAGCAAGGCATTTGGATGTCAACTAATAAGGTTTTCATATTAAAACTTATCATAAAATCCATATGAAATAGTATAAATCGTCAACAAGCACATATATCCATTTTAACAATAAAAAACATGGCAATATTACTTTGTAAAAATATTCGGATCTGATCTAGAAACCAAAAACATCAAAAATATGAGATGTAACCTGTTATTCACTTTCAACTTGTGATTAAGGAGTTGAGATTTGACCTTGGATTAAGTTGCTTAAGCTTCTTCCACTTATCGTCTTCTTATTTTCTCTTAATGGTGGCCAGCCTCTCAAGTATTTGATTTTATTTATGAATGTATTGAATAAATGTGCACAAGGGTTTAGGGTATTAGAATAGGTCTTATTCCAATCTTGCCCGTATCAACTACCCTAACTTATTTTATTTCATTTTCCCTTAGTTCATTATAACGATCCCGAATTTTTTATTAAGTTTAAATGAACAATTAATTTAATTTTTGATAAAAAATTGTGAAATTAATTGGTTAATTGACTATCATAAGAAGAAATCTCCTCCAATTCTGCGATTGCATGATGTGTGTGGCGGGAGGTCTTATAGTAGTTGCATTTTCCAAAAGCATATCGGATTTTCTTTTATAAATCTTGTTTTATTTAAAAGATAAACTGTTTTTTTGCTCACACCAGTCCCATGACTGACCTAGAGTTTATTGTTCTTTTCCTAAACTCTGGGTGCCCACAATTTTTGCACACGGGTAGTCTAGAGTTTTGTTTTTCAGATTTTAGGTTTAGTGGATTATCTGGAGCTAGTTCAATCTTTGGACATGGACCGCACTTGCTTATCTTTGTGCATCGTTATTGGTAGTTTGAGCTATTTCTGGATTGGTGCTTTGGAATTTATTTTTGAAGACTATCTTGGAGATTTTATTCCGATGCTGGTGTTATCATATTTTTATTCCGCTGTAGTATTGTATCATATCTCTGATAGTGTTGACATTCGTTGTATCACTCTATTGTCTCTGGATATTGTATCAGATGTTCTATATGATATTCATTTTTCTTCCGCTGTGTTGTTTACTTAATTGTGTTATAAGCTCCGGCGACTCGGATTTGAACGGTCGAATCTGCGGCATTCGAATACGATGTAAAGTATGGATGTCGATTTTCGACCGTGAAAATTCCGTATCGTCACATTTGGTATCAGAGCTGAGGGTTGAAACTTTAGCTCAGGAGTATAACACATTAAGTAACTCATTAGAGATAGGGTGAAGTAAACCCTAGAATGAGTATCCCTAAGATATCCGTTCGTGTGCCTCAGTAAATTCTCTTACTATTCATCGATAGTGAGTATGAGTGCTAGAAGAAGACGAGATAGGGGACAGGGGAGTACCACTGTAAATGGTCAATACCCTGCAATAGCGGAAACAATCTTTCTGTATCAATATCCTTTGATTCGTTTCCAAATTCTTTTGGCTGCTTCGTGACAGCTCCAGATAGAAGTTTCGGTGTGATGATGGCCCTACGAATCATCGTAGAAAATCCTTACTTCGTATTTCACCGGTTTCTTATCAATTTCAGTTTCTCGATTTAAACTTTAATAAATATGAAGGATAATTTGAATTAAATCGATAAAATGATTTCGTTTAAAACCAAATTTAAAATTCTATTGTAATTTCTTGGGTAGATCGAAGTCCGAAGAGGGACAAATTATATATACTTTGGGCTATTCCGATTTGAGTTGGGAATCCATATCTGGTGTTTGGAAGTTGTGGAAAATTAAAAACCCATTTATCTGTCTATTTTTGGGTCCGCATATGTTCTACGAACGGTTAGTTATCCTTCGGACTAACCAATGCCTCTCCATATTTCATAGATCTGGATGACCCGAGTAATTGTGAAAAACTTAATAGATTCGTTCTTGTATCTATTGTTGATATTTTGATTTGGTAAGCCAAATGCAAAATAAATATTCAATTTGATTTGATGAAATATTCTTCATCTATCTTTGTGTCTCTCTGGCAAATTTCGAGGACGAAATTTCTTTAAGAGGGGAATCTATAACGATCCCGAATTTTTTATTAAGTTTAAATGAACAATTAATTTAATTTTTGATAAAAAATTGTGAAATTAATTGGTTAATCGATTTGAGTTTTTCCAAATTCAAATAAAATATGTTATTTATTGATAAAGAGATAGTTTCTTTTATAAATTGTTATAATGAGTTATTTTTAAACAATGTTTATAATGTAATGTCTTTATAAATATATTTTTTTAAAATATAAATAGAAACTGTTATATGGATATTTTGGAAGAAACTATGATTTGTAAATTTGAAATAAAGTCTTTCAAAATGTTTAAATTTAAAATGAACCTTATAAATATTAAGCATAAGTATAAAAATAAATAGTAATTAAATGTAGCATTTGATAGTCTAAGTTTAAAATAAAAGAGAAATAAAGAGAGGTAAAGTAAATATATGTACTTAGGCATAAGCAAGACCAGGCAAGAAATAAACAAAAACAAAGTAAAGTAAATATCTATGTATCTAAAGAAATAATAAAACAACTTTTTGTATGCACATAAAGTATGAAAGCAAACCAGATAAATAAATATGCCTGTAAGAAATCTAGAAAAGTACAACAACAAAGGAAATAAAATAAAGATACAAGTATGTAGGCTGTAAACAAGTTAAATATGCAAGGCTAGGACAAGCAAAAGAAAAGAAAGGACTTAGGCATTTAATGCCATTACCTCTAGTACACCATATAGTATGCATCAGCCAAAAAAAAGGCAAGATATCATCCGAGTTAAAGGAATGCAAACATCTTCAGCCATGCCTTGTATTGTACAAAACAATATACTTACCTGTACAAGATAATGTTACCCTGTACAAATTCTATCACTAGTACTCTCCCTTTCTATACATCAAACTCTCACCCTCATTTCGATCATAAAAGCTGATTAAACTGAGGAAAGCAACAACATCTTCAACTTAAAACAAAATTTCACTTTAAAAAAACAGTATATATCAAATCAAACCAGAGGATCAAAAAGGGAAGCTTCAGCCTGCATTTTCTTAAAACCTGTTTCAACTTGAAGCTCTGTTCTTCATCCTAAAGTCACGGTGAGTAGCATATTTTTTTAATTAAAAATTTGAACCTGTTGTATATATGACCATGAATATGTATGTTTATATATATGAAAGTTCTCTGCATATAAGTGAATGATGAATGAACTGTGATCGGGCTATTCTGCATATATGTTCTCTGTCTACAATTTTAACCCATGATCTTAGTTTCAAAATCAGTCCCTCTTGATTTACTCGATGTTTGAATTTAGTATTAAAACAAAAAAAATTGTCTGTTACTGTGTAAATTAAGTTTTAAAATTTTGTTCAAGTTTAAAACAACTTGCCAAAGTCACAGGAAAATGAGATATCTGAGAACAACTTAAAATGAGTTAAAAGTCAAATTTCTTAATCTATGATTTCAGGTATGGGGGTTGAATTCCTATACTATAACATGATTTTTAAAGCAAGATTCAAAATTTTTAGATCAAAGAATGAAGAGCGGTTTGGGTTCGACTATATAGGGCATTTTGGGTCGCCGTGGGTGATCTCAATGATAGAAGGGGTCGAGTTTCCTCCTGGAGGTAGAGGAGCGATCTGAGTGTCTGAGAAAAATAGTGTGGTGGTGGTTAGACTGCGGTGGAGGTGGCTGCGAGCAATTAAGTGTTGGAAACCTAGTTTTTGTAAGGTCAGGAATTTTGATTTGATCTTCGTCTGTGTTGGATCAAGAGCGAAGCGGTGCTGGGGAATGGTTGAGGGGATGATGACGAGTCATTGGCCGGAGTTGTAGACTAGCTGATGGTCGGAGCGTCGAGCACGAAGCAATGATAGGTTTTGGGTTTGTGTTGTTCAGTTGTTCCAGGTTTGAGTTTGTACTCGGTTTTGATTTCGAGAAGTTGATGGAGATTTTGGAGCTTGGAAATGGATGCTTGGGTGAAAGTCGACTTATTCGTCGATGAGACGTCGCTTGGAGTTGGTCGGCGGTATTGTACACGTGCACGGTGCACTGTCTTCGTCTCTGGTGAAGTTTGGATTGGAAGAAGATGGAGTAGGAAGGTGGCTCGGGGAAACTGCTGTGCAACGCGTGAGGTAGCTCGAGTTATAACTCGAAGCAAAATTTTGATGCGAAATAAAAACACTTAGAAAATTTTTAGATTGAAATTTTGGAGCACTCAGGAAAATTTTTGGGAAAACTTGAAGTAGAGCTCGAGTTCATGGGGGGTTAGCTCGGGGAAATCATGAAGGGGCTCAGGTATATGATGTTGTACAGGTTTTAAACCTGTTTCTGTTTGAATTGTAAAATTAAATTTAATCTGACAAACAAAGTTTTAACTAAGTTTTAATCAAAGTTAAAAAAATAAATGCATGTTCAGTTTTGAAACTTAAAGTTATTTAAGCATATACGTGGATTTAAAAGGAGTTGAATTTTTAAAGTGAAGTTGAAATGAAAGAAAGGAATTTAAACAAAGTAAAACCAAAAGTGGAATCTGAGTTTAAAACTGGATTAAAGTCTAGATTTTCAAATTAAACAAAGTTTTATAAATTAAATATTTAAATAAGTCTAAATGTTAAAGATATTCTTTTAATTATGTGAATCTTAAAGGAAATTGCTCTTGTAATAAAAATATTATCTTAACATGTAAACTTAAAGGTTTTAAGAATTAGTTAAAAATAAATTGTAGTTCATTTTCAATTTTGGAATTTTAATGAAATTTAAGAAAAAACAAATTTAAAATAAATGTTTCAACATTTTTGTAAGTGGTAAATAAATCGTAATAGGAATGAGTTTCGCCTTATGTTAATGAAGAATTAATAATTTATAATTCGTTAAGTATTAAGGAGTAATTAATTTGCCATTGTAATTAATTATTAATTAAGAGTTAATTAAGATAAATTAATCAAAGGATTAGTTTTTAACTAAAGGTTAATTAATGATTAAAGAATAAATAAATAATAAAGGGTTGTTATTAAATATTAATTAACCAGGATTGATAATTAAATTCATAAGTAAAAAAAACACTGATTATATAAATTGGATTGTTAAATTGATCCTACTTATAAATGACTATTGAATACTTGACCTTACTTATGAATGATTGTATTGTATGAGATGCCTTGAATTGATTGTCCTATCTGATCTGTGATATTTTGTTCTGTGGATTGAGCTGAGTATTTTATTCATTTATTTGTGATACATCTGTATATTATCTATGAATCTGTGAATGAGCGATAAGCGTTATAGCTTATACCGCTTATCAACTTTATTTCTGTGTTTTAATCTGTGATGATTGAATGATGTTTCACTATTGCGTTAAACCCCTGGACCACACTTATACACACACAAATATGGATTTCACGAGGAAATCGATTAAGTCACAGATTTTGAAATAGTTTAAAAATTGAATATTTAAATCCAAATGGTTTTGGAAATGGATTGGGTTTAAAAGTGAAAAGCTTTTGAAAGGGAGTTTCAAAGATAAAATTCATTTTGAATAACTTGTTTGAGTTTTGAAATTTTAAATAATTTGATTTAAACTTAAATTCAAGATTTGAAATTGAATTCTATGTTTGGAAACTAGGGACTAAAGATGTTATACCAGTTATCTATGGGTTAAACAATTTTAAAAGTATTGATTTGGGAATGTGAATATAATTTAAGAGCTTTAACTCGTGCAAATATAATTAGATCTTTCTGAACTGAAAACCATTTGTTTTCGAATAATAAAAGCTTTCACATAAGTAATGAACTTCCGATTTGAGTAAAAGGGATTTCAAGTTAAAAAGAAATGATTTTCCAAGTTATGGAAACGGTTTGAAAGCTATAAGTTAAATCTTTGATTTAAAGATTTAACGAGTTAATCCAATGAAAATAGAATTGTTTTGAAATCCGTAACTGGATCTTTGTGAAACTGGGTGAACTTAGTGAAATGAATCTTTTTGTTTAAAAAGATTTGAAATGGTAATTTGTTTAAACCATTTGGAAGAAAAGTTTTGGGTAAAAAGTTGTGACTTAACTGAGACCCCAATATCCATATGTTTCTTGTAAATATTGCGCTCACTATTCGGTTTAGCCGGGAGAGGACCTTTGTGTCATGTAGCCCGTTCCGAATATGTGATACGACATTATGGATAGCATTTGAAGGCCGACGGTGAAGACCGGATATTTTCGAAAACGAAAGGACAACTCGTCGAATGTCTTTGCATCGACTGGTCCCCGGTATAGAGACTCCATATGTAATGGGAAGTCCGGACGTGATTAGGGATTATCCGGATTTGCAAGGGCTTCTTCGGAAGTGCCTTCAGTTCTGTTCGAACCCAGAATAGATTTGTATGGATTGTATGTCTGACATTACGATTTAAGATATAAAGCAAATTTCTTTCAGATACGTTTCTATTGGCGGCGGAGAATTTATTCTCTTAGCTTAACACCCTTCTCTGAGATGTACGATCTCAAAGGTTATGTAGTTGAAGGTTATCAGTAATATTCCCAACTTGGTAATGTGGCATGCTGAGTGCTGCTGATCATTTGTTGATCAAAACGTGGCTTTTGTGAAAAGCGCAGCTTTGTGGATGAGACTTCGTCGGACCTCACACCCCGGAAATGATCGAAACAGGAAAGATGCAGCAAGGTTATTCGGGGATAGCGCCCCCTGAGGGTATGTTCATTTCCTTCTGGATAGAAGTGGTATCATAGTATGGAGCCCAGATACTTAACTTATGTAGATATCGCAGATATATATATTACTTTATGATTATTGTTGGGGCCCTGGATAAAGGTTGGTTACGACCGGGGGATGGCATACTCGTGTCAGTAGTTACCTAGTTAGAGGTAACCCGGCCTTGTGTTCGCAGAGATCCAGTTAGGTTTTTGGGGTGTCCTTCCAGAGGTGTACCGGCAATGGAAAGTTCCTTAGCCTGACCATTTGTTGGAAATCCAAATAAACAATACGAGCCATGTACGGTTTTAGTTGTATAACCTGCCATTTACTTATGGTAGCGCCCCATTGTTTAGATGGTAGCTATAGTAGGCATACGATAATTGTCGTATGTTGGCTAAGATTAATATTATACTTTCGAAATGTTTTCTGCACTTTGCACTTATAGTAATAATATCAAAGAAATTCGCGTATCAAGCATGTTTGACTATCATAAGAAGAAATCTCATCCAATTCTGCGATTGCATGGTGTGTGGCGGGAGGTCTTATGGTAGTTGCATTTTCCAAAAGCATATCGGATTTTCTTTTATAAATCTTGTTTTCTTTAAAAGATAAAGTGTTTTTGTTGCTCACACCAGTCCCATGACTGACCTGGAGTTTATTGTTCTTTTCCTAAACTCTGGGTGTCCACAATTTTTCCACACGGGCAGTCTAGAGTTGGGTTTTTCAGATTGTTAGGTTTACTGGATTATCTGGAGCTAGTTCAATCTTTGGACATGGACCGCACTTGCTTATCTTTGTGCATCATTATTGGAGTTTGAGCTATTTCTAGATTGGTGCTTTGGAATTTATTTTTGAAGACTATCTTGGAGATTTTTGTCCGTTGTTGGTGTTATCATATTATTATTCCGCTGTAGTATTGTATCATATCTCTAATAGCGTTGATATTCGTTGTATCACTCTATTGTATCTGGATATTGTATCAGGTGTTGTATATGATATTCATTTTTCTTCCGCTGTGTTGTTTACTTAATTGTGTTATATGCTCCGGCGACTTGGATTCGAACGGTCGAATTTGCGGCATTCGAGTACGATATAAAGTATGGATGTCGATTTTCGAACGCAAAAATTCTGTATCGTCACATTCATTGTTTTAAATTGGCCTGGTAGTTCATTGTTTTAAATTGGCCTGGCTATCTCTATTAACACAAATCTCAATCGCTTAACCATTTAATTATTTCATTTAATTGTACTTATTAAATGTCCTAATAATGTTACTCAAAATTAGGGTCGTTACAGAGGAAGTGAGAAAGATGATTGGAATTTAGAGATTTCTAGACCTTTTGAATTACCATTCGTTTACCTTTTGAATTACCATCATTTACTTTGAATCTGAAAACTAGTGATAAAATCTTAATTAATAACCATTCGAAACTTATATTTATATATAGTGATTAGAAAATAAGGCACACATTAAATATGAAAATGAAATTACTTTCACTATTTGATATCATTTATATTCATAACTCATTGACAGTATATCAATAAAGACATGTATTATTTAACCCTTAAAGAAGAATATTATAATACAGTACGAAAATAAAAACATGCATGTTATGGCAGTGTCAATAAAAAGAATATTCCATTTGGACCAATTTTGGAACAAATTTTAAGATTCTTTTTCCAGTAGCAAATGTAAGTGGCCTCGTTCTCATAAAAAAAATCTAAACATAGCATTCACAATTGTTTTTGCAATTATTTTTAGTATACTATGGCATCCCATTTTCAAATTTTAATGCCATAATCAAATAGGAAAATAATGCTAATCATCAAATAAAATTAATATATAAATTGCAAAATATGTTCATATTAGAACGCTTTTTAGTTAGATATTGTATTAATAGAATAATAATTATATCAAAGTAGAAGCAGATCTTGATACAGACTTGAATTATAACCAAAGCAAAAAATAAAACTATGCGAAAAAAACATTTTCACATACATTAAAAAAATTGGGCACCTTTTGAAATTAAAGACGTTGATAGAATGAGAAGAATTGTGAGAATATTGAATCCTATATTTTATTTTTCTATAATATTGGATTTTCTTACCTATATTGATGATCATCTTATCATATTGAAAAAATAAGTCGAAAGCATGTTATATTCTTTAAGTAATCATATTCATCTAATACAAAATTATAATTGCTCTGGATAAAATTTCGTATTGTGGTTATGAATTATAATTGATCTGGATATAAATTTGATATTCATGTAATACAATGCTAATTATATAGTTTACATATGATTGTATTTATGTACTTGTTTACGATGATAGGGCAAACTTGTTTACGAAGCTAATCAGCCATTTACGGATGCAATGTCTAGAGTATTGTGACTGGCTTTGTACAAAATTTGAGTATAATAGATTATTCATAATCAAATTGAATCTCCTTAACATTAAGTACAAATTGCGTACCATTTGTCTATTGATGTGCACCAAGTTGGATGCACATAAGAGCATCTGTGCAGCTTTGCCAATCTACAAATGATAATCGATACACATAGTTTGAATGAGATTTAGTCTATGTGAACTGAAATAGTATTTAGCATATATTCAATTTGGAAATGTTTATTGCCAAGTAATAGTTTATAGACATATGAGTGTGATAGAATATTCACGTACACAACTAAGATGACAAGTTCATTTAACAAAGTGAAATAAAATGCACCAAGTGGCAGTAGCTTGAATTGCCAAAAGAGAATATATGTTTTTGTTGTTATACCCTTGTATTGGAGAATATATGTTTTTGTTGTTATACCCTTGTATTGGAGATTGCCAATCTCGATACACCAGGGGGCGCAATTTTTATAAGAGGGGGAGTGTGTAACAACCCTGGTATTGGAGATTACTGATGGTTATAATTTAATATCGTAAAGAGAATGTAATGAAGAAATAAATTTGGTTTAAATTGTGTATTTTAAATAAACAATATGTTTGGAGTTAAATATTGGGTTTAAAATTCATTGTTTGGGGTTTTGGTTAAATAAAATGGAAAATATTGAAATCTAGGTAAATTTGAGTTAATATATTTATCAAGTGATGTAATTCAACAATTAATTGTTGAGATAAATCCAAATTGATGGAAATAAAGTTTTAAAAACTTTATTTTGAGGTTTTGGAGTGAAATTAATCATTTTTTATATTTTAATTAAGTTAATGTGATAATATTAGTAATTATTGTCAATATTATCCTTTTATTGAATATATAAGGAAAAATATGAAGAAAAAATGTCTTTTATTAAAATAAAAGATGAAATATTGTGTGAAAATATTATTTTTTTATTTTAAAAGTGTTAGAATGATTTATTACAATTTATTTGATTAAGAGAATAATTTTTGATCAAATTATACTTTAAAAATAGTGTTTTTACACTAAGATTTGTGTAAATTGTGAAATATTATGTAAGACGAGGTTTTATTGTTAAAAAAGTTATTATTATCTTTTTATAATTAAAATAAATTTTATTTGGTTATAGTAATAATTTATTTCAATATAAGTAGTTGCGTACATTTTATTTGACAATTAAATGATGATATGTGTGTATATTGTGTTAAATAAGAGAAAATGTGAACATAGCGTAATATTTTTCTAAGTATTTATGCAATTAGGCTTTTTGGGTAGGAATTAGGATTCATAACCGTTAAATATAAGCTTCTGGTTTGAGAAAATTAGCCTGTACGTAGTAATTTTCATCTCCTTCTCAGAACCAAAGAAAGAAAATTTACTGAAAGAGAAATTCCATGGCTTTCTCAAATTAAAACCAAATTTCCACGCAAAATTGTTGCTAATTCAAGGAATAAATCACTAAAAAAAGAAAATAGAAATGTAATCTCCAATCTAATCTAGCTTAGAATCTATGTAAACCCTAGAATTGTTTTCTATAAAAAAAAATTTTGATCAATTGCTTCTTTGCATGTACTGTATTTTTCTATTTTCAGATGTTTAGGGCCCCAATTTTGTGCTAATGGTGCAATCTTTCTTGCAAATCCTCACTTTTTCACTGAAAATCAAAAGGTAAGTGTAAAAGCTTACAATTGCTAGCCAAAATCATAGTTTTGAGTTGAATTTTCGTATTAATAAGGTTATGTTTCATCTTTGTTATTTTCTGTTTTCTGTCGCCACATTGTTTTAGCCATAACTTTCTTGTTACCCATCGGAATTTAGAAAATTTTGAAGTTCTAGAAACATTATGAATTAGTCTATAACTTTTATGTTTTTAATTTTGATTATTTTTGAAGTTTATATGGTGAAACATCCATATCTTTGTGACTGTCCTGTCATTGACAGAGAGTGTTTATATAATCACCTGGAAAGTAATTTGATCATAACTTTCTTGTTATCTATTAGAATTTAGAAATATTTGAAGTTCTAGAAACCTTATGATTTAGGCCATAACTTTGTTGTTTTGAGTTTTGAGTATTTTTGGTGTTTATATGGTGAAAAATCAATATCTTTGTGACTGTCCTGTCACTGATAGAGAGTGTTTATATATTCACCTGAAAAGTTATATGATCATAACTTTTTTGTTACATATCGGAATTTAGAAATTTTTGAAGTTATGGAAAATGTATGACATAGGATATCACTTTTGTGTTTTGAGTTTTGTGTATTTTTTATTTTTATATGGTGCAAAATCCATATCTTTGTGACTGTCCTGTCATTGACAGAGAGTGTTTATATATTCACCTGGAAAGTAATTTGATCATAACTTTCTTGTTACCTATCGGAATTTAGGAATTTTTGAATTTATGTAACCTTGAGGATTTAGGCTACAACTTTTATATTATAATTATTCTCAGATTTTGTAGATTGCTATGCGAAAATATATATTCTTTACAGCAGGACCGAAACATACGTAGTGTTTAATTTCCGTGTTTAATGATATTCTGACGATTTCTATGATTTCAGTCGCATTCTTTTTATTTATAAAACTTGATGTTATTAGATGGAAATGATTTCCATGAATATATTATCTTATATTTGAAGAAGTTTGAGATTTAAGTTTTATTTAAATTCCATTTAAATTTAAATAACGGTTAATACCGATATGAGAGTATTTTGAGGGTTTTAAATGATTTTAATTTCAAATAAATTCTTGAAAATTTCTTAAATAAAAATAAATAAATCATTGCTTATGAAAGAAGTATTTTGTAGCATTTTTAAGAGATTTTTTTAATCAATTATTACTTATTTTAAAGTGTTTTTATAATAGAAGTTCTCTTTAAAATAGTGGATTTTTCGGTACAAAGCTTTTAAAATGGTTTCTAGATTGTTTAAAAATTCTATTTTCTCTAAAAATTATTTTAAATATATTTTAGCCTATGTTTATGGCTTTTGAGTATAAGAATGAGAATTAAACAATTTAGTAAAAATTACATGGTATGGGACATATATTTTTGCTTTATCGCTTAATATCAGACTTGTACGATCGAAACCAATTTGAAGTGTTATTTTGAGTTGATTTAGAAGTTACCAAATTGTGGTGAAGATTATTGGTTTGAGAATTACTCTTTGAGTACATTCGACGACGAACCAATCTAGATGCATTTTGTGATGGCCGATGAAATGAGCAATATTGATGTTAAGTTTTAATTTGCAACTATGGTTAGAAATAACCATCACGATGTTCTTTTACTTGCTTAGGAGATGAGGCAAGTTGTTATGATGGATTGATGATAATTTCGATATTTATGATGAATTTTTACTTGTCGATGAAATGAGACAAGTCTCAATGTCACTTAAAACTCGTCCAAGTAAGAGATAAGACGAGTTAGGCATCTTACACTCGCCGATGAGATGAGGCAATGTTTATTTGATGATGTTTTATGATGGTTTTCTAATGTAGCATCGACTAACGATTAGTAAACCAATAGGTGCGAACGTATGGTATGGAACGTACGTTGACGTCTATTGGGTTCCTATTCGAGAAGTTGATACACATTCACGATGTTACTAGTGCTATGACCGAGTACTCGATTGGAGTCATCACGATGTTCATGAAGTTATTACTTGACTCCAATCATCATGATGTTATTACTTGGGTTTTTTTGACTGGGTGTCATCAAGATGTTTCCGACTATAGTCAATCAAGATGATCACGATGTTATGATGTTATGTGGCTCTAAGTCATCACTATGAATGGTACCAAATAATGGTAGTACTAGTCAAGATGTAAATGCACGTGCTGTTTTCCATAAGGTTTTAGGTGTTTCGATTTCACTATTTTGATAATGATGCTTTAGTATAGCCTTATGTAAGAAAAAGGCTTATTGACATCCGTGGTTTTATTTGTGATTTCGAATATGATGTTTTGGATTCTTTCCGGGCTCTATCAAGAAGGATTTGAGACATTATATATATTTATGCCAATGAGATGAGGTATAAATTATGGTAATGGTTTTATTTGTGATTTCGAATATGATGTTTTGGATTCTTTCCGGGCTCTATCAAGAAGGATTTGAGACATTATATATATTTATGCCAATGAGATGAGGTATAAATTATGGTAATTCTTTTATGATGAGTGATGACAATAGATTTAAGATATATTTATATTTATAACAATGAAATGAGGTATAAATGATTATGGAGATTCCTTTATAACAAGATTAATGATGGATTTGAGATGTATTTATATTTATACCGATGAGATGAGGTATAATAATTAAGAAGTTTCTATTAGATGAGTTTTATTTATGATGGATTCTTGAATTTTTAATTATCTTATGAAGATTTACTTTATGGTCCATATCCTCACCCATTTCATTCGGTTATATATATAATTAGATGAACCATGTCTATCTAATATACATATTGTATTCCTCTATGCAATCATGATGAACCATTGATGTATCACTCTAGAGATAACTTGATGACTTATATCATTCCATTGGTAACGATGGAAGGGTTTCCCCTTATCTCTTGTCATCACCTTTACTAATGATAAGTTCTAGCTAGCTTGACCCGTATGTTTTCACTTGGGTCATACCGAGTTGTTTCAGGTATCATCTATTGGGCTTAGCTTGAAGTTGATGTTGGAAATCAGCTCTTCTTTATCTTGAGTAGTTTCTTTTCTTTCGCATACTCTGATGTAGTTATATTTCATTCGATGTATATAGTGTGGTCGAGCACCACCTTTATTGTATTCATATTGTATTGTACTAAACATGTATCAGTGTATATGTATATATACGATGTTGATTACTGTTCTGTGATGTGCTTTTCATTTAGTTATTGTATTTTATTCTGATAGATCTGGTAGCCACCTATAGTTTTGGATTAAGCATTTACTGGGTATGTCGATCCTCTTGAGATAGAAAATATAAATCATATTGCATTTATCGACGTATTCAGTAGATGTTTAAGACAAAATTATAGATGGTCGCCCTTAACCCTCCTTATTCTCCACTTTAGCAGACAGAATTACTCGTTGATTCTCTTTGCTAAGTGGGTCTCGGGGTGGGGCGTTACAGCTTGGTATCAGAGCTGTGGTCAGAACAATATTGAATAAACACAGAACAGTGCGTATATCATGATACAACGAAGTACAATACGAATGAATCATTCTCCTTTATTCGAGCTTGTTTTTGAATCGTGCTTTGATTCTTTTTCGAGTTTTGGGATATGTTGAGATGGAATATGTCTAGGAATATAAGTTGTACTCTGTAGTATTCCATAATTGAGTTTGATGTTATCTTATCTTATGAATAATCTTATTTGAGATTATTCTATTCTTATTTTTGTCGATACGAGTGAGTTCGTATCGATGAAGCAGATTGATTTCTTTGAGCATTCTTGTTGCATTCCTTTGAGAGTTGTGAATCCTATTGAAGGGATCCACAACGATTGGCTTGTTGTGAGCATTTTGAGTTCTCTATTAGTTATTGCTTTAGTGAGTATTTGTTTATTACTCACTACCTTGAGATGTATCTGATTTGAGATGGATTGACTTATTGGATGTAAAACCTGATCCTTTTGTTGTTATAGGATCCTATATTTATTTAGGAATCCTAATTTGATTGGGTTATTATTTCTATCACTTTGGAATGTTAATGATGATTGCGAAGTTTCTATATTCACTCTTGAGTATCGAGATGTTGTTGGTATATCTCGAATTCCAGTCAAGGTGACTTTGTTGAGTTTTGTGAGTCCGTTTGGATTTGACATCCAATCGGGCAATCGAGTATTGAGGTAACCTTATTCCTGGTTTTTAGCTCTTCCGTTATCCTTCCACGAGGATATCCACTATGAATGAGGTGAGTTTCTAGATTGTTCGAGTTTGATTGAGTTTATCATTCAGCTTCGTTTGAGTGTTCTTTTCAGATACTCAATCAATGTTATCCTTTGTAGCATTACTCCGTTTGAAGTAGTGATTCGTGGATTGTGTGCTTCTTCTCCTTCGATAAGAATATCTTGCTTATCCTGTATCTTGATGATTTTTGGGAGTGGCTCATGACATCGTAAGATTGACTAACACTCTATCTCCTTCTGTTGATTTTGAGAATCGAGTATTCTAGGAATATCTCGATGCATTCTCTTAATGTCCTTTGGTTTAAGTTTTGAAGCTATATAAATATGAGTTTTAAAGAGAAATTTGAGCTTTGAGATTAAATAAATCAAAGAATATTTTGAAAATATATTTATATGAGTAGCATTTCTTTTATAGAAATAATTTCAGAGTGTTGGGTTGTCCATCGAGTAGTTAAGAGTTCTGGTCGATACGCCTGACCAATTTTATCGATAGGAATCTCCTAAATGCTATGATGAGGCAATCAGACACAATGGTTTGTGTTTTAAAAATTGAGATTTTGAAAATAATATTTTGAGATTATAAATTAAATTTATTTTTGAATGGTAATTGCAGCGATTGATTTTAGAGACGAGTAACAGAGTGGCGAGGCAGTCTTGATCGTTCGATCGACTCTGCAACCAACGGATATATCTATTTATTAGTGGTTCAATGGCGAGGTAATGCCATTTATTTATTTATTTACTTTGAGCTATACTTTATTGAAAGTATATTTTGAGATTTTAGAATCTATATTATATACATTGGATGTTTTAAGAGAAGATTTATAAGAGAATTTGAAGATTGTTTTTAAACTATTTAAGTGGTTTAATAAAAAGAGTAAAGAGAATTTAAACCCTTAATTTATTTTGAGGAATATTATTATGGATTTACAAATTTCTTCGAAAATCAATTTTGAAGTAAGAGAAGAAATTTGGACTTTTAATTTGAGTTTTAAATTACTTACTAAGTAATATAGTAAAGAGTTTGAAAATATTCAAATGTTGAAAATTGAGATTTAAAATCTAAAAGATGTTGAGATTTAAAAATTCTAAATATCTTAGATTAAAAGTTAATTCGACCTTATATCCTTGTTCTTGAGTATATTCTATCTTTGAGCTATTATTAACGACATGCATTTTTCGCGATCATTCGAGTTGGTGGCCTTGTGAGAAGCCATCTTATGATTTATCTATCTTATTTATTGATTCTATCCCTGTTGTGAGGATTTCTTTCCGTATTATTATGCAGAAAATTGTGTTGATCATTTTTGTTGCTTAGAGTTTGGGTTTGAATGAGTTTGATCCCGACTCTATTCTTAGAGTTTTAAGAAATCTATCTTATTTGATAGATTATTTGTTTAGCTTTTTATTGAGTATTGATTCAAAGATGGGTTATCTTCGAAATTCTTTCAAGTTGCTTGGAAAATTCGATGGTTCGCTAATCACTATATTAGCATATGATGGATCATCGGATTAACCAAGGGAGTTTTTCCTTATTTCTCTCTACCATTCTATGCTGAGAGTATGAATGGTTTGAGTTTTGAGCTTGTCTATCACCTTTGTTGATTGAATTTTTATATTGTTTACAACTCTTTTTCTAGAAAATTGCGGGGGCGCAATTTTTATAAGAGGGGGAGTGTGTAACAACCCTGGTATTGGAGATTACTGATGGTTATAATTTAATATCGTAAAGAGAATGTAATGAAGAAATAAATTTGGTTTAAATTGTGTATTTTAAATAAACAATATGTTTGGAGTTAAATATTGGGTTTAAAATTCATTGTTTGGGGTTTTGGTTAAATAAAATGGAAAATATTGAAATCTAGGTAAATTTGAGTTAATATATTTATCAAGTGATGTAATTCAACAATTAATTGTTGAGATAAATCCAAATTGATGGAAATAAAGTTTTAAAAACTTTATTTTGAGGTTTTGGAGTGAAATTAATCATTTTTTATATTTTAATTAAGTTAATGTGATAATATTAGTAATTATTGTCAATATTATCCTTTTATTGAATATATAAGGAAAAATATGAAGAAAAAATGTCTTTTATTAAAATAAAAGATGAAATATTGTGTGAAAATATTATTTTTTTATTTTAAAAGTGTTAGAATGATTTATTACAATTTATTTGATTAAGAGAATAATTTTTGATCAAATTATACTTTAAAAATAGTGTTTTTACACTAAGATTTGTGTAAATTGTGAAATATTATGTAAGACGAGGTTTTATTGTTAAAAAAGTTATTATTATCTTTTTATAATTAAAATAAATTTTATTTGGTTATAGTAATAATTTATTTCAATATAAGTAGTTGCGTACATTTTATTTGACAATTAAATGATGATATGTGTGTATATTGTGTTAAATAAGAGAAAATGTGAACATAGCGTAATATTTTTCTAAGTATTTATGCAATTGGGCTTTTTGGGTAGGAATTAGGATTCATAACCGTTAAATATAAGCTTCCGGTTTGAGAAAATTAGCCTGTACGTAGTAATTTTCATCTCCTTCTCAGAACCAAAGAAAGAAAATTTACTGAAAGAGAAATTCCATGGCTTTCTCAAATTAAAACCAAATTTCCACCCAAAATTGCTGCCAATTCAAGGAATAAATCACTAAAACAAGAAAGGAGAAAGGTAATCTCTAACCTAATCAATCTTAGAATCTATGTAAACCCCAGAATGGTTTTCTATAAATTTTGTTTTGATCAATTACTTCTTTGCATGTACTGTATTTTTCTATTTTCAGATGTTTAGGGCTTCAATTTTGTGATAAAGGTTCAATCTTGCTTGCAAATCATTACTTATTCACTGCAAATCAAAAGGTAAGTGTAAAAGCTAACAAATGCAAGCCAAAATCATAGCTTTGAGTTGAATTTTCGTATTAATAAGATTATGTTTCGTCTTTGTTATTTTCTATTTTCTGTCGCCACATTGTTTGGCCATAACTTTCTTGTTACCTATCAGAACTTAGAAAATTTTGAAGTTCTGGAAACCATATGATTTAGCCTATAACTTTTATGTTTTGGAGTTTTGATTATTTTTGAGTTTATATGGTGAAAAATCTATATCTTTGTGACTGTCCTGTCATTGACAGAGAGTGTTTATATGTTTACCTGGAAAGTAATTTGTTCATAACTTTCTTGTTACCTATCAGAATTGAGAAATTTTTGAATTTCTGGAAACCTTATGATTTAGGATATAATTTTGATGTTTTGAGTTTTGAGCATTTTTTGTGTTTATATGGTGAAAAATCCATATCTTTGTGACTGTCCTGTCATTGACAGAGAGTATTTATATATTTATCTGGAAAGTAATTTGATCATAACTTTCTTGTTACCCATCGGAATTTAGAAATTTTTGAAGTTCTGGAAACTATATGATTTAGGATATAACTTTTATGTTTTGAGATTTGAGTATTTTTGAAGTTTATATGGTGAAAAATTCATATCTTTGTGACTGTCCTGTCATTGACAGAGAGTGTTTATATATTCACCTAGAAAGTAATTTGATCATAACTTTCTTGTTACCTATCGAAATTTAGAAAATTTTAAAGTTTTGGAAACCTCAGGATTTAGGATACAACTTTTATTTTACAATTATTCTTAGATTTTGTAGATTTCTAGGTGAAAATATATATTCTTTACAACAGGACCGAAATATACGTAGTGTTTAATTTCCGTGTTTGATGATATTTTGACGATTTCCATGATTTCAGTCGCATTCTTTTTTTTTATAAAACTTGATGTTATTAGATGGAAATTATGTCCATGAATATATTACTTAGATTTGAATAAGTTTGAGGTTTAAGTTTTATTTAAATTCCATTTAAATTTAAATAACGGTTAATACTGATATGTGAGTATTTTGAGGGTTTTAAATGATTTTAATTTCAAATAAATTCTTGAAAATTTCTTAAATAAAAATAAAAACATATCATATTTTATGAAACAAGTATAGCATTTTTAAGAGATTTTGTTAATCAATTATTAATTATTTTAAAGTGTTTTGATAATAGAAGTTCTCTTTAAAATAGTGGATTTTTCTGTACAAAGCTTTTAAAATGGTTTCTAGATTGTTTAAGAATTCTATTTTCTCTAAAAAAATATTTTAAATATATTTTAGCCCTTGTTTACGAGTTTTGAGGTATAAGAATGAGAATTAAACAATTTAGTAAAAAATAAGTGGTATGGGACATGTATTTTTGATTTATCGCTTAATATCGGACTTGTACGATCGAAACCAATTTGAAGTGTTATTTTGTGTTGATTTAGAAGTTACCAAATTTTGGTGAAGATTATTGGTTTGAGAATTACTCTTTGAGTACATTCGACGACGAACCAATCTAGATGTATTTTGTGATGGCCGATGAAATGAGGTAATATTGATGTTAAGTTTTAATTTGCAACCATGGTTAGAAATAACCATCACGATGTTATTTTACTTGCCTAGGAGATGAGGAAGTTGTTATGATGGATTGATGATGATTTCAATATTTATGATGAATTTGTACTTGTCGATGAAATGAGACAAGTCTCGATATCACTTAAAACTCGTCCAAGTAAGAGATAAGACGAGTTAGGTATCTTACACTCGCCGATGAGATGAGGCAGTGTTTATTTGATGATGTTTTATGATGGTTTTCTAATGTGGCATCGACTAACGATTAGTAAACCAATAGGTGCGAATGTATGGTATGAGACATACGTTGACGCCTATTGGGTTCCTATTCGAGAACTTGAGACACATTTACGATGTTACTAGTGCTATAGACCGAGTACTCGATTGGAGTCATCACGATGTTCATGAAGTTATTATTTGACTCCAATCATCACGATGTTATTACTCGGGTTTTTGTGACTGGGTGTCATCAAGATGTTTTCAACTATAGTCAATCAAGATGATCACGATTTTATGATGTTATGTGGCCCCAAGTCATCACGATGAATGGTGCCAAATAATAGTAGTACTAGTCAAGATGTAAATGCACGTGCTGTTTTCCATGAGGTTTTAGGTGTTTCGATTTCACTATTTTGATGATGATGCTTTAGTATAGCCTTATGTAAGAAAAAGGCTTATCGACATACATGATTTTATTTATAATTTCGAATATGATGTTTTGGATTTTTTTTGGCTTTGTCAAGATGGATTTGAGACATTATATATATTTATACCAATGAGATGAGGTATAAATTATGGTACTGCTTTTATGAAGAGTGTTGATAATAGATTTAAGATATATTTATATTTATACCAATGAGATGAGGTATAAATGATTATGGAGATTCCTTTATAATGTGTTTAATGATGGATTTGGGATGTATTTATATTTATACCGATGAGATGAGGTATAATAATTAAGAAGTTTCTATTAGATGAGTTTTATTTATGATGGATTCTTGAAATTTTAATTATCTTATGAAGATTTACTTTATGGTCCATATCCTCACCCATTTCATTCGGTTATATATATAATTAGATAAACCATGTCTATCTAATATACATGTTGTATTCCTCTATGCAATCATGATGAACCATTGATGTATTACTCTAGAGATAACTTGATGACTTATATCATTCCATTGGTAACGATGGAATGGTTTTCCCTTATCTCTTATCATCACCTTTACTAATGATAAGTTCTAGCTGGCCTGACCCGTGTGTTTTCACTCGGGTCAGACCGAGTTGTTTCAGGTATCATTTATTAGGCTTAGCTTGAAGTTGATGTTGGATATCAGCTCTTCTTTCTCTTGAGTAGTTTCTGTTCTTTCGCATACTCTGATGTAGTTATATTTGATTCGATGTATATAGTGTGGTCGAGCACCACCTTTATTGTATTCATATTGTATTGTACTAAACATGTATCAGTGTATATGTATATATACGATGTTGATTACTGTTCTGTAATGTACTTTTCATTTAGTTATTGTATTTTGTTCTGATAGATCTGTTAGCCACCTATAGTTTTGGATTAAGTATTTACTGGGTATGTCGATCCTCTTGAGATATAAAAGAAAAATCACATTGCATTTATCGACGTAATCAGTAGATGTTTAAGACAAAATTATAGATGGTCGCCCCCAACCAGCCCTATTCTCCACTTTAGTGGACAGAATTACACGTTGATTCTCTTTGCTAAGGTGGGTCTCGGGGTAGGGCATTACAATGAACCTAGTCTAGAGAACAGAATGGTAAAAATGGTTTATGATGTCGCTGATATGAGTATGTAGACAAATTCATCTGAAGTAGAGGAAGAACTTGACTCGGAGGCTATTTTTTTAATTTGTCCGAAGCATCAAAATGACCACTTTATGAAGCATGTACAATGACATATTTATCAGTGACATCCAGGTTGTTTGCTATAAAATCTTAATATAATGCTATAGGAAACTTAATGAATGCAATTCTTAGTTTATGTAACGAAATGCTTCCATGTGATAAGGTGCTGGCAGAGAATTGGTATTCACTAAAATAGGAAATGTATGCATTCCGTTTGCCATATGAAAAGGTTACAAATGTTGAAGTGGATGCATGATTTATTGGAAAGCAGATAAAAATCTCATAAGTTGTAAATTCTACAACGAGCTAATTTATAAATCAAAAAATAACAGTGGTAAAGAGGTACCTTTCACTCAGATGCATTATTTCTCGCTTATGCCTAGGTTACAAAGATTATATGCATCTTGTCTATCACAGAACACATGCAATGACATGGTGAATGACATCGGGAGGAAGGAATTTTATGTCATCCTTCTAATAGCGAAGTGTGGAAACATTTCGACAGAGTATATCCTGATTATGCTAAGGAATCATGAAATATTAGGTTTGGTTTGTGTACAGATAGTTTCACACCATTTACTTTGTTCGGGAAGCCATATTCAACTAGGCCAATTATTCTAACACCATACAATTTGCCTACTGATGTGTAGGAAAGATCTATATATATTCTTAACTATCATGTTCCTGGAACAAAAAATCCAAAAATGGGAAAGATTTGACTAATGAGTTGAAGAAACTATGGATAAAGGAGTTGTAACTTATGATGTGTCTAAGAAAAAATTTCAAGATGTTCGCTTCTTTATTGTGGATGGTATGTGATCTTCGAGTGTTGGGATGCTTTCTGGATGGAGTACTAGTGGTAAATTTTCTTATCATGTTTACATGGACTCGAAAAAATCATTTCGTCTTAAAGATGGTGGTAAACAA
Source organism: Allium cepa (assembly GCA_030765085.1). Lineage (NCBI taxonomy): Eukaryota > Viridiplantae > Streptophyta > Magnoliopsida > Asparagales > Amaryllidaceae > Allium > Allium cepa. The sequence goes on along the minus strand of CM060941.1, from coordinate 295,913,463 downwards.
CGTTGGTGGGATCATTACTGTCATTTTTTGCATCAAAACGATCATTATCAATTTGATAAGAAAAAATTTAGAGCAAATACAATTGTAACTTTAGAATCACCTGATATTATGATAGTGAAGATGTGTATGAGCTTGTGAAAGATTATCTCAAGATATAAGAGGTTGGAAAAGAGACAAAAATTGCTAGTAAAGGGCAGCATCACAATTGGTGTAAATAAAGTATATTTTGGAAGTTACCATATTGGAAGAATCTTAAACTTCGATATAATCTGGACGTAATTCATAATGAAAAATGTTTTCGAGAACATTTGTTAACATGATAATGAATATTAAAGGAAAAAACCAAAGGTGATTTGAAGTCAAGGCATGATATTGCATCCTATTGCAATTGTTCGGAACTTAAACTTGATCATGATGTCCAAATTCCATACATCTTGCTTGTTATGAGCTAGAAAATGAACGCTGTCAAAAACCATTGGAGTGGATCAAAAATTTGATGTTTTCAGATTGAATTTCTTTTAATATGAAATGATGTGTTGACGTGAAGGAACTTCAATTGTCCGGTATGAGAGTCGTGATTGTCTTGTATTTCTCGAGACTCTATTTCTAATAGAATTTAAGAAGCTATTACCACATAAGGTCTGGTCACCTATAACAAAACTTTGTTTATTCTACAAAGCTTTATGATCTACCACTCTTAATGAAAATCATTTGGAGAAACTAGAAAAAGATGTACTGATGTTATTGTGTAAATTGGAGAAAATATTTCCTTCTAGCATTTTTAATTGCGTGGAACATTTACTTGTACATCTACCCACTGAAGCGTTAACGCGAGCTCCAAGTGAGTATGGATGGATGTATCCTTTTGAGAGGCATGTATAATAAAACATACCATCATATTTATTTTTCTAATTAGCAAAAGCATGATATATTTAGATTGTACCTCTTCAAATTCAAGTACTTGGGCCATTTGAAAAAAAGGTGAAACAAAAAACACGTGTTGAAGGTTCAGTTTGTTGAGCATATATTATCGTAGAAGCACCCACGTTTTTCAATTATTATTTTGAAGACCATGTTAAGCCACATATTACTAGTGATCATCATAATGATAATGGTATTATGGATGATTCCATTGACATCTATAGTAAAAAAATTGATTACTGGAAGCTTTTTCCAATAGATCTTTTATCATACAAATCACAAAGAGATAAATTTGAATAGAAAATAAACGGACATGAAATCGGAAAACATTTCATAAGTGATTTTACCTAACCACCATCTTTACTGATTCATTAATTTTTTTTTACCATTAATCGAACAAAATACATATTGAACCAATAACTAAATTGAGAAAGGAAGTTTTGATCTCCATGGCTAAAATTGTTGGAGGAGAAGAACAAAGATGGAAGAAGAGAGAATTAACACATAAATTTTCACACTTTTTACACTCCCTCTTCCAGGCTCTATTTATAACATCAATTACTTAATGCCAAGTTAATATTAGATGGCAAAAAATAAATTGACTAGCTAATTAGAGAGAGAAATAAATAACCAAATATGCCTATTAATTGGAAACAAAATTTCTCTTTCTTCCTTTTTGCATACTTGTTTCCTTTTCGTTGTGATTTTGTATCACGAAAATTTAAAACTTCACCTTAATATAAAATCACATTAAAACTCCAACATATCAAGCATGCCATCTCTAGATATATCACAACTCCCTATATCTCAATTATACCAAATTACAATCCTCTTCCACTGCATACAAGTGATGCATCTCCCGCCATGAGGTGCACTACACCAATCGGTCTCAAAAGCGTTTGTAATACCACAAAGACCTCCATACAGTCTTTGTGGATTTTCCTACTAGACACCTAGTTACCAAAAGATCCAAGCTTATTACATGATCACATCGATCCCTCGAGTATCATCAACATGAAGACCCCTGTCTAAAATATGATCCTCGACACGATCATCATAAGCAGTGAACACATTAACCTCTCCACCTGACCGTGGACAAGGATCTCCAACTGTCACTTGCTTCCCATAGTCGAGCACATGACCAATCAAATTATAAAGGTTTCCTTCTTCCAGTACTCCTCTCTTCCCTACAAGACCACTCTTCTTCACTCTTAAAACTCCACCTTGAGTCTCGTAAGTGTAACCACGGCGATCCAACTCCGAGAGAAATAAGATTATGTGAACAAGTAGGTACATGTCTCACTCTAGAGACTTCTCTAACCACACCATCATGCATACGAAAACGGATAGTTCCAATACCACAAATTGGTAGCTCTTCTCCATTGGTTGCCCTAATCATGCCGGCACTCTTCTCATAACAAGAGAAATAATTCACATCTCTAGAAATGTGAAAACAGACTCCTGAATCTATCTTCCAAGGCTTCTCTTTACTAATGAAGACATCACTAGAAGTATCACTATCGCTACCTTCAGCTATGCACGCCCGTGTATCCATACCATTGTCACTATGTATAGCCTTCTTTTGACCCCTTTCATATGCTTTACACTTATTGCGCATATGGCCCATTTTTTGACAATAATAACAAATTTACTTTTCAACATACCTTTACCATTAGCGACTTTCTTCTTCAGACTTGTACCCTTCTTCGATTCCCTTGCTACTATAGCCTCATCCTGAATTAATTTCGCACATGACCCTTTACTTCTAGGCTCCTCATTCAAAGATTACTTCGAACAGTTTCCAGTGAGATTGTTCTTGTAATATCCCGGAAATTTTACCAATATCAATTTAATAATCTGTATTAAAAATTAAATTGATATTGATAATTTTGTTAATAATAATTCAAATTGATTTGATAATTTCCTTTAATAAATATTAAATTGGAAGATTTTATCTTTCAAAGCTAATAAATTGGTTTCTATTTATAATATAAATATATAGTTTAAATTGTAAATAGATTATCTTTGTTTTAAATTTAATAAATAAGCATATTTTCTAATTCTAATATTTTTAGTAATTTGGAAATTTGTTTTATTTAATATAAAGCTTTTCAAAGTTATTAAATAAATAATCTTGGTTCAAATTTAAAAAATGAATTTTGATTAAAAATTCTAATATATATTAATAATTTGGAAATTTTGATTTAATTTAATATTAAGTTTTTCAAAGCTATTAAATAAATAAGTGTATGATTTTTAAATTGTTAAGACAGATGTTTAAATGTTTAAAATGATTTTGGCTTAAGTTTTAAATTTAAATTAATTAACAAAAAGATTTGTTTTGTTTCCTTTTTAAAACATAGCTTAATAAAATAAGTAATTTATTAATAAGGATATAATTTCTTTTATAATTATTTTAATTTATTAATGAGTCATTTCTAAAAATAATATTAATAATGTATTGTTTTACAATTGGATTTTGAATAAAAATAGCATTTGTTATTTCAAATTTAGTTTGTATATATAACTTGATTTTTAAATATTAGAATTTAGAATTTGATTTAAATTTTGAATATAAAGTTTTAAAATCCAAAGTATAGATTTTTAATTGCTTTGATTTTTATATGCACAAGCTTTATTTATAAGCATAATTTGTTTTTATTTCTTTTAAAAAATTTCTATACATATTAAATACTAATTAACTAATTTATTAGGCATAACATATATATATTAACATTTAAATTAAAATACTAACTACTTTAATAAGACAAGTGTTGTTTTCCTAAGCATCAGTTAACAAATGTTAAAAGATAAACCTTCCAATGTGACAAATGTTGAAATTATCTACAAGTGGCTTCTTTAAATTTGTTTTTCTTTTATTTTATAAAATCAGAAAATTTGCCTATATAAACATACATTTTTCACTCTTGTTTCTTTTTCTCATTTCCTAATCAAAGAATCTTCAACTTGTTCATTTCTCAAAATTCCTGTAAATCTAAAATTTGTTCTCATACAAACCCAAATTTAAACTCCTCATATCAATGATCAAACCCTGTAAACAACTCTTCAAACAAACTCCTCATTATCAAATCTGTAGCCTGCATTTTCAAAACAAATCTTCAAAACCAAAAATCAGTTTACAAACCCCTCATATCAAAAGTCAGTAATCATCTTCAAAAGCCTGCATCATTTTTTTCTGTAATCTGGAAAATTGGTTCTGCATACAAACATGCATTTTCAAGGCAACTCAGGATCTTAGAGTTCAAAGTGTTAGGAGCATTTCAGTTTAAAATAATTCAAAGTTTTTTCAAAATCTGGAAGTTTGTTTCTGCATGCAAATGTCTTCAGCGACTCAATTTCAAAAGCATTTCAAATGAGGCTCTGTCTTCTTCAGGAACATGTGAATAACTTTTAAATCTTAAATTATAAATTAGGTTGCATGCTAGTATGGTTGGATATAAATAAGTATTGCATGTGTATTGGTAAAAATCTGATGTGAATGTTTGATTTTGTGTATATTGTATATATATATATATATATATATATATATATATATATATGGTGCTCTGGCTTTGTTCCCAGGCTCACATTCTCATTTAAAATCCTCACCACTTAATTTAGCTATTGATAAGATCTGATTATTTTACTAATGTTGATTGATTTAACTTAGATTATTGTTTAAAATTTTAATCAAGTCAAATTAAAACTTGATGGTCTCTGGAAGTATTTAAAACATCAATGCATGTTGATTTAATCAAAATTCATATTATATAATTTATAAATTCAGTATTGTAGATTGAATACATTAACTAAAACATGATTTTTAAATCAAGAATCAAGATTTTTAGAAATAAGTGAGGGTGCAGTTTATGTTTTGACTGGAATGGGGATATTTGGTTTTTCTGATGATCTATGTATAGAGAGGGCTCGGGGTTCTTCCAGGTGATGGAGGAGTGTTACGAGATGCTAGGAAAAATTCTGGATGATGTTGAAAATCATTGTGGAAATTGCAGTAGTGAGAGATTTGCTGGAACCCTAGTTTTTAACCAAGAATGAAGAATCGATCGCCACGACAGATTGGGTTGATTGAGTGCAGTAAAGCTTTGAAGGACGATAGTTTGGTCGTAGTCGAGATCACGGTCGGAGTTGTAGAAACTACGGTGATCGGAATTGGGCTGGCGAGGCGATTTCAAGTTTGGGTTGGTGTGGATCAGTTTGTTCCAGGTTTGGGTGAATTATCTTGAATTCGAATTCGAGGTTAAGAGTTCGATCTGATGATCGCTTTGGGGTGATGGAATGTTTTTGGATGTAGGATGATCATCTCTGATGATCGGAGGTGACTGGGGGCGACGTGCATGTGCACAGAGCCTGTTTTCTGATGAAGTTCGTTGAGGTATTAGTTTTGTACTCGGGTAAATCTCCGAGTTGCGCGAAGCAGTAGGATGGTTTGCTCGGGGAGATTGAGCACTGAACTCGAAGCAAATTGGGGTATCTCAGGTTTAAAGGGATGTTACAGATTTTAAACAAAACCTGTACTGTCTGTTTTAATTTTTTTTTAAAACTGAAGCTTATAAAGGTAAAGCTAGAATTTAAACTAAGTTTTAAATTCAAATTTGAAATTTTAGAATTCAAGTTTAAATTTAAAGTCTCAGAATTAAATAAAAATAAAAATAAAGTTTTAAACTTGAATTGTTAACTACTTTAAAAATGGTTAAGTAGTTTTAAATTTATAAAAATGAAGTTTTAAAAAAAATATGAGTAAGTTTTAAAGTGAAGTTTAAATCTGGAAATTTAAGATTTAAATATGTATTTCAGTTTTTGAAATAAAAGAAGTTTTAAATTTTGAAAGATTTAAACAAATTTGTATGTTAAAGTGTAAATTAAAATTATCAAATTTAAAATTGAATTTGGTTTAAACTCTTATAAATTTTCTTTTATAAGACAGGCATTTCTTTGACATGTAATTTAAAAAGGTTTAAATTGTTTAAACTTGGTTATGTTAAATTATATTCATTTTAAATCTCATATTTGAAATGAAATTGAAAAGTAAGTTCAAAGGTAAATTTGATTTCAAATGTTTTGTTAATAACAATTTAATCATAGCTAAGAAATGTTTTTTATCTTAAAATTTAATTAAGATTTAATGATTTGAAATTAATGAAATTAATGAGGTAATTAAGGAATAATTAGTTAATTTAATTAATTAATTGATTTGGGATTAATAAATAATTGACTAAGGGTTAATCAATTGGTAATTAAGATCATTAATTAGATTATTAATTAATGATTAAAGATTTATTAATTAAGCAATTAAGATATTATCAAGGTTAATTAATCAAGCAATTAAGGATTAATTAAGTTTTAGTTAACACTTAATTAATTAAATAATTAGAGATTAATTAGTGGATAATTAAAGATAAATTAATTTGTAATTAACAATGGTTAATCTAAGTTAATTACTAAAAGGAAGTAATTAAAGAATGGTTAATGAAGGTCATTAACTAGGATTATTTAACAATTAATTAATATGGTTAATTTTTAATAATTAATTAGATTAATTAATTTAATAATAATCATTTGTGAATTGTTTAAGTGTAATTACTTTATGAAAGTAATTAAGGAATTAATTACTTAATGTAATTAATTTAGTTTAATGTGAATGTTTAAATTGATTAATTAAGTTTAATTAATTTAAACACTAGATGATTTGAATTTAATTACTTAATGTAATTAATTGTGTTTAACGGGATTATTTTGAATTAATTAATTAAGTTTAATTAATTTTAAACATTGAATGATTTGACGATAATTACTTAATGTAATTAATGGGGAGTAATTACTTGGTGTAGTAATCAATTGATAATTACTGGATGTAATTAGTGGAAGATGTTTTAAGAATGAGAGTAATTTGGATTTAAATTACTTTGTAATTAATCAAGGGATTAATTAAGAAATTAATTAAGGAGTAATTAATTTATTTTAATGACGTAATTAAGATTAGTTAATTACTGGATGTGATTAATCAGGAATGATTAATGATTGTGGTTTAATTAAGATTAATTACTTACTGTAATTAATTTTAAATAAAGTAGTTAATTAAAATGTAATTAAGGATCATTAATTAATATAATTAATGATGTAATTAAAGTTGATTAATTAAGATTAATTAATCAATGATAAGTAATTAAAAGTAATTAATTAATGTAATTAATTAAGGATTAATGTAATTGATTATAGCTAATTAATTAATGAAGTAATAATGGGTTAATTACTATAAGGGGTTAAGAATAAATAATTTGTGAAATTAACTAAAGGATAAATACAAATGTAATTAAGGATAATTAATCTAGGTGATTAATTAAGGTGATTAATTTGAATGATTAATTAATTGATTTCTAATTAATTAATGGTAAGATAAGCAAGATTTATATCGATGAAGTAATTACTTTAATTTATTTTAAATTAATTAAAGATGAAGTAATTAATTTAATTCACTTTAAATTAATTAGAGATGGAGGTAATTAAATTAATTCACTTTAAATTAATTATATTGTGATTAGGTAAATCTTTGCTTGTGTATGAATGAGTGATATTGATTGCCTTGAATGGTTGTGATCTCAGAAATGAGATAAGTGATGTTGTGTGATATGAATGCTTGGGTTGCATTATAATATGGATTATCTATTTTGATGATAGTATGGATTATCTGTTTATAATGATAATATGGATTATCTGTTTATTATGATAATGTTGAGTATCTATTGTGATTGGTGAGATATCTATCTGTGTGTATACAGATAATTGAATTGTTTTAAACTTTAAAACAACTTGGCCTTAAAAGACACGTTTTGGATTTCGATGAGACCGGGATCGGTTTTCCATATTTGGATATCCAAAAACCACATCAATCCAAATTAATGATAGGTCGTGAATCTCAAGTGAAGATGAAGATTCAGAGTGCAAGGGTTATCGTTGTTAACTCTGAGGGTGATTCCAAAATGAGTGTAACGAGATAATGCCTTCGGTTTCGTTCGAACCCGGAACGAACTTGTATGGATTGAATGCTTTCAGAACATCGTCAGGTGGACGATGAGCATTCTAAGTGATGTGTTCTATAAAGGTAATCGTAGCCTCAAGCCTCATCAACCGAGAATGGCTAAAACAGGGGAGGTGCAGCAAGGTTAAGTGGGTCATGCCCAAGTAGGACGAGATTTTCCCATGTCTAAAGAACCCTTTTATTTCGGCTGTGTGGACAGCTGTGAGCTCCAACGGTCGGGGTTGTCTTGTTCGAGAATGTCCAGTAAGAGAGGGTTCCGGCCTTGTGTTGTAGGGGAGTTAGGGTGGCTCCTCGGTACATTGATCTAGGCCACGTATTGTGACGGGCGGTACCCCGGTAGCCCTGCCATTGTATGGAATCCAAAATCCAATAAGTGCCATCGGATTTGATTGTATTACCCACTTTTGTGGCTAGTAGCTGGAATTTAATGATGTAACAATTTCGGCTATTTCATATTTACTTGAAAACCCTAGACCTATTGTAATATCACTGGATTTCCTATCAAATGTTTTGGTTAGCTTAAGGTAAAAACTTTTCCATGTTTATGTGTGGGAAGTCTTACGTGATACCTTTCTTTTCAAAAGGTTTTTGAAAGTTAAGCAACCTTAACCTGTTACTCACACCAGACCTATGTCTGACCCGGAGTTTATCTTCTGTTTTCTTAAACTCTTGGGTACTCAAATTTTTACGAGTAGCCAAGGGATTCAGGTTAGCTTTGACGAATTGTGGAGGAGCAATGGAGCAGGAGGCTTCAGCGTGTAGATATATAGTTTTCCGTTGTGTTGGTTTCTCTGAGTAGTTTCCTTGTATTGTATTGAGTTGTATAACTAGATAGGAGTTTATAACTGTCTAGTATGTGATGTGTAATCTGTGTAACTCTGATAGTGGTTATAAACTATGTAATACTTATGTTATTAATATAATTTATTCGTTCCGCTGTTGAGATTCTGATGTCGTTTCTTCTTTCTTCTCTTTCTTGTCTCTTTCCTATCCCTTTCTTTCTTCAAGATGATGCGATTTTCTGTGGTGAGAAAGTCGGGTCGTCACATTTGGTATCACAGCACTAGAGCGAATATCTAGGCTCTGGAGTGGTGTCTATCTTGAGAGAGCATATTTGTAATTTTAAATATATTTATATATATTTATTTCTACCTATTTGTTGGGTTACCTGTTCGGGTTTTTCCAACATAAGTTATAAAGGTAGATGGGGTAGTGGTGTGTGTAACACGACTATCATTGGTTGGAGTTTTGAATGTTTTGAGGTTGGAAGTGTATCTGTCGAGACTGTAGACCTAATACCGTATCGAGTGAGTTTTGCAGTGATGTTAGGATTTCATCGATCTCTGAAGAAAACCTGTTAAGGTTCGGAATCTATTTAAAATGTTGGATGAGTAGAGTTTGGATATGTCGATTGAGCAGAAGCAAGTAATGGTATCTTGATGCCTCAGGAAGTAGTAGCTGCGTGATGAGATGCATTGACTATGGATGTTCTCGAAGATATTTCTTTGAAACAAGTTTAAGAAAGTAGGTCTGCATCGGTGTTGTGGCTGTGTTCAGCATGGTGTTTCTGTTTGGTTTGAGGTCTGAGTTTCTCGACAAGCTTTGGATTAGGAATTCTTTGGCATTTGTGTCAGCCGTGCAGCTCGAAGTGTTCTGTGTCGGCAGGGAGTCTTCTGGCTTAGCAGTTTCTAAAGGAGGAGTTCAGAAGCAGCAGAGTGGACCCGTTTCTTCGGTGGATTGGTTAGTTAAGTGTAAGCTGTTCTGTTTGGTAAAGGTAGAACAGTTTTCCTTGGATTTGGTTTGGATTGATCGCAAAAGTGACTTGCGATTGTTTGAGTGATCTCTTGGGTTATCAGAGTTTTTCCTGATATCTTCAGAGAAGTCAAAGGTTTGTTCGCATTTGGAGATTGAGTTTTCTTATCGACTGGAATTCCAGGAGTACTACCGGTGGTTCAGCTTAGTATAAGGATGGTTCATAGTAATAGAGTTTGATGAAGCAGCTCAGGTTTTGGTGGAGTTTCTGAGATTTTCTTATGGATCAGATGAGCCATATTTCTGGGATGTGTTGTCCAGTTTGGTTTGTGCTCGTATTCTTCATCAGCATTTCCATCTACTTCGAATCAGAGTTGTGCAGCGGAAGCAGTTTGGAAGTGCATCTGCTTTTCTTTTCCGGACAGGAGAAGTGAGTTTAGTCTTCTGATATTTGAGGAGTTGAGTTTGTGTTCTTGATCTTGGTTGATCTTGAGGAGATCATTTTGTTAAGTTGATTGGTTTTGTTTGTTTCTAGAGGCATCAGCGAAGGTCGAGCTGATCAGGAAGGATGTAGGCAGCTCAGGATCGTCCGAAGAGTTTTGTGGAAAGAGACGGAGGAATTTGGATTCCGGAGTCGGAGATTTGATTTTGGATAAGTTTTCTCCGATCAAAAAGGGAGCTATAAGATTGGGTATGGCTGGAAAGCTAGCTCTGAAGTATTTTGGATCTTTTCTATGTTCTTGTGAGAATAAGTGATTGATCTATAGGATTGAATTTCTAGTTTGGATAACTGGGATTCAACGAGTTTCACGTATCTCTGAGGGAATACGTGTATGATCTATCTCTGGTTTTGGAGCCAGCAGTTCAGGAGTTCTAGTTGTTGAGTCAGACTCGTCTATAGTCTGATATCCTGTTTAGTGTTGTAGATATAGTTGAGTAGGAGCTCTATAGCTCAGTAAAATTGATTGTTTGGATTCTATAGAGCGAGTATCCCGGTATTTACACTTGGGAAACTCGAGAAATTTTATCCAGAATTTTTGTCTGGATAGTTAGATTTGTTTGATTGGATCAATTGGTTGCTATGGTTGTTAGCATATGGTTGATATATGCTTGTGTTTTAAAATTAAAATCTTTAATGAGATTATTAAATTACCTTTGTTTTAAATTTCGGGGACGAAATTCATTTAAGGGGGAAGGATTGTAATATCCCAGAATTTTTGACAATATCAATTTAATAATCTGTATTAAAAATTAAATTGATATTGATATTGATAATTTTGTTAATAATAATTCAAATTGATTTGATAATTTCCTTTATTAAATATTAAATTGGTAGATTTTATCTTTTAAAGCTAATAAATTGGTTTCTATTTATAATATAAATATATAGTTTATATTGTAAATAGATTAGCTTTGTTTTAAATTTAATAAATAAGCATATTTTCTAATTCTAATATTTTTAGTAATTTGGAAATTTGTTTTATTTAATATAAAGCTTTTCAAAGTTATTAAATAAATAATCTTGGTTCAAATTTAATAAATGAATTTTGATTAAAATTTCAAATATATATATTAATAATTTTGGAAATTTTGATTTAATTTAATATTAAGATTTTCAAAGCTATTAAATAAATAAGTGTATGATTTTTAAATTGTTAAGACAGATGTTTAAATGTTTAAAATGATTTTGGCTTAAGTTTTAAATTTAAATTAATTAACAAAAAGATTTGTTTTGTTTCATTTTTAAAACATAGCTTAATAAAATAAGTAATTTATTAATAAGGATATAATTTCTTTTATAATTATTTTAATTTATTAATGAGTCATTTCAAAAAATAATATTAATAATGTATTGTTTTACAATTGGATTTTGAATAAAAATAGCATTTGTTATTTCAAATTTAGTTTGTATATATAACTTAATTTTAAAATATTAGATTTTAGAATTTGATTTAAATTTTGAATATAAAGTTTTAAAATCCAAAGTATAGATTTTTAATTGCTTTGATTTTTATATGCACAAGCTTTATTTATAAGCATAATTTGTTTTTATTTCTTTTAAAAAAATTCTATACATATTAAATACTAATTAACTAATTTATTAGGCATAACATATATATATATATATATATTAACATTTAAATTAAAATACTAACTACTTTGATAAGACAAGTGTTTTTTTCCTAAGCATCATTTAACAAATGTTAAAAGATAAACCTTCCAATGTGACAAATGTTGAAATTATCTACAAGTGACTTCTTTAAATTTGTTTTTCCTTTATTTTATAAAATCAGAAAATTTGCCTATATAAACATACATTTTTCACTCTTGTTTCTTTTTTTCATTTCCTAATCAAAGAATCTTCAACTTGTTCATTTCTCAAAATTCCTGTAAATCTAAAATTTGTTCTCATACAAACCCAAATTTAAACTCCTTATATCAATGATCAAACCCTGTAAACAACTCTTCAAACAAACTCCTCATTATCAAATCTGTAGCCTGCATTTTCAAAACAAATCTTCAAAACCAAAAATCAGTTTACAAACCCCTCATATCAAAAGTCAGTAATCATCTTCAAAAGCCTGCATCATTTTTTTTCTGTAATCTGGAAAATTGGTTCTGCATAAAACATGCATTTTCAAGGCAACTCGGGATCTTAGAGTTCAAAGTGTTAAGAGCATTTCAGTTTAAAAGAATTCAAAGTTTTTTCAAAATCTGGAATTTTGTTTCTGCATGCAAATGTCTTCAGCGACTCAATTTCAAAAGCATTTCAAATGAGGCTCTGTCTTCTTCAGGAACATGTGAATAACTTTTAAATCTTAAATTATAAATTAGATTGCATGCTAGTATGGTTGGATATAAATAAGTATTGCATGTGTATTGGTAAAAATCTGATGTGAATGTTTGATTTTGTGTATACTATATATATATATATATATATATATATATATATATATATATATGGTGCTCTGGCTTTATTCCCAGGCTCACATTCTCATTTAAAATCCTCACCACTTAATTTAGCTATTGATAAGATCTGATTATTTTACTAATGTTGATTGATTTAACTTAGATTATTGTTTAAAATTTTAATCAAGTCAAATTAAAACTTGATGGTCTCTGGAAGTATTTAAAACATCAATGCATGTTGATATAATCAAAATTCATATTGTATAATTTATAAATTCAGTACTGTAGATTGAATACATTAACTAAAACATGATTTTTAAATCAAGAATCAAGATTTTTAGAAATAAGATGAGGGTGCAGTTTGAGTTTTGACTAGAATGGGGATATTTGGTTTTTCTGATGATCTATGCATAGAGAGGGCTCGGGGTTCTTCCAGGTGATGGAGGAGTGTTACGAGATGCTAGGAAAAATTCTGGATGATGTTGAAAATCATTGTGGAAGTTGCAGTAGTGAGAGATTTGTTGGAACCCTAGTTTTTAACCAAGAATGAAGAATCGATCGCCACGACAGATTGGGTTGATCGAGTGCAGTAAGGCTTTGAAGGACGATAGTTTGGTCGTAGTCGAGATCAGGGTCGGAGTTGTAGAAACTACGGTGATTGGAATTGGGCTGGCGAGGCGATTTCAGGTTTGGGTTGGTGTGGATCAGTTTGTTCTAGGTTTGGGTGAATTATCTCGAATTCGAGGTTAAGAGTTTGATCTGATGATCGCGTTGGGGTGATGGAGTGTTTTCGGATGTGGGACGATCATCTCTGATGATCGAAGGTGACTGGGGGCGACGTGCATGTGCACAGAGCCTGTTTTCTGATGAAGTTTGTTGAGGTGTTAGTTTTGTACTCGGGTAAATCTCCGAGTTGCGCGTAGCAGTAGGGTGGTTTGCTCGGGGAGATTGAGCATTGAACTCGAAGCAAATTGGGGTATCTTAGGTTTAAAGGGATGTTACAGGTTTTAAACAAAACCTGTACTGTCTGTTTAAAAAAAAAACTGAAGCTTATAAAGGTAAAGCTAGAATTTAAACTAAGTTTTAAATTCAAATTTGAAACTTTAGAATTCAAGTTTAAATTTAAAATCTCAGATTTAAATAAAAATAAAAATAAAGATTTAAACTTGAATTGTTAACTACTTTAAAATGGTTAAATAGTTTTAAATTTATAAAAATGAAGTTAAAAAAAATATGAGTAAGTTTTAAAGTGAAGTTTAATTCTGGAAATTTAAGATTTAAATATGTATTTCAGTTTTTGAAATAATAGAAGTTTTAAATTTTGAAAGATTTAAACAAATTTGTATGTTAAAGTGTAAATTTAAAATTATCAAATTTAAAAATGAATTTAATTTAAACTCTTATAAATTTTCTTTTATAAGACAGGCATTTCTTTGACATGTAATTTAAAAAGGTTTTAAATTGTTTAAACTTGGTTATGTTAAATTATATTCATTTTAAATCTCATATTTGAAATGAAATTGAAAAGTAAGTTCAAAGGTAAATTTGATTTCAAAAGTTTTGTTAATAACAATTTAATCATAATTAAGAAATGTTTTTTATCTTAAAATTTAATTAAGATTTAATGATTTGAAATTAGTGAAATTAATGAGGTAATTAAGGAATAATTAGTTCATTTAATTAATTAATTGATTTGGGATTAATAAATAATTGACTAAGGGTTAATCAATTGGTAATTAAGATCATTAATTAGATTATTAATTAATGATTAAAGATTTATTAATTAAGCAATTAAGATATAATCGAGGTTAATTAATCAAGCAATTAAAGATTAATTAAGTTGCAGTTAACACTTAATTAATTAAATAATTAGAGATTAATTAATGGATAATTAAAGATAAATTAATTTGTAATTAACAATGGTTAATCTAAGTTAATTACTTAAAGGAAGTAATTAAAGAATGGTTAATGAAGGTCATTAACTAGGATTATTTAACAATTAATTAATGTGGTTTATTTTTAATAATTAATTAGATTAATTAATTTAATAATAATCATTTGTGAATTGTTTAAGTGTAATTACTTTATGAAAGTAATTAAGGAATTAATCACTTAATGTAATTAATTTAGTTTAATATGATTGTTTAAATTGATTAATTAAGTTTAATTAATTTAAACACTAGATGATTTGAATTTAATTACTTAATGTAATTAATTGAGTTTAACGGGATTAGTTTTATTTAATTAATTAAGTTTAATTAATTTTAAACACTGAATGATTTGACGATAATTACTTAATGTAATTAATGGGGAGTAATTACTTAGTGAAATAATCAATTGATAATTACTGGATGTAATTAGTGGAAGATGTTTTAAGAATGAGAGTAATTTGGATTTAAATTACTTTGTACTTAATCAAGGGATTAATTAAGAAATTAATTAAGGAGTAATTAATTTATTTTAATGAAGTAATTAAGATTAGTTAATTACTGGATGTGATTAATCAGGAATGATTAATAATTATGGTTTAATTAAGATTAATTACTTGCTGTAATTAATTTTAAATGAAGTAGTTAATTAAAATATAATTAAGGATCATTAATTAATATAATTAATGATGTAATTAAAGTTGATTAATTAAGATTAATTAATCAATTGATAAGTAACTAAAAGTAATTAATTAATGTAATTAATTAAGGATTAATGTAATTGATTATAGTTAATTAATTAATGAAGTAATTAAGGGTTAATTACTGTAAGGGGTTAAGAATAATTAATTTGTGAAATTAATTAAAGGATAATTACGAATGTAATTGAGGATAATTAATCAAGGGTGATTAATTAAGGTGATTAATTTGAATGATTAATTAATTGATTTGTAATTAATTAATGGTAAGATAAGCAAGATTTATATTGATGAAGTAATTAATTTAATTTATTTTAAATTAACTAAAGGTGAAGTAATTAATTTAATTCACTTTAAATTAATTAGAGATGGAGGTAATTAAATTAATTCACTTTAAATTAATTATAGTGTGATTAAGTAAATCTTTGCTTGTGTATGAATGTGTGATATTGATTGCCTTGAATGGTTGTGATCTCAGAAATGAGATAAATGATGTTGTGTGATATGAATGCTTGGGTTGCATTATAATATGGATTATCTATTTTGATGATAGTATGGATTATCTGTTTATAATGATAATATGGATTATCTGTTTATTATGATAATGTTGATTATCTATTGTGATTGGTGAGTTATCTATCTGTGTGTATACAGATAATTGAATTGTTTTAAACTTTAAAACAACTTGGCCTTAAAAGAGATGTTTTGGATTTCGATGAGACCGGGATCGGGTTTCCATATTTGGATATCCGAAAACCACATCGATCCAAATTAACGATAGGTCATGAATCTCAAGTGAAGATGAAGATTCAGAGTGCAAGGGTCAACGTCGTTAACTCTGAAAGTGATTCCAAAATGAGTGTAATGAGATAATGCCTTGGTTTCGTTCGAACCCAGAACGAACTTGTATGGATTGAATGCTTTCAGAACATCGTCAGGTGGACGATGAGCATTCTAAGTGATGTGTTCTATAAAGGTAATCGTAGCCTCAAGCCTCATCAACCGGGAATGGCTAAAACAGGGGAGGTGCAGCAAGGTTAAGTGGGTCATGCCCAAGTAGGACGAGATTTCCCCTGTCTAGAGGTCTCTTTTATTTCGGCTGTGTGGACAGTTGTGAGCTCCAACTGTCGGGGTTGTCTTGTTCAGGACTGTCCAGTAAGGGATGGTTCCGGCCTTGTGTTGCAGGGGAGTTAGGGTGGCTCCTCGGTACATTGATCTAGGCCACGTACTGTGACGGGCGGTACCCCGGTAGCCCTGCCATTGTATGGAATCCAAAATCCAATAAGTGTCATCGGATTTGATTGTATTACCCACTTTTGTGGCTACTAGCTGGAATTTAATCATGTAACAATTTCGGCTATTTCATATTTACTTGAAAACCCTAGACCTATTATAATATCACTGGATTTCCTATCAAATGTTTTGGTTGGCGTAAGGTAAAAACTTTTCCATGTTTATGTGTGGGAAGTCTTACGTGATACCTTTCTTTTCAAAAGGTTTTTGAAAGTTAAGCAACCTTAACCTGTTACTCACACCAGACCCATGTCTGACCCGGAGTTTATCTTCTATTTTCTTAAACTCTTGGGTACTCAAATTTTTACGAGTAGCCAAGGGATTTAGGTTAGCTTTGACGAATTGTAGAGGAGCAATGGAGCAGGAGGCTTCGGCGTGTAGATATATAGTTTTCCGCTGTGTTGGTTTCTCTGCGTAGTTTCCTTGTATTGTATTGAGTTGTATAACTAGACAGGTGTTTATAACTGTCTAGTATGTGATGTATAATCTGTGTAACTCTGATAATGGTTGTAAACTATGTAATACTTATGTTATTAATATAATTTATTCGTTCCGCTGTTGAGATTCTGATGTCGTTTCTTCTTTCTTCTCTTTCTTTTCTCTTTTCTGTCCCTTTCTTTCTTTAAGATGATGCGATTTTCTGTGGTGAGAAAGTCGGGTCGTCACAGTTCCATTAGCATTGCAATTACTCAATGAAACAACCAAAAATTTTCAACTTTCTAAAAGCAAACTCATCAATAAAGGAGCATGTAACTCATCATCAAATTTGACATTCATATTTGCCAATTGATTTATTACATCTTGAAATTCTTTCAAATGCCCTGCAACTGAATTCTCTCTATCTAATCTCAGTCGAACCAACTTTCGAACAAGAAAAGCCTTATTTGTAGAACTCTTCGACTCATACAAAGATAGCAACTTTTCTCACAATGCCTTTGCGGATTCACAACTTGCAACATGATGGAAGACTGAATCATCAAGATACTGATGAATCGATGCAATTGCCTTTTAATTCATCTTCTTTCATTTTTCCCTCCTCTACATCAGAGAACTTCTTTCCATCTCCATCAATTAGATCATAAAGATAATTGAGGTACAAAACATTTTCCATTCTAGGCTTCCAAATACCTCAATTTTTTCCATCCAGATAGCATCTTTGAAAAATAAATCATATTCGACATTTCAATAATTTTTCAAATCCAAAAGTACTCTAAGCTTTGCAATGACCTTGCTCTAATACCGATCTATAGCGAAAACTTTGCTTTGCGGAAGCTTTCTCAATAGGTCTTTTATCATCCAAATCACAAAGAGATAAATTTGGATAGAAGGTAAACAGATATGAAATCAAAAAACAATACATAAGAGATTCCACCCAACTACCCTCTTTATTGGTTCACCAATTTTTTTCACAGTTAATCGAACAAAATAAAAATTAACCAATAACCAAATTGAGAAAGGGAATCTTGATCTCTATGGCTAAAATTGTTGGAGGAGGAGAAGAATAAAAATGGAAAAAGAGAGAATTAGTAAATAGATTTTCGCATATTTTACACTCTCTCTTCTAGGCTCTATTTATAACATCAATTACTAGTTTCCAAGTTAATATTAGATGACACAAAATAAATTGACTAACTAATTAGAGAGAGAAATAAATATAACCAAATATGCCTATTAATTAGGGGAAATAAAATTTTCTCTTTCTTCTTTTTTCTATATTTATTTCCTTCTAGTTGTGATTTTATATCACCAAAATTTAACAATATCTCCTTAAATGTCTTCCAAAAACAAGGACGTCCATGTGGTAAATGGAAGGATGGTGGTTTTCAAACGCTTAAGGATTTTTGTTTAAATAAATCGACTATGCTTCTTAATTTTGAAGAATTATCAGATCTTGTTAGGTACTTAAAGCAATTACTTATTTAATTAATGTCAATTGTGCTCTAGATCAAAATTTATCTTACCATTATTAACCCTTTAACAGTAAGTTTGAAGAAGA
Source organism: Allium cepa (assembly GCA_030765085.1). Classification (NCBI taxonomy): domain Eukaryota; kingdom Viridiplantae; phylum Streptophyta; class Magnoliopsida; order Asparagales; family Amaryllidaceae; genus Allium; species Allium cepa. The sequence goes on along the minus strand of CM060941.1, from coordinate 295,894,908 downwards.
AAATCCGACTGTTGTACCTCGTAAATAATTTGAGCATTTGTTCAAGAAATATGTAAGCATGATGTTATATTTTTTTTTACTTTTTCTTAATATTTACTATATGTTATATGTATTGTATAAATTCAATAGGTTGATGATAATAGAGTAACTAACGTTTGTTACAAAAACTTGCATTTGGTCCAATGATGAAATATAGAAAATGTTTGGTCATATATGTGAACGGCTTTAAATTTCATATAACATATTTTGGAGCACATAAAACAACCTACAACACTGGGGTATGTGTTAAATGTGAAAAAAATGGTGATGATTTAGATGATTATTATGGTGTATTACTTGAATTAATTGAATTTACTCGGTGGTACTGGAGCTTAAATTTTTTTTATTCAAATGTGAGTGGTTTACCCGTAGGAAAGGTGTGGATACGATGCATACATAAAGATTATCTGCTTATTGAAATAAACCACAATAGAAAATATCAAGGTTACGATCCATTTGTGTTTGTCACACAAGAAACACAAGTTTATTATGTGTCTTATCCTACTATGAATAATAATAAGTCGGATTGATGGGTTGTCATTAAAACAAAACTGAGATGGCCATCCAACTCAAACATGATCAGGAACGATGATAAACCTTACCAAAGTGACTTGGACCTCAATGAACTACTACAAATCACAAAAGAAACCGAGGATATAGGACCACTTAACAATGAAATATTTGATGGAGCCAAATTAAACGAAGATGATGTCAATGTCAAAGATTAAGTTGAAGTCGAAGATAAAGTCGAAGTCGATAAAGATAAGTATGAAGATGAAGATAGTAGCGTAAATAATGAGATTGATGATGATAATGTACATTGGTAGAATGTTAAATTGATTTGGTCTATTTTGTTCATGTACAAATGTTTGTGAGTATGAAGATGAAGATAATGTGTAAATAGTGAGATTGATGATGAAAATATAAATTGGTAGCATGTTAAATTGATTTGGACTGTTATGTTCACATACAAATCTATGATTTTTCAGTTATCTTTATATAGTCGGTTATATATATAGTTGTCCATTCATGTTATATTGAAGTTGGTTCATTCTTTTCACATATATACTTATAGTTGTTCACTTGGTTTTATGTGCGTAGTTGGCTTTACATGTTTAGTTGTTCGGTTCATGTTATTTTATTTTTTTTGATAACAAAAGTGATACTCTTTTCAAGCAGAACACTCTTTTTTGAAGTCTTGGGATTTCGACCCCGTTTACTTTAGAAACTCTATCGAAATCGTTAAACCCTAACCACTTGAGCTAGAGATCCTTGACCAGTTCATGCTACATTAAGGAAATGTTTTTTCTTGTACATATTTATTATATATATCTTTACATGTTGTATTCTTATAACGGATATATCTACTCATGGTCATCGTAGGAGTTGTAGTGTGCATGATACTAGTAGCATAACATCTACCGATCCACCTTTTGATGATCGATCACAATCATCAGATTAGAGGAGATCACGCTTACTAGACCAAAGGGCTCACGATCAGTGGACCAAAGTGGATCTCCACTTTCAAACCAGAGGGTCTTATCTCCCATCGATGATTATGCTATCCCTCCACTAACCTATGTTGCTGCTAGAACATCAAACCATGCATCTAGGACATACACTGGTAGCTTAGTATCACCGATCGGTATTTTAAAGACAAAGAATGGGTAAGCAAGATTATATTGTATACTAATACACACATTGTTATGCACACATAGAGATATATTTTACAAGCCTCCAAATCACATTGCACTTATAAATTGGACATATTTATTTGCCTTAAAGTTGCTAGCATCACTCGTTGAAAAGAGATTGCATTGCTACTTGCGGTACTATTTGTCAATCACTCATATCTAGAACCGACCTTTTATTTATTTCAAAATAAAAAATAATGGCCAACCAATCAAAAAGGCGACTGTATATGTGGCGAAGTATCGTTAGCAGCCCTCTTATTCACTTTTGCTAAAATGTTTTACATTATCAATGATAATGATATGTTTTATGAAGATAAATGATACAAGATATTGCACGCTCAAAATCATGTTCTTTATACTTTTTTTATGTTCTATTTATGTAACGCAAACAATTAATTTTATTGTATTTACTTATAAGTGAGATGTTTTGTGTAGGTATATAATATAAACATCAACATGTTCAAATTCATATTTCTTATAATAATTTTGGAAATAATTATTCATATTTTCCATTAAAATGCAATTCATGTAAAGTTTCGAGTGTATATATCGTAGTTTTGAAGATTGGACCCGATTGTAGTTTAACCGTTGTTAACCATGAATCGCCAATCATCACGGTCTAAAGATGATTGATATCCTAACTGCATTTCGACCACGATTTAACCATGAGAACCGCGGTTTATAGGCCAAGTCGATTCGGAAAAAAGTGAAAGGAGCGAAGATTTCAAGTGAAAATTTTGAATTTTAAATTGAGAAAAAGGCGATAATGGATGGTTGTTGATGTTGTTTAGATAGAAAAATCATAGCGAATAGACGATAGGATAGAAATAAAGATGTTTAAACAATATTATCTTTCGTTCAAGCTGCAGTAGGTTAGGTTAGAAGTTCTGAGCTGTCCAATTGTCGATTACCTATTATACTTTGTCCCCTACTAGAATATATTTCCCACACTTTATATTTATGAGATGCGGATTTGTTATTAAAGACAATTAAATTTGAAGTATGGTGCAATAGTTTAATTGTATTTAATTGCTACAGCAAGGTAAGTATTGAAACAAGTTAAAAAAATTGTTTGATTTTTTTGTTATATTATCAAAAATAAATTTACTAATTTAATGAATATATTAGCTTTAATTAAATTAAATATATATAGAATTGATACAGTTTAGCCTTCAAAACCATGCATTAACCAACGTAGTCTATAATTCATACTTTAAATGTATAAATTGTTAAAAAAATAAAAAATACACGGTTTCGACGGTCCGATCGGTTCGACCTTCAGAACTTGAACCTTGAGAGTGCCATGGTCCGAATTGCGGTTCGGTTCTCAAAAAATTGGTATATATATTTTCTAAACTGACTTGTATTATATGGAAATATCACTACGAAACAAGATGGTTTTAGCGACGGCTAAAAGGTGTCATAGGCCGTCACTGGCCATCGCTATTTAGGTCGCCACCATACAGTAAAGAGATGGCTCCATCACCAGAATAGCGACAGTCAGGACACCTAGGTGAACATGTGAAAAATTAGTTAAAACAGGTACGGCACCACAAGCCGTCACTTGTTGTCGCTAATCTGAAACAATTTAGCGGTCGCCAACGGTCGCTAATCTGGGTAAATAAGCCATCGCTAGCCTGGAGTAAATTTCTAATTCAAATTCTTCTTTTTAGTCAATCCAACCACACATCAAAATTCAAATCATTTTCCAACACATACACATTCAATTTCACAACCAATACTACTCCATCCATCATATAGTCTCACACATATCACAAATAATCGTATATATACTATCCAAATCCAAATACTATCTGTAACGACCCGTATTTTTACGGATCGAAAGATTGTAAAACTGTCGACATTAGGTCGTGGATGTTGTTAAGTCGTTTAGAGTATGAGTCGACCAAAGCTTAAGTCGTTTGGAGTTTGAGTCGTGTAGTACTTAGGTCGGTGGAGCGACCTATAGAAGTTGGCGACTTAAAGGTTTAGGCGACTTAAGAGGTTAGGTCGAATGGGAGTTAGGTCGTATGGAAGATAGATCGGGTGGAAGTTAGGTCGTTTGAGCGGCCTAAGGTAGAAGAGCGACTTAAGGGGTCAGCGACTTAAGTATTAACGAGTTAGAGCGGCTTAAGAATATAGAACGAGTTAGCGACCTAGTAGTGAGCGACCTAAGAGTGTGTGTGTTAGCTCGTGAGTGACCTATGGAACAAGTTGGTGTAGTTAGGTCGTGAGCGACCTATACCAGGTTGCTACATGTTAGGTCGTCCAGAAGATTTTAGTGTTAGGTCGCTAGGACGTGTAGAGTTAGGTCGCGCGCATGTGTTATGGCATAGGTCGTTGATCTGTTAGGTCGCGTGCATGTTTTAGGTCGCATGGGTGTTAACTCGTTGGGTCGTAAGTGTCGATAAGTTGTTAGGTCGGCACTAGAGCTAAGTAGTTAGGTCGCAGGAAGGTATTAGTGTTAGGTCGGCGACAAGTTAAGTCGCTAGGTCGCATGAGTATTAGGTCGTTAAGTCGCGCGTGTTTAGGTCGTTGAGTCGCGTGTAGGGCTGAGTCGTTAAGTCGTGTCTGTTTTAGGTCGCGCGTAGGCTCGAGTTGGTAGGTCGTTAGGTCGGGGGACTTCTAGGTCGTAGGTCGGCCATAGTTAGGTCGTGAGCGATCTAAAAGCGAGCGACCTAAGGATTTCCAGCCTATAAATAGAGGGGTTTGGTTCACTTTTTTGGCACCGGATTTTGAAGCGACGAAGTGCTGCTATTTTGAGAGCTCGACTACAACATTTCTTCACTTTTTTTCTCCACTCTAATCTAGTGCTTACATCCATCCAAGGGCTAAAGTTGAAGACTTCATCCAACAAAGCTAGATTTCATCGTTTCAAGCGGAATTTCGACGAATCAAGCTTGAATCCTTGCTGTCCAGATCTGAAGTAGATAGTTTTTGAAGTGTTTGGGTGATTCGGTGAGTGGTGGTTATCTCTCACGCGGACCCAAAGGAGTATATCGGATCGGTGGCTTGTTTATGTGTTAAAGATAGAGTTTTCTTGCATTTTCCTTATGTCTGCATGTAGATCCATTGTCTATGAAGTTTTGGATACCCATTTTACTATATGTTAACTTATGCAAGTTTATTCATCAAATTGTAGAGACATTTGCCTATTATTCATGCTTGTTAGATTTGGACACTTTAATTACCAAATTGCCATTATAGTTAATATTGGTTGTTAGATCTTGTTTGAATGTTTGATTGTTTGTATTGATGATTGATTTGATTGTTTCAAGTTAGCTAGTTGATTTGGAATAAGATGGTTGAAGACGATTCAAAAGCTAAGTGGAAAGGCTCTTGAATGGTGAAAGCTGCTTAAGACATATGTAGCGGATGTTGAAGCTCATATGGATGGACTTGATGATGAAGTTAAGATGAGCCTTTGCTATGATGAGGATGAGGCGAGGCATGATGTGATGTAGCCTTGGTATAATCGAGAAGGATTACTCCAAGCATGTTGATAACTTGAAGGGTAGTTCGAGTTGGTTGATAATGGATGGCTCGAGAGGTAGCTTGGGCTAGGTTGAGAATAGTCGTCAAGGAGGATGACTAGAAGGCTTGGATTTCCTCGTTGTTGAAGGTTCTAGCAGACTCAAAGCAAGAGTACAAGGGTTGCCCTAAAGACTACAGGTAGGTGGTCTGGACACCCTAAAGACTACAGGTAGGTCGTCGAGTACTCTGGGTAGATTCGTTATACCTAGGCACGGGTCACGAAGACGTGCGGAGTTATGTCTAGAACCGGGGTTACCATTAGCCCTTGATAGATGGCTTAGGAAGGAGTCAGTCATTCAATTAACGGTGATATCGAAGCAAGGTTAATAGTGATAGCCAGAGTCATGGATGTTTGGTTGTATCATCATTCGGTCTCAAGAGCGGTGTTTTCTGGGTGCTTATCTGATCTTGGTCTAGGCCTTGGGGGTTTGTGCTTGGAAAACATCGACCCTGACTCAAGTGGTTATTGCTTTACTTTAGCTATCTGTTTTGCTATGGTTACTTCTCCTTAGTGTGTCTGGGGGCTATCACTGTAGAAAGAGGTGGAGTGGGATGGTTGGGTTCCTATTCCTCTTATCCTTTATGCTATTTTGGTATGTTTGATAGTTGATTTACTGCTCACTAAGACTGTTGTCTGACTCAAGGTTTTATGTCTCCTCTTATTACCTTGGGCTGTTCATCCATGTTGGGATGGGCAGACTAGGTAGCAGGTGACAGGTGCTGTTCTTGGAGATCTACGCTGATGATGACAAGGACGAGCAGGAGGCTTTTGCATATTATTTCATATTATATGTACTGGGTGTTCCGCTGCTGTATTTGTTTGAGTGTTATGTAGTGAGGCTTTGATGTATGGATTTATTCATATGGTTGTATAAAACTACTATGATGCTTATATGATGATTTTCTGTTATGGAGCTTCACTATATATTTCTCTATTGTATTTTATCCATGCGCTGTGAGTTATACGATAGAGTATGTTGTTTTGTCTTACCCTGATGATCGTCCATGGCGGCCTGGCACATTTTCAGCGCATTATTTCCTTGTTTAGTGCAGGAGTCATGGGCGGTCGTCACACTATCCATCGAACAACCCAATACCAATCAAACGGAACCACCCAAATCCATAAAACAATATAACCATACAACCAAATGCTATCCATCAGTCACACATATACACAAATGTCCACTAACCCATCAAACACAACAACCAATCAACATGTATCAAATATACACACAAACGACACTTGACTGGAAAACAAGATGACAAAAATCGAGCGGAAACACAAGCATACCTACTCATCATCGTCGCCTGACCCATCCTCTCCAGGCATCGTCCCACGCTGTGCCAAGTAGGCAGCAATATGCTCGTTCGGCTGCTGCGCCAATACGCTCTTTGCCCGATCGTTCATCTCCTCCAGCTGTTTTTTCATTTGAGCAATATCCTTCTCGGCTTGGGATCTCCTATAATTCTATTGGGGTATTATTTCCTATGAAATAGTTGATATTTAGTTATAATTTATGAACATTATAAATAGCATGAACAAAAATATGTGATTAATTATGCGACTAATATGTATAGTTAACAGTTGTACATTGGTTGCAAGTTATTTATTTCAATTATTCGGCTTCCTTATTCAATTTATAATTTGTTCACTTAAATTTAAATTCATTTACATGTGTGAATTTATATATTAGTAAATGAAGAAATTTACCTCCTGATTTTCATAATACCGCCTATTTCACGAAGGCTGATCAATAATGGCATCCCAAATACGGTTCGACTCCTCAAACGTAACCTCTACTTGGCTGGTGTACTGCGCTACTCGAGCCCGCTCTACTTCATACCTCTCCTGCATTTTCGAAAAATTGTTAGACACGATAAATATTCAATTTAAAGTTTATGAAATGTGAAATAAAGGAATACGAAACATTGCCATTAAGGATAAGCATTTTTACTATTACGAATCTCAATTTATCGTCTGTCCACTCGTACGAAACGTTACCTTTCTCATATGTCTGTTCAACGGCATACGTGGCCGTGAATACCTCAGTCATAGTAGGCTCATGATTGTATCTCGCCACTAGAAAATATAAATCTATGAATAAACAATATTACAAATATGATTAAAAAACATTTTAGATTTTTATAAACAAAATTATAAATTTACCAACTCTCTCCTATATTCCTGAAAGGATTTAGAGCCGCCACGGTGCAACGCAGGATTTTTATTCCTATTAGCACAATTCTGGGCAGATAATTCCTACAAATTTAGATACACGATTAACAAATTACTACAACTAACATACGAAATTTTAAAAACATTAACAACAATGCAAAAGTATATAACTTACTTTCTCTTCTGGAGTGTCCCAGAGCTGGAGATACTCAGCCCACACATCTACGCCCATCCAATTTTGTTTTTTACCTGCATTTTTAGCCTTTGACAGAGCGTCCCTGTAATTATTTCTCATTCCTTTATTCTAGTGATTGGTAAATATGTTCATATCCCCTAGATCTATAGGCATGACTGTCTGCATATTGGAATTAGTTTGAATTATCTAAATTATATTAATTTTCAACTGAAATTCAAACTTATACTTATGAGTACATCAGCCAGAAAGCATTCTTGATATGTGGTGGGATTTCATCCCAATGAGGCCAACAACTTGGCATCCTACTCATCCTAGAAACTTGTAGGATGAAATCCGAAGGCTCCACCTCAAAGCCCCTGTATAAATTTGGATGTAGATATTTAATAAATTTTAAAAAAATGTACTTCAAATAAATTTGATACTTACCCGACGCTTTTCGGAACTACCTCTACTAGTGGGCGTAAATCCAATGCAGTGCCACTGGCACCCACACTGGGAGATGGAGAAGGCTCAGATCTCTAACTACGTCTCCTGCCAGACATATCTACCACAGAGAAATCATATCTCAAAATGAAAAGACATAAATTTATTAGTACAACATGTTTCAGTAATCATCGCATAAAACTTCCACTAAATCATAATAAATGGGACAAGATCTCATGAATACAAATATAGAAATTTCAAAATAGAATAGTACATTGCCCAAAACATGGTCAACATTAATAATAATAGTGCAGAATAATATGTAGCTAAGAATAATACATTATACGACAAGCGATGCAAATATTCAGAGTTTTCAGTCATCGTCGTTTTCTGATTCAGATTCAGTCTCATACTCTATCTCGTTTTCTCCGGTACTTTCAAATGCATCTAATAAAACATTCGATTCATCATCAACGACCCTAAATCAATTTCATTGGTTATTATTATTTCAGTATTTGGTTCAAGATCTGCTTGACACACTGCTTCGTCTAGAATATTATTTCCATCAAACGTAAACCTTGGCCTTGTTTTAAAAATAGCCGACCAATCCGCTTTATCTCTTTTAAGGATGGACACAGAGCAAAATAAACTTGTAATGCTTGCTTGGCTAATACGAAAAGGATTATACTTATAGTAATGTGAGGTATGATTTATTTCAATAAGCTTAAAATCTTTGTACTCATTGATTCCAGAACCAGGAACATTACTGAACCAATTGCATTTGAATAAAAAAAACTTTTCGCAGGTTCTACATAATATGTCAACTCTAGAACCTATGTTAAGACACTATAAAAGTTTTTTATATGTTCATCTGGATCATCACTACCTTTGACAAATACACTACTGTTATATGTTAGTTTTTCAGTCCTGTAATCTTTCGTGTTGTACTTAAATCCATTGACGAAGAATATTGGTTAAGTCTTCATATTTCTTTTTGGTCCGATCGCAAGATGTCGTAGATCTTCATCAATGACACATTTTCTTGGATCATAAACGTAGTTCGAGAACCATTTAGCAAATTCTTTATCGAGATCGCTAGATGGATGATGTGATTCGTAAATACTGCAAATATGTAATATTGGTTATAATTAATATATATGTATAAGTGAATTATATATGAATTTATTATTACCTAACAAATGGTGCAAATTCAGCATAATTTAGAAAAATATATGTGTATTCTACATGGTAATCTCTGTCGTCTAATCATATTTCCACATATTTTCCAACAGGTCGACCATATTGTCTAAAAATGGATAACATTGTTTGAGAAGAATCCTGTTCAACAACTTCATCATTACGAGGAACGCTTACAAATGATAAGTTCACATCGTCATTGAAGTTATAAGAGAAAAAGAATGAAGCTTCTTCTTCAAGATATGATTTTGTCTAACTTTTTTCTTTAGATAATTCAAGTACCTATTACAAAATAAATTTAATTTATATTTAGATATAGAAATATGAATTTTAAACTGACATAAATATTACAGATATTCAATATTACCTCTCAAATGGATACATCCATCCATATTGCATAGGACCTCGAAGAAGTGCTTTGAATGGAAGATGAATAGGTAAATGATCCATTACATTAAAGAAACCTAGCAAAAATATTTTCTCTAGTTTGCAGAGTAGTATGAGGATTTCTACTTCAAGTTTACGTGTACGATCTACTTTTACTGTCATCGAACAAAGCTGTTTACAAAACATACTTAATTATGTTATAACACTTCATACTTTTACGAGCAACAGTTCTTTGAAAGCCACGGTAGTCAATATTCCATCATGATATGACAATCATGACTTTTCATCCCACTCAATTTAATGTTTTTAAAGTAAACATATCTACGAAGATTAAAAGAAATCACATCAGGAAATCTTAGTTCTTCCACCCACTTTAGCATGAGTTTTACTTTCTTGTTGTCTACCTCATAGCATTCTTTCGGCTTTTTATTATCATTGGGCTTCATATGAAGTTCTGGGCGTTTACAGTAGTTTGCTATGTCAAGTCTTGAATTCAAATCGTCCTCAGTTTTTCCCTTTAAATTAAAAATTGTATTAAACACATTATCAAACATGTTTTTTTCGTTGTGCATCATGTCAATATTATTTCGGAGCAAGAGATTTTTCCAATATGATAACATTCCAATTTGCACCAATTATAATGTCCGATTTTCCTAGAATTTCGATCTGCACTCCAGTTTTGTTATCCCAACTTTTGGCAAAGTTGAGATACCCAAAATTTACTAAAAATCGATGATTATTATTCTTGAATGTCGATCATGCATTGCAGGATAACCATGGATATCGATGAATTTTGTCCGAGTCCGGATCAGGCCACAATTGATAGGACATGACAAAAGAGATCATAGAAGTCCGCACCTCAAATTTCAAGTCAATCCGAGGTCGTATGCTCAAGTTATGATGGATTCGAGTTAAGAGGAATGGACGTTGCCCAGTTCGAACCCATCACAGAGGTCCAGTTCGAACCCATCACGAGGTCCAGTTCGAACCCATCACGAGGTCCAGTTCGAACCCATCACGAGGTCCAGTTCGAACCCATCACGAAGTCCAGTTCGAACCCATCATAGAGGTCCAGTTCGAACCCATCACGAAGTCCAGTTCGAACCCATCACGAAGTCCAGTTCGAACCCATCACGAGGTCCAGTTCGAACCCATCACGAGGTCCAGTTCGAACCCATCACAGAGGTCCAGTTCGAACCCATCACGAAGTCCAGTTCGAGCCCATCACGAAGTCCAGTTCGAACCCATCACGAGGTCCAGTTCGAACCCATCACGAGGTCCAGTTCGAACCCATCACGAAGTCTAGTTCGAACCCATCACAGAGGTCCAGTTCGAACCCATCACGAAGTCCAGTTCGAACCCATCACGAGGTCCAGTTCGAACCCATCACGAAGTCCAGTTCGAACCCATCATAGAGGTCCAGTTCGAACCCATCACGAAGTCCAGTTCGAACCCATCACGAAGTCCAGTTCGAACCCACTGGGTCAACCAACCATGATGACGTGTCTTCCATCGGTTCGAATGCGCCGAGATATATGGAGTCGAAGCATTCAACTCGGAGCGAAACCCGGATCGAAGCGAAGTGTGCGCTCCACGTCGACACGAAGACACGTGCCACCATGGATTCGAAACCATCGGTTCGAAAGCATGGTTTCGAACCAAACAGCCATGCAGTAAACCCCATTTTGAACCCATCATATCTTCCAATCTACTGATCCAAATGCAACGAAATTTTCACAGTAGTTTACATACAAGATAAAGATTACTCCTGCCAAGTTTCAGCTCGATTGGACCATTTCTTGATGGGTTCGAAATCACTTCGAAACAATGTCAGATCGAGACGAAACTTGGTGTGGTCGGTCGCGTGGGCGCACTCACGTGCCAGAAGAAGTCTCCCGAAGTTTGAGCGAGATTTGGGCCTCCAACGCCTATAAATAGAGCCCCAGAGCCAACAGAAAGGGGGACTTTTGGGGAGCTTCCACCATTGAACGTCCAGACTCTGCCGGATTGAATTACATACTTCATTATCATTGTTGTATTCAGATTTCAAGGCTATCATCAACTGTAATCCGCTGTAATCAAGAGTAGTCAGCGAAGAACATCAATAAAAGTTAAAACCTTTGAAGTGGACGTAGGCCAGAGATAGCCGAACCACTATAAATTGTGTGTTCTCGTTCATAATTTCTATTTTACTGCGTGTTGCTTGCTTAATTCTGTGATCTGTGTTTGGATAGTGCTGATTTATATTCCAACACTGGTGCTTTCATAATACTTGGGGGTTTGTGACCAATTTTGGCGCAAACACTTTGGTGCTTTCACTGAGAGGGACTAGCACCCGCTACATCAGATTCAGAGTTCGGATTCAAGAGTTCGAAGACTTCCGATTCAGAAACAATGACTCGACAAACAAGACAAAGGGTTGATAGGAGCCAACAAGGAGGAAGCCAAGAAGCATCCTCCGGATCAAGAGAAGGACAAGCTTCCGCCTACATCACTAGAGACGAGATGGAGGCTATGGCTAATTCATTGCGCGAAAGCATGATGAAGAGTCAACAGGAGATGCTGCAGAATTTCCTCGAGCAAATGAGGGCGACGAACATGCAAAACCTTGGACCAACTACAACAGCTACGAGTGCGGGACAAGGAATCAGGATTGCAGAAGCTAATAAAGGTCAGGTTCAAGACCAGAATACAGGAGTTGAAGGTGGTCAACAAGGCCTTGGGGGCAGACCCTCAGGGTCCGATACTGGAAGACCAACAGATGGAGCTCAACAGACTGGAGCCAATGCTTACGCTAACGAGCCACCAGAAGAATACGTACCAGAATTCCCTTCAAGGCTCGGGGGGCAGGATAGAAGTTTAACAAAAGGTCAACCACTGGAAGGAGACGAGAGAATGATTGGCCTCATGCGAAGAATCATGAGAGGAGGATTGTCTAGCGGAGGTCTGGAAGAAGTTAGTCGGAGTCCATTCACTCCAAACATCCGAAACACAAGGAACCCTCCAAAGTTCAAACTACCAGCGCTAGAACCTTATGACGGGAGATCAGACCCGAGCATGCATATTACCAGATATATTAGGCACATGGAAGTGCTGGGGGCATCCGAGGAAGTGATGGCACGATGCTTCCCTCTATATTTATCAGATTTAGCTGCACTATGGTTCAGACAACTGGAGACTGGATCAATCGGAACATGGAGCGAGCTTGTTGATTGCTTCATGAGACAGTTTAGGGTCCACGTGACGCGACCCAAAGTGTGATGACTTTAGCCTCGATCAAGCAAAGGACCGGAGAGTCCATAAAAGATTTTCTACTGAGATTCAATGTGACAGTGACTTCTGTAGATCGCCCGGATCCATCAATGATTTTAATGGCGGCAGTGGCAGGAGTCGCGGAAGGCACCAAGTTTAAAGATTCTCTAACTAAAGATCCACCGCAAGATCTTGGAGAATTCTTTCATAAAGCTGAAATGTTCATCCGATTAGAAGAATCACGAATCGAGAGTCGTGAAATAAATACCGCGCAAAGCGAAGGAACCTCCAGAGAACAGTCCGGAGCGGACAAGGGAAAGAGGAATCAGGATGACAGACATGATGGTCCTGATAAACGAAAGAAATTCCGAGAACCAAGATTTAGGCAGTACACCGATCTGACTGCAGGCCTAGAAAGAATCTACACTGAAACTAGGGGCAACTCCCCTATCGAAAGCCACCTATAAGGGATCCCACCGAGCGGGAGCACAGAACTGGAAAATACTGCCTATTCCATGAGCTGGATGGGCACACTACAGATGAATGCCGCCACCTAAAGGATGAGGTGGAAGAACATGCTAGGGGTGGTAGACTGTCACAATTTGTCAGAGAACGGACAACGACAGCAAGACCTGAACGACTACCGCCTCCACCTAACAGGAACGATCCTGGATCGGGATCACGACTCGTCATCAACTGATTAAAGATGGCAAGGGCCAAGTCCAGGATTTGGACTTCGGTCGAATAATTTTATTTAGATTTATTTTCAGAATAAACGGTTACTCCACTTACACATGTACGGGAACCGGAGAGATCCCTAGGCATGCTCTGAGATGGAGATAAACCGATATGCCCGGAGAGGCAATGTTTAGCTTTTTTCTGATGTTTGAGATTGAACATCTAGAACTCGAATTTTAATAAATAAATTAGAATTTCTTGCAATAAACCTTTTGACCGGAGAGTCAAAGGATGAACGTTAAATTTCAATATAAACGTGATCGCTTTATGACCCTACCCGGAGAGCCGGGGTCCGGAGTGCAAGAAGTGAGTTGCTTCGTCGGAGAGCGACAGGATCAACTCATTTAAGCGCTGTTTCCCCTTCACCGAAGAGTGATAGGATGGGATCCAGCAAGAGCCCGGAGAGGCTATGATCGGTCTCGAACGACCAAGACATCGCTTAATGTTCAGATACACTGAACCGGAGTGCAAGAAGTGAGTTGCTTCGCCGGAGAGCGACAGGATCAACTCACTTAAGCGTTGTTTCCCCTTCACCAGAGAGTGACAGGATGGGATCCAGCAAGAGCCCGGAGAGGTTATGATCGGTCCAGAATGACCATGTCATTGCTATATGTCCTAACCGGGACAAGAGGGCAAGGGATAGAAGGCAACGCCAGAGTGCAATAGGATCTTTCTATTCAATCACTAAGTCTAGAATGGACTTAGTAAGGGTTCAGAGTAGCCAATAATAGTCCAGAGAGACTATGAAACTTCATCCTCAACTTCTACGGAAAGAACGGATGCTGATTTGGCTTCGAACAGCAATAAACTTGATTGATAACACCACAGCTATGGATGAAACATGAATTTATTACACTTGATATAAGAACGTTCAAAACATACCTTTTACAAAGAGGCATGTTTTGGGGGGCAAAATGTTATCCCAACTTTTGGCAAAGTTGAGATACCCAAAATTTACTAAAAATCGATGATTATTATTCTTGAATGTCGACCATGCATTGCAGGATAACCATGGATATCGATGAATTTTGTCCGAGTCCGGATCAGGCCACAATTGATAGGACATGACAAAAGAGATCATAGAAGTCCGCACCTCAAATTTCAAGTCAATCCGAGGTCGTATGCTCAAGTTATGATGGATTCGAGTTAAGAGGAATGGACGTTGCCCAGTTCGAACCCATCACAGAGGTCCAGTTCGAACCCATCACGAAGTCCAGTTCGAACCCATCACGAGGTCCAGTTCGAACCCATCACGAGGTCCAGTTCGAACCCATCACAGAGGTCCAGTTCGAACCCATCACGATGTCCAGTTCGAACCCATCACGAAGTCCAGTTCGAACCCATCACGAGGTCCAGTTCGAACCCATCACGAAGTCCAGTTCGAACCCATCACAGAGGTCCAGTTCGAACCCATCACGAAGTCCAGTTCGAACCCATCACGAAGTCCAGTTCGAACCCATCACGAGGTCCAGTTCGAACCCATCACGAGGTCCAGTTCGAACCCATCACGAGGTCCAGTTCGAACCCATCACGAAGTCCAGTTCGAACCCATCACAGAGGTCCAGTTCAAACCCATCACGAAGTCCAGTTCGAACCCATCACGAAGTCCAGTTCGAACCCATCACAGAGGTCTAGTTCGAACCCATCACAGAGGTCCAGTTCGAACCCATCACGAAGTCCAGTTCGAACCCATCACGAGGTCCAGTTCGAACCCATCACGGAGGTCCAGTTCGAACCCATCACGAAGTCCAGTTCGAACCCATCACGAAGTCCAGTTCGAACCCATCACGAAGTCCAGTTCGCACCCATCACGAGGTCCAGTTCGAACCCATCACGAAGTCCAGTTCGAACCCATCACAGAGGTCCAGTTCGAACCCATCACGAAGTCCAGTTCGAACCCATCACGAAGTCCAGTTCGAACCCATCACGAAGTCCAGTTCGAACCCACTGGGTCAACCAACCATGATGACGTGTCTTCCATCGGTTCGAATGCGCCGAGATATATGGAGTCGAAGCATTCAACTCGGAGCGAAACCCGGATCGAAGCGAAGTGTGCGCTCCACGTCGACACGAAGACACGTGCCACCATGAATTCGAAACCATCGGTTCGAAAGCATGGTTTCGAACCAAACAGCCATGCAATAAACCCCATTTTGAACCCATCATATCTTCCAATCTACTGATCCAAATGCAACGAAATTTTCACAGTAGTTTACATACAAGATAAAGATTGCTCCTGCCAAGTTTCAGCTCGATTGGACCATTTCTTGATGGGTTCGAAATCACTTCAAAACGATGTCAGATCGAGACGAAACTTGGTGGGGTCGGTCGCGTCGGCCCACTCACGTGCCAGAAGAAGTCTCCCGAAGTTTGAGCGAGATCTGGGTCTCCAACGCCTATAAATAGAGCCCCAAAGTCAACAGAAAGGGGGACTTTTGGGGAGCTTCCACCATTGAACGTCCAGACTCTGCCGGATTGAATTACATACTTCATTATCATTGTTGTATTCAGATTTCAAGGCTATCATCAACTGTAATCCGCTGTAATCAAGAGTAATCAGCGAAGAACATCAATAAAAGTTAAAACCTTTGAAGTGGACGTAGGCCAGAGATAGCCGAACCACTATAAATTGTGTGTTCTCGTTCATAATTTCTATTTTACTGCGTGTTGCTTGCTTAAATCTGTGATCTGTGTTTGGATATTGCTGATTTATATTCCAACACTGGTGCTTTCACAATACTTAGGGGTTTGTGACCAATTTTGGCGCAAACAAGTTTCATGTACCTTTGGATAGTTCTTTACAATTTCATATAATTCTTCGCTCGACCAAATCTTTGGTGGTTGTAAATTATCTTCTCTGTTAGCTATAAAGTTTTTTCTATCTCTTCTAAAGTATGATTGGGAGGAGAAAACACCGATGACAATCAAATTAAGAGTCTTTCTTCCCATGTCGTAAAGAAAATGCTTGTGTTTCTTCCATGCAATAAAGGCAGGCAGATGGTCAACCGTACTCCAACCAGAAAGCATGCCATATGTAGGAAAATCGCTAATAGTCCATAATAAAGAAGCGAACATACAAAAAAATTCTCTCGAAATGTCATATGTTTCAACTCCTTCATTCCACAGTTTTTTCAACTCTTCGATCAATGGTTGTAAATAAATATCGATTCCTTATGTTGGATCATGAGGGTCAAGGACAACAATAAAGAGAAACATATATGGTGTTTTCATACACATTCATGGAGGTAAATTATACGAAATAACGATAATTGACCAGGATGAATATTTACTACCAAACTGAGAGAATGGTGAAAATCCATCCGTACATAAACCGAGTCTGACATTACGGTTTTCTGCAGCAAATGCGGGATAAGTTTTATCGAAATGTTTCCATACTTCTCCATCAGATGGATGTATCAAAGTTCCTTCTTCCAGATTCTCACACTGTGCCATCATACATGATATGTCGTAGCAGAAGATGCATATTATCTTTGAAGTATGGGAATGATGGGTAAATAATGCATTCTCTTGTACTGAACTTAATTTCCTTTCTTCTTTCTTGGTTTGTATCTTTCCCCATTACATATTCTGCATTTCTAAGGTCAACGACATCTTTCCAATACAACATGCAACCTTTTACACATGTATCTATCTTTTCGTATGGTAGACCGAAAGCTAACATCGGTTTTTTCACTTTATAATGACTATCGCACATTAGATTATTGGGTGGTATGTGTCGTTTTGCAGCTTGTACAACTGTTGTAAATGTAGCTTCTATAAGATTAAATTTTGATTTCATAGTAATGTATTCGACGGTTACTAATAGTTCGGTTCCGCTTTTACAACCGTCCCACAATGGTCTCTTAGCAGAACCAATAAATCATATATTTTTTTAGCTCCGCAGTCGGTTCTTCTTCAACATTTACATCTTCATCGTCAGCTTGAATGGTAGGAAACACTGATCATGCTGCATCTTCCACTATATTTTCCTATCGGATTCGTCATAATATTATCATCCTCTAATGCTACAGGATTAGGTATAGGTTCAACAAGTTCTCCATGACGATCCTAGAAATAATAATTCAGCATGAAACCATATTTACACAAATATACTTTAACTATATCTTGTTTCCAATGCTTCAAATGTTGGCACTTACTACACGGGCAACAAATTTCTTCATTATTTTAATTATTAGATTTAGTGAATCTAATAAATTCATGTACGGCGTTATAGAAATGTTTCTTTATTGAATATTTCCTACCAGTTCTGACTTCATACATCCAAGCATGGTCGAAGGAATAATCGAACATTTTCCCTGATTTGAAAATATATGTTAGTATTTTCGACAGCACTTCAGTTCACTTCTCTTCTATGCATAATTTGCACTCAAATGGTATATTGTTGTTGTATTTTCTAAAATAAAGTAAAGCCATTTAGGACTAAAGCCTTCAAACACCATACTTCTGTCTAATTTCGACAGCGCTTCACTTCACTTCTCTTATACCCATAACTTTGCATCCAAGTGGTGTATTTTTCTCATTGTATTTTCTGAACTAAATTAAAACCTTTTGGGACTAAAGGTTTTAATTTTTTAGCGTCAATGTAACAACCCGTATATTTTTACGATTGTATATTTAAATGATTTATTTAAATATAGCATCGTTAATCGGATTAAAGTCCGGAATGCTAATTTTTGTAAATAGTCGAATTAGGACTCGGGACTACTTCCATTGAGTCCAAAATGGCGTTTGTGACCTTTTTGAGTATAAATATTGATATGTTTGGAGTTGACTAGAATTTTGCTATTTTTCTATTGGGCTTTAGGTTTGGTTTCAACCCAATAACCCAACATAATACCCTAACTCCACCCCCTCTTCTCTTCATTCATTTCATTTCCTAACACTTTCAAGCTAAAGTAAAAATGGGGAAATGAAAGGGAAATCAAAATTTCTAAGCCCTAGTTCTCTTAGTTAATTCAAGTTTTAGCTCTAAAATCAAAGAGAAGCTTAGGTAAGCATCCTCTTCATCTTCTCCATCTCATTCTCTATTCAATTTCCAGAAATTCCTATAACCTAAATTAGGAAAAATTTCACCTTTGATAATAGATTGAAGGTTCTAGAGGTGTATTGAAGATGAATTAGTCTTACTTTGTTTTAAAGCTTCTCATTCATTGTTTTTGAATTTAAAAGTGAGTTCTTGAACTCACATCTATGTCTATAGATTTCATTGTTATTAGGTATGAATTCCTAACATCTATTTCATGTTCAATTGTTTTCTATTTGAATTTGTTTGGTGAAATTTTCAATTTTGGGTACTTTGAAGTCAAAATCTATGAAAACCCTTATGTGGATGTTTAGACATGTTTTTGATGGTGTATCAATGAGCCTATAGGGCTGGGTTGTCGATTGGCATAAATCCGTAACATCCATTGCTCGTTCAATCGTTTTCGGTTTGGATTTTTTGCCCTCATTGGGTTAGGCCGATTTTTGCCTAGTAGGAAAATCCACACGTCTGGTTGTAAATTCAAACATCTAGTTAAAAATACAAACGTCTGGAAAGGGTTCTTGGAAAGGGCGGAGCTAAAATCCAGGCGTCTGGAACAAAATCCAGACGTTTGGTTGAAAAATCCAAACGTCTGAAATGGTTCTGGAATTAAAAAGTGAAAGGGAAAAACATATATATTTCCAGAACCTAAGATCAGATGTCTCGCTAAACCTACCAGACGTCTGGAACTGTCAATTTTGCCTATTTTGTCTGTTTTTGAGTGTATTTCCAATTTTTATCGATTTTTCTTGATCCGATTGGTTGTTGTCATTTATTATCGGCTTTGATGACTTCTTTTCTTGATTTTTGGGAATATCCAATTGGTTGAATTTGATATCGATTTTTGGGATCTTAATTCACGTCGTCGAATGTGAATTTTTGATGATTAATTATTTTTACAATCGTTTTCTATGATTTGTCACTTTAAAATACAAAGGTTTCTATACTAGTAGTAAATTTCACAAAAATGATTTCAACGTTACTTTTAATACAAAGCTTGTTTTTAAAACTATTTTCTAATCTATTAGTATATACAAATCTTTACCTCATCCGTATGAGAAATTTAATTAAACGACTTAGCAAAAAAAGTGGTATGAAATGCGTGCATTTACTTCATCGGTTAATTCTTGGACTTGTTCGATTGAAATCTCGTGACAATTTTCGAGTGGAAATCTACAATCTGTTCATAAATATTTAAGTTAAGCGAGTGGTTATGGAACATGAAGCTAAACTCATTTACTTACTAGCTAGTGTAATTTACACTTATCGATCAACGATGATCATTTTGTGGTTTAGACTAGGGATATGCGATGTCTCTTTGTTTGCATAGGGGACTAAACCCCATTTGTGGAGCTTCAGCTCATAGTCCGCAATGGGGGACTATACCTTGTTTGGAGGAGTTTCGACTCATAGGAGGAGCTTCGGCTCATAGTCCACAAAGGGGGACTATACCCTGTTTGAAGGAGTTTCGGTTCATAGGAGGAGCTTTGGCTCATAGTCTGTAATGGGGGACTATACCCTGTTTGGAGGAGTTCCGGCTCATAGGATTAGCTTCGGCTCATAGTCCGCAATGGGGGACTATACCCTGTTTGGTGGAGTTTTGGTTCATAGGAGAAGCTTCGACTCATAGTCCGCAAAGGGGGACTATACACTGTTTGGAGGAGTTTCGGCTCATAATCCGCAAAGGGGGACTATACCCTGTTTGGAGGAGTTTTGGCTCATAGGAGGAAATTTGGCTCATAGTCCGCAATGGGGGACTATACCCTGTTTTGAGGAGTTTTGGCTCGTAAGAGGAGCTTCGGCTCATAGTCCGCAATGGAGGACTATACCCTGTTTGGAGGAGTTTCGGCTCATAGGAGGAGCTTCGGTTCATAGTCCGGAAAGGGGGACTATCATGTTTAAAGGAGCTTCGGCTCATAGTCCACAAAGGGAGACTATACCCTATTTGGAGGAGCTCCGGCTCATTTTATGGGATAGCGACCCATTTGTGATACACGTGTTGGTGAGTTTTTTATGCTCCCGTTTGTGATAGCCCTCCCCTTTTGTGCTTTCTGGAATTTTTGTGTTTCACCAATTTTTGCGATTGGCATTGAATGTTTTGTCAATATTTGGGGTTTGGTGAATAAGCTAAAGAATATGACATTATTTTTGGTGTTTTGAGGAGATTTGAGATATTGTATGATTTTTGTTATTATCTAATGTATACTTGTCACAGTATGACATTATTGTTATCATACTTTTTTTGTCATATCTCTTATCCTATCTCATTTTATATGATATCTATAGCTAGACTGATATGTTTATTATTTTCTTCTTAAATAATACTCGGGTCAGACCGAGGTATTTCAGGTGCTTCTGCTTGACTTCTTATCATGGTCCTTTAATTGATTTTTGGGATAATTACTTAGCTTAGTAGTTTTTGCTTTTATACATTCGAGATAAAGACTCGTTGATGTATACATATTCTTTCATCTAGCACTTGTACCTATTCTTTTGTTATGTAGTGGATCTTACGACCACTACTTTGATGTACACTTTTATGTGTTATATTCATATCTGTTTCCGCCTTAGTGATATGAATATCTATGACTGATTTATGTTATGCTTATTTTATATTTGTTTTCGAAGACCACATAGCCACTGTGTAGTAGCTTTGAATTTGTACTTGATATGTTGGATTTCCTCTTTAAATGAAATGCGTGACCTTCTTTCTGGCATATCGGTACTTGCACAAAGCAATTAAATGGATGGTCGCTCCTCAACAGTCTTATTCTTCATGCTAGTCGACGACATTATCCGGTAGTCCTTGGCTAGTGTACGTATAGAGGTGCGGCATCACAGCTTGGTATTGGAGCCAAACTTCAGAACAATGTAGAATAGTCAAGCAAGGATCATTGTCCTTAGTTTCTCTTAGGAATCGTGTCTTAGGATTAATCTGAGTCTTAGGACCAGTACTATCCTAATTTATTTTGTGATGCCTTGTTTTATCAATCATGTTTGTTTGATATTCATTCTGAGAATAAACTTTTTCCTCTTCTTTCTTTCTTTCTTTCTTTAAGAAGAAGAGATGGTTAGATCTAGTAGTCCTAACACTGGTCAATCCAGTAGTCCTTCTTTGGATGGCGTATTCATGTCTGCCCAACAACTTTTGCATCTTGTAAAGAATCAAAGGTATATCTGTGCTTTGAGTAAGAATGCCAAAAAGGTTTTACCTATGAAACTAGAAGTTCCTTTCGATTAGCTTGTAGATATCACTCTTCGGCTAGAAGAGACCGATAAAGGAAGTGATAGTGATGTTAAAGGTTCCAAAAAGAGCCTCAATAAGAACAAGAAGAGGTGAACTTCTCATTTCAAAAAAAATCTTTTGTGTTGATATGCATTTATGGTTGTTACTTTTTGTTTTCTTCTTAAGAATTGCATGAACGCAATTTCTTTAAGGAGGGGAGTCTGTAACAACCCGCATATTTTTATGATTGTATATTTAAATGATTTATTTAAATATAGCATCGTTAGTCGGATTAAAGTCCAAAATGCTACTTTTTGTAAACAGTCGAATTAGGACACGAGACTACTTCGATTGAGTCCAAAATGGTGTTTGCGACCTTTTTGAGTATAAACATTGATATGTTTGGAGTTGACTAGGATTTTTCTATTTTTCTATTTGGCTTTTGGTTTGGGTTTAAGCCCATTAACCCAACATAGTACCCTAACTCCACCCCCTCTTCTCTTCATTCATTTTCGTTTCCTAATACTTTCAAGCTAAAGTAAAAATGAGGGAAGGAAAGGGAAATCAAAATTTCTAAGTCCTAGTTCTCTTAAGAAATTCAAGTTCTAGCTCTAAAATCAAAGAGAAGCTTAGGTAAGCATCCTCTTCATCTTCTCCATCTCGTTCTCTCTTCAATTTCTAGAAATTCCTATAGCCTAACTTAGAAAAAACTTCATCTTTGATAATAGATTGAAGATTCTAGAGGTGTATTGAAAAGGAATTGGATTTTCTTTGTTTTAAAGCTTCTCATTCGTTGTTTTTGAGTTTAAAGATGAGTTCTTGAACTCACATCTATGTCTATAGATTTCATTGTTGTTAGTATGAGTTCCTAACATCTATTTCATGTTCAATTGTTTTTTATTTGAATTGGTTTGGTGAAATTTCCAATTTTGGATATTTTGAAGTCAAAATCTATGAAAATTCTTATGTGGATGTTTGGACATGTTTTTGGTGGTGTATCGATGAGCCTATAGGGCTGGGTTGTCGAATGGCATAAATCCCTAGCATCCATTGCTCTTTCGATCGTTTCCGGTTTGGATTTTTTGGCCTCTTTGGGTTAGGTTGATTTTTGCCTAGCAGGAAAATCCAAACGTCTGGTTGTAAATTCAGACGTCCGGTTGTAAATTCAAACGTCTGGTTGAAAAATCCAGATGTCTAGAAAGGGTTCCTGGAAAGGGCAGAGCTAAAATCCAGACGTCTGGAACAAAATCCAAACGTCTAGTTGAAAAATCCAAACGTTTGAAATGGTTTTGGAATTAAAAAGAGAAAGGAGAAAAACATATCTATTTCCAAAACCTATGGTCAGGTGTCTGGCTAAACCTACCAGATGTCTGGAACTGTCAATTTTTCCTATTTTGGCTGGTTTTTAGTGGATTTTCAATTTTTATCGATTTTTGTTGATCCGATTGGTTGTTGTCATTTATTATCGACTTTGATGACTTTTTTCTGGATTTTTGGGAATATCCAATTGATTGAATTTGATATCGATTTTGGTGTTTTAATTCACGTCGTCGAATGTGGAGTTTTGGTGATCGATTGTTTTTACAATCGTTTTCTGTGATTTGTCACTTTAAAATACAAAGGTTTCTATAATGGTAGTAAATATCCAAACTCTTTCACAAAAATGATTTCAATGTTACTTTTAATACAAAGCTTGTTTTTAATACCGTTTTCTAATCTATTAGTATATACAAATCTTTACCTCATTCATATAAGAAATCTATTTAAACGACTTAGCAAAACAAGTGGTATGAAATGCTTGCGTTTACTTTGTCGGTTAATTCTTGGACTTGTTCGATTGAAACCTCGTGACAATTTTCGAGTGGAAATCTACAATCTGCTCGTAAATATTAAGTTAAGCGAGTGGTTATGGGACATGAAACTAAACTCATTTATTTACTAGCTTAATGTAATTTACAGTTATCGACCAACGATGATCATTTTATGGTTTGGACTAGCGATGTGCGATGTCTCTTTGTTTACATGGGGGACTAAACTCCGTTTGTGAAGTTTCAGCTCATAGTCCGCAATGGGGGATTATACCCTTTTGGAGGAGTTTCGGCTCATAGGAGGAGCTTCGGCTCATAGTATGCAAAGGTGGTACCCTGTTTGGAGGAGTTTCGGGTCATGGGAGGAGCTTCGGCTCATAATCCGCAATGGGGGACTACACCCTGTTTGGAGGAGTTTCGGCTCATAGGAGGAGCATTGGCTCATAGTCCGCAATGGGGGACTATAACCTGTTGGAGAAGTTTCGGCTCATAGGAGGAGCTTCAGCTAATAGTCTGCATAGGGGGGACTATACCATGTATGGAGGAGCTTCGGCTCATAGTCCGCAAAGGGGGACTATACCCTGTTTGGAGGAGCTTCGGCTTATTTTATGGGATAGCGACCCATTTGTGATACATGTGTTGGTGAGTTTTTTATGCTTCCGTTTGTGATAGGCCTCACCCATTGTGCTTTCTGGATTTCTAATTATTGATTTCTGAAATTTTTGCGTTTCACCAATTTTAGCGATTGGTATTGATATGTTTTGTCAATATTTGGGGTTTGGTGAATAAGCTAAAGAATATGACATTCTTTTTGATGTTTTGAGAAGATTTGAAATATTGTATGATTTTTGTGGTTATCTGATGTATACTTGTCACAGTATGGCATTATTGTTATCATAATTTTTTATCATTTCTCTTATTCTATCTCATTTTATATGATATTTATAGCTAGATTGACCCATTTATTATTTTCTTCTTAAATAATACTCGGGTTAGACCGAGGTATTTCATGTGCTTTTGCTTGACTTCTTATCATGGTCCTCCATCTGACTTTTGGGCTAACTACATAGCTTAGCAGTTTTTTCTTTTATACATTCGAGATAGAGATTCCTTAATGTATACATATTATTTTGTCTAGCACTTGTACCTATTCTTTTGTGATGTAGTGGATCTTACATGACCACTACTTTGATGTACTTTTTTATGTGTTTTATTCGTATTTGTTTCCGCCTTAGTGATATGAATATCTGTGACTGATTTATGTTATGCTTATTTTATATTTGTTTCCGAAGACCACATAGTCAATGTGTAGTAGCTTTGAGTTTATACTTGATATGTCGGATTTCCTCTTTAAATGAAATGTGTGACCTTCTATCTGGCATATCGGTACTCGCATAAAGCAATTATACGAATGGTCGCTCCTCAATAACCTTATTCTTCATGCTAGTCGATGGCATTACCTCGTAGTGTCCTTGGCTAGTGTGAGTACAGAGGTGGGGCATCACGGTCAATAATTTTTTGAAATAATATTTAATGCTTATTTTCAAATCAACATTATATTCGTTTCAAAATTTTTCAAAGTCGATTGGGGTAAAATATTTATTCTTGTTATATTTATTTCTCAATTTTTTGGAAAATCGGTTTTAGTACAATATTTGTTCTTATGTTCATTTCTTAATTTCTTTAAAAAATCGATTTTAACAGAATATTTTTTGTTGTTATATTCATTTTCTAATTTTGTTTACAAATTTGATTTTAGCAGAATATTAGTTGTTATTTTCATTTCTAAATTTCTTTACAATATAATATTTGTTCTTGTTATATTAATTTCTTAACAATTTATAAAATTAATTTTAAAAGAATATTTGTTGTTGTATTCATTTCTTAATTTTTTTACAAAATTGATTTTATTAAAATTATTTGTGGTTGTTATTTTCATTGCTTAATTTTTTTACAAATCCATTTCACTAAAATATTTATTGGTGTTATGCTCTTTTCAAAATTTGATAATTCATTCCGCTATTTAAATATTTTATTTAATAAATTTGAAAATTTAAAATTTATTTCAACATTCAGTTAACAATTTAAAATGTTAACTTAACTATTTTGTAAACTAAAATTTTAACTTACTATTTTATACTAACCATTAAAACTTATAATTAACACACGCTTATCAAACATTGTATACTTATCAATAAACTTATATTAATAAACGATTACAATCTAATTTTTGAGTTTTAAATCACCCTAATTTTTGTTTATAATTTAAATAATCAAACCATTTATTAACTTCTCTAAATCAACTAACATACCATTATCATCAACTAATACATAATAATCATCAATTTCAAATCCATAATCAACTAATTTCCTAAATTAGGGTTTTAATTATATACCTAAATCAACTAATACACTATACTATCATCAACTACTAATACATAATCATCAATTCTAAATCCCCAAATGAGCCAATTCCAAATCCCTAAATCATCAACTAATTTAGTTTATACCTAAATTAAACATAGATAATGGAGAGGAGGAGATATCCACAAGTTTATAGAGCTTGAAATTGGCGACGAAAGGCGGTGACGGCGGAGGCTGGTGGTGATTTTGGGGGAAGCTGAAATGTTTTGAAGGGAGGTGAGAGTGAATGTTTTAGTTGTGGGTTTCTGCCTGTATCTTCAGATCGTGCGTCGGCTAGTATCGACTAGCAACAACCGCTTTTTTTAGCCATCGCTAACCGACACAAAGGGTCGTCGAAATCAGCCGTTTTAGTAGTGTATACGATATAACATATAAACGTTCAAAACAATGGTATGATACTTATTGTCACGGTAGGATTTAAATAGGGCATATTTAATATGTTATGATACTCATCATAATATAATATCTAATGTCTACTCGTGTAATATAATATATAAATGCTCAAAATAATGTTATAATACTCATTGTTACAGAAGGATATAATATATAAACGTTTAAAACAATGTTTATTTAACAGTGCAAACAATCTAATATGTTATGATACTCATTGTTGCAGAAGGGTTTATATTTAAATTTATGATTTAGCTTGTTAGTTATTGGTGACGATGGTAATTTCTAGTGCATTTTTTTAGTTGACATTTTTAGAAGCATAAAATGTTTCAGTGAACTAGATTCAGTATAGGAAGTTCCACTTGGATTGAATTTGAAGTGTCGCTTTAAAATATTTTTTTGGGTCATTTTTGAGGATGAGTTGATTGAATCTTTGGTTGATTGAATAGTGCTTATATAAACTCTAATAAAGATGGGGATTTTTAGTAATGAATATAAAAAATAATTATGATTGCCTCTCCTGTATGATACCATCTATAAAATGCAATGGGTTTGTAATGAACCGCATTAATCTGTCAGTGTTTTGTTTAATATCAATCTAACATCATTAGGTTTAATGTCAACGTTGAACGTATAATATGGATAATTTCATAACAGTCAATAAAAGCTGAAAGGGAAGAGGAAAGCAACTAAGAAATTAGACATCAAGAAGAAGACATCATGCAGCAGAAGAACAGTTTGCACAGGTCTATCCTTCTTGTTATGTAGCTAATTAACAATGCCAAAATTTAAATTGATGGATGGAGACTAATATGCAAATGTAGTGCTACCTAGGAAAATAAATATAAATATTAAGGTCATAATTTCCATTCAGACAAATTTTTATCTGATAAAAGAATGCAATATCTTTTCTTAATATTTAATTTGAGACCATCTGACTTTCTTGAATTTAACATGCATATAATTTGTAGTAATAAAATAATCAGTATATGTTCAAAATAAGAAGAAATAAAATGTTAATGAGGTCCTTTTCTGATATTATACTGAAGTTTCCAAAACAATACTAGTTGCCACTAGAATTTCAGTGAACAGCTTATAAAGTGATGAATTGTGTGTTGATTTTATTATTAAGCAATAAGCAACTAACATTAATCTTAATCAATTTCTTACAAGATGGATGCTTGTTGTCTAAGTAGCTTATTTCCCAATCAAATATATTTTCATTATTTGTTGCCATCTCTTATGTCAGCATTGCAATTGTTCGGTTTGAGTAATTACAGCATTGTGTATGACTTGAGTGAATGTTAAATTGTATACAACTCTAGTCTAATTTAGTCTTCTAGCACATGGATCAAATGGAACTGGAACTAAAATTAATGCTATTAACATAGTATAAACATGTGCAGATATAACTTCACTTTTGGTGAAACATCTTCAGCCATATATAAAGGAATTTAGCACGAGTAAATGAATTTTGACCCATATTTACATCAATCCCTGATTCGAATAAGAATGTGATGTTCGATGAGTTGCAGGTAAGTTAATTTTTTTTTTTCACAAGTAATTTTTTTGCCATCTACTTTTCTTTATAATGCATTTAATTACATATACAGAATCGATTTTAATGGATTGATGATGTTTCACCTGCAATTATGCGAAAATTGTGGAATACAAAAGGGAGTTTGAAATACCGAGAATGGATATTTCACATGAAAGAAACTAAGAAGAAACCCATGCGTCTACCTCAAGATATGTTTAATAAATTCTCGACATATTAGAAGCTTCCGGATGTTTGATAGCTTTCGAATAAAAACTCTGAACGAATGAGAAAAAACCCAGAATTACAACGCGGTGGTTCGAGATCCACCGTGGATTATCAAAATGATTTGTTATGTGCTTATTAAGCTTATTTAACATTTGAATTAATCCATATTTAGTTTATGATAATATAAATAACCTTTTCTTTCAGTTCAACGAGTATCATAGAGAGCCCACCTCGTAAGAGGTGTATGTTAGGACTCATAAGCTCGAGTTAGGGGATGACTCGACCAACAATTGATGGTTGATAATGCTCCATCTCAATTTGCGGTAAGTCCTCCGTATGTTTGAAAATTTGATTTATATATACATATATACAAGTGCTAATTATAAATATGATACATATATTATATGAGAAGTATCAAGCTAAAATAGATGAGCTACTTGGTCAAGGCATTGAAATAACATATCATATCGAAGAAGTAGTTTTTAGCGCTCTTAGCATTGGAAGACGAGGGGATCATAGGCCTAATCACTATAATGTTCCCAAGGTAATAATTAAAACTTCATTAACTATGTTTTTAAACCTATAAAATATGATGTGATATTTATTAAATAAGTTCTAGTTGGCCTGCTTGAAAGCTTGGATTGATTTCTATCATTTGATTGTTAAGTTCCTTGCATATAAAATATATACATAACTTGATACACATATACATACAACATGATATAATATAAAACATTTGATTGTCTGAACAATGCACCGGTTTGAAATCTATGATCTTGCTAACTTCTCTTGCAAAGTTGATAAGCTTCCCAATACCTAAATACTTGATATACATAAACATATAATAAACAGCATAATGTTATACGTACAACATGATAAGATTCACCACCCAGCTAAATCTACAAGCTGCATTTCTAAGGGTAGATAATTATTATCCAGCTTTTTGGCAAGACTATGATATCATCAACTTGGCTAGGAACAGATGGTTATCAGCCTTAAGAATCAATTGTATATAATACTGTGGCCGATGGTCGGGTAGATCCGAACCGGGTCTCAATCGAGGTGCAATCAGTATGGAGTGACTGGCATAGCCCCGTGAAGTTACATTTCAAATTTCAAGTCGATCGGAGTTCATACGCTCGAATTACGGACAAAGCAAAGATTTATATGGATCGATCCAAAACGATCCGTAAAACAGCTCAAATAAGCGAAGATCGATTGATATCTCAAAATCCACAAGGCCAATCCACTTGAAACTTTTAGAGCATCAGTATATTGAAGAGTGAATCCTACAAAAATGATCGCAAGTCAAAACTTTGAGGTTCAAAGAATGCCGATCGTTTTGTACCGATCGTTCATAACTAGCTCAGTAGATGATCCAAATGTGACAAAGATTGATCGATATCTCGCAATCTACAATTCAGAATGACATCATATTTTTGGAGAAAGTTCAAGAGGCATGTGGAACCCCCCAGAAATGATCGCACATCAATTAGAAACAAGAAACAACGATCGACATAACTTTAGCCGATCGTTTCAAAATATTGAGTTAGGGCCACCGATCATTATGGTGGGCCTCTATGGACCTAGAGAGCCTACTAACAAGATCGTAGTGGAATATTTCGTCATTTCACCCTATAAATACAGACCCGTTGCTTCATTTTCAGGACCTTACGCTGCTGCTGACTCTAGACTCCATTGCAATCGAGTGCTTGTTATTTTCTATTACTGTTATCGAATTTATCAGTGATTAATAAATGATAGTCTTCAAGCTGGATGTAGACATACAACGCTGAACCACTATAAATTTCCGTGTCTCTTATTATAGCTTATTCTTTGTTGCTTACTAAGTCATCTACTCAATTTAATTTTTCTTGTTCACTTACTTCACTACAAAAATTATTCTTGGGTGGTTGTGACCAATTTAACTGCAAATATTTTGGTGCTTTCACTGAGAATCTTGATTCTACACTCATTAGGATCCCTTTTGTTGCTACTAGATTGGATAAATCCCCTAAAGAAGATATGTAATTATCTTCAAGAAGTTTCCTCGTTTAACTCAAATTTGCAAAAATATAAGCAAAGATATCAATAATGGTGAGGAATACCAGATCCACTTCTCAGAACATGGAAGGAAATGAAAATGCTACTATCCAACCAGAAGGCCAGAGTAGTTAACCAATGGATGTGAATGTTGAACCAGTTGAAGTCCAGAATCAAATTGATTCTATTACGAGAGCTGAATTCTAGAATCTGATGATAGAGCTAATGAATAGCCGTCGAGAGTTAAATCAGCAAATCCAGGCTAATATCAACCAAATAAATGAACACTCGTCGACGTGAGGAAAAGTAGGAGGGACTATACCTTTTTCTCGACATCCGAGAGTTCTAGTTCATTGGATGCATAGGCTCGCAGAACAGATGGATATCATGTAGAAACTTTAGGGCGTCAGCAGGTAGACCATCATCGTCTGCCAAGAATGATCAATGTTGATGCTTCCACCAGGGATAGGAACTTACCTTTGCATGTTGAGATTAAAACTGGAGCTGCTACGACTGATTTGGATGATGGAGTTTGGTTAAACGTTGACCAAATGCTTCCTTGGAATGATTATTGAAGTGAATTTATGAGATACACATCGAGAAGATGTTGAACCAAGAAGGAGTGGAACGGCTTGTAGACATCGACCGAACCATTCATATGAGGTTGAACACGGCCACCACTTGGCACTGACTATCCAAACGCCGAACTTGTCGGCTATGGTCAGACATCAAGTGAGTGAAAGCCAAGGCTTGACCAATGATGACAGGAGAATCTCAAGAAGCCATACCCCATTCACTGATAATATTCTACATGCAGAATATCCAAGGAGGTTCAACATGCCATCGATGCCTACATATGAGGGAAAATCTGACCCCATACAACACATTTGATATGAATGGTTGATGGATTCCGCATGAGCAGATGATGCAACCAAGTGTAGATATTTTCCCATAACACTCTTTGGAATTACGATAATGTGGTTCACAAGGTTATCCCCACCGTCGATATCTAGATCTGATGATTTGGCAATAAAGTTTGTGGAGCAGTTCTGAATGCATGCAACTTGCCCAAAGGATGTAATGTCTCTGTCCAGCGTGATCTAGGCTCTAGGAGAATGGTTGAAAGATTATTTCGAGAGATTCCATACAACTATTACAAAAATCAGTAATCCGAATGATCATTCCATATTGATGGCCTTGAAAAGAGGGATTGATCCAGAAAATGATTTTGGCAATTGGACAATTGGTAAAACACCCCCAACATTGGAACACTTTTACGCCAAGGTAGCTAAATATTTAAGAAAGGAGAAAGCTAGTTCCTCCAGGAAGAAGAATGTTGCATGACCAAGTAGAGAGGGAGTACATAGTAATATTGCGGTGAAGCAATCTGATGAAAGCTCTGGAAAAGTTCAAGTGAATGTTCAGAACAAACCAAATCAGCAAAAGAAAGGCGGAGATCGAAGCCGAGAACGAAAGAGGGATTCTGGGATGGGAAAGCATAGGATTTCGATGTACAACACTTACAAGCCACTAAATGTATCCTTGGAGAATGCCTATTTGTCAACCTGCAATACTATGCAGTACAGGAAGCCGCATTCAAAAGAATCAACCGAGAAACAGAAACAGATCGGAAAATATTGTCAATTTCATGAATGTTATGGGGATAACACCAATGAATGCTAGCATCTCCAGGATATTATCGAAAAGATGATTCGAGAAAGGAAGTTGCAATAGTTAATGCCCTGTAGGATGGAGGACAGGGGACATCCGACCACAATCGAGGATAAGCACTGCATAGGGCTAAGGAACCTATGTGAACTAGTGGAAGATTATTGATCAATATAATAGTTGAAGGACCGCATCCGGCTGATAAAAGTTGGCATAAGATGTAGCGCTATGCTAGTGTGATTAAGTATATGGATTTTGAATACTATTCAATTATGGAGGATGGAGCTCTTGGAAAACAACAACGTACAATGGCAGATGACATCATGTTTAGAAATAGAGATGTAGACAAATTGGAGGCTCCAACGATTGATCCAATGGTTATTTCGGCCATGACACTACAAGAAATTTGATTTTTAGTGGCGCTCAAAAAACACTACAAAAAGTTTTGGTAGCGTTTTGATAAACGCCGCTAGAAAATATGCGACTAAAAATCCATGATTTTTTGTTGCATTTATTTTAACGCCACTGTAGATGAATTTTTAGTAGCGTTTGTTTAACGTTACTAAAGATCTTTTTTACAGCGTTTAAGAAACGCCACCGAAAAGGTGCCGTTTACTATCTTATTTTTTGTTGCACTTATTATTATTTTTTGCAGCGTTTTTTTAACGCCACCATATGTTTCGATTTTATTGCCTGCTGTTCCACAACTACATCTGATTTCGCCTCCAATTCAAGTACTTCAAAACTTATGCAATAACGTAATATATAAACACATACACATTCAATGAACCACAATAACACAAACAAAAGCAATTACATAATCACCACTATATCATAACATTAATGTCAAGACAAAAGGTTAACCATACGTTTACACAACCAAACTACCATAAACAGTTTCATAATAGTACATGCAGTAAAGTAGTGTTGCTACCGTACATACTAGTTTCATAATAGTTTCATAACAGTTTTAATCAACCTAACTACATACATGTGCTGCTACCATACCAAAAACCAGTGCTGATGCTTGAATTCTTCACAAATGTTTATCTACCTGTAAACAATAATAATCATGTTACTAAATATTTATGAGGTGAAGGTATCAAATATCAAAAATGGACAAATATAGAAGTCCTTAGACTATAATACTTCAAACAAATATGCCTCTGCCCATCCATTTCAAAACCAAAAACTGCCCATCCACTTCAAAACCAAAAACTGTAGTTTCAATTAACCATCTACCTGCACACAAAACCATACATCCTATGCATTTATAACATAAACTTAATGAACGAAACTGACCTCTATTGCTCTTTTCTCAATAGCTACTTGCAAACACTTACGTGTTAACTTAATGAATGAAACTGAAGTTATATAATGAACCATACATTATTTATAAACTGAATTTAACGAAACTTAATGAAACTAAAGTTATATAATAAAATCATACTTATTTTAGTCAAATAAAGTGAAACAAGTATAATATTATTGCAGATAGAGTTGTAAATGTCAGTTTAAGTAAAGCATTAAGGAGCATCTAAGGACAAAATAATGAGAAGAAATAGTTTTAAAACATACCTCTCTGCTTCTCTCCTCTCAATGGCTACTTGTAAAAGCTAAACCACTCTATGCCTCTGAACTAATTGGGTTTCCATCCAAATGCTTCATATAGAAGTCCTGATAGAAAGAAAGAAAAGAGCACAACACAAGAAAACATTAGAAATACTCAAATTACAGAACAAAAAAAATGAAAGATAAAAGTAAGTACCAAATTTGCTTGATCATTTCAAGCATCAATAGTTCCATGAATGACAACATAACCCAAATCAGTAATCCCCCATACAACATCAGACAACAAATTGAATCTGCCCTTACACTGTACACTCACCACTGAATAACATCTCTTATTCCAATTCTGAATAGAAAAAAAAATAAAGGAGGTGTCACCTATAATCTTCTGTGATCAATCTACTATCATAATCTCTGTCGGTATACATCATTTGATGCAAGTGTAATGAAGCACTAAAATTGAACAAAAAATAATACTGACCCCACTGTATGTTATATCCAGTTTCCATCATCCCTTTTCTGCAAAAAAAAAAAAGATCACATCACTAAGAAATTAGACATAACTATAAGGAATGAGCCTATATTACGGAATGCATGCCAATACAAACAACTTTTTTAATATTTTTCAATTTTTTTGCCAGAAGTCGAAGAGGACTCCAAAGGTGGAAGTAGGCACCAGAGCAACAGAAGCCAATATGGACGAGTGGTTAGAGCTTGTAGTTATAGTATTTTAAGACTTGCCCCAATTTGCAATAACTATTATATATATCTGGAAAAAAAGTACTCGAATTTTATTTTACCTTTTGACGTTAGGAAAAAAAGTAGTCATAAAAGCACTTTGTAGTGGTGCAAAACATGAATAACAAATTCAATTAAGTAAAGATATCAATAGAAAATGACCTGTCAAATAATTTTTCAGCAATTGGCTGGTCCCTTTCAATCCAATTTCCTATTTAATAGTACTATTATTTTGTCAAGGCTTTTGAACCTGCCGTGTGTCTTGTGGGGAAGATGCACAAACCACTTGTGTTTCGTACTTCCATATAGCTTAAGTTAATTTTTGTGTACGTGTACCATTGCTCAGACATTATGTTATGACCAGCATGATTTTTCAATTACTTTCAGCATCTTATTCATACCACCCAGTAGAACAATTATTGTTCTCATTATTCAATCACGATCAGTACTCTGATTCATAGCAAATTGGATGTACCTAGGTTTTTCTTTCTACCGTCGTCCAAATAAGAATTAAACGGTAAAGACGTACCTGTGTAAGATTTAAATTCAAACGATACCATTTGATGACTAGTTTCTACAAGATGTTATTCACAAATTCCACATCATAAAAGTAAGAATTTAAGTCGTAGCGACCTGAAGTATCAGTTCAAGCAAAAGACTCAGATGAGGATTAATAATCTGAATTAATATAAATATATAAATTATTTAGAATCTACTCAAACGATACACATTCAAACATTGGCTTTGGACACAAACAAGTATACCATCTTCAAACCTATAACAGATGTCACTTTCTTTATTGTTTGTTTTATTTACAACTGTGAGTAATTATCATCGTTATTCAGATTATTTACTATATTTTATTTTGTTACAGGGTACTGCATATGCCAAGTCTTTATCCAGTAAATCAACATGACTTCACCTCTTCACACTGACCTACATGTATACATATCTCAAAATAGTGAAAAGAATAGCATTAGAACCCTTATATTGATTAAGAAAACATTTCCTATTCCTCTCACTCCACAAGACCTAACAGTAAGCAAGATTCAATAGTTCAAACGTGCTTCTCTTCTCTTGATCTTTCAGCAAAAATCTTTTGTAATTCTAATAATCAAACTGATCAACCAAGAAGCCCCCCTCAACGTCTATATTAAAATGAACT
The DNA here is from genome assembly GCA_030765085.1 of Allium cepa. Taxonomy (NCBI): domain Eukaryota; kingdom Viridiplantae; phylum Streptophyta; class Magnoliopsida; order Asparagales; family Amaryllidaceae; genus Allium; species Allium cepa. The sequence goes on along the minus strand of CM060941.1, from coordinate 295,859,432 downwards.
AGGCACTTTGTCAAGACATAAAAGCTGAATTCACAATTGAAAAATAAATGCTTGTAATCTTCACATCACAACTGTAGAAAAAACACTTGCTTTGAAGTACCATATGCTTTGTTCTCAACATAGAAATGGTATGAAGTTTACCTTACAACAAATACACATATGAATTTTCACCTTCACTAGTGTATCAACCACCCAACGATATTTACTAATTTCCTACCAGAAAAGTTGAATAACATGTATATTGATTTAATAGAAAAACCTTTATTATCTCTAGCCCAAAAAAACTTATCATCAACCTCCACCTTAATCACTGCACTATCAATTATATTGTTCAACTCAATAAATTGAAACAAAACCCTTTCTTCTAAAACTCTAGAAAAAGTTAAATCCCACTTAAAATCACACTCCCTGCCTCTAAATACCTCACGCATAGAACTGAATTTATTAAGAGACAATTCATATAGTTTAGCAAAATCAATAGCTAAGACGGTAGGATCCAACAATCATGCCAAAACAAATATTTCTCCCACTTTTCAAATCACACCTTATACTTAATTTGAATAAAGGTGAAAGCATCCAAATATTTTTCCAAAAAACTGAACAATCCTTAATCTCCTTTTTCCATTGAAAACAATCATTGAAGTACAGCTTCATCACCCATTTCCTCCACATCACATCTATATAGCGAATTAAATCTCAAATCCATCAACATAAAAAATCGTTGTTCATTTCAGCGATACTTAAGACTCCTAATCCCCCTCGATAAATCTATTTGCAAACTTGATCCCAAGAAATTAAACACTCAAAGAGCTACCCTCTTTACCACCATGCTAAAGAAATTCCTTCTTATACAATCAATTTTCTTGCATTGATCGTTTAAACACTTATGATATCATCTTTTTTAAAATTAGACTTGCCTAAATTTAATATTATACATGTGAAGAAAACGATTATAAGCAAAAGCACTGATCAAAGAAAGACACCTTGATAATTCTTCTAGAGTTTCTTTTGCTTTCCTTTTTGATATATTGAGAACGTCCTTGCTTTCAGTTATGTAGGGCAGCTACTAACAGTTGAAAAATCCAAAGCTATAGCATTTCCACAGGCCTGTCCATATAAGCAGAAATCAAGATTTTTTTTTAGGTTTGATACATCTTGATAAGGAATAAATATAATTATCTTGCTAAAATGAGTATCTCATCTAAATTGCTAAAACTAAGTAACCATTGATAAAACTTAGTAGGCTTGAAAGTGTGCGAAGTCCCGTGTAAATTATCACTGCTACACAAAGGTTTGGGTCTCTTCGCAATTATGGCCGTTGTTATTATACTAAAACTGCACATGTAACAACCCTTCACGTACGAATTTCAAAGATTCACAAACTCAAAATATATTTCCAAATATACATCATAGGACCACATCAAAAAAATGTAGATAAACTTACACTATAAAACTGAAGGCCTTCTTTTCCTATCACCTTTGAAAATACAATTTCAAATTTCACTTTATAAGAAAACTAATATCCAGTAAGAAAAACTTGATGTACGGTTAAAAAATTCCTCCATGAAAAAAGATGATGATAAAAGAACACTAGATAAACATTGTTTAACTCGTAAAAATAAAATAAAAATGGAGGTGCACTAAGCAATAGATGCAGTATAAGTTTAAGACTTAATTTTTCTGAGAATATTTCTTTAGAACAAACCCAATTGCTTGTTAAAAAATTTCTCAAAATATTTTTTAAGCATCAATAGTTTGTTAAATCTGAATCAGGAGGAAGTTTACCTCTGACTCAGGTGTTCAACATTGCTTAAATGCCCTTTTCATATAAGAATGAAAAGAATTAAAAATAAATAAATAAACATATTTAGATTTTCAAAGCAATGCAATATGCATTTCTTACATTGCTCAAAAAGAACTTATCACAATCAAAACGAAACTACAGCTATTTCAACAAAATCCTATTCACTGGCTAAAATTATGGCTTCGCCCTTCCATGATATCTATCTTCCGTTCTTTATAATCTCTTCTTACAGCTATTAGTTGCAATATAAATGACCAAGAAATGGATCAAATTCCCAAGAAAACTTCAAATTCTAATTTTGATAAAAAAAACTTCTTTCAACCATTATCAAAATACCCAAATCATGTGCAGTAGACAGTAAACAGAACAATTACCAATCAACATCAAGCCCACTCATCAGCAAAACAAAACCAAGTGGAACCAAATCGTTCATATACACAACTCGTTTCAAGCAAGCAATTCACCGAACAACATATACGCACATACCAAACCCTAATTAAGAAGTTATCTTACCCTCATCCGGAACATCATGATTCTTCCTCCAAGGTTTCGGTTCTACGCAGCAATCCACGCAGGAGAAGTTGGATGCATCGACATGTTCCAGTTAAACGAGATTTATACTGGAAATCAAATATTATTGAAGAAGATCTCTCACATTTGATGGCCAGATGTTAAGTAGCTTAATAAAGCAAGCTCGGTGCAGCATCCATCTTCAAATTTAAACAAATTTCCAACTTCAAAATGCCTGTCAGCTTTTGCATGTAAATATCAAAATAACAATGGACAGATCCTAAGTATACACCTAAAATGATTCAAAATAAAACCCTTGAAATTAAAATCTATAATAAAATGTGATATACCTGCCTGTAGCATGCACTTTCTAGTACAGATCATACTTATAGTACCCACTTCCTCTACCTTTCCCACTTGCTTCATCGACAGCTTCGTCCAGGAAGACAACATTTAGAGGCAAAGAGACTATCAATGGAGAATGTTTTAGGGAGGAGAGGGGAGGACCTCATCGGAGGGGAATAAGCTTACGAGCGAAGGAGCACCTCATTTTCAAATTAGGAGAATCGTGCGAGCAGAGAATGAGTTTTAGCATTTGAGAGTGATTGGTAAATGAACTAGGATTTGAGAAGCGGGTGGATATTGAGAATAAAAGAGTGAAAGGGGAAATCTAAAGCAGAAGAAATTCTAAAGGGAAATGTGACACTAAATAAAAAAAAATCGTGAAATATTTTTTACTTTACGGGGGTGCAAAGCGGGAACGTGAAATCTTTTTAGCCGCATTTTTATTTTTTGGAGAAATACTTTTTGGTTGCATTTAGAAAGAAACGCCACCAATTTTTGCAACTATAAATGGTTTTTCTTGTAGTGTGATCAGCCCTGCTTTTATGAGAAGGATATTGGTTGGTTGTGGAAGTTCTGTAAACATAATTTTCAAGAAAGCCTGCATTCATGGCTTTAATGGTGCTGCAACTGAAGCTGTTGGTAATGTCGAATTACTTGTAGAGTTGGGAGAAGGTGACCTTATGAGAGTTTGAATTTTTCCTTTTTTTGTTCTGGATGTTGACTCCCTATACAACTCTTTTTTGGACCGATCGACCCTAGCTGAGTTTCGGACAGCTCTTGCCCCATAGTGTTTGACTTTGAAGTTCTCAATTAATAACGGAGTTGGAGTTGTTCATGGTGATCAAACAACTCGACGCGCCTGTTATGTAATTGAGTTGAGGGATGCTTAATGATGGGAGAAAGGTAAAGGTGTGGACAAGTTAGTCTGCATCCAAACCACTAAGGATTGATAATTAATGCTCGAGCCTTAGCTCGGGCGCCAAAGTCTTCTCTATAGAAATATAGATTCGAGAGACGACGAAAAGAATCCCAAAGAGGCCAATTCTGCACCAGCTGAGCTAACGATTGACATCATAGTCAGCCACGACGACCTGTCATGGGTCCTAAAGATTGGATCATGTTAACCCGCCTTTTTGCAAGACCGTGGACAGGCGGATTTAACCAAGTCGACTGCTCATTTGTCGATAATGGAATACGATCGGTTGGAGTCAGTTGGATGGGTAGGCGGTCGATGAGGGATGGTTCAATATGTGTGGCTCGGCCTAGGGGGTTCGGAAGATGTTGCTCGGTCTGGAAATCAGGCACCGGTTGGCCCTAGTGATGTCGTTTGGTTTGGAAGTCATAAGTCATACGGCATTGAGGTTCGTCGTTGTGGCTCGGCGTTGGTGGCACGGCTCGGCCTTGGTAAGGTGGTTCGATCTAGATGGGGTCACTCGGCATTATGAGAGGTCATGGTCGCTCGGCATTACGGAGAGGTCAGGGTGGCTCAGCATTGTCGCTCGGTCGGGGTCGTTCGGCACTGTGTTGAGGTCAGGGTCGCTCGGCATTACGGAGTGGTCAGGGTTGCTCGGTCGAGGTTGTTAGGCACTGTGTTAAGATCAGGGTGGCTCGGCATTGCAGTGGCACAGTTCGGCATTGGAGGTGGCTCGGTATGATTTGGGTCGGCTAGATGATGTGGCTCAGCGTAGGCCGTTCGGCGTGGTTCGATCCAGGTGAAAAGTATGGCTCGGCTATGGCCTTGATGGGCCCGGACTACTTAGGAAGCCTAGTAACTCGGGATTTTCCTATAAATACAGCATGTGAGGGTTCATAAAGGATATCTTCTTTCGGCTCTCTGATTTTCTCTTCATTAAGGCTAAGGCACTCAACCATTATTAAATTCGGATTGTAACTGTAATCGATAATTACAACAGTAAAAAGGAAATTCCTGGAGTGGACGTAGGCCGGAGTTAGCAGAACCACTATAAAATCTGCTATTCTTTATTGCTTTCCTTTTACCTGTTGTTGTTCTTCATATTAATATCCTCCACATATATTCTGTCTGTGATCTGTGACTATTGTTTGGTGCTTTCACTTGTATTTAGGTGTTAGTGATCAATTTTTGTGCTAACATTTTGGTGCTTTCACTGATAACTAGAACTCAAGGATTTTGGAGCTTGGATTTTGGATTCAGAAGCTTGGGAACTTGGATTTTTGAAAGCAATGGCCAGACCACCAACAAGGAAGCAAGCAGCGGAAAGGAACAATCAGGAAGGAAGTCAAGTGGCCTCTTTTGAAGCTGGAGAGGATATGCATCCATTTACATAACCCGAGACGAGATGCAGGTTATAATGAATTCTATGTAGGAGCAGATGATGAAACGGAAAGAGGAGATTACGCAGGCTCTTCTTAGGTAATTTGGACAACCAGGAGCTGTAGGTGCTCAAGTTCTTGGAACTGGACCAGAGGAACTCAACCAGAAGGCAGATAGAGTGATTCAGCAGAAGGAGGCTCCTAATCAACAAACAACTAACAATCTGAATGGACCTAGACTCGGGGGCACACCACCTGGTAACGCTGGACTAGTTCAAGGAAGGATACCGAATGACGCTACGCAGCCCGATGCTAATAGGAATACAAGAGTACATGATGAGGAGTATGTGCCAGAATTTCCTCGTGGATTTGGAGGGTAGTTAGGAAACATGGATAGGGGGAAACCCATGTTAGGTAACACTGGATTGGCTGACATCATCAGGCAAACCATTCGTGAAGGTCTGACAAACAGAGATTTGGAGGGAGTCAACAAAAGTCCGTTCACCCGAAACATCAGGACAGTTAGGAATCCACCCGATTTCAAACTAGCCACTCTGGATGTATACAACGGAAAGATGAATCCCACTGATCACTTGATGAGGTACACGAGGCATATGGAAGTGCTGGAGGCAATAGAGGAGGTCGTGGCTCGGTGTTTCACCCTATACTTGACCGATATAGCTGCTATGTGGTTTAGACAGTTAGAGGATGGATCTATTAGGACGTGGACAGAACTAGTGGATAAGTTCTTGAGTCGGTTTCAAGTTCACATAAAAAGGCCAAATAATGTGATGACACTAACTTCAATAAAGAAGAGGGAGGATGAATCGCTCGGGACTTTCTTAACCTGGTTTAATGCAGCAGTCGCTTTCGTGGATCGACCGGATCCATCAATGGTTTTGATGGTTACAGTACCAGGAGTCGAGGATAATTCGGATTTCAAAGTTTCATTGATACGGGATCCACCACTGGATCTCGGGGAACTCTTTCATGAAGTTGAAAGATTTCTTCGACAAGAGAATGCATGTCTAAATATGAAATTAAAGGAAGTAAACATGGTTAAGGATGGAGGATCGCCTGTTGAAAGTTCGGGTGAAGACAAGGATAAAGGGAAAAGGAAGCGCTAGGGAGAACCAAAATTCTCCACTTACACAGGATTGCATGCAACACCAGAATGGATATTCTTGGATACTCGGGATCGCCTTCCTTATCGAAGGCCGGCAAGGAGGGAGCCCTCAGAATGCGAAAGGGCATCAGGAAGGTATTGTCTCTTTCATGACCTAGATGGGCATGATACTAACAGCTGCCGACATCTAAAGGACATAATTGAGGAGCATGTAAGGAATGGTTTGTTGCGATAATATGTCGAAACTCGAAATACGGTGGTGGAACAGGAGCAACCACCGCCTACCCTAAACGACGATGGTATAAGGACCAGGAATGGTAGTCGGTTGGTCGTCAACTGATCGTGATGGTTTGGAATAAGTAGAAAACTCTAGATAGACGGCTAAGTCGCTTACTCATGTACAGGGTCGGAGATAACCCTTAGGCATGCTCTGAGACGATGATAGACCATGATGCCCTGGTTTGCGAAGTCTGTTTTATTTCCTTTTAGCTTGGACATTTGGTTTTTGGCTTGGTTTTGGAGTTCAGTTTGAACACCCAATTTTTTTGGTTTTTTGGTTTGGATTTAGGTTTGGATGCTTGGTTTTTCATTTGGATTTTGATTTGGATTTCTGGTTTTTTGGTTGGATTTGGATTTCAGAATGTCTTTTGATTGGATTTTCTCTGGATTTTGGCTAAAAGGTTGTCGAGCATGGACTATGCTTTGCAAGGGTCCGGAGAGACCAGAATTCGTTCTAGGACTTAGGCCCCATATTGTTTACTATACAGGTCGTCAAGTATGGACTATACTTGGCAAGGGTTTGGAGTTTAGACTTAGAACTTCAGCCACGACATTATTCGGCACTTAGGGACACCAAATCAGGAACACCGTGGAATTACTTAACATAGGTCGTCAAGTGTGGATTGCGTTTGGCAGGAACCCAGAGAGGTTACAGATTTGGATATTGGCTATGAACAGCTAAGGATTTGGGCACGGACGCAGAATGGTCCTGGATTTGAACATCAACCCGGAGAGGTCATGGACGTGGTTATTGGTTATTGAATATGGATGGATTAGAACTCGGTTATCGAGTTCAGATGGATATGGATTTGGCTAAGGATTTGACTACTGGATTACGAATCGGAGAGTATGGATGTGGTTAACATACGAACTTCGGATATCGGACTTGGTGCTATTCAAAACACACCTTCCAATAGAAAGGCATGTTTTGGGAGGCAAATGTTAACCCTCCTTTCTGCAAGGCCGTGGACAGGCAAATTTAAGCAAGTCGACTGCTCATTTGTCGATAATGGAATACGATCGGTTGGAGTCAGTTGGATGGGGAGGCGGTCGGTCAGGGATGGTTCAATATGTATGGCTCGGGCTAGGTGGTTCGGAAGTTGTCGCTCGGTCTGGAAGTCAGGCGTCGCTCGGCCCTAGTGATGTTGTTCGATCTGGATGTCATGAGTCACACGACATTGACGTTCGTCATTGTGGCTCGGCATTGGTGGCACGGCTCGGCCTTGGTGAGGTGGTTCGGCCTAGATGGGGTCACTCGTCATTACGGAGAGGTCAAGGTCGCTCGACATTACGGAGAGGCCAGGGTCGCTCGGGCATTGTCGCTTGGCATTGTCGCTCGGTCGTGGTCGTTCGGCAATTTGTTGAGGTCGGGATCGCTTAGCATTATGGAGAGGTCAGGGTCGCTCGGCACTACGGAGAGGTCAGGGTCGCTTGGAATTGTTGCTCGGTTAGGGTCGTTCGGCACTATGTTGAGATCAGGGTGGCTTGGCATTGCAGAGGCACGGTTCGGCATTGGAGGTGGCTCGGTATGATTTGGGTCGGCAAGATAATATGGCTCGACGTGGGCCGTTTGGCATGGTTCGGTCGGGGTGAAAAGTATGGCTCGGCTATGGCCTTGATGGGCTCAGACTACTAAGGAAGCTCAGTAACTCGGGATTTGCCTATAAATACAGCATGTGAGGGTTCAGAAAGATGATCTTCTTTTGGATCTCTGACTTTCTCTTCTCTAAGGCTAAGACACTCAGCCATTGTTAAACTTCGGATTGTAACTGTAATCGATTATTACAGTAGTTAAAAGGAAATTCCTGGAGTGGACGTAGGCTAGAGTTAGCCGAACCACTATAAAATCTATTGTTCTTTATTGCTTTCCTTTTACCTTTTGTTGTTCTTCATATTAATATCCTCCACATATATTATGTCTGTGATCTGTGACTATTGTTTGGTGCTTTCACTTGGATTTGGGTGTTAGTGAGGGTGTTAGTGACCAATTTTGGCGCTAACAGATCACAGCTCAATTTCCCGATGATGAAAGGACTTACAGGATTTCTTCGAGCGTATCTTGATGTGTTCGCTTGGACTCACTCTAACATGTGTGTAATCTCGCTTACCATTGCAAGCTATGTATTGAATATCTACTCGAGGCATGTCCGGTTGAAATAAAAAAGATGCGGCATGGATCCGGAGAGATCTACCACTCTCATAGAGGAGGTGAATAGACTCAAAGACAAAAGATTTATCCACGAAGCCCTCTATCCTAAGCGGGTATCTAATCATGTCTTGTGAAAAAGGCGAACGGGAAATGGAAGACATGCATTGATTATTCAGACTTAAACAAGGCGTGTCCAAAAGGCAGTTTCCCCCTTCCGAGGATCGACCAACTGGTGGACTCAACCAAGGCACACGAATTTCTATCTTTCATGGACGCGTGCTCGGGATATAACCAAATCCCGATACACATTTCCGATCAAGGGCACACCAGTTTCAAAATCAGTGTTGGATTATATTGCTATGTGGTGATGCCATTCGGACTAAAGAATGCAGGAGCGACTTACCAGCGCTTAGTCAATAGGATGTTTAAAGATCGGACTTGAAAAATGATGGAAGTATATGTGAATGATATGCTCATGAAATCGCGACGATCAAGTGACCACATCAGAGACTTGGCAGAAATGTTCGGCATCCTCCGACATTACAATGATGAAAATATCCATTGAAATGTTCTTTTAGCGTAGCATCAGGGAAGTTCTTGGGTTTTATTGTTAACACCCATGGAATTGAAGCTAATCCCGAGAAGATTCAAGCTATCTGCGATATCTAAGCACCAAAGACTATCAACAAGTGCAAATTCTGAATGAGAAAGTTGTTGCCTTAAGCTGATTCATTTCCAGAGCTACCGATGAATGCATTCCTTTCTTTGACTTGATTAGGAAAGGGAAAAGAAACTTTGAATGGACATAGGATTGTAAAGACGCATTTCAAGCTTTGGTGAATTATTTGGAGAGACACCCCTTCTTGTCAAAGCCGGTGGATCATGAAGTTTTATACATCTATTTGGCCATGTCGGTACATGCTATAAGTGCCACATTACTTCGCGAGAAGAATCGAATTCAAAGACCAGTTTATTATTTCAGCAAGTGATTGACGGGAGATGAAAGGAACTATCCAAAAATAGGAAAACTGGCATACTGCTTGCCGATTGCATTACGAAAGCTCGCCCCGTACTTCCAGGCCTACTCAATCAATATTTACACTGACCAACCATTACGACAGGTCTTGCAATAACCTGAGACGTATGGAAGATTACTCAAATGGAATATCGATCTTAGTCGATTTGATATCACTTATCTCCCTCAAAGGGATATCCAGGATCAGGAAATGGTAGATTTTATAGCAAAATTCACTATGCAGGATGATTCCTGGAGAGCAGCGAAATCTCTACCATACGGTATAAATTGCATACTGATTGGGCATTCAATGATCATTGTTCTGGATCTGGAGTTGTGCTCGTAACTCCCAAAGATCGATCGATCTGTTATGCCTTAAAGCTTGATTTCCTAACGAAAAACAATGAATCTGAGTACAAGGCTCCAATTGCTGGATTTAAACTCGCCAGAGAACAGGGAATAAAGTCTCTTGAAATTTTTTGCGATGCATAACTAGTAGTATACCAAGTCAGGGGAGATTATCAAGCTAAAGGATAACGGCTTGCTCCATATCTTACCCAAGTCCAAGAGTTGTTGGCTGAATTTGAGTATTATGACATTTCACATATTCCATGGGATCACAATCGAGAAGCTGATTCATCGGCAAAATTTGCTAGCACCAACGACGGACAACAGATGGACTTGGTTTTGGTCGAAGTATTAAATACCCCAAGTATAAACCTGATAGAAATCGACTGGGTACTAGAGGCGGAGCCTGAGAGGTAATCGGGATGACTCCGATTAGAAACTATTTACTACAGAGAGTCTTACCTAAACAAAGGAATGAAAGTAACAAATCCTTCTCAAAGCTTCACGATATATCATGCAAAAAGAAGTTATGACAGTAAAGGTTTTTCTGTTCCCCTACTTCAGTGTATTGCTCATGATGGGATAAACTGGGTCCTAAAAGAAGTTTATGAAGGAGAATGTGGCGATCACATTGGAGGGAAAACTCTAGCAAAGAAAATACTCCATTATGAGTATTATTGGCCAACCATTAATCGAGATGCCGCCGATTATGTAGGGCGATGCGACAAGTGCCGGATATATGCAAAAGTTTCAAGAGTTCCCAAAATTACATAAATGGTCAGCCCATGGCCATTTGCCATGTGGAGTATAGATATTATCGGTTCCTTATCGATCTCTAAAAGAGGTGCAAAGTACGTTATTGTCGTAGTTGATTACTTCACCAAATGGGCTGAAGCCGAACCCTTGGCCATGATCACAACCAGGAAAGTAATTAACTTCATTGTCTGGAACATCATTCTTCGCTTTGGTCTTCCATGAACTATTATAAAAAACAATGGGACTTAATTCGATAGTGCCGAATTTAAAGACTTCTGCCATCGGCATAATTGAAAAGAGATTTACGACAGTTGCTCACCCTCAAGCAAATAGACAAGTTGGAGCTGTGAACAAAGTCCAAAAGTCCATTCTAAAGAAGCATTTGGAAAAGACTAGAGGCAAGTAGGTGGATGAACTCACTCCATTCGCCCTTGCTTAATGTTCCGACGCCGTTATTCCTGTTGAGCTCGAAGTTCCATCCTATCGAGTAACTTATTATGATCTTAGAACAAACAAAAATCTCATTTTGGAATCTCTAAACTTTATAGATGAGAAACAAAAGGAAGCTGATTTGAGGGCAGCTGCACACGACACCGAGTCGCCCAATAATACAACACTAAAGTCTGACCTAAAACCTTTGAAATCGATGATATCGTCTTAAAACGGATTTATCTTGCCCCGTTACATATGATACCAACCTGGAAAAAACCATATGTCATCGAGCAGAGGCTTAGAGAGGGAATCGTCATGCTAGCGACTATCGACGGTATCACACTCCTATGGGTATGGAATAGCGAGCACTTGCGATGCTATTTCGCTGAGTTTATTTCCTTTTCATTCATCCATATTTAGTTTCAGAATTTTCTTTAGCCTTTTTTTTTCAAATGTGTAATAAGACAAGTTATGTCACTACTTTTTATTCAGCAATAGAACTTTGAATTTTCTATCATATCCGTGACCTTCCATTGCAGTACATGTTAGTTGAGATATACAAACAACTGAATCTCACTTTTCGATGGGACCGACATAACTCTGTACTGATTGATATCCGACCGATCACTTTTGAACTCGATAGTTTTCTAAATAACTCATGTCTCATAGTGCGGATATGAGTATAAATGCTAAATGGGTGTGATCGACCACCTATGAAATAACTCTTATCCCAAGATTGCAGATATGAGTATAAACAAATAGATGAGTGCGGTTTGACCGCTCACTATTCCATAAACTCTGTCCTAAAAACGAAAAGAGGAGTGTAAATTCGCTAAGGATGGAGTTCGGCCATCCACCACCTAACTCCGCTAACCTGAGACTGGGGGCAGGAATATAATTACTCAAACTGCTGAATTCGATAGCATAACACTACGGCTTGAGCCGAATGTTTGATACGATTCAAGGCCACAACCTCAGGGAGGCCTTGGGGGATATCTGATCCAATGAGCAACGACTCACAAATACATTAAATGGAAAACATAATAGCTTGGTCATTTAAACAAGCATATACAAGAATCTACACAAAAATAAAGAATTCTTATTCGCACTAAACTTGTTGTTCACGATACAAGTATATCTAAAATGAGAAGTAAAAGTGGGGGTCGTACCTAAAAAAACATGACCAACGAAAAGAAAAAGCAGCCATCCAAGCTATTTACACATCACACCAGCCCAAAGATTATTTCTTAGACTTACTATCTTTCTTTTTTGTTTCTTGGGGGTGGCTCCTTCCAAACTACCACTTTATCCTCTCTTCGACCCTTTTCCGCCTCAGCTTCTCTTTGAAGAAACATCTTCAGTTATGTGGATCGAGGTGGCATCATCTTTAGAAGCAAGAGGGATTGAGGTACTCTCAACACTAGAGGTGGGGAGACCTTATTTTAGGGAATTATCCTACAGGGAGGGATCATTTGGAGCGGGATAGGAATCGGCCCATTGGAATCCAAATCAACGGGCTCGATTTTTACCTTCGTTTTCAGCAATACTTCCTTCTCAACGTGCTCTTTCATGTTAGGTTCATCTGTAGGATAGGAAGAGCCTGTGATTATAACATCCTTGCCAAAGGGAATTTCATGTTGTGGGTGTCTTCCTTCCTTGTACAATGCCTCCACTAATTGATCGTCAATAACGAAGGTTTCTTCTCAAGCATCCTAAGCAGCAGTAGAAGTCGTAACTTTAGTGGACTCTATCATGGCCTCTTGTGATACCGATTGAGGCTCTTGTGAGGGAATATAAACGACACTTGACAAATTTAAAGCTGAGGAAAAATAGGTGAAAAGATTAGAAATATCTACGGATAACACCCAACTTCTTAAAAGACGGAAAAAGTCAACGAGATACCTTACTCAATGTAGCCCCCAAGTTGAGTGAAATATCCTTTAAACTGCGTTTGAGAATTGGAGAAAGCTGAGGCTTATCCAGATCATACTCGGAGATGGTCGAAGAATCCACCATGGAACTAGGGATAGCGTAGGATGATGGGAGTAATTCAGTTGTAACATCGGGTTGTGCCAACCCAGATCCTTCACCCACTTCATGTGAAGAAGCAGCAGTAAATTCTTTCTAAACTGTAAGCTAGATATCATGCAATGTTTTGGGTTCATTGCCCAATCGCATTCCACTTTCAAGCCTAAACAGGTCGATTTCCTCAGAATAATGAAGTCATGTTTCTTCTACAACAAGAAATTCCTACATACGCCAGAGCGGGTAGGAATAATCATCACCAAGCCATGTTAAATTTCTATGCTTGAGAATGTTGGCATTGTAAAGAATAATAAGTGATTCGAGCTCTTTCATTATCTCCTCCCTAACCTTATCCTTGGTAGCTTCTACTTCACGCGGAATAAGTGCATCAACATCTTTGGCCCTTTTCAACGGCAGTGCCTCTCTTAAATCTAATATGCACCAGCTCGTCACAAGCATCTTGAGCGATTTTCTGAGCATCATCTTTCTTCTTGTTTGCGTACTTGAGCTTGGCCTTGAATTTTTCTATCTCCTTTAAAGATGTAGATTCATTAGTTCGAGTTGTATTTCTCTCGAGTACTATTTCTTGATTTCGATGATGCAACAGCTGGACCATATCAAGATGGCTGGATTTCATCTCCTCTATGGATTTGACTGCAGCATTAGCTTTTCCCTTGACCTCTGCTAGGGAGGCCCTAGAAGCATCTAACTCATTTGTCAAAGTATCGATAATTCTTTAATTTTGAGCTTCCCGGCTTTTTAACTTTTCAATTTCCACCGCGTGCTCGAAAGATACTTTCGACGTTTTATCTGCTGCCTTCATCCATTCATGGTTCTGCTTGTGGATATCGGTGACACGTTCAATAGTCATTTTCTGGACATGGTCCGGGACCCTCTTCAAATTAGGTGGAAAAAAACACTTCAAAACATTGATTTGGAATTGAAGTTGTGTCATGCGAGCGGTTGGATTGAACATAGGATCTTCAGTAGTGGTCTCGACTTTAATACTTTCCTTACCAGGCCTTTCGACAACAACATGTTCGCTATGGCGACGACGATCACTGGACCGCTGAGAGAAGGAACCAAAGGCAATGGAGGAACTAAAACTGGAGGGGGACCACGAGAGGGATCATTGGGTAGATCCCGACGACCATTGGCTTATTGGAACCCTTTGGAGGAGGGAATCTCGATGTTGATCGATGCTTATCTTGGGATGGCTTATCCCTATCACCCCTATCTTGATGACCACGGTCCCGATCGAAGCAATATCTGGAACCATAATACTCTCGACTACTACCTTGACGGTAAAGGCTAGAGCGTGAACCAGAAGATTAGTTGTGCATATCTCGAAGGGAGTCAAATATATTCCTTTTCTTCACCACGTTTCTACAAAGGAAAACAAAAATCAATCAACTTTAAGATTAAAGAGCACAAGTCGAGCATAATGCAATGTTGAGGGGTACAAGTATGTGCAAGTGTCCTTGTGTTACCCACGACAAACTAGGCGTAGGAGCTTTGTTCATTGGAGTAACTTATCCTCTAGAAGTTGGAATCTCAATGCCAGTTCTGGTAGGAGATTCCGACCCGTCGATACTCATGTTGGTAAAGTGGAAAGCGTTAAGCTCATGCAGTATTAGTAGGCCAGACAAACAATCAAGCAACAGACTTGAATGCTCTGATAGTTGAGAAGAAGATTCATCTTGAACAATCTTAGAAGCCATCGACGATTTGAGTTGATCAGAGAGATGATTTTTTGGAAATTTATAAACAAATCTTTTCTTTCTTCTCTTATTGGGAACCGAGGGATGTAAGGTCTGCAAGCGTCTGACATCGACTCCAAGATCAGATTCGTCATCATTGCGGCTGGGCATATTGCCTTTATCTCCTCCAGCATCAATACCAGTAAATTCCTAAGCACCCATGGCTGGAGCACAACGGGATCAATTCGATTGTCTCTCTGACTGACTGTAGCCCATGGTCTTATCCCTACAGTTTGAGAGCCCTACACTGAGGCCCTCTTCTATCAAATAAAAAGTAACAAGGCATTCATCCATAAGGAGATACTCAATATTCCTGTCTTTAGGTGGTGCATTTTTTTGAGTTATGACCGCCTCCTCATAAAGATTAATGTTGGGTCAAGTGACGGTGCCTGTAAAAGGAATTACTTAGTCAGGAACACAAACTGAATATCGATTTTCCACGTTATTATAAAGATAGTGGATAACACTTACGTCTTTCTAGCCATTGTCCAGCGAAACCGAGCGGACAGTGGACAAAGAACCACTCGCTTTTAAAGGCGCTTAATTTAATCCGTGCTAGTCAGAATCTGACAACTCTTCGCCGACTTAACAAACGTAAACGAAAGGCTCCTTGTCTGTTGCTTGAAAGAGAATATGAACTGAACGTCATTGATGGTTGGAGGACGATGCAAGAACTCCATAAATAACATATAAGTACAATTGAGAAGAGTGTAGCCATTCGGATGAATTTGCACTGGAGCTATACTTAAATAATGGAGAATTTCTCAGATGTACGAGTTAAATAGCGGGATGCATCCGGCCCAGCACATGAACTTGTTGCACGCCGTGTATCCTTCTAAGGGCTTATGAGCCACATCTTCTCACGACGGAACCAACACATTGTCAAAGAGAATTCATGCCTTACGCAGATTCGGCGAAGAGCATCTTCCTTGATTTTAGAGGCTACGGAATCAACTGGATTCTCCAGAGTAAATGCATCCTCTAGAGTATCTGGAGCATGATCGACAACTTCTGGTGGAAGAATGGAAACTATCTCAGAAAAATCAAACCAAGGGTCTGGGCTTTCGATTGTTTTGAATAATGACTAGTGGATAGACTATCAGACTTAGTTGTAAAACTTGATTCCGCGTCAGGATTATCCTGCTGAGAAGATGATTCAGCTGGCATAGCTGCAAGACATCTAAAACGTCTAGAACCCATTGCTATTAAACTCAGTAAAAATCAAGAATAGATAAAGTAACTTGTACCCTCGGTGTATATTGAGTACTGGTGTTGTGTGGTAAAGTGCTACGTAATGCTTTAATAAGTTGTACAAAACTATAGAGAAAAAGACGATGAGACTTCGAGATTGAACTAGAGAGACCATCATTCCTGAACATCTCAGCCATTTCTCTATGTCATTCGGGAACGACGCGGTTTAAGTTTCACGATCGATTGTCAGCAAGTAAAAGTTTGATTTTTATGTTCAGTCATGGATGAGCTTCAATAGAACGGTTAAAGGGATTGGTTCATGTCAAAGTTCAGATGTCATATATTATCGGATGTGCAATTCAAATCCTATGTGAGTTATATGTGTTCACTTGAATATGCAAGGCAGAAGCTCATCTTTAAACTCAAATTCATTTGTTTGGATTCCATTTTTGGATTTTGGTAGCTGACAGCCGACCGTCCAAATTAGTCAAACATGTTGATCGTTCACCCTATCCATTTCAACTTATTGTTCGCACCACTCAATAGTCTAATCGTCAATCCAGCATTCCTGCCGATCATTCCTAAACCTAGTTACTACCAACCGTTTCTAATCGACTCATTCTCATCGATCGTTCACAATTATCCATATTCTCTGATCATTCTCCATAACCTTCCACATCGATCATTATCTCCATGCCATCAATCGATCGTACCATTCTATCCTTTCCACCTCAAAATCCTCCAACTCTAAAGAACCACCGATCATTCAAAGACGATCGTTAAACAACCGAACTTCAATGTCACTCCATTACGATCAGTATATCATTACCCTCATCCACTCCAGAGTTGTCTAAGTCCAAAGTTTTACTGATAGTCGAAGAACGATCATCATGCATCGATTTGAATCATTCTCTTTACTTAATAATTTTTTTTTCCAATTTCCATCCTTTCCAACTTGATCCAGATCGAGTGACTTTCCTTAAAAAACTAACCTACACGAGATTCACGACACTCAAAGTCCTGTACTCAAGTCACAAAATGTATGTGGATTGACCTAGCTAAATGAAGTCAAAAGTTGAGAAATGGATTCAAATTCAGAGTCGAATGGGACCTGGAGGAACTAGAACAATTATGATTCGTGAGAAGGGGTTAATTTAGAAAAAAAGATCGTTCTTGGTTCGGTAGGGGAAGAGGCTAGAGCGGTTCGTGTATTCTTTTTTATTCTCAAGTGGAAACGATGCGAAGTGAATGAGGAGAGCAAAGGAAATGACTAAGTTTGAAGGCTTATAAATAAAGAGCACGTGTTGACCGTCCCTTGCCAATTTGAAGTCGCGATCGATCAGGTTGCATGCTCTATACCGATCATTCCACTCAGACTCAATGCCGATCGTTTTAAAACGATCCAAAATCTAGCAATCCCGTGAATAATCGGACAAAAAAAAGAGAAGGTGAATATGAATGAGGGAATAACGATCCATACTGAGCAATTTTTTCATAAATCGTATGTATAAATAAGAATAATGATTGGCAGTGATTGTTTATAAAAATTTCTAAACTTGACAATGACCCGTGAACGTGTAACCGTGATCGGGGGTCAGGTACAAATACGTACACGAGTTAGTATACATTTCAAATTTCAATTTTTTGGAAATCAACAAAAATTGAATGTTCACCTGAAATCGACCGGAGAAAAATTAAAACCAAGTTGTTAAAGCTTAGAAATCACCAAAAATAAAACAAGATGATCACCAACGAGTTGTGATCCCGTATTTGTTGGAAATCGACCAATCGTCGTGACGAATAAGAAATTATGACCCTCAACAGGAAAACAACTCAATGGAAGGATAACTGCTATTCGATAAACCGAATGGATTTCTTTCTGACGAATCTAGCTTGCGACGATTCAAAGCACGTCATTTTCGAAACAAGAAATACTTTGGGGGCAAATGTTATCCCTCCTTTTGGCAAGACCGTGATATCATCAACTTGGCTAGGAATGGATGGTTAACAGCCTTAAGAATCGATTATATACAATATTGTGGACGAGGGTCCAGCAGATCCGGACTGGGTCCCAATCGAGGTGCAATCAGTGTATAGTGACTGGCATAGCTCTATGAAGTTACATTTCAAATTTCAAGTCGATCGGAGTTCATACGCTCAAATTACAGACAAAACAAAGATTTATATGGATCGATAAGGAATGATCAATAAAACAGCTCAAATCAGCGAAGACCGATTGATATATCAAAATCCACAAGGCCAATTGACTTGAAACTTTTAGAGCATCAATATATTGAAGAGTGAAGCCCACAAAAATGATCACAGGTCAAAAATTTGAGGTTCAAAAATGTCGATCGTTTTATGCCGATCGTATTATACCGATCCTTCATAACGATCGGTGTAGCTCAGTGAATGATCCAAATGCGACAAATATTGATCCATATACCGCAATCTACAACCCAGAATGACTTCATATTTTAGGAGCAAGTTCAAGAGGCACGTGAGACCCTCAAGAAACCATCGCACATCAATTGGAGACCGAAAATAACGACCGACATAACTTTAGCCGATCGTTTCAAAATATTGAGTTAGGGCCATCGATCGTTATGGTGGGCTCCTAAAGAGCCTTCTACCGAAATCTTAGCGAAATATCTCGTCATCTCATCCTATAAATACAAACTACTGGTTCATTTTCAAGATCTTTACGCTGTTGATGACTCTAGACTCCATTGTAATCGAGTGCTTGCTATTTTCTACTATTGTAATTAGATTTATAAGTGATTAATAAAGGATAATCTTCAAGATGGATGTAGGTATATAACGTCGAACCACTATAAATTTCGGTATCTCTAATTATAGCTTATGAATAGACGCAATATCAAATAATTTCATTAATAATCAAAATAAGAGTGGTCGCTCTGGTGAAATGTTATTTCAATTAATTCAATTAGAATGTAAATATTTATAACTAATTTACAAAAGGGACACCAAAAAAATTCGAATGTCTTTAGGACATACCCCTAACTCTCTCATGATGTAAACCAAAGATAGACACCCAAAATGCACTTATATCCGAGATCTCACCCGATATGAGATCAGGTCTCTACAATTCCCAAGACGAAAGGTGTTTGAAATGTAAGAGTTAAAATCTTAGGAGAAATACGAGGATGACATAATAATGACATGTCATAATAATTTGGTAGAAGATACTATAATTATCCACATATAAACTCGATATACATAAATCAATCCTCAAATACATGTACATAGATGAAAAGGAAATAGACTAACAGTGTACACATAAATCACTCATCATCATCCTCATCACCATCATCATCATTGTCATAGTATGGAACCTCGCTACTACCATCATCCCCATCAAATCCTATATGTCTAAAACTAGCAGCAGCAGCAGCCATAGCAATAGTAAACTCTAGGATATGTTGTGTTAAATCAATAACTCTCTGCACATACTTCTTAGGCTTCATCTATGCTCTCTGTAAGTAACATCTCTAAGACCAACATGCATCTGAAATAGGTCTTTGTATGGTAATGGGGCTAGATCCAGATAATCATTGATCTCAAGACATGATGTATCAACATATCAATCCTAGCTAATGTCGGTTGGTACAACTACATTTCATCCATATTCTCTATATATAATCTTAGGTGGTATGTATAGGTTGAGATAAGTCCTGCAAAACTAGTGGTGCAACACCAGGATGGATAGTGGATGAACCAACTAGATCAACAACGCTTCCATGTGTAAAATCTACAAATGGTGATGGGCTAATGAGTCAACGCCAATACTCAGAATAATCCAGGTTGGTAATAATGAAGTACTACTTCCCACCAACCACTCACGACTGCCATCTATAGGGATGCTAGAGAGTACACCCACAATTATGGTGTGCCAAGATGTGGGTCATCGGGTATAACGACAATCCCATAAAGCTAGTGCCACCTATGCTCATCATGACACCACATGCAACCAACATTTAGTGGGACAAAATCAAGGGAAAACTTTAACCTGAAAGTATCTGGAATAGGAAGTACGAGGTTATGTCAAAAAGGGATATTCATATTAAGACTGCCAAATGACATGATCATGTCTATGTTGTAAGTCTATATGATTATGTGCAACAACAAAAACATAACGTGTCTCTCCTACACACACTCTCTACCTATTACGTGATATCTATGCACATATCCTCGCATAGAATAATTCTAAATAGTTCTTTAGAGTTGGATTTGCTAGGCTGTGGCTATACACATACCATTAATACTGCAAAATCATCCAAAAGGAACATAGCGATGTCTCTTAGTACCAACGACACAGTAAATGTCCAAAGACCTAAATGAATAAGCCATAATAACCATTCCTAATAATATAAAATTAAAGAAAACAAAGAAAAATCGACAATATTCGCAACATGAGTAGATGAATTCAAAAGAAAAGGTTTTCCATTATGTACACAATAAATAAACCAGCTATCTCCAAGCCATGATCATTGGTGTACCATCTAATTAACTTTTGAAGAGTATCCTTAATTAAACTAACTTTAACCTGATTAGCCTTGATAAACATGCGAGTAAAGGAATACAAAGCATGACATGCCTCAATTTGTCATATCGTTGGAACTGCTCTTCATAAGGGAGAGGAAGATGAACAACACTAATATATGTAAGCATAACAAAATCAAGAGAAGTAGTACTCTCTCCAAATGAGAAGTGAGACGTGTGAGTGGTCTTCCAGCAAATAGTAGCAAATGCACCACACAATTGTATATCATTGTAGCAATTTTCCTTTTTTACTCCTAAAGAAAACACATAATACATCCACGATATTCGTGTGTTGAGCATCTAAGCATCCAAAAGACAAGTCGTGGGGGTAAAAGAAAATAAAAAATAAGAAGAAAGAAACATAGAATCTCACAATGCACAGAAATCATATATAATATAACATAAGATAGTACATACAGTCACTCCTAAAATGAAACATCAAAATTATAATGAGTACTATATTCGGTCAAGGATGGTTATAACCGCCTACCCCCACAACGGTGATACATAACTATATACAAACAACAATAGAAATAAATAGATGACTAGATAACGGTGAAGCCTCCTGCTCCATGCTCCTCCACATACATTCGCAAGAACCTAAACTACTTGGTCACTCAAAAATTAGAGTACCCAAGAGTTTAAGGGAAAGTAAGAAACTCTGGGTCAGACGTGGTTCTGGTGTAAGTAAACTCAAAACATGCACTTTTAGGAAGAATAAAAGATCTCGTAGGACCATGCCGCACATAAACACGGACGAGTCTTTACCTTACGATAACCAAAACATTTATATATAAAATCATATATATTGTTGATAATATCTAGAGTTGAAAACAAATATATAATCATAGCCGAAATGGTTACATCAGTTACATTCAACAGCATATTTAGTATATAACCAAGTTCGTAAAGCACGTACTGAAAAATGGATTCCAACAATAACAAGGTAAAGGACTTCCTTTCTTATAGTACAGCTCTAAAGAAAATGTACCAAGGCTACAAACATTACATCTTTGGTAACACAGAACTGGCCTATCCCTTCCTGGATAATACTGAATATAATCATCCCTCATCCCTCAGTTGCGATCAACAATCATACCAGGCTTGAAGCATACATCCAAAAATAACAATGTAGACCAGGGATGATCTTACCCTAATGCAGCGAGCTACATAGGTAGTATAATTCCACAACATACCTTGCGTTAATTCAGAATATGAAGCATTTGTTAGTTTGAAGTAGTTTGGACAAACCATAGTTATCCAAAATCGATGTCTCCAAACTAAAATGATGAAAATTTCTGGCTAATTCAATTCTAATTTTTTAAAAGTGTGCGAACAAATATAAGAGCCCTCACCGAGGGATTTTGAATATACATTCTTAAAAGTGAACTAGATTTCATAGGAATAAGTCCTTACCAAGGGATCTCAAATAATATGAAATCGTGAAGCTTCTACATACTTCCAAAGTCAAAACAAGTTATGCTATCGATAGTGGACAAACCAGTATCTGGCGTAAGTATATAGTTTGCACATAGAAAATCAAACATTATATACTTATCACCACTTTTCAATTTCAACCACGTATTATCCCTCAATTGACAATGAAGTCGGACAAGTTAGAATAATAACCTTGCCCCGACGTCATTCTTAATTCTCACAGGTAGAAACGGGCTTCCATACCTCGAAATCTAGTGTTAGTAGAAGATGAAGCACCTTCCATATACTTAATTAATCATTACCTATTTGTAGAACTTAACCCTCTTATACTTATCATGTTTTTGACCTATCGACTTCTCTATCCCTCGCCCAAAAATGAAGTCAGGTTAGACAGGGCAATCATTGCTTCTGACCTTACCTTAGTTGAAACATTCTAATTCTAGTTCTCACAGATAGAGAAAAGTCTACTCATCGGCTTTTAGTGCTAAATATAAGATGACTTATTTTCCATAAACATGTCAACGTTTTAGCACTATTTATCTTTTTTTTATGTTACTTAATTGCATAGATAAATAAATCCCTTGTTAATAACAGAGTCTTTTCAAAACAATTGGAAACCCATCTTCATAAACTTATTTGTAGTCTTCGATTTCAAACTAGTACTATTCATCAGTTATAAATGAACCCATTCAAGTTGGAGTGTTATTAACTCTCAACCCTTGACTCGACATTCATTTCTAACTTCACAATAGAAACAAGTTTCCATACCTCAAAGTCTAAAAAAAAGATCCAAGAGTTCCAATATACATGTTATTAAAACATTTTTCAAAAGCATTTATTAAACCAAAGCTTAATTTAAAAGGTAACAATTTTTCCTTTATAAAATTAAATACCTTTTTAAATTCCAAACCACTATGAAACCTTTGTAAAAGGTTGAAATGAAAGTCGAGTTTAGAAAATCATTTAAAACAATCTTGGAAAAAAAAGCAGTAAACCATTTGAAAGAAAGCGTGGGATTTCTATGTTGCATAAAAATCCATAGCAAGTTGGTTGACTACTAAACAACATTCACAAGCATAAACATAAACAAGCATATATAAAAATCACCAAGGCGAGGAACTCCTTAAAGTCCCTCTACACCAAGAGTCCCCTGTAAGTCATTTCATATGCACTTTGAAGTGCTGTGTTGCGACCTATTCTCTACGACCACTTCGACTTCGATTTACTAGTCCTATATCTATTCCTTATGTGTCATCCGCTTCCAAGCGGGAACCAATCCAAAGAAACAAGTATAAATATTACATACATATGCAAATACTACATAAGCAAAACAATGAATATTATTCCAACAAATTAAATCATTTTAATGTTGCTTTAAAGTGAGTTTATCACTTAAATCAAACTCAATCTCCAACTAAGCTACTACTTCTTTGTTGCAACCATGCAATCAACACAGGGACCTAGCTTTCTTTTGCAAAACTTACTTCACATAACCAAGGGATTAGATAATTAGATAAATTAATTATTTAGGACAGTTAATTAGATAAATTAAATGAAATAGTGTAAAGAGTTAAGGGATTGAGATTGTGAAAATAAAGGGTAGCCATGTCAATTTTAACAATTAAAAGAAGGAATTAAAATGAAATATATAAGAGATAAGGGCAATATAGGAAAAGATTATATTCTTATACCATAAACCCTTAATCCTATTTTCATTTTACAAACGTTCATAAACAAACTTAAAAACCAAGAGGCCGACCACCATTAGAAGATAACAAGAGGAAGGTAAGCAAAGATCAAGAGGAAGAATCTTAATCAACTTAATTCAAGATCAAATCTCAACTCCTTAATCAAAAAGCTAAGGTGAATAATAGGTTACATCTCATACTATTATTATTTTCGGTTTTAGTTGAGATCCGAATTATTTTGCAAATGATTTGCCATGTTTTGATTGTCTAAATGGATATATATGCTCGTTGATGATTTATGCTATTTCATATAGATTTTATGATAAGGTTTAACTTGAAAACCAATTAAATGACATCCAAATGTCATGCAATTTTGAGATAAGGTCAGAAATAATATTTTAAAAATGGATTTCAAATTTTCCAATTTTCTGAACTAATGTCGATTTATTATGAATTTTTTAGTGAAGAAAATGGTTAATTGGGTTTAAAATTAATTACGGCTATTCATATTGGCTTTGAGTCAGAAATTTACATATGTTAGAAAACGTATTAAAAGTGATGCATGGGAACTTTTGTAAAAAATTCTAAGTGTTTTAATGAGTAAATAAAATCATTTAAGGTATGCGACTTAAATGTTTTATATGTTTAGAAAAGAAGAAGGGGTAATTTGTAAATGTTTTAAATTATTTAATTTGGTAGCCCTTTTGGAAAATATTTAGGAAAATAAATTAGCAACCAATCATATGTTGACAAACAAAGCAGGTTAGTTGAAAAGAAATTGCTTTTTAAAGTCAAAAATCAGTTTTTATAGGGTTTTGTTGTTTTGTTACTTTCGCAAGCTACCTTTGGACTTTATACTTCCGCCACCATCCTAGTCGAAACCAATACAGATGGTATCAAAAGCTTTGGTATGTAGTGGACTGGAGATAGGCGAAAGGTATAGATTCAAAACAGGGGTTCCGAAGGGGGTCCAAACCTTGTTTTGATTTTAAAAGGAAAAATGCCTGCTTTGCTTTCGAAAAGAATGCTTTCGAGTAAGATAGCTTTCGACTTAGTCAAATGTTTTAAAGAAAGGTTACGAAAGAGGTTGTGCCTTTGTTTTATAAAGAATCTTTCGAAGGGGGCGAAAACCCTTGTTGTCGCATTCTACCTTTCGAAGCAATACCTTCGAAAGGGTTCTTTCACTTTAAACCCTGAGCCACTTCTCCAATGCTTTCGAAGGGATAGGTTTTGACACCATCCACATCTTTACTTAGGAAATTGCTTTCAAAAGTGTTGCTTTTGACATAGTTCTTTTAAGACCCTTTTGATATTTTGAATGCTAAACCCAAAGCTTTCGAAAGGAATGGTTTTGAAAGGTTGTTCCACATGTTTTTACTTTAACCTAATGCTTTCGAAAGGTTTGGTTTATGTAAAGGACTTAATGCTTTCGAAAGGTATATGTTATGGGTTTTAAAGGGTTATTTCCTAATGTTTTCAAAAGGTTTACCTTGGTGTTTAAATGGAGGGTTTCCAATGTTTTCGAAAAGCATGTTTAAAGTGTTTTGAAAAGAGGATATCCAAGGGTTTTTATAAAGCTTTCGAAAAGGTATTTTCAATATTTTTGAAAGGTCTATATCAAATGGTTTCAAAAGTTATATTTTGGCCATTTGGCCTAAGGTTATAAAGTAAAGTAGTTTATTTATATCGAAATGGGTGCTTTCAATAATTTCGAAAGGGGTTGTTTAAAGCTTTTAAACAGGGGTTTCGAATGTGTTCATCAATAATGTTTTGCGTAAAGTATATATTACATGGCAAAGTGATTTGAGTAAAGCATAAATTATATTTTCCTTGTTTAAGTATGATCTAAAGGGTTAGATCAATTTAAAATAAATGTTTTCAAGGAAAATTTGATGGGGTAGTTGACCCTAGGTATATGACTCGGATATTAGAATACCAGATCGGACTGGTATGGGGTCACGCCCTATACTTTAGCTAGCAGCCCCTAGCTAATATAAGTCCAAAATTCCAGTGTGTAGGGCTTTGTCACAGGTTAGACTAAAATTATGTTACATACAGAAAGGAATATATAAAGTAGAGATATGTTATTGGTGAGCCCGTAAAACTATTAAGATCAGTTGACCTTGGGAGAAGTAAATTAGGGACAGACCGTCCAAAAGAGTATCTAACAGAAGTTAGGCTATTTGTTTACTTTGTCTGGTAGGTCCGAGTTAGCCAAAGGTTAGTAGTTAGCCAAACAAAACTATAGTGTTCGGACAGATAGTCCATTTATTACCTGATTTGTATGCGTATATGATATTGCTATTATTGTTTTAACCAGTTTGATTGCAGGATTTTGATTTGCAAAAGATATGTTTTTACAAGGATATTAGTGAGGAGAAACCCGTTCCCCTAAGTGGCATGGTCTCACTTAATATTATATGATCGAGATGTATAGTATTATTCACACCACGCTTTATGTCTGACGCGAAGTTTATGTTTTTCCCCTTAAACTCTCGCGTGCTCAAAATTGATTTGAGTAGGTTGAGAGTTGATGACTTACACGTTTTAGTAGGTGGACGAATAAAGCTTCCGGAGAAAAGCAAGAGGTCGATCTTAGCTATTTAGGAGTTTTTATTTCTACTTTGATGTATTAAGACAGTTTTTGTCTATTTAGTACTATGATCATCTAAGGCGGCATCTTCATATGTTGCTCTTGGCGTATTTTGTAGTAATTATATTTGATCAATGCTTGGGAAACGTTTGGGATTATGTAATTGGATATGAAACATGATTTTGTGAAATGTAATCATAAAAGTTGCTTTTGAAATATGTGATTTTGTTTCATATTCATGTACTTCTGATATTATAGATACCACTAACATTGTCGTGTTTTGTCGTCGGAAGTTAATAATGTAGATGACTACAACATCTGTAGCACTTAGCTCTAGGCATCAATATAGGTGATGTTACAACTTCGTATCGAAACATAAGTTTATGAAAAACTTTAAACTTAAAATGATTTTGAAAGCGTAATCCTAAGGAATTAGAGAAAAGGTCGAGGTATGAGACATTGCTATAGTAATGTATTTGTATTTACTATATATAAGTATATGCTTTGTCTCTATTCTCTTATCTCTATTGGGCTATTCTTCTGTATCTTGCGAAGACTCGAATGCATATATGGATGCTAGAAGTGGAAGAGTTAACATTGGTGGGGAAGCACCACCACTAATGGAAACGCTAGACTAAATACGATGAGGAATCAAGGTCAGGCACAAGCAGCAAATGTGGGTGATGGAGTCCCGTAAGTTGACATGGGAGCAATGTATCAGTTCTTTATAAAATGATGTAAGCAGGAGTTACTACTGGAGTAGTTAGAGGAGGAAATCAAGAAGACTCCAGTGGTGAATAACCATGATGTTTTGACTTGGGCTGAGTTAATGAGGAGACAATGACTTGGGCTGAGTTCAAAAGGAGGTTTGAGGAGAGGTTTATGTTGGAGATTGCGAAGTCTACTCTACTTAGAAATTTGCTGAGTTGGAGCAAGGAGACATGGTTGTGCTTGAGTATGCGATGAGGTTTAAGGAGCTAGCGAGATTTAGCTATGCTAATGTTGATACTATTATTAAGAGGAATGAGAAGTTCTTTCATGGGTTGAAGCCTGAACTTGCTAAGGCCACATTACTACATATTAGGGATCCATGTGATATTGTTGTGGAGATGGTCTTGAGGCATGAGGAGATACTTGCTTTTTTTAAAAGGAATAAGGCCAAGGAAGCTCAAGGAGGGCAGAGTTAGAAGAGAAAGCTTTCCATAAGAAAGGAGCTCAAAAGGGTGGAGCTGCCAAGAAGGAAAGGTAGAGGTTGTCTGCTATAAATGTGACAAGAAAAGGCATTTTGCAAATAAACATCTCTCAGAAGATGGAAAGAAGGTGATCGGGAAGAAGAATATTAGATGCTTCGACTGCGATCAAATTGGAAATTATAAGAACTAGTGCAAGGATCCAGCTAAGGATGGAAAGGGAAAAGTGTTTGCATTGGAGCCAGCTACCTCGAGGCCAACAACTAAGGATACGGGAATGACTGTGTTGGGAGGTACGCTTATGATTCATGGTATGTCAATTAGCAATCTATTTGATATAGGTGCATCACATACTTTTATATCTCATTATTTGGTAGACAAGCTTAACCTAGAACCCTTATACCTAGTTACTTATTTAAGGGTTGCAAATTCGATAGGAAGTTATGCAAATCTTGGGACGAGATGTGGCCACCTAAAGTTTGAATTGTTTGGTCATACCTTTGTTTGCAGTTTGCATGTGTTTGATTTCGTAGAATTCGAAATTATTTTGGGTATGGATTGGTTAAGTAAATACAATGCTAGGATATTTTTCCATGATAGGAAAATATCACTCAGACACCTTGATTGTAGTGATCGGATAGTATACTCCGTAGAAAACCCTAGTATTG
This sequence comes from Allium cepa, assembly GCA_030765085.1. NCBI lineage: Eukaryota > Viridiplantae > Streptophyta > Magnoliopsida > Asparagales > Amaryllidaceae > Allium > Allium cepa. Next base: position 295,831,261 of record CM060941.1, on the reverse strand, counting down.
AGGTTAGTGCTTTGTTGGGTATTGTGGAGGTAGAAGACGAGTAGGATCGAGTTTGCATGGTTAGGGAATTCACAGATGTTTTTGAACCTGTCGTGGGATTGCCAACGAAACGAGCCATTAAGTTTCGGATAGATTTGGTACCAGGAGCAGAAATGATGAATAGACCGCCAAGCAGAAAGACACCTACTGAGAGAGAATTAAAGGTGCAATTGGTGGATTTGGAAGGCAGGAATTTTATCAAACCAAGAAGTTCGCCTTAGGGAGCAGTCGCAGTGTTTGCTAAGTAGTCGGACGGATCGTTAAGGTTAATATCGATTGTCGTAAGTCGAATGAGAAGACGATTAAGAATCGATATCTGTTGTCTAGAATTGACGATTTTTTAGGCCAGTTGAGTGGAGCCAAAGTATTTTCCAGTTGGATTTAGCAACATGATTCCATCTTCTTAGAACGACTAAGGATAATATTCTTTTGATGGTGTTTAGAACCATATATGAATCGTACGAATGGTTAGTAATGCCATTCGGACTAACTAATAGGCCAGCATTCTTTGTAGATTTGATGAACCGAGTATTCGAGAGCACCTGTATAGATTCTTGTTGGTTTTCATAGATGATATTTTGATATACTCTAAGGATGAAAGAGAGCATGAAGTTCATCTTAGAGTGGTGCTTGAGACGTTGAGGCAGCATCAGCTGAAGGCGAAATTATAAAAGTGTCATTTTTGGAAGAAGGAAGTAAAGTTTCTTTGTCGTGTAGTCTCGGAGAAAGGGTTGTCTGTAGATCCGACTGAGATCAAAACGGTGAATAATTGAAAGAGACCCGAGATAAAGAGTTTTCTTGGATTAACTGGATATTATCGTAGATTCATAAAGGATTTCTCGTGGATAGAGGCACCGATGACCAAGCTAACGTGAAACACGTGAAGTTTGTTTGGACCGATAAGTGTGAGGAGGCATTCCAGAAGCTAAAATACTTATTGACTAATGCACCTGTGCTAGTTGTTCCAGAAGGGAATCGGGATGTAGTAGTATATACAGATGCATATGGAACAGGGTTAGGAGTTGCGTTAATACAGAGAGGTAAAGTGATTGCCGACATTTTAGACCGCATGAGGTTAGATATCCAATGCATGATTTGGAATTAGCTGCGACAATTTTTGCTTGAAGGCGTGGAGACATTATCTTTTGGGAGAGGTTTGAACTGTATACGTATCATAAGTCGCTGAAGTATTTATTCTCTCAGAATGAGTTGAATTTGAGACAGCAGAGATGGTTAGAGTTTTTAGTCACCTATGACTTTGGTATTGAGTACACACTAGAAAGGCAACAAGGTTGCAGACGCACTTAATAGAAAATAATCAGAATGTTGTGTTGGCAATTATAATAGAGTGGGAAGATTTAGAAGCATTGGCTACATATAGAATACAGTGGAGACATGAAGCAAGATCTAGTAAGGAGACTGCTATGTTGTCATATTTAGAAGTTCGACCAGTGATGATTGAAAAAATTGCTTCTAAGCAGATAGAGGATCCTTTACTAGTTGAATGGATCAAAAAGTTAAGGGATGGAACAGAGAGCGATGAATTGAAAGATTTTAGTCTTGACCAGAATGGGTGGTTGAGGAAGAAAGGAAGGTTATGTGTTACGAATGTAGGAAGCATTAGGAAGGAAGTTCTTGAGGAATGCAATCATTCGAAGTTCACTATTCATCCGGGAGGAACTAAGATGTATCAAGATATGAAGAGAAGTTTCTACTGGGAAGGCATGTAGAGAGATGTAGGCTTATGGATGAGGCAGTGTTTGAACTGTCAACAGGTAAAAGTCGAACATCAGAAACCAAATCTGTTACTTCAGCCTTTAGATACTCCAGTATGAAAGCGGGATTCTATCTCGATGGATTTTATAGACGAATTACCAAGGTCGAATCGAGGAATTGAAAGTATATGGGTTATAGTGGGCAGGTTGACAAAGAATGTCCATTTCATACCAGTCAAGTCAATCAGGACGACACCTGTTTTAGCTAAGTTGTTCGTGAAGAATATAGTTAGACTGCATGAAATTCCTAGTAATATAGTAAGTGGTAGAGATTCCTCATTCACTAGCGAGTTACGAAAGAGTCTACAAGAGACATTAGACACCAAGCTTAAGATGAGTACTGCTTATCATCCGTAGACAGATGGGCAAACAGAAAGAATCAACAAAGTCTTGGAAGATTTGTTACGAGCTTGTGTGCTAGATTTTGGGGGATCGTGGGAAGACCATCTACACTTAGTTGAGTTTTAATATATCAAAACTTGTCAAGCTAGTATAGGGATGACACCGTTTGAGGCATTGTATGGACGGCCATGTAAATCTCCAGTTTGTTGGTTCGAGATCGAGGATAGGTTGGTTCTTGATTCGGATTTGGTTAGAGAAGCTGCAGAGAAGATTAAGTTAATTCGAGCTAGAATGAAGGTAGATTAATCTAGACATAAGAGTTATGCGGATAGAAGATGGAAGGACTTTGAGTTCTTGGTTGGAGATCATGTTTTCGAAAAGGTACCACCGATGAAAGGTGTAATTCGATCCGGGAAATCAGGGAAATTAACACCGAGATTCGTTGGACCATTTCCTACTGTAGAAAAGATTGGAAAACTCGCATATAGAGTAGAGTTACCGCACAGTTTGGCAAGAGTCCACGATGTTTTTTATATTTCTCATCTGAGGAATTTTATTCGAGATCCGGAGACTATATAGCGCCAACTATGTTAGAGGATTTAGTAGTGGAACCGAACTTGACTGTAGTTAGGAAGCTAGTTTGTATAGTCGTGAGAGATGAGTAGAGGTTAAGGAACAAGACGGTCGGATTAGTTAAGGTCCAATGGAGCGACGATGAGAGAGACTATACTTGGGAAACTAAGAGCAGGATTAGAAATGCCTATCCTGATTTGTTTTATGGTATGTTTTACCATTATGATTGATTTGTTGTATGCCTTATCGTAATTTCGAGGATGAAATTCTTTAAGGAGGGGAGTTTGTAAAGACCCTAATTTTGATTAACATTATATAGGGCATTTAATTAGCTAAATTAAATTAAATAATGTAAAGGGTTAAGGGATTTGGATTGTCTAAATAAGGGGTAGATGTACCAACTTACACAATGAACAAAAGGAATTAAAATGAAATAGATAAGGGAGATATAGGAAAAGGTTATATTCTTATAACCTAAACCCTTAATCCTATTCTCATTTTACAAACGTTCATAAACAAACTTAAAAACCGAGAGGCTGGCCACTATTAGAAGATAACAAGGGGAAGATAAACTAAGATCAAGAGGAAGAAGCTTAATCAACTTAATTCAAGATCAAATCTCAACTCCTTAATCAAAAAGCGAAGGTGAATGAGAGGTTACATCTCATATTTTTATTTTTTAGTTTTAGTTGAGATCCGAAATTATTTTGCAAATGATTTGCCATGGTTTTGATTGTTTAAATGGAAATATATGCTTGTTGATGATTTATGTTATTTCATATAGATCTTATGATAAGATTTAACTCAGAAAACCAAATAAATGATATCCAAATGCCTTGTGATTTTGAGATAAGGTCAAAAATAATAATTTAGAAATAAGTTTCAAATTTCATAATTTTATGAATTAATGTGGATTTATTATAAATTTTCTAATGAAGAAAATGGTTAGTTGGGTTTAAAATTAATTATGACTATTTAATGTTGGCTTAGCGTCGGAAATTTAAATATGTTAGAAAACAAATTAAAAGTTATTTATGGGAATTTTTTAGACCGTTCCTAAGTATTTTAACAAGTATATCAAATTATTTAAGGTATGGGATTAAATGTTTTATACGTTTATAAAAGGAAAAGGGGTAATTTGTAAATGTTTTAAATTATTTAGTTCTGAACTTCGACGGCACTTTTTGAACAGTTTTTGGAAAAGAAATTAGCAACCAATCGTTGACAAAAAAAGCAGGTTAGTTGAAAAAAATTCCCGTTTAAAGTCAAAAATCAGTTTTTGTAGGGTTTTGTTGTTTCGCTGCTTCCGGCAGCTACCTTTCGACTTCATACTTCCACCTTCATCCTAGTCAAAACCAATACATATGGTATCAAAAGATTTGGTACATAGTGGATTGGAGATAGGCGATAGGTATGGAGTCAAAATAGGGTTCCCAAGGGGGTCAAAACCTTGTTTTGATTTTAAAAGCAAACGCACCTGCTTTGCTTTCGAAAAGATGCTTTCGAATAAGATAGATTTCGACTTAGTCAAATGTTTTAAAGAAAGGTTAAGAAAGTGGTTGTACCTTTGTTTTATAAAGAAGCTTTCAAAGGGGTTGAAACCCCTTGCTGCCGAATTCTACCTTTCGAAGCAATGCCTTCGAAAAGTTTCTTTCGCTTTAAACCCTGAGTCTCTTCTCCAATGCTTTCGAAGGGATAGCTTTCGACGCCATCCACTTCTTTATTTAGGAAATTGCTTTCGAAAGTGAGGCTTTCGACTTAGTTCTTCTAAGACCCTTTTGAGATTTTGAAAGTTAAACCCAAAGGTTTCGAAAGGAATGGTTTTGAATGGTTTCGAAAGGTTGTCCCGTGTGTTTTTACTTGAACCTAATGCGTTGGAAAGGTTATATTTATGTAAAGGACTTAATGCTTTCGAAAGATATATGTTATAGGTTTCGAAGGGGTGGTTCCCCAATGTTTCCGAAAGGTTTACCTTGGTGTTTAAATGGAGGGTCCAATGTTTTAGAAAGGCATGTTTAAAGTGTTTTTAAAGAGGATGTCCAAGGGTTTTATAAAGCATTTGAAAAGGTATTTTCGATGTTTTCGAAAGGTCTATTATAAATGGTTTTGAAAGGTATGCTTTGGTCCTTCGGCCTAAGGTTATAAAGTAGTTTACTTTTATCGAAAGGGATACTTTCAATGGTTTCTAAAGGGGTACTTTAAATGGTTTCTAAAGGATACTTTCAATGGTTTCGAAAGGGTTTTTTTAAAGCTTTTAAACAGGGGTTTCAAATGTGTTCATTAACAATGTTTTGTGTAAAGTATATATTGTGTAAAGTATATATAACATGGCAAAGTGATTTGAGTAAAGCAAAAAGTATATTTTCATTGTTTAAGTATGATTTAAAGGGTTAAATCAATTTGAAAGAAATGTTTTCAAGGAAAATTTGATAAGGTAGTTGACCACAAGTAAATGACTTGGATATTAGAGTATCAGATGGGACTGGTATAGGGTCATGCCCTATACTTTAGCTAATAGCCCCTAGCTAATTTAAGTCCAAAATTCGAGCATGTAGGGCTTTGTTACAGGTAAGACTAAAATGATGTTACACAGAGAAAGGAACATACAGAGTAGAAGTAGGTTATTGGTGAGCCTGCAAAACCATTAGGATCAGTTGAACCTGGGAGAAGTAAGTTAGGGACAAACCATCCAGAGGAGTATCTAACAAAAATTAGATTATTTGTTTATTCTGTCTAGTAGGCCCAAGTCAGCCAAAGGTTAGTAGTTAGCCAAACAAAACTATAGTTTTTAGACAGATAGTCCATTTATTACCTGATTTGTGTGCATATATGATATTGTTGTTATTGTTTTAACCTGTTTGGTTGCAATATTTTGATGTATTATTCAAACCAGAATTTATGTCTGACTCGAAGTTTATGTTTTTCCCCTTAAACTCTCGGGTGCTCAAAATTGTTTTGAGTAGGTTAAAAGTTGAGGACTTACAGGTTTTAGTAGGTGAACGAATGAAGCTTCCGGAGACGAGCAGGAGGCTGATGTTAGCTGTTTAGGAGTTGTTATGTTTTTATTTCCATTGTGATGTATTAATACAGTTTTTGTCTATTTCGTACTCTGATCGTCCAAGTGGGCATTTTCATATGTCGCACTTAGTGTATTTTATAGTAATTATATTTGGTCGATGCCTGGAAAACATTTAGGATTATGTAATTGGATATGAAACATGAATTTGTGAAATGTAATTAGAAAAATTATTTTTGAAATTTGTGATTTTATTTTATATTCATGTGTTTCTGATATTATAGATACCATTAACATTACCGTATTTTATCGCCGGAAGTTAATATTATAGATGGCTGCAGCATTTGTAGCGCTTAGCTTTGGGCCCCAAGATTGGGGATGTCATAATCGACTCTGGCTTTTAAGGAAGGATTTGGGTTTGACTTCAGTAGATATGTGATGTAGAGAGTGATGGAAATAATTTTATGAATTTAGAGGAGGGAAATGAAGTGTTTCTTTATGAACTTACGAAAATGGTGGAGAGTGGAATTGAGGAAGAGAGTGTGAAAATGAAAATGAAGTGAAAATGGAAAAAATAAAGAAAAAGTGTTCTTCTATAGAATTTGTGAAATGGAAAATGACCAAACATGCCCTTCCTTATTCATGGTAACATGCTTCCTTATTTTACGGTTACATGCCTCCTTATTTTATGGAAACATGTCTCCTTGTTTTATGAAAATATGTCTCCTTATTTTAATTCTTTAATTACCTTTTAAAAAGTGGTTTAGACAAATCCATTAATTAGCGAAATGCTTTTCTTATTTGTATAGTTGTATGCACATATGTACACTAACAAGATCCAACAACTTTTGGTCGACGAAAAGTAGAATATCCAAAAAAAAGATTTCCGATCATATTTCTGATTTTTCTCCAAACTACTTATTTTTGTAAACAGATTTTAAAAACAAGATTATTATCATAAGTTATCACATAAAAGAGGCTATTTGAGTTAAGATCCATTATTTAATTATTTAAAAATATATTTAATATTCATACTTAAATTGACTAAATTACTAGTCGTTACATTCTCTCTCCTTAAAAAAAATTCTCCTCAAATTTTAACACACCAAGAAGATAACTCAAATGAACATATATCATATATGAAGAATTACGTACAAAAGAGATATATGATAAGTGACTACGCTATGGGCTGTGACTATAATATCGATACAATATATGCAACTACAATTCTATCAACAACTCGAGATAAGTCTTCCTCATGTTATCCTTAGCTTCCCAAGTGTAGTCTCTAGCATTATCGCTCCACTGAATTTGACCAACCTCATAACTTTATTATGCGATTTTTTACATCTCTATCAATAATGCATACTTATTTTGGTCAAGTTCGGCTCCACTTCTAAGTCTTCCTAGATAGCTGGCTCAATAGGTAGTGTCAGATCATGCACATATTTCCTTAAATAAGATACGTGGAAAACATTATGTATGACCAACAATCTCTCAAGTAACCCCACTCAATGGGCAAGCGGGCCAATCAGCTAAGAACCTGAAAAGGTCCAACATATCGAGGTGCCAACTTTCCTGCTTTTCCAAACCTTAACACTCCTTTCATCGGAGAGACCTTTAAACACGAAGTCCCCGACTGAGAACTCCAAATCTCTATGCCTCTAATCAGCATAGCTATTCAACTATCCTGGGCTTCCTTCATCTTCCTTCTAATCAAAACTACCTTATTTGTAGCTTTCCAAATCATATCGGGACCAAGCACTAATCGATCTCCAGTTTTAACCCAACACGACGATGATTTGCATAGTCGGCCATAAAGAGCTTCATAAGGCACCATGCCAATACTTGCTTGGTAACTGTTATTATATGAGAACTCAAATAAATGAATATGATCCTCCCATGATCCTACATAATCCAAGATACAAGCTTCCAAAAGATCCTCCAAAACCTGGTTTACCCTTTCTGCCTGACCATCGGTTTGAGAATGATATGCAGTGCTCAAACTCAGATTCATTCCCAAAGCTGCTTACAATGCTTTCCAAAACTGACTAGTAAAAGTTGGGTCTATATTCTTTCCAATGCTACTTGAAACTCTATGCAACTAGACAATCTCCTTCATGTAAATATCTCTCAAGCTTGCTACGGTCTTAGTTAGCTTTATCGAAATAAAAATGTGCACTTTTGATCATTCGATCGATAATAACCCAAACGCCTTCATTTCCTCTTCTTAATCTAGGGAAACCTTCTATAAAGTCCATCGATACCTGGTTCCATTTCCAACTCCAAATCTTGAGTGGTTGTAGTAGTCCTGCAGTCCTTTGATGGCCACCTTTAATTTACTGGCAATTAGCACATCTACTAACATGAATCGAAATATCCCTCTTCATTTCCTTCCACCAGAATACCTGCTTCCTATCGGATTCATCTTTGTAACCCTGGGATGGATACTTACTTAGATTGATGGCATTCTAGTAATACTTCTTGCCTAATAACATCGACATCAGAAACGCATATCCTACCATGCATTCGCAATATCCCACGGTGATATATCTCAAGGCTTGAACAATGTCCCTAGCCTATGTCCTTGATGATCTTCATCAAACGACTATCTTCTCTTTGCTTGCTTGCAATTCTTTTAAGGAGAGTCGGAGTAACTTCTAGATAAGCCAAGACTACGTGCCTTCTACTTAGTGCATCTGGTACTATATTGGCCTTCCCGAGCGTACATAAAATATCAAGATCATATGCCGCAAGAATTTCTAACCAACATTGTTGTCTCGTGTTCAAGTCCTTCTGCATGAAAAGATACTTGTCGTGAAGAGCTCAAACTTTTCGCTTAATAAATAATGCCTCTACATTTTTAATGAAAACACAATGGCTGATAATTATAAAGTCACGAGTTGCATAATTATGCTCATGAGCTTCAGCTGCCTACTAGTATAAGCAATAAACCTTCCATGTCGCATTAATACCGCATCCAAACCTACGCCACAGCATCTGTATACACTGTCAACCATTCACCTCCATTTAGGATAGCTAGGACTAGAGCACCGGTTAACATCTTCTTTAACTCATTGAATGCTTCTCCACACTTCGAAGTCCATGTAAAGTTAACATCCTTCTTTGCCAACTTGTGCGATGCGATTTTAAAGAAGTCTTGAATGAATCTCCTATAATACCCCACCAAACCTAAGAAGCTGACTTCCGTTTGAGTCTGTGGTGTCTTCCGATCTTGAATTGCTACTGCTTTCTTTGGATCAACTAAAATACCATCCCTCGACACAACATGTACGAGTAACCTCACTTCCAATTGCTAGAAAATTGCATTTAGAGAACTTAGCTCTTAAAACTTTCTTCCTCAAAGTTCCAACACAATCTCTAGATGGCGTTTATGTTCTCCTCGGTCTCGATATAAATAGAATATCATCTATGAAGACCAACACAAATTTATTTAGCACATCTTTCAATACTCAATTCATAAGATCCACAAAATAGGCAGGTGCATTGATTAGCCTAAAAGGCATAACCAACTACTTGTAGGAACAATCTGGACCTCTGAATGCTGTTAAGGGTATACTATCCTCTGATATCCTTAATTGATGTAATCTCATGACAACATCCATCTGTGAGAATACCCAAGCGCCATGGAGTTAGTCGAAGAAGTCGTCTATATGGGGAAGAGGATACTTGTTCTGAACCGTCTATTTATTAGGCTTACGGTAATCAACACAAAGCCTTAGTGAACCATATAACTTTGCAATAAAGACTACAGCTGCTCCCCAACTCAGGCAACTTTGCCAAATCAATCCCTTCCTCAGAAAATTATCTATCCAATTCCTTAAATCCTCATTCTTTCTCGGAGCCATTTTATGGATAGGTTGAATAATAGGTTTCCAACTGGGAGTTAAGTCAATACGAAAATCAATCTCTTAATGTGGAGATAGACTGTTAACTTCTTCAAAAACATCAGGGAAGTCGATAACTATTAGTATCCACCCTAATTCTTTCTAGGACAAATCATGTGCATAAAGGAAACTACTCATTAGTTGCTTGGCTCATCACACAACACCTTAAAAAAATTTCAAAATTTGGCTTTTAAAGATATCGTCCTCCCAACACAATCTAAGGCAACTTCATTCTTCGTCAGCCAATCCATACCGAGTAAAACTTCAAACCCATTAAAATCAAGAACAAACATGTCACATGAAAAATGGTGGGTAATGTAAGTAACTCATATATGTTCACAAATCATACACAAATTAGTTGCACCGCCTATGAGGTTAGATGCACAAATAGAGGTCTCTACAATCCTTAGGGTAAATTGCAATCCATCTAGTAATCTTTTAGAAATAAAACCATGGGAAAGCCTAGTATCAAATAATACTCATACTAAAATGCCTATAACATATAAAGTACCTTTAAGAACTCCTTTCTCCTTCACATCCTCTAAAGTTGATGGTTCATTTTTTATGACATAAACCTTAACTAGCTGACCCTTCTTCATTAACAGACGATCCTCTGTCATATGCTTTAGTTGGTGGCAATTAAAGTAGAGTTTCTTTTGAACCATAGAAGAAATAGGGCATGTCTGCTGTTTATGAGCTCCGGAATTCTTAAGAATTTTGCAATATGGCCCTTCTACTCAAAAATAATGAAAATATAATCCTTGTAACAGTTTTCCTGAGCCTCTCCTTTTGGTTTTCCTCCCCGCTGCTTCTTTCCTTACTGATTGAACTTCCTCTTGTTCAGGTTGTTGATATTGCTGGTTGGTGCTGTTGTCAGCTTCTTCTTATCTAGGACTTCATAATGCAAATCCATATCTACGAGGTCTACAAAAGATCCTTTTAGGTGTTTGGTCACCTTCTCATGAAATTCTTCCCTCGTTCTATTCATAAACATTTCATTATTTTTAAGGGGAGTATCAATAAGTCTCGGCCTGAAGTGTGATAACTTATTGAATTCAGTTTCATACTCAGCTACAGTTATCTCTCCCTGCTTAAGATCTAGAAAACTTCTATATAGATGGATCTTCCCTGCTGCTGGCATATACTGATCTTCAAATACTCCTTTAAACCTCACCTAAGAAAATCTATCCTCTGAGCTAATTACGGTAATCGAGTCCCACCATGCTAAAGCTTCTTCAGCAATTGCTAAGATACCTAGAAATGCTTTTGCTCATCAGAATTACCAATCCCCTTAAGATATTCTCACAAGAATAAAGCCAAGCTTGGACTTTGATAATAGACTCCATGGCTTTGAAAGGCTTCCTTCCCAAATTGGTATATTCTTTGCACAATACTAAAAATTTCACTCGGGGTCGCACAAGTGCCACCTCTTCTACCATCCCTGCCCTACTAGCATTTGGAGCTCGACTATTGGTGGTCGTAGTACTACCAACTCCCTTCCTTGTCTTCCTTTAGTACTCATTTCTTACTACCTGAATATGGAAAGATAACTTTAGAATATATGGACGAGATTAACCTAGGGAAAAGGGTATTAAATCAAACATATCAATGTTGATCAAAATAACTCGAATATATGTATTTGGATATAAATTAGAAATACACATACTCATGAACTAAATCCATTCTAGGATATTACTAACCCTATCTCTAATGAATTGACCCAACCAAGGCCTAAGTGTTCGCTCGACCTAAGCTCTGATGCCACTTGTAAAGATCTATCTTTCTTACTCCTAAAGATGAAACTTAATATATCTACGGTATTTGTGTGTTGATCATATAGGTGACAGAAAGATAGGTCGTTGGGGTAAAATAAAAGAAAAGACAAGATGAAATAAACACTGAATCTCATAATGCGTCGAAATCATATATAATATAACATAAGATAGCATATACAATCACTCCAAAAATGAAACATCAGAGTTACAGTAAGTACTATCTTCGACCAGGGACAGTTATAACTGCCTACCCCCATAATGTTGATATATAAATACATATAAAAAACAGTAGAAATAAACAGATAACTAGATAATGGTTGTTGGTGAAATTTTTGTCTTTACCACAATCGACTAGATCATGAGACAATCTTGCGATTTATCGTCCTTACGGTTAGGAATCAACGAATTTAAGCTTAGTTAAATTTACATTTAGAAAGCGACTGTGTTGTTGATTGCTTAAACAACCAAGTAGTCATACTTCAACTATTTGTTGAAATGTCGAGATGGATTGATGAACTAAGATGCGATTAAAAATAAATAGTAGAAATATAAAAAGATATGGAAATATTTTACGTGGTTTGGATTGTTGTTATTCTTACATCCATGAGGTAATCCACTATATTTGACTATTCTTGTACAAGAGATTTTAATGACCTTGAGATGTACAATATTTTACTTTTTTCTCTTAATGTAGAAGAAGTTGAAAAAGTGCATTATTGATGGTGGTAATCATCTTCTGCATTTTACTTCAATCTCCCCCTTTAGATTTCGCCATATATCGTTTATCCATGGCGCTCATACTTTGTACATAGATTGATGATGTGTTTTAGGTGGGAAACCTTGATACTAACATGAGATTGGAATTTTGAAGCGGGATGCCTTAAAAAGTGGATGGGAACCCGGGTCTGCATAGGTTGGCCTCCTCTCTCATGAAAAAGCAAGCTGCTCTGAGAGGAATGATAAGAGACCTTTCTGGGGCCTTGTTGTGTTGTTGAAGAATAAGAATGGGTGCGATAATGGAGGTCATTTGGCATTCAGACTTCACTGCCCCATGGCTACTCTTACTTTCTTTGCTTAATTTGTCACCATGTTAGGTAATAATAGGGGAACTCTTCTCATTCTATGTTGAATATTGGTTAGAAAAGTTTGAGACTTTTGTGCTATTTGATTGCTTCCTTGGCTATTGCTAATGAGAGATTACGTGAAGGAAAGCTTTACATTTTTCGTTTTCCTATAAGGTCAAGCCTATGTTGAAGATAGTTCGGATGATCCTGTATATAGCCCATGTAGAGTGCTTTCGATTTTGTATGGCGCTGTCTAGGTTGCCTTATGAATATGCTTGTACAGACCCATTCTTGTAGGGTTTGACAAAATGTGAATATAGTTAACTCAGAACCTCGCATGCCAGCCTCTTATGCCTTGGTTTTGTATTCTAGTTTGGCCTCTGCTTCTGAATGTATTCAATGCATTTTGTTATGTCTTTTTGATGCACATAGCATCTATGCGGCTTTGATCATATTGAAGAAGGTTTGGGTCTGGTTAGAAGCTGTGACCTTAAGCCCGCACTGTGCTCAGTTCTGTTTTCATGGGGATTATTTCTCTTTCTTTAAGTATTTATCTTATTTCTTTTCTCTATCATTTGTGGTAAGAACGGGTGTAACATTTTTCCCCAAGTATGTAATGACTGTAGGTCGGGGTAGATGTATCGCCTTATGCACCCGGTCTGTAACCCCACTAGTCCTGTCTAATCTATTTTTTCATCGTTAGGAATAAATATTTTCAGTTGCAAGTTCATTAAATGCTCTAGTACGCGTGTCAGTGTTTTATTGGACCACCTTATAATAGCTGTTCAATTTGCCTTTTTCGTCTTTCTATATGGATTTTCACTAGTCATTTATACTTATTATTTTCTACAGCAAATCCACGTTTCATCTAATGTTTGATCATTTCAATCATGCGGTTGCAATTCAAATTCAGCTGTGTATTCTTCTTTCTTCATCTTCCTCGAATTTTTTCATCTTCTCACTTGCAATGAGTTAGATTAATTTTCAAATTTAGGGGTAATTTCATAGGTTAAGAATTGGATAAGTCGTATTAACTTTCTCTTGATCTTTCTTTGAAGTAGTATCTAGGGTTTTTAGCATGGATCCCTCTACTTCTTCTTCTTCTTTGTTTCTTCCTTCTGAAATCACTTATCTGGAGGATGCTATTAGGATCCTTAAACAATTCAGATTTCGTAGGTATGCACCTAGGGTTACGGAATCTCATAAGTGGACGGACACTCCACATCGCCATTACTTTTGAGCATACTCGATGCGGGTTATTTCTTCCTATGCATCGTGTAATCCATAAATGGCTTGCCACTTTAGGTATTGCTTCAGTTCAAATTGCCCTCAATTCTTACACCTTTGCTTTAACAGCTTTTATCCTCTATGCCGATAATGGCATTAACCTAACTAGTAAGAAATCTGATTCCTTTTTGATGTTAAAAGAAGTCCTAAAAAGGAGAATAAGGCCTTTTTATATATTCAAGCTAAAAATTCATTTCTGACAGGTGGCCCTAGCAGGACTGAACTATGGCTCACTTTCTATTTCTTTATTTCAAATTATGATAGATTCCCTCCCTTTTTCTAAGATTATTATGTTCACACTATCTCTTCAGAGGTGAATGTGTAGATGTACGAGTCTCATAGTGTCAAATTCAGAGTTTGCCAGAAGAGGCTAAGAAGATATCAGGATGGTTTGTTGGAACGAAGCTGAATGATCACGGTTTGCTACGTCCAAACCATATATTTTCTAGGGGCAGATTTAAGCCACTCCTCATATACTTTCCATTAGGAGTATAAATAGTTGGTAACAAATGTTAAGAGCTACTGTACCTATGGTTTTAATTTTTTTTATCTCTCTTTTTATAGGTAACATGGATAAAAATGTTGTCGCTAAACTTCGCAAGTCTCTAGGGGCAAAGGAGAAGAAGTAAGTAGCTTAATGAGGTCGCATGAAGGGTCTGATGATCCTTCTGCTCCCTTAAAGAAATTGGTTGTTCCACCCTCATCCGATGTTCCTACATCTTCTAGGTTGATTGGTTCTTCTTCACATGAAGAGTCTATTCCAATGCTAGTGGTTTTGCTACATCAAAAGTTCCTAACTTTGTTTTGATGGATAAGGTTGGGAGATCTATACAAGGTCCTCTCATTCTTCCTCCATTGGCTTCTAACATGCCCCTCGCTGCTATTTTTTTAGTTCAAAAAGCTTTTGTCTTATGTGAGTGATCATGTTCTCTCCTTCTTTTCATTTTCACTCTACGTTGGCTTGTTACTTATGTTGTTTTATGTTTTTCATTCTTGTAGTCTACGACGTTGATAATGAAGGCGTCGAATTAGTGAATGTGTAAGCCTTGCTTTCGAGTCGGGTTACTAGGGTTAAAGCTGATCTTGCTTCGGCCAATGTTGCATTGGCTGCTGATAAGGTTAAGGCAGAGGAGCAGGCCAGAATGCTTCAAGAGTTGGTTGAGAAGGTTGAGTGGGAGGCTAAGGCCGCTGGAGAAACTCGAGTTGCGAAGGAGCGTGAGCTGAAGGAAAGGGATGAAGATCTTGCCCGAGTTAAAAAGGAGCTGGAGAAATCTAAGGAGAATTCAACACCGTCACTTTAAAGGTTACATATGGTTTTTATGTTGTGGCCAGATGTGAATATAAGGTGGAGATTAGGCCTGAATTTATGGATGATGAATCCGTGATAGATTCAATTTTTGTATTCTGCCAAAATAAGTGGAAGGAAGACGAGGCTAAGGAAGAGGATGTTTTTTTTGATGCAAACGGGTGTGTAGCGTGGAGCTACACAGCCGATTATAATGATATTAATATATAAGTAGTCCGACCAACAAGCCTGGTCGATAGCCAAACAGCATAGTTCGAGTTTAGTTTTAACATCACTGATTTTAGTACAAAAAATAACTTCCCAGCAATAACTCCACTGTCAAAAAACTTCAACTACTACTAAACAAGGTTCAGAGACTGACGGAGAAAGGTTAAGACTTAGTTGTCTCCTGGCGATGTCGATGAAGCGCTGCCTTCCGCCTCTTCAGAAGAGGACTGAACTGCAGGGAGACGGAACCTGAAAGGTGCTAAGGAAGAAGAATGACCTGTCCAATAAGCGAAAATGTAAGCAATTCTGCAACAAAGGCTAAAAAGGGTGCTGGTTGGCTTGTTGAATAAAAAAGCGTTTCTTTCTTTCCAGATGACCCAACTGAAAATGGCTAGAAGGGAATCAAGGAGTCGATTCGGTTCACCATACTGCCAGTGTTCGAAAAAGTCGTTGATCCGATGAGTACGACCGAAGATGTGACTACAGACTGAGACCCATATGTAGTGGGATATATCGCATTCGAAGAAGAGGTGGCGGATTGATTCAGCTTCAGTCTTACACAAGCTGCAGAGCTGATCGGACGAAATGTTAAAACGAACAATGCGGTCTTTGGTATTAATGTGTCCATGAATAAGACACCATTGAAAAAATTTGACGCGGGGAGGGATGTGGCACTTCCAGACACGGGCGAAAGCGAAGAGGCGACCAGGGTGATTAAGAAACAAGGAGTACTTGGAGACAGAGAAACCATGAGAAGGAGAGAGTGACCAAACATGACTGTCCTTCACAAGGGGGTCGAGTGATACATGTTGAATCAGGCGCAGTAACGAGAAGAGCTCCGAGAGTGTGTCAGGAGAAAAGAGAGTTGAGGGGCAAAAGCATGGGAGTCCGCGGGCTACCGCCTCCGCCACCGTCAGGCGGGGGAGGTTGGAGTGAGAAAAAAGAAGAGGGAAGGATTTGTGGAGGGGGGAGAGGCTGTGCCATGAGTCAAACCAGAAGAGACAGTTAGCACCATTGCCAACATGGATTCGGATAAAGGAGTTGAAGCGGTCAACAGAAGTAAGAACACCAGTCCAGAAGGGGGAAGACCTATGATGAGGAGCGAAATGGAGAACGAGGAAGGGGTCCGCATTATAATGAGCAGCTAGAATCCACTGTTTCCAAATAAACTGTCCCGGCGAGAGCAGGCGCCAGAGCCATTTTGCTAGCAGAGCTTGATTGAAGGCGATCAGATTGGGGACACCCAGACCCCCATGTTTTTCATGCATGCACACGGTTTTCCAATTGACGAGACATTTAATTTTCCCTCCATTCCAGAGGAAGGTTCGTCTAATGGCATCGATTTTCTTGGAAACCCAGATAGGAAGCTTGTGGAATGAGAGCCAGTAAGTGGGAAGGGCTGAGAGAACAGCCTTAACCAGAACCAATCTCCCAGAAGACGATAAGGTGTGAGCTTTCCATCCAGCTAGTCTAGATTCAATTTTGGCTATAAGAGGGGTCCAGTCAGATCGGTGAAGCTTGGAGGGCCGCAAGGTGATACCGAGGTAGGTTAAGGGAAAGGTGTCCAGACGGCAGTTGAGGGCGGAGGAGATAGAGGGACCAATGGACTCTGCATTTCCAAGCATAATAATGGAACTCTTGTTGAAATTGATAGACAATCCTGAAATCAGTTCAAAGGAGTAAAGAATGACCTTGAGACAGTGAATGTGGTTAGGGGAGGGTGAAACAAAGAGAATTGTGTCATCTGCGAACTGAAGATTGGAGATCATAGGGATAGAACTGGAACTGAGGTGAGAATATGGTGGGTAGATGCCAGATAAGATGTTATTAGAAGTCGCTAGTTTGATCATGCGGTTGAACACATCCACCACTAGGACAAAAATGAGGGGCGAGAGAGGGTCTCCCTGCCTTAACCCCCGAGCTGATTTGATATGTCCTCCAGAAACTCCTCCGATCTGGACTGATGAAGTGCTAGAAAATAGAATGCTTTGAATCCAATTGCACCACGTGGGAGGAAAGCCTCTGTGTTTTAGGAGTTCCAAAATAAAGTTCCAATTAACCGAATCAAATGCCTTAGAAAAATCGAGTTTAAGCAGGACACCGGGGGTATTAGTCGAATGACAAGATGAGATTACTTCTTGAGTCGCTGCCACACAGTCTAGAATATTTCTACCGTGGATGAAGGCTGACTGTTCAATCCCAACAAGCGCTTCCATAAAGGTTTGAAGACGATTAGCAAGGACCTTAGTGATAATTTTGAACGTGGTATTGAGGAGGCTAATGGGACGGAAAGCTGAAAGGGTGTTGGCACCGGCGGTCTTAGGGAGGAGAATGATGTTGGCGTAGTTTAGGCAAGCTATGGACTGTGGGTTGGAACAGAACTCAGCACACATTTCCAGAATATCGCTCTTAATTACACTCCAGAAATGCTTAAAAAAGAAAGGGCCAAAGCCATCCGGTCCGGGAGATTTGTTATCATCCATATCGTTAAGAGCGGCCAAGATCTCTTCTTCCGAAAAGTGTGAGTCAATAGGGATTGGTGAAGGGTTAGGATACAGGAGGTTCCAGTCAATATGCGGAAGGGGTGCGGAGGGTTTGCCTAGGATGGAGCGGTAAAAGATAGTGAACAAATTCAAAATATCTGGAGTGCTGGTGACAGAGACGTTCTCCTGAACGATTTCCGGGATAAAAAGGGATCTGCGGCGACTGCTCAAACCTTGGGCAAAAACTATCTGGGGCTCTCTACGTAGTCGTATAACCAACATCCAAAATGACATCCTAACCCTAAACATACTGGAAGAAACTTCCCCACTTAGCGACAATGACAGAATTAAACTCTCTAATCTAGAAGTAGAGCTTGAACGATTAATGAAACAAGAAGAGATTGGATGGAAACAAAGATCCAAAACCAAGTGGTTGTAAGGAAGAGGATGTTGATCTTGGGTGCTGTGACCATGATTCTCAAGGAGAAAGGGAAGCAGTTATGGTGGATCAAGGAAACCTGAAACTTGAAGAGTAGGACCAACTTGCCAAAAAGTTTAACTTTGCATCATTGATAGATTTAGACGAGTAATCACCAATATCCTTTTGTGTTTTTGTATTTGAAGTTGTCAAGTTCACTTTGATGGTTTGTAATATGACATTATATTTTTATGTTATAAATGATTGTGTTTTCCTTTATTATTATTTTTAGTATTCTGGGGAGAATGTGTTGCAAAACAATTAAAAGAGACTGAGGCTAGACTCGAGAAAAATACATTAGATCGTATTGGGTTAAGTTCAGTAACCTGGGCTAAACATGAAAAGGAATTAGACCAGACTCATGCAAATCTTAAGAATGAGATCGTGGAGTTATTTTCACAAATCGATCAAGTCGTTTGAGAGATGGAGGCCCTTAGTGATTTTTTTGCTCCGATGGCATCATGCATTAGAGAGAGTTTCTTTTCCACTTGAAAGCCCTGATCTAGAGTGGTTTAGGATTAAGTTTAGAACTTTAATTAATGAATAGTCTTCTCATGTCTTTGTGAATTTAGAAAGGTGGTTAAGCAGGTAAAATGTAACAAACGTTGTGATTTTGAGGCTTGTCTGCCATTAAGTGATTAAATTTTATTTCAACAATGGTCTGAATTAGTTTCCTTCGAACTCTCTTCCATACTAATTGTATCTATCACCAGGATGCCTCTACCTCCACTATTGTTCAAACATGGAAGGGCTCTGATATGGTTGAGGCGGATGACACTCCTAAAGATGACATTGCTCAACTTAGATATGATGTCGGGAGGCTTGAGATAGAGTTAAAGTTCAATCGCGAAGAACTTGCAACGGCCCACAGTGTGCTCGAGCGCCCGTATGACTTCAATTGGAAGTTGCGATTTTGGTTTGAAGATGCTGCATCTAAACTTGAAAGGAAAAGAATGGACCATACAAGTAGGCGAAGAACTTTATGGTATAGTATACAAGGAAGAAATTGCAGAATATAAGAAGCAAGTGAAGGATATGTCTACCGAGACTGCAGAATACTTGGCGAGTTGGAGACTGCCAAATATAGGAGGTTGATCAAGGTATCTCAATCAGATATTGTCTTTGTTCCTCTTATGAGTTTTGAGTCCTCTTTTCTTCGAGGTGACGGTTGGAAGGTTATTGCTAGGCGATTGTTTGGCGATTTCTTAGGTCAGAATAAGAGGACAAAGGCTTAATTGATAGAGACCTTAAATGACATCAGAAGGAAAGCAGCATTGGAGGTGTACAAACTTGAAAGTGTATTACGGATCACTTCCTACATGAACAAGCTTGAGCAAGATAAGGCTAGGAATAAGAAGGTTAAATCATTTTTGCAACATTATCAAGATGTTTTGGAATTTTTCCGCCCTTTACTGGATCAAAATTTTCTAAGTAATAAGGAGGATTTCAAAATGACAACTGGCTTGGATGCGGACCCCTAGGTAAGAGCACATTATGACCCCAAACAGTCTGTCGCTCAAACCTAGTGTTTATTATCTTGACTTTAATATTAGGAAAATGTCCTTGTAACATTAAACTTGACATATGATGGGGAGGACACTTTTTTTGTAATCTGATACTGTTTCATTTTGAGATGCAGACGCTTTTTGGTTTATATTTATGTAAAGTAACCTATTAGTCTTAAGTGGACCCAATGCTTCCGCCTGTGGATGACCCTACCAAGATTCTTAAGTGGAAAAGTGACATGATGGATTATTATGTAGCCAAGGCTAAAGAGTCGGTAAATTTTCATAGAAGAGTTAGGATGACAGATACCCATGTTTTCCCTTCTTGTCTAATGAGGATGAATTCTTTGTTCCCTTCTCTAGAGATACTAGAAAGTCAAAGGAGCAAATCTCATGTGAAATTGATAGAATTAGAAAAATGGCTATGAGACAAATAAATGCCTTGGAAAACAAGATATATAATTTAGAGTGTGAGGCCTGACTGGATTCCAACGTAGTTTCCTAAGGTGGGATGGATAGGGCATCCCTTTTAGATGAGCTTTACAAAGAGAAAGTGAAAACCAAAAAAGAAAAAAATCAACCACCAACGTTCGATTGACATTTTCAAATGTTTTGGCTAGGACTTAACTTGTCCTCTATGTATAATTGGGCTGACTATGAATACAGATCTGTAGATTACGAAAACACTTGGACCGGTGCCAATTATGATCCGTGTGTGGCATATCATAGATCGACTCGTGGTTTGGTCTCTCGTTCTCGTCATCGGTGGTGATTGCAGAGCTGAAGGGCTAATTCTTGTCTCAGATTACCATGACATATTTTCATAGATCGAAACGATGTGGTGCGGTCACACTTAGATTAAATAGGTAATTTAACTTTTATAAAAGTAGCATTTTAGTTGTACACCTAAGTGTAAAACAAGTAATATTATTGCAAGATCAAGAGCTAAGTATTGACTTCTTAGTTTTTTGATGTGTACCTAGCAAGACTTGAGTAGTGTTTAGGCTTGTACCTGATTGACGGTATGTTCCCTGTGGTGTAGTTGTTTGCATTCACCTAGGATATGTTTGGGGGAGTAGTGTATGTGCCCCTGATCTTGACTTGATAGGTCATGACTTCCTGGTATTTGTAGATGCAATCTGATCCTTTGTTAAGTTAGATGTAGGTTGGGTACGAACGGATTCCAGTTTCGATGATGCAGGCATCAAGACCCGCTCCTTGTTCCTGGAATGAAGTGTCTATAATTGGATGCTGGGATGATCTGCCTCTTTGTTCCGACCTGCCCCCTATTTTGGAGGAAAAATGTCTTTAGCCATATGCTTGGTTGAGTATTTGACCTACCCCTGTTCTGGGGGTGAAAATATCCTTAGCCACGTGCATGGACGAATATCAGACCTACCCCTATCTTGGGGTGAAACATCTGTCTTGACCTACCTCAGGTTCTGGGGCGACAATGTCCTTAGCTGCGAGCTTGGTACAACCTACCCCTTATTCTTAATGAAATGTCAAATGTATGTTGAGCCGAATTCTTCTTTAACGACACCGTTCTCATTGCAGAGATTGTCGTTATTGTTCTTAGCTAAAATTATACCTTTAGAACAATGGCGGTAGGCTAAGAAGAGTAAATCATTATGCTTTGGGCATGGTCATTCCCATTATGGAAGTAGATTTGACCGAGAAGTCAGGTCCTGATATAACCTACGATCGAATCCTCATGGTTTTTTTGAAGTGGTACGAGTAGTCCAATATCTGTACGTCTAGTATGGTATGTTGAAATAAATGACATAAATGTTTTTTATACTGGTTTAGGCAGTCTAATATCCCTACGACCAGTCTTTATGATTAGCCATCATTAAAAAGTTCATACCAGAGCAAGGAAATTTGTCATCCAATTTAGAGAAATATTTTGGCTGAACTGCAGACCTGTTTTGATGTAGATCCAAGCGTGTAGGGTCGGTATCACCGTTATCAGTGTTAAGAGCGATGTTTTCACCTACTGATCTAGCATTTTGCCGAGTCAATGACTACTTATGGTGAAATGTGAAGGTGCAGATAAATATATATATTCTTTTTTTTTTACATAGAAATAATACAAAGATTTTACACCAGTTCATGTTGTTTAATATCCCTACATCCAGTTTATTACATTCATGCATATAGTTTTTTATAGAGTTATTTGCTCTGTTTGGAGGACGGAGGGACAAAGTGACGGAGGTTCGAGCTCTCCTTCTAGCACCAAAAAATGTTGGTAATTTTTTTGTCTTCACCAAACTTGATTGGATCGTGGGACAATCTTTCGATTTGTCATCCTCATAACTACGAATCGGTGAATTGAAGCTTAGTTAAATTCACCTTTAGGGAAGCGGCTGTGTTGCTGAATGCTTACGCCATCAAGTAGTCGCGTTTCAATTATTTGTTAAAATGTCAAGATGGATTGATAAACTAAGATGTAACTGAAAATAAATAGCAAAAATATAAAAAGACATAGAGGCTTTTTACGTGGTTCGGATTGCTGTTAATCCTATGTCGACGGGGTAATCCACTATATTTGACTATTTTTGTACAACATATTTTAGTGGCCCTGGAGGGTACAATATTTTACTTTTTCTATTCAGGAAGAGGAAGAATTTAAAAAAGAAGATCCTGTGCATTGTTGATGATTGGTAATCGGCTTTTGCATTTTCCTTCAATCTCCGCCCTTAGATTTTTCCATGTGTCGTTTATCCATGGTGCTCGTACTTTGTACCTGGATTGATAATTTGTTTTGGGTGGAAACACAAATATTGGCGGAGATTGGAATTTTAAAGTGGAATGCCTGAAAAAGTAGGCGGAAAACCCAGGTACGCATTGGCTGACTTTCTCTCTCTTGAAATAGCAAGCTGCTCTAAGAGGAATGATAAGAGACCTTCCTGGGCCTTGTTGTGTTGTTGACGCATAAGAACGGGTATGGTAGTGGAGGTCGTCTAGCGTTTAGACCTCATTGTCCCGTGATTGCTCTTACTTAATTTTTCATCGTGATGGGTCATAATGGGGAACTCTTCCGATTCTATGTTGAATGTTGGTTAGACAAGTTTGAGACTTTTGTGCTATTTGAATTGCTTCCATGGCTGTTACTGATAAGATATTGAGAGAAGATGAGCTTCACATTTGTCATTTGCATATAAGGTTGAGTCTGTGTTGAAGCGTAGTTTGGGTGATCCTGTATATAACCCCTATAGAGTGCTTTCAGCTCTGTATGACACTACCTAGGTTGCCCCTTGTATATGCTTGTATAGACCCGGTTTTGTAGGTATTTGAAAAAAAATGTGAATATAGTTAGCTCGAAACCTCACGTGCTAGCCTCTTATGCATTGGTTTTGTACTTTGGTTTGGCCTCTACTTTCGAATGCTATCAATGCGTTCTGCTCTGTCTTTTTAATGCACACAGCATCTGTTTTATGTGGCTTTGATCCTATTGAAGAAGGTTTGGATCTGGTTAGAAGCTATGACATTTAAGCCTGCTCTATGCTCAGTTTTATTGTCATGGGGATGGTTTCTCTATCTTTAAGTATTTATCTTATTTCTTTTCTCTATTATTCTTAGTAAGAACGGGTGTAACAACGGTGAATCCTCCCGCTCCATGCTCTTCTAAAATACATTCGTAAGACCCTGGACTACTTGGCTACTCAAAAATTAGATTACCCAAGAGTTTAAAGGAAAGAAAGAAACTCTAGGTCAGATGTGGGTTTGGTGTGAGTAAACCTAAAACATACACTTTTAGGAAGAATAAAGGTATCTCGTAGGACCACGCTGCACATAAAATCAGATGGATTTTTACCTTACAATAATCAAAACATTTACACTTAAAATTAGAGATATTATTGATAATGTTTAGAGTTGAAAATAAATATATAATCATAGCCAGAATGGTTACATTAGATACATTCCACAACATATTTAGTATACAACCAAGTTCGTAAAGCACGTATTGAAAAATAGATTCCAAGAATGATAAGGTAAGGGAGTACCTTCCGTATAGTACACCTCTAGAGAAAATGTACCAATGCTAGAAACATTGCACCTCTGCCAACAGAGAACCGACTTACCACTTCCTGGATAGTACCGAATATAATCGTCCCTTGATTGCGATCAGTAACCATACCAGGCCCAAAGCATACATCCAAAAATAATGATCTAGATCATGGATGATAATAATCTAATGGTAGCAGTCCATATAGCCGTACCGCATCTCCCCTATTTTAGTTATTCCTAGGTGTGAGTCTTGAGGCAACGATTATCATTTTTAGCAAACCCATCTTGGAATGCCGACACTGCCCTCCAAACAACAATGCAATGCTAGCATTCATTATACAAGTTGTTCTGAGATTGAAAAACCACACTAACCTTACTACCTTCCATTTTGAAATCACCCTCATGATAGGCAGTACAACTCTATATTATACCTCTCGATTATTCAGAACATGAAGTGTTTGTTAGTTTGAAGTGGTTCATATAAAATATACTTATCCGAAACTGGTGTCTCTGAACTAAAACAATATATTTTCGACTAACTTAATTCCAGTTTAGAAATACGCAAAAAAATATAAGAGTCTTCTCTAGGGAACTCGAATATACATTCTTAAAAGAGAACTACGTTTCATAGGAATGATTCCTCGTCGGGGGATCTCAAATCATATGAAATCATGAAGCTTTTATTGCTTCTTAAGTCAAAATAGGTCAAGTTATCGATAGTGGACAAACCAATGTCTGGTGTAAGTATACAGTTTGCATATGGAAAACCGAATATCATATACTTATCACTACTTTTTGATTTAAACACCATACTATCCTTTGATTAACTATGAAGTCGGACAAGTTAGAGTACTAACCTTGCCTCGACGACTTTCTTATTTCTTACAGATAGAAATAGGCTTTCATACCTTGAAAATTAGTGTCGAGTATAAGATGAAGTACCTTCCATAAACTTAATTAATCATGATCAATTTATAGGAATTAACCGGCTTATACTTATTATGTTTTCGACCTTTCGACTTCTCTATCCCTCGCGCAGAAATGAAGCCAGGTAAGTCAGGGCACTCATTGCTCTTGGCCTTGCCTTAGTTAAAACACTTTGATTCTAGATCTCATAGATAGGGGAAAGTCTGCTCATTGGCTTTTAGTGCTAAATATATGATGACTTACTTCCCACAAACATGTGTATATTTTAGCATTACTTTTCATATTCTTTTTATGTTACTTAATGGCATAGATAAAGAAATCCCTTGTTTAAAACATAGTCTTTTTAAAACAATTGGAAAATCATCTTCATAAACTCATTTCTAATCTTCGATTTCAAACTAGTACTATTCATCGGTTAGGAATGAAGCCGTTCAAGTAGGGGTATCATTACTCTTAAACCTTGACTCGACATTCATTTATAACTTCAAAATGGAAACAAGTTTCCATACCTCGAAGTCTAAAAAAAATAAGATCCAAGAGTACCAATATGCTTGTTATTAAAACATTTTCCAAAACATTTATTTAAACCAAACCTTGATTTAATAAGCAGCATTTTCTCTTTTATAAATGCAAATACCTTTCTAAATCCCAAACCACTTTAAAAACCTTCGTACGAGGTTGAAAACAAGATTGAGTTCGAAAATCATTTAAAAAATACTTGGAAAACAAAGTAGTAAACCATTTAAAAGAAGGCACGGGATTTCAATGTCGTAAAAAAAATCCATAAGTTGACTATAACTAAGAAATATTCACAAGCATTGACATAAACAAGCATATATAAAAATCATAAAGGCGAGGAACTCCTTAGAGTCCCTCCATACCAAGAGTCCCTTGTAAATCATGTCATATGCACTTTGAAGTGTTTCATTGTGACCTATTTGCTATGAACACTTCAACTTCCATTTACTAATCCCCTGTCTATTCCTTATGTATCATTCGCGTTCAAGCGGGAAATTAATCCAAACAAATGAGTATACATATGTAAATACTACATAAGAAAAAAAATGAATAATTATTACAACAAATTAAATCCTTTTAAAGTTGTTTTAAAGTGTGTTTAACTCACTTAAATCAAACTCAAACTCCAGCCAAGCTACTACTTCTTTACCGTGACCTTGCAATCAACACATGAACCTAGTTTCCTTTTCCAAAACTTACTTCACAAGACTAGGAGAAGCTCATTTGAGTTCGGCCATGACTAGGGGGGCTCGATTGGCTTCTAAGGAAGGATTTGGGTTTGACTTCAGTAGATATATGATGTAGAGAGTGATGACAATAATTTTATGAACTTGTTTATGAATTTAAAGGAGGGAAATGAAGTGTATCTTTATGAATTTTATTTAAGAAAATGGTGGAGAGTGGAAGCGAGGAAGAGAGCATGAAAAAGAAAACGAAGTGGAAATGGAAAAAATAAAGAAAAAGTGGTTTTTAATAGAATTTGTGAAATGGAAAAAGACCAAACATACCTGTTGGGGGTGTTTCCGCCGAGCCATTACAAGGAGGGTACCATCGAATCAACCTTATACCACTCCATCCTATACCGAACCAAACTCCCTTTCCATGCCCGCCGAACCAACCCACTGCCGAACCAATGCCACTCCATCCTCTACCGAACCAAACTCCCTTTCCATGCCCGCCGAACCAACCCACTGCCGAACCAATGCCACTTCACTCTCTACCGAACCGAACTCAACCCTCTACCACCGAACCAGATGAAGGGAACCCACTGCCGAACCAATGCCACTTCACTCTCTACCGAACCAAACTCAACCCTCTACCACCGAACCAGATGAAGGGAACCCACTACCGAACCAACCTATCTCCACTCACCACCGAACTAACACAAACCAACCACTACTGGACCACTCACAACCGGACCAACGTCAACAGGCCAGATCGCTTCAGCCCAGGCCCACCAGCAGCTATATACATCCAAGACCCCTGCCCCCAGCTTCACTCTATAAATAGAGGGCAGGGGTACAACAATGGTAGACAAGTTTGAGAGCTCAAGCACGGATAGAACTTTCAAACAACTTTCAGTTACTTGTAATCAAAGCTTTGTACTTGTAATCTGAATAGAAAAGGAGAATAACATATGAAGTGGACGTAGGCACGTTCTGGCCGAACCACTATAAATCTGTGTGTCTTTTACAATTTAGTCCCTGCTTTTTATATATTTGCATAAACCACCCAAATCACAAAGAACAACTTAAAATCGACAAAATCATACGACTTGGAGGTGTTTGCCCATTTTTTGTGCAAACATTTTTGGTGCTTTCACTGAGAGCAGGAGCTCGAAGCTTCAGCTTCTCCCACTTAACCCTTTTTCTATCAGCATCGTTCATTGCTTGGAAAACATGCCTCCCGGACGGAAGAAAGATGCTAAAAAAGGAAAGAACGTCGCAACTGGAAGTATCCCAGATCCAGTGATTAGAGACCAAGACAATCATCCGGTCCCAACAGCAAATGTAAATCAGGCAGATCCGACAGCCTCTGCTACGGAACAACCAATTACAAGGGCGGATCTGGACAGGGTTGTGGCTGAAGTAACTAACCGCTTCGCATCTCAACAAGAAGCCTTGGTGGATCAACTCATGTCACGCTTAAGGGATGTTGAAGAAACCAACCGCAACACTGAATCAAGGGGTGAGTCCCAGTCTGGAGGATCTAGGAGACGACAAAGGTCTTTCTTCTTCGAAGAGGCTAACAACAGAAACAGCTATGGTAGGAGCCGAGCCCGGACTCAGCCCGAATTCCGACCCGAGGAAACACTTGGAACCGAACCCAACGGGGGAGGTACCAGGCAAGGGTCGGATGTAGCTGAGCCCGCCATGCTACCTAACCGTGGAAACACCGAGGGACGGGGCCGAGCTGGAGTCCAGCCTGAAGTTGGACCCGAGGAAGTGCTGAGAGGAGAACCCAACAGGGAAAGATCAAGGCAAGGGCCGACTGTGGCTGACCCCAGCATGCCCCCGGAAGACCAGAGGCAGCCGTTGGAGAATGTTAGGAGTGATAGACGATACCATCCCTACAGGTCATCTGGACGGAATCAATCCCGCAGGGAAGAACCAAACTCATTTCTATCCGCTCCAAGTTCTGATGAAAGGATGGCGCGATTGTTCAGAGAGTGCGTCCAACGGGAACAAAGGGATCGGGGGATCGGTGCTAGGGTAACCAGCCCCTTCACCCGCAATATCAAAACTGCCATCACCCCCCGGGAATGGAAAATGCCAACAATGGAACCTTACAAGGGAACCTCTGACCCCGTTGTACACTTGCAGAGATACACAAAGCATATGCTAATGAGCGGAGCAACAGAGGGAGTGTTGTGTAAATGCTTTCCACTATTCTTGGCAGATCTAGCTACCTCCTGGTTCTGCCATCTGCCCTAAGGATCCATCAGCTCATGGGAAATGTTGAAAGAAAAGTTCATCGGCCAGTTCCGCATTCATGTGGAACAACCCAAGGACGCTTATTCCCTATCTAATATCAAACAGAATCCTAGAGAGACAGTGCAGCAATATTTAACCCGATTCAATGCTGCAGCGGCCGCAGTTCAAGACGCCGATGAGAAACTTATCCTAATGGCCCTCTGCAGTGGTGTGCACCCGGATACTAAATTTGCTAGAAGACTAACAAAAGAAAAACCAGCTACTTTACCTGATTTCTTCCATGAAGCTGGAAAATATATGAGACTTGAAGACGCTGCCACTGAGAGGCAGTTAGGGCAACAGGCTAAGGCAGCTCCAGACAGGGTTCCCGCTGCAGCAAAGGATGTTCGGAGAAATGACTCTAGAGACAATGTTGGGGGCAAGAAGGGAGAAAAGCGTTTATATCGACCAGGACCAAGATTTGACTCTTACACTCCTTTGAATGAAACAATCGAAAACATCTTCCTGGCCACCCAAGACGAAGTTAGATACAAACGCCCCCCGCACAAGAAGGAATCGGATAACGCAATTAAGTCGGGAAAGTTCTGCCGTTTCCACAAATCTCATGGGCATGATACTAATGATTGTCATCATCTCCGGGACTTGATTGAAAAACACATCCGAAGGAAGAGACTAGAGCGCTATGTGAAAGGTCAGAACAGGACTTCAACTCCTGTCAATGAGAACCCGGGGCTGCCCCTCCCGGAAGTAGGCGGAGGAAATCGCAACACCAACGGCTCCAGTCAAGAGAAGATAGTGGTCCTTACCATATCTGGAGGACCACACATCGCCGACGGAAGCTGGGCAGAGATGGAGAGATACGGTAAGTCGCTTAGAAACAACAAAGGCTACATTAATTCTGTTACAGAAGAACGCCACCCGAAACGGAAAGAGAATGATGACATCACATTCAGTAGGCGTGATCTAGAGGGAAGGCGGTACCCTCACATGGATCCTATGGTCATCTCTGCCTGGTTCGGTCCAACCAAAGTTTTTCGAATTCTAGTAGACACTGGAAGCTCAGTAAATATCTTATTCAAGCATGCATTCGACAAGATGAAGCTGTCAATGAAGGATGTGTCTCCCTGCAGCAAACCGCTACATGGCTTCACTGGAGATGCAAAAATGCCCCTCGGGCAACTGGACCTCTTTGTCGAGATAGGAAGTCATCCCCGCTCCGTTGTGCGAAAACAAACATTTGTGCTAATGAAAGCCACTCAGCCTACAACGCCTTTTTGTGAAGACCAGCCTTGTTTGACTTCTACATTGTCCTAGCCTCGTGGTGCCTGAAAATGAAATTCCCAACAGATAACGGAGTAGAAGAAATAGAGGGAGATCAAGACGCCGCTCGAGATTGCTATGTGACTGAACTTCGCGATAACCGCAGGAAGGATAAAGGGAAGGATGCAGAGACTTCTCTCTGCAAGAAAAACTTGGAAGCATAGCAATTAAAGAAAGCCCCTCCTCTTCGATATACCAGCGATCCTTTCAACGAATTAGACCCTAGGGAAAAAGAGGAGGAGGCCACCACCGAGCCTGCAGAGGCTATGGAATTTGTATCTGTAGACAAACACTACCCAAGTAGACTGCTGAGAGTCGGGTCTCAGTTAAGAGCGGAATTGGAGGATCAACTCGTCGATTTTCTTCGCCACGACGTGGATGTATTTGCATGGACGCACGCTGACATGACTGGAATCCCCCAGATGTAGCATGCCACGTACTGAACATCGATCCCACCAAGGTGCCAGTAAAACAGAAAAAGAGAAGCATGGGGGCAGAACGATCAGCAGCCTTCGAGGAAGAAGTAAAGAATCTACTTGCCAATAACTTCATACGAGAAGCCATCTACCCAGAATGGATCGCCAGCCTGGTACTGGTAAAGAAGGCTAATGGGAAGTGGCGAACATGCATCGACTTCTCCAACTTAAATGACGCTTGCCCAAAGGACTGCTTCCCACTCTCCCGAATCGACCAACTCGTGAACAGCACAGCCGGACACGAACTCTTATCCTTTATGGACGCATACTCAGGATATAACCAGATCCCTATGCATGCCCCCGATAAAGACCACACTAGTTTCATCACTGACCGGGGATTGTACTGCTACAGAGTAATGCCTTTTGGACTTAAAAACGTCAGAGCTACTTATCAGCGCCTCATCAACAAGATGTTTGCGGAATTAATTGGACGAACTATGGAAGTTTTGTGGATGACATGCTGAGAAAAGCCAACGATCATATAAATCACCTGGACGAGATGTTTCAAGTACTTCGCCAATATGAAATGAAGTTGAATCCTCTAAAGTGCTCCTTCGGAGTATCGTCGGGAAAGTTTTTGGGATTCATCATCCATGCCCGGGGGATTGAAGCAAACCCCGAACAAGTCCGGGCTTTGCAAGATATCAAGATCCATCCACTCGAAGAGAAATGCAAAGCCTAAACGGGAAAGTGGACGCCCTAAGCAAGTTCATCTCTAAAGCAACCGACAAATGCATCCCTTTCTTTGAAGCCCTGAAGAAAGACAAAGGAAAGTTCGAATGGACTGGCGAATGCTCGACAGCCTTCCTTAACTTAATCGAACACCTCCAGAGACCACTAGTACTCTCAACTCCAAATGAAGGCGAGGAACTATATCTATACCTTGCTGTATCATCCCATGCCTTAAGCGCCGCTTTGGTGAGAAAAGATAACCGCGCACAACGGCCCGTATACTTTGTAAGCAAGAGATTTACAGGGGCAGAAGCCAGGTACCCTAAACTTGAGAAGCTAGCATACTGTCTACTAATCACGTCACGGAAGCTGCGATACTATTTCCAATCTCATTCCATCAGAGTTTTAACCGATCAACCGCTAAGGCAGGTACTCCATCGCCCCGACACTTCTGGATGACTACTTAAGTGGTGCATTGAACTAAGTCAATATGATATCACCTACCATCCTCGCACCGCCATCAAAGGACAAGCCATGGCCGATTTTATTGCCGAATTCACTACCAACGAAGGTAAGGATCAATCTGAAATAGCAAAAGATATCAAGTGGAATCTCTTTGTAGATGGAGCATCGAACGAACAGGGCTCGGGGGCAGGTATTGTGATAATCACCCCCAGGGGAAGGAAGCTGCACTATGCCCTAAAGTTGGAATTCGCTGCCACCAACAACGATGCAGAATATGAAGCAGTAATAGAAGGACTGGAACTTGCCTTAGAAATTGGAGTCAGTTCTTTATGTCTCCATAGCGATTCTCAACTTGTTGTAAATCAAATACTGGGAGAATTCCAGACTCGAGGGGAACGACTCACGGCATATCTAAAGAAGACCAAGCTGCTGCTCAATCAATTGGATCACTATTTAATCAAACACATTCCTCGAGGAGAGAATCAGGAGGCCGACGAACTGGCAAAGCAAGCTAGCATGAAGGACGGCACCACTTCCGGAATGGTAGCCATCTCAAAACAACTAGCCCCGAGTTTCGAGCCAATGAATCTGATAGCTGCAATCGAAGAGGAAACTTGGATGACTCCCATCCGGAAGTACTTACAAAGTGGCACACTACTCGACGGGCGTAACGAAGTTAAGAAAATCCTGAGGAAAGCTTCCCGCTACACAATACAAGAAGGCATCCTCTATCGGCGCGGCTTCTCTAACCCCTTATTAAGGTGCGTCGCTGGAAGGGAAACCAAGGAAGTCTTGTCCAACATCCATCAAGGAAGTTGCGGAGATCACAGTGGAGGGCAGACTCTAGCAAAGAAAATACTCCGATACGGGTATTACTGGCCCACTTTAAACAAAGACGCCTTAGACTTCATCAAAAGATGTGACAGATGCCAGAAATTTGCTAAGATTCCTCGACTACCAACAAATGATATTACTCAAATGACCAGCCCTTGGCCCTTTGCAGTATGGGGAATTGACTTGATTGGCGAATTGCCGACGGGCCGAGGCGGAGCCAAATATGCTATAGTGGCAGTCGACTATTTCACCAAATGGGTGGAAGCGGAATCTTTAAATAAAATAACTTCAGCAAAATTTATTAATTTCTTGATCAAAAATGTTCTATGCAGGTACGGGGTTCCACTCAAAATCATATCGGACAATGGACTTCAATTTGACAGCGAAGAATTCACCGACTGGTGCCGAGAGCATGGAATTCACAAAAGCTTCTCATCTGTAGCTTATCCCCAGGCAAACGGACAAGTCGAAGCTGTCAACAAAATTCTCAAAACTCTAATCAAGAAGAAACTTGAAAAGTCAAAAGGCGCTTGGGTGGATGAACTTCCTACGGCACTTTGGGCCTACCGCACATCTTACAGAACATCAACGGGACGTACTCCTTTCTCTTTGGCATACGGATCGGAGGCCATGCTCCCAGTTGAAACTGTAGTGCCCTCCCACCGTAGAATCCACTACAACCCAGAAGAGAATGAAGAACTCCTACACATGTCTTTGGACCTAATTGAAGAAAGAAGAAATGATGCAACACTTAAAGCGGCAGCTCACAAGCAAAAATTGGCAGCACGATACAACTCCAAAGTCAAGCGCCGCAGCTTGCAAGAAGGAGACTTTGTTCTCAAAAGGATCTTCCCGCGCCCCGGAGCGCTAGATCCTATCTGGGACGGAGCCTATGTAATTCATAAAGATCTCCACAACGGAGCTTATATTTTGTCAACAGTGGACAGAGAGGTGTTCCAAAGGGCGTGGAACATCCAACACCTTCGTCGATACTTTTCTTAACTTGTACTGCCCATATGAAGTGAATTAACAAAGAGAATCAGTGGACGTAGGCATTTTCGTGCCGAACCACTTTAAAAATCTGGTCTCTTTTTAACTTGTTCCTTTATATCTTGGCTGCTTGTTAAGCTTTATCCTTTTCTGTTGAACAAAATCCTGTATAATGGCATTTCCATTCTGAACACTTCACGGCACAACCTTACCTGGGCAAGACCTAACAGGTACTATACGAATCTATGCCCTCGTCAATGAGACACTTTTGCTCCAGCATCCCTCTGCTGCGAGTTAACTCATTGCTCGCGACGGCCCTCAAAGCCAACTGTAATGAGCCAATCATAAGCCACCGAGAAGGCCGACTATAGCCAAGGCAGCTCATTACGGCGTTCGGCTCGCCGGCAACTTTGAACCGATTATAAGCCCCAACATAAGGTGTGGCCAGCCATGGACAGTTCACAGTTGACGATCGGCACCCACGCTAGCCGGCCACGGTAAATCGAATAATACCCACGATTACGGGCCATAATGGCCCAGGTAGTTACTGTGCGCGATCTCGGCTCTGATGTGTCTTAAGTACGGCTGTGGTAAAAAAGAAAACTCCCCGCGGAGGCGTAAAATGGGTGACGAATGTCTCCAAGACCCACGGCTAGGGAAAGTGACTACAAAACCCGTTTGCCACGAACTTAAGCACATCGAAGGCCTTCCATGATTGGAAGTTTTACTATTTCTTATATTTTCATTTTATTTATAAAAACTTTCCTCCTATCCTCTATAACGATCACTAAAGTACATGACACAAAATGGGAGACACTCGCTGGTGGAAATGAGAACTCACAATTGGATAACAGGTCACTCAGCTGCATTCCATCCTCAGTCACACAAGACATTCAAAGCTACCGTCTACAACTAAAGCATGAAGGGCGACTTACCAGCACCTACTCCCTGATCATCATCCCCCAACTGCACACCCATTTCCTCGGCGGTAAGCAGCCGCATGCCCTCCTTCACTGCCACTTTCTCCTCCTCAGTAAACTGGGTCGTGACCACATCCATTCTGAAAGCTACGCCACCCTCCTTATCCGCCTCAGCCTTGGCCTCCTCCAAAGCCCAAAGATATATCATAGCCATGATCCGGGGATAGACGTCCATCCAGGACAGGTTGCCCTGCTTCCAAGTACGGAAGTACATGTCCTGGAGCATCTCATCCATCATCCCCTCGTTCTCCTCAAACTCCCTCATCCGGGCTTCGGAAGCCGACAGCCTTGCAACGGCAGCATCTCTCTTCAATCGGTATCTCGAGCAGTCAGCCTGAAGGGATTTCCGCATCGCCTCCATCTCCTCCTTCAGCTTGACTTGAGCAAGCTCTGCGGCCTCAGCCCTCCCAGATAACTCCTCTATCTGCTCAAGATCCGCTCTCCGAACCTCATCCACCGTGGCAATGGCCATATCAATTCGTTCCTTACAGGTGGCCTCCATCTTTCGCAGCTCGGCTCTGCTAGCCTCCTCCATAGTTTTCTTTAGCCGTCTGGAGGCCGCCTCGTGCTGGAAGATCTGAATGGCCTGATCGGCAAACTGTTTGACCTGATCGGAAACCATTAGCCGCAGCCGAATGTTAGCACTTCCGATTTCCTCTCCAGCCTTGACCAGTCGGGCGTGATGCCCCATTAACTTCTTGGTCTCTTCAGCCATCCGATCGATGTTTGCCTTGGCCTCATCCCCCATAGTCACAATCCGAGTGGTCAACAAGTCGAGATCCAAAGACTTAGCCTCATCAAGCACCCTTACCATAGGATTGCGGGGTAGGAGGTGCTCACCGGTAACCTCATCGAAGGAAATATCATGAGAACTCGGGTCCAGATCTGAATGACCCACAAATGGGTTACGAGCCAAGTCGAGACGATCAACATGAGTAACGGAAGGATTCTCTGATGGATGCGGAGATGGTATGGACTCAGTATCCTCCCCCGTGATGTCATGGATAGGCTAGGTTGGGGGCTGAGGTCCAAGTGAAGGTTCGAACATGGAACGCCTCCTCTTTCTCTTTTGAATATCCTCTTCAATGACTCCGAGAAGAGGACGGTAACTGACTACGCCCGCGGAACGGTCAGTCGAGGGCTTCGGTTTAGCAGAATCTTTGAAGAGTTTGAATTGCTCGAGGCGGTACCGAATGTCTGATGTCTTGGCCGCCTCAACCGTTCCTGAAATAAAAACCAAGTGTTACAAGCGTGCATGAGACTAATCCAAGAAACATGTGAAGTTAAAAAAGAGAGTCGAAAATTCACCTTGAACCGCCGGAGTTGCCCCAGCTGAAATGCTCTCAGAAGATGGACTAGCACCAGTCCCGGCCTTATCAGATTTCTTCGGTTTCCCCACCAAGGCCGACCCTTCCTCCAACCCCTCAAAGGCTTGGCGGAAAGCATCATCCGTCCACTCTTGAATCTCACCTGCTTACCCAGAGGTCAAGGCACCAACTCCACTACCACTCTGCCCTTCGCCACCGTTACCACCATCACCTTCTCCATCACCTCCGCTCTCCTCCTCGCCTCTTTCCTCCTCTCCACTTTCCTCCTCTGGAACATCTGGGCATGTGCTGGGAGAGGGTCCATCAGACTTCTTGAGCTTCTTCTCCCCGACGACTGGCGGTATCGAGAAGGGTCTCCTCTTGCTGCTCTTTGTCGTGGCCCCTCCTTTTGCTTTGGCAGCTCTTTCCTCAGCCGTATCCCTCTGCTTGACCATAGACTAATGTGGTAGAATCAAGTTGTGTCCTAGGAGAGTGGCGTTCCTGATTAGGTAAGAAGCTGACCTATCCCTACCCGAAATGGCCTCTATCTCCGCGGCCATCTGAACCAGATGATCATTCTCCACGACCGCAAAGCCACCTGTCGCTAGCAAGAGATAAAAGCACATAAGAAGAAGCATCTCAGTCAGAACGGAAATTATAAATAATCTTCAACTTACAGCCAGAGGTGAAGCGGTGGATCGAAATGGTGTCA
The DNA here is from genome assembly GCA_030765085.1 of Allium cepa. Lineage (NCBI taxonomy): Eukaryota > Viridiplantae > Streptophyta > Magnoliopsida > Asparagales > Amaryllidaceae > Allium > Allium cepa. The sequence continues at coordinate 295,795,357 of CM060941.1, read as the reverse complement.
TCCTGGACGAAGAACCATTCCTTCTTAAACATAGTGAATTTTGAATACAAGTCCAAGACCGGCTTGAAGGACACGGCCGATTCCAAGTTGATGTATGGAGACCCCTTCTTGTAACCTCTCAAGTTATATAGATACCGAATCTCCCGGTTAGAAGGGGGCGCCCGTACTTTCTCTGGAAAATCACGAACAGGCACACCAGGATAGCGTAGGAGTTGGGCTGGAGCTGGAAAGGGGCCACCTTCAAATAGGTGACGAAGCTAACTATCCAAGCATTGATTGGAGGAATGGCCCCACACATGCAGTGGTACCTACTATAAGCGAAGTATCCTTCAGGGGGATTATATGGCATGACCCCCTTCCCTGGCAACAACATGCGTGCTCTATCAATCCCAAAGGAGCGGGAGATAACATCAAGCTGCTCCTCTCTGAGAGAGCTCGGAAAGCAATCAGGAGGAGAGTTCAGAAGCTCTTGGGGACCATACCCATCTACTAGCGATCTCGGGTGGGTCCACGACGTTCCGGTCCTGGCTGAGCTGGGGGCACTAAAGCAGACTCTCCTTCGTCCTTGGATTTTCCCTTGTCTGATCGAGTTTCCACTTTATGAGACATTTATCTGCAACACCAAAAACAAACACACTGTTAAAACAAGTAATAGGGAAATATAAACAAACAAGTACATGCGGCCTGGAGTCTCATTCTCAATACGAAACATAAAAGTTTGAGGCTAAAGTCCATTCGGCCTCGCACTTCTCGAACTCCCAAGTCCATCCGGTAGTACAACGCCCATTCGGCACTTAAGCCCACAAGTTCATTCGGCAAGCCGAGTACCACAGTTCATTCGGCACTTGCTACATTCGGTAGTCCAAAACGCGGAGCCATTCGGTAGAGAGAGGCTAAATTACCTGACTCGGCAATCTCACGTGGTTCGGCAATAAGTTTGATTCGGCAGGAGAGAATCTGATTCGGCTATCAAACTTGGTAGGGAATAACGAAGGCCTAGCACCCCTACTTATAAACTAACGCAAGATGACCGGACCGGATGGTTCGGCACGTAGGACCGGATGAAAACACCCAAGCTTAAGCAAAGCGCGACATATACAGGCATATGCCCCACTTTGGGGGGCAAGTGTTGGGGGTGTTTCCGCCGAGCCATTACAAGGAGGGTACCACCGAATCAACCTTATACCACTCCATCCTCTACCGAACCAAACTCCCTTTCCATGCCCGCCGAACCAACCCACTGCCGAACCAATGCCACTCCATCCTCTACCGAACCAAACTCCCTTTCCATGCCCGCCGAACCAACCCACTGCCGAACTAATGCCACTTCACTCTCTACCGAACCAAACTCAACCCTCTACCACCGAACCAGATGAAGGGAACCCACTGTCGAACCAATGCCACTTCACTCTCTACCGAACCAAACTCAACCCTCTACCACCGAACCAGATGAAGGGAACCCACTACCGAACCAACCTATCTCCACTCACCACCGAACTAACACAAACCAACCACTATCGGACCACTCACAACCGGACCAACGTCAACAGGCCAGATCGCTTCAGCCCAGGCCCACCAGCAGCTATATACATCCAAGACCCCTGCCCCCAGCTTCACTCTATAAATAGAGGGGCAGGGGTACAACAATGGCAGACAAGTTTGAGAGCTCAAGCACGGATAGAACTTTCAAACAACTTTCAGTTACTTGTAATCAAAGCTTTGTACTTGTAATCTGAATAGAAAAGGAGAATAACATATGAAGTGGACGTAGGCACGTTCTGGCCGAACCACTATAAATCTGTGTGTCTTTTACAGTTTAGTCCCTGCTTTTTATATATTTGCATAAACCACCCAAATCACAAAGAACAACTTAAAATCGACAAAATCATACGAATTGGAGGTGTTTGCCCATTTTTTGTGCAAACAATACCCTTCCTTACTTCATGCTAACATGCTTCCTTGTTTTATGGAAACAAGTCTCATTATTTTATGGAAATATGTCTTCTTATCTTAATTATTTAATTACCCTTAAGAAAGTGGTTTAGATAAATCAATTTATTTGTAAAATTCTTTTCTTATTTGTATAAGTGTGTGCACATATGTACATTATTATATACAACAAGTTCCAACAACTTCGAAAATCCGAAAAACGATTTTCGATCACATTTCCGATTTTTCTCCTTACAACTTATTTTTGTAAACAAATTTTCAAAACAAGTTTATTATCATAAATTATTATACAAAAGATGTCTGCTTGAGTTATAAATTCCATTATTTAATTATTTGAAAATATATTAAATATTCATACTTAAAGCAACTAAATTACGGGTCGTTATGAGATGTATTCATATAACTGTAAATCGAGATTGTTATGGAAAATATAGACTTACTTTAAAATTATTTTTTTAATAAAGAAAAAACATACCAATAAGTTCTAAAAATCCAACCATATGTCGTCGTTATCTACTACTTGTATCTCCTAATAAAGACGAAATGCCAATGCTAGGGATCCATGTGTTTGTCCTTCCTAGCCTATTTAAAGCATTAATTTGGATTTGAATAACATACACTATAACATATTTATGAATTTCATAAACTATGGTAAATTTCATTAACATCTTGGACAATCTATATTTTTTACAATTCAAATACATAATTCCAAGTTTTATTTTTTATGGTCAATTATAATTATTGTAATGTCACTAAGTTTAAATATACAATAGTGCGTTTAAGTAATGAGTTAAACTTGCAATGATGTCGATACATGTAAAATCGTGCACTTGTTTATTGAGAAGAACACGAAAATTCATCAAATCTTTGTTGGAATCTAGGTTTTGTTCGATATGTAAATCCAAAGCGATGTCTTCTGAAATAACTTTCTTGCGTCTCCTTCAAGATACTAGCGTTTCATCGCTCGTTTTATGTACTCTAGAAGAATTATAATTTACTTCATCACTACCATCGCCTCTGCTCCCCCTTAGCATCCTAAGTTGATCTATCACTATCCCAAACAACACGAAATACCCTTCTCATATTTATATTGAAAGATGAAAGATGAAAAATGAAGTTAAATTGGGGTAAAATTGCGATTGGAGGGTGTTATATAGGGTTAGAAATTATATGAAAATGGATATAGATTAAATGGAACAAGATTTAGGAGTGGAGAAGATGAAACCGGCTAAAGAAAAGCTAGATATTACTATACTATTTTATCCAACATTATAAATGCTGAATAAACCAATGGCATTGTGTTCAAAGTGTTGAACATGTGGATCACAATCATTAAGGTTGTGATTCAATATATACGACATTATAAATATCAAGCATCATAAATACTGGATAACTTGGCTATTGGAGCTACCCATTTTTGTTGTTTTATTAGGATAAGTGAGTGTTAGTGAGTGAAAAATGATGAGGTGACACAGGCCGACTGACCCCATTGTTGGGAAATCGGGGATGCTCTCATTTTACATCCAGTTCGTTTGCTAATGCTATCATTGCTTCACTCTTCCCTAAAGAGAGCATTGTTGGACTTGTTCTTTTATTGGTAAAAATCAGTATGGCTCGATTATTAATCATTTGACAACTAATGATTTCAATGTTGGACTCTCTGATTTCAACCAATAAGAGAGCAAGCACAACGATACTCTCTAAAAATTACAGTAGAGCATTTCTCTCTTTCCCCTTTTTTTCGTTTTTTTTAATTTCGTAATTTGGATTCCCATCATATTGCGGTAAACACTACTTGATATTATTATTAGGCTAAATCTATCAACAACCCAACTTTTTTCTTCCCCACCGCAATTAACACTTAAAAATATTATTTTTAAAACTATTACTCAACATAACAGTCTAGATGTTCTTTTTTTCCTCCTCCTCCCCATTTTTCTCTATTTATTAGCCTCGAATTGAAAGGTTGAAAATAATTATACATACATACATATACATACATATATACATATACATACATACGTACGTACGTACGTACATACATACATACATAAATATGTCTAATTTCGTAAAATTCCATTTGATCAACAAAAATTATAGAAGATTTCAATCAGCTTCATCAAATCTCAAATATATCTTAATCAATTTTATCAAAAACACAAATTGTAACCCTAATCTTTATATGAAAAAGCAAAGACACATATTAAAAAACTTACTAGGCGTAATTTTTTGTTTCTTGATTCAATTTTTGTTAAATATCAATGATAAAAGTTGCAAATTAATAGATCATAATTTTAGCCCTCATGAATTTGACGATTTAAGAAAATAGACAATAGAAAGTGAATGAAAAAGAAAATAAAAATAAAAAAGTAAAATTGATATATCATGGGGTGCAAAAAGATACGCATGGAGTCTGATTTCCAAGCAAACACGGCTATGAAAGGAAAACTAAGGTGCACTAAACCTCTAACTAAAATTAGAGATAAAACCCAAACCCTAAACCCCAAATCGCAAAAGAAATCTAGGAAAGGAGAAAACGTTGCAGCCTTGCAGGCAATCATGTGGAGACGAGCCTTAGCTCCGAGCATAAGATATTTCTCCACAGCGGTCCCCAAATCTGCCTCCACGTCAACGAAATCATCGACGGCCGCCGTCGATTCTCTCATCCTGCGCTCCCTTAAAGATCACTACTTTGAGCTCTCCAAAATGTCCCCACCTCCTGTAAGTTGCTTCTTATTTGCTGAATAATCACCAATCGTTTCCAGGATTTTTCCTGTTTATTTCACTTGTATAGTTTTAGGTGGTAACATTCAGTTAGAGGCCTTGTCCTTGGATGAACTGTTTGCTGAATTCCAAACGCATACATTATTGTAAAACCGGAATGGCCGATTTAGGTCTAAATGTGTTTTCAAATCATTAAGTAGTCAGAACTACTTACAAGTTACTCATTTGAGCTTGGATATTTGATAATTTCTTCTAAAAAGGTAGCATAAGTAGGTTAGAAGTCAAATTTAGAGAGGCAATTATTTGTTGCTTATAACTTTTGATAGATTTTCGTGACTTATTTTAACCAAATAAATGACTAAATAGCTTTGTTGTTTCAAACAATTTACAAGCAAAGCGTCGTTATTTAGTATTTACTTTAAATTTTGCATGGACGTGGTTGAATCCAAACACTGCAGCATACAAATTTAGGTCATTAAAAAAAATGAATATTGTAGAACATGTCTAGTAGGGATCTAGTGTTGAATACCATGATTATAATATGAATTCCTAATCGCTATACTTCATATGTGAAATGTTTCATTCCTTCACATTCCATGATATATATTTGTTATGATTCGGAATCTTTTTTATGGTGCAATGGAAAGCTCTTCAGTTGAACTTAAAAACAATTCGATTAGACCAGATCTCAACTACGTGAAGAATTTACAATGCCAACAAAATGATTAAACGATTTTGTAAATGTTGTGTTTGAAAATTTCAGTCTTTGTTTTTTATTTTTCTATCTTGAATTGGTAGTTCTCAAGCATTGGAGAAGTTTACAATGGATATGTTTAGACTATTACCGTTTTTTCGTCTTCAGAATCTAACAACAAATGTATCACTCAAAAGATTTGGTGCAGCACATGCTAAAAATTATACGGACTTATTGTCTCAAAATGGTTATACCAGCATTATATATTGATTATTGAACATGTTTTAATTGCAGAAAGTCAATCCTCCCGAACCCTTTACTGTCATCAAAGGTGCACTAGAGGAAGACGGTCCAGTGCTCCGAAGAAAGTACAAAGATGAACAAATTAATATCTCTGTGATGAGACTTGCAAATATTATTCCTAATGATGCTGAAGATGAGGAAGATGGCCACGATGCAATCAATCAACTTTTTTTAAATGTGAGTGTTTCAAAAAGTGGGAGAAACGAAGAGCTTAATTTCTTATGTGGGCTTTATCCTGATGCAATCGGAATCCATTCAATTTGTCTGGTACCCAAGGGAGACTTGTCAAAATCGGCAACAAAGTATCAAGGACGTGATTTTCAGTAAGTTGTAAATCTTCTCATCTTGTACTTTGCCAGTTGTTTTCATTTATGCTTATCATAGGAACATAATGCAACACTAAATGAAGATTGCCTAAGCTGTGCAGAAACTAACTAGTTATAGAAAAAAAGGAAACAACATTTATGAGTAAGCATTGTTTAGATGCCGTTCATTTTTGTAACTTTGTTTTGACATATGAATCAACTCAGTTTAACTCCATGTATGAATAACTGATTGCTCTTTAATCATACTTCTATAAAACTAGTTTAATCACAGTCTAATTTGTTTTGACATATAGGAATACAGTTATATCGCATGATAAGGTATATAAATTGCATTGCATTGCAGGGAGCTAGACCAGAAGTTAAGAGATGGGTTTCATATGTTCATAGAGACGCGAGGTGTGAACGACAAACTCTTCCCATTTCTTCAAGCTTGGCTATATGTGAGAGACCATCGTAATCTCATGCAATGGTTTAAAAGAGTTGGCACCTTCATTAACGTGCAGAAAACCGCTTGAGCAGCAGAGTGCGTTTAGGCCTGAAATTTTATTTTCCTTTTTTTATAAATGTATGATTGTTCAGTTTTACCAAAGTGAAATATTTGTAAGAGCAATGGTAAACGTAAGCAATTTAGATTTTGTTTAGCTGTTTTCGTTTTATCCATTATTTACTTTTCTTTACGGGCAAAAATAGGAAAAGGGAGAAGTTGCCGAGTGTATTACACCAGTTCTTTGTATGATTGCTGATTTTGTTTGTTTGGACATTAAACATTTTAACTTGTGGTTCGTCTGTCTACCTATTCTAGTGATTTCTTTTAACGCTCGACTGCTGCGCTGAACCGAAATTTTGTTGATATCTGAGTTTGCAAGTCTCAAAATCTAATTGGACACGAATATATAGACGTCAATAGTAAGGTCTGTTATGTTTTCAGTTTTTGTTTTATTTTGTGTTCTGCTAGCCGTCCCCTTTTAAACCCTTTTAAACGGGTAATCTATTTTGTCGCAAATGGATAATATAAGTGACCACACAATAAATGTCCGATGAAGGAGTGTAGTGCTTCTGATGCAATCTAATGTACCTTCTTATCTGGGAACTAGAAAGTGTAGAATCCCTGATGCGGTTGATTGTGGGTGGTTATGCTGAGCTTCATTTATAGTGTTAGGTGATGTCTTTTAATTGGTTGAAAATTACTATTTTCATGCTTAAGGCCTCCAAACCTATGCGGAAGTTCAAAATGCCAGTTAAAAATTAATATTATTTCGAAATATATTGAGCAATTAAAATATTTTTTATTTATATGGGGTATTATAAAGGGAATAATGGGAAAAAAAAAAATACAAGAGTGAATTTTAACCGAGAAAAAGGAACGACTGCAGCTCATACTTTCCGATCAAACTTTGTATTTTTAGGAAAAATCAAATTACTAAATTATCTAAGTCTATCCATGAATGCATCGTCCCACATAAACTAGTATTTCTCTTGCACTTCGGTTCTCTCTAGGTAATTAACCACCGTATTCGAAAAAAATAAAAAGTAATCATCCATGGCAAACGATTGAAATTACAAGAGTGGTTATATAGAAATCAAAAGAACATACAAAAAAATCAAAATGTTTAAAAAAAATGCATACATAAATATTATTCTATAAAATTTGCACATTTCTACAGTATTTACAAAGAGTAAGAATGATTTCACAAAAATTTGCAAAACGAATGCATGATTTTGCAAATATTTGTAGAATGGATGAATATAGACAACGTTATTATAATATATATATATATATATATATATATTAAATTGTTGAATATAAACGTATTTTTTGATGGAACAAGCATGTTTGCAGAAATTTGCAAAACAACTACGTGTTTTGCATATATTTGCAAAATGAACCTATATAAACATGCTTATGAAACAATAAAAATAACTTTACAAATATATGTAAATTAACTACGTTATTTTGCAAATACTCATAAAATGAATATATCTAAACATATTTTTTCATCACTAATATCTGCAAAAGGAATGCATAATTTTGCAAATATTTACCAGATGTATGAATATAAAAGTATGTTCAAATAAAATTACAAATATATGCAAAAAATACAACTGCCATTTCGGAAATTTGCCGGACTATCGCATAAAAAAAAGGATTTTAGGGAAAACTTTAAGGTGTTGATAGTAAAATGATAAAAATTATTCGTACCTTGCTTAAAAAATTAAGCATCACTAATGTTCTAAGAATATATGAATAAATATTATAGAATCAAAGCCTGCAAGTACTAAGAAGAAACAAAAACAAGAGAATAATGTACTTATGTCACAGTCAATTAAGAAATGATTCTTGATGAAGGATTTAGGCAAGACATTCTATACACTAGGTATAAAAATATATATGGAGATAGATTGAGGAGGATATTGGGATTGTCCCTGCCTACGTGTGTAAACACTATACCGAATGATTTTAGGGTTGAAAATTAGAACCGGGAAACGCAAAACCGAACCAACCTGAAAAGATCCGAACGCGATGGATCTTAGATCGGGTTTGCGAGATGAAAATTACAATAAAGAGTCGATCAAACCTGATCCGAACAGGCCCAAACCAAAAGATCCGATCAAAAATCAATGAAATGTATGTATTTTTAGTGTTATTACCCAAGCAAACACGAACCAACCCATCCCGAACCAAAGCTCGGATCGGGTCTAGAATTTTGAAATGCATAGTTTGGACTCAACAAAAACCGATCCGCCTAGAATCGAGACCCTTCGGGTTGGGTCCGGGTCTATGGGTCGGGTCTAATTGTCACCTCTAAACCTTTTAGTATGGATAATTCAAAGTAAGGATATTGAAACCCCTCTCCATGTTCGGTGCCTATAAATGGGTCATTAACGCTGTAAGCACCCGACTCATGGAAGAGTCACTTTTAGATTTGACTAATAATCCAATAATCTGTTATATATCTTACAACGCATAGATAAAATATAATAGAGCAAGATATAAAACATGCAAAACAACTATATAATCAGAATAAAGGTAGTCATATATAAAACCTGAAATACCAGAGTATAGAATCTCCAAATCCATCTCTAAAAACATAAATGAGTGTTAACTACTCAAAGCACTAATGGAATATTATATATAATAAAGCCTAAATAACATAACTAATCGGTTAACCTCACGCTTGTCTCTACTGGTCACCTACCATGCACAGTCACACTAACCTACCTCTAGATCTACCGATTTAAGAGTAGCCAAGAATATAAGAAGCAATGACATAACCTCATTTCAAACAACAATGGCATAATTGGCTCATATATCCAAAATAATGTATAAACTTGATATATATATATATATATATATATATATATATATATATATCGCGTACGGGTATAAGAACCCATACATATCCCTGTAAGAATGAACTAAAAGTCTATATGATGGATCGTGTAGTGTATATATGCAAGTATATGTGACTAACTTATATGATGTAAATAATATAAAATTAATCTAGTAAAATATAAACTAAGCGCACCAAAATTTTATACTGGTTCGGATCTCCCGTCCTACATCCAGTCCCGAAGCTTCTCTTCAGAATTCGACTATCAAACACATTCACTTCGCCCGAAGGAATGTGCTTGGTTAGAAAAGCTTGTTCTTGTCAAGTGTGCGTTCTATAACATGAATATTGACTATTAAGTACAACTGCTTCCAATATATATATCTATAGGATATTGAAAGAATTATGTATATATGCAAGAGTGGAATACAAATATATGATTGCTAGAGATCAAGAATATATCAGAGTAAAAGAGTAGAGAGCACAAGTAAGTAAGGTGAAATCTTCTCTTGGATTCTTGATGCTATTTATAATGGTGGAGAGATTCCTTGAGTAGTTGCATCCATTAACAAGTGTTCTATGATTGCTTCTGATGGTGATAAAGAGTTGCATCGAAGAGAAGCGAAAGTGTCTTTTCAATTGTGGCAGTTGTAATTTAAATATCAATACCCGAGTTCAGTTTCAGACGTTTGGAATAAGTCTCAGACATCTGGCTCTATATATTTTTTGTATATAGTAGCTTTTGAGACGTCTAAGTACCTTAACCAGACGTCTGATTCTATCTGATTTGTGAACCAGAGGATTCAATCAGACGTCTGGCTAGTGCACTCAGACGTCTGATCTTGTGCATGTTGCTTTTCTTGTGTCTGTGTCATTGCTCTTCTGATTCTATCGACTCGTAGCCTCTTGATACGTTTTTTGAGTCTTGTTCTTGTCTCTTTAGTGATGTTACTTTAGCAATTACCTGTGAATAGAAATATATATATGCATATTCGATTTCCATTGTATATTTGTCGTCATCGAAACCATAGAATTGATTTCCTAACAATCTGCTCCTTTTTGACGATGACAATAATTCAATTTACTTATATATAAATTATAAATCTCCCCCTGAATATGTTCTTATTCTTAATGTTTTATTACTATACTTATATTTCTCCCCCTTTGGCATTATCAAAAAGAATTTTAAATAATTTAACCAATCGTCAAACACAAAAGGAAAATTTCATTAATAATTCGAAAGTGATTACATACATAGATTTTGTCAATTTTACAACAGTTGAAATCCCCAAAAAAAAAGAAATAAACTAAAATGTATGATTCCTAAAGTCTATGATTCCTTTGGAGAAGCTTTATTTTGATCAACTTTCTTTGTTTCTTCTTTTTCAGAAGTGCTAGCCTTTGTAGGAGACGTCAAATGTTGCTTGAGAGGTTTGTCCTCAGAAAGTTTGGAATGTTTTGCGGGAGGAGAAGGTACTGGGGTGCCAATCTTCAGAAGGTGGTGTTGGACCGCGAACCCGTTGTAGTACTTCTTTGAGAACCGACAAGACAGTCGAAAAAAATTCTTCAATTGTGGCTAGGCGTGTAGCAAATGATGTTTCGAAGTTGTCAATCCGCTTAGCCAAAAGTTTTTGATTTTGAGATAATATATGTTGATTTCGAAGGGTGAGATCTTGAACACTTTCATTTGTATTTGTATCCATTCAAGTCTCCATAATCTCATCCTGTCCTGGATAATCAAATGGTGCAGGAGGAGATGGAGTTGCTTCTTGATGTTGTTCCTCTTCTTGAGATGGTTCGATGTGTGGTTGAGGTGGGGGCTTAACTCGTCTAGATTGACGATTGTGCATCCAATCTTCGAAGGATATAAATTCTGGGGAAATCTCAGGTAGGTGCATAAGTGAGAAATATTTGGTGGAAGCATATTTTGGTGAGATTTCTTCGAAGGTCGATAGGTAGGACGGGATGTTATGTGCACTAAGAAGTCTCATAATATATGTTGGGTAAATAATCGATGGCCGGGATCAAGTACAAAAATGTTTGAGCTCGTCAAATATGAATTTGACCCAATTCACCCTTGTTCCACTAAATAGAGAATATATGGCTTTGTGCTCTAACTTGGTTATTTGCTCGTGGCTTCCCATACGTGGAACGATGGTATTGATTATTATTCGAGTAAGGAGCCGAGCTTTTGGACGTAGATATTTAGAGGCAAACTGTGGCATTTCATCTTCCCAAATTTGATGCGTTATACTATTTCTTGGCTTAAAGCGCATATCGGGAATGTTGTATAAATCTTTGCCCGTGTCAGAGCATCCTAGGGTTCAACCTATTATGTCAGGAGTTAGTCTAATCGTGTTGCCATACACGCTAGACCAGAGCCAATTATCTTCATCTTCAGTTGTCCCATACTGAAGTGCTATCCAAATTCGCATAGAAAAGAAATATCGCCAATTGATCGATTTGGATGTCATTAGGAGTGAATGAAATCAAGGTTTCTAACCCGGCATTCTCACACATTTCATCCAAATCATACATTGAAAATTTAAGTAGATTATAGAATGGACCTGTGTGAAGCTTTTTCTTTTGTATATCTTCATACCTCTTGATTAAATGTGGTGCTCAATTCATCCATCTTTCAATTTTATCATCCGAGCAAACTTGAGGATTCGAAGATGATGTTGGTTGGGCTTATTTTCATTTGGAAATCTTGGGATTCTTAGTTCGAGGAGGCATTTTGATTTGCTTGCGCAAAGAGGAAGTTTTTGAGAGAAAAATCGTCACTAGGGGAATCAGAGGTTTGAAAATTCTGAGATAAAAGAAAAAATGATATGATCTGGGCTAATTTAAAGAGTTGATTGAATTTCAGACGTCTGGAATCCAAATCAGACGTCTGGTTTGCCCTAAATTGAGTACAGCAGATAAATTCAGACGTCTAGTTTTTGGGTTAGACGTCCGGTTTGATCCAATGTGTAAAATTTGATAAGCAGAGAGTTTTACCAGATGTCTGGGTTAAAAATCAGACGTCTGGAATAGGTCAATTTTGTAAAACTTTGTGGTAGAGAACTAATTCAGACGCCTGGGTCTAATTTTAGATGCCTGAAATTTTCTGATTTTTATTTCGAAGAGACAGAACAAATTTTCAGACTCTGTAGGGTGTATCAGACGTCTGACATATGCACAGTGCTTAAAAAATAGACATATATCAGAGTGTCAGACGTCTGAGGTCCATATCCAAACGACTAAAATAGGCAGCTTTTCTAAAAATAGCCTAAAATTTAATGGTTTTGCTTATTTTTTGATTCTCTATAAATAAATATTATTATTTGTGTGAAATAACAAATAAATATAGATACATACAATAACAAATATAATTTATTTAGAAGGCGATGGAGTTTTATGATCTCCTGACTTGTTATCCTTCCATGGTTTAAGTGGAGACCATATATTTCCAAGTTCGTGAGTTCTCGGAGAGCCAAAAAATCATCTTGGTGAAGGGTCCGAAGGAGTACGATATGAAGACGAGGAATCCAAAGAACTACAAGATTTTGGAAGTGGTTCATGGACATCTTTCTTCCTTGACGTACAAAACTTCATCGCTACTTGCTACAAAAAGCTTAGCCGTTGTGCTATAACTTTTTGTTCAAAATATAGTTCTCGTTGTAGATCTATCTGTTGTTTCTGATAGTGATGAATTTCATCAATTTTCTCCTTTGTGTTAGGAGAGACAAACATAGATCTTTTGGTCTTCTTGCTATCGGGCGTAAATCCCATGTGATATAAGGACCACATATACGTCGGTTCCTGCTTTGGTGTAGGTGTAGGAAGCCATTGTGGTGTATCAGCCGAGCTATTCTTCGTAGGTGTCGAGATGGATATATAAGAGTTCTCAGAAGACAAGGCTATATTTTGTTTCTTGAAGAGAATATGAATTGTGTGTATATAGTTTTTCTTGTTATATAACTGTTTATATATAAGTTGAAAAAGATTATTTATGGAAAAACTAACTATTTAAAAAAATTAAAGGTTCAGAAGTTATTAATTATAATTTGTGGATAGTAAAATAAATGACTAATCATAGCCTAAATGAAGCAGTGGTTATTTAAGGGAGAAGATCATGAAGTGAGCAAAACCCTAAATTTTGTCGGAGTTTAATAAAAGTTTGTTCATGTAGTGGTTTTGTAAAGATGTCTGCTACTCGATTTTCGGCATTTACGTATTCTAATGAAATAGTTCATTTTTCAACATTGTCTCGTAAAAAATGATGTTGTGTAACCATATGCTTAGTTCGTGAATGATTAACAGGGTTTTTTGATAAATTTATAGCACTTGTGTTATCACAATATATTGGAGATTTGTTGATAATTTTGCCGAAATCGGTAAGTGTTTGTTGCATGTATATCACTTGTGCACACGCTAAAGCTGCTGAGATATATTCGGCTTCGTAAGTAGATAAAGAAACACAATTTTGCTTTTTTCTAAACCATGAAACTGATGATTGTCCGATAAAGTGACATGTTCCACTAGTACTCTTACGATCTGTTCTACATCCATTGTCCGCATCGCTATATGAAACTGGTTCAAATGATGATCCTTTAGGGTAAAACAAACCATAATCTCTAGTACTAGATAGATAACGTAAAATACGCTTGACATCGTAATATCGGGTCGACTAGCCATCAAATAAAGTAAGGAACCAATCATGCTACGATATAATTTTTCATCAAAATCTTTTCTGTCATCATCATTTTTTAAGTGAACAATGGTACTCATTGGCGTTGGTTTGCTCGAAGTTTTATCCATTTCAAAACGACGTAATAGATCGTTATAATATTTTTCTTGATAAATAAAAATTCCATTTTCAAGTTGTTTTATTTGTAAGCCTAAGAAGAAATTTGATTCTCCCATATGTGACATTTCAAATTCATTTTTCATAATATTTGAAAATTGATTGCATAGATTTTAGTTGGTTGAACCAAAAATGATATCGTCAACATAAATTTGTACTACTAAAATATCATTATTTTCTCTTTTAATAAATAAAGTTGTATCTATTTTGCCTATTTGGAAACCAGATGTAATTAAATGATTTTTAAGACGGTCGTACCATGCTCGAGGAGCTTGTTTTAATCCATATAATGCTTTGTTTAACTTAAAAACATGATCGGGATATTTTTCGTGAACAAATAATGGGTTTTTTTTCTACATATACATTTTCTTTAATAAAACCGTTTAAAAAGGCACTTTTGACATCCATTTGAAATAGTTTAAAATTGTGATGAGTTGCAAAGGCGAATAATGTACGAATGGCTTCTAATCTAGCTAATGGAGCAAAGGTTTCGTCACCATCGATACCTTCTTATTGATTATAGCCTTGAGCAACTAAACATGCTTTATTTCTAACAATATTTCCATTCTCGTCTGCTTTGTTTTTAAATACCCATTTTGTTCTATAATCGATTGTTCTTCAGGTCCTGGTACTAGTTCCCAAACATTATTACTTTCAAATTGATTTAATTCTTCCTGCATAGCGATTATCCAAAAATTATCATCTGAAGCTTCTTTATAATTTTTTAGCTCAAAATTTGACACGAGTGCTATATGGCTTATTTGATTTACTTGATTTCTAGTTACTCTAGATTTGAGATCTCCAATGATATTATGTTTTGGATGATTCTTAAGAATTCTAAGCGATGATATAAAAGTGTTATTTTGCACATTTGTCTTATTATTAATAGAATTTGTTGGTGGAATAATTTCTTCTTCATCATTAGTATGATGATTAAAAAGATTTTCGTCGAATGAAACGTGTAAACTTTCTTCAATGGTATTATTTCATTTATTAAAAATTCTATATGCTTTGCTACGATTCGACTATCCAACAAAGATACCTTCATCGGCTTTCGGGTTAAAATTTCCTAAGTTATCTTTTGTATTTAATATAAAACATTGTGAACCAAAAGTTTTAAAATATGATACTTTAGGTTTTCTTCCAAAAAATATTTCAAAACAAGTTCGTTTAGTCATAGGACGTATAGTTACTCGATTAAACACATAACACATTGTAGCAATAGCTTCAGCCCAAAAGTGTTTTGGTAGACAACTACTATTTAATAATGTTCGTGCGCATTCTTGTAATGTTCGATTTTTTCTTTCTACGACACCATTTTGTTGAGGTGTGCGAGGAAAAGAAAAATTATGACTTTTTCCTTTCTTATTGCAAAAATTAGTAAATAGATCGTTTTCGAATTCTCCTCCATGATCACTTCGAATATTTTTAATTTTCAAGTCTATTTGTGTTTTAATTCTTTTAGAAAATATCTTAAACATACCGAAATTATCGCTTTTATGTTTTAAAAACAAAGTCCATGTATATCTCGAAGAATCATCAACTATTACGAAAACATATTTGTTGTGATTTATAGATCGTATTTGTGTTGGACCAAATAAATCTAAATGTAATAATTCTAATAGTTGTTTTGTAGAAATATTATTTTTAGATTTAAAAGATTTTTTCTTTAGTTTCCCAATTTGACAATCATCACATAAATTTTCTACTTTTTAATTTATTTTAGGTAGACCTATAACTAGCTCATATTTTGCCAATTTATTAATATTTTTAAAATTGATATGACAAAATCGTTTATACCATAACCATGGATCATCATGTTTGGCGGTTAAACATAAATTTGAATTTTTATTTATGTTCATGTTTAATACATAAATTTTTGTTTCTAAAACCTTCAAATACAAGTTGTTTGCTATTATCGAAAATATTACATCTATCTTTTTCAAAATTTATTTGAAAACCTTTATCGCATAATTGACTAATACTTAGCAGGTTGTGTTTTAGAATTTCTACTAATAAAACATTTGAAATAATAGGAGAGTTAGAAATACCAGAGTTGATGACTTCTATAATGCCTACGACGTATCCTTTTGAGTTATCTCTAAAGGTTACCGTTCCATCATCGATGTATGTTATATTTGATAACATTTTTGAATTTCCGGTCATATGCTTGGAACATCCGCTATCTAGTATCAATTTCTCCTTATTTTTTATTCTGGGTACCTGTAAAGTAAAAGATGTTTTAGTTGGTACCCATATATTTTGTTATGGTCCTAATTGTTAGGCGAAGATAGGCATACCCAAGGTGGTTTGGTACCTTTATAAATATAATTTTTATTATAGACTACATTCTCTAAGAAATTATTAATATGTTTTTGTCTAATCAAATTATTATTTGTCTTAGGAATCCAAATTTTCATATTTTTGGTATTCATATTAGACATAGGTAATCTTTTAGCTTTTTTATAACTAAAAATTTTAGCATCATTTCCTTTTTGTTTAGAAGTATTTTTAAATCCTATTCCATTTCTATTGTCTAATGATTTTGAAGTTTTGATAAGATTTTCCAAATCTTGTTTCCCTTTATTAAAATTTGACACATTATTTGTAATTTTATCTAATTTTTCTTTTAATTCTGAATTTTCAATTTTCAATAATTCAATATTGCTTTTCAAATTGACTTTCTTTTAACAAATTATCCTTTACTATTTTAGTGTTTTCAAAATCAATAGCAATAGCCTCACTTTCTATCAAATTATTTTTAATTTTTTCTTGAGATAATTCTAGTTCTTCTTCTAAAATAATTTTTTCATCTTTCAACATTCCTACTTCAAGTTCTAATCTATTTATTTTGACTATATATTCTTTGTTCAATTTTTTAATTTGTCTAAATTTATCATCTAGTTCTATGCTAAGTTCTAGTAATTCGTCATAGCTAAGTTCCGGACATACCTCATCAGTTTGTGCCATAAAACACACATTAGCTTGTTCTCCGTCACTATCGCTATCACTTTCAGATGATGAAGAATCCGAGTCATCCCATGTTACTTTAAAAGCCTTCTTTTTTAATTTTTCAAATTTGTTTTTCTTTTTATCATTATTGAGTTTGGGGCAATTCTTCTTCATATGTCTGTATTGATCACATTCATAACACTTGATTTGAGATAGGTTTGTTGTGTTGGATTTCCCATCTTTTTGGAATTTGGTCATCTTTCTAAATTTCTTGAATCTATTATAATTCTTGGCAACGAAGACTATCTCTTCTTTAACCAAATCAGAGACATCATTTTTTGTTGTTGGGAATGTTATGTTCTTCTTCTTCGAATTTAGTTCTTTTCTTGCCTGCAAGTTAGCTTCATAGGACATTAAATTTTCTATCAACTCTTCAACTTTGAGAGTAGAGAGATCATTAGCTTCTTCAATAGCTAATACCTTCCTTTTCCAATCCGATGTTAAAGAGTTGAGTATTCGAGAGACTAAATCAAAATCAGTAAACTTAACTGCTAATGCCATAAGATCGTGTTGGATAGTTTGAAGTCTAGAATACATGTCAACAATAGTTTCATTTTGCTTCATTTTGAATGACGAGAAGTGGTTTTGCAAAATTGAAATCTTAGTTTGTATGACCTTTGTTGTACCTTCGTGTGTAGTTTGTAAGGTACGTCGAATGTCAAATGCAGCTATGCATAACATGACACGTGAAGATTCATTTTTATCTAGAGAGCGAAATAAAACGTTCATAGCTTTAGCATTGTTTGATGCTAAGGTCTTTTGTGCATCGGTCCACGTGTTCATAGCAGTAGTAGGTGTTTCATATTTATCTTGTGTGGCTGACCAAATTTTTAGACCATTAGCTTCCATAAAAATTCTCATACGTGTTGACCAACATGCATAGTTAGATCCATTAAAAAGTGGGGGTCGTGCAGTGGATTGTCCTTCTTGAAAAATACTTGCCATATTAAAGTGATTCAAAAAACATGTTACTGTTCTTTGATTAAACCTTGCTCTGATACCAATTAAAAGTCTATATGATGGATCGTGTAGTGTATATATGCAAGTATATGTGACTAACTTATATGATGTAACTAATATAAAATTAATCTAGTAAAATATAACTAAGCACACCAGAATTTTATACCGGTTCGTACATTCCGTCCTACATCCAGTCTCGAAGCTCCTCTGAGGAATTCGACTATCAAACACCCTCACTTCGTCCAGAGGAATAGGCTTGGTTACAAAAGCTTGTTCTTGTCAACTGTGTGTTCTATAACACGAATATTGACTATTAAGTACAAATTCTTCCAATATATATATCTACAGGATATTGAAAGAATTATGTATATATGGAAGAGTGGAATACAAATATATGATTGCTAGAGATCAAGAATATATCATATTAAAAGAGTAGAGAGTACAAGTAATTAAGGTGAAATCTTCTCTTGGATTCTTGATGCTATTTATAATGGTAAAGAGATTCCTTGAGCAGTTGCATCCATTAACAAGTGTTCTATGATCGCTTCTGATGGTGATGAAGAGTTGCAACGAAGAGAAGCGAAAGTGTCTTTTCAATTGTGGCAGTTGTAATTTAAATATCAATACCCGAGTTCAGTTTCAGACGTCTGGAATAACTCTCAAACGTCTGGCTCTATATATTTTTTGTATATAGTAGCTTTTGAGACGTCTAAGTACCTTAACCAGACATCTGATTCTATCTGATTTGTGAACCAGAGGATCCAATCATACGTCAGGCTAGTGCACTCAGACGTCTAATCTTGTGCATGTTGCTTTTCTTGTGTCTGTGTCATTGCTCTTCTGATTCTATCGACTTGTAGCCTCTTTATACCTTCTTTGAGTCTTGTTCTTGTCTCTTTAGTGATGACTTTAGCAATTACCTGTGAATAGAAATATATATGCATATTCGATTTCCATTGAATAGTTGTTGTCATCGAAACCATAGAATTGATTTCCTAACATAAACATGAGCCAAGCCTGCTACGTTTTGCTCATATCATTCTCCTGCACACACATAAGCACTAGCACATAAACTTGATAAATTTAATCTATTAATAGGGGTAATGGTTTATACTGATTTACATCAATAGAATATATAGTGTCGGGTATAAGGCTCAACCTAACACCACACATCAAACAACACATCTATAACAACCAAGACCTCACTCATCCGTTCACCTTATTGTGATTCATGGATATTCGATGATCTAGGCTAGTGACCCCGTCACAAGATGACATATACATACCATTTCCAACTGCTTATCATCGCTAATATGTGTAAAAAGGAAGATCGCGTCAGTGACCCCATCGTCGATGCTTTCATGGTGAGTGTCTCCACCTCCGGCAAAGGTCCTCTTATGGCACTCCCATCGCCTTAATAATCAAAACTCCTTGGTATACTTATCTCGATTGTAGAACATTCTCGATCTGCACCTCAATTGCTCTTTTAAGTTGACTCCAACTCCCATTTTCCTCTAAAAGGAAACTACTATTTACCATGTCTACTTATTTGAACCTTAATTTTATCAAAATAAGCTTATTTCATCTCTCAGACGCTCGTTTGTCATTTCATCGACTAAAAATCAGATACTCAAAATGTCCTCAAATTTTCCAGAGAAGTTGCCTTTGAAATTTAAAGCTCAATGGTCTAAGTCATGTTAACTTAGGACTTTGGATAAAGAAGATATGGCTCATGGAAGTTCGTTTTGACATTAAAATTACTTGGAGTTTGCTTCGGTATTTTGAAGATTCTCCTAAAGTTTTCATGCTCTAAGGCCTAAGTCATGACCCAGGGAAATTGGTTTGGTACTTTAAAGAATTTGGTCTAGTATATAGGGAACTCAATTTGATGCTTCGGTCACTGAACCATCTCCACGGCTCCACATTCCCCTTTATTTTTATATTTTGATTTTTGAGCCATGGGGCTTTCCCCGAGTTTTCTAGGGTTTGGCCTAGAGTCAACCTCGGGTAAGCCTCGGGTCTGGCTCCAAGTTTTCTATTTTTTGTTGAAAATTCTACTTTTGACCTCTTTTGCTTTTAATACGCCTACTTGCCATTTTCTCATATATATCTCCCAACTCCAAATCAAACATACTATGCAAAGTGCAAAATTTTCAAAAAATAGAAACACATTCTCAAACCCCAAACAATCATTCAAGAAAGTATCTATAATACAAGCATAAAAACAACATAAAACAAAGCATATTAACTCATTTCAATTATTCATACAAAAAATTTAATTGCATATACAAGCATATATGGTCCTAACACATACGTAATCAATGTCAAACCATTAAAATATCAATTTAAAGGAATCTTGATTTATAGACAACGAAGAGTAAATATATAATTTAATTTTAAAATGGATCTAAGTAATTTTAAAGCATACATATACAATGAATTAATAAAGGGTTATAAACAACATACCAATCAGTCAAAAATCTATGAAAATCACATAAATTGAGGTGAATTCGAAAATAGATAGCCGAGATCTAAAATTTCCTCTCTAAAACGTTAACTTGAAATCTCTTGCTAATTTGCTCTTAATCTCTTAATTTAACTTGATTTGGAATTGATTAATGATGATTTTGATCAAAGATATGTTTAATGGAGGTCTGAATATATTTTCAGAAAGAAGAAATGGGATCCGAGACTGTCCTCTTAGCTGCTATTAGCACAAATCCTGAAATAGGTCATGAGCCCAATTATGGATTGGGCTAATTGCCCCTGAAAGTTGTCCAAAAACTATCAAACTTACAAATGCGATATCTCTTAATCCATAAGGCCAAAATCCTATTATGATCGCTCAACGAAAAGGTAAACCATGACATCTTTCATTATAAAGTGGTTTTAGGTCATAATTCGGCTCTTATCAAAACTTATAGCCATCACAAGTTTACAGAGTCAAACTGTTTATTCTAATGGTCAAAAATGTCAGAACGCGGTATAACCCAATCCAAAATTGTTCAGTCATTAAAATAATATTGTTATGATCTGTTAATACATGAAAACATATAAAGAATGTGAGTCGTTTCATTATCCCCCTTTAAGAATTTCATCCTCGAAATTCCACTCAAACGAAACATAATCAAAACAATTTCAATGCCAAGAATGCCTAAAGATCATATAAGCGTAGCAATAATCAGTCACATAAACAACAAGCAATAAACCTATGCAAATACCCTAGCTTGCAAGGTGCTAAAATAAGAAAAATAAAACTCTAAATGTTAGTAACAATAAAAAATGGTATTATCTAGTAAAGAGCTCTAGATAAGAAATCTTCAAGCTCTCCTCCATCCTGCAAGTGCCATCACCTTTTCCATTACTCCACTAAACTTTTACTAACTTTAATGTCTTCCTCCTAAGCTGCTCCATACTCTATTGGAATATACGAATATGCTTTTGAGGTCTCGACCCTTTAGACACAACCTTAATATCATTTAGTTGATCTGGTGCAACCACCACGTCTTATTCATGCATCAACTTCCTATGATGCGAAACATGAAACACATTGTGCATGCCTATCATCTTCTAAGGTAAGTCGAACCTATATGCAAGGTTCCTAATCTTCTCAAGTATCTAAAAAAGACCTACAAATATCGGTGCCAACTTTCCTTTATTACTAAACAAAACTGCATTTCTTATAGGAGAAATTTTGATAAACACCATATCGTCAACAGATAACTCTAAAGCTCGGCATCTCTTCTCAGTGTAGCTCTTTCTTTGTCTTATGTAGCTTTCATTCATTTTTGAATGATCCCTATCTTCTTCAATGTCTCTTTAATCATGTGTGGCCAAAGTATCTGTTTCTCCTCTGTTTCCCACTAAATGAAAGGTATATTTCATGGGTGTCGTAAAAAGCTTCGAATGATGTCATATCAATGCTTGACCAACAGCCACTATTGTATGTGATCTCCGCTAGGTACAAGAGCCTCCAAAATAAAGTATGTAAGCTCATAAAAGATCCTCAAATATATGATTCACTCTCCTGGTTGATCATTCGTCTGTGAGTGATAAGTTTTACTTAAATTCAGCTCCATCCCAAATGCCTCTTGCAAGCTATTCCAAATCAACCCTTGAATAATGGCTCTCCATCGCTCACAATGCTCTTTGATACTTTATGTAAGCATACTACCAACACATATACTATTTAGATAGTTTTGATGTCATTCGGTTGGACTTTACAAATATGAATTAGGCATTCTTTATCAATATATTAACAATAACCCATACACTATCGTACCCTTCTCTAGTCTTAGGAATCCCATCGATGAAGTCCATCAATATTCGCTCCTGCTTATATTGTGGAACTTCAAGTGGTTGTAAGAAGCCACTCGGTTTCTTTTGTTTAGCCTTAACTAGCAGACTATTCGTACACTTCGGATGAATGCCCCAACTTCCTTCTTCATTCCTTCCCAAAAATGTTTCCTTCATATCTCTATACATTTTATTGCCTCTAGGATGGATAGTAAACTTCAAATGGTGACACTCTCATAGCACTTCATCTCTAAGTCCCTCTACATTGGAAAATATAACTTCCATTTTTACATAGCCAACCATCTCGGTCATACTCATATTACTTCATCTCTTCAAACCCTACCCCTTCCAATCTATATAGGATTTCTTCTTCATCTCTGACTAACTCCAATTTTTTCTATGAGGGTAAGTTCACTGACAAGCTCACTAACACCCCAGGCTTAAGTCCGAGTTTTGGTTAGAAGCAAGTCCGGCTATATATTCTAATTGATTCCACACTAGGAACATCATAATCATATTTGTATGTCTCCTACTTAATGCATCTGTGATTGCATTACCCTCCTGGGGAAGTATAGGAAATGTTGAAGTCATAAAATGTTAAGAACTCTAACCATCTTTGTTACCTTGGATTAAGATTCTTCTGAGAGAAAATGTACTTCAATGACTTGTAATCGGTAAATAACTCAAACGATTCTCCTCATAAATAATGTCTCCAACTAAGGTTGTAAATGGATATTCGAAAAATCCAAAATTCATCTACATCCGTATCCGAAAAGCGGATAAATATTCAATATTTGAAAAATTAAATGCAGATGCGGATATAGAGGCATCCGCATCCAAAATTTATTTATCTAGTTTTTTCAAGATTATAGTTTATTTTATGTGTATTTTAGCATAATAATTTTTTTTAATTTTTACCAAGCTAATAGTTTATATTATATACATTAAATGAATATTAATTGCTTAAAACTATTTATTATTATCATATTTGTTGATTTTGCATACTTTTATAATCAATGGGATTGAATATCTGTGTTAAATCAAAATTTTCTATATATGTTTCTTGTAACGACCCGTAAAATTTCGATAATTAAAAATGTAAATTTAATAAGATTTTGTGATTTAATGTTATAAAAAAATTTGTAATTCATTTGGAATAATAATAACTGGAATGAATTGCAACAATAATTATCCAAGTAATGAAAAATAAATGCTACTTAGTGAATGCCTTTGCAATCAATAGTTGAATAGGATAATAAATGTTGAATTCATTGGGTATAATAGAGTAATTGATTGATAAGCAAAATCTATTTAAAATCAAATATTGAATATTGAACAGGTAAATTGTTTAAATTAAATATTTAAAACTTATTGAATAATTGAATAACTGTAAAATGAAAATAGTGTTCTAAATTGAGAATTGGTTTTAAAAGTTGAATCTTATAAGTTAAATTTCAATATTTCAAAAGATAATGAATTATTGGATAAGCGAAATTGTTTAAATTTAATATTTGGAATTTATTGAATAATTTAATGATGGGAATTGAAGAACCGTATAATGGAAATGGTTGTTCTATAATTTTAATTCGTTTCAAAGGTTAAATTTTTAGTTCGTTTTGAATATCTCAAAAGATAGTGATTTAAGAATAATCAAATTTGTTTAAATTTAATATTGTAGGATCTAGACTAACCCTAGAGGGGGGGTTGAATAGGGTTATAGCAAATTTTCTCGATTCAAACGTAAAAACAAACTGCAGAAATAAATATGCTGAAAAGTAAATCACACACAAAATTTACCCAGCTTCGGCAACCCCTGCCTACTGCTGCATTCCCAGATTTCTATTAGAATTAAACAGTATCCCGCTTACAAACACTCTACTAGACTCGCAAACCTTTGCTTCCGCTCACAAACACTCTACTAGAATCGCACACCCTGCTCCGCCTATAGAGTTTCGCTTACTCGCAAACTCTGCTCCCGCCTATAGAGTTTTGCAAACTCGCACACCCTGCTCACTGAACTAATTCTAACTAGACAATCTGACACTACCTACAACCTAGGTGGTGATTTACAAATTCCTTGACTTGAAAAGAAAAGAAAAAACAACTTCAAAAATACAAGCAGGAGCAAAAATTAAAATATAAACTTGAATCCCTAATTTTTGCTCAAATAAAACTTAAAAAACCCCCTTTAAAAAAATTAAACCCTAATAAACTAAAGCTAAAGCCCCTTTAAAATAAAGGTCGGCCCATTCTTTTGCTTTAACCCGTTCCTCTTTTTACTTGTGAAAAATGGCGGCTCTGTTCTTCCTTTTGCTCTGCGAATTTGGGGCTTTTGCTCCTTGCGCTCTTTGTTCCAAATTAGGGCTTTTGCGAAGCTCCGATACTAATTCGATCGTTGTTGGTTGTGCGCGATTTAGCCTGGCTCGATCGATTTCGTGTTGCTTTCTTCGGTTGCTTCGATGAGTTCGATTATTGCTTCGGTAAGAATTTTTGCTCTGATGCTTTTTGATTTTTGTATTCGAACTCCTCTCTCTTGCCGATGATGTTGAATGGTTTATATATGCGTTCGATTTCTTTGAATTGCGTTCGTATAAATTTGTTTGAATTTGTCAATACTGTGCTTTGGCCGCTTGATTATGTTTTGATGCTTGAGATTTCACTGACTTCTTCAATGGATACTTGCTTGGTTGACACGGTTTTGAATTGCTACCGTGGTCATCACGGTGTTGATTTTTGACTTTATCAATACTGTATACGTACTTGAATTTTTATCACTGCGTTGATTATCTGTATTGAGTTCTTCGGTTTCATATTGGCATTGGCTGTTGTTATATTTGTTGGCATTGTCTTCTGTCCATGGTACTGCTCATGTTGAGTTGTTTCGACTCTTGGTTCGGTCTGTCATTTGAGTTTGAGACTGTGGCGATTTCACTGTGTACTTGCATGCATATTGCCTCTGGTTATGGCCACTGGTTTGTGTTGTTGTCTGGTTCACTGTGTCACTTAGGTGTACTTCATGTTAGATCGAATTGCACTTGCCCTACTTGTAGTCTCTGGTACTTTATTCTTGCATTCACTTCATTGTCGCTCCTGAAGTTGTACACTAGTGGTCTTCATTCTGGTTTGCACTTGCATCACCATTGTAACACATGTTACCGTCTACTTGAGTTTGCTTCTTTGGTTGTATATAGCTTGGTTCATGTGAATACATTTGTGTTGCATTGCAGTTGATTCATTAGTTCATTTGATATGTTGTCCACCTGAGTTTGAGCATTTGCACATTTGTAGCCTTGGACTTCATATTGTATTCTCTGTTTTGATTTGGTTACACTGCATAGCATATTGGTACATAAAAAAAAAATGTCGCATATATGTGAGTAATTCTGTTCTTTGACATTCCTTCATGCCTGACTTGATGCTGCACTTGGTCTTTTGTTATAACTGGACCTGTTGCCCTCAGTTGCTTGTTTGTATGTTGTAAATGTTGCATTCACTTGCATCTATATTGTCACTGGTTTTGCCTGGTGGTCTTGTGGCACTGCTTGCAGTCATATTGAATTGAGTTTGTTCATGTTGCATCGACTTGTTTTGTACTGGTGCACTTCTGTTTGCTGTCATGTTTGAATATAGCATTCATGTGTACTTTTTGATTTGCACCTGAGTTGAATCCAGTTTTAAAACTCGGGTTTGACCTTGTGCTGAGAGTTGTGACATTTATGTTATTGCACGTGAGTTGAACCCGGCTTTTCATTTGGGTTTGACCTGTGCTCACCTGTCCCTGTAGCATTATCAAGTGTATACCGATGTGCATGGCCTTGTGGCATGTACAGTGATACACTGTGCATGTCACACTGTTCGTGTGTGATAAATTCAAATGTAAATTATGACGAACAACCCAAATAACTGAGTCAAATCATATTTTCAAAAATCATATTTTATTTTATATTGCAAAAATATTTCTTTTTCAATTTTACTGCGTTAGTGAATATTTTTGCAGATTGCTCAGATGCTGGATTCAAACTGGAATGCAGTTGAAGACAAAATACGAGTGTGAGTGATATGTAGTGAGGTTATTAATGTAAATTGAATTGTGATGTATTCAAAAATGTATATGTATAGTGAGAGCTTGAAATTGTACTATTCAAGATTGTAATAAATATTTGTTTGAATAAAATTTCTGTTTGAATTCAAATTCTGTGTTATTTATTTTATTCAACAAATATTTATTTAATCTATGAAAAATAAAATAGTACATTAACAAATACATTTAAATGAATATATATGTTTATTATCATCAAACAAAAACATATAAGCGCATATTCAACATTCTCCCCCTTTTGATGATAACAAACATATATTTAAGATTTTGTACATGTGTTAAATGTATTTGATCAATGATATACTTTAATTGCTCCCCCTATTTAAATGCTTCCTCTCTACATGATGCTCCCCCTACATATATGCATAGAAATATATAAATATATACAAATGAGCCTATATGCAAATGGAAAATTATTTGACCTTTGCTTGATTCTATTTGACAAAATCTTAACTTTTCTCTCCCCTTTTTGTTATCAGCAAAAGAATAATAGTGTTAGAGAAAAATAGAGATTAAGTGATCAATATTAAACTCAAATTGAATATAAATATTAAACTTCAATAAAAATCAAACAAAAATCATAACTACCCTTGTTAGGCACATATTCCACTTTTAGAAAGAATCGAAATGATGTTCTAATATAAAATCATACAATTTTATCAACTTGTGGTACATTTATATCAGGAATTTGAACATCTACTAATCATGTATAACCGTTAGGACTTTTAAATGAGATTAGTAGTATTCCAATTTAATTTAAAAAAATGAAATCAAGTATCTTCTAACCACGCATGACTGTGAGGACTTTTAAATGGGATTAGAATCAACTTGTCTATTTAAGCAATTAATTTTGATATGCGTTCCATACATGCATAACCGTAAGGACTTTTAAATGAGCATGGAAGCACATAATCAAAAATCCAAGTAATTCACCCATGCATAACCGTGAGGACTTTTAAATGAGAGTGAATACTTTGGATATTTATTTATTTTTTCAAAAAAATGTGAAATGAAAAACAAATGATTCCTGATTATAGTACCACATATCGACAAACTATATTTAAGATTTGATAAACCATGGTCGATAGAAAGATGATAGAAATAGAAATGATCATGGAATTTTTACCCAACAAAAAAGTTTTTATAACTCTTGTTATGAAATTCTAAAGAAATTTTTCTAAATATACTGCCTTGAGTAATGTATGACAAATATCGACACTCATCACTTTTTCAATCACTATTGATCTTTTCGATAATCATTAGGGAGTTTTCGTCAAAATTTGTCATTTAAAATCAAATAAAAACGACTAATCTGAAAATATGGTCAAAAATGATTTTCTCGAAGGGGTTATATGAAAAAAAAATCTGCTATTTGAAAATTAATTTCAAGTGAAAAATATGCAGATATTTTCTTTGAAAAATGATGCAGCAAATGAATATTTCAAAGATTAATCACGTTCCACTAGTAATTTTTCTATCAACTATATTACCAGTGTAATCTACATCTGAATTTAAATTTCACTCAATATTCACTCGTTGAATGTCAAAGACCAGATTTGTGAAATTTCAACAAACTATCTCAGAATGAAATTTGAAATGAAGCCATGTTAACACTCAAACAAATATCATAGTGTTAATTTCAGAAACCGTAGGATAAACAGTTATATTCATGAGTAATCAACAGTCAATCAACATCATAATTATTTCAAAAACAATTTCTTGAAGTTTCAACAATTTCTTAAAATCCTTTTTAACAGCTTCCACATGAAATTTGAAATCGTGAAAATTTACAAGCAGTGATCAAAATGTCAAAACAAATATATCTATGTGTAGCACGAGTAATCAAAGATCAATAAAATACCATCATTTGACCGGACAAATTTATATGTATTAGTTCAAAGTTGAAAATCTGATTGGTCATCATTTAAGCATAAATCAAGGTCATAAATAAGAAAAGTCAAAAGAAATCATATCAATTAAGAATAAGTCAGAATTAAAGACATCATTCATTTCATCATCACATTACTGGCTGATTTAATTAAGATTACGGTGCAGATTATCACATTTAATATATCGTTCAAAAACAAATTTACCTGTTTTACCTTTACGATAATTTTTCGTTGTTGTCCATTGTGATTCTGTCACCTTTATACTAGGCTAAGGAACTTTGCTTTGTTGCCCGTTGTGTTTCTGGAACAGCCAAAATCCAGAGAACACTGTTGTTGTTCCTTAGCCTGCCACCATACCTACACGATGAAAGATTTTTGTGACCTATTTGTTTTTATAGGTCCACGGTTGTTAGTGGCAAAAGCATTGTGAATAAACAAACCCTTTGGAACCCAAATTTGTTTAGACCTTTTATTCTTGTTCCAATAGACATGAAATTTGTTTGTAGAATTCTTAGGAACCCAAACTTGTATAAATTTTGTGTTTTTGTTCCTATGACTACAATTTTCAACATGATGTCCAATTATTTCAGATCGAGCAAAGACACTTTTACCTTTTGCATTATCATCATCTTGTGATTTCCCAAAACCTAGTCCTTTTCTGTTGTTAGCAAAAATTTGATTTCCCAATAACATTTTGAAAGATTTTTCTCCTTTTGAAAAGTTATTCAGAGATTTCTCAAGATTTTAGACTTTGGTTTTTAATGTTGTGTTTTCAGTTACAAGTGAGGTGCATCTATTTATAAAATCCTTTTTCCTAGTGTCAATGATTTCCTTAAGACTCAAGTTTTCTTTTTCAAGATTCTCAAAGCTATTCTTAAGTCTTGATAATTCTGAATCTAAATTTACATCTTTTACATTCTAGGTTTTGAATATTTTCAAGTTCAGTTTCTAACCTAAAATTTTCACGAGCAAGTTCTCTCCTATCAGTTTTCAGTTTTTCAATTTTAGATTCAAGATTATCAACTACTTTTGTAAGATCAAGACACATAAAAACAAGATCTTTATAAGAATAGTCACTTACCTCACTAGATTCTTCTGAGCTTGCTTCTGAATCCGATTTTGCCATTAGACACAAGTTAGCCTCCTCTGAGCTGCTATCCGAAACTTCCTCTCCTTCTTCATCATCCCAAGTCGCTGCAAAGGCCTTCTTCTTCTTTTTCTTTCCTTTGTTGTTTTTGAGAAGTGGGCATTCTTGTTTGAAGTGGCCAGACTTGTTGCAGTTATAACACGTCAGTTCATTATCGGAATTGTCAGAATCTTTTGACCTATTACCCTTTGTTTTCTTCTTGCGTGGCTTGAATCTTGACCATTTTCTAAGATTATTGACAGCCATTGCAAGCTCTTAAATTGGATCTTCTCCTTCTTCATCGCTCTCTTGTTTGCTCTTTAAGGCAATCGTCTTCTTCTTTGATTCGGAGTTGTTGCGTTCCTCCTTTGCTTTTAGCTCAAGCTCATATGTCATCAAATTGCCAATCAACTTCTCCATGCTTAGTTTACTCAAATCTTTCGATTCTTGTATTGCCGTGACTTTTGCCTCAAGGTTCATCGGTAAGACTCGTAGTATCTTCCGCACAAGCTCTACCTCAGTGAAGACCTTCCCAAGCGCTCTAGCATTGTAGACCAAAGTTGAAAAACGTCCAAACATATCCTTTATGCTCTCGCCTTTGTCCATCACAAAGTTTTCGTATTCATTGCTGAATAGGTCTAGACGAGACTCCTTGACTTGACAAGTTCCTTCGTGTGTCACCTCCAAAGTGTGCCAAATTTCCTGTGCTGTTGTACAATGAGAAATTCTATTAAATTCATTTTTATCAAGAGCACAGATCAAAGCGTTCATTGCTTTGGCATTTGTAGTTTTTAATTTCTTATCGTTAGCATCCCACCTATCCTTAGGTTTATGAATCTCAGTATCACCAACGGTTATAGTGGGAGATTTATAGCCAGTTTCAATAATATCCCAAACATCATAATCAACAAAACTAAGATATATACCCACCCTAACTTTCCAATAAGCATAATCATTCCCGTTAAACATGGGTGGCCTAGCAATAGATTGCCCCTCAGAAAAAGCATTATTTGGTTGATTCATGACTCTAGAGTTAAATAAAAATACCAGGCTCTGATACCACTTGTAGGATCTAGATTAACCCTAGAGGGGGGGTGAATAGGGTTATAGCAAATTTTCTCGATTTAAACGTAAAAACAAACTGCAGAAATAAATATGCTGAAAAGTAAATCACACACAAAATTTACCCAGCTTCGGCAACCCCTGCCTACTGCTGCATTCCCAGATTTCTATTAGAATTAAACAGTATCCCGCTTACAAACACTCTACTAGACTCGCAAACCTTTGCTCCTGCTCACAAACACTCTACTAGACTCGCACACCCTGCTCCGCCTATAGAGTTTCGCTTACTCGCAAACTCTGCTCCCTCCTATAGAGTTTTGCAAACTCGCACACCCTGCTCACTGAACTAATTCTAACTAGACAATCTGACACTACCTACAACCTAGGTGGTGATTTACAAATTCTTTGACTTGAAAAGAAAAAAAACAACTTCAAAAATACAAGCAGGAGCAAAAATTAAAATATAAACTTGAATCCCTAATTTTTGCTCAAATAAAACTTTAAAAAACCCCTTTAAAAAAAATTAAACCCTAATAAACTAAAGCTAAAGCCCCTTTAAAATAAAGGCCGGCCCATTCTTTTGCTTTAACCCGTTCGTCTTTTGACTTGTGAAAAATGGCGGCTCTGTTCTTCCTTTTGCTCTGCGAATTTGGGGCTTTTGCTCCTTGCGCTCTTTGTTCCAAATTAGGGCTTTTGCGAAGCTCCGATACTAATTCGATCGTTGTTGGTCGTGCGCGACTTAGCCTGGCTCGATCGATTTCGTGTTGCTTTCTTTGGTTGCTTCGATGAGTTCGATTATTGCTTCGGTAAGAATTTTCGCTCTGATGCTTTTTGATTTTTGTATTCGAACTCCTCTCTCTTGCCGATGATGTTGAATGGTTTATATATGCGTTCGATTTCCTTGAATTACGTTCGTATAAATTTGTTTGAATTTGTCAATAATGTGCTTTGGCCGCTTGATTATCTTTTGATGCTTGAGATTTCACTGACTTCTTCAATGGATACTTGCTTGGTTGACACGGTTTTGAATTGCTACCGTGGTCATCACGGTGTTGATTTTTGACTTCGTCAATACTGTATACGTACTTGAATTTTTATCACTGCGTTGATTATCTGTATTGAGTTCTTCGGTTTCATATTGGCATTGGCTGTTGTTATATTTGTTGGCATTGTCTTCTGTCCATGGTACTGCTCATGTTGAGTTGTTTCGACTCTTGGTTCGGTCTGTCATTTGAGTTTGAGACTGTGGCGATTTCACTGTGTACTTGCATGCATATTGCCTCTGGTTATGGCCACTGGTTTGTGTTGTTGTCTGGTTCACTGTGTCACTTAGGTGTACTTCATGTTAGATCGAATTGCACTTGCTCTACTTGTAGTCTCTGGTACTTTATTCTTGCATTCACTTCATTGTCACTGCTGAAGTTGTACACAAGTGGTCTTCATTCTGGTTTGCACTTGCTTCACCACTGTAACACATGTTACTGTCTACTTGAGTTTGCTTCTTTGGTTGTATATAGCTTGGTTCATGTGAATACATTTGTGTTGCATTGCAGTTGATTCATTAGTTCATTTGATATGTTGTCCACCTGAGTTTGAGCATTTGCACATTTGTAGCCTTGGTCTTCATATTGTATTCTCTGTTTTGATTTGGTTACACTGTATAGCATATTGGTACATAAAAAAATGTCGCATATATGTGAGTAATTCTGTTCTTTGACATTCCTTCATGCCTCACTTGATGCTGCACTTGGTCTTTTGTTATAACTGGACCTGTTGCCCTCAGTTGCTTGTTTGTATGTTGTAAATGTTGCATTCACTTGCATCTATATTGTCACTGGTTTTGCTTGGTGGTCTTGTGGCACTGCTTGCAGTCATATTGAATTGAGTTAGTTCATGTTGCATCGACTTGTTTTGTACTGGTGCATTTCTGTTTGCTATCATGTTTGAACATAGCATTCATGTGTACTTTTTGATTTGCACCTGAGTTGAATCCAGTTTTAAAACTCGGGTTTGACCTTGTGCTGAGAGTTGTGACATTTATGTTGTTGCATGTGAGTTGAACCCGGC
Organism: Allium cepa; assembly: GCA_030765085.1. Taxonomy (NCBI): domain Eukaryota; kingdom Viridiplantae; phylum Streptophyta; class Magnoliopsida; order Asparagales; family Amaryllidaceae; genus Allium; species Allium cepa. The sequence continues at coordinate 295,762,668 of CM060941.1, read as the reverse complement.
TTTTCGTTTGGGTTTGACCTGTGCTCACCTGTCCCTGTAGCATTATAAAGTGTATACCGATGTGCACGGTCTTGTGGCATGTACAGTGATACACTGTGCATGTCACACTGTTCGTGTGTAATGAATTCAAATGTAAATTATGACGAACAACCCAAATAACTGAGGCAAATCATATTTTCAAAAATCATATTTTGTTTTATATTGCAAAAATATTTCTTTTTCAATTTTACTGGGTTAGTGAATATTTTTGCAGATTGCTCAGATGCTGGATTCAAACTGGAATGCAGTTGAAGACAAAATACGAGTGTGAGTGATATGTAGTGAGGTTATTAATGTAAATTGAATTGTGATGTATTCAAAAATGTATATGTATAGTGAGAGCTTGAAATTGTACTATTCAAGATCGTAATAAATATTTGTTTGAATAAAATTTCTGTTTGAATTCAAATTCTGTGTTATTTATTTTATTCAACAAATATTTATTTAATCTATGAAAAATAAAATAGTACATTAACAAATACATTTAAATGAATATATATGTTTGTTATCATCAAACAAAAACATATAAGCGCATATTCAACATTCTCCCCCTTTTGATGATAACAAACATATATTTCAGATTTTGTACATATGTTAAATGTATTTGATCAATGATATACTTTAATTGCTCCCCCTATTTAATTGCTTCCTCTCTACATGATGCTCCCCCTACATATATGCATAGAAATATATAAATATATACAAATGAGCCTATATGCAAATGGAAAATTATTTGACCTTTGCTTGATTCTATTTGACAAAATCTTAACTTTTCTCTCCCCCTTTTGTTATCAGCAAAAGAATAATAGTGTTAGAGAAAAATAGAGATTAAGTGATCAATATTAAACTCAAATTGAATATAAATATTAAACTTCAATAAAAATCAAACAAAAATCATAACTACCCTTGTTAGGCACATATTCCACTTTTAGAAAGAATCGAAATGATGTTCTAATATAAAATCATACAATTGTATCAACTTGTGGTACATTTATATCAGGAATTTGAATATCTACTAATCATGCATAACCGTTAGGACTTTTAAATGAGATTAGTAGTATTCCAATTTAATTTTAAAAAATGAAATCAAGTATCTTCTAACCACGCATGACCGTGAGGACTTTTAAATGGGATTAGAATCAACTTGTCTATTTAAACAATTAATTTTGATATGCGTTCCATACATGCATAACCGTAAGGACTTTTAAATGAGCATGGAAGCACATAATCAAAAATCCATGTAATTCACCCATGCATAACCGTGAGGACTTTTAAATGAGAGTGAATACTTTGGATATTTATTTATTTTTAAAAAAAATGTGAAATGAAAAACAAATGATTCCTGATTATAGTACCACATATCGACAAACTATATTTAAGATTTGATAAACCATGGTCGACAGAAAGATGATAGAAATAGAAATGATCATGGAATTTTTACCTAACAAAAAAGTTTTTATAACTCTTGTTATGAAATTCTAAAGAAATTTTTCTAAATATATTGTCTTGAGTAATGTATGATAAATATCGACACTCATCACTTTTTGAATCGCTGTTGATCTTTTCGATAATCATTAGGGTGTTAGATTAGTCAAAATTTGTCATTTAAAATCAAATAAAAATGACTAATCTGAAAATATGGTCAAAAATGATTTTCTCGAAGGGGTTATATGAAGAAAAAAATTCTGCTATTTGAAAAATTATTTCAAGTGAAAAATATGCAGATATTTTCTTTGAAAAATGATGCAGCAAATGAATGTTTCAAAGATTAATCATGTTCCACTAGTAATTTTTCTATCAACTATATTACCAGTGTAATCTGCATCTGAATTTAAATTTCACTTAATATTCACTCGTTGAATGTCAAAGACCAGATTTGTGAAATTTCAACAAACTATCTCAGAATGAAATTTGAAATGAAGCCATGTTAACACTCAAACAAATATCATAGTGTTAATTTCAGAAACCGTAGGATAAACAGTTATATTCATGAGTAATCAACAGTCAATCAACATCATAATTATTTCAAAAACAATTTCTTGAAGTTTCAACAATTTCTTAAAATCCTTTTTAACAGCTTTCACATGAAATTTTAAATCGTGCAAATTTACAAGCAGTGACCAAAATGTCAAAACTAATATATCTACGTGTAGCATGAGTAATCAAAGATCAATAAAAAACCATCATTTGACCGAACAAATTTATATGGATTAGTTCAAAGTTGAAAATCTAATTGGTCATCATTTAAGCACAAATCAAGGTCATAAGTAAGAACAAGTCAAAAGAAATCATATCAATTAAGAATAAGTCAAAATTAAAGACATCATTCATTTCATCATTACATTACTGGCTGATTTAATTAAGATTACGGTGCAGATTATCACATTTAATATATCGTTCAAAAACAAATTTACCTGTTTTACCTTTACGATAATTTTTCGTTGTTGTCCATTGTGATTCTGTCACCTTTATATTAGGCTAAGGAACTTTGCTTTGTTGCCCGTTGTGTTTCTGGAACAGCCAAAATCCAGAGAACACTGTTGTTGTTCCTTAGCCTGCCACCATACCTACACGATGAAAGATTTTTGTGACCTATTTGTTTTTATAGGTCCATGGTTGTTAGTGGCAGAAGCATTGTGAATAAACAAACCCTTTGGAACCCAAATTTGTTTAGACCTTTTATTCTTGTTCCAATAGACATGAAATTTGTTTGTAGAATTCTTAGGAACCCAAACTTGTATAAATTTTGTGTTCTTGTTCCTATGACTACAATTTTCAACATGATGTCCAATTATTTCAGATCGAGCAAAGACACTTTTACCTTTTGCATTATCATCATCTTGTGATTTCCCAAAACCTAGTCCTTTTCTGTTGTTAGCAAAAATTTGATTTTCCAATAACATTTTGAAAGAATTTTCTCCTTTAGAAAAGTTATTCAGAGATTTCTCAAGATTTTGGACTTTGGTTTTTAATGTTGTGTTTTCAGTTACAAGTGAGGTGCATCTATTTATAAAATCCTTTTTCCTAGTGTCAGTGATTTCCTTAAGACTCAAGTTTTCTTTTTCAAGATTCTCAAAGCTATTCTTAAGTCTTGATAATTATGAATCTAAAACTTTACATCTTTTACATTCTAGGTTTTGAATATTTTCAAGTTCAGTTTCTAACCTAAAATTTTCACGAGCAAGTTCTCTCCTATCAGTTTTCAGTTTTTCAATTTTAGATTCAAGAGTATCAACTACTTTTGTAAGATCAAGACACATAAAAACAAGATCTTTATAAGAATAGTCACTTACCTCACTAGATTCTTCTGAGCTTGCTTCTGAATCCGATTTTGCCATTAGACACAAGTTAGCCTCCTCTGAGCTGCTATCTGAAACTTCCTCTCCTTCTTCATCATCCCAAGTCGCTGCAAAGGCCTTCTTCTTCTTTTTCTTTCCTTTGTTGTTTTTGAGAAGTGGGCATTCTTGTTTGAAGTGGACAGACTTGTTGCAGTTATAACACGTCAGTTCATTATCGGAATTGTCAGAATCTTTTGACCTATTACCCTTTGTTTTCTTCTTGCGTGGCTTGAATCTTGACCATTTTCTAAGATTATTGACAGCCATTGCGAGCTCTTCAATTGCATCTTCTCCTTCTTCATCGCTCTCTTGTTTGCTCTTTAAGGCAATCGTCTTCTTCTTTGATTCGGAGTTGTTGCGTTCCTCCTTTGCTTTTAGCTCAAGCTCATATGTCATCAAATTGCCAATCAACTCCTCCATGCTTAGTTTACTCAAATCTTTCGATTCTTGTATTGCCATGATTTTTGCCTCAAAGTTCATCGGTACGACTCGTAGTATCTTCCGCACAAGCTCTACCTCAGTGAAGACCTTCCCAAGCGCTCTAGCATTGTAGACCAAAGTTGAAAAACGTCCAAACATATCCTTTATGCTCTCGCCTTTGTCCATCACAAAGCTTTCGTATTCATTGCTGAATAGGGCCAGACGAGACTCCTTGACTTGAGAAGTTCCTTCGTGTGTCACCTTCAAAGTGTGCCAAATTTCCTGTGCTGTTGTACAATGAGAAATTCTATTGAATTCATTTTTATCAAGAGCACAGATCAAAGCGTTCATTGCTTTGGCATTTGTAGTTTTTAATTTCTTATCGTTAGCATCCCACCTATCCTTAGGTTTAGGAATCTCAGTATCACCAACGGTTATAGTGGGAGATTTATAGCCAGTTTCAATAATATCCCAAACATCATAATCAACAGAACTAAGATATATACCCATCCTAACTTTCCAATAAGCATAATCATTCCGTTAAACATGGGTGGCCTAGCAATAGATTGCCCCTCAGAAAAAGCATTATTTGGTGGATTCATGACTCTAGAGTTAAATAAAAATACCAGGCTCTGATATCACTTGTAGGATCTAGATTAACCCTAGAGGGGGGGTGAATAGGGTTATAGAAAATTTTCTCGATTTAAACGTAAAAACAAACTGCAGAAATAAATATGCTGAAAAGTAAATCACACACAAAATTTACCTAGCTTCGGCAACCCCTGCCTACTGCTGCATTCCCAGATTTCTATTAGAATTAAACAGTATCCCGCTTACAAACACTCTACTAGACTCGCAAACCTTTACTCCCGCTTACAAACACTCTACTAGACTCGCACACCCTGCTCTGCCTATAGAGTTTCGCTTACTCGCAAACTCTGCTCCCGCCTATAGAGTTTTGCAAACTCGCACACCCTGCTCACTGAACTAATTCTAACTAGACAATCTGACACTACCTACAACCTAGGTGGTGATTTACAAATTCTTTGACTTGAAAAGTAAAAAAACAACTTCAAAAATACAAGCAGGAGCAAAAATTAAAATATAAACTTGAATCCCTAATTTTTGCTCAAATAAAACTTAAAAAACCCCCTTTAAAAAAAATTAAACCCTAATAAACTAAAGCTAAAGCCCCTTTAAAATAAAGGTCGGTCCATTCTTTTGCTTTAACCCGTTCCTCTTTTGACTTGTGAAAAATGGCGGCTCTGTTCTTCCTTTTGCTCTGCGAATTTGGGGCTTTTGCTCCTTGCGCTCTTTGTTCCAAATTAGGGCTTTTGCGAAGCTCCGATACTAATTCGATCGTTGTTGGTTGTGCGCGATTTAGCCTGGCTCGATCGATTTCGTGTTGCTTTCTTCGGTTGCTTCGATGAGTTCGATTATTGCTTCGGTAAGAATTTTTGCTCTGATGCTTTTTGATTTTTGTATTCGAACTCCTCTCTCTTGCCGATGATGTTGAATGGTTTATATATGCGTTCGATTTCCTTGAATTGTGTTCGTATAAATTTGTTTGAATTTGTCAATACTATGCTTTGGCCGCCCTGTTATGTTTTGATGCTTGAGATTTCACTGACTTCTTCAATGGATACTTTCTTGGTTGACACGGTTTTGAATTGCTACCGTGGTCATCACGGTGTTGATTTTTGACTTCGTCAATACTGTATACGTACTTGAATTTTTATCACTGCGTCGATTATCTGTATTGAGTTCTTCGGTTTCATATTGGCATTGGCTGTTGTTATATTTGTTCGCATTGTCTTCTGTCCATGGTACTGCTCATGTTGAGTTGTTTCGACTCTTGGTTCGGTCTGTCATTTGAGTTTGAGACTGTGGCGATTTCACTGTGTACTTGCATGCATATTGCCTCTGGTTATGGCCACTGGTTTGTGTTGTTGTCTGGTTCACTATGTCACTTAGGTGTACTTCATGTTAGATCGAATTGCACTTGCCCTACTTGTAGTCTCTGGTACTTTATTCTTGCATTCACTTCATTGTCACTGCTGAAGTTGTACACTAGTGGTCTTCATTCTGGTTTGCACTTGCATTACCACTGTAACACATGTTACTGTCTACTTGAGTTTGCTTCTTTGGTTGTATATAGCTTGGTTCATGTGAATACCTTTGTGTTGCATTGCAGTTGATTCATTAGTTCATTTGATATGTTGTCCACCTGAGTTTGAGCATTTGCACATTTGTAGCCTTGGTCTTCATATTGTATTCTCTGTTTTGATTTGGTTACACTGCATAGCGTATTGGTACATCAAAAAAATGTCGCATATATGTGAGTAATTCTGTTCTTTGACATTCCTTCATGCCTGACTTGATGCTGCACTTGGTCTTTTGTTATAACTGGACCTGTTGCCCTCAGTTGCTTGTTTGTATGTTGTAAATGTTGCATTCACTTGCATCTATATTGTCACTGGTTTTGCTTGGTGGTCTTGTGGCACTGCTTGCAGTCGTATTGAATTGAGTTTGTTCATGTTGCATCGACTTGTTTTGTACTGGTGCATTTCTGTTTGCTGTCATGTTTGAACATAGCTTTCATGTATACTTTTGATTTGCACCTGAGTTGAATCCAGTTTTAAAACTCGGGTTTGACCTTGTGCTGAGAGTTGTGACATTTATGTTATTGCACGTGAGTTGAACTTGGCTTTTCATTTGGGTTTGACCTGTGCTCACCTGTCCCTGTAGCATTATCAAGTGTATACCGATGTGCATGGCCTTATGGCATGTACAGTGATACACTATGCATGTCACACTGTTCGTCTGTGATGAATTCAAATGTAAATTATGACGAACAACCCAAATAACTGAGGCAAATCATATTTTCAAAAATCATATTTTATTTTATATTGCAAAAATATTTCTTTTTCAATTTTACTGCGTTAGTGAATATTTTTGCAGATTGCTCAGATGCAGGATTCAAACTGGAATGCAGTTGAAGACAAAATACGAGTGTGAGTGATATGTAGTGAGGTTACTAATGTAAATTGAATTGTGATGTATTCAAAAATGTATATGTATAGTGAGAGCTTGAAATTGTACTATTCAATATTGTAATAAATATTTGTTTGAATAAAATTTCTATTTGAATTCAAATTCTGTGTTATTTATTTATTCAACAAATATTTATTTAATCTATGAAAAATAAAATAGTACATTAACAAATACATTTAAATGAATATATATGTTTATTATCATTAAACAAAAACATATAAGCGCATATTCAACAAATATTACAAATGTTTGAATAATTAAATTCCGAATATGATATGATTAATTTGATATCGAAATTTAATAAATGAAAATAGAGTGAATAAATGAAATTTGAGTTAATATGATTCAAATTGGTTTTCAAAGTGAATGTAAGTTATATTGGGATTTTAATAGAGTTAATAAGATTTTGAAATTGGAATTTATTGGATAATTGAATAACGGGTTTAATATGATTAAAAATGATTTGTAAAATTTTATTTTATCATATTAAAGTTAGAATGATGTTGTAGAACTTTTAAAATCGAATTAAAATTAAATTTGTGAAAATTAAATATTTTAATATTAAATTGACGAGTTAAAATAGCCATTTTTCAAACTGTCTTGGATTTCAACGAAACTAGTTTCATCGGATCCGTAATGTGATATTATTGTAAGATTTCAAATTTCAAGTCAATCAGATTAACCGTTTGTCCTAGGCGAGCCAAAATGCATAGAAATTCGTCTAATCGGTTTAATTTTAAATCGATCGTTTATTGCCGTAACTCGCACAGACGATCGAATTAGCTTTCGAAACCTGTTCCATTGTGTCCAGAACGCGGGGTAAACACTAGAAACGCCGGTCAACGTGCGTAAATCGGAGTTCGAAAAACTGGGATAAATAGTGTTTCGAGAAATTTCTATAAATAGCCCCGTTTATTCAAAAAATAAAATAAAGAGTTAGGGTTTTGATGCGTGGCCGCCACTAACAGAACCCACGGCCGAGAATTCATCTCATTCCCCTTCAATTTTCTTCAAATCTACACACTGATTTCAAAAACTCTCAACTACAACATCGAAGAGCAATGCGAGATCTCCACGACCAACGGTTGTGATCGTTTTCTGAGCTATGGATCAACGACAAATTGCTCGTGAAGTCCTAACGTTCGCGCACGAATTCCAAGGCCATAGGGGGGCCGAGCTTCATCATCCTCTGGCCGTGGGTAGCATTCGACGTTGGCTTCGAAGTGGTGCTTGCTAATCGATGTAGAAGTCGACGTGGTGGGGGCGACTATTAGGGTTTGAACGAACGAATGGGTTCAGTTATCTCGACCTAGAAACGAAAGAAGATGGAATAAAGGGGGGCGGCCTGATGCGTTGGATGCACGGATCTAACGGTTAGGATTGGCTAGGGTATATAAAAATCAAGAAAATGTTAATTTAGTTTATTTTAAATTCGTGTAATTTTTAAAAATTCAAATCCTTTTCATACGAGGTCGAAAACGCACGAAACGAATTGCGTTGGGTTCGTATAGACGAACACTACGCTATGGAGCTGGATTGGATCGTTTGGAGCTAGAGAAAATTTCGGGTAAAATTAAACGCTCGTTTAATTTTATTCGAAATAAAAAGCTGGAACTACATTGAAATCGAGGTGAGTGTTTTATAGCGCTCACAACGTACTGAATATCTTTATGCTAGTTAAATCTGATATTATGAAGTGATATGAATTTTATTTGTCGTTGTTTGATAAAAATTTAATTGTCATATAGAATGTCATTTAAATTAATCGTTGAAAATTAAATTGATAGTTAAATTGAAACTAAATTGAATTGCGATTAAATTATCTGACATCGATAACTATGAAATTGTCATGAATTGTATTTCTATTGGATGATGTATTTCGATGGATGCTATTGGTTGATATTTAAATGTTTGGATGTTTATTTGCTTATATATATCCTGTTATGCATACATATGAAACTATGATTTGATTTAAGTGATATATATATTCATCCCTGACATTTAATTGAAATGAATAATTACTTGGCCATAGGATAGAAAATTATATACGGACACCGAATTGGCTAAATTAATAATTTTTAAAATCGTCGATTTGAAATTTATTTAAATGTTTTGATTCAAAAGTTATAAATAGAAATCAATTTATAGAAATTGAATTTATCAAAAAATTGAGTTTGGAATGTTGAAATAGATTTTAGTTAAAAGAAATTGTTAAATGATATAAGTTGAGACTTTGAAATTTAAAATTGGGTTATGATTGAATTTCGAAAAAAAATTCGTTTTAAAAGATTGAACCTTAATTCGAGCTTTGAATGTTACTAAGTAAAAGCGATATAAAATGATATTTGAAATTGAGCTTGAAATTGAATCATATTTGTAATTGGGATTTAAATTTGAATATTGAAGGATAATTTTGTCAAGTGTTAAAATTTGATATTTTGAAAAATCAAGCTAAAAATCGATATACATTGAAATTGAATAAGTTGAAGGTGAATGTAAAATTGAATTAATTTGAAGTCAAAGTTGACATTGATTTGAATTAAAATCGAAATTGAATCGGTAAAATGGAAATTGAAATTGATTTGAATTGGGAAGTATAATTGAAATGGATTGGTTTTGAAGCTGTTTTATTTTGTTTTCCAAATTACTCTGTTATATAAACCATTTTGAATACTTAAACTATTTTAATCTATTTTTAATCTACTTAACCCAATTTAAATTATTTTAAACTAATTTATCTATTCTAAATCCATTTTAAAGATTTTAAGTATTTTTAACTATTTTAATTATTTAAACTATTTTTAAACCACTTAAAACTATTTTCTAAAATTTCAAATAGGTCAATAAGGTGAAATGTTTATATTTAAATCTTGAATTTAAATACGAATTGGATTAAATGAAGTTGCAACCTAAATTGAAATTCAAAATGATTTTGAAATCAAAATGAGATATTGAGGCGAAAATGATTTTTTGTAATGGAATCCTACATTTGAAAAGATACGATGATATTTGAAATGGATTTGATTTTTGAAGCGAATATGATATTTTGATATCAATTATGAATCGATTTGAAATGTAAAAGAGCCAACGGTGTAATAATACATAGTTATTAAAGAGACCGGGATCGGATATGGACATACTCTCTGTCGATACCCAAAACCACTTTAATAACTATTATACGCGGAGTGTTGATCCAGAATGAAGTGGATGGTTTGGTGAACGCGTTGACTGAAGAAAGAGAACGATATTGGATGACCCCTGACATGACTAAAACAGGAGCCACGCCGGACCATTGAGGTTCGCCATCTTTAGCGGACACACTTCTTCGATACCATATCTATTACATTTGTGATGCGATTTGGGTGCATCCCTTGATTTGGGAGTGTTGTTTCGCGGTGTTGGGGTAGCTGCTGGCTATGCTCAACATCAGTCCGGATCACGCAACTACTAGTATCCTAGTTGGTATCGCCTCATGTACCTTGTCATACTGATTATCCTATTCGCGACCACTACGTTTGGTTTTGTGTTATACCTATGGGGTACCCTCTGATAACCACCAGTTTACGGTGGGGCTTACGGTGCTGTATAGACTATGCCATTATAAAAATGTGTTAAGGGGGATTATGGTAACGCCTTAACGCTATTTTGATACTTCATATTACTGATAGTCATTATCTACTTAGCGTACATTAGTACATAGTAGATAGTTTAACGGATACTTGAGAGATGGAAAATCTCGTAACATCTCTTGAGTTATTGCACGCACGTTGACACTGGATATGAGATGTCAAACCCCGTAAACATCTCTAACGCCGTTACACTCATATTTATTTACGATCGATTTAACTTTCATAAGGATATTTTAGTCCTGACTCGAGCGTTTTGTCTTTTCTTTACGCTCGGGTCAGTCCTGAGTTTTTTTCAGATTTTTGAAGATCTATTCTGGAGGATGAAGACGAAGATTTGGTATACTATTACTATTATTACCCTTGCATCATGCTATCTGCTGCATTATTTTAATTGTTCTGTTGTATATGTATAACTCTGATAAATGTTGTAAAAATAATTATCAAAGTATAGTAAACAGCTTCATGAACTGTTTATTTGACTATTATATTTTATCGTTCCGCTGCGAAATTTTGTGTTGTTTCTTTTCCTTTATTTCTCTTTCTTTTCTTTTCTTATTTACCCCAATAACCATCTGCCCTTTTGAATGGTTTGGAATCGGCATGTGTATTTGATCGTCGGTTTAAACTGTCCAAAAAGGCGGGTCGTTACAGTTGGTATCAGAGCTTTGGTTAAGCGATAACCTTAGTTTTGTGGGGTCTGACTCTTTATAAATAGGGTAGTAATACCCTATGATTAGTCGCTGAGTGTATAGATATGAGAGAGCGTATTTGTTAGTGATATAAAATGTTTTATATTGTGTCGGTTGATTTGTTGAGTGGCTTATGGATTCTTGTCAATACGAGTAATTAACGTCATTGATAGGGATCTCTAAACACTTAAACAGAACAATTCGACATAGTATTATTTTGAAATTGGGTAAATGAAATAATTTTTCTCAAATTATATTTTGTATATAAAGAAAAAATTTCAGAAATTATTGTGACTTATCTAGCTTACCTGGTTGTTAGGAATGAAAATATTGGTTATTATCATTAATTGGATATTGTAATTTAATAAATAAGCTGAATTACAAAATAAACAATGATAAAACACTTGTGGAATGTTTTAAGAAAGAAAATCCTATAAGAATATTTTATAGAGGTGGCTTATAAATTAAAATAGATTTTAATTGAAAATATTGAATTTAAGACCCGGAGGTTTTAAAATGGTTTTCAAAGCTTGGAAGAAAATATATTGTGATATTAGTTGGAAAATATTTATGGGAAATATTTTGAAAGGATTTTAAGAAGGAATGAATTAAGTACTCCTCTCTTCTGTCGCTGGAAAATAATTTCGGTGATGACTGCGCAGCATCATCGACATTCATTTTCGAGTCTCAAAGTGGGGGAGACTTCTAAGAAGCTTTGCTTTTCTTCGAAATTATTTTGGGTAAATGGGTTTTGGTTTAAACACCAAAGGTATGATTTGATATATTTAAAAAAAAAGATATAAGTGTATATGTTTATTTCAAACGATTTGGAAAGAACCGGGCATTTAAAATTCTAAATTATGCAAATTAGTAATTTTCAAATGAAATGTGAATAACCAGAATTCTAAAAATAGAGTATTAAGAGATCTAAGCTTATGTTTTGGGAAAACTTTAGAGTCGTTGTGTACCTTTAAAGTTGAAAGGTAAAGAGGATTTTAACAAATTAAACTTGTGAACATTCTGATTAAGTAAAATGAAATTCTATAAATTTGTATAATACCAAATTTACATTCTGATAACATATAACAAGACTTACCAAATGTTAAAAGTTAAAATGATGTTTTGGATATGTAATGAGATATTGTATAGATAAACAGAACCTGAAAGTAATTGAAATATACAAGTAAGGAAAACTCAAAAGGAGTTAAAATGTATATAAATGGAAAATTTGGTTGTGATAAAAATATTATATACTTAAATATAACATGAAATGATGAATGGATAAATGGAACAAGTAAGTGAACTTAAGAAAGAAGATAAATGAATCGTAATATATCTTTGTAAATTGGTTATAGCAAATAAATATAAATTGCAAAGGGGTTGTAAAAAAATTCTGAATTTGTAACCTTTAAGATAACTGTAAACCAAGAAAAGTCATTTATGAGAGGTTAGACTTTTATAGGATGATTAATAAACTAAAGTACCAGTTGATAAAATGTTCCACAAATGAATTCGTTATTAACTGAAATTATGAAAATGCAATAAATGCAAACAAAGGAATTTCTTATAGCTAAGAATCAATTGGAAAATGAAATTGGATTTAATTAAATTATATAGAATGTTTAAAATGAACTTGAGTAAACAAATTCTTTGATATGATGTTTAAGAAAAGATAATGTTGAAAAGTATGCTATGCAAAGAAATAGATATATTAACTAAATAATGGATTGTGAATAATTAATTGTAAATAAAATGAAAGTCAATAAAATAATTTAACATAGATAAATTGGATAGAAATCCATTGGAAGGTAATACGTGAGATTGTACGTATATTATTTTATTCGCATAACGATTTGATCCAAATTCGAGCATAATATTTCGAGATGATTTATATCGATCCAAGTTAGGATTTTTCACTCGATTTTCGACGGCGAACCCTGGATATGGATTTTTAATTTGATTCTGGAATTCTCTATCATAGTATATGGCTATGCAAGGAGAGTAGCAGTTTCCAATCAAGGAACCAAATCTGAGTCCGCACTAGAGAGTCGTGTGAACGATACTAGTTTGGAAGTGAAATTGTGTGATCGAATAAGCGATTAGATTGATATTTCTCACGGATGATATATGTACGGCTTACGGACTTAATTAAAGTTAATATTGGAAATTTAAGATGCCAAATATGTAAAGATAAATTTGTAACATTTGAGATAACTATAAACTAAGAAAAGTCGTATATAAGAAGTTAGACTTTTATGGAATGACTATAAATTTAAGTGATGATTAATAAAATGTTCTGCATTAATAAAATGTCCGCAAATAAATTGGTTATTAACTGAAACTGAATATGAGGTAAATGTAAACAAAAGAATTTGGTATGGCTACGAATAAATTGGAATTGAAAGAGATAAACCAAATTGAATGTAAAATTAATAATTTGGTTATGTTGGGTATGATTTGGTTGTTATATGATTGTTAGTTGATTGTATATAATTCAGTAAGTGTTAACGAAATTGAAAGCTATAAATCATTTAAATCAAATTGGAAGTTAAATGAATTTAAAAGAATTTAATTTGATTCAAATTGGAAGTGAACTAATGTAAATATAAATTAGTGAATGTTAACTAATTGAATTAAGAATGACTGTTAGTAAAATCCAACGTTAATGAATCAACTGTGATTAAAATTGAAACCAAGTCAATAAATATTAATGAGAAGTGAATTTATATTGATTGGTTATGGATTCATTGGATGATAGTTGGATGATAGTTGATTGATGGTTGCATTTGTTGCTTTTGTTGCATTTGCTATGTTGGCATATGTAGTTGTTATGTTGCTATATGATGTATATTGATATTATTTTCCTATATGCATGTTTCTCATGGTTTGTTGAGTGTTTAGTAGGTGCGGATTGCGCTTGCTTCGCATTTGGAGCTCGCTTTCGCGCTATATTAGCCGTATATGCTCGCTAATAATATATAAGGTACATATCTCGGATTACATACCGTACTTTTACACTTTTTCCCTACGGGATGCCTCATCACTTGATGAGATGTATATTTGTGATATATATACTGTCATTTTTTTTTCGATCGAGCCGCGCAAAGGAGACTCTGCCGAAATTTTCCGTAAATCCGGGTGTTAGAAAATTTTTCAAGTTTTAAATTTTTTTTTAACTTGTTTTGATAACTAACTTTTAAAGTTAGAAAGCCGTTCGGAGTAGCGTAGTGGAAGTGTAGTAATGACTTTATAAGTGGAATTTCATTGTTTTATAAGTGGGTAACTTTGAATAAAATATATCTAATGTTGAATCTATACTTGGTTCCTTTTCCCTTCTTTTTCCTTTTCGGGGACGAAAAGTTTTGAGCGGGGGAGAGTGTAACGACCCGCAAAATTTCGATAATTAAAAATGTAAATTTAATAAGATTTCGTGATTTAATGTTAGAAAAAAAATTTGTAATTCGTTTGGAATAATAATAACTGGAATGAATTGCAACAATAATTATCCAAGTAATGAAAAATAAATGCTACTTAGTGAATGCCTTTGCAATCAATAGTTGAATAGGATAATAAATGTTGAATTCATTGGGTATAATAGAGTAACTGATTGATAAGTAAAATCTATTTAAAATCAAATACCGAATATTGAACAGGTAAATTGTTTAAATCAAATATTTAAAACTTATTGAATAATTGAATAACTGTAAAAATGAAAATAGTGTTCTAAATTGTGAATTGGTTTTAAAAGTTGAATCTTATAAGTTAAGTTTCAATATTTCAAAAGATAATGAAATATTGGATAAGCGAAATTGTTTAAATTTAATATTTGGAATTTATTGAATAATTTAATAATGGGAATTGAAGAACTGTATAATGGAAATGGTTGTTCTATAATTTTAATTCGTTTCAAAGGTTAAATTTTAAGTTCGTTTTGAATATCTCAAAAGATAGTGATTTAAGAATAATCAAATTTGTTTAAATTTAATATTACAAATGTTTGAATAATTAAATTCCGAATATGATATGATTAATTTGATATCGAAATTTAATATATGAAAATAGAGTGAATAATTGAAATTTGATTTAATATGATTCAAATTGGTTTCCAAAGTGAATGTAAGTTATATTGGGATTTTAATAGAGTTAATAAGATTTTGAAATTGGAATTTATTGGATAATTGAATAACGGGTTTAATATGATTAAAAATGATTTGTAAAATTTTATTTTATCATATTAAAGTTAGAATGATGTTGTAGAACTTTTAAAATCGAATTAAAAGTAAATTTGTGAAAATTGAATATTTTAATATTAAATTGACGAGTTAAAATAGCCATTTTTCAAATTGTCTTGGATTTCGACGAAAGAGGTTTCATCGGATCCGTAATGTGATATTATTGTAAGATTTCAAATTTCAAGTCAATCGGAATAACCGTTTGTCCGGTGCGAGCCAAAACGCATAGAAATTCGTCTAATCGGTTTAATTTTAAATCGATCGTTTATTGCCGTAACTCGCTCAGACGATCGAATTAACTTTCGAAACCTATTTCAGAACGCGGGGTAAACCCTAGAAACGCCGGTCACCGCGCGTAAATCGGAGTTCGGAAAACCCGGGATAAATAGTGTTTCGATAAATTTCTATAAATAGCCCCTTTATTCAAAAAATAAAATAAATAATTAGGTTTTTGATGCGTGGCCGCCACTAACAGAACCCATGGCCGAGAATTCATCTCATTCCCCTTCAATTTTCTTCAAATCTACACACTGATTTCAAAAACTCTCAACTACAACATCGAAGAGCAATGCGAGATCTCCACGACCAACGGTTGTGATCGTTTTCTGAGCTATGGATTAACGGCAAATTGCTCGTGAAGTCCTCACGTTCGCGCACGAATTCCAAGGCCATAGGGGGGCCGAGCTTCATCATCCTCTGGCCGTGGTTAGCATTCGACGTTGGCTTCGAAGTGGTGCTTGCTGATCGATGTAGAAGTCGACGTGGTGGGGGCGGCTATTAGGGTTTGAACGAACGAATGGGTTCGGTTATCTCGACCTGGAAACGAAAGAAGATGGAATAAAGGGGTGCGGCCTGATGCGTTGGATGCAAGGATCTAACGGCTAGGATTGGCTAGGGTATATAAAAATCAAGAAAATGTTAATTTAGTTTATTTTAAATTCGTTTAATGTTTAAAAATTCATATCTTTTTCATACGAGGTCGAAAACGCACGAAACGAATTGCGTTGGGTTCGTATGGACGAACACTACGCTATGGAGCTGGATTGGAATCGTTTGAAGTTAGAGAAAATTTTGGGTAAAATTAAACGCTCGTTTAATTTTATTCGAAATAAAACTCTAGAACTACATTGAAATCAAGGTGAGTGTTTTATAACGCTCACAACATACTGAATATCTTTATGCTAGTTAAATATGATATTATGAAGTAATAAGAATTTCATTTGTCGTTGTTTGATAAAAATTTAATTGTCATATAGATTGTCATTTAAATTAATCGTTGAAAATTAAATTGATAGTTAAATTGAAACTAAAATTGAATTGCGATTAAATTATCTGACATTGATAACCATGAAATTGTCATGAATTGTATTTCTATTGGATGATGTATTTCGATGGATGCTATTGGTTGATATTTAAATGTTTGGATGTTTATTTGCTTATATATATCTTGTTATGCATACATATGAAACTGTGATTTGATTTAAGTGATATATATTCATCCCTGACATTTAATTGAAATAAATAATTACTTGGCCATAGGATAGAAAATTATATACGGACACCGAATTGGCTAAATTAATAATTTTTAAAATCGTCGATTTGAAATTTATTTAAATGTTTTGATTTGAAATTTATAAATAGAAATCAATTTATAGAAATCGAATTTATCGAAAAATTGAGTTTGGAATGTTGAAATAGATTTTGGTTAAAAGAAATTGTTAAATGATTTAAGTTGAGACTTTGAAATTTAAAATTGGGTTATGATTGAATTTCGAAAATTTATTCGTTTTAAAAGATTGAACTTTAATTCGAGCTTTGAATGTTACTAAGTAAAAGCGATATAAAATGATATTTGAAATTGAGCTTGAAATTGAATCATATTTGTAATTGGGATTTAAATTTGAATATTGAAGGATAATTTTGTTAAGTGTTAAAAATTGATATTTTGAAAAATCAAGCTAAAAATCGATATACATTGAAATTGAATAAGTTGAAGGTGAATGTAAAATTGAATTAATTTGTAGTCAAATTTGACATTGATTTGAATTAAAATCGAAATTGAATCTGTAAAATGGAAATTGAAATTGATTTCAATTGGGAAGTATAATTGAAATGGATTGGTTTTAAAGCTGTTTTATTTTGTTTTCCAAATTACTCTGTTATATAAACCATTTTGAATACTTAAACTATTTTAATCTATTTTTAATCTACTTAACCCAATTTAAATTATTTTAAACTAATTTATCTATTCTAAATCCATTTTAAAGATTTTAAGTATTTTTAAGTATTTTAATTATTTAAACTATTTTTAAACTACTTAAGACTATTTTCTAAAATTTCAAATAGGTCAATAAGGTGAAATGTTTATATTTAAATCTTGAATTTAAATGCGAATTGGATTAAATGAAGTTGCAACCTAAATTGAAATTCAAAATGATTTTGAAATCGAAATGAGATATTGAGGCGAAAATGATTTTTTGAAATGGAATCCTACATTTGAAAAGATACGATGATATTTGAAATGGATTTGATTTTTGAAGCGAATATGATATTTTGATATCAATTATGAATCGATTTGAAATGTAAAAGAGCCAACGGTGTAATAATACGTAGTTATCAAAGAGACCGGGATCGGATATGGACATACTCTCTGTCGATACCGAAAACCACTTTAATAACTATTATACGCGGAGTGTTGATCCAGAATGAAGTGGATGGTTTGGTGAACGCGTTGACTGAAGAAAGAGAACGATATTGGATGACCCCTGACATGACTAAAACAGGAGCCGCGCCGGGCCATTGAGGTTCGCCATCTCTAGCGGACACACTTCTTCGATACCATATCTATTACATTTGTGATGCGATTTGGGTGCACCCCTTGATTTGGGAGTGTTGTTTCGCGGTGTTGGGGTAGCTGCTGGCTATGCTCAACATCAGTCCGGATCACGCAACTACTAGTATCCTAGTTGGTATCGCCTCATGTACCTTGTCATACTGATTATCCTATTCGCGACCACTACGTTTGGTTTTGTGTTATACCTATGGGGTACCCTCTGATAACCACCAGTTTATGGTGGGGCTTACGGTGCTGTATAGACTATGACATTATAAAAATGTGTTAAGGGGGATTATGGTAACGCCTTAACGCTATTTTGATACTTTATATTACTGATAGGAATTATCTACTTAGCGTACATTACTACATAGTAGATATTTTAACGGATCCTTGAGAGATGGAAAATCCCGTAACATCTCTTGAGTTATTGCACGCATGTTGACACTGGATATGAGATGTCAAACACCGTAAACATCTCTGACGTCGTTACACTCATATTTATTTACGATTGATTTAACTTTCATAAGGATATTTTAGTCCTGACTCGAGTGTTTTGTCTTTTCATTACGCTCGGGTCAGTCCTGAGTTTTTTCGGATTTTTGAAGATCTATTCTAGAGGATGAAGACGAAGATTTGGTATACTATTACTATTATTACCCTTGCATCATGCTATCTGCTGCATTATTTTAATTGTTCTATTGTATATGTATAACTCTGATAAATGTTGTATAAGTAATTGTCAAAGTATAGTAAACAACTTCATGAACTGTTTATTTGACTATTATATTTTATCGTTCCGCCGCGAGATTCCGTGTTGTTTCTTTTCCTTTATTTCTCATTCTTTTCTTTTCTTATTTACCCCAATAACCATCTGCCCTTTTAAATGGTTTGGAATCGGCATGTGTATTTGATCGTCGGTTTAAACTGTCCAAAAAGGCGGGTCGTTACATTTCTTGACTTATCGATTGTTAGCAGATAGGATAATTATCCAATTTCCGTCCGTATCCACGGATGCGAATATTCGATATCCAAAAATGATTTCGAATGTGGATGCGGATATTATACTATCCGCATCCGAAAGTATCCGTTGACAGGCCTATCTCCAATCTTTAATGTGAATACAATCATTACTAGCTTTAATCATGAATTGGATATCTTTTCTCTTGGTTTTAATTGTCTGCTTGAATAAGCAACAATTATACCCCTTTGCATCAAAACAGCTCCTAGTCTTATACCACATGAATTTGTGTATAGAATGAACTCCTCATTCCTAATTGGGATAACCAGCACCGATGCACTCATCAAAACCTCCTTTAACTTAATGAATGCTGCTCACATTTGCATCCTATTTAAAAGTCTTGTAAAGATCTGTATTTTACGTATCGGATCAAAAAATATTTTTATTTAACTCATATGAGGTTGTATGACTCTGGTATTTTGGAAAATAACCTATAGAAACATTTTCCACATCTATGATTTTTATAAAATTTATATATGATGATTTTGATCTTGAAAATCTGTATGGTCTATAAGTTTTGATAGAAGATGGGTTAGGATATGAAACAAATTACATTGTTTTAAGGTGATGGTTTCTCATTCCGTAAAGTGGTCATAATAGTAAAGCAGATGAACCTTTTGAAAGTTATGACCGTTTTAAGTTTTGACTACTACTTGCCATATTATTGGGTAATTATGCTAACAATACTTATACCCACTAGCTCATTTCGAGATTGGAGACTAAGGGGGATTGATAGGATAGATCTAAGTTATTTTCATCATCCCCAAAATAGTTCTAAGCCTCCATTAACCATAATCTCTTCAAAACTCATCTCTATTTCTTACTAATCTTAGCCTAATCCAAAATTAAAAGGGTGATTAGTGAAGGGAATAGTAGATCTATCACTTTGGCTATCTTGGAATCCATGGTCTTGATGTCCTATCTTAGATTTAGAGAATTATAATGGTAATTGGGCAATAGGTGAGTGATTATCGATCTCTCACTATTTTATAGTTGTCTATGTAGTTAAATTCGGTGTTTTTGATATAATAACTATGATTAAAATACTGTAAACTTTAATTACACCTTTAAATATGCGTATGGATGAATTAAAATGATTAAAAATGGATTTCGGTGACTTTTTAGTCTCTTTTAAATCATATTGTCATTCTTGTGTAAATGAAAGATTTAGGATAAATTTTATGTATTAAACATGTTTGATTTTCTTAGTTATGGTGTAAGAATGCTTGTGAATGCTTTGTATGTTTGGATGAATTGTTTTGATATGGCTTGCTAATGTTTTAGAACAGTAGGAAAAGAGGTCACCAAATGGGGAAAAATGAAGTCAAATTCGCTCAAAATTGGATGAAACTTGGAGTAGAGGCTCTAGAGTTGGGGATAAAGCTACACTTTAGATCATAGGTTGATTGGACAAGTTCTGCTGGGAGAACTTCAGGTCGGTGCTAACTTGAAGTGATGGTTGGTGTTTCATGTCGGTGGAGCTTTGCTTCGAGTTGAGCTTCGAGCTATGGGCCCAAGGACTTTGGAATAGGCACGAAGAAATCTCGGGGTGGTTTCAACTTGGGTTTTGGTGAAGGTTGTAGCTAAAAAGTCGGTACAAGTGGAACGTTGGGCCAGACAAGTGAGTGCTTCGGGCTTGGCTTCAAGATAGGGTTGAGGTGGAGCTAGGGAAGCTGAAGGCCAAAATTCGACTAAGTGTTCAGGTCGGTACGGACCTGAACTAGGAAGGATTGGTCTTGAGTTATGGCTTGTGGAATGCAAAAAAGGGAGAAGGAGTTCAAATAAAGGTAAAGGACCAGGATTAGAGTCAAAAGCTCAGTTCGGTACTGATCCCTCTCAGGCTGGTGCCAATTTGAAAAATAGTGTTAGGTCGGGGCCAAATTTCTATGGAAGGGAAGCATAGTCATGTAGGTCTGCTAAAGGTATTCATTTGTTTGTCATTTGGTTGTGAAGTTAAAACATGGCGAAAGATGGTTAAGAAGTATCCGACTCATGATTTGGAGTTAGCAGTGATAGTATTTGATTTGAAGATTTCAAGGAATTATATATTAGGAGAAAGGTTCAAGCTATTTACGGACCACAAATCCTTGAAGTACCTTTTCTCCCAGAAGGATCCTAACATTCATCAACAACGATGGTTGGAATTCTTGGCCTCCTACAATTTTGACATTTCCTATATGCCCTTTAAAGGAAATGCAGTCGTTGATGCATTAAGTAGAAGACATGCCATTTTAGGGGCGATGTTCCTAGAGTGGAAGCAGTTGGAGTATACTGTTGGCTATGACTTCAGAACTCATTGCGAGTTACAGCCAGAGATATTGGTGAGTTTGTCTATCAGACCTACCTTGATTAAGCAGATGGGTACTAGTCAGAGGGGAGATGCTAGACTAGCTGAGATTATGGAAAAAATTGAAGAAGGCATAAAGTCTCAGGAGACAAAGCAGTACGGAATTGACCGAGATGGTTGGCTCCGTAAGAATGGGAAAATATTTGTTCCTAATGACGATGGATTGAGAGGAGAGGTGCTATGAGAGTGCCACCACTCTAAATTGACTATACATTCTGGTGGAAATAAGATGTACCATGATATGAAGCAGACCTATTATTGGGAAGGGAAGAAGAAGGATGTTGGGACATTCATCTCAAAATGTATGAACTGTCAGTTGGTGAAGGCAAAGAAAATGAATCCAAGTAGGTTGCTGCAACCACTTGAAGTTCCCGAGTTGAAATAAGAGCAAGTATCGATGGATTCACTGATGGATTACCAAGGACCGAAAGAGGGTACAATAGCATTTGGACCACAGTCAATAGATTGACGAAGTGTTCTCTATTCATACCTGTCAAGTCCAGTAGAATGACATCCAGATTGGACGAGTTGTATGTAAAGTGGATTGTGTGATTGCATGGTATGCCAAAGAGCATTGTGAGTGACCGAGGCCCTTTATTCATTAATGGGTTTTGAAAGAGCTTACAGGAAGCATTAGGGACCGAGCAACATCTTAGTGTAGCTTATCATTCATAAAATGATGGGTGAACTAAGTGAGTGAATCGTATATTAAAGGATCTCTTCCGAGCTTGTATACTCGATTTCAGAGGCTCATGGAACGATCGTCTGCATTTGATGGAATTCGCATACAACAATGGTTGTTAATCTAGTATCGGTATGAAACCGTACAAAGCATTATATGGCCAACCATGTATCTCTCCTTCATGTTAGTGGGAAGCACTTGAGAAACTGATACTTGAGCTAGATATGATTAGAGAAACCTCAAAGAAGATCAAGACCATTCAGCAACGGATGAACGTTGCTTAGGATAAGAAGAAGAGCTACACCAAAAATAAACGTCAAGATTTGGAGTTCTTTATCTAGATACGGTGTTTGTGAATACTTCTCCGTTGAAGAATGTTATTTGATTCGATAGTAAAGGGAAGTTGGCATCAAGATTCGTAGGTCCTTTTTTTCAATAGTAGAGTGGATTAGATACCTAGTATATTGGACAGAATTACCTCAAAAAATGGCTAGCATTCACAATGTCTTCCACGTCTCTCATTTGCAAAAGTTTGTGCATGACTCAGGCATGACTATTGCACCAGATCTACTTGATGACACTGATATTGGACCAGAAGCTTCAAGACATCGTAGGGCGGTGCGTATTGTCGGACGCGATACAAAACAGCTTAAGAGGAATATGGTGGAGTTAGCAAATGTTCAATGGGGAGAATTTGAAGGCAATCGCATGCGGGAAATCGAAAAGAGCATGAGGACTCCATATTCGAAGCTCTTTGCATGGTACAACCTATTGTTAATCATATTTACTATCACATTCGACATCACACATGATAGTTTAGTATCTCGCGCGCTAGGATAGGTTTATATCTATACTATTTACCGCATGGTTGCCTGTTTAATATGTTTGATAGTTGCATATGATTATTAGTTATGTGGGGTAGCTATGGTCGACCATTCTTTGACTTGTTTGGGATTTCGAGGGCGAAATTCCTAAAGGGGAGGGTGTATCGACCCATTTTTTACGCATTCGAGGGTCGTAAAATATTTTTATTTAATTCATATGAGGTCGTATGACTATGATAATTTGAGAAATGATTCTTGGGGACATTTTATGCATCTCTGATTTTTATCAAAGTTCTATATGACCATTTTATTTTGAAAAACTTGCATGGCCTATAAATTTTGATAGGAGCCGAGTTAGGGTTTAAAATAAATTCCATTGCTTCAGGATGATGGTTTCCCATTGCGTAGTGTGGTCAAATAGTAAAACGGACTTACCGTTTGAATGCTATGGCTGTTTTAAGTTTTGGATGATGTTGGCTGGTATTATTAGGTAACTAGGCTAACCCACACTTAGGCCTACTAACATATCTCGAGATTGGAGCCTTGGCAGGACTGACTGGGCAGATCCAAGTCATCTCTATCTTCCCTAAAATAATTATAAGCCTCTAGTAACCTTGGTCTCCTTAAAAAATCATCTCCTTTTCTTATTAGTCTTAGCCTAATCCATGATTATAGGGGTAATTAGTGCAGGAAATAGTAGATTTACCACTTTGGCTGTCTTAGAATCCATGTTCTAGCTGTCCTACCTTAGATTAGGATAATTATAGTAGTAATTGGGTACTAGGTGAGTGGTTATTGATCCTTCACTATTCTATACTTGTTTATGTAGTTAAATTTAGTGTTTTGATATAACAAACACGATTAAATGATTGTAAACTCTAATTACATCTTTATATATATATATATATATATATATATATATATATTTATTTATTTATTTATGGACGAATTAAAATGATTAAAAATAGATTTTGGTGATTTAATAATCTATTTTAGACCACTTTGTTATTCTTGTGTAAATGTTAGATCTAGGCTAAATTTTATGTAATAAATATGTTTGATGTGCTAGGTCATGACGTATAAATGCATTTGAATGCCTTGTATATTTGGATGAATTGTTTTTATTTGGTAAGCTAGTGTTTTAAAATAGTAGGAAAAGAGATTGTTGAATCAGGAAAAACGAAGTCAAATTTGCTCTAAATTGGAAGAAATTTGGAGGAGAGACTTTGGAGTTAGGGATGAAGCTACATTTCAGGTCGTATGTTGATTGGACAAGTTATGGTTGGAGAACTTCAAGTCGATGCCAACCTGAAGAGATGGTTGGGGTTTCATGTTCATGGAGCTTTGTTCGAGTCAAGCTCCGGGCTAAGGGCCAAGGGAATTTAGGACAGAAATAGGGAAATCTCAGGGTGGTTTCAACTTTGATTTTGGTGAAGGCTGGAGCTAAATAGGTCGGTGCAAGTGAGTGCTTCGAGCTTAGCTTTGAGACTGGGACGAAATGGAACTAGGGAAGTTGACATCCAAAATTGGACCAAGTGTTCTGGTTGGTATCAACCTGAACTGGGAAGGATTGGGCCTGAGTTTTGGCTTAGGTAGTTTAAAAAGGAGAAGGGGAGCTCGAGTAAAGGCCAAGGACTAAGATTGGGATGGTAGCCGCGGATTAGGCTTGAATTTTGGCTTGGGAATTTCAAATGCTTAGATTGGTACTGATCACTCTAAGGTTAGAACCAATCTAAATAATAGTGTCAGATCTGGGCCAAACTTTCGAGGAAGGGAAGCGGGGTCCTATAGGTCGTGCTGTAGGTGTTCATTCATTCGTTTGTTGTTCGGTTGCAGAGTTATAGCATGACGAAAGCTTATGGTTAGGAAAGAAGCGATGTTGGAGTGCTTCAATGTGTTGACTTCGGGACCTTGAGGTGTAGATTCTAAGACTAATGAGGATTTCTGGAGATGTTCCAACGATGATGAATCTAGGACGGATGTCGTGATGGTAGCCCATGAGGACAAGTTCAAGGATTCAAACTTGTAAAGTAGAGCTATGACATGCTCTATTATGGGAAGATATGATGAGACATGTTCTAGGACGTGAGCTTATGAAGTGGAATTAGGACGTGCTCTACTATGAAAATGGAAAGAGGTAGGATGAGGAAGCGTTGTACAATAATGATGGAATAAATCGAACTAGGTTGGATTCGAAAACATATGCATAGGGATCGTTGATACTTGGAGTGTTCTAATGTACTTGTAAAGCAGGGGTAGGTGAGGACGCTTATTAGGTATTAGGATGTATACCCATGAATTTAGTACATGATCCATATAGCTAGTCTACTAGGACGTGCAGTTTAGTTTTACTGGCCTACTGAGTGGCGTGGATTTTGAGCACCAAGGAACCAAGACTTTTTCATTGGTCTCTGGCAGCATAAGAAGTTCATACAAGCTATCATATATCCAAAGCATTTGAGCGTAGTGATGATAGTTTGATGGATGCTATGTTTGCATTGATAGTATCCCTTATAGTCTATCACTCTAGGGATGTCACCTAACATAGGTATTTAGAACATGGATACATAGACACCTGATATTGTACTTAGGACGCAATAAATTTTGATGATGATAATAGAGTATTAAATTATACGAGATAGCTCCATCAAGCTCGTCTTCTGAACAATTACTGCATCGAACCTAGACATATTATCTAATATACTCATTTAAGAGTATCAAAGATAATAAGAAGCAAAGCATAAAATCTCTAGTTAGACAACAGCCTGGTGTAAGCGATAAATGAATCTCAAACTACTATACGAGCCGATATAGTAAGGAACAATGGTATACGAACCATACCTGGCATGTTCCAACAACAAAGAGTTAGCACACAACGAACATACTATGCTACTCTACTAATATCATTAAGGTATACCTACCAGGTATGATATTCGTAGAGTGGCGTATTATGTTTGTTATGTGCTAACTATTTGTTGTAGGGACATGCCAGGTATGGTTTTTATACCATTGTTCCTTACTATATCGACTTGTATAGTATTTTGAGATTCATTTATCGCTCACACCAGACTATTGTTTTATCCAAGGTTTTATACTTTGCTTCTTATCTTAAATGAGCAGACTAAATAAAAGGTTTAGGTATGAGACAGTAGCTGTATAGAGGACAAGCTAGATGTAGCTATCTTGTATTATATATGGATTTCTATGCTTATTCCGCTGTGCAAAACTATGGAGTCTTGATGGTGCTTGCTTATTACTATTATTATGAGACAATTATATGAGTTTATTTCCTTTTTGTATTAACTTTATTACTTACTGTACAACTCTATGAATCTACACTATATTATTTGAATTACTTAGTTATTACTATCTCTCCTATTTTATATCTCTGATGTATATTATATTTATTCCATTCACCATGAGAAACACGACAGGTTCTATGGTTGTTTTCTTTTCTTTTAACCTTTGATAATCGTCCTACATTGGTCGGGCACAGCAGCAGCACACTGTCTAGTCATATTGGGTGCGGTGGTGTAGTGCAATCGTCGTGAACTAACACACTATCCTTCCTAGCTCTTTGTTGATGAAACCTCGTATCAAAATCTAACTAAGAAAATACTTTTGCACTTATGAGATAGTCGAACAAGTCATCGATGCATGGTAGATGATATCTCTTATTAGCTTTATTCAACTCACAATAATCTGCATATAGCCTCAGTGAACCATCTACCTTAGTGGAAAATACTACCGGTGCTTCCCATTCTAATGTATTCCTTCATATAAACCTTTTCCTCAATAACTCATTGATTTGAACCTCTAACTCCTGCTATTCTTTAGGCATCATTCTCCTTAAGGTCGAGAAAGAAATCAATTTCTCAATGTGGTGGTAAACCTGAAAACTCCTCAAAAACATGAAGGTACTCTCTTGCAATAAGTAATGATGAAAACTCAACCTATGGGATATCGATTGGATATAAGTAGCTAATCATCATTGAACTATCATGCTCACAATGTAGTTTCAACCTCCACCCACTCGTCATTTCCCAGTGTCACCACTTGCCTCTCATTGTCAAGTACCTCACCATTCTTCGCACGCTAATCCATACCCAGAATAATATTGAACCCAACAAAAACAAACATAGGAAAATCACACATAAACAAGAACCCATAACTAGATAACATAACATCATAACAAATAGCATGTAAATCAGTAGAACCTCCAACAAGTCTCAACATTACTCGGAGTTTTTCATGTATCTCGAGTTTAAGTTTAATTTAACTACTAACTTACAAGATATAAAGGAGTGGGAGGCTTATGTATCAAATACAACTCTAATAGGAATATCATAAGCTTAAAGCATACCTTACATAGTGATACCCTTACCCCTCCCTTTCATCGACAATGGGCCCAACGATCTTTGGAACATCATCTAGTTTATACATCTTTATAACTTGTCCTATCTTAGCAAATGTTGGATCGTAGTGTCGAAGGTGCCCTATTTGATTGCATCGTATGCACCTTGCTAACACCTTACGATCTAATATTTGTTAACAAGATTTCTTATCAACACCCCAAAATGATGCTAAGTAAGGTGAAAAATTCTTTGTATAGGTAAAGCAGGAAAGGAGGTTTAGATCCTTTTTAGAATTTCCTTTCAATTAGGCTTTATTTGTTGATGTATCTCAAATAGACCTTTCGACTATGTCGAAAGGGTGGGTTTCCATGTTTGATGACCTTTCGACTCAGATGGGCAGGTATGGTTTCTCCTTCGAAAGCCTTCCTTTCGATCTGATTGGAATACCTTGGGTTAAGATCTCTTAGGCAGGTTTTCACCTTGTCGGAGGCTTAAAGTTGTTGATTGGATTTGGTATTGGTTTCCAAAAAGAAAAGGGGGTTTCGACCTTGTCGAATGCTTCAACTTAGAGGGAAGATAACTCTGAACTAGTTATAGTGATTGTAGGAACTTAAAGGGTTTCGACTTCGTTGGTAATAGCCTTTCAATGGAGTTAAAACCTGAAACATTGAAGTGAATCTAGCAAAAGCTAAAATGAATTAGTAAAATACATAAAATAATTGAAAATTCCCTTTCCTCAACTCCAAAGTCTTTATTTCTCTAAATTCCCAAATTTATTTACAAACTAGGGTTACAATGCTTTATAAAAGAGAATATAATTTTAGAATGAAAGGAATTGGATCCCTAAAATGTGACCCCTTGGGTCTTATTATAGATGCAGCCTAACACCTTTCGACCCTGATGCCTTCGTCTGGGTCGAAAGGTGGCTGTTGAGATACTTAAGCAAGCTGCCACCTTTATCGAAAGGTATTGCAGCACTTCTCTTCTTTAAGTTGTCTTAAAAGTGCTTCTGACTCTATCGTTGGCCTTTTCCTTTTAGTTTCGATGATGTTGGTTATGCCCATGCTCTTGTTTTGATTTGATGCGGAACCCTCCTGGACCATGTTGATTTCAACCGATTCAAAACGCTTACTATAGCTTTCAAAGGGGTTGTTCTGGTCAATGCTTTGCTTTCACGTAGTTCAAACAAAGCAAAACCTTTGATGTCGAAAGGTTTGGCGCTTATGCAAGTAGTTGTTCCCCTTGTCTTCGAAAGGTTTTGCTTTGACTCAATCGAAAGGTTTTCATCGAAAGGTTGTAAATGGAGGCGGTAGGGTGCTTTTGACTCTTTCATCTTCTTCGAAAGGTTGAAACCCTCTGAATATTGATAGAAGGGACCTTCCGACACCTTCGAAAGGTTTTGAGGCTTCTAAGCTTTGATGGCAGCATCCCTTCGACTCTTTCGAAAGGTTTGGTTGCGGCTCTTCTCTTTGGCTCTCTGTTCAAAGAGGTCTTGACTTGGTCGAAAGGTAAATTTTTTGAGTAACAGTATTCATAGATGTACTAAATTATATCATCACCAATTTATCTTCGGCCTCGTTTAGTTATTCTAAAGTTAGGTCCTTCTTTTGTTCAATTGAAATTTTCTATAAAATGAACATATTATGACCAACTATTTATGGTTTGCTTAGTTTTAAACACGTCCAATCGCATAATGATCATAACGATAATTTACGAAGTGTACCGCAATGCTCAAATAATAAAGCATTAGATCGCCACTTATAAGATTATTCAAGCCATCAAAAAATTGATAGACAAGTCTTTCTTTAAGGCATCCCAAAGCTAATCACCTCTGTGCTGAAGTAAACATGTATCTCCCTCAAGCGATCCTAAGTACTAGTGTGATTCCATTTTCCAATATAACGTTATCTTCTAGCTCTACTCCAAAATAAGGCCATATTTGGCTTTCCCATTGGTCACTTGAGTACTCCAGCAACAAATTTTAACTCTTGCATGCTCAAATTTGTGTATTTTCCCCTTTGGTTGGAAAAAATATTTACAAAGTCAACCCTTGGGTCCTGCACTTTCCTACTACAAGCACCTGCAACTTCACCTCATATTGTAAATTTGGGTATTCTATATTACCTTCCTCATTGGTCACAACATTTTGTGTTGCATCCATATTTTAAATCCTTTAGTTCATTATTATTACCTTGATAAGAATGATTCTTCTCTTCTCTAGAAGGAAAAATATACAGTGGTGTGTAAGTGCAACTATGTACATGTTGATGCCAGAAATGGGCATCAACACCTATAGGATCTTATGAAGATTAAGCAATGGAAGGAATCAAAAACAAAGCATAAAAGTAAATGAACACGTAGATTTTTATAGTGGTTCGGCAATCTTGTCCTACATCCACTTTACTTTTATTAATATTTCACTAGATTATAATTACAAGAGCACTAGGATCCATTGATACAAGTTTCAAGAAATAGAAATGGTATAGCCTCCGAAGTAGGAAGAAGAAGATGAAGTCCCCCTTTCTGAAGCTATGACTGCTGTATTTGTAGCTGAAGACGCACTCGGATCGAGCTGAAACTTTATAAGGAAACCTTATAGGACCAGTAGAGCCCGCTATATCGATCGATCATGTTAACTCAATGGTCAATAACGATCGGTCGATCCTTTTTATTTTCTCTAAACAACTCACTATCTTTTTTGGAGGATCCTAAAGGCTTTTTGATATTGCTTTTAGAATATGAGATCATTCTGGGTCGCAGATTGCAAGTTATAGGTTGTTCTAAGTTGAAGGCACAATGTACAACAAAATATACCGATCGTTATGTTGTACCCATCAATAACGATCAACCTATATCGGTCAGCCTTACTCTCATCTCCATTTTGGGATGCACGATCATCATGGTATGCTCCACTTGCCACTTTTTTGATGTCCTAGAAGTCTTACATGGATTGGCTTCATGGTTGTTAAGATGTTGAATATTCATTGGTGACTTGAGATATTTTCCTTGGTCGTTCTCTGGTCGATCTAAACAAGTCGTTGTTTCATCATAGCTTGTGTACACGAACTTCAATCGATTCCAAACTTGATATATAACTTCACGGGGCCAGGCAAGTGACTTCATATTTGCTATACTTCGATTTGGTTCTGGTTCAAATCTGTTCGACTATCATTTGCAGTACTATATATGGCAGGCTCTTCAAGCTATCGACTATCAGTTCCTAATCGAATCGATGGTATCACGGCTTCACCAAAAGGTTGGATAAAGTTTTCCCTCCAAAGTACGTCTTATAAACAACATGATGTGCTTTGAATCAAAAAAGTCTAAATCGCTGTGAAGAAGTCTGTTCAGCTTCCTGATTGATTATTATTCCTCTATCATTTGTTGTATAAATCCGGAGTCGCATTCTATTTGCATGCACAAATTTGGTCACGTGGGACTGTCAAATCCTTTTTTATCTTATCTAATATCAAACTTCACTATTCTAGGTTCGATTATGACCTTTTATTGATTTTAAAAGGTTGAACTTCTGAACTATTTTCATGCCTATTCATACACGTGGTCATGTTGTTGACGACCTGGTCATGTTGTTGGCTTTAGGTCGTGTCGTGTCCGTAGGTGTTTGCCAACTTTTATGATGTTCTGACTGTTCACATATGTAATCAAATTTATATGATCATTTTCTCACTCACCACATTTTCATTCGCCTCATCATCTTTCAATATTTTTATACATCTAAATTTCAAAACATGAACCGATCATCCTAAGGTATAAATAAGTGACATAAGAGCTAGGATGGATCGGCACATGGTGGAATGGTTGGAAGATGGACTAAGAATGGATCGGTAAACACATTGTTTAGGGATGGATCGACATAGTCATTGGTATGAAAAGATCGGTGTGGCCTCCCGAAGTGGAACAAGGTGAAAATGATCGGTAGAACCCATCCCTATATAAGGCTTGAGACTTAGAAAATTTTCTCCACTTGCTCCATCCTTCTTCTTGAAACGAAAACTCAAGACAAAAAACCCCTCTTACCTTTCGCTGATCCTCACACTAATTATCATCTTCCTCTATACGAGCTTCAAATTGACATCGGATCCTCCGCTTTTAGATCTCGAACTTGGATAAAACTTCGCCAACTCTCAGTGCAATCTCGAACTCATGATAGTGGACACGAATCATAAGTTTTCTTATATTTTCGTGATCAAGCTCAATGGACACGAGGCGGCTCGTCTGGAAGAGGTTAGTGACCTACCATCATCAGGCCAATCGTACTTGGAGGGAGATGAAGACTAAAGGGATGAAGTAGTGGAAGCGAACGACTCTTACGATCGTTCATGGACAATCAATGGAGTTACATGCCATTGGGGTTAGAGGATCGTTAGAAACGATCGGATATGACAACTTGGGGAATATTTGGTGGGCAGGACGATCGGCTATGATCGTTTTATGGAATGTTCAACATATACTCGATTCCAGAATGTTCAACCTTTAGAATATTAAAAGTAATCGAACTACAACCATCACTAGAACGTTCAGTCTATGCTTGAACTTGGTGCTTTTATCCATACATACGAACACAACTAGTAGCATGAACATGAACTCGAACTAAGCAATGAGTTTCAGTTTCTTGTACACATTTAGACATGAACATGACTAGCGTATGACATGACCTCCACGACTACTAGCATATTACCCTAGAAAAAGTGTCCAGAATAAAGAACTTTAATTACCATGCCAAAACTTATCCATAACTTAGACAATAATTTTATTTCCATTGGCCAACATTTGTCTATGAAATCTAAGCAGCATATCTCCAGACAATTTTTTTATGTCTTCTTGTCTTTTCTTGTCTTCTTGTCTTTTCTTGTCTTCAGTTTTGCATAACCCATTATTATACCGATCAACACTTTATCACACTACACTTACACTCACTATGCACTAGGGGGTACAAGTTGTCTTTTCTAATTGTGATTTTTACTAAGTTTGATAGGAAAGGAATCCAGGTGTTCAGACATTCCACAATCTTGCCAGCTGGATCTTCCTCTCATATGACTGACTTGAACGTAGAATCTAGTTCAACGACTAAGTCTGACAGCTGTCGCTTAGTTATAATTCAGGACAGCTAGAAGGCTCGAGTTCCCAGCTTGATCTTTCCAAGATCGTTCCCATCTTTCCGTCGGAAGTTATCGAACTGGTGCCCGATACTTTATAAGATGTAATCATTCTTGAAAATCCTCCTAATTCAGTAGCTTCAAAGATAAAAGAAGACACTCTCTAGAGAATTTGCACAAGGCATGGGATTCCTTTTGACGACGTGTTAGTTCCATCACAAGACGATAGGGCTCATAGACCTCCCAAAGGGTACACCATATGTAACAAATTCATGTGCTGGGTGGGATGCATCTCGCCGTTCATTTTATATATTCGGGGGTTCTTACATTATCTAAGAAATGCTCTTGCACAACTCCACCCAAACTGCTATGCGCTCCTTAACCGTACATGTATAGTATTTATGGAGTTTCTGCACCATCCGCCCAATATTGAAGACATCCGATTTCTTTTCACTTTTAATGACAGACAGGAAGTCTATCATTCACTTTTCTTGAGTTAGCGAAGAGATGCCAGATTTTGACCAGCACTTGGAATAAAATAATTGCTTTCAAAAGTGAATGGCTCTTCGTTCGCTGTCTACCTGGCTTCGCTCAACTATGGCTAGTGAGACGTAAGTGTTTTCCACTAATTCCATAATAAGATAGGAAAATAACATATAGGTTGTATTCTGATTATGTTAATCACTTTCAAGTGTCATTACCCGGCCTAACGGCGATACTTAACAAAAGGCAGTTTTAATTTTAAAGAATGCTCCACCCGAAGATAGAAATATTAAATCATTGCTCAGGGACGAATGTCTCATCACTTTTAGCTTGATAGAAGAGGGCCTCGGCGTGGGGCTCACCAAAACTGCCTAGATGACAGGGACCAAATTATGGGCCACAACTAGTCAAAGAGATAGTCAATCCGGCCTCGTGATGCCCCTAGTTATGGGCACCCAAAAGTCTGCGGATATCACCACTGGAGGGCGTAGTGAAGATGCACCTGTTTCACGATGATAGACCTGATCCCGGGGCTGGTGTCGGGCCCTTGCAAGTTTCTCAATCCCAAGCCGTGGGTGAAAGAAAAAAGAAAATGGTCGCATACAAGCCTCCAAGAAGTCGTCTTTCCAACCCAACTAAGTCTTCGATGAATCTACCACTGGATCCTCTATTCGATCTACCACTTCCATATGATGTTGATGCTTATCATTTTACTAACATGAGCATTGGAGGATCTGAGTCTCCCGTCAAAAATGGCTCAGAGGTCCTTACTTCTGGAGGGGAAGTTACGCCAATGAGCAAAGCTCCTGCACTTGGTCTGCCGGGGGGGGTTGCACTAGGACACTTATACTCGTACATTCAACACTGCACTATACTTAACTTGTACTTCCTAGTACACAAAGTTGATTAATATCCGCCTTTCTTTGCAGAAACAATGACGAGGAAAAGGAGCATGTTTGATTCCTTATGGGACATACAACATCAATCATCGGGATCGCAATCCAGCGATTTACCACGGCAATTATGAATATTATGACACTGGCTATCGTCCCAGCCGTGATCGCGGTTATCAAGAGAGGGATGATAGGGACAGGCTTTCTTGGGACATTCATAGATCAAGATTGAGATCCCTTCCTCCGAGAGGTCCTGAAAAACCAGCTGAATGCAGGGACTTTCCCACCGATCCCCCTTGTGGCCCACTTATAGCTCCAATGCCTCCATGATCCTTGGTCCCATCTTAGTCTCACCGAACGAGTGATCACCGCTGCTATGGTGAACGTACTGCAGTTCACAGGACTAGAAAGGAGAGTACTGGGGTTGAAACTATTTCTGAGGATTTCCCAATTGATCCAAATGTTCGAATGGCAGAACTTCGAGAGGAATTCTCGAACTTATGCTTTGACAGAGTCTACTTTCCTCCTAATCTGAACAGGGTTCCTGATGATGTTCAAAAGATTAATTGCATCACCGACATCCATATGAAATATTGGAAATGGATGAAGGCCGCGGAAAAAATATCAATGGTTTCCTTCGAGCATGTGGTAGAGATAGAAAAACTAAAGCGACAAGAAGCCCATGACAAGAGAATTATCGAATCTTTGACAAATGAACTGCAGACCTCTAAAACTGCCTTAACTGAAGTTGAAGGAAGAGATGATGCTGCCTTGAAATTTGTAGAGGAGATGAAAGCTAGCCATCTCAATATAGTCCAAGTACTACACCACCGGAATCAAGAAATAACACTTGAGCAAGACATGGCTCGAAATAACGAGTCAGCAGACTTGAAGTTAATTGCTGAGCTCAAGGGAAACCTAGAAGATGTGATAAAAGAAAAAGATGATGCTCAAAAGATCTCTCAAGATTCCTGTGAAGAGCTGGTTCATGCCAGGCTTGAGAGAGATGCGGCTATCGAAAAAGCTAAGGATGTCAATGTGCTCGTTCAACATAAGAGAAAAATGATCGCAAACAAGATGAGAGAAGATGTGATGATTGAGCTCGACCCACTTCTCATTCTCTATAATGATAACGTTCTCAAACATAGAAATTTAGCGTGGCTTAGCGAAGACTGCCCCCTACAGCTTCATCGTGCCTGGGATTTCTCGTCGCGGAAGAGAAAAGACTTCACGGCTCGGAAAATGGCGATATAAGAAAACTCAAAGGGGAAGTGTTGTTGGGCGATGAACCCAAAATATTAAATGACATTTAGATTTCTCTTCAGAAAGAGTTTGTGACTGCTCCATCACATGAGGTGGGCAAAGGATCCGGATCCATGCATTCTGACATTGCAACTGAACTAACTCCAGTGCCTCAAGTCACAACCGGTTCTACGACGAGCTCCTTGACCATCCCCGGGTACGATTTGGACAAACCGCGACTATCTCCGATCCTTGAGCATTGTTTTGAAGATGCTTCAGCCTAACCCGGAATCCACACCGAAGTAGGTATTCCGTCGATTTTTACCTTCTCTCGTAAAGTTGGGATGTTTTTAATCGATCTTTCTAATCTTTTTGCCTCTCTCTTTATCAGCCTTGGACTTGTCAAATATTGCTTCTCTCCATCCTGGAGGACCTCAGTTGGAGACGCAAACAGCAGCAACAGAGTCTGTTACAGTCACAACTTTGTCTGCCACTCAGTGTGCTCGTGAAGAGGCGTTCGTTTTTGATGATTAACTCATGGAGGCGTTATTCAAGGAGGAAGGAAACCTACATGAAATCCCTTTCGATGAAGAAGTGGTGATCAACGGCTCCTTCGATCCCACTGGTAGGCCCAAATGAACTGATACCTTCCCCTCTTCAGTCGATCCCTCCTGAGGGGATGATTCCCTCGGAAGACATTCCTCGTACTTCTGGTGTTGAGGATGCCCTAATCCCTTCTACCTCCAAAGATGATACCGCCTTGATCCAAACAGTGGGGAAACTCCTTCCAAGAAAAGCTGAGGCGATAAAGGATTGAATAGGGAAGCGAGCAGTAACTCGGAGGGAGCTACTCCGAAGAAGCAGAAGATTGATAAGGAATCCAAAGAGTGACCTTCGGACATGCACATAATCTAAATAATCATTTCTTTTTTGTCGATTGTATTCGTTTGAGCATGGCCTTTCGATTTTATCCCATATCTAGTATAACTGGTTTGATTTTAATAAAAACTCTTTTGTTCTTGCGTATGACTTCTGCATTTATCTGTTTAAATGTTCGAATTCTAGCACTTTTCATTTTATGTACCTACTACTTGTTGGTTGTCGAATCGAACACTAATTTGATTAATCCATCTCAAGGCCTCTCAACAGTCGTGGTCTTGAGTCATTGTAAACACGGGACATAGGCCGCAGTGTTAAGCTATCATAACTATTTCTTGGACAATCACGCTTCTATCTCCGATATTTGATTGATAAGTGTATTGTGTGGATGGTCGAGTCTCGCCCCATTCGTATTTATACTCCCACACCATTTCCAATAGATTTAAAGTAGATCAATGAACAGTCGGTTCGCATCCATCGTGTTTTTCTCTCGTGCCTCCACGTTCGGGGCATACATTAATAAGTAAGAAGGCAGGTTATGCTTACTTTAGCCTTACACTCTTTCCCGTCGAATCATGGGACCGAGCTAGTGGATAGAAAACCGAGTCATGCGTATTCTTGTCTTTAGTGGTTTGTATTTCTTCAATCGATTTCAAGTTGTAATTACAAGACTAGAGAATGGTCGAAATCCACTCATCTATTCATGGAGTTTGCATTCTAGTCTGCTTCCATGGGCAGTCACGCTTCCACCGAATTGCTTCTACTCCAGTCTGGGACCTAGAGATTTTGTCGAATGGTTTATACTCTAGTCTGCAGTTAGGAACGCAGAGTACTCTAGTCCGCAGTCAAGGACTAAGAGATTTTGTCAAATGGTCTATGCTCTAGTTCGTAGTCAGGGACGTCGAGTGCTCTAGTCCACGGTTGAGGACTTAGAGATTTTCATCAAATCGTTTATGCTCCAGTCTACAGTCAGGGACTTAGAGTACTCTAGTCCGCAGTCAGGGATTTAGAGAATTTCGTTAAATCGTTTATACTCTAGTCCACAGTCAGGGACTTAGAGTACTCTAGTCTGGAGCCAGGGACTTAGAAATTTTCGTCAAATCGTTTATACTCTAGTTCGCGGTCAGGGACTAAGAGTACTCTAGTCCATAGTCAGAGGCTTAGATTCTATGTCAAATCATTTATACTCTAGTCCATAGTCAAGGACTTAGAGTACTCGAGATCGCAATCAGATTCTTAGAGATTTTCATTAAATTATTTATACTCTAGCCGCGGTTAGGGACTTAGAGTCCTCTAGTCCTCAGTTAGGGACTTAGATATTTCCGTCAAATCGTTTATACTCTAGTTCGCAGCCGGGGACTTAGAATACTCTAGTCCACAGTCAAGGACTTAGAGATTTTCGTTAAATCATTTATACTCTAGGTCGCAGTTAGGGACTTAGAGTACTCTAGTCCGCAGTCAGAGACTTGGAGATTTTCATCAAATCATTTACACTCTAGCCCGCAGTCAAAGACTTAGAGTTTTTCTCATAGGTAGTCAGTCATACCTATTTTTTTATTTATACTTCAGTTTCCAAGTTGAGATCAGAGTTGTCGAGCTAATGGTCGAACCATGTTCATATATGGAATGGAATTCTGCCCCTAGCATCCAGGACAATTCTTGACAAATGGACGATCGATTATTGTCCACTTGGTGATTGTAGCTCTTCAGGTACATGATGGATGGTTGGATCATATCCATGCTGGGGTTGGATAATCAAGTCTTGTACAATTTGCTTCATATTATTTCTAGCAAATGAAGATAATGAGTTATTGAGTAGGCAAATTAAGCCACATCCATTTTAGGCTGCAATCGAGTCCATTTAATTAAATCTATGGTTAATAAGTAGGCAGTAAGTCATGGCTACTTCAAGTCTAACAAGAAGGTGGCTGAATGGACAGTCAGCCATGTCTACGTTCTATTGGATTCCGAACTTGTCTATGCCTCGGCGTCCTAAATCAGGGGCATATGGTAGCTGATGAATGGTCGAATCACGCTCGTCTAGCTAAAAGCTCCGTAGGTTCTATCATGATCTATGGAGATTGGTCGGCACCCAACTCTAGGCACTCAGATACCTGCATTGTATGCATGTAGTTTAATTCAAGTCGATCACATCTTACAACATAGTTAAAATCGAAATTATAATAAATTAGAGATCAGAACAAGTCTCATTGATAAGTAAAGCAGCATTGTATGCTCGCTCTCCCACTTTGTCTATGGCTCCTTTCAGCGGGACCTTGACAACCAACAGTCCAGTTGATAATCAAAGTTCTTTACTGATAGGGTTCGAATGTTTCGATCGTCATCGAATCGGTATGTTCTTCATCTACAACTACTCATTATGCTTGCAAAGAACATCTGCATGTCTAAGATGTGCGCAAGGCTAAATGGTTCGGAATTAATGGGTAGTGATCAATCGCTTGGGGTCAGACTCGAGAAAATATGATAGTCGCTTAGAGTAACCATGGGGTCGCTTGTAGTCAAACACTGAATCACTTAGAGTCAGAAAATCAAAAGGTTTAGTAATAGGCACTCAGGGTCTCTTTGGGATTTGTTTCGAGAAAAACCTCGTCTAACCCAAGCCCTGCTTCGGGTCACGGTCAAGGTTATAAAATATCTCTTTTCTTGTCAAAATTCCTATGCAAGCCTTCCTACAAAGATCAAACTTACAATCCCGACCTTGAAAATCTCCAAGCATTTTGTCTAAGAAGGTGCTAAATGTACAAGTTTGGAGAGGTGAAGGAAGTTTCCACTATTGCTTGATCGACCTCGAAGCATAAAGCCATGGATAGAAGTTTGTAGATGGATTTGTAAATAAGAACGATCGGCTATGCTTCATGAGCTTGGAATGATTGTTGATCGATCGTATAGAAGCGATAATATTTCCATCTTAAATTGATGGAGAGTCTAACAGAAAATGATCAGTCAAAAGGATGAGGTTGGAATGATTGATTCGGTGGCTATTGGAACGATCGTACAAGAACGGTCATATCAGAATGTTCACATTTAATCAGGAGGCTAAGGCTCTAGCTGGAACGATCGTGTAAAAACGACCATATAAGGATGAAGGACTATGTTCATTAGGCAAAAGTATCAACCTAGTATGACTGATTATACACAAATCAAAACGTTCGATCCCAAAAATGGGGTTGAAAATGATCAGATAATGGACGATCGTGTACGGATGGTCGGAGATAAGTGATCATATAGAAAAGCAAGTAGTCACTATCATATTGGTGGAATGACCGATGTGGACCATTGTAAAGAATGATTGGGTAGGATGTTGGGGTGAATGAATTCTTAGTGAAAAACTATTTTCCTAGTGTATATAGTCTATAGCCAACTTTCGATCGTTCCCCCTTGCACTAAAACTTGAGAATGCAAAGACATTCATGTACCAAATGGCTGCTTGGTTACTGATCTTATCATTTTCTCCTTTGGCCAAGGCATTAGACATGATTTCACTGCCTTGTAAGTAGTTTCCATCTAGACTTCTTTCAAATCTGAGTAGAGTAGAAAACTTATCAATCAAAAGCTGGATCTATCTCATGAACATGGAAATTCACTAATAGAAAATGAGATCCAATTGAACTGAGAATTCAGTTATCAGTAAAAGTACCAAAATGCTAACGCCGGAAATGGGCATCAACATCCATAGAATCTTATGAATATTAAGCAATGGAAGGAATAAAAAACAAAGTATAAAAGTAAATGAACACATAAATTTTTATAGTGGTTCCGCAATCTTGGCCTACATTCACTTCATACTTTTATTAATCTTTCACTAGATTACAACTACAAGAGCATTTAGATCTACTAGGATCCATTGATACAAGTTTCAAGAAATAAAAATGGCAGAGCCTGCAGAGCAGGAAGAAGAAGATGAAGTCCCCTTTCTAAAGCTATGCCTGCTGTATTTATAGCCAAAGACGCGCTCGGATCGGGCTGAAAATTTATAAGGAAAGCCCTTAGGACCAGTAGAGCCCACCATGTCAATCGGCCATGTTAAATTAGTGATCAATAACGATCAGAACATACATAGCCGATCCTTTTTATTTGCTCTAAATAACTCACGATCATTTTGGAGGATTCTAAAGGTTTTCTGATATCGCTTCTAGAATATGGGATCATTCTGGATCACAGATTGCAAGTTATAGGTTGTATAAAGTTGTAGGTAGAATATACAATGAAATATACCATTCATTATGTTGTGCCCATCAATAATGATCAGCCTATATTGATTGGTCTTCCTCTCATCTCCATTTTGGGATGTGGGGTTGTCATGGTATGCTCCACTTGTAACTTTGTTGATGTCCTGGAAGTCTTACATGGATTGGGTTCATGGCTATCTAGATGTTGAATATTCATTGATGACTTGAGCTATTTTCCTGCTCGTTCTTTGGTCGTTCCAAACAATTCGTTGTTTTATCCATAGTTTCTGTACACATACTTCAATCAATTCCAAACTTGAGATATAATTTCACGGGGCCAGCTAGTGACTTCATATTTGCTACGCTTTGATTTGGTTCTGGTTCGAATCTATTCGACTATCGTTTAAAGTACTATATATAGCTAGCTCTTCAAGCTGTCGACTATCCTTTCCTGGTCGAATCGACGATATCACGGCTTCGTGAAAAGGCGGGATAACAATACATAGTTTTGAAAATCACAAAATAACAAGTACGTTCTCCATACCATGCTTAATTGGTTTCTTGGGGGTCCCTTACCCAATTCTTAGGTATTCCACAAACCCAACTTCTAATACTAATGAAATGTCACTTCATGCTTAGTGCTTATAAACAGGTCTGCACTGCTAAGAACCCTGAAGGAATTGGATTATTCGAAAGCGAGTGAAAAATGTAGATTTTGAAAAAAACTTCTATTTTGGATCTATTGAGCCTTTGAATTCTAAAAGTTTTTAGATCCAATCTAATAATTATAATAGAATTATATTTTATTTGATTTGGTTAAAAGGAATTTTAATTTTAATTTAAGTTGGTATGGAATATAATGAATGTGTCAAATACATTCATATGTTTGAATAGTAAGAGCAATATGTAAGAAGTGTGTGTGTGCGTGTGTGTGTGTGTGTGTGTATAAACATGTAAAAGTTTAGAGAAAAAACTTTTTATTTCTTTTTTACATCACAAATAGGTAATTAAGTGAAGGTGGGGCTATAATTGTAGAGAGAGAAACCTTTCATTTCTTTCTCTCTTTAATTGGATTAATTTACATATTAAGTGACATTTACTACTGAATTCGCACATGTTATGTTGTCCAAAATTTTGGCTGGCAAAAAAGATACTATGTGGTTCTGGTACATACATACACACACTCATATATATATATATATATACACACAAAAATAAAGATTAACCAGTTTACCAACTACGAAACTAAAACTTAAAACGATATCTAATTTGATAAGATTTTGAAACTAAATTAATGGTTACATATAAGAATTGATTTTATTAACTTTAAATCCAATGGACATGCAGTTATATGTTTATATATATTTGAAAGTTATGGTTAATAAAAATAAATTCCAACCTTAACAAAAGGGGTTAAAGGGGCATGTGTCATTTTCCCATATAAGTTCACTTATAATAATAATTTTTTTAAAGTGTACAATGATGAAAAGATTTATATCCAAAACAACAACCATTATAACTCATACTCATGTTCAAAATTGTTCCAAATAAATAACATGTCAATTTTTTTGAAGTTTGGATTTTATGTAACAAGCAATAAAATTATATTAGTTAATTTAACATTATAATTTAATCAAATTGTTAACCTTTTTTTTCGGAATTAGCTTATGAATTCAAGTCTACCTAAAATTTTATGCAAATAACAACAAAAAATTGTTTGAAAACAACTTGAGAGAGAATCTTCAATTTCAATTTTACAATGTGCAACTAAACTTTGTGTAAACAAATTATTTCAAAATGTTATTCAAACAAGAGTTTCTATGTAAAAGATGTTTGTGTCTTCGTCACAAACCCCAAATATCGTGAAAGCACTAGTGTATGAATACATATCATCAGTATATGATCACAAATCACAGATCTAAATAATGTAGAAAATAAAAAAATAAAGAGTAATAAACTTAAAATGTAAAGAAGTAGACACAAGATTTATAGTGGTTCGGCTATCTCCGACCTATGTCCACTTCAAAAGTTAATTTTTTATTTACTTTACCCACTGGTTACAACTGATTACAGCGGATTACAGCAATAAATTTCAAGTACAACAGTGATTTTGGAGTGCAAAAATGGATTTGGCAGAGTCTGGACGTAGGAGAGCTAAAAGTCCCTTTTCTGTAGGCTTTGGGATGCTATTTATAGGTGTAGACTGCAAATATCTCGCTCAGATCTTGGAAGACCTCTTCTGGCACGTGTGTGGGCCCACGCGATCAATACCACGTGATTTGCACTCGGTCCGTGATCGATACGAATGAAATTCGTATCAATCAAATCTTGCCCAATTGAGCCGAGATCGATCACAAACTCTTTAGGTTGTATGCAAGCTCCTATGAAAATTTGATGGCATTTGGACTTGTAGATTATGAGTTATGATCGATGCAAGTTTGGGTTTTATGTAGGCTGTTTAGTTCGTATCGATCCTCTTCATATCGATTTATTGCACTGTTCGTATTGATCGATTGCACTGTTCGTATCGATCATTGTTGCATTGTTCGTATCGATCGTTGTTGCATTGTTTGTATCGATCGATTGCACTGTTCGTATCGATCATTGTTGCACTGTTCGTATCGATCGTTGTTGCATTGTTTGTATCGATCGATTGCACTGTTCGTATCGATCATTGTTGCACTGTTTATATCCATCGTTGTTGCACTGTTCGTATCGATCGGTGTTGCACTGTTCGTGCTGTGTTTTCGATGGATACGAATAGGACGGCTGCATGGCGATGGATATGAACAGATGGATGCGAAATGATGGATATGAACAGATGGATGTGTGATGGATAAGAACAGATGGATGCGAAATGATGGATACGAACAGATGGATGTATGATGGATGCGAACAAGGCCTTTTAGTGGATGGATACGAACGGTCAGGGCTTGATGGATATGAATAAGGCCTTTTAGTGGATGGATACAAACAAGGTGATTAATGAAATTGCATCAATCATATCTTGAGCATGCGAACTCCGGTTGACTTGAAATTCAGAATGTTAGCTTTTATAGATTTAATGGTCCCGTCATATCAATTGTAGCTCAATCCGGACTCGAACAAAATTTATCGATATCCATAGTAGACTCGTGTATTAACGATCTCCAGGACAAACTATTCTCGATTTCCAGTCAATTTCTTGGTATCACGGCCTTGCCAAAAGGCGGGATAACATTTGCCCTCCAAAACATGTCTTTTGTTAAAAGGTGTGTTTTCAATAGCTTCAAATCCAACGTTGTGAGTCCATGTTCTATCCAAGCTATAGTATCCTTAATCGAGTTCGTGGCTGTTCGATGCCGATATCCAATTCCAAATCTAGTAACCAAATCCTTAGTCAAATTCTTGATCATTCAAACCCATTAACCGAGTTTTAATCCACCTTATTCAATAATCAGTGATTAAATCTGTGACCCTGCAGGGTCGATACTCAAATTTGAGACCGTTACAGACCTTTGTTCAAATCTTTAGCTGTTTGAAGCCGAATCAATATCCATTTCAACTTGTGGAAGTCAGTAATCGAATCCTATGGCTTCTCTGAACCATTGACGACCACTCGGGACCCTTTCTAAGTCCATTCCAAACTTAACGATCGAACAGAAAGATCATGTCGCGCTCCGGTGTTGCTTTCTATCCCTCGCACTCTGGCCCCAGCGAGGGCATATAGCGATATCTTGATCCTCCTAGACCGATCGTAGCCTCTTTGGGCTCTTTCTGGATCTCATCCTGTCACTCTCCGGTGAAGGGGAAACAGCGTCGAGTGAGCTGATCCTGTTGCTCTCCAGCGAAGTGGCAACACCCCTTGCACTCCGGTTTAGCGTCCCTGAACATTAAGCGATGTCATGGCCTAAATCCTAGGCCGATTGCAGCCGCTCTAGGCTCTTATCGAATCCTGATCCAATCACTATCCGGTGAATGGGGAACGATGTCAAGTGAGTTGATCCTATCACTTTCTGACGAAGCAGCTCACTTCTTGCACTCCAGACCCCGTCTCTCCGGGTAGGGTCACAAAGCGATTAATTTCAAATTGACTTCCAATATTCATTCTTTAACTCTTCGGTCAAAGGTTTATTATGTGAAATTCAAGTTCATTTATTAAATTCAAATTCCAAATATTCAATCACATACAAAGGAAAAATCTAGATACTGCCTCTCCGGGCAGAGCGGTCTTTTACCATCTCAGAGCATGCCTTGGGATCTCTTCAGTTCCCTTACATGTGTAAGTGGAGTAGCCGTTTTATTTTGAAATCAGACTAAGAATTTTATGTCATCGACCAAAGTTCAAGTCCTGAACTTGTCACTTGCCATCATGATCAATTAATGATGAGTCGTGATCCCGATCCAGGATTAGTTCTGTTGGGTGCAGGCGGTAGTTGCTCAGGCCCTACGGCCGCTGTCCGATTTCTCACGTATTGTAGCAATCTACCACTTCTCACATGCTCTT
Organism: Allium cepa; assembly: GCA_030765085.1. Classification (NCBI taxonomy): domain Eukaryota; kingdom Viridiplantae; phylum Streptophyta; class Magnoliopsida; order Asparagales; family Amaryllidaceae; genus Allium; species Allium cepa. The sequence continues at coordinate 295,717,915 of CM060941.1, read as the reverse complement.
CCACCTCATCCTTCAAATGGCGGCATTCATCAATAGTATGCCCTTCCAGCTCATGGAATAGGCAGTACTTTCTACTTCTACGTGCCCATTCTGTGGGATCTCTCCTGGGTGGTTTCTGATAAGGCAGCTGCCCTTGAGTCTCTGTGTAAATCCATTTCAAGTTTGCCGTCAAGTCAGCGTATTGTTTGAATCTAGGTTCTTGGAATTTCTTCCGTTTGTCAGGAATATCGTATCTGTCATCTTGCTTTCGCTTTCCTTTGTCTGTTTCAAACTGTTCTTTGGAGGTTCCTTCGCTTTGCACAGTGTTTGTTTCCTGCCTCTCGGCGCGTGAATCCTCTAGCTGAATGAATCTTTCAGCTTCATGATAGAATTCTCCAAGGTCTTGTGGCGGGTCTCTTGCCAGCAAATCCTTGAACTCTGTGCCTTCTGCAACCCCTGCTACCGCCGCCATCAAAATCATCGATGGATTCGGACGATCTACTGAAGCCACAGTTGCATTGAATCGTAATAGAAAATATCTTATGGACTCTCTAGTCCTCTGTTTCATTGACGCTAAGGTCATCACACTCTGGGGACGTGTCACGTGGACCCTAAACTGCCTCATGAAGTGTTCCACTAGCTCGCTCCATGTTCAAATTGATCCATTCTCTAGCTTCCTGAACCAAAGCGCAGCCAAATGTATCAAATATAGAGGGAAACATTGTGCCATCACTTCCTCGGATGCCCCCAGCACTTCCATATGCCTGATGTATCTGGTAATATGCATGGTCGGGATTAACTTTCCATCGTAAGCCTCCAATGTAGGCAGCTTCAATTTAGGAGGGTTCCTGGCATTTCTGATATTCGGAGTGCACAGACTACGACTAACTTCTTCTAAGCCTCCGCTCGGCAATCCTCCTCTCATAATCCATCGCACTAATCCAGCTATTCGTTCATCTCCATTCAAGGGTTGTCTCCTTAGCATGTTTCCATCCTGCCCCCATGTCCTAGAGGGTATTCTAGGTAATATTCTTCATATGGCTCATTCATGTTGGCGTTGACTCTTGCCTGCTGAGCTCCATCTATGGGTCTTCCAAAGTCAGATCCCGAGGGTCTGCCCCTAGGTTCTTGTTGATTGCCTCCATGCTCTGCGTTATGATCTTGGATTTGACCTCCAACGGTCTCTATAACTGTAGCTCCTTGTCCTATGTCTGCAGCCGCTGTAGCCGGTCCAAGGTTCTGTGCTCCGGCTACTCTCATCTGCTCAAAGAAGCTCTACATCGTTTCTTATTTGGCTCTTCATCAATCTTTTGTGTATTGAATCCATCATAGCCTCCATCTCGTCCCTGGTGATGTAGATCGAAGCTTGTCCATCTCCAGCTCCAAAAGAGGCCTCTTGACTTCCCCCTTATTAGCTCTTTTCTGCTCTATGTCTTCTACTTAATTGCCTTGTCATAACTTGTCAAATCTGAATCCTTAAGCCTTCAATCCAATATCCAAGCGGTAGATCCTTGAGTTTAATTCTCAGTGAAAGCACCAATGTATTTGTGCCAAAATTGGTCACAAACCCCAAATATCGTAAAAACACCAGTGTACGAACACAAATTAGTAGTATATGATCACAAATCACAGATCTAAGTAATGAAGAGTAATAAACTTAAAATGGAAAGAAGTAGACAAAGACACAAGATTTATAGCGGTTCGGCTGTCTCCGACCTACGTTCACTTCAAAAGTTAATCTTTTATTGACTTTACCTGTTGGATACAACTGATTACAGCGGATTGCGGCAGTAAATTTCGAGTACAACAGTGATTTTGGAGTGCAAAAATGGTTTTGGCAGAGTCTGGACGTATGAGAGCTAAAAGTCTCTTTTATATAGGCTTTGGGATGCTATTTATAGGTGTAGACTGCAAATATCTCGCTCAAATCTCAGAAGACCTCTTCTGGCATGTGTGTGGGTCCACGCGATCGATCGCACGTGATTTGCACTTGGTTCGTGATCGATACGAAAGAAACTCATGTCGATCCAAATCTTGTCCAATTGAACCGAGATCGATCGCAAACATTCTTTAGGTTGTACGCAAGCCCCTATGAAAATTTGTGGCATTTGGTCTTGTAGGTTGTTTAGTTCGTATCGATCCTCTTCGTATCGATCTATTGCACTGTTCGTATAGATCGATTGCACAATTCGTATCGATCGTTGTTGCACTGTTCATATCGATATTGCACTGTTCGTATCGATCGTTGTTGCACTGTTCGTGATGTGTTTTCGATGGATATGAACAGGATGGTTGCATGGCGATGGATACGAACAGATGGATGTGAAATGATGGATACGAACAGATGGATGTGTGATGAATACAAGCAGATGGATGAGAAATGATGGATATGAACAGATGGATACGTGATGGATACGAACAAGGCCTTTTAGTGGATGGATACTAACAGTTGAGGCTTGATGGATACGAACATGGCCTTTTAGTGGATGGATACAAACGGTCGAGGCTTGATGGATACAAACAAGGCCTTTCAGTGGATGGATACGAACAAGGTGATTGCTGAAATTGCATCGATCATATCTTGAGCATACGAAATCTGATTGACTTGAAATTCGGAATGTTGTCTTTTATAGCTTTTCTGGTCCTGTTATATCAATTTTAGCTCAATCCGGACTCGGACTAAATTTACCGATATCCATAGTAGACTCGTGTATTAACGATCTCCAGAATGAACTATTCTCGATTTCCAGTCAAATTCTTGGTGTCACGGCCTAGCAAAAGGTGGGATAACAAAAGAATAGGACATCATAGCCAAACAAAAGAGGGATAGATGCATAAAAATTATGATTGATGACATGTGTTATCCCGCTTTTTGGCAAAGCAGTGATACCAAAAGATTGGTCAAAAGCAAAAGACAATTCGCCTCAGAGATCGGTTGTATTCCACTTCACTATGGATATCGATGAATTTTGTCCGAGCCCGGATCAGGCTATAATTGATGAGACATGACAAGCAAGACCGTGAAAGCCAGTGTTTCAAATTTCAGGTTAATCGGAGTTCGTATGGACAAGATATGATCGATGCAAGTTAGCAAAAGTTCACAGTGTTCGAAACCATCGGTTTGCTGAGTAGATGGCCATTTCGAACCGATAGGGTTCGAACCCATCAAGCCTTGTTCGAACCCATTAGGCTCCACGCGTTTCGAATCGATCGCATTCGAAATGATCAGCAGTATTGTTCGCTTCGAATCGATCGAGTACGAATGAGATGGACATCCACTCAGCATGACAACGCCTCGCTCACTTCGAATCCATAAGGTTCGAACCCATCACCGCTTGTCAAGTTCGAACCCATCACCGCTTGTACTTCGAATCCATCACCATCGATAACTTCGAATCGATCGGTCCTACGACCAAGCACTACTTCGTATCGATCGCCTCCATCAGGTTCGAATCCATGAACAATCGCTCATTCGAAACCACCCAGTCAACTAGCGACGTGTCACCCATCGGTTTGAATGCGCCGATATACGTGGATTCGAAGCGGTCGACACGGAGAAAAAGTAGGATCGATGCGAGGAGTGCGCGCCACGTCACTACAGTACCACGTGCTTCCATCGATTCGAATGCATGGGTTCGAAGTCATGGGTTCGAACTAAACAGCCGGGTGAGATTCATCAACTCGAATCGATCATATCTCCTAAACTACTGATCCAAATGCAACGAAATTTCCACAGTAGCTTCCATACAAGGTAAAGATTGTTCCTGCCAAGTTTAAGCTCGATTGGACCATTTCTTGATGGGTTCGAAATCACTTCGAATCGATGTCAGATCGAGACGAAACTTGGTGGGGTCGGTCGCGTGGGCCCACTCACTTGCCAGAAGAAGCCTCCCGAAGTTTGAGCGAGATCTGGGCCCCCAACGCCTATAAATAGCACCCTGAAGCCTTCAGAAAGGGGGATCTTCCAGGAACTTCTGCCATTGAACACCAAGACTCTGCCGGATTCCATTCTATTCATCGTAACCACCGTCGTATTCAGATTCCAAAGCTATTATCAACTGTAATTCATTGTAATCGATCTATCAAGCAAAGCAATAAAGAGAAAACCTTCAAAGTGGACGTAGGCACGAACGCCGAACCACTATAAATCCTGTGTTTGTGATTGTTATCTGCGAATTATTGTGATTTGTTACTTGGATCTGAATTCTATATTGATTGTCGCTGAGTTCTGTGTTGATTATTATCGATTTAAGTACGTAAACGGGCGCTTTCGCGGTATTGGGTGTTTGTGACCAATTTCGGCACAAACATTTTGGTGCTTTCATTGAGAGCTGAACTCAGGAGTTCTACCAATTGGTAGTTGATTCAGAGAAAATTTGAAAGTTTAGATTTGAGAAATTATGACGAGACAATCGAGTAGAAGGCTAAGGCCGGAGAGAAGCAAACAACAAGGAAGTCAAGAGGCTTCCTCAGGAGCGAATCAACCATCGATCTTCATCACTAGGGACGAGATGGAGACTATGATGAAGTAGCAAGAGGAGTTGATTTAGAGTTTATTTCAACAGATAGGACAGCTTGAAGCACAGAATAGAGGAGTCAATGGAGTCCAGAACGAAGCAGGACCATCCGGCGTCGCACCCGGATTAGGGGGCACACCTATGGAAAACGTTGATCCAGTTTCGGAGAGATAAAGAGGAGCATCTGCGCAACCCGGTAGTAGTAAGGGGGTGAACGCTCAGTCAAGGGGGCAGATCCCAGGGTTCCCTCATGAACTCGGGGGGCAGGTTGAAAGTAGTGAACGAAGATTACATCTTGGAGACAACGACAGGTTGGCAGAGATGGTTAGGAGAGCTTTGAGAGGCGGTTTGGTGAACAAAGATTTGGAGGATGTTAATAGGAGTCCTTTTACTTCAGCAATCAGGCAAGCTAGGAACCCACCGGATTTCAAATTACCATCGTTGGATATGTATGACGGGAGAACGGACCCCACGGTCCACCTGACGAAATATATGAGGCATATGGAAGTGCTGGGGGCATCAGAGGAGGTTATGGCCCGTTGCTTCCCATTGTACTTGGCGGATATTGCGGCGTTATGGTTCAGGCAACTGGAGAGTGGATCCATCGAAGCATGGAATGATTTAACTGAGAGATTTATGAGGCAATTCAGGGTTCACATTACAAGACCCAAGAATGTGATGACGTTGGCAACTTTAAAACAGAAGGCTAGAGAAACGTTGAGAAGTTTCCTGACACGGTTCAATGCGGCAGCAGCTTCGGTAGATCGACCGGATCCATCCATGGTTATGATGGCGGCTGTGTCTGGAATAGCTGATGGAACGGAGTTCAAAAATTCATTAACTAAGGATCCACCTGTGGATCTGGGAGAATTCTATCATGAGGCAGAAAAGTTTTTACGATTGGAGGATGCGAATGCCGAAAGAGAAGAAGGAGATGGGATAGAAGTTTATGCACTTAAAGACGAAAAGCCTCCTAAAAGGGACTCGGACAAGGATAAAGGTAAAAGAAAGACTGAGAATGACAGAGACAGATCAAAGCGGCAACGGATGGAGCCGCGATTCACCACCTACACTGAGCTGAATGAGAGCCTGGAACGAATTTATCAGGATACCAAAGATCAGATCCCGTATCGTAGGCCGATGTGAAGGGATCCAACCTCTGACGAAAGGAAATCAGATAAGTTTTGTGTATTCCATGAATTAAACGGTCATAACACTAATGATTGTAGGCACCTGAAGGACGAGGTGGAAGGGCATATCAGGAACGTATGCTCCTTCAATATGTAAGGAGGCGAGCTCCTGCGGCGGAACCAGAGCGACTACCATCCACTTCAGCTAGAGGCGACCCTGAATCAAGGCACCGTTTGGTTATCAATTGAGTGAAATAACGATGAACAAGTTGTAAGCTTCCACTAACGCAATTAAATCATTTACACATGTGCGAGATCACGAACGACCTCCAGGCATGCTCTGAGTGATCATTAACCGTTTCGTAGTGGGAACTTACACTTTGACATCCATGCTTTGCTTTCGTTTCATTTTGATTTGAACATTTAGACTTTGCTTGTTTGGACATTTCTGTTTTAAAACTCATCCGTTTTATAGATATTTGATTCTGATAACTATGGAATGGCTAAGCTACTTACACATGTATGGGGTCGCGAACGATCCTTAGGCATGCTCTGAGATGGCGATGAACCGCCCTTACAAACGATCCAGGAACTCACCCGAACGTGACCCTGGCATCGATAACATCAAGCCCTCCCGGGCTCACTTTATCGCCTTGAACGGCATCCGACCTCGAACGGTCACAATCCGACCTTGAACGGTCACAACTCACCACGCCTCAAATGGCTCGATCGCGAACGGTCGTCACTTGAGGTCCAACACCTGACCACGAAACGGTCACAAATTCGCCTCGAACGGCACACGATCGCGAACGATCACTCTCTGCCTTGAACGGCACCGACCGCGAACGGTCATGATTCACTAATTATGAAATCCGACCTCGAACGGTCACCATTCGCCTTGAACGGCACTTGGTCGCGAACGATCACCATTTGCCACGAACGACAATCGTCCGCGAACGGTCCCATCTCATCATCGACCGCGAACGGTCCTATTCCATCCTATGCCACGAATGGCGCAGACCGCGAACGGTCCCGATTCACCTCAAGCAGCATGCGATCCCGAACGATCGACGCATGGATTTATACGCTCGACCGCGCACGGTCGCACTTCACCTCGAATGACTCGATCACGAACGATCGTCATTTGAAGTTAAGCGCTTGACCACGAACGGCCGCGCTTCATCTCAAATAGCTCGATCCCGAACGATCGTCATTTGAGGCCATATGAAACTATCAAGTTCTTTGCAGGTTGATAATAGGATACGAACATCCAACTCAAGGCATTACAAAACACACCTTCCTACCGCAAGGCATGTTTTGGGGGGCAAGATGTTATCCCGCTTTTTGGCAAAGCAGTGATACCAAAAGATTGGTCAAAAGCAAAAGACAATTCGCCTCAGAGATCGGTTGTATTCCACTTCACTATGGATATCGATGAATTTTGTCCGAGCCCGGATCAGGCTATAATTGATGGGACATGACAAGCAAGACCGTGAAAGCCAGTGTTTCAAATTTCAGGTTAATCGGAGTTCGTATGGACAAGATATAATCGATGCAAGTTAGCCAAAGTTCACAGTGTTCGAAACCATCGGTTTGCTGAGTAGATGGCCATTTCGAACCGATAGGGTTCGAACCCATCAAGCCTTGTTCGAACCCATTAGGCTCTACGCGTTTCGAATCGATCGCATTCGAAATGATCAGCAGTATTGTTCGCTTCGAATCGATCGAGTACGAATCGATGAGATGGACATCCACTTAGCATGACAACGCCTCGCTCACTTCGAATCCATAAGGTTCGAACCCATCACCGCTTGTCAAGTTCGAACCCATCACCGCTTGTACTTCGAATCCATCACCATCGATAACTTCGAATCGATCGGTCCCACGACCAAGCACTGCTTCGTATCGATCGCCTCCATCAGGTTCGAATCCATGAACAATTGCTCATTCAAAACCACCCAGTCAACTAGCGACGTGTCACCCATCGGTTTGAATGCGCCGATATACGTGGATTCGAAGCGGTCAACACGGAGAAAAAGTAGGATCGATGCGAGGAGTGCGCACCACATCACTACAGTACCACGTGCTTCCATCGATTCGAATGCATGGGTTCGAAGTCATGGGTTCGAACTAAACAGCCGGGTGAGATTCATCAACTCGAATCGATCATATCTCCTAAACTACTGATCCAAATGCAACGAAATTTCCACAGTAGCTTCCATACAAGGTAAAGATTGTTCCTGCCAAGTTTCAGCTCGATTGGACCATTTCTTGATGGGTTCGAAATCACTTCGAATCGATGTCAGATCGAGACGAAACTTGGTGGGGTCGGTCGCGTGGGCCCACTCACATGCCAGAAGAAGCCTCCCGAAGTTTGAACGAGATCTGGGCCCCCAACGCCTATAAATAGCACCCTGAAGCCTTCAGAAAGGGGGATCTTCCAGGAACTTCTGCCATTGAACACCAAGACTCTGCCGGATTCCATTCTATTCATCGTAACCACCGTCGTATTCAGATTCCAAAGCTATTATCAACTGTAATTCATTGTAATCGATCTATCAAGCAAAGCAATAAAGAGAAAACCTTCAAAGTGGACGTAGGCACGAACGCCGAACCACTATAAATCCTGTGTTTGTGATTGTTATCTGCGAATTATTGTGATTTGTTACTTGGATCTGAATTCTATATTGATTGTCGCTGAGTTCTGTGTTGATTATTATCGATTTAAGTACGTAAACGGGCGCTTTCGCGGTATTGGGTGTTTGTGACCAATTTTGGCACAAACAACATGTGAATAGCATATATGCAAACAAAATTAATTTAAACATATTAACACTTTAAGGATAAATCTAGGCGAAGGGAATAAACAAAATATTCAAAACATCGTCCAAAAATATACAAATGAAAAATGAATGGAATAGATAAAGAACAAAAAAATATAATCATATTGAAATAACATATAAATAAATAAAAGTTCATCTCTTAAATGAACCCAAGGAAGACACCTTGATTCGAGATTTCTCGTAGGATCTCAAGTATATCACTTCCCAACTTTGCAAGAGAAGGATGAACCACTTATTTTAATTTTATTTGATGTTTGGATTTGGTATTAGAGTTGTGAAATTTTGGAAATATTGATTTGATTTTCAGCTATGGAAAGTTAGGAGGAGAGAAGAGAATAGTGAATATAAATGAATGTCTATAGGAAATGATATAGCGGATTTATTTTTAATTGAAAAAATGAAACATTTCCCATTATTTTAATTAAAACTTCTCTAATAAATTCTCTTAATTTTCTCTCAGTCCATTCCTCTATATTCATCTAGTATGGCTGAAATTACTTGCCATCAAATGGTACAAGATTTCCATAAATCTCTTCATATAATTATCTATTATTTAACCTTATTCAAAAATGCACCGATATTGTATATCGATGCATGCAAATATAACTTTTATATATGCATTCAAATAATTTCACATAACTCCCGAACATCAAGTAAACTAAATAATTAATATTTCTCAGATAATAATTAATTTAACTTACAACATTATATAAATTAATTAGATCGTGTTCTAGAGAAATCACAAATACAGTAATATGACTCAAAGGTATATATTCAGTCAGCAATTCATGTTGAACATTTCAAACATTAACGTTGACACGTCTCCTTAGCTAGTGGTATGACATTTTGGCTGAATTTATCGCTTACACGTCTTTATTGGTAAAATCCAATTTTGCTTATTTAAGCATTACATGGTAATGACAATTATTTATACTGATTCTCTTCGTTAATGAGAGTCACCTCATGAAGTGATTTATATATAGAATATGGAATGATCTATACTATGGCAAAATATAACTTAAGCTAATAATATTGGCAAGCTAAAAGAAAACACTAAATGGAAGATTGCACCAAATATTTTTATATTGGTTCGGACTACCCATCCTACGTTCAATCCTGGACTGCTTTTGGAATTTCACTAAACAATCCTCACTTCATCTGAGGGAACATGTTTCTACAAGACTACCTGAACAACCGAACAGGATTTCAACTCCTTGCCCGAAGATTATTAACATGACTTCACTAAAATAGAATAAATTATGACTCCGATTTTAATGTGTTATTGACAACACATATAAGTCTTTTCTTAATACACCCTTCCTATAATATCCTTTGATGATTTGTGAATTGAATGTGCAGCGATATGGGAAGCAAAGAGTAGTTTTTGATTGCTTTTGATTACAAGAAAGCAATATTTCAATTATGAACTAGAGAGTAAGAATTGGTTGATTCAACGAATGAATTTAATCTCTATTTATAGAAGTGAAAGGATCTAATGAAGGATAATGATTATTCAAGAGATCTTATCCTTTTACCAATAGATGCTCCTTTCAAAAACTTGTGTCCATTCAAAAATATGGCCATTTGATCATCCCATACATCTGAACTAAAAGGTCAAAAATCTGACTCTTTGTTTTAATTTTTTTTTTAAAATAGAGTCATACGTTTGAATATTAGGGTTAGACCTCTAAATACATTCCAGAAAAGAATATGTTCATTTTTAACCTGCTGTAAGCGTCTGGCCTTATTCCATAGATGTCTGACTTCTATTATAAAAAAATAATTTTTACAAGATCAAATGTCTGACTTTTTGACTCGGACGTCTGGCCATTTTCCAAAAAAGAAAATATTTAAAAATGATATGATTCAAATGTATAAAAGAGGTTACTAGAAATCTAAGCACTAGTTCTAACGTCTAAGTAATGTTTCGAGACATCTGGCCATTTTCCAAAAAAGAAAATGTTTAAAAATGATATGATTCAAATGTGTAAAAGAGGTTACTAGAAATCGAAGCACTAGGTCTGATGTCTAAGTAATTTTGCCACACATTTGACTTCTATTAGCAAAAGTACTTGTACTTCAGTTGGTAAGACGTATAAATTTATACTCCATGCTCCAGTTCGAATCCTGGTGTTGCATAATACTTTAAAGTTGTTGAAATTTTTTCTTTTTCCAAAAGTTATAAGTTCAAAATCAATTTGATAATATTTATGTGTGTGTATCATCAAAGGATACTATACAAATACTTTCTAAACTCGCATACAGTGCCTCGTTTGAAATATGGTTTTCATTCATCGAGCTCATTATTTGTACTAATGTGCAATAGTCTGCTCATGAGCTATAGTCGTTTGCCTTAGTCTTCATAATTTGATTCCCGTAAAGCAATCCACTTGTACAATATATATCAAAATGTATAGTTATCACTACAAAACCAAAAACGGAGGTTCTAACATTCTCCCCCTTTCTAATGATGACAACTACACACACAGATATAAAGATACATGTGTGTGTGTGTTAATTTTTATTTTTCTCCCCCTCTCAATGTGACTGTTTTTCTTGATTTTCCTCCCTTATTGTCATCAAGAAGAAGTAGTATAGGAGAGAAAAAGCAAAGTTGAAAGAGAGTAATATAACACAAATCGCACAAAAATCTTTTGGTAAATACCTTTGAAAAAGCATCAATTATTGTATTTCAAAAGCAAATTTCTCTTAGTCGTAGTATTTAGTCAATTTAAACAATTTAAAAACCTTTTATTGTCTTGTATATATTGGCATAATTAGGTTTAAATATTAATTCTTTAAAAAAATAAAGTGTTAAACCATTGCTAATGAATTTCAAAAAATATTTATACCATTAGTGGGTATATATTTTAAGGCTTAAGCTTTTTATAGCACTTGTACGCATAAATACTATTCTCTTTTAAAATAAATCCTTTATATTAACAAGTGATATATAATAATATAAAATATCTTAATCTTTCTCAGAAAATCCAAATTAATTTTATCACTTTCAAATTATTTGTCCAGGTTAAAAATAATAATTTTCTCATAAAACCATATTATATAATCAAAGATTAAATTACAAAAATTTCTGATTTTCCTTCATTTGTAGCTTCATTTCCTTATACATCAAAAAATACCCCCCTTAATATGTGGTATATCTTCTAAAAATAAGAAATATGTTTTGGTACCCACTTCCTACATTCAAGCTTGGGGATTAGATTTTCGATAACAACTCAGGTAGGTTCAGTTGAAAGTTTGAAAACATAATTTGTACTTAAATGCACTTCAAAAATAAAATTATATATATATATATACATATTTCTAATAAGTGTGTTATTGGTTTTAGGAATCCAAATACTGATAGTCTTGGAAATTTCAAATTTTGTCTGATTTTCAGTAACTTCGGATTTTTTAAATTTAATAAACAAAGATACATATCTCTTTTTTGAACTAGATTTTCCATTTGTAGAACTTTTAAATCCCAAACCATTTTTATTGAAGAGAGGTTTTGAAATATTTATCAAATGCCTTTATTAAATTTTGAAATATTTCATGATAAATCATTAATCTTAGATTTTAAAATAATAACTTGATTTTTAGATGTATCAAAAGATGATGGGAAATCACAATTACCTTTTAAAAGTTTGGCATTCTCATCTCGATAATTTTTTATTTCTTCTTGCAAAGCTTGAAATTGAGATATCATATTTTCATTAGATTCTTGTGTTTTACGTAATTCTTCTTGAATTATTTTTCCATCTCTTAATATTTTTATTTCTAATTCAGATCTGTCTAGTTTTGCATAAGCTTCTTTTCTCAATTTCTTTTCAATTTTATTTTCTCCTAAGGTTCGTATAGATATAATCATAGAGTAAGTTTGTCGTACCTCATCATCAAATGCCATAAAATAGAAATTTGCTTACACAGTGTCACTTTCCTCATTAGATGAAGAAGAATCAAAGTCGTTCCAAGTGACTTGAAATGCCATTTTCTTTGGTTTTTCCTCTTGTTGACTTTTGGACTTAATTTCATTGGCATGCCCTTTTTATATGATCCCTCGTATCACATTCAAGATATTTCTGAGTTGACGAGTTGCTATTTTTAATGTTGCTTGATGCCATTTTGGTTTTTGGATACTTTTGAAACCCTTTATAAGGTAGGCCAGTTCGTTTTGATCGATATCTCAATCATCTTCAGCTTGAAATGCAATTGATCTCTTTTATTTTTTTGTTACTTTCTAACCTACAAATTTACTTCAAGGACATAAGATTATCAATTTACTCTTCAGCCTTAAGTTTAGAAAGGTTGTTTTCTTCTTCAATAGCAAGCACTTTCTTTCCTACTCATTTGTTGAAGATTTTTTTTTTGAAACAATATTAAATCCAGATATATTTTCTCTTAATTGCATAACAACATGTGTAATATCTTGTAAACATGACTACACATATGAAATTGGCTCATTGTCCTTCATTTTAAAAAGCTGTAATTGATTTTTCAGTATGGAAATCTTGCTTTATTTAACTTTGTCCGTGCCTTCATTTGTGATTTGTAGTATTTTTCATATTTCATATGTAGACTTACATATACTAACTCTATTATGTTTATTCCTATCTAATGAACAAAATAAAATATTCATGGCTTTAGAGTTGTTTTCGGCTAAAGTAACTTGTTGAGTTGTCTACGTACTAAAATCATTAGTGGGTGCTTCATACTCAACTTAGGTCTTGTTTCAAATAGCATAACTATTCGACTAAATATATATTCGCATTTTAGTGAACCAATAAACATAGTTGATGCCAATAAAAAGTGGGGTCGTGCGGTCAATTGACCTTCTTGAAAAGTAGTGAAACTTGATGCCACATTATTTTCAAAAATGATTTTACTATTTTTGAAATGTTAGGCTCTAATACTAAATGAAATTCGCTATGTTAAGTGACTTATATGTGGAATGAGTATGGTAGATAACTTAATCTATAACATAAGCAAGCTAAAAGAAAGCAGCAAATAGAAGATTGCACCAGAGATTTTTACACTGATTCGAACTTCCTGTCCTATGTCGAATCCCATACTCCTTCTGGAATTTCACTGAACGATCCTCTCTTCACTTAGAGGAACAGATTTCTACAAGACCACCTTAACAACTGAATAGGACTTTAGCACCTAGTATGAAGATCACCAACAAGACTTCACTAAAATAGAAGAAATTATAACTTTGACTTTGATGTGTTCTTGACAACATGGATAAATCTCTTTTCTGCACACTCTTTGTATAATATCCTTTGATTATTAGTGAGTTGAATGTGTAGTGATATAGAAAGAAGAGAGTAGTTTTTGATTGCTTTTGACTAGAAGAAAGCAATAAATCGATTATGACCTAGATAATAAGAATTAGTTGATTCAGAATGAATTTAGTCTTTTTCTATAGCAGTGAAGGATCCCCTAAAGGATAATGATTATTCAAGAGATAGTATCCTTTTACTACAGAAGCTCCTTTTTAGAAACTTATGTCCATTCAAAAATATGGTCGTTTGAATATCTCATATATCTGAACTGAAAGGTTAGACGTTTGACTCTTTATTTTAAAAACAATTTAAATAGGGTATGACGGCTGAATATTGGGGTCAAACATCTAAACACAATATAGAAAAGAATACATTCATTGTTGACCTATTTCGGACGTCTGGCTCTATGATTTAGACATCTGACTTCTATTATAAAAAAACTGGTTTGTACAAGGTCAGTCGTCTGACTTTTTGGCTCCGACGTCTAGCCATTTTTCAAGAAAGAAAACATTTAAAAAAGAGATGATTCAGATGTTTAAAAGAGGTTAGTAGACATCTGAGCACTTAGTCTGATATCTAGGTAATGTTACTAGACGTCATACTTTTATTAACAAAAGCACTTGTAGTTCAGTTGGCAAGATGTGCAAACTAGTGCTCCATGACCTAGGTTTGAATCCTATTGTTGCATAATATTTTTAATTTATTGAAATTTTTTCTTTTTTTCTGAAATTTTCTAAGTTCAAAATCTATATTTAAATCAATTTAATAATATTGTTTGTGTATCATTAATTCATCAAAGGATATTGTAAAAGTATTTTCTAAACTTGCATATAATGACTCACCTGAATCATGGTCTTCATTCATCGAGCTCATTAGTTGTAGTAATTTTCCATAGTCTGCTAATCAGCTATATTCATTTGCCTTAGTCTTTATAAGTTGGTTTCCTTAAAGTGATTAGCTTATACAATATATATTGAGATGCATAATTGTTACTTTAAAACTAGTAGCGGAGGTTCTAATAGTCAAAACTATATCACATTAGGACTTATGTAATTTGATTTTGGTCAAAATTCGAACATTGTCCACGTTCAACTTTGTAATTGCAAATAAAAAATCCTTAGTTTAATAATAACAATCATTATTAATCGTGCTACTATGGCTAGAGACTTTGAATTTGAGATGATTTAGGTTGACCTGTGATACTAACCTCATATAACTAAGGAGATGAATTTTTACCTGAATAGTGTTTCACTTCTAATAGTTTCCTCGACCCAAACGTAGTCGTTTGATGGATTCCATGCCACGATTTAAATATAAATAAAGTGAAGTATCCACACTGAAGTTCCACAATATTTTCAAGTCAAGGAAACTATGTAACATTGTCACTTTGAGATTGTCTATTTAACCTTAGTTATATAACCAACAACAAACTCTTGAGTGACTCATTATATTTATCCAGTAACTATCAATAGTAACCCCTTGGTACTCTCAGCGGCCATGATAAATACAATGCCTAACATTTGGAGGGCATTACGTACTCTAGTCTCCTTTTTGAAATATTTTGCCTTGGAATATTTAAAGTAATATGTTATTTTTATTGTGATAAAATTCTCATGATTAAAAAACTTTGTAATTACCATCACATAACATATCATTTAAGCTTTTTCCATCTATATACTTTAAATCAATTACTTGATTATTTATATCATTATAGAAGCGTACATGATAGAAAGAAAAATACTTCTTATTTTGAACAAGATTAATCACAGAGTTAGATATATGTAATAAAATAAATAATTACCCCTAGGGCATACCCCTAACTCTATCAAACTTAACCCACAAAATGTCCTTTCTAATTTTGGATAATAATCTAATAACTTATCATATACCTCGTATGGCATATATAAAATATAATAGAACACAGATATAACATAAGCGAGAATATAGTACGATCAAAATAAAGCTCATAAACAAAACCCAAAGCACTAGAGTATAGAATCTCCCAAATGACCATATATGAAATAAATGAGTTAATATCTCTCAAGTATACTAATGATTACAATAAACATGTTTTCTCTAATAACATAAATAAGTGACAACCACTCAAAGCACTACACAGTTGTATATGCATACATACAAACACACACATACATATAATAAGGCTCTAGTAGAACAACTAATATGTTAGCCTCTTGCTCGTCTCTATTGATCAACTACCAAGGATAGTCATACAAACCTATCTTTTAATCTACTCATGTAAGAGTACCCAAGAATATAAGAAGCAATGCAAATACCTTGAGTTAGAAAACCATCTAGCATTAATGGCTCATATAACCAAAAATAGTACATATATATAGACACATACACACAACTATAGTGTATGAGTATAAGGACTCATACATGTTTCTATAAGAATGGCCATGAGACATCCATACTGCACTATGCCCACACCACTCTCCTACACGTACAAGCCTTAGCACACAAACTCGATATATCTAATCTATTAATATGGATTAGGGCTTATTGTTCTACATCAACAAAATATATATTATTAAGTTGAAGTCTAAAAATAACATCACACATAAAATGATACATCCATAACATCCAAAACCCCCCAATCTTCTCACCACAATGTAACTCATGGTGTTTTGTGATCTTTGCCTGTGATCTTGTCATAAGACCATATTTGGATACTATTTCTAGCAACTCTTTGTCACCAATAAATCGTGTATAAATGAAGATCCCATCAACCGCCCCATTATCGACGCTCACATGGTGAGCATTTCCACCTCCTGTAATGATATCCTTGTAACACTCCCTGTAGCCTCAATCACCAATGGTCCCTAGCACACTTGTCTTAATTGTAGAACATTCTCAATTTGCACCTCAATGTCTCATTTAAGTTGATTCTAACTCCCTTTTCCTTTAAAATTTGCTATTACCTATGTCAAATTATCCTAATCTTTATTATCTAATGAGATGCTCATTGACCATTTTGTCTACCTAGAAATCATAATTCTCAAAATATCTTAAAATGTTCCAAAGATGTAGCCCTTGAAAATTTTAAGCTCAATGTCTAAGTCATGTTAATTTTGGGCTTTGGATGAATAAGATATAGCTTACGAGAGTTCGATTTCGCATTAAAATTACCTTGAGCTTGCTTCAGTATTTTTAAAGGTTTTTCCAAAGTTTTTGCGCTCCAATACCCAAGTCATGGCTTGGTGGGAGGGGAATTCTATTCAGTGCTATGGGCACTGGACCTTTTTCATGATTCGCCATTTTTTTACATTTGAGACCTGGGATTGCCCAAATTTTTCTTGGATCTAGCTTGGAGTCATGGTTGAGTAAGCCTTTGGTTTGGCTCCAAGTTTTCATATTTTTGTGAAAACTTCACTTTTTGATTTCTTTTACTTTTTAGCATGCCTACTTTCCATTTTTCTCATATTTTTTCGCAACTCTAAATCAAACGTGCATATACCAATCAACATTCTTCCAATATCCAAAAACATGTATCAAAACCTTAAATAATCATTCAAGCACATATATGTAATACAGACATATAAACAATGCAAAAACAAGGACATGAATTCATTTAAACAATTCAATAAACACCCAAATCACATATACAAGCATATATTGTCCTAACACATATTTAATCTACATCAAAACATTAAAACATTAATTTTAAGGCATTTAAATTTTTTCACAGCATAGAATAAACATATAGTTTAATTTAAAATGGATCTAAAATAATTTTAGAGCATAAAATACACACGAATTAATAAGGGGCTATAAACCACTCACACAATCAACTAAAAGTCGATAAAAATCACATAAATTGAGGTAAATCCAAAAATAGGCAATGAAAATTTGATATTTCCTCTCTAAAAATGTTAGCTTGGAAGTCTCTTATTGATCTCCTTGCTAATGCTCCCTTAATCTCTTGAATTGACTTGATTTCGAATATATTAATGATGTTTTTGTTTGAGATATGTTTAATGGAGGTTAAATCTATTTTTAGGAAGAAAAAAAATGTGATTTGGGACTGTCATCTTAACTGCTATTATCACAAATCCCAAAATGGGTCATGGGCTTAGTTATGGACTTAGGCTAGTTCCCCTTAAAAGAAGCCGAAAAGCTTTTAAACTTAAAACTGCGATATATCCCAACTGTGTGGCCAAAAATATATTATCACTACATGACAGATAGAAAAACGTCATATCTTTCATTTGGAAGTGGTTTTAGGACCTAGTTAGGCTCATATCAAAAGTTATAGTTGTTACATGTTTGAAAAGTCAAAAATGTCCACATTTTATTCTAAAGGTCAAAAATGTCAAAATACAGTACTATCCAAAGTTTTAGTCCAATCTAACGTCATTTGGTCATGAAAATAATAT
Organism: Allium cepa; assembly: GCA_030765085.1. NCBI lineage: Eukaryota > Viridiplantae > Streptophyta > Magnoliopsida > Asparagales > Amaryllidaceae > Allium > Allium cepa. Next base: position 295,699,764 of record CM060941.1, on the reverse strand, counting down.
TTTTACGATCTGGTGATGTGCAAAAATGTATACAGGATGTGAGTCTTACAGATATATTCTTATGCAACATATAATTATTCTTTTTAGAAGGGATTTATCTCTTACTTATGAGGAAAGTAAGAATATGAGAAGGATTACTTATGCATCAACAATTGGATTCATTATATACACTATATTTTAATAGACATTATATGCTTGTGCATTCAGTATAGTAAGCATATATCGGTCAATTCCAAATGAAAATCATTGGATGGCCAGCAAGAGTTCGATAGCTAGCTAGTAAGAGTATTTTCAAGTGTTTATAAAACATTAGATACTTGTCTATGATATATGGAGCAATAACTCCTTATGAAGGCGTATTCAGATTTAAGTTTTAAAGCAGCAATAACAAAAATAAGTCAACCTAAGGGTTCATGTTCACCCTCAATTGAGGGATTGTAAGTCGGAAATGTTCCAATCAAGAAATTATTGCGTACATAACTATAAAGGAAAAGTAATTGATTTGAATGATACCACAAGGAAAGCAGTATGTATAAGCAAATATATAAGAATGTTGAAACTGGGCCAATGCATAGTGGAGTAATTAAGCAAAATTTCAAAAAACTTCTATCATTGGATCTTTAATGGACCTATATAGTTTAACTCATTTAGAACTTTTCTAAATTTTCTGTTAAATAAAATAAATATTTTATTTGAATTTATAATAAATTTTATTTTATATATAATTTGTATTATATTATATATGCGTATAACATATACACATATGTGCTTGTATGCACGTACAAGAAGAAAATGTGTACATGGTTTAACATGCCCGTGTATAGATGTTGAGATTTATACTACAGCGGACATTAGTCCCACTTGTATATAATTATGTTGTCTAAATGTATATATGTTTGCATCATAATAACATATAAGTGTGTGTGTGTGTGTGTATCAAATATTAGTTGAAAACAATTTATATATAGAACGGTTATAATATATATACATGTCTTTAAATATATATATATATATATATATATATATATATAATAATTAAATCACTAAATTAATTAAATATTAGTTTATTAAACAATTTTAACATACATATAATACAATACGAAAGCCATGAATAATTTATTAAAAATAATATATTTTTATTGTTATTTTAAATTAATTTATACAACTAATATAAATATATAATTATATATTAATATAAATATATATTAATATAAACAATAAAATTAAAATTTTATAAAAAATATTTCAATAAATTTTATCTCGACTAAGTGTGCGGTGTATGTGTATATTTAATTTCTTTTCGGTTTTGAAAATATAGATTAAATCATTTTTTAATTTTAATCCATTTAAATATTAAAATAAAAAATATAAAAGTATATATTTCAAAAGTATGATGTGTAATATACATTACATAAATCTTTATACTAAATTTTATTATTTGTAATAAATATGTATATATACAAACTTTTAAATTACATAAGACTTATAGTGTTATCCCAGTGGTTGAGGCTCTGACTTTGGTGTGTGAGTTCACAAATTCGAAACTTGCATAGCATAGTTTATTAAAAGACTTCATTATCATGTAGTATGCTATATACTGCCTAAGACTTATAGTACTAATATGTTCTACTATCCAAGTATCCATTTTAAAAAAGTCAATTTTAGGTTAAATAAATAATTAAATATATTTATTCGAAATAAAAAAATTATTTTACTTCGAAATGCATTTTATACATGAATAAATATATTACAAATTTAAAACAGATGATATATAATATTAATCTTTTAAGTGTGGATTTTAATAATTAAAATCATTTAATAATATTATTTGTATAAATGGTTTTTAATTATTTAAGCCAATGAGCATCTAATAAAGCAAACACGCATAAAAATTATTTTATTTTGCTATATATATACATACATTCATATAAACAACCATCCGGATGTGACAACATATCGATATTCACATTCATCATATAAATACTATCTAACAGATATATGATATAGTAATAAATTTAATGTTATTAGATCTGATATGTACCTTACACCAATGCTTAATATGAACATGTTGAAACAAAGAATAGTGCTCCTTGAATCCAGTTCTAATTTCAAAGTTGCTAGCTCTCGAACTATCTTACCACCGACAATCGAACCAAAGCGTTTTGATGTGTTTTTGTACTTGGACTTTTAGGGCTTTGAGAAAGGGAGTGCTGGTCGAAATTATCAGGGAGGATGGAGTTAAAAAGTGAAAAAATGAAATGATGTAAAAGGTGGCTTATAAAAAGGAAGTTAAGAGAGTGATAAGTGGATCACATCTTAATATCTCTCCCTAACCATTTCCACCCTTTTAACCGCTCAAAATCCTCCATATTTTCCTCCTTACGGCCGACCTAAACATGCCTCCTTAAGGCCGAAATAACATGCTTATATGGGCCTCAAATTTGGTCCAAGTCCGAACAATATTCAATGCAATTTTAAATCCGATTCATATGTGTACCGATATTGTATATCAATTAGTATATTTATAACATTGTTTAATATTCTTCAATATACATAAATAAAATTTTATAATATTAGTTAATTTAATTAATTTATACCAATTTATAAATTAATCAAATCTGGTAGTAAAAGGAATATTCAATGTTTCGGTTGTGTGATGCTTAGGTGTAAACTTGGTTAGCGATTAATATTAAACAATTCAAATATCAACGTTCACACGTCACTTAGTAGGTGGTGTAGCACTATGGCCAAATTTATCACTTATTCGGTTTCGGTAAAATCTAGTTTTACTTTATTAAGCGTTACTCATTAGTGACAATTATTTACGCCAGTTCTCTTCGTCAAAACTATATCACCTTGGACTTATGAAATTTGGTAGTGGTCAAAGTTCCAATATCGTCCATATTCAACTCTATAGTCTAAACACATAGTCCTTAGTTCAATAATAAAAAATTATTGCTAATTGAACTACTATGGCTAGAGATGTTGACTTTGAGTTGACTTCAGTTGATCGTGATACTAATTCCATATAACCGAGAAGACGAATCCTCTCTTTTATAATGTTTCACTTCCAATATTTCCATACGATCCAACTATAGTCATTCAATAGATGTCCTGCCACAATTTGACTATAATCAAAGCAAAGCTTTCATATTGAAGATCAACAATATTCCCAAATCAAAAGAACCATGTAAATTAGTCACATCAATATTTTCTGTTTGACCTTAGTTATATTAACCAATAGAAAACTACCGAGTGAGTCATTCCATAATTATCCAATAACTATCAGTGAGTAACACCTTGGTGCCCTCAGTCATCATGAGTAATACACTTCCCAACATCTGGAAGGCGTTGTATACTCTAGTCTCAACGGATGCATCGAAATCCAGTCTCGATGATACTAATGAGGAATATTTAAAATGATGTGATTATTACATTGTGATACAATACACATGATTACAATCATTTGTAATTATTACCACAAACACATCATTTACAGATTTTTTTTTTTGTAAATATATTTTAATTAAACGTGTAATTACAACACATTATAACTAATATACAACATAAAGAAACACCTTTATTACGAATGATAATTAATTACAGAGTTAATAATTTACAACAAATTATAGAATTTCCCCTAAGGCATACCCCTAGCTCTATCAATCTCACACTTGCACTTGGGACAGATTATGGAATCTCAATCTCATCCCTTCGATCAACTTCTCAAAAACCGACCAACTAAGATCCTTAGTGAATGGATCTGTTATGTTGTCTTTGGTATCTACCCTTTGTATCACGACGTCTTTCTTCTCAATGGATTCTCTAATAAGGTCGAACTTCTGAAGAATATTCCATGACTTCTTGTGTGCTCTTGATCCTTTGCAATCTATATTGTCGTATTGTTATCACGGAACAATGCCATTAGATTCTTTTTATTGGGAATCACTTTGAGGTCACTCAAAAACTTACGCATCTAGACTACTTCTTTAGCTACTTCATTGAGGGCTATATACTCGGCATCCATCGTCAAATATGTTATTGTTTCTTACTTGAAACCTTTTGAGTTGATGGCTCTTCCATATAGCGTAAAGACATAGCTAGACGCTGATTCACTATCATTAATGCTACTCTAAAAGCTAAAGTTTGTATGCCCCATCATAAGGAGGTCCCTATTCCTATAAATAAGTAATAAGTTTCGATAAATACTTCGTTATACATTTTACGGTCCTCCAATGCTTTTATCTAGGATTAGACTAGTATCGACTAACACATCATAATGTGTAAGTCACATTCGATCTAATATATAGCATAGCATACATTATGGATCCTATAGCTAAAGCGTATGGGATCCTCTTTATATGCTCTTTCTTCTCAGCAGTATGAGGAGTGTCCTTCTTCAAAAGGACAATTCCAGACTGTGTTGGAATGTTTGCACTATTGGAATTCTCCATAATGAACCTCTCTAATGTGGGATCTATATACAAGGATTGAAACAAATCCAACAGCCTCATAGATATATCTCTTAGATCTTTATACCTAGTATATAGGCTGCTTCTCCTAAATCCTTCATAGAGAAGTTCCTGGAAAGTCAAGCTTTCACTAATTGCAATAATGAAATGTCATTTCCAATCAATAGAAGATTATTGACATATAGCACTAAGAATACGATAGCATTGCCCTGTTCTTTTCTGTATACACATACTTCATCTCTATTATGAAAAAAACCAAATGGTTTGATTACCTTATCAAAGCACTTGTTCCAACTTCTTGAAGCTTGTTTAAGTTCATAATTTAACAATGTGCAAGCCTTGACCTCACTCCCACTGACCATAAAACCCTCGGGCTGTGACATATAGACAGTTTCTTCTAAATTACCATTTAGAAATGCCATCGTTACATCCATTTTTGCTATGGGCTTAATCATGGCTATGGGCGAAAAGGTTTGGTCATAATCAATACCTTGAATTTTGGCAAAATCCTTCAGCCACTAGACTAGCCTTATAATTCTTTACTTGTCTATATGCATTTGGCTTTTTCTTATAAATTCATTTGCAACCGATGGGTTTTATCCCTTTAGGCATGTCCGAAAAAATCCATACGTTGTTTCGTATGTGGAATCCATCTCAGATTTTATTGCTCCACGCCAGAGTGCGGAGTCTTTAATCCACGGTGCTTGTTGGAAAGGTAGATGAGTTTCATCATCTAACACATGGTCATCCTTTTCATTATCTATAAGAAAACTGTAGTATCTCTTTGGCGCAAGGGATTCACTACTAGACCATCTAATAGGTTGCGTGTTTTCATATATGGGTGAACTTGGTTCTCCTAATAGTTCGACCTGAGTGTTAACTTCTTCGATCTCATCCAAGTCTACAACTTCATTTTTAATTTCCTTTGATAGAATTTTCCTTTCTAGAAAGACAGTGTGTTGAGAAATAAGAACCTTTTGTTTCTCGATATTGAAGAATTTATAGCCCATTTAATTTTTAGGATATCCTATAAATTTACGCAGTATTGATCTTGCTTCTAATTTATTCGAACCAACATTCTCAATGTAGGTTGGACAACCCCACACCTTCGAATACTTGAGTTGGGGTTTCTTACCATACCACGTCTCATATGGTGTTTTAGGCATGGATTTAGTGAGCAACAAGTTCAACATATGCGTTGTGTGCATATTCCCAATAGGACAGAGGTAATCCGGCTTTACTCATCATGGAAAGAACCATATCTAATAGGGTGCGATTCCTTCGCTCTGACACATTGTTATGTTGCGGAGTATAGGGTGGAGTAACTTGAGAGATAATCCCACTATTTTTTAACTACCGTTGGAGTTTTTGTCCAACATACTCGCTTCCTCGATTAGGTTGTAGAATCGTATTCTTATGGCTTGTTTGGTTTTCTACTACATTTTGTACATAAAAAGTTTCTCACGGACATCGGATTTATTCTTCATAAGATACACCTATCCTAGTCTTGAAAAATCATCAGTGAAGGTAACAAAGTAAAAACTATCATGTTTGGTGATTACAGGTATAGGGCCACATACATCACTATGTACTAACCCTAAGGGTTCAACCACTCTTTCATTACTCCCACTAATGGGGTGCTTGGTCGTTTTACCTTCGAGACACAACTCACATGTGTCAAACTATTCAGAATCAAGTGATGGGAGAAAAACTTTAGTTTCCAATTTGTGTAGTCATTTTTAAGAACACCATCACAGACTTTATTTCCATTTAAACTAATGTTTATGAATTATCCGCATAATAAAATATATATCCGGCCTCGGAAAATCTAGAAACAAACACAATTCCATAGATAAAGTCTTTTAAAAAATAGCAATTATTTAATATCGATACTACTCCATTAGGCAAACATAAATGGTGATCTCCTACTATCGTTGCATTTACGATAGATCCATTAGCAACGTGGAGCCTCATCTCTCCTTTTTCCATGTGATGCCAGTTCCTAAGACCCCGTAATGGATTACATATATGAGTTCCAGATATATGAGTTTCGAATCATAAATGTACCTGACAAAGCTTTATATAATTATCGTTCTATAACAATCTTAGATATTTAGGACAGTTCCTTTTTAATGACCTTTCTTGTGGCAGGGGTGACATTCACCCTTATCATGGGTATCTTCGTACTTTTCATATTCTTCTTACCTTCTCTTTTTCACTTCTTCGAACCTTTCAAATATGATTTTATACACCCTTTATAGCAAGCACAGCCCTTTGATCCTTGGATGTAGACTAGGTCGATCTAAACATATTGAGGAGCTCCACAAGATTCACCTCCATCTGGGTCGTACTATAATTTAGAATAAATGGTTCATACCAAGGTGTAAGAGAACCAGAGATCAAATCAACTTGTAACTAATTACTTATCTCTACATCAAATTATGAAAGCCTATCAATATAGCCCTTTATCATATCGTCCACCTCCCATCCTTTTAGTCGTTTTGATATTAAGTGACATCTTCGTAAGTTTATACCTTGTAGAACATGACTGCTCACCAAATAAGGCCTTAGGACTATCAAATATCTCATGGATAGACATGTTTTCATGCTACCTCTGCAATGGCTTGCCTAAAATAGATAACATGAAAACATGGGCCATCTCTGGGTTTAAAACTCATTTCTCATAAGCAAGTCTATGTTCGAGGTCTACATCATCAATGGGTTGTTCTTCAGGATCGTAGGTAATAGATAACCAAAGACGTTCGTAAGTCAATGCTATATTAATCGCTCTTAGCCAATCAATATAGTTAGGTAAGGTAGCTTGTCGCTTTCAGAAAATAATTTTGGATTTGACATTTTCTGCATGTTTTAATTGGTAGATTATTAGGATAATATCATAGTAATTGTTCTTATAATATTAGTAAGATTAAACTTGTTTTATTTTACCAATAAGCTTTCACTAGTCTTTTATGTTTTGCTAAACCTTACGTCAAAACATAGAAGCCTTTCGGCTTCACTAGTCGGTTTTAGGATTCGTCTGTCTTGGAGTCCTGACCTTGAGTTTGCTCAACAAGTCATAGCTCCATAGATGATGGATAATTCCTTATCGGTTGTATCATATATGGTATCCCATCTTTTGGCAAGGCTGTGATACCGTAGATTTGGTTAAGAACGGTTTGTTGCTAGCCTTAAGAATCGGCTATATACAAGACTATGGAAGATGGTCAAGCAGATTTAGAATGGGTCCCGATCAAGGTATAATTAATAGAAAGTGACAAGGAAGGCCCCGTGAGGCTACATTCCAAAGCTCGACTCGATCAGAGTTTGTATGTTTGAGTTATGGACAAAAGGAAATGGATCAGTATCGACGGATCAATGGTAATTTTCTTAGAGTCGGACCTAGGAAAAATTTCTACTTTAGTGCATAGTTCACTTGGAGTTACAGGAATTTGAAGTGCTGTATCATGCTTGGTGTCGGACACATGATTGCTTAGAGTCAGCTTTGGGTCAGAACGATCGGTGCTTGTAGAAAAACGATCGACCCCAATCGTTTTTCGTGTTGGAGTCAAAATCACATTTACTTAGGGAAAATTTCGATTTTACCCAAATCTAACCCTATACCAGAATCTTCAGCATCTGCTTCGAGTCAAAAGGATGATTACTTGGTTATCGCTTTGTGTCAACCCTTAAGTGTGTTTTTTGATGATTGTTTTGGCAATTTTCGACGAAGATCGATCTATAACTCAAGATCTACAATTCCATAACCCGTGAAACTTTGATAACATCAATAATTTTAAGAAAGGAGTCCTCAAAATTGATCGCATGTAAATACTCGCAAACTTCAGAAATCATACCGATCGTTCCACAACGATCGTACAACACAGGGATAACGATCCATAGTTTTATGGAAAACGCGGTATCTCACAAATAGTATGTTGGAATCTTACGAAATTTGGAGAGCAATTAGCTAACATCATAGGGAACCCACACGATCGATCTTAGCTCAAAAGAATGAAGCATGGAATGATCTCTTAGATCTAATTTCTAGTCATAACAGCAAAGATCGATCGATATTTCATAAATGGTGAGTCGAAATAGTGTGAAACTTTGGAAGCATGGACTAGAGGCATGGGGGACCTATAAAAATAATCTTGGCCCCATTGGAGTTAATATGGAATGATCAACTATATTATTTTTTGGTGTCCAATCGTTCCCAAATTTTGTGGGTCGGGTAGTATGGGCTTGGAGGTTCTTCTACCGAAATTTCAGCCCGATCCACGCAAATCTTCATCTATAAATACAGCAGACTTGGCTCATTGCAAGGGGCTTTTCTTTTGGCCCTCCTTCATCACTTCGTATCCTTTCCTCCATGATTTTTCTAAAGTAAAAACATTTGTAACTATAATCCAATAGTATAAATAAAATATCATTGGAGTGGACGTAGGCCGGAGATAGCCGAACCACTATAAAACTCGTCTATTCCTTTACTTTTTCTGCTATTTATTCTATGATCTATGTGCTTATCTTTCTATTTGGATATTGTTTTTGAAAATTGATGCTTTCACATACAACTGGGTGTTTGTACCCCTTTTTGGTGCAAATATTTTGGTGCTTTCACTGAGAAGGGCTAGCACTCATGGATTTGGAAGCTAGGATCTTGGATTTGGAAGCTTAGATACCTGGATCTAGGAAGCAATCGCTAGGCAATCAAAAAGGAGACCATTAGAATAGGAGCCACCATGGAGGGAGTCAGGTGACTTCTTCTAGAGTAGAGGAAAACCAAAAATAAGGACCGAGAAAACGAAGATAATAGACAGCGGGATGGAGTAGTACATCCGGGAGCAGTCCTTGGCCGACACATAACCGACTATTCCAGAATGATCGGGGCTAATCGATCTAGACTCGAGGGCATGCCCCTGGGTTATGCTGGATCGATACTAAGTAGGGTGCTAGACAATGTTGAGCGGTTTGGTGTCAATTAGAACATTGATGTGCGTCTAGAAGAGGATAATCTGAAATTCCCTCACAGACTCAGGGGATAGGATGGAAATGATGATCGGAGACACTTATGTATGCTGGAACAGTAGGAAATTGGAATCCATGACTTAGAACGGAAACTAGAAGACTTAAATATGGATTGGACCAACCGAGGGCAAATCATAACCAAGGAGAATGGATCGGTGTTGTTCCCCATGGAACTTGGGAAACGAATCTAATTGACTCTAGAAGGAATCGGATAACGGTGATGGAACAGGAGCAGACATCATCCACAACAAATCGGAGCAAACCCGGCTTAAGAGAATAGGTCATCATCTCTTGATTAGGATGGCATGATCTAAATAACTAATAAACTCTATATTAAAACGGCTAAGTCACTTACATATGTACGGGATCGATGACGGTCCCTAGGCATACTCTGAGATGGCAATAATCACCATAACTAATGAATCTTAAAGCACATAGATCTGCACTACCGCGATAAATAACACATGTCTTGGTTGTTGCCCCAACCGAAGAGATGGAGCAATAACCGCAAGGTGCGGATCCCTTCGTCGGAGAGCGAAAGGATGGACTTGTACACGGATTAAGTCCTCGAATGGTGATCGAGGCCGGAGAAGGATACCCTATGGGTTAAGTCCTCGACCAGGGATCAAGGCCAGTGAAGGATACCACATGGATTAACTCCTCGACTAGGGATTGAGGTCGGAGAAGGATACCCCATATCGTGCTACGTCTCGATCGGAGAGACGGGACTGGAAAAAGCAAGAAGAGGGCCTCTTCGCCAGAAAGCGACAGGATCGGCCTTCTTACCATTGTTCCCTTCTTGCCAAAGAGTGAGTGGAGTATAGCAAGAGCTCGTAGAAGCTATGATCGATCCGAAAAGGTCGTGGATTTGGATATGGACCTAGAGCGTTCCGAGATTTAGTTAACGATCCAGAGAGGTCATGAATTCAGATATCATCTTTGAACAACAATGAATTTCGCTTTGGATAGATACAGATTTAGATAAAACAATCTAGAGATAACGTGGATTTGGTTAATGAATTTGGAATAGATTCAGAATTGGATATCGAATCAGAACAGTCATGGATTTCGCTAACGATCCAAAGGGATCAAGGAATTGGATTGGCAATGGATTGGACTCTGGATCGGAATATTCGGCTATCAATGAATTATGGATTTTGAATTTGGGATTTGTAGCAATTCAAAACACACTTTCCTATCGCAAGGAATGATTTGAGGGATAAATGTTATCTCGCCTTTTGGCATGGCTATGATAACATAGATTTGGTTAACAATGATTGGTTACCAGCCTTGAGAATCGACTATACAAGATTATGGACGATGATCGTGCAGATTCAAACCGAGCCCCGATCAAGGTGCAATTAATATGAAGTGACAAGTAAGGCCCCGTAAGGCTAATTACAAACTTCAGGTCAATCGGAGTTCGTATACTTAAGTTATGGATGAAAGAAAATCAATCGGTATCGACGGATTATGGTAATTTGCTTGGAATCGAACCTGGGACAATTTGCTACTTGCTTGGATTTAGCGCATGGTTCACTTGGAGTCATAGGAATTTGAAGTGTTGGATTGTGCTTGGTGTTGGACACATGATTGCTTGGAGTCAGCTTGGAGTCAGAACGACCGGTGCATGGAGAAAAACGATCGTCCCCGATCGTTTTTTGTGCTTGGAATCAAAATCACGTTTGCTTAGAGAAAATTTGGATTTTACCCGATTCTAACCCCAGGATAGAATCTTTAGAATCTGCTCCGAGTCCAAGGATGATTGCTTGGGTCTCGCTTCGAGTCAACCCTGAAGTGGGTTTTCCGATGATCGTTTTAGCGATTTTCGATGATGATCGATCTATTGCTCGAGATCTACAACTCCATTGCCCATGAGACTTTGGGAATGTCAACATATTTAAGAAAGGAGTCCCTGAAATCGATCGCATGTCAAAATTCACAAATATAAAAAAAAATCAAAGTCGATGCATAATGATCATACAAAATCAGCATAATGATCCATAATTTTACGGGAAAGGCGATATCTCACAAATGGCATGTCGGTATTGCTCGAAATTTGGAAAGCACGTAGCTGACATCATGGGGACCCATATGATTGATCATAGCTCGAAAAGATCAATCATTGAATGATCTCCTATGATCTAATTTCTAATCAAAACAACGAAGATCGATCGATATCTCATAAACAGTAAGTCGGAATGGTGCGAAACTTTGGGAGCATGTACTAGAGGCATGGGGGACCCCATGAAAACGATCATAGCCCCATTGGAGTTAGTATGGAATGATCAACCTAAATTATATTTTGATGTCCAATCGATCCCAAATTTTGTGGGTCGGGTCGTATGGGCCTGGAGGTTCTTCTGCCGAAATTTTAGCTTGATCCATGCACGTCTTCACCTATAAATACATCAGACTTGGCTCATTACAAGGAGGCTTTTCTTTTGGCTCTCCTTTGTCACTTCTTATGTCTTCCTCCGTTATTTTTCTAAGGTAAAAATATTTGTAACTATAATCAAATAATATAAATAAAAGATCATTGGAGTAGACATATGCTGGGGATAGCCGTACCACTATAAAAGTTGTGTTTTCCTTTACTTTTTCTGCTATTTATTCTGTGATATGCGTGCTTATCTTTCTATTTGGATATTGATTTTAGAATTGATGCTTTCACATACAATGGGTGTTTGTGACCATTTTTTGTGCAAACAATATACAACTCCTAACCGTGATACCTTGTCCTAATTTCACTTTGACCTTGAATTTGCTTAACAAATCCTTTATTCACTTGTACCTACCATATCGCAGCGGTTTAAGTATAGTATATGTACCTTGAGTTTGCCCAACAAATAAATATAGCAATCCTACCTCGTCTATTCAATATATTAGTAATACTACACATAGCATTCCTAGCTTAAGTTTGCCTAACAACTAAGGGGTATGCAAGTAATTTATTAATATATATGGTACATGACAACATTATATTAAAGATTCACAATCATCAATGTATAATATAGAGTGATATCGACTAATGTAAAAGGTATTAATAATGAAAACTATAACGACATGCCTTTTCGACCCTCGAACATTTACATCCATGGTATTCACGTACCGAGCACCCAAGTGATGAAAAGATGTATTGTTAAGGTAAAATAAAAAAAGAAATATAACAAGAAAGAAGGGAACACGATATCAGACCCTTACTGCAATTTTTCTCCTTCCTCAAGAAATTCATTTTCCTCTTCTTTTGGAGGTTTGCACCCTCCTCCTACGAATTCTGAGTGAAATTTCTTTTTGCAAAACATCTCAAACACTCAAGAGGTTTACAATAATGGTTTTTTCTCATAATCGGATAATCGAATTCCTAACGAGTAAAGCGGCTTCGAATGGAAATTGCAGTCTTGCTTTAGACGTGGAGATGTGTTGCACTTTGTTAGAGATTGCTTTGACCCTATTCGTTGCTTCGGATGCAGGCATTTTGGTCAGAAAAAGTGTCAATGTTTATAGTCCTCGACGAAATCGATTGCTGATAGAATCAAAAAGCTAGGTAATTATGACCATAGATTCCAATTTGTTCTGAAATATATGAAGTTTAGACATCTTCTTCTTGATCATTTATGGGTTCATAGATATGTGGATATCAAGCTACTGGATGATCTTCTTAATCATTTTGATGCCATAAATTCTATCAATATAGGTATGAATTTTGATTTAAAATTTGTGATCCTAATGCTAATTCAGATGTTGTTTGCTTCAAAGATTTTAATTCCTCCAAATTTTGCTCGAAAGATATGAGTTTGGATGAGCATTTGGATATCAATTCTAATGCTTTGAGGATGAATTTTATGGGTCATTCACATGTAGATTCATTGCTTTTGGATCCAATTATTATGGACTTCATTTCTGATGCTCACTGTCATGAGGTTGCTTCAGCCCATGATTATCATAAGCAAGAATTTAATCTAAGGGTGGATCGCATTGATTTCTTTAATGATAGGGATTGTTATTCTAAAAGAGGTTGTGATTTCATATCAATGTATGTAAATGTGGTTTAAGGTGCAGATGTATATTTCTCAGTTCCTAAATCCCTGGATATTGTTAACAATTATGTCAAGTGGTCTTATATTAATAAGATTTCTTCTGGTAGTGATATGGTTGCTGATAGATACGGCAAGTTTTATCAGGCTTATGTTAAGAATGATGGAAGTGTGGTTATTTTGGTTAGTGATCGTCTCTGTGGTGTTGATGAGGACCATGTCGATTTTGCTGAGAGAGGGAGGGCATGCCCTGTTTGTGTTGTGGATGGAGTTGATGGAGTGTCTTGTGCATAGATTGTTTTTAGTATTGATTCTTTGTATTAGGCAGAAGAAGGGTTCCTTACTTCTAGAATTGTTGAGATCCATAGTAAGAATGGAGGCGGCGTTGTTGTGATTAGAGACAACAAATTTTGGAGCGATTCAAGCTGTGGTTAGAGCTAGTTCTTTGGTTAAGAGTTTCATGAGATATGTTGTTTTTGTAAAGGATTTTGATGTTATGGATGGGATAGCCTGTCGAGATGATTAGGTGGTTGGAGTGTACCTATGTGCAATTCTAAGTGCAATGTTTAGCGTAAAGTAGGGACTTGTTGATGCTAAATGTGGGTTCTTCTTTGATTGGTCAAATCGACTCCGAGTAGGTAGTTTATTATCATACTGGGGGTTTTAAGTTTGTAATGTATTGATGTCTTGCATCTATAGGTAAATTTCCACGTTCTCCTATCCATGCTTATAATTCGGGTCATGGTTCCAATTCTAGTAGAAGGAATAGTAGGATTTTTTCTGCAGTTAATATTAGGAGAAGTCCTCGTTTAAAAGTTAAAGCTTCTAAGTCTTACGCATGAGGGTTGAGGTTATATTGGAAAAAAAATTGGTGGTTGTCGTCCGTGGTTTGTGTAGCTGCAGTTTGTTTTTTACAATTTATTTCAAGTGTGGTTGTTGAGTTTGAGGAGGTCGTTTTAGATGGTAGCTTATCTTTTGGAGACGTTTCGGGCTTTATTTTCTTATTTGAGTTGTTAGTTTAAGGTGAGTCTTTAGTCTCATAGGATTTTGGGAAGGGTTTTAATTTTTCTTTTTTTTTTTGGGGGTTTTTTCCTACCTGCCAGGCTTGTTGGCGGCTCCTAACTATTGTTGTTACACATACATACATGTGCTCTCCTTTACCGTTAAGGATCACACATTTCTCTTAAAATGATATCAGAATCTCATGACGGGACGATAATATATAATATCAAAAGAAAAGTACCAAGGGTTGCTCTGATATAGAAATTTCAAAGTTACAAAACCTAAGTACTATCAACAACCTAGACAGTTACAACAACCTATCCTTACAAATTATGGGATGTACAATATAGTAATGCAGTCAAAATAAGAATACTACGGTAGTCGAAACATCCAGCTTGTCTTCTCGGGCTTTAAAGAACATCAATGAAAATATGTTCCTCTCTAACTACTCGAAAGAGAATACGAGGAATTTAAGGAAAATAAAAATCACGTGCTAGACATAAGTCTAGTATAAGAAACTCAAGAAATACGTGATCAACATATGATAGTACTTCTAAAACCGCATGGAATATCGTGACAGTTATACCCTCAAAAGAACCACCATCTAATAAGTACATAAGGTGATATAATAGATAATGTCTAGGGTATAGAATATAAATATATAACATAGCCGGAATAGTTATAATGATTACATTCAACAACATATTAAAGGGTATAATCAAAACCGATAAGGAACGTTCACATAATGGATTTATGTAGAGACGACTCCAGTAAACTAAAGTGGATCTCCCACACAAGGTTCATAACTACATTCGAGCACCGTATATCTCTAGATAAAATATACCTTTATGTAAACATAGCCGTTCTATGTCCTGACATGTGATCCCATATATCATCACCTCCTACGTGCAACATTGATAAGTATATTCAAGATATAGAGTGATAATATCCTGTCGTGGGAGAGCTAAATCCCATACTATGAGGCTTCCTTTGTTTTAAGTCATTTTTTATGTTGAGGTTACGTTCGGCATCTTTCACTCGGGTCTTCATCACTCGAATAGAAAAAAAATCCCCAATTGGATTCCCATAACTCAAACAGATCTCGAAACCATGCATAAATTCTAGCATCTCGAACAGATCCACTTCCAAGAGTGTGTATCACACTCTTGAAGTGGTTTTCGATAAACAAAACACTTATCGATTCTAATCTTTTCAAGATTGAATCCACGAATTTTTTCATTCAATAGTAATGAGAATAATCGTATATGGAAACCAAGTCTCTTATACTTATCACGTTTTTGATATTTTCATCCAACGTAATCCCTTGGTTAAATGTAAAGCCAGTAGGTTAGAGCTTTGCTAATATCCCTACTCGAACATCGGTTGTAACTCCCACCAATAGACAAGCCTACTTCATCGGCTTCTAGTCCTAAGTATACGACTAAATATTTTCCATAAATGAGTAAACGTATAACACACGATCAAGTCATATAAAGCACGATTAAGTTGCATAAGAGATATCTAATCCCTTTTTTGTTTAATTAATTTTTTATTAATTAAAATTTAATTAAAACCTCTTTTATTAGCAAAACTTCTTTTATCAATCTCTACTATTCATTTGCACCCTTTCAATAATTCAAAAGGTATTCATTTACTTATCTGAAATGGTATAAGTATATCTGCAAATCATTAACAAGATTTCTTAGTTTAACCTTTGCTTTTTTCTATCTTCATCCAAAAAGATTCAATACTTATAATTTTCTTCAATATCCATTTTATGGATCTAAGTACTTTCACAAATCCATTCAAAAAACTTTGAAACTAATGTTACGTAAACATCATCACTACAAACTCGAAACCATTTCAATTATGCTTATCTTTGAAACACTACAACAAATTAGCCATTTTATAGCACAGTTATGGGGCGTTGTCGCCAACGTGCTATCAGAAGCAGGTGCGTAAAGAAAAACCCAAATTAACAAACGTTGTTTCATAATATATGTTCACGAAAAGGCGGGAGGACAAAGGTCTGGAGGGAAAATTAGCCTTTCAGGCAAAACAGCGAAACATTTATAGTTCTTTTTCTCATCCTTTCCGCTTACAAATCCCGAGGCACCTAAATCTAATTTCTTCAAAAATTCACATCCTCTTGCTATCCATCGACCACAAAATCGACAGCCGTGTTTTGCAAATCTGCCAACACTCAGGCATTGTGAATCGTGCTCGCGTGATTCGAGCCTCCTTGAGTTGAACCACCACAAGTTGAGCCAATGTAATTGAGCTTTATCACCTCGTTTGAGACCTTGTTTTCGAGCCAACATAACCGGCGTGAGTTGAGTCTTGTCATCTCGTTTGTCTTCTTACCGGACCTCGGTTTTTTTACTTCAACGCCTGGAAGATATGAATTTAGCATCCTATTTCTTAATTAGTTAGCTTATAAATTGGTTTGGTTGATTATGGAAAGTATGAATTAAAATTTACTTTTGTTTAAATGATTGACGAATTAGGGAAAGTTAATTAGTTACAAAATTCATATCGTACCAAAACCATCCCAAAACAGTGAACAACATGCCTAAGATTAAAAGCTCACAACTCATATCTCAGATAAGCAAGCCCCATTCTGAAAATTTACAGATTTTAGAATTTTACAGTTTTGAATATGAAGTAGTTTCAAAATTAAAGTTTTTAAAAGCTTTTAGATTTCATATATATAAGGGTTATGAATTAACATATGCGTTGAAGTTTTAAATATGTATTATATTCCAAAGGAATCACAATTCGAATAGTATCAGGTGTGGAATGTATAAAAATTTCATACATTTGTATAATTTTGGAAATAACCAGGAATTTATTTTGAAAATATTTAGTTTCGAATATAAGTAGTTTTATATATACATGGTTTTTATATGAACAGTTCTATATACATCAGTTTTCAAGAACACAAGAGTTTTGAAAAACATGCAAATTTTGAATGCATATATCAGTTATGGGATATTTTTGATTTCGAAAAGCATCAGAAAAATATATTGGTTTTGAATATATATATGTTTGTATGTATGTATGTATGTATGTATGTATGTATGTATGTATGTATGTATGTATGTATGAGATTTGAGTGGATATTTGGCTTTGAATATATGTTAGTTCTAACAAATGATAGGCTTTGGAAAATGTAAGTTCTATTGAGTGAAGGTGTGACGACCCGGAATTTTTGAGCATTTAAAATTTGAATATTTAATTGATTTTAAATATTCAATAGAGCAATCTTAACTTGAATTACAAATATCGCTATTTATTTGATAATTAAATAATAGAATTTAATAATTAGAAATTGGGTAAATCGTTGAATCTGGGATTTTAAGCTTGTTAAAAATAATTTGAAGGCTTATAAATTTTATATTGGTAAAAATGAGGATAATAGAAGTTGTAAAATTGAATTTACCAATGGTTTGTTCAGTTTTGAAATTTGATCATTTAAATTGAATTTAAAAATAGTCTTCCGAGGCACAGTCTCGGAATTCGACGAAACCAGTGCCATTGGGTCCGTAATATTGAATTATTATCGGATTTCAAATTTCGTATTGATTGGGGTTTGTATGTGAGTGTACGTTATATAAACGCGCTGAAATCTATATCGAATTCAATTTAAATAACTAGGTACCTAAACGAGATATTTTTGAATATAAAAATATAAAGTTTTAATCAGCAGCCAACATATCTCTGTTACCTCTGTTGAAGACGACTTCTTTCTGTATCAATGTTTCTTCTTTTTATAACATCACGCAAACTCTTTCTCTTTAATAATGGAACCGAGTTCCCTTCCTTCAAATGAAAAATAAAATCAAAATTCAGAGGAAAAAGAAAAAAAAAGTATGGCTGACATCAGAGGTGACTCGAATTTGTTCCTCCTTACAGTTCGAATACCAAATCCCCTTTTCTCTCCTCTTCTAACCGAATACGAAATTAAAAAAAAAACCCAATCGAACATGGCCGCCAGAGAATTGCAAACGAAATCATAATTCGTGCGCGTGTGTAAATAAAAGGGGGAGGATCAGTTCGCGATTCTATTCAATCGCGTAGGAAAAATCTCATCCAAGCTTCGTGACTTCGCGAGCGAATTTGGATCGAGGATGGGGCATCGACCGTGAGCGACGTCAGTGCTGGCGAGGCACGGAGGCTCGAGAGGCAAGGCCGCGAGGCCGCGTAGGGGGGAAAGGCTTGGAATTTGGAGTGGCGCACGCGTACGCGCGATGGTGGGCGACTTTTTCTGGAGGAGGTGCGGCGACAGCAATGGTGGGTCGCGGCATGATCTGGGTTGATCGGCGGCGAAGGCGTGTTCTCGAGTGAAGGCTAGGGCTTGGGTTCGATTTTAGGGAAGCTGTGAGGTAATTTTCTCCTTGATTTATATATAATATATAAAATTACAGTAAGAAAAGAAAAAATATATATACTGTCTGTTGCAGTAGAGTAAAAAGGAAACAAATTATAAGCTATTTTATAAATAAATATACACATGTAAATATTTTATCCTACTAGAAGTGGGTTAGATGATAAAACATTTTAATTAACTTATTTGATAATTGAGTTACTAAAGATACTTAGTTAAGAAAATTTTAGTTAAAAATTCTAACTTAATTTATAAGTAAAATAATTGAGTAAACATTAGTTAACTATTGGATTTATTCAAGTGTTAATTAACTATATAATGTTATAAAAGGTCTAAAATCGAGAAACAAGCTGGAATGGAAATGAATGGCAATAGACGGCAAATTAAAGGAAAGGTGAGTTAATCTCACTCAGTTTAAATTTAAATTTAAATGATTAAATTTAAATTTAAATGATTAAATTTAAATAATCGATTGAATGGTTGAATTGATTGATGGGATATAGTATAGTATAATTTGAAATTGGCATATTATGTGATGCTAACGTCTGTAGATGCAGGGAAAACAGGTTGGAGGGATCCAACTGGGCCCCTCAACTTTTATTTAAAATTATTTTACATTCTCTGTGCTGATTGTTTGATATTCTATAATGAATTATGTGGAAGTATTGAATGCTATGGCTTGGTTGATATAATTGGGTACAATGAATTACCGAAATTATAAATTTGATTTTGGAAATGAAAATAAAAGAAGTGAAATTGCAAGTAAAATAATTATAGAATAAATTTAAGAATAACTTGGAAAAGAAATAAAGTGACTTTAAAATTTTAATAAATGAATCTTAAGAATGGAAAGGAAAATTTGAATAAACAGAAAGTTAATGAATTTTAAAATGCAGTATTATTAATCAAAAAGAAAAAACATTTATTTAGAATTTAAGATTTGGACTATTGAAAGAAGAAATAAAATAATAATAATAATAATAAAGTCCATAACTACTGAATTTGGAAATGAACTGATAAGTAAAAGAATTTATTTCAAATAAAATAAATTGGAAATCAATTTGGAAAAAATGATTTAAGAGATTGAAGTTGGAATTTTCTCTGGATAGCCAAGTACATGTTTTTAAAGAGTAAATTTTTAAATATAAATTAAATGTTTTAAAATTGTTTTTAAAGAAAACAAGTTTTGTAAAATTTATTATTTCTAATATCTAAAGTCTCGAGCAAGATTTTCTTTAATCCATTTTAGTAGTAATTATTAAGAAGTAACTTAGTATTTTGTTTTTAAAAGAAGAAATCTAGTTTTATATTTACTAAGTAACTTTATTTTCAAATATTCATATAGTATGTATTTTTAACAAATTATTAAAGTAGCTTTAATTTAAATGTTTTATAAGTATGTATTTTAAAGTAAAGTGTTTAAAATTATTTTCAAAATTTATTTTTGTGCTTGGTGATTTTCAGAGAAAATATTTGGGAAGTTTATTCTGGAAAGAGTTGGTTTTGAAACTGTTTTCAAAGGGTTGAAAATAGAAATATATCTTGTAAAGATATTGAGATAAATAAATAATTTGGAAAATTATTTATTGTGTGATGGATGTTGTGAATATTAATTGATAGTTAAATAACCGACTATCAATATTGGACAAACTGCGTTGATCGTTTCGAAGAGACCGGGATCGAGATTTATTTCTCGAAAACCACTTCGATCCGGTTTGTACGTTTCGCGTAAACGATTTTGGATTCGAAGATGGAGCAGTGAAGTACAAGGGCTAGTCGCTACTAATCCTAAGGATATTTCCAAAATGGATGTAGTAGGAATAGTGCCTTCGGTTCCGTTCGAACCCGGGATGGACTTGTATGGATGAATGCTTGCGAAACATCGTCAGGTGGACGATGGGCATTCTAAGGAATATATTCTAAAAAGGTAACGCTTAGCCTCAAACCTCATCAAACGGGAATGGCTGAAAATCAGGGGATATGCAGGAAGGCTTCGTGGGTAGCCCCCACTGGAGGGTGAGGTCATCTCTGTCTAGATGTCCCTTTATTTCGGCTTAGTGGGCAGTTGCTGATCCCAACCGCGGGGTGATCTTGCTCGGGACTATCCAGATAAGGGATGGTTCCGGTCTTGTGTTGCAGGGGAGTTAGGGTGGCTCCTCGGTACGCTGATCTAGACCAGGTACTGTGACAGGTGGTACCCCAGTGCCTAGCCATTATTTGGAATCCATTTTCCCTACGCGCCCGTATGGTTTTGATTGTACCCAACTATTGCTGAAACGTGAGATGCAAGCATTTCAGCTAGATTCTATTTACTTTCTATAGACACTATTATAATATCAGAGGATTTCTATAAAAATTGTTTTAGCTATCGTAAGGTAAAAACCCGACATGTTTATTTGTGGCGTGGTCTTACGAGATGCTTTTATTTTCAAAGGACTTTGAAACTTTAATAATCAATTGGGTGTGATTTTCTCACGCTGGTATTCCAGACTGACTCGGGTATTATTTAACTGTAATGCTCGGGTCAGACCGAGTATTATAGGATACAGGATATGATGCTGTGGAGCTCAGGAGACGAGCTGGTTGACGATACGTACTCACGTACTTGTATATATATATATATTATTCCGCTGTTGAGTTGTTGTGTATCCATTGTATGTTATTGATGTGAGCTGTGACTGATGTACTCTGATAATGTTATGTATGTAAACAGATATATTTGATTTTGAGTAAAGATTATTTACTATCTATTATATTTTATTCCGCTGCGATGGTTAGATTCTGATGTTGATTTTGTTTTCTCTTCTTCTACCTCTTCTTCTTTAACCCAAATGGTTCGTATTTCTGTACAACTTGAGTGGATTTAGGTAGAATGGTGTTGACTCAAGGGGTACGGATTTGCGGGCTGTTACACTTGGTATCAGAGCTTAGGTTGGTGATAACATTGGCTCTGGTGGGAACTACTCATTTAAAATAGAGTCCGTAGTACTCTATAATGAGTTTGAGCGTATTAATAGATATGAGCGCGTATTTGTTAGTGAATAAAAATTATTTTAATATTGTGTTGATTGGTTTATTGAGTGGCATATGAACCTTCGTCGGCACAGTCTGTACAACTGTATCGAAGGGGTTTCTAAACACTTGAATAGAACAATCGACACAATATTGTTTTAAATAGGGGTGAATGAAATAACTTTACCCAAAAATATATTTTGATATAAAGAATAGTTTTTGAAAACTATGTAGCTAATATATGGTTGCTTGGATGTTAGAAATGATGATATTAAAGTATTATCATTGTTAAGTGAAAATTTAACTAGAAATTGAAATATAATTAAAAATTTAAGGGATAAATTCATTATAGAATGAAATGAAATGTAAATGTGAATTATAAATTGAAATATAATCAAATAAGAATTTGTTTGAGCATAAGCTATGCAAATGAATTATAGATAAGATTGATTTAAGTAGGATTTGAAAATTTAAATTCTGGAGATTTTGGAGGTGTTTGTCGAAGTGTTTTAATGGTAAATAATAGTATTATTGTTTTGGAGATATTTCTGAATGGAAATCTGTTTTAAACAATTTTGGGAAGTGATATAGCATTGAAATCACTTGGAGCATTGGAAAATAATTCTGACGATGACGGCCGCATCATCAGTATTCATTTTCGAATTTCTAGGTGATGGATTGCTGCCAAAAGTTGATTTGCTCAGAAGAGCTAGTTGTTTTTGAAAATTCAAAGGAAATTTGTTAAGAATACAACCAGGATTGGTTTAATTTTTGAGAATTTTGATTTTTTGAGATGCTGAAGATTCCAAAATAATTTGAAACCAAAGTCAGGTATTTAAAAATCCTAATGAGATAGTTATAAGCTGATAAATTAAGATGATTTTTAAATCATGAAAGAAATATAAGCTTTGGATAATGGCAATTAAATTTAAAATTAAAATGAAATTAACTTGGATTGGGAAATAAAATTTAACTGGATTGAATTAATTAAATAGGCTGAAATAATATCCAGTTGTATTCGAATTAAGTTGAAATCGAATTGAGATTAAATAAATCCGGGTTATAATAAAACTGAATTGGAATAAAAAAAATTAAATTGAGTTATCAAATGGAATTAGATTCTTACCTGAAAAAAAATGGAAATAAGTGGGTAAGGATTGGAATAAATGAATAAGAATAACTTATAAGAGAATTAAAAATCCATAAAATAAAATATGTTTGGGTTATAAATAAGCATAAGGCTTGAGTTAAAAATAAAAGAAGGATATATTCAAGCCCAGAATGAATGGAAATGTGTAAGAGAATAAGTTATGACTTATAAATTGAAAAAAAAGGGGATAGAAAACCCAAAATAAATATTATTGATGAATTGGAGAATAAAATAAAAATCAAAACTTGAATTGTAAACTAAATTGAACTGAGAAAAAAAATTTAAATGAAGTGATATTTGGAATTAAAAATCAAGTTTTGGATTATAAATTGGGGAAAGACTATTTAGATAATAAATTAGATAATAAAATATGTAATAAGAACCCAATGCAGTTAAGTAGAAGCTGAATTGTGAGATAATAATGAAGTTTGAAGATAGAACTCAAGTTGTTGATAAATTCGACTTGAAATCATTAGTAAGTAAAATATAATTGAAAGTGACCTTGCAATTAATTAAATGAATTGAGAATGAAATTGAATTGTGAGTTCATAAAGGTGAATGGTAAATTGAAAAGGGATAGTGAATGCAGAACTTGAGTTATTAATTAAAATTTAATGTGAAGTGTTAACAAATCAAATATAATTGAAATGTATCGAATAAAAATGTAAATGGATTAAAATAGTAATGGATTGAGTGGGTAAACTAGTTATATTGAATAAATAAATGGAAGGAATAAATAAGAATCAAATGGAAGTGAACTTAAGTTTGAAGTGGAGTAAATTGAGTAAATTAACTTAAGTCAAGAATAATTAGAAGCTCGGCTACGAGTAGAATTGGAAGACCATTAAATTAAGGCTTGGTTTGAATTAATTTGGGAATGGGAAGTAATATGCAAGCTTTGAATGGGTCGAGCTAAATAAATGGTCGTGAATAAATTGAAATTAAAAGGAAATTTAATTGGCAATGAAGATGAACCTAAATTGTTAATGGTTTTGGATGAAACTAGTTTGGTTAATATAATGAAATGAAAGTGAACGGATTCAAATTTAAAATGCAATGGAAATGAGAATAGATTGAGAGAGAATTAAGTTGAATAGAAGAGAAAAATTTACTTGTAAAATGAAAATGAGCTTAAGTATAAAAATTTGAATAAATTGAAGTAAATTAACTTAAGCTAAATGGATGGAGGAGAGTTGAAATGAATTCAACTTAAACTAAGTTTATTATTATTATTGGATTGGATTTAAATCAAGTGAAGATAGATAATATTTAAGGAAATGAAAATTCATAATGGAATTGGTTTTGAACTCGAGTTAAATAAAATAAATTGGATTATAAGAGGAATGGTTGAATTGTAAATAAATGCAAGTAAGTAGAAATGATTTGAAGTGGCATTGTTATTAATATAATACAATTCAGAAATAAATTATTGGATGTGAATAAGAATTGATATTGGATTCAATAAATATACAAACTAAATTTTAAAAATGGATTGGAGTTAAAAATAAATTGAATTGGAATCCATTCAAATTGATTTTAAAACTCAAGTAATCATTTATTCACTTGGTTATGGGCGAAACTGCATAAAATAAATCGTCGTTTGACGCAAGTAAAGAGAATTAAGATTCTAATAGTTGATAGAAGTTAAATAAATTGATTTTGAGATCAACTGGATTAAATATGAGTTTGTTTTGCTAAAATGAATTGAATGAAAGAAATTTAGTGGTAAACCATTTGAATTGAATGAAGTTGTATATAAATAGGTTGTGAGCAATTTAAATTAATGTTGGATCCCTATAAAATTGCTTATAAGTGTTGTTTAATCTACATGGTTTATTAAAACTGGAATGTTTGCTAGTTAAATATGTAAAATGTTGTTAAGTTGCATGATTTTGGCACTTACATGTTTAAATTGAGTAAGTACAGGTTCAGGGAAGCCGTTTGGCTGGTTTTGGATGCGCAAGTTGCAAATTAAGTTATCCGCTTGCTTAAAAATGCTAAATAAAGGTACGCTTACGCAAAAGAATTCAAAATAGGAAATATGAACTGCCATATTGATATATATTGTGATTTCCGGCCTGAGGCCGATGTATATATGTTTTTGTGCATCCTGCGATATCGCAGAAGTCTCTCCGTACAAAGGAGACTGCCAAAATTTTCCGTAAATTTTGGGATTTAGAAATTTTTTTTGAAAATTTTGGAAAATTTTGGTAACGACAAACAAATTCAAATTGGAAACTAAAATAAGTTGGTAAATGAAACCAATTTAAAATAATTAGTTATAAACGACAAATAAATTTTAATATTCAGAGTTAAAGATAAATTGAATTCATACGGAAATGAAAGAATTGATTTGAATAGAAATGGATATAAACTAAAGTGGTAAAGTGAAAATAAATATAAGAAACATATAAAATGCTTATGTTAACTTAAGTAAGGAACAGTCAATTCTTAATTGGAAATTGATACACAAATATATTCTAAGGTAATATTAGAATGAATAGATGTCGACATTATGTGAGGAAGTCGATAAAATGTTTTGGGAATATTGAAATTGGATATTAGTGCTAAGCAGGATATGCAGGTATTATAAAAGGAAAAGGGGGATTGGATTTGATTTCAGAAAAATAAATTTGAATGGCCCGACTAAAAGGTATGTGTTTAAAATTATGTATGGAATTTGATTGATTGGGTTTTTGGATATAGCCACTTGGCTTTTGTTTTCTTTTGAGATTTGGGAGGCCGTAGAGCCATTTTGTAGTTGTACCGAGCTAGCCGCGCAAAGGAGACGCTGGCGAAATTTTTCGAAAATTTAGGGAGTTAGAAAAATTTTGAGAAAGTTCTGCTAATTCAAATTTGATTTTAACTTTAAAATTTGAATTGTTAAGTAGTAATATAGTTTGAGGCTTATGGATAAGTTTGAAAGGTTAGAAAAAGGGTTAGTGAGTCTTTGATAAAAAGATTTGTTTGGTAAGTTGTTAAAAACTATTTGGGTTGAGGGAATAGTTAACGGGATATAGATCGTTCTTCCTAATTAGTAATTTCGGGGACGAAATTCTTTTAAGGGGGGAGGAATGTGACGACCCGGAATTTTCGAGCATTTAAAATTTGAATATTTAATTGATTTTAAATATTTAATAGAGCAATCTTAACTCGAATTACAAATATCGCTATTTATTTGATAATTAAATAATAGAATTTAATAATTAGAAATTGGGTAAATTGTTGAATCTGGGATTTTAAGCTTGTTAAAAATAATTTGAAGGCTTATAAATTTTATATTGGTAAAAATGAGGATAATAGAAGTTGTAAAATTGAATTTACCAATGGTTTGTTCAGTTTTGAAATTTGATCATTTAAATTGAATTTAAAAATACCCTTCCGAGGCACAATCTCGGAATTCGACGAAACCAGTGCCATTGGGTCCGTAATATTGAATTATTATCGGATTTTAATTTCGTATTGATTGGGGTTTGTATGTGAGTGTACGTTATATAAACGCGCTGAAATCTATATCGAATTCAATTTAAATAACTAGGTACCTAAACGAGATATTTTTGAATATAAAAATATAAATTTTTAATCAGCAGCCAACATATCTCTGTTACCTCTGTTGAAGCCGACTTCTTTCCGTATCAATGTTTCTTCTTTTTACAACATCACGCAAACTCTTTCTCTTTAATAATGGAACCGAGTTCCCTTCCTTCAAACGAAAAATAAAATCAAAATTCAGAGGAAAAAGAAAAAAAAAGTATGGCCGACATCAGAGGCGACTCGAATTTGTTCCTCCTTACAGTTCGAATACCAAATCCCCTTTTCTCTCCTCTTCTAACCGAATACGAAATTAAAAAAAAACCCAATCGAACATGGCCGCCAGAAAATTGCAAACGAAATCATAATTCGTTCGCGTGTGTAAATAAAAGGGGGAGGATCAGTTCGCGATTCTATTCAATCGCGTAGGAAAAATCTCATCCAAGCTTCGTGACTTCGCGAGCGAATTTGGATCGAGGATGGGGCATCGACCGTGAGCGACGTCAGTGCTGGCGAGGCACGGAGGCTCGAGAGGCAAGGCCGCGAGGTCGCGTAGGGGGGAAAGGCTTGGAATTTGGAGTGGCGCACGCGTACGCGCGATGGTGGGCGACTTTTTCTGGAGGAGGTGCGGCGACAGCAATGGTGGGTCGCGGCATGATCTGGGTTGATCGGCGGCGAAGGCGTGTTCTCGAGTGAAGGCTAGGGCTTGGGTTCGATTTTAGGGAAGCTGTGAGGTAATTTTCTCCTTGATTTATATATAATATATAAAATTACAGTAAGAAAAGAAAAAAAAATATACTGTCTGTTGCAGTAGAGTAAAAAGGAAACAAATTATAAGCTATTTTATAAATAAATATACACATGTAAATATTTTATCCTACTAGAAGTGGGTTAGATGATAAAACATTTTAATTAACTTATTTGATAATTGAGTTACTAAAGATACTTTGTTAAGAAAATTTTATTTAAAAATTCTAAGTTAATTTATAAGTAAAATAATTGAGTAAATATTAGTTAACTATTGGATTTATTCAAGTGTTAATTAACTATATAATGTTATAAAAGGTCTAAAATCGAGAAACAAGCTGGAATGGAAATGAATGGCAATAGACGGCAAATTAAAGGAAAGGTGAGTTAATCTCACTCAGTTTAAATTTAAATTTAAATGATTAAATTTAAATTTAAATGATTAAATTTAA
Source organism: Allium cepa (assembly GCA_030765085.1). Lineage (NCBI taxonomy): Eukaryota > Viridiplantae > Streptophyta > Magnoliopsida > Asparagales > Amaryllidaceae > Allium > Allium cepa. The sequence continues at coordinate 295,671,949 of CM060941.1, read as the reverse complement.
ATAATCGATTGAATGGTTGAATTGATTGATGGGATATAGTATAGTATAATTTGAAATTGGCATATTGTGTGATGCTAACGTCTGTGGATGCAGGGAAAACAGGTTGGAGGGATCCAACTGGACCCCTCAACTTTTATTTAAAATTATTTTACATTCTCTGTGTTGATTGTTTGATATTCTATAATGAATTATGTGGAAGTATTGAATGCTATGGCTTGGTTGATATAATTGGGTACAATGAATTACCGAAATTATAAATTTGATTTTGGAAATGAAAATAAAAGAAGTGAAATTGCAAGTAAAATAATTATAGAATAAATTTAAGAATAACTTGGAAAAGAAATAAAGTGACTTTAAAATTTTAATAAATGAATCTTAAGAATGGAAAGGAAAATTTGAATAAACAGAAAGTTAATGAATTTTAAAATGCAGTATTATTAATCAAAAAGAACAAACATTTATTTAGAATTTAAGATTTGGACTATTGAAAGAAGAAATAAAATAATAATAATAATAATAAAGTCCATAACTACTGAATTTGGAAATGAACTGATAAGTAAAAGAATTTATTTCAAATAAAATAAATTGGAAATCAATTTGGAAAAAATGATTTAAGAGATTGAAGTTGGAATTTTCTCTGGATAGCCAAGTACATGTTTTTAAAGAGTAAATTTTTAAATATAAATTAAATGTTTTAAAATTGTTTTTAAAGAAAACAAGTTTTGTAAAATTTATTATTTCTAATATCTAAAGTCTCGAGCAAGATTTTCTTTAATCCATTTTAGTAGTAATTATTAAGAAGTAACTTAGTATTTTGTTTTTAAAAGAAGAAATCTAGTTTTATATTTACTAAGTAACTTTATTTTCAAATATTCATATAGTATGTATTTTTAACAAATTATTAAAGTAGCTTTAATTTAAATGTTTTATAAGTATGTATTTTAAAGTAAAGTGTTTAAAATTATTTTCAAAATTTATTTTTGTGCTTGGTGATTTTCAGAGAAAATATTTGGGAAGTTTATTCTGGAAAGAGTTGGTTTTGAAACTGTTTTCAAAGGGTTGAAAATAGAAATATATCTTGTAAAGATATTGAGATAAATAAATAATTTGGAAAATTATTTATTGTGTGATGGATGTTGTGAATATTAATTGATAGTTAAATAACCGACTATCAATATTGGACAAACTGCGTTGATCGTTTCGAAGAGACCGGGATCGAGATTTATTTCTCGAAAACCACTTCGATCCGGTTTGTACGTTTCGCGTAAACGATTTTGGATTCGAAGATGGAGCAGTGAAGTACAAGTGCTAGTCGCTACTAATCCTAAGGATATTTCCAAAATGGATGTAGTAGGAATAGTGCCTTCGGTTCCGTTCGAACCCGGGATGGACTTGTATGGATGAATGCTTGCGAAACATCGTCAGGTGGACGATGGGCATTCTAAGGAATATATTCTAAAAAGGTAACGCTTAGCCTCAAACCTCATCAAACGGGAATGGCTGAAAATCAGGGGATATGCAGGAAGGCTTCGTGGGTAGCCCCCACTGGAGGGTGAGGTCATCTCTGTCTAGATGTCCCTTTATTTCGGCTTAGTGGGCAGTTGCTGATCCCAACCGCGGGGTGATCTTGCTCGGGACTATCCAGATAAGGGATGGTTCCGGTCTTGTGTTGCAGGGGAGTTAGGGTGGCTCCTCGGTACGCTGATCTAGACCAGGTACTGTGACAGGTGGTACCCCAGTGCCTAGCCATTATTTGGAATCCATTTTCCCTACGCGCCCGTACGGTTTTGATTGTGCCCAACTATTGCTGAAACGTGAGATGCAAGCATTTCAGCTAGATTCTATTTACTTTCTATAGACACTATTATAATATCAGAGGATTTCTATAAAAATTGTTTTAGCTATCGTAAGGTAAAAACCCGACATGTTTATTTGTGGCGTGGTCTTACGAGATGCTTTTATTTTCAAAGGACTTTGAAACTTTAATAATCAATTGGGTGTGATTTTCTCACGCTGGTATTCCAGACTGACTCGGGTATTATTTAACTGTAATGCTCGGGTCAGACCGAGTATTATAGGATACAGGATATGATGCTGTAGAGCTCAGGAGACGAGCTGGTTGACGATACGTACTCACGTACTTGTATATATATATATATATATTATTCCGCTGTTGAGTTGTTGTGTATCCATTGTATGTTATTGATGTGAGCTGTGACTGATGGGATATAGTATAGTATAATTTGAAATTGGCATATTATGTGATGCTAACGTCTGTGGATGCAGGGAAAACAGGTTGGAGGGATCCAACTGGACCCCTCAACTTTTATTTAAAATTATTTTACATTCTCTGCGCTGATTGTTTGATATTCTATAATGAATTATGTGGAAGTATTGAATGCTATGGCTTGGTTGATACAACTGGGTACAATGAATTACCGAAATTATAAATTTGATTTTGGAAATGAAAATAAAAGAAGCGAAATTGCAAGTAAAATAATTATAGAATAAATTTAAGAATAACTTGGAAAAGAACTAAAGTGACTTTAAAATTTTAATAAATGAATCTTAAGAATGGAAAGGAAATTTTGAATAAACAGAAAGTTAATGAACTTTAAAATGCAGTATTATTAATTAAAAAGAACAAACATTTATTTAGAATTTAAGATTTGGATTATTGAAAGAAGAAATAAAATAATAATAATAATAATAAAGTCCATAACTACTGAATTTGGAAATGAACTGATAAGTAAAAGAATTTATTTCAAATAAAATAAATTGGAAATCAATTTGGAAAAAATGATTTAAGAGATTGAAGTTGGAATTTTCTCTGGATAGCCAAGTACATGTTTTTAAAGAGTAAATTTTTAAATATAAATTAAATGTTTTAAAATTGTTTTTAAAGAAAACAAGTTTTGTAAAATTTATTATTTCTAATATCTAAAGTCTCGAGTAAGATTTTCTTTAATCCATTTTAGTAGCAATTATTAAGAAGTAACTTAGTATTTTGTTTTTAAAAGAAGAAATCTAGTTTTATATTTACTAAGTAACTTTATTTTCAAATATTCATATAGTATGTATTTTTAACAAATTATTAAAGTAGCTTTAATTTAAATGTTTTATAAGTATGTATTTTAAAGTAAAGTGTTTAAAATTATTTTCAAAATTTAGTTTTGTGCTTGGTGATTTTCAAAGAAAATATTTGGGAAGTTTATTCTAGAAAGAGTTGGTTTTGAAACTGTTTTCAAAGGGTTGAAAATAGAAATATATCTTGTAAAGATATTGAGATAAATAAATAATTTGGAAAATTATTTATTGTGTGATGGATGTTGTGAATATTAATTGATAGTTAAATAACCGACTATCAATATTGGACAAACTGCATTGATCGTTTCGAAGAGACCGGGATCGAGATTTATTTCTCGAAAACCACTTCGATCCGGTTTGTACGTTTCGCGTAAACGATTTTGGATTCGAAGATGGAGCAGTGAAGTACATGGGCTAGTCGCTACTAATCCTGAGGATATTTCCAAAATGGATGTAGTAGGAATAGTGCCTTCGGTTCCGTTCGAACCCGGGACGGACTTGTATGGATGAATGCTTGCGAAACATCGTCAGGTGGACGATGGGCATTCTAAGGAATATATTCTAAAAAGGTAACGCTTAGCCTCAAACCTCATCAAATGGAATGGCTGAAAATCAGGGGATATGCAGCAAGGCTTCGTGGGTAGCCCCCACTGGAGGGTGAGGTCATCTCTGTCTAGATGTCCCTTTATTTCGGCTTAGTGGGCGGTTGCTGATCCCAACCGCGTGGTGATCTTGCTCGGGACTGTCCAGTAAGGGATGGTTCCGGTCTTGTGTTGCAGGGGAGTTAGGGTGGCTCCTCGGTACGCTGATCTAGACCAGGTACTGTGACAGGTGGTACCCCAGTGCCTAGCCATTAGTTGGAATCCATTTTCCCTACGCGCCCGTACGGTTTTGATTGTGCCCAACTATTGCTGAAACGTGAGATGCAAGTATTTCAGCTAGATTCTATTTACTTTCTATAGACACTATTATAATATCAGAGGATTTCTATAAAAATTGTTTTAGCTATCGTAAGGTTAAAACCCGACATGTTTATTTGTGGCGTGGTCTTACGAGATGCTTTTATTTTCAAAGGACTTTGAAACTTTAATAATCAATTGGGTGTGATTTTCTCACGCTGGTATTCCAGACTGACTCGGGTATTATTTAACTGTAATGCTCGGGTCAGACCGAGTATTATAGGATACAGGATATGATGCTGTGGAGCTCAGGAGACGAGCTGGTTGACGATACGTACTCACGTACTTGTATATATATATTATTCCGCTTTTGAGTTGTTGTGTATCCATTATATGTTATTGATGTGAGCTGTGACTGATGTACTCTGATAATGTAATGTATGTAAACAGATATATTTGATTTTGAGTAAAGATTATTTACTATCTATTATATTTTATTCCGCTGAGATGGTTAGATTCTGATGTTGATTTTGTTTTCTCTTCTTCTACCTCTTCTTCTTTAACCCAAATGGTTCGTATTTCTATACAACTTGAGTGGATTTAGGTAGAATGGTGTTGACTCAAGGGGTACGGATTTGCGGGCTGTTACAGAAGGTGTGCCATAGTAGGAAAATCTGTTTTCAAGAAATCTTAGTGCAGATTGCAAGGTTTTTAGAACATGTTCTATGAATTGATTTCAATATGTATCAAATGCATGATATTTTGTACATATGTATCACCTTGTTTTTCTGTTAGCACATCTCCATCTTCAATGCAAATGTGAAGGTGTATTCGTAGAACTCTTAAAAGCTAATGCCAATAAAATTAATATGGAGGAGAGAATACAAACTTTGATAAAATGTTTTGCAGTTAGGTCTATTATGTTAAGAAAATTATTATGTTAGGAAAATTATTATGTTAGGAAAATTATTACAAGGACATATGTAAGGTTTATTCATTGAGAAAAAACAATCCGATACATAATAATACATAAGTACAAATTTTGTTTAGAATTTATATATAGATTGATTGTTTGCTTTTCTATAAAAACAAAGTAGAGATACACAACCTATGGACATACAAATTATGTAATAACGGAACTATAATTTTGATTTGATCAATGGATTGAGGAATTTGTTTGTTTTGTTGTGATCGGACTTAGCAAAGCATTCTTAAATTTGACCTACTTGGAAGCCCTTTCATTTATTTCGATTAAAACGCTTCCATGTAGCTTGTAGGACCGACTTCGATGTCATTAGAATTGACTTTATAACTGGTATAGCAGGAAAGGAAATTATATAAAAGAATTTTAGATTTACTGTGGGTATGTGAAGAATTTTCCAGCTAATGTGAGGTTGCATTAAATCTTTCTAATTATATTCTTTTGAAAACCTATCTTCACTAATGTTATAACCTATAAGTCTTATTGTATAGCATTTCTGTGTCATAATTTTGGATGGCATATGAGCTCAACCTTCTTGTCTTATTGTATAGCATTTTCGTGTCAATTTTAGATAAGAGACGGGAATTTTTTTTCGAAAATGTCATAGTGTTAAACCATGAATCTTCAATATAGGTGTTTCTTTGTATGAAAAATGAAGTTTAAGATATACAAATTTATGCCAATTTAGTTTCAGTGCAAATCAATTCATATATAGTAAGTCGCCATTTTATTTAATTGATAATGCCATTCGACATACTTCCGCACTGTATTTTTTTATTCACCAACTTATTGTAGATTATGTTTAGTTGGGCCTAAGTTCATTTTGGCTACGAGAATGTCATATTATATCCAAAACATATGAGATAACTCTGTAGGGACCATAAATAAAGAGGTTATTTTAAATTTAACTTCTGGCGAATATTATGATTTCTTAGAATTGCAATTGCTATTTTCTTATAACCAATAATTAATTACTACTTTGATGTTTTGAAAATTATTTGCTCTAATATGATGGATAGAGATTGAGTGTATCTAAACAGGTAATTGTATTATACTTAATGTGTTTTTAGAATTAAGTCACATTTTAATATCAAAGTCAATATTCATTCTCTGTTTGTAAACGTAGAACTACCAATGAGTACGAACAAGGAGCTTGGAATTTCGTGCATACTGCAAAGAGAAATTCAGGAAATGTGGAATTTTTTTTACCCATGCTTATATTATCGAAATCTTACTCGTCTTCATGGAGAAACGATTATTGAACATTTGATTATAAAAGGAATAGATCTCAAGTACATGGCTAATATTTGGTATCATCACGGTGAGCGGGTAAATGTTAGTAAGAAAAAGAAGTTGGATGATGCATATGAGCTACTTAAAGCTATTTATTATGAAGATGAAGACTACATTAATCGTACATTCTTTGAAAATGATGCTGAGAAAGATGATGCGTAAAGGCGAGAAGAAGATTTACATAAGAATTTGGAAGATGCAGTGATCCCACTTTATCCAGGTTGCACTGATCAAACAAAGTTATCTGCTTTCTTTGCCATGTATAATCTTAAATGTGAAACTGGATTATCCGGTAATGGCTATGATAAGCTTCTACATGTGCAACAGTTGTTACTACCAAAAAATAATGTACTTCCTAAATCTTTATATGAATTAAAGAAATTTCTCAAAATATTTGACATGAGTATTGAGAAGATTCATGCTTGCGAGAACGATTGTTGCCTGTATAGGAAAGAGTAAAGATTTGAATAATTGTCCAAAATGCGGACCTTCGAGATGAAAAATAAATCAGCACACAAAGGAGATTATGCAACGTGTTCCGGTTAAAGTATTGAGGAATTTTCCAACAATTCCGAGATCTAAAAGAATGTTTAGATCTCAAAGAATGACAAAAGATTTAAGGTGGCATTTCAGTAACAAAAGTACCGATGAAAAATACATCATCCTATGGATTCTATAGCATGGAATTTGGTTGATGAGAAATGGAAATCATTTTCAACTGATCCACGCAATCTCAGACTTAGTCTTGCCACCAATGGTTTTAATCCGTTTTCCATGTTGAGTTCCAATATAGTTGCTGGCCTATAATGCTCGTGACATATAATCTCTCGCCTCTGTTGTGCATGAAGAAAGAAAATATAATGTTGACAATGCTAATTCCGAGTCCAAAGCAACCTGGAAATAACATTGATGTATATTTGGCACCGTTAGTAGAAGACCTACTTCATTGATTGAATAATGGAGTCGAGACTCATGATGAATTTAGTAGAACACTTTTCAATATGAAAGCAATTTTGCTTTGGACGATAAATGACTTTCCAGCTTATGGTAATCTTGCTGGATGTTGTGTAAAAGGTAAAAAATCTTATCTTTTATGCGGTGTCAATACTCATCATCGATGGTTGAACCAAAACTGAAAGAATGTCTATATGGGCCATAGAAAATTCTACATCCTTTAAACCTAAGGAAACAAAAGGCTTGGTTTGATAACATCGTGGAAAGTGGATGTAGACCAAGGATTTAAACCAAGAGAAAAATCTCTATCATTTTAAAAGATTTTCCAAATAATTTTGGGAAGGTAAAGAAGAATTAAAAAAGGAAGAAGCAAGGATAAACAAAATAAAATAGGGACAAAAAGAAAAAATGATTGCAACAAGAAAGATGAAGACGGCGAGGATAATGATCCTGTGAGAATGGAGCTATCTAGGTGAAAAAGAAGATCCATCTTTTTTGAGTTGCCATATTGGTAGGTTAGTGTACAAGCTTTATTTTTTCTAATTATATAAAGTGACATTACAAAGTCATACAACTAAAATGTTGCACCTTTTCTATTTTTCTAGGATTTTCCATTACGTCATAACTTAGATGTAATGCACGTGGAGAAAAATATTGGTGAAAGCCTATTAAGTATAATGTTGCATGGGAAAAAAATCAAAAGACGGAGTTAAATATAGAAAGGATTTAGAGGATTAGGGAATTCGACATGACCTTCATGCACAACCTCGTAGGAAAAAGACACATCTTCCACCAGCTCCATATACATTATCAAATTCTGAAAAAAAGATATATATTGTAAAATGATTTTAAAGGATGTGATGGCTACTGCTCAAATTTTAAAAATTGTGTATCGTTAGAAGATTGTAAAGTTAGTGGTTTGAAGTCTCATGATTATCATTTTTTAATGCAATAATTGTTGCCCATTATAGTAAGAGGGTTATTACCAAAGAAGCCAGGGAATACAATAATTCATTTATGCTCGTTCTTCCATAAATTATGTCAACGTATTGTTGATAGAGACAAGCTACAACTACTAGATGAAGAAATTATTATAACTTTATGTGAACTTGAAAGATATTTTCCGCCCTCTTTTTTCGATATAATGATACATTTGGTAGTTCACCTTAGGAAAGAAGCGCGATTGTGTGGAACGGTTCATTTTCATTGGATGTACCCCTTTGAAAGATACATGAAAACACTAAAAGATTATGTAAGAAATCATGCACGTCCCAAGGGCTGTATAGCGGAATCTTATCTTGCAGAAGAATGCATGAGATTTTTTGGTGAATTTTTGAAGGAAAAAAATGAAGAAAATGAAGTTTGAAATGGAGATTTTGAAAGTGATGTAATACTAGAAGGACGTCCAATCCCAACATGTAAGGCAATTACATTGACTTCGAATGAGAAAGAAATTGCTCATTTGGCCGTGCTAATGAATATGAATATGGTGGAACTATTTTTCTAGTAAGTGCATATCACATTTTTATTCCATTTTTGTTGTATTAATAAGTTTAAAGATAACATCCGTTGATACAAACTAGTTTGCATTTGGAAGAGCTACAAAATTAAGCTAAGCACATGGAAAGAAATGCAACCTTAATGTGTAAAAATCACATAGCTAAGTACTTCGATTGGATTAAAAAGAAGGTTCGTTAAATTTTAAAATGATACCTTGTGTTCTTTATTATAATATCCTTATTAACATAATTTTTTTTGCATATCTATAAGCTCGAAAGATCATGATGTTAAAATCGATTGCTTATGGATAACGCTTTCACACAAAAGGTTTTGAAAGAGAAACTCAAAATAGTAGGGTAACTTATGATGCGACCACCATGTGTAGAGCAAGTGTAAAAGATGTATCTCAAGTGGTTGATGTTGTTACTTATTATGGGAAATTTTTCGATATAATTTTGTTGGACTATAATGTTTTTTATATTTCCATTTTTAAGTGTCATTGGGCAAATATAAGAAATGACGTGAAAGTCGAAGATGGGTTCACTCTTGTCAATTCACATCAAAATCAAGCTTCGTATTCAAAAGATCCTTACATCCTTGCGTCCCAAGCAAAACAAATATTTTATTCACGGGAAGATGATTCCTCTAATTGGTCTGTGATAATTAAGGTACCACCTAGAGTTTTTGATGAGTTAGAGACTAATGACTCTTTTGATGAAGTAAGCTTTGCCAAAGAAAATTGTGAAGAAAGCGAAATGGATGTGCATGAATGTGTTGAGGATGTTGCCTATGTTAGGGAGGATTGTGAAGGTATACTTGAGCAACATGATATTAATGTAAATTATCCTTAGTTTTCCAACATTCTTTAAGAAATAAATGGATTAATTAGTAGCCCAAGCATTATAAGTAACAAAAAACCTGAAAAATAAAATCGAGGTAAAATTTATGATTTGAATAGCTATTAAACCAAAACAGAAATATTAATATCACGACTTTACTCAAATTTTACCTCTGAATGCCTTCAACTAATTGTGTCAACTTTTATTTATTTGTTTTTCAATTTCATTACTCAATACGTGGAAAAAACACACCGGTACTCATAGCCACTTTAACTTCCATTGCCATTTATCAGCTTCACCAATATATGTATTATCATATTCAAAATATAAGGTAAATCTTGTTTGTAAATTTTACTTTGATGCTTTATGATTCAAGTAAAATGAGTTTAAAGGATAGAGAAAAAGATAGAGTACAAAATAAAGAATGGAGTAGAGTAATATGTTTAAATAAATAAATAAATAAAAGAGCAAACGAATTTCCTAAAGAAAATGAGGAAATTTGAAGGATTGACCATCAGCCTTGTATTATTCTTACGGGTATTCCAAGGTACTTTGTTATGCGAAATCACAATTATTATTTTTTACCATGATAAATAGTTCAACCATAAACAATTAACCAAATCCTGGAGTCTGTTCAGGAACGAATTATTTTATAACTACTCAAAAGTATTTACAAAAAAAGTCTATTGATGCAAATATAACTTCAAAAACCACGTTCTTTTTATAATAAACGATGATTAAAATGGAAAAAAACTCGTATGCATGACGTATGATTTATACTGAAGATATTAAATCAAAGCCATATGTCAAATTAGGTGAGCAATTATTGAGTTATGTTGTTCTATTTTTTATGTTATTGAACAAATCACATTTACGGTAGGACGTTACCTAACTCCTTTGTTATAATATACACTGTATTTCGACAAATAGCCATATTGAATGTGTTAAATAATTCAAGCATACTAAAGACTAGTATTGAATGTGTTAACTAGTAGGCCGGCTACCCTTTTTTTGGGAGTAACCCAATAAGAAAAAGTAGGTCGAAAGATTTGATTGTAAAACCTTCTCTAATTGAAATTGGACCACTAACTGATTGGGGGGTTCAGACCAAAACATATGATGAAACTGGGTGGTTCAAACCAAAAGGTAGAATAGGTTGTTAGGCACAATATGTCATAATTTACCTGTTATAGAAATTAGTAAAGCTATAGGATTATGTTGTACTGGCAAGAAGCGACTAGAGGGGATTAATGTTGTCTCCTTTCCTAAAGGGAGCTTAATTTTCTAAAGCCTACCACTTAGTAAGCATTAGTACCAATATCTACTTATATAATAAGATGTTACAAGTTATAGTTCTTGTGTCATTCACCGAAAATGCTAATATTTATGCATGATTTTATTGATAAAAATTCCCAAAAAGAAAAGGGAAGAAACTGAAAAATATTGTAACGACCCAGAATTTGACCACTTTAAAATATATATTTAAAGTGATTTTAAATATAAAATAGGTAAGGTTATATGATTCAAATAATATTAGATAGAATTTGAAAAGATAAATATACACAAAAATAGTAACATTCGCCTATATCAACAAAAGTGACAAAATGATGATTTCAGAAAAGTAAGTTTCACTGGTTAAATTAATTACTTTAATTTATTTACGAATGTTTATATTTTAAATAGCAATATAAAATTTTATTTTTAAATTTGGTTTACATAAATAAATAGTTTAACTAAACGTCAAAATGTGACCGTAAAACATTTTGTCGAAAATCAACTTTTTGTGGATTAAAAGATGTCTCAACGTTATCGCACCTTTATTTTCTTATATATGAACATATATTTTCAAATAGTATAAGTATTAATTAATTCAGTAATCAAGTTTACTTTTACTAAACAATGTAAGAAACTTCTAGAAAACAATTAAGAAAAAGTAAGCATAAAAAGACAAAAATGGTTTACTTTTGTAAAATAAAGTTAGGTAATCCTTTGATTTGATATGTAATTAAGAAAGATTTTATTTTACTAATAAAATATTTAAATTTAACATTATATTTACTTAAACATCTAATCACCATTAATGATGTCACATCCATGTTTACTTTAAACATAATTATTACATAAACTTCACATCACATTTATGCACTTCCTTTTCATATCAAATCTACATTTAATATATGTTTAGTCAAGCATTGGAAAGAGTGTTTAGTGTATTTAAAGGAGAAAATTTTGATTTGACATGGAGGGTATTTTGGTCTTTTTGGTTAAGAATAATAAGGTAATTTTTGTAGCAAACTTCAACTATAAATTGACCACCATTTTTCCACTTTCTTTTACAAATTTCTACATCTTCTTCTGCTTTGTAAAAGCTTCTCTAATGGATTCCATGTCATAAAAAAATAAAATTAAAAAAATATAAATCGAAGAGTACACAAAAATTTCACCAAAATCACTTCAAAACCCCTCTCTTCCTCCTACCTACCCACAGCCACCCAATTCCACCTTAAAACCCAAGCCAACCACCGCCCCTAGCCTAGGTCGTGCATAATATAGCCTCCTCCAAGGTCAAGGCTGAGCACATCAAGAAGAAAGGAGCAAGATCGAAAAGCTCTGGAAAAAGAAAAGAGAAGGAGATGGTGCCGGGATCAAAAGGAATGCCTACGAAAAAGTTTGGTGGAGTGGAACTAATCATGAATACTCATATTTTAAAGTTACTAATTTCTAAAAATATTTCAAGTTAATCGAATTATGGGTGATGATTAAATATTTGATAACTTAGTTGATATTATGGTTGATTTTATGTTTATGATATGGATGATAACTTGGTTTGATAAATGATAAGAGAAATGGTTAGTAAGTATAGTTAATTAAATGAGAATTAAATCCATATAAATGTGTGTATGGAAATTATTTAGCCTCTTAATGATTTTAAAATACCTAAAAAGCTTGGAAATGATATTATAAAAATATAATATTATAATATGAAATGAAGTGAAAAATGATTTTGAAATGATGAAAATATTGTTTTAAATGAGTTTAAATTATTTAAATATGGTTTAAAATAAATTTGAAATGCTTTGGACAAGTTCTGAAGCAATTTATAAAATTAGTCAAAATCGAGCTCATCGCATAGCTGTACTTCGTACATTTAAACCCGTAACTCCAAACTAACATAAAGAATGGTTTATAAGTCGGATTCCTTCGAAATAAAAATTCTTTGGTCCACAATGATAATGGTTTTCCAACGAAGAAAGAAAATCACGATTTCATCAAGTAGAATTTGAAATATCTTCAAAAATTTCCTAAAAATATTGTGGTTTTGCAGTTCAGAATCCAAAAGGGGATTTCTTTATAAATGATATTTTTAAATGACAAAATATGAAATAAATTTTATAAATCTATTGAAATTGTTGAAAGGAGATTTGGAATGGAAAATATAAATATTCAAATATTAAAAAGTTGTTTAAATCAAATAAGCTTATACAGCACTTTCCGTAGCACTTTATGCTTCAAATTCTATATCCTTTTGAATATGAGTTTAAACGTAACGATTTTTTTTAAAATCAATTATAAATGTTTTTAAAAAGAAAAATTAGAAGTTTAAAAGATAATTTGGAATCTTATAATTAATTCCAAAATAAAGCTAACAAACCGAGTATGCGGAAACGAATAGTACATTCGTCTCGCCTGTGAGATCTGGAAAGTAAAACAACGTGTTTAAATAAGGTTAGGAATTGAGCAACCAGTGCCTTGAACTTACTTGGTCTTCGCTCTATCTTTTAGACGAGGGGTGGAACAGGTCTAAAGGAAAACTCGGATGCTTTAAAAGATCACGTTTAAGTTTTTCCAAGATAAAAGAAAAGAAATAAAATTCTTTGAATATTAATTAACCACTTAACATATTTTATTCAATGATTGGTACGAAATAACCAGGATCATATTCGGGTGATTCCTATCCGAAGAGCCGCATCGGATTTGGGTGATTCCTATCCGAAAACCCTATCAAACTAATTTTCGAAATAAAACATATTGAAGACAGATCTTCATGATGTTGGATTACTTGCCATTAGTCCGTGGATGTGAAATTTACCATACTTAAGATGACAATAGTGCTCTGTTATGAAAATCTTCGATTTGCAAGAGTAGGTTTGAAGTTAAGAGAGAAATCTGAATGATGGTAATGAAGAGAATGTTGAAATTAAAATTTGATGGTCTATATTTCTAATTAATAGTTAATAGACCATACTTAAAATATAATTTGCTTTCAATTTTATTGTCGTATTTTAGACAATTAAAAGTGGTTTAAAGGTTGTGTTATAGTTTGTTGGCTTATGTTGAGCTAACTAATAGCACAAATATGCCATACTTATATAAGACACATCATTTAAATTCACTTATGACCAAAAATGAGAGATCATAATTTCATGTTGTGTTGAACTATATGATCTAGAGAGTGGAATTATCTCAAAATTATCATTTATTCTCATAGTTTTCATTCATCTTTGTAGTTATTAGTTTTAGCAATTTTTAGTAGTTAGTTTAAACATCTCAAATCTTGGTTAATTTGATTGAATAGAGATTTAAAACCAACAATTCCCTACAGATCGACTCGCACTCGCTACGTACTAGAATTGTACGCTGTGCGCTTGCAGTATGAATTTTAATTATAAATTTTTCGACGATTTTCTAAGTCGGTAGAAATTCTGTCGTCAAACACAATACCCACCTACAAGGAAAAAACCGACCCCGGACATCATATCGTGAGATACAAATGGTTGATGTATTCTGCATGAGCGGATGATGCGACCAAGTGTAGATGCTTTCCCTAAACTCTCTCTGGAATAGCGATGATGTGGTTCATAAGACTGCCCCTATGATCAATTTCTAGATTCTATGATTTGGCAACCAAGTTTGTGTAGCAGTTCCGAATGCACCCGACTCGTCCCAAAGATGTGATGTCCCTTTCCAGTGTGATTCGAAAACCAAGGCTGCACTGGTAGAGATGACAATTGATACCATGGTCAGCCACGACGACCAATCATGGGTCCTAAAGATTAAATCACAGCTCTTCCCCCCGATCATGGAAGAACTTGTGGTTTTCTTCGAGCGAACCTGGACGTGTTCACTTGGACTCACTCTGACATGTGTGGAATCTTGCCTGCCATTGCGAGCCATGCATTGAATATCAACCCCAGGCATGTCCCGATGAAGCAAAAAAGACATGACATGGATTCAGAGAGATTTGCCACTCTCAAAGAGAAGGTGGATAGACTAAAAGACAACGGGTTTATCCGCGATGCCCTCTACCCTAAATGGGTATCTAATCATATACTTGTGAAAAAGCGAATGGAAATGGAGAGCATGCAATTATTATTCTTATTTGAACAAGGCATGTCCAAAAATAGTTTTTTCCTTCCAAGGATTGACCAGCTGGTGGATTCAACCGTGGAACATGAATTGCTATCTTTCATGGATGAATACGAGGGATATAACCAAATCCCAATGCATGTTCCCGATCAGGAGCACTCCAGTTTCATTACCAATGTTGGATTGTACTGTTATGTAGTAATGACATTTGGATTAAAGAATGTAGGAGCTATATATCAGCGCTTAGTCAACAGGATGTTTAAAGATCAGATTAGAAAAAAGTTGGAAGTGTATGTGGATGATATGCTCGTGAAGTCATGAAGATCAAGTGGTCACATTAGAGACTTGGTAGAAATGTTCGACATCCTCCGACATTACAATATGAAAATTAATCCTTTGAAGTGTTCTTTGGTGTTGCATCAGGTAAATTCTTGGGTATTATTGTTAATGCCCGTGGAGTAGAAGCTAATCTCGAGAAGATTCAGGCTATCCATGATATCTAAGCACCAAGGACTATTAAACAAGTACAAAGTCTAAGTCGGAAAGTTTCTTCCTTAACCCGATTTATTTCCAGAGCTACCGACAAATGCATTCCTTTCTTTGACTAGATTAGGAAAGGGAAAAGAAACTTCAAATGGACACAGGATAGTAAAGATGTATTTCAAGCTTTAGTGAATCATTTGGAGAGACCACTCATCTTGTCAAAGCCGGTGGATCATGAAGATTTGTACATTTATTTGGTTGTATGGGCATATGCTATAAGTACCACATTGCTTCGCGAGGAGGATTGGATCTAGAGGCAGGTATATTACATCAGCAAACGATTGATGGGACCTGAAGGAACTACTCGAAAATAGAGAAACTAGCATATTGCTTGCTGATTACATCATGAAAGCTTTGTCCATACTTCTAAACACACCCTGTCAATGTTTACACCGACCAGCTGTTACGAAAGGTCCTACAGTGACTTGAGACGTCTGGAAGGTTACTTAAGTGGAATATAGAGCTCAATCAATTTGAAATTACTTATCTCCCTCAGAGGGCTATCCAGGGTCAGGCACTGGCAAATTTTATAGCAGAATTTACTGCGTAAGATGATTCTTCAGAAGATAGGGAAATCCCTACCATACGGTGGAAAGTGTATACCGATGGAGCGTCTAATGATCATTGTTCTAGAGCTAGAATTGTGCTTATAACTCCCGAGGTTGGCCAATATATCATGCTTTAAAGCTTGATTTTTCAGCGATAAACAATGAAGATGAGAATGAAGCTCTGATTGCTGGATTTAAATTCGCTAGAGAACTCAGAATAAAATCTCTTGAAATCTTTTATGATTCGCAGTTGGTAGTGTACAATGTCAGGTGAGATTACCAAGCAAGGGACAACGTCTTCCCCCATACCTTACCCAAATCCAAGAGTTGTTGGTAAAATTTGAGTACTATGACATTTCACATATTCCTCGGGATCGAAACAGAGAGGCTAATTCATTAGCAAAGTTTGCCAGCTGGGGTGATGCATAGTAGATGGGCTTGGTTCCAGTCGAAGTGTTAAATACCCCAAGTGTAAAAATAATAGAAATCGATCGGGCATTGGAAGCAGAACCTTAGCTAGAATCGTGGATGACTTCGAACAAAGACTATTTGCTACATGGAGTCCTACCAGATCAAAAAATATGAAAAGTGATAAGTCCTTCGTAAGGCTTCGCGATATGTCATGCAAGAAGGAATTATGTATAGAAAAGGTTTCTTAGTTTCCCTACTCCGGTGTGTTGCTCTGATGAGATAAAATGTGTCCTAAAAGAAGTTCATGAAGGGGAATGTGGCAATCACGCCGGAGGGCAAATTCTGGCAAAGAAAATACTCCATTACGGGTATTATTAGTCAATCGTCAATCGAGATGCCGCGGACTATGTAAGGCAATGTGATAAATGCCAGATATATGCGAAAGTTCCAAGAGCTCTGCCGACTGAAATCACACAAATGGTCAGCCCATGGTCATTTGCCATATGGGGTATATACATTGTCGGATCCTTACGAATCTCTAAAGCGGCACAAAGTATGCTATCGTTCTAGTTGATTAATTTACCAAATGGGTCGAAGAAGAACCTTTAGCCACGATCACAATCAAGAACGTGATCAACTTTATTGTATGAAACATCATATGTCATCTCAGTCTTACACGAACTATAGTAAAAAGATAATGGGACTCAATTCGAAAGTGTTGAGTTCAAAGACTTCTATCGAATGTATTGTATTAAAAAGAGATTTGCGGTAGTCACTCACCCTTAGGAAAATGGACAGTTTGAAGCTGTAAACAAAATCATAAATTCCATTCTGAATAAGCATTTGGAGAAGGCTAAAGGCAAATTAGCGGATGAATTCCCAATAGCATTGTGGGCTTACAAGACCACCCACAAATCCGCGACAGGCCATACTCCATTCGTCCTTGCTTACGGTTCTAAAGCCTTCATTCTTGTTGAGCTCGAGGTTCCATTTCATCGAGTGACTTACTATGATCCCAAAATGAATAAAGATCTCCTTTTGGAATCTCTTGACTTTATAGATGAGAAGTGCGAGGAAACCGATCTAAGGGCAGCTGTGCATTGATACCGAGCCACCCGGTATTACAACATTAAAGTCCGACCTAGAACCTTTGAAATTGGCGATCTTATCCTGAAACGGATTTTTCCTACCTCATCGCACATGAATCCAATCTGGGAAGGACCATATATCATTGAACCGAGGCTTGGAGAGGGAATTTGTAACATCCCTTATCTGGAGGCCCGAAGCTAAGAGCTACAGATGCTGTAGTCATCCATAGTATTAACTTCCGGTGACCAAATACAGTAATGTTAATGGTATCCATAATATCAGAAGCACATGAATATGAAATAAAATCATAGATTTCACCAAAACAACATTTCTGATTACATTTCATAAAACATGTTTCCATATCCAGATTACATAACCCCATAACTGTTTCTCAGATTCTAATAAAATATAATTATTACAAAATATGCCAAGAGCTACATATGAAGATGCACCCTTGGTTGATCGGAGTACTGTTGGTCATACTGACATAATACAACACATCAGAATCAAACAAAACAAAAAGCAACTCCTAAATAGCTATCCGTCAGCCACCTGCTAGTCTTCGGAGGCTTTATTCGCAAACCTACTAATAAATTGTAAACCTCAACCCTCAACCTACTAAAATCAATTTTAAGCACCCAAGAGTTTTAGGGGAAAAACATAAACTTCGAACCGGACATAAAACCTGGTGTTTGAATAATACTATACATCTCAGTTATTTGATATTAAGTGAAACCACACCGCTTAGCGGAATTAGTTTCCCCTCATTAATATCCTTTGAAAACTTATCTTTTTGCAAATCATTTCCTGCAACAAAAACTAGTTAAAAACTATAAAGCATTACCATGTAAAAATACATATCAGGTAACAAATGAACTATCTGTTTGAACACTATAATTTTGATTGGCTAATTACGAACCTTTGGCTGAATCGGGCCTACCAGATAATATAATCAAAATAACCTAACACCTGTTAGGCACTCCTCTTTTGGACGGTCTGTCCCTAACTTATCTGTTAGATACTCCTCTTCTAGACGGTCTGTCCCTAATTTATCTTCTCCCAGGGCCACCTGATCCTAATGGTTTTGCGGGCTCACTAATAACTTATCTATAAACAAATATATTTTCCTTCCTATGTGTAATCATCATTTTAGTCTTATCTATGACCAAGCCCTACACATTGGAATTTTGGACTAAATTAGCTAGGGCTTGTAGCTAATTTATAGAGCGCAACCCTATACCAGTCTCATCTGGTATTCTAATATCTCAGTCATTTTACTTAGGGTAATCTTTCCAAAATTTTCCTTGAAATCCTTTTCATCTCAAATTGATTTAAAATTTCTAAATCAAACTTAAACAAGGAAGATTTATACTTTATGCCTTACTCAAAATCATATTGTCATGTTATATATACTTTACTCAAACCTTTGTTAATGAAAATATCTAAACCTTTGAAAGTACCCCTTCCAAATCCATTGAAAGTACATGTTTGTACCAAAATTAGGCACAACACTCTTTGGATGTGTTTGAAGAGATAAAGTGAAAAAAGTAAATGTAAAATGAGGCAGATCTAACAAAAACACCAATCAACAGACAAGAAACAATGTAGAAACACATAAATTTAGAGTGGTTCGGCATATTGCCTACGTCCACTTTGAAATGATTGATGTTTGTTGAATTTGACTTGCCGATTACAAGAGATTACAACGGTACAACTGAAGTATAGTAGTAATTTTGGCAGATTATAATCATAGAGAAGCCAAAAAAAGTCGATTTTCTATAGGTCCAGGGTCGCTATTTATAGGTCTAGGCTGCAAATATCTCGCTCAGATCTCGAAAGACTTCTTCTCTCACATGGATGGACCCACATGATCGATCACCAGACATTTGGACTCAATCCATGATCGATACGTATGGAATTCGTATCAATCAAGAAATGATCTTTTTTGGCTGAGATCGATCAGGCACATTCTTGAGGTAGTACGCAAGCTGCTGTGAAATTTTAGCGGCATTTGGACTTGTAGATTTTGAGTTATGATCGATCCAAGATTAATTTGTAGTTGGATGAACCGTTTGTATTTACCATCGTATCAATTGATATGCGTATCGAGCCTCTGCATATCGAAGCGATGACATGGAACGATGGTTCACGGGAGATCCACATTCCATGCCGAACGACTGCTTCCTTCACTCGATTATGCCTTCTTCGTATCGATTATGTGAGGCTCTGTTCGTATCGATGCTCATAGGTCACTTTGTATCGATGGTTGGAGGCCGCTTTGTATCGATGCAGGCTATTGGTTTCTTCGTATCGACCCTGGGGATTGCTCTTTGCATCCATGCTTGTGTATGCTCTTTCGTACCGATCTTTGGCTCTTTCCTTCATATCGATCAAGTGAGTGATCATATGAAACATGTCGCTTATGCGTGATGGATACGAACTGAAGGGCCTTGATGGATGGATATAAACTGATGCTTGTGGGCTGATGGATACAAATAGGATGGTTGTAAGATGATGGACAAGAAATGGATCGATACGAAATGGATGGATAAGAACATAACATGCTTCTCATGGAACTTGATCGATCCATAACTTTAGCATATAGACTCCAATTAACTTGAATTTTGAAAAGTTTGCTTTCATAGCTTTACTTGTCGTGTCACATCAATTGTAGCTCGATCCGGACTCGGGCAAAATTTACCAATATTCATAGTGAGCCTGTGTATAACTGATTTTCGGGACGAACTGTCTTTGGTTTCTAATTAATTTCTTTGTGTCACGGCCTTGCCAAAAGGCGGGTTAATGTTTGCCCCAAATTATGTCTTATGTGAACATGACGTGCTTTGAAAAGCTGTAATCTTTAGTCTGAAAAGTTTTGTTCGACTAGTTAAGTAGTCGTTGTCTTTTCGTCAAAAGATGTAATCTTTGATTGATTCCCGACAATATAAATACTGGATTGTTGACTGCCAATAATTGTACAGTGC
This sequence comes from Allium cepa, assembly GCA_030765085.1. Lineage (NCBI taxonomy): Eukaryota > Viridiplantae > Streptophyta > Magnoliopsida > Asparagales > Amaryllidaceae > Allium > Allium cepa. The sequence continues at coordinate 295,651,453 of CM060941.1, read as the reverse complement.
ATTGTTGTAGCTGAACATCGAGTGTAAGCAATTTGTTGTTCACTGTTGTAATTGTCACTAGGTGAGCATTCAACCCCTGTGAATTTTGAAAATTGAATATTAGCCCGTCATACATGCGTGTATGCTAACCCGATTCCTGTTAATGTTCGCACGTTCATGAGTCATTAATTTTTTTTTAAATTGAGTTTGTATCGATCCTCTCCTGGATCAACATGAAATTCGGATTGTAACGACGCTTGATGGTTGTTTTAAAGTGCCTCTTGGTATCAGTCCTCTCCCGGATCGATTTGAGATGTGGGGAAATAATCTTTGTATCAATGGTGATCGACACGAATTAGTTGGCCTTTTAAATATTTCGTATCGATGGATACAAATTTCTGTGAGCTTTAAAGCGATGGATATGAAACAAACACTTTGTATCGATGAATCATTGATGGATACAAACAACCGTGCTATGGTTCTGAATAGTTCAAACAAAGCTTTGTTGCATCGTTTGTATCGATCGATCGCCGATGGGTACGAATAGTCATGTTCTGGATCGACTCGAATTGATGGTTACAAATTGATGTATTCTTGAACGATGTGGGTAGATGGATACGAAGGATGCTTCGTATCGATGACATAGGAGACTGCTTTTTACCTGTTAACATAGCTGGGAGGTGAATCGTTTCCTTCTGATCATTGTGCCCATATAAATATGTTCTGTACTTAGAAAAATTTCATTTGCCTTCGCTTTATCCTTGCCTTTGTTTCGATAGAAAAACTGAGAAATCAAAACTATCTTCGTCCTCAACCCAACATAATTTGCTAATCCCTTGAACCAACTGTCTAAATTAGGTAATTGACGAATCAGTCCACATTAAAATGATGAGATTCGAGTTCTAATCACAATTCATCCACATTTGTGCCCGATTCTGGTGGTGTCAGGCTAGAGTTGGGTCGGAGCATGGTTGAGGGAGAAGGAAACGACGTTCAAGCTATTTGAAGAAGACGGATCAACGATGGATATGAAAGAATCAATGAAAGGACCCTTAGCCTCGATCTCGTATCGATGAAGGAAGGAAGAAAATCAGATCTTGTATCGATCCAGAATGGGAAGTTTGCATCGATTCAGAACCGATTGGTGAAAGGAGGAGTTTCGTATCGATCTAGTGTGGTGGATCTTTGTATCGATCTGAAGGGATCGATATGAAGTCGAGGAGCCGATGATCGATTCAAACTCCCATTCTAGGTGACCGATGTCACGATCCGCCCTTCTCGACCCTCGAAAATACACCACAAAATACACCACAGGAGCCGATGATCGATTCAAACTCCCATTCTACTTTTCTTGAGGATCGCTCTATCTCAGCCGCACCCGAATGGATATGCCTTGCTCAATAGCTTACTCGTCATCTTCATAGAGCACTTTTTTCGACCCCTAACTCAAGAGGAAATCAGATATTTTCTTAACATAAAGAGTCGAGGAGATAATCCTTCCTTCACTTCCTTAGAGGCAGTTAGGAACTGTCAGATCATGGTCAGGGCTTGGAGCAAGCTGAGCTATTTCAAGACCGAATGGTTCTACGTTCGGTGTCCACCAGGGTTCGCCAAATGGTGGTTAGCAACACGTTGTGCCTTAGCCTCCTTGTTGATTAACTGGATAACAGCGGTTGATGTCGAGTCTAACATTTTCTCTTTTACAGCTTCAATTCCACAACGTGGAGGTGCTTAGTTTAAGGAGATAGTATGAGTTCTTCAAGAGGTGCCCGCCGAATACAGAGAGATTGACGAAGTCCTTACGGACGAGAATCTGGTTGTCGTTGGGCTAATTGACAAGGATCAAAGCACTAGACTCATATGGGTCCTTAGGACGGCCCCGGTGAGACAAGCTCGAAGGAGAGCTCCCGTGATAGCAATTACTGAACAGGGTGGTGATGAGAATATGACTACTGGAGATGACCCCGTAGTTGGGCCTTCGCAAAGTCCTTGATCTTTAGTGCAAAAAAGAAGTGGAATGTTTACTACACGAAAATCTGTAAGGCGCAAAACCATCGTAGTCTCCTTGCTTGCTACTAGTCAAGAGATTCCATTCTCGCAGATGGAGAGTTCATTTGCGGGACTAGCGGACATCCCCACTCCGGATGACTTGCCTTTGCACCAAGATACCGGATTAGAGGGGCTTCAAAGCGCCTTAGACAAAGGAGAGCCAACTCCTACAAATACAGCTATTACAACCGGTTGGTTGGGAGTGTGCACATGCATACACACACTTCATGACACCATACAATTTCTAGTTACAAGCTATTCATCTCTGGAGATTACCAACTCTATTTATTTTTTTATTTTACAGATACAATGTCGAGGCGGGAATCTATGCTTGGTAGCCTCCGTTCTACGCGCCGTTCCTCTAGCTCATATTCTGAGTTTTGCAGACATGAGGCCGATAGAGAACATGATCGTGTCTACTCCAGTTAAGAGAAGAAGCTCTATGAGAGGAAAATGGATAGGGAGAGGGAGATGGAGTTGCAGTATAGGCGCCATTCCCGGTCTCACTCTCCGCCACCTAAAGGTTCAACATAACCTTTTGATTCTAGCAAACAACCCTCAGAATCTTTGCGTCAAGTACCACCTTCTCAAACTTCATGACCCGATGAACAATGTCGAAGGATCGAAATCGAGGCCTCCATCACCACTGAATAAGCCATTACAGAACCCACAGGGGAAGGGGCGATCAGCATCGCTAAGTTGAAGAAGGATTTTCCAAATATCTACTTCGATGGCTTCATATTTCCCCTACACTTAAAAAGAATTTCCAATGAGGAAGAACAAACGATGCATGACTACATACACGATGTTTATGGCCAATATCGGGAATGGATGAAGACTGCAGACAAAGTACAATGGTGGCCTTTGAGCGGGCAAAGACAATCGAGAAACTAGAAACCGATCTCCCTCAAAAGGACCGCATAATCTAGGTGCTTAACGATGAAAATGAGTTTATGAGAAATTCAGAAATGGAGGCTAATAAAAGAGCCGACTAGGCAACCTGGAATATGGATGAGATGAGGTGAACACATTTAGCCTTGGCCAAGGAAATGGGGCACCGGACCACCACAATCATGGCAGAAAGAGATGCGGCGCTAAAGGAGCTTGAGAAGCTTAAAGCTAAATTTGTTGAATTCATTAAAGAAAAAGATAATGCAAATAAAGCCGCTCAGGAAGCATGTGAGCAGGCTGTGGTGCTCAGGAATGAAAGGGATGCGGCAACGCTAAAGGATCGGGAATCCAAGGCCAGGGTTGAGGGAGAAGTAAGAGCTACGGAGGCCAGGTTAGAGGGTGACGTTGAAGATGTCCTGATCACATATAACGTCAATGTTCTGAAGCACCGTAACCAGAGCTGGCTCAAAGATTACCCATCATATCTGTATAATGCTTCATGCCTTGGTTGAAGATGGAAAGACAGATCATCATACAACATCTATTGATGAGTTTGAGCTGGAGAACCTGATATTAACTGAGGATGAAAGAAAGGTTCTCTATGATGCCATTATCACATTTGAAAAGGAAAATCTCATCGCTCAGCATTTGGAAGTTGGAGAAGGGTCTGAAGTTGAACATCATGAAACAGGTTCTGAAATTCCTATACCAACCCAGCCAGAATCTACTATTGCGGTTGATCCACTATCTGTGCCTGCTTACAATCCAGATCAACCGCAATTGTCTCTAACTCACGAGCATGCCCCTGAAGCTGCTTCGGTTCCACCCACGAGACAATCTAAGGAATTTTTTTTGATCATTTCTCGCATTTACTCAAAGTCGAGAGCGTTGTTTGAAGTAGTCTCTAACACCTTTTCTCTTACCTTTATTCAGCGATAGGAACCGCACTAGCCATGCCCCCCACAACCCAAGAGCTGCATCTTGAGCAGGAGGCCCTTATGACGGAGGCAACTACAACAAGGACCGCTGCACCAACTGAGGGAGTGTAGGAGAGCGCTTTTACTTTTGACGAGCAGATGATGGAAGAACTCCTTGGTCATCAAAGTGACCCACTTACTGACCTGCTATTCATCATGGCCGAAGACGCATTCATGGCTAGCTCTCCAGGCCCAACTGGAAGCATCCTCGTGGATGCTCAAGCAATTCATGAAGAAGAGATAATAGCGGAGATTAATGCCGAGATCGAAGAAGCCGCACATGCCAGTGGTAGTGGAGGTGGTATGGCGGGTCCTGGTCTGGCTCCTCTGCGACTAATTTCTCCCGACGGTACAGTTGTCGACACTGGCGTGCTTCCCTTGTCTTCCAACATCGAGAGTGTTTCTATCACTCCAACTCCGCATTCGGAAAGTATTCCAATTCCTGTGAGTTCGGAGGAAGAGATTACCATAATTCCCCTGGCTGGAGATCAACCACCAAAAGGTAAAGGCTCGAAGAGGCACCCGAGCGATAGCTCAGTGGGTCAACGCCGAGGAAGAAGAAGAAGAAATCGAGAGAGTATACGTGTCTTCTTGCCTTTTTTTGGTAGATAGGTAGGAATTTTGTTTTGCTTCCTGTAGGCCATGTATAGATGCGGGTTCGGTCCTTGCTTGTTGGATTAATTTTTGTACTTATCCTTCTCTTTTAAAGGATAGTTGAAACACAATTCCTTTTTCTTTTCAGCACAATTTTATGATTATTTACTTAAGTATTTTAGCGCTCGAATTTCCATTCAATGTGCCTGTGAAGCTTTAGTCTCTATATCGGACATGAGTTCGGTTATTATGTCTCGAAGTTATGGCTTCGGGTCATAACCGAACGTTAAGTCGAGTTCCGATATTGCACTGTCTCGATCAGTAGCTGGTACTTGAGTTTTTGCCCCCAATCCTGGGGATAAATTGAAGTGGTTGTCGGCAGTCGCTTTTTGCCTTTGATACATCGAGCTTAACCTTGTTGAAACGAAGTTAAAACGAGACAAGTTCGAGTGGTCGGATACTCACTCATCTATTGGTAATCACATCCACACTCTGGGGATTGTACTTGTACGTCAGCAGTTGGTCATGCCCATTTAATGTTTAAAGATATGTTCGTGCTCCGAGGACTTAAGTTATTTTACGGGTGGTCAGTCACACCCATTTGATATTTAGAATTTCGTTCGCACTCTGGGGACTTAGATTGATTCGTGGGTGGTCAATCAACCCAATTTGTATTTATACTTTGGTCCGCACTCCGAGGACTCGGAGTTGTCTCATGGGTGGTCGTTTCACACTCGGTTTGTGTTTATACTCCAGTTCGCACTCTGGGAATCTAGGGTTGGTTACAGATGGTCGATCACGTCTATTTTGAGTTTTAAGATTTCGTTCGCACTCTAGGAATGATAGATTTATAGGATCATGGACGGTCGGGTCATATCCACCCCGAGTTAAAAGCGAGGTCATTAGACGGACGAATCCATCCTCCTCGGACTTGGATTAAACATGGGCAAAGTTGTCAAGTGGACGGATCCACCCTCTTCGAGCCTGCATTTGTAAGTTTATACTTCAGCTCACACTCTGGGAGCCGGAGTTAGAGGATTGTCGTGTATCAATCCTTTTTTGGCTTTAGTGTGATGGCTTGTCTCCAAGCTTGGGTTTCACTTAGTGAGTGACTAACCGTATCACAGTCACTCCCTATTTGAATAAGTCCCACCGTAGGGTGGAACTTAGCTCTCCGTGCATTGTGATGGCCGCATGACGCATTTTAGGAATCACTGCTCTGGCTCGAAGAGATTGCATTTTATTGATGAAATAAGAAAATATGGCAAAGTCAATTGCCTTATTACAAATTCAAATTTCGAATGCATAAACAAATTGCAAATGAAAAGTTGACTGAACTAATAAATAAAGCATGTTATGTGTAGTAGCGACGAAGACTCTCGCTATTCCAGGCTCTTGGAAAAGTGAGCCCATCAATGGTCGATAATTTAAATGTACCATCTCTGATTCTTTGTTCACTAACATATGGTCCCTCCCACGTTGGTTTCATATGCGAAGGGACTGGGTAAATTCTCTTGAGGACGAGATCATCGAGTTCAAAGGTTCGGGGTCAGATCTTAGCATTGTACAATCGGGCGACTCGACTTCGGTGCACGGCCTCCCTCAAATCAGCCTCTTCACGTCTCTTATCTAACAAGTCCAGAGATTCGGCATGTGATGTAGCATTTGTTTTCGGATCATAATAAGTGACGCGATGAGAGGGTACTTCCAATTCAACTGGAATGACGGCTTCTGAGTCGTAGGAAAGTGAAAATGGTGTGTGACCGGTCGTGGACTTGTGAGTTGTTCGATATGCCCATAGGGCCATAGGAAGTTCATAGACCCATTTGCCCCCGCCTTTTTCCAATCTTTTCTTCAGGATGGACTTTATAACTTTATTGACAGCTTCGACCTGTCCATTCGCTTGAAGGTGTGCAACCGCAGAGAACTTCTTCTGGATATGGAATCACTGACAGAAAGTCTTGAACTCGACTCTATCGAATTGGGCTCTATTATCGGTGATGATGGCATGTGGGAGACCAAATCGACAGATGATGTTGCGTACCACAAAGTTGATCACTTTCTTCACTATGATAGTGGAAAGGGGCACAGCTTCCACTACAACAAAAAAGAGCTTTCGCAGCGTTTTAAAAAGGCTGTCATAATCATTAGCAGCATATCGAAGAACGCTGCCTCATATCATGCTGCAATAGATGCAGGGAATGCCGCAGCATTTTTGAAATGTCGCTAAATTTATGGCTACCATAGCTTTTACAAAACGCTACGGTAAATTAATTTTTCAGTTTTTTGTAGACGTTGTCTACAAACAAGCTTAGGAGCAATAGTAATATAGCAGCAGTTTGGAAACGCTCAGCGTTTAGGCTATGATTTTTTATTACAGCGGTTGTATGCCATTATGTTTTCACTGTTGCAGCATTTTTATTTTGCTCATGTTTGTTTTTTTGCAGCTTCTGTTCCTTTTTTGTATTGCAGCTGTTTTGAAATGCTGCGGTATATCAACGTTTTGCTATAAGATACGACTACTGCAGCAGTTTTAGCACAACTATAAAATCCATGAATGATTTATTCAAATAAAACCGCTCAATTTATAACACACTAATAGATATATTTCGATATTATAAGCAATTATAAAGGTTAAACATAGTCAAAGCTACGTCAATTTCATACATCATAAAATTTAGTCATATACAACATTTCATAAACAATGTTTTAAACATAAATGTTAATGGCATAAAATCTTACAAAAAGAGTTTGCTAAAAAAGAATATAAATCGCGGAGAGTCCAAGCTCGTCTCCTTAAAAAGTCCAATATGCCTATAAGAAAAAAAGGCAATTGATTAGCGATTGAAGAAAATGTGATACAGACTGTGATCCATTATCATGTCAGTTGCACATATTCCAATAGGAAAAGCATAGTGTTTCCATATATAAATTATGGCATCTGACTTTTCAAAAATTCTACTTGATTAATGCAATTGTTCGTGAACCTTTATAGCATGAATATTGTAAAATACTGGCATATCACTACTACAAAACAGGCCATTTGCATCGGTTGTTTACCCCCCTTTTGCATTAGTTCAACAACCGATGCATATGCAACCGATGCAACAGGCTTAACACTTTTGCATCAGTTCTGAAACCGATGCAAAAAGGTCCTTTTTGCATCGGTTGTTACTAACAACTGATGCAAAATATCATGGTTGGTTGCTTGAACATAGCCCCATGTTGCATCGGTTGTAATGAAAACCGATGCAACAAAGGAACTTGTTGCATCAGTTGTTGTTGAAAACCGATGCAAACTAATCTCTCTATTGCATCGGTTTTTTATAACAACCGATGCAAACTAATCCCTCAGAAACCATTATCACAGTACTCAAATAGACTATATATATATATATATATATATATATATATATTATTGATAATTTATATATATATATATATATATATTATTGATAATTTTATATATATATATATATATATTATATAAAAAAACATACACAAAAAATTAAAAAAGAAAAGATTGTTTCATTATCATTTACAAATTCTGTTTTGGTTTACAAATTTCACAACAGACATGTAATATTAATTAATACACAAAAGGTTAGGCAGAATAGTGACACTAGTCTTGAAACAAAGATCAGATATGTATATTGAGATACTAATTAGTTTTGCTCCTGCTAAATCGAAATGTCTGAATATGAATATAGTGTTGTTGAGTCTGGCTGTAGTTATGATGTCCGAAGGGTTTGTCTGAGAGTGGATGATGCTAATTGCAGTTGGCTTGTTGCCTCGCTGATGAAATCCAATGCTATGTCTATTGCTGCTTGGGTCACTGATTACATCCCTGAAAGTTGAGTTATTGTATGGAGTTATTGGTGGTTCGTTGTTTGATAAGCATGACAAAGACAAGTCTTTAATGATAGTAATAACTCACATTTTAAGACAAGTAGTATCATTCGGAACAAAATGATGCATCTAGAAATATCAACTGGAACTAGAGAAGTGCTAACAAAATTAACCAAATATAGCTGTCAAGACTTAACTCATGTTTAGTTCTAATAATTTTGTTTTTCGACAAACTTGGAACAAAATCAAACAATAGGACCTATAGTTGAATGTATACAACACTAATCAATATTAGAGAAAATGAATAATTGTGTTGTTACTGACAATACAGTATGTGTTTTATGAATAACAATTTCGGAAATCATGCTCATCTATTTCTAAATTGTGATTATAGCACTTATCTTTGGAATGACACAAGGGGTAACCTTCAACTTTCACCCGTTCTTAGTCCATTAATTCTCAATGAGTTTCAAGAGGTCAATCAAGGATTATGCTCAAAGGGGAGAAAACCAAAAAGCATGCTTGATTACATCCATTCTAAATTTAGCCACACACTAGTCATGAGAAAATTCATACAAAAAAACCTAGAATAAAAGGCTTAAAGCTTGGTCATACCGCAAGCTTCCTGACAGTGGCTGCAGGGGCAACGCCTTCAGCTAAAGGTACTGCAGCATCCCATTCAGCAGCCATAGGAGCTGCACATTTTATAGTCTATTATAATAAACTATTGTTTACTCATGATACTACTATGTTGTGTATTTATTTTCTATCAATATTAATACACTTTCACTAGAATTTTGGCGATACGGAAGGAAAAATCACTTCCCAGGTTGAGTCCTGGAACAGCTTCATTGGAACAATTATTCGGGATTCTTCTAGATCGTTTTATGGTGGGAGCATTGCAATCATTTATTATTATCAAATATACTTTCATTCGAAAATTATATTCCAATGATATAATATGGATAATAGATTAGAGTTTCCATCTAAATGACTGAATAGGACTTAGTTGCACAGTTGTACAAATCCAAGTAGGACATGATCTAGTGTATTTAACTTAGAAAAACTCTTATGTGTATATATGTTTACATGAAAGACGGAAAAAAAAGAACAATGAACGATTGCATATTTTAAAAATGTAGAATCAAGATAATAACATAAATTACATTTCTTGCATCATCTGAACTATTCTTCTCCAGAAAAAACTTTTGTGCTTGCTGAACCAGGCTGCAAAAGTGTAAGAATAACCATGTTGAGGAATCAGGCAAAAAAATGCCAAACATTTTATTCCTTTAGTATTTCAAAGCAGCATCGCTATTACAGGGGTAAAGACAAACCCACGAAATATTATGACAGTTTGATTATATTCAAACACGGATGGAATTGAAGAGTCAATATATACGAACACTGCCATTTTAGGACCTGAACAAACAATTATTAAATTCTTAAGAATCACATTAGTGCATATGTAACATGGAAACATGACATTGTTTAAAAGAATTAGCATAAATCCAGCTAAAACCAGAAGCATGTTCTCTCCTTCGAATCTTTGACCTTTAAAAAAATTCAGTAATGGTCTGCATGATGTTAATAACGCTGATATATGTACATGATGCAGAAATTTATAGAAAAAACATAATATTAATAACACTGATATACATATGACGCACCTTATTAGACAATAGGCAAAAGCCAACATAGTTGATAATGACTGTACAAAGTTCAAAAGTCGTTGCTTAACTGTTTGACTTGCTACAGTAGGCAAAACTATTGGATCCAGTGCGCTGCACAATATGAAAGTTATCATTAGTTTGACAGTTTGAAGAAAAGAAAAAACATAAAAATTTCAAGGATGCTTGTGTATGTGAAAAACGCACGTACTTGCAGATCAATGTCGATCCAGTTCAAAGCAGTATCCGTTGAAAGCACGCAGTATATATAAAATGTGTTCTACTCTTTTTTCAATAATTAGCATTCCTCTGTGAAAAAGATCAAAAATTGAAGAAGAGCAAAAGCAAAATTAACTTAATTTCAAGGAAATAAAAAGATATGGGAATAAATATATACCTGAAAAAATAGGCTTCTGCAACAACACATGAGCGGGCCACATATGTGGGGCAAATACTGCTTTGCACCAATGTGGGGCTGGCTGGCAGTTTCTGCTATGTGTCTGTGACTACGAAGCACGATATCCAAACAGTTGTTTACACAAGAATTTGGAACAGCAGATCGAAGAATGCCTACCACATATATGACTTGGTCTCCCGAGACCGATTCCGGTAGCACTGCTGATGAATTTGAATTCCACCTGGTAAAAAACCATGCAATTAATATCTTGAAAACATAGATTAAATGCGGTGTCTAAGAGAATCTCCAACAGCTCAATATTCTCAAGAAATAATGTTCAGTTTGCAATTCAACATCCTAAATTTAGGTTGGGTACCTACTTAATAAGCATGCATGATATTTGGATATTATCAAGGTAAAGAAAAATAATCCCTGAATATTATAGTTGAATCTGTTGTAGACGCTCTACGTTACAAAATTTTAAAGACATTAGACACATACCTTTAAAAGAGCATTACTTTTTATTGTTGTGCAAAAAATGCACAAATGCGGAAAGACAATAAACAGGATCTAGATTTGCCAATTTGAACATCACTTAATCTAGCAGCAGTTATTCTATTACTCCAAATAAATAGTAAATAACTATAAAGAAGAAAGAAAAGAGACACACAATATTTATACTGGTTCCACTATCATCTAGATAGTGTACGTCCAGTCCAAAAGAGAGAGATTTTATTACACTTGAGAGAATTACAAGAGATTACAAGATAAGAGTTTACATACCAAAGCCCCAAATTAGGGATAACAAGAAGAGACACACCATCTGGAGATCGCTGGCTAAATACCAGGATGGGTTTACAATGAAGTCTACCCTCAATATATATTCAACATAAATTCATGTGAATCATCAATCAAATTACCAAAATATGGTAAGGAGATAATGGAGGCAAATTACAATGGTAACAAATCGCGCAAACATAGCAAGTAATTCACTCGTTCCAAAGATAGAAGAAAATAATTCCAAAGCGATGCGATTACGAAGAAAGAAATAATATGCATATCTTTTTGCATATATATTATTCCATAACATACGCATGCATATATTTCCTTGCCATCTCATTCAAATGCAATCCAATTATTTATGCATTTCCATAATGAACAAACGTGATTACTTTCCCTTTTGCATATTCGTTTCCTTCTATTTGTGATTTTGTATCACCAAAATTTAACACTCCACCTTGATGCAAAATCACATATTTCCAACACTCCACCTCGAGTCAAATTCTCTTTTCAACGTAAAACTCTTCAAATCAAACTCCACCTTCAACCAAAATCTCTTAACGAGATACATACCAAAAATGAATATTTACCCAATGGGTTCCGGCAAGGCCACCCCCCATGACACCATGCTAACGAGCTCAGACTATGTCCCCGCCCGCCAACAATGTGTTGCAAATATCCAAAATCAAAAGAAGGTAGATACCAAAATAATCTCAAAGCCACCAAGGCCAAAAAATTCTCTCAATCACCAATCCAAATACAGAGCCAACAAATAAAAAGCCAACGGACATAACAAGGCTAATCCAAATCTCTGTATACAAGAAAAAAATCTCTCTCCTTCCATATACCTTATCTGCCAAACAACAAATTTCTCATGGAAATCAACATAAGACTCTCACATCAACATCGAGTCATAAAGCAGGTACAAATTTTCAAATCCACTTATCTGTCAAATAACAAATTTTCCATGGAAATCAACATAAGACTCTCACATCAACATCGAGCCATAAAGCAGATACAAGTTCCAAAATCCAGCTGTCCCTTCAGCACAGTAAACTCCTTATCACCAAATTTCCAAGACCGGAACACTCTTCTCTCTCAACATAATCTCCTCCACTCCATATTGTACAAAATCTCTTTTTCCATCCAAATGAGTAATAGTATAATCACCATCAGATCTGCCGCTCTTTCTAGAAGCCATTGATGCACAAATTTGAACAAATCGCCTAGCTCTGATACCAATCTGTTGTGCAAAAAATGCACAAATGCGGAAAGACAATAAACAGGATCTAGATTTGCCAATTTGAACATCACTTAATCTAGCAGCAGTTATTCTATTACTCCAAATAAATAGTAAATAACTATAAAGAAGAAAGAAAAGAGACACACAATATTTATACTGGTTCCACTATCATCTAGATAGTGTACGTCCAGTCCAAAAGAGAGAGATTTTATTACACTTGAGAGAATTACAAGAGATTACAAGATAAGAGTTTACATACCAAAGCCCCAAATTAGGGATAACAAGAAGAGACACACCATCTGGAGATCGCTGGCTAAATACCAGGATGGGTTTACAATGAAGTCTACCCTCAATATATATTCAACATAAATTCATGTGAATCATCAATCAAATTACCAAAATATGGTAAGGAGATAATGGAGGCAAATTACAATGGTAACAAATCGCGCAAACATAGCAAGTAATTCACTCGTTCCAAAGATGGAAGAAAATAATTCCAAAGCAATGCGATTACGAAGAAAGAAATAATATGCATATCTTTTTGCATATATATTATTCCATAACATACGCATGCATATATTTCCTTGCCATCTCATTCAAATGCAATCCAATTATTTATGCATTTCCATAATGAACAAACGTGATTACTTTCCCTTTTGCATATTCGTTTCCTTCTATTTGTGATTTTGTATCATCAAAATTTAACATTTATATCCCCACATTATGTCTCATGTTTGCGGTCACGTATTACGTATCTTACTAAATTTTAATTAATGAAAGGATGAGATAAAATAAGCAAATTTGAGGAAAGAAGACATCTTCTGCTTTGTTTAGCATCACTGTAAATTTTGCAAATATGGAAAACATAATTGTTTTGGACCCTACACTCAAAAGAATATTTTAAAATTTCCCTACAATTATAGTAAACATTACATATTCCATATAAGAGGTGATATGATAGCCAAAAAGAAAGCATTATATGGCTACTTGGAAACCTCTACTGCATTTGAAATATATGAATTATATGGCTAGTTGAAGAAGAATATTAATTTGATCTTATTTTGTTAACTAGTTGAAGAAGAATATTAATTTGATCTTATTTTGTTATAGAAGGAACGCGGAATTTATATATTTATGATTCCTTGGACTTGAATAATTAGTTCACATGATAATGGTTAAATGTGATGGTTCACATGCACTTAAAAGAGAAATCAAAGTCATTTTAAGCTCATAACTTCATCTAAGCAGACAAATCAATAGATGGCCAGTCATATCCAGAATAAATTCACCCCAACAAAGAAATGTATGGACCAGTCCAAAATTCTACTCTTATGCCCATAAAAACGTTGAAAAGGGGATGTATTACATTTGACCTTAAAAGTATTTTTGTGTGAACTATCTGCATCAGAGGCATATACCTAGAAAGGGTGTTAAAACTTGGCCAGTGTTGGTAAAATATGATTTTAAGAGATTTTAAAGGATTTTGAAGGTAACTTTTGATATAAGCTCCACCTTGACACTTATTTCAGTAATAGATTTGAGTTACAACTTACTATCAAAACAGATCGCTTAATTTCAAAGGCAGCTTCTACACATGCTCAATCCAAAATTGTGCACATGTAAACTCAAAATCAATAAATCTGCAGTTTTGGATTGCGCATGGGTAGATTTGTTGTTTTCTTTTTCTAAGTTATACAGGGAGTTCTAACATATATAAAAAAATCACTAAATTTAATACACACATCTGATTCAAAGCCTTTCAATTTATCATATACATGTAGTTCCAGCGAATAAATAGTTTTAGCTTTTCACCAATTATCATAAAATTCAGCACATACCTTCAACTGTAGAATGAAGATGATAATGGACCAAATTAGTGTGATTGTAGAAGAAATTGATGAATTTGATATAGTTTTGAATCTGAGAGTACGAGTTTTTAAGGATTTTGGACTTCCTCCATTGCACTTCCTCCAAAATCGCCTGCCTCCCTGAACTAATCGCCACCGCAATTCCATGACCAAAGCTCTATCAACTCATTACATCCCACCATCCTCCTCTGAAGTCACCGCGGCCATCCTTTTTTTTTTAAGATAAAAATTTGCAATTAATCTGCTTACTGTTTTCACATGCTATAACATACCCACTAACAACATTTACTTAGATAAACATGTGGAATGAATGTGATCAAAGCCTACAACCGGTTTGAAAAGATATCTTTTTGTAAAATCGCACTGTATCAACATTCAACTGAAATTATGCAACAAAAGCACAAGCTTAGTAAGCATCACTGTGCAAAAGTATACAATACTACAGTGCATATTAATCTTCAACCGTGACTTAAAAAAGCTGCTTTTTCTTCAATGGTTGGGTTCTTGTCAACATTAATGACCCTGTAATTTTGATGTTGTTCTTTTAAATCGCATTATATCAACATTTGACTAAAATTATGCAATATAAGCACAAGCTTAATAGCATCAGCTGCATCACCATGCAAAAGACTAGAATACTACAGTGCACTTAAATCTACAACCATGAATAAAAAAACTGCTTATTCTTCGATGCATAGGTTTTGCCAGTATAAGTGAATCTGGAACTTTGATAAGCATAGCAGCTGGTAGCTTAACAAACTAATTGAAAGGCATAGACTTGGAACCAACAAAGATACTAGCACATGCACTTACACAATCATCAAATTAAAGCCTACTTCAAAATTCTTTAACGTGTATCTTGATTTCATAAGCACAACAAACTATCCCTAACTTACGAATATAGATATGACTAAAAAGTTATACGTACGTTTACTTATTCAACAAAAAAGAGTTGCTGCACATATATAAATGAAGTATAATTGACTCTGGAAAAATTCCTTTTAACATATCACAGTAGGCAATCCAAGTTGCGTAAATTTCATCAGCTAATCCAAGCACTTTAACATATCCCTAACTTGAAACAAGTATGATTTTCAAGTTGCATAAATTTCATCCAAAAATTCAAATTTAAATGTTACAAATGCAACTAAATTACTTCCTGCTCCACCAGGTGTACTGCCAAAAACATACTGGACAAAATACAAGAAAAAGAACTTGTGTTCAATTTCCATACTGCACAAAGTACAAGAAAAAGAAGTTAACTACGCAAAAAAAAATCGCTAGAAGAAAACGGCACCATTCAAAAGAACACAGAAAAACAAATCAGATAAATTTGCCATCAGCTAAAATGGTTTTTTCAATTTAGCAAATAAAGAAACTGCCTCAAAGCATTATTTGTTTAGGGACAGAGTGCATTTGCAAATCAAAATTTTGAAAAGCAATAAAAAGATGAAACAAATGTTCCAGTATAAAGAGCCAAGAAAATCCAACTGAGTAATACTTAGCGAAATCCAGGCGCGTGAAACTGAATAATTGTTTTGCAACGTCCGTTTATAAATTGTTTGAATCGTTAGATACTGATTTCACATAAAAAGCTTTTCTTACATATCTTATCCAGCGCTATAAGTGAAACCAATAGATTGATAAAAGTTTACGCAGTTTTGTCTGCATCGAATTAATTTAAAGAATATTCCTCCCTCGAATATAAATTTAAAGATCACAAAGAAAAAAGATCGTCTTCTCCGCAATGATTACGTTTAAAATCAAATCGTAAAAACATAAAATTGAAGGAACAATGTCCCAGTTGTAAAGGGCCTAGAAATCATACTCATTAACCGGTCAATCCAGGCGAGTGTAATTGAAAATATTCATCATAATTTCGCAAGATTTATTTATGAAGTTGTCTGAATCTTTCAATACTGAATTCAAACAAGAAGATGAATTTGCTCACCTCTAATTAGATGAAACAAAAAGACGAATGAAGCAGATTTTGAATCACATAGAAAGAACATGGAATTAGCGGAAGTAAACGGAAAAAAGATTTTGAAATAACAAAAGAAAAAAAAGCAGATGCTCACCGCGGCCATCCCTACTCCCCTTCGCCGTTCAACAATCACGAACAAAACCAGAAACAGTACTCTCGAACACCTGGACAAATTCTCAGCCTTTTTCCGAAGGACATCCAAAACGGAATAAAACAACTCCGCTCCTTCGGTATAATGACCTTCCGCTAAGTTATTACCGGCTTCGTTGGTTTATTTCTTCGTTGGTTTTTTTCTTCTAATTAGAGGAAATTAGGGTTTGAGATGAGGAAGGTGAAGGAGGAAATGGGAGAGGAATTCGGTTGATTAATTCGTGGATTTGGTTAGTTCTAGGGTTTTTTTTTTTAGGGGGAAGCAGGCGAAACGCTGGAAACGAATTGGAAAACAAGCGGCGGCAAAAAAAAATTAGGATGGTGGGAATTAACGAAATTGTGTAACAAAGGAATGCAAATTAAGTTAGTAGCATCGGTTGATTTTAAAACCGATGCAACTACAACTATTTGCATCGACGTATTTGCATCGGTTGTTGGTGACAACTGATGCAAAATTTGATTTTTTATTACCTATTGCTTTCTACGCACCAATTGCATCGGTTATCAAGACAGAACTGATGCAAATACTTATATTTGCATCAGTTTTTACTTCAACCGATTCAAATGAGGCGATGCAAATGGTCTGTTTTGTAATAGTGTATGCTAATCTGCCATATGGCAGCATTATGTAACTAGCTGGCTTTGTATGAACTTGCCAAAAGATTTTAAGCATATACAATTTAAGGATTCTATACTTCTATTATCTCTATAATCAACAGCTACTACAAACAATTTTGACTTAAACTTTTCACCATAGTAGTTTCACATGGCATAACTGAGTGGAACAAAGTGGAGATCTCACAAGGTATGATAATAAAAATAAAAATAATATAAACCAATAATGATAATTTTTTTGAAACCTACTTACAATTTAGTAGATTCATCAGCAGTGCGGATTAATTTCTGAAACAGTGTACATCTCAAATAATGTAGCTGCAAACAACATTCACACAAACTAGTTGACGCTATAATTCAGTAAAATTGAAAATGATCAATAAACACAGTAGATGTTTAGCGTGAATGTGAAAAACTGTCCTTTTTCTCTCATAG
The DNA here is from genome assembly GCA_030765085.1 of Allium cepa. Classification (NCBI taxonomy): domain Eukaryota; kingdom Viridiplantae; phylum Streptophyta; class Magnoliopsida; order Asparagales; family Amaryllidaceae; genus Allium; species Allium cepa. Next base: position 295,633,972 of record CM060941.1, on the reverse strand, counting down.
TCCCTATTTCTATGTAGTCGTGCGTGTGCATAAAAATGGATGGTACCCTCACGACTAAGACCAACAAACTCAATTTGTCCCTTTTCTGGTACTTTACCTTCATAAATCGGTGCTTTTTGCTAGAAAGTAATGTGTAGCTATCCTCGATTTGTTTACTGGAATTCATACAGTTGCATGTTTTATTCAACCCGTGTATGCATCATATCTGAAAGTTTTTGTATTCCCTATTTATATTCTTGCTGGAGCTCCACATTAGCAGGATCTTGTACAAGTCTGTTGTAGATGTCACTATCGATATCTCTCTGTATGCTACACGCTTGATGAGAATGGATTTTTCCTCTCTGTCATTTCTTTACTCCCCTTTTAACAGATTTGAGGTTTTGAATAAAGTTGAAAGGAGGATTGCCATAAACATCAACCTTGTGATGCTGCTTAATCACTTGTTTATAATCCTGCTGCTTACGCCAAACATTACAAAATCTAAAAGGAAGCTTGTTAGCATTAATAAGCCCCCTTTTCAAGCAAACTTATATGCATGCAGATGCTTTTTGTATGTGTTTGTCCATGTGGTCTTTTTATTTGATAAATTTATAACGTAAGTAGTTCATACTGAGGTAATCTTTGATTCTTTGTGCTGCAGGTTACTTCCATTCAAATTACTAATCTTGGTCTACATCAATTTCAACAAACTTAGTGTTTTATTAGTAAGTAATATGGAAGTTAAATGAAAATTGAATGGTTTAGTATTTAGTAATTTTCCTGAATTGTCTTGATTTTTGAATTAAGGTTGCTAATTTTAAACTTTGTTGCATGCTAGGGATCTGAGTAAGATAACTATAGATTATATAGTAACAGGAAGAAAAGGAAATGGTGTATTAACCTGCAGTTCAAGTTAACATTTACTAAGTTTAAAGCATAAATGATGATGGAAAGCATGAATTGATTTTGGTAACCAAAGCTACCATTTTTATTACTATTAATTGCATTTATAAATGTGGTTTCTGACTGCAGCCATAACCAGAGCATTATTATATGGATTTACTAAAATAGTCTATAACTACAAGCAATAATGCATTATTTCACGAGAATAGTCATAATACTAACAAAATGGATAATAGTTGTAAATAGCAGAAAGAGGTTGATAAGAGCTATATGGCTACATTAGATGAACACGAAATGATCATTAGAGACAATACAATAATACATCAACTTAATATTTTCTTTTTACTTAATGTGTGGTAGATTATGTGTTTTTGTTGCTTTATAACACGATTTGTCATTATTCATCAATTTGTTAAATTAAGAAGGTTATTTAAACAATTATACTACTCAAAGGTCCTTATTTTATTCAATAAGCAAGTTATTTATACTTCCAAGGGGTTCTTAATTTGTTCTCTCTTGACCAGTTAATTTTCAAATCTACCGAACCTGAGATTTTTGGAAACAACCATTTTTATTTCATAATCAAACATGGTCCCCATGCGGTTATAACTAAAAAACATTGCATTGTTAATAGTAAAGATTGAAATATTTCTTGAATTAGCATGTTTTCCAAGAAAATAAGCAACATTACATAAGTCAAAAGTCAAGCAAGGTTGTTATACATCAAAGGTACAAGATAACTCTTATATCAAAATTAAACTTTATAAAATCAACTTTGAAAATTATTTTAAAAGGGAAATTTTACATATTTTACTTTTTGATTTATATGTTAAAAAGATACAATTGTCCTTGTGTTTTTTCTACTCTCACGCCAATATTCAAATCAATTCGTTTCTTTAGTAATCTCTCTCTTTATTTTAGAAAACATTTTTAACAAACTATTATAAGTTAACAAATCTGCTATAATATATAAAAATTATATGGATGAATATGCTAAATATTATATGTATATTATTGAAATAGTCATTTTTAGGTATAATTTGATTTTGCCACTGAGCAGGATCCTAATGTAAGAGTATTGTACCTTTAAATGCCCATTAGTCACATGATCATTCTTGTAGTTTGATCCCAAAGTAAGATTTTAGTTAGTTTAGTTCAATTTTTATAAATTTACTTAGTTGTTATAAAACTCTGTTAATTTTTGTAAAACTTAGTTGGTTAATTTACTCAAATGTTTCTAAAACTTAGTTAATCTTTTTAAAAAATAGTTAAAATTTATTAATTTATATATTTTAAAAACTTGGTTTTTTAAAAAAAATTAATTTTTATAAACTTGGTTATTTTTATAAAGCTATTTAATTTTTATAACTTAGTTGACTTTTATAAAATTAGTTGATTTATATATTTAGGTTAATTTTATATATTTATTTAGTTTTTGTAAAAATTTGTCCACTTGGTTAAATTTTTATATAACTTAGTTAATTTTTATAATATTTTTAAGTTTTATAAAAGTTAGTTAATTTTTAGAATTTTTTTTAAATTTTTATTAAACTTGGCTTAGTTAGTTAATCTTTATATAACTTAGTTAAATTTTATAAAATTAGTAAATTTTTGAAAACTTTTAGTCAAGTTTGTTAATTTGTATAAAAATAAATTATTTTTTAGAAACTTAATTGCTTATTTATAAAACTTATAACTTAGTTGAAAGCTTGGTTGGTTTTTGTAAATGTGCTTAATTTTTTAAACGAGATTAATTTTAATAATACTTGCTTAACACGGTTATTTTTATAAAAGTTATTTAATTTTTATACAATTATGTAATTTTTATAAAAATTCAATATAGTTAGATTTCTATAAAACTGGTTAATTTTAATAAACTTATCAGATTTTATGAAATTCTGATAGCGCTTTCTTTGCACGGTTAGTAGGGGTGGGCATTTAACCGAGTTAACCGACCTGACCGACCTAACCGAACTGCTTTAACCGAGCCCATAACCGAACTTTCGGTTAACCGATCGACATTAACCGACCGAAATCGGATCTGTTAACGGTTAACCACGGTTCTTATATCGGTTAACCGTTAACCGAACCTATTTTTTATATTATAAAAGAAAACCCGAACGCGTTACTGTTCGCAACCCGGCCCGCTCAATTTTATAAACCCTAGTGGAATCTCACTTGCTTCCGCCGCTATTTCACAGTTCGTTCCCAAAATTAAGCAAACTCATTCATTTTCATTTCCAAAAGAAAAAACCAAACTACAAAATTTTCACCCCTGCTATTGTTCCTCCTTCACTGCCTCCTTGGTTTCCAGTCTTTGCTATCTCGTCGATTTGAATTTTTAGCAATGGTATGCTAGTAGAAAGAGGAAAAACGTGAGTATGATTTATTTTGTGTAAGTTTAGTTTAGTGTTTATATGTTTTATTTAAATTTTATTGAGTATTTAATTTGTTATTCAATTATTCTTATAATAGCAGTTCATGGATTGATAATTTGATATAACAATTGTTGTGCTTGCTTGTGAATTTGTTCAAACTCGAAAAATAAGAATCTTAACTTGGAATACCCAAAACGTAGTCGTGCTAGCTCGTGAATTTGTTCAAATCTAATTCTATATAATAAATTTTTGAAAGATATCACTTCTTGGAGTTGGAACTGAACTCGTAACCAATTTCTTAGTCTTACATCTTAGAGTCTTGCAAATTGTTCTAGCTTCTTTGTTGCATGCCTGAGAATTAATGTTGTGGAGAGTATAAACTCTAATAACTTGCAATTTTTCAATGAATATTACATTGTTGTATGGTTCTCCAAGAAGTAACGTGTTACTGGGCATCCTCTTTTAAACTTTGAGCATGTTAAATCTCTTGCACATTTTCCTTAAGGTCGTAAACATCTTTTATTTGGCACTCACTAAACACCCAAGTATATCAGAGCTTTATGTTATCGACCTAATTAATTAGATTACGTTATTTGACTTCTCATTGAATCACCACTAGAAAATCCAATGCTACCATGCATATTTTCCATAAGCTTTCTGAACATTCACTATGGTTCAGACTGAAGGTTTTTATTTTGACAAACTTTCCTACCTTTTATTGCAGCAAACATCATCATAGAATATATCTTGAAATACAATCTTTGCTAAACATTACCAGTTTGATAGCAGTTTGTACTGATATATCGTATGTACTGACATATTATATTTTACTTGAATATTTTACTTGTTATTGTAATATCATATGTACTGATATTATATCGGTTTGAATATTTTACTTAAATATCAGTTCTTGTTTTACACTGTTTTTAACATGTCTGGTTGGTTGAGATAAAAGGGATGATGATATGTATTACTTACTATAGTTCTAGAAAAACAAGGGATGGTGATGAGTTTGTGGAAGAAGCGGATGACGAGAAAACCGACGACGAAGCGGTATGAGAGTATTTGTAAATTAAATAGGCTGTTTATAGTTTACATATATATAAACCTGTTACTTGTTTAACTTACAGTTTAAACATGTTCATCAAATATATAAAGCTATTCATATCAGTATATATCAGTCTATATATATATATATATATATATATTTATATATCACTATCAGTACATATCTGATATGTACATCACGGTCTATAAAATGTTTATAAATTTTCTTATGAAAGAACATAGTCAAGCAAGTGTTTAAACTGTTTATTTATTTTTTGAATTTTTTCATCCATAATTTGTGTACCATTTCAATGTAACCTTTCAGATTTTAGATTTTTAATTTTAGATTTTAGATTTTAAATTTCACTGCAACGTTTCAAATTTTCATCCATAATCTACAAACTATGAATATATGCGTTGATAAAAGGTCATAACACATGTGTTGATATGAATTGCTAATTAATGCTTGCTGAACTTTTAGCCATTCAATTTTTTTCTACTTTTTTTGTTTTCTTGACATTATAATGTGTTTACCTATCTTGCAACATAAAGAATTTACCAGGCCCTGAATAGCATTTTCATAAGCTTTAGGAAATTAAGCAAAACATCAAATGGCATAGAACCTATATATATGAACTACTAAACATTTCTTTGTATTATTGCTGACTGACATGGCTTCTTAGGTTCATCCATTAACAGTGCATGCAATTTCCCTATCATCAAATTAGTTCAATTATGTTTCACAGCAACAACATTAGGCTATTGTGTACTATTTATCTTTTGATATAATCCTTGTCTAATTTGGATGGATGTTTCAAACATGTATTTGAGCTTACATGCTATAATCTATATCTAATCAGGTGTTTGTGCTATTGTTAAAATGGATGGAAACATAGAGTTGAAGGCTGAAGCTCACTATCTCAGGCTCAATCTTTAAAGTATCTGTATTGTATTTACTATTTTCATTGCATTTTGTAGTATTGTAGACTATGTAGTATTGTAGGCTTGTAGTATTGTACAATTAACTACGAATTGAAGAATTGAGGACTGTAGTGTTGTGGATTGTGAAATTACTAAATTGGTTGTTATTGCTGTATATGTTTATATTTATAATGGGTCATTGGATTGTGAATTATGTGATGATCTTTGCTGTGCTATCCTGTTTCGTATGTGACTTAATACATATTGTATGTCATGTTAATGATCATGAATTACATTATTACGGTTCATCGTTTTCCTTAAACCGTTAACCAGTGCGTTCGAAAGGTTAACTGAACCGTTAAATTTAACCGGTTAACCGCGGTTAAATTTAACTGGTTTGGTCGGTTCGTGCAACCACTTTTAATCGATGAAACGGTTAACCGAACCGTTGCTTTTTATCGGTTAACCGTTCAAATTAATCGATAGGTTCGGTTAATCGACCGTGTCCACCCCTAGCGGTTAGTGTTTTCTCATACAAAGTATATTTCATGGTAGCATACATATTTTAGTGCATAAAAGCATACATTTTATTAGCAATTTTAGCTAGCAATCTTCCATGTAACTAAGCAATGTTGAGCATATTTTATGAATTTAGCTGATTTTTATAATTTTAGTTAATCTTTATAAATTTATTTATTTTTTATAAAACGTAGTGAAATTAGTTAAAAATTAAAAAACTAAGTGAACTTCGTTATTTTCTTATGAAACTTAGTTTAATTTTACGAATTTATTAATTTTTATAAGCATAGATGATATGTACAAAACTTATTTAAGTTAAATTTTAAGAAACTTAGTTAACTTATTTATTCTTGCAGTTAAATATTCATATAGTATGTTGAAACTTTAGTTATCCATTGGATTGAAAGTACAAAAAACAAGTGATAAAAGTAAGTGAAATTCTAAAAATCAAGTTAGTAAATAATAAAATACCTCTTTTAATATTGATTTTTTTGTTGTATGCCTGGGGGATCAACTCACCACTGTGAATAATTCAAATTTCGTGTGTGTAACCATCCGAGACAGAGGCGATAAAGAAATAAGTGAGTTTATATCATTGCACCAATCACTACTGCAACATAAGAAACCACAAAGTACCAGTTGAAGAACACGTCCTGGTCTTTGGTGCTGTTGAATTTATTTGCTCCCATTGTTATTATATCGGATCGCGTCCCTCCTGCACCAACTGAAAGCAGAGCTACTGCTGCGTACAGTACAGTAAGTTGAATGGTTGATGAACGGACTTGGCCTTAGTGATTTGATCATGGCAGTTAGCATGAATAGGATAACTGTCTGCAACCAGCAAATGTGTTAGCCTGAGTTGAACAACTTATCATTGATCAAATGACTAACTTTTTTAGGACAGTATATATTTGAATAAGAAGGTCACAAACCAGCACTGCCTAGAATTGAAATATTGAAGGCGTTTTAATAAAGCCCTAAATACTATTAGTAGAGGCTAAATCCATTATTGAAGTGCCCCCAAAAGTTTGAGAGGCAAATTAAGAGTGGTCCCTATAAGTGCTGCCTCTAATAACATATAGGGGCGTTTCAAATTTTAAATTTGCCTCTAATAGACATGTCCATGCGGAGGTGGACACAAAATAAATCTCACTATGGCATATAAAACTGCCTCAAATAGTTGTAACAGGGACTAACAAAAATGCCTGTACTCGTATTGTTGCCAAAAAAGGCGCCTGTATTTAAAGGCCAAAAAATGCGCCCGTACTTGCTTTAACAATTGTTTATATTAAAGGACAAAAGATGCGCCTGTAACAACGTAACAGTATATACACTACCATAATGAAAAAGTATATGTGTCCTATAACTTACATAATGAAAACAGAACAACATATACACTAACAGTGAGCACACTTGGAAAAAGAACCCATGGACCATAAATTTATAAAACTACATATACACTATTTCAGAATAATTACCTGTACAAGACAATCAGAAAATAACAGGAACAAGGAAAAAAAAGACATTTCTTACATAGAATTAAAAATATATTATTATACTAAAGAAATGTAATACAACTTCTTGCTAAAACCATAACAACGGAAGACTGTTCTACCTAAAGCTGCATACTACAGTACTATTCAAACACAAACTAGAAAATAGTAGGCTGTTAAATATACATCATGAAACCAAACTATTCTATGAAAAGAAAACATGCTTAAAATCAAACCAGTAGACCAATTACTTATCTGAAGTGGAGCCATGAGCCATTAACTGTAAAAAATCCATTTCATTAAAGGTCGATGTAAAGTCCCTCGTAGGATGAGACACTTGAGCATATGATGATTGAATCATATGTCGTAGCTCCTCTATCTCCTTCCCTTGTTTCTCATTAATAATTTGTTGCTTTTCATACATTTCTTCCAAACTCAAACATTCAGATTGCAGTAAAGCGTACGCTCAACCTCTGCGTGATCTACGAACTGTTGATGTCGGTTGAATTTCCTGAACCCAAGGAACCATGTTTGGTGTTACAACTTCTTTGTAACCGCGGATTTTGCCACTAGTATCAAACCCCCTTGTGGATACATATGTTTGCAGTCATACTTCTGGTGTTGCATTGACGTTAATATCAACTAGTTCAGCCAATCTTTACGACCTACAAAAATTTGTATCGGTATTAAAGCAAATATTACTTCATCATTCATGGATAATAATAATATTATAAAAAGATTAGTCTGACAATATATACATTAGTTAAAATAAGAATTTGACACCTGCCATCCTACAAAATCTTATACATAAAGGCATTATCCTTTTGGTTTCATATCCTTCTAAGAAAGTACGGGTTACTTCCAAAATTTCAAAGTCATGTGCATTTTAATCTAGTGGAACTTGCCTACTAAAACACACAACAAATTTGACGTGCTCTGTAATAATGTCAGTGGGATTTGACAGTAGCTTTGTGTTATAATGTTATCGATCGGCAGCAACAGCAGATACATGCAGTGCCTTGCGGGTGAGGATGGATGATTGGTAGCAGGCGAGGAGGTTTTAGCCTCGTTAAATGGTCTGCTTACTAAGCAGGGTAATGATGAAGGGGGTTCAGGCAGTGGGGGCAAGTTTCAACGTTCTGGAAATAAGTTAAATGATAGGAAAAATATTGTACTAGGATTTGATAATTCTAAGAATAGGCATTTTAATACAAGAAGGATGCAGGCCGATGGTGTACTTGAGGCGTGCTACCTGACAAACTCAAATGTGCATGCTGCTTCTGATGATTGTGCACTACCAGCAAGTGATAAAAGATTTGCACAAGAGGATATGTGCGCAGGAAGTACATTGCACACCAGGTAAGGAAGTAGTAGTGGTTCTTTGGGCGGATAATGCAGATGGGATAGGAAAATTGTTATAGCACAGCTATAAAAGCTTTTGGGCTTAGATAAATCAATGAAAATGAAACTTGCTACAAGAACCATACATGTTGAGGATGTATGCAAAGTGTGCAAATTGACTATTTCTAATGGACATGCTGATGGATTTGCACTAGCTGCAAGTAATTCTAAAACCAAAACTATTTAACGGTGATAAACAATCTACAGTCTACAACAATCTACAAAATAAACTCATTGGTAGTGACGATGCCAATTTTGCAGTCAAGTCACCATGAGCCAGCTGTACATCATATAAAACACCATCATAGCTGATACTGTCATTTACTAGTTTTATATTTCATGACACAATTCATATTAACATCAATTGGTATCTTTTCACCAAGTGTTAGCATCTCTATTATTAAGCTAGCGCCTTTAAAATAAATAGAAAGGTCTTTCATTAACGAATGTCAACAGTTTCTTTGAACCTTTGTATTTTCAAAATAAATTTACTTCTTAATATAATTCCCCTGTAAATATCAATGCAAGCATTGTACTACATATTACTGTTTTTTTCATAAACATCATATTTACAGTTTGTTACGCATAACTTATAAATCATGCATAAATGTAAACTGCATTATGAATGCTTAAGTGTGATAACCAAGGTTTGAGATCTCGGTTTTGGTCTTTTGTAATTTTAGAAATTTCGACCTAACTCATAAATTTCGAAAATTTCGATTTCGGTTTCGGATCTTGTTATTTATTTTTCATATAATTATACATGTATTTGTTTAATTTATTCAAATAAAACATATAATTTAAACTTAGTTGAAAAATAAGATATACACAAACAATACCAGTTAATTATAAATATTTAAAACACTAAAAAATATTCATTCATTGCTTCATTTTCAACTTTTTTAGTTACGTCATTTATATATTTTGTGAATTTGTATGTTTTCCAAGTTAAAATTTCATATTTTGAATATTCCTAATTGGAAAATTCAAATTAATTCCATTTTTGAGTTTTTCTGTATAATTTAAAGTTCAATAGGCTTTTTGTTGAACCGGAATTTCGGTTCGGTTTCGTTTTAGCCTCTACTGAAACCTAAACGGAACCACCGGAATCTCATTGTTTCGGTCGATATATACTTGTTATTTGCGATTGAATTCTAACAAAAATCTTAATGACTTCAGACCTTGAGCATCCAAATTTATATTTGGACATCTCACCATTATTTTAGTTAATAGCCATAACTATTGGAATATGGTCATATTTTCTGATTATACAGTTAATATGTTGCAAAAATAGGAGAATAAAATAGTAAACAAAATGAATAATCAAGAAAATATAATTGGACAACGATAACCAAGTACATAATCCTGTAAATATATTTGGACTTTCAACAAATGATATAAAGGACGTGAAAAATTAAATGCACAGATGACTTCAAAGCTCCACGCTCAATAACCAAAGGAGTAAGAGAGGAAAGTAATTTATGTACTTATTATCTGTCAACAACTAACACGGCCGACAAGGAATAACCAAAAAAAATAAAGACACTAATTAATTAAAGAGAGTTGTTGTAAGGCCTAATGCTCTAAAACAATAAGTTCTCAATAGTACTGAATTATATATCAACAAGTAAAAACAAACTGAACTCTCTACAGGTTGGTCTTATTATCACTTGTAGGCTTTTAACTTCGTACCCAAATAGCTGGTCGTCGGAATAAAGGTAATTTCCTCATATGTTATGTTGAACAAGCCATGGTTAAACAGTACTTATGATAGCAAAAGGCAGACAAGCAAATGATAGGCCAAACATAATGCAGTAGATAGCCGGTGGAAAAAAGGGGAAAAAGAAAACCTTGTTATTGGAAGGAAAGGTATATTGGGCATCAAGTGCTAGTAAATCTTGCCGCCTTAAAACAAAAAAGATGATCTTGTTTCGTCGATGGTTCTAAAACTAGGAAGAAATGCATGATCTTTGGTCTTTAGTCTTAACAACGATAGGACTGGAACAAGTATAAAACGTAGCATTCAAGTGGAGAACCGAATCTTTCCTAGCTTAGTATAAATATAAATGGATAAGAATAATATTACTCAAGAACTTGAAAAATGATCAAACTTTAAGGTATGTGGTTATTCATATGCAAGTTTGTTCATTCCAATATATTGTTTGTTAACGATATTCCTACCACCGCTTACATATTATAGCAGTTTCAGTTGCTGACACACTACACATAGCATCCATCTGGAAAATAGTAATTGAAAACACAATTTAAAACTTATTTATCAAGTACCTTTAAACTCTGTTTATCTAATCGGATTATGGTTTGGTGTAGTCTTCTTTTCTAAATATGACTTTTTTAATTGAATTTGTATAAGTTTAGTTTACACAGCAAAAAGAAATCCCAGTCTTTTAGGTAGTACTTGGTCTAAATCTAGCATGTCTATTCTACTATCCCAAGAAAAACCAAAATGTTTATTTATAAATAAATAAATAAATACAGATTAATATTCAGCTTCATGATCAAAGATAATATGACTTTGGTCACATAAACATTTTGTGGTATATGTGAGGTCTAAGCAAGGTTTTGCCTTTTATTAGACTTATTGTCATGATTATGTAGAAGAGAAATCAGTCATGTCTCTACCATTAATAGTTAGAACACACAATTTCAACCGCAGTCCCATGAAATACATCAATATCCCTACACATCTTTGGTGTTCGTCATTTCAACCGTCTTCAAAGTTACATAGATAGTCTTTAATTATTCGTATATTATCTCTACATCATGTGAATGCATGTTCACATCTTGCATGATATACACTTCTAAGTGTAATGAAGAGTAAAAAAATACTTAATAGAATCGGATTTTTGGTTATAGTTTACCTGGATAAAATTTAGCAGTAACAATACTGAGTCAATATTTGAAGCATGATGGTAAAGTAAATATAACTTTGCAACTAATGTAGTAATCAGTACGGTATGTGATATTCGTTTTCTCAATCATCAAGATATTCGTTTTCTCAATCATCAACATTTGTAACAAATTGCACATACTTATTCAGATCCATGATTTGAAGTGAAAAGTCCAGCTGACTAGAAAAACCATTACTTATGTCACAAAGTTTAAATGAAGAAAAAAATTTACCTCTTCTCTTCTCTTGTTGTTTAACTGAGAAAAATAATCAAGTGAAAGGAGTTTAATGAGTTGGGCTTTGACAAATCTTTAACTTCATCCATAATGGTCGATTCCTGTGGAAATTCAAACTAAAAGTATTTAAACAAGTTTTATCCTATGCAAGCTTTCTTTTGTTTCTATAAAGTTTTCTTATGAATGTAAACCACACTTTCTTGTTGTGATTCTAATTTCATCGAGAATCATTTTCAAGACTTGCTTATGGTTCAATGTTCATCTATGCCATTTTTGCATTTGAACCATTTAACAGCTTCAGATACATTGGCAAATGGCCAAGTTATAAGATGATTGTTTCATGTGTCATTAAGGACACAAGTATATGTGTATATATGGCATGTTCCCTTTGAGAAATTTTACTTAGGTGTTCAAAGGCATCTGTTGAAAAATAGAAGTCACTGCTAATTTTTGGAGAAGAAATTATGAACTGTATAAACACTGCGAATTTCATCATAAACGGATCCTGCGATAAAGTGCAAATGCTCAAATTGCGCTTGGAGACAAAATATTATCCTGATATAGTTAGATCCAACATGGTGTAAAGATTCAGTTTTTAAGAATAACACTGATGAAGTTTCTAACAAGCTTAAGTTCAAGCTTTCCGCATCAACGAAAAAATTTCTTTTATATAACAAGTTAAAACTGAATAACGATAAGAATGCTTTTAAAACTTTCAACATACCGCAAATACAACCATATAGGCAGGTTAATTTAAAATGGACAATCCAGTATAATATATGCAATCTTTCCAACCGAACGAAGTGCAAAACATTAAATCTTGAATTTTTACATTAATATTGCAGCAGCTTTTGTTAAATAAAACAATTCAATGGCAACATAAATTCTATCAAATTCTGCTTTTTACTAAAACAAAGTCAGTCTCCAAGCAGCACTTAACTTGTGAAAATACAAACTTCCTTGGTATGTTATATAGTAGAATCTATAATAGCGTGTATAGAAACGCATCAGCAAACATACACAGCAGAGACTAGAGAGAAAAAACTACTAGCATTCAATTAATGTATAATACGAACAGGATCGCGTGCTTTGGAGATCGATGACGGCTCGGACTGCTGCGTGGTTCTGGAGATCGACGACGTCTCGAGCTGCTGCGTGGTTCTACGGCTCTAGTTGTGGTGCGTGGTTCTGGAGATCGACTTGGAGATGAACGGTGGAATTGTGGCTCGAGCTGTGGTGCGTGGAAGGTTGAGCATGTTGGAAAGTTTGATTTTTTAATTAAATTAGGGATAGGGATGCGTTGGAGAGAGGGAGAGAGGATGGAGAGAGGGAGAGAGGCGTGAGAGGGGAAGAGAGGTCATTATTGAGGAATAAGAGGCGCGGCCAAATTTTTGTTTTTCCCTCTTCTTTTTACTAAACCTGCCGGCAGCGTTTTAGATTATTACTTTTTTTTTTTCTTTTTTTTTAATAATCCACTCATATTATTGCAGCACGTTTATTAAAACACTGTTCAATGATGCTGCCAAAAATATATTTTGTTGTAGTGTTCCGTCCATTTAGTAAAATAATGAACTGCAACGATGGCGTATTTCGCGCCACCTTTAGATAAAAGTAAAGACCCAATAATATCGATGCCCCATCTTTCGAACGTCCATGGACTGACTATTTGAATTATTTCGGTAGGTTGGGCTCTCGGAATCCGAGCATGTTTTTGACATCTGTCACATTTCCTGGCATAGTCTGATGCGTCGCAATTTACATTCGGTCAATAATAACCATATCGGAGTCCTTTCTTAGCTAGAGCTTGTCCCCCGGTGTGATCGCCACATTCTTCTTCGTGCACATCATGTAATACCCGTTTGATTTCATCATGGGCGATACACCGGAGTAAAGGAACAGAGTGTCATCTTGTATACATGACTCCATTCTGAATAGTGAACCGCGAAGCCTTTCGAAAAACTTGTCTTTTCTCACTCCTATGCTCGGGTAGGGTCTCATGCTTGAGATAGTTCTAGAACGGAGTTATCCATGATTCCTTATCATGTACGACTTCAAGTACCCAGCCGGTCTCCATTTGATCAATACCCGGGGGAGATAATGACTCAACAAGAACGAGTCCCATTTGCTGCGCTTCACTGGTGCCAGCTAACTTTGCCAGGTAATCGGCCTTATGACTATGTTCTTAGGGTATGCAATAGATGGCTTAATAATCGAACTGATTCAATATTTCCTGGACCCGAGCAAGATAAGCAGCCACTCTCCAGTCTTTGACCTGGTATTCCCCCCGAACTTGACACACGACCAATTGTGAATCGCAGTAAATCTCCACATCAATAATTCATAAATCTCTGGAAAGCCTTAGTTTGGCGAGCAGGGCTTCATATTCGGCCTCGTTGTTGGTCGCATGGAAATCAAAATTCAAAGCATGGCATATAGATCGGCCTTTAGGAGTTTCAATCACAACCCCAGTGCCTGAGCAGTGGTCTTTGATGCACCATCATTATGTAGCTTCCAGATATATTTGGAAGATTCACTGATTTCGGGAAAGTCCTCCGGGATAGTGAATTCGACGATGAAGTCTGCTGGGACTTGTCCTTGAATAGCTCGCCTTGGTGTGTAGGTGATGTCGATCTGACTCGGCTTGATATTCTACTTGAGTAACCTACCAGACGTCTCAGGCCGCGTAAGGACATGCTGTAACGGCTGGTCAATGTAGATAGTGATAAGATGAGCCTGAAAATACGGGTGGAGCTTTCTTGAGTCAATGAAAAAACAGTAAGCTAACTTCTCCAACTTTGGATAATTTCTCTCTGCTCTGGTCAGCCGTTTGCTGATGTAATGGACTGGCCATTGTATCTGGTCCTCTTCTCGAATTAAAGTAGCACTGATTGTGTTTTCTGACACCGCCAAGTAGATGTACACTCTCTCATGATCAATAAGTTTTGACAGAATGGGTGGTGTGGACAGGTGTTGAACCAGTGCTCGGAGTGCGCCCTCACACTCTGTAGTCCATTCAAAGTTCTGTTTCCCTTTTATGATTAGACTGAAGAAGGGAATGCATTTGTCAATGGATTTTGAAGTGAACCTGCTCAGTGTTGCTACCTTCCCATTGAGGCTCTAAACTTACTTTATAGTCTTTGGAGTCTCAAGATTTCTAATTGCCCAGATTTTGTCAGGATTGGCTTCGATTCTTCGAGTATTAACGATGAATCCAAGGAATTTTCCAAACACGACCCCAAATTGACACTTCAACGGGTTTGGGTTTCATTTTATACTCTCAGAGGATGTTGAACATTGTTTCCAAATCTCTGATATGATTGGTGGAGAATCATGACTTCATAAGCATGTCATCCACATATACCTCCATGGTTTTCCTGATCTGGTTAGCGAACATTCGGTTGAAGAGTCTCTGACAGGTTGCCCCATCGTTCTTAAGTCCGAACGGCATCACTTTATAACAATAGAGTCCCAGATCGGTGTCAAAGCTGGTATGCTCCTGATCTGGTAGGTGCATCGATATCAGTTTGTATCCAGAATATGCATCCATGAAGGATAAGAGTTCATGTCTGACCGTTGAATCTATGAGGTGATCAATTCGGGAAAATGGAAAACTGTCTTGAGGGCAGGCTTTATTCAAGTCTGAGTAGTCAACGCAAGTTCTCAACTTCATGTTAGGTTTACTGACAAGTACAAGGTTGGACACCCATTCTGCATATAACACATCTCGGATAAACCCGTTCGACCTGAGTTTATCCACCTCTTCCTTAAGGGCGGCAGATCTCTTTGGATCCATACCATGCCTCTTTTGCTTGACCGAGACATGTCACGGGTTAATATTCAATGTGTGGCTCACGATGCCCAGCGAGATCCCACACATGTCATAGTGCATCCAGGCAAACAGGTCTAGGTTTCCCCGGAGAATTCAACTAATTCTTCCTTCATCTGTTGGCTTAGCTAAGATCCAATTTTTATCATTTTAAAATCGTCGTTGTTATCGATCAAAACATCGATCGTCAGCTCTACCGGAGAAGCCTGACTGTCTTTGACTTCATCCTCGCTTTTAATATCTCTTAGGTCAAGATCTCTTGGGAATTAGTTGTGGTACTCGGGCCTTGGCCCAACGTTAATGTCAATTAGCCGCAAAGCGGACGCAGAGAGATTCCTCTACGCCTTTCCCCTTCTCTTTTCCCTGCGCCTCCCGTAGCTCAGCAACATAACAGGCTCGTCCAACAGCCTGGTCTCCCTGAACGACTCCGACTCCATTATTGATAGAGAATTTCAAAATTAGACGCCAAGAGGCATAGCAGCCCTGAACTCAGCTGGGGCTGGTCGGCCCAAGAAAGCATTGTACGGTGAGTCAACATCCAATACAATAAACTGCAATATACGGACTCTCCAGCACTCTCCAACTCCCAACTCCAGTGGTAGCTCCACCATTCCAGTGGGTATAGTCGCACTTCCATCGAAGCCATGAATATGAGACTGATAAGGCTACAAAACTTTCTCTTCCATCTTCATTTGATCATAGGCTCGCTTAAAGAGTATGTTCACTGAACTTCTATTGTCCACTAAGATCCTCTTCACCCATGCAGGACCTATCTGAGCTGAAATGACTAGTGGGTCAATGGTTGGGGCTTCGACTCTATCGGCATCCTTGTCTCGAAATAAGATGTCGTTTGTCATCATTTTCTATTGTTTGGCCAGAGCCCCGTCTTCCAAGTCACTACAACATTCGAAGCTCACATGCCTAATACAGTTGGCATATGACTCCATTTCCCTCCAGTCCGATCCGCTGGATAAGGACCACCACTAACAGTGTTAATCACTAACCACCTATCGATACGAGCAGGTTCCTTCGGTCTAACTTGATTTGGTATTTGATTTTGATTTGATGTGCCCGCACCTCCAGACTGTGGCGCCCGAACGAACTGCTCTAACTTGCTTTCTCAGTTCAACTTCACGATAATATCCTATAGATGACGACATTCGTTCGTGTTGTGGCCATAACTATCATGAAATCTACAAAACTTCCTGGTTTGAATCTGTTTCTCTAACGACTACTTCGGAGCAGGTATCTTATATTGGATAGTGTTACAAGTTTGCAAGTACACGTTTTCCAGAGATGTATTTAAAGGAGTATAAGTGTCAAACATGGGAGCTCTACATCGCGGTCTGTGATTATGATCCCGCTTCCGACCCTGATTTCCATCGCCTTTCTACAGATTCTGTTCACTCTATATATTTAATTGTACCTTTACGGAACTCTCCCCGGTTTGTTTCACAGCGACATTGCTTTAGATTCCTTCCACACTAGGCCCCGCGTCATCCTTTTTCCTAGACTATTTTACATCCTCCCTTCTCAAGAACTGATCTGCCTTGGAATAGAAACGGTCCAATGACACAGGGGGTTTTCCGGCCAACCAGTTGCCAAATTAGAAATCAGGATTGATTCCCTTAGTCAGTGCCATAAGAATGGAATTTTCATTGGGGTTACTAATCTCAGCGCATGCAGCGTGGAACATTTCTAGGTAACGTTTGAGTGCCTCTCCGGGAGCTTGAATGACACTAGATAAAGTATTAATGTCTTCGGGCCTTGTGACATGCATGTGAAATTGCTCGTCAAACTTCGTTGCCAACTGGTCGAAACATGAAATAGATCGAGGTGGTAGACGAGTAAACCACATAGTCGTGATGCCCCCTAGAGAGATTGGGAAACTTCGGCATTTGACTGCATCATCAGCCCATGCGGCATTTATCAACCATTCATACTTTAAAATGTGTTGGTTAGGGTCAGAGCTCTTTTCATAAACAGGTAGAGTTGGCATTCTGAATCACTGAGGTGGTTCAGCGTAGAGGATGTCACTAGTAAAATAGGTATGACCCTGGGAGATTCCCTAGTTGTCATTGGTGACGCCTTAACTTTCACGGATCATCTGACGGATCATTGTTGGGATGTCTGACATCTGGAAATTTTGGACATGCTGAGCCAAGGTGTGGTCGAGTTCCATAATGCAAGGATTGGCCGGGTGCGGTCGATGGTCCATATCTTGCCTTCTTGGCTCTGGGTCTTCAGGAACATAACGCTTAGGATTATGATCACACCGACAATGGTTCAGATCTGTTCGGTTTCGAGTGTCGGCACCCAACTCAATGGCAGTGATGGTAGTGCGATTATTAGTAGTGTGATAAGGAAACATCCCTCCTTAGGAGGAGGGTCCAGTCTGGTGGCTGGTTGACGGAACAACTCTCGGTTGCCCAAGATTCAAAGTGCGTTGATGTCTGGTAGCCTGTGTATAGCTTCCATCCAGCCATGGGCACATGGATCTATGATTGTAATCGAAAGAAGCTGAAATTTCAGTAGATGAGTAGGAAGCCTGATTCCTTCTGGGTCTCCTTCATCTTTCACGGTTCAGCCAATTGGTTAACTCCACGTTGGCACGGAGCTGCTAGGTAAGCTACTGGTGGTTTTGAGTCAGCTCTTGCATTATTAGTTGGAACTCCTCCCTGGTGACAGGGCCTTGTGAATCCGAAAGTCCAGCGGCGTTTTGGTCTACAGAGGGAAGTTGCACGGGGTTCTACCTATCCCATCCTTCTGAATCTGCAGCGGTTGAGGTAGTCCTATTGCGACCATGATGAATAATGAAGTTCTCTCCTAGACTTGGTGCAAATATGAATAGTATGGAAGAGTTTCTAGGCTTGAGATCTGGATCTTCTCCTTAGATTCTTGCAATCCAATAAAGATAGTAGATCCAATGAGCAGAAGAATAGCTGGATTCTCTCAATGAAAGCACCAAAGTGTTTGTATAAAAATTGGGCACAAAACTCTTCGGATGTGTTTGAAGAGATAAAATGAAGAAAGTAAATGTAAAATGTGGCAGATCTAACAAACACTCCAATCAACATATAAGAAACAATGCAGAAACACACAAATTTAGAGTGGTTCGGCGTATTACCTACGTCCACTATGAAATGATTGATGTTTATTGAATTTGACTTGTTGATTACAAGAGATTGCAACGGTACAACTGAAGTATAGTAGTGATTTCGACAGAGTGTCAGCATCGAGAAGCTAAAAACGTACATTTTCTGTAGGCCAAGGGGTCGCTATTTATAGGTGTAGGCTGCAAATATATTGCTCAGATCTCGGAAGACTTCTTCTCTCATGTGGGTGGTCCCACATGACCGATCCTCGGACATTTGGGCTCGATCCATAATCGATACGTATGGAATTCGTATCGATCAAGAAATGATCTTTTTGGGCTGAGATTGATTAAACACATTCTTGGGATAGTACGCAAGAACTTGTGAAAATTTGGTGGCATTTGGACTTGTACATTTTGAGTTATGATCGATCCAAGATCAATTTAGTAGTTGGCCGAAAGGTTTGTATCAATACCTTTGTATCGATTGATATGCGCATCGGTCCTCCGCGTATCGAAGCGATGACATGAAGCGATGGTTCAGGGGAGATCCACATTCCATGCCGAACGACTGCTTCCTTCACTCGACTATGCCTTCTTCATATCGATTATGTGAGGCTCTATTCGTATCGATGCTCGTAGGTAACTTCGTATTGATGGTTGGAGGCCGCTTCGTACCGATGTTGGCTGTTGGTTTCTTCGTATCGACCATGGGGATTGCTCTTCGTATCCATGCTTGTGTACGCTCTTTCTTACTGTTCTTTGTCTCTTTCCTTCATATCAATTAAGTGAGTGATCGATATGAAACATATCGCTTATGCATGATGGATACGAACAGAAAGGCCTTGATGGATGGATATGAATTAATGCATGTGGGCCGATGGATACGAAATGGATGGATATGAATAGAACGTGATTCTCGTGGAATTTGATCGATCCATAACTTGTGCATATGAACTCCAATCGAATTGAAATTTGAAACGTTGGCTTTCATAGCTTTACTTGTCGTTTCATAAAAATTGTAGCTCGATCCGGACTTGGGCAAAATTTACCGGTATCCATAGTGAACCTGTGTATAACCGATCTTCGGGACGAACTGTCTTTGGTTTCTAGTTAATTTCTTAGTGTCATGGCCTTGCCAAACGGCGGAATAACAACACCCCTTTCGAAACCAAGTAAAACCCCTCTTTCACCTAGGCCGAAAAGCCAAAAGATTCCTTTCAAAACCATTCATAATCTTCCTTTCGTAAACATTGAAAAGCCATTCATTCGAAAGCATAAAAACCAGACATCCTATCTTTAAGTCCTTTAAACATTGCCTTTCGAATATATTGGAAAACCTTTCCTTTCAAACCTTTCAAAGCCATTGGGAAATCACCTCATCGAAACCATTCTTTAAAAACTTTCTAAAGCATCAAAACTTTTGTAAACAAAAAACCTTTCAAAAGCATTTGGGTTCAATATAAAACATGTGGGAACGCCTTTGGAAACCATTAAAAATCATCTCTTTCGAAATCATTTGGGTCTTACCTTCAATAGAGCAAAAGGGTCATTAAAACATTCAAGTCGAAAGCACTCTTTCGAAAGCTATTCCTAAATAAAGAAGTGATGGTGTCGAAACCAACCTTCCGAAAGCATTAGAGAAGCGACTAAGTTCTAAAAGCAAAGTATACCTTCTGAAACCATTGACTTCGAAAGGTAAGAAAAGCAGCGGCTAAGTGCTTTGACCTAGCCGAAATAATATACTTAAAACAAAGGCGCGCCCTCTTAAAACCATTCTTTTAAAACCATTGACCTATTTGAAAGCAAACCAAGTCAAAAACTATACTGTCGAAACCTAAGCATGCGCATTTTCACTTAAAACAAAACAGCGCTTCCACCCCTTCGGAACCTATGGTCTCGACCCAGTACCTTTCGCCTTAGTCCAATTCAATATGTACCAAGTTATTAGTATTGTGTGCAGTGTTTTCGATGGAGTGAAGGCGGAACTACGAGGTCGGAACCCCTGGTGCTGAAAGTAGCGTAACATGAAAAAAGCATGTTTAAACTGATTTTCAGCCTTCTAAAGCAATCTTTTCAACTAACCTGCCTTATTTGTCAAAATCTAATTGGTTGCTAATTTTCTTTTCTAAAAGTGTTGTCAATATTTCAAAAATAAACAATTTAATTCATTTACAAATTACCCCTTCTCCTTTTAAAAATATACAAAACATTTAAGTCTTATTCCTTAAATAATTTTATATATTCACCAAAACACTTAGGATAATTCTACAAAAATTCTAGAAAATCATTTTTAATATGTCCAATGTATAGTAATTTCAGATCCAAAACTAAATTATTTAACCGTGAATAATTTTTAACCCAATTAATCATTTTCCTTCCTAGAAAACTAATATAAAATCCATATTAATTTAGAAAATTATGAAATTTGAAATCCATCTCTTAAATATCATTTATATATCTAAAATCGCAATGCATTTGGATATCATTAAATAGGGTTTTCACATTAAAACATATCATAAAACCTATATGATTAAGCATAAATCATCAACAAGCATATATAAACATTTAATCATTCAAAAACATGGCATAAGCATGCAAGATAAATCAGATTTAACCTTAAAGCTGAAAACACCTGTGAAAAAATGAGAAGTTGTCATTATTCACCTTTGCTTTGAGATTATGGAGTTTGAAATTTGAATGGATTAAGTTGATTAATCTTCTTTTCTTTGCTTTCTTTATCTCCTTCTTGCTTAATAGTGGCTGGCCTCTATACTTCAATTTTTGACTTAGTAATGAACGTCTATTCCTAAGGGCTTAGGGTATAAGAATGCTCTTTTCCCAACTTTGTCATTACCTGTTTCCCTTTTTTATTTTAATTCATGTTAGCTCATTTTAGTTTATTCATTAACATGGCACGGCAATCCATATCAATTACAAATCTTAAATCCCCTAATCATATTTCATTATTTCATTTAGTTTACCTAATTAAATGTTTCTAATAATGTCACTAATAATATGAGGTGTTACAATTTCTCCCCTTAAAGAATTTTGTCCTTGAAATTATGATAAGGTACACAATGAACCAAATATAAAGGTAAAACATTCCATGAAACAAATCAGGATAAGCATCTCTGATCCTGCTCTGAGTCTCCCAAGTACAGTCTCTCTCATCGTTGCTCCACCGGACTTTCACTAATCCGACTATCTTGTTCCTTAGCCTCTTATCATCTCTAATGACTATGCTAATCGGCTTTCTAACTACAGTCAAGTCGGGCTCTACTACTAAATCATATAATGCAGTCAGTGCTATAGTAATCTTCGGGTATCGAACACACTTCCTTAAATGAGAAACATGAAAAACATTGTGGACTACTACCTAACTGCTCGGTAACTCTATTCTATATGAGAATTTCCCTATCCTCTCCATAATAGGAAATGGTCCTATGAATCTCGGTGCCAACTTCCCTGATTTTCCAAATCGTATCACACCCTTCATCGGTGACACCTTAATAAACACTTGATCTTCAACAGAGAACTCTAAATATTTCCGTCTTATATCCGCATAATTTTTCTGCCTAGATTGAGCTTCCTTCATCCTAGATCGCATCAACTCAATCTTCTCTGCAGCTTTTTTAACCAAATCTGGACTAAGAACTACCCTATCACCGATCTCTAACCAACAAACCGGTGGTTTGCATGGCCTTCCATACAAAGCTTCGAATGGTGTCATCTTTATACTAGTCTAATAACTATTGTTATATGAAGACTCAACTAGGTGTAGATGGTCTTCCCATGATCCCCAAAAATCTAACATGCAAGCTCATAATAAATCTCCCAAGACTTTGTTAACTCTTTCCGTTTTTCCATCGGTCTATGAATGGTAAGCGGTCCTCATCTTGAGTTTGGTTCCTAAAATCTCCTATAGACTCTTTCAGAATCCACTAGTAAACAAGGAATCTCTATCACTTACTATACCACTACGAATTCCATGAAGTCTAAATATATTCTTCATAAATAACGTAGCCAAAACAGGTGTCGTCCTAGTCGACTTAATTGGAATGAAATGGGGACAGTTGGTCAATCCATCCACTACGACCCATATACTTTCATTTCCTCTACTAGATTTTGGCAACCCATCTATAAAATCCATAGAAATAAAATCTCATTTCCACACCAGAATATCCAATGGCTGTAGCAACCTACTTGACTTTTGATGTTCGACTTTTACCTGTTGACAGTTCAAACACCGCTCCATCCACAAGCCTACATCATTCTTCATACCTTCCCAGAAGAAACTTCTCTTCATGTCTTGATACATCTTAGTTCCTCCTGGATGAATAGTGAACTTCGAACGATGGGATTTCTCCAAAACTTCCTTCCTTACGTCTCCCACATTCGGAACACATTATCTTCCTTTCTTTCTCAACCACCCATTCTGATCAAGACTAAAATCCTTTAAGTCATGCTCTACATTCCATCCCTTAACTTCCTGATCCGTTCAACCAATACTAGATCCTCCATCTGTTTAGAAGCAATCTTTTTGATCATTACAGGTCGAACTTCTAAAGAAGACAACACAGTAGTCCCTTCATTAGACCCAACTTCAGATCTCCACTGCACTCTGCAAGTTGACAACTCTTCCAAACCTTTCCACTTTGCTATCATTTCTAACACTGCATTCTGATGCTTTCCGCTAAGTGCATCTGCAACCTTATTACCTTTCCCTGATGTGTACTCGATTCCAAAATCACAAGCAGCAATAAACTCTAACCATCTCTGTTGTCTCATGTTTAACTCCTTCTGAGAGAACAAATGTTCGTGAACGGTCGCTCCTGGAGTAGCCAAATACGGCTTGGAAGAGGATCAAGTTGGCCCTTGCGAATAGCTTGATGCACCATCTCCCTTCAACCCTTTGCTTTGAGTGAAATGTGGCAAAAGGAATTATAGAAGATCTCTCTTAAGATCAAACAATTCCATCTGCAACCTTATTACCTTTCCCTGGTGTGTACTTCAATGACTCGTGATCCATATAAAGCTCAAACCTCTCTCCCAAAAGGTAATTTCTCCACACCTTCAATGCAAACATCACCGCAGCTAACTCCAAATCATGTGTTGGATATCTAACCTCATGCGGTCTAAGCCGTCGAGAAGCGTAGGCAATCACTTAACCTCTCTACATTAACACAGCTCCTAGCTCAGTTCCTCACACATTTGTATAAACTACCAAATCCTGATTCGCTTTTGGAATAACTAGTACAATTACATGGGTCAATAAGTGTTTCAAGCTCTGAAAAGCTTCCTAACACTTATCGGTCCAAACAAACTTCACATCCTTTCATGTTAGCTTGGTCATCAGTACTTCTATCCATGAAAAATCCTTTATGAACCTCCGATAATACCCAGCCAATCCAAGAAAATCTTTATCTCGTTCATTGTCTCGGGTCTTTTTCAATTATTCACCGTTTCAATCTTAGTTCGATCTATAAACAACCCTTTCTCTAAGACTACATAACCAAAAAAATTCACTTCCTTCTCTTAGAAATGGCACTTCGAAAACTCTGCCTTCATCTAATTCTGCCTCAGCGTCTCAAGCGCAACTCTAAGATGAACCTCATGCTCCTTCTCCTCTCTAGAGTATATCAAAATATCTATAAACACCAATACGAACCTATCCAAGTTCTCTCGAAAAATTCGATTCATCAAATATACAAAGAATGTCGGCTCATTAGTTAGTCCGAACGGCATCACTAACCATTTGCATGATCCATATCTAGTTCTAAACACCGTCAAAGGAATACTATCCTCTGATACTCTAAGCTGATGGAACCCTGTTTTCAAATCCAACTAAGAAAATACATTAGGCTTCACTCAACTGATCGAACAAATCATCAATTCTAGGCAACGGATATTGATTCGTTATCGTCTTCTCGTTCAACTTACAATAATCGATACATAACCTCAACGATTTGTCTGCCTTCTTAGCAAACATCGCGGCTGCTTCCTACGGTGAACTAGTAGGTCCGATAAAATTCTTGCCTTTCAGTCCACCAACTGCACCTTCAGCTCCCTCGTCTCTATAGGTGTCATCCTGCTTGGCGGCCTACTCAAGTTTTTCACTAGGCTCCAAATCTATTCGAAACTCAATGGCTCGTTTCGGTGGTAATCCTACTACAGGCTCAAAAAAAATCCACGAATTCTCTAACCACGAAAACACGATTCAACTCGTCTTCCACCTCACTACACCCAACAAAGCATTCACCTCAACGCTAGGGCTTTCTACGGTATATATAATCCTGTCATTATAGTCAGGGTGCCTAAGCGATATTTTTCTATCATGGAAAATATCCCAGCATCATACTTAACCAATCTATACCTAATAATCCCAAACCCTCAAAAGTCAAACACATGCAAACTACAAACAAAGGTATGACCTAACAAATCAAGCTCTAGGTCATCACACTTCATCCCTAGTGTCGCATACCTTCCTGTTGGACCTGCAACCCTTAAGGAAGTAACTAAGTATGAGAGTTCTAGGTTAAGCTTACCTACAAACAATGAGATATAAAAGAATGCAATGCACCAGTATCAAACAGAACGCTAATAGATATACCATGAATCTAAAGCGTACCTCCTAACACTGCCTTGCCTTTATCCTACACTGTTGGTCCTGATGTAGCAGGCTCCAATGCAAATACTTTGCCCCTTCCGTCAACAGGCTCTTTGCGTTATTCTTATAATGACCAATCTGATCGTTATTGAAGCATCTAATATTCTTCTTCCTGATCACTTCCTTTGCATTTCCAGTATGAAACTCGTTCACAAAATGCCCCCTTCTTATCGCACTTAAAGCAAAAAACCTCAGACTTTACTTTCTTTGCTGCTCCATCTTTCTGAACACCCTTCTTATGAAAGAAATTTCTCTTTTGACCCTGCCCAACTTGGACCTCCTTCGCCTTATTTTTTTCCAAAGAAGCAAACATCTCCTTATATCTTAAAGCCATCTCATCTATGACATCACAAGGATCTCTAATATGAGGTAAAGTAGCCCTTGCCGACGCAGGCTTCAACCCCCTTGATGAACTTCTCATTTCTCTTCATCACTATATCAACAGTGGCATAACCATACCTTGATAACTCCTCGAATCTTATATCATATTCCAACATAGACATCTCCTCCAGCTCCAATTCAACAAACTTTCTGAGTAAAGCAGACTTTGCAATTACCGACATGAACCTCTCCTAGAACCTTCCTCTAAAATCCACCTATGTCATCTCCTCTTCATTCACTCCATCCATCACACTATTCCACCAAAATAAAGTTGCTCCTTGAAGTTGTCTCGAAGCAAGCCTTCTCTTCTGCTCATCATTGAGTCGCACATCTGCAAAGATTCTCTCACAATGCAACAATCAGTTCTCCACCTAAATAGCATCCTCGATTCCAATAAATGGCTTCCCTCCAAGCCTAACATAATCTCTGCTCAGGATAGCATAGTTATTCACCACCAGAGCCTCTTGGTTTACTCCTCCGGCATTTCCTCCAAACACTCCAGCAACAATTCCATCTTTCATCATATTCACGAAAAACTGATACATAGCTCCCATATCCACTTATGGGACTCTAGCACCAACATTCCCCGCTTGTGCCTGACCTTGGTTCCTTCTAATATTCGGTCTGACATTACCATTTGTGGTGGTGCTTCCTCTAAAATTCACTCTTCCGCTTCCAGCATCCATATCTATATTCAACCCTCGTGAGATATAGAAGAATAGCCTAAGAGAGGTAGGAAGCTAGGCATATAGCATATACTTATCTATAACAAATACAAGTATATTACTATAGCGTTATCCTAAACCCCGATCTTATCTCTAATTCCTTAGGATTATGTTTTCAAAAATCATTTTTTGTTAAATTTTTTCATAAACCTAAGCTCTGATACCAAGTTGTAACATTCCCTATCTGGAGGCCCGAAGCTAAGCGCTACACATGTTGTAGTCATCTATGGTATCAACTTTCAATGACCAAATAGAGTAATGTTAATGGTATCCATAATATCATAAGCACATTAATATGAAACAAAATCACAGATTTCACAAAAATAACATTTCTAATTACATTTCATAAAACATGTTTCATATCCAAGTTACATGATCCCATAATCGTTTCTCAGGTTCAGATAAAATATGATTGTTATAAAATACATCAAGAGCGACATATGAAGATGCCCCTTGGTTGACCACAGTACTATATAGTCACGCTGACATAATAAAACACAGCGGAATCAAACAAAATAAAATAGCAACTCCTAAAAAGCTATCCGTCAACCACCTGCTCGTCTTTGGAAACTTTATTCGCCAACCTACTAATAACCTGTAAACATCAACCTTCAGCCTACTCAAATCAATTTTAAGCACCAAGAGTTTAAGGGGAAAAACATAAACTTCGAGTCAGACACATGAAGCCTGGTGTGAATAATACTATACACATTAGTTATTTGATATTAAGTGAGACCACGCCGCTTAACGGAATGGATTTCCCCTCACCAATATCCTTTGCAAACATATCTTTTGCAAATCATTTCCTGCAGCCAAAACTGGTTAAAAACCGTAAAGCATTATCATGTAAACATACATATCAGGTAATAAATGAATTAACTGTTCGAACACTATAGTTTTTTTGGCTAACTACGAACCTTTGACTGACTCGGGTCTACTATAACATATAATCGAAATAATCTAACACCTTTTGGACACTCCTCTTCTGGACGGTCTGTCTCTAACTTATCTAATAGATACTCCTCTTCTGGATGGCATGTCCCTAACTTATCTTCTTCTAGGGTCACCTGATCCTAATGGTTTTGAGGGCTCACCACTAACCTATCTGTATATAAATATATATATTCCCTTCTATGTGTAATCATCGCTTTAGTCTTACCTATGACAATGCCCTACATGCTAGAATTTTGGACTAAATTAGCTGGGGCTAATAGCTAATGTATAGGGCATGACCTTATACTAGTCCCATCTGGTATTCTAATAACCGAGTCATTTTACTTAGGGTAATCTTTCCAAAATTTTCCTTGAAAATCTTTTCATCTCAAATTAATTTTAACATTTAAATCAAACTTAAACAAGAAAGATTTATACTCTATGCCTTACTCAAAGTCACCTTGCAATATTATATATACTTTACTCAAATGTTTGTTGATGAAAATATTTAAACCATCGAAAGTACCCCTTTTGAATCCACTGAAACTACCCCTTTCGAAACCAAGAAAAATCCATTTTTCACCTAGGCCGAAAGGCCAAAACATTCCTTTCGAAACCATTTATAATCTTCCTTTCGAAGAAGTTGAAAAACCATTCCTTCGAAAGCATTAAAATCTTAGATATCCTATCTTTAAAACCTTTAAACATTGCCTTTCGAATATATTGGAAAACCTTTCCTTTCAAAGCTTTCGAAACCATTGGGGAACAACCCCTTCGGAACCATTCTTTAAAACCTTTCAAAAGCATCAAAACCTTCGTAAACAACAAACCTTTTGAAAGCATTTGGGTTCAATTTAAAACATGTGGAAATACCTTTTGAAACCATTAAAAATCATCTCTTTCGAAACCATTTGGGTTCTACCATCAACAGAACAAAAGGGTTATTAAAACATTTAAGTCAAAAGAAATTTTTCGAAAGCTATGCCTAAGTAAAGAAGCGATGTGTCGAAACCAATATTCCGAAAGCATTTGAGAAGCGGCTAAGTTTTAAAAGCAAAGTATACCTTCCGTAACCATTAACTTCGAAAGGTAAGAAAAGCCACAGCTAAGGGCTTCGACCTAGTCGAAAGCATATACTTAAAACAAAGGCACAACCTCTTAAACCATTCTTTTAAAACCATTGACTTAGTCGAAAGCTATACCGTAGAATGCAAAGCAGGTGCATTTTCACTTAAAACAAAGCAACGCTTCGACCCCTTCGGAACCTATGGTCTTGAAGCAGTACCTTTCGTCTTAGTCCAATTCACTATGTACCAAGTTATTGGTACTATGTGCATTGGTTTGATAGAATGGAGGCAGAACTACTAGGTCGGAACCCTTGGTGCCGAAAGTAGCGTAACATGAAAAAAGCATGTTTAAACAAATTTTTAGCCTTTTAAAGTAATCTTTTCAACTAACCTGCCTTATTTGTCAAAATCTAATTGGTTGCTACTTTTCTTTTCTAAAAGTGATGCCAATATTTCAGAAAGAAAAAAATTAATTTATTTACAAAATACCCCTTCTCCTTTTAAAAATATATAAAACAATTAATTCCATACTTTAAATAATTTTATATGTTCATCAAAATACTTAGGAAAATTCTACAAAAATTCCAAAAAATTATTTTTAACATGTTTTCCAACATATATTAATTTTAGCCCCAAAACATAAATTATCTAACCATAAATAATTTTAAACCTAATTAATCATTTTCCATACTAGAAAATTAATATAAAATCCACATTTATTTAGAAAATTATGAAAATTGAAACGCATCTCTAAAATATCATTTCTGTTCTATATCTAAAATTGCAAGTCATTTAGATGTCACTAAATAGGGTTTTCACATTGCAACATATCATAAAACTATATGATTAAGCATAAATCATCAACAAGCATATATAAACATTTAATCTTTCAAAAACATAGCATAAGCATGCAAGATAAATCAGATTTAACCTTAAAACCAACAACATTTAAGAAAAATGAGTTGTAGTCATTATTCACCTTAGCTTGAGATTATGGAGTTTGAGATTTGAATGGATTAAGTTGATTAATCTTCTTTCCTTTTCTTTCTTTATCTCCTTCTTGCTTAATGGTGGTCGGCCTCTATACTTCAATTTTTGACTTAGTAATGAATGTGTATTCTTAAGGGTTTAGGGTATAAGAATGCTCTTTTCCCAACTTTGCCCTCACCTACTTCCCTTGTTTATTTTAATTCATGTTAGCTCATTTTAGTTTATTCATTAAAATGGCACAACTACCCCTGTTAATTATAAATCTCAATCCCTTAATCATATTTCATTATTTTATTTAGTTTACCTAATTAAATGTTCCTAATAATGTTACGAAAAACATTGGGTGTTACAAAACTTTCAAACTAGCAACTATCGATGGCATCACACTGTTAGGAACTGAGTTGATGATGTTTTGATGACAACAACCTTATATAGTTATTATACTTTACTTTATAAAATATATACTAACATTTTCATATATATATATATATGTATGTATGTATGTATGTATATAGGAAGTATATGCAGGTATTATCGAAGACTGATCAGTATAAAGACTCAAGCATCAAGATAAAGATTAGAGATTCAAGATTCAAGACTCTAGAGAATCAAGATTTCAAGATCTCAAGATAAGTGTCTAGTATTTTGTTAAAACTTCATAATAGCACTCTCATCTTTCTTCCAATTTTCTTTTGGGATGGAACCCAATTTCTATCGAAACCAGTGGCTTACAAACCCACGACAAGTAGCTTACAAACCTACGACAAGTGGCTTACAAACCCACGAAAATCAAAATCATTTAAACTACTTTGTACAAGTTCTCGAGTCCTATGGAGGAGCTCTGTAGGAAGGTTCTTACAATTTCAGTTTGAATAGATTTTTCAAAATGTTTTTAAATCTGTTTTTCAAAATGTTTTAGCTTTCAAAATCATGTTTTCAAAAATGTTTTCAATCTTTGTTTTAGCCTTGAAATATTCCTCCATTCTGATTTTAAAAACTTCTATTTTTAAAACATCAAAACTTATTCTGATTTTAAATATTACTTATATAATTGACGGTCTATATCAATTATATATATATATATTTAAAATAATGTTTTATATTCATTCTCTATCTCAAAATATTGTTTACAGACTTTATTTTGCTTCAGAGAAGTTTCAACTTGTTTTAAATTCAATTGCTTTTACAAAACAACATCTCTATAATTTTGAACTGAGGGATGTCGACATATGGGGATACCCCATGTCGACATGGTGACAGTTGGATTCAAAATTCAAAATTCAAAAGAAGTGTCCATTCGTTCAAAAACCTTTCGCCAATGGTTATGACTGTTGTGCATATATATAAAGGCTTCCAAAACGAATTTTTTAACAACTACTTTCTTATTTTCTTCACTCTTTCTTCTCCACCATTCCATATCCATAAAACTTCATATTTTGAAGATCGTGCCATCATTCTGCCAAATTCTCAATAGGAAATCATTTAGATACTCTCTCTATTTGATTCTCCATCATTTTACTAAAGATCAAAGTGCTATTCGGAGTTATAGGATTAATTTGTATTCAAAAAGTCCATAGAGTCTATCCATTCAAAAGGATTGTTATTAGAAAGTATTAGGGTGATCTTGTGTCCCGTAAATCAAGAGAGTTTACCCCAGACTCGAAGATAGGAGGGTTCCTTAAGGCCTTAGAAATTGAGGGTTGTAATTCGGATATTGGCTTATAAAAATCTGTACAAGGATATTGCCTTGGTGCAGGATTGGATGTAGGAGGATTCCGAACCAGTATAAAATCCGGTGTGTTCTTTCCTTTTACTTGCTTTACTTTACTATTTGCATTTGTTATATGTTCTGTGATCATTCTGTGTTAGAATTCTATTTAGATTTGTGTTGAAAGTTTTAATTTAGTCATATAGTTCATATATTCTTTAAAACACTTTTCACCCCCCCTCTAGTGTTATTTCTGCCTTAAGATCCTTAATCCGCATCCCCAACACACACTTCCAAGGGCATGGAATAGCGAGCATCTACGATGCTCTTTCACTTAGTTTATTTCCTTTTTTATTTCAAAATTATTTGTTTTCAAATTTTACTTTAGCATTTGATTTTCCAGATGTGTAACAAGGCAGATTATGTTATTACTTTCCATTTAGCAAACAAAGTTTTGAACTTCCTTTATATTTAAGTTTGTTGTAGCATTATGTATTATTTACATGACGAAATGGGTTGATGTTGATACCAAACGGGCTCCCAGAGTTTGAAATTAATCAATTATGCTAGTTTCCAATGGGACTAAAAGATGAGCTTGGTCCACTTGTTCGTTTGATAACTCCCGTTCATAATCCAACGGACGGGACACAATGAGGAATAAAAGTGGCCCGACCATCTGATGATCGAATAAATCTTGCCAAACTGTGGAACTGAAATAAATTAAGAATGACCATGACACGATCGATTTCACGCTAAATCAAACCCCAGACCTCGAGGGGAAAATCGATCAAATAAGGAGAGTATGATTCGATTGCTCTCCGAAATAATTTTAAGTTCCTAGAGTGTGGACCAGAGTATAAACATAAATCGGGTGTGAATTGACCACCCACGTAATAACTCTTAGTCCCTAGAGTGCGGACTGAGTATAAACAAAATTTGGGTGTGAATCGACCATCCACCAAATAACTCTATTTCATTGGAGTGCATACCGGAGTATAAACGTGTATTGGGTGTGAATCGACCACCCGTGAAATAATTCTATGTCCCCAAAGTGAGGATCAAAGTATAAACATGACTTGGGTGCGATACAACCACCCATCATGGTTCGATTTGACAACCCTCTGTTAATACCTTAGGTATTGATTTTGATGACAACAATCACATAAATATTACTACTAACGTATCTCCGAGTAAGGCAGTAATATCAGATATATTGTGGAGACATTTACAGAGATAAAAAATAATACAGTGGAAGCAAATGAATTATAGAAGAAGGTCAATCAGAGCAATTGAAGAACAAAACCCAATTAGAGAAGAATGCTGAAGGATAAAGGTGTTTGAAGTGATGAGGAGTTGGTTGAACCATAGAATATCTTGTTGAAAATCTCATGGCAATTATACTTGAAGATCATCAACCACTGACCTCAACCGAATCACAAAAATCCATAAATATAAGGTAATTTGAAATGCTGAAAATTCGCAACACTTATTAGTGTTTATGTTCATTTTGCAACACAACCTTGTCGACAAGGAGGTAGGGGGTTGTCGACAAGGTACCCGTTTTTCAGAATTTCAAATTTTAAATGAAGAGACATTTTCCTCCACCTCTTCACCAAAAGACACGTCTCTTCAACCACTATATAAAGGCCTCTGAAAATGAATTTTAACATCAAGAATTCTCGTTTTCTCTTACTCCTTCTTCTTCAAACATTTGCAAAAGAAATCCATTGCATACTCTTTCAATCTCCTTGCAAATCGATACTGTTTCACTCCAATTCTTCACTGATTTGCAAACCACACAATATCAGAGAGTTGTACTTTAATTCACACCATTCTCTCTCTGATTTCATCATATTCCTCAAAGAATTCAAAGATATATTGCCATTGGAAGTCTATAGGATCATTGTACCGAATCTGCAAGAATCTGTATTAAAGATACAACTACTTGACATAGATTGTTGTTAGTGATAAGAAGAAGGTGTTCTTGTAGCCTGTGAAATCAAGAGGGTGTGTCTTGTAGCCCGTGAAACCAAGATTGTAAAGGTGTTCTTGCCACCCGTGGAAAGCAAGCGATTGTAGTGGAATTCTGCATGATAGAGTGCGGGACTGGATGTAGGATTGGTTAATCCGAACTAGTATAAAAATCCGGGTGTTATTTACATTACTGCATTTTACTTTATTACTTACTTATTCTCTGATTACTTCTTTCTGTTTGCAATTTGAGTAAATACAGTTTTATATTCATAAGTAAGTAGTTAATACACATTTCAACACTTCTAGTGTCTGAATAGCCTTAAGATCCAACATTGTATTGTAGCCACCCCAGTTTCCAACACCCTCGACTAATCTTATACCCAGAGTGCATATGTGAGCATAAACAAATAGATGAGTGAGGTTCAATCATTCACCATTCTATGAAATCCGGCCTAAAATCGATAGGAAGAGTATAAACCCACTAAGGATGGAGTTCGACCATCCAACGTCTGAACCCTCTAATCTAAGAACCCAAGCAGGAGTATATTACTCAAAACCGCTGAATTCGACAGCGTAGCATTAAGGCTCGAGCACAACATTTGATACGACTCAAGGCCACGATCACATGGAGGCTTTGGGGTAGAGCTAGTGGATTGTTACCAGAATTGATGAACGACCAATTATGAGTACATTGAATGGAAAGCAATAATTCAACTACTTAAATAGTAGTTCACACGAAAGTTCACTAGAAAACAATAACATTTATTCACATGTTAGGTTTCAAAATCGTGGTACAAGTTATTTCAAAAAATGGGAATCACGCCCGTACAACCACAGCTAATAAAAGAAAAAGATGAACAAATAGCTATGCAACTTATGTACATACTGAGCCAAAGTGATGGTTATTTCTTCGATCTCCTCACCTTTTTGGATTTTCAAGAGTGGTGCCACTTAAGCCCCAATGTTGCTCTTTCTGGATCCTTTGCCACCTTTTGCGGAAGAGCTTTCAAAGGTAGGAGAGAGTTCACTGGGAATTGACTTGCCAGGTGGAATAAACTGTAGTGGGATAAGGAGTGTAACGTTGATATCCACCTCGGCGGGCACATCTTTAGCCTTTTTCTTCAGCAACTCCTCCTTTTCGATACGCTCTTTCAAGCTAATCTCATCAGTGCGTTCGGAGGCGTCGGTCAACACGACATCGTCAAATTCATCCACCGGGAGCGAATCTTCAACCTTGTCATCGTCAAGAGCCCCGATGACTTGAGCATCGAGCCCGCTACATCAGTAGCGGTGGAATTTTTGTTAGTTTCTCTTGTTGCTCCATACAACATCACTTTTAATAGTTTGACCGAGACCCGAAAGACCTGCAAATTTTTTAAAACAAAGAGATAAGCCTAAAACAATTAGGCGTGAAGAACAAAACCTCTCGTAAATTGGAGAGTAAAGTGGAATACTCATATCTGGTTGGCTCTCTATGGTTGCTAGAGTGCCCCCTTCCAAAATAGGGGACAACACTTTGGATTGATAGTCGGGCTTATCTGGGTCATAGCTCAAGTCCTGCTCCGGACCAAAGGAAACCGATAATGGTTGGAAATAAGAGGGGGCCTTAGGATCGGCCTTCGAGGATCTGGCAACATGCTTCCCTTTATCAGAAGGCGTTGAAACGTCAAAGTATCGGAGTCTTGCGGTGGTAAGATCTATGGGTTCATCTCCATGGAGGATCTCCCGCACTAATTTTCCTTCATCAAACTCTGCTCTGCCCAACTCCCTCTTTTTCATCTCAATGATATGCTCCCAGGTTTCAGCAAGGGACTAAGATAACTTCGCCCAGAAAACTCAAGTCATGGCGGAGGAGGACTTTGGAGTTGAATTCGATGATCAATGGATCAAACAAATCCTTAATTTCATTCCGACCGGACTCCTTAGCATCTTCTACTTAGGTTTTAATTTGTTCCATCATCTCCTTGTGACCTTCATCTCGTACCTCTTCTTTAAGGGCTTCTATTTTGGCAAATTCATCAAGTCTAATTTTCAGATTCTTGTCTTTAATAACCTCTTCGCAGTACCTCTGTGATTCTTCCTGAGCCTCAAACTTCTCTTCCCTCTCTTTCTTGAGAAGCTCCTTATGTGTCTTACTACGGTTGAGAGCAGCATCGAGTTCTTTCTTATGGGAAGCTTCTAAACAGCTCACTGCCTTCGACGTTTCCTTGGCATTTTTCTCCGCCTCGATAATTTTTGTTGTCAACTCCGACAATTCATCATCTTGGTGTTTGATTACGTCTTTATCATGTATCATCTCTAGCTTGAGACGATCTATTTCATATTGTCGCTCGATTGACACTTCGAAGATTTTTTCCGTTAAGTGTTGAAACGATTCTTGCTGCACGAACACGTCATTAACACACGCGAGGGAACTTGCTTTAGCATACCCCTGGATCATATATACCATGGGAAGGAATTTGAGCCCATCGAAATAGATTGTCAAGAAAATGGCCTTGAGCTCAGCCAATTTCTCCACTATAGAAGTATCAGGAGCAGCGGTCGGCAAGGATGGATCAGAAGTGGTAATTGGATGCTTGCTCAATCTACGGTCGCGAGACTGCTTAAAGCTAAAAGAACCAAAGTGCTGCTTATGTGATGTGGCGATTTAAGGGCCATGGAAGGGAGGCTGGTCTCGTCTATAAATAGGAAAATTAGGCTGATCTCCCTAGCGAGATGTCTGAGACTGAGACTTGCGCTTGGAAAAGGAGGATTCCCTAGAATGATAGCTTTCCCGTCAGTCATCTCTTTCCCTACGCCTTCCATACTCTGAGTCGTGGCTAAATCGGTAAACCTCTTAAGCGATCGAAGGCCTGAGACCGAGTCATTGCAACTATATAAAGACCAAATGAGAACATGCAAGTAACTACTGTGTAAAGGGTTAATGAAGAGCGTGTAGTGAAGTGCATGTGGTCGTGAGTGTCCTAGTGTCCCCATTGGCGTACGGCTTGTTGGCCTTGCTTATGGTTGTTCTCCCTTCTTTATTAGTAGAATGAATGCCTTTACCGCTTCAAGTAGGAGATTTGAGCCCTTCGATATTAATATTTGGAAAGTCATAGGTTATAATATCATCGGGAATTTGGAGATTTGAAAATCCGATAAAGAACTTTCCAAGTGTTAGGAATATGATTCTTCTTCAATAGAAGCAATGATGAACTTTGAATCTACGAAGTTCGTATGCCAGTTTCTTCTTTCTCTTGGTGGGTGTTTGAGATTTCACACCTTGTGGTGGTTCAGCCACAGGCACCTTGCGTGGCCCCCCTTCAACGTCGTTGGGTTTATAGGCTTGAGAATCCTTAATCTCACCTTCTTCAACGTTATCTCGAGTCCCCGCGGCTGGGGGCATGACAAAATTAATGGCATCCCTTTCTTGCTCTATGACTTTTCTTGGTAATGCTGCACTCACTACAAGAAAAATAGTCTTTTATAGCGGATGTAGCCACTATTAAACACAACTATAGCAGTTTGATGAACGCTGTATATCGACGTGTTATAAAAAAGAATTGCACATTTATAACACACAAAAAATGCTATAAAAGAGCAAGATTTCATAGCATAAATTAACCGCTATAAAATAGTTATTCTGTAGCGCCTATTTCGCACTATATATCAACATGTTTACAGTGTATTCTGCATCTATTTACAGCATATATATACTGCTATAAAATGTGTAGATACAATAACGCCTATTTGCTGCTATCCTTTGACGGTAACCTCATACGTTGCATTATCTTTTTATAGCACTTATGTCATATAGTTATAATGCTTTTTAGGAGCTATGCTTTATTTTGCTATATATTTGATGCACCCCACTATTACATTTTAATAATAATAATTAAAATGAATCTTCTATAAATAGATAATAATTTGAATAATGTATGGACGAAAAAAATATAATAATCAGCAAATGTAACACATATTCATGATAACAAAATAAAGTATCAACTAAAAAAAAATAAGTTCAACACATGAGTTACCAAATTCAATACATATTCATGATAACAAAAGACAATATAGTCAAAGTTAACGTCTACAAGTACCAAATGCATCGCTAAGAACTTGAATTGCTCAAAGTCTTTCTTCATGCATGTCTTCGGTCATTGGTAGTACTTCCTAAAAATTCAGAACAATTTGAAAATAATTATATAAAACTCAACTGATATTTATATTGATAGGCTCACAAATAGTTTTAGGTAAACTAAAGGACCGGCAGAAGACTAAGAATAGAATTTAGGTAACTAATATCTATGATAATTAAGTACTATAAGAAGGATGTGGAGGATCAGAACATGTGGAAGAAGAAGAGGTTAAAGATGAGGCAGAAGACTAAGATTGGATTCAGTGCTAGAGTGGATGCCAAGATTAGACATCTTAAGGGGAAACTGTAAAGAAAAGCCACATGCATTCAAGATTTGTAAAGAAATGTGTGATTATTGCACAAATGATTGTATCAGCTTTTATATTCTAGGAGTGACAAGCAAAAAACTTCCGTACAAATTTTGTATTAGCTGTAGCTTGGGTATATATACATGTAATCGAGAGAAGTTTTTTGAGTTATACAACTATGATCCTATAATCAAGGTAAAGCTTGCTGCATATAATTACTGTAAATGGGATAATGAACTAACCTATGTTTGTATGAACCGTTGCATGCCTCCAAAATAACATATTAATTGTGTTAACTGAATCTTTAATTGCAAATCTAGCAGAAATGACGTGTAGATATCAATATCTTTACTCGGTCCTCAACCTGAAGTAATTTTATTCATGATTGTAAATAATATTGTTGGTGGATTTTGGTGCTTCTTCCTCTCCTGAGGTGAGCTAGTCTAGTTGTAATTTTTGAGTAGCTGTGGCATGTTAGTCACAATCCTGTGCTGTATTTTCCTTTTTCTTAGTAGTTAAGGTGCTTTTACCTTACTCCTGTATTTCAAGTTTTTATTACGTTCATAATAAAAAGTGGACGGTCCACTATAAAACCGGTTGGCCTTGCTAAAAAAAATTGTAGAATACATGACATGTTCAAATCTTATATAGAACTACAAAACACGGAATACATGGTATCACAGAGAATGTGCTATCAGTAACCAAGTATATCTCTTGAGCTCTTAGGTCTACAGAATGGAAGAAAATGCCATTTATTAAAGGATGAAAATCGTCAGTTAAAGGTTTAAGAATAGATGTAAGATTGGTTATATGAAAGAACGCCTATTAAAAAAGCTACATATTCAGACAGCAGTTAATGGTCATATGGTAGATGGTCAGTTACTATAAGAGAAAAACAACAAAAAATTAAAAAGAAGAAACCTTTTTCCATCCAAATCACTTTAAAGTTCGAGCTAAGAAGATAATCTGATTCCATAGATGCTAACTATCCTATATAATTCTTAACTGATATTTATGTGGTGTGATAGAAATTCAATTGTTGAAAGAAGGGATACAAAACATGGAAGTTTATTTATAAAGTATAAAATGTATTATAGGTAACCGGTTTTGCGGGTAGTGTAGGAGGGTAGGGCATAAAGTGGGAGATTGCAGTGCTCAACCAAATCAAAACTGGAAAATGCGCAAGTATCACATTCAAGATCCAAAGCTCCAATGGTCCATCGTATAACCAAATCAAAACTGAAAAATGCACAACTTTATTATTATTATTATTATTATTATTATTATTATTATTATTATTATTATATTCTTTAATTTTCATAAACTTAGTTAATTGCTACCATTATTATTATATATAAACTTGGTTATTTTTTATAAAACTTAGTAGTTTTTATAAATTCACTAATTTTCGTTTGTAGACTTAGTTATTTTTTATGAAATTTTGAAATTTATAAAATGAAATAGATAAAAAGATGTTGAATACTTTATAATCTATTTTTGTTGTTGTTTTTGTTTTTTGAAATGGTACTTAGATACAACATGTCACTGGGACAGCAAAACACAAATCATGTGTCAATAAATGTTTGAATCACGCTACGCAAGTTTAGAACTTGTGACCCCACACCAAAGTCGAATCACTTAACCATTGGGACAATGGTGTTTGTCTATTGTTGTTGTTGCAATCATTATAAACTTAGTTAATTTTCATAAACTTGGTTAATTTATTATTATTATAAACTTATTAATTTATAAACTTTTTTAATTCTTATTAAACTTAATTAATGAAGTTAATTTCTGTAAACTTAGTTAATTTAGTACTATTATTATTATCAATATTATTATATAAGTTTAGTTAAATTTTATAAAACTTAGTTAAATTTTGGTAATACTTTATCATTTACCACTATTATTGTTATTGTTGTTATTCTAAACTTAGTTATTTTTATGAAACTTGGTTAATTTTTATAAACTTAGTTTGTTACTTATAAATATTGCTATTATAATTTTTTATTATTATTAGTATAAACTTAGTTAATTTCCATAAACATCAGTTAAATTATTATTGTTACCAACTTGGTGATCTATCATAAACATTAGTTATATTATTATTATTATTCCAACAAACTTTGTTAATTTTTATAAACTTACTTAATTTTTTCAAAATATTATTGATGAAGTTAATTATTATAATATTTTTTAAATTATTTTGATATTATTATAATATAATTTTAGTTAATTTTCATAAAACTTAGTTAACTTGATTAATATTATATAATTCATAATAATAATAAAAATATTTATCATTATTATAAACTTAATTAATTATATAAAACTTATAGTTAATTTATTATTGTTACGAACATAGTTAATTTTGAAATAGCAAATGAAATTCCTATGTTTTACCTGGCACATGAATTTGTCAAACAGAATAAGTCATAGGATTTACACTGGGAACAAATATTTACACATGCCCATCAGTATTTAAGGAGCAAACCTCACAAGTGCAGCAAGAAGGGCAGTCCCATGAGCTCCAATGAAAGAGATTTGAGAAATATGTATTATTTTTAGCTAATAACATCAACAAGCTATAATATGAAATCAATAATAAATAAGAGTTCAAAGAAAGATCTCTCTTTTCAGCCCAACTTTTTATGCAGCTTTTGTGATACTTTTATCGCTCGTTCTACATGAAAGCATTTTCAGTGCTTTAGCGCTACCTTTATTTTCAGCAGAAAAACATATACAGCACATGACTTTGACAATAGAGGAACCCAGTTCTTCCTTGCCATAAGGGCTGCTGGCTTCTTCCAAAGACCCCTGTAAGAGCAAATGCATCAATTGGTCAAGACCAATTTCGGATTAATGGTCTTTACCAATTCACCAAAATTCAATATTAGCAACTAGTCCTAGCTTGCCAAAGTAACATAAGAAGGCCAATATACTACTCACTTCACAAACATGCATGATCACCAATGTATGTACGAGCCAAAGCAACAGTAGAGGGCCCTATTAGTATTTGACTCGATCATCTTAAAGAAAGAAACTCATATAAAAAGACTGGTCATCTCTATAGGTTTATTGACAGTGAATTTGATCCTAACTTGGATCACTGCTGTATATTGTGGTATTGAAATGATCCCAAAATTTTACCATGCAAATATAACTATCGTGTATGGAAGTCCAAGTCCGGTCAGTGCATAAAACAACACCATGGTATAATAATATTGAAGACCGAATTAACTTATAATACATACTAAAAATAGACAAAAAAAGATACGGCAAATCTAAAATCAAGAAAACTCATTAAGTTATTTAACTATTTGTAACCAATGAAGGGTAGGGAAAATACTGCCAATTTGTATAACCAATGAGAGCATCAGCTGAATCCGATTGTTGTAACGAATAAATCAATGAATCTAATAAGTGAAGCAACAATTGTTTCTTGAAGAGAATTCATGCTATAAACGGTTGCCAATGATAATAAATCAATATTAGTTTAGTCCAGTTTCAAGTGTTAGACGTATAATCTCTACAAATTGGGAAAAAGAGCAATCATTAATTAGAAGAAGAATGAAGTTGTAGCTAACAGGAAGCAAGTAAGAGAGAAGTTGGGTGTTGGCAGTGGAGGTAAAGCAAAACCTGTCAAGGTTAGATATATTTTATACATTGCCTACATATATATTATAATATAGTGAAAATAAGGGACACATCCCTAAAATGAAACTTAATACACAAAACATCATTTCCCTATTTTCAAATGCTATAATTTTCCTCCCTACAATACCCCTCTCCTCCGTTGCAGCAACGTTGATTCTTCATACGTGGATGTCGTTGTCACATCCATACTTAAAATTTGCATCTCATTAATTATTAATCTTTAAAATGCAATAACTTTTTTGTAGAAACGACGGATTAACAAACCGTTTTTACCATTGAATCACAAATTTTATTATCTTTCTAATGAGTAGCATTGTGCACATAATAAAAACAATGGCAGTACAAGCTATTCGCAATAATTGCCGAAATGTCTACAGTTATACGCAATAATTGCTGAAATGTCTGCAATTATATAGTATGATTGCAGGCAATTCAGCAACTATATGCAATTGTTGCAGAAGTGTATGGAATTATACACAAAAGTTGTAGAAATGTCTGCAATTATATGCAATAGTTGCAGACAGTTCAGCAACTATATGCAATTGTTGCAGATATGTCTGTAATTATACGCAATAGTTGAAGAAATTTCTGCAATTATATGCAATATTTGCAGATAATTTAGCAACTACATGCAATAATTGTTGACATTTTTGGAACTATATGCAATAGTTACAGACAATTCAGCAACTATATGCAATAGTTGCAGACAATTCAGCAACTATATGCAATAGTTGTTGATATTTGAAGAAAAATCGATGATGTTCAAAATTTGCATAATTCTCCATAAATATATGAAATAGTTGCACTCTTATTTCAAATATGCTTTTTTGGTATCAACAATGGATCTCATTTTAAAGATCATAAAATCTGTGATTTTTTGATGAAAACGGTATACCGATCCGATTTTTCTACATAAAGTTATACGCGTTTGAAATGTTAAAACATAAAGATGCATCAAGCACATTGTTAGCTCTTTGCTATTTCATGTGCAGTCTGTTGTAGCTAATAGGAAGCATCAAGCACATCGTTAAATATTAAGGCATTGATTTACTTTTCAGGAAACGGTTATTCAGCACGATAAACGATCTCCCAACAGTTTACGAAGTCATAGCTAATAGGAAGCAAGCAAGAGATAAAATGGGTGTTGACGGTGGAAGTAAATCAAAACCTGTCAAGGCTAGATATGTCATATACCTTGCCTACATATAATATAACTCAGTAAACTCCTCACCGATATCATGATTAAAATTCCTGCCTTTCCAATACTAGCTGTGGATTCAAAAAATTTAGATTTTCAGTTTATCTATGGTCATGTGGTTTAATTTTTAAAATTTAAATTTTCACTTAAATCTGATATCATTTGATTGAATTTTGACAACTTGTAAACAATGGGCAATATTTTTCCTGGTGTGCAAATACTTGCTACCAAATTAGTCTAGCTTTAACTAAATATCATTAAGTTTTGCACATATATCAATATTACCAACAAGTGACAATTTTGAGAAAAATAATATGTATAATTTATACTGTCTGTTAAAATTCATTATTTTAAGCCATAAAGGCAGCTTATTCGAAGTTTTTCATATATATCATCCCTTTTTTTCATGTTTATATAAATATATTCAGAGATCAAGCGAAGGCCAGATAAAGAATAACTCGAAATTAATGGACGATGACTCAGGAAATGAAGACGAAGATGGACATAGCGAAACTCTTTGCGGAACATGTGGTGGTGATTACAACGCTAATGAGTTGTCAATTGGTTGTGACATATGTGAGAGGTGGTACCATGGCAAATGCATAAACATAACCCCACTAGAGCCAAAATCATCAACCGCTACAAATGCCCCATCTGCAGCTCAAAGAAGAGCAGGCAGCGAATTTTCATTTTTGCAGTCTTCCTTTTATATATATGCACCTCCATGCTTACTGAAACTGCCCTCTGGCTTTCTCTTATCTGTGGTATAACGGTATAGAAGGTATAACTTTACGTCTTATGTGATTATGGATGCTTGGTATTCGGAACTAAGAGCTAGTCTTTGAAAACTTATTAGATATTAACAATCCGTAATAAGTTATTCTGATCTATGCTTGAATATAGTTACAAATATAGTGCTTAACTTTAATCCAAAAATGAAGGGCGTATGAATACACGGCTTGAGTATGTGTTAGAAGTAGAACAGAGAAAGAAATAAATAGAGAAAAGAAATTCTCTTCACTCAAATGTAGTTACAAGAGACTACGTATAAATTTTAAAGCAAAGGAGAGAGTGTCATCTCAATCTTTCCCATAAAACAGCTTTTAACTCATCGCTAAGTTCCCGCCAATCATTTAATGTAACCGGAACAACTTCTCGTACATGTGGTCCTAAAGAAAAAAGATAATTTACCGCCAGAAGGCGAGGATCAAGTGGGTGGTCGAAGGTGATGCTAACTCCAAGTTCTTCCATTCTTCTATCCGCAAGAAAGCTAATTTACTTTCAATCCGTGAGATTCTGAGACCGGACCATTATATGGCTTCGACTCCGTTTGAAGTTGTAGAGGTTTTAGTTTCTCATTTTCAATCTTATTTGGGATCTCCTTCGGTGTTTGACCCGATTTCGGACATTCTGTCTTTTATTCCCCGGCTAGTTCCTGCTGAGGGTAGTGCCGATTTAGCACTCCCGCCTTCTTCGGATGATATTCGTGCCAGTGTCTTTGCGCTCAGCAAGGATAGTGCCAGTGGGCCGGATGGTTTTAATGGATCTTTCTTTCATAGTACCTGGCACATCATCCAATCGGATTTCTGCTTGGCTATTCAGCATTTTTTTTCTGGTGCCGATCTTCCCATTAGCTGGTCTTCCACTAACTTGATCCTCATCCCTAAGTGTGATCATCCGAGGTTGTGCTCGGAATTCCGTCCGATCAGCCTGTGTAACTTCGCGAATAAAGTCATTTCTAAGGTCCTGGCCATTCGTTTGGCTCCGTACCTTGATCGCATTATCTCTTCCTCGCAGGCTGGTTTTGTAAAAGGTCGTTTGATCACTGATAACATCATTTTAGCCCAAGAACTCGTTTCTCAGATTGACCGTAAGGTCAGGGGTTCTAACGTTATTTTCAAACTTGATATGGAAAAGGCCTATGATCGTATGTCCTGGTTTTTCATCATCAAGGTTCTTCGTGCCTTTGGTTTTCCTGAAACTCTTATCGACTTGGTTTGGAGGCTCATATCCAACTGCTGGTTTTCTGTTATCGTTAA
Organism: Allium cepa; assembly: GCA_030765085.1. NCBI lineage: Eukaryota > Viridiplantae > Streptophyta > Magnoliopsida > Asparagales > Amaryllidaceae > Allium > Allium cepa. The sequence continues at coordinate 295,589,500 of CM060941.1, read as the reverse complement.
CGGATCTGCCAATGGTTTTTTCAAGGCTGGTAGAGGTATCCGACAGGGAGATCCTTTATCCCCTTCTCTTTTCGTTATAGCGGCCGAGGCTTTCATTCGTGGCATCCACACTTTGACGGTCTTTGGTCAAATTCAGCGCTTTGGCATTCCGAGTGGATGTCCGCTTGTATCTTCTCTGTCATTCGCGGATGATATTGTCATTTTCTCTAACGGTAGTCGTTCCTCTATTCGTCGCCTTCTTCGTTTCATTCAGTTGTACGAAAGGTGTTCGGGCCAACTTGTCAACTCGGTTAAGAGTTGCTTCGTTCAAGCAAAGGACATGGGTCCTTTGAGAGTTTCGTGGGTCGAATCTTTTACTGGGTTCAGGGTTGCTTCCCTCCCTCTTCCTTACCTGGGCATTGTTCTCTACAGAGGGAGGAAACTTAACGCCCTTTTCGATCCCCTCTCGGACAAAGTTAGGGGGAGGATTATCCGTTGGAATGCATCTCTCCTGTCCCAAGCTGGTAGATTGGTGCTTATCCAATCGGTTTTGTGCTCTTTGGGTGTTCATATTTTCGCCGCGATGACCCCAACTTCCTCCTTCTTTCGTTCGTTCCGATCTTTGGCTTCTTCTTTCTTCTGGGGTTCTAAGGGTGACAATCGTCGACATCATTGGGTGTCTTGGGATGTTATCTGCCGGCCTAAGTGTGAGGGTGGGTTAGGATTGCGTAATCCGAAGGACATCTGCTTGGCTTTCGCTTACAAGTTGTGGTCTAGGTTTGGGACTAACGACTCCTTATGGTCGCAATTCCTTCATGCTAAGTACCGGAGACTGGCTGCTTCGGGGTTCTCCGGTTCTCCTTCCTTCGCGAGTGAGACTTGGAAGCATATACAACTGGTCAAAGTGCTTGTTGACTCTCATAACGGCCTCTCTGGCTGGGATGGTGGTCCGTTCTCTATTCTGAGGGCTTGGTCCTCTTCTAGAATCCCATCTCCTGTTCTTCCCATTTTTTCTTTCATTTGGGACGTCCGTATCCCTCCTAAAGTTTCTCTTCTACTGTGGCGTTCCTTCCATAATGGACTCTCAGTTGATGAAAACCTTCAACGGATCGGCATTCCTTTTGTTTCTCGTTGCAGATGCTGCGGCAACGGGGAGACAGAATCGGTGAATCATCTGCTCTACGTCGGCTGGTGTGCCAGGTCTTACTGGAACTACTTCGGCAATTTAGTGGGGGTCTGTGGTTCCATCAACTCTACTTTTGATTTGCTGTCCACTTGGTGGTTTCGTCGTGCTGGTCGTTCCCTTCGTTCTATTATCTTTTGTTTGATTCCTTATCTGATTTGCTGGCACATTTGGTGTGCGCGGAATAAGGCAATTTTTGACGAAACTCCTATGGACCCTCTCTCTGTTATTCGGAAGGTTCGAGATGATGTTTACTTGGCATTTCGGGGCCGTCCATTCAGAGGTACAGTCAACTTTCGTTCCGGTCGCCTTGTGAATTTGTTATCGATCACCTGTTCTAGCTCTTCTATTAGAGCAGGTATTGGCTGATTGCCTCTCCGGAGACTGGTGGTTCTGACTGTCTAGTCTCCTGCTAAGCCTTCTTCCACCACTCCCCCCCCCCTCCGTTTTTCTCATGTTTAGGTTATTGCTTGCAGGTTGAGGCATTCAGGGGTGTGTGTTTCTCCGTCCGTTTTCTGTATGGAGCTTGCTTAGAGTTTTCAGCTTTTACTTTTCGGGTTTCGGTCACTCTGTTGCTGGGTTGTTGGCTGTTTATTTATTCTGTCGGTCTTCTATTTAGCTTGTTTTCTATTTGTTCGGTGGTATCCATACATCGGAACCGGACGGTGGCTTTGCCGGAGCTCGATTTCGATATTGGATGGCGTGGGGGTTTTTGGAGCTTTTCAGAATTGCTGTGTGCCTGCTGGCAGTCGACCTTTTGGATCTTTTTTTGTTAGTGGTTTTTGGATTCCTCTTTTGGTTATCTCTGTGTTCTTCTCATGTATACTCTCGTTTTAGTTTTTTTTCGGTTACCTGTCAGGCTTGTTGACAGCTTTTGGTGATTCTTAGTTATATATTTTCTTTTCCAAAAAATAAATAAATAAAATAATAATATTAAATTCAAATTCGATTTGCTCCAAAAAATTGAATGGAAGTTTTTTAACTTTAGTTGGCCCTCTAGGTTTCCTCCTAGTGTTTAGCTTTGATTGCATGTCTCTTGCTATCAATTGCACCTCTAGAATTTCCTTTAATCGATTGAACCGCATTATCTTTTGTGGGTTGTCTTGTATTTCAACATTGTTGTTTTCTAGTTCAGTTTGTACTCGATTTTTTTGTAATGCTCGTGGGTTGTCTTTATTATGAATCTCATTTTTCAAGCTGCTCTCTTCCATATTTCATTTTGTGTTTGTCGATTTCTGTTTGCATGCAGCCTCTCTTTTTGACAATATCACTCCTCTTACTTTTTGTCTGTAGAAAACGGACCATTTTATTATTTTAAATCTGTCTAATTTTGTGTATTTTCGTATTAATACTTTGTCTAATATTTCCATATTTCAAGTCTGGATTTTCCAACTTCATGCATAATTAACATGGTAAACAAAAATAACTTTAGATAAAAGGATCTATCAGTATACATAAAGCAGGTAAACTAAAAACAACAAGCTACAAATATATATATATATATATATATATATATATATATATATATATATATATATCATATTTTCTGTGTTCATTAATATAGTTTTTTCATTTTGGAGCCTGATACTTGGTAAACATTATACATGTGTGAAATAGCCAAAAAAAATTAGTGAAAATTTACCCTGCCACTGACAGATTGATGAAGATATAAATTTAATCAGGCATGTAAAGAGCCTTTTCATGGATCATTATGATTGCCATCTAAAGCTTGTCCTTTCAGAACAGTCGACGTCTAATTCAAAAGTACATGCACAGCATGGCCTCTTTGATATTCAAGAAAACATAACAATAATAAAGCCAACTGGTAACAACACAAATAAATTAAGCCAAGAAGACGAATGTATAGGTGATGAAGAGAATGAGAATGAGAATGATGAAACAGAAGGAGAAAGTGACTAGAAACTGATACTAAAACATATAGCACACAGATAATGCCAGCAGATATTCAACCAAGTGAGCATATGCAAATTGATACGTGCGAAAATATTCCATTTGGTTCACCGCGTGAGTACTGTTCAAACAATTTGGATAATGAACTGCTGACGTTAGCGTGGATGATTCTTTCAGAGAATGGCACCATCTGAATGATGATATATGATATGTGCGGTTATACTGGTATATTTATACTTCCAGAATAATAGCATCGTATTTAAATCTTTTTTCCAACTCATATCTACAGTTTAACGTTCAACAATTGTTAGTTTGCAAGACTAACTAATTTTAGAAACAGCCATTTCCTAATTTAGTGCCAAACCGTTCAATTTTTGTGTATTTCTCAAGGTTCAAAATTTCGTTTTCCGTTTCCGTTCCGGTATTGAAATTTTTTGAAATTTCGGTTCCGTTCCGGAAATTTCTGAAATTCCGTTTTAATTCCGGTTTGCAAATTCAGATACGTTTTTGTAAATATGCCAGTAAATTTACAATACCAATACTAAATTATAGTCATTCATTTAAATTACGTAGAAGATACAAAACATACAATATAAAAAAAATTAATACAAAAAACTTTTTTTTTAAACATCATACTACCATGCTCATCGTTGTCTTCGTTTTGTGTCGGATATTATAATAAGGTTGAAAATCATATAGTTGCATTTGATCTGAATTTAAAAATGTCGTCATCACATTATCAAATGGTGAGGGTTCATCCTGGCTACTTGACTTTTCAACATTATTTGTTTGATTTACTTCGTGATACGAATAACCCGCCGTGTAGTCAGACGTAGAATATCTATAACCAGCGTAGTCAGACGCGTTGTTTTCAAGCTCCACCTGACTTCTTTCGTATTCTTTTTGATTAAATGTTCTCGTATAAATTTTCCGACTTCTTTAAAAACGCTTGGACATGGTGCAACGTCACCAACATTGCTGTCAAATGTTCTTTCATACATGTTACACCTCCATCGAAAATTTCTTTACTGCAATAATTGCATTTAGTTTTCTTTTTATTGATACCGACCGCCGTGCAATAATTTCAAACGGTGTCACGATTTTTCATATTCGAGCACCTAAAATTATATATACACAATAAGCCAAAATTATACAAACTATATGACATAAATTTGTTAATATCAACTTCAATTTAACTAAAAAAAATACTATAGAAAAAGTAATAGATACTAATCTAATTGTCCATTAACCTAACTCTAAAGCTCGGCTCTGTTTAGTAAACACATATATTAAAGGACTAGTGTAACTTTGGTAAACAAACATTCAGCACTTTTAATGAAAATGATTAATAATCCAAACCAAGTTATACAATAATTGTCAACAATTTTAATCAGAAAGCCCAGCCCAGCCCAGTTTAGCGTCAGCTGCCACTACATCTGCAACAATTCTACCCTAATACCTTACCACTCAAACGCCAAAATTAGCCGCGTCAATTTCAATCCATGGGTTCAGAAAAATAATAATTCAAAAACTTGCTTCAGGCTCGCACGCGGTTACTTGATCGTACGGGCTTAGCTGCACTACACTTCCAAAAACCTACTTCAAGATGCGATGTAGATTAGGAATTCCTGGAGTAAACTTCGATTGGAAATGGCTTTAAATTTGTGAGTTTTGTGTATATTGTTCTAAGATTGTTGTGGTTTTTATTGTCAAATATTGCTTCTTTTGTATATAATACATCGCTTGAAAGTTAAAAGCACGATTATTTGTCTGAATTTTTTAACAAAACGTTAACTTGAAATTGATTTAAGTGTACAGAGATTTTTTGCTTTATGGAATGATATGAGTTAAAGCTGATTGTTTTTTTTACCTCATTGTATTTTTTTTGTCCGGATAACGAAACAGATTTATTACCTGATTCCGTTCCAGCCACCGTCGGAACTGGGCCGAGATAGTCGGAATTCGGACGTGCCGGACGGAATCTAGAACCTTGACTATTTCCAGTTTGTGCGAGTTAATGACAAAATTCGATTTATCTAGACGTTTAAAAGTATACCCTCAAGTGGTCCGAATTTTATTATAAATACCTAGATGTCCACGCCCATATGGTATAACGATTATCATATCATAATTGTAAAGAGAGCGATGTTATGTACAATATTATGCAAAATATATCGTTCATTGGGATTTATCACCGCGTGCTTATCAACATCAACAAACAATACCGACAATTAACCATTAAATAAGACATTTACGGATCAAACAATTGTTTGTTCTCTTTTACTATACCTATGTACTTTAGCAACATGTAATGCACATAAATAATTATACATCAAAACAAAATAAAAAATCGTACTATGAAATAAAATGTGTTCTATGTCTTCTTCTTTTTGTGGATACAGATTTACCATCGATTGAGAATGGATGAATATTGGATAAAATGTATGAGAAAATAAAATTAAAATTAAAATAAGACGTCATCTGAATGATTCTTTTTTTTTTTTTTTTTTTTGGTTATGAATAATTTATGCTAAGCACAATTGGAGCAATGCACAGCAATTTCGCCGAGCCTGAAGTATTTGATAGATAAAGTAGAGAGTTTACAATAGATAATAAAGTTGCTTGTTACTGAAGACTGAACTGAAGGAATCTCGCCAACATAATCAATAGGCAATTTGTATCAAATTTCTCTCAGTTATCAAACATTCAGATTTTCCTACGTCAGGTTTCTACTTGATTATCCAAATCATCTCAGCTTTTTCTTCGATTTTCTTTTACACCACGTTGGACAAATTAAATATAAATCAACTTTTAACTTTAATGCTTAAAAAAAAAAACTTTAACTTTAATAGCCATGTTTAATTTATAAAGAAACATGGTTCTAATTTCTCATTCAGTGTCAATGATCGAACACCGGAGGACAGTCAGATTGATCCATTGAGGATCTTGATTTTATGCAGAGTAACCAACAATCGATCAGTATAATTTTGGGATGATGCAGTTTTATACTAGTCAATCAGCGCATCTCGATAAATCCGGCCGGTTGTAGATGTTATCTTAACTTGCTTAAATTAATTTCTTTTCCTTACCAAGTTGTAGAAGAAATTATCTACTTATATTTTAAGGACAGTTTGGTTAAAGTTCTATTAAGTTTCAAAATACATCAAATAAGTTTGAATGTGTACAAGTAAACATATCCAAGTTTGCTCGTAGAAAACTATATCCTTCCTTAATCTTGAGCAGAGTTAAGATTCGATCTTAAAGGCCCAAGTATGATCGTCCATATCAATCGGGACATCAACCGTCAGCTCAGTCAGCGCCATCCGCACTTCCTATGACTTCTTCCTGAGATTCATACCAAACCCACTATGGTTCCCAAGCCAGGGCATAAATTTTAGTTGTAGTACTTCCAAATTTCTGCTGTAGAGAGCCATCTACATTCTAGCCTTTCTCCCATAACTTTGCCTCTCTTAACTCAACGACATAACATTCGTGTCTTACGATCTGGTCTCCTTTAACTGATCCCACCTCATTCTCTATAGAGAACTTCATTATTAAGCACTAAGAAGCCAGTTCTATCCTAAAATCAGCCAGAATCGATCAGTCTAAAAAGGCATTGTATGCCGAATGTTCATCTACAATAACAAACTTTTGAATTCGCATCACCTTGAGGTTTACATCTCCTAACTCTATGGAAAAATTAATTATCCCTATCGGTTGCTTTGCCTCACTGGTAAATCCTTGAATCCTGGACTTACAAGGCTTAACATCCTTTATACTGGTTCTCATTTAATCGACCATCCTTTTAAATTAGATATTTACCGAACTTCTACTATCCACCAAAACTGGACGCACCGTAGCAGAGCCAAAGCAGCCATAATCACCATGGGGTCAAAGGTTGGCACTTCAAATCCATCAGAATCTCTATTCCTAAACACAATACTATCAGTTACCATTCTTTTCTGCTTTGTTGGAGCTTCGTCCTTGATGGCAAAGCAACTTTCCTATGGTACATGCTTCAATGAGCGCGCGGTCGCTCTATTTTTCTCCAGTTTTTCTCTCCTGGATGAGGTTCTCTTGTTATAATATTTATAACTATCTTTCCATCAATCCGCCAAGGCCCCTCTCCACCAGGCTAGGTTGATTTCCTTAGGCATTCGGCCTATGGGGTCTGGTATTTTGTCTTCCATCCTACGGCTCCATCACGTAATGTTGTAACATTTTTTCCTTATCAATTCCTCAATAAAATCCCTAAGATGCCAACACTCGTTCGTGTTATGTCCATGAGTTTCATGAAAGCAACAATACTAGCTTGAGTGCCGCTTTTCCTCAATCGCTCCCTCCTAGGTGGCCTTTTGTACTGTTCTGTCCCTTATGTAGCATGGTATATGGTTTCCAATGTACCATTCAGTGGCCTATACCCATCCGACCTCATCTTTCTTGGGCGCTTCTTAGCTTCATTCCGCCTGTCACCTTAGCCCTGATTTCTCTTTTTACAATTATTAGAATTACCAACATTTACTGCCACATTACCGAAAATCTCACCGGTTTACTGCATCGCCATGTTTCTTTGAATTCCTCCTTTGACTATCCACCATCAAACTTTCCATCATTTTGATTTTCTTCTTCCAAATGCAAGAACTGATTAGCTTTTCGGCGGAATTCATCCATAGTCGTCGGCTGCTTCATCTTCAGCCATTTCTCAAAGTCTGTGTTCTGAGTATGCCTGGAATAATGCTATAAAAACCAAATTTTACTTTTGGTTATTGGCCTCTGTTATTGCAATATTAAACATGTTCAAGAATCTCTTCAACGACTTCTTAGGTCCTTGAGAAATGCTCGATAAAGACATCACATCCTTGAGTCGAGCAGTGTGGAACCTAAACTGCTCCAAAAAATTCTTCGCCAATTCGCCAAACGTCGATATGAATTTCGGCATGAGCCGAGTAAACCACATTGATGCCACACCTTCCAGAAAATAGGAAAGTATATACACCAAACTGCGTCTATTGCTCTGGCACCATCCATATACCATTATATTTAAACAAGTGCTGCTTGAGATTAGTGGTCCCATTATATGATTGACATCATTGACATCGGAAACATCCTGGAATACTCCTCCCTTAGAATATTCCCTATAAATGGAGTTCTGTTTGGCGAGGAACCTAACCTTAATCCTTATTCTTTCTCCGTTTATTTTCTTCCACCAACCACTTGACCATATCCGCTATGTACTTCTCATTAGCATAGAACTCTAAAGGTCAACCAACAAGAGCTATACCGAATGTTTCACTCTACTAACGGCCTCAGTTTGCTTGTAAATTTCTAAGTTCTTCAGTCTCTACGAGAACCACTCCTCATCTCTTTTCTAACGTCTGATTATCTCCATAGCAATTATTTGTACACCTACATCTCAAAATTCAACATCCTATTCATAACATTCACGGTCATGCTGCAAATCATCCTTAGAATCAGACAAGTTAGTAGCCTCGGCTCCCTGTCCCTTTAAGGGTCCCAGATTCATGTCGGTACCAACCTAATTCTGGTCGGTATCGATTTGAATCCCTGAGAGGGAGCTCTCCTATTTCCTCCAACAACCATCCTGTTGCTCCAACAACCTTCTCCTTCTGCTTCTATTTTTCGTTTCTTCTATTCTGACTAGAAGCAAACGAGTTCTCCTCTTCAAATCCAACAAGTGAAGTCTCCCTTCTGCTTCAATGGTTCTTTATGACTGCTGGGTCAGTAAAGCTATACCAGTGTCTATCTATTCCAAAGAGCCTTTTGACTATCAACCATCTTCTGATCCAGCTCCTACATCATCTTATCAAATTCCACTCTGGTGACCATCTCCCGAGGGGCAGATGGTCCTGCTAATGCTATTGTGGGTTGGTTTCTAACCTTTGTACGATGGGAAGCTCCTTTATCTAGACCAATTATCACATTGAATTTAGCTGATTTCCATGATGGTGTCACTAATTCCAGTACACACATCCTTCAAATCCTTTTATGAAAACCTTCTGGATTTGACCTTTGGATGCTCCAATCCATGAAAGATAGCTACATCTATGCCTGAGAAACGCTGTTCTAAGTGAAAGCACAAAAATGTTAAGCCTAGAAATGGCACAACACCAAAAACAAATTAAAAGCAAGAGATTAAGCAAGAACAACAAATAAAATAGAGAGTGCACCAAAGTTTTTATAGTGGTTTGGAAAATTTCCAGCCTACATCCAGTATGTTGTTATTCATTATGGATTATGTCACAAGCACAAAGGTTTGGTAGGTCTAACATCCTAGAAAAACCAAGAGTAACTTCCTTAGAGACTAGGGTTGAGGAGAGATAAAAGATGAAGAAGCCAAAGTACCAAAAGTCCTTCTCTAAATGCTACAGGTGATGTATTTATAGGAAGATCATCTAGTAGAATCGCCATATGCCAATGTACTAAGTCTAACGTCTTATCCGAGAATGCAGGAGAGGAGGACGGGTCCCAAAATCGATAAATTCATCTCCGTACCGATCACTTCTGATCGGTATCGACTTGATTTTTTGATGGGGAGTTATCCCATCTTCCTCCCTTGTGTCTTCTATCTCCGATCTATTATACTCCAAGCACTTTTCCTTAGATATTTTGTTGTTTTCGAGGGGTTCTAACAACACTTGTACTTGTCTGCCTTTCTTCAGAACCTCCTTGGAGTTGTTCTCCTAGTCCTTTAGAAATGCACGTCGAGATGATCACTTAGGACTAGTGTTATGGGCAGTTTCGCCCATGCGATCAAGACTTAGAAGATGATTAAGTGAAGGCAAAGAAGGGTAGGATGGAAAGACACAAGAGGTCGAGATAAATGAAGAAAGCATAAAGATGAAAACCCCCATGTTTGGTAACCTAGGTACCAAACAGGAGATCCTGTTCGACACACATGGTACCAAACATGAAGTCCTATTGGGTAACAAGGTAGCGAATAGGAGATCCTGTTTGATGTCCAATGTAACGAACAAGAAATCATGTTCAATAGATTAGATGTCGAACAGGAATGGTATAACTCGAGAACTGAACCAGAGGAAGTTAAGGGAGGCCGAACCAGGGAAGGAGGTGTAAGAACATTACCAATAAGGGGTCTGTGTGCACTTCATTGAACCAATCAACACCGAACCAAGTTTTCTAGACGAACCGAACAAGATATATATTGAATGAAATCTGTATATATATGGAATTCATGATTATATCTTCTACAAATGGACATATATAATTTAGGAAAATTATAAATAGAAGATGTCAGATTTTCCAGAGTAATCTACCAAGTTTTTCATCTTTATAAGTATCTAAGCATTTGGCATCCATGAGGCAATTTTTAGAGCTTCAAGCTTCTATGCTACAGAAATCACCAAACCGAGCTTCCAGATTCCTATATTTTATCATAAATTTTTGTATTTCATATCAAAGCTCTTGTAAAAGTTAAAATATAAGAAAAAAAATTAAATATGAACAGTCCCATTATGACTGAACCACTCTAAATTCGTGTGTACTTTACTCTTTCTGCATTACATTTTCTATTGCTATTGTTATAAACTCAAATGGAGGTGTTGCCCAATTTTTGTACAAATATTTTTTGTGCTTTCATTGAGAACCTTCTCAACATGCCTCTTAAATCTAAGAGCAAGATTGGTGGAAAATAGAGGAAATGCTAACCTAGCTGTTATAGAACAATATAATCATTCTTCTAGTACCTCAACACTAGATGCCATCAGTAGAGGTGACTAAAATAAAGTTGTGGTGGACCTCAATACCCATTTCGCTACTCAACATCGAGCTATTGTGGACCAAATTATGACACGATTATGGTAGATGCGACCATCCCTACACAATACTGAGACAAGGGAAAGGACCAGATCTCAAGGATATGAAAGAAGGAGGAGTTTATACTGTAGCGGTGAATCAAATCAAGAAAATTGAGGAGTAGAACGAGAAAATGCCGAGGAAGTGGGTCAAGCAAGACCCCAATCGGACACTGTGCCCAAGGATTGGTTCAGTGCCGAATCAAACAGGGGAGGTGAAGAACTAGGGGCGGCCATGGTTGAACCTTCTCGACCTAGGCAATGCTCTACAGTCTTGGAAAAAGTAGTAGCAGAAGGAAGGCGAGCTCATCGTCACAAGAATTCCTGAATTAAAGAATGATGCTGGGATCATAGGGCAAGTCAACATACAAGGTATCAAAGAAGTCTCTTGCCTCGATGAGAGAGGTTGATCCAACTATGCTCGTCCCCCGAACTAGAAGATGGCATGGCGCGAATTATAAGAGAGTGCATCTTCCATGAGTATATAGAGCGTGGAAGAAGAGCAAGAGTAGGTAGCCTGTTTTCTATGGAAATAGAGACTGCTCGAAATCCTAAAGCTTCTAGATCCCCACTATGGGACCTTACCAAGGTTTGACTAACCCCATAGTGCATCTAAAATGATATGCACAACATATGTTAATGAGTGGGATGACAAAATAATTTTTATGTAAGTGCTTTTCCCTCTTCCTATCGAATTTGGCGACTACATGGTTATGTCATCCTCCCCCGGTCCGATTCACTCGTAAGAGATGTCGAAAGAAAAATTTATCAACCAATTTCGAGTTCTATAGAGCAACCAAAAGACTCGTACTCATTGTCGGATGTGAAACAATGGGAATACGAAACATTGTGGCAATACTTAACTCGCTTCAGTACTACAGCTACCAGTATCCAGATTGTTAATGAATAGTTGACACTTATGGCATGATGTGGTGATATTCATCCTGACACAAAGATGGCTTGGTATTTACTAAGGATAAACTAGGTATTCTGTAGGATTTCTTCTATAAAACAACAAATTACATGCGATTAGAGGAAGCAACAATGGGATAATAGATTAGACAACTGTCAAACCGTTGGAAGCTTCTAGTAGCATGAATGCTATAGTTAAAAACGATGAGGGTAGTGATGCAATAAAGAAGAAAAATAATAATTCAAGCAATTTCGATGGGAATAAAATGGATCAAAAGAGGTTCAAGCCTAGCATGAGGTTTAATACTTATATGGATTTGAATGGTACTATACAAAACGTCAACCTCGCAACCCAAGTAGAACTCAAATACAATATGCATGTGCCAAGAAAGATATCAATGATTAAATGAAAACCCAAGAAGCATTGTAGATTCCACGAATCCCATGGGAATAACGGTAACGAACGTCATCATTGAGCAATATAATAGAAGAACACATCGAGAAGAGAAAGCTGAAACGATATGTTAGGAATTTGAATGCTTCCCGCGCTCCTGAACAGCAAACCCCAAAGCAACTACCACATGGAAATGAAGGTGACGGATCTAGTGCTAATTGTGGAAAATATGAGAGGTTGGTGATTAATTCCATAGGGGAGGGCCGCATGTAGTCGATAAAAGTTGGGCTGAAATGGAAAGATACGGAAAGTCCTTAAAAACAGATAAGCTTACATATGCACCATAGGCGAGGAGCATAGAACTAAGGCCCCATGTTAGGAGTAGGAGGTGATAACCTTTAAAAACAATGACTTGCAAGGTAAGCGGTACCCACATATGGACCCATTACTAATTTTGGCAATTCTTTGCCCGACTGAGGTGCGTCGGATTTTGGTTGACAACGGGAGTTCAGTAAGCATTTTGTTCAAGGATGCATTTGATAAGATGGTGTTGTACATGGAAGATATCACTCCCTACAACCATGTGGTTAATGGTTTCAAAGGAGAGGACATAATGCCCTTAGGAAGGCTAGATCTATTTGTTGAGATAGGAACTTGTCCCAATTAGTTATACGAAAGTTGACTTTCATCTTGGTGGGTGGATTCTCAGCATACAATGCCTTCCTATGGCATCCGACCTTATTTGATTTTCGCGCAGTGGTAGCTCAACGATGCTTAACCACGAAGTTTCCTATAACGAATAGAGTAGGAGTAGTGGAAAAAAATCAGGATGTCACAAGGGAGTGCTATATGGAGGAACTCAGGGAAAACAAACGATGGGAGAAATGGATGTGAGCAGAGGTCACATTCCGTACCAAGAATTCTATCGCATAACAATTAAAGGAAGGGCCCTCGCTCGAGTTTAGAGCAATCCTCACAATGAACTTGACCCAAGAGATGGAGGAGAGAGGGCCATAGCTGAGTTTAGAGAGACGATGGAATTTATGGAGATAGATAGCAATGATCCAACGAGACTCATGAAAATAGGATCCATATAAGAACGAAATCTTAAGATACTGCGAATAAGATTCTTACGGGACAACCAAGACATGTTTTCCTGGTCTCATGCAGACATGTGCGGAATCTCTCCCTTGGTTGCCCGCCATGCTTCAAATGTTGACCTAAGGAAACCCCAGCGAAGCAAAAGAAAAGAAGTAGGGTCTAGAGCGCTCGGTTACTCTAAATTAAGAAGTGAACATTTTGTTAGCAAATGACTTCAGCAGAGAATCACTATACCCAAAATGTATTGTAAACCCAGTTTTGGTCATGAAGTCGAATGGGAAGTGGTGAACATACATCAAACTCTCCAACTTGAATGATGCTTGTCCTAAGGACTGCTTCCCGCTCTCGAAGATTAACCAACCAGTAGATGGAATTGCCGTGCATAAACTTCTATCTTTTATGGATGCATATTCTGGATACAACCAAATTGAAATTCATGTCCCCGATCAAAAACATACTAGCTTTGTTACCAACTTAGGGCTTTACTGCTACAAGGTCATGCCGTTTAGGCTTAAGAATGCAGGAACAACTTACCAACGCTTGGTTAATAAGATGTTCGCCGGACATATAGGAAGGACTATAGAAATATATGTCGATGACATGATTGTAAAATCAAAAAGATGAAGATCACATCTTACGCTTGGAGGATATGTTTCAAATTCTACGAGAATTTGGGATGAAGTTGAATCTGCTAAAATGTTTCTTTGGGGTATCTTCTAGAAAGTTCTTGGGATTTATTATGCATGCTAGGGGATCAAGGCTAACCCAGAATATGTCCAGGCTTTGCAAGACAAAAAAATTACCAAAACTTAGAAGGAGATACAAAGTCTAAATAGGAAGGTAGCAATTTTAAGCAGGTTTATGTCTAGGGCAATGGATAAATGTGTTCATTCATTCATGAAGGAAAAAGGAAAGTTTACATGGATAGATGAGTGCTTAGTCGCTTTCTTAAACTTTTTGAAACATTTGCAGAAGCCACCAGTTCTTTCTACAACTGTCAGGGAAGAAGACCTTTATTTATAGTTGGTAGTGTCATTCCATGGCCTGAATGCAACATTTGTTGGAGAAGAAGATCGAGTGCAACGTCCAATATTTTACGTGATTAAATTTTTTATTAGACTGGAATCTACATATCTTTAGCTAGAGAAGTTGGCATACTGCTTGTTAATTGCATCCCAGAAGTTGAGGCACTATTTCCAATCACACCCCATCTGAATGCTTACACATTAGCCCCTGAGACAAGTCCTACACCGACCCGACACCTCGGGAAGGTTCGACAAGTGGAGTATTGAGTTGAGTCAGTACGAGATTACCTATCATCCATGGACAACAATCAAAGGGAAAGCCCTGCAAACTTTATTACGAAGTTCATCATTAGAGACAATGAAGTGGAATCCCAGGAGGAAGAAGCACTTAAATGGCGGATGTATATGGATGGAGCATCGAACGAGCATGACTCTGGCATAGGAATAGTGTTGTTAACACCTGAATGAACAAAGCTGAGCTGTGAAATATGATTGGCATTCAAGGCAATGAACAATAAAGCTAAATATAAAGCTTTAGTAGTAGGTATGGAAATAGAAAAGCAGTTGGGAATTAAGTCATTGTTCATGCATAATGACTCCCAGTTCTCGTGAATTAGATGCTCGGAGAATTCTAATCTAAGGGAGAGCGCTTGAAATCCTATTTGGACAAGGCAAAGATCTTACTTAATGAAATGGAACACTATATGATCAAACACATTCCCAGTGAAGACAATCAGGATGTAGATGAGTTGGCAAAGTTAGCAAGTTTAGAAGTTGGGCCTTTATTGGGATTGGTACCCATTACGATCGTTCGTAGCCTTAGCTTCAAGGAGGTGAACGTGATTACAAATATCAACAACGAGGAGACCTGGACGACACTGTCAATAAGATATCAGAGTGAAGGAATATTACTAGGTAATAGGAACGAAGCTAAAAAATGTCATGTGGAAGGTGCCTTGTTTCATCATTCAGGATGGAGTGTTGTATTAGAGAGGATTTTTGAATCCATTACTAAGGTCATCATCGAAAGGGAAGCTGAGGAGATGTTGGAAAACATACACCAAGGGGCTGTGGAGAGATCATAATGAGGGTAGACATTGGTAAACAAAGTGTCGTGGTATGGATATTTCTGGCCAACATTAAACCATGATGTGATGGAGTATACAAAGTGGTTAGACAGGTGCTATTGTTTTACGAAGATTCTAAGGTTTCCTCGATCAAGGTGAGTCACATGGTTAGCCCTAGCCCTTCATGGTTTGGTGGATAGATTTAATTGGAAAACTTTCAATGGCACAGGGTAAAGCTAAGTATGCAATAGTAATAGTTGATTACTTGACTAAGTGGGTGAAAACTGAACCCCTTACTAAGGTATCAACGGCCAAGGTCATAGACTTTTTGATTAGAAACGTAATATGTACGTATGGAGCTTCCCTTTAGGTTATCTCGGATAATGGATTCCAATTTGACAGCAAGGAATTTGCTGATTTCTTTCAGTGGCATGGAATGAAAAAGCTTCTCATCTAGGGCTAATAGGTAAGTGGAGACAGTTAACTAAGTTTTAAATACACCAATAAAGAAGTGGCTAGAAAAGTCGAAAGGAGCATGGGTGGACGAACTTCTCTGGCATTATGAGCCTATTGCACTTCATTCAAGGTAGCTACATGATAGACTCCTTTCTCATTGGCTTATGGGTCGAAGACAATGTTACCATTATAGATAACAATACCATCACACAGAAGGATTCATTATGACCCAAATGAGAATGAAGACCCATTGAACATATCATTGGACTTGATTGACGAATAGCATGAGGAAGCTACCTTGAAGGCCAAGGTACATAAGCAAAGGATAGCTGCACAATATTCCCCAGACCAGGGGAACTCAACCCAGTATGGGAAGGGTCGTATGTTATCCATAAGGACTTGGGCAATGGCGTGCTCATCCTTAGCACAGTAGATGGAGCTATATTCAAAAAATCTTGGAATGCACATTATCTCCATCGTTATTTTACTTAAGATTCTACTGTTTCACTAGTTGCATTGTAATGTTATTGAAATAATTATGAAATGGATTCTAATAAAGTGTGCTTACCTTAAAATCTTGTCATGATAGGTAACGATTAGGAAATGCAACTTTGTATTATCGCTTAAACGCGTTGGACTAATGTTAATACAATGAGGAAATATCGCCTAGGCTCAGAGAGTAGACTTTTCGACTCAGGGCCAAAAACTACGTTATCATTATATCTCCTCTCAAACTTCTCACCACTAGTAATGGGCCAGAGTGATCACTAACCAGGTGTCCATCATTGTTGATCAGCTCAAACTTCTCGCTGACAGTGATGGACTAGAGTGATCCTAATCGGGTGTTCGTCATTGACGATTGACTCAAACTTCTCGTCAGTATACCAAAGTGATTCTAACCGGGTGTCCATCACTGAAAATTAGCTCAAACAACTCACCGACAGTGATGGACCAGAGTGATCCCTAATGGGTGTCCAAGATTGACAGCCAGCTCAAACTTCATGTCGAAAGTGATGGACCAGAGCGATCCCTAACTGGGTGGTCATCATTGACGATCAACTCAAACTTCTCATTGGTAATGATAAACTAGAGTGATCCTTAATCAGGTGTCCATTATTGACGATCGGTTCAAACTTCTTGCCGATAGTGACGGAGCAGAGTGATCCCTAACTAGGTGTCCATCATTAACGATCGGCTCAAACTTCTTAACTGTAGTGATGGACCAGAGTGATTCGTAACCGGGTATCTGTCATTACTGATCGGCTCTAACTTCTCGTCGGCAGCAATGGACCAATATGATCCCTAGCTGAGTGTTTTCCATTAAAGATCGCTCAAACTTCTTGTCTATAGTGATGGACCGGAGTGATCCCTAATCGAGTGTCCATCATTGATTATCACTTAAAATTCTCGCCGACAGTAAGGGACCAGAGTGATCCACAACCATGTGTCCTTCATTGATGATCAGCTCAAATTTATCGCCAGTAGTGATGGACTAGAATAGTCCTCAACCGGGTATCTATCATTGATGATCGCTCATTGACAATCGACTCAAACTTCTCGCTGGCAGTAATGATCAGAGTGATCTCTAATCAAGTGTCCATTATTGATGATCGGTTCAAACTTCTCGTCGGTAATGATAATCAGAGAGATCCTTAATCAGGTGTTCATTATTGACAATCGAATCAAAATTCTCATGGACAGTGATGGACCAGAGTGATTCTTAACAGGTTGTCTGTCATTGACGATTGACTTAAACTTCTCACCAGTAGTGATGAATCAGAGTGATCCCTAGCCAGGTGTCTGTCATTGACGATCAGTCCAAAGTTTCCTGTTGGCAATAGTGTACCAGAGTTACCCTAATCAGGTGTTCATCATTGGCAAAAAATCCAAACCCGTGGATAGTCATGGATAACCTGACTTACCAGCGATTATGACATGACCACGACCTAGTTAGTTCACCTTGGATAGTCGACTTAAGAATTTACCAATAGCAGATGACTGGTTTCGACAATAATAGGTGACGACTACCAATTCAAAACTGTCTAAGGTAAGCATGAATTACATAATGAATGAAAAATAAAAAATTTAAAAACAAAGAACACAAGGATGATAAGAGTGCAAATCATATTGTCAAACAACCAAATATTTACAATTCAAAACCATAAATATCAAAGAATAACATGTGCCCGACCTCGCCAATACATCAAAATTGATCGAGAACCAGCAATAGTGTTTAATATAGAAAAAGAAGAAACATATATGACAGTTTATCCCAAACATTAAGAACGGACAAGAATATGGACGCAGTTATCATTTGGAGCAGGACTTGGAAATGATTTACTTACCATAACGCTAATAACACCATCGTTCGACTTATTTCTTCTCTTCCTCTAGCTTAACCGCGGTTGCTTCATCGAGCTCTACTTTTTTCTTATTTATTAGCTTTAGCATTTCCAGAGCTTCAATCTTGACCCTCGCAACCTTATTGGGGATTCTTGCCACGACTCATTGCCTTAAGGCCTCCACCCATCAAAATTTTCAATAGAATCGATAACACCCAATATCTTGATATTGATATGATCCTTGAGGGCATCAAACATCTCGTCCTGAACTGCATCAACTGGAGGATCGAAAGGGCCTATAGGCATGATCACTAGGGCTAGAGCTTTAGAAGTGATAACCACTTTGGATGAGCCTGTCATCAAGAAACTGCATGCATGAAAATAAGGAGAGCTGTCAGATATAATATTGACTAAGTAAGCTCGATCATACTAAGCGGTGACCATAAACTATAAAGAAGGATCCTACCTCCTTTAGGAGAGTTCAGTATATCGCCAGGAGGCTGAATATGATCCAGAGGCACTTCCCATAATTAAATGGTAGTGGATGCATCTGAAGAAACATGGAAAACAGTTAGAGGAACATCATGCATGGGAGCATAGATGATCGGTTTTGAAATCTGACCTTGCAATTTTTGCCCCAAAGGAAAGCCACCATCCTTTCTCTTTTCCGCCTCTTCCTTCTAGGCCTTTTAGCATGGGCCGACTTGATGTAATCAAGGCGAACAACTTCCTTCTCCTCTGCTGAAAAGCAAGCATCAATAGCTTCAACGCTAAAGGGTGGACCACCTTGCTCGTTAGCAGCTTTTGCCTCCTTAATTAGGCCCTTATGGATAGAAACCATGACTTCCCTAATAGTCGCACATCCATGTTATGTTTCCTTTCATGAACATTCTAAAGTAAATTTCATAAATGAGTGATTCCACCTGGCTATTCATTTCATTACAGTCCACTTGCAGCTTCTTAGCTTTGGAAGCTTCGGCAGCTTTGCTGGCAAAAAGGGCCTTGAGCTCTACTTGGAGGGATACTCTCTTAGCTCTCCACTCCACAACTATATTTTTCAGTTTGGCAATCTAAGGCTCTATCTTATTAGCCACTACTTGGGTCTTTTCTAGCCTCTTGGTGAATTTAGTCTTGACATTCTTGTAGTCATCAAAGACCTGCCAGCCTTACTGTTTACTCCTTAGCAGCTTTGATGTTGGTAGAACGATCCTATTTTAGTTCCTTTAGTCCTTTAACATGAGCGGTCTTGAGCCACTCAATCTCTTCAGTAGTGCATCTACCACCTTCTTGTGATCTAACACCTTTTGAAGCAACTTCTTCCTCAAGTCAAAGATTTTTAATTTTTTCTCAATAATTTTCTTACTGATATCCTCCCCGACCTTGATCATCGTACCCTGAAACTCTAACAAGGCTTTCACACCACTCAGCCCGTCCGCTGAAAGATCAATAAACCCTGAAAAGAAAAGAGGAGATGCCTAAAAAAGAAAGTAGGTAAGGGGATCTCTCGGTTGATAGGGTTGTTGTAACTCATCAAAGTCTAGGTCCATAGGGTTAGTAATGGTAACTTCTCCCACTTTCTTCTTCCCCTTATCTTTTCTCCTAGGGGAAAGTACTGCCGCTCTTCACTTATCTATCTTTTCCTGGTGTTGAAAAGTTTCCAAATTAGATAAAAGAAAAGGTAAAGGTCGAGGAGATTTAGAGGGACTGATTAGAATCTAAGATCTTGATTTACTGCTAGGGAAGAGGGATCTTTTTTGTAAGCTATCCTTGGGGTCTTGGTCTCCCTTATCCTCGATTGGCCGGAAGCGAACAGTCTCCTCTGTCTTCAACTCCATAGCTGGTTGTCCAATATTTTTACTTGGTCCAGATGAAGATGTAGCTTTTTGACGTTCTTGGAGGCGCTCCCGACCCTAATTGCTTCATCTTGAATAGCATTTTTTTCTCTTTTTGAACCCGTTCTTCTTACAATTGCAAAATATAACGGGTTAGGGTCAGAATAAGAACTCAAAAAGAGCACGACTGTGGCATAAACATGCGACTATGTAGATGTGCATGTAAGAGTGTGTGGTGTCTGCAAGAACCCTTGGGGCATTCATGGGTCTTCAGTTGTCGTTGGATTTTCGCTATTGATGCAGAATGCCCATAATCAATCCCAAGTTTTGGATTTTAAAGAGATGGTCAGAAACGAAAATGTCTCCGAGAATGAAAGTTCCATCCTTCTCCTCCTTGGAGCCAATAAAGCGTTGTATGGCTTCCTCCACCTCTAAGGCAAGCTGTCTAGGATGATATGTCCAGAGTAATGCGCTTCACTATAGTCCAAGGCCATACGTTCCTTATCATAAGAGTGAGAGCCTGCATGTTCTGCTGTCTTTGAACGGATGCTATCATCATCCTATTCCTTTAGGGTCCCGAGCTGACTGCTTTAATGAGGTTTGATCCTAAAGGAACCTAACTTCAGCTCCTTCAAACCCCATAAGGATAGTGGGGTGATTCCTGATGGATCTGTAGTCAGGATAGCATAGGAAACGGAGGGCCGAGAGGATGGTGCTTCACTTGCCCCACCATTGACCGAGTCTTTTCCCTTCTTTTTCTTGGCAGGCTTATGAATGGAGGGTTTCCCACCCTTCCTAATTGAGCGACCATCCACCAATAGTCCAAGCCACCTCAAGTTATTGCCCATAATCAAGCAGGGGGCCTCCTTGAGCTCCATTGGGATTTGCCGAAGTCTTCGTAGCATGCCTTCTAAATCTTTTCCTATAGCTGCTTTCACTACACCTAGGAAGGAAGTTTAGAGAGGGAATAAATTAATACTTGACATGAACTCCCTAAGGCAAGAATATGAAAAGAGTAAGGTGAGGGATAGGCTTACATCTAGAATGCCACTATTGGAAGCATAGGGAATCATCTCGGGCAAAGAAGTACTCATGCTTGAACATACTGTACTTAGAGTATAGATTCTTAACTAGCTTAAAATTTCTCCCCACTTCAGGACAAATAAAAGGAGGAGCTTCCAGTTTTCTCTTTATATCATAGAGGAACTTGATTTGACAATGAGTAGGCGACATCTGGAACACCCTTATGAAAATAGCACATAAGCTGGTAAGGATAGCGTTATCCATTGGTAGGCAACTACGACATAGCAATCCTTAACTACACAGTAAAGCCTTTGATCCATCAAGGAAGAGGAGGTGGGGCTTCGGCCGTGCAATGATATTGAGAATAGGCCATGTACCCTTCTAGCAGAGCATGTGCTCGTTTATCGGGAGTGGGTAAAAGGATGTCATCTGTAGGGATACCGTGAGTGGAAACAATATATCCAAGTGCTTGGAATTCAAAATGGAGGGCTCAAAGTTGATAGGATCCACTAACAAGCTACATAGCCTATATTCATACACTAGAGATTAAGAAAAACCGGGATGGTTAGAGCGATGATCCAACGGCATAGAATTTGAAGGAATAGAAGAAGATAGAGCCTGATCTCCAGAGATTGTCTGGATTGGTTGGAACGATGCCCCAATAGTGTGGGATTTAAAGAAACAGAAGAAGACAGAGCCTGATCTCTAGAGACCGTCTATGAACGAGTCACAAAGGTTTGACATATCTATCTGATATAATAATCCGTCTCATGTATTATCGCAAAGACTAAAAGTGTTTACATGTACATAAATGTGTGCATATGTAATTAAAAGAAAAGCATGCCAAAAAACAACATTCGTTCAATACTCTAATGAAAGTCATCCTTAGCTATACTCTATACGAGAATCTCGATAATAAACAGGAATTAGCAGAAAGCAATTATACTCCTTGTTCGATAGTCGAGCCCAAACAGCCAGACTGAAATGGGAGTCTTAGGGCATGCTCCTTTTGATTGAATTTCGTAATAACACATGTTGCAATTAGAATAGAGATACATTTAAACACACCTAAACTTTTACACCACACAAGATATGAACAAACGAAAAAAACCCTAACTCCTTTGGCCACTACCAAACCAATCAAGGCTTATAGCAAGCGATTCGATAAAATGAATGTATGAATGAATAAAATAGGGGCATACCTAATCAAACAATGAAAATGGGTGACTACCGTAGTTATTAGTGATGTTGGAATCGAGGATTGGAACGTCAGTTGGTGGGAAGACGAACGGTCTCAAAAAATTTAAGGGCCAAAGAAGTGAACATGTGGTTCAATGAGGGAAGGCTCGTTAGACTATATAGGCATATGGTTTGGTTTAGCGCCGAACCAAAAGCACACTAAACTGATAGCATGCCTTGACCGTTAAACCGGGAGCATGCCGAGTCAAACTGGAGAGATGGATAATGACGTACGTTTACTGGTGGAATCATGGAGCATTCAACAAAGCCTGCCTCGTAGTCTATGAACCGAGCTTTGGGGGGCAAGTGTTTTAGGCAATTTCACCCACGAGAGCAAGATTTGGAAGATGGCCGAGTAAAGGCAGATAAAGGGTAGGATGGAAAGACAAAATAGGTCAAGATAAATAAAGGAAGTATAAAGAAGAAATCTCCATGTTTGATAACCAAGGTATCAAATGGGAGATCATATTCCATAGATTAGGTATTGGATAGGATTGTATGATTCAAGAATTGAACTAGAAGAAGTTAACGGAGGCCGAACAAGGAGTGGAGGTGCAAGAACATTGCCAGCAAGGTGTCCATCTGCTTTTCACCAATCCAATCAACACCGAACCAAGTTTTTTGGTTGAACCGAACATGTTATATATGGAATGAAATCTAAATATATTTGAAAACTGATGATCATACACTACAAGAACAATAGTATATAGCGACAACACGATTCCGACGACCGCCGATTTTAATTTCCGACGGCTAGTGATAGTCCGTCATCTTCGTGTCATTTCTATAATTAAAATACAATAATCGTTAAACACCATTGAAAACTGATGCAAATTTAGCGATAGGCGGTCGTCAATGGTCGTAAAAAATAATCATGTTTATAGGCCAGATTGGCCGAAAGCTGCTTTATTATCTTCTTTCACCCAAATCAATCAAAATCCCAACTCCCCCACCTCCTCCCATGACACCTAGCCTCCCACATCTTTCGAAGCATCTCCAACATCATCAATCATCACTCCCAATAACTCTAGCCTCTCCATCCATCTCCAAATTAGGTTTTTCCTATACCCTAATTGATTTTGATTGTTAATTTATAGTTAAATTGTAATTCTAGTTGTTTATAATAGCTGATGATTGTTTATTTACATTAACTAATTAGTAATTTGATTTGTTTATTTACATAAACCCTAAATCCTAATTAGTAATTTCCTAAACCCTAAACCCTTTTAATAATTTGATTAGTTTATTTACATTAACCAATTAGTGTATATCTACGTTGATTATTTAGTGTATATGCGCATTTGAGCTAGCATTTGGTTAGCATTTGGTTAGTTAGGATTGATGTGAATGATTGTGTTCATGGTTTGTAAAATTCCGAAACGATAATTAAAGTATATTAATCATAGTTAAGCCCTTAATTGTTTATATAAAATCAAGTTTGGTACAACATTGTATGCAATGATATTAACTAGTATACTATTGTTTAATATTATTTAAATAAAATATCGTAATTCGTTAAATTTGAAGACATGAATAATATATATTTTCGAAATAGTAAAAATCATGTAATATGGTATATATTTAATAAAACAGTAAAATGCAAATAAACTATTGTATAAATGCTAATATATGTTATATAATTAACTAATCGTGCATAATATTGATATATACCGCTAATATTGACAATCTATAAACAAATTAGACGTGCATAATGTGTTTTATTTTTAATAAATCCCTTAGAGATTTTTTTGCCCCGTGTGATAAATATTGTATATGATCATTATATGGATATACATTTTTATTACAAAATGGACATGTATATTCATCTGATACAATATTTGTCAAATTTGTCACTGTATTGGACAAGTTACAAACGCTATGAAGTAATTACATTTCGTAAATCATTTCATTTTAAACAGTTCACAAAATTTCGACAGCACTTCCTTTTTGTTACACATGTACGTGAATTTATGTATAATATAGGATACACGGGGGAAGTGCTACCGAAATTTTGTGAAATCGTTTAAAATGAATTGATTTATGAAATATAATTACTACTGTTTTTGTAATGGGAAGTAGGATGACCAACCATCAAGCCAAAAAATAATATAGAAGCTAAAAATTTAATACTATATTCACTTCAAGGTGCAAAACCAATTCAAGGCGCAAGAAAGCGTAAAAAGGCGCAAAAGCAATTTCAATGCGCACAAAGGTGCAAGAAAATGCAAAAATATGCAAATTAGCAAATTCAATAACATTAAGAATAAATACTTTTTAATTAAAAAATAAAATGCCAATTCATAAAATTAAATGATTAATACTAATTTATATTTCTATCATAGGTTTTAAAGTAGGAAAATTGATCAATTATTTTACTGATCGAAGTTGGATGTATGAACAACGGAGGGAAATGGGAGGCTCAATAACTGAACATTTTTGTAATGGGGCATATGTGTTTATTGAATTCGTTTTAAGTAATAATGGAAACGACAAAGAAATTTGTTGTTCATGTAGTATATGTAAACTGTTGAAGCATTTGATACAGATATAGTTAGAGTTCGTTTACGCCAATAAGGTTTCGTGCCGAATTATTTGTTGTGGGATTCTTATAGAGAAATTGTAGCACCTAATCAAGAATAGTCAGAGGAGGAGGTTAGTGAGGAAATTAGTACGACGAATCTCATAGAACATATGGTTGAAGATGCAGCACGATCAATGTTTCCTACCGTTGAAGTTGATAATGATGATGTTAACTTAGAAGAGGAACCAACTGTTGGAGCAGAAAAATATATATGATTTATTGGATGCCTCTAAGAAACCCTTATGGAATGGCTGTACAAGCGGCACTCAATTATCAGTAACTGCAGAGTGCATTGCGATGAAATAAAATAACAACCTTACATAAGCTAGATTTACAGCTGTTGTACAAGCTGCTAAATGACGTATACAACCCAATAATTTAACGTGCGAAAATCATTATGAAGTAAAAAAAACTTATGTATGATTTCAGTTTGCCGTATCAAAAAATAGTACTTGTTTAAATGGTTGCATGTTATTTTAGAAAGAAGACATCAATCTTAGGAATTGCACAATATGTTACTAGGAAAGATATAAACCAAGAAAAAAGAAGGGAAAAGAAGTTGCGTACAAGTGTATGCATTACTTACCTATCACTTCTAGACTTCAAAGCTTATATGCATCATTTGTAATTGCACATCATATAAGATGACACAATGTGAGAACACAGGAAGAAGATAAGTTAACACACACAGCTGATGGAGAAGCATGAAAGCATTTTGATAAGAAATATCCCACTTTCACAGCGGACATCCATAGCGTTAGGTTTTGTTTATGTATGAATGGATTTTCACCGTTTTCCCAGTTTGATTCTAAATATTCATCTTGGCCTATAATCGTTACACCTTACAATCTACCTCCGTAGATGTGTATGAAAATACCATATATATTTCTTACAATTGTCGTCCCTGGAGTAGGTGATTCGACATAGGGAATCAATGTTTACATACCACCGTTAATCGAAGAGTTGAAAACACTATGGTGCGAAGGAGTTGTAACATATGACGTATCAAAAAAACGGATGTTTGCTTCTTTGTTGTGGATTAACAGTTTTTCTACATATGCAATGCTTTCAGGTCAGAGTATGGCCGGTCGTTTAGCGTGTCCCTATTGTATGGAAGAAACACGAGCATTTTATTTATCAAATGGGAAGAAAATTTTGTGGTTTAATTGACATCGGTGTTTTATCCATATTAATCATCCTTTTAGAAGTGATATAAAAAACTTCACAGCTAATAGACATGAGGCTTTGTGACCACCAACAATTTGGTCAGGCATAGATATATATGAAATTATAAAGGATTATCCAAAGATACATGAAACTGGACAACAAATTGAAATTCAAGGTAAATCGACAATTCATAATTGGTGCAAATAGTATATTTTGGGAGTTTCCTTATTGGAAAAATATCTTAATCCTTCATAATATTGGCGTGATGCATAATGAAAAAAACGTATTTAATAATCTTTTTAACACAGTTTTTCTTTTGAATGTTAAGGGCAATATTAAGGACGATTTGAAATCAAGACATGATATAGAAGAAATTTATAACCGTCCCGAGCTTCATATCAAGCCAAATGACACTAAAAAACCCAAAGCATGCTATGAGTTAGACAACAGCCAAGTTAAAGTACTGTTAAAATGTGTGGAAGGATTATGATTTCCCGATGTGATTTCCTCTAATCTTTGTAGATGTGTCAATTATAAGAACGAGAGACTAAGTGGTATGAAAATCCATGATTGTCATATAATGATGGAAAATTTGTTACCATCGCTTTCATAGAACCATTGCCAGAAAAAGTTTGAAGGTTGTAACGGAAGTTTGTTTTATAAGGAGCTTTGTTCAACTATGTTAAAAGCTGACCATCTACGTAAACTTGAGGAAGTAATCCTTGTACTGCTCTGCAAATTGGAGAAAATATTTCCTCTAGGTTTCTTTAATGTAATGGAGCATTTACCCGTTCATCTTCCATATGAAGCATGTCTTCGAGGCCTTGTGCAATATGGATGGATGTATCCATTCGAGAGGTAAGGTATTAAAATCGAGTATGGTAAATATAATTATAACTACATATATATAAGTTATTTTTCAATTGAAATATTTTCTATTAGGTACATAAATCATTTAAAGAAAAAAGTGAGACAAAAAGCTCGAGTTGTAGGTCCAATTTGCAAATCATAGATTGAAGAAGAAGTTTGGTTCTTTTTTCTCTTATTATTTCAGTGATCATGTGAACTTATCATTTGAAAGTGCTACACGTAATGATGAAGCCATTGAACATGATTGTTCTTCCGAGGCAATGTTATCTATTTTTAGACAACATGGTCGACCTGTTGGAAAATGTGTGGATGTATGGTTAGACGATAGAGATCACCATGTAGTACACACGTATATTCTTCTTAATTGTACTGAAGTTGCACCATTTATTAGGTAATATGAAATTACAAGTCTGGATATATTTATTCAATTTAATACTATACGTGTACATTAATTATAATGCAATACATTATCTGTATTGTAGTGTTTATGAATCACAACATCCAAGCGGCGATATGATCAAAGATTTTATTACCTAGTTTTCGAACTATGTTTATGACCCGATAAATTATATGGTTGATGAAGGATTAAAACATCTAGACTAAAAAGAAAAGTTAATACATATCCAATATTCTTCGTTAATGGATATAAATTCAACATTAAAAAATATGGTGCTGAAAAATTAACTAACAATACTGGTGTATTTGTTAAAGGCAATGATGATCCAAATGATCATATAAATGACTTTTATGGCATGTTAACCCAGGTTTTGCAATTGACATATTTCACTACACTTGTGGAGAAAGTTTTTCTATTTAGATGCAACTGGTTCAACAATGTTACAGGTTCTGGAGTTATCGTGCATCCAAATTATAATCTTATAGAAACAAAACATACCTCGCGTTATCAAAAGTACAATCCTTTTGTATTAACCAAACAAGCCCTACAAGTTTATTATACCCTTATCCATCTCTAAATAGAGATAAAGCAAACTGGTCGGCAATTTTTAAAACCAAGGCAAGATTTACGTTTGATGGAAAGAAAATTCTAAACGAACAAGCCTATCAAGCAGATATCGAGGGAAATGTTGAAATGACAATAACAGACAATCACACGGATTTTGGACCTCTAAATGATGAATCAAATGTATTAGCAGAAGCATTTGAAACTACATAGGAAAATGATATAAAGTATGAAACCAAATTCGAATCAAAAAACGACGAGGATTGATTGCTAATATACAATTTAATATAAGGTCAATTATGCGATTATTCATGTTACATTTTTTTCATCAATTATGATATCTTTTCTTATAATTATATGAATTATATGTTCTGACATAATAAACCGATATGTATGTGGTGGGTATTATGTGTTTTTTCTGAAGGCATAGCTCTTCCCACTCTGGTTCCCCCACTTCTTCTCAAAGAGGGAATAGAGGTGATGATGGTTGTCCTTCAGAGTCAGCAGCATGACCAGTAGTGTATTTACTGTCCAAAGCCAATAGATCGTAAGTAATAAAATTAGTAACATAGCATTAATAATATTTTATGTACGATATATATATATATATATATATATATATATATATAATAGCCTAAAGCTATGTTTCAAATTTAACATTGGGTATTTGAGCTAGAGCCATCAGGAGCGGTTCTTAGTATTTTTAAGCAGGCATATATGAGTAGGATGGCTAGTTGTTGGCTCCGATGGAGTAAGATCCCTGACCCAATTAGAGAGAGCATCAGGCATGACTTTTTGGTGAGTTTAAATTTACATATTTATAAATTATCATTTTACAGTTTGTTGACTACTTAAAAATGTACAACTTATATTTAATTTTCTCAATGTGCAGGGTTCCATAGATCCGCAGGAAGCGGACATTTCCCTTATGCAGCGCCATTGGATTTCTAAGATAGCGAAGAATTATCGGGCATGATGTCGGGCCTTAGGAGAGCTGGGAAGAAACCGAAATAGATGGGTGCCAGTGTATGGGATGGTTGGGTTTCCTGGTGGAACAACGATGAGTTCAAGGTAATTAATCTAGCATATATATATATCTCATTACTTTGTTGTACAAATATTAAATATATTGTTCAATTATTTAAATTTGTAGGCAGGGTCACAGAGGAACTCTACGAATAGAAATAAGAACGCAGTAACACATCATGGTGGTTCCAAGTCATTCCAACATCGTCATGAGGATTTGGTAAATTTATTAATTGAGATTATAAACAGTTATTACACTTATATAGTTTAATTTATAAGTTATTAACAAACAGTTAATATAAATAGTAATATATATATATTATTTATTGTAGGAAGAGTGCATCGATGTTCGGTCTCATACATGGAAGTATTTGCTCATACCTATGCCATAAAGAAAACGGACAAAGCTGACAACCTTACATATGCATGGGAAGATGAGGATAAGGCGGCATATGTATGCATATTTTCAATTTTAAATTATTAATATTGCTTACTTTAAGTAATTAGCTTTGAAGAATTAAAATAATATTGTGTTTATTTCAACTGTAATTTTTTAGCATTGTAGGAAAAGTTTCAAGAGGCACATGCATAAATGCTAGAGGGATCGAATCGCGATGAGTTGACCCGTGAAGAGGAAGACGTTATTTTTTGACTCCATCATGGATCCAAGGCAGCAAAATCAGCGTTTTGGTTATGGAAACCAAGCGGTAATTTATAAAAATAAACTATCTTATAAAAGTTACACAATTGTTATAAAAGTCATCGAAAAGTTCTACAACATTTTTTACTATTCGCAGGCTAGGGCATCTCAACAAGCATACCAAAAAGAACAGGACAAACCAAAGATAAACCAGCTAAGAGCTATAGTCGAGCAACTGCAGGAGCAGGACCGTCTTCATGCTATACAGATGGAGCAGTTGAATCAGTGCTTGGCGGAGTACGTGCAGCAACATGGTTCATTTCCTTCGTCCTTTGGTGCTTCCGGAGGCGATGACGACTCTTGATAGGTACACATTTCTATGTTTGTGCTTGGATGTTGTATATGTTGACTTGGAGTTGGTGATGATGATTGTTTTTGGTATGTTTGATATATTTTGATGAGAGATTGGATATGTTGTGTTGATTTGGTACATTTTATGGAGTTGTTTGATGTTTGACGTTCATTGACCAATGTTTTGTTGGATATTTGAGGATGCTAGATGGTTGATTTTGTGTATATTGGAGTTTATGATCTTGACTTTGTATATATTGGAGTTTATGATTTTGTATATATTGGAGATTATAGTTAATATTATTTGGTATAATATGTGATATTGGCTATTATATATATATATATATATATATATATATATATATATATATATATATTTGAATTATCTTTGTGGAATGAAATTGAGAATTATATTGATATATATGTAGATTTGGTGGAAATCGAATAGGCGTAGAAATAGAAAAAATAAGCCCAAATTTTCGACGGCTATCAACGGCTACCGACGGCTTACGAGTCATAGAATTCCAGCGACTATCAACGGGTACCAATGACTTACTGATTACGAGTGGATCCATGTCTATCACGTTGGTCGTCGAAGACCATTGCTATTTTTCCATTAGAAGCTGTCAAAAAGTCATCGAAAGATTGTCGTCGACGCCGTCGAAAGCTGAAAAAAAATCGTGTACGCTATTCCGACAGCTATACCGTTGGCTTTCGACAACCATCGCTATTTGCCGCTGGAATAGCCCTGTGTTCTTGTAGTGATATCTTCTGCATATGGAACTATTTGGTTCGGGCAAATTATACATGGAAGTTGCTGGATTTGCCAGAATAATCCTTCAACCTTTTCACTCCTATAAATATCCAAGTATTTGGTTTTAGAGACTCAAGCTTCTATGCTACTGAAATAACCGAACCGAGTTTCTGAGTTCCTATGTTTAATCATAAATTATGGTATTTAATATCAAAACTCTTCTAAATGTTGAAATATAAGAAAAGGAATAAATAGGAATAGTGGATGTAGACCCATTATGATTGAACCACTCTAAATCCGTGCACTTTTTTTTCCAGTACATTTTCTATTGCATATGTTGCTTTAAACTCGATTGGAGGTGTGTAATACCCCTGAATTTTAACTAACATTATTCGAGATATTTAATTAGATAAATTAAATAGAATAATATGAATAATTAGGGAGATGAAATTAAAAAATCTAATGGCCAAGACTTAATGAATGAACTAAAATAAGACTTAACTAAATTTAGAAGGAGGAATTTTCCTAAGGGTTAAACTTGAAAATGGGACTACACTTCTTAGTATATATCTCTTTCTCCACTTTAATAAACTTTTACTTTCTCATTCATAACTCCTCACCTATATTTCAATTGGCCATTAAAAGCTCCAGGAAGAGTTTAAATTGAAGAAAAGCTAGGATATTATCTCATTCTCCAATCAACTAATCAAGATGAACAATCATGTTTATCATCTCATTTTTCTGTGTTTAGATCGGTTACGGATATAACCTGATTCATATTTGTGATTTTGGTTAGGATATAACCATATAAACCTTTGTTTGGATAGTACATAGGCGTTTTAAATATTAATGGGCTAATTAACACATTTTTATTTGGTTTTGGTTAAATTCCAAGTTATTTTAATCTTTATATGCTTTGAAATTTTAATATGTTGAAGTATATGATTTATCATATTTTTGATGATTTTGAGGATTTTCCTTAGAGATTTACTAAGGTAATTAAATTATTTAAGCCTAAGGGCTAAATTGTAAAATTACCTTCAAATTAGTCAATTCGGAGGGAGGGCTACAATTCAAAAATTATTTAAGGAAGAAGAATAGTGTTTTAAGAAAAAGGTTAACTTTTGTATACTTTTTACTATTTGGAAATACAGGAGATTGCTCCTCCGTCAATCAAAATTAGACAAGTAAGATAAAACATCACTTCAGCAGGTCCAATTATGCCTTCGACTCCAACAAGCCCGCTTTTACCCTTTTGGCGAAATCGAAAGGTACCTTTCATCTAAGACGGAAGGTAAACAATTACCTTTCGTCTAAGTCGAAAGGTAGGCACGGTGTCAAAGGGAAGAGGGGCGAAGGGATGAGGAGGCTTCTTCCTTGGCTTTCGAATGGAAAAATAAATGCACTCGAATTAATAGGTTTCGAAGGGGGATCCTTCGACTCTATCATTTTATAAAAGACTAAAAAATTTGTACTTAAGAAGGGATTTCGAAGGGAATCTTCGAAAACTTAAACTTTCAAGAGAATTGTTTTAAAAATGTTTTCTAAAAAGGTGTTTTAATACCTTTCGACAAAGTCAAAAAGTAAACCTTTCGACAAGGTTAGAATTATTCTTTCGAAGGGTTGATTCCAACACCAACACTTTATTGTTTTCGAATAGTTTCAAAAAGTTTGATTTCGAAAGATTTGTTTTCAAAAGGTTTGATTTTGAAGGGGTTACCTCCAATGATTGCGAAAGGTTTTGAGTTTCAATAATTTCAAAAAGTTTCGAGTTTCATTGCTTTCAAAAGGTTTATAAATGGTTTTATAAAGGGGAATACCCCAGGCTTCCGACAAGGTCGAAAGATAGGAACTTTAGACAAGGTCGAAAGGTATGATTTTGTGATGCTTTCAAAAGGAAGGCTTCGGAAGGGGCTAACTTCGGAGGGTTATTTGCTTTCAAATGGGACTTTATTAGAAGAGTGTAAAGGGCTATTTTTAGCCATTCTTCTTGAGTAAAGTTTTGCTAATTCGAAGGGGCTACTTCGAAGGGTTATAGCATAAAATACTTATCTTTGTTTGAATTTGTAAGGATGATCCTTATATAAAATGAATGTTATAAAACCATGGGAGAACCGGGGTGGGTTTAATGTTTTTGATACATAATTTAGGGTTACAAACATAAATATGCTTTCGAAAATATACATTGGGGCTATCAGTGTGTTTTTATTTTAATTTAACCTAATGAGCGCTACCAATGGGAATAAGTTAAACAAGTGGTATAACTGGGAAAAATAACTAATCATGAGGATCATGAAGTTTTATAAATAATCTTGGGGATCATGATATATTAATTGGCCAAGTGTTGGGTTCTTGGTTACCTAGGAAAACCATCGAATGTGCGATGGATAGCCTATGCCAAATTTCTAAAGTAAAGAATGTTTTGCCAGAGGTGGTTAGCCTCGAGATTCGGCACCCAAGGGTTCATAGTCATCTAGGAAAAATATGGAATGTGTGGTGGATAGCCTACACCAACTTTTATAAAACAATGTACGATGGATGATCTGCATTTATTTTGATGAATTTGGGACAGACTATGTTATTAAAGTTTTGACGGATAGTCATTTTAAAGGTTTTAGAGGGAACCCTAATAAATTGATTTTAGATGGAAAATCTAACATATTGCTTTTAGATAGGATATCTAATAAATGGGTAGATGAGATATCTAATATACATGATTTATGGCTTTATTTCATATTATGTTAAGACTAATTATTTTGGGTGCAGGGGCAAAGTAAATGATTTGCATGTTTTGTTTAGGATACTAGTGAGGGGAAAACCCATTCCGCTAAGCGGCGTGGTCTCACTCGCTATCCACTTATGATAAGAGATGATTTGGGATTATTTATACATGACTTATTGTCTGACTCGAAGTTTGTGTTTCTCCACAAACTCTCGGGTACTCAAAATTAATTTGAGTAGTCTGAAAGTGGGAGACTTTCAGGTTTCTGGACGAATAAACTTCCGAAGACGTGCAGGAGGCATTGTTAGCTATATAAGAGCCTTTTTGTGTTTTCTGCTGTGATGTACTAAGAACTGTAAAGTTTATGTTTATTAGTTCTCTGATCATCATAAGGGGACATCTTCATATGTCGCTCTTATCGTATTTTGTACATGTATTTGTGATCTGATCATGGTTAACCTCTGGGATTATGTAATTAAATATTAAATTGACATTAATAAGAAATGAGAAATTCTGTTTTATTGAAGTTTAAAATTTTCATATTCTTGTGTTTCTATGTTGCATATAGTTTCAAGATTCCAATTTCGGTCACCTAAAAATAACACCTATGAATGACTGCAACATCCGTAGCAGTTAGTTTTGAGCCTCCAGAAGCGTAATGTTACAAATTAGCATGGTTTATGTACTTAAAAGGAATTTAAGCCTTAAAAGATTTCTAAAGCATGATCTAGTGTATCTGTAATATAATTAGGCTTGGGTAAGCGTTATAGTAACGTATGTGTACTTTTGCTATAAATACCTAAGTATGTATTCCCCACTCTCTTAAACCGTTCTTCTATATCTTACCAAGATTGGATTTCAAGTAGTAGGAAAGTGAGATATGGAGGCAGGAAACGGAAGTGCAAATCAAGGTGGAAGACGCACCGTAACTAGTGGAAATGTTTGAGCCAATACTAGAAGCAACCAGGGTCGACAGGAAAATGCAAACCCAAATGAAAATGCTAATGTTGGTGCTGATATTCCACTAGTTAATATGGGGTTAATGTATTAGTTCTTCAAGAATATGATGCAAGCTAGAGCAGCTGTGATAGTAGCTGTAGGGAACGCAGGAGGAGTTAATCCGGTGGTCCCAATTGGCAATAATTATGCCAAGCTGAGCAAGGATCATGCTAGTCTTTGAGGAAAGACTTTTCTGGGAATCAAGGATGCGGTAGGAGTGGAGAACTGGCTATTGCATTATGAGATGGTATTTGCAGATATTGGTTTGATAGATATGCAGAAGAGAAAACTTACTTCTAGGCAATTGCAAGGAGCAACATTGTTTTGGTCGAACGGAATTACCGTGGAAGAGCCAGAGGAAAACTTGAATTAGGCTGAATTTCGAAGAAGGTTCGAAGAAAGATTTATATCAGAGGTTGCAAAGTCGGCATTGCTTAAGAAATTTGCAGATTTAGTCCTGGGGAATAAACCAGTGATTGAGTATGCTACGAAATTTGATGAGCTATCCCATTATGGATATGCTACTGTGGATATAGTCATTCCGAGGAATGATAATTTTATAGAGCAACCATGCCAAACCTTTGATATCCGTGTCATATTGTTAATGAGATGGCTATTCGGAATAAAGATATGCTTTCTACTTTGGAAAAGGGAAACTAGCCGAGGTTCATAATTTTCAAGGTAAGAAGCGGAAGTTCTTCAAGAAGAAAGATGCCCAGTTGGGGGTAGTAGTTAAGAAGAGCAAGGTTGATATTGTTTGTTATAAGTGTGACAAGAAGGGGCTCTATGCTAATGAGTGTCGCTTGGGTGATGGGAGAGCAGTTGCAGTGAGGCCGAATGTGAAGTTCTATAACAGAGCAAGATGGGGCATTAGAAGGACAAGTGTCCCAAGGCTGCTAAAGCTAGAAAGGGAAAGGTCTTTGCGTTGGAACTATCATCCTCTAGACCAACGACTGTTGAGAAAGGAAAACTGTGATGGAAGGTATGCTTATGATTCATAGTACTCCGGTTAGGATACTATTTGATATCGGTGCATCGCACTCTTTTATATCCCAGTATTTGGTAGATTGCTTGTATTTGGAACCTATATACCTTATTACTCCTTTAAGGGTTGCGAATCCTATAGGAGGGTATGCAACTCTAGGAATGAGATATGACCAGTTATAACTTGATTTGTTAGGTCATATGTTAGCATGCAGTTTATATATTTTGATTTCATGGGTTTCGGGATCATATTGGGTATGAATTGGTTAGATAGATATGATGTTATGATATTTTTCCAGCAGGAAGAAATATCATTGAAACACCATAATAGCCATAACTGACTCATCTACTCAGCAAGAAAGTTCAGATGGAAATGCTTATGTGTTATTGGGTGCTATAGGAATAGAAGTAGAGTTGAAGCAGGTTTATGTTGCATGAGAGTTTGCGGATGTGTTTGAACAAGTTTCAGGCTTGCCATCGAAGAGAGCAATCGAGTTTCGGATAGATCTTCTACCGGGTGCTGAACTCGTAAGTAGATCACTTAGCAGGATGTCACCAATCGAGATGAAGGAATTAAAAGTGCAGCTAGTGGAATTGGAAGGAAAGAATATCATTCGGCCAAGCAGTTTGCCTTGGGAAACGGCCGCAGTATTCGTGAAGTAGCCAGATGGGTCGTTAAGGATGTGTATCGACTATCGTATGTTGAACGAGAGGACGATCAAGAATAGGTATCCTTTGTCGAGGATCGATGACTTATTCGATCAGTTCAGTGGAGCCAAAGTGTTATCCTAGCTGGATTTGGCTATAGGTTTGCATCAGCTAAGAGTGGCAGAGGAAAATATTCCTTTGATGGCGTTTAGGACCAGATATGGGTCTTACAAGTGGTTATTATGTCATTCAGTCTTACTAATGCACCAGCTTTCTTTGTGGATTTGATGAACCAGGTGTTCCTAGAGTACTTGGATAGGTTTGTGTTGGTTTTTATTAATGATATTTTGGTATATTCTAAGAATGAGAAGGATCATGCAGATCGTCTTAGAGTAGTGTTGTAGACGCTAAGGCAACATTAGCTGAAGGCGAAGTTCTTAAAGTGTCATTTCTGGAAGAAGGAAGTGAAGTTCCTTGATCATGTAGTTTCCGAGGAAGGGTTAACAGTTGATCCGGATAAGATCGAAGCTATTAACAATTGAAAAAGACAAGAGACGATAAGTGAGATTAGAAGCTTTCTAGGACTTGCAGTTTACTACCTAAGGTTCAATAAGGATTTCTCGCGGATAGCGGCATCCTTGACAATGCTAACTAGGAAGGACGTAAAGGTTTTTTGGTCTGACAAATGTGAGGAGGCATTCTTTAAGTTGAAACATTTGTTAACCAATGCACCCGTGTTAGTAGTTCTAGATGGGAATCAAGGATTGGTAGTTTACACCGATGCATGTGGTACTGGGTGAGGTGT
The DNA here is from genome assembly GCA_030765085.1 of Allium cepa. Taxonomy (NCBI): domain Eukaryota; kingdom Viridiplantae; phylum Streptophyta; class Magnoliopsida; order Asparagales; family Amaryllidaceae; genus Allium; species Allium cepa. The sequence continues at coordinate 295,552,696 of CM060941.1, read as the reverse complement.
TGTGCTAATGCGGAATGGAAAGGTTATTGCCTATGCTTCTAGACAACTTAGACCACATGAAGTGAGATGCATGATTCATGGTTTGAAGTTGAAAGTGGTAATCTTCGCATTGAAGGTGTGGAGACATTATCTTTTGGAAGAAAAGTTTGAGCTATTTACGGATCGTAAGTCTCTACGGTATTTGTTCTCTCAAAAGGAGCTGAACATGAAACGATAGAGATGGCTGGAGTTTTTTGTAGCTTATGATTGTAGCATCGAGTATACACCAGGAAAATGAAATAAGGTGGCGGATGCGCTTATCAAGAAACATCAGAATGTGTTGTTAGCTATGTTGGCGAAATGGAAAGACTTGGAAGAACTGGCTGCTTGTAGTGTGTACTTGAGGTCGACTACTAGATCTAGTCGGAATATCGCCATGATGTTTTGTTTGGAATTTCGACCAATTTTGATCGAATGAATTTATTTTAGGCAGAAAGATGATCCGGTGTTAGCCGAGAGAATTAAAGGTTAGAAACTGGAATCGAAATTGATGACTTAAACGATTTTATTCTTGACTACAGGGGTTGGTTGAGAAAGAAGGAACGGTTATGTGTTCCGGATGTTGAAGAAGGAAGTTCGTAGGGAATGTCATCGATCTAAGTTTACGATTCATCCTACAGGAACCATGTATCAGGATTGAAGAGAAGTTTCTTCTGGAAAGGAATGAAGAGGGATGTTGGCTTATAGGTAAAACAGTGTTTGAACTGTCAGCAAGTAAAAGCCAAACATCAGAAGCCTAGTGGGTGCTTCAGCCTTTGGATATTCTAGTTTGAAAGTGGGATTCGATATCCATGGATTTTATTGACGGGTTGCCGAGGTCAAACCGGGGTAATGAAAGTAGATGGGTCATAGTGGACATATTGACCAAGAGTGCCCATTTCATTCTGGTAAGGTCAACAAGGATGGCACCTGGTTTGGCTAAGTTGTTCATGAAGAACATCGTTAGACTGCATATAATTCCTAGTCGTATCATCAGTGATAGAGATTCTTTGTTTATTAGCGAGTTCTGGAAGAGCCTATAGAGTGTGTTAGGTACTAAGCTCAAGATGAGTAATGCATATCATCTTCAGACGGATGGGCAGACGGAGAGAGCCAACAAGGTACTGGAAGATCTGTTGAGAGCTTGTGTGCTGGATTTTAATAGTTCTTCAGAAGATCACTTGCACTTAGTCGAGTTTTCCTATAATAACAGTTATTGGATTATTATAGGAATGACGTCTTTTGAAGTTTTGTGTGGAAGGCTATGCTAATCACTAGTATGTTGGTTTGAGACCAGAGAAAGATTGGTTGCGACGACCCGATTTTTCGACGCCGAAAAATCGACTTCAATACGTCAACTGTATCAAACGCCGAGCAATCGGATGCCGAAAAACCGAACCATTAGGGTTAAAAAAGAAGGAGGTAGAAAAATAAATAGAAACAATATCGGAATCTTGCCAACGCAACAGAATAAAATATAATAGATAATAACTAATCTTTACACAAAAGAAACTATATCTGCTTTATACATACATCATCAAAATACATCATCAGAGTTCAACAACATCTATAACACATAACTGGACTGTTTTATTAACTTGTCCTTATCAAACCGACAATACAACTTACAACACAGCGGAATTATACATCAAGTACGTATGCTACATCTCACCATCCAGCTCATCTCTTGAGCTTCACATCATCTTTTCCTGTATCTATAATACTCGGTCTGATCCGAGCATTATAGTTAAATAACACCCGAATTAGTCTGGAAAACCAGCGTGAGAAAACATACCCAATTGGATTATTAAAGTTTTCAGAATCATTTGAAATCAAAGGTATCTCGTAAGACCACGCCACAAATAAACATGTCGGGTTTTTACCATACGATAACCAAAATATTTCTTATAAAATCCTCTGATATTATAATAGTGTTTATACATAAATACTTATTCAAATAGTCGAAATTGTTACATTATTAAATTCCAGCTACTAGCTGTAAAGTGGGTTCTACAAACAAAAACCATAAAGGCACGTAGGGAGAATGGATTTCCATCAATGACAGGGCTACTGGGGTACCGCCCGTCACAATACGTGGTTTAGATCACCGTACCGAGAATCGACCATGATCCCCTACATCACAAGACCGGAGCTACCCCTTACTGGATAGTTCGAATAAGTTCACCCCACGGTTGGGATCAGAAACCGCCCACACAACCGAAATAATGGAACTTCTAGACAGTGGTGACCTTACCCTAATTGGTTGCTAGCCACTTAGCCCTGTGCGCACCTCTCCTGTTTTAGCCATTCCAGGTTGTTGAGGCTTGAGGCTATGCGTTACCTTTTTAGCACTCAATCACTTAGAATGCCCATCGTCCTCTTGATGATGTTCTGAAAGCATTCGTCCATACAAGTCCGTTCCGGGTCTGAACGGAACCGAAGGCACCATTCCTACTACATCCATTTTGGAATCACCCTCAAGATAGTAGCGACTAGCCCTTGCGCTTCACTTCTCCATCTTCGACTCCCAACACTTGCCTTCCTCACGAAAACATTCAAACCGGATCGAAGTGGTTTTCAGAAAATAAATCCCGATCCCGATCTCTTCGAAACGATCGACGCATTAGCTAATATTGATAGTCGGTTATTTAACTATCAAATAACATTCACAAACAACCATCAGATTTAAATAATTTTTCAAATTATTTATTATTCAAATATCATCTCAAGATATCTTCTACACTTCAATCTTTTGAAATCAGTTTCAAATCTCTTTCTCTCGTGGAATAAATTTCCAAAATTGTTCATTTCCACTGAAAATCACCAAGTCCAAATACTTTAGATTTTAAAATAATTTGAATCACCTTATTCTAAAATATACTTTAAAACATTTAAACTAAAACTACTTAAACACTTTATTCAAAAATATATACTTTAAAAATATTTAAAATAAAACTATTTTATAAACAATAAGACTAACTTAAAAAAAAGTTAAGCCAAACTACATTTTAAAATAAGAGTTACAAAATTCTATACAAGTTTCAAAGAAAACTTTAATCAAACTATCTTTAAAATAAAACTACTTTATAAAATATAAATATTAATAATTATCTTTTTAAAACATAACACCAATTTACCTTTTAAAATAATTACCACTATAACAAATTTAATAAATATTTTTAAAATTTTAATAATTTAAATAATAATTTCTTAGATTATTCCTTTAAACACTTTAAAACTTTCAACTTATACTTAAAATATGCTTTGAAAACGTACTTGGCTTTTCAGAGAAATACACTTTTCTTTCACACCTTTTTAAAAATAAACCGCTATTTATTTTTAAAACAAATTACCCATTCTTTATAAATTCTCACCGTGAATTTATACTTCCAAATATCCACAGATCTCTTATTTCACTTTATAAACCCAGTTATAATCCCATAGCCTCATCCTACTTTTAAAACACAATTTCAATCCCTAAATCGATTTGCAAATCGATTTTTAGATTTTACTCCATTTAAAATAAATTCCTTTACTTACTCAATTTATTTGAAAACCCATTAACTTTTGATTTTACATCTTAATTATGATTTAAAATCTTATTTAAACTGAAAATATCAATTTCATATTTATTTCAAAATTCTTCTTTTATTTCTTCCTAAACCATTTTAATTTTGAAATTTAAAAATAAATTCTTTGATTTTTAAACAATACCACTTAGGCCCTTCATTTATTTCCATTTATTCAAAATCTCTTTTTCCATACTCGCGACTTACTTATTAGCATTTAAAAATAAATTTTTATCCTTTTCTAATTCATTCTTCAATTTATTAAAATTCTCTATAATTATTTTACTTAAATTTTTTTCCTTCAAAAATCCAATCTATACATTTTGATAACTCAGTATACACAAATATATTCAATCAAAGCATAACATCCATTATTTCCAATTACCAATGTACTCTATCACAGATTATCTAATAAATCATAACCCAGAATATTTGAACAATCTAAATATTTTTCAGAAATCCAGTTGGATCCCTTCAACCTGTTTCCCTGCATCCACAGATGTTGGCACAACATAAAATACCAATTCCACTTCGAGGTGGAATATCGCGGTATATGGGGTCATATTATCTCATCCGCTATTATGCGGCGCCTAGGGTCTCATCCGCTATATAATGCAGGAAATCAATCATTCCAACATATGTATACTACTATATATAATATACCACATCCAATCAATTCAATCATTCGACAAAAATTTAAATTTAACTATTTAAATTTAAGTAATAATCCAGATGAGTGGGATTAACTCACCTTTGACTTTATTTTAGCAATCCGACCCAAATTAGCTATTTCCTTCTCGGTTTTGGACCTTGTAACAAATATTACATGATTTTTATTAATATTCGAATAATTCTCATTTGAAAAATCTAGTTAACCAATGATTTTTTTTAAACTAATAATTTAAATGTAACTAATTTTAATAAAATATTTATTTTTCTTTGAAACTACCTATATATTAAACATGCATTTAATTTTTTTAATAAACTCCACAATATTTAAAAATTCCTACCTTTTCAAAATCCTATCTATAAATATATTTTTCTTTTTAAATTCAACAGGTAAGTATGTATATGTATATACATTTATATTTTTAAGATTCGACGAAAAGTTCATAGTATATATATTTATATTTACTTAAATATTTCCTTACTGCATTGAATACAAACATATATAAAAAAACTCTCAATTGAATAAAATTTGCTAATACCTTACTGCCTTACTGTCACACGATCGACATCGGCCACCACGGATCCCATGCATCACGAAAGTCAACACCTGCCGCCCTAGTCGTCGCGCGCCTCCAATCCCTCTGACAATGCCAAAGTCACGACCATGCCTAGCTCCAAACGGCCCCTCACTACCTTGCGTGTGCGTGGACACCGTTGCTTCCACTGTTCGAACGCGACTTCCGAAACACGAGCGTCCCCCTCTCTCATCTCGAAAACAGTGGCTAAAATTAATGTCGCCACAACCCCAATACGAGATGAAATCGAGTAGAGAACAGGATGCCAGAAACAAAAATTGCGACATTGCCTAGATAGGGTTTTGATTACGCTAAAGACGGGTTAGCGTGGCGTTAAGATCTGGGAAGAGGGTTTCAACATTCGCCATTTTTTTGAAGTTATGTGGTTCGATTAGAAGAGAGGGAAGAATAAGGGGAAAAAAATTGGATTGGCCATTGTATATTTTTTTTTGATTTTTAGTTGAAGTCTTTGCTCTCCCAATGGTTTGTTAATTTTTATTATATTTATTTCTTTTCCTAGAGAAGACGCGTGTTATATGGTAGGACACGTGCTATATTAGAGAAGGCACGTGTTGGAGAAAAGAAAAAAAACTACTGAGAAAACAATTTGAATATAAATATAATATTATTTAAATTTAAACCATCTCGAAACACGCAACTCAAAATCTCAACCTCCTATTGAGTCATGCCGTTAGACGTTTATAATGTTAAGCCCCTATTTCGAATGCAATGGAAAAGGTTTCGAGTCCTAATTCGATCATATGGAGAAGATAGCTTTTGGATCTAGTTACTATATTAGATTTTCGATATAGATTTTAGCACGTTTATATATCATATGCTCACACAATAACTCCAAAAGCTACGAAATTTGAAATCCGATAATAATACAATATTACGGATCCAATGGAACTAGTTTCATCGAATTTCGAGACTGTGCCTCGGAAGGCTATTTTTAAATATCGATTTAAACGATGCATATTCAGAACTGAACAAAACACTCTCAAACTCAAATTTAACATTTCTACTATCTCTAGTAAAATCAATATAAATTTTATAAGCCATTGATTTTTTTTAACTAGCTTAAAATTCAAGATTTACTATTTTACCCAATCTCTAAATAATTATATTCAATAATTTAATTTCCAAATAATAATGATATTTGAAATTCAAGTTAAACTAACTTTCAAATATTTAAAATCAATTAAATATTCTAATTTCAAATATCTAAAAATTTTGGGTTGTCACATTCATCCTCCCTTAAAAGAATTTTGTCCTCGAAATTACTGCTTAAGAGGAATGTCCCACAACCCGTTAACTATTTTCCCACACCAAATAGTTTTAACAACCTCTCAAAACCAAACAGTTTCAACAACTTCTCTAAACAAACTTTTTATTAAAGACACTATCCTCTTATTAACTTCCCAAACTTATCCATAATTCCCAAACAATTTTATTTACTCAACAATTAAAATTAAAATTTAAAATCAAAATTTAAATTATCAAAGTTTTCTCAAAAAAAAATTCTAGCTCCTTAAGTTTTAAAGTTTTTTGCCAGCGTCTCCTTTGCGTGGCTAGCTCGGTACAACTACAAAATGCCTCTACGGGCCCCAAATCTTAGAAGAAAACAAAAATGCCAAGTGGCTAGACTAGAAAATCGTCAAATTTCATATAGAAATTTAAATACATACCTTTGTCGAGCAAATTTCAATTTATCTTCAAAAATCGAAAATCCTAATTATATTTTGCTTTTTAACACCTGGATATCTTGCTTAGCAATAATATCCGATCATAGCTTCAAAAATCATTTTATACATTTCTTTACAAAAAGTTTTAATATCTTTTTCATTCACACCCGTACGATGCACATATATCATCCATACGCAACACCCAATTCGATCGCTTACTCGATCACACAATTTCACTTCCGAACTAGTATCGTCCCCCTGACTTCCTAGTGCGGACTGAGATCTGGTTTCTTGATCAGAAACCATCATTCTCCTTGCATAGTCACACACTATGATAGAGAATTTCTAGAATCAATCAAAAATCCATATCCAGAGTTCGCTGTCAAAAACTGAGTGAAAAATCCCAACTCGGATCGGTATAACTACCTCGAAATCCTGTGCTTGAATTCTGGATCAAATCACTATGCGAATAAAATGATATGCGTATATCCTACGTATTTATCTCAATTGATTTTTAACTAAATCAATTTTTCTCCTTATTCACATTCATTATGATTTCTATCCACTTATTTACAATTTTTCCATTTCACAACTTCCAGTTTAAACTTCATCCAATTATTAATTTAGTATATTTCAATACCAAATTTACTTAAGAACTTTCACCCTTAACTTTTCTTAAGTTTAATATAAGCATTATATATACACTTATATTATTACTTTCACTTTACCACTTGGTTTTTATCCACATTTAATCAATTTGGATCCCAATTCCATATAGATTCAATTTGCTAATTAATTTCAAATCTCAATACTTTTTCCCAAATTTCATTTAGATTACCATTTTCAATTCTACTTGAATTCAATTCATCTTCAAACTCTGAATATTGAATTTTATCAACTATCTTCCATTCACTACTTGTTCATATCGTTATTTTAAATTAGTTCCACTTACTTTTCTCCTATCTCAAACCATTTTTACTTCCAAACCTTTATTATTTTAGTTCACTTTGAACTAGTTCTACAACTTCACTTTACTATACACAATCCCAATATTCAATTTCAATTCCATTTCAAGTTTAATTAATTTGTTTACATTTAAATAAACTTACTTTCAATAATTACTTCTTCAAAACTCATTCTTATTTAACTTAATTTCTCTTACATTCCTATTCAATTCAATTTTTAATCTTACATAAGCTTTTCCAACTTAATTTCATTCATTTACTAATCTTCCTAATTTGTATTTCATCTAATTGGTTCACCTCCCTAGCTCAATACGTTTTCAGCAAAATTTAACTTATTAATTTTTTTATCACTTCATTTTCAAATTAAATTTCAAATTTCAATAAAAAGTTTATTTCTAAACTTTTACTTCTTTTAGTTCCTTCGAGCAAATTTACAATTCACTTTTCTTGATACAATTTAAATTGATTTCATTATTCAACTTTAATTCTAGTTCTAATACTTACAAATTTAAATAAATTTGTTCCCACAAATTTGCTTTTAATAATTTTTTTTTACTTTTATTTAATATTTACAAGTTAATTCCATTCCAGGCAAATTTCCAAACTTATAAGTTTCCAATCCTGTTTATAATCCATAAACATTTTTAGTCAAGCTTCCATAGTTCAAACCACTACTTAAACACTCAAAACATTTAATTCCAACTCCAAAGTCTTCAACAATCATTTAAGTATTTCAAAATCATTTTGAAATCAATTATATCCAAAATCCTTTGGTATCAAATTATCCTTTGAATTTTAAATCCAAAACTTAGCGTTGCAAACACTTCATTTTAAAATAATTTAATAGTAATTTTTCTTTTAGAAACTCGAAAATGAACATCGATGATACTGCAGTCATCACCGAAGTTATTTTCCAGCGATCGAAAATAGTTCAATGCTTTTATCTCTTCAAAACCCTTTAAATATTTTTAAATTCCAAATCTCACCAGATTTCAAATCCAATCCAAAATATTTCTCAAATAATATTACCATTACTCCTCCAAAACCTTTGAAAATCATTTTCAAACTCAAAGGAATTTAAACTTTCCCAAAATTCCAAATTCCAAATTCCAAATTCTTTCAATTCATATTCAATATTACTGTGGAATTTTATTTAAATTATAAATCATACTTATAATTCACATTTACAAATCTTATTCTATTTTACAAATTATTTCTTAACTTTAGTTATAATATTATTTTCTTATTTCAATTTCCACACATGAATGAAAATATTTTAATATTATCACTTCCTAACATCCAAGCAATCATATATAACTATAATAATTTACAGAAAATTATTTATTTCATAAAAAAAAAAATTGGGTAAAATTATTTCATTTACCCTATTTTAAAACAATATTGTGTAGGTTTATCTTATTTAAGAGTTTAGAAATCCCTATCGATGACATGGCATCCCACATATCGACCAGAATTCATAAACACTCAACCGATAAGTCAATACAATATAAAAACAATTTTATATTCACTAACAAATATGCGCTCATATCTATTATTACACTCAAACTCATTCTAGAGTACTTATGGACTCTATTCCTGATTCGTAATACCCACCAGAGCCAGGTTCTCGCTTAACCTTCAGATCTGATACCAAATGTGACGATCCAATTTTTTGATGTCGAAAAATCGACATCAATACGTCCGCTGTATCAAATGCCGAGCAATTAGATGCCGGAAAACCGAACCATTAGGATTAAAGAAGAAGGAGGCAGAAAAAGAAATAGAAACAATATCAGAATCTTACCAACGCAGATAGATAATAACTGATCTTTACAAAAAATAAACTATATTTGTTTTATACATACATCGTCGAAATACAACATCAGTGTTCAACAACATCTATAACACACAACCGGACAGTTATATGAACTTGTCCTCACCAAACTGACAATACAACTTACAACACAGCGGAACTATATATCAAGTACGTATGCTACATCTCGCCATCAGCTCATCTCCCGAGCTTCACAGCATCCTTTCGTATATCTATAATACTCGGCCTGACCCGAGCATTATAGTTAAATAACATCCGAGCCAGTCTAGAAAACCAGCGTGAGAAAACACACTCAATTGGATTATTAAAGTTTTCAAAATCATTTGAAATCAAAGGTAACTCGTAAGACCACGCCACAAATAAACATGCCGGGTTTTTACCTTACGATAACCAAAACATTTTTTATAAAATCCTTCGATATTATAATAGTGTTTATACAAATATTTATTCAAATAGCCAAAATTGCTACAATATTAAATTCCAGCTACTAGCCATAAAGTGGGTTCAATAAACAAAAACCGTAAAGGCACGTAGGGAGAATGGATTTCCATCAATAGCAGGGCTACTAGGGTGCCGCCCGTCACGGTACATGGTTTAGATCACCATACCAAGGATCCACCCTGATCCCCTGCATCACAAGAATGGAGCTATCCCTTACAGGATAGTCCGAATAATTTCACCCCGCGGTTGGGATTAGCAATCGCCCACACAGCCGAAATAAATGGACTTCTAGACAGGGGTGACCTTACCCTAATTGGTTGCTAGCCACTTAGCCTTGTATGCACCTCCCATATTTTAGCCATTCCCGATCGATGAGGCTCGAGGCTATGCGTTACCTATTTAGCACACAATCACTTAGAATGTTCATCATCCTCCTGATGATGTTCTGAAAGCATTCGTCCATACAAGTCCGTTCCGAGTCCGAACGGAACCGAAGGCACTATTCCTACTACATCCATTTTGGAATCACCCTCAGGATTAGTAGCGATTAGGCCTTGCACTTCACTGCTCCCTCTCCGACTCCCAACACTTACCTTCCTTACGAAAACGTTCAAATCGGATCGAATTGGTTTTCGAAAAATAAATCCCGATCCCGGTCTCTTTAAAACGATCAACGCATTGGCGAATATTGATAGTCGGTTATTTAGCTATCAAATAACATTCACAAACAACCATCAGATTTAAATAATTTTCCAAATTATTTATTATTCAGATATCTTCCCAAGATATCTTCTACACTTCAATCTTTGGAAATCAGTTTCAAATCTCTTTCTCTCGCGGAATAAATTTCCAAATTATTTATTTCCACTGAAAATCACCAAGTCCAAATACTTTAGATTTTAAAATAATTTAAATCACCTTATTCTAAATATACTTTAAAACATTTAAACTAAAACTACTTAAACACTTTATTCAAAAATATATACTTTAAAAATGTTTAAAATAAAACTACTTTATTACGTAATTGTATACAAGTTTCAAATAAAGCTTTAACCAAACTATTTTTAAAATAAAACTACTTTATAAAATATAAATATTAATAATTATCTTTTTAAAACATAATACCAATTTGCCTTTTAAAATAATTACCGCTATAATTAATTAATAAATATCTACCTTTAAAATTTTAACAACTTAAATAATAATTTCCTAAAATATTCCTTTAAGCACCGTAAAACTTTCAACTTATACTTAAAACCTGCTTTGAAACCATACTTGGCTTTTCATGGAAATACACTTTTCTTTCATACCTTATTAAAAATAAGCCACTGTTTATTTTTAAAACAAATTACCCATTCCTTTATAAATTCCCACCATGAATTTATACTTCCTAATATCCACTGATCTCTTATTTCACTTTATAATCCCAATTATAAAGCCCATAACCTCATCCTTCTTTTAAAACACAATTTCAATCTCTAAATCAATTTCCAAATCGATTTTCAGATTTTACTCCATTTAAAATAAATTCCTTTACTTACTTAATTTATTTCAAAACCCATTAACTGTAGGATTGATTTCACCCTAGAGGGGGGGTGAATAGGGTGATGCTATTAATTATAAAAATTATTGCGGAAGTTTATAAAATATTTTCAACACAGATATATCAAAATAGCAGCACAGATAATAACAGAATATTAAATGCAGAAATAGAACGACACAGAATTTACCCAGCTTCGACAAAACCCTGCCTACGTGCTGCCCCCAAGGTTTCTACTAGAAATTAAGTAGTCAGAAGCTTGCACACGTAAATTCGCGACACCCGCTATCGACTAGCCTTAACTCTACGCTCAAAACCCTGTCACAACTCAACCACTGAGTTGCTAATTCTCAAACTACGCCACGTAGTTTGTGCCCTAGTCACACGACTAGTAATTACAACGATTTAAAGAGAAATTAAAAATACTTTTAAAAAATGAAACAAATAAACCCTAATTTTAAATATAACAGCCCAAATAAACTATAGAAGCCAGCCCACGTGAATGCCCTTTATACTATCTTGTTTATTTCTTCGGCCCGTCCTTCTTCCTTGTGAAAAATATTAGCTTGCTCGTTCGTTTCTAAAAATTAGGGCTTTTTGAAGCGCCGCTTCAATTTATCATTCGATTATATGCTCTTGCGTGCTTGCTCTATCGAATGACGGTCTCTTCGATTTTGCACTCGGTTGCTCTAATTTGATCGAGTTCGATTTTTCCTTCGGTATGTAATTTATGCTTTTGTGCTTTAATGTTTATCGTACTTGAACTCGATTGATGATTCGAGTTGAATGATTACTGTTCTCTGTTGTGCTCGAACTCGAATGATGAAATTTGCCGATGATGTTAATTGCTTAGATAGGGTCCGAATCCATATTTTCTCGTTCGTATATATTTGTTTGAATTTGTCAATCGATTTACGTTGGCCATTGATCTTCGTTTGGATGCTTGAGATGATTACTGACTTTTTCAATTTACTTGAATAACACGGTGTTGATTTTGAACTGTTCATTTTTCTTGGTCATCACGGTTTCCATTCTGGTTTGACGATGTTGATTTTGTTTGCGGCCACCACGATTTCGATTTCTGTTGACTTCGGTCACTTGATTTGATTATGTTGATTTTGGCATTAACTTGTTCAACTTGCATCTGTTTTGGTTTCTGACCCTTTGTTCATTAGCTGGTTCACTGCTTGGTTTTGATTTGGCCTGAAATTGTCACTTGTAGTTGTAGTGTTGCAGTCTTTAACTTGTACTCTATACAGTTGCATTGTTGGTCTTGTATCGCTTGCTGTTCATTAGTCTTCGACCCAGTTCATGTGTACTTGATGTGTGCTGTGCATTTGTAGTTGAATTGAGTACGTTTGTGTTGTGTTCACTGTGTAGCATGCGCGACCTGATCTGATGCATGTTGTATCTACATTCACCACTGTTTGTACACTTTCATTCTACTGTGTCTTCCTGTAGTTTGTACCGCTTTGTTGATGATGCTTTGACTGTTGAACTTGGTTTGGATTTGTGGTCTTGCTAACATGTCTGCATTGCACTATCCTTTGTTCTATATATTTGCTCCTTCGAGTCAGTGAAACTTGTATATGAATGTTTTGTAGTCTCGAGTTTGTATTCAACTGTCACCATGTGGTTGTATACACTTGTTTTGTCAATTTGGGCAGTTTGCATACAGTTTTGGTGTTGAATGAAGTTTCATGTTGCCACCTCTAGTTTACCTTAAACTTCAACTGTGCTCGAGTCTGGTTTGGTTCATTGCTGTATTATGTAGATACATGTGTGATCATACATAAATATATGTATGTTGTTTCACTTGTTGCCATTTACTTGGTGCAGTAGTTTGCACTGTGCATTCATGTGCACTTCGTTCACTTGCTTTTGCTTCTCTCTGGTCATGGCTGGTCTGGTTCGTCATGTCTGCACCTTGATAATCATGTTGCCAGGCTTGTGTATATATGCACATGTTCTATTTTACTTTGGTATTGAATCAGATCTTTTGGGTCTGGTCTTTGATGATGCTTAACTACTTGTTGTTCATGTAGATATGTGACTTGTTTGCATTGTTCACTTGATTACTGAACTATTTCTGGGTTGATTTGGTTCATTTGTTGGGTCATCATTTTTGGCCGTTCTTGTTTTATTTCATTTTTAATTTGCACCTGTGTTGAATTGACCATGGCCATTGCATTGTTGTGACTAGGTTGTACTGTCCACTTCATTTCACTGTTGCTTGAGACTGGGTTGTACTGTCCACTTCATTTCACTGTTGCATACATGTTGACTTTGTATATTTGTCACTCCAAGTCTGAGTGTTATTCATGCATCTAGTTGTGCATTCGTACTTAAAGTACTTGTCGACTTTTCTCCCTGCCTAGTTGACATGTATGTGTGCATGGACTGTCTAGACTTTGTTGATCTGAGTTTCACTGTATGGTTGTGTTCATTGGCTTGGTAGCAATCCTCATAGTATTTGTGAAATGCCGTGACTGTTCTTCGTTTCACTGTGCACTGCTGTGCCTATTGCTTTTGATGTTCCTTCTATTCTTTGATCTCAATATTCATGTGTACTAATGTTGAGGCAGTGCACACGTGTACTTGTACATTTGGATTTTGGTTGAGGCTTGTTTTAGTTGTCTTGACCATTTTCATGAACTTGCACTTGTGTTGAATCCAGCTTGGAGCTCGGGTTTGATCTTGTGCTGATATTGTGACATTATTTTTATTTCACTTGAGTTGAGCCCGACTTTTTGAGTTTGACCTGTGCTCACATGTCCCTGTAATTTTATCAAGTGTATATATCGGTGTGCACGACCTTGTGGCATGTACAGTGATACACTATGCATGTCACAAGCTGTTCGTGTATGATGAATTTAAATTTAAATGATGAAAAACAATCCAAATAACTGAGGCAAATATTATTTTCAAAACTCACATTTTATTTTATACCGCAAAAATATTTTATTTTCAATTTTACCGCGTCAATGTATATTTTTGCAGATTGCTCAAATGCTGGATTCACATTGGAATGAAGTTGAAGATAAATACGAGTGTGAGTGATATGTGGTGAGGTGCAAATGTAAATGTGAATTGTGATGTAATCAAATTTTTATTGTAATTGAAATTGTATATATATAGTGAGAGCTTGAAATTTGTACTATTCAAAAATTGTAATAAATATTTGTTTGAATAAAACATCCGTTTGAATTCAAATTCTGTGTTATTTATTTTATTCATCAAATATTTATTTAATCTGTGAAAATAAAATAGTATATTAACAAATACATTTAAATGAATATATATATATATATATATGTTTATTATCATCAAACAAAAATCATATAATCGCATATTCAACAATCTTCCCCTTTTGATGATAACAAACTTATATTTAAGATTTTGAATTTGTTAAATGTATTTGATCATTCAATTTTCTCCCCCTATTTGAATTCTTCCTCTCTCACAAAGCTCCCTCTTCATATATGCATATAACTAAAAATATGCAAATGAGCCTATATGCAAATAGAAAATATTTGACCTTTATTTGTCAAAATCTTAACTTTTCTCTCCTCCTTTTGTTATCAGCAAAAGAATAATAGTGTTAGAAAAATAGAGATAAAGTGATAGATATTAATACAATATTAAAACTCAATCAAATATAAATATTAAATTTCAATGAAAAAATCAAATAAAAATCATAAATACTCTGTCAGGCGCATATTCCACTTTTAGAATGATGTGAACGATGTCATCATATAAAACCATACAGTTGTTTCTATTTATGGTATATTTATATCAGGAATTTGAATATCTACCAACCATGCATAACCGTTAGGACTTTTAAATGAGATTAGTAGTATTCCAATTTTATTTAAAAAATGAATTCAAGTATCTTCTAACCATGCATAACCTTGAGGACTTTTATATGGGATTAGAATCAACTTGTTTATTTAAAAAATCAATTTTGATATGCATTCCATACATGCAAAACCGTGAGGACTTTTAAATGAGAGTGAATACTTTGGATTTTATTTTATTTTATTTTATTATTATTATTTTTTATTAAAAAATATAAATTGAAAAATAAATGATTTCTGTTTAAAGTACCACATATCGACAAATTATATTGAATTTTGATGAGTGATGGTCGTTAGAAATATGATAGAAATAGAGATGGTCATGGAATTTTTACCAACAAAAAGTTTTATAATTCTTGTTTAAATTTCAAAAGAAATTTACTAATTATAACGCCTCAAGTCATAATATATGATAAATATCAACACTCATCACTTTTTCAATCACTATTTATCTTTTTGATAATTTATAGGGAGTTAGATTAGTCAATGTTATAATTTAAAAATTAAATTCAAAAATAATTATAAAATCAATTTTTCTAAAAATGACCAATCTGAAAACAAGGTCAAAAATGATTTTCTAGAAGGAGTTTTATGAGAAAAATTTCTGCTATTTGAAATGAAAAATATGCAGATATTTTCTTTGAAAAACGATGCAGTTACTAAATGTCTCACCATAAATCACGTTCCATTAGTAATTTTTCTATCAACTAGATTACCAGTGTAATCTGAATCTGAATTTCTTTTCACTCAAACTTATTATTAGTTGAATGCTACAGACCAGATTATGAAGTGTGCAACAAAATATCTCAAAATCTTTTTTGACAACTTTTTAAATGAAATTCTCTTGAATTTGAATTGAAGCCGTGTAGATAATCAAAAACCATGAATATAGAGTCAACCAAATGTATTATCATCCAATAAAACACTATTATTGATTCAAACTAATATATATGAAGTAATTCAAAGATTCTGGTGATTTTTATGGTGTTCTTGGCATGAGAATATAATTGGCCAACTATTTTGAATAAGTCATAATCAAAATCATCATTTATTTCATCATCACATTACTGGCTGATTTAACTCAGACTACGGTGCAGATTATCACATTTAATATATCGTTCAAAATATACCATTACCTGTTTTACCTTTACGATAATTTTTCGTTGTTGCCCATTGTGATTCTGTCACCTTTGTATTAGGCTAAGGAACTTTGCTTTGTCGCCCGTTGTGTTTCTGGAACAGCCAGAATCCAGATAACGCTGTTGTTGTTCCTTAGCCTGCCACCACTCCTACACGATAAAAGATTTTTGTGACCTATTTGTTTTTATAGGTCCATTGTTGTTAGTGGCAGAATATTTTGAAAAATAATTTTGTGGAGACCTAAAACTATTTATATATGTTTCTTTTGGCACCCAGATTTGTTAAACTTTGAGAGATTTTATATTTGTGCCTTTTGGAACCCAAATTGGTATAGTTTTTACGTGTTTGGGTCTATACCAGCAATTATTTTGATTGTGTCCAAATTTTCTACAAATTGTGCACATTTCATTTCTAACATTTTCAGATTGATTATATCCAAGTCCTTGTCTAACTGTATTAACAGTTTGTTTCCCTAAGAGCATATCAACGATTTTTCACTTTTGGAAAATTTATCTAAAGTCGTTGACAGTTGTTGGACTTGTATTTTGAGAGATTCATTTTTGTTTAATAATTGTGTGCACTTTTTAATAGAATTTTCTCTTCTAGTATTTTCACTCTCTTTCGAAATCAGAATTTCATTTTCAAGCGATTTAATTTTGATTTCTGTTTTTTTAATCTCTTCTTCGAATGTTGGACACTTACCACACTTAGGGACCATACTTTGATAGGTTTTAACTAATTGTTCAAGCTGTTCATTTACTTCTATCAAACTATCTCTTTGTGATTCAATTTTAGCATATTTCTCCCTAAGTCGTTCAAAATAGTCATTTACTTTGTGGAAATATATAAGTAATTCAGAGTGAGTAAGTTTTGATACATCGCTTGGCTCGTCATCGTCGCTATCAATTATATTACCTTGAAGGCACATATCTGCTTTCTCACTCTCACTGCTAGTACTTCGATAATCTTCATCACTTGTATTTAACGTGGCTGCAAAATTTCTCCTTTTTGATTTCTTTTCAAAGTCGCGTCGATTTTGAGGACAATTGGGCTTGATGTGTCTGGGTTGGTTGCACTTATGACAGATGATTTTTCGCTATTCTGTGTTATCTAAAACTTTGATTATTCTGCTTTTTTATTTTTGATTTAGAGTTGGATTTCCGTATTTGCGGTTCCACCTTTTTAATTTCTTTATTACCATTTCCAACTCTGCCGCTCCATCATCATCGTCATCATCATCACTTTCAGTTGTTCCTTTGAGAGCTATTGATTTATTTCGAGTATCTCCTCCTTCATGCTCTTCCTTGAATTTTATTTCTAGCTCATAAGTGGTGAGATTTCCGATGAGTTCTTCAACTTTGATCTGTTTTAAATCTTTCGACTCTTGAATGGCAGTCACTTTTGCTTCAAAACTTCGTGGAAGGACTTTGAGGATTTTTCGGACTATCTCCAACTCTATGTATGATTTTCCGAGAGCTTTTGATTTGTATACGATATTGGAAAGTCGTTCATACATCTCTTTGACATTTTCTTCCTTGGCAATTTTAAAATTCTCGTATTCGCTACTCCGCATGGCAAGGCGAGATTCCTTGACTTGAGATGTTCCTTCGTGAGTCACTTCTAGTGTGTGCCATATTTCCTGTGCAGTTAGACAATGTGAAACACGATTAAATTCAAACTGATCTAATGAACAAATAATCGAATTCATAGCTCTGGCATTAGTATTCTATAACTTATTTTCTAGGTCTGTCCATTGATCCTTCGGTTTATTTATTTCCTGATTATTTACAATTATAGTTGGTGCTTTATACCCTGTGTCAACAATATCCCAAGCGTCAATGGTTTTCAGAAAAATTTCCATCCTATTTTCCAGTAAGCATATTCACCATTGAACATTGGTGGTCTAACTATGGATTGACCCTCAGCAAAAGCAGTATTAAAAGAATCCATTTGAAAAATTCAAAATTTTAAAACAGAAATTAGTTTTTTTTTGAAAAATCAAAATTTTAAAACAAAAATTGGCTTTTGTTCCTAGCTCCGATACCACTTGTAGGATCGATTGCACCCTAGAGGGGGGGTGAATAGGGTGATGTTTTAATTATAAAAATTATTACGGAAGTTTATAAAATATTTTCAACACAGATATATCAAAATAGAAGCATAGGTAATAATAGAATAATAAATGCAGAAATAGAACAACACAGAATTTATCCAGCTTCGGCAAAACCCTGACTACGTGCTGCCCCCCTAGGTTTCTACTAGAAATTAATTAGTCGACGCTTACACACGTAAACTCGCGAGACCCGCTATCGACTAGCCTTAACTCTACGCTCAAAACTCTGCCACAACTCAACCAATGAGTTGCGAATTCTCAAACTACGCCACATAGTTTGTACCCTAGTCACACGTCTAGTAATTACAACGGTTTAAAGAGAAATTAAAAACACTTTTAAACTATGAAATAAATAAACCCTAATTTTAAATATAACAGCCCAAATAAATTATAGAAACCGGCCCATGTGAATGCCCTTTATACTATCTTATTTATTTCTTCGCCCCGTCCTTCTTCCTTGTGAAAAATATTAGCTTGCTCGTTCGTTTCTAAAAATTAGGGCTTTTTGAAGCGCTGCTTCAACTTATCATTCGATTATATGCTCTTGCGTACTTGCTCTGTCGAATGACGGTCTCTTCGATTTTGCAATCGGCTATTCCAATTTGATCGAGTTCGATTTTTGCTTCGGTATGTAATTTATGCTTTTGTGCTTTAATGTTTTTCGTACTTGAACTCGATTGATGATTCGAGTTGAATGATTACTGTTCTCTGTTTTGCTTGAACTCGAATAATGAAATTTGTCGATGATGTTAATTGCTTATATAGGGTTCGGATGCCTATTTTCTCGTTCGTATGTATTTGTTTGAATTTGTCAATTGATTTGCGTTGGCCATTTGTGATATCCCAGAAATTTGGCAATATAAATTTAATAATCTGTGTTAAAAATTAAATTGATCTGATAATTTTTGATAATGAATTTTGAATTGATCTAATAATCATCTTTTAATAAATATTTAAATTGGTAGATTTTATCTTTTTAAAAGCAAACAATTTGTTTTCTATTTATAATATATATATATATATATATATATATATATATATATAATTGTATATATTGTAAATTGATAATCTTTGATTTTGAATTTAGTAAATGAATAAATTTTCTAATTTTAGTTTATATTTGATAAATTGGAAATTTGGTTTAAATTTAACATTTAACTTTTCAAAACAATTTAATAAATAATTATATGGTTTATACTTATGATAAATCTTATTAGTTTAAATTTATATTTTTAATTAACTTAAATATGAATTTGAATTAGATTAACATCAAAGTTTTTTTTTTGTTTTTTTTTGAATATTACTTGAAATTTATATATAAGAATTTAAAATACAAATTACAGATGGTCTTAATTTGTTTATAATCTCTTTTATAAATTATTTAATATTGTTTAATTTGTTATTTTTAAATAATAATGATAATACTTAGTTTTTCAAAAACATAAATTGATTTTGTAGGAAATAGGATTTGTTATTTTTAAAATTTAAAGGTAGATATATATACATAACTTGGTTTTATAATTTAATTTAAAACTTGAATTTAATGTCTTGAATTTAAAAGAATAAACACTTAAAAATATTTGAATAAGCTTTTGTATATAATTTGTTTTGTTATGTTTTCTAAAATTAAAAAGGGAAAAAATTCATTTATATTTATACATAAGAAATAGTAAATTAAGATTTACAAGTTTTTATTAACATTTTAAATTTTAAATTAAAAAACTTAATACATGTGTAAGTTTCTCTTAACATTTTGTTGACATGTGTAAGGCATAGATTAAATTGTGACAAATGTTAGAAACTAAAGAACAAGTGTCCTATATTTTCTTTTTCTTTTAATTTTCTGAAATCAAAATTCAAACCAAAATGAAAATCTGCAAAACTTCTTCTTCAAAACAGAGAACAAAATCTGTTCAAATGAAATCTGAAATCTCCTAAAAAATCATCTAAAAACTGTTTGAATCTTCTTCAAAACATCAACCATCTTCAAACTGAATTGCATGTAAACCTGAAATCCATTCTGCAAATCAAATATAACCTGAAATGCAAATCAGAAACCTGTAGCCTCTTAAATTCATAAACTTGAAGCAAATTTGCAACTGCAACTTCACTAAACCTGCATGCAATTGAAGAACCTCTGCATCTCTGTTTAAAAATCTCAATTCAAATGCCTGCAATCAATTTGCAAATTCCCAAAATCTGCATGCAACCACAAAGTTCAAATGCATGCCTGCATTTTTCTGGAAACATGAAAATTGTTAAATCTGGAAGCCTGCATCTTTTCACCTGGAAACAAACAAGCATGCATAGGGAGCAAAGGCATTTGCAGTAAATTAAGGTTTAAGTTTACAAAATAAAAGGAGCAACTTGAAGTTTTAAAGCATGCATACAAATGAAATTTGGAAGCATGCATCAGGAAAAGCATTTCTAGAAAATAAGTTTGCTCTGCTCAGGAAAATCTGTGAGTAACTTCATTTGTTTAAAAAAAACTTAAGTATAAAATTAGTTGCTTATTTTACTCTGAAATAATTATGATTGTGTGCTATTTACAAGTTATTATTGATGTATACATGATTGTATGAAATTGTGCATGCTGTTGTAACTCTGCACTTAGGTTCCAGATTTAAGAATGGCTTAAGAATATCAGTTTCATTTGATTTAATATGTGTTAGGATTAAAGACTCAGTCAAAATATAGTTGAATAATATAAGTTAAAGTTTAAATTTTATAAAAATAAAAAGGAAACCTGTAATGTCTCTGAAACACTAATACAAAAGAGCAAAATTTTGAAATTAGAAATTTAATCATCCAGATTTGTTGATTTAATATTATCAACTGATTACATTATCAAAGATATGAATTTTAAAACTAAAATTTGAATTTTTAGTCTGAATAGGATTTAGTTTTTATGGTTTGACCAAAAAGGATACTTTGGTATGATATTGTCGATCTAGAAAGTTTGGGTGGCCAGTTTCTTTTCTGGTGATGGAGTATGGATCGAAGTTGCTGAGAAAATTATAGGGAAATGGATTAAAGCTTTGGGGCGGTGATAATTGTTGAATCAAATTTTAAACCCTAGTTTACACTATGATCAGCAAATTGATCACCGCAACTTCTTTAAGAAATCGAGTTCTTCCAGATTTGAGTTGATGGTAGCTGGGGTGTGGAGTAGTTTATGGCCGGAGATGATACTTCTCCGATGATCGGAATTTGGAGTTTTGAGGCATATTGCAGTTCGACATTTCTCTAGATTTTGAGCTTGAATGCTCGTTTTCGATTTGGGGTTTCTGCAGTTGATTCAAAGGTCAGAATGGCATTTGGTGATGATCGGTGTCTTGCGTAGATGGTCGCGAATGGCCGGAGGTGACGGTGTGAATGGTGCAGGTGCACGGTGATTTTGGGTATCAGTTGTTTTGGGGAAGAAAGGGGAACTCGTGTTTGTATCGGGTTGATTTATGATTTGCTCGAAGCAGAGGTGTGTGGGACTCGAAGTATATTATTTGTGGGCTCGGGTAATATGGTTGTTGCAGGTTTTTGGTTAAAACCTGACAGTTCTGTAAATTTTTGAATAGGTGCAAATGAAAGTTACTCGAGTTTACTCGAGTTTGTTTTGAATTTTTCTCGGGTTAGGATAGGATGAGGCTCGAGTGAATTTTGTGATTGCTCGAGTTGGATTCGTTTCAGGTTAGAAAACTATCTTGTTTTCAATTTTAAACTGAATTTCAATTGTTAAGCAAGATTTTAAAATGAGTTTCAAATCTAAGATTAAATTATGAATTCAAATTTCATTTTGAATCATAGCTGGAAATGACTAAGATTTTAAATTCAAATTTTTTTAAAATAATTTTAAAAGGGTTTCATTGTTTAAAAATGTTTTTAAAAGAATTTGAATTTAAATTTGGAAATTGAAATATAAGAAATGTTTTAAACAAAGTTTAAATTTAATTCAAATTCAAATTTGAATCTTTGTTTTAAAATAAATTTAAATTTTATAAATTTAAGTATTTTAACAAATTTGAATGATAAAGAAACATTTAAATGTTTTGAATCTAAAAAGGGAATTTGGTTTAAACTCTTGTAAAATCTCTTTTATAAGAAAAGTATTATTTATCATTTAAGGGTTTTAAATTGATTTTAAAACTTGTAAAAGTTAAATTATAATTTAATGATTTGTAATACATTTAATTATTAGAGTAATTAAATGAATAATTAATTTATTTAATAAATTAATGAAATGATAATTAAGGGTTTAATCTTAAAAGTTTGAGATTTAATTATTCTTAGAATAATTAACTTATAATTTATGAACCATTAATAAATAAGATTTGTTTTAATTAATGATTAATAATTAATTAATCAAGTAATAAAGGATTAATTAAATTATAGTTAACACTTAATTAATTAAATAATTAGGGGTTAATTAATGGTTATTAATGATTAATTTATAATGATTAAAATAAGTTAAATTATTTTAGAAAAATGATTAATGAATTGTTAATAGTTAATGAAGGTCATTAACTGAGGATTATTTAATAATTAATTAATGTGATTAATTTTAATTATTAATTAGATTAATTAATTTAAAAGATAATCATTTGTGTAAAATTTGTTAAGTACAATTACTTATGGAAGTAATTAAGGAATTAATTACTTATTGTAATTAATTGAAGTTAATTTGATTAGATTAAGTTAGTTAATTCAGTTTAATTAAATTAAATTAACCATTTGATGATTGTGGAGTATAATTACTTAAGGAAGTAATTAATGGGAATTACTGTATGTAATTAATAGTAGGTGATTTGATGATGAAAGTAATTTGAGTATACTTACTTTGTGAATTAATCAAGGGATTAATTTGAGATAATTACTTAATGGGTAATTAATTTATTTTGGTAAAGTAATTAAGGGTAGTTAACCACTGAATGAAGTTAATCAAGGGTGATTAACAGTTATGGTTTAAATAAAGATTAATTACTTAATGTAATTAATTTAAATAGAAATGTAATTAGAAATCATTAATTATTATAATTAATGAAGTAATTAAGAATATATTTATTTAGAAATAATTAATAAATGAAGGAATTAATTAATGTAATTAATTAAGAAGTAATGTAATTAATTTATAGTTATTAATAAAGGAAGTAATTAGAGATTAATTACTGTATTTGGTTAAGTATAATTAATTTGAGAAATTAATTAGTGGATAATTACTTGAATGTAATTAAAGGTTAATTAATCAGGGATGATTAATTAAAATGAATAATTGGTTGATGATTAATTAATTGTTTGATAATTAATCAATAGTGATATAAGCAAGTTGATATTGATGAAGTAACTAATTTAATTCACTTTAAATTAATTAGAGATAATGTAATTAATTTAATTCATTTTAAATTAATTATATTTGATGTGATTATCAATCATTGCTTATATGGATGAATGATGTTGTTTGCCTTGAATGGTTTGAATCTAAGATATGAGATAGGTAATGTTGAGTGATATGGATGCATTGGTTGCGTTGTGATGATGATTTGGATTACCTCTTGATAATGATAATATGGATTATCTGTGTGATGATAATACTGATTATCTATTGTGAATCTGTGATTTATCTATCTGTGTATATAGATAATTGAATTGTTTTAAACCTTTAAAACAACTTGGACTTAAAAGACACGCTTTGGATTTCGATGAGACCGGGATTGGGTTTCCATATTTGGATATCCGAAAACCACATCGATCCAAATTTACGATAGGTCATGAATCTCTTGTGAAGAGTGAAGACTCGAGGTGTAACGACTATGCATTAGTATAACTCTGGGGGTGATTCCGTGATGAGTTTGACGGAGTAGTACTTATAGGCTCGAGATGGTAATTTAGAGTGCACGTCGTTAACTCTGAGGGTGATTCCAAAATGAGTGTGACGAGATAATGCCTTCGGTTTCGTTCGAACCCGGAACGGACTTGTATGGATTGAATGCTTTCAGAACATCATCAGGTGGACGATGAGCATTCTAAGAGATGTGTTCTCTAAAGGTAATCGTAGCCTCAAGCCTCATCAACCGGGAATGGCTAAAACAGGAGAGGTGCAGCAAGGCTAAGTGGGTCATGTCCAAGTAGGACAAGATTTTTCCCTGTCTAGAGGTCCCTTTTTATTTCGGTTGTATGGGCGGTTGGATGTACACCAACTGCGGGGTTGTCTTGTTCGGGACTGTCCAGTAAGGGATGGTTTCGGTCTTGTGTTGCAGGGGAGCAGGCGTACTCCTCGGTACGTTGATCTAGGCCACGTACTGTGACGGGCGGTACCCCAGTAGCCCTGCCATTGATGGAATCCACAATCCAATAAGTGCCAACGGTTTTGATTGTATTACCCACTTTTGTGGCTAGTAGCTAGAATTTAATAAATGTAACAATTTCGGCTATTTCTTATTTACTTGAAAACCCTAGACCTATTATAATATCATTGGATTTCCTATCAAATGTTTTGGTTAATGTAAGGTAAAAACTTTTCCATGTTTATGTGTGGGAAGTCTTACGTGATACCTTTTCTTTTCAAAGGATTTTCAAAGTTAAGCAACTTTAACCTATTACTCACACCAGACCCATGTCTGACCCAGAGTTTATCTTCTGTTTTCTTAAACTCTTGGGTACTCAAATTTTTACGAGTAGACAAGGGATTCAGGTTAGCTTTGACGAATTATGGAGGAGCAAATGGAGCAGGAGGTTTCTACGTGTAGATATATAGTTTCCGCTGTGTGTTCTCTGTGTTGGTATCTCTTGTTTGAGTTGTATTGAGTTGTATAACTAGACAGGTGTTTATAACTGTCTAGTATGTGATGTAAATTCTGTGTAACTCTGATTAGTGTTGTATACTATGTAATATTTGTGTTATTAATATAATTTTATTCGTTCCGCTGTTGAGATTCTGATATTGTTTCTTCTTTCTTTTCTTTCTTTTCTCTTTCCTATCCCTTTCTTTCTTCATGATGATACGACTTTTCTGTGGAGAAAAAGTCGGGTCGTCGCAGGTGGTATCAGAGCGCTAGGTTGAGTGAATACCTAGGCTTTGAGATGATTTCTGTCTTGAGAGAGCGTATTTGTAATTTTAAATATTTATATATATTTATTTACTTCTACCTATTTGTTGGGTTACCTGTTCGGGTTTTTCCAATAAAAATTATAAAGGTAGATAAGGTAGTGGGGTGTGTAACACGACTACTACCATTGGTTGGAGTTTGAGTGTTGAGGTTGGAAGTGTATTTGTCGAGACCATAGACCTAATACCGTCTCGAGTAAGTTGTGCAGAGTATTGGATTTCATCGATCTCTGAAAGTAACCTGTAAAGGTTCGGAGTCTATCTTTGAGTTGGATGAGTAGAGTTTGGATCTGTCGGTTGGGCAGAAGAGAATGATGGTATCTTGATACCTCAGGAATTAGTAGCTGTGTGATGAGACACACTGACTATGGATGTCTCCGAAGATTTTTCTTTGGAACAAGTTTGGGAAGTATGTTTGCTTCGATGTTGTGGCTAGGTTCAATATGATGTTTTTGTCTGGTTTGAGGCCTGAGTTTCTCGACGAGCTTTGGATTAGGAAGTCTTTGGCGTCGGTGTCAGCAATGCAGCTCGGAGTGTTCTGTGTGCTAGCAAGAAGTTCTTCTGGTTAGCAGTTTTTCTGAAGGAGTTCAGAAGCAGCAGAGTGGATTCCATTTCTGCGATGGATTGGCTAGTTAAGCGTAAGCTGTTCTGATTGGTAAAAAGAGAGAACAGTTTTCTTTGAATATTGGACTGGTTGATCGCAAAAATGACTTGCGATAGTTTGAGTGTTCTCTTGAGCTATGAGAAGTTTGTCCGTATTTGAAGGTTGAGTTTTCTTATCGACTGGATTCCAGGATTGCTACCAGTGGTTCAGTTTAGTAGAAGGATCAGTGGGGCATCTGAGTTTTCTTTTATGGATATGTTGGACCATAATTCTGAGATATGTTGTCCAGTTTGTGCTCGAGTTTTTCTTCTACTCCAGATCAGAGTTGTGCAGCGGAAGCAGTTTGGGAATGCTTTTGTTTTATCTTTTCCGGATAGGAGAAGTAAGTTAGTCTTCTGATATTTGTGGAGTAGAGTTGGTGTTCTTGGTTTTTGGATTGATCTTGAGGAGATCATTCTTTTGGATTGTTTTGGCCCAGTTTGTTTCTAGAGATATCAACGAAAGTTGAGCTGATCGGGAGAGACGAAGGCAGCCCAGGATCGTCAGAAGTGTTTTGTGGATAAGAGGCGAAGGAGTTTGGATTCCAGAGTCGGAGATTCGATTTTGGGTAAGTTTTCTCCGATCTAAGGAGCTATGAGATTGGGTAAGACTGGGTAAGTCAGCTCCGAGATGTTTTGGATCTTTTCTGTATCCTTGTGAGGATTGGTGTTTCATTTTCAAGGTTGAATTGCCAGTTTGGATAACTGGGATTCAATGTGTTTCACGTATCTCTGAGGGAGTACGTGTGTGATTTATCTCTGGTTATGGAACCAGTAATTCAGGAAGATGTGATTGTTGAGTCAGACTCGTCTGTAGTTTGATATCCTGTTAGTTTGTAGATCTTGTTGAAATAGGAGCTCTGTAGCTTAGTAGTATTGATTGATTGGATTCTGTAGAGTGAGTATCCTGATATTTATACTTGGGAAACTCTAGGAAATTCTATCCAAATTTTTTTCTGGATAGTTAGATTTGGTTGTTTGAGTGAATTGGTTGCTATGGTTGTTAGCATATGATTGATATATGCTTGTGTTTTAAAATAAAATCTTAAGATAGATTATTAAATTACCTTTGCTTTTAAATTCCGGGGACGAAATTCTTTTAAGGGGGAGGAATGTGATATCCCGGAAATTTGGCAATATAAATTTAATAATCTGTGTTAAAAATTAAATTGATCTGATAATTTTTGATAATGAATTTTGAATTGATCTAATAATCATCTTTTAATAAATATTTAAATTGGTAGATTTTATCTTTTTAAAAGCAAATAAATTGTTTTCTATTTATAATGTATATATATAATTGTATATATTGTAAATTGATAAACTTTGATTTTGAATTTAGTAAATGAATAAATTTTCTAATTTTAGTTTATATTTGATAAATTGGAAATTTGATTTAAATTTAAGATATAAATTTTCAAAACAGTTTAATAAATAATTATATGGTTTATACTTATGATAAATCTTATTTGTTTAAATTTATATTTTTAATTAACTTAAATATGAGTTTGAATTAGATTAACATCAAAGTTTTGTTTTATTTTATTTTTAAATATTACTTGAAATTTATATATAAGAATTTAAAATACAAAGTACAAATGATCTTAATTTGTTTATAATCTCTTTTATAAATTATTTAATATTGTTCAATTTGTTATTTTTAAATAATAATGATAATACTTAGTTTTTCATAAACATAAATTGATTTTGTAGGAAATAGGATTTGTTATTTTTAAAATTTAAAGGTAGATATATATACATAACTTGGTTTTATAATTTAATTTAAAATTTCAATTTAATGTCTTGAATTTAAAAGAATAAACACTTAAAAATATTTGAATAAGCTTTTGTTTATAATTTGTTTTGTCATGTTTTCTAAAATTAAAAAGGGAAAAAATTCATTTATATTTATACATAAGAAATAGTAAATTAATATTTACAAGTTTTTATTAACATTTTAAATTTAAAATTAAAATACTTAATACATGTGTAAGTTTCTCTTAACATTTTGTTGACATGTGTAAGGCATAGATTAAATTATGACAAATGTTAGAAACTAAAGAACAAGTGTCCTATATTTTCTTTTTCTTTTAATTTTCTGAAATCAAAATTCAAACCAAAATGAAAATCTGCAAAACTTCTTCTTCAAAACAGAGAACAAAATCTGTTCAAATGAAATCTGAAATCTCCTCAAAAATCATCTAAAAACTGTTTGAATCTTCTTCAAAACATCAACCATCTTCAAACTGAATTGCATGTAAACCTGAAATCCATTCTGCAAATCAAATATAACCTGAAATGCAAATCAGAAACCTGTAGCCTCTTAAATTCATAAACTTGAAGCAAATTTGCAACTGCAACTTCACTAAACCTGCATGCAATTGAAGAACCTCTGCATCTCTGTTTAAAAATCTCAATTCAAATGCCTGCAATCAATTTGCAAATTCCCAAAATCTGCATGCAACCACAAAGTTCAAATGCATGCCTGCATTTTTCTGGAAACATGAAAATTGTTAAATCTGGAAGCCTGCATCTTTTCACCTGGAAACAAACAAGCATGCATAGGGAGCAAAGGCATTTGCAGTAAATTAAGGTTTAAGTTTACAAAATAAAAGGAGCAACTTGAAGTTTTAAAGCATGCATACAAATGAAATTTGGAAGCATGCATCAGGAAAAGCATTTCTAGAAAATAAGTTTGCTCTGCTCAGGAAAATCTGTGAGTAACTTCATTTGTTTAAAAAAAACTTAAGTATAAAATTAGTTGCTTATTTTACTCTGAAATAATTATGATTGTGTGCTATTTACAAGTTATTATTGATGTATACATGATTGTATGAAATTGTGCATGCTGCTGTAACTCTGCACTTAGGTTCCAGATTTAAGAATGGCTTAAGAATATCAATTTCATTTGATTTAATATGTGTTAGGATTAAAGACTCAGTCAAAATATAGTTGAATAATAAAGTTAAAGTTTAAATTTTATAAAAATAAAAAGGAAACCTGTAATGTCTCTGAAACACTAATACAACATAGCAAACTTTTGAAATTAAAAATTTAATCATCCAGATTTGTTGATTTAATATTATCAACTAATTACATTATCAAAGATAATAATTTTAAAGCTAAAATTTGAATTTTTAGTCTGAATAGGATTTAGTTTTTATGGTTTGACCAAAAAGGATAATTTGGTATGATATTGTCGATCTAGAAAGTTTGGGTGGCCAGTTTCTTTTCTGGTGATGGAGTATGGATCGAAGTTGCTGAGAAAATTATAGGGAAATGGATTAAATCTTTGGGGCAGTGATAATTGTTGAATCAAATTTTAAACCCTAGTTTACACTGTGATCAGCAAATTGATCACCGCAACTTCTTCAAGAATCGAGTTCTTCCAGATTTGAGTTGATGGTAGCTGGGGTGTGGAGTAGTTTATGGCCGGAGGTGGTACTCCGATGATCGGAATTTGGAGTTTTGAGGCGCACTGCAGTTCGACATTTCTCTAGATTTTGAGCTTGAATGCTCATTTTCGATTTGGGGTTTCTGCAGTTGATTCAAAGGTCGAAATGGCATTTGGTGATGATCAGTGACTTGCGCAGATGGTCGTGAATGGCCGGAGGTGACGGCATGAATGGTGCAGGTGCACGGTGATTTTGGGTATCAGTTGTTTTGGGGTAGAAAGGGGAACTCGTGTTTGTATCGGGTTGATTTATGATTTTCTCGAAGCAGAGGTGTGTGGGACTCGAAGTATATTGTTTGTGGGCTCGGGTAATATGGTTGTTGCAGGTTTTTGGTTAAAACCTTACAGTTCTGTAAATTTTTGAATAGATGCAAATGAAATTTACTCGAGTTTACCCGAGTTTGTTTTGAATTTTTCTCGGGTTAGGATAGGATGAGGCTCGAGTGAATTTTGTGATTGCTCGAGTTGGATTCATTTCAGGTTAGAAAACTGTCTTGTTTACAATTTTAAACTGAATTTAAATTGTTAAGCAAGATTTTAAAATGAGTTTTAAATCTAAGATTAAATTATGAATTCAAATTTCATTTTGAATCATAGTTGGAAATGACTAAGATTTTAAATTCAAATTTGTTTAAAATAATTTTAAAAGGGTTTTATTGTTTAAAATGTTTTAAAAAAAATTTGAATTTAAGTTTGGAAATTGAAATATAAGAAATGTTTTAAACAAAGTTTAAATTTAATTCAAATTTGAATTTGAATCTTTGTTTTAAAATAAATTTAAATTTTATAAATTTAAGTATTTTAACAAATTTGAATGATAAAGAAACATTTAAATGTTTTGAATTTAGAAAGGGAATTTTATTTAAACTATTGTAAAATCTCTATTATAAGAAAAGTATTATTTATCATTTAAGGGTTTTAAATTGATTTTAAAACTTGTAAAAGTTAAATTATAATTTAATGATTTGTAATGCATTTAATTATTAGAGTAATTAAATGAATAAATAATTTATTTAATAAATTAATGAAATGATAATTAAGGGTTTAATCTTAAAAGTTTGAGATTTAATTATTCTTAGAATAATTAACTTATAATTTATGAATCATTAATAAATAAGATTTGTTTTAATTAATGATTAATAATTAATTAATCAAGTAATAAAGGATTAATTTAATTATAGTTAACACTTAATTAATTAAATAATTAGGGGTTAATTAATGGTTATTAATGATTAGTTTATAATGATTAAAATAAGTTAAATTATTTTAGTAAAATGATTAATGAATTGTTAATAGTTAATGAAGGTCATTAACTAAGGATTATTTAATAATTAATTAATGTGATTAATTTTAATTACTAATTAGATTAATTAATTTAAAAGATAATCATTTGTGTAAAATTTGTTGAGTACAATTACTTATGGAAGTAATTAAGGCATTAATTACTTATTGTAATTAATTGAGATTAATTTGATTAGATTAAGTTAATTAATTCAGTTTAATAAATTTAAATTAATCATTTGATGATTCTAGAGTATAATTACTTAATGTAATTTAATGGAGATAAATTACTTAAGTAATTAATGGAAATTACTGTATGTAATTAATAGAAGGTGATTTGATGATGAAAGTAATTTGAGTATAATTACTTTGTGAATTAATCAAGCGATTAATTAGAGATATTTAATTAATGAGTAATTTATTTATTTTGGTAAAGTAATTAAGGGTAATTAACCACTGAATGAAGTTAATCAAGGGTGATTAACAATTATGGTTTAAATAAAGATTAATTACTTAATGTAATAATTTAAATAGAAAACGTAATTAGAAATCATTAATTATTCTAATTAATGAAGTAATTAAGAATATATTTATTTAGAAATAATTAATAAATGAAGGAATTAATTAATGTAATTAATTAAGAAGTAATGTAATTAATTTATAGTTAATTAATAAAGGAAGTAATTAGAGATTAATTACTGTATTTGGTTAAGTATAATTAATTTGAGAAATTAATTAGTGGATAATTACTTGAATGTAATTAAATGTTAATTAATCAGGGATGATTAATTAAAATGAATAATTGGTTGATGATTAATTAATTGTTTGATAATTAATCAATAGTGATATAAGCAAGTTGATATTGATGAAGTAACTAATTTAATTCACTTTAAATTAATTAGGGATAATGTAATTAATTTAATTCATTTTAAATTAATTATATTTGGTGTGATTATCAATCATT
Organism: Allium cepa; assembly: GCA_030765085.1. Classification (NCBI taxonomy): domain Eukaryota; kingdom Viridiplantae; phylum Streptophyta; class Magnoliopsida; order Asparagales; family Amaryllidaceae; genus Allium; species Allium cepa. The sequence continues at coordinate 295,520,853 of CM060941.1, read as the reverse complement.
GCTTATATGGATGGATGATGTTGTTTGCCTTGAATGGTTTGAATCTCAGATATGAGATAGGTAATGTTGAGTGATATGGATGCATTGGTTGCATTGTGATAATGATTTGGATTACCTCTTGATAATGATAATATGGATTATCTGTGTGATGATAATATTGATTATCTATTATGAATCTGTGATTTATCTATCTGTGTATATAGACAATTGAATTGTTTTAAACCTCTAAAACAACTTGGACTTAAAAGACACGCTTTGGATTTCGATGAGACTGAGATCAGGTTTCCATATTTGGATATCCAAAAACCACATCGATCCAAATTTACGATAGGTCGTGAATCTCTTGTGAAGAGTGAAGACTCGAGGTGTAAGGACTATACGTTAGTATAACTCTGGGGATGATTCCGTGATGAGTTTGACGGAGTAATACTTATAGGCTCGAGATGGTGATTTAGAGTGCAAGGGTTATCGTCGTTAACTCTGATGGTGATTCCAAAATGAGTGTGACGAGATAATGCCTTCGGTTTCGTTCGAACCCGGAAGGAACTTGTATGGATTGAATGCTTTCAGAACATCATCAGGTAGACGATGAGCATTCTAAGAGATGTGTTCTCTAAAGGTAATCGTAGCCTCAAGCCTCATCAACCGGGAATAGCTAAACCAAGGGAGGTGCAGCAAGGCTAAGTGGGTCATGCCCACGTAGGACAAGATTTTCCCCTGTTTAGAGGTCCCTTTTTATTTCGGCCGTGTGGACGGTTGGATGTACACCAACCGCGGGGTTGTCTTGTTCGGGATGTCCAGTAAGGGATGGTTCCGGTCTTGTGTTGCAGGGGAGCAGGCGTACTCCTCGGTACGTTGATCTAGGCCACGTACTGTGACGGGCGGTACCCCAGTAGCTCTGCCATTGATGGAATCCACAGTCCAAAAGTGCCAACGGTTTTGATTGTATTACCCACTTTTGTGGCTAGTAGCTGGAATTTAATAAATGTAACTATTTCGGCTATTTCTTATTTACTTGAAAACCCTAGACCTATTATAATATCACTGGATTTCCTATCAAATGTTTTGGTTAGGGTAAGGTAAAAACTTTTCCATGTTTATGTGTGGGAAGTCTTACGTGATACCTTTTCTTTTCAAAGGATTTTCAAAGTTAAGCAACAACCTAATACTCACACCAGACCCATGTCTGACCCAGAGTTTATCTTCTGTTTTCTTAAACTCTTGGGTACTCAAATTTTTACGAGTAGACAAGGGATTCAGGTTAGCTTTGACGAATTATGGAGGAGCAAATGGAGCAGGATGCTTCTACGTGTAGATATATAGTTTCCGCTGTGTGTTCTCTGTGTTGGTATCTCTTGTTTGAGTTGTATAACTAGACAGGTGTTTATAACTGTCTAGTATGTGATGTAAATTCTGTGTAACTCTGATTAGTGTTGTATACTATGTAATATTTGTGTTATTAATATAATTTTAATCGTTCCGCTGTTGAGATTCTGATGTTGTTTCTTCTTTCTTCTCTTTCTTTTCTCTTTCCTATCCCTTTCTTTCTTCATGATGATACGACTTTTATGTGGAGAAAAAGTCGGGTCGTCACACCATTGATCTTCGTTTGGATGCTTGAGATGATTACCGACTTTTTCAATTTACTTGAATAACACGGTGTTGATTTTGAACTGTTCATTTTTCTTGGTCATCACGGTTTCAATTTGGTTTGACGATGTTGATTTTGTTTGTGGCCACCACGATTTCGATTTCTGTTGACTTCGATCACTTGATTTGATTATGTTGATTTTGGCATTAACTTGTTCAACTTGCATCTGTTTTGGTTTCTGACCCTTTGTTCATTAGCTAGTTCACTGCTTGGTTTTGATTTGGCCTGACATTGTCACTTGTAGTTGTAGTGTTGCAGTCTTTAACTTGTACTCTATACAGTTGCATTGTTTGTCTTGTATCACTTGCTGTTCATTAGTCTTCGACCCAGTTCATGTGTACTTGATGTGTGCTGTGCATTTGTAGTTGAATTGAGTACATTTGTGTTGTGTTCATTGTGTAGCATACACGACCTGATCTGATGCATGTTGTATCTGCATTCACCACTGTTTGTACACTTTCATTCTGCTGTGTCTTCATGTAGTTTGTACCACTTTGTCGATGATGCTTTGACCGTTGAACTCGGTTTGGATTTGTGGTCTTGCTAACATGTCTGCATTGCACTATCCTTTGTTCTATATATTTGCTCCTTCGAGTTAGTGAAACTTGTATATGAATGTTTTGTAGTATCGAGTTTGTATTCAACTGTCATCATGTGGTTGTATACACTTGTTTTGTCAATTTGGGCTGTTTGCATACAGTTTTGGTGTTGAATGAAGTTTCATGTTGCCACCTCTAGTTTACCTTGAACTTCAACTGTGCTCGAGTCTGGTTTGGTTCGTTGCTGTATTGTGTAGATACATGTGTGATCATACATAAATATATGTTTGTTGTTGCACCATTGTTGTTTCACTGTTACACTTGTTGCCATTCACTTGCTGCAGTAGTTTGCACTGTGCATTCATGTGCACTTCGTTCACTTGCTTTTGCTTCTCTCTGGTCATGGCTGGTCTGGTTCGTCATGTCTGCACTTTGATAATCATGTTGCCAGGCTTGTGTATATATGCACATGTTCTATTTTACTTTGGTATTGAATCGGATCTTTTTGGTCTGGTCTTTGATGATGCTTAACTGCTTGTTGTTCATGTAGATATATGACTTGTTTGCATTGTTCACTTGATTACTGAATTAGTTCTGGGTTGATCTGGTTCATTTGTTGGGTCATCATTTTTGGCAGTTCTTGTTTTATTTCATTTTTAATTTGCATCCGTGTTGAATTGACCATGGCCATTGCATTATTGAGACTGGGTTGTACTGTCCACTTCATTTCACTGTTGCTTGAGACTGGGTTGTACTGTCTACTTCATTTCACTGTTGCATACATGTTGACTTCGTATATTTGTGACTCCAAGTCTGAGTGTTATTCATGCATCCAGTTGTGCATTCGTACTTGAAGTACTTGTCGACTTTGCTCGCTGCCTGATTGACATGTATGTATGCATGGACTGTCTAGTCTTTGTTGATCTGAGTTTCACTGTATAGTTATGTACATTAGCTTGGTAGCAATCCTCATAGTATTTGTGAAATGCCGTGACTGTTCTTCGTTTCACTGTGCACTGCTGTACCTATTGCCTTTTCTGTTCCTTCTATTCTTTGATCTTAATATTCATGTGTACTGATGTTGAGGTAGTGCACACGTGTACTTGTACATTTGGATTTTGGTCGAGGCTTGTTTTAGTGATCTTGACCATTTTCATGAACTTGCACTTGTGTTGAATCCAGCTTGGAGCTCGGGTTTGACCTTGTGCTGATATTGTGACATTATTTTTATTGCACTTGAGTTGAACCCGGCTTTTTGGGTTTGACCTATGCTCACCTGTCCCTGTAATTTTATCAAGTGTATATATCAGTGTGCACGACCTTGTGGCATGTACAGTGATACACTGTGCATGTCACAAGCTGTTCGTGTATGATGAATTCAAATTTAAATGATGACGAACAACCCAAATAACTGAGGCAAATATTATTTTCAAAATTCACATTTTATTTTATACTGCAAAAATATTTTATTTTCAATTTTACTGCGTCAATGTATATTTTTGCAGATTGCTCAGATGCTGGATTCACATTGGAATGAGGTTGAAAATAAATACGAGTGTGAGTGATATGTAGTGAGGTGCAAATGTAAATGTGAATTGTGATGTAATCAAATTTGTATTGTAATTGAAATTGTATATATAGCGAGAGCTTGAAATTTGTACTATTCAAAAATTGTAATAAATATTTGTTTGAATTCAAATTCTGTGTTATTTATTTTATTCATCAAATATTTATTTAATCTGTGAAAATAAAATAGTATATTAACAAATACATTTAAATGAATATATATATATGTGTGTGTTTATTATCATCAAACAAAAATCATATAGTCGCATATTCAACATTAACTTCTGATTTTACTCCTTAATTATGATTTATAATCTTATTTAAACTGAAAATATCAATTTCATACTTATTTCAAAATTCTTCTTTTATTTCTTCCTAAACCATTTTAATTTTGAAATTTAAAAATAAATTCTTTAATTTTTAAACAATACCACTTAGGCACTTCATTTATTCCCGTTTATTCAAAATCTCTTTTTCCATACTCGGGACTTACTTATTAGCATTTGAAAATAAATTTTTATCCTTTTCTAATTCATTCTTCAATATATTCAAATTCTCTATAACTATTTTACTTAATTTTTTTTATTTTCTTTCAAAAATCCAATCTATACATTTTGATAACTCAGTATACCCAAATATATCCAATCAAAGCATAGCATCCATTATTTCCAATTACTAATGTAACCTATCACAGATTATCCAATAATTCATAACACGAAATATTTAAACAATCTAAATATTTTTGAGGAATCCAGTTGGATCCCTCCAATCTGTTTCCCTTCATTCACAGATGTTAGCACAATATAAAATACCAATTCCACTTCGAGGTTGAATATCGCGGTATATGTGGTCATATTATCTCATCCGCTATTATGTGGCACATAGGGTTTCATCCGCTATATAACGCGGGAAATCAATCACTCCAATATATATACTACTATATAATATACCACATCCAATCAATTCAATCATTCGACCAAAATTTAAATTTAACTATTTAAATTTAAATAATAATCCAGATGAGTGAGATTAACTACCTTTGACCTTGTTTTATCAATCCGACCCAAATCAGCTATTTCCTTCTCGGTTTTGGACCTTGTAACAAATATTACATGATTTTTATTAATATTTGAATAAATCGAACATCTAAATTCTCATTTGAAAAATCTAGTTAACCAATGATTTTTATTGTAAACTAATAATTTAAATGTAACTAATTTCCATTTTAATAAAATATTTATTTTTCCTTGAAACTATTTATATCTTAGACATGCATTTGTTTTTTATAAACTCCACAACATATAAAAATTCCTACTTTTTCAAAACCCTATCTATAAATATATTTTTCTTTTTAAATTCAACGGGTAAGTGTGTTTATGTATATACATTTATATTTTTAAAATTCGACAGTAAGTTCTAGGTATATATATATCTATATATATATATTTAAATTTACTTAAATATTTCCTTACCGTATTGAATATAAACATATAAAAAAAAACTCTAAATTGAATAAAATTAGCTAATACCTTACTGACACACGACCGACATCGGCCACCACGGATCCCACGCATCACGAAAGTCAATACCTGCCCGGCCTAGTCGTTGCGCGCCTCCAATCCCTTTGACAATGCCGAAGTCGCGACCATGCCTAGCTCCAAATGGCCCCTCACTACCTTACGTGCGCGTGGACGCCACTGCTTCCACTGTTCGAATGCGACTTCCAAAACGCGAGCGTCCCCCTCTATCGTCTTGAAAACAGTGGCTAAAATCAATGTCGCCACAACCCTCGATACGAGATGAAATCGAGTAGCGAACAGGATGCCAGAAACAAAAATCGCGATATTTCCTAGATAGGGTTTCTATTTCGCTAAAGACGGGTTAGCGTGCTGTTAAGATTTCGGAAGAGGGTTTCAACATCCGCCGTTTTTTTTGAAGTTATGCGGTTTGATTAGAAGGGAGCGAAGAAGAAGGGAAAAAAGTGGATCGACCATTGTATATATTTTTTGACTTTTAGATGAAGTCTTTGCTCTACCAATGGTTTGTTAATTTTTATTATATTTCTTTCTTTTCCTAGAGAAGACGCATGTAATATGGTAGGACACGTGCTATATTAGAGAAGGCATGTGTTGGAGAAAAGAAAAAAAACTGTTGAGAAAACAATTTGAATATAAATATTATTTAAATTTAAACCATCTCGAAACACGCAACTCAAAATCTCAACCTCCTATTGAGGCGTGCCGCTAGGCATTTATAATGTTAAACCCATATTTTAAACACAATGAAAAATGTTTCGAGTCCTAATTCGATCATATGGAGAAGATAGCTTTTTGGATCTAGTTATTATATTAGATTTACGATATAGATTTCAACACGTTTATATATCGTATGCTCACACAATAACTCCAAAACTACGAAATTTGAAATTCGATAATAATACAATATTACTGATCCAATGGAACTAGTTTCATCGAATTACAAGACTGTGCCTCTGAAGGCTATTTTTAAATATCGATTTAAACGATATATATTCAAAACTGAACAAAACACTCTCAAACTCAAATTTAACATTTCTACTATCTTAAGTAAAATCAATATAAATTTTATAAGCCATTGAAATTTTTTTAACCAGCTTAAAACTCAAGATTTACTATTTTACCCAATCTCTAAATAATTAAATTCAATAATTTAATTTCCAAATAATAATGATACTTGAATTTCAAGTTAAAATAACTTTCAAATATTTAAAATCAATTAAATATTTCAATTTCAAATATCTGAAAATTTTGGGTTGTCACGTTGGTCCTTAGTCTAGATTTGATGAGAGAGGCGACGGAAAAGATCGAGATGATATGGGAAAGAATGAAGGAAACTCAGTCTAGAAAGAAGAGTTACACAGACAAAAGGCATAAGGACCTAGAGTTTTCGGTTGGAGATAGAGTTTTCATCAAGGTATCGTCGATGAAAGGCGTGATTCGGTTCGGGAAGACTAGGAAGCTAGCACCGAGATATGTTAGACCATTTTCTATATCAGAAAGGATCGGGAGACTTGCGTACCAAGTAGATTTACCGAGTAGTTTGGTTGAGGTCCATAATGTGTTTCATGTTTCTTATCTTAGTAAGTGTGTTCATGATCCAGAAACTACTATTGCTCCGATGACACTGGAGGATTTAGTGGTGGAACCGGATATGACTATTGTGAGGCAACCAGTTCGTGTTGTGACGAAAGATGAGAAAGGCTAAGAAACAATGCGGTCAGGTTGGTGAAAGTTCAGTGGAGCGATAACGTGAAGAACTGTATTTGGAAGACAAAAGACAGGATTAAGGCTACTTTTCCTGAGCCTTTTTAGATGGTATGTTATATATAGGGTTTATATAAAATTTGGCTGAGAGGTTATACTAGCTTGCTTGTTGTTGTGTCCTTACTGAAATTTCGTGGACGAAATTCTTTAAAGGGGAGAGTCCGTAACGCCCCTGAATTTTAATTAACATTATTTGGGATATTTAATTGGATAATCAAATACAATAATGTGAATAATTTGGGAGATGAGATTAATAAATCCAATGACCATGTCTTAATGAATGAACTAAAATAAGACATTACTAAATTTAGAAGGAGGAATTTTCGTAAGGGATAAACTTGAAAATGGGGCTACATTTCTTAGTATATATCTCTTCCTCCACTTTAATAAACTTTTACTTTTTCATTCATAACTCCTCACCTATATTTCGGCCAAAAAGCTCCGGGAAGAGTTTAAATTGAAGAAAAACTAGAAAATTATCTCATTCTCCAATCAACTAATCAAGGTGAATAATCATGTTTATCATCTCATTTTTCTTGTTTGGATTGGTTATGGGTTATACCCGATTTGTGTTTGTGATTTTGGTTAGGATATAACCATTTAAATCTTTGTTTGGATAAGACATAAGTATTTTAAATGTTAATGGACTATTAACATGTTTTTATTCGGTTTTGGTTAAATTTCAAGTTGTTTCGATCTTCACGTGCTTTGAAATTTTAATATGTTGAAGTATATAATTTATCAGATTTTTGATGATTTTTGGGGAGTTTCCTTAGTGATTTAATAAGAAAATTAAATTATTTATGTTTGCGCAAAAAATGGACAAACACCTCAAAGTCGTATGATTTAGTTGATTTTATGTTGTTCTTAGTAATTTGGGTGAGTTATGCAAATAAGTAAGAAACAGGGGCTAAATTGTAAAAAGACACGCAGATTTACAGTGGTTCGGCCAGAACGTGCCTACGTCCACTTTATACGTTATTCTCTCTTTTCTTTCAGATTACAAGTACAAAGCTTTGTATACAAGTATATGAAAGTTGTTTGAAAGTTCCTTCCGTGCTTGAGCTCTCAAACTTGTCCGCCATTGTTGTACCCCTGCCCCTCTATTTATAGAGTGAGGTTGGGGGCAGGGGTCTTGGATGTTTATAGCTGCTGGCGGGCCTGGGCTGAAGCAATCTGGCCTGGCACATCTGGTTCGGCGTTCCTTGGTTCGGCCGTGCTTGGAGAGAAGGATGGAGAAGCATTGGTTCGGCGGTTACCTGGTTCGGTGTAGGGTGGTCCGGTGTTGGTTCTCGTCCGGTAGTGGGTTGTTGGAGTTGTGGTTCGGTGGCAGTTGGTTTGGCAGGACGGGGGAGACGAGTTGGTTCGGTATTGAAGGGGTGTACTTGGTTCGGCAGTGAGTTGGGAATGCCGAATGAACTTCTATATTTGGGAGTGCCGAATGAGCTCTTGTATTGGGAATGCCGGATGAACCAAGGCATCTTGAATGCTGAATGAGATTTCGCTCTACATTGCCGAATGAAACTTTAAACCTTTGATACCGAATGGACTTTTATACTTGAATCATGAGTGAAATCCCAGACTTATATACGCTTGCTGGCTGCTACTTCTTGGTTCGGTCGTGGTGGAAATGCACACAACATTGATATTCCAGTTTTGACCAAAAATGGGATAACACTTTGCCTCCCAAAACATGCCTTGCGATAGGAAGGCGTGTTTTGTAATCCCATGAGCTGGATGTTCATATCCTGTTGACAACCTGTAAAGAGCTTGATATTTTATATGGCCCCAAATGATGACCGTTCGAGATCGAGCTATTTGGGATGAAGCGCGGACGTTCATGGTCAAGCGCCTAACATCAAATGACGACCATTCGCGATCGAGTCATTTGAAGTGAAGTGCGACCGTTCGCGGTCAAGCGTCTAAATCCATGCGACGATCGTTCGAGATCGAGTCATTTGCGGTGGAATGTGATCGTTCACGGTCAAGCGCTTTACTTCAAATGACGACCGTTCGGGATCGAGCCATTCGAGGTAAAGTGCGACCGAGCCTGGTCAGAGGGCGGACCTCAAATGGCGACCGTTCACGATCATGCCACTTGGGGTGAAATGTGACCGTTCACGGCCGGTGCCGTTCGCGGCAAAAGATGAAATGGGACCGTTTGCGGTCAAGCGCCTTACTTCGGATGACGATCGTTCGAGATCGAGCCATTCGTGGTAAGGTGCGACTGTTGGCGGTCAGGGGTAGGACCTCAAATGGCGACCTTTCGCGATCGAGCCATTTGTGGCGAGATGAGTTGTGCCGTTCGAGGCGAGTTTGTGACTGTTCGAAGTCGGGTGCCGTTCGAGGCGAATTGTGACCGTTCGAGGTCGGGTGCCGTTCGAGGCGAGTTGTGACCGTTCGCGGTCGGGTGCCGTACGAGGCGAATTGCGACCGTTCGAGGTCGGGTGCCGTTCGAGGCGAATTGTGACCGTTCGAGGTCGGGTGCCGTTCGAGGCGAGTTGTGACCGTTCGCGGTCGGCCGTTCGAGGCAAGAAAGTGTGCCCGGGAGGGCTTGGTATTATCGATGCCAGGATCACGTTTGGGTGAGTTCCTGGATCGTTTATGTGCCTGTTGGAGGCGAATAAGTGTGCCCGTAGGGGCTTGGTATTGTTGATACCAGGTTCACGTTCGAGTGGATCCCTGGATCGTTTGCCAGATTTCATGTTCGGGGGAGTTTCTGAATCAAATACTTTGGCGGTTCATCGCCATACAAGAGGTGCTTGTGGACCGTTCGCGATCCAACGGGCATACAAGTAAATTTGCAAATATCAAAGCAATAATCATACGAATTCCACAACAGGAATGTTCAAGTCAAGATCAAAGCAAGAGCAAGACGAGGATGTCAAAGTGTAAACTCTTACTATGGTGCGGTCAGTAGTCATTCAGAGCATGCCTATGGATCGTGCGCGATCGCTTACATGTGTAAATGATCTAACCATGTTAGTGAGAGGTTTGCGACTTGTTCATCTCTTTCGACCTGCCCCCCCGAGTTCAGGAGGGAATTTTACCTGCCCCTTGGATGAGCGTTCATTCCTTACCAGGTTGCTTAGAGGCCTTATCTCTCTCTCTGGGATTGGATCAACATGCTCCAAGTATGGTGCCCCCATGCAGGATCGATGCCTGATTAGCTTCTGAAGAAGCCTCTTGATTTTCCTCCATGTTCACATCTCTCTGGCATTGGCCTTCTTCTTGATTGTCTTGCCATGACTCTTCCATTCTGAATCTTTAAACTCTCAAGTTCGAATTCCAAGCGGTAGAATCCTTGAGTTCAACTCTCAATGAAAGCACCAAAAATGTTTGCGCAAAAAATGGACAACCACCTCAAAGTCGTATGATTTAGTTGATTTTATGTTGTTCTTAGTAATTTGGGTGAGTTATGCAAATAAGTAAGAAACAGGGGGCTAAATTGTAAAAAGACACGCAGATTTATAGTGGTTCGGCCAGAACGTGCCTACGTCCACTTTATATGTTATTCTCTCTTTTCTTTCAGATTACAAGTACAAAGCTTTGTATACAAGTATATGAAACTTGTTTGAAAGTTCCTTCCGTGCTTGAGCTCTCAAACTTGTCCGCCATTGTTGTACCCCTGCCCCTCTATTTATAGAGTGAGGTAGGGGGCAGGGGTCTTGGATGTTTATAGCTGCTGGCGGGCCTGGACTGAAGCAATCTGGCCTGGCACATCTGGTTCGGCGTTCCTTGGTTCGGCCGTGCTTGGAGAGAAGGATGGAGAAGCATTGGTTCGGAGGTCACCTGGTTCGGTGTAGGGTGGTCCGGTGTTGGTTCTCGTCCGGTAGTGGGTTGTTGGAGTTGTGGTTCGGTGGCAGTTGGTTTGGCAGGACGGGGGAGACGAGTTGGTTCGGCAGTGAGTTGGGAATGCCGAATGAACTTCTATATTTGGAAGTGCCGAATGAGCTTTTGTATTGGGAATGCCGGATGAACCAAGGCATCTTGAATGCCGAATGAGATTTCGCTCTACATTGCCGAATGAAACTTTAAACCTTTGATACCGAATGGACTTTTATACTTGAATCATGAGTGAAATCCCGGACTTATATACGCTTGCTGGCTGCTTCTTCTTGGTTCGGTTGTGGTGGAAATGCACACAACATTGATATTCCAGTTTTGATCAAAAATGGGATAACAATTTAAGCCTAAGTGCTACACTGCGAAATTGCCTTCGAATTATTCAATTTGGAGGGAAGGCTGCAATTCAAAAATTATTTAGGGAAGAAGAATATTGTTTTAAGAAAAAAGTTAACCTTTGTATACTTTTTACTATTTGGAAGTACAGAAGAAGGCTCCTCAATCAATCAAAATTAGACAAGTAAGATAAAACATCACTTCAACAGGCCTAGTTCTGCCTTCGACTCCAACAAGCCCACTTTTACTCTTTTGACGAAGTCAAAAGTTACCTTTTATCTAAGACGGAAGGTATATAATTACCCTCCGCCCAAGTCGAAAGATAAGCACGGTGTCGACGGGAAGAAGGGTGAAGGGATGGGGGGCTGCTTCTTTGGCTTTCGAATGAAAATATAAATGCTTTCGAATTAATAGGTTTCGAAGGAGCATTCTTCGATCCTATCAGTTTATAAAAGACTAAAAATTTTATACTCAAGAAGGGTTTCGAAAAGGATCTTCGAAATCTTAAACCTTCAAGAGAATTGTTTTAAAAATGTTTTCTACAAAGATTTTTTAATACCTTTCGACAAAGTCAAAGGATAAATCTTCCGACAAGGTCAGAAGTATACTTTCGAAGGGTTGGTTCCAACACCAACAATTCATTATTTTTGAATGGTTTCGAAAGGTTTGATTCTGAAGGGGTTATATTCAATGATTGCGAAAGGTTTTGAGTTTCAACGATTTCGAAAGGTTTCGAGTTTCATTGATTTTGAAAGGTTTATAAATGATTTTATAAAAGAGGATACCCCAAGCTTTCGACAAGGTCGAAAGGTAGGACCTCTAGATAAGGTCGAAAGGTATGATTTTGTGATGCTTTCAAAAGGAAGGCTTTCGAAGGGGCTAACTTCGGAGGGTTATTTTCTTTCGAGTGAGACTTTATTCGAAGAGTTGTAAAGAGTTGTTTTAACCAATTTTTCTTGAGTAAAGTTTTGCTTATTCGAAGGGGCTACTTCGAAGGGTTATAACATAAAATACTTATCTATGTTTGAATATGTAATGATGATTCTTATATAAAATGAATGTTAAAAAACCTTGGGGACGCCGGGGTGAGTTTAATGTTTTCGATACATAGTTTGGGGTTACAAACAGAAATATGCTTTCGAAAATATGCATTGGGGCTGTCAATGTGTTTTTATTGTGATTTAAATTAATTGGGCTATCAATGGAAATAGGTTAAACATGTGGTATATTTGGGGAAAATAATTAACCATGGGGATCATGAATTTTTATAAATAATCTTGGGGATCATGATATTCACTTGGCCAAGTGTTGGATTCTTAGTTAACCTAGAAAAACTATGGAATGTGCAGTGGATAGCCCACATTAAATTTCTAAAGTAAAGAACGTTTTGCCAGAGGTGGTTAGCCTTGGGATTTTAGCACCCAAGGGTTCATAGTCATCCTGGGAAAACTATGGAGTATGCGGTGGATATGCCACACCAACTTTTATAAAACAATGTACGATGGATAATCTGCATTTATTTTGATTAATTTGGGTTGGATAGTCCTATTAAAGTTTTGACAGATGGTCATTTTAAAGATTTTACATGGAAACTCTAATAAATTGATTATAGACGGGAAATCTAATATATTGCTTTTATATGGGATATCTAATAAATGAGTGGATGAGATATCTAATATATATGATTAATGACTTTATTTCATATTATGTCAAGACTAATCATTTTGGGTGCAGGGGCATAGTAAATGATTTACATGTTTTGTTTAGGATGCCGGTGAGGAGAAAAGTTGTTCCGCTAAGCGGCGTGGTCTCACTAGCTATCTATTTATGATATGAGATGATAGAGAATTATTCATACCAGACTTATTGTCTGACTCGAAGTTTGTGTTTCTCCACAAACTCTTGGTTACTCAAATTTTGAGTAGTCCAAGAGTGGGAGACTTTCAGGTTTTTGGACGAATAAGCTTCCGGAGATGTGCAGGAGGCAGTATTAGCTATATAGAAGCCATTTTATGTTTTCCGCATTGATGTACTAAGAACTATAAAGTTCATATTTATTAGTTCTCTGATCATCATAAAGGGACATTTTCATATGTCGCTTTTATCGTATTTTGTACATGTGTATGTGATCTAAACGTGGTTAACGTTTGAGATTATGTAATTAAATCTTAAATTGAAATTAATAAGAAATGAGAAATTCTGTTTTATTGAAGTTTAAATTTTTTCATATTTTTGTGTTTCTGTGTTGCCAATAATTTCAAGATTCCGATTTCGGTCACTCAGAAATAACACATATGGATGACTGCAGCATACGTAGCAGTTAGTTTTGAGCCTCCGAAAGCGGGATGTTGCAAATAATTTCAAGATTCCGATTTCGTTCACTCAGAAAGAACACATATGGATGACTGCAGCATACATAGCAGTTAGTTTTGAGCCTCCGAAAGCGGGATGTTACAAGGTGTTTGTCCAATTTTTATGCAAACACCAACTATTTATAAGTCATTGCCGTGGAGTTTCATACGAAGCACAAAAAGAGATTGGTACCGACAAGTGGTGACTTGTTTTTATAGCTCCAAAATTTGCTCCACGTTCTGGAGTCCACTTCTTTGGTCTTTCCCAACATAAAAAAGTGATCGATATTCATCTTTGGTCGAACGCGCTTGACGTCTCTTTTTCCGAACATAAAAACGTTTGTGTTTGGAAACACGGGGGCAAGTGATGGGTATCGTCGTGAAAGTGATCGGTATCCACCTAAATGGTTTCGTCTGCGTCTTGACGTCCGAATCCGTTTTAAAAGCCTCCTTCAGATAACACCCAATTCTATCCCACTTGAAGACGGTCCTCGTGGGTCATCATCTTCACCTGAAACCGCTTCCTCGTCTCCTCCACTCATAAAAACCTTACCTTCCTCGTTTACCTCTAAATCATTACGCCTGAATTTTCCTTGGCCAACGTTGACGTCTTTGTAGGTAAAACATTTTCCTTTATCGCTTTTTTTATCATTTGGATTTGATTACTGAAAGTAAATTCATTGTTAATTTCATGTCAACGATTACTCATGCCAACTTCATGTTAATTGCATATTTTTCAAAATTTTATCTTTTCTAAACAAATTGTTCAAAAATTGGCTTAAAATTCAAAGTGGATGTACATTTTTTTGGTTTCCAAATACAAAGAATAATTCATATTCGACAAAATTCCAGAATTTTTTCCGAAGAATACTATTACCGACGTCGAACATTAATATTACATATTGCTACATAATATTTTGATAACTCGCAAATTTCAGGTACCTATTACTAGTATAACCGCACAACGGTGTAGAAACCGACCGTTATGTTATTTTATATGAATAAAAAAATATTTGTTAATTTTTTCCTTTATTAATGATTTGATGAAAAATTAAATGCATTTAAAAAAAATGAATGTAATTGAAAATGTGTACAATCAATTATAATAAGCATTGTAAATCTAGATCAACTTGATATTAAGGATCTGCAATTAATGTATTGATATGAACCACTCATAGACACACACGTATATGTATCAAGAAGGATCAATATACTATTGATTTTAAGTTTTTTTGTAGCACCAACTCATTATTGAATTAGAAAAAATAAAAATAAAAAAAATAGCACCTAAATCTCTACTACTAATAAAGAAAATTCGTTGAATTAATTTATTCGGCGTCTTTTTGAAATTCCGAAAATACCCTTGCTTTCCGTTTACAATAATATAAACAGTCCGTGTGCGAAGCACGGGTCAATTCTAGTATAAATAGAGGAAATTCCTGTCTTCCATCAATATTTATTAGTTTGTTTAAGTATGAAAGTGGTATCATAATGTAGCATTCGTGTTGAGGAAATGACAACATATGTTTCACACCGAAAAAGCAACCCTGCAAAGTTTAATCATTTAAACAAAGTTGTCAACGGATATTGTTTGAAATTCACACACACAACAAACAAATTTTGAATAGGTGCACTGGTGCAATAGAACAACATAAAAAATTTATCCATGAAATATCAATATGAATTACCAATTTTAATAGATTTACTACACCTGCCCAATGTTGTATGTGAAAGCATTCAACAGAGCAGCCGCAAGATCCTCAGCTTTGTAATCCAAGAGCTTATTTGATGATACCATACCAAAACTAGCAGCAGTGGTTGAAGCCGGAAGTCCATGCTATATGATGTAACAATTACAAAATAAAAAAATGCAGCCTAATGGCCATAGAAAAACTGGTTTTGTCGACTTTCAACATGTCAATGCAATATACATTGTAACCTGTCTATACAACGTAAAAATCGAAGGTATATCGTTGTATGTGTATGGTTGTGAAACAATTGAGAAAAAAATGGCCTGCTATTTATGGTAATTTAAGCTTTATCCTTACAGTAAAAACACTGTCATTTTTAATCGAACAAAACTAAATACAAAAACAATTGTGGTAACATTGAACTCTGCATCTTTTTTCACCTTGGTGCAAAAACACTTGGTCATCCCTCAGAAGCTACACGCTCTGTACACTACTGACGAACTGAAACCATCTGTGAGATCCTATTTCCTTGATAGTCAATTTTAAGCAAAATATCGCTTTACTTTAAAAAAAGAGCAAAACTGCTATTTAGTTTTCTTTGAAGAACAAAACTGCTATTTTTGGCACTTGACAGCAATAATATAATTTCTGTTAGAGCTTATAACAACATACCTTGGGGTACCCTTGCTCTCCATATATATCTCCAGCAGTCAAATCCACAGATAGATTGTTTCCCTTCTGGCTCAACTCTAAGAATTCGTCGTAACTAAATCAAGAAACATAAGATGAAGATTGATCAAAATATCCAAATCAACTGATAATAAACAAATGATATGATACCTTGAACATCCAGTTAACAGCCTTGCAAGACCAAGTATAGTACCACCACCTAAATGTGTTCCAATAATGCGCTCAAATTTTCCTTTCCCAATGACCTTTTAGTAATCCAATAAATTAAAACGATAATGTATATGATAAATAAATATGAGATGCTGAAGGAGATCACATAAATTACATGAGATATACCTCTATCATACTGACACCTGACCAATGTTAACAAGAAGATAGGGGAAAATGTTGGTATCATTATGATCAGCTGTTGACTTTGCATCTACATGCACTGGAGACTCCCTGAATTCCTAGAAAAATAGATGAATTAAAAAACTTAGCAACTAAATATACTGTTGGAAAACAATGGCAAGGTTCGGCTGAGTCGTGGACGGAGTCACTTTCTTGAAGACGTTTCGGCGATCTGCTCAATGGTGCAAGCAGTTCGAATCAATCACCGCCGCCTCTAGGATAAAACAGCCTCTCAGTTGTTGTGTTACCGATTCGTTTGCACGGACGAACGGCTCAGTCTGCACTCTTAAAAATTAAAGGTCGAATTTTATAGAAAAGGAGTCACGGGAAAAAAAATGTTGTTCTTTCTGTTTTTCGTCTTCATATCAGTTAAGAAGACGATGCAGCAAAAAGAACGTTACTGGTTTGAACAGATTTTACCGTTCCAACCCGGTCAAAAAACGGTTAATAAATTTGTAGCAAAAATATAAGTGTTACACCACTACAAGCCCGAGCCCGGGTCGAGTCGGTCGGTCAGCGCGCGTGTGTGGTGGTCAAGCATGGCCTCCCTCCTCACAAAAGAGCATCATTGGGTGCCCAAAGGGCCCAACTTAGCCTCTAAGAATCAAGTATAAATACTTGATTCTTTCATATAGTCCTACAATGTGGGACTATTCACAAAGCCATTCTTCACACTTAGTCATTTTTAATAATTCACTTGAATTTTTCAACACAATTTCCAACATATACTTCTAGCAATCTTAACAGTTACATAAACAGCACACCACGACCAACTTTGTGTGCTGTCTGTAAGACTTTCATGACTAGCGAAATCACAAGTATTTGCTGCAGATACTCTCCTTGATAACATTGATATATCTTTTCAATAGTGCATAAACTCTACTTACTTGTTCCCTTGAACCATTAAGTGTCAAAGTATCGACGTTGAGGCTTTCATAACTCATGAATGCTCCAAGAGCTCCTAAAAAATCCTCATGACATAAAAAAACTGCTTGCATTCGACCTTTGGACCTGAAAATATAATGAAACAAGGAGCAATAAACTAAACCAGACTGATATTCTCAAAAGTAAAAATGGAAAATTTTACATGCAATATATGATGATAAATTTGATGACATTATATTCAAATCAGTAAGAAATAAAATGAGTCTACCAAAAATCAACTGCATGAGAAATGTTGTCCATTGTGCTGTCATGACCACGTATATAAGAGCCTCCAAAGTAGCATCGTTTGAGGCCAAGAAGTGATGCACAAGGAAGGAAACCTAAAACGGGATGGATTAATAAGATAAAATTGTGAAAATAAAGCCAACGTTATGCATGCTTTAGGTTTACTATTTATAGGATTTAGTCCGAGAATTCTACAGGTTTTCTGCCAAAACTGGATGCGAAACTATCAATAAAGGAAAGAAAATAAGGTGGGAAATCATGTTCTCGATAAAGTTTAAATAAAAAAATATTACAAAAACCTATGCAAACCATACTATAGAGAGGATTTTTAGACATAAATGGTAGATAGAAATACTTTCACAGAGATAGTGCACAACCTTGGCTATGATAGATAAAATTGTTGCTGTCTTCAAGTTGAATGGATTTTATTTTATGAAGTTAAAGAACGAACAATTGCAGTTATCTAATTGCATTTGAAAGTACCCAAAACATTGAATAAACTAATTCATGCATGCATTGGCAACAAAATGAGAACATGGATAGATCGCACACTTGAGCGATGTTATAAGTAAATGCACTCAACAATGTCGTGGCCAGGTCTTCAGCTTTGTAATCTTCAAGTTTACGTTGAGAGATTATCACTTTTCCAAAACTAGAAGCAAGAGTTGATGCTGAAAGTCCTTGCTGAAAAAATATAAACCATATAAGGATATATGCACACAAGTTTATCTATAGTATTAGTACTTTAAATGATACCAGAGAAGTTACACTAACAACTTTATAAGTAACGATAAAATGTTACAAACAAAATAAGCACCGTAAAGCGCCGATGATATATAACATACTCCCATCTAAAGAATTAATCAGTTGATGCATTATTTTACGCCAACTACACATCAAACTAATTTATATATGTAGCACGCATGATTTTTACGTCTATACAAGTTTCTGCATAAACATAATATAGTTCCTTTCGTTGAACTATAAATCGTACCATGTATTTATAAATTCAATGAGGCTGATGTTCTCAATGAAGAAGAAATAAGACAACCCAGTCAGCATCGCTACTATGGCAAATGATCTATATGAATATCAGTTATAACATGTGGTATTTTAACGTATGCCATGGTTTTTTTACCAGTTTACCACTTGCCCGTAGTTAAATATGGGGAGAAGGTATATTTGTAAAACACTGTATTATAACTCGATAGATTTCTTGTGATAGGTTTATTTTTCTGCCACCAAAATAGATGTATTTTTAATAAACCAACCAAATCAACTTCGCCTGTTTGATAAATACTATATAGAGATCAAGCTAACAACAGAATGTCATACTTTTTGGCAAGCTAATTCTCCACAAATATCTTTAACTATTAAGTCGAGAACAAGATTATCTCCCTTCTGGCTTAACTTCAAGAACTCATCATAGCTGAAATTAAATAACTTCGCTTAATATGGATACGACATAATTGTGACCAGTGAACATAAAATAATGTTTTAAAAATATTACCTTTTGCATCCTGTTAGAAGTTTTGCTAAACCAAAAATTGTACCGCCTCCAATATGCGTTCCAGTTACTCGCTCAAATTTCTTGTATATATTATTTAAGTTCAAGAGTGGCATATATAAGCCTAAACATTAAGTACAAACAAAGTATTTTATTGTGATCGTTGGGCATTATTTAAACGTGTAGGTACTGATACATACAGACTCCCACGTTCAAACCAGCACTGCAAATTTACAATAGACCTGTAGTTCAAGTAACAAAGAATTAGATCAAAATGATGTTGAGATGACATAGAATATCACATCGAGACTGGAATCGGAATAGTAACCAATTAGACTATACAATCGGAGAAGAAAACTGAATAAAGTGGTAGTGTAGCATGAAGACAAAATAAAGGAATATCTGCGTTTTTGGCAATATAAATAAATTTTGCGCTTACATCTTCATTGGGGTTAGAAAATTCAATTTTTCTGTCAATACGTCCATGCCTAAGAAGAGCGCTATACTGTGATGTTCCGTACTTCTTCCAAACATGAAAACTTTATAGGAAACGGAGTAGAATAACTTGTAAAGCTGTAAAATATATCACTAAGCCAAGATTAAATTATAAATAGCTTCAGGAAAAGGCATTCAAACTCAAAAACTGGTTCATTTCATCATATCAACAGCTTATATAACTGAATATGAAAGGTGTTCATATGTTGAAGTTCCTGAGATATGCCAACTATCAATAGTCTATTCCCTATACCACTAAAAATTGCACATAAAACAGTAGTAAAATTATCATAATCACCTCCCTGCATCATTCAACTCCCCTACATTCATTGATTTGATGTATTTGTGTAAAAAGGACAGGGTCTAAGGAAGTGATCATGAATAATTTATGTAGTAGTCTAATGTGTGAGGTTGATAAATAAAACAACAAACAACTTATTCATAGTCATCTTAAAATTATATGCCACAAAGAGTTTGTGTTTATACTTTATACATTCGGTTATATATCCTTTTTTTTCCTTCAGTTATATATCCTGATATTTGTTTATCATTTGTCATTCTTGTTAAAATATTGAAATAAAATAAAATACAATTTAGAGAAGAAATAAAATAAAATACAATTTGGAGAAGAAATAAAATAAAATACAATTTAGAGAAGAAGAAGAGGAGAAGGAGAGGAAACAAATAACAAATAAAGACTACATCTTTTGTTAATGACTTGATTAATAATTCAACAATACATGTTTTATATTTATAGCTAGATTATTTGGAACTCAAGTATATAATTGAAAATATTATAGCTATATATGGGAAACTACAAAGTACAATAGTTAAGTAAATTATTGTGAAATCTACAACAATATTATGTAACATCTTTAACATTCTCATCAAATTCAAGATGCATAGCAACTGGAGTTTGTCAAAAGAAACACAATCAAAAATGAAATTTAAAATCGACATTGTCACCAAAACCATCTGATGCTGGAAACAACGATTTAAAGTGCCGCTAGGAGATTACCTTCAAATAGCAGCTTATACCTGATTGGTAGACAACTATTTAAAAAGACGACAATAATGAATAAAAATTAGAAGTTGAAATTTGGGAAGAAAAAACGGAAATAAAGAAATTCCTATGGGACTAGAAATGTAATTCCGGTCGGGATTAGAGGAGTAATTCTGATAAAAAATTCAAAGTCAAAATTCGGAAAAAAAGGAAGAAAATAGGAATAAGGAGATTTCTGTGGGATTAGAAGTGGAATTCCAATCGAGATTCACTATAGTCATTATCAGAAGATTGATATCAACTAAGAAAAGAAATCCAAAATTTGAATACTGATACAACATCCTTGGATCGTTTCGCTAGTAGCGGAAGCACGGTTTGAGTAATACATCTGACAAGTTTCAAATCGTCGAACTTCAAATCAAGATGATGTTAGGATGCAGTCTTTGAACGAGCGTTGATGAATTCTGATTGCAATTGATGAATTTTGATTGCAGTTGATGAATTAAAATTGAATTACAAAATCATTTTATTAGAATTGAAACACGCTCTGATAGCATATTAAAATATTGAAATAAAATAAAAGATAATTTAGAGAAGAAAAAAGGAGAGGAAGAGGAAACAAATAACCAACAAAGATTACTATATCTTTATTAATTACTTAATTAATAATTTAACAACACTTGTCAAATATTTATATCTAGATTTATTTGAATCCATGATTACATAATTAGAAATATTATAACTGAGGAAACTACAAAATACAATAGTTAAGTAACAAATTGTGAAAACTTCTGCAATATCTTTTAACATCTTTAACATTTTTTTCTTCATATACACCTCGAATTATTCGCACCTCCAACCAAAGCTAGTTTTGATGCGATGTCGATAAATATCAAATAAAAAAAACTTTATCAGGTTATATGAATGTTCTACTTCTATCTAAAAATAATAATTCATTATTTACGTACAAGTTTGATGTGCATGACTCGAATCAAAAGATGCCCAATTATTAGGCACTGAAAGTGAATTTTGGAAAAGCGAACAAAGACTATGCAGCTACTCATAATAGTGGTGTTACATATTTGCATATTGTAGATCTTTTGCTCTTATTGTATGTTCGAGTTTCAAATATTCTCTTTTGGATTTTTTATATATTTCATTTTCTGGTTGATGCTACATTGTAATGTTATATTATACATTTAATTTTGTATAATTGATGCTGCCTCTACGTATTCGTCATATAGTCATGGTTATAAGAGATGCAGGAGTTGCCCAAGATGCATCAGACTTCTTTAATGCTTGTTACGAATTTACACAGGTTGTAAAACTCATTGTACAGTAGATTTTTCATCTGATTAAAGCACATCCTATGAGTAAACATACCCTGTGAAGTGTGAACTTTGTCTCCACTCTGAAGAAATATATATATATATATATATATATATATATATATATATATATATATATATATATATATATATATATATATATATATATATATATGGCAGACTGTTTATTAAATATTTTCAGCTAACCTTTCAATTTGATGGTTTCCTTCTGTCATTTCATTTGATAGTGCACTCATGCTACATTATACAAAATAAACAAAGAAGGCAGGTCTAAACTCTATGTACTCTTTCCTATAGATTATCAATCGTATACGTCCAGAAGCAAGTCATTAATGTTTATGTGCATATGTTTGAGGCAGCTCTTATTAACAGTATCATACTGATGCATACTGATGATATACAAAAAAAGAGAATATTTAGCCCTGTTTATCTGTCTAAAACAAGGAGGAATAAAAAAAAGGTTTGGTTGACCCTAAATATGAAGTTGCTATAAGTCGCTATTACGAATAAATAGTAGTATTGCTAAATTTTTTTAAAAAAAATCTTCTTACTTAACAGCGAACATCTTGGCACAAAAAAATAGTAACATGTCATCATAATAAACTACAATTTGACGTTCTTTTTGGTGCAGTTAAGGTCAATGGAGTTTCTACTATTTTTAAAACTATCGTCTTTTCCTGTTAGTTGTACTCAATAATATTGTAGGTATGAAATATTATGTAATAATACTACCATGTATTACTTGGTCTGTCACACTTGGTGTAAATTCGATTGTTTAATACAAAGTATGCGTGATTACTAAAAACTGTTTCTATATTATTTTTTTATAATAATTTTGTGACTTGAAGTCTGTATGTTTATTTTAAAGAAATCTTACGATTATGATAACAATTAACCGTACCACTTTGAGTTTCTACCGTGTCTTTGAAAACAAAAGGATGGTGGTTTCCAAACACTAGGATAAAATAGATAGCATTTCTAAAAGTTTATAAGTATTAACCATTGCTTAGCATTTATTTCGCAATAGCATTCTAAAAACCCTATAAAACGAGCTTAATTTTTAACCGTGTTTGAAAATCAGTGAAATATAACTTGCTAAGAGCGTTACATACCGTTTACAAAAATGCTAGCATTACGATCTAATTCATATGATGCTCAAACATCTCTCCCAACCATTTGCCGATTGGCATTATTTTGAACTGGTTCAGGCATGGTCCTGTCTTTAGCCCAACTTTGGTATAACCGTATATGATCTATTTCAAGTGGCCCGACTCGTCATCTCTCGTCAGGTATGACACTAATCTTAGCTTTGTCTTTAGCAACTTTATGTTCTCTTCATGTCATTGGCAGTCAGCTAACCAACTCAATCCGTCTTGCCACCTAAGCATGCAGAGGTAAATGATAAAAAGTACAACCAGGTATATCCACTTCTAACAAGAAGCATGTCGTATCTTTATAACATGTCATCATAGTATGTAACGCATTAAATGCGCAGTAAAGGCAATGCATGCACCTTGCACGGTTGTCCTGTTGACGCTTATCTCAATCACATATTCTTTCACTATTCCAACCGTCTTCCATCAGCCCGTTTGACCTGATCAACGGTTAGGCATGCTTTCTGCCTGATTTAAAATTTAATCTCAGCCGTCCAAGCATCATTCTTAGCTACTATAAATAGCTCATGCATCATTACTTCAAACGGGTTGGAATATGCAAGAACTCTAGCAAATATACACCATTTAGAGCTCTTCACGCAACAAGTCCTTGGCCTCGTTAGTCTTAAGTGCCTCGCTTTTCTTGTTATTCTTTTATAATTCTCTGTAGTTGTAAGAGAGACATGTAATAGGAGGCTTCTCAGTGAACGTAGTCAGTCAAATCGAACCACTCAATGTTTGGTGTCATTTGCATTCATTGTTCGATTTTCTCTCACTTTTCGCTTTTAAACCTAATGATTAGCAAGTAGCCTTTACTTTTCATGATACATTAGTCTAATTCCGAGGTTGGCGAACAATATAGTCAACATTTTGGTGCTAGAAGGAAGACCTTCCTTTAATGCTCTTAGCTTTTCCTCACTTTTCCTCTTTTGCGAACACTTCACGCCTTTTATGCACCACGTCTAACATTGGTCGTAATGGTGAATAGTTTTCCAGTTCCCCTTTTGGTATCTGAACATTTTCCTTCAAGGATTTAGATTGCAATCTCATTTTTTCTCCATGCCACGTGCAGCTACAATGCATGCCCATTCACTTCTCTAGATTGGTGATCGTGTAGGTATTCCGCATGGAGATCACGCCAATTGTTCAACTAATTCCCCTGCCTCCTAGCTTTCATCAAATCATGACAACCATGCTAGTGTAAGCGGTGCCGCATTATGCAAACAGGGATAAACATGCTCCATCCTCCGTCTAGGAATGCTCCCTTCGCCAAAGACTTATAAGTCGGGCACTCGATTGCATATTTGATGATGGTCAGGCTTAACGGTTGGCGCTTTTCTCAAGCATGCTTACAAGCCTAACTCATCACCAAAGAAAACTTCTCACCCCTGACAATAAGCTTTCTTATCCGCTAAAGTTCAAATGAACGACACACCATGTCACTATCTTATAACACAGTTATACAAGAGTGCCCGCGCTAACTGTGTGTTATGATTCATGCCAGCACCTACAATCGCCTTACTATTCTCAGGAGAACCTTTGAACCCTCATGCGCTCTAATTTGAGTCTGGCCTGTCCACCACTCTACGTATAACTACTTGTCACCCAGGAGAACCCATGAGTTAACATGTGCTC
Organism: Allium cepa; assembly: GCA_030765085.1. Taxonomy (NCBI): domain Eukaryota; kingdom Viridiplantae; phylum Streptophyta; class Magnoliopsida; order Asparagales; family Amaryllidaceae; genus Allium; species Allium cepa. The sequence continues at coordinate 295,496,178 of CM060941.1, read as the reverse complement.
CAGCACTTGCCTCAACTACCTGCCATACCACGTCTAATCGACACATGGTTCACATAAGCGATGGGGATCAACCCATCCCGTTAGCATACATTGCTATTTAACATATCTTAAAACGTAAATATTTTCTGTAAACAATGTAGGAACTAAGCTAGCCATTCGAGATACACAGCTCTACAAGTCATACACAGACAAGTAATCAAAGGCAGAACAACAAATTCTTAACAAAACGCGGTAAAATGTTAATTTTATTTACTTTAATGGTGTAGGGGCACAGAGCCTGCCCTATTGGGTGTACAAAATATATTTTATCGCGGGTTGAAAACAAGAAAAAGAAGAGGAAGAGATCCGTGTCTTGGAACATTCTAAGAAGACCCGACTTCAAATGTGCAGATGAGTGCTATCGACATCGATCAATCGGTATTTTGCTATTGAAGTAAGGGTGCTCCGCCTCTTTTGAAGCCTTCCACATTGAATCTCACATGAGATTTCGAAAAACTACATATCGATGCAAATAAACCTCCTAAGACTTTAGCTGTGACATCAAATGTAGAGATGACGGCCACTCCTCTTTCCAACGTGGCAATAAAGTGTGCAAACCAACCAAGGTTTGGAACAGCTAGGCAAGATAGCCAGAAAACCCATCATCATCAATTGGGCAATTGACATGACAACGATGGTCAATTGATGTTGGAAAATTGACCAGAGAGCGCGAGCTTAGGGCAAGCAACAACTCAAGAACCATTTCTAAACAACGTTAAAACGGTAGTCCAAGATGAAGATCAATGTTCGAAACAACGGCGCTAACTAAACATTTTTTACCAAGCAAGTTTGAAAAAACAAAAAGCGCTCAAGAGCATTTAGAGAGAAATAGGAAGACAAAGTTAGTTGTATTTACCAATATAAAACCATACAAAGATTGGGGTTTTGAAGGAATTTCATGGCAGAATATACCTCTATACATGGTAATACTGTTAGATAATACGGAAAATGAGGCTATATGGGATACACACATGAGTATTCTATTGTGCAAATAATGGTATGTATTTAAATATCGAGTAAATAACTCACCTATAATATTGGCACAAAGCAATAAACAAATGTGCCTTTAAAATAGAACAATACACAATATATAATAAATACCAAAGATCATAGAGCCAATCGTAGCGATAATATAATACAAAAATATACAAGATATGTCCAATATACAATACAATGATATATACACAAGAGACTATATAAAACAGAATAATAACATACCGTACCGAATATCTAGTGTCCTCTATGCCCAGAAAACACAAGCCGATCTTATCATTCCTGAACCTAAAACTGAAATAAATGCGGATTACGGATCTTAAGGCTAGGATTAACACTAGGAGGGGGGGGGGGGGTGAATAGTGTTTACAAAGAATTACCGAATATTTTTGAGTTTATGTTAATTTAGACACAGATGTATGCAATCTACATATACAGGGATAATCACAGAAACAAACACAGATGCAGAAATAAAATAAAAGCAGTAAAGGAAAGAACACACCGGATTTTATACTGGTTCGGAGTTATCCTACATCCAGTCCCACAACACAAGTACAGATTTCCTTTCAAAAGCAATTGTACAATTACACCCTCGATTTCAAGGCTACGAGGTACACCCTTCAGAATTTCAATCCTCTGGGTAGAGATACTTGATTTTCGGGCCACAAGTTTACCCAATTGATTTACCAAGGCTACAATCACACCTTTTCTCGCTTGATTGATTTTCAAGGCCACAATCACACCTTTCCTCGCTTAATAGATTACAAAGAAGTGTATAACTCTGAATAGCACTGAGAACCTTGTTGACATAGTGATGGAGAATCAAACTAGAAGTAATGAGTATGATTCAATATTGATTTCGGCAGAGTAATGGTAAGAGTATGTATTAAGAAATGTGGAAGAAGAAGAGGAGTGAAAAACCAGAAAATCTGATCTAAAATTCGTTGAAACTAACCCCTATTTATAGAAGAACAACAGCCATGTGCATTCATGAAGAGTTATGGCGAATAGACACTTCTTTTGAAATTTAAATTTTGAACTCAACTGACACCGTGTCGACATGGTCACCATAGGCATGTCGACATCCCAAAGCAATTTTTAATGATTTGATTTTCTTTGAAAATAACATTTGTCTTATATTAAAACTATTTTAAACTTTTCTAATATACTTGACTATAGTTAAAATTCATAAGTAAATATAGAGAATAATATATATAAATTTAACTATAATTTTATATTTAAATCTTGAGTATAAATATTTAAAAGTTAAATATATTATTTTAAAAGATAGTTAAAAATCAGGAGTAAATTTGACTTTGAAATTAAAGATAATTTTGAGGCTCAAATTATTTAAAATCAGGATAGAGGTTTTTGATGCTTTTAAAAGGAAGGATTTGAAAACATTTTGAAAACATGATATAATTTTGAAAAATCATTTTGAATAAAAAGTTAGCGGATACGAAACAATGTTCCACTAGATTTTTCGTAGGTTTCATCTTACTTAGGGTTCCATCCCTTTAACAGGCTCGAAGTGGATTCCATTCCATGAATAAATTGAATTTTAAGATGCCAATGCTTTTCTATGAGTTTTAACAAAATTTCTAATTAAAGAATAAATTACTTCAATTCTTGAACTCTTGATATTCTTGATACTCATGAGTCTTCAATTTTGATATCTTGAATCTTTATACTGTACAGTCTTCATTCTTGGTACCTGCATGGTTAAAACCTACATATACAGATATATCTAAACTTATAATGTTAGTATTTATATTTTATAATCTATTCTAAGGTTGTTGTCATCAAAACCATCATCTCACGGACTAACAATCTCCTCCTTTTTGATGATGACAACCTTTGTTTATAAAATATTACTTCTATCCTAATAACTCCCCCTTAATTTATGCCTAACTAACCTATTTTATATTTCTCCCCCTTTTTCATCAATAAAAACTAACTCCCCCTCATTCTTGGACTAGAGTACCTGTATTAATAAACTATACAATGGAATATATAATAGATAGATTAAGAAATAATTATCCTTATGAATATGATAATTAATCAAAAATTATATACATTTCAATGTGTGTGTGTATATATATACATGTTTTATGTAGCAACCATCAAACCAATTTAAGAAATCAATTCACACCGAGTATCAATCCAAACCAAATCAAATTAATTCAAACAAACAATTCAAACAAAGTGTTATCCCATTTTTTGGTCAAAACTGAAATATCAATGTTGAGCGCGTCTCCACCACGATCGAGCTAAGAAGGAGCAACCAGCAAGCGTACCTAAGTCCAGAGTTCCCGAATACCAAGTCCATTCGGCCTCATACCCTCATGTTCATTCGGCTATGCAAGTATACGAGTCATTCGGCACTAAGGCCTAAAGCTCGTTCGACATTCCTAGTCGTCTCATTCGGCGTTCCCATCCGGCGTTCCCAACACAACTCCATTCGGCATACCGGTCCAAGCAATGCCGAACCAAGCCTCTCCACCTCAATACCGAACCAACCTGCCTCCTCCATCACCGGACCAATCCACCGGCCCACTCATCCTACACCGAACCAACACTCCATCCACTAACATACTACCACCGGATCATACTCCTATCACCGAACGAACTCCACTCAACCCATGCTCCACCGGACCAACCAACCACCGGTCCAACCATCCTTCTCTCCAAGCTCCATGCCGAATGAAGCCTCGCCGAACCAGAAAGTTGCCAGTCCAAACTGCATCAGCCCAGGCCCACCAACAGCTATAAGCATCCAAGACCCCTACCCCCAGCCTCACTCTATAAATAGAGGGGCAGGGGTACAACAATGGAGGACAAGTTTGAGAGCTCAAGCCTGGAAGGAACTCTCAAACAACTTTAGATACTTGTAATCAAAGCTTTGTACTTGTAATCTGAAGGAAAAAAGGAGAATAACATATAAAGTGGACGTAGGCATGTTCTTGCCGAACCACTATAAATCTGTGTGTCTTTTACAATTTAGTCCCTGCTTTTCATACATTTGCATAAATCACCCAAATCACTAAGAACAACATAAAATCAACCAACTCATACGACTTTGGGTGTTTGCGGCCATTTTTCACGCAAACATTTTGGTGCTTTCATTGAGAGGAACCAGCTTCCGCTACACGGACAGAAGTTGAATTTGAAAATCTAAGAGTTCAGATCTAAGAGTTATGACGAGACAAACAAGTAAAAGGCAAAGGCCAGAGAGAAGTGAACACCAAGGAAGTCAAGAGGCTTCCTCAAGAGGGAATCAAGCGTCGATCTTCATCACTAGGGATGAGATGGAGGTCATGATGAGAAGGCAAGAAGAGATGATCCAGAACTTACTTCAACAAATTGGGCAAATTGGAGCACAGATCCAAGGAGCGGCTGGAATTCAGAACGGAGCAGGACCATCTGGTGCAGCACCAGAGCTAGGGGGCACTCACGCAGAGCATGTTGATCCGACCCCGGGAAGTGAGATGGGGGCATCCGAGCCACCTGGTAGCAATAGAGGAATGAACGTTCAGCCAAGGAGGCATACACATGGAAACTCCCGTGGACTTGGGGGGCAGGTCGAAGACAGTGAACGAGAACTACAGCTTGGAGACAACGACAGATTAGCAGAGATGGTTAGAAGAGCTATGAGAGGCGGTTTAGTAAACAGAGACTTGGAAGATGTAAACAGGAGTCTTTTTTCTTCCGCGATCAGGATGGCTAGGAACCCACCAGAATTCAAGCTACCATCATTGGACATGTACAACGGGAAAACGGACCCCACGGTCCATCTAACGAAGTATATGAGACATATGGAAGTGCTGGGGGCATCAGAGGAGGTTATGGCCCGATGCTTTCCACTGTATTTGACGGACATTGCAGCGTTATGGTTTAGACAACTGGAGAGCGGCTCCATAGGAACATGGGCAGATTTAACTGAGAGATTCATGAGGCAATTCAGGGTTCATATTGCGAGACCCAAGAATGTGATGACTTTGGCAACCTTGAAACAGAAAACTGGAGAGACTTTGAGGAGCTTCCTAACGCGATTTAATGCGGCAGCAGCATCAGTGGATCGACCAGATCCAGCTATGGTCATGATGGCAGCTGTATCTGGAATAGCTGGTAACACAGAGTTCAAGAATTCATTAACCAAGGACCCGCCTATGAATCTGGGAGAATTCTATCACGAGGCTGAAAAATTTCTGCGTTTGGAAGATGCTAGTGCAGAAAGAGAGGAAGAAGATGACGTTTACACAATCAAGAGCGGAAACCCACCTGGAAAGGGTGCGGAGACTAGCAAAGGAAAAAGAAAGGCTGAGGATAATGATGACAGGACAAAGTGGCTACGAAGAGAGCCACGATTCACCACCTATTCAGAGTTGAATGAGAGTTTGGAACGGATTTATCAGAATACCAAGGGGCAGGTTCCGTATCGTAGACCAATGCGAAGGGATCCAACCTCTGACGAAAGAAAATCAGATAAGTTTTGTGTATTTCATGAATTGAATGGTCATAACACTAATGATTGTAGGCATTTGAAGGACGAGGTGGAAGGGCTTATCAGGAACGGTATGCTCCTTCAGTATGTGAGGAGGCGAACTCCAGCGGTGGAGCCAGAGCGACCACCCTCTACATCAGCTAGAGGTGACCCTGGATCAGGGCACCATTTGATTATCCATTGATTGCTTGATTAAAATAACGATGAACAAGTCGTAAGCTTCCACTAAAGCAATTAAATCATTTACACATGTACGAGATCGCGAACGATCTCCAGGCATGCTCTGAATGATCATTGACTGCTTCGGGGTGGGAACTTACACTTTGACATCCTTGCTTTGCTTTTGTTTCGATTTGAACATTTGAATTCTTCCTGTTTGGACATTTCTGCTGTAAGGTACTATTGCTTTAACATTTACAATTCCATGGAAAAGTTATTTACTTGTATGCCCGTTGGATCGCGAACGGTCCACGAGCACCACCTATTGCATGGCAACGAACTGCCGAAGTCTTTGATTCGAAAACTCCCCCAAACAATAACTCCAACACTGATAATATTAAGTCCCCCCCGGGCACACTCATTCGCCTCGAACGGCACCCGACTTCGAACAGTCACAACTCGCCTCGAACGGCACCCGACTTCGAACAGTCACAACAAGCCTCGAACGGCACTCGATCGCGAACGATCACAACTCGCCTCGAACGGCACAACTCGCCTCGAACGGCACAACTCGCCTCGAACGGCACAACTCACCTTACCTCAAATGGCTCGATCGCGAACGGTCGTCATTTGAGGTCCGCCACCCACAACTCACCTTACCTCAAATGGCTTGATCGCGAACGGTCGTCATTTGAGGACCGCCACTTGACCGCACACTGTCGCACCTTACCTCGAATGACTTGATCACGAACGATCGTCATTTGAAGTTAGGCGCTTGACCCTGAACGGTCACATTTCATCACAAATGGCTCGGTCTCGAACGATCGACGCGTGGACATACAGACTCGACCGCGCACTGTCGCACTTTACCTCGAATGACTCGATCGCGAACGGTCGTCATTTGAAGTTAAGCGCTTGACCTTGAACGGTCCCCACTCGACCGCGCACTGTCGCACTTTACCTCGAATGACTCGATCCCAAACGGTCGTCATTTGAAATAAAGCGCTTGACCTTGAACGGTCACATTTCACTGCAGATGACTCGATCCCGTACGATCGACGCATGGATTTACGCGCTTGACCGCGCAGGGTCGCACTTTCCCTCGAATGACTTGATCACGAACGATCGTCATTTGAAGTTAGGCGCTTGACCATGAACGGCCGCGCTTCATCCCAAATAGCTCGATCCCGAACGGTCATCAGTTGGGGCCATATAAACTATCAAGTTCTTTACAGGTTGATGACAGGATATGAACATCCAGCTCATGGCATTACAAAACACGCCTTCCTACCGCAAGGCATATTTTGGGGGGCAAAGTGTTATCCCATTTTTTGGTCAAAACTGGAATATCAATGTTGAGCGCGTCTCCACCACGATCGAGCTAAGAAGGAGCAACCAGCAAGCGTACCTAAGTCCAGAGTTCCCGAATACCAAGTCCATTCGGCCTCATACCCTCATGTTCATTCGGCTATGCAAGTATACGAGTCATTCGGCACTAAGGCCTAAAGCTCGTTCGGCATTCCTAGTCGTCTCATTCGGCGTTCCCATCCGGCGTTCCCAACACAACTCCATTCGGCATACCGGTCCAAGCAATGCCGAACCAAGCCTCTCCACCTCAATACCGAACCAACCTGCCTCCTCCATCACCGGACCAATCCACCGGCCCACTCATCCTACACCGAACCAACACTCCATCCACTAACATACTACCACCGGATCATACTCCTATCACCGAACGAACTCCACTCAACCCATGCTCCACCGGACCAACCAACCACCGGTCCAACCATCCTTCTCTCCAAGCTCCATGCCGAATGAAGCCTCGCCGAACCAGAAAGTTGCCAGTCCAAACTGCATCAGCCCAGGCCCACCAACAGCTATAAGCATCCAAGACCCCTACCCCCAGCCTCACTCTATAAATAGAGGGGCAGGGGTACAACAATGGAGGACAAGTTTGAGAGCTCAAGCCTGGAAGGAACTCTCAAACAACTTTAGATACTTGTAATCAAAGCTTTGTACTTGTAATCTGAAGGAAAAAAGGAGAATAACATATAAAGTGGACGTAGGCATGTTCTTGCCGAACCACTATAAATCTGTGTGTCTTTTACAATTTAGTCCCTGCTTTTCATACATTTGCATAAATCACCCAAATCACTAAGAACAACATAAAATCAACCAACTCATACGACTTTGGGTGTTTGCGGCCATTTTTCACGCAAACACAAAGTAAACAAAATAAAAATCAAACGTTATGTGGAACTTTCACCCATCCTTCTTTTCCAAAGATTGGATCTGCCTTAATAGCATCCCAATTATCATTGTCGTTGGTGAGAGAGACTGGAGGATGTGCTTCATTATCATCCTTGTGTAGGGAGGAAATCATTCATCGTATTGCATCAAAATGCCTTTCTTGCTCCTTGATCATTTGCATTTGACTCAATTCTAAGTGTCGCTGGTTACGAAGAATGAACGAGAGAATATTCTTGAGCGAATTAAGAGTTTCTTCAAGATTTTCGGATAAATTGTGTATTGGATTAGCCATAGTTGAATTTGTGAAAGAAATGAAGAATTAGAAGATAGGAAATAATTTTCAGTGAAGAATTATGGAAGAAATAGGTATATATAGGTGTAGAAATTCGTTTGAAATGAATAGACATAAGGTTGTTATTCAAATTTCAAATTCAAAATCAATTGTCATTTCTGATCAGTACATGTCGACATGGTCATAGAGGGGATGTCGACATGGGTTAGTGAAAAATTATGAATAATTTGATTTTGTGAATAATTATGTGTATATATATATTTATATACTATACTAACATTTATTCTAGAGATAAGATAAGGTAGATAACAGAAAAGAAATTTCATTTCATTGCATACTAAGATGTTACAATGATTAAACACACGCCAAACTACATAAACTTTTGAATTAAACAAACTAAAACATATACAACAAGATACGAAAAGATAAAACTAGTTAGAGGATGATGATGATGAAGGAAGTCCAAGTTTCTTGCTGACTTTGGAAATGAACTTGTTCATCTTGGATGAAATTTTATCCAACTTCTTACTAACGGATCGTTTGAGAATCCATTGATTCTTAACAACCGTCTTTTGATTTTTGAGAAGGGTTTTGGTGGATGGATCAGGAGGATAATCAATGCTTTCCAAAGAGGTTTCACCTTCTTCTTCTTCAATTTCCATTTCATCCCCTTCTTCTTCCTCTTCCTCTTCCTCTTCTTCCATTTCCTCATGAGCCAAACACTCTTCCTTTTCGGCAAGGGTCTCATAAGGTTGAAAAACAAATGGAATTTTCATAAGCGGAATGTTGGAATGATTGAAAACTTTTCTAGAAACAAATTCTTCGCCTTTGAAATCCACTCCAAAATAGTTAAAAATTCGAGTGAGATAAATTCCATGATATAAAGTATTCTTACCCATTTCAAGATTTTTAGGACGAAGTTCATTCAAAATAACTTGCGCTCAATTTATGTCATAATTTTCAAAAATAGCAAAAAGAGCTTTGCAAACTTTTGAAGTAAAATTGTTAAAATTCCCCAATCTTGGGGTCAAAGTATGTTGCAAAAGAAGATTGACAATCCTTGCCTTTGGTCGAAAATTTCGATTTTTGAATTCAAAATTATCATTCCCTTCGAAAATGTGATGAAATGTCTCACGATCATTTTCATCGATTTTAAAATTAAAAAGATCCGTTCCCTTACACTTGCAATTGAGAATGGTACCCAAAAGATCACAATTCAAAACAATTCTAGTGCCTTTGACACTACTCCAAATTTCATCCTCATTTCCATGATAAAATCCTCGGTTTAAATTAGCATAGAAAATTTTGACAAGATTTGGATAGCAAACAAAATCATTTTAAGAAGCATCAATAAGACTAAGAACTCCATTGTTTGCAAAAAGAGAATCAAGTTCATAAGAAGAGAAATCCTGAAAAATAGCAAACTTTCCGGGATGGACTTTGGCATAATTAGCATAATTGATGTATTCTTTTATTGCCTTCGGATCATTGAATAATTGCTCTTTTATTTTTCTGGAAATTCTCATGGTGGACGGGTTGCTTGAAGAAGCCATTAAAGTAGAGAGTAGAGAGCTTGAAGTTTTAAAGAGAGAGTTTGAATTTGAAAATGAGAGTGAAAAGATATGATAAAAGATAGTGAATAAATAGATTCTCAAAGGACATATTCTCTGGTCAAAAATGTAGCTTTTTAGAGAATTGAATGAAGTGAAAAGGTGGAGGAAAATTCAAACATTTGAATTCAAATTTTGAAATTCAAATTCTGGTACCCATGTCGACATCATGGTAGGGACCATGTCGACATGTGCTAGTGAATTTTGATAATTTATTTTTCCTAAGTTCTCTAAAATATATATATAAATATACTTATTATTGTTAATGTCTATATATATATATATATATATATATATATATATCTAAAACATTTATAGTATATTTCAGAAAATTATACTATTAAAAAATAAAATAATAAAATAATAAGATAATAATAAATTTTTTTAAAATTCAAATAACACACCAATTCAAAATCAATCAATCAAGCAACTAATTCTAAGCAAGCAATTTCAACCAATTGTATTGTAAACGTGTACCTTTTTCTGAGTCCGTATCTTTGAATTCATCGGAGTCGTGAATAGCTATGAAACACAAATTCTAATTATCTGTCTTCTGATCATCATCACTTGAGGACGAGTCTGAGTCCTCTAGAGTAGCAGTAAATGCACGCTTCCGTTTCTTTGCTGGATCATTGTTCATAGGAGGATTTTGCCTATCTGGATACAGACAGTCTATTTTGAAATGGCCTGGTTCATCACAGTTGTAACATTTAACATTATTTGGCAGTACATTCTGATTTCCAGATTTATTATAGTTGTTTCTCTTGAGATTATTCATCTTTCTGTATTTCAGGAGTTTCCTAAAATTTCTGGTCATAAAGGCTATCTCTTCATCATTATCGTTGTTTGAGTCTGATCCATCGGTCAATGCATTGAATGCCATTGATTTCTTTTCAGATGCTTTGTTTTATCTTCTTCCAATCATTTGAACTTCATGCGACATTAGATTTTCAATTGATTCTTCTACCTTTAAAGTACTGACGTCGTTTGCTCTTCGATAGCAAGTGTCTTTTGATCCCATTCTGGAGTAAGAGAATTTAAAATCTTTCTAACTTGATCTTCTTTAGAAAATTCCTTTCCCAATGATATTAAAGAATGCACAATATCCTGAAATCTACCATACATATCTGAAATAGACTCATTAGGATTTATTTTAAATAATTGAAACTGATTTGTGAGCATAGAAATTTTGGTCTGTTTAACTTTGCTTGTTCCTTCGTGAGTAACTTGCAAAGTTTTCCAGATTTCATATGCAGACTTACAAACTGACACTCTATTGAATTCATTTCTATCTAGTGAACAAAACAAAATATTCATTGCATTAGAATTATTTTGTGCAACAGTCTTTTGCTCAGCAGTCCACTGTGCAAAATCAGTTGTAGGTTCAGAATATTCAGTTTGTGTAATATTCCAAGTGTCTAATTCGATAGATTGTAAGTATATTTTCATCCTACATGCCCAATATGCATAGTTACTGCCATTAAAAAGTGGTGGTCTGACAGTAGACTGACCTTCTACAAATGAACTAGTGACATGAATACTAGTGTTAGTAATAGTACCAGTGTTGGTAGCCATTTTGAAAACTTTTCAAAAATCAGATTATGAAACTTTGAAAACCTTGCTTCGATACCATTGAAAGAAATGCGGATTACGGATCTTAAGGCTAGGATTAACACTAGAAGGGGGGTGAATAGTGTTTATAAAGAATTACTAAATATTTTTGAGTTTATGTTAATTTAGTGAGATGTATACAATCTACAGATACAAGGATAATCACAGAAACAAACACAGATGCAGAAATAAAATAAAAGTAGTAAAGGAAATAACACACTGGATTTTATACTGGTTCGGATTTACCCTACATCCAGTCCCGCAACACAAGTACGGATTTCCTTTCAAAAGCAATTGTACAATTACACCCTCGATTTCAAGGCTACGAGGTACACCCTCCAGAATTTCAATCCTCTAGGTAGAGATACTTGATTTCCGGGTCACAAGTTTACCTAATTGATTTACCAAGGCTACAATCACACCTTTTCTCGCTTGATAGATTACAAAGAAGTCTATAACTCTGAATAGCACTGAGAACCTTGTTGAGATAGTGATAGAGAATCAAACTAGAAGTAATCGATTATGATTTAATATTGATTTCGGCAGAGTAATGGTAAGAGTATGTATTAAGAAATGCGGAAGAAGAAGAGGAGTGAAAAACCAGAAAATCTGATCTAAAATTCGTTGAAACTAACCCCTATTTATAAAAGAACAACAACCATGTCCATTCATGAAGAGTTATGACGAATAGACACTTCTTTTGAAATTTAAATTTTGAACTCAACTGACACCATGTCGACATGGTCACCATAGGCATGTCGACATCCCAAAGCAATTTTTAATGATTTGATTTTCTTTGAAAATAACATTTATCTTATATTAAAACTATTTTAAACTTTTCTAATATACTTGACTATATTTAAAATTCATAAGTAAATATAGATAATAATATATATAAAATTTAACTATAATTTTATATTTAAATCTTAAGTATTTAAAATCAGGAGTAAATTTGACTTTGAAATTAAAGATAATTTTGAGGCTAAAATTATTTAAAATCAGGATAGAGGTTTTTGATGCTTTTAAAAGGAAGGTTTTGAAAACATTTTGAAAACAAGATATAATTTTGAAAAATCATTTTGAATAAAAAGTTAGCGGATACAAAACAATGTTCCACTAGATTTTTCGTAGGTTCCATCCTATTAGGGTTCCATTCCATTAACTGGCTCGAAGTGGATTCCATTCCACGAATAAATTGGATTTTAAGATGCCAGTGCTTTTCTATGAGTTTAACAAAATTTCTAATTAAAGAATAAATTACTTCAATTCTTGAACTCTTGATATTCTTGATACTCATGAGTCTTCAATCTTGATATCTTGAATCTCTATACTGTACAGTCTTCATTCTTGGTACCTGCATGGTTAAAACCTTCATATACATATATATCTAAACTTATAATATTAGTATTTATATTTTATAATCTATTCTAAGGTTGTTGTCATCAAAACCATCATCTCACGGACTAACAAAAATATCTCGGACCGGCCATAGTATTACAAATAACACATAGGTCACACTATGTCTATAATGATGTATTAGAGATGTATGTGAAAGTAACATAAATATGGTCCATGGATGTATAACTCATTTGTCTAGGATACCATATAATCAAGTGTAACATCCATCAAATAATCTTTATCACAAATACATACCCATATATATGTAACTCAATCTAGTGGTGATGCGAATCAACTGCACGATGGACATCGGGATTCTATTGGAGTCATCTCATGATGAATGGGTTACACCACCCAATAATTTCATAATGTCTGGGTTACGCCATCTAGTAAAACCATAACATGTTTATCTGCCATCTCTAAGAGCACCTAGGTTATTCACCCGAATCCGCTCTAATACTTAGGTAAGGTGTATAAATATAACTAATATGTACTTATCTGCTATTCAATGTAGAACCAAAAGGGAGACTGACAGCTATCCTGCCTGCTCTAGGAGCCCAGTACTACACTATCCAGATCCGCTCCTACAATCTTTAGTTACCAACCTGGTATCGGGACTATGTCCGTCGCATGTCATAAACATGCTACAAGACTCCATTATGCATTGATCATGACCCAGATTACGTCCCTATGGTAACAAACTGCTAGCCTTCATGATTAAAGGGGACAGGCTACGCCACCTAAAGGCTACTCCGCCTTTCACTCAAATACCAAGATGAACATCTAATACTATAAAAAGTGTCATAGATCTGACCCCATGATTAGGTCGTCTGTGAAATACCCCCACCTCTATCCCATACTACCCAGTATTACAATGTAATACTGTCATATAATACAGAGAATGAGGTGATATAGGGTACATGCATGAATATTTCCTTAGGCTAATACTAATATGTATTAAAACATTGAATAAATAACTCACCTATACGTGCACAGTATCGACACAAAGCATTAAACACATTGGCCTACAGGATAGAACAATACACAATTTATAGTATATGAATAGAGTACACAAAGTCAGAATCACGTCGATAAGATATAATATATAAATCTAGATGTATGTCTAATATACAACACCAGAATTTTCATAGTTAAATTATATAATACTCAACTAATATGCAATAATACCACATTCTAGTCTCCTATATGTACAAACACAAGTTAGTCTCACTGTTCCTGTACCTGAAATATCTCGGACCTAAGTATTACGTAAATAACAAATGGGTCAGACTATGTCTAAATTGAAGGTTAATATATATATATATGTGTGTGTGTGATAAAGTACATAATACAGAGGATAACATGATAGTGCTGACATAATACACAAATCAACGATCACAATATCAATGTATGATACATAATTGTAATACTTACACGAACAACGAAATATCACATAACACAATTATCACGAAGTCATGTATAATGATGTCATCACCCATAAGAAAAAAAATCAAAGCTGAAATCATAAAATCAACGTCAATCGGGTGAATCATCCATACCTTAAAACCATCATCAAAACCTTGAAATCGATAAAAAGGCTTGTGCTAGCACATGACAATGCCAAAATAAAATCAATAATGGGTAGGCTGTCTGCTTGAAATGAATATGCCATCTTCCTAGAACAGATAGGTCGTCTGCCCATCAATCACATAAAGATAAGATATGAGATTTACAATATCCTAGACATAGTCTCGGGTTGGAATATAAATAGTATATGTCTATCTATCACACACATCGGAACCAGACGGGAGACGAACAGCACATTTACTTGTTTCGGGAGCCTCACATGTGTCCGTCTGACACTGCTCCTACAATCTCTGTTAACTCTCCCTCGGAATTGTGATAATGTCCACCGCTTGTCATAAACATGCTACAAGTCTACGTTATGCATTAATCATGATCTGACACACTAACCCTATAGGTAATTGATTGCCGGTCTATGTGACATAGGGGCAAACACACACAACAAAGATGCACACAGCTAAGGCACACACTAATAAGGGTGTCATAGATTCGGCGTGCGACGCGATTAGACCGTAAGGGTGAATACTGGCCAATCTGGTTCACTTCCGAAAAAATGGATGAGATAGATAGACACATAATATCTACACTCGGTAGCTAATGCATAACTACTTATAAATGCCAACACACGACATATATTGCCACCATACTGCATGATACTATTGCCAACACATGGCTCTACCTATTGATGCCATATAGCTTGATAATATTTCCAATATATGGTTATATATGTGATTGCTGACGCATGGCAATACACATGACTCACCGCAGCAATTCTCCACAAATCTCCGTCATGTGAGCGTCATCTACTTTCAAAGAATAACTGAATAAATATCACAACGGCGTTCCATGTCACCGCATGATACTCAAACGTTTATTTACTGCTTATAAACTACACTCAATCACCATAATATTCTTTAACGAGTTCTAAAGAATAACCAAAGTAATATTACCGAAAGTCTCATAAAAGAGGGGTATTATAACTTTGTTTGTTCTAATTTCTCGTCACACAGAATAAAAATCATCACAAAATCATATGGAAGAATGTCATCACCGTATCATATCAAAATATTAGTCAAATCAATATCAATGGCGAATCATTCATAGTATCGAAATCAATATAGGAAAATAAGAAATCATAAGATACAGAAATCGTACATAAAATCCCAAATTAATTCAGAAATGAAATAATAATAATAAAGTTTAACAAAACCTTTCTGTAAACATTCAAATCGAATATTCTAACATATATACAAATGACACTTTAATAATTCTTAAGCAAACATATTATTAATGAAATATACTTCAAAATGCCAAATATTACTAAAAAACAATTAAAAATAAATCATTTATTAAACTTATATATATATAAAATAACTAATTATTGACAAATAGAACCTCAATATTAATAAATTACTATTAAAATCTCAATTGCATATCCAAATCTCTTTAAATTAACTTATAAAGCCAAATATTGCTCATATATATTATTTCATAATTTTCTATGATTAAACATGATTTTTAAATAATTTATTTAATATCAAAATCAATTTATTATATTACAAATCCTTAAAATATTTTTTCAAAACTTTAATTATATTCAAAATTTCATGAAATGTACTTTGAAAGCTATAAAATGTCAATTGTGGTCAAATTCATATTTTTTCTAGAAATTTATAGGATTTTTATAGATTTATTCAAAACCTAAAATTACATTTTTATTAAATAATTTAGCTTTAAATTAATAAATAATTGTTAATATCAAATAAAATCTACACTAATATATATATATATATATAACATCTTATATTTATAAAAGTTATATGTATTTAGTTAAATAAAATATTAACACACACACCTATACATACACACATAGAGTATTTTACACTATTGGTCGACCTACTGGTAGACCGCAAGCTGTTGACTAAATGACCTAAGTAGTCGACCGGACTGACGTAAAAAATGTGTTGTAGCACGCTAATTCTGGCGATCTCCTCCCTCATCCTTACGGTTATCTACTGCAACTCGATTCATACAATCAATATACCCAACCACGACTCAATCACAACATGAATTATGCGATTAAAGACGTAGATACAAGAGTTTAAAAACTCATCTATATGTTGTCTTCCTTCTTCCCCCTTTTCTCGTCACACTCTAGCACTTCAACATCGCAACAAAACTCACATTCCTTCATACTATAGCTGCATATAAGTATCAAGATGCATATATTTTACTTTAGTGATTTTTAGTGATTTATATGGTTTGTTATGTAATATAGAAGATAAAGTAAATGAGGGAAAATAGTTTGAGAACGAGGGATTTTAAGCTACAGTTGTTTTTCTGTGTTCACATATTTATAAAAGGATGCAAAAAGTCGAGACTTGGGAAATTCTAGATTGTTGACTTGGGCCTGGAATTATTAGGTTTAGGAAAGAATATATATATATTATCTTGTTTCATTTTTAAATTATTTCCTATTTAAAACAAAATACGATGAAATTGTAAATAAAATTCATGTCTTCAATACTTAAAATTTACCCAACATTATAAAATTTTCTAGAATTTTAGGTCCCGCTTGGCTTGTCGTTTTTAGTTTTGTGTTTTCGTCTATACAAAAGCGCGTCCGTTGTATGTATTGTTGAAAAACAAATAATTTTGAAAAATGAAATTAACATGTACAATAGAAAACAAGTTTATTTTGTTTTTCGTGTTTTGAGAGATAACAAAAGCACGGAGAACAATCCAACTCCTTCGTTGTTTGTTGGCCGTCACAATGGCTAAGAATTATAAATCTTTTTCTCTTATTTTTTGCTATTTCTTAGTGCAAGTTGGAAACACAAAACTCAAAATACATAATGAAACCAAATAGGCCCTTGTTTTCCATATTTTTGGCTCGTTTAAATTCAAATACATAATTTTCTCACTTAAGGCCCAAAATTACCAAGTTAGTTCATTTCACAAATTTTAACCAAATGATTATTTTCAAAATTATTTAACTTCGTCATTGATTACCTTGTCAAAATCTCCGATATTCTAAAATAAATTTAAATTATTCATTTTTAATTACAAAATTCCATTTTCAATTAATTAAATAGTTATTATTACTTACCCCAAAAAACCAGATTGTTACAACTAGAGTGGACACTGGCCATCTGGTTTCAGCCAACTCCTAAACATATTCGGGAGCACTTCATGATAGACAACATACATATGGGTACACGCCCATAGCTCAATACTCCATAATTCTCTACCAAGGACATATATATACTCGCTCTACACCGAGCATATAAACTTTCTCTACACCGAGTATCACCTCACATAAGTATAATCCCAATTTTTGTCTATTCAGTGTCATCTACTTACACCGAATAACTGAATAAGTGCCCCACCGACGCCCCATACCACCGTGTCATACTAGTCCGTTTATTCAATGCCCATGAACTACACTCAATCCACTCAATATCTCTATGCAACAAGTCTGATGAACAACCAAAAAAGTGTTACGAAAGTCCCATATTAGACGATATCACTAATCTGTTTATTCAAATTTCTCATCAAAAAGAAATAATAACACATAATAATAATCAAATTAATTACATATATAAATTTGTCTATAATATTTAAAAACAGAACAATATTACTGTTTAAAGACAACATTGTTTAATTATTTATTATAGAGAATGTTTGATTATTTAAATTTCAACACCATAGAATTCCTTCATAAGTCTATCATACAAGTTAAATGATTTCCCTTGATTTTTATAAGTACTTTCGATAATTTATAAATAAGTAATTATTAATCTTTTTAATTTTGCATTTGAATAATATTATTAAATTAATTTTATTTAAAAATAAAACATTTTAAATAATATTTATATCCAAATATATATATATATTATAGTATGTTGATATGTTTATATATATGTATGTATATGTATGTATGCATGTGTGTGCATTAGAATTTGGCAACTGATCGGTCAACCGGTCTCGACCGCCGACTGGTCGGCCTAATGGGTCGACCGGTCAGGCACCAGGCACGCGAATTTCTACGTCTAAATTCATGTATTTCTGACCAACTCCTTCCTCATTTCTGCCTTCTCCTTCCTTAACTAAGTGCACACAACATTGCATAATCATGCCCTAATTCAATCTTTCCTGAGCAATCAATGATTAACCCATAGTCAATCAAAAACAACGTAGCAGGAGCAAAAAGGTAGTTTCTTTAACTTGATCAATGAGTGTTCTAATACACAATTTCACTTTCAGATATTAATTCATTATAATAATAGACATGGGTGTGAGTTAATTTATTCACCTTGATCGAAGAATATCGCTTATCTTTCTAGATCCTTCTTCGTTTTACACCTCCTCTCTTTCCTGCTACTGTAAGTAGTTTCCTTTCTTCTAATTAATAAACAAATGCTTGAACCTTTACTTGATTCTTGGTGTAGAGATCGTCAAGAAGTGATGATTTTATTTGTAAAAAATTTGTAGATTTTATTTTGAATTTAATTTATGATTTGAAGAGGTAAATGTTTGGGGGTTTTATTGATTTTTCCAAAGTCAGTAAATGAGAATGTTGGTGTTATATTTATAGAAGGGAATGAAGAATGCACAGAATTAAGTATTTAGATATGGAAATGTCATGAAATAATGATTTAGGTATTGGGTTTGACATGTCTCTCTTAGTTCGTTAAGCAATTCAATTTTCCTTCTTTCATTTCTTTTCTTGTTCATTAAAACACTTTTACATATATTAAAGCCCATTTGTAGAACCAAAAATACTATACTAAGTCTCTTTCTAAACAAATCTCACTATTAGCTATTTTATAAAATTATTTTCTACAATTTATTTAATTAATCATTTTACTTAAATTCATTTACTAATTAAATTCAGACTTCGTTAATAAAATACATTGTATCAACAAATAATTTTAATTTATTTATTTCAAATATTCTCGATTTTGAAGTTAAGTTATCATTTTACTTCAAATGTATAGTTTACATTTCTATATTTCAAAATGTCTAATTTAATCATAAAATCACTACTCTATCCATATTTAATTCTCATCATTTTAATAAAATATTCCTCATAAATTTCCCAAAACATTCTCATCATTCCATTTATATTTCTAAACATATTTACTTAATTCAAATCACATTTAATTCAATAATAATAATTATTAAGTTATTAATTTATTGCTTCTCAACAACGGTTTGTTACATAGAAGCTTCATGAGTTCAAAGTAGAAGAGAATTGGGGTATTTCAATACCCATCGCTTCAAACGCATCCGTTATACTAAAAAAAGGGCAAAAATGATCTTAACCATTTAGGAACAACCAAGTGCTGTGTCACACCATGCGCGAGGAGGAATGACACATCTCTGCCAATAGCATAACACACACATATGCATACATTAAATGCACAACAGAGTGGCGAATTGGTAGGGCCCTCGTCATTTTACAATCCCGCTTTCGCTTATAGGAAAAAGCTTGAGGTTAAAATGTCACTCAATTTTTTTTGTAAGTAAAAGAGTAAATCAATCAAGACTTGTTAGCTTGACCCAGTTTGGTCCAGATTGACTCGGATTCAGGTCAACCCATAAGACCAATCGTGGCAATAGGCGGACCGGCTAGGCTCCTTTGGATGTTGAGCTAGGTCCAGGCCAGCCCCATTTCAGTCAATTTAGTAAAATATACATTAGGCCAACTACCAGCAGGCGCACCCTGAAGCGGCTTCAACAGCCAACTCGTCGAGCAACGCCAGACCTAAGCATCACATGACCAGGTTTGTACTGACTCCTCTCATAGTCTATCACACCCCATGTCAACCTACATTTGGCATAACAAATAGATACTCGTTAGTCTTAGGGTTGTCTCGCATGTGTCAAGGAGGAACGTCGGTTTGGAATTGGTATAGTCTCACATCACTAAATAACTTGGAGAACTGGTGTATAAATAACGGTTGATAGACATGTAACATTAGGGGATTCCTTTTATTATAACAAAGTGTGTGCCAAATCATATGCGTACGCCACATGCTGGAGATGGAGAGTTTGGTCTGACCACCGCTACATAACAGTTCGCTCAAGCATCTCTCCCGACCATTTGCCGCTTGGCCTAACTCCGAACTAGTTTAAGCATGGCCCATCTTTGGCACAGCTTTGGTATAATCGTCTACAATTTATTCCAAGCGACCAATCTCATCATTTCCCATTCAACTCGGCACTCGTCTCATCTTTGTCTTTAGCAACTTCTTGTTCTCTTCATGTCGGCAGTTAACTAACCAACCCAGTCCACCTTGCTACCTAAGCATGCAGAGGTAAACAACATGATTGTGAACAAGTGTATCTACGTCTGACAAGAAGCATGTCGTATCCTTATAATATGTCAAGTTACAAGTAGGTGCACCTTGCATGGTTCTTCTATTGGCACTCATTTCAATCGCACTTTCCTTTCACTATTCCAACTGTCTCCCATCAACCCGTTCGACCTAATCAACAACTAGGTGTGCTTTCTTCTTGCTTCACAACTTAATCTCAACCGTCCAAGCATTATTCTCAACTACTATAAATATCCCATGCATCATCACTTTAAACGAGTTGGGAATAGGCAAGAACTCCAGCAAATATACATTATTCATAACATGCAACAAGCTCTTAATATTAGTTTCCAAATTAGCGTTAAGTGCCTCGCTTCTCTTGTTGTTCTTTTTGATTCCTTATAATTGTAAGAGAGGAGTATAATAGGGGATCTTCACAATGTATGTAGGCAGCCTAGCCAAACCATTCTATATTCAGTGCCGTTTGCATTAATTACCCGATTTCCCCTCACTTTCCACTTTTAAGCCTGATGAGTAGAAAATAACATTTGCTCTTCATGATGCGTTCGTCTAATTCCGAGGCTGATGAAAACTACAATCAACAGCAAATGATCCAAAACTCTCACCTATTATATTTTGCCTCAATGCTTTTAAGAAAAGACAATGGTCGTCGACACCAAATCATGAGTTGGATAATTGTCCTGAGTTGCCTACTCAAAGTACACCCACTTTACCTTTCTACATAAGAATTGCACTGAGTTTTGTAACACAAGAATCAATTGTTACAGTAAAAGGTTTAGCTCTTTCTGATATATCAAGAATCGAAGCACTAGTAAACAATTGCTTTATTTTAAAAAAAGTGTCTTCACTATTCACATCATATAAGAAAACAATGTTCTTCTTAATTAGTTATGTCAAAGGTGCAACAACCTTCGCAAAGTCCTTAATGAATTTTCGATAACACCGGGTCAACTCAAAAAACTATGAAGTTTGATCACATTACACATGCCTTTCGCTCTTGCACCACGCCAACCTTATTAGAATCAACAGATATCTCATGCTGAAATATAACATGACCTAAGAAGTGTACTTCTCTTCTCCAAAACCGACTTCTCAAAATTTTTGCGTTCATGCAATTTTGCCTCCTTATCATTTCCGACACTTCTTTCAAATGCAACTTATGTTTTTTCTCATTCTTGGAAAAGGTATCAAGCTGCGTTAGACAATCTAATATCTCTACATATCATAGAAAGATGCGTCGACCCATGACGGGATTCGAAGCATCAAATAACACTGGGCACTAAATGCAAACTATCAATAAGTTAACTAGCAATAAAAAATTTGAAGTCCCCTATCAAATTAAATACATATCAAAAAATCATAAATAGAAATGACACCTTCTAATAGGATGTTCCCTATTGTCAACCTTAGCTAAATTTCTCGAACATGAGTGGCATGAACAATATAAGCCTTAACCACTTGACCATTTTCGGACGAGACAGACAATCTTCCTTAAAGGGACCCAATTGGTCAAAATATTGCATTTACTTGCTTGGAGGTTAACGTTCCAATCTTTAGCAAAATGTTGTGACAATCTGCACCTCTCGATACACCTATCCAAAGCCTAAGGTGACTTTCAGACTTGCATCGTGCCAAGAAGTACAAGCTATTAAGTTTTTTAAAACACTATAGAGACTAAGAATATAAAATAAAATTCAGGACATTCTACACTTTCAGATCTCACAGTGGAAGACGAAAATATAGATACAAAAAATAATCATCTTAGAAAATATCCTAGAATACACTCTGGCGGTTGTAGGATTATGGATTTTAAGGCTAAATAAGCACTAGAGGAGGATGAATAATGTTTTTTAACTTATGTAGGTCTTTTAAAATTTCTTTCAGGATTAATATTAAATCATAGATTATCAACATAGAAATATACCAGCAATCAATCACAGATGCAATCACAGATAAAAATAAAAAAATAAAGTAAAGTAGAGGGTTAGAGAGATGACACTATGGATGTTATATTGATTCAGATTTCTCCTATACCCAATCCCGTACAATTGCTTGTGTGGATTTCTTAACAAATTCCAATCTTTAACCATGCCGAAGGCAAACCCAAATAAAATCTTGATTTCTAGGCTACGAGACATACCCTTCTGAATTTCCAGGCATCAGAGTAGACTCGCTTGATTCGATCGGGCTATAAGCATACCCACTAGATTTTCAGGCTATTATACACATCCACTTGCTTTGAATGGGCTATAAGCATACCCAGGTAGAAACAAATATTATTGATAGTTTTTCCAAGGATAATTTTTTGATGTCCGGATACAATGGATCGTATAGCCACTTGGACAACATTTTGACCTTTGAATTGAGAAAGAGATGTTTTCAAAATAGTAAGAAAATAGTATGAATCAATACAAAGAAGTATAAATTGATTATATATGATTTTGAAGAGAATATAGTTTATTTTCCAATGGAATTTTCAATAAAGTAAGAGGAGGGAAGAAAGTAATTAGTTATCAAAAAATTCATTTGCACTCCCTTTTATATAGCAAATTAACAGTTGTGTCCGTTCGTGAAGAGTTACGACGAATAGATACTTTCTTTTAAAATTTGAAAAACCATTTAGCAGCATGTATGTCGACGTACCCTATTCTTATATGTTGACATATGCTAGTGTATTTTGAAAACTTACTTGTTTTAAAATGTTTCAAAAGTTCTATACTTCGTAAAATAATTTGATACTTTGTAAAATAATTTGAACATAGTTTATAAACATTTCGGTAACGACCCGGAATTTTGTGCAATATCGATTTAATAATCTTTAATAATAATATAATTAGTTTGATGAATTTTCTTTATAATTTTAGTTTAAATTCGTAAATGTAATTTTTAAAGGTTAATAAATTTTTAATCTAGCAAAATTTGATAAGAATTGTTTTTCTAAAAGCTAATGAAATTTTATTCTGTTTATAATATATATAATTGATATATATTATGAATAGAAATATCTTTTGTTTTAAATAAAGATAAATTTTCAAATTGTAATATATATGTATGTATATGTTATAATTTGATGTTGTTTTGAAATTTAATATAATTTATTGATAATTTGAATATGTATGAAATTATAATTTAAAGCTTTATTTTAATTTATATTTTCAAAAGCTAATTTAATGACTAATTCAATTGTTTTTAAATTATAAGATAAACTGTTATTTTCAAATATGATAGTTAAAAAGAATTTAAAACAAGCTTTATTTTAAATACGCTCAAATTAAAATGGTTATAAATGTATATATAAATGTTTTAGATTTTAAAATACATGTATAAGATATATTTGTGTTATAATTAATTTTAGAATATTTTCTTTAAAAAGTAAACTCATATACTCATACATAAGTATTTGTTAATTAAGTAAATAAGTAAGTTTATATTTACATTTAAATTAAATAAAAATTTGTTTAAAAACACTTAAGTAATATGTGTAAACATATTAACATATTAGTGACATATATAAAGCAATTAAGCTTAATGGTTGACATTTGTTCAATTTATGAACAAGTGGCCTTTATTTTTATTTTTATTTTGAAATTTAAAACTTGTAAAGAAATTAGTTTCCTCTTTCAATCTCTAAACTTTCTTGTTCTCAAATTATTTTCTTCCTTCATGAATTAAAGATCAAACCAGAAAGTATTCTCAAAAACAGAAATTAATTCAAAACCTGAAATCAATATCTGCAAATACAAATCTACTTTATTCTGCAAACTTCAAAATCTGCAAAATAAAGTCCTACTTCAACCTGCATTCAAATAAAGATCAACCTGTAATTCAATTTGATGATCAATTGCAAGTTTCAACCATTAAAACCTCAAGTTGTATGCATGCAAAGATTTCAACAGCACATCAAAGTTTCTTTTCAAATTCTAAGGCCTGGAATAAAAAATTGAATCTGCTGTGTGCTCTGCATATTAAAAGAGGTGAGTAGATCCTATTTTAGAAACAGTTTGCTACGTTTTACTGCCATGCATGTGATGATATCTACTTGTATCAAAGTTTTTTTGCTTGAATCCAAATGAATTGGTATGAATATGTTATGAGCTTGTCTGTTTTTATATATTTATTTGTTCTCTGTTGATTTCTGTGAAAGTTCTGCTTAAAAATTTCAACACCAACAACTCAAATCCATATTAGACTTTAGTATTTGAATGAAATTGATTTGTTAATGATTGATAAAGATTATAAAATAGTTTCTATAATTTTTAAATTTACAGATAATTTTTAAAATAGAAGACACAGTGAAACATTTATATATAGTAAAAATCAACTTATTTAATTTTGATTTGGATTACATGAATAAATTAGGGGGTAAGAATCATGATTTTTAATACTTGTTTCACGATTTTTAGTTTGACAAATCATGAGAAATTTAGGTTTGTGTGTTTTTGGGGGTTTTGACAATTGCCATTGATCGACACATTAATTGAAGCTAGATTTTTGGTTGAAGCTCGCTTAGATATGGAGGATGTTGGGAAAAATGCTTTTGGATTTTTCCAGTGACCAATTTGCTTGGAATCGAATGAACTAGGGTTTAAGCTTGTATTTTAGTTCGGTCTGAATGTTGTGACATTGTGACTTGAGTTGTGGACCGAGTTCGTTCGCGTTTGGGAGTGATGATATTCACGGATGTGACGTCTCGATGGTGGGGTCGGCGTGATTTAATGGCGTCGGAATGATCGGCCGTGGGTTGTTTTGGGATTGTGGCAGCTGTAGTTGTTCGAGCTTGATGCTCGAATTCGACTCGATGATGTTATTATTTATCTGAGTTTGGGATCGCGCTCGCAGGTGGTTTTGTTACCATAGTTGGTCATCGCGTTGATCGTAGGCGGCCGGAGTTGTTTGGGCACGTGCACGGATGTTGTGTGTGCACGGCTTGGATCAGGGAAGTTTTGTTCGTTGGGGAAGAAAGGTCGTTCCCGAAGGGATGCTCACGTATTCTTTGGGTCGACTCGAAGTTGAAGGAGATGGGTTTTGTTTCGGGGCTAGCTCGTGAGTTTTAGGCTTCGTACTCGAGTGTTTTTTTCGGTCGCTTGCTTTCTGGTTTTTCTAATGTAAAGTACTGTAATAATATAAGTTACAGACTAAAACTATTTGTTGTAATTAAGGAAATCAAGTTTCAAATTTTAAACAAGTTTATAAAAGAAACAAATGTATAAAGTTAAAACTCGTTGATTTGAAATCAAGTTAATCAAACTTTTAAAATGTAAATCGAATGTATTTTCAAAATTAAATGTTAAGATGATTTGTGTGAAAGTAATTTAACTTAATTTAAGTTTGAATTTTTATTTAAAAAAAGAGCGTTTTGATTAAATCAAAAGTTTTTAGTAATATCTTAAAAACTAAGTTTTCAAAATTATATTGGAAATGGAAAGTTTAAATTAGATAATTTAATTGTTTTAAATGTTAAATTGGAATTCTAAATGCCTTATTTTCAAATAAGGTTATTATTATAATTTTGAAAACCAAATAGGATAAATTAATTAAGTTGTTAAAATTTGATTTATTTCAAATAACTTATTTATAAAGATAAATAATGTTAAATTATTTTGATGTGAATTTGAGAGTACTTAATAAATATGATTTTTTAATTAAGATTAATGAATTCTTGATTAATTAAGGATTTTGAAAATATAAGAAATTAATTAATTAATTGTTTAATTAATTTTAAATAATTAGTTAATTATTTTTAAATAACCACTTAATTATGAATTAATTAAGTGTAATTACTTAATGAAATAATCAAGAGTTAATCTTTGAACATAATTAAGAACGAAAGTAAATAATTATGGAAGTAATTAGTAGAGGTTACTAATGGAGTAATTAAAGTTGAGTGATTATTGGGTAATCATTTGATAATATCAATTAAAGAATTAATTAATGTAATTGTTGAAGTTAATTAATTATGAAATAATTAATTAATAAAAGAATTAAGGATTCGGTTAATGATGGAAGTAATTACTTGTTAAGTAATTAAGATTTATTAATGGAAGTAATTAGAGATAATTACTTATGTAAGTAATTAAGAGTTAATTACTTAATTATTTAGTTAATTAATCAATATGATTAATTAATGAATGAATTTAACTTAAGATTAATTACTAAGTGCAATTAATTAAAATTGTAATTAATTAATAAAGTAATTAATTAAGGATTTATTTATTAATTTAATTGTTTAATAATTACTTAATGAAGTAATTAAAGATTAATTAATTGAATTAATTAATCAAGGATTAATATAATTAAATTAGAAATTAATTAATTAATTAAGGAGTTAATTAAATTAAGATAAGTAATTACAAGTTGTTAATTACTGATTATAAATGGGTTGATTAATTACAAGTTGATTATTTAATTATTAATTAATAAGGATCATTAATTAATGTGATTGATGATATTAATCAAGGTTGATTAATATAAGTGATTAATGTAAGTGGGATTAATTAATTGTAATTAATTAAGGTTAATGTAATTAATTATAATTGATTAATTAATAAAGTAAAAGTAGGATCATTAATTATTGTAATTAATAGTAGTAATTAAAGGTTAATTACTGAATATGGTTAATGACAATTACTTGAATGTAATTAAGATAATTAACCAAGAACGATTAATTGGGGAAGATCATTAGAGATGATTAATTTATTTATATAATAATTAATGAAGAAGGATTATGGTAATCAATTGATTAAGAGATAATCAATTCTGTTTGGATGATTGATTAATATGGGTTGATTGATTAATATTGGTTGATTGAATGATATTGGATGATCAATATTTGGAGATTGATATTAGATGATTGGTTGATATTGGATGTTTGATATTGATTGATATTGGTTAATTTGGGTATCTCTGATATGTGATATGTTACTTTGTGTGATGAATATTGATATGAATTATATATGGTGATAATTATGATTCATCTATATGTTATATCATCATGAATATAAGTTAATTGTTAAACCCTTAAGTACAACTTGGACATTAAAATGGAGTTTGGTTTCGGTGAGACCGGGATCGGGTTTCCATATTTGGAATCCGAAAACCATATCGATTCCAATTAAAAGTTAGGTCGAGAATCAAAATGGAGCAAGTGAAGACTCGAGGTGTAAGGGGTATACGTCAGTATAACTCTGTGGGTGGTTCCGTAATGAGTTTGACGGAATAGTACTTATAGGTTCGAGATGGTGATTCAGAGTGCAAGGTCTATGGTCGTTGACTCTAAGGGTGATTCCAAAATTAGTGCAACGAGATAGTGCCTTCGGTTTCGTTCGAACCCGGAACGAACTTGTATGGATTGAATGCTTTCAGAACATCGTCAAGCGGACGATGAGCATTCTAAGATAGATGTGTCCTATAAAGGTAATCGCAGCCTCAAGCCTCATCAACCGGGAATGGCTAAAACATGGGAGGTGCAGCAAGGCTTCGTGGGTAGCTCCCACTGGAGAGCAAGATTTACTCCTGTCTAGAAGTCCCTTTTTATTCGGCTGTGTGGGGCGGTTGATCCGGACAACTGCCGGGGTTGTCTTGTTCGGGACTGTTCAGTAAGGAATGGTCCCGGCCTTGTGTTGCAGGGGAGTGGGCGTACTCCTCGGTACGGTGATCTAGGCCACGTACTGTGACGGTCGGTACCCCAGTAGACCTACCATTGATGGAAACCCATTCTTCCTACGAGACCCTACGGTTTTGATTGTATTACCCACTTTTGTGGCTAGTAGCTGGAATTTAATTATGTAACAATTTTGGGTATTTCTTATATACTTGAAAACCCTAGACACTATTATAATATCACTGGATTTCCTATCAAATGTTTTGGTTAGCGTAAGGTAAAAACTTTTCCATGTTTATGTGTGGGAAGTCTTACGTGATACCTTTTCTTTCAAAGGTTTTTCCAAAGTTAAACAATTTAAAACAGTTTACTCACACCAGACCCCTGTCTGACCCGAGTGTTTATTTTCTGTTTTATTAAACTCTTGGGTACTCATATTATGTATGAGTAGTCAAGTGATTCAGGTGCTTGACAAATTCTGGAGGAGATATGGAGCAGGAGGCTTCAACGTGTGGATATATATTGATTCCACTGTGTTTGTTTGGTATCTATATCTGTTGTTCTTGTGTTGTATAGTTAGACAGATGTTTATAACTGTCTAATATGTATTGTATATGTTGTGTACTCTGATGTATTATGATACTATGTATTATTTTATGTGATATATTATATTTCATTCATTCCGCTGTGAGTTCTCTGATGTTGTTGTCTTTCTTCTTTCTCTTTCTTTTCTTCTTCTATCCCTTTCTTTCTTCAAGATGATGCGATTTCCTGGAGATAGGAAGTCGGGTCGTCACATTTGGTATCAGAGCATTAGGTTGAGTGAATACCTAGGCTCCATAGTGGTGTCTTCCTTGAGAGAGCGTACTTGTAATTTTTATATATAACTATATATTTATATATATCTATATCTACCTAATCAGTTGGGTTATCTGTTCGGATTTTTCCAACAAAGTTTTAGAGGTAGATGGAGTAGTGGTTTGTGTGTGTAACACAACTACCACTGATGGAAGAAGTCCATATGTTGAGGTTAGATATTTTTGTCGAGACCGTAGATCTAGTACCGTCTCAAGTGAGAATTGTAGTTTGGAGTGAGGATCTCTCTGATATCCGAAGGAAATCTTTTTAAAGATTCGGAGTTCGTCTTTGAAGTGTAATTTTGGATTTTGCTCGGGTAAGCGAATTTTTCTTGAGTATTGGATCTGTCGGAAGTGGAGAAGTAAGTAATTATATCTTGGTAACTGCGTGATGAGATGTAGAATCCATGGATATTTCCGAAGATGTATTCTCTTGAAGCAGTTTTAGAGGTGGTTGAGGAGCAGTCTTTACCTGCCTCGGGGAAGACTTATCTGAGTAGAAGTTATCTGGATCTTCAGTATGGAGGTTGGCTGTTCTGGAATATGAGACTAAAGTCTATAAGTTGCTTTGCTTTGGCATAGTCTCATTTTTCATCCTTTAAGGAGAGTGAGGTGTTGATGCTTGGTTTGGAGCCCGAGTTCTTTTGGAATGTCTGCTATCTCGAAGGTTCTGTTGTGCGGTTTGTTGATAGTTTTGGAGTTCGAGGAGCCTTTGAATTAGAAGACTTTGGTTAGCTGGGGAAACAGTGTAGCTCGAAGTGTTCGATGTGCTGACGAGAAGGTCTTTTGGCTTTGCAGTATCATCGAAGTAGAGTTGGAAGCAGCAGTGTGATTGTTTCTCCGATGGTTTGGGAATCTTGGTGGTTCGTCTTCAGCACCCGGGCAGTTGGTGAATGTTTTTGAAGATTAACCCTGTTTGGAAAAGCTTAGAGCTGTTTTAATTGGTAAAGAGAGGACAGTTTCTTTGGAATCCGAATTAAGTTGGATCGCAAAAGTGACTTGCGATTAGTTTGAGAATTTTCTTGGGCTATTTTTGTCTGAGACTGAAAGTTATCATATGGAAGTAAGAGCTACTGAGGTAATCAGAAGGATTGTCTGCATCTGGAGTTGAGTTCCATATTTGTTTTGGTTCCAGAAGTGATTTTGGTAGCTAACCCGGTTGTAGGATGGTTCTTGGAAAAGGTAGAGTTGGTGTAGCAGCGCAGTATATTTTTGGAAATTTGATATGGTTAGATCTAGTTTATGAGTTTGGATTTCTGCTATAAGGATGTGTGACTGAGTCAGATGAGTCACTCAGATTTTTTATGGATTGGATGAACAAAGCTTTCCGGATATTGGATAAGTTATACTTGTGTTCATCAACAGTATTCTCCTCTATTTCGGAATCAGAGTTGTGCAGCGGAAGCGAGGTAGCAGCTGTGCAAGGAAGGAAGCAAGTTCTGTTTGCTATTGCTTGAGTAATAGAGCTTGAGTTCTGGATTTCGATGAATTTTGGAAGACTTTTCCGTTGGATAGAATCCAGGAACTAGTTTGCTTTGGTCTAGTTGTTTCTGGAAGTATCAGCATAGGATGAGCTGATCAGGAAAAGATTGGCAGCCCAGGATTGTCTGTTGAGATATACAGATATGAGATGAGGAGTTTGGAGTTTGAAGTTGGGGACTTCATTTGTTGTTAAGATTTCTCTGGTTAAAAGAACAAAAATTGGATAAGATTGGATGGCTGGTGCTGAGGCATTTGAGATTTCTTATCTGTGTTCTGATAAAATAAGATCTGTTGACTATAAGATTGAATTGCCAATTTGGATAGCTGGAATTCATTTTGTAACACGTGTCTCTGAGGGAATACATGTATGATTCATCATTGGTTGTTGAATCTGTAGTTCAGTTGGATTTGGGAATTGTGCTAGACTTGAGTATAGTCTGATGTTCTGCTCAGATGGATGGATCTATAGAAGAGAGGAGCTCTGGATTTTGGTGGTGTAGTTTGTTAGCTTCTGTAGAGCGAGTATCCCAGTGATTTATCTTGGGAAACTCGAGATAGTATTAGAGATTTATTCTGATGTGTGTCAGGATAATTAGTTAGGTTTATTTGTTTGATTGATTGCTTTGGTTGTTAGTTACTGGTTGTTAAGTATGCTTTGCTGTTTTAAATTGAAATCTGTACTGGGTTATTAAATTACCTTTGCTTTTAAATTTCGGGGACGAAATTCTTTTAAGGGGGGAGGATTGTAACGACCCGGAATTTTGGGCAATATCGATTTAATAATCTGTAATAATAATATAATTAGTTTGATAAATTTTCTTTATAATCTTAGTTTAAATTGGTAGAAGTAATTTTTAAAGGTTAATAAATTTTTAATCTAGCAAAATTTGATAAGAATTGTTTTTCTAAAATCTAATGAAATTTTATTCTGTTTATAATATATATAATTGATATATATTGTGAATAGAAATATCTTTTGTTTTAAATAAAGATAAATTTTCAGATTGTAATATATATGTATGTATATGTTATAATTTGATGTTGTTTAATTTGAATATGTATGAAATTATAATTTAAAGCTTTGTTATAATTTATATTTTCAAAAGCTAATTTAAAGACTAATTTAATTGTTTTTAAATTATAAGATAAACTGTTATTTTCAAATATGATAGTTAAAAAGAATTTTAAACAAGATTTATTTTAAAGATGCTCAAATTAAAATGGTTATAAATGTATATATAAATGTTTTAGATTTTAAAATACATGTATAAGATATATTTGTGTTATAATTAATTTTAGAATATTTTCTTTAAAAATTAAACTCATATACTCATACATAAGTATTTGTTAATTAAGTAAATAAGTAAGTTTGTATTTACATTTAAATTAAATAAAAATTTGTTTAAAAACACTTAAGTAATATGTGTAAACATATTAACATATTAGTGACATATGTAAAGCAATTAAGCTTAATGATTGACATTTGTTCAATTTATGAACAAGTGGCCTTTATTTTCTTTTGTTTTAAAATTTAAACTTGTAAAGAAATTAATTTCCTCTTTCAATCTCTAAACTTTCTTCTTCTCAAATTATTTTCTTCCTTCATGAATTAAAGATCAAACCAGAAAGTATTCTCAAAAACAGAAATTAATTCAAAACCTGAAATCAATATCTGCAAATACAAATCTACTTTATTCTGCAAACTTCAAAATCTGCAAAATAAAGTCCTACTTCAACCTTCATTCAAATAAAGATCAACCTGTAATTCAATTTGATGAAGTTTCAACCTTTAAAACCTCAAGTTGTATGCATGCAAAGATTTCAACAGCACATCAAAGTTTCTTTTCAAATTCTAAGGCCTGGAATAAAAAATTGAATCTGCCGTGTGCTCTGCATATTAAAAGAGGTGAGTAGATCCTATTTTAAAAACAGTTTGATATGTTTTACCCCCATGCATGTGATGATATCTACTTGTATCAAAGTTTTTTTGCTTGAATCCAAATGAATTGGTATGAATATGTTATGAGCTTGTCTGTTTTTATATATTCATTTGTTCTCTGTTGATTTCCGTGAAAGTTCTGCTTAAAAATTTCAATACCAACAACTCAAATCCATATTAGACTTTAGTATTTGAATGAAATTGATTTGTTAATGATTGATAAAGATTATAAAATAGTTTCTATAATTTTTAAATTTACAGATAATTTTTAAAATAGAAGACACAGTGAAACATTTATATATGGTAAAAATCAACTTATTTAATTTTGATTTGGATTACATGAATAAATTAGGGGGTAAGAATCATGATTTTTAATACTTGTTTCATGATTTTTAGTTTGACAAATCATGAGAAATTTAGGTTTGTGTGTTTTTAGGGGTTTTGATGATTGCCATTGATCGGCACATTGATTGAAGCTAGATTTTTGGTTGAAGCTCGCTTAGATGTGGAGGATGTTGGGAAAAATGCTTTTGGATTTTTCCAGTGACCAATTTTCTTGGAATCGAATGAACTAGGGTTTAAGCTTGTATTTTAGTTCGGTCTGAATGTTGTGACATTGTGACTTGGGTTGTGGACCGAGTTCGTTCGCGTTTGGGAGTGATGATATTCATGGATGTGACGTCTCGATGGTGGTGTCGGCGTGATTTAAAGGCGTCGGAATGATCGACCGTGGGTGGTTTTGGGATTGTGGCGGCTGCAATTGTTCGAGCTTGATGCTCGAATTCGAATCGATGATGTTATTATTTATCAGAGTTTGGGATCGCGCTCGCAGGTGGTTTTGTGACCATAGTTGGTCGTCGAGTTGATCGTAGGCGGCCGGAGTTGTTTGGGCACGTGCACGTATGTTGTGTGTGCACGGCTTGGATCAGGGAAGTTTTGTTCGTTGGGGAAGAAAGGTCGTTCCCGAAGGGATGCTCGCATATTCTTTGGGTTGACTCGAAGTTGAAGGAGCTGGGTTTTGTTTCGGGGCTAGCTCGTGAGTTTTAGGCTTCGTACTCGAGTGTTTTTTTCAGTCGCTTGCTTTCTTGTTTTTCTAATGTAATGTACTGTAATAATATAAGTTACAGATTAAAACTATTTGTTGTAATTAAGTAAATCAAGTTTCAAATTTTAAACAAGTTTACAAAAGAAACAAATGTATAAAGTTAAAACTCGTTGATTTGAAATCAAGTTAATCAAACTTTTAAAATGTAAATCGAATGTACTTTCAAAATTAAGTGTTAAGATGATTTCTATGAAAGTAATTTAACTTAATTTAAGTTTGAATTTTTATTTAAAAAAAGAGTGTTTTGATTAAATCAAAAGTTTTTAGTAATATCTTAAAAACTAAGTTTTCAAAATTTATTGGAAATGGAAAGTTTAAATTAGATAATTTAATTGTTTTAAATGTTAAATTGGAATTCTAAATGCCTTATTTTCAAATAAGGTTATTATTATAATTTTAAAAACCAAATAGGATAAATTAATTAAGTTGTTAAAATTTGATTAATTTCAAATAACTTATTTATAAAAATAAATAATGTTAAATTATTTTGATGTGAATTTGAGAGTACTTAATAAATATGATTTGTTAATTAAGATTAATGAATTCTTAATTAATTAAGGATTTTGAAAATATAAGAAATTAATTAATTAATTGTTTAATTAATTTTAAATAATTAGTTAATTATTTTTAAATAACCACTTAATTATGAATTAATTAAGTGTAATTACTTAATGAAATAATCAAGAGTTAATCTTTGAACATAATTAAGAACGAAAGTAATTAATTATGGAAGTAATTACTAGAGGTTACTAATGGAGTAACTAAAGTTGAGTGATTATTGGGTAACCATTTGATAATATCAATTAAAGAATTAATTAATGTAATTGTTGAAGTTAATTAATTATGAAATAATTAATTAATAAAAGAATTAAGGATTTGGTTAATGATGGAAGTAATTACTTGTTAAGTAATTAATTTAGAAGTAATTAAGATTTATTAATAGAAGTAATTAGAGATAATTACTTATGTAAGTAATTAAGAGTTAATTACTTAATTATTTA
The DNA here is from genome assembly GCA_030765085.1 of Allium cepa. Taxonomy (NCBI): domain Eukaryota; kingdom Viridiplantae; phylum Streptophyta; class Magnoliopsida; order Asparagales; family Amaryllidaceae; genus Allium; species Allium cepa. The sequence continues at coordinate 295,461,410 of CM060941.1, read as the reverse complement.
GTTAATTAATCAATATGATTAATTAATTAATTAATTTAACTTAAGATTAATTACTACGTGTAATTAATTAAAATTGTAATTAATTAATAAAGTAATTAATTAAGGATTTATTTATTAATTTAATTGTTTAATAATTACTTAATGAAGTAATTAAAGATTTATTAATTGAATTAATTAATCAAGGATTAATATAATTAAATTAGAAATTAATTAATTAAGGAGTTAATTAAATTAAGATAAGTAATTATAAGTTGTTAATTACTGATTATAAATGGGTTGATTAATTACAAGTTAATTATTTAATTATTAATTAATAAGGATCATTAATTAATGTGATTGATGATATTAATCAAGGTTGATTAATATAAGTGATTAATGTATGTGGGATTAATTAATTGTAATTAATTAAGGTTTAATGTAATTAATTATAATTGATTAATTAATAAAGTAGAAGTAGGATCATTATTTTTTGTAATTAATAGTAGTAATTAAAGGTTAATTACTGAATATGGTTAAGGACAATTACTTGAATGTAATTAAGATAATTAACCAAGGAAGATTAATTGGGGAAGATCATTAGAGATGATTAATTTATTTATATAATAATTAATGAAGAAGGATTATGGTAATCAATTGATTAAGAGATAATCAATTCTGTTTGCATGATTGATTAATATGGGTTGATTGATTAATATTGGTTGATTGAATGATATTGGATGATCAATATTTGGAGATTGATATTAGATGATTGGTTGATATTGGATGTTTGATATTGATTGATATTGGTTGATTTGGATATCACTGATATGTGATATGTTGCTTTGTGTGATGAATATTGATATGAATTACATATGGTGATAATTATGATTCATCTATATGTTATACCATCCTGAATATAAGTTAATTGTTAAACCCTTAAGTACAACTTGGACATTAAAATGGCGTTTGGTTTCGGTGAGACCGGGATCGGGTTTCCATATTTGGAATCCGAAAACCACATCGATTCCAATTAAACGTTAGGTCGTGAATCCAAGTGGAGCAAGTGAAGACTCGAGGTGTAAGGGCTATACGTCAGTATAACTCTGTGGGTGATTCCGTAATGAGTTTGACGGAATAGTACTTATAGGTTCGAGATGGTGATTCAGAGTGCAAGGGCTATGGTCGTTGACTCTGAGGGTGATTCCAAAATGAGTGCAATGAGATAGTGCCTTCGGTTTCGTTCGAACCCAGAATGAACTTGTATGGATTGAATGCTTTCAGAACATCGTCAGGCGGACGATGAGCATTCTAAGATAGATGTGTCCTATAAAGGTAATCGCAGCCTCAAGCCTCATCAACCGGGAATGGCTAAAACAGGGGAGGTGCAGCAAGGTTTCATGGGTAGCTCTCACTGGAGAGCAAGATTTACTCCTGTCTAGAAGTCCCTTTTTATTCGGCTGTGTGGGGCGGTTGATCCGGACAACTGCCGGGGTTGTCTTGTTCGGGACTGTTCAGTAAGGAATGGTCCCGGCCTTGTGTTGCAGGGGAGTGGGCGTACTCCTCGGTACGGTGATCTAGGCTACGTACTGTGACGGGCGATACCCCAGTAGCCCTGCCATTGATGGAAACCCATTCTTCCTACGAGACCCTACGGTTTTGATTGTATTACCCACTTTTGTGGCTAGTAGCTGGAATTTAATCATGTAACAATTTCGGGTATTTCTTATTTACTTGAAAACCCTAGACACTATTATAATATCATTGGATTTCATATCAAATGTTTTGGTTAGCGTAAGGTAAAAACTTTTCCATGTTTATGTGTGGGAAGTCTTACGTGATACCTTTTCTTTCAAAGGTTTTTCCAAAGTTAAACAATTAAAACCGTTTACTCACACCAGACCCCTGTCTGACCCGAGTGTTTATTTTCTGTTTTATTAAACTCTTGGGTACTCATATTATGTATGAGTAGTCAAGCGATTCAGGTCTTGACAAATTCTGGAGGAGATATGGAGCAGGAGGCTTCAACGTGTAGATATATATTGATTCCGCTGTGTTTGTTTGGTATCTATATCTGTTGTTCTTGAGTTGTATAGTTAGACAGATGTTTATAACTGTCTAATATGTATTGTATATGTTGTGTACTCTGATGTATTATGATACTATGTATTATTTTATGTGATATATTATATTTCATTCATTCCACTGTGAGTTCTCTGATGTTGTTGTCTTTCTTCTTTCTCTTTCTTTTCTTCTTCTATCCCTTTCTTTCTTCAAGATGATGCGATTTCGTGGAGATAGGAAGTCGGGTCGTCACAGTTTCCAAATTTGAAAACTTTTATAAAACATTTTGAAATTCATTTTGGTTAAAAAATATTATAAAAATTAGAAAATTATAGATAGAGATTCATGATTTCTATTAAGGACTTTAATGATATATGCTACAACTCTATATATTAAATTATTATCTTGAAATCTTCATTTCTTGGACTTTGAACTCATGAGTCTTCATGTCTATATCTTGAGTCTTTATACTGTATAGTCTTTGATTCAACACCCGTGTAAAACTTCATAAAACATTAGTATATATATTTTATATGATTGTATAAGGTTGTTATCATCAAAATCAACAATTGCGGTATTAACAATCTCTCCATTTTTTATGATGGCAACCACTGAATATTCCTGTATACAAAATATAATATAACCCCATGAGTATATGGATGTGTAAATTTTATATTTCTCTCTCCCTTTATCATCAATAAAAATGGGTGAGAAATAAAACAGTCCCTAAATGAAAACTTTTATAGAATATGAAGCAAAAATAAATAATGTTTGGTGCTAAATAATTAAAGCATATATTATGATGCAATATGATATGATTGTGATATATGATGATTATATAATGATAATTACAACTAGATATATAAATAATAATGATAAAAAAACTATATTCATTAAACTCAAATCCATTTGTTCAAATCACATTAGTAATTCATATATACAATCAAACCGTAAACAAACAAGTCCAATTATTAAACCAAAAAAATCCGAACCTAAGGATATCAATTTGCACAAATTAATAATAAGTTATATATATATATATATGTATACAGTTTTCATAAACTAATAATAAGTTATATATATGTATATATATGTATATATATACATATATAACGTTCCTTGGAACTTCAACCCAACCGTCATATCAGAAGACTGGATTTGCTTTGATGACATCCCAACCTTCATTATCCTTGTTATTAGAGCATTCTGGGTTGTTGGTTTGATCATCTTTGATTAAAGATGAAATAACCATCGAAGGGCATCAAAATGCTTTTCTTGCTCTTTAATCATTTGCATTTGACTTAATTCTAAATGCCTTTGATTTCTTAAGATAAAGGAGAGAATATCATTGAAAAGTCGAACTGTTTCTATAAGGTTTCTGCACAATTTTCGATGTGGAGAAAAATGTTTTAAGAAGGAAGTTTGAAAATGAAGGGGATAAAAGGATGAAATGAACAATGTAATTTTCTGGAAGAAATAGGCTTAAATAGATGTTGAAAAAACGTTTGGAATGTTTGAATAGATGGTAGTTATTTTATTTTTAAAATTCAATTTTTTCCCAAAAGGCTAGGATAGTCGACATATATACCTTAAAATGTAATTTTTTAGTTTTTTTACCATTCTATTTTAGTGACTTCTGGAGACTATAAGAATAATATATAGCAGGAAGAATAATTTTTATTAACACGAAAAGATGATACATATCATAAAGGTGAAATACATAAAGATGATATGAATTAAGCTAGAATAATACAAAGAAATAAAGAATGGAAATAACTAAATAAACTTGGAAAGATGTAGATGATGATGAAGAATTTCCATCAAGTTTGCGAATAATTTTCCCAAAGTATTTGTCCACTATGCCTGTGAATAATTTTCCTAAAGTATTTGTCCACTTTGTTGGAAAGGGAAATGAACTTTTTACTAAAGGAATGTTTAAGCTTCTTTTAGATTGTGAGAAGCTTCACTTGGTTCTCTAGAATCTCTTTGTTGGAAGAGTGAGATGGTTCATCGAAGCTTTCTAAAGAAATATCCATTTCCTCGTCCTCTTCTTTCTTATTTCCCTTCTTCTTCTGCATCTATTTCATCGCCTTCTTCTTCTTGTTGTTATGTTTTTCACTCCTCTACCCATGTTAATTTCTCTTATTTTTCAACAAGAGTTTCATATGGATCGAAACAGGAGGGAATATGCATAAGAGAAATGTTGGCCTTGTCAAAAACTTTTTAAGGTAGAGTTGGTTTACCACTTAAATCAACACCAAAATATATGAAAATTATAGTAAGATACGCACATTATAGAGCGTGTTTTCATATCTAGAAATATTATTTTGAACAAAGTCATCTAAGATGACTTGTGCCCAATTGATGCCATAGTTTCCATAGATGGTGAAAAGAGCTTTAAAAACTTATTAAGTAGGATAATTGTAATTATCCATCCTTGAAGTGACATTTTGCTGTAAAATTAGACCCATAAGTCTTAATTTTGGTCTAAGATTTTTATGTTTAAAATCAAATTTTTGTCACTTTCAAAAATTTCATGAAAAAATTCATGATTTTGTTTATTAATTTAAAAAATGAAGAGTTCAATTCCACTAGATTTGCAACCAAATATGTGACCCAAAAGTTCATAATTTGAAACAGTTTGAATGTCATTTAGACTACTTCAGATTCGTGCCTCTTCTCCTTAAAAAAATTTCCATTCAAAATTTCATAAATCATTTTAACCAAACTTGGAGAATACACAAAATTATTTTGAGGAGTATTGAATAAACCAAGAATTTCATTTTAAAAGCAAAGATCTTGAAGACCATAAGAGGAAAAATCATCAAACTCAGCAAATCTTCGGGGAAAAACTTTTTCGAATGTAGCATATTCCATATAAGTATCAATGACTTCTTTGTCATTGAAAATAAAGCCTTTGGTTCTCTTTGAGAGCCTTATTTTTTTAGGAGTTCGACTTGAGGAGACCATTTTTGGAGTTTTGAAGAAATAAGAGAATGAAGAGACATTTGAATTTTGAAATAAAATGAGTGAGTGGATGGAAAGAGATAAGATGAATTAATAAAGAGTGAAATGATACGTTCTCTAGTCAAAAAGATGCTTTTTTAGAACATGGAAATAAATGCAAAAGAGAGGAAACCATATTTTGAATATGAAATGAAATTTCAAAGTTCCGGCATGTATGTCGGCATACAGGGTATGGGTATGTCGACATATGAGCCATAAAATCCAAAATCAAAACCAGCATAACACACACATACACACACTTACACTTATATGCATCTAATATTATTACTAATCGATATTTTATTCTAAAAATATGAAATTAAAATTAAATTTATAAAGTACCACGTTTTGCTACGTTCCTTTGATCTTTTTTGATTAGTCTATTATTGCCATAGAATACATAACTGCATCCTTAGTATCTGGTTCATTTTCACTTGAAGTAGTATCTGAAACATCTAACGTTGCTATATAAGCCCTCTTTCTTTTTCTAAATGAATTAATAATTGGCGAGATTTTTGATTTATTCTAATGTGGACAATCTCTTTGCAGATGACCAGGTTCATTGCAGTTGAAACGTATAATTGCAGTTTCAATGTCATGGGTCTTGTTTTAGCTCTTCGAAAGTTGTTCACCTTTCTATGCTTCAAGAACTTTCTAAAAAATTTGGTCACGAAAGCAATTTCTTCATCATTATCATCGTCTGAATCATGATCGTCAGTTATTTCATTGAAAGTGATGGATTTTTTTCTATTGCATTGATTTCTCTTCTGCCCTGCAATTGTGCTTCATAAGGCATTAAATTGCTTAATAACTCTTCAATTTTTAGAGTGCTAATGTCATAGACTCTTTAATTGCTAGCGCCTTTGATCCCACTTTGAAGAGAGTGAGTTGAGGATTTTTCAAAGTTGGTCCTCTTCAGAAAAGTTCTTACTTAATGCCACAAAAGAATGCATTATATTTTGAAATCTATAATACATGTCAGAAATAGACTCATTTGGATTCATTTCAAACAACTGAAACAGATTAGTTAACATGGAAATTTTGGTCTGTTTAACTTTATTAGTGCCTCATGTGTAACTTACAGTGTTCTCCAAATTTCAATTGCGGACTTACAAATAAAGACTTTATTAAATTCATTTTTTATAATGAGAAAAATAAAATATTCATGCCTTTATAATTAGTCTATGCAAGTGCCTTTTAGTCAGTAGTCCATTATGCAAAGCTAGTATAAGGTCCTGTGTACTCATTCTAGGTAATATTCCAAATATCTAAAGCATCAGACTAAATAAATTTTCGTCTTACATGACTAATAAGTGTAATTACTGCCATTAAAAAGTGGGGCCTAAAACGAAAAGCAATATTCATGAAATTTAATATATTTTAATAATAAAAGATAAAATTCAAAAATTCAAAATTTTAAATTTTAAATTTAAAAGTCAAAGTATGACCAGATTGACCAGAAAAATCCAATTTTCTAGAAATATCCTAGTTATTCAGGTTTGAAATTATAATTCACAAAAAAATCAAAATATACTCTTAAAAAACAAAAATTTATTCATTTTAATAAATAAAATAAAAAATTTAAATCAGAAGTTTCAATTTAAATAATTAAAATAAACAATTGAAATAATCACAAAATACTGGGTTGTTACACTCTCCCCCACTCAAATCTTTTCGTCCTCGAAAAGAACGAACAAGGAAAATAAGGAAAAGCATGATAGACAACAAATAGTACCTGGAAAAAAAATCGGATTCGAAGCACAAATGCTCTCCTCTGTTTCCCGGGTACAATCTCGATCATCAGTACCCCGTCGTACTTCGATCAAACTAACATATTTCCTTCTTAGCCGCCTCGTACCTCAATCGATAATACGAAGTGGCTTACTCTTGACAGTCAGATTAGGCTCAATATCCTAACTATCAAGAGCAGAAGGCTGAACAAAAGAGATATGTCAAGAAGATACCAGAGAAGATGTGAGACGTGGAATACATCATGCATTCCAGAATGCTTCTTGGGCAAATCCAAACGATAAGCCAAAGAACCAACTCTTTCCATAATGCAGAAAGAACCCTCGAAGAGGAAAAATGTAGGAATAGCTAGAAGGAAAAATAGGTTGAAAGACAAGGACGGACCATTATTTTAAAACCATCGACATTTCAATTTATAGTTTTATATTTACAACATTTTAAAAATTTAATAATATACATTTTATAATATGATGAATAGTCATTTGATTCAAATTTGATAGTTCGAAGTAAACAATATTTGAAACATTTTAAATTATTTATAAAAGTAAAATAAATGATCAAAATATCCTTTATACAATACATTATCAAAATACTTTTATAACTCGATGTCTTAACAAGTTTACTTTCGTTCCTACAGACTTTGGCCATGCGTTGATCATGCGCAAAACTAGAATTCTCCAGATACTTAGTAGACTTGTTTCAACACCCAGTGAAAATACTGGAAAACCCTTTTAAAATAACAGATATGGAAAGTACAATCCAAACAAATCAACCAAACCAAAACATTTGTTGATTCTTAAGGTTAATTAAACACTAAAGGAGGGTGAATAGTAGTTTCTAACATATGTATATCTTTTTAAATTTCTTTTAAGATTAATATTAAGTCATAGATTGCAGAATTATGGATCTTAGGACTAATTAAACAATAAGGGGGGTGAATGGTGTTTGCCAACTTATGTAAATCTTTTTAAATTTCTTTTAATATTAATATTAAATTATAAATTACCAATACTGAAATATACCAACAATCAATCATAGATGAAAGTAAAATAAATAAAGTAAAGTGGAGAGTTAGAGAGATGACATCAAAAATTTATACCGGCTCAGATTTTTCATACATCCAGTCTCATACAATTGCTTATACAGATTTCTTTCCTAATGCCAATCTTTAACTAGGCAAAAGATAAATCCAAATATAATCTCGACTTCGAGGCTACGAGATATACCCTTCTGAATTTCCGAGCTCAGTGTAGATTCATTTGATTTGACCGAGCTACAAGCACACCCACTATATTTTTGGGCTACCGAGCATACCCACTTTATTTGAATGGGCTATAAGCACACCCAAACAAAGACAAATAGAGTTGACAGTTTTTCCAAAGATAATTTCTTGAACTTTGGATACAATGGATCGTATAGCCTCTTGGACAATACTTTAATTTTTGAATCAAGATAAAGATATTTCCAAAACAGTAAGAAACTAGTATTGAATCAATACAAAGAAATATGAATTGATTCTACGTGATTTTGAAGAGAATAGAGTATATTTTTCAGTAGAATTTTCAAGAGAGTAACAGAAGGGAAGAAAGTAAGTAATCGGTTATTAAAAATTCATTTGCACTTCCCTTTATATACTAAATTAATAGTTGTTCCATCCGTGAAGAGTTGCGACGAACAGACACTTTCTTTTAAAATTTTAAAAAATCGTCTGGCGGCATTTATGTCGACATACCCTATTCATATATGTCGACATATGCTAATGTATTTTGAAAACTTATTTATTTTAAAATACTTTGAAAATCTTATACTTTGTAAAATAATCTGTAACTTTGTAAAATAATTTGAACATAATTCGTAAACAGTTTGAATTTTGAAAAACTTTTATAAAATATTTTGAAATATGTTTTGATATACATTTTGGTTAAAAAAATATAAAAGATTAGAAAATTGGAGATAGTGATCAAAGGTTGATATCAAGGACTTTAACAATATATGTTATCACTCTATGCACTAAATTATAATATTTAAATCTACATATCTTGGTCTTTGAACTCATGGGTCTCTATGTCTATCTCTTCAGTCTTTATACTGTATAGTCTTCGATTCAGCACTTATGTACTATTTTTTACTATATTACTATATAACTTGGTAAAACGTTAGTATCTATATTTTAATATTATTATAAAAGGTGTTACAAAGTAGTTAATATCGGTATCATATATGTATCGGCCAAGTGTTGATATGAGACACTTTAAAATATCGTGATAAGATTGGTGATATATCGAACGTATGTAGAACATATTATAAACCATATTGCACTATTTTATAATGTTATAATGAGTTTATGTTTTTAAATATTTGGATCAACATCGCCAAATTACTATTAAAGTGTGATTGCATATAATAGACAGATTACAATATGTTATCGGTTTACCAAGATATTCTATTAAACAGAAGTCATAGAATAAGCTTATAAAAATCAAAAAATTAGTATAATGTGTATTTTTATTATTTAACTCAGTTTATAGTATATTCGTTTTTTATGTCATCTAATCATCTATATTAATTTGTAATTTTTTCCATATTAATAGTTGCTTTGTTTTCATTTTACTTAATTTATCAAATAAGCAATGTTGATTTGACATTGATTACAACTTCTAGCCCGTTCTTTATTGATTTTTCAAATATATATATATTTACTACTCTCTAAAGTTTTAGTTCTTGGTGCATGATAATAACTATAAAATCAATTTTCATAACATAACTTACCAATTAGAGATGGTGAACCAAAATATAACATAAAGAAAGACTAAAAAATTATGGTTAAAACATAAAATTTTATGCGTTGGGATTTCTACGTATTGTCGCTCGTTCTTTATATAATAAAAATAAATACTGAGAATATATAGATATTTTTTTGTAGATTTATTTTCTTTAAGATATATAATAATGAACGATATTCTTGAAATATATTGAGGAATTTACACTAAATATCGGAGTGATATATCGACAAATATTGGGTGATATATTGGTAAAGATATCTTTAGAGATAAGTTGGAAAAAATATTGGTTAAGAAGTGATATGAGATATATCGGTGATATAGCGGCGATATTATCTGATATTAACATCATATGGTTATTATCATCAAAATCAATAAATGAGGTATTAACAATCTCAAAACATACATAGTCAAAATCCAGAGTTTACATAAATACAACATATAGTCCGATAAGTACTAAGTACGATAAATAGTTAAATGGGGATTGACGAAAAGTAATAAGAAATGCCAACACCAAGCTTGCCTCTCCACATACTAGATCTGGGCCAATTATCTGCTACCATGTCCTCATATGTGTGGGAGGAAAAAGAAAAGGAGTTGCTTAGATAAAAGCTTGGTGAATGAGTCACATAATTAATATTAAGATTGTAAAAATCGCTAAGCGTATGTTAGGCAATAAGCATGGAATAGGAATTAATCATCTAGACGAGGTTTAATCGAGGATTAATCGAAGGTAGACGTTTTCAAATTTATAACTACACATATCATACTTACGCATTCAGAGGAGCCTGCAATGTCGACTCACGTCAAAAATGTCTTAGGGTCCACTGCATCCATGTCCAAGCTCAATGGTAACACTGTCGCTTATCGCATCGTGTCTGGAATCCACCAACGGTGTCACGTATCCACCGAGGAACCTCCCATTAGCGTCGGACTGAGCTGCGCCAGGTATCCACCAACGTTTTCATGCATACACCAAGGAACCTCTTGTTATTGTCTTATGCTTAATGCATCTCTGCGACTCTCTGCGACTGCCTTATATCGCATGTCAAATTCGTTGAAAGGATAATGTCTATGCCTACTTGCCCGCGTTCACATCCTACTCTAATAATATCTAATGGTTGAAATTTTGCAAACTTATTTCCCCACTAATCCACTATAATATATATGTGTGTGTGTATATATATATGTGTGTGTGTGTGTATGTATACATATATGTATATGTATGTATATAAGTATGTATAATTTTATAACCAGGGCCTTAAACCGAGGCTCAATATATGCCTAAAAACCATTAACCGATCTATCGTCTATTATTGGAGCAGTCGAATGCTCGCTTTCGATCGGCTCTAGTAAACCTGACGACCAGTTGATGTTAGTTATTGTTAATTTTTATTTCTCTTCATTCGCTTTGTTAATTAGTTACTATGTTAATTCATGTATTACCGTTCGTCTTCCTTCCTATACAATTTCAATAGTAAACCCTATTCTTAATGAAACTACAATTTTAACAATTTCTGTATTGATTTTGGAATAACCATATTTCAAGTTTTTTTAGGGTTAAAATAATGCCAGCGTGGTAAGTTTATATGTGTATATCAAATTCCAGATTTAATATTCGAGGTGAAAAAAAAGGATTATCTTCATATAATCCAGTTTTATAAAAAATTCCTAATTAATTGCAATTTCTAGATGAACAATGTCTCTAATTTAAATTAATCCACATCTAGACCAAATATGGTACAAACAAACTCAATTACATGTTAATCATCATATTTAACAACGAACCCACTTACCTCTCGCAAGTTATTCCCTCCCTTGTACATACGTATACATCAACATCACATAGTTTAAATGTGTTAATAATTAATGAGAAAACTAAAATAATGTAACTCTAATTGTAATCTTTCAAATTCATTTTTATACATCAAATGCGACTTAATGCACTAATTTATTAATATTAACACAAAAAATGAAACCTTCAGTACATTGAATATGATTTAATGCACATTTATTAAAATTAACACACCTAATGCAACCTTTCAAAAACATTTTATTGCATTAGATGTAATTTAATGCATCAATTGATTTGCATTAATATACCACAAGACCTAGTACTTTAAATTTATTGCGGATTTTTTTTGAAAGATACCAAATTATTGGTTGCCTAATGCACTCGATCCAATATGGTCTTTACGAACAACTTCATCTTCATATATGTCTGCCTCCCATGTGGAGGTAATTCCTATAAAGTCTCAGAAGTCAAGAGCAGGTGGTGATAGTGGAGAAGGAATATGAATCACTCCTCTCTTCGTAGGATCAAGAAAGACTTCCACTAGAGGAGGTGTGCCCTGTAGAGGTAATTTCTACAAAGTCTCAGAAGTCAAGAGCAGGTGGTGATGGTGGAGGAGGAATATGAATCACTCCTAGCATTGTGGTATCAGGAAAGACTTCTGCTAGAGGCGGTGTGCTCGGTGTTCTAGCATGTAATTGGATTTGAAACCATGATAGTATCTGAAAATCGGGGGTTTCAGTAGTGTCTCTAACGGTCATTTCTTGAGTGGCATGATCAAAGTAGCTATCGGTAGATGGGAATTATTAGCAGCTTCCCAAAAGATAGTTCGAAGTAATAGAAACAAAAGCATGGGTGTCTAAATTCTATATGTACACATCTATGCAGTTAATGCCCCGCTATTACCCCACTATAACCCCGCTATATCTCATAGCGGATTTCTACCGCTACGATTTTTCCATATAGCCCCAAAATATAGCCTTTCCGCTTTAATCCTCGCTATTTCCGCTATATCCCGTTATTCCTACTATATTTTGCTATTTCCGCTATATCTTCTTTTATAAAATGAATTAAAAAATTGCATTTATACATTATAAAAATTATGAAACTAATTTATTTGATTTAATTTTTAATATATTTTCAGAAATGGAAATACTCTAATATTCTACTAAATACAATTATGTTATATAACAGTTTTACGTTTATTTATAGTATATTCGCACATGTTTTTTTGTTTAAAATTATTTATGTATCAATTATAATTCAATTGAATGATAATTTTTTATTTAATTACCATTTACATGTTTGTAAAAACATTAAGTACAATTTTTATATACTATTTTAGAGCCATCCGCTATATCCCAATATATCCTCGCTGTATCCCCGCTATGACTTTTTGCACCTCCACCGCTTCGAATCTGCCAAGCGCTTTAACTGCACAGGTACACATATAACAAAGTAGAAATAATCTCTCTCAACTTCATCCTAATTTATGGTGATTGGATAACCTAGGCTGGAATACCTCATGTCAGAACCCGCAATTCATGACACCTGGAATCCATGTAGAAAAAGACAACCAAACCCTGAATGTCTTGGATGATGAACTGTAAGGTATTATTTTAAACTAAACATAATATATCTATCATAATGTATATATTAATTATGTTATGATGGAAATGATAAATAAATATCAATATAAACAAGAATTAGACTAAGTATGTATATAATAAAAAAATGAGACATAAAATCAAACACCATAGTACATCATGCTTCAAACACTTGGAGTTCAAATAGTACATCTAAACCATGTATAATATGTCTCATAATACAAATAATCTCGTATTTCTACAACCCAAAACACTAGATAGATATAATAATAGTGACATTATTTATGGCTCTACACACCGTCTGCTAGTAGAATCCCTTCTCTAAGTCAACCTATTAAAGGAATGGATAACAACCAAAAGACAACATGTAGAGCGTCAAACATAAAGTACAGTGAAATGAAAATATTACTAAACTGCATGATTACTAATATGTTAATATATCATGTACAATACCAAGTGGTATACTACGAAGTAATGAAAACATATCATAACCTATACCTTCACCTACACCCAACAAGTTAGCACATTTCTACTACAGTGCTAATACGTGATGAGTTTATCAACCACTAATAACTATGATAACTCAACCGCTACACACTAGAGTTGTGGGCCTCGGGTTTCCAAATAAGGATAAGGCCTATTAAGTATGTTCATCAATGTAATACCAATACTACGATGCTCCAACGCATCATTCACCACCTAAAATTGTATCGAACTCACACCAATGCATAAGTGCCTAACCGTAACCATTTGATTACCAAGAGGATATAAAACAAGTAACTCTAGGCCCTCAACCCTCGGTACAAAGTTGCTCAAGGTCCATGGCCCTAACTATCAAGATATGTAATCTCCCAATCTCCTCTCAAAGCCACTTGGTGTGCTATTAAGAAATCCATGCTTCATGCAACCCAGTGATCTATAAATATCAAACTCCAAGGCCATGGTTAAGGGATATGTAATCACTATATATACAGAGGGATACAGAATCATTGTATATACACAACATCACATGGAATCATATGCCACAATACCCTTGTTGTTTCATCTCGTAATCCCTGGATGGCTATATAAAACCACTATATAAATTAGATGGCATCCTAAATCAAAATGTAATCTCTATATCACTAAACATCACATGCACACTTTCTAAGACTTGGTATACCATTTCTAAACTCATATTATCACTTCATAGTCACTCTGGACCTTCCAAGCACTTATAAGGGCCATAAACTGAACCTCAACCCCCAAAATTCCAAACTTTCAGAACATAGGATTAGCTGTTAGCTATATAACTGACCAAACATCTGAATAAGGAAACAAGACATTTGGCTTTAATTTTAGACATATAGATTTGGAATCCAAATGTATTAATATCCCCTAAATTGTAATGTAAACATGAAGCCATCAATAGTTTAGGAATTTAAATGTCTGAACGAACTTTTAGATGTCTAATCACCTACTTTTCTTCTACTTGGCATGAAGGTCGATGGAAATTTTTCCTTTGGATGAAATTTGTTCCAACTTATTCGCTATCCCTTACATATCTTTAATCTTTTCTCTTCGACGTTTAGCTTCATGTCTTTATGACACTTTGCACTTACGTCCCTTCACATGTGTAACAACCTTGCTTTTTATACCATAATAGTAAATAAATTTAATTAAAAATAAAAGTCTTTAAATTTGATTCGTAATAATTATTATTTCTAAAAACAATATCTAGTTAATTAAATTCTATGTAATAAAATATTTTATGGTGATAAATTGAATTAAATTAATAAAATCTTCTTGGAATAATTTATTGAAACTAAATAATAAATAAGCAGGTTTCGAACTTAAAAAAATTGTTTAACTATTGAAATACAATTTATAGGATGAGATGTGAATCAATCTATATTTGATTGAAATTTATTAAAGGATTAAAAATAAATTACAAAATCAAATTAAAATAAGACCCAAGTCCATATTTCCCTTCTCTTATTTGTAGAATCCTCACCTCATTCCAAAAATCAAAACTCGTCCCCCTTTACCATTTTAGGCCTAAAAAATAAATGCATTCAAATTAAAAAAGCTTGAAACCGAGATCGATAGTAGCAAGCAGGGCTACCTCATGATGTTAGGGTTGAGGAACTCATAATTGGATGAATTACTAAGCTTGTGTACTCATGCGAAAGCATATTATCGTGACTTGGAAGAGATGTTCTTGAGGAATGAGCGTTGGCTTGAGTGGCTGCTGATTGCAAAAGTTGGAGCTTGATAAACTCGTGTCCAGGTGATGGCATCGTGAGGATAAGGAAGTGATTTTGGAACTCGCGATGGTGTGGTGAGTTGTTGTTTGCATAGTCAAAAGGCTGAGTGGTATGCGAATTGGAATTCAACCATCATAGCAGTGAGTACCTACTCACCACTATATTCATATCTTACCATATTGATATATAAATCTTTAAAATTGGATGAATTGTATTAATTGTTGGTATAGTGATTGGAAATTGGTCGATAGATAGATTGTTGATTGTTTGTACTGCTTGAAAGTGTCAATTTGCAAACATAACTCTATCCGTTTGTGTATAAAACTAAATATTTATTTGTATGTCGATGTGTAAATTTTCTGTATGAACGGAGTTCGATAGAACTTGACTCTGGCCAGACTATATATTTATAATGTTATTTGTTGATATGTTTGTGGAGTAATTTTGCTATATAATTTATGTATTTAAATATTTATTTACTTCTTGTGTTTAAACATATTGTTGATAAGCTTTGAACACTGTTTACGGGTTTCGAAATCTTATTAAATGTATTTTATAAATATTTTAAAAGATTTTATTCAATCTAGCTATTTTCATATTTAATAACATATTTTTAATTATACAAATAAATATAGTTTTCTTTTGGTTATAAAACCTATTAAAATCAATACTATAATATAATTATAAGTTTGGAATTATTTAAAAGGAAAAAATGGAATATGAAAGGTTTATAAAATTTGTTACAAAAATTATTGCATAATTTAAATAGATTTTTAATAAAAGTTATTTAAATATTATTGAAAGAGTTTTCAAACCTTGGAAAAGAAATATAGAATTCTTTTTATGAAATAATTAAATTAGTTTGGATAGTTTTTGATAAATAATAATAACTTTCTATAATATAAGAATTTTTTTTTATAAAACCCTACTCCGGAGAGTAGAGCTAGGGAATACAGCTGTCCGCCACACCGACCCCCCTTTTTAGCTAGCCAGCACAAAGATTTGATGCCCCCAACCATTTTGTTGGGTTAATGGGGACCCACCTCCGCGCCTTGAAATTGGGAGCAGGGCAGACGGGAATCGAACCTGCGACCTGCTTACCAGGAAGCAAGTATCTTACCACTACGCCACTGCTTGCGGACATAATATAAGAATTTTCAAATATGGTGTAATTTAAAGGAATTGATTTATTTTTAATTAATTTGAGTATAAAGTGAAGATTTTGAATTATACTTTATGGTTAGAAATAAATATTAGTTATACGAAGTTTATATATTTTTATGAAGTAATAATTAATTGCAGAAAAGTATGGAAAGATTCTATAAAGGATATCTGATTTATAAATTAATTTTGAATTTTCTACATAAATATGTGAATATTTGATATAATTATTTAAAGAAATATTTTGTTGAACTTTATTATTATTATTATTATTATTATTATTATTTTATTTTTGATTTAAAATTGGTATTTACAATATGATTTCTACCTCTTCTGATTTCTCATTTTCCTATGTAGATTTTGATATTGTGAATGAGTTACAATTAGTATAGATTTGATTAGCTATTTAACGATATGGTAATGGCATCTTTCATTATGATTCTGTGATATTTAATTCTGTGTATTATAAATCTAAATAAACAAAGTTATTATACCATTTGGGATGGGGGATTCGGTAATATTTCTTTGCTTATTCCGTGGACTTTTTATTTTGAATACTGTGGAGATTGAGTGAAGTTTATGAGTAGTGAATAAACGTTTAAGTATCACACAGTGGTATGTGATGCATTTTTTATATTTATTCTGTTATTCATTGTAAGTAGATGACAATCACATAATGGGAATAATATTATGAGATTATACTTATGTCAGGTGATGCTTGTAGGTGTGAGCAGGGTTGATGCTTTATATTTGTTGATATTATTTGCCACTATCATCATGTACTCTTTTTATTAGCATTGGAGAGAACTAGATGGCTAGAATCCACCGTAGCGGCCTGATCTTGAGGTCATCCCTTAGATCCATGACACTGTATCTGATTTTATTTTTGATGCGCATCACATGATTTGGGTTGTGACCAATTGGGTAGATGCCCCCACATTACAATATTTGGGTTAGGTGACCCATAGGACAGGTTCCCTATAACCCCTTTATTATGTCGCATAAGCCAGCAGTCTGTTACCTATTGGGGGGCAAAGCATGGTCGTGACTAAGAGGCTATTCGTAGACGAGCTATTGGTGGATACAAGTCACAATTTCCATCAAGGTAACCGAAGACTATAGGAGTAGATCTGATTAAGCAACTCTGGGCTCGTGGAATAGGCAAACGATAGTTAGTCTCCTTTCTGGTTCTAACAAAGTAGTAGATTGGCGTATTCTATTGATAAAGCTCACTTAAGTATAGATATGGGTTAGGCGACCTAGGGTTAGGCGACCCACGTATTGATGTATATATGACTCTACTTGGGAATTCGATTCTATCGTATAGTTGTTCCTCGTCACGATATATTTTGATTTATATTTGAGGAGATGAGATTATTGGTGTATAGGCGTCAGGAGTATAGTGGATTCTCATATCTTTTATTATATTCGACTGATGGTAGGAGCCCAACATATTACAGTCAAATAGTCTATTTCATATTATTTTGATTATAGTATTTTCTTATTCGAGTTTGAGAGATATACTTGATAACTTCTTATTTTTGTTGCTTTATGACTTTGATGATGATTTCATATATGGATGATTCATGTGTTTAATATTGTTTTGATTGGGTAATATTTGATGTGACCCATATGGGTGATGACATTTCTCCTATGATTAGTTTGTTGTTGATGGTATTTTTGAGATTCATTGAATTGTTTATGGTGTTACTAGTATACCATGCATATAAACATAAGATATTTTATCATCTACATATTAGATACAGTATAACCCGTGTGTTATTTATATAATACTCGGGTCAGTCTACGACATTTCAGGTACATGGACGATGAGGCCAACTTGCGATTTGTGGGCATAGAGGAGACCGAATATTAACTATTATAGATTATCATCATGAATTATATAGTCTCTTGTCTGTGTATCATTGTATTATATAGTGGACACATTCTGTATATTATATATCATCACCGCGATTCTAACTCTGTGTTCTTTGATATGTACTTATATTGTGTTTTGTTCTATCCTGGAAGCACACATGTTAATTTTTTTTGCCGATACTGTATATGTATATGAGTTATTTATTTGATATTTAAATACATACCGATGTTAGCCTAATCGAATATTCACGTGTGTATCATATATCGTCTTATTCTCCGTATTATTCGATAATGTTACTCTGTAGTAACTTATATAGTAGGTATAGAGGTGGGGATGTTCACAACATGGATTTACATCCTTATTAAGTTATTCACCAATAAGACAAGTATTGTTCTCCTTCTATACTCGATGAATAACTTTAAGGCATTGAATACAATTCAACCAACATACGGATATACCCACCTAACTTTCATTTCAAGCTCTTACATACATCAACCCAAGTCAAGTGTCTTAACTCATTCTCTACACACACTTTGTTTTCAACTATTAGTAAACAACATAAACCAAACCAATAATCAAGTCCACATTTACCTTTCTTGAGTTTTTTGTACATTCATTGTACGGTTAAAAATTGATCTAACATAATTATAGTTTAAAGATCCAATCTTAAATTCCTTTATCAAACACTAACCCAATGTTGGTTTTTGAATAAGAAGTATAGTATTAATGGTGATCATATATCATACATAAGTATTTCCACTGACCAAATTCACAAACAAATCCTAAGCTCAAGCCAATCCACTCTTGAAACTTCTATACTTCAAAAATATGTTCCACTTCTTACTCTTTTAGCCAAAATCAAAATGTGGGTGTTGTAAAGGATATCCCTATGAGAATTTAGAGTATTTATTTGGATTTTTTTCCACTAAGTTTTAGTGGAGCTATGGAGAATCTAGTAGAGCTCGAGAATTTTATAAAAGAGGAAGAAAATGAAACAATAAATGTGAAATGGCAATGCATAATCTAGGTGTTTGTTCTCATTCCTTATTCTGTTCTTTTCCACTTCTCCTAAAAATCCGAAAAAATTCGCAAAAATATTTTAAGATGTTCCAAACTTTGTGTAATAATTTCAAGTGATTTGTAGGGTTTTAACAAATCTATACTATAAGGACTTGATAAAGAATCAATAAATAACATACTTGAATTGTAGCCCTTCATTCTATCTTCGAGTATTTCATTGAATTCCATTGGTTATGTTAACACCATCGAATGCTGCTGAATGCATGTTTTTCACTCCATGTGTCTTTGTTTGCTTCATTTGTTAATTTTTGATTTTATGAAATATATATCTCCTTGTAAATAAATCATTATATTTCTATTCTTTAATGTTGTGATGTTGTAAAACTTAATATCAATCTGTAAAACTTAATAAACACGCTAGTAGACTTATTGATTGTTATCTTCAATAGACCAAAATCTTTGTTTGAACAAAGTTATCCTATTCACATGTAAGGTAATAAAAGAAGAGGAAAATAGAGAGGGTTAAACATAAAGCTTGGTGAGTGGAAAATATATGTAAACTGAATAGTAGCTAGTGTACATGTATTTCATGGGAGATATACTTAGTGGTATCCATACTGAAACCTATACCTTAGTTCCCATGCACCTAACAAGTTAGCATAATATAATTAATGATACACTAATGAACAATGGTGAAAGGTGATCTAACGTATCATCCACCAAACATGCATTGAGTGTGAAAAGAACTCTATACTATATAGATAGCGGTGCACTTGATCCCTAATAAGGATAAGTCTTCGGTAAGAAGGCTAACAACATGGACTAACATAGTGCAGTTACAATGCAGCTTCACCGTGAACTACACATGTACCATCACCAAATAGATATCTATAAATAACATTCCATGCAATTCCCCATTAAATTCCTCATAAGACTTATCAAAGAGTTAATTGCATCTTTCCAACTTGCATAGGTACTGATGGAATTGCACCTACTTAAATGAGAGTCCTCATCTCTTTTTGATGGTTACATGATTGAACATGAATTGTGTGCCTCAAGTAATACCAAGGGAAATAACTCTCAATGCCTAAGGTTAAAGCCAAGGGTAATGGGCCAAGTCTTGTATGCAAGCCTACGATAGCATATGGTTGCCTACCAGAGTCGTCACAGTTCACAATAGAGCTACACACAAACGTAGCATACACATAAGGTGTATGTGGTCGTACCATCTTCTAACCTCTATGATAAACCTCAAGTAACACATGGTTTTTCCCTGACTTATTTTAATCATTCTTAGCTTGATCTCAGTTCAGTTTAGCAAATTGCATACCGATCAATAGACTGACCATATGGACAACTCGATTAGAAGCCGTGGTCTATTGATTGGTAGCCGAGGTCACGGTCAAATGAAACTTCAAAATTTTGCTATAATTCTTTCTAGACATTTCACCATGATTTAGGAACCGACCCGTGAACTGACTTTATTTGGTCAACTAACTGATCAGGCTTGTAGGTGCACAATTGGCATGTGTGTCCACATAAAGTGCTTAAAACCAACTCCTTTTGTCTGGACTTCGAACCAAGACCACGATACTTTAATATATGCTAAGTAATTGAAGAAAAAACAGTCTATCCTTTAAGTTCTAATCACATTCAACAACATCCAAGGACAAGCAAGGACAACAACATTAATTACAAACCATATATCCATAGAAAATATAAGATCTAAGGTTTAAAATGTAAATAAATAATTTATGAGGACATATTACTTATAAATTACTTCCACCATCATGATATCTCGATACCCACCTTGTTGACACATTTGACCATGAATCGCCACTCCCCAACTGCCATCGTTCATTAAAACTGCCGTCGCCTCTGATGATCCTCTACCCATCCTAAACCGCTAATCCAGCCCTTTGAGGCCAAATTCCAGGCAAATATGGCGATAATCAACAAAAAAAATTCCACAAAAGCATTCCTCTCTTTGTTATGAATCTGTTGACACCAAACATGCCTTATAATTCATCTAGAATCAGAAACCCCCCAAATCGAACCTAAGTGTTCCTTGTTATTCTCACAAAAGCACAATTAGTCCTATTATGCCTAAAGCCTAATAGTAAAGGTTCACGTAGAAATAATAGACCAACAACTCCCAAATCCTAATTGACTGTTCGCATAAAATGCTGCGTTTTAATGTTTTCTCAACAAATTATCTTTATAGAGGCCATGTTTACTTTTTTCTCAAAGGAGATGGTCGCCCGCAATCCTCATCAGAAGTGCCTCCTAACACTTCTCCAAACACATCCCTATCCTGTTTTCCATTATTCAAGTTTATCGTGGAAGATCAACTCCCAAACCGTCTTATTTGCACTTATCTTAACTTCAAAATCCCACATAGACTAGCCGCCATGCCCACTCCATTTTTTCATATGTGGATATACATTTGCCAAAAGCTCTTGGTCATTCTTCCAAAACGAGGCGTTGATGCTGTACTATTCCCTGAAATAAGTGTTAGTGTTATAATATTCGTCTAAAAAAATCTCTATTCAAGTACAACCACCCTCTTTACTTCGCTATCTCTTTAGTAAATATGCCATTATACAACAACCACTCCCTACACCATACTTATCCTCTAAAACTAGCACACCGCAATACGGGTCACTAATTTGCAGTATCTGTACTATCATGTCAACATGGTATTCGAGCTGATCATAGCTAATTTAGTAATTGAAATCAACAACTCGAGGAAAACTTGGCATCTAAGACATCAATCATAATCCTTTAAGATAAGATCTCTATTGCTGTAATATGGAATCTCATACACTTGAACAATGATCAAATTCTCTTCATCTGTTGCATACTTTTAGTTCCTTTTACGCTCCTGTACTAGCCATTAAATCTTTCTTATTAACAAAATCTCAAAAGCAATAGATAAGAAGTCATAGTGGACATAGATCTCTTCTAGATTAAACTACTCTGCATTTTATGTTCTTTATTTGCTTGCACGACATTTTATTCCTTATTTAACTTCTCTAACAACATTTTCAATGATTAACCTTCATAAAAACTTATCATTAGTCACTACTTTGAGACTGGCAAGAAATTTAGTCAATGCTAGGGTTTCACTGCTTGAATCTTTTGATCGTGATTTCTGATCACCTCGAGTATCGTTTAGAGTACAAATTATTATAGCCTCTTCATCTTGTCAAAATGAACAATTAGAATTATAATTTTCTTAGTTTGAACACTGTAATTTCTTGATATGATTTGATACTAGTAGATTAACTGCCATTTAAGAGAGCGAGGAAGAGGATTTCTGGATCAAGAAGAATATCTATGTAACACCCAATTATGGAGTGCCATAACAATGGATAAAATTCATAATAAAAATTTGTTAAATGGTTAAGTGAAATTAATTATAGGAATTACTAAAGGTAAATTTTATTTATCAAGCATGGGAAACTTAAAAATATTAACCGAGTAAATGAAGAGTAATTACTGTAGTTAAATTCAGCCACAAAGAATTTAAAGAATAAAAAGGGAATTTTATAACAATGGTTAAAGCATTAATAAGATTAGGCAAGTAGGAATTTTAGACCAAGCTCAAATCATTAACCCATGTACCTCTACAACATATTATTCTTCTCATTCATTTATTTTATCAAAACAAAACAAAAGCTCCATACTTGCCCGCCATTGTAGGTAAGGAAAGTAGAGGAAAAAAAACAAAAGAAGATTCAAGCTTTGATATTCAAAGTGAAGAAGAGATTTCTAATAAATTTTCAACTTCATGTGTAATACTTGTCCTATTTCATATCCAGATTTGTTTAGATCTGAGTTTCACTTTTTTATTTTAATTGTCAATAATCATATCTTGATGATAATAGAAAGATCCTATATATGTTTGGATGCTAAATGACATTGTTTATGATATATTTAAGAGTGAAATATGAATTAATCATCTCTAAATGGAATGAAACTTTAATGTGATGTTTATCATATTAAAGCAAAAACGGGTTTTAACTTTCATAATTTTCGAACGAGTAAATGACTTATTATGAATTTTCTAAGAGGGAAATGGTTGCTTTGGCTGTACATTAATATTTAAAAATACTAAAATTTAATATTTTGATTAGAAATTTTATAGGCAAAATAAAGTATTATTATTTTGCATGGACAAGCTGGTTTTGTGGTGGTCATACCAAATTATACATTTTTACAGGTAAAGTTAACCTTAAAGGCTCAACGACTTAGTTATGCAATAAGAAACCTTCGAAGATCTTAGATTAGATATACGATAGGTAGAAGCTCGATCACGTGGTCTAGGAAGTTCGATAACTATATGCAATAACAAATGGTAATAAATCCATTAATTAAAATATGTGAATTGGTAGCATTTTAGAAGCCAGATTCTAAGATACTTAGTTTGGATTTCATAGCACGTGAAATTATAAAGAGAACTATAAGTTAAATATAAGAACTCATGTTAAGTTGGAAATGGATAATCTTAGGATAAGCTAAGAAAATGGTATTTTTTATCACTTAAAAAGAAAGATAAAAATGTTCTATCTAATGAAATGAAAGATTTTTCATCTGAACATGATGATCTATGGAATGTGCAAGGTACACAATTAATAAACAAAAAAGGGGATTGAATCTAAGATCTTAAAATATCCCTTATAGGGATATCGAATGGTAAGATGCCAAGGCTTCGTAATATCTAAATGCAATGGGTATATGGTAGGGTGCCAAGACTTGGGAAGTCTATTGGGTTCAAATATGAAATTTTATCTCTAGTGTAGGTAATAATATCAAAATGGATATAATTTACTGAATGAATAGGCAATGTGAAAAAATATATTCTGGGACTAGGATGAGATATTGACACTTAGCCAGGACACTTGCTCGATTGTGTTCAAGGTGCTTACATTCAACCTCTTAGGAGAGTCAGGGTGGTTTCCAAGGTGGATGAGTGGTTATTTTACCAATGACGTAATTCAAGAAAGATGAATTAGCAATAGAAAAATATAATGAGGTAGTCACTAAATAAAGTTAGTGACAATTGTTAAATTAACACCTAAATAAGAATCTAGGTTATGCGATTGTAAGTAATAGCCATATGACATGGTTCATAAAACATGGATACGTATAGGTAATATTTATGCTAAAATGGATGGTGTTTATGACATGGTTCTTAAGTGCATATTAAATATAAGGTATACTTATGTTTGAAATGATGATTATATGTATGCTCATGATACGATGTTTTGATGTTACGTGATAGAATGTAATTGTTATTGATGATATAGCGAGGGGAAAACTCGTTGTGCTAGGCAGTATGGTTTCACTATATGTTACGTGTAGGGAATTGTATTTCTCATACTAGATTTTATGCCTAACTTGTATTTTTATTGATATTTTCTCGATAAAATCACGGGTACTCTTTAAGTAGGCCCGTTTATGGGCTTAGCCAGGTTTTCTTAAAGGTGAGTAAAAGCTCCAAAGGCGAAGCAAGAGGCTTAGTAGATAATAAAGTTTCATTGAATTTCACTATAATAAAACCAGGTTATATAATTTAAGTATTTGTTGACATCCTCATATGGCAGGCATAGCACTATTATCTACGGTTTTTATTATATTTACCCCTATGTGGGCAGGATTTAGGAATGAAAAATATTGGGATAATTTGTATAATGATAATTTTTTAGTATCTCTTTTACATAATGATGTTGAAAAATAAATGATACCATTTTGTCACTTGAGAATAATTCTAGTGATGACTGTTGCATCATCAATTTTCATTTTTGGATCTCAAAATGGGCGATGCTATAACTTGGTATCAATGCTTACGTTAGGGTACATTTAAGTAAATTGGATCTTACTACAAATCTTGGTAGAAACTAGATAGTAGAAAACAAACATCGTAGGGAAGAGTATATGTTATATATATATAACTTGTACTTTGAAATTTCTATTATATGTCTGTGTGTGTGGACATATCTATCCTTCTATTATTTCTCTCACTCTCTTTACTTTGTTTCTTATGAGTAATCGAACAGTTTCTTAAGCAGAAAGCAAAAATGGAGACTGAAAGCGGACATTTGATGTTAGGAGGTTGTAGGGAAAATACTTATAGGGGAACCGTAAGTACGCAGATTAATGGCCAAGGAGGGGTGGCAGCTTCGAATGTTGATGTTGAAACTGGTGCTTAAATGCATTTCATGGTAGTTGGAGCAATGGATATTTCGGCCAGTTTAAGATGAAAATGATGTGGAAATAACTAGCTGAAGTTATTAAGCTTAAACCGGTAGGTAGATGGGACTTTCTAAAATGAACCAAGACTATAAAAACTATAAAGGAAAAGCGTTTACTAAGATGGAGCTAGCTTTAGAAGTTTTGAATACATTGAAAAAGTGTGAGCATACCTTAGAGACATGGGGTATGATGATGCTTGGAAGAGGAGACTGGCTTACAATTAGCTTCAAGAAGATGCTTAGTCCGACTAGTGGGACACACTGATTGTTGAGGTCCTAGAGGAGGAGATTACTTAGGTTAATTTAAGGAGAGAATCGAGGCTCAATTAATTCCCAAGTCATAAAAAAGTGCTTTGCGTTTGGAGTTTTGAAGTTGAAGTAAGGGGAAATGAAGTTGGCAGAGTATATCCAATGTTTTAATGCTTTGTCAAAGTATGGTAGAGAGCATATTTAGACTCTATTAAAAAATAATGAGAATTTCTTTGAAAGAGTAAAGAAATGTTTGAACCATAAGGTGATGGGCATTTGTTATCTCCTTTCAAATTGGTGGTAGAAATGACTAGGATGCATGACCATTTATACCAAGAGGAGAGAAAATATGATATTAGATCCAGATGGGGTAGAAAAAGAGGTTTACCCTATATCAAAAGAGGAACAAGAATTAGCAGAAAGGAGGAAGGGCCTCGGGGAGGAGCTTAGAAGGCCAATATGGCATGTTTTTTTCCTTTAATCATAGGCAGAAGGTTGACTATTCGACTAAATGTACCAAGCTAGAAAATAAGTGGAAGGTCAAGTGCTTCAATTATGATAAGCTTGGAAATAAGAAGAGATATTGTGTAGAGTTGTTATAGGAAAAGGTTTATGCTTTGGAAGGACTAGCAGCTAGACCCGCTATCGAGGAAAAGTGGAAGGGTGCAGTACTTGAAGGTACAATTTTGATTTCCAATATTTTAGTTAGAGTTGTATTTAATATTGGTGTTATATATTCTTTCATATCAAAAGATTTGGTTGATAGGTCAGGTTTGAATACCACTTATTCAGTTATGTCTTTACACATGGTTAATTGGATCAATGGGTATGCCACTAACGAATTGAAATGCGCTGATGTAGAACTTTTATGTGGATATATGTTTGTTTACTACTCATACATTTTTGACTTCCCAGGGCATGCGATTAATTTCGGTATGGATCAGCTAGTATGTAATAATGCTACAATTTAC
The DNA here is from genome assembly GCA_030765085.1 of Allium cepa. Taxonomy (NCBI): domain Eukaryota; kingdom Viridiplantae; phylum Streptophyta; class Magnoliopsida; order Asparagales; family Amaryllidaceae; genus Allium; species Allium cepa. Next base: position 295,434,653 of record CM060941.1, on the reverse strand, counting down.
TGTGCCAATAATTTTAATGCTTTATGAAACCCAAGGGTAAATGAGAGGATTATGTTAGCGTTAGACGTGGTGAGGAGCGGCTTGGAACTACCTTGTGTACACTAGAGACAAAGTAAGATGCTATTGATAATTTGTTGTCGTTCGAGAAATTGTTGCTGTTTTCAAATGTTCCATTATTATCGGCTAAAAGTGCAATTGAATTCCAAATAAAATTAATACCTAAGGCATAACTTGTTAAAACACCTAGCAAAATGCCGCTCAAGGATATGGAGGAGTTAAAGAAGAAACTAGTGGAACTCAAGCATAAATTTTTTATTAGGTCGAGTAGTTCATCGTATAGAGCATCAATAGTATTTATGAAGTAATCGGACTGATCACTTCGAATGAGTATTGGTTAGTAGAAGTTGAATGAATTGATATTAAAAAATCGTTATCCCTAGCCAAGTTAAAGACACTGTTTGAGCAATTGAGTGGAGCAAGAATATTCTTGTAGCTAGATTTAACAATGGAATTCCACCAACTATGGGTAATAGAAGATAGTGTTCCATTGGCCGAATTTAGAGCTAGATACGATTCGTTTGAATAGTTGGTCATACCATTCAGACTAACCAATGTCCCTGCATTCTTTATGAACCTTATGAGATGGATCATTCATGATAAGTTGGATAGAATTGCATTAGTCTTCATTGATTATATTTTTGTATATTCTAAGCATGAGTGGGCCCATGTAGTCCATCTTAGATTGGTGTTGGAGACCTTAAGACAACACAACTTGAAGTTCAAGTTTTCAAAGTGGCATTTTTGGAAACAAAAAGTTAAATTTGTTGGACATATTGTTTCAAAAAATGGATTAGTGGTGGATCCATCAAAGATAAAGACCATAAATAATTGAAAATGGCCAAAAATGAACAAAGATGAGAAGTTTGTTGGGATTGGCTGACTACTGTCACAGATTCTTAAGGATTTCTCACATATTGTAGTACTCTTGACTAAGTTTACCCAAAAGAATGAGAAGTTCGAGTGGACAGATAAGTCTTAAAGAGGTTATTGATGAATGCTTGTGTCCTGATCATGCATAAAGGGGATCATGATTTGGTTGTTTATACCGATGATTATGGAATCGGATTGGGGGTGGTATTGATGCAAATGAAAAGAGTGATAGCTAATGCATATTGAAGGTTAAGACCGCATGATTCTGCTATCTGACTCATGATTTAGAGTTGGAAGCGATGATCTTTGCATTGAAGATTTAGAGACATTATCTATTGGGAGAGCAGTTTGAATTGTATATGAACATTAAGTCACTTAAACATTTATTCTCTTAGAAGGAGTTGGATATGAGGCAACGAAGATGATTAGAGTTCCAGGTGACATATGATTTTGATAGAGTATACCCTAGAAAAGAGGAACAAGGTTGTCGATGCTTTGAGTGGAAAGCAGTAGAACAAAGTGTTAGCCATGATTATGAAATGTAAAGCCTTAGAGGCGTTGGCTTCTTGTGGGATATATTTTATGCACAGCCTGCACCATAGTGGGATTGAATTTTCACTAAATCGAAAACCTAAGTCCACCGAAGTATGGATCAATGGTTAGGCATCTTGCAAATAAGATAAGAGAATGCATATTATCGCTCTAACGAAATAACTTACCATGGAATAATTAAAATATAGTGGATTACATAAGTACTAATCAAGATTTGACACTTTCCCAAATCAAGTGTCCTTATCTGTATCAAACACTCCAAACATCGATACATATCCTTCTAACTATTATTTGGGTTGTAATGAGGAGAGGGTTTGAAAAATGTTAGGTGATTGGTAAATTATACATCTTATATATAACATTATCTTATGCCAATTGTTCTCTATCTCATGTTATATATGTTTACAATTTTTTTAGTTGTCTCAACTCCATATCCACGTATGCATTGTTCCCATCTACTTTCCACAGATTTATATCTATGTATATTTTTATATATATCCCATGGTCTCTTAATGGACCTAGACATTATCCCTGATAGTATTTCACATTCAGTGCTTCGTCAGGATATAACGCCCCATCATATCAGGACCTTGTTATTGTATAACACGAGGAAGTCCTATAACACTTACTGATGGCCTTTCATACATTTCAACGTATGCTTTCTGATGGACTTTCATACATTTTTCCATATTCTCTTTAGGGATTTTCCATTTTATTTCTTCCAAACATGGACTGAGCTCCACTAAATACCCCGTCCATGTTTTGAAGGAATCTCGCTATGGATTAACTAGCCTAGCCTTAACAAACAACTGTGGCGGTGCATGAACCAATGTGGTCCACCCTAGTAGGCTATAGAGGAAGACCCATTAGGTGTAACCTCTATCTTTTTTATTAACCGCTCGGGACTGATGATGTTCTTGCCTTATGACTACCCTACCTTTAAATTTATTACCAACACTCACTGCATAGTGCATGATCCCGCTCATCGTCCGTTTATATTGCCTAGTGCAATCAAGGCAATACCCTCCTTTAAAATAATTTGAAGCAGACTACTATATCCTGAAGGTACACCTTCATCTATATGCAAATGTATACTTTCCTTGAGTCCCATGGTTGGACATGTCCCATATCAGTATGGTATTACATAACGGATGATAGATACTTACAGTGGGAAGACTTCTACTGTGTAACCCTACTACCTTGCATGGCAACCTACTCTAATGACCTTCTCATTTTCTTTAATTAATTTATACATTAAATTATAGTAGTTGACCCTAGATCTTGACTTTATTATGTGTTTTACTTTTCTTCTTCAAGCTCATTTACCGTTTCCTTTTGATCAAATCATTAATACCATTGCTAATTTTTTCATTAGTTCCAACTGTTATTTCTATTCCCATTGCATTCTTTATTCCTTCTTCTTGCCTATTTCTCATACTTTCTTTTTCATTACTTTCCATCTTATTAGCATTTTTATTTCATTCATATCTTAATGTTCAACATTTGAGATTTACTACATTATAATACATTGGAACTAAACTTCTACTCAATAAATGTTAACACGGTAAATTTACATATCTTATCAAAAAGGAAGATATTCATATCCATAAAATAAAAACAAATTCCTAATCATTACACATTCATTAAGATTTCATTCAATTCATATTTGTCAAATAAATGTAAATTCCTAATCATTATGCATTACTTTAGATTCATTAAATTCATATTCTATGTAAAAATACCAATTTTAATCATTACACAATTCATTGTTATCTTCAATATACAATTCCCAAACTTGTTCTTAATAAGAAAGTTTTTGATTCATCAGTTATAGATTATATAGGTAAGTTTAAATCTCAACATCTCATTCAAAAAGAATTTACTTACAAATTAAATTCAATTTCTCAAGCATATAGGAATAGATCTGCAAAGATATAATCTTATATCATATAAAAAATGTAATATTCCCACCCACCTTTATAAGCACTCCCAAATCTCTAGATCTAATCGATGTTATTTGTAGTTCAACTTCTGACTTCCTATTTCGATTTCCATATAACATTTACATATAGATCTATTAGAAATTGGATTGGAGATAAGTGATTTAGATTAATTTATTAACCACAACCAGATCCATAGTTTACCTATGATGCAGCGACTTGGTCTGAACCTATTTTCTATTCTCTATCATCTTCTATCCTTCTCCAAAGTGTATACGTGCAAATTAAATCTATTTCTATAAAATTTAGAATTTTAGAGGAGAAGAGAAAGTGACAGAGCTTCCATGTTCATTAAAAAATTATGAATTGAAAGCGAGGCATTGGATCTATATTTATAAAGGTTTAAACCAATATGAACTGTCGGGTCAAACCAATTTAAATCCAGGCCACACGACAATGTAATATTCTCGAATTCACAACGACACCGGCCGACTGCCCCAAGCCTAGGGTCGACCGCTACCGGTCAACCTAGGTACATAATGGGTTGACCTATGGCGTTTGTTTAATGTGAATTATCTATGTGTTTAGATTTTTATTGATTACTTTCTTATTTTAATTGATTACCATCGTTTTATTCCCTTTTGCGTTGTAAGATTTGTTTTCCTCTATCAATTCTTTCCTTATTTATAAATTCTTATAGATTTCAAATTAAGATTAACAACTAAATCTTATTAACATTATCAATTAGCGTTAATTGATATTACCATATTTATTTATTTATTTATTTATATCTGATGCTAAAACTTCAAATGTTAATAATTTTTTCGTTCGAACTCCGACCGGAAAGGTTTAAATATGAAAATCAACCAGAAAATAGCAATGAATAAAATGATGCAAATTTTGTAGCTAAATTATGACATATTCAAAAATTCTATTTTTCATTGTTTATTATTTATTAATTAATTTCTTTTTAATTACTTAACCTAAAAATACAGGTGTTACATTCTCCCCTTTTTAGAGAACTTCATCCCCAATATTTCTGAAGGGCTCGATCATGCAACATAACCATTTATCCATTTTAAGTTAATAATCAATTAGTGTACAAATAATTTTGTAACCAATTCGTGTACGGTGTAGGGTATATCACAAAATATATGATATACAACTGAGAAATCCTAAATTGGCACCTCCTATATGAATGCTTTCTTTTAAACCAATTTTCGAAAATATGATGCAAAGTGTAACAACCAGTCTTTTTGACCCTTAGAAGTCAATGCTAATGCATCCATGGTATTCATATGCCTTACATCCAAATTTTGGAAAGACAGATCGTTAGGATGAAAGAAAAAAAGACGGAGTAGAATTTCAATAAGTGTGATGAGTAATATATAATACTAAACAAGTCTTTATAAAAATAAAGAGGCTTAAATATACATACATAAATCAGAGTACAACACTAGTCCATCATCAACTTGGATAATTATAACAACATGTCCTTACAATTTCTAATGACTACAACAAGAAAAAAGGGCAAAAGATAAAAGAAAAATAAAGAAGTACATCTTGGAAGCGTCCAGCTCATCTCTTGAAAGCTTCAAAGTGCCCAGCTAAATATAAAAAATATGCTCAGGCTAACCCGATCATGATAAAAAATAATGCCCAGGTCGGTCTGATAAAACTAGCGTAAGAAACACAATCAAATGGATTCTTAATTTTACGCCGCACATAAACACAGATGGGTTTTTACTTTACAATAACCAAATCATTTTTATTACAAAATCCTGTAATATTATAATAATGTCTAGGGTAAAATAAATACTAATCATAACTGAAATTGTTACATTAACTAAATTTCAGCATAATAGGTTTAAAACTAAATCCATAGGGGTACATATTGGAGATTGGATTTCCATCAATGACAAGGCTACTTGAGTACCACCTGCCACAATACACCTCTCGAAAAATGTACCGAGGGCCTCACAAGGAGCCCGGCCAACGTCCTATTAACCCTTACTGGATACTACGGTATATTTCATTACCTTGGTTGCTTTGCCACCTTTCACAAGAGCTCTTGACCACAACCAAATCCATATATATATATATATATAACTAAAAAGGTGATGAAAGTACCCTAATAGGTTTGACCTACATAGCCCTGCTACATTGCCTATGTTTTAGTCATTCTCGGTTTATGACGCTTGAAGCTACGATTTACCTTTTCATATAAGAATCCCACTTGGAATGCTAACACCGCTATCTGGCAGCAATGTAGTGCCAGAATTGATTCATACAAGTTGTTTAGGATATGAACAAACCGAAGGCGCTATTTCTACTTCATCCATTCTAGAATCACCCTCAAGATTAGTAGCAACTAGCCATTGCACTTCAAAGAGCTCCGTCTTCAATTCCATCATCTTCAAGACGTCTTCAATTCCAATGCTTGAGTTGGTTCGAAGTAGTTTCCTGACAATTTATACTTATTTGATCCCCATCTCTTCGAACTAACATTTGATATTTTCCGACAAAATCAACTCCCGTTCTTTCGAAAATAAACAAAAAATAGAGCGGAGATCACTTTCGAACTGTTTAAGTGGACAGATATCCTTATCATTTGATTTAGGAGAACAAAATGAGATTTATATGCACAGTACAACATCATCGAAGATGATTATGCCATATAACTTTCATGTTTCTCCTAGATATATCTAGAATTATATTTGGTCAAGGTTTGAGGGTTAGTTATTTAACTATAAAATAAACAACAATCAAACTTAGATTTAGTTCCATATGGAAACCACTAAGCCTCTATTAATAATCTTTCATAAATCAAATCACTTCAAATCTTTGATTAAAAATACCTTTAAAATGATATTTACAGAAACACCTTTTGTTTCTTTCAATACTTGGAAAAACATTCTTATACTTATCTCACCGGTATAAGTATATTACAAAAACATTATACTTTCAATACTTAGAAAATATATATCCATATACTTATCTCAACGGTATAGGTATATTTACAAAAACTTAAGGAAGATTTCTTTTCCCCATTTCATATTTAGATGGGCCAAAAATCTTTATTACTTTTGACATTGTTTACTAGAACCCAAATCACCTATCCTTCGGTGGTAAGTATGAAAAAAATGTTTCCATACTTCCAAATTAAGAAGGATAAATTGTCCGAAAACAAATCTCATCCATTGTTATAAAATTCCCCTTTAAAAGCTTATTTCATATTTCCAAAATCTTTATAAATCTCCAAATCAATTTATATGATCCTTTTATAAATCTTTGAAATAATTTATAAAATTTCTCTATTTATAAAAATGGTCCTATTTATAAACTCTTTTATAAATCTCCATTTATTAACTCCTTTATACAAATCTTTTTATAAAATCCTTTATAAAAGTCCTAAACTCCCTTTTATAAATACACTTTTTATTTTTTAAGTTAATTAATTACCTTTAAAGATCATAAGTAAAAAATAATTAATTAACTTTAAACCACCATTTAAAACTAATTAATTAACTATGGACATCGTTAACTAAGTTTAAAACATCCTTAATAAAATAATTTGTTAACTTAACCCATCATTAAGTAAATTAGTTAGGTAACTCAAGCCATAATTAATTAACTTAAACCAAAATTTATAATAGAATTGAATAATTTCAGTTAACATTAAACATATAATTAAATAACTTTAAATAACATTAATAATAATATAGCAAATTAATTTAATTTAAAATGTTATCAATGAAATAGTTAATTAGCTAACTTTAAAACACCCTTTTATAATTATTTAAATACTTAACCTCAAATTTGTTATAAAATTAATGTTATCTTAAATCCATAACTTAGCAAATTCAGAAGGAGAGTTAGCGATCCCAATGGTAATAAATCATGTTACAATTCAACTCAATTTGACCTATCAAGTCACATAACTAGTATTTACATAAGCAATATATATATATATATATATGTGTGTGTGTGTGTGTGTGTGTGTGCGCGCGCGCAAATCAATTGATGATTAAATTATTAACGGTTATCACTTTTTTGATAATAACTGACATATGAATAAATGTCCAACTTAATATAATGTTAGAACAGGAATTTATGCTGCTAACAGATGTCATCAATAATCTGCACAACTTACTTATAACAAAATGGTGTTTTATTCTGCTAGATAGAGTTCCAAATAATTTATTCAAATAAATTTAATCGGTGTTTTATTTGAAAAAAATAGATATAACTAATAAGGTATAATTTATCTAATGTCGTTATTACTTAAAATAAATTAATTAAATTCTATCCCTATTATTTTATCAATATTTTAAACATCACCAAATCTATCAACAAGTTCCGCTACAATGTAGTACTCGTCAAAATGAGTCCATCGCAAAAATCCACGGTTAAATTGGGTTTCATATGAACGAGATATTAATTTCCAAATTTAGCGAACTAAATTCATATTATTGAAACAGTCAAATAAAAGTTTCTCACCACACTTGGGCCTAAAGCCCACCATGTAACTACAACCACAAACCTGCTTGCTCTCTTCTTCCCTCCTTCACTTCAGAAATGAAATCCCCTATAAACCAGAACCAAAGAAATGTGCACACTGTGCACGTGTGCACGTGACAAGACACTCTGATTACCAACCGCAAAAACAAAGCATACACGCATGTTTTGAAGCACAAAGTCAACATGATGGTGCTGCCTTCACCTCTTACCCTACTACCTAGCGATTTTTGTCCATGTCCCTATCAAACAAATCGCATGCCCAGGTTTGACATCCACTATTAAATTGAGCTCACCCACCTCCAAATCCCTCTACAGCCCCACTGCCTATACCCACGCAACCACGACTCCCCCACTAAAGTGTGGCCACTCCTTGCACCTACCATCGCCCATGACTCAAAAGTCCGAACCTAAATACCAAACAGCTTTTTAACCCTAATCAGGGCTTCCCATGCCACCATCAGTCATCGTATCACCTACGAACACTACCATAGCTTCGCCATCACCCAATTGTGACGACCCGACTTCTCACTATAGAAAATCGCATCATCTTGAAGAAAGAAAAGGATAGAAAAAAGGAAAGAAAGAGAAGAAAGAAGAACAACATCAGAATCTCAATAGCAGAACGAATAAATTATATTAATAACATAAATATTACATAGTTTACAACCATTATCAGAGTTACATAGATTATACATCACATACTAGACAGTTATAAACACTTGTCTAGTTATAAAACTCAATACAATACAAGGACACTACTCAGAGAAACCAACACAGCGGAACTCTATATATTTACACGCTGAAGCCTCCTGCTCCATTGCTCCTCCACAATTCAGCAAAGCTAACCTGAATCCCTTGGCTGCTCCTAAAAATTTGAGTACCCAAGAGTTTAAGAAAACAGAAGATAAACTCTGAGTCAGACATGGGTCTGGTGTGAGTAACAGGTTAAGGTTTCTTAACTTTTAAAAACCTTTGAAAACAAAAGGTATCACGTAAGACTTCCCACACATAAACATGGAAAAGTTTTTACCTTATGCTAACCAATACATTTGGTAGGAGATCCGATGATATTATAATAGGTCTAGGGTTTTCAAGTAAATAGAAAATAGCCGAAATTGTTACATTTATTAAATTTCCGCTACTAGCCAAAAAAGTGGGTAATACGATCAAAACCGAGGGCACTTATTGGATTTTGGATTCCATACAATGGCAGGGCTACTGGGGTACCGCCCTTCACAGTACGTGGCCTAGATCAACATACCGAGGATTACTTCCAATCCCCTGCAACACAAAGCCGGAACCATCCCTTACTGGATAGTCCTGAACAAGACAACCCCGGCAGTTGTAGCTCAATAACTGCCCACACAGCCGAAATAAAGGGGACCTCTAGACAGGGGAAAATCTCGTCCTACGTGGGCATGACCCACTTAGCCTTGCTGCACCTCCCCTATTTTAGCCATTCTCGGTTGATGAGGCTTGAGGCTACGATTACCTTTATAGAACACATCTATCTTAGAATGCTCATCGTCCACCTGACGATGTTCTGAAAGCATTCAATCCATACAAGTTCATTCCGGGTTCGAACGAAACCGAAGGCATTATCTCGTGACACTCATTTTGGAATCACCCTCAGAGTTAACGACGATAACCCTTGCACTCTGAATCTTCATCTTCACTTCAGATTCATGACCTATCGTTAATTTGGATCGATGTGGTTTTCGGATATCCAAATATGGAAACCCGATCCCGGTATCATCGAAATCCAAAACGTGTCTTTTAAGGCCAAGTTGTTTTAAGGTTTAAAAACAATTCAGTTCAGTATCTACATACACACAAATAGATAATTCACAGATTCACAATAGATAATCAACATTATCATTATAAACAGATGATCCATATTATCATTATAGACAAATAATCCATACTATCATCCAAATAGATAATCCATATTATTGTTATAATGCAACCGAAGCGTTCATATCACACAACATCACTAATCTCATATCTGAGATCACAAACCATTCAAGGCAACCAATATGTACATAAGCAATGATTTTCTTAATCACATTATCTATAATTAATTTAAAATAAATTAAATTAGTTACCTCCATCTCCAATTAATTTAAAGCGAATTAAATAAATTACTTCATCTTTAATTAATCTAAATTAAATTAATTACTTCATCATTATAAATCTTGCTTATCTAACCGTTAACTAATTACAAGTCAATTAATTAATCATTCAAATTAATCACCTTAATTAATCACCCTTGATTAATTATCCTTAATTACATTCAAGTGATTGTCCTTTCACAAATTAATCCTTACCCTTACAGTAATTAACCTTTAATTACTTCAATTAATTAATTAATTAACTATAATTAATTACATTAATACTTAATTAATTACATTAATTAATTACCTTTAATCACTTATCATTGATTAATTAAATCTTAATTAATCAACTTTAATTACATCATTAATTATATTTAATTAATTATCCTCTTAAATTAATTACCTTAAGTAATTAACCCATAATTATTAATCCCTCTTGATTAACCATATTCAGTAATTAATTACTCTTAATTACTTCATCAAAATAAATTAATTATTTCTTAATTAATTTCTTAATTAACCCCTTGATTAATTACAATGTAATTTAATCCAAATTACTTCCATCCTTAAATCATCTTCAATTAATTACATCCTGCAATTACCAATTAGTTACTCCACTAGGTAATTTCCAGTCCATTAATTACATTAAGTAATTATCATCAATTCATTCAATGTTTAAAATTAATTAAACTTAATTAATTAATTCAAACTAATCCCATTAAACTCAATTAATTACATTAAGTAATTATTATCAAATCATCTAGTGTTTAAATAAAATTAAACTTAATTAATCAATTTAAACAATCACATTAAACTAAATTAATTACATTAAGTAATTAATTCCTTAATTACTTTTATTAAGTAAATACACTTAAACAATTCACAACTGATTATCTTTAAATTAATTAATCTAATTAATTATTAAAAATTAACCACGTTAATTAATTATTAAATAATCCTAGTTAATGACCTACATTAACCATTCCTTAATTACTTCCATTAAGTAATTAACTTATATTAACCATTATTAATTACCAATTAATTTATCTCTCATTATCCATTAATTAATCTCTAATTATTTATTTAATTAAATGTTAATTGTAACTTAATTAATCCTTAATTATTTAATTAATTAACCTTGATTATAATTTAATTATTTAATTAATAAATTTTTAATCATTAATTAATAATCTTTAATTATCTAATTAACGATCTTAATTACCAATTGATTAACCCTTAATCAATTATTTAATCCCTAATCAATTAATTAATTAAATTAACTAATTATTACTTAATTACTTCAATAATTTAATTAATTTCAAATCATTAAATCTTAATCTAATTTTAAGATAAAAACATCCTTAATTATGACTAAATTGTCATTAACAAATTTATTTGAAATCAATTTACTTTTGAACTTACTTTAAAATTTCATTTCAAATATGAGATTTAAAATGAATACCATTTAACTTAAACAAAGTTTAAATAATTTAAAAACCTTTTTTTAAATTACATGGTAAAAATGCTTGTCTTATAAAAGAAATTTTTAAGAGTTTAAACCAAATTCGTTTTTAAATTCAAAAATTTAAATTTACACTTTAACATATAAAGTTGTTTAAATCTTCCAAATTTAAAAATTCTTTTATTTCAAAAACTGAAATACATATTTAAAATTTTGATTTCCAGAATTAAACTTAACTTTCAAACTTACTCATATTTTTTAAAACTTCATTTTTTATAAATTTAAACTACTTAACCATTTTTAAAGTAGTTAACAATTTAAGTTTAAAACTTTATTTTTATTTTTATTTTTATTTAAAATCGAGATTTTAAATTTAAACTTGAATTATAAAATTTCAAACTTGAATTTAAAACTTAGTTTAAAACTCTTGCTTTCATTTGAAATCTTCAATTTTAAAAATTTTAAAAACAGACATTACAGGTTTTCTTAAAACCTGAAAACAATGAATAACCCGAGACACCATCCTATATGCTTCGAGTTCAAAGCCCATCCTCCCCGAGCAAACTACTCAACATCTTCGAGCAACTCAAGCAATCTCCTCTATTTCAAAACTCAACCCAACATCACTAGACAAATTCTCTTCACCGTGCATATGCACGGTGATTCCGGCCACCATTGATCATCAGTTATGATCGCAACTCGTCAGAAATCGATTCAGCAACCCACCACGATCATCAAATCGTGTCCAACACCCAGAAATCAAAATCGAGCACCAATTTCCGAACCCAGAACAAACTGATCATCACCAACCCCAAAACCTGGAAATGCTTCGCCAACGCAATTCCGATCACCGTGACCCCTAGAACTCCGGCATTGACTTCAACTACGGCCAAGCTTCCACTTCCCAAAGATCAGAAATACTCGATCAACAACGCAAGCTGTGGTGATCAATATTCTAAACACAGCTAAAACTAGGGTTCTAAAAGGAATCTCACAGCTGCATCTTCCCCGATGATTTTCAACATCATCCAGAATTTTTCCCATCAACTCCTAACACTCGTCCATCATCTCCCAAGATTCCGACCCCTCCAATTATTTGAATCACCAGAAAACCCCAAAGGTTCATATTCAGTTCAAACAAGAACTGAACATTTATCCCTAAATTATAAGCTATGATTCTTGATTTAAAAATCATGTTTTAGTTAATGTATTCAATTTACAATACTAAAATTATAAATCATACAGTATGAATTTTGATTTATTTCAACATGCATTGATGTTCTTATACTTCCTGAGACAAACAGATTCTATTTTAATTTAATTAAATTTTAATCCTTAGTCTATGATAATCAAACAACATTGGTTTATAAATCAGATCCTATCAAACACTAGATCATGTGATAAGGATTTTTAAATAAAAATTTAGCCTGGAAACAAGACAGAGCACCATATATACAGTATGCACAAAATCAAATATTCACATCATATTTTTACCTATATACACATGCAATACTTATTTATATCCAACCATACTAGCATGCAACCTAATTTATATTTTAAGATTTAAAAGTTACTCACCTATATCTGAAGAAGACAGAACCTCCATCTGAAAAGCTTTTGAAACTCTTAAAACTGCAGTTGCCCCTTTTTGATTTTAGTTTAAAACTTAAGTTGCTTGTTTTAAAATCTTGCAGACAACTCCAAAGATTTCCAGATTCAACTTGCTTTGAATTTAAAACTTGAATTGCAGACTTCTATTTGAAAAGTTTTGAATTTGAGTTGCTGAAGACATTTGCATGTAGACTTGATTTCCAGATCTAAGAAAATGCAGACTTCCTTTTCTTTTTGAAACTGATTTTCAGTCTTGCTTTAGTTTCAGGTAAATGATTTGAAGATGCTTACTGGAATTTGTATTGCTTTGAAAATGCAGGTTTGTTTTCTTTTAATCATGAACTACAGGTTTTTCTTTTGCATTATGATTTGAAAAGTGAACTACAGATTTTAGAGGAAGTGATTTTCAGGGATTTTGATTTGGGTTTGTCAACTAATTTTGAATTTGAAGGGTTGTTTTCAGATTTTGTTTTATGGTTTAGAAATGAGATTAGGAAGAGGAAAAAAAAGTGAAAAATGTATGTTTATATAGGCATTTTTTAGATTTTATAAAATAAAAGAAAAAAAAACAAATTTAAAGAGGCCACTTGTAAATCATTTCAACATTTGTCACATTGGAATGTTTGTCTTTTAACATTTGTTATACGATGCTTAGGAAAACAACACATGTCCTTTTAAAAGTAATTCGTATTTAATTTAAATGTTAATATATAAGTTATGCCTAATTAATTGGTTAATTAGTATTTTATATGTATAGAATTTTTTAAAAGAAATAAAAAAACCAATTGTACTTATAAACAAAAGCTTATGCATATATTTATAAATCCAAAACAATTTAAAATCTATACTTTGGATTTCAAAACTTTGTATTTCAAGTTCAAATCAAATTCAAAAATCTAATATTTAAAAATCAAGTTATATATACAAATTAAATTTGAAATAACAATGCTATTTTTATTAAGAATCCAATTGTAAAACAATACATTATTAATATTGTTTTTAGAAATAACTCATTATCAAATTAAAATAATTATAAAAGAAATTATTTCTTTATTAATAAATTACTTATTTTATTACGCTATATTTTAAAAAGAAGACAAAACTAAACTTTTTGTTAATTAATTTAAATTTAAAACTCAAGCCAAAATCATTTTAAACATTTTAAACATCTTCCTTAACAATTTAAAATCATATACTTATTTATTACATAGCTTTGAAAACTTTTTTTTGGCAAAGCCACATAGCTTTGAAAACTTAATATTAAATTAAATCAAAATTACCAAATTATTGATATATATATATATATATTAGAATTTGAAATCAAGATTCATTTATTACATTTAAACCAAGATTATTTATTTAATAACTTTGAAAAGCTTTATATTAAATTAAAATAGATTTCCAAATTACTAAAAATATTAGAATTAGAAAATATGCTTTATTTATTAAAATTAAAACAAAGCTAATCCATTTACAATATAAACAATATATTTATATCATAAATAGAAACCAATTTATTAGCTTTAAAAGATAAAATCTACCAATTTAAATATTTATTAAAGGAAGATTTTTAAATCAATTCAAATTATATTAACAAAAATTATCAAATCAATTTAAATTTTAATGCAGATTATTAAATAGATATTGTCAAAAATTCCGGGATATCACATTCCTCCCCCCTTAAAAGAATTTCGTCCCCGAAATTTAAAACAAAGGTAATTTAATAATCTCATTAAAGATTTAATTTTTAAACACAAGCATATATCAAACATATGCTAACAATCATGGAAACCAATTCATCCAATCAAACAAATCTAACTATCCAGACAAAATTCTGGATAGAATTTCCTCGACTTTCCCAAGTATAAATTCTGGGATCATCGCTCTACAGAATCCAAACAATCGAAACTACTAAGCTATAGAGCTCTTATTCATCTATATCTACAAAACTCAATAGGATATCAGACTACAGACGAGTCTGACTTAACAACCAAAACTCCCGAGCTGTTGGTTCCAAAACCAGAGATAGATCATACACGTATTTCCTCAGAGATATGTGAAACTCATCGAATCTCAGTTATCTAAACTGGGAATTCAATCCTGTAGATAGGCATGTCAATGAATACCCGAAACATCCAAAATCCGTCTGCATCCGTATCCGAAAACATGAAAAATATCCGATATCCGAAAAGCGGATGCGGATATCCGATATCCGAAACATATTTCGGATACGGATACGGATATGGCTGTATCCGTATCCGATATATATCCGTCCGGTTTGAAATTAAATATTTATATATTAATATATTATTTTATATTCATAAATTTAATACAAATACACTAATTTATTGTACAGATTTTGTGTGATTGGATTACCTATTGTTAATTTGATGTAATTTATGTATTACAAGTTTTTTTCACCTTTTTTTTCAGTCAAAAAAATGAAATATGCGTTATATTGATTAATTTTCGAATATTTTCGAATACGGTTACAGATATTTTCGGATATCCAAAAATATCCGTATTCGCTAAGCCGGATACAGATATTTTCGGATATCCGAAAATATTAGCGGATACGGATACGGATAATATTCAACGGATATTCGCGGATATCGGATACGGATTCGGATACGGATTTTCATTTTCGGATACAGATACGGATACAACACTATCTGTATCCGACTGCATCCGTTTACAGGCCTACCTGTAGATCAATCACTTATTCTCACAAAAACACAGAATAGATTCAAATGACTTCAGAGCTAGCTTCCCAGACTACCCAATCTTATAGCTCCCTTGATCGGAGAAAAACTTATCCAAAAGCAAATTTCCGACTCCAGAATCCAAATTCCTCCGTCTCTTATCCACAAAACTCTTCGGACGATCCTGGGCTGTCTACAACCTTACTGATCAGCTCAACCTTCGTCGATGCCTCTAGAAACAACCAAAACCAATCAACTCAACAAAATGATCTCCTCAAGATCAACCAAGACCCAGGAAAAAAACTCTATTCCTCAAATATCAGAAGACTAAACTCACTTCTCTTGTCCGGAAAAGAAAAGCAGATGCACTCCCAAACTGCTTCCGCTGCACAACTTTGATCCGAAGTAGATAAGAATGCTGATGAGGAACACGAGCACAAACTAGACAACACATCCCAGAAATATGGTTCATCTGATCCATAAGAAAACTCAAAAACTCCACCAAAACCTGAGCTGCTACTCCAACTCAATCTCTAGGAACCATCCTTCGACTAAGCTGAACCACCGGTACCACTCCTGGGATTCCAGTCGATACGGAAACTCAATCTCCAAATGCTAGGGCAAATCTCTGACTTCTCTGAAGATATCCCCAAAAAACTCTAATAACCCAAGAGAACACTCAAACAATCGCAAGTCACTTTTGCGATCAGCCCAGACTAATTCCAAGAAAAACTGTTCTATCTTTACCAATTCATCGAAGAAAAGGATCTACTCAGCTGCTTCCGAAATCCTCAGTCAGGAAAACTACTCAGCCAGAAAACTTCCTGCCAACACAGAACACCCCGAACTGCACTGCTGCCACAGATGCCAAAGATCTCCTAAACCAAAGCTCTTCGAAAAACTCGGACCTCAAACCAAACAAAACACCATGCTGAACACAGCCACATCACCGATGCAGACCTACTTCCTTAAACTCGCTTCAAAAGAAAACATCTTCGGAGACATCCATAGTCACTGCATCTAATCACGCAGCTACAACTTCTTGAGGTATCAAGATACCATCACTCGCTTCTGCCTAACCGACAGATCCAAACTCTCGAAAATCCGCTCACACGAGTGCGATCAACTTATACTCAAATGATGGACTCTGAACCTTAACAGGTTTCCTTCAGAGATTAGAGAAGTCCTTACACCATGCTGCAAAACTCACTCGAGACGGTATTGGGTCTACAGTCTCGACAAATACACTTTCAACTTCAAACATTCAAACTCCAACCAATGGTAGTCGTGATACACACCACTACCATATCTACCTTTATAATTTATATTGGAAAACATTAACAGGTAACCCAACAGATAGGTAGAAATAAATATATATTTATATATATTTAAAATTACAAATACGCTCTCTCAAGATAGACACCACTCTAGAGCCTAGGTATTCGCTCAACCTAGCGCTCTGATACCAAATGTGACGACCCGATTTCACACCATAGAAAATCACATCATCTTGAAAAAAGAAAAGGATAGAAAAGAGGAAAGAAAGAGAAGAAAGAAGAACAACATCAGAATCACAACAGCGGAATGAATAAATTATATTAATAACATAAATATTACATAGTTTACAACCATTATCAGAGTTACACAGATTACACATCACATACTAGACAGTTATAAATACCCGTCTAGTTATACAACTCAATACAATACAAGGAAACTACTCAGAGAAACCAACACAGCGGAACTCTATATATCTACACGCTGAAGCCTCCAGCTCCATTGCTCCTCCACAATTCATCAAAGCTAACCTGAATCCCTTGGCTACTCGTAAAAATTTGAGTACCCAAGAGTTTAAGAAAACAGAAGATAAACTCTGGGTCAGACATGGGTCTGGTGTCAGTAACAGGTTAAGGTTGCTTAACTTTCAAAAACCTTTGAAAACAAAAGGTATCACGTAAGACTTCCCACGGATAAACATGGAATAGTTTTTACCTTACGCTAACCAAAACATTTGATAGGATATCCGATGATATTATAATCGGTCTAGGGTTTTCAAGAAGATGGAAAATAGCCGAAATTGTTACATTTATTAAATTCCATCTACTAGCCACAAAAGTGGGTAATACAATCAAAACCGAGGGCACTTATTGGATTTTGGATTCCATACAATGGAAGGGCTACTGGGGTACCGCCCGTCACAGTACGTGGCCTAGATCAACGTACCGAGGGTTACTCCCAATCCCCTGCAACACAAAGCCGGAACCATCCCTTACCGGACAGTCCCGAACAAGACAACCCCGGTAGTTGGAGCTCAACAACTTCCCACACAGCCGAAATAAAAAGGACCTCTAGACAGGGGAAAATCTCGTCCGACTTGGGCATGACCCACATAGCCTTGCTGCACCTCCCCTGTTTTAGCCATTCCCGGTTGATGAGGCTTGAGGCTACGATTACCTTTATAGAACACATCTATCTTAGAATGCTCATCGTCCACCTGACGATGTTCTGAAAGCATTCAATCCATACAAGTTCATTCCGGGTTCGAACAAAACCGAAGGCATTATCTCGTTACACTCATTTTGGAATCACCCTCAGAGTTAACGACGATAACCCTTACACTCTGAATCTTCATCTTCACTTCAGATTCACGACCTATCATTAATTTGGATCGATGTGGTTTTCGAATATCCAAATATGGAAACCCGATCCCGGTCTCATCGAAATCCAAAACGTGTCTTTTAAGGCCAAGTTGTTTTAAAGTTTAAAAACAATTCAATTCAGTATCTACACACACAGATAGATAATTCACAGATTCACAATAGATAATCAACATTATCTTCATAAACAGATGATCCATATTATCATTATAGACAGATAATCCATACTATCATCCAAATATATAATCCATATTATCATTATAATGCAACCAAAGCATTCATATCACACAGCATCAGTAATCTCATATCTGAGATCACAAACCATTCAAGGCAACCAATATGTACATAAGCAATGATTTTCTTAATCACATCATCTATAATTAATTTAAAATGAATTAAATTAATTACCTCCATCTCTAATTAATTTAAAGTGAATTAAATTAATTACTTCATCTTTAATTAATCTAAAATAAATTAAATTAATTACTTCATCATTATAAATCTTGCTTATCTAACCATTAATTGATTACAAGTCAATTAATTAATCATTCAAATTAATCACCTTAATTAATCACCCTTGATTAATTATCCTTAATTACATTCAAGTAATTGTCCTTTCACAAATTAATTATCCTTACCCCTTACAGTGATTAACCTTTAATTACTTCAAGTAATTAATTAACTATAATTAATTACATTAGTCCTTAATTAATTACATTAATTAATTACCTTTAATCACTTATCATTCATTAATTAAATCTTAATTAATCAACTTTAATTACATCATTAATTATATTTAACTAATTATCCTCTTAAATTAATTACCTTAAGTAATTAACCCATAATTATTAATCCCTCTTGATCAACCATATTCAGTAATTAATTACTCTTAATTACTTCGTTAAAATAAATTAATTATTCCTTAATTAATTTCTTTATTAACCCATTGACTAATTACAAAGTAATTTAATCCAAATTACTTCCATCCTTAAATCATCTTCAATTAATTACATCCTGTAATTACCAATTAATTACTTCACTAAGTAATTTCCAATACATTAATTACATTAAGTAATTATCATCAAAACATTCAGTGTTTAAAATTAATTAAACTTAATTAATTAATTCAAACTAATCCCATTAAACTCAATTAATTACATTAAGTAATTATTATCAAATCATCTAGTGTTTAAATTAAATTAAACTTAATGCTATATGCTTCGAGTTCAAAGCCCATCCTCCCCGAGCAAACTACCCAACATCTTCGAGCAACTCAAGCAACCTCCTCTGTTTCAAAACTCAACCCAACATCACCGGAAAAATTCTCTTCACCGTGCATATGAACGGTAACTCCGGCCACCAATGATCATCAGCGATGATCGCAACACATCAGAAATCGACTCAACAACCCACCACGATCATCAAATCGTGTCCAACACCCAGAAATCAAAATCGAGCACCAATTTCCAAACCTGGAACAAACTGATCATCACCAACCCTAAAATCTAGAAATGCTTCGCCAACCCAATTCCGATCAACGTGACCCCTAGAACTCCGGCATTGACTTCAACTACGACCAAGCTTCCACTTCCCAAAGATCAGAAACACTCGATCAACAACACAAGCTGTGGTGATCAATATTCTAAATACAGCTAAAACTAGGGTTCTAAAAGGAATCTCACAGGTGCAACTTCCCCGATGATTTTCAACATCATCCAGAATTTTTCCCATCAACTCCTAACACTCCTCCATCATCTCCCAAAATTCCGACCCCTCCAATTACTTGAATCACCAGAAAACACCAAAGGTTCATATTAAGTTCAAACAAGAACTGAACATTCATCCCTAAATTATAAGCTATGATTCTTGATTTAAAATCATGTTTTAGTTAATGTATTCAATCTACAATACTAAATTTATAAATTATACAGTATGAATTTTGATTTATTTCAACATGCATTGATGTTCTTATACTTCCAGAGACAAACAGATTCTATTTTAATTTAATTAAATTTTAATCCTTAGTCTATGATAATCAAACAACATTGGTTTAAAATCAGATCCTATCAAACACTAGATCATGTGATAAGGATTTTTAAATAAAAATTTAGCCTGGAAACAAGACAGAGCACCATATATGTATATATACAGTATGCACAAAATCAAATATTCACATCAGATTTACCTATATACGCATGTAATACTTATTTATATCCAATCATACTAGCATGCGACCTAATTTATATTTTAAGATTTAAAAGTTACTCACCTATATCTGAAGAAGACAGAGCCTCCATCTAAAAAGCTTTTGAAGCTTTTAAAACTTCAGTCGACCCTTTTTGATTTTAGTTTAAAACTTAAGTTGCTGTTTTAAAATCTTGCAGACAACTCCAAAGATTCCCAGATTCAACCTGTTTTGAATTTAAAACTTGAATTGCAGACTTCTATTTGAAAAGTTTTGAATTTGAGTTGCTGAAGACATTTGCATGTAGACTTGATTTCCAGATCTAAGAAAATGTAGACTTCCTTTTCTTTTTGAAACTGATTTTCAATCTTGCTTTAGTTTCAGGTAAATGATTTGAAGATGTTTACTGGAATATGTATTTCTTTGAGAATGCAGGTTTGTTTTCTTTTGATCATGAGCTACAGGTTTTTCTTTTGCATTATGATTTGAAAAGTGAACTACAGATTTTAGAGGAAGTGATTTTCAGGGATTTTGATTTGGGTTTGTCAACTAATTTTGGTTTTGAAGGGTTGTTTTCAGATTTTGTTTTATGGTTTAGAAATGAGATTAGGAAGAGAAAAAAAGTGAAAAATGTATGTTTATATAGGCATATTTTCAGATTTTATAAAATAAAAGAAAAAAACAAATTTAAAGAGGCCACTTGTAAATCATTTCAACATTTGTCACATTGGAATGTTTATCTTTTAACATTTTTTATATGATGCTTAGGAAAACAACACATGTCCTTTTAAAAGTAATTTGTATTTAATTTAAATGTTAATATATAAGTTATTCCTAATTAATTGGTTAATTAGTATTTTATATGTATAGAAATTTAAAATAAAAATAAAAAAACCGATTGTACTTAAAAACAAAAGCTTATGCATATATTTAGAAATCCAAAACAATTTAAAATCTATACTTTGGATTTCAAAACTTTATATTTCAAGTTCAAATCAAATTCAAAAATCTAATATTTAAAAATCAAGTTATATATACAAATTAAATTTGAAATAACAATGGTATTTTTATTAAGAATCCAATTGTAAGACAATACATTATTAATATTGTTTTTAGAAATAGCTCATTATCAAATTAAAATAATTATAAATGAAATTATTTCTTTATTAATAAATTACTTATTTTATTAAGCTATATTTTAAAAAGAAAACAAAACTAACCTTTTTGTTAATTAATTTAAATTTAAAAATCAAGCCAAAATCATTTTAAACATTTTAAACATCTTTCTTATCAATTTAAAATCATATACTTATTTATTACATAACTTTGAAAACTTAATATTAAATTAAATCAAAATTACCAAATTATTAATATATATATTAGAATTTGGAATCAAGATTCATTTATTAATTTTAAACCAATATTATTTATTTAATAACTTTGAAAAGCTTTATATTAAATAAAAACAGATTTCCAAATTACTAAAAATATTAGAATTGGAAAATATACTTTATTTATTAAAATTAAAACAGAGCTAATCCATTTACAATATAAACCATATATTTATATTATAAATAGAAACCAATTTATTAGCTTTAAAAGATAAAATCTACCAATTTAAATATTTATTAAAGGAAGATTTTTAAATCAATTCAAATTATATTAACAAATATTATCAAATCAATTTAAATTAATACAGATTATTAAATAGATATTGTCAAAAATTCCGGGATATCACACCAATGCTCCTCCCAATCAACTCTGTTTACCCTTTCGACCATCAATTCATCAAAAATTCATTTTTGATTAAAAAACCTAATCATCTCATTGCCACGGCACAATCCAACACCCTAAAATCACGAAATATGCCTTAAAAATCGTGATTTACCTAGATGAATACAACCATGGACTTCGTTCGAAAACCATTTTAAAATATGCTATGGATTAAAAAAAACTACTTACTAGTTGATAGCAAGTGAAATTTTAAGACAGTTTGTGAGATATTGATTTTTCAAGGTGGTATGGTGTTTATGTTTATAAATAAACAGAGAATTTTAAGTGTTTACTTTGTTTACAGTAAACATGATTTTCCCATTTCGAGCAATTTTTAACTAAAAAAATAAATTTAAAGCTTATTTATATAAGCATGACTATCACATACAAATACACAAATAAGTTAACATATAAATTCACGGTATATATATATGTTGAATATTAACAAGTTTTAAATAGCTCACCTTTCTTTATTTCCATGCTTTCTGAAAGTGTTAATCCCAAGCTCTTAAGCACTTTAAAGTTTGATTCTTGAATGAACAAAGAGTTTTTGAACTAAAAATGATTGAGTTAAAAGGAATTATGTAATGAGATATAAAATGAGAAATGTGGATGTAAGAATAGGACGAAAAAAAATAAAGTAAAGGAGGCAAAACCCTTAAAATACCCTTGCATAAATATTTTCAGCTCTTAAATCACTTCACAAGCCACCAAAAAGGACAAGCATTAGTAAGCATATTAGATAATAAGCTGTTTCATGTACCTTAATTCATTTTTACATGATATCATTTCATGTCAAATCTCTCCATGTTACCTTTTAAGTACTTAATATTGTTCAAAATATTAGTGTTTTACACTAAAAATGTAGTTTTAAAGCAAAACACAAATGTTTACAACTTAGAATAACTTGTTATTTGATAAAAAGCTGAAAATTCGTAAATTACGTTTCGGCCACATTTTCAGTTTTCCGTTGAACTATTTATTTATGCCCACAAAATTTAAAAATAAATTTTCTATTATCAGTTATAAATTAAAAGAGGGTTATTAAATTAATAAAAATCTTTAACTGAATATTTAAATTAAATATTCATAAATTAAATATTCACAAATTAAAATGATAAAATTCTGGGTCGTTATGTTCTTCCTCCCTTCAAAGAATTTCGATCTCAAAATTTCATCTCGAACAACAAAGAAGGAAACCAGCTAACAAAAACTTAACCATTTTACTTTCCAAAATTATTGTGAAAAAATTTCAATAATCACCACTTAATTTTAAGACTTGTTCAATTTCTACTATATTCCAAGTAACACTATCTGATTTCAAACCCTTTTATTATTGAATTTATTTCCCTTACATAAATTCACGATCCAAGTACCTGCTTTTCATTTCTAAACCCTTTTGAAATGATACTATATATTTTAATCATAGAAAATATATATGTGTGTGTGTGTGTATGTAGGTATATATGTAGCCGAGCAATACCAAGATGATGCCAAGGAGATGGTTACTACAAAATAGTATCAAATATTCCCTTACAAAAGGGTAATAGTTAAGTGAAGTGTTTACCATCCGATCACATATCTTTCCCATTTTTAGTTATTTTTAGGGCACTCGAACTAGTTAACATAAAAATAATTTTTTTATTTTAAAATACTTATTTGAACCAATTTTGTATATATAATTCAAAACAAATAGTTTTAACAATTATTGATAGCTAACTTGCTTTGGATTCATTCGGATTCGAACTCTTTTTGATCGTATAATGATAAAGAGTATAATTTACTAAGTGCACTACCACATTCGCCTAGGCAAACACCCCATCATCACTTAGAAGATTATTTTGATCATCACAAAAACAAATTGAGACTTAAGCTTCGAATCAATCAAAAGAAAATACTTCTTACTTAAAATTCCCTTTTCAAAATATTCATACTTGTAAAACTTTCAAGTAAACTACTACTATTTCCAAAGAACCATTTGAAATAGTAATATAAATATTTCCTTCTTGTAAATCAAATCATGCTTTTGGGTCAAACAAGAATCTGTTTTATCAAAACCATTCCATCTCAAATTGCTATGGTAGCATTTCCTCACTTAGAAACTCGAAAATGAACATCAATGATGCTATAATCATTATCGAAATTATTTTATCAATGACAAAAGTGAGTTCAGTGCTTTCTATCACCATTAAAATTCCTTAGATACATTTCTATTCATAAATGCTTTTAATAATACTATTATTATTTTCCAAAACATTGAAAATTGTTTTCCAAAAACATAGGGATTTAAGTCGTCAAATCCCTGACTAAATCCTTTTTATTATAAGCCATATTTGAATCAATTTTAGAAATCAACTTCTTCATGCAATTATTTCTCAAATGTTTCTTTAAAAATATTCTAGTTTTCCTTTAATAACATCTTTAATCCAACATTAACATCGAACGTCTTTTAGTCAAACTGTGAAACTTAAATCACAAGGTGTTCGTTTTAATGTTTCCCTAATATCTATCTATCAACCCAGGTCTAAAAAAGGGAAATTACTGATAAATCAACAAACACTAGACAATACTCACTACTGGAGGATTATTACTAATCAAACCTTAAATGATAATAATTGAATATTATCACTTCCTAACACACGAAAAATTACTATATATAAAATTTTGAAAATCATCCTTTTATATATAAAATATACTTCTAGGTAAAATTATTTCATTTACCTATTTAAAACAATACCATGTTGATTGGCCTTGTTCAAATGTTTAGGAATCCCTATGGATTACGACAGCTACTTGTATTGACTAGAATCCATAAACACCCAACGGATTAATCAAAAGAATTTTAAAAGCTTTTTAAATATGATTTTCTAATTAACTAATATGTTTTCTTAATTTATAAATGTTTTCTAATTAAATTCCTAATAAACAAATACATTTATAAATTTATAAATGTTTTCTAAATTTATATAAATACAATCTTTAAAGAAAATAGAATATGAACCCATTATAATTTAGATAAAAATCATATGTAATATTTTAAACTCATTTTTAAATGCTATTTCAAAAAGTCCTTGTATTTATTCCTATTAAATAAATACATATCCAAATTTCTGTAGATAAATTTCTATAAAGAGAATAATATCAAACAAATCTTATTTTTAACTAAAAACATTATCTATATATTTTAAATCCAAACTATATTATTATTTTAATTTTAAGATGTATATATATTCCCTTAAATTCAAATTTATATTCAATTCAAAGTCAATTTAAAAATCCAAATCTAAAATCAATTCAAATAAATATAAATATCAATTTTTAAATAAGCTCATTACTATTTATAAATAATTTATCCTATTTTAAAATCAATTTAAATACATACATACATACATACATACATACATACATACATACATACATACATACATATATATATATATATATTTAACACACTTATTAACTTTGAAAACAATAAGTCAATTTAGAATTTATTTACACAAACAAAATAATTATTCTTTTTTGTAACCAATCTACAACCATAATTAAGACATTATATTATTATTACTTGGTTATTTATTTTTGAAAATAACAATTTTATCAATTTCAAGTAATTTAAATTAAGAGATTATCAACATTTTAAACTCCTTGAAATTCCGGGATATTACATTCCTCTCCCCTTAAAAGAATTTCGTCCTCGATATTTAAAACAAAGATAATCCAAAGTTTTATTTTATTTCTTCCAATTCAAACATACATATCAGCCATACACTATTAATCCAACAAACAATTTCATCCAAACAACCAATTCAATTAAATAAACAACACAAGTTATCCGGACACAGATCCGGATAAACTTCTTAAAATTATCTCGAGTTTCCCAAGTACAGACACAGGAATACTCACTCTACTAAATCCAAACTAGCTATACTGCTAAGCTACTGAGTTTCTACTCATTTAGATCTATAATCTGCACAAGATACCAGACCACAGACAAGTCTGATCAACAACTAAATCCTTCGCAGAACTACTGGTCTCAAAACCCGTGATGGACCAAACACGTTCTCCCTCAGAGGCACGTGAAATATTTTGAATTCCAGTCTTCCAAATTGGCAATTCAACTCTTCAAACCAAAGCACTTATCCTTACAAAACTCAGAAGAATCCAATATACCTCGGAGCTCACCTCATAATCTCACCAAATCTTATTGCTACCTTTACCAGAGAAAACCTCAACAACATCGAAGCCTCCAACTTCAAATTCCAAATTCTTCCGTTTCTTAACCTCAAAACTTTCCGGATGATCCAAGCTGCATACAGATCCTTCCTGATCAGCTCAACCTTCGCTGATGCTTCTACAAACAAACTGGATCAAAACAACTCAACAAACCGATCCTCACAAGATCTACCCAAAATCAAAATCAAACTTTACTATCAGCAGTAGAAAACAACTTCTCCCATCCGGAAAAGACAGAACAGAATCACTCGCCAACTTGCCTCGGATCCTGAAAAAAAATTAGTAGAAACTCTCAAATCCAATCACGACAACTTCCACTTGTTTCCACTCCAGAACAACTGCCACCTTGCTTTTGTTGCGCAACTCTTATTTGGAGCAGATGAAAAATGCAGTTGATGAACATAGGCACAGACTAAACAGCACATCCCAAAAATAAGGTTCAATAGAAGTTCCAAGAAATACAGAGCTGCTTCACTAAACAATCAACTTAGGAGACATCTTTCTACCTAGCTGAATCACCGGTATCATTCCTGTCATCAAGTCGATTCAGAACTCAATCTCCAATGCGAGCAAATCTCTAACTTTCCTGAAGATATACGAAAAAACTCAGACAACTCCAAAACTCCTACATCCTCTAGAGATGCCACAAACCCAAGCAAAAGACTATCTAAGATAATCACCCAAACTATCGCATATCATTTTTGCAATCAACCAATCCAATACCCAAGATACTGTTCTCTCTTCACCAATCAGAACAGCTTATCCTCGACCAACTAATCCATTGAAGAAACAGGTCCTTTCAGCTGCTTCTGA
Source organism: Allium cepa (assembly GCA_030765085.1). Lineage (NCBI taxonomy): Eukaryota > Viridiplantae > Streptophyta > Magnoliopsida > Asparagales > Amaryllidaceae > Allium > Allium cepa. Next base: position 295,407,160 of record CM060941.1, on the reverse strand, counting down.
ATTCCACCTCTAGGAAATTGCTAAGCCAAAAATCTCTGTTGGAATACAGAACACTCCCGAGCTGCAATTCTGCCACAGATGCCAAAGACTTCTTAATCCAAGCTCTTGAATCCTCAAAACCAGATCAACCAATCCCACACAGGACCTTGAGATTTGCAGACATCTCCTCAAGAAACTTGGGCCCCAAACCAAACACAAACATCCTGCTGAACTCAGCTACAATACCAAGCAGACACACTTCCTTAAACTTGTTCCAAAAGTAAACATCTTCAGAGACATCCATAGTCACTGCATCTCATCACTCAGCTACTACTTCCTGAGGTTGCCAAGATGCCATCACCTGATCAACCAACAAATCCAAATTCTCAAAAATCCGCTCACACGAGCGCGTTCAAACTTACACTTCAAAGATGAACTCTGAACCTTAACAGGTTTCCTTCAGAGATCAATAAAATCCTTACACAAACTGCAAAGATTACTCGAGATGGCATTAGGTCTACAGTCTCGACAAATACACTTCCAATCTCAAACATTCAAACTCCAACCATTGGTGGCCGTGCTACACACCACTACCCTATCTACCTTTATAACTTATGTTGGAAAACCCGAACAGGTAACCCAACGGATAGGTAGAAATATATATATATATATATATATAACTATATATATATAGTTATATAAAAATTTTACAAGTACGCTCTCTCAAGAAAGACACCACTATAGAGCCTAGGTATTCGCTCAACCTATGCTCTGATACCAAGTGAAACGACCCATCTTTCTCTCCACAGAAAGACGCATCATTTTAAAGAAAGAAAGGGATAGAAAAGAGAAAAGACATAGAAGAAAGAAAGAAACAACATCAGAATCTAAACAGCGGAACGAATAAATTATATTAATCACATAATATATTACATAGTATCATATACATCAGAGATACATAGCTAAAACAACACATACTAGACAGTTATAAACACCTGTCTAGTTATACAACTCAATATACAACACAGACAAACGACTTAGAGAACACACAGCGGAATACTATATATCTATACGCAGAAGCCTTCTGCTCCATTGCTCATCCATAATTCGTCAAAGCTAACCTGAATCCCCGGGCTACTCGTAAAAATTTGAGTACCCAAGAGTTTAAGAAAAGCAGAATAAACTCCGGATTAGACATGGGTCTGGTGTGAGTAAACGGTTAAAGTTGCTTAAATTTAGAAACCTTTTGAAAGAAAGGGTATCACGTAAGACTCCCCACACATAAACATAGGAAAGTTTTTACCTTACGCTAACCAAAACATTTGATAGGATATCCGATGATATTATAATAGGTCTAGGGTTTTCAAATAAATATGAAATAGCCGAAATTGTTACATTTATTAAATTCCAGCTACTAGCCACAAAAGTAGGTAATACAATCAAATCCGATGGCACTTATTAGATTTTTGGATTCCATACAATGGCAGGGCTACCGGGGTACCGCCCGTCACAGTACGTGGCCTAGATCACCGTACCGAGGATCACTCCCAATCCCCTGCAACACAAGGCCGGAACCATTCCTTACTGAACAGTTCCGAACAAGACAACCCCGCGGGTGTAGCTAGCAACCGCCCACATAGCCGAATAAAAAGGGACCTCTAGATAGGGGAAAATATCGTCCTACTTGGGCATGACCCACTTAACCTTGCTGCACCTCCCCTGTTTTATCCATTCTCGGTTGATGAGGCTTGAGGCTACGATTACCTTTAGTGAACACATCACTTAGAATGCTCATCGTCCACCTGACGATGTTCTGAAAGCATTCAATCCATACAAGTTCGTTTCGAGTTCGAACGAAACCGAAGGCATTATCTCGTTACACTCATTTTGGAATCACCCTCGGAATTAACGACAATAACCCTTGCACTCTGAATCTTTATCTTCACTTGAAATTCACGACCTATCGTTAATTTGGATCGATGTGGTTTTCAGATATCCAAATATGGAAACCCGATCCCGGTCTCATCGAAATCCAAAACGTATCTTTTAGGTCCACGTTGTTTAAGGTTAAACAATTCAATTCAACTATCTATATACACACAAATAGATAATTCACAATATCACAATAGATAGTCTACATTATCATCACAACAGATAATTCATGTTATCATCACAAATAGATAACTTATACTATCATCTCAATGCAACCAAAGCATCCATATCATATATCACACATATCTCATCAGAGATATCAAGCAACTAAGCCATTCAATATAAATCAGCCATCCATAAGCAATGATCTATAAATCAAACCATTTATAATTAATTCAAAATGAATTAAATTAATTACTTCATCTCTTAATTAATTTAAAATTAATTAAATTAATTACCTTCATCACAATAAATCTTGCTTACTTATCCATTAATTAAACCAATTAATTAATCATCATCTTAATTAATCAACCTTGATTAATTATCTCTTAATTAAGTAATTAATCCTTAATTATTCTCATTAATCATATTAATTAATGAACCTTAATTAATTACTTCCATTAATTAATTAACTATCATTAATTACATTATTGCTTAATTAAGTACATTAATTAATCATGCTTAAATTAATTAAATTAACTTTAATAATTATAAATAGCAATAAATTACTCTTAATTACTTTTAATTATATTTATGAATCCTTTGATGTATTACACTAAGTAATAAATCCTTACTTACTTTACCAAGTAATTATCCATTTAAAATTACTTCCCACTAAGTAATTTCCCATATCTCAATTACCTCTTGTAATTTATCCATCAATTACTTATCTTAAGTAATTACTCTTATCAAAACTCATTAAGTAAGCATACTTAATCATTTATCATGCGACTATCTTTAATTAATTAACAAATTAATTAAGTTAACTTGATCACAATCACCTCATAAATCATAATCGAGTAATTCATCCCTTAATTACTCTTTAACCAAATTAATCATTAATTACAGATTAATTATCCTTCAACTATTAATTAATAAACCTTAATTATTAATCAATCCTTTAATACTTAGTAATCAATCCCTAATTACTTATATAATTAATTAATTAAAATTAATTAACTAATTAATTATCTCTTAATCATTAATTAATAAAACTTAATTATTAATTAACAACCTTAATTACAAATTAATTAATCCATAATTATAATTAATCAATCCTTAATTACAATTAATTAACCTTTAATAATAGTTAATTAATTCTTAATTAACCTGCATTATAGATTAATAACCTTTTAATTATTAATCAAGAAAACCCAATTATTACTTAATAAAAGTTTATTAAGCATTTCTTAATTACTAGTTTTTAATTAACCCTTAATTACTTAATTAAGAAATAATTACAATTTAATTAATCATTAGTCATTAATTAAATCATCATAATTATTAGTTAATTAAATTAATAATTATACTTAATTAATTACTTAATTAACCCTTTTAAATAATTAATTAATTTAATTAATTAAACTTAAAATTTCTTAATTAACTTAATTAATTACAATTCATTAAAACTTAATTATCCTTAAGATAAAACATTATCTTTAATTATCCTTGAAAACTTTACTTAACTTAATTTATAATTAGTTTAAAATATAAAGTAATCATTAATTACTTACCTTTGATTATTAATTAACAATCCTTAGTTTTCAAGTTAATAAATTACTTGAAAACTTTAATTGTTAATTTATAAATCATTATTCATTAACTAATTCAAAAAAACATTTCCTTATAAATTTCCTTTTATATTTCAAAATAAGTATGAAAATAACATTAAGGTTTTAACTTAAAACATTTAAAACCATTCATACAAATTTATTTATATAAACAATTCAATTCAAAGAAATTAATTTAGCGTAATTATTTAAAATTTAAAACTTACTTTATTTTAAATTTAAAAACTGGTTAAACATTTCACTTTGGGTTTAACCCATGTGTACTTGAACCAAAAACAAGTACATCATCTTTTCTTTTAAAACAATTTGACTTGAAAATTTTAAAGACTGTTTTATAACAAAATCTGGAAACTGTTAAAAAAAATTAACAGTTTATTTCTTAAATTCTTCTGTACGACCCTAGGAGTTATTCGAGCCAAAACAAAATCCACACGAGTCCTTTCCCGAGTTAATTGCCATTCCAAAAACTAAAACAATCACTAACACAACCTGCCACCGTGCAACCTGCACCACCTTCGATGATCCTCCAACCATCACCAGAAACTTCTACACACCCACGATTGCTCCAGCAACCCTTCAAAATCATCATCACGCTATCTCAAACCATAATTCCAAAACTAAGTATCCTGTTGAAACAGGAACTTCAAACTACTGCCAGAAAAACCGTATCACCCAAACGCCTCTGACCACCGGAGGTTGAGCTACCTCGTCCACGACTTGCCGATCACCTATGCAATCCAAACTCTTCTACCTCGACCCACTCGATCAACCATAGGTGACGAAACAATCCCCAAATCAGACCCTGAACCAACTAGGTGTTAAACCCTACATCAGCCCTTCACCATCGCTATGGCGATCATAAAATCCAGCTAGCATTTTTCCCATGCTTACCTACCTTCTCGCCATCTCCTGAAACAATCCCATTCATTCCGATCTCCTTGATCGTCAGAAAGAACCAAAAAACTCACTTCCAGTTATTCCCATAATTCACCCTCAATACTTTATTAAATTAATTTCAACATTCAGTTTATATTTTCCAGTGATAATTCAGTTTATATAATTATTTTATCCAATTTCAACATTCGATTTCAATCATTGATGTTAAAATGTTACTGCATTGTTTGATTTCCAGATAATTTTCAAATACCAGATACTTAAGTCTATTTTTAGTTCTTAGTTTATAATTAAACTAACCTAATTTGTTTGAATCTAAGTCCTAACAGTTGTTTAAATAGAAATAGCTTGAAGTTCTGATTATAACTTAAATTCTGCAGTAAGGAAAAACAGAGAAGATCAATGCAATCAAGCATGCACGGTTTCAAAGCATAACAAAACATATTACATATTTATATCTACACAGAGGCAAACTTTTATATATATAAAATAAACATCATCACAAACTCACATACAACAGATAATTAACTACTTAAGTTTTAGTAAAAATGTTCACTCGCTATTTTAATGAAGTGCAGAGGTTTTAATCTTGATGATAACATTGGAAAACTTGCAAAACACTTGAACTTGAAACTGAAGCTTTTGAAACAGAAATGCTTCATCTCTTTGATTTGCTTTAAACCGAAATGCTTCAGGTTTGCATTTTGGAAACTGGCAATGCTTGAATTTTTGAAATGGCTGTGATTTATAAAACTGGAGTACTTGCTTCAGGTAGAAAATTTGAAGATATTCCTTGCTTTGAAAATTTGTTACGGTTTGACTTGCTTTAAAAAAAATTTGAAATGCTTTGAAAACTTTATGCCTTGACCCAGATTCACTTGCATGCACTTGAAAGATGGTTACATACTAGATTTGTTAACAGGGATTGATGTTTTGAGGAGTGTTTATAGGCTTTACAGATTTGGTATAAGGAGGTTACAGGGAAACAACATTTCAGATTGGTTTTGAAAAGTGCCCAGATCTAAGACAAATTTTTTACAGGGTTTTTAAAAGAGCAACATCACATTTGTTTGAGAGATTTCTGGAAAGAGTTTTACTGAGGAATATTTTACAGGTTTGAGGAATTTCAGATTTGAAAGTGAAGATTGCATGGAAAATTCTAGTTTTCGTTTAGAAATGAACTTAGATTTTAAAGAAAAAGAAAATGAAGAGAAGATAAGGGTTTATATAGGTTAATTTCAGTTTTTATTAAAATTAAAAGAAAATTTAAAAAAATGTGACACTTGTCTCTAGCTTATATTAATATGTTAACACTTATTACTTAAAAGGTTATAACTTTAACACTTGTCATTATTTATTTATATTTATCCTAAAAGAATTTTAAAAGCTTTTTAAATATGATTTTCTAATTAACTAATATGTTTTCTTAATTTATAAATGCTTTTCTAATTAAATTCCTAATAAACAAATACATTTATAAATTTATAAATATTTTCTAAATTTATATAAATACAATATTTAAAGAAAATAGAATATGAGCCCATTATAATTTAGATAAAAATCATATATAATATTTTAAACTCATTTTTAAATGCTATTTCAAAAAGTCCTTGTATTTATTCCTATTAAATAAATACATATCCAAATTTCCATAGATAAATTTCTATAAAGAGAATAATATAAAACAAATCTTATTTTAACTAAAAACATTATCTATATATTTTAAGTCCAAACTATATTATTATTTTTATTTTAAGATGTATGTATATTCCCTTAAATTCAAATTTATATTCAATTCAAAGTCAATTTAAAAATCCAAATCTAAAATCAATTCTAATAAATATAAGTATCAATTTTTAAATAAGCTCATTATTATTTATAAATAATTTATCCTATTTTAAAATCAATTTAAATACATACATACATACATACATACATACATACATACATACATACATATATATATATATATATATATATATATATATATTTAAACACACTTATTAACTTTGAAAACAATAAGTCAATTTAGAATTTATTTACACAAACAAAATAATTATTCTTATTTTAACACTAATCTATAACCATAATTAAGACATTATATTATTATTACTTGGTTATTTTTTTTGGAAAATAACAATTTTATCAATTTCAAATAATTTAAATTAAGAGATCATCAACATTTTAAACTCCTTGAAATTGCGGGATATTACATTAGAATAGAGAAAAATCGTTATGGGCTAAAATGATAGGCCTGAACGATTTTTATTTATTTCATGTTACTTGGAATTGCGGGTTAGAAATGATGGAACCCGAGTTTTCTTTGTAAATTATGCATTGAAATGATATATATCCGTATCACTTGACCTAGGTTAGAAAATATTACAGACCTATGGTTAATGTATATATTTTCTAAAAGTTTTAAAGTATTTTAAAAATGTAAATTTATGATATTTTGATTTAAAAATGAATTTAAAATGATTTTTATAAGGTGATAATAATTTTTGTATAAATTAAAACGTGAAATAAATGAATTTTTAAGCTGAATTTTGAAATATAACTTAAATTGAAAATTCGGGAATTTTGTTCAAAAGTGAAATTTAAATTAAGTAAATAAAATGAAAAATAAGTTATATTGGAAATTTAAATTTAATTGTTAAGTTAAATTTTAAAATATAAAGAATAGAAAATTTAATGCTTGAATCTAATAAGCAAATTATTAAATTTTGATTTTTTGTATGAAAATTTAACTTTATAAAATCGTAAATTAATTGGTATTTAAATGATTATTTAAAGTGAGAAATTATGATTTTTGTAAGTTAAAAATGATTTAAATTAAAATATAATTGTTTATGAAACTGTATTGAAAACCTTGAATTTTAATTAACAGCATTTCTAAAATGCTATCATTTCTTAGGTAAATGATATTACAGCATTTGTAAATGCTGTAGTTGATACTAATGAACTATAATTAAAAATGAACTAAGGGCTATTACAGCACTTTGTAGGTGCTGTAGTTGTAGAAACTTAAACTTGAACTAAACCTATTACGGCAGTTTAAAATGCTATCTTTGTTAAAATAAATGGTTATCAAATGTAACTTTCCGTAGCATTTTCTAAGTGCTGCGAAAGTTGTAATAATACTGTTTTAATAAATTTAAGTGAATAAATGAATTCCGAAAGGATTAAATTTTTAGGAATTAATATTTGATTTTTAAATATAATAACTTCATTTTAAATGGTTTAAATGGAGCATTTTCTTTTGAAATATAAACCATTTTGAAATGTGATTTGAAATGGTATTTAAATTAAATAAAAATCAGTGAGGTTTTGGAAGGATATGATATTTTGACATTTTGAAACGAATTTGAAATGATATTGAATTTCTAAATGATATTTGGTTTAGAAGTATAAAATAACATTTTTTAATTTAACCACGGGATGTATTTAATTTATGGTTTAACTGATCCTTAGAGGATGGGCGATCCCAAGCATCCTTTAAGTTATTGTGCAATACTACTATAACTTGAGTTGGTTTATATTATATAAGTATGTATGTCCAGACTCGAGTATTTTGTGTTTTACTTTGCGCTCGGGTCAGCCTGAGTATTTACAGCTTAGCTTTGGATTTCTTTTCTGGAGCTAGGAATCGCTGGAGATTCTGCTTGTCTAGTTATCTGTTCCCTTTCAGTTTCAGTTGTTCTATTTCAGTTCTGGTATTTATAAACTTCTATGTGTTTGAGATTTGTATTATATTTTTTTTTCAAATTGATATTATGTATTTGTTTTTGAGATTTTGTTATAGTACCTTCATGAACTACTATGGTATTTTAATTTCCGCTGCGAGTTATTCTGATATATATGTGTCTATGATTCTGTGATTGTTTTTTCATTTGCTCCAAATTTATTTACAATGCGGTATTTTGGACAATTCAAGTCCGACATGTGTGGATGCGAATGGCTGAAAACATCGGGTTGTTACATTTGGTATCAGAGCTTTGGTTTTTAGGCAAACCATAGCCTGCGGAGCAAAAAATCATTAGAGATATGGTAGAAATACCCTAGAATGAGTGAAATCAATCACTGAATCCTTTCTTTGTAAGAGAACGTATTTTAGAAGTATAAAATGATTTCCAAATGATTTTAAAGCATTTTCAAAGATTATTTGGGTATAGTTTTTTTTATTTTTAAATCAAGGTTTTCTAAAATTCATCCCTTTGGTATCCACCTTGTTAGTAATCTCTTGGTTAGGATTCTTATTGATTAGGATTCCTTGAACTTTGGAATGATCCCACTTGTTCTGAAATCCAGTCTAGTCTTCCCTATTTATCCTTTTGATTTTGGGGCATTCCATAACTCCACTTTGAATGACCTCTATAAAGATTGGTGATTCCGTAAATCTTTGAATGATTTGTAAAGGGGTGAAACTCCTTTACAATTGACATTGATTCACTGGAGATTTCTGTATCTTCGAATTTCGATGCTATTTACTTTCTGCTATATCTGGATTCTATCTCTAGCGATCGAATGTCGATTTGCCTTAGATTTCCAAATTGATTATATTCCTGAAGTCACGGTTGACCCGGTTAAGGTCGCCCGCGATTTATATAAGTTTATCCATCTTCTATTTGGTAATTAAATTATCTCATCTTCGCTCGAGCTTACCTTTGAACCACAATTCTATTTGATTAGAGTTCCTCTAAATTTGAATCTCCTTCTGTTTTGAAATCCATCCTTGAATAATCACTTGAAAATTTGTGTTTGATTGTATTTTGAGTTGTGCATACATCGGAATTATTATTTTGATAAGGATGACCCTATTTTGTATATAAAAGTGAAATGTTTTCGATAAGGATTATATACCTTTTAAAATGAAAATTTGAAGTTTCAAAAGGATTTGAAAATTTGAAACTTTATAAGAAATTTGACTTATATAAAAATGATTTATAACTGAAGGGTTTTGAATTTGAATTTCGAGGAATCGAACTCAGGTGTTTTGAAATCGGTTTTAAGATTTTGGAAATATATAATAATAATACGTTTTAAAGAAATTTTCTGAATAAAAAATGTTTCAAATGTATTCGAATGAATTCCAATGATTTCAAAGAGATTTCAAAGAAGTTTTAAGAAAATAAAAGTCCAAAACCCACTTATGTCGTTGGAAAATAATTTCAGTGTGTAATGCATGATTAATCGACATTGATTTTCGAGTTTCTGAGTGCGGGAGAGGCCACTCTAGTAGCTTTACTATGCGAGTGATATTGTGAAACAAATTTTGATTTCAGATTTCGAAGTTTCGTTTGATGTTCGAAAGATATATGTATATATATATGAAATGATTTAAAGTAAGCCGATGTTCAGTCCTCGAGATTCAGATTTGTTTTAGTGTAATCTTATCCATTGGAATTGATTTAATGATTTGTTGGTGATTTCCAACTTTTGGATTTTAAATATGATTTCTTCGACTATTTTTAAAGTTCGAGCACTTCCAAATCAAGGTTTGATTTTCAAAGCTAAGTAATCCCAAAAAAATTATAAATCATTCGATTAAGTAAATGAGTTGAAACTGTTTTGTTAAGTAAATGAATAAGGCTATTTTGAATTATACTAATATTGAATTTAGTTTTGGAATGTTTTGAATAAAATTTAGTTTTAAATGGTTTGAAAAGGTAAATTGATCTTTTGAATAGAAATAAATAGTTTAAAAGTTTTAAAGGGATAGTTATAACCTGGAAATCATTTTGGGTATAATTGATTTTGAGAAAGATATTTGGTTTTGAAAATAGATTGGATAGTTAAACCTAGTATTTATATGATGGTTTTGGAAATGAATTTGTTTGACTTAAATTTTGTTGATTTGGAAACCAGGATTATTTTCTAAATCTATTGTTTTAAGAAACTCTGAAAACTGAATATATGTAATTTGAAAGAAATGATTAGGCGAAATCATATATGATTTTGAAACTAAACCGTTATTGAAGGAATTGGTATTGAGAATCTTGTTTTATTAAATACTTTGATATAGGAGTTATCGAACTTATATGAAATTGATTTGTATAAGTATAAAATTGATTTGAAAACTGTTGATTTGAAAAGTTACTCATACTCAATTTGGAAAGAGAAATCCGTTATAATCGAAGTCTATATAAGTGTGCTTTGATATACTATTGATTTTGGAAAGTATTTGATTTGAAAATGAAATCTTATATATAATGGACTTTATATAAGTATGATATTTGAAAGTGATTTTGGAAGGTACTATATGATATATATTTTCGAAGTAAAGATATGGAAAGTGCCTTCTGCTTGATATCCACTTTGTGGCCACACCGTGGATTCATTCTATCGATATTATTATCTCTGATTTGGGTTTTTCGAATATGATACTCGAGTGTCCATCGAATTCCATGGCAATGTCCATGGTCTTATGAGCGCGACTGCATAGCGTAATTCGCCTGGCTAAGATGGCCTGGGGGTACGGATGTTTCCTGGGGGATCCAGGCATAACCATTGTGTATCTTGTGATCTATGTAGGCCATATTAGTAGCGAAATCCGCTGGCTGAGATAGCTTAAGGGTACGGATGTTTCCTAGGGGATCCAGGCGTAACCATTATGTATCTGCAGTCTATTAGTCATCATGGCGTAATTCGCGGGCTGAGATAGCTTATAGGTATGGATGTATACTGGGGGATTCAGGCGTAACCATTGTGTATCTGCGATCCATGGTTAGACAAATTCTTTGGGTTGGTTGATTTGTTTGGATTGTACTTTACATATCTGTTTTTTAAAAGGTTTTTCAAGTATTTTCACTGGGTGTCGAAACAAGTCTGCTAAGTACCTGGAGAATTTTAGCTTTGCGCCTGATCAACGCAAAGCCAAAGTCTGTAGGAACGAAAGTAAACTTGTTAAGACATCGAGTTATAAAACTATTTTGATAAAGTATTATATAAAGGATATTTTGATCATTTATTTTACTTTTCTAAATTATTTAAAAAAATGTTTTAAACATTGGTTACTTCGAACTATCGGATTTAAATCAAATGACTATTCATCATATTATAAAATGTTTAAAATGTTAAATATAAAATTTTAAATTGAAATTTATATAGATTTAAAAATATGGTTCATCCTTGTCTTTCTACCAACTTTCCCTTCTAGCTATTTCTATCTTCTTCCTCTTCGAGGGTCCTTTCTGCATTGTGGAAAGAGTTGGTTCTTTGGCTTATCGTTTGGATTTGCCCAAGAAGCTTTCTGGAGTGCATGATGTATTCCACGTCTCACATCTTCTTTGGTATCTTCATGACCCATCTTGTTTTGCCTTCTACTCTTGATAATTGTATATTGAGCTTAATCTGACTGACGAGAGTAAGCTACTTCATATTGTCAGCAGAGGTATGAAGCAACTAAGAAGGAAATTTGTTAGTCTGATCAAAGTACCGTGAAGTACTGATGATCGAGATTATACCTAGGAGACGGAAGAGAGCATTCGTGCTTCGAATCCGGAATTTGTTTTTTCAGGTACTATTTGTTTTGTCTATTTTGCTTTTTCCTTATTTTCCTTGCTCATTCCATTTCGGGGACTAAAAAAGTTTTGAGTGGGGAGAGTGTAACAACCCGGTATTTTGTGATTATTTTTAATTGTTTATTTTGATTTTTTTTATTTGAATTTCTGATTTAAAAACTTTATTATATTTATTAAAATGGATGAATTTTATTATTTTAAATATAAATTTTGATTTTTGTGTGAATTATAATTTCAAGCCTGAATAAATAAAATATTTCCAAAAAAATGTTGATTTTGGTCAATTTGGTCAAACTTTGACTTTTAAATTTAAAACTAAAATATTTTAATTCTTAAATTTTATCTTTCATTATGAAAATAAATTAAATTTCAAGAATACTGCTTTTTGTTACGTTGAAATCTGATTTATATTGTGAAAGTTATGCTTTTTACAATATTGTATGTAAATTGTTTTATTTAATAAAACTGTCTATTTTAATTTACATAAATAATATTTTATTTGTCATATCATGTTCAAAAATATTTTATATGACATGTTAGGTATATATTTTTATTTTAAAACATTATTAAAAGTGATGTTATAATTTTCCAAAACTTATTGTATTTTATTTTCAATTTTTAAAACCTAGTTTCTATTTTTAAGCTATTTTCTAAATTTATTTATATTTATCTAAAATTTATTTATTTATTTTTATTCAAACATTATTTTGTTGTGTTTTTATTTTATTTACATTCATTTTTCATGTTTTTAAAAATGAATAAAGAAAAAAGGAAATTTGAAGAGTTTTCAACCTTTCACATGCCTTTGACTTTTCACCTTCTTTTTACCTTTTCATTTTCAAATCAACACATGCATTGATGGCCGACCTTATCTCATTTCTTCAGTCGATTACTTTCTCATTTCTCACTCATAAACTTTTCTTCTCATCTCAAAAACTTCGGCCTCCATTTCTGAAATTTATTGGTAATGTTTCTTTCACTTTTTTTCATTACTTTCTTTCTTGTTTTAGTGATATTTTGCCTTGCTTTCACTTAGCATATTCGACCACTTGCTCCTCCATCACCATAGCCACCTTCACCACCACCACATTCGGCCGCCACCTCCTCCAGCACCTTGTCCAGTCATGGCCGTACACCCCGTAGGTTGAAAACTCTATCAAATATTGCATGCACCACTTGATAACTTGCTAGCCGAACTCCAATGCCATCACCACTTCACAACCCCTCTTGGCCACCACTTGCATCACCACCACCAACCTCTACCTGACCCTAAGCCACTGCCACATCATCCTCTGACCTCCACCAGGCCTGGCCGTGCCACTTGGAGCCATGGCCGTGACTTGTAGTTGCATAAAATTTTACTTTTGTTGCCTTGAACTTTGTCTCATGCCATAAACAATTTTCACTCCTTCACTTCCTCATTATGGCCGACCATATTGATCCATACCTGATCCGTTCACACACCATAGCCGTGCATTATAAACCATATGGCCGAGAATTTGATAGGTGAAAGCAAGTGCAAGTGGTTTGGTTCTTTGTTATGCATAAATTCTAGACTTGTTTAATGTTATATCGTGTTGTATATTTATGTGCTTTATATTGTTTTAAATGTAACAACACAACTATTTTGGCTCTTCCCTCACTTGAATCCATAGTCATGCCTTCGTGCTTTCTCGGTCTTTGTTGTGTGTCTGAATCTGTTATCTCCAGCTTGTAGAGGTGAGTATTTCTCACAAGACATTATGTACTTATATAAGTAGTGAATTGACACCGTGTGAATCTATAGATATTATTATCATATTATAACTGCTTATGCCATGATCATATGATGTTCACCCTATTTATACACCTGTCATATCATCTGTTACTGTTATATAATGCTATTCTGTTTATTTATATCAGTTTATCACACTACAAGTTCCCCGTAGAATAGAATCACTATGGGTTGAAATGATACATACCCGAATGGACTTTAGAATATGGAAAAATCGTTATGGGCTGAAATGATAGGCCTGAAAGATTTTTATTTATTTCATGTTACTTGGGATTGTGGGTTTGAAATGATAGAACCTGGATTTTCTTTGTAAATTACGGATTGAAATGATATATATACGTATTACTTGACCTATGTTAGAAAATATTACAGACCCATGGTTAATGTATATATTTTCTGAAATTTTTAGAGTATTTTAAAGACGTAAATTTATGATATTTTGATTTAAAAATAAATTTAAAATGATTTTTATAAGGTGATAATGATTTTTGTATAAATTAAAATGTGAAATAAATGAATATTTAAGTTGAATTTTGAAATATAACTTAAATTGGAAATTTAGGAATTTTGTTTAAAAGTGAAATTTAAATTAAGTAAATAAAATGAAAAATAAGTTATATTGGAAATTTAAACTTAAGTGTTAAGTTAAATTTTAAAATATAAAGAATAGAAAATTTAATGCTTGAATTTAATATGCAAATTATTAAATTTTGATTATTTGTATGAAAATTTAACTTTATAAAATCATAAATTAATTGGTATTTAAACGATTGTTTTAAAGTGAGAAATTATGACTTTTATAAGTTAAAAATGATTTAAATTAAAATATAATTGTTTATGAAACTGTATTGAAAACCTTGAATTTTAATTAACAGCATATCTAAAATGCTATCATTTCTTAAGTAAAGGATATTACAGCATTTGTAAATACTGTAGTTAATACTAATGAATTAAGGGCTATTACAACACTTTGTAGGTGCTGTAGTTGTAGAAACTTAAACTTGAACGAAATCTATTACAGTAGTTTAAAATGCTATCTTTGTTAAAATGAATGGTTTTCAAATGTAACTTTCCGTAGCATTTTCTAAGTGATACGAAAGTTGAAATATTACTGTTTTAATAAAGTTAAGTGAATAAACGAATTTCGAAAGGATTAAATTTTTGGGAATTTAATATTTGATTTTTAAACATAATAACTTCATTTTAAATGGTTTAAATGGAGTATTTTGATTTGAAATATAAACCATTTTGAAATGTGATTTGAAATGGTATTTAAATTAAATAAAAATGAGTGAGGTTTTTGGAAGGATGTGATATTTTGACATTTTGAAATGAATTTGAAATGATATTGAATTTTGAAATGATATTTGATTTAGAAGTATAAAATAACATTTTGTAATTTAACCACGGGATGTATTTAATTTATGCTTTAACTGATCATTAGAGGATGGACGATCCCAAGCATCCTTTAAGTTATTGTGCAATACTACTACAGTTCACTTGAGTTGGTTTACAATATATAAATATGTATGTCCCGACTCGGTTGTTTTGTGTTTTACTTTATGCTCGGGTCAGTCTGAGTATTTACAGCTTAGCTTTGGATTTCTTTTCTGGAGCTAGGAATCGCTGGAGATTCTGCTTGTCTAGTTATATGTTCCCTTTCAGTTTCAGTTGTTCTATTTCAGTTCTGGTATTTATAAACTTCTATGTGTTTGAGATTTCTATTGTATATGCTTTTCAAACTGATATTATGTATTTGTTTTTGAGATTTTGTTATAGTAGTTTCATGAACTACTATGGTATTTTAATATCTGCTGCGAGTTATTCTTATATCTCTGTGTCTGTGGTTTTGTGATGGTTTTTTCATTTGCTCCAAATTTATTTACAATGCGGTATTTTGAGCAATTCAAGTCCGACATGTGTGGATACGAATGGCTGAAAATATCGGGTTGTTACACATACAAGTTGTTCAAGACAATAACAAATCGAAGGCGCCCTTCCACTACATCCCTTTTGGAATCACTCTTAGAATTAGTAGAAAATAGCTCTTGCACTTCAAAGAGCTTTGTCTTTAATTCCATCATCTTCAAGATTTCTTTCGAGTGCTTGAGTTAGTTCGAAGTGGTTTTCGGATAATTCATACTTATTCGATCGCATATCTTCGAACGACCATTCGATATTTTCCAGTAAAATCAACTTTGGTTCTTTTGAAAATAAACATACGATAAATAAGCATAGAGATCACCTCCTAACTATTTAAGCAGGCAAATTTCCTTGTCTTTTGACCTTAGAGAACAAAATGAGATTTATATGCATAATACATCATCATCGAAGATAACTATGCCATATAACTCCCGTGTTTCTCCCAAATATTTCCAAAGTTATATTTGGTGAAGATTCGATAGTCCGTTATTTTACTATCAAATAAATAACAATCAAACATGGATTTAATTCCATGCGAAAACCACAAGCCTCTATTAATAAATCTTTTAATAAATCGAAACCCTTTCAAATCTTTGATTCAAAATACCTTTACAAGGATACTTTCACAAACCCCTTATGTTTCTTTCAATACTTGGAAAAACATTTGTATACTTGCTTCACCGATATAAGTATATTACCGAAACATTATACTTTCAATACTTAGAAAATATATCCATGTATTATCTCAACGGTATAAGTATATTTACAATAACTTAAGGAAGATCTCTTTTCCCCAATTCATATTTAAATAGCCAAAACCTTTATTATTTATGACATTGTTTACTAGAAACCCAAACCACCTATTCTTTGGTGTTTAGTATGACTTTCTCAAAATTTGCAAACAAAGCTTGACTTTTGGAGTTTTGAAAAAAAATTGTACAACTTACTCTCGAATGTAGCCATCTTATGCTGTAACATAATTATTCATATTCAATAGGGTATCAAGCAACCATTATTCATCTTTAAACTTTCATTTTGATTAATTAATTAGTGCTGCTATATTTTGAGTATTGGTTGAATGGAATTGACAACGAAAGTCTCCTTCAAGCAACTACGTTGAAACTCGCCCACCAGTTTAGGCTGCTTGACAAAATAATTATGAGCTGACTATTTAAAGTAATAAGGTAACATGATTAAATTCTTATTAGTATTTTACTTTGTGATATATTATTATACACTTGACACTTCATTAATTTTCTTTTAAGTATACATTTCTTTTGCAAATTCCAAATTAATTTATTGTTGTATTGCATTAAACATTTTTGTTATGATGTTTCACCCCAATTTATTTTATTAGTTTTTTATTATGCTATTATTTAGAAAGAAAGTATCCAAAATTAGATTTCTAAAAGTTCCACAATTTCCTTTCTAATAGTCAAAGACCAAATATGCTTCAATATCTTTTACGGTCTCATAAACTATGCTTTAGATGAAATTCAGTTTAACATATGCTCTTACTCTTAAGTACACGTCCTTACATAAGAATCTATCTCAACTTTACTCATCATCAATCGTACTTTTTCCAAAAAAGTTTGATTACTCCTTATCGATACTTATTATGTATCATAGAGAGGAGTGATTTTTGAGATTGAAGCTTATTCATTTTAGGTAAATTCCAATAAACTAACTTATTCGACCAAATCAAATTCTTATATTTTCTTTGCATGTTATGTTTTCTACTTGCGTTTTATGTTAGTGAACTTATCATAAATACACTACTTGTGTATCAAATACACATTTTCATTTCTATGATAATTCACCTATGAATTTAAAATGTTAATAAGATCCATTTTGGTATCATTGGACTTTGAACTGCATACATCTATTTCTATCAATTTGAAGAATTCGCCAACTCTTTTGTTGCACCCACTAAATGGTTTTTTTCTTCCTTTAATCATTTTAATTCACCAATACCATATCATACTCATGTGATTATTATAATATTTCTCAAAGATATAGCTTAGTCCATAATTCTAGAATAATTGTAAAGATTTCGTATTCTTTTATATTTTCTGTAGCTAATGCATCGCTGGTGTTATAAAATAAATATCATTATCATAATTGATTTATTTGATAATGAATATTCATAATATTCACACACAAAAATTATAACTATTTTCAATCAACACTGGAAACAACTATTATGTCATAAATAACATTTGGTATATTCATAAAAGTAATTTAACATATCTTAATGCATCCACTGATAAGTGTTATATGACATGCTCAAGCTATTTCCGCCATTGCTGTAATAGCATATGAAATATGAAGCTCCATTCATCCACTTAATATTGGTTATGTATTTCTTTTCTTGTAACTAGTTTACAGTCACAGGTTTTAGATCAAATATTTTAAAGTTGAAGCAATAAATCTTATAGAAATATATTTTCTATATAAAAATACAATTATAATCGAAATCACATTCTCATCCTATATTAAGTATATACAAGTATTTTATACAATACTCATTTCCGACGTTTCTTCATGATGCAGGAGTGATCATTCACTCTCTTCATCTTAATTGTGCCTAAGTTACATCCATTCTTATGTATTTGTCATTTTCCAAATAGTCGAACCATTTAAAGGAAATCCTTAACATTTGAAGATATCAAATAAAGTGCATTTTACGTAAATCGATCAAGCCAACTTTTTAGTGATTGATTTCCTAGGTTCATCCTGTAGTTTTCGGTTTAGTGCTACATTTAACACAACGAGATCCTTACTGTAATCAATCATATTGAATACAATATCGACAATTATAGTTTATTTGCTCATTTCAGATGAATGAATTTCATTGATTTTTTATATAATATGGTCGATTGTTCACTATATACTGTTTACATATGACCAAATGGATCAAATATCCATATTATTTACTAGTTAAACGTTTAAAATTCATAGAAGACAATGCACAGTCTCTGACAAACAAACACTTTGACCGACCCATAAATTGTAATTTTGCTTTTGCATCGGTCTTGAATCGATATATGCGAAAAGATTTATTAATAAGTATATTTTATATCCGTGTCAATCTTAATCTGGTTCATTTTCATATTTTAACAAGTAAACATTTTACCAATTAAGCCAACAGGGTTGGCGCAGTTGGTTGATGGTCCGGACTGCGTGATCGAAGGTCATGAGTTCGAGCCTCGAAACTGATAACCTTGTAACAAGTACCCCAAGTATGTGTTTGGCAGACACATACTTCCCTAGAGTTTACAAGCGAAGCTTGATTCTCTAGGTAATTCAAAAAAAAAAAACAAAACATTTTACCAATTATATTATTTGAACAAATTTATTGAAGTAGATTGTTTTAGCTTTTATAGCTTATATTCTTACACTATTAAAAAGGTTTAATATTTCATTTTAGTTTTTTTAATAAGGCTCATACAAGATTTTTATATTCCTTAGAACCCTAAGAGAAATATATGATTCTTGTGATTCCTCTAATGGGTATTAGGATTCGCTTGCCTTAGGGTTCTGACCTTGAATTTGCTCAACAAATCATAATCCTACAAGCAATGGATAAGTTTTCTCGGTTATACCATATACAACGTCTAACCGAGATTTTTTCCATAATCTCAACCATGACCTTGAGTTTTCTTGATAAATTGGGAGAGATATTCACTCATTTCTACCATTTTATAGTGGCTTAAGTATAATACACGTACCTTGACTTTTCTCGACAACTCGATAAATACATGCATGTATCTGTAACAAGCCTCCACGGAACGAGCTTAATTTTTGATCCAATAAAAGCTCATCAAATCTTAGGTCCATTCCAAAGTTAACTATTGGTTTGTAAAATTGACACTTTAAACAATATACAGAGCTATCTATCTAGGCTTTCGTAATCTCATAATAGTAGGAATAAAATATAATAACAGAAATAAGTACTCATTTCATAAGAAATCTTAGAAATACAACGCTCCAAAAAATCCATAATATAATATCTCAAAATAAAGCATCGACATGTTTAAAATATGGGTACATCTGAATACGTTAAAAACATAGATAAATAATTCAACTGCCAGAAATCTTCACCACTACCTTCGTCTTCTCCATCGGCATTGTTTCCCCGAACCTATGGGTTGTAATGAGGAGGGTGTCAGAAAAACAATGTTCGATGAATGAAAATCTCAAGTCTTACCATAATAGTATTTGGGTAGTATCATTTAGATGAGTACTATGTCTTACACAGCATATACTTCATCCTACTAAGTACACCTCCACTGTAAAGCAAAGGCTTTTCCTGTCTAACTCCATAATGTACCCTTAACTATAGGCCAAGGTCCCTTCCAATCCATCTTCGCAACTACCATGAATCGTGTCCTAGCGATATGAGAGAAAACACCTAAGTCAATTAATACCTCTTTAATGCGAATTAGGTAGATTTTGACCATTTTATACCTATACCCTAGGCAGATCCTTATCATTTAACACCTAAACCCAAGGCAGACCCCTTTCTGGTACTTATTAACTAACACCGTAAGAAATCTCATCATGCCATTTAATACTTCTTTTATGGAAATAGGTGGACCCTACAATAGCAATTAATACCCTAACCCAAAATGTATCCCTTTCGTAGATTTTCCTCTACCGTATTTTAAATGATAATTCCGACCATTTAACACTTCTTGGATAAGAAGGTGGTAGACCCTACAACCGCCACTTAATACCCTAGCCAAAAGCAAGCCCATACCGGGATATTCGTCATACGACTCATAACCCAAACTGTGACATCTCACACTAGTTCGATTATTTGTAGGTATAGGTAGCCAGATTAGCTAGGTAGATTTATCTTGTAGAATTTGGACTAACCTCACGCCCACCGTGTGTACTTATTATAGATGATGTCTCACATCAGTCCTAAGTCACATCGTTGGTAGCCTAATTAGCTAGGTAGGCTTCTGTATGCTTTTGGCTAATCTTGCCTCCCTATAGCTTAGTTATATTTCCACTCTTCTAACATACCGCCATATATTTGTTGTAAACGGTGCAGTATAAATTATACTAGTATGGACAGATATTAAGGCTATCATAACACTAAAGGGGATGAATAATATTACACCATAATAACCATTTTATAACACTTATTTTTTTAGCTTCCAACACTTATTTGCATTGTAGATTTATCACAACAATAAGCGTTGCTAAGCAAAAAATATGTGACCGAAAATACACATTTATAATTTTTTATTGCTAAAACATATTTGTGTTGGAAAATCTAGCTAATTGGAAATTAATTAAAATGTTTTAGGGAAAACATGTAAATGAACATCCTTTGTCATCCTTGGCCCTAATCACCAAACTTCTCAACGCTTATTCATTCAATGGCACCAAAAAAAAGAAATTTTCGACTTATGATTCAATTTCTATCATGACCTCAGGCGATTTGATTTCTGCCACAGCTTCAAGCAATTCGGCCATGACTCCAGGCAATTTGGTTTCAGCCATAACTTTGGGCGAGTCAATTTTGACTACATACGATTTCGACTTCAGGTTAAGTGGACATGAGCGCATAATTGATTAATTACAAACGTATTTAGTTGAGACAAGCTATCAAGTATACTTTTTTGAATTTACTCTATGTTGAATTGTTATCTTTATTTTAGATCCGTTGGACATGTCCGTTATTGAGTCATTTACTTTGTGCTTATAAGGATTAGTTTATTTTGATAACGCTGATTCTATATACTTTTTATGTAAGTTCCATTTTATTGTAAAATTGAAGTTGGAACTTGGGAAACACTTGTTTTATGAGCAGGCATAATGTGGAAGCATAAAGCTCTACAATTGAACTAGGGGATACTGTCAGCTAAATGAAACACTGTCATTACATATATTTTCATATCTAGCAAAATAAACCTAAGATTATTTTCCCCTATTCTCTTAAACTTCAGCATTGCGACTATGACAAGAATTAAACTCCTATAACCAAGTTACCGAAATGAGATATGAGAAAGTCAGTGTTCGAATAGAATTGACATTAATTCAATATTGAAAATGAAATTGTGTTTTCTATTCATTTTGCTTGTCAGTTTTATATTGCAGCCTTACAGGATTTTGATTGAAGCATGATGATATTTAGTTTTATAATGCATCTAGTTAATTATTTTTGTGTTTTACATATGACTAAACCATATGGCTTGGTTTTCAATTTAATATTTTTTCATAATGTTTTAAATTTCTTATGGACTTCAACAACATCTAGTAACTTTTGACAATCGGTTATCTTTATTTTTTTCGATACTACATAAATATTTATAGTACAATTAACTAATAGAAAGGGAACTAGCAAAAAAAAGATATATTGCTATGTTAAATATATTATGCAGATTAATTTTCACCCCAAGCTGAGATTTTTATTTACTTTTTTATTTTTTGTTTTTATACACCAATTTTCATGTTTTGATTGTAATAGTGTTGGTATCAAATTAAGCTTATATTTGATATCATGATTATTGTGGGGAATCACGTCAAAAATCCTTAGGACATTGAATTTGATTAATATCTTGAACCTCTTAAAAATGTATTTCAAATTATCAAAGTCATGACTATATTTTCAAATTGAATCACAGTTTGGAGGAATTTTGTGAGATCATGTGTGTTGCTTGCTTGAAATATTTTTTGTTACTGAATTTTGTGGCATACATTTTATTTAACCTAATCTTCCTATTTTATCACATTACTTTTCTAGATAAATTTGATATTAAATTTAGTTATGCATGTCTACGTGGATAGCTAAACTAGGCTTGCAAGTTATTTCACTCAAACGCATACATTTATATATCTTAATAAAGGAAGATTTTATTTTAATCTATAGGAGTTTATTAATTTTATCATAGTATTTGCTTTTTCCATTCTTAGTCATTGCTTGGTTACTCTTTTACTGATGGTTTGATATTATTATTTTTTATTGGTGATCCCAACATGATGATTTCTATTGAGATTATTCTATTTTAATTTCAAATTGACCTTTGATGAAAAGTACTTTCTTTTCCATAAGCATTTGACCCTTTGACTAATGGATTCTTGCCTTAAATGTATATACATTTATATTAATATGAGTATTATATTTATAGATTTTCATGTTTAGTTTTTCTATGAAAAAATATTGATGTGTGAATATAATCACTCTTTTATTCTGTTAAATCATTTTTTAAAATAAGAGTATGTCCATCGATTTCTTTCATTTAGATATATGTTGCATGTTTCCATGCTACTGACAAAGGAAACCAATATTATATGCAGTTTCACCATATGTGCAAGGCAAAAAATCATTTTGTGTTGCTTCTTTAACAAAGCATGAATTTCATCTAGACATATTTAACTATGATGGTTATGTTGGAGTACAATTTGGACAATATATGTTTTTATTATCAAATGTTACTTCTATTCTCTATTTGGTTATAATCCTGTTTACTATGTTATATGCATAATTTAGTCGCCAAATCAGCAACTACATCGGCTTATGACTACATATATTTGTGATAGTCATGTTGTTTATGAGAATATTTACATGTTATACAAATATACGAGGTTCATGAGTCTAAAATTGTATTTTAACCACATTGATTATTTTAAATTTGTTAAATGAAAAATGTATTCTCAAAAAATTTCTGTGAGCTTTGCATATAGTGAAAATCGAGTCAACCCATAGTCTTTTCAGATTTGGAATATGAAAATCCTTTATAGAAACATGTTATATTACATCTTTATTTTTATTTGCTAAAAAATTAATTCATTTTTTGGAATTAAAGCATAACGTTACATGCATTTTTCTACGATCAAAACAATTTTTTTGAAAATTTTTAAACTAATACAAATACGTATAGAGTTTTCTACAAATATTTGTAGTTCAAATACATCAAATGTTTGTAGGTTTCTTTGCAAATATTTGTTAAGCACCCGGCAAATATCTTGAAATTTAAAAATTCATTTTATTTTATAGCATGTTTTTAAGGAAAATTGCCCGCGTGTTTTGAAACTCGAGGAGGATGTTTTTATGAAATTTCCTTAATGTAATTCTAATCAAGCTTTCACCGATCAAATTTTGATCATAAATAGAGATGAAGAACCTAAAAGTATCATCGAATGCTAAATCTATGATTTTTATGAAAGGGATGAAAGTCATCTCACCCAATGAACATGAGTTGTTTGGATCAACTTAAATAAGTCGTTTTTTTGGCTTTTTTACAATTGAAAATATGTAACATTAAGGTTAAACTTTAGATGAGCATCAACATGATCTTAATATAGAATGGTCTTAACATTACTTGGGTGACCTTTATTTATGTGTAAAGTTAGTAATATTGTTCTTTGAAATGAAAGCCAGATCTTCTAGTCATGCATGCAAGTTTGTTAATTGTTTGCAGACACATAATTCTTTAATAAACACTGAAAACATTTATTCACATTATTGATTTGCAGTAGAATTTAAAATGTTGGATCTAATCTAGAGAAACTAAATGAATTTAAGAAAACGTGTAATTGCCACCACTTAGCAGTTAGCAACAAATATAACACACTGTTTGACAGTTTATTCTTTATATAACTTGTTTGATACGTTACTGTAACAATAGTAAAAATATAAAGTGATCGACTATGGAAGAACTTATATCGTTGCTTGATATGGTTAATGTCTTATTAAGCTTTCACTTTCAAGTACCGAGATCAGCTCGAATCATTGTTTGGTTAGTTGTAGGGTAATAATCATGAATACTAATTTTATTCATGTTTTTTCGATTGCAATTCAGCAAACAACGATGTAAATTGCTTGAAATTACGGATGGCTCAAGCGACTGGATCACGAAGCATCATTCTTCAAGTTTAACACAACGGTAAATTTCTTTTTCTTTCTTCGTACCATTTTGTTTTCTAATTTCAAATTTGTTTGTATTTCGAGAATTTAGTCTCGGTTGATTATAACAAGCAATTAGGTTTTTATAGTATGTGTTTCGAAAATTCGTATCTATTTGCTATTTTATTTGCCAATCAACAACAATAAACTGGTTTACAAATTAATAATAATACTTTTCTAAATCAATTTTGGAAAAGTTTGTTGTATTTGAGCTTGAACTTTGAGATATAGTTTGATTTTGTAATACAGAAAGAATTTTTTTTTGAAAATGATTTTCGTAAAGAATATGAAGAAACGTTGTTAAGATATTAAAGTTTGAAATATATTTTGAAACATAGTTTGAAATATGATTTTTGCACTTCGAAATATTTTTAAGATAGGATTTTTGAAATATTAATATGAAATATTGTTTAAAATATCATTTTTGAACTTTGAAATAACTTTGAGATATGGTATTTGAAGTATGCATATGAAAAAATATGAAGAAATATAATTTGTTTTTTATAAGATATAAAGAAACATATTTTTTGAAATGTAATTTTTATAAAGTTTATGAAGAAATATAGTTTGAGATGTCAGAATTTGACATATAGTTTAAAATATGATTTTTGAAATATAATTTTTAAACGTGAAATGACTTTGAGGTATGATTTTTGGAACTAAGTTTGATTTTTGTAAGATAAAAGAAATATCTTTTTCGAAATATGATTTTTTTTAAAGAATATAAGGAAATTTAGTTTGTGATATCGAGTTTGAATTATAGTTTGAAATAGGATTTTTGAACTTTGAAATAACTTTGAGATATTATTATTGAAATATGCAAATGAAAAATATATAAAGAAACATAGTTTGATTTTTGGAAGATATGAAGAAATATCTTTTCTGAAATATGATTTCTATTAAGTTTATAAAGAAATATAGTTTGAGACATCAAAGTTTGAAATATGTTGATCATTTTTTTATTAGTTCTTACTTCTTTCTTTGTGTTTTCTTGCCGTAAGGGATGACTAGCATATTTGGTTCAGAAGTGTTAGTGATGACTAGCATTTTGGATCTGTTTTGCCTCTTTCTAATTGTTTTCTTATTGTACATCCTTTCGAACTGCTATATCTATAATATCTCCTACATTTTTTTTCATGCATAAGTTACCAGTTAGTGATGCAAGTAAACACTGATAAATGTTCATGGTAGTCTTGTCCAATATTTTTTTTAGGTTTAGAAGTCAAGTGAAACCATTTTCCATTGAATCATTGTGTTCCGATGTACCACTTTATCATAATTGTCCATCTTTTATAATTTTATTAAATAATTCATATAGCATAAGAGAGTGTTGAAATTATTGTAAGCCACGACATATAAATTTTTTTAAGACAAGAGATTTCTTATTGTTGAAAATTTATAGATGCAAAACTAAAGTAGAGATTCAACTAATCTTCTGGATCATTGTAGATCAAAATATAATGGCTCGAGCCAATGGTGCATTTTAGCTAATACTTAATATTGCTAAGACGCTTCATTTTCTTTGAACCACAAGATTCTTAACTCAATAGTACATAACATTTAAACTCTACCTAGATTTTACGACGGAGTAGATGATATAATTCCACATTAAATAGTATAGTTTAATTTGAAACTTGAATAAGCAAAATATATTGATTGATCCTACTAATATATCAAGTCAATATTTCATTATAAAAAATGCAAAAACTTATTATCTAGGATAAGTAGAACCTTTGATAGGTTTTTGACTTACTTCTCCATGCCCAGAGATCATAAGGAACTACTCCTCAATGTCAAGTCAATATCCCATTGTTCGCTACTATAGTTGCAACTGCAGTTTGCAACTTGATGTGGTTGCTCTAAAAACTTCAACAGGGTTTTGCGTAATCAAAGTGTGTGATATATGAGACTTAGAGCGTGAATTTAGACTAGTCTTGATTTGAATAATTTTAGATGTAGTTTAGATTTCTAGTATATTACTTGACATGTCATTTTATTTAGAATTTTACTATGACATCTTTGACTGAATTTGAAAACTTGAGTTTTTTCTTAATGATTGGAGTTCAATTTTTGAAAAAAAAAATCATATTTGAGATGGAGTTGATATTTCGTTTTGCTTTATTGGAGATATTTTAGATGATTTTTGAGTTATGAAGAGTTCAATATTTTGAGTGAACTTGAAGCAGCTCTCTATGTTCAATTATATGATGTGTACCTTGATAATAAATTTTATACACATACCATATCAATATGCTATGTTATTTTCTATACTTGATTACATCATATGTATTTACTAGACCCTCACTTATGAATAGTGGAAATTTTAGTATACAGGTTGTGAACATTATGGTATAGGCACAGTCAAAATTTCACATGGAGGTTCTATCAAATTAAGGGCTAGATGTGCTACCCCAATAGCCATGACCTAGCTGTTTAAATACAAAGGTATTAGGTAATTACCCAGTTGGTCATCAAACAGGTGGTGGGGGTGCTAGTCCTGATACTGAGTAAGTAGCAGGGCTAGAATAGCCAAGGTAATTATAATCACCACTTTTTCGTAAGCGCTTATTTGGATCAAGCGTACTCGACTCAGGTACCACACTTACATTAAACAAGCATATTTGGTCAGTTATCCCATATTTGTTACAAAGATAGGGACAGACATGTAATAAGCTGTGTACAGAGTTAGCCACTTTTCATATGCCATGAGAAGGTAAAATCTTAAATGATATATACAACGCACCTGTTTCTTAATAATCTGTACCAAATTACAATATTCCCTCCTTGTAAACAACCACAGACCATGTTTACATGGTGTAAACATGTAATGTTTCCTTCACAAGGACTAGAAATTTTGATAACTTAGAGTTGAGATAGCAAAATATAAATATTAGCTTATTAAAAGAAAAACTGAATTATCATGTCTACACTATAAAAAATGATTGAACTAATCTTAATTAATTGATCTGGATAAACTCGGATGGGAATATGTTATAGTATTGAAATTGCAACTAGATTAATTTTCAACAGGTAAATCATATTATCTATGTCCCATTACGGACATATTGGGTTGTTTTTGTCCACTCTGCATGATTTTTGAATGAAAAATATGTAACAGACCTTAAAATTTGTGATTACTTCTTGAAATTTTTGTATTTATAAATTATGCTCAATAAACAATGACAATATTTTTTACCAGGCATAGCAAGTACTAAAAACAAATAGGATATGATATGAATAATACATTGTCATAGAATCACAACATAGAGCTAAATTCCTAAACATAGAAATATTTAGTTTGTTGGTTAAAGACTAACAGATTTGACAAGAGCTAAAACTCCCAATAGTCATATTTTGATTGGCAACTATTTAAAGATTATTACACATTCAACTTGAAGTTTTTGAACAAACTTATAGAGAAAAGGTTATGTAAGCACTTTAATAGATTATCGTTGACTATTTTATTCATGCTATATGCTGCATACCGATTTATAACGATCATAAAGAGTTATATCTTTAATACATATCAAATAAAATAACAATTAGGTGTTTCCATCTTTCCAATTGTTGCGCATGGGCATCATGTACTTCATGTTGAAAATATGCACATCTTTACCTCAGTTTTATATTTATTTGCTGTAACTCAATGAATTGCAGCAACTTGGTTTTACACTGAATTATAGCAACTTGGTGTTAAAACTGAGTTGCACAACCCAGTGTAAACAGTTTTAAACTGGGTTGCAACAACTCGGTTTTAAAACTGAGTTGCAACGACTCAGTTTCAACTAAGGCCACAATGGCCTCAGTTTTGAACTAAGGTCACAGTGGCCTCATTTGAAACAACTGAGCCCACTGTGGCCTCAGTTTTGAACAGAAAAAATAAATTGTAATGTCTGTTTAATGTCCATTAATAAAAAATTGCTTTTCACTTGTGCTATCGAATACATTTGCTTGTTTTATTAATGTCCTTTTATTGTTAAATCATGTATTATCATCTTGATTACTATTTGCCATTCATTTTAGTATAAATTTCAATTTAATATGATATTGAATGTATGTAGATACTTATAGAAGAAGCAGAAGGAAAGAGGAAATTTGATAGTACAAGCTATGTGAATTTTCTGATAGAGGCTTCATTATATGGCTAAAGTTTCATATTCGATATTTGTAGACTTTAACTATGAACAATGTCTTATCTCTTGTTATTGCAATTGGAATTCCTATGGAATTGGTAAATTATGTATTGATAACTTAATTATGTATTGAACTTCTCTTTTGTTAATTGATACTCTGCTTTATTATTGATTATGAGTATTGTTTTGATATTGACTGGGTTATAATTTGCTAAATTAAGATAATATTTCATATTATATATAGTCTACATTATATCCTTTAACATTCAAACCGTTATATCTTTCAACATTCGCAGTACTGATAATTGTTTATTTGTTTGTATTAATTTACAACGCTTTTAGCGTTGGAAGATATTTTTTCCAATGCTTATAAGCATTGGAAGATACTGTTTCCAAACGCTTATAAGCATTGGAAGATCTTTTTTCCCAACGCTTATAAGCATTGGGAAAAAAAAAATCTTCCAACGCTTATAAGCATTGCAAATAAATGTCTACGCCTCTATAGTGACACATATAAGTGTTACTGAAATTCTTAGCAATGCTTATACTAGTTGGGAATCCTCTGTTTTGGTGTAGTGATAGTGTTTTATAAATTATATTGAATTTTTCTAAACAGTTTTAAGATTTAAAAATAAACACAGATAATCAACACGGATATATATATTAACAGGCAGTCAAAAAAAAAAAAATATATAAATGCAGTTAAAATAAACTAAAATTAAGAGATATGATACTAAGAGTTTTATACTGGTTCAGATTAACAAACCATACATCCATTCATATATTAGTAACTATACAGATTTTTTTTTTAAACGCCTACTTTAATTAGGTAATAAGAAAACTAGAATACAACCTTAGTTTCAAGTAACAAGATACACCCTTCTAACTTTTCGAGCTCAGGGTATACTCTCTTGATTTAAACGGACGAAAAGATCACCCATTTGATTTAAGCGGGCAACAAGCACAATAATTTGATTTTAACAAGCAATAAGCACGCCCACACAAAATAGTAGTAGAGAGTTGTTGATTTCAAATACTAATAGTTGTAACTCAGATACAAAATATCCTATAGCATTTTATAGTACTTTTGATCTTTGAATTGGTGAAAGAATACATGCAAAACTGTGGCTTGATTATAAAGAATGAACTTAGTGAAATAGAGATTGAATTTGAGTGGATATGAAGAATATAGAAAGTAGATTTTGAGAAATATATAATGAGATTTTAGAGTAAGAAGAATGGAGAGAATATTGTTACAATGTTTTCCAGCCCTCTTAAGGTAGTGTTTGAAGGGATATGTCCATCCACAAAGAGATGGACCCAAGAATTATAATATTTCAAAATTTAGAAAAACTTTTCAACGGTACAAATGTCGACATACTCATGTGGGATATGTCGATATGTCCTTCTGTTTTGAGAAAAATGGCAACACTTTTTAAAGTGTGACAAAATTATGATATTTTGCAAAATCATTTAAAAAAAATAGTTTTTAAATAATTTAATATATAATTTTTTTATAAAATATTTGTAGAAATATATTTTGAAAATAAAATAATTATTTTGGTGAGAGAGTATTCAAAGAAAAGAAAGTTGATATTCAAGGATTTTAACAAATTTATCTAATGTCCATTAACTATTATTTATAGTCTTGAACTCTTCATGTCTTTGCCTTTAAACTCATGAGTCTTCAGTTGTCTTAATCATCTATGAATCTTGATCTCAAGTTCTTTTACTAATTAGTTTTCAAAATCAATTATCCTATACTTATGTATTTTTCTGCAAAATATTCTATACAACTTGGGAAAACATTTGTACCAATATGGCTTTTCTGATCAAAATCGATACCTGTGGTATTAACAATCTCCTCATTTTTGATGATAACAACCTTGTAAATATTTTTATTATAAAATATAATGTAATTCCTACCAAATTCTTTAAATCCCCTCTTAGTATGATGATGTATTGAATTATATATTACCACCATCTGTCATCGACAAAAAATGGTAAAGAAAAATAAACTCCCCTTAAATTTGACATATTAAAAATTACAAAACATGATAATGTTGTATACAAAATCAAAATCAATAATAATTGTGAAATTATATTTTTGAGATATAACTTTATTTATGTACATTTTAATTTATTTAAACCATATATCATAAATTTATGCACTTATACACATTTTTTACACTATTAATTACGTAAAAAGTACTTTCTAATTATATGGAACAAAATATACAAATAACATATACATATTAAAACTAGATTTTCTTGGGAATTCGACCCATCTTTGAGATCCAAAGATTGGATTGTTGTTGATAACTTCTCAATACTCATGTTCTACTTTCGTTTTAGAGTTCGAGCAGTTCAAGGCGTCGCCTTATACTTTTTTAGCGAAACAAGAAATCAAACATTGAAGAGAATCGAAATTTTTTTCTTGTTCTTTGATCGTTTGCATTTGACTCAGCTCCTAATGTGATTGATTGCGAGAATGAAGCAAAGAGAAATCATGAATAATTGAAGCGTTTCTTCTATTAGTTTTCATTATGAAAAAAATCTGTTTGAATTCATCTTTATGATAAGAGATGTGTCAAGAAGAATAAAATAAGAGGATGAATTAATTTTTGAGTTTTTTGTAAGAATGTGGTTTCATAGTATTAAAGAGACAAATTAAAAACTAATCCCTCCAATTAAAATAACTGATCTTTTTAAAATTTCAAATCTGGAAATATAAGAATATATCGACATATATATGTAGAGCATGTCGATATACATGCAGTAAATTGCATGTTTTTATTTTTTCTACATTTTTTTAATATTTTGTATTGTATTAGTTTATGCCTCCAGAGTACGAAAGGGAAAGATTTACAACAAAATGGATTCTCTGAGCAAATTTCAATAATAAAAAGAGAGATCGATACATAAATATAATGAAAAATACAAGGAAATGACATAAATAGAGTTAGAAAATACAATAATAGCCAAGTAGATCTAGAATGACAATGACGAAGAAGAAGAATTTCCATCAAGCTTTCTCATTATCTTCCCAAAGTAATTTTCAACTTTATTTAAGAGGCTAGTGAACTTTTTACTAAAAAAACATTTGAGCTTCTTTTGATTTGTGACGATCGCCTACCCCTCTAGTACCTAATATACCTATATATTGCACTGTAAAGGTTTCTTATAAATGTAGGACAACAACCAAGGGCGAAAAGCAAAGAAAATCCAAACATTAAACATGTAAAACATCTCATTGCATATAGATAAAATATAATATAATAAAATACATGTAAAATAGGCCAGACAGTGATATAATCAATGAACCATAAAAAACAACATTAGTTTCATAGACTATACAAATCTAAAATAAAAAGTTTATACATCTCAACTCTTCAAAATAAACTCTATGATCGTCTCTGAAAGTACAAGTACTGACATAGCTCCACTTTACTGCACAACAGAATATAGGCAATAGTAAGCTCCAAATTATATATATACGAAAGTGTAGCCTCCTACTCATACTCTGTATAGCTCCATGAATTATCCGGACCTATTATCCATACTTACTTTGCCTATGTAAGGAAACTCAAGATAATAAGAAGAAAAACATAAAACCTTGGGCTAGATAACATTTTGATATGAGCAATACATCATCTCAAAATACTATAAAAACCATATTTAATGAACATGGCATAGGGTATGAACAACCTTACCTAACATATCCCTACATTCAAAGGGTGAGAAATAAACACGGTGCATGCTAAACTACTATCATAAGAGGAAATATATGGGTTTAGGGGTATCGTATAACATATCAAGCACATAGCAAACATAACATTCATTACACAACCTTGCATCTCTCACTCAAGCACTTTAGATGTACGATAACTTTTTCAGGTGCTCATTTCCCATGTAGATGGCAAAGGACCAGGCACACACAGACATCCAAAATATAGGTACACGCAGATTACCATAAGTACATGCAAGGGACCATGTCCCAACAATGATCATCACAACCATAAAGTCATCCATCGATCCCTTAACACACGTAATAATAGTAGAACTTCCTTACAGATGCTCAACTTATGCCTATGTTGTTGACGAAGGATTGGACAAACACTGACATCCAAACATAATGGCACATGTAAACTACCCTAGATATATGCAGACTACCATGTCCCACTCACGAGCATCATCCCCTTATGTTCTACTGTATGAGCTATCATGCAGAACTCGTCCTTTCGATCCATCTCAATATGCCATAGTCACTCGCCACTTCGGTCCTCCATCCTTACCCCGAACTAACTCCCAAGAACACTAAGCAACCCTATGTCTTACCTCGATGCCCCTCCATGCCAAACCCAAAGCCAACACCCTAAAACTTCACCCCAGGTTCTGTTCGACATCCCTCCTATGCCCGAACCCACATAGTCTGAATAATATTCCCTGTTTGACTCCTCATCGCCGAACCAAGGCCCTATCGGACAAGATTTCCTATCCAGTACCCCCATTACCATAAAAAAAGCCACCGAATGGAATTTCCCTTCCGATCTTTCCCTACCGAACTAATATCTACCGGACAAGATTTCTTATTCGAACCTTCACTTGACGAGCCACGCCATTGACCGAACTTAACCTACCACCGGACCATCTTAGACCCAAGCCAAAGCCTTCTCCTCCTGCAGTCAACAACCAAGCCACCCAACATTGAACAAAGCCCCTATCGAACTACCCCATACCAGACCAGGCTCTACCAAACAACAAACCGTACCTTCTTCAACATATCAATATCGCACCCATTCCATCGGTACACTTTACAGTTCGACCCTCATGCATCGTCTATGCAATAATACGACTCCAAACACTCAAGAGCCTATCCATCATAGTCTGTCTCCATGGTTCATACTTCTAGTACGCTCCGATGAGCATTTTCAACCATACAAGCATACAAACAAACATCATACGTGCACCAAATAATATTCAAACATGCATATCATGTAGTCAATCATAGAAATCATTATAAAAAGTGTATATAATATAGCCTAACATCGATCAAGGCAATCACATATCCAAACAACATATTTAGAGCACCAAAAATACATTTATTGATGTTTTTACTATTTGTTGGCTTTTAAAACAACATTAAAACTAAAAATGGCTCAAAACGTGTTAAAACCTATAGATACATATATAATAAGGTGAGAGATGATGAATCACTCACCAAAACCTCCGAAATCAAAGTTTTGCACGCAAATCGAGGAAATCCAAAATCAACAACAAAGATGCAATTTTCCCTCCACAAAAATGTAGATTTGAAGATCTCTATTAAATCCCTTTGCTAATTTATGCTTAATCTATGATTTAGACTTGATTTAGAGGAGAAAATTATGATTTTGGGTGAAGAACATCAATGAGAGCTTAAATCTATTTGAGAAGTGGTAAAAGTGATTTCGGGATGATGATTAAGCTTATTATAGCCTCTAAACCCAAAATGTTTTAGCGGGCTTGCCCCAAGCTCACGAGTTACCTACTAAACTACACCAAAAACAATCAATCTTTAAACAGTCACATCTTTTGGCCAGAAAGTCCAAATTGCCATTATGACCGCTTTTTGAAAGGAAGACTATCATACCTTTCCAATGGAAATTGTCATGAACGCTAATTCGCCTTCTATCAAAAGTTATAGTCATTACAAGTTTATAGGGATAAAATTGTCCGAAAGAATTCTAAATATAGGAAATGTCACTAACAGGCATTTTCTAAAGTTATAAAGTCATATGACCTTATAGGAATTTAAAAATAATATTTTACGATCATTCAATATGTAAAATATGGGTCATTTCACTCTTTCCCTTTAGGAATTTCGTTCCTGAAATCTTTAATAAAACAAGGTAAAATCAAGCATAGCTATCCCGAGCAAACATATCAAACATACACACAAAAGTAGGAAATGAAATCTATGCCTATCCTAGCATGCAACATAATAAACTACTCTATATGACATCGAAAGTGAAAGTAAATGTGATAAACGAAAGTCTCACCAAGTAAAGAGCTCTGGATAATCCATCCTCATGCTTTTCTCGGTCTCCCAAGTACAATCGTCTTCGTTCTCACTCTACTGAATCTTTACCGGCTCGACCATATTTCTTCTAAGTGCTTCGTATCCCCTCCGATGATACGAATAGATCTACGAGTTCTCGATGCTTCCAGTTCAATCTCGATATTGTTAACCTGATTCGTTTAAACTATTATGCCCGAGCCATGCACAAACTCTACAAGTGAGAGACATGGAACACGTTGTACATGCTTGCCACTTTTGAGATAAGTTGACTCTGTATGCTAGGTTCCTAATCCTCTCAAGTATTAGAAAAGGACCAATGAATCTTGGCATCAAACTTTCCCTTAGTATCGAATTAAACAACATTCTTCAATGGAGAGATCTTGACAAACACCATTTTGCCAACAGAGAACTTTAAATCAGGTCCTCTCCTATCAACATAGCACTTCTGTCTATCCTAAGAAGTTTTGATCCATTACTGAATGATCTTGATCTTCTCAGAAGTGTCACTAATCATGTTTGGCTCAAGTATTAGTTTCTCTTCCGCTTTCCATCAACATGAAGGAATGTTACATAATCGGCCATATAGTGCCTCAAATGGTGCCATAGAGATGCTGGACTAATAGTTGTTGTATGCGAACTCTAC
This sequence comes from Allium cepa, assembly GCA_030765085.1. Classification (NCBI taxonomy): domain Eukaryota; kingdom Viridiplantae; phylum Streptophyta; class Magnoliopsida; order Asparagales; family Amaryllidaceae; genus Allium; species Allium cepa. The sequence goes on along the minus strand of CM060941.1, from coordinate 295,371,585 downwards.
TAAGTGTGGATGATCATCCTATGAGCCCTGATCATCACTAGTAGCCTCTTGCAATCCACCACCACACTTTCTCAGCCAGTCTATCCCTAGTATAATACCAAACCTCACAGAACCCAAAGCAAAGCAATCACAAGTAAACTAACATTCATGACATAATATGACTAAGTTTTGACAAACCATACACATGCTAGTCAATCCTCCAACATGGTTTGTGACAATCAAAGATTGGTCAACTATTCTAGGTTTCAATCCCTATCCATCTACCAAATCACTAGATACGAAGGAATGCAAAGTCCCAATATCAAATAAAACATATACATTGTATTAAAAATAGAAAGCATACTCATATAACAAGCCCTTCCCTTCTCCTTCGCTAATGGAGCACTTGACGAAGTTGGAATGGTATTCAAAGCGTAAGCAAAAACAATTTGCTTATTCTTCAGTGGCTTTGGGCAATCCTTCTTCATATTCCCTTACTTGTTGCAGTTAAAATATCATTTCTTCTCACTTTTGCAATCTCTGATAAGATGGCCCGTCTCTTCATAACTGTAGCAAGTAGACTCCCTTTCTAGAACTGCTTCTTCTTGTTATTGTCTTTCTTCTTCTTGCCTCCCCAACCAGCTTGTAGTTTTTGGCTCGTCCTTGGTAATAACAACCGACTTAGGCCTAGGATACAACTCTTACGTCGAAGAGCCTTCTTCACCGGCCTCTCAAAGGTCTCATCGATATGTCCTACTAGCTTCTCTCTAAGATATTCATCTAAGCCCCTGATAAATTTATTATTCTTCTTGAGCAGAGTATCAATAAAAGATATACCGTTCTTTGACAGCATATCGAATTCGACCACGTATTCTGACACAGACACATCCCTTGTTTCAAGTCAGTATATTTTCAAAAGAGGACCAACTTCTGAGCAATTGGTATATACTTTTCTTTGAACTTCGCCTTAAAAATTCTCTTATGTAATTTGATCCTCGGGAGTAGTAATCTTGATAGCATTCTACCACCCCATAGCTTGTCCTTGAAGATGTCTAGAGGCCAGCTTCCTCTTCATCGCATCCTTTAACTACATGTCCTCAAAGATGCATTCGTATGTATCCAACTAATCCTGCACTTCGATGGATAATTCCATTTCAAGAAATGGTTTGCCACCCAGAGTAGAGTAACTCTTGTTCAGTTTGGCAAAGTCAGTCTTCAGTGCTTGCACTAGAGCACCACTGTCAACAGCCGTATCAGAAGTAAATTGGGAATTTTGAGCCATGTTTCGCACCATCTCAGCGAACATCTTCTATAATTCGAGGTTAGTAGCCCCCTATCTCACCCCTCCTCAACTCTAGAGATGGAGTTCATAGCAGCATTCTTTGTTAGCCAGATCATTCTTATAAGCTGTAATAAAAATGATCAGTCTCTCTAAAAAACATGTAACACCTAGCATTTTTAGATAATTAAATAACCAAATAATGATGAATAGTGAAAATAAACATTTTTGTAATTGTCAGAATATAGCCTCAAAATTTATACAATTGTGTTCATGGTGATTTTTTGATCAATTTCCATATATAACTTGTTGAAATCCGAGTTAATACAAAGAGGTTACAAGAGAAACGAAAATCAGAAGAACGAAAAAAATTGGCCCATGGGTTAACCCACAGTGGACAAGGGTCGACCCTAAGGTCGACTCCTGATGAACACAGGTCAACATATAGGTCGACCCGAGTTTTCCCTTGGACGTGAATTTGTCAGGGACGTACCGAGCCTATTTAATTCAATATTTGTGCAATCTCAAACGTTGATTTCTAAATCCAACGATTCGCAACAAGTTTGTGACGTGGTTGCACCAGATTCAATCTTAAAATCCGATGGTCTGAGATCCCCAAACTCCCTTATAAATAGAACCCTAGGCCTAGCTATTTTCTCACAATAAGATTTTATCACAATTGGGTTGCTCATTTCCTAAGGCTGAACCCTAAATAGAAAATATTTCTAGGGAGAAGACCTTCTTAATAAAAATATTAGATCTTCATGAAAATATTAGACACATTAGAAGGGATCTAGGAAGGCCATGTAGCAAAAAAAAAGGACGAGCAAAGTTAAGGATGACAAGTGAGTGGATTTAAATTATATATCTTTTGGGTTTTTGATATATTATCATTAGATTCTTGTTAAATATTTTAATTTAGCATTTATTTCAGTAATTAGTTCTGCTAATTAGTCATGTTGAAACTGTAAATTCTATAAGTGAGCTTATATTTAATTATTATTTATATGAAAAAGAAAGATAGAAACTCAATTAAATATGAACAATATTAGGCTTAACACTTATAGAGAAAGGCATAAGCCTAAAAGCAAGAAATTTATAGTAAATTATGCTGAAACAGGAGAAACAAACTAAAAAGAGAAAATCTAATAACTTGATTTGGAGATTAGTGATAGGTTAGTTAGTTGGTTTATAAAAGAGAATACATTTGCATAGTTTAATATTGCAAAGATAACGATAATCGTAATTGCACGAATAAAAGAAAGAAAAAGGGAATTGGTGTAAAATAGAGACATTTTTATATTTTGCATTACCCAATAATTAAAGAAATAATAAAATAGATATCTTTTAATTATGAGTTATTGTTTATAGGATTATTTAGTATTAAATATAGGAATGGATTTTTGGCACAGTTTTTGTAACCAACCAAATAGAATAGAACTACTTCCTAGAATAAAAGAGATAAAGTAAAGAGTTAAAGAAATTAAAGAAGAAATCAAGTTAATTATTTAAGACTAGAAATAATAAACAAAAAAGTGCATATACATACATTTACTGCGTAGATAGTAGAATAAAAGCAAAGCAGTTATTATGATAAGTAAATTTGTGATAGTCGGACGTAATCCCAAGCCAAGATTGTCATATAATATAAGGGAACTAAAGAGAATTCGATATCATAATAAAAGAAGAAAGACTAGAATAGAAAAGAGACATTTGCAATTATATTTATAACATGTAGATTATCAAACAATATAGAAGTAACAATTGCAAGTATAATTATAACATAGGTTATAATTAGAGATAACAGAAAATGCTTATTTTGAAACTAACACTAAGTAATAAGCAAACATAGAAGAAAGGCCTATACCAACAGCATTCCATTTCAGTCAGGAACTGATGGTCTCACAATAGTTAGGTGAGGCTGGGACGCCCTTATGTTGATTAAGGTAAATAAGTAGCCAATAAAATTGGAAAAGTAAACTAAATGCATAATAAAAATTTAGGCGTAGGGTCTAATAAAATGGTAAGATGCGTTTGGAGAAGCTTAAAGGATGAAGAGCCTAATGAAGCAGTTTGTCATAGATTTTTAGCACAGAAATAGCACGTTTGACTTAGTTAATTTGGGCTAGAAGGAAGTATGAGACTTCAACGGGACGTAAGAGTACTCTAGGATGACCCTTTGTGGTAGGTCTAACGAAGCTGCACCCTCGGAGGTAGGTATGTAAGTGTTCCATCAAACGAGTATGCCTTGGCTGCTTTTGCATTGCAGGCCTAACGAAGCGGACCTTTGTAGGAAGTAAAAAGGTTGATGAATGGAGTAGGATATTCGTATGACACCGTACTGACTTGCGAGTAGATTTTTGTTGGTAGGACCCAAAAGGATAGTCACATGCGGAGATCAAGCCATCATCAACCAAGAACGAGATCGGAAAAGACTAGAGTTAAACCAACAGGCTAATGATTCTTTCACTATCGATACATTGGATAAGGGGCGCAGCTAATTGGATGTTTAGATTGTTTGCAGCAGGGCACAACCATTTAGATCCTTGGAGGTCTTTCGATTAGTTGAGGGGTGGCTGCGTGGGGCCATAGCCATGATGAGATAAGAGATAGACCAAGTATAATATCTGCATTGTAGGCCTAACGAAGCTGTCCTTGATAGATATAGAAAATCCCCGACTGAGTTCCATACAAGGTTGACCTTGTTGGTGGGATTTAGGAAGTAGACAGAACGATTACGTATAGTCCTCAAAGTACGCACCGTGTGGTACATTGTGGATGTCCGAGCAATAGTATAGGCTAGTGCGGACCCAGTTTTACATTTTCATAGTAGACGATGAAACATCTGTATTGTAGGTCTCACAAAGCCATCCTTTACAGATATAGTTACAAAACGCTCTTGGAGCAAGACGATAGAGTCCTTTTCGAGGAGGACACAGAAATACTATGGATAGTACCTAGGACTGATGCGGTCATTGGGCATGTAGCTACATATATATTTGTTCTTAGGTTTTTATCTACTAGGGAGTAGATGGCTATGATTCACGGATAGAGGTGAGAGTATTATACACCCAATAAACCTAATAAAACAGAAAATGGAAATGATATGTTATATGTAAAATTAAGCTTAGAAGCGTATAATTTGTTCATTTATCGGAACTTTAGTTCTAGCCCCCTCCTCATAACATCCCACAGGTTAGGTAGATGGCAGAGACTTTTCAGCTTTGAGACACTTGTTTAGAAAGTGTTATTATCTTAGTGAGTATTTACTTTTTATATATTTTATTCGGATCGGCTATGAGATATTTACTTGAGCTCTGATGTATTTGTCTTTACATATTTGCAGGATACCGATACCCAACTTGAGCTTCAATGGGCTTGGGTTTTAGCATTTTTGTGAAAATTCCGGACCAACTGGGATTTGGGTTGTTGCATTTGATATCAGAGCCTAGGTTTAGGGTTCCAAGGTAGATTGTGAGTGAATGTATTTTTATTTTTGAATAAAATATAAAAATACTATGTACTAAAATCTAAATAGTCCCCAATCATATATTTTACATATGGAAAGTTTTTAGAAGTACATTTGTGCATAGTTTGCTATTTGGATTTGGGATGATCCAAGGGTGTCGAACCCTAAGTTATTACCGATTTATAGTGTACAATAAGCTATGTTTGATAGAAGGTTAGTATCCACATGTCATAAGAAGTGGGAAAGTTCCCTAGGGATAATAGGGAAAGTATTTTTACTTTGGAAGGAATAAGGGATTGTAGTGAGAGAATGAGATTTCCAAAGTTTAAGAAGGATATTCCTAGGGTAGTTAGAAGAAAATCCACTTTATGTCTAGCCTAATAAAACAAAAGTTTTGGAATTGAAAAGTTGAAAAATATAATTGTTGATATGTTTGAAGTAAATATTGGGTTTTAAAAAAAAAAGTGGTATGAAATTTAAATTGGTTTTTATATGATGTAAATTTTAATTTTTTTTGAAGAACTATAAGCATATATAGCTTGTTAGTTCCTTGTAGGTAAACAAAGATTTTAAAATATAAAAACCTAGAGTGTGTTAAGTATCGAAAACGTAGGTTACAACATTTACTGTTGTAATAAATGTTTTCGTGAAAAATAAAGGAATAATAGACTATGACACTATTGTTATAGTAGGTGACCACCAAAGGAAATGTTTTTACATAGCATATGAGATTTATTAATATTTATTTCAACTGAATCCATGTACTAATATTTTTGGGTTGTAGTAACGGTGTTTTACGCAACATCTGTTTTAACCCAAATAAAAATGTGTTTTGAAGATAATTTCTAAGTATAGAAAAAAGTGGTTTGTAAGCACACTTATTATTTACATAATTATATGGAAATGTTTTCTAGTTATGAAAATGTTAGAATAGTTTTGAAAATGGATTCTTTTGAAAAAGATGTAAGTCAAATATTAGGAAATTAATAAATTTCGTAGGAAATGACTATTGTAAGTGAATAGAGATTAAACATACTTTAATCTATTGGAATGAAATGAATAATGGTATGATTTTCTATGAAACCAAACCGCAAGTGAAGATGTTTTGTGCAAGTTATAAGGAATATGTAGAAGAGATGTACAAGGTATGGAAAGCACCATATTTGTATAGCCTATAATGATAAATTATAAAATAAGTTCCTTGAAATTTTACACAAACATGAGATCCTCTTTTAAAAGATTCATAGAAGGTTTTAGCATTAATGATTTCTCATAAGAGAAAGTAGTTCCAATACATTAAGGTATAAACCCATTAGGTAAAAGAGAAGTGTAGTAATTAGAGACAATGTTAGTTAGGAGGATATTATAGAGAGCCTTAGTAGGGAAGCTAAGCAATGGAAATTTCATATTTTTCCATTGATTATGCTCATGGATTCCTTACCTTTGTAGAAAATCCCCATTTGTAGTAAATTAGAAACTCATCCAATGTTAGGTAATTGGAAGAGTAGGAAAGTTAAGGGATTTTTGATAGAATAATTGTTCTTATATATTCCAGTTTTTGTAAATTTGAAAACCTATGAAATGAAGAAGTTTTGAAAACATGTGAGGACATTTTTGAAAATCAAGAAAATAAAAATGTTTTAAAGACAAGTAAGTCATGTTTTAAAGAAAAATGATCAGCTGAAAAAGTAAATAAGTTTTTGGAAGAGAATAACTTAGTAAACTGTTAAAGCTAAAATCCATTTTTTTTAATGAAAAGTGGTTAAGGTCTTTAAAAGGAAAAGAGGAATAAGCTTTGAACTTAGAATTTGTAAGTTTTCCCTTCTAGGTTTAGGGAGTACCTTTAAATTCAATAAAAACTTAAAAGTAACACTTTTAAAGGCAAGAATTTTGGGATTTGATGTTTCAAAAATTTAAAAGCTTTAATTTTAGAAGTGAAATGATACATACCAAAAAAATCTTTTAAATATGAAGTAGATAGGAATCATTTCCTAGGTGTAACGGGAAAAGTGTAAGGCTGTGTAGGAGATAGCAGTGATTACTTTCAGTAGTAGTAATAAAAGTTCCCATAAAGTGTATATGGCACTAGCGAGAACCTAGGAACGTTTCTTTATGTGTGTAGACTATAGAAGTATAGTAAAGTGATATTAGTAAGATAGTAAGACATACGTGATTAGGATAAATAGACCTTAGTTGGGAAAAAATGAAATGTAACGACCCGTAAATTTCGTAAATTAATTTGTCATATTAATAAGATTTTGGAATTTAATTTATAAAGGAATAAATTTTTATAATCTATAATGACGTAAATGTTAAGAATTAACCTATGAAATATTATATTGATTAATATAGACTTAATTAGAAAGGTTGAATTGAATCAATCCTATTTATTCTTAACTAATTTATTGGTATGCAAATTTATAATAAATGAGTTTATTTCAAGAAATTGAAATTTGATATTATAGTGAATTGGAATTAAGATAACAATGGGAATATTGAAATATGTAAGGTCAAATTGATTGCATTTAATAAATTGGGCAATAAAATTCATTAAAGGTAATTAATTATTATGTTAATGTAAATTAGGATAATATTTGAAATTAATGTTAATTCCATTCATACTTGTAAAAAATTATTATAAGTTGCATGTTGAAATTGTTGATTTAATTAGAATTGAAATTTAATTTTGATGAATAAATACGTAATGTATGTAAAGTAATAAACTGGTTTAAGAATGGAATTAAGGAAATTTCATTAATTGGTTTTAAAACCGTAATTAATGTGTTAAATTGTCAGAAGTACACATTTAGAAATATAATAGTTATTCAAATTAATATGTAAATAGGCGTACATTAATGAAATGAAATAAAATTAGCTTTATATATGGAATTATAATATGGATTGATAAGTAACGAACTTATAAATGCAATTAAAGGCAATTAGGTAGAAATGGTGTAGGTTGCTTATTTATTTAATGTGTAAATAAACTTTGGTAATAAATTACAATAAATCCAAATTTAACGTTTTGTTAATATAAATTTAAGTAATGTTAATTTTATTCATAATATGAATTGGTTGATTTAATAAATGGAAACTTCGATTGTGAATAATAAAAGCTTATTAATGCGACTAAAGTATTAACGGTAACGATTTTGGACGTTACCTATTTTGTAGCTGTTTGATTTTAAATTGGAAATCCGTTACAAAAAATTTATAATCTAATATTACATTAATGTAACTAAGGTAATTAGTAATAAATTGAATGCAAGTCAAACCAATGGAAATAATGCAGATGTATACTTAGTTACAAATTGAATATATGAAAACAAAATGTAAGCATTGAATTAAATTAAGGAATTTAAAGTATAATAAATGGTCATCGAATAAAATCAATGCCTGTTAAGTAATTATAATGTTTATGGTTGATAATAAACGTTACTTTAGTGATTATTAATATAATAACGGAAGTGTGAATGGACCAAAATATAGTAAATGGAGATATAATAGTCCATGAATAAAGGATGGAATGGGAGCACTAATGTAATGAATGTAAAACAATTATTATAAGTGAACCACTGATTTAGTCTATTGAGTTAAAACGGGTAATCAATTGCAATAAAATTCAAATTGAATGTTACGTTAATGTAAATTAAATGTTATGCAATGGAGACAAAGAAATTGGAAAAATGCTAATGTATTTGGATATATACCAAAATAAATGGTACCTAAGATGATAATATGATAAATAGTGAATTTAAAGAATGGGAATCGGGATTTAATTATTTATTTGAAATTAAAGTTAAATAATTGAGTTTATTGAAATAAGTAGAATTAAACATTAAATTTTTCGTTAATTGAAATGAAGATGGGATAAGAAAATATTAATGCAATAGTTTTGAATCCAATGATAAATCCATATATTTGACAATAATGAATGGATATAATTTTGATTGATGTAATTAAATGCAACTTTTGAAAATTTATTTATAAATTCTGAATTCAATAATTGAGGTTAATACTGGTATTGATGAATTAATTAACTCTAAATGGACACCTAAATCGTTTAAATTAGTATAAAGGACTAAGAAATTAAAATTGATTAAATTGGTCAATTTTAGAATTTAAAATGAAAACTTGATTTAATTAATCAATTATTTATTTATTTAATTAATGTAGAAATAGCCATTTTGGCCACTGACTCGGATTTCGACGAAACCAATTTCATCGGATCCGTAGCAGTGAATTATTATAGGGTTTCAAGTTTCGTGGCGATCGGACTTGTCGTTTGATCGTACAGACTCGAAATGCCTTAAAATTAATAAAATTGAAATCAATTGAAATCAATTTGAAAAATATTGATTTTAGCATAACTTCTTCATACGATGGAATTTGGACTTGAAACCTTTTCCATTGCATTTAAAATATTTAAAAACACCTATTTTAATATATGGGTTGACCCAATTTCATTCCGGAGTCGAAACAGGCTTTTTCGGCCACTTTGGCGTTAACGCGTATATTTATCTTATCCATCTATTCTATTTCAACTTTCTCTATAAATATCCTATTATAAACCCTAGCAGCCTCTATTCCTCACTTCTATACGTACAGAAACTTCTGTGCTCCTCTTCTTCAATGGCTGTAAACCCTAATCTATCCAATTCAAATTTCAATCCAAAACTAAAATTTCAAACTCCTTAGAAAAATTTGGAAAAAATATATGTTGAAACTCTCGACTAGCGTAATTCACTAGTGGTGTTCTTTTTTCGATTTAGATTATCGTTTGATCAGAAATTGTGTTTTAATTCTCGGCCATCCATATGGTTCAAATCAACGACGACGAATCGTCGAATGGATGATACCGGGTGGTGGAGAGTCTCGAGTGGGACGCATCGGAGTTTTTCGTTCGATCGATTAACGGTTGGATTGCGCCCAAAATTTCATTAGGGTTTGATGATAAAGTGGCGGCTATGGCAATTTGGCCATCGCACGGCGCTTGGGGAAGGGGTGGTGACTGCGCGAGGTCGTGGCGAGGGGCGGCGCGGCCTACGGCGATGTACGCGGTAGTGTTTCTGAGATGAAGATGGCAACGCTGTTAAATTCGAAGATGCGGCTAGGGATTCGAACGAAGGGACGGTCTGTTACTATTGCATGCAAGAAGTGGATGGCGTGTACTTGGAGTGTAGTGTGTGAGCTTCCTTCTTCCTTTTTATTTTAAATTTAAATTGGATTTTTGAATTTTCTTATTATCACAACTTTTACATACGATATCCAATTCATGCGTGGGTTTTTCCGGTAGGTTCGTATTGGGATTCCGGACACTTTGACGCGGGTTTGGACGAATTCTGAGACTGTCAAATTTTTGGGTTTAAATTGAATTTTAATTCAATTTAAATTCAAAAGGTGAGTGTTTTAACCCACTCACAACTTCTAAAATTTCTTATGTTTGTTAAATTGATTTATGATGTGTTTAGAAATTAATTTATATCTATTTGGCATATATTTAATCATCATCTCAGTTAAATTGCGTTTATTTGAATTTAATTGTTATTCAACTTATTATTGCATATAAACTGCCAGTTAAATTTGTTATTTATTTATTTATTTCATATAATACTGCCAGTTAAACAGTTAATTAAATTATTGTTGAATATAAACTACTAGTTGATACATGTTGTTTATTATTCGTTATATATTGATGTAATGTTTGAATATGATGATGATTTTGATGAATAGATGTATGATTTTATGAAGGATGGATGGATGTTTATTTATATCATCATAAACTGTAAGTTATTATGCATTTATTGCATTCGGGATTACGGTTTGAAATGATATATAACCATAAAATTTTATTTTTAAATTGCGGATTGAAATGATAAATATCCGTATCACTTGACCATAGGATAGAAAATTTTATACAGACGCCGTCTGTCTATATATATAAATATTTTGAAGATGAATTCTATGGTTTGGATGGGATACGGTTAAATAAATATTAATTTTTGATATTATATAAATATTATTTTTAATATACATATATAGTTAAATTATTGAATTTAAGCTATGTATAAAATTTGTTAAATAAAATAAATAAGTTGAATAATGGAGTTTGATTATTTTATATTATATGGTTAAGTACATGTTTAAGATATTGAATGTATAGAGTTTTAATGATTTAAATCAATTAAAATTGGAAGGTAAATTGGAAATTTATTTTGAATTGAGCTTATTTAAGAATTAAACTCCATAAGTTGATGTAGAACTTATTAACTTGAAATTTTAAAAGGGTATGATATTTATAACTGAATTTTTATTCAAGAGGAATTAAATGAATATTTCTAGTATAAATAAATTGAAGGAAATATTTAGTTATAGGTAATTTGAGTTTTATTTAAATGATTATGGATTTATTATGCGTATATTTCAAACTAAATAATAGGACATTGAATTGTTGAATAGAAATTTCGAACCTCAGTTTCTAATTGTTTAATACTCAAAGTTTGAAATATATTGAAACTAAAGTGGTTTATTGAAAACTGAAAGCGAATTTAAAATTTATGGATTTAGACTTAATTTAAAGAGAATAAAATTCTAAAGTCGTGGAAATTATTTACTTTATAGAGTAATTTTAAATTCAAACCATTTTATTTTATATACTGTTTGAATATCCAAACCATTTAAGTTTTGGAAGTTATGGTTTTAAAGCCATGGATTTTGAAGTATTATGTTTTGAAGAGTTATAATTCAAATGTATGGTTTCGAGATATTATAAATTTTAAAGTGGTATGGTTTTAGAAAAAGGATATAATTGAAGGGATATCATATTGATTTGGTTTTAAAAGAGGAAAATGATATCGTATTTATATGATTTTGAAAAGGGATATTATATTCTGGTTTTAAAGTATAAACTATTTTGAAAAAGACCACGGTGTTGCAATAACGATTGGTTGTTGAAGAGACCGGGACCGGAAGTTGTCATACTCTCTGCCAACTTCGAAAAGCACTTTAACAACCGTGTACGCGGTGGAGACTCCAGAATGAAGTAGGATGGTGGTGACGTTCTATTAAGGTAAATACGTGGATCCGACTCCCGTGAGTTCGCATAAGGTGGCTAAAACAGGAGCGATTCTCGGGCCAAGGGGGTAGAACCCTTTATCGGACACATCCCTTCGATGCTATACTCTGATTTTGGATTGATTCGGTGGCCACCTTTATTTTTTTGATTTTGGGGGTGTGTTGTTCGAGGTGGGCGGTAGCTGCGGCTATGCGTTACCACCAGCCCGGATGCGTAATTGGTATATCTACCATGGCATTGCCTAGTTGTGCCGTGTCACCAACCCTAGCGCGCATTATACGATTTTTTTTGTACCATACCTATGGAGTGCCCTCTGACGACGCCCAGTACGGGGAGATTATGATACTGTATAGACTATGAGAATATAAAAGTGTGTAAAGGGCTATATGGGTAACCCCTTAACGTTATTTTCAGTATTTTATACTTTACTGTAGACATTACTATAATAGCGTACATTACTACATAGTAAATAGTTTAATGGATCCTTACGAGATGTGAATCCCGGGCATCTATTAAGTTACTGCACTCATATTTATTTCTGTTAATTTAACTCACGTAAGATATTTTAGTTCTGACTCGAGTGTTTTGTCTTTTTAATTCGCTCAGGTCAGCCTGAGCATTTCAGGATTAGAAGACTTTAACTCTGGAGGACGAAGACAAAGATTTATATTACTATTATTTATTATAGTACTCCATTACATTCAAAATGTTCCACTTCATTGTATTATTCTTTGTTATGTGTAACTCTGATATTTATTGTATAAGTATAATCAAATGTTTTCGTAAAACAGCTTCATGAACTGTTTATTTGATTATTATATTTTACGTTCCGCTGCAAGATTCTATTTTATTTTTTTCTTTCTCTATTTTTTTTCTTATTTATCCCATAACAATCTGCCCTTCCGTATGTTTGAATTGGCACATGTGTCGATTTAAAGCGTACGAAAAGGCAGGACGTTGCATCTGGTATCAGAGCTTTGGTTTAGCGATAAACCTTAGCTTTGTGGGGTCTGACTCTTTATTAATAGGGTAGTACTACCCTATGATGAGTCACTGAGTGTACATATATGAGAGAGCGTATTTGTTAGTGTTATAAAAAGATTTTAATATTGTGTTAATCTATTCCATTTTGTACTTATAAATTCTGGTTGGTGCATGAGACGCTATGACATCAATAGGTATTTCTAAACACTTAATAGGACAGACCAACATAATATTTGTTTTAATATAGGTGAATGAAATAATTTTGCCTATTATATTTTCTATATATAAAATAAATTTTTATAAATGATATATATATTTGGTTGCAATATATTGGTTGTTAGGTAATGAAATTTATAAATAATAGTTGAAATGAGATGGAAAATTTAAATAAAATGAAAATCGAAAATTTAGAACTTAAGTTTCGGGGTTTCGAAACTTTCTTTTGAATGATTTGAAATAAATAATAATATTTTAAAAGTATTTTTTGATATAAATATTTTAATATAATTTGAAAGAAATGTTTTAAAAAGAAATTTGGAAAGAAATAAGTTTTGTACTCCTCTCTCTGTCACTGGAAAATAATTTCGGTGATGAGTGCACGCATCATCGACATTCATTTTCGAGTTTTTAAGTGGGAAGGCCACCGTAGTAGTTTTACTGCAGATTTATTTTGATAAACAAATATAAATTTTAATTGTTTTAAATATAATTGGATATATAAATTATAAGTATATATTTATCTATTATTTTAAAATGATTTGAAATTTAACCCGGTACTTAGTTCTTAAGTTTAGGTTAATTAATGGTTTCTATTATTGTAGAAATTGGAATGTAACTAATTAATAATTGAAACCTCTAGAGGAAATAAGAGATTTAATGCTAAGTTATAAATTAAATAAAAAGAAAAAATTAAATTTGTAACACATAAAACAAAGGGTATTATTATTGAACATTTAATTAATCAAAAGAATTGAGAAAACTTGTATAACTTTCAATTACATTCTTAAAGCATATATAACTTACCAAATATTAAAAGTTTAAATGATTAATAAGAAAATGTAATGGAAAATTACAAGAAAATTTATATAATGAAAGGGTTCAATGAATCACCTTAATAAAGAAGAATTTGATGTTGTAGTGTTATAAATTTAAGTATAATTGAAATGCTACTAGTTTAATAGAAATGTAAGCATCATAAATAAATGATAATAAACTTAAGTAAACGGTTGAAGTTATTTATAAATAAAATAAGTAGAAAAGATGAATGCATTAAATATATGATGGTGGACTAAAGTTAATATATTGAGATGCTAAGTAAATGAATGTAATGCAAATAAATAAATGAATGAAAATGAAAATTTGCAAGAAATAAATGTGAATTAAAAGAAATCATTATATGAATAAAAGGGAAATCAAAAAACAAATATATGAATGGAATTAATAAGGATAAACTAAATCTGTTGTTTGAAATTGTTGTTGTTTGTTTTGGTTTATGGTTGTTTGGGTAAGGATACTTTAAAATTGTTTGGATGTATGAATGATCTATTTAGCTTTATCGAAGACTGTTGAGTAAATGGTGCGCCTAGTAGTTATTTTTCTTCCTGTACAATTTAAAGTTTTGAACCCGAACAACTATTTGTTTTGTTTGATACGAATGAATGATTTATTTGTGTTGATTTCTATGTGATGGTTGTATACCTAGTTGCAAGTGATTGTTGTATGTATTGATTATTTGTTGGTGGTTGAAAACAACCTTAAATATTTCATTTTATATAATTATTAACTCTTTCTAGATTATATAAGTGAAATACAGGTTATGAAGCAATTGCTAAAGCTTTTGGTTTCATAATTAAGCGTAAATTGCCCGACAAATAGGTACGTTCTCGGATTATGGTTTATAGCATTATTATTTTGTTTTCCCATGTTGGGATATATATTATCTTGGAAAGTATATGTTGTATATTGTTATATTGATATTATATTTTCTTCCAAGCCTCTCCGTACAAAGGAGACTCTGTCGAAATTTTCCGTAAATTTTGGACTTAGAAAATATTTTAAAATGTTTTTCAAACTTTATTAGTTTGAAGTATAAAAAGGTTTAATGGTTATAAATTTGTATATTTTATTTAACGTATATAATTTTGTAAATTTAATTGTTTATAAAGTTAATATTTTGAATAAGATATGCTGATTTCTTAATTCTTCTTTCCCATTCTTTTCCTTTTCGGGGACGAAAAGTTTTGAGTGGAGGAGAGTGTAAGGACCCGTAAATTTTGTTAACTAATTTGTCATATTAATAAGATTTTGGAATTTAATTTATAAAAGAATAAATTTTTATAATCTATAATGAAGTAAATGTTAAGAATTAACCTATG
This sequence comes from Allium cepa, assembly GCA_030765085.1. Taxonomy (NCBI): domain Eukaryota; kingdom Viridiplantae; phylum Streptophyta; class Magnoliopsida; order Asparagales; family Amaryllidaceae; genus Allium; species Allium cepa. The sequence goes on along the minus strand of CM060941.1, from coordinate 295,356,424 downwards.
AAATATTATATTGATTAATATAGACTTAATTAAAAAGGTTGGATTGAATCAATCCTATTTATTCTTAACTAATTTATTGGTATGTAAATTTATAATAAATGAGTTTATTTCAAGAAATTGAAATTTGACATTATAGTGAATTGTAATTAAGATAAAAATGAGAATATTGAAATATGTAAGGTCAAATTGATTGCATTTAATAAATTAGGGAATAAAATTCATTAAAGGTAATTAAATATTATGTTAATGTAAATTAGGATAATATTTGAAATTAATGTTAATTCCATTCATACTTGTAAATAATTATTATAAGTTGCATGTTGAAATTATTGATTTAATTGGAATTGAAATTTAATTTTGATGAATAAATACGTAATGTATGTAAAGTAATAAACTGGTTTAAGGATGGAATTAAGGAAATTTCATTAATTGGTTTTACAACCTTAATTAATGCGTTAAATTGTTAGAAGTACACATTTGGAAATATAATAGTTATTCAAATTAAGATGTAAATAGGCGTACATTAATGAAATGAAATAAAATTAGCTTTATATATGGAATTATAATATGGATTGATAAGTAACGAACTTATAAATGCAATTAAAGGCAATTAGGTGGAAATAGTGTAGGTTGCTTGTTTATTTAATGTGTAAATAAACATTGGTAATCAATTACAATAAATCCAAATTTAACGTTTTGTTAATATAAATTTAAGTAATGTTAATTTTATTCATAATATGAATTGGTAGATTTAATAAATGGAAACTTTGATTGTGAATAATAAAAGCTTATTAACGCGACTAAAGTATTAACGGTAACGATTTTGGACGTTACCTATTTTGTAGCTGGTTGATTTTAAATTGGAAATCCGCTACAAAAAATTTATAATCTAATATTACGTTAATGTAACTAAGGTAATTATTAATAAATTGAATGCAAGTCAAATCAATGGAAATAATGCAGATGTATACTTAGTTACAAATTGAATATATGAAAACAAAATGTAAGCATTGAATTAAATTAAGGAATTTAAAGTATAATAAATGGTCATCGAATAAAATCAATGTCTGTTAAGTAATTATAATGTTTATGGTTGATAATAAACGTTACTTTAGTGATTATTAATATAATAACGGAAGTGTGAATGGACCAAAATATAGTAAATGGCGATATAATGGTCGATGAATAAAGGATGGAATGGGAGCACTAATGTAATGAATGTAAAAAAATTATTATAAGTGAACCATTGATTTAGTCTATTGAGTTAAAACGGGTAATCAATTGCAATAAAATTCAAATTAAATGTTACGTTAACGTAAATTAAATGTTATGCAACGGAGATAAAGAAATTGGAAAAATGTTAATGTATCTGGATATACACCAAAATAAATGGTACCTAAGATGATAATATGATAAATAGTGAATTTAAAGAATGGGAATCAGGATTTAATTATTTATTTGAAATTAAAGTTAAATAATTGAGTTTATTGAAATAAGTAGAATTAAACATTAAATTTTTCATTAATTGAAATGAAGATGGAATAAGAAAATATTAATGCAATAGTTTTGAATCCAATGATAAATCCATCTATTTGACAATAATGAATGGATATAATTTTGATTGATGTAATTAAATGGAATTTTTGAAAATTTATTTATAAATTCTAAATTCAATAAATTGAGGTTAATATTGGTATTGATGAATTAATTAACTCTAAATGGACACCTAAATTGTTTAAATTAGTATAAAGGACTAAGAAATTAAAAATGATTAAATTGGTCAATTTTAGAATTTAAAAATGAAATTTTGATTTAATTAATCAATTATTTATTTATTTAATTAATATAAAAATAGCCATTATGGCCACTGACTCGGATTTCGACAAACCAGTTTCATCGGATCCGGAGAGGTGAATTATTGTAGGGTTTCAAGTTTCGTAGCGATCGGGCTTGTCGTTTGATCGTACGGATTCGAAACGCCTTGAAATTAATAAAATTGAAATCAATTTGAAAAATATTGATTTTAGCATAAATTATTCATACGATGGAATTTGGACTTGAAACCTTTTCCATTGCGTTTAAAATATTTAAAAACACCTATTTTGATATATGAGTTGACCCAATTTCATTCCGGAGTCGAAACGGGCTTTTTGGGTCAATTTGGCGTTAGCGCGTATATCTATCTTATCCATCTACTCTATTTCAACTTTCTCTATAAATATCCTATTATAAACCCTAGCAGCCTCTATTCCTCGTTTCTATACGTACAGAAACTTCTGTGCTCCTCTTCTTCAATGGCTGTAAACCTTAATCTATCCAATTCAAATTTCAATCCAAAGCTAAAATTTCAAACTCCTCAGAAAAATTTGAAAAAAATATATATGATGAAGCACTCGACTAGCGTAATTCGCTGGTGGTGTTCGTTTTTCGATTTAGATTATCGTTTGATCGAAAATTGTGTTTTAATTCTCGATCGTCCATATGGTTCAAATCAACGACGACGGATCGTCGAATGGATGATACCGGGCAGTGGAGAGTCTCGAGTGGGACGCATCAGAGTTATTTGTTCGATCGATTAATGGTTGGATTGCGCCCAAAATTCATTAGGGTTTGATGATAAAGTGGCGGCTATGGCAATTTGGGCATCGCACGGCGCTTGGGGAGGGGGTGGCGACTGCGCGAGGTCGTGGAGAGGTGCGGCATGGCCTACGGCGATGTACGCGGTGGCGTTTCTGAGGTGAAGATGGCGACGCTGTTAAATTCGAAGATGCGGTTTGGGCTTCGAACGAAGGGACGGTCTGTTACTGTTGCGTGCAAGAAGTGGATGACGTGTACCTGGAGAGTAGTGTGTGAGCTTCCTTCTTCCCTTTTATTTTAAATTTAAATTGGATTTTTGAATCGTCTTATTATCACAACTTTTACATACGATATCCAATTCACGCGTGGGTTTTTCCGCTAGGTTCGTATTGGGATTTCAGACACTTTGACGCTGGTTTGGGCGAATTCTGAGACTGTCAAATTTTTGAGTTTAAATTGAATTTTAATTCAATTTAAATTCAAAAGGTGAGTGTTTTAGCCCACTCACAACTTCTAAAATTTCTTATGTTTGTTAAATTGATTTATGATGTGTTTAGAAATTAATTTATAGCTGTTTGACATATATTTAATCATCATCTCAGTTAAATTGCATTTATTTGAATTTAATTCAGTTAAATTTGTTATTTATTTATTTATTTCGTATAATACTGCCAGTTAAACAATTAATTAAATTATTGTTGAATATAAACTATTAGTTGATACATGTTGTTTATTATTCATTATATATTGATGTATTATTTGAATTAGATGGTGATTTTGATGAATGGATGTATGATTTTATGATGGATGAATGGATGTTTATTTATATCATCATAAACTGTAAGTTATTATGCATTTTATTGCATTCGAGATTGCGGTTTGACATGATATATAACCAAAAAATTTATTTTTAAATTGCGGATTGAAATGATAAATATCCATATCACTTGACCATAGGATAGAAAATTTTATACAGACGCCGTCGATCTATATATATAAATATTTTGAAAATGTTTTCTATGGTTTGGATAGGATATGGTTAAATAAATATTAATTTTTGATATTATATAAATATTATTTTATATATACATATATAGTTAAATTATTGAATTTAAGCTATGTATAAAATTTGTTAAATAAAATAAATAATTTGAATAATGGAGTTTGATTATTTTATATTATATGGTTAAGTACATGTTTAGGATATTGAATAAATATAGAGTTTTAATGATTTAAATCAATTAAAATTGGAAGGTAAATTGGAAATTTATTTAGAATTGAGCTTATTTAAGAATTAAACTCCATAAGTTGTAGAACTTATTAACTTGAAATTTTAAAAGGGTATGATATTTATAACCGAATTTTTATTCAAGAGGAATTAAATGAATATTCTAGTATAAATAAATTGAAGGAAATATTTAGTTATAGGTAATTTGAGTTTTATTTAAATGATTATGGATTTATTATTCAAGTATTTCAAACTAAATAATAGGACATTGAATTGTTGAATAGAAATTTCCAACCTCAGCTTCTAATTGTTTAATACTCAAAGTTTGAAATATATTGAAACTGAAGTGGTTTATTCAAAACTAAAAGTGAACTAAAAATTTATGGATTTAGACTTAATTTAAAGAGAAAAAAATTCTAAAGTCGTGGAAATTATTTACTTTATAGAGTAATTTGAAATTCAAACCATTTTATTTTATATACTGTTTGAATATCCAAACCATTTAAGTTCTGGAAGTTATGGTTTTAAAGCCATGGATTTCGAAGTATTATGTTTTGAAGAGTTATAATTCAAATGTATGGTTTCGAGATATTATAAACTTTAAAGTGGTATGGTTTTGGAAAAAGGATATATTTGAAGGGATATCATATTGATTTGGCTTTAAAAGAGGAAAATGATATCGTATTTATATGGTTTTGAAAAGGGATATTATATTCTGGTTTTAAAGTATAAACTATTTTGAAAAAGACCGCGGTGTTATAATAACGATTGGTTGTTGAAGAGACCGAGATCGTAAGTTGTCATACTCTCTGCCAACTCCGGAAACCACTTTAACAACCGTGTACGCGGTGGAGATTTCAGAATGAAGTAGGATGGTAGCGGCGTTCTATTAAGGTAAATACGTGGACCCGACTCCCGTGAGTTGGCATAAGGTGGCTAAAAAAGGAGCGATTCTCGGGCCAAGGGGGTAGCACCCTTTATCGGACACATCCCTTCGATACTATACTCTGACTTTGGATTGATTCGGTGGCCACATTTATTTTTTTGATTTTGGGGGTGTTTGTTCGAGGTGGACGGTAGCTGCGGCTATGCGTTACCACTAGCCCGGATGCGTAATTGGTATATCTACCCTGGCATTTCCTAGTTGTGTCGTGTCACCTACCCTAGCACGCCTTATACGATTTTCTTTTGTACCGCACCTATGGAGTGCCCTATGACGACGCTTGGTACGGGAGAGATTACGGTACTGTATAGACTATGGGAATATAAAAGTGTGTTAAGGGCTATATGGGTAACCCCTTAACGCTATTTTCAGTATTTTATACTTTACTGTAGACATTACTATAATAGCGTACATTACTACATAGTAAATAGTTTAACGGATCCTCAGGAGATGTGAATCCCGAGCCTCTCTTAAGTTACTGCACTCTTATTTATTTCTGTTAATTTAACTCACATAAGATATTTTAGTTCCGACTCGAGTGTTTTTTCTTTTTAATTCGCTTGGGTCATCCTGAGCATTTCTGGGTTCGAAGACTTTAGCTCTGATGGGCGAAGACGAAGATTTATATTACTATTATTTATTATAGTACTCCACTACATTCAAAATGTTCCGTTGCATTGTATTATTCTTTGGTATGTGTAACTCTGATATTTATTGTATAAGTATAATCAAATGTTTTCATAAAACAACTTCATGAACTGTTTATTTTATCATTATATTTTATCGTTCCGCTGCAAGATTCTATTTTGTTTTTTTCTTTCTCTGTTTTTTTTTCTTATTTACCCCATAACAATCCGCTCTTCCGTATGGTTTGAATTGGCACGTGTGTCGATTTAAAGCCTGCGAAAAGGCGGGACGTTGCATGAAAAGTAAAGGAAAAGAGAAAATTTCCCCAAGTTTAATTGCCTTTTTAGATAGAGACTGCAGTGATCAAAATCCCTATTCATTGTAGTAAATGAGACTTAGTCATTCCAATTTGAGTATGGAAAGGAAGAGATGAATAGATCTTATTTATCATGAGTAATACTCCATAAGTTAGTAAAAGTAATAGGGTTGGAGTAACATATGAGTTTCTTGGATTCCTAAAGTAGGACCATTCTGTGTTAGAGTTGACATCGTCCTAGGCCTCCTAGCCCTAGAAGATAGCTGTGTTTGCTATATTAAAGAAAAGTAAAAGCAGATAAAATTAATTAAAGAAAAAAAAGTAAGATCTAGAGAAAGCCACAGATACGTCGATAGTAATAAATGAGATTTGCAAAAGAAAAATACATTTTTCCTATAAATTAGGCTTGGGAAAAAGTTTGAAAAGGAAAGTTTTTCTTATGTAAATCATACTTGAAAAAGAAAATAGAGATTTTTATAGAATAGTGGCATAAGTTCCAAATATGGGGAAAGAGGTACACAAAAGTAAAACGGTAAAGTAAGGTTTCTCGTTTTCTTCCTTCTTTCTGACATAAGAAATCGAGTTCCGAAAATTAGATTTTTTTTGAAATTCGAATATTAAAAGTTGTGTGGTATGATTTAGATGTAAAATTCGTTGAACTACATCCTATTCAGTAGGAGTATAGGAAAAATTAGATGAAAAACGTTTTGAGTTTTCAATGGATTGCATTTATATAGAAATTGCAAGTATATTTAAGGTGGGTGCATCATGTTTTAAAATAAATTTTTAAAGAAGAAAAGCTTCATATGGGAGGTACCGCTTAGAAATTCATGTATATGCATATGTTTTGTGTTGAACGACATTTTGCATAAGGACATGGATGGTCGCAAAATTTGATGTACACATAATGGATGTGATTGATGCGAGGAATTACATAATTTTACCCTTGTCGAATTTTAGGGATGAAATTTCCTAAAGGGTGGGAGAATGTAACACCCTATATTTTTAGATAATTAAATATAGTGAAAATAAACATTTTTGGAATTGTCAGAAATGGCCTCAAAACTTATACCATTATGTCCGTGGCGATTTTCTAATCAATTTCTATATATAACTTGTCGATATCCAAGATAATACGAAGAAGTTATAAGAGAAACGAAAATCAGAAGAATGAAAAGAAAAAAATAAGGCCCATGGATCGACTTATAGGTCGACCCACAGTGCATAAGGGTCGACCCTAAGGTCAACCCCAGATGAACATAGGTCGACCTATAGATCGACCCACGTTTTTCCCTAGACGTGAATTCGTCCAGGGACGTGCCGAGCCTATTTAATTCAATTTTTGTATAATCTCAAACTTTGGTTTCTAAATCCAACGATCCACAGCAAGCCTGTGACGTGGTTTCACCAAATTCAATCCTAAAATCCGATGGTCTGAGATCCCCAAACTTTCCTTTAAATAGAACCCTAGGCCTAGCTATTTTCTTACAATCAGATTTTCTCCCAATTGGGTACATTGCCTGAGGCTGAATCCTAAATAGAAAATATTTCTAAGGAGAAGATCTTCTCAAGACACCTTAGAAAGGGATCCAAGAAGGCCATGGAGCAAAAATAAGGATGAGCAAAGTTAAGGACGACAGGTGAGTGGATTTAAATTATATATATGTTTTACGTTTATGATATATTATCGTTAGATTCCCGTTAAATATTTTATTTCAGCATTCATTTCAGTAATTAGTTCTGCTAATTATTTATGTTCAAACTGTAAATTCTATAAGAGAGCTTATATTTAATTGTTATTTATATGGTAAAGAAAGATAGAAATCCAATTAAATATGAATAATATTAGGCTTAACAGTTATAGAGAAAGGCATAAGATTGAAAGCAAGAAATTTACAGTAAATTATGCTGAAACAAGAGAAATAAATTAAAAAGAAGAAAATCTAGTGACTTGATTTGGAAGTTAGTGATAAATTAGTTGGTTGGTTTAGAAAAGAGAGTATATTTGCATGGTTTAATATTGCAAAAATAACGATAAACGTAATTGTAGGAATAAAAGAAAGAAAAAGGAAATTAGTGTAAAATAGAGACATTTCTGTATTTTGCACTACCCAATAATTAAAGAAACAACAAAAGAGATATCTTTCGATTACGAGTTATTGTTTACAGCATTATGTAGTATTAAAATATGGAAATGGATTTTTACCACAGCTTTTGTAACCAACCAAATAGAATAGAACTACTTCCTAGAATAAAAGAGAATAAAGTAAAGAGTTAAAGAAATAAAGAAGAAATAAAGTTAATTATTTAAGACTAGAAATAATAAACAGAAATGTGACTAGATATGCATTTACTGCGCAGATAGTAGAATAAAAGAAAAGCAGTTATTATGATAAGTAAATTTCTGACAGTCGGACGTAGTCCTAAGCCAAGATTGTCATATAATATAAGAAAACTAAGAGAATTCAATATCATAATAAAAGTAGACAGACGAGAATAGAAAAGAGACACCTGCAATTATATTTATAATATGTAGTTTATAAAAGAATATAGAAGTAATAATTGCAAATATAATTATAACATAGGTTATAATTAGAGATAATAGAAAAGGCTTATTTTAGAATTTACACTAAGTTAATAAACAAACATAGAAGAAAGGCCCATACCAACAGCCTTCCCTTTCAGTCAGGAACTGATGGTCTCACAATAGTTAGGTGAGGCTGGGACACACTTATGCTGATTAGGGTATATAAGTGGCCAATAGAATTAGAAAACTAAACTAAACGCATTATAAAAGATTAGACGTAGGGTCTAATAAAATGGTAAGATGTGTATGGAGCAGCCCAAATGATGAAGAGCCTAACGAAGCAGTTCATCATAGATTTTTAGCACAGTAGTAGCATGTCCAACTTAGTTAATTTGGGCTGAAGGAAGTACGAGACTTCAACGGGATGTGAGGGTACTCTAGGATGACCCTCTGGAGTAGGCCTAACGAAGTTGCACCTCGGAGGCAAGTCTGTAGGTGTTCCATCAAGAGAGTATGTCTTGACTGCTTTTCCATTTCAGGCCTAATGAAATGGAACTTTTGTAGGTAGTAAAAAGGTTGATGGATGGAGTAGGATATTCGTATGACACCGTACTCTGACTTGCGAGTGGGTTTTAGTGGGCAGGACCCAAAAGGATAGTCGCATGCGGAGATCAAGCCATCATCAACCAAAAGCGAGTTTGGAAAGACTAGTGTTAAACCAACATGCCAATGATTCTTTCACTATCAAGACATTGGATAAGGGAAGCAACCAATTGGATGTTTAGATTTTTTGCAGTAGGGCACAACCATTTAGCTCTTTAGAGGCCTTTCGATTAGTTGAGGGGTGGTTGCATGGGGCCATAGCCACGATGGGAAAAGAGACAGACCAAGTAGAATATTTGCATTATAGGCCTAATGAAGCTGCCCTTGATAGATATAGAAAATCTCCGACCGAATTCCGTACAAGGTGAACCTTGTTGGCAGGATTTAGGGAGTAGACAGAACGATTACATATAGTCCTCAAAGTATGCACTGTGTGGTACATTGTGGATGTTCGAGCATTAGTATAGGCTAGTGCGGACATAGTTTTACGTTTTCATAGTAGACGATGGAACATCTGTATTGTAGGCCTCATGAAGCTGTCCTTTATAGATGTAGTTATAGAATGCTCTAGGAGCAAGACGATAGATTTCTTTTCGAGGAGGGAACGGAACATACTATGGGTAGTATCTAGGACTGATGCGGTCTTTGGGCATGTAGCTACATATGTATTTGTTATTAGGTTTCCATCTACTAGGGAGTAGATGGGTACGATTCACGTATAGAGGTGAGAGTATTATAAACCCAATAAATCTAATATAACAGAAAATGGAAATGAAATGGTATATGTAAAATTGAGCTTAGAAGTGTATAATTTGTTCGTTCATCAAAACTTTAGTTCTGGCCCCCTCCTCATAACATCCCATAGGTTTGTTAGAGGCAGATACTTTCCAGCTTTGAGACACTTGTTTAGAAAGTGTTATTATCTTGGTGAGTATTTACATTTTATTATATTTTAGTCGGTTCCGCTACGAGATATTTACTTGAGCTCTGATGTATTTGTCTTTTCCTATTCGCAAGATATCAGATACCTAACTTGGGCTTCAGTGGGCTTGGGTTTTAGCTTTTTTGTGAAAAATTCCGGACCTACGGGGATTTAGGTTTTTACAAAACAAGCGGTGTTCATGAATGCAATGCGATTTATATACTATATATACTGATATAAAGTTTTGAAAAATAAATTTTGACTGGTACGCTCTCTCATATGTCACTCGTTCCATTCTAAGGCAATAGTCCTTTCTTATCTCTAATGGATCAAAGTATCAACTTAGGTCATCTACGCAACCTAAGCTCTGATACCAAATGTGATGTCCACTCTATACATCCGGCACCCAATATACCTATATCATGCACTGTGGAGGTACCCACTGAAGTAGGATGATAGTCAAGGATGAAAATGAAGAAAATCCAAACACAAAACCTGTAGAACATTTCACGGTGAAAAGATATAATATAATAACTTAGATGTAAAATAGACGAGATAATGATATAATCAAATGAATCATAAACAATAACATCAAAGTGCATCTGTTTCACAGAATACACAAAATCCTATGTCTCTAAAATAAACTCTAAACTTGTCTCCCAAAATATAAGTACTGACATATCTCTGTAATACTGCACAATGGATTATAGGTAATAGTAAGCTCTAAAGTATAGATATATGAAAGCATAACCTCCTGTTCGTACTCCATACAGATCCATGAGCTGTGCAGACATATTTCCCTTAATCTACTCATTTAACGATACCCTAGATAATAAGAAGCAAAACATAAAACCTTGGGTCAAACAACTATCTTGTGTGAGCGATACATCATCTTAAAAATAAAATAAAAACAATATGTAGTAAATAAGGTATAGGGTAGGAAAAACCCTACCTGACCTACCCCTACATCTAAAGAGTTGGCACGTAAACACGGTATATGCTAAACTACTACCACAAGAGGGAAATATAAGGGGTATCGCAGACATACCAAGCGCACAAAAAAACATCCATCACACAGCCTTGCATCTCTCACTCAAGTGCTTTAGATGTACAATAACTCTTTGAGATGGTCAACTCATTGCTCACGCAGATGAAAAAGGATGGACACATGCAGACATCCAAAATATGGTTAAGTGCAGACTACCCTGTCCCAACAATGAGCATCACACCACAGACCCATCCATTGATTCCTTAGCACATGTACAGATAATAGAACTTCCTTATAGATGCTCAACTCATGCCTATGTAGATGGTTAAGGGTTGAATACATGCAGACGTCCAAACACACAGGTACACACAAACTACTCTAGGTACATGTAGACTACCTTATCCTACTCATAAGCATCACAACCTCATGTTCTATTCTAGAAGCTATCATGCAGAACTCGTCCTTTTGGTCCATCTCAAGATGCCATTTACGCTCGCCTCATTGAGTCATCGTACGTCCTTGGTTGCCATACCAAAGTCATTCAGAGCCATCTGGGGTCCTCCATCCTTACCATGAGCCAACCCTAAATACCATCAAGCAGCCCAAAGTCTTGCCCCGAAGCCTCTCCACGCCGAGCCCCAAGCCAACACCATAAAACATCAACCTAAATTTTTTTGGCATTTCTCCTATAGCCGAACTCACATAACCTAAATAGCATATCCTATTCGGCTTCTCATCACCGAAGCAAGGCCCTATCGGAGAGGATTTCCTATCTAGTACCCCCATAGCGGATCCAAATGCTACGATATAAGATTTCCCACCGGTCTTTCTTTTTTCGAGCCAACATTTATTGGACAAGATTTCATGTGCGGTACTTCACTTGTCGAGCCAAGCCATCTATCGGACCCAAGCCAAGAACGGACTGTCTGTGAACTAAGCCAATGCCTTCTCCTCTTGAAGTAAACAATCAAGCTATTCGACACCGGACGTACCCCTATTGGACTATCCCATATCGGGCCAAGCTCCACCAAACCAAAAACTGTAGCTCCTTCAACACATCAATATCACATCGATTCCATTGCTACACTCAACACATCAATCCTCATGCATCACCTACGCAACGACACGACTCCAAACAATCTAGAACCTATCTATCGAAGTCCATATCCATGGTTTCTACCTCTAGTTCGCTTTGATGAGGGTTTTCAACCATATAGGTATACAAACAAACATCGTACATGTAGCTAACAAAATTCAAACATGTAAATCACGTAATCAATCACAGTAATCATCATGCAAAGTGTATACACATAGCCTAACATCTAACAAGGCAATCACATATCAAAACAACATGTCGAGAACACCAAAAACACATTTATTCATGTTTTTACTACATGTTGGATTTTAAAACAGCATTAAAACTTGATTTTTGACTTTAAAAGTGGATCTAAAACATGTCAAACCTACATAAACATATATATGTATATATATATATGTGTGTGTGTATTTATATAATAGATGAGAGATGATAAATCACTCATCAAAACCTATAAATTCAAGTTATGCAAACAAACTGTGGCAAATCCAAAAATCAACAACAAAGATGTAATTTTACCTCCTTAAAAAAATGTAGATTTGAAGATCTCTAATGAATCACCTTGCTAATCAACACTTTATCTATGATTTAGACTTGATTTGGAGGAGAACAGAGAAAGATTTTGCTAGAGAATGGGTTATGAGCTTAGATCTATTTTAGAAGTGGTAAAAATGATTTGGGGGTAATGGTTCAGCCTATTATAGACTCCAAACCCGAAATGGATTAGTGGGCTTGCCCCCTAGCTTACTATTTACCTATTAAGCTACCCAAAAAATGCTAATCTTCAAATAATCATTTCTCCTAGCCAGAATGTCCAAAACACTATTATAACCATCTACAAAACGGTAAACTATTATATATTTCCAATGGATGTGGTCTTGGATGCTAATTAGACTTCTATTAAAAGTTATAGCCATTATAAGATTTAAGTGGTAAATCGTCTAGAAGAATTCTAAAAATAGGAAAGGTCACTGTTAGGCATTTTCCAAAGTTATGGAGTCATACGACCTTGTATGAATTTATAAATAATATTTTACAATCCTCCGATATGTAAAATATGGGTTATTACATGATTATTAAGAAGCTACTTAATTCTTAAGGATCTTTTTATTTGATAGCGAGATGGTTTGTCATAGCTTTCAAGAGATATATCCATTTCCTCCTCTTCTTTTTCCTTCCTCCTTTTCTATTTTCATATGTTCACTTTCTTATTTTTGGAGAATCTCTTACTCTTCTTCTTTTGCTAATCTTTCTTCCTTTGTTAAGAGACTCATAGGGTTCAAATTGAAGAGGAGGGATGAGAGAGAGGCTTGTTTTGTAAAAAACATTGCGTGGTAAAATGTTTTCACCTCTAGGCTAATACCAAAGTAGTTCAAAAGTCTTATAACATACACTTCATGGCAGAGTATGTTTTCATGTCTAGAAATTTTCCTTTGAACATAGTCATCCAGAATCACCTGAGCCCAATTTATATCATATTTTTCGAAAATAGCAAAATGAGCTTTGAAAACTTTGTGAGTGGGGTTATTATAATTCCTCATCTTAGGTTATGACTTTGTTGTAAAATAAGACTCGTTAATCTTTCTTATCGTTGAGGTTTTTACTCTTGAAACCATATTCTTCATCATTTGAAAACAAGTCATGCTTCTCTATTTCCATAATCAATTTCGAAAGTAGTGAGGTTATTTCCATTAATTTACATTCAACAATTCGTCAAGATTTTCACAATTTAAAACAATAATAGTACCTTTAATACTACTCCAAATTTGACCTTCTTTTCCTTAATAAATCTTTCCATTGAAATTAGTATCAAATGTTTTCATCAAATCAGGATAGCAATCAACATTATTTTGTAATAAATCGGTTTAATTAAAAATACCATTTTCCAAAGCACGATCTTGTAGACCATAGGAATAAAATTCATTCAAATAGAAAATCTTCCCGAAAAGACTTCACAACATCTTGAAAAATAAATGTATTTTTCAATGGATACTTAATTATTAAATTGTTGACTTTTGTTTCTTTTGGTAAGCCTAATGGTTTTGGATTAAGTGGGTTGGTTTGAAGAAGACATTATGAGTTTTTTTAGAAGAAAGAGAGTAAAGAATTTGACTGATTTTTGAAATAAAGTATGTGTTGAAAATGAGGACAAAAAGAGTGAATACATAGAGTTTGAATGAACATGCGACTGCCAAAAAGGCATCTTTTCAAACTTTGAATTTAATGCAAAAGAGATGGAATTTCAAAAGTTTAAAGTTTGAAAAGATTCTTCAAATTCGATCTGATATGTCGATCTACTAAGGTGGCACAGTTGACATATATACCAGAGTTTCATTGTTCATAAAAAGAAATATATTCATATAATTATATATATACATATTATATTTATTCCTATATTAAATAATTTTTCAAAGAAAAAACCAAAATATGAAATGTAAAAAATACCGATTTCATTGTTTCCTCTGTTTCACTTGATTAGTCTTCCATCATCGTGAAACACATGTTGGTATTTTAAGTGTCTGGTTCATTGTCACTGAATGTTTTATCAGAATCATTCAACTTTGCGTTGAGAGCCCTTTTTCTCTTTCAAACAAATCAGCATTTTGTGAATTCTTTGCTTTCTTCTGATGTGGGTAGTCTCTTCATAGATAGCAAGACTCACCACAGTCGTAACACGTAAAAAATTTCCATTCTTAATTATTTGAAAGTTGACAATCTTTCTGTAGTTTAGAAAGTTTTCGAAATTTCGAATTGTAAGGGCAATCTCCTCATCATTATCATCGTCATTTGAATCTTAATAGCGAGTTGTTGCATTGAGTGCAATTGATTTCTTCTCCATCGCCTAACTTACCTTTCTATCATATAATTGTACTTCATAAGACATTAGATTACCGACTAATTCTTTAAATTTGTACATACTAATATCATTGGTTTCCACTATTTCTAATGTCTTCTGATCTCATTCAGAAGAGAGTCAATCAATGATTTTTCTAACCTGATCCTCTTTTGAGAAATTTTTCCCTAATGATATTACTGAATGAACTATATCTTGAAATTCAAAATACATGTGAGATATAAGTTTTGTTTCATTTTAAAAGGTTGGAACTAGTTGAATAGCATGGAAATCTTAGTTTGTTTTACTTTACTACTTCCCTCATGTGTGACTTGCAATGTTCTTTAGATTTCATAAGCAGCCTTACAAATAGAAACTCGATTAAATTCATTTTTACCTAGGGAGCAAAGTAAAATATGCATGGCCTTTGAGTTATTGAGTACTTATGTCTTTTAATCTATGGTCCATTGTGAATATGTAGTTTGAGACATGAATTAACTTTGTGTATGTTCCAAATACTAAGCAATTGGATTGTAAATAAATTTTCATCCTACATGAACAATAAGCATAATTACTATCGATGAATAGTGGAAGTCTTGCAGTTGGCTGGCCTTCTACAAAAGTATTAAAAAGTGTACTACCACTATTACTAGCCATTTATAATTTTCAAAAACCAAATAACGAGTTTTTGTAAACCTAATGCTCGAATACCAAATGTGGAAAGCGATATAGTACAAATTATACTAGTGTAAATGGATCATAATGCTACTATAACATTAGAGGGAGGCGAACAATATTTTATAACTTATATAGAATTTTTTTGAATAGTTTCAACATTTAAATCAAAGCACAGATAATCAACACAGATATATATTAACAGGCAATCATTGTCATATATAAATGTAGAAAAAATAAAGCAAAAGTAAGAGTGATGACAACAGGAGTTTTATACTAGTTTGGAAACCAATCCTACATCCAGTCCTATATAGTATCTGTACAGATTTCCTTTAAAATTCTTACTTTAATTAGGTAGTAAGAAAACAAAAATACAACATTGATTTCTAGGAAAAAGGATACACCCTCTTGACTTTTCAAGCTTAGGGTAGACTCTCGTGATTTAATCACGCAACAAGATCACTTACTTGATTCAAACAGGCAGCAAGCACACCCACTTGATTTGAACGGGTAAAAAGCGCATACATACACAAAGCAGTAGAGAGTTATTGATTCCAAGTACAAATAGTTGTAATTTGGATACAAAATATCCTTAGACCTTTTATGATACTTTTGATATTTAAATTAGTGAAAGAATACTTATAAAATAGTAAGTAGATTACAGAGAATGAATGTAGTCAAGTAGAAATTGAATTTGAGTAGATTTAAGAGTATGAATGTGGATTTTGAGAAATATATAATGAGATTTTAGAATAAGAAGAATGAAGAGAATATTGTTAAAAAATTAGTTATCCAATCCCCCTCTTATAGTGTTTGAAGGGACGTGTTAATTTGCAAAGAGATGCAGCCAAAAATTATAACTTTTCAAAATTTATAAAAAATTCAACCGTACATATGTCAAAATACTCATGTGGAATATGTCGACACATCCTTCTATTTTGAGAGAAACAACAACACTTTTTAAAGTGCAGCAAATCTGGATATTTCGTAAAATCATTTAAAAAATAGTTTTCAAATAATTTAATATAGAAAACTCTCATAAAATATTTGTTCAAAATCATTTTGAAAATAAAATAAATATTTTGGTGAGACGGTATTCAAAGAAAAGAAAGTTGCTATTCGAGGACTTTAATAAATTCATCTGATGTGCATCAACTATTATATATAGTCTTGAAATCTTTGTGTCTTTTCCGTTAAACTCACGAGTCTTTAATTGTCTTGATCATCTCTGAATCTGATCTCTAGTCTTGTAACGACCCAAGATTTAGTCACTTTAAATTTTGATATTTAAATATATTTTTAATAATTAATTAATGGATTTTGAACTCAAATAAAATCCTTTTAAATAATAACTAATGATGGTGAAATAGTTTTCAAAATTAATTTACAAAAATAATCAGTTCAAAGAAAAACAGAAAATCTGTCTGGAAATTGTTTTCTGAATTTTCGACTTTTAGGCGCACACACTTTTGTAAATGAGTTAGGATTTCTAATACATAAATGTATATATTAACTTAAGAATATATAATATATGATATGACTTTTTATCTAAATGTCTAAGAATAAAATATAAATGTAAATAAAAGTGGCATAAGTTGTCATATCTTTAGAAACATGAAGCAATTTGATAATAAATTCATATTGGCTTAGAAAAATGAGGACGGGGAACAAAGGAAAAATGTGAGTTAAAGGGAGGAGGCATGCATGGTGATGTGGCATCATCATAGTAGAGGTTAAGTACCTTGAGGGTAATATGGTAAGTCGATTTATGAAATTCATATAAAACTAATTTCCTAATACTACCCTCATTTTTTTTCATTCATACTTTGTGAATTTTTCTTTATGCCTTCATGCTCATTTTTATGGCCTCCAAAAATAAATTCCTAAGTTCTTAAGTTAATAAATTTAGTTTTCATTCTCTTTAAAAAATATCAAAAACCTTGTCTAAACTCACCTCCTTCCATTTCTATAATTCTCCTCCACAAAACAAGTGCATACACTCCCTCCACCTTGTTAGCAGAGCATTAATACCACCAAAGCTGAATCGTGTTGCATCCATAAGTCATCAAAGACTCATTTTTCCAAGCTAGAAGCAAAGACCTACGCCATGTTTGAGGTCCTAAAAGTTAGCTTAGTTTTATCGACTTTTGGTGAGTAAAGATCTAACACTTAACTAATTTATAAACTTAAATATATGCTTGATTTGTTGTAAAAATATGATGTTGTTTTGGACATAAATTGTGCTGGCTTGGATATATGTGTATGTGTTTGGATGAGATGACAAATAGTTTGGAATTTGAGAATTGAAATGTCAAGTTAGTTGCAAGTTATAATCCTTACTTGTATATGTTGATTATGACATGATTTTATGTTGTGGTATGGATGTGATGTAACTATGTATGTTATGGTGTTGAATAAATGATTATATGCTAAGGAAGCTGGCACTTTTGCTAAATTAAGTGACATGGAATCTCTTGTATAAAAACTATAATCATTGGTTTTAAATTTTCAAGATATTTTGAATTTAAAACTTTCTTTAGTTTTCAAGAAACATACCTTTATCTTTTAGTAAAGTTTTCTAGGAGTTAAAGTATGGCAAAGACATAAAATAATATTCAAGTTTTAAAATTATAGGTCGTATAACGATAGTCGCTATATGTGTAATTCGAGGAATCGAACTCTTTTCGAAACCCAAAGATGTTTTCACTTAGAAATCTTTTTGTAAAATGTTTTAAAACTTATATTAAGTGATAAAAGGTTAATTATTATTTATTTAATAAATGATTGATTAATTAAGTAATTAGTACTTAATTATTGGTTAATAAAGGTAATTAAAACGTAAGAGTTAATCAATTAAGTTAATTTTAATTAGTTAATGAAAGTTAATTATTATTTAATAATAATTAAGCGTTAATTACTTTGAATTACTTATTAAAGATTAATTATTAATTAATAGTTTATTAAAGGGATTTAATTAATTATTGATTAATTTAAATCTAATTAAGATGTTAATTAAGACTTAATTAAGATTTAATTATTATTTAATGAAGGTTTGATTTGTTATTTACTCAATAAGTTTTTGCTCCAAAATTGGTCACAAACCCCAGAAGTAGTGAAAGCACCTGTGTTTACATACAAATCCTCAATATCCAAACACAGATCTCAGATCTAGGTGATGGGGAGAGTAAAAAAGAAGAAATAAAAAAATTAAAATGAAAGAAAGAAAAGAAGACACGAGATTTATAGTGGTTCGGCTATATCCAGCCTACATCCACTTTGAATTGATCCTTTTATATCCTTTATACTATGATTACAGTTACAATCCTTTTAATACCAATAACCAAAATGGCAGAGTTTAGCCCAAAAGAGAAGAAGAAGATCCTTTTCTAGTTGCAATGGAGGTGCTATTTATAGGAGTGGATTCGAAAAAATCTGCCCCAAAACTCGGAATACCTCTTCTGACTTGCAAATGGGCCCACGTGATCGATATACAGTGATTTGGGATCAATCCCCAATCGATCCATATGGATTTCATATCGATCAAGAATCACTCCAAATGAGCTGAGATCGATCATGGTGAAAGATGATATTGCAAAGTTCCTGCTATCCAAATTTCATGAAATTCCAGTGTGTAGTTTATAAGATATGATCAATCCAAAGTTGGGATTGCAAGTAGGCTGAAGGCTTCGTATCGATCAAGAGCTTCATATCCATATCCTGTATCCATGCCTTTCGTATTGATCCGAGTCTCACGCACAAATCCATGTTTTGCACTCCATCTTGACCGCTTCCTGCGTATCGATCGATACGATCAATACGAAAATGGCTCTTGAATCTTTCATATCCATCCAACAAAGCTATCCCCGAGTATGTCCTTCGTATTGATCATCAAGTGATGGATACGAAATTCTTTTCCAACCCCTTGCACTTTTCTTCATATCAGTCCTAACTATTCTGGAAGCATATGCTTTTGTATCCATCAGATCCGTGTCTATCGGTTTGCTTCATTCCTTTTATCGATCCTTGGCTTGATTGATGCGAAGTGCATTGACATGCTTTGCCATCCAACAATAAGTTTGTATCGATATGAAATCCACATCCATCAACCCTAAATTCATTCTGGAGTCAACTGATCAATGCAAAGTTCATCGATATGAGAAGACCGTTCGATGCAAATTAAACATCATAATGATCGATACAAACATATCGATACAAAGCCAATTTTCACCAATATTGATCCATCCTTAACTCGAGTACATGAACTTCGATTGACCGAAAATTCGAAGTGTAGCCTCATCAAACCTTGTTTATCATTCCCAATCAATCCTACCTCAATTGGAGCTTAGTCCTATTTTGACGGTATCGATCATGGCCTTATTCCCAATCGATCTCCAATTCTGATATCCATCCTTTTTAGCTAATTTTTTGATATCTCGACCTTGTCCAAAAGGAGCGGTAACATTCGCCCCCCAAAACAGCCTTGCAACTGGATGGCGTGTTTTTAATAGCTTTTACCCGACATCCAAAGTCCATACTCCATCTATAGCCATATCATCTGATCCATAAACTAATCCATTACCAAACCATTCTATCCAAGTGTCATAGCCATATCCTTATCTAAATGTGCAACTTCTCTGAGTCGATATTGATTCCAAATCCAGTAATCAAATCCATAGCTAATTCCGTATCCATCCAAACACGACATCCAAGTTCCAATCCATCTATATCTAGCAACCAATTTTCAAATCCATGACCTCTCCAGGTCGATATCCAAATCCGGGACCGCTCTGGGCCCTTTGCCAAATCTGGGACCACTCCTGGTTCATGCCTAAATCCTTAGCTGTTCATAACTAACATTTGAATCCATAACCTCTCAGGGTTCTAGCTAAGCGTAATCAACACACGATGACTTGTGTTAAGCAATGCCTTGGCATAAGTCTTAGATTTACAATAATCCTAGTTTAGTGTCCCTAGACGTTGAGTAATATTGTGGCTTAAGTCCTAAGTCGAATCCTAGTCTCTCCGGACCCTTGCCAAGCATAGTCCATACTCAGTGACCTGAAAAAATAAATGAAGATAGTATGGGTCCTTAGTCCTAGACCGAATCCTGGTCTTTCTGGACCCTTGTCGAGTATAGTCCATACTCGACGACCTGAAATAATAAATGATAAATAATATGAGGCCTAAGTCCTAGGCCGAATCCTGATATCTATGGATCCTTGGCTAGATAGTCCATACTCGACGACCTGAATAAGTCAATTTGCCACGTTCGGACGAAGAAACTTAACCTTTTCCAAGCACAATCCGTACTCGGTGACCTTTTACCAAAAACCAGATTAAAATCCAATCAAAATCCGATCCAAAATCTAGATCAAACCAGAAAACCAAAAATCCATATCAAAAATTCAAACCAAGATCCAAACCAAAAGACAAGCATCCAAACCAAAATCTAAACAAGAAAACCAACAAAACCAAGATTTAAACCAAACCAGAAAAACTTCAAATATCCAAACCAAAGAGAAAAGGCAGGTTTCACAAACTACTAGAGCATCATGGTTTATCATCATCTCATAGAATGCCTAGGGGCTATCTCCATCCTCGTACATGATTGAGTGACTCAATCGTCTGCCCAGAGTTTGCTACTTATTCTGTACCATCCCGATGAGTTGATGACCAACCGACCATCATTCCTGGGCCTTGCGCCATCGTCGTTTGAGATAGACGGTGGCTGCTCCAGTTCCATCGCCACATTTCGAGTCCCAACATATTGCCGCAATTGACCATTTCTTATGTGCTTCTCGATTATATCCTTTAGATGCCTACAGTTGTTAGTATCATGCATGTCCATGTCATGAAAGAGACAATGCCTTCCTGATGCCCTCTCATGTTCCAAGGGTTCCCTCCTTGCCGGCCTTCGATAAGAAAGGCGATCCCGAGTATCCAATTATATCTGTTCCAATGTCTCATTAAGTCCTGTGTAAGTAGAGAATTTTTGTTCTCCCCAATGTTTCCTTGCTCTGCCAGAATCTCCATTCGACTTCCTCTTCCCTTTATCCTTATCCTTACCCGAGCTTTTACCAGATGGTTCTCCATCCTTAGCTACATTTACTTCCTTTAATTTCACATCCAAGCTTGCATCCACTTGTCGAAGAAATCTCTCGGCCACATGAAAGAATTCCCCAAGATCTATTGGTGCACACTGCCGCCATTAGAACCATTGATGGATCCGGCCAATCCACCGAAGTAACCCCCGCATTAAACTAGGTTAAGTAAGTCCTGAGCGATTCTCGTGTCCTCTGTTTACCGACGTCAGTGTCATCGCATTATTTGGCCTCTTGATATGAACTCAAAAAAGCTTTAAAAACCAATCAACCAATTCTATCCATGTCCTGATAGATACATCTTCCAACTGCCTAAACCACATAGCTGCTATATCCATCAAGTATAGGAGAAACACCGGGCCATAACCTCCACCAATGCCCCCGGCACTTCCATGTGTCTTGTATACCTCATCAAGCGATCGGTAGGATCTGTCCTACCATTTTATATTTCTATAGTAGGTAGCTTGAACTCTGGTGGATTCCTAGCCATTCTGAAGTTTCGGATAAATGGACTCATGTTTACTCCTTCTAGATTCATCTTTGTCAGACCTCCGCGTATTGTTCGCCTGATAATTTCAGCCAAACTAGGGTTATCCACCAAGGGTCGCCTCCCATCTTCATTTCCATTGCCCTCCGAGTCCTCGAGGAAATTCCAGTACGTACTCTTCATTACGCACTCCTGTATTCCTGCCGGCACCAGGTTGTGCAACATCACCTGGTATTCCTTCATGAATTGGTCCAGTATTACACAATGGTGTGGCCTCGAGTCTAGATTCATCCAGATAGATAGCTGCTTGCTGATTAGGGGCTGCTCCCTACTGAACTGCTCTATCTGATTGCTTGTTGAGTCCTTTTGATCCAGCTCCGTAGATCCGACCTCGTATAGCTCCTACTGCTCCAGCCTATCCGAATTGTCTGAGAACATTCTGCATCATCTCCTCCTGCCTTTTCATCAACTGCTCGTGCATGGAATCCATCATAGTCTACATCTCATCCCTTGTGACGTAGACGGATGCCTGATCTGCTCCAGCTCTGGAGGAAGCCTCTTGACTTCCCACTTGATGGCTTCTTTTCGTCACATATCTCCTTATAGATTGCCTAACCATGGTTCCTTCTAGATTTGATCCTTTAGCTTTCCAAATCTGAACACCAAATCCGATGTAGAGGGTGCTAGCCTTCTCAGTGAAAGCACCAAAGTGTTTGTGTCAAAATTGGTCACAAACCCCAGAAATAGTGAAAGCACCAATGTTTACACATAAACCCTCAATATCCAATCATAGTTCTCAAATTAAGATGATGTAAAGAGTAAGAATGAAGAAATAACAAAATTAAAATGAAACTAAGTAAGAGAAAACACAAGATTTATGGTGGTTTGGCTATCTTCGGCTTACGTCCACTTTGAATTGATCCTTTTATTTCCTTTATACCGTGATTACAATTACAATCCTTTTAATACCAATAACCAAAATGGTAGAGCTTAGCAAAAAAGAGAAGAAGATCTTATTCTAGTTGCAATGGAGGTGATATTTATAGGAGTAGATGCGGAAAAATCTGCCCAAAACTTGGAATACCTCTTCTCACGTGCAGGTGGGCCCACATGATCGATCTAGAGTGGTTTAGGATCGATCCCTGATCGATCCATATGGATTTCTTACCGATCAAGAATCGCTCCAAACGAGCAGAGATCGATCATGGTGAAAGATGATAGTGCAAAGTCCTTGCTCTCCAAATTTCATGAAATTCCAATGTATAGTTTAGAGATATGATCGATCCAAATTTGGGTTCACAAGTAGGTTGAAGGCTTCGTATCGATCAAGAGCTTCGTATCCATGCCTCGTATCCATGCCTTTCATATCGATCCGAGTCTCATGCACAGATCCATGTTTTTTGCCCCATTCTGACCGCTTCCTTCGTATCAATCGATACGAACACGATCGATACGAAAATGGCTCATGAATGTTTCGTATCCATCCAACATAGCTATCCTTGAGTATGTCCTTCGTATCGATCAATAAGTGATCGATACGAAATGCTTTTCCAAACCCCTACACCTTTCTCGTATCGGTCCCAAGCATGTTGGAAGCATATGCTTTCATATCCATCAGATCCATGTCAATCGGTTTGCTTTATTTCTTGTATCGATCCCAGGCTTGATCGATACGAAGTGCATTGACATGCTTTGCCATCCAATCAATATGTATGTATCGATACAAAATCCACATCCATCAACTCTGAATTCATCCTGGAGGCAACTGATTGATGCAAAGTGCATTGATACGGGAAGGCCGATTGATCCAAACCAAACACCATAATGATCGATACAAACATATCGATACAAAACCAATTTTCACCAATATTGATCCATCCATAACTCGAGCGTATGAACTCCGATTGACTAGAAATTCAAAGTGTAGCCTCACCAAACCTCGTTTATCATTCCCTATCGATCCGACCTCGTTTAGAGCTTGGTCCAAATATGATGGTATGGATCATAGCTGTATTCCCAATCGATCTCCAATCTTGATATCCATTCTTTTTAGCCAATTTTTCGATATCGTAGCCTTGTCCAAAAGGCGGATTAATAATAAATAAGGCTTTTTAATTTATAAATCATTCTGTTTCCAAATATCGGTTTGTTATAAGACTATGTTTCTTTTTCAAAAATGTACTAAATCTAGGGATTTATTTGTCGATTACCCTTGAGTAACCTAAAGAAAATATGAAACCAATGTTAATGTAGAGACACATTTATGGGAAGTAAGTCAATCCATAGTTAGCACTAAAAGCCGATGAGTAGGTTGATCCTCTATTTGTGAGATTTAGAATTTGTTTCTAGATGAAGGATAGAATAAGGCCGAAATATCGAAAACGTGATAGAATTGGAGGGTTAAATCCTATGAATGGGTCATGTTTAAATTAAGTAT
The DNA here is from genome assembly GCA_030765085.1 of Allium cepa. NCBI lineage: Eukaryota > Viridiplantae > Streptophyta > Magnoliopsida > Asparagales > Amaryllidaceae > Allium > Allium cepa. The sequence continues at coordinate 295,332,064 of CM060941.1, read as the reverse complement.
ATGGTTATCCATATGCGAACTCTGTATAATTACCCTAAGTAGCATATTATCCGCTATTTATAACCTGACTTGTTTTAACTTAGGAAGCATGTTGTTTATATTAGAGTTCCTCGATGACGACTCGAATACTTGTTACATACTTCCAAAAGAACCGGAAGTGAGTTAGCTGGAAATTATCGCTTTGTTCAGAGATATCGGTTTTGGATAAGTGTAATTTATCCGAACCACTCAAAACTATTAACATTTTGGATGGATCATTGTGAAGTATGGTATGAATATGTACTATACTTCCTGAAGGTGATTCCAAAATGGAAGATAATAAATATTGAATGTTTGTTCGATCCCGAAATAACTTGTATGGATGAATGCTAGCATTGCGCTGGTTGCATGGAGGGTAGTGTTCGCATTCCAAGATGGCTTACTTAAAGGAAAGGTTATCTTAACCTCAAGCCTAACAATGAAAAATGACTATAGCAGGGATGTTCAGCAGGTCTATGTGGGTCGCTCCCATTAAGGTATGATCATCGCCAAATCTAGAACGATATCTTGGGTTTATGTATGCTTCGGCATCCCTTTTTATGGCTATTGACCGCAACAAGTGGTGGTCGTATTTGGCACTTTCCAGTCCTAAGTAGGAGAGATGTAATACGTTATGGCCTCCCATATATTTTATCTAGAGGGGATTCGGCGGGTAGGCCCATACCCTTTCATAGTTGGAATTAATTTTTCGATATGAGCTTTCAGACTTGATTGTATACCTATTATGCGGGAATTTAATAATGTAACAATTTTGGCTATGATTCTGTATTTATTTTAAACCTAGACATTATGGTAATATCAGAGGATTTTTATAGAAATGTTTCATTTATCATAAAAACACATCTATGTTTATGTGCAATGTAATTTTACGAGATACCAAGGTTTTTATAAAGTTAAAATTATGCTTTACTCACACCAGACCCAAGTCTGACCTGGAGTTTTATTTCTTTCCCTTAAACTCTTAGGTACTCAAATTTTTATGAGTAGCTAATTAGTCAGGTTTCCTTGGAGCATTTTGAGAAGCAGTATGGAGCAGAAGCTTTCATTGTACCTAGTAGTTATGTTTATTTCCGCCGTGACTGTATATTATGTATTAGTAATTTAGGTATGCTGGTATAGCTATCCTTGTTGGGTATAGTACTTATTGTAAGTTTGATGTAACATTTTGGAGCAACCATATGTGCAATTCTGTGATGATGTATATGTAACTCTGTCATTTGTAAGAAAAATATGTATTTGTTTTCTTTGCCTTTTATTTTGTTTACCCCATGACCTATCTTACGGACACTTTGATGATCGACACATGAATACCGATGATGTATTGGGTGTCATCTTTGGGTGTAATAAAGGCAAATCATTACATTTGGTATCAAAGCTTAGGTTGAGCAAACACTTAAGCCTTCATTGGGGTTAACTCATTAGAGATAAGGTTAGTAGTACCTTAGAATGAGTTCGGTATTTGAGAGCGCACTTCCATGTTGTTTTGATCAACATATATACGTGGTTTTATGCTCTTTTTCCAAAGTAATCTCGTCCATGTATTCTAAAGATATCTTTCTTTATTTAGGTTGTAAGAATGAGTACAAGAAGGGGATGGGGAAGGGGATACAACAACTACAAATGGAAGAATCCCGAATGTTAGAAAGGGTGGAATAGCATTTGAAGCTGTAGCTCTAGTGCAACCTCGAGTTAACTTCGCAACTCTATGCAAGGAATACACAAATCTAGAAGGAAAACCTTTCAAGGGTGTCAAATCGATCATTGAAGTACAAGCTTGGCTATAGTCATGTGAGAAGATTTTCAAAGGTTTGGACATTTATGATGATCAAAAACGGTTCTTAGCGTCATGGTAATTGTAAGAGTGTGTAGCTACATGTGGGATTATGTCATGGCAAATGCTCCAGAAGATGAGTTCTCATGGGCTAGATTCAAAGAAGTATTCGAAGACCAATTCATGCCAATTACGGGCAATACGATTACATAGAGTTTCACGGACCTCAAGCAGGAAAATCTGTCGGTGGCTGAATATGAGATGAAGTTTAATGAGTTATCTCCTTTTGGCCTAGACTCATTGATACACCATTAAAGAAAAAACGAGATGTTCATATTGGGTATGAGAGAAGAATTCCATGAAAAAATGACCACATATGTGAAGGAATCATTTGTAGATTTGGTACATATGGCCTTAACGTATGAAGTGCTTTTTAGCAAGAAACTAGCAGCAGCAGCTAGTGGCGACACCATTAACCCAAATAAAAGAAAGTTTAACCCAAATTGGAAAAAAAGATAGGGTATGGAAAAACCAACAGGTGGAAATCAAGGAGACAGGTTCAACGATATTACATGTTACAAGTGTAGTAAAAAGGGGCACATTTCACCACATTGTCAGCAGGCGAAGGCTATCTTTCCAATGGTCTAGAAGACGCTTTGCTACAATTGCCACCAGCCTAGACACAAGGTCAAGGACTGCCCACTTTTGAAGGGTCGGCCGATTAAAGTTTAGGCTATTAAGGACGAACCCTTAACCTCTAGATGTTAAAGGGAAGGCAGTCTTGGAAGGTACTCTACTTATAATTGATATTTTAATTCATGTTTTGTTTTATACTAGAACTTCTTATAGTTTTGTCTCTAAGGAATTGGTAGATAGGTTACGACTTATCCCAGAATTTGTAAAGACCCCTATTTGTGTGTCTGACCCCGTAGGTGGTATAACTAATTTATGCTTGCTTTGTGAAAGAGTACAAATTGATTTTCGAAAACATCATCTCTTTTGTGACCTATTTTTCTTGGATTTTAAGGGTTTGATGTGATACTGTATATGGATTGGTAGTCGAAATATGGAGTCGTTCTAGATTGCGCTAAGAGAAGGTAGTATTGAAACCCAACTCCGAAAAGGTATCAGAAAAGATAGTTTGTAAGAAGCCTAATAAACTTATGAATAGTTTCCTTTATTCCTTAAAATCATCCCAGGAAGAGTTAGGATGGATAAAAGTTGTTAAAAAGTTTCCATATATTTTTGAGCCGGTTAGCAATTTTCCTCCTCATTGGGAAATTGAATTTTGAATTAATCTTGTTCCTGGTGCGAGACTTATCATTCAACCCCTATTTAGAATGGCCCCGAAGGAGAAGCAAGAGCTAATAAATTAAACCGATGATTTGTTAAGAAGAAGATGATTAGATAGAGCCGTTTGAGTTAGGGATCGAATGTAGTTTTTGTAGCTAAGTTTGATGGTTTGTTAAGATTATGTGTGGATTATAGCGAATTAAACAAATAGATCATACGAAATAAACACCCTTTACCTCGCATAGATGGTATGTTTGATCAACTTCATGGAGCTAGAGTATTCTCCCAAGTAGACCTTGCTACGGGTTTCCATCAGTTAAGGGTAGCGGAGGATAATATACCCTTAACTGCTTTTAGAGTTCCGGATCTTTTCTATGAGTGATCGATTATTCCTTTTGGGCTAACTATTGTGCTTGCATTTTCTATCGATCTTATGAATTAAGTTTTTAGGAATGTGTTGAATAACTTCATGTTAGTTTTCATCGACGACATTCTTATCCACTCAAAAACTGAGGAAGAGAACAAACACCATTTGGAAGTGGTGTTGGAAATGTTAAAGAAAAACATTCTTAAAGCTAAGTTTTCTAAGTGCCACTTTTGGCAATCAAAAGTGAGATACCTAGGACATATTGTGCCGGGTGATGGCATCTCAGTTGATCCAGCTAAGGTAGCTGCTGTGCAAGATTTCAAGAGACCCCAAACTCTTACCAAGGTGAGAAGCTTTTTAGGGATGACGGGTTATTATAGGAAGTTCATAAAGGATTGTTCCAAGATTGCCACTAAACTAACCAAGCTAACAAAAAATGATGTTAAATCGAGTGGACTTTGAAGCATAAGGATGCATTCCTCGAGTTAAAAGAAAGGTTGATCAGTGCTCTTGTTTTGCCTATGTAAGTAAACAGTTAAAGCCTCACGAGAAGATTTATGCAATGCATGACTTAAAGCTGTTAGCCGTAGTATTTGCATTAAAGATGTTGATAAATTACTTGATGTGTAAGAATTCTTCTTTCCCTCTTTGTTTATTTCTAATCATTAAGGTTCCTAGTTAGTAATTTCCTTCTTTTAATAGGTGAAAAGTTCGAGATCTTCATGGATCATAAGTCCCTACGGTATCTTTTCACTTAGAAGGATCTGAACCTCAAGCAATATCAATGGCTGGAGTTCTTGGCGGCTTACAACTTAGATATTCTTTACACACCAGGAAAAGCGAATGTGGTGTCAGACGCTCTTAGTAGGAATGTAATGTTAGCTCTCTTTGAAGTTAAACCAACTCTTTGGAAAGGATTTCTAGTAAGAAAATGAGGATGAGCGTTTAAGGAAGATCATCCAGGATGATGAGAGCGGGCAGTGTTCAAGGTTCGAGTTAGATAACCAAGGTATTTTGCATGTGAATGGGAGAATCTGCGTCCCTAATGTCAATGGCCTTAGAAAAGAGTTTTTATCGGAATGTCATTGATCCAAATTAAGTATCCACCCGGGTGTTTTAAAGATGCATCGAGATATAGAGAAAGCATTTTGATGGCTCGGAATGTAAAGGGATGTCTCAATCTTTGTCAGCAGATGTTTGAACTGTTAACAGATAAAAGACGATCACTAGAAGATAGATGGTTTACTTTAACCCTTGGAAATCCCACACTGGAAATCGGAGAATGGATTTTATCGATGGTTTACCTAAAACCAGAAAAGGAAACGAAAGTGTGTGGGTTATCGTGGATCGACTAACAAAAAGTGCTCATTTATTTTGATAAAGCCGACGAGAACAACAACTTCTTTGGGTGAAATTTATATGAGGGAGGTTGCTCGATTGTATGGAGTTTTTATAAGCATTGTAAGTGATCGAGATCCTATCTTTACAAGTTAATTTTGAGAGTGTTGCAAGTAGCTTTAGGGACAAAGCTAAGCTTGAGCATGGCATATCACCCCAAACGGATGGACAAACAGAAATGGTGAATCGGATCTAAAAGATCTTTTGAGAGTATGTATTCTGGATTTTGAGGGATCATGGGAAGATCATCTCGACTTGGTAGAATTCTCCCACAATAATAATTATCAAGCAAGCATAGGCATGACACCATATGAGGCCCTCTATGGGCATCCATGCAAGTCACTTGCATGTTGGGTTAAGACTGGAGATAGGGTAGTCTTGGACCAGATACGATTCGAGAAGCTAAGGAAAAGGTTGCGGTTGTTAAAAGAAGGATGAAAGAAGCTCAGGCTCGACAAATTTTTTGCAGATAAAACGAGAAGAGATTTGTAAAGATTGCTCCAATCATAGGAGTTGTTTGATTTGGAAGGGCTGGGCAGTTGACACCCCAGTATATTGGACCTTTTAAGATTATTGAAAGGATTGGACTGCTCGCATATAGGGTTGACTTACTAGAAAGGTTGTCACGGGTCTATAATGTTTTCCACATGTCCCATTTGATAAAATTTGTTCATGGCCCTTCGTTGATTGAGAATCATCAGCTTAAGACGATTTGGAAACAGAACCGAACCTGACAGTAATTAGACATCCAATTAGAATTAGGATGAGAAGAGATTGTGCAATAAAGCGGCGAAGTTAGTAAAGATTCAGTGGAGTAAGGATCCCCGTGATTGTACTTGGGAGACAGTGGATCATAAGAGGGAAGCCTATCTCGAATCGAGGTTTGGATAGTCATTATTTGTATAAAAAGTGTATGCATTATAGCGTTATGGATGTTTATTGTAGGATCTTTGAATTGATTTCATTATATATAATATATGAACTTTTGAGTTGTTACGAGTTATCTCTTTGTTTGCTAATTTCGAGACAAAATCATTTTGGGGGGAGATTGTAATGACCTAGGATTTAATCACTTTAAATTTTGATATATAAATATATTTTTAATAATTAATTAACAGATTTTAAAACTCAGAAGCTCCTTTTACATAATAACTAATGATGGTGAAATAGTTTTTAAAATTTATTTGCAAAAATAGTTAGTTCAAAGAAAAATCGAAAATGTGGCCGGAAATCGTTTTTCGAATTTTCGACTTTTAGGTGTCGAAAAGTTATCGAAAAATGTTGTGCACATTGTTGTAACACATATACACACTTTTATAAATGAGTTAGGATTTTTGATATATATATATATATATATTAACTTAAGAAACATATAATATATGATATGACTTTTTATGTAAATATTTAAAAACAAAATATAATTATAAATAAAAGTGACATAAGCTGTCATATCTTTAGAAACATGAAATATTTTGATAATAAATGCATGCTAGCTCAGAAAAATGAGGAGCAGACAAAGGAAAAAATTGAATTAAAGGGGAGAGACATGCATGGTGATGTGGCATCATTATAGTGGAGGTTAAGTAACTTAAGGGTAACATGGTAATTTAATTTATGCAATTCATATTAAACTAATTTCTTAATACTTCCCTTATTTTCATTTCCATTCATACTTTGTGAATTTTTCTACATATCTTCTTGCTCATTTTCACGGCATCCAAAAATAAATTCCTATGTTCTTAAGTTAAGAAATTTAGTTTTCTTTCTCTTTTAAAAAAATACTATAACCTTGTCTAAACTCACCTCCTTCCATTTCTACAGTTCTCTTCCACAAAACAAGTCCATAAACCCCCTCAAACTTGTTGGCAGAGAACTAATACCAACCAAGGCCGAATCATGTTGCATCCATAAGTCACCAAAGACTCCATTTTTCAAAGCTAAAGGCAAAGACCTAGGCTTTGTTCAAGCTATAGGAAAGGTTAGCTTAGTTTCATCGACTTTTGGTGAGTACAAATCTAACACTTAACTTATTTTTACAAACTAAAAGATATGCTTGATTTTTTGTAAAAATATAATGTTGTTTTGGATATAAATTGTGTTAGCTTGGATATATGTGTACGGGATTGGATGAGATAACAAATAGTTTGTAACTTGAGAATTGAAATGTCAAGTTAGTTGCTAGTTATAGTCCTTACTTGTATATGTTGGCTATGACATGATTTTTATGTTGTTATATGGATGTGATGTAATTATGTATGTTATGATGTTGAATAAATGATAGCATGCTAAGGAAGTTGGCACTTTTGCTTACTTAAGTGACATGGAATCTCTTGTATAAAAACTATAATCTCTCGTTTTAAATTTCAAGATATTTCCAAATTCAAAACTTGCTTTAGTTTTCAAGAAGCATACCATTATATTTTAGTAAAGTTTTCCAGGAGCTAAAGCTTTGAAAGGACTTGGAAAATGAAATTTCAAGTTTTAAAATTATGGGTCGTATAGCGATAGTCGCTATATGTGTAGTTCGAGGAACCAAACTCTTTTCGGAATCTAAAGATGTTTTGACTTAGAAATCTTTTTGCAAAATGTTTTATAATTTATATTAAGTAATTAAAGCTAATTAGTATTTAATTAATTAATTACTTAATAAATTATTATTTAATTAATTAATTAAGTAATTAGTACTTAATTATTGGTTAATAAAGGTAACTAATACTTAAGTGTTAATCAATTAAGTTAATTTTAGTTAGTTAGTTAATTAAAGTTAATTATTATTTAATTAATAATTAAGGGTTGATTGTTTTAAATTATTTATTAAAGATTAATTAATTATTGATTAATTTAAGTTCAATTAAGATGTTAATTAAGACTTAATTAAGATTTATTTATTATTTAATAAAGGTTTAATTTGTTATTAAATTAGTGAATAAGGATTTTTAATTTAAAAATCATTTTGCTTCAAAATATCATTTTGTTACAAGGCTATCTTTCTTTTTCAAAAATTTACTAAATCAAGGGATTTCTTTGTCGATTACCCTTAAGCAACCTCAAACAAATATAAAACTAATTTTAATGTGGTGACATATTTATGAAAAGTAAGTCAACTCATAGTTAGCACTAAAAGCCAATGAGTAGGCTGATCCTCTATCAATGAGATTAAGAATTTAATTTTAGGTGAGGGGTAGAGTAAGGCAAAAATATGGAAAACATGATAAATATGGGAGGGTTAATTCCTATAAATGGGTTATGTTTAAATTAAGTATATGGTTATCCATATGCGAACTCTATATAATTACCCTAAGTAGCAAATTATCCGCTATTTATAACTTAACTTTTTTTAACTCGGGAAGTATGTTGTGTATAATAGTATTCCTCGGTGAGGACTCGAATACTAGTTACATACTTCCAAAAGAACCGAAATTGAGTTAGCCGGTAATTATCGCTTAGTTCGGAGACATCGGTTTCTGATAATTATAATTTATCCGAACCGCTCCGAATTAATAACGTTCTCGATGGATAGTTATGAAGTATGCTATGGAGATGTACTATTCTTCCCGAGGGTGATTCCAAAATGGAAGATAGCAAATTTTTAATGCTTCTTCGATCCTGGAGCAACTTGTACGGATGAATGCTAGCATTGCATTGGTTGCTTGGAGGGTAGTGTTAGCATTTCAAGATGGTCTGCTTATAAAAGGTTATCGTAACCTTAAGCCTCACAACTAGTAAATGACTAAAGCACGGAGGTGCACCAGGGATATGTGGGTCGCTCTCGTTTGTGTATGATCACTGTCAAATCTAGAGTGATACCTTCGGTTTATGAATGCTTCGGGATCCCTTTTTATGGTTGTTAATCGCAACATAGTGGTTATCATATCCAGCGCTACAAAGTAAAGGGTAGGGCTGGGCCTGAGTAGTAGAGGTGCAATGCATTGTGGCCTTCCGTACATTTTATCTTGAGGTGTACGGATTCGGTGGGTAGACCCTTACCCTTTCACAGTTGGAATCCATTTTCCAATACGAGCTTTCAGACTTGATTGTATACCTATTATGCTGGAATTTAATAATGTAACAATTTTGGTTATGATTCCATATTTATTTTAAACCTAGACATTATGATAATATCAAAGAATTTTATAAAGAAATGTTTTGGTTGTCGTAAGTTAAAAACCCGTCCATGTTTATGTGCGGCGTGCTCTAATGAGATACCTTTAAGTTAAAGGCTTTTATAAGTTAAACTTATGCTTTACTCACACCAGACACATGTCCGACAAGGAGTTTTATTTTATTCATTTAAACTCTTGGGTGCTCAAATTTTTATTAATAGGCAAGCAGTCCAGTTTCTTTAGAACATTTTGGGAAGCGGTATGGAGTAAAAGTCTTTCATTATATCTGGTTGTTATGTTTATTTCTGCTGTGACTGTACATCATGCATTAGTAATTTAGGTAGGTTGATATATTCTGCAAAATATTCTATAAAACTTAGGAAAACATCAATACCTATATTTATGTGGTTATTATCATCAAAATCAATATCTATGGTATTATTAATATAAACTACATACACATACACACACAGATATATATATATATATATATATATATATATATATATATATATATCCTTACAGTTACGACTTAAGACTCTATAAGTAAAACAACTTATTTCACCTTTAATTATGGATTAATTTCCATAATTGTCCTTAACTTTTTCCTAAAAGGTTTAATGTTATTTACCAAACTATTTATTCTATACTATGCGACTTTATATGTTACTATTTACATGCTGCTAATATATTTATATGCACGTTGCTTTTAGGTTAAGTAAATATTCCTAAGCGTGCGTAGAAATACTTCTATTCTAAGATTTTGGTTCCCTATACTAATTGTTGAAATGTCAAAAATTTCACATTCATATAGCCTTATCTTCAAAAAATAATTTACAAAATAACTAATATCGTTAGCCAGCTAAAAATGACTTGTATATATAAAAAAGGAATCAAAGTACTGAACTTATTTTACATTGATATAATAGAACCAATGCCTCTACTTCAATAAAACAAAACCTTACAATTTAAAACCTTTATATTCTATTCATCTTTTACATGTACAAACTTGAAGCAGAAAAGGGATTCATATTTGTCTTAATTATGGAAATAGAAGGTGCAAACTACAAACAAGAAAATTCGTACTTTGTACACCATTTCTTAATAATTTTCTATTTGAACCCTTTATCGTAACAACAGAAATCAAAGTAGCCGTTGAAGAGGGCATAAATTATTCAAATAGGAAAAAACAAATTAAATTCTATTATATAAATTTAAAACAATTGAAATTCCAATAAATACAAGAATTGACATTTTATTTAGGGAATTCAAGAGTTTTAGGGTTTAGGGTTTTTGTATCCCAAAGGCATAAAACAAATTCAAACTTTGCTACATAAATTACTAAAATGTGAAAAACTAAATTTCCATTCACTGATGGTTTTCCTACTTTCCTTTGGATTTGATTCACGCCTTTGCCTAACTGCTTCTTCAGGTTTCTCATTTTTGGAATATATAACAAGTCAATTGTATATAGTTTACATTCAAAATTAGAAATCAGGGAAGAATTGAAACAGGAAAAAAAATATAGACACACACATACATATCTAAACCTATATGCTTTAAATACGATTGATTCTAAATCGAAGAATTGAAGAAGAATACCTACGGATAGAGTTTCAATTTTATTGTGAATAAAAGTGAGGTGCTAGCCTTTAATTTATAGTGGTTAGAAGGCATCTGAATCGTAAGACTTAAGTCGATTTGGAATATTAAAATGCAGGCCATTCATGGCCTGACAAAACTCTAGCCCACATTCACTGGCTGTTCGACCGACCTTCTTATCGCGGTCGAGATTTATCACTTGCCATTTTCTTTTCATTTACTTCCATTTTAATTCCTACAGTTAACTTCTTAGTTAAACATTAATTTCCATTAATGTTAAAAATATTTATTACCATTTTAATTTCCATGTTAACGTTTATAAAATTTTAAATTTAAATTCCTTTGATGTATTTAAATTCCAAAACTTTAAGCATAAATAACTTTACCGTTTATACTCCGTTCGATAAAACTTTATATATTAAGTTGATCGGTAAATCGCCACGAACACAGTGGCGTAACTTTCATGACCAAATTTTGACAAAAATATTATATTTTGCCTTATAATTAATTCCCTATTAATTGTTACTAAGTGTTACGTTTTTCCTTTTTAAAAAGGATTTTTTCCCCGAAATCCCTATAGGATATATTGTATAACACACACTCTACAACCATGTTATACAACAAAGTTATCTACCAAACCATCTACTCAACCAAAAATGCTAAGTGATTATGTATGTAACATACTACAGGTGAGCACAACCCTATCATGAATGCAAGACCATGACATAACGGCATATCAAGCATCCTAGATATGTATAAGATTCTATATGAGTGCAAATAATAGTAAAAAGTGTGGCAATCATCCCCTACCATTCAATCCTGCAACCACGACGCAACCAAAACTTATACAATGCTAAATCTTAGAGAGTAAGAGAGAGAGTTTAATAAAGAAAATCTTAGGATAAGGAGACTTCATGATAACACACATATTTTAAGATAGTATATTTAAATATAGCATCGTTTGTCGGATTAAGTTCCAAAATGTTATTTTTTGCAAACAATCGAATTGGGACTCAAGAGCACTTCCATTGAGTCCAAAATGGCGTTTGCGACCTTTTTGAGTATAAACATCGATATGTTTGGAGTTGATTAGAATTTTGATATTTTCGTTTGGGGCTTTGGATTTGGGTTTCAGCCCATTAGCCTAACAAGAGAACCCAACTCATCTAATACACTGACTCCCTCTCCACTCATCTTCATTCATTCACCACATTTCCTAACACTGTCAAGCTAAAAGAATGGGGGAAAGAAGAGGAAATTTAAATTCCTAAACCTTAGATTACTAGGAAAGTCTAGAGTCAAACTCCAAAATCAAAGAGAAGCTTAGGTAAGCATCCGCTTCATCTTCTCCATCTCAATCTCTCTTCAATTTTCAAAAATTCCTAAACCCTAACTTAGGAAATTCATTTCATTTGATAATAGATTGAGGATTCTAGAGGTGTTGTTGAAGAGAAATCAATCTTTGCTTGTTTTAGAGCTTCTCATTTCTATATTTGGGTTTAAAGGTGAGTTTTTGAACTCACGTCTATGCCTATATCTTTGATAGTTGTTAGGCAGTAATTCCTAACATCTATTCCTTGTCCATTTGCCTTTGAATTGAATTGGTTTGATGAATATTCCAATTTTGGTGTTTTGAAGTCAAATATCTTTAAAATCCTATCTTTGATGTTTGAACATGTTTTTGGGGTGTATCGAAGTGCCTATAAGGCTGGGTAGTCGTTTGGCATAAATCTCTAGTCTCCATTGCTCGTTCGATCGCCTCAGGTTAGGATTTCTTTGCCCTTCTCAGGGCCTAGGCTGAAAATACTGCAAATGACAGTTCAGTCAACTGAACTGTAAGATCAGTCGACTGAAAGTGGGAACAGAAAGTTCCTGTGCCAGTATCAGTCAATTAGTCGACTGACCATATAGTTCGGTAGATTGAACCTGGAAACCGAAAGTTTCTGGGCATAGAATTAGTCGATCGACCATACAGTTCAGTCGACTGAATCTTCTTATCCAACCAAATTTGCCTTTTTTGTGTGGATTACCAATTTTAAATCGATTCTCGTTGGTCCGATTAGTTGTTGTCACTTTTGTTGGCTTTGATAATTTCTTTTTAGGGATTTTTGGGAATATCCATTTTGATGGATTCAGTATCAATTTCTATAGATTTGATTCACGTCTTTGTATGTGAATTTATGGTGATCGATTGTTTTTACAATCATTTTTGGGATTTTTCACTTTAAAATACAAAGGTTTCTATACTAGTAGTAAATATTCGAACTCTTTCACAAAGATGATTTCAACTCTATTTTAATACAAAGCTCGTTTATAAAATTGTTTTCCAATCTATTAGTATATACAAACCTTTTGCTCATTCGTTCGAGAAATCCAAATAAACGACTTAGCAAAACAACTGGTATGAAACGCTTGCGTGTACTTTGTCGGTTAATTCTTAGACTTGTTCGATTGAAACTCTTGTGACAATTTTCGAGTGGAAATCTACAATTTGTTCGTAAATACTCAAGTTAAGCTAGTGGTTATGGGACATGAAGCTAAACTCGTTTATTTACTGGCTTACTGTTATTTACACTTATCGATCAATGGTGATCATTTTGTGATTTAGACTAGCGATGTGCGATGTCTCTTTGTTTGTGTGGAGGACTAAACCCCGTGTATGGAGTTTCGGCTCAAAATGGGTGGGATAGCGACCCATGGTCTTCGGGCCGTTTGTGGAACCTCGGCTCAAAATTGATGGTTAGCGACCATGGAATAGCGTTCCGTTTATGATGCACATGTTGGTGAGTATTCAAGTTCTAGTTTGTGATAGGCCTCCCACTTTGTGTTTTCTGGATTTCTAATGGATGATTTCTAGAATTTGTGTTTCACCAATTTTTGTGATTTACATTGATAAGTTTTATCAATATTTGTGGTTTGGTGAATATGTTGAAGAATATGACATTCTTTTTTGTGTTTGAGAATTTTCGAGATATTGTATGATTTTTGTTGTTATCTAATGTGTACTTGTCACAGTATGGCATTATTGTTATCATATGTTTTTGTCCCTCATCCTATCTCATTTTATATGATATTTATAACTAGACTAATATGTTTATTATTTTCTTCTTAAATAATACTCGGGTCAGACCAAGGTGTTACAGGTGCTTCCACTTGACTTCTTAACAGGGACTAGCTTCTATTTTTTGGTTTACTACTTAGCTCAGTAGTTTTTGCTTTTTACATTCGAGATAGATATTCCTTGATGTATACGTATTCTTTTGTCTAGCACTTATATCTATTTTTGTGATGTTGTGGATCTTATATGACCACTACTCTGATGTACACTTTTATATGATATATTCATATCTGTTTCCATCTTTTGTGATATAAATATTTGTGACTGGTTTGTGTTATGCTTATTTAATATTTGTTTCCGAAGATCGCATAGCCACTGTGTAGTTGCTTTGAGTTTGTAATTGATGTGTCATATTTCCTCTTGAAACAAAGCATGTAATACTATCTGACATATCGATACTTGTCCAAAGCAATTAGACAGATGGTCGCTCCTCAACAGCCTTATTATTTGTGCTAGTCGACGGCATTACCCCGTAGTGTCCTTGGCTAGTGTGAGTATAGAAGTGGGGCGTCACACTTCACCTCCCCTTTTGTTTTCCACGTGTGTTTTGCTAGATTATCTCCCCATTGTACTTGGACTAACCTAACTGCTTTATTACGAACCTTCCTAGTTCCTTGCTCCACTATACCTGTAGTGACAATGAGATTCTATCGGATCCATCTCAATATATAATAAGTGATCAGGTTCTACTACAGTAGCTGTGCTATATAGACATCTAATCAAGTGCAATACATGAAAGGCATTGTGGACGCCTGCTAGCTCAGCCGAAAGCTCTATTCAATACGCAAGTTTCCCTAGCCTTTCAAAAATTAGAAAAGGCCCAACAAACCTCGGCGCTAACTTCCCCGATGTCCCAAAACTCATAACCTACCTAAAAGGGGAAACCTTAACAAATATCTCGTCTTCAACCCTTTTCTTGTCAGCACAGGACTTATGATGATCCAGTGCAGTCTTCATTCCCTTCCTAATCATCTCTATCTTCTCCAAGGTCTTGCGAAACAAATCTGGTCCAAGTATAATTTTTTCAACGATTTCCCACTAACAATTGGGTACTTGTATGACCTCCTTATAAGGCTTCAAAGGGTGCTATACCAATCGTTGCTTGGTAACTATTATTATATGTGAATTCTATTAAGGGCAAATATTTCTCCCGTTGTCCTTTAAAATTCATGATGCAAGCTCTCAACAAATCTTCCAAAATCCTGTTCACCTTTTTGTCTAACCGAAATTTTATGCAGCCGTAGCACTTCTATGATATAGATTTGTGCCGAAAATGCTACAGTCCTATTACTCCTTACGAGAATAAAGTGGGCACTTTTAGTGAGTTATCCACTATAATCCAAATAGAGTTATTGCCTCTTTGACTCCTAGGCAACCCATCGATAAAGTCCATTAATGTATGCTCCCACTTCTGAGTTAGCGCCTCTAATGGTAATAATAGTCGTCTAGCCATCCTATATTCTGCTTTTATCTTTTGGCACATCAACACCTAAAGACATACTCTGCTACTCTTTTCTTCATCCCTGGTCGATAGAAAATCCACTTCATATCCTTATACATTTTATCTCTATTAGGGTGAATAGTCATCCTAGAATAATGACACTCAACTAATATTTTCTCCGACATGTCCTCCACTATTGGAACCCATAAGTAGCCATCTCTCTTCAAACATCCCCTTCTGTCTACTACAGATCTATTAATATGGAGGAAATGTTCTCATCTGCTTACTTGCATAAAACATCTACTGCTGTCACATCTTTCTTCAATTCTTAACCGATGTGGTCTAATAATGTTAGTCTAACTTCCATTACTGCCAGATAACCTTGAGTGGTTTTTGATGGTGGTTGGAAACTGAAATTCGAGAGGAACTCCAACTTCCCTCACTCATGAGTAGCACCAAGGATAGCATGCCTCTAGTCGGGGACATCGGTAATAACATTCCCTTTTCTAGAGGTGTACTTTATCTTAAAGTCATATTGTGTTATATATTCCATCCACCTCTACTGCCTAAGATTCAAATCTTTTTGGAAAAACTAGTATTAAGGGATTTATGGTCGATGAATAACTCAAACCTTTCTCCTAAAAGATAGTGCCTCCACATCTTCAAAAAAATACAGCCTTTAACCCTAAGTCGTGAGTTGAGTACCTTCTCTCATGGTCTTTCGACTGCCTACTTGCATAGGCTATCACCTTTTCTTCTGGCATAAGAATAGTTCATAGCTCCATCTTGCCTGCGTCGGTGTAAATAGTGAAAGGCTTTATCCTATCTGTAATGGTAAGTACTAGCGCACTAATCAATAACTCCTTTAGCTTCTCAAATGCTTCTGTGCATTTGTCATCCCATGCTAAAGCTAAATTTATCTTGGTTAAGCGAGTCAGTGGGACTGCTATCTTTTCAAAGTCCTTAATGAATTTTTATAGTAACCTGTCAACTAATGAAAGCTCCTAACTTTTGTGGCAGTCTTAAGTGAGTCAATGGCACTTTGAGAATTTGGCTTTTTGTTGGTTCCTTCTCAAAGTCCCTAACACCTTAAATGATTTTCCATGCTTACCTTCACTTCTAGAGAATACTAGGATATCATCCACTAATATTATTATAGACTTATTAAGTTGCCCCTATAGACTACTCATCACATTTACAAATTATGCAAGGGCATTCATTAACCCAAAAGGCATTACCTCTCACAGATAAAGTCATCCCTGTGTGTGTAAAGCAGTTTTCTATTTGCTATCCTCGACTATTCTCAATTGGTGGAATCTAATGCCTAAGTCCAATTGGGAAAAGATTTTAGGTCTAAAAAGCTAGTCAAATAAGTCATCTATTCTATAGGTAAGGGATACTTATTTTTCTTAGCCGACTTGTTAAGCTCTCTATAGTCAACGCATAGCCTTAAAGAGTCACCGGCCTTAGTGGTGAATGCAATAGTTGCTCCCCAGTCTTCAGTAGTATGGTGAATAAATCCTTTATGCAATAGCTTCAAAATCTACTTACCCAACTCTCGCCTTTCATTTAGGGTTATATGCCTTAATGGTGGCGCGATAGGTCTAGCATCTTTCTCCAAATAAACTCAATCTCCTTTTGGGGTGGGAGACGGAAGATTTCTTCAAAAACATCTAGAAAGTCTTAAACTATGGGAACAGATGGGAGCTTATCTTGTGATAGGCTAAGAGAACATAATAGTTTAACTCAGTTGAGTCTGTGGTGCATAATGAACATCGACATCTTTCCCCTTACAACTCCTTAACCAAATAATCCTTCTATCATAATCTAAGAAAGCCCCGTAGCAAGATAACAATTCCATCCCTAGGATGAGTCCATACCCCTTAAAATCAGACCATATGCATTACATGTAAAATCAATGCTACATGTATCCACTACTAAGTCTTTACATATCCAAGAAAGATGCATCGACGTCTATTAGGATTTGATATGACTATTGGGTTGGAGAAAACATGTGTTTTTATACTCAAGGAGTTGATGACATTTCTAGCTATGAATGAATGTGATGCTCCTGAGTCAAATAAGGTATAAATAGTATTTCCAGAGATAATAGTTGTACCTTCCAATGCATCATTTCTCTGTCTTTAGGGGGAGGTCTACTTGAGACAGCTATAGCTTTGATGGCATGAGCTTGCCCACCTTGACCCTCCTCTGCTAACTTCGGGCATCAATTCTTGTAGTCATTCTTCATGGCAGTAGTAGCATCTCCCCTTGAACTCTCCCCTTGTTAAACTCACTTTGCAGTCCTTAGCCACATGCCATCTCTTCTAACACCTATGACATGTCACACTTCCATTCTTGGTCTTCCCCTTAACTTTCTTACTAGCCTAAAAAATCCCTTTCTTTGCTTCACCTTGATTTTGCATCGATTCAAATTTCTCCTTTTCATCAATACCAACAGTCAGAAGTAGCGCCATTTCAACTATCATCTCATAAATGGCGCCTGTGGGTACTTAGGTCACAAGCAACTCCCGAAGTAGAGAATTCACAAGTTGCTCCCTAAGTAGATAATTTGGGCCTTTAACGAACTTCATAGGCTTCTTCATAAGAGTATCAATTAGACTAAATCCAAACTTAGCTAATTTTGTGAACTTATTGATATACTCCTTCAACATGGAATCTCCTTGCCTTAGTTGTATAAACTTCTCCAATTGCAAAGTTAGTAAGCTTTGTACATGAATTATGACTTAAAGTGGAACCTGAATTCAACCTAAGTTATTCCTTCCTCTGCATTCTCTTCAACTACTATGATCCTCTAATCTAGCGCCTACCCATTTAAATACCATGCAACCTTCCTTTTCTTGGTCTGGTCTTTATATCCTAGCTCCCATAATATAGGTTCACAGTCGTTAATCCATGCCTTTGTTTCAACAAAACCTTCAACACTCATATACGCCCATCCTCTATATTCTAAAAAACTTTACACATTTTGAGGAAGTCTAGTGGGCAAGGTGCTACTTCAATGGGCAGTGCAGTTGGTGCTGCTAGTGCAGCTTGTTAGGAAATGGAAACCTACTCTGCATGCCTTAGGTATTGCTTGAACCATTCTGATATACCTTGTATAGAGGATATTTCTTGGGTGGAGGGATTCCCAACCTCCGAGCAATTTTTTTCAAATATAATCAACTATCCATAGGTTTTAGCTTTTAGTCACAGCTTCCTAAGATAGTGTTATTTGATGAAATAAAAATTTTCCTAATGTGTTTGCATATGTTAATAAAAGTACACACACACACATACAGTAAGGTTTTGAAAAATACTTTCGAAAATATCAAATATCCACCCTTACATATTCTTATTCCCGTTGATCGAGTAACCTAAGCTCCGATACTAAATATAACAACCCTCTTGGAATGGCCTTAATTTTCGACTAATAAAAGCTTATCAAATCTCATGTCCATTCTAAAGCTGTTGGTAAAATTGATACAATGAATAATATACAAAGATATCTATCCAGGCTTTCAGAATCTCATCGCGGAAGGGATAAAATATAATAACAGAAATACATACCCACTTCATGAAAATCAAACCTTAGAAATACAGCATCCCAAAATATCCATAATACCATATCCCAAAATAAAACATCAACATGTATGAAATATGGGTACATCTAAACACATCAGAAATATAGATATATTAAATAAACTTCCATAAATCCTAACTATTGCCTCCATCTTCTCCATCGACATAATTTCCCCCTAATCTATAGGTTGTAGTAAGGAGGGAGTCAGAACAATAATGTCCGGCGAATGAAAATCTCAAATCTTGCCGTAATAGTATTTGGGCGGTACCATTTAGATAAGTAATATATCTTACACATCATATACTAAGTACCTCCATTGTAAGCCAAAGGCTTTTCTAGTCCAACTCCACAAGGTACCTTTGAATGTAGGCCAAGGGCCCTTTCCAGTCCACCTTTGCAACTACCATGAATCATGCCCTAATGATATGAGAGAAAGCATCTGAACAATTTAATACCTCTTCAATAGGAATTAGACACATTCTGACCATTTAATATCGTAGCCTAGGCAAATCCCTGTTACTTAATACCTAAACCCAAGGCAGACCCCTCTTTGTACTTCCTAACTGACATTGTAAGAAATCCTATCAAGCCACTTAATGCTTCTTTTATGGAAAGAGGGGGACCCTATAATAGCCACTCAACCCCGAAGCAGACCCTTCATAGATTTCCTACTATTGCACCTAAAAGATAATCCCGACCATTTTAATACTTCTTGGGAGGGAAAGAGGCAGATCCTACAACAACCACTTAATGCCCACATCCCAAAAGCACACTCTTATTGGGATATCCATCCCATAACCCAAATCATGACGTCTCACCTTAGTCCAACTATTCTTAGGCAATGGTAGCCGGATTAGTAGGCCAGATTTACTTTACAAAACTGGAACTAATCTTGCATCCACCGTGGTTACTTACTATAGACGATGTCCCACGTCAGTCAAAAAGTCGCACTACTAGTAGCCAAATTAGCTCGACAGACATCTGTGTTCTTTTGACTAACCTCACATCCCTATAATTTAGTCATATTTTTTCTCTCCTAACATACTACTATATATATACTAAATATATATATAATATCTCATTGCATTTATGAATTAAGGCCTCTATAAGGAAAACTCCTTATTTCGCCTTTATTATGTATATGTCAAAATTTTACCATGGGAGTTGCACCGCTGCATCCATGGTGATTTTTTCTAATCAATTTTCATATATAAAAGATTCAAATCGAAGTTCAAATAGGGAAGTTAAGGACTTTTGAGGTTTTTGAATTTGAAATTTAAATATTTCTATTTCCTCAAAAAAGGATAATTTAAGAGAGAATTCAAAGCAATGCAAATCAGATCTCTTTTTCTTCTTCTTTAGATTTCAGAATCAATTAGGATTTTCAAAGGGAGATCTGAAAGAGAATTAGGCATGGTGGAGTCAAATCTAGTTAGGAAGAAAAAAATTCTCTGTGAGTGGAAATATCAAGTTTTTCATGTTTTTGTAATCGTATAGTATTTATTTGGATTTGATTCATGCCTTGGAATTTTTGGTAAACAAAAAGAAAACATCCAAACCCTTAAATTTCCTTAAATAAATGTTAATCTTTGAATCTATTGGAAATAGTTGTTTTGTATTAACATAGTAGAACCAGATTTGCATTTGTGATTTAAGTAATTCATAATCAATTCCACTTTATCCCTTTTGATTACTCTTGTAGTGTAAAAGGGTTCAAAAGATAAATAAATTTAGAAATAAATTGCAAAGTATGATTATGTTTATTAGTATTTTCCCCACCTATTTCTATAGGTTAAATAAGTATGAATCCATTTTTCACTCCAAGGTAGCAAGTGCAAAAGTTGAATAGAATATGGAAGGCTAAATTATAAGGTTTTTCCTTGAGATAGAGGAGTTAATCCTATTATATTAATATGAGATGAGTTTGGTATTATTCCTTTTTATATACAAGTCAGTTGTTGACTAAGGATATTGTTTGGAGTTTCGGACAAGTATGAGTTTGACATTTAAATTAATTAGAATTTTTTGTATACGATTAGAGATATTTTATTCAAATCTCATGCATATATATTTATATATATTTAATGTTAATGTATTATTTACTAAAGTTCATAACGTAATGATTATAGCATAATGAACGTATTGATCAGAATTAATAGGGTAGTAAACAACATGAATTTCTTAGGAAGGTAGTTAATGATAACTATGAGAATTAATCCATAACTAAAGGCATAATATAGCGTTAACTTATACGGAATTAATTATTAATTGTGTAGTGTAGTGTATATATACAGTTGGTATACATATGAAGGATGACTAAGTTATAGGGATGCGAGGTCAATCTAAACTTGCATAGAAGTTTGTCCAGTCAAATCTTGCTACTAGCAGTATAACTTTGGGGATTGACGTGAGACATTGCCTACAATATATAACCCCAATTTACACGAGGTTATCCCAGTTCTATAGGGTAGATCCGCCTAGTCAACCTGGCTACAAGTTCATAAGAACAGTACTATGAGACAGAGTATTGAATTTGATTGATTACAGAAAGGACCGTATTGTGCTAACTGCAACACTAGACTAAAATAATAAGATAAATTTAAGAACTTAATCGCTAAAATGTAAGTTTGATTAGTTTGCACAAAGCACAACATAATTGATGTCCTTAAAGGTTAAGGATCATCGAACGTGTTTTGTAAATAATTCTTTATGATATTGTAGTAAGGGTTTTCTTTTTAATGGTTTGACCATTCGAAAGAAAAACAAATGTATAACAGTTGATTTAATTTATGGTGCCTTTAGGATGAAGAAAGTGAAAAGTCACTTCAGCTTCATAAGGAAACATCGAAAATGGGAATTGTAATAATAATTGATACTTAATATTGAAATGAGAAATCTTATTTCTTTATCGAACTATATTTTCAAACAGAAAATTGTTTTCTATGACACTTATTTTTTCGAGTTCAAAATATTTGACTAAAGAACTCTTTGCTGTAAACTGTTGTAGTATATAAAATAAATAAATCTACATTAAGTGAATGAAGGATCTTCGAATTCAGCACGCTATTATAGTAATGGAAAATAGTGGCAACATGCCATATAACACTAATTGAATGCATCAAGTTAGGAAAATTGTTTTCGTAAATCATACTAATGAAATAATGCCCATTTTCGGCGTAAACTGAAAAGAGACACGGTTATATTTCAACGTGAATATTATGAATATTCACTATAAAATAAAACTATTATAATGTATTTGTTTTCATGATAATGTGATGCATTTGGAAAATACTAAAATGTCTAAATTATTAACAATTATTTTAGAATTATAGATAAGCCGTAGTTTTGAGAAATAATTTTTATTATAGGATTATGAATTATATGATATTATTTAATTAACGTCCTAATTTTTCGACCCTCAGAAGTCGACACTAATGCATCCACGGTAATTACACGTCGAGCAACCAAGTGCCGGAAAGATGAATCGCAAGAGAAAGATAGAAGACAAGAAAAAAATAAAAAGCACAGAATCTCATAACAACGGAACCATATACATTAATTAAAATAAAAATATACAATAGTCATTTCCAAAATGAAACATCAGAGTTATAATAGTACAAATTCTATCCCGAGACAGTTATAACCTCTGTCCCAATTTAACTGATACACAATACATATGATACAGCGGAAACAAGATAAATAACTAACTATCGATGAAACCACCGGCTCCAAGCTCTGCCAAAATGCATCTGTGGGAAACCCGAAGTACTTGGCTGCTCATACAAATTAAGTACCTAAGAGGTTTAGGAAAGGAAAATAAAACTTTGGGTCAGAATGGTTTTGGTTTGAGTAAAGCATAAGTTTAACTCTATAAAAATCTTTAAAAATAAAAGATATCTCATAAGAACACGCCCCTCATAAACACAGATGGGTTTTTACATTATGATAACCAAACCAATTTATATTATAAAATCTAGTGATATTATAATAGTCTAAGGTTTAAAGTATTTAATAACCAAGTAGCTGTGATGTGCAAACATGACAGCAATAATAGATATACAGTCAAAAATCATAGGCTCATATTAGAGAATGGATTTCCAATAAATGGAAAGGTTGGCGACTACCTTCCGAAAAATTGTACACCTCTAGAAAAATTACGGTGGGATCGAAAACCTTTCGAGCTCTGCCAACACAGGACTGGACTACCCCTAAACTGGGTAGTACCGAATATGATCACCCATTGGTTGCGATCAATAATAAAAAATGGGCCCGAAGCATACATAGAGATATCGACACTAGGTCTTGGGATGATCACATCCTAATGGGTGCGACCCATATAACCCCGCCGTATCTACCTTGTTTTAGCATTTATCGAGGTGTGAAGCTTGAGAGGCTATGCTCTTAACATTTATCAACCAATCTTGGAATGCTAACACTACCCTCAAAGCAGAAATCCAATGCTAGTATTCATCCATACAAGTTTGTTCTGTGTCTGAACAAAACCAAAGACACTACCTCCACTACACCCATTTTGGAATCACCCTCAAGATTAGTAGCAAGTAGCCCTTGCACTACAAGGAGCACGGTCTTTAATCATCTTTAAAATGTCTTCCAATCAAACACATATGTTGGTTCGGAGTGGAATTCGGATAATATATATGATCCTTTCACTCCAAACCAACAACGATAATTTCTATTTGACTCATTCCCGGTTGTTTTGAAAGTATAAAACAAGTATTCGAGTCCTCACCGAGGAACCCATATATACAACCATACTTCTTAAGTCAAAACTGGCCAAGATTTGATAGTCGGTTATTTAACTATCAAATACACAAACAAATAAAATCGAGAGATTTAATTACCCATAGCAACCACAAAGCCTCAAAAACAAATCTTCATTTAGTAAATCTCTTTAATATTTGTCAAAACATCCACATACTTATTTCACTGACATAAGTATATTCACAAAACATTTGTGAATGAGTTCTTATTTCAAAATCATGTTAAAAGGGCCAAATAGATGTTATTTAAATTAGAGGTAAGAATAACCCAAAACATTATTCCTTCAGTGTTAAGCATGGAGCGAAAGTTTCATACCACCTAATTAAGAAGGCCAGTTAAGGGAATCCAAATCTAAAATTCTTCTTATAAATTTCTCTAAAAATCTTTTAATAAATCTATTTCATTTATATAATCTCATTTTCTTAAAATTCCATATCCATTTATAAAACTCTTTATAAATCTCCAAGTTTATTTATAAGCTCTTTTTTAAATGTCAAAATCATCTATAAAAATCTTTTATAAGTATCCAAAGTCATTTGTAAAACTCTTTTATAAATATCCAAAATTCTTTATAAAGCTTTCCTTATTTAAAACAAAACTTCTTTAATAAACTTTGATTAATAAAGTCCCTTTGATAAAATCAATTATTTAAAAATCTTCAAATAAACAAGTTATTATATAAACCTTCTTCATTTAATTATCATTAAACCGCATTAAGAAAATAATGATTTCAAATAATCATTCAAAAAGCATTTAATTACTTCAAAACACCTTCTATAAAATAATTTCTTAACCGAAAACCATTATTAAAAGTAAGATTGACTTTACCAATAATCAAAAAAGGATTAGTGAACACAATGGATCTCATTTAATTGAGTTTAACTTATCTAAGTTACAATATGGGTATTTATATAACAAGCAAATATGTAAGAGAAATCAACCAATAACGATCAATCAACATATTGGAAAATGTCCAAGTTACTATAATAGCATAACTAGGTTCTATTACTGCTTAATAGAAGTCAAAACATAATCTATTCGGTGCATTATAGCAGAATGGTGATTTATTCAACTAACAGATGTCAATTATAATTTAGTTAGCAACATGGTGTTTCACTCGACTGAACATATGCCATTGGGTTTCATATTCAATCGGTGTTTACTTAAGGATAGTCGACAAAGAAATCACTTAAATTTAAAATATTCTTTTAGAAGAAAGTTGCTTTAAAACAAAATCAATCTTTAGAATTAAAGTGGTTTAAAACTTTCAAACTTTATTTGTTTAATAATTAAATAATATTTTAACTCTTTATTAAATCATAGTTAAACCATTAATCAAAAATTTAATAATAATTAATTATTTAATAAACAATTAAATAATAATTATCCCTCAAATAATTAATTAAATAATAGTTAAATAATAATTAAACGTTAATTAATCATTAGTTAATAGTTTAACTATTATTAAATAATAATTAAATATTAATTAATCCCGAGTAATTAAATATATAATCCATAATTAAAAATTAAAAAATAATTTAACCTTTTATTGAATAATAATCAAAATCTTAATTATGTCTTTAATTAAAATAATAATTAATTATTAAATAAATAAATAAACCCTTTCTTAATTATTAACAAAATAATTAACTTTTAAAATAATAATTAATTACTAATTAATCCTTCAGTAATTTATTAATTAATAACTAAACTTAAATCAATTAACTAATTATAACTGTTTGCACAAAAATTGGGCAAACACCTCTAAGTTCGAATTTGTCTAAGTCACGTTTAAGTTGGTCGATATGGAGTTTTTAATGTTCCATTCCGTTAACAGATAATTTTTATCGTCATAGAATAGTTCATAAGCTCATAATTGGGAAGCAATTAAAGGAAATAAGTCACATGAAATTTTATAGTGGTTTGGCCAGAACGTGCCTACGTCCACTGTCCATCTTATTATGCTTGCTTTGGTTTGATTACAAGTACAAGTTTGATTGGAAAGAGAAAAAACTTAGAGTTGCTAGAGTAGTTAAGTCTCAAAGGAGTTTTCCCTCTTTTCTTAGAAAGTATGTCTCTATTATTGCTGAGGAGCTCTGGTATTTATAGAGTGGAGCTGTGAAGTGTGGAGGTTGGGATTATAACTTTTTGAATCTGGTTCGGCATCTACGTAGGAGCATTTGGATCGTCATTTGGGTTATGGAGCTTGCTTTGATTGGTTTCCCTTCCATTCTGGTTCGGGACTTTTACTTTGGAGCCTCTTATTTGCTGTACCAAATATTTGGTTCGGCATGCCTATGTACTGGACCAAATGATTGGTCTGGTGTTGGATATGTCGTGCCGGACCAAACAGTTGGTCCGGCATACCAGAGAATGCCGGACAAAATATCTTGTCCGGCATGCTGGACTAAATATTTGGTTCGGCATTTCAATGAATGCCAGACCAAATATCCGGTTCGGCATTTCAGTGAATGCCGGACCAAATATCTGTTCTGGCAGTTTTGCCTTCTACATTATAGTCCATTTTTGCTTCCTTTCCTTGCTCTCTCTGCTTGCTGGAAAACCGAGCCAACACTTGCCCCCCAAAGTATGTTGTGGAGTTGCACGACATGGTTTGTTTGGTGTGGCACCGAGCTTTTACAACCGGTTGAAAACTCGAGACTGTTCATCTTCCCTTTAAATACTGCTTCCGACTTCCTATTCTTCTTCTTTTTATTTACTTAGCTAAATTTTCTTCAACTTTCTTCAAATCGATCGAAGTTTCGTTGCTTGGACACTCGATATTTCAGCTTCTCCATCACTCGTGGTAAGGCTTTCTAGCTTCGATTGATGTCCCTTAGTTTTAAGGTTTAGTGTTTTAGGGCAGTTTAGTATGTGTTGCTGGTATAAATGACTCGAGACTGTTCATTTTCCCTTTAAATACTATTTTCATCTTCTTATTCTTTTTCTTTTATTTACTTAGCTAAATTTTCTTCAACTTTCTTCAAATCGATCGAAGTTTTGTTGCTTGGACACTCGATATTTCAGCTTCTCCATCACTCGAGGTAAGGCTTTCTAGCTTTGATTGATGTCCCTAGGTTTTAAGGTTTAGTGTTTTAGGGCAGTTTAGTACGTATTGCGGGTATGAATGGTTGTTGCTTCGAATAAGGAGAGGAAGTGAGCGAGGGGATTTTTTAGAGTGATTTGGTGAAGGAGAAACTCGTGTTTGGTGAATCTAGGGTGGCTGTGATTATGGAGGGTGAAAGGCCTTCTCTCTTCTCTTTCTCTCTGTTTATTGGGCTAGCTATACCTGATGGAATCCTAGGTCATGTTTATGGAATTTAGCTTATAAGCTTGAATTACCCAACTCAGCTAGGGCATGATACATGTTTTGTGTGTGTTGTTTGGCTGTAGGAGGGTGAGCTATTGGCCAATATAGTCATCATTCGGTGGTTTTGGTTTGGCATTGTGACCCCGTTCGGTTTTTGGGAAAAGGTAATGTCGTACCAGACAGTCCGAGCATAGGGTTCATAGGTTTGTCGAGCCAAAGGGGGAGATTCTTAAAATGGTAGCTTGAGTATCGTAGGGTTAGGAATATGGTTTTATCCAGACTAGGGATATGAGGCTTTAGAAAAGCATTTAAATTTTCATTTACGACTACATATTTACTGGTATGTTTGACTTATTCCTGATATTTTACCTTCTTATATAGGAAAATTTTGTCTGGTCGCGAGTTCCGATCTAAACATGCGTCATCACAGCCTGTCAGGGCTGGTGCTTCTTCTTCTGATGCCCCTGTCAATCTTCCAAGACAACCCAGCTTTGCATATTCTTTTGTGGAGGGCTGCGCTCCCAACCAGACACTGGTAATGCCTTTTGACTGTTACCATCGCGTGCTGACAATAGAAAAGCTTAACTCCATAGCTACGACATTTGGGATTGTTTGTCGGGACATGATACTATCTGGACCGAATGACAGGGCCTGCTCTCCCCCAGGTGGATACATGGCATATAGTAAGTATCACTGTATGTGCGAAGCAATTCCTTCACTCACTAATTGGATCTCCATTTTTTCGGTTTACATGAAAGTCACTCCCTACAGCTTCAACTGAACTCCTATGCCATCCTAACATGCCTATATCTGATATTCATGAAGCGCTATCAGACACCCCTACTCACAAAGAGATCACATACTTGTATAATGTAAGGAGTTATCGAAAAGGGGAGCCCCTTCATCAGCTTAGAGTCGGCCTATAAATTCATGCCAGTTCTCGTTATATTTGAAGTTTAGCATGTTCAAGAAGGAGTACTTCTTTGTGCATGATGATGCCATTCCTCAACATGCTTTCACTTCTGGGTGTAAGTCTCCTTTATATATTTTTTAAGTTTTCTATCCACTTGGTTCCTTAACGTTCCGTATTTTTTAGGTTGCATAAAAGCGGCAGAGGACGAGGGTTTGAAAAATATGGCCAAGGAAATATTAGTTATCCTAGAGGCATAGAGGGAAACCTCATTCTTACTCGTGACACTGCCCTTCGCTTTTACTACTTAATCGACCCCTGTCAATCCGTGTTCAAGATCAGGCTAAGATCGGTAGAGAGAGTAGTGGGAGCTGAAGGAGAAGGGGGAGATGCAGACAAAGGAAAGGATCCGGAAGAAAAGGGTGATGGGGGCCAGCCCCGAAAAAGTTTAGACGTACGAAAAGAGCAGAGTTCATCCTCTCCGTTCGGGAAATCTTTTAGCATACAGGATGATCCTTCCTTTGACGATGAGGAGGGTCCTTGTATGGAGGGAGACAGTGATGAGGAGAAAGGTTCAGAAAGGAGATTCTAAGGAAACAGAATCGGAGGCTCATGCTTCTCAATATGTGGAGATCGTTGGTAGCAAAGGCTTGGGTGCGACTCCCTTGAAGAATGCTGAGGTCGTGCGAGAGTGGCCCGAGCTGCTAGATCAACCTAAGCCGGCCCCTGGGCCAACTCTTGTCGCTGACTCCTCTCAAGAGAATGTAGCTACAGGTAACTTGGGTGGAATTTTGTTTCTTCAAGTGCAAAGCGGAGCGGGAATTAGCAAGGCATTCGGGCTTTCCCCAGGTACTTTTGATTTCTGTATGTATTTTGGGTACTTCTTGAGAATTTTTGTTTTTTGACGAGTCCCAGTCTCCACTTGCTCTTCAATCTACTAAAGCTCGGTCGTTGTGTGTTCTTCTTCCTGGAGTGGAGTCACATCCTAGTGTATTCCCTACTTGAGTGAGATCCCGTCAAGGCCACTTGATCCAGTCTCCCTTAAGGGTTTGCAGTAGCTCGTAGTGTCCCAGTGTCTTGCATGTTATATGTTTATGCTTTCTCCGTTTCTCTGCTTTAAAGTTGCTATTTGCTTTGTAGGGAAAAGAAGAAATCCAAAAGGAATGAAATGTCTTGGCGACTTGAACATTTAAAAAGGATGAAAGGGGCCTTCGTTCGTTCTAAGACGACCTCTCAAAAGGAATATACTATGCAAGGGAATGTTGAGGAATCTCCGTCAGGCTTGGGTAGAGGAGAGAAGCACGAAACGACCCAGAAACGTGCAAGGTCTCCAGATAAGGATGCTACCTCCCTGGTTCTCAGACTTCTTCTCATCGCCATCCCAAAATCCAACTGGTCCTGAAGTGCATGAAGTACTTGACGATTTAGGGGAAAAAATGTCGATACCAATTTCTCATATTTTCAACCGCTGGTGCAGAATCCCTTCGAGGATCGCCTTCATATTTACCCCGGCTACACGGGTCATCATCCAGTGGATTCTGATACCGATTTCCATCTGCCTCAAAATCCTCTAGTCCAGATCTTGAATGAGGCAAGTTCTATTGAATTTGCCATCTTTACAACAGGAATGGTCCAGGTTATAGATGAGACCAGAAATTTTTTTGATTATCAGTCCCTCTTAGCCAAGGCCAGTAAGCAAGTTGGGTGTGCCAATGTACAGTTGCAGTTGGAGATAGAGGATCTTTGTAAGGCACTCGGGAAGAAGGTTGCAAAGTTGGAGGTTGTCTAAGCGTCTTGTGTGACCGACATAAAGAAAGCTAAGGAAGAAGTGACGAGAGAGACTACTGACTTATGCAAGGCACAGATTGACGAGGCTACCAGTTTAGTAGACGAGGCTTGGCAAAAGGATCTAGAGAGGATCCGCTCTCTCAAGGGTAAGGTTAAGAAATAAAAGGAAGATTTGGCTGAGCTGAAGAAGTTTCAAGGCAAGTGGTGGAAGGAAAAGGACGTGTACAAGACTGAGATTGATATGTTGAAGGCGGAGTAGGCCCGGTTGAGAAAGGTCAAGGAACAGTACATGAATAAGGTGGTGTCCCTCCAAACCGAAGTCGACAAGTCCAGTGACTTTTGTGAGACGGTTAACCAAATGCTGAAGGACACTTATTACATGTTCTGGAAATAGGGGAACCTTTAGGGATGGACGATTATCCCCAGGTGATGGCAGGAATCCATGCTCGGCTCATTGAGGAGACTTAAGGCTGCGGTTGCACAGGATGAAGGAGCCATGTATGACGTTGGGATGGTGAACCGTCAGTTCACAGTGGAAGAGACCAAGGCCATTGCCAAGGGATATGAGTTGCTAGAGGAGGATGGGGATGACAAAGATGGCTAGGATCTTGAGAGGCTTAGTGATCCACACCGTATTACCATAGGTATCCCTTTTTTACTTTAGCTTCGTTATTACTTATCCTGGACTACAAAAATTATGATCCTTCTTACTTGCATCATGCATGGACGTCTTCAGGATAGGCTGGACCTTCAAAAGGTACTGGTGAGGCGTCGCAAAAAGTGGGTGAGTCACTCGAGCGATCCGAGCCTTCGAAGGACAGGACCAAAGGGAGTGGGCCGAGTGACAAGGATGTCCCTCCTTCTTAGTCGAGGAAATTTTCTTTTTATCTTTTTGCGTGTATTTTTGGAGGATGTATGGTTATTCCGTATATGTATATATAAATAAAAATCTTTGTACATATAGATTTAATGTTTTAATGTTCTACTCCTGTATTTTTCATGTTTATCTGGAATGACTTTTGTGATGCATGATTTTTATTGTCTACTTTGCTATTTGTGAACATTTATGACTTAGTCAATCGTTATAGTGTTCTGAGACGTAGAAAACCAGAAACTCGTTGTTATATTCAGAACCAATCACGAACGATAACTACTTAGGCTATTGCCCGTGTAGTGAGTATTATTCGATTTATCGTTAACGGCGTGCGTAATGCTGATCGTCAACTACGAACTACCCTTGATAGCAGCCATGCCTTAATCGTGGGGTTTAAAATCGGTTCACAATTGCCGACGAGTCAAACGACAATGATGAACTGCTTAGGCTATAAATCGTGCCTAACCATGGCTTGTAGTCAGTTCATCATTATTGGCTTAAGGGTGCCGATCGTCAGTAGTGAATTTCCAAGGCTTGTTTCGTGCCTCTTATCGAGGCTATTTTATTTTCACCATTGCCGGTGAGCGCCTACAATTGCTCGTAGTAGGAATAGTCATCATATAAACAATTAAATGAAAGAATGTTTAAATAAGACAAGTAATGCGAGACACCAGATTTTTATAGTGGTTCGACCGAAATATGCCTACGTCCACTGTCTTTCTTTTATTGTTTCAGTTAATACATGCTTTTTTATAGTTCAAGAGAAATAAAGGTGGAAATGTTGGAGATTCCATGCTTTTCCAAACATTTCTCCGACTACCGTTGACAAGATGAAAGCCCCATTATGAAGATCCCTATGAACAACAATGGCCCCTCCTAAATTGGATCTAGTGCTCCTGGTCATGGGAAGACCCGCTTGAGTAACAAGTCTCCGTCTTGTAATGCTCGAGGCTTCACCTTAGAGTCTCATTGCTTTGCCACCTTCTGTCTATGAGCGGCAGCTTTGAGGGCAGTGTCGTTCCTTTTCTCCTCGATCAGGTCGAGGGACATGCTTATGAGCTCCTCATTTTCTTCCAGATTGTAATGCATTCTTCGGTGCGAGCGGACGACCTGTCACAGTTATGTAGGAAGTTTGATAGGCCCATAGTGCAGTAGGTAGTTCGTCGACCCATGCCCCCTTAGATTTCTCTAGCTTCTTCTTGATCAGTGTTTTCAAAACCTTATTCACTGCTTCGACCTACCCATTTTCCTAGGAATATGCTACAGCCGAGAAGCTTTGAGCAATTCCATGTTCACGGCACTAACTAGAGAATTTTTTACTATCGAATTGGAGTTCATTATCCGATATGATCTTCTACGGCACCCTATACTTGCATAGGATGTTACATATTAGGAAGTTTATCACTTTGGTTGATGAAATTTTGTCCAAAGGCTCTACTTCCACCCATTTGGTGAAATAATCAACCACCACTATAACGTATTTTGCACCCCCTCAACGCATTGGGAGTTCCCCGATCAGATCAATCCCCCAAATTGTAAGTGTCATGGGCTGACCATCTGGATTAAACTGGTTGGTGGCATTCTCAGGATTTCGGAAAATCTTTGGCATTTGTCACATTTTTTAGCGAATTCGGTTGCATCCTTGTTTAGTGTGGCCAAAAGTATCCATAGCGTAGAATCTTCCTGGCTAGAGTTTATCCTCCGGTGTGATCGCCGCAACTCCCTTAATGAATGTTATTAAGGATGTTTTTGCTTCGTTCCCAGCGACAAACCTTAGTGGTTGGTTGGAAAAACCACGACGGTACAGTATGCCGTTCTAGATGGTGTAGCAGGATGCCCTCCTTAGGATTCTCTGGACTTTGTTCTGTTCTATAAGTAAGGTTCCTTCTTCTAAGTATTTGGTGATGGGGGTCATCCATGTCTCCTCCTTGTCTGTGGTCACTATGATTTGAATACACTCGAAGCTCGGTATGAGTTGGCTCATGACGGGTGCTGCCACGGCAATGGCTTGGTTCTTGCGCTTGCCTCTTTGGCGAGGACGTTCGCCTCTTGATTTTCCCCTCGTAGGATGTGTTTTATTACATAGTAGTTTAGCTTATTAAGGTGGGTTTTGGCCCTTTTAAGGTAAGATGCAAGCTTTTGTCCGTGAGTTTGGAATTCTACAAGGATCTGGTTCACAATTAGTTGCGAGTCACTATGAATACATATCGATTTAACCCATATTCCTTTAGTGATCTCTAAGCCAGCTATCACTGCTTCGTATTCAGCTTTGTTATTGGTTACAGCGAACTCTGGTCTTAGCATGTAGCTTAACTTTCTTCCTCGGGCTGTGACTATTATGACTCATTCCCCCGAGCTGAGCTCGTTCGATGCTCCATCAACGAACATATTCCTTTGATAGTTTCCTCAACTTTTACCACTGCTTCCTCTTCTCGCATCATAAACTCAGCAATGAAATTAGCCAAGGCTTGTCCTTTAATTGCGGCGTGTAGATGGTAAGTAATGTCGTACTGACTTAGCTCAAAACACCATTTTAACAGGCGCCCTGACATGTCTGGTTTATATAGGTCTTTTCTTAAGGGTTGATCCATTAGAACCCTAATGGAGTGTGATTGAAAGTAATGTCCTAGTTTCCTGGATGCTATGAGCGAACAGTAAGCCAATTTCTCGATCTTAGGGTACCTAGCTTCTATGCTCGTGAATCTATTGCTAATGAAGTACACTGGTCTTTGGAGGCGATCATCTTCTCGTACTAATGCGACACTTAGGGCGTGGAAGGATATAGTTAGGTGTAAGTAAAGGCTCTCTCCATCCATTGGAGTGTAGAGTACTGGCGGCTTCTGCGGATGTTCGAGCAAATCTGTAAAGATGAGTAACACTTATCGGTCCATTCAAACTTCCCTTTGTCTTTCTTGAGGGCTTCGAAGAACGGACGCACTTTTCCATTGCTTTAGATATAAACCTGCTTAGAGCGGCTAGCTTTCTGTTTAGGCTCTGCATTTCCCTTCGTTGTCGGGATTTTGATGTCTTTCAAAGCTTGTACCTTTTCAGAATTTGCCTCTATCCCTCTGGCATGTACAATAAAACCTAAGAATCTACTCAAAGATACCCCAAAAGAGCATTTCAGAGGGTTGGGCTTCATTTAGTATTTGCATAATGCTTCAAACATCTTGTCCAGGTGACTCAGATGATCCACTACTCTTCTTGATTTGACAAGCATGTCGTCAACATAAACTTTCATGGAGTGACCAATTTGCTGCTCAAACATCTTATTTAGTAGACGTTGATAGGTCGCGCCGGCGTTTTTAAGCCCGAAGGGCATCGGCTAGTAGCAATATAGGCCTAGATCCGTGATGAAGCTAGTATGTTCTTCATCCGGCACATGCATGGGAATCTGGTTGTATCCTAAATACTTGTCCATGAATGACAACAACTCATGTCCTACGGTTTCGTCCACCAGTCGGTCGATTCGGGGAAAAGGAAAACAGTCTTTGGGGCAGGCACCATTGAGGTTGGAGAAGTCAATGCAAGTCCGCCACTTTCCATTAGGCTTCTTCACCATGACCTGGATGAAGATCCATTCTGGGTAAATGGCTTCGCGGATAAAGCCATTAGCGAGCGGTTTTTTCACTTCTTCGTTGAGAGGGGTTGATCGTTCTATCCCCATGCTTCTTTTCTTCTGTTTAATCAGGATCTTTGTTGGGTCAATATTAAGGGAAGGTCAAGCTATCTCTGGGGATGTCCCCACCATGTTCTCATGGGTCCATGCAAATATATCCAAGTTCTTTCATAGGAATCCTATCAATTGGACATTTAGGTTCTGGTTCAACTGAGAACCTATTTTTAAAAGCCTTGTTTTATCGCGTTCGTCTACCATCACATGTTCCATAGCCTCCACGGGCTCGGCGTTGACCATCCCCTCTATCTCTGGGGTCCAACTTGTTGAATGGGTTGCTACTATATTTGATAGGAGGGGCCTTCTTTGATTACTTTGCTTCTGCATTTTTGGTGTAGAGGGCGACCCCCACGCCTTTCCCTTTTTCCTTCTTATTGTTTTGGCGAAGTTCAGTCACATAGCAATTGCGAGCTACGTCTTGGTCCCCTTCTACTTCTCCTATTCCGTTATTAGTTGGAAAATTCATCTTTAAACACCATCGTGCTAATACTATCTGGAAGTATGACGACATAGGCCTTCCCTAGAATGCATTGTAGGCAGAGTGCCCTGTAGGATCTAGATTAACCCTAGAGGGGGGGGGTGAATAGGGTTATAGCAAATTTTTGCAAATTAAACACATAAGCAAACTTCAGAAATAAATATGCTGAAAAATAAATCACACACAAGATTTACCCAGCTTCGGCAACCCCTGCCTACTGCTGCATTCCCAGATTTCTATTAGAATTAAACAGTATCACGCTTACAAACACTCTAACAGACTTGCAAACCCTGCTACCGCCTATAGAGTTTTGCAAACTTGCAAACCCTGCTAACTGGACTAACTCTAACTAGACAATCTGACAACACCTAAACCCTAGGTGATAATTTTTCATGTTTTGTTTTGAAGAGAACATACAAAATAAAGCCAATTACAAAAGCAAGCACTAAATTTAAAACAAATTAAATTATCTTGCTTTTATAAAAAAAAAACTTAACCCAAAAACAAATTAACAAAAATTAATAAACCCTATAAAATAAAAAGCCCCTTTTTAAAACTTAAATCTAAATCCCTTTTTAATATTAACAAGGCCGGCCCCTTGTTTTTGACCCGATCCACTATCTTTTCTTTTGTCACGAAAAAAAAAAATGGCGGCCTCAATTCTTGCAACTGATTAGGGCTTCGGCTCTTCTCCTCCAAATTAGGGCTTCGGCTTCTTTCTTGAATTAGGGCTTCGGCTCTGGATGATTGATTCACTTACTTGCGTTGCTCTTGCTCATGCTTGTTCTCTGATGGCCTGCGTCGCATGTTCTCTGATAATTGCTTCTTGTTGCAAGCTCTATCTCTGATGATCGAGTTGTTGAATTGTGGTATGTAATTTCACTTTTGTTTGGTTTGATTGTTTTCCTTTTTCTCGATGCCGATGATGATTTCTTTTGGGTTTATTTATAGGGTTGAAACCCTCCTAATCACTGTCATATTTGATTTTTCCATGTCGTTGATTTTGTTCTTGAAATCAATTTTGAATTACTGCTGTCCATATTTGTATTCGAATTAATTAATTCGAAAATCTCTTTCCATACTTGTTGGTTCGGCCCCTATTTGAATTAACCCTGACCATATATGAATTTGAGAAATTTGATGCAGAGATTTCTTACCAAAATTAGATTTCTTAATTTAAACCTGATGTTTATTTTTAAATTCAACCCCATTCATTTTCTTCTTTGACTTTATACGGCATTGAATTTTCTCTGGCCCTCTTGCCATCATTGATGCATTACTTGGCTTGGTTGTTTGATTATTTTTCTGACCTTTACCCACGGCTATGTATATTGATGCATTTGACATGATCACTTGTTGGCATTTTGGGCATTATTTCATCTGACTTTGATCTCCATACTGATGCTTGTTGTATTTGAACCTGTCTTACTTGTGACCTATTTGCATGCTTCACTGTTGTACTTTGCATCTGTATTCATCATGTTGGCATTGTGGTTCATCTTGTTGCACTATGGTCTGCATCTCCATTTTTGTACTTGAGTTTGTAACTTGCCACTGACATGTTTGTTCTGCATCACTTGTAGCTTGCTACTGTGTTGTCTTTGATGATGTTTCATTTGTACACTTGAGTGTTGTGGTCTTTGTTGTTTGCATTGATCACATTTGCATTGTCTCTGTTGACATTTGGCATTGTCTTCTGGTTTCAGTCTTCATGTTTGTGTTGCACTTGTATGCTTCATGTATTATTACAGAGACTTTGTTCTCTTGTAATGTTGTACTGTCTTGGTACATGCATTTGATATCGACATTGGACCATCCATCTTGTTGCATGTTTGCTGTCTACATTCATTTGGTATTGGCACACATGTAATCTTGTGTATCTCTGACCTTTTGGTTGCAGTCTTGTGTTGGTAACCATCTTCAAGCATGTTGCAGTTTGTAGCTTTCATGCATTTTCTCTGTTCATTGTTGTATCTTGATGTTTGTAGCTGCTATGCAGTTGCTATGCATCACTATATATATGTACTGCATTGATGCAGTTTCCATATTTTGTGTATTTTGATGCTGTCTTGATTTTGCTGCTTTCACTTGTGTACATTGGCCAGTTGATCATCTTGCAACCTGGTCTGGCTTGCTTGAGTTTCGCTGTGATAAGTTGTGCATGTGTGCTTTTGTGCTTTGAGACAGTTTCATTGCTTGGTCTCTGTTGCCTTGAATTTCTGGTTGGAGCTGTGCACACGAGTTGGCGAGGCAGTGCACACGTATACGAATGTACACGTGTGTACTGCAGCCACTTATAATTACCTGTCCCTGATAAAATTACTGATATGCACAGATATTGCACAATCAAAGATTATGACAATAACCCATGTATCTGAGACACAAACAAATTTTATTTTTGCAAATTTAAATTTGTTTGTTTTCAGATTACTGTTGTAGTTGCTAATTATACAGGTACACAGGAGACAGGACGAGAAGTGGAGCTGGACAATGCAGATAGATGCAGATGTGCAGACAGAGTGAGAAAAAGAAAACTGAGTGTTGAGTGTTGTAGTGAGAAGAGTAAAAATGTATGAACTGATGTATGTATATATATATAGAGAGAGAGAACTGAAAAACTTTGTATTGTTTAAGTGTTGTAATAAAATATTATATTGAATAAAAAATACTGTTTGAATTATATAAATTCCGTGCAATAGTATAATTATTCAATATAAATATTTCTTCCTTTCTGTATATAGTCCAAACTACACACACATATATATTGATATATGTTTGTTATCATCAAACCAAAAATTACATCAAACAATCTCCCCCTTTTGATGATGACAAACATATATATTAAAGATTTTGAAATGCTAATATGTGTTTGAACAAAAATTTTTAGCTCCCCCTATTTGAATGCTCCCCCTACAACCAAGACCACTCCCTATTTAGAAGTTAACAAAATTAACAAAGGAATAAAAGAACTAAAGAAAATTAAGTAACGATATTTAACCAAATTTGTTGAAATATTCCAAAAAATATTTACTTCCTCATCAAAATCTTGTTCTTCTCCCCCTTTTGTCATTATCAAAAGACTGACAAAAAACAATGGAACAGTAGGAACAAAAAATAATATATCATAACGAGATAAAAACTTCCACATTGTAGAGGATGGATCGATGATCTGTTTTAATAAGAAGAGAGATATTTTAACATTAATTTGACATTTAAGCACAAAAAAAATAAGCACTTACTAACCACGCATAACCATAAGGACTTTTAAATGAGATTAGCAGTTACTTATTAGTCTAAGCATCCAAATTATTAAGTGATACCAGAATACTTAGTTACCATACTCCATCCATGCATAACCATAAGGACTTTTAAATGAGAATGAAGTAATGATAAAAATAATTCTCTCATATGTTCCATCCACGCATAACCATAAGGACTTTTAAATGAGAATGGATACATGAGATTTATTATTTATCATTAAAAATAATTTTTTTTATTATTTATTTATTTATTTATTTATTTATTTAATTTAAAAATAATTCACTCTTCTTATTTTATCAAACCATTAAGAATGATAGAAAGATGGTAGAAATAGAAATGATCGTGGAATAAGTTACCAAGTTAATTATATTATGTAATATCCAGTACTGAATACCATATTCGAATCAATCTTTGGAAAATATCCAAAACTTGTTTGAATCCTAGAAATTGAAGTTGAAAGTATATATCCAAGAATATTTCTACCTAACAATGAAAAAAAAAATGGTTAGTCAATTTCTATAATCCCTAAATCCAAAAGTAATCTAGAAAATCTGTCTTCAGGGAGGGGTTTTGTGAAAATATCAGCAAGTTGAGTCTCAGTTGAAATATATTCAATGCAAATGTCTTCCTTAGCAATGTGATCTCTAAGAAAGTGGTGTCTCACATCAATGTGTTTTGTGCGTGAATGATGAACAGGATTATTTGATAAGTCTATTGCACTTTTACTGTCACATTTTAATGGAACTTGTTTATAAACTAAGCCAAAATCAGAAAGAGTTTGCATCATCCATAAAATTTGAGCACAGCAACTTCCTAAAGCAATATATTCTGCTTCAGTGGTGGATAATGCAACACAATTCTGTTTTCGACTTGACCATGAAACTAATGAATGTCCTAGCATGAAACATGTCCCACTGGTGCTTTTCCTGTCAACCAATGAACCAGCATAATCAGCATCAGAATAACCAACTAAATCAAAGTTTTCACAAGAAGGGTACCATAATCCAAATTTGTGTGTGTGTGAAAGATATCTCAAAATTCGTTTAGTGGCTTTCAAATGAGATTCTTTGGGATTAGATTGAAAACGTGCACACAAACACACAGAAAACATAATATCAGGTCTAGAGGCAGTAAGATAGAGAAGTGAACCAATTATCCCTCGATATTTTTTCTGATCAACTGCACTTCCTTTCTCGTCTTTGTCCAACTTTGTTGATGGGCTCATAGGAGTTCTCAATGGTTTGGAGTTCTCAACTCCAAATTTCTTCAACAGTTCCAACACATACTTGGATTGTGAAATGAAAATGCCATCACTGCTTTGCTTGATTTGAAATCCAAGAAAATATTTCAATTCTCCAACCAAGCTCATCTCGAATTTAGCCTGCATGACTTGTTCAAATTTCTCGCACAAGATTTCATTAGTAGCACCATAAATGATATCATCCACATAAATCTGAACAATCAAAAAATCACTTCCTTTGTGTAATAGAAACAGTGTCGTGTCAGCACTCCCCTTTTTAAAGCCATTTTCCAAAAGATATGTACAAAGGCAGTCATACCAAGCTCTAGGAGCTTGCTTAAGACCATATAATGCTTTTTCAAGTTTATACACATGATTTGGAAAAACATGATTTTCAAATCCGGGGGGTTGTTCAACAAAAACTTCTTCTTTCAGATCACCATTTAGAAATGCACTTTTTACATCCATTTGTTTAAGTTTGAAACCTTTATAACAAGCAAAGCTGAGCAAAATTCTAATGGCTTCTAACCTAGCAACTGGTGCAAATGTCTCATCAAAATCTATGCCTTCTATTTGGTTATATCCTTTTGCGACCAACCTAGCTTTGTTTCTAATTACATTTCCTGATTCATCAAGTTTGTTTTTGAACACCCATTTAGTTCCTACAATTGGATAGTCATTAGGCCTAGGAACTAATTTCCAAACTTTATTTCTCTCAAATTGATTAAGTTCATCTTGCATTGCTAAAACCCAACTTTCATCATTAAGAGCCATTTCAACAGAATCAGGTTCTATTTCAGAAATAAAACCACTATGACAACAAAACGCACACAAATTTTTATCAAATGCAGAACGAGTGCGTATACCTTCCGTAGGATATCCTATAACCAATTCAGGAGGATGATTGGATTTGAATTTCAATCTATCAGCATCAACAGTCCTACTTCCATCTTTCTCAGTAGATGTCCCTTCTTTAATGCCTTCATGATCTACCCCATCATCACCTGTTTTTTCAGTCGTCCTTTCCAGATCAGATTCATCAAATTTCACATTGACTGATTCAACAATTGTCTTTGTTCGTTTGTTGTATATCCTGTAAGCCTTGCTCCTTGTTGAATAGCCCATGAAAATTCCCTCATCGGCCTTTGATTCAAATTTTCCAAGTTGATCACCTGTGTTAAGAATAAAACAAGGGCATCCAAAAACACGAAAGTAAGAGATGTTAGGTTTCCTTTCATGCCACACTTCATAAGCTGTTTTGCCTAGTATTGGTCTAATCATTACTCTATTCATTACATAGCACGAAGTATTCACCGCCTCTGCCCAAAAAGTTAGAGGTAGTTTATACTCACTCAACATGGATCTAGCCAATTCTTGCAATGTACGATTTTTCCTTTCAACCACCCCATTTTGTTGAGGTGTTCGTGGAGCAGAAAATTCATGTTTTAAACCATTTTCTTTACAAAAGTTTTCAAATTCCGAATTTTCAAATTCGCCTCCATGATCACTTCATAAAGTTTTAATTGAAACTCCTTTTTCATTTTGAACAAGTTTAGCAAATTTTGAAAAATAATCAAAAGATTCAGATTTTTTGGCTAAGAAATAAACCCATGTAAATCTAGAGTAATCGTCAACCAATACATAACAATAACGTTTTCCATTCAAACTTGCAATTTCATTTGGTCCAAATAAGTCCATATGAATTAATTCGAGGACCCTTGATGTGCTAACAATATTTTTAGGGCGAAATGATGATCGACTAAGCTTGCCCAAGGAACATGCTTTACACACTTTGTTATCTTTAAATTTCTGATGTGGTAACCCTCTGACTAAATCTTTCGTTTCAAGATTTCTTAAGAGACTCATGCTAGCATGTCCAAGTCTCCTATGCCATAAAGATGCCTCTTCGTCAGTGGCTACCAAACATCTGGAAAGATTTAGATTGTCAAACGAAAGTGAGTAAACATTTCCTTTTCTTTTGCCCATAAAAACAATGTTATTAGAAGTTTTATCAATGATTTTGCAAGTATCACTATCAAAAACCACATTCATACCTTTGTCACAGAGTTGGCTAATAGAAATGAGATTGTGATGCAAATTATCAACGTATAAAACATTAGTCAAGGAAAAAGTACCATTACTTACTTCACCTTTCCCAATAATCTTACACTTGCTATTGTCTCCCATGATCACATTTCCACCTCTAAACTTCTCTAGGCTAAGGAACTTAGATTTATCACCTGTCATATGTCTAGAACAACCTGAATCTAGAAACCATTCTTGTTGCTCCTTAGCCCGCCAACAGACCTACATAAAGAGAGAGGAGGATGACCTAGAGAAACTCTTAGGTCCAATGATATTAGTAACTGAAGCATTGTGAACAAACAATCCCT
Source organism: Allium cepa (assembly GCA_030765085.1). Taxonomy (NCBI): domain Eukaryota; kingdom Viridiplantae; phylum Streptophyta; class Magnoliopsida; order Asparagales; family Amaryllidaceae; genus Allium; species Allium cepa. The sequence continues at coordinate 295,290,637 of CM060941.1, read as the reverse complement.
TTGGAACCCAAACTTGTTTTGTCCTTTTATTTTTGTTCCTATAGACATGAAATTTGTTTGTAGAATTCTTAGGAACCCAAACTTGTATAAACTTTGTGTTCTTGTTCCTATGACTACAATTTTCAACACGATGTCCAATTTCACTTCTAACAAAGATACTCTTACCTTTTGCATGATCATCAACCTGTGTTTTCCCAAAACCTAGTCCTTTTCTATTATTAGCAAAGAGTTGATTTCCCAACAACATGTTAAACGATTTTTCTCCTCTTGAAAAGTTATTCAGAGATTTTTCAAGATTTTGGACTTTGGTTTTTAGTGTTGTGTTTTCAGTTACAAGTGTGGTGCATCTATTTATAAAATCTTTTTTCCTTGTGTCAATGATTTCCTTAAGACTTGAGTTTTCTTTTTCAAGATTATCGAAGCTATTCTTAAGTCTTGATATTTCTGAATCTAAAGTTTTACATTTTTTACAGTCCAGGTTTTGAATATTCTCAAGTTCAGTTTCTAACCTAGTATTCTCATGAACAAGTTCTCTCCTGTCAGACTTTAATTTTTCAATCTTAGTTTCAAGAGTATCAATTGTATTAGTAAGATCATAACACATCAAAACAAGTTCTTTATAAGAATAGTCACGTACCTCACTGGATTCCTCTGAACTTGTTTCTGAATCTGATTTTGCCATAAGGCACAAGTTAGCCTCTTCTGAGCTATTTTCCGAAACTTCTTCTCCTTCTTCATCATCCCAAGTTGCTGCAAAGGCCTTCTTCTTCTTTTTCTTTCCTTTGTTGTTTTTGAGAAGTGGACATTTTTGTTTGAAGTGGCCAGGCTTTTTGCAGTTAAAGCATGTCAATTCATTATCGGAATCATCAGAATCTTTTGGCTTATTACCACTTGTTTTCTTCTTGCGTGGCCTGAATTTTGACCATTTTCTAAGATTATTGACTGCCATCGCAAGCTCTTCAATTGGATCTTCTTCTTCTTCACCGCTTTCTTCTTTGCTTTTTAAGGCAATCGTCTTCTTTTTTGATTCGGAGTTGTTACGTTCCTCTTTTGCCTTTAGCTCAAGTTCATATGTCATCAAGTTTCCGATCAACTCTTCCATGCTTAGTTTACTCAGATCTTTCGATTCTTGTATTGCAGTGACTTTTGCCTCAAAGTTCATTGGTAAGACTCGCAGTATCTTCCGTACAAGCTCTACTTCAGTGAAGACCTTCCCAAGCGCTCTAGCATTGTACACCAAAGTTGAAAACCGTCCAAACATATCCTTTATGCTCTCGCCCTTTTCCATTACAAAGTTTTCGTATTCATTGCTAAATAGAGCTAGTCGTGACTCCTTGACTTGAGAAGTTCCTTCGTGTGTCACCTCCAGAGTGTGCCAAATTTCCTGTGCTGTTGTACAATGAGAAATTCTATTAAATTCATTTTTATCAAGAGCACAGATCAAAGCGTTCATTGCTTTGGCATTTGTAGTTTTTAATTTCTTATCGTTAGCATCCCACCTATCCTTAGGTTTAGGAATCTCAGTATCACCAACAACTATAGTGGGAGATTTATAGCCAGTTTCAATAATATCCCAAACATCATAGTCGACAGAACTAAGATAAATACTCATTCTAACTTTCCAATAAGCATAATCATTCCCATTAAACATGGGTGGCCTAGCAATAGATTGCCCCTCAGAAAAAGCATTATTTGGTGGATTCATGACTCTAGAGTTAAAGTAAAATACCAGGCTCTGATACCACTTGTAGGATCTAGATTAACCCTAGAGGGGGGGGGTGAATAGGGTTATAGCAAATTTTTGCAAATTAAACACAGAAGCAAACTTCAGAAATAAATATGCTGAAAAATAAATCACACACAAGATTTACCCAGCTTCGGCAACCCCTGCCTACTGCTGCATTCCCAGATTTCTATTAGAATTAAACAGTATCACGCTTACAAACACTCTAACAGACTTGCAAACCCTGCTACCGCCTATAGAGTTTTGCAAACTTGCAAACCCTGCTAACTGGACTAACTCTAACTAGACAATCTGACAACACCTAAACCCTAGGTGATAATTTTTCATGTTTTGTTTTGAAGAGAACATACAAAATAAAGCCAATTACAAAAGCAAGCACTAAATTTAAAACAAATTAAATTATCTTGCTTTTATAAAAAAAAAACTTAACCCAAAAACAAATTAACAAAAATTAATAAACCCTATAAAATAAAAAGCCCCTTTTTAAAACTTAAATCTAAATCCCTTTTTAATATTAACAAGGCCGGCCCCTTGTTTTTGACCCGATCCACTATCTTTTCTTTTGTCACGAAAAAAAAAAATGGCGGCCTCAATTCTTGCAACTGATTAGGGCTTCGGCTCTTCTCCTCCAAATTAGGGCTTCGGCTTCTTTCTTGAATTAGGGCTTCGGCTCTGGATGATTGATTCACTTACTTGCGTTGCTCTTGCTCATGCTTGTTCTCTGATGGCCTGCGTCGCATGTTCTCTGATAATTGCTTCTTGTTGCAAGCTCTATCTATGATGATCGAGTTGTTGAATTGTGGTATGTAATTTCACTTTTGTTTGGTTTGATTGTTTTCCTTTTTCTCGATGCCGATGATGATTTCTTTTGGGTTTATTTATAGGGTTGAAACCCTCCTAATCACTGTCATATTTGATTTTTCCATGTCGTTGATTTTGTTCTTGAAATCAATTTTGAATTACTGCTGTCCATATTTGTATTCGAATTAATTAATTCGAAAATCTCTTTCCATACTTGTTGGTTCGGCCCCTATTTGAATTAACCCTGACCATATATGAATTTGAGAAATTTGATGCAGAGATTTCTTGCCAAAATTAGATTTCTTAATTTAAACCTGATGTTTATTTTTAAATTCAACCCCATTCATTTTCTTCTTTGACTTTATACGGCATTGAATTTTCTCTGGCCCTCTTGCCATCATTGATGCATTACTTGGCTTGGTTGTTTGATTATTTTTCTGACCTTTACCCACGGCTATGTATATTGATGCATTTGACATGATCACTTGTTGGCATTTTGGGCATTATTTCATCTGACTTTGATCTCCATACTGATGCTTGTTGTATTTGAACCTGTCTTACTTGTGACCTATTTGCATGCTTCACTGTTGTACTTTGCATCTGTATTCATCATGTTGGCATTGTGGTTCATCTTGTTGCACTATGGTCTGCATCTCCATTTTTGTACTTGAGTTTGTAACTTGCCACTGACATGTTTGTTCTGCATCACTTGTAGCTTGCTACTGTGTTGTCTTTGATGATGTTTCATTTGTACACTTGAGTGTTGTGGTCTTTGTTGTTTGCATTGATCACATTTGCATTGTCTCTGTTGACATTTGGCATTGTCTTCTGGTTTCAGTCTTCATGTTTGTGTTGCACCTGTATGCTTCATGTATTATTACAGAGACTTTGTTCTCTTGTAATGTTGTACTGTCTTGGTACATGCATTTGATATCGACATTGGACCATCCATCTTGTTGCATGTTTGCTGTCTACATTCATTTGGTATTGGCACACATGTAATCTTGTGTATCTCTGACCTTTTGGTTGCAGTCTTGTGTTGGTAACCATCTTCAAGCATGTTGCAGTTTGTAGCTTTCATGCATTTTCTCTATTCATTGTTCATTGTTGTATCTTGATGTTTGTAGCTGCTATGCAGTTGCTATGCATCACTATATATATGTACTGCATTGATGCAGTTTCCATATTTTGTGTATTTTGATGCTGTCTTGATTTTGCTGCTTTCACTTGTGTACATTGGCCAGTTGATCATCTTGCAACCTGGTCTGGCTTGCTTGAGTTTCGCTGTGATAAGTTGTGCATGTGTGCTTTTGTGCTTTGAGACAGTTTCATTGCTTGGTCTCTGTTGCCTTGAATTTCTGGTTGGAGCTGTGCACACGAGTTGGCGAGGCAGTGCACACGTATACGAATGTACACGTGTGTACTGCAGCCACTTATAATTACCTGTCCCTGATAAAATTACTGATATGCACAGATATTGCACAATCAAAGATGATGACAATAACCCATGTATCTGAGACACAAACAAATTTTATTTTTGCAAATTTAAATTTGTTTGTTTTCAGATTACTGTTGTAGTTGCTAATTATACAGGTACACAGGAGACAGGACGAGAAGTGGAGCTGGACAATGCAGATAGATGCAGATGTGCAGACAGAGTGAGAAAAAGAAAACTGAGTGTTGAGTGTTGTAGTGAGAAGAGTAAAAATGTATGAACTGATGTATGTATATATATAGAGAGAGAGAGAACTGAAAAACTTTGTATTGTTTAAGTGTTGTAATAAAATATTATATTGAATAAAAAATACTATTTGAATTATATAAATTCCGTGCAATAGTATAATTATTCAATATAAATATTTCTTCCTTTCTGTATATAGTCCAAACTACACACACATATATATTGATATATGTTTGTTATCATCAAACAAAAAATCACATCAAACATGCCCGTCCACCAGCATGAATGTTTGCGTTCGGACAATTGATAGTGGTTGACTTCCTAACTCAACAATCAAGTACAGTTGCCCAAGTGGCATTGTGGCTTCCCCAGTAAACTCGTATAAAGGCTTATGGCATGGAGATACATTTTCATTGTAATTTCATTTTATTTAATGCGTGTTTGAATAAAATATTCACCGAGCTTCCTACATTAGCCAAAACGTGAAACACCTCTGCTGGGACAATCCAGGCGGAGATAACCATCGTATTTTTGTGCTGATACTGTTTTCTAACCAAATCTTCATCATTGATGGTTATGTTAACTCTTTCTCCCCGTTTTAAGACATATCCTTCAATCATGGAGTGAGCATATCCTTCTCTACCCTTCAAGGATTTTCCATACCTCTCCATTTCGGCCCAACTTCCGTCAGCTACATGCGGGCCGCTAAATATGGCATGGAAAATTATCTTTTCTTGGTTGGCGCGGCTCGTACCTGCTCCTTCCTTAGTGTTCCCTTGTAGGGGTTGCCAAGATCCTTCATGGGTCGAAGTGGAAGAGTTGCGCCCTTTCTACACGTATCGCTCTAGTTCCTTTTTTTTGGATGTATTCCTTAATGAGATCCTGCAAATGCTGGCATTCTTGGGTGTTATGCCCATGTGACTCGTGGAAGTGGCAATATTTTCCTGTCCTAATTGTGGCTTCTGACTCTTTTTTGTACAGAGGGTGTTTGTATTTCAACTTGTGTTGAGTAGCCATGTAAATGTTCTTTATGATGTCGTTCAGAGGCATGTATGAATTGAATCTAGGTCCAGGTCAGTATCGTCACTTATTGCTTCTTGCATTTCCAGAGTTGCCTTAGTGGCCACTTTTTCCTTCGTTGTTCTATTTATTCCCTTCCCCTTGGGGTAAGGCACCTATGTTTCCTTAGATGCTAGAAGCCTTTGTGGGTTGCTCTCTATGTTGGTGGGCCGCCGTGTCCTCCAATCTCACGTACTTCCCAGCTTCATGAAAGAAATCCTGAAGCGTTAGAGGCTTTTCCTTCACAATCTTCTTGCAAGCTTCATATCTGGGTGGACGCCTCCGCAAGTGCCATCAGCATAAGCCTTTCATCGACGTCTTGTATTACTGCCGCGACAGCGTTAAAGCGAGTAAGATATTGTTGCAGTGGTTCTCCTGCTTTTTTTTAGTTTGACAAGGAGTAGGCATCCTTGGGCTGTTTCATGTGGATTCGAAATTGGCTTATGAATCTTTACTTCAACATTTCAGAAGAGCTAATAGAGCCGGGAGGCAGGCGGCAAAACCATGTGGTTGCTAAGCCTGATAGGAATAGTCGGAAACATTTACACAGCACGCCCTCTGTTCTCCATTCATGAGCATGTGTCAGGTGTAGCGCTGTAAGTGGAGGATTGGGTCAGATGTGCCTTTGTAGGGATCCATGGTGAGCATCTTCCATTTTCGGGGTGTGGTTGTCACTTCTATGTCCCTAGTGAATAGGTTGGACACTCTTGCTCCAACCCAACTTTCGAGTTGTTCGCACCTGCGATATTCTCTGAAGAGGCATGTCATCCTCTCTTTAGATTCTAGGGAAGCCTTGGGATAAGTGGGGGCTTCCCTTTGATGCTGCTAGAGTCTGGAACCTTGGTTGAGATTGGAGTGGCGATGGCTAACTCGAGGCATGACAGTGTCAGTCACAACCGCTCCTTGCCTGATGCCTACTTGATTGATCCCAGATCTTGGTGATCTTTCAGGACTAGCCTCGGGCTGAGTCCTAGCTTGGCTTCGAGTCCTCATATCTTCTTGGTTGAACTCTTCATTTATAGGGGATTTGTTTTCGTCTACGCGACACTTCAGATTAGGATTTACCTTGAGATTGAGTGTTGTGAGTGGATTCCTTCTTGTCTCTCAAGAATGTCATGAGTTGGTCCACTAAAGCTCTTTGTAGGGCAGCAAAGTGGTCAGTCATCTCATTCACCACCCTATCTAAGTCTTCTCGGGCGATAGTTGAACCAAGAAGTTAAGAATGGGTAGTTAGGCTTTCTTGATCTTCTTGGATGGGATTGAGGGTGCGAGCAGTGGCCGTGTTCTTACCCTTATCGGTGTTCCGTCTAAAGGGAACCATGTTTTAATGATGTGTTAAGGCTAGGAAGGAGAGTGGACAGAAGAGTTCGGCTCTCTATGCCATTCTCAGTGAAAGCACCAAAAATCTTTTCACAAAAATTGGGCATACACCTCTAAGTTCGAATTTGTCTAAGTTACATTTAAGTTTGGTTGATATGGAGTTTTTAATGTTCCAATCCGTTAACAGATAAATTTTTATAGTCACAGAACAGTTCATAAGCTCATAATTAGAAAGTAATTAAAGGAAATAAGTCGTACGAAATTTTATAGTGGTTCGGCCAGAACGTGCCTACATCCATTGTCCATCTTAGTATGCTTTCTTTGATCTGATTACAACTACAGGTTTGATTGTAAAGAGAAAAAACTTGAAGCAGCTAGAATGGTTAAGTCTTAGTGGAGTTTTCCCTCTTTTCCCAAAAATTCCGTCCCCATTATTGTTGAGGAGCTCTAGTATTTATAAAGTGGAGCTGTGAAGTGTGAAGGTTGAGATTATAACTTTCTAAATCTGGTTCGGCATCGGGGTAGGAGCATTTGGATCGGCGTTTGGGTTATGGAGCTTGCTTTGCTTGGTTGCTCTTCCATGTCTGGTTCGGTGCTTCTGCTTTGGAGCCTCTTATTTGCCAGACCAAACATTTGGTTCGACACGCCTATGTACCGGACCAAATGTTTGATCCGACGTTGGATATGTCGTGTCGAACCAAACATTTGGTCGAGTATATCAGAGAATCAGAGAATGTCAGACTAAATATTTGGTTCGGCATTTCAGTGAATGCCGGACCAAATATCCGGTCTGGCATTTCAGTGAATGCCGGACCAAATATATGGTCCGCAGTTTTGCCTTCTATGCCATAGTCCACTTTTGCTTCCTTTCCTTCCTCTCTCTCTCTACTTGCTGGAAAACCGAGCCAACAATAATTAACTTCCCTAATTTATAATTAGGTACAAATTTCCTTAATTAACTAATGATTAAGTACCAATTCCCTTACTTAATAAATTAATTAAATTAGCATTAATTAAAGATAAATGAATAAATAAGTAAATATTACCTTTATAAATACTTATAATAAGTTTTGAAAACATTTTGCAAAAAGAATACATAAGTAAAAACGCATTTTAGATTTTTTAAAACTAGTTCATTTTACAGACTACACTTATAACGACTATCATTATACGATCCGTAATTTTCAGAACTTGAATTTTATTTTCCAAGTCTTTAAAACTTTAAACTTTGGAAACCTTATACTTTATAAACATAAAGGCATATTTGAGAAATTTAACAAGTTTAAAATTTGAAAACATTTTGTAAATTTAATCCCAAAGTTCAACAACCATTACACAAGGGATTTAAGTCACATAAGCTAGCAAAGAGGATAAATTTCTTAGCATAAAAAACATGTATTCATGTGTGCAACATAAATGATTACATCACAACTACATTTCAATATAAAAACATTCTATAACCAACTTATATAAGTAAAGGTATTAATGTGCTATCTAACTAACAAGTTTTCATTTTCATTTATCACATAATCATATCTAAGCATCGCATTAACATACGCATCAACATATTACTCAACCAAACTAGCAATAATTAATCAACAAGGTAGAATTTGAACTTAAAGTTAGAAAATTTTAAATAAAGGTGGTAGCTTTCTCACCTAAAGCTATCCAAACTCTAAACAATTTCCACTAAGCTAATATATGACCTAGAGCTTGACTTTTCCTTTGCAAAAATGTAATTTTGGACCTTGAAAAGTGGAGTTTGATTTGGCAGAGAGGAGGGTGGGTTCTGCCATGAAGGTGTAGAGGAGTTAGGGCTTGGTTTTTCTAAGTGGAAGTGTAGAAATGAAAGAGCAGGTTTTAAGCAATGTTTTTCCTGCATTTAAAGTAGAAAGAAATGGTTTTTAATCTTTTGAAAACTAAATGTAAACCATAGAAGAGTTTTTGAGAGCTTGGAAGAAACTTTGCAATGTAAGGATGAAATAAAATGAGATAAAATCTTAGGAATTCTATATATATATACAAGGTGCGTTTATCAAATTACCAAAAACTCCTTTATACTTTCCCCTCCACCTAAACCATGCCACCTCACCATGCCTTTTCCAAGCCAAAGTTCGAAAATTATTTCCCCTCCTCTTGTGCCCTTCATGTATACCTTGGCTCAATTTAATGCAACTTGTACTTATGTCTAAACATACCATGTTACACTTTACTTTAAACATTCGTTTTATAATTTCATAAAATGTCATAACATCTTTACAATATTTAATTAATTGAATGCATGCATATATACATACTAAATCCTAACTCACAAATAAATGAATGTGTATATGTAATAACGATACAACATTTTGAGAATTTTTATTTGACGAAAAGTCGTTAATTCGGGAAAATAAATTTCGGTTACATTTTCGATTTTTTTTCGAACCAAATTTTTGTAGACAAAATTTTAAAACTATTTCATCATCATTATTTGTTATTTAAAAGCGTTTTATTTTAATTATAAAACCTGTTATTTTAATCTTTAAAAATTAATTAAATATTCGCAAATCAAAGTGGTGAAATTCTGGTCGTTACACTCTCCCCATCAAAAGAATTACATCCCTCAAATTTTACCACAACCCTGACCCAGAAACTCTTAACACTACCCATCAGCCTGTATGATGTACATAGATCATTCCTATGAAAAAACTAATTTGATCACTCACTCGAATGCATAACTTTAATTTCAGAATTAATATTGCTAACTTGACTTCCTAATGTGAACTCTAATCAGGGTTCTTGATTAGAAACCTCTGCTCTCTCGCATAGTCATATACTATTATATAAAATTTTGGTTCCATATTAAGAACCCTAACCAAGCGTTCGTCGTCGAAAATCAAGTGATAGATCCTCCTTCGGAACGATGTGAAATATCTTAAGTCACGTACTCAAATCTTGGATCGAGAATTAGGGTAGAGAAAATGATCTACGTCTTGATTATCTACTCATCAAAAGGTCCTTATTACCCAACTACTTTCTACACTCCCAAAATATTTATGAAAACATTTATAACAATTTCTACTTAGGTTCAAGCATTTTAAAATGACACAACTTATTTATGAAACCTTTTGATAAAATCATTTTAGTTCATTAATTTGCATTATATTCTCCTACATCCTAAGAGTATATACAAAATATCTGATTTTTACATCTATTTACTTTTAACTTATTCAATTGTAGGCTCGAAATAATTTGGGTCTTAAAACCGAATCGACCAATTCAACATCTTTATCCACTCAGTTTGGGAAGTAGTTAAAAAGAGTAGGATGCTAGCATCCGAACTTCGTCCTAAAGTCTATATTTTCTTAGACATCTCTATGGTAAAGACTTTTACAAGCTGGCCTAATAACATCGAGTAATTTTCACATCCTAGATGTTAAAATCAAAAGACACGATTTAATAAAACAAAGTTTATTAATTCTCCTTATTAAATTAATTCAATTTTTAAAACTTCCTTTATTAACCTTTCCAAATCAAAATACCTAACTATTTTGGAAACTTATGAGTCGAATACCTGGATTTATTTCAAAAATCTTTTTTTATATGATACTTTATTGTCAATCCTTAGAATATATTACGAGACTAGGTGCTAACAAAGAGTATCATATATCCCTTTACCAAGATGGGTAATACTCAGGAGAAATATTTACCATCCAAGCACATCTCTTGCCCATTTTTAGTCACTTTTGAATCACTTGAACTAGTTAATTATAAAATAATTCTTATTTTCAAATCCATTTTTGAAACAATCCTATAAATTTACACTTAAATATTTTTTTAACAAAATATTTATCGTCCACTTGCTTTGGATTCATTCGGATTTAAACTTATTTCGATCGTATAATGAAAAAGAGAATAATTTGCTAATTACACTATCACATTTGCTTAAGACACCATTTGATTGTCACTTAGAAGATTATTCTAATCATCACAAAACAAATCTAGACTTATTCCCAAACTATCCAAAGAAAAATCTTCGTTAAAATTTCTTTTCAAAATATTTGTACTTAAAAAGATTTTGTAGTATTACTATTATTAAAATTTCTTCGAAAACCATTTGAAATACTTTTCAAAGGCGCCGGGATTTTAAATTCTTTAAAAATCCTTTTCATTTTAATCACATCTTTTCTGACCAACTTAAAAAAAATAGACTTTTTATAAAACCATCATAAATATTTATTTTAATAAACATCTTTTATTAAAACCCAATTTTGACCCAACATTATCATCGAACGCCTTATAGTCAAATTGTGATACTTAATTCATGAGATGTTCGTTTCAATGTTCCTATAAATTCTATCTACCCAACATACACTTAAAGGGAAAACTACTAATGGATTAGACAACAGACAATGCTCGAAATTGGACGAGCATGACTAATCAAACCCTATATGATAATAATTAAATATTATCAACTCCAAACAACAACCATATCACAGACAACCATATGAATTCTTAAATATTTTTCCTTTATATATATAAAATATAGTCCTGGTAAAATTATTTCATCAACTAATTTTAAAACAATTATGTCGATTAGACTTGTTCAAGTGTTTAGGAAATCCCTATCGACAATGTTCGCCAAACGCATCGACCGGAATTCTTAAGCCACTCGAAAGATCTAAACATATAACATAAAATATTTTTATACACTAACATATATGTGCACCTACGTATAATATACTCTCAAACTCATCCTAGGGTCTCAATTACCCTATCTCATATGAGTCAACTTTACCAAAGCCTAGGTGTTTGCTTAACCTAAGCTCTGATACCACATGTAACATTCTGGCTATTCGGACCTCGAAAGTTGACACCAATACATCTACGATATTCATGTGCTAAGCAACCAAGTGCCAAAAAGACGGATCATTTGGAAAGAAAGAAGAAAAAAAACAAGAAGAAACTAAACAACAACGGAACCATATATATTTATTAACATAAAAATTACAACAGTCATTTCCAAAATGATACATCAGAGTCATAATAGTACAAATTCTACCCTGGTTAGTTATAACTGCCTATCCCAACTTAATTGATAAAAATACATACGATATAGCGGAAATAAGATAAATAACAAAATACTAATGTAGCCATCTGCTCAAAGCTCCTCCAAAATACATCCATGGGAAATGTGAACTACTTGGCTGCACATATAAATTTAAGCACCCAAGAGTTTTAGGAAAGGAAAATAAAACTCCGGATTGGACATGGGTCTAGTGTGAGTAAGGCATAAGTTTAACTTTATAAAAGCCTTTAAAAACAAAAGGTATCTTGTAACACACCGTAAATAAACACGGACGGATTTTTACTTATGATAACCAAACCAATTTATATTATAAAATCAAATGATATTATAATAATGTCTAGGGTTTAAAGTATTTAGTAACCAATTAGTTGTGAGGTGTGTACATGACAGCAATAATATATTTATAATCAAAAATCATAAAATCGTAATGGAGAATGGATTTCCAATAAATGGCAAGATAAGGGACTACCTTCCAAAAATCTGTACATCTCTAGATAAAATGTACAATGGGATCGAAAACCTTTCGACCCCTGCCAACAAAGGACTGGCCAACCCCTAAACTGGGTAGTACCGAATATGATCACCCCTTGGTTGCGATCAACAACCAAAAATAGGCTCAAAGCATACATAGAGATATCGACACTGAATCTTAGGATGATCATACGTTTATGGGTGCGAGCCACATAGTCCTACCGCATCTACCCAGTTTTAGCCATTATCGGCATATGAGGCTTGAGAGGCTATGCTCTTAACATTTAGTAATCCATCTTAAAATACTAACACTACCCTCCATGCAGATACGTAATACTAGCATTCATCCAGGAAAATTCATCCGAGTCTGAATGAAAACGAAGGCACTACATCTACTATATCCATTTTGGAGTCACCCTCACGATTAGTAGCATGTAGCCCTTGCAAGCACCATGTTCGATCATCTTCAAAATTGGAAGTCTTCCAGTTGAACGCTTATGTTGGTTCGAAGTGATTTTTGATAACATATCTGATTCCAGTCTCTCCAACCAAAAACGATAATTTCTAGTTGATTCATTCTCGATTCTTTTGGAAGTATACAAGTATTCGAGTCCTTATCGAGGACCTCGCATATACAATCATACTTCCTGTGTCAAAAATGGTCAAGATTATATAGCCCATTATATAGCTATCAAATACACAAACAAACAAAAATCTAGAGATTTAATTGCCTACAGCAAACACTAAGCCTCAAAAACAAATCTTCATTTATTAAATCTCTTTTCAAAATGTTTATCAAAACATTCGTATACTTATCTCGCTAACATAAGTACATTCACAAAACATTTGTGAAAGATTTCTTATTTCAAAATTATATTAAAAGGATCAAACAGAAGTTACTTAAATTAGAGATACGAACAACCCTAAACATTATTCCTTTAGTGTAAAGCATGGAACAAAAGTTGCACAACACCATAATTAAGAAGGTCGGTTAAGGGATATCTAAATCTCAAATTCTTTTTATAAATTTCTTCAATAGATTCTTTTAATAAAACCCTTTCATTTATGAAATCCCTTTGCTTAAAATTCCATATCCATTTATAAAACTCTTTATAAATCTCCAAATTTATTTATAAAACTCTTTTTTAAATATCAAAACTATTTATAAAACCCTTTTGTAAGTATCCAAAATCATTTATAGAACTTTTCTTATTTAAATCAAAACTTCTTTAATAAACTTTAATCGATAAAGTTCCTTTGATGAAATCAATTATTTAAAACACCTTTAAATAAACGAGTTATTATTTAAACCTTCTTCATTTAGTTATCTTTAAACCGCATTAACAAAATAATGATTTTAAACAATCATTAAAAAAGAATTTAATTACTTCAAAACACCTTCTATAAATAATTACTTAAACTTGAAACCAATATTAAAAGTAAGGTTGACTTTACCAATAATCAGAAAAGGCTTATTGACCACAACAGACCTTATTTACTTGAGTTTAACTTATCTAAATTATAACATGGGTATTTACATAAAAAGCATATATGTAAAATAAATTAACCAATAACGATCAATCAACATATAGGAAAATGTCCAGGTTACTATAATAGCATAACTGGGTTTTATTCCTGCTTAATAGATGTCAAAACAAAATCTATTCGGTGAATTATAGCAGAACGGTGATTTATTCCGCTAACATATGTCAATTATAATTTAATTAGCAGAAAAGTATTTTACTGTGCTAAACATATGTCATTGGGTTTCATATTCAATTGGGGTTTACTTAAGGGTTCAACAAAGAATTCCTTGGGTTTAAAATGTTCATTTGGAAGAAAGTTACTTTAAAAAAAACCGTCGGAATTAAAGTGGTTTAAAACTTTCAAACTTTATTTATTTAATAATCAAATAATATTTAAACTCTTTAATAAATCATAGTTAAACCTTTAATTAAAAATTTAATAATAATTAACTGTTCAATAAATAGTTAAATAATAGTTATCCTTAAAATAAATAATTAAATAATTGTTAGACTTTAATTAATCATTAAATAATAATTTAACATTTATTAAATATTAATTAATCCAAATTAATTAAGCTAATAATCCATAATTAAAACTTAAATAATAAATAAACCTTTTATTAAATAATAATTTAAATCTTAATTATTTTTTTAGTCAAAATCTTTAATAATTAGGAATTAAATAAATAATTAAACCCTTTCTTGATTATTAAAATAGTAATTAACTTTTAAAATAATAATTAGTTACTAATTAATCCTTTAAAATGATAATTAATTAATAATTAATCCTCTAATAAATTTTTAACTAATAACTAAACTTAAATTAACTAACTAATTATAATTAACTACCTTAATTATAATTAGGTACAAATTTCCTTTATTAACTAATGATTAAGTTCTAATTCCCTTACTTAATAAATTAATTAAATAGTCATTAATTAAAAATAAATAAATAAATAAATAAATAAATATTACCTTTTTAAATATAATAATTTTTGAAAACACTTTTCAAGAAGAATACTTACGTGAAAACACATATTAGTTTTTCAAAACTAGTTCGTTCTGCAAACTGCACATATAGGGACTATCGCTGTACGATCCGTAATTTTCCAAACTTGAATTTTTGTTTTCTAAGTCTTTAAAACTTTAACCTTTGGAAACCTTATACTTTGTAAACATAAAGGCAAATTTTAGAAAGTGAATATTAGTTACGCATCCATAAAACCAAAGTTAATTCAAACGGCATCCTCCCAAAAAAAAGTTGTAAAGCGGGTCCCTATAATTATTTTACTGTAGCAGCATGTATTTTTCCTTTTTTTTGCACCAGTGCTTAAAAAAATTTCAAAAAATTGTAAATATTATAACTATGTTTCTGAAAGAAAAAAATTGCAGACATATTTGCAATTATTCCATATAATTGCAGATATGTCTACAATTATTCATTGAATAATTGCATTCGATAAACATCTGAATAATTGCAGATATGTATGAAATTATTTCATATAATTGCAGACATGTACGCAACCGAATAACTACGTTGAATAAAAATCTATATAATTGCAGATATGTCTGTAATTATTTCATATATTTGCAGATATGTATGCAATTATTCACTGAATACAGCACCATGATTTAACAATCATGATATTTACGTAAATATCTGCACTTATTCCTTAAAATTGCAGATATATCTGCAATTGTTAGTTGCAAAGGCATGCTATCCAAAATAAGTGCAGACAAGTTTCCAATTATTCTCTAAAATTGCATACATGTCTATAAGTATTCTTGAAACATACTGTATGTCATTTTTTCCCTTTTCATCCTTGTTTTTTGGTTTTTTTTGACATGAATACGAAGATAAATATTAATTGAAATAAGTTTTCAAATTCGGAAGTTTTTTTTATTTTTTATATGTTTTTTGATGACTTTCGAAAAATAAGGACCTAATTTACATACTTTTTTCCACTGGGGTTTTTGTGAATTTTGAAACCTATCAGGGACCTGTGCCGAAAGTACCCTTTTAGAAAACTAACAGGTTTAAAATTTGAAAACATTTCGCAAATATAAACTAAAAGTTCAAAAACCTTTACGTAAAGGATTCTAAGACACATAAACTAGCAAAGAGGTTAACTTTCTTGCCATACAAAACATGTATTCATGCGTGCAACATAAATGATTACATCACAACCACCTTGCAACATGTAAACGTTTCATAACCAACATATACAAGTAAAGGCATTAACTTGCTAACTAACTAACTTCCATTTTCACTCACCACAACATCATATTAAAGCATCACATTCACATATGTATCAACTTTTAACTTAACAAAACTAGCAATAACTAATCAATAAGGTAGATTTTAAACTTAAAGTTAGAAAATTTATATAAAGGTGGTAGTTTTCTCACCTAATGCTATCCAAACTCTAACCAATTTCGACTAAGCTACCATATGACCTAGAGCTTCACTTTTCCTTTGCAAAAATAAGATTTTGGACCTAGGAAAGTGGAATTTGATTTCGGCCAAGAGGAGGATGGGTTCGGACATGAAGGTGTAGAGGAGTTTGGTCTTGCTTTTGCCAAGTGGAAGTGTACAGATAAAATAGGAGGTTTTAAGCAATGTTTTTCAGCATTTAACGTAGAAAGAAATGGTTTTTAACCTTTTGAAAACTAAATGGAAGCCATGGAAAAGTTTTTAAGAGCTTAGAAGAAATTTTCGCAAAGTAGAAATGAAATAAGATGAGAGAAAATCTTAGGAATTTTTTATATATACAAGGTGTATTCATCAAATTATCAAAAACCCATTTGTACTTGCCCTCCATATAAACCATGCCAACTCACTACGCCTTTTCCATGCCTAATTTCGAAAATTCTTGCCCCTCTCTTGTCACCTTCATGTATACCTTGGCCCAACATCATTTAATGCAACTCTTGCTTATTTCTAAACATGTTTCAACATGTTACACTTTACTTTAAACATTCATCTCATAATTTCATAAAATGTCATGACATCCTTATTATATACTTAAGTGAATGCATGCGTACATATACTAAATCCTAACATACAAGTGAATAAATGTGTATATTATACAATAGTGATACGACATTTTTGACAACTTCTATTCGATGAAAATTTGATAATTTGAAAAAATGAATTCCAGTCATATTTTCGATTTTGCTTCAAACCAAATATTTTTGTAGACAAATTTAGAAAACTATTTCATCATCATTATTTGCTATTTTAAATATTTTACTTTAATGATAAAACCTATTATTTGAATATTTAAAATTAAGTAAATACTCATAAATCAAAGTAGTAAAATTTGAATCGTTACATTATATCTCAAATAATTAAGGACTATGCACCCATTTGGTGGGAGCATTATAAAAGTTGATGAACACTTCGGATCGATGCATATTGATGCATGAAATTGCAAGTCTATTAATACCAAAACAGTTCCATGTATTTATAATATTCAACGATGAGTTGTCACCAACACGGACATGTGCATTTGATACACATATAGTATGTCCATAGTAAACTCATAGAGTAGAAAACGAAAGTAAATAATATAATATGCAATAGAAATGACTCGATTAGATCCAATGTGTGAGTATATTGGAAAGATTTCCAAACATACCTAAAAATGAATAAAGATTCGATCGTAAAAGTGACTCCTCTATGATGTATCGATAAGGAGTCATCGAACTTTATTGGACAAAATACGATTAATTATGTGCGAAGTTGAGTTAATTTCTTGCTATAAAGCCATGTGCTTAAGAGTAATACACAATGTTAATATTATTTCATCTATTTAATAGTTTTCAAAATTATACAAAATATGGTTTCTAGGAAACCCGAACATATCCTAGGCCAAGGAGTTGGCAGGTTTTACGAGTTAAAAGGTTGCACGTAATAATTGATCGTGAGAAATCTTGTATGAATCTCCTCAAAAGGAGTTTGAGAAGGACTATCAATGGATGACATATTTGTCTTTTGAACATAAGTTTTGTAAACTAAAACTAAATCAGTTTTTAATAAAATGAAATCATAAAGTTGCTTACTAATACCTATTTTGTTGCACTGAGAAACAATTGTTGTTTCAAGAAATACCAACTTCATTATGAAGGAATTTCTTTGAGAAATTATTGGTACTAAAATGGAATTGGATACGATCAGAAAATAAAACTAATTACACGAAATGAAAATGAAATTATCCTTAATATTCACACCACATTAGACTTTCTAGTAAGTTTTCTCGCACATTGAAGAGAAACTATGAGTTTCTTATCAACATCGAAAGTATAAGATCCTCGGTTGTTAATTTAAACCATTAAGAGAGTGGACTATATAATATGCTATGATGCGAAGATCCAAAATGAATTCCAAGTACGTTATACAAATATGATTTTGGTAGTCGTAATCGAAAGGATTTGTATCCATCAGTTGCGATTGTGTCTTTATGAGCAAGACTAATGTAGTTGGAATTAAATGAACAATGTTGATAAGAATAATCTTGTAAATTTTGAATTGAAATATGCAGAATAGATTTATCATTCAAAATAATCAAGTTATTTTGGATTTAGTCACAAAATTATCGCTTTTAAAGACTATGTGATTTGATACATATGCGTTAAATGGAAAAATTATAATAATGATTTAGAATGGACCATTTGAACATAACAATCAACATGTCTCAAAGACAGTGGGAGCGATATTTGGGTTTGTGAGTGTTTGGATATGATCCAAGAATCGATACGAAAGTATAATTTGACAAGCATCAAAATTGAACAAGTGTTTTGATAGAAATGTCAAACAGTTTGATTGTCAATCAAAATATAAAGGATTATGCTGATAAGAAAGAAGGTTAAATGGTATATTGATATTACTAAAGCAGAAGCGAACAACACATTGTTCATTTTAACGATGTGCTTATATTAAAATCAACCTTAGTTATTTCAATACTCAACTTTGGATTGTAAATGATGTCTTTTATAGTAAGTATAAAAGATATTGAAAATGTCCCAAATCGATATGCAAAGACACCTTATTAAATTGTTTAATACCGAACAAATGAGATAAGTTCCTTATGCATTGGAAATAGGAATGATCATACATGCTATGTTATCTATGATATCATGATTTCTTTATGTTTTTGATACATGAAGTAAATATCAAATCAAAATTGATATCACTAGATTTTTTTGAGGTGTTCTTGGGTATTTACGAAACACTGGAGAATTGTTTGTAGAAATAGTGAACTCCTCATGAAGGAATGTTCGAACTCAAATTGTCAAAAGTGATATTGAGTATAATATGTCAAAAATAAATTCACATTAAAAAAAATTAAGTTGGAAACGTTCCAAATGAAAGATTGTGGTTGGTTCAATGAAAAAGGACAAATACATCACCTTGAATAGTGCCACATTAAAACACTGTTTATATATATAATAAATGCATAAATTTATAGCTGGGCCGAGGATGATTTAAAATGTTGAGAATCCCATAACATTGTTATATGTTGATGATAGTTCATAAAAGAACTTAGAGCTTATTGAAAGTCATGAGACATACTCCGAATTTGTTCCATATGATAAATGTAACTTATCGGCATTAGAGAGAGTTGATCAATAAAGTAGATTATTAAACATAATAGCATACCCGTTAATTGAGGGATTGACACAATTGTTTTTTAGAAAATTGATTGGAGTTGAAATAAAATTCCATAATTGATCCCAAGTACGAGTAAGAGATTGATAAAGTTAGGGGTATGCCTTAGGGGCAATTATGTAATTTGTGACATACATCTAATTGATAACAAATCTAGTTCGAACTAAAAGATGTTTTCTTTCTATTATATACTTGATATAATATGTTAAACTGTGAGGCCCCACCCTAAGATCCACATTAACAAAGAGTATTTCTGGGTAATACTATCTGCAAATGCGGAGAATAGGGCTGGTTGGGGGCGACCATCTATAGCTTTGTCTTAAACATCTATTAAATATGTCGATTAATGCTCTAATTTTTTCCCATCTCAAGTGGATCGACATATCTAATAAATGCTTAATACAAAACTATAGGTGGCTAATGGATCTATCAGAACAAAATATGACAACTAAAATGTACATCACATCACAAAACAGCGAACAACAGATATATACATATATACAGACACATCCCCAGTACAATACAAAATGACACATCATAAATGGTTCGAAGACCACACTATATACAACGAGCCAAAATAATGTATGTATCAGAGTCAAGCAAAAATACTACAACAACTAAAGGAGATAGACATATATCCAAGCGGAAGCATCTAAGCAAAGATAAGTTCAAAAGAAGGTACCTAACCCGAAACTATTCGGTCTGACCCGAGTATAAAATACACGGGTTGGTCTAGCTAAAACAATCAATTTAATAGGATAAACGATAATATAATGCATGAGGATAGGGTGATAATTCTTCTCAAATGAGAAGAAATAAATCCAAGTTCATGTGATTACTTCAAGTGATGAGGTGGTATCACTAAACAAATATATAATCTCAAAGAGATAAACTCCATAACAAAAGAACTAAATGTAGAATTCCTCATATCATTGGCATATCCCAAAACAACAATAATGGTTTCGAGAAACCATAACTCCTAAATAAGAGGAATCTCGAAACCCGCCATAACAGCAATCTCAAATGCATTCCCAAAAGGGAAATCTCAATCTCAAATAAACGCCAAGTGTTGGAAACTCAAATCCTAAATATAAAACTCAAAGGAGTTCAAATGTCCAAAGATGTGATCGCCGTATAAACGATATCTCAAATGGCTCAAATGACCAATAATGTAAAAAGGCGATATCCCTGAAAAATCATAAATAATCAATGAAATCATCTCAATGATATAGCATGTGCTTTTGGCTGAAGCTTGCCAAGTACTGTTCTCTCAAAATAAGGCACAACGTCTTGAAGACAAACGTCCCGAAGGACAAATACGTCGCAATGACAAACATCCCGTAGGATAAATGACCCGAAGGTCCAGTACTGGAAAATACATCTCGAAGACAAATGTGTCACAAACTTTCAAGTAGGAACCCGTAAATGTTAACGTGCGTCCCATGCCACACGTTCGCACCCAACGATTTACTAACTGCTAGTAAATGCCCACTAGAAAGCAGATAAATGTTTACCTCATATCATCGGTAAACAAGGCCCGAAGGTCAAAATGATCAAACGGACAAGTCAAGAATTACCCGATAAGATAAACGCACGTGTCCCATACCAAGTATTCTACCGAGCCGTTTAATTCTCCTTCTCATTTGCTCGAATAGTGCAAAAAGGTGTATTTTATATAAAATAATTTATATGAGAAAACAAGCTTTTAAACAATTTTTCGAAATCGGTTTTGAAAACTATCTTTGAAAATTCCCTTATTATAGAGAATATTTTTTTTATAACTTGGAAATAATTGAAAATTATTTTATATTAATTATTTCAAAGTATAAGTTATTTTAAAAGTTATTCACAATTTATTTGGAAAAACCCATGCTCGAAATCAAAGAAAACACGAAAAAATACTCAAAACCGACACTCGAATTCATTTCAAAAATGATTCAATTTGAATCTCAAAATTCTCCAAAATCTTGGCTAGCCTATTGATAGGTATCATAGCCCTTAAAAAATTTTAGAAATATCAAAAAAACATGAAGTAGAGGTCAAATGTCGAAAGGAAAAAGAAGGCGGAACACAAAAAAAATGCATAGGCAAAAACAATACCCAGGTTTGAAATCTTCTCTGGGTTCAACTTTCGAACATAATTTGAATAGTTTCATGACGTTCGAATGGTTTGAAATTTGACATACACAAAGTAGAACAATTTATATATGAATTAGAAAAGTTCACTGAATTCCGACATGAAATGGTAAAGATATGGAATTCCAAACTTGAACTCAAGCCATGTTGAATTCTGCCCAGGTCTGGAAAATCTCTCCGATCACCTTTCTGACATGAAACAAGTGACCAAAAGACCTATGATTGAACCGAAAATTGGTATGCATATATTAGAAAAATTCAACTTTCAAATAAAAAATAATCAATGAATTCCGATAGGAAATTAAAATGATACGCTGTCTCAAACATGGACTCAAGCCATGTCTGGAGCAGCTCAGAAAATGAAAATATGCCCAGGTCTAAAAACCATCTCGGGTTCAACTTACAGGCATGAAACAGAAGAGAAAACGACCTCTATTTGAATTAAAAATTGGTATGCACATAGTAGAAAACTTCAACTTTCAAATGGAAAAAAGAATCAACAAATTTCGATAGGAAATGAAAAAGATACACTGTCTTAAACATGTACTCTGGCATGTTTGCAACAGCTCAGAAAATGGAAATATGTACGGTGAATTACAGTGTTCGTATTGATTTAGCAGTGTAGTTTTCAAGCATCAATCGAATATGTTTTGCAATGATATTTTACGGGCATGTAAAACTACATCTGAACTAATAACTGAAAAAAATCCGGCAGCATTCTATTGCCGAAACTGAAAGATATCAACATGCGAAGAGGCAGTACAAATTAGTTTTGAATAGAGAAAAACACTCCAGAAATCAATATACAGAGTAATTTCTCACTGCTTTTGCAATTTTGAAGGTTAGCTTAGCTAGTTTTTGTGAGTTACTCAACCTACCTTGCTTTTACAGTGCAAAAATCTCGAATTGGAGCAAATAGATTGGAGCTTTGGCTTGATTTTAGTCTTCAGGGACCTGTAGAAGAAAAAACCACATGCAAAAAGGAGAAACAAATTAACAGACAACCCTCGGCTAAAAATAGGCTTTTGATGAAATTATTTAGGTTTTGGGACTAGATTACCTTTGAATTCACTTTAGTTCGATAAAAATCTCAACTTGCTTGAAGAAATTTTGAGTTTTGAAAGCTTGGAATTTGAAAATTGGTGAATTTCTCTTTACTGGGTTGAGGAAAAAGATGAGATAAGTTTTTGTACGTACAGTAGAGTGTTTTCCTCTTTTTTCATTTTCAGGTTAAGGTTAAGTGGGCTTTTGGACCCAAAAATTAAAGGAAAACTGATTAGACTAAGAGAATTTATTTAACACTTAAACCAAAATGCACATATATACATTATTTTATAAAACAAATTACATTTTCATTTAAATTTTAATCCAAATAAGTAATGTAAACCTACATACATATGAAATAAAATATTTTTCATCGTATGAAAACATAATTTTAGCTTTAAAAACATTTTTATTATTAAAAATCCTTATTTTACAAAAATTCATAATTTTACCCTAATAAATGCATAAAACCTTATTTTTAATTTCTAAAATTTTACAAAAATTATTTTCTTTCTTATAAAATTATAACAAACCATTTCAAACTCAAATTTAGAACCAAAACACATTTTTAAACCAAATTTCATCTTTTTATTTAAATAAACAACCTTTAAAAAATCAAATACTTCCTTTAAAAATTATTAAAAGAAGTAATTGGCAATAATTAATAAAATTATTGCATTTTTCACTATTTAAAAATCATTTTCCATTCATTATTAATTCAAAAAAACAAAATAAAGTTTCCAACCTTTATTATTTCATTTTATTTCTAAATTCATTGTTTATTTCATATAAACAATTTAAAATCTCCAATTTTATTTTCACAATATTAAATTACAACTGTCGTTATAATTTAATATTAATAGGTAATCACCAAAACTAGGGTTGTTACACAAATTGATTAATTAATTAAAAGTGTATTTAATAGAAAATTCATAAATGGTAAGTTTTGTGATAGCGGTTATGAAGTGTTGTAACCGTGAGTAATTTATCACATGGAAAACAAATATACCATTTTAAATATTCCTAGTAAAGATGCATCGAGACTGAATATCGATATATATGTTGAGCCTAGAGTACATAACGCTCTCTAAATATTGGACAGTGCGTTGCTCATGGTTGTTGCAAGCACCAAAGGATTACTACTGATAGTTATAGTATAACTATGGAACGACTCATTTGATAGTTTTCTGTTGGTTAATATAACTATGTTCAAACGAGAAATACCGATGTGACTGATTTACAAAGTTCTATCGATTTGAGAATATTGTGAATATTCAATATGAAAGCTCCGCTTTGATTATAGTAAAATCATGGAATGGATTTCTTTCGAGTGACTAGTTGACTTGACTGAAAGTACTGGAAGTGAAGCACTATTCAAGAGAGAATTCGTCTTCTCGGTTATAGTATCACAGTCAACTCAATGTCAAAGTCCCTGACCGAAGCATTTCGGTTAGTAACTATTATTACTATTGTACCAAGGACTTTGTGCTTGGACTATAGAGTTGAATATGGATGATGTTGGAATTTGGACCATTACTAAATTTCATAAGTCCAAAGTGATAGCTTTGACGAAGAGAATTGTATAAATAAAAGTCACATATGGGTAACGCTTACTAAATTAAAATAAGATTTTATCGAAACTAAATAACTGATAAATTTGGCCATAATTTCACACCACCTGCTAAGTGACGTGTGAACATTAATATTTGAATAGTTCGAAGTCAATTGCTGACAAAATATACACCCAAGAGTTACACAACCGAAAAGATGAATTTTCTTTAGACCAAACCATTTAGTGAATTTATAATTGCTATAAATTAATTAGTATTTATAAAATATTAATTATTAAATTAAAATATGATTCGAGAAATTTACAATGCTATATATTTATAATAGTTATAAATATATCGATATGAGATATCGAAAACATGTTGAATTAAATGTAATTGTATATATTTAATTTGGGTTTGAATGGGATAACGGCCCATGATTGTTTAAGGATCAAAATCGGCTGCTTTTGCATGGGTATGGGGTGGAAAAAATAAATGGATTTGGTTTGGAGATGTACGGTTGAGATTAAGGGAGAAGGAGTATAAGATATTTCCTATTTTCTCTCTTATTCACATAATATTTTTATTTAGGTATTTGTAAATATAAGTATATGCATATAATTGGACAACATATAAAACATATAGAATGAGCTACTGTGTCCATTACCATGTAAATCCCAGCATCTATATATGGGCATGTTATACCTTGCATGGAATATCACGTTTCACATGCATATATATATATATACACACACACATATGCATACATACACACACATATGTATATGATACATATGTATACTCATATATTAAGTGAGAAAAAATCAAATAAAGTTCAAACAATAATTTATGAATTTAAATAATGATTTATTTAAATTAAATTTTGAAATGTTATAAATACATTAGACATAGTAGGCTCAACAAAGATCCAATATGTAAAAAAATTTGAAACTCATTCATAACTTTCGCTGCAGGCTGGCCCAATTCCAACAATTTTTAGGCTAACCAGATATTCCTATGCATGCGTAGAAATATTCCTATTCTAAGTTTTTCACTTCCTATACTAATTGTTGAAATGTCAAAACTTCCATATTCATACTAGCCTCGTTTTCAAAATAATAATTTACAAAACAGCTAAATCCTAAGCCAACCAAAACCGACTTGTATATATATAAAAAATGGAATAAAAGTATCAAATTTATTTCCCATTAATATAATAAAATCAACGCCTCTATTTCAAGAAAATAAAACTTTACATTTAAACCAGTTATATCAACTTTGCATATACAAACTTGAAACAAAAAATGGGTTCATGTTTGTCTAAATTACAAAAATTGGTGTGCAAACTACAAATAGAAAAACCTATACTTTGCACACCATTTCCTAAGAATTTTCTATTTGAACCCCTTTATCATAATAGCATAAAGTGAATAGAATATAAATTATTCAAATTGCAAACAAAAAATTAAATTATACAATATTAATGTAAAATAATTGAAATTCCAGTTAATCCAAGAATGGACATTTTATTTAGGGGAATTTTAGAGTTTTAAGATTTATGATTTTTGTATGCAAAATTCCCTAAGGCATAAACCAAATCCAAAGTTTTGCTACACAAATTATTATAATTATCGAAATGTGAAAAACAAAGATTTCCACTCACAAACAGTTTTCTTACTTTCCTCCGGATTCGATTCACACATTCTCCTAAGTACTCATTCTAATTTCTTCTCTTTGAAATATACAACTATTCAATTGTATATAGGTTAGATTCAGAATTTGAAATTAGGAAAGAATAAAAATAGAGAAATGTGTGTTTGTGTGTGTATATATATAAACCTACTACTTATAAATCCAATTGCTTTTGAATCAAAGAATTGAAGAAGAACAGTGACAGAATTTCGCTAGCATTCTAATTTTATTGTGAATAAAAGGGAAGGGCTTGCCTCTTATTTATAGTCGTTAGAAGTTAGAAGGCATCTAGACCATAGGATTTGAGTCGGTTTAAAATAATAAAATCTGAACCATTTGTGGCCAAGGAAAACTTTGCCGACATTCACTAATTGTTCGACTGACCTCCATAGGTGGTCGACTGCTAGCGGTTGATCGGCCTAGTGGAGGTGGTTAACCGGCCTTCTTATTGACCGAGGATTGTTACTTATTGTTTTCTTTTCATTTGTTTCCATCCATCAAAGTCTCAGTTAAACATTAACTTCTGTTAACACTAAAAATATTTATTACTACTTTATCTTCAATGTTAACGTTTATAAAATTTTAATTCATTAGAATTATTTTAAATTCAAAAAACTCAAATGTCAACAACTTTCCATTTGAGCTTCCACCATAAAACTTTATATATGAAAGTTGATCGGAAAATCGCCACGAACATATTGGTGTAACTTTTATGGCCAAACTTCAATGTTAGAAAAATTATTATTTTTAGCCTTATTATTAATTAATCAATTTCCTATTAATTTTTATAGGGTATTACATGTCTTACCTCTTTTAGTTAGTACATTGATAGTTCTATACATAACAACCCTAGCTTCAGTTTTCTTAACAAGTAAAGAGTATAAGAGTAATATATTAATATATGAATGGTAGAGGACAAATTATATATTAAAGATTCATGATCTTATATATATAAACATTGAGTGATATCGATTAAAGGAAAAAAGTATTTATTAGGAAATACCCTCGTGGTTCAAGGGTTGTACACATCTGAAATCGTGATATACGTACATTACGTATGTACTTATTCGAAAAATCTATTTAGTTTATTTCATTTCCACTTACATTACTTTAAACATATATGGTACATAAGTTTAATTTGTTTATATTGTTATAATTTAGTTAGCTTATACAATGTATATATGTATTTTATTAATTAAATCATATTTAATTTTATTCTTATTAACTAAATCATATTGAATTATTTCTAATTTATTAATTAAATCATATTGAATTACTTTAATTTATACAAAACTTCTGAAATTTTGTATTATTCGTCTTAAACTATTTAAGATAAATAAATAACTATAGCATGTATGTTTGTGTGTGTATACACATTTTAATTAGCTAGCTTTCAATTAAATTTATTTAATAAATTCATTATTTAATTAAAAATTTTAACTAAATTTTAAATAATTCAAAATTTTTAATATAAACAAATTTAATTTAAATATATAACTATAATAATTATAGTTGCATACATATACCAATATATATATAAACCTTTTGATTAGTTATTTTGTTTAATTTAATTAATCAAATTAATTAAATAAATATACTAAAACTTTAAAATTAATTATTCTATTTTTAGAAACATTTTTGGAAAATTTAAATTTAATTAATAACCTTCATAAAATTTCATTTCATATTTCAAATTTAACATTTAAATTTAAAATATTTTTTTAAATTTTCAAACTGAATTTTCAAAATTTGCCCAAGGTTCAAATCAATTTAAGCCTTTACAATTGACCAATCTTTTGGACTTAATCTATCACTGGGCCATGACAACAACCAAGGTAGGGAGAATACTTGACTATTCAACCTCAAGTCTAGATACTACTATTCTAGACGTCCACTGGATAAGTGGCTTTAGTAGTTGGCCCTAAAGTTGATAATTAGACTACGTAGACCATATAGAGATGTGATATTATTGCTAGAACCAGCATATTTGGTAGTAGGTAAAATGGGTGAATTTAAAAAAAACATAATTGAATCTTAATGGGCCTAAGAAGTCTAATGGTTGTACTAGATTCAATATATTTAGTTTAAATAAGCCATATTTTATTTAATATTCTTGATTTAATTAATTAATATACGTTATTTAAGCTACCATTTATATGTTTTGAGTATATCGACATACACTTATGTATATATAAGCGTAACATGCAATATAACAAGGTATACATAGTTAATATTTACATAAGTAGATATTGAGATTTATATCCACTATGTAAACATTGGCTATTTATATATGTGCTAATTATCTCAAAATATTGTTTAATATATTCATAAAACATATAAATATAAACATAAATTTCAAAATTATTTATATATAATAAAATATAAAATATATGGTCTAATTTTGACTAAGTGAATAAATTTAAAGTTCAAGTTTTGTATTTTAAACATCTAATCAAGACTTAATAAAACATTTCCAGATTCAAAACAAGATCTAAAAATTATCAATGAAAATATCTTAAATAAATTTAATTTATGCATAATTGTATAAAATTAACTATGAAAATGAAAATTAATTCTTATTTTTTTTATTTGTGTATTTCTTTAAAATACATAACACTGTTTTAATATGCTCTAAACTATATATACACAAATATATATATTACAAAATAAATATTTCAAAATTATATATACGTAAAGCATTATTTGGCCAGTAATAAAAAATAATAATTCGAAAGCTAATTATAGTAAATGTATGTGTGTGTATGCAAACACACTAACATTAATTCAATACCTTAACGTATAAAATAAAATAAAATTTTAGATAGAATTCTTTTTAATCTAAGTAGTCAAAATTTATTTTAGAATAATTTAGTATATTTATATGTATTTTTAAATATGATTTAGAGTTATAGGTTTAAAATTAATAAATGATCATTAAAAATCATTAAATTATTTGTAATTCTTAGAAAATTATAATATATATTAAAAAGTGTGTGACCAACTAATAATATTCACATACATATTTGATTTCTAACTTTGTATTAAATAAATTGTTTTATCTAATATTGTTGTTTAATAAGATCTAATGTATTTATAATTAAGGGAAGACATTAGCACTTATAAAAAATCGTTATAAACATAAATAGATATATTATATTCTTAATATATAATTTCATTAAAGAGATTGATGCCTTTGATTCACAACATAAACAATCGATCTCCCAGTTCTCCTAAATCTACACCACTATTACAAGCAATCAATGTATCGCCACTAAAAACTGTTGTAGCTCTCTGTATTTAGACAAATGGTGTTGATAATGGGTTGGTTGGGGAGTAGGTAAGAGTAGACAAAACTAATGAGGGGTGGGGCAAAAATTCAAACTAAAAGTGGTGTCTTGGATTTGTATTTATATGAAGAACTCGGAGACCAAATCTCTAAATTTCTCTCCCACAAATTCAAACCTAGATGCCCTCCACTCTCCATTCTTTCACCCCTTCTTGGCTAGCCTATATGGTCCTAAAATGGAAAATTTTAAATATACATACTTTGTAATTAATTCTATTATATCAAATTTAAATGTACGCCAATATCGTTTATCGATACACATGTATATATAATTTTTGTATACGCATCCAATTAATTACTTATAACGCCTAGAACAATTCTAGAGGCTACTACATTTACTAATTACAATCCATATAAGAATTACAACAAAAGCGAATATTTCATAAATATTAATTAATTTAATTATAAGTCAACTAAATCGAGTAGTGTTTCAAATATGGAATAGATTCGGTTATGTGATTCATAGGTGTGGGTTTAGCTGACAATTAATATTTGAAAATTTTATATATTATTATTCACACGTCACTTTGACCAATGGAATTACATTTTGACTTAGTTTGTCACTTACATATTTGAACAATAAAATCCGGCTTTACAATTTTAAGTATTACCTTTTAGTAACGATTGTTTACACTAATTTTCTTTGATAACACTATACCACTTTAGGATTGATAAAAATTTATTTTAGTCAAAATTCCATCATCATCTGTATTCAACTTGATCAATCCACAAACAAAGTCCTTTGTTCAATAATAACATTAATTATTAGCCGTACTACTCTAGTTAAATATTTTGACTTTAAGTTACCTATAGTTGACTGAGATACTAACCTCATACAACTAAGGAGACGAGTTTTCTATTAAATAGTGCTTCACTTTCAATGCTTCAACTTAGACCTAAGTATAGTCCTTTGGTGATTGTCATACCATGATTTATTATAGCCAAAGTTGCTTATCCACATTGAATGCAACAACCCGCATAATTAACGATTGTATATTTAAATGTTTTATTTAAATATAGTGTCGGTAGTCGGATTTTTAGGTCCAAAATGTTACCTTTTGCAAATCGCCGAATTAGGACTCGAAACCGCCTCCATTGAGTCCAAAATGGCGTTTGCGATCTTTTTTAGTATAAGCTTTGATATGTTTGGAGTAAGTCGAATTTTGCTACTTTTTCTAGTTGGGTTTTGGGTTTGGGTTCAGCCCACTAGCTAACTAAATATCCAAACTCAGTCCCTCTTTTCCCCATTCACTCATTTTCACCTCCAACTTAGGCTAAAACTGAAAATGGTGGAAAGGAAAGGGAATTAGAAATTCCAAGCCCTAGTTCTTCATGCAACTTGAATTCTTGCTCCAAATCAAAGAGAAGCTATTGGTAAGCCTCCTCTTCATCTTCTCCAACTCTTCTCCTCTTCAATTTCTGAAAGTTTTCCTAAACCTAACTTTGGGTATGTGTTTTATTCTTAGATTGAAGCTTGTAGAGTTGAAGTGAAGAGTAGTTAGTCTCCTTCTTGTGTTTGAGCTTCTTCTTCTTGTTTTGAGATAAAAGGCGAGTTTTGAACTCACATCTACTTCTCTTGATATTATTGATGTAAGGTGAGATTTTTATCTCTCATCTATGCATATATCTATCTTTGATTGTTGTGTATCAATTCCTAACACTTGTTCATATGCACTTGCTTTTGGTTTGGATTGAATTGGTGAATATCCAAATTTTTAGTGTTGGGTTCAATTCTTTAAAGATCCTAACTTCGATGTTTGAACATGTTTTGATGGCGAATCAGAGAGCTAATGGAGCTGGGGTATCTATTGGCTAAGGCTCCTTAGGTTCATTGCTCGACCGATTGCGTTTTGGAAGAGTTTGTGCTTGGATGAAATAGGGCAGGAACGGCAGAAAATTGCAGTTCGGCCGAACGAGCCCTGTGGCCGGCCGACCGACCTGCTACCTCGAACTTTTTTTCTGCTTCTGGCCAGTCGACCGAGCCCTGTAGCCGGCCGACCGACCTGCTGCTGTTTTGCCTATTTTTGCCTTTTTGCGTGTTTTCCAAATTTTATCGATTCAAGTTGATTCTTAGTGGTTGTTGTTGCATCTTTGGCTTTGACAACTTATTTTTGACTTCATTCACGGGTTTTCATAAATAATCCCTCTAAATCATATTAAAAGCTCCCTTCTCCAATTCATAAATTCTATTTAAAGCACACACAATTTCGCACTTCGAGCGAAGTGGGAGGAGAATTAAATGATTAGATAAAACGCATGCAATGAACATGTGCGTTCATCATTTCAATTAATTCCTAATCTATTCGTTTGAATGTTTTGACCTTTGGGTCTGGTTTACCGATGAAACGAGGTAAACTTTGTACTGCTTTGAGTGTGAAATTAACTAACGGATAGTAAACCGTTTAGTGCGAATGATTGGTTATTGGACTCACGTTACCACTTTTCGGATTCCTTTTTGAGAGTTATGACACATTCTGCCAGTTAGTGGTGTCCAGTACTGGGCCTCCGGACCTTCACCACTACGGTTTGTTGCCTTCGGGTGTGTTGCCTTTGGGTTTGCACCTTCAGGTTTGTTGCCTTCGGGTATGTTGCCTTCTTGTATGTTGCCTTCGGGTTTGTACCTTCGGGTTTGTGCCTTCGGGTTTGTTGCCCTATTGTATCGCTTCGTAGTTAGGTCTTTATAAGCCGCTCGAGTGATATTTGGGTTTGGAGTCTTCGGGCTTATGGATCCTTGTTTATACAGTACTGAGCACGTGCAAAATTTTATGATGTTTCATTGATATGTATATTCCCTAGGTATCGCCCTTCGGTGTTGGTCTTTTTGAGCCGCATAATGTATAGCGATTACCTTGTGGAACTTGTGTTACCTTCATTGGTATTTGTTATTTGCCTTTATGGCTTGTTTTGGAATATTCTTATCCTTTGTTTCTCTGAGTTGCCGATGATACGAGGCTTGTTATGATATGATTCATCTTTTTGTTAGATGATTGTGTTATCTCTTTTAAAGATATTTGTTATACATTGTGACCTTGCAGGTTATTGTAGTTCAGTTTATCTAACCGATTAGTTTAGCTAGACTGACCCGTGTATTTTATACTCGGTTCAGACCGAGATG
This sequence comes from Allium cepa, assembly GCA_030765085.1. Classification (NCBI taxonomy): domain Eukaryota; kingdom Viridiplantae; phylum Streptophyta; class Magnoliopsida; order Asparagales; family Amaryllidaceae; genus Allium; species Allium cepa. The sequence goes on along the minus strand of CM060941.1, from coordinate 295,258,410 downwards.
TTTCAGGTTAGGTGCATTTGGACTTAGCCTATTTTGCTTCCGCATGGACTATTCAGCTTGTTCCTTTTTGTTAAATCTTTTTGTGTAATCCTTTTGTGTAATCCTTTTTATTGTAACTCTGATATATGAATTCATCTGGAATCGTCTGTATATTGTGGTTTGCTATACCACTTGACATGTATTATTTTGTATACTCTGTTATGTATCAATATATGTACATACGATGATCTACTGTTCTGTGATGTATATTACATTTGAGTTGTTATATTCTGTTCTGGTAGATCATCCAACCACCTATGGTTTTGTTTTAAATATTCATTGGGTATGTCGACCTGCTTGGTATGTCAATTGTCGATGTATTCAACAGATAGTTAGAGCAAGGCTAGATGATCTCTCCTAACCAGCCTTATTCTCCGTGTTATTTGATGGCATTACCCTGTAGTGTCCTTGGCTAGCGTGGGTATAGAGGTGGGGCGTCACAACGTGGTATCAGAGCTGAGTTCAGAACAAAATATGATAAACACAGAATAGAAGCACATATTACGATACATCAAAGTGTATAAGTGATACAAATCTTTGAATCATCGTGTCTCTCTATTCATTCTACAATCAAGGTTAGATAGAATGTGGGAATATGTCTAGGAATGCATTTATATTCCGTAGTATTCCATCTTGAATCATCTACCTTGTGAATAATCTTATTCTTATCTTACTTTCAGCGTATGGCTGGAAGAGGCAGGGGACGACGTTCGGATGCTGGGCAATCCAGTGGCTCACATCCAGATGGCGTTTATATGTCTGCCGATCAGTTTTTGGAGTTGTTTAGGAGCACTCAGCCTCCAGTTCCTCCTCGAGTTTCTCCACCTCGCAAGTCTGTCTTTGCACGTCTGTGCGGTGATTTTTCTCATCTTGGAGGGAAGCCGTTTAAGGGCTCCGAGTCTGTTCTTGAAGTCCAAGCTTGGTTTCGCATGTGCGAGCGTATTTTCTCTCGCATGGATCTTTCTGACCATGATAGAGTTCTTGTAAGTTCTAGCTTATTACAAGAGCATGATGTTGATTGGTATGAGCTTCTTGTAGCCGAAATTGATGAGCCTACTCTTTCTTGGACTCGGTTTCGGGAGCGATTTGAACTCAAGTTCGTTCCTGAATCTGAAAATGTTTTATTGACCTGTCGCTTCCTTGAGTTGAAGTAAGGGAAATCTTCTGTTTCTGAGTATGTTGCATCATTCGAGGCCTTATCTAAGTATGGTCTTGAATTTATTAGCACTTCTTATAAGAAGAATCTGAAGTTTGTCTCTGGTCCTAAGAAATATCTTAAGAAGTCTTTGTTGCTCCAGCTTAAGCTTTCTTTTGTGGAGTTGGTTGATTTGGAACTTCATCTCGAGACCGTCGAGAAGGAGTGTGATAGTGATGTTGATGTTGAGGTTTCCAAGAACCCCAACAAGAAGCCGTTTCCATTCCAGAAGTCCAGGTCTTTTCCTTCTAAGAAGAAGACTGGTAGTTCTAGTTCTCAGCCTCAGTCTTCTGGAGCACCTTTCGTCCGGAAGTGTTTCAATTGTGGTTCTCCTGATCATATGATTCGAGCTTGTTCCAAGCCTCTCTTCTGCCATTATTGCAAGAAGGAAGGTCATCATGTTTCCACCTGCCCTACTGTTCCGGCTGGTGCCAAGTCTAGCAAGCTTTATGATGCTAAGGCTTCTGAAGGTCCCTCTCAGCCCAAAGGTATATCTCCATCTATTTTGGAAGGTTCTATTTTATTTCATGACCATAGTATTCGAGTTCTTTTCAATACAGTGCATCACATTCTTTCGTATCGAAAAAGCTCATTGATGATTTATCCTTGGATGTTTCTTGTTTGGTTACTTCTTCAAGGATTGTGAATCCTATTGGGGGATCCGCGACCCTTAGTATGCTTTGTGATGATGTTGAGATTGTTTTAGGTGGCTTTTCTTTTCATGCGAATCTGCACGTTATTTCTTGTCTGGGATTTGATATGATTTTGGGAATGGACTGGCTAGTGAGATATGATGCCAGGATTATCTGTTCGGAGAGGATTTTATATCTTCGACATCCGGATTCACCTACTCAGCTATCACTTGTTCTTCGGGATGTGGATAATTTCGAAATGGGTTTATGTTCTCTTGAATCGCGAGATGATGATGATATATCTTGTATTCCTATTGCTTGTGACTTTGAACCTGTTTCGGGTTTGCCGCCCAAGCGGGTAATTGAGGTCCGCAATGATCTAATTCCAGGCGCGCAGCCAGTTAGTCGTCCTCCCACGAGGATGTCTACAGGGGAAAATGAGGAACCCAAGAAGCAGCTTTTAGAGCTTGAGTCCAAGAAGTTGATTCAGTCCAGTTTTTCTCCGTGGGGATCCGCGGTCGTCTTTGTGAAGAAATCCGATGGAACTCTTAGGCTTTGCATTGACTATCGCAAGCTTAACGAGTTAACCATTAGGAATAGGTATCCATTGCCTAGGATCGATGATATGTTCGATCTATTGAGTGGTGCTAAGGTCTTTTCTCAGCTTGACATTGCCACAGGTTTTCATCAGTTACGAGTCGCGGAGGATATCATACCTCTTACCACTTTCCGCACTCGTTATGGTTCTTTTAAGTGGCTCGTTATGCCGTTCGGTTTGACGAACGCTCCTGCTTTCTTTGTTGATCTCATGAATCGAGTATTCCGTGAATATCTCGATAAGTTCGTCCTTGTCTTCATTGATGACATCCTTATTTATTCTAAGTCTGAAGCTGAGCATGCTAATCACTTGAGAATTGTCTTGAGTGCTCTCCGTCATCATCAACTTAGAGCCAAATTCTCCAAGTGCCACTTTTGGGAGAATAGGGTTAAGTTCTTAGGCCATGTTGTATCTTCCTATGGAATTTCTATCGATCCCTCAAATATCGAAGCCATCCAGAATTGGAAGAGGCCTGAGAATGTGCATGAGATTCGTAGTTTCCTTGGATTGGCGGGTTATTGCCGTCGGTTAAGGATTTTTCCCGTTTTGTGCTTCCTCTCACCAGCCTTACTCGGAAAGGCGTTCGTTTTATTTGGTCCGACAAGTGTGAAGCTTCCTTTCAGACATTGAAGGAACTTCTCACTAATGCTCCTATTCTTGTGGTTCCCAAGGGGAATCATGATCTTGTTATCTACACCGATGCTTGTGGTAGTGGTCTCGGTGCTGTTCTTATGCAGAAGGATCGAGTGGTTTCTTATGCTTCTAGGCAACTGCGTCCGAATGAAGTTCGTTATGCCACTCATGATCTTGAGTTAGCCGCCATTGTCTTTGCCTTGAAGATTTGGCGACACTATTTATTGGACGAGCACTTCATTCTCTATACAGATCATAAATCTTTGAAGTATTTGTTCACTCAGAAGGAACTCAATATGAGATAACAGCGTTGGCTCGAGTTTCTTGCTTCCTTTGACTTTGATATCCAGTATACCCCTGGAAAGGGTAATCGTGTTGCTGATGCGCTTAGTCGCAAACATTCGGCTGTTATTTCTATGATGCTTGCCGAATGGGATGTTCTTGAGACTCTATCTTTTTGTGAAATTCGTGATCGAGGTTCATCTTCTGATTCTCCTATTCTATTATTTAGTTTGGGAGCCCGACCCATTTTGTTGGATCGTATTGCCGATGCCCAACGGCGTGATCCTGATTTGTTGCATCTTATTCAGCTTTGTGAGTCTGGATCCTGTGATGAGGCGTTGCGGGATTTCAGCATTGATTCTCATGGGTGTCTTCGCAAGAAGAACCGTCTTTTCATGCCTTCTGATTTTGCACTTAGGCATGACATTCTTGATGACTGTCACCGTTCTAAGTATACCATTCATCCTGGTAGTAGTAAGATGTATGCGGATATGCATCGTCTTAATTATTGGGAAGGCATGAAGCGCGATGTGGCGAGTTATGTGAGTAATTGCATAACTTGTCATCGTTTTAAGGCCGATCATCAGCGTCCTTGGGGTCTTCTTCAGCCTCTAGAGATTCCATTGTGGAAATGAGATCAAATTTCTATGGATTTCATTGATGGCCTACCTCGTTCGAGATCAGGCCATTCTAGTATCTGGGTCATTGTTGATCACCTCTCTAAGTCTGCTCATTTTATCCCTATCTATTACTCAAATAGGAAAGCAGAAACCAAACAATTTATATGCCAACACTTGTCCTATTTCTGAAATAACCATTGATTCTCAAATATATCCACAATCCATCTGTACTAACCGCCAGTGTTCGTTTTATTTCATTCCCCCAAATCCCTTATTCGCTCCATTGCTCTCATCTTCCCAATATGAAAACCGTACATCAGCGGATCCTAAAACTTCTCTCTCTATTTCTCTTGGCGTACCGACTATTCATACCTCACCAGTCTCTGCATTCATGGTCTCCAGCCATCGGTTCAATCAAAAATTCGACAAATTCGAAATCTAGGGTATTCTTCGGTTAGTAATTTGGTACATTTGTAATTAAAATGTAGGATTCTATATAGATTTGATGGTTTACCATGCCAGATGTGTGGCACAACATAATTTCATGATCTACTGTTATTCCTCTATTAGGTCATGTACGTTTTTTGTTCAAACTAAAAATTATGCATAAATCGAAAGAGGTAATTATTAGGGTTTGTTTAGGTAGATAGACTGATGATCTATTGTACCGATAGATTTCAGTCTCCAACTAACTGGCTTCACATATAAGTATTTAAAATCTTCTATTTTTTGCAAACTTATTTAGTTCTGTTTTTTATAATAGTTGTTTCATGTGGCAGCATGGTTATTTAACACTTAATTTTTAACAATATTTTCATTCTCTTTCACTGTGCATCTTTATCCATTTTTCTTTTATCCAAAATCTCATTCAGCTATACAAATAATCATTTCACATATTTCTGAAACGTCATACAATTAAAACCCTTTACATCAGATTATGAATAGATATAGTACACATGGTTGATCAAATGATACCATGGTTGGTAGGCATAATTTGTTTACTGTGATTTCAAACAGTATTTTAGGTTACATTATTTGAAGTGTTTGTTTTATTCTCATTGATATAACAATTTTGAATGGTATTTGTTTTATTAAATTATAAACCGTATTTTTTTTATTTGGATTCCATCCATGTATATTTGGATGTTGTTTTGTTGACATGTCTGTATATGAACATTCTTTCATAAATTTTACGTTTGATGAAGTAATTTGGTAAAAGACAATCTATTGGATAAGCCCTATTTCATATGTTCATATGGCAGGTTATTGATGGGTATGTAAATTGCTTTCTTACTCTTCATTGTAAAAACTATTTATACGTCAGGTTATTGACTTGAAATTTGAGTATTTTGTAGATTTACATTACCATTTGACAAAAGTATTGACCTATTATTCCAGAGTAAATTATTTCAGTTACTGTAGTAATATTTTAGCAGTATGTATGCAGCACAATACCAAATACGAGAAAGTGAAAAATGAAGCATGCCATTATTTTAGAGAATTGTATTTCCTCAATCCACTAAATAACATACAATAAATAATTAATTACGTCTGTGTAATTATTTGGTTAACATTCAAAATTTATTGCTCGAAAGTAACAAAAATTAGCCAATCAAACTTTATTTAAAACTATTTACCCAACCATCTTCATGATATAGACCAAAATTATTTTATAGTTAGTTTACAAAGGGCCATTTTATTATTATTTTCCAAACCAACTATTTAACAGAACCATCCATGATCATGTTGTTTAAATGCATCAGATTCTTGCTTATGTTCTGTTATTACGACTTCCCTGTGCACTAATTCATAGACTGCTTTAAAAACTGCTTCAGATACAGTGATGATTTATTTTAATGATAAAATACCAATTTTAGGCCATGTCTTCAATTTCTAGAAAGCACAATTAACAATATTTTAGTTGCTCCCCTTATCTCTGATATGAACTATAGAGTTTAAGCTCTAATTCTTAATTACATCATTGTGCCATTTTTCAATAATTAAATTAGTTTATCCGTAGTAATCAGTATTTTTGATATACCACTGACACTTTGTGATGAAATTAACAATAATGAGTATTTTACACAATGGAGATGTTCATGTGGATGAAACTATACCATATTATAAATGAGAGAACAAATTTGCTATCACTAAACTAAGTAGGAAACTGAAAGAGCTAAGTAAATCTATTAAATGTCAACTATACTAAAATTTGCTTTACAACTTCCCTGTGCACTAATTCATAGATTGCTTTAAAAACTGCTTCAGATACATTGATGATTTATTTTAATGATAAAATACCAATTTTAGGCCATGTCTTCAATTTCTAGAAAGCACAATTAACAATATTTTAGTTGCTCCCCTTATCTCTGATATGAACTACAGAGTTTAAGCTCTAATTCTTAATTATATCATTGTGCCATTTTTCAATAATTAAATTAGTTTATCCGTAGTAATCAGTATTTTTGATATACCATTGACACTTTGTGATGAAATTAACAATAATGAGTATTTTACACAATGGAGATGTTCATGTGGATGAAACTATACCATATTATAAATGAGAGAACAAATTTGCTATCACTAAACTAAGTAGGAAACAGAAAGAGCTAACTAAATCTATTAAATGTCAACTATACTAAAATTTGCTATGAATTAATCATTCATGTTGTGCATGCTCAGAAGCGTAACTGAAGAAATTTGGTTTAAGGAATTAGGGAGACGGAACTGGAGTTAAACCATGCACCTGAAGCAAGTAAAATGCATTGAGCGATCCACTTACAAATGACAACACAGCTGAAGCGAGCATTATATAGTGAACTGATCTAGAGGTTTAAACTGAACCGATGCATGACTAAACCAACTATAGATGGAACCTGCTGCAAACTACGTGAGGTAAATGAGAATGAGCTGCAAACATATGGAGATAAAGCCTGATGCATTATGAACTGAAAGAAAACAGAGAGCTAATGCTGCTGCTAGAAAGAGCTACAACCTAACACAAGAGTGAGCTCCACCTTGATGCGAAATGAACTGCAGCCTAATGCGACCAATGCTGAAGCAAACAAACTGAATGAATTAACTGGAAATGAAGCTAAAGTGTGATCTGGACATGAAACGGTGGAATGAAATATGGCCTTGTGGAACTGTAGTTCTTGGTCTGAACATATTGCAGTGCTGAACTGGATAGAGGTGGTTCTGAAATGCTGAAGTGGATGACAGATTCTGAAACGAAATTCAACCATTTATGCATATCAGAGGAAAAATGGTCATCCCAATGAATGACGTCAGAGAGTAAGAGTTAAACACGATCAAATATGTTACCGTAATAATTTAAAGAGTAAGTGCACTTAGGCAAAGCTAAAGGAAACTTAGGCGATGAAATTGGTGGTAGATCTGCCGATTGATCAGATATGTGCATGGATGGACAGTGCATATATGGCAATATCTGTATAGTTGATGATGAACGATGTGAAAACATGAAAAAGCAGAGTTTGTGATGAAGCACTCGAACGTCAAACCGACCAATATAATTGAACTAGATGTGTAGTAACTGAACCGAGTGCACAATCTAAACTGGACACGAGATGAAAAGGCAAGGCGTTATGAAAAGGAGGAGATTGATGAGGATTGAACTGGTATTGAGAAGAATCTCTGAACTTAGTGCACAAACTGAGTAAGCCGATGATGAGTGCATGAGTGCAGTACACTGACTTTTCAAAAAGTAGTTTTTTTTGCCCTTCCTCCTCTCCTCCTCCTCCTCCTCCTCCTCCTCTTTGCTTTGGTCTTCAGGATTAGTCATAAGTGACAATTGACCACCCAGACATTAGTATCTGAATTTGAGTTAGTGTCATTTTTGTAAATTAAGGATTAAGTATATTATATTTTAGGCTTTGATTTTAAGTTTGTAATTCTAAATTTTTGGATGGGTATTGAAGCTTTGATTTTATGTTTGACGTTTTGTCTTTCAAAGTACCAGATTCCTTTTCAGACGATAAGTTGAAGGTTGCTTCTTAAGGAATAGTATCAACCACATTGTTGTGCTAAGGTTGCAAAAATTGGGCAAATAAAACAATGTTGTTTACACGAACATGCCTAACTTGATAATGCACATTAGTCTTTTACATGAAGTAAATTTTATTAAACAACACAGTGATATGCTTATGCCTTTACTTTACGTGGCATGATGATTAGTGGAGAATGAAATATACCCTTTGTTTTAAATGGGGAAAGCATAGATATCAAAAGAATCACAAGTTTCCATTTTTTTTCATGTGCCTTGTATCTTTAATAATGAATCGAATTCATTTTTTTTTCATTCCAATTGATTGAAATAGGTTTTAATTATGACGTTGTGAGTACATTATACATTCAAATTATAAAATGTGTGTTTTAGATCAACGGTATGGTTAGAACTCTGCAGTATAATTTGATAGTCAACCGTTCCAATTCCTTCTTGGTTTCAAACATGAAAGATGTTTCATTCAAATATAACTTACATGAGCGACCAAAGTCATGCTTATAAAAGAAAGGAGTTAATAATTGGAGAATATGAAATAAACGAGTGGTGGATGTCCAATATTTGTTGTAGTTTAAGGTTTTAAAATCTGGGCAAAGTAATAAAGTGCACATGCATGTACATGGATATTGATGTACGTAACATGGTCGGTGAGTAGCCTAGATCACCACGTCCAAGTAGAGTATCCTAATAACTTTGTTGCATAACCTGATCTGAATTTCTTTTGAAAGTAGATTGATACTATTCAAGGCTGATCTGAGTGAGCTAGGGACTAACACTGAATAAGCAAAACTGGGTGTATTTTCTAGAAAGACCAAGTTAGTTCTCTATCGAAAGAGTAGGGGGTTCCAGGCCATTGATTAAAAGTGGACGATCATTCGATGTTGGGATGTTATTTTTGGATAATCATAATTGGTAATATACTTGGAAAATTTAAGGGTTAAATTATAATTTCCTCGGTAATGATAGTTTTTTTTCTCTCAAAAGAAGTTCATCATATTGTACTGTTTAACTAAGTGTATTAAACAATTTGTACAATGGTTTTCATTTTCTCAAATGGTACACCACTTTGCAACATGTAGTCAAGTTTCTATGCATCTTTTATTGGCATATTGTTGAAATATTGCAATCCCAAACAAATTTCATGTTGGTCCATTTTTTGACTTTTTAAGTTTCTTATACACTGTACATACAATGAAAGACACATACACTATTTATCTAACAAAATATTACAAACATCATTTTATTTTATGGACTATCTCAAACGTTGCATTGTACATTTACAATTAATGTATCATTGGATATAGTACGATTGAATATTTTATATATTACTTCTTTCTTGGTGCTTACAAAATTAATCTATAAAAATAAATAAAGGAAAAATACAGGGACAGTTTATGTGTGTATCCGTGCACATATAGGGTTAGGATCTATATCACCCTTTTTTTACCACTATTTGGAGCCCCATGATATCAACCACATATTTATATGTAAATATAGGACCGATGTGACAGGAAAGAGAAAGACTCTATATTTAAATATAAACTTGTGGCTGGGGCCCCAAATGTTGCTAAATAAGAGGATGCTATTGATCCTTGCATGCGTGCGCACACGCACACACATATATATGTGTGTGCGTGTCTGTATATGGGTTATTATTAGTTACACCTCAAATCCCCCTTGATAGCCAATCCTAGCCATATGTGTGTGTGTGTTTGTGTGTGTGTATACACACACACAAACACACAAACTAACATAAGAAAGAACAATTCAACATAGTAAGCATTCAAACTTGACCAAAATGCTTTAAGATTCATTCACTTAGTCCCCAACAATGTGAACATACTAGATTATCAAAAATGAAATTCGGTAACAAAAATAGAATAACTCGATGAATATTAACTCTGTAATAAAAGTTAGTTACCTTTTGATATCCTTTTGATCGCACTTTCAGTTTCACTTAATAATAAGAAAGAAAGCTATTAGCTTGGTTATTACTTTCAGTTTCATTTTGTACGTAAGGATAAAAGATGCTTCGTGTTATGAGTACTGATACTATTATGAATTCTTTTGAAACTCATGTATTGTTATGAACAGGTGACAATGTCGATGTTGAATAAATTTTGAATGTTGATACTATTCTTGGGAAAAGGGTGGTAGCAAGGAGGGAAATTCCATAGTTTGATGACGCATGAATATTATCCGTACACAAAGTTGGGTTCATCCTTCATGAAATCTACTGCTTTTTTATATTGTAATTTTATTAATATTTACAAATCATTGGTCAGTGGTGATGTGATATGCCTCCATATATCGCTTCACATGAAAGTGAATTATAGTTCAAAGGTAGCATGGACTATTTATTTTACAAAATAGTAATGCAAACATGGTGCATCCAACACCCATGTTTTAACTTAATATTTTACATACTTGGAGATATGTTTTCATTCATTTATTAGGTACATTTTTATACAGTCATACAAGAACGTTCTCACTTGATTTGTAACTTGATCTATAGTAGAATTCCACTGAAATAAAAAAATGTGCTTAGCCAATGAGGGGAGGGCATCCAGTTTTGTCTATATTTTATTTTTCGGATTGTTAAATTCGATCAATGGAAATGAAGTATTTACTCGATATTAAAGTGACTAGCTGTTTTAGTACGTTCATTATTATGTTAACGTTGTTTGTATTTGATCATTATAAGCTGGTATGTAATTGAACATTCTTATAGTTTAATCTTCTATAATGCGATAAGTACGAATAAACGGATTGGAAATGTGTAGAAATGTTGTTTATACTGTAAGTTATGATTCACTTTTTAAGAATATAAATGATTGTAGCAGGAACCAAATGCTAATGATCATAGTAAGAACCCCGATGCCATCGCATTCAACTCATATCAACAAGATGGAACTTCGGGTTATGAATGTGATAATTCTTCAAAATGTCATGTGTTGTAACTTATCGACCTTCTACAATACATGCTGATTCATCAACTTAGGTCATTACATGCCATCGCTTCTTAAAAAGCTAATGATAACAGCAAGTTCCAAAAAATAAAGGTTAGCTCAAACTTTAATATTTTATTCTAAAAGCTCTCATAATTTATTTTTCTTAAAAATAAAATAAAATGAAATGATAAATTCTTTGTGAGCTTTCTACATTAAAAATATTTCCCATACACATTGTTATCACTATAACTTATTCCTACATTTACCAATCATTTATCAAATATTATCCAACTACAACTTTTCCAGTTAATGAGAAGATTATGACTTTAGAGTTGACTCTGTTAATCTAAACATTTTGTGCTCGGAATGCAAAGTAAGATTATTTTCAATAGATCAAAAGCTTTCGTGCTCACATCAGGTGAGTTATTAAAGGATAATCCCATATAATCACCAAATAAGATACTCCCAGAGTTGAAAGTATCTTGATCCACAGTTACCAGTTAATCTGACTCAACATATGCTTCTTCTCTAAAATCCTCGATTTAAAGCCACAATAAATAATGATCACATTGTAGAAAAGGCGACAGCTGCCAACGTGAACAAATGTAGAAATTATAAAACAAAAGGCAGTGTTGTAATTTGTAAATCATAGCTTCATCTTTGGTTGTAAATTTGATTTTCTAATTACTGTTGGTTTGAACGTTTATATAATTTAATGAAGCTAAAAATTTAAATTTAGAAAAATAAATACATATGACCTCGAATTATGTTTATATCTTACATTATCACTAAATTATATAACTTTTTTATTCTAACTTATTTGTTAACCAACTAATATGTATATTATTATACCTTTGGAATAAACTTGAATTTATTGAACTATTTCTGATCCACAATAAATCAATACTATATTTATTTCCATTTCTCATAATTTCATTAAATTATGCTAACAGTATTAAGTCTTCAAAAAAATTTCATTTTACTATATTACAAATAATTCCGAAGTTTTGGACGTGAAAAAGATGGACGAACGCATGAAAGATTCATATAACATATAACATTTTTGTATGTGTATATATGCATGGACACAACCACTTAATTTTTATAGCTAATGCCATACATACAACCTAATTATGTTAAGCTACTATTTACAATTTTGCAACAACAAAAATAGGAATGCATGTTCGTGTTAGCTTTCTTTTTTATTCCATTTGGTTGATCAAACTAGTACATAACATAAAGAAAACAGCGGCAGTATTATAAACAATGAAATATTTATTAGCCTTTATATTTAGCCGTACTTTTGAAGAAAAAGTCTATTAACAAAATCATTTAATTAAAATATACCGAAGAAAAAAATCAAAATTTAATAACCTTTTTTTTCTACATAACCACCCGTGTGCGTAGCACGGGCCACGCACTAGTTAAGTCTAATAGGACTGCTTCGCATCTGGCTAAGTTGTATGTCAAGGAAATCGTGAGACTTCACATGTTCCTAGTTCTATTGTGAGTGATCGTGATCCTTTATTCACGAGTCATTTTTGGAAGAGTCTTCAGCAAGCTTTGGGAACAAAGCTTAATTTTAGCACAGCTTATCATCCGCAGTCTGACGGACAGACTGAACGGGTGAATCGTATCTTGGAAGATCTTCTTCGTATTTGTATTTTTGATTTTGGTGGTAGTTGGAAGGATCATCTACCTCTTGTATAATTCTCCTACAATGATAGTTTTCAATCTAGTATCGGTATGGATCCTTTCGAAGCTTTGTATGGAAGGCCATGTCGATCACCTTCTTGTTGGTTGGAATCTGGGGAGAAGCTTATTCTTGGTCCAGATTTTGTTTGTGATTCTTCCGAGAAGATTGATCTTATTCGGTTGAGAATGAAAGAGGCACAGAGCCACCAGAAATCCTACGTGGACAGCTGTAGGAATCCTCTCGAATTCTCAGTTGGTGATCTAATCTTTATTCATGTTTCTCCTTTGAAGGGGGTTATGCGTTTCAGTACGACTGGGAAATTGGCTCCTCGCTTTATAGGACCATTTTCTATTACTGAACGTATTGGCCCTGTGGCTTATAGAGTTTCACTTCCTTCTCATTTATTTGGCATTCATGACGTGTTTCACGTCTCTCAACTTCGGAAGTGTCTTCGGGAGTCGGACTCTGTCATTACTTCTCTTGATTTGCAAGAGCTTGAGGTCACACCGGAATTATCTGTTGTACAGCAGCCTATTCGCGTACATGACACAGAGGTGCGACACCTTCGGAACAAGGACGTGCCGCTCGTTAATGTTCAATGGTCCGCTAACCCCAATGACTGTACTTGGGAAATCAGAGAGTATATCGAGCAATCTTATCTGGGTTTTCTATCTTCGCTTGGCCACGGTGAGTTTATCTTTTTACCTCAAGCTTATTTCCTTTTCTTTTGAATGTTGTAAGTATGTAGTTGTTACAAATATCATCTCTAGGAATTGCGGGGATGCAATTTTGTAAGAAGGGGAGATCTGTAACAACCCGCATAATTAACGATTGTATATTTAAATGTTTTATTTAAATATAGTGTCGTTAGTCGGATTTTTAGGTCCGAAATATTACTTTTTGCAAATGGCCAAACTAGGACTCGAAACCGCCTCCATTGAGTCCAAAATGGCGTTTGCGATCTTTTTGAGTATAAGCTTTGATATGTTTGGAGTAAGTTGAATTTTGCTACTTTTTCTAGTTGGGTTTTGGATTTGGGTTCAACTCACTAGCTAACTAAATATCCAAACTCAGTCCCTCTCTTCCCCATTCACTCATTTTCACCTCCAACTTAGGCTAAAACTGAAAATGGTGGAAAGGAAAGGGAATTAGAAATTCCAAGCCCTAGTTCTTCTTGCAACTTGAATTCTTGCTCCAAATCAAAGAGAAGCTATTGGTAATCCTCCTCTTCACCTTCTCCAACTCTTCTCCTCTTCAATTTCTGAAAGTTTTCCTAAACCTAACTTTGGGGATTATGTGTTTTATTCTTAGATTGAAGCTTGCAGAGTTGAAGTGAAGAGTAGTTAGTCTCCTTCTTGTGTTTGAGCTTCTTCTTCTTGTTTTGAGATAAAAGGTGAGTTTTGAACTCACATCTACTTCTCTTGATATTATTGATGTAAGATGAGATTTTTATCTCTCATCTATGCATATATCTATCTTTGATTGTTGTGTATGAATTCCTAACACTTGTTCATATGCACTTGCTTTTGGTTTGGATTGAATTGGTGAATATCCAAATTTTTAGTGTTGGGTTCAATTCTTTAAAGATCCTAACTTTGATGTTTGAACATGTTTTGGTGGCGAATCGGAGAGCTAATGGAGCTGGGGTATCTATTGGCTAAGGCTCCTTAGGTTCATTGCTTGACCGATTGCGTTTTGGAAGAGTTTGTGCTTGGATGAAATAGGGCATGAACGGCAGAAAATTGCAGTTCGGCCTACCGAGCCCTGTAGCCGGTCGACCGACTTGCTACCCCGAACTTTTTTTTCTGCTTCTGGCCAGTCGACCGAGCCCTGTAGCCGGCCGACCGACCTGCTGCTTTTTTGCCTATTTGCGTGTTTTCCAAATTTTATCGATTCAAGTTGATTCTTAGTGGTTGTTGTTGCATCTTTGGCTTTGACAACTTATTTTTGACTTCATTCATGGGTTTTCATAAACAATCCCTCTAAATCGTATTAAAAGCTCCCTTCTCCAATTCATAAATTCTATTTAAAACACACACAATTTCTCACTCCGAGCGAAGTGGGAAGAGAATTAAATAATTAGATAAAACGCGTGCAATGAACACGTGCGTTCATCTTTTCAATTAATTCCCAATCTATTCGTTTGAATGTTTTGACCTTTAGGTCTGGTTTACCGATGAAACAAGGTAAACTTTATACTGCTTTGAGTGTGAAATTAACTAACGGATAGTGAACCGTTTAGTGCGAATGAGTGGTTATGGGACTCACGTTACCACTTTTTGGATTCCTTTTTGAGAGTTATGACACATTCTGCCAGTTAGTGGTGTCCAGTACTGGGCCTCCGGACCTTCACCACTACGATTTGTTGCCTTCGGGTGTGTTGCCTTCGGGTTTGCACCTTCAGGTTTGTTGCCTTCGGGTATGTTGCCTTCGGGTATGTTGCCTTCGGGTTTGTACCTTCGGGTTTGTGCCTTCGGGTTTGTTTCCCTATTGTATCGCTTTAGGAGTTAGGTCTTTATAAGCCGCTCGAGTGATATTTGGGTTTGGAGTCTTCGGGCTCATGGATCCTTGTTTATACAGTACTGAGCACGTGCAAAATTTTATGATGTTTCATTGATATGTATATTCCCTAGGTATCGCCCTTCGGTGTTGGTCTTTTTGAGCCGCATAATGTATAGCGATTACCTTGTGGAACTTGTGTTACCTTCATTGGTATTTGTTATTTGCCTTTATGGCTTGTTTTGGGATATTCCTATCCTTTATTTCTCTGAGTTGCCGATGATACGAGGCTTGTTATGATATGATTCATCTTTTTGTTAGATGATTGTGTTATCTCTTTTAGAAATATTTGTTATACATTATGACCTTGCAGGTTATTGTAGTTCAGTTTATCTAACTGATTTGTTTAGCTAGACTGACCATTGTATTTTATACTCGGGTCAGACCGAGATGTTTCAGGTTAGGTGTATTTGGACTTAGCCTATTTTTCTTCCGCATGGACTATTCAGCTTGTTCCTTTTTGTTAAAGCTTTTTGTGTAGTCCTTTTTATTGTAACTTTGATATATGAATTCATCTGGAATCGTCTGTATATTGTGGTTTGCTATACCACTTGACATGTATTATTTTGTATACTCTGTTATGTATCAATATACGTGTATATGATGATCTACTGTTCTGTGATGTAAATTACATTTGAGTTGTTATATTCTGTTCTGATAGATCCTCCAACCACCTATGGTTTTGTTTTAAGTATTCATTGGGTATGTCGACCTGCTTGGTATGTCTATTGTCGATGTATTCAATAGATAGTTAGAGCAAGGCTATAGATGGTCGCTCCTAACCAGGCTTATTCTCCGTGTTAGTTGACGGCATTACCCTGTAGTGTCCTTGACTAGCGTGGGTATAGAGGTGGGGAGTCACATTGAAGCTTAATAGTATGCTCAAGTCAAGAGAACTGTGCAACATCATCACTTCAAAATTTTCCATTTAACCTAGTTGTTATTAACCAGTGGGAAACTCTTGGACAAGTCTATAATTATCTGATAACTATTAGTATGTAGCCCTTTGATGTCTCTAGCAGCCATGAGTAATACATTACCTAACATTTGGAGAACGTTATGTACTTTGGACTCGAAGGATATACCGATATCCTTTCTCAAAACACGTTGCATAAATATCTAAAATAATATGTTATTTTAAATTGTGATAATTTTCTCATGATTACAACTTCTTATAATTATTATCACTTAACATATCATTTAAGGATTTTCTATTTAATATACTTTAAAATAATTATTTAATTAATTATATCACTACATAATAATAAAGTATATAATAGAACTCAAATACCTATATTCGAACAAGATTGGTTATAGAGTCGGATATATGGAATAAATTACATAATTACCCCCAGGGCATGCCCTAAATCTCTCTGAAGATATATTCGATCGAGTGATTATACACGATCATATGTAGATGTGTTTTTTCATGCTTGGGAGATGTTCAGACATGTTCGATCATGCACTGGAGATGTACGGATATGCACGGATGTGTTTGATCATACTAGGGAGATGTATGAACCTGCATCTGTAATGTTCTGACAAGTGTGTGTGGATATGTTCAATCATGTTTTGATGATGTTCGAACATATTCGCTAATGCATGCATGCTGTGCTGATGCAGCTAATCAACAAGATATATGAATGTCCATAGACATTGTTTGGATATGTTGGATTCTGTTTGGTTTGGAAGATTTTTAGGCATGTCCGTTCATGCATGAAATATGTGTGGAATTGAGCTAATGTGTTCAATCGTGCTTGGAAGACATTTGAGTGTGCATGAACAATATTTTGACATGCACGATTATGTTTGATTGTGCTTCGAAGGCGTTCAAATGTTTCATCTTGCATAAAAGATGTGCTAATGTGCACAAGTATGTTTAGTCATGCTCGGAAGAAGTTCAATTGTGGATGGACAATGTTCTAACAGGTGCGGATATTTTTGATCTAGCTTGGAAAATGTTTAAACTTGTTCGATTATGCGTTGACATTTTCGGATGCATCCGGTCATTCTCTTGAGTTGTTCGGACATGTTCGATCATGTACAAATGGTAGGTGAACATATACAAATGGGATAAATGTGTCTGATCGTGATTGGAATGTTCACATATATGTGGACGATATTCAAACATGCATACATATATTTGGTAATAGACGAGAGATATTTGGACATATACAATCATCAACATAGATGAGCGGATGTGCATGCAAAATGTTCAAACATCTTCAATCATGCATGCAAGATGCGCAAACGTGCTAGGATAACACTAAAATGAACATAAAAGATGTTCAGACATGCTTGATGATGTGTAAATGTGCTCGAAAAACTTTAAAGTGTACGCAATAGACATTAGTGCTTGGAAGATGTTTAAACATGCTCAATCAAAGTTATAATTGCGATTGAATAAGGATGTGTATGGCTTATGCATAGAGTATGGTGTAAATGGGTCGAATCGCACATGACAAATGTGCACCGTATTCTATTCAATAAGAGATTCGAATTGACACGGACCATGCAAGGTTTATTAAGTCTGTCAATGAATACTTTTGGATGGTGATAGCTGTTGGAACTAGGCCAGCCTGAAGCGGAAGATATGAGTGAATTTCAAAAAAAAATGCCATATTTGATCATTACTGGGTCTATGACGTCTAATTTATTAAGAAAATTTCTAAATTTAGTTTAAATAAAATCATTGTTTTATTTAAATTTATACATTGTAGTAAGAAATTTATCTAATTTTGATTTTACTTAATATATAAATATATAAACATATATCATATGCGTATACATACATGCATATACATACATACATACATACATATATATATATATATATATATGCATGTGTGCATATCTAACATAATAACCTATGCAGGGTATAACATTCCCGCATATAGATGCTGAGATTTACATCACAACGGACATATCACCTCATTTTATATATAGTGTATGTTGTCCAATTATGTGCATGTACAAATAGTTATAAATTCCAAATGATTATATATGTATGTATGTGGTATTTATATATGTATAAAATTATACATTATATTATACGTAAAAATTAATACGTGTATATATATATGTTTAATAAAGGGATTTTTTTTATTTAATACTACAAATTAAAGTAAACTCTTTATTTAAGCTATATATATGTATGTATAAATAGTAAATGTGATATGGTAAATTACTTCATAATATTATGCTTGTACATATATATATATATATATATATTTATATTTAAATATATGTATACAAAATAAATATTTTTTTAAGTCCAGTTCGAACTCATCTTTGATTCAAAGTTAGTATGAATTTAATACCTTAATATATATACATATGTGTGTATATATATAATATAAATTAATCGATTATGTTGGCCTTAATTAATTAATATAAAATAATTATATAACAAAAGTTCAAATTTAAATTTCTTGAAAATCTTAGACATTTTAAGGGTTACGAAAAATTCCCATATTTTTCTAAATTAAAATAATTTTTTATTAAATAATCGTTAAACGGTCGAAATTTAAATTAATGAAATAAATATAAAGATTGTTTAAAAATCGAAAAAAAATTCAAAAGCTTCTAACATGATGAATTAATTTTAGAAAATTATAAATCTGGATTTTCGAAACAATAACAATTTTATATAAAATTATTAAATCATATATTCATTAAATATTGATGATTAATATATAGTAATTAATTTTGGCACTTATAATTCATATTAAGCACAAACATGTATTAGAAAAATTTTAGATCAATATTATATAGTATGTATAAGCATATATGCTTTAACACAAATTGTATATGTATATTAGTTCATCAATTTATATATATATATAACATTAAATTAAAAACTTATTTAACCTATAATATTAGACTACAAATAAATTATGAATAGAACATTAAATTTTATACACATAAGCAATCTCTATTGGGACAGCAACATTGCATATAAAAATCTCACCTAGATAATTAAATAACAATGATATGCATAAATATATAGGTGTACATGATTAGTAGATTATAAAAGCATGATAATATGTTTAATATATAAATAAATGTTTCCTACTATGGATACCCTTAAGTACGTGTTGAAATAGTGAATTCTCTTCCTTTGAATGCTCCTTGATCCGACATACCACTATTCTAGAATCACCAACCTTTCACTGTCGATTAACCTTAGTTTATACTTGAATTTGGTTTGACTATATAGGGATTGTTTTATATATAGATTTTGGCCAAGAAGAAGAAAGGATATGGTGGCTAAAAGAAGTGAAAATCTTAGGTTTAAGATCATTATTTATAGTGGTTGAATTAGAGAGAAAATAGGGAAGTATATAATACCAATTCTCACTTAATATTAACCTCACTTCTCCAAGCCTATAACCCTTCCTTTAGCCGCCCCTAACCCATGCTAAACTAGCTGAATTTTCTCCTAAAATCAATAGGCTGTTATCTTATTTTAACCCAAATTAAATATATACAATTATATTTAATCTGTTATCAATACTCATATCGATCGATATATTTATAACTACTATAAATATAGATATAATATATACACACACGCATAAAATTGTTTATTTCTCAAATCATACTCAAATTTTATAATTAATATTTCATAAATATTAATTAATTTCATTAATTTATAACAAAACTATTTAAATCATTTGGTTTACAGAGAATTCATCATTTAGGTTATTTGACTATTGAGTGTAAATTCGATCGGTGATAAACATTAAATTATTTGAATGTTAATGTTCACATATCACTTAGCGAGTGGTGTGACATTATGGTCAAATTTATTGCTTACTCGGTTTTCATAAAATCATAGTTTAATAAGCGTTACCTGATTATGACATTAATTTACCCTAATTCTCTTCGTCAAAACTATGTCATTTTGGACTTATAGAATTCGATAACTGTCGAAATACCCACATCGTCCATATTCAACGTTGTAGTCCAAACACAAAGCAATTGGTTCAATAATAAGAATCGTTATTAACCAAAATGCTCTGGCCAGAGACTTTGATTTTGAGTTGATTGTGACATTAACCCCATATAACCGAGGAGACTGATCCTCTCTTGAATAGTGCTTTACTTCCAATACTTACCAGTCGACCCAACTATGGTGAATCGATATAATGCCATGCCATGGATTGACTGTAATCAAACCAAAGCTTTCATATTGAAGATCCACAGTATTCTCAAGTCGAAAGAACTGTGTAAATCAGTCACATTGATATTTTTCATTTAACCCTAATTATATTAACCAACAGAAAATTATCGAGTTAGTCGTTCCATAATTATTCAATAAGTATCAGTACATAACCTTTAGGTACTCTCAGTAGCCAGAGTAATACACTACCTAACATTTGGAGAGGGTTACATATTCTAGCCTCAATGGATACATTATATCTATTCGTGATGCATCTTGACTAGAAACATTTGAAATGATATGTCAATTTTATTGTGATAAATTACTCACGGTTATAACACTTTATAACTACTATCATAAAAACGTACCATTTATGGATTTTACATTAAATATACTTTTAATTAAATTATTTAATTAATATAACCATATTATATTAAGTATATAATAGAAAGAAAATACCTTTGTTTTTGAACAAGATTGGTCATTGAGTTTGATATATGTAACAAAACCAATTGGGTCAATCCCTCAGTGAACAGGTATATTACTATGTTTAATCATCTACTCTATCAATTAACGCTTTTTGACATTGATAAGCTACCTTTACTATGTGGAACAATTCAGAGTATGGATCTCGACTTCTAGTGAGCTCCAAAGTTTTATTATGAATTATGTCGTGACATTGTTATCATATAACAATGTTATGGGATTCACAACATTTGGAACCATCCTCGTCTCATTTATAAATTTGTGTATTTATATTTATATACATTATTTTTATTGTGGCACTATTCAAGTCAATGAATCGGCCATAATCGCTTTTATTTAGAATGTTTCCAACTTAATGATTCTTAATATATTACTGACGTGTTATACTCAGTATCACTTATGAGATCTGAGTCCGAACACTCCTTCATAATGAGTTTGTTGTTTCTGTAAATAATTCCCTAGTATTTCAATAAATACATGAGATCCCCTCAAACAACCATCTAGTGATATCAGTTTGGATCTCATATTTGCTTCATGTATCAAATACATAAACAAATCATGATATCATAGACAACATAACATGTACAATAATTCCTATTGCCAGTGCATAAGGAATCTGTAACAATCCGTAAATTTATCACTATGAAAAATAATTTTTATTTTTACATATTCAATTATAAGATTTTTTAACATAAATTATAATATTTAAACAATAATTAATGATGGTAAACTTATTTTAAAATTATTTTTAAAAATATAGATATTTGGGTTTTTCGTTAGAAAAACAACGAAAATCAGTTTTCGGTAAAATTGAGATTTTCTCAATATTAGATGATACGAAATTGTATACATACACTTATTTCTCTATTTAAGCAAGAATATGTAATAAAATTGTTTATTTTGTTTTTTGAGATAAAATGCCTTTATGACATCATCAAGAATGTCATCACTTTTATATATCTTCTGGAATTTAAAATTCAGTTTAAATATTCAGATAATAATTTTAAAATGATAACAATATATGTTAACTAGTTATATAAAACTAATAAACCGTTTATAATAGTTATATATATATATATATATATATTCTTGTTTTAAAATTATAACAAATTTCATAATGCTTTGGCACTACAACAACACTTTTATAAACACTTGTTCAATATTGATTTATATGGTTTTATAATTCAAATGTGATCATTTTAATTAATTTATGATGATAAGAAATCGGTAGAAAAAGCAACATTGTTTATATATCTTAAGAACATATATAACATGCACATACATGCACCAAAATACACATATGCATACCAAATACATACATATACCTATACACACACATAGAAGCACAAAATATCATGATATTTATAAGATACATTTATATATAAGCAAACTACACATCAAACATCATCTCCTTACACATCTACACACCTAGGGTATGATGAGAAGAGGACAAAGGGGTGGCCATGTGCATGGAGGGAGTGTGGGTGAGGGTAGAATGGTCTTTGTACCATAAGATATTTGTTTACATATTTTTTCCTATAAATACAAGGCACGCCTTCTCATTCTATTCACACTTTCATTCTACTTAATAAGCTTCTTCTTCTTCATTGATGGCTTTCATGTCCTCATAAATTATTCAATAGTCATAATGAAGCTCTGTTGAAAATACACTTTAAAATATATGAAGATATCGCTTTAGTTCGAAATTAAAGCGAGCGATCACCTTCTCTTCTTTCTCCTTGCTTGGCCGAACTCATCAAGAGCTACCACTCCCTCTCTACCCTCTCTAGTACAAGGTCGAGCACACCCAAGGGTCACAAGGTAGGATTCGTAAGCTTCAGTGCGGTGATAACGGAGCTATAGTTAATTTTAGTACATAAAGAGACAAATAAAAGTGAGAGTTACTCTGCTAGTTTATTTTATTTAGCTATATAATGATACGATATGTTTTTCCATGCTTGTTTTCGATGTTTAATCATCATGTTTTGGATTCAATAATATATATGCTTGATTGTAGAAATAATTCACGGTAAATACACGTTGAATTTACACAAAAAAACACTTTCTCTTATGAATTACTAGAATTGGTCCGTGATTCGTACATGGGCTGTTTATATTATTGTAAACGGAAAGCAAGGACATTTTCGGGATTTCAAAAAGACGCAGAGTAAATTAATTCAATGAATTTTCTTTATTAGTAGTTGAGATAAAAGTGTTACTGCATAGTTAACCCTCTTTAAAATTGAATAACATTGGTTTAAAATGGTTTATATATGTTTTATAAACATTAAATTCATTTTTACAAAGTTTTGAAAAGATATGAAATTAGAGTCAAAATAGGTGCGTCGCGTAATGGCAGTTTGTGATTTCGCACCACAAAAGTTAAATCAATATGTAGAGTGGAATATAGCTCGGAATTATTCGAAATAAGAATTTTCCAGTCACTTATAACCACTGTATCCAAATATAGGAGAAAAATAAAGATTTCATGTAGTAAAATTTGAGATATGTCTAAACCAAGTTTTTAAAATCATCACATTTTGGCAGTTCGTAAAATATGGATTTCACCTTTTAAAAATAGATATTTTTTGTGACGCCCCACCCCGAAATCTACATTAACAAAGAATATTACTGGGTAATATTGTCTGCTAATACGGAGAATAGGGCTGGTTAGGAGCGACCATCTATAGTCTTATTTTAAATATCTAAAGTATATATGTAACACCTCGCCTTTTTATGCAGTTAAAATTTAATGCATAACGATAAGTAATGAAAATAAATAATTTTAAATTATTGAAATATGGCTTCGAAACATGTACCATTGCGTCCAGGGTGATTTTCTGATCAGTTTCCATATATAACTTGTCAAAATCTGAACCAATATGAAGAAGTTATGAACGAAACAAAAACAGGAAACAAAACGAAAATAATAATAATATATATATATACATATGGGCCACCATAGGTCGACCCAATTGGCACGCAGGTCGACCTGTGCTTAGAGGTGGTCGACCGCCGGTCGACCCGCATGCCACCTGGATGAATTTTTCATCCAGGTACATACGTTTTTACGCAATTCGAGCCATACGTTCTTCGATCCTATGGCTCCGAACGACCCTGTGACTTTGTGGCTCCAGGTTCAATCCAAGAATCCGACGGTCTGAGATTTCCAAGTTCAAATATAAATAGGACCCTATGCCTAGCTATCTTCTCACAATTAGATTTTCTCCCATGGGTTCACTCCCTAAGGTTGAACCATTAAAAAAATAATTCTATGGAGAAGATCTTCTAAACTAAAATATTATGCACCCTGGAAGAAGGGGATCCAGAAGGACTGTGGAGCTAAGCGGAGCACAAGCAAAGCTAAGGATGACATATATCTTTTAAGTTTAAGATATATTATCGTTAGATTCCCGTTTAGAAAATTTTATTCAGTAATTAATCATATTAGTTAAATTATGCTGAACTATAAGAAAATTTACAATTTATTTACTATATTAGTATTTATATACTGTTTTCAAAGCCTTATTTACATCTTTTTCTACGTTTTTCATTTTATACAAGCGTCAGTTTTCCTCTATCCTCACCTATTTCTCTGCATATAGATTAGAATAACCTAAACGCGAATATGGATTAAATAATTAAGAATACTGAAATGAAGATGTAAAGCAATAAAATTTTGAGGAATAGAATTACTGTAATAAATTGCATTAAAATGGGAAAAGTTAATTTGGGAGTAATTATTAGATTAATTGATCGGTTTAGAGAATCAGATACATTTCCATAACTTCACATCCAAAAGATAGCGATAAATATAAGTATAAAAATAAAAGAAATAAAAAGGGGAGCTAGTGTAAAATAGAGAAATCGCTGTATTTTACACTACTCCAAAATAGTAAAAAAGAAATATCTTGCAAATATGGATTATTGTTTATAGTATTATCAATATTAAGATATGGAAATGGATTGTATAGTTTTCACAAACAACCAAATAAAGTAGAATTACTTCCTAAAATGAAAGACAATAAAGTAAAGTATGAACTGAAACAAGAAAATTATTAATCAAGAATTTGAAGCTGTAAAAATTAATGAGTCTAAGTCTGCATTTACTGCGCAAGCTATTTAAGTAGGCAACAATAATAATAAGTGAATTATATAATATTAGAGAATTAAATAAAATGCTATATTATAATAAAATAAGGCAGACTAAAGCAGACAAGAAACGCTTGTAATTATATAACGAACTGTAATAGAAGAAAAAGTAACAGTTACAAGTAGAATTATAACATAGGTTAAAATCATGAAATAAGAACAGAAAAGCCTATCATGAGACTTATAGTAAATTGGTAAGCAATGGTAGTAGAGAATAATGGTAGAAGCTTATTTAAACAATTTATATTAAGTCAATAAGCAAATAAAACAGAAATGGAAAAAAAGGCTTATTTTATTGAACTTAAGGATTTATATATTGAGTTAAATAAGCAAGATAATGAATGTAGCTCATACTAACAGTATTTTAGATCTATGGTAATCTCACAATAATTAGAAGTGAGACGGAGGCAAGAATATGCTAATTAAGTTAAATAAGTGGCCAATAGAGTAAGAAAGCAAACTAAATGCAAATTAAAAGATTAGACTTAGGGTCTAATGAAAGAACAGAATTGCTTTTGGAGCAACCCAAAGGACAAGTGCCTAATGAAGCAGTTCATCATGGATTCCAGCAATGGAGAAGCACGTCCAACTTAGAATTTTTGGGCAAGAAGGAAGCACGAGACTTCAACGGACGTAAAGATACTCTAGGATGGCCATCTAGGTAGGCTTAACGAAGCTGCATCCCCGGAGGCAGTTCTGCAGGTGTTCCATCAACTGAGTATTCCATCAAGTGAGTATGCCTTGACTGCATTTTCATTGTAGGTCTAACGAAGCAGACCTTTAGATGTAGTTAGAAGGGCTTGGTGTTCAGTAGTGTATTCGAATGTCTAGTACTTGCAAGTAAGGTTAAGGATAGTTGCATGCGGATATCGGCCAACATGAAGACCAAGAGTGATTTCGGAAAAGACTAGAGTTAAACCAACATGCCAATGATTCTTTCACTATCGAGACATTGGATGGAGGGGCACCGCCAATTGGATGTTAGATTGTTTGAAGTAGGGCATGACCACTTAACTCTTTAGAAGTCAATTAGTTGAGGGGTGGCTGCGTGGGGCCATAGACACAATAAGGAAGGGACAGACCAACAAGAATATCTGTATTGTAGGCCTAACGAAGCGGTCCTTTATAGATATAGAAAATCTCCGATCGAGTTCCGTACAAAGTAGACCATGTTGGCGGGATTCAAATACTAGATAGAACGATTACGTAGTCCTCAATGTACACACTAGGTGGTACATTGTGGATGTATGAGCACTAATATAGACTAGTGCGGATGCGATTTACGTTTTCATAGTAAGTAGTGGAGCATTTGTATTTTAGACCTTATGAAGCGGTCTTTTATAGATGTACTACAAAACGCTCATGGAGCAAGACGGCGGAACATCTATATTGTAGGCCTTAGGAAGCGGTCCTTTACAGACGTAGATACGGAACGCTCTCAAAGCTAGACGATGGAGCTCTTTCCAAGGAGGATACAAAAGGTATCATGGGTGGTACCTAGGACTATGAGACAGAGTATTCAATTTGATTGATTACAAAAAGGACCATGTTGTGTTAACTGCAACTCTAGACTAAAATAATAAGATAAATTTAAGGACTCAATCGCTAAAACGTAAGTTTGATTAGTTTATGCAAAGCACAACATAATTGATGTCCTTAATGGTTAAGGATCATCGAATGCGTTTTGTTAATAGTTCTTTATGATATTGTAGTAAGGGTTTTATTTTTAATGGTTTGACCATTTGAAAGAAAAACAAATGTACAAGAGTAGATTTAATTTATGGTACCTTTGGGATGAAGAAAGTGAATAGTCACTTCAGCATCATAAAGAAACATCGAAAATGGAAATAATAATAATAATAATCGATACTTAATATTGAATTGAGAAATCTAATTTCTTTTTCAAACTGTATTTTCAAGCGAAAAATTGTTTTCTATGAGATTTATTTCTTTGAGTTAAAAATATTTGATCAAAGAAATCTTTACTATAAACTAGTTGCAGTATATGAAATAAACAAATCTATATTAAGTGAATGAAGGATCTCCGAATTCAGTACGCTATTATAGTAATGGTGCAAATAGTGGCAGCATACCATATAGCACTTATTGAATGCATCAAGTTAGGAAAATTGCTTTTGTAAATCATACCAATGAAATATTGTCCATTTTCAGCGTCAACTAAAAAGAGACATAGTTATATTTCAACGTGAATATTATGAATATTCACTATGAAATAAAACTATTACAATGTATTTGTTTTCATACCAAAGTGATGCATTTGGAAAATACTAAAGTGTCTAAATTATTTTAGAATTATAGACTAAGCCGTAGTTTTGAGAAATAATTTTTGTTATAGGATTATGAATCATATGATACTAGTTAATTAACGTCCCAATTTTTCGACCCTCAGAAGTCGATACTAATACATCCATGGTATTTACATGTCGAGCAACCAAGTGCTAGAATGACGAATCATTGGAGAAAGAGAGAAGACAAGAAAAAAATAAAAAGCATAGAAACTTATAACAACGGAACCATATACATTAATTAAAATAACAAAATACAATAGTCATTTCCAAAATGAAACATTAGAGTCAGAATAGTACAGATTCTATCCCAAGACAGTTATAATCACTTGTCCCAACTTAACTGATACAAAATACATATGATACAGCGGAAACAAGATAAATAACTAACTATCGATGAAACCCCCTGCTCCAAGCTCCACCAAAATGCATCCATGGAAAACCCGAAGTACTTGGCTGCTTATACAAATTAAGCACCCAAAAGTTTTAGGAAAGAAAATAAAACTTTGGGTCATACGTGGTTCTGGTTTGAGTAAAGCATAAGTTTAACTTTATAAAAATCTTTGAAAATAAAAGGTATCTCATAAGAACACGCCCCACATAAACACGGACGGGTTTTTATCTTATGATAATCAAACCAATTTATATTATAAAATCTAGTGATATTATAATAATGTCTACGGTTTAAAGTATTTAATAACCAAGTAGCCGTGATGTGTAAACATGACAGCAATAAGAGATATATAGTCAAAAATCATAGGCTCGTATTAGAGAATTGATTTCCAACAAATGGCAAGGTTAGGGACTACCTTCCAAAAAATTGTACACCTCTAGAAAAGGTACAGTGGGATCAAAAACCTTTCGAGCCCTGCCAACACAGGACTAGACTACCCTTAAACTGGGTAGTACCGAATATGATCACCCATTGGTCGCGATCAATAACCAAAAATGGGCCTGAAGCATACATAGAGATATCGACACTATATCTTGGCATAATCATACCCTAATGGGTGCGACCCATATGGCCCTGCCATATCTACTCTTTTTTAGCAATTACCGAGGTGTAAAGCTTGAGAAGCTATGCTCTTAACATTTATTAACCTATCTTGGAATGCTAAAACTACCCTCAAGGCAGAAATTCAATGTTAGTATTCATCCATACAATTTTGTTCTGTGTCTAAACGAAATCAAAGATACTACCTCTACTACATCCATTTTAGAATCACCCTCGAGATTAGTAGCAAGTATCCCTTGCACTTCAAGAGCACCGTTTTGAATCATCTTTAAGATGTCTTCCAATCAAACACATATGATGGTTCGGAGTGGAATTCGGATAATATATCTGATTCTTCCACTCCAAACCAACAACGATAATTTCTGGTTGACTCATTCCCGATTGTTTTAAAAGTATAAAACAAGTATTCGAGTCCTCGCCGAGGAACTCGCATATACAACCATACTTCTTAAGTCAAAACTGGCCAAGATTTGATAGTCCGTTAATTAACTATCAAACACACAAAACAAATGAAATCTAGAGATTTAATTACCCACAGCAAGCACTAAGCCTCAAAAACAAATCTTCATTTAGCAAGTCTCTTTAATGTTTATCAAAACATCCACATACTTATTTCACTGACTTAAGTATATTCACAAAACGTTTATGAATGTCAAAATCGTGTTAAAAGGGCCAAACAAATGTTATTTAAATTATAGGTAAGAATAACCCAAATGATTATTTCTTCAGTGTTAAGCATGGAATGAAAGTTCAATACCACCAAAATTAAGAAGGACAGTTAAGGGAAATCCAAATCTCAAATTATTTTTATAAATTTCTTCAAAAACCTTTTAATAAATCTATTTCGTTTATGAAATATCCTTTACTTAAAATTCCATATCCATTTATAAAACTCTTTATAAATCTCCAAGTTTATTTATAAAGCTCTTTTTTAAATATCAAAATCGTTTATAAAATCTTTTATAAATATTCAAAATCATTTGTAAAACTCTTTTATAAATATCCAAAATTCTTTATAAAGCTTCCTTATTTAAAACAAAACTTCTTTAATAAACTTTGATTAATAAAGATCCATTGATAAAATCAATTATTTAAAAACCTTTGAATAAATAAGTTATTATTTAAACCTTCTTCATTTAGTTATCTTTAAACCGCATTAACAAAACAATGATTTCAAATAATCATTCAAAAAGCATTTAATTACTTCAAAACACCTTTTATAAATAATTTCTTACCTGAAAACCATTATTAAAAGTAAGATTAACTTTACCAATAATCAAAAAAGGATTAGTAACCACAATAGATCTCATTTAATTGAATTTAACTTATCTAAGTTAAAATATGGGTATTTATATAACAAGCAGATATGCAAGAGAAATCAACCAATAACGATCAATCAACATATAGGAAAATGTCCAAGTTACTATAATTGCATAATTGGGTTCAATTGCTGCTTAATAGAAGTCAAAAGATAATCTATTCGGTGCATTACAGTAGAATGGTGATTTATTCTGCTAACAGATGTCAATTATAATTCAGTTAGCAACATGGTGTTTTACTCTGCTGAACATATGCCATTGGGTTTCATATTCAATTGGTGTTTACTTAAGGATAGTCGACAATGAAATCCCTTGAAATTAAAATATTCTTTTAGAAGAAAGTTATTTTAAAACAAAATCAATCTTCAGAATTAAAGTGGTTTAAAACTTTCAAACTTTATTTATTTAATAATTAAATAATATTTAAACTCTTTATTAAATCATAGTTAAACCATTAACTAAAAATTTAATAATAATTAACTATTTAATAAATAAATAATAATTATCATTCAAATAATAATTAAATGAAAGTTAAATAATAATTAGACTTTAATTAATCACTAGTTAATAACTTAACTATTATTAAATAATAATTAAATATTAATTTATTAGGATTAATTAAATAAATAATCCATAATTAAAAATCAAAAAATAATTTAACCTTTTATTAAATAATAATTTAAATCTTAATTAAGTCTTTAATTAAAACAATAATTAATTATTAAATAAATAAATAAACCCTTTCTTAACTTTTAAAATAATAATTAATTACTAATTAATCCTTCAGTAAATTATTAATTAATATTTAAACTTAAATCAATTAACTAATTATAACTGTTTGCATAAAAATTGGGCAAACACCTATAAGTTCGAATTTGTCTAAGTTACGTTTAAGTTGGTCGATATGGAGTTTTTAATGTTCCAATTCGTTAACAGATAATTTTTATAGTCACAGAATAGTTCATAAGCTCATAATTGGGAAGCAGTTAAAGGAAATAAGTCACATGAAATTTTATAGTGGTTTGGCTAGAACGTGCCTACGTTTACTATCCATCTTATCATGCTTGCTTTGATTTGATTACAAGTACAAGTTTGATTGGAAAGAGCAAAAACTAGGAGCGCTAGATTGGTTAAGTTTCAACGGAGTTTTCCCTCTTTTCTCAGAAATTCTATCTCTATTTTTGCTGAGGAACTCTGGTATTTATAGAGTGGAGCTATGAAGTGTGGAGGTTGAGATGATAACTTTTTGAATCTGGTTCGGCATCTAGGTAGAAGCATTTAGATCGTCGTTTGGGTTATGGAGCTTGCTTTGATTGGTTGCTCTTCCATTCTTGTTCGGTGCTTCTGCTTTGGAGCCTCTTATTTGTTGGACTAAACATTTGGTTCGGCATGCCTATGTACTGGACCAAATGATTGGTTCGGTGTTAGATATGTCGTGCCAGACCAAAAATTTAGTCCGGCATATCAGAGAACGTCGAACTAAAATCTTTTCCGGCATGTTGGACCAAATATTTGGTTCGCCATTTCAGTGAATGCCAGACCAAATATCTGGTTTAGCATTTTAGTGAATGTCGGACCAGATATTTGGTCCGGCTGTTTTGCCTTCTACATTATAGTCTACTTTTGCTTCCTTTCCTTCCTCTCTTCGCTTATTGGAAAACTGAGCCAACACTTGCCCCCAAAGTATGTTGTGGAGTTACTTGACATGATTTGTTTGGTTCGACACCAAGCTTTTACAACCGTTTGAAAACTCGAGACTGTTCGTCTTCCCTTCCTCTTCCCTTTAAATACTTCTCCCCTCTTCTTATTCATCTTCTTTTATTTACTTACCTTAGTTTCTTCAACTTTCTTCAAATCGATCAAAGTTTTGTTGCTTGGATACTCAATATTTCAACTTCTCCATCACTCGAGGTAAGGCTTTCTAGCTTCGATTTATGTCCCTAGGTTTTAAGGTTTAGTGTTTTAGGGGAGTTTGCTACGTGTTGTGGGTGTGAATAGTCGTTGCTTCGAATTAAGGAGAGGAAATGAGCAAGGGGATTTTTTAGAGTGATATGGTGAAGTAGAAAATCGTGTTTGGTGAACCTGGGGTAGCCGTTATTATGGAAGGTGAAAGGCCTTCTCTCTTCTTTTCTCTCTGTTTTTTATGCTAGCGATTCCAAATGGAATCCTAGGTCATGTTTATGGAATTTGGCTTACAAGCTAGAATTACCTAACTCAGCTAGGGCATGATACATGTTTATGTGTGTTGTTTGGCAACAGGAGGGTGAGCCTCGGGCCAACATAGTTATCATTCGATGGGTTTGGTTTGGGATTGTGATTCCGTTCGGTTTTTGGACAGGGTAATGCCGGACCAGACAGTTCGAGCATAGGGTTCATAGGTTTGCCGAGCCAAAGGGGGAGATTCTTCAAATGGTAGCTTGAGTTTCATAGGGCTAGGTTAGGAGTATGGTTTTAACCAGACCAGAGATAGGAGGCTTTAGACAAGCATTTAAATTTCCATTTACGACTGCATATTTACTAGGATGTTGGACTTATTCCTGCTATTTTACTTTCTTATGTAGGAAAATGTTGTCTGGTCACGAGCTCTGACTAAACATGTGTCATCACAGCCTGTCGGGGATGGCGCTTCTTCTTCTGATGTCCCTGCCAATTTTCCATGACAACCCAGCTCTGCATATGCTTTAGTGGAGGGCTACGCTCCCAACCAGACGCTGGTAATGCCTTTTGAGTGTTACCATAGCGTGTTGGCAATAGAAAAGCTTAACTCCATAGCTATGACATTTGGGATAGTTTGTCGGGACATGATGCTTTCCAGACCGAATGACAAGGCATGCTCCTCAGATAGATACATGGCATATAGTAAGTATCACTGTATGTGTAGCGCAATTCCTCCGCTCACTAATTGGATCGCCATTTTTCTGATTTACATGAAAGTCACTCCCTGCATCTTTAACCAAACTCTTATGCCATCCTAACATGCCTATATCTGATATTCATGAAACGCGATCAGGGACCCCCACCCACAAAGATATCATATACTTGTATAATGTAAGGAGTTATCGTAAAGGGAGCCCCTTCATCAGCTTAGAGTCGGCCTACAAATTCTTGCCAGTTCTCGATATACTCAAAGTTTAGCATGTTTAAGAAGGTGTACTTCTTTCTGCATAATGATGCCATTCCTCAACATGCTTTCACTTCTGGGTGAAAGTCTCCTTTATATTTTTTCTAAATTTTCTATCAACTCGGCTCCTTAACGTTCTGTATTTTCAGGTTGTGTGAAAGCGGCAGAGAACGAGGGTTTGAAAGATGGCCAAGGAAATATTAGCTGTCCTAGAGGTTGAGAGGGAAACCTAATTCTTACTCACGACACCGCGCTTCACTTTTACTACTTAATCTACCCTGGTCAATCTGTGTTCAAGATCAAGCCAAGTCAAAGCTGAGAGTGTAGCGAGAGCCGAAGGAGAAGAAGGAGATGTGGACAAAGGAAAGGATCCGGAAGAAGAGGGTGATGGGGCCAGAGCCTCGAAAAAGTTGAGGCGTAAGAAGAGCGCAGTTCGTCCTCTCCGTTCAGGGAAATCTTTGCGCATACAAGATGCTCCTTCCCCTGATGATGATGGTTCTCATTTGGAGGGAGACAGTGAGGAGGAGGAAGGTTCGAAAAGTAGATTCTGAGGAAACAGAATCGGAGGCTCATGCTTCTCATTATCTGGAGATCATTAGTAGCAAAGGCTTGGGTACGACTCGCGTGAAGAATGCCGAGATCATGCGAGAGTGTCCTGAGAAATTAGATAAACTTAAGTCGGCCCCTGGGCCAACTCTTGTCGATGACCCTTCTCAAGAGAATGTAGCTACGTGAGACTTAGGTGGAATGTTGTTTCTTCTAGTGCAAAGCGGAGCGGAAATTAGCAAGGCATTCGGGGTTTCCCCAGGTACTTTTGATTTCAGTATGTATTTGGGGTACTTCTTGAGAACTTTTTGTTTTTTGACGAATCCCAGTCTCCACTTGCTCTTCAATCTACTGAAGCCCGGTCGTCGTGTGTTTTTCTTCCTCGGAGTGGAGTCCCGTCCTAGTGTATTCCCAACTTGAGTAAGACCCCATCAAGGCTACTTGATCCAGTCACTCCTAAGAGTTTGTAGTAGCTCGTGGTGTCCCAGTGTCTTGCATGTTTTATGTTTATGTTTTTTCCATTTCTCTGCTCTAAAGTTGCTATTCGATTTGTTGGGAAAAGAAGAAATCCGAAAGGAATGAAAGTGTCGATGACTTGAACATTTCAAACGAATGAAAAGTGCCTCCATTCGTTCTAAGACAACCTCTCAAAAGGAAAAGACTGCGCAAGGGAATGTCGAGGAAACTCCTTCAGGCTTGGGTAGATGAGAGAGGCACGAAACGACCCATAAACGTGCAAGGTCTCCAGATAAGAATGCTACCTCCTTGGTTCTCAGACTTCTTCTTGTCGCCATCGCCAAAATCCCACTGGTCCTGAAGTGCATGAAGTACCTGACGATTTAGGGGAAGAAAATATTGATACCAATTTCTCTGATTTTCAACCGCTAATGCAGAATCCCATCGAGGATCACCCTCATATTAACCCCAGCTACGCAGGTCATCATCCAGTGGATTCTGATACTGAGTTCCTTCTGCCTCGAAATCCTCTAATCTGGATCTTGGATGAGACAAAATCTGTTGGCTTCGCCAACTTGACAACGAGAATGGTCCAAATTACAGATGAGACCAGCAAAATTGTCGATTATCAGTCCCGCTTAGCCAAGGCCGGTAAGGAAGTTGGGTGTGCCAATGTACAGTTGCGTTTGGAGGTAGAGGATCTTCGTAAGGCACTCAGGGAAAAGGATGCGAAGTTGGAGGCTGTCAAAGCATCTCGTGCAGCCGAGTCGCCATGGCCCGCTTGGTCATCTGAGCCCACGAAGCAGAGTGCATGTGGACATGGACATGGATATGGATCTTGGGGAGAGGGAGCAGGACCCTCTCAACCCCCTCCACCGATGAGCTACGTGGATCAGTTCAAGACCTTGGTCGAGAGGCAGGAGCAACTCGCTAGAGAGCATGTAAAGATTCTTTAGGGACTACAGGATATGATTAGGAGACATGATGAGTTAGCTAGGTCTCAGCGTGAGGTTGAGGCGAGCACTAGGCGACAGGAAGAGCGCCTTAGCTATTTGGATTCCTTTATTATAGCCTTCCCGTGTCAGGGAGGACAGGGGCATAGGCCTCCTAGCTCGAGATGATGGCTTTGTTAGCCTACATATGTCATCTAACTAGTATCGTATTGTAGTAGGGTTTGTTTTCTCTTTTTTGTTATAAATTTAAACTCTTATGTAAGCAATTAATATTCTATGGTAATATATCAGTATTGATGCTTTCCCTCTTTATTTTTGTGATGTTTACAAATGGAGGATAAGAACATAAGAACATTATTGCAAAAGTAAGAGAAGAAATAAGAATAACAAAAAGGAAAATAGAAAACTAAAGAAAAGCAACAGAAACGTCAACAAAAGATTTTAATAAATAAACTATTTTCTTATGTGAACTATGCTTGGAAAAAATAGAAAGGGTTTTTATAGGATAACAACCCAAAATCCCAAGTACGGGGGAAAGATGTGCATAAAAGATAATCGAAGAAATATGAAGCTTCTTCGTTTTCTGTCTTCTTTCTAACATAAGAACTTGAATTCAGAAAATTAGATTTTTTTGAAATTGAGTATTAAAAGTTGTGCATTAGGATTTGGATGAAAAATTGGTTGAGCTACACCTCTATTCAATAAGAGCGTGGGAAAAATTACGTGAAAAATGTCTTAAGTTTTTGAAAAATTACATTCATATAGAAATTGCAAGTATATTTAGGTTGTGTGCATCGTGTTTTAAAATAAATTTTTAAATTAAAAGCATTCATATAGGAGGTACCACTTAGAAACTTATGTATGTGCATACATTTTGTTTTGAAAAACACCTTTGCACAAAAGCACGGAAGGTTGCAAAATTGGATGTACACAAATTGGTTGTAATAAATGTGAAGATTTCATAAATTTTACCCTTGTCAAATTTCAAGGACGAAATTTGCTAAGGGTGGGAGAATGTAACACCTCGCATTTTTATACAGTTAAAATTTAATGTATAACGATAATTAATGAAAATAAATAATTTTGGAATTATCGAAATATGGCTTCGAAACTTGTACCATTGCGTCCGGGGCGGTTTTCTAATCAGTTTTCATATATAACTTGTCAAAATTTGAACAAGTATGAAGAAGTTATGAATGAAACAAAAACATGAAACAAAACGAAAAATAACAATAATATATATGTACGTATGGGCCAATTATAGACCAACTGGCACATAAGTCGACCGCACAGTCGACCCGCGTGTGCGACCTGGATACGTACATGACATGTTTTCTAGTTTTTATGCCATCCGAGCCATACGTTCTTCGATCCTGTTGGTCCGAACGACCTTGTAACATGGTGGCTCCAGGTTCAATGCAAGAATCCGAGGGTCTGAGATCCCCAAGCTCCAATATAACAAGGCCCTAGGCCTAACTATCTTCTCACAATTAGATTTTCTCCCATGAGTTCAGGCCTAAGGCTGAAACCTAGAAAGAAAATAATTTGTAAGGAGAAGATCTTCCAAGTTAAAATATTATACACCTTGGAAGAAGGGGATGCAGAAGGACTGTGGAGTCAAGTGGAGAACAAGCGAAGCTAAGGATGACAGGTGAGTGGATTTATTTATATACCTTTTAAGTTTAAGATATATTATCATTAGATTCTCGTTTAGAAAATTTTATTCGGTAATTAATCGTATTAATTAAATTATGCTGAACTATAAGAAAACTTACTGTTTATTTACAGTATTAGTATTTATATACTGTATTCTATGCCTTATTTACATCTTTTTCTACATTTTGGATTTTATGCAAGCGTCACTTTTCCTCTATCCTCTCCTTTTTCTTCGTGTATAGATTAGAATAGATTAAATGCGAACATGGATTAAATAATTAAGAATACTGAAATGAAGATGTAAAGTAATAATAGTTTAAGGAAAAGAATTACTGTAATAAATTGCATTAAAACGAAAAAAAGTTAATTTGGGAGTCATTATTAGATTAATTGGTCGGTTTAGAGAATAGGATACATTTCCATGACTTAACATCCAAAATATAGTGATAAACGTAACTGTAAGAATAAAAGAATTAAAAAGGGGAGCTAGTGTAAAATAGAGAAACCGCTGTATTTTACACTACTCCAACATAACAAAAGACATATCTTGCAGTTATGGATTATTTTTTACAGTATTATCCAATATTAAGATATACAAATGGATTACATAGTTTTCATAACCAACCAAATAAAATAGAATTACTTCCAAAAATAAAAGACAAGAAAGTAAAGTATGAATTGAATCAAGAAAATTATTAATCAAGAATTTGAAGTTGTAAAAATTAATGAGCCTAAGTCTACATTTATTGCGCAGGCTATTTAAATAGGCAATTGTTATGATAAGTGAATTATGTAATATTAAGAGAATTAGAGAAATTTCTATATCATAATAAAAGAAGGCATATTAACGCAGGCATGAAATGCTTGTAATTATATAACGGACTATAAAAGAAGAAAAGGTAACAATTACAAGTAGAATAACATAGGTTATAACTATGAAATAAGAACGGAAAAGCTTTTCGTGAGACTTATAATAAATTGCTAAGCAATGATAGTAGAGAATAATGGTAGAAGCTCATTTAAATAACCTATATTAAGTCAATAAGAAAATAAAATTGAAATGGTAAAAGAGGCTTATTTTTTTGAACTTAAGGATTTATATATTAAGTTAAATAAGCAAGTTAATGAATGCAGCTCATACTAACGGTATTCCCTATTAGATCTATGGTAATCTCACAATAATTAGAAGTGAGACAGGGGAAGAATATGCTAATAAAGTTAAATAAGTGGCCAACAGAGTAAGAAAGCAACCTAAACGCAAATTAAAAGATTAGACTTAGGGTCTAATAAAAGAACCGAATTGTGTTTGGAGCTGCCCAAAGGATGAAGCGTCTAACGAAGCAGTTCACCATAGATTCCAGCAATGGAGAAGTACGTCCAACTTAGAATTTTTCGCTAGAAGGAAGTATGAGACTTCAACAAGACGTGAGGATACTCTTGGATGGTCCTCATGGTAGGCCTAACGAAGCTGGATCCTAGGAGGCAGGTCTGTAGGTGTTCCATCAAGAGAGTATGCCTAGACTGCATTTTCATTGTAGGCCTAACGAAGCGGACCTTTGTAGGCAGTCAGAAAGGCTTGATGTTCGCAGTAGGGTATTCGTATGTCCAGTACTTACAGGTAAGGTTAAGGATAGTCGCATGCGGATATCAGCCAGCATCAAGACCAAGAGCGACTTCGGGAAAGAGTTAAACTAACAGGCCAATGATTCTTTCACTATCAAGACATTGGATGGAGGAGCACCATCAATTTGATGTTAGATTGTTTGCAGTAGGGCACGACCAATTAACTCTTTAGAAGTCTTTCGATTAGTTGTGGGGTGGCTGAATGGGGCCATAGCCATGATGAGAAAGGGACAGACCAACTAGAATATCTGTATTATAGGCCTAATGAAGCGGTCCTTTATAGATATAGAAAATCCTCTATTGAGTTCCGTACAAGGTAGACCTTATTGGCGGGATTCAGATGGTAGACAGAACGATTATGTAGTCCTTAATGTATGCAATAGGTAGTACATTATGGATGTCCGAGCACTGGTATAGACTAGTGCAGACACGATTTACGTTTTTATTGTAAGTAGTGGAGCGTATGTATTGTAAGCCTTACGAAGCGGTCCTTTATATATGTAGCTACGAAACGCTCACGCAGCAAGACGGTGGAACATCTACATTGTAGGCCTTACAAAGCGGCCCTTTACATACGTAGTTATGGAACGCTCTCGAAGCTAGAAGACGGAGTTCTTTCTAAGGAGGATACGGAAGGTGCCATAGGTGATACCTAGGACCAATACAGTCATTGGGCATATAGCTACATATATGTATATATTAATTATTAGGTTTTAATCTACTATGGAGTAGATGGGCACAGTTCATGAACAGAGGCAACGGTATTATAATCTAGTGGACCTAATATAAGAGTAAATGGAAATAAAACGAGATATGTAGAATTAAGCCTAGAAGTATATAATTTGTTCATTCACCAGAAATTTTGTTCTAACCCCCTCCTCGTAACATCCTACAGGTTAGGTAGATGGCG
Source organism: Allium cepa (assembly GCA_030765085.1). Lineage (NCBI taxonomy): Eukaryota > Viridiplantae > Streptophyta > Magnoliopsida > Asparagales > Amaryllidaceae > Allium > Allium cepa. The sequence goes on along the minus strand of CM060941.1, from coordinate 295,219,477 downwards.
GAGACTTCTCAGCTTTACGACACTTGCTTAGAAAGTGTTATGTTTGGGTGAGTATTTACTTACTATTATATTTTAGTCAATTCCGCTGTGAGAGAATTAATTTAGCTCTGATATATATCTTTGCCTATTTGTAGGATACTAGATATCCAACTCAGGTTTAAGTTGACTTGGTTTTTAGCATTTTTGAGAAAAATCCAAACCATTGGAATTCTGGTCGTTACAATATACATATCAGAGTAGTGATAAATAGACTACAACAAAAAGGGCTAGCAGAAAAGTCCAAGCGGAAACAGAATAGGCTAAGCCCATAAGGGCACCTAACCTGGAACACCTCGGTCTGGCCCGAGTACAAAATACTCGGGTCGGTCTATCAAAACAAATTATTTTATAAGGATAAGTGATAATATGAGCATAAGGCAAGGTGATAATCTTCTCAAGTGAGAAGGAATAATTCAAGGGTATACGGTTACTTCATAAGGCACAACTAAGTAGGTATAGTAATTTCAAGTGATATAAGGATACCACTAAATATGAATGCAACTCAAAGGCGATAAAACTTGATAACAAATCTCACAATAAAAGTACGTCTCATCTCATCATCGTATCACAAAACATCAAATATGGTTTAGGAGAAAAACATAACTCCAAAAAGGAGAAATCTCAAACCAGCCATATCAGCAACTTAAAACAACCTCCAAAAATCACCATCTCAAAATACGCCATAAGGCAATCAAATATAAATCTCCAAATAGGAGACTATAATCCCAAATAAACGCCAAAAAGCAAATCTCATATAATAACGTCAATAGGCAAATCTCAAATAATACGCCAAAAGGCAAATCTCAAATAATGTCAGTGTAGGCAACTCAAATTTCCATAAGGTAATCGCTATATATATATATATATAATGGCTTGAATGGCCAACCATGGAAAAGGCGATACACTAGGGAAATCAAAATAATCATTGAAATCATCTCAAAAGTTTTGCACGTGCTTTTGGCCGAAGCCTGCCAAGTACTAGTCTCTAAAATATGTACCTCGCCGGAAGGCAAATACGTCACAATAACAAATACTCCGCAATGGAAAATACGCTCCAATGGCAAACGCTGCAATGGCAAACGTCTTGAAGACAAATACACCGCAATAGCAAACGTTGCAATGGCAATGACCCAAAGGCCCGGTACTGGCAATACGTCTCTTAGACAAATGTGTCATAAACTCTCGGATAAAAACTTAAACAGTGTTAACGTGTATCCAATACCACACATTCGCACAAAACGGTTTACTAACCGCTAGTGAATTTCACACTCAAAGCAGTAAAAAATTTACCTCTTCTCATCGGTAAGACCTGAAGGTTAAAACGATCAATTGGAAAAGTCGGGAATTAACCGATAAGATAAACGCACGTGTCTCATACCACATGTTTTACTAAACCGTTTGATTCTCCTTATCATTCGCTCGAATAGTGCAAAAACGTGTATTATATATATAAAATAATTTACTTGAGAAAACAAGCTTTTAAAACCAATTTTCGAAATCGTATTTGGAATCAAACTTTGAAAATTCCCTTATTATATAGAATATATATTGTATAGCTCCAAAAATAATTCAAATATATTATTAAAATGCCAATTTATTTTAAAAATTATTTCTAAATCATTAGGAGAAAACCGTGCTCGAAAACCATGAAAAACAAAGAAAAAACCTCAAACCGATAACTTAAATTCAATTCGAATTCAATTCATATTCAACTCAAAATCAATTAAATTTTAATTTCAAACTTTTAAAATTTTAGCTAGCCTGTTAATAGGCATTATAGCTCTCAAAACATCGTGAAAACAAGAGGTAGAAGCTAAGAAATCAAATTGGAAACAATCGAAAACAAAGAAGCCAACACCAGAAAAGAAAAGAAAATCACAAAACAAATGCTACCTAGGTTGACCACTCTAGTCCCTTGGTCGACCATACAGTCAACCTAAGGGTGGGCATGGTCGACCTGCTGGTCGAACCTTAAGCCTTCTCTCGCGCGAAATGATTCCAGACGTTTTCCTTATGACGAACTGATTTTCAAGCTAAATTTTAACATAGAAAATGAAGGTGAAATGCTATGAAATTTGGCATGCATGTAATACATAATCTAAGCTACCAAATAAAATAAATCTGGTAGCATTTCATTGCCGAAATCACAAGTCATTGTCGTTCAAAGAAGCAACGATAAACTGTTTTCATAAGGAAGAAATTTATAAACAGAAATCGATGCAGTAACTTGTTTTTCACAGAATCAAGCAATTTGCCACTTTTATTTGCTAGAGATGTGAGATAACAAACTCACCTTGTGGTAGATAAGATCGAACCTTGATAACTTGAAGAAGATTGAAGCTTTAGGGAGGAAACGACTTCAAAAACCTGTAAAACTTCAATATACGGACATGCAACAGGAAATACACAGTATGTTAAAAAACCTTTCTCAAATATTCTTTTTAATGAAATAGTGAGGTTTGGACTGGGATTACCTTTCTGTTTCATATTAGAATTGATGTTCTTTATTTGAAAAAGATTTGAATTTGAAAGCTTGGTTGGAAGAACATGGAGCTTTTCTTTTACTATATTTGTATCAGGAAGGAAGAAGAAGAGAAGCTGAATTATGAACGTACATGAAGTAAGTTTCTTTTTTTCCCACTTGGTTAAGACTATAATGGACCTTGGATCCAAAATATGAATAAAATTAATCAATAAGTCTAGGTTTTAATTCATACTTAAACTGGAATGCATGTATATTTACCCATATGTAATTAACAAATGCCATTTTCTTTAAAATTTCACACAAATAACTAAAAACTTACATACACATGAAATAATATGTTTTCCTCATATAAAAAGATAAATTTTTACTTTTGAAATATTTTCATTATTAAAATCCTTTATTTCACAATAATACACAATTTTCACCAAATAGATATAAAAATCTACATTTTTAACATTTTAAAATTCCATAAATATTATTTTCTTACCCAGGAAAATATTATAAACCATCTTAAATTCAAAGTTACAATTAAAACACATTTTTAAACTAAATTCCATCTTTTTATTCAGATAAACAACCTCTAAAAATCACATTCTTCTTTTAAAAATTATTAAATGAAGTAATTGGCAATAATTAATACAATTATTGCATTTTCTCCAAATATAACTCAATTCCAATCATTATTAACCCAAATAAATAAAATAAAGATTAAACTTTATTTTTATCATTTTAAATTCCAAAAATTTATTATTTATTCCTAATAAAAAAATTAAAAATCTCCTATTTATTCTAATTCATAATATTAAATTATAAGTACCATTATAATTAATATTAACAAGTAATCTCCAAAACCAGGGTTGTTGCAAACTTCCCCCTTAAAAAAATTGTGTCCTTGCAGTTTCCAGAGAAAAGTTTGTATTCAACATAATTACTTCATCAAGCAAAAGATAAATAAACGAGCTCGAGTTTAAAAATTCTCTCTCTCAAAATAGAATGATAGAAAACAAGGTAAGGCTTGCTCGATTAATTCTATGGTTTCTAAAGTGCTAATATTGGAATTAGCGAACCATTGAATTTTTCGAGCAAAACACAAGATTTCGAAAGCGTCTCGCCTTTGAATGAGAACACAACAAGATGCCATATAAAGGATCAATCGAATGAGATTGATTTCTCATAAGCTCCTCGAGTAGGGTTGGAATTTAGCACAACTCCAACCCGAACTCTAACTAACAAAAAGATTATCGATATGATTTCCATATGACACTAAAGAAGAAACCGCACCGATACAAGACAGACACAAAAGAGGCAAGATAGATCAAGCAAAAGGTGGTTTCTCCAAAGGCCACCATACAAAAACGACCGCATAAATGCATGTCATTAAAAAATAACACGAGAGTAAGATAAACACAAGGAAATAAAATATATATATAATCTTAATCAAAAATTCTGAGAGTTTTAAAATTCAATTTTTTTATAATTATACCTACAGTTTTCAACACTTGAAAAACTTTCAAAATTTCTTACTTAGATTTTAAATTTAAATTCATTACTCTTTATTAGAGTAAATAAAGTTTAAGTTGTTTATTCTCTCATTCTTCCATGGGTATTCTCTAGTTTGCAACATTATTTTTTTTAATTTGTTTCTTAAATTTTCTATGTGTTAGAAATTTTCGAAAAAATCGACGGAGTCTCCTTTATATGGAGGGCCATATACAATATTACAAAAATGGCTTATATAATATACATCGACCATTAGGTCGGAAACACAAAATACACCATCATTCAACTCTTAAAATTAATCTGAAAACATACCTTTCTTGTTAACATTTTAAAGCGAGTTTGCACAATCTTATATATAATCTTTTTGCTCAAAATATAGTCGAATTATCCTCTTTCATTTGTACTTAACTCAAATAGATGATAATAGTTCATGTTCATATATAAGAAGTACTACATTTAATTATTAAAGGGGAACAGATCAATTTCATTTCAGACCTGTTGTAAAAAAAACATGTTTTGACCCAGAAAATAACCAAATCTGAAAATTTTTCTAATGTGAGTTATTCTACTCAGTCTATGCTTTCCGGCAATATAAAGATCACCAAAATCAGATTTACGGTTTGAAAGTTATGTTAAATTTACTTTCAGCTTGAATCTTAGAGAATTTTGTAATAGGGCAGAACTGTCTATCCACTTTCAAACCTATTTTAAACTAAATAAAAATTAATATCTTCCAAAGTGGTAAAAATAAAATTTATACCTTACTAAAAGTTTTTTCATTTACAAAAAGTTTGAACTTATTTGGAGTTATAAATCTCAAGTTATCACTATTTTAGTACAGCACTTTTCCAAACAAAATTTAAGCTTTTAAATCAATTAAAAATTTGAAATTTATCCAAACCACTTTAATCTCAAGCTACATTTTCAAACAAGCTTTTGTTAGATCAATTATTAAATGATTTACTTTTTCCCCGGAAAGCTAAGACATACAAACTTTATATAATCATCATAAAACATTTTATTAAGTGGAAATATTTTTATTACTTTCCAAAATCTATTTTAAAACAATTAACTTGAAAACTCATTTTGGAAGAGATAACTAATCTCTTTCATTATCAAGAGATGATTATTGATTATCCACTAAAATAAATTTTTGGGATATATATATATATATATATATATATAAATATATATAAAGTTTAAAATTATTCTCACAGTTTAAAATGATTATACTACATGAACTATTCATTTACCATAACAATCCAAATTCACATTTCCGCTTGTCACAAAATTGAATTTCCATCTAATTATCAACATAAAACTAATTAAATTTGATAATTAATTCAAACTTGTTTTCAAAAGAATTTTGCAATTTCAAACCCACAAGTTTTAATACCATTTAAGTTTAAAAGAAAAACTAGCTCACAAATTTATACTAAATATTCCAAACTAACACTTCTTTATTTTCTCTTAAGATAGAGTTTTATATCTATCCCCTATTATTACTCAAATAACTAAGTGTCAAAAATTTTTTTATAGTCATCTCTAATAACTTGTACTAAACTATTCAATTAATATTTTAATTTTTGAACCAAATTATTCTTTTACTTTAAATACATCATTTTATTAATCAAAGCATCAAATGATATTTTCTTCTAATTAAGACATTCCCTTAATTAGAATTATTCGCTTTACTTACCTAAATTACCATAATCGATTTTTTAAACTTCAACTAATATAAGGGTATTGCCTCGCCATTGATTTTATAGTGAATGACCCCATCAATTGGCTATAGAGTTGATCAAATGATCAAAACTGCCTCACCACTCATCCAACACTCACTATGGTTCAATGGCTTCATTAAACATTTAAAATAAAAATTAATACTCCACCATATTAATTATTTCCAAACTTCAGTTATTAAAACTCAATTTACCGTGTCTAACTGTCTCATCACAGCGTTTAGGAAATTCCTATTAATAACGTTAGCCAAATACATCGACCAGAATTCTTAAAGCACTAAACGGACAACCCAACACAAAATTTATTTTATTTAAAAAGAAACACCTCATATATAATACTCAAAATATTCTTTGCATTTGCCAAAAACAAAACCACTTAGATACATATCTTCAATTTTTTTTAAAATTTGAAAATACAATTTATTACGTATTCTCAAAATCAAGGAACACAAATAGAGCTCATCGAGATATTCCTAGATTACTTGATCCTCAAGATTAATGGAATAGACTGGAGTGTTCATTATTCCAAACTTATAATGATCCACTCACAAGACTCATAAAGAGTGCGGAATGCGGTAAGAGTAACGATATCCTCCATGACTCATAGCTCATGAAAAATTGGTAGGGTCAAGCTGAGGAATGACCCTAGAACCACTCAATAGATTAAAAAGAAAGAAATGAGATATAAAAATAAGGGTAAGATATCTTCTCGAATGAGGAGAAGTAACACTTACGATACATCATTACTTCAATTGAAGTAATATCACAAAGTATATCAACAATTGAGTATCCAAAGAGGATATCTCAAAAGGGGTAAGAATGGCAATCTCAAATAAATTTAATAAATCACCTTATTTCTCCAGTGGACATCCTCGTAGGAGGATGACCGAAAGGCTAAGAACCGGGAATGAAGTCAATACAATATTTGATTGCCCGTACCCGAAACGGACTTATAGAAATCAACCGATTCACAATGACTGGAATTCGAGATATATCATCAACATCTCAAAATTCAAGAGTGAATACAGAGACTTCGAAATCATCGTTAACATTCCGAAGGACAAGAAGCATCAAATCAGCCGAATAAGGATACCTAATGTAGGATTCTTCAAATCATAGAATGTGGCTTGATAATAGGCATGCCATTTCATCTCAAACACTCCAAACTCTAGATAGAAAATGGCATGCTAATTCGCACGAAAAGATAAGCTATAAGCAACAATCCCAAACCCTCATACATCATGTCAAATATTGCAGATTCACTCAATAGGCTTTGCAATCCTCATAAAAGAACCATACAAGAACATATAATAGCATCAACAAAATCCTCTGATACGGTGTCAAGCACCCATATTGAAGAGGACTCGAATAAAACAATCATGATTAGGATTACGCTTCAGATAAGATATAATCAATTCAATTATGGAATACTATGGAATAAAATATATTCCAAAACATATCCCAAACTTCTATCTCAAAGGACACGATAAGATAAAGGACATGATGATTAAGGGATTTGTAACACTTGTATTATACTTGGATATATCATATTATATGCTTCTGTTCTGTATTTATCCTATTTTGTTATGAACTCAGCTCTGATACTAAGCTGTGACGCCCTACCCCAAGACCCACATTAACAAAGAGTATTATTGGTTAATACGTTCTACTAATGCGGAGAATAGGGCTGGTTAGGAGCAACCATTTATAGTCTTGTCTTAAATATCTATTGAATACGTCGACTAGTGCTCTATATTTTTTTGCTATCTAAAGTGGATCGGCATATCCAATAAATGTTTAATACAAAACTACAGGTGGCCATAGGATCTATCAGGACAAAATACAACAACTCAAATGCATAAAACATCACAGAATAGCAAGTGGATATATACACATATACAGATAGATCCCAATACAATACAAATAATACATCATAAGTGGTATGACGACCACAATATACACACGAGTCAAAACAATATACATATTAGAGTAGCGACAAAAATACTACAACAAAAAATCTAGCAAATAAGTCCAAATGGAAGAAGAATATGCTAAGTCCATAAGGGTACCTACCCTGGAACACCTCGATCTGACCCAAGTATGATATTATATATAATACCAATTTCACTGTTTATGAAATATTCGCGGTATATGTTTTTAATAAATAACATCCGCTTACTAACGGCGTATAATGTCTATTTTAACAATCAATAGATATCAATCAACATTCAAACATGCATTCAAATATTTTAAATCTAACTATTTAAAATAAAATCGAAACTGATTCGATTGAGTGAGAAGTTCTCACCTTGATTTTAAATTCCGTTTTAGCGATTTATTTCGAATAAATTAAACGGACGTTTAATTTTATCCAAAATTCTCACTAACTCCAAACGACTCCAAACCAACTCCATCGCGTAGTGCTCGTCCATACGATTCCAACGCAACTGGTTTCGCGCGTTTTTGACCTCGTATGAAAAAGTTATGTAATTTACAAGTTTATACACGATTTTATAAAAACAATTACAACATTAATTAACTAATTTTATACCAAACTAAACCATAGCCACAGGATCCATCCCCTTCTCATCTGGGCCGCTCCTTTCTTTCTTCTTCATGTTCACGTCTCCAGTAACCAAGCCGTGTAAAAGAACCCATACATCAATTACTAGGGTTAGCATTTGCTCCTCCATCACTCGACTATACTTCATCAAACTACCACCATCGCGAAGCCCCCAACACAAGCTACCCACGGCCAGAAGCACATGAAGCTCGGCCATCTCCTCCACCTCGTATGGCGTGCGCACCTGGCCATGAACGGCCTCATCTTGCTCCCCCTTCGACGCTCCAAACCACATCTCCACCGTACGGATCTGAAGCTCTTGATACGCTCTACGATATTGCTGTTGAACACTTCGCGTAATTCCTTACGGATTGAGAGAGATTAATGGAAGAAGATGAGATGATTTCAGCCATCCAATTGATACTGGCGGCTAGGGTTTTGATATTAGGTTTTTTTTTTTTCTAAATTATGAAGGTGTTGGTCTATTTATAAAGAAAAATCGAACACTATTCATCCGGAAATTCCGAACTCCGATTTACGCGCCGTAACCAGCGTTTCTAGGGTTTACCCCGCGTTCCGGACACAATGGAACAAGTTTCGGAAGCTAATTCGGAAGTATGTGCGAGTTATGGCAATAAACGTTCAATTTAAATTAAACCGATTTAAGTCGATTTCTAGGCGTTTTAATTTGTACCGGACAAACGGTAAATCCAATTGACTTGAAATTTGAAACCTTACAATAATATCACATTACGGATCCGATGAAACTAGTTTCGTCAAAATCCGAGACTTTTTGAAAAATGGCTATTTTAACTCGCCAAATTAAAATTAAAAATAAATCGATGCGTTTCGAGCTGCCACGATCAAACGATAACTCCGATTGACACGAAATTTGAAATCCAGTAATAACTAACTATTACGGATCCAATGGAAATGGTTTCGTTCAATTCTGAGACTGTTCAAAAATTGACTATTTTCACTAGTCGATTTTAATATTAAAATATTCAATTTTCACAAATTAACTTTAAATTCGATTTTAAAAGTTCTAAAATATCATTCTAACTCCAATATGATAAAATAAAATTTTACAAATCATTTTCAATCATATTTAACTCAATTTTCAATTATTTCCATAATTTAACATATTAAATTATCGATTTAATTATTCAATTAAATCCAATAATTCAAATAAAAATTTATTTGACTTATAAATTCACTTATTAATATTTAAAATAAATTAAATATTCAAATTTTAATTATCAAAAATTCTGGGTCGTTACAATCTTCCCCACTTAAAAGAATTTCGTCCTCGAAATTATCAAGTAAGAAAAGTTACAGAATCTATTAATTTTCCCAAAATCCATAGTTAAACTTCTTATAATACTTTACTAATTTTTCAAATCATACTTAGTTATCTTTTCAAAAACAACTACTATTGTTTAACTTTCAATTCCAAAATCAAAGTTTATAGTTTTCAAAATTTTCCAATTTTTCTCAATTTTTTCTCTAACGCCTTAAATTTTCGGAAAAATTCGCCATAGTCTCCTTTGCGCGGCTCGATCCGAAAAAAAAAATGACAGTATATATATCACAAATATACATCTCATCAAGTAATGAGGCATCCCGAAGGGAAAAAGTGTAAAAGTACGGTATGTAATCCGAGATATGTACCTTATATTTTTATTAGCAAGCATATACGGCTAATATAGCGCGAAAGCGAGCTCCAAATGCGAAGCAAACGCGATCCGCACCTACTAATCACTCAACAAACAACATGAGAATCATGCATATAGATAATAGTATCGATATACAACATATAGCAACATAACAACTATATATGTCAACATAGCAAATGTATGAAAAGCAATATATTCAACCATCAACCAACTAACATCCATAGCCAATATATATTCATTCATATTCTCATTAATATTCAATGAATTGGTTTTCAATTTAATCACATTTGATTCATATACAGTGGATGTTCTTATTAACATTCATTTTCAATTTGCTTATATTCACTAATTTATATTCAAGTTGGTTCACTTCCAAATCAAATTCAATTCTATTCAAATTTATTTACTTCTAATTTGAATTCAATTACATAGCTTTAAATTTCACTAATTCACTTTCATTAATACTTAATGAATTATATACAATTAACTAACAATCATATAACAACCAATGTATATTAATTACAACCAAATTCCTTTGCTTATCAATTGGTTTAATTAAATTAATTTTCATTCAATTATTCAACTTCCAATAACATTAGATTTTAATGAATTAACACTTACATCCATTATTTCATACAAATTTTATTCACATTCGATTGATTTACATTCAATCCATTCATTTAATTCAATTACAACAGTTGAATTTTATTTATATAACTTAAGTTCATATCCATCACTTAACTTTAATAATTTACTTTGATACCCAAAGTCAATTCCATTCAATAACACTTAAGTTATATTCCATTTAACTTTAATTTCATTTTTATTTACAACTCATATTCATATAGTTTCACTTCTTATATATACAAGTTTATTTCACAATTGTAAATCACTTTAATTATAATTCAATTCTTATAATTCATTTGCTTATACAATTATTCTTTTATTTAGATTATTCAAACAACTAAACAATCAACTTATATACACTTTAATAATTCTAAAAATTATTCCTTCATATATAAAATATAATCAAGGTAAAATTATTTCATTTACCCAATTTAAAACAATATTGTGTCGAATTGTTCTGTACAAGTGTTTAGAGATCCCTATCAACAACGTTAATTACTCGTATTAACCAGAATCTATATACCACTCAACAAACCAATCATCACAATATAAAACAATTTCATATTCACTAACAAATACGCTCTCATAGCTATTATTACACTCAAACTCAATCTAGAGCACTCCTGACTCTATCTCTAATGAGTAATACCCAACAGAACCATGGTTGTCGCTTAACCATAAGCTCTGATACCACATTGTCAGGACACGATTCTTCGTCTTCCGAAAATTCAACATCGACACTCACTTTATCAACTGCCGAGGAATCGAACGACGGAAAACCGAACACTGAGGGTTTTTAAAAAGAAAAGAAGAAGAAAGAAGAAAGAAAAAGAGAGATAAGAGATAAGAGAAAAAGGTAGAAGATGGAGGGAAAAGAAAATAGAATTTTTTTTAAAATAGAAAGAAAAAGAGAATAGAGAACATAGAAAATAGAACGGAACAGAACACAACAGAACAACATCAGAATCTCACAATTCGTAGCGGAACAACATATAATAATAAATGAATAATCTTCAAAACAAAGAACTATATCAGTTATTACATTTTATACATTTCATTACATCATATCATCAGAGTGTACAACATCATACAACATCAAACAGTGCAGCGGAAAGGAAATACTATATAACTAGTAATACGCCATGCCATCTAGCTTGCCTCCAGCAACTCCAGAATATCCAGAAAATCCTGATAAACCTTAACTCTTGACTGCCCGTGTAGAAATTGGTGGGCACCCAGAGTTTACGAAGGAAAACAATAAACTCCAAGTCAGTCATGTGACTGGTGTGAGAACTCAAAACAGTTTATTTATCTTTAAAATCAAAATAGAGGAATATTTTTAAATTCAATTCGCAATGCTTTTAAAAATGAGACTACCATAAGACCTCCTGCCACACACACAATGCAAACGCAGACTTGGAGAAGATTTCTCCTTATGATAGCCAAACATGCTTGATATGCATTAAAATCAAATCAATTTTGATATTATTATTAGTGCATAGTGTATAAAACGATTTCGAAAGTAGAATATAAATCTTAGCCAGTATAGGTACCATTATATTATGCCTACTATAGCTACTTCCTGAGGAAGCAGGTTCTACAACTAAAACCGTACAAGATCGTATTGTTTCTTTGGATTTCCAACGAATGGTCAGGCCAAGGAACTTCCCATTGCCACATGAGAATGCCTCTGGATGGACATCCCCGAGAACCAAACCGGATCTCTACCAACACAAGGCCGGGTTACCCCTAACTGAGTAACAACTGACCGAATATGCCATCCCCCGGTCCTTTGGGACCTTTTCACCGAGCGCTCGCAATCAATTCACACAATCATAACAAAGTGTTTTCAACATGAGTAAGTATCTGGGCTCCATACCATGATACCACCCTTTTCCAGAAGGAAATGCACACATCCTAAAAGGCGCTACCCCTCATAACCTTGCTGCTTCTTTCCTGTTTTGACCATTCACGGGGTGTGAGGCTCGACGAAGTCACGTCCACAAAAACATACTTTATACAAAAGCCATGCTTTGGGTCAACAAATGATCAACACAATGATCACCAAGATAGACGATCAAATAAACGATCCTATCACAATAATCAACACAATGATCATTTCAGCATCACTCAGCATGTCACATTACCAAATTGGGAATATATCGCTGATAACCTTCAACTACATAACCTCTAAGCTCGTACGTCTCAGAGAAGGGTGTTAAGCTAAAAGAATAAATTCTCCGCCACCAACAGAAATATATTTGAATGAAATCGTCTTTATATCTCAATTTGTAATGTCAGACATACAATCCATACAAGTCTGTTCCGGGCTCGAACAAAACCGAAGGCACTTCTTACGAAGCCCTTGCAATCCGGGTATTCACAATCCCGATCGAATTTCCCATCACTTAGGAGATCTCTATACCAGGAGCTACCCAGTGCGGAGACAATCGATAGGTCATCCTATCGCTTTCACAAATACTCGGTCTTCAACACCGGTCATCAATGCAATTCACAACGACGTATCACATATTCGGAATGGGTTATACGACCCCATGGTCCTTTCCCGGTTAACCCGAATAGTGAGCGCTTATTCAAAAATAAGTGTGGCATTCAAATTCAAACAAATCACATCAATTTCCCATTCAAAGGGAAATATTGATAGTCGGTTATTGAACTATCAATAGATATGCACAACATCACTAGATTCCAAATAATTTTCCAAATTATTTATTTTCCAAAATATCTTTACTAGATATATAATTTCACACTTCAAAAATAAATCAATATTTATTTTTAAACAAGTTCCACTTCCTTTTATAAATTCCATAGTGAATTTATATTTCACAATATCCATGCATATGTGATTTCAATTATTCATTTCAATTTATCTTCAAAAAGATAAATTCTCAAAATATTCACTTTATACTGGAAAACATTTCCATACTTATTAAATAAGTAATTCACGAATTTTATTTATTTTCAACACTTAGAAAATATTCAATATACTTAAATCGAGATTAAGTATATATTTTATTCTTTAAGGAAATCATTCTCTTTAACATATTTATTTGGGCCAAAACGAATGTTGCGTAAAACATCGTTACGACAACCCAAAATCACTAGTATAGGGATTCGAAATTAAAATAGATATATAAATCCCAATACTATACAAAACATCTCCTTTCGGAAATCATTTACTATAACAACAGTGTTATAGTCCATTATTTCCTTCTATTTCTCAAAAACGTCTATTTCAACAATAAATGTTGAAATCTATGGTTTTGAATCTCAACATATTTTAAAACATCGTTAGATCGTTTTTAATTCAATTTAAAATATCACATTCTAAACATTTTCTTTAACATATCATTCACTATTCAAAAACGTGAATATATTACGTTAACCAATTTCATCCTTTATTCATTTTATTTCTAAGGATTATTCACAGTCAAAAATGTGAATATAACTCCATTAATAAGTTTCAACAGTTTACTTATCAAAATAAGTCATTTGCGGATTTATAAAACAACGTTTATAAATTCCATTTCTCTTTATTTTGTTTATAAAAACTTCCTTTTATAAATTCTTTTATTAACCTATTCGATTTATAACTCAATTATAAAACAAAGGTTCACATTATAAGTTAAACACTTATAAAACGATTATTTTTCAAAATCGTTCTTTTAACTTCCCAAATTATAAATCTTATAACTTATAAGATTGTTTATTTATCCAAAATTCATTCTTTCAATAACTTTATAAATTTTATAAACCTACTGTTTATAAAATTCCATTTCTAACTTCACTGTTTAAAATTCTATAAATTCCATTCAATTATGAAATTTATTTTCACTTCATTCAAACACTTATAAAAACTCGTTTTTAAAATGTCAATATTCCAATTTATAAATATCCATTTATAAATCTCTTAATATAAATCAATTTATATTATTCTTTAAAACATATGTAATCTCCTTTATTATTTCACCATTTTGATTCATAAAATAATTAAATTTTATAAATCCTATATTTAAACTTTTTACAATAAATTCTAAAATCCCGATTAAATTCTTTTATAAAATCAATAGCATCATATTCTCAAAAATCAGTTTTTCTAACCATATTTCTCAAAAATCAAAATTTTTATAACTTTAAAAATTATAACGTTTATTTATTTAAAATAGATCAAATTCCAAAATTATTTTATAAAACGTATACTTTTCAAAAATCACTTAAAAAATCATTTTAAAATTCCAAATTTCGTCTAGTGATGCTACACACCAAATAGTCAATCACGACTACAATGATATCATATATCAATATGAAAATCCATCAAATATCAAAATATCTGAAATCAAATAAAAACTGTTGAGGAATCCAGTTGGATCCCTCCAACCTGTTTTCCTGCATCCAAAAACATTAGCACAATACCAATTTCGCTCCAGTACGAAATTATCGCGGTATATGGGATTTAAATATTATCCGCTTAATAACGGCGCAATAGGGTCTCATCCGCTAAACAAAAATGCGGGAAGTCAATAACTGCAATATATACATATGCCAATATATATATATTGATATTATATATAATACCAATTTCACTGTTTATGAAATATTCGCGGTATATGTTTTTAATAAATAACATCCGCTTACTAACGGCGTATAATGTCTATTTTAACAATCAATAGATATCAATCAACATTCAAACATGCATTCAAATATTTTAAATCTAACTATTTAAAATAAAATCGAAACTGATTCGATTGAGTGAGAAGTTCTCACCTTGATTTTAAATTCCGTTTTAGCGATTTATTTCGAATAAATTAAACGGACGTTTAATTTTATCCAAAATTCTCACTAACTCCAAACGACTCCAAACCAACTCCATCGCGTAGTGCTCGTCCATACGATTCCAACGCAACTGGTTTCGCGCGTTTTCGACCTCGTATGAAAAAGTTATGTAATTTACAAGTTTATACACGATTTTATAAAAACAATTACAACATTAATTAACTAATTTTATACCAAACTAAACCATAGCCACAGGATCCATCCCCTTCTCATCTGGGCCACTCCTTTCTTTCTTCTTCATGTTCACGTCTCCAGTAACCAAGCCGTGTAAAAGAACCCATACATCAATTACTAGGGTTAGCATTTGCTCCTCCATCACTCGACTATACTTCATCAAACTACCACCATCGCGAAGCCCCCAACACAAGCTACCTACGGCCAGAAGCACATGAAGCTCGGCCATCTCCTCCACCTCGTATGGCGTGCGCACCTGGCCATGAACGGCCTCATCTTGCTCCCCCTTCGACGCTCCAAACCACATCTCCACCGTACGGATCTGAAGCTCTTGATACGCTCTACGATATTGCTGTTGAACACTTCGCGTAATTCCTTACGGATTGAGAGAGATTAATGGAAGAAGATGAGATGATTTCAGCCATCCAATTGATACTGGCGGCTAGGGTTTTGATATTAGGTTTTTTTTTTCTAAATTATGAAGGTGTTGGTCTATTTATAAAGAAAAATCGAACACTATTCATCCGGAAATTCCGAACTCCGATTTACGCGCCGTAACCAGCGTTTCTAGGGTTTACCCCGCGTTCCGGACACAATGGAACAGGTTTCGGAAGCTAATTCGAAAGTATGTGCGAGTTATGGCAATAAACGTTCAATTTAAATTAAACCGATTTAAGTCGATTTCTAGGCGTTTTAATTTGTACCGGACAAACGGTAAATCCAATTGACTTGAAATTTGAAACCTTACAATAATATCACATTATGGATCCGATGAAACTGGTTTCGTCGAAATCCAAGACTTTTTGAAAAATGGCTATTTTAACTCGCCAAATTAAAATTAAAATTAAAAATAAATCGATGCGTTTCGAGCTGCCACGATCAAACGATAACTCCGATTGACACGAAATTTGAAATCCGGTAATAACTAACAATTACGGATCCAATGGAACTGGTTTCGTTCAATTCTGAGACTGTTCAAAAATTGACTATTTTCACTAGTCGATTTTAATATTAAAATATTCAATTTTCACAAATTAACTTTAAATTCGATTTTAAAAGTTCTAAAATATCATTCTAACTCCAATATGATAAAATAAAATTTTACAAATCATTTTCAATCATATTTAACTCAATTTTCAATTATTTCCATAATTTAACATATTAAATTATCGATTTAATTATTCAATTAAATCCAATAATTCAAATAAAAATTTATTTGACTTATAAATTCACTTATTAATATTTAAAATAAATTAAATATTCAAATTTTAATTATCAAAAATTCTGGGTCGTTACAACACGGGTCAGTTTAGCTATAAAAAAATCTGTTTATAAGGATAAGTGATAATATGAGCATAAGTCAAGGTGATAATCTTCTCAAGTGAGAAGGCATAATTCAAGGGTATATGGTTACTTCACAATGCACAACTAAGTAGGTAAAGTAATATCAAGTGATATAAGGATATCACTAAATATAAATGCAACTCAAAAGCGATAAACTTCATAACAAATCTCATAGTAAAAGCATGCCTTATCTAATCGGCGTATCACAAAACATCAAATATGGTTTAGGAGAAAAACATAACTCCAAAAAGGAGAAATTCCAAACCCGCCATATTAGCAACTCGAAACAACCACAAAGAAATCACCATCTCAAAATATGCCATAAAGCAATCAAATATAAATCTCCAATATAGGAGACTATAATCCCAAATAAACGTCAAAAGGCAAATCTCATATAATAAGGCCAATAGGCAAATCTCAAATAATACGCCAAATAAAAATCTAAAATAACTCTAGTGTAGGCAACTCAAATTCCCATAAAGTAATCGTCATATATATATATATATATATATATATATATATATATAAATATATATAAAGACCCGAATGGCCAATCATGAAAAAGGCGATACACTAAGAAATCACAATAATCAATGAAATCATCTCAAAAGTTTTGCATGTGCTTTTGGCCGAAGCCTATCAAGAATTGATCTCTAAAATAGGTTCCACGCCTGAAGGCAAATACATCACAATGACAAATACGCCGCAATGGAAAATACGCCACAACGGCAAACGCCGCAATGACAAATGTCTTGAAGACAAATACGCCGCAATGGCTAACACCGCAATGCCAATGACCCGAAGGCCTAGTACCGGCAATACATCTCTTAGACAAATATGTCACAAAATCTCGGATAGGAACTCGAACAGTGTTAACATGTGTCCCATACTACATGTTCGCACTAAACAGTTTACTAACCATTAGTAAATTTCACACTCAAAGCAGTAAAAAGCTCTTCTCATCGGTAAACTCGACCCGAAGGTCAGAACGATCAAACAGACAAGTCGGTAATTAACTGATAAGATAAACGCGCATATCTCATACCACGTATTTTACCAAACCATTTAATTCTCCTTCTAGTTCGCTCAAATAGTGCAAAACCATGTATTATATATATTAAATAATTTACTTGAGAAATCAAGCTTTTAAAATTAATTTTCAAAATCGTATTTGGAATCAAATTTCAAAATTCCCTTATTATAGAGAATATATAGATTGTATGGCTCCAAAAAGAATTTAAAATATATTATAATTATTTAAAATGCTAATTTATTTTAAAAATTATTTCAAAATCGTTTGGAGAAAACTGTGCTCGAAAACCATGAAAAACAAAGAAAATACCTCAAAACCGATAACTCAAATTCAATTCGAATTCAATTCAAATTCAACTCAAAATCAATTCAAATTTGAATTTCAATTTTTCAAAAAATTAGCTTGCCTATTAATAGGCATCATAGCTCTCAAAACATCACGAAAACAAGAAGTGGAAGCTAGGAAATCAAATTGAAAACAACCGGAAACAAAGAAGCCAACACCAGAAGAAAAAAACACAAAACAAATGCTCCCTGGGTCGACCACCGGGTCGACCACTCTAGTCCCTAGGTCATCTGTACGGTCGACCTAAGGGTAGACATGGTTGACCTGCCGGTCGACCCCCAAGCCTTCTTTCACGCGAATTGATTCCAGGCGTTTTCGTTGTGATAAACTAATTTTCAAGCTAAATTTTAACATAGAAAATGAAAATGAAATTCTATGAAATTTGGCATGCATGTAATACAATATCTAAGCAACCAAATAAAAGAAATCCGGTAGTATTTTATTGTCGGAATCATAAGTTACAATCATTCAAAGAAGCAACAATAAACTGTTTTCACAAGGAAGAAATTTAAAAACAGAAATCGATACAGTAACTTGAATTTCACATAATCAAGCAAATTGCCACTTTGATTTCCTAGAGATATGAGTTGACAAACTCACCTTGCTATATAGAAGATCAAACCTTGATAACTTGAAGAAAGATTGAAGCTTTGGGGAGGAAACGACTTCAAAAACCTGTAAAACTTCAATATACATACATGCAACAGGAAATACACAGTAGATTAGGAAAAAAACCCTTCACAAATAAGAATTTTATGAAATACTAAGGTTTGGAGTGAGATTAACTTTAAGTTTCATATTAGATTTGATAAGAACAGCAATTTATTTGAAAAAGATTTGAATTTGAAAGCTTGGTTGGAAGAAAATGGAGCTTTTCTTTTAATGTATCTGTTTCAGGAAGGAAGAAGTAGAGAAGCTGAATTATGAACGTACAGGAAGTTAGTTTCTTCTTTTCTCACTTGGTTAAGACTATAATGGGCCTTGGACCCAAAATGAATAAAAGAAATCAGTAAGTCTAGGTTTTAATTCATACTTAAACTAGAATGCGCATACATACATACATACATATATATATATATATATATATATATATATTTACCCATATGTAACTAACAAATGCCATTTTCTTTAAAATTTTCACACAAATAAAATTGAAAACTTGCATGCTCATGACATAAATTGTTTTCCTCGTATAAAAAGATTAAGTTTTACTTTTGAAACATTTTTATTATTAAAATCCTTTATTTCACAATAATACACAATTTTCACCAGACAAATGTAAATATCTACATTTTAAACTTTTTAAAATTCCATAAAAATTATTTTATTACTCGAAAAAATATTATAAACCATCTTAAACTCAAATTTACAATTAAAACACATTTTTAAACTAATTTCCATCTTTTTGTTTAGATAAACAACCTCAAAAAATCACATTCTTCTTTTAGAAATTATTAAAAGAAGTAATTGGCAATAATTAATATAATTGTTGCATTTTCTCCAAATAAAACCCATTTTCCAATCATTATTAATCTAAATAAATAAAATAAAGTTCCAAACTTTATTTTTCTCATTTTAAATTCAAATTTTTTTTTTTGTTTATTCCCAATAAACAATTTAAAAATCTCCTGTTTATTTTAATTCACAATATCAAATTACAACTACCATTATAATTTACTATTAACAGGTAATCTCCAAAACCAGGAATTTTACATTATTAAATCTTTAAAAATATGAGATAAATTCTAAAAATATGTTAAAATATTTTTAAAAAAATTAATGGAAAAATTGGGCATTTAAAAGGTTTAAAATAGGATTTGTGATATGGTGCCCTTAAAAGCACTATTCACCGGCAACTTAACAAAGGAAGTTGGACATTTATGAAATAAGATTTAAACTGGAGTTTTCTTCCCAAATCCTTTATAAGTAGTTTTTCAAATAATAAATCAAGTACTTTAAAGGGTTTAGAGTTGATCAGATAACTTGACCACCTTATGGGTGACAGAGGGATAGTCTTTAAGCTAGGGTTTGAAAAACCAGTTTCCTGCTCTCCCTAGCTATCTGAACTGGCCCGCTGGAGGAGATAGTAAATTTAATTTAATCGGACTCCATCTTGCTACGATAAAAGGAAAGGAGATTTGGATTTTTCCAAAGGTTAAACCATATTTTAAAATAATAAGATGTTTGTTGATACAAGTAACATTCTGGTTAAATTCTGTATTAAATTTCGAGGAGGGAACTTATACTATTTGTTCTAATTTAAAAGGTGATTTCATCGTTATTCAATGAAAAGTACGGGTTCAATACAGTAATTAGTATTGAGTAAAATTAGTATAATTTGTATGGATCCCTTTTCACTCAATAATGTTTTCCTATGTAATTAAAGATAAATGATTTGAAATTGGAAAGAAGTTTAATAATCCCATATACGCTGAAAAAGAAAATGGTTTAAAGACTTGTATATCTAAGAAGATATTTTACTTGATAAAAGATATTGATTAATGAACAATAATCACCCACATACTTGACATCTTTTATCGATAATCGATTCGGAGAAACCAGGATCGAATTTGGGTGATTCCTATCCGAAAACCACTTCGAACCAATATGCATGTTCGAAAGTGAAGACATGTTGAAACAATGATTTTGAAGATGGAGATCTTCGTAATGTAGGGCAACTTTTCACTAACCTCTGGGGTAATTCCCATATCATATATATGGTGGCAATGGTATCTTCATTTTGAAATCTTTGATGCAAGGACTGCTCACTACTAATCATAAGGTGATTTCCAAATAGGATGCAGTGGGAGAAGTGCCTCCGATTTGTCCTGTTCCTGAAAAATTTGTGTGGACGAGTATTTGACATTGCATTTCGAAGACCACATACATTGATTTTTATAAATGTACATCTATTTGGTGGTGTAGAAGGTAACCCCTCTTACACTTAACACCTTTCCATGAGTCATGTGAACACAGGGATTGTACTTTTGTAAAAATCAATAATATGTTATTAGAAATAGCAATGTGGCGTTCAAAATGGGATTTGTTTTGTAAAAGGTAATACGTTACCTCAGGCCTCACATCCGAAAATGGCCAAAACAAGGTAGCCGTAAGGCTATGTGGGTCGCACCCATTGGGTATGATCATTACCTTTTTAGATTACCCTCTATATATCGGGTTTGTTGTATGCTATGGCCTTTGATATGTCGGGAATGACCGGGGTGATGTCATATTCACTACCATTCAAGATCATTATGTTGGTAAATGGAAAAGAGTAGGCCAATCTTGCCAGATGCAAAGGATCGTCTTTGGATCCTTGATACATTCCTCTAGAGATGTAATGTATGGAAGGTAGTTCCTTACCTGTCATTGTATGGAATCCATTCTCTAATAAGTGCCTTCAGACGTAGTTGTACGCCTATTATGTTGGAATTTAATCAATATAACAATTTTGGCTATGATTAATATGTATTCATAATCTAGACACTATTATAATGTCACTGGATTTTATATAGCAACGTTTTGGTTATCATAAGGTAAAAACCCATCCGTATTTATGTGCGGTGTAGTCTTATGAGACACCTATTGCTTTCAAAAATATCTTTGTTTTGATTTTTCTCATACCAGTCTCACGACTGACCCGAAGTGTATTTTCTTTTCCCTTAAACACTGGGTGTCTTGTTTTTTCGAGCTGTCAAGTAGTTCAGGTCTAGCTTGGAACATTTTGAAGGAGCTTGGAGCATGAGCCGGAGTTTTCTCTGTAGATGGTTATCCATTTCCATTTCCGCTGCATTTGTTTAGTGTTTGTATTCAGCATTGGTAGGGATAAAGATTTATATCTGCCCAGGCTGAGATTAGGATAGACTCTGATGTATGTATATATTCCGTTGTAAAGATTATTCATTGAAATAACATATGTTATTTCATTCATGTAAGATTATGTTTTGTCTTTATTTATTTTCTCTTTTTACCCTTAATCAATCTGTCTTTCCGGCACTTGGATATTCAATGCGTGAATACCGATGATGTATTAATGTCGATATCTGAGGGTCAAAAAGGTGGGTTGTCATAGAATCTATCTTACATGTTCTGTATTAAACATTTTAATAAGGAGTCCTTGCATATTATTTGGTATATTCCCAACACCTTTTATACTTACTATAAAAGACGTCATTTATAAATCCAAAATCGAGTATTAAAACAATTATAACTGATTTTAACATAATTACATTGTTAAAATCAGCAATGTGTTGTTAACTTGCTGTTTAGAAATATCAATATACACTTTTGTATGTTCTTTCTTGTGAACACATGTTTCCTCTGTATTTTGATGGATAATCAAACTATTTGATATTTCTATCAAAATATTTGTTCAATTCCGCTGCTTATAAAATGATGCTTTCTATCATTTCTTGGATTATATCCAAGGACTCACAAACTCAATATCGCTCCCACCAACTTCGAGATATTTTTGATTATTATATGTAATTAGCTTACTCTATTTCATTATTTTAATTTTCTATTTCAATACGTATGTAACAAATCACAAAATCTTATAAAATGATATTTTTTTAGTATATACAAAGTAATTTGATCATACTGAATGACGAATCTATTACGCTAATTTCAACATTTGAAATTCACGAGATTATTCTTATTAACTTTGCTCACTTAATTCCAATTGCATTAGTTCTGCTCAAAAAGACATAATCGCAGCCAAAGGATCACATTCCTTCGGTCATGACTATAAAATCATATTTTGATAACGTACTTGAAATTCATTTTCATATCTTCGTGTTATACCATATTATAGGGTCAACACTCTAAATGGTTTAACTAAACAACTGAGGAATATATATTTTCGGCATTGATAAGAAACTTAAATTTTCTCTTTGGTACGTGAGAGCACTTATTAGATACTCTAATGTGATGTGTTCGTTTGGGTTAGATTAATTTCATTTCATCCCATGTAATCATCTTTATTTTTGGATTATATCCACTTCCATTTTACTATCAATAATTTCTTAAAGAAATTCCTTCACTGTGAAGTTTGTATTTCTTGAGACAACAATTGTTTCTCATTGCAGTGGAACAGGAGTTCATAAACATTTTATGGATTGCCTTATATAAAGCTGATTTGGTTTTAGTTTAAAAAACTTATGTTTAAAACAAAAATATGTCATCCAATGACAGTCATTCCCAAAATCATTTTGGGGAGACTCATATATGATCCCTTATGAACAATTATTATGTACGGACTTTCGGCGTGCACAACCTGCCAACTCCTTGACCTAGGATATGTTGGGGTTCCTTGTAAACCCTTATCTTGTATGATTTTGTAAGCTATTATTTAGATGAAATAATATTACCCTTGTGTACTACTCTTAAGTACAGGACCTTATAGAAAGAAATCAACTCAACTTCACTCATAATTAATCTTACTTTGTTCAACAAAGTTTGATTACTACTTATCTATACATCATTATGTATCATATGGAGGAGTGACTTTTGAGATTGAATATTTATTCATTTATAGGTACGTTCAAAACTCTTTTAAATATACTTACCCATTCGATCAAATCGAATCATTTCTATCACATGTTACATTATTTACGTCCACTTTATATTCTATGAGTTTACCTTACACTTAGACAAGCATATCAAATACACATGTCCTTGTCTGTGATGACTCATCAATGAAAATAACGATTTAGGTATTCATAAATTTATGATTGGATACATTTGTATGTATCAATCTAAATAGTTCATCAACTCCTACCTGTGCTTCCACTAAATGGGTGCATAACCCTTTAATTTTTTAAGATATTATTAACCATTTTCATATGATTCATAATCATACAATAAAAATAATTCTTCAAAACCGTGGCTTACTCTATAATTCCAAAATAATTGTAAATAATATTAGATACTTCTGTATTTTCCAATGTATCACTTTTGTCATGAACACAAATATAACAATATAGTTTTATTTCGTAATAAATATTCATAATATTCATATTGAAATATGGCTATGTCTATTTTTCAATTAGTACCGAAAATAGTAACTATTTCATAAATAATGTTCGGTACATTTTATGAAAACAATTCTAATAATTTGATACAATCAATAAGTGGTATATGGCATGCTCCGACTATTTCCGTTGTGTAACAACCTAATATTTTCAACCATTCGCATCCGCACATGTCGGACTTGAATTGCTCAAAATACCGCGTTGTAAATAAAATTTGGCAAATCTCAGAAATATAGTAAATAAATCATCACAGACACGGAGTAAATAATTATGCAGCGGAATTAAAAGAGATAGTAGTTCTTGAAGCTAATATATATATATATATATAAGATACATCAGAGTTAAACAAGATACAATAAAAGAGTAACAAGATACATCAGGTACAAATTAGAATACATCACTGGAATCACTGGATACTGAAAGCAAAATAGATGGCCGGATCTTCAAGAAAAGCTCCAACTCCGAAGGTGAGTCTTGAAAGTCGAATCACTCAGTCTAACTCGAGCGTAAAGCAAAACACAAAACAAACTCGAGTCAGGACATAAATACTTATGAACTGTAAATCAACTTAAGTGAACAGTAACAAAAATGCATCAGTAACTTAAAGGGTGCTTAGGACCGCCCATCCTTTAAGGATCCATTAAACTATTTACTATGTAGTAATATTACGCTATTATAATAATGTCTACAGTAAAATAAACTTACTTTAAAATAGCGTTAAGGAGTGACCCAATATTTCCCTTAACACGTAATAGTCCCAGTAATCCATACAGTATCAGTATATCTCCAGATCCGGAGACTACCCTAAATACTCCATAGGCTACGGGAGAAAAACAAACTCGTAGTAAGGCTCTCTATGGTAGGTGACACGGCACACAAGGCAATGCCAGGGTAGATATACCAATTATGCACACGGGCTGACAGTAACCTAGCAGCCACTACACCCACCTTGGAACACACTCGCAAATCAAAATCGGAGTATGTCCATCAAATCAACCACAAGTAAGAGTATAGTATCGAAGAAGTGCGTCCGACCAGAGGAACTACCCCTTTTATCCCGAGATTGCTCCTGTTTTAGCCATCTTAAGCCAACTCATGGGAGTCGGGTCCACGTTCATACCTCAATAGGATCGTCGCTACCATCCTTCTTCATTCTGGAATCTCCACCGCGTACACGGTTGTTAAAGTAGTTTTCGGAGTTGGCGAAGAATATGACAACTTCCGATCCCGGTCTCTTTAACAACCAATCGTTATTGTAACGCCGTGGTCATTTCAAAATAGTTTATGTAACGACCCAGGATTTTTAAATTTTTATTTGAATAATTGGATTTAATTGAATAATTAAATCGATAATTTAATACGTTAAATTATGGAAATAATTGAAAATTGGGTTAAATATGATTGAAAATGATTTGTAAAATTTTATTTTTATCATATTGAAGTTAGAATGATATTTTAGAACTTTTAAAATCGAATTAAAAGTAAATTTGTGAAAATTGAATATTTTAATATTTAATCGACTAGTGAAAATAGTCAATTTTTGAACAGTCTCAGAATTGAACGAAACCAGTTCCATTGGATCCGTAATAGTTAGTTATTACTGGATTTCAATTTTCGTGTCAATCGGAGCTATCGTTTGATCGTGGCAGCTCGAAACGCATCGAATTGTTTTTAATATTAATTTGGCGAGTTAAAATAGCCATTTTTCAAAAAGTATCGGATTTCGACGAAACCAGTTTCATCGGATCCGTAATGTGATATTATTGTAAGGTTTCGAATTTCGTGTCAATCGGATTTACCGTTTGTCCGGTACAAATTAAAACGCCTAGAAAATCGTTTAAATCGGTTTAAATTAAATCGATCGTTTGTTGCCATATCTCGCACATATGATCGAATTAGCTTCCGAAACCTGTTCCATTGTGTCCGGAACGCGGGATAAACCCTAGGAACATCAGTTTCGGTGCGTAAATCGGAGTTTGGAAAATCGAAATGAATAGTGTTCATTTTTTTCTCTATAAATAGACCACCACCATCACAAAAAAATAAAATAAAAAATTAAAACCCTAGCTCATTGACCAGCCGCCACCCCCTTTCACCAACGGCTAGAAACATTCGAATTTCTCTCCTCAATCACTCTCAATCCATCAATCGATTCACGAAGTGTTCAACTGCAAAGTTATAGAGGATAGAGAGAGCTTCAGATCCATACGGGCTTGATGACGTTTCGAGCATCGTGGAGGCCGAATTTATGCTGCAAAGTCGTGCGTGTGGGTGCGTTTTTCTCGATGATCGTGCGACCGAGCTCCACAGGGTGGTGACCGAGGGTAGAGGGGATGGAGGCGAGTTGAATGGAGGTCTTGGATCGGGGTGGAAGCAAGCAAGGTGGTCGAATTTTCTAACCCTAGTAATGTAGATGGGTTCGGTTTCTTTACCTGGAGATGTGCGCGCGTGAAAGGGAGGAGAAGGATAGGTGTGTGCGGGCCCGGTCTTGAGATCTACGGTGGATATGCAATTAGGTTAAAATTAGTTAATTAAAGTTGTAAATTATTAAGTTTAAATTCGTATAAACTTCATAATATCATAACTTTTTCATACGAGGTCGAAAACGTGCGAAACCAGTTGCGTTGGAATCGTATGGACGAGCACTACGCGATGGAGTTGGATTGGAGTCGTTTGGAGTTAGTGAGAATTTTGGATAAAATTAAACGTCCGTTTAATTTTATTCGAAATAAATCGCTAAAATGGAATTTAAATCAAGGTGAGAACTTCTCACTCAATCGAATCAGTTTCGATTTTATTTTAAATAGTTAGATTTAAAATATGTGAATGCATGTTTGAATGATGATTGATATCTATTTATTGTTAAAATAGACATTATGCGCCGTTAGTAAGCGGATGTTATTTATTAAAAACATATACCGCGAATATTTCATAAACAGTGAAATTGGTATTATATATAATAGCAATATATATATATTGGCATATGTATATATTGGAGTTATTGATTTCCCGCATTTGTTGTAGCGGATGAGACCCTATTGCGTCGTCTATTAAGCGGATAATATTTTAAATCCCATATACCGCGATAATTTCGTACTGGAGCGAAATTGGTATTGTGCTAATGTTTGTGGATGCAGGAAAACAGGTTGGAGGGATCCAACTGGATTCCTCAACAGTATTTATTTGATTTCAGATATTTTGATATTTGATGGATTATCATATCGATATATGATATCGTTGTTGTCGTGATTGACTATTGGTGTGTAGCATCATTGGACCAAACTTGAAATTTTAAAATGATTTTAAAGTGATTTTTTAAAGTATACGTTATAAAAGATTTTTGGAATTGATTCATTTTAAATAAATAAACGTTATACTTTTAAAAGTTATAAAATTATGGTTTTTGAGAAAATATAGTTAAAAGCTGATTTTTGAGAAATAAGGGATTAATGATTTTATAAAAGAGTTTAATCGGGATTTTTGAAATTTTTATAAAAAGTTAAAATATAGGATTTATAAAATTTGATTATTTTATAAATCAAAATGGTGAAATAATAAAGGAGATTAAAGATGTTTTAAAGAATAATATAAATTGATTTATATTAAGAGATTTATAAATGGATATTTATAAATTGGAATATTGACATTATAAAACGAGTTTTTATAAGTGTTTGAATGAAGTGAAGATAGATTGTATAAGTGAATGGAATTTATAAAATTATAAATGGTGAAGTTATAAATTTTGTGAAATTATTAAAGAATATACTTGGATGAATAATTGAATCTTATAAGTTATAAGATTTATAATTATGAAGTTCAAAGAAACGATTTTGTAAAATAATCGTTTTATAAGCATTTAACTTATAATATGGACTTTTGGTTCATAATTGAGATATAAACTGGAATAGGTTAATGACGGAAATTTGTAAAAGGAAGTTGTTATAAATAATTAGAAATGGAATTTATAAACGTTGTTTTATAAATTCGCAAATGACTTATTTTGATAAGTAAATTGTTGAAACCTATTAATGGAGTTATATTCACATTTTTTTGACTGTGAATAATCCTTTGAAATAAAATGTATAAAAGAATGAAATGTGTTAACGTAGTATATTCACGTTTTTGAATAGTGAATAATATGTTAAAGAAAATGTTTAGATTTGATGTTTTAAATAGAATTAAAACGATCTAACGATGTTTTAAATGTGTTGAGATTCGAAACCATAGATTTCAACATTTATTGTTGAAATAGACGTTTTCGAGAAATAAAAGGGAATAGTGGACTATAACACTGTTGTTATAGTAAATGATTTCCGAAAGGAAATGTTTTGTATAGTATTGGGATTTATATATCTATTTTAATTACGAATCCCTATACTAGTGATTTTGGGTTGTCGTAACGATGTTTTACGTAACATTCATTTTGGCCCAAATAAATATGTTTAAGAGAATGATTTCCTTAAAGAATGAAATATATACTTAATCTCGATTTAAGTATATTGAATATTTTCTAAGTGTTGAAAATAAATAAAATTTGTGAATTACTTATTAAATAACTATGGAAATGTTTTCCAATATAAAGTGAATATTTTGGGAATTTATCTTTTTGAAGATAAATTGAAATGAATAATTGAATCGAATATTCATAGATATTTTGAAATATAAATTCATTATGGAATTTATAAAAGAAAGGGGAATTTGTTTAAAAATAAATATTGATTTATTTTTGAAGTATTGAAAATTATATATCTAGTAAAGATATTTTTGGAAAATAAATAATTTGGAAAATTATTTGGAATCTGGTGATGTTGTGCATATCCATTGATAGTTCAATAACCGACTATCAATATTTCCCTTTGAATGGGTATTTGATGTGATTTGTTTGAATGTGAATGCTACAATTATTTTTGAATAAGCGCTCACTATTCGGGTTAACCGGGAAAGGACCATGGGGTCGTATAACCCATTCCGAATATGTGATACGTCGTTATGAATTGCATTTGAAGATCGGTGTTGAAGACCCGGTATTTACGAGAGCGATAGGATGACCTGTCGATTGTCTCTGCACTGAGTTGCAACGGTATAGAGACTCCCTAAGTGATGGGAAATCCGATCAGGATTGTGAATATCCGGATTGCAAGGACTTCTTTGTAAGTGCCTTCGGTTTTGTTCGAGCCCGGAACAGACTTGTATGGATAGTATGCTTGACATTACAAGTTGAGATATAAAGCCGATTTCTTTCAAATATATTTCTGTTGGTGGCGGAGAATTTATTCTTTTAGCTTAACACCCTTCTCTGAGACGTACGAGCTCAGAGGTTATGTAGTTGAATGTTATCAGCGATATATTCCCAATTTGGTAATGTGACATGCTGAGTGTTGTTGTAAACGATCATTGTGTTGATTATTTGTGATAGGATCGTTTATTTGATCGTCTATCCTGGTGATCATTTCTATGATCATTTGTTGACCCAAAGCATGGCTTTTGTATAAAGTATGTTTTTGTGGACGTGACTTCGTCGAGCCTCACACCCCGTGAATGGTCAAAACAGGAAAGAAGCAGCAAGGTTATGAGGGGTAGCGCCCTTTAGGATATGTGCATTTCCTTCTGGAAAAGGGTGGTATCATGGTATGGAGCCCAGATACTTACTCATGTTGAAAACACTTTGTTATGATTGTGTGAATTGATTACGAGCGCTCGGTTAAAAGGTCCCAAAGGACCGGGGGATGGCATATTCGGTCAGTTGTTACTCAGTTAGGGGTAACCCGGCCTTGTGTTGGTAGAGATCCGGTTTGGTTCTCGGGGATGTCCATCCAGAGGCATTCTCATGTGGCAATGGGAAGTTCCTTGGCCTGATCATTCGTTGGAAATCCAAAGAAACAATACGAGACTTGTACGGTTTTAGTTGTAGAACCTGCCATGGAATGTGGCGGTAACCTGCTATTGAACATGGTTAGCTATAGTAGGCATACGATAATGGTCGTATGTTGGCTAAGATTTATATTCTACTTTCGAAATGAATATTTCTCTACACTATGCACTAGTAATAATATAAAATGTTCTTTTAATTGCGTATCAAGCATCTTTGACTATCATAAGGAGAAATCTCCTTCGATTCTGCGTTTGCGTTGTGTGTGTGTGCAGGAGGCCTTATGGTAGTCTCATTTTTAAAAGCATTGCGAATTGAATTTAAAAATATTCCTCTATTTTGATTTTAAAGTTAAATAAACTGTTTTGAGTTCTCACACCAGTCACATGACTGACTCGGAGTTTATTGTTTTCCTTCCTAAACTCTGGGTGCCCACCAATTTTCACACGGGCAGTCAAGAGTTAGGTTTATCAGGATATTCTGGATATTCTGGAGTTGCTGGAGGCAAGATGGATGACATGGCGTATTACTAGTTATATAGTATTTCTTTTCCGCTGTTTGATGTTGTTTGTTGTTGTTGTACACTCTGATGTAATGATGATATGATGTAATGAAATGAAATGTATAAAATGTAATAACTGATATAGTTCTTTGTTTAAAGATTATTCATTTATTATTATATGTTGTTCCGCTGCGAATTGTGAGATTCTGATGTTGTTCTGTTATTTCTATTCCGTTCTATTTTCTTTCTGTTCTTTCTGTTTTCTATTTCTCTATTTTCTTTTCTATCCTCTCTCTCTTCTTCTACTTCTTTTCTTCTTCTTAAACCATAACATTTCGGGTTTTTGGCCTTCGATTTCTCGGCAGTCGATAAAGTGAGTATCGATGTTGAATTTTCGAAAGTCGAAAATTTCGGGGCGTTAGAGTTTATACTTCAAAATCAAATCATTTCATTTCAAAACCATATTCCTTTCAAAATAGTTTATACTTCGAAAATATTCTATTCATTCATGTTTGAAACTCTAATTTACATCAAATCAAAATTTATATTTAAAATAACAAAATTTATTCATTTTATTAAAAAATAAAGTTTTTAAATCAGGAATTTAATTAAAATAATCACAAAATACAGGGTTGTTACACTCTCCCCTACTCAAAACTTTTCATCCCCGAAAAGGAATGAGGTACGGAAAAACACAGAAAAAGATAGATTGAAATAGGATTAAGACAAGATGACAAGAAGATTGAAATTATACCCAATAACTGTTGTTATAGGTAAGTTTAACAAGGTGGAGATGATCTTCCCAAGATCCTCGAGAATCAAGAACACAAGCACGAAAAGATCATCTAAAATTTGATTCACCCTTCCCGTTTGACCGACGGTCTATGGATGGCAAGCAGTGCTCAGATTCAAAAATGAGTACCAAAGATTATAGAAAAGTTTCCAAACAGACTGGTATAAGCAATAGCCTCCCATTCTATAGCAAGATAAGGGAAATAAATACAACTAAAAGATAGATTCAAAAACAAAATAAGATAATAAATTTCAAACCATGAGGATTTCTACTTAAATTAATAATTAATTTTACATAAGTCAAATAAATCTTAACTATCTCAAATTTCATTATCTTATCATCCAATTATCTTAAATTAACAATCTCTAAAATCATGGATTTGAAGAAAAAAAAATTATTATACTCATAATGTACTCGATAAAATTAATTCTTCTTTATTCCTAATTATAATTAAATTTATTCCTCTCAATATATTCTATCACCTATGTTAAATATATTTACACTTATTATAACTGCTTTAATTTATTCTTACTTCCTTTAACATCACTTTAAATTGTAAATTATTCCATTACCCTTTTTCTCTATTTACCTCTGCTAATCTTTTTATAACTAAAATTTAAGTGTATAATATTTATTATAACCACTCAAATTTTATTTATAGAATTTTTTTATATTTTATATTATCCAATTACATACTCAACTTCCAAAAATTTAGGTAAGTTATATTGGAATGAAATTATGTATTATACAAATAAAACTTTCTAATTCAATCATTTCAAGCTTAAACTTTTATCCAAATCTTGAAATTATACTTAAAAATTATCTTCCAAGATAAAATTTAGGAATTAAATTTCCGGTAATTTCCAAACTATTTAGAGATAAATAAATGCACAAATACTATATGTATATATCCATTAAATTTAAATCATATATCAGCATACCTTATAAATCAAGTCTTATTTTAGAAATTCAAATCAATTAAATTCCCCAAAACAAAACTGTAGCAAGACTACAGAATGGTCTCTTCACTTCGAAACTCGAAAATGAATGTCGATGATGCTGCAGTCTTCACCGAAGTTATTTTCCAGCGACAAAGAGAAGAGCACTAATTTTAAACTTTAAAATTATTTGGAAACAAATTTCTATTAGAAAATACTTTAAACAGTATATCCGATAAAATTTTAAATATAAGGTTTGAAATCCATCGGAAATTAAATTCTCGAATTCTTGTTTTAAATTCATTTTAAATTTCCAAATAAATTT
Source organism: Allium cepa (assembly GCA_030765085.1). NCBI lineage: Eukaryota > Viridiplantae > Streptophyta > Magnoliopsida > Asparagales > Amaryllidaceae > Allium > Allium cepa. Next base: position 295,186,636 of record CM060941.1, on the reverse strand, counting down.
ATAACCAAATTTTATAGTTCAATTATTTATATATGAAACAAGAGATAATGATATATAAAATCAAATATTATTTTTTAATAACCAATTCAAATAAAAATCCAAAAAAAGATTTATAATATAGTTACAAAATTTATTTCATTACTATATTTGTAAAACATATTATGTCAGTTTACTATGTTCAAGTGTTTTGGAAATCTTATCGATAGTGTTGATCAGACGAATCGATCGGAAACCCAAATCAACATCAACAACTCAAACAACATAATATATAAAACATTAAAGATATTAGTTTACAAATACACTTCAAGTATGATTTGAAGACAAGTTGGAAACAAAGATGAGATGATTAAATAACAGCATAGGAAGATGGATAAGCTTATATAAATCACGGGCAACCTTAACCGGGTCAACCGTGACTTAAAGAATAAGATCGATGTGGATTTCTGGGGTAAATCTACATTCGGTCTCAAGAGATAGAGTTTGGGATTATAAGAGATACCAGCATCTAAACCGATGATATAAAAATCTTCGGTGAATCGATGCTGTTGTAAAGGAGTTTCACCCCTTTACTAATCAATTTGAGATTGGCGGGACCGCCGACTCATTATCAAGATCATTCGAAGTGGAGTTATGGGATACTTCAAAATCAGAAGAAGACGAATAGTGAGGGACACAAATGAATTTTTGGAACTGCAGGGAACGTTCCAAAATTCAGAGGAATCGAGTCAAAGAGGAAGAGATTCAAACTCGAATGAAAGTGATTCTGTAAATGCGTTTACCAAATATGCTGAGTTTTGCCTAGAGCTACCAAAGCTCTGATACCAACTGTAACAATCCGATATTTTCAACCATTCGCATCCACACATGTCGGACTTGAATTGCTCAAATACCGCATTGTAAATAAAATTTGGCAAATCTCAGAATATACAGTAAATAAATCATCACAGATCATAGACATAGAGTAAATAATAATGCAGCGGAATTAAAAGAGATAGTAGTTCATGAAGCTACTATATATAGAAGATATATCAGAGTTAAACAAGATACAACAAAAGAGTAACAAGATACATCAGGTACAAATCAGAATACATCACTAGAATCACTAGATATTGAAAGCAAAATAGATGGCTGGATCTTCAAGAAAAGCTCCAACTCCGAAGGTGAGTCTTGAATGTTGAATCAATCAGTCTGACTCGAGCATAAAGCAAAACATAAAACACTCGAGTCAGGACATAAATACTTATGAACTGTAAATCAACTCAAGTGAACAGTAACAAAAATGCATCATTAACATAAAGGATGCTTGGGACCGCCCATCCTTTAAGGATCTGCTAAACTATTTACTATGTAGTAATATTGCGCTATTATAATAATGTCTACAGTAAAATAAACTTACTTTAAAATAGCGTTAAGTAGTGACCCAATATTCCCCTTAACACGTAATATTCCCAATAGTCCATACAGTATCAACATATCTCCAGATTGGGAAACTACCCTAAATACTCCATGGGCTACGGAAGAAAAACAAACTCGTAGTAAGGCACGCTATGGTAGGTGACACGGCACACAAGGCAATGCCATGGTAGATATACCAATTACGCACACGGGCTCCACTACGCCCACCTTGGAACACACTCCCAAATCAAAATCGGAGGATGGCCATCAAATCAACCACAAGTAAGAGTATAGTATTGAAGAAGTGCGTCCGACGAGAGGAGCTACCCCTTTTGGCCCGAGATCACTCCTGTTTTAGACACCTTAAGCCAACTCACGGGAGTCGGTTCCACGTTCATACCTTAATAGGATCGTCGCCACCATCCTACTTCATTTTGGAATCTCCACCGCGTACACGGGTGTTAAAGTGGTTTTCAGAGTTGGCAGAGAGTGTGACAACTTCCGATCCCGGTCTCTTTAACAACCAATCATTATTGTAATGTCATGGTCATTTCAAAATAATTTATACTTCAAAATCAAATCATTCATTACAAAACCATATTCCTTTCAAAATAGTTTATACTTCGAAACCAAAACCATTTTTATTTCAAAACTATATCCAAATCAATATGATATCATTTCCATTTCAAACATATATTCACCTTTCAAAAGTTATAATACTTTCAAAGTTTTAACTCTTTCGAAACCAATGTACATGAAATCGTTACACTTTGAAAATCATAACATTCCAAAATCATGCACTTAAAATTTTCAAATTTCCATTTTAATTCAATTTAAACCATCAATTTCGATTCAATTCAGTTTCCCAACAAAACATTTCAAATCTTATAAATTTCAAATATAGATTTGATCCATAAAATAAACTATTAAATTTTTATTATATTTCAAAGCTTTAATATACCTCATTTCAAAACTAAATTTGATAATTTCATATATATCTTAATTCAATTTACTAATATTTAGTTTTGAAATATTTACTTAATAAACTCAATATCATTTAAATAAACCCAAATTACAAGTAAACTAAATATCCTTTCATACTAATATAAACTTCAAATATTCATTTATCAAAATCAAATATCATTCAAATTCATATTCGTTATCAAAGTAAAGATCAAATCATTTCCAAACCATTTCAATTATCAAAATATCATATCCTTTCAAAACCTCATTATCAAAACATTATTTGAATTCAAATTCAAATATTCATATTTAAATATCATTTTTAAGTCAAATATGTCATTCATTTATTATTCTAAATATCATTACAAAACACATTTCAAAATCCCATTCAAAATTTCATTTATCTCATTACATTTCATTCCATTTAACTACATTTCATTCCATTTAACACATAACCAAGTTAACCTGATTTAAATTCAAATTTGATTTAAATTCCTTAAAAATTCAAATTTAAATATTAAAATATATTTAAAACTCCTTAAATTTCACAAATAATCAATTCTAAAAGTTAAATCATTTAACACTTTAAAATATAACTCAAACAGTGTTAAAATCTATAACATTTCAAAACATTGTCAAATTGTAGCAACGACGGCATTTATAAAGTGCTATCGTAGCTTATAGTTTCCAAAATAGTTTAGTTCAGGAACAACGGCATTTACAAAATGCGGTAATAGATATTTAGTTATTTCAAACATAGTTAAATTCAAAACAACAGCACTTAAAAATGTTGTCATAAGACCACAACATTTTTGGAAATGCTATTAATAAAATTCCAGATTTTATTATAACTTTCAGAAACATTTAAAACTTCAATTTTTGTTATTTTAAATTTATAAATCATATTTCTAGACTTCAAAATTTCACGTTTAAATAATTTTAACATATGATTTACCACAAAAAAAAATTATAATTAAATATCCAATTAAAAACTCAATTCATTTGTTAAGTCAAAATTTCACTGTTTTCTTAACTTATAAATTATATAAAACTTAATATTTTACTTCAAATATCATTTCAAAACTTTAAATTTAATTTCCATTATTTACTTAAACATTTTAAAAATAAAATTTAAAGTCAAAATCACATTTACTTCAAATTTATATACTTAATTTCACAAATTCAAAACTTAATATGTATCCTTCTTAAAACCATAAAATATATATTTTTAAATCAAAATTTCGTATTTTAAAAAATACATATCTATATAAAAATCATTTAAAAATATACTACGGGGTCTGTAAATAATTTTCTAACCTAGGTCAAGTGATACGGATATGTATCATTTCAATCCGCAATTTAAAAAGAAAACCCAGGTTCTATCATTCCAAACCTGCAATCTCAAGTCAAATAAAATACAATAAAAATCGCTCAGGCCTATCAATTTTAGCCCATAATGATTTTTCCTTATTCTAAAGTCCATTCGGGTATGTATCATTTCAACCCATAGTGATTCTATTTTATAGGGAACTTGCAGTGTGATCATGAATAAATAAACAATATAAACAATGTCAATGTCACAATATAATGTCATATATCATATGTCAGATGATAAATAACAAAGTTAACATGGTAATAACATGGCAAAGCATATCATATAATCATCATTAACTTGCATAACATTTTTAATTCACTAAACACTTGTCATCAATTTACTATTTCATAAGTAAAATGTCAGAGTGAGAAGGACTCACCTTTTCAAGCTGGAGTTAGCAAATCAAACTACACGAATAAATTCTAGAAAGCACGATATGGCACGACACAGCACGACTTGATTCAAATGAGAGAGACAAGATATGATCTTCTAAGCAACAAACCAAACAAGACTAAGCAAAGCAATATACATATAAATATATTTAACACAAAACAATATAGAAACAAATTGAAATACAAAGCAACAAAGACAAGATAGTTAGACCTTGCCTTAATCACTTCAATGCTCGACCATAGGGGATCAAGTGCTCGACATCAATATGTCACAGCAACATGAGGTGATGATGGTAGAAGAGTTACAACATAGGGTAAACAAAGAGACAAGGCAAAAGGTAAGTTTGGATGCATAACTAGGCTTCACTTGGTCACATATGGGCTCGGCCATAGGGGGTTCATGTCAGGTTAGAGATGGAGTGATGGGTCAGGGTCAGGTTATGATGGTGGTGATGGTGCTAAGGTGGTGGCCGAAGTGCATATGTGCAGGAGATGGTGGATTTCTAGGCTCGACTAGCTTGTTTGTGGAGTTTTTTGTTCAAAGTTTGTGATGATGCTTCATGTGGAGGGTCATGGCCATGTCATGGTTAGAGGAAAGGGGGTGGTTCTACTATATATGGTGGTGGTGGTCGGTGGAGCTGATAGTGGAGAGTGGAGCCGAGCAAAGCTTGCAAAGATCAAAGGCAAAAATCAAAGAAAAGTAATGAAAAGAAGAAGGAGATGAAGTCATTAGCAAAATATTTTTAGAAAATGGTAGCCGTGAGTTTTTGAGATGAGGAGAGATATTTTTCATGTGAAATGAAATGAGATACATGGCTGAAGCAAAAGAAAAGGGACGGCTACTAAAATGAAAAGGCAATTGGAATTGGAAAGACAAATAAATGAAAAGTCAATGGAAAATGAAAGGTCTATGTCTCTTTGTATTTCTATTTCTTTTAAACAAAATAAACTAAATAAAATTCAGTAAATAAAATAGAAAAGGAAAAAAAATAAAGTGAAAAAGAAAATAAATAAATAATTTAAGGAAAAATAGAAAATAAATACGGAAATAGCTTAATAATTGAAACTATAATTTAAAAATTGAAAACAATATACAATTGACATTTGAAAATTATAACTATACTTTTAAAATGTTTTAAAACTAAAATATATACATAACATGTCATGTTACACATATATACAAAAACCAGAACATGATATGACAAACAAAAATATTATTTATATAAATTAAAATAAACAATTTTGTTAAATAAATCAATTTACATACAATATTGTAAAAAGCATAACTTTCATAATATTAATCAGATTTCAACGAAACGAAAAATAGTATACTTAAAATTTTATTTATTTTCATAATAAAAGATAAAATTCAAAAGTTCAAATTTTTAAATTTTAAATTTAAAAGTCAAAGTTTGACCATATTGACCAAAATTCACATTTTTGGAAAATATTCTATTTATTCATGTTTGAAATTCTAATTTACCTCAAATCAAAATTTATATTTAAAATAACAAAATTTATTCATTTTATTAAAAAATAAAGTTTTTAATCAGGAATTCAATTAAAATAATTAAAATATACAATTAAAATAATCACAAAATGCAGAGTTGTTACACGTTGTTACTATAATAGCATACAAAATTTGGAGGTACATTATTCATTTAATATAGATTTATTTATTCAATATAATGTAACTATATTATAGCGGAGAATTCTTTGATCAACTATCTTGAATTCAAAGAAATAAATCTCACAGAAAATATTTTCTGTATGAAAATACTTTTTGGAATGAAATCATATTTCTTATCCCAATATTAAGTACCAATTAATGTTACAATTCTCATTTCTGATGTTTTTTTGTGAAGCAGAAGTGACCATTCACTCTCTTCATCCAACTACACCTTAAATTACATCTAATCTAGTACATTCATTTTTCTTTCTAAATGGTCAAATCATTCAAAAGAAAACCATTACTACAATATAATAACGAACTCTTTACAAAAGAGCATTTGATTATCCTTATCTTTTAAGGACATTAGATACGCTACGCTTTGCGTAAACTGATCAAACTGACATTTTAGTGATCGAATTCTTATATTTATATTGTCATTTTGGTTTAGTGTTACACTTACATGATACATTCCTTTTGTAATCAATCAAATGGAATACTCGATCTCGCACTAAGGTTTATTTGGTTTTTCGAATGAACTAATTTCATCAAAATATTCTACATTGCAAACTTTGACCGTTCATCATATAACATTTATATATGATTGTATTGGATCAAATATCCATAGTTCAGTATTGTTTTTAGAGTTTGAATCTCATAAAATGCAATACATGGTCTCGACCAAATAAATGTGTAAGTCACCAAACTACAAATGTATTTAGTAGTTGTAAAATCAGGCATTTGCAGGGGTGTTGAAATGTTAACATGCAATAACTGTTTATTGGTAAATATATGTTATATTTTCTATTTGTTAATCTTTAATTCATTTGTATATCTTAATTGATAAACACTTTATCAATCAATTTAAATGCACAAATATATCAATGTGAATTTTTATAACATTATATAGCATATGTTCTTATAATATTAAAAAGATTAAATGTTATCATTTCATTTTTCTAATAAGGCTCCCACTAGGCTTTTATGTTTCACCAAACCCTTAGCAAAATATAGAAATCTTTTGATTTCACTATTAGGTATTAGGACTTGTATGCCCTGGGATTTTGACCTTGAGGACAGCTCAACAAAACATAGGCATGCATTTAATGGATAACTCCTTATCAGTTATATCACATACAACTCCTAACCCAAGGTACATTGTTGTAGTCTCGCATTTACCTTGAGGAAAGCTCAACAAGTACAATGGGACTATTCGCTGGGACCTATCATTTCGCGACGGTCGAAGTATAATGCACATAACTTCAGGAAAGCTCAACAAATATGTGCAGTTATCTTACCTCATTTATTCAATATATTAATAGTACTACACATAACATCCCTAGCTTAAGGAAAGCTCAACAACTATAGAGCATGCAAAATAATCTATTGATACATAAATGATATAGGACAACTTTATATTAAAGATTCATAATCTTCAATATATTATATCGAGTGATATCGACTTATAAAATAATGTATTTCTTGTGAAATACCTTCATGATTCAAGCATCGGACACATCTGAAATTATGGTATACATACCATACGTAATATTTATCCCTTAAGTATGTTTAGGATTTCTTTAATGTTCCACATTTAAATTATACATTCATATTATAAAAATTTTATCATTATACAACTTTTATGTTTTATAATACTTATATAATAGTACTACGTATAGTATCATATAAATTAAATCTTATTTAATAAAAAAATTATTTAATTAACAATTAGTTAATTTTATATTAATTTAATATAACATTTCTATTAAATTCTTATTGCATATTATAACCTTTATAATATTTCACATATATCTTATGTATGTGTATATTCATTTAATTAATTAACCTTTAATTAATTTATTTATTTAATTAACCTTTAACCAATTTATTTAATTAAACAATTTTAATTAAATTATATTAATTTCAAAATTTGATTTATATACATACATGTATACTTATGTTATTTTAAACATTTTAAAACAGCATAACATATATCATTATATATAATACAAGCATACATCTATTAATTAATTAAATTATTTAGTTAGTTTATTTTATTACTCCAATTAATGAAATTTTAAAAAAATTGAAACTAATAATATTTTCAAACATTTTGAAATTTGTTTTACAAAGAAAGCAAAGTTAACCAAAGAACAGCCACAACACAAACTTAAACACACACTCGAACAACATGAGCAAACACACAACAACCAAGGCTCAACAAAAAGAAAAACACAAGACTAAACCAACAACACAACACGAACAACAATCAGAACACACTAAAGATAACAACCAGTCAAACAGAGAAGATAAGAACCCACAACTAATAGGGCAATCAATCAAGGAATGCCCTAATGTTCATATATCAGTTGATCATTAGGCTCGAAAAAAGCATTACATATGCAGGAAAATGACATAATGAGTTTTACGTATCACTTCTCGAAGGAGATCAAAGGAAGTTCTCAACTTGGCTGAGAATAACCTATAATTTCTTTCTTTCCAAACCATAGCTATAAATTTCCTGATCAAGGAGTGGTACACATGCGCTTTAAGGTCATTATGCAGAGTGTTTAGATATAATCTAGCCATTCAAGTTTACTAATCATGCAACTTCCATGAAGTCTGGTATTAAGGAGCAGATCATCCAAAGCTTAGAGATGAATGGACACTAAAAGAACAGATGTGTGTTGGTTTCCTCATCGGAGTCACAAAAGATGCATAGAGGAGAATTAATAAAACCCATATGATAGAGATGATTCTTAGTTAATGTAGCACTCTTTATTACATGCCAGGGCATTAAGTTGTCATTATAATGTTGCATCTTGTTCCAAATTCTAGAGAACCAAAGGATAGTCAAGCTCTCATAAACTAATCTAATGGAATGCCTCTTCTGCTTCAAGCCCTATGCCAGGCCATCCTCATTTGCCGTTACAAGCTTAGTGGACATAAGATTATACCAAGTAGCATTTATGGAGGGATTACTATTGTGTGGTAGGCTTATCACATTATCATGGATATAGCCACCAAGTTTGCCCTTGATAGGAATTCCAAATTGCACCATTGATTGATCGTTAATACTTTCCTTAGAATGATACCTAGTCCAGACCAAGGACTATTCCAAAAGCTAAAACAAGAGTTTTGCAAATTTTAGTGGTAACAAGGTGAATACAAATGCTCACAAATGCTCCTATATGTGAGAATAGAATTCCATAACCAACTAGAGGATATTGGCTTACTCATAGTCCAGAAATCTTTAGCACCAATTAAGTACTTCCAAGTCCACTTTTTCCAAAAACCGGTATTACATGAGAATGGAGTGTCAATATGCTTGGACGTAGCAGCAAAGTTCCAGGAAACCAGGCACTTAATGCCCAGCCATCTTAATTTTGAGGTCTTTTGAGTTTGAGATAAGCAATGGTGGCCGGTTTGATAGAGAATGGACATCCATGCAATAAAAAGTGAGAGCATGCTCTTTATCATTTGAAGAAGCATCTTAGAAAGGACAAAGATTCTGGAGTAATAGACATGCATTGAAAAAATGATGGAATTCACAATAGTTAGCCTATCAGCAGCTGTGCGAAATCTATTGTTCCATTGACCAAATTTCATGGTTATTTTTTCAAAGAGTGGCTGATAATGTGTTTTTTATTCTAGCAGCAGTAAGAGGAATACTCAAATAAGGTATTCCCTGATTTATAAGCTTCAGGCAATGTAAAGAAGGAACCGCAAACTTCTGAACTTCATTCATGCCTGCGATCATAACGGTAGATTTGTTGTAATTGACATTCAGCCCAGTATCGTTGTAGAAGGAAGTTAGGGCAGCTTTAATATTGGTTAAATATGTAGTGGTTGGTTTGGTGAACACCAAAAGATCATCAGCAAAGCACAGACTGATGATCATAGGATCACGACATTTAGAGTGTATCTTAATTTGGGTATTCTTGCGCTAATTCACAAGGGTTAGAGTATGACCTTCCATAATTAAATAAAGAGATATGAACTGATTGGGTCTCCTTGCCTCAACCCCTGCCTTCCTTTGAAAAAATCATGGGCATGACCTTTCACATTATCCCAGAATTAGGTGGTGGAGATTCAAGTGTGTGTGTGTGTATATATATATATATATATATATATATTGAATAAATTTGTTAGAGAAGTTCATAAGCTTCAAAATGCAAATTACTAATTCCCATCTAGTTGTGTCAAAAGCTTTTCTTATGTCATATTTAATGCAACACCTCTAATTGATATTCTCTCTGTTGTACCCTTATATGAGCTTATGAGTAAAATGAATGCTGTCAACTATGCTATGCCCTTCAACATATGTAGACTGATTTATGAAGATGAGAGAAAGTAGCATGGTCATAATCCTAAAAGCAAGAAGCATGAATATACATTTGTAGATTGTGGAGCAGCAACTAATAGGTCTATAATAAAAACAAGATTAGGATAATTTAGAATGAGACAAATGACAACAGTATTGATGGTAGAGAGCATTCTATTGGTTCTAAAGAAATTACCAATAGCCATGAAGAAGTCATCTATGTCCTAGGCGGATATGAAAAAGTGAGAGTTAAACCCATCAACACCTTCAGAGGACTTAGTATCAACTGACAATAAAGCATATTTAATCTCAACATGGGAGAACTCGGTGCTAACAAGATTGGCTTGCTCTTGCTCATTAGTAAGCCTGCTGAATGGTAAGGATTGAAGATAGTTGATGTCAATGTTTTTGTCCGGACATATGCCAAAGATCTTCTTGTAGTAATCAACAAAAGCATCACCAATAGAGCTTTGATCATCATGAGTGGTTTTGGTATCATCCTGAATGGAATGAATAGTAGATTAGATGTACTTGGATTTAAGATATTGGAGATAATATGCAATATTTTTATCACCAAGAATATTCGATTCACCTCTTGTCTTTTGCCTTTGCATCAAGGCTTCATCTCTGTGAGATGGCATTAGATCAATAGTAGTGATATGCTCCTATAATGAAATACCGGTATTTAAAAGATCATTAAATAATTGTGTTTGAATATCTATAGGTTTTTGTTTTAGAAAATTTGATTTTTTATTTCCTTTCCCAAAAACATCACTACCCTCATGCCTTTAAAGTATTTTTTAGTGATTTTGAGTTTTTTATGGAGGATTGACAGGGGATTACCATAGGCATTAGAACCCATGCATTGGAGACAACATGACTGTAGTCAGGGTGATTAGCCCAAATATTGAAATACTTAAAGCTAAAAGGAAGAGAAAGGGAAGGGGAGCCAAAACTTATAACAAGAGGAAGTGATTAGAGATATAAGGAAGCAGCGAGTTGACATATAAATTAGCCCAAATATTCGAAGCTAAAACATTGTAAAATGCACGATCAAGTCAGTTGTAGGTTGTTATAGGACTTCAATGTTAAATTTTGATGATACTAAATCACAAATAGAAGGAAACAAATATGCAAGAAGGAAAGCAATCACGTTTATTCTTTATGGAAATGCATAAATTATTGGATTACATTTGAATGAGATGGAAAGAAAATATACGCATGCACACGTTATGGAATAATATATATGCAACAAGATATGCATATTATTTCTTTCTTTGCAATCACATTGCTTTGGGATTATTTTCTTCAATCTTTGGAATGAGTGAATTACTTGCTATGTTTGCGTGATTTGTTACCATTGTAACTTGCCTCCATTATCTTTTTACAACATCTTGGTAATTTGATTGATGACTCACTTACATTTACATTGGCTATATATTGAGGGTAGACTTCATTGTAAACCCATCTTGGTATTCAGCCAGTGATCGCCAAATGGAGTGTCTCTTCTTGTTATGCTTAATTTAGGGCTTTGGTATGTAAACTCTTATCTTATAATCTCTTGTAACTCTCTCATGTGTAATAAAATCTCTCTCCTTTGGACTGGATATACACTACCCTGATGATAGTGGAACCCGTATAAATATTGTGCGTCTCTTTTTTCCTTCTTTATAGTTATTTACTATTTATTTGGAGTAACAGATTAATTGCTGCTAGATTAAGTGATGCTCAAAATGGAAAATCTAGATCATGTTTATTGTTTTTCCGCATTTGTGAAATTTTTGCACAATAGATTGGTATCAGAGCAAGGCGGATTATATAAATTTGTGCATCAATGGCTTCTAGAAAGAGTGGTAGATCCGATGGTGATTATGCTATTACTCATTTGGATGGAAAAGGAGATTTTATGCAATATGGAAGATAAAGACGGAGGATGTTATGTTGAGAGATAAGAGCGTTTCAGTCTTGAAAATTTGGTGATAAGGAGTTTACTGTGTTGAAGGGACAGAAGGATTTGGGAACCTGTATCTGCTTCATGGTTCAATGTTGATGTGAGAGTCTAATGTTGATTTCCATGGGAAATTTGTTGTTTGGCAGATAAGGTATGTGGGAGGAGAAAGATTTGTCTTGCATACAGAGATTTGAATTAGCCTTGTTATGTCCATTGGATTTCGATTTTTGGCTCTGTATTTGGATTGGTGATTGATAGGATTTTTTGGCCTTGGTGGCTTTGAGATTATTTTGGTATCTACCTTCTTTTGATTTTGGATATTTGTAACATTTTGTTAGCGGGCGGAGACATAGTCTGAGCTTGTTAGCAAGGTGTGATGGGAGGTGGCCTTGTTGGAACCCATTGAGTAAGTATTCATTTTGGTATCTATCTCGCTAAGAGATTTTGGTTGAAGGTGGAATTTGATTTTAAGAGTTTTATGTTGAGAAGAGAACTTGAGTCGAGGTGGGGTGTTGGAGATATGTAATTTTGCATCAACGTGGAGTGTTAAATTTTGGTGATACAAAATCACAAATAGAAGGAAACAAATATGCAAGAAGGAAAATAATCACGTTTGTTTATTATGGAAACGCATAAATTATTGGATTTCATTTGAATGAGATGGCAAGGAAATATACGCATGCGCATGTTATGGAATAATATATATGTAAAAAGATATGCGTATTATTTCTTTCTTTATAATTGCATTGGTTTGGGATTATTTTCTTCCATATTTGAAATGAGTGAATTACTTGCTATGGTTGCGCGATTTGTTACCCTTGTAACGTGCCTCCATTATCTTTTCACCACATCATGGTAAGTTGATTGATGACTCACATGAATTTACATTGGCTATATATTGAGGGTAGACTTAATTGTAAACCCATCCTGGTATTCACCAATGATCCCAAAATGGAGTGTCTCTTCTTATTATGCCTAATTTAGGGGTTTGGTATGTAAACTCTCATCTTGTAATCTCTTGTAACTCTCTCATGTGTAATAAAATCTCCCTCCTTTGGACTGGATGTACACTACCCTGATGATAGTGGAACCAGTATAAATATTGTGTGTCTCTTTTTTCCTTCTTTATAGTTATTTACTATTTATTTGGAGTAATAGAATAATTGCTGCTAGATTAAGTGATGTTCAAATTGGCAAACCGGTTTATTGTTTTCCGCATCTGTGCAATTTTTGCACAACATTCTAGACTTACTGTTCTACGTGAAGTACAACCTACTGGAGGGGATCTTAGAGAATTTAGAAAGTTATATGGCTTATTCAAGTGGGATCACATCATTATTCACAAGAGGTTTCCCACCCATTCTACTGGAGCAAGAGAGCATACAATTTTAGTCACCCAGAATGATCCATAGAGTGTTTGTTTTAAGAGGATTGAATATGACCATGATTCTGCCAAAAGTAGCATGTTGTAAGTTATGATGAACATTCCAATCTGGCATGATGTTAAAAGCAACCTGCATAATGTTTCAGGAACTAAGTTTATTTTCAAGAATGGCAACTATATGAAGCTTGTTGTCATCGATCATTAGAAGGAGAAGTGGTAATGTTTGATGATAAGTAATATTGAGTGATGGAACAGTCGTTTAGACTGTCAAAATAAACTATAAATGGAGGTTTGGAGGTAGGTTGTCTGTCATTGATGGAGAGCTGAGCTAGGCATTTCTCCCTTTCCAATTATTTTGTCTTGCTTCTGGTAGGAGGAATTTCATAAGTAATGGGTTTAGTGGAAATGATAGCTAAGAAGGAAGAAAGAATAGAAGTAAAAGATAGATTGTTGGATAGAGAAGATGGATCAAAAAGATTAAAGTTGAAGAGGGGTTCAAAGGGAATGGGATGTCGAGTTATTGAATTGCAGGTATTAGAGGAGTTGCCAACTTGTTCGGGTAATTAGTGGATTGTGCATGAGATAGGAGGGGCATTTGACATGGAGTGGTTGAGACAATTGGCAGAGAGAAGATGTTAGGTATGAAAATAACGGGATGTGCATCATTTTGCATATCATCATATAGAAGATGCATTGTTTCATCATTTTTCTTGTTCACAAAAGCTTGCAATATTGCGAGTGACAGTCCAGATTCAGTAGTGTAAGTGGTTGGTGTGGTTGATGATTTTGGTTTGGCATTCTTTCCAGCATAGGTTTACTCATGTGAATGGTCCACATCATTGTGCACATCAACTTGTACGCTGGTTTTAGCTTGTTAAAGAGGGATTTCATTATCACCATCAACATCAATATCAGCACAAACATCTTCCATACTGGTCAAAATGTTTTCATTACCATCCAAACTAGCGTTGGATATTGATATCACAATGTCATCACCTTGAGCATCATTATTTATTATGTCAGGTTTAGAATTCAAGCTAGAGCTCAAAAAATTCACATCAGCAGAACCAGGTTGTGCACCAACAACACTAGCATCTGGACCAACTAACAGATTCACACCAGCCTATGCATCAACACCACCTTTACCAGCTGACACATTCGTGGTCTTATCTAATACTTCTATTTTATTTCTCCTGACCAAATTCCACTGCTCCTATTTGTTTTTTTGTTCACCTTCCACAACTCTAACCTTTTGCTTTTCCTTTGCCTTAGTTCCTTTAGCTGACTTGCCTTGAATATTCTCACCACTAGCATGTGACACTTTAGCACACCCATGCACTTATTTAATTGGTTCTCGTTAATACCAATTCTATTCCCACTAAACTATTTATGAAAACATTTAATAAAAACTAGACTTAGATTCAACTTGCATAATACTCTACTACATCTAAGAGTTTATAAAATTATTTGATTCAACTATTCCATTTTGTATTTATTTTCCTAAGAAAACTTAAGATCCAAACACCTTTTATTTAAAAACTGTTTGAAATGAAACTCTATATTTTAATAGAAAAAATACATGCACACACACACACACACACATATGTGTATGTAAAGCCCAAGTAGCTCTAATATGATACTAAGGAACCGGGTACTACCAAACAACATCATACACTCTCTTACCAAGAAGGGTAATACTCAAAAGAAGTGTTTACCATCCTAACACATCAATTCCCAACTTTTAAGTTATTTTCAAGCCACTCGGACTAATAAACTTAAAAATATTTCTTTTATTTCAAAATCCCATTTTTGAAACAATACTTATATTTCAAACAAAAAATTTATCACCCACTTGCTTTGGGTTCGTTAGGGTTTGAAACTGTTTCGATTGTACAATGATAAAGAGAATAATTTACTAAGTACACTATAACGTTCACCTAGGCAAACATTCGACCATCACTTAGAAGATTATTTAGATCATCGCAAAACAATCTAGACTCATTCCTCTGAACCAATCCAAAGAAAATACTTCTTACTTAACATTTTCATACCCAAAATTTCCTTAATCCATTTTTTTTCAATAATACTATTATTATCTTTCAAAACCTTGAAACATTTTCCAAAAGTCTCGGAATTCAAGTTCTCAAGTTTTCAATTTAAATTCTTTTAATTAAAAGATGCCTTCTTATAAATTCATTTTATAAAATCAATGTTATCCCATTTTTGGTCAAAACTGGAATATCAATGTTGGGTGCGTTTCCACCACGACCGAACCAAGATGAAGCAAGCGTATATAAGTCTGGGATTTCACTCATGATTCAAGTACAAAGGTTCATTCGGTAAAGCAAGGCAAGAGTTCGTTCGACACTACACTCCCCGAGTTCATCCGGTAATAAGTGTCATCCAGTACTTAAAACCCCTCGGTTTCGTCCGGTAGTTCAAGTGTTTGAGTTCGTTCGGTATTCGAACTCCCCATGGTTCATTCGGCATTCTCAAATATGAAGGCTCATTCGGCATTCCCAACACAAGGGATCATTCGGCATTCTCAGTATATGATCCATTCGGTAGTACCGACACCGGACCAACCTCCACCGGTCCAAACCCCATATAGCCACTGCCGAACCACCACCTCTCCACGCCAATGCCGAACCAACATCGCCAGACCAGATTGCATCAGTCCAGGCCCACCAGCAGCTATATACGTCCAGAACCCCTACCCCCAGCCTCACTCTATAAATAGAGGGGCAGGGGTACAGCAATGGCAGAGAAGTTGGAGAGCTCAAGCACGGATAGAACTTTCAAACAACTTTTAGTTACTTGTAACCAAAGCTTTGTACTTATAATCTGAGGAAAAAAGGAGAATAACATATAAAGTGGACGTAGGCACGTTCTGGCCGAACCACTATAAATCTGTGTGTATTTTATAGTTTAGTCCCTGCTTTTCATATATTTGCAAAAATTACCCAAATCACTAAAAACAACATAAAATCAACTAACTCATACGACTTGGAGGTGTTTGCCCATTTCTTGTGCAAACATTTTTGGGTTATTTGCTGAGATCTGTAATTTGTGTTTGAATATTGCTGAGTTGTATTCATACACTGGTGCTTTCACGGTATTTGGGGTTTGTGGCCAATTTTGGCGCAAACACTTTGGTGCTTTCACTGAGAACTGAACTCAAGGAGCTTTTTAATCATTGCCTCGCAAAGATTTGTTGAGAGACTCTCTTTAAGAACCAAAAGTCTATCCGAGGTTATGGCTCTTGGAAGGAAAACAAGTAGAAGACAGAGACCAGAAAGAAGTCAGCACGAAGGGAGTCAAGGGGCTTCCTCAGGAGAGAACCAAACTTCAGTCTTCATCACCAGGGATGAGATGGAGACAATGATGAAAAGACAAGAGGAGTTGATTCAGAATTTGTTTCAGCAGATTGGGCAACGTGGAGCACAGAATAGGGAAGTGGATGGAGTTCGGAACGGAGCAGGACCATCCGGCATAGCACCTGGAT
The DNA here is from genome assembly GCA_030765085.1 of Allium cepa. Taxonomy (NCBI): domain Eukaryota; kingdom Viridiplantae; phylum Streptophyta; class Magnoliopsida; order Asparagales; family Amaryllidaceae; genus Allium; species Allium cepa. The sequence continues at coordinate 295,169,678 of CM060941.1, read as the reverse complement.
AAGGAGGCACACCCATGGAGAACATAGATCCAATTTCGGAGAGAGAAAAAGAAGCATCTGCACAACCTGGGAGCAGCATAGGAGTGAATGCTCAGTCAAGGGGGCAGATCCCAGAATTCCCTCGTGGACTCGGGGGGCAGGTCGAAAGTAATGAACAAAGATTGCATCTCGGAGACAATAACAGGTTGGCAGAGATGGTTAGAAAAGCTATGAGAGGCGGTTTGGTAAACAAATATTTGGAGGATGTTAATAGGAGTCCTTTTTCTCCAGCAATCAGACAAGCTAGGAACCCACCGGATTTCAAGTTACCATCGCTGGACATGTATGACGGGAGAACGGACCCCACGGTTCATCTAACGAAGTATATGAGGCATATGGAAGTGCTGGAGGCATCAGAGGAGGTTATGGCCCGGTGCTTTCCATTGTACTTGGCGGATATCGCAGCATTGTGGTTTAGACAATTGGAGAATGGATCCATCGGAACGTGGAATGATTTGATTGAGAGATTTATGAGGCAATTCAGGGTCCACATTACAAGACCCAAGAATGTGATGACTTTGGCAACCCTAAAGCAGAAAACTGGAGAGACTTTGAGGAGTTACCTAACGGGGTTCAATGCGGCAGCAGCTTTGGTGGATCGACCAGATCCATCCATGGTTATGATAGCGGCTGTGTCCGGGATAGCTGACGGAACAGAGTTCAAAAATTCATTAACTAAGGATCCACCCGTTGATCTAGGAGAATTCTATCATGAGGCGGAAAAGTTTCTGTGATTGGAGGATGCGAACGCCGAAAGAGAAGAAGGAGAAGGAATTGATATTTATGCGATCAAAGGAGAAAACCCCCCTGAGAAAGGCGCAGAAACTAGTAGAGGTAAAAGAAAGACTGAGAATGACGGGGACAGGTCAAAGCGGCAACGGAGGGAGCCGCGATTCACCACTTACACTGAGCTGAGTGAGAGTCTAGAACGAATTTATCAAGATACCAAAGAGCAGGTTCCGTATCGTAGACCAATACGAAGGGATCCAACCTCTGACGAAAGAAAATCAGATAAGTTTTGTGTATTCCATGAATTAAACGGTCATAACACTAATGATTGTAGGCATTTGAAGGACGAGGTGGAAGGGCATATCAGGAACGGTATGCTCCTTCAGTATGTGAGGAGGCGAACTCCAGCAGTGGAGCCAGAGCGACCACCGTCTACATCGGCTAGAGGTGACCCTGGATCGGGGCACCGTTTGATTATCCATTGATTGCTTGATTAAAATAATGATGAACAAGTTGTAAACCTCTCGTTAACACGGTTAAATCATTTACACATGTGAGCGATCGCACACGATCCATAGGCATGCTCTGAATGACTACCAGCCGCGTTATAGTAAGAGTTTACGCTTTGACATCTTCATTCTGCCTTTTGCTTTGATTTTGATTTGAACATTTAAATTCTTCCTGTTTGGACATTTCTGCTGTAAGGTTCATATGATTATTGCTTTAACATTTACAATTCTATGGAAAAATTACTTGTATGCCCGCGGATCGCAAACGGTCCACAAGCACCTCTTGCATGGCAGCGAACTGCCGAAGTCTTTGATTCGGAAACTCCCCCAAACAATAACTCCGGTACTGATAATATTAAGTCCCCCCCGGGCACAACTCGCCTCAAATGGCACCAGACCTCGAACGGTCACAACTCGCCTCGAACGGCACCCGACCTCGAACGGTCACAACTCGCCTCGAACGGCACCCGACCTCGAACGGTCACAACTCGCCTCGAACGGCACAACCCGACCTCGAACGGCACAACCCGACCTCGAACGATCACAACTCGCCTCGAACGGCACAACTCGCCCCGAACGGCACAACTCACCTCACCTCAAATGGCTCGATCACGAACGGTCGTCATTTGAGGTCCGCCACTTGACCGCGCACGGTCGTACTCCACCTCGAATGGCTCAATCCCGAACGATCGTCATTTGAAGTTAGGCGCTTAACCATGAACGGTCGCACTTCATCTCAAATATCTCGATCGCACAACTCACCTCACCTCAAATGGCTCGATCACGAACGGTCGTCATTTGAGGTCCGCCACTTGACCGCGCACGGTCGCACTTCACCTCGAATGGCTCGATCCCGAACGATCGTCATTTGAAATTAGGCGCTTGACCATGAACGGTCGCACTTCGTCTCAAATATCTCGATCCCGAACGTTCGTCATTTGAGATCACATAAAACTGTAAATTCCTTTGCAGGACATCAACAGGATATGAACATCCGGCTCATGGCATTACAAAACACGCCTTCCTACCGCAAGGCATGTTTTGGGGGGCAAAGTGTTATTCCATTTTTGGTCAAAACTGGAATATCAATGTTGGGTGCGTTTCCACCACGACCGAACCAAGAAGAAGCAAGCGTATATAAGTCTGGGATTTCACTCATGATTCAAGTACAAAGGTTCATTCGGTAAAGCAAGGCAAGAGTTCGTTCGACACTACACTCCCCGAGTTCATCCGGTAATAAGTGTCATCCAGTACTTAAAACCCCTCGGTTTCGTCCGGTAGTTCAAGTGTTTGAGTTCGTTCGGTATTCGAACTCCCCATGGTTCATTCGGCATTCTCAAATATGAAGGCTCATTCGGCATTCCCAACACAAGGGATCATTCGGCATTCTCAGTATATGATCCATTCGGTAGTACCGACACCGGACCAACCTCCACCGGTCCAAACCCCATATAGCCACTGCCGAACCACCACCTCTCCACGCCAATGCCGAACCAACATCGCCAGACCAGATTGCATCAGTCCAGGCCCACCAGCAGCTATATACATCCAGAACCCCTACCCCCAGCCTCACTCTATAAATAGAGGGGCAGGGGTACAGCAATGGCAGAGAAGTTGGAGAGCTCAAGCACGGATAGAACTTTCAAACAACTTTCAGTTACTTGTAACCAAAGCTTTGTACTTGTAATCTGAGGAAAAAAGGAGAATAACATATAAAGTGGACGTAGGCACGTTCTGGCCGAACCACTATAAATCTGTGTGTATTTTACAGTTTAGTCCCTGCTTTTCATATATTTGCATAAATTACCAAATCACTAAAAACAACATAAAATCAACTAACTCATACGACTTGGAGGTGTTTGCCCATTTCTAGTGCAAACATTTTTGGGTTATTTGCTGAGATCTGTAATTTGTGTTTGAATATTGCTGAGTTGTATTCATACACTTGTGCTTTCACGGTATTTGGGGTTTGTGGCCAATTTTGGCGCAAACAATCAACTTTTATAAAACCATTTTTTTCAAATATTTACTGTAAAATATTCCAAATTTCCAATAAACTTCTTTTATTAAATCAAATTTTAATCCAATATAGCATCATAATTCACAAGATGTTCACTTTAACATTTTCCCTGCTTCTATTTACCCAACCAATTATTAAGAAGGAAAGCTAACTATACACACTAACAATAATAAATGTTCAAATTAGACGAGCATGACTAAACAACTAAATGATAATAATAGAATATTATTGTCTCCTAATAACAATACATCAAATAGTATACTATACTATGCTTGTCCTGAAAATCATTCTTTATATTTATAATATACTCTAGGTAGAATTATTTTATATACCCAATTTCAAAACAATATTGTGTCTGTTGATCTTGTTTAAGTGTTTAGATATCCCTATCAACATTGTTGACCAGGCGCGTCGACCGAAATTCATAAGCTGCTTAACAGATCAAACAATGCAATATAAAACATTTTATATCACTAACAAATAGCGCACTTATATATACACTCTCAAACTCATCATAAGGCATTCCATTACCTTATCGCTTAAAGAGTTCCCCACTAAAGCCAAGGTTCCCGCTTAACCTTGCGCTCTGATACCAAATGTAACGACCTGCCTTTTTTACACCTAAAGACGACGCTTAATACATCCACGGTATTCATGTGCCAATTATTTAAGTGTCCGAAAGACAAGACATTAGAGGTGAGAAGAAAGAAAGATAGAATAGATAAGAAGAAATTAAACACTCACAGAATCCCATAACGCAACGGAATAACATATATTAAATAACTAATACTTTACAAAGTCATTTCAAAAATGATACAATAGACTCGTACTAATACAATCCTGCCTTTGGATAGTTATAACAACTTGTCCCTACCTAACTAATACAAGATACGTATAATAAAGCAGAAACAATATAACAACCAGCTATCGACGAAGCCTCCTTTTTCAAGCTCCTCTAAAATGCATCCGTAGGAAAACATAAACTACCGTATTGCCTATAAAAATTTGAGCACCCAAAAGTTTTAGGAAAAGAAAATAAAACTCCGAGCCATACATGGGTCTAGTATGAGTAAAGTCAAACAACTAAATTATTATGTTTAAAAACCTCCTTTAAAACCAAAGATATCTTGTAACATCCCTTATCTCAGGGCCCAAAGTTAAGCGCTACAAATGCTACAGTCATCTATAGTGTTAACTTTCGATGATAAAATACGACAATGTTAATGGTATAATATCAGAGCACTTAAATATGAAACAATTTACAGATTTCAAAGCAGAGTATTCCATTACATTTCAAAACACATGTTCCATATTCATATTACATAATCCCATAACATTTTTCAGGCAATGATAAAATATACTTAGTCAAAATATGCTAAGAGCGACATATGAAGATGCCCATTTGGATGATCAGAGTTATATAGTCATAATTGACTTAGTATATTCACGGCGGAAATAAATAATAAAACAAAGAAGTGCAACTCCTAAATAGCTATCCATTAGCCTCCTACTCGTCTCTGCCAGCTTTATTCATTGTCCTACTAAAACCTGAAAGAACCTCAACCCTCAGCCTACTCAAATCAATTTTGAGCACCACAAAGTTTAAGGGGTAAACATAAACTTCGAGTCAGACATAAAGCCTAGTGTGAATAATATAATACATCTCAATTAATTGATATTAAGTGAGACCACTTTGCTAAGCGGAACGGGTTTCCCCTCACTAATATCCTTTTAAAATGTATCTTTTGCAAGCCTTTATCCAGCAACCAAAACTGGTTAAAACTGTAAAGCATCATTATATAAACATACATATCAGGTAACAAATGGACCATCTGTCCGAACACTATAGTTTTGTTTGGATTACTATTAACCTTTGGCTGACTCGGGCCTACTAAACAATACAACAAAATAATTTAACATCCATTAGACACTCTTCTTCTAGATTATCTGTCCTTAACTATCTATTAAATATTTCTCTTCCAATTGGTTTTTCCTTAACTTAGCATCTCCTAGGGTCACCTGATCCTAATGGTTTTGTAGGCTCACCAATAACCTATCTGTATACAATCATATATTCCCTTCTGTGTGTAATCATAATTTTAGTCTTCCTATGACAAAGCCCTACATACAAGAATTTTGGATTAAATTAGCTGGGGCTAATAGATAATGTATAGGCACGACCCTATACATATCTGAGTCATTTACTTAGGGATGCCTCCCTATAATTTTCCTTGAAAACCACTTCATCTGAAATTGATTTAAAATCTTTTAAACCAAATTTAAACAAGGAAAACATTTATACTCTATGCTTTACACAAAATTACCCTGCCATGTTATATATATACTTCACTCAAATCTTTGTTGATGAAAGCCTTTAAACATTTGAAGGTACCCCTTTCGATCCTATTGAAAGTGCCCCTTTCGAAAGCATGTAAAACTCTTTCTTTCTTTTAGGCCGAAAGGCCAAATCTTCCTTTCAAAACCATTCATATAAACCTTTCGAAACCATTGAGATTACTTTTCCTTCGAAAACTAAAAACCTTAGACATCCCCTTTTAAAACCATTAAACATTGCCTTTCGAAACCATAGGAAAAACCTTTCCTTTAAACCATTGTAAAAACCTTTCCTTTAGACCTTTCGAAACCATTGGGGAGCCACCCTTCAAAACCATTCTTTCAAAGGCTTTCGAAAACATAGGGGAACCATCCCTTTGAAACATTTTTTTAAAACCTTTTCAAGGCATCGAAACCTTAAACCCTTTGAAAGCATTTGGGTTCAAGTTTTAAAACATGTGGAAAACACCTTTCAAAATCATTCAACACTAAACTAGTCGAAACCTTTGAGTTAATCTTTAATAATCACTAAGGGCCACAACAGCAGGGTTGAAAGCATACCATTTCGAAAGCTATAACTAATAGAGAGTAGTGATGGTGTTGAAACCACCCCTTTTGAAAGCACAGGAGAAGCGACAGGGGTTTTATAAAACAAAATAACCCTTCGAAAGCTTTTTTTCGAAAGGCGGAAGGCAGTAGTAAAGGCCACAACATATTCGGAAGCTATTATTTAAAACGAAGGCGAGGCCTAATTTTTTTTATAAATAAATTGACTTAGTCGAAAGCTACATAGGCGAAAGCTACATAAGAAAAATCAAGCAGGCGTCCATTTCTTTTAAAACAAAATGGTGCTTCTACCCTTTCAGAACCCTTTGGTTTCGACTCTTACCTTCCAGCTTTGTCCAATTCACTATGCACCAAGGTATTGATACTATATCCATTGGTTTGTGGAAGGAGGTGGAGGGTCTTAGCCGAAATCTATTTGGGCGAAACCAAAATAGGCGAAACATGCTTTTAGCATGAATTTCTGATTTTAAACCTTTTTAAATAAATTTTTAACTAACCTGCTTATTTTCAAACTCTTATTGGTTGCAAATTTTTCTTTTCTAAAAATATTGCCAAAATTTTAGAATTTATTAATTAAAATCCTTTACAGAATATCCCTTCTCCTTAATTAAATATATAAAACATTAAGTCTCATACGTTAAATAACTTCATATATACATCAAAACACTTTAGAAAATTCAACAAAAATTCCAAAAAATCCCTTTTTATATGTTTTCTAACGTATAAAAATTTCAGACCAAAATTAATTGTAATGTACCCGTAAATAATTTATAACCCAATAAATCGTTTTCTTCACTAGAAAGTTAATATAAAATCCACATTAATTCAAAAAATTGTATAAATTAAAATCCACCTCAAAAATAACATTTATGGTCTATGTCTAAAATCACTGGGCAATTTGGATGTCATTAAATACGGTTTTCACATCAAACATGTCATAAAAATCAATACAAATATGCATAGATCATCAACAAGTATACATAAACATTTTGCTCTTCTAAAACATGGCTAAATCATGCAAGATAAATTCCGGTTTCATCTTAAAACCGAAAACACATAGAAAAGTGAGATGCAATCATTATTCACCTTAGCTTTGTGATTAGGATGAGAGATTTGATCTTGATTATGTTGATTTACTTCTTCCTCTTGAAAATCCTAGCTTTATCTTCTCTTGAGATTGAAAATGGTGGTCGGCCTTAGAATATTTTTTTGGCAAGGCCGGCCGGTTTTATAGTGGACCGTCCACTTTTATTACGAACGTAATAAAAACATGAAGTACAGGAGTAAGGTAGAGACACCCTAACTGCTAAAAAAAGTAAAAAAATAAAGCACAGGAGTGTGACAGACATGTCATAGCTACAATAAATAACTTACAAGACTAAGACTCCTCCGAAGAGGTAGTAACGCCAACTTCAAAATCCACTTTGGAAGAATCCAAAGAGACATTCCCAAGAAGACCAATAAAGGGGCGAAATAGGAGAGCAAGAGAAGGATCATAGATCTCAGCATCAGAACAGTATATAAAGGATCGATCCCATGATGTATCAGCAAGCATAATAGAATTTAACTCTGCATACGTACCATCCAAATCAAGAACCAAGGAATCACCGGACTGTCTATAAAAAAGGCATCGAAGGTCCAAAAGATCATCAGAAACATATCTAAAATAGGAATCATCCACAGGGTTGAAACGCATATCAAAACAACGTTCAACCCAACAACTCTCAGACTCAGCCCAAACTACAGGCAACTGAGGTAGAACAAGATCCGGGACAGCAATGGTATCCACAAAAACATCAACAGGGACTATGGATGCAGGAGGGGATGCACGCCGAGCGAAAGAAGACGGCGGACCAGGGTCAGAAAGAGGAACTACAGGAGGAGGAGTAACTAGAGAGACCTTGGGAACCCACTTCCTGAGCGGAGGCCGAGGCAGAGGAATCTTAGGCGCAACAGCGGAGACAATAGAATGGGAGCAGGTGGAAACTAAGTGGCCAAAGGAGTGACAGGAGGTACAAATGTCCAGGACCCAACCATAACGTACATGGACATCCACTACATGGCCAACAGCTAGCTGAACTGGAATAGATGAAGGGAGAGGCCTATGGGGGGTAATCTCAATCAGAGCCTTAGCGTACACCAGCTTTTCACGAGCAACCGTATTAGTGTCAAAACATTTCAATTTACCAACATTGCAAGCAAGCCAATTCAAACCAAACAGAGGTTGTAGTGCAGAAGGAATTTGAGAAAAATAAACCCAAACGGGGATAGATAGAACTTGTTCACGAGCACTTGCAACCGTTGGGGACCATGGAGTAATGATAAATGGTTTCCCATCAAAAAAAAAGGCTCAGCCTCTAGGACACGACGACGTTCTGCAGAGGAGGAGAACAATGGGAAATACATAGAGTCAACCAGCTTAACACGAAGATTACCGCGAAGCCTCCAAGCCTTACGACAAACTGAAGACGCATCATGAAGGCGATGATTAGGATCTAAAAAGAAACCAACTAAATATTCTGACAAATAGTCAAAACTGGTTTGCATGACATTAGGAGGAGGGATCGTCACTTCATTTTCCTCAACGATATCAAATTCAATTAGTTTATAAACACCCGCGTTACGGGGCAGAGATGAAAAAAGCGATGACCATGATTTGGAACCAGGAGGGGAAGGAGCAGCAGGTTGAAACGCATCCACAAAAGGACCACCAACAGAGGCTGCAAGACCAGCTGGGGGGAGGCCTCAAGCAACGTATCACCAGAAATCAATACACTGCAATTGGAGACATCCTTCGCTTCAGAATTTTGAAAAACACCAGAAGTCAATACACTGCAATTAGAGACATCCTTCTCTTTAGAATTTTGACAAACACATGGTGTGCATCGAGCTAAACACAATAGATTAGCATCGGCAGAACTCAACGCACAACCAGTCACACTAATAACCACACCATTAGCACCAGAATCTGAATCATCATTAACAAGCAAATGCATAGGACCACGAACAGATCGGCACACATCACCGACTATAGAGATCGACAACTCAGGACGCAATGTAGGGCACTCTATAGCAGCACGGTCGGAGAACTTAACTGAAGGCTGAGGCAGTGGCGGAAACTCAGTATCAGAAAGCAAGGGCGGAATAGAAGACGTGGTCGCAAATTGGTTATCCTTAAAAATCCTACCAGAACGAGTGGATGAGGGCGAAGCGGAAGGAGCAATGGGGAGGAGCGGAAGATGAGGTGGAGAGCTAGGCATAGGAATGAAAAGGAGGGAGAACGAGGTGGGAGGGAAAGGGCGAAAGGAACTACGGAGATGAGGAAGAAAGAAACAGATACGATCTGGAGGTCGCCTTAGAATATTTTTGCTTGAGAAAAATGAAATGAATGTGTGTTTGAATTCCTAAAGGTTTAGGATATAAGTTTAATCATTTTTCTATTTTACCCCTTACTTATTTCCTAACACTTATGTCCATTTTTGTTGATTTATCTATTCATTAATATGGCACAAATAACCCTTAATTTAATCACAAATCTCAATCCATTAATCAACACAATATTTAATTTAATTTAACTAATTTAATTTCCTAAATAATATCACTAAAAATATGGGGTGTTACAATCTCCCTTCCTTGAAGAATTTCGTCCTTGAAATTACGATAAGGAACACATCAAAACAATCAAAGGTAAAACATACTATAAAATAGATCAGGATAAGTGTCTCTAATCTTACTCTCAGTTTCCCAAGTACAGTCTCTAGCATCATCGATCCATTGGACTTTCACTAACCTGACTATCTCGTTCCTCGGCTTCTTTTCATCTCTCGTAACTATCCAGATAGGCTTCCTATCTATAGTCATGTCTTATTCCACTACTAAATTTTCTAAAACATTAGGCGCTATAGTAGTATCTGGATCCCTAACATACTTCCATAGATGAGAAACATGAAAAACATCATGGATTCCTGCCCAACTACTCGGTAACTCTACTCTATATGCGAGTTTCCTGATCCTTTCTAAAATAGAAAATGGTCCTACGAACCTCGGTGCTAACTTCACTTCTTCCCAAACCTGATAACACCTTTCATCAGTGATACTTTGATGAAAACATGGCCTTCAACAGAGAACTCTAAATCCTTTCGTCTTCTATCAGCTAAGCTTTTCTGCCTAGAATGAGCTTCATTCATTCTCATCCTTATCGGCTCAATCTTTTCTGCTGCTTCTTTTACTAAGTCAGGACCAAGTACCAATATATCTTCGATCTTTAACCAACATGCAGAGGATTTTCATGGTCTTCCATACAAAGCCTCAAATGGTGCCATCCCTATACTAGTCTGATAACTATTGTTATATGAAAACTCGACTAGGTGTAAGCGGTCTTTCCATGACCCCTCGAATTCTAATACATAAGCTCGCAACAAGTCCTCCAAGATCTTCTTAACCCTTTATATTTGCCCATCGGTTTGCGGATGGTAAGCGGTACTCATTTTGAGCTTGGTTTCTAAACTTTCCTATAGACTCTTTCAGAATTCGCTAGTGAATAAGAAATCTCTATCACTAACAATACTACCAGAAATTCCATGCAGTCTAACCATATTCGTCATAAACAACTTAGCCAATACAGATGCCGTCCTATTTGACTTAACTGGAATGAAATGGGTGCTTTTGGTCAACCTGTCCACCATGACCCATATACTTTCATTCCTCTATTAGATCTCGGCAACCCGTCTATGAAATCCATAGAAATAGAATCCCACTTCCATACTGGAATATCCAATGGCTGAAGCAATCACTTGGCTTCTGATAATCGGCTTTTACTTGCTGACAGTTCGAACACTGTTTCACCCATAAGACAACATATCTCTTCATGCTTTCCCAAAAGAAACTTCTCTTTAAATCTTGATACATTTTCATTCCTCCTATGTGAATAGTGAACTTCAAATGATGGATTTCCTCCAAAACTTCCTTTCTTATGTTTCCTGCATTTTGAACACATAATCTACCCTTCTTTCTCATCCATCCATTTTGGTCAAGACTAAATCCTTCAAGTCATCGCTCTTTGTTTCTTCCCTTAACTTCCTGATCCGTTCAGCCAAAACATGGTCCTCCTCTTGTTTCGAAGCTATCTTCTCGATCATTACCGATTAAACTTCTAAACAAGACAACACAACACCTTCTCCATAGGCCCAGCATCAGATGTACACTGCACCCTACAAGATGACAATGCTTCCAAATCTCTCCATTCAGCGATTATTGCCAACAATGCATTTTGATGTTTCTGCTGAGTGCATCTGCTATCTTATTTCCTTTTCTGGGTATGTACTCTATTCCAAAATCATAAACGGCTATAGACTCCAACCACCTTTGTTGTCTCTTGCTCAGCTTCTTCTGAGAGAACTAGTACTTCAACGACTTATGATCTGTATAAAGCTCAAACCTCTCTGCCAAAAGGTAATGCCTTTACACCTTCAAAGCAAATATTACTGCAGCCAACTCTAAATCATGCATCATATAGCTAATCTTGGGCAGTCTAAGCTGTCTAGAGGCGTAGGCAATCACTTTACCCCTCTGCATTAGTATAGCTCTCAATCATGTTTTACATGTATCAGTATAAACGACTAAATCATGATTCTCCTCCGGAACCACTAACATAGGTGCATGGGTCAATAAGTGCTTCAAGCTCTGAAATGTTTCCTCACACTTATCAGTCCATATAAACTTTACATCCTTTTGGGTTAGCTTGGTCATCGGCACTGCTATCTGTAAGAAATCCTTTATAAATCTCCGATAATACCCAGCCAACCCAAGGAAACTTCTTATTTCTATTACCATTTCTGGTCTCTTCCAATTATTAATGGCTTCGATCTTTTCTGGATCAACTGACAATCCTTTCTTCGAAAATTGAGAAAGAAACTTTACTTCTTTCTTTTTAAAATGGCACTTTGAAAACTTTGCCTTTAGCTGATGCTGCCTCGGCGTCTCAAGCACAACCCTAAGATGAACATTATGCACCTTCTCATCCTTAGAGTATATCAGGACATCATCTATAAAAACCAACATGAACCTATCCAAGTGCTCTCAGAAAATTCGGTTCATCAAATCCACAAAGAATGTCGGTGCATTAGTAAGTCTGAATGGCATAACTGACAATTCGTATGACCCATACATTGTTCTAAATGCTGTCAAAGATATACTGTCTTCTGCCACTCTAAGCTGATAAAATCCCGTTCCAGATCCAACTGAGAGAATATCTTCGCCCCGCTCAACTGGTCAAACAAATCGTCAATCCTAGGCAATGGATATCGGTTATTTATGATTTTCTCATTCAACTTATGATAATCGATACATAGCCTTAACAATCCATCCGACTTCTTAGCAAATACTACTGCTGCTCCCTAGGGCGAACTACTTGGTCTGATAAAACTTTTACCTCCAAATCCACCAACTAAGCCTTTAACTCCTTCATCTCTAAGGTACCATTCTACTTGGTAGCCTACTCACCGGTTCTGTCCTAGGGACCAAATCTATCCAAAACTTAATAGCTCATTTCGGTGGTAATCCAACTACCGGCTCAAAAACATCGGCGAATTCTCTAACTACGAAAATGTGATTCAACTCATCTTCTAACTCTATAACACCCAACAAAGAATTCACCTCACAACTAGGATTTTCTACGGTATAAACTATCCGATTAATACAATCCTGGTGTCTAAGTGATATTTTCCTATTTGGGAAAAATATCCTAACATCGTATTACTTAACAATTAGTGCCCAATATAATTCCGAACCCTAAAAAGTCAAATACATGCAAACGCAGACAAAGGTGTAACCTAGCAAGTCCAACTCTAAGTGGTCACACTTCATCCCAAGCATCGCATACCCTCCTATCGGATTCGCAACTCTTAAGGAAGTAACTAAATTTATGGGTTCTAGGTTAAGTTTATCTACCAAATGTCGAGATATAAAAGAATGTGATGCACCAGTATCAAATAAAACACTAAAGAATACCAAGGATCTAAAGCGTACATCCTAAAACCACTTTTCCTTTCTCCTACACTGTCGGCTTTGAAGTAGCAGGTTAAAATGCAAACACCTGGCCTTTCTCTCCTTTAGCTTGCTCTTTGCACTTATTCTTGTAGTGTCCAAATTGATCATAATTAAAATATCTAATTCTTTTCTTCTTAGCTGCCTTCTTTCCTTTGCTTGTCCGGCACTCACGAGCATAATGGCCTTTTTTCACACTTATAACAGACCACCTCGGATTTTCCTTTCTTCGCTGCCCTTCCTTTTTGAGCATTCTTCTTGTAGAAAAACTTTCTCTTTTGGCCCTGTCCAACCTGGACTTCCTACTCCTTCTTCTCCATATAACCTAACGTCTTCTCATGTCTCAACGTCATTTCTACTACCACATCACATGTTCTCTAATGTGTGGTAAAGTAGTCATAGCCAACTCCGGCTTCAAACCTCTAATAAACTTTTAGTTTCTTTTCAACACTGTGTCAACAGTGGCATACCTATACCGGGCTAACTCTTCGAACCTTCCAGCATACTTTAAAACAGACATTTCCCCTTGTTCCAACTCAGCGAACTTCCTAACCAACACAGACTGTGCCATTACTGACATGAACCTTTCTTGAAACCTCCTCCTAAACTCCGTCCATGTCATAGTCTCTTCATCCACACTAGCAGTTATAGTATTCCACCAAAACAAAGCAGCTCCTTGAAGCTATCTTGAAGAAAGTCTCCTTTTCTACTCGTCATTGAGCCCTAGGTCAGCAAAAAATGTTTCATAATGTAACGGCCAGATTTCTACCCCGATAGTATCCTCGGTCTACATAAATGGGTAAGTCCACATAAATGGTTTACCCAAGCCTAGTTAGTCGTTGCTCAAGTGAGCATATTGATTGACTACCGGGGCTTCTTGAACTCCTCCTATAGCATTTCCTCCAATATATCTTGCTAAAATCCCATTTGCATCATGTTTATGAAAAATTGATACATGGCTCACATATCCACTTATGGGACTCCAACACCAACATTCTCAACCTAAGCCTAACCTTGACTTCTAGCATTCGGTCTGGCATTTCCATTTGTGGTGGTGCTATCTCCTCCTAGGTTAACTCTGTCTCTTCTTTCGTCCATATCTGTATTCAAGATTCTTGAGATATAGAAGAATAGCCTGAAAAAGATAGGAGTCTAGAGATAAAACGTATACTTATATATAGCAAATACAAGTAAGTTACTATAGCATTATCCCATACCCCGATCTTAACTCTAATTCTTAAGGATTATGTTTTCAAAAATCATTTTTAGTTAAAGTATTTCATAAACCTATGTTCTGATACCAAGTTGTAATATCCCTATCTAGAGGCCAAAAGTAAGTGTTATAGATGCTGCAGTCATCTATAGTATTAATTTCCGACGACTAAATACGGCTATCTTAATGGTATCTATAACATCAGAAGCACTTGAATATGAAACAAATCACATATTTCAAAACAGAATTTTCTATAACATTGCAAAACACATGTTCCTTATTCATATTACATAATTCTATAACATTTCCCAAGCAATGATAAAATATACTTATTAAAAAATACGCCAAGAGTGGCATATGAAGATGCCTCTATGGATGATCAGAGTCATATAGTCATAATTGACTTAGTACATTCATCGTGGAAATAAATAACAAAACAAAGAACTGAAACTCCTAAATAGTTATCTGTTAGCCTCCTACTCATCTTCGGTAGCTTTATTCATCATCCTACTAAAACCTAAAAGAACCACAACCCTTAGCCTACTCAAATCAATTTTGAGAACCCGAGAGTTTAAGGGGAAAACATAAACTTCGAGTCAGACATAAAGCCTGGTGTGAATAATACTATAATCTTGATTAATTGATATTAAGTGAGATCATGCCGCTTAGTGGAATGGGTTTCCCCTCAGTAATATCATTTTAAAATGTATCTTTTGCAAACCTTTATCCTACAACCAAAACTGGTTAAAAATGTAAAGCATCATTATATAAACATACATATCAGGTAATAAATGGACTATTTTTTCGAACACTATAGTTTTATTTGGCTTACTATTAACCTTTGGTTGACCCGGGCCTACCAGACAATACAACAAAATAATTTAATATCTGTTAGACACACTCCTTCTGCATGATCTGTCGTTAACGATCTGTTAAATACTTCTCTTCTGGATGGTTTTTCCCCAACTTAACATCTCCCAAGGTGACCTGATCCTAATGGTTTTGCGGGCTCATCAATAACCTATCTGTATACAATCCTATATTCCTTTCTGTATGTAATCATAATTTTAGTCTTACTTGTGATAAAGCCCTACACACTGGAATTTTGGACTAAATTAGCTGGGACCAATAGCTAATGTATAGGGCACGACCCTATAATAGTCCCATCTGGTATTCTAATATCCGAGTCATTTACTTAGGGATACCTTCCAATAATTTTCCTTCAAAACCTTTTCATTTGAAATTGATTTAAAACCTTCTAAAACAAACTTGAACAAGGAAAACATTTATACTCTATGCTTTACACAAAATTACCTTGCTATATTTTATATATACTTTACTTAAATCTTTTTTGATGAAAGTCATTAAACATTTGAAAGTGCCACTTTTGATCCTATAGAAAGTACCCCTTTCGAAAGCATGTAAAACCCTTTCTTTCTTTTGGGCCGAAAGGCCAAATCTTCCTTTCGAAACCATTCATATAAACCTTTCAAAACCATTGAAATTTCTTTTCTTTCAAAATCTAAATCCCTTAGACATCCCTTTATAAAACCATTAAACATTGCCTTTCGAAACCATAGGAAAAACCTTTTCTTTAAACCACTCAAAACCATTGGAAAAACCTTTCCTTTAGACCTTTCGAAACCATTCTTTCAAAGCCTTTCGAAAACATAGGGGAACCACCCCTATGAAACCTTTCTTTAAAACCTTTCGAAGGCATCAAAACCTTAAAACCTTCAAAAGCATTTGGGTTCAAGTTTTAAAACATGTGGAAAACACCTTTCGAAATCATCCAACACTGAACTAGTCGAAACCTTTGGGTTATTCTTTAAAAATCACTAAGGGTAATAACAGGTTTGAAAGCATACCCTTTCGAAAGCTATAACTATGGAGGGAAGTGATGGTGTCGAAACCACCCTTTTGAAAGCATAGGAGAAGTGGTAGGATTTTTATAAAACAAAACAACCCCTTCGAAAGCTCTGTTTTGAAAGGTGGGAGGCGGCAGTAAAGGCCTCGATATAGTCGGAAGCTATTATTTAAACAAAGGCGCAAACTTAAAACATTTCTTTAAATCAATTGACTTAGTCGAAAGCTACATAGGTGAAAGCTACATAAGCAAAAGCAAGCATACGCTTTTTCTTTTAAAACAAAAAGGTGCTTCTACCCTTTCAGAACTTTTTGGTTTTGACATTTACCTTCCGCCTTTGTCCAATTCACCATGTACCAAGGTATTGATACTATGTGCATTGGTTTGGGGAATGGGGCAGAGGGTCATAATCGAAAGATACTTGGGCGAAACCAAAATAGGCGAAACATGCTTTTAGCATGAATTTTTGATTTCAAACCTTTTTAAGTAAACTTTTTAATTAACCTGCCTTGTTTGTTAAACTCTTATTAGTTGCTAATTTTTCTTTTCTAAAAGTATTGCCAAAATTTTAGAATTAATTAATTAAAATCCTTTTCAAAATACCCCTTCTCTTTAATAAAATATATAAAATATTTAGGTCCCATACCTTAAATAATTTTATATATCCATCAAAAAACATTGAAAAATTCTACAAAAATTCCAGAAAATCCATTTTTGTATGTTTTCTAACATATAAAAATTTCAGACCCAAATTATCTATAATTTACCTGTAAATAATTTATAACCAATAAATTATTTTCTTCACTAGAAAATTAATATAAAATCCACATTAATTCAGAAAATTATGAAAATTAAAAATCATCTCTAAAATAATATTTCTGGTCTAGTCTAAAATTACAATGCATTGGATGTCATTAAATAGGGTTTTCACATCAAACTTATCATAAAAGTCAATATAATTATGCATAGATCATCAACAAGTATATATAAACATTTTGCTCTTCTAAAACATGGCTAGCTCATGCAAGATAAATTTGGGTTTCATCTTAAAACCGAAAACATATAGAAAAGTGAGATGTAGTCATTATTCACCTTAGCTTTGTGATTAGGATGTGAGATTTGATCTTGATTATGTTGATTTACTTCTTCCTCTTGAAAATCTTGGCTTTATCTTCTCTTGAGATTGAAATTGGTGGCGACCTTAGAATATTTTTGCTTGAGAAAAATAAAATAAACATGTATTTGAATTCTTAAGGGTTTAGGATATAAATTTAATCATTTTACTATTTACCCCTTACTTATTTCCTAACACTTATGTCCATTTTTCTTCATTTATCTATTCATTATGGCATGGCTACCCCTTAATTTAACCACAAATCTCAATCCATTAATCAACACATTATTTAATTTAATTTAACTATTTAAATTTCCTAAATAATGTCACTAAAAATATAAGACACTACATATCTCGTAAGATCACGTCGCACGTAAACACGGATGGGTTTTTGCCTGACGATAACCAAAAAAATTTCTACAAAAAATCCATTGATATTATAATAGTGTTTAGAGTAAAAATGATCATTAATCAAAGCCAAAATTATTACATCAATTAAATTCCAGCATACTAGGTTCTACAATCAAAATTGTAAAGATACATATTGGAGATTGGATTCCATACTATGACAAGGTATGAAACTACCTTCCGATGGTACATTACTAGATAAAATGCACCAAGGTCTGACAAGAACGTCTTGTACCCTTGCCATATAGGATTGATCTATCACTTAACTAGTAGCACCGAATATGATCACCCAACTTTGGGCCTTGAAGCATACATTAGTATATAGTAATCGATCTAGATTTGGGATGAATATATCCTGATGGGCGCGACCTACTTGGCCATACTACATGATCGGTTTTGTCATTTCTCGGTTGATAAGGCTCGAGGCTACGATTACCTTTGTACAGCACTTCCCACTTGGAATGCTACATTGCCCTCCAGGCATCAATGCAATGCTAGCATTCATCTACACAAGTTCATTCTAGGACCGAATGAAACTGAAGATGCTTCTTCTATTCCATCCTTTTAGGGAATCCCTTCCAGGATTAATAGCAAATTACCCTTGCACTTCAAAGCTTTATCTTTGATTCCATATTCTTCAAGATGTCTTCAAGTTGAAACGCATAAGTTGGATCAAAGTTATTTTCTTTTTTGAGAGAAACGTCTGGTCCTATATAAATAGAGGAGAGAACACATATAGCTATATATATCACAAAATTAAGGCGCTACCAACATGACTGGTAGGTAGCAAAAGCTAGGTACAAGAAACAATAATACTCAGGTACCCCTAAGATGAGTTCCGGCAAAGCCACCACCCATCACTTCCTAATATCGAGCTCCGGCATGGCCACCACCCATTATTAAATTGTTTGAAGTACCAAAAAAACTAAAGAAAAGCCAATAATGCTGGATGTCATCACATGCTAAGAAAAAAGCTCCATGCTTCTAGTACAGAAGGAATGGAATAGCGACTACACTAAAATGGAACTAAAATGATACTGAAAAGAAAAACCACTCTGAAGACTCTAAACCAATGGAAGAAGTGCCAAGCAGAAGAGTAGATCCTCCCGAAAATAGAACGCTGTAATGGAGAAGAAAGTACTCTGTATCTGAGGTGGATCTGCTAATGGATCTGAGAGGAAAACTCTGATCTGATGGCCTCTCTGCAATCCAAAATCCTACAATCCTGTATCTGTGGTGGAACTAGCAGTGAATTTGAGAGGAAAAAACTACGTTGATGACCTCCCTGCAATCTAAAATCCTATAATCTGAAGTCATGAGTACCTGCAAAATGAACCTAACACCCTATCACCCTTACCTGCATCTAAAGAATGACTAAGAAAAAAGTTAGAATGACACACACACACACACAATATATATATATATATATATATATAAAATTAATATACATATATAAGTATGAAAGAGGTAGGAAATAAGATGTCTAAGTAAAACTAACTGTCCAAACAAAGACAGGTACAATAATTGGTACAAAACTGAAAAAAATTCTTATGAACCTTTGATCCTAAGCAAATTTTGGTTAACAGTGAGATCGTCATATAAGTTTGAATAAATATTAATGCTGCTATTGTTAATGTTAAAAATATTATTATTGAGTTTAAGTGAATTAATATTATAACTAACTGTATTAAGGTACCCTTTAAATAAGTTATTTTTAGCTAATTTATATTTGGGATTCGAAATCCAATTAAAACGAAAGGAAGAAATTGTATAAATCAATTTACTAAAATGACTATTATTATTATTATTAAAAATTATTTGATTTCTTTCAAACCAAATATACCAACAAATAATAATGAATAAAGTATCTAGTAATAATCTAATATTCTTATTGAACCTAATCTAAAACTACTCCAGTAGAAGTCACAGTCGGAAATTTTAGTTATTATATTAAAGTTAAAAAAATTGAGTATTTTTTAGGATGTAATAAGAATCCATGCAATCATAATATATGTGTTTAATATCTTCAAAATGCATATTACAAAAATAACATTTGTTATCATTTTGGATGTTTTTTATCTTTAAAAATTCTATAGCATTAAGTTCTCCATGTAATATTAACCACATATGAATTTTAGATTTAGGAGGAGCATTAGATTTTGAAATAAAATTAAAAGAGTTGTTTGTTGTACCCGAAAAATTAAAAAATCTGTAAAAAGATTTAGATGTATATTTCTTACTCTTATTCCATTTTCAACTAATAATATCATTATCATTATCAGTATTATAAAGATTTAATTTAGCATAAAGCAAAGAAAGTTGCCTAAGAGTTGAACCTACTAGAATTATGTTAAAACTAAAATTCCAAGGTGAATCGTTTTCAGAAGAGAAAAATTCACTAATTAAAGCAAACTTAAAATTACAGATTTCATAAAGCTCTTTTAATTCTATCTTAAGAGTTAAAACTGAAATCCAACGGTCATGCCAAAAAGAAGTACAATTACCAGAATGAACTATCGTATTAATACCTAGGTTAAAAATATCATGACATTTCAAAATGGATTTCCAAAAATTAAATAGATTTTGAGTGATTGGAGAAGTGATTTGATATAAATTAATGCAACCATTATAGTAATATTTTGAAATGATCTCTTTCCAAGTAGCATTATCATTTATATCCTTAAACTTCCAAAACCATTTACCTAGTAAGGACAAATTCATATTACGCGAATTAATTAGTCCCCTAGCCACCTTCCTTTTTAGATTTACAAACTGTTTCCCAATTTACTAAATATTTTATACTATTTTTAGTATTTTCCCCACTCCATAAAAAATCTTTTCTAATATTGTCTATTTTATCTATTACCCAATCTGGAAATAAATGCATGGACATTCGGTAAATCAGGAGGGCTGATCTGATCCTAGTGTCTTTGAAACAACTTTTGATAATTTTTGGTAAACTCAACCACGGTTCTTTAGAAAATAAATAAATAAAGATAAGAGCGAAGACCGCCTCATAACCATTAGTGGATGGATTTCCTTATCAATTATCCTAAAAGAACGAAACGAGATTTGTACGTATAGCATCATTGGAGATGGCTGTGCCATATAATTCACACATTTCTCTTAGATATTTTCAAAGATACGTTTTGGTCCAGGTTTGATAGTCAGTTATTTAATTATCAAATAAACAATCATTCAAACTTGATTTAATTCCACGTGGAATCCACTAAGCCTTATTTAAATAATCTTTGATTAATTAAAATCACATTATAAACATTCGATCAAAAGATCTTTACAAAACATTATTCCTAAACACTTTACATCCCTTTAATACTTGGGAAAACATTTATATACTTATCTCGACGGTATAAGTATATTATTAAAAAAGTTGGAAAATTCCTCCTTTCAAATTTCTTGTTGAAAACATTACTTTCTATAAGCCCATCCACCTATCCTTTATAAAAGTAACCTTTTAAAGCTCAATTCGCATTTAAATACCTTTATAAATTTCCAAATTAAATTTATAAAACACTTTTGAAAGTCTACGAGTCAATTTACAAAACTTGTTTACAAACTCCTAATATCATTTATAAAACATTTCTCCATTTAAAATTCCTTTGATAAATCTTCATTAAGAAAAATCCTTTACAAACTATCTTTTGCAACTCACCCTTTTAAATCACTTTAAACAAACCATTTTACTTAGTAAACTCATTTTTATAAACAAGTTATTATTTATAAATACCTTTGTAAAATAATATATTACTTTAAAATCATTTACAAACCTTAAACCCCAAAATTGATTAAAGAAATGAAATTAATTCAAATTACACTTTATAAATTCAAAAGAAGGTTTAGTAATCCCTATGGTACTAATTTAAGTTACCATTTAATTTCAGTTTCACTTCCAAGTTATTTAGCAATTTATTTACATAAGTCAACATATATGTAAATGCACTTCATATCCAAATCAGGAATAACATGTCAATATAAACTAACTGGCATATACATGTCCAAATAACTTAACAGTAGGATGGTGATTTGTCTTTCTAAAGGATGTCCAAACAATCAAACAAATAATTTATAGCAGAATGGGGATTTATTCTGCTAACATATATTTCCATACTGAAACAACCAATCTATAGCAGAACGAGGATTTATTCCGCTAATATATGTTCACAACAATCAAATTAATTGCATCATAACAGAACGGGAAATTATTTTGTTAATATAAAGTCTGCACAAACACAACCACTCACATTGTAGCTCATTCACAGTTGTTTTTCTACTTAATAGTATCGACATTTGAATTCCTTGTGTTTAAACAATCTTTGAAAAGAAGTATCTTAAAAATAATTTGATTCTTGAAAAACAAAGGATTTAAAACTTAAATCTTTTTTGTAATTACAAGCTAAACCCTTTATTAAATCATAATTAATCTTTATTAATCCTTAACTTAATTTAGTTATAAATTAAGAAATAATATAAATGTTTAGAAAGCAATTAAATAATAAATAACTATTATATAAATAATAAAACCCTAATATTTCCATTATTAATTATGAAATTATAATTTAAACCTTCATTAATAATTAGGTATTAATTAATCTTACTTAATTACCTTCATTAATAATTAAATATTTATTAATCTAAATTAATTAATATAGTAATCTTTAATTAAAACTTAAATAATAAATTAAACTTTTAGTAAATAATCTATTATAAATTAAAAACTTAATTAATTTATAATTAAAAATAATTAAACAATATCTTAATAATTAATTGATAATTAACCTTATATTTAATTAATAATTAATTACGAATAAATCATATGCTTAACTCATAATCAATTAAAAACTAAACTTGCTTAATTAATAATTATTAAAATTAATTTTACCTTTGAAAGATAATTAATTAGTAACTAATCTTTAGTTAATTAAAATTATAAAACTTGTTTGATACTTAATAATTATCAATTATCAAATTAAATAATTAATAAATAATTATTAAATTCTTAATTAACTTTCCTTAAACATCGTTGTTAAGTTTCTAAAACAATTTAAAACACTTTTAATTGTAAAAACCAAATTTTGCAAAAATTAGAATTTTAAGCGAAACTACATCCATAGCGACTATCACTATGGATACTCGTAATTTGAAAATGTTTTTCTTACTTTACTTTGAAATTATCATCTTTGGAAGTTTACTTACTTTTTCCAAAATATAAAGTAAGCCTTGTAAAAGGAAAATAAAGTTTGAAAACTTAAAATCGATTTTGATTTTTAAATAAAAAGAACTATAGTTTTACACATAGAATTCCATTCCATTTTAACATTGAAGATGCTAACTTTACTTAGCATACACCCAAAACTTCAAGATCACAACATAATCACACATGCCACATCCACAAACCTAAGCAAGATCACATCACATAAACAAAGTTTACAGCTTCCAAACAACGCTATGTTTAGACTTCAATTTCAAGTCTAATTTACAATCACACTAAATCAACACTTACAAAATCAATCACGTTATAAACCAAGATTTCAACCAATAAATTACCACACTTTAACCGACATATAAAAGTTTTTAACATTTTGAATTCAAAAACTAAAAGTTTACTAACCAAAGTTTAGAAAACTTTTTGAAAACTTGAAATAACTTTGTAAACTTGACTTAGGACCCTTGCATCTTGAAATAGGCTCGGCCTAGGGCATGATGGTCGACCATGATAAGAACAAGGATGTATGAGCTTGACTTGGAGAGGTGGAGGTACTTCGAATAAGGTTGAATCCACAAAACCAGACCAAAAAATTAGTATATTCTCTTAGATCTTTAGCCATGTTAATCTCGTCATTTTAAAAAGTGTTCAAAAGAAAAGTTTTTGAAAATTATTTTCTCCATAATTTTTAAAAAATAAATCAATCAATTTGGATCTTCATTGAGGGAGATACGGTCAAAAGAAGAAAGGGTATTTTCAGACTAGAAAATATGAGTCTAAAAATAGGTCTAAAAGAAATGCATTTTTGACATAGCTAAGTTCAAAATTTAAAGAAGTAGTACGAATGAAAGTTATAGCCACTGGAATTTTACATGGTTTGAGAAAAATAATTTATCCATTTATGTTGGAGAAGGGGAAGATATGATAGAAAGAAGAGGAGGAAAAATTGAAGGAGGAAAGGGCTATTTATAAGCAAGAAAAAGGTAAATTACCAAAGCACCTCTTGTCCTTTACCCTTCACCATCTTATGGCACCTCACTAAGCTTGTCCTCCCTTCTTGTATTATGCTTCAACATCAATTTAATAATAGTAGTACTTATGTCCCTTCATGTTTCAAAAGGCATCTTTATATATATATATATATTGACTTTCCTTAAAATGGCACATCATTTTTTTATAACTTTATATATATATATATATATCAAAATATATTCTAACTTATATATAAATATGAAAATGTACATGAATATATTTTCATTAGAGTTTACAATGTTTTACAACTTTTCGCCGATGAAAAGTCGAAAATTCGGGAAAAGAATACCGGTCACATTTTATGTTTTTCATCAAACTATATATTTTTATAAAATAATTTGGAAAATATTTCACCATCATTAATTGTTATGTAAATGAGTTTTATTTCCATTATAATATCTATTATTTAATATTTAAAGTTAATTAAATATTCGTAGATCAAAGTAATGAAATTCCATATTATTGCACAATTAATGTCATATAGTGACCATAAGGCTAATGGAATGTTGCAGAAGTGAACCCACAGTGGTATATATTTTATATCCTCCTTTACACTATCAATGGTGGGATGCCTTTTCGTACCAATGAAAACTTTACCTCTAATTATCACAGGGTTTGCTTTAAGGATTTTTTTGTCTCCTTTCTTCATCTTCAAATTCAAAGAAGAACAAGATGCCATCAGATCTTATTTTGACACCATCAAGTCCACACCATATCAACTTTAGGTGCTGAATAATGATAGTCTAAGAGTGGTTTTTGTCTAGGAAAAACCCTACATGGTTGTCATCCCATAATTTCACCAACGAAAAGAACATCAAGTGGTAAAATAAGATCACCAACATCATTGTACTGTAGAAAAAAGGACTTAGGGCTATAAGAACCAGTGTTCTTAGGGAATTTTCTTGAATAGGGAGCTCAAAGTGGAGGATGAAGAATAAGCTGAAGCAGAAGTAAGATAGGCAGAAGGGATGGACAAGGAGGAAATAACTAGGACATGGAGGAGGTAGTGGAAGAAGAGGTGGAAGAGGAGGCCGGTTGATTGAAGGGGAGAGAGGGTTGGGGATGGACGAAGGATCTGGCGGCATTAGAGGAGGTGGAATTGGAGGATGGGGAGTTTTATAAAGGATGATGGGATGGGGCAGAATAGGTAAGAGGGCAGGAGAAGACGCCATTGAAAAGGGAAAAAATTATTAAAAAAAGTATGAAAACTACATTTTGAAATTTTTTATTATATTATAACTTTTATAATAATTTTATATCTTGTTTTAAATTTAACTTTTAAATTTAAAATCGTGTATTTTTAATTTTCAAATAATTTTGAAAATTAGCCCAAGGCCCAACTCCGATTTAGGCCATTTCTATTAGGAACAAACTTTGGGCTGCGAGCTTAATAGATAATCCTAATATTACTAATGTAGAACGTATAAGCTATTAGACTCTAATACCAATGTTGAAACTGGGCCAGCCCGTAGTGAAAGATATTAATGAATTTCAAAAAAATTATCCTATTGGATCATTATTGAGACTATGAAGTTTAATTTATTTAAAACATTTCTAAATTTAGTTTTAATAAAATCATGTATTTTATTTAAATTTATAAATTGTAGTATAACATTTATTTGATTTTCAGTTTTCTTAAAATATAAATATATCTATATATATATACATATACATGTATCATATGTGTGTGTGTGCGCGTGCATGCACGTGTGTCCATGTGTAACATAATAATCCATGCAGGGTATAACATGCCCGTATATAGATGTTTGAATTTACATCACAACGAACACATTAGCTCATTTTATATGCAATGTATACTGTCTAATTATGTGTATGTACAAATAATTATAAATTCGAAATGACTATAGATGTATGTATGTATGTGGTATTCTTGTACTTATATAATTATGTATCATATTATAAGTAATAATTAATACGAATATATATACATATATTTAATGAGAAAGTCTATTTAGACACAAAATATAGACACAATTGGTGACACAAAGAATTTCCACCATTGGATTGCCCCCTGAATTCCACCTTCCCCATAAAGATAAAAAATCCAATGGTCCGGATCTTTTGTGTCACCATTTTGTGTTTAATTTTGTATTCAAATAGCCGACCCCGTATTTAATAAGTGATTTTTTAACACTACAAACTAAAATAAACTATTATTTAAATTATATATATAGTAAATATGATAATTAATGGTGAATTACTTCACAATATTATATATATAAACATATATGTATACAAAATAATTTTTTTAACTTTCCAGTTCAAAGTCATTTCAGATTTGAAGTTATTATGAATTTAGTATTTTAATATACATA
Source organism: Allium cepa (assembly GCA_030765085.1). Lineage (NCBI taxonomy): Eukaryota > Viridiplantae > Streptophyta > Magnoliopsida > Asparagales > Amaryllidaceae > Allium > Allium cepa. The sequence goes on along the minus strand of CM060941.1, from coordinate 295,143,242 downwards.
TATTATAAATTAGTTGATAGTTTCGGCATTAATTAATTAGTATAAAATAATTATATTACAAAAGTTCAGATCTTAAATTTTATGAAAATCTTAAATCATATTTTAGGGGTTACGAAAAATTCCTGGATTTGTTTTGAATTAAAGTAAATTTTTTTATTAAATATTTGTTAAATGACTGAAATATAAATTAATTACAGAAAAATACAAAAAAAGTTTAAAAATTTTGAATTTTTTTTAAAGCTTCTGATTGATGAATTAATATCAAAAATTATAAAATTTAATTTTCAAAACATTATTAATTTTATATAAATTTATTAAATCATATATTTATTAAATATTGATAATTAATATATAATAATATATAATAATTATTTTTGGCACTTATAATTCATAATAAGCATAAATATGTATTAGAAATTTTTTAAATCAATATTATATAGTATGTATAAACAAATATGCTTTGATACAAATTGTGCATGTATATTAATTCACACACACTCTATATATATATGACATTAAATTAAAAACTTATTTAACATGTAATGTCATACTACGGATAAATTATGAATATAAATATTAAATTTTATACACATAACCAATCTCCATCGGGACAACAACATTACATATAACAATCTCACCTGACTAATTAAATAGCAATGATATGTAAAAATATACAGGTGTACTAGGTTAGCATATTATAAAAGCATGATAATATGTTTAATGTATAAATAAATACCCACTATAGATGCCCTTAATTCCACGTTGAAATATTAAATTCTCTTCCTTTAAATGTTCCTTGATTCGATATATTGCTAGTCTGAAATCACCGATCTTTCATTATCGAAAAGCCTTAGTTTATACTTGAACTTGATTTGAGTATTTAGGGATTGTTTTAGAGACAGATTTCGACAACGAAGAAGAAAGGATATCGCAGCCAAAAGAACTGAAAAATTAGAGTTTGAGATCATTGTTTAAAATAGTTAAATAGGATAGAAAGTAGGTAAGTATCTAGTACTCCTTCTCACTTAATCTTAAGCACACATCGCTAAGCCTATAACCCTTGTTTTAGCTGCCCCTAACCGATGCTAAACTAGCCGACTTTACTCTCAAAACATCAAGGGTCATTAGCCCACTTTAACCCAAATTAAATATACACAATTATATATAATCTGTTATCGATATCTCATATCGATCGACATATTTATAACTATTATAAATACACACACATAACAATGTTATTTCTCAAATATATTCAAATTTCATAATTAATATTTCATAAATATTAATTAATTTATAACAGTTGCAAACTAACTAAATCGTTTGGTTTATAGAGAATTCATCAAACTATTCAAATGTTAAATTTCACACATCACTTAACACGTGGTATGAAATTATGGCCAAATTTATCGCTTACGTGGTTTCAATAAAATCTAATTTTAGTTTAATAAGCGTTACCTGGTTGTGATATTTATTTACACCGATTCTCTTTGTCAAATCTATATCACTTCGGACTTATGGAATTTGGTAATGATCAAAATTCCAATATCGTCCATATTCAACTCTATAGTAAAAACACAAATCTTTGGTTTAATAATAACAATTATTATTGACCGAAATGCCCTGCTCAAAGACTTTGTCTTTGAATTGACTTGAGTTGACCGTGATACTAACCCTATATAACTGAGGAGATTAATCCTCTCTTGAATAGTGCTTCACTTCCAGTATTTCCACTCGGTCCAACTATAGTCAATCGATGGACGTCATACCATGATTTGACTATAATCAGAGTGGAGCTTTCATATTGAAGATCCACTGTATTCTCAAGTCGAGATAACTGTGTAAATCAGCCATATCGATATTTTCTATTTGATCTCAGTTATATTAACCAACAAAAAACTATCGAGTGAGTCGTTCAATAGTTATCCTATAACTATCAGTACGTAGCATCTAGGTTCCCTCAGCAGCCATGAGTAATACACTGCCCAATATTTTGAGAGCGTTACATACTCTAGTTTCAACGGATACATCGATATCCAGTCTTGATGCATCTTGACTAGGAACATTTAAAATGATATATTTATTTCATTATGATAAATTACTCACTGTTACAACATTATATAATTACTATTTCAAAACATATCGTTTATGGATTTTCCATTAAATATATTTTAGTTAAATTTGATTTCGAACAATACTGAGCATTGAGTTAGTTATATGTAACAAATTACATAATTTTTCCTAGGGCATACCATCAACTCTATTATAGCATCATATATGCATCCACGTTATAAATCTTTTTTAGATATCGGATACCTACATCAGTATCCTATTCGTTGATTATGATAAATCAAGAAGCATAAATAGTAAAAAAAATAAACTTAAATTTATTCTAATCCCATTGATCATAAGAGTATTAAAAATAAATAAATATGATGATAATAATTGTTTTGAGTAGTTTATATGCATTAATTACATATAATATAAATTATTAACTTAATAAAAAAAATACATATATTTCATTATACTAAAATATGCATAATATGAACCATGATATTGATCAAAACCAAACGGATAATTTTCGAATGCAGATGTCTTCGTAGTTGCATCCGCGTCCGTTTTTTGGATATCAAATATTTATCCTTTTTACGAATAGGATGCGGACGGATTTCAGGTTTTTCGTGTATACATTGACAGACTTAAGATTTATGTTTGGATATTGTTTGTACGAATCGGACAACGGAAAGACAATGTACAGACAATAGAAAAACATTGGACAATCTCTGATTGATATGTTTCATACATTTTATTAATATTAATTTATTCTAAATTAGAGTTGAATGGACATAGACCTTCGGATCGAGCCGATACAAAGTTTACACCTATAACTTAATGGCATTCACATGATGTTTGAACCAATTTATCACACTGCTCTTAAGACTTTGAGAAGTACCGGTTTAATAAGAAATTTTTTATCACCTAAGTTACTCGTATGATACAACATAAATGGGTATCAAGCGTAGTAAAGCGTTTTGTTTGATATGTCTACGAAATAATACGGTTAAATTATAAAATCAGAGTAAGTGGCTTTGTAAAACTTTGAAAATTTGGCTTTGTAAAAACCTTGGAAATTTTTCTTAGAAGAAAGCATGTGCGCACAAGCAAAATTTTTAAGGTCTGTTTAGTTTATTTTGCATTTTATGTTTTGAATTTTCAACATTAGTTATAAAATGTGAGAAGAGTGGAAAGACGACGAAGGAGGTGGAAGAAAGATGGAGGGGATGAAGGGATTTTGTGTTTTGAATGTTAATTCGTTTTTTAAATTGATCGTTTTTTATAATATAAATGCGCCGTGTGTATTTTGTGATTTTTGTATGGACGAAATTCAAAACTAAAAGGGTAAACAGCCGCAGCTTTAGATTTTTATTACTTTAATTAGTTAGCTCATAATTATCTTCTCAAGCAGCGAGTTCCTGTGTAGCACGCTTGAAGGCGATTTCCCTTTGGAATTCTTTTCTTTTTGGTTAAATTAATGGTTGATTGAAAAATGAACTGAAGAAGAATATTTTGTTTTGATAAGTGTGCTTCGCTTTGTTTGGCATCTTTGAAAATCCAGCTGCGTTGTAGGCTCGCACATAAGCAACGTCATTCTTTTGGCATCCGCATAAGATTCCAAACACGTGCCACTCTTTCCCTCCCCATCTGCATTACTTTTCCTGCTCCTCTCCTCCTTCAAATTCCCCCAATTTGTATTAAAATGTAGCTCCATTTCCCCTCCCCCTTCCTCCCTCCTCATGCCTCACGAAAATGGCTGCAACCACCACCTCCGCCTCCACTGCCAAATCGGTCTCGTCGTTGGCAATTTCACCCACGACGTCATCTTCCACGACTCCTCTCTCCTCTCCCGCACTCTAGGCGGCGCCGTCTCCTTCATTTCTAACGTCTTCTCCTCTTCTCTCTCCTCCAACTCTTTCGATTTTGTATCTAAGGTTGGTAGCGATTTCAATTACTCAGTTCCGTTTGATCCAATCGTCTGTTCCTCTTCTAAAACCACTTTGTTTCACGCTTATTTTTCTTCGCGAAATCCCGATCGCGTCTTGCAACGAATCGCCAATTGTGCTCCGATCCTCCCCTCAGATTTACCTCAAAAGTCGTACCAATTTGGGATCGCTGCCGCTGTCGCGGGAGAAATTCCTAAAGAAACTCTAGCTCGACTTTTTGTTCAGTGTGAAACGGTTCTGGTTGATATACAGGGCTTGATCCGTACATTTAATGAAGAAGATGGAGACGTGAAATTGAAATTACTAAAAAGTACCGAGTTTTATGAAATGTTAGATAAAGTTGGGTTTTTGAAAGCGAGCAGTGAGGAGGCGGAGTTTATGAATGTCGAGGAAGTAAGGAAGAAATGTTGTGTGATAGTGACGGACGGGAAAGATGGGTGCAGAGTGTACTGGAAGGATGGGTGTGTAAAGGTGCCACCTTTTGAGGCCAAGCAGGTGGATCCCACTGGAGCTGGTGATAGTTTTCTTGGCGGTTTTGTTGTTGGCATGGTGAGTGGGTTGAATGTGGCAGACTCGGCTCTCTTGGGGAATTTTTTCGGGTCTATTACGGTTGGACAGGTTGGAGTTCCAAAGTTTGAGCAGAGGATAATGCAGGTTTGAAATGTTTCTGTTTTTTCCTTGTTCCGTAGAAATTTTGGTTGAATTTTGGCTCTATAATACTCTTTTGTAATGAATATATTGCTTGCAGTTTCGTTATCACCTGATTTTGTCTTGTTGAGTTTTGGTTTAAGTCTCAATGGGCTAGTGGGACGCAAAATACAACGACACAATGCATCTCTATCATTGGATAGTCCTTTGATTTTCACCTCTAGTGTGAGGATGGTCCTTTGATATCCATCGTTGAATAGTCACCAACTGTGTTTTATTTTGTGTCCAAATAGTCGGGACCTGATGAAGCGCTTACCTCAACCCATCGCAGCCATCGCCGCGACCTACGACCTAGCCTCCACAATTTCCGCGACCTTCACCGTAGCCGCGACCTAACTCTCCACGACCCAAGCCCTCTCCGCCCACTCCGCGACCTTCACCGTAGCTGCGACCTAACTCCTCCCTCAAATCGTTAATACGCGGCTCCGCCTCCTGATGTCGCAAACGACATAACTAGGTCGCTGCCGCCAAAAGCCTAAGTCGCGAACGACACAAATCCTAGGCCGCGAAGATAAGTCGCGAGCGGCCCTAGGTCGCTGCCATGTTTCTTGAGTTGTTCAAACCCAGTAAGTCGCGTTGTTGAAGCCAGTAAGTCGCGTGCGTTATTTTTTTAGGTCGTTTAAGCCAGTAAGTCGCGTGCGTTATTTTTTTTTAGATCGTTTGTGTGTGGTAAGTCGTTGTACTATTTGTATTTCATTCTTCTTAAGTCACTGTTTTTGTTGTACCGCTTTGTTAAGTCGTATGTGTTGTAAATTGCTATAAATAGGGGTAAAAGTATCATTGTAACGTTGTTGAAATTTGAATAAAATTTGGTTTGTACTTTGTGCTTCCATTTTTAAATTGGTAGTCGAGCGTTATCTCCTATCTCCACTTCGTCATTCGAGTGCGCTCGAATCAACGAACGTTGAAGCCAATTCGCGGAATCAAGTGCGCTTGATCAACGCTCAAAGAATTGTAGATCTTTCTTCACGGCATCGTGCGCGATCAACGTGTCGAAGATTGCTAAAATCCGGTATCTTCGTGATCAACGGATTTGGGCCTTTCGGTATTCTTAAATCCATCGATTCTTCGTCGATTCACCGATTATTTCCGCTAATCGTGTGAGATCCTGAACGGATTCGATTTACATCGTCGAATTCGCTTCCCACGCTGCGACAGTTTTGGTATCAGAGCCAGATTGCAAGGAGTTTGTATCAATTGGAGAATTGGGTTTCGAGAATTTGTAGTTTAGAGTTCAGATTTGTAATTGTTGAGAAGTTTGGTGTTCATCGTGTTCATCGTGAAGTTGCAACAAGTTTGGGAGTTTCGATCCATCTCACTTTGGATCAAAGTTCGAAAAGTGTTTGAAATTTATTTTTGAGTTTGTTTGAAGTTCAATCATGCCTCCGAGACGAGCTCAACGTCATCGCAACATTAATGCTTTGTATGGGAGAGAAGGGGCCGATGAAATGGAGCAACGAATCAATGAGAGTTTCACTGAGAAGTTGAATAAAGGAATTGATCGATTAGAGAGAATGATGCTTGAAATGAATCAAAGTAGAAGAAGGGTTTCACCTGAATCGAGTCATGGGGGAAATAGAGTTTCACCACATTCAGATAGGGAGAGAAGAGAAGATCATGATCGTAGAAATGTTGACGATCGTGATAGAAATGTTGATGAACGAAATCGGAGAGATGTGGATTATCGTGATCGGAGGAATGTAGATCGAAGAAATGTTGGTGGTAGAAATGGTGGTAGAGATATTGGTGGTCATGAACGACATAGATATGCATCAGATTTTGATGAGGAGTTTGATGGTGGTAGTGTTCATAGTCGAAATCGAAGCCAAGGAAGAAATCATTCAGAGTATGATCACAAATGGGAGTCCGGAATGAAAATTGAAATTCCAGAGTTTAAGGGTGGTATGTAGGCTGAAGAATTTCTAGATTGGTTATCTAATGTTGAAGAGATCTTTGATTTCAAGGAGGTTCCGGAAGATCGTAGAGTGAAATTGATTGCTACTCGTTTACGAGGGAGAGCCATGGCGTGGTGTCAACAGACAAAACTTACACGAGAACGGATGGGAAAGTCAAAATTGTTTCATGGGGAAAGATGAAGAAGTTAATGAAAGCTACTTTCTTACCTTACAATTATCACTCTTATGTATCAACGCTTACAAAATCTAAGGCAGGGGACAAAGACTGTTAATGATTATGCTGATGAGTTTTATCAACTGATTGCTCGAAATGACATCATGGAGACGGAAGAACAATTGACCGCTAGATTTGTTGGAGGGTTGAGAATGCAGATTCAAGATATGGTAAATATGTTTAATCCGAGATCTGTTGCAGAAGCACACCAGAAGGCGTTAGCTTGAGAGAAGCAAGACAGAAGAGGAGGTGGTGTGTACAAATTCCAATAATCAAGTGAAGGGAACTAGTGGCAATACTACTGTTTCAAAGGTTGTCAGTAAACCAGTTGTGAATGAGGTTGCGAAGGCAAAGGTCAATAGTAATATCAAATGCTTTAATTGTCAAGAATTTGGTGACAAGAGCAATGAATGTCTAAAGCCAAAGAAACGAGCGATGATTGCTGAGATTGAAGATGAGGATGCAGAAGCTGAATGTTCCAATTCACCATGTGTTGAGGAGGAAGAAGAATTGTCGGGAGACGAAGGTTGCAATTTGATGATGAGGAGGTCGTGTTTGACACCAAAGCAAGAGGATGATTCAAGTTGGTTGAGGAGTAATATTTTTCAATCGACATGCACTATTCTGGGGAAGGTTTGCAAGTTTGTTATAGATGCGGACAGTTGTGATAATATTATTTCTACAGAGGCTGTGAAGAAATTAGCATTGAAAACAGAAAAGCATCCAAAACCTTACAAGTTAGCTTGGTTGAGGAAGGGTGGTGAAGTGAAGGTTTGTCGAAGAGCTTGTGTAACTTTTTCGATTGGAAAGAAATATAAAGATGAAATTTGGTGTGATGTTGTGGACATGGATGTATGTCATCTATTGTTGGGGAGACCGTGGCAGTATGATAGAGCTGTGCAACATGACGGTCGTACCAATAGCTACAGTTTCATGTTTGAAGGCACAAAAATCACTTTAGTTCCTAAGAAGCGACAACAAGAAGAAAACAAGTTGGGGGAGATTGAAGAATTAAAGACCCTGTTGACTTTGAAGGAGTTTGTTAAAGAAGTGGAAGCAGAACCTGAAGTGTTTTTGTTGATTGGACGTGAGAGTAGTGAAGTGGTGGAAGTTCCCGAAGAAGTAAAGCCAGTGCTGGAAGAATTTGAAAATGTATTCCCTGAAGAGCTACCAAAAGAATTGCCACCGTTGAGAGACATACAACACCAAATTGATCTAGTGCCAGGTGCTGTTTTACCGCATAGACCACATTATCGTATGAGTCCTAAAGAACACGAGGAGTTGAGAAGGCAAGTGAAAGAGTTGCTTGAGCAAGGGTGTGTTCAGGAGAGTCTCAGTCCATATGCAGTACCAGCTTTATTAGTACCGAAGAAGGATGGTTCTTGGAGGATGTGTACGGATAGCATGACACTGAACAAAATCACTGTCAGATACAGATTTTCGATGCCGAGGCTTGATGATCTGTTAGATCAAATCAGTGGATCTGTAATCTTTTCGAAGATTGATCTTAAGAGTGGTTATCATCAAATTCGAATTAGACCAGGAGATGAATGGAAGACAGCTTTTAAGACGAGGGAAGGATTATACGAATGGCTGGTTATGCCGGTTGGTCTATCAAATGCACCAAGTACATTTATGAGGGTGATGAACCAAATTTTCAGGCCGTACATTGGGAAGTTTGTGGTAGTTTACTTTGATGATATTCTGATCTATAGTGCTAGTACAGAGGAGCATATTCAGCATTTGCGGAAGGTGTTAATTATTCTTCGTGAAGAACAATTCTATGCAGCATCGAAGAAATGTGTGTTTATGGCACGGAGTGTCTTATTTTTGGGATATGTTGTGTCGGAAGAAGGAATACAGGTGGACCAAAGTAAAGTTGAGGCTGTCAGAGATTGGCCACAGCCCAAGACTATAACAAAAGTTTGAAGTTTTCATGGGTTGGCTTCATTTTATCGAAGGTTTATTCCACACTTTAGTAGTGTGATGGCGCCTGTTACTGATTGTATGAAGGGCAAGCAGTTTTCATGGTCAGAGGAAGCAGGGGTTGCTTTTGAACGAATCAAGGAACTCTTGACGTCAGTACCAATTTTAGTATTACCAGATTTTCAGTTGTTGTTTGAGCTACATACTGATGCATTTAAGGTTGGGATTGGAGGGATGTTGAGTCAGAGGGGGCGTCCTATTGCATATTTCAGTGAGAAGCTATCGGGAGCGAAGATGAGATATAGTACTTATGACATTGAATTTTATGCTATCGTGCAAGCTGTGAAACACTGGAGACATTATTTGTTCCATAAGGAGTTTGTTTTATATACTGATCACGAAGCTTTGAAGCATTTGCAAGGGCAGAAGAAAATTTCAGCTAGGCATGCATCGTGGATAGCATGCTTGCAGCAATTTACATTTGTTGTGAAACATAAGTCGGGAATTACGAATCGTGTGGCTGATGCTTTGAGCAGGAGGAATCACTTGTTGACAACATTGAAAGTTGAAGTAACAGGATTTGAACTATTGCCAGAGTTGGTTGAAGGGGATCGTTACTTTGCAAAGTTTGTTGAGAAAGTTAAGGATGGGAGTACTGATGAATTTGTGTTGGTTGGTGGAGTCTTGTTCAAGGGAAATCGATTATGCATACCAGACTGTAGCTTTAGAATGAAGATTGTTAAAGAGTTGCATGAAGAAGGACATGTTGGACGGGATCGCACCTTACAGTTAATTTCACAATCTTATTTTTGGCCGTCAATGAGGAAAGAGGTAGAGAGATTTGTGGAGAGGTGTCATATCTGTCAGGTTTCGAAGGGAACAGCGACGAATGCAGGATTACACATGTCATTATCCGTGCCTAATAAACCATGGGTTGATATTTGCATGGATTTTGTGTTGGGTTTGCCGAGAACTCAGAGCGGAAATGATTCTATATATGTTGTAGTGGACAAGTTTTCGAAGATGGCGCATTTCGTAGCCTGTAAGAAGACAGCTGATGCCGTCCGAGTGGCTCAATTATTCTTTAAAGAGGTGTATCGATTGCATGGTTTACCAGAATCTATTGTTTCTGATTGAGATACTAGATTTTTAAGCCATTTTTGGTTGAGTTTGTGGAAGATGGTCGGAACGAAGCTGAATTTTAGTAGCGCTTACCATCCGCAAACTGATGGGCAAACAGAGGTGGTTAACCGATCGTTGAGAAACTTATTGAGATGTCTTGTGAAAGACAATTTGAAAAGCTGAGATATGAAGTTATGTCAAGCGGAGTTTGCACATAATCATGCAGTCAATCGAAGTACTGGACTCAGTCCGTTTCAAGTTGTATATTTAGCCATTCCAAAGGGACCGTTGGATTTAACGACAGTGCCATATCAGAAGGGAGTCGTTAAGCGGGCTAGTGATTTGGTGAATGAGTTACAGGAATGCCACAAAGTTGTACAGGAACGATTGCTTAAGACGAATGAGAAGTATAAACAAATGGCGGATAAGAATCGAAGAAGTGTTGTCTTCAAAGAAGGAGATTTTGTATATGCCGTTTTGACGAAAGATCATTTTCCAGTTGGAACTTACAACAAGTTGAAAGCACGAAAAATTGGTCCAGTAGAAATCTTGAAGAAGATCAATGATAATGCGTATCGTTTAAGATTGCCGAAAGAGGTTCATACTTCTGATGTTTTCAATGTCAAACACTTAATTCCGTATTATGGAGAGGAGCTTGTCGAAAATGACGAGAGTGTGAATTCGAGGACGAATTCTTTCCAATAAGAGGAGGATGATGAAGCGCTTACCTCAGCCCATCGCCGCGACCTACGACCTAGCCTCCACAATTTCCGCGACCTTCACCGTAGTCGCGACCTAACTCTCCACGACCCAAGCCCTCTCTGCCCTCTCCGCGACCTTCACCGTAGCCGCGACCTAACTCCTCCCTCAAATCGTTAATACGCGACTCCGCCTCCTGATGTCGCAAACGACATAACTAGATCGCTGCCGCCAAAAGCCTAAGACGCGAACGACACAAATCCTAGGCCGCGAAGATAAGTCGCGAGCGGCCTTAGGTCGCTGCCATGTTTCTTGAGTCGTTCAAACCCGGTAAGTCGCGTTGTTGAAGCCAGTAAGTCGCGTGCGTTATTTTTTTAGGTCGTTTAAGCCAGTAAGTCGCGTGCGTTATTTTTTTAGGTCGTTTGTGTGTTGTAAGTCGTTGTACTATTTGTATTTCATTCTTCTTAAGTCGCTGTTTTTGTTGTACCGCTTTGTTAAGTCGTATGTGTTGTAAACTCCTATAAATAGGGGTAAAGTTATCATTGTAACGTTGTTGAAATTTGAATAAAATTTGGTTTGTACTTTGTGCTTCCATTTTTAAATTGGTAGTCGAGCGTTATCTCCTATCTCCACTTCGTCATTCGAGTGCGCTCGAATCAACGAACGTTGAAGCCAATTCGCGCAAGTGCGCTTGATCAACGCTCAAAGAATTGTAGATCTTTTTTCACGGTATCGTGCGCGATCAACGTGTCGAAGATTGCTAAAATCCGGTATCTTCGTGATCAACGGATTTGGACATTTCGGTATTTTTAAATCCATCGATTCTTCGTCGATTCACCGATTATTTCCGCTAGTCGTGTGAGATGCTGGACGGATTCGATTTACATCGTCGAATTCGCTTCCCACGCTGCGTCAGGACCATATTTTTAACTTAAACAAAGTCTCAAGGACAGACGATGCAAACTTAGTGCTTGAATGTATGAGTCATTTTCTAATAGAAATGATTGTGCATGTGTACAAGTACATTTTATTTTTGTTTTGTTGCATGTTGGTTTTGAGGTGGGGTCTGTCGCAATGGTTAGGTCACCCGCATGGTGATCACATTTTGACCTCCTCATAGTCCGCTGTCATGTTGGAGCCTCGTGCACCGGGTTCCACTTTTTTTTTTTTTTTTTTTTGCATGTTGGTTTTACCGTTACTAGCGAAACTAAGAAATTTTGTTTTGTCCAAAGCTATTTTAGGATGACTGGTGAAGGCGCTAAAGATATGGCTTACCGTGATATCCAAATTCTATTTTTGTCAAAGGTATAAGACCCCAAATGCTCACAAATACATTACTAGATTCTTTAACTGAAACCACGTTAATTTTCCCAATATGCTATCAGTCAATGAAATTGAGATTCAGTTGAACTCTCTTATGCTGTATTCATATGGTTTCTAGAATTTTGTGTTTAACTGATAAAAATTATAGAACTTTAAAAAAAAAAAGGGTAAGCATTTAAAGCTTAGGAAGATGCATTGAAGAAGTAAATGGGTTGCAAAGTCACGGAAGAAAGGATAAGGATGACCTCGTGTCTTTATTCATTTATGTCAAGGAAAAATATTAAGTATTTTTTAAACCCTTGTCAACTTTCATATACCTAAAATAACATTTCTATTTATGCTTTTTAGCCATATCTTTAGTGCTTTTATCGATCGCCAATGCCATTTTTTAATCCAAATGTTTATGCTTTATGCCTTTTTCTATCTACTTTTTTCTTTAGCGTACTTATTTTTTAGTTGAATCTCTTCTTTCAAAGCAGTTTTCATTAAAAAAATCAAACATCCTTTTGTAGAATTTAGATGATTAAATCTTTCGTTTAAAACTCTATTTAAATATGCATGTACGATTTGTAATAAGTAACCAGAGAGATGGTATGATTGTTTTGATTTACTTTTTGTGTCTGACTTTTCAAACACAAGATAAACAATATCTACAGTGATTATTAAATTTAATAATATCTATTAATATTGCGACTTAATTCGGATCTAAATATTGGTAGAACTTGAGTTAATTTAAATTAAAATAAAAGTGTGACTGAATTGAATTCACTGTTAATTTAAAGCAGTTATGATTAAGCCACCTTATACATGCTTACTTATAGGGCTGTAAAACAAAGATAACAATCTGAACTCCGCTCGGATTAGAGATCCTATCGCTAACAAATAAACTTTAATCTGCGTTGTTATTACTAAATCAGTTATAATCATATCTTTCTTTTATTATTACACAGAGTTGTGTTATGTTCTCAATTTACATATACAGTTCTTATATGTATCAAAAAATTATTGTTGTATTTAATTCCAATTTCGTAGTGTGGTAAATGATATTTGTTCTGTATTTATGCAAGATTCGCATAATTTTTCGTAGGGGCTATGACACCCACTAGCACCATGCCTGCTACTCCCTTGATAATAGTTGCTATCAGCTATGGTACCCACTAGCATCATGCCTGCTACTCCCTTGATAATAGTTGCTGTCAATTTACCTGGATATTGTAGTTTGGTATGAAATTTATATAATTACAACCAGTTTCAAGCTTAGTGAGGCACACGATGTTATATAATTAATTCATTAATTGTATAAAAAAGCAGACTAATTTTAACTACGTGTTAAAGTGATCAATCAATATATTATGTAGTATGTGGGATACGCCATCCCTGATATTTTATGTCATGGAGGACAATAGTATTAGCATATATAATTGTAGGCAGATGGTAATGCCAGATTGATATGTTATAAACATGCATGTGGTTATATCAGTTAACAATGGGTTGAATTAAATTTTAGTTCTTAATTTCGGGTTTGAGTTGTGGATGATTTATGTTTGACATTGATCGATAACGGGTAATTCGATATCCCTGTGCTTGAGGTACATGTTTCTGGTTGATAGATATAAAGTGAATTTGTTCAATTCGCTCTTTGCATTTTTTATGATCCACCTTTCCTAGCGTCTGAGTTATGGTAGAGGATATTGAAATGGCAAAGTTCCCATCAAATATCTGATTGCTTAGACAATGAGGTGTACGGTAAGATATGGTAGGTAAATATTTGTTATTAATATATATTTAACATACAGTTTCTTTTTTGTTGCTACATTGGTTAATTGCGCTGGGAGTATCCCGATAGAAATGTAGCCGTTTTTTAATGGAAATTCAAAAATGCACTCCAGTTTCATCTCTTACTGCAAATTGCACTACTATTCCCTCACATTCTATTGAAAAATGAAGCGTGTAATCTCTATAAGAAAAAAGAGACTTTTGAACTGTATGATAGCAGCGAAAGTTTATATTGTTGCATTTTGTGGGTTAAAACAACTGTTGCATGTGGTAAATAAAACTGCTATTTGGAACAAGGTGAGAAGTGAATTAAGCATAATACAAACCATCATTGACAAACTTTGCTATTTGTAGAAACAAGTCATAGAATTTCTGAAACTCAATAAGATATGCATTTGGTTTAGTTACTTTGTTTTTCTTTTTTTAAAGCTGGTCAATGTGTATGCCATAGCTCAAATCCAAGACCTCTGGCTACTCATACTATGTGTTCACTATGTTAGTACAAATTTATATAACCTATTTGACTATCATTGGTTTTATTTGATTTAAAAATTATCTGCAATTTTTCATCTAATTAGACCTGTACATTAATTTTCAGAAAGTTAAACAAGAACTAGAAAGAAAGACTGTTAACTCATGCTGTGGAAATGATGGTGTGGGTTTCCTCAGGTCAGAAATAGATGATGAATTTTATTCATCCCTCGTTGAAGTTGCTAAATTGTCATCCCCCCTTTGCTCGATTTCACAAGATGACGATGTTGGTAAGTGTGATTAAAAATTTAATTAGACAACGGACTGAGATGGCCATGCCATAAACCTAGTTATTTAATTGTATAAAATGCTGATCTGCACCAATTAGTTTCCAAAATCAGCCTCTGATATTGTAGATGTAATTTATAAATTTATAACAAAAGATGAGTTGTATGATATGTCCTGTTGTCAAAATTGCTGCTTAGTTACTATATTTTCAGATATTGAATTTCTTGTGTTTAGTCTATGATCACGATACATTTTCGACAAACCTCACACTTTGAATAACATGTATTTACTCAATAGTAATAAATTGCATGTACATCAATTTAGATAAAAGGAGAGTTATATGATATATACAATGGTTATGGCTGTGCTATACAAAATTCAGCATCGTCAAAAAAGGCGAGTATCTCAAGAACTGATTTCATAAGGACATCTATTTTATATGCATTGAACCTTAGTCGATATTTCAGATAGTCAAGATCTGATTCAGTAAGGAACGCCATTTGCATATGCATTGAACTTCGGTTGATGCTTCAAAGCTAGCAGCTTCTTTTATTGTGGAATGGCCTGGATTAGTAAGACTCAGCACTGTGGGTCTTTTATACTGCACCATTGAGGAGTGGATTTTTCAGTTTTTGGTAAGTCAACTGCGGTCATTTTGGTTCGGCAAAGTTAGCTGTACTTTTTATGTAGACGTGATACTTCTGATGATCGGTATGCCCTACATTGGCTGAATTGTTAATTTATCTTCTATCGACTAAGTATTGAGAAATTGAACTTGTGATATATGGTAAGAGTTGTACCAAGCATCAAGCACTTCAAGCATTATATACAATATGTGATACTGGCACGTATCCATGCAATATTTAGTTATGTCAGTATAAAAAATGTTGACTAAGTTCGATATTTTCTATTTCAGTGGGCTGATATATGGCAATAACATACATAATTGCAATATTTATCGTATGTATGACTATTATCTGCATGTTGTGAATATCAAGGAAATAAGATAACATATCTGAAGTCGAAATGACAAACACAAGCTAACTATTGTAATATAGGCAGTGATGACCTTTAGTTATCATACAAACCAAGTCGTGTAAAATTGATGGACAATTACGATCGAAGAATACGACGGAAGCAAATCAACCTGTAATGAAAATGGAAAACTCAAGTAAAAGACGAAAGCAAATCAACCTGTAATGAAAATGGAAAACTCAAGTAAAAGACGATCATCGTGTTCTTAAATTATCCTGTTGAAGAAAATAATTTTGATTCAAGTGACATAAAGCTATTAGCATATTATAACCTATATGATTTGTCAAATATTTTTGATTTGTTATTATACATAGTTCTAGCGCGTAACCCATACATTGTATACGGTGATTTTGTTAAAAAACAATATTTATTATTTTAAGAAAATAGGCACAAGTATAAACAGAAAAAAAAATTTAAACTGAAGGACAACAAGTTTCTCTTTTAGGTTGAAGGACAATACTAATTATAACTAGCATTTTGTATAGTGTAATATTGAAAATGCTCGATATAACTGGCATTTTGTATGGTGTAAAAGTTGAATATAATACTAATTATAACTAGCATTTGTCCTTCAGCCTAAAAATAAAATTTCATGTCCTTCAGCCTAATTCTTTTTCAAAGTTTGCCATTTTCCTTAATTCCTCACTTATATGCTAATTATTGCACAAATATATTTTATTATGCAATATATGATAAATTTATCGTGATATATTGGTCATAAATTGAAATGACATGCAATGCTCGGATGTAAAGTTGAGCATTCAATTCAATGTTCGTTAACTACATACCTTCGTAAAAATTATTGTTTTAACTAGAAAAAATTATAAACTAAATTTTTTAATATTGTATATGGAAATAATTTGTTTTTTCTCAATGATAAAAATAATTTATGTCGTGTGATTTGCTTTTACATGTGTGAGCGAATAAGTAACTTTACCGTTATATTAATATGATTATTGCTTGTATATATTGAATTGTCATCTTTTTTAAAAGATTACAAATGAACTAATGTATATTAAATAACTGAATTTATACTTAAATAATTTAACTAACGATCAACATGATTAATTAAATATAAGGAGTTTTGTACATATTGAATTAGCTAATTAAATATTGAATGTACAAAAAATTGGAGAAAATTGAGAAGAGCATTGTACATACTTGCAATTGAGAAGAGCATCGGCCTTATGATTAGCTTATCTACATATGAACTTTTATCCATATTTATTTTCCGTTTTAAAATAATTTTACCTTTGTAATTAACCATACATTTCATACTATTATAGAAGGGTCGTGCTCTCAATTTTGATAATTGCAGAATAACGTTATGTACCATTTAGTTGAGTTATGAGTTGGGTGTGGTTTGATGACGTAGTGAAAGTGATAAGTTTATATAATCTAATATTAGTGTAATATGTATGTTCACATCATAATGTTGTAAAATATAAATTTATCTTTTATAGGTTGTTCACAATGAATTATGCTATGTAATGTATGATAATTTTTTGAGATAAATGAATTAGAATTAAAACAGTTTTCATTATCTATGTATACATTTTATGTCATGTGATTTAAATATCTTTATGTATCTAAATAAAGAAAAATAATTTTATCATTTTCCATATATATGAATATTGTATATATATTAAAATTCTCGTATTTTTAGGATTAATTACATGCTTTAATGAATACTAGTTAATCATATTTATTTAAATAGTTTAAATTTACAATTACATAACTAGTTAAATTATGAACTTGAACGTAAAATATTAGAAGATAATTAGGAAGAGTTCAATGCAATTGTAAAAAAAATTAAAATTTAGATACTTGAAGTTAGTAGAATTTTACAGTGCAATGTATAGTAAATTCATTTATTAAATAAGTTATAACATAAATTTATTATTGTCATTAACGTGTATAATTTATGTTATGCTAAATGATTTTTTTAACCAATTTGTTGATGTGCATGTAGTATGCATGTTGAAACTTTAATCTTTTAGGTTTATTAATAAAATTAGTTGGTTAAGTTTAACGATTAGTTTACATTTTGAATTATATAATTAATTTAAACGTGTGGACTTTACTGTAAAAATTTTTAGAGAACCTGAAAGATTTGTAAATAATTATATATTAAAAAAAAGTAGGTATTTGAACGTATAGTTTAGAAAGTTTAATAGAATAATTGTAAAGTGGTAGATCATAGGATTTTGAAAATAAAATATACAGACTTGGAGAGAATTAAGGAGAATAGAGATAATTCATAAAATTAAGGAGAGAACTTTAAATTCTTCAACTTTACTATTATTTAATAGATTGCTTGTCCATGAGGTTTA
The DNA here is from genome assembly GCA_030765085.1 of Allium cepa. Lineage (NCBI taxonomy): Eukaryota > Viridiplantae > Streptophyta > Magnoliopsida > Asparagales > Amaryllidaceae > Allium > Allium cepa. The sequence continues at coordinate 295,125,433 of CM060941.1, read as the reverse complement.
CAACATGCCATTAATTATTTCCATTGCAAAGTGTTATCATACTTTATATGTTGCACAATTTTCAGTGCACAAAAATTGCATATATACTCGCTGATTGTTGTGTAGAAATTTTAACTTAAAATAACCATAGAGGAAGTTGATGGCTTATGATTCATAGGCACATGTTCCATGTAATATTGTTCAGTATGTTTTATCTCCGTATATTAATTGACCGATAAGCAAATATATATATATATATTTAAGAAAATTATCTTAGGCAACATAGACATATTCTTGAATCACAAAGTATTAAGGAATTCATGAGCGAACCTGCATGAATATTTCTTGAAACAAACCCGAATAAAAAGAGGTTATAAACTCCAAAAATGAGAGGGATCATGTTGAGGGTAAATTCACACAAATGATTGCAAATTAATTCAACGTACACAGAAGCTATTAGATTATTGTAGTACGATAAAACAAACAGCGTCAAAAGAATTCAAACAACAAATCATAGAAAATCAAATAGAGAGTTCACACATTGATTTATAATGGTTCCACTATCAATTTAATAGCATACGTCCATTTTGAAAGAGAAATTTTTGTTACTTTGGAAAAGAGAGAATACAAAAAGGATTAGTTTGGCTCGCATCCCTGATAAGTTTCAAAATAGAGAAAGCATCCTTCCCAAACTAAACTTACATTTCCGGTCCCTATTTTCAAATTTGCGCACGCAAAAAGACCCAAATGCCCTTTACGTTTTTAACATTTCAAACGCGTATAACTTTATGTAAAAAATCGGGTTAGCATACCATTTTCACCAAAAAATTACAAATTTTATGATCTTTAAAATGAGATCCACTTTTGATACCAAAAAAAACATATTTGAACTAAGAGTGCAATTGTTTCATATATTTGCGGAGAATTCTGCAAGTTTTGAACATCATCGATTTTTCTTCAAATTTCAGCAACTATTGCATATAGTTGTTGAATTGTCTACAACTATTGCATATAATTGCAGACATATCTGCAACTATTGCATATAATTGTAGCATATCTGCAACTATTGCATATAGTTGCTGAATTGTATGCAACTATTGTATATAATTGCAGATATTTCTGCAACTATGGCATATAAGTGTAGACATGTCTGCAACAATTGCATATAGTTGCTGAATTGTCTACAACTATTGCATATAATTGCAGACATTTCTTCAACTATTGTGTATAATTGCAAACATTTCTGCAACAATTGCATGTATTTCCCGAATTGCTTGCAATCATACTATATAATTGCAGACATTTCAGCAATTATTGCATATAATTGCAAACATTTCGGCAATTATTACGAATAGCTTGTACTGCCATTATTTTTACATATGCACAATGCCACTCATTAGAAGGATAATAAAATTTGTGATTTAATGGTGAAAATGGTTTATTAATCCGCCGTTTCTACAAAAAATTATTGCGTTTTAAAAATTAATAATTAATGGGGTGTAAAATTTAGTCATGGATGTGAGAATAACATCCACATATAACGTTGCTCCAATAAAGAAGAGGGGTATTGTAGGGAAGAAAATTGTAATATTTGAAAATAAGGATGGAATTTTTATCTTTTTTTTTTTAGGAAGATGTTTTGTGTATTAAATTTGATTTTAGGGATGTGTCCCTTATTTTCACATACAAAAATATGATAAAAGCTATAAGATTTTATTTGGAGGCTAAGACTTGTTGAGAAGAAGGAGATACAAGAACGTAAAATGATATGGATATATTATCAAAAGATCTCCTTTACTTATAGACATGTTATAACTTAACATTGAAGCAATTGATTATGTCAATAAATCAATTCACGATTCATACGAAAATGTATTGTTTTTCATTATTAATTAAATGCTTCAATTTCACCCTTTCTCCATTATATGGAAAGATATAAAATCCTATATTCAAATTAAAATTCTAATTTAATATAGAAATGTATGATCTTCTACTATTAATTAAATTCTCCTATTTGTTTCCTTTGAGAAGATAACGTCCTTTCTTATCATTCAATGCAATTAATGTGCATTAATTTGTGCAATTATACAACTTCAAATACGAAACTATATATTTTCTAACATATTGTATCACATCTAGCAATCTTCACGTTGATACAATATATGTTGCCAAACAAAGCCTACCAGTTTCACCATTAACGAAACAATCTCCAAACTGACTCGAACAACTAGAAGAACACTTTCCCAACGAACATCGACAATGCCATCACCTATTCAACTATGTTAGCGAATTCCGGCATGACCAATGTCCGCCAATGAAGTGTTGAAAGCATTCAAATCCTAGAAGGTAAAACCACTCAATCTCTAAGCTAGCATTCGCCTCTCTCCCCCACCATGCCACAAGTGACATCTACCATTTCATCAAGCAAATCAATTTCGAGCAATGCTCGAACTTTGCAACATGTAAGGACTTGGTGAACATGTCTGATGCATTCTTCTCGGTGTGAATCTTTTAAAGATGCACATGTTTTTCTTTATTCATAGATGCAAAGAAATACTCTCTTACCTATGTTAGGAAATCAATTCTATGGTTTCGATGACGACAACTATACAATGGAAACCGAATATGCATATATATATATATATATATATATATATATATATTTCTATTCACATGTAATTGCTAAAGTAACATCACTAAAGAGACAAGAACAAGACTCAAATAACGTATCAAGAGGCTACAAGTTAATAGAATCAGAAGAGCAATGACATAGACACAAGAAAAGCAACATGCACAAGATCAGACGTCTGAGTGCACTAGCCAGACGTTTGAATGAATCATCTGGTTCACAAACCAGACAGAATTAGACATCTGTTAATGTACTCAGACGTCTGAAAAGCTACTATATAAAAAAAATATAGAGCCAGATGTTTGAGACATATTCCAGACGTCTGAATTTGAACTCGGGTGTTGACATTCAAATTACAAATGTCACAATTGAAAAGACACTTTCGCTTCTCTTCACCGCAACTCTTCATCACCATCAGAAGCGACCATAGAACACTTGTTAATGGATGCAACTACTCAAGGAATCTCTCTATCGCTATAAATAACATCAAGAATCCAAGAGAAGATTTTACCTTACTTACTTGTGCTCTTTACTCCTATACTCTGATATATTCCTGATCTCTTGCAATCATACATTTGTATTCCACTCTTCCATATATACATAACTCTTCAATCAATATCATCTAGATATATATATTGGAAGCATTTGTTCTTAATAGTCAATATTCGTGTTATAGGACACACACTTGACAAGAACAACCTTTTGTAACCAAGCCTATTCCTCTGGGCGAAGTGAGGGTGTTTGATAGTCGAATTTTGAAGTGGAGCTTTGGGACTGGACGTAGGACGGGAGGTCCGAACCAGTATAAAATCCTGGTGTGCTTAGTTTATATTTCACTAGATTAATTTTATATTAGTTACATCATATAGTTAGTCAAATATACTTGCATATATACACTACATGATCCATCATATAGACTTTCAATTGGTATCAGAGCAAGGTTTGATCAAAGAACAGTAACACGTTTTTGAATCGCTTTAATATGGAAAATATTTTTCAAGAAGGACAATCCATAGCACGACCTCCACTTTTTAATCGCTCTAACTATGCATATTGGTCAACACGTATGAGAATTTTTATGGAAGCTAATGGTCTAAAAATTTGGTCAGCCACACAAGATAAATACGAAAATATGAACACATGGACAGATGCACAAAAGTCTTGGCATCAAACAATGCTAAAGCTATGAACATTTTATTTTGCTCTCTATATAAAAATGAATTTTCATGTGTCATGTTATGCACAACTGCATTTGATATTTGGTGTACCTTACAAATTACACACGAAGGTACAACAAAGGTCAAACAAACTAAGATTTCAATTTTGAAAAACCAATTCTCATCATTTAAAATGAAGCAAAATGAGACTATTGTTGACATGTATTCTAGATTTCAAACTATCCAACATGATCTTATGGCATTAGGAGTGAAGTTTATTGATTTTGATTTAGTTTCTCGAATACTCAACTCTTTAACATCGGATTAGGAAAGGAATGTATTAGCTATTGAAGAAACTAATGATCTCTCTACTCTCAAAGTTGAAGAGTTGATAGGAAATTTAATTTCCTATGAAGCTAATTTGCAGGCAAGAAAAGAACTAAATTCGGAGAAGAAGAACATAGCATTCCCAGCAACAAAAAATGATGACTTTGACTTAGATGAAGAAGAGATAGTCTTCATTGCCAAGAATTATAACAGATTCAAGAAATTTAGAAAGATGACAAAATTCCAAAAGAAGGGAAGTCCAACACAACAAACCTATCTCAAATCAGGTGCTATGAATGTGATCAATACGGACATATGAAGAAGGAATGCCCTAAACTCAATAATGGTAAAAAGAAGAACAAATTTGAAAAATTCAAAAATAAGAAGGCTTTCAAAGTAACATGGGATGACTCGGATTCTTCATCATCTGAAAGTGATAGCGATAGTGACGGAGAACAAGCTAATGTGTGTTTTATGGCACAATTATGTCCGGAACTTAGCTATGACAAATTATTAGAACTTAGCATGTAATTAGATGATAAATTTAGGCAAATTAAAAAATTGAACAAAGAATATATAGTCAAAATAAATAGATTAGAACTTGAAGTAGGAATGTTAAAAGATGAAAAAATTATCTTAGAAGAAGAACTAGAATTATCTCAAGAGAAAATTAAAAATAATTTAATAGAAAGTGAGGATATTGCTATTGATTTTGAAAACACTAAAATAGTAAAGGATAATTTGTTAAAAGAGAGTGTCAATTTGAAAAGCAATATTGAATTATTGAAAATTGAAAATTTAGAATTAAAAGAAAAATTAGATAAAATTACAAATAATGTGTCAAAATTTAATAAAGGAAAGAAAACAAGATTTGGAAAATCTTATCAAAACTTCAAAATCATCAGGCAATAGAAATGGAATAGGATTTAAAAATATTTCTAAACAAAAAGGAAACGATGCTAAAAAATTTAGTTATAAAAAAACTAAAAGTTTACCTATGTCTAATATAAATACCAAAAATTTGAAAATTTGGATTCCTAAGATAAATAATAATTTGATTAGACAAAAACATATTAATAATTTCTTAGAGAGCGTAGTCTACAATAAAAATTATATATATAAAGGTACCAAACCATCTTGGGTATGGCTACCTTCGCCTAACAATTTGGACCCTAACAAAATATATTGGTACCAATTAAAACATCTTTTATTTTGCAGGCACCCAAAATAAAAAATAAGGAGAAATGGATACTAGATAGCGGATGTTCCAAGCATATGACCGGAAATTCAAAAATGTTATCAAATATAACACACATCGATGGTTGAACGGTAACCTTTGGAGATAACTCAAAAGGATATGTCGTGGGCATTGGAGAAGTCATCAACTCTGGTATTTCTAACTCTTCTATTATTTCAAATTTTTTATTAGTAGAAAATCTAAAACACAACCTACTAAGTATTAGTCAATTATGCGATAAAGGTTTTCAAATAAATTTCGAAAAAGATAGATGTAATATTTTCGATAACAACAAACAACTTGTATTTGAAGGTTTTAGAAACAAAAATATTTATGTATTAAACATGAATATAAATAAAAATTCAAATTTGTGTTTAACCGCCAAACATGATGATCCATGGTTATGGCATAAACGATTTTGTCATATCAATTTTAAAAATATTAATAAATTGGCAAAATATGAGCTAGTTAGATGTCTACCTAAAATAAATTACAAAGTAGAAAATTTATGTGACGATTGTCAAATTGGAAAACTAAAGAAAAGCTCTTTTAAATCTAAAAATAATATTTCTACAAAACAACCATTAGAATTATTTTATTTGGTCCAACACAAATACGATCTATAAATCATCAACAAATATGTTTTCGTAATAGTTGATGATTCGAGATATACATGGACTTTGTTTTTAAAACATAAAAGCGATACTTTTGGTAAGTTTAAGATATTTTCTAAAAGAATTAAAACACAAATGGACTTGAAAATTAAAAATATTCGAAGTGATCACGGAGGAGAATTCGAAAACGATCTTTTTACTAATTTTTGCAATAAGAAAGGAATAAGTCATAATTTTTCTTTTCCTCACACACCTCAAAAAAATGGTGTCATAGAAAGAAAAAATCGAATGTTACAAGAATGTGCACGAACATTATTAAATAGCAGTGGTCTACCAAAACACTTTTGCACTGAAGCTATTGCTACAGTTTGTTATGTGTTGAATCGAGTAACTATACGTCCTATGACTAAACGAACTCGTTTTGAAATATTTTTTAAAAGAAAACCTAAAGTATCATATTTTAAAACTTTTGGTTCAAAATGTTTTATATTAAATACAAAAGGTAACTTAGAAAAATTTGACCCAAAGGCCGATGAAGGTATCTTTGTTGGATATTCGGATCGTAGCAAAGCATCTAGAATTTTTAATAAATGAAATAATACAATTGAAGAAAGTTTACATGTTTCGTTCGACGAAAATCTTTTTAATCCTCATACTAATGATGAAGAAGAAATTATTCCACTAACAAATTCTATTAATAATGAAACAAATATGCAAATTAACACTTTAATATCATCCCCTAGAATTCTTAAGAATCATCCAAAAGATAATATCATTGGAGATCTCAATTCTAGAGTAACTAGAAATCAACTTAATCAAATAAGGCATATAACATTCATGTTAAATTTTGAACCAAAAAATTATAAAGAAGCTTCAAATGATAATTTTTGGACAATCACTATGCTAGAAGAATTAAATCAATTTGAACGTAATAATGTTTGGGAATTAGTACCAAGACCTGAAGAACAATCGGTTATAGGAACAAAATGGGTATTTAAAAACAAAGCAGACGAGAATGAAAATATTGTTAGAAATAAAGCATGTTTAGTTGCTCAAGGCTATAATCAAGAAGAATGTATCGATTACAATGAAACCTTGCTCCAGTAGCTAGATTAGAGGCCATTCGTACATTACTCGCCTTTGCAACTCATCACAATTTTAAACTATTTCAAATGGATGTCAAAAGTGCATTTTTAAACGGTTTTATTAAAGAAAATGTATATGTAGAACAACCCCCATTATTTGTTCACGAAAAATATCCCGATCATGTTTTTAAATTACACAAAGCATTATATGGATTAAAACAAGCTCCTCGAGCAAGGTACGAACGTCTTAAAAATTATTTAATTACGTCTGGTTTCCAAATAGGCAAAATAGATACAACTTTATTTATTAAAAGAGAAAATAATGATATTTTAGTAGTACAAATTTATGTTGACGATATCGTTTTTGGTTCAACCAACGAAAATCTATGTAATCAATTTTCAAATATTATGAAAAATGAATTTGAAATGTCACGTATGGGAGAATTAAATTTCTTCTTAGGTTTACAAATAAAACAACTTGAAAATGGAATTTTTATTTATCAAGAAAAATATTGTAACGATCTATTACGTCGTTTTGAAATGGATAAAACTTCGAGCAAACCAACACCAATGAGTACCACTGTTCACCTAGAAAAGGATGATAACGGAAAAGATTTTGATGGAAAATTGTATCATAGCATGATTGATTCTTTACTTTATTTGACGGCTAGTCGACCTAATATTATGATGAGTGTATGTCTTTGTGCTCGATTTCAAGCAAAACCAAAAGAATCTCATCTAACAGCTGTTAAGCGTATTTTATCTTATCTATCTAGTACTAGAGATTATGTTTGTTTTACCCTAAAGGATCATCGTTTGAACTAGTTTCATATAGCGATGCGGATTTCAGTGGATGTAGAACAAATCATAAGAGTACTAGTGGAACATGTCACTTTATCGGACAATCATTAGTTTCATGGTTTAGCAAAAAGAAAAATTGTGTTTCTTTATCTACTTGCGAAGTCGAATATATCTCGGCAGCTCTAGCATGTGCACAAGTGATATACATGCAAAAAAACTTACGGATTTTGGAAAAATTATCAACAAATCTCCAATATATTGTGATAACACAAGTGCTATGAATTTATCAAAAAACCCTATCAATCATTCATGAACTAAACACACACACACACACACACACACACACACACACACACACACATATATATATACGACATCATTTTTTATGAGACAATGTTGAAAAAGGAACTATTTCATTTGAATACACTAAATAAACAAACTTTTATTAAACTCCGACGGAATTTAGGGATTTTCTCACTTCATGATCTTCTCCCTTAAATAATCACTGCTTCATTTAGGCTATGATTAGTCATTTATTTTACTATCCAAAATTATAATTAATAATTTCTAAACCTTTAATTTTTTAGACAGTTAGTTTTTCTATAAATAATGTTTTCAACTTATATATAAACATTTATACAACAAGAAAAACTATATATGCACAATTCATATTCTCTTCAAGAAACAAAATACAGCCATGTCTTCTGAGAACTCTTATATATCCATCTCAACACCTACGACGGGTAGCTTGGCTGATACACCACAACGGCTTTCTACACCTACACCAAAGCAGGAACCGACGTATAGGTGGTCCTCATATCACACGGGATTTACCCCCGATAGCAAGAAGACCAAAAGATCTCTGTTTGTCTCTTCTAACACAAAGGAGAAAATTGATGAAATTCATCACTATCAGAAACAACAGATAAATCTAGAACGAGAACTATATTTTGAACATAAAGTTACAGCACGTCGGCTAAGCTTTTTAGAGCAAGTAGCGATGAAGTTTTGTACGTCACGGAAGAAAGATGTCCATGAACCACTTCCAAAACCTTGTAGTTCTTTGGATCCCCCATCTTCGTATCGTACTCCTTCGGACCCTTCACCAAAATGATTTTCTGGCTTCCCGAGAACCCAAAAACGTGGAAATATATGGTCTCCACTTAAACCATGGAACGATAACTAGTCAGGAGATCATAAAAATCCATCGCCTTCTAAATAAATTATATTTGTTATTGTACCTATCTATGTTTATTTTTTATTTTTCACACAAATAATAATATTTTTTCATAAAATAGAGAATCGAAAAATAAGCAAAACCATCAAATTTTAGGCTATATTTAGAAAAACTGCATATTTCAGACTTCTGGATATGGACCTCAAACGTCTGACACTCTGATATACGTCTATTTTTTAAGCACTATGCATATGTCAGACGTCTGAGATACCCCCAGACATCTGAAAATTTGCTCTGTCTCCTCTAAATAAAAATCAGAAAATTTTAGACGTCTGAAATTCGACCCAGACGTATGAATTAGTTCTCTGCCACAAAGTTTTACAAAATTGACCTATTTCGGACGTCTGTTTTTTAACCCAGATGTTTGATAAAACTCTCTGACTGTCAAATTTTATAAATTCGACCAAACCAGACGTCTAACTCAAAAACCAGACGTCTGAATTAATCTACTGTACTCAATTTAGGGTAAACCGGATGTCTGATATAGATTCCAGATGTTTGAAATTCAATCGCCTCTGTAAATTAGCCCAGATAACATCATTTTTTTTCATCTCAAATTTTCAAAGCTCCGATTTCTCTAGTGACGATTTCTCTCTCAAAAACTTCCTCTTTACGCAAGCAAATCACAGTGCCTCCTCGGACTAAAAATCCCAAGATTTCCAAATGAAAACAAGACCAATCAACATCATCTTCAAATCCTCAAGTTTTCTCGGATGATCAAATTGAAAGATAGATGAATAGAGCACCACATTCAGTCAAGAGGTATGAAGACATACGAAAGAAAAAGCTTCACACAGGTCCATTCTATAATTTACTTAAATTTCCAATGTACGATTTGGATGAAATGTGTGAGAATGCTGGACAAGAAACCTTGATTTCATTCACTCCTAATGAAATCCAAATCGATCAATTGGCAATATTTCTTTTCTATGCGTATTTGGATAGCACTTCAGTGTGGAACACTTAAGATGAAGATAACTGGCTCTGGTCTAGCGTGTATGGTAACACGATTAGACTAACTCTTGGTATAATTGGTAGAACTCTAGGATGTTCTGACACGGACGGAGATTTATACAACATTGCCGATATGCGCTTTAAGCCAAGAAATAGTATAACACATCCAATTTGGGAAGATGAAATGCCAAAGTTTGCCTCTAAATATCTACGTCCAAAAGCTTGACTTCTTACTCGAATGATAATCAATACCATCGTTCCACGTATGGGAAGCCACGAGCAAATAACCGAGTTAGAGCACAAAGCCTTATATGCTCTATTTAGTGGAACAAGGGTGAATTGGGCCAAATTCATCTTTGACGAGCTCAAACATTTTTGGACTCGATCACGGCCATCAATTATTTACCCAACATATATTATGAGACTTCTTTGGGGACATAACATCCCGTCCTACCTATCGACCTTCGAAGAAATCTCACCAAAATATGCTTCCACCAAATTTTTCTCACTTATGCACCTACCCGAAATTCCCCCAGAATTTTTATCCTTCGAAGATTGGGCGCACAATCGTCAATCTAGACGAGTTGAGCCTCCACCTCAACCACACAATGAACCATCTCAAGAGGAGGAACAACATCAAGAAGCAACTCCACCTCCTCCTGCACTATTTGATTATCCAGGACAGGATGAGATTATGGAGACTCGAATGGATACAAATCCAAATGAAAATGTTCGAGATTTCACCCTTAGAAATCAACATATATTATCTCAAAATCAAAAACTTTTGGCTAAGCAGATTGACAACTTCGAAACATCATTTGCTACACGCCTAGCTACAGTTGAAGAATATCTTTCGACTGTCTTGTCGGTTCTCAAAGAAGTACTACAACGGGTTCGCGGTCCAACACCACCTTCTGAAGATTGGCCAACCCCAGTACCTTCTCCTCCCGCAAAACATTCCAAACTTTCCGAGGACGAACCTCTCAAGCAACATTTGACATCTCCTACAAAGGCTAGCACTTCTGAAAAAGAAGAAACAAAGGAAGATGATCAAGATAAAGTTTCTCCAAAGGAATCATAGATTTTAGGAAACATAGATTTTAGGATTTTGGGATTTCAACTTTCGTAAAATTGACAAAATCTATGTATGCAATCACTTTAAAATTGTTAATGAAATTTTCTTTTCGTGTTTAACGATTGGTTAAATTATTTATAATTCTTTTTGATAATGCCAAAAGGGGAGAAATATAAGTATAATTATAAAACATTAAGAATAAGCACATATTCAGAGGGAGATTTATAATTTATATATAAGTACATTGAATAGTTGTCATCATCAAAAAGGGGGAGATTGTTAGGAAATCAATTCTATGGTTTCGATGACGACAACTATACAATGGAAATCGAATATGCATATATATATATATATATTCACATGTAATTGCTAAAGTAACATCACTAAAGAGACAAGAAAAAGACTCAAAGAACGTATCAAGAGGCTACAAGTCGATAGAATTAGAAGAGCAATGACACAGACACAAGAAAAGCAACATGCGCAAGATCAAACGTATAGGTGCACTAGCCAGACGTTTGAATGAATCCCCTCTGGTTCATAAACCAGACAGAATCAGACATCTAGTTAATGTACTCAGACGTCTGAAAAGCTACTATATACAAAAAAATATAGAGCCAGACGTCTGAGACATATTCTAGACGTCTGAATTTGAACTCGGGTGTTAACATTCAAATTACAACTGTCACAATTGAAAAGACACTTTCGCTCCTCTTCGCTGCAACTCTTCATCACCATCAGAAGCGACCATAGAACACTTGTTAATGGATGCAACTACTCAAGGAATCTTTCTACGGCTATAAATACCATCAAGAATCCAAGAGAAGATTTTACCTTACTTACTTGTGCTCTTTACTCCTATGCTCTGATATATTCTTGATCTCTAGCAATCATACATTTGTATTCCACTCTTCCATATATACATAACTCTTCAATCAATATCCTCTAGATATATATATTGGAAGCATTTGTACTTAATAGTCAATATTCGTGTTATAGAACACACACTTGGCAAGAACAAACTGTTGTAACCAAGCCTATTCCTCCGGATGGAGTGAGGGTGTTTGATAGTCGATTTTCGAAGAGGAGCTTCGGGACTGGGCGTAGGACGGGAGGTCCGAAAGAGTATAAAATCCTGGTGTGCTTAGTTTATATTTTACTAGATTAATTTTATATTAGTTACATTATATAGTTAGTCACATATACTTGCATATATACACTACACGATCCATCATATAGACTTTCAACCTATATGTGCTTTGTCCTCAAACTAAACGTCAGATTCTCAGTTTGATGTATTACACTTTGATTGTCGTAATTCACTACTATAGGCCCATGAATAAGGCCTAAATCAGACTACAACCGTTTCAAGTAAAGTTCCTTCTTAACTGCTTCAATAATAACTGCCAATTTTGTCTCTACTACAGGGCGACTATAGTCTACAACCTTGTTTTCTAATTAATAGCTATCTTTCTAAGTGTCAAGACGTAACATAAGATTGATTTCATTCGATATCTATCTTCGGCATAATCAATCTCAAAATCCAACTAAGATGACATGTTTCTTCCTACCATCAAAAACAAACCCATAATATGTTGTCCCTTTAAGATACCTCAAAATGTACTTCGCTTCTTTCCAATGCAGTTTCCCTGAAATAGCCAAACCAACTGCCTATTTGATATCCAGTCTCATGTAAATCATAGCATATGTCAATTTTCCAATGAAACTAGCATAAGGCATCTTCTCCATATAAGCTTTGTCTTAATTTGAGATTGAATTTCACTTCTCTGAAAAATGAATGTGCAAAGGCATGAGAGTACTGATTGAGTTTGCCTTGTCCATGCAAAACCGAGCAAGCACTTTTTATATATTTTCTTTCTGTGTCAATCTCAATACCCTCGACTTTCTATCTCTTTGGATTTCCATCTTCAAAATATTCTTTTTTTCTCCATGGTCTTTCATCTTGAATTCTGTCATATGTTTCAATTTTATCCCATCGATTTCATTTTTCTTCTTGGAAGCAATTAACATATCATCCACATAAAAGAGTAAATATAGCCAGTTGCCATTATTTATATGCTTAACATAAATGCAAGCGTCTTTAACACTTCTATTAAAACCAAGAGTAAAAATAAAAGACTCTTTTACCATTGCCAAAGCAACTACTTCAAACCATATAGAGACTTCTTCAGCTTATAAACCCACTCCTTCTCATCCTCTACAAATCCTTCTTATTACTTCATACAAAAGGTCTCCACCAAGTCTCCATGCAAAAAGGATGTTTTTAGGTCTAATTATTTCAACTCTATATCATGAGTTGCAACTACAGCTAGAAATATCCGGATAGAATTATGTCTAACAACCAGAGCAAATACCTCATCCTACTTCATCCCATTTCTTTATGATTTACTTCCATCATCCTTAACCTTACCCACTTACATCCTATGGCTCGACTTTCTTGAGATGGTGGTGCCAATTCCTAAGTATGATTCTTCTTCAAAGAAGCCATCTCCTCCTCCATAGAATGCATCAATTTTGAGCTAGCACTCGAACTCATAGCTTCTTCAGGTCGAAGCGCTCATCTTGCACTACATATAGTGCATAATCAAACTGATGATCAAGGCTAAGACTTTCATAATTTTAGTCTCCATACCTGTTGGTGGCCTTTTGGAGCTAACCCGAATAGGTGTAATTTCTCCTAAGCTTCTATCAACTCCACCTTGAGCTAAATCACTTAAGCCTCACAAACATCTCCATCATTGCTAAAGAAATTCCGTGGAACTTCAATTGATGTATCAACGAGTGCAATTACTCTATCTTCTTTTGCAACTTTGACTCCACGACCACGCTGATATATGGTAATAGTTTACATCTCCTTAGGCCTTGTAGCTCTTGAATCCGCTAAACTATGTATATTCTCCTTTGATTTGAACATAGAGGACTCATTAGATGTGACATGTATTGAGTGAGCTACCTTTCTATCAACATCGTTCCAAATGAAATGCCCTTTGATGCCTTCTGTACAACCCAAAAATATGTCTTCATAAGCTCTAACCTTTAGCTTGTCATTATCTGCATGGTGAACATACATAGAGCTATAAAATATATGAAAGTAACTTATATGTATGGATATTCCTTTTCGCCTTTACTCTGGAACCTTCCATCAATGGTTGAGCATGAAATTCGATTTATAGTATACATTATGTTAGATTAAGCTTCAGCCTAAAAGCCCCTCAATAAACTCATTGTCAATCTCAAACAACGAGCTTTTCTAGTGGAGTCTTATTCATCCTTTCAGTGACTCTATTTGATTGCGAATCTCCATGTGCAGTGTATTGGAACTTGGCAAACCCGTAGCTGAAGTTATAAGTGAATTTAAAAAAATTCAATTTGGAAATTAATTGGGTCTATGAAGTCTAATTAATTTAGAACATTTCTAAATTTCTTTTAAATAAAATCTTTTATTTTATTTAGATTTATAAAATGATATTGTATTATTTAATTTATATATGTGATATTCCAGAATTTCAAACCAAATTTAAATGAGATAATCTCTTTAATGAATTAATTAAAATTGATAAATTGTTATTTTAAGCAATAATAATAATTGTGTTGTATATATATATTGGTTTTAAAATAGAATTATTATATACAAATGGAAAATGGATCTGTTAAAAATTATATGTATATATGAAATTGATTTTTAAATTGAATTTGAGATTTAATTTGAAATTGAATATTTAAATTGGAATTCAAAGGATAGTTATTTATATCTTAAATCATACTTTGGTTTTAATGTGTATTTTTATGATTTTATTTAGAATATAAAATTTGTTTTATATTAATTCCTTGTAAAAGAAATTAATTTATATAAATTAAAAATGTATTTATAAATTAGAAAATTAATTATAAAAGCTTTTTAAAAAATAATAATTTTGCATGTATACTACATGTGTTAACTTGGGAATATCTCCAATTACATGTGTTAACTAATTAAACATGTTTAGTGACAAGTGTCACATTTGTATTTTATTTTCTTTAATTTTAATAAACCAAAATTTAATCTATATAACTTAACTTCTTCATCTTCATTTATTTTTCCCATCTCATTTTCTAAAAAGCAAGAAATAAATCACTAATTCATCCACAAATCTGAAAATTTATATCATCTTTCACCCTTTCAACCAAAAATTAAAACAAAAACTCAAGTTCATTCCAAAACTTCCAAATCTACAAGCTAAAATACGAAAGCCTGTAAACCAAATTCCAGTAAAAGCTTAAATCAAGAAATTCGAAAGCTTCAGCAAATCTGCAACAAGTCTTCACAGAATTAGGCAAAAGACAGGGAGCTTTCTCGGAATTTAAAGAAAATAAACAACTTCAGTCAAGCATTTCCAGTTTTTAAGATCTGCAGTTCAAGCTTTCCAGATTTTGCAAAAATTTTAGTCTTTGCTTAAAAACAAGTTTCAGGTGAGTAAACTCTGATTTGTTTTAATTTAAATCTGGATGCATGACTAGAAGGTTGTTGAAAAATATGTTTGCATGCTGTTGTATTGAATGTATTTGTCTATAATCTGCTTGCATGTGTAGAAATATCAAAGTGTATCTCTGTTTAAAAGTGCAGAGTACAAATTGGAAAAAAAATCAATTTCTTTTATTTTAATCTTTGTTAGGCTAGGATTCTTAAACAAAATATGTTTGTTTAAGTTTAAACTAATATTTAAAAATAATTTTAAGTTTTAAAAATGAAAATATTATCTGAAAAAATAAAAGAACAGAGGAACATTAGCTATGTAAAAAATCAAATGCCTTAGATTTGTAAATTCATCTATATAATCTGAATCCTCTTTTCAAAACTTGATTTTTAAAACTAAAATTTTGAATTTTAGTTGAGTTATGGTAAAGCATTTCTGGGTTGATCAGAAATGAGTTTTTGGTCAAAATCCGATGACTGGGTGGATTCAAGTGGTCGAGGCTTGGGTCGGAGCTGGAATGGTGAACGAAAAAGTTGAGAAAATGGTGGAGTTTGTTCACCGTGGCGTCGACAATAGGCTAATTAGTTTTTAAACCCTAGTTCGGTCTGGGTTCGAAGAATTTGTCGCAGTGAATTCGTAGATGCATCGAGCTTGGCTAAATTGAAGGAGGTTGTACGTAAGACATGAGCGAAGCCATAGGCAAGGGCGCAACGATTTTGGTGGTCAGGATGGCCATGACGAGGAGGATTCTGGGGAGGTCGTGTGTTCCAGTTTCCACTGGAGGTCTCGTTTTCGATTCGAACTTCACGATGTTGATTCGAAGGTCGGGATCGTACGTGAGGTCGATCGGCGACATGTTTGTGATGTCGTCAGAGGTGGCGACACTATTGATGGCGTGTGCACGTGCACATCCATGGTATTGCGTCAGGGGAGGACGAGTTCGTGTGTAACTCGAAGTGTTGATCGAGTAGGATGAAGTTTTACTCAGGGTGAAACCCGAGTTCGACGGTTTTGTTGTTTCTAGCTTTGTTTAGTTTAATGCTTAACTAAAAAAAGAATTAAATGGAAGATGAAGTTTGGAACTCGAGTTTGGTCTCGAGCTTGGGTCAGGTCGAACCGATTAGGTTGAGTATTTTTAAAAGGTTTATCAAACTAGTTTTAAAATTTTAATTTTAATTGTTTAAAACTACTTTATGATACTGTTTAAATTATTTGATTTTAAAGAAGTTTATACTTTGTTAACTAAATTTAAGATGTTTATGTATTCTTTTAAATTTTTTTAAAAGTAATTAAGTTTAAATAAAGATGAAATGTTTTAAATATGTAATAATTTTAAGTAATTAATGGAATTGATTTATTTTGAAAGTTAATTAATTTTATATGATTAAAGATTATTTTAATTAATAAAGTAATTAAAGTAAATTAATTTATTTATAAAGGTTTAGTTAATTAATTATGGATTAATTAATTGATAATTAAGAATTAATGTAATTAAGTAATTAAGTATTAATTTAATTATAATTAATAGATAACTAATTAAATAATTAAGGATTAATTAATCAATGATTAGTAATTAATTAATTAATTAAGTGATTAATAAATAATTAATGAATAATTAAGAATTAATTAATCAAGCAACTAGGGTTAATTAAGTAATTAAATATTAATTAATTTATAATTATAGTTAATTAATTAATAATTAAGAATTAATTAATTAAGTGATTAAGGTTAATTAATTATGGATAATTAATTAAGTAGTTAAGATAAATTAATTTATAATTTGAATTAATAAATTAAGTAATTAAGAATTATTTAATTGTTAATTAAGATTATTAATTTTAATTAAGGATTAATTAAGAAATGATTAATTTTTAATCAAGCTTTATTAATTAATAATTAAGGTTATTAATTAATAGTTAAAGGATAATTAATTAATTAAGAATTAATTAATTAATTTTAAGGATAATTGAGAAGTAATTAATTAATTAAATGATTGTAATTAATTAATTAATGATTGGTTAAGCAAGACTAAGTGGTTAATTATTAGGTAATTAATTTAATTTGAATAAATTAAATTAATTATAATATGAATTAGAGATATGCTTGCTTATGGATGATTGTTTTGAGTTGAATGTTTGGATTTGGTTGTATTGAATGATAATCTGAGATATTCTGTGATGAGATACTGTATATATCTGTGATAAATGTTGTTATTATCTGTGGATAATGTTGTATGAATTCAATGTGTTAAATTGAATTGAATTGTTTAAATCTTTAAACAACTTGACCTTTAAGACACGTTTGGATTTCGATGAGACCGGGATCGGGAATCAAGTTTGATTATCCGAAAACCACATCGATCCAAGTTAAACGTTAGGTCGTGACATCTCAAAGTGAAGATCGAGATGGAGTTTTAGAGTGCAAGGGTTATTGTCGTTAACTCGGAGGGCGATTCCAAAATGAGTGTAACGAGATAATGCCTTTGGTTTCGTTCGAACATGGAACGAACTTGTATGGATTGAATGCTTTCAGAACATCGTCAAGTGGACGATGAGCATTCTAAGATAGATGTGTTCTATAAAGGTAATGGTAGCCTCAAGCCTCATCAGCCGGGAATGGCTAAAACAGGGGAGGTGTAGCAAGGTTAAGTGGGTAGCACCCAAGTAGGATGAGATTCTAGAGGTCCCTTTCATTTCGGCTGTGTAGGTAGTTGTTGGCCACAACTGCGGGATTGTCTTGTTTGGGACTGTCCAGTAAGGGATGGTTCCGGCCTTGTGTTGTAGGAGATCGGGAGTGATCCTCGGTATGGTGATCTAGGTCCCATACTGTGACGGGCGGTACCCCAGTAGCCCTGCCATTGGTGGAAACTCATTATCCAATAAGCGCCCTCGGATTTGATTGTATATCTATGTATGCTGGAATTTAATAAATGTAACAATTTCAGATATTTTCTAGTTTATTTGAAAACCCTAGACCCTATTATAATATCACTGGATTTTCTATCAAATGTTTTGGTTAGCGTAAGGTAAAAACTTACCCATGTTTATGTATGGGGAGTCTTACGTGATACCTTTTGTTTTCAAATGATTTTAAAGTTAAACAACTTTAACCTGTTTACTCACACCAGACTCATCTCTGACCCGGAGTTTATTTTTTTTCCTTAAACTCTTGGGTACTCAAATTTTTACGAGTAGCCAAGTGATCAGGTTAGGATTGTCAAATGTTTTGGGAGCTGGAGCTGGAGTCCAGACGTATCTATCTATTTGTATTCGCTGTGTTGTGACTTTTGGGACGATGTATTTTGGATGCAATGGTTAGACGAACCTATATAAATGTTTAATATAATGAAGTGATATTATTATGTGTACTCTGATATGTAAAAACTTTGTAATGGATGTGTTTAATATTATATTTTGTTCCATTTCCGCAGTGAGATTCTGATGTTGTTGTTCTTTCTTTCTATATTTTCTATTTCTATCTCTTTCTTTTCTTATCGATGATACGTCTTTCTATGGTTTGAAAGACGGGTCGTCACAGTTGGTATCGGTGCATAGGTTGAGAAACTCCTAGGCTCTGGAGTAGTATCTATCTTGAGAGTGCATATTTGTAATTTTCTTATATAACTTTATCTCTATCTAAATTGGTTGGGTTACCTGTCCAGGTAGCCAAAATGAGTTCAAAAGGAAGAAGGGAGAGGCACATCAGCTAATGATAGGAGAGGTCAGACTGATAATGAGGCTGTTAATCCACCACCGCCTCAAGTCAGTTTTGCTGCCTTATGCAAGGACTTCATCAATCTTGGAGGTAAACCATTTAAAGGGTCAGAGACTATAATTGAGGTCCAAGCTTGGCTACGCTCTTGAGAGCGTACATTTAAGAGTATGAAAATGTCGGATGAGCAGAAGAGGGTAATGGCTTCATGGCAATTACAAGAAGGTGCTGCAGCCTGGTGGGATGCAGTGACAGCAAATGTCACTGAGGACGACATGTTTTGGGAAATATTTAAAGAGTTGTTTAAGGAGAAATTCATGCCAACAGCAGGGAAAACTCGTCTGTAATGGGGTTTTCTGAATTTGAAGCAAGGGAGCATGATTATAGCAGAGTACGAGACCGAATTCAATGAACTATCTTGCTATGGACCAGGACTCATTGATACTTCCCTCAAAAAGAACGAAATGTTTGTGCAAGGATTGAGGCCAGAATTCCACGAGAAAATGATAGCACATTTGAAAGAATCTTTTGTGGAGTTAATTGATATGGCATTGAATATGAGGATTTTATGAATAAGAGATCAGTGGCACCAGTAGCATCATCTGGAGGGAATTCTTCTAACCCAAATAAGAGGAAGTTCAATCCCAATTGGAAGAAGCCGAACAAGAAGAAGCTTGGAAGCAACAATGGACCTCGCAAATGCTATATATGTCAACAAGAAGGTCACTTGGCGAATAAGTGTCCTAGGAAAGGATCTCAACAACAGCAGCAGTAGTCGCATCCAAGTGGACCGGGTTCGGCTTTGGTTCAGAAATCTCTATGCTTCAATTGCCACAAACCAGGTCAAATGATCAAAGATTGTCCACTTCTTCATAAAGCTCAGCAGAATAAAGTGTTTGCTTTAGAGTGTGCACCATCAACTTCATCTAAAGGCAACGGAGTATTGGAAGGTACGCTACTTTTAGATGGCAAGTATATTAAAGTTTTATTTGATTCTGGTGCTTGTTTGAGTTTTATTTCTCTGGAATCTGTAGAGAAGTTCTTTCTTACCCCTAGTACTGTTGACCATCCCATCTTTGTATCTAAACCTATAGGAGGGGTAACCAAACTAGATATAATCTGTAAGGATTTGAGGATTTCCTATCTGTCCCATAGTTTTTCTTGTGATCCTTATGTGTTGGATTTTAAGGGGTTTGACCTTATATTGGGGATGGATTGTCTTGATAAGTTTAAGGCTGTCCTGAATTGTGATGAGAGAACAGTTTCTTTGGAAACCGATCTGGGTAGAATTGCTAGAGTGATGCGTGATAACTCTGGAATTCACTTGAGTAGTCTTTTACATTGAGTTGAGACTTCTTAAGAGAAGGTTAAAGATATCGATGTGGTCCAAGATTTCCCAGATGTATTCGAGGAAGTCAAGTGTTTACCGCCGCACCGAGAGATAGAGTTTCACATTGATTTGGTTCCAGGAGCAGTACCTGTGATTCAGCCTCGTAGGAGGATGGCTCCTAGAGAGAGGGAGAAGCTAGTTAAGCAAACTCAGTATCTATTGGAAAAGGATTGATTAGGCCCAGATTTTCTTGTTGGGGTTCGGCTGCGGTGTTTTTCACTAAGTTAGATGGGTCGCTAAGGTTCTGTGTAGACTATCGAGAGTTGAACAAAGTGACCATTCGAAATAAATATCTTCTTCCTCGTATTGATGATCTCTTTGACCAGCTGCATGGAGCTTCCTTCTTTTCTCAACTGGACTTAGCATCAGGTTTCCATCAGTTAAGGGAAGCTGAGGACAGTATTCCCTTAACTGCATTTAGGGGACTAAATTGTTTCTATGAGTGGTTGGTTATGCCTTCGGGTTAACCAATGCTCCTGCCTATTTTGTCGATCTGATGAACCTAGTCTTTCGAGATGTAATGAATAAGTTCATTCTGGTGTTCATCGATGATATTCTGGTCTACTCTAAGACTAAAGAAGAGCACAAGCAGCATTTGAAGATAGTGTTAGAGACTCTGAGTAGGCATGTTCTGAAGGCGAAGTTCTCTAAATGCCATTTTTGGAAATCAGAAGTCAAATTTTTGGGGCACATTGTTTCTGGAGAAGGTTTCTCTGTAGATCCAACGAAGGTTGAGACTATTCTGGAGTGGAAGCAGCCGTAGACACCGACCGAAGTCCGTTGTTTTCTAGGATTGGAAGGCTACTACAGGAAGTTTATCGAGGATTATTCCAAGATTTCTTCTCATCTAACTAAGCTAACAAGGAAAGGAGCAAAATTCAAGTGGACACCTGAATGTGAGGAAGCTTTCCAGAATCTGAAAGCGAAGCTGACAAGTGCTCCTGTGTTGGATATTTCGGATGGAAAGAGCAAGTTTGAGGTTTATACATATGCTTGTATAGTTGGACTGGGACCAATTCTGATGCAAAATGGTAGAGTTATTGCGTATGCGAGTCGGCAATTGAAGCCTCATGAAAGAAACTACGCTACGCACGATCTAGAGTTTATAGCCATTGTTTTTGCTTTAAAGATTTGGAGGCACTATCTTTTGGGAGAGAAGTTTGAGTTACTCGCGGATCACAAACCATTGAAATATCTTTTCTCTCAAAAGGATCATAATATGAAGCAGCAGCGATGGGTTGAGTTTTTGGCATCATATGATTTGGATATCCTATATACCCCGGGAAAGGTAAATGTTGTGGCAGATGCTCTTAGCAAGAATGCAGTTCTATCTCTTTTGGAAGTTGTTCCGTCTCTCCAGGAAAGAATCATAAGCAAGAAAATGGAGGATAAGACTTTAAGGAAAAAAATTCAAGGAACCAATGAGGGACAATATTCTGATTTCGAGATTGACGATCTAGGAACTTTGAGGATTAATGGTCGTCTCTGTGTATCGAATGTGGATGGGTTGAAGCAAGAAGTCTTATCAGAGTGTCATCGCTCCAGACTGAATATTCACCCAGGAATATCTAAGATGTATAAGGATATGAGAAGGGTTTTCAGGTGGCCGAGCATGAAGAGGGATGTAGCTGCTTTTGTCAATAGTTGTGCTATCTGCCAGCAAGTTAAAGGAGATCAGCAGAAGTCTGCCGGATTGTTGCAACCTTTAGAAATCCCGATGTGGAAGTGGGAGATGATTTCGATGGATTTCATCGACGGTTTGCCTAGAACCAAGAAGGGAAACGAAGGAATATGGGTGATTGTGGATCGTCCAACCAAAAGCGCCCATTTTATTCCGGTTAAGGCAACTCGTACTGCATCTTCTCTGGCAATGATTTTCTTGAGAGAGATAGTCAGATTGCATGGTGTTCCAGTCAGCATAATAAGTGATCGAGATCCTATCTTCACCATAAAATTCTGGGAGGCTTTGCAATCAGCTATGGGAACGAGTTTGAGATTGAGTACAACATATCATCCCTAGACAGATGGACAGGTGGAGAGGCTTAATCGAATTCTAGAAGATATGTTGAGGGCCTGTGTTTTGGAATTTGGTGGATCGTGGGAAGACCGTCTTCATCTAGTGGAATTCTCTTATAATAATAGTTACCAGGCAAGTAGTAAGATAGCTCCCTATGAAGCTCTATATGGAAGACCGTGTAGATCCCCATCCTGTTGGATAGAGTCGAGAGATCGTCTTGTGCTTGGACCAGATCTGATCCATGAAGCATCTTCTAAAGTAGAGCTTATCAAGAAGAGGATGAGAGCTGCTCAGGATCTTCAAAAGAAGTATGCAGATAAAAGATGAAGACAATTGGAATTCGAGATTGGAGATTTAGTCTTTGTCAAAGTTTCCCCAATTAAAGGAGCAGTAATATTTGGGAAGACGGGAAAACTCATCCAGAGATATATTGGTCCATTCCGAGTGCTCGAGAGGATTGGTGCCGTAGCATACAGAATTGAATCGCCAGTCCGGATGGCTGGAATTCACAATGTTTTTCACGTATCTCATCTAAGGAAATACGTGCATGATCCATCTCTTATTGTGGAGCCAGTTGTACAGGAAGACTTAGAGGTTGAGCCAGACTTATCAGTTGTCAGACATCCTATTCAGACTGTCGATCAAAACGAGAGGCAACTCAAGAGCAAGATAGTGAAGCTTGTCAAATTCCAGTGGAGTGAGCATCCCAGAGACTGTACCTGGGAGAATCTGGATAGTTTTAAGAAGGCTTATCCGAATTTGTGTCCGAATAACTAGTAGTGTTTGTTTGTATATATTGTTGTTTGGATGCTTTGTTTGTTGGTTGCTAGAGAATAGATGATATGTATGCTTGAATTATTGAAATGAAATGGAAAATTTTGTATTATCTTTTGTTTAAATTTCGGGGATGAAATTCTTTTAGAGGGGGGGGGGGTGGAATGTGATATTCTAGAATTTCAAACCAAATTTAAATGTGATAATCTCTTTAATGAATTAATTAAAATTGATAAATTATTATTTGAAGCAATAAGAATAATTGTGTTGTGTGTATATATATTGGTTTTAAAATAGAATTATTATATACAAATGGAAAATGGATTTGTTAAAAATTATATGTATATATGAAAATGATTTTAAATTAAATTTGAGATTTAATTTGAAATTGAATATTTAAATTGGAATTCAAAGCAGAATTATTTATATCTTAAATCATACTTTGGTTTTAAAGTGTATTTTTATGATTTTATTTAGAATATAAAATTTGTTTTATATTAATTCCTTATAAAAGAAATTAATTTATATAAATTAAAAATGTATTTATAAATTAGAAAATTAATTATAAAAGCTTTTTAAAAAAATTAATTTTGCATGTATACTACATGTGTTAACTTGTGAATATCTCTAATTACATGTGTTAACTAATTAAACATGTTTAGTGACAAGTGTCACATTTGTATTTTATTTTCTTTAAGTTTAATAAATCAAAATTTTAATCTATATAACTTAACTTCTTTATCTTCATTCATTTTTACCATCTCATTTTCTGAAAAGCAAGAAATAAATCACTAATTCATTCACAAATCTGAAAATTTATACCAGCTTTCACCTTTTCAACCAAAAATTAAAACAAAAACTCAAGTTTATTCCAAAACTTCCAAATCTACAAGCTAAAATACCAAAGCCTGTAAACCAAATTCCAGTAAAAGCTTAAATCAAGAAATTCAAAAGCTTCAGCAAATCTGCAACAAGTCTTCACAGAATTAGGCAAAAGTCAGGGAGCTCTCTCGAAATTTAAAACAAATAAACAACTTCAGTCAGGCATTTCCAGTTTTTAAGATCTGCAGTTCAAGCTTTCCAGATTTTGCAAAAATTTTAGCCTCTGCTTAAATAAAAGTTTCAGGTGAGTAAACTCTGATTTGTTTTAACTTAAATCTGGATGCATGACTAGAAGCTTGTTGAAAAATATGTTTGCATGTTGTTGTACTGAATGTATTTGTCTATAATCTGCTTGCATGTGTAGAAATATCAAAGGTGGACGATGCCAAAATGAGTGTAACGAGATAATGCCTTCGGTTTCGTTCGAACCCGGAACGAACTTGTATGGATTGAATGCTTTCAAAACATCGTCAGGTGGACGATGAGCAATCTAAGATATATGTGTTCTATAAAGGTAATCGTAGCCTCAAGCCTCATCAACCGAGAATGGCTAAAACAGGGGAGGTGCAGCAAGGTTAAGTTGGTAGCACCTAAGTAGGACGAGATTTATACCTGTCCAAAGGTCCCTTTTATTTTGGCTGTGTGGGCAGTTGTTGGCCACAACTGCGGGGTTGTCTTGTACGGGACTGCCCAGTAAGGGATGGTTCCGGCCTTGTGTTGCAGGGGACCGAGAGTGATCCTCGGTACGGTGATCTAGGCCCCGTACTATGACGGATGGTACCCCAGTAGCCCTGCCATTGATGGAAACTCATTATCCAATAAGCGCCCTCGGATTCGATTGTATACCTATGTATGCTAGAATTTAATAAATGTATAATTTCGGCTATTTTCTAGTTTATTTGAAAACCCTAGACCCTATTATAATATCAATGGATTTCCTATCAAATGTTTTGGTTAGCGTAAGGTAAAAAATTACCCATGTTTATGCGTGGGGAGTCTTACGTGATACCTTTTGTTTTCAAATGATTTTAAAGTTAAACAACTTTAGCCTGTTTACTCACGCCAGACCCATGTCTGACCCGGAGTTTATTTTGTTTTTCTTAAACTCTTGGGTACTCAAATTTTTATGAGTAGCCAAGTGATCAGGTTAGGATTGTCAAATGTTTTGGGATCTGGAGTCCAGACGTATCTATCTATCTATATTCGCTGTGTTGTGACTTTTGGGATGATGTATTTTGGATGTAATGGTTAGACGGACCTATATAAATGTTTAATGTAATGAAGTCATATTGTTATGTGTACTCTGATATGTAAAAACTATGTAATGGATATGTGTAATATTATATTTTGTTCTGTTTCCTCTGTGAGATTCTGATGTTGTTGTTCTTTCTATCTTTTCTATTTCTATCTCTTTCTTTTCTTATTGATTATATGTCTTTCTGTGGTTTGAAAGACAGGTCGTCACAATATACATGTATCATATACACATATATAAGTGAGTGCATGTGTAACATATCAATCTGTGCAAGGTATAACATACTCGTGTATACATGTTGGGATTTACATCGCAACGGACATGTTAGCTCATCCAATATGCAAATATATTATCCAAATGTATGTTTGCATATGTACATTTGGTTTATAAATAAATATTAATATATATACATACTTTATTTATATATAATTTTGTATAAATGTATAAATAAATATAAATAAAAATATAAAATATTGATAGTATATATATATTCATAACTATATAAACATGTTTAAATCATTGATAAAATATATTAATTTTTTTTTGCTATAATGCCGAAAATAGTACATGTATAATTTTTTTTTAAAATATATTAATTATATATAAATGTACATATTACATACTTATATACATGTATAATAATAAATACATATTAATACAAATTAAAAACATAAAATAATTTATATAAAAAATATACAACCATCTGGTCTTGTGCATGACTCAATGTAATTTTTTAATTTTAAATTTAAAAAATATATATCAATAAACCGTACGAAAAATTATTTAAATATCAATAAAATGTTTTTTTCAAAATTAAATTTTAATTTTGATTTTCCAGTAAAATTATAGGCAGAATTTTTATAATTTTAAAATTTATTATATAATTTTATAATTTAAAAACAATTTAAAATCTATTTTCTAATTTCAGTTTATATTTAAATTCTTAAAAATATAAAAAAATGTTTTTCTAATTTCAGCCAAGAGTATAATACGTGTTAATATAATTTTAATAAAATATAAAACGTATTTTATAACACATATATAAATTTATACAATTATATATATATGATTAATTGATTTAAATATTGTTTAAAATAATATATAAAATTAATTTCTTTCTACTGAAAATATTATGCTTATTAAAAATTGTGTATACAATTATATTTTCATATTTTACATAAGCATAATGTAGTATATAAATTATAAACTATATAAAGATATATGTATGTATGTGTGTGTGTGTATCAAATTATTTAAATAATTAAAAAAATTATATATTGTACCATGCTGCACATATATTTATTACCATAAATATTATTTAATACACATATATATACATACAACCAATCAAAAATTATAGTAATATAGTTACATGTTGAAATCATCACCCATCAAACAATATAATATAAAATAAGCATTATAAATGTATGTTAATATTTATTTCAATGTTAAGAAAATAGCTTATAGCCAAAGGCTGGAAGCACACCTTGAAACGGTTATATCTTACCCTCGAACTAATTTCAATTCAGCATATTGCTAGTCTCTAAACTGTTGACCACCAACTATCGCTTAACATTGAATCTGATTTGATTTAAACTTGAAATGAAAGGAGGATGGAGGTAAGTAATTGGCCATAAATGAAGAGGATATGGAGGCTATAAAAGTCTTCCAAAAGGTAAAGATAGAGTTCTTGGTATAAAAGAAGAGAAGAAGAAAAGTTTGGATCTAATCTTTTATACATTCTCCTTCAATCCTAGCGATCCATTTAAAATCTCTATAACCCTTATTAGGCCGCACCAATTGTGAGAAATGCGGATTACGGATCTTAAGGCTAGGATTAACACTAGAGGGGGGGGGGTGAATAGTGTTAATTAAGAATTACTAAATCTTTTTCTATTTATGTTAATTTAAACACCGATGTATGCAATATACAGACACAGATATGATCATAGAAACAAACACAGATGCAGAAATAAAATAAAAGCAGTAAACGAAAGAACACATCGGATTTTATATTGGTTCGGAGTTACCCTACATCCAGTCCCGCAACACAAGTACGAATTTCCTTTCAAAAGCAATTGTAGAATTACACCCTCGGTTTCAAGGCTACGAGGTACACCCTCCAGAATTTCTATCCTCTGGGTAGAGATACTTGATTTCCGGGCCATAAGTTTACCCAATTGATTTACCAAGGCTACAATCACACCTTTTCTCTCTTGACTGATTTCCAAGGCTACAATCACACCTTTTCTCTCTTAATAGATTACACAGAAGTCCATAACTCGGAATAGCACTGAGAACCTTGTAGAGATAGTGATAGAGAATCAAAGTAAAATTAATCGAGTTTGATTCAATGTTGATTTCGGCAGAGTAATGATAAGAATATGTATTAAGAAATGTGGAAGAAGAAGAGGAGTGAAAAAATCTGATATAAAATTCGTTGAAACTAACCCCTATTTATAGAAGAACAACAACTATGTCCATTCATGAAGAGTTATGGCGAATAGACACTTCTTTTGAAATTTAAATTTTGAATCAACTGACACCATGTCGACATGGTTACCCTAGGCATGTCGACATCCCAAAGCAATTTTTCGTGATTTGATCTTCTTTGAAAATAACATTTATCTTAATTAAAACTATTTTAAACTTTACAAATATACTTGACTATAGTTAAAATTCATAAGTAAATATAGAGAATAATATATATAGATTTTAACTATAATTTTATATTTAAATCTAAGAATAAAAGTTAAATATATAATTTAAAAAGATAGTTTAAAATCAGGAGTTATTTGACTTAGAAAGTAAAGATAATTTTGAGGCTAAAATTATTTAAAATCGGGATAGAGAGTTTTGATGTTTTTAAAAGGAAAGTTTTGAAATCATTTTGAAAACAAGATAATTTTTGTAAAATCATTTGAATTAAAATTAGTGGATACAAAACAATGTTCCACTAGATTTTTGTAGGTTCCATCCGACTTAGGGTTCCGTCCCTTTAACAGGCTCGAAGTGGATTCCATTCCACGAATAAATTGGATTTTAAGATGCCAGTGCTTTTCTACGAGTTTTAACAAAAATTCCTAAAAAAATACTTATGCTTGAAATCTTGAACTCTTTATAATCTTGACACTCATGAGTCTTCAATCTCGATATCTTGAATCTCTATACTGTACAGTCTTCATTGTTGGTACCTGCATGGTTAAATCCTGCATATACATATATATCTAAACTTATAATGTCAGTATTTATATTTTATAATGTATTCTAAGGTTGTTGTCATCAAAACCATCATCTCATGGACTAACAATCTCCCCCGTTTTGATGATGACAACCTTTGTTTATAAAATATTATTTCTATCCTAATAGCTCCCTCTAAAACTAATAACTCCCCCTTAATTTATGCCTAACTACCCTATTTTATATTTCTCCCCCTTTGTCATTAATAAAAACTCACTACCCCTCATTCTTGGACTTCAGTACCTGCATTGATAAACTATACAGTTGAATATATAATATATAGATTAATTAATAATTATACTTATGAACATGATAGCTAATCAAAGACTATATCGGACAGATTGTTAGCTCTAGTGTTTCTGAGCGGGGTTCAGATGTCGTATTTGTGGCTAAATCGGACGAATCTTTGAGATTGTGTGTAGAGTACCGCGATCTCAATAAACAGACTCTTAAAAACAAATTCCCTTTACCTAGAATTTACGATCTATTCGATCAACTTCATGGCGCTCGATTCTTTTCTAAGATGGATTAAGCTCAGGGATTCCATCAGCTGCGAATAGCCGAGGATTGTGTTCATTTAACTGCTTTTAGGGGTCCTGACATGTTCTACGAATGGTTAGTTGTAAAGAACCGCAAATCCGTACTCCTTTGAGCTGGCAACATTCCACAACAACCCAGCCAAAGAGGAACAAATTTACGAGTCTTTAGGGTTAAAGAAGAAAAAGATAGAAGAAGAGAGAAAAAGATAGAACATAACAGAAAGAAAACAACAGAACAATATCAGAATCTCACAATCGCAGCGGAACAACATATAATAAATAAATGAATAATCTTTAAACAAACAACTATATCAGTTATTACATTACATTACATTACATTTCATTACATCATCAGAGTGTACAACAACAAACAACAAAAAACAGCGGAAAGGAAATACTATATACTAATAATACGCCATGCCATCCAGCTTGCCTCCAGCAACTCCTGGATTTTCAGAATATCCTGATAACCTGACTCTTGACTGCCCGTGTGGAAATTGGTGGGCACCCAGAGTTTAGGAAGGAAAACAATAAACTCCGAGTCAGTCATGTGACTGGTGTGAGAACTAAAATAGTTTATCCTTAAAATAAAGAACAGGATAATTTTAAAATAGATTCGCAATGCTTTTTCGAAAATGCGACTACCATAAGGCCTTCCGCACACACACACAGTGCAAATGCAGAATCGGAGGAGATTTCTCCATATGATAGTCACAGATGCTTGATACGCATTAAAAAGAAACATTTGATATTATTCCTAGTGCATAGTGTGGAAAAAAAATCATTTCGAAAATAAAGATATAAATCTTAGCCAGCATAGGCATTTCGCACTTATGCCTACTATAGCTACCATCCAAACAGTGGGGCGCCACCATAAGTGAATGATAGGTTCTACAACTAAAACCGTACAAGATCGTATTGTTTCTTTGGATTTCCAATAAATGGTCAGGCCAAGGAACTTCCCATTGCCACATGGGTACGCCTCTGAAAAGACGACCCGAGAACCAAACCGGATCTCTGCCAACACAAGGCCGGGTTACCCCTAACTGGGTAACTACTGACACGAATATGTCATCCCCCGATCGTAACCGATCTATCCGAGGATCCTCGATTTCCAACAACCACAAAGCAATAAATTTGCAGCAACAACATATGTTAAGTATCTGGGCTCCATACCATGATACCACCTCTATTCAGAAGGAATGACATACACTAAAGGGGCGCTACCCCCTAATAACCTTGCTGCATCCTTCCTGTTTTGACCATTTTCGGGGTGTGAGGTCCGACGAAGTCTCGTCCACAAAGCCACGCTTTATACAAAAGCTGTGCTTTGGGTTAACAAATGATCAAAGTAATGATCACCAAGATAAATGATCAAACAAATGATCATATCACAAATGATCAAACAATGATCATCCCACAGCAACACTCAACATGCCACACTACCAAATTGGGAGTATATCACTAATAACCTTCAACTACATAACCTTTGAGCTCGTACGTCTCAGAGAAGGGTGTTAAGCTAAAAGAATAAATTCTCCGCCACCAACAGAAATATATTTGAAAGAAATCAGCTTTATATCTCAACTTGTAATGTCAGACATACAATCCATACAAGTCTGTTCCGGGCTCGAACAGAACCGAAGGCACTTACAAAGAAGTCCTTGCATTCCGGATAATTTCTAATCACGTCCGGACTTCCCATCACCAAGGGTGATAAAACCTCTATATCGGAGATCAGCCGATGCAGAGTAACTCAACGGTAATCCTTCCGTTTTCAAAAATATCCGATCTTCAACACCGGTCATCAAATGCAATCCATTACGACGTATCACATATTCGGAATGGGTTATACGACCCCAAGGTCCTTTCCCGGCTAACCCGAATAGTGAGCGCTTATTCAAAAATAAGTGTGGCATTCAAATTCAAACAATCACAACAAATACCTATTTAAAGGTAAATATTGATAGTCGGATTATTTAACTATCAAAAGGCATGCTCAACATCACCAGATTCCAAATAATTTTTCAAATTATTTATTTTCCAAAATATCTTTACAAGATATATATATTTCCCACACTTCAACATTTGAAAACTAATTTTCAAATCACTTTTCACCTTTACCACTTTTGAAAACAAATTTCAATCAATTTTATTATGCGAAATACTTTCATTTCAACATGGTTCATTTAAACCAATTAAATAAATCCTTACCGATTTACTTTATATTTACGTTCCAAATCCGTAAATTTATTCCCACACTTTGAAAAAATAAATCAACGTTTATTTTTAAACAAATTCCCCTTTTCATTTATAAATTCCATAGTGAATTTACATTCTAAAATATTTATGAATATATGATTCCCAAATCGATTTCTAATGTTCATTTTCAATTTTTCTTCAAAAAGATAAATTCTCAAAACGTTTAATTTCACATTGGAAAAACATTTCCGTACTTATTTATTAATAAATAATTCACAAATCCATTTATTTTCAACACTTGGAAAATATTCAATATACTTAAACCAAAATTAAGTATATATTTCATCCTTTAAGGAAATCATTCTCTTAAACATATTTATTTGGGCCAAAACGAATGTTGCGCAAAACATCGTTACGACAACCCAAAATCACTAGTATAGGGATTCGAAATTTAGATAGATATATAAATCCCAATACTATACAAAAACATTTCCTTTCGGAAATCATTTACTATAACAACAGTGTTATAGTCCATCATTTCCTTCTATTTCTCGAAAACGTCTATTTCAACAATAAATGTTGAAATCTATGTATTCGATTCATAATACATTTTAAAACATCGTTAAAACGATTAACTTCATTTTATAATATTCATTTCCCCAAGCATATCCATTTTATTTGATAATATATTCACTGTCCAAAATCGTGAATATACTTCCTTAACCAATTTCAACTTTCAATTTATCAAATTGCATTGATTTCGAATTTATAAACAATGTCTATAAATTCAATTTCTATTTATAAGCTTCGATTTATAAATCTCCTTTATTAATCCAATTTATATTTCGTTTATATGCCGAATCTAACTTATAAGTAAATTACTTATAATCCATTTATTCACAAATCCATTCTTTTATATCATCATTTGTTTATAAATCTAAAATTCTTATTTACTTATAAAACTAAGTACAACTTTATTTTAACACTTATAAAAGCTCGTTTTATAATTCTAATATCTTTAACTTATAAAATATAAATTTTATAAATCTTTTATATAAACCGTTTATAATAATTCAAAAATCTCAATTTAAATAAACCAATCTCTTTATTAATTTACAAAACGTTATTTAAAACTTATATAACTCCAAAATTACACTTAAGTATTATTTTCCCAAAAATATAACTTTTATAACCATAAAATTAAAATGTTTATTTATTTTAACAATTCAAAATTAAATAAAACGTATACTTTCAAAAATCACTTTAAAAATTCTTTTAAAAACCAAAATCCTTATTTTAAAACTTCAAAAATGGATCCGATGATGCAATAGCACCAAATAGTCAATCACGACATCCAAATATCATATATCAATATGATAATCAACAAATATCACAATATCTGTAAATAAATCAATACAGTTAAGGAATCTAGTTGGATCCCTTCAACCTGTTTCCCTGCATCCACAAACATTAGCACAATACCAATTCCGTTCCAGTACGGAATTATCGCGGTATATGGGATTTATAAAATATTATCCGCTTAATAGACGGCGCAATAGGGTCTCATCCGCTATATAATACGAGAAATCAACTCCAAGTACATAAATAATACCAGTTTCACTGTACTGTGAAATATTCGCGGTATATGTTTTTAATAAATAACATCCGCTTACTAACGGCGTATAATGTCTATTTTAACAATCAATAGATAACAATCATCATTCAAACATACATTCAAGAATGTAAATAACTTTGTAGTTGACGACTTTTACGTGAAGATGAACCCATCCCTTCCAACCTTTGTCCGACCATTGCTCCACCATCACTCGACGAGAAGTTGATCGGAGACCGGGGTTTCGAATCCCAAAGCAAGAACCATCTTCGGCCCAAACATGGCTGAGCTCGGCCTCCACCTGCTCTCGGGATGTGTGAAAAACGCAGCAGCTTCCACCTGGTTTTGCCGTCAATCCGTTCGCCCAAATTCGATCTCCACCGTTGGATAGAGAGATATCGATGCCCTGTACAACTTTGTAGTTGACGACTTTTGCTAATTCCTTACGGATTGAGAGAGATTGAGGAAGAAAGTTTCGAAAATTCTCAGCCATTGGAAAATTAGGGCCGGCTGAAGCAAAACCCTAGGGCTTGAGTGCAAAATGAAATATTGAGGTCCGTATATAGAAAATTTCTCAAAACACTATTCATCGAAAATTTTCCGAACTCCGATTTACGCGCGGTGACCGGTGTTTATAGGGTTTATCCCGTGTTCCGGACACAATGGAATAGGTTTCGGGAGCCAATTCGATCATCTGTGCGAGTTACGGCGATAAACGATCAATTTTAAATTAAACCGATTTAAATGAATTTCTAAGCGTTTTGGCTTGCACCGGACAAACGGTAAATCCGATTGACTTGAAATTTGAAACCATAAAATAATATCACATTACCGATCCGATAAAACTAGTTTCGTCTAAATCCGAGACTGTTTGAAAAATGACTATTTTAACTCGCCAAATTAATATTAAAACAATTTCGATGCGTTTCGAGCTGCCACGGTCAAACGAAAACTCCGATTGCTACAAAAATTGAAATCCGGTAATAAAAAACTATTACGGATCCAATGGAACTAGTTTCGTCCAATTCTGAGACTGTTCAAAAATTGACTAATTTCACTAGTCGATTTAAATATTAAAATATTCAATTTTCACAAATTAACTTTTAATTCGATTTTAAAAGTTCTAAAGTATCGTTCTAACTCCAATATGATAAAATAAAATTTTTACAAATCATTTTCAATCATATTTAACTCGATTTTCAATTATTTCAGAAATTTCAACTATTAAATAATCGATTTAATTATCCAATTAAATCCAATATTCGAAAATAAATTATTCGACTTATAAATTCCACTTATTAATAATTCAAATTAATTAAATATTCAAATTTTAATTAAAAAAATTCTGGGTCGTTACATTAGTTATGCCTTTTGGACTAACCAACGCTCCCGCGTACTTCGTAGATTTAATGACCCGAGTGTTTCGAGAAGTATTGAACAAATTTGTCCTTGTGTTTATTGATGATATCTTAATTTACTCCAAAACTGAAGAAGAGCATGCTGAACATCTCAAAATTGTTTTGGAGATATTGAGGACGAATATCTTATTCTCTAAATTCTCTAAGTGTTACTTTTGGGTCAAAGGAGTCAGAATTCTCGGTCATATTGTTAATAAAAAAGGAATTTCTGTTGATCCAAACAAGATTTCTGCAATTATGGACTGGAAGCAACCCACTACCCCTAGAGAAGTCTAAAGTTTTCTCATTTTAGCGGGATATTATAGAAAGTTTGTACATGATTTTTCTAAGTTGGCTAGCCCATTGACTAAGCTAACAATGAAGAATGCTAAATTCAATTGGACTCCAAAATGTGATGAAGCTTTCCAGGAACTGAAAAAGAGATTGACTACTGCTCCTGTTCTCGCTATCATTAACGGGAACCAAGGCTTATCTATCTATACTGACGCATGTGGTGATGGGGTAGGTGCGGTATTGATGCAGAATGGAAAGGTATACGCAAGTAGACAATTACGTCCGCACGAGAGAAATTACCCAACACATGATTTGGAGCTTTTGGCTGTTGTTTTCGCTTTAAAAATCTGGCAACACTATCTTCTAGGTAAGAATCTTTTCAGCTTTCTTAACAATTTACGAAATTAACTAAAGAAATATACTTAATAAACTCTCTTTGTTTTAGGTGAAAATTTTGAATTATTTACCGACCATAAATCCTTGAAATATCTCTTCACCCAGAAGGATTTGAATTTGCGGCAACAACGTTGGTTGGAATTTCTGGCATCTTATGACTTAGATATTCTGTATACACTCGGAAAAGCCAATGTAGTTGTCGATGCCTTAAGTAGAAGACATGCTGTTCTCGCATATCTTGTTATTGCTCCTACTCTTCTTAAAAAGATTGCAAGACAACAGACTGAAGACAAGTTTCTTCGGGAAATTCGTAGAAGAATATATCGAGGTGAAGTTTCTAGTTTTGAAATTAATGATAACAGAGTTATATGGATGAAAGGAAGAATTTGTGTTCCAGACTTCCCTGGTCTTAAACGTGAAGTATTGGATGAATGCCACAAATCAAAACTCAGTATCCATCCTAGAGTTAATAAAATGTACCGGGATGTTAAAAGAACGTTCTGGTGGAAGACAATGAAAAGAGACATATCGATATATGTAAGTCGCTGTGCTACTTGTCAGCAAATCAAAAGCGATCAAAAGAAAGTGGCCGGTTTACTTCAACCTTTGGAAGTACCGAAGTGGAAATGGATCAGGTATCGATGGATTTCCACGAACCAAGAAGGGAAATGAAGCGATTTGGGTTATAGTGGACCGTCTAACCAAAACTGCTCATTTTATTCCAGTGAAATCCACTCAGACTGCAGCAAGCTTAGCAGGTATTTATATAAAAGAAATAGTTCGTCTCCATGGTATTCCCATCAGTATATCGAGTGATCATGATCCGATCTTCACTAGTAGATTTTGGGAGGCATTCCAAGACGCTTTGGGAACAAAATTAAATTTCAGTACTGCTTATCACCCACAATCTGATGGGAAAACTGAAAGGGTTAACCGAATTCTAGAAGATCTTTTGCGTACTTGCATTCTCGATTTTGGTGGTTCTTGGGAGAACCATTTACATCTGGTCGAATGCTCATATAATAACAGTTATTAGGCCAGTATAGAAATGGCTACTTTCAAAGCTTTATATGGTCGTCCGTGTTGATCACCTACATGCTGGATCGAATCAGGTAATAGAATCGTCCTTGGACCAGACATGATTAAAGAAGCCAGGGAGAAGGTAGATATTATTCGAAAGAAATTAATAACTGCTCAAAGTCGTCAGAAGAACTATTATGACCGCCGAAGAAGATATTTGGAATTTCAAGTTGGAGATTATGTATTTCTGAAAGTGTCTCCGATGCACGGTGTATTAAGATTCGGTAAAACTGGAAAGCTAGCACCGTGTTATATTGGTCCTTTTCCTATTCTGGAAAGGATTGGTCCTCTAGCATATCGAGTGCAGCTACCCAGCTGGTTGTTTGGCGTGCATGATGTGTTCCACATTTCAAATCTTCGAAAGTATGTGCACGGTCCAGATGATATTATTGAAGAAGCTGCTCAGCAGGATCTAGAGATCACTCCTAACTTGGCAGTTAAAAGAGAGCCGATAAAAATTATAGATCGTGGTGAGAAGCGATTGAGGAACAAAGTTGTGAAACTGGTCAAAGTTCAATGGAGTGGCGATCCAAAGGACTGCACTTGGGAGACTGAAGATAATATGAAGAAATCATATCCCAACTGCAGAGTAGACATCTCGGCTTAAACTGTAAGTCATTTCTTTATTTTTCAAAATTCGTATATTCTTTGTTTGCGTTTCTCTCTTTTTCAATTTCGAGGACGAAATTTTCTTAAGGAGGGGATATTGTAACATTCCGAAAATTTTGAATTTAAAATTCGGTAAATTATTTGAACTTTTAAATTCAAATTTAGAAAATTTCAAGAGAAATGAAAATATTGTTAATATTAATAAATTAAAGTTATATGAAATAAATAAATAATTGATAGTTTGAGTTTTTAAACAAATAATAAATAAATTATGTAACAAATAAGAAATTATTTTAAACAAAAGAATAAAGTATATTTGATAAGCAACATGTTAATAAATTATGAAGATTGTAAAGTAGAACCTAGAAATAAATTAGCTAACTATAAACAACATATTACAATAGAACTTCATCCACATCACAAGAAAAAAATAGAGAAGATAGTATTCAGCCCATAAACAAGGAAAGAAAATAAATTGTAAAATAAGTAGAACAAAACATCACTTATAAAAAAAATAACAAAAGCTAATAGCATATGCTGTAAACAAAAATACAAAGCATGAGCATGGCATGCTTTCATTTAATGCCATTTACTCTAGTAACATCAAGCAACATATCAGCTGCAAATACATGCTTTCAAACTCACCCATACACAAGTACAAATGAAACAAAAGAAAAAAAACTTGCTTCAGTAAACCTCGGCCTGTACACAAACCTTTCATGTATATATACACATCCACAAACCTTTATTTCATTTTGAACAAATAACAAAGAATAGAAAATAAAAAGAGAATAAGAACATCACTTTATAAATCAAGTTTGAAAGAAATTAGCTGAAGAAAGAAAAAGGAGGAAAAGATCAAACTGCAGACTCTCTCTGTTCATCCATAATTAGGTGAGTAAACATAATTCTAAAAGTTTTAAGTTCAATTTAAAAAAATCAGTAAAGATGATTCATTTGTTATAAAAAGAAATGTATCTATTTGATCTTTGAATAAAACCCTGTGCATATATATAGGTTACTTTGTTCTTCTCTGTTGTTTGAATAGGTTACATAATTGTTCAAAAGAAAAAAGAACTTTAGATTCCATTTTCCAAATCACTGATATATTTCAATCTTCAACAAATAAGTTTGTTTGAATCTTATCTATGAGCTAAAATTTGCTTCCAGTTTGAACATGAAGGGTTTGCCTCTGTAATCAAAACTTTATAGTACAAACAAATTTTTATGAAGAAACCAAATGTTTTAAATTAGTGATTTGATTATGTAACTCGAATAAGCATGCAAAGTTATGATTTTTAAAATTAATATGATGATTGTTAGTTAAATGTTTCAAGAGCAGTTTGATAATTTAATAAGTTTGCACTTTTCGAAATTTCTGATGATTGAATCAATTATAAATGCTGAAATTTGTTATATAGCGAGTTTAATCATCCACGAATCCAGGAAAAAAGCTAAGAAATTTTCCTAATGCTTAAATTTTGGGGTTGAATTCAAGTTAGGGTTTAAGTTGGAAGTTTGCAGTATGTTGGAAAAAGGGGCGATTTTGTCGCCATGAAGCGATCGGGTCGCGCAGGCTTTAGAGGGATGGTGGAACGAGGTGTTGATTTCGAATTTTCTGTAAGGAATTGAAGTTGAATTTCGCGTTGGCATGAAATTTTCGACTTCCCGATGATTAGGATGATCATCGGAGTCGTGGCGCCACGTCGTGCACGTGCACGACGTGTTTTATTTATCTGTATGTTGCCGATAGGAAGCTCGAGTTGGCTCGAGTTGAGACTCGAGAAGAAAGCATGTTTGCTTCGGGAAGGAACTCGAGTACGCGAGTAATTCTCTTGGCTATCTTATTTCAGAAACTTAAAACTGAAAAAAAAGAGCAAGGAGAAGAAGAAACTAGGACGAGGGGGGAAGGGAAGAGATTCGGGGGAGAACTCGTGCCTGGGTAGTGTTTGCGTGGGTTACGCTCGAGAGAGCTTGGCAAATTAACAGTTTTAAACTTTCACCTGTTTCAAATCCAAAGAAATGTATATAAGAAGAAGAAGAAGCAACGTACGTGATGTTGCAGGGGACTCGGGAAAATTGAGGAAGAGCTCGGGTTCAACCCGAGTAATCTGAAGTTTAGCTCGGTTCTGTAGAATTCAAGTTTGTGTTTAAATATATAATATAAATAGATTTTGTTAAACATTGAAAAGTCTTAACTCAAATCAATGACAAGGTAATTAAGAATATGAAGGATGGTTTAATAATTAATTTAAAATCAGTGTTAAAGTTAATTAACATTAAAGCTTTTTATAATAATAATAAATTGATTTTGAAATAATTAAAGAAGATTTCTAAATGTAAAAAAAAGAAGAAATTAAGAATAGTCAATGAGTTGTAAAATTAAAATTAACTAAAAGATCAGAGATTGATTAATTTGAAACTAAAGATTGGTTAGTTAATATTTAAGTGTTTAACTAATTCGTATTACAGATTGTTAATTAAATCATTAAAGTTAATAATTTGTAGTTAATTTAGATAATTAATTAAGGAATAATTAATTAAAGAATAAATAAATTATTATTAAGAATAGTTAATCATTGATTTAAATAAATCAATAAAAATAGTTATGTGGTAAATTCTTTTAAATCACTTTTACCTTAAATTGAAGATGATTGACTATCATCAGATGTTGTCTATTGAATTGATATTTCTGTT
This sequence comes from Allium cepa, assembly GCA_030765085.1. Classification (NCBI taxonomy): domain Eukaryota; kingdom Viridiplantae; phylum Streptophyta; class Magnoliopsida; order Asparagales; family Amaryllidaceae; genus Allium; species Allium cepa. Next base: position 295,085,771 of record CM060941.1, on the reverse strand, counting down.
CTGTTTGTGATATTGTGTGATATAAATTGCCATGAACTGCACTGCGGTTGTGGTTTGCTATGTATTGATGTGAAAACCCTGTTTGCCCGTTAAACGGCATTTAAACCTCGATGCGACAGGGAATCGGATTTCAGTTTGTTATCCGAAACCCACATCGAACCTGTGAATTTTTGTGAACGACTTATCCACATGTTTTTAAAATTGACTCTCACTATTCGGTTTAGCCGGGAAAGGACCTTTGTGTCATGTAACCCATTCTGAATAAGTGATATGACGAAATGGATGAGCATTTGAAGACCGGTGGTGAAGACCGGGTATTTACGAGAACGATAGGATAACCTATCGAATGACTCTGCACTGAGTTGCTTCGGTATAGTGTTCTCCATATGTGATGGGGAATCCGATTAGGATTATGGACGCTCGGATTGCAAGGACTTCTTTGGAAGTGCCTTCGGTTCTGTTCGAACCCAGAACAGACTTGTATGGATTGTATGTCTGACATTACAATTGAGACATAAAGCAGATTTCTTTCAAATACATTTCTTTTGGTGGCGGAGAATTTATTCTCTTAGCTTAAAACCCTTCTCTGAGACGTACGAGCTCAGAGGTTATGTAATTGAAGGTTATCAGTAATATATTCCCAACTTGGTAATGTGGCATGCTGAGTGATGTTGATCATTTGTTGATCAAAGCATGGCTTTGTGAAAAGCATAGCTTTGTGGACGAAACTTCGTCGAACCTCACACCCTCGGAATGGTCAAAACAGGAAAGATGCGACAAGGTTATTGGGGGTAGCGCCCCTTAGGGTATGTGCATTTCCTTTTGGATAGAAGTGGTATCATGGTATGAAGCCCAGATACTTAACTTATGTTGATATCGCAGATATATATATTACTTTGTGATTTGTTGCTGGGCCCCGGATAAAGGTTGGTTACAACCGGGGGATGGCATACTCGTGTCAGTAGTTACCCAGTTAGGGGTAACCCGGCCTTGTGTTGGCAGAGATCCGATTAGGTTCTCGGGTTGTCCCTCCAGAGGCGTACCCATGTGGCCCAGGAAGTTCCTTAGCCTGACCATTGTTGGAAATCCAATTCCCAATACGAAACCCTGTACGGTTTTAGTTGTAGAACCTGCCATTTACTTATGGTGGCGCCCCACTGTTTAGATGGTAGCTATAGTAGGCATACGATAATGGTCGTATGTTGGCTAAGATTAATATTTTATTTTCGAAATATTTTCTACACTACGCACTAGTAATAATATTAAAGAAATTTTCCCCGTACCAAGCATATTTGACTATCATAAGAAGAAATCTCCTCCAATTCTGCGTTTGCATTGTGCGTGTGGTAGGAGGCCTTATGGTAGTTCCATTTTTAAAAGCATACCGAAATTCTTTTATAATCTAGTTTCCTTGAAAGCAACTGTTTTGTTTACTCATACCAGTCTCATGACTGACCTGGAGTTTATTGTTTCTTTCCTAAACTCTGGGTGCCCATAAATTTTTACTCGGGCAGCCTAGTAGCAGGTTTTTCGTATTTTGGAGCTAGCTTGGATTTGAAGTCTTCTGGAAGCTTTGGATTAGGAAATCTTTTGAAGTATGTTGGGAACTTGCTGAAGTTTCTGTTATCGTATTATTGTTGTATCATAAGTATCACTCTGATATTCGAGATCGATGTTGTATTGGATATTGTATCATGTGTATCTGTGTTGTTATATGACATTCATTTTGTTTCCACTGTTTCATATTCATCTATTGTTGTTATAAGCTCCATCCGAACTGAAATTTGACATTCGAATCTCCGACAGTTGAATACAAGTGAGGTATTTGATGTCGATTTTTAAACGATGAATTTTGGGTCGTGATATTGGTAATATCCAATTTTACTTTGCTAGACGTTACCTTGTTGTGATATTTGTTTACAAAAATTCTCTCTATCAAAACCACATCATTTCGGACTTATGGAATTTGGTAATGATCAAAATTTCAATATCATGACACTCGGCTCTAAGTTTTGAACATAAGTCCTTAGTTCGATAATAATAATTATTATTAACCGAAACTCTCTGGCCAGAGACTTTGACATTGAGTTAACTTCAATTGGCCGTGAGACTAACCTTATATAACCGAGGAGACGAATCCTCTCTTGAATTGTGCTTCACTTTCAATTCTTTCACTCGACCCAACCATATTCATCGATGGACGATGTTCCATGATTTGATTATAATCAAAGTGGATCCTTCATATTAAAGATCAATGGTATTCTCAAATCGAGAGAACTGTGTAGTTCGGTCATATCGATATTTTCTATTTGACCTTAGTTATATTGACCAGTCGAAAACTATCGAGTGAGTCATTTCGTAGTTATCCTATAACTATCAGTCTGTAATCCCTAGGTGTCCTCAACAGTCATGATAACACATTTTCCAATATTTGGAGAGCATTATGTACTCTAGTCTCAATGGATATACCGATATCCAATCTCGATGCATCTTGACTAGGAATATATAAAATTATGTGTTTTATAATATTGTGATACAATACTCATAATTACAACTATTTGTAATTGCTATCACAAACACATCATTTATGGATTTTCTATTAAATATAATTTTAGTTAAATTAGTTAATTAATATAACACATTATATCAAGTATATAATAGAAAGAAAAGACCTTTTATTTTGAACAAGATCGGTTATCGAGTTAGATATACTTAACAAATTACATAATTGTCCCTAGTGCATACCCCTAACTCTATTAATCTTTCACTTACTTCCTGAGTTAAAATAGATCAAAATTTGATAGTCGGTTATTTAATTATCAAATACGCAATCAAACCATAATATAGAGATTTAATTTTCTCATAGCACCCACTAAGCCTCAAAGATAAATCTTCATTTATAAAATCTCTTTTCAAAATATTTATATACTTATCTTACCGACATAAGTAGAGTGAAAGATCTCTTATTTCAAAATCATATTAAAAGGATCAAACAAATGTCATTTAAGTTAGAATAAGAATAACCTCAAACACTACTCCTTTGGTGTTAAGCATGGAACAATTGTCCACACCATCATAATTAAGAAGGTCAGTCAAGGGAAATTCCATCTTCAATAAATCCTTTTAATAAATCATTTCTATTTATGAAATTTCGTTTGCTTAAATTCTAAACCCATTTATAAAACTCTTTTATAAATATCTAAAAATCATTTATAAAACTCTTTTATAAATACCAAAAGTCATTTATAAACTCTTTTATAAATCTCTTTTTACAAATTCCCTTTAAAAAATATCATTTATAAATATCATTCGTAAAAAATAAATCATTTATAAAATATTATTTACAAAATATCATTTGTAAATACCTTTATCAAAATAATTGGGCAACTTACAAAACCATTCAAACACTTATCCTAAAATTGATATGAATTAAAGTCAATTTAAGACCCATAATTTTTAAATTTTGAAAGGAAGCCGAGTGACCACAATGGTAATGAATCAAGTTGCTATTTTAGTTTATTTGACTTCCAAGTCACATAATAGTTATTTACATAAGTCAACATATATATAAATAAAATCCATAATCAAATTGGGGAATTACATGTTAATACAACCCAACTGGCAGATATAGTTCCAAACGACATAATTGTAGGATGGTAATTTGTCATGTTAAAAAGATGTTCACACAATCTATTAAGTTCAATTATTGTAGAACGGAGAGTTATTCTGCTAACTGATGCCAAAGTTGAATATAAACTATTCACATTTGTATGGTTGCTTAATGGTGTCAACAAGAGATCCCTTTTGATCAAACTATTATTTGGAAAGAAAGTTGCATTTAAACAAATTTATCTTTGGAAAACAAAGTAATTAAAAATTTAAACCCCTTTAAAAATCATTAATTATGAGTTAAACCCTTTATTAAATCAAAACTAAATCTTAATTAAGTCTTTACTTAACTTTACTATTAACTAAGAAATAATTAACCTTTAATTAATAATTTTTTTATGAATTAAACCCTTAATTAATTTATAATTGTTATAATTAAACATTTACTTAATAATTAATTAATAATTAACCATATTATTAATTAATAATTGATTAAAAACAAGTCATATACTTAATTTATAATTAATTAAAAATTAATCTAACTTAACCAAAGGTTAGTAAAATTAATTTCATTTTTTGAAAGATAATTAGTTCGTAATTAATCTCCACTTAATTATAGTTAATAAACCTTGTTTAATACTAAATTAATTATTAATTACCAAACTTATTTAATAAATAAATAAATAATAATAAATTAATAAATCCTTAGTTTACTTCTTAATCATTATTAATCAATTTTTATAAAACATTTCCCAGGCGTTTAAGTATAAAAACTTATTTGCCAAAGATGGACTTTTTAACGAAATTGCATCCATAGCAACTATCGCTATATGGACCATAACATAAAAACTTGTCATTGGTTTTCCTTTTTGAAACTTAACTCATGGAAGCTTACTAAATTTTCCAAACATATAGTTGGACTTTTGTAAAATTAAAACGAAGTTTGAAACTTGAAGATTCTTTTGATTTTAAAACCAATAATCCTAGTTTTTACATAAAGGATTCCATATCGCTTAAACTAGTAAAGATGCTAACTTTCTTAGCATATCATCACATATTCATGTTTATAACATACAATAACATATCACAACCACAAACTTAATCAAAGCTCACAAATTTACAACAAACATAACAAAGATCTATACTTTACATCAATCACAACACATGTTAACTTCTTTATCAAGTCTAAGTCTCATTCATAAACAAATGCAAAATATTCACATTCAAATAACATGACAGGTCAATACACAAGCACATTTACATACAAATACAAGTATAAGATAAAGGTGCAAACTTTTTCCAAAATGAGTGATTTTATACTCACCAAAGCTATGCAAGCATAAGCTTAATCAAAATTCCCCTAGACTTGAAAAAGGCCTTAGATCTAGACTTCCTTTAAGCAAAACCAAACTTTTATAACCTAGATGAGGTCATATGGATCGGCCTATGTAATGACCCATATTTTCAACGATCGAATATTTAAATAGTTTATTTAAATATTTCCAAAATATGATTTGTCGTATACGGCCGAATCAGGACTCGAGACCACTTCTATTGAGTTCGGATTGACATTGCGAATTTAAATGTGTATAAGGATCGCTATATATCGAGATCAGACGATCTAATGCCCAAAACAGTCTTGAAATATACGAAATTTGCCTTCCGAGGCACAATTTCACATGGAGACGTGGTTAATGCCGTTGGATCTGGAAAAATAAGGTGATGCACGTAGATAAGTTTCCTGGCAATCAAACGCATCGTGTTATCGTACGGATTTGAAATGCATAGCTATTTATTTGAGAAATTAAATAGATAGATTATTTTATTATTATTTAAATAAGGCCCAAATCCATCTCTCTCCAAAAATCATTTTTCTTACTTTACTGTTCATGCTTAGAAATTGAAATCCATGGCCACCTCTTAAATGGAAAATGCATCCATATGAAGCACGCATTGGGTTCGTCCCTCAAGATCAGGTCGCGCCTTTCATTTCTTGATCGAGTTGCATTCATTCGATCCCAAGGCGGAGCTCACGTGTAGAGAGATGTTTTGGCGAAAGCGGTTTGCGATTTCATTAAGAAACGACCAAGATAGAGAAGAGAGAAGGTATGGTTCATGGTGGGTTTAGGTGCACAAATGTGCACGGCCTATAGAAGTTTTGATTGGGGAAGAAGGATTATAGAGGTAATTAGTTAATTAGTATTTTAATTAGCGAGTTAATTATTTAAATAGTCTCAATTCTTATTTTAGTTATAACTTTTGCATACGAGGTCCGTTTTAGATGCAGTTTCTTGCATTGGACTCGTTTTGGCGAGATGTACATTTTGACATGGGTTTGGAAAGATTTGGCTGGGAAGAGTGATATTGTCTCTCACTTTACTTTGGTTGATTGTTTGTTGTTATATTGACGCTTCGGAATGATTTTTGGTTTTAAAACGTGATATTATTATATATATATATATAACAGCTATATTTTTATAAAAGAATATATAATATTTTTAAATGATTTACAAAGAACTTATTTTTCATCGTCATGCCATAGTTAGGGAATTATTATTTGATTAGATCTATTATTGACGTTATTTCCTACATTAATCAATATGGATGGATTGTTATATTGTATGTACGACGCTTTGGATGGATGTATGGTTGTTTGAATGTATGAAAGTTTGGATGTATATTTGGCTGTTTGGATTGTCTTCTATTCTGCTGTTTTGGTTGAAAATGCCGATTAGTGGTGATTTGATTTAAGGTAGCATCTTGTACGTTGGAGTTCCACATGTGCGGGAATCTAATGAACGAGATAAATTGAAGAAGAAGGTTTAGGATACGTGCCGACAGACCTAGATTTCAACATGGATGTTGGACGTTTCCGTTTAGTCTGTACTTAACCGTTTGGTTAGGTATAAGAGCCAGGTGGATGGTATTGGCCATAGTAGAGTGGTCAATGTCTATCACCCTTGTCGATTGGCGATTTGGCTAATATATGGCTTGGATGTCAATGAGATATCATGCTACACGACGTGATGGTTTTTTCGTCCGATCGGTTTAGAGATTGGATGTTGTTACTATTGGAACAGGACTATCCCGCAGTGGAAGTTATGGGTGAATTCAGAAAATTTACCCTATTGGATCTTTTATTGGGCCTATGAAGTCTAACTAAATTAGAACATTTCTAAATTTCATTAAAATAAAATCATTTATTTGATTTAAATTCAAATTTATTAAGATATGAAATTAATTTTATTTGATTTTATTTATACGTAAAAGTATCATATACATATATGTGTGAGTGCATGTGTAACATAATAATCCATGAAAGATATATGCACATATGTAGATGTTGGAATTCACATCGCAACAGACATATTAGCTCATTTTGTATGTGCATGTATACGTGTTACAACACACATATGTATGTATAAATATATTATATATAATATATGAACATAATTTTTTTACATATAGATAAATGTATATAAAAAGAGAGAGAATAACTAGTAAAAATTATTTATAATTCAAAATTAACTTAGTTTCGCAAACATAAAAATTTAATATTTTAATTTGTATATATTTTGAATCAAATAATGTTTTCATCCAGGAATAACTAACATAAAGTAATCTATTGATGAAAATCAAAATTTTATAATTTTCTAAAATCTAAGATCATAAAATAAAGCTTAGGAAAAATCTGGAGATTTTTCAAAGTTGAAATATTATTTTTAAAATAAAATACAATGGTTTCGGTAATAGTTATTTAATACAGAATAATATATTATTAAAAATTCAAATTTTAAAATTTCAAAAATTCTAGGATTATGTATGAAAGGTTACGAAAAAGTTTGAAGAATTTTTCAATTAAATTTCTATTTTTAATAAATCATAAATAGTTTTTTCAAAATAATATTAATTATTAAAATTAGTAAACTTTATTTAAAAACTCCTAACTTTTTTCTTTATGTTTCTGAAATGACATTACATTTAAAAATATATATAAAATTGAATTTTAAATGTAATAATTATTTTATATATAATAAACAATTCAAAAATTCAATAAATGTTAATTTGAAAATATGAATATATGTATGATAATTAATTTTCAAATTTTAAAATTCATATTAAATATAAATAAGTGTACTAAATTTTTTAAATCATATATATATCTTTTATATGTACATATGCTATTATGCGAGAGAAATATACAATAATATATATATATATCTCTCTGTGTGTGTGTATACATATGAAGTTATTAATAAATATATTAAAAAATTATTAATGACAAAAATTGATTTTGTACATTAAACAACATTTGTCTATACATAAATCAAATAGTATAATAAACAAATTATGCACATAACCAAACTAATTTGTGACACCACATCTACTTACAAAATCTCACCTAACTAAACATATAGCAGCAATATGTTTAAATAGATATAAAATTTCTCATTATAGGATCATAGAATATAATTTAATTATTGTAATATGAATCAAAATTACCAATTAATGATCCCTTTGAATCCACGTTGAAGCAATGATTTCCCTTTCTTTTATTGTTCATGATTCGTCAGACTGCAAGTTCGGAATCACCGACCTCTATCTATCAAATAGTATTATTTTAATTTGAAATATATTTGAAAATTCCGTAGTGGATTGAGAGCTATGCTTTAACTAGCAATGTAGACGGTAATAACGGCCAAAAAGGTTAGTTATTATTTTTAGAGATACATACATATATATATACACACGCATACATACATATAAATACATACATACATACATACATATAGGGTTATATAGAGAGAAACGAGGAAAACCTTTTTACCCATTCAAATTTGATCTCAACCCATTATCTCCAAACCAATTCCCTATGTTTTAGCCACCCCTAGACCTTCCCAAAATCGAAATTTTGCAGCCCTAGTGATAGGCCTCAAATCCATGTAAGCCCAAGCCAAAATACTATGCAATTAAATCTAATTTAATCGCTTGTCGATAATGTATATTGATCGATATATTTATAACTGTTATAAATATATATAACATTATTTATTTCTCAAATCATATTCAAATTTTATAATTAATATTTCATAAAAATTAATTATTAAATTAATTTATAATGATTACAAACTAGTTAAATCATTCGGTCTTAAGCGAATTCATCATTTCGGCCATGTAATTCTTGGGTGTAAATTTGGTCAGCAATTAACATCGAGCTATTTTGGTTTTAACGTTCACACGTCACTTAGCAGGTGGTGTGATATTATGGCCAAATTTATCACTTACTCATTTTCGGTAAAACCCAATTTTAGATTAATAAACGTTACCTGGTTGTGACATTTGTTTACACCACCAATTCTCTTTGTCAAAACTATATACCTTGGACTTATGGAATTTGGTAATGGTAAAAATTCCAACCTCATCCACATTCAACTTTATAGTCTAAATACAAATTACTTGGTTCAATAATAACAATTATTATTAAACGAAATGCTCTGGCCAAAGTCTTTGACTTTGAGTTGACTTGAGTTGACTGTGATACTAATCGCATATAATAGAGGAGATGAATCCTCTCTTAAATAGTGCTTCACTTCTAATACTTCTACTCGACCCAACTATAGTCATCCGGTGGACGCCATGCCATGATTTGGCTATAATCAAAGCAGAGCTTTCATATTGAAGATCCATAGTATTCTCAAGTCGTGGGAACTACGCAAATCAGTCACATCGATATTTTATGTTTGACCTTAGTTATATTAACCAACAGAAAACTATCGAGTGAGTCGTTCCATAGTTATCCAATAACTATTAGCACGTAACCCCTAGGTGCCCCCAGAAGTCATGAGTAATACACTGCCCTACATTTGGAGAGCGTTACGTACTCCAGTCTCAACGGATACATCGATATCCAGTCTTGATGCATCTTGACTAGTAACATTTAAAATGATATATTTGTTTCGTTGTGATAATTACTCACAGTTACAACACATTGTAATTACTATCACAAAATAGACCATTTATGGATTTTTCTATTAAATATACTTTTAATTAAGATAATGAATTAATATAATCACATTATATCACATATATAATAGAAAGAAAATATATTTTATTTCGAAAAGATTGGTCAACGAGTTAGATATATGTAAAAATTACATAATTCCCCCAAAGGCATACCCCTAACTCTATCAGTTACCATACGATGACTAATATTGATGGTGAGGCAGGGATGTGGTGCTTTGACCTGGCAGTCTGATACTGCGGATAGTGACTTGGTGATGTATGGAGTAGGCTCCGAGATGATAGTATCAGGACTGTATGGGTCATGTATATCTTGGGGTTTAGATGGCATGATGGTAGGGTCCTTTAATCATGAGCTCAAGCAGTGAGAAAGTTCGAGAATGGTAGCTCGGACTAGAGTAATGATATAGATAGTGGACTAGAGTGAGTGTTAGGGCTCGTGCCTAGAAAACTATAATGAACCAGTAGGGTTCAGATCCGTATCGAGTGAGTAGGGCTCGATGGATATGTTTGTGCCTAGGGATCGTTGATGACTTAGAGTATTCTGCTTGTGTTCAAAGCAGGGATATTATATGCAGGGGCACCCGAGGGCTGGTAGCGCTAGTCTATACCCTGGATCGATAGGGTCTAGGTTAGGTGGTACAGTGGTATCACAATAGACAATCGTGCATGGTTTTCTAACCGTTGAGTATGGTGAGCACAATCAAGAATCGGGATTTACACTAGTCCTTGACGGTCTCCGAGGGTTATATGAGTCACCATATATCTAGCATATTGGGTGACAGTTATATTGTTAGATGGATGCTATGCTTGTTATGGTTACTCACTAGTCACCAGTCATCCTAGGGACATCACACTGGGCAAGTATTATGGTAGGGATACGTGGATACCTTGACTTGACTTAGTGTGGAGCAGGTATGGGTGGAGATACCTAAATACCTAAAGTTTACTTAGTATGGAGTAGGTACCGTAGGTGGAGATACCTTGGCACCCTAACAACTGCCGAGTATGGTATACCCATTTTACGATGTTATAGGTAACATATTACTTATGTTTATGTGCTGACTCTATGGTTGCAGGGACATGTTAGGTATGGTTTATATACCTTTTGTTCCATATACTATCGACTTTTATAATATTTTGAGATCTAATATTGCTCGCTAGTCTGTTGTTTGACCCTAAGTTTTGTGCTTTTCTTCCTATTATCTCAGGTACTCTTAAATGAGTAGATCGAGATCAGGTGGATGATTATGAAGTTCTACAGGTGGACCAACAGGAGGTAATGGTTATCTATACTTGTATGCGCATTTGTTATTATATTTGCGCTGTATGACACTGTAGAGCCTTGACAGTGTTGATTTACTATTATGAGACAAGGTACCATTTGAGTTTACTTTCCCATTGTATAAACTCTATTATGGTGTTGTATGATTTTGTGGATCTTTATTCAGATGATTAATTCACATTGTTATTACTGTCTTATTGTTTTACACCTGTTTTGTTAATTATGTTTACTCTGATGCAATGTGAGATATACGATAGGTAATTTAGTTATTTGATGCTTCTTTTTTCTTCTTTTCCATTCTTTTCTCTTCTATTTCTTCATTTTATTTCTTTTTGTTTCCTTTAACTACCATTCTACACCGTAGGTCTAGGATGGTCGTTACAGTTTAAGCAGGAATAGGCTCGGCCATGAGGGTGTGGAGGAGCTTATAACTTGTTTTTGAGAAGAGAGAAGGTGCAATGTAGAAAGCAAGTGTTTTTACATAAGTATAAGGGATTTTTAAGTAAAAAGAGAAGATTTTTTTTAACTTGAGAAGCTATGAAACTAGAAAGAAGTTTGGAACGAAGAAGAAGTTTAAAAATGAAAAATGAAAAGAAAATGAGAAGGAAGAAAAAAAGAAGAGATTTTTTTATATAAAACGATACATAGTAAATTACCTTTTTCCCCTAAAGTACAATACCCTCCAAAAAACTCATGCCACATCATCACATACACCCTCCTCATCATGATGCACATGCAAGGACCAAAGGTTTACCCTTTTCCCTACTAGATAATACCCTCTCTTGTACTTAAGATGTAAGATAATAAGGACATATCATGACTTTTCTTCTATTTAATTTTTAAACTTAAAAATTGTCACATCACTTTCTTTTCACTTAAGCAAACATATATTTAACCCATTACACACTTAATTAAATTCACCTTAATTTTATAAGTGTGTGTTTAGATATATTAAGGTACTTTATAAATTTTTAACAACTTTTCAATGATCAAAAATTTGGATTTTTGAAAAAGCTTTCCGGTCACATTTACTATTTTCCTTTGAACTGGATATTTTTGTAAACACATTTTGAAAATAATTTTACCGTTACTAGTGTTTGCACCAAAATTAGTCACAAGCAACCAATTGTTGACGAAAGAACCCGTTTACAATCACAGGTCGCAGATAGCAAGTATGTAGAGAATATAAATGTGAAGAGCACTCAAAATTTAAAAGGAAAGAAATAGAAGCACATGATTTATAGTGGTTCGGCATTGTAGCCTACGTCCACTTTGAAGAGTTGCTGTTTTATTGATTATCACGTGTTGGTTACTAGAGTATAGATGATAATAATCAAGTTACAATGGAGTTCTGCAAAGTAACAGCGTAGAAGAACCAAAAAGACCCCTTTCTAAAGGCCTAGGGATGCTATTTATAGGTGTTGGTTGAGAATATATGTCTGAATCTTTGGAAGACTCCTTCTTTAACATGGATGGGCCCACTTGATCGATCCCTGGTCGTTTCGACTTGATCAATGATCAATACGAATGAGATTCGTATTGATCCAAATCTTGCCCAATCGAGCCAAGATCAATCATGACCATTCCTGAGGTTGTACGCAAGCTCCTGTGAAAATTTGGTAGCATTTGGACTTGTAGCTCTTGAGTTATGATCGATGCAAATTTGTGTCTGTAGGTTGACTGTCGTGTTCGTGTCGATCCAATTCATCTCGATGGCTTCATATCCATGCTAGCTCATACCGATTGAATGTGTATCGATGACGTAGTTCGAGAATCTAGGGGAGATCCACTTTACTCGCTTAATGACCACTTCTTTTGTCTGACCATGCTCTTCGTATCCGTCATGTACCATTTCTTTCGTATCGATGCTGGCGCACTCTTCGTATCGATCATCTAGTGCTGGCTTTGTATCGATGGAAAGTGATAGTTTCGTATTGATCATCTGGTCGATCGATACGAAATATACATCAACATGATCGATACGAAGTAGATAAATGTGGGATACTTCATATCGATGAATAAGGTTAGGTTTCACATCGATCCTGTGTCCTTTCTTTCGTATCGATCGACTGGTCATTGTTTCATATCAATCGCTTGGCCGATCGATACGAAACATACATAAAAAGGATCGAAAGCAAGTAGTTATAGAGGAAATAAACTTGGAACTTGCGCTTTGCATCGATGCTCGGCTTGTAGGTTCGTATCGATCCGTGGTTCATAGCCTCATATCGATCGTTTGACTGATCGATATGAAACGTATAGGAGGTTGATCGATACAAAGCTGGTGAGTGTGGAAGTAAATAGATGGATACAAAGTGCACAACGGTGATGGATCCGAAGCACATAGGTACGAACTAGATGAACATAATGTTGATGGATATGAAGCAGATGGACTTTGATTGATCTGTAGCTTTTACTCGAAGCAATCATCTCCCTAAATCGAAGTAAACCTATTGGCGACCCGAAGTAGGTGCTGTGGTGACTCGAAGTGGCTTGCTTCTCAAAGACCCAAAGCAGCCCTTCTGAAAACTCGAAGCAAACATGAATATGACTCGGAGCAGACGGCAAGCAAATTGAAACAACTCGATATTCGTCAAAACCATATTTTAAACGTCTTGCACTACTGGTCGTCGACTAAGCTATGCTTTGCGCAGCTGTTTGGGTTAACTCCACCGGTATATTGCCTTCCCAATAGGCGGGTTAACGTTTCTCCCCCTAAAACATGCCTTGCGATAGGTAGGTGTGTTTTGTAGTTCGATAAGATGGATGTTCGTATCCAGTTAATGATCTGTAAAGAGATTGATAATCTTACCTGACTGTGAACAATGATCTTTCATGATCGTATGCCGTTCGGGGCGATATGTGACTGTTCGAGGTCGAATGCCGTTCGAGGTGAATTTTGATCATTTGAGGTCGTGTGCCATCCGAGGTGAATTATGACCGTTCGCGGTCGGGTGCCGTTCGAGGCGAATTGTGACCGTTCGTGGTTGGGTGCCGTTCAATGCAAATTGTGATCGTTCGCGGTCAGGTGCCGTTCGAGGTGAATTGTGTGTGGACTTAGTATCATTAATGTCATATTTCACGTTCGAGTGAGTTTTTGAATTATTTGTTATGGCGGTTTATCGCCATCTCAAAGCATGCTTGAGGACCTTTCGCAATCCCGTACATGTGTAAGTGATTTGTCCGTTATGGAATTACAAATACGATATTTGTATTCAAAATGAGTCTTACAACTGAAATGCCTAACCAAGTCTTGTCCAAATGCATAAAATAGAAAATAAAAGCAAGATAGAGAAATCAAAGTGCAGACACCTACACTGATGCAGTTGATAGTCGTCTCAGAGCACACCCGAGGACCGTTCATGATCCTGTACATGTGTAAGTGACTTAACGCACTAGTGTGTAGTTTGCGATTTATTCGTCATTATTTCAATCAGTTGATGACAAGTTGATGTCTTAATCCTGAGCCTCCCCAGTTGATGCAGATGGTGGTTGTTCTTGCTCTACCGCTGCTACTCGCCTCCTCACGTATTGTAATAACATGCCATTCTGGATATGCCCTTCTATCTCATCCCTCAAGTGCCTGCAATCATTTGTACTATGGCTGCTTAGTTCGTGGAATAAGCAGTACTTGTCTGACTTCTTCTCATTGTTGGTCGGATCCCTCCTCGTTGGCCTCCGGTAGGGAACCTACCCCCTAATGTCTTAGTAAATTCATTCCAAAGTCTCGTTCAACTCAGTGTAAGAGGTGAATCTTGGTTCCTTTCGCTGCTGCTTTGGTTCATCATCGCTATTATTTACCTTTCGTTTCCCTTTGTCTTTACCTGAATCCTTTCCGGGTGGGTCTCCGCTTTTGACTGCATAAACATCAACTCCCTCTCCTTCCTCTCCCTCAGCATTTGTATCCACTTGTCGTAAAAACCTTTCTGCCTCATGGTAAAACTCTCCTAGATCCATGGGTGCATCCCTGTTCAATGAGTTCTCGAACTCTGTGCCGCCAGCTATGCCAGATACAACTACCATAAAAACCATGGATGGATCGGATCGATCCACCGACGCTGCCACTGCATTGAATCGCGTAAGAAAACTCCTCAAAGATTCCCCGGTTCTGTAACATTCCCAAAATTTTATCAATTTAAAAATTAGTAATTAATGTGAATTTTGGAACAAATTATGGAATTAATTTGAATTTTTCAAATAAATAAAATAAGTGTTGATTTATATATATATATATAAATAAGATTGTAAAATTTCATTTGAATTTAAGAATTCAAAAATATAAATATTTTAAAAAGCTATTTGAATTTAAATTATATAAGTATATATATGGTAGATTTGAATTTAGACCTGAATTTGAATTTGAATTTAAACTTGAATTTGTATTTAAATTTTAAATAAATGTCTTAGAAAATAATTTTCATTTGAAATCATAAATATGTAATTTATTTAATGTGAAATTAGTTTGAACACATTTCTTCTTTAAATTTCTATACACAAATAAATTAGGAAATGTGATTAAGAATTAATGTAAAATGTTAAAAAAACAAGTGTTAATTTATAAAACAAAAGTTAAACAAGTGTTGAATTCTTAACTTATAAATGAACAAGTGCTAACAATGAGGTATTAAAATAGACAAGTGTCATTTTGATTGTTTTTGTTTTTGAGAAAATTTATAAAAAGAAAAACAAAACTTTATAACATCTCAAACCCCCTCTTTCTCATTTCTTTTAATTCCTTCAAAGCTTTAGAGAGAAAAAAATTAAAACTGTAAACTTTCTAACACCCAGAAAACAAATCATCCAGACGACAAAAATATTTCAAACAAGGAAAAAAGAAAAAGCAATCAAAACAAAAATCAAAAGCTAAGCAAGCTTCATCACAAATTCAACTAAGCAAAAATCATTTATATCAAGAAATCAAGCAAAAACAAGAGCAAGGCAGCATTCAAACTTCAGCAATTAAAGAGGATTCAGCTCTGTAATCAAGCAAGTTAATCCATCAGGAGCTAAGCAAATTAACATCAACTATAAGCAGATAAAAAAATAAAATCAAATTCAAAGGTTAGAACCATATTCAAGTTCCAGCTCTCTGTTTCAGGTTGACAAGGTGAGTAAACCTTTTGATCTGGATTCTAGCTTGTTGTTTGAAAAATCATGTTGAAGTATGATTGAAAAAAAAATTATGTGCATGTATATTATACATGAAGTTGATATATGCATGTCTGTTAATCAGGAAATAAGCCCTGTTCTAGGTTCAGGGATTCAAAGTCCTGTATAAAATCCAACTTCTTTTTCTCTGATCATCATTAGGCCTTAGGATCTAAACTAGATGGTTTTGTCTAAACATGTTTTAAGATTTAAAAATTAAATTAAGCAGAAATAAATCAGGATTTTCACTGGAAATTGAAAATACAGGGAAAATTCAATATGCATTGAAATTCACATATCATAAATTTTAGTTTCAAATATATCCTCTAAATTGCTTTCGAAAACAAAGATTTGTAAAGGTGAAACCATATTTTTTAAGCATGAATTCACTGATTAATTTGGGGATGATCAAAATTAGGGTTTTTGTCGAATTCTAGTCATCGGCGTGATGAGGATGGCCGAGGTTATGACTGGAGATGGCTGAAGTGATATGGGTATGGGGAAAAATTCTCGAAGAATTTTAATTTTACCGTGGATGGCGAACGATATTAAATAAGGTTCAAGTTTGTTTTTCTGTCGAACTAGTTCTTAAGGGAAATGCGTTGTCGTCAGGGCGATTCAAGTGATCGGTCTGGGGGAAAGAGTTCGTGGGTTGTCGGAGTAGCTTCAGCCAGAACTACGTGGCCTCTGATGGCCTGAAGTGGTAAGGCGATGGGGTTTTAGTTGATCGAGTTTTAACGGCAGTCTGGGTCATATTGCTCGTTCACGAGTTCGTCGACGTTTGGGATATCTGAGTGTTCGTAGGGCCGTGGGGCCCATTGCCGAGATGTGGACGATCGTAGCATCGATCAGTGGTGGCCTATCTGTTTGTGCATGTGCACATGCCAAGGGGATGTATCAGTAGCCTGGAATGGAAGGGGAGGTGTTTGACTCGAAGACATCATCGGGGTGTTGGTGCACTGGCTCGAGTTTGAGTCCAGGCAATTTCAAGTGTGTATCGGGTCACTTTTAAAACTTAGTTAAAATTTTAAAAATTGAAGCTATCGGGTTAAATTTAGGAAAACTCGAAGCAAGTATGAAGTGGTCTCGGGTATCACTCAAAGTAGCTCTAGGGAATAACATTTCCATTTTTAAACTTTAAAAATCTAAGTCAAATTGTTTTCCAAAATTATTCTTTTCAAATGGGTGATTGTTGTTAAGTTGAAATTTGTAATTGAAGGTTTTAAAATAAAATATTTTAAATCATTTAAGTAAAGAATGTTTTAAACTTATATTTTCAAAAGTTTATTTTAAATAAAACTTAACCAAGTAATTAAGGAAATAATTAAATGTTTTACATTTTTAACTTGACTTTAAATCAATTAATATTGTTAATGATGATTAAATAATTGATGAATTATAATTACGTAATAATTAAAGAATAATTAATTAAAGGGTAATTAATTATTAATTAAGGTTAATTAGTTTATAATTAAAGATAAATTAATTAAGGCAAGAAATAATTAATTAATGAAGGCAATTAATATTTTATTAATTAATAATTAAGGATTTAATTAATTAATAATCAAGGGTTTAATTAACTAATAATTAATATTTAATTAATTAATAATTAAGTATTAATTAATTAATAATTAAGGATAATTAATCATTAATTAAAGATAATTAATGAAAAATAATTATGTGATTAATTGATTATAATCACACTATCAATTCATCTCATTGTTAGATGTTTGATTTTTATTGAAATACCTTGAACTAATTGGTACCCCTATTTGTGATTGTGATACTTTGTGATGTGAATTGCTTTGTGCTGAACTGTGATATTTGTGATTTATTTCTGTGTGAATATGAAAACCCATTAGGCCGTAAAACGGCAATTGAATTTCGATGCGACATGGTGTCGGATTTCAGTTGGTTATCCGAAACCCACATCGAATATTAATGTTGAATTTTTGTGATTGATATATCCACGTGTTTTTAAATTGATTGCTCACTATTCGGTTTAGTCGGGAGAGGATCTTTGTGTCATATAACCCATTCTGAATAGTGATAAGATGAAATGGAAAGCATTTGAAGACGGTGGTGAAGACCGGGCAACTTCGAGAACGATAGGATAACCTGTTGAATGACTCTGCACTGAGTTGCTCCGGTATAGAGATCTCTGTATGTGGTAGGGAGTCTGATCGGGATTGTGGATGCCCGGATTGCAAGGACTTCTTTGAAAGTGCCTTCGGTTCTGTTCAAACCCGAAACGGACTTGTATGGTTGTATGTCTGACATTACACTTTGAGATATAAAGCCGATTTCTTTCAAATACATTTCTGTTGGTAGCGGAGAATTTATTCTCTTAGCTTAACACCCTTCTCTGAGACGTACGAGCTCGGAGGTTATGTAGTTGATGGTTATTAGTGATATACTCCCAATTTGGTAGTGTGGCATGCTAAGTGCGGCTGATCATTTGCTGATCGAAGCATGACTTAGGTAAAAAGCGTAGCTTTGTGGACGAGACTTCGTCGGACCTCACAACCCGGTAATGGTCGAGACAGGAATGTTGCGGCAAGGTTTTTAAGGGTCGCACCCCTAGGGTATGTCAATTTTCTTCTGGATAAGAGGTGATATCATGGTACGGAGCCCAGATATTTATCTTCATGGTTGTTGCTATTCGTTGGTAAATCCCGGGATAAAGGTCGGTAACAACCGGGGATGGCTTACTTGTAGGTGTTACCTAGTTACAGAGGTAACGCGGCCTTGTGTTGGTGGGGAACTAGTTTGGTTCTTGGGGGCGTCCCTCCAGAGGCATCCCATTTTTAAGGAAGATCCTTAGCCTGACCATTGTTGGTAACCCAAAGAAACAATACGAGCCATGTACGGTTTTAGTTGTATAACCTGTCATGCAGCGTGGCGGTAACCCGCTACAAAACATGGTAGCTATAGTAAGCATACGACGAAATGTGGTATAATGGCTAAGATTAATATTATACTTTTGAAAATGTTTTTGACACTATGCAATAATTATAATATCAAAAGAGTTTTCTCGTATCAAGCATGTTTGACTATCATAAGAAGAAATCTCCTTTAATTCTGCGATTGCATTGTGTGTGTGGCAGAAGGTCTTATGGTAGTTTCATTTTCCAAAAGCATATCAAATTTTCTTTTATAAATTGTTTTGTACAAACAACTGTTTTTTTACTCATGCCAGCCCTATGACTGACCCGGAGTTTATTGTTCCCTTCCTAAACTCTGGGTGCCCACAATTTCCACACGGGCAGCCTAGAAGCAGGTTATCCGTGTTTTGGAGCTAGCTTGGAATCTTTTGAAGTCTTTGGAAGCTATCAAATTTTTGGGAAGCTTTTGGCCTTGGAACCTTTTGAAGTGTTTGTAGTTCTTGGAGGATCTTCTCAAAGTCGAAGTATGTTGGAAACTCTCTTGAAGTTGAGATAAATTTTTTATCGCTTTGTTGTTGTATCTTTAGGGTTGATTTCACCCTAGAGGGGAGGTGAATAGGGTGGTACTATTAATTATAAAAATTAATTGCGGAAGCTTATAAAATCATTTTAACACAGATAAATCAGAATTATAGTAGCACAGATAATAGCAGAATAATAAATGCATATATAAAACGACACAGAATTTACCCAGCTTCGGCAAAACCCTGCCGACGTGCTGCCCCCAAGGTTTCTACTAGAAATTGAGTAGTCGCACGCTTACACACGTAAACTCATGACAACCGCTACTGACTAACCTCACTCTATGCTCAAAACCCTGCCACAACTCAGCCACCGAGTTGCAAATTCTCAAACTATGCCACGTAGTTTGTCCCCTAGTCACACGACTAGAAATTACACTTGTTTAAAAAGAAAATACAATTAAAACAAATTAAATAACCCAAAACCCTAATTTTAAAATAAACTAAAGCCTTTGTAAACTAAGCCGGCCTAAAAAAACACTAGATAGATTTAAATCCTTTTTCCTTTTGCATTATGGCTTCGGCCCAAATACATTGATTAATGGCGGCTTATCCTTTTTTCCTTTTGTATTATGGCTTTGGCCGTTCGTTCCTCCCTGATTTAAGGGTTTTGAGATGCCGCTTTAATTGTTGGTCAATGTTGCTTCAAATGTTTTTCTCTATCAGTGATTGCTTCCGGCTGCAAAGTCGAGATCTATTATTGCGTGAATTGGTATGTTTTTTCCTTTTTGATTTATACGGTACTCGACTTTGATTCGAGTTGTATAAGTTATTCTTCTCTGTTGTACTCGAACTCGATTGCCTATTGCCGATGATGATTGTGGGTTTCTATATGAGTTCGATCTCCTTTATTTGCGTTCGTATATATTTGTTTGAATTTGTCAATTGATTTGCTAGG
Source organism: Allium cepa (assembly GCA_030765085.1). Taxonomy (NCBI): domain Eukaryota; kingdom Viridiplantae; phylum Streptophyta; class Magnoliopsida; order Asparagales; family Amaryllidaceae; genus Allium; species Allium cepa. The sequence goes on along the minus strand of CM060941.1, from coordinate 295,065,344 downwards.
CCATTCGATGTTGCTTGGATGTTGATGATTTCTCTGACTTTATCATATTCGTATAATTTGATACTTGGCACTCACGATATTGATTTTTGACTTGGTTCGATTTCTTGTTTTCTTGGTTATCATGGCATTGTTTGATTTCGTGGCCACCACGGCTTGATTTGCATTTGACTTCGGTCATTTGATTTTGTGTATGTTATTCCATGACTCTATACTATCTTCGGCCATCAGCATTGCATTAATATATTGTTTCTGGTCATTTTAATTTGAACTGCAGATGACTTCGACATTACTTTGAACTGCGGTTGTTTACTTGTTAATTACAGCTTTGATTTGAATTTTTTGTTGAAGTCACTCTGGCTTGTTACTTTGGCCACTTGCTGTTCACTGGTCTGCGTTGGAGTTTTATCATCCATTATAGCTTGTCCAGTTCTTTATACATATGGTGTATCATATGTATTAGTGTATTGGTTTCAAGTTGAGTTACAGACTTGAGTCTGTTGTATTTCATGTTGCCTTGACTACACTATCTTCATATATTTAAAATTGTGTGTGTACTGTGCCTCGGTCTTTCTTGCTGCGTTGCCATATCTTTGGTGCACTTAGTCATTCGAGCCTACTCTACTAGTTGCTTGTTTGGTTCATAGAAATGTATACAAGTGTGTCACACTGTTTTCATTCGAATCTGTAGTTAGCCTGTCACTGTGTTGCACTTGTTTTGGTACAACGGCCCTTGTGCACTGTGTTGTTTGGATCTGGCCATGTTTCTTCTGATGCATTTCCTTCTGGCTAGCACTCGAGTCTGTTGACACTAGTTCGTGTATATGAGTAGTTTTTCTTTATTTTGGTTGTTGCATTTGTGTTGTAGTATATATGAGCTTGGTTCATATGTATGCTGTGCATTTGTAGTTGACTAGCTGTCTTGGCCGCTTGATTGCATTTGGATTTGTTTTTCGAATTACAGCTAAGTTGAATCCAGCTTGTAGCTCGGATTTGACCTTGTGCTGAAAGTTGTGACATTATTTTATTACACTCGAGTTGAATCCGGTATTTTGGGTTTGACCTATGCTCACCTGTCCTTGTAATTTTATCAAGTGTATATATCAGTGTGCACGGCCTTGTGGCATATACAGTGATACACTGTGTATGTCATAAGCTGTTCGTGTATGATGAATTCAAAGTTAAATGATGATGAATAACCCAAATAACTGAGGCAAATATTATTTTCAAAATCAACATTTTATTTTATACTACAAAAATATTTCCTTTTCAATTTTACTGCGTCAATATTTATTTTTGCAGATTGCTCAGATGTTGGATTCAATTTGGAGTGAAGTTGAAGATAAAATACGAGTTGAGTGCATGAGTGATATGTAGTGAGGTCAAATGTAAATGTGAATCGTGATGTAATCAAAATTGTACTGTAATTGAAATTGTGTATATATATATATATATATATAGTGAGAGCTTGAAATTTGTGCTATTCAAAGATTGTAATAAATATTTGTTTGAATAAAATTTCTCTTTGAAATCATATTCTGTGTTATTTATTTTTGTTCGTCAAATATTTATTTAATCTATGAAAAATAAAATAGTACACTAACAAATACATTTAAATGAATATATATATGTTTATTATCGTCAAACAAAAATCATACAATCGCATATTCAACAATCTCCCCCTTTTGATGATAACAAACATATATTTAAGATTTTGAACATGTTAAATGTATTTGATCATTGATATACTCTAATTGCTCCCCCTATTTAAATGCTTCCTCTCTACAAAAGCTCCCCCTACATATATGCATACAATTTAAAATATGCAAATGAGCCTAGATGCAAATAGAAAATATTTGACCTTTGCTTGATTTTATTTGACAAAATCTTAACTTTTCTCTCCCCCTTTTGTTATCAGCAAAAGAGTAATAGCGTTAGAAAAATGGAAATAAAGTGATAGATATTAATCCAACATTAAAACTCAATTTAATATAAATATTAAATTTAAATAAAAAATCAAATAAAAATCATAAATACTTTGTTAGGCGCATATTCCACTTTTAGAATGATGGGAATGATGTCATCATATAAAACCATACAATTGTGTCTATTTGTGGTATATTTATATCAAAAATTTGAATATCTACTAACCATGCATAACCGTTAGGACTTTTAAATGAGACTAGTAGTATTTCAGTTTTATTTTTAAAAAAATGAATTCAAGTATCTTCTAACCACGCTAACCGTGAGGACTTTTAAATGGGATTAGAATCAACTTATTTATTGTAAAAATCAATTTTGATATGCGTTCCATACATGCATAACCGTGAGGACTTTTAAATGAGCATGGAAGCACATAACAAATTCCAAGTAATTCACCCATGCATAACCATAAGGACTTTTAAATGAGAGTGAATACTTTGGGTTTTATTATTAATTTTTTTTATTATTATTAATATATTTTTTTATTTTAAAAAAATGTAAAATGAAAAATGAATGATTCATGTTTAAAGTACCACATATTGACAAATTATATTGAATTTTGATGAGTGATGGTTGTTAGAAATATGATAGAAATAGAGACGGTCATGGAATTTTTACCAACAATTTTTTTTATAACTCTTGTTTAAATTTCTAAAGAAATTTACTAATTATACCGTCTCGAGTCATAACATATGATAAATATCAACACTCATCACTTTTTTCAATCACTATTTATCTTTTTGATAATTATTAGGGAGTCGGATTAGTCAAAATAGTCATTTAAAATCAAATTCAAAAATAATTATAAAATCAATTTTTCAAAATGACTGATCTGAAAACATGGTCAAAAATGGTTTTCTAGAAGGGGTTATATGAGAAAATTTTGTGCTATTTGAAAATTATTTGAATTGAAAAATATCCAGATATTTTCTTTGAAAAATGATGCAGTTACTATATGTCTCAACAAAAATCACGTTCAACTAGTAATTTTTCTATCAACTAGATTACCAGTGTAATCTGCATCTAAATTTCTCTTTCACTAAAATTATCATTAATTGAATTTGATAGACCAGAACATGAAGTGTGCAACAAAATATCTCAAAATCAATTTTAACAACTTCTTAAATGACATTCTCTTGAATTTGAATTGAAACCATGTAAATAATCAAAAAAACCATGAATATAGAGTCAGCCGTATTATAACCAAATGTATTATCATCCAACAAAATATTATTATTAATCCAAACTAATATATATGAAGTAATTCAGACGCTCTAGAGATTTTTATAGTGTTTTTGGCATAAGAATATAATTGGCCAACAATTTTAAATAAGTCAGAATCAAAATCATCATTATTTCATCATCACATTATTGGCTGATTTAACTCAGATTATGGTGCAGATTATCACATTTAATATATCGTTCAAATAAATATAACATTACCTGTTTTACCTTTACGATATTTTTCATTGTTGTCCATTGTGATTCTGTCATCTTTGTACTAGGCTAAGGAACTTTGCTTTGTCGCACGTTGTGTTTCTGGAACAGCCAGAATCCAGATAACACTGTTGTTGTTCCTTAACCTGCTACCATACCTACACGGGAAAAGATTTTTATGATCTGTTTGTTTTTATAGGTCCGTGGTTGTTAGTGGTAGAATATTTAAAAAAATGATTTCGTGGAGACCCAAAACTATTTATATATGTTCCCTTCGGCACCCAAATTTGTTTACCTTTGAGAGATTTTATATTTGTGCCTTTTGGAACGCAAATTGGTATAGCTTTCACATGTTTGGGTCTATACCAACAATTATTTTGATCGTGTCCAAATTTTCTGCAAACTATGCACATAGAATTAACTTGATTAATCTCATTTCTAACATTTTTAGATTGATTATATCCAAGTCCTTGTCTAACTGTATTAACAGTTTGCTTCCCTAATAGCATATTCAACGATTTTTCACTTTTTGAAAATTTATCTAAAGTCGTTGACAATTGTTGGACTTGTGTTTTGAGAGATTCATTTTCGTTTAATAATTGTGTGCACCTTTTAATAGAATTCTTTCTCCTAGTATTTTCATTCTCTTTCAAAATCAGAATTTCATTTTCAAGTGATTTTATATTAATTTTTGATTTTTTAATTTCTTCTTCAAACAATGGGCACTTGTCACACTTAGGGCACTTATTTTGATAGTTTTTAACTAATTGTTCAAGTTGTTCATTTAATTCAATCAAACTATCTCTTTATGATTCAATTTTAGCATATTTCTCCCAAAGTCGTTTAAAACAGCCATTTACTTCATGGAAATATATAAGTAGTTGTGAGTGAGTGAGTTTTGATACCTCGCTTGGCTCGTCATCGTCGCTATCAGTTATACTACCTTTAAGGCATATATCTGCTTTCTCACTCTCAATGCTAGTACTTTGATTATCGTCATCACTTGTATTCCACGCGGCTGCAAAATTTCTCCTTTTTGATTTCTTTTCAAGGTCGTGTCGGTTTTGAGGATAGTTGGACTTCACGTGTCCGGGTTGGTTGCACTTGTGACAAATGATCCCGTGTTCTTCTGACTTGTCTAGTGCTTTGATTATTCTGCTTTTCAATTGTTGATTTGGAGCTGGATTTCCGTATTTATGGTTCCACTTTTTGAATCTGTTTATTAATAGCGCCAGCTCAGCTGCTTCATCATCGTCATCTTCATCACTACTGTTTTTTACCAATCCTGTTAAGCTCGTTTCTTTAACTGAGTCGACTGAAGATGATTTCTCATTGTTGTTGACTTTTGCATCATATATTGCATCAAAAGCATTCCAGATTTCCTATGCATTTTCACAATGAGAGATAAAGTTAAAATTATCTTGATTAATATGAGAATATAATATGTGCATAGCAAGAGCATTAATCGAGATAATTTTCTTGTCGGTTATATCACACCCATTTTCAATAATATTCCAACATTTAATATTAACAGATTTCAAATAAAGTTCCATTTTTAATTTCCAATTCAAAAAATCTGTTCCATCAAAAATAGGAGGAATAATATTAGAACAACCCTCAGCAAAAATAGCCATTTTAAAAATTCAAAATTTTTAAAAAAAAAATTGGTTTTTGTAGAATCAAATTTTTAAAACAAAAACGACTTTTGCACCTAGCTCCGATACCACTTGTAGGATCGATTTCACCCTAGAGGGGGGTGAATAGGGTGACACTGTTAATTATAAAAATTAATTGCGGAAGCTTATAAAATTATTTTAACACAGATATATCAGAATTATAGCAGCATAGATAATAGCAGAATAATAAATGCAGAAATAAAACGATACATAATTTACCCAGCTTCGGCAAAACCCTGCATACGCGCTGCCCCCAAGGTTTCTACTAGAAATTAAGCAGTCACACACTTACACACGTAAACTCATGACACCCGCTACTGACTAACCTAACTCTACGCTCAAAACCCTGCCACAACTCAGCCACCGAATTGCGAATTTTCAAACTATGCCACGTAGTTTGTCCCTTAGTCACACGACTAGAAATTACACTTGTTTAAAAAGAAAATACAATTAAAACAAATTAAATAACCCAAAACCCTAATTTTAAAATAAACTAAAGCCTTTGTAAACTAAGCCGGCCCAAAAATAACACGAGATAGATTTAAATCCTTTTTCCTTTTGGATTAAGGCTTCGGCCCAAATATGTTGATTAATGGCGGCTTGTCCTTTTTCCTTTTGTATTATGGCTTCGGCCGTTCGTTCCTCCCTGATTTAAAAGTTAGGGTTTTGAGATGCCACTTCAATTGTTGGTCGATGTTGCTTCAAATGTTTTCCTCTATCAGTGATTGATTGCGGCTGCAAAGTCGAGATCTGTTATTACGTGAATTGGTATGTTTTTTCCTTTTTGATTTACTCGACTTTGATTCGAGTTGTATAAGTTATTCTTCTCTATTGTACTCGAACTCGATTGCCTATTGCCGATGATGATTGTGCGTTTTTATATGAGTACGATCACCTTTATTTGCGTTCGTATATATTTGTTTGAATTTGTCAATTGATTTGCTAGGCCATTCGCTGTTGCTTGGATGTTGATGATTTCTCTGATTTATCAAATTCGTACAATTTGATACTTGGCACTCATGCTATTGATTTTCAACTTGGTTCGATTTCTTGTTCTCTTGGTTATCACGGCACTATTTGATTTCATGTCCACCACGGCTTGATTTGCATTTGACTTCGGTCACTTGATTTTTTGTATGCGATTCCATGACTCTGTACTATCTTCGGCCATCACCATTGCACTGATATATTGTTTCTGGTCATTTTAATTTGAACTGCAGGTGACTTCGACATTGCTTTGAACTGCAGTTGTTTACTTGTTAATTACGGCTTTGATTTGAATTTTGTGTCGAAGTCACTCTGGCTTGTTACTTTGGCCACTTGTTGTTCACTGGTCTGCATTGGAGTTTTATCATCCATTATAGCTTGTCCAGTTCTTTGTACATATGGTGTATCATATGTATTAGTGTATTGGCTTCAAGTTGAATTGCAGACTTGAGTCTGTTGTATTTCATGTTGCCTTGACTACACTATCTTCATATATTTAAAACTGTGTGTGTACCGTGCCTTGGTCTTTGTTGATGTGTTGCCATATCTTTGGTGCACTTAGTCATTCGAGCCTGCTCTACTAGTTGCTTGTCTGGTTCATATAAATGTATACAAGTGTGTCACACTGTTTTCATTCGAATCTGTAATGAGGTCAAATGTAAATGTGAATCGTGATGTAATCAAAATTATACTGTAATTGAAATTGTATACATATAGTGAGAGCTTGAAATTTGTACTATTCAAAGATTGTAATAAATATTTGTTTGAATAAAATTTCTGTTTGAAATCAAATTCTGTGTTATTTATTTTTATTCATCAAATATTTATTTAATCTATTAAAAATAAAATAGTACATTAACAAATACATATAAAAGAATATATATATATATGTTTGTTATCATCAAGCAAAAATCATATAATCACATATTCAACAGTATCATGTATATAAACTCTGATGATTGTAACCAAATATTGTGATGGTGTTGTATCTGTGATGTTGATAAATGATATTCATTTTTGTTTCCGTTGTTTATATTCATCTAATGTTGTTATAAGCTCCATCCAAACCGAAGTTTGACGTTTGAATCTCGGGCTGCCTAGTACAAGTAAGGTGTCCGATGTCGATTTTCCAAATGCCATTTTTAGGTTAAGGAAGTCAGATTTCTCGGGCACATTATCAATGAAGAGGGAATTTCTGTTGATCAGGGCAAGATTTCTTCTATTCTAGACTGGAAGCGACCCACCACCCAGAAAGAAGTTTAAAGTTTTCTGGGTTTAGCAGGATATTACCGGAATTTTGTTCAGGACTTCTCTAAGATAGCTAGTTCGTTGACTAAGCTAACAATGAAGAATGAAAAATTTGACTGGACTTCGAAATGTGATGAAGCTTTCCAGGAGTTAAAAAGGAGAATGACTACTGCTCTTGTTCTCGTTATTATTAACGGGAATCAACGCTTGTCTGTCTATACTGACGCTTGTGGTGATGGTTTGGGTGCGGTGCTAATGCAGAATGGGAAGGTAATTGCCTACGCGAGTAGACAATTACGTCCACGTGAGAAAAATTACCGAACTCACGATCTCGAGCTTCTAGCTGTTATTTTCTCTTTAAAAATCTGGCGACACTATTTTCTGGGTGAAAAATTCGAATTATTCACCTATCACAAATCCTTAATGTATCTCTTCACCCAAAAAGATTTGAATCTACGACTACAACGTTGGTTGGAATTTCTGGCATCCTATGGCCTAGGTATTCAATATACACCCGGAAAAGCCAATGTGCTTGCCGATGCTCTAAGTAGAAGACATGTTGTTCTTATATATCTAGTTGTCATTCCTAATCTCCTTGAAAAGATTGCTAGCAAACAGAAGGAAGACCAATTTCTTCGGGGAATTTGTAAGAGAATACGTCAAGGTGAAGATTCTAGTTTTGGAATCGATGATAATGGAGTTATAAGGTTGAAAAACAGGATCTGTGTCCTAGACATTCCGGATCTGAAATGTGAAGTTTTGGACGAGCGTAAAAAGTCTAAACTCAGCATCCATCCAGGAGTTAATAAGATGTATAGAGATATCAAAAGAACTTTCTGGTGGAAGACAATAAAGAGGGATATATTTATATATGTGAGTCGTTGTGCTACCTGCCAGCAAATTAAAAGTGATCAAAAGAAAGTAGCGGGTTTACTCCAACCTTTGGAGGTACCCAAGTGGAAATGGGATCAAGTATCGATGGATTTCATCGACGGGTTTCCCCGCACTCGAAAGGGAAATGAAGCAATTTGGGTTATTGTGGACCGTTTGACTAAGACAGCCCATTTTATACTAGTGAAATCTACCCGGATAGCAGCAAGTTTGGCTGAATTATATGTCAAAGAAATTGCCCTTCTCCACGGTATACCCAGCAGTATAGTGAGTGATCATGATCCGATCTTCACTAGTAGATTTTGGGAGGCATTCCAGGCCGCATTGGGAACCAAACTGAACTTCATCACTACTTATCACCCGTAGTCTGATGGGTAGACTGAAAAGATTAATCGAATATTAGAAGACCTTTTGTACGCCTGTATTGTCGACTTTGGTGGTTCTTGGGAGGACTATTTACATCTGATGAAGTTCACATATAACAACAGCTATCAGGCCAATTAAGAAATGGCTCCTTTCGAGGCTTTATATGGTCGTTCATGTCGATCGCCTGCATCCTTGATCGAGTCAGGTGATAGACTCGTCCTTGGACCAGATATGATGAAGGAGGCCACTGAAAAAGTTGAATTTATTCGGAAGAAGTTAATAACTGCACAAAGTCATCAGTAGAGTTATTATGACCGCAGAAGAAGAGATTTGGAATTCGAAGTTGGAGATTTTGTATTCCTCAAAGTTTCTCCAATGCGGGATGTGTTGAGATTTGGGAAAACTGGAAAGCTGGCATCGCCTTATATTGGTCCTTTTCCTATATTGGAAAGAATCGATCTTTTAGCTTATCGAATGCAACTACCCAGCTGGTTATCTGGCGTACACGACGTGTTTCACATTTCTAACCTCCGAAAATATGTGCACGATTTAGATAGTATTATTGAAGAGGCTGCTCAGCAGGATTTGGAGATCACACCAAATCTGGCAATAAAGAGAGAAACGATAAAGCTTATAGATCGTGATAAAAAGCAATTGAGGAATAAAGTTGTGAAACTAGTCAAAGTGCAATGGAGTGGTAATCCAAAGGACTGTACTTGGAAAACAGAGGATAGCATGCAAAAGTCCTATCCCAATTATAGAGTAGATATCTCGACTTAATCTGGTAAGCCATTTTCTATTTTTTGTATTCGTATATTCTTTGTTTGTCTTTCTCTCTCTTTCAAATTTCGAGGACGAAATTTTCTTAAGGAGGAATCTGTAACACCCTCAAAATTTTATCAATTTAAAAATTAGTAACTAATGTGCATTTTGGAAAAAATTGTGGAATTAATTTGAATTTTTCAAAATAAATAAAATAAATGTTGATATATATATATATAAGATTGTAAAATTTCATTTGAATTTAAGAATTCAAAAATAAGTATATATATGGATAGATTTGAATTTGAATTTGAATTTCAACTTGATTTTGAATTTGAATTTTAAATAAATGTCTTAGAAAAATAATTTGCATTTGAAATCATAAATATGTAATTTATTTAATATGAAATTAGCTTGAACATATTTCTTCCTTAAATTTCTATACACAAATAAATTAGGAAATGTGATTAAGAACTGATATAAAATGTTAAAAAAAACAAGTGTTAATTTATAACAAAAAAGTTAAACAAGTGTTGAATTCTTAACTTACAAATGAACAAGTGTTAATAGTGAAGTATTAAAATAGACAAGTGTCATTTTGATTGTTTTTGTTTTTGAGAAAATTTATAAAAAGAAAAATAGAACTTTATAACATCTCAAACCCCCTCTTTCTCATTTCTTTTAATTACTTCAAAGCTTTAGAGAAAAAAAATTAAAACTGTAAACTTTCTGAAAACCAGAAAACAAATCATCCAGATCACAAAAATATTTCAAACCAGGAAAAAAGAAAAAGCAATCAAAACAAAAATCAAATGCTAAGCAAGCTTCATAACAAATTCAACTAACCAAAGATCATTTATATCTAGAAATCAAGCAAAAACAAGAGCAAGGCAGGATTCAAACTTTAGCAATTAAGGAGGATTCAGCTCTGTAATCAAGAAAGTTAATCCAGCAGGAGCTAAGCAAAATAACATCAACTCAAAGCAGGTAAAAAAATAAACTCAAATTCAAAGTTCAAAACCATATTCAAGTTCCAGCTCTTTGTTTCAGGTTGACAAGGTGAGTAAAACTGTTAGATCTGGATTCTGGCTTGTTGTTTGAAAAATCATGTTGAAGTATGATTGGAAAAAAATTGTGTGCATGTATATTTATACATGAAGTTGATTTGTGCATGTCTGTTAATCAGGACATAAGCCCTGTTCCAGGTTCAGGGATTCAAAATCCTATATAAAATCCAACTTCTCTTTCTCTGATCATCATTAGGCATTAGTATCTAAACAAGATGGTTTTGTCTAAACATGTTTTAAGTTTTCAAAATTAATTTAAACAAAAAGAAATCAGGTTTTTCCACTGGAAATGGAAAATACAGGGAAAATTCAAAATGCATTGAAATTCAAACATCATAAATTTCAGTTCAAATATATCATCTGAATTACTTTCAAAAACAAAGATTTTTAAAGGTGAAACCATATTTTTTTAAGCATGAATTCACTGCTTAATTTGGGGATGATCAAAATTAGGGTTTTTCTCGAATTCTGGTCATCGACGTGATGAAGACGGTCGAGGTTGTGACAGGAGATGGCTGAAGTGATATGGTTTTGGGGAAAAATGCTCGAAGAATTTTAATTTTACCATGGATGGTGAACGATATCAAATTAGGGTTCAAGTTCATTTTTCTGTCGAACTGGTTCTCAAGGGAAATGCGTTGTCGTCAGGGCGATTCAAGTGATCAGTCTGGAGGGAAAGAGTTCGTGGGCTGTCGGAGTAGCTTCGGCCCGAACTACGTGGCCTCTGATGGCCTGAGGCGGCAAGGCGATGGGGTTTTAGTTGATCGAATTTTAAGGGCAGTCTGGGTCGTATAGCTCGTTCATGAGTTCATCGACGTTTGGGATATCTGAGTGTTCATTGGGCTCGTGGGGGCCATTGCCGAGGTGGCGTCGATCAGCGGTGGCCGTCCATTTGTGCACATGCACAAGCCTGGGGGATGTGTCAGTAGCCTGGAATGGAAGGGCAGGTGTTCGACTCGAAGACATCATCGAGGTGTTGGTGCACTGGCTCGAGTTTGAGTCTAGGCAATTTCAAATGTGTATCGGGTCACTTTTAAAACTTAGTTAAAATTTTAAAAATTGAAGCCATCGGGTCGATTTTGGGAGAACTCGAAGCAGGTATGAAGTGGTCTCGGGTATCACTCGAAGTAGCTCTAGGGAAATAACATTTCCATTTTTAAACTTTAAAAATCTAAGTCAAATTGTTTTCTAAAATTATTCTTTTTAAATGGGTGATTGTTGTAACGTTGAAATTTGTAACTAAAGGTTTTAAAATAAAATATTTTAAATCATTTAAGTTAAGAATGTTTTAAACTTATATTTTCAAAAGTTTATTTTAAATAAAGTTTAACCAAGTAATTAAGGAAATAATTAAATGTTTTACATTTTTAACTTGACTTAAAAGTAAATCAATTAATATTGTTAATGATGATTATATAATTATTGAATTATAATTACTTAATAATTAAAGAATAATTAATGAAAGGGTAATTGATTATTAATTAAGGTTAATTAATTTATAATTAAAGATAAATTAATTAAGGTAATTAATTAAGAAATAATTAATTAATGAAGGCAATTAAGATTTTATTAGCTAATAATTAAGGATCTAATTAATTAATAATTAAGGGTTTAATTAACTAATATTTAATATTTAATTAATTAATAATTAAGGATTAATTAATTTATAATTAAGGATAATTAATCATTAATTAAAGATAATTAATGAAAAATCATTATATGATTAATTGATTATAATCACACTGCTAATTCATCTCATTGTTAAATAATTGATTTTTGTTGAAATACCTTGAACTGATTGGTACACCTGTTTATGATTGTGATACTTTGTGATGTGAATTGCTTTGTGCTGAACTATGATATTTGTGATTTATTTTTGTGTGAATATGAAAACCCATTGGCCCGTAAAATGGCAATTGAATTTCGATGCGACAGGGACTCGGATTTCAGTTGGTTATCCGAAACCCACATCGAATATTAATGATGAATCTTTGTGATTGATATATCCATGTGTTTTTAAATTGAGCACTCACTATTCGGTTTAGCCAGAAGAGGACCTTTTTGTCATATAACCCATTCTGAATGGTCATACGGCGAAATGGAAAGCATTTGAAGATGGTGGTGAGGACCCGGGGTCTTCGAGAACGATAGGATAACCTGTCGAATGACTCTGCACTGAGTTGCTCCGGTATAGAGATCTCCATATGTGATGGGGAGTCCGATCGGGATTTTGGATGCATAGATTGCAAGGATTCTTAGGAAGTTCTTTCGGTTCTGTTCGAACATGGAATAGACTTGTATGGTTGTATGTCTGACATTACACTTTGAGATATAAAGCTGATTTCTTTCAAATACATTTCTGTTAGTGGCAGAGAATTTATTCTCTTAGGTTAACACCTTTCTCTAAGACGTACGAGCTCAGAGGTTATGTAGTTGATGGTTATTAGTGATATACTCCCAATTTGGTAGTGTGGCATGCTAAGTGATGTTGATCATTTGTTGATCGAAGCATGGCTTTGGTAAAAAGAGTAGCTTTGTGGACGAGACTTCGTCGAACCTCACAACCGGTAATGGTTGAAATAGGAATGTTGCGGCAAGGTTTTTAGGGGTCGCACCCTTACGGTATGTCCATTTTATTCTGGATAAGAGGTGATATCATGGTATGGAGCCCAGATATTTATCTGTGTGGTTGTTTCTATTCGTTGGTGAATCCCGGGATAAAGGTCGGTAACGACCGGGGATGGATTACTTGTAGATGTTACCTGGTTACAAAGGTAACCCGGCCTTATGTTGGTAGGGAACTAGTTTGGTTCTGGGAGGCGTCCCTCTAGAGGCACCCCATTTTTAAGGAAGTTCCTTAGCCTGACCATTTGTTAGAAACCCAAAGAAACAATACGAGCCCTGTATGGTTTTAGTTGTATAACTTGCCATGCAGCGTGACGGTAACCTGCTACAAAACATGGTAGCTATAGTAGGCATACGACGAAATGTGGTATGCTGGCTAAGATTAATGTTATACTTTCGAAAATGTTTTCGACACTATGCACTAATAATAATATCAAAAGAGTTTTCTCGTATCAAGCATGTTTGACTATCATAAGAAGAAATCTCCTCCAATTCTGCGACTGCATTGTGTGTGTGGCGGGAGGTCTTATGGTAGTTTCATTTTCCAAAAGCATATCGAATTTTCTTTTATAAATTGTTTTGTACAAAAAAATGTTTTTGTTTACTCATACCAGTCCCATGACTGACCCTGAGTTTATTGTTACCTTTCTAAACTCTGGGTGCCCACAATTTCCACACGGGCAGCCTAGAAGCAGGTTATCTATGTTTTGGGGCTAGCTTGGAATCTTTTGAAGTCTTTGGAAGCTAATCAGATTTTTTGGGAAGCTTTTGGCCTTGGAATCTTTTGTAGTGTTTGGAGTTCTTGGAGGATCTTCTCAAAGTCGAAGTATGTTGGAAACTCTCTTGAAGTTGAGATAAATTTGTTATCGCTTTGTTGTTGTATCATGTATATAAACTATGATGGTTGTAACTAAATATTGTGATGGTGTTGTATATGTGATGTTGATAAATAATATTCATTTTTTTCCGCTGTTTATATTTACCTAATGTTGTTATAAGCTCCATTCGTACTGGAGTTCGACATTTAAATCTTGGACAGTCGAGTGCAAGCGAGGTGTTCGATGTCGATTTTCAATCGTTGGATTTCGGGTCGTGACAGGTTCTTTGCTTCAGTGCTGTCAAACTCATCACATTCTTGGACCTTGAAATGTGAACTCTAAACTTCCTTATAAACTTCTCGGTCAACTCGATCCATGTACCAACGGAGCCACTCTCTAGTTTCCTGAACCATAGTCCTACTATGTCAGTCAATTACGATGGGAAACACCGGGCCATGACATCCTCCGATGCCCCCAGTACCTCCATGTGTCCCATATACCTCGTCGGATGAACAACAGGATTCGTTCTCCCATCATACATCTCCAGTATTAGTAGTTTGAAATCCGACGGGTTCTTAGCTTGCCTGATCATTGGAGTAAAGGGACTCCTATTCAGATCCTCCAAGTCCCTATTCACCAATCCACCTCTCATGGCTCGCCTAACAATCTTTGCCAATCTATCGTTGTAGTCAAGCTGTGGTCCTTCACTGTTGCCTTTGATCTGCCCTTGAGTTTGGGAGGGAATCCTAGAATTTTCTCTCCAAGACGGGCACCCAATCCTCTATCAATCCCAGGTTAAATAGCTCCGCCTAGTTTCCTGTCTGAGGTTGGATCAACATTCTCCTGGGGAGTGCCCCCCAGCTTAGGAGCTGCTCCTGATGGTCCTTCTCTATTTTGAATCCTGGTTGTTGCATGCTTCTGATCCCTATCTCCAGCACCCCTTCTAGTGGCGTTCTCTTGATTCTGCACTCTAGCTTGTCCAATTTACTAGAGTAGGTTCTGCATCATCTCTTCTTTCCTTTTCATCATTCCCTCCGACATAGCTTCCATCATCATCTCCATCTCGTCTCAGGTGATGAAGACTGAAGCCTGATTCGCTCCTAAGTAAGCCTCCTGACTTCCTTCATGCTGGCTCCTTTCTGCTCTTGATCTCCTTGCTGATTGCTTCACCATAGCTTTCCAAATCCAAGTCTTTAGGCTTTCAGATCCAAAATCCAAGCTGCAAAGTTCCTGAGTGCTAGCCTTCTCAGTGAACGCACCAAAATGTTTACTCCAAAATTGGTCACAAACACCCAATTTTCGATGAAAACACCCATTTACGATCACAGATCGTAGATAACAGGTATGTAGAGAATAAAAATTAGGAGAATACTCAAAATTTAAAAGGAAAGTAGTAGAAACAAAGGATTTACAGTGGTTCGACGTTGTAGCCTATGTCCACTATAAAGAGTTGCCATTTTATTGATTATTACTCGTTGGTTACAAGAGTATAGATTATAATAATTGAGTTACAATGGAGTTCTACAGAGTAACGGCATAGAAGAACCAAAAAGATCCCTCTCTGAAGGCCTAGGGATGCTATTTATAGGTGTTAGCTGAGAATATTTGTCTCAAAATTCGAAAGACTCCTTCTCTAACAGGGTGGACCCACATGATTGATCCATGGTCGTTTCAACTCGATCTATGATCGATACGAATGAGATTCTATCGATCCAAATATTGTCCAATTGAGCTGAGATCGATCATGAACATTCCTGAGGTTGTACACAAGCTCCTGTGAAAATTTGGTAGCATTTGGACTTGTAGATCTTGAGTTATGATCGATGCAAATTTATGTTTGTAGGTTGACTGTCGTGTTCGTGCCGATCCCATTCATCTCGATGGCATCATATCCATGCTAACTCGTACCGATTGAAGGTGTATCAATGACGTGGTTCGAGAATCCAGTGGAGATCCACTTTTCTCGCTCATTGACTGCTTCTTTTTTTGACCATGCTCTTCGTATCCATTGTGTGCCATTTCTTTCATATCGATGCCGGCGTACTCTTCGTATCGGTCATCTGGGGCCGGCTTCATATCGATCATCTGGTCGATCGATACAAAATATAAATCAACATGATCGCTACGAAGTAGATAAATGTGGGCTACCTTGTACCGGTGAAAAAGGTTGGGTTTCACATCGATCATGTGTCTTTGCTTTCTTATCGATCGAGTGGTCATTGTTTCATATCGATTGCTTGTCGATCGATACGAAACATACATGAAAAGCATCAATACGAAATCAAGCACTTGTGGAGGAAATAAACTTGGACGTTGCACTTTACATCGATGCTCGGCTTGTAGCTTCGTATCGATCCATGGTTCATAGCCTCGTATCGATCATTTGACAAATTGATACGAAACTTATGGGAGGTTAATCGATAGAAGCTGGTGATATGGAAGTAAATAGATCGATACAAGGTGCACAACGGTGATGTATCCGAAGCGCATGGATATGAACTAGATGAACATGATGTTGATGGATACGTAGCGAATATTCTTTCATCAATCTATGGCTTTGACTCAAAGCAATCATCTCCTTAACTCGAAGCAAACCTATTGGCGACTCGAAGTAGGTGTTGTGGTGACTCGAACTGGCTTGTTACTCATAGACTCGAAGCATCCCTTTTGAAAACTTGAAGAAAACATGAATATGACTCGGAGCAGACTCTAAGCTACTTGAAACGACTTGATATTCGTCGAAACCATATTTTAAATGTCCTACACTATTGGTCGGCGACTAGGCTATGCTTTGCGCAGTTGTTTGGGTTAACTTCGCTGGTATATTGTCTTGCCAAAAGGCGAGTTAACATTTGCCCCCCAAAACATGCCTTGCGATATGAAGGTGTGTTTTGTAGTTTGATAAGCTGGATGTTCGTATCTTGTTAATGACATGTGAAGAGATTGATAATCTTACTTGACTGTGAATTGTGATCGTTCATGATCGCACGCCATTCGGGGTGGTATGTGTCCGTTCGAGGTTGAACGCCGTTCGAAGTGAATTTTGACCGTTCAAGTTCGTGTGCCATCCAAGGCGAATTGAGACGGTTCACGGTCGGGTGCCATTCGAGGCGAATTGTGACCCTTCGCGATCAGGTGCCGTTCGAGGTGAATGTTGGCCGTTCGTGGTCGGGTGCCATTCGAGGTAAATTGTGTGTGCCTGTGGGGACTTAGTATCATTAATGTCAAACTTCATGTTCGGGTGAGTTTTTGAATTGTTGGTTATGGCGGTTTATCGCCATCCCAGAGCATGTCTGAGGACCATTCGCGATCTCGTACATGTATAAGTGACTTGGCCATTATAGAATTACAAATACCAGATTTACATTCAAAATGAGCCTTACAACTGAAATGCCCAACCAAGTCTTGTCCAGATGCATAAAATAGAAAACAAAAGAAAGATAGAGACGTCAAAGTGCAAACACCTACAATGATGCGGTTGGTAGTCGTCTCAGAGCACGCCGGAGGACCATTCATGATATGTATATGTGTAAGCGACTTAACCGCACTACTGTGGAGTTTGCGGATTATTCGTCATTATTTCAATCAGTTGATGACAAGCTGATGTCTCAATCTTGAGCCTACCCTAGTTGATGCAGATGGTGGTCGTTCTTGCTCCACCGCTGCTGCTCGCCTCCTCACGTATTTTAATAGCATGCCATTTCAGATATGCCCTTCTGTCTCATCCCTTAAGTGCGTGCAATCATTTGTACTATGGTTGCATAGTTCATGGAATAAGCGATATTTATCTGATCTCCTCTCATTGTTGGTCTGATCCCTCCTCATTGGCCTTTGGTAGAGAACCTACCCCCTAGTGTCCTGGTAAATTCATTCCAAAGTCTCGTTTAACTCCATGTAAGAGGTAAACCTTGGTTCCTTACGTGGCTGCTTTGGTTTATCATCGCTATTATCTGCCTTTCGTTTCCCTTTATCTTTTCCCGAATCCTTTTCGAGCGAGTCTCTGCTTTTGACTACATAAACATCAACTCCCTCTCCTTCCTCTCTCTCAGCATTTGCATCCTCTTGTTGCAAAAACCTTTCTGCCTCATGGTAAAACTCTCCTAGATCCATGGGTGGATCCCTCTTCAATGAGTTCTTGAATTCTATGCTGTCAGCTATGCCACATACAGCTGCCATCAAAACCATAGAGGATCAAGTCGATCCACCGATGCTACGGCTACGTTGAATTACGTCAGAGAACTCCTTAAAGATTCCCCGGTTCTTTGCTTCAGTGTTGTCAAACTCATCACATTCTTGGGCCTTGAAATGTGAACTCTGAACTGCCTCATAAACTTCTCGGTCAACTCGTTTCATGTTCCAACGGTGCCGCTCTCCAGTTGCCTAAACCAGAGTGCTGCTATGTCTATCAAATACAATGGGAAACACCGGGCCATGACCTCCTTTGATGCCTCCAGTACCTCCATGTGTCTCATATACCTCGTCAGATGAACAACTGGATCCATTCTCCGGTCATACATCTACAGTGTTGGTAGTTTGAAATCCAACGGGTTCCTAGCTTGCCTGGTCATTGGAACAAAGGGACTCATATTCACATCCTCCAAGTCCCTATTCAACAATCCGTCTCTCACGGCTCACCCAACCATCTCTGCCCATCTATTGCTTTTGTCAAGCTGTAGTCCTTGAACATTGTCTCTGATCTGCCGCCCGAGTTCGCGAGGGAATCTTGGAATCTGCTCTCCTAGACGGGCATCGATTCCTCTATCAACGTCGTGTTAAACAGCTTCGCCTAGTATCCTGTCTGAGGTTGGATCAACATGCTCCTGGGGAGTGCCTCCATCTTAGGAGCTTCTCCTGATGGTCTTGCTCTATTCTGAATCTTGGTTATTCCATGCTGCTGATCCCTATCTCCAGTACCCCTTGCAGTGGCGTTCTCTTGATTCTGCACTCTAACTTGTCCAATTTGCTGGAGTAGGTTCTGCATCATCTCTTCTTGCCTTTCCAGCATTCCCTCCTGCATAGCTTCCATCATCATCTCTATCTCATCTCGGGTGATGAAGATTGAGGCCTGATTTGCTCCTAAGGAAGCCTCTTGACTTCCTTCATGCTGGTTCCTTTCTTCTCTTGGCCTCCTTGCTGATTGCTTCACCATAGATTTTCAAATCCAAGTCCTTAGGCTTTTAGATCCAAAATCCAAGCTGTAAAGTTCCTGAGTGCTAGCCTTCTCAGTGAAAGCACCAAAATGTTTGCATTAAAATTCATCACAAACACACCAATAGTCGACGTAAGCATCCGTTTAAAATCACAGATCGTAGATAACAAGTAATAGAGAATATAAATGCGAAGAAAACTCAAAATTTAAAAGGAAAGTAGTAGAAACACACGGTTTATAGTGGTTCGACGTTGTGGCCTATGTCCACTTTGAAAAGTTGTTGTTTTACTGATTATCACTCACTGGTTACTAGAGTATATGTGATCATAATCGAGTTACAATGGAGTTCTGCAGAGTAACGGCGTAGAAACACCAAAAAGATCCCTTTTTTGAAGGCCTAGGAATGGTATTTATAGGTGTTGGCTGAGAATATCCATCTCAAACTTCAGAAGACTCCTTCTCTAACATGGGTGGGTCTACATGATCGATCCCTCTTCGTTTCGACTTGATCCATGATCGATACGAATGAGATTCATATCGATCAAAATCTTGCCCAATCAAGTCGAGATCGATTATAAACATTCCTCAGGATGTAAGTAAGCTCCTGTGAAAATTTGGTAGCATTTGGACTTGTAGACCTTGAGTTATAATCGATGCAAATTTGTGTTTGTAGGTTGACTACCATGTTCGCGTCGATCCCATTCGTCTCGATGGCTTCATATCCATGCTAGCTCATACCAATTAAATGTGTATCGATGACATGGTTCGAGAAACCAGGGGAAACCCACTTTTCTTGCTCATTGACTGGTTCTTTTGTCTGACCATGCTCTTTGTATCCATCCTGTACCATTCCTTTCGTATCGATGCTGGCGTACTCTTCGTATCGATCATCTGGTGTTGGCTTTGTATCGATGAAAAGTGATACTTTCATATCGAACATCTGGTAGATCGATACGAAATATACATCAACATGATCGTTACGAAGTAGATAAATGTGGGCTACTTCGTATCGATGAAAAAGGTCGGGTTTTGCATCGATCCATTATCCTTGCTTTCGTATCGATCGAGTGGTCATTGTTTCATATCGATCGCTTGGCCGATCGATACGAAACATACATAAAAAGGATCGATACGAAAGCAAGGAGTTGTGTAGGAAATAAACTTGGACCTTACACTTGGCATCGATGCTCGTATTGTAGCTTCGTATCGATACGTGGTTCATAGCCTCGTATCGATCATTTGACCGACCGATACGAAACGTATGGGAGGTTGATCGATACGAAGCTGGTGAGTGTGGAAGTATATAGATCGATACAAAGTGCACAATGGTGATGTATCCGAAGCACATGGGTACGAACTAGACGAACATGATGTTGATGAATACGAAGTGGATGGTCTTTGATCGATCTGTGGCTTTGACTCAAAGCAATCATCTCCTTAACCTGAAACAAACCTATTGGCGACTCGAACAAGGTGCTGTGGTGACTCAAAGTGGCTTGTTTCTTAAAGACCCGAAGCAGCCCTTTTGAAAACTCGAAGCAAACATGAATATGACTCGGAGAAAACTCCAAGCAACTTGAAACGACTCGATATCCGTCGAAAATATATTTTAAACGTCTTGCACTGCTGGTCATTGACTAGGCTATGCTTTGCACAGTTGTTTGGGTTAACTCCGTCGGTATATTATCTTGCCAAAAGGTGGGTTAACAACTAGTTATAAATTAATTATAAAGGGGTATTTTAATTATTAAAACCATTAATTTGTATATTTAAAATTAATTAATTATTCACAAATCAAATAGATAAATTCTAGGTCGTTACATTCTTCCCCCTTAAAAGAATTTCGTTCTTGAAATTTCACCACATGAATACGCATTATTATTCATAAGTCTGCATGATGTTCATAGATCATCCATTATGAAAAATCTGATTCGATCTCCACTCGAATACACAACTTCACTTCCAAGCTAGTATCATTCACCTGATTCACAGTGTAGACTCCGATCAGACTTCTTGACTAGAAACCACTGTTCTCCTTACATGGCCATTACTATGATAGGAAACTTTTGTTTCCTATCAAGAATCCTCATCAAGTGATCCGAGTGGTAAATCCTTACCCAGAATGGTGTAAAACATCTCAAGTCACGTACTTAAATCTTGGATCGAAAACTATATGAGAAAGGAAAATGATCTATGTACAACCTATGTACTCATCTAAAGTTTCTTATTACCCCTTTACCTTCTTACCCTCCAATTTATGAAATCATCCAACTTAGGTTCAAACATTTCTAAATGATGCAACTTATTTATGAAATCTTTCATAAAATCATAAAAAATATTAACTTGGAAAATACCCTCCTATAAGCTAAGAGTATATGTATATAATATATCTAATTTTTAATTCTATCAACTTTTAACTATTCATATGTAGGCATAATATAATTTTGGGAATTTAAAACCGAGTCGGCCAATTCAACCTCGTTACCAATTTGGCTTGGAAAGTAGCTAAGAAGAGTATGTACTCTATGGTAAAGGTGGTAATTAGCTGGCCCAATAATGTTAAATACTATTTAACCTCTTAGGTGGTGAAATCGAAAAGATACTTTTTAATAAAACTAAGTATATTAAACCTTCTTATTAAATTAATTCAATTTTAAAACTTCATTTCTCAACCATTTTAAACAAGGATACCTTTACATCATGAAAACTTCGGAGCCAAATACCTGGGTTTTGTTTCAAAAATCTTTTGAAATAATACTATATATTTAATCTATATAGCTTGAGTAACCCCAAAATGATACTAAGGGATTGGGTACTGCCAAATAATATCATACATTCTGTTACCAAGAAGTTAATACTCAAGAGAAGTATTTACATTCCGAACACATCCTTTTCCCATATTAAGTTACTTTCAGGCCATTAGAACTTAAAAACAATTCTTTTATTTCAAACTCCCTTTTTGAAACAATACTTTACGTACTTCCAAAAAATATTTATTTCCAACTTGCTTTGGATTCGTTTGGATTTGAACTAGTTTCGATCGTACAACGATAAAGAGAATAATTTACTAAATGCACTACAATGTTCGCCTAAGCAACACGGTGTTGGAACTGGACCAGCCCGCGGCGGAAATTATGGGAGAATTTCAAAAATTTACGCTATTGAATCTTTATTGGGCCTACGAAGTCTAACTGAATTAGAACATTTCTAAATTTCATTTAAATAAAACCATTTATTTTATTTACATTCAAATATATTAAGATATAAAATTAATTTTATTTGATTTTGTTTATACATAAATGTATCATATACATATATATGTGATTGCATGTGTAACATAATATCCATGGAAGGTATAATATGCTCATATGTAGATGTTGGGATTTGCATCGCAACAGACATATTAGCTCATTTTGTATGTCATGTCTGTTGTCCAAATATGTGCATGTATATGTGTTACAACACACACGCTCGTGCACACATACATACACATATGTATGTATAAATATATTATATATAAAATATGAACATAAAACATTTATATATAGATAAATATATATATATATATAGAAAGTGAGAGAACAATTATTAAAAAATTATTTATTATTCAAAACTTAGTTTTGAAAACATAATAATTTTAGTATTCTAATTTGTGTATATTATGAATAGAATAATGTTTTCATCCATAAATAATTAAGATAAAATAATCTACCGATGAAAATTCAAATTTTATAATTCTTGAAAATTTAGGATCACAAAATAGAGCTTAGAAAATTTTTGGAGATTTTTCAAAGTTGAAATATTTTTTTAAAAACAAATACATTGATTTCGAAAATGATTATTTAATATAAAATAATATATTACGAAAAGTTCAAAATTCAAAATTTTAGAAATTCTAGGATCATGGACTAAAAGTTGCAAATTTTTTTAAGAATTTTTTAATTAAATTATTATTTTAATAAATCATAAACAGTTTTTTCAAAATAATATTAATTGCTAAAAATAATAAAATTTATTAAAAAATTTCTAAATTTTCTCTCTATATTTCTGAAATGATATGATATTTTTAAAAAATATAAAATTGAATTTTTAATATAAAAGTTATTTTATATATAATAAAAATTCAAAAATTTCAATAAATGTTAATTTAAAAATATGAATATATGTATGAGAATTAATTTTCTAACTTTTAAATTCATATGATATATAAATAAGTGTACAAATTTTTTTAAGTCATATATATGTCTTATATATGCATATATGCTATTATGAGAGAGAAATATACACTAATATGTATATATGAATTTATTAATAAAAATATATAAGACAATTATTAATGAAAAAATTTGATTTTTTACAGTAAACAATATTTGTCTATACATAAATCAAATAATATAATAAACAAATTATGCACATAACCAAATTGATTTTTGACAACCACATCTACTTACAAAAATCTCACATGTTAAACAGATATAAAATTGCTCATTGTAGGATCATAGAATATAATTTAATTACTATAATATGAATGAAAATTACTAATTTAATGGTGTCTTTGAATCCACGTTGAAGCAATGACTTTCCTTCCTTTTATTATTCTTGATTCGTCAGATTGCAAGTCCGGAATCATCGACCTCTAACTATCGAATAGTATTATTTTAATTTAAAATATATTTGAGAATTTTGGAATGGATTGAGAGCTATATTTTAACTAGCAATGTAGAAGGTAATGGCAACCAAAAAGTTAGTTATTAATTTTAGAGATTATCGTTGGATTAGAGAGAAACGAGGAAAACATTTTTACCCATTCTCACTTGATCTCAACCCATTAACACCAAGCTAACTCCCTATGTTTTAGCCACCCTTAGACCTTCCCAAAACTGAAAATTTTCAGCTCTAATGATGGGCCCTAAACCCATCTAAGCCCAAGCCAAAATACTATGCAATTAAATCTAATTTAATCGCTTGTCGATATTGTATATCGATTGATATATTTATAACTGTTATAAATATATATAACATTATTTATTTCTCAAATCATATTCAAATTCTATAATTAATATTTCATAAATATTAATAAATTTATAACAATTATAAACTAATTAAATCGTTCGATCTTGAGGGAACTCATCATTTCGGCTGTGTAACTCTTGGGTGTAAATTTGGTCAACGATTAACATCGAACTATTCTAACGATAACGTTCACACGTCACTTAGCAAGTGGTGTGACATTATGGCCAAATTTATCTCTTACTCATTTTTGGTAAAAATTCAATTTTAATTCAATAAGCGTTATCCGGTTGTGAGATTTGTTTACACAAATTTTCTCCGTCAAAACTATATCACTTTGGACTTATGGAATTTGGTAATGGTCAAAATTCCAACCTCATCCACATTCAACGTTATAGTCTAAATACAAAGTCCTTGGCTTAATAATAGGAATTATTATTAACCGAAATGCTCTAGCCAGGGACTTTGAGTTGACTTGAGTTGACTGTGATACTAACCGCATATAACTGAGGAGACGAATCCTCTCTTGAATAGTGCTTCACTTCTAATACTTCCACTCGACCCAACTATAGTCACTCGATGGACGCCATGCCATGATTTGGCTATAATCAAAGCGGAGCTTTCATATTGAAGATCCACGGTATTCTCAAGTCGAAGGAACTATGTATATCAATCACATCGATATTTTCTGTTTTACCTTAGTTATATTAACCAACAGAAAACTACTGAGTGAGTCGTTCCATAGTTATCCAATAACTATTAGTATGCAACCTCTAGGTGCCCCAAGTAGTCATGAGTAATACGCTACCAATATTTGAAGAGCGTTACGTACTCCAATCTCAACAGATACATCGATATCCAGTCTTGATGCATCTTGATTAGGAACATTTAAAATGATATATTTGTTTCGTTGTGATAAATTACTCACGGTTACAACACTTTGTAACTACTATCGCAAAATAGACCATTTATGGATTTTTCTGTTAAATATACTTTTAATTAAGTTAATTAATTAATATAATCACATTATATCAAGTATATAATAGGAAGAAAATACCTTTTATTTAGAACAAGATTGGTCAATGAGTTAGATATATGTAACAAATTACATAATTTTCCCTAAGGCATACCCCTAACTCTATCACACCATATTGTCACTTAGAAGATTAATCAGATCATCACAAAATAAGTCAAAACTTGTTACCCGAAACAATTCAAAGAAAATACTTCTTACTCAAAATTTCCATACCTACAAATTTCTCTTTTCTTAACAATCCAAATAATATTATTATTACCTTTCAAAATCTTGAAACATATTTCAACAGCATCGAAATTTAAGTACTTAAATTTTCTACTTAAATTATTTTTATTTAAATGACCAATTCTTATTAATCTATTTTACAAAATTATTTCTTTTATAAAATCGTTTCTAATTTCTAACTTTCCTTTTCATAAACATCCTTTATAAACCAAATCTTTAGCCCAACATTAACATTGAACACCTTATAATCAAATTGTGAAAATTAATTCACAAGATGTTCTTTAAATATTTCTCGATTCTATTTACCAAACCATAATTTAAAAGAGGAAGCTGCCCATAATACTCAACACAATCAATGCCCAAACTGGACGAGCATGACTAAATCAAATCCTAAATGATAATAACATAATATTTTCATTTCCTATTCAACAAGCATCTCAAAAATACTATACTATTTTTGAAAATCATTTTTTTATATATAAAATATAATCCTAGATAAAATTATTTCATTTATCAATTTTAAAACAATACTGTGTCGGTTGGTCTTGTTCAAGTGTTTAGGGACCCTTATCGATAACGTTGGATAGATGCATCAACTAGAATTCATAAGCCACTTAACAAATCGAAACACAATATAAAACATTTTTATATCACTAACAAATTCATGCTCTTATATTATACACTCAAACTCATTCTAGAGGTGTCACTTACCTTATCACTAATGAGACCCCACCAAAGCCAAGGTTCTCGCTTAACCATCAACTCTATTATCAAATGTAATGTTTTGCCTTTTTGACCCTCGAAAGTCGATACTAATACATTCAAAGTATCATGTGTCGAACAACCAAGTGCCGAAAAGATAGACAGTTAAGGGAAAGATGAAAAAAAGCAAGAAGAAACTAAACAACACAGAATCTCACATCACAACGAATAATTTATAATATACAAAATGCTCTTTACAAAAGAAAACTTTTATATACATACATCTATCAAAGTACTAGCATATCATCTACCTGAAAAGTTATAACACCCGTTCTTACAATTTCTGATAAATACAACAAACCATACAGTAGAATATAAAGAAAATGTAGACACGTCTTGGCCTCCAACATGTCTCTTAAGCTCCAAAGCGTCCAAAGCTAATCTGGAAAATATGCTCGATCTGACCTGAGTATTATAAGAAAACAACGCTCTGGTCAGTCTGGTAATACAAGTATGAGAAAAACTCAAAACCAATCAAACCATGTTGATTTCTATATTTGAAACCCCTTTCAAGATAAGGTATCTCGTAAGACCACACAGTATATAAACACGGATGGGTTTGCGTCTTATGATGACCAAACTATTTTTATTATAAAATCCAATTATATTACCATAATGTCTAAGGGTATAAAGTAAATATATGAAGTATCTATGATATGTGTACATGACAACAATAATAGGTATACAATAAAAAACCAAAAGCAACAAATGGAAAGGTAAGGGACAACCTTCCAAAAATCTATACACCTCTAGATAAAATGAAAAGTGAGATTGAAAACTTTTCGACCCTTGCCATCACAAGACTGGCCTTATAACGACTTGGATTTTTGACACTTGTTATTGGGGTAATTAAGTGATTTTGATTTTGAAATATTAATTTTAATGAGTCGAATAGGTAAATTTTCTGATGTTTAAAATATATGAATGTATATATATAAGTTGGTTAAAAAATAAATACTAACATGCACAATGTTCAGAAGACATGCACAACTGATTTAACCTATCAACCTGATATTGTTACTCCTCACAATCATACTCAACCTCATTTTTACTCCAATATCAAGCCACCTATGGCCTACAAACCTCCTCCCATTTCCCCTACTCACTCCTCCCCACACATTCTACAATCCACTTCAACCTTTCCCGCACGGTCAGATCAGTCCTCCTCCCCTAAAAATGGCACAAGAAACAGTGAAGTAACCCCACTATCAGCAACTATTCCTAATTACTTGACCTCAAAGCATGCAGTAACTAGGAGAATGAAGATTGAAATGCTCAATGCCCGTGTCCTATAATGCTGTCGACCAATGGAGCATGGTTCATTCGAGGGGGACACCATATTATTCAGCTTATTCAAAGTAAAGAACTCATTAAAACACAACAATTTGGGGAACTGGTGTTCTCCTTGCAACGAAAGATAGAAACATCCTCTACAAATTTCATGGGATTTGTTTGGGGAGAGAAGAAGGTAACATATAAACTTAGTGATGCTTTTGTATTCATGCTACAAAACAGAGCCAAACAAGCATGCAAATGGTGGATGTGTACTGCTGATAGTAGTAGTATGCGTCACAACTTACTATCGTGGAAGGTGCTGAAAAGAGCTATCCTAGCTAAGGAGAAACTAGCGAGTATGGGAACGAATATGAATGTTTTCTGCACTCTCTTCGGTGTGCTACCAGAGAATGCTGAGCATATATTTCTTGAATGTTCGACTACAAGACTAGTAAGGACTAAACAGATGATAAAGTTACATAGAACTGGCCCTTCTCATGTCAATCTGACTAAGTGGGAGTGTATCCATGCAAAGATAGGAGGAAAGCAGAAACAAGAAGGAATATTTACAGTGGTGTTGAAGAGTTTCATCATCGCTGTTTGGAGAGATCGTAATACAAGAATTTTTGATGCCAACAAAGCTAAAACTGATGCA
This sequence comes from Allium cepa, assembly GCA_030765085.1. NCBI lineage: Eukaryota > Viridiplantae > Streptophyta > Magnoliopsida > Asparagales > Amaryllidaceae > Allium > Allium cepa. Next base: position 295,037,375 of record CM060941.1, on the reverse strand, counting down.
TTGTTAAAGCCTTGGAAAGTGCACGAGATTAGATGTACCCTTGATATGCTCTTCACTTATGATCCGGGGATATACACGAGATATAACCTGTCGTAACTGCAGTGTTTCCTTTGTTTCTTTGTTTTTTTCCTGTTGCTTCCTTTGTGTTTGCTGCACTTTGTTCCTCTGTATTCTTTGAGCATTTGCTCATGATGTTGTTTGTGTTTGTATTCTAAGTGTTGCAATAAAATGGTCGGGGTCCATTCAACCCCGTCGGCCTTGCCAAAAAAAAAATATATTAATTTTAAATTATAAATTTCAGGATATGATAATTTTTTTAGATAAATTTATATAAACTCCACCATTAAAAATTTAAGATGGAGTATCCATAAAAGTGTGTGTGTGTGTGTGTATAAGCTTTATAATGTTTGATAATATGTATAAGTATATATATGTATACATATATGTATATATATACCCATGTGAAGTAAATGTATATGTATATATGTTATATAAAATAGTGTATAAATGTAAATAAATGTGTAAATATATACACATAAATGCAGACCTTTTTATGATGAAAATAGGTGTGTAAGTAAATATGAAAACAATTAAATATGTAATTATGCAACATGTAAACATATACATGGTAAAAAATAGGCACATAAGAATATATATATATATATATATATATATATATATATATGGACACACACACATACAAATATATAAATGTATATATAAACACATAAGGGGACATCATGATGATAAATATCTACTTAAGCAAATAATAAATCACATCTTTCACTCAATTTTCAAGTCAATAAGGAAATCGAATCACTTAAAGAAATAAAAAATCAAATCAGCCTTTTAATCAAATCAGCCACTAAACAAAAGAAAAAGAAAATAAAATAAAAATAATAAAATGTGAAAAGCTTGCACATGTATATGCTGAAAGTGTACGTGCAGTACTAAGGATCGTGTAATATAATATATAAATGCGGAAACTGATAATAGCAGTAAAATAAAAATTAAAGTAAGCGCATCAGGAATTTTTATACTGGTTCGAACTTCCCGTTCTACGTCTAGTCCCAGAATATCCTCTGGATTTAGACTAAACCCCTCACCTAACCCGGAGGAATAGGTATACCACACCTGAGCAGCCGAACAGGAATTTTTCCGCCTCAACAGCCGAAGAGGACTTCAACTTAATACAAATAATTTGTTGACGAGTGTGTTCTGAATAACACGGATTGTCTTTTGATAGTACAATATTCCTATAATCAAATCCTCAAGAATATGTAGTGTATGTGAAGATTTAGAAGGAAGATAATCTCGTAGAATCGATGTATATAAATTAATTCAGAGATTCTAGAGATATTGAATGAGAATGAATGCTTTTATTTGCAGAAATAAATAGAGAATAGATTGCAGAAGTATAAACAAGAATCGATGATTGTAGAAGTGATTTGAACATGTTTATATAGTTGTAGAACAGTTATAATCTTTCATGAAGAGTTTCAATCAAAAGTTATGTCCGTATCTCTTGGATTGAGGGACATTCCTCTTCATGATCAATCGCAACTCTTCAGGTAAACTAGCCGTTATGTTCAGGTCGGTCGACCTAAAAAACTAGATGGTCAGCTGAGATTTAAAAACGTATACAGAATAATGTATATCTGTGCACTTGACACAGAGTCGGTCGACCGAAGTTTCTGGTCGGTCAGCCGACCTGTTGTCAATTGCACAGTATACACTAATTTATGTATAATCTTAATATACAGTATACACTAATTCATACTAATCTCTGGACTGTAGTCTTGTCTCCTTTGTAGTGCATAATATACACTTATTCTCCTTTTGTCGCTTTCGTATAGTATTCTCGTCGTATGATCTCTGAAGCTTGTGTCATGAATCAAAACTCATGAATCAACATTTTCCCCCTTTTTGATTGATGACAATACTTATGTGACGAAGTAGTATATATATTCTCCCCCTGAATATATGGCGACTTTTCTGCAAAAAATTGTTAGCTTTCATATATTTCTCCCCCTCTGTCATCGACAAAAAGGAATACTTATTAGATGTATAAAAAATATGGAACATGTAACACAACATAAGAAAACATCGAGTTTTAAATAGTACATAGTCAAAGCAAATAGGAACATTAATGATGTTCACTTAGTACACAACATTTAAAAACAGAATACTAGAAATTATAAGATAGCAAGTTGTAAAACAACATGATCACTCCTCATCATCATCGGAATCCCAAAATTCTGGACGGATATTTTCTTCCGGAGGAGCACGTTCCTTACCACGTCTTTGAGCGGTAGAGGTGTGAGTTCCTGATGTACCGGAGCTTGTATTCTCCGAAGTGGAAAAAGAGAAGTTTAGCGCTGGCCTTTTTCCGAGAGAAACATAAGAGGCACCGGCTTCGGAAGTACATGATAAGGCATCCCATAAATTCACGAAGAAACCCTTGATTTTCTTGAAACGACCATCAATTTTTCGTAGCCGGGCATCCAAGGCTAGTTGATTTTGAGCCAAAATATCAATGGCCGCCTCTATACTAATTCTGGGAGTTGGTCTTTGAATTGAATGTTGGCGTGTTAGATGTTCCGTAGCATGAGTTGATGGTTGAGGTGTAGAAAAGCTACGGCGTAGTGGTTCTCGAGGAGTAGTACTCCATTGGTTAAATGGTATAAATCTAGGAGGTGCATCAGGCAACTTCATTAGTTTTATGGTCCTTGAATCAAAAGTATGAACTTTGGAGGTTTCGGATTCCGGAACATGTGGGACGAAGGTATTGATCAATCTCATTATGTATTCTCCATAATAAATATGAAGCATTTTGCCTTGATTAAATGAGAGAAACTCATCCACGAGTAATTGTGCCCAACTGACGTGTGTATTCGAACTTATAGCATATAGAGCTTTAAAATTTTCAGGATATATTAAGTGGTAGGATCCGCCTCTTGGTATAATGGATTTCATCATGAAACGATGAAAAAGTCTAGCTCTAGGTCTAAGTGATGATGTTTGTCTAAAATCCGTAGCATCATCTTCGAAAAATAAATGGCTTATATGGTCATGACTTGATATATTACAATCTACATCGTGTAATGAGATTCCACCCGGTCTAGCATCTAAAATGTGGTTAATTCGATCAATGGAAAGGAAAATTGAGGTGCCACATACCGATGTCCAAACGCAATTTTCAGTGTTTCTAGGAGGGTTGACAAGATTTAGGTTAGAAAGGAACAATTTGACCATAATGTGGTTAATCTTCAAATTATTCTTTCTATAGTCTAGAAAAGTATCGAGCCCACTTTTAATTGCGGCATTTTCAATACGGTAGGAAGCGAAATCAGGATAACTTACAAATGATTCTTCAAATATTTTGACATCTTGAAGTTGTATCCATCTTTGAAGTGCTACGTCATTGACAAGCCATGAGGCGATTTGAGTATCTACGGGAGTTGATGAAGATGAGACACCGGTAGTCTTTGATTTCTTCTTTAGAGCTATTGTTTTTGAAGTAAAAATAGAAATTTGAGAAAACTTTTAATGGGGGCTAGGGCAAAAACCGAAATTGGAAAAGCAAGAGTGAAGAGGTAGGTTGAAAAGGTCAAAGGATGGGTTACTAATATGAGGCAAAAAAGAGGAAGCAACCAGCTGTCTACACGTTCGGTCGGCCGAAAATACTGGGTCGGCCGACCGACTTTGTTAACTGAGAGTTGCTGAAACTCTCGGGAAGGGTTCGGCTGACCGGTGCAGGCCCTTTGGTCGACCGACCCTGTTTAAAAAATGTGTATTTGATAATTTTGGTCGACCTGCTCAGGTTCTTTGGTCGGCTGACACTGTTAGAAATGCACATTTTTGCTGTTATTAAAAAAAATGATAGAAAGTTAAATTTTATTATCATTGCATTATATTTATACATCTTATTGAAAACAACACACACACACACACATATATATATATATATATATATATATAACTTTTAGCCACCGTTCGTTAAAATCTACGTTCCTATGAGTTTGGGGACGGAACATCTTTTATAGGTGACCATCTTGGACCTATTGGAGTTTGAACAGGATTTGAAGAGGATGGGGTTCTATAAGAAGGTTCAGCAACATCATCCTTTTTTGATGAACAAACTTTCATGGCAATCTTTTCTAGAAAACTTAAACATCTTGCCGTGACTTTTTGTTCATAGTAGAGTTCCCGTTGCATATTTATTTGTTGTTGTTAGTAGTGATGTATTTCATCAATTTTTTGTTTGGTGGATGGAGATATTACCATTGTATTCTTCCCTTTTTTCTTTTCAGTTGTATAGCCTGTATGGGATTCATCCCATGGTTTCCACCCGTGTCGGGGGTCTTTATCCGGAGAAGAGAAATCAAGGATACGTTTAGGCATAGGAAAGTTAGGATATGGGCCATTTTCAGGAATTTGGTCGGAAATATCATCGTCCGGAGATGAGTATGATAGATGGGAGTTTCCGGAATTATAGGTGCCACTGTTTGAAGACATTTTTCAGGTTTTATTTTTCTTAGTATATGTTTTGAAGGATAAGCATAGTATATATATATATATAATCATTTGTTTGCTGAAAAACTAGTGGATAAAAACTAATTTTAAATATAATCATAGAAATTTAACAACAAAACCGTTTGTAAATGTATGATTTATAAGTTTTAGAACTAAAAATAGTTATTTCTGAAAAACAAAATAGATAAAACAAATGTTAAGGTAAAATGGGACAAGAAACACCGATAGCCCAAATGGATATAACACAATATCTATCAAACAAGTCAGAGATCATGAGTTCGAGTTCCGCTTTAGTCAGAAATAAAACAATTTTTGTTTTTTAAATTTTTTTCAATATTTTTATCTATAAATCTTTTAAAGACATTATTCCTTGATCTCGTCTAAGTTTGATAAAACTATTTTCATTTAAAGATTTAGTAAAAATGTCAGCAATTTGATTTTCAGTATTAATAAATTCTAAATTTATCAATCCTTTTTCCAAACAATCACGAAGAAAGTGATGACGAATATCAATGGTTTTGTTCGTGAGTGATTTATCGGATTTTTAGAAAGATTTATTGCACTAGTATTATCACAATAAATTATAGATTTTTCAAGATAACAATTAAAATCTTGTAGTGTTTGTTGCATGTATACGACTTGTGCACATGCCAAAGCAGCAGATATATATTCTGCTTCACACGTTGATAAAGAAACACAGTTTTGTTTCTTACTAAACCAAGAGACTAAGGAATGTCCAATGAAATGACATGTTCCACTCGTACTTTTTCGATTCATCCGACTTCCTCCAAAATCAGCATCGCTATAGGAGACTAATTCGAAAGGGCATTCTTTCGGATAGAATAGTCCGAAATCTTTGGTTTTAGTTAGATATCGAATAATACGTTTAACTGCTCGCATATGTGATTCTTTGGGATTTGCTTGAAATCGAGCACATAATCAAACACTCATCATAATATCGGGTCGACTTGCTGTTAAATATAATAACGATCCAATCATACTACGATATAGTTTTTGATCAACACTTTTGCCTTCTTCGTCTCTGTCGAGATGAATCGTTGTGCTCATCGGAGTTGGTTTGGCAGAAGTGTTTTCTAGACCAAATCGTTTAATTAAATTATAACAATATTTTTCTTGATTAATAAAAATTCCATATTCTATTTGTTTTATTTGTAAACCAAGAAAATAATTTAACTCACCCATATGTGACATTTCAAATTCATTTGTCATTATTTTAGAAAATTCTTGACAAAGCTTTTCATTTGTAGATCCAAAAATTATATCGTCAACATATATTTGGATAATTAAAATATCATGCTTGTTTCTTTTAATAAAAAAAGTTTGATCAACCTTTCCAATTTCAAAACCAGAATTTAGTAAATAACTTTTAAGACGATCATACCAAGCACGAGGTGCTTGTTTTAAACCGTATAAAGCCTTTTTGAGTTGATAGACATGGTCAGGAAATTGTTCATGTATAAATAATGGAGGTTGTTCAACATAAACATTTTCTTTTATAAAACCATTTAAAAAAGAACTTTTAACATCCATTTGATAAAGTTTAAAATTATGAAAACATGCGAAAGCTAATAAGATTCGTATTGCTTCAAGTCGGGCGACTGGAGCAAACGTTTCTTCATAGTCTATTCCCTCTTCTTGATTATATCCTTGTGCAACTAGTCTAGCTTTATTCCTAGTTATATTTCCTAGTTCATCTGCTTTATTTTTAAAGACCCATTTAGTACCGATAACTGATTGATCACTTGGTCTAGGAACAAGTTCCCAAACTTCGTTTCGTTCAAATTGATTTAGTTCTTCTTGCATAGCAAGAATCCAGTAGTCATCAGTTGAGGCTTCTTTTATATTCTTAGGTTCTATGTTAGAGAGAAAAGCTACATGACCAACTTGATTTAATTGATATCTGGTTTTAACGTTCGTGTTTACTTCTCCAATAATATTTTGGACAGGATGATGTCGTAAAATTTTAGGTGGAGAGTTTATTATATTAGTAGTAGTATTCTCATTTTCAGTAATATCGTGATTATTATTGAAAATTTCTTCAGTATTACTATTTTCATTCTGAGTAGCTTCATCATCAGAATCGATAGTAATATTTGGATTTATATATTTAAAATTTTCGTCAAATGAAACATGTAAACTTTCTTCAATAATTTGAGTTCTTTTATTAAAAATTTGATAAGCTTTACTTCGTTCCGAATATCCAACGAATATTCCTTCATCGGATTTTGGATCGAATTTGCCTAGTTGATCTTTAGTATTTAAAATAAAACATTTAAAGCCAAAAACTTTAAGATATGAAATATTTGGTTTTCTTCTATTTAGAAGTTCATATGGAGTATTCTTAGTTAACGGTCGAATGGAAACACGATTCAATACATAACAAGCAGTAGCTGCAGCTTCTGCCCAAAAATGTTTTGATAAATTGGTTCCATTTAATAAAGTTCTTGCACATTCTTGTAATGTTCTATTTTTTCTTTCTACAATGCCATTTTGTTGTGGTATTCTAGGAAATGAAAAATTATGGTTAATACCTTTCTTGTTACAAAATTGTTCAAAAACTTCATTTTCAAATTCTCCTCCATGATCACTTCTGATATTTCTAAATTTTAAACTTTTAATATTTTGAATTCTTTTAACGAACACTTTAAAATTATAAAAAGTATCACTTTTATTTTTTTTAAAAGAAAATCCAAGTGTATCTAGAAAAATCATCTACAATAACAAACACATATCTATTATGATTAATAGATTGAACTTGAGTTGGACCAAAAAGATCCATGTGTAAAAGTTCAAGTGGTTGTTATGTAGAAATTACCTTTTTTGATTTAAAAGAAGATTTTGTTAATTTTCCTAATTTACATGCATCACAAAATATATTCATTTTGAATTTCATGTCAGGTAAACCTTTAACTGATTTATTTTTTGCTAATTTATTGATGGTTTTAAAATTGATGTGACAAAATCTTTTGTGCCAAAGACAGGAATCATTTTCCTTAGCTATTAAACACAAATTTGAATCATTTTTAACATTCATATTTAAAATATAAATGTTTTTATCTTTTATTCCTTCAAAAATAGTGTTATGATTTTTATCGAAAATATTACATTTATTTTCTAAAAAAGTTATATTAAAACCTTTATCACATAACTGACTAATACTCAATAAATTATGTTTTAAATTTTTAACTAATAAAACATCAGTAGTGAGAGGTAAATTAGTGGTACCGTTGCTGCTGACATCGCCTTTACCGATGATATAACCTTTAGAGTTATCTCCAAAAGTGACCGATCCTCCATTTGAGTAGATAATGTTTGACAGCATTTCTTTGTTTCCAGTCATATGTTTTGAGCAACCGCTGTCTAAAATCCATTTTCCTCTCCTTTTATGTGGTACCTGCAAATTTTTTTTATAAAAAGTTGGTACCCGTTTCTTTTTAGGTCCTAAGAGTTAGATCTTAGGAAGCCAAACCCATACGGGTTCAGAATTCCCTTTATAAACATAGTTTTTGTTATTATGAACAGTTTCCATGAACATTTTGATATGTTTATTTCTTATTAAAACATTATTTGATTTTGGAATCCATATCTTAATGGTTTTAGTGTTTGACCAAACTTTTTTCTTAATATCCTTTTTAATATTATTATTAATTCTACTTTTAGCAAACTTATTTTGTTTCTTAAATCCTAGTCCAGATTTGTTGTTAGTGGATTGAGAATTTTCTAGTATTTTAGAAAGATTCTCTCTTCCTTTATTGAAATTTGAGATATTGTTTGAGATGTCATCAAATTTTATTTTTAGACTAGATTTTTCTAAATCTAAATCTTTAATTTTAGAATTTAAACCATTATTTTCAAAAGATAAAACATCATTTTTACTTTTCTGAATTTCTAGTTCTTCGGTTATTGAAGAAATTTGAGAAGATAAGTTAGAATTTGATTGTTGAGAAATTTCAAGTTCTTCTTCTAATATTTTCTTTTCATCTTTCAGCATATCTGCTTTTAAGACCGTCCTATCTAATTTTCTTTGTAAATCTTTATTTTCCTTTTTAAGTTGCTTTGCTAAATCTACTAATTCAGAATTAATTTCAATTAAATCTTCAAAACTAAGATCACTTACATCGTCGGATGAAGCCATGAAGCATACATTTGCTTGCTCATTTTCATTGTCACTTTCACTTTCTGATGACGATGATGAGTCTGTGTCGTTCCAAGTGATTGAAAAAGCTCTTCGTTTGGCTCTGTCCTTCTTCAAATTGCTCTTTTTACGTTCTGGACAATCCTTCTTCATGTGACCTTTCTTGTGACATTCATAACATTCCATTGTTGAAGATGATGGTTTGCTACTATTGGTATTGTTGTTGGAATTATTTTTGTTTCCCTTGAATTTATTTCTTTTGAATTTCAGAAACTTTTTGAAATTTTTAGCAATCATTGCCATATCTTCATTCTCTGAGTCGGAACTATCTTTTTCTGCTTGAAATGCCACATTCTTCTTTTCTTGTGCTACATTTCTCTTTGCCTGCAAATTTACTTCATAGGACATTAAATTACCTATCAATTCTTCTGGTTTTAATGTTGACAAATCACTTGCTTCTTCAATGGCTAGGACTTTTCTTTCCCATTCGCCAGTTAAAGAATTTAAGATTTTTGTGACAACATCAAAATCAGTAAATGTTTGTTCTAATGATAGTAGAGCATGATAAATATCCTGGAATCTAGAATACATATCATTTATAGATTCATTTGGCTTCATTTTGAAATTTTCAAATTGATTTTTCAACATAGAAATTTTGCTTAATTTAACTTTGTTCGTTCTTCATGTGTTACTTTAAGTGTTCTCCATATTTCATAACCAGAAGTGCACATGCTAACTCTATTGAATTCATTTCTATCTAATGCACAAAATAAAATATTCATAGCCTTTGCATTTGATGTAGCATCTAGTTTTTGTGTGTTACTCCAAGTTAAGTATTCTCCAGTAGGAGTTAGTACTCTCTTTGTATAACATTCCAGATATCAAAACCACTAGATTGCATATAGATTCTCATTCTAGTTGACCAATAATTAAAATTTAAACCATTAAAAAGTGGAGGTCGTGAAGTTGATTGACCTTCTGTGAAATTAGTATTAGTGTTAGTGCCAACATTGTTAGTTTGTGTCGTTGCCATATTACTAGAAACAAATATCAAATAACTTTGTGACGGTTATAAGATAACCTTGCTCCGATACCAAATGAAAGTGTACGTGCAGTACTAAGGATCGTGTAATATAATATATAAATGCGGAAACTGATAATAGCAGTAAAATAAAAATTAAAGTAAGCATGCCAGGAATTTTTATACTGGTTCGAACTTCCCGTTCTACGCCCAGTCCCAGAATATCCTCTGGATTTAGACTAAACCCCTCACTTAACCCGGAGGAATAAGTATACTACACCTGAGCAGCCGAACAGGAATTTTTCCGCCTCAACAGCCAAAGAGGACTTCAACTTAATACAAATAATTTGTTGACGAGTGTGTTCTGAATAACACGGATTGTCTTTTGATAATACAATTTTTCTATAATCAAATCCTCAAGAATATGTAGTGTATGTGAAGATTTAGAAGGAAGATAATCTCGTAGAATCGAAGTATATAAATTAATTCAGAGATTCTAGAGATATTGAATGAGAATGAATGCTTTTATTTGTAGAAATAAATAAAGAATAGATTGCAGAAGTATAAACAAGAATCGGTGATTGTAGAAGTGATTTGAACATGTTTATATAGTTGTAGAATAGTTATAATCTTTCATGAAGAGTTTCAATCAAAAGTTGTGTCCGTATCTCTTGGATTGAGGGACATTCCTCTTCATGATCAATCGTAACTCTTCAGGAAAACTAGCCGTTATGTTCAGGTCGGTCGACCTAAAAAACTGGCCGGTCAGCTGAGATTTAAAAACGTATACAGAATAATGTATATCTATGCACTTGACACAGAGTCGGTCGACCGAAGTTTCTGGTCGGTCAGCCGACCTGTTGTCAATTGCACAGTATACACTAATTTATGTATAATCTTAATATAAATCAATTTGTGTATGTGTGTGACTACTTGAGGAATGATTTTAACAATATTCTAAGACTCAATACATTAAAATATTCATACTAATCTTTGGATTGTAGTCTTGTCTCCTTTGTAGTGCATAATATACACTTATTCTCTTTTTGTCGCTTTCGTATAGTATTCTCGTCGTATGATCTCTGAAGCTTGTGTCATGAATCAAAACTCATGAATCAACATATGCCACTAGGCTTGCACAGTGCACTTCGTTGCTACATATATATGCCACTATGTTGCTCATGTTTACCATTCAAAAAAATTATAAAAAAAGGAATAAGCTTCCATTACAGTCTTGTAGAAATCTAAGATCCAAAAACTACAACAAAACCAAAAAGGAAGCAGTGCTCATTTTTATCATCTTTTAAACAGTGAGTATACTTTTTTGCTCTATTAATAAGTTATTATTATATACATTTATATTTGGGAATAATGTATGTATCTTGTTCTATAACAAATATCTCTGACTTATTTATGAAAAAGTGTGGATGCATATAGGTGTTAGCAGTTCATAAAACCCTCTGCCTTGCTTGTTTTGATAAAACAGTGGAACTTCCCACTTTGAAATGAATAACTTCACATCAAATCAGTTTTAAAACTTGATATAAAAATAAAAGTTGATAGTTTTTGGATATAGACCATTTTAAAATTTGTTTCATCAAATACCATTAAGTATAGAAGAAAAAAGACCCATTTTACAGTAGATGATCCAAATTTATTTGAGTTTTGAATGTTCAGATTTTATGAATGGATTATATGATTGGATTGTTGTTGAAATTTTGATTTTTGAAAGTGGATTGATGATTTTTAGTTGTATGTGATGGGAGATTTTTGGAGATGAACATATTTGGGGATAATGTGAAATTCCGGCGACGTGCTTGATGATGTGCATTGGCTTTGGTCATGGAGGATGTTAAAGGGGTGGCGCACACAAGAAAAATACTATGCTGATTTATAGTGGGTCGAGGTGGTGGCTTGTCGAGGTGGTTTTAGGGTTAAGGGTTGGTTGGGTTTGTTTCAGTTCGTGGTCAATGGCAAAGAAAAGGGGGAGAACGAGACATGCAGTCCAGGTGGAAAGGTAGAGGTGGTTGTGGCAATGTCTTGGGTAAGTTCTTGTGGAAGATGGTGAACGGGAGAGGCAAGGCATTTTGGTGGGGGTACGTTGTTCCAACTTGGGTTGGAGCTTGAAAAGTCATACGAGGATATGAACGTGTGTTCCAGGGGGTTGAGCAAAGTAAGGGGGTCATGGATGGCCGGTAGGGTAGGGATGGTCGGCGGTGAGTTTGGGTAGCCAAGGAGCAGCGTATACATTGTTGGTCTCAAGTGAAAGAAGAACGAAGAGGGAAGAACTGAAGATAGGAGGAAGAAAAGGAGGGTTTGGTCTTGTGTTGTTGGGCCGGGTGGCATGGGCCGAAGGGAGAAAAAGGAAAAAAATGGAACGTATATTCTTTTTAAACACTAATTCTATTGTCATTATAAATCCAATCAGCATGAAATCTTTAGCATTGTAATTCTCCCTTCTAATATTTTAAGCTTAATTTATTTTGTAAAGTAAAATTTTTATTATTTATAACAATTAAAGTAAGTAATTAATTAAATTCTTAATTAATTAAATCTTAGGTTAATAAAATAAGATTAGCCATTAATTGGGTTGCTCAATTTTAATTAACTAAAAATAAATTGTTTATATTTTCTTTAATTTATAATTATTTTGGGTTAATAATATAAATGGTTTCAATAATTAAAGTTAATAAAATCTTGATTTGCGAATTGTTTAATATTCACTATGAATCGTTAAATTGGTTAACGACCTATGCTTTGGCTTATCTCTATTGAATATTTATTTCAATTATTCTTGTCTGTGCCATTAAGTAGCCAAATGAAATTTAAAATAGTTAGAACATGACGTTGATATGTTTATTTGGAAATAAACATATGTAACAAATTCCAATATGTGAATGTTGTCACCCTGAATATGAATCATTTATTCCAACGGACTTAGACATTTAAAGTTATCATCTAGATTCGAAGAGACCGGGATCGGATATCAGTGTCATCCGAAACCACTTCAATTTGATAATCTCCATGAACCTTTACCGTTTTGATTATAGAGAGTAATAGGCTGGAATTGGATTAATCTAACAAATTCGACTATTTTAAATAAGTATTGTACTTAGACACTATTATAATATCGATGTACTTTTGCAAAAGTGCTTTGGTTATAATAAGATAGAAACTCGTCGTGTTTGTACGAGTTACCTTGGTTTTCAATGAATGTTTATAACTTAAGTATTTCAAATTAAGTAGGTTTTACTCACACTAGCTTCCAGCCTGACTCGGGTGCTGCTTTGTTGTAATGCTCGGGTCATACCGAGTATTACAGTTTTCAGGTTAGGATGTTTTGGAGCTCAGGAGATGATCTGGAAGGTAGAGATGTATTGCACGTATTTGATTATATTCTGCTATGTATTATAGGCTGTGTATTCAACATTTAGGGACAAGTTATTATAACTGTCCATATTTATATGCTGATGATTGTACTTTGATAACTTGTATGTATATTAATAGTTATAGCTTCCCTTTTATATAAAATGCTGTTATTGTATATTATATTTTATTCCGCTGCGATTGTGGGATTCTGTGTGGCTATTTCTATTTCTTTTTATATCTCTTTCTTCTTAACCCTAACAACCTGGTATTTCCCAGCACTTAATTACTCGGCACACTATATAGTGAACGTATTAGTGTCAATTTTCGGGAGTCGAAAACCGCCCGGTCGTTACACGTGGTATAAGAGATGAAGGTTAAGCAAGAACCTTGGCTCTGGTGCGGATTACTCATTAGAGATAGGGTTAGTAGTACCCTAGAATGAGTTGAGTGTATTATACATGAGGGTGTACTTGTTATTTTCTCATAGAATGATTTTAAAAATGATTTTAAAATAATTTTTATATAAGATTATATTTTGATATAAAAAGTGATAATATTTTTGAAGTATTATAGTAATTAAGGTGATTGATTGTAATTATTATAATCAAATAAGATTGTAAGATTTAAGTGGTAATATATATATAATCAAATGGAAATTTGGGTAAGAATGAAATATGCAAACAAGTTAAGCTAAAAATGGATTCAAATTAGAATTTAAATTCTGGAAATTTCGGAAGTGTTTTTTAAAAGTGTTTTGAAATGAAATAAGTTTACCCTGATTGTATTTTTTAGAAAATTATTATGGATATCATAAAATCGGTTAGTGTGCCTTAATAAAGGATGTTTATTACAGAATAAACAATGGTAAAAAAGGGTGAAATGTTTAAGGAAATAAATTATATAATCTTAATTCATAAACATGACTTATAAATTAAAAATGGATCTAAATTGTAAGGTTTTGAATCTAAGTTCTAAAATTTTTGAAATGTGTTTCAAAGTGTTTAAGGAAATAATAAGTAATATTATTTAGAATATTTTTGATATGAAAATTTTATTTGGAAAATAAGAGTTGTTTAGAAAATTCCGAAGGAATTTTTTTTGGTGGAAAACCAGGGTTAGTTTAAAATTAAAATATGTGATTTGGTATATAAATGGAATATATATATATATATATATATGATTTCAAGGTGAATTGAAATAAATATCCGGGTTTGAATTCTAGGATTCCCATTGAAATGAGAAGTATAACCCAAAAGAAAAGTAATTTTTTGAACTTATAACTGGGAAGAGATATCATTAAGAAATTTAAATTTAAAAGGTAAAATTTTAATTAAGTAAGTTTAAATGGATTGAACGAATTAGGAATTAACTCAGGCCAAGTTAGATAATTTTTAAACTTATAACCTGAAATTAGAAATTTCAAGGTGAAATTAAAATTTAATTTATGGAAGTTAAATGAATTAAATCGTGAAAGAAAAGGTGTAGATATGACAAGAGTTGCAAAGGAAGAATGTATGTGTAAATGATTTCAAAACGATTTTTGAAATAAAACGAGTTTTGAATTCTGGAAATTTGTGATGAATGCTATTGATTGATGTTTTAGATAATTTGGATGTTTATTTACTTTGATATATCCTGCTATCATTCTGTATATTATTTACGGTATATAAAACTGTAAATTGAATTATTTCGGATAAATCAAGAAGTGGGCTGAAATGACATTTATTTTGGATTGAAATGATATATATCCATCACTGAAATTAAATAGAAATAAAACTTTGATTTGAAACTATTTAAATGATTTTGATTTTAATAAATAAAATGAACTTGAGTTCGAAATGTTAAAACCGGACTTGTCAACTGGAATTGTTTAAAGAATCGGGTTTGAAGTTTTGAAGTTATGATTGGGAAATCATTTGAATTCCAAAAATTGATTTGTTTTGAAAGGATTTGAACTCTCACTCAAACCATGAAAAAAAATCCAAATAAAATTAATTAAATGGATATTTCGAAATTTGGGCTTGGAATTGAATTATTTTGAAAGATTTGGATTGCTAAATTGAATATTAAAGGTTAACTTGATTTAAGTGATTTAAATCGATATATTGAGAATCGAACTTGAATTTATATAAATCGAGATGTTTTAAAATTGAGAATTGAACTGAAATTAATTCAAATTGGAATTGGATTGAATTAATTAGAAATATAATCGAAATTGAATTAATTTGAAATCGAAAAGGGAATTGATTTGAATTAGAATGGCAATCGAAGTTAATTCGAAATGGGATCGGAATTGAACCAATATAAATGGAAATGGAAACTGAAATTGATTTGAGTTGGAAGATTGGGAATTGAATCAGTTTGAATTTGAAACTATTTTCAAACAAATTATTTTAATATAAACTGTTTAAAATCTATCTTCTTAAATATTCAAATTATTTTGATTTTCCAAGCTATTCACTATACAAACCATTTTTTTTAAAACTCAGGCTATCTTATGTTAACTATTTAACTATTTTAAAACTATTCAAGCTATTTTCTAAATTCAAACTGGTCAGAGTGGAAATTGTTTATATTTAAATCATGGATTTAAATACGAATTAGGATAATTTGAAGTTATAACCCATATGGAAATTCAAAGCAATTTTGAATTGAAACCGAAACCGAGATATTAAAGAAAAAGTGATTTTGAAATGAAATAGTATATTTTGAGTAAATATGATGATTTTAAAATGAAGAATGAATAGTTATTATAACTGAAACTTACTTTATAAGAAGTAAGGAATGTTACCAATAACTTTGAAAAGTAATCGAACCTAAAAATTTGATTTGGCATTAATGAGATTATAAATATTAGCTACATATTCAAACTCCCCTTGTTGAATTTATAACCATGAGGAAATAATCTTTGAAAGATATTTGAAAGTACCAAATAGAGTTTATATAAGTATGAGATGGACTCAGAAATTATTGATCCGAAAATTATTCGATTTGAAAGGAATGGTCTTATATGTATATGAGAATGAAACTGAAATAGTTTTGGAACCTATTAATTTTTTAAAAGACTTCGGATTTTTGGCATATAGTCAATTTTGGAAATTGGGTAAACCAAATTTGAAAACTATCGATTTTAAAGATATCGATTTTGTGTAGATAAAGTTTATATGTGATACATATAAAGAGTATGATTTGAAAGGTACTATGTATATGGTATAGTATGTTTTGAGACAAAAGTATGGAAAGGCACCCCCATGAAAGTCGAAACTTAGAGTAGGAGATCCACTGGGTGGTTCTGCCTAGGAATCCACTGGGTGGGTTCAATGAGAACTAGGATCCTATAGGACGTCCGAACAAAACTCATGAGATCCTAGTGATCATTTATTGGGTAGCGTAAGTCGAGAGGTGCTGATACCTACAGTTACATTAGGTTTTTCTGTGATAGCAATGCAACCTTTATGTAACTACGATCTATCGCAGTTCCATAGCATAATTCGAAGGCAGTGATTGCCTACAATCTATGTTTGATTTCGTTGTGATAGCGACGTAACATTGGCAGATTGTGATCTATGTGGTTTGGTTCCATACCGTAATTCGGGTGGCAGCAATTGCCTACGGTCTAAGTTGGGTTTCACTGGGATAGTGACACAACCATTGTGTAGCCTGCGATCTTTGTGGTTTTCTTTCGTTTGGTAGCATAGTTCGAGGGGCAGAGATTGCCTACATACTACTTATAGTTTTGATGTGATAGCAATGCAACCGTTGTGTGGTTGCGGACTATGGTGTTCCCATGGCGCAAGTCGAGGGGTATTGATGCCTACGGTTTTCTTATAATTTCACTGGGATGGCGGCGCAATCATTGGGTCAACCGCTATCCATGGTGATGAAAGGGGGGTGATACTTTCCATATCATTTAAAAAAAGATTTTCAAGTATTTTCACTAGGTGTTGAAATGGGTCTACAAAGCACATATAGATTTTTAGTCCTACGCCTGATCAACGTATGACTAAATTTTTGTAAGTACAAGGATTGACTTGTTAAGACATCGAGTTATAAAAAAATATTTTAAATATAAAACTAGCTTGCTAATACTACATAATTTAAACTGTATGTATTTTTAAATTGTTTAATAAAAGGGTAAGGAGTTTAAATGTTTAAAAGAATGATTTATTTAATAATATACATCAAATTCTAATTCTCGTTTCGTTCCTTTTCGAGGATGAAAAGTTCTAAGGGGGGAGGAATGTAACGATCTGGATTTTTGATACCTATTCTTGGGATAATTAACTGATTTTAATTTTGAAATATTAATTTTTATGAGTCAAATAGATAAATTTTATGATGTTTAAAATATCTGAATATATATATATATATATATAAATTGATTAAAAACTATATTAATTTTAAATTATAAATTTCTGGATATGATAATTTTTTGTAGATAAATGTATATAAACTCCACCATTAAAAATTTAAGATGGAATATCCATACAAGTATATACATAAATATATATAAGCTTTATGATGTTTTATAATATATGTAAGTATATATGTATACATATATGTATATATATAGCTATATGAAGTAAATGTATATGTATAAATGTTATATAAAATAGTGTAATGTAAATGTAAATAAACATGTAAATATATACACATAAGTGTCGACCTTCTTACGATGAAAATAGGTGTGTAAGTAAATACGAAAACAATTGAATATGTAATTATGCAACATGTAAACATGTACATGGTAAACAGTTGACACATAAGATTATATATATATATATATATACACACACACACACACACACACACACACACACACATAAAGGGACATCATGATGATAAATATCTACTCAAGCAAATAATAAATCACATCTTTCACTCAATTTTCAAGTCAATAAGGAAATCAAGCCACTTAAATAAAAAAAATAAAATCAGCCTTTTAATCAAATTAACCACTAAACAAAAGAAAATAAAATAAAAATAATAAAATGTGAAAAGCCTGTACAGGTATATACTACCAAGCTTGCACAGTACACTTCATTGCTATATATATATATGCCACTATATTGCTCATTTTTACCATTCAATAAAATTAAAAAAAAAGAATAAGCTTCTATTACAGTCTTGTAGAAATCTAAGATCCTAAAACTACAACAAAACCAAAAAGGAAGCAGTGCTCATTTTTATCATCTTTGAAACAGTGAGTAAAACTATTTTGCTTTGTTAATAAGTCATTACAATATACATTTATATTTGAGAATAATGTATGTATCTTGATATAGGTGTATATAGGTGTTAGCAGTTCATAAAACCCTCTACCTTGTTTGTTTTGATAAAAAACAGTGGAACTTCCCACTTCGAAAATGAATAAATTCACATCCAATCAATTATAAAACTTGATATAAAACTAAAAATTGATTATATTTTAATGTAGGACATTTTAAAATTTGTTTCATCAAATTTCATTAAGCATAGAAGAAAAAAGACCTCTTTGTTGAATATGCGCTTATATGTTTTTGTTTGATGATAATAAACATATATATTCATTTAAATGTATTTGGTTATGTACTATTTTGTTTTACATAGATTAAATAAATATTTGTTGAATAAAATAAATTATACAGAATTTGAATTTGAATTCAAACAGAACAAGTTACACAGATTTTGAATTCAAACAGAAATTTTATTCAAACAAATATTTATTACAATCTTGAATAGTACAATTTCAAGCTCTCACTATACATATACATTTTTGAATACATCACGATTTCAATTTACATTTATAACCTCACTACATATCACTCACACTCGTATTTTGTCTTCAACTGCATGCTAGTTTGAATCCAGCATCTGAGAAATCTGCAAAAATATTCACTAACGCAGTAAAATTGAAAAAGAAATATTTTTGCAATATAAAATGAAATACGATTTTTTGAAAATATCGTTTGCCTCAGTTATTTGGGTTGTTCGTCATCATTCACACTTGAATTCATCACAAAGTCGTGCATATAGATATTACAGGGACAGGTAACCATAAGTGGCTGCAATACACACGTGTACATTCATACACGTGTGCACTGCCTCGCCAACTCGTGTGTGCAGCCAACAAGAGCAAGTGTACAACAGTGTCAAGTTGAAAACAGTTCAAAGCTTCAAACTGCATAAGTGACCATGCAAACTGACTCGAACCAATACAGTGACAATATGCAGCATACCAGAGGTTACAACATCAAAGAATCAAGTACACATGTATGCAGTGACACATCAATGAAGACACAGCCCAACAAAACAGTGTCAAAGAAAATGTCAACATAAAGTACTACAGAGATCAATGCAACTTCACAGCAATCATAACACAAGCCAGAGTGAATGCAGACAAGCACATGAATACATAAAGCTACAAGTGATGCAGCATCAATCAAAAAGTGATATGGTGAAGCACTGACTCAAATACAACTACAAGGCATGAAACCATAGTGAAACAGTTCAAGTGGACAGTGAAGGCAGTACACAAGTGAAACAACAAAATGAATGTTATGTTCAAACATAAGATGAATAATACGACAGCTACTCAATGATACAGTAGCAAACTACAGTGATGCAGCCAGTACCAACATGGACAGAAGGCAGTGAAACTCAAAGCAATGATCAAGTGCAAATAAATGGAACACAAGTCAGTGGCAAGCTACAAGGCATAGCAACTGCATAGCAACGACAACAAGACCAGCTTCAAATGCATCAGTGATCAACACAGCAGTTCATACATCATATATAGGACAGTAACAAACACAAATGAAGACTGCATCATGATACAAGGCCAGAAACTGCAATATCAAGTACAAGTGCAGACAACAAAGACTACAACAACTCCAGAAGTAACAAGTTGAAGCAGTAGTTAACAAGCAATGTGCAACTCGAGAAACAGTATGGTTAAATGTCAAAGCGAACAATGTCGAATACATGAACAAGTGTAGCATCTGTATCAGAGCAAGAGCAAATGTCACAGTGAAGCCAAAAGAAATTCGAAGGGATAACCAAGTCAAAGCCAGTGGCAGTCAAACATAGCAAGTATCGAATACAGAGAAATCAGTAAAGCAGTAATTGACCAGTGAACGCAATGGTAATGGCAAGTCACGAAGACAGATACTTCTTTGAGAAAGTCAAATTCAAGAAAGAGGAAAGTTGTTGCCGTATCAATCAAGAGAATCGAACGCGTGAAATCAAAACCGTGATTTTCAAGTTTAAAACATATCAGGAAAGCCGTGAGTATCACGTGTAACAAAATCAGGAAAGCCGTGCGTATCAAGTTGCAACAAATTAGGAAAGTGATGAAGTCGCAAGTGAATACGAACGAATCAAGTGATTCGAATTCATATAAATACCAAACCCAATTTACATCATCGGCATCGAGTTTAATCAAGTACAATCAAGTTAAAGCAAGCAATTGAACCAGCAACGAGAGAAATTACATACCGAACAACTACAAACTCGATCATCAGAGAACGAGCGAGCCAAGCAACAACGAACTCGATCAACAGAGGAGCTAAGCAAATCAGATAATCAACATAAGCGTGCTCCAGAAAAGCCCCAATTTGGATTGAAGAAACAAAGCCGCAAATTTACAGTAGCAAAGAAAAAGGGGCCGAAGCCCTAATTCGACAAAGAGAGGCCGACATTTTTCACAAGCAAAAGAAGGGAACGGGTTGAAATTCAAGTGGGCCGGCCTTATTATTAAAAGGGGGATTTAATTTCTAATTTTATTAAAGGGGTTTTCTTTATTTTTATTTTGAGCAAAAATTGTAGAGTCAAAGTTCGTATTTTAATTTTTGCTCCTGGTTTAATTTTGAAGTCTGTTTTTTCTTTTTGAGCCAAAGAATTTGTAAATCACCACCTAGGGATTAGGTAGTGTCAGATTGTCTATTTAGAATTAGTTCAGTGAGCAGGGTGTGCGAGTTTGCAAAATTCTATTGTAGGCGGGAGCAGAGTTTGCAAGTAAGCGAAGCTCTATAGGCGGGAGGCAAAGTTTGCGAGTAAGCGAAACTCTATAGGCGGAGCAGGGTGTGCGAGTCTAGTAGAGTGTTTGTGAGCGTGGAGCAAATGTTTGCGAGCAGGGTGTGCGAGTCTAGTAGAGTGTTTGTGAGCGTGGAGCAAATGTCTGCGAGTCTGGTAGAGTGTTTGTAAGCGTGATACTGTTTAATTCTAATAGAAATCTGTGAATGCAGCAGTAGGCAGGGGTTGCCGAAGCTGGGTAAATTTTGTGTGTGATTTACTTTTCAGCATATTTATTTCTGCTATTATATTTCTGTGTTTAATTCGAGAAAATTTGCTATAACCCTATTCACCCCCCCTCTAGGGTTAATCTAGATCCTACAAGTGGTATCAGAGCCCGGTATATAATTTTTTATTTAACTCTAGAGTCATGAGTCTACAAAATAATGCTTTTTCTGAGGGGCAATCTATCGTTAGGCCACCCATGTTTAACGGGAATGATTATGCTTATTGGAAAGTTAGGATGAGTATTTATCTTAGTTCCGTTGATTATGATGTTTGGGATATTATTGAAACTGGCTATAAACCTCCCACTATAATCGTTGGTGATACTGAGATTCCTGAACCTAAGGATAGGTGGGATGCTAACGATAAGAGATTGAAAACAACAAATGCTAAAGCCATGAATGCTTTGATATCTGCTCTTGATAAAAATGAATTTAATAGAATTTCTCATTGTACAACAGCACAGGAAATTTGGCACACTTTGGAGGTGACACACGAAGGAACTTCTCAAGTCAAGGAGTCTCGTCTAGCCCTATTCAGCAATGAATACGAGAACTTTGTGATGGACAAAGGCGAGAACATAAAAGACATGTTTGGACGCTTTTCAACTTTGGTGTACAACGCTAGAGCACTTGGGAAGGTATTTACTGAGGTAGAGCTTGTGCGGAAGATACTACGAGTTTTACCAATGAACTTTGAGGCAAAAGTCACGGCAATCCAAGAATCGAAAGATCTGAGTAAGCTAAGCATGGAGGAGTTGATTGGCAACTTGATGACATATGAGCTTGAGCTAAAAGCAAAGGAAGAACGCAACAACTCCGAACCAAAGAAGAAGACGATTGCCTTAAAGAGCAAAGAAGAGAGCGATGAAGATGAAGGAGAAGATCCAATTGAAGAGCTTGCAATGGCTGTCAATAATCTTAGAAGATGGTCTAGATTCAAGCCACGCAAGAAGAAAACAAAGGGCAATAGGTCAAAAGATTCCGAAAATTCCGATAATGAACTGACATGTTATAACTGCAACAAGCCTGGCCACATCAAACCAAAATGTCCACTTCTCAAAAACAACAAAGGAAAGAAAAAGGCGAAGAAGGTATTTGCAGCGACTTGGGATGATGAAGAAGGAGAAGAAGCTTCGGATAGCAGCTCAGAGGAGGCTAACTTGTGTCTTATGGCGAAATCAAATTCAGATTCAAGCTCAGAGGAATCTAGTGAGGAAGGTGAGTATTCCTATAGAGATCTTGTTTTTATGTGTTCTGATCTTACTAAAGTAGTTGATGCTCTTGAATCTAAAATTGAAAAACTGAAAACTGATAGGGGAGAACTTGCTCGTAAAAATTTTAGGTTAGAAACTAAACTTGAAAATATTCAAAACCTAGAATGTAAAAGATGTAAAGTTTTAGATTCAGAATTGACAAGACTTAAGAATAACTCTGAGAATCTTGAAAAAGAAAACTTGAATCTTAAGGAAACCATCGACACTAGGAAAAAGGATTTTATAAATCGATGCACCTCACTTGTCACTGAAAATACAACACTAAAAACCAAAGTCCAAAATCTTGAGAAATCTTTGAATAATTTTTCAAGAGGCGAAAAATCTTTCAACATGCTATTGGGAAATCAAATTTTTGCTAACAACAGAAAAGGACTTGGTTTTGGGAAAACACAAGCTGAGGATAATGCAAAAGGGAAAAGTGTCTTTGATATATGTGAAATAATTGGACATCATTCTGAAAATTGTAGTCATAGGAACAAGAACACAAAATTTATACAAGTTTGGGTTCCTAAGAATTCTACAAACAAATTTCATGTCTATTGGAACAAGAATGAAAAGACTAAACAAGTTTGGGTTCCAAAGGGTTTGTTTATTCATAATGTTTCTGCCACTAACAATCATGGACCTAGAAATAGGTCACAAAAATCTTTCAGCATGTAGGTGTGGTGGCAGGCTAAGGAACAACAACGGTGTTCTCTGGATTTTGGCTGTTCCAGAAACACAACGGGCAACATAGCAAAGTTCCTTAGCCTAATATAAAGGTGACAGAATCACAATGGGCAATCACGAGAAATTATCGTAAAGGTAAAACAGGTGAAGGTATATTAAATGTGATAATCTGCACCATATTCTGAATTAAATCAGCCAAAATTGTGATAATGATGTGATGTCTTTAATTCTGACTTACTGATATGATTTTTCCTTTGACTTGTTCTTACTTTGATTTGTGCTCAAAAGTAGACCAACCATCCTTTCATCATTGAACTTAATATGTTTGGTCAAATGATGGTATTTTATTGTTCCTTGATTACTCGTGCTACACTAAGACATATTTTTGACATTTTGATCACTGCTTGTAAATTTGCACGATTTCAAACTCATGTGAAAAAGGATTTTAAGAAATTGTTGAAACTTCAAGAAATTGTTTTTGAAATAATTAAGATGTTGATTGACTGTTGATTACTCATGAATAAAATTGTTTATCCTATGGTTCCTGAAATTAACACCATGATATTTGTTTGAGTGTGAACATGGCTTCAATTCAAAATCCAAAGAATGTCATTTAAATTGTTGTTAAAATTGGGTTTAAAATTTTTGATACACACTTCATGTCTGGTTTACCAAATCCAGTTAGTGATATTTTGGATTGAAAAAGAAATTCAGATGCAATTCATACTAGTAATCTAGTTGATAGAAAACTTACGAGTTGAACGTGATTTATTGTGAAACATTCATTTGCTGCATCATTTTTTCAAAGAAAATATCTGCATATTTTTCACTTGAAATAATTTTTCATTTAGCAGAATTTTTTTTCTCTCATATAACCCCTTCGAGAAAATAATTGTTTAACCATTTTTTCAGATTAGTTAATTTCATTTGATTTTAAATGACAAATTTTGACTGATCCGACTCCCTACTAATTATCAAAGAGATAAATAGTGATTGAAAAAGTGATGAGTGTTGATATTTAACATACATTACTCAAGAGAGTATATTTGGAAAATTTCTTTAGGAATTAAAACAAGAATTATAAAATTTTCTTTTGTTAGGTAAAGATTCCATGACCATTTCTATATCTATCATTATTTCTATCGACCATGGTTTATCAAATATTCAATATAGTTTGTCGATATGTGGTACTACAATCAGGAATCATTTGTTTTTCATGTCATATTTTTTTAAATAAATAAATAAATATCCAAAGTATTCACTCTCATTTAAAAGTCCTCACGGTTATGCATGGGTGAATTACTTGATTTCTTATTATGTGCTTCCATGCTCATTTAAAAGTCCTTACGGTTATGCATGTATGGAACGCATATCAAAATTAAATTGTTTAAATAGACAAGTTGATTCTAATCCCATTTAAAAGTCCTCACGGTCATGCGTGGTTAGAAGATACTTGATTTCATTTTTTAAAATTAAATTCGAATACTACTAATCTCATTTAAAAGTCCTAACGGTTATGCATGATTAGTAGATATTCAAATTCCTGATATAAATGTACCACAAGTTGATTCAACTGTATGATTTTATATGAACACCATATCCATCATTTCTAAAATTGGAATATGCGCCTAACAAGGGTAGTTATTGTTTTTGTTTGATTCTTATTGAAGTTTAATATTTATATTCAATTTGAGATTAATGTTGGATTAATATCGATCACTTTATCTCTATTTTTCTCTCACACTATTATTCTTTTGCTGATAACAAAAGGGGGAGAGAAAAGTTAAGATTTTGTCAAATAGAATCAAGCAAAGGTCAAATAATTTTTATGCATCTAGGCTCATTTGAATATATTTCTATTTGTATGCATATATGTAGGGGGAGCATCATGTAGAGAGGAAGCACTTAAATAGGGGGAGCAATTAGAGTATATAATTGGTCAAATACATTTAACACGGTCAAAATCTTAAATATATGTTTGTTATCATCAAAAGGGGGAGATTGTTGAATGTGCGCTTATATGTTTTTGTTTGATGATAATAAACATATATATTCATTTAAATGTATTTGGTTATGTACTATTTTGTTTTACATAGATTAAATAAATATTTGTTGAATAAAATAAATTATACAGAATTTGAATTTGAATTCAAACAGAACAAGTTACACAGATTTTGAATTCAAACAGAAATTTTATTCAAACAAATATTTATTACAATTTTGAATAGTACAATTTCAAGCTCTCACTATACATATACATTTATGAATACATCACGATTTCAATTTACATTTATAACCTCACTACATATCACTCACACTCGTATTTTGTCTCCAACTGCATGCTAGTTTGAATCCAGCATCTGAGAAATCTGCAAAAATATTCACTAACGCAGTAAAATTGAAAAAGAAATATTTTTGCAATATAAAATGAAATACGATTTTTTGAAAATATCGTTTGCCTCAGTTATTTGGGTTGTTCGTCATCATTCACACTTGAATTCATCACAAAGTCGTGCATATAGATATTACAGGGACAGGTAACCATAAGTGGCTGCAATACACACGTGTACATTCATACACGTGTGCACTGCCTCGCCAACTCGTGTGCGCAGCCAACAAGAGCAAGTGTACAACAGTGTCAAGTTGAAAACAGTTCAAAGCTTCAAACTGCATAAGTGACCATGCAAACTGACTCGAACCAATACAGTGACAATATGCAGCATACCAGAGGTTACAACATCAAAGAATCAAGTACACATGTATGCAGTGACACATCAATGAAGACACAGCCCAACAAAACAGTGTCAAAGAAAATGTCAACATAAAGTACTACAGAGATCAATGCAACTTCACAGCAATCATAACACAAGCCAGAGTGAATGCAGACAAGCACATGAATACATAAAGCTACAAGTGATGCAGCATCAATCAAAAAGTGATATGGTGAAGCACTGACTCAAATACAACTACAAGGCATGAAACCATAGTGAAACAGTTCAAGTGGACAGTGAAGGCAGTACACAAGTGAAACAACAAAATGAATGTTATGTTCAAACATAAGATGAATAATACGACAGCTACTCAATGATACAGTAGCAAACTACAGTGATGCAGCCAGTACCAACATGGACAGAAGGCAGTGAAACTCAAAGCAATGATCAAGTGCAAATAAATGGAACACAAGTCAGTGGCAAGCTACAAGGCATAGCAACTGCATAGCAACGACAACAAGACCAGCTTCAAATGCATCAGTGATCAACACAGCAGTTCATACATCATATATAGGACGGTAACAAACACGAATGAAGACTGCATCATGATACAAGGCCAGAAACTGCAATATCAAGTACAAGTGCAGACAACAAAGACTACAACTCCAGAAGTAACAAGTTGAAGCAGTAGTTAACAAGCAGTGTGCAACTCGAGAAACAGTATGGTTAAATGTCAAAGCGAACAATGTCGAATACATGAACAAGTGTAGCATCTGTATCAGAGCAAGAGCAAATGTCACAGTGAAGCCAAAAGAAATTCGAAGGGATAACCAAGTCAAAGCCAGTGGCAGTCAAACATAGCAAGTATCGAATACAGAGAAATCAGTAAAGCAGTAATTGACCAGTGAACGCAATGGTAATGGCAAGTCACGAAGACAGATACTTCTTTGAAAAAGTCAAATTCAAGAAAGAGGAAAGTTGTTGCCGTATCAATCAAGAGAATCGAACGCGTGAAATCAAAACCGTGATTATCAAGTTTAAAACATATCAGGAAAGCCGTGAGTTTCACGTGTAACAAAATCAGGAAAGCCGTGCGTATCAAGTTGCAACAAATTAGGAAAGTGATGAAGTCGCAAGTGAATACGAACGAATCAAGTGATTCGAATTCATATAAATACCAAACCCAATTTACATCATCGGCATCGAGTTTAATCAAGTACAATCAAGTTAAAGCAAGCAATTGAACCAGCAACGAGAGAAATTACATACCGAACAACTACAAACTCGATCATCAGAGAACGAGCGAGCCAAGCAACAACGAACTCGATCAACAGAGGAGCTAAGCAAATCAGATAATCAACATAAGCGTGCTCCAGAAAAGCCCCAATTTGGATTGAAGAAACAAAGCCGCAAATTTACAGTAGCAAAGAAAAAGGGGCCGAAGCCCTAATTCGACAAAGAGAGGCCGACATTTTTCACAAGCAAAAGAAGGGAACGGGTTGAAATTCAAGTGGGCCGGCCTTATTATTAAAAGGGGGATTTAATTTCTAATTTTATTAAAGGGGTTTTCTTTATTTTTATTTTGAGCAAAAATTGTAGAGTCAAAGTTCGTATTTTAATTTTTGCTCCTGGTTTAATTTTGAAGTCTGTTTTTTCTTTTTGAGCCAAAGAATTTGTAAATCACCACCTAGGGATTAGGTAGTGTCAGATTGTCTATTTAGAATTAGTTCAGTGAGCAGGGTGTGCGAGTTTGCAAAATTCTATTGTAGGCGGGAGCAGAGTTTGCAAGTAAGCGAAGCTCTATAGGCGGGAGGCAAAGTTTGCGAGTAAGCGAAACTCTATAGGCGGAGCAGGGTGTGCGAGTCTAGTAGAGTGTTTGTGAGCGTGGAGCAAATGTTTGCGAGCAGGGTGTGCGAGTCTAGTAGAGTGTTTGTGAGCGTGGAGCAAATGTCTGCGAGTCTGGTAGAGTGTTTGTAAGCGTGATACTGTTTAATTCTAATAGAAATCTGTGAATGCAGCAGTAGGCAGGGGTTGCCGAAGCTGGGTAAATTTTGTGTGTGATTTACTTTTCAGCATATTTATTTCTGCTATTATATTTCTGTGTTTAATTCGAGAAAATTTGCTATAACCCTATTCACCCCCCCCCCCCTCTAGGGTTAATCTAGATCCTACACTCTTTTACAGTAGATGATCCAAATTTAGTTGAGTTTTGAATGTCAAGATTTTATGAATGGATTATATGATTGAGTTCGTTGTTGAAAATTTTGATTTTTGAAAGTGATTTGGTGATTTTTAGTTGTGTGCGATGGGAGATTTTTGGAGATGAACGTATTTGGGGAAAATGTGAAATTCCGGCGACGCGCTTGATGATGTGCCTTGGCGTTGGTCGTGGAGGATGCTTAAGGGGTGGCGCACGCAAGAAAAATACTATGGTGATTTGTAGTGGGACGTGGTGGCTTGTCTAGGTGGTTTTAAGGTTTAAGGGTTGGTTGGGTTTGGTTTTGGTTCGTGGTCAATGGCGAAGAAAAGGGAGAGAAGGGGACGTGCGGTCCAGGGGGGAAAGGTAGAGGTGGTTGTGGCAATGTCTTGGGTAAATTCTAATGAAAGATGGTGAACGGGAGAGGCGAGGCATTTTGGTGGAGGTACGTTGTTCCAGGTTATGGGTTGGAGCTTGAAAAGTCGTACGAGGATATGAACGCGTGTTCCAAGGGGTTGAGCGAAGTAAGGGGGTCATGGATGACCGGTGGGGATGGTCGGCAACGAGTTTGGGTAGCCAGGGGGCAGCGTGCACGTGCACATGATCATGCACGTTGTTGGTCTCGAGTGAAACAAGAATGAAGAGGGAAGAACTGGAGATAGGAAGAAGAAAAGGAGAGTTCGATCTTGTGTTGTTGGGCCGGGAGGCATAGGCCGAAGAAAGAAAAAGGGAAAAAATGGAACTTATATATATAGTTTAACACTCTAATTCTATTGTTATTATAAATCCAATCAACATGAAATCCTTAGCATTGTAGTTCTAACTTCTAATATTTTAAGCGTAATTTATTTTGTAAAGTAAAATTTAATTATTTATAATAATTAAAGTAAGTAATTAATTAAATCTTAGGTTAATAAGATAAGATTAGCCATTAATTGGATTGCTTAATTTTAATTAACTAGAAATATTTTTTTTATATTTTCTTTAATTTATAATTATTTTGGGTTAATAATATTTATGGTTTCAATAATTAAAGTTAATAAAATCCTGATTTGTGAATTGTTTAATATTAACTAATAATCGTTAAATTGGTTAACGACATATACTTTGGCTTATTTCTATTGGATATTTATTTCAATTATTCTTGTCTATTCCATTAAGTAGCCAAATGAAATTTAAAATAGTTAGAACAAGACGTTGATATGTTTATTTGGAAGTAAACGTATGTAACAAATTCTCATATGTGAATATTGTCACCTAGAATATGAATCGTTTATTTAAACGGACTTGGACATTTAAAGTTATCATCTAGATTCGAAGGGACCGGGATCCGATATCAGTGTCATTCGAAGCCACTTCAATTTGATAATTATCGCGAACCTTTACGGTATTGATTATAGAGAGTTATAGGCTGGAATTGGATTAATTTAACAAATTCGACTATTTTAAATAAGTATTGGACTTAGATACTACTATTATATCGATGTACTTCTATAAAAGTTTTACTCACGCTGGTTTCCACCCTAACTCGGGTGTTACTTATTACAATGCTCGGGTCATACCGAGTATTACAGTTTTCAAGTTAGGACGTTTTGGAGCTCAGAAGATGAGCTGGATGGCGGAGACGTATTGCACGTATTTGATTATATTCCGCTGTGTATTGTAGGCTATGTATTCAGCATTTAGGGACAAGTTATTATAACTATCCAGATTTATATGTTGATGATTGTACTCTGATAACTTGTACGTATATTAATAGTTATAGTTTCCCTTTATATAAAATGTTGTTATTGTATATTATATTTTGTTCCGCTGCATTGTGGAATTATGTGTTGTCATTTCTGTTTCTATCTCTTTCTTCTTTAACCCTAACAACCTGGTATTTTACGGCACTCGATTGCTCGGTACTCTGTACAGTGAATGTATTAGTATCGATTTTTAGGGGTCAAAAACTGCCTTATCGTTACACCACTTTTTACTGGATAGTACTGAATATGATCACCCATTGGCTATGATCAACAACCAAGAATAAGATCTGAAGCATACATAGAGATATCAAGACTAGATGACATACCTTTATGGGTGCTACCTACATAGCCCTACCACATCTACCTTGTTTTTTTCATTTCCAAGGTGTGATGTTTGAGAGGCCACGATTGCCTTTTTCCTCATAGCAGATCATCTTGGAATGCTAACACTGCCCTCTAAGTAGAAATGCAAAGCCACCATTCATCTATAGAAGTTTGTTCCGGGATTGAGTAAACATTCAATATTTATTATCTTCCACTTTGGAATCACCCTTAGGGAGAATAGTATAGCTCCATAGTATACTTTGTAACGATCCATTACAAACGTTATCAGTTTGGAGAGGTATGGATAAATCATACTTACCCAAAAACCAATGTCTCCCAACTAAGAGGTAATTTTCAACTGATTAAATTTCGATTCTTTGGAAGTATGCAACAAGTATTCGGGTGCTCACTGCGAAACTTGAATGCATCCCACATAATTCCTGAGTTAAAGCAGGTCAAGATTTGATAATTGGTTATTTAACTATCAAATAATGATCCAAAGATTCAATTATCTCATAGCAACCACTAAGCCTCAACAACAAATCTTCATTTATAAAACCTCTTTTCAAAACGTTTATTAAAACACTCATATACTTATCTTACTGACTTAAGTAGAGCCACAAAACATTTGTGAAAGATTTCTTATTCCAAAATCATATTAAAAGGATCAAACAAATATTTTTCAAATTAGAGAAAAGAATAATCTCAAACACTTATCCTTCGGTGTTAAGCATGGAACGATTGTCCACGTCACCATAATTATAAAGGTCAGTTAAGGAAATTCCATCTCTAATAAATCCTTTTAATAAATTGTTTCCACATATGAATTCTAGTTTGCTTAAATTCTAAATCCATTTGTAAAAATATTTTATAAATATCCAAAAATCATTTATAAAACTCTTTTACAAATATCCAAAGTCATTTATAAACTCTTTTATACATCTTTATTTATAAATGTCCTTCCTTTTAAAAAATATCATTTACAAATATCATTCGTGAATCTCCTTAAAATAGACCCTTCATAAAATATTATTTACAAAATACCATTTGTAAATACATTTATCAAAATAATTGGACAACTTACAAAATCATTCAAACACTTATCCTAAAATTGATATAGAATTAAAGCCAATTTAAAAACCATAATTTTACAAATCTAAATGGAAGCTTGGTGACCACAGTAATATCAAATCAAGTTACCATTATAACTGAATTTGATTTCCAAGTCACATAACTGTTATTTACAAAAGCAAATATATATATATATATATATATATATATAATCCATAACCAAACTAGGGAATAACATATCAATACAAACCAACTGGCAGATACATATCCAAACAATATAATAGCAAAATAGTGATTTGTCCTGCTAAATAAATGTCCACACAATATATTAGTTCAATTATAGCAGAATGAGGATCTATTCTACTAAGAGATGTCCAAACAATCTACTTAATTAATGATTGCAGAACGGTGATTTATTCTGCTAGCCAGTGTCAAAATTGAGTATAATCTATTCACATTTGTATGGTTGCTTAAGAGTTTCGACAATACATTCCTTTGCGCTCAAACTATTTGTTGGAAATAAAGTTGCATTTAAACAAATTTACCTTTGGAAAACAAAGTAATTAAAAACTTAAACCCCTTTAAAAATCATTAATTACAAGTTAAACCCTTTATTAAATAAAACTAAATCTTAATTAAGTCTTAACTTAACTTAATTATGAATTATGAAATAATTAAACTTTAGTAAATAATTTATTTATAAATTAAAACCTTAATTAATCTATAATTTAAATAATTAAACACTTACTTAATAATTAATTAATAATTAACCCTATATTTAATTAATAAATAATTAAAAATAAATCATATATTTAATTCATAATTAATTAAAAATTAATCTTATTTAATCAAAATTTATTTAAAATTAGTCTCACTTTCTAAAAGATAATTAATTAGTAATTAATCTCCACTTAATTATAATTAATAAACATTATTTAATACTTAATAAATTATTAATTACCAACTTAATTAATAAATAAACAATTAGTAATAAATTAATAAATCCTTAATTAACACCTTAATCATTGTTAGTTAATTTTTATAAAATATTTCCTAAGTGTTTTAAGTATAAAACCTTAATTTGCAAAAAGGTAGACTTTTCAGCGAAATTGCATCCATAGCGACTATCGCTATATGGATCATAACTTAAAAACTTGTCTTTGGCTTTCCTTTTTGACTTAACTCATGAAAGCTTACTAACTTTTTCAAACATAACTAAAACAAAGTTCAAAACTTGAAAACTCTTTTGGTTTTAAAACTAATAATTCTAGTTTATACACAAAGGATTCCATGTCTCTTAAACTAGTAAAAATGCTAACTTTCTTAGCATATCACCACATATTCATATCTATAACATAAAATAACATATCACAACTACAAATCTAACCAAATCTCACAACTTTGCCACAAACATAACAAAGATCTAAACTTTACATCAATCACAACACCTTTTAACTTCTTTATCAAGTCTAAGTCTCATTCACAAACAAATGCAAAAATATTCACAAACAAACAACATGACAAGTTAGTACACAAGCGCATTTACATACAAATACAATTATAAGATAAAGGTGTAAACTTTTTCCAAAATGAGTGAGTTTATATTGACCAAAGCTATGCAAGCTTAACCAAAATTCCCTTAGACTTGAAAAAGGCCTTAGATCTAGATTTCCTTTAAGCAAAACCCAACCTTTGTGACCTAGGTGAGATCATATGGCTTGGCCTAAGCATGAATAGGCTCGGCCATAAGGGTGTGAAGGAGTTTAGAACTTGTTTTTGAGAAGAGAGAAGGTGCATGCAGGGTCGACTCTTTACCAAAGCAGTAAAAGCAACGGTTTTGGTCCTCCCAAAAGTTAGGGCACCAATCTTCCACTCCCCTGTATACATACTGCGTACCTAGAAAAAAAATCAAGACTCCACTAAACTACAGTGACGATGACGGGAAGGTTGAAGGCTTCAGATGGTGACTACGACGACTACGTTCCAATCGCCAACGAATTCAAGTGGCGACTGCAACTTGGCCACGGACCACGGCAAGGCCGGCGACCGCGACATCTCCAATGGATAGCGACTCCTTGACCATCTCAATCGACAGGAATGCAACAACGACCGTGACTCCAAGCTCAGCAAAGCTAGAAACAACACAGACAGCTTCCAATCAATCGTTGATTTTGGGTATTGACTGCTTGTTTTCGAAAAGGTACTTAATTTTGGATTCTAATTTTTATTTAGTTCTACTTGTATTGCTATTCGCAAACAACATTATGTTTATGTAAATATATTCTAGTGCCAATTCAATTTTGATCCATGTGTAATAATTTTAGGTTAGCTAATGGAATTTTTTTCTTCGCATTATCACAACTATAAATTTCAAAGTAGAGGACAGTGACCACTTTTAGAGTGAGTAAGTGCAACTGATTTGTAATTTGAGAATTTATCATAAAACTCAAAGTTTATTAAAATTATGTCTATTTTGATAGGTAAAGAATAATTGCAAATTGAGTAAAGATTGATTTGTATAACAAGGATTAAATCAAATTGGTATATTTAATTTGGTACTTGAAATAATTGTACAATAAGGATTGTTTTGATAATAGTCAATGGATTTTTTAAGTGAAAATAAGGGACACATCCCTAAAATCAAACTTAATGCACAAAACATCCTCCTCGTAAAAAAGATATATATCACGTCCCTATTTTCAAATATTACACCCTACAATACTCTTCTCCTCCAATGTAGTAGTGTTGATTCTTCATATATGGATGTTATTCTCACATCCATGATTAAAATTTGCACCCCATTAATTATCGATCTTTAAAATGCAATAACTTTTTGTAGAACTATGGATTAACAAACCGTTTTTACCATTATTAAATCACAAATTTTATTAGCTTTCTAACGAGTAGCATTGTGCATATGTAAAAACAACGGTAGGACAAGCTATTTGCGGATCCAACTACATGGTATAATTGCAGACATTTCTGCAACTATATGCAATAATTGCAGAGATGTCTACAATTATACCATATTATTGCAGAAATGTCTGCAATTATATGCAATAGTTGCAGACATTTCTACAACTATATGCGATAATTGCAGATATGTCTGCAATTATACCATTTAATTGCATACATGTATGTAATTATATGCAATAGTTGTAGACATTTCTGCAACTATATGCAATAATACCATATAATTGCATATGTCTGCAATTATGCAATAGTTGGAGACGTTTCTATAACTATATACAATAATTATAGTCATATCATATAATTGCATACATGTCTGCAATTATACGCAATAGTTTCAGATTTGAAGAAAAATCAAAGATATTCAAAATTTGCAAAATTGCCTGCAAATATATGAAATAATTGCACTTTACTGCAAATATGATTTTTTGGTATTAACAATGGTCTCATTTTAAAGAACAATTTTTTTTGATTTTTTTGAAAACGGTATGTTGATCCGATGTTTCTACAGAAAGTTATACACGTTTGAAATGTTAAAAAACGTAAAGGGTATTTGGGTCTTTGTGCGCGTGTGAATTTGAAAACAGAGACTGGAAAATTATTAAAAAACGGAGGGATGTTTTATGTATTTTTAAACCTTGGATGTATGTCAAATGCTTCCCTTTTTTTAATGGTTTGTTAATGTAAAATATATTGATAAATAACTAAATTTGCTTTCGTAGGAAGTTATAGTTAACATATTTTGAGTCGAAACTAGTAGTTAAAAAGAACTTTTGCTTTAAATTATCGTGGAAAATATTTATGATAATTTATTACTAATAGATTGGATATTAAAATTTAAAATGTTTTTTGTTATTTTAATATTTATTAATATATAATATTATTCGATGTTTTATAGTGTTTCGAAATACGCAAACAAGAATTTGGACACGCTAATACCTTTATTATTTGTATAACATAAATTATTTTGATTATTTAATTAATGATGTCTGTATAAGGGCCTAGGTTTTGCATTCGACTTTAGGTACCAAACTTCTAGGACCGGCCCTAGGGGCATGGTAGAAAGGAAGTGTTTTTACATAAGTATAAGAGATTTTTAAGTAAAAAGAGAATATTTTTTTAACTCGAGAAGCCATGGGAATAGAAAGAAGCTTGGAAAGAAGAAGAAATTTAAAAAAGAAATGAAAATGAGAAGGAAGAAAAAAATGAGAAATTATTTTTATATAAAATGATACATAGTAAATTACTTTTTTCCCTAAAGTACAATACCCTCCACAAAATTCATGCCACGTCATCACATACACCCTCCTCATCATGATGCACATGCAAGGACCAAAGATTCACCTTTTTGTCCACTAGATAATACTCTCTCTTGTGCTTAATAGGTAAGATGATGACATGTCATGATTTTTCTTTTATTTAATTTTTAAACTCGAAAAATGACGCATCACTTTCTTTTCACTTAAGTAAACATATATTTACCCTTTACACACTTGATTAAATTCATCTTAATTTTATAACTGTGTATTTGAAATATATTAAGGTGTTTTACAACCTTCTAAACAACGTTTAAATGATCAAAGATCGGGATTTTTGGAAAAGCTTTCGCGTCACATTTATTATTTTCCTTTGAACTGAATATTTTATAAACTTATCTTGAAAATAATTTAACCATTACTAGTCATAAATTATAAAGGTGTATTTTAATTATTAAAACCATTAATTTGAATATTTAAAATTAATTAATTAATATTCACGAATTAAAGTGATAAATTTCGGATCGTTGCATCTTATATTGAAGTTGTGCTTTAATTTCAACCAGAATGGGTGATCCAATCCTTGGGTGATCCAATTCTTAAACTTGCTTTAATTATTTAAAATGTGACTAATACCTTTTTTAACTACAAAGTTGTCCTACCCTTGTTGTCCTGCCCTTAAATTTATATAATAAGGGTATGTTACCGTAGGTCTGAATATATTGAAACTGATATTTTAGTTTTCTACCATTTCTTTTATTATTGGTATATTTGCCGTGTATGCAAATCATATTGTATGTTAAAGAAATCTGTGTGTTTTATAGACAGGCAAGAATACTTACTACTTTACTTTTGGTGCTAGAGTTAAACATCTAGATTATCCTGGAGTGCAAGTGGCATGGGTTATTGGGCCATGGTTCCTTTCTATATTTATTAATGTGCTTCCATGGGAAACCGGTATGATTTAGTTGCATACATGTATACACATCAATGCATATATGTATTTGCATATATACTAATGAACTTATTGTTACATAGAGGGGGGAAATGAA
Source organism: Allium cepa (assembly GCA_030765085.1). Classification (NCBI taxonomy): domain Eukaryota; kingdom Viridiplantae; phylum Streptophyta; class Magnoliopsida; order Asparagales; family Amaryllidaceae; genus Allium; species Allium cepa. The sequence goes on along the minus strand of CM060941.1, from coordinate 295,000,742 downwards.
GGCTGTTGTGTAGATGCTGATGTTGTTGCATAGATGCTGATAATGAAACTATAGAAACTGCTGAGTGATGGAAGAGCTTGGTTCTGCTAAACTCCCTGATAAAGCTGTCAAAGGTCGTAGTGTTGCTGGTGATCTGATCAAGCCGGCTTCTCCAATTTGATTGCCTTGTACTACTTAAATATAGGATAAACCTATATTGATCATATGCTTCTTACAGTTGAAAACTAATATTACTTGCCAAGTTAAGGATAATTGATGTTTAATGTTATCGTTTGTTTTATGAAGCCACTGTGCTCTTAAAAAACAGTTATCTATTATATGTTTTGAGATTGCTTTAAATTGATTTGTCAGCAAATATTTGATAATAGTGTTCAAGAAAAATATATTATCTTAATTTTTTTTTCCTTCATAAGTATACATTTTCATCTTCATAGCATAAACAATTTAAAAATGTAGCGCTAAACAAATTATTTGATGAACTCCGTGAGCATAGCACGAGTTTGCACCGGTTTAAATTAAGAGTCCAATTTAATATGGAAATTTATGATTTCCACTATTAATTAAATTCTTCCATTTATTTCTTTTGATAAGACATTTTCTTCAATTTACTTCATTCTTCTCGTTTAATGCAATTAATTTGCATTAATCTGTGCAATCAAATAACTGTATATTTTCCAGTATATTATATCACATCTAATAGATAATACCACCTGAACAGTTATTACAAAAACTAATTACGAGCTAATACAGATGTATCTGCACATATAATATAAGCAAAGAAATGGCCATCAGTTGACATCCATAACCTAAACAGTTACTATGAACTAAACAATATTAAATAAGAATACGAAGGGTAGGATTTACAAACAAATGGCATAAGATAATTATCATCCCAACCCTAAATACAAATTTATCATAAGATCTTTTATTTCCTAATCACATAGTCAAAGATAAATTGTCATCCCAAACCTAAATACAAATTATCGTAAGATTTTTTTTCCCTAATCACATGATCAAAGACAATTTATTATCTTTAAGCTTCACAAATAATGGGACCATTATAACATATTAATCGATCTAAGAAACTATATTCAATGATATAATGGCAAATTACACTCGCAGTACCAGCTTTTTGGCGTTTTCAACACTAACAGCTGAAGCAAGCTCCAAAACTCCAACTTCTTCTTACTTATAAATAAATTATACATATTAATCTCTTTCATGCTGATCATGTCAATTCACATATTGCTAGCCGGCAAGTCCTTATGATATGAATATCATAACATTAACACTGTCAGCCCAAAATGCAATATATAATTCACACACATAATTAACAAACTTCACTTCACAAATCATTTTCTTTTCTAATCATTGCTCGATGAATTCTGATAATGATTCATCTTCTTCTTCTTCGTCTTCATTGTCATCAAGATATCTGAGCGTTGAGTACGAAACAAACGCATTTAAAGATATTGTAGGACATGAAGTCATCATCAAAGCACTTTCTAATATAATTCATACAAAAAAGCTTTCTCCTTTGTATTTATTCCATGGTCCTTGTGGCACTGGGAAAACCTCAGTCGCTAAAATATTTGCAGAGTCTCTAAACTTCGAGTACTCTATTCCTCTTTCACCCTGCTTTGAGCATATACAAACATATATTTCTGATACTAACAAGTGCACAGACATACCTTGTTCGAGTTTTAAGGTTTTCATCATTGAATGCGCACTTTATTCGTTTGAATCTTGGCAGTGGCATGAGTTGACGAAATTAGTAGAAGCTTTTGATGATAAAATGTGTATTTTAATACTAATATGTGAAGATTTAGGAATGATTCCTAAAGCTGTTTCATCACACTGCCAAAAATTCAGATTTGCAAGGCTAAAAGATGATGATGTTATGCTTAAACTATCAAGAACAGCAGAAAAAGATAGAATCAGAATCACAGGCAATGCCTTGAAATTAATAGCTGAAAATGCAAAAGGAAATCTACGAGAAGCTGAGAACTTATTACAGCAACTTGAGCTCCTGGACTCAGAAATTGACATTGACATAATTCAACAGCTTGTGAGTCTTTAACTGTGTTTTATCGTCAAGCTAATTGTAAAAAACATGCCTAAAATCAGAAATCAAAACTTTTATTCTTAAATGCCTGCCTGAGCTTAACTGTATATGTTTACAAATAAAATAAAAAACTCTATGCAGGTAGGTTTAGTTTCACAGAAGAAACTGATTCACCTGATTGATGCGGCATTCTCAGGGAACTTTACAGAAGCAGTAACATGCACAAGAGATATAATCAGTTCTGGGATTGAACCAAATGCATTAATGTCACAACTTTCATCTTCTGTTATAGAACTTCTATTAGATACTAGTTTCTCAGCTTCAAATACAAGTTAGTGTTATAACTCAATTTTCTAGATTTCAGGGGGGTGTTGGGGTTTTGTTTTTTTGTTTTGTTTTGTTTTGTTTTTTTTTTTTTTGTGTGGGGGGGGGGGGGGGGGGTGTTGGGATGGTGTGTGTTAATTTCACTCTCATATCTAAATATTAACACATCAGAAAAACGGATGGAGTGGCTATGCAAAACTTTACAGATATTGACTGAAACTGAAAAGGAACTCATGAAGATTGAACACAACCACATTGCAACGGTAATTGCTGCAATACTGCAAATTGAGTCAGCCTCCCCTTCAGGTACATAATATTGACATTCTTGAACTGAAAATGTAACAAAGTACTGTTTAGTTATGGGCTTTTATAGAAAAAATTGCAGAACGAATATGCCACCTACTGAACAAATCAGACATGGTAGATACTGAAAGGAAGGCAATAGCACAACAACTTAGCAATGGTTGCTCAACCAATGAAAAAAGTAAAAGTACTGAGAATTCTAAAATAAATGGTGAAGCTCTGAGTAAGGGCCAGAAATATGAAAGCATTGATTCTATTGCAAAAGCAGCTGAGCTCAAACTCAGGTTACTTTCATTAACATCATTTCCACTAATAGATGCGAGTATTGAGACATACAGTCAGGACTTATTATTCGAGGAGGCAAATCTAAGTAGGCGTTTTCTTGGACCAGGACAGCACATGCACGGAAAACATTACATGTGAGCTCGAACTAGTTGAATTATATACATTTGTTGTAGAAGAAAAATATTACCTACAAGGTAAGAACTGACACTAGGCCACTAGTCATTAACTTACATTCATCTCCTTTTTATAGGAATGGTGAGCTTAAGCGGTCTCAGAGTTGCACTGCTAATATTGGAAGGAGAGAAAATGTAAGAAATTTTTGTTATTTATGTCAGATTTGCATCACCTACTCTGGTTTTTTGGTACAGCAGTCAGTGCATTTCAGTAAACTTTTAAACTATGCTAAAATACACTTATTAATCTGAATTATTAAATTGTTTGATCTGCGTACCAGTTTCAAATGGTTTCCAGAGTACACAATCGGATTCCAACTAGATCTTCGTTACAAAATTGATCTTATCCATATTATGTTTCTTTTCTTTTTCTTTTTATGGAAAATCTGTTTGTCATCCAGCATAATGACTTTTTTGTTTACAATTTCCAAAATGAAGGTTAACGAAGACTCAATGAGGTTGTCAGCAAAAAGCCATTTGATGAAATGGGCACGCCCATGTAGAAATTCAGCAGTTATGAACAGTATATCAAAATTACGACGATCAGACCAAAAGAAGCCTATTCCAACTTCATCTTCCTCATCATCAAAAACTAGTCCAAGTAAGTCCTATCAATCAGAGCAATGTCAACTAACTCTTGTTGGTGTCAAAATATGATAAAAGTGCATTCAATTTGAGCCACTAATACTTTGCACGATAAAACCCCAGTATATTGTAGTATAAAAAGACGATGTAAAAAATGCTTTCCATGTTCATGGTTGAATGGCTTTAGCTAACTATAACATATACAGGTGGAGCTCAAAGCATAACGATGAAGTGAAATAAAGAAGAAACCCAAGTTAGCAATATCATCAGCAACATAAAACAATACTAGTTTTTTGTGCTTTCGAAGCTTCTATATATAACAAAGATTACTATGCAATTTTATTGCTTATTATTTGCATTATAGAGTGTACACTTTTGCTATCTGATATGTATCTAGACTGTAAATCTACAGAGACGGGTCTTGATTATTCAGACAAATATGTTTTTTGCTTGCTCCAAGCTATTATCGAAATAAATATGTTTTAAGTGAATGTTAACGAGAAGTGCGTATACATGCATATAACAAATAGATAATTATTGTAGTACATGAAGCAGTTGTCAATACAGGCTTTAATCGAAAAGCAAAAAATAGACTTCCTGCTTTAACGTGACCGAATTAACTACTGAAACCATGTTACAGATTTTCTAGGCAAAGGTTAAAGGTGTCAATATTTGTTGTGTGTCGTACAACTATTGGTTTAACACATAAATGTTTTTAAAGATTTGTTTACGCCTCTTTAACGCAGGCTTCAAATTTGAATCGTATAAACGTAAATGGAGGTTTAGCTCCATTTGAATCCCTGTTGGATTTAAACATAAGGTCCATTCTCTATGTTTTAACACGTGCATCTTCATATACAGACACTCAAAGAAGCTATGTGTTGTAAATAATGAAACAAGTACAATACACATCTTAAGTTACATAGTAAGTGCAATTGTATTTTGACGAGATCTCGATAAGAATGGATTTCTATTGTATGAAAGTATGAAGTTTAATAAGATCGAAGTGAATTTTAGCATTATATGAATTATACATTTACAAAATACACTGGGAATCGATACTGTGAATGGTATCATACCCCATCTCTTAGGGAAAGGTGGAGACAAAGTTGTTCACAGTACTTCCACATGCTAATAACTTGCACTACTGCTTTAAAATATGTCCTTGTTCTTACTTGTACACTAATTTATATTCACATGGCAATCAAGAATGCCTTTTTAGAATAGAACATGGAAGCTGTTTTTTATTTCGCTTTTTTTACTTAAACTATGGAGCTTTACATGATAATGGAGGTCATCAAATGTACAGGTACAAAAATCATTGTAACAGTTTTGTCCATCTTAAACCTGTAATTTTCTACCTTTTATGCTAATTGTATCACGTGCTAAATTGCAAGTGGTACATTGCTACCAACTGCCCATGCCCTCATATAGTAAGATATTTGACAAAGCATCAGTAGAAAGAATAGTTGTAAAGTTCGAAATCCAAATAAAAGAACAATCTTTTTAGAGCTATTTTCAAAATTTAAAGGCTTAGTCTAGTTTAGGTCACCACCCACTGTTGAACAAATGTTGTAAAGGTTGCACGTCAAATTGCAATCTTCTAAAGCAAGCAAGCAACAAAAAGAATATTGAAATGATAGTTTCTAGTGATTTTGTTATGATAGAGGCTTGAGGATCTTGTGATATGTCCACGCTTATTTTATCACTGCAATTATCCCGAAGTCTTTTTTTTTATACGCAAATTTGGTTATAGAAGAGTCATTTTGCCATATGTGTGCGTGTGTGAGATTCCTAAATTTGAATTTAGGAAAAGTTTTGATTTTTGAATACAAATATACAAATATATGCTTAAATAAACATGTCATACAAAATTCATACGAATTGTGGGCATTTAAAGCAACAAGCATTTCACCAAACACATAATAGGTAGACACACCAACCGAAATCACAAACATTGAACTCCCTCGTTCATACATACATAGATTACAAATGTGACATTCAACCAAATCAAGATCTCATACCTTGATATTAGACCCACCACTAGGCAGTTCCACCTCATGTTTGGGTCCCACTTATGTACAGTCTGGGTCATAAACTTTTAATTTTCTGACTCGGTGCTGCAGTGGCAATGCTATCCGTCGTACGAAAGTTGCTTTCTTCTATTAATTATGGGACGCATCACATTATCTATGTCATATTAGATCTCTTTGAAATATATCTGCATCAAGTAGATCTTGGTTTACCGGTCTTCGTTTGTATGGAAAAGCATTTATATCTCATTAACACAGGGTTCTGTTTGGTAACAAGGATGCAAAACATTTGACACAGACCATGCATTAAAGTTGATTTTATTCCATATATGTTTCTATTTTCTCCTAATTTTATATTTTACATACTCGACATTTCTTAGTTTAGCATATTAAAAAAAAAAAAAAAAAGCGCTAGTCCAGATCACACTAACCACGTATATAAATCTAATGTATTTTATAATCACTCAACTTTGTTCGATTCACTCTATTATGAAATATCCAAATTCAAATTCAATTTACTACAAGTTATCGAATATATTTATAATCGTTTGTTTTGTTAAAATCTTTCATTTTTCCTGTTAAGTTTATTCTTACTACTAGATTTCTATCTCAATACATGCTCCAGTCATACATTTTATTTTTTGTAGCTAGTTTAAATAAGTAAGCATGACCAGTTCAAATTTTGTTGGTTTATTCTTTGAGGCGTAAAATGTAGAGTAAAAAAAAACATGTTTTCAAACGCTTATCATAATCATAATATTAATAAGAATAATGAAAAATAAGTCGAACTAATAAATAAATTATGAAAAAAGGAATAACGGATTAAAATGAAAACTATGTTGACCATGAAATCTCTCCAAAAATCTCGAGAATGAAGAGTTTAGTCGATCATGATTGTAACAATCAGCATTTTCGACCCCCGAATCTCAATACTGATACATTCACAGTATGCTAGAAAAAAGATTGGTAGGGTAAAATAAAAGCAAAAAAACAACAGAACAAGAAAGAAAATAACACAATATCATAATCTTACAGTGGAACGATAACATATATCAAAAGACAGTACAGACTATTACTTTAAGATACATAGCGTTTCAGAGTTACAATTCTAAATATTATCATCAACTTGGACAATTATAATAACCCGACCTCACACTTGCTCATATATTCATAATAATAATGTGGTAGAAATAAGAATACTATGGTAGGTAAAACATTTAGCTCGTCTCCTCGAGCACGGAAGACTGTCAACGGAAACCTATCTTTCTCATATTAGAGTTTCGATAGAAATAAGAAAAATATAAAACCACGAGTCAGACATAGGTCTGGTATGAGAAACTCAGGAAATATGTGACCACATATAGCAGTACTTTTGAGACCGTACGTAATGACGTAACGACTATCCCCTCAAAAGGATCACCATCTAATAAGTACATAAGCTGATATAATAGATAATGGAAAGAGTGTAAAATATAAATAAAAAAATAGGCGCGTCGCTTGCATTTCATGACACAACAATATTAGAAGTACAATCAAAACTACTAAGGTACATTCACTTAATTGATTTTCCATGAAGATATCTTCGGTCTAGCTGAACCCGAACTCTATGCATAAGGATCAGAAGTTACATTCTGAGCGTTGTATATCTCTATATCAATTATGCCACAACGAAAACACCACTGATCCATGCATGAACATTAGTATGAACCACGTAGAGCCAAGTACCATCAACTCTCGCATGCAGCATCAATAAACATACTCTAGATACGGAATTGATATACCCAGCTGTGAGTTAGCTACATCATGTCGAGGTCACGCTCGACATCTCCCACACAAGTATTCATCATTCGTACAGAACACGAATCTCTAAATGCATTCCAGCATCTCGAGCAGAACACGAATCCCTATATGGATTTGAGCATTTCAAACAGATCTCGAATCTTCACATAGATTCCTGCATAAGTCCTCCGGCAAATGCTAAGATGTCACATAGATACCATTGCTCCTCCATGGCGGTTCTCAAATTGTATGAAACCGTGAAACTTTTAGATACTTTCCAAGTTAATCTGGTCAAGTTCGATAGTCAACTAGTCGACTATTAATTTCAAAATAAAGGATCACATATGAAAACCATGTCTCGTATACTTATCACGTTTTCGAACTTTTCAACTTACACTATCTGATGCAGCGCACCATGATAAGTCGCTCACCTTATGTCGCTTGCCTTGAGTCGCTTAGGCGACATAGCGAGTTAAGACACAAGTTCTTATGTCAAGCGGAACGACCTAGCGAGTTACACCAACTGCAACTTATGCCGCTTTCTCTTAAGTCGTTCTGAATCTTATGCCGCAGTTCTTTATACCGCATTGTTTTAAGTCGTCGCACTTCTTTAGGTCGCTGCTTCTTTATGTCGCTAAGTCGCTGAATTTTAAGCCGCTAAGTCGCTAAGTCGCCTGAAGCTGTGCTACTATCTTAGGTCGCATATGTTATGTCGCTAATTCCTTAAGTCGCTGCTGAAGCTGTCATTTTTTCTTATGCCGTATGATGATTGAGTCGCATGATTCTTTAGTCGCACTGTTGTTATGTTGTAACTTTCTTATGTTGCATGTCGTATGTCGTGTGTGTTGTAACATGATGTTGTAAGTCGTTTGATGTTAGGTCGCATGTGATGTAAGTCGTATGTCGTTGTAACCTGTATCTCTTTATATGTGTTAAGTCGTGAGTCATGGGATGTAAGCCGTATGGGCTAAGTCGTAAGTCACGCCTGTGTGCGCTTGTGTGTTGATTTGTTAAGTCACGTGTGATGTGTACTGTTAAGTCGCATGGATGTTGTAACTCGTAGGTCGTCAAGACATGTGATGTTAGGTCGTGAGTCGTCTGGTGTGTTGAGTCGCCCGCATGTGTTGTAAATTCCTTTAAATAGGGGCGTGAAGTAATTTGCAAAGGGAGTTGATTTTTGAATAAAATTTGTGTGTGAGTTTTTGCCACCATTGTTGAAGTTGAGTGTGATCTCCTTCTTCTTTCCATCTTCGGTTACTCGTGCGCGAATCAACGAAGTTGAAGCCAATTCTCGGTATCACTTGCGAGTGATCAACGGTCGAATTGTAGATCTTTCAACACGGTATCTTGCGAGATCAACGGGTTGGCGATAGCTAGATTCCGACATCGTCACGATCAACGGAATTGGGCATTGATCGTTTTATCAGGTTTTTTTGACACGAAACCATTTCGTGAGGAAGAAAGCATTATTAGCGCATCAATTATTAAATCCGCTGCTTCAGTTTGGTATCGGAGCCATATCAGATCCGAGCCATATCAGAGATCAGAGCCATATCAGAGCCGAGTAAGATCAAGGCCAAGACAAAGCGAGTAAGAGCCAAGTCGAGTCAAATCAAAGCTAGATCAAAGCTAGATCATGCCTCCGAGACGTGCTAATCGCTATCATAATGTTGAGGATTTGTATCGAAGACAAGAAGCTGAGCAGATGGAGCAACGAATCAATGAAAATTTCAAGGAGGGTATTGAAAAGTTGGAGAAATTGATGAATGACATGAACCGAAATCAAAGGAGAACGTCACCAGTATCGAATCGGAGTGGAAACAGGGTTTCACCGTCGGTTTTGAGAGAAAGGAGGATATCACCCTAGTCTTATCGAGATAGGAGAGAATCTTCAGTTTCAATGAGGCGAGAACACCATGAGTATCGAAATGAAGAAAGAAGAACTCAACGTGGGTTTGACAATGAACCTTACCGTGATGCTGAAAGACAGGGTAGAAGGGACATGTATGGTAGAAGAGATGTAGATGGATGGATCGATATCGAAGTACATATGATTTTGAGGAGGATGGTGATGGAGGTAGTATTCATTATCGAAATCGAGGCCAAATGCGAAATCAATATCTTAATTTAGAAAATGATCGTAAATGGGAGTTAGGTATGAGGATGGAAATTCCAGAAAAGGTGGTATGCAAGCAGAAGAATTTCTTTGTTGGTTGTCAAATGTTGAAGAAATTTTGGAATTCAAGGAGGTGCCTGAGAATCGCAGAGTCCAATTAGTTGCTACAAGACTAAGGGGAAGGGCTATGGCTTGGTGGCAGCAAACTAAACTAACTCGGGAGAGAATGGAAAAATCAAAAGTTATCACTTGGGAGAAGATGAGAAAGATGATGAAAGCAACTTTCTTGCCGTACAACTATCAATCTCTTATGTATCAACGTTTGTAGAATTTGAGACAAGGAACGAAGACAGTGAATGATTATGTAAATGAATTTTATCAATTGATTGCAAGGAATGATATTATGGAAACTGAGGAACAGCTAACGGCTAGATATATTGGAGGGTTACGAATGCAAATTCAAGACATAGTGAATATGTTTAATCCAATGTCTATTGCTGAAGCACATCAGAAAGCTCTAGCTTGGGAGAAACAAGGGAGACGAGGAAGTGGTTTGTTTGTGGGTTCTAACAACCAGAGTAAGGGTGCTAGTAGCAGTGCTAATGTTCCCAAAGCAGTCAGTAAACCAATTGTCAATGAAGCCGCTAAAGCAAAGGTCAACAACAGTATCAAGTGCTATAATTGTCAGGAGTTTGGCCATAAAAGTAATGAATGTACAAAGCCAAAAAAGAGAGCATTAGTTGCAGAGGAATGTGAGTATGAGGATGTGGAAGCTGAAGTTGATTATTCTCAACCATCGAAGTTTGATGAAGATGAAGAAGTTGTGTCAGGAGATGAAGGATGTAACTTGATGATGAGGAGGTCTTGTTTAGTGCCAAAGCATGAGAATGATTCAAGTTGGCTGAGAAGCAATATCTTTCGGTCTACATGTATTATCTTGGAAAAGGTTTGTCAATTTGTTATTGATGCGGGAAGCTGCGATAACATTATTTCTGAAGAAGCCGTCATGAAGTTAGGGTTGAAGACTGAAAAACATTCCAGACCTTATAAACTGGCATGGCTAAAGAAAGGTGGAGAAGTGACAGTAGGAAGACGAGCATTTGTTACATTTTCTATTGGAAAGAAGTACAAAGATGATATATGGTGTGATGTTGTAGATATGGATGTGTGTCATCTACTATTGGGAAGACCGTGGCAATATGATAGAGCTGTACAACATAATGGTTGCACCAACAACTACAGTTTCATGTTTGAAGGTACTCAAATTACTTTAGTTCCTAAGAAGCGTGAACAAAGTGAAAGCAAGTCAGAGAAGAAAGTGGAATCAACTAGTCTATTATCTTCGAAAGAATTTGTTGAAGAGGTGAAAGATAGTGTTGAATTGTTTATGTTGATTGGGTATGAAACAAGTGAAGCTCTTGAAATTCCTGCGGAGGTTTGACCGGTGTTGGATGAATTTGAAGATGTCTTTCCTACGGAATTACCCAAGGAATTACCATCGCTGAGAGATATACAACATCAAATTGATCTAATGCCAGGTGCTGCTTTACCGCATAGGCCACATTATCGTATGAGTCCAAAGGAGCATGAAGAGTTGAGGAGACAGGTTGAGGAGTTGCTTGAGCAAGGGCGTGTTCGAGAGAGTCTCAGTCCTTGTGTTGTACCATCTTTGTTGGTACCAAAGAAAGATGGTTCATGGAGAATGTGTACAGATAGCAGGGCACTCAACAAAATAACTGTCAGATACAGTTTTCCTATGCCAAGACTTGATGATCTATTGGATCAACTTAGTGGGTCTGTAATCTTTTCGAAGGTCGATCTAAAGAGTGGTTACCATCATATTCGCATTAGACCATGTGATGAATGGAAGACAGCATTCAAGACTCGGGAAGGATTATATGAATGGTTGGTCATACCGTTTGGTTTATCTAATGCACCAAGTACATTTATGAGGGTGATGAATCAAATTTTCAGACCTTGCATCGGGAAGTTTGTGGTAGTCTACTTTGATGATATCTTGATCTATAGTGCTAGCACAGAGGAGCACATTCAATATTTGCGAAAGGTGTTAACTATTCTACGTCAAGAACAGTTCTATGCAGCGATGAAGAAATGCGTGTTCATGACGCAAAGTGTTTTGTTTCTGGGTTATGTTGTGTCTGAGGAAGGGATACAAGTGGACCAAAGTAAAGTAGCCGCAATCAAAAATTGGCCACAGCCCAAAACTATAACCGAAGTCAAAAGTTTTCATGGGTTAGCTTCATTTTATTGAAGATTTATACCACACTTTAGTAGTGTGATGGCTCCTGTTACTGATTGTATAAAAGGAAAGAAGTTTTCATGGACGGAAGAGGCAGGATTTGCTTCTGAGCAAATCAAGGAACTTTTAACCTCAGCACCGATCCTAGTGTTACCAGATTTTCAGTTACTATTTGAGTTACATACGGATGCATCTAAAGTTGGAATTGGAGGAGTGTTGAGTCAGAAGGGTTGTCCAATTGCCTATTTCAGTGAAAAACTTTCTGGAGCAAAGATGAGATGCAATACTTATGATGTGGAGTTTTATGCTATTGTGCAGGCTGTGAAGCATTGGAGACATTACTTGTTCCACAAAGAATTTGTTTTGTATACAGACCATGAAGCGTCGAAACATTTACAAGGGCAGAATAAAATTGCAGCTAGGCATGCATCGTGGATAGCTTATTTGTAGCAATTTACATTCGTCGTCAAGCATAAGTCTGGAGTAACTAATCGCGTCGCAGATGCATTGAGTCGGAGGAATACTTTACTAACAACCATGCGAGTAGAGGTGATGAGTTTTGACTTACTTCCAGATTTGCTTACATCAGATTCATATTTTTCCAGAATCCTAGACAAAGTCAAGCAGGGAAGCATAGATGGATATATGCTGGTTGAAGGTTTTCTGTTCAGAGGAAATCAGTTGTGTATTCCAGATTGCAGTTTATGAATGAAAATCATTAAAGAATTACATGAAGAAGGACACGTGGGCCGTGACCGTACTATGCATTTGATCTCAAAGTCTTATTTTTGGTCGTCAATGAGGAAAGAAGTTGAAAAGTTCGTTCAGAGGTGCCATATTTGTCAAGTTTCAAAAGGGACCGCGACAAATGCAGGTTTATATTTGTTGTTGCCTATACCTACTAAGCCATGGGTGGATGTTAGTATGGACTTTGTATTGGGCTTGCCGAGAACGCAACGTGACAATGATTCTATCTACGTGGTGGTTGATCAGTTTTCAAAAATGGTACATTTTATCGCATGCAAGAAGATGGCAGATGCAGTTAATGTTGCACAGTTATACTTCAGAGAGATCTATCGTCCTCATGGGTTGCCTGAATCTATTGTATCAGATAGAGACACTCGTTTTCTGAGTCATTTTTGGATGAGTCTATGGAGAATGGTCGGGACAAAGCTGAAATTTAGTAGCGCTTATCATCCACAGACGGATGGACAGACAGAAGTTGTGAATAGATCCGTAGGTAATCTATTGAGATGCCTCGTGAATGACAATTTGAAGAGTTAGGATTCCAAGCTGTGTCAAGCTGAGTTTGCACACAATCATGCAGTTAATCGTAGCACTGGGTTCAGTCCATTCCAGGTCGTTTACTCAATAATTCCTAAAGGACCATTAGATTTATCTACAATACCACAACAGAAAGGAGTGATCAAGCGAGCTAGTGATTTTGTGAATGAATTGTAAGAACGCCACAAGGTTGTGCAGGAAAGATTGCTTAAGGCGAATGAGAAATATAAGCAATTCGCAGATATTAAACGACGAAGTGTTGAATTCAAAGAAGGAGATTTTGTGTATGCAGTATTGACTAAGGATTGATTTCCTGTTGGTACTTACAACAAACTAGTTGCTAGAAGAATTGGTCCTTTGGAAATCGTAAAGAAGATTAATGAGAATGCTTATCAGTTAAGATTGCCGGATCATATCCATACCGCTGACGTGTTCAACGTCAAACACTTGATTCCATATCATGAGAATAAGTATATCGAAGAAGAGGAAAGTGTAAATTCGGGGTCGAATTCTTTTCAACCAGGAGAGGATGATGCAGCGCACCATGATAAGTCGCCCATCTTAAGTCGCCTACCTTATGTCGCTTGCCTTGAGTCGCCTGAGCGACATAGCGAGTTAAAACACAAGTTCTTATGTCAATCGGAACGACCTAGCGAGTTACACCAACTGCAACTTATGCCGCTTTCTCTTAAGTCGTTCTGAATCTTATTCCACAGTTCTTTATACCGCATTGTTTTAAGTCGCCGCACTTCTTTAGGTCGCTGCTTCCTTATGTCGCTAAGTCGCTGAATTTTAAGCCGCTAAGCTAAGTCGCCTGAAGCTGTGCTACTATCTTAAGTCGCATATGTTATGTCGCTAATTCCTTAAGTCACTCCTGAAGCTGTCATTTTTTCTTATGCCGTATGATGATTGAGTCGCATGCTTCTTAAGTCGCATTGTTGTTATGTTGTAACTTCCTTATGTTGTATGTCGTATGTCGTGTGTGTTGTAACATGATGTTGTAAGTCGTTTGATGTTAGGTCGCGTGTGATGTAAGTCGTATGTCGTTGTAACCTGTATCTCTTTATATGTGTTAAGTCGTGAGTCATGGGATGTAAGCCGTGTGGGCTAAGTCATAAGTCGCGCTTGTGTGCGCCTGTGTGTTGATTTGTTAAGTCGCGTGTGATGTGTACTGTTAAGTCGCATGGATGTTGTAACTCGTAGGTCGTTAAGACATGTGATGTTAGGTCGTGAGTCGTCTGGTGTGTTGAGTCACCTGCATGTGTTGTAAATTCCTATAAATAGGGGCGTGAAGTCATTTGTAAAGGGAGTTGATTTTTGAATAAAATTTTTGTGTGAGATTTTGCCACCATTGTTGAAGTTGAGTGTGATCTCCTTCTTATTTCCATCTTCGGTTATTCGTGTGCGAATCAACGAAGTTGAAGCCAATTCTCGGTATCACTTGCGAGTGATCAACGATCGAATTGTAGATCTTTCAACACGGTATCTTGCGAGATCAACGGGTTGGAGATAGCTAGATTCCGGCATCGTCACGATCAACGGAATTGGGCATTTATCGTTCTATCAGGTTTATTTGACACGAAATCATTTCGTGAGGAAGAAAGCATTATTAGTGCGTCAATTGTTAAATCCGCTGCGTCGCTATCCCTCGGTCAAGAGTAAAGCCAGGTAAATTAGAGCACGGTTTGCATCAAAGCCTTACGTAGACACTTCATTCTCAACTCTCACAGGTATATAAGCCTGACTTATCGGCTTTTAGTGTTAAGTACATGACTAAATACTTTTCATAAACGAGTGAATACACAAAGCAATGATTAAATCACATAAATGACTTCAAATTCCTTTTTTAATTAATTAATATTTTTTATTAATTAAAACTTCCTCTTTTTACTTGTATATATATATTTAAAATACTTTTATAATAGATATATGACTGTGTTCACTTTTTTACTATTCATTTGTGTTAGAACCTTGTATTTTGATGTTTTGATTGTGACAACTATATAAGTATATATTATACGAGCTAATGAAATTTGCAGGTGAAGGTACTATTCTACTTGAAAGATAGAACAAAGACCAAAGATTTCAAAGAGACGTTTCAACGTTTATAATTGGTTTGTATATAGTCTAGTCAGTAGTTAATAATCGTTAAATTCTTTCGGAGGTGGTATATGCACGCATACGTACTTTAAATCATATTCAAAATCATATACACACACCGAGATTTGATTATATTAAGTCTGTAAATAAATTGTTTTCAAAAAGAAGTTTACTGGGCAGAAAACACCAGTTTTAGTCAACTGAATCAGGGTGTGCAGTCGACTGAAACATGCATAGGTTCACAAATCTCTTTGAAGGTTCGGTCGACTTAACACCCCCATTCAGTCGACCGAACCAAGTGTCTTTCCAAAATAATTTTAAATTTTAATTTTTTTGAATGTTTAGTCGGCTAAATTTCTTTCCATAATCGACTAAATATTCATAACGGCTATTTTCTGAACGGTCATTTTCTTTCAACGAACAGAAACAACTTTTAATCCAGTAGTTGTTTCCATATCTCTTGGCCGAATCTTTTCGTGAATGATTACATCTTTTTAACGCTATAAATAGCCTTCAATTCAATTGTTTTAGTAACTTAATTCTCTGATTCTATTCTAAATTCTTGTTATCTAAATTCTGCCATTTGTTTTCATGCATAAACGCATTCAAATCACATGCACATTTAATCACAAATTTATTTGTGATTAAAATTACTTCCAATCTTCATGTACTACACTATATAACATAAAGGAGAAGATTATATGAAGGGTGTACTCTAAAGACATATCCGTACTATCTACTGAGCTCAATCAGTCAAGATAACTCATTGTATTGTTGAAGTCATGGTCAGTTGCTCAGGCGGTAGAAGTCCTATTCGGTTGTCTAGGCGGTAGAAGTCCTGTTAAGATGCTCAGGCGGTGTAATACCTACACCTCCGGGTTAAGAGAGAGTTGATAGTTAAATTCCAGAAGGAGTCTGTGACTAGACGTATAATAGGAGTTCAAACCAGGATAAAAATCTCTGGTGAATTTACTTTACTATTTACTAATTTTATTTTATTCCGCATTAGCAGATAACTTAGTTACTATTCCATATTACGATCCTTAGCAACACTTTCATTTGATATCAGAGCAAGGCCATCTTATAATCGTAATACGGTTATTTAATACGGATTAATATGGAAAATAACACTAACATAAGTTTTGCTGAAGGACAATCCACTGCACGACCACCACTATTTGATGGTTTCAACTATAATGACTGGTCAACTAGAATGAGAATTTTTATGCAAGCATATGAATATGATACTTGGAATATTACTCAAATTGAATATATTACACCCATTACACTCTTTGCAGAATGGTCAAATACACAAAAGATAGATGTAACATCAAATACAAAAGCTATGAATATGTTATTTTGTGCCTTAGAAAAAAATGAATTCAATAGAGTTGGCATGTGTGCAAACACTTTTCAAATTTGGAGAACTCTTAAAGTCACATATGAAGGAACTAACAAAGTTTAACAAAGCAAGATTTCTATGCTTAAAATTCAAATCTAAAATTCCAGAGTGAGGCCAGATGAAACTATAAGTGACATGTATTCTAGATTTCAAGACATTTATCATTCACTATTAGCATTAGGAGAATTTTTTTTAGATTTAATATTGTCTCTAAAATTTTAAACTCTTTAACGGATGAATGGGAACGTAAAGTCTTAGATATTGAAGAAGCTAATGACATTTCTACCATTAAACCTCAAGAGTTAATTGGAAATCTTATGTCATATGAAGTGAATTTACAGGCTAAGCAAGATCAAGCACAAGACAAGGAATATTACATTCAAAGCTGAACAAGAGGATTCGAATTCAGATGAAGATGACAAAGCATTGATTGCAAAGAATTTCAATTTTTTTTTGAAATTCAGAAAGAACAAGAAGTTTGGAACAATAGGAGAGACGACTCCATAAAACTGCCAGTCTCAAATCTTGAATGCTGCGAATGTCATAAGAAAGGTCACATGAAGAAAGACTGTCCTGATATAAAGAAAGGTAGATTCAAAAATAAGAAGGACAAGTATAGAAAGAAGTAGGCATTCTCAGTTACATAGGATGATTCAGAATCATCTTCATCATAAGACAGTGATTCTGAACAAGCTAACGTCTGCTTTGTGGCTTCAATCAATGATGTAAGTGATTTATCTTTTGATGGTTTAATTGAGATAGATTCAGAATTGTTAGACAAACTCAAATAAGTTAAAAGAAAGTACAAAGATGCACTAGAAAAATTAAATAGAACTAAATTAGAAGTTGATATGCTAAGAGATGAAGAATAAATTTAGAAGTAGAACTTGTTAATACACAATAATCTTTTTTTAATATATCTTCTCAACTCACTATTCTAACAAATTAAGTAGAGATGCAAAAAGAAAAGAATATGATATTAGCTTTAGAAAATCATGATCTAAAATCAAATGTTAAAATTCTTGAATTGAAAAATATTAGTCTCACTACTGAATTAGAGAATATTGCTAAAAATGTAACAAATTTTAATAAAGGAAGAGAAAATATTTCTAAAATTATTAGTAATTCTTAAACTACTTCTAATAAGAGTGGATTAGGATTCAAAAATTCTTCAAAAACTATTTCAAAGAAGATTAGTACATCATATAAAAACTTCAATTTGAATAATAATTTTGTAAAAGCTAAACCAAAGCCAAAGGTTGTTATTCAAAAGAAAGAAATTGGTAAAACAAATATTATACAAATTTGGGTACCAAAAACTAATAATAATTTAATTAGAGAAAAGTATATAAAATATTTTATAACTACAGTTCATAAAAATAAAAATTTGGCTTATAAAGGGAATTCTAAATCCAATTGGGTTTGGCTTCCTAAGATCTAACTCTTAGGACCCTAATAAAAATTTGTATACCAACTTCATTCATATATTTTTTATAGGTACCGACTAAGAAAAGAAGAAAGTGGATACTAGACAATGGTTATTCAAAACACATGACAGGAAATAAAGATATGCTAACAAACATTATCTACTCAGATGGAGGATCTATCACATTTGGAGATAATTTCAAAGGTTGTATCATCGGCAAAGGCGATGTGAGCAATGGTGGTACATTTAACTTACCTCTTATTACAAAATTTTTATTAGTTAAAAATTTAAAACATAATTTGCTAAGTATAAGTCAGCTATGTGGTAAAGGTTTTAATATAACTTTTTCCGAGAATGAATGCAACATTTTTGATCAAAATAATAACCTTATTTTTGAAGGAACTAGAGAAAGAAATATTTATATACTAAATATGAAAATCAATCACAACACAAATGTTTGTTTAGTAGCCAAAGATAATGATCCTTGGTTATGGCATAAAAGATTTTGTCACTTAAATTTTAAATCTATTAATAAATTATCTAAAAATAATTTAGTTAGAGGTTTACCAAAGATGAAATATAAAGTAAAAAATATTTGTGATGCTTGTCAATTAGGAAAATTAACTAAATCTTCTTTTAAATCAAAGAAAATGATTTCTACATTACAACCACTCGAGTTATTACATTTGAACCTTTTTGGACCAACTCAAAATCAATCTACAAACCATAACAGATATGTTTTTGTAATAGTAGATGATATTTCAAGATATACCTGGACAATATTTTTGAAAAATAAAAGTGATACTTTTGAAAACTTTAAAATATTTACTAAAATAATTCAAAATATTAAAAAATAAAAAAATAAAAATATGCGGAGTGATCACGGTGGTGATCACGGTGGTGAATTCAAAAATGAATCTTTTGAAAATTACTATAATAAGAAAGGAATTGTTCATAATTTTTCATTTTCTAGAACTCCACAACAAAATGGAGTTGTAGAAAGGAAATATAGAACTCTTCAAGAATGTGCTAGAATATTATTAAATGGAAGTACTCTACCAAAACATTTTTAGGCAGAAGCTGTATCAACTGCTTGTTATGTTTTGAATAGAGCCTCCATTAGACCATTAACTAAATATACTCCTTATGAGCTTTTCAATGGAAGAAAACCTAACATATCTTATATTAGAGTTTTTGGTTAAAAATGTTTTCTATTAAATACAAAAGATAAGCTTGGCAAATTCGATCCAAAATCTGATGAAGGAATATTCATTGGTTATTCGGAACGAAGCAAAGCTGACAGAATTTATGATAAAATAACTAATTAAGTAATCGCAAAACACTCGATGTGTCATTCGATGAAAATTTCAAAGTTAACCATAAAATAAAAGTTGAAGAAATTATTTCTAAATCAAATGAATTAGATGATGATGTTGATAATACTGAAAATAATACTGACAACAACTTACAAAATGATAATAATATAAGATCCCCATCAAGACTTCTGAGAAATCACCCTATTGAAAATATAATTGGATAAATTCATACCAATGTAAGAACTCGAAATCAACTAAATCAAATGGGTCACGTAGCTTTTCTTTCAAATATTGAACCTAAAAATCCTTAAGAAGCTTCAACTAACGACTGTTGGATTATAGCTATGCAAGAAGAATTAAATCCATTTGAACGTAATGAAGTTTGGGATTTAGTTCCTAGACCAAGTAACCAAGCAGTTACCGGTACAAATGGGTTTATAAAAATAAAGCCGGAGTGCAAGGAAATATTATAAGAAATAAAGCTAGACTAGTTGCTCAAGGTTATAATTAAGAAGAAGGGATTGACTATGATGAAACATTTGCTCCCGTAGCTTGTCTAGAAGCTATACGTATTTATTAGCATATGCTTATTTTAATAATTTTAAACTTTATCAAATGGATGTAAAAAGTGCTTTCTTAAATGGTTTTATAAAAGAAAATGTTTATGTGGAACAACCTCCTTTATTCACACATGAAAAGTATCCAGCTCATGTTTGCAAATTAAAAATGGCTTTATACGGTTTAAAACAGGCACCTCATGCTTGGTATGATCGTCTTAAGTGTTATTTATTTAATTTTGGTTTTAAAACTGGAAAAGTAGACCAAACTCTATTTATAAAACAAGATAAAAATAATATTTTAATAATTCAAATTTATGTAGATGACATTAATTTTGGTCCATTAATGAAAAATTATGTCAAGAATTTTCTAAAATCATGACAAGAGAATTTGAAATGTCTCACATGGGAGAACTTTCATATTTTCTTGGCTTATAAATTAAACAATTGAAAAATGGAATTTTTACTAATCAAGAAAAATGTTGTAATAATCTCATAAAATGATTTGGTATGGAAAATGCTAAACCTACTCCTATAAGTACTACATTACATCTCGATAGAGATGACAGTGGCAAAAGTGTTAACAAAAAACTTTATCATAGTATGATTGGTTCATTACTATATTTAACTGCCAGTAGACTAGACATAATGATGAGTGTCTGCTTGTTTGCACAATTCCAAGCAAATCCTAAAGAATCACATTTGCATGCAGTGAAGCGAATTTTGTGATACTTAAGCAAAACTAGATACTACGGCCTCCTTTATCCAAAAGAATGTCCATTTGAGTTAGTATCATATAGTGATGCTGATTTTGTGGATGTCGAACGGATCGGAAGAGTACTAGTGGTACTTGTCACTTTATTGGACAATCTTTAGTATCTTGGTTTAGTAAGAAATAGAATTATGTTTCACTTTCGATGTGTGAAGAAGAATACATCTCTGTTGCTTTGGCATGTGCTCAAGTAATCTACATATAGTAAACACTACAAGATTTTAGAGTAAATCTTTTAATTCAACGATTTACTATGTAATCAAGTGCAATAAATTTATCAAAAAATCCAATAATCATTCTACAACTAAACATATAGATATAAGACATCGTTTTCTCAGAGATAATATAGAAAAATGCAATACTTCATTAGAATTTGTAAATTCAGAAAATCAGATAGCTGGCATATTTACAAAACCTTTAAATGAAAATATATTTATAAAATTACATCGAGAATTGGGTATTATATCTTTACATGATTTATAATTTAAGAAATTTTAATTTAAAATTTTCAAAAATGGTTGCTGTTGGCACTCGAACTCAGGATTGCTAATAAGGGAGTAACATGTTTTTCCATTTTGCTATTGTATTTCTTGTTACACTAACCACTATATTCCTCACATAACATGAATGGTTTTTATTTCCTACTTCTTTCCTCCCTCATAAAAGTTTACTCGCTATAATTGTTCAATAATATTTAGTCTCAGCTTCATATGCCTGAAAATAGTGTTCTCTCTTATATATAAAGATCTATATCTCATCATTTTATTCATCATCATTCATCAATATAATTTTTGTTAAGCTTAAAAACTTGTTATTCCTTTTCACACAAACATCAGCACGTCTTCGCAAGATAAATCCAACCAATCATCTATCATTTTTAGCACACCTTCCTCAAATTCGTCAAAACACTCCAACAACTCCACACCGGTTTATGTTCCTGTTAAAATAACACCATCACCTACCTATCATACGGGATATACTCCTCAAGGAAAGAGAACTAAACATACTCTACGTTTTAGTTCCCCATCAACAAAGGAGAAAATAGACGATATTCATCATTACTAGAGGGAGACTCTAGAACTACAGCGTAAACTATATTACCTATAAAAAATAAACGATAAGCGTTTAAGTTTTCTGGAACAATTCGCGTTAAAGTTCTATGAGTCCTCGTTGAAAGAGAGCATACATCAACCTTCGTCAAACCGTTCTCAAGCTCCACAAAATTATTAGAAATGAAGTCTACAATGTCCTCAGATGTCACTGAACTCCTGGGAATGCAGTAATGTTTGATCACCAATCCAACCATTACAGAAAATAACGAAGATTGAACCGTAATCCGACGACTCTCATTCTTTTGGAAATTAGATTTTTCGTATTGTTTTTAAATAAGTTTTGTATGTTCATATGTTTTATATGTTTTAAAATAATGTTTTTCATATATAAAAATTATAAAAAAAACCAAAGTTTTAATGTTAGTTTATTTTTATTACAAAATCTTAGCTACATAAGCTGAAAAAAGCATAAAAGCATAGTTTCAGTCGACTCAATATACAAACCCAGTCAACTGAAACTTCATGGCATACTTTTTATATAAGGAAAAATAGTCGACTACTGTAGCTAATTCAGTCGTTTGGATAATGACATTTTCAGGCTATTTATTAAGGGAAAATTTTCTCTGTATATTAGTCGACTGAATTCTAATTTCAGTCGATTGAACATTCATAGTTCTTGAAAATTATCAGATTTCAATTGACTGAACCTATAATTAAATCATCTGAATAGGCAATTTTTAGGAAAAAACTTTCGAATTGAAAACCTGTCAATTTCAATCCACTGCCCCATATCATTTAATTGACTGAATTGATGTTTTTTGGTTTTTAAAAAATGAAATGGCACAACTTCCCACACACCTTTTCACCTACCATATAAATACATCTCCTTTTCTCTCAAACCCTACTTCATTTTCAACAAAAAACCATAACCCCCATTTTCTTCATTCAATTTTTTCTACTTCAAATCCACTCAAACTAAATGGCTCCAAGAACAAAACGACCTCGCCAATCAACCGGCGGACCATCTGAAAGTCGAATTAGGTCATAGCTCCATGACAAAACTGTTGTCACCTGTTAAAATATCATGTGGAGCCCTAGAATTTTCGATGGTTCATTTGTCAAATACTCGGATTTTAATTCCTATGGGATCAAGAAACAGCGGAAGCAAGTGGTCTTAAGAGCTTGCTTAGCTTTGATGCTAACAAAATCAAGATCTACCCCCTTCTAATTAAGCTATTCTTTGCTAATATAAACTTGGATCACCAAGATCCAAGGAATAAGGACGATTGCATTTGGATTCTTGTTTGCTGTGTCCAGATCTACCTTCCCCTCCAACGACTTGGCGATATTCTTCATTGTCCATATGAAGGCGTCGACATCAATGGCTTTGAAGTCGACATGGATAACTGGGATGAGGTCTCCCATCGATTCCTTTTCGATGATATGACCGTACTCAAGTCCGTCGCCTTATGACCGAAGGCGTGTATCCTTCAGTGTTCCCTTATCCGCTCCATCTAACATCGTACTGGAAGTTACGAGAAAGTCTACAAGCATGACTTCCAAGTGCTTTATGCCATCTAATCCTCCTAAAACATCAATTGGGTCAAGAATATTCTTGATGAATTCCTCACCGTCAACCATAAGAGGAGCTTTAAGACTATCTTCTATGGAGCTTACATTATGTGGATTCTCTGTAACTTCGGTGTCACCATCCCCGATGCCGATTTCATTACATTGGTGAGCTTAACAGTAAGACGTTAAGTCTTATAGGCTTGCCAAAACACCTACCACCTCAAGAAATAATTAACTTCCAATAATGGGCAGCTAATCGAGCTCAAGGGATTCCGCAACCCCACGAGACTGACATTGGCTCCTCCTCCTCCCAACCTTCCCGCCAAGTCGAGGAAGAAGATGACAACATCGTAGAACTACATGGTGATTTTCCTTCTGAGCAAGGTCTAATCACAGTCTTGAGGAATCAATGAAAGCTTAATCAAAGTTTAGTCAACGTTGAGAAAACCGTCATCAAGACCAACAAGAAGCTCAACTCAATTATGGGATTCTTAAATAAAATTTAGGAAAAAAACTTTTACAATGGATCTACTTCCACAAGTTTTCCTGAAAATCCCTCCATTTCTTTCTCTTGGACAACATCTAAAGAGGAAGAAGAGGAAGAAGAATCCGATAGTGAGGAAGTTTAGTCATTTTTTGCTTATATATCTTTTTCAATTTTTTAATGTATTAGTGAACAATTATCATTATGTATTTATTTTTTTCTTATCAATGTTGTTCTCTTGATGTTTTGTTATGTACTATGATGTTTATTGATTTACATTATTCATATTCACCATGTTACCATTGATAAGTTATATTCATATTTATCCGTATTCTAATGGTTATATAGTTGATGACAAAGGAGGAGAAATATAACAATAAATAGGTAGTTCATTAATTCAGGGGGTGTTTTTCAATTGCTTTTTACACTTTCTAACTTATATAGTTCATCAACAAAAAGGGGAGAATGTTAGAACCTTGTATTTTGATTATGACAACTATATAAGCATATATTATATGAACTAACCAAATTTGCAGGAGAAGATACTATTCTAATTGACGATAGATCGAAGACCAAAGTTTTTAGAGAGATGTTTCAGCGTTTATAATTGGTTTGTCTATAGTCTATTTAGTAGTTAATAATTGTTAAAATCTCTCCTGGGTGGTATATGTATGCACACATACTTAAATCATATTAAAATCATATACACACATTACGATTTGATTATATTAAGTTTGTAAATAAATTGCTTTCAAAAAGAAGTTTACTGGGCAGAAAACATCAATTTCAGTCAACTGAACCAGGGTGCACAGTCGATTGAAACATCCATAGGTGCACAAATCACTTTGAAGGTTTAGTCGACTTAACACCCCCATTCAGTCGACTAAACTAAGTGTCTTATTTTTTGAATGTTTAGTCGAGTGAATTTCTTCCTTAGTTGATTGAATATTCATAACGACTATTTTCTGAACGATCACCTTCTTTCAACGAATATAAAAAAATTTTAATCCAACAATTGTTTCCGTATCTCTTGGCCGAATCTTTTCACGAATGATTACATCTTTTTAACTCTACAAATAGCATTCAATTCAATTATTTTAGTAACTTAATTCTTTGGTTCTATTCTATATTCTTGTTATATAAATTCTGCCATTTGCTTTCATAAACGCATTCAAATCACTTGCAAATTCAAGCATAAATTTATTTGTGATTAAAATTACTTCCAATCTTCATGTACTACACTATATACCACAAAGGAGAAAGACGTACCCGTGTTATATACAAAGCACAATCAGTCAAGAAAACTCATTATATTGTTGAAGTCCTATTCGGTTGCTCAGGCAGTAGAAGTCCTATTCGGTTGTCTAGGCGGTAGAAGTCATGTTCGGTTGCTCATGCGGTGCAATACCTATTCCTTCGGGTTAAGAAAGGGTTGATAGTTAAATTGCAGAAGGAGTCTGGGACTGGACGTAGAATGAGAGTTCGAACCAGCATAAAAATCCCTGGTGTTATTTACTTTACTTTTTATTAATTTTATTTTATTCTGCATTAGTAGATAACTTAGTTACTATTCCATATTACGATCCTTAGCAACACTTTCAATTTGTACTCTTTTCAATGCTTAGAAAGTATTCATATACTTATCCCATATGGTATAAATATATTCATAAATTATTAACAAGATTTCTTACTTTAACCTTTATTTTTGTATCTTTTTCCAAAAGATTCCATACTTGTTATTATTATTATATATATATATATATATTCAAGGATCTAAGTACATTCATTAATCTATTCAAAAAGGTTTAAGACTAATGTTACTTAAACATTATCACTATAAACCGAAAACCATTTCACTTATGCTTATATTTAAAATATTCTTTTCAAAGATCTATTTACGTTCATAAGTGTAATAAAAAAGGGTTAAAGACAAATGTTATTAACACATTTTCACAACAAACCGAAAACCATTCCATACTTGCTATTACCTTTAAAATATCCTTTTAAAGATCTAATTATATCTACATTTATTAAACAAGGTAATATAATTGTTAATAACTTTGCAAGACCATTTATTGTAACATAAGTGTTATAATCCTAAAATTTCTCTTATCCTTTTATAAAACGCCTGACTTGCTTTTCCAAACTCATAAATATAAATAATTTAAAAATACTTATAAATAAGTTTTAAATATCTATGTAAAATATTACTTAAAAATAACTAATTTATAATTTTATGAAAATAAATAAAAAACATGTTTTATATTATAAAGCCTATTTACTTTGAAAATTCATAAATAATTATCAAAAATATATTTAAACTTAAAACCAACTTTAAAATAAGAAAAAATATGTTAAAAAACATCCCTAAAAAGATTACAGAAAAATATCAGATTGAAATATCGTTTTTAGACACTTAAAATCTCAAGCAACATACCGCAGCATTTATAAATACTGCTAAAAGTCCTTGATAAAAAAAACAACATTGAAAAACATGAATTTTGCAACCAATTTTTACCACTTAAACAAATAATTTAAGAACTAAATATTTTACAACAAGTACTAAGTTTATGGTAATTAAAAATATTGGGAAGAAGCCCCCAAGAATATTTTTCAGTTTATCTATAAAAATTTCTGAAAACATGGTTTTTGCTAAAGTGTCCATTTATTAACCTTTTTACTCTAAATTTGGCCATTTTGTTTTATCATTTACAATTCTTTTGAATTTTGATTTTATTCCAATAATAAGTATATTTATAATACTTATTAAAAATTCAAAGAAACCTCTAAGGCACTCTTTAAGTTAATTATAAAAATTTCCCAAAACAAGGTATTTCAAACTGCTCATATAACGACCTTCTTCTTGCTATAATTTTTGACAACCTTGTTTCATAAGTTAATTAATGATTTAAACTTCAATATTTTTCAAGTAATAAGAACTCTTATAATACTAATTAAAAATGCAAAGACACCCCTATGATGGCTTTTAAAGTTGACTTTGAAAATCGCCGAGCACAAGGCATTTTCAAAGTGCGTCCGTAGAGATCTTTTCGCTTCTAAATTTCCCGACTTTGTTTCACAGTTTCTATAATTTTCCAAAATCAATTCATTGTTACCCCATACACCAAAATATGTATAAAGAGAAACCAAATTAAATTATATCAAGTTAAGATCATAAATCTTTCATTTACAAAAGTTAAAGTTAAGGGATGTCAAAGTGCACTTAATAGCGACTATCGTTATACAAACCATTCCATGTCCATTCCAAATCAAACATAAAATCCAAAAAAAAACAAAACAATCAATTCAAGGTCTTGACACATGTTTTAGAAGGTAAAAGGAGTGCTTTTGTACAATATAAAGTTGTCACTTTTTTTAAAAAGCAAAAGGGTCCAAAGTTTATTACTTTAATTAGTTAATGCCACTTTAACTTCGTACTTCAAGATTTAACTTTATAACACAGAACCAAGCAAAAGCACCAAATAACACAGAACCACCTCCTACCATCACCAAACAACCTAAAGATACCACCTTTGGTACAAAAGTGCTCGACCATCGTCCCTCCTCCCAAAGTTCTCACGGCCCATATAAACCATTTTTTTAAAATATTTCTTCCATTTTAACTTTATATCCATGCTTCCTAAGTTGTTCTAAGGTGTTGGTGAAAGTTTGGAGAAGAGTTAAATGGAGAAAGATTAGCGAAGAAAAAAGTGGATTAGTGCAAATCCACTTCCACCATTTTAATTCTTTTTTTCTTTTGAAGCTTTAGAATTTGTGAAGTGTTAACACTTGTAAACCCTCTCCTTTATTCCCTTTGTCCAATTAAAAGACCCTCAACATATGCCTTGCATGCTTTTAAACTTTACACCTCTTAATCCACTTGAAAATGTCTTCTCCCTTTCACACCCAATAAGTTAACTCTTAGAAGCTTCTAGAAGCTTCTTTCTAATATTTTTCACAAAATATTATTTGTTGCTAATTACATTAATAATGATTAATTGTAAAAACACAAAAATTTCAAATAGCTTCTGCTGAGAAAAAAATGGTTTATCGATAAAATGATTTTCGGTCATTTTATCGACATTTCAACAAACAATATATTTTTGTAAATACTTTTCAAAAATAAGTTTATGATCATTAGTTATTACTTAAAAGAGGGTTAATATGTTTATTAAATCATTTTTATCACATTTAATTCAAGTTTCAAATATTTAAACAATTCAAATATTTACATACGAAGCGTCCAAAATTCCAAGTCATTACAATCTCCCTCACTTAAAACATTTCATCCTAGAAATTCCAACACGAATAATAAAAGGAATCGATCACATAGTAATATTTAATAGTATTAAAAATTACCTGCAAACAGAGCCTACGGTTTGCTCAAGTTAAAAAATCCTCTTATCGTACAAGGACGATAAACAATCTACTAAGCCTACGTTGCGCTTAATAGCATCAAGTTATTACTTAGAAGACATGCTACCTCGTAACAAAAAAGATTATCATAACCTTAACTCCCTATAAGCTAACAAAATGTATTATGCATATTCTAAAGCCTGTGCGATGTACATGAATCATTCATACACAATATCAAATCCGATCACTTGCTTGATCACATAAATTTCACTTTCAAACTAGTGTAGATCACTTGACCTCGTTAATGTGGACTCCGATCAGGTTCGTTGACTAGAACTCTGTTCTCCTTGCCATATACTATGATAGAAAACCTCAAGATCATATCAAGAATCCATATCAAGTGTTCGTTGTTAAGAATCAAGTGAAAAATCCTTGCTCGGACCGGTGCTAATCACCTTGAAATCATATGCTCGAATATTGCATCAAGAACAGTCATACAAATAAAATGATCCATGTAAAACTTACATATTTATCGTATTGGTTTCTTACCTATACTAACTTCCTTTAAATCACATTCATATACACTAATAGTGTATCATTTAATACTTAAAACCATGTATGAAACATTTCATGAAAACATTACTTCAAGTTTATAAATGTTTATAACTTAAGTTCATACTCGCATAATAGTCCATTACATCCTAAGATTGCATACACAACATCAAATACATTTTAGTTATCATGAATGTTCAACAAATTCAAAATTTATTTTTAACTTACTACCTTCTCGATTCAAGAGTTACAGAAGCTCAACTTTTATATTTTCACAAAAACACTTGGTTTCAATTTCTATAACAATTTGGAAGTTTCCGACTGTCCAAAATCATCAAAAATCCTATTTCATTTTAACAAACGAAAACTACTAAACAACGTACAATAATATGATGCACGTACCATACCGTCCTAAGGTATAGGATACCTGTGTCCATAAAATAACCTAACCAAGTTTCAAATTATATATTAAACACATTTTACCACAAAGAGAAACAAGGAAAAAGTTTCATAATTGTTTGGGTAATGCCACTATCACTTAGGCACCCAGCATGTAACGACCCAGGATTTTTAGTAATTAAAATTTGAATATTTAATTTATTTTAAATATTAATAAGTGAATTTATAAGTCGAATAAATTTTATTTCGAATAATTGAATTTAATTGGATAATTAAATCGATAATTTAATATGTTAAATTATGAAAATAATTGAAAATTGAGTTAAATATGATTGTAAATGATTTGTAAAATTTTATTTTATCATATTGAAGTTAGAAAGATATTTTAGAACTTTTAAAATTGAATTAAAAGTTAATTTGTGAAAATTGAATATTTAAATATTTAAATCGACTAGTGAAATTAGTCAATTTTTGAACAGTCTCAGAATTGGACGAAACCAGTTCCATTGGATCCGTAATAGTTAGTTATTACCGGATTTCAATTTTCGTGTCAATCGGAGTTATCGTTTGATCGTGGCAGCTCGAAACGCATCGAATTATTTTTAATATTAATTTGGCGAGTTAAAATAGCCATTTTTCAAAAAGTCTTGGATTTCGACGAAACCAGTTTCATCGGATCCGTAATGTGATATTATTGTAAGGTTTCAAATTTCGTGTCAATTGGATTTATCGTTTGTCCGGTACAAATTAAAACGCCTAGAAAATCGTTTAATCGGTTAATTTAAATCGATCGTTTGTTGCCATATCTCGCACATATGATCGAATTAGCTTCCGAAACCTATTCCATTGTGTCCGGAACGCGGGATAAACCCTAGGAACGTCAGTTTCGGCGCGTAAATCGGAGTTTGGAATTCCCGGATGAATAGTGATTGAAAAATTTCCTATAAATAGACCCTAAACCCTCACAAAACAAAAAAAAATTTAATATCTCTAAACCCTAGCCGGCCGCCACCATAGAAACCGAGGGCCAGGAATTAACAATCTTTCTCCTCTTATTTCTTCCAATCCGTTCATCGATTCGACAAACCTTCAACTAGAAAGTGGTAGAGGGCACTACAATCTATAAATCCAACGGTCGATTTATCCTATCTCTTCACGGATTGTCGCGAATTTAGGTTTGAAGGGGGCGACTTCGGTCATGTTTTCAACGTGGTGATGAAGCTGGGGGGGGGGGGGGGGGGCGTTCTGGGCGGTGGAGAAGCAAGGCGAGGTGGTTCGAATGGTGTCGAGATGATGGGGTTTAGTCGATGTTTGTGGCGTGCGAAATTCGATGATGAAGGCGTTCATGGGTTCGGCTGTAAACGTAAACGAAGAAGAAAAAGGGGGGGTTGCGCACGGCTATGATGGAATGTTGATGGATCCTACGGCCTATATTGAATGTAGGGTTTTAATTATAAATTAATGTTGTAGTTATAGTTATTAAAATCGTGTAAACTTGTAAAATCAATATCGTTTTCATACGAGGTCGAAAACGCGCGAAACCAGTTGCGTTGGAATCGTATGGACAAGCACTACGTGATGAAATTGGATTGGAGTCGTTTGGAGTTAGTGAGAATTTTGGGTAAAATTAAACGTCCGTTTAATTTTATTCGAAATAAATCGCTAAAACGAAATTGAAATCATGGTGAGAACTTCTCACTCAATCGAATCAGTTTCGATTTTATTTTAAATAGTTATATTTAAAATACTTGAATGCATGTTTGAATGATGATTGTTATCTATGGATTGTTAAAATAGACATTATGCGCCGTTAGTAAGCGGATGTTATATATTAAAAACATATACCGCGAATATTTCATAAACAGTGAAATTGGTATTATATATAATATCAATATATATATATTGGCATATGTATATATTAGAGTTATTGATTTCCCGCATTTGTATAGCGGATGAGACCCTATTGCGCCGTCTATTAAGCGGATAATATTGTAAATCCCATATACCGCGATAATTTCGTACTGGAGCGAAATTGGTATTGTGCTAATGTTTGTGGATGCAGGAAACAGGTTGGAGGGATCCAACTGGATTCCTCAACAGTTTTTATTTGATTTCAGATATTTTGATATTTGATGGACTATCATATCGATATATGATGTCGTTGTTGTCGTGATTGACTATTTGGTATGTAGCATCATTGGACCAAATTTTGGGATTTTAAAAGGATTTCAAAATGATTTTTGAGAAATATAGTTAAAGGTTGATTTTTGAGAAATATGGATTAATGATTTTATAAAAGAGTTTAAATCGGGACTAATTGAATTTATTATGAAAAGTTGAAATATAGGATTTATAAAATTTAATTATTTTATAAATCAAAAACGGTGAAATTATAAAGGAGATTAAAGACGTTTTAGAATAATAATACAAATTGATTTGTATAAAAGATTTATAAAATGGATATTTATAAATTAGAAATAGTTGAATTATAAAACGAGTTTTTATAAGTGTTAGAATGAATTGTGAATGAATTTCATAAACGAATGAAATTTATAAAATTAAAAATGGTGAAGTTATAAATGAAATTTATAAATAGTAAGATTTATAAATTTTATAAAGTTATTAAAAGAATAGTTTTGAATAAATCATTGAATCTTATAAGTTATAGGATTTATAATTATGAAGTTCAAAGGAACGATTCTTGTAAACGAATAAATTATAAGTGTTTAACTTATAATATGAATTTCTAGTATATCATGAGATATGAGTTGAGACATGTTAATAAAGGAGATGTATAAATGGAAGTTGTTATAAAATAAATAATAAAGGAATTTATAAACGTTGTTTTATAAATTCGTAAACGACTTATTTTGATAAGTAAATTGTTGAAAACCTATTTATGGAGTTATATTCACGTTTTTGACTGTGAATAATCCTTTAAAATGAAATGTATAAAAGGATGAAATGTGTTAACATAGTATATTCACGTTTTTGAATAGTGAATAATATGTTAAAGAAATTGTTTAGAATGTGATATTTTAAATTGAATTAAAACGATCTAACGATGTTTTAAATGTGTTGAGATTCGAAACCATGGATTTCAACATTTATTATTGAAATAGACGTTTTCGAGAAATAAAAGGAAATGGTGGACTATAACACTGTTGTTATAGTAAATGATTTCCGAAAGGAAATGTTTTGTATAGTATTGGGATTTATATATCTATTTTAATTTCGAATCCCTATACTAGTGATTTTGGGTTGTTGTAACGATGTTTTACGCAACATTCGTTTTGGCCCAAATAAATATGTTTAAGAGAATGATTTCCTTAAAGAATGAAATATATACTTAATCTCGATTTAAGTATATTGAATATTTTCTAAGTGTTGAAAATAAATAAAATTTGTGAATTACTTATGAATAAATAAGTATGGAAATGTTTTTCCAATATAAAGTGAATATTTTGAGAATTTATCTTTTTGAAGATAAATTGAAATGATAAATTGAAATCGTATATGCATGGATATTTGGAATATAAATTCACTAAGGAATTTATAAAAGAAAGTGGAATTTGTCTAAAAATAAATATTGATTTATTTTTGAAGTGTGAAATTATATATCTAGTAAAGATATTTTTGGAAAATAAATAATTTGGAAAATTATTTGGAAACTGGTGATGTGTGCATATCCATTGATAGTTCAATAACCGACTATCAATATTTCCCTTTGAATGGGTAATAGATGTGATTTGTTTGAATTTGAATGCCACACTTATTTTTGAATAAGCGCTCACTATTCAGGTTAACTGGGAAAGGACCATGGGGTCGTATAACCCACTCCGAATATGTGATACGTCGTTATGAATTGCATTTGATGACCGGTGTTGAAGACCGGGTATTTGCGAAAGCGATAGGATGACCTATCGATTGTCTCTGCACTGGGTAGCTCCTGGTATAGAGATTTCCTAAGTGATGGGAAATTCGATCGGGATTGTGAATACCCGGATTGCAAGGGCTTCGTGAGAAGTGCCTTCGGTTTTGTTCGAGCCCGGAACAGACTTGTATGGATTGTATGTCTGACATTACAAATTGAGATATAAAGCCGATTTCATTCAAATATATTTCTGTTGGTGGCGAAGAATTTATTCTTTTAGCTTAACACCCTTCTCTGAGACGCACGAGCTCAGAGGTTATGTAGTTGAAGGTTATCAGCGATATATTCCCAATTTGGTAATGTGACATGCTGAGTGTTGCTGTGAAATGATCATTGTGTTGATTATTTGTGATAGGATCGTTTATTTGATCGTCTATCCTGGTGATCATTTCTATGATCATTTGTTGACCCAAAGCATGGCTTTTGTATAAAGTATGTTTTTGTGGACGTGACTTCGTCGAGCCTCACACCCCGTGAATGGTCAAAACAGGAAAGATGCAGCAAGGTTATGAGGGGTAGCGCCCTTTAGGATATGTGCATTTCCTTCTGGAAAAGGGTGGTATCATGGTATGGAGCCCAGATGCTTACTCATGTTGAAAACACTTTATGATTGTGTGAATTGATTGCGAGCGCTCGGTTGAAAGGTCCCAAAGGACCGGGGGATGGCATATTCGGTCAGTTGTTACTCAGTTAGGGGTAACCCGGCCTTGTGTTGGTAGAGATCCGGTTTGGTTCTCGGGGATGTCCATCCAGAGGCATTCTCATGTGGCAATGGGAAGTTCCTTGGCCTGATCATTCGTTGGAAATCCAAAGAAACAATACGAGATTTGTACGGTTTTAGTTGTATAACCTGCTATGGAATGTGGCGGTAACCTGCTATTGAACATAGTTAGCTATAGTAGGCATAGTTCGAAATGTCTATGCTGGCTAAGATTTATATTCTACTCTCGAAATAAATTTTTCCTACACTATGCACTAGTAATAATATAAAATGTTCTTTTAAATGCGTATCAAGCATCTTTGACTATCATAAGGAGAAATCTCCTCCGATTCTGCGTTTGCATTGTGTGTGTGTGCGGGAGGCCTTATGGTAGTCTCATTTTTAAAAGCATTGCGAATTGACTTTAAAAATATTCCTCTATTTTGATTTTAAAGATAAATAAACTGTTTTGAGTTCCCACACCAGTCACATGACTGACTCGGAGTTTATTGTTTTCCTTCCTAAACTCCGGGTGCCCACCAATTTTCCATACGGGCAGTTAAGAGTTAGGTTTATCAGGATATTCTGGATATTCTGGAGTTGCTGGAGGCAAGATGGATGACATGGCGTATTACTAGTATATAGTATTTCTTTTTCCGCTGCACTGTTTGTTGTTGTATGTTGTTGTACACTCTGATGATATGATGTAATGTAATGTATGAAATGTAATAACTGATATAGTTCTTTGTTTAAAGATTATTCATTTATGTATTATATGTTGTTCCGCTGCGAATTGTGAGATTCTGTTATTGTTCTGTTGTTTTCTGTTCCGTTCTATTTTCTATATTTTCTATGTTCTTTTCCCTCTATTTCCTATCTTCCTTCTCTCTTCTTATCTCTTTCTGTCTCTTTCTTTTTCTTAAAACCCTAAGTGTTCGGTTTTCCGTCGTTCGATTGCTCGGCAGTCGATAAAGTGAGTATCGATGTTGAATTTTCGAAAGTCGAAGAATCGGGTCCTTACACAGCATAGCGTACACACAGATCTTTTCCATATAGAAAGTTTATTTCAAAACCTTTGTTAAACTACTCTATATTTTATATCAAATCTATTTAAAGAACCTTTAGAACTAAACACCAGATTTTATTTAAATTCAAATGAAATAATAATATACACATATATCTTTTCTATATCAAAT
This sequence comes from Allium cepa, assembly GCA_030765085.1. NCBI lineage: Eukaryota > Viridiplantae > Streptophyta > Magnoliopsida > Asparagales > Amaryllidaceae > Allium > Allium cepa. Next base: position 294,965,717 of record CM060941.1, on the reverse strand, counting down.
CATACTTGGGGATTAAATAAAAAATATGTTTTTACCAAAACCTACTCTTTTGCAAACTACAATGGTAACATCCCCCACTTAGCAAGCTGAAAATGAACGTCAATAATGCTGCAATCATCATCGGAATTATTTTCAAGTGACAGAAGTGAGTTCAGTACATCCAAATCATACTTTTCTGACTTAACCAAAAATAATTTCCAAAGTAGTATCAAATGCTCCATAAATTACCAAGTACCTTGATCTCAATTTCATAAGTCAATTTTACAAATGTTTGCGTTTAAATAATACAAACCTTATAAAACCAATTTCAAAGACATCGGGATTTAAGTTCTAAAATTCTCATACAAAATCACTTTCTTATATAAATGTTTTTCACAAATGTATACTTATAAAATATCTTATCTTTCCTTTAGATTGTAACAAACATCTTTTATTATATTTAACTTTTTACCCATTATTATCACCGAACACCTTATAGGTAAACTGTGAAACTTAATTCACAAGGTGTTCGCTTCAATGCTCCCATAATTATTGTCTATCCAACCCATGAAGTGAAAAGGTAAAACTTCTTATAAACTGGTTGAGCATATATCAATAATCAACAACCTATATTTAATGCTCACAAACTAGCTAAGTAATATTAAACTAATAATTCTATAAATGATAATAATGCTCATAAACTGGCCGAGCACAGTCATATTAATTAATGAGCGGTAACGAATGAACATATTAATCTCTACATTAATTGAAATACACTTTAACGATTCATACTTATATAAGTTACCTTATATAAGATCTTTAATTTTTGTTGTTGGAATTACCTTTAAGGCATACGTTTATAATAAATACAAATACGCTCTCATACGTATAATACACTTAACTCATGTTAGAGCATTCCGTCATCCTATCTCTTAAGGGGTCATACTCCACCAAAGCCAAGGTTATCGCTTAACCTTCAGCTCTGATACGAAGCTGTAATGACCAACCTTTTCGAACCTCGAATGTCGATACTAATACATCAACGATATTCTTATGCCAAGCATCCAAGTGTCAGAAAGACCGATTGTTAGGGTAAAATAAAATAAAATGATAACAGAACAAGAAAGAAGAGAACACAATTATAGAATCTCATAGTGGAAAGATAACATATAATATGAAAAGACAGTATAGACTGTCACTCTAAGATACATAACATTTTAGAGTTTCAATTCTAAATACTATCATTAGCCTAGACAGCTATAACAACCTATCCTCATAATTGCAGATATATATATATATATACATAGTAGTAATGTAGGGGAGAAAAGAACACTATAGTAGATGAAATGTCAAGCTCATCTCCTCGAACTCTAAAGACTATCAACGAAGATTTATCTTTCTTAGACTACTCGAAAGATCACCCATGGAAATAAGGAAAATATAAAACCATGAGTCAAACATAAGTTTGGTGAGAAAGTCAAGAAATATATGGCCATGGAATGCCGTAACAATTATCCCCACAAAAGATCCACCATCTAATACGTGCATAATATGAACTAATAAATAATGTCCAGGGTGTAGAATATAAGTAAGAGAATATCTGCGCTGCTTGCATCTCATGACACAACAATATTAGAAGTACAATCAAAACTGCTAAGGTATGTTTGCATAATGGATTTTCCTTGGAGATCTCTTCGGACTAATCAAATCTGAACTCCATTCACAAGGATCAAAAATTACCTTTCGAGCGTTGTATAACTCAAGATCAAATATACCATAAGAAAAACATAAATGGAATATGCACGAACATTAGTATGAACCACATGGAACCAAGTACTATCGACTTGTAACATCCCGCCTTTTCGCACGCTTTAAATCGACACATATGCCAATTCAAAACATAAGGAAGGACGGATTGTTATGGGGTAAATAAGAAAACCGAGAAAGAATAAAACAAAACAGAATCTCACAGCGGTGGATAAAATATAATAATAAATATACAGTTCATAAAACTGTTTACAAACATTTGATTCTTCTTTATACAATAAATATCAGAGTTTACATACCAATAATATTAATGCAGCGGAATACAGTGTAGTGGAACCATATAATATATAATAATAATAGTAATGAAATCTTCGTCTTCTTCCTCCAGAAAAATCTTCAAATCCTGGAACGCTCGGACTGACCCGAGCGAATTGAAAAGACAAAACACTCGAGTCAGAACTAAAAGATCTTATGTAAGTTAAATTAACAGAAATGAATATGAGTGCAGTAACTCAAGAGATGCTCGGGATTTACATCTCTTAAGGATCCGTTAAACTATTTACTATGTAGTATATTTAGCTATTATAATAATGTCTAATTGTAAAATAAACTTACTTTTAAATAGCGTTAAGGCATTACATTTTCCACCTTAACACATTTATATACTCTCATAGTCTATACAGTACCGTAATCTCCCCCGTACTGGGCGCCGTCAGAGGGCACTCCATAGGTATGGTACAAAACCAAAATCGTAAAAGGCGCGATAGGGTAGGTGACACGGCACAACTAGGCAATGCCAGGGTAGATATACCAATTACGCATCCGGGCTGGTGGTAACGCATATCCGCAGCTACCGCCCACCTCGAACAAACTCCCCCTAAAATCAAAAGTAAAGGTGGCCACCGAATCAATCCAAAGTCAGAGTAGTATCGAAGAGGAGTGTCCGATAAAGGGCGCTAACCCCCTTGGCCCGAGAATCGCTCCTGTTTTAGCCACCTTATGCCAACTCACGGGAGTCGGGCCCACGTATTTACCTTAAAGGAAATGCCGCTACCAACCTACTCCATTCTGGAATCTCCACCGCGTACACGGTTGTTAAAGTGGTTTTCGGAGTTGGCAGAGAGTATGACAACTTCCGATCCCGGTCTCTTCAACAACCAAACATTATTATAACACCGCGGTCATTTAAAAATAATTATGCTTTCAAAACCAGAATATAATTATCCATTTCAAAACCCATAAATATGATATCATTTCCTTTTAAAACCCAAATAAATATGATATCATTTTATTTCAAATATATTTCTTTTCCAAAATCATGCCACTTTTAAGATTTATAATACCTCGAAACCAAATATTTGAAATTTAACTTTCCACGTAATACTTCAAAATCCATAGTTTTAAAAACCATAACTTTCAAAACTTAAATGGTTTGGATATTCAACAGTATATAAAATAAAACAGTTGAATTTAAAATTTCTTTATAAAGTAAATAATTTCCACGCCTTTACAATTTTATTTACTTTATATTCAGTCTAAACCCATAACCTTTAGATTCACTTTCACTTTGAATAAAAACACTTCGATTTCAATATTTTCAAACTTTGAGTATTTAATAACTTTCAAAACTAAGGTTGGGAATTTCTATTCAACAATTCATTGTCCTATTATTTAGTTTTGAAACGTTTACATAATAGATCCATAACCATTTAAAATAAAACCCAATTTATTAACACTAAATATTTTCTTCCATTTATTTATACTAGAATTATTCATTTAATTTATCTTGAATAAAATCCAGTTATAAATATCATACCTTTAAAATTTCCAAGATTAATAAGTTTACACCAACTTGTGGAGTTTAATTTTTAAATAAGCCCAATTCCAAATAAATTTCCAATTAAATTTTCAATCTTAATTGATTTGAACTATTTAAAACTCTATATATACACAATATCTTAAACCTGTACTTAATCATAAATATAAATTATCAAACTCCATTTTTCAACTTATTTATTTCCATTTAACCTATTCATACATAGCTTAAATTCAATAATTTAACAATATATGTATATATAAAATAAGATTTTATATAAGATCAAATTAATATTTATTTAACCGCATCCTATCCAAACCATAGAAATCATTTCAAAAATAATTTTATATATATACTGCGGTGCCTGTACATAATTTTCTATCCTATGGTCAAGTGATACGGATATTTATCATTTCAATCCGCAATTTAAAAATAAAAATGCGGTTGTATATCATTTCAAACCGCAATCCCGAATGAAATAAGAATGTATAATAACTTGCAGTTTATATAATATGGAACACATCATCCATTCACCCAATATCAATCATCAACCAATTTTATTTCAATCATCGTCAATTTAAACAAACATCAATAGAGCATATAAAACATATCAGGTATCAACGAACAGTTTATATTAAAAATAAATAAATAAATAATAACTGTTTAACTAGCAGTTTATATGCAAAATAAATAAATTTTAACTGTCAATTTATATGCAATAATAAAATTAATTAACAGTTAAATTAAATAAATGCGATTTAACTAAGATGATGAATGAAATATGCAAACAGTCATAAATAAATTTCTACACATATCTTAAATCAATTTAACAAATATAAGATAACTTAGAAGTCATGAGAGGGTTAAAACACTCACCTTTTGAATTTAAATTGAATCTAAATTCAATTTAAACCCAAAAATTTGACGGTCTCCAATTCCATCCAAACCAATGCCAAAATATCTGAAATTCTGATATAATCCCAGCAAAATAAACCGCGCGTGAATCCGAGCTCGTACGCAAAAGTTATGAAAATTTGAAAATTGGAAAATTCTGGTCCCGTGTCAACTTCGGGTTCGACTTCGGTGCATCGCCTCAAATCCACGGTTCTTGCTTGGAGTTTTTGCCAAAACGACCCGGAGCGACCCGAGTCATTTTCTTCCTGACCCGAAGTAGATACAGCGTTTTTGCCTCTGAAACTCAAAGCGTGACTCGAAGTGGCTGCAGATCCGATTTTTTTTTTTTTTGGAATTGAAATTAATTTTTTAGAATTTGGGAATTAGGTTTTTTTTCTGCCATTGGAATGAGGAGTTAAGAAGGAGATGTACGTATAGAAAAATGAAAATAAGGAGTGGCTAGGGTTTACAACGAGTTATATATGGGCAAGGCTGAAAAATAATAGATGGATCGGATTGGTATACGCGTTGAACGCTAAATGGCCCGAAAAGCTCGTTTCTACTCCGGAACGAAATTGGGTCAACCCATATATCAAAATAGATGTTTTAAAATATTTTAAACGCAATGGAACATGTTTCACGTCCAAATTCCATCGTATGCAGAAGTTATGCTGAAAACAATTTTTTTCCTAAATTGATTTCAATTGCATAAATTTCAAGGCGTTTCGAGTCGGTACGATCAAACGACAAGTCCGATCGGTATGAAACTTGAAACACTATTATAATTCACCGTTACAGATCCGATGAAACTGGTTTCATCAAAATCCGAGTCCGTGGCCAAAATGGCTAATTTTATATTAATTAAATAAATTAAAAATTCATTAATAAAATCCATTTTTTTTTTAAAATCTTAAATTTGACAAATTTTATTACCTTTATATGTCTCAATCAAATTACAATGTTTTAAACAATTTAAAGGTCAATTTAAAGTTGATTAACTTCCCATTTCAGTGTCAAATTTTCATTTTTATTAAATTTAGAAATTATCAATTAAGTTTTCAAAAATTTCATTGAATTAAATCTTCATTCTTATTATTCAATCCATTATAGCCAAATGGATGAAATTAACATACATAATTTTTTTTCAATTTCAACTAAATTTTCAATTAACGTAAAAATAAATGTTTAATTTTTACTTAATTGCAAAAACTCAATTACCTTAATTCTTTATATTCATATAAATAAAAAAATCTTGATTTACAATCTTTTCATTCACCCATAGTCATATTATAAATGGAATTTACGTTATCTTCAATTATTAATTACCATCAGTTAAGATCTTAACATTTGTTCTATAAATTTATTTGCCCTGAATTATTTACTGCATTTATCTAATTTCAATTTCATAATCACATTCAATCCATTAATTGGTATTGCATTGACATTTAACTTATTAGCTTATATCAACACTATTGTCATTAATTGCAAATGGATTACCAAATTTAGTCACTACCCTAAATAACTAACGTAAATTAATCTCCATTAATTCCACTGATTTAACTTTCATTCAATTAATTAATGATTCCCTCAGTTAGCAATAACGTAACATTTTCTTTATTTGTATTGCAAATAATTCAAAATTCAATTCCTAATTCTTAATATCCTCTAAATTACAACTTCCAAACATGATATTAATCATCATTTACGTACCTTTAATTATTTTAATTTACATTAACATAATAAATAAATTACCATTAATGAAATCTATCCCCCAATTTATTATATGCAATAAATTTTGACCTTACAACAGTTTCAATTAATTATTTATATTTATTGCGATTGAATACCAAAATTTATTTAACACATCAAATAAATGAACAATCTATATTCATTGTCACCTATTTTCTTTTAAATTCAGTTATAAGTTTGTTACTTACCAACCAGGTTATAATAACACTATTTTTTTTATTCCACTGCTATATATGATATATTTGCATCACATACTTTAATTTTTCAATTTCATCTTAATTCCAATTCACGGTAGTATAATTTCTTACTATAAACCCATTTATAATTTGCATACCAATTAATTAGTTTCAACTAAATAGATTGATTCAATTCAACTCTTTTATTAAGTCTATATAAATCAATATATTATTTCGTTGGTAAATGTTTATTTCAATTATTCCTTTATTACTTACAAATCTTATTTCATTCATGAATGCCATCATTTATCAATTATTACATAATTTCATTAATTTACATTGAGTTACAACTAAATTAATACACTGATTTCATTTGTAAATTAAATGCTTACAATTTATAAGCTTTCATTCCAAACAATATTTCAATTTGTACCGGACATTGATTTAATTCAATTTACTATTTAATATTATTAATTCATTAACTAAATTCACTACTTACCTTTGTTCTCTTATATGCAACTCTTAGCCTAGTATAACAATTTACATCACTTCATTTTATTCGTCATTTTGTTTCAACTGTAAATACTTAGCCTTATATTCCCATGGTTTCATTTCATTCTCAGCATTTGCTTCATTATTAATTATAAAATCTTTATTTCTTCTAAATTAAATTTACGTAAATCTTATTAAAATGACAAATTTAATTAACGAAAATTATGGGTCGTTACACTCTCCCCCACTCAAAACTTTTCGTCCCCGAAAAGAAAAAAGAAGGGAAAAGAAGAATTAAGAAATCAATATCATATTAAATATTAAGTTTATAAACAAATAAATTTACAAAATTAATTTAGATAAAATATACTAATTTATAATCATTAAATTTTTTTATACTCAAATTAATAAAGTTTGGAAAACATTTTCAAAATATTTTCTAAGTCCAAAATTTACGGAAAATTTTGGCAGAGTCTCCTTTGTACGGGGAGGCTCGGGAGAAAATATAATATCAAATATATCAAAATATCATATATAATATCCAAAATATAATATCCCAACACGGGAAAATATATAAAATAGCGCTATAAACCATAATCCGAAACGTACCTATTTGTCGGGCAATTTACGCTTAATTTATGGAACCAAAAGCAGTAGCAATTGCTTCCATAACCTGCATTTCACTTATAAAATCCAAAGGGCCAACAATTTATATAAAGTGAAATATTTAAGTAGTTTCAATCACTAACAACAAATAAATACAACAACCATCAATTTCAACAAACAGCATACACAACCAATACAAAGCAACCATTCAATCAAACAAACAAATAGTTGTTCGGGTTCAAAACTTTTAAATTGTACAGAATGAAGAATAAACTACTAGCGCATTATTTACTCAACAGTCTTAGATAAAACTAAATAGAATATTCATTTATCCTAATCCAATTTTAAAGTATCCTTGCCCAAACAACCATCAACTAAACAACAACAAATCCAAACAACAATCAATTTAACTTATTATTAATTTCCTTTCATACCTTTGTTGTTTGATTTTCTTTTATTTATACAGTGATTTATCTTTTAAATTTACATTTACTCATTAAATGTTTGCTTCATTTATTTTTACTTATTACTTACAATTATTCAATTCCATTAACTCAGGTCATGCCAGTTCCTTTTATTTCGTTATAATTATTCATTCATTTATTATAGCATGACCTCTTCTATTTAAATTCATTTATCAATAGTATTCATGTCCCATTCAATTTCTTAGCATTTCCATTTTGTTTACTTAAGTTTATAATCATATATTTGTAATACTTACCTTTTATTATATTTACTAATAGTAAAATTTCAATTATAACTTAAGTTATCCCGATATCATCACTTCTTATGAATAAAAGCGATTTATTGAACACCTTCATTACATACTTTTACTCGTATAATTTCCATTACATTCTTATTAAACATTTCAACTTTTAAATATTTGGTAAGTTATATATATGTTTTTAAGAATGTAATTAAAATCATACAAGTTTCTCTTATTTCTTTAATAAATTTACTGTTCAATAATAATCCTTTATTTCATAGGTTACAATTTTAAATTTCATTTAATACCATTAATAACCTAGCATTAAGCCTCTTATTTCATTTAGGGTTTCAATTATTAATTACTTAGATTCCATTTCACTAGAATAATTGAAACTATTTATTTGTGGAAACTTAAGAACTAAATACCGGGTTAAATTTCAAATTATTTTAAAAATAATAGGTAAATATATATACTTACAACTTATAAACCTAATTATATTTAAAAAAATTAGAAATTCACTTTTGTTTATTAAAATAAATCTGTAGTAAAACTACCACAGTGGCCTTCCCACTTCGAAACTAGAAAATGAAAGTCGATGATGCGTGCACTCATCACCGAAATTATTTTCCAGCGACAGAGAGGGGAGTACATAACTTATTTCTTTTCAAAATTTCTTTTTAAACAAATCTTTCAAATTATATTGAAATATTTATATCAGAAAATACTTCTAATAGTATTATTATTATATTCCAAAATCAATTGAAAGAATTTCCAAAACCTCGGAACTTAAATTCTAAATTTCCAATTTTATTTTCCATCTAATTTCACCTATTATTTAGAAATTTTATTACCTAACAACCAATATATTGCAACCAAATATATATCTTATTTATAAAAAAAACTTTATTTTATATATAGAAAATATAATAGGCAAAATTATTTCATTCACCTAAATTAAAACAAATATTATGTCGGTCTGTCCTATTAAGTGTTTAGAAATCCCTATTAATGTAACAGCATCCCATGCATCAACGGGAATTTATAAATACAAAACGGAACCGATTAACACAATATTAAAACCCTTTTATAACACTAACAAATAGGCTCTCTCATATATATACACTCAGCGACTCCCATAGGGTGTTTCTACCCGATTGATAAAGAGTCAGACCCCACAAAGCTAAGGTTTATCACTAAACCAAAGCTCTGATACCAGATGTAACATCCCGCCTTTTCGCACGCTTTAAATCGACACATATGCCAATTCAAACCATACGGAAGGACGGATTGTTATGGGGTAAATAAGAAAACCGAGAAAGAATAAAACAAAACAGAATCTCACAGCGGTGGATAAAATATAATAATAAATATACAGTTCATAAAACTGTTTACAAACATTTGATTCTTTTTCATACAATAAATATCAGAGTTCACATACCAATAATATTAATACAGCGGAATACAGTGTAGTGGAACCATATAATATATAACAATAATAGTAATGAAATCTTCGTCTTCTTCCTCCAGAAAAATCTTCAAATCCTGGAACGCTCGGACTGACCCGAGCGAATTGAAAAGACAAAACATTCGAGTCAGAACTAAAAGATCTTATGTAAGTTAAACTAACAGAAATGAATATGAGTGCAGTAACTCAAGAGATGCTCGGGATTTACATCTCTTAAGGATCCGTTAAACTATTTACTATGTAGTATATCTCGCTATTATAATAATGTCTAATTGTAAAATAAACTTACTTTTAAATAGCGTTAAGGCTTTACATTTTCCACCTTAACACATTTATATATTCCCATAGTCTATACAGTACCGTAATCTCCCCCGTACTGGGCGTCGTCAGAGGACACTCCATAGGTATGGTACAAAACCAAAATCGTATAAGGCACGATAGGGTAGGTGACACGACACAACTAGACAATGCCAGGGTAGATATACCAATTACGCATCCGGGCTGGTGGTAACGCATATCCGCAGCTACCGCCCACCTCGAACAAACTCCCCCTAAAATCAAAAGTAAAGGTGGCCACCGAATCAATCCAAAGTCAGAGTAGTATCGAAGAGGAGTGTCCGATAAAGGGCGCTAACCCCCTTGGCCCGAGAATCGCTCCTGTTTTAGCCACCTTATGCCAACTCACGGGAGTCGGGCCTACGTATTTACCTTAAAGGAAACGCCCCCACCAACCTACTCCATTCTGGAATCTCCACCGCGTACATGGTTGTTAAAGTGGTTTTCGGAGTTGGCAGAGAGTATGACAACTTCCGATCCCGGTCTCTTCAACAACCAAACGTTATTATAACACCGCGGTCATTTAAAAATAATTATGCTTTCAAAACCAGAGTATGATTATCCATTTCAAAACCCATAAATATGATATCATTTCCTTTTAAAACCCAAATAAATATGATATCATTTTATTTCAAATATATTTCTTTTCCAAAATCATGCCACTTTTAAGATTTATAATACCTCGAAACCAAATATTTGAAATTTAACTTTCCACGTAATACTTCGAAATCCATAGTTTTAAAACCATAACTTTCAAAACTTAAATGGTTTGGAAATTCAACAGTATATAAAATAAAACAGTTGAATTTAAAATTTCTTTATAAAGTAAATAATTTCCACGCCTTTACAATTTTATTTACTTTATATTCAGTCTAAACCCATAACCTTTAGATTCACTTTCAGTTTGAATAAAAACACTTCGATTTCAATATTTTCAAACTTTGAGTATTTAATAACTTCTAAAACTAAGGTTGGGAATTTCTATTCAACAATTCATTGTCCTATTATTTAGTTTTGAAACGTTTACATAATAGATCCATAACCATTTAAAATAAAACCTAATTTATTAACACTAAATATTTTCTTCCATTTATTTATACTAGAATTATTCATTTAATTTATCTTGAATAAAAATCCAGTTATAAATATTATACCTTTAAAATTTCCCAGATTAATAAGTTTACACCAACTTGTGGAGTTTAATTTTTAAATAAGCCCAATTATAAATAAATTTCCAATTAAATTTCCAATCTTAATTGATTTGAACTATTTAAAACTCTATATATACACAATATCTTAAACCTGTACTTAATAATTAATATAAATTATCAAACTCAATTTTTCAACTTATTTATTTCCATTTACCCAATTCATACATAGCTTAAATTCAATAATTTAACAATATATGTATATATAAAATAAGATTTTATATAAGATCAAATTAATATTTATTTAACCGCATCCTATCCAAACCATAGAAATCATTTCAAAAATAATTATATATATATACATCGGTGCCTGTATATAATTTTCTATCATATGGTCAAGTGATACGGATATTTATCATTTCAATCCGCAATTTAAAAATAAAAATGCGGTTGTATATCATTTCAAACCGCAATCCCGAATGAAATGAGAATGTATAATAACTTGCAGTTTATATAATATGGAACACATCATCCATTCACCCAATATCAATTATCAACCAATTTTATTTCAATCATCGTCAATTTAAACAAACATCAATAGAGCATATAAAACATATCAAGTATCAAAGAACAGTTTATATTAAAAATAAATAAATAAATAAATAACTGTTTAACTACCAGTTTATATGCAGAATAAATAAATTTTAACTGTCAATTTATATGCAATAATAAAATTAATTAACAGTTAAATTAAATAAATGCGATTTAACTGAGATGATGAATAAAATATGCAAACAGTCATATATAAATTTCTACTCATATCTTTAATCAATTTAACAAACATAAGATAACTTAGAAGTCGTGAGTGGGTTAAAACACTCACCTTTTGAATTTAAATTGAATCTAAATTCAAGTTAAACCCACAAATTTGACGGTCTCCAAATCCATCCAAACCAATGCCAAAATGTCTGAAATTCCGATACAATCCCAGCAAAATAAACCGCGCGTGAATCCGAGCTCGTATGCAAAAGTTATGAAAATTTAAAAATTGAAAAATTCTGGTCCTGTGTCAACTTCGGGTTCGACTTTGGTGCGCCGCCTCAAATCCCCGGTGTTTGCTTGGAGTTTTTTCCAAAACGACCCGCAGCGACCCGAGTCATTTTCTTCCTGACCCGAAGTAGATACAGCGTTTTTGCCTCTGAAACTCAAAGCGTGACTCGAAGTGGATGCACATCCAATTTTTTTTTTTGAAATTGAATTTAATTTTTTGGAATTTGGGAATTAGTTTTTTTTTCTGCCATTGGAATGAGGAGTGGAGAAGGAGATGTACGTAAAGAAAAATGAAAATAAGGATTGGGTAGGGTTCATAACGGGTTATATATAGACAAGGCTGAAAAATAATAGATGGATCGGATTGGTATACGCGCTGAACGCTAAATGGCTCGAAAAGCCCGTTTCTACTCCGGAACGAAATTGGGTCAACCCATATATCAAAATAGATGTTTTAAAATATTTTAAACGAAATGGAACAGGTTTCACGTCCAAATTTGATCGTATGCAGAAGTCATGCTGAAAACAATATTTTCCAAATTGATTTCAATTGCATAAATTTGAAGGCGTTTCAAGTCGTACGATCAAACGACAAGTCCGATCGTTATGAAACTTGAAATACTATTATAATTCACCGTTACGGATCCGATGAAACTGGTTTCGTTGAAATCCGAGTCAGTGGCCAAAATGGCTAATTTTATGTTAATTAAATAAATTAAAAATTCATTAATAAAATCTATTTTTTTTAAATCTTAAATTTGACAAATTTTATTACCTTTATATGTCTCAATCAAATTACAATGTTTTAAACAATTTAAAGGTCAATTTAAAGTTGATTAACTTCCCATTTTAGTGTCAAATTTTCATTTTTATTAAATTTAGTAATTATCAATTAGGTTTCCAAAAATTTCATTGAATTAAATCTTCATTCTTATTATTCAATCCATTATAGCCAAATGGATGAAATTATCATACATAGATATTTTTCAATTTCAATTAAATTTTCAATTAACGTAAAAATAAATGTTTAATTTTTACTTAATTGCAAAAACTCAATTATCTTAATTCTTTATATTCATATAAATAAAAAATCTTGATTTACAATCTTTTCATTCACCCATAGTCATATTATAAATGGAATTTACATTATCTTCAATTATTAATTACCATTAGTTAAGATCTTAACATTTGTTCCATAAATTTATTTGCCCTGAATTATTTACTGCATTTATCTAATTCCAATTTCATAACCACATTCAATCCATTAATTGGTATTGCATTGACATTTAACTTATTAGCTTATATCAACACTATTGTCATTAATTGCAAATGGATTACCAAATTTAGTCACTACCTTAAATAACTAACGTAAATTAATCTCCATTAATTCCACTGATTTAACTTTCATTCAATTAATTAATGATTCCCTCAGTTAGCAATAACGTAACATTTTCTTTATTTGTATTGCAAATAATTCAAAATTCAATTCCTAATTCTTAATATCCTCTAATTACAACTTTCAAACATGATATTAATTATCATTTACGTACCTTTAATTATTTTAATTTACATTAACATAATAAATAAATTACCTTTAATGAAATCTATCCCCCAATTTATTATATGCAATAAATTTTGACCTTACAACAGTTTCAATTAATTATTTATATTTGCGATTGAATACCAAAATTTATTTAACACATCAAATAAATGAACAGTCTATATTCATTGTCACCTATTTTCTTTTAAATTCAGTTATAAGTTTGTTACTTACCAACCAGGTTATAATAACACTATTTTTTTTATTCCACTGCTATATATGATATATTTGCATCACATACTTTAATTTTTCAATTTCATCTTAATTCCAATTCACGGTAGTATAATTTCTTACTATAAACCCATTTATAATTTGCATAAATTAATTAGTTTCAACTAAATAGATTGATTCAATTCAACTCTTTTATATTTTTTTTGGTACTCCCCTTGGTGTGCTCCAGGAATGATTCTATCTCAACATATTGATTATATTCTTTTACTTAACTCTGGAATCCCCATTAATGCTAATGCTAATGATTTTTTTATAGATGGTGTGTTGCATTTTCCTCATGTCAGTTCGCCTGTGCTAAATAATCTATGGTCTTCTATTACTGATTCTTATAAGCATGTGGATCATGTTGGGCTCAGCTGGAATGGAAATCTACACAGCATCTCCATAGTTTACAGAACTATAATACAAAATCAATACAATTCCTCTTTTCCTTGGCACGCTCGAATATGGAAGTCTGGATCTAAACAAAAACATAATTTGCTGCTTTGGAAATGCCTGATGAACGCAATACACACTCAAGACAATCTTGTTAGAAGGAATTTAATCGAACATTCACTGTGCATTCTTTGCAACAGGGCTGCGGAAAATGTTGGACATTTATTCTTCAATTGCCATTTTTCTTTTCAGTTATGGAAGGAAGTACTTCATCGAATACATGAGAGGCCACCGCATCGTGATTTCAAGTTGGAATGGATTAGGATTTTCCATTTAACCAGGTGGAAAATGATATCGACCAAACGGTGTCTCAACTACCTCAAGCTTTCGATAGTAGTGATATGGGAAGAAAGGAACTCGAGAAGATTTGCACGGTCTTCGTCTTCTCTTTCTCAACTTATTTTGAAAATTCCCCTGTAGATGTCGCGTTATAATTTGTTTTGTGGGTGGTTTTGCTGTTCTGTGTTTTGGTTCTTATAATTGTACACTGATTCTGGTTTAATGTAAGTGGACTGTCCACTATAAAAACAGGTTGGCTTTGCCAAAAAAAAAAAATTCAACTCTTTTATTAAGTCTATATAAATCAATATACTATTTCGTTGGTAAATGTTTATTTCAATTATTCCTTTATTACTTACAAATCTTATTTCATTCATGAATGCCATCATTTATCAATTATCACATAATTTCATTAATTTACATTGAGTTACAACTAAATTAATACACTGATTTCATTTGTAAATTAAATGCTTACAATTTATAAGCTTTCATTCCAAACAATATTTCAGTTTGTACCGGACATTGATTTAATTCAATTTACTATTTAATATTATTAATTCATTAACTAAATTCACTACTTACCTTTGTTCTCTTATATGCAACTCTTAGCCTAGTATAACAATTTACATCACTTCATTTTATTCGTCATTTTGTTTCAAATGTAAATACTTAGCCTTATATTCCCATGGTTTCATTTCATTCTCAGCATTTGCTTCATTATTAATTATAAAATCTTTATTTCTTCTAAATTAAATTTACATAAATCTTATTAAAATGACAAATTTAATTAACGAAAATTATGGGTTGTTACACAACTCCTGCATGCAACATCGATAAGCATAATCAAGATATAGAGTTCATGCACCCCGTCGCAAGTTAGCTAAACCCCGGGTTGTGCAGCCTACTCCATCTTTAGCCATTTCTAAAGTCAAGGTCATGTTCACCATCTCTCATACAATTCTTCATCACTTGTACAAAATATGAATCCCCAAAAGGATTCCAAAATCTCAAACAGATCGCGAATCCCTATATGAATTCAAACATCTTGAATAGAATTCGAGTCTTCATATAGATTCGTGCATAAGTACTCTGACAAATACTAACACTGACCTTTCCCTTGAATTTAACCTTAAGATAGACAGTTCGAATCTATAGCATTCTGTTTCATGGTAGCTTCCAAAATGCAGAACCCATATATCAATTTTGAAGTGATATTTGATAAATAAAACACACTTTCCAATCCTAGCCTCTTCAAAACTAAATCGATGAATTTCTTATTAACTCAATTCCGATTCTTTTATAAGTAAGTGAACAATATATAAAGAGGAGTCCACTCTTTAAAATATCGTATATACAAATTATTAAAGCTAGAGACGTTCATACCATTGCTCCTTCTGGGGGTTCTCAAATCATATGATACAGTGAAGCTTTTAGACACTTTTGAAGTTAATTTGGTCAAGTTCAATAGTCGACTAATCAATTATCAAGTTCAATAGTTGACTAATCAATTATTAAGTTCAAAATAGAGGATCACATATGGAAACCAAGCCCCATATACTTATCATGTTTTTGAAATTTTCAACTTACACTATTACTCAGTCAAGAGTGAAGCCAGGTAAATTAGAGTACAGGTTGCACCAAAGCTAGGTAATTAAATCTCCTAACTGTTACAGCAAGGCTTCACTGTATCTAAATTCATGAGATTTAATTAGATTAGTTAATCAGAAGAATGCATGACGTGAAAATGAGATGATATTATATAATTAATTGGGTTAGGCCTTAAACATATAAAATTGTTTTAACTTAAACATAAGTAGTAGATTTATGGGAGGCAAAATAGGAGTAAGCTTCATTTCATAAACATAAACCCTTCTACCCTCATATCCTTATTCGTTTTTACATCCACACAAAACACAAAAAAAGTAGAGGCCATCGTTAAAACTTTTAAAGGAAGAAAAGTAAGAGAATCAATTTTAAGCTAAGGGGAATCAAATCAATAACTCAAATCTTAACTCTTTTTATCAAAAAAAGGTGAATAATAGTATCCATCTCAATCTTATGTGTTAAATTTTGGATTTTTGATGTATTCTAAATTTTTTGATGATGATATGGTTGATTTTACCATTGTTTGCATAAATGGCTATTTATTAGAATTTTTATGAAATTAGTATGGTATCAAGGGAAAAAATTTAGTGAATGACCTCCAAACGACCTAATTTTTTGATATGTCATGTAATGCAAAATTTTAAAGATCATTTTTTAATTCTATAATTTTCAGTTTTAATAGGATTATTTTATGAATTTTCTAAGGTGAAAAGGGCATTTATTTCGGTAATGAATATTGTGCTATAATTTTTATATAGTAGCGAATTTTTTTTTGATTTTTGGTGAATTTTTGGGATTTTTTTCATGTGTTTTCGATTTGTTATGAATTTTCTAACTAGAAAGGATTAATAATTATATTAAATATTAATATAATTTAATAGTTTGAATATAATTTTGTCAATCATGAAATCTGATTATAACTATTTTCTGCAAAGAAATTGATAAAGTGTACCTCTAACCAATAAGAAATTGACATACAATAGAGTTGGTGAAAAGAATATACTTTATTTAGCAAAATAGTAGTTTTCACGTTAATTACGAGTCTGTCACTAACTCATCTCTCTAATGTTGGTGGAACCCCTTTCTCCACTGTTGGTGGAACCCCCTTTCTCCAATTTTCGTGGAACCCCTTTCTCCACTGTTGGTGGAACCCTCTTTCTCTAATGTTGGTAGAACCCCCTTCTCCAATGTCGGTGGAATCTCCTTCCCCCAATGTCGGTGGGACTCCTTCCTCCAATGTCGGTGGAACGCCATTTCTCTACTATTGGTGGAACCCATTTTCTCCATTTTTGGGTGGAAACCCCTTTCTCCACTGTTGGGTGGAACCCCTTTTCTCCACCGTTGGCGGAACCCCATTTCTCCACTGTTGGAGGAACCCTCCTTTTTTCCAATGTTGGGTGGAACCCCTTTCTCCATGTTGGGTGGTACCTCCTTTTGCTACTATTGGGTGGACCCCTTCTGCCACTATTGGGTGGACCCCTTCTGCCACTGTTGTTTTAGGACCTTTTCACCGGCTATGTTTACAAAACTTAAAACATGCATAATTTTTTAACCGTAAGTCAATTTCTCCATTATGACTACTCTACGAAGAGGGAAGCCATCATTCGAAAGCAATGGAATATACTAGATACCCTAATTCTACAGCTATAAAAAGTTGTAGCCCATGAAAACCATACCTTGAGAAATTTTATTGGCATGGGCCAATAGGTTCTTAGTGATCCCATGAAAATTATATCCGGAATCAGTTATCGATAGAGATCGATAGGTTCATATTCAGCCTATGAAAACTATGACCTGAGAGATGTTATTAGAGAATCCACTAAGTTCATAGTCAGCCTGTGAAAAATATGATTGGATGATGTTATTGGTAGACACCTATAGAGTTTTAGTAATCCTATGAAAACTATGAAGCCGAAAAAATAGTCCATAAGCTTGGAACATGTTATTAGTTAGCCCATGAAAACTAATAGGTTAATGATGACCCTAGAAACTATAACTTGAGACAGATAGTCAGATGAATGGGTTTGGAAAATTCAGGATATATTATAAATTGCATATCATCATATTATGTTATATTTTAATCATTGTGGATGCAGGTGCACAATATATGCTTAATTAGTTTTTGGTTAAGGTACAGCGAGGGGATAAACCGTTTCGCTCAACGGCATGGTTTCACTAGATATCTATTTGGTTCGGGACAGTATATTATTATTCAGGTCATTAGTTGACGAATAAGCTTCCGAAGATGTGTAGGAGGCAAGCTAGCTATTTAGGAGATTCTATCTATTTTCCACTGTGTTATTTGGATGTAATAGATAATTTTTTTAATTGCGTATATTGAAACTTTGATCAATCAAGGGGGTATCTTCATATATCGCTCTTGGAATACTTTGTAATAAATTATAATTTCTCTAAATGTGGCTTATGTATGGGATTACGTAATGAATCTAAAATGCTATTTGTGATGAAATGAGAAATTTATTTTAAATTGAGTTTAAAAATTTTCATATCATGTGTTTCTGGTATATCAATGTATCTAACATTACCGCATTTGATCATCAAGAATTAATAACTATGGATGACTGCAATATCCATAGCAGTTGGTTTTAGGCCTCTAAATGGGGGATGTAACAAGTTGGCATCAGAGCATGGGTTTATGTAAATTTAAAATAAATTTGAACCTAAAAGATTTTCAAAACATAACTCAATGAATCATAGAATGAGATTGGATTTGGGTTAACGCTAAAGTAACGTACTTGAATTTGTTACACACACATGCACACATACGCACGTCTATAAGTATATACTCCCCTTTTCTCCTAGATTGTTCTTCTATACCTTACTAAGGTTTGTATGTAGATATACAAGAAAGGAAAATATGGAGATAGGAAATGGAAGAGGAAGTCTAGGTGGTGGAAGCACCACAACTAATGGAAATGATCGACCCAATATCAGGAGGAATCTAGGTTGATAGGTAAATGCTAATCCAAACGCAAATGCCAACATAGGTGTGGGAACCCCACCCATAGATATAGGGATGGTGTATCAATTTTTTGTCAATCTGATGCAAGCTGGAGCAGCAACGAGAGTAGTTAAGGAAATGCTGTGAATGCTGGGGGAGAAAATCCTATGTCCTCAGTTGGCAATAACTATGCTAAGCTGAACAGGGATTACACCAGCCTTGGTGGGAAGCCATTTTCGGGAACAGAGGATGCCATCGAAGTAGAAAACTAGTTATTGTGGTGTGAAAGAATTTTCGTTGACTTATGATTAGATGATGAGCAGAAGAGAATATATGATTCTTGATAGTTGTAGGGAGCAGCATTATACTGGTGGAATGGGGTTACTATTGGAGTACCTAAATAAGAATCAACTTGGATCGAGTTTCGAAGGAAATTTGAAGAGAGGTTTTTATTTGAAGTGTCAAGTCGGCATTGATGAGTGGATATTGAGCAAGAGGAGACGCCAGTAATCAAATATGCAACAAAATTTGATAAGTTGTCTAGATATGGATACACCATGATTGACACTATCATCAAGAGAAATGAGAAGTTTATTCGAGGACTAAAGCCAGAGATTGCCAAAGCAACCATGCCACACCTCCATGACCCAAGCAATGTAGTAGTGGAGATGACCATCAGGAATGAAGAGATGCTCTCTACATTTAGTAAGGGGAAGTCAATTGTGGTTCAAGATCCTTAGGGAAGGAAGAGAAAGTGATTTAAATGAAAAGGAGCTTAGAAAGGTGGAGCAGCTAAGAAGGGGAAGGATGATGTAGTTTGCTACAAGTGCGACAAGACTGGACATTTTGCTTATGAATGTCAAACTGGGAAAGGGAAGAAGGCTACAAATAAAAAAGGAGTGAAGTGCTTCAACTGTGACCAGATCGGGAATTACGGGAATCAGCGTCCAGAACCGGTTAGAGCAGACAAGGGAAATTTTTTCCCTTGGAACCATCTTCTTCCATACCAACAACAATTGAGAATGGGAGTTCCATGATGGAAGGTACGCTTTTGGTTCATAGTATACCAGATAGGGTATTATTTGATACCAGTGCATCACATTCATTTATATTTCAATGTTTGGCAGATAAATTACGTTTAGAACCATCATACCTACTTACTTCCTTAAGGGTTGTGAATCCAATAGGAGGGTATGCAACTCTGGGAATGAGATGTGATCAGTTAAAACTTAATTTGTTATATCTTATGTTTGCATGCAGTTTGTTTATGTTTGATTTTTGAGGTTTCAGGATCATATTGGGTATGTGTTGGTTAGATAGATACAATGCAAGAATATTTTTCCAGGATGGGGAAATATCGTTGAGACACCCCAACAGCCGTAACCAAATTATATACTCAAGTTAAAGAATTTATTGACTAATGCGTCTGTGTTAGTAGTTCCAGATGGAAATCAAGGATCAGTAGTGTATACCGATGCATATGGAACCAGATTAGGAGCTATGTTGTTGCAAAAGGATAAGGTCATTACCCATGCTTCTTGACAACTTAGACCTCATGAAGTGAGATAATTCAGAGTTGGTTGTGGTAATATTCGCGTTGAAAATATGGAGACACTATCCCTTGGGAGAGAGATTCAAGTTATATATCGATTATAAGTCCTTAAGATACATATTCTCTCAGAAGGAGTTAAATATGAGACAACGGAGGTGACTGGAGTTTTTAGCAGCTTATGACTTTGGTATAGAGTACACAATAGGGAAAGGTAGCAAGGTTGCAGATATACTTAGCATGAAACATCAAAATGTGGTATTAGCCATGTTGGCCGAATGAAAGGATCTTGAGGCGTTGACTATGTGCAATGTGTAGTTTAGATCTACTGCTAGTTCTAATTAGAATACTGCCATGTTGTCCTGCTTGAAAGTTAAACCGTGATTGATCGAAAGGATTATATCTAAGCAGAAAGATGACTCAGTGTTAGCTAAGAAGATTAGAATGCTAGAGGTCGGAATCGAGATTGATGATCTTAAGGATTTTAGTCCCGACCAGAGAGGGTGGTTAAGAAAGAAGGGATGATTGTGTGTCCCGAATGTAAAAAAACCTAAGGAAAGAGGTCCTTAGAGAATATCATTGATCCAAATTTATGATTCATCTCGAGGGAACCAAGATGTATTAGGATATGAAGAGGAGTTTCTACTGGGAAGGTATGAAAAGAGATGTTGGCTTATGGGTAAAGCAGTATGTGAATTGTTAACAAGCAAAAGATGAACATCAAAAGCCCAGTGAGTTGCTTTAACCTTTGGAGATACTAGTTTGGAAATGTGATTCGATATCTATGGATTTAATGGATGGGTTGCCAAAGTCGAACTAGGAAAATGAAAGTATATGGGTCATAGTGGACAGGTTGACCAAGAATGTCTATTTCATTCCAGTCAAATCAACCAGACGACACTTGTCCTGGCTAAATTGTTTATGAAGAACATAGTTAGACTGGAATTCATAGTAGCATAGTTAGTGACAGAGATGCCTTGTTCACTAGTGAATTCTGGAAGAATCTACAAGGAATGTTGAGAACCGAGCTTAAGATGAGTATCGATTACCACCCATAGATGGATGGGCAGACAGAGAGAGTCAATAAGGTGCTCAAGGATCTATTAAGAGCTTATGTATTAGATTTTGGTAGGTCGTGGGAAGACCATTTGCACTTGGTTGAGTTTTCTTATAATAATAGCTACCTAGCTAGTATAGGGTGGCACCTTTAGAAGGTTTATATGGAAGGCCATGCAAATCACCAGCGTGTTGGTTAGAGACTGGAGAAATATTGGTCTTTGGTCCATATATGATGTGAGAAGCAACAGAGAAAATAGAGTTGATCTGATGTAGGATGAAGAAAGCTCAGTCTAGACAAAAAAGTTAAGCAGATAAGAGGTGCAAGGATCTAGAGTTCTCGGTTAGAGATAGGGTTTTCATTAAAGAATCACCAATGAAGGGTGTCATATGAGTGGAAAAGTTAGGGAAACTAGCACCAAGTTATGTTCGACCATTCCTGGTTATAGAGAAGATCGGAAAGCTCGCATAAAGAGTAGAGTAACTAAGCAGTTTGGCAGGTGTCCATAATGTGTTTCATGTTTCTCATCTTTATAAATATGTACATGATCCATAGACTACCATCCCTCCGACTGCATTGGAAGACTTAATAGTGGAACTGTATCTGACTTTTGTTAGGTAACCGATTCGGGTTGTATCGACAAATGAGAAGAGGTTAAGAAACAAGACAGTCAAGTTGGTAAAAAATCAGTGGAGCGACAACGAGAAAGACTGTACTTGGGAACCAAATGACATGATTAGGAACACTTATCCTAGGCCATTATATGGGATGTTCTACATTTGTTCTATATAGACTTTTCACTGGAGGGATATACTAGCTTTGTTGGCATGATTGATATGCTTGTTGTGGTCCTTACTGAATTTTGAGGACAAAATAATTTAGAGGGGAGCCTGCAACATCTCTAATTTTTCTTTAACGTTATTCAGGAGATTTAATTAAATTAATTAAACAGTATAATGTATGGCGTGAAAAGGATATGAGATTTGATAATTAATTGGGTTAGGCCTTAACTAATCAACATATAAGATTGTTTTAACTTAAACATAAGTAGAAGGATCTATGAGAGGGACAAAATAGGAATAAGCTTCATTTCCTAAACATAAACCCTTCCATTCTCATATCCTTATTCATTTTTACATCCACACAAAACATAAACAAAGTAGAGGCCATCACTAAAGCTTTTAAAGGAAGAAATGTTAGAGAATCAAGTTAAAGCTAAGGGGAATCAAATCAACAACTCAAATGTCAACTCATTTTATTAAAACAAGGTGAATAATAGAATTAATTTCATTCTTATGCGTTAAATTTTGGATTTTTGATGTATTCCAAGTTGTTTGAGGACGATATGGTTGATTTTACCACTGTTTACATGAATGGTGATTACTGGAATTTTTATGAAATTATTATGATAAGTTTCAAGGGAAAAACCTTAGTGAATAACCTCCAAACGACTTGATTTTTGGATATGTTGTGTAATACATAATTTTGGAGATGGATTTTTAATTTCATAATTTTTGAAATTAATAGGAATATTTTATGAATTTCCTAAGGTGAAAAGGGCACATTTTTCAGGTTTTAATTATCATTAATAATAGTTGTAATACCTTTTGCGTCACACTTTTTTGGTATCAATGTAAACTACCAAAATTATCCTTCTATAAATATTAATATCACTTAAAAGTAGGATCAAACGGATAAGTTTCCTCTACCGATTCAAAATGGCTCTCTGCGGATATTATTCAAATCTTAACATAAAAATAGGATCCAATAAATATATTTTTTCAAAGTCATTCTTTATTAATTATTAACAGAAATAAAAATTCAAACCGATAAAAATTAAAGCCAATCTTTATTAATTAATAATAGAAATAAAACTTTAAACTAACAAAAAATTAGATGTTGCAATTTAAAAAGGAAAATTAAAACTAATCGTATATCATTTCAACGAAAAAATATAGTTAAATATTTGTGCAAATTATATTTTTGTGGATGGATTTAAACATATTCAATTTGTTAAAAATAATTCACGTGCGATATGCGAGTCATCATCACGAGCGAAGCATGTGCCATAATGCTCATTAAAAATAATAAAATAATGAATTTTACTCCGAAGTTTTTATATAATAAAGGAAATGTTATTTTATATTTTGGTGAATTTTTGGGATTTTTCCCAAGTGTTTTCGATTTAATATGAATTTTCTAAGCTAAAAAGACTTAATAATTATTAAAATATTAATATAATTTAATGGTTTGAAAATAACTTTGAGAATCATGAAATCTGATTATAGCATTTTTTCTGCAAAGAAATTGATAAAATTTATCTCTAACCAATGGGAATTTCACAAAAAATAAGAGTTTGTGAAAAAATATACTTTGTTTGGCAAAATAGCAATTTTACGTAAATTACGAGTCTACCACTGAACCACTGTCGCCAATGTCAACGGATGCCCTTTCTCTACTATCGGTGGAACCACTTTCTCTACTATCAGTGGAACCTCCTTTCTCTAATATCGGTGGAATCCTCTTTCTCACTGTTGGTGGAACCCCCTTTCTCACTGTCGGTGGAACTCCTTTTCTCCACCGTTTTGGTGGACTGTTGGGTGGAACCCCCTTTCTCCAACGTTGGCGGAACCACCTTTCTCCCATGTTGGGTGGAACCTCCTTTCTCTACTGTTGGCGGAACCCCCTTTCCCCACTGTTGGGTGGAACCACCTTTCTCCACTGTTGGGTGGAACCACCTTTTGCCGGTATTGGGTGAAACCCCTTCTGCCATTATTGCTTTAGTACCCTTTCACCAACTATATTTTCAAAACTTAAAACATTTATAATTCTTAAACCGTAAATCATTTCTCTATTACAACCACTCCATGGAAAGGGAAACAATCGTTCGAAAGCAATGGAATAGGTTAGGTCCCCTAATTCTACACCTATAAAAAGTTATAGCCATGAAAACCATACCTTAGGAAATGTTAATGGAAGGGGCCAATAGGTTGTTAATGATCCCATGAAAACTATATCTGAAATAGGTTATTGATAGAGATCAATAGCTCATAGTCAGCCCATGAAAACTTTGCCTGAGAGATGTTATTAGAGCATCCAGTAGTCAGCGGTCAGCCCATGAAAACTATGGTTGGATGATATTATTGGTAGAAACCAATAGGTTCTTAGCAATCCTATGAAAACTATGAAATGGACAGATGGTCCGTAAGCTTAGAATAGGTTATTTGTTAGTCCATGAAAACTGGTTAGGTTAATAGTGGCCCTAGAAACTATAACTCGAGACAGATAGTCAGATGAATGGGGATGGAAAATCCAGGATATATTGTGCAATAGCATATCATCATATTATGTTAACCATTGTTGATGCAAGTGCACAATATATGGTTAATTAGTTTATGGTTAAGTTACCAGCGAGGGTAAAATTCATTTCGCTCAATGACATGGTCTAGCTAGATATCTATTTTGTTCGGGACAATATATTATTATTCACACAAAACTTTTTGTCTGACTCGAAGTTTATGTTTTTCCCCTTAAACTCTCGTGTGCTCAAAATTATTTTGAGTAGTCTGAGGGTAAGGGTTTTTCAGGTTATTAGTTAACGAATAAGCTTTCAAAGACGTGCAGGAGGCAAGCTAGCTATTTAGGAGATTCTATCTATTGTCCGCTGCGTTATTTGGACATAAGGGCAAAAAAATTTAATCTCTTATATTTAGAATCTGATCAACCAAGGGGGCGACTTCATATGTCTTTCTTGGCGTATTTTGTAAGAAATTATAATTTCCCTGTACGTGGCTTATGCATGTGATTATGTAATGAATCTAAAATGCTATTTGTAATGAAATGAAAATTTTATTGTAAATTGAGTTTAAGTTTTTTCATATTCATGCGTTTCTTGGATATCAATGTATCTAACATTACCGCATTTGGTCACCGAGAATTAATAACTATGGATGATTAAAGTATCCATAGCAGTTAGTTTTGGTCCTTCAAATGGGGGATGTTACACTTACGTGGAAACTTCATTCTTAACTCCTACAGGTAGACAAGCCTACTTCAATGGCTTTTAGTGCTAAGTACACGACTAAATACTTTCCACAAATGAGTAAATATACAAAGCAGGATCAAGTCACACAAAGCACGATTAAGTCACATAATTGACTTCCATTCCCATTTTTAATTAATTAATCATTTTATTAATTAAAACTTTAATTTTCTACTTGTATATATATTTAAAATACCTTTATAAAAGATATATACATGTATTCACTTTTTCACTATTCATTCGTACTCTTTTCAATACCTGGAAAGTATTCATAACTTATCCAAAATGGTGTAAGTATGTTCATAAATCATTAATAAGATTTCTTACTTTAAACCTTTACTTTTCTCTCTTTTTCCAAAAGATTCCATGCTTTTTATTACTTTATATATCCATCTAAGGATCCATATACATTCAAAAATCCATTAAAAAAGGTTTAAGACTAATGCTACTTAAACATTGTCACTACAAACCCAAAACCATTTCACTTATGCTTATCTTTGGAACACTCTTTTTAAAGATATATTTATGTTCATCTATAATAGATGGGTTAAAGATGAATGTTGTTAATACATTGCCACAACAAACCCAAAACCATTCCATACTTGTTGTTACCTTTAAAATATCCTTTTAAAGATCCAAATATGTCTTTATTTATTGAAAAAGGTAATATACTTGTTAATAACTTTGCAAAACCATTTATTATAACATAAGCGTTATAATCCAAATATCCTCATTCTTTTGTGAAATACCTAACTTACTTTTCCAAATTTATATGTATACACACACACACACGCACAGACATACATAGACACATACAAACAAATATATATATGTATGTATAAATACTTTAAAATGCTTATAAATGGGTTTTAAATATCTATGTAAATATTACTTAAAAGTAACTAATTTATAATTTGATTAAAATAAATAAAAAGCAATAAAAATTTAGAAATATTATTTAAAAATTATGAAATGCTGAAAAAATGCAATAAAAAGGACAATTTTTATTACATGCTGGTAGTTCAAAATACAAATATATATATATATATATATGTATACACACACACATATATACATACATACATACATTCATACATACATACATACATAGATATATATATATATCTCCTAAATCTCGTTACTAGATAGCTCAAAAATCGACTAAGCTCATCAAGCTTATTCGTCGGTAGATAGACAACTATGCAGTATGACTAACAGTTGATCATAATGTATGTGATTTCCCATTAGAAAAATGGGAAAATATCCAATCGCATGCCGTTGTTCTGCCAAAGTTCTCTTTTATGTCATCCTCACAAGACGATGCACCACTCAGTTGGCATCTATGATGGGAAGTAGCCGCTGAATGATGCAAATATGCAAAAGCTTGAACAGTACGAGTGGTGATCTTTATAGTACCATCCATAAGAAATTCAATGTACTTTTGGGCATCGAATGAGGCATTGGAATGTGGAGCCTCCAAAATCTTGAACTTATAGGTTTTATTTCGGATACTTCCTTTAAACATCACATTCAACTCCTTGAATTTCAAAGGCGAGCCCACTTTGAATTTCCTGAACCTAGTAGCTACCAAGTCCTACCACTAATCAATTCCATGGATGATGTCCTTCACCACATTCTAGAGCCCATCTTCATTCTACCATAGCTTGTTCCACCAGTTTCGTTCACGCTCGAGGTTGTCAAATTTGTTCTTCATTTTACAATCATTGTAATCGACGTCCGTTTGTGCATTGGAGGCATCAACGATATCGAAGTATCACTAGCCAAACCAACCTTTTCGAGTTGCGATTTGTCAGTAGAAAACGTCAATAAGTGCCAATGTTTGTCCCTTAGGCCAATCTAGGATGTTGCATGTGGAACTGGAAGATTCATAGGTCGACGATCTGTAAACAAATCAAAATTCGAGATAACAAAGGTGGTGGATATTAATACGATAAATAAAAATATAAAAAATTACCTCAAAAATTTGATGTAGAACTGGAAAAAAGGTTTAATTTTTGGATAGGGTATGGTAGAATGTGAATATGGATGAGGAGGAATTTATAGAGGACACCATTGGGAAAAGTTGATGGTGTCAAATACATCTGACGCTAATTGTTCATTTTCAGTGGTTGGTTCAAATGGTTCATTTAGTGGGTCTTACTTAATACATGTCCGACGTATTTGACATGTCATGATTGATATGGACATCAATGTCCCAAACAAGGCTGCAAATGCTCTCTAGATTTTCTTCTTGATTCACCACACATTTTCGACTCTTCGCCTTCCCACTTTGTCCTCTTCCTTATCCCTAACTCGCACCTAACTCCTCTTCTCTTCATCTTCGCTATCTTTCTCTACCGCTGTTAAAATAAACCCCATTTCACATCGCTCGTGTTTCCCCTTGCCACCGGCTTCCCTTTCTATTTAGATATGCTCCATGCTCTCATCTACCTCTCAAATCTAGTGATGCAATCCCTCACCGCCCCTATTTTACTCCAAGTTTATCTAAAATCCTAAAATGGTCCTAGGATTTTGCTTCTGAAGTGGAGTACTACATTTCAACATCTTTTTTGTTTGTGCTATCATAATCATTTGCTATTTTGATAGGCATTCTCTTTGGTTGCCTGGTGATCTGGATGTGGTCTTAGCCTTGTTGCCTAATGGTTTCTAGTCCTTGGTGTATAGTCTGGTCAGTTATCCTACCTTAACATTTTTCTATCTTTTCCTTAGTGTCCCTGGCATTTGCATTACAACAAAGCCCACTTCTTAGATGATGATTTTCATGCTTCCTTGGGCGTTTCCGGCATTATCTTGTTTCCAGCCCATCTTTATTGCTACTTCTTTTCAAGCAATGACCTCATTGTCGTGCAAGTATATCTTTTTAATCTTCTTATTATTGTGGTAATAATACTACCTTGGTCAGCTTGTTGGCCTTCCTACTTGTTGAGGCTCATAAGTTTCATTCCATTCTTTGTTTGCAAGGGCTACATTTTGGTAGTTGTTGCTCTTTTAGGTTGCCGAGGATACATATTTTCTTTTGGCATTTGTGGTTAGGCATGTGTATGTAATAGTGTGTTTGTGTTTCATGGTGATTTTCATGTATTTGTGATAGTTAAGTTACAATATTTGGTTGCAAGAGCTTCCTAGGGTGATTGCATTATGAAACTATTGTGTCTTCAAGTGGTTATGTATTTATCTATGTTGTTGCTAGGTCTGCATGTAATGTTTGATCTTAGCAGTCGAGGAGCTCTTACCTTATTACTATATTTTAATATATTTTTAAGGAACGACCACCATAATCCAGCGTAGCTGCTGAGGCGGCTTTGCCTCACTCCAATTATAATTGTTGTAAAAGTGGTATAGCTAATATAATCCGGCTTGCTTGTGAAAAATAATAATATTTTGTTTTGCATGCAAATACACACATATACACAAACATGCGTGCATACATCGCTTAATCCATCACACATTAGCAAAGTTTCTAAAACTTTCTCAATGTTTGAAAAAGGTACGTGAAATGCTTACATTCTTTGAATGTGATTTCTCATGCAAGCTTCTGTGGAAAAGATTGCATGAGTAAATGCTATACCAAAGCTAGGTAGCTTAATGATAGCACCTAAGATTATAATAATTCCTATTGGTTGTTTGGACGAACCAAGCATAACTTCCAAAAACATGGTGTTAGTGTTAATTAAAGATCAAACCATAAAGAACACTCAAAGTAAAAAAATTACATCATGTAAATTCATCTAGAGATAATCAACAAAGAATAAAATCCAAAAATTAATGGTGAAAAAAAAGTAAGGAATGTACTTGGATAATAATAATTTAGCACATGACATTATTCCTTTAAAATAAATAAGGCTACACAAATTAAATATATAAGTCCCTTATTCTCACTTATTTGCAAAATCAGTATAAGAAAGGATATTTAGTTCCTTCTCTAAGATGTTGTACTAAGGAACAAAAGGCAAAACTATTAGTTGAGGTTCATGATGGATTACATAGGGATCATTCTAATAAAATAAAGTTAGCAAAGACATCTTGAGGCAAGGGTTTTATTAGCCAAGAATGATTTTTGATGCCATAATGCATGTAAAGAAATGTAACAAGTGCCTATGGTTTTCTAAGATTCCCGGTCTTCCTCCAAATAAATTATCACCTATCTCAAGTCCATGACCCTTTAATGTTTGGAGCATCTACCAAATTATCCCATTACCTATCTCCCAAGGTGGAAAAAGTTCCCCATGATTGATTATTTTATAGAATGGGTAGAAGAAGATCTTTGCCCAACATTACTTATAAAAAAGTATTGAAATTTGTGATAAAAAAATAGTAACTAGGTTTGGGTTACCAAACATGATCATTTTCAACAATTGAACCCAATTGGAAAATAAGGAGTTCACCTTATTTCGTGAGAAAAATCGAATAACTAAAAGTTTTACAACTGTTTCATGGTTAAAAGCAAATGGGGCGGTAGAAGCCGTCAAGAAAATTATCGAAAGTACATTGAAAAATGGTTGAGTGAAACGAAGGGAAATTCGGTAGATGAACCACCGCCTGTCTTATGGACATATTAAACTTCAAGAAAAACAACAATTGGTCGTAGCTATATTTGGCATATGGATATAAGTCAATGCTTCCAGTGGAAGTAGCTGTATTGTCCCTTTATAGATTAATTACACATATGGTCCAAATAAAGAGTTAAAGAAAAAACCATTGTATACTGTAAATGAACAAAGGGATGAAGTTGCAATAGGAATTGTTGAATGTCAGTAACAAATATCTTGGTACTAAAATACAAATACGCTTATGAATAAATTCATCAATACCCAAAAGCATAAGGAATTTGAGTCAATCAAAGAAAACCCCTCCAAAGCTAGTCGAAGTCATGGGTTGAAGCATGCGAGAGTTTCATTTCTTTATCTAATCATCAAAGCAAGAATCATGCAAAATATTGTATATATTCAGAGTCGTTGTATAAGTTTAATATGCTCGTCCAAGTTCACAGTCAAGTAGGTATTCGAGTCACTAGTTGGAGCAATAGGCTATGCAGTGCAAGGTCAAGTCGAAGTCAGGTTATAAGCATAGGCGAATATGTAAGTCTCGAATTTGAACTGGATTGATATGATATGCTGATCACAAGTAACAAATCAAGAGTTAGATAGTCAATTATGCTATGCAATTATTTGATTTTCAAATCCTTATGCGTACAATTATACAAGAGTTACAACAGGCAAAATCTCCAATTCAATTTAGGGTTTACAAAGTTGTAAAGGGTAAGAAATAAGAAGCAAAAATTTGTTCCCCAAAACAGCGCCGCTAGGGTCATATTTGTAGGGGTGCAGTGGTAGGGTCTTCGACGTGGATAGGCTTTGGTGGTAGCCTTGTCGGAAGTGTTGACAATAGTCTTGTCGACCTTGATGATTTTATGTGTTTAATTCTCTTAATAGTGATAATAGCGGAACTTTAGTGCCACCTCGACAGTGTTGGTCTTCAATGTCGACGACTTTCAAGCGATATGAAGATCGAAATGCTATATTGAACAAAAGCGAAGAGCGGTGCCACTTGGCATCCTTGTAGTGTTAAAGTCTTCATGGATCCAACATCAATACTACTTCGTATAGATTCGCGGCGTCCTTCAAATGCTGATAAAATACATTGACAAAGTGCCATGCTGGGCAGTCTTCGAAGAGCTTTAAAGTGTTGATAAAGTGATGGTTGATGATGAACTTGTGATTGGTGAGTAGCGGTGTTGATTGAATCTAGTATCAATGAGATGTGATTTGACCACTTTGACATTCATCGATGACCTTTGAAGTTGTCTGTACTTCTCCTCTTCGCAACACTGACTATAGAAGGTGATGCCACCCCTTTGTCTCTTTTCGTGCATCTCTAAAGTCAACAAGAGACATCACTGAAGTATTGCTGATCTAAGGTTTTCGATGATAATGATAATGCGAAGATTAATCAATAAACAACTTCTGATATTGGGACTATTACTTATGTGTTGCTTATTGGTACGACGTTGAACCTCCTTGAATCCTTTTGATAATCCTCTTCGACATTATTATTAGTATAAGAAATATGCAGCTATTTGGCACGTCAGACCTCTTTCATCAACAATCATAATATTTATAACTTCAAAGTTTATAAGGTGCGACATCCCTGGATCTTTACACTTTTCATCTTTGAATCAATGATGGTAATATCTCTTGCAATTACAAAGAATTAGACAATGTTTCTTGTGGCGAGGTTCGACAACATCTCCTTAGAGCTTCAAATCAGGAACCGTGTTCTCTTGTGAAATTATATAGATAATATTTTCCCCCTTCTTGTGTAAAAGAGGTTTTTAACCCTTTAGGATAAAACCACAAATTTTCCTTGCTTTGCTTAGCCTTTGAGACCTATTAAATCTCATGGTGTTCAGTCTTTTCCTGAGATTTAAACTCAAGCAAAGGAAGTTTTTAAATTATCGAAATCATTCAAAGCCTTAAATTTCATACATTTGAGTTAATACTAATATACAATTTAGTACTAATATATTTTTCACTTTATAGTGGAACGCATTAGATGTCCACTCTCTGGTCGGGCAGTAAGGGTCGGATAAGGGCAATCACTCATTTCTAAAACAAAACCAACAATCTGAAGACCAAAGATTTGAGCGAAAAAAGGAAGAGAGCTCTCTGTTCCTGTTCTCCTATAGCTGGATTCTTTGGAACCATAAGAAGTTCAATAGCTTTGCATCCGGTATCTCAATCATGATTTTCTTACCCCCAGAGGGAAAGGTCCTTCCATTTTGGGCTGGTTGTAGGCGAGGAAGTATTGGAACATCTTGTCTAGAATTTTTTTAAGAAATGATACCATTATTCCCATGTCTTCTAGCTACTTTATCACCCACTTTGATATCATGTTTCTATAAAATTTATCATGTATAAAAAAACATATACCTCGGGAATACAGAGTCCAGTCAATAGATCTTTTTTCTCTCCCCTTCTACTATCCAATAGGTTTATCTTTGTTAACAGATCGTATTATGGGTCGCAAATTTGGAGAATTTGCGTCGACTCTGACTTTCATGAGACATGCGAGAAACGATAATAAATCTCATCCTTAATCTGAAAAAAAAGATACTTATTATTCATTAGTGGGTGATAACCTTACGATAAAGATAAAGAAATCTATCCTGAAATAACAAATTGAGTTTTTATAGGCATTTTGTACGTAACTATTAAAACTGCTGCTTTGGTTATAGTTTCTAAGACTCCACCCATTTCTTAAAGTATGCGACTGAGTTTAACTAGAAATACCCAACATTTGGGAGATCCTTTTTCGACCCCATGCATGTTGCTGCGGAGTCTTCAAGAGGATTAAGTTGTTCCGGCTTGATACATCTAAATTTTTTACTATTGCATGGGAACATATTCATTTCAGAAGTATTTTTTTCCTTCCATGGAGCTTCCCTCATTTCGCTTATTGAGAACTTTAATATTTACGTTATAGCTGAATGTGAAGGAAAGATAATTTATACTGATACTCACAAAATCGTTTTATCAAGTAATGGGGACACTATAAGCATTTCATTAGTTATGTATCAACGTTCCAACAAAAATAATAATTCTTCTAATTTTAGGAATTTTTCTAAAACATTTTTCTCGTGAATATCATTTAAAAAAATTCAGATTGCCTAGTAATCCACTAATGAATGATCCAAGGTTTGAGATATGTTTGAAATGAGCTCTGTAACATCCTATAGAATAAGTGATGTAGCATGATCCAATGTTTTATCTATTGCTACTTATTTATAGTATGGAAATGCATTCATTTCCTGTGCATCAACCTCGATCTATGATATGATATTATCGAAGTGAAATATGGGATCTAAGGAAGAATAGAGGCTATACTTTATTAATAACAAGTAAAGAATTTGTGGGTAGAGTATTAATGGGCAGTACTACTAAATATGCACGAGCTCCTTCAAATGGAAAAATAAAGTCCAGTGAGTATTTGGTTCATCCCGCATGTACCCATCAAGGGCAGGCATCCTGTTTTTCTATGTTTTATAGAGTATTATGTAACTATCGGGAGTCGAGATATTCTACATAATTAAAGAACAAATTTAAACAAATTTTTTAACTTAAAATTAATGATTTTTGACTCCCAAAGACCCAACTAGTTAATCAATTTCTTATAACGTACTTGATTATTCTTTGACAAATAATCCAACAACGTTGACGTTTTTCTAGAATTTTTCGTAGATCTCTTTGTGAGAAAAATCTTTTTTAAGTAATTTTAAATGTGAAGTAAGTTTTTGTATCTTATCAGTGAAACTAAATAGTTGAAATTAATTTCGCTTGCCGCTGCTGCATGAATTACTTTTGCTTTCTTTTCTTTTGACTACCAAGATGTTTCAGTTCGCCAAGTCGTCTCTTGTCTGGCAATGGATTCAGCAGTAACTTAAAAGGTTGATCGATTCGGTAATCTCTGGATCTTGACCGATTGCTTTCTGTCCATATAAGGAATACAACTCTAGTTTTTGGTTTGGTCGGTTCGATGGCTCTATATGAATTGGTGGTTTTGGATCCCTCTGACCATGTTCTTGATCCAATATGGAGACTTGAGACCAATCTCGGTCCGGCCCGAGGAAACCTTTGTGCGCCTCCGTTACCTTTTGTGGGTTCTACGCCCTGTAAAAACTGTCTACCTGAGACAGTCCCTTAACCCATAGGTCCTGATACATGGTTAGAATTCTAGCTGAGATAGTGCTTAGATCGTTATGCCTTTCATATGGGTCGGAACTTACCGGACAAGGAATTACGCTATCTTAGGTCATTATAATTACAACTGCCATTCACCAAGGCTTCGATCGCTGGCTCCCCTTAGTGCATAACTTTTATTGTTTACATATCGCATGTGCATCAGTGGTTTTCTTACAGTTGGTGCTACTGCACATGCAACCATTTTTGTGGTTAGAGACTATGATCTAACTACTCGAACTTATAACTGATGATCAAGTCTATTCCATGATTATAAGTTCATAACCCCTATAGCATGTACTTGTACAATGCTCAAGGCTCTGTGTTGAATAATATGAGCAACTTTTAATTTGTTATGAGCCCAAACAATGGATTCAATGAGTTCTTTCAAGATCCACCCTATAATATGGGTCAAAAAGCCAAAATAAGTTGTTCATTTTTAGCCCTTATAAAAAAACTTATTTTTTAACCTTAGAAAAGGCCCAAAGCCAATCCTAGGAAATAGTGAAGCTTCATAGGCTCTTTTTGTCCAGGTGTAGGTAGTCCGCATCTTTACAGATATGTCTATTTCATAGAGCCTCTCTTCGAGATTTATACTCGGGTCAGATTGAGTTGTTTCAGGTATCATCTATTGGACTTAGCTTGAAGTTAATGCTGGATATCATCTCTCCTTTCTCTTGTGAATTTTCTGTTTTTCCGCATACTCTGATGTATTTTTTATTTGATTCAATGTATATGGTATGATCGTGTACCACCTTTATTGTACTCATATTGTATTGCACTAAACATGTATCAGTGTATATGTATATATATGATGTTGATTACTGTTTGTAATATGCTTTACATTTAGTTATTGTATTTTATTCTGATAGATCCGTTAACTACCTATAGTTTTGCATTAAGCATTTACTGGGTATGTCGATCCACTTGAGTAGAAAAAAAATTTATATTGCATTTATCGACGTATTCAGTAGATGTTTAAGACAAAATTATAGATAGTTTCCCTTAGCCAGCCCTATTCTCCGCTTTAATAGACGGAATTACTTGTTAATTCTCTTTACTAAGGTGGGTCTCGGGGTGGAGTGCCCAGATCATTACGTCTTTCACGCAGGTCGAAATTTACTCGACAAGGAATTTTGCAGAAAATCTTTTCTCGGTGTAATGAATTTTGCAACCTAGTCTAATTTATTAATTAATTCATCAAGTTGATGAAAAAATCCATGGATGGTCGAGTGGGCATTACACACTTGTTACATAACAACTCCTTAGAGGAAGGGCTAAATAAAGGAGGTTTATCTCTTTATATATATGGAAAGTTAAGAAATCATCATATAATACTCGAGAAATTGAAATAGAAAAGAGAAAAGGGAGGTTTATGATGATTTTAAAATCTTTTCTACTAGGTAATCTATATTCCTTTTGCATGATGATAATAAATATGGTGAGATGTTAAGCATTCTATCATTCTGACATCGAGCTATTTTTCCATCGGACCTCACCTACAGTATCATCACCGCAATAGTGTTTAACCACCAAGTTCGGGATGGAATGGTTTGCTATACCTAGGACACTAGAATATCAAATCATGAATAAAGAAAGAGTATTATAATATTTCACTGATCAAGTGATCTTGCATCGAAGATGAACAGGGCTAAGCAATCTGCCAAAGCCATGGGATGTCAAAATGCATAGGTAAAGGAGCGTTCTGCGTTAAAGGGAAGCACCGGTGCAAGCAGGTGTGGACGAAGCAGAAGCGAGAATGTCAGCTTAGGTAATGCAACATTGGTGAGAATCAAATGCCTCGAAAACCTAAGGGTGACTATATATTATATATTCTTGTTCATAATTATATCCATAACCAAATATAACTAATAAAAAATTTAGCATGCAAATTAATATTACAAATATATATTTAAGGCAAACCTTCTGGCTGTCTCTGCATCCCTGCCTTCTTTATCACTGAGCGGTCATTTAGGCGCTTAGCTGGTGATCCAGGCTGTTTCCCTCTCGATGATGAAGCTTATCCCCCATCATCTCACTGGTCGACCTTGGTCCTTCTCATTTGGGGCCATATATAGTATTTAAAGTTTACCTTGATTTGGTACCATAGTCACGGCCCGCGCTGAAACGTTTACAAAGAAAGACTTTGACTTAAAATACCTTATATATGTTGGTGGGAATAGGGGAAGTGGTCATATTTATTCTAATAAGAGCAAGAGTAACAATATAGTCTAATGCAAAATGGATGTTTTTCTATCACTGATCAGAGATTTTTCTATAAAAATATGAATTATAGTTTAAAGAAGGGGAAGGGGCCCTCGACCCACTGAAATCTAATATCTGGATCAAAAAATTATTATTTTTCCATAAAGGATCGTGATTTCATTATACGGGGTCGTGGGTTTATTCATTAGTTCATATTTGTGGTGCAAAATATCATGGAATGTAGTTAGTGGTTATGATCGATTCAATAGAAAAGAAGGAATAATGTGTATTTTGCTGGTTACTCCTATTTTACATCTTAAAGATTAAGAGGCTATGTCCAATATAATATCTCGATCTAAGTATAATGGTAAGAATAAATACAATAATGATGAATGGAAAAAAGAGAAAATACTTTAGCTACAAAGCTTCCTTCATATCTCCCGGAACTTCTTCATAGTTGCTTTGTTCCCTGCCTCAGTTCATAGGAAACCTCAAAGTGGCTCTATTTCATTATATTCTAGCTATATCTCAATTACATTCATTTAACATTTCTTTGGTGTGATTAACGTAAGAGATGTCATTCAACCAAAGAAGATGGTATCTTGACATAAGAGATGTCATTTTTGGTGCCGGACTAGCTAAAAATCTAAGTTTATCAAAAGCTTGGTCCAAATTCCTGAAAATTTAGATTTTCATGATTACATTGCTAAAAATTCGGCAAAAGGAGATTATTCAGAGCGGAAGAACATTTTGTGCAATAACCCTTCCTATCTGATAGAAAAAGACCCCATGATCCTTAACCTATTTTACCTAGGATCACAAATCCCAAGTATGTCTATGAAGAGAGGATCTAATTGTACTAGTTTCTATAATTGATTTATTTTGTGTAATACTAAGTATCCATGTGATTATGCACTTTCAAACAGGAATTCATTTGCTAAAATATCCTACCTTTCATGCTTTGGCGAGTCGTCCGAGATCCTTTCGATAACTTATATTGTGTTGAAGGGATATGTCTGTTTCACAGAGCCTCTCTCCAAAATAATTCCCAGATCACTACGCCTTTCGTGTGGGTTGAAACTTGCCCGACAAGGAATTTCACTACCTTAAGATCGTATAGTTACGACCGCCATTCACCGAGGCTTCGATCGTTGGGTCCCTTATCATTAGGTCACCGACTTCCTTGACCTTCTGGCACTGCGCTGGAGAGGTCTACCCAATGCTAGATGCAGAGGCACATAATAGATCGATATAAACATAATGAACTTCCCCATAATAAAATCCGTTGTTGTTGATATCTCCTTCTTGGTCCCTTCTTCCATAACTCGAGCTCGGAGAAGAAAGAGATAATAGGGACCTATGGAAAATGTGGTAACCCCACCACTAACTAATTCATTTTAATTTATGAATTTCATATTAATAGAAAATACATGTCCTACCGAGATAGGATTCGTAATCTTACCGCCCTCTTACCTAGCAGGTAAAGATTGACCTCTGTGGAAAGACTGATTTATTCGGATTGGCATTTTTTATTCCAAAGCAAGCCCTCAAGAGGGTTTAGTTGATACATGATTTATGTTTTATCTTTCTTTTTGTTTGTTTCAAGAAATATATCAATCAATTCCAATTCTTTCTTTTTTGATTGATTATTTTCCGATCTTAACAGCATTCGAAGTAACTCCTCAGCCTGGAGTTCCCACTAAAGAAGCAGGGGTTAGACAGCTGCCAAAACTTCTATTGTTACCTAGACAACTGTGTGGACTGATGGACTTACCAGTCTTGATCATTAGAAAGGACGATGCGACCACATTGAGGCTGTTGTTGGGGAAGAAAATCAATATATTGCTTATATATCTTATCCTTTTATTATAAATTTGGCACTTATTTAAACGCAAAGGTATATGTTTTTCTTGTGAACTGTACACTAGTCATTCAATAGTTATTGACTTGTTATAAGATTGTTTTTAAACATTAAATTTTTTATTGTTCAAATATCAAGTAAGTCTCCTATCTGCTTTCAAGAATGAGTACCTAGGCAAACAGAGGGATAGGCAAGAATTTTTTTTGAGAAGACTAGTATGGGTTTCAAAGTTTTTCCTCTCAAGCTGACTCTTCTTGGATCATCAGAGATTGACTCTCAATATTAAGCTGCTTTGAATGCATTACATAGTTTATTTTCCAAAGCTTTGATTTGATGCAAGATGTCGTGCAATAGTTTGCTTGTTTTCTCATTGTATCTTTTATCTTCGGACATCAGACTTACTTTAATGATGGATTAGCAATTTAAGATATTAATAATTCATTTGATGAAGAATTAAAGGAAATATTTGGTACAATTTATGAAGAAAAAGTTAGGAAACTATTTGATAATAAGGGGGTTAGAAATATAGTATGTCATTTGATGATAAGATATCCAAGGTTCCATTTTCTGACAATAAGAAATCCAGAATATCCTCCAACAATAAGAGGTCAGAAAACTAACCGGTAATAAGATCCAAAATTCCTTCTAATAATAAGAAGACTAGGAAATCCATCTAGTAAGTGACGAAAGAAGACCAAAAATCCATATCTGGCGATAATAATAGAATACCAAAAGTCCATATCTGGTAATAATAATAGAAGTTCAGAAATCCCTGTCTAGTAGCAAACGAAGGCCAGAAATTCAATCCAGTAACAATATGAAAATTCGAATTACACAAGAAAACTACAAGTTCAATAGGAAATTCAAAAAATCATCAATAAAACCAATAAGAAAATCATGAACCCAAATAATAATAAGAAAATCAGAAATTCAATTAGAAGTTTCGATCAAAAGCTTGTCGGTATTTCATCAGATAATAAGAGTGATCTAGAATTTTATAAGGAAACCAGAAATTCTACGAAAAACCTAGAAAATAAATCATAGTTAACAAAAATCAGGAATCCATTTGTTAGAAAAATTAGAGATTTAATCAAAAATTCATCAAAGTTTTTTTTACAACAAACTCATAAATCCATACGGAGGAAAAAGAGAATCAGAAAACCATCTAATTAACAATTCGGGTTGTCATAAAGCAAAAGTTTCGTGGTTCCCTCCGACGCTAATTTCTAGCCTTACTAATTCTTCGTAGGTTTTTGTTATTTAAAGAATTGTTTCTTATTTGGAGATATGTATTTGCTAAGGTATTTATTATTTATTGCCATATTTAGAGCTAAGTAGTTATGTTCAGCCATTCAACCATTTAGTAAGTAGTTCCATTCAACTGCTTAACCATTCAACAAGTTGTTCTATTCTATTGTTCGACTATTTAACCGTTCGGCTGTCCAGCAGGTTGTTCCATTAGGTTGTTTGGTCATTCAACAGGTAGTTCTGTTCAGCTATTTGGCAGTTTAATAGGTAGTTCCATTCAGTTGTTTGGTTGTTCAACGGGCCCCATTTGTTTATTAACCTTAATTATATTTAACCTTCTTTTGAAGGTTTTCTTATTCCTAGGTTTATATTAGGCCTATTAAAGGTCTGCTTTATTTTATTCCTCAAAAGAAGCTATTTTTATTTTCTAGTGAGGATTTGTTCTTTGATTTATTCTCTTTATTGATCCGTTAAGTTTCAGGCTCCTTCATATCTTTTGCCTTTGTCTCATTTCGAGCTTTGGACACCTAATCCTTTTTCTCTTTTCCTTTTCTGCCTGAGCCACTCTTTGAGCTTTGGATACTTTGCCTATTCTTGTTCACGCCCCTTTGGGCTTTGCTTTTGCTTTTGGTTGCAGATATCTTCATCCATTTTTCTTATTTGTGCCCCTGTTGGGCTTTGGCTTTGCTCTGAGTTAAGAAAATATTTTTCTATTTCCCTTGTTTGTGCATCTGTTAGATTGTGGATTTCTTTATCCTTTCTTGGATAAGCCACTTTTTGGGCTTTGGCTAAGCTAAGGATTGCTAAATGATGTTTTTTCCTTTTCTCAACGGGGTGCTTCGAAAGTGCATTGGAGGTTTTAACCCTCCCTCTAGGAGGTGCTTCCGGAGGAGGCTTTGTCCCTCCCTCTAGGAGGTGCTTCCGAAGGAGGTTTTGTCCCTCCCTCTAGGAGGTGCTTCTGAAGGAGGTTTTGTCCCTCCCTCTTGGAGGTATTCCTAGAGGAGGCTTTTTACTCTCTGTTGGGAGATCCTTCGAAGAAGGTTTAAAAAGAAGTTTTTCTTTTGAAATGTCTGTGAAAATAATTTTTTGGATACTTGATCTTTTTGATAATAGGTTTTCAAATCATTCTCGTATTAGAAACATAAAACTCAAATAAGAGACTGAGTAGTCATGATTCATGACCAATAGTCCTTTAATCGAGGATAAGCTCTTTTAATTAGAGTTTTTTTGGATAAACTTGGATAGTTCTAAAACTTTTCTTAGGGAAATGGGTATAAGTCTTTCCTT
The DNA here is from genome assembly GCA_030765085.1 of Allium cepa. Classification (NCBI taxonomy): domain Eukaryota; kingdom Viridiplantae; phylum Streptophyta; class Magnoliopsida; order Asparagales; family Amaryllidaceae; genus Allium; species Allium cepa. Next base: position 294,924,413 of record CM060941.1, on the reverse strand, counting down.
GCCAATAATTTCATCTTTGAAAATGCTTTTCGTCTAGGCATACTTTAGCGATTTGTGCTTTATTGATGCTATGTAAATTTTAAAAGATTGTATCCTATTTTTGAAATAGGTACATATTCAGCTCCCCTAACCAGTAGGGTAACCAGAAATAATCTTTCTTGATTTTTGAAAATAATTTTTGTCGAAGACACTTCTTAATAAATTCTTTTCAACAATAAAATGGCTTGTTGAAAATAAGGTTGGTGTATTTACTTCCACCTTCATATCGTGATATATATAATTGTACTCCTCGGGTTTTGCTTAGAAAAAAGGAATGTCTTGTTTATAAATCTGAAAAGTCATGGTTCATGAACTAATAGACCTTTACGGACATTTCTTTCCCTTTAAGCATGTCACTATTACTTTGTTGGGAATATCCTTTTGGTTGGTTTCATTATCATGGTAATCTATATTATCTCCTTGGATTGAATTATTCAATTGCTTAAGGGACCTTTTGGCTTGATTCTTTCAGTTTTCATTTTGTTCTTTATCTTTGATTTTACTTGGATATTGCGCTTCATCTTCCCCTTCCATAAGCTTCATCATCTTTGAAGATTCTTGAGATGGAGCCCCTTTAAGAAGCTCTTACATTACCATCACTTGCATTAAATTTTGAATTTTGTTCTAATTGCTTGCAAGTCTTGCTAAAGTTAAAGGTTGACCAATCTCCCTATTCTCTAAATTTGAGTTCAGGATTTTACTGTTTTCCCTGACCCTAACTATTTTTTCTGAAACAAAAAATTTCATGCAATTAGTTTATGGAGAAAGTTGTAAAGAATTGGAAGTTCAAGCCCTCTTTCTAGCATCAAAATATTAATGAATAAATTCGTCAACACCAAAAAGCATGGGGAATTTGAGTGAGTTAATGAAAAGCCTATCTGAAGCTAATCAAAGTCACGGGTTGAAGCATGCGAGAGTCTATGTTCATCATCATTCTTTTGTCTAATCATTGAAGCATGAATCATGTGAAATGTTGTATATAGTCGGAGTCATATAAGTTCAATATGCTAGTCCAAGTTCAAAGTCAAGTAGTTATTCAAGTCATCATTTGAAGCAATAGGCTACGTAATGCAAGATCAAGTCGAAGTCAGGCTATAAGCAAAAGCGAATATGTAAATCTTGAATTTGAACTAGATTGATATAATATGCTAATCACAAGTCACGATTCAAGAGTTAGGTAGTCAATTATACTATGCAGTTGTTTGATTTCCAAATCCTTATATGTACAATTGTACAAATGTTATAATAGGCAAAATCCCCAATTCAATTTAGGGTTTACAAAGTTGAAAAGGTAAGAAATTAGGAAAGAAAATTCGGTCCTCAAAACAGCTCCCCTATGGTCATATTTATAGGGGTGGAGCGGCAGGGTCTTCAATATGGATAGGCTTCAGTAGCAGCTTTGTCAGCAGTGTTAACAATCGCCTTATTGACGTTGATTATGCTAAGCACTAAATTCTCATAACAGTGATAATAATGAAACTTTAGTCCCACCTCGATAGTGTTGGTCTTTAGCGTCGACGTCTTTCAAGTGGTATGAAGATCAAAGTGCTATATTGAATGAAAACAAAGAGCCTTGTAGTGTCACGGTCTTCATGGGTATTAATAGTATCCAACATCAATATCGCTTCGTATCGATTCGTGACATCCTTCAAATGTTGATAAAACACATTGATGAAGTGTCATGTTTAGCAACCTTTGAATAGTTGTAAAGTGTTGATAAAGTGATGGTTGATGATGAGTTTGTGATTGGTGAGTAGTGGTGCTGATTGAACCTATTATCGACCACTTCGACATTCATCGATGACCTTCGAAGTTGTCTATAATTGACCTCTTCGCAAAACTGACTATGGAAGGTGATGCCACCCCTATATCTCTTTGTATCTCCGAAGCTGATAAGAGGCATCGTTGGAGTATTGTAGATCTAAGGTCTTTGATGATTATGATAATGTGCAGAGTGGTCAATGAAAAACTTCTGATATTGGCACTATTACTTCTAAGTTGCTCATTGGTGCAGCATTGAAACTCCTCCTCTACTGCTTTCGACAATCCTCTTCGACGTTATTATTGGTATAAGAAATGTGCAGTCATATGGCATGTCGGACCTCTTTCATTAACAAATGCAGTAGCAATATCTTCGAAGTTTATGAGGTGCGACGTCTCTGGCTCTTTACACTTTTCATCTCCAAAGTCAATAATGGTGATATATCTTGCTATTACAAAGACTTAGGCATTGTTTCTTGTGACGAGGTTTGACGTCATCTCCTTAGAGCTTCAAATCAGGAACCATATCTCTTGTGAAATTAAATGGATAACAAAAGGTAAATGGAAGGTTATTCTAAAAGAAAATTTAGTGTTGTGAAGGTTTGTGGATAACACCAAAAATCTAACATATGAATTATTTGGACAAAATGGGAAGGGTCACTAGTCATTCAAGAAGTGATACCCATTGAAGTACACCTCTTATGTGGACCCGATGGAAATATTATAAGGCTAAACATGAAATGCAAAATCGTCACCTACAACTTACAACATTTTAGGATTAATAAGTGTCAGAAATTTATAACTATGATGGATTTTTTACTTTCACAGATAAAATGGTATTCCATATCAGGATAAAGTCATAAGAATTTTCAAAGAATTATTCTCACTATAGAGAGAATAAATAAATAGGTACACATGTTTCACTCCATTTTATATTTAGTTTTTCATCTCTCTTCTATATTTCACATTCTTTTTCCTTTTTCGTCTCTTTCTCCTACTCTTCTTTAAAAATTTGTGACAAATTCCTTCGGTGCATGTTTTACTGAATGCTAAAGTGACTCCTAGTACAAGGTTGATCCATATCTAGAAAGGATCCAAGGACATCATTTTGTCGACATTCCATTCATGATACCTAAAATCAATGTTAATATACCACATCTGACTTTGAATAATTTAAATGATGATTTGTTAGGTAATATTAAACAAAACTATCTAGCATGATCTACATGATAAAATCTCACGAATAACACAATATGCATATGAGATATTATATTGAACTATACACGCACAAAAACATGGTAGATATTATATATATACATTAGATATTATATGAGAAAATCAACCAATAAAGTCGAAGCATTGGTAACCATGTATATGGAGTACCAAATAACACGACAAGTACTACCTAATAGTATCATACATAAACGATCAAGAAGTTTGTTATACATAAGGTAAATAAACTAATTGTAGACATAGTGATATCTAAGCATCCAAAATATCTAGCAAATCTGACTATTGTGTCCTTAAAAACACCTTAATGTCAACCTACTCATGATAGTATTTGAGACTTGTCAAAATGATAAATAAATACGACAAAACGTGAGCTGTACATAGTCCTAGTGTGAGAGGAATTTTCCTAAAATATTTTATATATAAACATATATACATATATACAACATGTGAAAGATGCTAAGTGTATACCACACCTCACATGCATGATCTCCTACATCAATAAGACAACACAATAAAAGTATAGTGCTACTAGCATGAAACAATACATAACATGGGTAACTATGCTACTATAAATAAAGTATATGAGTGTATGGGCAATACTACACTCTAGAACGAACGGTGAGGGTGTGTAATTCCTACCAACATAGACACAATTCCATAGCTTATCCTCATCCATAATGCTACGGTAATATCTAATGAATACTAAGCCCAACATTAGTGATGATTGTTGGGTGCATTTATGTAATAAAGTAGGGTAAAATACTGAATTTCAAAAGAAATTCCTTCTATTAAAGTTTGACGAAGACTTTTGTATATTATTGTGAACAAATGCCTTCGAATATATTTTATATTATTTGATACATGTGTTTGCCTTACTTTGAAATTTTGAATTAAGACTTACTTATTTGTGTTTACATTAGCTCGATATTATTGTATTATGAGTATCATATACGTGAATGGTTGAAAATATATAATATTGATTTATAGTGATACACACACACACACACACATATTTGTTAGGATTTACAACCATACATATACTTATGTTAATATCATGCACTATATACATATATGGATTTGGATATATATGCATATTGTTATATATGTGTGTGTGTGTGTGTGCGCGCGCGCGTGTGTGTAGAGGGAGGAGGATTCAATGGAACCTCTCTTTCAGAGCAATCCTATCATATTTAAAGTTACACTATTCAAAATTGTAGAAAAATAATAGTGTCTAATCTACAATATGAATAATCTATGCAGAGATCCCGATCATTTTGAAATTTCTACCCCTATTTAAAATAACAAGTTAATATTAAAAAATAAAAAAGTTAGCCGTTGATTTGAAATATCTTATTCATCATACAACATACATACGTATATACATATATGTATTACGTATGTGTGTGAGCTAAAATTTTGTGGAGATGATCTTGAGTATGATATGAACATATCCATAAGATTTTATAGCATTTTGTGTCTCAATATATAATAGGTTAGCTAAAGGGGTGTTCTAAAAGAGTGTTGTCTTTAAATCTTACTTATATATATATATATATGTGTATGTGTGTGTGTGCATATATGTATGTACTTTCGACCACTTATGAAAATAATTATGATTGGTCGCTTAAATTTCCATGAAAGTTATGCAAGTATTACACACACACATATGTATACACACACACACAAATATATATATATATATATATATATGTATGTATATTAGGATTAGGTTCGAATAGTAGCAAGAGTTTTCTGACTGATATGGGTTGAGTAGTTGACTGATCCGCTAAGTAGTTATTAATCATCTTTGACAGACGATTGTTCCACTAGAAAGTCGACTAATTAGCTTTGGCAGTTGATTGAATCATGAAAATTTAAAATATTTTTTATGAATCAATTGCAAATATTTAGTCTTAAATTTTGACTGACTAAGTTTGACAAATCAACTAGTTGACTTCAAATTATTAAATGTTATAAAAATTATATGTGTGTGTAAACATTGTCAAAATAATTTATAAGATAAACTAAACAATTGCTATTGGTTTTCTTGTTCACAATATATGTGTGTATATGAACACACACATGCACATATACACACATGCATCTATATCTAAATGTTTGGATTTGATATATAAGGTGTGTGTGTGTGTGTGTGCAATAAATTATACATATGTATGTATCAAATTATATGAAAATTGATATTTTTATCCCATATGCTTGCTTTATACACAAATAAATACACACACACACACATGTACTTATGTAATATTTGTCATTGTAACTTGTAATATGAGAGAGTGTGTGTATGAGATATATGTATGTCTTTATATATGTATGTATGTATGTTGGGGTGTGTGTGTGTAATAATTGTGAGTATATGTATTGCATAGAATTTTTACCTTTTTATGATGCTTGGTTACTACATTTGGAAGGTCAGATTGGACTTCAATAAACCACATTTCCAACTTCCAAAATAATTTGCAAGGTAACTTTGAGAGATTAATTTAACTTTTAAAAGGATAAGATATGAGTAGTGTAGATTTACAAATGTTTATGCTTAGCATCATGGAGGTTTCATGGAAGATTATTTACATAAGAGACAGAGTCTCTTTAACTTGCAACTTTCCTGTTAAATGCCATTATTTTGTGCATCGGTCAACCATTAATCCATCCACACCATTTTCTTTAACTTTATACCTCTTTATCCTTTTATATTTTTTCGACTATGCATGTGTAATAGCATTCTATTAGGCCACTAGATAATGGGTTGTTATTTAATAAATTTCAGGCACATCAAAATCGAACTTTAGTGTATTATAATTTGTTCACTAGATTCAATTCATGTCATAATCAGCTAAATAAATAAACACATAACCATTATGTGTAACTTTTCCACTTTGTTTTTTAACAATTATAAGTTATTTGTTGAACTACTTTTAGATGAATTTTGAGAATGACGGTTGTATGACACCTTGGTATGAATTGGATTCTTGGTAATATTTAAACAAATTAAATACTAAAGCATGTTTGGATTTTTGTAGAGTACATCAGTGGGTACGAGTTCAATTTTTCATAGATTATCTACGAGAATTTCTACTTCTAATCATTTTTAAAGAAACATCTTTAAGCAATGATATGCCACACATGTTTTGACTTTTCATCATCGTTATGTCAATTAGGAAACACTTAATCTAAGATTAAAAATTTGATAATGTCCGTATTTAGTTGCAAAGTTCAACTTTCAAATCACCTAGTTTAATTTGATAATATGTATGATGAACCAAATCGCTCTGGTTAGATGATCTAACTTTAAGTTTCTTCCTATTGTGACATCAACCTTTCGTATAGTTGAATCCTCTCTTGAATAGTTTCATTTCATATGTCTTGAAACATACCCAACTATGGCCGTGACATGAACTAATATCAAGTCAGGTGCCGTAATCAGCACAAGATCTTCACATACAACATTCATAGTACTATTAAGCCAAAAGACTATTATATACCATCACATAAGATCTTTTATTTGACTTACATATAATAACTTACAGAACACTCTTTGGTGAGTTGTATTGTAATTATTCCGAATAGCTGAGGGTATGTGACCTATCAGTATCCTTAACTGTCATGAGTAAGTCGCCATCCATCATGTGAACAATATTGCATACACTGGTATTATCGGTGTATCGATGTCCCATTCTCAAATCATGAAATGTTTAGGATAATTTAAAGATAAGTGATTATTATTACGATCTAATACTCATGGTTACAAATAGTTTTATAAATACAATCAATTATACACTTTATCTTAGGGTATCTTATCTATATGTACCCTTACAATTACTGCAACGACTTAATTTTTAGTAACATTATTTAGGATATTTAATTAGTTAAATTAATTAAAATAATGTGATGATTAGGGGATTGAGATTTTTGATTAAACTAAGAGGTAGCCACGTCTAATAGAACAAATGAACTAAAATGAACTAAAACAAAGTGAGTAAAGGAAATAGGTGAGAGGCAAAATTGGAATATAAATATTCTAATACCCTACACCCTTAGGAATTCATTTCATATGCTCATTTACAATACCGAACTAAAATAGAGGCTGATCACCATTAGAAAGAGCAAGAGGAAAAAGATAAAGAAAATTGAAGGGAGGAAGGATTAATTAAAATCAAATTTATTCAAATCTCATACTCTTTAATCTCAATGCTAAGGTGAATAAGGACTAAATCTCTTATAATCTGTTGTTTTTCAGTTTTAAGGTTGAACCCGATTTATCTTGCATGGTTATGCCATGGTAGCCCTTTGCTCTAAAGGGTCTCTGATCTCTTCTGTTAGTGCCCGCTGATTTCCCATCGTTAACACATAGAGTCTGATAAGCATATCTTGACTTGGTACAAAAATGGGATCCCCAATAGCTGGAGACAAAAGATTCATATGAGAAAACATAAGTAAGCAGGCCTCAGCTTGAGCTTCCAAAGATAAAGGTACATGAGCAATCATTTGGTATGTTTTCGAATGATTAAATGTTTATATGTGCTTGTTGATGATTTATGCTTATTCATATAGGTTTCATGATATGTTTTAACGTGAAAATTCTATTAAATGATCAAATGCCTTGTGATTTTAGATTTAGATCAGAAATGATATTTTAGAGATGGGTTTCAATTTTCGTAGTGAATTAGTGTGGATTTAATATTAATTTTCTAGTGAGAAAATTGATTATTTAGGTTTAAAAATTATTTACGATTAAATAAAAAATGCTTTAGGTTCGAAATTATTATATGTTAGAAAACATATTAAAAATGATTTTTTGCTATTTTTGTAGAATTTTCCCAAATGTTTTAATAGATATAATTATTTAAGTCATGTGTTGTTTTATATATTTATAAAAGGAGAAGGGGTATTTTGTAAATTATGTAAATTGTTTATTTCTAAAATTTCCGCAGTGTTGGAAAGAAAACTTGCAACCAATCATATTCTAACAAACAAGGCGGGTTAGCTGAAAAGATTTCTTTAAAAAGATAAAATTCAGTTTAAACAGGCTTTTTACCTGTTTCACCACTTTCGGCACCTGAGGTTCTGACTTAGTAGTTCTGTCTCCCATCGAAATAATGCACATAGTATAAAAGACTTGGTACATAGTGAATTGGACTTAGGTACCGGTCGAAACAATGGGTTCCGATAGGGTCGAAACATTACTTTGCTTCAAAGGAAAATGCACCAACTTTTCTTTCGAAAGGAATACTTTCGATTTGGTGGGATTTGAACCGAATTAAACGTTTTAAAGGAAAGGTTTTCGTAGTGTGTTTCGTCTTTGTTTTAAGTAAATGATTTCGAAGGGGTCGAAACCCCTAGCTATCGCTTTCTACGTTTCGAAGCAAATGGTTTTGAAAGGTGTACTTTATTTTAAAATCCAAGCCACTTCTCCAATGCTTTCGAAGGGTTGGTTTCAATACCATTACTTCTTTACTTCGAAAATTCTTTCGAAAGAGTGCTTTCAACTTAGATGTTTTATGACCTTTTGCTCTGTTGTAGGTTGAACCCAAATGTTTTGAAGGAGATAGTTTTAAATGGTTTCGAAAGGTTGTTGAAAGGTTGTTCCACATATTTTACTTGAACCTAGATGGTTTCGAAAGGTTTGATGTTTTAATGCTTTTGAAAGGTTTTAATGAAGATTTTGAAGGGGTTGTTCCCTAATGGGTTGGAAAAGTTTGAAAGGAAAGGTTTCCTAATGGTTTCGAAAGGCAATGTTTAATTTTTTTAAAGATTGGATGTCTTAGGTTTTAAAGATTTCGAAGGGAAGGTTTTTCAATGGTTTCAGAAAGTTTATATGAATGGTTTCGAAAGGAATGTTTTGGCCTTTCATCCTAGGTTATAAATGGTTTATTTAGTTTCAAAAGGGGCACTGTCAATGGGATCGAAAAGGGTACTTTCAAAGATTAAATGTTTTCATCAACAAAATTTTGAGTAAAGTATGTATAACATGGCAAGGTTATCTAAGTAAAGCATATAGTATATTTTCCTTCTTTAATGTATGAAAGGGTAAATCGTTTTGAAAGAAAAGGTTTTCATGGAAAATTTATGGGTAGTTAATCCTAAGTAAAATGACTCAGCCATTTGTATACCAGATGGGACTTGTATAGGGTCGCGCCCTATACGTTAGCTATTAGCCCCTAGCTAATTTAGTCCAAAATTCCAGTGTGTAGGGCTTTTTTACAGGTAAGACTAAAATAATGTTACACATAGAAGAGAATATATTTGTATAGAGGTAGGTTATTGGTGAGCCCGCAAAACCATTAGGATAAGTTGACCTGGATAAAGTAAGTTAGGGACAGACCGTGCAGAAGAGGAGTATCTAACAGATGTTAGATTATTTGTTTATATTGTCTGGTAGGCCCGAGTTAGCCAAAGGTTAGTAGTTTGCCAAACAAAACTATAGTGTTCAGACAGATATTTCATTTGTTACCTGATATGTATGTTTACATGATAATGCTCTACTATTTTAACCAGTTTTGGTTGCAGGATTATGATTTACAAAAGATATATTTTAAAATGATATTAGTGAGGGGAAACCATTTCTACTAAGCAGCATGTTCTCACCTAATATTAAATAACCGAGATGTATAGTATTATTCACACCAGGCTTTATGTCTGACTCGAAGTTTATGTTTTTCCCCTTGAACTCTCAGGTGCTCAAAATTGATTTGGGTAGGCTGAGGTTTAAGGATTTACAGGTTTAGTAGGCTGATGAATAAAGATTCCGAAGATGAGTAGGAGGGTGATGACTAGCTATTTAGGAGTTGTTTTCCTATTTTATTCCACTTTATTGTATAAAGTCGGTTTATGACTATTTAGTACCCCGGTCATCCAAGGAGGCATCTTCATATGTTGCACTTGGCGTATTATGTAATAATTATATTTGATCAGAACCTAGGAAATTGTTACGATTATGTAATGGAATATGAAATATGTTTTGTGAAATGTAATCTGAAAAGTTGTTTTTGAAATCTGTGATTCTATTTCATATTCATGTGCTTCTGATATTATAGATACCATTAACATTACCATATTTAGTCACCGAAAGTTAATAATATGGATGACTGTAGCATCTATAATGCTTAGCTTCGGGCCTCTGGATATGGGATGTTACAACTTAGTATCAGAGTATAGGTTTATGAAAAACTTTAAACTAAAATGATTTTCGAAAACATAATTCTAAGGAATTAAAGATGAGATCGGGGAACGCTATAGTAGCATACTTGTATTAGCAATATATAAGTATATGCTATATCTCTAGTTCCTATCTCTCTTAGGTTATTCTTTTATATCTCACGATGCTTGAATACAGATATAGATGCTAGAAGTGGAAGAGTGAATATATGGATGCTGGAAGTGGAAGAGTGAATCTTAGGGGAAGCACCACAACAAATGGAAATGCCAGATCAAACACCAGGAGAAACCTAGATCAGGCACAAGCTTGAAATGTTAGTGCTGGAGTCCCGCAAGTTGATATGGGAGCTATGTACCAGTTTTTCATGAATATGATGCAGGCGGGTGTTGCTGCTGGAGTGGTTGTAGGAAATGCTGTAAAAGGAGTTCAGGAAACTTCGGTGGTCAAAAACTATGTTATTTTGAGTAGAGACTACGTTAGGCGCCGTTTATCAGAACTGAAGATGCTATTGAGGTGGAGAACTGGCTGCTGCATTGTGAGAGGAATTTTGTAGAATTTTGGCTCAATAATGAGCAGAAGAGGTAGCTTGCATCGAGACAGCTTCAAGGAGCAGCTTTATTCTGGTGGAATAGTGTAACAGTTGGAGTGAATGAAGGGATGATGACATGGGCTAAGTTTAAGAGGAGATTCTACAAGAGGTTCATGTCTGTGATGGCGAAGTCTACCTTGATCAGAAAGTTTGCTGAGTTGGAACAGAGGGAGATGACCGTGTTGGAGTATGCTGGAAGGTTTGAGGAGATGACTAGGTATGGACATGCCACTGTGGATGTAACGATTGCGATTTTTCGTTGCCGAAAAACCGTACGGTTAGGGTTTAAGAAAAAGAAAAAGGTAGAAGAAGAGAGAAAAAGATAGAACAGAACAGAAACAACAGAACAATATCAGAATCTCACAATTCGCAGCGGAACAACATATAATAGATAAATGAATAATCTTTAAACAAAGAACTATATCAGTTATTACATTACATTTCATTACATCATCAGAGTGTACAACAACAAACAACATCAACAACGGAAAAGAAATATTATATACTAGTAATACGCCATGCCATCCAGCTTGCCTCCAGCAACTCCTGAATTCCAAAGTATCCTGATAAACCTTTACTCTTGACTGCCCGTGTGGAAATTGGTGGGCACCCAGAGTTTAGGAAGGAAAACAATAAACTCCGAGTCAGTCATGTGACTGGTGGGAGAACTCAAAACAGTTTATCATTAAAATCAAAATAGAGGAATATTTTTAAAGTCAATTCGCAATGCTTTTTAAAAATGAGATTACCATAAGGCCTCCCGCACACACACACAATGCAAACGCAGAATCGGAGGAGATTTCTCCTTATGATAGTCAAAGATGCTTGATACGCATTAAAAAGAAACATTTGATATTATTATTAGTGCATAATGTAGGAAAACATTTCAAAAGTAGAATATAAATCTTAGCCAACATACGACCATTATCGTATGCCTACTATAGCTACCATCTAAACAGTGGTGACCACCATAAGTAAATGGCAGGTTCTACAACTAAAACCGTACAGGGTTTCGTATTGGGAATTGGATTTCCAACAAATGGTCAGGCCAAGGAACTTCCCATTGCCACATGGAAACGCCTCTGGAAAGACGCCCCGAGAACCTAACCGGATCTCTGCCAACACAAGGCCGGATTACCCCTAACTGGGTAACTACTGACACGAATATGTCATCCCCCGATCGTAACCGATCTATCCGAGGATCCTCGATTTCCAACAACCACAAAATTTGCAGCAACAACATAGGTTAAATATCTGAGCTCCATACCATGATACCACCTCTATCCAGAAGGAATGACATACACTAAAGGGGTGCTACCCCCTAATAACCTTGCTGCATCCTTCCTGTTTTGACCATTTCCGGGGTGTGAGGTCCGACGAAGTCTCGTCCACAAAGCCACGCTTTATACAAAAGCTGTGCTTTGGGTCAACAAATGATCATAGAAATGATCACCAAGATAAATGATCAAATAAATGATCCTATCAAAAATGATCAAACAATGATCATTTCACAGCAACACTCAGCATGCCACACTACCAAATTGGGAGTATATCACTAATAACCTTCAACTATATAACCTCTGAGCTCGTACATCTCAGAGAAGGGTGTTAAGCTAAGAGAATAAATTCTCCGCCACCAACAGAAATATATTTGAAAGAAATCAGCTTTATATCTCAATTTGTAATGTCAGACATACAATCCATACAAGTCTGTTCCGGGCTCGAACAGAACCGAAGGCACTTACAAAGAAGTCCTTGCAATCCGGATATTCACTAATCTCGACCGGACTTCCCGTCACTAAGGGTGATAAAACCTCTATATCGGAGATCAGCCGATGTAGAGTAACTCGACGGTAATCCTTCCGTCTTCACAAATATCCGGTCTTCAACACCGGTCATCAAATGCAATCCATTACGACGTATCACATATTCAGAATGGGTTATACGACCCCAAGGTCCTTTCCCGGCTAACCCGAATAGTGAGCGCTTATTTTAAAAATAAGTGTGGCATTCAAATTTAAACAATTCACAGCAAATACCTATTTAAGGTAAATATTGATAGTCGGATTATTTAATTATCAATAGGCATGCTCAACATCACCAAATTCCAAATAATTTCCCAAATTATTTACTTTCCAAAATATCTTTACTAGATATAAAATTTCCCATACTTCAACATTTGAAAACAATTTTCAAATCACTTTTCTCCTTTACCACTTTTGAAAACAAATTTCAATCATTTTCCTTACTCGGAAATACTTTCTTTTCAAAATCGTTCATTTAAACCAATTAAATAAATCCTTACTGATTTACTTTATATTTACGTTCCAAATCCGTAAATTTATTCCCACACTTTAAAAATAAATCAACGTTTATTTTTAAACTAATTCCCCTTTCTTTTATAAATTCCATAGTGAATTTATAATCCCAAAATATCTATGATGTACGATTTTCAATCGATTTTCAATATTCACTTTCAATTTATCTTACAGGGATAATTCTAAAACGTTCATTTCACATTGAAAAAATATTTCCATACTTATTTAATAATAAGTACATCACATATCTATTTATTTTCAACATTTGAAAATATTCGATATACTCAAATCAAATTAGTATATATTTCATTCCTTAAGGAAATCATTCTCTTAACACATTTATTTGGGTCAAAAACGAATGTGGTGTAAAACATCATTACGACGACCCAAAATCACTAGTATAGGGATTCAAAGTTTAAACAGATATATATAAATCCCAATACCATATAAAACATTTCATTTCGGAAACCATTTACTATAACAACAGTGTTATAGTCCACATTTCCTTATTTCTCGAAAACGTCTATTTCAACAATGAATGTTGAAATCTATGTTTTCGATATTTAATCCATTTTAAAACATCGTTAAAATGATTAACTCCATTTTTATAATATTCATTTTCTCAAACATATTCATTTTATTTGATAATATATTCACTGTCCAAAATCGTGAATATACTTCCTTAACCCATTTCAACATTCAATTTATCAAATTCCATTGATTTCGAATTTATAAACAATGTCTATAAATTCCATTTCTATCCATAAACTTCGATTTATAATTTCCTTTATTTACCAATTCCATTTGTATATTTCAATATATACCAAAAGTCCATATTATAAGTTGATTACTTATAATTCATTTATTTACAAAATCGTTCTTTTAAAACTTCACAAATTATAAATCTATAAATTTTTATTCACTTATGAAATTCATTATACTTCATTTTAACACTTATAAAAACTCGTTTTATAATTCAAATATTTTTAATTTATAAATATCAATTTTATAAATCTTTTATAAAAATTGTTTGTAATAGTCCAAAAATTCCAATTTAAACCATTTCATAAATTTATTAACTATTTATTTCAAAAATCACTTTTCACTTACATTCCATAAAAACCATACTTTTATAACATTAAAATTTTAACGTTTATTTATTTTTAACAATTCAAAATTTAATAAAACGTATACTTTCGAAAATCACTTTAAAATTCTTTTTAAAACCAAAAATCATTATTTTAAAACTTCAGAAATGGATCCGATGATGCAACAGCACCAAATAGTCAATCACGACATCCAAATATCATATATCGATATGATAATCAAAAAATATCAAAATATCTGTAAATAAATCAATATAGTTGAGGAATCTAGTTGGATCCCTCCAACCTGCTTCCCTACATCCAAAAACATTAGCACAATACCAATTCCACTCCAGTACGGAATTATCGCTGTATATGGGATTTATAAAATATTATCCGCTTAATAGACGGCGCAATAGGGTCTCATCCGCTATACAATGCGGGAAATCAACAACTGCAATATATACATATGCCAATATATATATATTGCTATTATATATAGATATATCCTATTATATCTAATATCACAACCAAACAGAAATCAATAACTGCAATCATCATTCAACATACATTCAAGCAAATTTTAAATCTAACTATTTAAAATTAAAATCGAAACCGATTCGATTGAGTGAGAAGTTCTCACCTTGATTTCAATTTCGTTTTAGCGATTTATTTCGAATAAAATTAAACGTGCGTTTAATTTTACCTAAAATTCTCACTAACTCAAAACGACTCCAATCCAATTCCATATCATAGTGCTCGTCCATACGATTCCAACGCAACCGGTTTCGCGCGTTTTCGACCTCGTATGAAAAAGATACGAATTTTTAAAGATTCACGAATTTATAACATACATATTTACAACATTATTTTTATTTTTATAACCTAAACAGATCATCACCGTGCGTTTTCCCCCTGATGATTCTTGGCCGCTCCAACTTTCTTCTCCCCCAAAACGTGAATACCCAGCAATGAACCCAAACGTGGCCGCCCCTCCTCCTTCATACACGCGACCACTTCAAGCATCTCTAGGACGATCAAAACACACCACGCTGAAGCCCATCACTCCACCCACTAACGCCGCGAGTATGGCCAAGCTCGGCCCTCCCAAGCGCCCTCGAAAGACGTGCGAACTGCTGCCGAACGCGGCCACGTATCATCCCCATCGAGCCTCCATTCGTGATCATATCCGTATGAAATCAAAGCTCTCACTTCGCTCTACAATATTGCTGTTGAAAGTTTTGTGAATCGTTGCTTGGATTCGAAGAAATTGAGAGAAGAAGATTGGTGTTTTCAGGCCTTTGATTTTAAAGATGGCGGCTGCGTTTTTTTAGTTGGCTAGGGTTTTCAATGGTTAGAAGAGAGGGGTTGGGTTTCCTTTTATAGAATTCCAACGAAAAACACTATTCATTTCGGATTTTCAAAACTCTGATTTACGCACGGTGACTGGCGTTTCTAGGGTTTACCCCGCATTCCGGACATAATGAAATAGGTTTCGGGAGCTAATTTGGTCATCTGTGCGAGTTATGGCAATAAACCTTCGATTTAAAATTAAACCGATTAAACGATTTTCTAGGCGTTTTAGCTTGCACCGGACAAACGGTAAATCCAATTGACATGAAATTTGAAACCATACAATGATTTCACATTACGGATCCGATGAAACTGGTTTCGTCAAAATCCGAGACTTTTTGAAAAATGACTATTGTAACTCGTCGAATTAAAATTAAAACAATTTCGATGCGTTTCGAGCTGCCACGATCAAACGACAACTCCGTTTGCTACGAAATTTGAAATCCGATAATAACTAACTATTACGGATCCAATGGAACTGGTCTCGCCCAATTCTGAGACTATTCGAAAATTGGCTAATTTCACTAGTCGATTAAATATTAAAATATTCAATTTTCACAAATTAACTTTAAATTCGATTTTAAAAGTTCTAAAACATCATTCTAACTTCTACATGACATAATAAAATTTTACAAAACAATTTCAATCATATTTAACCCAATTTTCAATTATTTCTGTATTTTCACTATTAAATTATCGATTTAATTATTCAATTAAATCCAATTATTCGAAATAAAATTTATTCGACTTATAAATTTCACTTATTAATATTTAAAATTAATTAAATATTCAAATTTGAATTAATAGAAATTCTGGGTCGTTACAGTGGATACAGTGATGAAGAGAAATGAGAAGTTCATAAGAGGGTTCAAGCCTGAGTTGGCAAGGGCTACATTACCTCATATTAGGGATCCTTGTGTTGTTATAGTAGAGATGGCGTTGAGATATGAGGAGACACATGCTTCTCTGGAGAAGAATAAGGCAAAGGAGGTCCATGTGGGGTAGAGTCAAAAAAGTAAGTTCTTCTATAAGAAAGAAGCTAAGAAGGGTGGAGTTGCTAAGAAGGGAAAGGCAGAAGTGGTCTGTTACAAGTATGACAAGAAGGAACATTATGCCTATGAGTGCCAGACAGGCAAAGAAAAGAAAACTGCGGAGAAGAAAGAGGTGAAGTGTTTCAACTGCGATCGGATTGGTCATTATAGGAACAGGTGCAAAGAGCCTGCTAAGGATGGAAGGGGAAAAATATTTGCATTAGAGCCATCCATTTCGAGGCTAACGGCAAAGGAAAAAGGAAAGGCAGTGTTGGGAGGTACGCTTTAGATACATGGTGTGTCTGTTAGCATTCAGTTTGATACTGGTGCATCGCATTCTTTTATATCTCATTGTTTGGTAGATAAGATTAACCTAGAACCCTCATACTTAGTTACTTGCTTAAAGGTTGCTAATATGACAGGAGGATATGCGACACTTGGGATGAAGTGTGACCACCTAGAGTTTGATTTGTTAGGTCATACCTTTGTTTTCAGTTTGCATGTGTTTGATTTCGTAGGGTTCAGAATTATTTTAGGTATGTATTGATTAAGTAAATACGATGCTATGATATTTTACCATGACAGGAAAATATCGCTTAGACACCCTGATTGTAGTAAGTGGATTGCATATATCGTAGAAAATCCTAGCTGTGAGGTGAGTCCTTTTTTGGGTGTTGTGAAGTTAGAAGATGAGTTGAATCGAGTTTTCATGGTTAGAGAATTCGTGGATGTTTTTGAACCTGTAGCAGGATTACCACTGAAATGAGCCATTAAGTTTCAGATAGATTTGGTGCATGGAACAGAACCGGTGAGTAGATCACCAAGTAGGATGACGTCTACAGAGATAAGAGAGATGAAGGTGCAGTTGTTGTATTTGGAAGGCAAATTTTTTATTAGGCTAAGTAGTTCACCATAGCGAGTAGCCACAATGTTTGCTAAGAAGCCGGATTGATCGTCGAGGTTATGTATCGATTATCGTAAGTTGAATGAGAAGATGATAAAGAATCGATATCCATTTCCTAGAATCAATGATTTGTTCGATCAATTGAGTAGAGCCAAGGTATTTTCTCAGTTGGATTTAGCGGCAGGTTTTCATCAGCTTAGAGTAGCAAAGGATAATATACCTTTGACGGCGTTTAGAACCAGATATGGATCGTACGAATAGTTAGTGATGTCGTTCGTACTAACCAATGTGCCAGCTTTTTTTGTGGATTTAATGAACCAAATTTTTCGAGAGAACTCAGATAGGTTCATGTTGGTTTTCATAGATGATATCTTGATATACTCTAGTGATGAAAGGAAGCATGAAGTTCATCTTAGAGTGGTGCTTGAGACGCTAAGGCAGAATTAGCTGAAGTAAAAGTTTTTGAAATGTCATTTCTAGAAGAAGGAAGTGAAGTTTCTTAGTCATGTAGCCTCGGAGAAAGGGTTGTCTATAGATCCGACTAAGATTGAAGCAGTAAATAATTGGAAGAGACCCGAGACAGAGACTGAGATAAAGAGTTTTCTTTGATTAGATTGATATTATAGGAGATTCATTATGGATCTTTTGCAGATAGCAGCACCGATGACCAAGCTAATGCGAAAGGACGTGAATTTTGTTTGGACCGATAAGTGCAAGGAAGCATTCCAGAAGATGAAACACTTGTTGATTAATGCACCTGTGCTAGTCATTCCAAAAGGGAATCATGATTTGGTAGTATATATAGATGCATGTGGAACTGGGCTAGGAGCTGTGTTAATGTAGAGAGGTAAAGTGATTGCCTATGGTTCTCGACAGCTTAGACCGCATAAGGTTAGATATCCAACACATGATTTAGAATTAGCTGCGGTGATATTTGCATCGAAGGTGTGGAGACATTAACTTTTGGAGAGAGGTTTGAGCTTTATATGGATCATAAGTCGTTGAAGAATTTTGTTCTCTCGGAAGGAGCTAAATATGAGGCGACAGAGGTGGTTAGAGTTTTTAGCCACTTATGATTTCGATATTGAGTACACACCAGGAAAAGGCAATAAGGTTGCAGATGCACTTAGCAGAAAACATCAGAATGTAGTGTTGGCAATGATAGATGAGTGGAAAGATTTGGAAGCATTGACGACATGTAGAGTACCGTGGAGATCTGAAGCTAGGTCTAGTAAGGAAACTACTATGTTATCTTGTTTAGAAGTTTGACCAATTATGATTGAAATTATTGCTTCTTAACAGATGGAGGATCCAATATTGGTTGAACGGATCAAGAAGTTAAGGGATGGAATTGAGAGCAATGACTTAAAGAATTTTAATCTTGACCAGAACAGGTGGTTGAGAAAGAAAGAAAGGTTGTGTGTTCCAAATGTAGGAGACATTAGGAAAGAGATTTAGTAGGAATGCCATCGTTTGAAGTTCACTATTCATCTGGGAGGAACTAAGATGTATCAGGACATGAAGCGGAGTTTCTTCTAGGAAGTTATGAAGAGGGATGTAGGCTTTTGGGTAAAGCAGTGTCTGAACTGCCAATAGGTAAAAGCCAAATATCAGAAGCCAAGTGGGTTGCTTCAACCATTAGATATTCCGATATGGTAGTGGGATTCTATTTCTATGGATTTTATAGATGGGCTTCCAAGATCTAATAGAGGAAATGAAAGTATATGGGTCATAGTGGAAAATTAACCAAGAGTGCTCGTTTCATTCCAGTTAAGTCGACTAGGATAGCACCTGTTTTCGCTAAGTTATTTATGAAGAATATAGTTAGACTTCATGGAATTCCTAGTAGCATAATAAATGATAGAGATTTCTTATTCACCATCGAGTTCTAGAAGAGTCTACATGAGATTTTAGAAACCAAGCTCAAGATGAGTACCGCTTACCACCTACAGACCGATGGGCAAACAGAAAGAGTTAACAAAGTCTTGGAGGATTTGTTAAGAGCTTATGTGCTAGATTTTGGAGGATCATGGGAAGACTATCTACACTTAGTCGAGTTTTTGTATAACAATAGCTTATAGGCTAGTATAGGGATGGCACCGTTTGAATCTTTATATGGAAGACCATGCAAATCTCTAGTTTTTTGGTTAGAGATCAAGGATAGGTTGGTTCTTGGTCTAGATTTGGTTAGAGAAGCCGCAGAAAAGATCAAGTTGATTCGAGCTAGGATGAAGGATGCTCAGTTTAGGCAGAAGAGTTATGCTGATAGAAGATGGAAATACTTAGAATTCTCTGTTGGAGATCATGTTTTTATTAAGGTGTCACCAATGTTGGGTGTGATTTGAATTGAAAAATCAAGGAAGTTGGCGCTGAGATTTGTAGGACCGTTTTCTATTATAGAGAGGATCGGGAAACTCGCGTATAGAGTAGAGTTACCGAACAGTTTGGCAAAAGTCCATGATGTTTCCATATTTCTCATCTAAGGAAGTGTGTTAGAGATCCGGAGTCTACTATAGCACAGATTGTGTTAGTGGACTTAGTAGTAGAACCTGACTTAATTGTAGTTAGAAAGCCAGTTCGGATAGTTGCGAGAGACGAGAAGAGGCTTAGGAACAAGACAGTTAGATCTATCAAAGTCCTGTGGAGTGATGATGAGGGGGGCAATACTTCGGAGACTGAGAGTAGGATTAGAGACGCTTATCCTAATTTGTTTGATGGTATGTTTTATCTTTTTTTATTGATTTGTAGGGTACCTTATCGTAATTGCGAGGACGAAATTCTTTAACGAGGGATGTATGTAGCGACCCTAAGTTTTAGTAACATTATTTAGCTAAATTAAATAAAATAATGTGATGATTAGGAGATTGCGATTTGTGATTAAACTAAGGGATAGCCATGCCTAATAGAATAAATGAACTAAAATGAACTAAAATAAAGTAGGTAAAGGAAATAGGGGAGGGGAAAAGTTGGAATAAGAATATTCTAATAGCCTAAAGCCCTAGGAATTCATTTCATACGTTCATTTGCAATGCCAAACTAAAATAGAGGCCGGCCACCATCAGTAAGAGCAAGAGGAAGAAGATAAAAATAATCAAAGGAAGAAAGGATTAATTAAAATCAAATCAATTCAAATCTCAGACTCATTAATCTCAAAGCTAAGGTGAATAAGGACTAGATCTCATATTTTTTATTATTTTTAGTTCTAAGGTTAAACCCGATTTATTTTGCAAGGTTATGCCATGTTTTTGAATGATTAAATGTTTATATGCGCTTGTTGATTTTATGCTTTTACGTATAGGTTTTATGATATGTTCTAACATGCAAACCTTATTTATTTGCATCCAAATGCCTTACAATTTTAGATATAGATCAGAAATGATATTTTAGAAATGAGTTTTAATTTTCATAATTTTCAGAATTAATTTGAATTTAATATTAATTTTCTAGTGAGGAAATTGATTATTTGGATTTAAAAATTATTTATGGTTAAATAATATATGTTTTGGGTCTGAAATTATTATATATTAGAAAACATATTAAAAATGATTTTTTGGAATTTTTGTAGAATTTTCTCAAATGTTTTAATATATATATATATATATATATATATATATATATATATACTACATACACAAATATTTGTATATATATATATATATATTTAAGGTATGAGACTTAAATGTTTTATATATTTATAAAAGGAGAAGGAGTATTTTTAAATTATTTAAATTGTTTAATTCTGAAATTTCGGAAATGTTGTAAAAGAAAACTTGCAACCAATCATATTTTAACAAATAAGGCATGTTAGTTGAAAAGATTTCTTTAAAAAGATAAAATTCAGTTTAAACAGGCTTTTTTTTATGTTTCTCTACTTTCGGCACCTGGGGTTCCGACTTAGTAGTTTCGCCTCCATCACTATCGAAACCAATGCACATAGCATTAAAGACTTGGTATATAGTGAATTGAACTTAGGCAAAATGTACTAGGTCAAAACAATGGGTTCCAATAGGGTCGAATTGTTACTTTGCTTTAAATGAAAATGCGTCTGCTTTGCTTTCGACAGGAATGCTTTAAACTTGGTAGGCGTTTGAACGAATCAAATTCTTTAAAGGAAGGGTTTCAAAATGGGTTGCCTTTGTTTAAAGTAAATGCTTTCGAAGGGGTCGAAACCCCTAGCTGCCGCTTTCTATCTTCCGAAGCAAATGGTTTTGAAAGGTATACCTTGTTTTAAAATCCAAAGCCACTTCTCAAATGATTTTGAAGGGTTGGTTTCGATATCATCACTTCTTTACGTAGAAAATGAGTGCTTTCGACTTAAATGTTTTATGACCCTTTTGCTCTATTGGAGGTAGAACCCAAAGGTTTCGTAGGAGATAGTTATAATGGTTTGGAAAGGCTGTTCCACATGTTTTACTTAAACCCAGATGGTTTCGAAAGGCATGATGTTTTAATGAAGATTTCGAAGGGGTGGTTCCCTAATGGTTTCGAATTGTTTGAAAGGAAAGGTTTCCCAATGGTTTCAAAAGGCAATGTTTGTTTTAAAGATTAGATGTTTGCAGTTTTAAAGCATTCAAAGGGAAGGTTTTTCAATGATTTCGAACGTTTTTTTATGAATGGTTTTGAAAGGAATGTTTTTTCGAAAGGAATGTTTTGGCCTTTCGGCTTAGGTTAAAAAAGGTTTATTTGGTTTTGAAAGGGATATTTTCAGCTGGATCGGAAGGGGTACTTTCAAAGGTTAAACGTTTTCATCAACAAAGTTTTGAGTAAAGTATGTATAACATGGCAAGGTGATTTAAGTAAAGCATAGAGTATATTTTCCTTGTTTAAAGTATGATTTAAAGGGTTAAATGGTTTTGAAAGAAAAGGTTTTCAAGGAAAATTTATGGATAGTTAACCCTAAGTAAAATGACTCGGCTATTTGTATACTAGATGGGACTGGTATAAGGTCGCACCCTATTCATTAACTATTAGCCCCTAGTTAATTTACTTCTAAATTCCAGTGTGTAGGGCTTTGTCACATGTAAGACTAAAATGATTTTACACATAGAAGGGAATATATTTGTACAGAGGTAGGTTATTGGTGAGCTCACAAGACCATTTGGATCAGTTGACCTGGAGGAAATAAATTTAGGACAGACCGTCTAGAAGAGGAGTATCTAATAGATGTTAGATTATTAGATATTAGATTATTTGTTTATATTGTTTCGTAGGTCCGAGTCTGCCAAAAGGTTGGTAGTTAGCCGAACAAAACTATAATGTTCAGACAGATAGTTCATTTGTTACTTGATATGTATGTTTAGATGATAATGCTTTACAGTTTTAACCAGTTTTGGTTGCAGGATTATGATTTTCAAACGTTATGTTTTAAAAGGATATTAGTGAGGGGAAACCCGTTCCGCTAAGCAGCATGGTCTCACTTAATATCAAATAATCGAGATGTATAGTATTATTCACACCAGGCTTTAGGTCTGACTCAAAGTTTATGTTTTCCCCCTTAAACTCTCAGGTGCCTAAAACTGATTTGGTAAGGCCGAGGGTTAAGGATTTACAGGTTTAGTAGGTTAACGAATAAAGCTTTCGAAGATGAGAAGGAGGGAGATGACTAGCTACTTAGGAGTTGTTTTGTTGTTTTATTCCGCTGTGTTGTATTAAGTCAGTTATGAAAATTTAGTACTCTGGTCATCCAAGGGGGAATCTTCATATGTCACTCTTGGCATATTTTGTAATAATTATATTTGACCTGAACCTAGGAAACAACTGAAATTATGTAATGGACTATGAAACATTTTTTGTGAAATGTAATCAGAAAAGTTGTTTTTGAAATCTGTGATTCTGCTTCATATTCATGTGCTTCTTATATTATGAATAGCATTAACATTATCGTATTTGGTTATAAAGTTAATACTATGGATGACTGCAGCATCTGTAGCGCTTAGCTTCGGGCCTCCAGATAGGTGATGTTACAATTACTTATTACAAAAACGCTCATAGATGATGATAAAAAAGGTACGAAAATGCTACCAAAATTTCATACAGAAGAGAGAAAGTGTTGGAATTAATATAGAGCTGATTAAAGGGGAATAAATAAAGAATAATGATAATGGAAATACAAAGTGAAGATATACGCATTTGAAGATTCATAGTAGTGTCAACCCAAGTCATTGCAATCACTATGACATTTGAAGATTGCTTGAAGAGCTCAAATGCACAAGATTATGGTATGCATTTTGTATCGAGTCCAAGAAGTTGAATATTTTTAAACCACTCAAATTTTATGCAATTCACTTCAAACATTGTAACACCCTCTAAAATAGTTCTCTCGAGTTTATATATTTTTCCTACATTTTTACGAGTTAGGAAGAAAGTTTAAAATAAAAAAGTCGCAACACTCTAAAACTAATTCACTCCACATTTTATACTCTAACTAGTCGATGTGTTGGTATATAAATGATTGACAGGTTGGTGAATAATTGTTCTACTATATCTGCTTCAGGAGAGTTGCAACTCTTCTATTATTTTATTATTTCTTCCTCTTTCTAATTGTTCCTTTTCATTTCTTTATTTCTAAAAGATTGCAACCATTCTCCATATCCTCTTACATATATAATACTAGTTTCCAAGATTAGTACGTAAACTTTTGGTTTCCTTATATCTTATATTCAGAAGCATTCTACCCTCTCTTCTCTTCAACTCTCACTTTCTATAATCAAGTTTGATAAATATTCAACTCCAAATCTTTACTAATCAAGTCCATACCCTAGCACATTCAATTCGAAAGCATCTTGAATGGTTGTAGGATTTTGTACAAGAGTCAATGGAAATATACATGTTTCAGACATTATTACGCCCATTTTCCTAATAAAAACAATACGCAAATAAAGCAAAGCCAGTGTAGGTGTCCGCACAGATTGTGCGATATAGGCTTGGGGTATACGAAGTCTTTGATATATGGGCACATCATGATACAAAAGGGATGCAATTGAGCTACATCAATTAGGAACAATGCATATTCCAGAATAGCACATAACACATCCCAAACCACATGCTATACTACCGCAAGCCGAAGGCTGCAAGTCAACCACTAGCACAACATATGTCCAAATACATCGAATAGCATAATCGAAAACATTTGAGGTGCTCCAAAGCAATCAATCATGACCAAAAGTAAATGCACTATAATTCACGATACCAAAGATATCCAAAGCAACAAAATACTATCAAGTGCAGAACTAAGAAAGGTGCAGCTCCATCAAAAAGAAGACCAAGTTCAAAAATATTAACACACGACATGGCTCTTTGACAGGTGGAAAGCATCTAACATCATGGAACCAATTTCGACATTTCAAAACCAAATTATCATGCCTAAACCAAATTATCCTGCTTATATCAAATCATTAATCCATAACATACAATTCAAGGTAAGCCGATGGAGGACATATATTAGAATTTGACGGTGGCAGATGAGTATGATAAATGATGCCATCAATCTATGTGATTTCATTCATACATTAAAGGAAAAAAACTATAGTAGAGGAAATAGATTGAACTTCTAAAAATCATATAATTATCATTGACAATGTTGTAAACAAATTTCCATTAAATTCAGTGCTTGTACCCATAAATAATATTAAAAGACAGAGTGATTGGACCCGTGGACATAAGATTCCTTAACATATGAACCACATAAATCTTTGTGCCCTTTGTTTATATATATATATATATGTATGTATGTATGTATGTATGTATGTATGTATGTATATGGTTTTATGTTCAATTTCCCTTATAAATTAGATCAAATTCACTTAGCATTTTAACAAATTGCTAGTCTACATCTTCTTAGTTGTATAAATTACTACCTGAAATGATATTTTAACAAACAGTTATCTTGTTAGTTTATAGTTGTATAAGCATCCAATGACACTTCTACTGTACATTGGTATTGTGATACCCAAAAATCTTATTAACATTTTGACGTTGGAACGAGGGCCATACCCTCAACAAATTTTTTCCAATCTCAGTCATAAATCTAACAACTACCTTTATAAAACATGCATTCAACAACTCCGTAGAATCTCACTAACTCCCCTACATTTCCATAATTTGAGGTAGCACATCAAGCCACTACAACAAGGCCTAAATTGACCTTTGTTATCCCGCCTTTTGGTCAAGGCCGGGATATCAACAAATAGGCTAAAAGGATGGAAATCAGTATTATAGATTGATTGGAAACAAGTCTATGATCGATACCGTCAAAACTTGACCGAGCTCCAATCAAAACGGGATCGATTGGGAATGATGAACAATGCTAGGAAGGGTTATGTTTCAAATTTCAAGTCAATCGTAGTTCGTATGCTCAAGATATGATCGATGTAAGTCAAGCAATGCTCTCATTCATATCCATCAGACCACCTCCTTCATATCGGTTCCATTTGAATCCAAACCTCGTTCGTATCCATGCAAATTCGTATCGATAAAAGTGAAACACATCTTGTTCGTATCCATCAAGAGAGCGCTAGTTCGTGTCCATGGAAGAGGCACCACTTCGTATCCATCACATCTACTTTGGTTCATGTCCATCCTTCCACTAATGCACGGCTCGTATCAATCACTCACAAGCGATACGAGGCATCACGTAAAAAGCATCAATACGAAGTCCATGTCTATATCGATATGAATTGGGGTAGTGGCCATCGATGCGAAGTGATCTCAGATATCGATATGAACAACGTAGCAATCGGTGGATACGAATGAAGCTATATCAGTGGACACGAACGGCGTGGGTATAAAGCATCTGAATGGGAGTGATACGAGGGAGACACGTAAAGATAGATGACTCGGTCACTCGGCATCAAATGTGGATTGATCCTAAAAGATAGCACCACGTCATTGGCCGTCACGTGCCTCCAACTGATACGAACGAGATCGTTACGAACGTATCGATACAAGTTTAGCTACAATTGAAAATCCAAACTTGCATCGATCATATTTCAAGATCTACAAGTCCAAATCTATCAAATTTTCATAGGAGCTTGTGTACAACCTCAAGAATGTACCTGACAAATTTCAGCCCCAACAGACCATATATGGATCGATACGAACTCAATTCGTATCGCTCCCGGATCGAGTCGAATCACCTGAAGTCGATTAGGTAGGCCCACCCATGTGAGAGAAGAAGTCTTCCGAGATCTGGGCGAGATATATGCTGCCTGCGCTTATAAATAGTGATCCTGGATGTCATAGCCTATCTTTTTTAGTTTACTTTTGGTAATTACTTTCTAGAATTTTCTAAGTGTGATTATTAAAAATAACCTTATTTAGTTAATTGTTAACTACCTTTATATGTTAACATATTCATTAAATCGTCTACATAAAGGTGCAACAATGTTGCGACAACTTTAAATCGACAAAACTTTGTTTTTTGACAAAAGGTTTTACGGTCATATTTTGACGTTTTAGTTAAACTATTTATTTATGTAAACCAAATCTAAAAATAAATTTGTATAATGTTATTTAAAAATATAAACACTCATAAATAAATTAAAATAATATATTAAACCATTTAAACTTACTTTTCTGAAATCAGAATTTTGTCACTTTTATCGATATAAGCAAATGTTACTATTTTTATGTATATTTCTTTTTCCAAATCCTATCAAATATTGTTTGAATCATAAAATCCTTTATATTTTATATTTAAAATCACTTTAAATGTTATATTTTTAGGCGATCAAATTCTAGGTCGTTACATTCTCCTCTACTTAAAAGAATTTCATCCTCGAAATTAGGTAAGAAGAAAATAGCTCAAAAGGAAATATATATTCAATAAAATGGAATATACAATAAGTGATTACACCATAGGCGGTGAGTACATTCAAATGATAGATAAAGTCTATACATCAATCCTAAACTCGGGATATGCTTTTCTCATTCAATCTTCTGTTTCCCATATGCAATCACCAGCATCCCCGCTCCATTGAACTTTGACCAATCATACGACCTACCTTCTTAATCGTTTTTCATCTCGATCCACGATTCAGACAGGCTTTCTAGTAACTGCTAAGTTTGGTTCTATCTCCAAGTCATTCTGGGCAGCCGTTTCTATGATTTATTCTGGGTCGTATACATGCTTCTATAAGGGTTATACATGAAAAACATTGTGTACACCAGACAATCTTTCAAGCAATTATACTTGATAAGCTAGTGTGCCGATTCGTTCGAGAATGGGGAAAGGTCCAATATATCGAGTTGCTAACTTCCGAGATCTTCCAAATCTTATTACTCCTCTCATTGAAGCTTCTCGTATCATCTCTGGGCCAAGCATTAACCGATCTCCGGTTTCTATTCAACATGCCGGCGATTTATATGGACGACCATACACAACTTCATATGGTGCCATGCCGATACTCGCTTGATAGCTATTATTTTAGAAGAACTCTACTAGATGTAAATGATTCTCCCATGAGCCTCCAAAGTCTAGAACACATGCTCTTAATAGATCTTCTAAAACAAAGTTGACTCTTTCCGTCTGTCCATCAGTTTGGGGATGATATGCAGTGCTTATACTCAGCTTGGTTTCCAAAGCTGTCTGTAGTGCTTCCCAAAATTGACTGGTAAAGATTAAATCACGATCACTTACTATACTGCTCGGAACTCCATGAAATCGGACAATCTACTTCACATATATATATATATATATCCACCAGGTTTTCTGCAGTTCTTGTTGGCTTAACTGGAATAAAGTGTGCGCTTTTGGTTAATTGGTCTATGATAACCCAAATGCCTTCATTTCCTTTCCTTATTTGAGGTAAGAAATCAATGATATCCATGAATATTTAATCCCACTTCCAAGCTGGAATTTCCAAAGGTTGAAGTAATCATGCGTCTTTTGTTAGTCACTTTTGATTTTTTGACAATTTTCACAACGGTTGACATAGATAGATATGTCCCTCTTCATGTTTCTCCACCAAAATGTATGCTTCATGTCCTTGTATATCTTATGAATCCCTGGATGATTGCTAAGTTTGGTTGTCTGGCATTCAGCTAATACATCTTGCCTAATATTTCCAACATCTGGAACACAAATTCTTCCATTTAACCACAATACTCCAGGTTATCTATTTTAAAGCTTGAATTTCTTCCTTCTTCTGCTACTTTAATGTATTTCTCAAACTGTTTATCTTCTTCCTGTTTACTGGCAATTCGTTCCAGAAGAGTTGGAATTACCACCAAATAAGAAATAGTAGCGAACTTTCTACTCAATGCATCGGCTACTACGTTGGCTTTCTCGGGTATATATTGAATATCTAGATCGTAAGATGCGAGAAATTCTAGCCAGTGTTGCTGTCTCATGTTCAAATCCTTCTAGGTGAAAAGATACTTCAAAGATTTGTGGTCCGTGAAGAGTTTGAATTTTTCACCTAAAAGATGGAAAATTATTTACTAAGGTCAATTCAAAGTTTTATCGAAATAAACTATGAAAGATTCTTATCCAGCAAATAATGTCTCCATATCTTTAGAGCGAACACAACGGCTAATAATTATAAGTCATGTGTTGCATAATTATTCTCATGCGTCTTTCGTTGTCTACTTGCGTAAGCAATCACCTTCCCATCTTGCATTAAAACTGCACCATCTCCTTCTCCATAAGCATTTGTATAAATGGTCAATCCACTATTTCCATTTATAATTAATAAAACTGGAGTGGTTGTCAATCTCTTTTTTAGTTCTTGGAATGCTTCTTCACACTTAGGAGTCTAGGTAAATTTAGCATCCTTCATTGTCAACTTCGTTAGGTGATAGGTAATCTTAGAGAAGTCTTGAACGAATCTTCTGTAATATTCTGCCAAAGCTAAGAAGCTACGAATCACTTTTGGAGTTTATGGCTGCTTTCAATCTTAAATAGCTGCAACTTTCCCTGGATCTGCTGAAATTCCATTCATTGATATTATATGTTCAAGGAATCTTACCTCCTTTCAAAAATGGCACTTTGAGAATTTGGCTTTAAGCACGTTATTCCTCAATATCTCCAACACAGCTTCTAGATGCCTTGTGTGTTCTTCTTCTATCTTTGAGTAGATAATGATATCATCAATAAAGACTAAAACAATATATTTAGCACATCTCTGAACACTCTATTCATAAGGTTAACAAAATAAGCGGGTGCATTAGTTAGCCCAAAAGGCATAACCAACCACTCATAGAAAGTGTCAAGACCTTTGAATGTAGTTAGATGGATGTAATCTTCTACGATCCTTAACTGATGGAATCCTGTAGCTAGGTCCATTTTAGAAAAAACTCGAGCTCCGTGTAACTGGTCAAACAAAACATCTATTCAGGGTAATGGATATTTATTCTTAATGGTTTTCTTATTAAGATCTCGATAGTCTACACACAATCTCAAAAATCCATAGCAACAAAAACTACGGCTGATCCCTAACTTGAACGGTTGGGTCTTATCAATCCTTTCTTTAATACCTCTTAGGTTTGGTTATTCAACTCATCCCTTTCTTTCGGAGCCATCCTTCTATCTAGTTGTTTAATTGGCATCGCATTAGGAACTAAATCAATACGGAATTCGATTTCTCGACGTGGGGACAAATTTTATACTTCCGCAAAGTCATCTGCAATTTTTTTTACAACGGGTATTGTTTATAATCCTATGTGGGATGTATCTAAAGCATAAATAAAACAATCCCTTCTTGGACTAGGACCTTCACAAGGTATTTCTACGAGTTTCCCTAACTTTTTTTTTTCACTACAACCGTTCCTTCAAACAATCTAGAATAGCTTCATTTTTAGTTAACCAATCCATACCAAGTAAAATTTCGAATCCAATAAAATCTAAGACGAAAATATCAAAAGGAAAGTTATGGGGAGGATAGGAAATTATGACTTTTTCACAGTGCATATAAAGATTAGTGGAACCTCCTATAGGATTCCTCACCCAGATAGGGTCGTCAACAATTTTAGGTTCAAGTTGTAATTAATCTATAGTCATTTTATAAATAAAACTATGAGAAGCTCCTGTATCAAATAATACTCTAACTAAAACATCTTTGGTAAAAATATTACCTTCCAACACTCCTTTTCCCTTCACATCATGGAAGGTTGAAGGCTTATCCTTGATAGTAAACTTTGGCATGTTCTCCTTTCTTCGTTAGGGGACAATCCTTTATCATGTATCATGATTGATGACAATTAAAGCAGCTTCTTAGTGCTGATCCTTGAGTTACTTAAGTTCTGGGTATTCTACAATGAGTTGATAGGTGGCCCTTTTGTTGGCAATTATAGCAATTGACATTTTTAAAGCAGTTATCTTAAGGTCCTCCGTTGGGTTTTCCTTGCCAGGGCCTCTTGCCATTGAACTTCCTCTTCTTCTAGTTATTGTTGCTTTCCTGTACTACGGTCCAAAGCTTCATATCTGTATCCCCTGTCTATTAAGTCTACAATGGTTCTTTCACATGCCCAGTCATTCTGACATAGTATTGCTTATTCATTCCAAAAATAAACTTTTCATTCTTTTTCAGGGGAGTATCTATCAATCTAGGCCCAAAATGATATAATTCTTTAAACTTGTTAGCATACTCCTCAAACTACATCTCCTTTTCCTATTTAAAATCCATAAATTTCAGTAAAGATGGGATTTTCCTGCTTCTGGCATATACTGCTCCTTCAGAACTTCTTTGAATCGTTCCCATGAGAAATCACCTTCTAACTCATTTTGAGTAATAGATTCCCACCAAACTAGAGCTATATCTTGTAGTTTCCAAGAAGCTAAGAATCTCTTCTGCTCATCTTTAATATTTAGGCCTTTGAAAATTCTTTCACAAGATCCGATCCAAGCTTGTACTTCAACAATGGTTTCTGTTCCTTTGAAAGGTTTACCACCAAGGCTGGTATAGTTCTTCCATAAAGTTGTAAAGTTAATTTGGGGATGTACTGGAACTACTACTTCCTCGCCTACTGTAGCTAGGGGAGTTTGACCATTTGTGGTATTACTTCCTCCTCTACCTCGTACTCTTCTTCCACTCGTTTTCAACTATCTATATATAGTATGAAAAAGATCTTTAGGATATACGGATGAGATATCTTAGGGAATGTTGTATTGTATGAATATACTTATTCAAGTTAAAAGTTTTAATTAACCACTCTCTCAGATTGAACTCATTTTAGGATGTTACTAACCCTATCTCTAATGATTCATACTCCAACAAAGCCAAGGCTCTCGCTTAACCTTAAGCTCTGATACCACATGTGAGGACCTGTCTTTTTTAGTTTACTTTTGCTAATTACTTTCTAGAATTTTCTAAGCATGATTATTAAAAGTAACCTTGTTTAGTTAATTTTTAACTACCTTTATATGTTAACATATTCATTAAATTGTGTACATAAAGGTGCAACAACATTGCGACAACTTTAAATCGACAAAAGTGTTGTTTTTTAACAAAATATTTTACGGTCATATTTTGAGTTCTAGTTAAACTTTATTTATGTAAACCAAATTTAAAGATAAATTTGTATAATGTTATTTAAAAACATAAATAATCATAAGTGAATTGAAATATTTTACTAAACCATTTAAACTTACTTTTCTGAAATCAGGATTTTGTCACTTTTGTTGATACATGCAAATGTTACTATTTTTATGTATATTTCTATTTCCAAATCCTATCAAATATTGTTTGAATCATAAAAAGCCTTTATATTTTATATTTAAAATCACTTTAAATATTATATGTTTAGGTGGTCACATTCTGGACCATTACACTGGACCTACAGAAAATGGACTTTTTGGCTTCTCTACACTGAAATTCTGCCGAAATCACTTATATACTATTGTTGTAACCTCTTTTAACCAGCAAGTGATAATTAATAAAATACCAACTCTTCAAAGTGGACGTAGGCCGGAGATAGCCAAACCACTATAAATCTTGTGTTTCTATTGCTTTCCTTTTAATTTTTTTAAGCATTCTTCATATTTTATTCTCTATAAGCTTACTATCCGTGATCTGTAATTGTGAGCAGGTGATTTCATCAGCAATTGGGTGTTTGTGACCAATTTTGGCACAAACAATCTTAACCAATTCACATCCCAAATAAACAAAAGGATGATCGAATTGGAAAATCTTATAGCCAAAAACCTATTAGTCACTCTCACTCTCATAATAAATCCATAGCTCAACGCCATGAATCAGCCGCCAACCAAACTAAGAGATAGGCTAATAAAGTTGGTACTCTTAGCAATGAACATGGCATCGTCGACATCAAGAGTGCCAGAGAAAACCTAAAGGGAAAGTCCAAGCCAACACAAACATCAAATAAAAAAACTAATACCAACCCCTACCAATTACGGAACATGGAATGCCCACTGCATGAGGGAAAGACAATATTAGCTTGATCTTTAAATGAGGATCAATTAAAAATGAAGGAAATGACAATGAGATAAGAACCTTAAAGGCCAAATTTGAGCAGCTTGCAATTTATTATCAACGATCAAGAGAGAAAGGGAGGAGAGTTAATTGACTCACCTTTTAGCGAGGAAATTTACGACTTCAGAGCCCTAGTCAAAGGTAAGTATCATGGTTCATCAAACCTTGATGACTATCCAAGTATATTTGAATATCACATGAATATTCTAAAGATTAGGAGGCTTGCCCGATGCAAATTGTTCCTATTTAGCTAATTTGGGAAACAGTAAGGTGGTTCAGGAGATATAGATGTGGTGAAACCTATTCTTGGTCCCAATTGTCACTTGACTTTCTTAGGTAATTCCATGCCATTAGAGAAGCATCACTAGATCCTAAAATGCTTTCCTGAGTGAAGAAAAAGCAGCATGATAGTCTACATAATTTCATTAACATATTCAAATCGAAAGCCTTGAGAATTGGGGGTAGCAAGCTAAGAAGCCTTGTTAATGGTTGCACACTCAAGGGCTAGAAAGGATACGAAATTGTAGAAAAAAAAACTAGAAATCCAAGTAAGAGTATGAGATTATTTTACTAGCTCATTAGTGGTCACATTGAGCCGAGAATGATAAAAAAATCTAAGCATGCATAAGATATAAAGCCACCCCCATCCAAAATGACGGAAAAACCGGGCAACGTTTATCATTAACCTTTTAAGAAGGAAAGGGAATTTAACTTCAAAGCACATACACCTATTACCCATGGATCATGACTTATCTTTGGGATCGCCAAATTTGAGTTAGCATATAACTTCCTTAACAAGGGATAGAAACCTGAGAAGAACACAGGTAGTGCGTATTGTTGCTTTCACATGGTGAATGGCAACCATGCGAACAACCATCGCCATTTGATGAATGTGATGGAGCGGCTAACCCAAAAAGGCCATCTAATAAGTTTTCAACAAATAGTATCCTCATCCCCTACACAAAAGCAGTCCGTAGAACGTTACGCAGATTAAGTAGGGAACCATGGAACATTAATCAGTTCCAATCACACAGAGCCTCATCTTCCAAGGAAGAGAAAAAGGTAAGGAGAGGTACATATAGGAAGCCCTAGGGGACATCGCGCAATGTACCATATAAAGTAACTTCTTGTACAGGAGGTAACATTTACAGCTATTGATTCAGTAGGACTAGTCTTCCCTCACTAAGATCCACTGATAGTCATATTAAAAATATCAAAGCACACAGTCAATAAGGTGCTTATTAACTTAGGCATTTTTACGAATGTGATCTTCAAAAGTTCCTTTGATCACAAGAACTAACCAGTGGATAATATAAAGGCAAATCCAAAGTCAATCATTGGGTTCAACAACACTGGAACAATTCTTGTAGACTTAGCAAGGCTTTTGGTAACAATTGGAACTACACCACTTCATACTTTATTATACGAGGAATTTCTCTATAAGGGTCTATTACCATCAACTAATTATTTTCTAGGACATGTGTTCAAAAAAATTAGTTTCCAGGACACGGGTCGAAAATAAACCCACTACTTCTCGCTAATCCATATCTGCCGCTAAACCTCCGAATGAAAAACAAAACTAGGGCTTAGAAACAAAATTGCCTCAGTTGGATTATCGATTGGCTGAAGAAGTCATACCGCCTAACTTTTCTCAGCTGAACAAGTAAGAGGTTGTTTATTTCTGCTCTTTGTTATATATCGATTGATTCACTTTTCTTCAGTTGAATAAGCAAATTGTTAATCGGTTCACCTTTCTTTAGCTGAAGAAACTAAGACGCGATTTCTATTCACTAGTTGCAAGATGCAATTTCTATTCACTAGTTGCTGAACAAGTAAATACTTGTTTATCTTTGCTGTTTGTTGTTCATCGATTGTTTTTTTTGCTATATACCGATTGTTTTTGTTAGCTGAAGTAAGTAGTCATTCACCGATTGATTTTCTTTGATATTTATGGGTTGTTTTTTCTTGTGTTTGAACAAGTAAGAAATTAGTTCTATTGATTGTGTTTATATATAACAGTTTTTGTAATGCATGTATGGTGTTTGTTATTTTTGAAATGATTTAACGTGATCTAAAACTGTTCATATTCAACAGCTCAAAAAGATAAATCTGTTTATCTTTTAATCTAAATGATTTAATACAAGAATGTAATGGATTTAATATGTTCATTTATCTTTGAGCTGCTTTAACGTAATTTTAACTTCAGTACTTCAAAAATCGTATGTATTGTGTAAACACAATTATGTTGTAATGTTCCTATGTTCAACAGCTATGAAAGATAAACATATTTATCTCTTACTATAATTGGTTCAAATCAACTTAAGCCTTAGTTATCTTAAATAATGACTAGTATATGTTATACATGTTTGCCATTTTTTTCATGATTTAAAAGTTATTACAAAAGATATACAGCGAATTTACACCCTACTTAATAAAGACAAAAGCATTTATGTTTTTATACAAAATGATTTAATTAGATAATGAACTATATATGATTTCATAGTCAGTAATGGATATATGTATAACTCTTCATTCTTGCTAACATATTATTACACATGGTAATATTCATGCAGGATACAAATGCAGACAAGATCAATAAAAACAAAAGTTTTTATTGAAGAAGCTACATGCATCTTCATTAACAATAGAAAATAGTGTATCAACAGAAGACTAATATCTAGTCCATTTTGTGATGAACATAGTTAGCACAAATCTTTATCACTAACACCGTTGGTAACTTTTTTTCCTTAAATATTGAAAAACTGAGTGAAGAGGGAACAATTTTGGAAAAACTGAGTGAAGAAAATTCTGATTCTGAAGAAATAAATATTGAAACTGACGAGTCAGATGATGTTAAGAAATATGAGATTCAAAATATACCGAAAAGACAGAAAAAACATCTGTACACTGGAACATACAGATGTAATATAGATGTTGTGTACAAAGTAATGATGACTGTTAAGGAAAAAAACATTGTCTTCTGAAGCAAAAAGTTATATCAACAAAACGCGATTCAAAAACTTTTTTAATATGTTTCTCACCAATCGCACAAAACGACAAAACATACGGACAAGCGCTTCAGATTTAGACCAAATAATTACTTCTTTCAGTATTAAAGAGAAAGCCTTCAAAATTGGAAACAAACTGCTTAAAATCACACCTGAAGAAGTAAGCCTTATATTTGGACTGCATTTATCTGGAGAGGACTTGTTTCCGATACCAACTTCAAATAGGCCACAACAATGGAAAGTTTTTCAGAGTTTCTGACTACAAATTTCGAAGAAAATGACATAATTAGCCAGAAGACAGTCACAAGAAGGTTGAAAAAAATGATAAAGGAAGAAAACGGGAATGAGGATTTAGTCAAATTGTTGTTGCTCTTGTTGATTATTACTTTTCTCTTTCCTAACAATCAGAGCTATATGTAGTGGGGCTTCTTATCAAAGCTGTTAAACTTAAGAAAATTGAACTCAATCTCTTGGCCGAGTGCAATATGCGAAAATGTCATGAAAAATGTTCAAAAATACTATGCTAATCCAAGAAGCACACCTGGATGTACTATGGTCTTGTTGGTATGATTTAGAAACTTTAAGTAAATATAAATATATTTATACTAATGCTTTTTACAAAAATGTTAAATATTAATGCTTATTTGTATACTTATTGGCAGTATTGGTTTTGTGAAAGGACGCAAATCATCGATGAAGAAGAAAATTTGGAAAGCAAAATCCCAAGGATGAGAAAATGGGATTTGTCAAAATTAAAAGATTTGGACCTCGACGAAATAGACAATGATAAGGTATGCTACTTTTATATATATTTCTTGATATATAAAATCATATATATAAGTACATAATGATTTAAGTACAATTCAGTTTCTGCCCAACTCCACAGTTCATAATTAATTTAGCATTACTACCAAACCACCAGAAAATCACCACGAACACCCCACATTCAATTTCTTCCAGACTCCACAGTTTGGTACAATTCAAACTTGTTGAACAACGCTTTTAAAACTTCGTAAATGGTGCAATATATCCACCCCACATTCAACCACAAACTACTCCTCTTCTCCACCTAATTTCATCTTTGTCTACAACCTGACTGAACGAACAACAAATTGCTGCACCAGCCACATGCTACTTGAAACACCTAAATAAATTCAAGAACTCAACCAAATTCAACCAGACAACCTTTTATCAACTCCTTGTCCTGCAAACCCATTACTGCTTACATCACTAAAGGTGGTTTGCCGATGATGTTATGTATTCTATTAACAGATTTAAGTTTTAATTTTACCATGCTTAAAAGCTATAAAAGATATAAACATCTGTCTGTTAATGTAAACGATTTAATAACAAGTTAGGCCTTACTTATATTTGATATATAGTTATACATATTTAACATTTTCTTGATTTACTCATATTTTAAATTTATTACAGAAAATATACAACTAAATTAAACACTAGTTAAAAAAGATAAAAGCATATATGTTTTTACAGAAAATGATTTAAGTTCATAATGAACTATATATATTTGTTGATATACAAAATTATACGAGTACATATGCTTATATGTGTGTTATTTAATAGGAATAGTGTTCTAAATTTATGTAGTTTGTAGGTTAGTTAATTACATATCTATATTTATATGTAACGACTATTGTGTGTGCATTATAGATTTTCCTGGTCTTCTCTCCTTCCCATATGAATGTGCATACATGTTGTATCCATTTATGAAGTGTCTGAAATTTTCTTACCTATATATTTTTAATAATTTCTGATTTCTAACTTCATAGTATTTCAATAATATTACATGTCCAAATTTAATTTCATATACCTTCCATGCATATTTTAAAGAAATTTTCAAATGCAAGTAAAGAGGAAAAAGACTTTCTTTCAAAAAAAAAATACTGGGCTGGAAGATGACAAATATGCTACGGACTGCTCTAGTGGCATAAAAGAGTTGGGGATGAAAGTGAACTTTTTATTTGCTGAGGTGAAAAGTATGGCAGAACAACCGAATGAGGAACAACATTCAAGACAACTGGCTGAACAACCGAATGAGGAACAACATTCAAGACAACCGGCTGAACAAAGACTCCACAATCTTGAAATGAAACTTCAAAAGCTAGAAAATTATGAAGAGCATAATGTGGAGAAAAAAACGATTTCAAAGAAAAAAGTGAAGCTGAAAAAGGTACGAAAAAAAGAAAGATAGTTGGTATGATGCACATAAATAGTTCTGCTAACTTTCCATGTTTTGATTTGATGCAAACTCAAGATTTCATTCTAGAAACCGAAGATGGTATAAAATCTGAAAATATCAAACAAGATATTGAAGAAATTGCTGCAGAAAAACCAATTGTTGTTGAAGATGTCAGTCCTAGAGAACAAAAAAAGAAGAAGAAGCAAAAGAATGTTGAAAAGTGTCCACTCATGAAGCATCTTACTAAAGAATAGCAACAAAATGTAAAACTTTTTTTCAAAGTTTTGGGAGG
This sequence comes from Allium cepa, assembly GCA_030765085.1. Classification (NCBI taxonomy): domain Eukaryota; kingdom Viridiplantae; phylum Streptophyta; class Magnoliopsida; order Asparagales; family Amaryllidaceae; genus Allium; species Allium cepa. Next base: position 294,885,995 of record CM060941.1, on the reverse strand, counting down.
AAACAAGTAAGTAATTAAACTACTTTTCACTCATACGAACTATATATCAACTATCTGTTAAATTAATTATTAGTTCTGTTTTAGTTTGGTCAACTATCAGTAAATCTGTCAACTACTGTACACTCACACACTTACTCAAAAATAAACAAAAAATAAGCAAAACTAAAAAAGATAAATTAATTTATCTTTAACTTTTCATACATACTTCCATAAAGGCTTCTATTTTGTTTTACTACCAAATGCAAACAACATAGTACGTACTAAACTTACTTTCTTTTATTCACAACCGTCCAATTTTTCAACGATGAAGCATTTAGTTGTGATGATGAAAACTTCATCACCATAACAAAATTCATGATAGAAGACCTCCTCTTCAACAAAGTATTTCTGGTCAAGTAAGTACAACAAACTAAACTTTCCTTCATTATAAATTATATACTTTATCCATATTATTTTTCAAATGTAGATCATTGATTGGTTTTGGTTCCAAAAAACAAAGCAACTAGAAGAAAGCAATAGCATTATCTATGTTAACACAGCTATGACAGTAAGCGAACTATATTCTCAAATTAACATTTTTTTATACAACATAAATTTTCTAAAATAAATTTTTTACTGAAAAGCGCAACGGATGGAAGCTTGGAAAATATCAAGAAACAAATGTTCAATACTTTTATAAAAAGAACACTTTTAGATCTATTATGTTGCAACATATTATTCCCAATACATGGCAATGAACATTGGAGCCTGCTTGAACTAGTTGTTGGAGAATGCACTTGGAACCATTACGACTCTCTACACTTGACCACGAGATCAAAAACCTGCAGAAGTGGACGTACAAAATTTTCCATTAATGTGGTAAGTAAAAATACACAAAAATTAAAAATGATAAATTTGTTTATATTTGTTCTAATTTTCTTGCACTATTTATAGAAATCGGCAGTAAACAACCTAAACAAAGAGCTATAAGAAGAAGGGCACAAAATAATTCTCAGCAAAAATTCAGTGCTTAAAAATGCTGACTGTGCTCAACAAAGCAATGGGTAATTTTGAAGATAGTTCAGAATTTTATACAAAAATTCACGATACACAATAACTACCTACACACATATTATCAATTAGATAATATTATTTACTCACATACAATTACTTAGATAAACATAATACTAATTACAATTCATTATCAAAATAAATAAAGATAATCTGTTTTATCATTATATTCAAAGCACTAAACTTTAGGAATACAGGTACGACTATGGAATTTTTGTGATGATGTTCATGAAAAAAATAGCACAAGGAATGCAGACTACATCAAAAATTAGTCTTGAACATGTTAACGCATTCAGAGCACAGATAGCTACACAAATACTCTCTGACGAACCATATTTCTGGCTTGATAAGTTTTGCAGCTTTTCTTCAGCCCATAAAAATGTAATGGCTAATGAATGAGATGATGAATTTGTAATGGCTGATGTTAAAAATTAGATAATGAATTTGGTGATGAATTTGTAATGGCTGATACTAAATTGATCATAGATTTTAGGGAGTATATTTGAATTTACTGATGAATTACTGATGAATTTGTAGTAACTGATATTAAAAATTTAATGATGAATTTGATAATGAATTTCTAATGGCTTTGATGATTTGATGATGTTATTCAAATAAATATGGATCATGAATTTGTAATCCAAAATATGATTCTACTGCTCTTTTAAGAAAGATAAATCCTTTTATCTTTTATTGATGATTTATAGTTTTATATTTATTATTATGTTTTCTAATTCCGTTGTTCTACACAGAAAAAGGATGCAGTATGTGCTACTTTTCCTAGACAAGAAGAAGCTTCAAGATTTATCCAAACACATGCAAACACTTACGTTTTTTGCTACCAAGATCATTTGACTGCACAAAGAAGGTTCCTTGTTTCTACATATGATGAGTTTTGGAGAAGGTACGAAACCATTAATCCTAAGTTACGCCTCCATTACGAGGTTATTCAAGTCGGACTGCCTTGCCACTTGTATTATGATCTCGAGTTTAATAAAAAAGATTAACAATGGAAAAAATGCCGATGAAATGGTAGATATTCTGATATCTATCACCTTCAAAGCGCTAAATGACAAATACAAAATCCAGGGAAATCAAGATTGGGTTATAGAGCTTGATTCATCTACTGAAGAAAAGTTCTCTCGATATGTGATCATTCATATCCCAAATATTGCATCAAAGACAACTTGAATGTTGGAGCATTCATCTCTGAGGTATGCTCATGTATAATAAATTTAAGCGTAAGTGATCCACAATTTTAAAAACTGTACATCAAGAAAGATTCAAACTCATCAGACAATACAGAGCATCTTTTCGTTGATACTGGAGTTTATACCCGTAATCATTGTTTTTTGTCTTCTTTTCTCATCAAAAGCAGGGAAGAATGCTTTACTCCTACCAAGCGGACGCTTTGGATGTAAGAATCTGAATAAGGAACAAGTGTTTATCAAATCACTTATTTGCAGAATAGATGCTGATTTTGATAAGCTATTAGAGTGCATAATGGATCTGGACTGTTGCAAAATTCTTCATTTTGAATCTAAGGTCAATGATAATAGCACCTACACCGAGGGAGATAAGTCGTTACATGTTTATGGTAGCAATATACCTAAGTCCTATTGTTTAGGAAAATATCCTTTCCAGCTTTGGATGATAAAATTTCATCTTTTTCCTCTCGTGGAAATGTTTCGGGTAAAATCAGAAGGTGTTACTGGCTTTCTGCACATGGCTACATAATTTATAGCATGCCCAGAAGTCGATATTGTGAACGAATTAGAAGAGAACATAAAAGTAATCATGTTATGTACATTGGTGATTTCCAAAGGGGTGGCTACAATCAGAATGCTACGACCCCGATCCTAGAGGCTATCGATCTCCAGTGCACCCAGTACCATGGGATGTACTGTCAAACTGTTACGATATTGTGAACCAAAAAGGCAAGACTGTCTAGAACCAATGCATCTGTCAAATGAAATATTAACTACATAATCACTTCAGTCTATGTTGCTTTTGTGTATTGTTAACTAGCAAGTACTTACACAACTGATTTTAAATTTGATAATGAAATTCTGGTAATTGTTAATGAATTTGTAATGGCTAATGTTTCTAATGCTCTGTTAAAAAGATAAAAGCATTTATGTTTCATTGACAGTATGTTGTATCACTTTTATTGACAATTCTGCATATGCTCTGTTAAAAAGGCTATACATATTAACATCACTTTTATTGATAATATGTTTCGGGTAGCAATATACTAGTCATACTTATCTTCAGTTGTTCTGTTTGATTTGTATTCCTACTGCTGTACGTGAAACTCGTGGATTAACAGATGATTTGGTTCGAATATCCGTTAGCATTGAGGATATAGAAGATATCATTACAGATTTAGATTATGCTATTAAAACCGATCCTATTTGATACCATTTTGATTTTGTTGTAGTGACCAGCGTCAGAGATGGAGTATATGAATAGAAAAGACTATATCTTAAGAATATACATAACAACTACAGTAACATATAATAACAAAAAAGACTATACATAAGAATTAAAAAGATATATCAATTTATCTTTTTTAACAGAACTAACAACATTTTATTCCAATAACAGTTAAACATAAACAATTGCATACAACCAAAAGTAATCAAAATTAGATCATAACCAATTCAACATTTGCAATTATCCAAATATTCAACTCAAAGTATTCATAGAAAAACCAATTATTCATAGAACAACCAAGTATTCATAGAACAACCAATCAAATACATTGGACTAAAACAATTAACTCAATTATTCAACTCAAAGTATTCATAGAACAACAAATCAAATGCACTGGACTAAAACAATCAACTCAATTATTCAAAGAACACCCCCTTCTATTATGTCCTAGTTTTTTTTACACTTTCCACATCTGTTTTGCTTAGCATGAAAATCAGCCCCTTCAATCCCATTCATCCTAGGTCTACCAGCTCAACGAACAGGCTTACGAGGAAGAACAATAGATGATTCTTCAGCTTCAATTGCTTCCTTATCAAAAGTTGGAATAGGATTGATCAAATGTGAATGCGAAGCTCGATAATACTCAATAGTAAAGTAATTCTCAATATATTCATAAAAAGAATTTCTGGTTCAAGAAATATACTTCAAAGCATGCGCATAAGGAAAACCTGTCACTTTCCATTGATTGCAACTGCAAATGCGATTTTTAAGATCAACCTTTTGAGATGTTGGAGAATGAACTTCAAAAATATACCTACAAAATTTAAAATTAAAAACAGTTAAAATGTATGAACAGATTGCATTTCCAAAAAAGGATTATTAGCACTATATATATTCTCTTTAATCTATCTAATAAATAAGACCCAATTCATGTGCAGTGAACTAAGAGTGGAAAATAAGACTCATAAACCAAAACAATTAACAACGGTCATATAGTTCATATTCTTAAAGATCACAGAAGCTATTCTATAAGGGAAGAAAAAAAGATAATGTATGTTTGCTCATGAATTCTGAATGTGAGCATTGCCCAATGTTTCCATTATATATTTACTATTAATCTTTAAAGTTACAAACTTGAAAATATCTTGTCACAGCTTTCAGTTAGACCAAAAACCATAAATACTGTCAAAAATAAAACACTCATGCATGCGAATAAACCCTAAGCAGACAGACTAATGCATCATACTCCTATGCACAACATTAGTTTTTACCATAACAAAATCTCAAAAATAAAACACTACAATGATACTTGCTTTATATTACTTGGTCCTTACATTATTCATATTATCATAAGCCTCAATGCAGACAAAGAGAAAATATGTAGCAAGCAATACCAACAAAATGAAATCATAACACAGGCTACATAGCAAGTTGAAAAAAGATAAATGCATTTATCATTTTTCAAAAACTGTGAACATCATGTAAAAAAATAGAAATACATACCTAGATGATTTAGAATCACTCCACTAAATCCTTCTTCCTTCAATTTCAACAAACGAGCTTCCATTTTTGGACATTGGACATTAGTCCACTTTGATGCCTCTTCTCTACGATTAGACATTTGCATCATAAGTTTTACCCTAATTCCATCAAGACAAGCAGTAACCGGCAAACGTCTTTCATCCAAAATCTAAGAATTAAAACACTCAACTACATTGGACTTATTTTCACCATATCGCTTCCTCGGAAAAAACAAATCGGTCCAATGATCATTTGGTTTATCATTCAAGTACTCTATAGCTTTGGCACCTCCAATTTCTTTGTACTTGGACATGGCTTTTTCAAACTCATGATGATTAAAAGCTATAGCACAACGCTCAAGTAAATGAGCTACCCAAACACCCCTTCCACTTTTCACAATGCTGGCAATATTATTTTGCATATGATGCAACAATAAGAATGATGACTATTTGGAATTTTTTTTGGAATACTTAACAATAAACCTCAGTGTCTATCACTTAAAAAAGTTAATATTCTATCACAACTAAGAGCATTCTTTAGGTGTTTTAAAAACCAACTCCAACACTCTTCATTTTCTTTGGGAACGAGAGCCATTGCTAATGGGGAAAAACCTGGAAAAATAAATAATAATTCACTGTTTATGTATTACATTTGAAATAATAAATGCACTATGTTTGAAATAGTATTATCTAATAGTAGACAGTCATGTGAACACTATGCCCTTGGCCCAAATAAAAAAGGAAAAATAAATTTGCGAGAGGCAATTCATCCTTTTTTCCTTTTTGTTTTAAATTTTTCTACTTGAATGTATAGTCTATGCAGGAAGAGTAGAAATTGCAAAGATATGATACATAATTCATGCATACAATACAAAGACTTACATTCGAACTTCTAAAACATATATGCTTTTATCTTTTCTATATGCTGTTTAAATCATTTGTATACCTTATGTAAGAACTTCAAATAATGAGAAAAATTATAAATATGTTTAGCATGTAGTAGTAACTATGATATATAAGTACGGCTTAATATGTTATTTAATTCTTTATCTTAAAAGATAAATGCATTTGTCTTTTTTAACTCCTGTATAAACATTTTGTACATCAAATTAAAGAACATTAAATCTTTTACACTGTTTGTTTTGGATCAAATTTACAATAAGAAGGAGCATGGCTGTACATTGAACAATTGTACCTACTTTGTAGCTAGTGCAACTAGATTGAAGATGTTAGAGGTAAAAACATATATGCATTTATCGTTTGAAATATAACAAATTCTGGTGAAACCAGTATAAGCAGTAGGTATCATGATATTTGGTGGCTAAACTGAAAAAATAAAACATCTAAATTATGTATCTATCAAGAAAAAAACAACCAACATTAATCATCGTTAATTTTTAGTAGAACTAAATTGTGAGTCTGAATTCATTTCTGCAATAATTTCACATGCTAATCCCAAACGCAGAAGAAACTATAATGAATTGAACTGGATATTACTACATTTGAAACAACCAAATGCACTATATTTGAAACAGTACTATATACCAGTAGAATAATCACTTGAACAAAATGCAGTACACAACAAAATTCACTAGAACAATCACTTAAAGAAACAATACTATGTTACATAAATTTATTACAAAGAACAAATGGAAACAGTACAAAGTAAATACAACAGCAAAAAAAAGATCAAATCAGTACCTTGATTCCCATTTTTTGCAGTGGCAGCCATCAAAATACCACTTCGCCCTTTCAGAAAGGTAGCATCTAAAAATACCATAGGATGACAATAGCTGAATCCAAATATACATGCCTTGTAACATACGAAAACTCTCTTAGATTGATTAGTGTCAAAATCCACATCCATACTTGAACAACTATTCGGGTTATTTCTTTCCAATGCCTTCAAATATCAAACTAATTCATTGTAAGATTTCTTTTCATCACCATAAATATCATTCATAGCCAATTTCTTACCCATATAACCAAAATAATAGCTCAATTCCACATCATAATCTCTTCTAAAACTTTTAATGATATCCTTGGTTTTTCTTTTTGGCTTATGACGAATTTGATTGACGATTAAACCTTTCACAAGATCACTATTAATAGTTGGACTACCAAGTGAACGAAATCCACCACCACAAGTATGAATTAGCTGAATGTTTTTAACAAACAGTTGGTCCAATTGCTTCAGTTTGCAAGAAGCATGAATCCTAAAAGGACAACTAGATATAGCACATCGAAATGTCAATCGTTCTTTACAATTCTTAATATATTGTACTTTAAACCCATTCTTCAAATAATAAGCACAAACCGTTCTACGGAATCCAATAGCAGAATCAAACTGTTGACCAACCCCAGTAAAAAAAATCCATATTTGAATTCTTCTTCAACAACTCATGTAAATCCTTTTGTTGAGTAAAACCAGAATCGAAATCATCATCATAACCTAACATATTGTTACTTGACTCACCACCAACAATTGAACCAGACTTGCTAGCTTCACCAACAAAATTATCCGTTGAATCATTCTTCAACCGTAGAAAAAATACCAAAAATTCTTCCTTTTTAAACCAAGACAAACACAATACAGCTCGAAGATCACATTCCATTTCAACAAAGGTAGTCTTTGATTCTCAAATATAAAAAATATCAAAGCATAATGGACTAAAATTATTCCACTCCTCACAAATCCTATTCCTAACAGAAGAAATAGAAGCATCCAATCCAAAACGAGCACTAAAACAATTGTTATTGAAATCAAACACAACTATAACAGATGAATCACACCTGCAAAAAAATGTAAACAAAAAAATAACTATGTGAAACTAATCTTAGTTAGAAACTAATAGCATAAAATACTACATAAAAAATCATTTTCTATCCCACTTTTCGAAAAAAGATAAAACAATTTATCTTTTACAGATCACAAATCACCAAGAACTAAAGAACAAGCAACGTCAATTAATATTATTTCATATCCAATTTCATACCCAAAGTGAGTACAAACATAATCGACTGACAAAAATAACTGCTTTGATTGCTCAAACCAAATCTGAAGTGATAGTCTAAATACTAAAATCATAATCTAAAGTGAATGATGCAACTAGGCTAAATACATAGTGCTTGTGTTATCAGAATAAAAGAATACCATTCAGAGGCCATTATTCCAACTACATCAAACAAACCGTCCTCCAATAGATCAAAACCGCCTCCCTTGATAAGAAATATACATTAACATCATGAACATCATAAAACATCGAATTGACAATGAAAAACACCAAATAAAATCGAGACTAGCCAAAGAACAAGCAATCCAATAGAGGAAATCGATTAGCCTATCTAAATGAAGAAAATCGCCTCACGATTTCCCACAATTAAAGTCGAATTTGATTTCAGAAGAAACTAATGCCTAATTTATTCCAAAAAAATCAACGAGCGCTTTGATTGCACAAGAAACGACGGCCTAATTTTGCCTAATTTCCATGAGCACTAGATTTCAGAAGATACGAACGTCATTTGAGAAGTTAGAGACGCACGCCGCCTAGATATTTGTCCTGGAAAATAATAATTTCAAACCCGTGTCCTAGAAAAAAATTGGGCCATATAATTAGGCCCTTCACACCATTTTCCAGTCATTTATACTATATTTTTAATTGTGGATCAACCTTCACCATACAAACGCACTTTTGGGAGACCGGCTCAAATTGACAAGGGCGCACTCACCTCGGAATAAAACTTGCTTATCTAGTTCCACCCAGGACCGAATAGGAAATATCAAAGGAGAAATTATTAGCTAGGGAATTTTATTTTGTAATCATGAATCCCTGTAATAAAACTGCTTCCACTTGTAATGTTGTGTCTTCTACTGCATACAAAAATAATAAACTAGCAAATAATAAGCCAAAAAGGAAACTTTGTCAATTTATCGAAACCCTGCTAGAATTGAAATAGGTCGACCTACACCATAGTGCTTGCATGGCCTAAAAAAGATAGGTTATCTTCACATGGTAGGAGCATATGAGTATTCTAAGATATATATGCAGTATCTTAGTGACTCTTTACAAAGATCAAACGACGTGGCTTCCTCAAACCCTATAGAAGATGAAGTGGATCCAACGTTGGGCATGAACTCAAAAGAACTCAAACTAGTAGATGAAGTTAGAAGACATCTAACTATACCCTGATGATAAATTAAGTAATAAAGATAGGAATAGATTTGAGTAATTACTTCAAATTAATCAGTGTCTTCAAGAGGTTAGCTGATGTATTTTCATAAACTCATTTGGATATGGTTAGCATTGACCTATCAGTAATTTGTTATTCACTTAAAAAGTAAAAGTGTATGTGATAAGTAATTCTTTGATGATCATTTGATCAAGAGAATTATAATGCTTTGCCTGAAAAAGTGAACCGGATGAAAGATATGGTTTGATTAGGGTAGTTTAATACCCTAGGAAGATAGCAAATCCAGCCTCAATGAGGAAATCAAATGGGAGATGGAGAACCTATATAGACTTCACCAACCTTAGAAAAGCATGCCTAATGGATAGTTTTCCCCTTAAAATAGATCATCTTCTAGAAGCAACCAATAGCCGTGAACTGCTCATGCTTATTAATGCATATTTAGGATACAACTAGATTACCATGTTTAAACATAACCAAGAATGTACTAGTTTTATCATAGAAAAAGGGTATATCGCTACGAGGCAATGCCATTTAGATTAAAGAATGCATATGCTACTTATGAAAGATTGGTAAATAAAATTTTATGTGGAAAATGGGAGAAATGTAAAAGTGTATGTGGGTGTTATGTTAGTGAAGTCCAAGAAGGTGCCTAGTCATATGCAGGAATTGGAGGAAACCTTTGCAACCCTTTAAATGATCAATAGAAGCTAAAGCCTCATAACCGTACCTAAGTGGTACCTTTTTGCAATCCAATTTGAGAAATATCTACGATACGTACTCAATGCAAGTGAGACGGATGCTAACTAAAGAAGATATATGTAATAACTAAAATGATGACTCTCAAAAAGCCCAAGGATGTGGGAAGGTAGCCATGCTAGGTAGGTTCATATCTAGAGTCGTAGAAAATTGCATCCCATTTTTAATCAAATAAAGAAGGGAAACTTCAAGTGGATTGAGATATGTGATGCTGCACTCCAAGCTTTAAAGGATTACCTAGCCATTCATTCTCTCCACACTGATCTTAGGTGAGGACATATTTGTGTACTTAGTTATAACTAATCTAGCTATCAGCAGAGCAATAGTTAATGAATATGATGGAGTGCTATGCCAATTACATTACACCAACAAGCGTCGAATTGTCACAGAACTGAACTACACATTAATAGAGAATGTGACGACCTCCCTTTTCGACCATCAAAAATCGACACCAAATACATCACGATAGTCAAATGTCGAACATCCAATCGACGAAAAGGCAGATTGTTATGGTAAAATTAAAAAAGTAAAGAACAAAAGAACAGGGAAACCGGAATCTCTTAACAGAAACAATAATATATAATATAATAAAGACAATATAAATTGTCTCTTCAACATACAGTAAACATCAGAGTTAAAAACAAAACCTTATCGACTGGACAGTTATAAATTTCCGAACTTACAATTGCTGATAGGTGTAAACAATAAAGCGGAAAATAAAAATATTACGACAAGTGGACATCCATCTCGACTCCATGAGCTCCATATCCTAATGATGACAACCTGGAAAAATACATAGTCTAATCAAGCATTATAATAGAATAACACCCAGATCAGTGTGGAAATACTAGCGTGAGAAACTCTAGTAATGTGATGACATATAATAATTTTGTGAGACCATGCCACTAAACTCGAAATGGGTTTTTACCTCATAAGAACAACATTCATAGATGAAGAAATGGGAAACAAATCAGAACAACAATCCAAATAAGAATAAATGAGCATAAACAATGTCTAAATCCAAACTTAAAGAATGGACACAAATAATTAAACATTGAGAAGAACCCTAGTCGCTTCTCGGTGCAATTGAAAAAACAATTCAAAGATTTTGAATCAACAGCAAGGAAAGAATTTTCCAACAAATGAGTAGGAGAGTGCAACCCCCTTTACCATAAGCATACCTCCAGAAATATACTTGAGAACTTTCTGATAGCTCTCGAAAACCTCCAAGCTAGACCCTACTGTTACCGAGAATCCAAGTATTTCACATCTTCTAATCATACAATTGAATTTAATCTAGAATAGATGTAAAGATACCCTAATGGGAATAATCCCATATAACTTGGACCTCACTTGCTCTTTGGTTTTAGTCATTTTTGACAAAGGATAGCAATGGTCAAATGAGCAACGAATCATCTTGAATTGACGAAACATAAAAGATGAAAAAAAATTAATTCCAAGGTTCGAGATAGAAATAGGAAAATGAATTTTTTTCAACATAACTAGGAGGGTGCTCCCCCTACACTGAATTTATACCTTTATATAAAATATACTTGAAAGCCCACACCAAACACGCAACACTCTTGGAAACTTCCAAGCTAGACCTGTTAAATCAACAGGCATCCGAATATACTCACATCAACGCAAGCATACTATTGACACCACTAGATAAATGTGAATTTACCTAATGGATGCGACCCACATAGCTTGGCTCCCACCCGCTCTTTGGTTTTAATTTCCACGATGTTGGATGCCAATGACTAGGAGGGATCAACTCCTTACCCGCTTTTTGGTTTTAGTCATTTCCGACAAAGAATATAAAAGCTCAAAAGAGCGATACCTCGTCTTAGAGTGATGAGATACAAAGAAGATAGCAGAATCAAAATTGATAGTCGATAAATCAACTTTCGAAAATAACAATGTGGTTTGCGTATGAGAATTAAATTGTATACCCTTACCATGAATAAACGAATCAAAATTTTAAAACATTTTATTCACGCTTCAGCTGGTTTTTCACATTTCAAATATTTGTAAAACAAATTTAAAAATGTTCTTTGAAATATTCTTTTTAAAAAGGAAAATTATATTTCTAAGTGTATTAAAACAAGGGGTCAAAAATAGATATCATTAAAACGTTGTTTACTATAAACCTAAAACAATTTACATTTAGCCTTATCTTTAAACGATTCTTCTTAAATGATCTTCTTAATATAAATCTATGTATAAATTTCTCCAACATTTATTATCCCAGAAAATATTAAATCAATTAATTAACTTAAATACCTTTGTTAAATTAATTAATTAACTTTAAAACACCTTTATTAAATTATTTAATTAACCTTTAATTACTATTTTTAAACTAATTGATTAGCTTTAAAATCCAATTAAACCAGTTAATTATCTTTTAAACACTTTTCAATTTAATTGGCTAATTAAATTTAGAAATCATTAATTAAAAATGATTAAGTAAATTCAAATATCATTAATTAAAATGATTAATTAATTTCAAACATTTATTTTGTGAAAATACAAGTTCAAGTTCAACACATATAAAGGGTTTAAGGAAGTAGTAAGTGATTTTATAGTGAAAAATTGCTATAACAACACTTAAACAATTCAAATAGGATGTCACAATTATTTTCAACCAAACATTAATATGACAACATATGGAAATAAATAATTAATGGCGAGAAACCCTTAAGGGTTTCTCTACACATGTCCCCCGCAAAACAATGGTTATATATAATGTATAAATAGTCGGATGAGTTCTTTACAATTTGGATAATATATCATTGGGTTCCCTATTCATTTAAGGTTACTTAAGGTAACCGACAAGAAATCCCTTGGATTTAAAAACATTCCTTGAAAGAGCATTGCTTTACAAACAAAAAATTTCTTTAAAAATTGAGTAGTTTAAACTTCAGAACTTTTATCTAATAATTAAATAACATTTAATTTAAAAATAATTAAACCTTAATAAAGTCTAATAAACCTTAATTAAATCTTAACTTAATTATTAATAATTAATGATTAAATCCTTTGATAAATAAATAATTACCTGAAAATGTATCTTAGTTAAATAAATAAATAATAATTAACCCTTAACTAATAATCACACTTTAATTAATTAACTAATTACAATTAACTAACTTGATGAATACTTAAGTACTAATTACCTATTAACTAATGACTAAGTACTAATAACCAAATTTATTAATTGATTAATTAAATAATAATAAGTACTTATCAATATTTAAAATAAGTTTTGAAAACACTTACCAAAATATACTTAATATAAAAACATTTTAAATTAGCAAAAAGAGTTCTTTTTTACGAACAACATCTATACGACTATCGCTATACGATCCATAATTTCAAAACTTGATTTTATATTCCAAAATCACTTCAAAACTTTATCTTACGCGTTAACTTACTTTATGACTTTGAATATGCTTTTTGAGCATAACAATAAAGTTAGAAACTTTATAACTTCCTCGAAAACACATAAGTGAAAAAAAAAATTAAAGCAAGGGATTTCTATGGTACAAAGCTCAAATGCAAGCCTATAACATTATAAGCATGATTTCAAACATATATATAGGCCATAACGTCATAGTATAAGCAAAGGTCCTAACTTGTACTTTACTAACTTTAACTTTCTATTTCAAAGTCTAAACACCATTCACATCAAGCATACACGTGCACATATAAATCAACATCAAGATATCCAACAACCAACATATTTTCACAACCAATACAAGCAATTAATTAAAGTTTAAAACTTTAAATATAAGATGAGCTCTACTCACCTAAAAGCTACCCAAACATTTCGAACTTTCTCTAACTTTTGAGGACCTGTATCCTTACTTTTAACTTAGAAACATGAAGATTAAAACGCCTTAAGTGGGTTCGACCATGCATGCGTAAGGCTTGGCCATGCTTGGGTGATGGGTTTTAGGGGGTTGTTTTTTACGAAGGAGGGCATAAGAGTAGAAGTGTTTAAATAATGTTTTATGGATTTAAAGGAATTTTTTCATTTTTAAACTTGGGAAATTTAAAAGAGAAGCCATTAACTGTGTTTAGAGCTTGGAAATAAGAATGGAGTTTTGGAAACATATGGAATGAAATGAAAATGGGAGAGAGAAATAAATGAAATTGATTTTATATAAAATGGAATTAGAAAATTACCTATTTAGCCTTAAGTGCTTAACCTCCCCAAATCTCATGACACATCACCATGCTTGTCCACCTCCTTACCAACATGAGACAATATGCAATTAATGCTCATTGTACTTTATGTTTCAATATGTTTCTTAAAGCATCTTTCCTTTCAAACATCTTTATATTTTATTTTATTTTTCATAAAAAGTCACATTACACTTTTTATTAACTTAAGTAATTGTTTATGTATATAACTCTGACTTATTTATAAATGTTTATATACACATTAAAGAGTTCACAACGATTTCCGACAACTTTAAATGGCGAGATGTGAAAAAACGAATTCCAATCACATTTTTGATTTTTTTCGATCTAATTATTTTTGTAAATTAATTTTGAAAACCATTTCACTATCACTATTTATTATTTAAAAGAGTTTTATTTTGATTATAAAATCTATTATTTGAATATGTAAAATTAACCGAATATTCACAAATTAAAGTGGTGAAATTCCAGGTTGTTACAAAGAAGGTGGCTTATAATCTTATGCTAACGACAAGAAAACAACGACCTAATTTCTAAGATTATGCCATCAAGGGTATGACTAGAAACATTTGGGCGGTTATTGAATTAGGGAACTAAACTCAATTAGCACAATATCTCTTACTATCAACGAATGTAATCAAACGGTAGGCTTTAGTTGATTTCATAGTTGAGCATATCAGCGAACCGACCAGCAAGTTAAGGAACTAAAAGGAAAATACCAACAGTGGAAATGGTATATGGACAGAGCCTCAAATGAACTAGATGCAAGAATTAGGTATATGTTAATCACATTAGATTAAAAAGTATATGGCGTAGTTCGATTAGGCTTAAAATCCATAAACAACATAGTTGAATACAAGGCGTTGATTGCAAGATTGAAAATGACATAGGTAAGGAGGGAAATGCATATTGATATGTATAATGACTCCAAATTATTCATAAATCAAGTGCATGGTAGTTATTAGGCTAAGAAGCCAACTCTTTCCTAATACGTGGAGTTATCTAAACAGTTACTCAACCAGTTTAAACAAGTTATCATTAAGAAAATCCCTTATAAAGAAAATCAAATATCGATTTATTATTAAAAATGAGCCAGCACTAGAGTTGCATAAGAAATGAAAGCGGTAATAGGGTACCTATTTAAACCTAGAGCCAAAGACCCACAGGTTTTGGTCTTGACACGTGCTAAGCAAGTTAGAGTTCTAAGGGATCAAGTTAAAACGAAACAACTGACATGAAGGAAAACCCATACATTACCTACACATGAAGATGCAACAAAAACTTAGATGATGTTAGTAAATCATTTCTTATTAAGTGGTGCATTGCCATTAGATAAGAAAGTAGCACACAAAATAAGATATCAGGCCCCATACTTTGCCTTCTTTAATGGGGCATTATATAAAAGGGCATACTTAACCCCATATCTCAAATGCATCACCAAAGAGGAAGAAAAAGTATATTAAGGGAAGTTCATGAGGGATACCATGGAGATTACTTTAGAGGACTTAAATTGGCAAAGAAAGTGCTGAGGCAAGGTTGTTATTGCTCAACAACATATCAAGATGCATAGGACTTTGCCTGTAGATTTGGTCAATGCCAAAAGTATGTTAGTGTCTAAAGATTCCCATTGCATGAACTCATCCAAATATCCAACCCTTTATCGTTTGAAACATGGAGAATAGACTTAATTGGACCACTCTCGTTGTCTAAATGGAGGTGCCAAGTATGTTGTAGTAGACATCGACTACTTTACAAAATGGGTTGAAGTAGAACTAGTCATGACCATTATGACAAAGAAGATAGTGAGTTCGTAGTCAGATACATCATAATTAGGTTTGAGATTCCATTCAAAATTACATTAGATAATCGGATGAAATTCAAAAGAAAAGATAATTCCTAAGTTTGTGAAAGAAATGGAATAATTATTAGCACATTCTCAAGCGAATGGGCAAGTAGAAGCAACTAATAAAACCATTAAGCAACTGATCAAGAAAGACCAACTAAGGCTAAAGGAAGATGGGGAAAAGAGCTATCCCTAAAGTTGTGGGCTTATTGAACTTCAACCCAATCATCCATATTATCTTTATTTTATAGTTATGAAGCAACACTTCATGTAGAGGTGGAAATTCTAACCCATATATGCCTATAATATGTTGTAGAACAAAATCAACAACTAAAGGAATATGCTCTTGACCACATGAATGAAATAAGGGATGAAGCCGCAATGCAAATTGTAATGTACCAATCAAGAATGTCTATAAGCTATAACTCCTAGATGAAAGAGCGAAGGTTCATAAATGGGATACCTTGTTAAGAAAAGTTATGGCTAATATCAAAGATCCAACAAATGGTACATTAGGATCCAACTGGGAAGGACCATTTGTGATTGTTGAAACTTTATCCAACACTACATACTAATTGTCGATATCAGATGGAAATTAAGTGCAAAAGACTTGGAATACAGAGCATCTTACGACTTACTTTATTTAAGCAACTGCAAAAGAAAGTTGATGTACCATTATAAAAATGAAAACCAATATTATGATAAATTAGACGTAGAGATATTAGAAGGCCTAATCAATATATTAATTTCATGTGTCTTCATTTATCATAATAAAGGAGTCGTATAAATAATACGGTTGTAAACACACGATTTGGCCCTTCAGCCAATAATAAAAATAGCCTGTGTAAAAACGTGCAAGCCGGTGTCAATGAACACATTTGAAAGAAAAAAGATTATAAAAAATGGTGACTAGTGACCTAAATGCCTATGAAGAAGTTCAAGAAACACTTTATAAACAAATAACCGAGTTGGTTGTAGCTAAGCGCTTCACCCTTGAGACTAGCAATCACAAGCAAAGATGAAATATATTCTCCTACCTACCAAAAATCAATGATGTTCTAGCTTAAACTATATGCGGTTCCTACATCAAGATATGGCAAGTGACACAGATACCTTTAACCTAAATAGGTGTACACAATAGTCATATGCACCATTGGCGAGTACGAAGAGTAATGGCCCTCCCCTTAATAGGAATCACTATTGCATTGGGTAAACAAATTCTTCATAATCAAGCTACGAAGAAGGTGAAGTAACACGTGAAGTTCTACAATTTAGAAAAAAATTACAAGATGATATGTGTCCAAGGGAAGAAAACACAACAAAGCACAATTAGGTAAAAGAAAATTTTATAATTTTGATATTACAAGTTAAAATTCAATAGTGAATACAATTAGTCACATGCACAATGTGTTTCAAATCACTTATAATTATACAAATCATATAATTAGTAATCATAACCAAATCTTAGCTCCTTATTCGATACCCCTTTTTCCTTGTTCCCTGGTGGAGGAATGCAAAAGAGAATCGTGGGGCATTCGAACCTCCATCCTTAATTTAGGGAGAACTTTATAGCATGGCATACACATGGGTTCTTTAACTACATTTCTAGACCGATCCAAGATCTCTTCAATAAATACAGAGGATTGGTGGTGCTTAAGGGAATGCGATGACCGTGGGTCATAAATAGTGTCGGTTCAGTATCTACCAAACTTTGGCACAATAGCGAAGTATGGCTGGTTGCTCAGTAATGAGTGGTTAAGGTTAAGTAGAAAAAATTCATCACTTCTAATGAGTGTCACAATCTAATTTCTGACCTTGTCCATTTAACTTTATCCCTTGGTACTTTATCCAGTACGATAGAGAGGTCTGAAGCATGCTGCATTGGTGAATGTGATTTGAGTAGAGAATCCTACTCTGTATGTATACATTCGAGGTGCCGAGGATCGAGTAGTGAATGTGTATAATCAAAGAATATAACAAAAAATGGAGTGGAATAAGTAAAGATAACCGCACGGTCAATTTACATTGGTTAGGACCGCCCGTCCTACGCTAATACCAGAACATCCTTCTGGATTTTCACTACCAAAACCCCCTCACTTCAGCAGATGGAAAAAGTTTATAACTACTGCTTGAAGACGCCAGCTATTGCACTTCATTCTGCCTGATCTTTCTGATTAGGACTTCAACAATTTGAATAAGGAGTCTTTTTCTGACGAATATGCATCCTGATACACTGACACTGTAATATAATATTCCTATAACTCGGACAAACGATTTAAGTGGAGGTGTGGATAGAAGTTATTCGACCATAGTATGAGGATGTGAGTTGAATGATCGATGGTCATAGATTAAATAGCAATCATAATATTTATTTGAATATATAGATTAAAATTCAAAGATCAAAGAGAAATAACGGGTAGTTACTACATTGGAATGATTGAGAGCCTTAGTTGATTTAGGGATATATTTGAGTGGTTACTTTTGTTAAAAATGAAGAGAAACACCTTTTGGATGAAGAGGAAGAGGAGAGAAGTGAAAAGGTACAACCAAAATTTCAAAATTTATTTTTAGGATTTTTTTTGAAATGACCCAGGAAATTCACCAAAAATCTCAAAGTTGACTCAGTATAGGATTAGAGAGGCAATAGTGTGGGATTGACGTTGGAGAGATTTATCTTAGGCTCGGTCATAGAATAGTGATGGCGACTGTAGGTCTTGCATCATGGTACTTCGGGTTTGGAGGACTGTCACCTTAGAGAGGACGAAGGAAGATCTTAGAGTTTTAAATTTCTTACAATATTGACTGTTTTTCTTACTTATTTTATTTTTAAACTTAATTTTGATATTGATTTTTGTTTAGGCACTTTTGATACTTAGAAATATCTACGAAAACCCTAGAAAATTGTAATATAATATATCATGATGTTTAGAATGATGTGCCAAAATTTAATGTGAATTAATATCATTTGTGCTGTTTTAACAAATTTAGACTAACAGAGCTCGATAAAGATTCAATAAACAAAATATTCGAATTTAGTACCTAGTTATCCATCTTCGAATTTGTCTTCAATGTTAGTGTATTGTAGTAGATTTTTCAACTTCATTAAATGTCTTTGAATGCTTTTTCTCCATTCTAAATTCTTTCATATAATTTAATTTGACACCTTTGACGTAATCTTTTTTATTGAACTAATATCGATCGTCATCATGAATTAGCTTCTATAGTATTGCTACTTTACTTGAAATAACTCGACCAAACCATTCATGTCATTTTCATATGGTTGTTATCATCAAAAGCCTAGAATCTTGTTCCTAACACTTTCCCTATTATGATGACGACAACCACACAACTAATATAAATGAAAATTCCCTTGAATCATTACTTCCTATGAACTACTAGTCTCTTTGCATATATGTACTCCTCCTATCAATATGCTTTAGTTTTTCACATTTTCTCTACCATTGTCATCAACACAGAGAGAAAAAATTACACATATGTATATATAAGTTTCTTCATCTTCATAAACTTATTTACTATAATAAAGATAAATAATCATTTTTGTCATATTTCTCAAAAACTTTAGAAATATGTTTGTGATGTCCCAGAAATTTAGGCAATATTTATTTAATAATTTCTATTAATAATTATTTTAAAATGTGAAATATCGATTTAATAATCTAATTTAACAGGATTTATCTCTAATAATTTTTTAATTTGGCAAATGCTATCTTCTCAAAATTTATAATAATGATAATAATTTAATTTGGAAATTTTATTCTTTTTAAAGTTAAAAATATTTATATGATAAAATTTATCTTTCTAAGCTAATTGAAAAGATTTTCTATTTATAATGTATATATATATGTGTATACATTGTAAATAGGGAGTTTGATTTTAATTTAAATTTAAATTTAATAAGAATGTTTTCAAATTTATAATATATATATATATATATGAATATATATTGTGAATTTGAAAGTTTGGATTGAATTTAATATAGAAACTTTTCAATAGCTTATTTTAAAAATCTATCTTATATCCTTAAAAGTAATTAAAGCAAATATTTATTTTTATTTAAAAATATAATAGTGTAAAATAATATATTATGATAAAAGTTTAATTTGTTTTCTTTAAAATTTAGCTTTTGAAATAAATTTAGTTTATATATATTAAAGTATAATATTTTTATTTGAAAAACTTTGAAATAAGGTTTAATTTAATATTCTTTTCTTTTTAAATTTTCTTTCATTAAAATTTAGCTTTGAAAATATTTTTTAAAAAAAGATACAAATAAACATTAAAGAATGTAAATTTTAAAGGTAATTTATATATATAAACATTAAAAGCTAAAATGATATAAACATTAAAACATGATAATATAAATAAGAAATCAATTTAAAAACATTTATAAAAATGAGTGATTATTATAATGTTTGAATTACAACATGTGTAAGGTTATTATACCATGAGAAAAACACTTGTAAGCATTCTAATAATCTTAAGTAATAAGTGGCATTTGTTTTATTTATTTTTGAAAACATTTATTAAAAATGTATTAAGTAAAAACTTGGCAAATCATTTTTAGTTCAAACTTTCCTCTTTTCTAAAACAAAACTGAAAATCGGATTTTAAAGATAATTCAAAACCAGATTTTTAAGAAAGTTCAAAGTTCAAAATCAAAAATCAGTTCAAAAATCTGTAGCAAGTTTCAAAATCAAAAAATAAACATATGTTCAAATGATCTGCAAAGCTGAGATCTGGCAAAATGAAGATTATCGACAGATTTAAACCAAAATTAAATTAACATCTCTGTAAAGATCAATATCAAGCCTGTAATCAACATCTCTGCAAAGATCTCTCGATCAACTGCAAATTCAACCAATAAGACAGCAAATCCAAATTCAAGAATAAACTCAGTCAACATTAATCAAAACAGCAAGATGCAAAACAAGTTTAACTGTTCCTGGAAACAAGAATGCAACAAACAATGCTCTCTGCTTTGATGATTGGTGAGTAAACTCTTTAATTAAAAATAGTTTTATTTCTAATCTGATATCATGCTGACATATATGGAAATCTTTGAAGTAGTAGAATAAATAGTGTGAATTTGCATGATTATCTTCGACTTGAAAACTGGTTTGAATCCTGTTGTGTATTGAAGCATGTTTGTGTTGTTAGCATATAGATCTCTTTGAAACTCAGGTTCAATATCAAACAAAAAAATGCGTAACTCCAAATATAAGTAATTTTAAACTAAGATTCTTCAACGAAATATGAGTATAACAACATGATATCAACACTAAAAATGGTTTCAAGGATTTTAATTCAATAATTATCTCAGAAATAAGAAAATACTGGGGAATCATAAATTGGTCAAAATTTTATGAAAACAATTTTACGATTGGATTACGCAAATAGATTCAGGGTAAGAAAAAATGAATTTAGATGCAAAGATTGTAAGTGTCGTTTGGGATTTGAGGGAATGTTTAGTGTTGAACATTTTTGGGTATTTTGGCTACCCACGGCGATCGGAGGCGAACTGGAGCTCAGGGTTTGGCATGGTGGTGGCCGAGATGTCAGGGAACATTGGAAAAATGGTGGAAGTTGTTATCGATGGCCATAGTGGCCGTGAAGTGGCGAAGTAGGGTTGCGTTCTGTTTTTTGGTCTGTGTCGGATTCGTGGCGAGTTTCTCGTCGTCGACGCATCAGAATGAATCGCATAGGGGGGATGGCTTCGGTGGTTCGAGGCGCGTCTGGGGTCGTAGCAGTTTAGTGTCAGGAGGAGGCGTTCGTCGGCGGCCAGTGGTTTTCAGACCTCGTGTATTTCACAGTTTCGACTGTGATGTCGATTTTGGTTTTGCCATTGATTTGTGTTGTGCAACATTGTCGTAGTGGATGTCGAGGTTGAGTGTGGGTTGGGGAAGGTCGGAGAGATTGTGACGCCCCACCTCTATACCCACGCTAGCCAAGAACACTCCGGAGAAGTGCTGTCAACTAGCACGGAGAATAAGGCTGTTGAGGAGCGACCATCCATGTAATTGCTTATCACACGGTGGCTATAAATAATCTTCGGAAAAAAACATAGAAATAATCATATCACAAATCAGTCACAGATATCCTATCACAAAGGCGGAAGAAGATATGAATATATAACTAACACATGAAAGTGTACATCAGAGTAGTGGTCAATAAGATCCACGATAATACAAAAGAATAGCGACACGTGCTATGCAAAAGAATACAACTATGAGTCTATATCTCAAGTGTATACAACAAAAACTGCTAATCTAAACAGTTAGCCAAAAGTCAGAGTGATGAATCCCTGGGAAGAAGTCAAGCAGAAGCACCTGTAACATCTCGGTCTGATCCGAGTATTATTTAAGAAAATAATAAACGGATCAGTCTAGCTATAAATATCAGATGACATGATATAACATAAAAGATATGGCATAAACATAAACATCCATAACGACATACCACTATAAGTATGTAAATAATGATCAACAGAAGATCAATCAATAAGAGATAATCAATATCACAAGAATCTTCTCAAAGATTCGAAGGGGGCATCATACCCTAAACTTGTACTCATAACAAGTCAATGACATAAATTCCAGAAATCAACACGAGAAATCCAGAAATCATAAAAAGGGAAAGAGGCCTATCACATGACGGTCCGAAGACCAAGGGGAGCTACCCCACATGTGTGAATGGAATCACACAGATTAAGGTCCAGACTAACCAAAAAGAAAAAAGGTATGTGTGAGTGGAATCACACAAGTGGTGTCTAGTCTAACCTCGCAACAGGAGACATCGCACAGTTGCTAGTCTAAATCATCAGAATGATCGTCATGATCAACGAGAAGTGTCAATTACACTAAGCTAGTAAATATAGAAGTTTAGCTTCATGTCCCATAACCACTTGCTTAACTTAAATATTTACGAACAAACTGTAAATCTTCACTAATAAAATTGTCACAAGAGGTTCAATCGAAAAAGTCCAGGAATTAACCGACGAAGTGAACGCAAGCGTTTCATAGCACTTGTTTTACTAAGTCGTTTAATTAGATTTCTCATCCGAGTGAGGTAAAGGTTTGTATATACTAATAGATTGGAAAATGGTTTAAGAAAAGAGCTTTGTTAATAAAAATAGAGTTGAAATTGTTTGTTAAAAGAGTTTTGATATTTACTACTAGTATTGAAACCTTTATATTTTTAAAATGACAAATTACAGAAGAGATTGTAGAAACAATCATCACAAAGATCACATTCGGAGATGTGAATAAAATCCAAGGAAATCGGCTCAAAAGCATCAAAGTGGAAGTTCCCCAACGACCAAACGTGGCCGAGATAACCAGAGATGGTTTGTCTCGAAGAATGGTCAACTCAGCATCTCAACAAAGCAAATTCTGTTGAATGTTTTTCAGATAAGATCGCCTACGGAGGGGGGGTCCAGGGGGGGTGGCAACCCCCCAAGGTGGGGGTGCGGGGGCAACGCCACCGCTTACGGGGTTCGACCTGCCCGGTCAGGTCGCGAGGGTCCAGGGGGCAGCGCCCCCACCAAAACGGTACGACCTAGTGAAGATAAAATGAGGTCTAACGACCTAAGGACTCAAGGGTCTAACGACCTAACGACTCAAGGGTCATACGACCTAACGACTCAAGGGTCTAACGACCAAACGACTCAAGGGTCATACGACCTAACGACTCAAGGGTCCAACGACTCAGCGACTCAAGGGTCCAACGACTCAGCGACTCAAGGCTCCAACGACTCAGCGACTCAAGGGTCCAACGACTCAGCGACTCAAGGCTCCAACGACTCAGCGACTCAAGGGTCCAACGACTCAGCGACTCAAGGGTCCAACGACTCAGCGACTCAAGGCTCCAACGACTCAGCGACTCAGGGGTCCAACGACTCAGCGACTCAAGGCTCCAACGACTCAGCGACTCAAGGACAAACGACTTAACTCCGAACGACCTAAAAATGGCCAGAACGACTCAAGTGCAGAAAATTCAACAAAACGCTAAAAATTGGAGTTTTTTGCCAATCCAATCCAAACCAAATGCTAACATGCATGCAAAAATGATAGGGAATCATTCCCAACAGTCCAATATAATTATAGGCTAGAATTGTAAGATAAAAATCTCACCTTTGCACTAAAATTTATGAAGATGAAGCTTGAAAGCAAGGAGAAGCAATCCAAAGCTTGAATCCAATATCTTCTACTTGAATTTGGAGTTGAATGATGGAGTTGCAATTGAATTTGAGCTTGGAGTTTTAATTTCCCATTCTCTTCACCATTAATGCTAAAGCTTGAGTTAGTTAGGAAATTTATGAAGAGTGAGGAGAAGAGGGTTGGAACTTGGGCTTAATAGGCTAAACTAACCCAAAGTCCAAAGCGGGAAAAGTTAGTGAAATTTCACTAACTCCAAACCTATCGATGTTTATACTTAAAAAGTTGTAAACGACATTTCGAACTCAATGGGAGTGGTCTCGAGTCCTAATTTGACCGTTTGCAAAAAGTAGTTTTTCGGACCAAAATCCGATTAACGATTTAATATTTAAATAAAAATATTTAAATGTAAACTCGATAAATATGCGGGTTGTTACAGAGATGGTCAGTGACGTAATTTTTGGTCGTGCATGTGCATGGTGGCCATCGCGTGCATCAGAAGTTTTTAGGTTTGGGTTGTTGTTTTGGCTCGTGACGTCTTCGTGTTGGATACGAGTGTGGCTCGGGGAAGAAGCACACGAGTGTGCTCAGTAGTTAGCTCGAGTTTTTGTTATTTTGGTTTGGGAAATTGTTTCCAGTTTTATTTAAACCTTATCCAGATTTTAAAACTTAAATGGGTTTCAAATTTTAAAGAAGCAAAGCAGATTTTAAAACAAAGCTTTGACCAGTTTTAAAAGTATGAAATGTTTAAAATTAGAAATTAATGTTTAAACAAATTTAAGTTTAAAAGTAGTAGATTTTTTTAAAGTTTAAATGTTGTCTAAAATAGTTTTGATTTATATAAATATTACGTAAGAGTAAATTTGTAATTAGTTTTAGAATGCTTTCAACTCAAAATAATTGTTGTAATAAAATTAAGATTTGGTAAAAAGTTTTTAACTTTAATAAAGGATGATGTTTTAATCAAAATTTAAATTTTAAAGGTATGGGGTTTTAAGGTTTTTAAATTTTGTTTTAAAAAGGATTTTGATTTATATAAATATTACATTTAAACAAAACCTGTAATTAATCCATAAGTGTTTTTCCAAATCAAATTGTTGAAATTGAATTGTGAATAAGGTAAAAATAATATTTAACTTTAATAAGTTAAAAGAATGATGATTTTAAATAAATCAAATTCAAGTTTTAAATTTAATCTATTTTAAAATAGAAGTTAAGAGCTAATGTAATAAATGATTTATTTTAATTTAATCATGTTTTATTAACTAAAGTAATTAAAATATAATTACTTAATTAACTAAAATGATTAATTTAAGTAATTAAATTAAGATAAATTAATTAAGTGTAATTAATTACTTAATTAAGGATTGATTTATCAAGGTTAATCAATTAAGAAATAATTAAGTCATAAGTATTTAAGAGGTTAATTACTTAATGTTAAGAAGAATTATTAAAGGTAATTACTTAATAAAGTAATTAAAAGTAATTAATTACTCTGTGTAATTAATTAAGTTAATATGGTTAATTTTAATTAATTAAGTTTAATTAATTAAAGGTAATAATTTGATGTGGGATTAAGTATAATTACTTAATTTAATTAATGAAGTATAATTTCTTAGTGAAGTAATTAATGAATAATTACTGGATGTAATTAATTAAAGGAAAATTGCTTAATGGATAGAAATTAAAGGATAATTACTTGAGGGAAGTAATTAAGTGATAATTACTCAGTCTAACTAAAGGACTAATTAATATAATTAATCAAGGAATTGGTTTAAATGATGTATGTTTGCACAAAAAATGGACAAACACCTTCAAGTCGTATAATTTTGTTGATTATGTGTTGTTCTTAGTGATTTGGGTGATTCATGCAAATATATAAAATAGATGGACTAAACTTTAAAAGACACACAGATTTATATTGGTTCGGCCAGAATGTGCCTACGTCCACTTTATATGTTATTCTCCTTTTCTGTTCAGATTACAAGTACAAAGCTTTGATTACAAGTATTTGAAAGTTGTTTGAAAGTTCTATCCGTGCTTGAGCTCTCAAACTTGTCTGCTATTGTTGTACCCATGCCCCTCTATTTATAGAGTGAGGCTGGGGGCAGGGGTCTTGGATGGATATAGCTGCTGGTGGGCCTGGGCTGATGCAATCTGGCCTGGCAGTGTTGGTTCGGCAAGGCCTTAGTTCGGTGGAGAGTTGGTGTGGAATTGGTCCGGTTGTAGAGGGTTGAGGTTGGTTCGGCTGGGTATTGGAAGTAGGTTGGTTCGGTAGCAGGGGGTTTGGCAACAGGTGGTTCGGTAGTGAGTGGTATGGGGACTTGGTTCGGTGGTGAGAGGAATTGGACCGGTGGTAGGTGGTCCGGTGGTGAGTGGTTCGGTGGTACGTGGAGTGGCTTTGGTTCGGCAGGCATGGGAAGGAGCTGGTTCGGTGAGACATTGGTTCGGTGGTAGAAGCATGGCTGAAACACACCAAACAATGTAAGTAATTAAGGGAAGTTAATTACTGATTTGAAATTAATCAAAGTTGATTAATGAATGTAATTAAGTTAAGATTAATTATTAAATGTAATTAGAAAATAATTAATTAATTAAAGTAATTAAAGGATCACTAATTAATGTAATTAATGATAATAATTAAAGGGTTAACTGATTAATAAATGTGATTAATTAAAAGATAATTAATCAATGAAGTGATTAAGATATAATCAATTAATGTAATTAATTAAGGATTAATGTAATTAATTATAATTACTTAATTAATGGAAGTAATTAAGGTTAATTACTAAGTGATTAAAAAAATAATTAATTTGTGTAATTAATTTAAAGACTAATTACTTAATGTTATTAAGAAATAATTAATCAAGGGTGATTAATTTAGAAGATAATTAAAGGATAATTAATCTGTAATTAAAGATTAATTAATTGGTTTGTAAAGCGATTAATGGTTGACTTATTAATTAAAAGGTTTGTAATTAATTAATTAATGTTTAAGCAGGATTATGTGATTAATTCTCAAGTAATTAATTTATTTTAATATGATTAAATTAATTATAATTTGGATTAATGATTCCTGTTTGTGGATGATTGATTGAGTGGAATGTCTGAATTGAATGATGCTTATAGTTTGAGTAAATCTGTGATGTGCCATGATATGTTATCGATTATAGCTGTGATAAATGTGTGATATTTATCCGTGAATGATGCCGTGTGAATTCAATGTTTTAAATTGAATTAATTGTTCAAACTAAAATCACTCGGACATTAAGATGGCGTTTTGGAATTCAATAAGTCTGGGATCGAATTTCCAAATTTGGAATTCCGAAAACCACATCGATCCAAATTAAACGTTAGGTCATGAATCCCAAGTGAAGAGTGAAGACTTGAGGTGTAAGGACCATTCATCGTTAAATACTCTGAGAGTGATTCCAATACGAGTTTAACGGGGTAGTACTTTCAGGTCTGAGATGAAGATTCAGAGTGCAAGGGCTATTGTCGTTAACTCTGAGGTTGATTCCAAAACGAGTGTAGTGAGACAGTGCCTTCGGTTTCGTTCGAACTCGGAACGAACTCGTATGGATTGAATGCTTTCAAAACATCGTCAGGTGGACGATGAGCATTCTAAGATAGATGTGTTCTATAAAGGTAATCGTAGCCTCAAGCCTCATCAACCGAGAATGGCTAAAACAGGGGAGGTGTAGCAAGGCTAAGTGAGTAGCACCCAAGTAGGATGAGATTTACCCATGTCTAGAGGCTCCTTTTTATTTGGCTGTGTGGGCAGTTGGCGACGGCCATCTACGGGGTTGTCTTGTTCGGGACTGTCCAGTAAGGGATGGTTCCGGCCTTGTGTTACAGGGGATTTAGAGTGGATCCTCGGTACGGTGATCTAGGCCCCGTACTGTGACGGGCGGTACCCCAGTATGCCCGCCATTGATGGAAACCCATTCTTCCTACGTGCCCTTTACGGTTTTTGATTGTATTATCCACTCCGTGGCTAGTAGCTGGAATTTAATCTTCTTATTTATTTGAAAACCCTAGACACTATTATAATATCACTGGATTTTCTATCAAATATTTTGGTTAGCGTAAGGTAAAAACTTACCCATGTTTATTTGTGGGGAGTCTTACGTGATACCTTTTGTTTCAAAGATTTTCAAAGTTAAACAACTTTAACCCGTTTACTCACACCAGACCCATGTCTGACCCAAATGTTTATTTTCTGTTTTATTAAACTCTTGGGTACTCATATTATGTATGAGTAGTCAAGGGATTCATGATTGCTTTGACGAGTTCTGGAGGAGAATGGAGCAGGAGGCTTCAGCGTGTAGATATATATAGAGTTTCTGCTGTGCTAGTATTGTATCTGTTTTCAGTGTCGTACTTGAGTTGTAATAACTAGACAGGTGTTTATAACTGTCTAGTTTTTGTTGTATTAGCTGTATAACTCTGATATATATGATACTATGTAATAACTTATGTGATATAATATAATTTATTCGTTCCGCTGTGAGATTCTGATGCTGTTTGGTTCTTT
Source organism: Allium cepa (assembly GCA_030765085.1). NCBI lineage: Eukaryota > Viridiplantae > Streptophyta > Magnoliopsida > Asparagales > Amaryllidaceae > Allium > Allium cepa. The sequence goes on along the minus strand of CM060941.1, from coordinate 294,857,282 downwards.
CTTTTCTATCTTTTCTCTTTTCTATCCCTTTCTTTCTTCTTAATGATGCGTCTTTCTTTGGAATGAAAGGCGGGTCATTACGACTTTGATCTTTAAAGTTTAGTTAAACCAAAAATATTTTGCTCTTGATATTTATCTAATTGATTAAAAATTCGTACAAAGATCATTCATAATAACTTTTAAATATAGGACACTTAAACACTAATCTTGTATAGGGTCATATTATTATTTATATTAAACGAGTATCTAATTTTTTTTGCAAAAATTAGGATTTAACGATGCTAAAAAATTTACATGACTAGCCAAAATTTTTATCTATTTTACGAGAAACAAAACATCATAGATTTACCCATTTTCCTAACATCGTGTTCCATCAAAGCATATATTTCCAAATATATGGAACATTTGCTATTTTGAATCTATTCCATATGCATATTCTCTCGGTAATAGTAGTTTCGGTACCCACTTCGTATGTTAGGATCTAGGGGTTAGTTATCAATGAGAACAATTCCTAAGATAGGGGTGCTTTTACCCTTAAAAAGAATTATTTTAATACTAATATACCCGGTATTGATTATAACATACAACATTAAGTGAAAGTAACCCTAAATTTTATAAGTTCTTATATTCTAGGCAATCATATCCAAGAAGGTTGGGTTTTACCTTTAAATAGGTAGATCTTATTATTGACAACTTTTTCAAAATAGTCACTAATATATACTTGTTTATCTTGTTTATTCATATTAACTAGTACCCAATTTTTAATATTATTTGCATTCTCAATACTTGAAAAACGTGTTTTATCATTTCTATCCACTATATCTGTATGTGATTTTTGAGTTAATTAGATTTTTAGTACTTGAAATAATCTTTTTAGCGTATAATAACACATGTCGAGAAATATTTTCAATTTTATCCTTATAATAGCCCAAATCACTTTATCGTTAAAAGGTCTAGAATTAGATAAATTCAAATCAATTTGGCCTTTGTTAAAATTTTCAACCTTTCTATTTATTTTATCAAAAATTTCTTTACAGTTATATATTTCTCTTCCAAATATTATTTTTAGAACATTGAACTACTTAATTAACTCTAAATTCTCATTCTTTAAAGCACGGTTTTCTTTTTTAAGAACTAAACATTGAGGATTTAAATTATTCAAAGAAATTTCATAAATCATTTATTAAATCAATTACCATTTGTTGTAAATTCACTTATTTGATTTAGAAGTGATTTTGTAGTTAATGTAATTTTCAATTTTATTTTGCTAACTTAACATTCTCATTTTTAAAATTTCAATTTCATCGTTAAGCACGAATATTTGAGAAGTTAATTTATAATAAGAATTTTGTGATTTTTTTATAATTCCACTTTAAGAATTGATTTTTCAAACTTAAGTACAACGATTTCTAATTCAGACCTATTTAATTTTCCTTTAGTAAATTTATTTGTTTTCCTAAAGGCTTTAAATTTATAATCTTACTCCAAAGTTATTTCCATTAAGACCTCATAAGAAAGATCAGAATCAATGTGTACCTTACTGACGCTCGTAGTTGCTTCTATAGTAGAAGTGTAGTAGAAATGTTATGCTTAGTTTTTTGGAATGCATAAGCTAGATCTTCTTTTGTTTTTGGCCATAGTTATAAGATGTTGTTACGATCGGTAGAACACCGTGCATTGATACCAACTGTAAATTCGAGGTGCCAAGGATTGACTATGGTTAAATGTATGTGATCAGAGAATATAACTAAAAGTGCAGCGGAATAAGTAGAGGCAATCACAAAGTTGATTTATACTAGTATGGACCACTCATTCTATGTATAGCCCCAAACTTACTTCTGGATTTTTACAACCAAAAACCCTTCACTTAACTTGAACGTACAAATATACAACCAAAGTGCCGGAAGACACCCGCTATAATACTTTATTATGCCTAACCTTCCTGAACAGGACTTCAATAACTTGAATAAGTACTCTTCATTTTGAAAAGTATGTGTCATGAAACACTGATATGTTAACACTGTAGTACATAATTTCTACAACCCACACAAATGATTTTAGTGGAGGTGTGAGTTTTAGGAAGTTATTTGACCGAAATTTGAGGACATGGAGTTGAATGTTCATTAGTTGGAGATTTAAATATAATCATAATATTTATTTGAATATGTAAGGTAAAAATAAATAGTTAGAGAGAAGTAATAGTGTAAGAATTGTTATTTTTTCTTTGGAACGATTGAGAGTATTTACGATTGATTTTAGGGATGTATTTGAGTGGTTGCTACTGTTAAAAATGACGAGAAACACCTTCTAAATGAAGAGAAAGAGGAGAAAAGTGAAAAGACACAACCAAAAGTTTAGATTTTGGTTCTAGGAATTTTTTGAAATGAAACGGTAAATTCTTTAGAAATTTTAGTGCCGGCTTATTGCAGGACTGGAGTGGCCTTAGTGCTGGACCTATGTTTTTAAACTTATTTTGATTTTGATTTTTTAAGTCTTTTTGACACTTAGAAAACACCAAAAAAAACAAAAAAGTAAACGATATTTAGAATTATGTACCAAAATTTTACATGATACGCGTTTATGAGGCTTTAACAAATCTAGACTAATAGGACCCGGTAAGGGCTCAACGAAAAATATATTCAACTTTTGTACCTGTTATCTAGTATTTTGACCTAGCTGTATCCAAATAGATTGGATAAGCTAGACTCAACTGTCACCAAGGCCAGAACGATGATTATAAGGTTTAGAAATCAAGCATAGATGATAATATGAAGTCATGATCGAACGAAATTAAGAGATGTGCTACATAGAATGCTCTAAATATGTAATATAGTTTAATCTAGAAAAGGGATCGGGTACAATCTCTCTCTACCAAAGGGATCGGGTTACTTAAACTAAACAAGTGGAACTCAATGGAAAAGAATCGATATCTTAAAATCTAGAGGAATATATTCAACTTTTGTAACTGTTGTCTAGTATTTTGACCCAGCTGTATCCAAACAGATTGGACATGCTAGACTCGACTGTCACCAAGGCCAGAACGATGATTGTAAGGTCCAGAAATCAAGTATAGTTGATAATATAAAGCCACGATCGAACAAAATTGAGAGATATGTTATATAGAATGCTCTAAGTATGTAAATAGTTTAATCTAGAAAAGGGATTGTGTACAATCTCTCTTTACCAAAGGGATCAGATTACTTAAACTAAACAAGTGGAACTCAATGGAAAAGAATCGATATCTTAAAATCTATAGGTCGAATGAACATGAAACTTTAGGAATAAGATGTAAGGACCAAGGGAGTCCACTCTAGGGATCGCACCCCAAAAGGGGCAATCAAGTGGGATCGGCCCTCTTCCTTCTAGAGGGATCAGCCAGAATTAGGAAATATCATACATTGCAACAACTATCAATCAATAACTCAACATCTACAAGCCCAATTGACATGAAGCTTAGAGGAAAAGTGCAATACAACATAAAGAACCCCTTGTAGGGATTGTAGCCCCCAACTCCTCCAAAATAGGGATCGGCCCTAATCTTTATTTCTTAGGATTTGGGCCATGCGATCCCTCTTGTGGGCCTCCATGGTTTCTGGAGATCCTTCCGTTAAATTTTTAGGGAGATATTTCATCGTCTTCCTCTATAAATAAAGAATTGATTGTTCATTTTCAATATCTATATGCTTCTTATTGCTTTATACTCTTTTATAACTAAGGATTCTAATCTGATCTCTATTATACTCAGTTTACAAAGTAATTGATAAGCTATCTCCTCGAAGTGGACGTAGGCAAAAATAACCGAACCACCATAAGTTGTTGTGTCTCTATTATTAACTTGTTTCTTATTACTTTAGTGCTATATTCTCTTTGTTAACATTTGTTATTCTTTATTTATTCCTCTATAATAAACCGAATCAGCAATAGAAAGGTGGTGATAGGAACCATGAACAAAAGAGGGATTCTGGAAGAGGAAATTTAAGGATTCTAATATATGATATCTACACACCACTGAATATGTATCTAGGGAGTGTCTACTTTTCTATATGTAATACCATACAATATAGGACACCACCATTGAAAGAATCATGGAGAAACAAAAGCAGACTGGAAAATACCGTCGGTTCCACGAATGATATAGTTATAACACGAATGAATGTAGGCATCTTCGAGTTGTTATCAGGAAATTAATTTGGGAAAGAAAGATGTAGTAGTTTGTTAAAGTCCTACATGATGGTAGGCAAGGGACATCCGATCCCAACTGAGGACAAGCATTGCACAAGGTTGAGGAGCCTGCACGGACTGGTGGAAGATTAGCGATCAATACAATAGGTGGAGGATGACATCTAGTCGATAAGAGCTGGCATGAGATGAGGCATTATGCTTACACAATCAAGCACATGAATTTTGAGTATTGTTCAAATATAGAAGATATGGATCCGACAAAAACGTAGCGTATAATAGCAGACAACATTGTATTTAGAAACAAAGATGCAGATAAAGAGGAGGCATCGACGATCGATGTAGTTGTCATTTCAGCCATGGTCGGTCCCGCCTTAGCGAGGAAGATCTTGATTGACTGTGGTAGTTCCGTGAATATAATTTCCAAAATGGTTTACTATTTGATGAGGATGGAAACCATCTAAAGCCCACATCCGTGGCTTTAACGATGCTGCTATTGAAGCTGTCAGCTATGTTGAATTGCCTGTAGAGTTAGGAGAAGGCGACCAAAGGAGAGTGCGGATGTTTCCATTTGTCATCTTGGATGTTGACTCTCCATACAATTCCTTTCTGGGTTGATTGGCCTCCTGCTCAAACAAATAACTCAAATATCTTTGACTCAAACAAATAACTCAAAGATACCAACACAGCGGAACCATATATATCTACAACGCTGAAGCCTCCTGCTCCATTGCTCCTCCAGAATTCGTCAAAGCTAACCTGAATCCCTTGGCTACCCGTAAAAAATTTGGGTACCCGAGATTTTATGAAAAACAAAAATAAACTCCGGGTCAGACATGGGTCTGGTATGAGTAACAAGTTAAAGTTGCTTAACTTTGAAAATCCTTTGAAAACAAAAGGTATCACGTAAGACTCCCCACACATAAACATGGGAAAGTTTTTACCTTACGCTAACCAAAACATTTGATAGGAAATTCTGTGATATTATAATAGGTCTAGGGTTTTCAAGTAAATAGAAAATAGCCGAAATTGTTACATCTATTAAATTCCAGCTACTAGCCACAAAAGTGGATAATACAATCAAAACCGTTGGCACTTATTGGATTGTGGATTCCATACAATGGCAGGGCTACTGGGGTACCGCCCGTCACAGTACGTGGCCTATATCAACGTACCGAGGATCACTCCCGACCCCCTGCAACACAAGGTCGGAACCATTCCTTACTGAACAGTCCCGAACAAGATAACCCCGCAGTTGGTGTACATCCAACCGCCCACACAGCCGAATAAAAGGGACATCTAGATAGGGGAAAATCTTGTCCTACTTGGGCATGACCCACCTAACCTTGCTGCACCTCCCCTGTTTTAGCCATTCTCGGTTGATGAGGCTTGAGGCTGCGATTACCTTTAGAGAATACATTTCTTAGAATGCTCATCGCCCACCTGACGATGTTTTGAAAGCATTCAATCCATACAAGTTCGTTCCGGGTTCGAACGAAACCGAAGGCATTATCTCGTTACACTCATTTTGGAATCACCCTCAGAGTTAACGACGATAACCTTTGCACTCTGAATCTTCATCTTCGCTTCAGAATCACGACCTATCGTTAATTTGGAATCGATGTGGTTTTCGGATGTTCCAAATAAGGAATCTCGATCCCGGTCTCATCGAAATCCAAAACGTGTCTTTTAAGGCCAAGTTGTCTATTTAGTCTTAACAGTTTTAATTCAACATTATCAATATACACATAGATAGATAATTCATAATATCACATTAGATAATCATATCATCATCATAAACAGATAATCAAAATTATCAACCCAATCAGATAATAATATACTATCATACTTAAACAAACATCCAAGTCACCTAGATATTATTCATCTCATATCTGAGTTCACAATCATCAAATGACATACCAATATCATTCATCCATAAGAAATGATTTAAAATCATACCATTTGTAATTAATTTAAAATGAATTAAATTAACTACTTTTATCTCTAATTAATTTAAAGTAAATTAAATTAATTACTTCATCTATAAATCCTGCTTATACAGTCATCCATTAAATTAATTAATCATCCTCTAAATATCATCTTGGTTAGACACCCTTGATTAATTAATCTCTAATTACAATAGGTAATTAGTCTTTAATTAATTGCACAAATTAATTATCCTAAATTATTTATTGTAATTAATATTTAATTACTTCATTTATATTTATTCTTAATTAACTCCACATTATTAATTATTTCTTAATTAACAAATTCTTAATTACATACTTAATTATTAATTAATGATCTTTAATTTAGATATAGATTAAATTACTTTGATTCAAATAACCACATTAAATGATTCCTCTTTAATTTAACTCAATTATTAATCACCCTTGATTAATATCAACTAGTAATTAACTACCCTTAATTACATATTAATAAATTAATTATTGCATAATTAATTATCTCCATTAATTAATCCCTTGATTAATTTCAAAAGTAATTATCCAAATTACTTTATTGACACATCATCTTTCACTAATTGCATTCAGTAATTATCATTAATTACTTCATTAAGTAATTATGTTCCATTGAATACACTAAGTCATTTACACTTATCAATTTATCAAATGATTTCCTTAAATTAACTAAAATAAATTAATTAACTTAAACAAATCATCTTATCAAAATTAGTTACCATAAGTAATTAATCTCTTAATTACTTTTATCAAGCAATTACATTTAACAATTTACAATAGATTATCTAATTAACCTAATTAATAATCCAAAATTAATCATATATATTAATTAATAATCCTTAGTTAATTGTCTACATTAACTAATAACATTTCTTAATTTACTTCTTAATTGATCTTTAGTTATAAATCAATTTAAATTATTAACTTAAATACATAAGTCATTCCTTAATTACCCTATTATTCTTAAGATAATTTATTTCTTTATTAATGACTTCATTAACATTACATTTTGAATTTAAATTCAAATATCATTTGAATTGAAGATTCAAAATGATTATAATTTTAAATTCAATTTAAAATCTTGTAAATAACATTTATTATTTACATATGAACTTATATAAGAAAATCTTTAAATTAAACTACTTGAATCTTTATTCGAATTTAAATTTCCAAAATACATTAATATTTTAACTTGCAAACCTCAAGTTAAACAATTTATTTATTTTTCATTCAAAAATCTTTGCTCAAAGAATTCTCAAAATCAAGTTAATTTTTATTGAAACAATTTACTTTTCAAAACTATTTTATTTGAACTTATTCATAATTAAAACCGAGTTAAGCTTTCAGATTTTGAATTCTAAGTAAACTTGAATTCCCTCAATTTATCTTGATTTAGAAACTTCGATTTAAACTCTCTTTTAACAACTAGAATTAGGAATTCGACTTTTAAATCCAAATCCATTTTAACTTTAAGATTCAAATATCCATTTGAATCAAAACCTTTAACAAAATCGAATTTAACTGCTGCAACACTTTTGTTTCAGGTCTAATTTTAAAATCTGGAAACTATCAGGTTTTGACCCTGAATTCATTTATATATTTAAAACTTCATTTAGATTCAAAATATAAATTTGAATTCATACTTCTAATTAGATTTAGACTTTGTTAAATCTTAGTTGACGACTTAAATTCAAATACATCATGATTACAACTAACTTACAATTAATTTTGCTTTAAATTTGGTTTAAATTTAAATGTACAGGTAGTTTATACAGCCTGTAGCAATTCAACTCTCACCCGAGACCAAAGCAAAGTTGCTTCGGGTCAATGCTCTCCCTACTTCGAGTAAACAATGCAAATGACCCGAGACTTCCCCGAGCCTAAAACCCCTGCACACCAAAAAAATGTGACAGTTCAAAACCTGGAAACACCAACACCTCCCCACCTCAAAACCTGTCATCATCGAATTCTCCACCTTCCGACCATATGAGGGTCTATAACTTCGGCCTCTCCTTCGACTACAACCTAACTATCACCACCCCAAAAACCCCTGCACTCGATCACCTACTTCAGCCGTGGCGATCAATTCTTCAAAACACAACAAAGTTAGGGTTCTAGAGGAAAACCCACTGCCGCATCTTCCTTGGTGGACTTCATCACTGCCACCCATTTTTCCTAGCATCAACGATCGCTCCTCCATCAACCTAAAGAATCCCTACCCCTCCAGTCCACTTGATCACCAGAAAAACCCATATACTCATATTTCATTTAAACCAGAACCACTCCCTAAAACCCAAACTAAAATTTAAGATGTTTAGTTCAAAAATTATATTATAGTTGTTGTTTCCAAATTTTAATACTGGATCTCTAAATTACAAGTTTGAGATTTTACTTTGTTTATCAAAACTGTTGTTTTTAGCTTTCTGAGACACTCAGACTTGGAATTTAACTAAATCAGGCTTCTAAACATAAATGCATAATGAAACAAATAGCCTTTGTTTGTAACTAAGTCCTAATAACAATTTACCGAAGAGAATTATTAATTTAAATCTAAAACAAGAAAACTGGAAACTAACAGAGGATGTTTAAATGGAAACAAACATGCACAGGCAGATTCATTTACATATATACATACCACAACATTTATCACAGAAAACATATAACCATATTCATTCTTAGATTTAAAGAAAATGATGTTACTCACCTTGCTTTTGGTTGGAGACAGAACATTCCCTTTTTTTTCTTTTTTTTTTCTTTTTTTTTCTGAAACAATTTGAACATTAAAACTGGGAATGTTTTACTTGATTTTCCTTTGATTCTTCTTGCATTCCTTGGTTGTAATATTACTTTAGTTTGTATAGATGAAAATGTTTGCCATTTTTCTTGTTTCAGGATTGATATCTTTTATGAACGAACAAATATAATATGATATATATAAAGAAGTTTTCAGGGAGGTAATAACTGGGTATAGCATTTTCTTTGATCAGATTGATTTTGTTTTTATTAGGCAAAATCATTCTTATGGAGGCTGAAATACACTCGAAATGACTGTTTTTAGCAGCTAAGAATTTGTGTCATTAATGCTAATGTACTTTGTGTCTCAATTTACCAAATTTTATGCTTAGATATTTCATTATGTTTTGCATACTTGTTTCTTTTTACTATTCTTGCCTGCATATTAATTTGTAAGCTACCTGCATAATCTTTTTTTTTTTAGCTTTGCACTTCTCTGTTCTAACCTGCAAAATGAAATTTTATTTACTTTGCTTGTATTAGCTTGCTCTACAAACTATCTTATATGTTAATTTTGTTTACTCTTTAGCTTGCATATCTAATTTACAGTCATGATTACTTGCCTGCATACTTTATTTACAAGCTACTTGCATATGTTTGTTTTATTTCTTTTACCAGCTCATATATTTGCTTTGTATTGTAACTTGATATTTGTAATATATTTATTTTCTTTTATTTTGTTTCTCAACCTGCATATGTTTAGATATTTTATGTACTTTTACTTTGTTTTGTCTCATAACTTTGCTTTACTTTTACTACTTGCCTGGGTAATGTTTTTACTTATGTCCAAATATATATATAGTTGTTTTAGTCTTTACTATGAATTTAGTCTAAGTATTTAGTTCTACTTTCTAACATGTGTGTTTACTTTTATTTTTCTTTCATTTTTAAACATAGACTAACAAATATTTGATTATTTATCATTATTTTATTTTATACTTAGATTAATATTAATAATGTTTATTTTAATTTAAACATTTTAAAACCTTTATTTGTTTAATTTCCAAATCATAACTTTCATTCAAACACACACATATATATAATTAAAGATGAAATAACAATTTTATTAAAAATTCATTTGTAAAGATTTACATTGTTAATTGAGCTCATTATTAAATCAAAATGATTTATAAAAGAATTTATCTCTTTATTAATAAACTACTTATTTTTATCAAGCTAAATTTAAAACAAATTAAACAACCCTTTTGCTAAATTTAAATGTAAGATAAAATTATTTTAAACAAACTAATCTTAAATCTTGAGTAATTTAAAATCATATGATCATTTATTAAATAGCTTAATATCAAATTTCTAAATTATCAAAAGTATTAGATTTAGAAAACATGTCTATTTATTAAATTTAAAACAAAGATTATCCATTTACAATATATACAGATATATACATTATAAATAGAAGGCAATTTGATTCACTTTTAAAAGATAAATTATCAGTTAAATATTTATTTAAAAGAAGATTATTAAATCAATTCATATATTATTAACAAATATTATCAAATCAATTTAATTTTTAAGGTAGATTATTAAATTGATATTGCCCCAAATTTTCGGGATATCACATTCCTCCCCCTTAAAAGAATTTCATTCCCGAAATTTAAAACAAAGGTAATTTAATAATCCAATTAAAAATTTAAATTTGAAACACAAGCATATATCAACCATAAACTAACAATCATAGCAACCAATTCATCCAAACAAACAAATCTAACTATCCATACAAAATTCTAAATAGAATTTTCTCGAGTTTCACTAAGTATAAATACCGGGATACTCGCTCTACAGAATCCAAACAACCAATACTACTACTAAACTACAGAGTTCCCACTCATCTAGATCTACAAAACAAATCAAAATATCAGACCAAACTCTAGTCTGACCCAACAACCGAAATTCCCTGAACTGCTGACTCTAAAATCAAAGATAGATCTTACACGTACTCCCTCAGAGATACGTGAAACACTCCGAATTCCAGTTATCCAAACTGACAATCCAATTCTGAAAACAAACACTTATCCAAAATCAAATCTCCGATTACGGACTCCAAATTTCTTCGTCTCTTATCCACAAAACTCTTCGGACGATCCTGGGCTTCCTTCATCTTTCCTGATCGGCTCAACCCTTGCTGATGCCCTTATAAACAAACTGAACCAAAGACAATCCAACAAATTGATCTTTCCAAGATCAACCAAAACTCAGAATAGAACTCTATTCCAAAATCAGAAAACAGAACTCACATCTCTTGTCCGGAGAGATAAAACAGGTGCACTCCAATCTGGTCTCTGATCCTGAAAAATTCTCTGTAGAACTCTCCAATGCAAACATTGCAATTCCCAGTCGCTTCCACTTTAAACCATCTGCCACCATGCTTCCACTGCGCAACTCTGACTGAACAGATGAAAATGCTGATGATGATCTCGAGGAAAAACTGGACAACACCTTCCAACATTAGGGTTCCACAGATCAAAAAGAAAACTCTGAAGTTCCTCCAAAATCCGAGCTACTTCCCCAAACTCAATTTCCAGATGTTGAAAAAACTCTAACTTCCAGAAGACATCTAGAAAAATCTCTGAAACCCCAAAAGAACACCCAAACCATCGCAAGTCACTTTTGCGATCGATAGAGCCAAATTCCAAAGATACTGCTCTCTTTTTACAAATCAGAACAGCTTACACTTATGTGGCCAATCCATCGAAGAAACGGGTCTACATAATTACTTCTGAATTCCATTCCAGAAAAACTTCTAAGCCAGAAGATCTCTTGCCAACACCGAAAACATCCCAAGCTGCATTGCTGCCACAGATGCTAAGATTTCCTATCCAAAGCTCTTCGAGAAACTCGGACCTCAAAGCAAACAAAAACACCCAGCTGAACACAGCCACAATACCGTAGCAGTCACTCTTCCTTACTTGTTCCAAAGAAACATCATCGGAGACATCCATAGTCACTATGTTTCATCACACAGCTACTACACCTTGATGTATCAAAATATCTTGACTTACTTCTGTCCACCCGACAGATCCAAACTCTAGCTCAACCAAACTTATACTTCAAAAATAAACTCCAAATCTTAACAAATTTCCTTCAGAGATCAATGAAATCCTTACACCACTCAAAGCTCACTCGAGACGGTATTAGGTCTACAGTCTCGACAAGTACGCTTCCAACCTCAATCATTCAAACTCCAACCATTGGTAGTTGTGTTACACACACCACCACCCAATCTACCTTTATAGCTTATTGGAAAACCCGAACAGGTAACCCAACAATAGGTAGAAATATATATATATATATATATATATATATATATATATATATCTAAGTTACAAATATGCTCTCTCAAGAAGAAATCACTCAAGAGCCTATGTATTCACTCAACCTAGCGCTCTGATACCACTGTAACGACCTGACTTCCTACGCCCAGGAAGACGTATCGTTCTTGAAGAAAGAAAGGGATGAGAAAGTAGAAAAGATAAAGAAGAAAGAACAACATCAGAATCTCACAGCGGAACGAATAAATTATAATATCCATATAAGTATTTACATAATATCAACCGGAGTTATACAGATACTACATCATATACTAGACAGTTATAAACACCTGTCTAGTTAATACAATACAACTCAAACAAATAACTCAAAGATACCAACACAGCGGAACCATATATATCTACAACGCTGAAGCCTCCTGCTCCATTGCTCCTCCAAAATTCGTCAAAGCTAACCTAATCCCTTGGCTACCCGTAAAAAATTTGGGTACCCGAGATTTTATGAAAAACAAAAATAAACTCCGGGTCAGACATGGGTCTGGTATGAGTAACAGGTTAAAGTTGCTTAACTTTGAAAATCCTTTGAAAACAAAGGTATCACGTAAGACTCCCCACACATAAACATGGGAAAGTTTTTACCTTACGCTAACCAAAACATTTGATAGGAAATTCTGTGATATTATAATAGGTCTAGGGTTTTCAAGTAAATAGAAAATAGCCGAAATTGTTACATCTATTAAATTCCAGCTACTAGCCACAAAAGTGGGTAATACAATCAAAACCGTTGGCACTTATTGGATTGTGGATTCCATACAATGGCAGGGCTACTGGGGTACCGCCCGTCACAGTACGTGGCCTAGATCAACGTACCGAGGATCACTCCCGACCCCCTGCAACATAAGGCCGGAACCATTCCTTACTGAACAGTCCCGAACAAGATAACCCCGCAGTTGGTGTACATCCAACCGCCCACACAGCCGAATAAAAGGGACATCTAGACAGGGGAAAATCTTGTCCTGCTTGGGCATGACCCACCTAACCTTGCTGCACCTCCCCTGTTTTAGCCATTCCCGGTTGATGAGGCTTGAGGCTGCGATTACCTTTAGAGAATACATTTCTTAGAATGCTCATCGCCCACCTGACGATGTGTTGAAAGCATTCAATCCATACAAGTTCGTTTCGGGTTCGAACGAAACCGAAGGCATTATCTCGTTACACTCATTTTGGAATCACCCTCAGAGTTAACGACGATAACCCTTGCACTCTGAATCTTCATCTTCGCTTCAGAATCACGACCTATCGTTAATTTGGAATCGATGTGGTTTTCGGATGTTCCAAATAAGGAATCCCGATCCCGGTCTCATCGAAATTCAAAACGTGTCTTTTAAGGCCAAGTTGTCTATTTAGTCTTAACAGTTTTAATTCAACATTATCAATATACACACAGATAGATAATTCATAATATCACATTAGATAATCATATCATCATCATAAACAGATAATCAAAATTATCAACCCAATCAGATAATAATATACTATCATACTTAAACAAACATCCAAGTCACCTAGATATTATTCATCTCATATCTGAGTTCACAATCATCAAATGACATACCAATATCATTCATCCATAAGCAATGATTTAAAATCATACCATTTGTAATTAATTTAAAATGAATTAAATTAACTACTTTTATCTCTAATTAATTTAAAGTAAATTAAATTAATTACTTCAACTATAAATCCTGCTTATACAGTCATCCATTAAATTAATTAATCATCCTCTAGATATCATCTTGGTTAGACACCCTTGATTAATTAATCTCTAATTACAATAGGTAATTAGTCTTTAATTAATTGCACAAATTAATTATCCTAAATCATTTATAGTAATTAATATTTAATTACTTCATTTATATTTATTCTTAATTAATCTCCACATTATTAATTATTTCTTAATTAACAAATTCTTAATTACATCATTAATTATTAATTAATGATCTTTAATTTAGATATAAATTAAATTACTTTGATTCAAATAACCACATTAAATGATTCCTCTTTAATTTAACTCAATTATTAATCACCCTTGATTAATATCAACCAGTAATTAACTACCCTTAATTACATATTAATAAATTAATTATTGCATAATTAATTATCTCCATTAATTAATCCCTTGATTAATTTCAAAAGTAATTATCCAAATTACTTTATTGACACATCATCTTTCACTAATTACATTCAGTAGTTATCATTAATTACTTCATTAAGTAATTATGTTCCATTGAATACACTAAGTCATTTACACTTATCAATTTATCAAATGATTTCCTTAAATTAATTAAAATAAATTAATTAACTTAAACAAATCATCTTATCAAAATTAGTTACCATAAGTAATTAATCTCTTAATTACTTTTATCAAGAAATTACATTTAATAATTTACAATAGATTATCTAATTAACCTAATTAATTATCCAAAATTAATCTTATATATTAATTAATAATCCTTAGTTAATTGTCTACATTAACTAATAACATTTCTTAATTTACTTCTTAATTGATCTTTAGTTATAAATCAATTTAAATTATTAACTTAAATACAAAAGTCATTCCTTAATTACCCTATTATTCTTAAGATAATTTATTTCTTTATTAATGACTTCATTAACATTACATTTTGAATTTAAATTCAAATATCATTTGAATTGAAGATTCAAAATGATTATAATTTTAAATTCAATTTAAAATCTTGTAAATAACATTTATTATTTACATATGAACTTATATAAGAAAATCTTTAAATTAAACTACTTGAATCTTTATTCGAATTTAAATTTCCAAAATACATTAATATTTTAACTTGCAAACCTCAAGTTAAACAATTTATTTATTTTTCATTCAAAAATCTTTGCTCAAAGAATTCTCAAAATCAAGTTAATTTTTATTGAAACAATTTACTTTTCAAAACTATTTTATTTGAACTTATTCATAATTAAAACCGAGTTAAGCTTTCAGATTTTGAATTCTAAGTAAACTTGAATTCCCTCAATTTATCTTGATTTAGAAACTTCGATTTAAACTCTCTTTTAACAACTAGAATTAGGAATTCGACTTTTAAATCCAAATCCATTTTAACTTTAAGATTCAAATATCCATTTGAATCAAAACCTTTAACAAAATCGAATTTAACTGTTGCAACACTTTTGTTTCAGGTCTAATTTTAAAATCTGGAAACTATCAGGTTTTGACCCTGAATTCATCTATATATTTAAAACTTCATTTAGATTCAAAATATAAATTTGAATTCATACTTCTAATTAGATTTAGACTTTGTTAAATCTTAGTTGACGACTTAAATTCAAATACATCATGATTACAACTAACTTACAATTAATTTTGCTTTAAATTTGGTTTAAATTTAAATGTACAGGTAGTTTATACAGCCTGTAGCAATTCAACTCTCACCCGAGACCAAAGCAAAGTTGCTTCGGGTCAATGCTCTCCCTACTTCGAGTAAACAATGCAAATGACCCGAGACTTCCCCGAGCCTAAAACCCCTGCACACCAAAAAACTGTGACAGTTCAAAACCTAGAAACACCAACACCTCCCCACCTCAAAACCTGTCATCATCGAATTCTCCACCCTCCGACCATATGAGGGTCTATAACTTCGGCCTCTCCTTCGACTACAACCTAACTATCACCACCCCAAAAACCCCTGCACTCGATCACCTACTTCAGCCGTGGCGATCAATTCTTCAAAACACAGCAAAGTTAGGGTTTTAGAGGAAAACCCACTGCCGCATCTTCCTTGGTGGACTTCATCACCGCCACCCATTTTTCCTAGCATCAACGATCGCTCCTCCATCGACCTGAAGAATACCTACCCCTCCAGTCCACTTGATCACCAGAAAAACCCATGTACTCATATTTCATTTAAACCAGAACCACTCCCTAAAACCCAAACTAAAATTTATGATGTTTAGTTCAAAAATTATATTATAGTTATTGTTTCCAAATTTTAATACTGGATCTCTAAATTACAAGTTTGAGATTTTACTTTGTTTATCAAAACTGTTGTTTTTATCTTTCTGAGACACTCAGACTTGGAATTTAACTAAATCATGCTTCTAAACATAAATGCATAATGAAACAAACAGCCTTTGTTTGTAACTAAGTCCTAATAACAATTTACTGAAGAGAATTATTAATTTAAATCTAAAACAAGAAAACTAGAAACTAATAGAGGATGTTTAAATGGACATAAACATGCACAGGCAGATTCATTTACATATATACATACCACAACATTTATCACAGAAAACATATAACCATATTCATTCTTAGATTTAAAGAAAATGATGTTACTCACCTTGCTTTTGGATGGAGACAGAACATTCCCTTTTTTTTTTCTTTTTTCTTTTTCTGAAACAATTTGAACATTAAAACTGGGAATGTTTTACTTGATTTTCCTTTGATTCTTCTTGCATTCCTTGGTTGTAATATTACTTTAGTTTGTATAGATGAAAATGTTTGCCATTTTTCTTGTTTCAGGATTGATATCTTTTATGAACGAACAAATATAATATGACATATATAAAGAAGTTTTCAGGGAGGTAATAACTGGGTATAGCATTTTCTTTGATCATATTGATTTTGTTTTTATTAGGCAAAATCTTTCTTATGGAGGCTGAAATACACTCGAAATGACTGTTTTTAGCAGCTAAGAATTTGTGTCATTAATGCTAATGTACTTTGTGTCTCAATTTACCAAATTTTATGCTTAGATATTTTATTATGTTTTGCATACTTGTTTCTTTTTACTACTCTTGCCTGCATCTTAGTTTGTAAGCTACCTGCATAATCTTTTTTTTTTTTAGCTTTGCACTTCTCTGCTCTAACCTGCAAAATGAAATTTTATTTACTTTGCTTGTATTAGCTTGCTCTACAAACTATCTTATATGTTAATTTTGTTTACTCTTTAGCTTGCATATCTAATTTACAGTCATGATTACTTGCTTGCATACTTTATTTACAAGCTACTTGCATATGTTTGTTTTATTTCTTTTACCAGCTCATATATTTGCTTTGTCTTGTAACTTGATATTTGTAATATATTTATTTTCTTTTATTTTGTTTCTCAACCTGCATATGTTTAGATATTTTATGTACTTTTACTTTGTTTTGTCTCATAACTTTGCTTTACTTTTACTACTTGCCTGGGTAATGTTTTTACTTATGTCCAAATATATATATAGTTGTTTTAGTCTTTACTATGAATTTAGTCTAAGTATTTAGTTCTATTTTCTAACATGTGTGTTTACTTTTATTTTTCTTTTATTTTTAAACATAGACTAACAAATATTTGATTATTTATCATTATTTTATTTTATACTTAGACTAATATTAATAATGTTTATTTTAATTTAAACATTTTAAAACCTTTATTTGTTTAATTTCCAAATCATAACTTTCATTCAAACACACACATATATATAATTAAAGTTGAAATAACAATTTTATTAAAAATTCTTTTGTAAAGATTTACATTGTTAATTGAGCTCATTATTAAATCAAAATGATTTATAAAAGAATTTATCTCTTTATTAATAAACTACTTATTTTTATCAAGCTAAATTTAAAACAAATTAAACAACCCTTTTGCTAAATTTAAACGTAAGCTAAAATTATTTTAAACAAACTAAACTTAAATCTTGAGTAATTTAAAATCATATGATCATTTATTAAATTGCTTAATATCAAATTTCTAAATTATCAATAATATTAGATTTAGAAAACATGTCTATTTATTAAATTTAAAACAAAGATTATCCATTTACAATATATACAGATATATACATTATAAATAGAAGGCAATTTGATTAACTTTAAAAAGATAAATTATCAGTTAAATATTTATTTAAAAGAAGATTATTAAATCAATTCATATATTATTAACAAATATTATCAAATCAATTTAATTTTTAAGGTAGATTATTAAATTGATATTGCCCCAAATATCCGGGATATCACATATGTAGTATTGTCATTCGGACCGAAGAATGTTGGAGAAACCTATAAATGCTAAGTTAACCGAATGTTTAAAGACCGGATCGGAAAGACGATGGAGGTATATGTGGATGATATGCTCATGAAGTCATGAAGATCAAGTAACCACGTTAGAGACTTAGTAGAAATGTTAGATGTCCTTTAATATTACAAAATGAAGATCAATCCACTAAAATGTTTCTTTGGTGTTGCATCAGGAAATTTTTTAGGTTTAATTATCAGTGATCGTTGAATCGAAGCTAATCCCGAGAAGAATCAAGCAAATCGCAACATCTAGGTGCCAAAGACTACCAAATACGTACAGAACCTAAATGAAAAGGTTGTCGTCCTAAGCCGATTTATTTCCAAAGCCATAGATAAATGCATCCCTTTCTTCGGCTTGATTAGAAGAGGGAAAAGGAACTTTGGAGAGATATAGGATTGTGAAGATGTATTCCAAGCTTTGGTGGACCACTTAGAGAGATATCCCGTCTTGTCAAAGCTGGTGGATCACGAAGACTTGTATATCTACTTGGCCATGTTTGTACGTGCCATAAGTGTTGCACTGCTTCGCAAGAAGAATCGAATTTAGAGACTGGTCTATTATGTTAGCAAGAGATTAGTAGAGCTGAAAGGAACTATCTAAAGATAGAGAAATTGACATACTTCTTGTTGATTGCTTCACGAAAGCTCCGCCCCTATTTTTAGGCTCACCCCATCAATGTTTACACCGATCAGCCATTACGGCATGTCCTACAACTACCTGATATGTCTAGAAGGTTACTCAAGTGGAACATCAAGCTAAGCCAATTTGATATTACCTATCTTCCTTGGAAATCTATCTAGGGATAGGCATTGACAAACTTTATAGCTGAGTTCACTGCACTAGATGATCTCTTAGAGAGTAGTGAAGCCCTTACCATCCGATGGAAAATGTATAATGATGGAGCCTCTAATGATCGTTGTTCTAGAGCCAGAACCATAGTAGTAACTTTAAAGGATTGACGAATTTGTTACATTTGAAGCTTGAATTTCTTGCAATGAACAATAAAGCTTAATATGAAGCTCTAATTGTGGGACTTAAACTTGCCAAAGAATTGGGAATAAAATCTCTTGAAACCTTTTGCGATTCTTAGTTAGTTGTATACCAAGTCAGGGAAGATTACCATGCTAAAGAACAGCATGGTATTGACTGACTTAAACTTGCCAAGAGATATTGACTGACTTTGAGTATTATGACATCACGCACATTCCCAGGATCAAAACAAAGAGGCCGACTCATTGGCAAAGTTTGCTAGCACCGGTGATGCACAACAAATGGGTTGGTACCAGTCAAAGTACTAGTTGGTCCAAGCATAAACCAAATGGAAGTCGATTATGTGTTGGAGATGAATCCTGAGAAGGAGTCATGGATAACTACGATTAAAGATTATTCACGATAGGGAATCCTTCCAGAATGAAGGAATGATAGACGAAAAATCCTTCGCAAACCTTCAAGATATATCATTCAGGAAGGAGACATGTATCGAAAGAGTTTTTCCGTTCCCCTGACCCAGTGTATTGCTCATGATGAAATACGAGTCCTAAAGGAATTTCATGAAGAGGAATGTGCTGATCATACCGAAGGGCAAACCCTAGCAAAGAAAATACTCCATTATGCATATTACTGGCCAATTGTCAACCGAGATGCTGTTGATTACGCTAAGCAATGCGACAAGTGCCAGATGTATGCAAAATTTCAGAGAGCTTCACCGATGGAAATTACACAAATGGTCAGTCCATGGTCATTTGCCACATGGGGCATAGATATTATCGGTTCCTTATCAACTCTAAAGGTTGTGCAAAGTGCGCCATCGTACCAGTTGATTACTTCACAAAATGGACTAAAGTAGAACCTTTAACCACGATCACGACAAAGAAAATAATCAATTTCATTGTCTGAAACATCATCTGTCGTTTTTGCCTTCCATGAATCATTGTAATAATAATGGAACCCAATTCGATATTGCTAAATTCAAAGACTTCTGTCATCGAAATCATATTAAAAAGAGATTTACAGCAGTTTCTCACCCTCGAGCAAATGGAAAAGTTGAAGCCATGGACAAAATCATAAACTCCTGGAAAAGGCTTGAGACAAGTGGGTGGATGAACTCCTTACAGCATTGTGGGCTTACGGAACCACCTACATGTCCGTGACTAGCCATACTCCATTTGCCCATGCTTACTGCTCCGAAGCCATCAACCATGTTGAACTCGATGTCCCTTCTCATCGAGTGACCAACCATGACCCCAGAATGAATAGAGATCTCCTCTTAGACTTGATATATGAGAAGCGCGATTGAGGGCGGTTGCACATCGACACTGAGTCGCTCGATACTACAACACTAAAGTCCTACCTAGGACATTTCAAATGGGTGATCTTGTTTTGAAATGGGTTTTTCATGTCCCGTCGCACTTGAATTCTACTTAGGAAGGAGCGTACGACATCAACTAAAGGCTTAGATAAGGAAATTAAAAGCTAGCAACTATTAATGGCGTCACACTCCTAAGAGCGTGGAATAGTGAGCATTTACGATGCTATTTTACTTTGTTTATTCTTTTTCACTCAATCGTATCTAATTTTTGAATTTTCTTTAGGATTTGATTTTCCAGATATGTAATAAGACAAATTATGTCATTTCTTTTAATTTTACAAATAAAATTTGAAATTTCCTTTGTATTTATGTTTGCTTTAGCATTACATATTAGTTATGATATCTAACTAACTAATATTGACATGTCTGAGCAGGTTCCCAAAGTTTGGAGCCAACTAATTGCATAAGTTCACGATTGGGCGAAACTAAATGAATGTGGTCCGATCAGTCATTCGATGATTCTCGCTGACAACCAGATGGGCGAAGTTCCTAATGAGAAATGGATATCACTTAACCATCCAATAATCATATTAATTCCACCAAGCAATGGGATAAACATGAATCAAAAGCGATCATAACACAATCTTACGCTCTCTAAGTTAAACCCCGAGGTTGGAGGCAAATCAATCGATTAAGGAAAGTATGCTCCGACTATTTTTCGATCGCCCACTAATCAACTCTTATCCCCGGAGTGTGGTTATGAGTATAAACAAATAGATGAATGTGATTCAACCACTTACTATTCCATAAACTCTGACCTGTAACCGATAGGAGGAGTATAAATTTGCTAAGGATGGAATTCGACCATCCACTATCTAACTCCTCTAACCCAAGACTGGGGGTAGGAGTATATTCACTTAAGCTGCTTAATTCAACAATGTAGCACTAAGGTTGGAACCCGGTGTTTGGTACAACTTAAGGCCACGACCACATAGAGGCCTTGAGTAAAATTAACAGATGATTAATCAACGAGCAACAAAGTACAAGTACATTGAGTGGAAAAGTAATAGCTTTATTACTCAAACAAAATTCGCATAAGAGTTCAAAAAAAAATAAAGAACTTTTATTTATGCATTAAACTTGAAAATCGTAGTACAAGTTTACCAGAAGCGGGGTCATACCTGCACAAAAATGACCAACAAAAAGTAAAATAGCTACATAAGCTATATACAAACTAAGCCGACGTGATGGCTACTTCTTTTGATTCTTCTCCCTTTTGAGTTTCTTGGGAGTTTACCCACCCGAGACTCCACCTATTTCCTTTCTTCGATCCTTTACCACTACCTTTACCACCTTTAGCACGAGAGCTTTCAGATGTTAGAGGGAGTCCTTCGGGTGGAGTGACTTGAGTGGGACGAGGTTTGGATCATCGACATCCACATCAATGGGTTTAGTTTTAGCTTTCTTCTTCAGTGACTCCTCCCTCTCGATGTGCTCCTTCAAGCTAAGCTCATCAGTGTGCTTAGAGGCACCTGTGATCATAGCATCATAAGATTCATCATGCAGCAGCCGATCATCGGCCTTTTCATCAACAAGAGCTCCAATAATTTAAACATCGAGCCTTGGAATGTCGTTAGCGACTAGAATGTCGATAAGTGTCGGTTGTTGCTCCCCAGCGGCACCATTTCTTGGAGTTTGACTGGGAACCATGAGACTTATAGATTTGTGGGAAAAAGCGAATAAGCACAAAACTATTGGGCAAGAAAAAAAAACTTTTCGAGTAATGGAGAATTGAGTGGGATACCTGCATTCGACGGACTTTTAGTAGTTGCAAGAGTGCTCCCTTCGTGAATAGGAATCAGCTTCTTTGATTTATAACCGGGTCTATCCGAATCATAGCTCGGATCTTGTCTCGGGCCAAGAGAAACTAATGTTCTGGCTATTTGAAGTGAAGAATGACATTTGGGATTGGACCTGAAGCTTCAGTAACATCTTTCCCTTTGCCAAAGGATGCGAAAATATCAAAATATCGGAGCCTTTCAGCGGCAAGATCTAAAGGTTCATTCCCATGAAGGATCTCTCGTACCAGTTTCTCCTTATCCAAATTAGCTTTACCGAGGGCATTCTTCTTCTTCATTTCAATGAAATATTCCCAAGCCTTAGCAAGCAATTAGAGGTAACTCTCTCTAAGAAAACTCAAGTTATGGTGGATATTAGGACTTTGGCATTGCATTCAACAATCAAAGGAACAAACATGTCCTTAATCTCATTCCAGCTAGCCTCTTTAGCATCCTCCAACCAGGCCTCAATTTGCCCTCTAACTTCATTATGGCCAGGTTCCCTTGCCTCTTCCTTGAGGGCTTCGATTTAAACGAGCTACTCGTCATGTTTAATTTTTAGTTCCCGAGCCTCGACGACCTCTTCACAATACTTTTGAAACTTCTCTTGAGCCTTAAGTTTTTCTTCCTTCTCTTTCTTAAAAAGCTCTTCAAGTTCCTCAATGCGGTGGGCTAGAGTGTCTTTCTCTTTTTGCAGTGTGTCCTTCTCCACAACAAGCACACTACTATAGCTAAGGGCAGCGCCCAACTCCTTTTTGTAAGCCATTTCTAGACGATTAACAACTTCGGATGTTGCTTTAGCACTCTTCCTGTCATGGCTAACTTCATAGTCAACTCTATAATCTCATCATCTTGGTGTTTAATTATGTCATTATCATGGATCCCTCTTGCTTAAGGCAATCGATTTCATGTTGCCTTTTAGTAGACACCTCAGAGATTTTCTCAGCTAAGTGTTGAAATGCTTTATGCTGTAAAAAACAATATCGACGCATGCAAGTGAACTCGCTTTAGCATTCCCTAATTATACGGATAGATGGAAGAAACTTAAGCTCATTAAAGATTTTTTTTGGAAATTTGACCTTATGTTTAACCAATTGTTTTGTCGTAAAGATCTCAGGATTTGCAGTAGTCAAAACTGGATCAAGAGTAACAATATGACGTTTGCTCGACTAGCGATCGTGAAGCTGTCAAGAACTAGATGAACCTGAATGATGCTCGGCTGGCACAACAGTTTGGGGAACATGAGAAGAGGTATGATTACCTCCATGTACAGAAGGATTAGGCTTAACTTTCCGATGAGATGATTTTGATTAGGACTTGGGCTTAGAAGATGAAAACTCTCTTGGATGATGGCTTCTTTCCCGGCTGTCACCTTTTTCTCAATACCCGCCCAAGTCTGGACCAGGATTGGATCCATAATGTGTTGAGGAGCCACTCAAGCATTAAAGGCATGAGAATGAGACAAAGTGCCTGCAAGCCAAACAAAAGCATGTAAGTGATAATCAAATAAAAGATGGAAAACTCGTGTAATAAAGTGCATGTGATTGTGTATGTCCTAGTGTCCCCTCGATGGACCAGTTGTTGTAGCCTTACTTATGGCAGTAATTTCTCCTCTGCCAGTAGGAGGAGTGTCATCACCCATCCTAGTGGGAGTGATAACCCCCCCGATGCTTAAATTGGGAAAGTCAAAGGTCACGATATCGTCAGGGATCAGGAGACTTGAGAATCCTTCCATCGAACTTTCTAAAGGCTGAGACGAAGACTCTTCTTTAATAGAGGTGATGATAAAATCAGACTTTTTAGCAGTTTTTCTCCTATGGATTTTGTAAGCAATATTTTTTCCTTTTCTTGCCAGGGCATGAGATTGTGTGCCTTGTGATGATTCGACCTCGGGTATGTTGCCCAAACATACATCATCATTGCCAGGCTCGTTGGCTTTATCACTTCTAATTTTTCTTTCTTCGGCATTGTCTCGAGCCTCCTCGTTTGGGGACATAAGTGGACAGTCAGTGCTACCTTTGTGTCTTCCCATATTTCTTCACGGTGTAATGCTTCCTGGAAGTCTGATGCTACGACCCTTTTCCAGCAACCCGAAAAGAGATGACCACTCGTCAGTTACGAGTGATCTAGTGTCCCGGTCTTCGACTAGAGTAGCGCGAATTATATAAACCGCCTTTGAATAACAGTCGTCTTCGGATCGTGGATGGACACTTGCAAAATTTTCAAGTATTTTGTTAGTTCAGGATACACCTTGGACTTAAGAATTTGAATCGTATCCCATCTCATGAAAGTTTGGGGATCATTATTGATATATGACCCTATTCTAATTGATCCGCCATTCGATCGGAGTTTTAAACCATTCAAACGTTGGACAACGATGCATATGGGAAAACGAACTAGACTGACGATGACTAGAGCGTCTCCTCCAGTCCAATCCTATTTATTGGTGGATTCAGCGGTTATAATATCCGAGGAAATTCAATGAACCGACTATGTCGGCTTACTCATTGAAAATCGACCCTGGGTTACATCTTATGAATTATGAGTGGTACATGGACTCCGCCAAAGTGACGGACGTCGTCGAATGCAGATGTTTTCCTATATTCCATGAAAGAATAATGATCGTGTGGTTTATGCGATTATCACCCAAATCCATCTTCTCATTTAATCATTCAGCTAAGAAGTTTTTCGAATAATTCATAATGTATGTGAATCACCCCAAGGATGCGATGTCATTATCCAACTTGTTCCAAACGACAGGTGAGCCACTCAAGGACTCCTTGTAGAGGTTCAACACTTTTGTCAATAAAGTGAGAAATCCTAGTTAGCACATCATACTAGTGGCATTGATAAAGGGAATCGACCCTGAGATAGATTTTAGAAAATGATTAGCTGGAGAGCCTCCTACGATCTTGGATTATATCCGTTACAAAGTGAACCAGAACCTAAGTAAGGAGGAGGTAGAGCAGAGAAGGAAAAAGAATGATGCAGAGCCATTGCTTGAAGGTATTCAAAGCGAGGGCAACATTGAGGCCTTAGATGAGGAATTAGATTCTAGGAGACAACCTAGAATTCCAAAATTCAACTTATATACTCCTTTGAATGATTCAATAAAATCTACTTGGAGACTTACGACTCAAAGCAGTACTAGAAACCAGCCTCGAGAGAGTCCATGGAAACCCAAAAGAAATAAGGGAAATGTTGTATTTTTCAAGATACACACGTTCATTATACTGTAGATTGCAGACAACTCCAAGATGTGATCGGAAACCTAATCCGAAAATGAAAAATATGCAAGCCCCACATAATAGTGGGCAGGGAACATCCGACCCCTATCAGTAAAGAACTTTGATTATCAATTGGACCACCTACGGTCGACTTCCAACTGAGAAAGGCTTGGGCAAAGTGGAGTAGCAAGCATAAAATGTTGCTCCACTTATTAACAAGATTTATTTCAATTTCAATTATGTTGTGAACAACGACTAACTTGAACTAAACTACTTCCAAACAACGTAGGTGACCAAATACTCAGAGTTGGGAACCAACCAATCTACAAGGACCATGATCAGACCTTTGGAGTTTCATCAAGATGAGAGTGAGTCAACCGCTCATCCGCTACCATATGCCCCTGACTTGGGGACAAGGACTCAAATTGGAAAGTGGGTGTGACTTAACCATCCACCTCCTGCTTTATGTTTTAATTCTGATAGAATATTTATGCCTTACTTAGAGTGTGACAAGGTCAGAATTCAATACAAAGTGGACACGATTGACCATCCTCTAATCAAGTTCCATGCTTGACTTAAAGTTCACCAAAGTTCTTTAGCCTCTCTTGAAGCTCAACAATACTGAGGCCTAACCAAAGTGGATGTTATTTGATCATCTACACATTAACTCCTGCCCTTGACATAGGAGGCAGTCTAGGAAATCGACTAAAGTAGGCACGATCGACTGTCTACTCATCAATCACCACACTCGACATGACTACAGCTTGAGGTGGATCGACTTGACCGTCCACCCAATAACTCTCTACCTCGACTTGCCAGGAAGAGTACGGAGAAAATTGGATGAAACCCGACCATCCAACCTAAGCACGGAAGTGATCCGACCATCCAACCTAAGCATGGAAGTGATCCGACCATTCCTCGCCTACTCCCTTCCTTGACTTGACAAGAAGAGCTACAATCATCAAGCAGATATGAATTGACCGTCTCACTTGCCAAGTTTTATCCTCGGTGCTAGGGGTAGAATTTCATTCCATGAATGAATGTGATTCAACTGTTAATTTTATAACACTTACCTTGACTTGACATTTGGAGTATAATTAAAAAACAGGTGCAACTGGCCACCTATTATATAACTCTAGTTCCAGAGCATGGACTAGAGCATAAACACAAAAAGATGGATGCGGTTCGACCGTCCATCGATCAAATCTAATTGCCAGAGTGCGGACTGGAGTATAAACACAAAAACATGGACACGGTCCGATCGTCCATCGATCAACTTTAGTTCCCAAAGTGTAGACTGGAGTATAAATAAAAAAAGGTGGATGCGGTTTAACCGTCCGCTCTCTAACTCTCTCCCTGGCTTGGAGGAAAAGACACAACTCAAAATGGATGTGGCCTGACCATCCTCTCCCCCAATCGGGCATGGAGTTTGCCAGTACACTCATCTCACTCCCAAGGTTCGGCAAAAGCAAGATCAAAATGAAAGTGAACATAGTATGGCTATCCATGCATCAATTCCTGCCCCGAATGCAAGGGGCAGATTGAGAGCCCAAATTTAAGTCGGATACATCTGCAAATCAGCTGATTCCAAAGATTCGACATAAAGAACTCCAAGTAAGATTGAAAGTGATACGACCGACCACTCTTCAATTGCTAACCCTAACTTGGGGGTAGAAAAGATGACTAGGGAAAATGTGGTTCAACCATTTTTTGGAATAACTTTAAGTACCCAGAGTGTGGACTAGATGTAAACACAAATTGGATGTGATTCGACCAACCACCAAGAAACTCTTATCCCCTAAATGCGAATATAAGTATAAACAAATAGATAGTGTAGCTGGACCACTCATTGTTCCATAAAATATGACCTAAACTTGACAGCAGTAGTATGAACATGCTACGGATGAGACTCCATCATCCACGAACTAACTCTGCTAACCTAAGACTGGTGCAGGAGTACAGATTACTAAAATCCGAATACGATAGCTCACTATAGCTCTTGCTTGGTGTTTTTTATGACTCAAGGCAATGACTATAAGGAAGCCTTAACACAAAAACAATCGGAATGACATCCGAAGTTATGGGTGACCGACTATATCGTTCCATTAGATCGAGGGTCAATATCGATCCGCACCAACCACAAATGGATGTGAACTGAACGTCCATCGAATAATTCCGATCACTAAAGCATTGATAGGAGAATAAACCATGAATGAGTGTGATTTGACCATTCATTCTCCATCACCTTCCTTTGATCCATCGGGAGGAGTATGAAACCGGATAAGCATGACTCGACTGCACCTGAGCTGACTGTATCTCTAGATTTGACGGGAGAATATGGATCAAAATGGGTGTAACTTACCATCCAGCTCTAAACGAATGCGACACGATCGTTCATTCATTGACTCTTACCATGATCCAACTAGAAGAGCATTATAAAGAGGACATGACTCGACTATCCACACACTGATCCTTGCCCTTGGTCTGATAGGGAAAGCATCAATCACTGATTGGATGTGACTTGACCATTTATTCTTTAGGTCCTGGCCCAGAGTATGGTGACATTTGCGTTGAATGTGGATGTGACTAACCATCTAGTACCCAAATCATGCCCAAAATCTGATGGAGCATCGAGCTCTTCCCTTGGAAAGGGAAAACTAAGATACAATCCAGAGTAGGTGCAACTCATCCTTCCATTAAAAACTCGATCCGGTGATTCAAAAAGAAAGAGTATAAAGCTAAAGTGGACATAACTTTCCTTCATACCTATCGATGTATGCCCTAGACTTGGGGGCACAAGCGAGAAACAAGATGAATGTGAACTGACCATTCATCGATCAACCTAAGTCTTTGAAGCTTAGGTGCGAGTATAAACACGTTTAGGACGAGACTCGGCCATCCATGCAGTACATTTATCAACTCGAGGCCGGGGATAGAGGTGTGATCATCCAAAAGCTGACTATAATAGCTCAATATTGTGACTCATACCTAGTATTTACAATTACTTGAGGCTATGACCGAAAGCATGCCTATAGATAGAATCTGACGAGTCAATGCCCAAGCTCATTGGCAACTGACCATCACTCCCGAACGATGAGTAACGGATCATGAGTATATTGAATGGAAAGAATGTTACTCGAATATACAAGCAGACTCAAACTCATAGCAAGAGCTAGCTAGTAGTTGTGCACAACATGAGGCTGAACCCTACTCATCATTTGATTCAATGTGCTTCTAAGCCTGATCTTTGTCCCTTTGCGGATAATCGCTCAAAGCATTTAGGTCCTTTCACCATCAAACTAAATAACTCATGACCAGGATATAGGATTCAATCGTAGTAACCATTCCAATTGGATTTCACGTTGATTGTTACGCGAAACAGTTACGTTCGAACTCATGGAATCCAAGGCTGCACCCGCTGAGCTAACGATTGACATTCCCGTCAGCCATGGCGACCCAAGGAATTACCTAGCTTTCTCCGAATGAATGCTGATGTGTTCGCTTAGACCCATCTGACATGTGTGTGTATCTCGTCGACTATCGCCAGCCATGCATTGAATATCGACCCGAGGTATATCCCAGTGAAATAAAAGCAATGCAGCATGGAACTGGAAAGATTTGATGCACTTAAAAAGGAGGTAGACAAACTAAAAAACAATGAGTTTATCTGCGACGCCCTCTACCCGAAATGGGTATGCAATCCAGTTCATGTGAGAAAAGCTGATGGAAAGTGGTGAAATACATCGACTACTCTGACTTGAACAAGGCATGCCCGAAAGAAAGCTTTCCAATTTCGAGGATTTACTAGCTGGTAGAATCAACCACTAGATATGAACTGCTTTGATTTATGGATACGTATTTTGGATACAACCAGATCCCGATGCACGTGCCCGACCAGGGGCACACCAGCTTCATTACTGATCTTGGGCTATATTGTTATATTGTGATGTCATTTGAACTAAATAATGTTGAAGCTACTTACCAAAGATTAGTCAACCGGATATTCGAAGATCAGATCAGCAACCAATGGACGTATGTGTGGATGATATGCTCGTGAGATCACGACAATCAAACGATCACATCGATGACTTGGCAGAGATGTTCAGTTTCTCCAAAAACATGAAATGAAACTCAATCCCTTGAAATGGTCTTTTGGTGTTGCATCAAGGAAATTCTAGGATTTCATTGTCAATTCTTGCGAAATTGAAGCCAATATCAAGAATATTTAGGCAATTAGAAATATTCAAGCACTAAAGACTATGAAACAATGCCTTCTGGTTCTCTCCTTGGTGCTCATTAGGTTTGATTCTATCTACTCTTATTGACTACAATCTTATCTCTAACTCTGGTATCCCTCTCCATGCAACTGCTAATGATTATTTCTCTGATGATGGTATTCATCTGCCCTATGTTTCCTCGACCTCTCTGATTTCTGTTTGGAAACTCATCAGAGATAACTTCTCTAAACACAATTTAGAAGGTCTGGCATGGTGTGATAAATCCCACAGCATCGCTAATGTTTACAATTCGATCATATGCAGCACTTCCAATTCTAACTTTGCCTGGCACTCAAGAATTTGGCAATCGGGATCTAAACCAAAGCATAACTTACTTCTCTGGAAATGCCTAAATAATGCTCTGCATACTCAAGACAACCTTGTGAAGAGGAATTTCATCAATCACTCTAAATGCATTCTTTGTAACCGTGCTCCTGAGAACGTTGGCCATCTTCTTTTCAACTGTCTCTTCTCCTTTCAACTTTGGCGTCGTACTCTATTACACTTAAATGAACATCCTCCTGTTCGTGACTTCAAAATTGAATGGATTCGTATCTTCAAAGCTACTCGATGGAAATCGCATTCTTCCATTTGCCTTCTCAAATACCTCAAGTTAACAGTGGCTGCCATATGGGAAGAGAGAAATAATAGAAGATTTGCCAATAAACGCTCTTCCCTAACTGCCGTGCTATGCAAAATTATTGGATGATGCCTTTTGTCTTGTATTCATGCAGTTTGATTGCGTTTGCGCCTTTGTTTTTTTTCCTTTTGTTTAAGCTTCTCTAAGCTTTGTATCCTTTTTCTCTTTTATTTTAATAAAAGTGGACTGTCCACTCAAAAAACAGGCTGGCTTTGCTAAAAAAAAAAAGACTATGAAACAATTATAGAGCCTAAATGGGAAGGTTGTTGCCCTAAGCTAATGTATTTCTTTCTTCGACCTAATCAAAAGAAGGAACTCTGAATGGACAAAGGAGTGTGAAGATGCATTCTAGGCTCTGGTGAACCAGTTAGAGATGCCTCTCATCTTATCCAAGCTGCTGGATCATGAAGATTTATACATCTATTTAGCTATGTCAGTACACGCCATAAGCACCGCACTGTTATACAAACGGAATTAGATCTAAAGACTGGTATATTATATAAGCAAGCAATTGGCAGTTGTTGAAAGAAACTACCCGGAGCCGGAAAAGCTCACATACTGCATGTTGATTGTGTCATGAAAGCTTTGCCCTTACTTCCAGGCATATCCCATCAATGTTTACACTGATCAACTATTAAGACAGGTCCTACAACTACCTGAAGCGTTTGGATGGCTACTCAAGTAGCTGAGCCAATTTAACATTACTTATCTCCCTTGGAGAGCCATACAGGGACAGGTACTGGTAGACATCATAGTTGAGTTCACTGCACAGGAGGATGTACCAGAGAGCAGTGAAGCCCCTACCATTCAATAGAAAATGTATATGGAAGGAGCATCCAATGATCGACGTTTTGGCACTAGAATTATGTTAGTAACCCCTAAGGAACGGTCGATCTGCTATGCCTTGAAACTCGACTTCCCTGCAACAAATAACGAAGCTAAGTATGAAGCCTTGATTGATGAGCTCAAACTTGCCAGAGGACTGGGAGTAATTTTTTTACAAATCTTTTATGATTCCTAGCTAATAGTAAGTTAAGTCAGGGGAGAATATCAAGCCAAAGGACAGCGACTTGCTCCTTATCTTAAACGGGTCTAGAAATTATTCAACGACTTCGAGTATTACATCATTACTTACATCCCCTGAGAAAAAAATGAGAGAGTCGACTCACTAGACAAGCAGCTAGTTCAGGGGATACGCAGCAAATGGGCTTATTCTCAGTTGAAGTGCTTAACGCTCTAAACATTGACCAGATGGAGATCGACTTGATCTTGGAGACGGAGCCATGAAAGAAGTTGTGGATGACTCCTATCAAAGAAGACACATAATGAGGAACCCTTCCTGAATGGAGGAATGATAAATGATAGACCATCCACAAAGCTTTATGCTACACCATCTAGGAAGGGTTTCTCCATTACCCTGCTTCGATGTATCACCCATGACGAATTCAAACAAGTATTCAGAGGAAGTCCTAGAATCAAAATCATTTTTGAAGAAACACCATTTCTCTTGCCATCAACATCCAAACCCAACTATTCTAGAAACTGATCGCAACCACCCCTCATATGTGGCAGGCTATATACAAAAATAGTATGAGGATCGATTTATAAAAAATGCAAACGATTGAATTGCATTCTACAAAATTGGTGATAACCTATTAGCATATGAATGCATCCAAGAGCAAACGACAAGAACGTGTACATGTGCATCCTAAGAATTTGATTTTGTGAAACCAACAGAAGTCGAATTTTCACCTAGAGTTTTCAAACAAAAAACCAGATCATATAACCAATGCCTACTAGCTCGGTGGAACCTATTGTTATAGAATGAAGTAAAAATCATCATTAGATAAAGTAACCTGTCCCCCCCTTTGGTGTAGAGTGAGTGTCAGTGTTCTGTGGTGAAGTGCTATGCAATGCAGTGTGGTAAGTTATACAAAATTAATGATGGAAAAGACGACGAGGCTTCGAGGTTCGACTGGAGTGACCTTCATTGCTACCCGTCTTAGCCATTTCTGTATGTCATTAGGGAATGATTCAGCTTAGGCTTTACAATCGATTGTCAGCAAGTAAAAGACCGATTTTTATGTTTAGATCACGGGTGAGCTTCAAGAGAATTGTCAAAGCCATTAGTTCATGTGAAAGTTAAAAAGTCATATATTACTAAATATGTAGTTTAAGTCCTATATGAGTTATATGTGTTCACTTAAATATTCAAGGCCGAAGCTCACCTTTAAACTCAACTTCGTTTGTTTAGATTCCAGTTTGGGTTTTGGTAGTTAACAACCGATCGTTCAATCTAGTCAAATATTGTGACCATTCACCCTATCCATTTCATCTGATCGTTCACCCCACCCAATAGTCCGACCGGTCAGTCCAGCATTCTCACTGATCGTTCATTTAAATCATTCAATGTAATCCATCACTACCCGATCGTTCAGATTATCAGCATTTAGCCGATTGTTTGGGTTTAATCATTATTGTAAAATCATTCTACACTCCATATCGCCCTCATACGATTGTTATGGTGCGATCGATTCATCCCAAAACAATGCTCGACCTTAACTCTATATGATCAATCCATACGATCATTTTGCTAATCGATCCATCCACTTCAAAATTCACCAAGTCCAAATGTTCAATCACCACTCCAATTCTCTAACTCCATCTCCTCCAACCGCTACTCAATCCATGCTCGATTCGAATGTTATGAGATAGGTGAAACCCAAAGTCTCGCTATTGAAGCAAAACAAATCAAAATCGACCTACCTAAACCAGAATTCGAAGAAGCGAGTCGGTTCAGGTTCGAATCTATGTGGGATCTAAACGAACAAGTACAACAATGGTTAGTGTGGAGAAGGATTAATTCTTGTTTCATAAATTCGAATCGTTGTTTGGAATGATGGAGGAAAAGAGGGAGGATGATTCATTTTCTTTTCTACTTAAAATTTGGAATGATATGAAAATGAGAAGTGGAAATGAAAGTTTCTAAGTGAAATGCTTTTTTATGAATAGACAGGCCAATCCTTTATGGCATAAAAAAATTGCAACGATCGTTTTATACGATCTAAAATTCTGAAAGCCCAGAAACGATCAGACAAGATTGTAAAATAATAAAAATAAATAGCAATAATTGTACATTTATGGATATGAAAATCCATTCAATAATGATGATCAGTCATGATCATTTATGAAAATATCAAAACTTGACAACGACCTGTGAATGTGCAACCATGATTGGTAGTCACGTACAAACACATGTACGTACTAGTATGCATTTAAAACTTCAATTTTTTGAATCAACAGAAATTGAATACGTGCTTCAAACCAATCAGAGACAGGAAGAAACTAGTTTGCTGGAACTTGATAGTCATTGGATAATCATCAATAAGCCATGATCTTGTATTTATACTGCTGGAAATCGACCAATGGTTATGACGAATAGAAAGAGACACAACAATCAGCAAATAAAACATTTTGTCCTTGAAATTCCCGTACGACCAATAAATAAAATAAACAAGCACATAACAATACCCAATAGTATCAAAATTACTAGCAAGCAAAGCTCACATTTTGCTCAGGTTTAAAAGCCCTCTCATCGCCAAACTACGATAAATAACCTACTAAGCATATCTTACGTTCAAAAGCCTCAAGTTATTACTTAGAAGATTATTTAAGCTACCTAGAACAAATCGAAGAGTCCTATCTGTAAGACAACAAAACTTAACATACATATGTACTTAATCCCATACAATGTGCATGGATTGTCTGTATGAAATATGTGATCTGGTCACTTGCTCGATCAAGTAATTTTCACTTCCCAAGTAGTATAGATCACTTGACCTCTCTATTGCGGACTTTGATTAGGTTCGTTGATTAACAAACATGGTTTACCATGCATGGCCATATACTATGATAGAAAACCATGCGATCATATCAGAATTCCATTTCCAGCGTTCGTCGTTGAGAATCGAATGAAACATTCTTGCTCCAAGTAGTGCAAATCCCTTTGAAACCATATACTCAAATCCTAGATCAAGGATAGTGACGCGAATAAAATGATCTACGTACATCTTGCATATTTTATCCTATTGGTTTCTTTAACTGGGCCAATCTATTTTTTATGTCACATCCATTTACACAAATATTATCTCATTCAATACTAAAATCATCTATGAAGCATTTCTTAAAAACACGACTCAAGTTTATAAATGTCCTATAACTTAAAGTCACAGTCATACAAAACTCTACAACATCCTAAGAGTATATACAAAATATTCGATTCATTTTGCTTTCTATAATTCGAACGAAGGCCTAAAATAAATCTCGGTTTGATAGCCGAGTCAACATTTTTGACTTCTTAACTATCAGATCAGGCAAGTAGCTAGGATGAGCAAGACATTAGTATCCAAATTCAGGCTTAGAGTCTACTTTTCTTAGACACCCTTAAGGTAAAGATGTTTATTAGTTGGCACACTAACATTGAATGGTTTGCTTAAAAGGATGTACAACAAATTTAAAAGTTATTTTAACTTACTGCCTTCTCAATTTAAGTGCTGCAAAAAACTCCTCTTTATATTTTCAAAATCACTTAGCTTCAAATTCTATAATGATCCAAATGTTTCAGACTGTCCAAAATCGTCGAAAAATTCATTTCATTGTAACGAATGAAATTACCAACCAAACACATCATAATATGATGAAAATACCACACTGCCCTATTGCATATGATACATGCATCAAAAAAATAACTTATTAGAATTTCACTTATTTATTGGATACATTTTACTCTAAAAGGAAAATAAGAAGAGGTTCATAATTATTCGGGTTATGCACTACCACTTGGGCTCCCACATAGTATACATATAAATCTTTTCTATACGGAATGCTCCTATCAAAATCTGTATTAAACTATTATATATTATATATATAATTTCTATAAAGTAATCTTTAGAGCTAAATACCATGTTTTTATCTCAAACCATTTGAAAAATAATAATATATATATAAATATACCTTTAGTATATAAACAATATTTTTGGGATTAAAATCAAAATCTTTTCAAAGATGTATTAATTAATTCGTAAAATCATGTAAGAATCATGATCTTACTATGTAAACCAATTTTCAAAATGATTACTTTAAAATCCATATAAAATATACATAAAGATCGAGTAACATAAAAATGATACTAAGAAAATGGGTCCTACCAAATTGTATTATGCATCCCCTTGCTAAGAAGGGTAATACTCTCAAGAAATACTTACCAACTAAACAATTTCTCGTCCATTTTTAGTGATTTTCAAGCCACTCGAACTGGATAACATAAAAATATTTTATTATCGAACCGACTCATTGATTCTGATTGCAATCTCGAACTCTAACGATTAAAGGTCTTTTCAAAATATTAGTATTCGCAATTACTTTCAAATAACACCGTTATTATTTTCTTTAAAACCTTAGAAACTATTTTCAAATACAACGGGATTTAATTTCTCAAAATATCAGTTTAAATTCTCTTCGTTTATAAACTATATTTTGTAAACCATACTTATAAAAATTTATACTAAACTTATTTATTACAGTAAACTTATAACCCAACATTACCATCGAACACCTTATAGTCAAACTGTGAAAATTATAATCAGAAGGTATTTGCTTCAACGCACCCATAAATACTATACACAACCCATGCAATAAAAAGGTAAATTGCTCATAAACCGAGCAAGCACAAATCAATAATCGATAGACAATAATAAATTCTTATAAACCAGCAGAGCATGACAAATCAATCTACAAAGGACAGCAATACTTATAAAGTGGTCAAACATGGCTAAACTAATCAAGGAGGAGTAACAAATGAACCCCATCATTCCCTACATTAATTAAACTACATCACAAATAAGACTTGTAACAATTACCTTTAAGACAAATGTTTATAACAAATATAAATACACTCTCGTATGTATAATACACCCAACTCATTCTAGGGCATCATTTATCCTATATCTATTGAGTTACACAACCAAAACCATTTTGTTTTGCTAACCTTCGGCTCTGATACCAGTGGTAACATTTGCCCTATTGATGGTGACTATAAATGGTAACCTCATATCTGAATTGACGGCCAGCCTCTTACAACCAACCCTTAAAGGGTCATGTAGGGGTAAGAATCAAAGCTTCTTCATAGTTTACGGTGAAAGAACCTCCTTTCACGTGCATAAAGCACCAACCAGAAATGATCGCATTTGAAAATTAAGTCTTGTATATTTGTTTCTACCTTCTTAACTTACACTATCCCTTGGTCCAGAGTAAAGCCACGTAGTTTAGAGCACTGGTTGCTTCAAAGCCCTACCTTGACACTTCATTTGTAACTCTACTTCCCATAGATGGGTAAATACACAAGACACAATTAAGTCACACAAGCGACTTCTATCCCCTTTTATTAAAAAATATTTTCTTTATAAGTACTTGTATATATATTTAGAATACTTTTATAAGAGATATATACATGTATACTACTACTTCACGATTCATTTCTACTCTTTAAATTCTTCAAAATGTAATTCTTATCTCAAAGGTATAAGAACATTCACAAATCACTTAGCAAGGTTTTCAAATTAAAATATAATCAAAGAGGTTTAAAAACAAATGTTAATAAAACATTATTATTATTATAAACCCCTTCTCTCTTATAAGTTAAACTCTTATTTTTTATCCTTTTTCCAGAACATTCCATATGTGTGTGTGTGTGTGTGTATCATTGTCTTTAAAACATTCTTTTCAAGATCTAATTACATTGAAAAGTGTATTCAAAAGAGTTAAAATCAAATGTTACTTTATCATTGTTTACTATAAACCCAAAACTATTTGCATGTATCATTATCTTTAAAACATTCTTGATAAAAATCTAATTACGTTCAAAAGGGTTAAATGTTACTTAAATATTGTTACTATAAACCCAAAACCATTTTATACCTGTCATTATCTTTGAAATATGCTTTTCAAAGATCTAATTACATTCAAAAGTATACTCGAAAGGGTTGAAAACAAATGCCACTTAAATATTATTTACTATAAACCCAAAACCATTCGCACTTATCGTTATGTTTTAAATATCTATAAAAAATATTATATAAAAATAACTAATTTAGAAATTACTAGAAAAAACATTTTAAAAATGTTACAAAATAGACCTTCTACTTTAAAAATTCATCAATAATTATTAAAAAAATATTTAAATCTGAAATCACTTTTAAATACTCCTAAACATGTATTAAACTTCCCTAAAAGATCTTAAAATACTTAATTTAAATATAATTTTCAAATACTTTTAGTTCATTTCACAGTCTATAGAAACACACAACAAGTGTTAAAAGGTCAAGAAGTGCCCCAATTGGTTAAAAGTGCTATTGTCAAGTGTTGTTACGGACCATGGACAAGAACAGATTTAGATATTAGAAAGTTTGGCCATTTTTGTACAAGTTAAAATCAATTTAAGGTCTTATTTTGTTTTTTACAATATATAGTACATTTATAATGATAACAACCATGCAAAAACCTTAAAACACGTCTATAAAATTCTACAAAAATTCACCAAAATAAGGGATTTAAAATGCATCCGTAGATCATTTGCTATATAAAAAATTCCACATCCAATTCAATGCTGCCAACAACCCGAAAAAACATGTATATATAATTTCAAGGCAACGTCACATGTTATAGAAGGTCACAAAAGTGATTATACATATTATATAGTTGTCATTTGCTTTCAAAAGTAAGCAGGGTCCAAGTTATAACTTCATTAGTTAATTTAACTTTATATTTACAGACAACATATATAACATAGTATATACATTTCAAATGTGAGTTAACTTACCCCAAAACCAATGCAATAACCCGGTTTTTAAGCAATAACTAATTTAAATTATATTGGTAATTTAATTATTAAAATTAAATTTGGAGATTTATTCAAAAAAACTACAAATATGTATATAATATTATTACAAATTACTAATTTAAATTATAGGGTCCAAGAACTTAAATTCTGAGAATATGACATTTAAAATCAAAAAAATTACAAATATGTAAATAATATTATATAAAAGTAATATAAATGAAATACAACATTGGTTTGGAAAATAAGCGACTATGAAATATAACTTTTATTTATTCAAATCAAATAGAATTTAGTTTTGCTAATTAAAAGAGGCCCAACTTACTCAACCCCAACAACTAACCTTTAAAATTAAGTATCCTGACTTCTCTATTTCTAGAGAATTCGATTTTTAGATTTTTCTTCCCTCTTTATAAATATAATATCAATGATAATATTGATTTGCTTTAGAAAATCATCCACTTACCCAAAACCCTACATCCTTAAAAATTCAAATTAAATTAAAATACAAATTTATAAATTCATAAATCCAAGCAAATGTTTCTCTACATCAATACACACTCGCGCTTGATGGAGAATTGGATTTCATCGAAGATTGGAAGCCTAAATGCATGCATTCAAAAAGAGAGGAACCAATGAGGAAGATGAACACCATATAAAGGTGAGAGTTTCACTCACATAACCTATGGATGATCAAATAATTATCTACATATGTTCATGAAATCATTAGATATATAGACATATAACGATACGAGCATCAAATAGAGGAGAATTAGGTGATATGCACCACCCAACATGATGAAAATGATTTGGAATTCCCCTGTTCTAGGCATGATCGATCGACTAGTCCTTGAGGACCGGTGGATTGGTGGCGAACCTGGAACAGAGGTGTTCTAGGTTACGCATGTGTGTGGGTTATCTTCTTAGTATGTGCATGTGTTTCAATATCTTGTGTTGGTTGCATATTAGTGAGATAGTGAACATATACATACACACACAGATATATATATATATATATATATATATATATATATGTCTGTGTATAGCATATATGTGAGATTATTTTTGTGTGTGTGATGAGTATTTACATATAAAAATACCTGATGCTGATGTTGGTTTTGGCCCATGTACCCTTTTCACTAAAATGAAGAAGTCTCCTTTTTGTGTGTTTTTTATTAGTTCGTTAATCT
The DNA here is from genome assembly GCA_030765085.1 of Allium cepa. NCBI lineage: Eukaryota > Viridiplantae > Streptophyta > Magnoliopsida > Asparagales > Amaryllidaceae > Allium > Allium cepa. The sequence continues at coordinate 294,817,572 of CM060941.1, read as the reverse complement.
TTGTTGTGCTTTAGATTCTCATCAGCACAGCCTATATATACATGCGAAAGCTTTAAAAGTTTAAGCTAAACTATAGAATTACATGTATTTTAAAATATAAAATAAAGTAAATATATACATATACACAATTTTATACTTGAACTATCAAGTCTTGTTATATACATTAATATTCCATAAATAAAGTGAATCCACTAGTGTTTCATTGAAATAAAACCTAAATTGTTATCTAATATAAATTTTACAGTTACTATTGTATATCTATGAATCTTAATATATATTGTTCATGTTTTGATAATAATATATTGTTATCCAGCTTATTATTTAGGTTATATTCAAGCAGACTTAAATGATCGAACTAGACGAGTGAACGATCGAAAAATGATCTAAGTTGGGAATAGCATAAAAATTCAAGAAAAAAGAGATATAAAAAATGATAGAAAAAGTTGAAAATTTGGAAATTCAGGTTTTTAGAAGGGTTAACTCGAAGCAAACTCACAAAATCCTCAGGTCTGACACGAAGTAGGATAGCGCTGGAAAAACTCCAAGCGTAACCTAAAGAAAAACAGGCAGAAGCCCCAAGTTAGGGGTCGATGCCGAGTCCACTCTAGGAATCGGTACCAACTCCTAAAAACCCAAGTCAAATACATGGAAAAGTCGGGTCTAACTTCAAGGAAGAGAACTTGGGTGGGACTCGGGTCAGACACACAAAAATCTTAAGTTTGACTCCAAGCAGGTGAAGGAAAACTCAAAACATGAAAATCTTAGAGAATTTTCAGGTCGAGCGAGTTGGACCTCTAGCAAGTCAACTAAAGTCAAAACAACCTAAGACAACATAATAGTAGGATTCGCCAAGTTAGGGATCGGTACAGACTCCTACTTGGGGATCGTTACCGACTCCCTAATATAGCTTAGTGGACCCTATCTTCTTCTGGCATGCCTATCTTGATGCCAAGAGCTCATTTCTAATGCTGTCATATTGATTCAATGCGATTCTCTACCAATCTCCGCGTACTCCTGAATTAGAAACTCTGTGTCTCTACAACTCCGTCGGCATCTCCAAAAAAATACCTAGGAGCCTATGCAAACAAAGCTTGGATTCACAACAGAACATCGAGAGGGACCACCAAAAGGAGTTGTAGTGGCCCACTCCCTTCTTTAGGGATTGCTATCGATCCCCCTATATGGTCAGTACCGAACCCCATGCTTAGCACATATAGGGTCAGTTTTTTCCGGAGGACTTGGTATTGGAAAGGAGCTTATGTAAGCGAGATTTAAGGAAGATATTTCGTTATTCACCCCTATAAATAGACCAGGCAACCTTTATGAGTGGGATCTTCTTCTCTTTTAGACCTGAGCATCTTCTCTTATTTGGCTAACTCATTCCTATTCATTATAATCAAGTATAAAAATGGATGTCAATCACTTATGATTGCAAATTGGTGGAAAAATAATATAGAAACCTTAAGTGGACGTAGGCTCAAATTGTCGAACCATTATAAAATCTCTGTGTGATTGCTTTTCTCTTTTCTTTTTCTTTTACATTCTCCATTCAATCTCAACCCTTTTATTATCTTGGTTGCTTGTCTACTATCGGATTGCCTAAAATCCAAGGAAGAGATCCAATTTCTTATCAACTAATTTCCTTACTACTCAGATTTGAACAAAGTCTACATGAAGCTATCTTCAATGGCCCCTAGGAAAGACAAAGTTGTTGCCTCATCAAGAGGTAATGATGAAATAAAGAACGCTAACCTTCACATCCTGGATGAATATGCACAGCAAAAAGATGTTAATGTATAAAATTCTTTAGAAGCTATTATCGGGATTGATTTTGAGCGTATGATGAAGAGAGCTACATGATAGCCATGCAGAGTTGAACCGATAAATCTAAGAAAACAGAAGCTTGATGGCCCAGCTGACTACTCACTATAGGAAGAATAGGTGCAACTAGACTCCTCCATATTCAGAATCCAGAAGTTCCTCATTATCTGACCACCACTAAAGGAACAGAAGGCAAAGGACGGAGGCATATAAAGTAGGAATCTCTAGGCAGGAATATGCAATCGTTCCTCACTATGGCATATGGGTCAGTACTGATCCCACTAGGGGGATCGATACTGAACCCATTCACCAAGGGTCGGGACTCGGAGTTGGTGATAGTGTGCAACATGGACGGACCATGACTGACTAAGGCGTCAGAAGTCAAGAGTTTGCCACTGAATTGCCCCTAAGGAAAGAACGTAGAGCTACTGAGTAAATGGTTCTTCTAGAGCTAGGAGGACTTAGGAGACAAGGCATGGACCAATATCATTTACCAGGCAGAGCATAACGAATATACCATGACTATCGAAACCCGGTAGGTTCTTAAGAGCCGAAGTTGGCTGAGATGGTAAGGTAACTTACGAGGGAAAGTCAAGGTCAGACTAACAACGGTCGGGGAACTTACCCTAGTTAAAATTTGAACCATCCCCCATTTGGAGGTTCGAAACTAACTGCTACGGATGCTGCAGTCATCTATAGTTATTAATTCTCGGTGACCAAAAGCGGTAATGTTAGATACATTGATATGCCCGAACACATGCATATTAGAAAGTTTAAACTCAAATTTCAAAACAAATTTCTTATTTTATTACAAATAGCATTTTAGATTCATTACATAACCCCATACGTAAACCACGTTCATAGAAATTACAATTTATTCCAACATAAACCAAAAGAGACATATGAAGATGCCCCCTTGGTTGATAAGACTCTAAATATAGGCAATTAAATGAATTTTCCCTTACATCCAAATAACACAATAGACATTAGATATAATTTCCTAAATTACTAGCTTGCCTCCTACACGTCTTCGAAAGCTTATTTGCCTAAAGAAGGACCTGAAAAACCTTAACTCTCAAACTAATCAAAATCAATTGAGCACCCGAGAGTTTAAGGAAAAACATAAACTTCGAGTCAGACAAAAAGTCTGCTGTGAATAATAATCTACCATCTCGAAAAATATATATACTTAGTGAGACCACAAAGCTTAATGGAATGGGTTTTCTCCTCACTGGTATCCAAATCCAATTTATAATAACCATATACTATGCTTGTGCATCCACAATGGTTAAGACATAACATAATAAAATATATTATGATGATATGAAAACATGCAATATGCTCTGGATTTCCCATCCCCATTCACCTGACTATCTGTCTTATGTTATAGTTTCTATGATTAATATTAACCTATTAGTTTTCATGGACTGACCAATAACCTGTTCCAAGCTTACGGAATATCTGTTAGATTACATAGTTTTTACGGGATCGCTAAGAACCTACTAGTGTCTACCAATAACATCATCAAATCATAGTTTTCATGGGGTCACTATGAACTATTGGATTCTCCAATTACATCTCTTATCTCATAGTTTTCATAGGCTGACTTTGAACCTATTGATCTCTATCAATAGCCTGTTCTGGACATAGTTTTCATGGGATCACTAAGAACCTATTGGCCCTTGCCAATAACAATTTCCAAAACATGGTTTTCATGGGCTTACTAATAACCATTTTTACTCCATGGCTTTTTGATTTAGTTTACATTTACTATTAGGCCAACCTAGTGGGTCATCCTACCCTTCAACATCCCAACATGCTCATGGGTTATAAAGTGAATATGATAACACAACATTCATGCTAACTGATCAATGATACACACCATATAGACATCCATAGTTTATTTCCACATATTTATTTTTCTAATGAAAGGTGGTAAATACTCTTAACCTACCTATTTACTAAGGAGAGCTTCCTCTCGAAAACATAATATATATCCATAATTTATTACTAAAAGTTTAGGCATCCTCTTTCGAAAACATAAATATCCCTTTTGAAACACTTGAAAATATCCCTTTCGAACCACTTAAAAGCATGCCCTTCAAAACACTTGAAAACACGCATTTCGAAAGCATTGGGTTCAAGTAAAAAGTTATGGAAGCATAGATTCGAAAGCAATTAAAAGTGTTTCTTTCGAAACCATAGTTTGAAAACAAAACAAACTACAAAGTATGTAAAAAGGAACACTTTCGAAAGCTACACTTTCGAAAGACCTATGGTGACGGCAACATGATTTCGCATGTGTACTTGGGTTTAAATAAGCGTCTTCACCATGTCGAAAGGTATGGGAGCAACACCCACCCCTTCACATGCATAAGTAGAAAGAAATGCAGCTTCAATGGTTGCATAAGGGTATCGATTCGAAACCCTACCCTCCAAACTCATTGATTTAAAGAGTTATAAAAGCAGCCTTTTACTAAGGCGAAAGGTTTTAATGCGGCAGCTAGGGTATCGAAAGGGTTCAAAAGCAATAACCCTTTTGAAGACATTCAATCAATGGTAGGTTTATACATTCAAAACCTGATAATACAACTTCGTCCCTTACGCATGCATACTTTCGACACCATTTCCACCTTTCGCATAAGTCCAATATACTTCATACCACTAGCTTGATACCATGTATATTGGCACCGAATGGAGGCGAAAGGTTTAGAGGCGGGTGTGTATGAAGTCGAAGCCAGCAGGGATAAGTGGCAAAGAGGTAATTTGGATAAAACTATGTTTTTTCTTATTAAAGAGAATAATTTTCACATACTATCAATATTTATCTCAATCTTATTGGTTTAGAAAACTTTACCAACTTGCTTTTTCAGAATTTGGTGCCAAAATCAAATTGGGATTTGAAATAACTTAACACTTAAGCCCTTCTCCTTAATAAAACATTTATAAAATTAAGTCCTTTAGCTTAAATAATTTATTATCCATAGTAATACACTTAGGAAAAATCCCCAAAATTTCCATAGTTCATATTAAAATGTTTTCTAACATATATAAGTTTTAGAACCGTAAATATTATTAAATTTCCTTAAATAATGTTGATCCGAAATCAACTACTTTCTCTTTTAGAAATTTATGATAAATCCATAATTACTTGAAAAATTATGAAACTTGAAACCCACTCTACAATAACATTTTTGACCATACATAAAAAATGCAACACTTTTGGATGTCATGGTTAGTTTTCCAATCTAAAACCTATCATAAAATTCATATTAATTTATATAAATCAATAACAAGTCTGTGTATATATATCCGTTCAATCTGTCAAAACATATCATCATATATTCAAACATATGGTTTTAAACCTCGAACCTGAATCAAAACATTCAAGATGACTTATATGAGATGGTTTAGATCATTATTCACCTTGTTTGGATAAGAAACTTGAGATTTGTTCTTCACTTTAATCTTCCTAACTTGAACCATAGCCTCTAATTGATTTTTGAGTTCCTCTACACCTAGGGTTATGGCCAGCCTTGTTTTTTCCCTTTGTTTATGTTTTTGGTTTTTGTAAGAAAGTAAATGAGAATGAGAATGTTGTAGGGGGTTTTAGAGGTTATGGGGTTCGGCAATTCCCATATTGCCATTGCCTTATTCTCTAAAGTATTTAACTTATAAACCATTCTTATAGATTCATTATTTTAAGGCACGGCCTTAAATAGTTTCCAAATCTCAGTTATCTTATCACTATATTATCTACATTATTCTATTTAACTTATCTAATTAAATATCCTTAATAATGCTATTTAGAGTTTGGGGTGTTATAGGATCCTCTTCTTAAAGAACTCCGTCCTTGAAATTCAGCAAGGACTAAATACTAAACGTAGCGATCTTCGAATATCTCCTAACTACCATACTAGCCTACCCGACTAGCAAACAGTCTATATATTATATAATAGGTATAGAACATACCCTTATAATAGATTGGGATAAATATCTCTAATTCTGTCTTCTGTCTTCCAAGTACAGTTCGTCTAATTGTCGCCCAATTGAACTTTTACTAACTTGACTGTTTATTTCTTAACCTCTTCTCATCTCTCACTACAACATGGTTTCCTCACAAAAGTTAGATCTGGTTCTACTATTAAGTCTTCCAATATAGTCGGAGGGATAGTAGTCTTTGGATCATGTACATACTTTCGAAGATAAGACACATGAAACACATTATGGACACCTGCCAAATTGCTTGGCAACTCTACTCTGTATGCGAGCTTTATGATCCTCTCTATAACCGGGAACGGTCCAACATATCTCGATTCCACTTTCCCTGACTTCCCGAATCATACCACACTGTTCATCGGTGATACTTTAATGAAAACCCAATTTCCAACTAAGAATTCAAAATCCTTATGCTTCTTATCTGCGTAACTCTTTTGTCTAGATCGATCTTCCTTCATCTTACCTTGGATCATCTCAACCTTCTCTATTGCCTCTCTTACCAGATCTAAACCTAAGACTAATATATCTCTAGTTTCCAACCAACATGCTGGTGACTTGCATGGCCTTCCATACAAAGCTTCAAAAGGTGCCATTCTTGTACTAGTCTGATAGCTGTTATTATAGGAAAGCTCAACTAAGTGCATGTGGTTTTCCCATAATCCGCCAAAATCTAACACATAAGCTCTTAACAAATCCTATATGACTTTGTTAACTCTCTTTGTTTTCCCATCTATCTATAGGTGGTAAGCAGTTCTCATCTTAAGCTTGGTACCTAACACGTTTGGTAGACTCTTCCAAAACTCGCTAGTAAGCAAAGTATCTCTATCACTGACTATACTACTACAAATCCATTGTAGTCTAACTATGTTCTTCATACACAATTTAACTAAAACAGGTGCCATCTTGGTTGACTACTCTGGAATGAAATGGGCACTCTTGGTTACTGCCCATTATGACCCATATATTTTCATATCCACGATTCAACCTTGGCAACCCATCTATAAATTCCATGGATATCAAATCCCATTTCCAAACTGATATCCCCAAAGTTGAAGCAACTCACTCGGCTTTTGATGTTCGGCCTTCACTTGATGACAGTTCACACACTGCTTTATCCATAAGCCAACATCCCTCTTCATATCTTCCCAGTAGAAACTCATCTCCATATCGCGATACATCTTGGTCCCCTCAGGATGAATCGTAAACTTCGATCAGTGACATTCCCTAAGGACCTCCTTCCTTAGGTTTTCTACATCTGGTACACACAATCACCCGTTCTTTCTCAACCATCCCTTTTGGTCAAGACTAAAATCTTTTAGATCATCAACCTCCGATCCAACCTCGAGCCTTATAATCCTTTTTGCCAATCACACATCTTCTATCTGCTTAGAAGCAATCCTTTCGATCAGAACTGGTCGGATCTCCAAGCAGGATAACGTGGCAGTGCTATGACTAGATCTGGTAGTGGATCTTAACTGCACAATACAAGTAGTCAAAGCCTCTAGGTCCTTCCATTCTATTAAAATAGCTAACATTACGTTCTATTGTTTTCTGCTAAGAGCACTGGTTATCTTATTTCCTTTTCCAGGCGTGTATTCTATACGAAAATCATAAACTGCTAACAATTCCCTTTTGAAAACATAAAATATCCCATTTAAAACACTTGAAAATATCCCATTCGAAACACTTAAAAGCATGCCTTTCGAAACACTTAAATCATACCCTTCGAAACATGTAAAAACATACCTTTCGAAAGCATTGGGTTCATAAAAAGTTATGGAAGCATAGCTTCGAAACCAATTAAAAATGTTTCTTTTGAAACCATAGTTTAAAAACAAAACAAACTACAAAGTATATAAAAGGGAACACTTTCGAATGGCCTATGGTGCGGACAACATGCTTTCGCATGTGTACTTGGGTTTATAGTAGCAGCTTCAACCATGTCGATAGGTACAGGAGCAACATCCACCCCTTCGCATGTATAAGTTAAAAGAAAAGCGGCTTCAATGATTTCGAAAGGGTATCGATTTGAAACCCAACCCTCCGAACTTACTAATTTAAAGAGTTATAAAAGTAGCCTCTTACTAAGGTGAAAGGTTTTAATGTGACATCCAGGGTATCGAAGGGGTTTAAAAGTAGCAACCCTTTTGAAGATATTAAATCAAAGGTAGGTTTATAGATTCAAAAACTAGTAATACAACTTCATCCATTACGCATGCATACTTTTGACACCTTTGCTACCTTTTGTATAGGTTCAATACACTTCGTACCACTAACTTGATACCATGTATATTAGCACCAAATGGATGCGAAAGGGTTAGAGGCGGGTGTATATGCAGTCAAAAGCCAGCAGGGTTAAGTGGCGAAGGGGTAATTTAGATAAAAACAATGTTTTTGCATATTAAAGAAAATATTTTTCACTTATCATCAATATTTGTCTCAATCTTATTGGTTTAGAAAACTTTCTCAATTTTCTTTTTCAAAATTTGCTACCGAAATCAAATTTGGATTTGAAATAACTTAACACTTAAGCCCTTCTCCTTAATAAAACATTTATAACATTTAATTCCTCTAACTTAAATAATTTCTTATCCATAATAATACACTTAGGAAAAATCCCTAAAATCACCATGATTTATATTAAATATGTTTTCTAACATATATAAATTTCAGGCTTGTGACAAGACCATCCACGTGCTACCTCTTGCTCTCCATGTAGGGCCTAAAGCATAATCCAAGATGGATGCGACTAACCATCCATCTCCTAGTCCTTTCCCATGACCTGACAAAAGAGGCCCAAAGCATAATCCGAGATTGTTGTGACTTACCATCCATCTCCTAGCCATTTCCCTTAACCCGACAGGGGACACAATACTTAATCTAAGATGGATGTGGCTGACCATCCATCTCTTAGCCCTTTACCTTTACCCGATAAGGGGGCACAGAAAATAATTCGAGATGGATGTGACTATCACATCCATCTCTAGCTCTTTCGCTTGACCCGATAGAGGGAGCATAACAAACAAAACGAGCAGATGTGACTGACCATCCATCTCCATACTCTTTTTCTTGAATCGACAGGGAGAGTTCAAACCAAAATAGATGTGACTGATCACCCATCAATTTAACTCTTTCCCTTAGCCCAACATGGGGAGCACAACCAACAAATGAGCGAATGTGATTGACCATCCATCTCCTAGCTCTTTCCATCGACCTGACAGGTGGAGCATAACCAACAAATGAGCGAATGTGACTGATCATCCATCTCTAAACTCTTTCCCTTGGATCGACAGGGAGAGTTTAAACCAAAAATAGGTGTGGCCGACCATCCATCAACTTAACTCTTTCCCTTAACCTGAAAGGGGGAGTACAAATTTCAAGATGGGTATGACTCGACCGTTGATCGTCAACCCTGGAGCGGATGTAAGTCGATCGTCCATCTCCTAACTCCTACCCTTGGTCTGACAAGGGGAAGATCAAATCCAAAACAAACATGACATGAAGGTCCAATCAAGATGAATGTAATCCGACCATTCACTCATCAACACTATTTTTCATGGCTTCATCAAAATACAAACATGGAATGAATGTGACTAACCATTCACTCACCTACTCTTACATTTGATCTGTCAAAGGGAGCACAAACTCAGGATGGGCATGACTCGATTGCCTATTCACTAACTCAGACCTTAGACCTGATAGGGGAGATAATCATCATATGGGGACGAGATTTGACCGTCCATGTACTAATCCCATTAACCTCACACCAAGGATAGAGGAATATCATCAACTTATAACTAAACATAACATATAAACACTGTGGCATATGCATAATGTTTGATACAATTTAAGACAATGACCGAAAGGATGCCTCAAAAAAGAACAATAAGAATCGTTCGATCACTGACTCATGACTTGAATTTATGACGTCATAGTCGGCCTCATCATTAACACTTACCATTTCATGTTCCTCAACATCATCCTAAGCCTCTTCAACCTCCTAACTAAGGACTAGGGGCATGATTAGAACCAAACATCCTAGAATAAGAAGTCGAGCTAATAAACCAAGCAGGAATTGCTTCTGTCAGCCATCAGAATTACTCTCCTTGATGACTGCTCTTCCTTAGGTTAGCTCGAAAATAACTTATAGTTATAATCTTGCAAAATTTAGTGACGGCCTAAAAGCATATGAGCATGCTTGGGAGCCAACTACATACCCAACATACGATTTCCCAGATTGATGAAAATCAAATTCTTACTTGAGACATTCAAAAGGGAGAAATCGGTTTAGATAACTAAGACCTATTAACTCAATCAATTAGCTAAATGTCAAATATCGACCTTTGTTTGCAACAATCATCTAAGAAACTTAATGGAATCCTTCACGATGACCCTAACTCATCTGAATTCAAAGCACATCTTGTTTGCAACAAGACGCTTCGTGGGCAAATGTTATCCAGCCTATTGATCAGGCGGTATTTGAACAAACTTAAATGATTGAATCAGATGAGCGATCGATAGATAAATGAACCACGAAATTTGGGAATATCATAAAAAGGAAAGAAAAGATAAATTTCAAAAAATGAGCGAAAAATTTGAAAATTTGGAAGTTCAAGTTTCTAGAAGGGTTGACTCGAAGCAGGATAGTTACGTAAATACTCCAAGCACGACTCGGAGCAAACAATGTAGAAACCCAAAGTCAGGGGTCGGTACCGAGTCAACTTTAGGGATCGTTACTAACCTCTGAAAACTCAAGTCAGACACATGGAAAATTCAGGTATGACTCCAAGCAAGCGAACTTGGGTTGAACTCTGGCTAGATACACAAAATCTTGAGTTTGACTCCAAGCAGGTGAAGGAAAAATCAAAATAGGAAATCTAATAGAATCTTTAGGTCAAGCCCTAAGAAAATATTCAAATTCCTTGGGTCAGACTCCAAGAAAGTTCAACCAAAGCAAAAACAATTCAAGATAATATAACGATGGGATCCCAAGTAGGGATTGGTACTGACTCCTACTTTGAGATTGGTACCAACTCCCAAATATGACTTAGATGGACCCCTACGTCTTACTGCTTGCCTACCTTGATTCCAAGAGCCCATTTCCAATGCTATCCTGTTGATTCAATGTGATTCTCTACCTTCTCCGTGTACTTCTGAATCAGCAACTCTGTTCTTTCACAACTCCATCGATATCTCTAAAAAAACCTAGGAGACTATGCAAACAAAGCTTGGATTCATAACATGAACATCGAGAGGGACCACCATGAGGAGTCATAAGGCCCCACTTCCCTTCTTTAGGGATCAATATCGATCTCCTTATAGGGATCAGTACCAATCCCCATACATAGCACGTATGTAGATGGCTTTTTTTGGAGGACTTCGTCTTGGCAAGGAACTTCTATATGTGAGATTTGAGGAAGATATTTCATCGTTCACCCCCATAAATACACCAGGCGATCATTATAGAGATCTTCTTCTCTTTTGGACCTAAGCATCTTCTCTTTTTTGGCTAACTCCACCCTAGAAAATAATTAAAATTCATTATAATCAATGATCAAAATGGATCCCAATCACTTGTAATCACAAATTAGTGGAAAATTAATAGAGAACCTTCAAGTGGATGTAGGCCTAGATTGCCGAACTACAATAAAATTTGTGTGTGATTGCTTTTCTCTAATTTTTTTCTTTTACATTCTTCATTTAATCTCCTCTTTTACTCTCTTGGGTATTTGTGCCATTTTTGGTTCAAACATATATATATGTATGTATGTATGTATGTATGTACATACATACATACATACATACATACATACATACATATATATATATATATACATATATATATATATATATATATATATATATGAACATATGTAATTGATTTGGATAATTTAAAGTTACTTAAAATAGTATATGATTATATTAAATTATGAAATAACTTTATATGTAGTATTTATTCTACTTACTATTTTAGAAATCAAAAAAAAGGAATTGTGTTTTCTAGTCTTATTAGTAAATATTTAATAATCAACTAGTTTTATACAACAATATAAGATTAGTCATTTATTGTAAATGTTAAACTGTATTAAGTATAAATAATTACATAAGTAATTATGTAATATGAATTTATTATCTATCTTTTAGTATTTACTTTGCTTTATAATATTATATGTTATGAATGATTCGCTATTAAATATTTATTAGTTTATTCATATTTATTTGAATGATCTAATTTTATAATTCTATTCTGATATTTCTTTTCTTATTAATTATATAAAGATTATATGCATGATTCACCGTTGATATGAATTTAGTTGATGATTTTAATATGATATAGTAATGATATCTTTTTATGTGATTTTTTATTTGGCATGTGTTACCAATAATATATTTTAGACATGTGTCTTCGATTATACATTATTGGCACCAACTATCTATTTTAATAGGCGTGTGTTGCAGATTACATCTTTCTTTGGCATATGCCATTATTACTATGTTTTGATTTAAGATGTCTATTTATATTGTTATCATGGATATTTTTAGGATTTGAATTTTGATATATGGATATGTGTGATTCACCCATTTGTGTCAATTCTATGGTTTCAATTTTGATGTGTTTCTATATGGGTAATGACATCTTTTGATGTCGTTTCCGATCATTTTATATGATTATAAGGTATTTGAGCAATGTTATGCGTTATTAGTGTGACGTGAAGCCTTAATGATTATTTATGAAATTATACACATTTTCTATATTTTTATGCATCCTTCGACATATCGTCTAATGGTATGATTACTTTAGAGATTTATTTTATTCCATGTTTACATTGAGTTAGCCTTATATGTTACTTGATTAGACATGATAATAATAATGTTTTTATTATACAGAAGAATCATTGCATGCTAAGTCAAAATTTATTATCTAAGTAACTAACTACTGTTTAAGTGATGGTATCAAGATGCTCAAGGTAAATGATAGTCACAGATTAAAAACCCTTAGATGATGCATGTAAAGTTTATTGAAAGACTTAAAATCTGACTTTAATAAAGGAATTTCACAGAAAATTAAAATAAGAGTGAATATATGAAGTTAACAAGTCCATATCGATAGATATGCCAATGTGAAATCTCTTATAGCTTATATTGTAAAGCAATAGAAATCATTGCAACTATAACTAATGTTGAAGCGATGAGGTTGTCAACATTAGTGAATAATGATGACATGATTTGATGATGTGCTAATTAGTTAAACAACTTATAATATGTTGGACCGACAACGTCGTAGGCAATGATATCGAATGGAGCTTTACTGATAATGTTGAAGGTGGCTATAAAATGATGGAAACGAATAGTAAGACTGTCGATATCAAAATACAAATCAACGACGATGTCGTTTATAATTAAATGATGTCGCATCCAATCGACATAGCCACTTTGACCATGGTAACCTCTGTAACTCTAAATGCGCTTCTATGTTTCATTTTTATAAAAGTTTTATACCAAAAACATTGGTTACGACGTAACATAGTGCAGATAAGTCGATGTTGAATATCATGATGATATCGTAAAATATCAGTATTGGCATAGAGTGAATCCTTATTGGATATCGGGTCTCATAAGCTATCTTTTTCATCGTTAAACAAATAGCATCAAGGTTCACCATAAGCTATATATGGAGCCCAAGTGGTAATGGCATATCCCAAATTATTATAAAACCTTTTCTTCTTTTACTTTTTTAGTAAAGGGGTGTCTAATAAATAAGTGAAACTTTAATAAGTTATTTTATTGACATATGGATCCTATATATTAGGACAATGTGGTATATTCATCATGTTCGATATGTTTGGTTGATAGTTTTCTCCTATTAGAACGAAACTGATTTTTCGGCAATTTCTCATAGTTTGGAACTTTTGGATCGTTATAGAACTTGATGTTAAATGTTTTTGAAAATATAAACATAAGTTTTATGTTACTTTTGAATTGAGAAGGTATTATGTAAACATAACTTTTAAAAGTCTTTACCTTAGGATTTTCTAAGGAAAGTAGACTCTAGGTCTACGTTTAAATACCAATGTCCTACTCTTCCTAGCTGATTGCCTAACCCGATGGGTGAAAAAGTTTAGAAGGTTTAAAAGTATCTGTTTCGGGACTTCATCAAAACTTTAGTAAGTATAATGAATTTTTTGTTTTGTATATACACTCAGGACTGTAATGGTGTACTATATGACTTATAACATAAAGTAAGTCTTTATGAAATGTTTTACAAATAAAGTTATGGCTTTAAAAATGTTTATAAACTTAAGTAGTGTTTTATGAAATATTCATAAATACTTTTGGTATTCGTTAGCACCAAAATTTGTCACTAACACCCGAGAATAGATTTGAGTAGTGAGATAAATGAAGAAGTTAAATGGAAAATGAGGAATAACATGATATATTGCAAGACTAATAGCAAAAAGTAAAAACAACCAGATTTATAGTGGTTCAGCACTGATTTCCTACGTCCACTCTGAATGCTCTCTTTATTGCTTTATCGATTACTTGATTATTGACACAATTCATAAGGAATATCTTGAATACAAGTTAAAAACAAAAACAAGCTGAGCATGAAAAATGGCATAATATTCACCTTGTTGCCAAAAAGATGCCCCATAATGACTCTCTGCCCCTATATTTATAAATGGAGGCAACCTGACATCTCAGAGCTTGGACTCCTCCATGATTACTTGGGCCCATCACTGGGTGAGCTCAGGCCAATTAGGCTATGTCAATCATACCGACCTGAAAATGCCAACCCTATCATGCCGATCGTCCTTAGTATACCACCTCACCACCTATCTTTGCCGAACCCTTCATATGTGTCAACCCGAAGCCCTTTGCTCTTTATGCTGACTCGATCGCAGCTATGTGTTATGCCGACCCCTCAAACAGATCCTCCTTTGCCAACCTGAGTAAAAGACCGGAAGTAGAGACAGTGCCGACCCAAAGCATTGCCATTTGCCGACCTCTCATCTCCAATAGCGATCCCTTGTAATGCCGACCCAAAACTGGCGCAATGCCAATCCAAAACGCCTCTATATGCCATGGATTCAAAGTTTTACTTTTCTAGTGTCATGCGCTGAGTGTTGAGAGAGAGAGAGTGATTGGTATAGTGTTGAGAGAGAGGGATCAGTATAGTGTTAGAGGAAGGAAAAGGGGTCGGTATTTCTCAAGGGAAGGTGGGATCGGTATATAAGTTGGATGAAGGGGTCGACATAAGTGGCTGGGATCGGTGTTGATATACTTAACCAGTTTAACTTGAATCATTCAAGCATCTGACTGCGTACTTCAATGCCCTAGCATAATGTGACTAATAACATCATGACTAAACACACATGGACTGATGAACTCCAACTTGAACGAACATATTCCATTCCACCTAACACGAGTTAAGTACAAAGCTATCCCAGCATATTCAAACAACAGAACTTCATAATCATGAATGTTAACATCCAATCTTAAAGCTTTTGTCGTCGATCACCTTCCACGTTGTCCAAGACAGTCAGCGATGATGGTCTCTTTGGACGAAACCTCAAAATTTGATGTTTTACTTTCATTTTTCTGCGCTTAAACTATCCGCATTAATTTCAAACCTATTGCACTAATTCACGCATAACACGGAAGATGGATTATTATTTCTAATTATTGATTGTCTATTGAGTACATCTGGCATATATATGAAGTTACACAAAGCGTTCTCCTATGATGTCTTCTAGGTCAAACAGGAAGTCGAGTTCCGCCACTCTGTCCGACAAGCCCGAATCGAGCCAGCAAAGAAATATTGTAGAGACATCCAATCTACAGGGAGACCTTTTTGTCAATATCCCAACTCTTCTGGAAGATGTTATAGACCCAGCTCCCGATGTTGTGGATGATGCCATTGTTTTGAATAATCTAGCTGATCCGCAGGCTTCAAAAAGCGACGAAGCTGCCCTTTGTCGATTGTGCTTTATCCATGGGATTCCTTTCGAAAATGTCCTGGTCCCATCAAGAAAAGCTAGACCTTATATGCCACCAGCTAGGTATACCGTATGTAATAAGTTCATGCGCCGGTTCGGGTGTGTGCCACCTTTCAATTCCTTTTATTCGTGAAGTGCTGAAGTATATGGGAATCGCTCCCACTCAATTGCACCTCAATAGCTACGCCTTTATCCATGGCACTTTCCTGCTTTTCATGAGTGTTCTATTCCGTCCGCCTACTCCCAAGGACATCCGATATATTTATAACTCCAAAAGATGAGCTGATAGTCCTTCTTACGTCTTTCTTGAGCCACTGCCCAAATGTCAAGTCCTAACGGGAACATGGAATAAGCATTCCTTGTTTAAGCAGGAATGGTTCTACTTGCGATGTCCTCCCAACTTCGCGAGAAGGTGGTTGGAAGGATGTAAGTACCATCCCTATCTCTTCCCTTAATTCAAAGGCTCAAACCACATCTTTCTTATTAATCACACGAATTCTTTCAACTCTTTCAGGTGCCCGCTCTCGGCTCGAAGGCGTTAGATATTCCGGAGCAGTTGAGGTTATCCATGCTACCCCGATGGAAGATAGAGAGATCAAACTCCTCGTTACTGATGAACTGCTCTCACTATTTGGTCTTTTAAAGGACGGTCGTAGAATCGGTCTTCCAGGGAGTAGAGTGATCCCAAAGGTTATGGCCAAGAGGAGGAGAGAACATGACGACCCCGTGGTGCCGCTGTTAAGGGAATCCAAGAAGGCATCGAAGAAGGGGAGATAAAGGAAACTGAAGATGTAAGGCTAAAAATTGAAGACGTGGGCCTTGGATAAGTGCCAATAGCCGATGCGCCACATAAAAGCCAATCGCAGACTTTCCTAAAAAAGAGAAAAAGTTCGGCATATAGAATCAAGAAAAAGAAGACCGAGGAGACACGAAAATTCATCATAACCCCAATCGAAAAAGTTTCATCTTCTCAACAAATGGAGAGCTCGTTGAAGGGACTTCCCGACCTCTCTATCCCCGATGATTTGTTGAACTACGACTTCACCGCCCTCGGTGTCGAAGGGCTTAACTCTCCTACATAAGCGACAAAGGCAAACAACCTCCCAGCCAAGAAGAAAGAACTCCTATGAGTAAAGAAAACGTTACTGGTCCATCGGGGGGATGCACTAGGACACACACAAGCACTTACACCCTACCATTCACTTGCACTTTACTTTTAACATAGCTTCTACTAACATGTTCTCTGTGATGCTATTTACAGCTGCAATGTCTCGTTCACATGGCTTCGATCATCTTCTCGACTCCTCTATCTTCCACCGTTCAAGCTGGGATTCTGAATTTGGAAGACGTCAAGAGAAAGAGGAAGGATAAGGGAGAGACTACCATTCTTAAGAATCATCTTTGTCCTATAAAAGAAGATCTTAAGCATATACTTCGCGTTGAAGCAACCCTACCAATCATCTTGCGCGTGGTGGAGATAAGCCTATACAATAAGGCTCTTGATTTAATGCTCCTCGTGATAACCATTCCAGCTCCTCCAGCACTAAGTAGTCCCATGAGCACCGTAAACAAAAATTGATTTCGTCGGAACAAAATCCTTCGGTCCCTGCTCACGACCCGACTACGGCAGAGAAATCAGCCGAGCTTAAAACCACATTTCCAAAGATTTGCTTCGACGGGATAAAGTTCCTCCTGGCTATACATCCCATCCCTGGGACTGCCAAAGAAAATTCACTGGCATGCATGAATGATGTATATGTACAACATGAAGCGTTCATGCACTTGGTTGAAAAGGTCTTCGAGGTTTCTATTAAACACCAACACGAGATTGCCGCCTTAAGTTAGAGGTCATCCAAGACAAGGGCATCATAAAGTATCAAGATAGCGAGTAACTCTTGTTCAAAACCCAACTCAAGGAGGTGCAAAAGAATGCAAAAAAGACAATGGAGGCAGTTAGTCGCTTATAGGCTACCTACAAAAAGGAATTAAATGATGCACTCCAATGTAGCGGCACTTTGGCTCGGATTCCTTGCAAAAAGAGAAAGACATTCTAGCCCGCCATATGGAGGAGTTGGAAAACTGTTATCCAAGGAGAGGGAAGAGAAAGTCGAAGCGCAGGAGGAGACTCAAAAGTATTGTAAGGAGATCGTAGAGACTAGAAACTTGAAAATAAAGCTCGACAAGAAATTCTCCCAAATCGAAGCGTTGAACGAGGCTGCTCGTGAAGAGGATACGAAAGCAGTGCTTGCGGAAACTGATTCCCACATCGAGGCTGCGATTGAGTCCTGTTGGGAGGAGATTAAGTGCTTATTTGATCCACTCACCATTGAATATAATGCAAGATTTCTCCTCTACCACGATTTAGCTTTCTTGGGTGAAGGCTATCTTGAGTCGCTTGCCGAAGCTTGGGACACTCTCATCAAGATCAAGAAAGTGGAGCTGGATGTGGCGGAGCTTGATGAAGGGGAACTTACACAAGAAGTTCTCTGAGGAAACGAGCCATCCGACTTGGCTAGTACAAAGCTTCTTTGGCAAAGCTCCCACACTGCTTAAGGAAAAAGGAGATATCGTTGGATCATTTGGCATTGAGCCCCAAGGTTCTTCTCACATTCAACCGGCTGGGACTTCATATTCCCAACCACTTGAGCAACACTTCAGTTACGATCCAGAGAAGCCTGGACTTGGCATGCACTCGCTATCCCCAATCATTGAAGGGATCACTTCTATGACCACCGAAAGCCAAATGGATGCTAGTACTATCCTGAGCTCCTTCTAATCTAAAAGGTTGTCATTCTCGATGAACGATGGTCGTAATCTAACATTTGCTTTCCACTAAACCTTGTAGTCATCCTAGTCCTGAGTAACTCCAAGGAGCGAAGTCACCATGGAGCAAAAGGTAAAAGATGCCAAGACTCCAGCCGTCGCGAATATTATTGGGCCCGATGCTCAAGTGGATGGGGCATTAGATAAGGATAAACCTGAATGTCCATCATTTATAGAGGGGCATTATGATGTTATAGTTATGGGCGCTTCTGAGAACACTGTGAAGTTCAACCTGAAGGAACAGATTGAGAAAGAGGAGAAGTCAAAGCTCGAAGTTAAGGATGATCCCAATGTGGTGAAGTTTGATGATCTCTTAATTGGCCTTTACAATTCATCCCTCCTGGCAGGTCTATTCCGATGTGGTGGAGGTTGATGATCCTCCTTCCTCAAGTTTCTCCTCCCAAGGCAACAAGAGGACTCAAAAGAGGTGTTTGATCGAAACGACTCCCTAAAAGCCAAAGAAGAAGACGAAGAAATAGTTGGAGCCTTGTAATATTTTGCCCATTCAAATAAGTTAGACTTGCGTAGTAGTTTTTCCTTCTTTCCTTTGCTTTTTAGTAGCATATGTATGGTTGTGGGCCTCGAACTTTTGGATGGGTTGTAAAGAATGTTTGGAACTGTTAATAAATTTTTTGTTCCTTAGCTGATCATCGAACAGATTACTATTCCAATAGTAGAGTAACTTTTCGCTCCAAGTGTTTGTGATGATTTTTCCAGGTTTCACCGATAACTTATTATCTTAATCTCAGAGCCCCATTGCAGACTTCATCGGAAGTCGCCATCGGTAACGAGACGGAATCATAACCTACAGTCGCATTCCATCACCGACAGTTTGAGAATCTCCCGTCGATCTTAGACCGAAGTCTATGGGATAGAGGAAGGTTGAAAGTTCTCTTGTCCGTCCATCGGTTTAGACACTTGGCATTTTTTAGTCCGTCATGTGGACTTAGAAACTTTTTCTCGCATCGTTTATAATTTAGTCCGCAATCGAGGACTTAGAGATTCTTTTTCAAGTCGTTTATACTCTAGCCCATGCTCCAGGGACTCAAAGTACTCTAACCTACACTCTGGGACTTAGAGATTTTTCAAGTCGTTAACTCTAGTCCGCGCTCTAGGGACTCAGAGTACTCTAATCCGTGCTTCGGGGACTTCGAGATTTTTTTGAGTCGTTTATACTCTAGTCCGCGCTCCGAGGACTCAAAGATTTTTTCAAGTCGTTTATACTCTAGTCCGTGCTTCGAGGACTTAGAGTACTCTAATCCGCATTCTGGAGACTTCATGATTTTTTTAAGTCTATACTCTAGTTCGCGTTCCGGGGACTCAAAGTACTATAATCCGCACTCGTGGAACTTAGAGATTTTTTTAAGTCGTTTATACTCTAGTCCGCGCTCCAGGGACTCAGAGTACTCTAATACGTACTTCGGGGACTAAGAGATTTTTTCAAGTCATTTATTCTCTAGTTTGTGCTCCGGGAACTCAAAGTACTCTAATCCGCACTTCGGGGATTTAGAGACTTTTTCATTCCAAAAATTACCTTTTTGATTCAATCATAGGGATCGCCATCCAACCAAATTCATCAAGCAATCACCCTTGTTCATTTTTATCGAGGGCTGGTATAACTAGTCTATCTTTAGTTCTATATGTGTATTCATACACCATAGATGTTAGTATTAATCAATTCCACCTCATAATCATCATAATATGAAATAGCTGTAATTTCATAGAGAAGTAGCTTCAAGCTTTTATTCATCATAAAAAATAGGGACAGAATAATTTGTCTTATTACATATCAAAAAAAATTGACATAACGCAAATACTGAAAGCAACTATTACCAAAATGCAAAAAAGACAAACCAGGTAAAATAGCGATGCAGATGTTCACTATTCCATGCTTTGGGAAGCATTATACCATCAATAGTCGTTAGCTTGAAAGTTCCTTCTCCAAGCCTCCATTCGATGACGTACGTCCCTTCCCATGTAGGGTTCATATGCGACGGGACTGGAAAGATTCGCCTAAGGACAAGGTCGCCAACATCAAAGGTTCTTGGTCGAACTTTCATATTATAATGTCGGGCGACTCGGTACTAATGTGCGGCTGCTCTCAAATCAGCTCTTCACGCTTTTTGTCAATAAAGTCAAACGAATCCAATAATAGATCTTGATTTGTTTTGGGATCATAGTAAGTCATCCGATGGGAATGGACTTCGAGTTCCACGAGTATAACTGCTTCGACCCTGTAGGCCAAGGTGAATGGAGTATGGCCAGTCGCAGACTTGTGCGGTCCTGTATGGCCAGAGGGCCATAGGAAGTTCGTCCACCCACTTGCCTCTAGCCTATTCCAAACGGTTTTTCAAGATGGTCATTATTATCTTGTTTACAGCTTTAATCTGTCCATTCGCCCGAGGGTGAGTGACAGCTGCAAACCTTTTCTCAACATGATATATTCAAAAAAATTCTTTGAACTCAGCACCATCGAACTGAGTTCCGTTGTTAGTTACAATAGTCCGTGGGAGACCGAAATGACATGTAATGTTTTGTACGACACAACTAATGATTTTTTTGGTTGTGATCGTAGCAAATGGCTCTACTTTGGCCTACTTGGTGAAGTAGTCAACCACGACAATTGCATATCTTGCATCACCTTTGAAAATTGGCAATTGGCCAATAATATCAATTCCCTATCGCAAACGGCCATGGACTCACCATTTGCGTGATTTCTGTTGGCAGTGCTTTTGGGACTTTCGCATATATCTGGCATTTGTCACATCGTCTCACATAATCTGTGGTGTCTCGATTCACGGTTGACCAGTAGTACCCATAGCGGAGTATCTTCTTAGCTAGCACCTGCCCCCAATGTGGTCGCCGCACTCTCCTTCATGGACTTCTTTTAAGACCTGCTTTATCTCATCATGGGCGATGCACCTAAGTAAAGGGACAAAAAAATCCCTTTTGATACATAATTCCATTTCGTATAATGTACCATGACACCTTGCGAACGATTTATCACTTTTCGCTCCTTTTCTCACGCAATGTTCCATGAAACAAATATTCTTTAAATAGGGACATCCATGATTCCCTTTCGGTTTCCGTTTTCAGCACATGATCAACTTCCATCGCACTTATGCTCGGTGTATGTAGGGTCTTGAACAAACCCAAGTCCATTTATTGTGCATCGCCAATGCTTGTGAAATTTGCCAATGAGTGGCTTCCCCGTTCTGCTCGTACGAAATGTCGTAGTATTCGAGGCCTTCCAACAACTCTTCAACTTGGGTAAGGTACGGGGCAAGTCGTTTCCATTCACCTGGTAGTCCCTTCTAACTTGGTACACCACCAACTGTGAGTCACAAAATATTTCGATCAATTTCACCCCAAGCTCTTTAGCAAGCTTCAGTCCAGCAATCAATGCCTCATATTCAGCTTCATTTTTCATAGCAGGGAAATCAAGCTTCAAAGCATAGCAAACCGATCTGTTCTCGGGGGTTACAAGAACGACGTTAGCTCCAGAGAAATGATCATTGGAGGCTCCATCGGTATATAGTTTCCATCGTATAGTAGGAACCACATCGCTTCCACTTGGCTCGTCCTGCGTAGTGAACTCTGCTATAAAATCTGCCAATGCTTGTCTCTGGATTGCTTTTCGAGGAAGATAGGTGATGTCGGACTGGCTAAGCTCGATATTCCATTTAAGCAACCTTCCAGATGTCTCGGGCCATTGTATGACTTGTCGCAAAGGTTGGTCAGTGTAGATGTTGACTGGATGTGCCTAAAAGTACGGGCGAAGTTTATGCAATGCGATCACCAAGCAGTATGCCAAATTCTCTATCTTTGGATAATTTCTTTCCACCCCGATTAATCGTTTATTGATGTAATACACCGGTCTCTGGATCCGATCCTCCTCACAAATCAGAGCGGCACTTATGGCATGTGGCAATACAACAAGGTAAATATACAACTCCTTATGGTCTGTAGGCTTCGACAAAATAGGAGGTCTGTCCAGACAATTCACCATAGCTCGGAATGTGCCTTCACAATCTTGCGTCCATTCGAAATTCCTCTTCCCTTTCCTTATCAAATCAAAGAAAAGGATGCACTTATCAGTTTCACTGTAGATAAACCAACATAGAGCAGTGACCTTCCCGTTCAGGCTTTGTACTTGCTTAATAGTACTGGGTGCTTTTATATCTTGAATGGGTTGAATCTTATTTGGATTCACTTCGATTCCTCGTACGTTGACAATAAAGCCCAGAAACATTCCTAATGCGACACCAAATGAGCATTTCAATGGGTTGATTTTCATGCCGTAGAATCTGAGGATATCGAACACTCTGCTAAGTCTCGAATGAAGTTGTTTGATTACCGTGACTTCACGAGCATATCATCCACATAGACTTCCATCATCCTGCCGATCTGATCTTTAAACATTCGGTAAACCAATCGCTAGTAGATTGCTCCCACATTCTTTAATCCAAACCGCATCACTACATAACAATATAATCCAACATTTGTGACAAAACTGGTGTGCTCCTGATCTGGGATGTGCATTGGGATTTGATTGTACCTCGAAAATGCATCCATAAACGACAACAATTCATTTCCCGTGGTCGATTCAACCTGTTGATCGATTATAGGCAAGGGAAAACAATCCTTAGGGCATTCCTGGTTCAGGTCCGAATAATCAACATATGTTCTCAATTTCCCATTTGCCTTTCTTACCGGTACAAGGTTAGATATCCATTCAGGACAGAGGGTGTCGCGAATAAGCCCATTGGCTTTAATTTTATCCACCTCCTCTTTGAGGGCAGTAGATATCTTTGAATCAATCCCTCGTCTCTTTTGCTTTATATGGACATACTTTGGATCGATATTCAGCGTGTGGCCCGTGATAGCAGGTGGGATCCTACACATGTCATAATGTGTCCAAGCGAATACATCAAGATTCACTTGGAGAAAGTCAGTAAGTTCCCTCAACATCGAAGGGATAAGTTGCGATCCGATTTTCAACACTCGTGATGGATCGTCGTGGCTGACTGTGATATTGACTGTCAGTTCAGCCGGCGCTGCCTTTGCCTCCTTAGGTTCCTCCTCATCGTCTCTTAGATCTATCCTTATAGAACCGACTATGGTGCCCAAGCCAAGGCTTAGGCGCTATTTGTCAATCTTCAGTAACTTGGATGTGAACAAATTTGTCCACACCCTTTCCCTTTTCCTTCTGTTGGGATTCTTTAAGCTCAGCCGCATAATAAGTACTTCCAGTTGCCTGATCGCCTTGCACAACGCCGACTCCATTATCTGTAGGAAATTTCAAAGTCAAGAACCATGGGGCAAGAGCTGCCCTAAACTCAACCCGGCCAAATGGCCAAAAAAACATTATACAGCGAATCAACATCCAAAACATTGAAAGGTAGAGTTCGCACTTCCTGCGTTCACTTTCTCCTAACTCAACCGGTAATTGAACAAAACCTACTACTTCAGTAGCCACACCATTGAAATCGTGTATGCGTGCTTTTGATGATTTCAAATCCTTAGCCTCCATTCTCATTTGATCATAAGCTTTCTTAAAAATTATGTTCACAGAGCTTCTGCAATCAATCAATATCCTTCTCACTAGCGTAGGCCCGATCATGGTGGAGATAACCATCAGATCAATAGTAGGGGCCTCCACTCTATCGGCATCTCTACTTCTGTACACTATATTGTTTATCATCATATGCTGCTACTACTTTGTCGGAGTTCAATCCTCCATTTTCGAACAACATTTAAAGTCCACATGTCTCATCGAACTAGCATAATGCTCCATTTCCTACCAACTTTAGTCCGCAGGATGCGGTCCACCAACTATTGTGTTTAGTACCAACCTCCCGCTGGCCTAAGCGGGTTCCTCGGGCCGGCGCAGAGCTTGTTCTCGGCTGGGATCAGACGTTCCTTGTCCGCCATCCTGTGGATCCTTGACAAACTGTTGCAACTTTTTTTGGTGAATTAACTTCTCAATGGCGTTATGAATGTGCATACACTCATCGGTGTTGTGCCTATAAGACTCGTGAAACCGATAGTACTTCTCGGTTTGCTTCTGTTCTTGGGTCGATTCCTTCGGCCGCAGCTTTCTATACTGAAAAGTGTTACAAGTGGATTGGTAGATGCTCTCTAAAGAGGCATTTAAGGGCTCATTGTTGCTATATGTAGGGATTTGTGGCTTCCACTTTCCGGACTCCCTCTTCTAATCAGGATTCCTTCTCCACCCCTTTTCGGCTGACCCAACTTGTTTTGGATGTTGACCCGTACCTTTCCAGAGCTCTCTTCGGATTGCTTTACTACAATGTTGCTTTGTACCGCTTCCCCGTTTGGCCCTGTAGGAGTGCTCCATCTAGACAATCTGGCCTCCTCCTTTCTCATGAATTGGTATGCCATTGTGTAGAAATGTTCCAGCATGGTCGGCGGTTTTCTAGCTAGCCAGTCACCCAATCCGAATTTGGGGTCAACCCCCTTGTCACAGCCATAATTATGGCATGGTCATTTGGATTACTAACCTTAGTAGCAGCAACGTGAAACCTTTGTAAATAATCTTTCAGTGATTCACCCAGAGCCTGGATTATGCTGGATAGTGACATCCTATCTTTAGGGCAAGTAGCGTGAATTCGGAACCACTTCGCGAATCTTGTAGCCAGCTCATCAAACCTTGAGATTGACCGTGAGAGTAACCTTATGAACCACATTGTAACAATTCCAGGCAGTTTTATAGGGAAGCACCTGCATTTGGTTACGTCATTTGCTCTAGTCGAGTCCATTAACCATTTATACCTCATAACGTGTTGTGGAGGGGCCAGTTTTCCCTTTGTAAGCAGAGATTGTAGGCAAGTTAAACCTCCGGGGGTTTTAGCCTGTAAAATGTTATCGATAAACGGAGTATGACTCCTAGAGGCCCCCCAATCATCGTTAGTCAAGCCTAGGTTTTCCCTCATTAGCTGCATGACTATTGCAGATAAGTTTGGAGTCTGGATAGGGGGTACCAAGTCGAGTTCCATTCCATTTAAATGCTATGACTGATGTCTCCAGGGCATCTCACGCCCTCTTGGCCTATTATCCTCCAAACATGTGTCCTGAGGATTCACTTTTCCATCAGTATGAGGAGGTAATTGGTGAGCATTCAAGTGTACTCTGGCACATAAGTTCCAAGTTCAAGGGTGAGTATAACCCGCCAAGTGCAGTTGAGGAGCCATCCTCATGGTTGAGGGATTGGTACCGACCCCTAGGGAGGGTTCGACACCGACCCGATTTTGTTGCCCGTGGTGGTCTGTCCTATGTTGCCCATCGCTCCAACGTGTGTCATCTCAATTCTACGGCGCATTCTCCTATGGTGCCCGTTTGATGAAGTTGAGCTATCAGACACCTAGTACGAAGCAGGACTTCCTTCGGCATTTTGACACTGCTGTTGAGCAATTTAGTTCATCAAATTCACATTTTCTTGGATTTTCTCATTTAGCTGTCTTTGGCTTTCCATTAGCTCCCTCGTCAAGTCATTGAATTTAGCCCTAGGAAAGGAATCAACAAGGTTTTAGATCACAACAGGTTCCACATTCGCATTAGCAGACTGGTTGCTTGGCCCTTCTATTTGGACACTAGCAGTTTCGTCGGCATCGACGTTGTGGGAGGTAGATATGGTGTGCCTTACCATCTTGGAGTCCTTTACTTAGATCTTGAGATATCTAAAGAGTATCTATGAAATTTTGAGAATGAAGCTGATCTCCTTTGAGGGATTTATTCAACCAAGTAGCAGCAAAGACGATCCTAATAACCTGAGAATCAAGTTTCTTAGTGAAAGCACCAAAATATTAACACCAAAATTTGGTCACTAATACCCAAGAATAGGTTAAAGCAGCGAGATAAATGAAGAAGTTAAATGGAAAATGAAGAATAACATGGTATATTGCAAGACTGTACAACAAAAAGTAAAAACATTCGGATTTATAGTGGTTCCGCGTTGATTGCCTACGTCCACTTTGAATGCTCTCTTTATTGCTTTATCGATCACTTGATTACGGATACAAATCATAAGGAATAGCTTGAATACAAGTTAAAAAAAGCTAAGTATGAAAAATGGCAGAGTATTCCGTTGGTTGCCAAAAAGATCCCCCATGATGACCCCCTTCCCATGTATTTATAGATGGAGTCAGCCTGACATCTTAGAGCTTGGACTACTCCTTGGTTACTTGGGCCCGTTACAAGGTGAGCTCAGCCTAATTAGGCTATGTCAATCATACCGTCCTGAAAATGCCAACCCCATCATGCCAATCGTCCTCGGTATACCACCTCACCTCGTATCTTTGCCGAACTCTTTACGTGTGCCAACCCGAAGGCCTTTGCTCTTTATGCCGACCCCTCGAACGGATCCTCCTCTGTAAATCTAAGTATCGATCTGAAGTAGAGACAGTGCCGATCCGAAGTTGGTACAATTCCGATCCTAAATGCTTCTATATGCCGACCTCTTGAAGTAACCTTTGACTATATATAATGCCTACCCGACCTGTTGCATGTTTCACCCTTTGCCGACCCATGCCCTACAATATGCTCCATGCTTTTGCCGACCCTTTCATGCTATGCCGACCCGATCCATATTACATGAAATGGTGATCCCATGGATCCATATATCCCTCAATTCATCAACCATGAAGGCCGAACCTTATTAATCACTTGACATACTGTTTCATCCACTTGTCAACTTTATTAACTCAGAGCTATATGTAGCTGCTTGGCAGCCACACTATGGTGATGTAGACATCATCTCGTGGTTATTCTTCCATCAATAGTCAATCCTAATTTCTACCTTTATGTAGCCAGGCCATGGCACTAGGTAACAGTATTCAATGAGGTACTATTTTTATGAATGAATGTGATATAAAAACTAATTTGTATAGTTGAAGAAACCAATAAGATAAATACATAATTTGTATGTAGATATCTTATTTGCATGATTGTTCTTAATCTAGGATTTGAGTAAATGGTCTCTAGGTGATTTACACGGTCGACCAAGAATTTTTTGCTCGATTCTCGACGGTGAACATTTGAAAAGGATTCTTTATATGATCTTGAGGTTTTCTTTCATAATATATGGCTACGTAAGTTCAAGAGATGTTTCTAATCAAGGGACCCAATTGGAGTTTACATAAGAGAGGTCAAGTGATCTATATTTTGTTTGATGTGAAATTTATGTGATTGAGCCGATCAGATCGAATATTGTGTACAGATGATCCATGTGCATTGTACGGACTTAAGTATACACATATGTATATTATGATTTGTTCTCTTATATAGATTTCAAGGAATGACACATTGATTTGTTCTATGGTGGTATGAATAATGGAGTAAGTAATAACCCGAGGCTATTAAGCGTAAGGTAGGCTTAGTAGATTATTTATCATCCTTGTATAATGAGAGGGTTTTTAAACTTGAGCAAACCTTGAGCTTTGTTTCCAGTAAATGTTGAATGTTGTTAAGTATTTATATCGATTTTTTCTTTGAATTTTTGGTCATATTGGAATTTTGGGATGAAATTTTTATATAATGGAAAATGTAGTAACCCAAAATTTCGAACACTTCATATTTAATTATCTGGATTATTTAAATATTTGAATCTTAGTTAAATGTGATAAAAATGAATTTATAATCATGTTAAACCCCTTTTAATTAATAGCACGTAATGGTAAACATGTTTTTAAATATGTTTGCAAAAATAAATACTCCGAAGAAATATGAATGATGTGACCGAAAATCGTATTAGCGATGAACCGCTTTTTACTTGCCATAAATTGTTTGAACTATTTGGGTTTGATCGGAATATTAATGTGTAATTAGTTATAGATTAAAATATTTTGCTTAATGATGTTGATTAGTGGGGTAGGATGATGTCATGGATGGCGTCGTAGGATATAAGATATTTATGGAAGATATTTCCCATGAGGCATGAGGGAAAAAGTAAGGCATGTGAGGGGGAGGGTGCTCTATGACCTTCCATGGAGGGTAAGAGGTGGTAGTAACCTCTTTTAAATCCTTTATAAACACTTTGTATGTTTTATCAATCCATTTTACAAAATTATAAACATAGAAAGCATATACTCTTCATTCTCTTTCTCTTCACTATTAATTCCCAAACAATATCAAAACGCCCTCAAACTTTGGCTAAGGGCCTAGCATAACATAAGAGACAAGAATAGTAAGTCAAATGTTGAAGGAACAAGCAAAAAAATTGTGGCCATGAACAATAATGGGGAGGGAAGGAGGCCAAGAGCATTTTGGAGCAAAAGGTGGGATCTTTGGTTATTTGGTAATGGTAGGATGTGGCCTTGTATTCTTAGTACTTGTGCCTGATGTAAACAAGGATTTTGGTGAGTTAACTCACTACTGATATTATGTCAATAGTGTGGATATATATGTTATGTGAAAATATAAAGTTCGTTAATTAATTAAAGTTATAACTTTGGGCTTCTCTTGCTTTAAAGGAAAATGACAACTTTACATTATTTATAATCACTTCGATTACCCTCTACAACATATAACATTGTGTTGACTTTGTGTTTACATGTTTCGTTTGGTTATTTGTGGCATTGAAGTATGTTTGAATGTTTAGAGCAAGAAAGGTTGTTATAAGTGTACTTCATTAATCCTTATGTTTAATTTGTTTAAATTGGTGATATGTAAATATATTGTGATAGTAAATATTTTGGTTGTTCTCTACATATAACGACACAAATTTTCGACCTTTAAATGTTGACATTAATGCATCCACGATATTCACATGCCAAACACTCAAGTGTGGAAAAGACATGTTGTTAGGGTAAAAAGAAAAGGTAGAAAGAAAAGGAACAAGAAAGAAGAAAACAAAACATCTTCATCTCACAATGGGACAATAATATATAATATCAAAAAGACAATACAAAGTTCTACTCTAAGATACATAGCATTGTAGTGTTACAATCCTGAGTACTATCATCAGCCTGGATAGTTATAAATGTCTGCCCTCGTAATTGCTGATACACACATACTAGCAGTGCAGCGGAAATAAAATACAAATGTAGGTGAATGGAAGCATCCAGCTCGTCTTTTGAAGCTCCAAATAATATCAACGAAAACCTGCCTTTCTCTTACTTGAAAGAGGACCTAAGGAATTAAGGAACAGATAAAACAATGAGTCAGACGTAAGTTGGTATGAGAAACTCAAGAAATATGTTATTTGCACCAAAAATTGGCACAAACACCCAATAGAAATTTTATAGAGAAGTAAATAAAGAATAATAAATAAAAGTAGAGAAAACATGCAATTAAACAACAAAAAATAAGCAATGACAAGAACACAATGATTTACAGTGGTTCGGTGTTGAAAGTCTACGTCCACTTTAGAGAAATAACTTTATTAACTACTTGAATTGCTGAATACAGAGGGATGGATCAGAGTTGAACCCTTAGTTACAAGGAACTGCCAAACATCAAGCAATGAAAAGATCTTGAAAATTAATAATTGAGTCTATATTTATAGGGGAAGACAGTGAAATGTCTTTCTGAAATTTCGGCAGCGGAGTCTCCAGATCCAGAAGAAGTCATGGAATTGATCAAGGGTCGCACATCTTCCATAATAAGGATCTTTACTTATCATTCTATGGACTCATTTTGGCATGCGATCGATATGGTTGGCTCCACTTTTCAATATATTGATGTTTCCAAAGTTTTATGTGTATTCAACTAGTAGATTTTAAGATATCAATCAGTTTTCGCCAAGTTGAACTGCAGTATCGATACAGTACGATCCATAATTGGTGAATATGGATCGTACCAGATCCATTTTCAGTAAATGGCGTATTTTCATATTTTATCATTCTATTGAGTCATCTTCTACTTTCACTTCGCTATTGCTTCAGATTTTCATCTATGCTTGATCTCTGGGCTTCGTAATTGGTAATCTGACTTGTTGGTCCCAATGACAGTCGAGTCAAACTTGTCTAATCAGTTCGAATATAGCCAGGCCAAAAGGCTGGATAAAATTTACCTCCCAAAGTATATCTAATTTCAACATGATGTTCTTTTAGTCAATGTAAGTTAGAGTCATCGAAAGGAATCCATCCAGCTTTCTGAATAGTAGTCATCCCTTCAATGAATTTCTTTCCTTGAAGAGTCGCATCTCTTTCTATTTGACATAACGATTCATTGATTTCCAGTAGTATAAATTCTAGGTCACATCTTGATGGTGATTATTTAAGTCTTCCTTTCAGTGAATCCACAAGCCTTGGATGACTGGTCTACATTTTTCTTTGATAAATACAAGAGAGAACACAATTTTGGTCGATTTTAAGAAATCAAATTTTTTTGGGACGTCCACTAACATGTATATGTATTCATCCCTGACTCCGGATCATGATTGCATGTTCATTGGTCATTGTCAACTTTCTACATATGTTTCACTTCGTTTTTCTCCTTTTTAGATGGATCAACATGATTCCTTTAAGTAAATGGATTGTAATTGATCCACTTTTAGATATTAATGTAACAATGATTGCATTGCGACTGTTGATTATTCCAACTATATTATCTTTTTAGATCAAATACTATACTACTATATCTATTATCTATTATAGTATATTTTTTTTCTACGACCAATCAATTACTTAAAATAAATGAAAATATTCGAAAATGAAAACCTTATTATAATTACAAGGAACTGTGTAATTTTCTATTGATCTATAACATAAAATTATGCATAAACAAAGAATAAAAAATAGATAAAGTTATTAAATATTAAAATTATCGACCAATCTTTTCTTTTTCCTTTTAGAAATTATAATTTTTTAATATTTTAAAATAATTAAGAAAACAGAGATTCATAATTTAATTTAAAGAATGATTCTCAATAATCAATAGTTAATAAGATAAGTTTATTAGGTTCTCATAAAAAAGACTTATTTCTGTTTATCTTTAAGTAAAAAATTTAGTAATCAGCAATCGTTCTTGAATCAAGAGGTTTATCTTTATCCATTTTTATTTGACTGGAATTCATAATTGTTTGAATTGTGTAGTCTCCAATTACTGACATTGGTAACCGACCAAATGTATCGGGTCTAATTCATTTGAGACTACTTCATGCCCTATTGTTCTCCTCTCTCTTCTCTTTCTCTTTTTTTAGCCTGAGAAAGAAGATGATGGATTGTTCCAAAGCCATTAGTTTTAGATCGTACATGATCTAACTATATAGTGAAAGAACCAGTTGCAGTGCATATTAAAGAGTAGGATCGCCATACATCCATCACTAAACGATCGTGCCTGATAGTTCCTTTAATTGGCCATTTTATTGAACTGTAGGTTAAGAAGAATGGATCAGCGTAAGGCCATCCTAAAATGATTGTACCCGATTGTTTATCGATTGAACTTCCATTGAACAGCAAACTTTGATGGTCCTTATCACATCCTTCATATATATGCTTGATACTTATATCATTTTATTTATTTATTTCATTTTCTATCGTTGCTACCCGAACCAGAAAAGAAAAACCCCATCTTCATCTTCTCCTTCACCATCGATCCACCAAGCTTCCTGATCCAAGTCCATACTTATCTTGTAACCATCTCCATAGGTCGGTCTGACTCCTTGTTACGTCAACCACCATGTTCGTCGTTCCCCACTGATTTTGTTTCATATTCGAATCCAAATTGCCTTCACTTTTCCACTTTTATACATAGTAGATTTGATTTTTTTCTTACTTGTTATAATTTACTGACGAGATGATGGGATCTCGTTCTAGTTTGCATGATTCAGGCTATGATGATTTAACCGGTTGGTGCGGAGGTGGATATGGTGATGTGATGTTGAGATTGGATGGAATGTGCCTTTTTGAGGTCGAAGGTGGAAGATAATTTTCAACCGATCATTTTTGGAGGTCTAAAATGCGAATTGCCACCGATCATTTCTTATGAGGTTAATGTGGGAAAATGTAAAATGACCGATCCACATTGATCTAAAGAATATACCATAAGGTAACGAAACGAAGCTTATTAGATGGATTAGCATTCGAAAAAATGAAAAGAATTTGGACCTATCATTTTCTATAGAGTTTTTGGCCGATCATTTTTTGGAATTATGGTCGGAGTCTTGAATTAAAGTGAAGTGTGGAACTAGAGTCGAAAGTTAGACCGGTCGTAACGACGGTTGGAGTACAATCGGTTGGAGAATGATCGACTGTGAAATGATGGTGCAGAAATGGTCCTTTATGTGCATTGGGATTGAATAGTCGTAACCTTATTTTAGATCAGCTGTTGGCTTAACTTTGATGAACATACTTAAAATATTCAAATCTTAATTAGAAATTTGTGACGAGCTTTAGGCTTGAATGGTCATACATGACTTGCATATGAAATGGACTGCATATTCAGATGTATATGATATTTAAACTATGGAACGAACTTGACTAATTTCCTGCATATTTATTTTTATTATTTATGCCTCGGACAAATTTTTGAAGCTCGTCCTATTCTAAATGCACAATTCAAACTTCAACATGCTAACAACTGATCTCGATGCTTAGATTGAATCCTTAGCCAGTGACGTGGAGAATCGGTTGGGACAGTCGGCAATGACAGTCATTACGGTTAAATCCTGAAGTCTCATCATAGTTTTTGTCTTTAATTTTGAAATATTTGTCATTGCATTGCCCGAAACTACACCACTCTGCACTAGCATACACTTTGCATAAGGGGAAACATGTTTTTTTTCTAATGATGATTATCGCCCGAGTTTAGTAGTCTTAGGTTCTAGATGCTCGGGGAGTTTAGCTGCCATGTCTTCTGGACAGCCTTCACAGCATGACAATACTAGTACAAAACGTGCTCCGCTGCTACTTTTGATAGACTTTCCCCCAGACATCAAGTTGACCAACTAGATATTCCCTGTCCATTACACGACCTTTTCTCTGTCATTCCTGTCCTTTGAGCAGAAGTGATAAACCCTACTCTCAACACTCTAGAAGATGCTATATTCTTGGAAGATCCAGAGGATTTTGTGGCTTCAAAAATTATTGAAACCTCTCTTCGTAGAATTTGTGTCAGACAGGGGATTATGTTTGATGAAGTGCGAGTCCTGACTCAGGATGATAGATCTCATATACCCCCTATGGGGTTCACTGCATGCAACAAATTCATGTGCTGATAGGATGTATCCCACACTTTAATTCATTTATCCGAAAGATGCTACATCATATGAGGTTAGCACCAGCACAACTGCATCCAAATGACTATGCCTTTTTTAAATGCAGCCACATAGCTTTCATGGAGTTTTTATTTCATCCTCCAACTCCAAAAGGCATTTGATTTCACTTCACCTTCAAGCGACGAAAGGGAAGCCTTTCGTTCACATTCCTCGAGTCGGCCAAGAAGTGCCAGATCTTGACTAGTACTTGGAATAAGTTGAGCTCTTTGAAAAAAGAGTGGTTCTATATTCGCTGCCCGCTCAGCTTTTCTAGATGGTGATTAGAAGGATGCAAGTATTACTCCTTAATTTCTATAGTGTTTGTATCCAGATCATATCCTGAATTAAGCAACTTTTAGGGATTATGCAGGTTCTTATCCACGACCTGATGGAAAACAATACACAAACGTGGTCTTGACACTTAAAAGAGTTCCATTAGAAGATAGGGATGTCGAGAATCTTCTTATTGATGAATGCCTCATTACCTACTGCCTGATGGAAGAGGTCGTAGCATAGGGCTACCTATCACTGTTGGAGTTATAGAAATTGAGCAGTAGGATGCGAATGATAGTGAAGGACATCGAGCCAATCCAGTCATGCCCCTAGTTGAGGGGGCTCAGGAGATTAATAATAAAAATGCAATGGGAGATAAAGGTGATGACCTCGATGACGATGACATGGGTTCTAGTTTCGAGGCCACGACTGGATCTTCGCAAACCTCACAGCCCACCACTCTCAAAAAAAAGAAGAAGCTCATTTGCATGTTCCCATGGAGCCACCTATTCAAAAGCCCAAGCTATCCACCAATCCTCAATTACTTCTGGATCGGTCTGCTTCCCAACCTTAAAAGCACTTAGACGAAACGTTTGAGGCATTATCTGATCTTCTGATACCGGATGACGTTGATACCTTTCATTTTATTGACATGAGCGTCGGTGGATCATAGTCCCCTTCCGGAGCTTGGGCTAGAACCCCTCCTACCACTAGTGGAGAGTTACCCCTTCCAGTAAAGCTTCAATAATTGGTCCATTAGGGGGAGACAAAGGACCACACATTCACACGCACTTCACAATATTACATTATACATATCCCATGTCCTTCAATACATGGAGCCGATTCACTATTTGTCTTTCTTTGTAGAAATAGTGATGAGGAAGAATCTCATGATTCAGTCTCTACATGAAATATCACACCAGAATCCTGGTTCTCATTCGGCTCATACCGCCAAAGTAGTGGTTGTGAATATGACCCCAGCTATCACTCCAGCCAGGATTGGGATTACCATATTAGAGGTAACAGAGATAGATCTTTCCATGATAAACATCAATCCAAATCTAGAACTCCTCCTCCTAAATATTCTAAAAGGCAACAAGATTGCCGCGATGACGTTCCTCCCATTGACACCTCTCATGGTCCCCCTACTACTTTAGTTTCTTCATAGTCTGTTGTTCCATCTCATCTTCAGTGATTGATCGATTGTCAATGTCATATTGAGCGTGATGTTCACCAACAAAGGCCGGCAAAGAAAGCACGGTCACCCAAGTTGTCACTGAAGCTCAACAAGTCGAAGTCGCCACTTATATGGCCCAACTTAAGTCAGATTTTCCAAATGTATGTCTCAAAGGATTTTTCTTTGTAACTAATCTTAAGAAAGTTCCTGAAAAAGTCCATCAAATGACTATTGATTGTGTGAAAGATATCCATAAGCAATATATTAAGTAGATGAGAGCAACAGAGAGGATTTCTAAAGTATCTTAGGAGAGAGCGCCAAAGATTGAGAAGTTGAAACGCCAAGAGGCCCAGGACAGATGGATCATTGAAGCTCTAACTAATGAGTTAGAATCTTCAAGGAGCTCACAAGTAGAAGCCAAGAGAAAAGCAAAAATAGCCATCAACGCACACGAGGACGAAAAGGCCAGGCACTTGGCCGAGGTTGAAGTGCTTCATCATCAAAACCACAAAATGGTGTTAGAAAGTGATGTGGCCCAAAGAAACACAGTTGTGTACAAAATTAAGTTTAAGCATGAATCCAAAGATAAAGAGGAAGCGCAGAAATTAGTTAGGATATCTATGATGAGTTGGTTACCGTCAGGCTTGAAAGAGATGGGGCTATTAAAAAGGCCAAAGATATTGATGCCCTTGTTAAACATGAAGTGGGGGCTACAAAAGAAAAGGCCAGGGAGGAGGTTATGGAGGAACTAGATCAACTACATATTCTTTACAACGACAACGTCCTGAAGCATAGAAATTTGGAATGGCTCCGGGAGACTGCCTTTATCATCTTGTATGTGATTGGGAGCATCGTAATCAGGGGGAGAAAGAGGCTCTTGGTACTGAAGAAATCAATTCGATGAGGCTGGAAGGCAAAATTCTATTGGGTGATAAACCCAAAGTTCTACATGAAACCTAGCTTGTACTCCAAAATGAGCATGTCACAACCTTTCAACATGAAGTTGGTGAAGGTTCCGGATCCATATCACATAATGTTGCAGATGACCATAATTCGGTGACCCAAGCTATTCCTAGTGCCACTGTGGATTCTTTTATCGAGCTTGGTTACAATCCGGAGAAGCCGCATATTGCTACATCTAGTGCGCTCTCCTTGATATAGAAGGAGGTTATGGTAGCACTTCGGCTCACATGGGGAACTAATCTGGAGAAGGTATTTCATTAACCTCACCCGCTCTTTAGAAAGCCGGAGTGTCCTTGATCGATATATCTAATATTTTTATTTATGTTTCCTCAATTTTAGGTCAACCGACTACAGTTTTTCCGCTTCCTCAAGAATCTTAATTGAGTGCTTAGGTGCTATGACAGAGTCGGTTACCGTCATAGTTTTGGCTGTGACCCATGATGCCCTAGAAGTGGAAACTTTCATGATCGATGAGAACTTGGTGGATGCTTTGTTGAGGAAAGAAAGCAATCTACATCAAGAGAATCCTCTTGACGATGACATTGTGATTACTGGAGCTTCCCAATCCTTGTCAGGCTCCTCTATGCAAGAAATAGCATAAAATATCAAGGTGGACATTGCCCTTGAGACGAAAGTCAAGCGATAGAAAATAAAGATCGTTCCCCTCTCATCTCCATCGTTTTGCCAAGAGAACCGTGGATGCTTCTGCTTCTCAGGTAGAACCTACTCAAGATGCACATACTGGGTAACTAGTCTAGTTCAATGAAAGGTTAAGGAAGCGGGAAGAGAGAAGAGAAGATGAGTAGGGAAAGTTTGAGTGAAATCTCTCCCAATTCAAAGAAGAAGAAGAGGAAGCCGAGGAGGAAGTGATTCACCATGTATGCTCATGTTCCCAAGCCTTTTAGGTCTTGTTGGCC
The DNA here is from genome assembly GCA_030765085.1 of Allium cepa. Classification (NCBI taxonomy): domain Eukaryota; kingdom Viridiplantae; phylum Streptophyta; class Magnoliopsida; order Asparagales; family Amaryllidaceae; genus Allium; species Allium cepa. The sequence continues at coordinate 294,780,384 of CM060941.1, read as the reverse complement.
GAATTTGTATAGGATCGGCCCCTTTTTTTGATTCATTTTCTGTGAATACTTGTACTTGAATTTCCAAGCTTAAGTAAATAAAATTCTTTTACTTTTGTCAAACTTTTATGTGAATTTTCTTAAGTAGTTGAGCTATTACATTTTCCATTCAATGTAATAGTAATTCATTGCTTATTGATTTGGATGATAATCTGTTAGTTTTATCCTAAGGCCTCCATATGGTCGTAGTCTTAAGTTGTACTAGACATTAGGCTTAAGCCCTAGTGTTACGCTATCGGGTTCGGCAGTTCAAGTGATTATACTCCCACCCCTGGTTCTCAGGTTAAAGGAGTTAGACAATGGATGGTCGAATTCCACCTTTAGCAAATTTATATTCTTCCTGTCGGTTTTAGCATGGAGTTTATGGAAAAGTGAGTGGTCAAACCACACTCATCTATTTGTTTATACTCATATTCGTACTTCGAGGATAAGAGTTACTTGGCAGGTGATCGAACCGCACCTAATTTGTGTTTGTACTCCCATCAACACTCTGGGGGCTTAGAGTTATGTTGGAAAATAGTTGGACCGTACTTTCCTTAATTGATTGATTCACCCCCAAGTCCGGGGTTTGACTTAGCGAGTGATCGGTCATGTCACAATTTCTTTCAATTCATGTCTGTTCCATAGCTTGGTGGGATAAATTTGATTATTGGATGGTCAAGTTGCATACATTTCTCATTAGATACTCCATCATCGGGTTGGAAGGGAGTATCATCGAATGAACGGTCGGACCACGTACATTTTATTAAGTCCTATCGTAAACTTGTAGGTAATTAGTTGGCTCCAAACTTTTGGAACTTGCTTCGGCATGGCTGTATTAGTTAGCTGAGTATCCTAACTAATGTGTAATGCTATAGCAATCATAGATATAAAGGAAATTTCAAATTATATTTGTCCAATGGAAAGAAATGATAATTTGTCTTATTACATATCTAAAAAACCAGAGGCTGAAGCAAATTCAAAAATTGAATACGGCCGAATTAAAAAGAAATAAACTAAGTGAAATAACATTGTAAGTGTTCGCTATTATATCCCCTTGGGAGTGTGATGCCATCAACCATTGCTAGCTTAAAAGTTCCTTCTTCAAATCTATTTTCAATGGCGTACAGTCATTCCCAAGTAGGATTCGTGTGTAATGGGATAGGAAAGACCCGTTTTAAGATGAGATCGCCTATTATATAGGTCATAGGTCGGACTTTAGTGTTGTAGTATTAGGCGACTCGATATCGATGTGCAGCTGCTTTCAATCATCTTCTTCATGCATCTCATCTGCCAAGTCTAATGATTCTAAGAGGAGATCTCTATTCGTTTGGGGGTCATAATAGGTCACACGATGAGAAGGGACCTTGAGTTCAACAAGAATGACGGCTTTGGAGCTGTAAGCAAGGGTGAATAGAGCATGGCCAGTCGTAGACTTACGGGTGGTTCTGTCATCCCATAATGATTGTTGGGAGTTTAGTCACGCACTTGCCTCTGCCTTTTCCAAACATTTCTTCAGAATGGAATTTATGATTTTGTTCACAACTTCCACTTGTCCATTTGCATGAGGGTGGGCAGCTTCTGCAAATCTTTTTTCAATATGATGTCGATGGTAGAAGTCTTTGAAATCAGCGTTATCCTATTGGGTTCCATTATTAGTTAAAATAGTTCTGGAAAGGTCAAAATGATAGATGATGTTGCAAACAATGAAGTTGATTACTTTCTTTGTCATGATGTGGATAAGGGTTCTGCTTCGGCCCATTTGGTGAAGTAATCAACTGCTATGATTGCGTATTTCACACCAACTTTAGAGATCGGTAAGGAACTGTTAATATCTACGCCCCATGGGGCAAACGGCCATGGACTGATCATTTGTGTAATTTTCATCGGTAGTGCTCCAGAACTTTTGCATACATCTGGCACTTATTGCATTGCTTAGCATAATCGGCAGGATTTAAGTAGATGGTTGGCTAGTAATATCCATAATGGAGTATTTTCTTTTCTAAGGATTTACCCCAGTGTGATCGCCACATTCCCTTCATGAGCTACCCTTAGGACTCATTTTATTTAACCATGAGCGATACACCAGAGCAGAGGAATGGAAAAACCTTTTCTATACATGGCTCCTTCCTGAATGGTATATCGTAAAGCTTTACGAAAGATTTTTCATCTTTATTCCTTCATTTCGAAAGGACTCCCCATAGAAAATAATCTTTAATTAGAGTCAGCAACGACTGCTTCTCAGGCTCCGTCTCTAGTATCAAATCGATTTCCATCTTGTTTATGCTTAGAGCGTCTAATACTTTAATTGAAACCAAGCCCATTTGTTATGCATTCCCAGTGCTAGCAAACTTTGCCAATGGGTCGACCTCTTTGTTTTGATCCTGGGTAATGTGTTTGATGTCATAATACTCAAAGTCAGTTAGTAGCTCTTGAACTCGAATATGGTATGGGGAGAGTCATCGTCCTTTAGCTTAGTAATCTCCCTCGACTACCCCCAATTGGGAATCGTAAAGGATTTTAAGATTTTGCTACCAGTTTCCTGGCAAGTTTGAGTCTAGCAATCAGAGCTTCGTACTCAGCTTCGCTATTCGTTATAGGGAAGTCAAGTTTTAAAGCATAGAAAATTGATCGATCCTCTAGAGTTTTAGCATGTCTCGGGATCCAAAGAAACGATCATTGTATGCAACATCTATATAGATTTTCCACCAAATGGTAGAGGCTCCACCGCTCTCTGGGAGATCGTCCTATGTAGCGAGTTCTGCTATAAATTCTGCCAGGGCCCCTCTCTAGACAACTCTGCGAGGGAGATAAGTGATGTCTAATTTGCTCAGCTTAATGTCCCACTAGAGTAACCTGCTAGTTGTCTCACGTCGATGTAGGACCTATCATAACAGCTAATCGATGTAAATGTTGATAGGACGAGCCTGAAAAAAGGGGCGGAGCTTTCATGAAGAAATCAATAAGTAGTATGCCAACTTATTTATCTTCAGATAGCTCCTTTTTGCTCCTGTTAATCATTTGATAATATAATAGACCAAATTTTGCATTTGATTCTCCTTGCAAAGCAGTGCGGCACTTATAGCGTGTACCGACACAGCCAAGTAGATATACAAGTTGAATACACATGAAAATTTTGGAACATCAATAGTGAAGAGTAAAGCCCACTATATTGATCATATGCCAAAACAAGCATATAGAACGATCAGTACAATCGTTATTATGAACTATATGGGACCCGCGATCGATACCATGACTTCTTCTGGATCTGGAGACTCTACTGCCGATATTTTAGGAAGATATTTCACCATCTTCCCTTATAAACATAGATTTGTTGTTCATTTTCAAGATCTTTATTCTGCTTGTTGCTTGGCGCTTCCTGGTACCAAAGGGTTCTACTCTGATCCATCCCTATGTACTCTACACTTCAAGTGATTAATAAAGTTGTTTCTCCAAAGTGGACGTAGGCTTTCTATGTTGAACCATTATAAACCATCTTGTTCTTGCTATTTCTTATTGTATATTGTCTAATTACTTGTCTTCTCTATTTTCATTTATTTACTTCTCTACAAAATATCCATTGGATGTTTGTGCCAATTTTTTGGTACAAACATATGTGGCCACATATAATGGTAACTTTTGAGACCAATCAAATCACCAAAATGGTTAACCCCAAAAAAGAACCAAAACCATCTAATAAGTGTATATGGCAATATAATAGATAGTCTCTAGAGTGTAGAATGCAAATTAGAAAATAGTTGTGTTGTTTGCATCCCATAACACAATAATATTAGAAGTATAATGAAAACCATTAGGGTGCGCTCGCACATGAATTTCCGTTGAAGGTGCCATAGGTACATAGAGAATGGGCCACCTAAAAAGAGTCAGAATCTACCTTCTAAAACCATAACATCTCTAGATAAAATATACTACAAAGAAAAACATAGCTAGTCTAAGCCTAGACATGTGATACTGAATACCACCAACTCTCGTGCGCCTGAACCGAAAGCTTCTTTAGATATTTGGGGTTGATGTACCTATGGGTAAGTTATACCCACTGGCTATTCTCATACTCTGTTTCCCCTTTGTTACCAATGTTGAACTCAGGTTCAGCATCTTAACACACTAATCTTTATCACCCGAACAGATCTTGAATCCCTCCGCTGATTCCTGCATAAGTCGTTCGACAAATTCTAACGATGACCAATCCTTTGTATTTAACCTTCGGTTAGATAGTTCAACCCTACAGCATTCGTCTGAAATGTTAATCCTGACCTCTCCCTTGGACTTATCCGTTGGATAGATCGTTCAATTCGGTAATATTTAACTCCACAACTACTTCCAAAACATAGAACTCGTATAATAGTTTTTAATTTTTTCAACAAATAATAAATAATTATGCTTATCCGATCACGTACTCTTCAAAACAAAATTGGTGAATTTTCGATTAAGTCAATTCTGGTTTTTTTAGAATTAAGCAAACGATATAAAGGAGTCCTCCCTAAAGGATCTCATAATTTATGTTCTTAAAGCAAAAGGCATTTAATACCAAGCGGTCCTCCCCTGGGGATCTTAAACCATATGGAGTCATGAAACTTTTAATACGCTTCCAAGGTTAATTTCGGTCATATTCAATAGAAACAAAATGATCGCATAGGGAAATAAATCCTCATGTACTTATCATCATTTCTAACCTTCTAAACTTACTTTATCCCTCGATCAAGTGTGAAGGCAGGTTAGAGCATTTATTGCATCAAAGCCTAACCTTGACACTTCATTCTTAACTCTCACAGATAGAACAAGTCCACTTTTCTTCTTTTGGTGCTAAGTATTTGAGTCAATACTTCCCATAGACGAATAAAAACACAAAGCATAATTAAGTCACACTAGCGACTTGTAATCCCCTTTTGTTACATAATATTTTCTTTATAAATACTTGTACATACATTTAAAATTAATTTGTAAAAGATATATCCATGTATACTACTACTTCACTTTTCATTTCTGCTCTTTACAATCTTCAACATATATTCATATTCTTATCTCAAAGGTATAAGAATATTCACAAACCACTTAACAAAATTTACTACTTTAAATATAATCAAAGAGGTTAAAAACCAAATGGTACAGAAATATTGTTATTGTAAATCCTTTGCTCTTAAATGTTAAATTTTTACATTTTTTATCCTTTTCCTAAAACATTCCACACTTATCATTACCTTTAAAACATTCTTTTTAAAGATCTAATTAAATTGAAAAGTATATTCAAAAGGGTTAGAAACAAATGTTACTTAAGCATTGTTTACTATAAACACAAAACCATCCACACTTATTATTATATTTAAATATTTTTTTTCAAAGGTCAAATTACTTTCAAAAGGGTTAATACAAATTTTACTTAAACTTTTTACTATAAATCCAAAACAAATTTATACTTGTTATCTTTAAAACATGCTTTTCAAAATCAAATTACATTCAAAGGTATATTCAAAAGGCTATAAACAAATGCTACTTAAACAATATTTACTTTAAATCCAAAACCATTCACACTTATCATTATGTTTCAAATATCCATATAAAATATGATTAAATTTTTTTTAGATTTTATTAGAGAAAACATTTTAAATAAATGTTACAAAATAAACCATTTACTTTAAAAATTCGTATATAACTATTAAAAATATATTTAAACTTGAAATCACTTTTAAAATACTCTTAAACATGTTATTAAACTTCCCTAAAAATATCTCAGAAAAATATTTAATTTAAATATAATTTTCAAACACTTTTAAAACATCACAGCCTATAACGACACACAACAACAAGTGTTGTAATAAGGTCCAGAAGTGACATGGTATGTCAAAAAGTGCTATTGTCAAGTGCTATTACAGACCATGGACGAGAACAGATTTAAACACAAGAATGTTTGGCCATTTTTCTACAAGTTTACTCGATTTAAGTTTTGATTTTCTTACAATACGTAGCATAGATATAGTATGTAATAACCATGCCCAAAACCCCCCTAAGAATTTCATTATAAAACTCTGCAAAAATTTCATTCTATAAAAATTCACCAAAATTAAGGATTCAAATTGCATCTATAACAACCTTTTTCTATATAAACAATTCCACATTCAATTTAAAGCCATGCATAATCGAACAAGACATGTATACATAATGTGAAGGCTACATCACACGCTATAGATGGCCATAGAAGTGATTATACATATTATATAGTTGCCCTTTGCTTTCAAAAATAAGTTGGGTCCAAAGCTATAACTTCATTAGTTAACTTTAACTTTATATTTTCACACAACATATATAATAAAATATACACGTTTTGTGAGTTGGCGCTCTCCAAAACCTTGCTAACACAAAGCATAAGCCGCCTAGAACACAAGAACTCTTCATATCATCACCAAACAACCAAAGACACCACCTTTGCCTTAACTAGCTCACGACATGTTCCCCTCCCTCACTTTTTCTCGCGACCCAACATGGATGGGGGTTTGGTGCCGATTTTCTTCATTATTTGAGTTGATATCCTTGTCTTCTATGTTGTGTTAGGGTCTTAGCCAAAGTTTGGGGGAGTTGGGACATTACTTGATATTGTTTAGGAATTTAAAGTGAAGAGAAGAGGCATAAAGAGCATATTGGTTTCTGTTTGTACCAAAATTGGGCACAACACTCTTCGGACGTATTTGAAGAGGTTAGAATAAAGAAATACAACGTAAAAAGAGGCTAATATAATAAACCCGCCAATCAAAGCAAGCAGAAATAGAAAAAGACAAAGAGTTATAATGGTTTGGCGTTGTAACCTACGTCCACTTTGAATGATTTGCTATTTATTGCCAATTGATAACTGATTACGACAGTACAACACTTGAAGACTCAAGTTATAATGGAGTTGCGGCATAATAACGGTGTAATAGAGTGAATACTCCTTTTTCTATAGGCATAGGGTTGCTATTTACAAGTGTAGTATGGAAATATCTTTCTTTGAACTCGGAATACACCTTCTCACACGTGGGTTAGATCACGTTCCATTCGTATCGATTAAGATTTGTTCATTTTGGGATGTGATCGATCAAACATATTCTTGAGGTGGTAAGCAAGCTCCTGTGAAAATTTGGTCATATTTGGACTTGCAGATTTTGAGTTATGATCGATCCAAGATTGAGATTATAGGTTGGCTAAGGCGTACCTATCGATACCTTCGGATCAATCGTTCTTCATATCAATGCTATGCATATCGATCAGATAACATGGACCAATAGTTCAGGAGAGATCCATGTTTCATGCAAGACAACTGCTTCCTTTGGTTGACCATCCTTCTTCATATTGGTCCTAATGATTGCTCTTCGTATCAATGCTCGCGTGTTATTTTGTATCGATGGTTGAAGGTCGCTTCGCATATATGCTTGCTATTGGCTTCATATTGATGGAAAGTGTTAGTTTCATATCGATCTATTTGCTGATCGATATGAAATGCATGAACGCGGTCGATCGATATTAATTGGATACACGGGTAGCTACTGATGGATACGAAGGAGGTTGACTTCAATGGATATGAAGCTGTATGGATATGAATGGGGGTGGCTTGTGATGGATATGAAATGAGGTCTTCTTTCTTGATTTTGATCGATCCATAACTTGAGCATACGAACTCCGATTGACCTGAATTTGGAACATTGGCTTTCATCCATAACTTGAGCATACGAACTCCGATCGACCTGAATTTGGAACATTGGCTTTCATAGGTTTTTTTTGTCATACCACATTAATTGTAGCTCAATCCGGACTTGGACCAAATTTGTCAGTATCTACAGTGAACCTATGTATAACCAATCTTCGGGTCAAATTGTCCATGGTTTCTATTCAAGTCCTTGGTATCACAACCTTGCCAAAAGGCTGGATAACATTTGCCCCTCAAAGTACTTCTTGTGTGAACATGACATGCTTTCAAAAGCTTCATTCTTTATTCCGAAAAAGCTCTATCTGATTCATTAGATAGTTGCTGCCTTTTCATCAAGAGATGTAGCCTCTGATTGATTTCTAGCATTTTAAATATTGAACTGTTCACTGCCAATGATCATGCAGTGCTTTGTTGTAACTCAAGGTCGAGTGCTAGCAATTTTTTGTTCGTTGTTTTTCTTGTCATCAGGTGAGCATTCAGTTCCTCTTAATTTTGAAAATTGAATGTTAGTTCGTCATACATGCACGTATGTTAACTTTACTCACGTTCATGTTTGTACGTTCATGGGTCATTGTCAAGTCCTTTAGTTTTTGTTTGGATCGAGTTTCATATCGATCCTCTCCTGGATCGATGTGAAATTCGATTCGTAACAATGTTAGATGGTCGTTTTAAGGCATTCCTTCATATCAATCCTCTCCTGGATCGATCTATGAAGTTGGAATGCAGGCTTCGCATCGATGGCTATCGATATGAAACATATTGTCTTTGGAGATAATTCGTATCGATGGATACGAGCCCTCATGGTCTTCAAATGGATGGATACAAAATAGAAGCTTCGTATCGATGGAACTGAGTGGTCTAAGTATGACCTTGTAGTAATGATTCGTATCGATGGGCTTAAAGGCTGATCGGTGATAGATACGAACTACTACACTCTAGATCGATTTGGGCAGATGGATACTAAGATGGTTCTTTACATCGATATACAGATGGATACGAACTAGCTGGATATGCTTGCATTGATGGATACGAAGCTCTACTTTCGTACTGATGTAGGCAACCGGTTATCTCGATATAACCACTGGGATACAAAACACCTTTTTTCCTTAGGTATGAACTCATACAAATGCCATTTGTACTTAGCCAAATTTTCTCACTTTCCATTCATTTTTCTATTTGCCTTCGTATTGATTAGAACAAGAGAAACAAGAAAACTATCTTTGTCTTCAAATCGAACAACCCATTAACCTTTCAACCCGAATCTTTAAACTAGGTAATTGACTAATCAAAACCGCTCTGAAATGATGGGACTCGAGTTTTCATGCCAAATCATACAAAGTCATGGCCAATTCCGGTGCTGTTGAAGCCGGAGTTGGGTCAGAGTGAAGTCGAGGAAGGAGCAATGACGTTTTAGCAGCTTGGGGAAGAAGAAACTTCAATGGATATGAAGGAATCATTCATATCGATGGTGGATGGAGGGAGCAGTTTTGCATCGATCTGGAAATGATGGAGGGAGAAATTTCATGTTGATTTTTAGTGGTGGGAGTTCGTATCGATCTGGAGCGATCGATATGAAGTATTGAACCTGGAAATCGATACGAAGATATTGGATGTTGGTTGATACGAAAGCTTGAATGTTGATCGATACTAAAGCAGGCTTTTGGAGGAGTGATCCACGTTGAACCTTGATGGATACAAAATTCTTGTATACTTGAACATTTGACTCCGATGAGCTTCAACCTCGCATATCTAGACTTAACGGTTAAACTGCGTATTTGACTACCCCTTAAAGCTCGTCGACAGAACTATAACTTGACAAACTTAATGAACTTTAACATGGATCGCTCTCCGAAGCCAGATTAGCACGGTTGTGACGGTCATCCCGGTTGAATCACGAAGTTTTGTCGCTTTAACATCTTCCAAACTTGAAGAAAAATAAAGTATTATGTTGCACTGCACTACACAATACGATCACTCGCTTCGCAATCATGGGGGGAACATGTATTTCTTGCCATCTAACAATGGTTTTTACCAAGTTCAATAGTTATGGATCCTAGAAGCTATGAGCTGCAGGATATCAAAAGTCCTCCACTTCTATTTATAAAAATGCCAGAGATCGTAGCTGAAGTAATAAGTCCCGCCTCGGATGAACTGCCAGGTGTAACTTTAGTTTTAAATCCAGAGGACTCGGTACATTCCAAAATTTTCGAAGACATGCTAGGAAGGATCTGCCTCAGACATGGGCTATCTCTTGAAGACGTTTTGGTACCGGGCATAGAAGACAAAGCCCATAATCCCCCAAAAGGGTATAGTGCTTGCAATAAATTCATCAGCATTGCTGGAACGCTGCCTCCTTTCAATCAACTTATCCAGGAAGTGCTGCTTTTCTTGAGGATTGCTCGGTCTCAATTACATCCGAATGGATATGCTCTGTTCCAAGCTTATTCATTATCTTTATTGAGCATCTCATTCGACCTCCAACTATCGAAGAAATCAAATATCTATTCAACATTAAGAGCCGTGGGGACATCCCTTCTTTAACTATTTTGGAGACAGTTAGGAATTGTCAAGTAGTGGCAGGAACCTAGAGCAAACTAAGCTACTTCCAAACCGAATGGTTTTCGGTTCGGTGTCAACCGGGGTTTGCTAGATGGTGGCTAGTTAGACGTAAGTTTTCTAACTTCTTCGTCGATTAATAATACAAGTTGATGCTGAATCTAATACTTGTTTACTTTTGTAGCTTCCATTCCACGGCCTGAAGTATGCCAATTTAAAGAAGTAGTAAGGGTTCTCCAAGTGGTGCGAGATGATTTCGAGGAAGTTGATGGAGTCCTCACTGATGAAAATTGATTTTTATTGGGCTTATAGAAAGAGGCCAAAGTATTGGATCGGTAGGAGTTCTTAGAATGGCTCCTATGAGGCATGGAGGGAGTAGAGCTCCAGGAGTCATAATCACTAAACAAGGCGATGATGAGAGTGTGTCCATTGGAGATGAGCCTGCAGCTGTGCCTTCGTAGAGTCTTCGATCTTCGAAGTTGAAAAGAAAAGGCATCACTATTGCCTACAAATCCACGAGATGCAAAACTATCATGATATTTTCTCCTATAACAACTGCTATAAGTCTGGAGACTTCCCCATTGTGAATGGAGAGTCCGTTGAAAGGATTGGCGGATATCCCCATTCCAGACGACTTGTCTTCGTATCAAGACCTGGATTAGAGGGGCTTCAATGTGCTTTAGATATAGGGGAGCCCACTCCTACAAGCATAGCTACCACAACCGGTTAGTTGGGGGTTTTGCACATGCATTCACACACTTCACGGCACCACACAACTTTTAATCACATGTTTCTCAATCTCTAGAGATAACTAATTCAGCTTCTCTTTTCATTTTTCAGACATGATGATGAGGCAAGGACCAATGCTTGGCAGTCAGCATTCCAAATGTCATTCTTTTAGTTCTTATTCTAAGTCTCATGGACATGAGATTGAAAGAGATTATGATCACAGTCGCTCCAGCCAAGATCGTGACCATTACGAAAGGGAGAGGGAGAGGCAACATCAAAGTAGGCGCCACTCCCGATCGTGGTCGCTACTACCCAAAGGTTACTCCAAACCCTCCGACTCTAGAAGGCAGTCTTCAGAGACTTCGTGTCAAATAGTGCCTCTTCAAACATTGAGATCTGATGAGCAACATCGATGGACTTAGGCTGAAACACCCATTATTACAGAATAAGCCGCTTTAGAACCCACCGAGGAGGAAGCGATCAGAATTGCTAAATTGAAAAATGATTTTCCAAATGTCTGCTTTGACGGCTTTGTATTCCCTTCGAATTTGAAGTGAATCACCAATGATGTGGAAAGAATGGCGCATGATTACGTACACGATGTTTATAAACAGTATCGAGAATGGGTGAAAACTATGGAGAAATCTTTAGCGGCGACCTTTGAGCGGGCCAAAACAATCGAGAAACTGGAGACTGATCTCGCTCAAAAGTACAGTATAATCGAAGTACTTAACAACGAGGCCAAGTCTTCAAGGATGTCGGAAATGCAGGCCCAAAAAAAAGCAGATGAGGCAAGTCAATCTATGGAATAAATATGACGGTCTCATATGGACTTAGTTCAGGAGATGGACAACCGGAATACCCTCATCATGGGGGAGAGATATGCTTCACTGAAGGAGCTTGAGTAGTTAAAGGCAAAGGTCACCGAGGTCTTCAGGGAGAAAGATGATGCTAATAAAGCTGCCTAGGAGGCATGCGAGCAGACGGTGGCTCTTAAAGACGAAAGGGATGCAGCAAACTTGAAGGCTCTAGAAGTAGAAGCTAGAATTAAGAGAGAATTTAAAGCGATGGCGGCGAGGATGGAGGATGAATTCGAAGATCTTATAGTTCTATATAATGCCAACATTTTAAAAAATCACAATCTCAACTAGCTTGAAGATTACCCCTTCCATCTATATAAGGCTTGGAGTCACTTGTTTGAAGATGAGAAAATGGCCCGCGGCACTTCAACTATTAATGAATTCGAACTGGAAAATCATATACCAGTTGGAGATGAGCCTAAGGTTCTTCGTGATATCATTGTCGCCCTTAAAAAAGGAAAAACTAATAGTTAAGTAACCTGACGTTGGAGAAGGATCCGAGGCTGAGCACCACGAGGTAGGTTCCGAAGTACTCCCGGTCTCTCTATTTGAACTTGCTCCTATTATTTATCCTCCAGCCATTCCATGATATGACCCAAACCAACTGTGCCTATCTCTAGTATATGAACGCGGTTCTGAAGGTGCATCGGCTCAGCATGTGAGTCAATCTGAGGAAGGTATTTTGAACACTTCTTATATTCATCCAAATGCAGGATCATTGTCAAAAGATGTCACTAACACTTTCTCCTATCTTTATTTAGTTGTAGATGTCACATCAATTGATCCTCCTACAACCCAAGAGATGCATCATGAGCAGGTGGCCTTAATGACGGAGGCCACAACTACAAGGATTTCCACATCGGTTGGGAAGGGGCACGAAGGCAGCTGCGTGTTCGATAAACAAATGCTGGAAGCGCTCCTTAGTCATAAAAGTGATTCAAACACTGAAATGCATTTCCATGTTGATGAAGATGTTATAAGTACGGCTCCTCTAGCCCAACCAGCAGTATTCCAATGAGTATCCGGGTGGAGCAGGCTGAGGAAATAAAGGAAGAGATTAAGGCCGAGATGGCGTAGGCAGAGCTGGATTGTGGAGTTGGCGGCATGGCTGGTCCTAGCCCAATCCCAATATTTTTCATTTCTCCTAGTGGCACTGTTATCGAAACCGGTGTGCCTCCTTCCACCACCGTAGAAAGTGCTAGCATCACTCCAGCCCCACGTACATAAGATGCTTTCGTTCATGTGAGCTTTGAGGAGGAGATAACTATAATCCCCCCGGCTGAAGACATATCGGCTAAAGCGGGCGGGGGAAATAAAGGCTCGAAGAGACTTTCAGGCAGTAGAACAAGTGGGTCTACACAAAAAAAGAGCAAGAAGGAGAAAAAAATCAAAGGCATGGACTTGTTCTTTTTCTTTTTTCTTTTTGGTATATATAAGAAATAGGACTTCCTTTTGCATTTTGTAGGCCGTGTATAGATGCGGGTTCAGCCCCTTTTTACAGGAATTTTTTGAATAAGTTTTTGTGCATCTTTTTTCAAAGAAGATTGGAAATAAAAATTCATTTTATTTTTTCCAACTTAACTCTGCATTTGTTTACTTAAGTATTTTGGCATTCATACTTCCATTTAATGTACTTATGATGCATCAATCTCTGAGTAGAACTTGAGTCTGGTCGTTAAGTTCCAAAGTCATGTCTTTGGGTCATAACCAAACATCGAGTCGAATCTTAATGTTGCATTGTATCGGTCAGTGGCGAGTACTTGAGTTACGGGCCTATACCTGGGGTGAATTGAAGTAGTCATTCGGCAGTCATTTTCCGCCTTCACTGATTTCAATTTAACTTAGTCGGAACAAAGTTAAAGGGAGATGAGTTTGAGTAGTCGGATCACACTTGCTCATTTGTTGGTATCGATATCCACACTCCTGGGATTGGACTGCATGCTAGCGGTCGGTCATGCCTGCTTGTTATTTAGAATCATATCCATGCTCTGGGGGCATATGATAATTTATAGGCGGTCGGTCACACCCGCTTAATACTTGTAATCATACCCGCGCTCCAAGGACATGAGTTAATGTACGGGTGGTCAGTCACACCCATTTAATGCTTATACTCTGGTCCATGCTCTTGGAGTCAGGTTAGTTAGTGGATTGTCATTCACGCCTAGTTAGTGTTTAGGATTGCGTCTGCACTCCAGGAACATAAGTTGGTTTGCGGGCGATCGGTCACACCCGTTTAATGTTTATACTCCAGTTAACGCTCTCAGGATCAGAGTTAGTTGGTGTTTATACTACCTTTCGCACTCTAGGAATCTGGAGTTAGTCGACAAATGCTCAATCGCATCTGTAAAGGTTTTAAGATCTCGTTCACACTCTGGAAACGAGGATTTGGTCAAGGTTACAGATGGTCGGATCACATCAACCTGGATTTAGCAAGTGAAGTCGTGGGTGGATGGGTTTCCTCCTCGAGTTTAGACTTGAAATTTGTACTCCACCTCACACTCTGGGAACTAAAGTTCATTAGAGGATTATCGCATTTCAATCCTTTTTGAATTAACTGTGTCTACCCTCGAGCATGGGGTGTCCCTTAGTGAGTGATTGGTTGGATCACGATCATTCCCTATTTTAACGAGTCCTAGCATATGATGGTACTTAGCTCTTTGTGCATTATGACGGCCGCATGACGCATTTCAATAATTGCCTCTTTAGCTTGTTGAGTCTGCATTTTATTTCTGGAATGAGAAATTATGGCAAAGTTAGTTGACTTATTACAAGTTCAAATACAAAAAATGCATAAATAAATTTCAAAGGAAAAGCAGACTAAAGGAATAAAACTTAGTTTTGTGTAATAGCGACGAAGACTCACGACGTTCCATGCTCTGGGTAAAGTGAGGCCATCAATAGTTGATATCTTGAATGTGCCATCTCCAAGTCTCCACTCAATGACATATGGTCCTTCCCATGCCCGTTTTATGTGTGAAGGGATAGGATAAATTCTATTAAATATGAGATCGCCAACTTCGAAGGTTCTGGGATCAAGGTCCTTAAGGAACTGGTTATGGCACCCGGGCCTACGCCTAGGCGTTAGCTGCCAATTCTCGAAAAAACGAACTCAGAGAGATTCCTCTTTTCCCTCGCCTTTCTCCTTATGTTGCACATCCTGCAACTCAGCAACATAACAGGCACGTCCAGCCACCTGATCACCATATACTACTCCAACCCCGATATCAGTAGGGAACTTCAGAGTCAAACGCTATGGGGCAATCGCCGCCTTGAATTCAAAGAGGATTGGTCAGCCCAAGGAAGCATTATAGGGGGAATTAATGTCTAACACAACAAACTACAGCATTCAAACTCTCCATCGATCTCTAATACCTAATTCAACTGGCAACTTCACCATCCCAATGGGTATAGTTGGCGTGACCGACATAGTTTTAGATCTTTTGCCTCCATTTTCATTTGGTCGTAAGCTCAATTAGAAAGAATGTTCACGGAGCTTTCATTGTCAACCAAGATCCTCTTCATCCAAGTAGGATCTATTTGAGCTGAAATGACCAATGGTTCGACGGTGGGGCCCTCAACTCTATCAACATCACGATTCCTGAAAATGATGTCATATGCCATCATTCTCTGTTGTTTCGCCGAGGCCCTGTCATTAGAATTACTACAACACTTGAAGTCCACATGCCTAATCGAGCTGGCATATGACTCCATTTCCCTCTAGCTCCAATCAGTTGGATGAGGACCACCACTCACTGTATTTATAACCAACCTCCCGCCAGTGCGCGTGGGTTCTTCGAGACTAGCTTGCCTTGACCTTGATTCAGGTTAGACGGGCCCGCACCTCCATTCTGTGGCGTCAGAACAAACTGTTCCAACTTCCTCTCTCTGATCAACTTCTCAATGATGTCTTGCAAATGACGGCATTCATTTGTGTTATGGCCGTAACAGTTATGGAATCCATAGAATTTTCCAGTCTGAATTTGTTTATCTGATGATGGTTTCAGAGCCACTTTCTATATTGTTTGGTATTTCAAGTTTGAAGGTAAACATTTTCTAGCGAAGTGTTTAGGGGAGTATATTGGTCTAATATGGGAGCTTTGTGTCCCGCTCCTCGATTTGGGTCTCTCTTCTTTCCCTGTCCTCCGTTACCCTTATGTTGACCTTGTTTGTTCTGTATGCTCAATTGCACATTGTTGGAGTACTCACCGGTCTGTTTCATAACAACATTACTCTGAATGCCTTCAACATTAGGCCCCACATCATCTAGCTTTCTAGATCATCTAGCATCTTCTCTCCTCAAGAACTGGGCTGCCTTAACTTTCCATTGACGTAGGGGGTTTCCTAGCCAACCAATTGCTAAAATCGAAATCAAGATCGATTCCTTTAGTCAATTCCATCAAAATAGAATTGTCGTTGGGATTGCTGACCTCGGCACAGGTAGCATGAAATCTTTCCAAATAACGTCTAAGTGTCTCTTCTATGGCTCGGGTTACACTGGATACGGTGTTGACATCCTTTGGCCTTGTAACATGCATACAAAATTGTTCGACAAACTTTATGGCCAACTGATTGAAACTCGAAATGGATCTGAGTGGTAATCGAGTGAACCACATAGTTTCGATACCTCCCAGGGAAATAGGGAAACTCTCGCACTTAACTGCATCGTTAGCTCGAGCAGCGTTCATAAGCCATTCATACTTTGATATATGCTGGTTAGGATCCGAACATCCTTCGTACATGGGCAAGGTAGGCATCCTGAATCGGCGAGGTGGCTCAGCATAAAGTATGTCGTTGGTGAACGAAGTATGACTTCGGGAGATTCCCTAATCATCATTTATAAGGCCTTGACTTTCTCAGATCATTTGGCGATCATGGTTGGAATATCAGCATCTGAATGTTCAAGGCCAAGGCATGGTTGGGTTCCATGTTGCAGGGACGGTCCGGGTGCTATCGACGGTTCGTTCCTCGCCTCCTTGGCTCCCTCTCCTTAGGAACGTAGGGCTCATGAGCATGGATGTGTTAATGAAGGGATGGATCTAGCTGGTTCTGGATCTCATCTTCTAAATATATAGTGGTAGCAGCTGCATGGTCATGAATGGTATGGTAAGGAAGTGCCCCTACTCAGAAGGAGGGTCCAGCTTGGTGCCCTGTAAAAGGACCAACCCCGGCTTGTCCGAGATTCATAGCACACTGATGCCTGGAGGCTTATGCATAATTTCCATCTAGTCGACCACGTGTAGATCTATGGTTGAAGTCAGATGAAGCCAAGCTTTCGGTCGAGGAATGTGAGACATGATTCCTCCTAGATCTCCTTCGAATTTCCTTGTTCAGCTGATTCGCGAGCTCCATGTAAGAACAGATCAGCCAAGTGAGTTGCTGGTGGCTCTAAGTTAGCTCTTGCATTAAGATCTAGAACTCCTCCTTAGTGACATGGCCGTGTGGATCTGGAGCTTCGGTTGAGGCTTGGCCTACTGTGGCTAGCTACGTGGGATTTGCCTATCCCTTCCTTCTGGATCTGCAGCATTTGAAGCAGTTTTGGTACTTACCATGTTAAATGTAGCTCTTTTCCTTGATCTAGAGTAATCTGAATAGAATGGAAGGAACTACTAGATGACAAACCTAGATCTCCTCCTTAGATTTAGCAATCCAACAACGGAAGTAGATCTGATGAATCAGAGAAAAATGGAGTTTTCTCAGTGAAAGCACCAAAGTGTTTGTACCAAAATTGGTCACAACACTCTTTGAACGTATTTGAAGAGGTTAGAATGAAGAAATTAAATGTAAAAAGAGGATAGTCTAATAAACCCGCCAATCAAAGGAAGCAGAAATAGATAAAGCATAGAGTTCTAGTGGTTTGGCATTGTAGCCTACGTCTACTCTGAATTATTTATTGTTTATTGCTAATTGATAACTGATTACAATAGTACAACACTCGAAGATTAAAGTTATAATGAAGTTGCAGAAGAATAACAGCATAATAGAGTGGAAAGTCCACTTTCTTTAGGAATAGGTTGATATTTATAGGTGCAGTATGGAAATATCTGCCTTTGAACTCGGAATACTCCTTCTCACATGTGGGTGGACCCACCAGATCGATCAGGGGTCATTTGAGATTGATTGGGATCGATCCCCATTCCATTCATATCGATAAAAATTTGTTCCTTTAGGCTAAGATTGATCGGAGACATTCTTGAGGTAGTAAGCAAGCTCCTGTGAAAATTTGGTCACATTTGAACTTGTAGATTTTGAGTTATGATCGATCCAAGATTGAGATTATAGGTTGGCTGAGGTGTACGTATCAATACCTTCGTGTCGATCGTTCTTCATATCGATGCTATGCTTATCGATCAGATGACGTGGATCGATAGTTCAGGAGAGATCCAAGTTTCATGCTAGAAGACCGCTTCCTTTGGTGACCATCCTTCTTCGTATCAGTCCTGACGTATGTTATTTCGTATTGATGGTTGAAGGCCGCTTTGTATCGATGCTTGATGTGGGCTTCGTATCTACGGAAAGTGTTGATTTCATATCGATCGATTTGCTGATGGATACGAAATGCATGAACGTGGTCGATCGATACAAATTGGATACATGGGTAGCCGCTGATGGATATGAAGGAGGTTGACTTCAATGGATATGAAGCTGTATGTATATGAAGGAGTGTGGCTTGTGATGGATATGAAATGAGGTCTTCTTTCTTGATTTTGATCGATCCATAACTTGAGTATACGAACTTCGATTGACCTGAAATTTGGAATGTTGGCTTTTATAGATTTGATTGTCATACCACGTTAATTGTAGCTTGATCCGAACTTGGACCAGATTTTCCAGTATCCATAGTGAACCTGTGTTAACTGATCTTTGGGTCAAATTGTCCTTGGTTTCTAGTCAAGTCCCCGGTATCACGGCCTTGCCAAAAGACGGGATAACATTTGACCCCAAAGTATGACTTATGTGAACATAATGTGATTTCAAAAGCTGCATTCTTTATTCCGAAAAAGCTCTATCTGATTCGTTGAATAGTCGCCACCTTTTCATCAAGAGATGTGACCTTTGGTTGATTTCCAGCATTATAAATGTTGAACTGTTGACTGCCAATGATCATGCAGTGTTTTGTTGTAACTCAAGGTTGAGTGCTAGTAATTTTTTGTTTGTTGTTTTGATTGTTATCAGGTGAGCATTCAATTCCTGTTAATTTTGAAAATTGAATGTTAGTTCGTCATATATGCATGTATGTTAACTTGACTCCTATTCATGTTTGTACGTTCACGGGTCGTTGTCGAGTCCTTTAGTTTTTGTCTGGATCGAGTTTCGTATCGATCCTCTCCTGGATCGATGTGAAATTCGAGTTGTAACAATGTTTAATGGTCATTTTAAGGCATCCCTTCATATCAATCCTCTCCTAGATCGATTTAATAAGTTGGAATACAGGCTTTGTCTTTGGAGATGATTCGTATCAATGGATACGAGCCCTCATGGTCTTCAAGCGGATGGACGCAAAGTAGACGCTTCATGTCGATGGAACCGAGTGGTCTAAATATGACCTCGAAGTGGTGATTCGTATCGATGGGATTGAAGGTTGATCGTTGATAGAACTGAGTGGTCTAAATACTTCTCTACAAAATCTCTATTGGATGTTTGTGCCAATATTTTGGTGCAAACACATGTGGCCACATATAATGGTAACTTTTAAGACCAGCTGAATCACTGGAATGGTTAACCCCTATAAAGAACCAAAACCGTCTAATAAGTACATATGGCGATATAATAGATAGTATCTAGGGTGTAGAATGCAAATTAGAAAATAGTTGTGTTGTTTGCATCCCACAACACAATAATATTAAAAGTACAACTAAAACCATTAAGGTGTGATCGCATATGAATTTTCGTTGAAGGTGCCCTCAGTACATAGAGGATGGGCCTCCTGAAAAAAGTCAGAATCTACCTTCTAAAACCATATATATCTCTAAAAAAAAATACTACAAACAAAAACATGGCTAGTCCAAGCCCGGACACATGATACTGAATACCACCAACTCTCGACGCCTCAGCCGAAAGCATCTCTAGATATTTGGGGCTGATGTACCTATGGTAAGCTATACCCACTGGCTATGCTCCTACTTTATTTCCCTTTTGTTACCAATATTGATTTCACGTTTAGCATCTGAACACACTAATCTTTATCACTCGAACAGATCTTGAATCTCTCTACGGAATCCTGCATAAGTCGTCCGACAAATTCTAACGATGACCACTTCTTTGGATTTAACCTTAAGTTAGATAGTTCAACCCTATAACATTTGTCTAAAATGTTAACGCTGACCTCTCCCTTGGACTTATACTTAGGATAGATAGTTTAACTCATTAACATTTAACTCCACAACTGCTTCAAAACATAAAACTCGTATGACAGTTTTGAATTTGTTTTCGATAAGTAATACATTAGTATGCTTATCCGATCACGTACTCTTCAAAACTAGATTGGTGAACTTCCGACTAAAGTAAATTCTGGTTCTTTTAGAATTAAGCGAACGATATAAAGGAGTCCTCCCCGAAGTATCTCATATATGTATGTTCTTAAAGCAAAAGGCATTTAATACCAAGCGGTCCTCCCTAGGGGATCTCAAACCATATGGAGTCGTGAAGCTTTTAATATACTTCCAAAGTTAATTTCGGTCATATTCGAGTGAAACAAAATGACCGCATATGGAAATCAAGCCTCATATACTTATCATCATTTCAAACCCTCTCAACTTATGTTATCCCTCGATCAAGAGCGAAGGTAGGTTAGAGCACTTATTGCATCAAAGCCCAACCTTGACACTTCATTCTTAACTCTCAGAGATGGAACAAGTCTACTTTTTCTATTTTTAGTGCTAAGTATTGGAGTTAATACTTCCCATAGATGAGTAAAAACACAAAGCATGATTAAGTCACACTAGCGACTTGTAATCCCCTTCTGTTCAATAATATTTTCTTTATATATACTTGTATATATATTTAAATAGCTTTGTAAAAGATATATCCATGTGTACTACTACTTCACTTTTCATTTCTGCTCTTTACAATCTTCAAAATATATTCATATTCTTATCTCAAAGGTATAAGAATATTCACAAACCACTTAACAAGATTTTCTGCTTTAAAATATAATCAAAGAGGCTAAAAACCAAATGGTACAGAAATATTGTTACTATAAATCCTTCTCTCTTATAAGTTAAATTTTTACATTTTTTGTCCTTTTCCCAAAACATTCCACACTTATCATTACCTTTAAAACATTCCTTTTAAAGATCTAATTAAATTCAAAAGTATATTCAAAAGGGTTAGAAACAAATGCTACTTAAACATTGTTTATTGTCAATCCAAAGCAATCCACACTTATTATTATCTTTAAACGGTTTTTTTCAAAGGTCAAATTACATTCAAAAGGGTTAAAACAAATTTTACTTAAACTTTTTTACTATAATCCAAAACAATTTTATACTTGTTATCTTTAAAACATGCTTTACAAAATCAAATTACATTCAAAAGTATATTCAGAAGGACTATAACAAATGCTACTTAAACAATATTTACTATAAATCCAAGCCATTCACACTTATCATTATGTTTCAAATATCTATAAAAAACTATTATAATTTTTTTCAGATATTATTAGAAAAAAACATTTTAAATAAATGTTACAAAAATAAACCGTTTACTTTGAAAATTCGTAAATAATTACTAAATGTATATTTAAACTTGAAATCACTTTCAAAATACTCTTAAACGTGTTATTAAACTTCCCTAAAAATATCTCAGAAAACTACTTAATTCAAATATCATTTTCAAACACTTTTAAAACATCACAGCCTACAATGACACACAACAGAAAGTGTTGTAATAAGGTCCAAAAGTGCCATAATATGTCAAAAAATGCTATTCTCAAGTGCTGTTACAGACCATGGATGAGAACAGATTTAAACACTAGAATGTTTGGCCATTTTTCTACAAGTTAATTCAATTTAAGGTCTGATTTTCTTACAATGTGTAGTATACATATAGTACATAATAACCATGCTCAAAAAACCCCTAAGAATTTCATTATTAAATTCTGCAAAAATTTCATTCTATAAAAATTCACCAAAATTAAGGACTCAAATTGCATCTATAACGACCTTTTGCTGTATAAACAATTCCACTTCAATTTAAAGCCATGCATATGCAAACTAGACAACATAATGTGAAGGCTACGTCACATGCTATAGAAGGTCATAGAAGTGATTATACTTATTATATAGTTGTCCTTTGCTTTCAAAAACAAGTTGGATCCAAAGTTATAACTTCATTAGTTAACTTTAACATTATATTTGCATGTAACATATATAACAACATATACACGTTTTGTGAGTTAACGCACCCCAAAACAATGCTAACACAAAGCATAAGCCGTCAAGAACTTCCTATCATCACCAAACAACCAAAGACGTCGCCTTTGCGTTAACTAGCTCACGGCAAGTTCCCCTCCCTCACTTTTTGGTCATGACCTAACATGGATGGGAGTTTGGTGCTGATTTTTTTCATTATTTGAGTTGTTATCCTTTTATGTTGTGTTAGGGTCTTAGTCAAATTTTGGTGGAGTTGGGACATCATTTGATATCGTTTAGGAATTTAAAGTGAAGAGAAGAGGCATAAAGAGCATATTGGTTTCTGTTTGTACCAAAATTGGACACAACATTCTTCGGACGTATTTGAAGAGGTTAGAATGAAAAAATTAAATGTAAAAAGAGGCTAATCTAACAAACCACCAATCAAAATAAGCAGAAACAGAAAAATACAGAGAGTTGTAGTGGTTTGGCGTTGTGGCTTACGTCCACTTTGAAAGATTTGCGGTTTATTGCTGATTAATAACTTATTACAACTGTACAACACTCAAAGACTCAAGTCATAATGGAGTTGTGGTAGAATAATGGCGTAATATAGTGAAAATTTCTTTTTTGTGGGCATAGGGTTTCTATTTATAGGTGCAGTATGGAAATATCTACCTTTGAACTCGTAATACTCCTTCTCACACGTGAGTGGATCCACCAAATTGATCGGGGGTCATTTAAGATCGATTGGGATCGATCCCAATTCCATCCATATCGATCAAAATTTGTTCCTTTTGGGTTGAAATGGATCAAAGATATTCTTAAGGTAGTAAGCAAGCTCTTGTGAAAATTTGGTCGCATTTGGACTTGTAGATTTTGAGTTATGATCGATCCAAGATTGAGATTGTAGGTTGGCTGAGGCATACGTATGATACCTTCCTGTCGATCATTCTTCATATCGATGCTATGCTTATTGATCAGATGACGTGGACTGATAGTTCAGGAGAGATCCAAGTTTCATGCTAGAAGACCGCTTCCTTTGGTTGATCATCCTTCTGCATATCGGTCTTGATGATTTCTCTTCGTATCGATGCTCGCGTGCTATTTCGTATCGATGGTTGAAGGTCGCTTCATATCGATGCCTGCGGTTAGCTTTGTATAGATGCTTGCGGTTAGCTTCGTATCGATCTATTTTCTGATCGATACGAAATAAATGAACATGGTCGATCGATACGAATTGGATACACAAGTAGCTACCGATGCATACGAAGGAGATTGCCTTCAATGGATACGAAGCTGTATGGATACGAAGGTGGGTGTCTTGTGATGGATATGAAATGAGGTCTTCTTTCTGGATTTTGATTGATCCTTAACTTGAGCATATGAACTCCGATTGACCAGAAATTTGGAACGTTGGCTTTCATAGCTTTGCTTGTCATGCCATGTTAATTGTAGCTCAATCTGACTTGGACCAAATTTTCCAGTATCCATAGTGAACCTGTGTATAACCGATCTTCGGGTCCAACTGTCCTTGGTTTCTAGTGAAGTCCTTGGTATCACGGCCTTGCCAAAAGGTGGGATAATAGTTTCTATGTTTTTTTTAAATGACTTGAAAGCTTAGGGTTTTTTATTTGTTGACTTTAATAAAGGT
Organism: Allium cepa; assembly: GCA_030765085.1. Lineage (NCBI taxonomy): Eukaryota > Viridiplantae > Streptophyta > Magnoliopsida > Asparagales > Amaryllidaceae > Allium > Allium cepa. The sequence goes on along the minus strand of CM060941.1, from coordinate 294,756,522 downwards.
TCACTACCGCTCTAAACCTTCTTGGAAGGTCATTACGCTCCTCCTTTCCATGTGCTCAACTTTACACATTATCCCTCCTTTACTTCATCCTTATGCATCCTCCATAAAATATCTCCCCATGACCTCATGCATGACATCGGTAATCATAATTTGTTATCCATATTAAATAAAATATTATTAGTTGCTAAATAATTGCATGTTAATATATAAGGCAATGCTAAAATGTTTTTTTATCAAGTAAAAGTCATTTATCGATAAAAAGATTTTCAATCACATTATCGATATTTCTTGAAAGTACTTATTTTTGCAAACATATTTTAAAAAAAAGTTTACCATCTTGTGTTATTAATAAAAAGGGAGTTGACAAGGTTATAAATTACATTTAATCATATAATTCAGAAATTTTAATACGAAATTCTGGGTCGTTACATTATCCTCCACTTACATATTGCTAGGGCTGTCAATATAGGTAAGTTGTACATAGATCATTTAATCTTGACTTCTCTAGTGCAGACTCTGATCAGATTCCTTGATTAGAAACCTCTATTTACCTTACATAGCCATAAACTATGATAATAAGCCTTGGGATCATATCAAGAATCCATGTCCAGTGTTCGTCGTTGATAATCAAGGAAAACATTCTTGCTCGAGCCAGTGTAAATCATCTTGAAACTACATACTTGAATCCTAGATCTAGAAGAGCCATACGAATAAAATGATCTATGTACAACTTACATATTTTATCCTATTAATTTCTTTAACTATGCTAGTTTCTTTTTATATCACATTTATTTACACAAATGATATCTCATTCAATATTAAAATCATTTATGAAGCATTTCATAAAAACATAACTCAAGTTTATAAACAATTTATAACTTGAGGCCATAAACTTACAGTACTCTGCTACATCCTAAGAGTACACATAAAATATTAGATTCATTTTGCTTTCTAAAATTTAGATTAAGGCTAAAATAAATCTAGGTCTGATGACTTCTTTAACTGTCGGATTAGGCAAGTACCTAGGAAGAACAGGACATTGGTATCCAAACTCAAATCTAGAGTCTACTTTTCTTAGACAGCCCTAAAGCAAAGACGTTTATTATTTGGCACACTAACATCGAATGGTTTTCTCAACAAGGATGTTTAACAAATTTAAAAGTTGTTTTAACCTAGTACCTTCTCAATTCAAGAGTTACAGTACTCCTCTTTATATTTTAAAAAACACATAACTTCAAATTCTATGACGATTAGAAAATTTCAGACTATCCAAAATCATCGAAAACTCCATTTCATTCTAACAAATAAAAATTACCAACCAAACACATCATAACACGATGAAAATACCACACTTTCCTATTATATATGATACATGTGCAAACAAAATAACTTATTAGAATTTCACTTATTTATTAGATACATTTTACGCTAAAGGGAAACAAGAAGAGGTTTCATATTTATTCAGGTTATGCCACTACCACTTGGGCTCCCTACATAGTATACATAAAAATCTTTTCTATGCGGAAAGATCATATCAAAATCCGTATTAAACTACTACGCATTCCATATCAAATTTCTATTAAGAAAACTTTAGAGCTAAATGCCATGTTTTTATCTCGAACAATTTGAAATAATACACACACACACACCTTTAGTGTATCAAATCATATTTTTGGGATTAAAATTAATATCTTCTCAAAGATGTATTAGATACTTCATAAAATCACACTAAGCATAATGATTTTACTTTGTAAACCAATTTGCCAATATTTATTTTAAACATAGATAATATACATAAAGATCGAGTAATAAAAAATGATATTAAGGAAATGGGTCCTACCAAGTCGTATAAAGCATCCCCTTACTAATAATGATAACACTCATGAGGAATCTTACCAACCAAACAGATCTCCTGCTATTTTTAATCATTTTTAAGCCACTCGAACTAGCTAGCATAAAAGTACTTTATTCCCGTATCGACTCACAGAGAGAAAACTCGAACTCGACCGAATCTTAAAACTCTTTTCAAAATATTAATGTTCACAAATATTTTCAAATAACACAGTTATTATTTTCTATAAAACCTTGGAAACCATTTTAAAAGGCTTTGGGATTTAAGTTATCAAAATATCAATTTAAATTCTCTTCATTTATAAACGACATATCACAAACCATACTTATAAAATTTATACTAAACTTATTTTATTAGAATAAAATTCTAACCCAACATTAGCATCTAATGAATTATAACCAAACTGTGAAATTCTAATCAAAGGGCATTTGTTTCAATGTGTCTGTCTACTCAACCCATGCTGCAAAAAGTTAAATTTTTCATAAACTGGTCAACCGTATGACAACTATCAATAGATAATAGTAAATACTCATGAACTTGCCGAGCATGACAATTAAATCTACAAAGAATAACAATGTTTATAAATTGGCCAAGCATGGCTAAACTAATCAATAAGGGATAATGAATGACCACCACTATTCCCTACATTTATTAAACTACATTGCAAATAAAACTTGTAAAAATTACCTTTAAGGCATATGTTTATAACAAATACAAATACATTCTCGTATATATAATACACTCAACTCGTTCTAGGGACTCGCTTACCCTATCTCTTATGAATTACACAACCAAAGCCAACATGTTTTGCTAACCTTCAGCTTTGATACCAGTTGTAATGTTCACACTGTCGATGGTGACTACAAACGGTAACCTCATGTTATCCAGACTTTTAACTAGGCAATATGTGTATAGACTTGATGAGTCAAACTTGAAAGCTATCATGGTAGGAAGACCGAAGAGATTTCCATAAAGTATAAAAACCAAGTACAACTAAGGTCATGATATAAAAACATGGTCACCCTAGAAATTCTAAAGCACAATCCAACAATGTGATGGATCATTACCGATCCAAGCCCATGATTGTTACCAATCCATTATACTTCCCCAAAAGAGCTCCAACTTCCTCCTACTACATAGTCTTAATGCCAGAAGCCTATTCCCAACTCCTTTGATTGATCGCATGCTGTTTGCTATCGAACCCCTCAAGCACGTGATATTGGCAACTTCATTCCTCTACTGATCCATCTTATTGGCCCAGAAATAAGATGATAATCATGCAAACGAGATAGAAATCATGAAGCAGACAACATGATGACATTTTATAGAGCTATGTGAAGGATCCATAAGAAGATCTTATGGATCGGTACCAATCCATGCCTATTGGTCAGTACCGATCCATAGCTGCGTGTTGACATGGCCACGTTTTCTTGAGACCAACCACTGCTAGATAATGGAAATCATGGAGGAAAACATGGTGGTGCACATCTCGCCAACCTATAGCTATACATAGGAGGCTAGGGCTCATTTTTGGGGATTTTTTGGCTTCCTTGCAATGTTTATATATCTTCTTGTCATTGCTTGTGGAGTGGTACTGAACCATAGAAACTGTACTTGTAAACAGCAATATAATCAACATAAATCGTAAGTGCATGTAGGCAACAACTTAGCCAAACTTCTACAAACTTTTGGTGTCTTATTTCTTACTTATTTCCATTTACTTTTCTCTACTTAAATTCTTGGGTGTTTATGCAACATTATGGTACTAGCATTTTGGTGCTTTCACTGAGAGCCGATGCTTAATCTGTTTGTATCCATTATCTACTATTGTAATTTTTATCTACTTAGATATTTTATAAAATCTACATAAGTGCTTTCTACCTTGGCTCCTAAAAGAGATCGATCCACCACTTCACGTGCTACTAAGAATGTTGAGGAGGTTGTATAATAAACTACCAACGAAGGTCAGAACCAACAGATGTGATTACTAGGGTTGAGATGGACTGTATGATGAAGCAAATGGAAGACAAGCACCAAGAAAGCCGTAATGAACTAAATCAGCAAATAAAGAAGAGGTTGGATTTGTATAATCGACTTACAAATAGTCGAAGGAGAAGCAGAAGGGACAAAACACCTTTCAGGTTAGAGTCGGATAGTTCCTCATCATCGAAGAGAAGGTAGAGGAGCAGGAAATAAAAGACGGTTGAAAAGGAGACTAGAGCATGAAACAAAGGCCCGGACCAAGTCGGGGCAAGGGGCTATGGAATTGTACCGATCCACCTAGAGGGATCGGTACCGAACAATCTAGTTATAGTATTGGTGCTTGATTTTTGAATAACGATGTTGACTTGGCTTTTGGTCGTGCTGCAGATGACTTGAATGTTGGAAATCAAGCGGCTGCTATGTATCCTCCTCGAAGAAGTCATCAAAATGTTAAATGAACTGTTCACCCTATAATGACCCGCCAACCCGTACCCCTTAAGTCGACACTATTCTCCAACATATCAACTGAAAGTGAATGGGAATATGAACCAATAGGGTTAAAGAAGAAGGAGATAGAAGAAGAGAAAAACAAAAAAAAACAGAATCTAACCATCGCAGCGGAATAAAGTATAATAGATAATAACTGATCTTTACACAAAAGCAAATCTGTTTATACATTACATCATCAGAGTATACATATCACCCAACTAGACAGTAATCATAACATGTCCTCAAAAAACAGAATACGCATCCAATCAATACAGTGGAATATTTTAAGCAAGTACGGAAGTATGTATCGCCATCCAGCTCGTCTCCTGAGCTCCACAGCATATTTTCATGTATTCTATAATACTCGATCTAACCCGAGCATTATAGTTAAATAACACCCGAGTCAGTCTGGAAAACCAGCGTGAGAAATCACACTCAAATTGATTATCAAAGTTCAAAAAATCCTTTGAAAATCAAAAGCATTTCGTAAGACCACGCCACAAATAAACATGTGGGTTTTTACCTAAAACATTTATTATAAAATCCTCTGATATTATAATAGTGTCTATATACAAATACTTATTCAAATGGCCGAAATTGTTACATTAAATAAATTCCAGCATACTAGCCACAAAGTGGGTTCTACAAACAAAAACCGTAAAAGACACGCAGGGAGAATGGATTTCCAACTAACGACTAGGGACTGGGATACCACCTATCACAGTACGTGGCCCAGATCACCGTACCAAGGATTACTCCCAATCCCCTGCAACACAAGACGGGGACTACCCCTTACTGGATAACCTTGAGTAAGATCACCCCACGGTTGGGATCAGCAACCGCCCACTAAGCCGAAATAAAAAGGAACATCTAGACAGGGATGACCTCACCCTAACGGGTGCTACCCAGTTAGCCATGCTGCATATCCCCTGATTTTCAGTCATTCCCGGTTGATGAGGCACGAGGCTAAGAGTTACCTTTTATAACACATCTCTTAGAATGCTCACCTTCCACCCGACGATGATCTGAAAGCATTCATCCATACAAGTCCGTTCCGGGTTCGCACAGAACCGAAGGCACTACTCCTACTAGATCCATTTTGGAATCACCTCAGGATTAGTAGCGACTAGCCCTTGCACTTCACTACTCCACCTTCGAATCCAAACTCTTGTTTTCCATACGAAAACGTTCAAACCGGATTGAAGTGGTTTTAAGGAAATAAATCCCGAATCCGGTCTCTTCGAAATGATCAGCGCATTGGCCAATATTGATAGTCGGTTATTTAACTATCAAATAACATTCACAAACAACCATCAAACATAAATAAATTCATCAAATTATTTATTAATCTCAAAATATCTTCACAAGATATATTTCCACTTTTCAACCCTTTGAAAACAGTTTCAAACCACATTCTTCTCATGGAATGAATTCCCAAATATTTATTTCCACTAAAAATACCAAGTACAATACTTTAGATTTTTAAAAGAATTTAAAACACTTTATTATAAATTATACTTTAAAACATTTAAAATAAGAACTACCTTAATACTTTATTTAAAAATATATACGTTAAGACTATTTAAAATAAAGCAACTTTATAAAACTAATTTTTTCTCTTTTAGAAACCTAGTACCAAGCCACCTTTAAGTAATTACTACTAAGATACATTTGAAAAATACTTACTTTAAAATTTAAACATTTAAGAATAATAAATTTTCTAAAACATGCTTTTAAAACAACCTTAAAACTTTTAACTTGTACTTGAAAATTTGCTTCGAAAACGTACTTGGCTATCCAGGGAAATATACTTCTCTTTCACATCCTTTAAAAATAAATCACTATTTATTTTTAAAAAAATTTACCCATTCCTTTAATAAATTCCCACTGTGAATTTATTCTTCCAAATATCTACTGATATATTACTTCACTTTTATAAACGTAGTTTATAAATTTCTTAGTCCCATCCTTCTTCAAATTCCAAATTCAAACACTTAAACCAATTTTCAAATTAATTTCCAAATTACTCTATTTGGAATAAATTCTTTACTTACTCATTTACTTCAAAACCCATTAACTTCATATTTTTAATTCTTACTTATGATTTAAAATCTTTTAACTGAAAGTACCAATTTCAGATTTCCCAAATTCCTTCTTTATCCTTTTTAGTAAATTTAAACCTTGAATTTTGTAATAAATTCTTTATTCCTTTAAATAATAACACTTGAGTTTTTAAGAAAAATCACTTATTCCCATTTTTTCAAAATCTCATTTTCCATATTTGGAATTTGATTTATTAGAATTCAAAAACCAACTTTTATTCTATTCCAATTCATTCTTTAATTTATTCAAATTCCTATAATTGTTCACTTAAAATCCTCTCCTTTATTTTCTTCCAAAAAATCCAAATCTATACAATTTGATAACTCGATATATCCAAATATATTCAATAAAACCATAGCATTCAACATTTGAATTTCCAACATAATCTAACACCAATTATCACATAAACCATATCATAGAGTATTAAACAATCTAAATAAATTTGAGGAATCCAGTAGGATCCCTCCAACCTATTTCTCTGCATCCACCAATGTTAGCACAATACCAATTCCACTTCGAGGTGGAATATCGTGGTATATGGGTTTATAAAATATCATCCGCTATTATGCGATGCATAGGGTCTCATCCGCTATACAATGCGGGAAAATCAATCACTCCAATACATATTATATATAGTAAAACTATATATAATATAGCACATCAAATAAATTCAATCATTCAACCAATTATTTAAATTCAACCATTTAAATTTAAATTAAACCCAGATGAGTGAGATTAACTCACGTTTGATTTTATTTGCAATCCAATCCAAACGAGCTTATTTCCTTCACGATTTCAGACCTTGTATAAACATTATATGATTTATTAATATTTGAACTAATCAAAAAATAAATTACCATTAATTTATTTAATTTAAACTAATAATTTAATTAAACTAATTTTCCTTTGATAATTTTTTTAGTAACTAAAATAATTGAATAAATTAGTTAAACAAGTTAATCACCAATACAATATTTTAAAATTAAATAATAAGTTTGAAACATGTATATCCTTTTTTTAGTCAATAACAATATAAATATTTACTTTACTGTTAACTCCCCTCTTGAATCAAAACATTTGAAAACTTCTGTTTTAAAAAAAAAACTTCTTAGCATATATATTTTCTTCATAATAAGCTTTACTACCCAAATTCAATAAGATGAAATAAAATTCCAGAAAATACCTAACAGCCTCCCCCTTCAATCGACCTTCCTCCTCCTCGAGTCCCCATTACCTCCACGCTCGAGACCCCTACTGCACGAGAACCAGCACGCCACTTCCCTTAACTTCGAATTGCCACTATCAGTCGACTTTTCCCTGACCATGCGACCTGCGACCTTATCCACCTTCCATCGTCTCCGACACCCCAAAGCCGCCGCTTCTGGCATCGCACAACCTAGCCACGCTCGCCACGCCGCAACCACAAACCATCTCACCATGAGTTCCTTCTCCCATCGACCAAACGTGCTACCGACGTCTACTCCAGGTCGTGCCTCCCAAAACGAACACGACCTGACCACTCGAAGGCGACAAAATCGCTTCGCGATTTCCAGCCATGCTGCCTCTGATTCGATCGAACAGCCTTCTTTCCCAAATTTGAAAAATGATTTCGATCGAACAACCCTTTCTTTTCTCGATTTAACGCATTGGGTTTTTACTCGCTTCCCTGCTAATGGATTTGAGAAGTGATGGGCATGCGGTTTGTATAAACTGGAGATAAATGGGAAGAGAACGAACAAATTTGAAGAGAGGAAAAGTATCGGCCATTTTATTTTATATTTTCTCTCTGGTTTATACTTTGCTTCGTTTGTTCACTATTTAAAAAGAAAGGGGAAGAGACATTAGTGTGCTTGAATTAACAAGCTACAGTGAACTGAAGTGGAAAGGAAAAAAGGTGTGATGCGAAAAAAATTTGACCAGTCAACATAGTGTATTATTTTTAAATTTAAATTTAAGTTTAAACCGTCTTGAATTCGCCGCTTAAAATCTTGACATCGCATCGAGGCGTGCCGCTAGACGTTTATAATGTTAAACCCCTATTCCGAATGTAATGGAAAAGGTTTCGAGTCCTAAATCGATCATATGGAGAAGATAGCTTTTTGGACCCAGTTATTATATTAAATCTTCGTTATAAATTTCACCGGATTTACTTACCGTGTGCTCACACAACAACTCCAAATGCTATGAAAATTGAAATCCGATGATAATACACTATTACAGATCTAATGGAACTAGTTTCGTTGAATTTCGAGACTGTGCCTCGGAAGGCTGTTTAAATATCAATTTAAACGATATATTTTTAAAACCGAACGAATCACTTCCAATTTCAATTTAAAAGCTTTTATTATCTTCTGAGCTATCAATATAAATTTTACAAGCCTTCAAATTATTTTTAACAGGCTTAACACTCCAGAATCAACATTTTACCCAACTTCAAATTATTTAATTCAATAATTTAATTATCAAATAAATAGTGATATTTGAATTCAAGTTAAAAATTAACTTTTAAATATTTAAAATCAATTAAATATTCCGATTTCAAACATCCAAAAATTCTGGATCGTCACATTCCTCCCCCCTTAAAAGAATTTTGTCCCCGAAATTGCTGGTTAGGAAGAGTGGTCCAATACTCGTTTACTATTTTCCCAAAACCAAACAGTTTTTAACAACTTCCTAAGACAATCCTTTTTATTAAAGACACACTATCACTCTAACAACTTCTCAACCCTCCCATAAGTTCCAAACAATATTACTTACTCAACAATTCGAATTATAATTTAAAACCCAATTTAAATTATTAAAAATTTCACAAAAATTTTCTAACTCCCTAGATTCCCGAAAAATTTCGCCAGCATCTCCTTTGCGCGGCTAGCGCGGTACAACTACAAAATGCCTCTACGGGCGCCCAAATTTCAAAAGAAAACAAAAGGCCAAGTGGCTAGATCAGAAAATCATCAAATTTCATACAGAAACTTAAATACATACCTTTTGTCGAGCAATTCATTTTTATCTTCTAAAATCAAAAATCCCAATTTCCTTTTTCTTTATAACACCTATATATCCTATATAGCAATAATATCCAGCTACAGATTTCAAAATCATTTTATACATTTCTTTACAAATTTTCAATATTCATTCCATTTAAGCCAGTACGATGTACCTATATTATTCGTATGCAATACCGAATCCGATCGCTTACTCGTTCACACAATTTCATTTCCGAACTAGTATCGTCCACCCGACTTCCTAGTGTGGACTCAGATCTGATTTCTTGATAAGAAACCGTCATTCTCCTTGCACAGTCATAACTATGATAAAGAATTTTCAGAATCAATCAAAATCCATATTCAGGGTTCGCCGTCGAAAATCGAGTGAAAAATCCTAACTCGGATCGATATAACTATCTCGAAATTCTGTGCTCGAATCTGGATCAAATTGCTATGCATACAAAATAATATACGTACATCCTACGTATTTATCTCAATTGATTATCAACTATATCAATTCTCTTTTTATTAACATTGATTTTGATTTCTGTTCACTTATTAACGCTTATCATTTAACATATTTTTATTAAATCTTCACTCAAATGCGTATTCAATATATTTTCCCGACACCCATGTTACTTAAGAATTCTACCATTTCTTTTCAAGTTCAATATAATTATTTTATATGCTTCTTATATTTATTTTCACTTCACTACTTTAGTTTATATCTACTTCTATTCAAGTTGGTTCTCCCATTTCCATATGAGTTCAGTTTATCTTCAACTCTGAATATTGGATTTTATCTTCCATTTAGAACTGATTCATATCATTATTTCAAATTAGTTTCATCCACTAATTTATTTCAATTTCCAATTCATCTTACCTCGAACAATATTTAATTAACCATTCTTTAAATTAGTTCCACCTACTAATTTATTTTTAAATCTCAAATAAAAGTTTATTTGAAAACTTTTACATCCTTTAGTTTCTTCGAACAAATTCTTCAATTTTAACTTTACTTTACATACACAATTTAAATTAAATTTCAATATTCAGTTTCAATTCTATTTGCTTACCAATTTAAATTTAATTTCAATATTAAATTTCACTTCCAAGTTGAATTTTATTTATAACACAAGTTTAACTCCACAAAATCCATTTTTAACTTATAATTCAAATTTTTTTTCAATCAATCAGAATTCCATTAACATAGTCACTTAACTAATTTATTTCAATTAGTTCATTTCCCGTTCAATCTTATTTAATTAAACTCCAGTTAAATCTAACCCCATACTATTCTTTGACTTCACACAATTCATTTACGTCTTATTAAGTAAGAACTTAATTTCATTTAATGTATCCACCACATGATACAATTCCATCTCAATTATATTTCGACTTTGATTCAAATCTAATCACAATATTATTAGACTTAGCTTGAGTTCATTTAATTCGACTTACTCTTCTAACTTATTAACTTTTTACAAGTTAATTTCATTCCAGGAAATTTTCAAACTTTATAAATTTCCAAACCTGCTTATAATCCATAACATTTTTAGTTAAACCTCCAGAGTTTAAACCAATACTTAGACACTCGAAACATTTTAAACCAATTCCAGAGCCTTCAATAATCACTTAAGTATTTTCAAAAATCATTTGAAATCAATTATATCCAAACTCCTTTGCATTTCTAAAATCAACCCAACTTGTGCAAACAATTTCAATTCAAAACAATTTGGTGCAATTCCTCTCTTGGAAACTCGAAATGAACATCGATGATGTTGCAGTCATCACCGAAGTTCTTTTCTAGCAACGGAAAAGTGTTTAGTGCTTTTATCCTTCCAAAACATTTCAAACATTTTTAAATTCCAAATCTTACTAGATTTCATACCCAATTCAAAAATATTTTCCAAAAAATATCACCATTATTTCTCCTAAACCTTTGAAAACCATTTTCAAACCTAAAGGAATTTAAACTTTTCCCAAAATTCCAAATTCCAACCCTGCCAATTCATATTGAACATTACTCTAGAATTTTTATTTCATCTTCAATTATAGATCACATTTATAATTCACATTTATAATTTCATTTTGTTAATGAATTTATTTCTCAATCTTTGGTTATAATTTAAATTCTTCATCCAACTTTCACTTAACAATGATAATAATTTAGTATTATCATCTCCTAACAACCAAGCAGCCATATATAGCTATAATAATTTACGAAAAATTATTTTCTTTATATAAAAAATAATTTGGGTAAAATTATTTCATTTACCCTATTTGAAACAATACTGTGTTGATTTATCTTGTTTAGGAGTTTAGAAATCCCTATCGACGACATGTCATCCCACACATCGAGCATAATCCATAAACACTCAACCGACAAGTCAACACAATAAAATTTTTTTTTACATACACTAACAAATACGCACTCATATCTATTAATACACTCAAACTCTTTTCTAGAGTACTACGGACTCTATTTCCAATAAGTAATCCCCACCAGAGCCACGGTTCTCGCTTAACCTTCAGCTCTGATACCACTATAACGACCCGCAAACCCGTACCCCTTAAGTCGACACTATTCTCCAACATATCAACTCAAAGTGAACGAGAATACGAACCATTAGGGTTAAAGAAGAAGGAGATAGAAGAAGAGAAAAACAAAACAAAAACAGAATCTAACCATCGCAGTGGAATAAAATATAATAGATAATAATTGATCTTTATATAAAAGCCAATATGTTTATACATTATATCATCAGAGTACACATATCACCCAATTGGACAGTAATCATAACATGTCCTCACAAAACAGAATACACAGCCAATCAACACAGCGGAATATTTTAAATAAGTATGGAAGTACGCATCGCCATCCAGCTCGTCTCCTGAGCTCCACGGCATCTTTTCCTGTATTCTATAATACTCGGTTTGACCCGAGCATTATAGTTAAATAATACCCGAGTCAGTCTGGAAAACCAGCGTGAGAAATCACACTCAAATTGATTATTAAAGTTCCAAAAATCCTTTGAAAATCAAAAGCATCTCGTAAGACCCCGCCACAAATAAACATGTCGGGTTTTTGCCTTACGATAGCTAAACATTTATTATAAAATCCTCTAATATTATAATAGTGTTTATATACAAATACTTTTCAAATAGCCGTAATTGTTACATTAATTAAAATTCCAACATACTAGCCACAAAGTGGGTTCTACAAATAAAAACCGTAAAGGGCGCGTAGGGAGAATGAATTTCCAACTAATGAATAGGCACTGGGATACTACTTATCACAGTATGTGGCCTAGATCACCGTACTGAGGATTACTCCCAATCCCCTACAACACAAGACCGGGACTACCCCTTACTGGATAATCCCGAGTAAGATCACCCCGCGGTTGGGATCAGCAACTGCCCACTAAGCCGAAATAAAAAGGGACATCTAGACATGGATGACCTCACCCTAATGGGTGCTACCCACTTAGCCTTGCTGCATATCCCTTGATTTTCAGTCATTCCCGGTTGATGAGACTCGAGGCTAAGCATTACCTTTTAGAACACATCTCTTAGAATGCTCACCGTCCACCTGACGATGATCTGAAAGCATTCATCAATACAAGTCCATTCCGGGTTCGAACAGAACCGAAGGCACTACTCCTACTACATCGATTTTGGAATCACCTCAGGATTAGTAGCGACTTTCCCTTGCACTTCACTGCTCCACCTTCGAATCCAAACTCTTGTTTTCCACACGAAAACGTTCAAACCGGATCGAAGTGGTTTTCAGGAAATAAATCCCGATCTCGGTCTCTTCGAAACGATCAGCGCATTGACCAATATTGATAGTCGGTTATTTAACTATCAAATAACATTCACAAACAACCATCAAACATAAATAATTTCACCAAATTATTTATTAATCTCAAAATATCTTCACAAGATATATTTCCACTTTTCAACCCTTTGAAAATAGTTTCAAACCACACTCTTCTCATGGAATGAATTCCCAAATATTTATTTCCACTGAAAACACCAAGTACAATACTTTAGATTTTTAAAATAATTTAAAACACTTCATTATAAATTATACTTTAAAACATTTAAAATAAAAATTACCTTAATACTTTATTTAAAAAAATAAACTTTAAGACTATTTAAAATAAAGCAACTTTATAAAGCTAAATTTTTCTCTTTTAGAAACGTAGTACCAAGCCACCTTTAAGTAATTACTACTAAGATACATTTGAAAAATACTTACTTTAAAATTTAAACATTTAAAAATAATAAATTTTCTAAAATATGCTTTTAAAACAACCTTAAATTTTTTAACTTGTGCTTGAAAATTTGCTTCGAAAACGTACTTGGCTATCTAGGGAAATACACTTCTCTTTTACATCCTTTAAAAATAAAACACTATTTATTTTTAAACAAATTTACCCATTCCTTTAATAAATTCCCACCGTGAATTTATTCTTCCAAATATCTACTGATATATTACTTCACTTTTATAAACTCGGTTTATAAATTTCTTAGTCCCATCCTTCTTAAAATTCCAAATTCAAACACTTAAATCAATTTTCAAATAGATTTCCAAATTACTCTATTTGGAATGAATTCCTTTACTTACTCATTTACTTCAAAACCCATTAACTTCAGATTTTTTATTCTTACTTATGATTTAAAATCTTTTAACTGAAAAATACCAATTTCAGATTTCCCAAATTCCTTCTTTATCCTTTTAAGTAAATTTAAACCTTGAATTTTATAATAAATTCTTTATTCCTTTAAATAATAACACTTGAGTTTTTAAGAAAAATCACTTATTCCCATTTATTCAAAATCTCATTTTCCACACTTGGAATTTTATTTATTAGAATTCAAAAATCAACTTTTATTCTGTTCCAATTCATTCTTTAATTTATTCAAATTCCTATAATTGTTTACTTAAAATCCTCTCCTTTATTTTCTTCTAAAAATCCAAATCTGTACAATTTGATAACTCGATATATCCAAATATATTCAATCCAACCATAGCATCCAACATTTGAATTTCCAACATAATCTAACACCGATTATCACATAAACCATATCATAGAGTATTAAACAATCTAAATAAATTTTAGGAATCCAGTTGGAACCCTCCAACCGGTTTCCCTGCATTCACAGATGTTAGCACAATACTACTTCCACTTCGAGGTGGAATATCGCGGTATATGGGTTAATAAAATATCATCCGCTATTATGCAGCGTATAGGGTCTCATCCGCTATACAATGCGGGAAAATCAATCACTCCAATACAAACTATATATATACCACTAATAATTTAATTAAACTAATTTTCCTTTGATATTTTTTTAGTAACTAAAATAATTGAATAAATTAGTTAAGCAAGTTAATCACCAATACAATATTTTAAAATTAAAATATAAGTTTAAAACATGTATATCCTTTTTTTAGTCAATAACAAAATAAATATTTACTTTACTGTTAACTCCCCTTTTGAATCAAAACATTTGAAAACTTCTATTATTTTTTTGAAAAACTTCTTAGTATATATATTTTCTTCATAATAAGCTTTACTACCCAAATTCAATAAGATGAAATAAAATTCCAAAAAATACCTAACAGCCTCCCCCTTCGACCGACCTTCCTCCTCCTCGAGTCCCCATTACCCCCACGCTCGAGACCCATACTACACGAGAACCAGCACGCCACTTCCCTTAACTTCCAAATGCCACTGTCAGTCGACTTTTCCCTGACCATGCGACCTACGACACTATCCATGTAACGATTGCGATTTTTCGTTGCCGAAAAACCGAAATGTTATGGGTTTGAAGAAAGAAGGAAAGAAGAAGAAAGAGACATAAGAAGAGATAAGAAGATAGAAAATAGAAAGGAACAGAAAACAGCATAACAATTACAGAATCTCACAATTCACAGCGGAACATATAATAGATAAATGAATAATCTTTAAACTAAGAACTATATCAGTTATTACATTACATTTCATTACATCATATCATCAGAGTGTACAACATCAAACAATGCAGCGGAAAAAGAAATACTATATACTAGTGATACGCCAATGCCATCCAGCTTGCCTCCAGCAATTCCTGAATTCCAGAATATCCTGATAAACTTTAACTCTTGACTGCCCGTGTGGAAAATTAGTGGGCACCCAGAGTTTAGGAAGGAAAACAATAAACTCCGAGTCAGTCATGTGACTGGTGTGAGAACTCAAAACAGTTTATTTAACTTTAAAATCAACATAGAAGAATATTTTTAAATCAATTCGCAATGCTTTTAAAAATGAGACTACCATAAGGCCTCCCGCACACACACACATGCAAACGCAGAATCGGAGGAGATTTCTCCTTATGATAGTCAAAGATGCTTGATACGTATTTAAAAGAACATTTGATATTATTACTAGTGCATAGTGTAGAGAAAATTCATTTCGAAAATAAAGATATAAATCTTAGCCAGCATAGACATTTCGAACTATGCCTACTATAGCTACCATCCAAACAGTGGGGCGCCACCACAAGTGAATGATAGGTTCTACAACTAATACCGTACAAGATCGTATTGTTTCTTTGGATTTCCAACGAATGATCAGGCCAAGGAACTTCCCATTGCCACATGAGAATGCCTCTGGATGGACATCCCCGAGAACCAAACCGGATCTCTACCAACACAAGGCCGGGTTACCCCTAACTGAGTAACAACTGACCGAATATGCCACCCCCGGTCCTTTGGGACCTTTCAACCGAGCGCTCGCAATCAATTCACACAATCATAAAGTGTTTTCAACATGAGTAAGTATCTGGGCTCCATACCATGATACCACCCTTTTCCAGAAGGAAATGCACATATCCTAAAGGGCGCTACCCCTCATAACCTTGCCGCATCTTTCCTGTTTTGACCATTTCCAGGGTGTGAGGCTCGACGAAGTCACGTCCACAAAAACATACTTTATACAAAAGCCATGCTTTGGGTCAACAAATGATCATAGAGATGATCACAAAGATAAACGATCAAATAAATGATCCTATCACAAATAATCAACACAATGATCATTTCACAGCAACACTCAGTATGTCACATTACCAAATTGGGAATATATTGCTGATAACTTCAACTATATAACCTCTGAGCTCGTACGTCTCAGAGAAGGGTGTTAAGCTAAGAGAATAAATTCTCCGCCACCAACAGAAATATATTTGAAAGAAATCGGCTTTATATCTCAATTTGTAATGTCAGACATACAATCCATACAAGTTTGTTCCGGGCTCGAACAGAACCGAAGGCACTTACAAAGAAGTCCTTGCAATCCGAATAATCTCTAATCACGTTCAGATTTCCCATCACATATGGAGATCTCAATACCGGGGATCAGCCAGTGCAGAGACAATCAAAAGAAACCCTTACGTTTTTGAAAATATCCGGTCTTCAACACCGATCTTCAAATGCAATTCATAACGACGTATCACATATTCGGAATGGGTTATACGACCCCAAGGTCCTTTCCCGGTTAACCCGAATAGTGAGCGCTTATTTTAAAAAAAAATAAGTGTGGCATTCAAATTCAAGCCAATCACAACAAATACCTATTTAAAGGTAAATATTGATAGTTGGTTATTGAACTATCAATAGATATGCCAACATCACCAGATTCCAAATAATTTTCCAAATTATTTATTTTCCAAAAATATCTTTACAAGATATATATTTTCCATTCTTCAAAAATAAATCAATATTTATTTTTAACCTATTTTCCAAATTTCATTTATAAATTCCATATTGAATTTATATTTCAAAATATTTATGAATATACGATTTCCATTCGTTTTCAAATATTCATTTTCAATTTATCTTCAAAAAGATAAATTCCAAATATTCACTTAATATTGGAAAAGCATTTCCATACTTATTTATTTATAAGTAATTCACAAGCCTTTTTATTTTCTACACTTAGAAAATATTCAATATACTCTAATCGAAATTAAGTATATATTTCATTCTTTAAGGAAATCATTCTCTTAACATATTTATTTGGGTTAAAACGAATGTTGCGTAAAACATCGTTACGACAACCCAAAATCACTAGTATAGGGATTCAAAATTAAAATAGATATATAAATCCCAATACTATACAAAACATTTCCTTTCGAAATCATCTATTATAACAACAGTGTTATAATCTACTATTTCCTTCCATTTCTCGAAAACGTCTATTTCAACAATAAATGTTGAAATCTATAGTTTCGAATCTCAACACATTTTAAAACATCTTTAGATTGTTTTAATTCTATTTAAAACATCACATTCAAAACAATTTCTTTAACATATTATTCACTATTTAAAAACGTGAATATATTTGTTAACCAATTTCATCCCTTCTATTCAATTTGTGTTAAAGGATTATTCACTGTCTAAAACGTGAATATAATTCCATAAATAAATTATACAATTTACTTATCAAAATAAGTCGTTGCGGATTTATAAAACAACGTTTATAAATTCTATTTCTATTTATTTTATATCAACTCCTTTTTATAAATTCCTTTATTAACCTATCTCAATTCATATCACAATGATATACTAAAAATTCATATTATAAGTCAAACACTTATAATTTATTTGTTTACAAAATTGTTTCTTTAAACTCCCCAAATTTATAAATCTTATAACTTATAAGATTCTTTTATTTATCCAAAATCTATTCTTTTAAATAACTTTACAAATTTTATAAACCTACTGTTTATAAAATTCCATTTATAACTTCACCGTTATAATTCTATAATTCCAATTTATGAAATTCATTTACAATTCATTCTAATACTTGAAAAAACTCGTTTTACACTTCAAATATTTTTAGTTTATAAATATCAATTTATAAATCTTTTAATATAAAACAATTTATATTACTATTTTTAAAACGTCTTTAAACTCTTTTATAATTTCATCATTTGATTTATAAAATAATCCAATTTTATAAATCCTATTTTTAAACTTTTTATAATAATTCAGGAATCCCAATTTAAACTATTTTATAAAATCATTAATCCCATATCTTCAAAAATCAACTTTTAACTACATTTCTCAAAAATCATAATTTTTATAACATTAAAATTATAACGTTTATTTATTTAAGATGAATCAATTCCAAAAATATTTTATAACGTATACTTTCAAAAATCACTTTAGAAATCCCTTAAAAATCAAAATCGATATTTTTAAAGTTCAAAATTGGATCCGATGATGCAACACATCAATAGTCAATCACGACTTTCAAACATCATATATCATCCATGATAAACAATCAAATATCACAATATATGAAATCAAATAAATATTTGTGAGGAATCCAGTTGGATCCCTCCAACCTGTTTCCCTGCATTCACAGACATTAGCACAATACCAATTCCGTTTCGAGACGGAATATCGCGGTACATGGGATTTTATACAATATTATCCGCTTACTAACGGCGCAATAGGGTCTCATCCGCTATACAATGCGGGAAATCAATCAACTGCAATATATACATATGCCAATATATATATATTGCTATATATATAATATAATACCAATTCCACTTCAAGGTGGAATATCGCGGTATATGTGTGTAATAAATAACCTCCGCTTACTAACGGCGTATAGGGTCTATTCACAACCAATATATATATATATATATATATATATATATATCAATCATTCAAGCATTCAATCAACACAACTAACAATTTTAAATCTAACTATTTAAAATTTAAATAAATCCTTTTGAGTGAGAAGTTCTCACCTTTGCTTTTATTAGCAATCCATTATCCATCTTGACTTGATTTTCTTGATTTATACCTTGTATAAATATTATAAAATTTATTAATATTCGAAATAAATCGAATAATTAATTTTCATTTTTGATTGTTTTAATTATTCAATGGTTTTGTTCTAAACTTATACCTTTAATAATTTTATTCAACTACAATTTAAATTTTAAAACTAAATTTTCTTTAATTAAATTTGTTTAACTAAAGGTTACAATTTTAAAATTAAATCCCTTCTTAATAAATTGTTTTTGGCTTTCAAACAATATCCTTTTAATAATTTGATTTAACAAAAATTAAATTCAAAACTATTCTTTATAAATTCCAATCTTTATTTTATATAACATTTGGACAAATCGCATAATAAATTTCCATTCGCTATATTTAATTAACCAAAAGTTTAATTAATCAATAGTTTTATTTAAATCAGTTTCTTCTTTAATAAATTTATTTAAACTAATTTTCCTTTTAAAATAATTCTAACTAGAAATTTCTAATTGAACTAAATTTCCATTAAATAAATCTTTCACTTAATAAATTTCCATTTGATAAATATACTTAACAAAATATTAAATTTCTTTTAAATAATTTATTTATCCAATAAATCAAATTCCTAACAAATCTGTCTAGTTCAATTTAAACTTCAACTAAATTTACTTTAAACAAATTTATTTAACTACAATTTAATTTCCCTTTAAATAAATTATTTTTAACCACTTAACTTAAATTTAAACAAATTTTCTTTTACAAAATATTTTTCATTTGAAACTAAAGTTTCTATTCAACTAATAATTTAGTTTTAAACTAAATTTTCTTTAAATTAAAATTCCTATTATTATTTATTTCAAATCTATATACATTTATTAAAATTAAATTAAATTTGATATCATTAAAATTTTAAAACTCGAAAATTACCTTACTGTCATTTTCTGTTTATATATATATATATATATATTTTACTGAATAAATGTTTATTTAAATTAAATCAAAAATAAAAATAAAGATCAATATACCTTACAGTGAAATCGCGACCTCATTTTCCCCAATTCGTGCTCGCGACCCATTACTAGCTTCGAGCTTGCCCCAAAACTCGATCACCTGCCCTACCTCCACGCGACATCGTCGCTTGCCTCAGCTTGCCGCGCCCCTAATTGCGACCTTCGCCATTACTTCGCGCGCGCGCTCGCCTCCAACGTCGTCGTTATCCCCAAATCGCCACCCATCATCGGCCTCGCCATCAACATCTCGCGACCCCCCTACATTCGCGCGCCGCCGCTCCATCACGTCGCCGCTGTCGAGCCATCGCGACCCCTCCCATCATCGCGCACAATTCCTGATTCAGAGCTTCGGCCATTTCTGTTCTTTTTTTTAACTGCGTTTCGATTCAAATGGGGGAGCGGCCATCATTTTTTTTTGTTTGAACGAAGGGCTTCGGCATTTTTTTTATTTACTGAAGAATGAGGGAGAGAGGAAGAGGGAATGAGAGAGGCCATTAAATTCTTGTTTCTCTGTGAATTGATTCTGAAGGTGAGGGAGAGGGTAATTTAAAATCGAATGAGTATGGTTTGCACGATTTCATCATCGTGATTTCCTACGTGATACTCGGCGTGAGTTTAGGGAAGAGAACGTGTGTTAGTTTGACCAAATTTAAATTTTAAATTTAAACTGAATTCGATTTGATTTCGACGCGTTTACGTGTCGTATGCTCACATATAAACTCAGAAAAATACGAAATTTGAAATCCAAGAATAATTCAATATTACGGACCCAATGGAACTGGTTTCGTCGAATTCCGAGGCTGTGCCTCGGAAGGCTATTTTTAAATATCGATTCAAACGATTTAATTTCAAAACTGAACAATTCACTTTCAATTTCAATTCTGAAGCTTCTATAATCTTCAATATTATCAATATAAATTTTACAAGCCTTTGAAATATTTTTAATTGGCTTAAAATTGAAGATTCAAATTTTTATTCAACTTTAATAGATTAAATTCTATAATTTAATTGCCAATTTCATTTTGATAATTCGAAATTCAAATCAAACCATCATTCAAATATTTAAAATTAATTAAATATTCTCAAATTAAATTATTCAAAATTCTGGGTCGTTACAATCTTCCCCCCTTAAAAGAATTTCGTCCCGAAATTACAAGTTAAGAAGAATGCCCTTATCCCGTCTATCATTTTTCACAATCCAAATAGTTTTATCAACTTACTAAAATAAATCTTTTTACTAGAGTTTCATTATCATTTCAACTAGCTTTCTAACTTCAATTATAGGTTCCAAACAACGTTGTTCACTTCCAATTCAAATTTCAAACTTTCAAATTTTTCTCAAAATTTTTCTAACACCTTAAATTTTCGATAAATTTCGCCAGCGTCTCCTTTGCGCAGCTAGCTCGGTACGACTACAAAATGGCACCACGGCCCCTCAGAATCAAAAAGAAAAGAGAAAGCCAAGTGGCTGAGAAGAAAATCATCAAATTTCATACTGAAATTCAAATACGTACCTTTTTGTCGAGCAATTCAATTTTTATCTTTGAAATCAAAATCTCAATTCCTTTATACACCTGTATAACCTGCTAGTAGTAGCATCCAATTCCAACATTCAAACCATTTTGCCATTTCTATTACAAAATTTTCAACATATGTTTCTTATACATTTTTACTTCACCGTCGAAGTTACATATCCATTTTCATCAAATTTTACATTTCAATTAAATTCACAATTTAAATTTCATTCGAATTCAATTCACAATTTCAAATCTATTTGAATTAAATTCTCAATTCTAAATATTGAATTCTATCGATTAACTTTCATTTAGTAATTCATATTACTACTTTAAATTAGTTTCATCCACTAATTCATTTTAATTTTCAATTTCCATTCATCTCAAATTTACTTAATTACTAACAAAGGAAATTTCAATTTATTTCTTTTACTTACTTAAATTTATATACAAATTCAAATCTATCTTCAAATTTAGCTCACGACTAAACTTTAATTTAACAATTTAAATTCCAATTCATTAGTCTAAGAATTAATAATTTATCAAGTTAGTTTACTTGAATTCAATCCATTTTATTTTATTTAATATACTAATGATAATAATTCAATATTATCACTTCCTAACAATCATGCAACCATATACTATAATAATTCATAGAAAATCATTTCTTTTCTATACAAAAATAGTTTTGGGCAAAATTATCTTATTTACCCGATTCAAAAACAATTTTATATTCACTAACATATACGCGCTCATATCTATTATTACACTCAAACTCATTCTAGAGTACTGCTGACTCTATCTCTAATGAGTAACACCCAACAGAGCCATGGTTGTCGCTTAACCATATGCTCTGATACCAAATGTAACGATTGTGATTTTTCATTGCCGAAAAACCGAAATGTTATGGGTTTGAAGAAAGAAGGAAAGAAGAAGAAAGAGACATAAGAAGAGATAAGAAGATAGAAAATAGAACGGAACAGAAAACAGCAGAACAATTACAGAATCTCACAATTCGCAGCGGAACATATAATAGATAAATGAATAATCTTTAAACAAAGAACTATATCAGTTATTACATTACATTTCATTACATCATATCATCAGAATGTACAACATCAAACAATGCAGCGGAAAAAGAAATACTATATACTAGTGATACGCCAATGCCATCCAGCTTGCCTCCAGCAATTCCTGAATTCCAGAATATCCTGATAAACTTTAACTCTTGACTGCCCGTGTGGAAAATTGGTGGGCACCCAGAGTTTAGGAAGGAAAACAATAAACTCCGAGTCAGTCATGTGACTGGTGTGAGAACTCAAAACAGTTTATTTAACTTTAAAATCAACATAGAAGAATATTTTTAAATCAATTCGCAATGCTTTTAAAAATGAGACTACCATAAGGCCTCCCGCACACACACACACGCAAACGCAGAATCGGAGGAGATTTCTTCTTATGATAGTCAAAGATGCTTGATACGTATTTAAAAGAACATTTGATATTATTACTAGTGCATAGTGTAGAGAAAATTCATTTCGAAAATAAAGATATAAATCTTAGCCAGCATAGACATTTCGAACTATGCCTACTATAGCTACCATCCAAACAGTGGGGCGCCATCATAAGTGAATGATAGGTTCTACAACTAATACCTTATAAGATCGTATTGTTTCTTTGGATTTCCAACGAATGATCAGGCCAAGGAACTTCCCATTGCCACATGAGAATGCCTCTGGATGGACATCCCCGAGAACCAAACCGGATCTCTACCAACACAAGGCCGGGTTACCCCTAACTGAGTAACAACTGACCGAATATGCCATCCCCCGGTCCTTTGGGACCTTTCAACCGAGCGCTCGCAATCAATTCACACAATCATAAAGTGTTTTCAACATGAGTAAGTACGTGGGCTCCATACCGTGATACCACCCTTTTCCAGAAGGAAATGCACATATCCTAAAGGGCGCTACCCCTCATAACCTTGCCGCATCTTTCCTGTTTTGACCATTTCCAGGGTGTGAGGCTCGACGAAGTCACGTCCACAAAAACATACTTTATACAAAAGCCATGCTTTGGGTCAACAAATGATCATAGAGATGATCACAAAGATAAACGATCAAATAAATGATCCTATCACAAATAATCAACACAATGATCATTTCACAGCAACACTCAGTATGTCACATTATCAAATTGGGAATATATTGCTGATAACTTCAACTATATAACCTCTGAGCTCGTACGTCTCAGAGAAGGGTGTTAAGCTAAGAGAATAAATTCTCCGCCACCAACTGAAATATATTTGAAAGAAATCGGCTTTATATCTCAATTTGTAATGTCAGACATACAATCCATACAAGTCTGTTCCGGGCTCGAACAGAACCGAAGGCACTTACAAAGAAGTCCTTGCAATCCGAATAATCTCTAATCACGTTCGGATTTCCCATCACATATGGAGATCTCAATACCGGGGATCAGCCAGTGCAGAGACAATCAACAAGAAACCCTTACGTTTTTGAAAATATCCGGTCTTCAACACCGATCTTCAAATGCAATTCATAACGACGTATCACATATTCAGAATGGGTTATACGACCCCAAGGTCCTTTCCCGGTTAACCCGAATAGTGAGCGCTTATTTTAAAAAAAAATAAGTGTGGCATTCAAATTCAAGCCAATCACAACAAATACCTATTTAAAGGTAAATATTGATAGTCGGTTATTGAACTATTAATAGATATGCCAACATCACCAGATTCCAAATAATTTTCCAAATTATTTATTTTCCAAAAATATCTTTACAAGATATATATTTTCCATTCTTCAAAAATAAATCAATATTTATTTTTAACCTATTTTCCAAATTTCATTTATAAATTCCATATTGAATTTATATTTCAAAATATTTATGAATATACGATTTCCATTCGTTTTCAGATATTCATTTTCAATTTATCTTCAAAAAGATAAATTCCAAATATTCACTCAATATTGGAAAAGCATTTCCATACTTATTTATTTATAAGTAATTCACAAGCCTTTTTATTTTCTACACTTAGAAAATATTCAATATACTCTAATCGAAATAAGTATATATTTCATTCTTTAAGGAAATCATTCTCTTAACATATTTATTTGGGTTAAAACGAATGTTGCGTAAAACATCGTTACGACAACCCAAAATCACTAGTATAGGGATTCAAAATTAAAATAGATATATAAATCCCAATACAATACAAAACATTTCCTTTCGAAATCATCTATTATAACAACAGTGTTATAATCTACTATTTCCTTCCATTTCTCGAAAACGTCTATTTCAACAATAAATGTTGAAATCTATAGTTTCGAATCTCAACACATTTTAAAACATCTTTAGATTGTTTTAATTCTATTTAAAACATCACATTCAAAACAATTTCTTTAACATATTATTCACTATTTAAAAACGTAAATATATTTGTTAACCAATTTCATCCCTTCTATTCAATTTGTTTTAAAGGATTATTCACTGTCTAAAACGTGAATATAATTCCATAAATAAATTATACAATTTACTTATCAAAATAAGTCGTTGCGAATTTATAAAACAACGTTTATAAATTCTATTTCTATTTATTTTATATCAACTCCTTTTTATAAATTCCTTTATTAACCTTTCTCAATTCATATCACAATGATATACTAAAAATTCATATTATAAGTCAAACACTTATAATTTATTTGTTTACAAAATTGTTTCTTTAAACTCCCCAAATTTATAAATCTTATAACTTATAAGATTCTTTTATTTATCCAAAATCTATTCTTTTAAATAACTTTACAAATTTTATAAACCTACTGTTTATAAAATTCCATTTATAACTTCACCGTTATAATTCTATAATTCCAATTTATGAAATTCATTTACAATTCATTCTAATACTTGAAAAAACTCGTTTTACACTTCAAATATTTTTAATTTATAAATATCAATTTATAAATCTTTTAATATAAAACAATTTATATTACTATTTTTAAAACGTCTTTAAACTCTTTTATAATTTCATCACTTGATTTATAAAATAATCCAATTTTATAAATCCTATTTTTAAACTTTTTATAATAATTCAGAAATCCCAATTTAAACTATTTTATAAAATCATTAATCCCATATCTTCAAAAATCAACTTTTAACTACATTTCTCAAAAATCATAATTTTTATAACATTAAAATTATAACGTTTATTTATTTAAGATGAATCAATTCCAAAAATATTTTATAACGTATACTTTCAAAAATCACTTTAGAAATCCCTTAAAAATCAAAATCGATATTTTTAAAGTTCAAAATTGGATCCGATGATGCAACACATCAATAGTCAATCACGACTTTCAAACATCATATATCATCCATGATAAACAATCAAATATCACCATATATGAAATCAAATAAATATTTGTGAGGAATCCAGTTGGATCCCTCCAACCTGTTTCCCTGCATCCACAGACATTAGCACAATACCAATTCCGTTTCGAGACGGAATATTGCGGTACATGGGATTTTATAAAATATTATCCGCTTACTAACGGCGCAATAGGGTCTCATCCGCTATACAATGCGGGAAATCAATCAACTGCAATATATACATATGCCAATATATATATATTGCTATATATATAATATAATACCAATTCCACTTCAAGGTGGAATATCGCGGTATATGTGTGTAATAAATAACCTCCGCTTACTAACGGCGTATAGGGTCTATTCACAACCAATATATATATATATATATATATATATATATATATATCAATCATTCAAGCATTCAATCAACACAACTAACAATTTTAAATCTAACTATTTAAAATTTAAATAAATCCTTTTGAGTGAGAAGTTCTCACCTTTGCTTTTATTAGCAATCCATTATCCATCTTGACTTGATTTTCTTGATTTATACCTTGTATAAATATTATACAAATTTATTAATATTCGAAATAAATCGAATAATAAATTTTCATTTTTGATTGTTTTAATTATTCATTTGTTTTGTTCTAAACCAATACCTTTAATAATTTTATTCAACTACAATTTAATTTTTAAAACTAAATTTTCTTTAATTAAATTTGTTTAACTAAAGGTTACAATTTTAAAATTAAATCCCTTCTTAATAAATTGTTTTTGGCTTTCAAACAATTTCCTTTTAATAATTTGATTTAACAAAAATTAAATTCAAAACTATTCTTTATAAATTCCAATCTTTATTTTATATAACATTTGGACAAATCGCATAATAAATTTCCATTCGCTATATTTAATTAACCAAAAGTTTAATTAATCAATAGTTTTATTTAAATCAGTTTCTTCTTTAATAAATTTATTTAAACTAATTTTCCTTTAAAAATAATTCTAACTAGAAATTTCTAATTGAACTAAATTTCCATTAAATAAATCTTTCACTTAATAAATTTCCATTTGATAAATATACTTTACAAAATATTAAATTTCTTTTAAATAATTTATTTATCCAATAAATCAAATTCCTAACAAATCTGTCTAGTTCAATTTAAACTTCAACTAAATTTACTTTAAACAAATTTATTTAACTACAATTTAATTTCCCTTTAAATAAATTATTTTTAACCACTTAACTTAAATTTAAACAAAATTTCTTTTACAAAATATTTTTCATTTGAAACTAAAATTTCTATTCAACTAATAATTTAGTTTTAAACTAAATTGTCTTTAAATTAAAATTCCTATTATTATTTATTTCAAATCTATATACATTTATTAAAATTAAATTAAATTTGAAATCATTAAAATTTTAAAACTCGAAAATTACCTTATTGTCATTTTCTGTTTATATATATATATATTTTTTTACTGAATAAATGTTTATTTAAATTAAATCAAAAATAAAAATAAAGATCAATATACCTTATAGTGAAATCGCGACCTCATTTTCCCCAATTCGTGCTCGCGACCCATTACTAGCTTCGAGCTTGCCCCAAAACTCGATCGCCTGCCCTACCTCCACGCGACATCGTCGCTTGCCTCAGCTTGCCGCGCCCCTAATTGCGACCTTCGCCATTACTTCGCGCGCGCGCTCGCCTCCAACGTCGTCGTTATCCCCAAATCGCCACCCATCATCGGCCTCGCCATCAACATCTCGCGACCCCCCCTACATTCGCGCGCCGCCGCTCCATCACGTCGCCGCTGTCGAGCCATCGCGACCCCTCCCATCATCGCGCACAATTCCTGATTCAGGGCTTCGGCCATTTCTGTTCTTTTTTTTCTATTTTAACTGCGTTTCGATTCAAATGGGGGAGCGGCCATCATTTTTTTTGTTTGAACGAAGGGCTTCGGCATTTTTTTTATTTACTGAAGAATGAGGGAGAGAGGAAGAGGGAATGAGAGAGGCCATTAAATTCTTGTTTCTCTGTGAATTGATTTTGAAGGTGAGGGAGAGGGTAATTTAAAATCGAATGAGTATGGTTTGCACGATTTCATCATCGTGATTTCCTACGTGATACTCGGCGTGAGTTTAGGGAAGAGAACGTGTGTTAGTTTGACCAAATTTAAATTTTAAATTTAAACTGAATTCGATTTGATTTCGACGCGTTTACGTGTCGTATGCTCACATATAAACTCAGAAAAATACGAAATTTGAAATCCGAGAATAATTCAATATTACGGACCCAATGGAACTGGTTTCGTCGAATTCCGAGACTGTGCCTCGGAAGGCTATTTTTAAATATCGATTCAAACGATTTAATTTCAAAACTGAACAATTCACTTTCAATTTCAATTCTGAAGCTTCTATAATCTTCAATATTATCAATATAAATTTTACAAGCCTTTGAAATATTTTTAATTGGCTTAAAATTGAAGATTCAAATTTTTATTCAACTTTAATAGATTAAATTCTATAATTTAATTGCCAATTTCATTTTGATAATTCGAAATTCAAATCAAACCATCATTCAAATATTTAAAATTAATTAAATATTCTCAAATTAAATTATTCAAAATTCTGGGTCGTTACAATCCACCTTCCATCGTCTCGGACACCCAAAAGCCGTCGCTTCTGGCATCGCACAACCTAGCTGCACTTGCCAAGCCGCAACCACAAACCATCACGCCACGAGTTCCTCCTCCCATCGACCGAACGCGCTACCCACGTCTACTTCAGGTCGCGCCTCCCAAAACGAACACGACCTGACCACTCGACGGCGATAAAATCGCTTCGTGATTTCCAGCCATGCCGCCTCTGATTCGATCGAACAACCTTCTTTCCCAAATTTGAAAAATGATTTCGATCGAACAACCCTTTCTTTTCTCAATTTAACACATTGGGTTTTTACTCGCTTCCTTGCTAATGGATTTGAGAAGGGATGGGCACGCGGTTTGTACAAACTGGAGATAAATGGGAAGAGAACGAACAAATTTGAAGAGACGAAAAGTATCGGCCATTTTATTTTATATTTTCTCTCTGGTTTATACTTTGCTTCGTTTGTTCACTGTTTAAAAAGAAGGGGGAAGAGACATTAGCGTGTTTGAATTAACAAGCTACAGTGAATTGAAGTGGAAAGGAAAAAGGTGTGACGTGAAAAGAATTTAACCAGTCAACATAGTGTATTATTTTTAAATTTAAATTTAAACCGTCTTAAATTCACCGCTTAAAATCTTGACATCGCATTGAGGCGTGCTGCTAACGTTTATAATGTTAAACCCCTATTCCGAACGCAATGGAAAAGGTTTCGAATCCTAAATCGATCGTATGGAGAAGATAGCTTTTTGGACCCAGTTATTATACTAAATCTTCGATATAAATTTCAACGCGTTTACTTACCGTGTGCTCACACAACAACTCCAAATGCTACGAAAAATGAAATCTGATGATAATACACTATTACGGATCTAATGAAACTGGTTTCGTCAAATTCCGAGACTGTGCCTCGGAAGGCTGTTTAAATATCAATTTTAAACGATATATTTTTAAAACCGAACGAATCACGTCCAATTTCAATTTAAAAGCTTTTATTATCTTCAGAACTATCAATATAAATTTTACAAGCCTTCAAATTATTTTTAACAAGCTTAAAACTCCAGATTCAACATTTTACCCAACTTCAAATTATTTAATTCAATAATTTAATTATCAAATAAATAGTGATATTTGAATTCAAGTTAAAAATTAACTTTTAAATATTTAAAGTCAATTAAATATTCTGATTTCAAAAATCCAAAAATTCCGAGTCATCACACACCCAAAGTTAAGGGACCCCAATATCATGAAACAAACCAAGAGCATTTACCGGGAAAAATAATTAGGTGGATCAGGATTACCACCATTTAGTAGATCCACCTGATTTGAATTTGACTGAAATGGTCCGGAGACTTAAAAGTGAGATCCATCCTCAAACTAATGATGAGTAGGATTCCTCCTAATGCTAGAATCCGTTCATGGAAGACACCCTATATGAGGAATACCTAAGGAGATTTGGGATGTCAATGATGCCGTCATATAACAGGAAGACGGATCTAAGGCAACACTTGATAAAGTAAGACCGGCGTATGGATTTAGCCAAGACTACTGATGTTATAGGATGTCATTGTTTCTCGACTTTACTAGAAGGTGTAGTGGATTTGGTTCACTCGGTCGCCCTCGAGATCCATATCGTCTTTTGAGCAATTGGCATGGAAATTCATTGAGCAATTCTATATGCACAAGGCCTGCCTAAAGGATGTCATGTCACTTTCCAACCTCTTCCAAGGAGTAGGAGAATCTTAAAAAGGTTTCTTATATGGTTTTGATACTGCAGTGACTGAAGTGAGCAACACTTAGGAGGATATCGCATTGATGGCACCAATTATGAGGATTCATCATGAGATTGATTTCAAGAGGTGGTTGAAGATAAAACCCCCATCGACGATGGACGTGTTCTATAGAAAGGCAAATCGGTTCTTGTGCTTGGTGGAGGCAAGCACTAACACCAAAAGGACCAATGCTAAATAGTTGGCTGAGATAGTACAAAGTAATGTAGTTGTAAAATAGTTCGGAGGGAATTTCAGTTGGGGCTAAAGACAAGAAGTCGTATTTTACGAGACGTTCGAGAACCCAAAATTCGATAGTTATACCCCATTGAACAACTCGATGGAGAATATGTATTTGGCTACCCAGGGTAATGAGCAATTCAAGAAGCCGACTCTTAGGGATTTGACTAAGAAGTAAAATAAATCTGGTAAGTTTTGCAGATTTTATGAGACACACAGTCACAACACCAACAAATGCAGATATTTGCATGATGTGATCGAAGAATTGATTCGTAAGAAGAAATTACTGTAGTTTATTTAAGCCCCAAAGGATAGTGGGAAAGGAACTTCAAAACCCCAACCAAAGCAAGCCGGACCTGGTATTGATGAGCCCAAATGGCTTGAAAAGGAATTAGTAATCAATATTATTATCGGAGGACCACGTCCAGCTGAGAAGAGCCGAAACTAGATGGAACGATATGTGGGAGCATCGAAACATTCAGTGAATGAGAGCTATTTTACCATCGAGGATGATGTTCCAACAAAGCAATGCAGAACTCTAAAGGATTATATTGTGTTACGAAACAGAGATGCTAATACGGTAGAGGCACCATGATTGATCCGCTTGATATATCGATCGTTATTGGCCTTGCTATTGTGAGGAAAGTGTTGGTTGACTGTGGAAGCTTGGTCAACATTCTATTCAAGAAAGCCTACAGCTAGATGCTTTCATGGGGCAAAGACATAAAGCCATGTAAATCTCGAATTCAAGGATTCAGCAGGACTACTACTAAGCCGGCAGGATGTGTGGATCTACTAGTGGTATTTGGAGAGGGCGACTGCAAGTGAGTGCGGGTCGTGCCTTTTGTTATTTTGGATATTTACTCTACTTACAATGTTTTTGAGCCGACCGGGCCTTGCTGAATTTAGAGCGACCATCACTCCATGGTGCTTAACAATGAAGTTCTTGGCTGATAATGGTGTAGGAACTGTTCAAGAGGATTGAGGGCTTGGCCGTGGATGTTACGTCATGGAGCTGAAAGAAGTAAGGTAAAGGGAGAAAGGGAAGGGTGTAGAGAATACTCTCTACATCAAGGCTTTGGAGGCATATCAACCATCGCCTGAGCCCTGGCTCAGGCAGCATAGTCAGGTCCAAAGGATATGGATTCACAAAAAGAAGCAGAGGACGGAAGAGTTGTGCCCCACTCTAAGTTAACATCAACATCCCGATCAATCAGGATGATCCCACATGGGTCTTGAAAGTCAGATCACAGCACGGCGTGAAGATGATGAAAGAGTAGGTTAGTTTTCTTTGAGCGAACCTGGATGTGTTCACCTGGACTCACTCAGACTTGTGTGGAATATCGCCAAAGATTACGAGCCATGCACTGAATATAAATCCTAAATGCATTCCTATAAAATAGAAAATACATAGCCTGGGTTTGGAGAGATTCGATGTACTCAAAGAAGAAGTAGAGAAGCTAAAAGATAACAGCTTCCCCCATGATGCCCTGTATCTAAAGTGGGTATCAAATACAGTCTCGATGAAAAAGTTAAACGAGAAGTGGTGGATATGTGTCGACTATTCTGATCTAAATAAGGCATGCTCAAAAGGCAGCTTCCCGCTCAAGGATCAATCTGCCCGTGGACTCAACGGTCGGACATGGATTGCTCTACTTCCATGGATGCATACTCTGGATACAATCAAATTCCAATGCTCGTCTTGGACCAAGAGCACACCAACTTTATAATTGATCTAGGACTATGCTGCTATCTTATTATGCCTTTTGGATTGAAGAATGCCAATGTGACGTTACAAAGGTTAGTGAACAAGATGTTTAAAGATCAGATCGGATGCTCGATGGAGGTCTATGGAGATGATATACTTATGAAGTCGCAGTGATTGAGGAACCATATTGATGACTTGGTAGAGATGTTCAACATTCTCCGAATTTACAGGATAAAGCTTAACCCTTTGAAATGCTCATTTAGCATTGCATCAGGGAAATTCTTAGGCTCCATCATGAACTCCTATGGAATCAAAGTCAATCTAGAGAAGATCAAAGCACTGATGAACATCATCGAAAACGATCAAAGATTTTCAGAGCTTGAATGGGAAGGTTTCTGCCCTGAATTGATTCATCTTAAGGCCACTAACAAATGCATCCATTTTTTTGATGTGATCAAGAAGGGTGCTTAGATGCAAGAATGTATAGGTGCATTCTAGGCTTTGGTGGCTCATTTAGATAGATCCCACATTCTGTTTAAACTATTGGATAATGAGGACTTGTTTATTTATCTGGCAATGTAGGTGCACGCTTTGAGCGATACATTCATATATGAGGAGTCCCAAATCCAAAGACTGTTGTACCATATCAACAAGGGTGTCAAGAGTAGAAATAAATTACCAAAGCTAGAAAATCATGCATACTGCCTGTTAATCGCTTCAAGGAAACTCCTCCCCTACTTTCAGGCTCATCCGATCAAAGTTTTGACCAACCAACCTTTGAGACAGGACCTGCAATGACCTGAGACTTTTGGAAGGCTATTGAAATGGAAAATTGAATTGAGCCGGTATGACATAACCTATCTTCTCGAAAAAATGATCCTGGTCAAGATTTAGCAGATTTCATTGCTGAATACACTACGCGAGATGACGCTTCAGAGAGCAGTGGAGAGTAGAATTCCAGATGGAAGATGTACATGGATGGTGCATCTAATGAATATTGCTCTAGTGCTGGAGTTGTGTTGATGACTCTCAAGGAACATCCAATTTGTTACACCTTGAAACTTGGCTTTTCCGTAACAAACAATGAAGCAGAATATGAGGACTTGATTGTAGGACTCAAGGTCGCTTAAAAGCTAGGACTTAAGACTTTGCATATCTTTTTTGATTCCAAACTAGTGGTATGTCATGTTCAGAAAGAGTTTCAGATGAAAGGAGCGAGACTAGCTCCTTATTTAAACCGAGCCCTTGAACTACTTAGTGATATTGAATATTACATGATAGTGCATATTTCCAGAGAGGAAAATGCGAAGGCCAGCTTGCTAGTTTAGATGGCCAGTTCCAAAGATGCACAACTCATGGGCCTAGTTCTGGTGGAAGTATTGTCGGATCCGAGCATTGTTCAAGTTCATTCTTGAGAAGCGACTGGGGAAAGCAAAGTGAAAATGGATTGTTGAACTTCTATTAGCACTTTGAGCTTATCGAACAACCCATAAGTCCACGACTAGCCACTCTCCATTTGCCTAGCTTGCAGATCAGAGGACATGATCCTGGTTGAACCTAAGTACTTTCTCATCGAGTGACTCAATATAGTCATGGACAAATGAAGAACTCCTACTGGAGTCTCTTGATATAATCGATGAGAAGCGCAATGAAGCTGACTTGAGAGCTGTCATGCATGAGTCGCCTAATATTTCAACACCAAGGTCAAAGCTCGAACTTTTAAGGTTAGAAATCTCGTTCTCAAACGAATCTTTCCTGGTCTTGGGAACTTGGGGCCGAATTGAGATGATCCGTACACAATTAACAAAAGCATGGAGATGGCACATCAAGCTAGCAATGGTGGACTGGATCTCACTGCCGTGGGCATGGAATAGTGAACACTTATGACACTATTTCACTTGAATGTAAATTTTTATATGCTTAATCAAAGTTTGTGTAACCAGGCAGAATCTATCTTTAATGTTTACAAAAAGAAACGACTTTTGAAGCTCATAAAATTATTTGTGCTCAACTCTACACTACGAACAGTGTTGTATTTGAATAAATTTGCATGTGCAAAATCTAAGTATGTGGGTACCCAAAAATAGTTGCTAACCAAGCTTTCGTGGTCCATGATTAGATGCGCAAAGCTCAACCCACTTGGCATTCTGAGATAGATGCCAAATAACTCCCATAACCCACCACTTGGGGGTAGCAGTATAAACATTCAAAGATTGAAGGATATAGTTTGCTTCTACTATAAATATTCAAAGATTGAAGGAGATAGTTCGCTTCTACAGCTCATTCCCAGAGTTTGGCAGAGCATTCACACTTTGTCTAGAGAAGGCAAGATGAAAGGTTTACGTCAGAGATAGGCAAGATCTCTTACAAACTTTGACTGCTGCCCGGAGTAGGCATGATTGCAAAAAAAAATCCCATATAGGGATGTCCAAACCATTATCTTATATGGTTAATGTCAACTGACATTCAAAATTAAGCATGGTTGCACTTAAAACATCTCGAAATTGGATGAAATTAACCATTCAAGCGCATAAAATTTGACCAAGTTCCGGAGTTGAGCATGGTTGTATGCAGATAAAAGACCTAATAATCATTCTTTGTTCGCTTAAGCGGTTGAATGGATTAATAATTTAGTTTAATAACGCCAATGGGAGACGGATCGTGAACACATTTAATGTAAAATGCTTTTCTCAAACACTTAGACAATTTCACATAAGGCTTGAAAGAAACAAAAAATGTTTATTATTCACAGTCAAAATAGGACTTGAATGGAAGTGCAAGTGTTATTAACACTAAAAAAAGCCAAAAGCAGGGGCCGAACCTGCACAAAACCGGCCAGAAAACAATAAAGCCAAAAGATGTTTCCTACTTCTATATAGCCAAAGACACAAGGGAGGTGGATGATCATTTCTTGGTCCTCTTCCTTTTATCTTGCTTCTTTGCAAAAGATAGCATACGAGATCCCTCCGGTTGCTTCCTT
Source organism: Allium cepa (assembly GCA_030765085.1). Classification (NCBI taxonomy): domain Eukaryota; kingdom Viridiplantae; phylum Streptophyta; class Magnoliopsida; order Asparagales; family Amaryllidaceae; genus Allium; species Allium cepa. The sequence goes on along the minus strand of CM060941.1, from coordinate 294,721,028 downwards.
ATTCTTCTCCACTTCCTTTTCCCTTCGAACGCGAGCTAAGCAATGTGGTGACAGACATGCTTTGACTGCTTACTGCCATAGGTAATGTGACTGAAGTAATAATGGTCTCACCAAGCAAGTTATTAAAAGACCGTTGAATAGTCATGACCGTCCAATCAGTCGTTGTTGCTTATTATCTGGGTTGGGAGCCCTTCTTTGTAAGATTAACAATCACACGCTGACTTGAAATTTAAGAAAAATGAAAGGAGAGACTAGCGACATCGACCAGTGCCATGTGTGTCTTCTCAAATATGAGTGAGGTCAATGATATACCTCTGTCGGATTGAGACTCCATATGGGCAGGCATGCCATCTGAATTCACTTCTTGAATGGGACAAAGCATACGCGTTTTCTGCATTTGCAGAACATCCAAATTGTATATAGGAACAAACGGAACAATAGATCCAGCTGGAGTCCCAGAAGTTAGACCTGAAGCAAGCTCCTGGGGAGTAGTGCCGGAGCCTTTTGCTTGGTCTTTCTGAACTGTAGCAGCCAACTCCAGGTGTAAAATATGCTCACCCACTCTGAGCTCCTCGATTTCCTATGGACTTAGAATCTCACTTTCTAGCTTTATTAGATCTACTTCAACACTTTCTGAATGTTGTCGCTCTTTTCATACAATTTTCTCACACAATTTTCTCACATGCCATCGCTAAAGCATGGGGATAGCCTTTGCGAAGCCACGCCAAGTATCTAAACTTAAGAACGTTAGCGTTTTAGTTAGTGATAAGTTGGTCAAACTATCCTTAACCGCCTCTCTGCTACCGCCACCAACTCATCCACTTTCTTGGCCTTTTCCAATGCATTGTATCTCTGCTTATGAGCTTCAATGATTTCTTCATAGTTTTCTTGAGCTGTTTGGATGGCCTCATCTTTCTCTTTCTTTTCTTTTTCGAGCTGTAACTTTAGCTTCTTCACCTCTATGACCAACTCATGATTCCTATAGTGAAAGGACTCGACTTGGCTTAGGTGGTTCTTTCTTTCTTACTTGATGATCGCATTTAAGTCCCTGACTTTTTGATTGATGACCACTTGTGCCTTCTTCAGCTCAGCAACCTCTACATCAAGATGAGCAATGTTCTCATCATTTTGAACTTTTGTCAATAGAAGTCTGGCATCCATAGTCACTACACTCTTGAAAATTTTTGATATCTACTTAGCCATCCTTCTTCGGATAAATTATTGACTGTACACATCCCAAATGTACGCTACCATTTGATCCTTAATATATGTAGGAACGTCTTTTAGATTTGGAATAAATTTGTTGCCTTTAAAATTGATCTTCGAAAAGCGATGTTGCAATTCGGCTATTTGAGGATTTTAATTGATCGGCTGCTCTGTTTCAATAATAGGCTGCTTGATAGACTGTTTGATAGGCGCTTTATTAGCCTTATGTCGAGAGGAATCGGAGATAAGGGATTTTGATGGACGATAACAGTGCTAAGAAGCAAGAGACGACATTGTTTGTTTGGTAGAGAGGGATTTGGTAGATGGTGGTAGTGGAGACTAGAATGCTTCCCTAAACTTTTGGATAGGGGTGACCTAGATCTAGATCAATGCCCAAACGACGAGTCATGTGACCTATAGCCTTTCTCTCTGCTTCCTCAGTCACAACTCTAGCGTCCCCTAGAGCCAGAATCATGGTTAGGCTTATAGGGGCACGCATTCAGTTAATGCCTCGATTTGTATCCCATCTGATCCTAAAGATCCTCATACAACCCACGTCGTTTCATGAAACCTACAAAAAAATGAAAACAAATCAGCTTTGTTAAGGTAAGAATACAACGTAATCTGAGTAAAGTGCGGTGCATGTATGTGTGCAAGTGTCCTAGTGTCCACCACAGACCATGTTGAATTTTGCTGACAGGGTAATGTCCCCTGCATTAGTTGATGGCACATCTTTTTGGAAATGGATAAGGGACCCAATGTCCCCGATGCTCATATTGCCAAGGCCATATAAAGGGATATTGTCAGGAATCATCCCGAGACTAGCATAAGGACCCTCCGAAGTCTGTAGGGGAGTTCTAATGCAGTTGCAACTTACGGAGGTAGGATAAGAGTCTGCCTTTTGCCAATTTTAATCTTAAAGCTCCTCTTTGAAAAGGTTGCTGGTCTTCATCGTCTTCATCAACAGATGGGTCATGGCTTGCATCAGTACCAGCTTTGCCTTCTCTTCCTCCGTTATCTCCTCCTTCACCCTTACCACTAACTTCACCTTCTTTGGTATGAGCCTATACGATGCTAGTCTCAACTATTGGACTTTAAATTGAGGGTGAGCGGTCTCCATTATCTCTAGACGAAGAATTGTCCTTATCACTATCGGTAGTTTTTGGAGAAAGACCAACGTTATGATCCAGGTCTAACAAGTTATATGCTCGCAGATTCTCATCGCTAAGAAATGTTTTAGCCTTTCCCTCTTCCTTTGGGATTTGATGAAGTTATCAGAGGGTTTCTGCTAGAGTTGCACTACCAGGCATGCGATATACATTTATAAAGGATGAAAAGAATGTTTTGTGATAAGAAGAATTATGAACCTGGGATTGTACGAGAAGGTCACGAATAGAACTTACTGGGAGATAGCCATCGCTGTGCAAATCCAGGAGGATAGCGAATGAAAAAGAATTCATCCTTGAAATACCTTAATTCATTCCAGATGCCAACCACTATTTGACAACCCCTAGATGGCTCTAGGAAATAAGGGAAGGATTTGCCTTGCAATGCTTGAAGCTGAATAGATATTCAGATCTCTTGATTGCTAGGGACTTGGTTAAAATGGCAAGCGAAGATTATAAATAAGCTATGAAGGAAAGCATAGCTATTCAAATGGAGCTAAACTAGAGCCAGTCACATAAAAACTCATCGGATAATATGATCAAATGTTGGGACGCATCCTGCCAAATACATATACTTATTACATGTTGTATACCTATCAGGTGAATGGTATGCTCTCTGATGGCGAGTCGAAACCAACATGTCCTCGAATGGGATCATGTGCTTCTCACAAATTCTCCTAAGTGATTCTTCCATGATCTTTGAAGCAGTGGAAATGAAAGGATTGTCTAATATGACGACACCATAAAGAGTCTCAGGAGCAGCTTCAAATTCTATGCCTTCTAGTGGTTCTACTGTAACTTCTGAAATAGTTTGTCTACTGATGGATTTCTCTGGTTGAGGTATAGCTATACCAGAGTTTGTCAAGCAGATGGGGCCAATGTCAAGCTTGACTCGGTGTTTGTTCTGCATATCTAGAAGTTGGTGGACCTACAGCTTGATCGGGGAGATGCTCCAAACGTCTATGACCCATAGATATCAAAAATAAACACATAATTAATATTAGATTGGTTAAAAGTCGTGCCCCATGCTAAAGTGAAAACCTAATATAGTGTTGTGCAATGTCATGCATTGTCAATTTCCGATATTATGCAGCAATTCATTTAAAAATCTAAATGTCATCCAAGGTGAACGTCGTCACTTACCATCCCAATGGCCTTGCGTTGTTAACCGTGTAGTCAAAATATCTTGGGATTCAAGAAGTAACACTTAAAGAAACTTGAGCCTAGGGTAGTATAACATGTTTAACAAACAAGAATTCAAGGCAGAAATTCACCTAAGGGTTGGATCGGTACCAATCCTACCCTTGGTATGGATTTCTGCCCTAAACCATCACTTCACCAAACCCAAGCATGGCCGCCATCAAGAGGATCATTCAAGCGCATAACCACCACCATTTCCTACCTAAGATTGTTTAAGCTCAAAGATAATGGTCAGTTCAAATTCTGGAATTCGAATTGGACTTTGGTACAAGACGGATCAGGTCTGATCCAAATAGGGCAAGTGGCGGTCAAGGTTTAAAGGTGGAAGGGGTGGTTCAATGTGTGGCGGTAGTCGATCAAGTGTCAAGAGGCAACGGTTGTTTGATTTGGAAGCAATAAATTTTAATAGCAGTCCTTAAAGCTCAAATCTTTAATAGCCAAGTAAAGTGAGGAAAGTGAAGGAGATGGATCATGCTAAGGCTTGGTTCGGTACCGATCCCTGCTAATGGATAGGTACCGAATGATTTATAAAAAAAACCATACAACTATACCTATAGCATATCAATATGAATATGCATCTAGTGTATCATAGGAGAATGTGTGTGCTTAGGATCAAAGCATAGTGAACGATTAGAACATGTGTGCGTACACATACTCTACATACAATGGTTAGAATCAAACGAAAATAGATTCAAACCTTAAAGATCCGAAAAGTAAATTAGCTTAAAGTTATTGAGCATAAAATAACAGGGCATGAAAGCATACTCCAGTTTTAGAGTACCGGATGCTAGTAAGACATCGGAACAAATAACTAGAGGCATGACATTTTATTGGAAAGGTCTGAAGAAAGGATGATAAATGTTCGAAGCACAGATTGGAGTCCGATGTGAAAATCACAACTTGTCTTGACTCAAAGCATATCGTGTTGGAAACAAAATGTCATTCGGGGGGGAAATCTTATCAAACCTTTTGACTGGGCAATATGTGTATAGATTAACGAGTCTAACTTGAAACCTATCAAGGCAGGAAGCCCAAAGAGATAGCTGTACAATATAGAAAGAAAGTACAACCAAGCACACGAGATAAAAACATGGTCACCTTAGAAATTCTAAGGAAAAATCAAATAAAGTGGTGGACCGATACTGATCCATGCCTATGGATCGGTACTAATCCATTATACTTCCCTAGAAGAGCTCTAACTTCCTTCTACTACCAATTCTCAATGCCCAAAGCCTATTCCTAACTCTATTGATTGATTGCATGTTGTTTGCTATCAACCCACTCAAGCACTTGAAATCAGGAACTTCATTTCTCCATCGATCCATCTTTTTGCCTAAAAATAAGCTCATAACCATGCAAACAAGTTAGGGATCATGAAGAAAAAAACAAGATGACATCACATAGAGTAATGTGAAGGATCCATAAGAAGATCTTATGGATCGGTACCGATCCATAACTGCATGTTGACATGGCCACGTTTTCTTGAGATCAACCGCAACTGCATAATGAAGATCGTGGAGGAGAACGCGGTGGAGCATTTCCCACCAATCTACATCTATAAACAAAAGGATAGGGCCTTATTTTCTAGGATCTTTTGCCTTCCTTGCAATTTTTACTTATCTTCGTGTAACTGCCTATGGAGTAGCACCAAACCATAAGAACTGTACTTGTAAACTATAAGATAATCAATAAAAATCCTTAGTGGATGCATGTAATGAATTAGCTGAACCACTATAAACATTTGGTGTCTTGTTTCTTACTCATTTTCATTTACTTTTGTTCAAATTCATTCTCTACTTAAATTTTTAGGTGTTTGTGCCATAGATTGGTACTAACACCTTGTATCTGATTTTATGGCTGGCCTCTCGACTTCACAATCAGCCCTTAAAAGGAATTGTAGGAGTAACAAATAAAGCTTCTTCATAGTTACAATGTAAGAATCCTCTATCACGCACACACAACACCAACCACAATGGCCACATATAGAAATCAAGTCTTGTATATTTACCACTATTTCTGACCTTCTTGACTTATGATATCCCTCTATCAAGAATGAAGTCGGGTACATTAGAGCACCGGTTGCATCAAAGCTTACCTTGACACTTCATTCTTAACTCTACTTCCCATGGACGAGTAAACACGCAAAGCATGATTAGGTCGCACAAGCGACTTCTAATCCCCTTTGATTACATAATATTTTCTTTATACTTTTGTGTGTGTGTCTATATATGTATATATATAGCACCTTCATAAAATATATATACATGTGTATTGCTACTTCATGATTCATTTCTACTCTTTACATTCTTCGAAATGTATATATATTCTTATCTCAAAGATATAAGAATATTCAAAATCACTACTTTAAAATATAATCAAAGAGGTCAAAAAATAAATATTACTAGAATATTGTTATTATAAACCCCTTTTCTCTTATAAGTTAAACATTATTCTTTTCCAAAAAATTCCATGCTTATAATTATCTTTAATACATTCTTTTTCAAAGATCTAATTACATACAAAAATATATTTAAAAGAGTTAAAAATAAATGTTACCTAAACATTGTTTACAATAAACCCAAAACCATTCACATGTATCATTATCTTTAGAACATTATTGTCAAAGATCTAATTACAATCAAAAGTATGTATAAAAGGGTTAAAAACAAATGTTACTTAAATGCCGTTATTATAAACCCAAAACTACTTTATACTTGTCACTATCTTTAAAACATGCTTTTCAAATATCTAATTACTTTCGAAAGTATATTCAGAAGGGTTAAAAACAAATATTACTTAAACATTGTTTACTATAAACCCAAAACCATTCACAGTTATCGTTATGCTTAAATTTTTATATAAGATATTATATAAAAATAACTAATTTAGAAATTACTAGAAAAACTATTTTAAATAAATGTTGCAAAATAAACCTTTTACTTTAAAAATTCATAAATAATTATTAAAAAGATATTTAAACTCGAAACCAATTTTAAAATACTCTTAAACATGTTATTAGACTTCCCTAAAAATATCTCAGAAAAATACTTACTTTGAATATCATTTTCAAAAACTTTTAGTTCACGTCACAGCCTATAAAAGACACAACAAGAGCTGCTGTGAAAAGGTCCAGAAATGCCACAATAGGTAAAAAAGTGCTATTGTCAAGTGTTGTTATAGACCATGGACGAGAATAGATTAAACATTAGAAAGTTTTTCTATTTTTCTATAAGTTAGCAATCAATTTAAGGTTTTATTTTTTTTACAATATATAGTATGCATATAGTACATAATAACCATGCCAAAAACACCCTAAGAATGTTTAGAAAATTCAATAAAAATTCATCAAAAAAGGGATTCAAGTGCATCTATAGCAACCTTTCACTATATAAAAAATTCCACATCCAATTCAATGCCACATACAACCTAAAAACATGTATATGTAATTTCAAGGCCACGTCATATGCTTATAGAAGGTCAGAAAATTGGCTACTCATATAATACATTTGTCATTTAATGCTTCCAAAAGCAAGCAGGGCCCAAAGTTATAACTTCATTAGTTGACTTTAATTTTATATTTGCATACATATATAACACAATATATACATTTCAATTGTGAGTCAACTCACCCCAATACCATGCTTACACAAAGCACATGCCATGTAGAACATTTCCTACTATCACCAAACAACCAAGGACACCACCTTTGACTCAAATAGCTCATGACCATTCTCCTCTCCTTAACTTTTGCTCATGGCCCGGTATGGATTGGGAGTTTGTACTCATTTTCTTCAGTATTTTAGTTGCTATTCTTGTCTCTTATGTTGTTGTAAGGTCCTAGCCAAAGTTTGGTGGAGTTTGGACCTCATTTGATATTACTTTGGAATTTAAAGTGAAGAGAAGAGGCATGAAGAGCTATTTATTTCTACGTTCATTATTTTGTAAAAATGATTTGTGAGCTTAGGATAGTCTATTTGTAGACTTTAACAAAGGGTAGTTAACACCTCTAAATCTCCTTGGAATGTCACCATGCACCCTCTTTTGTATGTGTTCAAATTTACACATTATCTCTTATTTACTTCATCCGCTTCCTCAACAAAATATCTCCTTATGAACTCACACATGGCATCACTAATATTATTAATTAGCAATATTAGGCAAAAATAATTTTTGTTGCTAATTAATTACGCATTAATATTAGGCAAGCCCATAAAGTTCGAACCAATTTTATCAAGTAAAAAACCGCTTATCGATAAAACGATTTTTGATCACATTATCGATATTTTTTCAAAGTATTTATTTTGTGAACATATTTCAAAAACAAGTTTACCATCTTGTTTTTTTAATAAAAGGGGGTCAATAAGGTTAAAAATCCATTTAATTGTATTTGACCAAGATTCGAATATTTAAATAATTCAGCTATTTTAATACGAAGTGTTCAAAATTTTAGATTGTTACACTACACATATAATAATGTGTGGGATAGCAAGGAAATTGTTTTGGAAAATGATAGAAATGATAGAATAAAGTTAAAGTTAGAAGAAATATACTTGCTATAAATGCACATTACATAGCTTCTTTTTGGGGATTTTTAATATTACTCTAGAATATATCCTTAGGGATTTCTTTGCATGTTTTTAAGTACTCGAAGGGTAGTACTTACTTTTATAATTTTATATCTTAAATAATTTGTTTGAGTAGAGAAAATCGATCACAAATTTCATGATTTTTCTAAAATGCTCTTCGTCAGATCTTTCACAGCACTTATAAGTGCTCTTTGACCTACAACGGCATTATGGACTCTTTTTACAGCACCGTTGTCATTTTGTTGTTTTTAGCTATTTTTCTAATTTAAAATGAGTTTAAATGATATTTAGATGAAGTGTTTTTCTAAAATACTTTTAGAGCTATTTAATAACACATATTATAGTGTTTTAAAAGTGGTTTAAAGTTTAAATATATTTTTAACAATTATTTATGAATTTTTAAAGTAAAAGGTTTTATATATAAAACATGATTTTTGTGGTTTTTGTTAAATTCAAAATTAGTTATTTTTAATTAATACTTTACATAGATATTTAAAAAATATTTATAAGTATTTTAAAAGTATATATATAAGTTTGGAAAAGTAAGTTAATTATTTAATAAAAGATACGTGGGTATTGGTTATAATACTTAGTTATAATAAATGGTTTTGAGTTATTAAAAAGTATATTACTTTGCTGCATAAGTGTAGATGTAATGAGATCTTTAATATGAATATCTGAAAGATAATGATAAGTATAAAAGGTTTTGGGCTTATTGTGAACAATGTTTTAGTAACATTTATTTTTAACCCTTTTAATTAAACTTATGAATATAATTAGATCTTCGAAAATAATATTTTAAAGATAATGACAATTATTAAATGGTTTAGTTCATATTAAACGATGCTTAAGTAAAATTTGTTTTAACCCATTTGAATATACTTTTGAATATAAATAGATCTTTAAATGGAATATTTTATAGATAATGGTAGGTATGAAGTGCTTTGGATTTATAGTATACAATGTTTAGTAACATTTGTTTTTAACCATTTTGATTGTAAAGTGGAAAATCTTGTTAAGTGATTTGTCAATATTCTTATGCCTTTGAGATAAGTATATGAATATATTTTAAAGTATTTAAAAGAGTATAAATGAACGGTGAAATAGTAGTATACAGGTAAATATCTTTTTTAAAGGTATTTTAAATTTATATCTACAAGTATTTATAAATAAATATTATTTGAATACGAGGATTAAAAGTTGCTTGAGTGACTTCTACTCAACTATTGGTATTTACCTGAAGTATTTGTATTGAAGCGTGTACTGACGACTTGTTCTTTTTCTTTGCTCAATGACTGAAGCTACATCAGCTGCGCCTCCTGCGATCCAAGAGTTGCATCAAGGGCAGAAGGCCATCATTACCGAGGCGGTTACCACAACTGCGGTCGCGCCGATTGAGATGACACAAGGGAGATCAATTTCTTTTGACGAGCAGATGGTGAATGTTCTCCTAGGCCAACACAGCGACCCTTTAGTGGACATGCCGTTCGTTCTTGGCGCGTTCCCACCTACTTCCATTGCTTCGTCACAGTCCACCGCTGCCTATCGTGAAGCCCGTGCCGCTCGTGAAGTCGGGATACTGGCTCAAATCAACGTAGAGATGGAAGCGGCAGCACACGATGGTAGTTCCGAGAGTGTTACGACGGCGGTTGGTCCCACTGCTCTTATGGTGGTATCTTCCGGGGACACGCTTGTCGGTACCAGCATGCCCATTCCGCCCCCGATGGTGGACCCGACTCCTACGACTCCTCCAGAAGAGAATATCCCTTTAAGTTCAAGTTCGGAGGAAGATGTCGATATCATGCCTTCATCAGAGGATGATCCGCCAAAGGGTAAGGGCTCGAAGCGAAAGACTGTTAGCGCTTCCAGTGGTTCCGCGTTGAAGAAAAAGCCAAATAAGAAAAAGTAGATAATCCCCCTCCGGCGCATTTTTGGCAGCTAGGAAGTTGCTTTTATTTTTCTTTCATAGGCCATGTATAGATGCAGGCTCGGCCCCCTGCTAGTAGGAATTTTTGGAATAACTTGTACATGAATCTTCCCATACAGCTAGTTGAATTGAAATTTAGTTTCTTTGCTTAAACTTCTCATTTCTTTTGTGCTTAAGTATTTGTATTTTGGTGGTCAATCGCACCTATTGCAAATATTGAGCACATTTCCACACTCCAGGGACTTAGGATAATCTGTGATCGATAATCTGGTTCGCGCTCTGGGAATCCAAGAGTTATCGACGTTTATGGAGTAGTTCGCACTCCGAGAACTTCGACTTGGTATTTGTACTCTAATTCACACTCTGGGAATTTGGAGCCGACATTTATTTTTCGGTTCGCACTCCGGGAACCTTGAATTGATGTTTATACTCCAATTCACGCTCTGGGAACTTGGAGTTACTGTTTTTACTCCAGTTCACACTCTAGGAACCTAGAGTTGAAATTCATAATTTAATTCGCACGCTGGGAATTTAGAGTTAATCGACAGATGGTAAGTCGCATTTGTTCGGATTTTTTAGGGAATCGCTCACACTCTAGGAATGATTAATTTATCGAGATCGCGGATGGTCGAATCACATCCACCCCAAATTAACAAGCGAGGTCGTTAGATGGATGGATCCATCCTCCTCTAACTTGGTTAGAATACGGTTGGAGTCGTTAGGTAGATGGGTATGCCCTCTCCAGAACCGTATTTAGAGTTTTCACACTTCAACCCGTACTCTGGGAGTTTGGAGTGGTTTTAAGGATTGTTGTGTATCAATCCTTTTCGGTATTAGTGTAGTGACATGCCCCCGAGCTTGGGTTTCACTTAGTGAGTGACCGGTTGTATCACAGTCACTCCCTATTTGAATAAATCCCATCGTACGATGGAACTTAGCTCTCCGTGCATCGTGGTGTTGTATATTCAATAAATCACAGCACTGGCTCGAAGAGATGGCATTTTATTGCTGAAATAAGAAAATATGGCAAAGTCGGTTGCCTTATTACAAATTCAAATTTCGAAATGCGAAAATAAAATGCAATGGAAGAAATAGACTAAAGTAAATAAAGCCTGTCATATGTAGTAGCGACGGAGGCTTTCACTATTCCAAGCTCTCGGCAAAGTAAAACCGTCAACGGTCGACAACTTGAATGTGCCGTCTCCGAGCTTTCGAATGATCACATATGGCTCTTCCCAATTTGGCTTCATATGCGAAGGGACAGGATAAACTCTTTTCAGAATGACATCGCCAAGTTCGATGGTCTGTGGTCGGACCTTGGCATTATATAATCGGGCGACTCGATTTCGATATGCGGCTGCCCTCAAATCAGCCTCTTTGCGTTTTTCATCCAGTAGGTCCAAAGATTCAGCAAGTAGTATGGCGTTAGTCTTCGGATCATAGTAAGTTACCCGATGAGAAGGTACTTCCATTTCGACCGGGATAACGGCTTCTGAGCCGTAGGACAGAGAGAAGGGAGTGTGTCCGGTCGCGGACTTATGGGTCGTTCGGTAAGCCCACAAAGCCATAGGTAGTTCATCAACCCACTTGCCCCCAGTCTTTTCTAGTCGTTTTTTCAGAATGGATTTGATAACTTTATTAACGGCTTCGACTTGGCCATTCGCCTGAGGGTGTGCAACTGCCGAGAATTTCTTATGGATGTTGAACTGTTGGCAGAAATTTTTGAATTCAACACTGTCAAATTGGGCTCCATTACCAGTGATAATGGTATGCGGGAGACCAAACCGGCAGATGATATTGCAAACTACAAAGTTGATTACTTTTTTCGTTGTAATTGTCGCAAGTGGTTCAGCTTCAGCCCATTTAGTAAAGTAATCGATTGCAACGATGGTATATTTTTCTCCTCCTTTGGCAAGTGGTAGAGTACCGATGATATCAATGCCCCATATTGCAAACGGCCAGGGACTAACCATTTGGGTTATCTCAGTAGGTGGGGCCCTAGGAATTCAAGCATGTATCTGGCATTTATCACATTTTCTTGCATAATCTGATGCATCAACGTTCACAGTTGGCCATAAATATCCATATCGAAGTACTTTCTTGGCGAGGGCTTGCCACCCAGTGTGATCACCACATTCTCCCTCATGAGCATCACATAACACCCTTTTGATTTCGTCATAGGCGATGCATTGAAGGAGGGGAATAGAATATCCTCTTCTATACATGATTCCATCCTGAATTGTAAACCGTGAGGCCTTCCGAAGAATTCATCTCCTTTCACTCTTATGCTCGGACAGTACCCCGTGCTCGATATAGCTTCGATAGGGTGTCATCCATGATTCTTTTTCGGGAGCAATTTCAAATGTAAAATCAGTTTCCATCTGATCAATGCTTGGAGAAGATAAAATTTCAACAGGAACGAGTCCCATGTGCTATGCTTCACCCGTACTTGCTAACTTGGCTAATGAGTCAGCCTTCTGGTTGTGCTCACGTGGTATGCAGAAAATGGCGTGGTGATAGAATTGATCAATTACTTCTTTGACTCGAGCTAAATAGGCCGCTAGTCTTCGATCCTTGGCCTGATATTCACCCCGAACTTGACATACGACTAGATGAGAGTCGCAGTAAATTTCCACGGCAGTAATTCTCAGATCGCGGGCTAGCCTCAACCCAGCAAGTAAAGCTTCATACTCAGCTTCATTGTTTGTCGCACGGAACTTGAATTTCAAGGTGAGTTAATCTCACTCATCTGGTTGATATTTAAATTTAAATAGTTAAATTTAAATATTTGATTGAATGATTGAATTGTTTTGGATGTGCTATACTATAGTATATAATACATCTTGGAATGATTGATTTTCCGCATTATATAGCGGATGAGACCCTATGTGCCGCATAATAGCGGATGATATTGTATTTAAAACCCATATACCGCGATATTCCACCTCGAAGTGGAATTGGTATTTTATATTGTGCTAACATCTATGGATGCACGGAAACAGGTTGGAGGGGTCTAACTGGATTTCTCAAAATTTATTTAGATCGTTTAATATTCTATGTTATGAATATTTAATATTTTGATATGAATATTATTGATAATTGGAATATCGAATGCAATGGTTTAATTGAATATATTTCGGTACACTGAGTTACCAATATATATAGAATTGGATTTTCGAAAGAAAATAAAAGGGAGAGAATTTGTAAGTGAAATAATTATAGAAAATTTAAATAAATTTAAGAATGAACTGGATAAGAATAATAGAGGTTTTAAAACTCTAATAAATAAATTCCCTATATGAAAAGGGAATTTTGAATAAACAGGAAGATAATGAATTTTAAACTTCAGTATTATTATTTAAAAGAATAAAACATTTATTTTGAATTTAAGATTTATATTATTGAAAAGAATAAAGAAGGAATTTGGAAAATCTGAAATTGATATGTTTCAGTTAAAAGTTTAAAATCAAAACGGAAAAAAAAATAAGTATATAATTAATGGATTTTGAAATGAATTGAGTAAGTAAAGAAATTTATTTCAAAATTGAGTGAATTGGAAGAGGAAATTAATTTAAAGGACAAAGATTTGTATATTTTTTACCACAAGGACACGACCTTAATATTTTTACCACAAGGACAAACATTCTTCTAAAAATTATTCACAAGGACAAACATTTTCCAAAATTATTCATAAGGACAACAAAACTGCTACCCAGCTAAAACTGACACCTAAAAACTGCTACCGATAACTACAAACTGATACCTAAAAACTGCTATCAATAACTAAAAACTGATACCTACAGAAAGTTGTCCTTCATGATAAAATATTGAAAGTCTGTCCTTGAGGCTAAAAAGCTGTGAAATTTTGTCCTTGACAATAATTTCTTGTAAATTGGAAATCAATTTGAAAATTTAATTTAAGTGGTTGAAGTTGGAACTTTAAAAGAGAAGTGAGACTTTGGAATTTATAAACTGGGTTTATAAAAGTAAAGTAATATATCAGTGGATATTGGGAGAAATAAATCCACGATGGAAAGTTATTAAAGGAAATGAGAAATTTTGTTTAAAAATAAATAGTGATTTATTTTTAAAGGATTTGAAGAGAAGTATATTTCCCTGGATAGCCAAATACGTTTCAAAGTAAATTTTTAAATATAAGTTAAAAGTTTTAATGTTGTTTTAAAAAGCATCTTTTAGAAAATTTATTATTTCTAAACATTTAAATTCTAAAGTAAGTATTTTCTTTTAATCTATTATAGCAGTAATTATTTAAGAGTGACTTGGTATTTGTTTTTAAAGAGAAAATCTAGTTTTATATTTTATAAAGTAGCCTCATTTTAAATATTCCTAATATATATATTTTTAATAAAGTACTGAAATAGTTTTCAATTTAAATGTTGAAATATATTTTATAATAAAGCGTTTTAAAGTTGTTTCAAAAATCTAAAGCTTTGTACTTGGTATTTTCAGTGGAAATAAATATTTGGGAATTTATTCCCTGAGAAGAGTGTGGGTTGAAAACTGTTTTCAAAAGAGTGAAAATGGAAATATATCTCGCAAAGATATTTTGAGGTTAATAAATAATTTGGAGAAATTATTTATGTTTGATAGATGTTTGTGAATGTTAATTGATAGTTAAATAACCAACTATCAATATTTGGCCAATGCGCTGATCGTTTCGAAGAGACCGGGATCAGGATTAATTTCTCGAAAACCACTTCGATCCTGTTTGTACATTTTCGTGGGAAAAACGAGTTCGGAGTTGAAGATGGAGCAGTGAAGTGCAAGGGCTAGTCGCTACTAATCCTGAGGATATTTCCAAATTGTATGTAGTAGGAGTAGTGCCTTCGGTTGTGTTCGAACCCGGGACGGACTTGAATGGATGAATGCTTTCGGAACATGGACGATTGGCATTCTAAGTGAAACGTTCTTCAAAGGTAATGCTTAGCCTCAAGCTTCATCAACGGGGAATGACTGAAAATCAAGGGTTATGCAGCAAGGCTAGGTGGGTAGCACCCATTTCAGGGTGAGGTCATCCCTGTCTTGATGTCCCTTTATTTCGGCTTAGTGGTGCAGCTGCTGATCCCAACCGTGGGGTGATCTTACTTGGGATTATCCAGTAAGGAGTAGTCCCGGTCTTGTGTTGCAGGGGGTCGGGATTGATCCTCGGTACGGTGATCTAGGCCACGTACTGTGACAGGTGGTACCCCAGTGCCTAGTCATTAGTTGAAAATCCACTCTCCCTACGTGCCTTTTACGAGTTTTGTTTGTATTACCCACTTTGTGGCTAGTAGTTGGAATTTAATCATGTAACAATTTCGGCTATTTTAATAAGTATTTGTAAATAGACCCTATTATAATATCAGAGGATTTTAATAAAAAGTGTTTTAGCTATCGTAAGGTAAAAACCCGACATGTTTATTTGTGGCATGGTCTTACGAGATGCTTTTGTTTCCAAAGAATTTGAAACTTTAATAATCAATTTGAGTGTGATTTCTCATGCTGGTATTCCAGACTGACTCGGGTGTTATTTAACTATAATTCTCGGGTCAGACCGAGTATTATAGAATACAGGAAATGATGTTGTAGAGCTTAGGAGACGAGCTGGATGGCGTTACGTACTTCCGTACTTGATTTATATTCCGCTGTATATTCAGTTGTGTGAGGACAGGTTATGGTTAGTGTCCAATTATGTGTTATGAGATTGATGTACTCTGACGATGTAATGCATAAACATATATATTTGTTTTTGTGTAAAGATCATTTGTTATCTATTATATTTTATCCCGCTGCGATGGTTAGATTCTGATGTTGTTTTCTATTTTCTTCTTCGACCTCTTCTTCTTTAACCCAAATGGTTCGTATTTCCGTTCATCTTGAGTTGATTGATGTAGAATAGTGTTGACTTAAGGGGTACTGATTTGCAGGCTTTTAGAGTTGGTATCAGAGTGAGGTTGGTGATAACCTTGGCTCTGGTGGGAATTACTCATTGAAAATAGAGTCTGTAGTACTTTAGAATGAGTTTGAGTGTATTAATAGATATGAACACGTATTTGTTAGTGGATATAAAAATGGTTTTATATTGAGTTGATTGATTTGAGTGGCATATGAACCTTCGTCGGCACATTCTGGACAACTGTATCGAAGGGGTTTCTAAACACTTGAATAGAACAATTCGACACAATATTGTTTTTGAAAGTGGGTAAATGAAATAATTTTACCCAAAATATATTTTGATATAAAAGAAATATTTCCTTAAATTGTTATATAACTTGGATGTTTGGATGATAATATTTTAAATAAATAAGATTATAAAAATTGGAATGATTTGGATAATCAAATAGAAATTTGTATGAGCATAAATTATACAAATGAATTATAGTTAAAATTTGATATAAGTCAAAATTTTAAATTTTAAAATCCCGGGGATTTTGGATGTGTTTTTCGAAGTGTTTTGAAGACAAATAATAGAATTATTGTTTTAGAAGTATTTCTGAAAGGAAATGGTTTCAAACAAATTTTGGAAAGAGATATAGCATTGAATTCACTTAAGTCGTTGGAAAATAACTTCGGCGACGACTGCAGCATCATCGATGTTCATTTTCTAGTTTCTAAGTGACGGATTGCTGCCAAATTGATTTGTTCAGAACAACTAGTTTTTTTTTAAAATTTCAAAGGAAAATTATTGGGAATAAAAACCAGGATTGGTTTAAAAATTTGAGAAATGTGATTTTGGAATAATGTGGTTTTAAAATAATTTGAACCAAAAGCTGGGTGTTTGAAATCCTGAATCCTTATTTGAATTGAAAATCCTGATGAGGTAAGTTATAAACTTGTAAAGTTGAGATGATTTGAAATAAGGAAGGAAATATGAGCTCTGAATGTTGGAATTAAAATTTAAAGTCAAAGGTTAAAAATGAAATTAACTTGGATTGAGGAAGAAAATTGAATCGAATTGAAGTCAACTTAAACTAAGTTCAATGATATTGGGTTGGATTTAAATCAAGTGAAAATAAAATTGAATTGAAATAAAATTCAGTGGGTTATAGATAATATTTAATGGAATGAAAATGCTTAAATAAAATTAGTAAGTAAATTAATTAATTTGAATAGGTAAGCAAATAAATATTGGAAGGATGATTAATTTATATTGTGTTAAGTAAAGGTTTGGAAATAAACTTTTATTCGAGATTTAAAATAAATTATTAAATGTAACTAATTTAAAATAAGTATGGAAACGAAATAAGTTAGAAGAGTAAGTCAAATTTAATGAACTTAAGCCAAGTTAATACTATTGTGATTGGATTTGAAGTAAGTTGAAAGGAACTAGAATGAAATTAAGGTGAATTGTGTGGGATGGTATTAAATGAAATTAAGTCCTTGCTTAATAAAATTCAAAAGAATGGTATGTAGCTAGGTTTAACTGGAGTTAGATTGGAATAAAATTGAATTCAAATAAATTCAGTTGAGTTATTAATAATATAGAATGAAATAAAATTCTTACATAAATAAATGGAAGTAAGTTGAATTGGAGTTTATGAAATAAAAATACATGCTTGACTAAATAAGTGTATAATCTCGAGTAAAAATGAAATATGGATATAATCAAGCTTAAAATTGGAAGAAGTATGAAATATAAGTGTGGGACTTATAAGAAAATGGTAAAGTAAAATAATAAGCCAAAATAAAATTATTTTAAATTTTGGAGATAAAATATAAATCCAAACTTGAATTATAAAAATAAAATTGAACTCAAGTAAATTAATGAATCTGATTTTTTTGAAAATAGAAATCAAATATTTAAGTGGAAGGGGGAGTAAACTAATTTGGAATAAATTAGTAAATTGAATATGTTGGAGAGATATGGGAGAGGAACCTAATTTGGTAAAATAGAAGTTGAATTGTGAAATAAAATCGGTTATAAATAAAATTCAACTTGGGTTGGGAATGAATTAAATATAAGTGGAAATGTTGTCAAATGGAATGAGATTGGATTAAAATCGAAATGATTTGGGTTACAAATAAATCCAATTCAAGTGTAAATGAGTTAAATATAAACTTGAATATTATTTTAACAAACTAAGAATGGAAGTAAAATTAAAACGGGAATGAACTAAATGGAAATTGAGTTGGAATCGATTGGAAGTAGTTAAAAACTAAAGTGGATATGCCATTAAGTGAATGTCATCAAAATTTCATAGAGATGATTGTTGTTTGACGAAAACGAGATTTAATAAAATTCTATGAATTAGTGGAAGCAAATATAATTGAATTTTTGGATCAATTGATAAAAATATGAGTTTGTTTTGCTTAAAAATGAATTAAATGTAAGCAATTGAGTTATAAACCATTTAAATTGAACGAGGTTGTATATGAATTGGTTGTAAACAATTAAAATTAATATGGAAACCCTATAAGTTGCTTATAAATATTGTTTAACCCGCATTGCTTATAGAAACTCGTATGTTTACTAGTTAAATATGTAAAAATGTTGTTAAGTTACATGATTTTAGCATTTGCATGTATTAGTGGAGTAAGTATAGGTTCAAGGAAGCCGTTGGGCTGGATTAGATCGCGCAAAATGCTAATTAAATAAGCCACTTGCTTAAAAATGCTAAATAAAGGTACGCCTACGCAATAAAAATAGGAAATATGAACTGTTTTTGTTTTTCCGACCGGGTGGGTCGATGTATATATATTTATATCTTTTATCAAATTGCAAAAGCTCCTCCGTATAAAGGAGACTCTGTTCAAAAAATTTGGGAGTTAGGAAAATTTTTGGGAAAATTTTTGTTAGCGACAAACGATTTCAAATTGGAAATTGAAATAAATTAGTGGATGAAACTAATTTAAAATAACGATATAAATCAGTTATAAATGGAAGATAAAATTCAATATTCAGAATTGAAGATAAATTGAATTCATATGGAAATGGGAAAACTAATTTGAATAAAAGTAGATATGAAAACCTCTGTAAGAAAATGTATAAAATGATCTTAATAGCTATGATTGGATATTATTGCTAAGTAAGATATACAGGTGTTATAAAGGGAAAGGAAAATTGGTTTTGATTTCAGAAGATAAATTTGAATTGCTCGACAAAAAGGTATGTGTTTAAATTTCTGTATGAAATTTGATTGGGTTTTTGATCTAGCCACTTGGCTTTTTGTTTTCTTTTGAAATTTAGGAGCCTGTAGAGGCATTTTATAGTTGTACCGAGCTAGCCGCGCAAAGGAGACGCTGGAAAAAAAATTCAAAAATTTAGGGAGTTAGAAAATTTTTGAGAAAATTTGAAAATTTAAAACTTGGTTTTGAATTATAATTTGAATGGTTGTATAAGTAAAGTTGTTAGGGAACTATGGAAAGGTTTGGAAAGTTAGTAAGATGGATAGTGTGCTTTAATAAAGATTGTTTGGTTGTTGTTAAAAACTGTTTGGTTTTGGGAAAATAGTAAACGGGTATTGGACCATTCTTCCTAACCAACAATTTCGGGGACGAAATTCTTTTAAGGGGGGAGGAATGTGACGACCCGGAATTTTTAGGCATTTGAAATTGGAATATTTAATCAATTTTAAATATTTTAAAAATTAATTTTTAACTTGAATTCAAATATTACTATTTATTTGATAATTAAATTATTGAATTAAAATAATTTGAAGTTGGGAAAAATGTTGAATCTGGAGTTTTAAGCCTGTTAAAAATAATTTGAAGGCTTGTAAAATTTATATTAATAGTGATGATGATAATAAAAGATTTAAAATTGAATTTGACACTGATTTGTTCGGTTTTGAAATTTTATCGTTTAAATGGAATTTAAAAATAGCCTTCCGAGGAACAGTCTCGGATTTTGACGAAATCAGTTCCATTGGATCCGTAATATTATATTATTACAGGATTTCAAATTTTATAGCATTTGGAGTTGTTGAGTGATCGTACGAGAGGTATATGCGTTGAAATTTATATAGAAAATTTAATAAAATAACTGGTTCAAAAAGCTATCTTCTCCATACGATCGAATTAGGACTCGAAACCTTTTCCATTGCGTTCGAAATAGGGATATAACATTATAAGCGCCTAGCGGCACGCCTCGATAGGAGATCAAGATTTCAAGTTGCGGATTCGAGACGATTTTAATTCAAATAAATACATATTTACATTCATTGATTGACATATATTCTCATATCAGCTGCTTTCTTTCATTTCGAATCACTGTACACCTACTCTTTCGTGCAACCACTCGGAAATCGCGTCTATTTTTCATTTCAATTTCAAAGAGAAAAATCAAATCCAACACATCTTCTAGCCGAAGCCACTTTCTCTCCCTTTTATAAATCACGAGTCCCCCTTCTTCTTTCTTCTGTGCAAACAGCAGGTTCAAATCGAGGTTCGTTTCGTAAAAAAAAACGCAACTTCATTTCCTTCTCTATCAAACTGAGTCTCCTCATCCTTTCCCCGTTTCAAAATTGATAGTCAATTCAAATAAAATTCATGCGATGGTTTAGACGCGTTCGACAGTTAGGGCTTGTAGTTGGGGGTCATTCGCGTGGGATATGGTAGCAGCAGTCGAGTGGGCAAAGGTTGCGACTGCGACTTAGGGTGGCTCGAATGGGTCTCGATCGTGGAGGTGGAGGCGCGAGCTAGGGTTTGGATTCGCATGCGACTGTGGAAGTCGAGTGGGGCGATGGAGAAGGGGATGCTCGTGAGCTAAGCATGTGCGGCAGAGTGAGGGAGTACTTCGAGATGAGGGTCGCGTGGTTCGACGAGGTCAAAAGCGGTGTCGTGGGGTGTGTCGCGGGGGAGGGCGGTCGTTGTTGGAGTGTAGTGAGGTATAGGTGTTTTTTTTGTTTTTTTATAAATATATATATATATAGGATTAAATATATGTATATATAACTCTGTATTTGATTTTACAGTAAGGTATTTTCCTTTGATTTAAATTTTTAAATATATATGTGTGTGTGAATATGCATACAGCAAAATATATATATATATATATATATATATATATGAACATATAAAGTAAAGCAGAAAATTTTATATAAATAAGATTTTGGGAAAGTAGGAAGTTTTAAAATGTTTAAAGTTTATGTAAAATTGGAATTTTTAAACCTATATAGATTATTCTTATAGGTGTAGTTTCAGGGAAAATAAATACACATTATTTCATTTACTAGTTTATTTCAAATAATTTATTTAGGTGATTTTTTTGTTAAACTAAATTATTTGTTTAAAACCAAATTATTGATTTAAATTAAATAAGAAAGTAGTAATTAACTGTTCGATCAATTTAAATATTAGTAAATTGTATATATATTTATACAAGGTCAATAATCGTGGAATCAAATCGACAATGAAGAGGATTTGCAAATTTAAGGGGGTAAAGGTGAGTTAATTTCACTCATCTGGTTGATATTTAAATTTAAATAGTTAAATTTAAATCTTTGATTGAATGATTGAATTGTTTGGGATGTGCTATACTATAGTATATAATACATCTTGGAATTATTGATTTCCCACATTATATAGCGGATGAGACCCTATGCGCCACATAATAGCGGATGATATTATATTTAAAACCTATATACCGCGATATTCCGCCTCGAAGTGGAATTGGTATTTTGTATTGTGCTAACATCTGTGGATGCAAGGAAACAGGTTGGAGGGATCCAACTGGATTCCTCAAAATTTATTTAGATCGTTTAATATTATGTGTTATGAATATTTGATATTTTGAGATGAATATTATTGATAACTGGAATATCAATTGCTATGATTTACTTGAATATATTTCGATACACTAAGTTACCAATATATATAGAATTGAATTTTTGAAAGAAAATAAAAGGGAGAGAATTTGTAAGTGAAATAAATATAGAGAATTTAAATATATTTAAGAATGAACTGGATAAGAATAATAGAGGTTTTAAAACTCTAATAAATAAATTCCATATATGAAAAAGGGATTTTGAATAAACAGGGAGATAATGAATTTTAAACTTCAGTGTTATTATTTAAAAGAATAAAGCATTTATTTTAAATTTAAGATTTAAATTATTGAAAAGAATAAAGAAGGAATTTGGAAAATCTGAAATTAGTATGTTTCAGTTAAAAGATTTAAAATCAAAATGGAAAAAAAAAATAAGTCTATAATTAATGGATTTTTAAATGAATTGAGTTAGTAAAGAAATTTATTTCAAAATTGAGTAAATTGGAAATCAATTTGAAAATTTGATTTAAGTGGTTGAAGTTGGAACTTTAAAAGAGAAGTGAGACTTTGGAATTTATAAACCGGGTTTATAAAAGTAAAGTAATATATCATTGGATATTTGGAGAAATAAATCCACGATGGAAAGTTACTGAAGGAAATGAGAAATTTTGTTCAAAAATAAATAGTGATTTATTTTTAAAGGATTTGAAGAGAAGTATATTTCCCTGGATAGCCAAGTACGTTTCAAAGTAAATTTTTAAATATAAGTTAAAAGTTTTAATGTTGTTTTAAAAAGCATGTTTTAGAAAATTTATTATTCCTAAACATTTAAATTCTAAAGTAAGTATTTTCTTTTAATCTATTATAGCAGTAATTATTTAAAAGTGATTTGGTATTTATTTTTAAAGAGAAAATCTAGTTTTATATTTTATAAAGTAGCCTCATTTTGAATATTCCTAATATATGTATGTTTTTAATAAAGTATTGAAATAGTTTTCAATCTAAATGTTAAAATATATTTTATAATCAAGTGTTTTAAAGTTATTTCAAAAATCTAAAGCTTTGTACTTGGTATTTTAAGTGGAAATAAATATTTGGGAATTTATTCCATGAGAAGAGTGTGGGTTGAAAACTGTTTTCAAAAGAGTGAAAATGGAAATATATCTCGCGAAGATATTTTGAGGTTAATAAATAATTTGGAGAAATTATTTATGTTTGATGGATGTTTGTGAATGTTAATTGATAGTTAAATAACCGACTATCAATATTTGGCCAATGCGTTGATCGTTTCGAAGAGACCGGGATCGGGATTGAAAGAGGCTATGTGGTAGGATCGTGTAATATGGAATAACCGAATAGTCTATGTAGATAAAGTAGGTAAATGCAAGGAGACACCAGGATTTTATACTGGTTCGGACCTCTAGTCCTACGTCCAGTCCCTAAGCTTCACTTAGGAATTTCACTAACTCACTCCCTCACTTAACCCGGAGGAATAGGTTTACAACTTACCCAAACAACCGAACGGGATTTCTTGCCTCAACTACCGAAGAGGACTTCAACTCAATTACTAAAAAATAAAATTCGACTTGTTGTGTTCTTGTCAACACTAATGAGTCTAATGTAGTACAATATTCCTATAATCTTATCCTCGAGAGTATGCAATGTGTTTGTGAAGATTTAGGAAATGTGAATTGCTATGAATCAAAAGAATGTTATAAACAAAATAGTGATTCAAGCATTAGATTGGTGATTGCTTTGAGAATATCTAGAGAATATGATCAAGAGAATAGTAAGATTAAAGCAAGAGAATTCGGTTAATTAAATGATTTTGAATCATGTATATATACTTGTAGAAGAGGTGCATTTGTTGTCAAAGGTTGCAAACAAGAGATGCTTCCATTTCCATTGGAGAATGGTTGCAGCTCTTGGGAGGAAGAAGGTGTCTTTTCAGAGAAAATTCACAGGTTCAAATTCAGTCAACTGAGCAGGGTATTCAGTCAACTGAAAATATGAAGTAAAATTTTTAGGAACAAATTCAGTCGACTGTGCAAGAAATTCAGTCGACTGAAACTGTGCATGTTTATATATTTGTACCAGTTTCAGTCGACTAGCTATTCCTGTTCAGTCGACTGAACTTATAAAATATGAACAGTGAAAGCTTTAAATAAAAATGAAGTTTTATAAAATGTTTTCTAGTGTTCGTGCAAGCCTCTTGAGGATAGATTTTAACAATAAATCTAGACTAAGACCTATATAAAAAATCATACTTATGTTTGTTTGGTCTTTATCGATCTTTCTTTAGCTTTGCACATATCTCTTCCTTTTTTGTTGAAGCACATTGTCATTGATCAAAATCTTCGCGTATCAACATTCTCCCCCTTTTTGATTGATGACAATACTGATTTATTCTAGAGATGTATTTACTTATTTTCTCCCCCTGAATGTATGCACTATCTTTCCTACAAAACAAAGTTAGTACCATAGATTTTCTCCCCCTTTGTCATCGACAAAAAGGAAGAATTAACAGTAGAAATATTATATCAAAACAATCATTGAAGCATAGAGAATAGAAAATTTGCATAACCATGGCTTAAAAAAGTTAAAAATGTTGCGTCGAACAAGCACAAAATGGCATTTATACAAGCCATAAGAAAGTTATAAGTAAACATCAAACCATACTAAAATTACTCATCTCTATCCCAGTCATATGAACCTTCTCTTCCTCCTGTTGGTTCACGTATGACGGGTCCTCCAGTTGGTCGTCTGTACGCTCTTCCTCCTTGGCCACCACTAGCTCCGCTTGTGTTGCTACTTGTTTGCTCTTCGGATGACGTCCATGTAAACGTACGTGTCGGACGTTCGCCGCGAGATGTCGAAGCAGTAGTGGTGCTTGAGCATGAGATTGCATCCCATAGCTTGCTGAAGAATCCTTTGATTTTGTCAAGCTTGTGGTCTACCTTTTTAAGACGAGTATCAAGAATTTATTGATTTCTTGATAATATCCCCAATGATTGGTTGGCAGTAAAGCTTGGGTCAACAAGATGAATTTCATCATCTTGCTCGAAATGTTCTTCGTGGTGAGGTTGTGGAGGTTGTTGTTGTTGTTCTTGATGCCTCGCTTCCCATTCAGCGAGTGATATTATGCAAGGAGGTCGAGATGGGAGTTGCATTAGGCTTATGGTCCGGTGGTTAATTTGATGGACCATTGTATTCTCCGACTCGGGTAATGGCGTATCGACATTGAGGAGAAGTCGCATGATGCATTCTCCAAAATAGATAGTTTGCATTTTGCCATTATTAAAAGTGAGAAACTCATCAAGAATAAGTTGTACCCAATTGACTTGTATATTGCCAAAAATAGCATATAGAGCTCGATAATTATTTGGGTAGACAATTTCGTACGAGCCCGTGCATGGAGTGATTGTTCTCATTAGAGCTTTGTGAAGGATTCTTGCCATAGGTCGAAGAGAGGTAGACTTAAAATCTCTAAAGTTCATATTATCATCCATAAATCGATGATTTATGTTATCGCAAATTTGTGGATTGAATTCTATCTCTTCTAGCTTTCTCCCGACATTTGGTGATTCTAGAATGTGTGCTATTCTATCCAAGGAAAACCAAACTTTTTTTCAACATACCATACTCCAAACACTATTGTTTGGATTTCTTGGAGTTTGGTGTCCAAGATTAAGGTTAGCATAAAATAATTTGACCATTACATGATTTATGGCATGGTCATTTCTTTTCAAATCCAAAAGAGAAGTTAAGCCTGCTTGATCGGTTAACGCTTGGATGTT
This sequence comes from Allium cepa, assembly GCA_030765085.1. Taxonomy (NCBI): domain Eukaryota; kingdom Viridiplantae; phylum Streptophyta; class Magnoliopsida; order Asparagales; family Amaryllidaceae; genus Allium; species Allium cepa. Next base: position 294,695,439 of record CM060941.1, on the reverse strand, counting down.
GTAAGTTTGAAAGCTTTGGAAATCCACGAAGGAATGCTCGAAAATTCGGGAATTCTTCATCTTATTCCATCTAGTGAGAGCTACTCCATCGTAAAGCCATTGCGCTATTTGAGCATCAATTGGCTCGGAGGTGTCGAGTCAAGATTTTTATAGAATTTTGATTTCTGACAAAGGGATAAGTCGTGATCGACAAAAAGAAGTTATTTCGGACACAAAGAGCTCCATATATTAGAGGTTGATTATTTGGTATGTTAGTAATATTATTTATGTTAAAATCTATCCTCAAATAATCGTATAACTTCAATTTTCTTATATATGTATATATTTGAATGAATGCACATTAACTGTGCAAACTGGGCTAAACCGGTCGACCGGTTAAAATATGGCGGTCGACCGTTTATGCCCAGAATGCGCAGATAACGTGCACAAGTGACCATAACATATATATATTCAAATACCTGTCTACTGTTCCCTTTTGACCTGTCGACCGTTTTCAAACAGAAAGCAACCTTTCGTATAGACACTTCCTTTTCTTCAACGGTTGCTTCTCTTTCTCTTCACCAATGGTCATGACCTTTGCTTGTATCTTTTCACAAAGGGTTACCACTGTTTATTTCTTATATAAACATCATGAAATCATTATTCCAATTAACGAATTTCTATCATTCTAATATCTATTCTATTAATCTCAATCTTATACTTTCAAGCACTCAAATTGCTCATATTCTATCATATATCGTTTTTGAATCCTGAAATTTATTTAACATTCTTTTGATTCAATACGATATCCACTTCCAAATCTTCATATATACAAATATTCTATTTGAGGATAAGATTATAGGAAGTTTGTACTATAAGTGACAAAATAGTGTTAGCAAGAACACATACCGTCACCAAACAATTATTTTCATTTATTGAAGTCCTCGTGTTGTAAGAGGCAAGTGTTGAAGTCCTCGGTGTTGTAAGAGGCAAGTATTGAAGTCCTCAGTATATTAGAGGCGTGAAATCCCGTTCGTCTGCTCGGGTGTTGTAAACCTGTTCCTCCGGGTGAAGCGAGGTAGTTAGTAGTGAAAATCCAGATAGAAATCTGGGACTGGACGTAGGACGGTGCTCCGAACCAGTATAAAACTCTCAGGTGTGATTTTTCTATTTTTATTTACTTTGCTATTATCATCTGTTTCCGCATTTATATTATATTCCATATTACACGATCCGTTTGTACTATATTAGCACGTACACTGCATTTTACCTTTGGTATCAGAGCACAGGTTTCATATAACCGTAACACGGTTATTTGATATATTCTTGTAATATGGAAAATAACGCAAGCACTAGCATTCAAAACACCTCTTACATGGAAGGTCAATCGACACGAAGACCTCCATTTCTCAATGGTCTTAACTATAGTTATTGGGCAACACGTATGTCATTCTTTATGCAATCAAATAGTTATGATGCCTGAAATGCTACTCAAAAAGAAATAGTGAATCCAACAACTGATTATTTAGAATGGACTGCGGCTGAAAAAACGGCAGCAGCCGTAAATGCAAGGGCAATAAATATGTTGTTTTGTGCATTGGACCAAAATGAATATAACCGTGTTAGTATCTGCACTACTACATATCAAATTTGGCAAACGCTGAAAACCACTCATGAAGGTACTAACAAGGTTAAACAAGCCAAAATAGCCATGCTGAAAAGTCAATTTCAAATTTTCAAAATGAAACCAAATGAGACAATCAATGATATGTATTCACGGTTTCAAACTATCCACCATGCTCTTATTGGCTTAGGACAAAAGTATTCTGATTTTGATGTTGTCTCAACAGTACTACATTCTCTGACTAGTGAATGAGAAGGAAAAGTATTAGCAATTGAAGAAGTTAATGACCTTTCCGTCATGAAGCCAGATGAATTGATAGGAAATCTAATGTCCTACGAAGCTAACTTGCAGACTAGAAAGGAACAAAAAGAAGAAAAGAAAAACGTGGCATTCCATGCTGAAAATGACGAAAGTGAATCAGAATCTGAAGATGAAGATCCGGCATTCATAGCAAAAGGTTTCAAAAAATTCCTAAAACAGCGAAAAGCCGGTCGTCATAACAGAAAGAAATCTGGATCAAATAAACCAATATCATCCTCTATAGAATGCTTCAACTATCACAAAAAGGGGCACATGCACAAGGATTGTCCAGAGCAAAATAAGAAGTCAGAAAATGACAAATTAAGATATAAGAAGGACAAATCAAAGAAACGAGCATTCTCGGTAACATGGGATGATACGGAAGATGAACAAGCAAATGTCTGTTTCATGGCAACAGAAGATGAGGTACAAATTCCTACATTTGATGAAGTACTTGATATTAATACTGAATTGATAGTCAAATATAAAGACATGAAACGAAAGCTAAAAGAAGCCAAAGCAGATTTGAGTAGAGCAGAATTTGAACGAGATATGTTAAAAGACGAGAAGAAAATACTAGAAGAAGAACTTGAAAAATTTCAAGAATCATCATCTAATGTTGACTCTCAATTAGTTCTTTTGAGTCAAGAAATTGAAACTCAAAAAGAGAAAAATGATGCTCTCGCTGCTAAAAATCATGAGCTTGAGGCAAAAGTCAAAATTCTGGACCTAGAAAAGGCTAGTTTACAAACTAAGTTCGATAACATTACTCAAAATGTTTCTAACTTTAACAGAGGTCGAGAAAATTTGACAAAAATCATTGAAAATTCACAATCTATTTCAAATAAACAAGGTTTGGGATATAAGAAAAAAGAAACCAAGAAACATCTTGGTAATAAAAGGAAGAAGAAAGTACAAAAAACTGAAGCTAAGAAAAATCTTAGTTTATTATATTCCAAACCAAAACCAGTTGTGAAATTTCAAAAGAAAAATGTCAAGACTATCAAAATATGGGTTCCTACAAAAAATAACAATTTGATTAGGAACAAATATATTCAGAATTTCATGAATACTGTGCATCTTAACATTAATTATGTATATAAAGGGGATACCAGACCCGTATGGGTTTGGACTCCTAAGACCTAACTCTTAGGACCCCATAAAAAGTGGGTACCATGGACTTAATTTTATTTTTTGCAGGTCCCACTTAAGAAAAGAGGAAAGTGGATATTGGACAGTGGTTGCTCGAAGCACATGACTGGAGACAAGAGCTTATTGACAAATATTACATACTCAGATGGTGGTTCCGTCACTTTTGGAGATAATTCAAAAGGCTATATCATCGGCAAAGGCGATGTGAGCAATTGCGGTACATCTAACTTACCTCTTATTACTAATGTCATGCTAGTTATAAATTTAAAACACAATTTACTTAGTATTAGTCAGTTATGTGACAAGGGTTTTACAATTTCTTTTTCGAATAATAAGTGTAGTATTTTAGATAAAAACCATAATTTAGTTTTCGAAGGTTATAGAGACAGAAATATATATATTCTGAATATGAATATTAATCATAATTCAGATATGTGTCTTGTGGCTAATGATAATGATCCATGGCTATGGCACAAACACTTCTATCATATAAACTTCAGAACTATTGACAAGCTAGCCAAAAACAATCTAGTTAGAGGACTACCCAAAATGAGTTTTAAGGTTAACAACATATGTGATGCATGTCAACTAGGAAAATTGACCAAATCATCTTTCAAATCCAAGAAAGTCATATCAACATTACAACCACTTGAGTTACTACATATGGATTTATTTGGACCTACTAGGGTTCAGTCAATAAATCACAGTCAATATGTGCTTGTAATTGTTGATGACTTCTCCCGTTACACATGGACATTTTTCTTAAAAAACAAGAGTGACACTTTCGATTATTTCAAATCTTTCGTCAAAAGAATTCAAAAATCAAAAGGGATTAAAGTTAAAAATATAAGAAGTGATCATGGCGGAGAGTTTGAAAATAATGAATTTGAACATTTTTGTACAAAGAAAGGTATATATCATAATTTTTCGTTTCCCAGAACTCCACAACAAAACGGAGTTGTAGAATGGAAGAACCGAACGTTACAAGAATGTGCAAGAACATTATTATATGGAACCACCTTACCAAAACATTTCTGGGCAGAAGCCGTCGCAACTGCCTGTTATGTTTTAAATCGTGTGTCCATAAGACCTCTTACCAAGAATACTCCTTATGAATTATTTAACAAAAGAAAGCCTAGAATCTCAAACTTCAAAGTTTTTGGTTCCAAGTGCTTTATTTTAAATACGAAAGACCAGCTTGGCAAATTCGATCCAAAAGCCGATGAAGGAATATTTGTCGGTTATTCGGAACGAAGCAAGGCCTATCGTATATTTAATAAACGAACCAAAACTATTGAAGAATCACTTCATGTCTCTTTTGATGAATTCTATCAGCATCCTCAAACTATTTCAGATGATGACGAAACAATAGTCACTGACAATCCAATCATCACAACAGTTGATTCTGACTCGGAAATAATTATTGAGAATATTCCTCAAATATGTGAGTTACAATCACCACCAAGAATATTAAGAGACCATCCGGTCCAAAATATAATTGGTGAAGTAACATCACATGTCAGAACAAGGAATCAACTCAACCAAATGGGTCATGTCGCTTTTCTCTCAAATATCGAACCTAAGAATCCAAAAGAAGCTGCTACAGACGATTACTGGATCATTGCCATGCAGGAATAACTAAATCAGTTCGAGCGCAATGACGTTTGGGAACTTGTTCCAAGACCAACTGATCAGTCGGTTATTGGTACTAAATGGGTCTATAAAAATAAGGCTGACGAACAAGGAAATATCACCAAAAATAAAGCAAGATTAGTAGCACAAGGGTATAAGCAGGAAGAAGGTATCGATTATGAAGAAACTTTTGCACCAGTTGCTCGACTAGAAGCTATTAGAATCCTATTATCTTTTGCTTGTCACCATAATTTCAAACTTTATCAGATGGATGTCAAAAGTGCTTTTCTCAATGGATTTATCAAAGAGAATGTATATGTCGAACAACCTCCTTTGTTCGTACATGAAAAATATCTTGACCATGTGTTCAAACTTAAGAAAGCTCTGTATGGTTTAAAACAAGCACCTCGTGCTTGGTATGAACGACTACGTAGCTATCTTATTAACTCAGGATTTCAAATAGGCAAAGTCGATCAAACTTTGTTTATCAAACATTCTCAAAAGGATATTCTAGTTATCCAGATATATGTAGACGATATCATCTTTGGTTCAACAAACGATATACTCTGCAAGGAATTTGCAAGTATTATGACCAAAGAGTTCGAAATGTCTCATATGGGAGAACCGTCATATTTTCTTGGACTTCAAATCAAACAACTTCCGAATGGTATCTTTATTAATCAAGAAAAATACTGCGGAAATCTTATCAATCGCTTCGGGTTAAATAACACATCTGGTAAACCTACTCCTATTAGTACAACTACACATCTTGAAAAAGATGAAAAAGGTAAGAATGTTGACCAGAAACTTTATCGAAGCATGATTGGTTCTCTTCTTTATCTTACAGCAAGTCGTCCAGATATAATGATGAGTGTTTGTCTATGTGCACGCTTTCAAGCAAATCCAAAGGAATTACATCTACGAGCAGTGAAACGTATAATTCGTTATCTTAATAATACCAAATATTTCGGTCTTTTTTATCCAAAAGAATGTCCATTTGAATTAGTATCATATAGTGATGCTGATTTTGGAGGCTCTCGAACGGATAGAAAGAGTACAAGTGGTACGTGCCATTTTATTGGAAAATCACTTGTCTCTTGGTTTAGTAAGAAACAAAATTGTGTTTCACTATCAACATGTGAAGCTGAATATATATCAGCAGCTCTCGCTTGTACTCAAGTAATATACATGCAACAAACACTTCAAGATTTTGATATTCATTTATCAAATTCTATTATATACTATGATAACACAAGTGCTATAAATCTTTCTAAAAATCCAGTGAATCACTCCAGAACCAAACACATTGATATCCGTCATCATTTCCTTAGAGACAATATCGAAAAAGGAAATATATGTCTCGAATATGTCCAAACTGATAATCAACTAGCGGACATTTTCACTGAGCCTCTACATGAGTCTAGTTTCATTAAAATTCGTAGAGAACTTGGTTTAATCTCTAAAAAAGAACTTGATAAGTAATAATGTTATATTCTTAAGTTCTTTTCAGATTATTTTTGCTATTGCTATATTTGGAAATTGAATGTGAGCTTTTAATTTTTCTACGGCCAAGTTTGCATGTCAATTCTCATCCACAAGCTTATAAGATTTTTTTATATATAAGCTTGACAAAAATAATGTTTTTATCACCTCTTGTCTGAACCTAAAAGTTTATATATAGTTCATTATGGCACATATTTGTGATGAGTGTGCTCAAAAATCCCATATTTCGGTCACAAGTTCTGAGCCAGAAGAATATTACTCTCCTGAAACTCCAAAACACAATTCAAAGTGTCATCATCATTGCATTCATTCTCCTGGAAATATGCCTACTTCGAAACGAGCAAAGAAAGTGTTGTTTTGTTCACCCCATACCAGAGAGAAGATCAATGAGATTCATCATTATCAAAAACAACAAATCGATCTTCAAAGACAGCTGCATTATGAGCAACAACTGACTTCGAAACGTCTATCTCTTCTAGAAAGAATGACATCATTCTTTTGTGGTTCAAACAAACATGGCGTATACGAGCCAATGCCTCATGCACCTTCATCCTCTAGGAGCCCAAATTCATGGGATAAAAACTATGCTCAGAATGAAGGAGCGAAAGAAAAGTGGTCGCCATGGAAACCACGCATTACCGATGTCAAAGAAGAGACTTCCGATCATAATTCCTCTAGCTCTCTTTAAATCTGTTTTAATATTATGATTGTATTCTCGTTTATATATATATATATATATATATATATATATATATATCATATTTTTGCATAAAATCAATATTATATGGATTGTTTAACAACACAGAAATTCATGCAAGCAAGAAAAACAACTCACAGGCAAACCAGTCGACCGTTTTGGTCTCTGTATGAAAACGGTCGACCGGTGATTTAGAGGCGGTCGACCGGTTTCGTGCTGTTTGGTTTTTAAAAAAGGTTCATACGGTTTTGGTCTTTACTCCCTCTCTTCATTTATTTTTTTCAACAACCTCTCATAACCCTAAAAATAAAATCTTCTACCAATCTCTCAAAAAATGGCTCCTCCACAAAAGAAATTAAAACAAGCTTCTACCTCCGAAACACAACCAATTGATCTCTCTATCAGGAAGTGGCTTGTAGATCCAATTGCAGTCAAAAGATGGAATGAGATGAAGGATTTTACAATCCATCCGGGTTCTTTTATTAAATTTTCTAATTTCTCTAGTTATCGTATTCTTAGTTTAGCAAAGGAAGCTAACATTGAAAACCTAATTGACTTTGATCAAAACAATGTGGAAATTAACCATGTAATGATCAAATTATTCTACGCTAACCTAAATTTAGAGAAAAACAAGCCCGAAAATCCTAATTATTGTCTTTGGTCCATTGTTTGTGCCAAAGAAGTGTTTATCTCATGTGATAGGATGGCAATCGTTCTTGGTTCTTCTTTTATCGGTGAAAAATTTTCAAGTAATTTTTGCAATGTTCATATCCGTAATCAAATCAGCCATTAATTTATTGAAGATGACAAGGATAGCATTAAGTCTATGGGTCTACGGCCTTCTGCAAGAATTCTTCACTATACTCTTATGCACTCTCTTTTACCAAGAATAGGAAATTTTGATGCCGTCTATAAAGAAAATTTCAAGGCATTATACTCAATCTATGGGGGTATTCGTATAAATTGGATTGGTATGATCTTTGATGAAATCTTGAAAGTAAATGATACCACTAGACCACACTTGTTCTATAACGAGTATATTATGCGTCTCTTGCTTGATTGTGGCATTGAACCTCCCAAGTCTTCTATTTCCAAACCAAAAGTCATCAACAAAGCTACAATTACAAGAATGAAGCTTCCCGCTCCATACTTTAATATTATGCCTTTTGAACAATGGAAAGAACAAGAACATAAAGAAGCTTCATCGCGTCCATCTCGTCCTAAACCTGAGGAAGTTAAACTCTTACGATCATCTTCCTCAACAAAAGAATCACTAAAACTATTGCTCGAAATCAATTCCTTCTCGAAGCACGACTTAAGCGCATGGATACAAAAATGGATAAACGCTTTAACAAACTTAAGTCCTTCTTCATTTCTATATGGGAAGCAATATCTTGTGGTACATCATCTTCTTCAATGCAAGCTTCAGACCCTGGCAAGCGCCCAGCTCCTCCTACTTTTGCTTGGACATCTTCGGAGGAGGGTACAAGCTCGGGAACTAGTCATGAACGTCGACACGGGAAATCTCAGCTTGTTGAAGAAGAAGAAGAAGAGGGTGAGACGGAGTCAGAATAATTTTTTTTTAGTCTATCTCTTTTTATCTTTTATGCGTACTTATGACTTTAGCTTTTGATTTAAAGACATTATCTGGCACTTGTACTAAATAGTGTCATGTTTAAATTCGTACTAGACTTATGTGTATTATAATTTTGTGTGACTGTTACTCTTGATCTATGGTAGTAGTTTTATGTTGCTTATAATCTCTTTTGCATCCTCCATTTAAACAACTCCTTTTTGTCGATGACAAAGGGGGAGAAAATTGTGCTAACAGTATATATGCAGGACACAATCTCAGGGGGATATCGTATACAGGGGGAGATTCATAACTATGTTGTCATCAATCAAAAAGGGGGAGAATGTTGAGTCAAGATATTTATAGAATTTTTATTTCTGACAAAGGGATAAGTCGTGATCGACAAAAAGAAGTTATTTCGGACACAAAGAGCTCCATATATTAGAGGTTGATTATTTGGTATGTTAGTAATATTATTTATGTTAAAATCTATTCTCAAATAATCGTATAACTTCAATTTTCTTATATATTATATATTTGAATGAATGCACATTAACTGTGCAAACTGGGCTAAACCAGTCGACCGGTTAAAATATGGCGGTCGAACGTTTATGCCGAGAATGCACAGATAACGTGCACAAGTGACCATAACGTATATATATTCAAATACCTATCTATTGGTCCTTTTTGACCTGTCAACCGTTTTCAAACAGAAAGTAACCTTTCATATAGACACTTCCTTTTCTTCAACGGTTGCTTCTCTTTCTCTTCACCAATGATCATGACCTTTGCTTGTACCTTTTCACAAAGGGTTACAACTGTTTATTTCTTATATAAACATCATGAAATCATTATTCCAATTAACGAATTTCTATCATTTTAATATCTATTCTATTAATCTCAATCTTATACTTTCAAGCGCTCAAATTGCTCATATTCTATCATATATCGTTTTTGAATCCTGAAATTTATTTAACATTCTTTTGATTCAATACGATTTCCACTTCCAAATCTTCATATATACAAATATTCTATTTGAGGATAAGATTATAGGAAGTTTGTACTATAAGTGACAAAATAGTGTTAGCAAGAACACAAACCGTCACCAAACAATTATTTTCATTTGTTGAAGTCCTCTTGTGTAACAACCCTAGTTTTTAGCTATTTATTTCTTTTAATTATTTAGATTTTGAAACATATTTTATATAAATTGTGTTTACCAATATAGTTTAATTATTTAATTTGGAGATATATTTTATAAAATTTTGAATGTAAATAAAAGTAAATAATAACTGTGAAAATTTAAGCTATGTTTGAACTGTAAAATTTCGCGTTTAAAAGACGCGTCAATTATAGGGTATAAGTGACGTAATAAAACGTGTGGTTTTAAAATGTTATTTTTACAAAAAAAAAATTGATGTTTTAGACTGCGTCTGTTTAACGTAGTGTAAAAATCATATTTTCAGTTATTTTTGAGGAAAAATATCAGTCAGAGATTGTATAGCAAACGTTATGTTGCTTTAACTGACAGTCTGATTTTAAATAAAATTCGTATACGTTTTTTTTTCTTTTCTTTTCTTTAAGCTTTGCATAAATTCTTGCCATTTCATTTATTGTTTTCAAAAAAAAATCAAGATGCATGAAATGAAATTAACATAAAGTAACGTGCAACTTCATAACCATGTCTATACCACACAAATTTTAACTGATATTTAAGTCTCTTCAGCTGTTGTCTTCTCTTCCTCTGATTTAGCACAAATAAATTCTTTTAACTGTGAAACGTTCAAATCCATTTACGTAGCGTGTGATATACATATCAGGATGCACCAATCACGCTTCCATATTAATAAATTTATATCTTTACCTGATACTTTAAATCAAGCTTTATATATGGTGCATCTCTCGGCCTTCCTCTGTAGAATTCAAAGTTTAAAAAAAAAAATTCCAAACTGAAATGAGGAAATCACGCATTTGATAACCTTTCTTGCTTTATTTCTTTAATCATCTGTGTAAGCATTTATTCAAAAGGGAACTGAAGCACCTCTCTCGGCCTCCTCTGTTACTTCAAAATCTTGCAAACTAAAGGGAGCTCATCAAGCATAAGATTTAACACTGATATTATTCAGACACTGCCTATATATTTACCCACTTCATCATTTTTTTTTTCTTTTTCTCTGCATCTCAATTTCTCTGCTTCTTCTCGTGAATCCAGATCAGGTAATAGTTCACCTTGTTTTCTTTTGATTCTTTCAGTCTCTTTTCCTTTTCTTTGGCACTTTGCTCGGCCACTCCTTCACCACGGCATCCCTCTCATAACCATACTATTTCAATTAGCATGTTACTTTAACCAAGCCAGTAGGTGTTTAGTTGTAGAGTTGTGTTGTCTGGGGACACTGGTGATGGGTGTATAGGAAGTTTCAGTTGGTACAAGAAATAAGGAGACAGAGATTTTAACAAAGCCTAGGATTTTCATAACATGAGTTGGTCTGAAGTTGTTGATAGGTTGAAGCTTCAGTAATGTTTGAGCATTTTGCGTGGAGATTTGTGCATAGGATGTTGGACACTTGGGTGTGCTTATAGTTTACACCTATAAGATTTGCAGAGTAGGCTAGTGGCTGATTTTGGTAGGACTAGGAAGAACATGGGTCTGAGTATTTGTGTTTTAGTTTTGGGTGGGTTCTATTGCAAATATGAGGGGATGTAAGTAAAGAATGGTTGTCTGCATATATAAATTCATAGTGGGCAGTGCATATCTTTGTATCCCAGTATGCATGTTGTCTGAACTGAAGCGAGAGGAGGATGCTTACCTAGGATTGCATGAAAACTGAAATGTACTGTGTTGCCTCGTATGTAAGAAAAGGTGTGGAAATGGGAATGTGTTGAACTGAGCATGTAGTATAAGGCTGAGGGAAGACTTTTGCTTATATATAAGATAAAACAGAGGTGGTAGAAAAGGCACATGTGAGGTTGTCAGTTTGCATTCATGTCACAAGAGTAGAGTCTGCATATATATAAATTGGGTCATAGGCTGGACATGTGATACCACTGTGCATGTTTTAAATCTGACATGAGTGAGATGCATACTGGAGTGGTTTGTTACTTGAAATAGTTAGGTAGGCAAGTGAAAGATGTGTGAAGTTTCAGTGCTTTGCTTGGTTTGAAATTGTTCCTGAATAGTGACCATGTCCCTTGTATTTGTGCATGCATTAGTTGTAGAATCGGGTAGAAGAGGATAGGTTTGGGTCTTTTTGGCATATTTCAGTTTCAACCTGGGAAGTTTGAATATAAGATTGAAGCATATTGTAAAGCTGTGATGGAAAAAAAAACTGAGTGCATGCATTTTTGGGTTTGTCTGCATTTTTCCAGAGTTTCTATTGTTTGCAGTTCTAGTTGTGTCCACTACATCATTGACTCGTTTTGCATTTAAATAGCTGCTATGTCCCTGTTTGCCTAGTTCTTATACAAGAGTTGTTGTACATCACTGTACTTCTTGTTGCTCGTTGTTCTGTTGTTGCTTCAAGGAGAGGAGGATTCTATCTGAATGAGTTTTAAGCTGCTGGATATTAGTGTTAAAGGTAGGCTTGGACTATAGGATGAGAGTTTCAGTTGCATTTATGTCATCGGAGTTAGTATGCATGTTGTAGTTTTAGTGGTAGGCTGTACATGTGGTATCCCTGTGTGCATGTTCAAGTGTGCACTTGTGCACATTAGTATCCGTGTAGATCGACCTTGGAGTGATAGCTGGCCTTGTAGGGTGTAGATTGAGTTGTTTAATGCTTATGAGTTGTAGATAGGTAGCTGGTTGTTCAAAGTCAGTGATTTGTTTAAGGTTAGTAGTATGAGTAGGTAACAACTGCTTGAGCATAACTTCAGTGTCTGGTTGGAAGAGGTTGAGGATGTATGCGTAACCCTGTTGGAAAGGCAGAGAAGAATGGGGAGTATACTCGAAGTGTTTGCATTTTTGCTCGAAGCAACTGTATAGAATTCTCGAAGGAATCACATGTTGGCTCGAAGTATGTGGAGGGGTGACTCGGGTAGTTGATGTTTTAACTGATGCAGTTGAAAGGTGGGGAGTTTTAAGACTTAGAGATTGAATGCATGAAAAAAAAAAGGCACAGAACATGTTGGATTCTGATGCAAATAAGATAGCATCAACTCATATAACAAATGCATGCGTACATACTTGGGTAGGCAAGGCCATGCCTCTTGTACCAGAAATAGTAAGTGGATTTATTTGAGGGGAGAAATTGTTTGCGTTTTGCTTTGAAGTTACAGTGAGTATGAGGTGTTATTTTTGAAGGTGGATTAGATTGAAAAACAACATTTAAGTCTGGGAAAGTTGAATAGAAAGTTTGGAATCTGAGTTTAATAATTAGGCAACAGTAGATGGGTGATGCGCGTGTACGTGTACATGAACGAGTGAATAGAAGTGTGCACGTGTACGTGAGGGTATCTCGGCCATAAGGGAAACTTCACTTTATTGCTTTTAGTAGGACTTTAGGGAATTTTGTCGTAAAATTTTGTATTAGCACGGTTCACGTTTTGGGGTATGTTTTGGTCATATTACACGGTGGAGTGGTCGAGCAAGCCAAACAAATTCTCGTTCTACCTTTAATTTTCTTTGACCATAAATTCTAAAGTCGCGTATTCTATATTTTTATTTTGTTCTAGATTTGAATCTAGGCGACATCCGAGAAATTTTGATCGTTATTCTCTGTCGCTCTTTTCCGGTGAATCGTCGTTTTGAAATTCAATTTTCTGCAGTTCCCAAGTGAGTATTTCTCACCAGACATACGTACATATATTTTGGTAAATTATTGCAAGTGTAAGTGTAAAATTTTATGTCACTATTATCTGTCTGTAGTATAACGTAGAATGATGAACCCCATTTAGATTGACACCACATAAGTTATTATCTGTTGTATTATTTCTGCAGTTATATTATAAATTGTTTATTTACTGCTTATATCATCACTGCAAGTTCCCCTGTTAAATTCAGATAATTATGGGCTGAGATTTTGGCCTAAATGATGATTATTGTTAATTATTCTGTTAACTGCTTAAATTTTCTTGGGATTGCGGGTTCGAAATGATAGAACCCGGGGTTTTTATTTTTCGGATTGAAATGATATAAATCCGTTTCACTTAACCTAGGTTAGAAAATCTTATACAGACCCGTGGTTTATATAATATTTTCTGAAATTATTTTTAAATTATTTTAGAAATTGATTATATTCTGGTTTTAATAATGTAAAGATTTTTATAAGATTTACAATGATTAAAATAAATAGATGTTTGTATAAAATTTGGAATATAACTTATTTTGAAAATTCTGGTTTTGTAAAAGTAATATTTCAATTAAGAATAATAAGTTATATTTGGAAATAGATTTTTAAGCTAAAAGTCTACTACAGCATTTAAATGCTGTCTTTTAAAAATTGGACCATTTTAAACCCGTAACTTTAGATGCATTTCATAAGTGCTGTAGAAATCGAAATTTGATTTATTTAGAAAATTTATGAAAATTTATTTTGGGAATAAGTTAAAATTTTGGAATTTAAATATGTAATAAATAAAAGAATTTAGAAATTGATTTTGGATAGTTTTAAAAGGAGAAATTGATTTCTATTTGATAAAGGCAATAATTCCAAATTTAATTGAATAAGTTGAAATGGTATCCTATCAAATGAAATGTTTTAATCAAGGATTGATATTGAAGGTATTTGAAATATATATTTGATTTGAAAATATAAATACCATATTTCAAACTATAACCACGGGTTATAATAACGTTTGGTTGGCAAAGAGACCGGGATCGGATATGGACATACTCTCTGTCGATACCGAAAACCACTTTGACCAACCGTGTACGCGGTGGAGATTCCAGAATGAAGTAGGTTGGGGGCGACGGTTTCTTGAAAGGTATATGCGTGGACCCGACTCCCGTGAGTTGGCATAAGGTGGCTAAAACAGGAGCGATTCTCGGATTAATGAGGTAGCTCCTCTGATCGAACGCACTTCTTCGTATACCTTTCTATTACTCTTGTGATTGTTTGGGTGCACCCTTTGATTTGGGAGTATTGTTCGAGGTGGGCGGTTGCTGCGGCTTCGCGTTACCACCGGTCCGGATAGCAATTGGTATATCTACCCTGGCATTGCCTAGTTGTGCCGTGTCACCTACCATATCGAGCCTTGTACGAGTTTGGTTTTCTCCCGTAGCCCGTGTGGTATCCTCTAGTTGCTTCCCGATCAGGAGGAGCTATGATATTGGATGGACTACTGGGACTATTACGTGTTAAGGGCTATATGGGTAACCCCTTAATGCTAAGAAAAAAGTATGTTTATTTTATAAATAGACACTATTATAATAGCGCAATATACTACATAGTAAATAGTTTGACGGATCCTTAGAGGATGGGCGATCCCAAGCATCCTTTAAGTTACTTGCTATATATTACAGTACACTTGAATTAGCTTACATTATATAAGTATGTATGTCCTGACTCGAGTGTTTTGTTTTATTTTACGCTCGGGTCAGCCTGAGTTGCAGCTTCAGTTTCTTCTCCGTAGCTAGGACACTCAGTAGATCATTCGTGCTGCTGGAAGTTGTTTCAGCCTTTATCTTTTCCGGAATTCAAGGCTTCGAAGACTCTATCTCTATTTATGTATTAAATTTGTATTGAGTATTATAGACAATGTAAGTTCTGTTTTGTAAAGTCGTATCAGTGGCTTCATGAACCACTAAATTTTTAATTTCCGCTGCGAGATTCTGATATCTGTGTATGTGATTCTGTGATTTATTTATTGTATATTCTGAGTTTTGCCAAATTTATTCTACAACGCAGTACTTTGAACAATTCAAATCCGACATGTGCGGATGCGAAGGGTTGAAAATATTGGGTCGTTACATTTGGTATCAGAGCTTTGGCTCTCGGCAAAACTTAGAATGTATGATAAATTTGATTTATAGAATCACATTCATCCGAGCTTGAATCTCTTCCTTTTCGAATATTGGAACATTCCCTGTGGTTCCAAAGTTCATTCGTGTCCCTCACTTTTTCCATTATCTTTAGATTTTGGAGTACCCCATAACTCCACTTCGGATGATCTTTATAGTGAATTGGCGGTCTCGCCATTATTTTAATAAAAGGGTGAAACTCCTTTACGATTAGCATAAATTCACCGGGGATTTATATTTATCATCGGTTCATATGCTAGTATCTTTGGTTATTCTGAACTCTATCTCTTTAGATCAAATGTAGATTTAACCCAATCACATCGATCCGACTCTTTAAGTCACGGTTGACCAGGTCAAGGTTGTCCGCGATTTATATAAACTTACCCAGTTCCTTATTTTGTTATTTGACCATCAGATCTGCTGATTCCAACTTATCTTGAGATCTCTTTGATTTGAGTTCATCAAATTTGAATTTCTATCCTTGTTTTGAAAATTTATTCTTATATTTGAAAGAAAACCTAAAATATATATATATAAGTAAAATTTTCAGAATTTTTATAATTAATTTAACTAGTGTCAAGAGATAATAGTTTGATTTTATTTATGGTTTTGTAAACCATGTGTTTGTCTAAATAATTGAATATAAACAATGGTTTAAAATTTTAAAAGGATATATTATTTAAAGTATTTTCGAATAGGAATTTGTTCCCAAGGAATTTTTAAAAATTAGTGCTCTTCTCTTTGTCGCTGGAAAATAATTTCGGTGATGACTGCAGCATCATCGACGTTCATTTTCGAGTTTCGAAGTGAAAAGACCATTCTGTAGTCTGGCTACAGTGTTACCTTGAGATTTTAATTGATTTGAATTTCTAGAATATGACTTAATTTATAAATTGATTTGACATATTATGTACATATATTTAGTTATCTCTAAAATATTTGAAGGGAATCAGAAATAAAATTTTAAAGTTTATCTTGTGAAAAAAAAAAAAAAAAATATAAAATAAAATTTTTGAATAAAAAGTTCCAACTGGAAATAATTGAATTTGAAAGTTTTAGTTGTATAATACTCAATTTCATTTCAATATAACTTACCTTGATTTTCAAAAGTTAACAATGAAATTGGATAATATACAATATAAAAGATTTTTATAAATAAAATTTGAGTGGTTATAATAAATGTTATAGACTTAAATTTTAGTTATAAAAGATTAATAGAGGTAAATAAAGAAAAAGGATTTTTGGGAATTTTATTTATATAACTTAATAATAAAAATTTGATTTAATATGGAACCTTAAATCTAACTAAGAAATTTTAATAAAGTTGTTCCCTAAAATGAATAATTATGATTTAAATAGTTAAGACGTATTTTAATGTCACTAAAATTTGATAATTGAAAATTTGGTTTTCAAATGGAAATTTCAAGTGTAACTTATTGATGGAATATCTTATTTATAAAATAGGAATTTTAAATAAAGTGTTAGGTTATTTGTTTAAATTAAGAGTTAAGTAAATAATGAACTAATTGGAAATACTATTATATCTACTGTAGCATATTATAAGTGCTGTTGTTTCTAAAAATAAAATGTTTTGAGAATTTTATAATTGAATAAATGAACCTAGGAATATTTCAACTTTGAAATGAATGTTATTTGGCATTGAATGAAGATTATTTTAAAAGTGCTATGATTTTAGTAGCATGATTTCCAAATGATAATATCTATAAATTTTAATGACTTTCAAAGTATTATAATTTTTAAAGTATTATGATTTCAAATTTATTATATTATTTTGTTTTCAAACTATCTTTAAGTGTCCCTGGTTTCCCTATCTGCTACAGAATGGGGAGACTATTGCTTATACCAGTCTATTTAGAAACCTTTCTATAATCTTTGAAAATCTTTGGGACCTGAGCACCGCTTACCACCCATAGGCTGATGATCAAACTGAAAAGGGTAAAACCGATTCTAGAGGATCTTCTTCGTGCTTCAAAATCCGGAACTATTCGTTACGGTACTTGTTATCTAGCTTATCTTCCTTTGTTTTTTTTCTTTCGTTCCTTTTCGGGGACAAAAAGTTCTTGAGTGGGGGAGAGTGTAACAGCCCTAGTTTTTAGCTATTTATTTCTTTTAATTATTTAGATTTTGAAACATATTTTATATAAATTGTGTTTACCAATATAGTTTAATTATTTAATTTGGAGATATATTTTATAAAATTTTGAATGTAAATAAAAGTAAATAATAACTGTGAAAATTTAAGCTATGTTTGAACTGTAAACTTTCGCGTTTAAAAGACGCGTCAATTATAGGGTATAAGTGACGTAATAAAACGTGTGGTTTTAAAATGTTATTTTTACAAAAAAAAAATTGATGTTTTAGACTGCGTCTGTTTAACGTAGTGTAAAAATCATATTTTCAGTTATTTTTGAGGAAAAATATCAGTCAGAGATTGTATAGCAAACGTTATGTTGCTTTAACTGACAGTCTGATTTTAAATAAAATTCGTATACGTTTTTTTTTCTTTTCTTTTCTTTAAGCTTTGCATAAATTCTTGCCATTTCATTTATTGTTTTCAAAAAAAAATCAAGATGCATGAAATGAAATTAACATAAAGTAACGTGCAACTTCATAACCATGTCTATACCACACAAATTTTAACTGATATTTAAGTCTCTTCAGTTGTTGTCTTCTCTTCCTCTGATTTAGCACAAATAAATTCTTTTAACTGTGAAACGTTCAAATCCATTTACGTAGCGTGTGATATACATATCAGGATGCACCAATCACGCTTCCATATTAATAAATTTATATCTTTACCTGATACTTTAAATCAAGCTTTATTTATGGTGCATCTCTCGGCCTTCCTCTGTAGAATTCAAAGTTTAAAAAAAAAAATTCCAAACTGAAATGAGGAAATCACGCATTTGATAACCTTTCTTGCTTTATTTCTTTAATCATCTGTGTAAGCATTTATTCAAAAGGGAACTGAAGCACCTCTCTCGGCCTCCTCTGTTACTTCAAAATCTTGCAAACTAAAGGGAGCTCATCAAGCATAAGATTTAACACTGATATTATTCAGACACTGCCTATATATTTACCCACTTCATCATTTTTTTTTTCTTTTTCTCTGCATCTCAATTTCTCTGCTTCTTCTCGTGAATCCAGATCAGGTAATAGTTCACCTTGTTTTCTTTTGATTCTTTCAGTCTCTTTTCCTTTTCTTTGGCACTTTGCTCGGCCACTCCTTCACCACGGCATCCCTCTCATAACCATACTATTTCAATTAGCATGTTACTTTAACCAAGCCAGTAGGTGTTTAGTTGTAGAGTTGTGTTGTCTGGGGACACTGGTGATGGGTGTATAGGAAGTTTCAGTTGGTACAAGAAATAAGGAGACAGAGATTTTAACAAAGCCTAGGATTTTCATAACATGAGTTGGTCTGAAGTTGTTGATAGGTTGAAGCTTCAGTAATGTTTGAGCATTTTGCGTGGAGATTTGTGCATAGGATGTTGGACACTTGGGTGTGCTTATAGTTTACACCTATAAGATTTGCAGAGTAGGCTAGTGGCTGATTTTGGTAGGACTAGGAAGAACATGGGTCTGAGTATTTGTGTTTTAGTTTTGGGTGGGTTCTATTGCAAATATGAGGGGATGTAAGTAAAGAATGGTTGTCTGCATATATAAATTCATAGTGGGCAGTGCATATCTTTGTATCCCAGTATGCATGTTGTCTGAACTGAAGCGAGAGGAGGATGCTTACCTAGGATTGCATGAAAACTGAAATGTACTGTGTTGCCTCGTATGTAAGAAAAGGTGTGGAAATGGGAATGTGTTGAACTGAGCATGTAGTATAAGGCTGAGGGAAGACTTTTGCTTATATATAAGATAAAACAGAGGTGGTAGAAAAGGCACATGTGAGGTTGTCAGTTTGCATTCATGTCACAAGAGTAGAGTCTGCATATATATAAATTGGGTCATAGGCTGGACATGTGATACCACTGTGCATGTTTTAAATCTGACATGAGTGAGATGCATACTGGAGTGGTTTGTTACTTGAAATAGTTAGGTAGGCAAGTGAAAGATGTGTGAAGTTTCAGTGCTTTGCTTGGTTTGAAATTGTTCCTGAATAGTGACCATGTCCCTTGTATTTGTGCATGCATTAGTTGTAGAATCGGGTAGAAGAGGATAGGTTTGGGTCTTTTTGGCATATTTCAGTTTCAACCTGGGAAGTTTGAATATAAGATTGAAGCATATTGTAAAGCTGTGATGGAAAAAAAAAACTGAGTGCATGCATTTTTGGGTTTGTCTGCATTTTTCCAGAGTTTCTATTGTTTGCAGTTCTAGTTGTGTCCACTACATCATTGACTCGTTTTGCATTTAAATAGCTGCTATGTCCCTGTTTGCCTAGTTCTTATACAAGAGTTGTTGTACATCACTGTACTTCTTGTTGCTCGTTGTTCTGTTGTTGCTTCAAGGAGAGGAGGATTCTATCTGAATGAGTTTTAAGCTGCTGGATATTAGTGTTAAAGGTAGGCTTGGACTATAGGATGAGAGTTTCAGTTGCATTTATGTCATCGGAGTTAGTATGCATGTTGTAGTTTTAGTGGTAGGCTGTACATGTGGTATCCCTGTGTGCATGTTCAAGTGTGCACTTGTGCACATTAGCATCCGTGTAGATCGACCTTGGAGTGATAGCTGGCCTTGTAGGGTGTAGATTGAGTTGTTTAATGCTTATGAGTTGTAGATAGGTAGCTGGTTGTTCAAAGTCAGTGATTTGTTTAAGGTTAGTAGTATGAGTAGGTAACAACTGCTTGAGCATAACTTCAGTGTCTGGTTGGAAGAGGTTGAGGATGTATGCGTAACCCTGTTGGAAAGGCAGAGAAGAATGGGGAGTATACTCGAAGTGTTTGCATTTTTGCTCGAAGCAACTGTATAGAATTCTCGAAGGAATCACATGTTGGCTCGAAGTATGTGGAGGGGTGACTCGGGTAGTTGATGTTTTAACTGATGCAGTTGAAAGGTGGGGAGTTTTAAGACTTAGAGATTGAATGCATGAAAAAAAAAAGGCACAGAACATGTTGGATTCTGATGCAAATAAGATAGCATCAACTCATATAACAAATGCATGCGTACATACTTGGGTAGGCAAGGCCATGCCTCTTGTACCAGAAATAGTAAGTGGATTTATTTGAGGGGAGAAATTGTTTGCGTTTTGCTTTGAAGTTACAGTGAGTATGAGGTGTTATTTTTGAAGGTGGATTAGATTGAAAAACAACATTTAAGTCTGGGAAAGTTGAATAGAAAGTTTGGAATCTGAGTTTAATAATTAGGCAACAGTAGATGGGTGATGCGCGTGTACGTGTACATGAACGAGTGAATAGAAGTGTGCACGTGTACGTGAGGGTATCTCGGCCATAAGGGAAACTTCACTTTATTGCTTTTAGTAGGACTTTAGGGAATTTTGTCGTAAAATTTTGTATTAGCACGGTTCACGTTTTGGGGTATGTTTTGGTCATATTACACGGTGGAGTGGTCGAGCAAGCCAAACAAATTCTCGTTCTACCTTTAATTTTTCTTTGACCATAAATTCTAAAGTCGCGTATTCTATATTTTTATTTTGTTCTAGATTTGAATCTAGGCGACATCCGAGAAATTTTGATCGTTATTCTCTGTCGCTCTTTTCCGGTGAATCGTCGTTTTGAAATTCAATTTTCTGCAGTTCCCAAGTGAGTATTTCTCACCAGACATACGTACATATATTTTGGTAAATTATTGCAAGTGTAAGTGTAAAATTTTATGTCACTATCATATGTCTGTAGTATAACGTAGAATGATGAACCCCATTTAGATTGACACCACATAAGTTATTATCTGTTGTATTATTTCTGCAGTTATATTATAAATTGTTTATTTACTGCTTATATCATCACTGCAAGTTCCCCTGTTAAATTCAGATAATTATGGGCTGAGATTTTGGCCTAAATGATGATTATTGTTAATTATTCTGTTAACTGCTTAAATTTTCTTGGGATTGCGGGTTCGAAATGATAGAACCCGGGGTTTTTATTTTTCGGATTGAAATGATATAAATCCGTTTCACTTAACCTAGGTTAGAAAATCTTATACAGACCCGTGGTTTATATAATATTTTCTGAAATTATTTTTAAATTATTTTAGAAATTGATTATATTCTGGTTTTAATAATGTAAAGATTTTTATAAGATTTACAATGATTAAAATAAATAGATGTTTGTATAAAATTTGGAATATAACTTATTTTGAAAATTCTGGTTTTGTAAAAGTAATATTTCAATTAAGAATAATAAGTTATATTTGGAAATAGATTTTTAAGCTAAAAGTCTACTACAGCATTTAAATGCTGTCTTTTAAAAATTGGACCATTTTAAACCCGTAACTTTAGATGCATTTCATAAGTGCTGTAGAAATCGAAATTTGATTTATTTAGAAAATTTATGAAAATTTATTTTGGGAATAAGTTAAAATTTTGGAATTTAAATATGTAATAAATAAAAGAATTTAGAAATTGATTTTGGATAGTTTTAAAAGGAGAAATTGATTTCTATTTGATAAAGGCAATAATTCCAAATTTAATTGAATAAGTTGAAATGGTATCCTATCAAATGAAATGTTTTAATCAAGGATTGATATTGAAGGTATTTGAAATATATATTTGATTTGAAAATATAAATACCATATTTCAAACTATAACCACGGGTTATAATAACGTTTGGTTGGCAAAGAGACCGGGATCGGATATGGACATACTCTCTGTCGATACCGAAAACCACTTTGACCAACCGTGTACGCGGTGGAGATTCCAGAATGAAGTAGGTTGGGGGCGACGGTTTCTTGAAAGGTATATACGTGGACCCGACTCCCGTGAGTTGGCATAAGGTGGCTAAAACAGGAGCGATTCTCGGATTAATGAGGTAGCTCCTCTGATCGAACGCACTTCTTCGTATACCTTTCTATTACTCTTGTGATTGTTTGGGTGCACCCTTTGATTTGGGAGTATTGTTCGAGGTGGGCGGTTGCTGCGGCTTCGCGTTACCACCGGTCCGGATAGCAATTGGTATATCTACCCTGGCATTGCCTAGTTGTGCCGTGTCACCTACCATATCGAGCCTTGTACGAGTTTGGTTTTCTCCCGTAGCCCGTGTGGTATCCTCTAGTTGCTTCCCGATCAGGAGGAGCTATGATATTGGATGGACTACTGGGACTATTACGTGTTAAGGGCTATATGGGTAACCCCTTAATGCTAAGAAAAAAGTATGTTTATTTTATAAATAGACACTATTATAATAGCGCAATATACTACATAGTAAATAGTTTGACGGATCCTTAGAGGATGGGCGATCCCAAGCATCCTTTAAGTTACTTGCTATATATTACAGTACACTTGAATTAGCTTACATTATATAAGTATGTATGTCCTGACTCGAGTGTTTTGTTTTATTTTACGCTCGGGTCAGCCTGAGTTGCAGCTTCAGTTTCTTCTCCGTAGCTAGGACACTCAGTAGATCATTCGTGCTGCTGGAAGTTGTTTCAGCCTTTATCTTTTCCGGAATTCAAGGCTTCGAAGACTCTATCTCTATTTATGTATTAAATTTGTATTGAGTATTATAGACAATGTAAGTTCTGTTTTGTAAAGTCGTATCAGTGGCTTCATGAACCACTAAATTTTTAATTTCCGCTGCGAGATTCTGATATCTGTGTATGTGATTCAGTGATTTATTTATTGTATATTCTGAGTTTTGCCAAATTTATTCTACAACGCAGTACTTTGAACAATTCAAATCCGACATGTGCGGATGCGAAGGGTTGAAAATATTGGGTCGTTACATCGTGTTGTAAGAGGCAAGTGTTGAAGTCCTCGGTGTTGTAAGAGGCAAGTATTGAAGTCCTCGGTATATTAGAGGCGTGAAATCCCGTTCGTCTGCTCGGGTGTTGTAAACCTGTTCCTCCGGGTGAAGCGAGGTAGTTAGTAGTGAAAATCCAGATAAAAGTCTGGGACTGGACGTAGGACGGTGCTCCGAACCAGTATAAAAATCTCTGGTGTGATTTTTCTATTTTTATTTACTTTGCTATTATCATCTATTTCCGCATTTATATTATATTCCATATTACACGATCCGTTTGTACTATATTAGCACGTACACTGCATTTTACAGGAGGATGATGAAGAGGAAGCTCTTGATCTCTTTGGTGCCATTTGAGTGAGATTTGAGTGATTTTTAAGGAATTGGGGGCTAGGGTTTCGAAAATAATTGGGGAAGAAAACTGTTTTGGAAAGTAAAAAGTGAATGGATAGGTAAAAAATTGGTGTTTAAAAGGGGAAAGTTGTTTGGAAATTGGCGTTCAGTCGACTGAATTGAAGACCGAAAATTTTCTGGGTTGAATTCAGTCGATTGAACAGGGTTTTTAGTCGACTGAATTTTTGTCTGAAAGTTTTTGTTAGTATTTCAGTCGACTATGCAGAGGATCCAGTCGACTGAATTATAAAAAAATTTGCTTTCTGCCTTAAGTCCAGTCGACTAAACAGGGGGTTTAAGTCGACTGACCCATGTATTTTATTGTTCTTTGTTAATTTTGAAAGTAAACACTTTATTCAAAGAAATAATTACAATTATATAGATGTAACACCATGAATAGATTTCAAAACTAACTATTTCTTAGGGGATGGACTTGGAGTCTTTTTCCCTTCATTCTTCATATAATTTATATCCCATGAATTTGGACTATATTGAGGAGTCTTAGGAGACATCCAAGGATTCACAAGGCCGACTGGTGTACGGTAAGATGAAGACGGATCAAGTGAACTAACGGGGCGAGGTAGGGGTTCAGCCACTTCGTTCTTTTTCGATCCACAAAAGCGTAAACCGGTTTTCTCTAGGAAGCTCAATCATCTAGCCGTAGCTTTTTTTCGAAGTATAATTCTCGTTGAAGATCTATTTGTTGTTGTTGAAAGTGATGAATTTCATCAATCTTCCTTTTTGTGTCTAGAGAAATAAAAAGTCCGCGTTTCGCTTTCTTGAATTCTGGTGTGTAGCCAGTACGATAATTGTTCCATTTGTAAACTGGCTCACGTGTCGGTGTTGGAGTGGGAAGTTTTGGAGATGTTGGAGTGTTATCGACTGAAGAGGTGATGTTGATAGGGGAAAAAGAATTGTTGGACGACATTTTTATAATGAATTTTTCAAGATTTTATTCGTGACAATGAGTTGTGAAAAAGAAATATTTTTAAGATATATTTATAGTAGGGATTTTCTAAATATATAGTGATTATAATTCTTTAAAGTTTTTCATCCACTTAATGATTTAATGGTTACCATAATTCAGTTGAAAATGTATGGTGTATATTTTATAATATATTATGTAACATATTCGAAAAAATAAATTGAAAATCTCTTTTTTTTATTTATTCAGTCGACTGAGCATATAGTGTTAGTCGACTGAATTGTATAGATTTTTCTAACTTTCTCTATATGATATCTTTAAAAGACATTATTCCTAACCCTCGTCGTAATTTTATGAAGGAGTTTTCTAATAGAGGTTTAGTAAATATATCAGCAATTTGATTTTCGGTAGAAATATGTTCTAAATTAATTATTCCTTTTTCAATATTATCTCGTAGAAAATGGTGACAAATATCTATATGTTTTGTACGAGAGTGATTAACCGGATTTTTAGATAAGTTTATTGTACTTGTATTATCACAGTATATTGTAGAATTGTTAAATTTATATTAAAATCTTTTAAGTGTTTGTTGCATGTATATAACTTGAGTGCAAGCTAAAGCAGCTGATATATACTCTGCTTCACAGGTGGAAAGCGAGACACAATTTTGTTTCTTACTAAACCAAGATACAAGTGATTTTCCAATGAAATGGCAAGTACCACTTGTACTTTTTCTATATGTTCGAGATCCACCAAAATCAGCATCACTGAATGACACTAACTCAAATGGACACTCCTTTTGATAGAAAAGACCGAAATCTTTAGTGTTGTTAAGATATCGCATAATTCGTTTTACCGCTCTTAAGTGTGATTCTTTAGGATCGGATTGAAAACGTGCACATAAACAAACACTCATCATTATGTCAGGTCTACTAGCGGTTAAGTAAAGTAAGGAAACTATCATACTTCTAAATAATTTTTGATTTACACTTTTGCCATTTTCATCTCGATCGAGATGTGTAGTGGTACTCATAGGAGTAGGTTTAGCAGAAGTGTTTTCCATGCCGAATCGTTTAATTAAATTAGCACAATATTTTTCTTGGTTTATAAAAATTCCATTTGATAATTGTTTAATTTGAAGTCCGAGAAAATATGATAATTCTCCCATATGAGACATTTCGAACTCATTAGTCATTATATTTGAAAATTCTTTACATAAATTTTCATTTGTTGAACCAAAAATAATATCGCTACGTATATTTGAATTATTAAAACATCTTTGGTAGTATTTTTAATAAAAAGCGTTTGATCTACTTTTCCAATTTTAAATCCATAATTTAATAAATAACTTTTAAGTCTTTCTTACCAAGCACGAGGTGCTTGTTTAAGACCATATAGTGCTTTCTTTAATTTAAATACATGATCCGGATATTTTTCATGTATAAATAAAGGAGGTTGTTCTACATATACATTTTCTTTAATAAAGCCATTTAAAAATGCACTTTTAACATCCATTTGATAAAGTTTAAAATTGTGAAAACATGCAAAGGCTAATAGTATATGTATTGCTTCAAGTCTTGCAACGGGAGCAAAGGTTTCTTCAAAATAATACCTTCTTCTTGATTATACCCTTGTGCTACTAGTCTTGCTTTATTCCTTGTTATATTACCTTGTTCGTCTACTTTATTTTTGTAAATCCATTTTGTTCCTATTACTGATTGATTATTAGGATGGGGAACTAATTCCCAAACATCGTTACGTTCAAATTGATTTAATTCTTCTTGCATTGCGATAATCCAATAATCATCTGTTGATGCTTCTTTAGGATTTTTAGGTTCTATTGATGAAATGAAAGCTACATGACCCATTTGATTTAGTTGATTTCCTGTCCTAACTTGAGAATTTATTTCTCCTATTATATTTTGAGTTGGATGATCTCGTAATATTCTAGGAGGAGATCTTAGTTCATTATTACTATTTTCAAGGTTTGTTTCTTCTATATTTATCAATTATTCATCATCTTTTATATTTAAATTTTTATTAATATTTTCATCAAAAGATATATGCAAAGTTTCTTCAATTAAGTTTGTTCGTTTATTAAATACTCGACATGCTTTACTTCGTTCTGAGTACCCTACGAAAATTCCTTCGTCAGCTTTTGGATCGAATTTTCCTAGTTGATCTTTTGTATTTAAAATGAAACATTTTGATCCAAATATTTTAAAATAAGATATATTTGGCTTTTTATTATTAAATAGTTCATAAGAAGTATTTTTAGTTAATGGTCTAATTGATATTCTATTTAATACATAACATGCAGTAGCAACGGCTTCTGCCCAAAAATGTTTTGGTAGAGAACATCCATTTAATAATGTTCTTGGGCATTCTTGTAATGTTCTATTCTTTCTTTCTACAACTCCATTTTGTTGAGGAGTTCTAGGAAAGGAAAAGTTATGATTTATTCCTTTCTTTTTACAAAAAGTTTCAAAAGCTTCATTTTCGAATTCGCCTCCATGATCGCTTCGAATATTTTTAATTTTCAAATCTTTATTGTTTTGAATTCTTTTGACAAATGTTTTAAAATGCTCAAAAGTGTCACTTTTATTTTTCATAAAAATAGTCCACGTATATCTTGAAAAATCATCAACTATTACAAATATGTATCGATTATGATTAATGGATTGAACTTGTATTGGTCCAAATAAATCCATATGTATTAATTCTAATGGTTGTAAAGTCGAAATATTTTTCTTAGATTTGAAAGATGATTTCGTTAATTTTCCTTTTTGACAATCATCACAAAGATTATTTATTTTAAAGTTTATTTTGGGTAAACCTCTTACTAATTCATTTTTAGAAAGTTTTCTAATAGTTTTAAAATTTATATGACAAAATCTTTTGTACCATAACCAAGGATCATTGTCTTTGGCAAGTAAACACATACTTTTATTATGATTAATATTCATATTTAGAACATAAATATTTCTATCTCTATTTCCTTCAAAAACAAGATTTTGGTTTTGACCAAAAATACTACATTTATTATCTGAGAAAGTTATTTTAAAACCTTTGTCACACAGTTGACTTATGCTAAGTAGATTATGTTTTAAATTTTCAACTAATGAAACATTTGTTATAAAAGGTAAATTTGATGTACCGTAATTGTTCACATCTCCTTTGCCAATGATATAGCCTTTTGAATTGTCTCCGAAGGTAACCGAGCCACCATCAAAGTATGTGATGTTTGTAAGCATATCATTGTCTCCGGTCATGTGTTTTGAATAACCACTGTCTAATATCCATTTCTTCTTTTTGAGTGGGACCTGAAAATAATATGAAATTATTGGTACCCACCTTTTAATAGGGTCCTAAAAAGTTAGAATTTAGGAAACTAAACCCAATTTGGTTCAGTATCCTTTTTATAAATATAGTTTTTATGATGATGAACATTATCCATAAATGTTTTAATATATTTATTTCCTATTAATACATTGTTAGTCTTTGGTACCCAAATTTTAACAACCTTGGTTTCTATTTTTGTTTTAGTAGGTTTCTTTAGCAATATTTGTTATTTTGAATCAACATTCCTGTTACGTTTTATATTTTTCTTATTAGGAATTTTTGACTCTTTTTTTATAACCTAAACCTTGTTTGTTTGAAGATGATTGAGAATTTTCTAGTATCTTAGATAAATTTTCTCTTCCTTTGTTAAAGTTAGAAACATTTTTAGTGATGTCATCTAATGTAGCTTGAAGACTATTATTTTCTAATTCAACATGTTTAATCTTAATTTTTAACTCGTGATTTTCAAAAACAAATGCATCATTCTTTTTATTTTGAGTTTCAATTTCTTGACTTAAAAGTGATAATTGAGTTTCCGAATTTGAATAAGATTCTTGAACTTTTTCAAGTTCTTCTTCAAGAATTTTCTTTTCATCATTTAACATATCTCTCTCAAACTCAGCTTTGTTTTGATTTTCACGAATTTCCTTAATTTTCTTCTTAAGAATTTTTATCGTGGTTAAAAGTTTAGTGTTTACTTCAATTAAATCATCGAAAGTTAAATTACTTACCTCGGAATCTTGAGCCAAGAAGCATACATTTGCCTGTTCATTGTCGCTATCACTATCATTTTCAGATGAACATGAATCTGAATCGTCCCATGTTACAGAAAATGCCTTCTTTTTGAATTTATCCTTCTTGTTTTTGTTGTTGAAGCTTTTCTGATTTTCCTTCATTTGTTCTTGACAATCTTTTTGCATGTGTCCTTTTTTGTGACAATTGAAGCATTCTACATTTGAGGATGAAGGTTTGTTCAAGAAATTCTTTTTGAATCCGTTTTTGTTTCCTTTTATATACTTTAAGAATTTCTTGAAATTTTTGGCTATAAATGCTAGATCCTCATCTTCGGACTCTGATTCTTCCTTTTCCGCATGAAAAGCAACATTCTTTCTTTCTTGAGCTTGATCTTTCTTAGCTTGCATATTTACTTCATACGACATAAGATTTCCAATCATTTCTTCTAGTTTCATTGTAGATAGATCATTTGCTTCCTCGATTGCTAGAACTTTTCTCTCCCATTCATCAGTGAGTGAATTTAGAATTTTAAACACAATGTCAAAATCCATGTATTTTTCTCCTAGTCCTATTAAGGCATGATGAATGTCTTGAAATCTCGAGTACATGTCATTGATGGATTCATTTTGTCGCATTCTAAAGTTTTGGAATTGATTCTTCAACATGGATATCTTTGTTTGTTTAACTTTGTTTGTGCCTTCATGTATGACTTTAAGTGTTTCCATATCTGATATTCATTAGTACATATGCTGACACGGTTGAATTCATTTCTATCTAGGGCGCAAAATAGCATATTCATAGCTTCGGCATTTGCACTGGCTTCATTCTTCTGAGTTTGTGTCCATGTAGGATAATCGGTCGTGGGTACAACAAACTCTGCTTGAGTAGCATTCCAGGCTTCGAAACTTGTTGCTTGCATATAAATCCTCATCCTTGTAGCCCAATAGTTGTAGTTTAGTCCATTGAATAGGGGGGTCTTTGGGTAGATTGTCCTTCTGCAAATGTAGAACTATAGGCAGATGTTGTGCTTGTACTTGCGTTATTTTCCATAGTATCAATATGTTTGATAACGGTGTTATGGTTATAGGACGGCCTTGCTCTGATACCAATTGAAAGAGGCTATGCGGTAGGATCGTGTAATATGGAATAACGGAATAGTCTAGGTAGATAAAGTAGGTAAATGCAAGGAGACACTAGGATTTTATACTGGTTCGGACCTCCAGTCCTACGTCCAGTCCCTAAGCTTCACTTAGGAATTTCACTTACTCACACCCTCACTTAACCCGGAGGAATAGGTTTACAACTTACCCGAACAACCGAATGGGATTTCTTGCCTCAACTACCAAAGAGGACTTCAACTCAATTACTAAAAAACAATATTCGACTTGTTGTGTTCTTATCAACACTAATGAGTCTAATGTAGTACAATATTCCTATAATCTTATCCTCGAGAGTATGCAATGTGTTTGTGAAGATTTAGGAAATGTGAATTGCTATGAATCAAAAGAATGTAATAAACAAAACAGTGATTCAAGCAATAGATTGGTGATTGCTTTGAGAATATCTAGAGAATATGATCAAGAGAATAGTAAGATTAAAGCAAGAGAATTCGGTTAATTAAATGATGTTAGAATCATGTATATATACTTGTAGAAGAGGTGCATTTGTTGTCAAAGGTTGCAAACAAGAGATGCTCCCATTTCCATTGGAGAATGGTTGCAACTCTTGGGAGGAAGAAGGTGTCTTTTCAGAGAAAATTCGTAGGTTCAAATTCGGTCGACTGAGCAGGGAATTCAGTCAACTGAAAATATGAAGTAAAATTTTCAGAAATAAATTCAGTCGACTGTGCAGGAAATTCAGTCGACTGAAACTGTGCATGTTTATAAATTTGTACCAGTTTCAGTCAACTGGCTATTCCTGTTCAGTCGACTGAACTTATAAAATATGCACAGTGAAAGCTTTAAATAAAAATGAAGTTTTATAAAATGTTTTCTAGTGTTCGTGCAAGCCTCTTGAGGATAGATTTTAACAATAAATCTAGACTAGGACGTATATAAAAAATCATACTTATGTTTGTTTGGTCTTTATCGATCTTTCTTTAGCTTTGCACATATCTCTTCCTTTTTTGTTGAAGCACATTGTCATTGATCAAAATCTTCGCGTATCAACAGGGATTAATTTCTCGAAAACCACTTCGAACCAGTTTGTACGTTTTCGTGGGAAAAACGAGTTCGGAGTCCAACATGGAGCAGTGAAGTGCAAGGGCTAGTCGCTACTAATCCTGAGGATATTTCCAAAATCGATGTAGTAGGAATAGTGCCTTCGGTTCCGTTCGAACCCGGGACGGACTTGTATGGATGAATGCTTTCGGAACATTGTCAGGTGGATGATGGGCATTCTAAGTGAAACGTTCTAAAAAGGTAACGCTTAGCCTCAAGCCTCATCAATCGAGAATGACTGAAAATCAGGGGTTATGCAGCAAGGCTAGGTGGGTAGCACCCATTTTAGGGTGAGGTCATCCCTGTCTAGTTGTCCCTTTATTTCGGCTTAGTGGTGTGGTTGTTGATCCCAACCGTGGGGTGATCTTACTCGGGATTATCCAGTAAGGGGCAGTCCCGGTCATGTGTTGCACGGGGTCGGGATTGATCCTCGGTATGGTGATCTAGGCCACGTACTGTGACAGGTGGTACCCCAGTGCCTAGTCATTAGTTGGAAATCCACTCTCCCTACGCGCCTTTTACGAGTTTTGTTTGTATTACCCACTTTGTGGCTAGTAGTTGGAATTTAATCATGTAACAATTTCGGCTATTTTAATAAGTATTTGTAAATAGACCCTATTATAATATCAGAGGATTTTAATAAAAAGTGTTTTAGCTATCGTAAGGTAAAAACCCAACATGTTTATTTGTGGCGTGGTCTTACGAGATGCTTTTGTTTCCAAAGGATTTTGAATCTTCAATAATCAATTTGAGTGTGATTTCTCACGCTGGTATTCCAGACTGACTCAGGTGTTATTTAACTATAATGCTCGGGTCAGACCGAGTATTATAGAATACATGAAATGATGCTGTAGAACTCAGGAGACGAGCTGGATGGCGATACGTACTTCCGTACTTGATTTATATTCCACCGTGTGTTCAGTTGTGTGAGGACAGGTTATGGTTACTATCCAATTATGTGTTATGAGATTGATGTACTCTGATGATGTAACGTATAAACAGATATATTTGTTTTTGTGTAAAGATCATTTATTATCTATTATATTTTATTTCGCTGCGATGGTTAGATTCTGATGTTGTTTTCTATTTTCTTCTTCTAACTCTTCTTCTTTAACCTAAATGGTTCGTATTTCCGTTCATCTTGAGTTGATTGATGTAGAATAGTGTTAACTTAAGGGGTACAGATTTGCGGGCTGTTACAGATAAGCTATTATAATTGTCCAGGCCGATGTTAGTACTTAGGTTAGTAACTCTGAAATTACATTGTATCTTAGAGTAACACTTTCTGCTGTTTGATATCATATGTTATTGTCATGTTTTGAGATTCTAATGTTTTTTCTCTTCTTTCTTGTTCTTTTCCTTTTCTTTTTATTTCACCCTAACAATCAGTCTTTCCAACATTTGAGTGCTCAACACATGAATATCATGAATGTATTACTGTCGACATTTGATGGCCATAAAGGTGGGTCATTACAATACATATACATGTATGTATGTATGTATGTATGTATGTATGTATGTATGTATGTATGTATGTATGTATGTATGTATGTATGTATGTAGGCTTTAAATAATTAAATAGGTTTTGTGATTTTTTTGGTCCATAAAGATTTCATGCATAGCTGGCCAGGATCAGGATTAAATCATCAAGATATTGGATCTAGAGTTAATCAGAAATAAAAGAGGAATTTTTATAATAGAGAATGAGTAAGGTTTTATTCTCTCCATAAATATGAAAACTCTCTCATTTATTTATATTAATTTTTCCTTCCTACTTCCCTCATTTTCATGGCCTCCTTCATCTTCTGATTCTGTTCTCGACCAAACTCATGTTCTACCCCAAATAACATCCAACAAAATAAAATCATGGTAGTTCATTCGATTATTATAACATTGAGTTGTAAGAAATCTATGAGCCAATTTTCTGATCGAGGTGTCATGAAGGGCTAGATCTGATTAGGTAACATTCTTAGTTTATGAACATGTTTGTATATACTCACCCATAACTTGTGTTGACGCGTGTGATATATTTTATTGCCATTGACTTTGATTTGATTTAAAACTGTTATAAATGTTGTTTTATAAATGAAATTCAAAATAATATATATACATATGTAATGAAATTTGTTTTATACTATTGTGCTAATTTATGTTAAACGTGTTATGCATATTATATTAAATTTAATGTCAAATTTTATGTATGTATCTACATAAATAATTAATCATTTATGTAGGCTATCATTTTAAATGTGCAAATTTTTACATAGACTATGTATGCATTATGAGAAAACCTATTTGTACACAAAATCTTGACATGATTGGTGACATGACGAATTTCAACTATAAGATTGCCCCTTGATTTTAACCTCATTTGTGAAGTCAACAAGATCAAGTGGTCAGGATCTATTGTGTCATATTTTCTTTTTCATTTTGTGTTCAAGTAGCCGTACTCGTACATTATATATATACACACACACACATACAAACACATTATTTTATAATGTAAAATTAGATTTAAAATACATACTTATTTTACTAAAATTTTACTACTTTACATGCACATAAGGATATATATATACATATATATATATACATATATATATATATATGAAAATACATACACAAATATATATATAATACACATATGAAATATAAAAAAAATAGATCTATTATAGATCAAAATGAGTTTTGAAGATTATTTGATCTAGCATTTAAAAAGCAATCAATGAGAGTTGTCTCTCTTAATGACCCTTCCATATATTTTAAAAAGGTTAATTTTATAAGCATGGCTATACATTACATATACATATATTACATACACATACATATGTCTAAACCAAAATATATGGTACTATTAATACGTGTATACAAACCATATACATATATTATAGTTTATTCAAACATATGTATATACTTAGACATTTATACTACTCACATGCATGTGAATTTATCTTGTGTATGTAGGTAAAATATATGTGTATATACAATAGATATAAATCCTAATATGTTTGTGTATGTGTATAGTTATACACATGCTAATTTTTACTATATTATCATGTTAGTGTATGAATATATCAGATATATTAAAAATAAATTTAATTAGTATGAGTAGTTAAATAAATATGAAATGCTTTAAAGTCAAATATGATATTTTTAGTGAAAAAGTTGGATGTAATGCTAGTTTATAGATCGTAGGCTTATTAAGATCCAAATATGGATTTGTTTTAAAAATTTTACCCATTTCACTTGTCAAAATGGTCTGGACCCAATAATAAAGTGTATACTCTTGTTTTTTATTAACCGCTACCCATATACTTTCATTTCTCCTATTCAACCATGGCAACTCATTTACAAAATCAATCGATATAGAATCCTATTTCCATGGTGGTACATCTAATGGTTGAAGTAATCCACTTGGTTTTTAATATTCGACTTTCATTTGTTGGCAACTTAGACATTGGTTAACCCATAAGTCTACGTCTCTGTTCATTCTTTACTAAAACAAACTCATCTTCATATCTTGGTACATTTTCGTACTTCCAGGACGAAAAGTAAATCTCAATCTATCATATTCTCTAAGGACTTTTTTCTTTGGTTTTCCACATTTGGAACATATATGTAACGACACGCCTTTTCGGCCCTCAAAAGTCAACACTAATTCATTCATGGTATTGATGTGATGATCAACCAAATATCGAAAAGATGGATTGTTAGGGGAAAGAAAGAAGAAAGAAGACAAGATAAACTAAACAACATAGAATCTCACAATGCAACGGAACAATATATAATAATTAACATTGTCATTTTCAAAATGATACATCAGAGTCATATTAGTACAAATTCTACTCTAGGATAGTTACACCTGCCTGTCCCAATTTAAGTGATACAAAATACATAAGACACAGCGGAAACAAGATAATAACTAAATATCAATGAAGCTTCTTGCTCCAAGCTTCTCCAAAATGCATTTATAGGAAACCTGAACTACTTGGCTGGTCATATAAATTTAAGCACGCAAGAGTTTTAGGAAAAAATAATAAAACTCCAGGTCAGATATGAGTTTGGTGTGAGTAAAGCATAAGTTTAAAAACCATTAAAAACAAAGAATATCTCGTAAGACCACGTCGCACATAAGCGCGGATGAATTTTTATCTTATGATAACCAAAACATTTTCTATAGAAAATCCAGTGATATCATAATAATGCCAGGGCTAAAGTGAATATTGAATCATAGTCGAAATTGTTACATTGATTAAATTCCAGCATATTAGATATATAGTCAAGCCCGAAGGCTCGTATTAGAAAATGGATTCCATCTCTGGCTAGGTAAGGGACTATCTTTCGATGGTACACCTCTAGAAAATGTACTTCAAGGCTATAACGCATCTGCCCTTCTGCTATACAGAGTCGGCTGCCCCTTTAACATGACAAGATGGATTACCTTATCATTAGACACCGAGGCTGCGAACATTGCCCCTCGATGCCAGGGCGCAAAACAACTCTAATGGGACAATCTGGAATGGGATTACGGCTCCTAATGGTAGCTAACCATATAATTCTGCTACATACCCTGTTTTAGCCATTTTTTCAGGTTGTGAGGCTTGAGACTACGCTTTTACTTTTTCTACTAGCAGACCATCTTTAAATGCTAACACCGCCCTCCAACTAGAGATGTAATGCCAGCATTCATCCATAAAGTTGTTTTGGGATTGAACAAACATTCAAAATTTACTATTTTCCATTTTGGAATCACCCTCAAGAAGAATAGTATAGCTCTATAGCATAATTTTCATGAACGTTATTAGTTTGAAGAGGTTTGGGTAAATCCAAAAATCGATCTCTTAAGCGATAATTTTCGGCTAACTCAATTTTGGTTCTTTGGAAGTACACAACAAGTATTCGGGACCTCAACGGGAAACTCGAATATACACAACATACTTCTTGAGTTAAAACAAGTCAAGATTTAATAGCCAGTTATTTAACTATCAAATGAACAAACAACAAAAATTCAAAATTTTACTTGCACATAGCAACCACTAAGCCTCAAAATAATTCTTTCATTTATTAAAATATCTTTCAAAAGTGTTTAAAAAAACATTCTATTACTTATCACACTGACATAAGTATATTTGCAAGACATTTGTGAAAGTTTTCTCATTTACAAATCATATCAAAGGATCAAAACAAAATATTATTTAAATTGGAGATAAATGTAACCTCAAATAATATTCCTTCAGTTTTAAGTGTGGATGAATGTCCATACCACTAGAATTAAGAAGGTCGGTTAAAGGAAATCAAATCTCAATTTCTTTTGCAAATTTCCATCAATAGATTTGCTTAGAAAATCTCTTTTGTTATGAAATCTCCTTTACTTAAATTCCAAACCCATTTACAACACTCTTTATAAACTACCAAGTTGATTTACAAAAATCTATAATAAATACTTAAATCATTTATAAAATTTCTTTTATAAATTATCCTTATTTAAAACAAAATTTCTTTAATACACTTAATCAAAAAAGTTCCTTTGATAAAATCAATTATTTAAAACCCTTGAAATAAACAAGTTATTATTTAAAAATTCTCCATTAAATTAATTCTTAAATCACATTAACATAATAATGATTTTAAGTAATCATTTAAAAAATATTAAATTAACTTCAAACATTTTTAATAAAATAATTGCTAAATTATCCTTTAAATATCATATTTAAAAATAATAATAAACTTTAAACCATTTTCAAAAGGGATAAAATTAAATATTTGACTTCATAAGTTTGAAAAGACACTTAGCGACCACAATGGTTCACATTTAATCAAGTTTAAATTTCCAATTTATAACATGTGTATTTACATAACAAGCAGATATGTAAAGGGAATCGGCCAATAACAATCAATCAATCATATATGTAAGACATCCAAGTTACTGTAACAACAAATGGAGATTTATTATACTAAACACTTGTCCAAGCAATTCAATCAATTTACATCATAACACATTCATAGTTGTTTGGCTACTTAATTGTATCGACACTTGAATCCCTTGTGCTCAAAAACTATTCTTTGTAAATAAAGTTCCTTTTAAAACAAATTAATTCTTTCAAAACAGAGCAATTTTTTTTGAGAGAAATGTGTGATCCTCTAAAAAATGAGGAGAGCACACATGAAGCTATATATATAACAAAAATAATGGAGCTGCCAACATGCCTGGCAGGTGACAAGTCAAATAACAAAAACAGAAAATAGATACCTCTCAAATGAGCTCCGGCAAAGCCACCGCCCATTACACCCTAATACCGAGCTCCGGCAAAGCCACCGCCCGATAATAGAGTGTTAGAGGAATCTAAAACCAAAGAAAGTAAAAAACAACTCCCACAAAAAAGAAGATCCAAAAAGAAGAACACCAAGGGGCGAAAAAAAATGAAGAACTCCAGTCTGAAGACACCGAGAAGCCACCAAGGAGTGCAAGACGCGATCGGAATCCCTGCGAAATGCAATCCTGCCCACTAGTACAAATCTGCAAGCTGTCATGTAAACCAGTCAAGTGAAATCTAGCAACCTGTCAAAACCAAACCTGAAACAAAACTAGAAAACCAAGTTAGAATGAATCACATATATGTATACAAATAGAATTTATATACATATATGTGAGAATAAAACCAAAAAGAAAATAAAAGCAAGGAAAAACTAGAACCAAAAGCTAAACTACTTTAAGGGCCAATAAAAGGAAGAGAATTATACTGCATCATGTGTACATTATTTAAGTAAGTGCAGGAATTAATAAAAATATTATTAGGGACAGAATTATTAAAGGTAAGTTTGAATATGTTAATATTATTTCTAACCTTATTAAGATATTCCTTAAAACAATTATTCCTGGCTAATTTATATTTGGGATTTGAAATCCAATTTAAGCAGAAAGAAGAAATTAAAATTATCAAATTATAGTAGTGATTAATCTTATTATTAAAAATCCTTTGATTTCTCTCAAACCAAATATACCAACATGAAATAGTAAAAATAGTGTCAAGCAAGTATCTAATACCCTTATTGAACTTAAATCTAAAAAAGTTCCAATAGAAAAAACAATCAGTAACTCTAGAACTGATATTAAACTCAAAAATAATAAGGGTCTTAATAAGAATAAAATGAGTATCCATGCATTCAAAATAAATATGATTAATATCTTCAGAGAATGTGTTACAAAAATAACATTTATTATTAATAATAATAATTTTCTTTTTTAAAAATTCAATAGTATTCAATTTACCATGAATGATGAGCCACGTGTGGACCTTAGATTTTGGAGGAGCGTTAGATTTCCAAATAAATTTAAAACAATTGTCAGAAACACCCGAAAAGTTAATAAATTTGTAAAAGGAATTAGAAGAATATTTCTTACTCTTATCCCGCTCCCAACTAATAAAATCATTATCATTGTCAATATTGTAGAGATTTAACTTAGCATAAAGCAAGTAAAGCTATCTAAGGGTTGAGCCTACTAAAATACTATTAAAATTGAAAATCCAATGAGGGTCATTTTCAGCATTAAAAACATCAGAAATAAATGCAAATTTAAAGTTACAAATATCATATAAATCTTTAAACTCAATCTTAAGAGGAGTAGCGGAAATCCAATTATCATGCCAAAAAGAAGTGTTATTACCAGAATGAACAATAACATTCACACCTAAATTGAAAATATCATTACATTTTAAGATAGATTTCCAAAAATAAGAAAGTTTACGATAAATCGAAGGACTAATTTGATAGAGATTATAACTACCATTGTAATAATATTTAGATATAATCTCCTTCCAAACGGCCTTATCACTAGTATCTCTAAATTTCCATAACCATTTACTAAGAAGAGACAAGTTCATATTACGTAAATTAATGACACCTAAACCACCCTCTTTTTTGGATTTACAGACAGTATCCCAATTGACCAAAAAATTAATACTACTGTTTGGATTATCACCACTCCAAAGGAAGTCACGCCTAATTTTATCTATTTTGTCTATCACCCAATCAGGAAAGAGGTGCATAGACATCCAATAGATAGGGAGAGCTGATAAAACAGAGTTAATCAAAACTAGTCTACCTGCTCTAGATAAGAATCTCCCATTGCAATTAGAAGTCCTAATTTTAATTTTATCAATGATTAATAACCAATCTTCATGCTTAAGTTTTGAAGGTCTAATAACAAAACCAAGATAATTAAAAGGAAAACTCATAGTTTTACAATTTAAAGTATTAGCAACTAAATTTTCAACTTTATCAAAATCGTTTAAAACTAAAACAGAACTTTTATCAAAGTTTATTTTTAAACCTGATAAAAGTTCAAAACTATAAAGAATAAACTTAAGTGCAATGATATGCCTAGGAAGATGAGAGGAAAAAAGCAAAGTATCATCAGCAAATTATAGGACTGACAAACCAAAACTCGAAAAATCATTACCAATACAACCCAAGAGATTATTGTTAACATCATTCTTAATAATCTTAGAAAAAGCATCAGCCGCTAAATTAAACAGAAGGGGCGATAAAGGATCCCCTTGCCTCAATCCTCTTTTGGATTGAATTTTATTACCCAAAACACCATTAACCATAATACTTGAGTTACCTGATTTAAGCAAGTTAAAGATCCAGTTAATCCATCTATTACTAAAGCCTCTGGCAAGGAAAATATCAATAAGGAAATCCCAATCAACAGAGTCAAAAGCCTTAGCAAAATCTAATTTTAAAATAGCACAAGTAATATTATTTTTACAACAAAGATTAATGTATTCTTGGACAACAGCTACACCATCAGAGATATTTCTACCTTTAATGAAAGCTGATTGAGAACAATCAATTAAATCATTCATTTTTAAACTAAGTCTATTAGCTAAAACTTTAGAAAAAATATTTACAGAGCAGTTAATCAATGAAATGGGTCTAAAGTCTTTTAAAGTATTAGCAGCGACTTTTTTATGTAATAAAATAACATTAGCAAAATTAAATCTACCTAATTGGAGATTACCATTATAAAATTCATTAAACATACAAATCAAGTCAAATTTTAAAACCTCCCAAAAAGTTTTATAAAAGAAAAGAGGAAATCCATCCAGGCCGGGCGATTTATCTCCAGGTGAATCGAAAACGGCTTTTCGGATTTCCTCTTCAGTAAAAGGAATATCTAAATCAGAAAGATTAATATTAGAGTCGGATGGATAAAGATCATTCCATCTAACACTAACTCTATGCTTATTCTTATTCCCAAAGATTTCTTTATAATATTCAGTGAACGCATTGTTGAGATCACGTTGTTCGACTAATTCCACATTATTAACTAAAATGGAATTAATTGTATTACAACGGAAAACAGAGCAATTTTAAAACTTAAACCTCCTTTAAAATAAATAATTACAAATTAAATCTTTATTAAATCATAATTAAACTTAATTATATCTTAACCCTGATTTAATTAAAAATTAATAAATAATTAAATCTTTAATAAATAATTTATTATAAATTAAAACCTTAATTAATATATAAATTAAAAATAATTAAACAGATGGTTAATGGTTAACGTTATATTTAATTAATAATTAATTAAAAGTAAATTATATACTTAACTCAAAATTAGTTAAAAATTAATCTTGCTTAATCAATAATTTATTAAAAACTAATCTTACTTTTAAAAGATAATTAATTAGTACTTATCTTTACTTAATTAAAATTAATAACCCTTGTTTAATACTTAATCAATTATTAATCATTAAAACTTAATAAATTTAAAATTAATTATTAAATTATTAATTAACTTTTTAAAAGATCATTATTAAGTTTATAAAACTATTTTTAAATGCTTTAAAGTATAAAAGCCAAATTTTGCAAAAATCGAATTTTAAGCGAACTACATCTATAACGACTTTCGCTATGGATATTATAACTTGAAATTAGTTTCCAAAATTTACATTCAAAGTCGATCTCTTTGGAAATCCTTATTAACTTAATAAAACATAAAAGAATGTATTTTGGAAAACCAAAACAAAATTTAACTTATAAATATTGAAATTTCAAAACTAATAAGCATAGTTTAACAAAGGATTCCATGTCGTTTTAACACTAAAGATACTAACTTTTCTTATCATACCACTACATATCCAAGATCATAACATACATACATGCTACAATAATCAACACAACCAAACTTACACACAATCACCATAACATATAATAATCTCATCTTTAAAATTGATCACAACCATTAGGTTTTATTTTACAAATCGAATTTGCAACTTCATATACAAGCATACATATATACACATATGATCATTCAAACCAACATCATATTCACCCAAACAAGCAATGATTTAACAATAAGGTATAGCTTTAACCTAAAGTTAGAAACTTTTATAAAGGTGTTAGTTTACTCACATAAAGCTTTCCAAAACACTTCGAACTTCAACAACACATGAATACGATTTTAGATCCTAGCCCTTGTTTATGAAATAACAAGATTATGATGACCTTACTTCCATGATAGGTTTGGCCTAAATGGGAATGTGCTCCACCATGGAGTGATTAAGGGTGGTGGGGCTTGAACTTTTAAGGAAAAGGAGGAGTTTAAAACTATTTCGAAAACATTTTAAAAGTTAATTCTTATATCTTTAAACTTTTGAAAACTAAAAATAAACTGTTAAAAAGTTTTAGAAAACTTAGAAAGAAGTAAATAAGCTTTGGAAAAATAAGAAAATGAAAAGGAAGTGAAAGAGAAGAGGGTGAACATATTTTTATACAAATTGAAATTAGCAAAACTACCTAATTATCCTTGGTCCTTTTCCCTCCACACATCACTTGCCACATCATCAAGCCCTTCCACCTTACCATGATCACTCCTCTACCTTGTCCCCCCCCCCTCTTTTCAATACCAACATGCATTTATGCTCAAGCTAACGTATTTTAATATGTTTTGTACTCTTAAGGTACTAAGTTGCCAATATGTCACATCATGCTTACCTTAACTTAATTAAATTTGTTTAAACCTTTTTATATCTTAACTAAGACGTTCATAAATATTTAAATGTTGTTTTTAAACATAAATAAAGGTTCATAACATTTCAAACAACTTATAAATGATGGAACATCGAAAATTCGAAAAACGTATTATGATCACATTTTCTGTTATTCATTGAACTGTATATTTTTTAAACCAAATTCAAAAATGAATTTTGTATTATTAATTAAAAGATAGCTATTTTAATTATAAAAACAATTATTTTAATATTTAAAATTAACTAAACATCCATAGATAAAAGCGATGAAAATTTTGGGTCGTCACAATATAGATGTTACTTCTTAATCATCCTCTCTGGTCTAGTGCAAAGTCTTTAAAATTATCGATATATGCAACCAGTTCCAGTCTCTTAATCCTTTTGCTTGGTATTGGATCATTCATTTTCTTTGCAACAATTCTTTCAATCAATATAGGTTGAACTTCTAAGTAGAGATTATTTCTTTCAATTGACGATAACTAGTCATCGACCTTATTCGAATCCATAAGAATCCAGTGCCTCCAGATCGTTCCATTATACCAACAATGCCAACACCACATTTTGATGTTTTCCACTAAATGTATCACCCTCCTTATTTCCTTTTCCTAGTGTATACTCATTTCCAAAGTCATAGGCCACCAATAGCTCAAGCCATCTTTGTTGTCTCATATTCAGCATGAACTGGGAGAATAAATGCTTCAAATACTTATGTTTTGTAGAAAATTTGAATCATTCTCCCAAAAGATTAGTCTCCATACTTTTAGCGCAAAGATTACTACCGCCAATTTTAAATCCAAAGTAGGATAATGAAACTCATATGGTCGAACCTATCGAGAAGCAAAGGAAATAACTCTACCTTTTTGTATCAGCATAGCTCCTACCTAGCTCCATAAGCGTCGTATACATAACTAAACATTGACTTCCATTTGTCACAACTAACATGGACACATTAGTCGATAAATGTTTTAACTTCAAAAATGCACCTTTGAAAGTCTATAGGATGGATCGTGTAGTGTATATGCAAGTATATGTGACTAAATATATGATGTAACTAATGTAAAATTAATCAAGTAAAATATAGACTAAGCACACTAGGATTTTATACTGGTTCGGGCCTCCCGTCCTACATCCAGTCCCCAAGCTCCCCTTCGGAATTCGACTATCAAACACCCTCACTTCGCCCGGAGGAATAGGCTTGGTTATAATAGCTTGTTCTTGTCAAGTATGTATTCTATAAAACGAATATCGACTATTAAGTACAAATGCTTCCAATATATAAATCTAGAGAATATTGATTGAGGAGTTCTGAATATATGGAAGAGTGAAATAAATATATGATTGCTAGAGATCAAGAATATATTAGAGTATAAAAGTAAAGAGCATAAGTAAGTAAGGTGAAATCTTCTCTTGGATTCTTGACGTTATTTATAATGGTAGAGAGATTCCTTGAGTAGTTGCATCCATTAAAAAATGTTCTATGGTCACTTCTGATGGTGATGAAGAGTTGCAGTGAAGAGAAGCGAAGATTTCTCTTCAAATGCGGCAGTTGTTATCTGAATTTCAAAATCCGAGTTCAGTTCCAGACGTCTGGAATATGTCTCAGACGTCTGGCTCTATATATTTTTTGTATACAGTAGCCTTTCAGATGTTTGAGTACATTAACCAGAAGTCGGATTCTGTTTGGTTTGTAATCCAGAGGATTTACTCAGACGTCTGGCTAGTGCACCCATACGTCTGATCCTATTCATGTTGCTTTTTGTGTATCTGTGTTATTGCTCTATTGATCCTATCAACTTGTAGTCTCTTGATACGTTCTTTGAGCCTTGTTCTTGTCTCTCTAGTGATGTTATTTTAGCAATTACCCGTAAACAGACATATATATGCATTTTTGTTTTCCATTGTATAGTTGTTGTCATCGAAACCGTAGATTTGATTTCCTGACAATCTCCCCTTTTTTGATGATGACAACTATACAATGTACTTATATATAACTTATAAATCTCCCCCTGAATATGTGCTTATGTATAATGTTCTACAAATATACTATAAGTATATTTATATTTCTCCCCCTTTGGCATTATCAAAAAGAATTATAGAACTTTTAGCCAATCGTCAAAGATAACACATAAAAGGAGAATATCACTAATAATTCGAAATTGATTACATTCATAGATTTTATCAATTTTACAAGATTTGAAATCCTAAAATCCTAAAATCTATGATTCCTTCGGAGAAGCTTTGTCGTGATCATCCACTGTTTCTTATTTTTGGGAAGATCTAGGCTTAGTAGGAGATGTCAAAGCTTCTTTCAGAGGTTCATCCCAAAAAAGTTTGGAATGTTTTGCGGGAGGAGAAGGTACTGGGGTTGTCCAATCTTTAGAAGCAGGTGTCAGACTGCGAACCCGTTGAAGTACTTCTTTGAGAACTGATAGGACAGTTGAAAGTGATTCTTCAACTTTTCCTAGGTGTGTAGCAAAAGATGTTTCGAAGTTGTCAATACTCTTAGCCAAAAGTTTTTTATTTTGAGATAATATATGTTGATTTCTAAGGGTGAGATCTCGAAAGCTTTCATTTGGATTTGTATCTGTTTGATTCTCCACAATCTCATCCTGGCCTGGATAATCAAATGGTGCAGAAGGAG
Organism: Allium cepa; assembly: GCA_030765085.1. Lineage (NCBI taxonomy): Eukaryota > Viridiplantae > Streptophyta > Magnoliopsida > Asparagales > Amaryllidaceae > Allium > Allium cepa. Next base: position 294,650,841 of record CM060941.1, on the reverse strand, counting down.
GTGGAGTTGTTTCTTGATGTTGTTGTTCCTCTTGAGATGGTTCATTGTCTGGTTGAGGTGGAGGCTCAAATTGTCTGGTTTGACAATTGTGCGTCCAATCTTCGAAGGATATAAATTCTGGGGGAATCTCAGGTAAGTGCATCAGTGGGAAAAACTTGGTAGAAGCATACTTTGGAGAGATTTCTTCAAAAGTTGATAAGAAGAGGGGATGTTGTGAGCACGTAGAAGTCTCATAATATATGTGGGGTAGATAATTGATGGTCGTGATCGAGTCAAAAAATGTTTGAGCTCGTCAACGATAAATTTGGCCCAATTCACACTTGTTCCGCTAAATAGAGCATATAAGGCTTTGTGCTCTAACTTGGTTATTTGCTCATGACTTCCCATACGTGGAACGAAGGTGTTTATTATCATTCGAGTAAGAAGTCGTGCTTTTGGACGTAGATATTTGGAGGCAAATTTTGGCATTTCATCCTTCCAAATTTTATGTTTTATACTATTCCTTGGCTTGAAGCGCATATCAGGAATATTGTATAAATCTTCGCTTGTGTAAGAACATCCTAGGGTTCTACCTACTATGCCAGGAGTTAGTCTAATCTTGCTGCCATACACGCTAGACCATAGCCAATTATCTTCATCTTCAGTTTTCTACACTGAAGTGATATCCAAATTTGCATAGGAAAGAAATATTGCCAATTGATCGATTTGGATGTCATTAGGAGTGAACGATATCAAAGTTTCTAGGTCGGCATTCTCACATATTTCATCCAAATCATACATTGGAAATTTAAGTAGGTTGTAAAAAGGACCTGTGTGAAGCTTTTTCTTTTGTATATCCTCATATCTCTTGATTGAGTGTGGTGCTCTATTCATCCATCTTTCGATTTGATCATCTGAGCAAACTTGAAGATTTGAGGATGATGTTGGTTGATCTTATTTTCATTTGTATATCTTGGGATTTTTAGTTCTGGGAGGCATTGTGAATTGAGCACGCGTAAAAAGATGATTTTGAGAGGAAAATCGTTAATGGAGAAATCGGAGTTGAAAAATAGAGATGAAAGTGGAAAAAAAAAATGACGTTATCTGGGTGATTTTAAAGTGTCGATTGAATTACAGACTTCTAGACGCTAAATCAGACGTCTAGTTTGCCCTAATTCGAATACAGTAGATAATTTAAGACGTCTGGTTATCTGCTAGATGTTTGCTTTGATCGAATTTTTAAAAATTGATAGTCAGAGAGTTTTTCCAGACGTCTGGGTTAAATATCAGACGTCTGAAATATGTCAAGTTTTTAAAACATGGTGGTAGAGACATAAGTCAGACGTCTGGGTCGAATTTCAGACGTTTGAAATAGTCTGATTTTAATTTCGAGAAGGCAGAGCAAATTTTCAAACGTCTGGGGGGTATAACGGACTTCTGATATATGCACAGTGCTAAAAGATAGAGGTATATCAGAGTGTCAGACGTCTGAGGTCCATATCCAGACGTTTGAAATAGGCAATTTTTCTAAAAATAGCCTAAAATTTAATGGTTTTGTTTATTTCTCGATTTTCTTTTTTTAAAGCAAAATGTAGTTTTATTTGTGTGAAACAAATAAACATAGATACACATACAATAAAATAATTTTTTTAGATGGCGATGGAGTTTTACGATCTTCTGACTTGTTATCCCTCCATGTTTAAGTGGAGACCATATATTTCTACGTTCGTGGGATCTCGGGGAGTCAGAGAATCGTCTTGGTGAAGGATCCAAAGGGGTACGATAGGAAGAAGAGGGATCCAAGGAACTGCAAGGCTTTGGAAGTGGTCCATGGACATCTTTCTTCCGTGACGTATAAAACTTCATCGCTACTTGCTCCAAAAAGCTTAGCCGATGTACTGTAACTTTTTGTTTAAACTATAGTTCTCGTTGAAGATCTATTTGTTGTTTTTGATAGTGATGAATTTCATCAATTTTCTCATTTGTGCTAGGAGAGACAAATAGAGATCGTTTGGTCTTCTTGCTATCATGAGTGAATCCCATGTGATATGAGGACCACCTATGCGTTGGATCCTGATTTGGTGTGGGTGTAGGAAGTCGTTGTGGTGTATCGGCCGAGCTATCCGTCGTAGGTATCGAGATGGATATATAAGAATTTTCAGAGGACATGACTATATTTTGTTTTTTGAAAAAAATTTGAATTGTATATATATTTTTTCTTGTTGTATAACTATTTATATAGAAGTTAAAAAATTATTTATAGAAAGTTTGTAAAAAAAACTAACTAACTAAAAAAACAAAGGTGCAGAATTTAATTATAGTTTGTGGATGGAAAAATTAATGGCTAATCATAGCCTAAAAGAAGGAGTGAGTATTAAGTGAGCAGATCATGAAGAGAGAAAATCCCTAAATCACGTCGGATTTTAATAAAAGTTTGTTCATTTAGTGGTTTTGTAAAGATGTCTGCTATTTAATTTTCGGTATTTACGTATTCTAATGAAATAGTTCCTTTTTCAACATTATCTCATAAAAAATGATGTCGTATATCTATATGCTTAGTTCGTGAGTGATTGACAGGGTTTTTTGAAAAATTTATTGCACTCGTATTATCATAATATATTGGAGATTTATTGATAATTTTGCCAAAATCCGTAAGTGTTTGTTGCATGTATGTTACTTATGCACATGCTAGAGCTGCTGAGATATATTCCGCTTCGCAAGTAGATAAAGAAACAAAAAATTTCTTTTTGCTAAATCATGAAACTAATGATTGTCCGATAAAGTGACATGTTCCACTATTACTCTTACGATCTGTTCTACATCCATCGAAATCCGCATCGCTATATGAAACTAGTTCAAACGATGATCCTTTGGGGTAAAACAAAGCATAATCTCTAGTACTAGATAGATAACGTAAAATACGTTTAACAGCTCTTAGATGAGATTCTTTTGGTTTTGCTTGAAATCGAGCACAAAGACATACACTCATCATAATATCGGGTCGTCTAGCCGTCAAATAAAGTAAAGAACCAATCATACTATGATATAATTTTTCATCAAAATCTTTTTCGTTATCATCCTTTTCTAAGTGAACAGTAGTACCCATTGGTGTTGGTTTGCTTGAAGTTTTGTGCATTTCAAAACGAAGTAATAGATCGTTACAATATTTTCCTTGATGAATAAAAATACCATTTTCAAGTTATTTTACTTGTAAACCTAAGAAGAAATTTAATTATCCCGTATGTGACTTTTCAAATTCATTTTTCATATTTGAAAATTGATCACATAGACTTTCGTTGGTTGAACCAAATATAATATCGTCGATGTAAATTTGTACTACTAAAATATCGTTATTTTCTCGTTTAATAAATAAGGTTGTATCGATTTTGCCTATTTGAAAACCACATGTAATTAAGTGATTTTTAAGACGTTCGTACCATGCATGAGGAGCTTGTTTTAATCCATATAATGCTTTGTGTAACTTAAAAACATGGTCGGGATATTTTTCGTGAACAAATAATGGGGGATGTACCACATATATGTTTTCTTTAATAAACCAATTAAAAAAGCACTTTTGACATCCATTTGAAATAGCTTAAAATTGTGATGAGTTGCAAAGGCGAGTAATGTACGAATGGCCTCCAATCTTGCTATTGGAGCAAAGTTTTCATCATAGTCGATACCTTCTTCTTGATTATAGCCTTGAGCAACTAAATGTGCTTTATTTGTAATGATATTTCCGTTTTCATCTTCTTTGTCTTTAAATACCCATTTTGTTCCTATAACCGATTGATTCTCAGGTCTTGGTACTAATTCCCAAACATTATTACGTTCAAATTGATTTAATCCTTCTTGCATAGCTATTATCCAAAAATTATCATTGAAACTTCTTTATAATTTTTTGGTTCAAAATTTGACACAAATGCTATATGGCTTATTTGATTAAGTTGATTTCTAGTTACTATAGAATTTAGATCTCTAATGACATTATCTTTTGGATGATCCTTAAGAATTCTAGGGGATGATATCAAACTACTATTTTGCACATTTGTATCATTATTAATAGAGTTTGTTGTATTTATTATTGGTATTATTTCTTCATCGTCATTATTATGATGATTAATATAATTTTCGTCAAACGAAACATGTAAACTTTCTTCAATGGTATTATTTCTTTTATTAAAATTCTATATGCTTTGCTTCGATCCGAATATCCAACAAAAATTCCTTCATCGGCCTTCGAGTCAAATTTTCCCAATTTATCTTTTGTATTTAATATAAAACATTTTGATCCAAAAGTTTTAAAGTATGATACTTTAGGTTTTCTTTCAAAAAATATTTCAAAACAAGTTTGTTTAGTCATAGGACGTATGGTTACTCGGTTCAGCACATAACAAGCTGTGGCAATAGCTTCATCCCAAAAGTGTTTTGGTGGACCATTACTATTCATTAGTGTACGTGAACATTCTTGTAACGTATGATTTTTTCTTTCTACTACACCTTTCTATTGAGGCTTGCGAGGAAAAGAAAAATTATGACTTATTCCTTTCTTATTGCAAAAATTAGTAAAAAGATCATTTTCGAATTCTCCTCCATGATCACTTCGGATATTTTTAATTTTCAAGTCCATTTGTGTTTTAATTCTTTTAGCAAATATTTTAAAAATACCAAAAGTATCGCTTTTATATTTTAAAAACAAAGTCCATGTATATCTCAAAAAATCATCAACTATTACGAAAACATATTTATTGTGATTTATAGATCGTGTTTGTGTTGGACCAAATAAATCTAACTGTAATAATTCTAATGGTTGTTTTGTAGAAATATCATTTTTAGATTTAAAAGAGCTTTTCTTTAGTTTTCCAATTTGATAATCGTCACATAAATTTTCTACTTTGTAATTTATTTTAGGTAAACCTCTAACTAGCTCATATTTTGCCAATTTATTAATATATTTAAAATTGGTATGACAAAATCATTTATGCCATAACCACTGTAACAGCCTTGAATTTTGAACAATTTAAATTGAAAATATTAATTTATTTTAGATAATTGAATGATGATTTAAATTGAATTCCCAATATAACTATGAATTTGGCGATTAACTTTTAGAATTCAATCTATTGAAAGTTGAATAATAATTTAAATTTGACTTTGGAGTTGAAATTGAATATTGAATTTGTATTTTAAATTCAAACTAATGACTTAGGAAAATAATTTGGATACAAGTATTATTTATGTAAATTTATAGAGGGATGGTTAGTTTTAATAACATTCTTTTCTTTAACTTAAATAAAAAAAATATAAAAGAAATTTTGTTTAAGAATTTATGGGCTGTATAATATTGGCCCATTCTCTTCTTTTTTGTTGTGCTGTAATATTATCTAAGGCTATACTCGATTCCCTCTCTATTTTCATTCGTAACCCTAGATCTTAAACACACGAAAGAAAATTAAAAATGGCGGCCTCGTTCTTTCGTCCCTCTACATCAAATTAGGGATTTCGTTCGTCTTCCTTCAACAAATTAGGGCTTCGGCTTCAATTTTTCTCGACACCTCCTTCGCCTCGTCGCGGCTGCTCCAATTCGCTTCGACAGAGGTGAGTTTTCTCACGATTAATTTTTATTCAAGTTCTTAAATTTGTTTGAATTGGGTGCTTGGTTACATGCTATGATTTGGGTGTTATTTGCTATCATTTGCTGGGTTACTTGAATTTAAACTGATGAGAACAGATGCTATCATTGAAAACTGATGAGAACAGATGCTATCAAAAACTTTGCTTGTTTGTTGTTGCTGCATGTGATGGATCTTTGAATCTAGATGAGGAAAATTTCGTTTGCATGTGCTTGTTTGAACTTCTGTTCATGTGTGTCGTATATATGTGCCTATAAACCCCCCTATGGTTTGATGTTTTGCTATGTATCATGCTTGCATGCCTATATATGAATGATCCCAGTTATAAAGGTCTGTGAACATCCTATAATCTGAAAATAACAAAAATTGACAAGTTTAAAACAATTGTTTGATGAAAATGATGCATGCTAAAATTCTTGGAACCATCATGTGAAGCTTGAATGTTTGTTTAAGTATGGAATTAAAAGTATGTATGTGAATATGTATTTTTGCATATACATGTCACTGTGAGTAAACATACCTGATTTAAAAAGTTTTTTTTAAAATCTGTTAAACCCCTGTTGCATGCAGAAACTTAAGCTTAAATAGGCAAAAAAAAAATGATTTGCATGTTGTAATTAAATGATTTTGTGTATATTTGTTATGGTTCCCAGGCTCTGGTTTAACTGGCTTGAATTTAGAGCAGTGGTTGCTTGCTGTTGGTTTCCAAATAAATTAACTTGTTTAAATTTGAAATCTGTGATATATTTGATGCTTTGGTTAAGTGGTTATTATGAGAAATGATGAATGAATGTATATCAAGTGTGCATGTCTGTTTAGTGTATGCATGTCTGTTGTATGCATATACTTCTCTGATTTGAAGCACAGGCTTTAACAAATTTACAAAAAAATCCAAATCCTTATTTTTCTAATCCTCTTTAGATCCTAGAATTCAAACAAAATGTGTTTGTTAAATCATAATTCAGCTCTTAATAATATCTTTAAAAAGATCAGAAAGTAAATTTTATCTGAAACAAGGATTTGCAGTGAAACTCGAATAAATGCAAAATTCTAGGCTTCCCTTCTGCTTCTCTGTTTGCACATATAAAGGTGAGCAAACCACATTTTTTAAAATCTCGAATTTGGTTTAAATATTGATCTGCATGTGATGATCTTGGATGGAATATATTTGCAAGTATATATGTGTAATTTATGGATGCATGCCTGTATAGTAAAGATGTTTCTTTCTGTTTTGAATTAACAGTTTAGATTTCAAGTTTCAAATTTAAACTGCTATAAATAAAACTGTTCTGTCTTCATTTTTAAAGTGTATTCTTTGTATGGCTGTACTGTGATGGATATTCTGTGTATACAATAAAGTAAATATGTATCTGGGTTTACAGGTATCTGTATACTTGTTTTTTCTAAAACTAAAACTTTAAATAGAATCCATTACCTCTTGATTTGATCTCAGCTAGGATTTGATATGTAAATGAAACATGTTTGTTTAGTATGGGTTCAAGTTATAAATTATAATCAAGTTAAATTAAAAATCTGTTGTCTCTGTAAACTATAAGAACAGTTATTATTTCAAATAAGTAAAACTTCAAACTTCTTAAAATATTAAATTAGGTTTATAACTTGAATGCATATATTGAAATCATGATTTTTAAAACTAAAATCACATTTTTAATTTAGTATGGAGTGAGTATTGCTGGATTGATATGTGTGTGCTCCTGTACACTTATTTTCTCAAACTGTCTTGGGTCACTTTGTTGAACCAGTTTCATTGTCTTGACATCATTGCTTTGAGTTCACTGTCATACTTCCATGTACTCAGTTGAGTTGACTGTTGCATTTGGTTTATTTTGTTACACTCATTTTGTAGTCTGCACTGAGCACTTGAACTTGTATTTGGTTTCCTTTGTCTCAGCCTTGTGTATGCACCTTGTATGCTGTTGCATTGGTGCATTGGGTTTGTCTCAGCCTTGAACCTTTGTAGTTGTTCTAGTCTTCATGTTCATATATGCCTTCCCATTTGCTATTGCCTGGTTTTGGTCTTGAATGCATTCATGTAGCTCACTGTTGTACACATGTTGTCTGCATTTCGTATGTTTGCAACCTTGTTTCATACCTCTGGCTTGTTTGTTGTGAAGTTGTGCACTTGCCCTGCCATTACAACTGCACTTGTACTTCTGTTCACCTGTATCATTTATGTATCTTGTAGTTATCTTTGCCATCTTGGTTTCATCATGCAGTCTGCATTGAACTTTGAGTTGTAGTCTCGAGCTCTGTCTTCATGTAGCTTGCTAGGTGTAGTTGTTATTGCCAGTTGCCTCTAGTTTTGTTGGTCTTTTCTTGGTCATTGCACTGGTCATTGCTTGTGAAGTTAGGTATTGCATCATTTATGTACTTGATAAGTGCACTTCTGATATGCTGCAGCTTGCATCACCGGTGCACTTTGGTCTTTGTGATTTGTACTTGCACACTTGCTCTTGTTGGCATTTCTTTGTGGTATCACTGCTTGTTGTAGCTGGGCTTGTTGTGCATACATGTTTTTATGCTTGTGACATTCATGTTGATTCCATTGCTGTTGACATGCCTTGTACTTGTAGTTGTATTCACTGTTGTAGTTGGGGCTGCTGGATTTGTTGTACACTGCTGCCTGAGTGCCAGTTTACCTTGTATCTTTGTGCATCATTGTAGTTGGTGGTCTTTCACGATTGTCTTTACTGCTGTTACCATTTTATTTCAATTCATTGCAAATTTAATCACTTGAATTAAGATTAATCCTGACTCGAGTGTTTTTTTTGTGTTTTGCAATAAACGCTCGGGTCAGACCGAGTATTTTACGGCTTGAGGATTTTCAGGCAGCGAAGATCGAGAGAGGGGAAAGCACTTCACTAAAGTTTTTCTGGAAAATTTTTCTTATACTTAATAATAAATAAATTGTTCTGCTGTATTAAAATGTAATTCATTGTATAACTCTGATATTTGTATATAAAAGAAAAGCTCATTTATGTGAAATATATTTATTGTTCTGTGATTCTGTGACTGATTCTGTTTAAATGTTATAAACTAAATAACAATCCGTCATTTTGAACGTTTCTAGTTGGTTTAATTACCGACTAGAGGCGGTCAGAGCGGCGGGTCGTTACAAAAGTGGTATCAGAGCTTTGGTTTACACAAAGCTTAGTTTATGGCGTTTAATATGAATAGTTACTAGAATCACTTTAAAGAAAGTGTTTTCAAATCTAAAGAAGTATAAAATTGTTTTCTTTGAAATAAAAGGTATTTTGAAAAGTAGAATCATTTTCGGAGATTCCCCTATCTAAATTTAGGTTTGCGATAGTTTCTCTTCGGTAATGTCTCCTTAGATTTGAGTCTCGATCATTTGAAAACTCGTTATCGAACTGTTGAGATTTACGGAAAGTGAAATATAAGTTAAGTGAATTAATGAATTGGTTTAAATTGGTTTAAATCGAATATTGTGAATATCTCCAAAGTAACAATTGGGAAATGAAATGACATGTCAATTTGGTTGTAATCAAGAGAATTATTGAACTATAACTTGGGGATTTGATTCTGAATTCTTTTGAAAAATTGATTTCAAACGTTGTGAAGAACGATTTAGTAAATAAATGGATTATAAGCATTTAACTTATAATATGGATTTTGGTATATAACTGAGTTATATAGATTGAATCAAGTTAATGAAGGAGATTATAATCGAAGTTTTATAAATAGAAGTGGAATTTGTAAAGATTGTTTATAAATTTGAAACCAATTGAACTTGATAAATGAAACATAAAAGTTGTTAAAGGAGATATATCCGTAATTTTGGACAGCGAATTATCCTTTAAGTTAAATATTGTGATAATAAAAGTTGGTTGGGAATTTTATTCACAATTTTGGACAGTGAATATATTATTAAATAAATCGGTTATGTCTTGGGAAAATGATTGAATAATCCGACCTTCGCTAATGAGGATTGCAAATTTTGATAGGAAATTTAATTGTCGACTTAACTGTATGAATAAAACAAGTTTTGATGTAAAGCTTATATTTCAAGTTTAGACTAATGTCTAAAATAGTTAATATGGAGATATAAATCTAATGAAACCAAAATGGTTTACTAAAGAACTAGTTGACTATTTCGGAAATAGAAAGCAAACGCAAGGTTCAAATGGAATTTAGTTTTCAAATTTGATGTTTGTCAACATGAAAATCCATAATAGATTTAATAGATTCAGTGATGAATTCGAATTTGAATGTGAAGAAAGTGAAGTTAATCCATTTCAAGTTGTTTTAAAATGTGTTAAGAATCGAAATCATAGATTTCAACATTTATTGTTGAAATAGACGTTTTCGAGAGAAAGAAAGGAAATGGTGGACTATAACACTGTTGTTATAGTAAATGGTTTCCGAAAGGAAATGTTTTTTATATAGTATTGGGATTTATATATCTATCTTAAATTCGAATCCCTATACTAGTGATTTTGGGTCGTCGTAACAACGTTTTACGCAACATTCGTTTTGACTCAAATTAATGTGTTTAAAGAATGATTTTCTTTAAGAATGAAATATATACTTGATTATGATTTAAGTATATTGAATGTTTTCCAAGTGTTGGAAATAAATGGATTTGTGAATTACTTATTATTAAATAAGTATGGAAATATTTTTCAATATGAAATGAAAGGTTTGAAATTTTATCTTTTAAAGATAAAGTGAAAAGTGAATGTTTTGAGATTTTATCTTTTAAAGATAAATTGAAAATGAATATGTGAAATCGATTTGAAAATCGTATATTCATAGATATTTTGGAAATGTAAATTCACTATGGAATTTATAAAAGAAAGGGAAATTTGTTAAAAATAAATATTGATTTATTTTTGAAGTGTGGAAATAAATTTACGGATTTGGAACGTAAGTTTAGAATAAATCGGTAAGGATTTATTTGATTGATTTAAATGAACCATTTCAAGTTTAAAATGGATAAATATTTGGAAATGTTTCCGTTTAAGGAAATTGCTTTGAAATTTGTTTTCAAAGATTGAAAGGTGAAAAAATGATTTGAAATTTGTTTTCAAATGGTTAAGTGTGGAAAAAATTATATATATATCTTGTGTAGATGTTTTTGGGAAATTTGAACAATTAGTTCAACTTGAAATTGGATGGTTGATTTGGATTGTATGTTTAACATTGTGAATTGATGACATATCAATTGATCTCTATTAAATATATATCTGTTTGGTGGCGGAGAATTTATTCTCTTAGCTTAACACCCTTCTCTGAGACGTACGAGCTCAGAGGTTATATCGGTAGACATCAATTATGTGTTGAGAATTTACGATGTCACGTAAAATCCAAATCGAGTGTGAAGTCGATAATAAATTGAATTATGAATATGAATTAGGTTTGAGATAACCTTAAAATTCTAAATCGACTTAGAGGAAACTTTTAAATTGGTAATGAGATGGAAAACTCATGAATCCTCTATTTGTTATGGGTATGAGATATTGTGGTTTTCGAAAACTTATATATGAGAATGCAGTGAATTCGAAAACCATTAGTTTGGAAAGTAATTGTTATGGAAAACTTATGTAAGTACATGGGTATGATATGTACGATATGTGAAATGAAATATTATATATGTATGTATGATATTATGTTTTCCAAACTGAGGATATGGAAACATACCTTCCATTTAAATTTTGTGAAGGTTGTTGGAACTCGAGATGAGTGTCCATTTGAAAATCGTAGCTATGTAGAATTCCATTAGTTGGATTGACCATTTGATTTCCATTAGTTGGACTGGCCATTTATTTTCCATTAGTTGGATTGGCCATTTGTTTTCCATTAGTTGGAATGACTAGCGTAATTTGAGGGGCGAGATGCCTACAGTTACCAGCGATTCCACTGGGATAGTGGCGCAACCGCCGAGTAAACTGCAATCTAGATGCCAAAGCGAAATTCGAGGGGCGAGATGCCTACGGTCACAAGCGATTCTACTGGGATAGTAGCGTAACCGCCGTGTGGACCGCGATCTATGGCAACAACCATGGCGAAATTCAAGAGATGAGAAATCTACAGTTACGAGCGATTCTACTGGGATAGTAGCGGAACCGCCGGGTAAACTGTGATCCATGAGGGAATGTGCTTTCCATATCCATTTTTTAAAAAAAGATTTTTAAAGTATTTTCACTGGGAATTGAAGCAAGTATATTTAGTACTTGGAGATTTTTAGACTTGCGCCTGGCCAGCGTATGCCTAATGTCTTTAAGAACGACAATAGACTTGTTAAATTTCGAGTTAGCAAGTATTTTCAAAGTTTAAATAGAAAATCAACAGTCTGAAATTAAAGTAACATAAAATTCCAACCTAATGAACTAAGGAAGAGGATTTTTGAAATGTTTTGATAATCCATAGCTTTGGAAAAGATATAATATGTAAATGAAGTGTTTCAAGTTTAAAATTGAGTTTTTTTTAAGTTGGAAATTTTAGTAGAAGACTTTTGCGTCTTGATTTTAGAAATTAATGAACAAGAGTTAATTAACAAAGCTAATGAGACAAAACAAATAGAATGAATCCTATACTTATTTATTTATTTTTAATAAGTTTCAAACTTGATAAAATTGAGTAGGGTATAAATATTAGTGAAATTTTAACAATCAATTTTCCTTACTTGTAATTTCGGGACGAAATTCTTTTAAGGAGGGGAGATTGTAACGGCCCTGAATTTTGAATAATTTAAATTGAAAATATTAATTTATTTTAGATAATTGAATGATGATTTAAATTGAATTCCCAATATAACGATGAATTTGGCGATTAACTTTTAGAATTTAATCTATTGAAAGTTGAATAATAATTTAAATTTGACATTGGAGTTGAAATTGAATATTGAATTTGTATTTTAAATTCAAACTAATGACTTAGGAAAATAATTTGGATACAAGTATTATTTATGTAAATTTATAGAGGGATGGTTAGTTTTAATAACATTCTTTTCTTTAACTTAAATAAAAAAAATATAAAAGAAATTTTGTTTAAGAATTTATGGGCTGTATAATATTGGCCCATTCTCTTCTTTTTTGTTGTGCTGTAATATTATCTAAGGCTATACTCGATTCCCTCTCTATTTTCATTCGTAACCCTAGATCTTAAACACACGAAAGAAAATTAAAAATGGCGGCCTCGTTCTTTCGTCCCTCTACATCAAATTAGGGATTTCGTTCGTCTTCCTTCAACAAATTAGGGCTTCGGCTTCAATTTTTCTCGACACCTCCTTCGCCTCGTCGCGGCTGCTCCAATTCGCTTCGACAGAGGTGAGTTTTCTCACGATTAATTTTTATTCAAGTTCTTAATTTTGTTTGAATTGGGTGCTGGGTTACATGCTATGATTTGGGTTTTATTTGCTATCATTTGCTGGGTTACTTGAATTTAAACTGATGAGAACAGATGCTATCATTGAAAACTGATGAGAACAGATGCTATCAAAAACTTTGCTTGTTTGTTGTTGCTGCATGTGATGGATCTTTGAATCTAGATGAGGAAAATTTCGTTTGCATGTGCTTGTTTGAACTTCTGTTCATGTGTGTTGTATATATGTGCCTATAAACCCCCCTATGGTTTGATGTTTTGCTATGTATCATGCTTGCATGCCTATATATGAATGATCCCAGTTATAAAGGTCTGTGAACATCCTATAATCTGAAAATAACAAAAATTGACAAGTTTAAAACAATTGTTTGATGAAAATGATGCATGCTAAAATTCTTGGAACCATCATGTGAAGCTTGAATGTTTGTTTAAGTATGGAATTAAAAGTATGTATGTGAATATGTATTTTTGCATATACATGTCACTGTGAGTAAACATACCTGATTTAAAAAGTTTTTTTTAAAATCTGCTAAACCCCTGTTGCATGCAGAAACTTAAGCTTAAAAGGGCAAAAAAAAATGGTTTGCATGTTGTAATTAAATGATTTTGTGTATATTTGTTATGGTTCCCAGGCTCTGGTTTAACTGGCTTAAATTTAGAGCAGTGGTTGCTTGCTGTTGGTTTCCAAATAAATTAACTTGTTTAAATTTGAAATCTGTGATATATTTGATGCTTTGGTTAAGTGGTTATTATGAGAAATGATGAATGAATGTATATCAAGTGTGCATGTCTGTTTAGTGTATGCATGTCTGTTGTATGCATATACTTCTCTGATTTGAAGCACAGGCTTTAACAAATTTACAAAAAAAATCCAAATCCTTATTTTTCTAATCCTCTTTAGATCCTAGAATTCAAACAAAATGTGTTTGTTAAATCATAATTCAGCTCTTAATAATATCTTTAAAAAGATCAGAAAGTAAATTTTATCTGAAACAAGGATTTGCAGTGAAACTTGAATAAATGCAAAATTCTAGGCTTCCCTTCTGCTTCTCTGTTTGCACATATAAAGGTGAGCAAACCACATTTTTTAAAATCTCGAATTTGGTTTAAATATTGATCTGCATGTGATGATCTTGGATGGAATATATTTGCAAGTATATATGTGTAATTTATGGATGCATGCCTGTATAGTAAAGATGTTTCTTTCTGTTTTGAATTAACAGTTTAGATTTCAAGTTTCAAATTTAAACTGCTATAAATAAAACTGTTCTGTCTTCATTTTTAAAGTGTATGCTTTGTATGGCTGTACTGTGATGGATATTCTGTGTATACAATAAAGTAAATATGTATCTGGGTTTACAGGTATCTGTATACTTGTTTTTTTTAGATTAAAACTTTAAATAGAATCCATTACCTCTTGATTTGATCTCAGCTAGGATTTGATATGTAAATGAAACATGTTTGTTTTGTATGGGTTCAATTTATAAATTATAATCAAGTTAAATTAAAAACCTGTTGTCTCTGTAAACTATAATAACAGTTATTGTTTCAAATAAGTAAAACTTCAAACTTCTTAAAATATTAAATTAGGTTTATAACTTGAATGCATATATTGAAATCATGATTTTTAAAACTAAAATCACATTTTTAATATAGTATGGAGTGAGTATTGCTGGATTGATATGTGTGTGCTCCTGTACACTTATTTTCTCAAACTATCTTGGGTCACTGTGTTGAACCAGTTTCATTGTCTTGACACCATTGCTTTGAGTTCACTGTCATACTTCCATGTACTCAGTTGAGTTGACTGTTGCATTTGGTTTATTTTGTTACACTCATTTTGTAGTCTGCACTGAGCACTTGAACTTGTATTTGGTTTCCTTTGTCTCAGCCTTGTGTCTGCACCTTGTATGCTGTTGCATTGGTGCATTGGGTTTGTCTCAGCCTTGAACCTTTGTAGTTGTTCCAGTCTTCATGTTCACATATGCCTTCCCATTCGCTGTTGCCTGGTTTTGGTCTTGAATGCATTCCTGTAGCTCACTGTTGTACACATGTTGTCTACATTTCGTATGTTTGCAACCTTGTTTCATACCTCTGGCTTGTTTGTTGTGAAGTTGTGCACTTGCCCGGCCATTACAACTGCACTTGTACTTCTGTTCACCTGTATCATTTATGTATCTTGTAGGTATCTTTGCCATCTTTGTTTCATCATGCAGTCTGCATTGAACTTTGAGTTGTAGTCTCGAGCTCTGTCTTCATGTAGCTTGCTAGGTGTAGTTGTTATTGCCAGTTGCCTCTAGTTTTGTTGGTCTTTTCTTGGTCATTGCACTGGTCATTGCTTGTGAAGTTTGGTATTGCATCATTTATGTACTTGATAAGTGCACTTCTGATATGCTGCAGCTTGCATCACTGGTGCACTTTGGTCTTTGTGATTTGTACTTGCACACTTGCTCTTGTTGGCATTTCTTTGTGGTCTGCACTGCTTGTTGTAGCTGGGCTTGTTGTGCATACATGTTTTTATGCTTGTGACATTCATGTTGATTCCATTGCTGTTGACATGCCTTGTACTTGTAATTGTATTCACTGTTGTAGTTGGGGCTGCTGGATTTTTTGTACACTGCTGCCTGAGTGCCAGTTTACCTTGTATCTTTGTGCATCGTTGTAGTTGGTGGTCTTTCACGATTGTCTTTACTGCTGTTACCATTTTATTTCAATTCATTGCAAATTTAATCACTTGAATTAAGATTAATCCTGACTCGAGTGTTTTTTTTGTGTTTTGCAATAAACGCTCGGGTCAGACCGAGTATTTTACGGCTTGAGGATTTTCAGGCAGCGAAGATCGAGAGAGGGGAAAGTACTTCACTAAAGTTTTTCTGGAAAAATTTTCTTGTACTTAATAATAAATAAATTGTTCCGCTGTATTAAAATGTAATTCATTGTATAACTCTGATATTTGTATATAAAAGAAAAGCTCATTTATGTGAAATATATTTATTGTTCTGTGATTCTGTGACTAATTCTGTTTAAATGTTATAAACTAAATAACATTCCGTCATTTTGAATGTTTCTAGTTGGTTTAATTACCGACTAGAGGGGGTCAGAACGGTGGGTCGTTACAACCATTGACCATCATGTTTGGCGGTTAAACATAAATTCGAATTTTTATTTATATTTATGTTTAGAACATAAATATTTTTTCTTCTAAAACCTTCAAATATAAGTTGCTTGTTATTATCAAAAATATTACACCTACCTTTTTTGAAATTGATTTGAAAACCTTTATTGCATAATGGGCTAATACTTAGTAGGTTGTATTTTAAATTTTCTACTAATAAAACTTTTGTAATAATAGAAAAGTTAGAAATACCAGAGTTGATGACTTCTCAAATGCCCACGACATATCCTTTTGAATTATCTCTAAAGGTTACCATTCCACCGTCGATGTAAGTTATATTTGATAACAATTTTTGAATTTTCGATCATATGCTTAGAGCATCCGCTATCTAGTATCCATTTCTCCTTTTTTTATTTTGGGTGTCTGCAAAATAAAAGATGTTTTAATTGGTACCCATATATTTTGTTAGGGTCCTAGATGTTAGAAGAAGGTAGCCATACCCAAGATGGTTTGGTACCTTTATAAATATAATTTTTATTATGGACTACATTTTCTAAGAAATTATTAATATTTTTTTCTAATCAAATGATTATTTGTCTTAGGAATCCAAATTTTCATATTTTTGATATTCATATTAGACTTAGGTAAACTTTTAGTCTTTTTATAAATATAAATCTTAGCATCATTTCTCTCCTTTTTAGAAGTATTTTTAAATCCTATTCCATTTCTATTACCTGATGGTTTTGAAGCTTTGATAAGATTTTCCAAATGTTATTTTCCTTTTTTAATTTTGAACATTATTTGTAATTTTATCCAATTTTTCCTTTAATTCTAAATTTTAAATTTTCAAAATTTCAATATTACTCTTCAAGTGGACATTTTCTTTTAACAAATTATCCTTTATTATTTTAGTTTTATTAAAATCAATAGCAATAGCCTCACTTTCTATCAAATTATTTTCAATTTTTTCTTGAGATAATTCTAGTTCTTCTTCTAAGATAATATTTTCATCTTTTAACATTCCTACTTCAAGTTCTAGTCTATTTATTTTGGCTATATGCTCTTTGTTCAATTTTTTAATTTGTCTAAATTTATCATCTAATTCCATGCCAAGTTCTAATAGTTCATCGTAGCTAAGTTTTGGACATACCTCATCAGTTTGTGCCATAAAACACACATTAGCTTGTTCTCCATCACTATTGCTATCACTTTCGGATGATGAAGAATCCAAGTCATCCCATGTTACTTCGAAAGCCTTCTTCTTTTTGAGCTTTTCAAATTTGTTCTTCTTTTTACCATTATTGAGCTTGGGGCAGTCTTTCTTCATATATCCAAATTGATCACAATCATAGCATTTGATTGATGTTTGATTCGTTGAGCTTGATTTTCCTCCTTTCTGAAATTTAGCCATTTTCCTAAACTTCTTGAATTTGTTGTAATTTTTGGCAATAAATACAATTTCTTCTTCGTCTAAGTCGGAATCTTCATTTGTTGCTGGGAATGTTATGTTCTTCTTTTTTGAATTTAGTTCTTTTCGTGCCTGCAAATTAGCTTCATAGGACATTAAGTTTCCTATCACTTCTTAAACTAAGAGTGCTAAAAGATCATTAGCTTCTTCGATAGCTAATACTTTTCTTTCCTACTCTGGAGTTAAAGAATTGAGTATTCTAGATACTAAATCAAAATTTTGTAAATTTGACTCCAAGTGCCATTAAATCATGTTGAATGGTTTGAAATCTAGAGTACATATCTACTATAGATTCATTTTGTTTCATTTTAAATGGTGAGAATTGATTTTGTAAAATTGATATCTTGGTTTGTTTAACTTTGTTTGTGCCTTCGTGTGTGATTGTAGTGCGCCAAATATCAAATGTAGTGTTACATAACATGACACGTGAGAATTCATTTTTATCTAATGAGCAAAATAAAACATTCATAGCTTTGGCATTATTAGAAGCCGCAATTTTTTGTGTATCGGTCTATGTGTTCATAGCAGTAGTAGGTGCTTCATATTTATACTGAGTGGCTGACCAAATTTCTAGACCATTAGCTTCCATAAAAATTCTCATACGTGTTGACCAATATGCATAGTTAGAGCCATTAAAAAGTGGGGGTAGTGTTGTGGATTGTCCTTCTTGAAAAATACTTGCCATATTAAAATGATTCAAAAACGTGTTACTGTACTTTGATCAAACCTCGCTCTGATACCAATTGAAAGTCTATACGATGGATCGTGTAGTGTATATGCAAGTATATGTGACTAACTATATGATGTAACTAATATAAAATTAATCTAGTAAAATATAGACTAAGCACACCAGGATTTTATACTGGTCCGGACTTTCCGTCCTACGTCCAGTCCCGAAGCTTCCCTTCGAAATTCGACTATCAAACACCCTCACTTCACCCGGAGGAATAGGCTTGGTTACAATAGCTTATTCTTGTCAAGTATGTGTTCTATAACACGAATATCGACTATTAAGTACAAATGCTTCATATATATATATATATATATATATAGAGAGAGAGAGAGAGAGAGAATATTGATTGAAGAGTTCTGAATATATGGAAAAGTGAAATAAATATATGATTGTATAAGAGTAAAGAACACAAGTAAGTAAGGTGAAATCTTCTCTTCGATTCTTGATGTTATTTATAGTGGTAGAGAGATTCCTTGAGTAGTTGCATCCATTAACAAGTGTTCTATGGTCGCTTCTGATGGAGATGAAGAGTTGCAGCAAAGAGAAGTGAAGATGTCTTTCAAATGCGGCAGTTGTTATTTGAATTTCAAAATTCGAGTTCAGTTCCAAACGTCTGGAATATGTCTCAGACGTCTAGCTCTATATATTTTTTGTATACAGTAGCCTTTCAGATGTTTGAGTACATTAACCAGACGTCTGATTCTGTCTGGTTTGTAATCCAGAGGATTTATTCAGACGTCTGGCTAGTGCACCCAGATGTCTAATCCTATGCATGTTGCTTTTAGTGTATCTGTGTTATTGCTCTACTGATCCTATCAACTTGTAGTCTCTTGATATGTTCTTTGAGCCTTGTTCTTTTCTCTCTAGTGATGTTATTTTAGCAATTACCTGTAAATAGACATATATATACATTTTTGATTTCCATTGTATAGTTGTTGTCATCGAAACCATAAATTTGATTTCCTAACAACCTTCACATTTATCAGTCCAAACATACTTCCTATCGTTCCTTGTTAGTATAGTCATAGTTGTTGCTATACAGGAGAAATCTTTAATAAATATCCAGTAATAACCAGACAACCCCAAGAAACATCTGATTTTAATCATAATTTTGGTTTCCTTCTAATTATTGATGGCTTCAATCTTTGATGGATATATAGATAATCCATTCTCAAAAACCAAATTACCAAGACACTTCACTTCACTTGCCCTAAAATGACATTTCAAAGACTTTGCCTTTAGCTGATGCTGCCTTAGGGTATTTATCACTATTCTTAGATGAACTTCATAATCCCATTCATTGTTAAAATATACCAAGATGTCATCATTGAATACCAAAACGAATCTATCTAAATGTTGGTGGAAGATTTGGTTTATCAAGTCTATAAAGAAAGCAGGTGCGTTGGTTGGTACAAATGGCATGACTAACTAATCGTATGAACCATATCTTGTTCAAAATGCCATTAACAATATACTTTCCTCTGCAACTTTTAAGCAATAGAATCCTGTTGCTAAGTCCACTTGCAATAACTCATTGGCTCAACTCAGTTGGTCAAAATAAATCATCAATTCTAAGCAAAAGATATCGATTCATCACGGTCTTTTGATTTAGCTTTCTATGATCAATAGATTCCATGGGACCCATCCGGCTTATTTACAAATACAACCGCAGTTCTCAAAGGCGAGCTACTTATTATAACCAATTTCTTCCCTTCTAGCTCCACTAGTTGCACCTTTAATTCCTTCATCTCAGTATGCGACATCCTGCTAGGTGGACTACTTATGGGTTTAGCTCTAGGTATGAGATCTATCTGAACTCAATTACTAGTTTCAATGGTAGCCCTATAATGGACTCAAAGACATCGGCATATTTCCTTACAATAAAAGCTCAATTGATTTCATCCTTCGCATCCTCCATGGCACAAAACAGTTGTCATACACTAAAACTCAATTCCGTTAATGAGTATAAAATTTGATTACTACAATTAGGATGTCTTAAGGATATTATTCCATCGATAAAATATTCAAGCATCATACATGCTTAACAAATCCACATCGAAAATTATCCCAAAATCCACAAAATCAAACACATGTAATTCATAGGTAAAATTATGACCTAACATATCAAATTCTAATTAGTTACATCTCATTCCAGGAGTTGCATAGCCTCCTATTAGATTCACAACATTGGAGAGGTTATAAGGTATATCGGTTCAAGGTTTAATTATTTACTAAACATTCAGATATAAAAGGATGTGATGCTCCAATATCAAATAACACTTTCACAGGTATGCTACGTATAAAAAGTGTATCTTCCAACATAGCCTTCCCTTTCTTCTTAGTAGTTAGTTTGGAAGTTATAGGTTCCAAAGCATAAACCTTTCCTTTCTCAGCTTTGACCAGCTTGAAACAGTCTCTGTTGAAATGACCCAGCTTGTTATAATCATATATCTCACTCATTTCTTATTAATAACCTTCTTGTTAACCCCATCATGACAATCATTGGCATTGTGCCCCTTTTATCACATTTGTAACAAGTAATTTCATATTTTCCTTTCTTGGAAACTTCACCCTTCTGAGTTCTCTTCTTCCTTTTCTAATTAAATAACTTCCTCTTCTTGCCTTGAGGACCAACAAGCTTGTCCTCGCCCACCATAAACTTATCCTACATGATTGGTACAAGATAGCCTTCATTCCCCAAAGCCATGTATACAATAACGTTAACGGATCTCTAAGGTGTTGCATAGTTTTTGTAGCAATTTTAGGCTTCAACTCCCGAATAAGATTCATGTTTTTCATAACCAAAGTGTTAATGTTGGCATGACCATGCCTTCAGAGCTCATCAAACTTGGTCGCATACTCCAGAACTAACATATCACCTTGTTCTAAATCTATGAACTTCCTGAACTTAGTGGCTTTTCTATGCCACGCAAGAAATGTTCCTTAAACCTTCCTCTAAAATCGATCCAAGAAACATCATCCTCCAACACACCATAGTTACTATGTTCTACCAACACAGTGCAGTTCCTTACAATTATCTAGAAGTTAGCCTTCTCTTTTGTTTATAAGTCAGATCAGCAAAGATCCTTTCACAGTGCATAAGCCAATACTTCACTTCAGTGGTATTTTATGTATCCTAAAACGACCTTCCACCCAAACCGATGTAGACCGTACTAAGCATTGCAAAGTTATTAAGAGCGACTACATTAGGTATGGTAGCTCTCGCACCGCCTATGTTAAATCCAACATTTCCTTCAATCATCCCAGCCACTCTCTAGCTTGCATTATGTTTACATAGAATTAGTACATAAACCCCATATCAACCAACACTACTCTATCACCCATGTTTGCATTAGCATTGGTCATTCAATTAGCATTTTCTCTTACACTAGGCTGAATATTTCCATTAGTCATGGTGCTTCTGCCTCCTAAATTAGATCTTCCACTTCTAGTATCCATAACTTCTTCTATCGTAATCTGCATACGAGCTTTCATGAGATTCAGTGGAAAGGGCTAAAGATAGAGAAGAGAAATAATCATCAGTAGCCATACATAGTTGTGTGTGTATAATAATAAATACATTACTGTAGTATTATCCCATTCCTCGATTTAATATTTCCATTTTTTTCTTAGTCTAGGTTATGTTTTTCAATAATCTTATTAAATTTTAAATAACCATTAGTCTGAAACCAAGTTATAACACCTCCTATTTAAATACAAGAAAACAGACACCAGTGATATTGCAGTCATTGTTATTATTATTGTCCAATGATAAAATGAGGTCGGTTATTGTATCATTAACATCAAGAGTATAGGAATTCAAAAAAATTCATGAGATAATTTCATTCATCCATTGCATATTCAATGCATAACCCGATGATTAGAACATTCGAATAAAATAATTATAACTACAAAATATAATTTTAAGAGCGACATGTGATGATGCCCTATTAAGTGATCAAAGTCATAACTATGGATGGTTAGAAAACCTATCATTATATACAAATCTAATCTGTTATACTACATAGCAGAATAAACTAAAACTAATATTAGCTTTCCTCCTACATGTCTCTAAAATGCTTTATTCATCTAAATATGAAAACCCTAATCCCATCCTACTCAAACAAGTGTTCGAGAATTTAAGGAAAAATAAAAAAAAACTCTAGGTTAGACAAAAAAGTCAAGCATAATATTCATTGGATAGAATGAGACAAGCCTAACACATGGTGCTCCCTTCTACCACAATGGTCAGAACATAGCATAAACATATATTAAATGGGTTAAAGGTGAGTAGGCCAAAATTCGATGGTGTTTAAGGGTTACGCATTCTCTATATCTACCCATCCCATTGGAGCGTCCATACATGGAAGCAACTTTCATAGGTTCATTATAACCCTATTAGTTTTCATAGACCAATTAAAAACCTATTAGGCTAACTAAGATCAAAACCAAATAAAACCAACAATTTCCATTCCTACAAGGATGCCTAGATATTCCCATGATATAATAAAAATAATAGTGAGTATCTCACTCAATTCTCAGATGTGTACACCTAAAATTTAGCCTCATTTGGCAAAGCCCTACATAATAGAATCATTGACCTTAACTGAGGGGCTTAATCAGTTACAGTACATGGCGCTACCTAGCACCAGTCCACATAACTTATTCAATTTTTCTAGACACCGAATAAGTTATTTTTTTACATACCAATTTCAAGTATGCTGACACAAACTGATCTTACGGTATCCTAGATATAATTACACTCACACAAGAGGATAACCTGGCCATACCCACTAATGGAATAACCATACATGGTTATCGATTCCATATCCCTAATGTCACATTATTCGATAATTTCATACAAATAAGCGCATTAATAGTTTACATAGGTAATAACATAACTAACCAAGATATTTAATTAAATACACAAAGTTACCATCAACAATATAAATATGTTTGAATGATAGTCATTTATACATAAGTCATATATAAATTACACGTAATTTATTTCATATAAATTCAAAGAAATTTGGGGCTTACTTTTCATTTATACAAAAGTCACATATAAATAACACACAATTTTGTGATAGATGCAATTCGATGTAGGTGTTTCCCTAGTTGCATCAATGTGGTTCACTCGGATCTCGTCGAAGTTTATTTTTACGTTTGAAGAATTTGCTAAGAAGTTTTTGGAGCAGTTCAGGCTCTATGCTACTTGGCCTAAGGATGTGATGTCCTTATCGAGTATTTCTTAGGGACATAAAGAGTCGTTGAAAGGCTTCCTGGATAGATTTAATATTTCCATCATAAAGGTAAACAACCGGATTGAGGATATGGTGTTAATGGTTTTGTTCCGAGGGATACATTTAGATACGGATTTTGTAAAATGGTTGAATGTGGAACAGCCGACTATTATAGAGGAGTTCCATCAAAAGGTTAAATAGTTCTTACGCTTGGAATAGGAAAACCAGGTTTCTGAAAAGTAAGTGCCGGATGGTCAAAGGAAGTTATTCAAAGTTATGTAGCTATTAAACAGACCTATGGGAGCCGTAATGAAGTTGTGAATGCAGGAAATTCTAATAACCAAAGAACAGTAATCAGGGCATTAGTGGTGAGAGTAACGCCAAAACGCATCCAAGGAATATGAAACCAGAGTAATATATGCCTTTAAATGACATGCCAAAATTATCTACCTTGCTATGCAAGGAACTGAGAAGTATTGTCGATTCTAAGAGACCCTTGGACATAACACGAATAAATGCCATCACTTGAAGGATATTTTTGAGGAGTTAATCCCTAAAAAGAAACTACAGCAATATATTAGAGAGTCGTAGAATGGAAGACGGAATGTTAGACCACAAGGGTTAAATGCCAAAGGGAACCAGCCTGGACTCGATGAAGAGAGGCCCAGGCAGGCTGATGGAATTAGAGGACCTAATCCAATGGAGAAAAGATGAAATGAGATAGAGTGGTATGCGAATTCTTTGAAGTATGTAACGTAGGAGAGCTGCTTTGCCATTGAGGATAGGCTATGGCTAAGAAGCAAAGGTGGCTGACTCATAATATAGTCTTTTGTAATAAGGATTCTGATAGGATTGAAGCACCAACCTTTGATCATATGGTGATAACGCGGTTGTGGGTTTAGCTACTAGCACCGAGTCTTAGTGGATTGTGGAAGCTTAGTGAATATTCTATTCAAAAATACTTTTGATCGGATAAAAGTAAGCTCGATGGAGGTTAAGCCTTGTAAATCCAAGATTCAAGGATTTACCGAAGAGGTGAAGGAATCCATCTGGACCGTTGATTTGTCTGTGGAGTTAGGAGACGGAGACCGCAAGATCGAACGGGTTCTAAAGTTTGTGATTGTTGTTGAATTTTCAGCATATAATGCCTTTCCAGACCAACTTACCCTAGCTAGTTTTAGAATAGCATTGAGTCTTTGACGATGAGGTTCGCTACGGAGAATAGGGCCGGACCAATTTGTGGCGACCAAAGCATTATTCGAGAATGTTACGTTATTGAGCTCAGAGAGATAAAGAGATGGAAGAAAGGGAAAGGTAAAAGGAAAGCTCTTTAGATCAAGGTCACTTACGTATTGTAACCAATGCCCAAGCCATGGCTCAAGACCATAGTAAATTCTTTAAGCCTACGAACCCTAGGAAGTGATTAGAAGAAGTTGAGGCAGCACTAGCTGAGCCGATGATCAATGTTTCGATTGATATGGATGACCCTATTCTGGTCCTTAACATCAGATCTTATCTTAGCGCCAAACTGAAGAAGAAGTTAGTCGGTTTTCTTCGAGCAAACCTAGTTTTTTTTCTTGGAGACATGCGGATATGTACGAGATATCGTTGAAGATAGCATGTCATGAACTGAATGTAGACCTTAAATATCCCTTGTAAAACAATTAGGACGCAGTCTGGATCTAGAGCAATCCATTGCATTGAACGGGGAAGTGGATAAGCTAAAGGCAAATGACTTATCTATAAAGCTTTATACCCTAAATGGGTATAGAACCCAATGCTAGTTAAAAAAGAAAATGGAAAGTGGCAAACATGCATTTATTACTTAGACTTGAATAAAGTATGCTCGAATGACAGTCCCATTCCCCAGAATTGATTAGCTGGTAGAAAGGACCGCTGGACATGAGTTACTTTCTTTCATGGATGATTACTACAGATATAAAAAAATACCTATGCGCATTCCAGATCAGGAGCACACAAGTTTTATAGTAGATTTGGGATTGTATAGCTACCGAGTGATGCCATTTCGTTTGAAGAACGATGGAGTTGCTTATCAGAAATTGGTGAATTCCATGTTCAAGGGCTAGATCAGACGAACAATGGAAGTGTGTATAGATGATACGCTTATAAAGTTATGGCTATCGTTGAACTACATGGATGATCTTTCTGAAATGTTTGATGCACTATCGAAGTGTGAGATAAAATTAAATCCATTAAGGTGTTCCTCTAAAGTTACATCGGGTAGATTTTTGTGATTTATTGTGAATTCAAGGGGCATTGAGGCAAATCCGAAGCAATTTAATGCCTTGAAACATGTGACTGCCCTAAGTACAATGAGGGAAATCAGAGCGTGAACGGGAACGTTGTCGGGATAACTAGGTTCATCTCAAAGGCAATGGATAAATGCATACCGTTCATTGATGCCTTCGAAAAGAGAAAGGAAATTTCGTTTGGATGAAGGAATGCTAGGACATTCTCAAGGAATTACCGAGGTACATGAAAAGACCACCAGTTCTGTCCAAGCCTTTGGATGGAGAAGATATGTTATATATTTGGCAGTGTTTGCTCATAATGGTACGTGAGGAGACCAAGACCTAGAGGCCGATATGCAACATCTACAAGCGGTTTATCAGAGCTCAAAAGAACTATTTGAAGCTGGAAAAGCACGCTTATTTCTTGTTGCTTGCTTCGAGGAAGTTGCGACCATAGTTCTAAATGATTTAAGGGGTGTGTTGTAGTTTGATGTAATTCGACAGTGGGTTGTTGATTGAAGTCGTGAGCAATGATTAGGCTTTTGATTTGAAGTGTGGTGATTTGAGGACGATTGGCGGCGACTTGCTTGAAGCGGGGAGATAGTGGAGATGTGAACAGTAGAGATGATCAGTGTATTAGGCAGTGGAATAGTTGAAGTAGTGGGCTATTTTGCTGCCTTGATAAAGTGGAGTGTAGATATATGTGGTGTGGCAGGGTGTAGCAGCAGACAAAGGAAGTGATGGTTGGTAGAGGAGATTGGTGTGTGGTGAAGCTGATGCAGAGGGTGGTTTGTGGCACTATCAGGTGGAATGTGGATGCAAGTGGGTATTGGTTTGATGAATATAGGTGGCATGGTTATAGTGATGGTCAGTGGAAATTTCATGATGAATTTGGCAAGGGAGAGGGAATAATGTATGGGCTGTTGTAAGAGCAGGGATAGTGAGCGACAGAACTTTGGAGTGCAAAGTGTGAATGGTTGCTGTTGGAAGTGGCATGGATGATGTGGTCAGGTAAAATCATCACCTTTGATTACTGGTAGGTTGAATTTGTAGTGGCTATGGCAAATGCAGGTGGTTCAGTTTGTGGTGATTAGAATGACGAGGCAGTGGTTCAAGAAGTAGTAGAGCAGCAGTTAGAGTTGATTGTAGAGGAGAGTTTGGTGGTTGTTTGATGAATGTAGAGGGGTTTTGGAAGAAATGGTTGTATGCAAATTGCAACAGTTTGTGAAGTATGAATGGCAGTTAGGAAGTAAGTGGTCAGGAGGATGTATTGCTTTGAGTAGTGGTTGAAGTGTTGATGAATAGGGGTTGTAGAGACAGAGAGGAAGTTGTGTGCAGAGAAATAAAAGTGACAGTGTCACAAAAAAAGAAATGTAACAGAGTAACCAAATATAAATGAAGATGTAAAATAAAATAAAGTGAAATAAGAAAATTTATGAAACTGTGGATGTTTTTCTCTCTATTTTATAAATGCAAATGCCAAATATAAAAACACAAATGCAAACACACACAAACAAGTGCAAGAAACAAACACACAACAAAAATTCCTCTTTTTTTTTAATGCAAACACAAAAAATAAAAACACACAAAATAAAAACATACAAAAATCAAAGAAAAATAATTCGAAGAATAGAAAATCAAAATCAAAGCGATTCTCCAGCAATGGCGCCAAAAACTTGTTCATTGACGAAAATTCCATCGGTTTAGAAAACCATCGAATGAGTTTAAATTAAAAATAACCGCAAGCGCACGGCGTACTATTGAAGTACGTGGCGAATACGGGTCAATCTGTAGGGAATTGATGATTTTGAATTTCTATTCAATCAAATTAACCAAAGTTGAAAGCGTGATTAGCTAAAAATGTAAGAAACTAACAAAAACTAGCAAAAGAAAAATAGATAAAAATATGAGAGTTAAATGACAATTTAGAGATAAATCCACTTTCTAGATCATATAATTCAACAATTAATGAAATTATGATCTCTTTTTTGGTCATAAGTGAGTTTAAATGATGTGTTTATCACAAGTATGGCTCATTTGTGCTATTAGTTAGCTCAACATAAGCCATCAAACTATAACAAAACCTTTAAAGCACTTACTAACTCTCATGAAAACGACAACAAAGTTGAAAATGAAATCTATTTTAAGTATGGCCTATTAACTATTAATTAGAAATATAGACCATCAAATTTGAATTTCAAATCACTTTCTTATGCCATAATCATATTTTGATGAAGAGGCATTTGTGTTAGTGATTGTTTAAGCGTAACATATTTGGTGTCAATAATATTGGCTATCAAATTCAAAACAAAAACAACAAATTAAACCACTTCAAGCATTATCATTAAGCACAAAAAGAGAGCTGTAATTACCAAAATGTTGAAGCTACATGATTAGAGGCTTCATTATCCCTAAATTGAAGGGATTAGCCTCTCATATTTGTCATCAAAACAACAAATGTAGCTAGCAACATGAGCGAAAAGAAAAGGAAAAAAAAAAGCAAGATAAAGAAAAACTATTATACTTGCATGAAAAATAAATCTACACTACAATATGAAAGTAAATAAGCATGAAAAGGAAAAGAATATGTATTGAAGTTGCATAAAAAAATTAAATAAAGAAAAACGGCTAAGTAGCCATGAAAAGAAAGAAGAGAGCTTGGTTTTATTTTGAGCCTAAAACTAACTAAAGAGAGACTAACTAATAGGAGGGTTACATGAAACATAAGGGGTATTTTATACAAGCATGAAACCCTAATCCATAATTTGGGGAATGACCAAACTACCCTTGAGAAAGTATGGAGGCCAAGTGTGATGACCTGGAATTTTGGGCAATATCAATTTAATAATCTGCATTAAAATTTAAATTGATTTGATTATCTTTGTTAATAATTTGGAATTGATTTAATAATCTAATTAAATAAATATTTAATTGGTGAATTTTTATCTTTTAAAAGCTAATAAAATAATTTCTATTTATAATATATATATATAATTGTATATATTGTAAATAGATAAGCTTTGTTTTAAATTTAATAAATAAAGGCATCTTTTCTAATTCTAATATTTTTAGTAATTTGGAAATTTGTTTTTATTTAGTATATGCTTTACAAAGCTATTTAATAAATAAATATATGGTTTTTAAATACTTAAGAAAATGTTAAAGCTTAAGTTTAAAATAGAAATTAATTAACAAAAAGGTTTGTTTTAATTGCTTTTTAAATATAGCTTAATTTGCTTTATAAATTATTTAAAATTTGATAAATGAGTTATTTTTAAAACAATATGGATAATGTATTGTTTTTACAAATAGATTTTAATAGGAATACAATTGTTTTTCAAATTAAATTTGTGTAGTTACATATGTATATATATAACTTGATTTTTAAATTGGATTTTATAATTTAATTTGAATTTGAATTAATTTTGAAATTCAAAAAGATGGATATTTTAAATATATTTAGGTTTTAAAAGATATTTGAATAAGCTTTTATTTATAAATATAATTAGTTTTGTTTCTTTAAAATAAATTACATATAGATAAGTACTTAATAAATAAAGAAAAAGACTTTTATTTACTTTTAAAATAAATACTAATTACTTAAAAAGACAAGTGTATGTATATTAAGTTGTTTTAAACAAGTGTAAATAAACAAACAAGAGTTTTGACAAGTGTCATGTTTTAATTTCATTTTTCTTTGATTTTTATTAAACCATAAATTAAGTTATATAAACAAACATCTCTCATTTCCTTTTCTTTTCCTAATCTCATTTCTAAACAAAGAAAATAAAAGCAATCTCAGATCAAAAACTATAAATCAATTTTTTTCAAAATTAAGCCAAATTTGTAATCCATTTCAAAGCTAAAAATAAATCTGTAAATCACTTCCTCAAAACCAGAAATAAATTCAAGCATGCAAACCAGATTCAAATCACCAACCTGGAATTTATCTACTGCATGCAAACCTGAGATATAATCAACAAGCAATTCAAGTTTAAAGGAAAGAAGTAATTTTCAAGTATTAATTCAAGCAAATCAGCAATTCAAGTTTTTCTGTCAAAAGCTTTTCAAAATATGCTATGTTCATCTTCTTTAATCAGGTGAGTAACATCACTTTTAGTGAGTTTAAGTATTTAAATCTGTTGCATGTTAATTTTTTATGTTAAGTATGTATGATATGTATATATATCAGTAGATCTTCTGTGTATATATGAATGGATATATTTGTACATGTTGTGGTCTCTGTATTATACTGTTCTTCAGTTCCCAGGTTTAAGAAATTGTTCAAAACCTATTATCACATGATGTAATCTATGTTAGTGTTTAAGATTCAAACAAAATATGTTTATTGTATCATGAATTAAGGTTTAAAAAAATTTATTCAAGCTAAAATAACTTTGAATTATTTCTAAAAATCAAGAACAACAGAGCAAGTTTGAAGTAAGTGAAAACCCAATCATTTTAATTCATCAATTCAGGAACATAAACTAAATCCTTAATACTAAACATGATTTTTAAGAATAAAATCATAATTTTTAGTTTGAGGAGGAGCGTGCATTCTGGGATGAACTGAAAATGGGAATTGGAGGTTTTCTGATGATCTCTGTGGACTGGGAGGTCGGGATCTCCAGTGTTGATGGAGGTGTGATCGAGGATGATGGGAAAAATATTTGATGGTGATGCATTTCACTATGGCGGCAGCGGTGATGGATTCTTGTCTGGAACCCTAGTTTTAACTAGGTTTGGAAATTTTGATCATCTCGTCTTCTCTAGTTATTCGACTTCAACGGAGTCTTGGGTGATGGGAACTTGGACGTTGACGAAGACTTGGCCAGAGATTCAGAAGTAATGGCGGTCGGAGGATCGTGGATGAGGCAGTTTACAGGTTTGATGTGGAGTTCCTGGTTTTGTTCTAGGTCTGGTTTGAAGCTCGAATTCGATTTCGAGTGTGTTGTAACGATCTGATGATCGTGATGTGGTATTTTGGTGTTTTTTGATGTGAGGAGGTCATCGGAGGTGAATGAAGATGGATGGCGCCACCGTGCATATGCACGGTGCACTTCCATTGCTTCCTGATGAAGTTTGGTTTGAGGGGATTTGTGAACACGAGTTTTTCTCGAGAATTTAGGTGCTTTGCTCGAAGCACTTTAGGTTTTGACTCGAAGAAATTTGAGGGTAGCTCGAGTCATACGTTTTGTTACAGGTTTTCAAACCTGTTCTGTTTTAAAATTATAAAAATGATTTTAAACCGTAAAGTAAAGATTTAAGAAAAGTTTAAATCTAAGTTTAATCTGGATTCAGATCCAAATCTGTATTCCAGCTTTGAAATAAAAGAAGTTTTTAAATTTAAATTGTTTAAAACAACTTTGAATGATAAAGTATAATTTAATGATTTGAATGTAAAAATGAATTTTAAAATGGAAGTAAAGTTTTAAATCAAAGTTAAACCTGCAAATTTAGTTTGTATCATTGTTTCGAAATAAAAGAAATCTTTTTTAAGATTTTGAATGTTTTAAAACAACTTTAAGAGTTTAAAGTGTATTTTAAATTGATTTGAATTTAAAATGAATATGGTTTAAAATTTCTTTAAGCTTCTTTATACGGTAAGTATTTCTTTAACATGTAATTTAAAGGGTTTTAAATTGTTTTAAAACTTAGTTAAAGTTAATTTATATTCATTTTAAATCTTAAATTTAAAATGAAATTTAAAAGTAAATTTTAAGTAAATTGTTTTTAAAATGCTTTGTTAATGATAATTTGATCCTTAATAAGAAAAGTTTATCTTTAAATAAATGAAGATTTAATGATTTGTAATTCATTAAATTATTAAGGTAATTAATGAATAATTAATTTATTTATTTAATTAATAATTTGGATTAATTAATTTAGTAATTAAGGGTTTTAAAATTTATTAATTAAGGATTAAGATTAATTATTTAAAGAATAATTAATTTGTAATTAAGGATCATTAATTAGATAAGTTAAGATATTTAATTAATGGTTAGAAATTAATTAATCAAGTAATTAAAGATTAATTAATTTGAAATTAATAATGATTAATGTAAGTTTAATTACATAAGAAAAGTAATTAAAGAATTGTTAATAGTTAATGAAGGTCATTAACTTGAGATTATTTAATAATTAATTAATGTGATTAATTTTTAATAATTAATTAGATTAATTAGTTAATGAAAATCATTTGTGAAATTGTTTAAGTATAATTACTTAATGAAAGTAATTAAGGAATTAATTACTTAATGTAATTAATTGAGTTTAATGTGATCAGTTTAAATTAATTAATTAAGTTTAATTAATTTAATCACTGGATGATTTGATAAATAATTACTTAATGTAATTAATGGGTTATAATTACTTAGTGAAGTAATTAATTTATAATTATTGGATGTAATTAATGAAGGATGATTTAAAATGGAAGTAACTTGATTATAATTACTTGGTGTAATTAATCAAGGGATTCATTAAGAAATTAATTATAGAGTAATTAATTTATTCGATGAAGTAATTAAGGGTAGTTAATTACTGAATGTGATTAATCAAGAGTGATTAATAATTATGGTTTAATTAGGATTAATTACTTAATGTAATTAATTAAAATAGGATAATTAATTAAAATGTAATTAGGGATCATTAATTAATATAGTTAATGATGTAATTAAGGGTTGATTAATCAAGATTAATTAATCAATGATAAGTAATTAAGAGTAATTAATTAATGTAATTAATTAATGATTAATGTAATTAATTATAGTTAATTAATTAATGAAGTAATTAAAGGTTAATTACTGTTTTTGTTAAGAATAATTAATTTGTGAAATTAATTAAAGGGTAATTACTTGAATGTAATTAAAGGATAATTAATCAAGAGTGATTAATTAAGGTGATTAATTAGAGGAAATTAATTAATTAATTTGTAATTAATTAATGGTTATGTAAGTAAGATTTATAATGATGAAGTAATTAATTTAATTTACTTTAAATTAATAGAGATAGAAGTAATTAATTTAATTCATTTTAAATTAATTATAGATGGTGATTAATCCTTGCTTATATATGGATGAATGATAATTGATTGCCTTGAATGGTTTGAAATCTCAGATATGAGATAAGTAATTGTGTGTGATATAGATGCTTTGGTTGAAGTATGATGATAATATGAATTATCTATTTGTGACGATAATGTGGATTATCTGTTTGTGATGATAACGTGAATTATCTATTTATGATGATAATGTAGATTATCTGTTGTGATATGTGAATTATCTATCTATGTGTATATAGATAATAGAATTGAATTGTTTTAAACTTTAAAAAAACTTGGCCTTAAAAGGTACGTTTTGGATTTCGATGAGACCGGGATCGGGTTTCTAGATTTGGATATCTGAAAACCACATCGATCCAAATTAACAATAGGTCATTAATCTCAAGTGAAGAGTGAAGACTCAAGATGTAAGGACTATTCGTCATTAAAATTCTAAGGGTGATTCCAATACGAGTTTAATGGAGTAGTACTTTCAGATTCAAAATAAAGATTCAGAGTGCAAGGGTTATCGTCGTTAACTCTGAGGATAATTCCAAAACGAGTGTAACGAAATAATGCCTTCGGTTTTGTTCGAACCTAAAACGAACTTGTATGGATTAAATGCTTTCAGAACATCGTCAGTGGACGATGAGCATTTTAAGAGATGTGTTCTTTAAAGGTAATCGTAGCCTCAAGCCTCATCAACCGGGAATGGCTAAAACAGGGGAGGTGCAGCAAGGCTAAGTTGGTCATGCCCAAGTAGGAAGAGATTTTCCCCTGTCTAGAGGTCCCTTTTTATTCGGCTGTGTGGGCAGTTGGAATGCGCACCAACTACGGAGTTGTCTTGTTCGGGACTGTCCAGTAAGGGATGGTTCCGGCCTTGTGTTGTAGGGGATTTATGGTGGATCTTCGGTACTTGATCTAGGCCACGTACTGTGATGGGCAGTACCCCAGTAGCCCTGCCATTGATGGAAACCCAAACTCCAATAAGTGCCATCGGATTTGATTGTATACTTATGTAGCTGAAATTTAATAAATGCAACAATTTCGGCTATTTCATACTTACTTGAAAACCCTAGACCTATTATAATATCACTGGATTTCCTATCAAATGTTTTGGTTAGCGTAAGGTAAAATCTTTTCCATGTTTATGTGTGGGAAGTCTTACGTGATACCTTTTCTTTTCAAAGGTTTTTGAAATTTAAGCAACCTTAACCTGTTACTCACACCAGACCCATGTCTGACCCGGAGTTTATTCTGTTTTTTTCTTAAACTCTTAGGTACTTAAATTTTTACGAGTTGCCAAGGGATTCAGGTTAGCTTTGACGAATTGTGGAGGAGCAATGGAGCAGGAGGCTTCAGTGTTGTAGATATTTATAGTGTTCCGCTGTGATTGGTATCTCTGTATTGTATTGAGTTATAATAACTAAACAGATGTTTATAACTGTCTAGTATGTATTGTATAAGCTGTGTATCTCTGATTGACATTGTATATTATATAATACTTATGTTATTAATATAATTTATTCGTTCCACTGTTGAGATTCTGATGTGTTTTCTCTTCTTTCTTCTCTATCTTTCTCTTTTCTATCCCTTTCTTTCTTATTAGTGATGCATCGTTCTGTGGAGAGAAATAGCGGGTCGTTACAGTGGCATCAGAGCGCTAGGTTGAGTGAATACCTAGGCTTTGGAGTGATTTCTTTCTTGAGAGAGCATACTTGTAATTTTGATATATATATATATATATATATATATATTTCTATCTATCTGTTGGATTACCTGTTCGGGTTTTCCAATATAAGTTATAAAGGTAGATGGGGTAGTGGTGTGTGTAACATGACTACCAATGGCTGGAATTTGAATGTTTGAGTTGGAAGTGTATCTATCGAGACTGTAGACGTAATACCGTCCTGGGTAAGTTTTGCAGTGGTGTAAGGATTTCATCAATATCTGAAGGAAACCTGTTAAGGTTAGGAGTCCATCTTTGAGGTGCAAGTTTGGATGAGTTGAGTTTGGATCTGTCGGTTGAACAGAAGTGAGTGATGGTATCTTGGCAACCTCAGGAAGTAGTAGCTGTGTGATGAGACGCAGTGACTATGGATGTTTCCGAAGATGTTTCTTTAGAACAAGTTTAAGGAAGAATGTCTGCATCGGTGATGTGGCTGTGTTCAGTAGGGTGATTCTGTTTGGTTTGAGGTCTGAGTTTCTCGAAGAGCTTTGTATTAGGAAGTCTTCAGCATCTGAGTCAGCAGTGCAGCTCGGAGTGTTCAGTGTGCCGGCAGGAAGGTTTTTCTGGATTAGCAGATTTTCTGGAGGTGGAGTTCAAAAGCAGCAGATTGGATCCATTTCTTCGATGGATTGGTTAGATGAGTAAAAGCTTTCTGATTGGTAAAGAGAGAACAATTTCCTTGGAATTAGGCTGGGTTGATCGCAAAAAGTGACTTGCGATAGCTAAGTGTTCTTTTGGGGTATTAGAGATTTTGCGGATGACTTCGACGAAGACAGAGGCTGGTCCGCATCTGGAGATTGAGTTTTCTTATCGACTAGGATTCCAAGAGTGGAACTGGTGGTTTAGCTTAGTAGAAGGATGGTTGCTAGAGAGGGTTTGGTGAAGCAGCTTAGGATTTAGTGGAACTTCTGAGTTTTCTTTATGGATCTATTGAACCATATTTCTGGAGTGTGTTGTCCAGTTTGTGCTCGTGTTCTTCATCAGCATTTCATCTACTTCAGATCAGAGTTGTGAAGCGAAAGCAGTTTGGGAGTGCTTCTGTTTTGTCTTTTCCGGATAGGAAAAGTTTGTTTCCTTCTGATGTTTGAGGAGTAGAGTTTGTTCTTTGTTTTGGTTGATCTTGGAGGATCATTGTGTTGGGTTGTTTTTGGTCCAGTTTGTTTCTAAAGGCATCAGCAAGGGTTGAGCTGATCAGGAAGGATGTAGGCAGCCCAGGATCGTCCGAAGAGTTTTATGGATAAGAGACGGAGGAATTTGGATTTCGAAATCGGAGATTTGATTTTGGATAATTTTTCTCTGATCTAAAGGAGCTACGAGTTTTGGGTAAGACTGGGAAGCTAGCTTTGAGGTGTTTTGGATCTTTTCAGTGTTCTTGTGAGGATAAGTGTTTTGGTCTGCAAGGTTGAATTGCCGGTTTGGATAACTAGGATTCGATGTGTTTCACGTATCTCTGAGGTAGTACGTGTATGGTCTATCTCTGGTTTTGGGAACCAGCAGTTTAGGAAGTTGTGGTTGTTGAGTCAGACTTGAATTTGGTCTGATATCCTGTTCAGTGTTGTAGATCTAGATGAGTAGGAGCTCTATAGCTTAGTAGTTTATATTGTTTGGATTCTATAGAGCGAGTATTCCGGTAATTATACCAAGGAAACTCTAGGAAGTTCTATCCAGAATTTTGTCTAGATAATTATATTTGTTTGATTAGGTGAATTAGTTGCTTTTGTTGTTAGCATATGATTGATTATATATGCTTATGTTTTAAAATTAAAATCTTTAATGAGATTATTAAATTACCTTTGCTTTTAGATTTCGGGAAAGAAATTCTTTTAAGGGGGAGGAATGTGATGACCCGGAATTTTGGGCAATATCAATTTAATAATCTGCATTAAAATTTGAATTGATTTGATAATCTTTGTTAATAAATTGGAATTGATTTAATAATCTAATTAAATAAATATTTAATTGGTGAAGTTTTATCTTTTAAAAGCTAATAAAATATTTTCTATTTATAATATAAATATATAATTGTATATATTGTAAATAGATAAGATTTTTTTTAAATTTAATAACTAAAGGCATATTTTCTAATTCTAATATTTTTAGTAATTTGGAAATATGTTTTTATTTAATATAAGATTTTCAAAGCTATTTAATAAATAACTATATGGTTTTTAAATACTTAAGAAAATGTTAAAGCTTAAGATTAAAATAGAAATTAATTAACAAAAAGGTTTGTCTTAATTCCTTTTTAAGTATAGCTTAATAAAATAAGCCATTTATTAATACTAAGATAATTTCTTTTATGAATTATTTAAAATTTGATAAATGAGTTATTTTTAAAACAATATCGATAATGTATTGTTTTTACAAATAGATTTTAATAGGAATAGAATTGTTTTTCAAATTAAATTTGTGTAGTTACATATGTATATATATAACTTGATTTTTAAATTGGATTTTATAATTTAATTTGAATTTGATTAATTTTGAAATTCAAAAAGATGGATATTTTAAAAATATTTAGGTTTTAAAAGGTATTTGAATAAGCTTTTATTTATAAATATAATTAGTTTTGTTTCTTTAAAATAAATTATATATAGATAAGTACTTAATAAATAATGAAAAAGACTTTTATTTACTTTTAAAAATAAATACTAATTACTTAAAAAGACAAGTGTATGTATATTAAATCGTTTTAAACAAGTGTAAATAAATAAACAAGAGTTTTGACAAGTGTCATGTTTTAATTTCATTTTTCTTTGGTTTTTATTAAACCATAAATTAAGTTATATAAACAAACATCTCTCATTTCTTTTTCTTTTCCTAATCTCATTTCTAAACAAAGAAAATAAAAGCAATCTTAGATCACAAATTATAAATCATTTTTTTATCAAAATCAAGCCAAATCTATAATTCATTTCAAAGCTAAAAACAAATCTGTAAATCACTTTCTCAAAACCAGAAATAAATTCAAGCATGCAAACCAGATTCAAATCACCAACCTGGAATTTATCTACTGAATGCAAACCTGAGATATAATCAACAAGCAATTCAAGTTTAAAGCAAAGAAGTAATTTTCAAGTATTAATTCAAGCAAATCAGCAATTCAAGTTTTTCTGTCAAAAGCTTTTCAAAATATGCTCTGTTCATCTTCTTTAATCAGGTGAGTAACGTCACTTTTAATGAGTTTAGGTATTTAAATCTGTTGCATGTTAATTTCTATGTTAAGTATGTATGATATGTATATATATCAGTAGATCTTCTGTGTATATATGAATGGATATATTTGTACATGTTGTGTTCTCTATATTATACTGCTCTTCAATTCCCAGGTTCAAGAAATTGTTCAAAACCCATTATCACATGATGTAATCTATGTTAGTGTTTAAGATTCAAGCAAAATATGTTTGTTGTATTATGAATTAAAGTTTAAAAAAATTTATTCAAGTTAAAATAACTTTGAGTTATCTCTAAAAATCAAGAACAACAGAGCAAGTTTGAAGTAAGTGAAAATCCAATCATTTTAATTCATCAATTCAGGAAAATAAACTAAATCCTTAACACTAAACATGATTTTTAAGAATAAAGTCATAATTTTTAATTTGAGGAAGAGGGTGCAGTTCTGGGATGAACTGAAAATGGGAATTGGAGGTTTTCTGATGATTTCTATGGACTGGGAGGTTGGGATCTTTAGTGTTGATGGAGGAGTGATCGAGGATGATGGGAAAAATATTTGATGGTGATGCATTTCACTATGGCGGCAGCAGCGATGGATTCTTGTATGGAACCCTAGTTTTAACTAGGTTTGGAAAATTTGATCATCTCGTATTCTCTAGTTGTTCGAGTTCAACGGAATCTTGGGTGATGGGAAATTGGACGTTGACAAAGACTTGGCTAGAGTTTTAGAAGTAACGGCGGTCAGAGGATTGTGGATGAGGCAGTTTCCAGGTTTGATGTGGAGTTCTTGGCTTTGTTCTAGGTCTGGTTTGAAGCTCGAATTTGATTTTGAGTGTGTTGTAACGATTTGATGATCGTGATGTGGTATTTGGGTGTTTTCTGATGTGAGGAGATCATCGGAGGTGAGTGAACATGGACGGCGCCACCGTGCATATGCACGATGCACATCCATTGTTTCCTGATGAGTTTGGTTTGATGGGATTTGTGAACTCGAGTTTTTCTTGAGAATTTAGGTGCTTTGCCCGAAGCACTTTAGGTTTTGACTCGAAGAAATTTGAGGGTAGCTCGAGTTATACGTTTTGTTATAGATTTTCAAACCTGTTCTGTTTTAACATTTTAAAAATGATTTTAAATTGAAAAATACAGATTTAAGAAAAGTTAAATCTAAGTTTAATCTGGATTCAAATCCAAATCTGTATTCCAGCTTTGAAATAAAAGAAGTTTTTAAATTTAAATTGTTTAAAACAACTTTGAATAATAAAGTATAATTTAATGATTTGAATGTAAAAATGAAGTTTAAAATGGAAGTAAAGTTTCAAATCAAAGTTAAACCTGGAATCAAATTTAGTTTGTATCATAGTTTTGAAATAAAAGAAATTTTTTTTTATGATTTAGAATGTTTTAAAACAACTTTGAGAGTTTAAAGTGTACTTTAAATTGATTTGAATTTAAAATGAATTTGGTTTACAATTTCTTTTAAGCTTCTTTTATATGGTAAGTATTTCTTTAACATGTAATTTAAAGGGTTTTAAATTGTTTTAAAACTTGGTTGAAGTCAGTTTGCATTCATTTTAAATCTTAAATTTAAAATGAAATTTAAAAGTAAATTTTAAGTAAATTGTTTTTAAAATGCTTTGTTAATGATAATTTGATCATTAATAAGAAAAGCTTATCCTTAAATAAATTAAGATCTAATGATTTGTAATTCATTAAATTATTAAGGTAATTAATGAATAATTTATTTATTTATTTATTTAATAATTTAAATTAATTAATTTAGTAATTAAGGGTTTTAAAATTTATTAATTAAGGATTAAGATTAATTATTTAAAGAATAATTAATTTGTAATTAAGGATCATTAATTAAATAAGTTAAGATTTTTAATTAATGATTAGAAATTAATTAATCAAGGAATTAAAGATTAATTAATTTGATATTAATAACGACTAATGTAAGTTTAATTACTTAAGAAAAGTAATTAAAGAATTGTTGATAGTTAATGAAGGTCATTAACTTGAGATTATTTAATAATTAATTAATGTGATTAATTTTTAATAATTAATTAAATTAATTAATTAATGATAATCATTTGTGAAATTGTTTAAGTATAATTACTTAATGAAAGTAATTAAGGAATTAATTACTTAATGTAACTAATTGAGTTTAATGTGATCAGTTTAAATTAATTAATTAAATTAGTTTAATCACCGGATGATTTGATAACTAATTACTTAATGTAATTAATGGGTTATAATTACTTAGTGAAGTAATTAATTTATAGTTACTGGATGTAATTAATGAAGGATGATTTAAAATGGAAGTAATTTGAGTATAATTACTTGGTGTAATTAATCAAGGGAATAATTAAGAAATTAATTACAGAGTGATTAATTTATTCAATGAAGTAATTAAGGGTAGTTTATTACTGAATATGATTAATCAAGATAGACTAATAATTATGGTTTAATTAAGATTAATTACTTAATGTAATTAATTAAAATAGGATAATTAATTAAAATGTAATTAGGGATCATTAATTAATATAGTTAATGATGTAATTAAGGGTTGATTAATCAAGATTAATTAATCAATGATAAGTAATTAAGAGTAATTAATTAATGTAATTAATTAAGGATTAATGTAATTAATTATAGTTAATTAATTAATGAAGTAATTAAAGGTTAATTACTGTTTTTGGTTAAGAATAATTAATTTGTGAAATTAATTAAAGGGTAATTACTTGAATGTAATTAAAGGATAATTAATCAAGGGTGATTAATTAAGGTGATTAATTAGAGGAAATTAATTAATTTGTAATTAGTAATGGTTATGTAAGCAAGATTTATAATGATGAAGTAATTAATTTAATTTACTTTAAATTAATTAGAGATAGAAGTAATTAATTTAATTCATTTTAAATTAATTATAGATGGTGAGTAATCCTTGCTTATGTATGGATGAATGATAGTTGATTGCCTTGAATGGTTTGAAATCTCAGATATGAGATAAGTAATGCTGTGTGATATGGATGCTTTGGTTGAAGTATGATGATAATGTGAATTATCTATTTATGATGATAATGTGGATTATCTGTTTGTGATGATAATGTGAGTTATCTGTTTATGATGATAATGTAGATTATCTGTTGTGATATGTGAATTATCTATCTG
Source organism: Allium cepa (assembly GCA_030765085.1). Lineage (NCBI taxonomy): Eukaryota > Viridiplantae > Streptophyta > Magnoliopsida > Asparagales > Amaryllidaceae > Allium > Allium cepa. The sequence goes on along the minus strand of CM060941.1, from coordinate 294,609,940 downwards.
TGTGTGTATATATATAATAGAATTGAATTGTTTTAAACTTTAAAACAACTTGGCCTTAAAATATACGTTTTGGATTTCGATGACACCGGGATCGGGTTTCCAGATTTGGATATCCGAAAACCATATCGATCCAAATTAACGATAGGTCGTGAATCTCAAGTGAAGAGTGAAGACTCGAGGTGTAAGGACTATTCGTCGTTAAAACTCTGAGGGTGATTCCAATACGAGTTTAACGGGGTAGTACTTTCAGATTCGAAATGAAGATTCAGAGTGCAAGGGTTATCGTCGTTAACTCTGAGGGTGATTCCAAAATGAGCATAACGAGATAATGCCTTCGGTTTCATTCGAACCCAGAACGAACTTGTTTGGATTGAATGCTTTCAGAACAACGTCAGGTGGACGATGAGCATTCTAAGAGATGTGTTCTTTAAAGGTAATCATAGCCTCAAGCCTCATCAACCGGGAATGGATAAAACAAGGGAGGTGCAGCAAGGCTAAGTGGGTCATGCCCAAGTAGGAAGAGATTTTCCCCTGTCTAGAGGTCCCTTTTTATTCGGCTGTGTGGGCAGTTGGAATGCGCACCCACTACGGGGTTGTCTTGTTCGGGACTGTCCAGTAAGGGATGGTTCCGGCCTTTTGTTGCAGGGGATTTAGGGTGGATCCTCGGTACGTTGATCTAGGCCACGTACTATGACGGGCGGTACCCCAGTAGCCCTGCCATTGATGGAAACCCAAACTCCAGTAAGTGCCCTCTGATTTGATTGTATACTTATGTAGCTGGAATTTAATAAATGCAACAATTTCGGCTATTTCATATTTACTTGAAAACCCTAGACCTATTATAATATCACTGGATTTCCTGTCAAATATTTTGGATAACGTAAGGTAAAAACTTTTCCATGTTTATGTGTGGAAAATCTTACGTGATACCTTTTATTTTCAAAGGTTTTTGAAAGTTAAGCAACCTTAACCTGTTACTCACACCAGACTCATGTCTGACTCGGAGTTTATTCTGTTTTTTTCTTAAACTCTTGGGTACTCAAATTTTTACGAGTAGCCAAGAGATTCAGGTTAGCTTTGACAAATTATGGAGGAGCAATGGAGCAGGAGGCTTCAGCGTTGTAGATATTTATAGTGTTCCGGTGTGATTGGTATCTCTGTATTGTATTGAGTTGTAATAACTAGACAGATGTTTATAACTGTCTAGTATGTGTTGTATAAGCTGTGTATCTCTAATTGATATTGTATATTATGTAATACTTATGTTATTAATATAATTTATTCATTCCGCTATTGAAATTCTGATGCGTCCTCTTCTTTCTTCTATATCTTTCTCTTTTCTGTCCCTTTCTTTCTTATTAATGATGTGTCATTCTATGGAGAGAAATGGCCGGTCATTACACCAAGTAATCATTAGCTTCTACTAATCATCATTTAAGTGTAGATGAAGCCATTAATTCCATAAGCATGTGCATTAGCCTCTAATTTGTACATTAAGGTGGTGGGTAGGTGAGGTCCTCCATGATCTTCACTTTGAATTATTTCCATCTTCATTCCTTTATATTCATGTTGTGCATGCTTGTGTCTTCATGAAACCACTCCTATTTGAGATCAAATTCCTGTACAAATATATATAAATTTTCAATTAATTTTTCTTAAAGAAATATATGCGACAAATGACCATTTTGCCCCTATATAAAGATGGGTATGTAACAATTTGGAATTAATATGGATTTTAGTTAAAACGAGTTAAAATAACCCATATGTTCATTTATTTAATTTAAATAGAATAAATATGGTGATAAAAATATGCACATTTACGTGCACATCACTCATCCAATATTGATGCTAATGGATCAGCCCTTAAAGCAAGTACTGCACCAACCTAAGACTTCGAGAAGGTTATTAAAATGGATCATCGAGCAAAGCTAGTATGATATCACTTACTATCCAAGAAAGGTGATAAGAGGACAAGCGTTGGCCCTTTTTTTGCTGAATATACCGTCTGGGATGGAGAAAAGGAAAATGATATGGTTCCACTTTCTCAATGGAAACTGTACATAGATTGAGCTTCTAATGAAAAAAAACTCTAAGGTAGGAATAGTATTCATGAACGTAGAAGGATGACTGATTAGCTACCTATTTAAGCTAAAGTTTCGCGCAATAGACAACAAGGCTAAGTATGAAGCATTGGTAGCAGGACTCAAGGTAATAAAAGAACTATAGGTAAGGATGCTGCATGTATTCCATGACTTCCAATTGTTCTGCCAGGTAAAGAAGGAATTCCAGGATAAGGCTGTGCGACTTGCCTCTTATATAATAAAAAACACTAGAACTGTGGAACGATATAGAGCATTGCACAATTATGCACATGCTTATATAGGAGAAAATGAAAGCCGATCTACTGGCCAAATTGGCCAGTTAGGGGGATGCACGATTGATGGGGTTCGTTCTACTAAAGTCTAATTTCTCAGAGCATTGGCCAGATGGATGTCGACTGGATCTTGTAGACCATAGAGGAAAAGAAGTCATGGATAACTTCGACCGAAGACTATTTCCTAAAGGGAACTCTACCGAGAGGAAGGAATGAATGATGCAAAATCCATCGTAAAGTGTCGTGATTCGTAATGCAAAAAGAAGTTCTATACAGGGGAGGTATCTTACCCTCCCCCATTTGGTGTATAACCAAGGATGAGGCTAGGAAAATCCTTATGGAAATGCATGTGGGTAGTTGTGGAGATCAAACCGAGGATTAGACCTTAGCGAAAAAGATCCTTCACTATGGATACTTCTAGCCAACAATAAATTGTGATGCTGCTGACTACACCAAATGATGTGACAAGTGCCTGAGATATGTGAAAATTTCAAGAGCCACATCTATTGAGCTTATAAAAATGGTTATTCTATGGTCATTTTCGGTTTAGGGAATTAATACAATTAGTATGTTATCGATAACGAAAGGAGGAGCAAGTAAACTATTACTGTGATGGATTTGTCATAAAGTGGGCTAAAGCGTAACTGCTTGCCATGATCACAATAAGGAGAGTGATTAGCTTTTTGATGAAGAATATTATCCATAGATTTGGAGTTCCCTAGAAAATTATACCTGATAATGGAACTTAATTCGAGGGTACCGATTTTAAATATTTTTATGATCGGTACAAAATTAAGAAAAGTTTTCAGCAGTAGCATACCCTTAGGTGAGTGGACAAGTAGAGGCACTGAATAAAATTATCAGGCTCGTCTTAAAGAAATGGTTTACAAAAGCCAAGGCAACTAGAACTAATGAGCTTCCACTTGCATTGTAGGGTTATAAACGACCCACAAGTCCGCGACCGGGCATATTCCATTCGCTCTGGCCTACAGAGCTGGGACTATATTCCAATAAAAGTGGAAGTCCTTTCTCATTGGAAAAAGCACTTGACCCCAAGGTGAATGAGGAACTCTTGCTTGAATCCCTTAACTTGGTTGTCGAAAAATGAAAAGAAGCTGAATTGAAGGTAGTGCTCACAAGAAAAGAGTACCTCAACATTTCAACATCAAGGTCCGAATTTGTACCTTCGAAGTAGAGGACCTCAATTTGAAATGGGTCATTCCTGGTATGGGGGACTTGGTCCAAATTGGAAAGTTCCTCATGTGATTGAACAAAATCTTAGAGATGGAACTTTCAAGCTAGCCATTGTTGATGGAATCCCAATTCCGCAGGCGTGGAATAATGTAACAACCCGACATCTACGACGTTCCGACGCTTATATAAAAGTGGAACTGGCATCGTAGAACTCATAGACAACGGATCATTTTGAGGTAAAATATATAAAATATTACACAGAGCTATCTACAATATTCTAAACTTTTCGAAACTTATAGAGAAAGGAATAAAAAATACTAATCAATAGTATAATCCCAGACAAATAATAACAATAAAATATCAAATAAAACTCTAGCTACCACATCTCTTTATACAATTACTTAAAAATATTCCAATGTCTAGGAATAAATAAATAAAACAGTAGATAACAAATAAATGCATGTCTCCATCTCACCATCATATTTCTAAGTCACCCTCGTCCTCTCTATCGAGCTATCATAGTATAACTGAAAAAAGAAAATGACATAGGGGGTCGGACATACATCTGGTGAGTGAAATGCATCATATAAGTGTACAATGCAATTAAATTAGTAAAACAACACTTATGTTTAAAAATAATACCTTAACTTGTGTCGCCTGCACCCAACAACTCAGTTAAACATAATATAATACTATAGTGACATCATATGAAGGTATCAATAAATCTATACTTCGTCTAACATATACCGAAATATAGGTCATAATTGAGCCCAAAGTCCCAGCTCGCCATCACCATAAATATATGCAAACGACCAAGCAAAGTCTCAGCTCGTATGCTGCCAATGTATGCAAACTACTGAGCCCAAAGTCCCAGCTTGAATGCCAAAAATGTATGTAAATGATCGAGCCTAAAGTTCCAGCTTGAATGCCGAAAATGCATGCAAGCGACCGAGCCCAATGTCCCCCCTCGAATGCTGAAAACATATGAAAATGACTGGACCCAAAATCCCAGTTTGAATGCCAAAAATGTCACTAGTACAACCGAGGACTAATTTTCCCCTATGTGTACTGAAATATCATAGATAGTATCCTCCAATAACGGATCTACCAAAATAATTCACTTTTCAAAAGAGTCACAAAATAGCAATCAATATATTAAAATGTTTCTTGTGTTGCCATGATCCCATGCTAGAAACCACACATGGAAGGGAGGTCATATGAGTGAGTTATAAGCATTTGAATTTAAGGTGCTTATTATAATTATTTAACTAATATATATATATATATATATATATATATATATACACACACACTTTTATTCATGCATGCATTAAATGGCTTCGCATTTCCCAAATCACAGCTCCATCGTGTTTACCAACATCATGCTATCGTCGGCACCACATTAGACCGTTTCTTTTATATCTGACTACACCGATGGATTACCCTCACCATGCTCCTTTCTTTGACCCTACTTCAACCAACCTAGTCACCTAAATGAACTGCCATCGCCAGCCCTAGATCACCAAATTTTGGTGAACTCCAATCATTATTAGCAAATCGAACACAACCATGAAAATCTACTCGACATATTCTTCACATCTTTGGCTCTCGATCGTCATATCATTGTCGTTTCACCATTAGATCAAAATGGACGATCCATGTTTTTTAAACTTTAAACACATTTTCTGATCAATTCATACATCCAAACGATAAACAAATACCACCGCTGGGTTCATGTTGTTGGGAACTACAATTTTGATACAAAATATGTCTAGTTTGGAATAATTGTATATTTCACACTTTTTAGTTGGACGTCAATTAACTTCATTAATTATTCAATAAAAAGTTATATTTTTAAACATCTAACCATGGCGTACATTCTGTTCAGGTGTGTATATATAATAAAAATCAGTTTTTTAATTATATTATTATAAATTAGTTTAAGATCATAAGAGGTGAGTTACTACGTTTTACTAATATATACACATATATATGATAAATCTCACATACCGATTATCCCTGCATCTTCTCCGATTTGATGTAGATTCTCCTTCTTCTTTGCTTTCCAAAATTTTCATTCCTTCAAATTCCTAAATTTTTGATAACTTTGATTTATTTGTGTAGCTCTCTTCACGAGTTTGATTTCATATATTAATAAATTAAATTTGGATTTGATTTGGTCAATTAGGGTTCGATTTGGAGCATCAGTAATTGATTCGGGGATTAGGGTTTTAGAAGTGGAGGCAAGATTATTAGAGCCAAAAAGAATAGGGTCAAAGATCTAATTATAGGTTGAAAATATAATATCAGGCTAAAATCTCGAATTTAATATATTACGAAAATGTCATTGGGTGTAACTTCTTTACTTTCTGTCCCGTTTGACCGAATTCAACAAGTTATATATATTTTCCGACTGTAAATGATATTCTGCATGCAATGGAATACGTTTCAAAGTTGAATCCCGACTCTTGTAGAAATTTATGTTTTTCCCTTTATGTTAAAAATTATGATTTTTACCCTTTTAAATTAATTATTAAATTTCCTAAAATTGCAGGTTGTTACATTCTCCCCCTTAAAAGAATTTTGTCCCTCGAATTCAATGAAATAGATAATGCAACTCCATCCATATCTCAATCATACAAAATAGACATGGTTACATTCATCAAACATCCATTATACAATACAAGTGAAACACAACCAAGAGTATAATATACGTATGATGGATAAATAAAGATATGGTATGAGATGAGTGCAAATGCAACTAAATCAGCCTTTTATACGAATGCAACTGCAGTGTAACCAATATGTATGCAAACATCCTAATGTATGCAAATATATATTTCTATATGCTTTCATACATTCGTATGTAACAATCATATCAAAGTGCAAGTAAACAAACATGTCGATAAACACAATCAGTAAAAACTTATATGATGGAAAAATAAATAGCATATATAAAATTATCTAGCACAAGTTAGAACACCAAACTATAGGAGTCTGTCCAAGGTCAGAAGTATATATATACAAGTCAACGCAATATAAACTAACTAGTGTAATCCAAACGAAACAACCATAACAACCAAAATACAATGATATGTATTCAACAAATCCTATCATCCATACCTCCATGCTTATGTCGACTAGCTAGCTAAAGCAACCACGCCAGCAAACAATGACCTAATGAACAAACTAACCAAAACAGAAACCTGTAAGAAGAGAGCTCGTAATGGGAAACTTTGATCATCTCCTTGAGCTCCATCACACTCCTATCTAAACTTTTTCCTCACCATACTTGGACCAAATTCGTTTCCTCATACTTATTCCATATCCTATCAAGTCCTACGAAGTATTCTAGACTCCATCTCTACAAGCACCTCATAAGCTAACGCATCTCTAACAACCACTAAATAATCAACATAAGTTCGCAGATGGGATAAATGGAAAAATATGTGTGAATACTCATCAACCTTTCAAGACTACTGAGATGCGATGACAGCCCTACTCTTATAAAATCGAGAAAAGCCCAAGAACTTATGGCGCTAGCTTTCCTATAAAAGATATCTCAATAATGAGTCTATCACTTACCTAGTGGCCCATTACGAACTCTTTATGCATGCTTACCAATGTGGTTTCTATCCCTTAGCATATCATCAAGATGTCTCTAATCATATAATATCCAAGTGTGGCATAGACTTAAAAAGATTGCATTATTGGTATATCTCCATTATCAAATACCTTTTGCAACATACTTCGTCACTTGCTTCTTCATCCTTGACCAATAGAGTATCCTCTTTGTATCCTTTGACAAACCTTTCTAAGTTCCTTCTTTAAGTCCATAGGCATGACAACATGATTGCAACACTCCATACCCCTTAGCATACCCAAAGGGATACACTAAAAGGCATGGAGCATTATTGGTATAACTAAAACTACCATAGACTAAGATTCACAAGACAAAAATATATATAAACAGTGGAAACAATTATAATAATAATAATTTATTTAAAACAAAACCTCATAATTACTTTTTAAATAAAATAAGTCTCCAAATACCAAGTACATCATATGTTTCAAAATATCCATACTTGTCTTACGAAATTAAAAACCATGGTCTCAATAAAATCATAATACAAATCATCCCTCAAATAGCGCCAATATAACAAAATAACTAAAAGCAGAAAACAAAGAAGAGAAATACATAGGAAGAATCTCAGCTGCTGTAACCTCCCTTAATCCACAAATCTACCTTGCTCGCCCTTGATGGCCTATGGGGGGATAAAGGGAAAATAGAGAAGTGGGTTGGACTAATAGTCTGGCAACTGAAAGTAATTACTAGTATTTTTAAACAAAGTAAAGGTAGTAGGCCTTACAACAGTTCTAGTATTAAAAATGAAACAAGGAAAATAGAGAGAAGGAATAAGTTGGAAATAAATACGAATTAACTAGATCAACATAATTGATTAACTTTGATTGTTTGCACTTGTATTTTATAGCTGCTTAGATTAGGAAGAATTCCTAATACTTCTCTTTGATCGACCTGCTACTCCATAGAATCTACTATGGACCGGACGCTAAAGCTCCCTACGCTGTAGACATTGATGCCTACCAAAGGCACACACTAAGCGCTAGAACTCATAATGATTTATGAGCCATCATTGGAAGTCGCATGTGTGACCACCACTAAGCTTGTGTTACCTGTTGTTCCACCTATTGGGTCTTCTTATTACCTCAAGCTCCAACATAAGCGTGCCCCTCATCTCACTTCAGGATTATGTGAGACATCTCGTCTCACTTCAGGGTTATATAAGACATCTCGTTTCACTTTAGGGTTATGTGAAACACCGTGTCCATAGAAATATTAGAGGAAATGCTATTGGTACTGGCCCATCATCCAAACAATATCTAGTTGTGCCCCTTGCCCAAATCCCCATGATTTGGACTTCTACTTATTGACCATTTACTACCGTTACTAACGTAAGCATGCCCCTCGTCCCACTTCAAGATTATGTGAAACACTTTGTCCATAGAAATGGAGGAATGTTATTTGGTATAGGTCCTACTTCAATTCTTTGCTTATTAACTTAGATAAATTATTTAAATAAGCCTTTACTTTTATTCTTACTATCTGTGCTTATTAATTTATCCTAAGTCTTAAAATAAGCCTCACTTTGTTCTATTTCTAATTATAACCTACGTTATAATCATGTTTATTACTTAACCCAAGGTCTAAGTGTAAAAATAAGCTCCTTTCATTTTATACTCTTTTTAGTTATATTCTAAGTTATAACTAGGCCAATTATATTTAATTAGTCAAATTCTAACATTATATCATAATTAGGCTCAATTTCAGTCTTAATTATATTTTTATTACAGTCTTTTCGATTTACATCCTATCTTCCATTATTTCAGTATCCCTATAATTTCAATCCATATTCACGTTTAATCTATTCTAAACCATATGCAAATAAGAAGGAGAAATAAAAGAAAAATGAAAATAGAAGAAAATCCAAAGCTATGAAAAGTATGTAAATAACGCATAAATAACAGCAAATAAATTTAAAATACTATAAATAACTGTAGTTAAACAGATAAGCTATAATTAACATAAATTAGCTACAAATAACTGAAAAGAATAACTACAAAGAAATAGACTGAAAATAAATCTAAAACTGAATATAACTGATAAAAAGGTATTTACAAAATCGTAGAAAAACTAAAACTATTGGAAACCCTATTATTTTAGATTGCTTAAAAATCTAAATAATTAAAATCACTCACCTGTGGTCTTAAGCTCTTCCCTTTTGGTCTTTCTGGATCCACTTGAGGGTATTAAAATATTTTTATTAAAAAGATTCTCTCCTTGAAAAATTATTCCTTTTAGGGTCCTTCTTGAAAAGGTGAACCCAAGCGGAGAAAATCTAGAATGAGAAAAAGTGTTAGGCCTAAGGTCTTATTTATAAAGGTAGAAGTGGATCTTAGACCGTTGGATTTGGATACTAAATAGGATGCAACCACGTTATAGGCTGAATGGGAGCCGTCAGATGCAAGAACAGAAGGACCAGATTGGTTAAAAGAATGCAAATGACGCGTACAATGTTCGAACGAATGAAAGTTCGTTCGTTCGTTCACAAGGGGAGGCAGGTCGACTGTCTGGTGCCTAGGTCGACCTGCCGGTCGACCTAGCCCATATTATATATATGTCTGATTCTTCTTTAGTTTTGTTTTATTCATAACTTGCTCATATTAGCTTGGATTTTGACGTTCTATAAATGGAAATTGACTAGAAAATTACCATGGACATAATGGTGCAACTCCCGTGGCTCAATTTTGATAATTTCACAAAGTTATTTTATTATTTCATTAATTAACTAATTAATTATTATGGGTTAAATTTCGGGTTGTTACCATGATAATGGACTGTGTCTTACCTTTAAGTGGACTAAAATTTTGGAATCCTAGGTGAACCATATATGCCAGCCTCATTTAATTAATAGATTTCATAAATGGGTGATGCCTTAATTTCAGTAAACATAACACTACTATCACAAACTCAAATTCCATTAATTAAATTTTTAAAAAAAAAAATCAAGTTTCTAGTTATAAAATTCCATAAAATCTTATTCAAAGAATTTAGATATAAATTCCCTCTACTTTCTTCAAAGCAAATAACTTAAATAAAATTCAAGGTTTGCATTTAAAATATTCTTTATACTAAAAATCTCTATTGAAACCAAAATCATATTTGTTTCAAGACCCATAAAATATTCATATCAATATTCTAAGTTCAAAATCCATAAAATTCCCTTTTAAAGAATTTTAACATTAAAAACTCTTCCTTTTCTTCAAATTTTTAATATAAATTTACAAAACGAATTCGAAAAAAAAGCATCACTGGAATATGTCTCCAAGTCTAATTCCAACTTCTATAAAAAAATTGATTTTTCCCTTGATGTTAAAAATTACTATTTTATCCATTTAAATAATTATTTAATTTCATAAAATTATGGGTGTTAAAAGTAGTGAAATGTTGCAATGCTATTTAACTATGATTTATTTAATTTATTTTCTACAAATAAGAAACCCTGGTGAATTGGGGGCAGTGTAATCAGTTAGGACTTGCTAGTACTTTTGTTAATAAATGAAAGCTTCTTGAACAATTGGAACTGTGTTCTTTTAACAGAAGTCTTGTACTACATGACTAGTAGTGCAATCAAAGATAGGTATTGAACAATTCCTTTAATCTAGGTTTTATACAGAGGAGTATGATCATAAGGGTCGATAAGATAATTCACCCTTATCTCTTCGGTATTGACTAATTCCCAGAGATATGTAAAGTTAATGAGAGATCCCTGTAATCAGGCACCCTAAGCACTGTTTCCTAGAGATAGGAAGTGGTGTACAACCAAGGTTTGCACAACCATCCTTGTGGCCCGATAGGACATGATCGATTAACTATAAGCAAGGACAGTCGATGAAACTTCTCGATCAACACCCAGAGATAGGTGAGATCGAGAGTGTGATCCTAAAGATAAGTGCTCAAAACTGATTCCTAAAGGTAGGAATCAATGTATTAATGAAATTTCCATGATTATGTTTGTGGCTGGATAAGCCCAACCAAGGATAAAACTATGATGGTCGGGGATCTATTTCGACCAATGCACAGTGATTAGCTAGGTTAAATGTTGATTCCCAAAGGTAAGCATTTGAATTATCAATCCCTAGTGGTAGGGTTCGATTGGTTGCTAGACTATCTATCACTTAATACGAGGCATCCTAGCTGACGGTGGGTGATAAATATTAGTAAATGAATTTAATTAAGGCCTGGAGACTAGCAAGATAGAAATATGGTTTCTATAGGAAGATACTCGGAATGTCACTTCCTAGAGATAGGAAATATTGGGAAATCGAACAATCCTTTGACTATAACCATGTTTATGGTCGGATCGAGAACAAACACGGTCGGTCAAGGAGAAGGCCAAACGAATGACAAGTTTTTTTTTGCCAAAATCGAAGTACTTTGGCAATGGTTAACACTACCATGTAATAAATATAACTAAGCAAACACAGAAATTTACTTATATATACAGATCTACATTAAGTAATAGAATTGACAAAAACAGGTAGGTGTAACATACGTACATCATGTTACAGACAGTTATATTATATATGCACACGGTTGTATATTGGAAAGAAAAATAAATGTACAAGAATGTAAATCTGAACAAAGGTTGTACAAAAAGAATAATCTTTATTTACAATCATCTTTAATGCAAGTGTGTAGTGGCTAGTCCGGTACTAACTTTTCCTATATCAAAAGAAAACAGACTACACTAAAAAGGAGACAAAAAGATACTATCTCCACTAGAATTAGGCTGGGCACCTACTTCCTTTTTCTTTTCCACTTCCCACCTTTGCCTCTAAATCCATTGTCAAGCCTTTTAGAGTCCTTATGACCCTTCTCGCCTTTGGACATCCCCTTCTAAGGGGTGCTGCCCTCGGAGTGTGTGGTCTTTGCTTTAGTAGTGATGATAATGGAGTATTTGGACTTGCTGACGAGTGGCCAGAAATCTTGAGGAGTCGCTGGCACCGCTAACCTTTGGAGGCATGAATTAGAGATGAGGAATAATTAAAGTAGGATTTAGTTGTCCTGGCCCAGCGGATTGTTCGGTCCCAGGTTCTTTCTCGATTTTGATTTTTGATAGGTCACGCTTCAATCTTTCTGTCATGGAAATTGGAACGGTTAGGCAGTAGCGCTGATGATTGTAATGTCTTCCCATTAGGGACTGCGAGGTGTCATCTAGTTCCTCTAGAGCCTCGATATTCTATGAATCGAGACCAAGGACAGAACTGGAGGAAATGACTGGAGCGATTATCCCCGTGATAATGGAGTTTGATTCAATGGAGATAGCAATGTGACCTAAACCCTGGGTATTTGGTGGCAGAGGAGGAGGAAGCAACAAAAGTCCTATAAGTTTACAAACAGCGAACATAGGTTAGTGACGACCATGGGCGAGAGCTGAAGCTTCTAGAGTTCCAAAGAGACGAGGAAAATACTTTCGCAGGTTAGAGTTTCTTTGGTAGGGAATGTAGTGACTTCACCCTCTTCTATCGTTGACTGCATCGATGAAGAAGCAAGAAAAGTAATGTAAGGCTCATTTGGTGGTCATGGCGTTAGACCTTAGAGTCATAGTGAAGGTGGCCTTCACCGAAGTTGGAATTTCCATCGCAGGCTCTTTGGATTTTGGAGATGATGATTCTACTTGGCCCAATATGCTAGGACCAGCAGAAGCCTCAATGGAAGCTTTGCTTGTAGTTGCATCCTCTTCATTTAGGATTGCCTTGCCTTTTCTAGAGCCATGAATTCATCGACGTCAAATAATTTGGCTTTTAATTGATCTTCGGTGAAGCCTTCACCAAACGCGGTTGTATAATGTAAAATTTCCTCACAAGTGACTGCCAAAGAGATAGGATAGATATTTCCCAACCACTTCAGATTACTTTCCTCAATGAAATTTGCAAATAATTATTGAATGGTGGAATTCATTTTATCTTTTTCCCTTAGTCACTTGATCCTTGCATCTTTCCTTATGATTGCCTTTCCCTTGGAATTAACCTATTTTTTAAGCTGATCATTCTCACAATAAACCTTTCGGAGCAGGTCATTAACTACGGTGAGCGCTTGACTGTGTGTGAGACATTTACTGAATATATGCCTTAGAGTTTTCAATCGATATTTGAGCTTCATCCCTTGTTTTTAGAGCTTGGCCAACTCGTTCTTATATTCAGCTACTGTATCGTCGTAACTCTTCTTCTCTAACTCAAATGACTGAATATCTATCTGGTTAATTCTGTTGATGAAGAGAGCAAAAGTCAGTTGCCTCCACTTAAAAATTTGGTCTACAAGCTTAGTTAGCCCTCCAACTCTATGGCCAGCTTCTTCATAGGGGATACATTAATATCATGATCGAACTTCACCCATGTAAGGCAGAGGTTAGGAAAGTCAGCCTACATCTTGGTCATCATAACCATGGACGAGCTTGATGGAAATGGAGATGGAGAAAGATGAGAAAAAGCCTCCTTGGATTTTCGAAAGGTTGATATAGTAGTAACTGGGGTCAGATCGCCAAAACTTGTTGAGAAGGAAACAAGGGCTGAGCGTGGCTGGGAAGTGTTAAAGATAGGATCGCGATGGTCGTGGGAATCATGAGACCTCTTCCCCTGGTCATAATACTCTTTTTTCTCAACTAAGAGTTTCCTTGTATCCTTTCCTCGTAGTACTCCCGCTCCTTCCTTTTTAGCTTTTCTCCCTCGATTCCTTAGTATGAAGAAAAGCGGTGAAGGTTAGGTTCTATAGTAGTTCCTTGGCGCTCATCGATCCATGGGCATAGAGAGTGGAAGCAGTCTCTTTCTATTGTTCTTGAAACAAAATATAAAAGGTATCAGCTTCAAAACTCTAAAATAAGGGCGAATGCAGGATATAAGTGTTCATGATCCTAGAAGTATATGGAGTGCTAATGTTGCCCTTAGCAATCTACAGACCTTATTTGGAGGATCGCAAAGATAAAGTTTTGCCTGCCTTGGCTAGGAGGTCCCTCGATGGAAAGCCAAAGCCTGAAGGGTAATCCTTAAGAAGATGTCAATCGGGACGTCCTAATTCCCAAGTGAGTTGAAGATGTTCTCCAAAGATCCTCTGCGACGAGTCGCCTCAACAAAAATAATTATACTTAGACCAAAGGATTGCTATGAGGATTTGATAACTATTCTTTTGCAATGTGGACAGATGGATTTCTATGTCTTCCAGGGATGCTTCCCTATATGATTTATCTATCCTATGAACAAAACCCTCGTCGTTGCTGCCTTCTTCATCGTCCTCCTCTTTTCTTTTCCTTCTTCTTGTTGTAATCCTTCCATCCTTCCTTCTTCCTCTACTCTCTCTTCGTGCACCTCCTCGGCAGTGTTCTCTTCCATCACTTTATCCACACCTTCATCGGGTTTTTCCTCGCTTGACGGACCTTTAGCACTCCCTTGGTTATCATCGTTGGAGTCGCGACTGCGGACAGGAGCTCAAGTAGCAACTCTGGCCCTCTCGGGTGGAGGTTCAACTGGAAAAACAAATCACTTGGGATGCAAAAGACCATGTTAGCTAAGATTCTCGTTTGTTGGAATGTAGGAAATAGTGCAATAGCGGATATTAATTCCCTTAATGGTCTTCATGGTTTCAGAGTGTGCAATGCTAGTATCTAGTTTGATAAATATATGAAGAGAACGGAGATGAAGCTAGGGACTTATATGAATTGAATCATAGTGTGGACAAGAAACTAAGGGAGAAGCCTTACATTTGGACATCCAGAGCCGGTTAAAGCTAAAATGGAATCGAACGAAAAATATTCATAATTGAAGTAAGAATGCTTATTGTGAAGCATATAGATAAATTTGAAGTGACGCTAGGCTACAATGATTAATAAGGATGGTGAGTCGCCTCTCTTCTTGAAGCTCAGAAGGTATGTTAATTCTGTAAAGGTTGGAGGTCATTGTAGTTACATCATGAACAGAACATACAGAAGTTGAGAAGGCTGTATCAACTAGGATGCACTTGAGTTGGCACTAGCACAATTTCTTGTAGGAAAACTGAATAAGGCTATTAAAAGGTGGGATGGCTCCATTTAGGGACATGTACTTGTTACAAGCGGTGTATCCCTGAGTAGGATTGTGTGTCTGTTGGTCAATTCTTGGTAATAAAATGTCACCCTCTAGAATCCCATGAAGAAGGCAGATCATCTGATGTGGTTCAATAGTTAGTATCGATGGTGTTTGATGCAGCCAAAATGATGCAGCGGAACTACGAAAATCAAATGAAAACGATGAAACTGGCAATCGGTGGATTGAAAATACTTCAAGGCCCAAATTCGTTGATCCGAAGATACCGAATTCTAGCTATCTCTGGCACGTTGATCGCGCACGATACCCTGAAGAGAGATCTACAATTCTTCGAGCGTTGATCAAGCGCACTTGATTCCACGAATTGGCTTCAACGATCGAAGATTCGAGCGCACTCGAATGTCGAAGGTGGAGATAGGAGATCACACTCAACTACCAATTTAATGAAAGCACAAAGCTAACAAACAAGAGTTTATTCAAACATCAACAACGTTTTTCAATGACTCGATACTCCTATTTATAGGGTTTTCACAATACCAGACCACTAGGTTGTTACGCGACCTACGACCTTCCATAGGTCGTTCGCGACCTATCAAGACCACACCCCAGGCGCTACAACACCCTGTATTTACAACACGCGACCTAAGATACAACGCACACGACCTAACAAACAACGACTCATCACAACAGAGTACAACACAAAGGCGACCTTACGGACACGACCTTCGACCTAACATAGGTCACGACCTACGACTTAAAGAAAATACAAACACATTACAACACATACACGACCCAAATACACACAGTACAAACACAATTACAACGGTAAACGACTTACGACCTAAACATAATGACTTAAGAAATACAATACAAAACAACACACAAACGACCTTAGTCCTTCAGCGCCATAGCTTCATGCGACATAACTACCATCTTCAACTGAATCTTCTTCACGCGACCTAACTAGGTCGTTAACTCGCTTGATTGCTTGGACGACCTATCTCCACTAGGTCACTGCCGACCTATCTTCACACTAGGTCGTTTGAATGTGTTACACCCCACCTCGTTAGGCCGCAACTTCTTATCCCGTGACCCGTTAGGTCGCTTGCGACTCATTAGCTTGTTAGATCGCTCGTGACTTAAGGTAGCTTCAGATTGCGCTACTTCATTTTTCACCACTGCTCTATCATTAGGTTGTAACTCCCTTCTTTGCGATTCTTTAGGTCGTGAGCGACCTAATGTATCCAAACGACTTAACTCCATTGCATTCATGGGCTGGGCCGCATCATCCTCCCCTGGTTGGGAAAAATTCATCCTCGAATTTAAAAGTTTTTCTCCATTGGATTGTTCATCCCCATAATAAGGTATAAGGTGTTTAACATTAAACACATCAGAAGTATACACATCCTCCGGCAGCTTCAACCTGTAAGCGTTTTCATTGATCTGTTTCACAATCTCTACAGGACCAATCTTTCGAGCTTTAAGTTTATTATATGTTCCCACTGGAAAACGATCCTTTGTTAGTACAACATATACTAAATCTCTTTCGTTAAATTCAACACTTCGTCGCTTCAGATCTGCAGATCGTTTATACTTCACATTTGTCTTCTCCAATCGTTTCTGAACGATTTTATGGCATTCCGTCAAACCATCAACAAAATCAGCAGCTCGTTTAAATATCCCCTTTGGTTGCGACACTATCGTTAAATCCAACGGCCCCTTCGGCAAGCTTGAATATACAATCTGAAATGGACTGAAACCTGTACTACGATTCACCGCATGATTATGAGCAAACTCTGCTTGACATAACTTCACATCCCAACTCTTCAGATTATCTTTCATAAGACATCACAATAAATTTCCCAACGATCTGTTCACAACCTCCGTCTGTCCATCTGTCTGCGGATGATAAGCGCTACTAAATTTCAACTTTGTTCCCACCATCTTCCACAAACTTAGCCAAAAATGACTCAGAAATCTGGTATCCCTGTCTGAATCTATAGATTTTGGTAAACCATGTAAACGATAGATCTCTTTAAAGAACAACTGTGCCACATGAACTGCATCCGCCGTCTTCTTACAAGCAACAAAATGTACCATCTTCGAGAAACGGTCCACCACAACATATATAGAGTCATTTCCCCGTTGAGTCCTCGGCAAACCCAACACAAAATCCATGCTTATATCTACCCATGGTTTTGTCGGAACCGGTAAAGGCATATACATCCCTGCATTTGTAGTTGTCCCTTTCGAAACTTGACAAACATGACATCTACGCACAAACTTTTCAACTTCCCGCCTCATCGAGGGCCAATAGTAAGACTGAGAAATCAACTTCAACGTGCGATCCCGTCCAACATGTCCTTCTTCATGCAACTCTTTTACAATCTTCATTCTTAAGCTGCAATCTGGTATGCACAATCGATTCCCCTTGAATAAGAATCCATCCGTCAACACAAATTCATCGGTACTCCCATCCTTAACTTTCTCAACAAACTTCGCAAAGTAAGGATCTTCTTCAATCAACTCTGGCAAAAGTTCAAACCCTGTCACTTCAACCTTCATAGTTGTCAACAAATGATTCCTCCTGCTCAAAGCATCAGCTACACGATTCGTCACCCCTGATTTGTGTTTGACAACAAAAGTAAACTGTTGCAAATACGCGACCCATGAAGCGTGCCTAGCTGAAATCTTGTCCTGCACTTACAAATGCTTCAAAGCTTCATGATCTGTATAAAGAACAAACTCCTTCTGAAACAGATAATGTCTCCAGTGTTTCACAGCTTGAACAATTGCGTAAAACTCCACATCGTAAGTGCTATATCTCAACTTAGCTCCAGACAACTTCTCACTGAAATAAGCAACTGGTCTTCCCTTCTGACTCAAAACTCCACCAATCCCAACCTTCGATGCATCAGTATGTAACTCAAACAACAACTGAAAATTCGGTAAAACTAGAATTGGTGCTGACGTCAATAATGTCTTGATCTTCTCAAAAGCAACCCCTGCTTCCTCTGACCATGCTAACATCTTTCCTTTCATGCAATCGGTTACAGGTGCCATCACACTGCTAAAATGTGGAATGAATCTTCGATAAAAAGATACCAATCCATGAAAACTTCTCACTTCAGTAATCGTCTTTGGTTATGGCCAACTCCTGATAGCTTCTACTTTACTCTCATCCACTAGAATGCCTTCCTTCGACAGAACATATCCCAAAAACAAAACATTGTGCGTCATAAACACACACTTCTTTGTTGCAGCATAAAATTTCTCCTGTCGTAGAATCAACAGTACTTCACGCAAATGCCGGACATGTTCTTCCATACTCCCACTATAGATCAAAATATCATCAAAGTAAACTACTACAAACTTCCCAATGAATGGTCCAAAAATCTGATTCATTACTCTCATAAAAGTACTAGGAGCATTTGACAATCCAAACGGCATAACCCGCCATTCGTATAAACCTTCCCTGATTTTAAAAGCAGTCTTCCACTCATCGCCCGGTCTAATACGAATCTGATGGTATCCACTCTTCAAGTCAATCTTCGAAAACACAACGGCCCCACTCAACTGATCAATCAAATCATCAAACCTCGGCATAGAAAATCTGTATCTCACAGTGATCTTGTTTAGAGCCCGACTGTCCGTACACATTCTCCACGTCCCATCCTTCTTCGGTACCAATAAGGCTGGCACTGCACATGGACTCAAGCTCTCCTGAACATGCCCATGTTCTAACAACTCCTCCACCTGTCTTCTCAGTTCCTCATGCTCTTTAGGACTCATCCTGTAATGTGGCCTGTGTGGTAATACTGCCCCTGGCACAAGATCGATCTGATGTTGAATATCCCTCAACGGTGGTAACTCCGTTGGTAACTCCTCAGGAAATACATCTCTGAATTTTTCTAACACCGGCTTTACTTCCTCTGGGACTTCAACAGATTCAGTTACTTCACGTCCAATCAACAAAAATACCTCTGGACTCTCTTCTACTTCTTCAACAAATTCTTTCAAAGTTAACAAAGTCTTCAGTTCCTCAATCTCTTCTGACTTGCTCTCTTCTTGTTGCCTCTTCTTCTGACTTGCACTGCTCGATCATACTGCCATGGTCTTCCCAAAAGTAAGTGACAAACATCCATCTCCACAACATCACACCAAATCTCGTCTTTATACTTCTTCCCAATAGAAAATGGAACTTGAACACGCCTGTCCACCTTCACCTCTCCTCCTTTTCTCAACCACGCTAACTTGTAAGGATTTGGATGCTTCTCCGTTTTCAGCTTCAACTTTCTCACAGCTTCGGTAGAAATAATATTGTCACAACTTCCTGCGTCAATCACAAATTTACAAACCTTTCTCAGAATAGTGCACGTTGACTGAAAGATGTTACTCCTCAACCAGCTAGCTTCTTCTTCCTACTTCGGTGTTAAACAAGACCTCCTCATCATTAGATTACATCCTTCATCTCCCGATGCAACATCCTATTCATCTTCCTCAACTGGACTAGAATAACTTTCACCAACATCCTCACCTTCAACTTCAGCAATCATAGTTCGTTTCTTCGGCTTCGGACATTCATTACTCTTGTGACCCACTTCCTGGCAATTATAACATTTGAAACTGTTGTTGATCTTCGCCTTCTCAACCTCTTTCACAACTGGTTTACTGACAGTTTTCGAAACATTGGAACTCCCACTAGCACCTTTGTTCTGAGTATTGGAACTTGGAAACACACCACCTCCTCGTCTTCCCTGCTTCTCCTAAGCCAACGCTTTCTGGTGTGCTTCAGCCACAGATCTTGGATCAAACATATTCACCATATCTTGGATCTGGATCCTCAACCCTCCAACAAATCTAGCTGTCAATTGTTCCTCTGTCTCCATGATATCATTTTGAGTAATCAGTTGATAAAATTCATCAGCATAATCACTAACAGTCTTCGTCCCTTGCCTCAGATTCTGCAACCTCTGATACATAAGTGATTGATAATTGTAAGGTAAAAATGTAGCTTTAATCGGTTTCTTCATCTTCTCCCATGATTCAATCTACGACTTCCCCATCCGTTCTCGTGTAAGTTTGGTAGCCATAGCTCTACCTCTCAAACGAGTAGCAACCAACTTCACTCTTTGATTCTCGGGAACCTCCTTGAAATCAAAGATCTCTTCAACATTAGACAACCAATCCAAAAATTCTTCTGCAACCATTCCACCCTTGAATTCTGAAATTTCCATCTTCATACCCGATTCCCAACGTCGATCATCATCTATATCCTGATATTGACATCGTCCCTGATCTCGATCTCGGTAATGAAAACTTCCTCTATCACCATCAAACTCTTCATCAAAATCTGATGCATATCGTTGTTGATCACGACTTTCAACATCTTTACCACTACCACTTTTGCCTCCAACATCCCTTCGATCTACATTCCTCCGACCACGATCATCCACATCTCTCCGATTTCGATCATCAACATTCCTATCACGATTGTCAACACTTCTACGATCAGGATCTTCTCCTCTCTCCCGATCTGAATGTGGTGAAACTCTACTTCCCCCATGGCTCGACTCCGGTGAAACCCTTCTTCTACATTGATTCATTTCAAGCATCATTCTCTCTAATCTACCAATTCCCTCATCAAACTTTTCATGCATGCGTTGTTCCATTTGATTGGCTTCTTCTCTTCTATACAACGCTTCAATATTTTGATGGCGGTTAGCTCTTCTCGGCGGCATGATTACACAATCACAAACACTTCAACAAATCAAATAATCTTCAAAAACTTCAACAATGCACGGCTACCTCCTAGCTCGTCTCAAACTCAAACAAACAAGGCACGGCTCAAAGTTCAACACAAAGCTATGCTTGGCCTATACTTCAACAAATGATACCAAAAGATGCTTTGATTCTCGGCTCAAACACTTCAACAAGATGAACTTCGACTTCAAACTCCTTGGCTCCAAGACTCGGCTTAGCTATGATTGGCTAAGTCCAGCTCTGATACCAAAATGATGCAGCGGAACTACGAAAATTAAATGAAAACGATGAAACTGGCAATCGGTGGATTGAAAATACTGCAAGGCCCAAATTCGTTGATCCGAAGATAACGAATTCTAGCTATCTCTGACACGTTGATTGCGCACGATACCCTGAAGAGAGATCTACAATTCTTCGAGCGTTGATCAAGCGCACTTGATTCCGCGAATTGGCTTAAACGATCAAAGATTCGAGCGCACTCGAATGTCGAAGGTGGAGATAGGAGATCACACTCAACTACCAATTTAATGAAAGCACAAAGCTAACAAATAAGAGTTTATTCAAACATCAACAACGTTTTTCAATGACTCGATACTCCTATTTATAGGGTTTTCACAATACCAGACCACTAGGTCGTTACGCGACCTACGACCTTCCATAGGTCGTTCGCGACCTATCAAGACCACACCCCAGGAGCTACAACACCCTGTATTTACAACACGCGACCTAAGATACAACGCACACGACCTAACAAACAACGACTCATCACAACAGAATACAACACAAAGGCGACCTTACAGACACGATCTTCGACCTAACATAGGTCACGACCTACGACTTAAAGAAAATACAAACACATTACAACACATACACGACCCAAATACACACAGTACAAACACAATTACAATGGTAAACGACTTACGACCTAAACATAACGACTTAAGAAATACAGTACAAAACAACATACAAACGACCTTAGTCCTTCAGCGCCATAGCTTCATGCGACATAACTACCATCTTCAACTGAATCTTCTTCACGCGACCTAACTAGGTCGTTAACTCGCTTGATTGCTTGGACGACCTATCTCCACTAGGTCGCTGTCGACCTATCTTCACACTAGGTCGTTTGAATGTGTTACACCCCACCTCGTTAGGCCGCAACTTCTTATCCCGTGACCCATTAGGTCGCTTGCGACTCATTAGCTTGTTAGATCGCTCGTGACTTAAGGTAGCTTCAGATTGCGCTACTTCATTTTTCACCACTGCTCTATCATTAGGTCGTAACTCCCTTCTTTGCGATTCTTTAGGTCGTGAGCGACCTAATGTATCCAAATGACTTAACTCCATTGCATTCGTGGGCTGGGCTGCATCAGTGTTTGATCTTGAGTGTTGTCGAGTACTCTCAAGTTGGGTTTTTCATTTAACAGAGGAAGTTAGTTTCGAAGAGGAATCATCAAAACCATTTACCACAAAAGTTCAGCCATTATTGAATGTCTATCTTTGGATGGAGTAGATGTAGAAGCCAGATAGTAAAATAGTTGCATTCAGAAGGAGTGGAAGGTTCAGAAGTGCCTTTGACGAGTCATTTTAAACCAGAAAACTTAATAGTGAATGTGGTAAGGTATGTTTTATTTCAAAATTTTATTTTAATATAAACATGTGTAACTAATGTCCAAAATCCACTTGATGTCGACGTGTGTCAACTAGTCGGATTCTAAATGTTGAACGGGGATATTTAAAGTGTTAGTCTATGCAATGTATGTCCTAAGTCTTATACATAAGAATAGAGCATTCTGTGTAGATAGACCGCTCCTGCTGGCAAACGAGCTCTGTTGCACTATAGAACTATGTTTTGAATCTTACCCGTTATCATTAGCTAAATGATAATGGAATCACTATCCAGAGCAATGCATAGATTTCTTTATAGGAACAAAGGATTAAGCAGTGACTTGGAATGCAATATAAAAAGATTATTCGAACGTTGGAATGCGTTCGACATGACCATTCATCAAGACCATTTTTTCAGAGTTCAAACAATGATTTGTGATTGACTTTGAGTTTTGGGGATATAGACCCTACCACTATAGAATGTAAGGGGGTGGAGCTAAGGCGAGGCAAGGATATCTCATAAAGAACTCGATGAAGGAGAGGTAATGACATGTAGCCGACACCAAGTAGAAGGGAATATGAAAAATTAGGTGCTCTCTGCTGTAAACTTTGGGTCAAACTTGAGTTGCATCCTAGAGCGACCTAGGTTATGCCATAACCTTGGAACTTGGATAATAACCAATCATCATTTGAAACTCCAACTACTTCTCTAGCTGAAGGTAGACCCCAACCATCGACGACGACCAAATAGCTACCACCATGGGGCTTGGCTTTAGAGGCCTACTTGAATTTTGATCTAGGAATCAAAGGAACAAAGGACTTAGGATGGAATTCTCTAAAAGCGCACATTTCACCTGAAATAGTGATGATGATGATAAGAAGGTGTTGGCGGTGGTGGTTCAAAGCTTGGACGGGGTTAATGGTGGTGATTGCAGGTTCAAAATCATGTAGGAAAAATATTCTGGCAGTAGGAAGCAAGAATTCATACCGAGTAAAAATGAAAAATGAAGGGTAGAAACTCCAAGTATTCGAATTTATAGTGTTTTTGTGACTTAGCAATTCATGTCGATACCAACATGAAGTGTTGGTACCATCATGATTTGATTGTCAATGTATTAGGAAAAGAAAAGAGAAAGAACTCTCACCTACTGAGGCGTTTACAGATCTTTGGAGTGACGTAGATCAAGACAGTGGCATGGAAAGTGGTATGACTACTGTTTTAAGTGGTTAAATGGATGCTCCTAGAGTAGAGACAACAATTCAAAGAAACTCTTGGATAACCTATGGACTCTATCGGATGTTTATATATGCTTGTCTTGTTCCAAAGCACGCTTTGGATTCAACAGAAGAGCACTTTGGGTGCAAGTGTTATCCAGCTTTTAAACCAAACTGCATTCAGATGAATTTAGACGTAAGGATGAAGATGAAATGGCTCAAGGACTGGGGAGAAAGCTTGGAATGGTAACAGATAGGGCTTTAAGAAGTTTGGAGTTTAGTTGCATCATATTTTTTTGGTTTAAAGGTTCGATAGCTTATGTTTTGATGGCTCGATGCTTTGCTTTAAAGGTTTGATAGATTATGTTTTAAAGGCTCTATAGCATTTTTCTAAAAAATCGATAGCTTACGTATTGAAGGCATGATAGCTTTGTTTTAAAAGTTCGATAGCTTATGTTTTAAAGACTTGATA
The DNA here is from genome assembly GCA_030765085.1 of Allium cepa. NCBI lineage: Eukaryota > Viridiplantae > Streptophyta > Magnoliopsida > Asparagales > Amaryllidaceae > Allium > Allium cepa. Next base: position 294,585,656 of record CM060941.1, on the reverse strand, counting down.
GCTTAACTTACTTCCCGATAGCAGGACCTTAGAATATTAATAGCCTAATTTAGAGGCTCGATAGATATATTTTTGATTGCTTTAAACATGCGATAGCTTTATAAATGCAATAACATTAAACATGCAATAGGTTTAAATTGATGATAGGTATAGAGGCTCGATAGCTCTAAACATGTGATGGTTGGATATTCAATAACTTCACCGTAGATACTTGATAGATGTTGGGCCAATAATGGAACAATATCTCCAAAATACATGAAAACGAGTAATTCTTATAAGAAGTAGCAAGAAACATTAAGCACCCATGTATTTTTTATAGCAGTTTAGCAAATTCTAAATCCTATATTTAGTTTAATTTTATTTAGATTGAATTTATCACAAGAACAAGATCTTTTCTAGTTAGAACGGATCTAAACATCCCTTAGATGATAAAATTTAAGTAGAGAATAAGATAATGAAGAGGGGAAACCCACCAAAGTCATCAGATCACTGAAGACTACGTAAAAATTCAAATCTTATGAAGTAAAAGGGGAGATAGAGCCCTCATGTAATGAAATCATGTCAGTACTGACATGAATCTTGTCAATACCGATATGATTTACTCAGTGCAAACCATGTGATTCTCCTTTAGTTTATCATATATCGTCAAATCTTCAAGCCACAGGCAATTTTGCCTTGGAAATCAAGTCGTTGCCAAGTTGTGTTGACACATCTAGTCCATGTCCTCTTCTGCATAGCCTTTTGGATGCTCAACTACTTCTTTAGAAATGGACCCTAAATGACCACTTTATCCTTTTATTACTTGGCTAAAGTAGTAGAGCTCATCATAGCTCACCAATAGAACTCGATACAAACAAGAAAAGAGGTCAATACCGATTTCTTTAAAACCAAAACTATATAAGATTAACAAAGCTATCAAAGATTTAAAATGGCAATTTGGTAGTTAATTTTAACCTCTTAAAGCATCTACTTTTGGCCATCTTTCCATAGGTTAAATTCCCTTTCGTCAATCAATATATTATCATATTTCTTGTTAGAAAATTTTCAAAGATGATCTCTATTGCAATCAAAACAGATATTAATTTCATAATTAATCATTTCAATATCATTTTTATCTCATTTTTCCCTTCATCGAATAATCCATGTTAATTCAAAATTACATTGGAAAAATCCTGAAAATTACGAAGAATCAAATTTTCTATGTTCTGCCATATATAAAATTTAGGGGGAAAATAATTGTTTTCTTATTTTAAATAAATAAAACCTAATATTATATCCTTTTTCAACATTGAAAAATCATATTAGTTTGGAAAATTGTGAAATTAAAAACCATCTTCAATTTGACGTTACACCCGACATATAAATTTCAAATCATCAAAGATCATCCACATTGGTTTTAAACTTGAAAACCCAACTTTTAACTTTATTATCTCACATATAATATTCATAGAACCATTTAAATGAATATCTTATCCAAATATGTGTTTTAAAGTCATAAAAGAACTTGGGTTTGACCAAATCCAAGAATCAAAGGTACTAAACATAGACATGATAATATTATTCGCCTTAATAATTCATATATGGAGAGAATTAGACTTTTTTCAGCTTTACCTTCTTTCTTTAGTTTGAAATTTTTTAATGGAGTTTTTTCTTTTATTTTTCTTTCATTTTTATAAAGAGTGAATGAAATATGAGGGAGATGAAGAGATGCATTAGGGAATTGTAAATGGGCACTAACCTTCCCTTCCTTGTTCTCCCCTGAATTAATTAAAATACTTCAGTTAATTTCTCCATACAAAAATGCCATTTCTCCTTTACTACTTTAGGAAATTTCAAATATTATATTTTTCCTATCTCTATACTTATTTCTTTTTCCCACATTTTTATTTGATTATCATTTAATTGAATCTCCAAAATAATGTGTACTAAATATAGGGCTGTTAAATATGACTTAATCGGATAAATGATATCAAGCTATTGAAGAGCAAAGTAAACTATAATATATGCATTAGAAATAAAAGAAAGTAATCCAAAAATTCACATCAATATTTTTATACTGGTTCGGACTTGCATCATAAGTCTAATCCTAGAACTTGCTTTGGAATTCCCACTAACTTTCCCTCACTTAACCAAGAGGATTATGTTTTACACTACCATTCAATCTTCGAACATGATTTGGTACTAATGCTTGAGATGCCACATGTAACTTCACAATAACATTAAAAAATTCTTACAATAATGTGTCTACTAATGAAATTTTAGGTCTCACGAAATGTTAAGTGGATGTATTAGTGGATGATTTACAGCTAGAACGGACAAGTTAATTGCTTGTAGAAATGCTGGTTTTGGTAATAATTATATTGTTGTATGCTTATACAACTAATAAGATGAGTAATAACTATTTCTAAAATGCCCAAGTGAATTTATACTAATTTTCAAGAGAATCAAAGCATAAAAATATATATTAGTGCAAAAAAAAGGATGCAAAGATTATGTCGTTTAATTGCTATGGAATCCTATGCCCGTGAGTTAAACAATCTATCGTTTTATACTATTTGGGGTATAAGCACTGGATAATATAGATTAATTTACAGCTTTCTTTGTAATAATTGTCCAACTTATAGAAGTTTGATCTCTTTCTTCTACAATAGTCATTTCCTTTTATAGATGAATGACAAAACATGGATTAATGATGTCATTCATCGTAATCAATTACCGTCAAAGTCATTCACGTGTTCTTTATCGGTTTACCATGAATTGTATGCCATGGATTAACAATTTGATTTAGGCGAGATAATTTGGCATTGAAATTTTGAAATTAGCACATTGCTATTGGTGATTGCCACCTATTAAAGAGCCATGCTATGATTGATATTTTAGACTTAGCTTTTTTTATGATGTGGCATCTTGTGCACTTCTATACATGATAGTAGTCGAACGCTTTGGATCTCTTCGGTACCATGAGATATAATGTAGTTGTTTTTTATCATGTTTTGTTGCTTTGGAGCATCTTAGTAGTCCATGATAGTTTTATCTTATGCAGTTAACCCATGTGTTACGTATGATTGACTTTTAGCCTTTGGCTAGTAGTACTACAACATGAGGTACAAGGTGCGCTGTAAGCTGTACTGGGAATATGCGAAGTTCCTAGTTGATGTAGCTCATAATCACATCCCTTTCGTATTTCCTTGTCCCTACATATCGAAGACTTCATATGCCCAAAATTACACGGCACAACCTATGCAGCGACCTGTGATGTTCTCATGGTTTTAAAATATTCATGCACTGTTTTTGATTTGGAAAATGGGTGTAACACTTGCCCTCCAAGTCTACGTTGATGTATATCGGGGCAGCTTTTCAATTCTTCACCCATTTTTTGGTAGCCTTATCAGTCACTTTTGCATTAAATACCCCTTACACATACACATGTGGTGCTTTAATTGGTTCTCATGTCTTCTCATCGACGATTTATACTGTTTCGTATTATATATATATATATATTAGATTTTAAACATTATATACATATGTTTATTTTAAATATTAAAACATAGTATGCAATTATTTATATATGGACATATGTATGTGTATGTTATTTTAACTCAAAATTTATAAAATGGACTTTTGTGTAAAGCTATAAAATTTAATTTTAGACCTTTCCTTAATTTATATATATATATATATATATATATATATATATATATATATATATATATATATTGAAGAACATATATACATGTCTATATAAATCAAAACCGTGGAAAATAAGGCATAAATAAAGGGACAAATAGGTTTATTTTGATGTAAATCCTAACACCTATAGATAGTCACATTAGTCATGCACACTTCTTATCTGTAGTGCATATATTATAAAAAATTAAGTGTATTTGATACGCTTATAAATTTAAATCAAAAAACCATTTCCAAAAAAATAAAATAAAGATTTTATTTAAAATATTTTAAATTGGATCTAAAATTCATTTAGACTTCACGGGCGCAATAAAGATTCGAAATGGATTTGTTTGAAATTCACTCAATTAAACCACTACAACCCAGCCTGGTTCCTTCAATGATATCAGAACCCAATAGTCTATGCGATCATTAGTAATATTATGGCTAACTGATTAAAGCATACCCATTTAATATGGTGTTTAGAAAGGTGCTATCAAAGGTTAAGATCGGGCAATCAAGTACTCTGCCCTACCTACCCATTGGCCTGGCCCGAAAGACGAAGTAAGTCCAAAAGTTATCCTCAATATAAAGACACAATTGATTTTGAGCCTTGGGCTAACTTTCAAATTTTTGTTTTGAAAATTCAAAACTCTATTTGAATTTTTAAAATTTAAGTTTAAAATATAACATATTATGAATGTTATAATTTTCCAAAAGGTTACTCTACGGAACAATAAATTGATCTCAGAATTTATCCCTATTGTTTAATTAATTAGATTAAATAATTAATTAATTAATAGTTAATTTATTGAATCAAAAAACTAATATATTAATATGTTTATATTTATCTTAAAATGTTTAGCGTAAATAATGATAAAATTTTAATTTAGTTTATATTATGTTAATTAAAATATTATTATAATTAATTAAATTATTAAAGGTTAGTTAATAAATTGTATACATGTATAGTGATATATGTATATGTAATTACTATAGTTGCTATAGTTTACTCATCTTTAAATTGTTAAGATTGAATGGATTAAAATTCAATGGTTTAAATTTAAATTAAACTAATTAAATATGATTTAATTAATTAACTTAAATTAAATGTAATTAAATTAATCGAGTAGAACTATAATAAACCCAAATAAGATTCAAGGAATAAATACATACATGTAGTACATATACCATGATTTCAAATATGTCTAACACTTGAACCATGAGTGTAGTTCATAAGAAATACATTATTCCGTAAGTCGATATCACTTATATATATGCATGTATTGAAGATTATGAATCTTTAATATAAAAGTTTTCCTTTATCATTTATATATTAATAGATTGTATGCATACTCTTTAGTGGTTGAGCTTTTCTTAAGCTAAAGATGTTATGTGCAATACTATTAACATACTAACTACATGAGATAAGATACATACACATATTTGTTGAGCCTTTCCCAAGGTACGTGCATTTTTTTAGGTCGTCATAAAATGGTAGGCAAGTGTGAATAATCTCACTTGATTTGTTGAGTTTTCCTCAAGATCAAGATGTGATTAGGACAAACACAACATGTTATGAGTTATATATGATGGAATAGATTAGGTATTATCCATTGCATGTAGGCCAATGACTTATTGAGCTTTCCTCAAGGATAGAATCTCAAGGCATGCGAGTCCTGACACCCACTAGAAAAATCAAAAGATTTTTATGTTTCCTCTTAGGATTTTGAGAAACATATACTAGGAGGAGCTTATTAATAAAATGGAATATAATGTTTAACCATACTACTATTATAGAACATTTTATATGTATAAGTATCCAAATATAATTAAATCAAATTTAAAGAATATGTCCACACCAATATTATTTTTAATAAATGACAAACTATTGGACTAAATTACATCAACTAGCTAAGAGCAATTTAAATAACACTAGCTCATGAGAACTTGTGGTTATCTATACAAGAACCTCCAAAAGAAAACCTATTAAAAATGCAAATCTCGAATTAGTTATTTCTTATAATAAATGGGTGGTAGATCTTGAAATTGCCCAAGTTTACATTTTCATCTGCTTTAGACAAACCGTAGCAAAGACAACACGAAAGCATGAAAGTCCATCAAATCTTCGATATCCTCAAAGCATTGTCTGGGGAGCAATCATTCTACAAGGTATAAGATTACTAAGAAAGTAGAAACTATTCAATATGAAGATGAAAAAGGGCACCCATGTAGAGAATTATGTCTTAATGACGAAAGGCTATATTGATAGACTTTTACAGCTAGTTGTTCCTATAAGCAAAGAGCTGCAAGTGGACTTGATCTCAGGCTCGCTCACTCCACAATTGGAGTCGTTCATATTGAACTACAGTACGAACCAACTGAATATAGGCCTCGTGGAGCTGCTTAATATGTTGAGATCAACCAAGAGCTCATCCGAGGATCAAGGTGCGGTGCTTGCTATAAAGGGAAAGGCATCGCCTTCGAATGGTTTGAAGAAGAGAAAACATGCTAATAAGAAGGGTAAGAAGATTGCTTCTAATGACAATGGTGGATGTCACCATTGTCACAAGAAGGGACATGGGCAGAAGTGTCCAAGCTACCTAAAGCTTGTCAAAGAGAAGAAAATGAATAGTTCTACCACTCGTGCTAGTATGATTTGGTTGGAACTAAATCAGCACGCGGTGAAAGAAATTGGTGAATTTCAAAAAAATTAACCATTTTGGATCTTTCATGGGCCTATGAAGTCTAAATTCATTTGAAACTTTTCTAAGTTTCTTTTAAATAAAATGAATATTTTATTTAACTTCATAAATAAAGTTTCACTTTAATTTAATGTGTATATAAGTTAGAGTATATCAAATATACTCTTATATACAAATTTTTGTGTAACCTTTACTTTTCAAATTTATTTAGAGAAGGAAATATTTCATTTCCTATCTCTTAACTTATTCAATTAATGGGGGCATAAATTTATTTGGAAAGGAAACTTTTCATTTCCTTTCTCTTAAATTATTCAATTAATTAGGGATCATAAATTTAGTTAGAGAATGAAGCTTTTCATTTCCTTCTCTTAATTAAATTAAATAGTTCATTAATAAAATAACATTAACAACTAATCTAAATATGACATGAATTGTAAATGTCTTCACAGTAAATTTTGTGCATGTGCAACATACATGGAGTGTGCATAGTCTGTGGTAATTCATAATTATACATAAAATAAACAAGAACAATTTAAATGGTTATTACATAGGAATTGAAATAAAAATTAATAAGGGATGACAAGGGTGATTGATATGGTTTCCCTTTTAGTAAACTTAATTAGTGCAACATATTAATGACAATCAATAGGTAACATAATGTAAGAATATGAAAGGTAAAAAAATAAATTGTATGCATACATTATTGCCTTAATTAAAAAGGAGAAATGATTTCAGGACAATATATGCAAAGAAAAATAAATTTTATATGAATATATATAAGTAGATCCAAATATGTATATATAGAATTCAGTCAAAACTTTCAAATAATATAATTTAGATGGTTATTACAATCAATTTCAAACTTTGGTTTGATGTTAAAATTCCTTTTACTCATATGTAAATATCTAATGCAATAAAAAGTGCAAGTAATACATGCAAACATACATACATGTATTAAAATTCAAAACTAAAATTACACTATATTATGAAAGATTAAATCATACAATTGAAACATTGTATTGATTCCATATAAATTGTATTTTTAACTTAAAATATAATTCAATCAATCTACATGAAAATATAAATTTCCAGATTTAAAGAAATGGAATTTAAATTAAATGTTAAAACATAGAACTAAAATAAAACAAAATTGGTGCATCCATCTCTTGTAAGGATAGAATGTGGATCTTGAAGATCTAAGGAGATATCATCATTTAAGATGTGATTTCTAGACAACATCATAAGGTGATTCAATCAGATCTAGAAGGATTATTTATGCAAGATGCAAATCAAAGGCAGCATCAACAAGGTGTGTTACATTTCTTTAAATCTGGAAATTTACATTTTCATGTTGATTGATTGAATTATATTTAAAGTTAAAAATGAAATTTATAAGGAATCAATACAATGTTCAATTGCATGTTTTAATCTTTCATATATGTATGTATAATTTCATGTATTACTTGCACTTATATTGCCTTAGATATTTACATGTGAATAAAAGAAATTGTCACAACAAACCAAAGTTTTTAAATTGACTGTAATAATCATAAAATTTATATTATTAGAAAGCTTTGATTAAAATCCATATATACATATTTGGATCTACTTATATGTGTTCATATAAAATTTATTTTTATTTACATATATTGTCCTAGTATGAAATCATTTTATAGTAATTTATGCATACTATTCATTGTTTACCCTCCATATTCTTACATTATATTACCTATTGATTGCCATTAATATGTTGCGTTAATTAAGTTTACTATAAGGACCCTTGTCATCCCTCATTTATTTCCGTTTCAATTTCTATGTAATAACCATTCAAATTATTCTTGTTTATTTTATGTATACATATCAATTACCACTGACTATGCACACTCCATGTATGTTGCACTTGCATAATGTTTACTATGAATGTATTTACAATTCATGTCATATCTAGATTAGTCGTCAATGTTATTTTTTTAATTAAGTATTTAATTTATTTAAGAGAAGGAAATGAAAAGCTTCATTCTCTAACAAAATTTATGATCCCTCGTTAATTGAATAATTTAAGAGAAATGAAATGAAAAGTTTCCTTCTTTAAATAAATTTATGTCCACTCATTAATTGAATAAGTTAAGGGAAAGGAAATGAAAAGTTTCCTTCTCCAAATAAATTTACGCCCCCTCATTAACTGAATAAGTTAAGAGAAAGGAAATGAAATATTTCCTTTTCTAAATAAATTTGAAAAGTAAATGTTGCATACAAATTTGTATATAAGAGTTTATTTGATATGCTCTAACTTACATACACATTAAATTAAAGTGAAACTTTATTTATGATGTTAAATAAAATATTTATTTCATTTAAAAGAAACTTAGAAAAGTTTTAAGTGAATTTAGACTTCATAGGCCCATTAAACATCCAAAATGGTTAAAATTTTGAAATTTACATGTTTCTTCCGCTACGGGCTGACCTAGTTCCAACAATGGTGGTGATGTCCAGGATTGAAATTGGGTAATCAAGTATCATGTCCTACCTGGTTACCTGCTCGACCTGAAAGGTGATGTGGGACCAAAGGTTGCCCCTAATAGAAAATACATAATTTGAATTGGGACTTATGCTAATTTTCAAAATAGTTTTGAAAATTAAGACATGATTTTAAATTTTAAAGTTAAATTTAAAATTAAAACATGTTTATAATAAAAGGTTATAATATCACATAAATTTTCAAAATGTTTGAAAAGGTAATGAAAACTTCAAAATGCTTAGGGATCTTAGGTTTTTCCTTAAAAATTGGAACAAAAATGTCTTTGGTAATTTAAAAATAAAAAAGATATTATTCTTAATGAAATGCTTAAAATTAATAAGATAGAAGAATCTAGACCCCTTAATTTAGGCAAACGTAATGTTCTTTCTAATTTAAAAGAGGAATTAAATTTTATTTTAGAAAAGGAGGAGGTTATGTGGAAATAGCGATCCAGAATTCAATGGACCAACGAAGGGGATAACAATACTAAGTTTTTTCATAATATAGCCAATGGTAGGAAATGTAGTAATACAATTAGCTCTATTTTTGTTAACAATACAGAGCTTGTTAATCAAAGGGATCTTAACAAGGCTTTTACATATTACTATAAGGATATTTTTGGTTCTAAAATTAACAATAGAATCAATGTAAGATGGTCGGATCTTTACCCTCCTGATTCCATTGTTGATTTATCAGAGTTAGAGTATCCTTTCACTGGAGATGAAATTAGAAAAGCTATTAATGACATGCCCAGCGATAAATCGCCGGGACCAGATGGGTTTCCTATTTTATTTTATAATACTTTTTGGGATGTTTTAAAATTCGATATAATTAATATGTCCAACGAATTTTATAATGGTAATTTACAATTAGGGAGATGTAATTTTACAAATGTTATTTTACTTCATAAAAAGGTTGGTGCTAATAATTTAAAAGATTTTAGACCTATTTCTTTGATTAACTGCTCAACTAAAATCTTTTCTAAAGTTTTAGCTAATAGATTTAGTAAAAGAATGAACGAATTAATTGATTGTTCTCAATCAGCTTTTATCAAAGGTAGAAATATCACGGATGGAGTGGCAGTTGTTCAAGAATATATTAATTTCTGCTGTAAGAATAACATTACTTATGCGATTTTAAAACTTGATTTTGCTAAAGCTTTTGATTTGGTAGATTGGAATTTTGTTTTGATATTTTTCATGCTAGAGGTTTTGGTCCTAGATGGATCAATTGGATCATGTCTCTGCTTAGAACCGAAAACTCTAGTATTATGGTTAACAGTATTTTAGGTAATAAAATTCAATCCAAGAGAGGATTAAGGCAAGGAGATCCTTTATCACCTTTAATTTTTAATTTAGCGGCAGATGTTTTTGCTAAAATTATTAAAAGAGCAGTGGATAATGGGTCTCTAGGTAGTGTTGGGAATGATATTTCGCATAATGGTATATCGATTCTCCAATTTGCCGATGATACCTTACTTTTTTCTTCCCATCTGCCTAGGCACATTATAACTCTCAAGTTTATTCTTTACAGTTTTGAACTTTTATCAGGTTTAAAAATAAATTTTGACAAAAGTTCAGTGTTAATCGTAAACGAATTTGAAAATGTTGAAAACTCGGTTGCTATTACTCTAAATTGCAAAACTGTGAGCTTTCCGTTTGAATATCTTGGTTTTGTGATTAGACCCTCTAAACTCAAGCATGAAGACTGGTTTATTATTATTGATAAAATTAAAAATAAGATTTCTAACTGGAATGGAAGATTTCTATCCAGAGCAGGAAGGCTAGTTTTAATTAACTCAGTTTTATCAGCCCTTCCGATTTATTGGATGTCCATGCATTTATTTCCGGATTGGGTTATCGATAAAATTGACAAAATTAGAAGAGACTTCCTTTGGAGTGGAGAAAATTCTAATAATAATATAAAATGTTTAGTTAATTGGGAAACCGTTTGTAAAGCCAAGAGGGAAGGTGGTTTAGGGGTTATCAACTTGCGTAATATGAATTTATCATTGCTAGGTAAATGGTTATGGAAGTTTAAAGATATTAAAGATAATGCTATTTGGAAAGAGATTATTTCTAAATTTTACTATAATGGAAATAGTAATTTATATCAAATAGTTTCCCCGGCCATTTCTAATTTTTGGAGAAACATTTTAAAATGTCTTGAGATTTTTAACTTAGGAATAAATACTATTGTTCATTCCGGTAACCATACTTCCTTTTGGCATGACCGTTGGATTTCGGTCTTACCTCTTAAACTAGAATTTAAAGAGATTTACGATATCTGTAATTTTAAGTTTGCTCTAATTAGTGAGGTTTTTTCTCCTGATCATGATCCTCCTTGGAATTTCAGCTTTAACATAATTTTAGTGGGATCAACTCTTAGGCTTCTTCATTTGCTTTATGCTAGATTAAATCTTTACAATATTGATAATGATAATGATATTCTTTGTTGGGAATGGGGTAGAAGTAAGAATTATACTTCTAACTCGTTTTATAGTTTTATTAATTTTTTGGGTACTACAAACAATTCGTTCAAATTTATTTGGAAATCAAATGCTCCTCCTAAATCTAAAATACACATGTCGTTAATATTGCATGGTAAACTTAATACAATTGAAAACTTAAAAAGAAGGAACATTCATAATGATAATAATTGTTATTTTTGTAATCTGCATCTTGAAGACATTAAGCACTTATACTATGATTGCATGGATTCTTATTCCATTCTTAATAATGTTCTCAAAATTTTTAATTTTAATATCATAACTAATATTTCGGATTGTGAATTTTACTGGAATAATTTTATATTTACGTTTAAAAAGAATATTAGATCTCTACTTGACACATTATTCACTATTATTAGTTGGTATATATGGTTTGAAAGAAATCAAAGAATTTTTAATAATAATAATAATAGTCATATTAATAAATTGATTTATACGATTTCTTCTTTCTGCTTTCATTGGATTTCTAATCCCAAATATAAATTAGCTAACAATAATTCGTTTAAAGGGTATCTTAATATGGTTAGCTACAATATTAATTATTCTAAAAACTATTGTCATTTTAATGACACCAATACTAATATGAATATTTCTTCAAATTCATGCCATGATCTATCGGTTAATCATAACCTACTTATGATTACAGATTCTTAGTTTTCTTTTTTTGGTTTTTTTTATTTTTTTTGGTGTAATTGTTTTGAAATATTTTATTCCTATTGTTTCTAGTTTTGTCTCCTTTTTGTTTTTCTTCTCTCTTGTTTATACATATATATGTATATTATTTATATTAATATACATATATATATGCATAATTCTTACTTTTTTCTTAGTCGCCCCTCAGATGCATATATGAGTGAAAGGTTTTCAGGTTCTTCTTACAGGTCCCCTAATCTTCAGAGCGCATGTTTTGGTTTGCTGAGAGACTTTCAGAGTGGTTCCTTCCTGCAGCTTGGCATTTCTTCCCTTGTTCAGAGATTCTAGTGCAGACTATCCTATCCAGCATCTCGTTTATTTTCACTTCAGAGTTGAGGCTTCTTCTTTCCTTTTGATCCAGATGCATGGAGTTTTTCTGCCTTATGTGTTGCTTAGAGCTTCCGAGATTTTTGGAGCATCATTCTAGTCCAGATGCACAGTGTTTTTCTTCTCTTTTTGTTGCTTGGAGCTATTGAGATGTTTAGAGCATCTTTCTCTTTTTTTGTTTCTTTATTTTTAGTTTTTGTTACCTGCCAGGCATGTTGGCAGCACCTCGCTTTTGTGTTATATATATATATATATATATTATATATATATATATATATATATATTATATATATATATATATATATTTGCATGTGTGCTCTCCTCTATTCTATAGAGGATCACACATTTTTCTCAAAAAAAAAGGAAAACTTCAAAATGTTTAAAACTATTTAAATATTAATTCCAAAATTTGAAAATATATTAAAAAGATTAATAAAATAAATTAATTAAATGAGTTAATTAATTATCACTTATATGCATGTATTATATATGTTGATATATGTTATGTTACTTTAAAGTGTTTGAGATAACATAAGTATATGTGTATATGATAAATTTTGAAATTAATATAATTTAGTTAAAAATTTTAATTAAATAAATGTTGATTAATTAAATGAAAATATGCATATATAAGATATATGTGTTTTATTATAAAGGTTATAGTATATGCTATAAAGGTTATATTAGATATGTCCAATATAAATGTTATATTGGAATGCTAATATAAAATTAATTAAAGAATTAACTAATTTTAACTAATTAAATAATATTTAATTAAATAAAATGTTATACATAAGACTATCATATGAGTGATATGAAATATTAAAGTTATATAACAATAAAACTTTATGAATGTATAAACTAAAGGTGGAACATTAAAGAAACCCAAATAGACTTAAGGAATAAATATGTACGTAAATATACGTATACCGTGATTTTTGATGTGTTTGACACTTGAATCATAAGGGTATTTCATAAGAAATACATTATTTCATAAGTCGATATCACTCAATATAATATACTGAAGATTATGAATATTCAATATAATGACGTCCTCTACCTCATATATATATATATATATATATATATATATATGTATGTATGTATATATATATATTACTTACAGACTCCTTAGTTGAGCAAATTCAAGCTAGGGATGTTATGCGTAGTATTATTAATATATCGAATAGATGAGGTAAGATAACTATATGTATTTGTTGAGCAAACTCAAGGTATATATACTGTACTTAGGCCGTCACGATATGGTAGGTATGAGTGAATAATCTCTTTCGATTTGTTGATCAAACTCAAGGTTGAAATGAGATTAGGACAAGAAAACATGGGTTAGGAGTTGTATGTGATACAACCGAGAAGGAATTATCCATCGTTTGTGGGGTTATGATTTGTTGAGCAAACTCAAGGTCAGATTACCAAGACATAGGAGTCCTAGCACCCACTAGTGAAGTCGGGAGACTTCTATGTTTCATCTTAGGGTTTGGAGAAACATAAAAGACTAGATAGAGCCTTATTAGAAAAATGAAATGGTAACATTTAACCTTCCTAATATTATAAGAACATATGCTAAATAATGTTATAATTATCTACAATGTTAAATTTATGCAATTAATATGATTGATAAAACATTAATCAATTCATATATATACAAGTGAACTGAATTTTAAATTGACAAATAGAAATATAATATAATACTCCCTATTAAATGCCTATGGCATGTTAATGTTTTCTATACCTAAACAAGTGCCTAATTTTTACAACTACTTAATACATTCGTAAAATGATCACTTACGTGTTTATTTGTTTTTGACCATGTATTGCATTTTATTAGTTTCAGACTCTAAATGCAATACAAGACATTGGATTTATATTTGTTCCATATACTATCACATATAAATGTTATATCGTGAACGATCATAGCTCATAATGTATGATACTTCGATGAATATAGTTCATTTGAAATAAGCCGATAAACTGTACTATGAGATCGAGTATTCAATTTGATTCATTACATAAAAGATCATATTATGTTAATTGTAGCACAAGACCAAAACTACAAGATAGATCTAAGAACTCGATCATTGAAATGTCCGTTTAATTAGTTTATGCAAAGAGCAACATATTTGATGTCCTTAAATGTTAAGGATAATCAAATGTGCTTTCGTAAAGAGTTCGTTATGATGTTTAAGTAAGAGTTTTCTTTCGAATAGTTTGACCATTTAGAAAGGAAAATGAATGTATAAGAGTAAATGTGATTTAAGGTGTAGTTGGGATGGAGAGAGTGAATAGTCATTTCTTCTTCGTAAAGAAACAATGAAAATAAGAATAATAATAAAAGATACTTAACATTGGAATAAGAAATATGATTTCTATTCTGAAATGTATTTTAGTATAGAAAATTGTTTTCTATGAGATATATTTCTTTGAGCTCAAGATATTTGATCTACGAACTCTCCACTGTAAATAGTTGCAGTGTATGAAATAAACAAATTGTATTAAGTGAATGATGGACCCCCGAATTTAGTACATTATTATAGTAATGGTGGAAATAGCGGGAGCATGCTATATAGAACTTAGTAAATGCATCATAGTACAAATTGTTTTCGTAAAACTTACCATACATTATTTATGAAATAATGATTATTTTTCGGTATCGACCGATAAAATAGACATAGCTATATTTCAATATGAATATTCTTTGTGAAATAAAACTATAATGTGGTTATTTTTTATAATAAAAGTGAAGCACTGGAAAATACAAAAGTATCTAATATTATTATCATTGTTTTGGAATTATAGACTAAGTTGTAGTTTTGAGAAATAATTTTATTGTTTGATTTTGAATCATATGATACTTATTAATTATATCCCAAACAATAAAGGGCTATGCACCCATTTAGGGGGAGTGTCATAAGAGATGATGAACTCTTCGGATTGATACATGTAGATGTATGCAATCGTAATTCTATAAATACCAAAACGGTTTCACGTACTTCACCATAGTCACAAATGAGTTATCATCGATATGGACAAGCGTATTTGACACACATATAGTATGTCTATGGTAAACTTATAGAATATAAAGCAGAAGTAAATAAAATAACATACGATAGAAATGATTTGATTTGATCGAATGAGTGAGTATATTAGAAAATGTTCTTAACGTGCCTAAAATGAATAAAGATTCAATCTCAAAATTATTCCTCCATGTGATACATAATGATGCTTTAATATGGAATAATCAAACTTTGTTGGACAATGTATGATTAATTGTGAGTGAAGTTGAGTTAGTTTCTTTCTGCAAGGTAATGTGCTTAAGGGTAGTGCACAAGATTAATATTATTTCATTTGAATAACAGCTTACAAAATTTTACAAGATAAGGCTTTATAAGAAATTCCAACATATCCTCGGCCAAGGAGCTGGCAGGTTGTGCGAGTCAAAAGATTGCAAGTGATAATTGTTCATGAGGGATCTTGTATGAATCTCTCCAAAAGGATTTTGGAAATACTATCATTTGATGACATATTTAAGTTTCGAACATAATTTTTATGAACTAAAATCAAATCAGTTATAAATAAAGAAATTCATAAAACGTTTATGAATACCTATTCTATTGCATTGAGAAACAATTGTTATTTCAAGATATATCATCTTCATTGTGAAGAAATTTCATTGAGGAATTATTGGTAGTAAAATGGAATTGGATACGATCTATAGATAGAACTAATTATATTAGATGAAATGAAATTAACTGACCTAACAAACATATAGCATTAGAATGTCTAATAAGTATTCTCAGACATCGAAGAGAAACTACGAGTTTCTTATTAATGTCAAGAATATATAATCCTGGATTGTTTAATTAAACCATGAAGAGTGTTAATCTATATGGTATTATGCATAAATCCGAAAGAATTCCAAGTACGCTATCAAAATATAGATTTTTGTGGTCATAACTGAAGGGATATGATCCATCGACCACGATTGTGTCCTTATGAGTAAGACTAATGCAGTTGGAATTAAATAAGCAATGTTGATAAGAATAATATCGCAAATTTCAATTTTTGAAATTAACGTAATAGATTTGATATTCAACATGTTCAAGTTACTTCGGATAAACTCACAAAATTGTCGCTTGATAAGTCCTAGTGTTTTAGTACATATGTATTGAAACAAAAAATTATAAATAAAGATTTAGAGTAAGTTGTTTACACATATTAACCAAAAACGTCTCAAAGTCAGTGGGATTGATATTGAATTTGTAAGTCTTAGGCTATGATCTAGGAAATGATATGAAAGTATCATTTTATCTGCATCAAGATTGAATAAGTATTTTGATTGAAAAATCAAATAGTTTGATTTTCAATCAAAGTGCAGAGGAAGCATGTCTCCATGAGAAAGAATGTTAAAAGGTACATTGATATTTGTAGACTATAAATAAACAAAATGTTGTTGAATTTAACGATGTACTTGTGTTGAAATCAGCCTTCGTGTTTTAATACTCAACATTGGATTAATAAATGATGTCTTTTACAGTAAGTATAAAAGATATCGAGAATGTCCCAAATCAATATGCAAAGACACCTTATTAAATTGTTTTATACGCATCATGTGAGATTAGTTCCTTATGCATTGGCAATATAAATTATCGTACATGTTATATTGTATGCGATAACATGATTTTTTAATGTATTTGATATATGAAGCAAATTTCAAATCCAAATTGATATCACTAAATGGTTGTTTGAAATGTTCTCGTGTATTTATAAAATACTAAAAAACTGTTTATAGAAATAAAAACACCTTAGTGTTCGGACTCAAACTTCAGAAGCGATATTGAGTAAAGTAGGCCAATGATAAATTCAAGTTAACAATCTTTAAGTTGGAAATGTTTCAATTGAAAGACCATGGCTGATTCAATGAAAAAAGGTAAGCACATCATCTCGAATAGTGCCGCAATAAAAATAATAATGTATATAAAAATATAAATGCACAAATTTATAACTGAGCTGATTCCAATTGTTGAGAGACTCATAACATTGTTATATGATAACAATATCATAATATAGTTCGTAAAGGAACTTATAGCTCACTAGAAGTCGAGAGACATACTCTGAATTGTTCCACATGATAAAGGAGTTTATCACCGTCAAAGAGAGTTGATTAACAAAGTAGATAATTAAACATAATAGCATACCCATTCACAAAGGGACTGACCTAATTGATTTTAGGAGAACTGATTGAAGAAGTTGGAATAAGATTCCATAATTGATTTGTACCTTGAATGAAGAATGCTTCTAGATCGCACCTTGAGACCTTCAAGATCCACATCATATCCTTGCAAGAGATGGATGAACCACTTTTGTTTTATTGTATTTAATCATTTTATTTGGAGTTGAAAGATTTTGGAACATCGTTTTCTTTATTTTGTTTTTACCATGAAAAGTTAGGAGATGAGAAAGAATGAATGAGAAGGAAAATAAATTGTACATGCAGAATGAATTAAAGAATATGTTTTATTTGAAAGAATGAAAAGTTTCTCATTCTTTAATTAAAAGTTCCCTAATTAATTCCCCTAATTGCCTATCTCTCCAATCCTTTATTAGATGTATGTCATCAAATGACAAAAAATTTCCACAAATCAGGTCATTAAATGACAAAATTTCTATAAATCATGTCATCAAACGACATAAAATTTCCATAAATCATTTCATGCAATTATCTTTAAATTACATCGATATCATTTTTTTCTTTGAAAATTAGTCAATGAAATCATTAATTGGGCTATGCAGCCCAAAACATTAAGTACATCCACTTATCAAAAATAACACAACTGCTATCTCAAAATACATTTCGACATTATCTAACTAAAACTGAGATACTTTCCCAATTTGCAACTAGGGTTCGACGTTGACATTATGGCGGTTTCAAGATCACTACTAGACTTCCTCGCCAATCAACCCTCAAGCTCTAGTTTGCCAATAATTGTCTTTCTCGTGCCTCTAAGCTGGTAAGCTTCTTAATTCTTACAATTGTTACAGCAACATCTCTAGCAGTGTTTTCAGACAACTCTAATTCTTGTTTTTCTTTGTTGTTGAAAGCCCTTACGTTATGTCCGCCCAGATGTGCCAAACAGTAGTTGTCACCACAATTTTGCTGACTTCCTTCATAAGGTCTGTCACATCTGCCTTATCACTCAGGTAATTGACCTCTTCCTATAAATACTTCACTGCTTTCGTGTGCAAGTTTTCTAATTTTTGTGATGCCCAAACCGGCTTGCCGTATTTACAGTCGAAAAATAGTTGCTCGTGTGTTTTTGTTTCTTTATTACATAGTTTGCATGTAGCATCTTCAATAATTCCCCAGCTTTTAAGCCTGTCTCTAGTAGTCATTATGTTATTTATGGCTTTGTAAGTGTGCGAGACATTTTAGGGCAGTTAGATTTACTCCAAATTATGTTATGCCATTGTACTGTTGGGTGATGGTGTCTTCTATCTTCTAATGCATCTTTCAGTTTAAACTGGCCTCTGTTATTACTTTTCCACACCCATATGTCTTTCTCTCTATCTGTGTATAATGGCAAGCCCTCTATCTCTTGTTTGAAATTTCTAGTGATAATTTGTTTATCTGTTGCCCATTTCTAATTTTTGAATAATGGTTGATACTTTACAATTTGGAGTGTTGTTTGCTGATTAGCTATCCCAGCCCAGCCTGTCTAATAAACTTTTACTGTTTATCCAAGGGTCTCTCCATATGTCAGTGCTTTGACCATTAGCAATTTGTCTCTCTATAAGACTTTTAAGAAGCTCCATGTATTTAAGAATGTTTTTCCATGTTGTTGATGCGTTATTGTCTATTTTAGTTGTCTAAAAATTGTCTTTCAAATACCTAGTCCTTATCCATTTAGCCCATAAATTTTCTGATACAAGAATTTTCTAGGCTAATTTTAGACCATATGCTTTTTTGATCTCAAATAGGTTTTTAAGTCCCACGACTCCTTTATTTTTTGGTCTGCATGGGTTTTTGTGGCTCACTTTATGAACTCCTCTGAAATTGGCATAAACAGAATTAATTTTAGCTATTGAACAGTCATGAATTTGAAATGTTGATAGTTTGAATCTAACTTTAGAAGTTATGATAGTGCAAACTAATTCAACTCTTTCTACAAAAGATAAGATTTTTGACCTCCATCCTTGTAGCTTCTCTCTGATTTTATCTATGAGTTTCCCACACTCAACATCTGTTACAGTGTTGTTTGACAAAGGCACACCAAAATATTTTACTAGCAGTTCTGCTACCCCCATTCCAAGATGAGAGATAACCTCTGCTCTGTTTTTACAACATTTATTCATATTGCAATTACTTTTCATCTCATTCACTTTTAGTCCAGCTAAATTCTCCATCTGTTTGAAAATTTCTTCAATTGTTTTAAGAGCCAAAAGATTCGCTTTAAACACCGCCTAACAAGTCATCTGCATATATTAGATGATTGATATAGGGTGAATCTTGTAAATGGGCTTGATTAATGCCTAATGACTAGCTAATTCCATTTGTAAAGAGAACCATTCCATAGTAATAGTAAATAGGTAGGGGAGAGGGGTCTCCTTGTATAATCTCTCTATTGGATTTAATGAATCCTTTAGGGGTTCCATTAATTATCATCGAAAATGTGTGGGTACAGATGCAGTGTGTGATAAGTTTTAAAATTTTGGCTGGAACTCCCATTTCATGCAACACATGTAGGATGAATTGCTTGTTTACTTTGTCATATGCTTTATGGATGTCAGTTTTCGTACATATACCCTATCTAATCCTTGCCTGTTAAAATTTCTCACAAGCTCATGTGCCATTAAAGAATTTTCAAAAATAAATCTCCCCTTTATAAATGCACTTTGACATTGAGAAATGATATCTGGCAAAACTTTGTTGAGTCTCATACAAATGATTTTGCTAAGAATTTTATAAGTAACGTTACAGCATGCTATAGGTCTGTATTCTTCTATTCTTTCTGGCTTGTTTACTTTAGGGATGAGGGTGATAAATGTATAATTGATTTCTTATATGAACTCACCAAAGCTCATCACCCTCATCCCTAAAGTAAATAAGCTAGAAAGAATAGAAGAATACAGACTTGTAGAATGTTGTAATGTTACTTATAAAATGTATGATTGATTTCTTGTATGAACTCACCAGAGCTTAAAGCTTCTTGATAACCTTTTATCATGTTGTCTTTTAGGTCTTCCCAATGCACTTTGAAGAAGGCTGCACTCATTCCATCGGGCCCCGGGCTGGAATCATTGTGTCCCGGGCTGGAATCATTATGAATAGAGAACATGGCTCGCTTCAATTCCCTTTCTGTAATGTCAACTGTCAACATGCTAACTCCTTATTTGGAGATGTGTCTTCTACACTGGATATGAGGTGTTAGTTGCATATGATCCCCATCATATGTCTCTAATATTGCTTTGTTCTCTAGCTCCTATATTCTTTCTATGGCTTCTCCCTGTTTATTCAAACAATTTAAAAGATTATTATGATTTCTTCTTTGAGATATTTTTGTATAAAATAATTTATTGCATTCATCTCCTTCTGTCATCCATTTCTCTTTTGCTTTTTGCCTCAATTCAATAGCTTGTTTTTCCAGTTGAGTTTTGAGAATCTTTTGAGTGGCATAATATTCTGAGTTCAGTTCTTCATTTTAAGGGTCCTCCTATAATTGATATTGTAATTTCTCCAGATTTATCTGTAATTCAATTACTTCATCTTCTGCTTTTGGCCTTTTTATATTTCACTCCTTAAGTTTGGTTTTCATTTTTTTGACTATCATGATGTACCGGGACATATGATTACCTTCAGAAATTTGTATTTTTTTGAAATTCACTGTTTCTTTATAACCATCAATTAAGTGCTGATGGATAGCATACCTAAAAGGTTTTCCTTTTTGAGATTTTTTTCACCATTAAATTGAATATATAAGGGGAAGTGATCACTTGTAGAACTACTCAAAACTGTCGCTTTTATATTTGGAATTTTATTTAATAGCTCAGCATTGCCTAGTGCTCTGTCTAGTCTAGAGTGTATTCTTTTAGCCTTACCTTTTTTCCATGTGTATTTCAGGCCTGTGTGGAACACTTCTATTAATCTTGTAGCTAATACATAATTATTGAATTTTGATACCTGGCAGACCTTTAATGTAAGTCCTCCTTGTTTTTCATTAATTTTTAAAACTGCATTAAAATCACCTGCCACCAACCATGGTTATTGTATAATTTTTGAGTTCTCTACTAATTTTTTCCATTGATTGTTCCTTTCAAAAGCCAAGTTACTTGCGTATACAAATGTTGTAACTATCTCCATTCCTCCCATATTCTTCATATACATTGTTGCTTGTTGGTCGTCTATGTTTATCGGTTTACATATCCATATATTGTTATCCTATATCACCATGATTCTATCTTTTATTTTTCTAGTGCTATTATGAATAACATCCAAATTGTTTCCCATTTGATATTTAAAAGATTCCAGGTTGTCTTCTATAAATTTATTTTCCATTTTTGCAAGAATTGTAGTTTATATTTCTTTCTTAGATTATAGATGTCTAATTTTCTTGTATCACTATTTAGACATCTTACATTCTAGCACATGATTGACATTAAGATCTCATAGCTCTGCTCCTTGTAATCGGTGTCGATACTACCTTAGCCTTTTTTCAGCTGCATTGCTTTCATTCACTGTAAACATTTTTTTCATAATCATCATTTGTCTCTATGTATTTTCTAATGTTAGCTTCTTCTTCCTCCTCTTCGGATGTTTCTATATGTATGTCTAATTTTTGTATTTCATTTAATGTTTCAAGAATATGCTCTTTATCAGACTCCATTATAGCCTCCCTTTCCCGATTCAGTTGTGGCTGCTTTTGATTCTCCAGATTTGAATTACCCTCCTGTGAATTCTGAGATGGATGAACTGCTTCTTTCTCTTCTTCAAAGTCCTTTACATTAGTATCATTATGTGTTTGTGTATAGTCTGGTTCTGGGTCACTTGTGGCAGCTTTTTGTGTATATCTTTTTGTAGCTGCATCAATTTTTTGGGGTATTAGCCCAGTACCAACGGTCATATCAATATCTAAGGATTCTGGTTCAATAGCGATTGTACTAGTGCTAGTTGATGCACTTGTGGATAGTTTGGGTAGCCACACTTGTTTAGGCTTATTTTGATCACTACAACATTAAAATTGTATAATGTTTGAAGCACTTGCATTCCTCACATCTTAGAGGTATGAATTCATATTCCACTTCCTGGGTATACACGTTACCTATTTTATCTACCGCCTTTACACGTTTGGCAGCTCTACATCTGCATTTACTTCTACCAATACTCTAGCATATTTAATTCTTTGAACTTTCTTTGTGTTTTCATCTATATCAAGTGGCTTTCCAATAATTCTTACTAATTTGCTGATGCATCTCATATTCCAAAGGGCTAAATTATGATTGTTGAGTTTGATCCATATAGGATAAGTGGTTAGCACAGCTCTTTCAAAGTTGAAATCTGCCTCCTATCTCTTCATCACTATTAATTTACTGTCCATGAACCATGGTCCTCCTTTTAGCACTTGTTCATAGTCTTCTTCTTTTTCAAATTTGATTAAATAGAATCCATTGTCTCTGGGGAATATATCCCAAGATCCCTTAGGCTTCCAAACCCTTTTGATATAAGCATAAAGTATACAAAGTATAGTCTTTTTCCAGCCATATAAAACATAGATCGAGTTCCTCCACATCTGATTAGATTCTTCATAATCATGCTCCTCTATAACTTAGTAGAATTCTATGCCTTCTCTTATTGGTTCGTAGTAATTAATTTCCCCTAGGATTTTGATGTTGCTATTCATGGCTTCCACCCACGGCTTAGGGTTTTTTTCTTCTTTATGAATTTCCGTAGTAGGTTTTTGCGTTATGGTGTCAGGAAACATCAGTTTCCCCTTCTGCTTTACCATTTTTCAGCCTTCGCCGTCAGTTTCTTCTAATTTGCCTAAGGTTTTAGGAGTCTCTTTTTTCGCCATTTTTTGTATATTATGTTATCTCATTGGATACATCGATATCATATATCAATGCGTGCAAATATAACTTTTATAAATACATTAAAATAATTACAAAAACTTTCAAACATCAAATAAATAATGATTAATATTTCTTAAATATCAATTAATTTAATAAATGTACAACAATTTATAAATCATTAAATCATGTGGTTTTTCAGAGAATTCATCATTACGGTTGTGCGACTCATAGGTGTAAATTCAGGCAGCGATTAATATCAAACTATTCGAATATTAACGTTCACACGTCACTTAGCAGTGGTGTGACATTTTGGCCGAATTATTGTTTACACATCTTTTGGTACAATCCAATTTTACTTATTATAAGCGGTATATAATATGACAATTATTTACACCAATTCTCTTAGTCAAAGCTATAGCACTTTGGATTTATGGAATTTGGTAATGGCTAAAATTTCAATATCATCCACATTCAACTTTATAGTCCAAATACAAAATCTATGGTTCAATAATAACAATTATTATTAACCAAAATGCTCTGACAAGAGACTTTGAGTTTGAGTTGACTTCAGTTGACCATGATACTAACCTCATATAACAAAGGAGTTGGATCCTCTCTTGAATAGCGTTTCACTTCTAAAGCTTTCACTCGACTCAACTATAGTCGTTCAATGGGCACCATGCCACGATTTAACTATAATCAAAGCGGAGCTTCCACATTAAAGTTTAAAGGTATTCTCAAGTCGACAGAACTATACAAATTAGTCACATCGATATTCTTTTCTTGACCTTAGTTATATTGACCAACAGAAAACTATCGAGTTAGTCATTCCATAGTTATCCAATAACTTTCAGTGCGTAAGCCCATGGTGCCCCCAACAGTCTTGAGTAATACACTGTCCAATATTTGGAAAGCATTACGTACTCTAATCTTAACGGATACATCGATATCTCGTATCGATGCATCTTGACTAAGAACATTAAAAGTGGTATATTTGTTTCATTGTGATAAATTACTTACGGTTATAACACTTTGTAACTACTATCACAAAATATACCATTTATGGATTTTCTATTAAATACACTTTTAATTTAATTGATTAGCTAACATAACCACATTATATCAAGTATATAATAGAAAGAAAATATCTTTATTTCGAACAAGATTGGTCAACGAATTAGATATATGTAACAAATTACATAATTTCCCTAGGGCATACCCCTAACTCTATCGGTTTTTCAATCAATGAATTATTTGTGTTCTAGATATTGAATCTTGAACTCATATCTGTAATTCGTTATAAGGACTAGGAGCAAACAACATGTGGAGAAATGAAATGTTGTTTCAATTTGTTGATGCCTCTATTGTAGATGCAACTATAGCTGGAATCTACAACTACAGCTGGATACTATCATTTATTGATTATGATTTTGTCTTGAATAACTGCTACTATGTAAGGAATTTTATTTGAGGTAGTATTGTTGTTTCAAGATTGTTCGAAAATGGTTATGATTCTAGTTGTAATAACAGTTTTATGAATATTGTGTTTGGTGGAAAAAATATCTATGATTTTGTTCTAGATAATGGCATTTATATGCTTAATGTTAATCGAAGTTGTGTTGTTAATAATTCTTATAATATTAACATAAATAATAATTATCCATGGCATTGTAATCCAGGTCATATAAATGACAAACGACTGCATAAACTGAAAATGGAATGTTTTTTGTTTGAATCTAAATCATTTGATACTTGCGCGCAATGTCTAAAAGGAAATATGACTAAGCACCCTTCAGTGGGAGCAAAGACAAGGTTGATGGAATCTAAAGTCTCATCCATACTGATGTATGGGTCTAATGCCTATAATTACTAAGATAAATCTTCTTACTCGGTAACATTTACTAAAGATTTCTCAGGACTAGGATATGTATATATTATGAAGAGTAAATCTAACATCTGCGTGAAATTCAAAGAGTATTAGAATGAGGTCGAAAATCAGATGAACCATGAGGTTAAAATATGTTGATCCGATTAAAGAAGTGAGCATGTTGGACAAGAGCTCCTACAGTACTTAAAAAATAGTGGGATTGCCTATTAGTTTACTCTAACCTATAGTCCATAACACAATGGTAATTTAGAGAGAAGTAATCAGACCCTATTAGATATGGTTCATTCCATGATGAGTAAAGCTAACTTGCTACTTTCCTATAGGGGATATAGTTAGAAACCACAGTACATATGCTGAATTTAATGTCCATAAAATTTATGCTTAAGATGTCATATGAGATGTGGCATGAGAAGAAATCCCACATTGATTATTTGAAGGATTGGAGTTGTGACGCCCCACCTCTATACCCACGCTAGACAAAGACACTACGGGGTAATGCCGTCAACTAGCGCGATAAATAAGGCTGTTGAGGAGCGACCATCCGTGTAATTGCTTTGTGCGAGCACTGATATGTCAGATAGTATAACATGCACTTCAACTTAAGAGGAAATCCGACATACCGATACAAACTCAAAGCTACTACACAGTAGCTATATAATCTTCGGAAACAAATATAGAAATAAACATAACACAAATCAGTCACAGATATCCATATCACACAGGCGGAAAAAGATATGAATATAACACATAAAAGTGTATATCAGAGTAGTGGTCAAACAAGATCCACAATATCACAAAAGAATAGATACAAGTGCTAGACAAAAGAATATGTATACATCAAGGAGTCTATATCTCAAATGTATACAACCAAAAACTACTAATCTAAGTAGTTAGCCAAAAGTCAAGATAACAATCCTAGATGAGGAGTCAAGCAGAAGCACCTGAAACATCCCGGTCTGACCCGAGTATTATTTAATAAGAAAATAATAAGCGGATCAGTCTAGCTATAAATATCAGATAAAATGATATAGAACAAGAGATATGACAAGCCGTATGATAACCATAAAGTCATACTGTACTAAGTATGCAACTGAAAATCAACTAGAGATTAATCAATATCACAAAAATGTTCTCAAAGATCAAAAAGAATATCATACTCTTTATTTTTATTCAGCAAACCATAAATATTGAAAATTATGTCAATGCCAAACACAAAATTTAATGACACACAAATTCACCAATGCACAAATATTGATAAAACTTATCAATGTAAATCACGAAAATTGGTGAAACACAAATTCTAGAAATCGTCAATGGAAATCCAAAAATCACAAAAAGGGTGAGGCCTATCACAAAACGGGAGTATGAAAACTCACCAACACGTGTATCACAAAACGGAACGCTATTCCATGGTTGCTAACCACTAGTTTTGAGCCGAAGCTCCACAAAACGGCTCGAAGACCATGGGTTGCTACCCCACCAAATTGAGTAGAAGCTCTACAGAAACGGGTTTTAGTCCCCCTCGTAGACAAATAGACATCACACATTGCTAGTCTAAATCACATAATGATCATCATCGATCATCAAGAAGTGTCAACTACACTAAGCTAGTAAATATATGAGCTTAGCTTCATGTCCCATAACCAGTAGCTTAACTTAAATATTTACGAACAAATTGTATGTCTCCACTCGAAAATTATCACAAGAAATTCAATCGAACAAGTCCAAGAATTAACGACGAAGTAAATGCAAGCGTTTCATACCACTTGTTTTACTAAGTCGTTTAATTAGATTTCTCATACGAGTGAGGTAAAGCTTTGTATATACTAATAGATTGGAAACGGTTTTATAAACAAGCTTGATATTGAAAATAGAGTTGAAATCATCTTTGTGAAAGAGTTTGAATATTTACTACTAGTATTGAAACCTTTATATTTTTAAAGTGACAAATCAAAGAAATGATTGTAGAAACAATCAATCACCAAAATTTCACGTTCCAAGACGTGAATTAATTCCAAAGAAATCGATTCCAAACCCATCAAAATGGACATACCCAAAAATTCCAAAATAGAAGTCATCAAGATCGATAATAAATGATAACAACAGATCGAAAAACCACGAATCGATAAAAATTGGAAATCAACACAAAATAGGATAAATAGGCAAATAGAAGCAGGTCAGTCGACTGACCCTCTGCAGTCAGTCGACTGAAACAGAAACTCAAAAATTTCATTTCCAGCAGTCAGTCGACTGGTTACCGAGGCCAGTAGACTGATTATAGAAAATAGAGACTTCCTGTCTCTGTTATCTGCCTCTGATACGCAAATTGGCTACAGCCAGTCGACTGACTTCAAAGTTCAGTCGACTGATTGGAGCTAAGGCGGTTTTTTCCTGCCTATATAATTGAAGTGCAATCTCATCTAATTCGCGACCGAACGAGCAATGGCGCTAGGGATTTATGCCAATCGGCAACCCGGCCCTATAGGCTCTTCGACGCATCACCAAAAACTTGTTCAAACATCCATAAAAGGATTTTCATAGATTTTGTTTTCAAAACACCAAAAGTTGGAATACATACCAAATCAATCCAAACCAAAAGCAAATGCACATGGATAAGTGTTAGGAATTCATACCCAACATTCAAAGATAGTTATAAACATAGATGTGAGATAAAAATCTCATCTTTAAACCTAAAACTATGAAGAAGAAGCTATAGAGCAATGGCAAGAACAAATCACACTTCAATTCTGTTTGGCGAATTCTCACCCAGGAGATCTCGAGACCCAGAAGTGTCATTTCAACCGGGTTCGCAACCTCCTCTTCATTTGGTGAACACAAGGCTCCATACAAGCATGAGTCCATTCGGTATTCCAAGTAGATGTTCGGTCGGCAATACAGGCACAAGTTCATCCGGTCGAGCTTCATCCGGTCAGCACTTCACCACCGGACCAACTTACTCCACCAAACCAATAGACTACCGGTCCATACCACACCGGACCGACCTCCTTCACCGAACCGACCTTTTCCCCACTCCTAGCCGTACCAACTCCCAAGCCACAACCGAACCACCATATGCCGAACCAACATCTCTCCCTACTAATACCGGACCATCCTTTTCCACCGGACCAAGGCCGCAACCGGACCAAGACATCACCCATCACCGGACCGGCCTCTACCACCGAATCAAAGCTCCACCGGTCCAATACACTCCAAGCACGGGCGAACCAAGGCTTCGCCGAACCAGAACGCTGCCAGGCCAGATTGCTTCAGCCCAGGCCCACCAGCAGCTATATACATCCAAGACCCCTGGCCCCTACCTCACTCTATAAATAGAGGGGCAGGGGTACAACAATGGCAGACAAGTTTGAGAGCTCAAGCACGGAAGGAACTTTCAAACTACTTTCACATACTTGTACACAAAGCATTGTACTTGTAATCTGAAAGAAAGAAGATAATAACATATGAAGTGGACGTAGGCACGTTCTGGCCGAACCACTATAAACCTGTGTGTCTTTTACATTTCAGCCCCTGCTTTTTTCATATTTACATAACTCATCTAAATCATTAAGAATCACATAAAATCAACTAAATCACACGACTTGGAGGTGTTTGCCCATTTTTTGCGCAAACATTTTTGGTGCTTTCATTGAGAGCTTCGAACTCGAAGCTAAAGCTTCCCTCATTCAACCTTCTTTCCCAATAGCACCCTTCATTGCCTAGGAAACATGACTTCCAGGCCAAGAAAAGACGCCAACAAGGGAAAGAACGTTGCAACCAGCAGCGCTCCAAATCCAGTGGATCCAGATCAAGAGAACCATCCCACTACAGCAGCAGTGCCGCATGTAGATCAGGCAATTCCAACAGCCCCTGCCGCGGAACAACCGGCAGTAATCACTAGAGCAGACCTAGACAGAGTTGTGGTGGAAGTGACTAACCGCTTCGCATCCCAACAAGAAGCTTTGGTGAACCAACTCATGTCACGCTTGAGGGATGTCGAAGAATCCAACCGCAACATTGAATCATGGGGTGAATCTCAATCTGGAGGATCTCGGAGACAGCAAAGGTCTTCCCTCTTCGAGGAAGCCATCAACAGGAACAACAATGATAGGGGTCGCGCCCGGACTCAGCCCGAACTCCGACTCGAGGAAGCGCTTGGAACCGAACCCAGTGGGGGAGGCGCCAGGCGAGGGTCGGATGTAGCTGAGCCAGTCATGCCACCTAATCATAGAAACCCAGCTGAACGGAGACGAGCTAGAACCCAGCCCGAAGTTGACCCCATGGAAATGCTCGAAACAGAACCCCACAGGGGAAGATCAAGGCAGGGGGCAACTGTAGCTGGTCCTAGCATGCGTCCGAGCAGCCAGAGGCAACCACTGGATAACGTCGGAAGTGATAGACTATACCATCCCTATAGGTCATCTGGACGAGATCGATCCCGCAGGGAAGAACCAAGTTCATTTCTATCCGCTCCAAATTCTGATGAAAGAATGGCACGATTATTCAGAGAATGCGTCCAACGGGAGCAAAGGGACCGAGGAATAGGCGCTAGGGTCACCAGCCCCTTCACCCGCAATATCGAAACTGCCATCACCCCCCGGGAATGGAAAATGCCAACCATGGAACCTTACAAGGGAACTTCCGACCCCATCGTACACTTACAGAGATACACCCAGCATATGCTCATGAGCGGAGCAACAGAAGGGGTGTTGTGTAAATGCTTTCCTCTATTCCTAGCAGATCTAGCTACCTCCTGGTTCTGCCATCTACCCCAAGGATCTATCAGCTCATGGGAGATGTTGAAAGAAAGGTTCATTAGCCAGTTCCGCATCCATGTAGAACAACCCAAGGATGCTTATTCTCTATCCAATGTCAAACAGAAATCCGGAGAGACACTGCAACAATATCTAACCCGGTTCAACGCCGCAGCGGCCGCAGTCCAAGATGCCGATGAGAAGCTCACCCTAATGGCCCTCTGTAGTGGTGTACACCCAGATACCAAGTTCGCTAGAAGACTAACTAAGGAAAAACCAGCTACTTTACCCGATTTCTTCCATGAAGCTGGAAAGTATATGAGACTTGAAGATGCCGCCACTAAGAGGCAGTCAGGGCAACAAGGTAAGACAACTTCGGACAAGGTTCCCGCTGCAGCTAAGGACACTCGAAGAAATGAATCTAGAGACAATGCTAGGGGCAGGAAGGTTGAAAAACGCCAATATCGACCAGGACCAAGATTTGACTCCTACACTCCTTTGAATGAAACAATCGAAAACATCTTTCTAGCCACTCAGGGCGAACTCGGATACAAGCGCCCCCCGCACAAGAAAGAATCTGATAACGCACTCAAGTCTGGAAAGTTCTGCCGCTTCCACGAATCCCATGGACATGACACCAATGAATGCCACCATCTCCGGGACTTGATCGAAGAACACATCAGAAGAAGAAGGCTGGAACGCTATGTAAAAGGTCAAAACAGGACTCCAACTCCTGCCAATGAGAACTCAAAGCGACCCCTCCCAGAAGTAGGCGGAGGGAATCGCAACGCCAGTGGCTCTAGTCAAGAGAAGATAGTGGTCCATACCATCTCGGGAGGACCACACATCGCCGACAGAAGCTGGGCAGGGATGGAAAGATACGGCAAGTCACTTAGAAATGCTGAAGGCTATGTTAACTCCATTATGGAAGAACGCCACCCGAAACGGAAAGAGAGTGACGACATCGTATTCAGTAGGCGTGATTTAGAAGGAAGACAGTATCCACATATGGATCCCATGGTCATCTCTGCTTGGTTCGGTCCAGCTAAAGTTTTCCGAATTCTAATAGACACAGGAAGCTCCGTAAATATCCTATTCAAGCATGCTTTCGACAAAATGAAGCTGTCAATGAAGGATGTGTCTCCCTGCAACAAACCCCTGCACGGTTTCACTGGAGATGCGAAAATGCCCCTCGGGCAACTTGACCTCTTCGTCGAAATAGGAAGTCATCTCCGCTCCGTTGTGCGAAAACAAACGTTCGTACTAATAGAAAACCACTCGGCCTACAACGCCTTCTTGGGAAGACCAGCCTTATCTGACTTCCAAATTGTCCTAGCCCCATGGTGCCTAAAGATGAAATTCCCAACAGATAACGGAATAGGAGAAGTTGAAGGAGATCAAGACGCCGCTCGAGATTGCTATGTAACTGAACTTCGCAATAACCGTAGAAAGAATAAAGGGAAAGATGCAGAGACTACTCTCTGCATGAAAAGTTTGGAAGCATAGCAACTAAAGAAAGCCCCTCCTCTTCGATACACCAGCGATCCTTTCAATGAACTAGACCCCAGGGATAAGGAGGAGGGGGCTACCGCTGAGCCTGCAGAGGCCATGGAATTCGTATCTGTAGACAAACATGATTCGAGTAGACTATTAAAAATAGGATCTCAGCTAAAAACAGAATTGAAGGATCAACTCATTGACTTTCTCCGCCACAACTTAGATGTATTTGCGTGGACACATGCCGATATGACAGGAATCTCCCCAGACATAGCATGCCACATGTTGAACATCGATCCCACCAAGGTACCGGTAAAGCAGAAAAAGAGAAGCATGGGAGCAGAACGATCAACAGCTCTCGATGAGGAAGTAAAGAACCTACTTGCTAATGACTTCATACGAGAAGCCATCTACCCAGAATGGATCCCTAACCCGGTACTAGTAAAGAAAGCTAATGGGAAGTGGCGAACATGCATTGATTTCTCCAACTTAAATGACGCTTGCCCGAAAGACTGCTTCCCGCTCCCCCGAATCGATCAACTTGTGGACAGCACTGCCGGGCACGAACTTTTATCTTTTATGGATGCATACTCCGGATACAACCAGATTCCCATGCACGCTCCCGATTAAGACCACACTAGCTTCATCAATGACCGGGGATTATATTGTTACAAAGTCATGCCTTTTGGACTCAAAAATGCCGGAGCTACCTATCAACGCCTCGTCAACAAGATGTTCGCGGAATTAATAGGACGAACTATGGAAGTATATGTGGATGACATGTTGGTAAAGTCCAGGAGAGCCGACGATCATGTAAGCCACCTGGGCGAGATGTTTCAGGTACTTCGTCGATATAGAATGAAGCTGAATCCTCTAAAGTGCTCCTTCGGAGTGTCATGGGGAAAATTCTTAGGATTCATCGTCCATGCCAGAGGAATTGAAGCAAACCCTGAACAAATCCGGGCTCTAAAAGAAATAAGGATACCTTCCACTCAAAAAGAAATGCAGAGCCTAAACGGAAGGGTGGCCGCCCTAAGCAGATTCATTTCCAAAGCAACTGACAAGTGCGTCCCTTTCTTCGAAGCTCTCAAGAAAGACAAAGGAAAGTTCGAGTGGACCGATGAATGCTTAAAAGCCTTCCTTAACCTAATCGAACACCTTCAGAGACCACCAGTACTCTCAACTCCAAACGAAGGCGAAGAGCTATACATATACCTCGCTGCATCATCTCATGCTCTAAGCGCTGCCTTGGTAAGAGAAGAGGACCGCACACAACGCCCGGTATACTTTATAAGTAAGAGATTTACGGGGGCAGAAGCCAGATATCCTAAACTTGAGAAATTGGCATATTGTTTATTGATCGCGTCACGAAAACTGCGACACTACTTCCAATCTCACTCCATCAGAGTTCTAACCGATCAACCACTAAGACAGGTGCTCCATCGTCCCGACACTTCTGGACGACTCCTCAAATGGTGCATTGAACTAAGTCAGTATGACGTCACCTACCACCCTCGCACCGCTATCAAGGGGCAAGCCATGGCCGATTTCATTGCCGAATTCACTACCAACGAAGGCAAGGATCAATTTGAAATAGAAAAAAACATCAAGTGGAACCTCTTTGTGGATGGAGCATCGAACGAACAAGGCTCGGGGGCAGGTATTGTGATAATCACCCCCAGGCGAAGAAAGCTGTACTATGCATTAAGGTTGGAATTCGCGGCCACTAACAACGATGCGGAGTATGAGGCAGTAATAGCAGGATTGGAGCTTGCCTTAGAAATTGGAGTCAATTCTTTATGTCTTCATAGTGATTCTCAACTTATCGTAAACCAAGTACTAGGAGAGTTCCGGACACGAGGAGAACGACTCACAGCATATCTAAAGAAAACCAAACTGTTGCTCGATCAATTGGACCATTATCTAATCAAACACATTCCTCGAGAAGATAACCAAGAGGCCGATGAACTAGCAAAGCAAGCTAGTATGAAGAATAGCACCATTTCTGGAGCATTAGCCATCTCAAGGCAGCTAGCCCCAAGTTTCGAACAAGTGAATCTGATAACTGCAATCGAAGAAGGAACTTGGATGACTCCTATCTGGAAATATTTGCAGGACGGCACACTACCAGACAAACGTGATGAAGTCAGGAGAATTTTGAGGAAAGCTCCCCACTACACAATACAAGAAGGCATCCTCTATCGGCGTGGCTTCTCTAGCCCCCTATTCAGATGCGTCGCTGGAAGGGAAGCCAAGGAAATCTTATTCAACATCCATCAAGGAAGTTGCGGAGATCACACTGGAGGGCAGACTCTGGCGAAAAAGATACTCCGATATGGATATTACTGGCCCACACTAAACAAAGACGCCTTAGACTTCGTCAAGAGATGCGACAGATGTCAGAAATTTGCCAAGATTCCTCGACTACCTACAAATGAGATTACTCAAATGACCAGCCCTTGGCCCTTTGCTGTATGGGGAATTGATTTAATTGGCGAACTGCCAACGGGCAGAGGCGGAGCCAAATATGCTATAGTGGCAGTCGATTATTTCACCAAATGGGTGGAAGCGGAACCCCTAAATAAAATATCTTCAGCAAAAGTTATCAACTTCTTGATCAAAAATATTCTGTGCAGGTACGGAGTACCACTCAAGATCATATCGGACAACGGACTCCAATTTGACAGCGAAGAATTCGCCGACTGGTGCCAAGAGCATGGAATTCATAAAAGCTTCTCATCGGTATCTTATCCTCAGGCAAACGGACAAGTCGAAGCTGTCAACAAAATTCTCAAAACCCTAATCAAGAAGAAACTTGAAAAGTCAAAAGGCGCTTGGGTGGACGAACTTCCTACGGCACTTTGGGCCTACCGCACATCTTTCAGAACATCAACGGGACATACTCCTTTCTCTTTGGCACACGGATCGGAGGCAATGCTCCCTGTTGAGACTATTGTTCCTTTCCACCGTAGGACCCACTACAATCCAGAAGAAAACGAAGAACTCCTCGTCATGTCTTTGGATCTGATTGAGGAAAGGAGAAACGATGCAACACTCAAAGCAGCAGCTCACAAACAAAAAGTGGCAGCACTATACAACTCCAAAGTCAAGCATCGCATCTTACAAGAAGGAGATCTTGTTCTCAGGCGAATCTTTCCGCGCCCCGGGGCACTGGACCCCGTCTGGGACGGACCATATGTAATTCATAAAGATCTCCACAACGGAGCTTATATTTTGTCAACAGTGGACGGAGAGGTGTTCCAGAGGGCATGGAACATCCGACACCTCCGTCGATACTTTTCTTAACTTGTACTGCCCATATGAAGTGAATTAACAAAGAGAATCAGTGGACGTAGGCATTTTCATGCCGAACCACTTTAAAAAATCTTGTCTCTTTTTAACTTGTTCCTTTATATCTTGGCTGCTTGTTAAGCTTT
Organism: Allium cepa; assembly: GCA_030765085.1. NCBI lineage: Eukaryota > Viridiplantae > Streptophyta > Magnoliopsida > Asparagales > Amaryllidaceae > Allium > Allium cepa. The sequence continues at coordinate 294,550,586 of CM060941.1, read as the reverse complement.
ATCCTTTTCTGTTGAACAAAATCCTATGGCATCTCCACTCAAGACGCACCACGACCTCATCTGGACAAGGCCTAATAGGTACGCTACGATTCTATGCACTCGCCAATGAGACTCTTTTGCTCCAGCATCCCTCTGCTGCGGGTTAACTCATTGCTCGCGACTGCCATCAAAGCCAACTGTAATGAGCCGATTATAAGTCATCATAAAGGCCGATTATAGCCGATGGCAGCTCATTACGGTGTTCGGATCGCCGGCAACTGTGAACCTACTTTAAGCCCCAACATAAGGTGTGGCCAGCCAGGGGTAGTTCATGGCCAACGGCACCCACGCTAGCCGGCCATGGTAAATCGAATAATACCCACGATTACGGACCATAATGGTTCGGGTAGTTACCGTGCGCGATCTCGGCTCCGATGTGTCTTAAGTGCGGCTGTGGTAAAAAAGAAAACTCCCCGCGGAGGCGTAAGATGGGTGACAAATGTCTCCAAGACCCACAGCTAGGGAAAGTAACTACAAAACCCGTTTTCCACGAACTTAAGCACATCGACAGCCTTCCGTGACTGGAAGTTTTACTTTTCCCATATTTCCATTTCATTTAAATACTTTTCTCCTATCCTGTATAACAAACTCTAAAGTACAGGAAACCAAATAGGGAGCATTCACTCATGAGAATCTAAGCCTGCGTACTGGGTGGCAAGGTACTCAGCTATGTCCATGATCAGTTACACAAGACGCTCAAAGCTACCACCTGCAACTAAAACATGAAGGGCGGTACTCTCTTCTCTTGTACATAAATATGTAACTATACACAAAACATGAAATTATATTTCAAGCAACAGCTTAACATCAAACACAACTAAAATCACAGGCATATGCATACTTCTCACGCACCACATCAAAATGACAACAACATTTAAACATAACAAAATCAGCTTATGTCATAAAATCACATAAAGTTAATCTTTGCAAATAATATTATTACAGTCACGACAATGTTTTGGACTAACATAGACAGCGATAAAGGGAAATAAAAAGGTGGCCAAATCCGGACAAGTAACCAGCTGCGTCCACACTTCGCTCTCATCCTACCAACTCCCCCAAGCCTACTTGGCCGTAGGGTCGGAGCTCCCAGCGTGTTGATCGGAAGTTCCACCTGTCCAATCCAGAAGAGGAATTCACTAAACAAACGATAAACGATCAAGTTATGGAAACCCAGAAAGAAAAGGAAAAGAGAAGAATAACTCACCAGCGTCCGCCGCTTGATCCTCATCCTCCAGTTGCACACCCGCTTCCTCCGCCGCAAGCAACCGCATCCCCTCCTTCACCGCCGCTTGCTCCTCTTTCGAGAACTGAGCAGTGACCACATCTAGACTAAAAGCCACTCCACCTTCCTTACCCGCATTGACCCTGGCCTCCTCTAAAGCCCGAAGATATATCTTGGCCATGACCCGGGGATAGTCATCCATCCAAGACAAGTTGCCCTCCTTCCAAGTGCGGAAGTACATGTCCTGCAGCATCTCGTCCATCATCCCCTCATTCTCCTCAAACTCCCTCACCCGGGCCTCGGAAACCTGCAACTTGGCGACAGCGACATCCCTCTCTGATCGGTATCTCAAGCAGTCAGCCTGGAGAGACCTCCTCATCTCCTCCATCTCCTCCTTTAACTTGACTTGAGCCATCTCCGCGGCCTCAAGCCTCCTAGACAATTCCTCTACCTGCTCGAGATCCGCATTCCGAACCTCATCCACTGTCGCAATGGCCATGTCGATCCGCTCCTTACAGACGGCCTCCATCTTCCGTAGTTTTGCCCTACTAGCCTTTTCCATGGTCTCTTTCAGCTGCCTGGAGGCTTCCTCGTGTTGAGAAATCTGAACGGCTTGACCGACAAGCTGTTCGGCCTGATCGGCAACCTTTAGCCGCAACCGAATATTAGCACTCCTAATCTCCTCCCCGGCCTTGACCAATTGAGCATGATGCTTCATTAACTTCTTGGTCTCTTCAGCCACCCGATCGATATTAGCTTTGGCTTCGTCTCCCATGGTAACTACCAGAGTGGTAAGAAGATCAAGATCTAGGGACTTGGCCTCATCTAGCACTCGTACCATGGGGTTGCGGGGAAGAAGGTGCTCACCCGTGGCCTCATCGAATGAAATATCCCGAGAGCTTGGGTCTAAATCAGGATGACCGGCAAAGGGGTCGCGAGGCACGTCAGGACGCCTTATACGGATAACAGTGGGATTCTTAGAAGGAGGTGGAGGTGGGATAAACTCCGTGCTCTCCTCCGTGGTATCACGAGGAGGCTGAACAGGAAGCTGCGGACCAGGGGAAGGCTCAAATAAGGAACGACTCCTCTTCTTTTTCTGAATGCTCTCTTCAATGACCCCAAGAAGAGGACGGTATCTGACCACGTCCCCAGGACGACCAGTAGAGGCTTCGGCTTATCAGAAGCTCTCATCAACTTGAATTGTTCAAGGCGGTGTCGAACGTCTGACGTTTTAGCCGCCTGGCCTGCCCCTGGAGTAAAAAACAAGTGTTATGAACATACGACGATCCATAATTCAAGAAACATGTTAAGTTAAAAAGAAAGAAAAAGTGAGAATGCACATCTATTATACAAACCCTGCGGAGGAGTGGGATACTGCAATAAGTCCTGAATCTCATTTCAGGACGGAAGTGAACCATAAAATATTTCTAAGTCCCTATCGTAAATGGAATCGACAGAGGACAAAAGTTCACCTTGCACCACCGGAGTCACCCTGGCTGAGGAGCCCTTAGGGGATAGATCGGCACCAGCCCTGACCTTGCCAGTCTCCTTCGCCTTCTCCGATTCCCCGAAGGCCTGGCGGAGAGCCTCATCCGGTTCAGGGTCTTGCCCAGAGGTTAAGGCACCAGCACCACTACCACCCTGACCATCTCCATCTCCTCCGCCCTCCGACTCTCCTTCCATATCGCCTCCTTCGCCCTCTTCCACACCTTCCTCCTCCGGGATGATCGGGCAAGTACTAGGAGAGGGGCCCTCAGACTCCTTAAGCTTCTTGCCTCCCGCGACGGGATGTTGTGCAAAGGGCTTCCTCTTGCCACTCTTCACCGTGGCCCCCTCCTTAGCTTTAGCGGCCTTCTCCTCAGCCGTGTCCCTTTGCTTAACCACGGACTGGTGCGGCTGGATTAAGTTGTACTCCAGGAGGGTAGCGTTCCTGATCAGGAACGAAGCCGACCTGTCCCGTGCGGGAATGGCCTTTATTTCAGCAGCCATCCGCGCCAAAGAATCATCTTCCACGACTGCAATGCCACCTGTCGCTAGCAAGAAATAGAAGCGTGTCAAAAGAAGCACTACAGTCAGAACATGGAAAATATAAATGAAATTCATCTTATAGCCGGAAGTGAAAAGGCGGAAAGAAACAGAATCGTCCTTGATAAAAAACCATTCTTTCTTGAACATGGTAAACTTTGAATATAAGTCCAAGACCGGTTTGAAGGGCACGGCCGCTTCTAGACTAATATACGGAGACCCCTTCTTGTAGCCTCTCAGGTTATACAAATATCGAATTTCCCGGTTAGAAGGAGAGCGCTCGTACCTCCTCTGAAAGATAACGAAAAGGCTCACCAGAATGGCATAAGAGTTCGGCTGGAGCTGGAATGGAGCCACCTTCAAATATGTGGTAAAGCTAACTATCCAGGCATTGATAGGAGGGATAGCACCACACATGCAATGATATCTGCTATAAGCAAAGTAGCCTTCGGGGGGATTATACGGCATCACTCCATCTCCCGGCAACAGCATGCGAGCCCTGTCTATCCCGAAGGAACGGGATATAACATCAAGTTGCTCCTCCTTTAGGGAGCTAGGAAAGCAATCGGGAGGGGAGACCAGAAGTTCCTGGGGACCGTACCCATCCACTAACGACCATGGGGCAGGCCCATGTGGCACCGGTCTTGGTTGGGCTGGGGGCACGGAGGAGGATGACTCTCCTCTACTTTTAGATTTCTTTTTATTCGATCGGGTTTCCGCTTTGCGAGACATTTATCTGCAGCACAAGAAAAACACGGTGTTAGAACAAGAAGTATAGAAACATAAACAAGCAAGTATATAAAGCAAGCAAGTGTATATAGGTCTGGTATTCCACTCGAGATTCAAGTATGAATTCTCATTCGGCATATACTCCATTCGGTAGTTTCATTCGGCCTTCGAAGTTCATCCGGTATACTTGCTCATTCGGTAATACAATGCAAAGAAGCATTCGGCAAATAAAAACTTTCGTGTTTATTCGGCATTAGACCCATTCGGTTATCAAGTTCATTCGGCAAAGGGATATATACCTGGTTCGGCAAGGGTTTGATTCAGCAAAGGTTCGATTCGGTATGGGCTTGGATCGGCTCTCGTTGGTTCGGTAAGGAATAACTAAGGGGGGGTGTAGCTTCCATATATAGACGAGAGCAGGAGTGCCGAACAAACTGGTCCGGCATACCAGACCAACATACCGAACCAACTGGTTAGCTATTAACCGAATGACTCGAAGCGCCGGACCAACAGGTTCGGCATACCGGACCAAACAAGAACCGAATGAAGCCATGCAAACTAGCGAAGACCAGAATCAGGGGGCATGCAAAGAGCCTCACTCAGATAAGTACCGGACTCTAGGATCTACTGATAAAATAGAAGTTATGATAACGATGAACAAGTAGTAAATCTTTCACTTAACATGGGTTAATCATTTACACATGTACGCGACCACGAACGGTCCACAGGCATGCTCTGAATAGCTATTAACCCTATTGTTGTGAGAATTTACACTTTGACATCCTTTTAAAACTCATCGGTTGGATGGATATTTAGTTCTGCTAATTCTGAAATGGCTAAGCTACTTACACATGTACGGGGTCGCGAACAACCCTTAGGCATGCTCTGAGCTGGCGATAAACCACCTTGACAAACGATCCAGGGACCCACTCTAACGTGAACCTGGCGTCGATAAAGCTAAGCCCCTCGGGGCACACTCTCTCGCCCCGAACGGCACGATTCACTTCATCTCAAATACTGCGATCCCGAACGGTCGTCATTTGAAATCACATTATAACTGTAAATTCCTTTTTCAGGACATCAACAAGATATGAACGTCCAGCTCAATGCATTAACAAATCGCGCCTTCCTACCGCAAGGCATGAGAACACCAACAGGATGTGAACATCCAGTCCATGGCATTACAAAACAAGCCTTCCTACCACAGGAAACAAAGCGCAACACATGCAAGCACGTGCCCCACTTTGGGGGGCAAATGTTGGGCGAATTCTCACCGAGGAGATCTCGAGACCCAGAAGTGTCATTTCAACCGGGTTCGCAACCTCCTCTTCATTTGGTGAACACAAGGCTCCATACAAGCATGAGTCCATTCGGTATTCCAAGTAGATGTTCGGTCGGCAATACATGCACAAGTTCATCCGGTCGAGCTTCATCTGGTCAGCACTTCACCACCGGACCAAACCACCACCGGACCAACTTACTCCGCCAAACCAACAGACTACCGGTCCATACCACACCGGACCGACCTCCTTCACCGAACCAACCTTTTCCCCACTCCTAGCCGAACCAACTCCCAAGCCACAACCGAACCACCATATGCCGAACCAACATCTCTCCCTACTAATACCGGACCATCCTTTTCCACCGGACCAAGGCCGCAACCGGACCAAGACATCACCCATCACCGGACTGGCCTCTACCACCGAATCAAAGCTCCACCGGTTCACTACACTCCAAGCGCAGGCGAACCAAGGCTTCGCCGAACCAGAACGCTGCCAGGCCAGATTGCTTCAGCCCAGGCCCACCAGCAGCTATATACATCCAAGACCCCTGCCCCCTACCTCACTCTATAAATAGAGGGGCAGGGGTACAACAATGGCAGACAAGTTTGAGAGCTCAAGCACGGAAGGAACTTTCAAACTACTTTCATATACTTGTACACAAAGCATTGTACTTGTAATCTGAAAGAAAGAAGATAATAACATATAAAGTGGACGTAGGCACGTTCTGGCCGAACCACTATAAACATGTGTGTCTTTTACATTTCAGCCCCTGCTTTTTTCATATTTACATAACTCATCTAAATCATTAAGAATCACATAAAATCAACTAAATCACACGACTTGGAGGTGTTTGCCCATTTTTTGAGCAAACAAATTCCAAACCAACAAGCCTGAATCTAAGCTTAAAAGAGAAACTTTTCCTAAGTTAGGTTTAGGAATTCCTGAAATAGAAAGGAGAATGAGTTGGAGAAGAAGAAGAGAAGGCTTACCAAAGCTTCTTCGATGAATTTGGAGTTAAAGCTTGGATTTTGCAAAGATAATTAAGGCTTGGAGTTTTAATTTCCCATTCCTCTCTCCATTATTGCTAAAGCTTGAGTATTAGGAAAATCATGAAGGAATGGAGAGAAGAGGGGGTGAAGCTTGGGTCTAATGGGCTGAAACCAAACCAAAGCCCAAAGTGAAAAGGTAGTAAAATTCCTCTAACTCCAAACATATCGAAGTTTATACTCAAAAAGGTCGCAAACGTCATTTTGAACTCAATGGGGGTGGTCTCGAGTCTTAATTCGACTGTTTGCAAAAGGTGGCTTTTCGGACAATAATCCGACCAACGATGAATTATTTTAAATAAAATATTTAAATATTCAATCGTAAAATATGCGGGTTGTTACAGACTCCCCTCCGTAAAGAAATTGCGTCCTCGCAATCATAAGAAATAAATGAATCAAAAAGTAACAACCATAAAAGCATATCAACACAAAAGAAGAAATTTGGAATAAGAAGTTCACCTCAAAGAGCACGAGAAAGTAAGTCCGGATGGTTCGCTCGATGAATTCTCTGGATTCCCAAGAACTATCCTTAGGATTTGAGGACCATTGAACTTGTCGAGAGGAACATCTTTATTTCGAAGGCGTTTAAGCTCCGAAGCAATGATACGAATAGGATGTTGCTCATAAGTCAAATTAAGCGAAACTTCAATTTCTTCCACAACACCGGGCTCAAGAATAGAATCAGAATCTCGAAGGCATTTTCGTAATTGAGAAACGTGAAACACATCATGAATAGCAGAAAATTAAGCCGGTAATAAAAGGCGATAAGCCACGGAACCAATATGTTCGGTGATGGGAAATAGACCAATATATCGAGGTGCTAACTTTCCCGATCGACTGAAACGCACAACACCCTTCATAGGTGAAACACGACCAAACAAAAAATCTCCCACAGAAAATTCTAATTTCCTTCTTCGATTATCGGCATAGGATTTTTGCCTACTTTGAGCTTCTTTCATCCTATGACGAATAAGGTCAATATTTTCTATGGAATCACGAATAAAATCTGGACCAAAAACCATCTTTTCACCGGCCTCAATCCAACAAGAAGGAGATCGGCACGGCCTTCCATAGAGTGCTTCAAAAGGTGCCATCCAAATAGTAGATTGGAAGCAATTATTATAGGAAAATTCAACAAGAGAAACATGATCTTCCCAACTTCCACCAAAATCAAGAACACATGTACGAAGAATATCTTCAAGAGTTTGATTCACACGCTCGGTTTGTCCATCGGACTGAGGATGATAAGAGGTGCTAAAATTAAGCTTCGTTCCCAAAGCTTTTTGAAGACTCTTCCAAAATCCACTAGTAAACAATGGATCACAATCGCTAACAATAGAAGTAGGAACTCCATGTAATTTAATAATTTCTTTAATAAAGAGCTTGGCCAAAAGAGGAACGGTCCGATTGGACCGAACGGGAATAAAATGGGTGGATTTAGTAAGTCTATCAACTATCACCCATAGGCTATCATGACCCGAACGAGAACTGGGAAGGCCGTCTACAAAATCCATGGAAATTTGATCCCACTTCCAAATTGGAATGTCTAAAGGTTGCAATAACCCACCGGGCCTTTGATGCTCGGCCTTAATGAGTTGGCAAGTCATGCAACGCTTAACGAAGTTAGCGATATCAGATTTCATTCCATCCCAATAATAAAGTCGCTTCATATCCGCGTACATTTTTCTATTACCGGGATGAATGGTAAATTTAGAACGATGAGAATCTTCTAAAATATCTTTACGAAGATCACTAATATTTGGCACGATAAGTCTACCAAATTTTCGAATGCCGCCACGAGAATCAATATCAAAGTCTTTCAAACCTTCAATATCAATTTTATCCCTACAATTTTGGTTAAGAAGAGCCAATTCGGGATCTAGCTTTTGAGCTTCAAGAATGCGGTCTAAAAGAGAAGGATGAGCCTCAAGGCTACATAAAGCCAAAGATGAACATAAATCAGACTCACGATCTTGAATCTCACAAGTGGATAAAATTACGAGATCATTCCATTCGGATGTCATCATGGAAACAACCGCTTGTAGCTTTCGGCTAAGGGCGTCGGCAACACGATTTCCCTTCCGGGAGTATAAAGAATGTCAAGATTATAAGATGTAAGAAACTCGAGCCAACATTGTTGACGCAAATTAAGTTCCTTTTGAGAAAATAAATACTTCAAAGATTTATGATCGGTATAGAGAACAAATTTCTCTCCCAAAAGATAATGACGCCAAATTTCAAGAGCGAAAACAACAGCCGCGAGCTCTAAATCATGAGTGGCGTATGTAGTCTCGGATGGCTTCAATTGCGTAGAAGCATAAGCAATAACACGTTCTCCTTACATGAGAACGGCTCCCAAACCAACACGACTAGCATCGGTATAAACAATAAAATCTCTATTCCCCTCGGGAATAACAAGAATAGGAGCATCAGAAAGGAGTTCTTTTAATTTCTGGAAAGAAGCTTCACATTTGTCTGACCAAATGTATTTAACTCCCTTCTTTGTCAAACTAGTAAGAGGCACGAAAATTTTGGAAAAGTCTTTTATGAAACGTTGGTAATAACCTGCCAATCCAAGAAAGCTACAAATTTCCGTCACACTCTCCGGTCTCTTCCAATTTTGAATCGCTTCAATCTTTGAAGGATCTACGGAAATTCCGGATTCGGAAATGATGTGACCGAGAAACTTCATACGAGATTGCCAAATGTGGCATTTAGAAAAAATTTCTTTCAATTGATTTCTCTTAAGAGTTTCCAACACAATCCGAAGATGGTTTTCATGCTCCTCCTCAGTTTTAGAATACACAAGAATATCATCAATAAAGATGAGAACAAATCGACCAAGGAAGCCTTTGAAAACTCTATTCATAAGGTCAACGAAATAAGCCGGAGAATTTGTTAAACCAAATGGCATAACAAGCCATTCATAAGATCCATAACAAGTACGGAACGATGTCAAAGGAATGCTATCCTCTGCAATACGAAGCTGATAAAAACCGGTTGCTAAGTCTAATTGTGAAAAGACTCTAGCACCACTAAGTTGATCGAATAGATCATCAATCCGAGGTAAAGGATATTTATTCTTGATAGTAAGATCATTAAGCCTGCGGTAGTCAACGCAAAGCCTAAGTGTGCCATCGGATTTCTTCACAAAAATAGCCGAAGCTCCCCAAGGAGAGGAACTAGAGCGAATAAATTGCTTCGTCACCAATTCGGATAATTGTTTTCGCATCTCCTCATTTTCTTTATTGGACATACAATAAGGAGGACGCGTGATAGGTTGAGCTCCAAGGACGAGATTAATTTTGAACTCAATTGCTCGCTTAGGTGGTAGTCCTAAAATGGGCTCAAATATGTCGGAAAATTCACGAACGACGTGAATAAGAGAAATGACATCTTCCTCAACATCATTATCGTCATCATGAGGATTTAAAGAATAAAAATATGCAACCAAGTTGGAATCCAAATCTTTAAGATCAATAGAAATCTGCTTAACAGATTGAGGATGTCGAAGATGAATAGTCCGCTCAGGACATAGGATTTAAGCTTCATAGCGGTTAAGCCAACCCATTCCCAAAATCATTCCAAAGCCTAAGTAGCGCATAACATGCAAATCGGTTCAGAAAGAAAAATCACACAAAATAATCTCAACCTCTTTACAAAGCAAACTAATAGTCGCGGATCCACCAACCGGATTCGCGATTCTCAAAGAAGTCATTAAAGCAACAACACTTAAAGAAAATGTATCAACAAGTTCCTTTGAAATAAAAGAATGGGACGCACCCGTATCAAAAAGAACTTGAATAGGATGATCACAAAACACAATAATTCCATCAAGGATAGAATGAGAAATACCTTTACCACGAGAAGTGTTATTAGGAGTTTGTACCACGTTAAGCTTTCCCTCCTTCTTGTTTTGGAGTTTGGGGCATGCAGATAAATAATGATCCGGGCTTTTGCAATAGCGACAAGCGCGGGGCTTTGAACACTTATTCGCATAACGGTCCTTAGAACCACAGTAGTAGCATTGCCCACCACTAAAGGGAGGAGTCTTCGCTGCCAGAGATGCTTGTTTCCCCTTTTTATTGGGATAAGGACCCTTGAATTTATTAGACCTTTTCTTGTTGTTGTTGAAGTTTGGTTTGGCACCCACAACCTCAACATCACTCTCCCTATCTGCCTCTTCAAGATGAAGAGTAATATCAATGAGTTTATCAAAAGAAACTTCTAATTTTAGAAGTAATGGCTTCTTGAGACTTTTGTTCAAGCCATAGACAAATCTTTTGTTCTTATTTAATGGGGTGTTTATGTATTCGACCCCGTATTTAGAAAGTGACTCGAAGGATGCGACATAATCTGCCACGGAGGATTCACCTTGAACAAGGTCTATGAAACGACGAGCCAATGTCACCTTATCAGCTTCTGGCACAAATTTTAATTCGAATCATTCCCGGAATTTCTCCCAAGTAAGATCCGCTTCATTTATTTCAGAAATCAGAAGCTCATACCAGTCTAATGCTCTTTCTTGGAGCATACTAGAAGCCACTTGGACTCGGTGAAGATCAATAGGATTCATGCGAGAAAAGATGCGATCGCATGTTCTGAGAAAAGCTTGGACTTGAATGACGCTTTCGGAACCTATGAATGGCTTCCCACCCAAGTTGGTATAGTCACTGCACAAGCGTGTAAACCCGGATTTAGGGTGAGTAGGCTCCGGAATGGGTCCGGCTGCTTGAGCATTCTTTACAAGATCAAGAAGCTGCTGTGCAGACATAAATACTCCATCCTGGGGAGTAGCACTAGATTGACCGGCGCTGTGATGGCCAGGTCTAACCATTATTCTTCTTTAAGAAAGAAAGAAAGAAGAAGAAAGAAGGTTATTCACACAATGAATATCAAACAATAATGATTGATAAAACAAGGTATCACAAAAGAAAATAGGATGAGACGGTACGAAGACTCGAATCAGATCCTAAGGCACGACTCCTAAGATAGACTTAGGACGATGATCCTTGTTAAATTATTCTATATTGTTCCGAAGTTTCACTCTGATACCAAGCTGTGACGCCCCACCTCTATACCCACGCTAGACAAAGACACTACGGGGTAATGCCGTCAACTAGTGCGGTGAATAAGGCTGTTGAGGAGCGACCATCAGTATAATTGCTTTGTGCGAGCACTGATATGTCAGATAGTATAACATGCATTTCAACTTAAGAAGAAATCCGACATACCGATACAAACTCAAAGCTACTACACAGTGGCTATATAATCTTCGGAAATAAATATAGAAATAGACATAACACAAATCAGTCACAGATATCCATATCACAAAGGCGGAAAAAGATATGAATATAACACATAAATGTGTATATCAGAGTAGTGGTCAAACAAGATCCACAATATCACAAAATAATAGTTACAAGTGCTAGACAAAAGAATATGTATACATCAAGGAGTCTATATCTCAAATGTATACAACCAAAAACTACTAATCTAAGTAGTTAGCCAAAAGTCAAGATAATAATCACAGATGAGGAGTCAAGAAGAAGCACCTGAAACATCTCGGTCTGACCCGAGTATTATTTAATAAGAAAATAATAAACGGATCAGTCTGGCTATAAATATCAGATAAAATGATATAGAACAAGAGATGTGACAAAAGTCGTATGATAACCATAAAGCCATACTATAATAAGTATGCAACTGAAAATCAACTAGAGATTAATCAATATCACAAGAATCTTCTCAAAGATCAAAAAGAATATCATACTCTTTATTTTTATTCACCAAACCATAAATATTGACAATTATATCAATGCCAAACACAAAAGTTAATGACACACAAATTCACCAATGCACAAATATTGATAAAACTTATCAATGTAAATCACGAAAATTGGTGAAACACAAATTCTAGAAATCATCAATGGAAATCCAGAAATCACAAAAAGGGGGAGGCCTATCACAAAACGGGAGTATGAAAACTCACCAACACGTGTATCACAAAACGGAACGCTATTCCATGGTTGCTAACCATTAGTTTTGAGCCGAAGCTCCACAAAACGGCCCAAAGACCATGGGTCGCTACCCCATCAAATTGAGTAGAAGCTCCATAGAAACGGGGTTTAGTCTCCCTCGTAGACAAAGAGACATCGCACATTGCTAGTCTAAATCACAAATGATCATCATCGATCATCAAGAAGTGTCAATTACACTAAGCTAGTAAATATATGAGCTTAGCTTCATGTCCCATAACCACTAGCTTAACTTAAATATTTACGAACGAACTGTAAGTCTCCACTCAAAAATTGTCACAAGAAATTCAATCGAACAAGTCCAAGATTTAACCGACAAAGTAAATGCAAGCGTTCCATACCACTTGTTTTACTAAGTCGCTTAATTAGATTTCTCATACGAGTGAGGTAAAGGTTTGTATATACTAATAGATTGGAAACGGTTTTATAAACAAGCTTGATATTGAAAATAGAGTTGAAATCATCTTTGTGAAAGAGTTTGAATATTTTCTACTAGTATTGAAATCTTTATATTTTTAAAGTGACAAATCAAAGAAATGATTGTAGAAACAATCAATCACCGAAATTTCACGTTCCAAGACGTGAATTAATTCCAAAGAAATTGATTCCAAACCCATCAAAATAGACATACCCAAAAATTCCAAAATAGAAGTCATCAAGATCGATAATAAATGATAACAATAGATCGGAAAACCACGAATCGATAAAAATTGGAAATCAACACAAAATAGCCTAAATAGGCAAATAGAAGCAGGTCAGTCGATTGAAACAGAAACTCGAAAATTTCATTTCCAGCAGTCATTCGACTGGTTACCGAGGCCAGTCGACTGATTACAGGAAACGGAGACTTCCTGTCTCTGTTATCTGCCTCTGATACGCAAATTGGCTACAGCCAGTCGACTGACTTCAAAGTTCAGTCGACTGACTGGAACTAAGGCAGTTTTTTCTTGCCTATATAAATGAAGTGCAATCTCATCCAATTCGCGATCGAACGAGCAATGGCGCTAGGGATTTGTGCCAATCGGCAACCTGGTCCTATAGGCTCTTCGACGCATCACCAAAAACTTGTTCAAACATCAATAAAAGGGTTTTCATAAATTTTGCTTTCAAAACACCGAAAGTTGGAATATATACCAAATCAATCCAAACCAAAAGCAAATGCACATGGATAAGTGTTAGGAATTCATACCCAACATTTAAAGATAGTTATAGACATAGATGTGAGAGAAAAATCTCACCTTTAAACCCAAAACTATGAAGAAGAAGCTATAGAGCAATGGCAAGAACAAGTCACACTTCAATTCCAACCCAACAAGCTTGAATGTAAGCTTAAAAGAGAAACTTTTCCTAAGTTAGGTTTAGGAATTTTTGAAATAGAAAGGAGAATGAGTTAGAGAAGAAGAAGAGAAGGCTTACCAAAACTTCTTCAATGAATTTGGAGTTAAAGCTTGGATTTTGCAAAGATAATTAGGGCTTAGAGTTTTAATTTCCCATTCCTCTCTCCATTATTGCTAAAGCTTGAGTATTAGGAAAATCATGAAGGAATGAAGAGAAGAGGGGGTGAAGCTTGGGTCTAATGGGCTGAAACCAAACCAAAGCCCTAAGTGAAAAAGTAGCAAAATTCCTCTAACTCCAAACATAACGAAGTTTATACTCAAAAAAGTCGCAAACGTCATTTTGAACTCAATGGGGGTGGTCTCGAATCCTAATTCGACTGTTTGCAAAAAGTATCTTTTCGGACAATAATCTGACTAACGATGAATTATTTTAAATAAAATATTTAAATATTCAATCGTAAAATATGCGGGTTGTTACAGGAGTTGTCCTGTCTACGTTAAGAATGTCGGCCAGTCAAGCTAAAACATTAGATTGCTAACAGATATATGAAGTTTAAGGTAAAGGGTGATCATTCTTCTCAAATATATTTCAGCTTTCAAATAAAAAAAGAATCCTGATAGGAAACGAAAGAGATATGCCTTCTTAAACGTGGACTCAGGTCATGTTTGCAGCAACTCAGAAAACAGAAATGTGTACGGGCCTGAAAACGATCTTGGGTTCAACATACAGGCATGAACAGAGGAACAAACGACCTCAGATTGAACTGAAAATTGGTATGCACGTAGTATAAAACTTCGACTTTCAAATAAAAAAAGAATCAATGAATCCAACATAGGAATAAGAAGATATGGTCATGCAAACATGAGGCAAACATGAGGCAAGATCGACCTTGTGTAAATTTATAGGATATCCCAAGATTTTTAGGGGATATATTTTCTACAACATCGAGAAACAAAAGGTTAATGTTTCCTCACACACTGCCCTTGTGGAAAAGGACTTTCTACCAAAAGAAATTGACAATGAAGTTATAGACTTGAATGATATTCCAGAAACTAACACAGGGGTTGAGCTAGTGGGAGTATTATATTTACCATTATATGAAAAACACAACCCATTATAAGGACTAATAGGGAATCTCACATACTAGAGAGATAATAAGGTTTTCTCGTGGATGGAAAGAAAGAGCGCTACTTCTTAGAAGAGGACACTCCTCTCTCATTTCAACAAGCACTACAGAGTAAAGACTCTGCACTTTTCCCTATAGCTATGAAATTCAAAACGGATTCCATGTATGAAAACAAAATTATGATTTTGGCTGACATAACTAAAGGGATAAAACCCATTGGCTACAAATGGATTTTTAAGAAAAGAGAATATAGATGGACCTGTAGAGACTATAAGGAAAGGATATTTGTGAAAGGATTTTATTAAATTGAAGGTGTTGATTATGACAAAAAGTTTTTCTCCCATAGCCATCATTAACTCCATTCAGATAATGCTTGCTATTACTGCTTTCCATGACAATGAAATATGATAAATGGATGTGAAAACAGCATTTCAAAATGGCGATTTAGAATAAACCATTTGCATGTCAGAACTCAAGGGTTACGAGGCTAGTAGGAGCGAGGGCAGGGCTTGCAATTTATTAAGATCAATTATGGCCTTTAGCAAACTTCAAGGAGTTAGAACAAGTGTTTTGATAAAGTAATCAAAAAGTTTGGATTCTATTAGAACATAAGGAAGCATGCGTGCATTGAAATGAACATGGAAGTGTTGTAGTGTGCATAGTTATGTACACCGATGAGATACTCCCGACTGACAATGACATCCCACTATTGCAATCAGTGAAAGTGTGGTCTTCCAGGAACCTCTCCATGAAGGATTTGGGAGAAGTAGCCTACATACTTGGTGTCAAGATCTATAGAGATAGATCTAAGAGGTTATTGTGATTACCCCAATCCACTTTGATTATAGTTGAATCATTGCACGATGTCCATTAATGCCTATAGTTGGGTTTGAGTTGAAGCATTGAAAGCGATACACTATTCAATAAAGAATTCGTCTCCTCGATTATATAGGTTAAGTATCATGGTCAATTAAGTTCAATTCAAAGTCAAAGTCTCTGGCCAAAGTAGTATAATTAATAATAATAAATATTGTTGAACCAAGGAATTTATGTTTGGACCAGTGAAGTTGAATGTGGATGATGTTGGAAAGTTGACTGAAACCTAAATCCATAAGCCCTAAAGTGATACAGTTTCTACAAAGAGAAGTGGTGTAAATAATCGTTACTACCAGGTATTATTGTAAAAGTTGAATTTTACTAAAAAGATGTCTAAACAATAATTCGGTTAGAATGTCATGCCGTTAGCTAAGGTGAGATGTGAATTTCGACATTCGAATTGTTCGATATTAAATGTTAATTGAATTTACACCTTTTGGTCGCACAACCTTTATGATTAATACCCCAAATAAACCATACGATTTAATTAATTTATAGTCATTGTAAAATAATCAAGTTAATTAATAGTTGTGAAATATTAATTATTAAATTTCATTTTATGTTTGGATACCATTAGTATTTAATGAAATGTGTGTATATAAAAGTAATGTATGCGTGTACAATATACGATCAGCAGAATATTTAAATTGGATTTAAATAGAATAAATACTAAATGGGTTTAGAAATTTTTAGTCCCATTTTGCCTCGTTCTGTGGCTAGCCAAAAGGGAGATAGGAAATGTCTTTAATTTTGAATTGAAAAGACAAAGGAGTAATTAAAGGAAATCAAAAGATCCATATCCTTTAAATATCTTTTATTGTCTTCTTAAAAAAATCATTCATTGATTTTTATTTCTACTCTCTATCCTTAGTGTAGCAAAAATTTCATGTCTTTTAGGACTTAAAAATTTCAAAACCAAAATCCAAATAAAATTATAATAAAAGGTGGTTGTTGTCTCTTGATTGTTGCAAAATCTGGAGATCGATTCGATTAATTCTAAGAGCTTTAAATACATGTGTATTCTAAAATATGAAAACATAGTTTGTAATTATTTATATATGGTTATATGTATGTGTGTTATTTCAACTCAAATTTTATAAAATGGACTTGTGTGTAAAATTACTAAATTCAATTTTTTACCTTTCCTTACACACACATGTTCAAATCAAAATTGTGGACAATAAAGGCATATACAAAGGACAAATGGATCTGTTGCGTTGTAAAATTCAGCACATAAATATGGTCACAATACTCATGCATACTTCTTAGCACATGAACTATAAATAAATAAGTGTACCTGATACACTTATAAATTTAAATCAAATAAACCTTTTCCCAAAAAATAAATAAAATAAAGATTTTAAATATTTTAGATTGGATCTGAAATCCATTTAGATTTCATACGCCCAATAAAGATCTAAAATGGAATTTTTTTTGAAATTTACTCACTTAACCCACTACGACATGGTCCCATTCCTTCAAAAATATGGCATTGGTTAAAATATTTACCTAAATGGTTCTTTGAATACTATGCGATAATGAAGTTAAAAGTCGGGTTTTCAGATTTAAAATCAATGTTAATGATCCCCAAATGATTCAGATTTTTGATATGATGTGTATAGCACTAAAATGAAGATAGATTTTAAATTTCATAATTTTTTGATGTAATATCATTTTTCTATGATTTTTCTAAGTTGGAGAATGATATAATTTTGGATTTTACTTATTTGAAATTGAAAACAATTATTTTCCATTGAAATTTTTATATATGCTAGAAGGCGGAAAATTTGAGTTTTGAGAATTTTTTTCAGATTTTCCCATTAAATTTGGATTTAACATGAATTATAAGGGAAAAGTTGAGATAAAAATGGTATCTAATTGATTAATTAAGATATAATTAATATTTTAAATGAAATAGGAAATTTCTCAGAAAGATATTTGAAAAGATATTGATTAATGAATGGAAATTTAACATATGGAAAGATTTGGTCCAAAGTAAAAAATTTAAGACTAAGGATGGTTACAGGGCATTTTTATGCCCCAGACCCGCCTCGTCTATTTTAAACTGTGCCCCAGACCCATTCCGTAGACCCGGTGAGGGTTTGGATTTTCTCCCCGCAACTGGAACCCATACGGGTCAGGGTAGACCTACTCCTTCCTTAAACCAGTGAGGCTTTACATATTTATTCAAAATTATGTATTAATGCAAATATATTTATTTATTTTATTTGTAAGAGCTATTGTCACTAAATGAAATAATAAATATAGATATTAATGTACTTATAATGATAAGTAAAATAATAAAATAAGCTGTATGATAACGATTGAAGAAAACCATGCATATGTTATTATATAATTAATAGTGATGCAATTTAATACCATAAAACTCATATAACTTATTGAATGGAACATTATAATATCATGTTATAACTATTTATGTATAAAAGAACTAACAAATCATCGTTAAATTAATAAAGCGATTTTATGAGATCTCAGAAGTACGGGTCAGGTTAGGGCGGGTCATCCAAGCCCCGACGCAACCCTAGACCTAGAGCTAATAAGAACAGATCATGAGTTTACCCACCCCAATGATCCAATGGGGCGGGTCAGGGATGAGTCTACCAGATTTAGACCATAAACGCACCTCATTGTCATCCCTAGGAGGAAATAAATTAGTTTTAAAATTAATTACTAGATTGATATTTTACATCTTCGACAACTATGTTAGATCTTCGATAGCTATGTTAGACCTTCATGACTTTGTATTAAAGGTTCATTGCTTTTGTTTTAAAGGCTTTATTGCATTTATTTTAAAGGCTTGATAGTTTTGTTTTAAAGGTTCGATGGCTTATGTTTTAAAGACTCAATAGATTTGGTTTAAAGGTTCGATAGCTTATGCTTTAAAGAGCTTGATGGCTTTGTTTTAAAACTTCAATAGCTTATGTCTTAAAGACTCGATATCTTAATTTTACATCTTTAATAGCAATATCTTTGACTTTTGAAAGCCTAATTTCAAAGGCTCGAATATTTTATACCTTTGATAGCTTAGTTAAAAGCTCAATAGCTTTAAATATGTGATAGCTTTAATATACAGGCTTGATAGCTCTAAATACTCAATAGCTAGATATTCGGTAGCTTCACCTTAGATACTCGATAACCCTATTTTACATACTCGATGGCATATTACTAATTATTGGGTCGGACTTTCCTAATACCAAAATTGAGTTTTGAATTTTAAAAATTGTTAAGAAGTTTTAAGAGAAAAACACTTGTTATATGAAATAAATAGTACGTTTATTCATATGTGACATATATAAAAATGTCTGTCATGAGATGTATTTACATTGTTGATGATAACTTTATATACTCAATGATACATCTTAATTAGTTATGTTATTGCCCATGCAAACTATTGATATGCTCCCTTATATTAAATCACCAAATAGTATGACATTGGGGATTGGGAATTGATAACCATGTAAGTTTGTTCCTTTGGTGGGTATGGTCAGGGTAAACTCATATGTGAGTAGAATTGCATCCAAAAGACCTTAAAGATCAAAATTGTGTTAGGATGCCTAAAATTGATAAAAAAGAAATAACTTATATGATGTTGAGAAAATCAGATTAAGTTGTGTAGACTGGTGTTAGGGTAGCGCGCCACACTACAATCAATTAAACTCCTCGGTTATCAGGGTCAACAATTTTGTTGCATAAAGATTTTCCAACATCAAGGCTAAATTTTATGCGCATTTGGGAATCAAGTGGGACGCTCACTATTATTTTTCCCTTTGTCATGGGAATATCATGGTGTCCTCATGAAACAGAAGCCAATGGTTTTATCTTGTTTTGGCCTAAGTCAGCCTAATAGGTTTTTGGTTGGCCTAAGTCAGCCTAATAGGTTTTTGGTTGGCCTGTGAAAACTAATTGGTTAAGACTTTGTGAACTATATTGATATATTAACACTTAATGAGATGGGTAGATAGAGAGAATGGGTAACCCTTAGACCCTGTTAAATATTAGCCTATTCACTTTAACCCATTTTTATAATGTTTACGCAATGTTCCAACCATTGTTGCCACAGGTGGATGAGGAGAGCACAATGCGTTAGGCCTGTCTCACCTATCCAATGCATGTTATGCTTAACATTTTGATTGTTAAGATACTTTTTAGGGAAAATTTGTTCCGTTCAATGATATGGTCTGACTATGCATCCATTTTTATTTGAGGGATGACTAATATTATTCTTACCGGACTTTTTATCTGACCATAGTTTTTGATTTCCCCCTAAACTCTTGGATACTTATTTGGGTAAGCTGGGGTGAGGTTTCTAAATTCGAACTAATCAAGCTTTTCAGAGACATGCATGAGGCAAGCGAATGCTAGTTTTAGTTTATTTTGTTGTGCGGTATAATTGCTTATGTTCGTTTGCAATGATGGGTTTTATAACCATCATTAGATATGGCTGTGATCACTCAAAAAGGCATCATCATATGTCAATTTTGAAATTATATTCTATAATTATTATATTTTACCAAAATGTTGTAATCGTGTGGTTATGTAATGAACATGCAATGAATGAAAATAATTGCTTTATGAAAATTTTAAATTGTTGGACAGTTGATGTTAATGATACAATAACTGGTCGCATTTTTTCGTTAAAGATAATACTAATAATGACTACAACATCGTTAGTGTCTATTTTTGGTCTTAAAATATGGGATGTTACATCATCTTACTAAGTTATTTTATATTGATTAGCCACAGAAATCGATCCATCATGATCTCGCATTTGGTATCAAAGCAAATTAGTTTAAAAATAGTAACAATATATTTGAAAATTATAGCCATGAATAACTTTTAGAAGGTAAATGTATTGCTCAATCCATTTTGTTCACTGGATCTAATTATGCTTATTGGGTCACTAAGATGCATATTTACATGGAAGTCGATAGTTTTCCAACATGGAAATTAACTCAAACTGAGTATAGTGAACCATTATTGATTTTGAGTCGTAGACCATAGAGCAGAAAACCATTCTAAGTTTATGAACATTTTATTTTGTGACATAATAAGAATGAATTTAATAGGTTTAGCATCTGTAACTTTGCCTACGTAATATGACATACTTTACAAGTTACTCATAAAGGCACTAACAAAGTTAGGCAAACTAAAGTATACATACTCAAAAATCAACTTTAGAATTCTAAATTGCATAGTAACGATATCATTTCTGACATGTATGTTGAGCTTCAAGATATAACTTGTGCATTAAGTGGTTTAGGAGTCACTTTAATTATTTTGTTAAAATTTATAAACTCATGATGAATGGGAGAGGAAGTCCTAGATGTAGAATAGGATAATGATTTCACTAAACTCAAAGACGATTATTTTATTGAAATTTTAATTCCATACGAAATGAACTTACATTATAAGAAGGAGCAAGCATAAGAAAAGAAGACAAATGCATTTCATGTCGAGGAGGACTTTAGGTTTGACATGAATGAGCTAGCATTTGTTGTTACAAATATGAAGAAATCATGAAAATCCAACAAAAAATCTAGCAATTATATTGGAACATCTTGCAATGTTTTAAGTGCAACAAGAGTGACTACATTAAAAAGAAGTTTCCTGAGCCAAATAAAGACCGAAGGGGATATAATAATCAGGAGGAGGTGTTTCAAAAGAGGAAATAGGCTTTTCATGTTACATGGGACGACTCTAATTCCTCTTCCTTGTCATCAGACAGTGAAAGTGTAGGTGAACTTTCGAAGAAGAGATATGCAATCTTGCAATGATCTTTTAAAGTTAAGTTTGGCCCTAGTTGATAAGTATAAGGCCATTAAATGCGATTATAAATAACTAATTGCTAAAGGTAATAGGCTAGAGGTAGAAGTAGCAATGTTGAATGATGAAACGATAATTCGTAAAAAAGAGTTACTCAAATCTCAAAACACATGTGATGAAGTAACTTCTCCAATCCATGTGCTTAGTGATGAATTAAGGGTATGTACGGATGATAACATAAGATTATAGAGATATTTCAAATCATTTATGACATTGATACAAGAAAAGGTAAAAGATCTAGAAGTTAAGTTAGAAATTTTAATAAGTAACTGGTCTAAGATTAAAGACGGTAAAGAAAACCTATCAAATTTAATTAAAAAACCAAAACCCCCAAACAATAGAAATGGCTTAGATTTAAATCTAGGATAGATAAAATACCTCCCAAGTAATATGCTTTAATGTACTCTAAGTTTAAGAAACCAACTAATAGTCAAGCTAGATAAAATAATAATGTTATTAGGATATGAATTCCTAAGACAAATGATAACATAATTAGGAGAAATATATAAATAAGCTTTTTTAGGGAGGTCCATAATAATAAATTTTCATTTTAAAAGGTTCTATCCTATCCTCATGGGGAGAGTTACCACCTTTCACTTAATCCTCAAGATCTAAAATAGAAAGTAGGTACCGATACTTTTTTCTTGTGGATACCCAATAGTAAAAATAATGAGTATTAGATAGTGGATATTAGATGCTCCAAATGCATGAAATGCAATGCACATATGTTAATAAATATGCAATACATGGACGGGTTGACTGCCGCTATCAGGGATAATTCAAAGTGATATGTCACTGAAAAACAAAATGATTGATTTCGGTGATCCAAACACTCTTTTAATTAAAATAAAATCCTAGTTGAAAACTTAAACAATAATTTGCTTAGTATAAGTAAACTATTGTGATAAAGGTTTAAGATAGGATTCAAAAAAGATAAATTCGATCTTTTTGACCAAAATTGAAAACTGACTTTTGAAGGTATTAGAAAGAGAAATATTTATATTTTAAATATTAAATTTAATCATGATATTTACATGTATCTAGTGATGAACCTTGGTGACTCATGGATGTGGTACAAATGATTTTGTCATGTTAGCTTTAAATATTTGAATAAACTGGTGAAAAAATAAGAACGTTAAAGGTTTACTATTAATACCTCAGATATTGATTTTGGTGACAAAAATCATACAAATAAAGATACTAATTTTTTGTCAAGTTTTATAGTATACATTGTAGAATATTACATATGTATAGAAGGATTAAACTTGAAGACTAATCAGTATAAAGACCAAGAATGAAGATTTAGAGATGAAGATCAAGACTCATGGTTTAGAGACGAAAGACATGAAGAGCTCAAGACTCCGTGTTTGGTATAAGCCATTAGAATGAATTGTTAAAGTTCCTAATAGCAAGTGCATATTTTTATCACAAATTTCTGATCTTTGATAATTATTTTAAATTCAAAATATATTTTTGCAAATATTTTATAATAAAATTTATGTGTTCAAAGCATTTAAAATTATGTTTAAAATTATTTTACAAAAATATAGAAGTTTGATAACAATTTTAAAGAAAAATTGTTTTTCAAAATTAACAAGGATATGTCGACATACCTCTCATAGATTGTTATCCCGCTTTTTGGCAAAGCCGTGATATCACAAGACTGGTCAAAAACAGAAGACAGTTCACCTCAGAAATCGGTCGTACTTCACTTTACTATGGATATCGATGAATTTTGTCCGAGTCCGAAACGGGCCACAATTGATAGGACACGACAAGAAAGATCATAGAAGTCTGCATTTCAAATTTCAAGTCAATCCGAGGTCGTATACTCAAGTTATGATGGATTCGAGTTAAGAGGGATAGGCACTGCTCGGTTCGAACCCATCACCTTGTCTAAGATCGAACCCATCATTTTCGAACCCAACTAGTTCGAACCCATACAAAGAGGTGACGTTCGAATCCATCAGCCAACATCTTCCTTCGACTCCATCACCTTCGACTCCATCACCTTCGACTCCATCACCTTCGACTCCATCACCTTCGACTCCATCACCTTCGACTCCATCCAAATAGCCGTACTTCGAATCCATCAACCACGCGATAGTTCGAATCCATCGGCGACCTTTGGAGCGTTCCCACCTTCGAATCCATGCAGCGGAAGGAACTCCAACTCCATGCCATAGTTACCTTCGAACCCCCATGATAAAGCCAACTTCGAATCGATCTGGGGTGACGTGTTAAGATCGATTCGAACGAATGCCACTCCATCGATTCGAGGAAAGCCTTCGAATCCAACACACGAAGCCATCCAGTGAACACAGCGACAAACACGGATCGATTCGAAGAATGCTGCCCACGTCACAGAAGGATCGATTCGACCCTATGGGTTCGAAGTGATCGATTCGAACGAACCCATAGGATCGATTCGAACCATGCAACATACCTAAAAGTGCCATTTCGAATCTATGATAACTCCCAATCTACTGATCCAAATCCCATGAAATTTTTACAGAAGTTTGTCTACATGATAAAGAACGTCCACGCCAAGTTTCATCGCAATTGGACAATTTTTTGATCGATTCGAAGTTCACTTCGAATCGATCCCAAACTGGGCACGGACTCCGAGAACGCGGGCTTATGGGCCCCCCTCACGTGCCAGGCAACCTCCCTGAGCTTTAGGCGGGATTTTGGCCTTCCACACCTATAAATAGAGCCCCTGGTCATTCAGAAAAGGGGTCGGAGTATTTGGAGAAGAAGAATAAGCCTAAACGCTGCCAGAATCACTCCATACTATCTCCTTTGCTGTTAATTTTGAGTTTAAGTCCATTTCCTGCTGTAATTTGCTTACAAAACACTTGTAATCTTCAAGTATTAAGAAATAAAGTGATAGAACTTCATAGTGGACGTAGGCGCATAGCCGAACCACTCTAAATCCTTGTCTTCTGTGCAATTTACTTTTCTGTGACTTGGAGTTTTTGTTAGATAGTCCCTATTTCCAATTCAAGTTCTTCATTTACTATCTCTTCAAAAACTTCCGAAGGGTGTTTGCCCAATTTTGGTGCAAACATAGATATGTTGACATAGTAGCCGTTGGTTGGTTTTTTTAATTTTTGAGAAGAAGTGTCTTTTGGATGCACCTCTTCACGAATGGATACTTCTGTTCATTCACTATATAAAGAGGAGTGCAAACAAATTTTCAACTAATTTTCTTACATTCTTCTTACTCCTTACTCTCTTGAAACATTTCTTGAAAACTACTTTCTACATCCTTCAAAATCTACATTGAATCAATCCATATTCTACTAGATTGATTCTATATAAACTATCTACTATTTTGGAAGCATTCTCTCTACAAACTCAAAGACCAAACCGCTATCAAAAGGACTATAAGATATCTTGTACCCCAAGTGCGACCGTTTGTATTATGAAATCAGTAACTCTACTCTTATTTGTTTGGGTGTGTTTGTTGCTCATTTAAATCAAGTGGGCGTGTTTGTTGCCCATTCAAATCAACTGAGTGATCTTGTTACTTGGTAGATACAGAGAGTTTGCCCCAGATTCGTGAGACGGGAGGGTAAAACTCATAACCTTGAAATCAATAATGTATCCTTGTTTGCTTGTTATCTGGTTAAAGTAGGCGATTGAAAAGAAAGTTGGACAGTATTGTATAAGGCTGAATGTAGTTAATCCAAACCGGTATAAAATTCCTGGTGTCATCTCTCTTACTTCACTTTTTATTGTTGCTTTTATATTTACTTATGATTGCATCTGAGATTGCTTGATTGTATATATCTTTGTTGATAATCAATGATTTGATTTAAAACTTGAAATATATTAAAAAAGATTCTAAAAGTTATAAAACATTATTTACCCTCTTCAAGTTTTAAAATAGCCTTAAGGTGCATTACACCGTAACCCACATTTGGATCAAAGCATTAGTTTTTAAAAACCTTGTAATTTGATTTTTGAAAAGTATAAATGGCTAGTAATACTATTAGTACACTTTTTAATACTTATGTAGAAAAACAAAGTTATGAAATATATATTACTATAAAAAAGATTAGAAACTAATCATTTTGAAAAGTCACTTGATGTTCTAGAAAGGTATGATGTGAAATTGCAGGAACAAGTATGTTATATTGACGATGGAAAACAAACACTTATTATTCATACATCACAAATCAAGAATGACAGATGGATACTAGACAGTGGATGCTCAAGGAACATTCAGATCACCCGCATAGTTAATCCAAACCTCAACTTAAATAAAGGAACATTCAGATCGTTCCATGACTGGACGAGAAGTAAGAGATTACAATAGCAATTTTTGAGTTGCAATCAAGGAATGGGTATTGAAATACTATTCAACTGGTGCTCCTAGAGGCTGGAGAACCTAGCTAATATGCCAAGAACTAGAGTTGATTAATGTATCATGCTTCTAAAGTGGACTACAACTTCCTCCAATTGACCAGCTTTTAAAACTCCTAAACTGACAATTATGGTGCGATGGCTAGTATTACGACTACCCTGCCTTGTCTACTCTGCCAACTCAGAACATAGTTGTTCACCACTGAACCATCTTCATATGCCCGCATCTTAATCATTCCACGTCCATATGACTAAAAGCATGACATACAACTCTAAGAGGACTTCCTAACTATCCTATGCGAGCCTCCTTCATGGTGAAAATTAGAAATAATCACCAATCTATGAGCCCATATTAATCTACTCACCATCCAATCGACATTACCAACCACTCGAACATTAGGCAATCAGGCATGCATCATTCACTAGTATTACAAGACCATGTAGCCAAAAAATTGCTTGATAATATTGATTGGAGTATCTTTCCCAATCGGGGCCTATTCATCGAAATCATCCCACATACAAAATTTCTAGCAAAAATTCAGCATGGTGACTATGTCAGTGTACTACGGAAATTCAACCTCCGCCGCTATCTCATGAAGTGAGGATGGTGGATGGAGTCCATGAAAAGTGACGAATGCCATCAAATGCGTTGTATCCCCTATTCCTCAAAGAAGACTGTCAATCGTGGTTAGGCATACCATTTCTACTTCTCATATTGCTAAAGGGAATAAAGAAGCTGGCGGCCAACGAATTGATCAAAATCCACAGCTCGTTGCTGCCAACACTTATAAATGAAATCAGCACAAAAAAAGCTTATTTCCAGAGTTTGATAACAGAACTGGTGGATAGTCGCCGACGACTACACCAACATGTCCAGGCTAACATTACGTTGATAAATCAGACGAAGGATCAACTTGGTGACATAAAAGGGAACCTGCTCCATACTCTAAATCGGGAAGCTCCTCTTCTTTATATGACTATCATGGATGCCAACGCCATAAGGTTGCTCCAGAAAGGATAGCTCTAGCAATATGTTCAAGCCCCATAAAATGAAGAGCCGGGAACCCCCGACCTCAATCGGAACTTTGATCAAACTAAACCATTTGCGTTAGACTCCCAACTGTGAAAGGCTGGACCGAAGTGCAATAGCAAGCATATGACGCCGCTTCACTTATCAATGAGATTTTATCCGATCTCTTTTGAATTATTTTTATTTCTATTTCATTTATATTGCAAAATATAATCGACTTGAATTAAACTACTTGCAAATGATGCAGGTAACCGAGTACTTAAGGATGGGTGCAAAACAACCTCCATGGACTATGATAAAGTCATTTAGGTATCATCATGATGAGCACGATTCAACCACTCGCTGGCTGCTCTATGCACCTGACATGGGGGCAGGCCATCAAAGTGGTAGAGACAGACAAGTTCAGGGCTCCAGTACGAAGTTGATGCAACCGACCATCCACTCACATGCCTATGCAATTTAATTAGGAGATTTGAGAAAGACTTGGAGTTATATGTCCCAACCATGCACTCTCCATCTCTTACTTGAAGCTCGCCAAAATACTTATGTTTCTTCTGATGCCCAGTAAAATCGAAATCACACCAAAGATGGACGTGACGTGACCGTCCATGCATCCAATCCTGCATTGGACACTTGGGGTTTTTTTTTAAGAGCACATATTTATAGCGGATATGGTTTGACCATTCACTCCCCAGTTTGCATCAATGATTCGACAAAACAATCATGCCTCAAACCGACTTTATCAGGGGCCAACCCTCAATTTATAGTCATCAACAACCGACTGCTTACTCACTAATCATCATGAGCCATCATTCCAACTCTCTTCCTCAACTCGACTGAAAGAGCGCAAAGCGTAAAGTGGACGTGGCTCGACCGTCCACTCTCCAACTCTTGCCTCCAACCTAAGAAGCGGGATCCAAATGAACACGGATGCGATTCATCCGTCCATAAACTAAGTCTCCTCCTACGTTGATGGAAGATAAGTGGAAAGTAATCGAGATCCCACCGATCATTTGCTAAGCGAAACCCACCTCTCGGGGGAAAGCCATCGCATCAATGGCCGAACTGGACCGACACACGACAGTCCTGCAATCAACTCTAGGTTCCCAGAGTGCGAACCGGAGTATAAACACTAACTCCACTTTCCCAGAGTGCGAATTGGAGTATAAACATCAAATCCATCGTTCTCAGAGTGTGAACGGACTCCAAATTCCCAGAGTATGAATTAGAGTATAAACATCCAATAAATCGTTCCCAGAGTGCGAACGGACTCCAACTTCCCAGAGTGTAAATTGGAGTATAAACATCCAATAAATCGTTCCCAGAGTGCGAACGGACTCCAACTTCCCAGAGTGTGAATTGGAGTATAAACATCCAATAAATCGTTCCCAGAGTACGAACGGACTCCAACTTCCCAGAGTGTGAATTGGAGTATAAACATCCAATAAATCGTTCCCAGAGTGCGAACGGACTCCAACTTCCCAGAGTGTAAATTGGAGTATAAACATCCAATAAATCGTTCCCAGAGTGCGAACGGACTCCAACTTCCCAGAGTGTGAATTGGAGTATAAACATCCAATAAATCGTTCCCAGAGTGCGAACGGACTCCAACTTCCCAGAGTATGAATTGGAGTATAAACACCCAATAAATCGTTACCAGAGTGTGAACGGACTCCAAATTCCCAGAGTGCGAATTGGAGTATAAACATTACATCCATCGTTCCCAGAGTGCGAACGAATTCCTAAAAAGCCCAAATAGGTGTGACTGACCATCTATTGGATGACTCCAACTTCCCAGAGTGTGAATTGGAGTATAAACATCTGTTCCAGGTTCTCAGAGTGCGAACCAAAAACACAAATGCTAAATCCAGGCTCCCAGAGCATGAATCGGAGCATTAACATCAATTCCAGGTTCCCGGAGGGCGAACCGGAAAATACAAATGTCAACTCCAATTCCCCAGAGCGCGAAGTGGAGTATAAACACTTAATAACTCTAAGTCCCCAGAGTGCGGACTGGAGTATAAACACTAAAATGGGTGTGATCGACCATACATCAACTGACTCCAGATTCCCATAGTGCGAACTGGAGTACAAACATAATTAAACTCCAGATTCCCAAAGGATGAATTGGAATATAAAGCAACGACTCACTCAAGTCCCGAGAGCCTGGACTGGAGCACGAATGCCAAATGGGTGTGACTAACCACCCATCAACTAATTCCAGATTCCTAGAGTGTGAACTGGATTGTAAACATCAACTAACTCTGGTCCCGAAAGCACAGAATGAAGTATAAAGACCTAGTGGGCGTGACATACCACCCATCAACCAACTCCAATCCTCGAAGCATGGATTGGAATATAAATACCAGAAGGGATGCGATTTTATTGTCCATTTATCAATTCTAATTCCGCAGCAAGTTCTGTAGTACAAAAAGCGGATGTGGTTAGACTTTCTTCTTTCCAAGTCTTCCCCTGACATGGGGGCACACTTATCATAAAAAAATCGGTTGTGATCCGACTATCTAGCACTAAGCGGGCACGACATGACCGTTCATGCATCAGCACTTATTCCCGGCACGGGACCTATAACATAATCTTTTAGGAATACACTCCAACCCAGCAAGACAAGATTTCTTCCTCGATCAGACAGGGAGATGTAGATTCGCAAAACGGACCTAGCTGAACGTCTTATTCTAAATGGATGTGACTACCCATCCTACCGCAAATGAACATGACACGACCGTTCATCCGCTAACTCTAGCTAATGATCTGGTGGGTTGTGCATGCAACGTGGCCGGATATGACCCAACCATCCGCCAATTAGCTCCTTTCTCCAAATCAGAAGGAGGAACATCAAATTAATGTTGTTGCAATGTGACCGACTACACTTCGACTTTCGCCATTGACTAGCGCCAGAGGAATTAATCGAGGAAAATGTGGTTAGACCATTTTCTGCTAAAATTCTTAGTCCCCAGAGTGTGGACATGGGTATGAACATCAATTAGGTGTGACTAATGGCCCTTCAACTGCCTCTAGTCCCCAGAGTGCGACTGCGACCATAGACAGATGAAGAATGTGATTCGACCATTCATTCACCAACTCCGACCTAAAGTCGACGAGAGGAGTATAAACTCGCTACAGACGCAATTGGACCGTCCACAAACTAACTCTGCTAACCCAAGGCTGGGGGCAGAAGAACAAATCATTGAAAGAAGAGAAATGAGACTCGCTACATTGCTAGCTATTCAGATTCCTTTACAATTTAAGGCAACGACTGCAAGGAGGCCTTAATGCTAGCCAACCAGAATGATGCTCGAAGTTACGAGAAGCCAATTATAGCGTACCGCCAGATCGACGGGAAATATCGATCTGCACCTTTCATGTCATACCAAAGGATCGATAGGCAATGAGGTCCGTACATTCTACTTTGTGTCGCTAAATCAACGGCCAATATCGATCCTCTTCGACTACAATTCAATGTGACCTGAGCACCCATCGAATACCTTCGACCACCAGAGCATGGATAGAACCGCGAATGAGTGTGACTTGACCGTTCGTCCTCCATCACCTTCCATCGATCCGCCAGGAAGTGCATGAGACTGGATGAGCGTGACCTGACTAAATTTGAGCTGACTTTGTCCCTAGATCTGACGGGAGAACGTAAATCGAAACGGACGTAGTTGATCACCTAACTCCAAAAGAATGCAATGCGACCATTCATTCTTTGGCTCTTAACCAAATCTGACAAAACGAGCAATTCAAAACAAGTATAACCTAACTGTCCACGCACCGATTCTTTCCCTCGATTCGACAAGGGAAGCATCAATCCTACATTGGATCTTACTGGACGATTCACTCTTCAGTTTTTATGCCCAGAGTATGACGACATAAGAAGCAAAATGAATGTCGACGAGGCAATGAAGTATTCTGCCTAGAGGAAAGAACTAGGATAGAATGCAGGATGAGGCACAACTCAGCTTTCCATTGATTAACTCGATCCTATGGTTCAATGGGACGTAATGCGAAATTGAAGCGAACATTATCTACCTTGATGCTTATCGAGATATTCCCCCAACTTGGGGGCATGCATGAGAAATAAGATGAATATAATTCGATCATTTATCAAACAACTCTAGCTCTTACAGCTTGGACTGCAGTATAAATACAGCAGAAGCTAAGCTTAATCGTTCGCACAATACATCCATCAACCCAAGACTGGGGGCATGAGTGTGATCATTTAAGAGCTGGATATGACAAATCAATCCCATAGCTCGTGCCTAGTATTCATAACAACTTGAAGTTACGACCGAAAGGATGCTTAGAGATAGAATCATCAGATCGACGCCTGGACTTATGGGAAACTAATCATCATTCTGACCCTTCCGATGAGCAATGGATTGCAAGTACATTGAATGGAAAGCGCACTGCTCGAAAACACAAGTAGATTCCAACTCATAGCCGGAACCAGCTATGTTGCAGCATGCGACACAGGGCTAAACTCTACTATGCCTTTAATTCCACATCCCTACGAGCCTGATCATTTACCATTGCAAATAAGCTCATGAAGTGCCTACAACCCATCACAGGTATTGTAGATCAAATCACAACTCTTCACAAGGATGATGCAAGAGTCAACTGCATTGCTCCAGGTGAATTTGGTATGTCCGCTTGGACTCAATCTCATATATACATATGGACCCCCACCAACTATTGAGAACCATGCATTAAATGTCAACCCGAAGCATGTCTCGGTGAATAAAAACGAAGCGACTCAGATCTAGAAAGATTTGCTGCACTAAAGGAGGAGGCGAATCTACTCAAAACCAATAGGTTTATCCACGATGCCCTCTACCCAAAATGAGTATCCAATCCTTTACTTACGAAAGAAACAAATGGAGAGTGGCGGATGTACGTCGGCTACTCAGATTTGCATGAGGCATGGCGAAGCATAGCTTTCCATATCCAATGATCAACCAACTAATTGACTCGATCATTTAGACATGAATTACTCTCATCCACGTACGCAAAACAACAAATAAAATCAGATATTGAAACATGTCCCAGACAAGGAATACAACTGTTTCGCTACTGACCCGAGCCTATAGTGCTATGCTGCAATCCATGGATTCAAACTTGAGAATGCTTATGCTACTTACCAAAAGACGATTGATAGATCATTCGAAAATCAGATCGGCCGATCAATGAAAGTGTATGTGGTTAATATGCTCGTGAGATCACGACCATCAAGCGACCGCATCGATCACTTGGCAAAGATATTCAGTGCTATCCAACAACCGCAGAATGAAATTTAATCCTTTGAAAGGCTCTTTTCAGCGTTGTATAAAACGAATTCTCGGGTTTCGTCATCAATTCCCGTGGGATTGAGGCTAATGTCAGAAAATGCTGAAGATTAGAGTCATCCGTATATGGAGGAAACCAAGCAGCTCTGATAGATCTCTCAGAGAGGCTTCCCATTTTGCCCAAGATCTTGGATCGTGAAGATCTACACTTCAATTGGGTCATGTCAACACACGCCAACCGTTACGATAGGACCAATGGCAACCTTAAATGTCTGAAAGTTTACTCAAATGGAATAATAAAGCTAAGTATGAAGCCTTGGTCGCCAAGCTAAGACTTACAAAAAAAAATAATAGGAATGGAAGCTTTACATATCTTATACGATTTCTTCTTAATGTGCCAAGTCAGGGAGGACTATCTAACTAGGGGGCAACGTCTTGCTCCTTATCTCAATTGTATCCTAGAGATACTAGCCAACTTCTAGTATTACGCCACTATCCCAATCGTTAGAGAACAAAACGAAAAGGCCGAATCATTGGCTGAGCTAGCCAACTCCGGGGATGTGCAACAAACAGACTTTATCCCAGTAGAAATATTTACTATTCCAAGCGCTGAAAGATGAAGATCGACTAGATTTTAGAGATGGATCCAAGAAAGGGGTCATGGATGACTCCTATCAAAGGCTATCTACCGTGGGGAATTATTCTTGAATAGACGAATGAGAGATGGCATATCCTCCGCAAACAATCACTGCACAATTATGTCTGGATCGTTCAACTCCATTAACACAAAACATTACACTTGTATCCATCAATCCAACATCCAATATTACAAATCCATCGATACGAAGCATACATTCTAACATCCCAAATCGATCCAGGAGAGGATCGATACAAAAGGAAGGACTTAAAACAACCATTGAACGTCGCTACAACTCAAATTTCACTTCGAATCCATTGCCTTCCTACCTTTACACGATCGAATCCATCCCAACTTTATCGATGCGAGGCGTCATCGATTCAAGGAATCACTAAGCAAAGGCTGGATTAAAAAAAAAAAAAAAAAAAAAAACCATCAACTCGAAGACGATCAATTCGAACAGACGTGACTTCGAATCCATCAAAGGACGTCGATGAGAGCGAACGAATCGCTATGATTTGAAAAATTACTTGTCTACCTTGTATACCGATTCAGGAGAGGATCGATACAAGAGGATAATCATAGACAACCGTAAAAACAATGCTTTGACTTGAATCTAAAATCGATTCAGGAGAGAATCGATACAGAATTCAGCAGCAAACAGGAACCAACATAACTCGTGAACGCACGACATTAATAGGGGTCAAACTAATACATATGCACACATATCAAACTAACATTCGATTTTAAACATTTACAGGAATCAAACACTCATCCTGTTACAACTACAACAACCAACGACTAAGCGCAATTATACAGCAATCAATCATATCAAGGCAAAGTTACAACAATACGGCGTATGAGTCTCAGCGAAAAGAGAGCAACGATTTTTCAGAAAGAGATGGCAACTATTCAAAGCACGTCGTGTTCCCACAAGACGTACTTTGGGGGGCAAAATGTTATCCCGCTTTTTGGCAAAGCCGTGATATCACAAGACTGGTCAAAAACAGAAGACAGTTCACCTCAGAAATCGGTCGTACTTCACTTTACTATGGATATCGATGAATTTTGTCCGAGTCCGAAACGGGCCACAATTGATAGGACACGACAAGAAAGATCATAGAAGTCTGCATTTCAAATTTCAAGTCAATCCGAGGTCGTATGCTCAAGTTATGATGGATTCGAGTTAAGAGGGATAGGCACTGCTCGGTTCGAACCCATCACCTTGTCTAAGATCGAACCCATCATTTTCGAACCCAACTAGTTCGAACCCATACAAAGAGGTGACGTTCGAATCCATCAGCCAACATCTTCCTTCGACTCCATCACCTTCGACTCCATCACCTTCGACTCCATCACCTTCGACTCCATCACCTTCGACTCCATCCAAATAGCCGTACTTCGAATCCATCAACCACGCGATAGTTCGAATCCATCGGCGACCTTTGGAGCGTTCCCACCTTCGAATCCATGCAGCGGAAGGAACTCCAACTCCATGCCATAGTTACCTTCGAACCCCCATGATAAAGCCAACTTCGAATCGATCTGGGGTGACGTGTTAAGATCGATTCGAACGAATGCCACTCCATCGATTCGAGGAAAGCCTTCGAATCCAACACACGAAGCCATCCAGTGAACACAGCGACAAACACGGATCGATTCGAAGAATGCTGCCCACGTCACAGAAGGATCGATTCGACCCTATGGGTTCGAAGTGATCGATTCGAACGAACCCATAGGATCGATTCGAACCATGCAACATACCTAAAAGTGCCATTTCGAATCTATGATAACTCCTAATCTACTGATCCAAATCCCATGAAATTTTTACAGAAGTTTGTCTACATGATAAAGAACGTCCACGCCAAGTTTCATCGCAATTGGACAATTTTTTGATCGATTCGAAGTTCACTTCGAATCGATCCCAAACTGGGCACGGACTCCGAGAACGCGGGCTTATGGGCCCCCCTCACGTGCCAGGCAACCTCCCTGAGCTTTAGGCGGGATTTTGGCCTTCCACACCTATAAATAGAGCCCCTGGTCATTCAGAAAAGGGGTCGGAGTATTTGGAGAAGAAGAATAAGCCTAAACGCTGCCAGAATCACTCCATACTATCTCCTTTGCTGTTAATTTTGAGTTTAAGTCCATTTCCTGCTGTAATTTGCTTACAAAACACTTGTAATCTTCAAGTATTAAGAAATAAAGTGATAGAACTTCATAGTGGACGTAGGCGCATAGCCGAACCACTCTAAATCCTTGTCTTCTGTGCAATTTACTTTTCTGTGACTTGGAGTTTTTGTTAGATAGTCCCTATTTCCAATTCAAGTTCTTCATTTACTATCTCTTCAAAAACTTCCGAAGGGTGTTTGCCCAATTTTGGTGCAAACATAGATATGTTGACATAGTAGCCGTTGGTTGGTTTTTTTAATTTTTGAGAAGAAGTGTCTTTTGGATGCACCTCTTCACGAATGGATACTTCTGTTCATTCACTATATAAAGAGGAGTGCAAACAAATTTTCAACTAATTTTCTTACATTCTTCTTACTCCTTACTCTCTTGAAACATTTCTTGAAAACTACTTTCTACATCCTTCAAAATCTACATTGAATCAATCCATATTCTACTAGATTGATTCTATATAAACTATCTACTATTTTGGAAGCATTCTCTCTACAAACTCAAAGACCAAACCGCTATCAAAAGGACTATAAGATATCTTGTACCCCAAGTGCGACCGTTTGTATTATGAAATCAGTAACTCTACTCTTATTTGTTTGGGTGTGTTTGTTGCTCATTTAAATCAAGTGGGCGTGTTTGTTGCCCATTCAAATCAACTGAGTGATCTTGTTACTTGGTAGATACAGAGAGTTTGCCCCAGATTCGTGAGACGGGAGGGTAAAACTCATAACCTTGAAATCAATAATGTATCCTTGTTTGCTTGTTATCTGGTTAAAGTAGGCGATTGAAAAGAAAGTTGGACAGTATTGTATAAGGCTGAATGTAGTTAATCCAAACCGGTATAAAATTCCTGGTGTCATCTCTCTTACTTCACTTTTTATTGTTGCTTTTATATTTACTTATGATTGCATCTGAGATTGCTTGATTGTATATATCTTTGTTGATAATCAATGATTTGATTTAAAACTTGAAATATATTAAAAAAGATTCTAAAAGTTATAAAACATTATTTACCCTCTTCAAGTTTTAAAATAGCCTTAAGGTGCATTACACCGTAACCCACATTTGGATCAAAGCATTAGTTTTTAAAAACCTTGTAATTTGATTTTTGAAAAGTATAAATGGCTAGTAATACTATTAGTACACTTTTTAATACTTATGTAGAAAAACAAAGTTATGAAATATATATTACTATAAAAAAGATTAGAAACTAATCATTTTGAAAAGTCACTTGATGTTCTAGAAAGGTATGATGTGAAATTGCAGGAACAAGTATGTTATATTGACGATGGAAAACAAACACTTATTATTCATACATCACAAATCAAGAATGACAGATGGATACTAGACAGTGGATGCTCAAGATACATGACTGAAAATCTGGAGACCTTAAAGGATATAGTTTACAAAGATGGAGGATCAATAAACTTCGAAGACAATTCAAAAGGATATTTGATTGGCATTGGCAATGATGGTAACTCTAAAACCCATATCATTTCTAATTTTTTGATAGTTAGGAATTTGAAACATAACCACTTAGTATTAGTCAATTGTGTGATATGTGTTTTAAAACTATGTTTGAAAAGGATATTTTCCATATCGAGGATAGTGAGTCTTAAATTATCTTTGAAGGTATTAGGAAATGTAATATTTACATGTTAAGTATGAAAGTGTCCAATGGCAATCTTTATCTTTTGGTCGAACCTAATGACCCTTGGATTTGGCACAAAAGATTTGGTCGTTTAAATTTTAAACACTTATCTAAAGTTGCTAGATATGAACTTATTATGAGACTTCCTAAAATGAATTTTAATGTCAACAACTTATGTGATGCTGCCAACTAGGAAAACTTCATAAAAGTTTGTTTAAATCAAAAGATATGATTTCAACTTCTTAACTCTTAGAACTTCTTTACTTAGACCCTTTCGGACCATCGCAAGTTCAATCAATAATTTATACTAGATATATTTTTGTAATTGTAGATGATTTCCCAAGATATATTTGGATAATATTCCTTAAACATTGATGAACGTATTTTTCTGCATTTTAAACCATTTGTTTCATATATTTTTATTTTAATAAAGCGGTATTATACGGGTATTTTTCTATGGTTTTGCAGATTATAGATTCTGAAGTGCAACGTTGAAATTAATCGGTTGTGCCATCCAATGGTTCAAATGACACGTAAAAAAAAAGAGTGCAACATATTGAGTACCGAATAATTCGAAGAGAAAGTACATATCGTTTATGAAGAAATGCATCTCATGTCACCAACATGTGTACTATTCATGCAAGAAAGCAAATGCAAATATTGAAAATACACTTTCAAAGTTTAGCCTGAAAATCTCTCAAAGCAAGGCCACATGTTAATCAAATAACAAAGCAAAGACCAATTCAAAGTGAGGTGGCCTTATTTTTCTCCAAATATCAAGCATATGGACCTAAATAGTAGGGTTATTTGTGGACGCTGAAGTCTTTAAATAGAGAGCAATGCAGATGGAAAAGGATCTCTTACCCCATCACTCTTCTTCAAGTTTAGTTTCAAATTCAACAGTGTTTTTATTTTCGAACAGAATACGTAGAATTGTTGATTAGATTTAGCAATTTATTTATGCTTGTTCTTAGTTATTTTATGCACTCCTTTCAGTTAGTTAATAAATATTTCAGTTGTTTGCTCTGTTATTTTCTTATCCGTAATTTCAAGTTCTGTTCTATTTTTACAATTTTATATTTTAGTTGCAATTTCGATTAGTTTCGGAATCGATTCGGAGTATATTATTGTTTTTATTTTCTGTTCAAATTCACCGTCGAATTCGTTTAACACGCCTAAGATTTAACTATGAATTTCAATTGTTTTAAAATACAATTTCCTGTGTTCGACATGCATACTACACGCCTGTGCGCTTGCAGAATTTATTAAAATTTGTGCTTTTCTAATTAATAGAAAAGTCGCAACAAGTTTCTGGCGCCGTTACCGGGGAATTTCTATTTTTCGATTTTTCGATTTTTTAGTCTATTCGTGTTAATTTATTTTTTCTGTTATTTGAAAGAAAAAAATCATTTTTAGTCTATACGTGTTAATCTATTCGCTGCATGTTTTAAAGTTTCACATTGGTTTAGTTTCTGTTTCAATTGCTTTTCACGCTGCATTCATCTACTGCATTTTCGTTTTTTTCTAGTGATTACAGGTAGCTCAACTAAGTAAATCTCAGCCATTCAATAACAAGGATCTAGGGATCAAGCTATTACAAATAGTGGAGTTTGAATCACTAGCACTGCTCAGTTGCACTGGACGGACTGTCATACCCCTCTGTAAGTAATTTTCTACTCTACAGGTACCCAATTGAAAACTGTTCAAATTACTTTTGGCTACTACACCTTGATTTGTTTATGCGCGTTTGGGCAAGAAATAATGTTGATCGTTTAGAAAGCCAAAATATCTCATTAAAAAAATTAACGGAAATTTCAAATCAAACAAATATGAGCAATCACGGTTCACAACACAGTTCACATCACAGTTCACCAAAATCGTCACCTAAATCACATGTTGGAAATAAAGAATTTCATGAGAACCGACCATTATCCCTTAGAGACCGATGCTATCCAACTAGGACCATTAAACCTTTGGTTATTTCATTTCCACCTGCCGAAGGAAATAATTTTGAGCTAAAACATTCTTTTATCCAAGGGGTACCAAAATTCACTAGGTCTGAAAATGCATATGAATTTCTTAGTGAATTTGAGTTATATGCTTCTACAACTAAAATGCAACAACTTTCTAATGAATCCATCAAGATAAGACTTATTCCATTCGCGCTTCTAGAAAGTGCGAAAAAATGGCTTAATTCTCTTCCTAAAAATTCAATTAAAAGTTGGGACAATTTCGTTACTATATTTTTGAAAAAGTTTTTTTCCTTCCACAAAACCCTTAAAATTCGAACTGAAATCAACCAATTCTCTCAGAATGAAGGAGAAACTTTTTCAAAATATTTTTAAAGGTTTAATCAATTGTTATATAGTTGCCCACATCATGCAATCCCTAAACATGTTTTGTGCCAAATCGTTTATGAAGGGCTTAACTATCAAACAAGATCCCAACTCGAATCAATGTGCGGAGGAGAATTCATGGCAAAAACAAACGAGGAAGCTTGGGAATTTTTAGAAGAGTATTCGAAAAAGGATATGCAATGGGAAACAATTCATGTTCCAATTCATGCTCCAAATAAAGGAGTACATGCCATTGACCCATCACATCTTCCTATAGATGCCCAAACTCCTCAAGAACGAGAAGGACTACCCCATTACTACACACAAGACCAAATCAATGCTATAGCTCAAAATAGTCCTTATTCATCCACATATAATCCTAACTAGAAGCACCACCCCAATTTTTCTTGGTCAAATCCAAACAATGTGGCTAATCCATCACATATGTATCCATTGATACCAAATTTGAATTATCGAGCCCCAACCTCTAATGCTAAAAATTCTCAACCCGCTACTCAAACAAAACCTTCGAATCAACCATACAGGCATCCTAATTTCAATCCATCAACCCAACCTTCAGCCTTCACAAGAAATTGCTCGATTGGAAAAGCAACTCACTAAACAAAATGAATAAATCACTAATCAAGATGCGAGAATTGAGCAAATCACCAAACAAAATGAACAAATGTTGATAAGGATGAAGGATCTCATGAAAATCAATGAGAAAGGTAAATTTCCTAGTCAACCCGAAGTGAATCCAAAGTATCGAGGAGTAAATCTTTGTGAGGACGAGGATGTAAATTCAGTTAATGCTGCCACCACATTAAGGTCTGGAAAGACAGTGGACAACCATGTCGGCAACCCCGACGTCCTTCTTAAGTCTTCCCTTGTTCAAAATTCTGAAACTCAGTCAACACCCACTGTTGTCAATCCAAACAACTCTAATTCTTCATTCAAGGTCGGCAATCCCGACCACTCTTCGCTTTCTGATGTTGGCAACCCCAACATTTCAACGCCCTTATCCTCACCCTCTAATATCATACCTTCTTCTTCGAATGAAAAAACTACCGAACGAGTCTATAAACCCATAACTCCATTTCCTCATAGACTCAACAAAAAGAAGAAGCCCGCTAATTTTGACCAAATTCTTGAAATCTTTAAACAAGTTCGAATTAATATTCCACTTCTTGATTCCATTGAGCAAATTCCTCAATATGCCAAATGTCTGAAAGAGCTATGCACTCAAAAACGTGCCACTAACGTTCCTAAGACTGCGTTTCTAACTCAAACACTAGCTCTGTTCTTTCAAATCCCTCCCCAATCAAGTATAAGGACCCCGGTTGTCCTACAATCGGCTGTAAAATAGGTAACACTCACATTAGTCATGCCTTACTCGATCTTGAAGCAAGTGTGAATCTTTTTCCTTATACTGTGTACTGTCAACTTGGACTAGGGGAATTAAAACCTGCAAACAACTAGTTGATCGATCTGTCAAAAAACCATTGGGCACGGTTGAAGATGTTTTGATACAAATCGAGCAATTCTATTTCCCAGTCGATTTCATAGTCCCAGAGACTGCACCTGTCTCAAATCCCAATGGTCATATTCCTTTGATATTAGGTCGTCCATTTTTAACAACATCAAATGCTATTATAAATTGTAGGAATGGTGAACTCCGACTTTCCTTTGGGCACCTAACCATTGAACTAAATATTTTCAATCTTAATAGACAACCAAGGGACCTTGAAACAGAAGAAGTTGACATTGTTATCCCGCTTTTCGGGCAAAAGCCGTGATACCAAAAGATTGATCAAAGACAAAAGACAGTTCGCTTCAGAGATTGATCGCACTTCACTCCGCTATGGATATCGATGAATTCTGTCCGAGTCCGGATCGGGCCACAAGTGATAGGGCATAACAAGAAAGGCCATAGAAGCCACCAATTCAAGTTTCGAGTCAATCCGAGGTCATATGCTCAAGTTATGACGGATTCAAGTTAAGGAAGATGGACGTCGCTCGGTTCGAAACCATCACTGTCGAACCCAACTAGTTCGAAACCATTTGTTTCGAACCCATAATGTTCGAAACCAACTAGTTCGAACCCAACAAAAGAACGTAAGTTCGAATCCATCAGAGTGCTCCTAACTTCGAATCCATAAGACACGCTACCGCTTCGACTCCATGTATTTCGAATCCATCAGACGTTCTCTACTTCGAATCCATGACCTAGACCTTACTTCGAATCCACCAAAGCAGCTATACTTCGACTCCATCAACTATGCGCTAGTTCGAATCCATCTTCACAAGACTACAAGCCCACCATGCGGCATCGCGCTGTCTTCGAATCCAACATGCTAAGACAACTTCGAATCGATCCAAGGTAACACATTTGGATCGATTCGAACAAACACCATCCCCATCGATTCGAAGACTCACTTCGAATCCAACCACACGCAAAAGACAGGATCGACTCGAAGAGAGGCGCCCTGGGATCGGTTCGAAGTACTCGAATCAAACAGGTCGATTCGAACGAGACCACTTCATCGATTCGAACCAACAGAAGGCCGAAGACACCAATTTCGAACCGATCATAACTTCCAATCCACTGATCCAAATCCCATGAAATTTTTACAGTAGTTCACATGCATGTTGAAGAATGTCCACACCAAATTTCGCCTCGATTGGATGCTTCTTTGATCGATTCGAAATTCATTTCGAATCGATCCCAAACTGGGCACGGACTTCGAGAACGCGGGCTTATGGGCCCCCCTCACGTGCCAGGCAACCTCCCTGAGCTTTAGGCGGGAATTTGGCCTTCCACACCTATAAATAGAGCCCCTGGTCATTCAGAAAAGGGACGGGAGAATTTGGAGAAGAAAAATAAGCCTAAACGCTGCCGGAATCACTCCATACCACCTCCTTTGCTGATAATTTCGAATTTAAGTCCATTTTCTGCTGTAATTTGCTTAAAAACACTTGTAATCTTCAAGTATTAAGGAATAAAGTGATAAAGCTTCATAGTGGACGTAGGCGCATAGCCGAACCACTCTAAATCCTTGTCTTCTGTGCAATTTACTTTTCTGTGATTTGGAGTTTTGTTAGATAGTCCTTATTTCTAATTCAAGTTCTTCATTTACTATCTCTTCAAAAACTTCCGAAGGGTGTTTGCCCAATTTTGGTGCAAAC
Source organism: Allium cepa (assembly GCA_030765085.1). Lineage (NCBI taxonomy): Eukaryota > Viridiplantae > Streptophyta > Magnoliopsida > Asparagales > Amaryllidaceae > Allium > Allium cepa. Next base: position 294,508,328 of record CM060941.1, on the reverse strand, counting down.
ATTTTGGTGCTTTCACTGAGAAAGAAAAGGAACCAGTTCTTTCTCCTGCTCCGTGGATCTATCTTCGATACCGGATTGCATAAATCTAAGAGGGAGATCCAGACCTCAAATTCGGATTCCTTCTATTCTTTTCAGATTTGCTAAAAATCTAGGACAGGAATCCAACCTTCAGGATGGTTAGTACGAGAACCACTTCCAACGTTGGTAACCAAGAAGGTCGGGATAGGCAGAATCCCGCACAGCTACAGTCAGCCAATCAGGATGCCGCTGGGAAAACGAATCAGTCAGGTCCAGTTACAAGGCAAGAATTCCAAGCATTACTCCAGGAATTAACTCAAAGCCGACAACAGCTAACTGAGCAGCTGCGTGTCAATGCTGAATTGGCTAACCAACTAAATCGTCAAGGGCGAAGGAAATCAAAGAGGGACCATGCTCCGCATTCTTCCACGGAAAGCTCTGCCTCATCCGACTATGGCGGCAGATCTACACGCCCCAGGTTAGACGGAAGTCATGCTTCTGGTCTCCGGCAAACGTTAACTGTTGGACAAATAAGGGTTGGCCCCTCTGCTAGCTTTCATACGGGACCTTCCTCTCGAGGAGGCACTGTTCCACAGCACACTGCAGATAACCAAGCCACCGCAGTTGACACAGGAGTTGAAATCCGAAATCACTCCAGTCCGAACTACCACCCACAGGAACGTGCCCCAGGATCGAATATCCCAGAAGACGTTGAGCCAAGGAGGCGAGATTCGGATCGTCGACAGCGCCCGATCCCACCTCGCACTGTGGAACCCGACCACACTTTGGCTCGACACCCGTCGAATGCGGCAATGCCTGATCTCTCAGCTATGGTCCGCCAAATGGTTCGCGAAAGTCAAGGTTTAACAAATGACGATTGGGGGATCTCTCGAAGTCACACCCCGTTCACAGATGACATATTGTATGCTGAGCCTCCCCGGCGATTCAGAATGCCGACTCTGCCTATGTATGAAGGAAACTCCGACCCTAGCCAGCATATTCTAAAGTATGAATGGTCGATGACTGCTGCCAGAGCTGATGATGCAGTGAAGTGCCGTAGTTTTCCTATTTCCTTGGGGGGGATTGCGACAATGTGGTTTACACGACTACCACCACGGTCTATCTCCTCGTTTGACCAATTGGCAACCAAATTTATCGAACAATTCCGTATGCACATCGCCAGGCCTAAAGACGTAAACACTTTATCTAGTGTCACTCAAGCCCCTGGGGAGACGCTCAGGCGATACCTGGAAAGATTCAACGCCGCCTGTGCAGAAATTACTAACCCCAATGATAATTCAATCTTGATGGCTCTGACTAAGGGGATTGATCCCGACTCTGATTTTGGAAACTGGCTAGCTGGGAAACCTCCCGCGTCGTTGGATCGTTTCTATTCCAAAGCCGCCCAATTCCTGAGGCGTGAGGATGCGAAACAATCTAGGAAGCAGGACGATGCGAGGCCCAGCAATGAAGGGATTCAAAGCAATGTGGCCGTTAAACAGTCAGGAGAGGGCTCAGGAAGAGTGCAGTTGAATATTCAGAACAAGCAAACCCAGCCAAGGAACGGCGATAATAGGAGTAAGAAGCGGGATCAGAATCGCGGCCCGCGACGTAGGGCGCAAATGTTTGAAAGTTATACACCGCTGAATACGACGTTAGAAAATGTATATCTACAAACCTGTAATGCAATGCAATATAAGAAGCCGACTCCGAAGCCATCATCGGAGAAACAGATCCAAACGGGGAAGTTTTGTAGATTTCACGAAAGCTATGGACACAACACCAATGATTGCAGGCATCTGCAAGACCTTATTGAGAAACTGATCAGAGAGAGGAAGCTGGATCAATTTGTGCGGGCACCGCAAGCCGGTAGTGCGGGCCCGTCAAACCAAAATCGTGCACAGAACCAAGAAAGACAAGAAGAGCCCGCTCGTACAGGCGGAAGATTGGTCATAAATACAGTCAGTGGTGGCCCTCATCCAGCAGATCGAAGTTGGAGGGAAATGGAATCATACGCCAATTCGATCAGACACGTAAGTTTTGAAAGCTGCAGTACACTTTATGAAGGAACTCCGGCTAAGCAACAGAAGACGATGACGGATGACATCGTATTTAGAAACCGAGATGCTGACAAAGTCGAAGCCCCGACCATAGACCCACTAGTCATATCCGCCCAGGTTGGTCCTGCTTGGATGAAGAGGATCCTGGTAGACAGTGGAAGCTCAGTAAACATCTTGTTCAAAAGGGCATATGATCAGATGAAAATGGAAGCCAAAGATCTAAAGCCTTGTCAATATAGGATCCACGGCTTCGATGGAAGTGCTAACATACCCACCGGAATGGTGGAATTGCCAGTAGAATTGGGAAACGGAGAACGCCGTAGAGTTCGAGTGTTACAGTTTGTTGTCCTGGACATCCATTCACCCTATAATGCCTTTTTGGGCCGACCAGCCCTTGCAGAATTTAGGGCAGCAATTGCCCCGTGGTGTTTGACTCTAAAGTTCCCAACTGACCACGGGATTGGGGTCATTCAAGGGGACCAGGCTGCCGGGAGAGCCTGTTACGTTGCTGAACTACGAGAAGCACAAAAGAGGGAAAAGGGAAAGGGCGTGGGGGAATCTCTCCACGTCCGCTTTGTCGACGATTGACAACTAGCGCCTGGGCCTCGGCCCGGGCACCACGACCAATTCCAGAAGGATCTTGACCCTCGAGACACTGAAGATAATGATGAATCCAAAGAAAGTCAGGCCTCCCCAGCCGAGCTGACAATCGATGTTCCAATTGATAACGATGACGATTCGAAGGTCTTGAAAATTGGGTCTCAGCTAAACCTGCAAGCTCAACAGGAATTGGTCGAATTTCTCCAAGCGAATCTAGACGTATTCGCCTGGACGCACTCCGATATGTGTGGAATCTCGTCGGACATCGCGAGCCACACCTTAAATATTGACCCGCGGTACATCCCGGTCAAACAAAAGAGACGCGGTATGGATCCAGAGAGATCTGCCGCCCTCAAGGAAGAAGTCGATAAATTGAAGACGAATGGGTTTATCCGAGATGCTTTGTACCCGGAGTGGGTATCCAATCCTGTACTTGTCCGCAAACCAAATGGAAAATGGAGAACGTGCATCGACTACTCTGACTTAAATAAGGCTTGTCCAAAGGACAGTTTTCCACTTCCTCGAATCGATCAACTTGTGGATTCGACGGCCGGACATGAATTATTGTCTTTCATGGATGCTTACTCTGGGTACAATCAGATACCCATGCATGTGCCTGATCAAGAACATACGAGCTTCGTAACTGACATAGGACTATATTGCTACATGGTCATGCCTTTTGGTTTAAAGAATGCCGGAGCAACTTATCAACGCTTAGTCAACCGAATGTTTGCCGACCAGATCGGGAAAACCATGGAGGTCTATGTAGATGACATGTTGGTAAAATCACGGTACTCCACTGATCATGTCAAGGACTTGGAATCAATGTTCAAAGTCCTCCGGAGGTATGGGATGAAGCTAAATCCGTTAAAATGTCATTTTGGGGTTGCTTCCGGAAAGTTCCTTGGGTTCATCGTCAACGCCCGGGGAATAGAGGCCAACCCCGAAAAGATATGGGCAATCAGGAGTCTTCAAACCCCGAGGACCATGAAACAGGTTCAGAGCCTCAATGGAAAGATTGCAGCGCTGAGTAGGTTCATCTCAAGGTCAACGGATAAATGCATACCCTTTTTCGACCTAATCCGAAAAGGGAGGCGAAACTTCGAATGGACTACGGAATGTGAAAACGCATTTCAATCGCTAGTCCGGCATCTTTCCACACCACCGATTCTTTCAAAACCTGTTGATCATGAACAATTATACCTTTATCTAGCTGTATCTGAAAACGCTATTAGTGCTGCATTGGTTCGGGAGGAAGACCGAACACAGAAACCAGTTTATTATGTCAGTAAACGATTGACCGGGGCCGAGAGAAATTATCCAAGGCTAGAAAAGTTGGCATACTGCCTAGTCATCGCCTCGAGGAAGCTCCGTCCATATTTTCAGGCTCACCCTATCATTGTGTACACCGATCAACCGCTACGACAGGTCCTCACACGACCCGAGACATCTGGCAGGTTACTAAAGTGGAACATTGAGCTGAGTCAATTCGACATCGCATATGTTCCAAGGAGAGCCATACACGGTCAAGTCTTAGCAGATTTCATTGCCGAATTCACTGTTCCTGAAGACTTACCTGAAACTAGTGACTCACCCGAATATGTATGGAAGATGTACACTGATGGCGCATCCAGCGATCGGTGTTCGGGCGCAGGGATTGTGCTTGAGACTCCCGAGGGCCGATCCATCTGCTACGCCTTAAAGTTTGATTTCCGGGCAACCAACAATGAAGCTGAATACGAAGCCTTGCTCGCCGGGTTGAAGTTGGCCCGAGACCTAAGAATTATCGCGGTAGAGATATACTGCGATTCTCAGTTGGTGGTATGCCAAGTTCGGGGTGAATATTAGGCCAAGGATCGAAGACTAGCCGCTTATCTAGCCCGGGTCCGAGAAACACTAGATCAGTTTGATTATTATGCCATTTTCTACATACCCCGAGAGCACAATCAGAAAGCTGATGCGTTGGCAAAGTCGGCAAGTACAGGCGAAACTCAACACTTGGGACTCGTCCCCGTCGAGACATTATCCTATCCAAGCATTGATCGAACGGAGAACGAATTCACATTTGAAGCTACCTCCGAGAAGGAATCATGGATGACTCCCTATCAAGATTACATTGAGCATGGCACACTACCCGAACGGCGAAGTGAAAGAAGACAGATTCTCCGAAAGGTGTCACGATTTGTCATTCAAAACGGAGTTATGTATCGAAGAGGATACTCTGTTCCTCTTCTCCGGTGTATCGCACATGACGAAATCAAGCGAGTGTTGCGCGAGGTGCACGAAGGAGAATGTGGCGATCACACTGGGGGGCAAGCACTTGCCAAGAAAATACTTCGATACGGATATTATTGGCCTACCGTTAACCGCGATGCTATGGATTATACCAAAAGATGCGATAGATGCCAGAGACACGCTCGGATCCCTAGAGCCCCGCCTTCTGAAATAACCCAAATGGTCAGTCCGTGGCCATTTGCAATGTGGGGGATGGATATAATCGGTGCATTGCCTTTAGCTAAAGGGGGTGCAAAGTACGCCATAGTTGCGGTTGATTACTTCACCAAATGGGCTGAGGCTGAGCCCCTTGCAACGATAACAACAAAAAAGGTGATCAACTTCGTGGTACGCAACATCATCTGCCGGTTTGGTCTCCCGCATACTATTATCACCGACAATGGAGCCCAATTCGACAGTGCTGAATTCAAGGACTTCTGTCTGCGATTTCACATCCATAAGAGATTCTCAGCAGTAGCGCACCCACAAGCAAATGGTCAGGTCGAGGCCGTCAATAAGGTTATCAAGTCTATATTGAAGAAAAGATTGGAGAAAGCTGGGGGCAAGTGGGTTGATGAACTACCAATGGCTCTGTGGGCGTACAGAACGACTCACAAAACTGCGACCGGACACACCCCTTTTTCTCTATCCTATGGCTCTGAAGCAGTTATTCCAGTCGAAATGGAAGTTCGCTCTCACCGTGTGACATACTACGACCCGAAAACAAACGGTATATTTCTTGCTGAATCCCTAGATCTGCTTGATGAGAAGCGAGAAGAAGCCGATGTGAGAGCAGCTGCATATCGAGGTCGAGTCGCTCGAATATACAACGCCAAGGTCCGCCCACGAACTTTTAAATCCGGCGACCTGGTACTTAAAAGAATTTACCCGGTTCCTTCACACATGAACCCAAATTGGGAAGGGCCGTATATGATTTCACAAAAGCTCAGAGATGGCACATTCAAGTTATCAACAGTTGATGGCCTCACTTTACCAAGAGCCTGGAATAGCAGAAGCCTCCGTCACTACTACATCTGACGGGCTTTATTTATCTATTTCTTATCAATTTCTTCTTCAGCATTTTTGTTTTTGCATTTTGAAATTTGAATTTGTAATAAGGCAACTGAATTTGCCATGTTTCTTTCGTTTCAGCAATAAAATGCCATCTCTTCGAGCCAAAAGTTGTGATTCACTGAAAATAACACATTATATCACGTTGCACGAAGAGCTAAATTCCATCACACGGTGGGATTTATTCGAACAGGGAGTAACTGTGATACGACCTGTCGCTCATTGAGTGAGACCCGAGCTCGGGGGCAGAATACAATACCAGCATTCGCAGGGATCGATACACGATAATCCTTTTACCAACTCCAACTTCCCAGAGTATGAATTGGAGTATAAACATCCAATAAATCGTTCCCAGAGTGCGAACGGACTCCAACTTCCCGGAGTACGAATTGGAGTATAAACATCCAATAAATCGTTCCCAGAGTGCGAACGGACTCCAACTTCCCGGAGTACGAATTGGAGTATCAACATCCAATAAATCGTTCCCAGAGTGCGAACGGACTCCAACTTCCCAGAGTGTGAATTGGAGTATAAACATCCAATAAATCGTTCCCAGAGTGCGAACGGACTCCAACTTCCCAGAGTGTGAATTGGAGTATAAACATCCAACAAATCGTTCCCAGAGTGCGAACGGACTCCAACTTCCCAGAGTATGAATTGGAGTATAAACATCCAATAAATCGTTCCCAGAGTGCGAACGGACTCCGACTTCCCAGAGTATGAATTGGAGTATAAACATCCAACAAATCGTTCCCGGAGTGCGAACGGACTCCAACTTCCCAGAGTGTGAATTGGGGTATAGACATCTAATCCAGATTCTCAAAGCGCGAACTGTGTTCCAAACATCGATAACACTCAGAATCCTGGAATGCGGAACAGATTATCGATCTCAAATCGTCATGAGACCTCAAAAGGGGGGCGTGTGCCCAAAGGCTTGCAATAAACGCAATCAGCCACCAGAATATGAGTATTATTCCCCGCAACTAAGGGGCAAAAAGCTGAGTGTTAATCACTGGCTTAAGTGATAATATAATCAGAATCTGACTCATTCATTAAGTCACGACACGAAGCTGTAAAAATACTGAGCGGATACAAAACAAACGCTACAAGGCATTTAGGTAAGAAGAAAAGAATAATTTCCCATTTCATCGGCCAACAAAAACAGGTTTGATTACATGGCAAGTAAAGATGCTTCGATTAAGTGGAGGCCGAATCCACACATACACATGGCCCAAAAAAGAACAAGAGAAAAGACAAAAGAATTGTTATCCGTAAACTCTTGACAAAGCAAAGGGCTCACTCTTTCTTCCTCCGATGCTTCTTCCTCGGAGTCGAGCCGGTAGACCCACTGCCTGGCTTCCTGCGAGACTTTTTGCCTTTCTTAGGAACGTCCTCCGGGTCTGGCATAATATCGACATCTTCCTCAGAACTGGAAGGGATGGAGATCCTTTTATGAGGGCGAACCGAAGGCATGGGAGCAGTAACAGATACATGTTCAGCGACACTCGAGATGATTACCGTGCCACCAGGAGAAATCATCATTAGAGAAGATAAGCTTGGGGGAACGGCGTCACCTCCGGGACCAACTGTCACTGTCTTGGCCATCTCGGCACTTATCTCTGCCAAAATCTCCTCCTCTCGAGACAGTTGAGCTGCGCTAGGTACGCCAGTGGTCGTCACAATCGAACTAGAAACTGGAGCAGCTCCGCTCGTCGCAAAAGAGAGGTCAGGCACGGGATCAAGAGGATGACCAAATAGCTCTTCAAACATTTGAACGTCGAATGACATCGATCCTCCCTCTCCTATGTCACCAACCATGGCGGCGGTTGAGATCGCCTCAGTGACAACAACTCCATGCGTGGGATATAAAGCCGAAGGAACAGGGAGCACGGGTGCGACACTCTCGGTCTCTAAACAACAAAAAGTAGAGCTGTCAGACCAAGAAATTCCCTCGAAAACCAATGTCTTAAGACGTAAAGAGAGTAGTCAAAATACCCGCTTTACCTTGCCTTGGAGCCTGAACAAGCTCGGGGGCGAGAGCCGTGCCCGAAGACATTTCCGGTTGGTCCGGATTGTAGGCTGGAATAGCATGCGAATCAACTACAGCAACAGCTCCGGACGAAGTCGAAATGGGGACTTCAGTATTCTCGCTATGATGCACAATGCCCGAACCTTCACAAACCTCCATTTGATGGACTCCAAGTCTTTCTTTTTCAACGGAAACGATTGCTTCATGAAGAGTCCTCCTCTCATCCTCGCTGAGCAAACGCGACTCAAGCTCAAACTCATCTAATACCGAATCCGGACAAGACATCCTCTTGTTTTCCACCAATTTCTTCCAAGCATTGTAGAGAGGCATCGAGTAATCCCCTAGCCAGGAGAGGTTTCTATACTCCAGTACATTGGCATTATATGTGTCCAAGAGATCGTCGAATTCGGCCTCCATTTTGAACCTCTCCGCTTGGACTCTCTCCTCCACCTCCGATTCAACCTCCTTAACCCTTGCAATGGCCGCATCGCGCTCAGCTCGGAAAGATACAGCCTGCTCACACGCTTTTTGCGCAGCCACGTTCGCGTCGTCTTTTTCCTTATTCATATCAGCAAACTTAGCCTTTAGCACCTCCAGTTCCTTAATTGCCGCATCGCGCTCAGCTCGGAAAGATACAGCCTGCTCACACGCTTCCTGTGCAGCCACATTCGCGTCGTCCTTTTCTTTATTCATGTCGGCAAACTTAGCCTTTAGCTCCTCTAGTTCCCTGACTACCGCATCTCGCTCAGTTTCGACATTCTTGTATCGGTGGCCTAAGTCTTCAACTAATGTACAATGTGCCTGTTGCATTTTCGCCATCTCGACCAATGTTTCATCAACCTTCTGTAACGACTCGACTTCGGCCTTGCGGGAAGATTCCGCCTCAGATTGGAGTATGTCGACAATACGACTCTTTTGAGCCAAGTCGGCCTCTAGCTTCTCGATGACTTGGGCCCGGTCGAAGGCAGCTTTGGAAGCCTTAACGGCCGCTTTGTACCATTCTTTGTACTGAGCGAAAAAGTCCTGGGTGTAGCTGAGCGCCGTAATCGCGGCATCATCGGGAATTCTTTTAAGATTGGGGGGAAAAATACAAGCATCAAAGCAGATCTCTGGAAAATCTTTCCTCAGTTGAGCAAGCCTGATGGCCCCTTCGCCAGAAGACTCAATAAGGGTCTCTTCCGCAGACGTGGAAGTCGCAACCCCGATTCGAGAACGATGTGGCTCAAGCCTCGAAGCCTGCGAAGATGGCTGATGTCGCAGAGGCTCGGATGTTTGGACATGACTTCGGGATTGCGGAGGAGATCGAGATGGGGAGCGATGTCTACGATCTCTGTCTGATCGTTCCTGGCTAGAGTAACCTCGATGATGATCCTTTGCGTGGTACTCCTGGCCATATTGCCTCCGGTCGCGATCGCGATCAGGGCCCCCACGCCGAGATTCATGATAGGTTGGGGGGTGATGAACTCTCCGGAGTTTGTCCAGTGTAGTCTGACGGCCAGCCATATTACCTGAAAAAGAGATGCAGTTCGGTTAAGGGCCAGGCAAATTAGATATGGCAAGTAAAGCAGTCATGTAGTGTCATGAAGGTGTATGCAAATGTGCAAAGCCTCCGACCAACCAGAAGTATCGGCTGCACTAACGGGTAAAAGCTCGCTTATGGTTAACGCTTCCCGAAGCTCAACCAACCCGGACTCGTGATAAAGAGAAACGCATTCCGGGATGGGAACGTCATCCAGACCTGCGAAAATGTTTCCTGGTTGACAAATAGCGGAGTCAGAAGAAATAATCCCAGGGATCGAGCGAGACACGATTACAGACTTCCGTCTCTTAAATTTAGGAACAACAGCCTTGCCTTTCTGCTTTTTTCCTGTTTTGGGAAAGCCAGCCGCTAGTCCGGTGTCATTAGGCGTCCTCTCATCATCGCTCATCTCTCTTATCGCTGCACCGGTTTTCTTCTTTGCCCTCGGAGCCGATTTCGCCAACCCCTTAACGACAGTACTTTGGTTCGTCTCAATTAAGCCCAGCATCCTTAAGTTATCATCAGTTAAGACCGAGTCAATGTGCCGCAAGTCACCCGGAGTCTCTTGTAAACTTCGGATGACGCTTCTGTATTGACCGCCGTCCGGCCTCGATATGATAGCTGTAATGAAAACACCTGATGTCAGTTCGAATGTCGACAATAACTATTAAAGAAGGCTTACGTATTTTACGGCACTCACGTCTGGACAGCCATCGCCTAGCGAATCCTGGGGGGCATCGGACAAAAAACCATTCATTCTTAAAGTAACTAAGTCTGGTCCAGGCTCCCGTCACAACCTGGCAGTTTCTAACTGCTTCCAGAAAGGTGAAAGACGGACTATCACCTCTACTCTTGAAATTGAATATGTGTCTAATCTCAGCTGGCTTAGGCGGACGAAAAAGGCAGTCCATGAATAAAATGAAAACACTATTCAGCAACGCGTGCCCGTTGGGGTGAAGTTGCCCGGGAGCTATTCCAATAAACGACAGCATCTCCCTGATATATTGATTAAACGGAGGAAGGGTTCCGGCCGCACAGGCATGACGATAGAAAGCAGTGTAACCCTCGGGTGGATTGTGAGGTCTATCCTCAACTCCAGGAAGCAAAACGTCATCCAGGGACAAGTTATGTTTCAAACATATCCGGCCTAACAATGCTCCAGAAATATTGGATCGGACGGAGTCTATGGGATCCTCGATAAGTAAGGCCTCCGGCAACTCGTCCGGAGCAGGATCTATCACTTCAGGAAGAATCTCTGGAATTTCTAGCGCTGGATGGAGCAAGCTCTGTAACTCTTGTTGTTCAGAACCCGAAGACGCCATAATTAACTAACTCACGAGAAGGCAGCGTCAAATACAGAGAAAACCCGTATATTCCCCGGTGTGAAGTATATGAATGTGACGTGCAGTGGAAGTGCATAACTGAAACAAATTTTACGGGATTGGAACGCGGAGTCCGAACGACAAACCCTCGGAGTCAAAAAACGAAAGCGACCGTCATCGCTGACCGTCACTTTCACGTCACTCCAATACTACTGGCCAACTCAAGTATGAATTCGTTATATGTGTTTGAGTTATGGTGCCATCGACGAGCTCTCAAAAGAAGGCAGGTCAAGTCAACTTTAGTCATGCAAGGCCAAAGCTCGTCGGAATCAAGTATGCGAAAGAAATTATTAAGTTCGTTAAAATCCGATTTAAAGTTGGTCATAGTTCAGAGGGTGAAACAAATCGAAGGAGTGGAAATTCCAGAAACAAGAACGCTCAAATCGATCGACTCGATTCGACACAAGTCAGATCGATGAACTCCGAGTCGGTGCGCTCCAATGCCACGTAGTTCGACTCGACGCAACCTGGAAACGGAGGAGCAGTTCGAACCCATGAAACCCCACCTGACTTCGAACCGATCGAAGACGAGCTCCTTCGAATCCATCTAGAGCGGTTCGAATCCATGGAGTTTCACCTGATTTCGAATCAATCGGAGTCGAGCCCCTTCGAATCGATGCACGTATCATTGTTTCGAACCCACCAGTAGTGAGCACCTTCGAATCGATCAGAATGTCGCCGTTTCGAATCGATCACCGCAAGTCCTTTTTTCTTGTTCTCCTGCAGTCATCGATTCGAAGTTGCACGCTCAAAGCCAACTCGAATCGCTCACCCCTGGATCGATGCGAAGACAGTGAAAGACAGTACTCTGATCGATACGACTCAAATGTTTGCATTCCTCAGTTCCGTGGAGTCGACCTACGTCGTTCAAATCTCACCACTCTCCAAAATTTCCAGAAGAAGGGATGAAACAATGCCGAAAAGTTCCAATTCTATCGTTCTCAACTCGAATCGACCCCTTGGTTACCTGATTTGATTTGGTTACAAGTGGAAGCCTGAAGGAATTTGATCGATTCGTGAAAATCCCTCGTTTGATTTGGCTCTGGAAAGTCGATTCGAAGAAACAGCTAAAGCAATGGTAAAAAGTAAAAAGTGAAAATGGAGTCAGCCTCGTGTATTTATATGGATTCCAAAAAGGGATTAGTGTCACTTCAACTCCCATCGATTCGAACGACCAGTTTCGAATCCATCAGAAGTCTCGACTCCATAAGAAATTTCGAATCCATAAGAAATTTCGAATCCATAGAAATTTCGAATCCATCAGAAGTTGCGACTCCATAGAAGTTTCGACTCCATAAAAGTTTCGAATCCATGGAAGTTTCGAATCCATAGAAATTTCGAATCCATCAGAAGTTGCGACTCCATAGAAGTTTCGAATCCATGGAAGTTTCGAATCCATCAAAAGTTTCGAACCCATCAAAAGTTTCGAATCCATCAGAAGTTTCGAATCCATCAGAGACAACGACGATTCGAGAGCCATTAATTCATACAATCATAACTTCGAATCCATCAACAACCACTGATAAACACTCTTTGACTTGAGTCTAAAATCATTCCAGGAGAAAATCGGGACAGAATTCGGCAGCAAGCAAAAACCAACATAACTCGTGAACGCACGACGTTAACAAGGACGAAAGCTAATAAACGTGTACACGTATCGAACTAACATTCGATTTTGAACATTTACAGGGACCAAATATTCACCCGGTTGCAACAACGACAGCCAATGATCAAGCGCAATCACACACAATCAACCATATCAAGGCAAGGTTACGACAATTCTCTAATGAGTTTCAACGAACAGAAAACAATAATCTTCAGAATAACATGGCGACTATTCAAAGCACGTCATGTGCCCACAAGACGTACTTTGGGGGGCAAAATGTTATCCCGCTTTTCGGGCAAAAGCCGTGATACCAAAAGATTGATCAAAGACAAAAGACAGTTCGCTTCAGAGATTGATCGCACTTCACTCCGCTATGGATATCGATGAATTCTGTCCGAGTCCGGATCGGGCCACAAGTGATAGGGCATAACAAGAAAGGCCATAGAAGCCACCAATTCAAGTTTCGAGTCAATCCGAGGTCATATGCTCAAGTTATGACGGATTCAAGTTAAGGAAGATGGACGTCGCTCGGTTCGAAACCATCACTGTCGAACCCAACTAGTTCGAAACCATTTGTTTCGAACCCATAATGTTCGAAACCAACTAGTTCGAACCCAACAAAAGAACGTAAGTTCGAATCCATCAGAGTGCTCCTAACTTCGAATCCATAAGACACGCTACCGCTTCGACTCCATGTATTTCGAATCCATCAGACGTTCTCTACTTCGAATCCATGACCTAGACCTTACTTCGAATCCACCAAAGCAGCTATACTTCGACTCCATCAACTATGCGCTAGTTCGAATCCATCTTCACAAGACTACAAGCCCACCATGCGGCATCGCGCTGTCTTCGAATCCAACATGCTAAGACAACTTCGAATCGATCCAAGGTAACACATTTGGATCGATTCGAACAAACACCATCCCCATCGATTCGAAGACTCACTTCGAATCCAACCACACGCAAAAGACAGGATCGACTCGAAGAGAGGCGCCCTGGGATCGGTTCGAAGTACTCGAATCAAACAGGTCGATTCGAACGAGACCACTTCATCGATTCGAACCAACAGAAGGCCGAAGACACCAATTTCGAACCGATCATAACTTCCAATCCACTGATCCAAATCCCATGAAATTTTTACAGTAGTTCACATGCATGTTGAAGAATGTCCACACCAAATTTCGCCTCGATTGGATGCTTCTTTGATCGATTCGAAATTCATTTCGAATCGATCCCAAACTGGGCACGGACTTCGAGAACGCGGGCTTATGGGCCCCCCTCACGTGCCAGGCAACCTCCCTGAGCTTTAGGCGGGAATTTGGCCTTCCACACCTATAAATAGAGCCCCTGGTCATTCAGAAAAGGGACGGGAGAATTTGGAGAAGAAAAATAAGCCTAAACGCTGCCGGAATCACTCCATACCACCTCCTTTGCTGATAATTTCGAATTTAAGTCCATTTTCTGCTGTAATTTGCTTAAAAACACTTGTAATCTTCAAGTATTAAGGAATAAAGTGATAAAGCTTCATAGTGGACGTAGGCGCATAGCCGAACCACTCTAAATCCTTGTCTTCTGTGCAATTTACTTTTCTGTGATTTGGAGTTTTGTTAGATAGTCCTTATTTCTAATTCAAGTTCTTCATTTACTATCTCTTCAAAAACTTCCGAAGGGTGTTTGCCCAATTTTGGTGCAAACAGACATGATCCAAACAATTGTAGAAAATGATTTTAGTCATATTACGTAGTCTCTTAACATGTGCCTAGATCATTTTAATTCCAATTTAAATGAAGATGAATACATTTATGAATTAAATGATATGCTCGGCTCTTCTCATAATTCACAAGTATTCAATCAGTTGATGTCTACTGAAGCCTCAAAAGAAGTACGCCCTAAATTAGACCTCAAACCTCTTCCAAACGATCTTAAGTATGCATACTTAGATTCTTCGAAAAATTTCCCTGTAATCTTGGCATCTGATCTCATTAAGGACCAAGAAGAACAACTTTTGAAAATTTTAAGGGAAAATAAAGAGGCAATAGGATGGGTAATCGCTGACATTAAGGGAATTAGTCCATCAATCATCGAACATCGAATACATTTAGTCGACGAGGCTAAACCCACTCGCAAAGCTCAAAGGCGATTAAACCCTAATATGAGAGAAGTGGTAAAGGAAGAAATTATCAAATGTTTAGACAATAACATCATCAATCCTATCTCTGATAGTACTTGGGTAAGTCCGGTACAAGTTGTACCAAAGAAGTATGGAATCACTGTGACCACAAATTTGAATAACAAACTTGTTCCGACAAAGGTCAAAACAAAATGGCGCGTTTGCATCGATTATCGAAAACTCAATGCAGCAACAAGAAAAGATCATTTCCCCCTCCCTTTCATTGATCAAATGCTCGAACGCTTAGCTGGTCATGAATCTTATTGTTTTCTTGATGGTAACTCCGGCTATAATCAAATTCCAATTGCGCTAGAGGACCAACACAAAAAAAACGTTCACATGTCCCTTCGGAACTTTCGCTTATCGTCGCATGCCCTTCGGTCTTTGTAATGCTCCTGCTACCTTTCAGAGATGTATGATGAGTATATTTTCTTATATGGTGGAGGATTTCTTAGAAATATTCATGGACGATTTTTCAATCTATGGGTCATCTTTTGATCAGTGCCTCCTTCGTTTAGTACGTGTCTTGTAAGGAGAAATCTCTTATTCTTAATTGGGAAAAATGTCATTTTATGGTTAAGCGAGGAATAGTCTTAGGTCATGTTGTCTCTAAAAATGGCCTAGAAGTTGACAAATCTAAAGTTGATCTTATTGTTGGCCTTCCTCCTCCAAGGTCCGTAAAGGACATTCGCTTATTTCTCGGCCATGCAGGATTCTATAGGTGGTTCATTAAAGATTTCTCAAAAATTTCAAAACCTCTTTCGAATCTTCTGGCTAAAGACGTTAAGTTTGAATTTTTCAATGAATGTAAAACATCTTTTGAAACCCTTAAATTGATCTTGACCGCTGCACCTATCATCCAACCTCCAAATTGGACTTTTCCCTTCGGATTAATGTGTGACGCTTTTGATTATGCCATTGGACCATCTTAGGTCAACGAACCGATAAACTTCCTCGAGTCATCTATTATGCTAGCAAAACTCTTAACGAATCTCAATTGAATTACTCAACCACTGAAAAAGAGTTTTTAGCGGTTATCTTTGCCCTCGATAAGTTTAGATCATATCTCGTAGGTTCTAAGGTTGTAGTTTACACCGATCACGCCGCTTTGCGGTATTTACTCATGAAAAAGGATGCCAAACCCCGCTTAATCTGTTGGATTCTCCTTCTTCAAGAGTTTGACCTAGAAATTCGAGATAAAAAGGGTTCTGAAAATGTCGTAGCTGATCATCTTTCTCATATTGTTCATAAAAACTACGATAACTCTCAAATCAATGATCATTTTCCCGATGAACAAATTCTTTCCCTCTCCAATGCACCATGGTACGTAGACATCGTAAATTATCTTGTCACAAATGAAACACCTTTCCATTGGTCAAAACAAGATAAATAAAAATTCTCTCCAATGTTCGAAACTTTTACTGGGACGATCCTTATCTCTTCAAATATTGCACCGATCAAATCATACGTAGATGTGTCCCTGAACATGAATTCCAAAGCATCCTCTCTTTTTCACATAATCAAGCATGTGGAGGACATTCTGGAGCAAAGAAAACTGCTGCCAAGGTGTTATAGTGCGGTTTTTATTGGCCTTCTCTTTTTCGTGATGTCCACGAATTTTGCTCCAAATGCGCTAGATGTCAACAAACAGGTCGTATTTCCAAACGTAACATGATGCCCCTAAACCCAATCCTTGTCATCGAAATTTTTGATGTTTGGGGCATCGATTTCATTGTTCCTTTTCCTAATTCTTTTGGAAATCTCTACATCCTACTTGCAGTAGATTACGTGTCTAAATGGGTTGAGGCCATTCCCACCAGAACGAATGACAACAAAGTTGTTGTCAAATTTTTGAAATAAAACATATTTTTTCGTTTTGGCACACCTCGAGCCATTATAAGTGATAACGGTTCTCATTTTTGTAATCGTGCTTTTGAATCTCTTCTTAAGAAATACTCTATCACTCATAAACTATCTACTCCATATCATCCACAGACTAACGGTCAAGTCGAGATTTCCAATAGACAGATTAAACAAATTCTTGAAAAGACGGTTAACTCCAACAGAAAAGATTGGTCATCTAAATTGATAGACGCCCTTTGGGCATTTCGCACAGCTTATAAAACCAATCTAGGAATGTCACCATACCGATTAGTCTTTGGAAAAGCATGCCATTTACCCGTTGAGCTTGAGCACCACGCACTTTGGGCAATCAAATACCTTAATTTTGACATAGAAAAAGTCGGATCGCATCGTAAATTACAATTGTCAGAATTAGAAGAACTAAGAAATGAAGCGTATGAAAATGCAAAGATTTATAAAGAGAAAACTAAATTTTATCATGATAAATCCATACTTCATAAGACATTCAAAGTAGGTCAGAAAGTTCTCTTATATAATTCCAGACTTCATTTATTTCCGGGAAAATTGAGATCCCGTTGGACAGGTCCATATATTGTGAAAACAGTATACCCTTATGGTGCAGTTGAGATTGAAAATCCTAGGGACATTTCCATTTCAAAGGTCAATGGACAACGCTTCAAGCCATTTCTAGAGTTTGAACAACACGAGGACGACGAGTTCGTGGATCTTCACGAACCTAGCTATTCGGCATGAGCCACTCACTATCTTGTACATATCAGGTTGTATATTTTATTTTATTATTCTGTTTTACATTTGCATTTGCATTCCATTTGACAGTTGGCACTACACCAAAACAGGCAAATTCTAACATTTATAAGTGTTACAAATAATTTCAGTAACACTTTTTAAGTGTTACTAATGGACTGTGAGGAATGGAGCGGCCAAATTTGTAACACTTATAAGTGTTACAAACATACGTATTACTAACACTTATAAGTGTTGGTACCTAAATATACGGTAACGCTTATAAGTGTTGGTAACCAAATATACGGTAACACTTATAAGTGTTGGTATAGAAATATACGGTAACGCTTATAAATGTTGGTAACGAAATATACGGTAACACTTATAAGTGTTGGTACAGAAATATACGGTAACGCTTATAAGTGTTGGTAACGAAATATACGGTAACACTTATAAGTGTTGGTACAGAAATATACGGTAACGCTTATCAGTGTTGGAAAATGATTATTTAGTAACACATATATATATACCAAAACTTAAACGCAATGTTTAAATATAAACACACTGCAAATAATGGTTTCCATATCACAAATAATTCATCATACATATTCAATGCAAAGTTTAAACGCTCTGCAAATGTAGTATAATATATCATAAACAATTATTTACATATCTAAAATACCACAATGTCATATATTTAGATATTATTACAACATAAGCTTCATTTTTTTTTAAAAAAAATACACTTATAGTTTAACTTACGGTTAACCTAACCATTCCTGATCATCCACTTCAAACTCTAATGGTTTTGAATATTCTTCAACGTCCAATACAACAATCCAAAGCATCCTTCTTCAAGTTCCTGCATTTAATATAAACACTCGATAAAAACTTATACCTTCAAAATCAAAAGGTTAAAGACTGAGTTACAACTCAGGTTCTATTTTTTTTGTATTTATGAATTCGTAAACTTAGTGTGCAAAATACATGTTAATCAAACTACATCAGCACTTAGTATGCAAAATACATGTTAATCAAACTACATGAAGATAAAATGGGGTAGCCATACGTATAGACAAAGTATTAATCAACTCAATTAATCTTTTAATTATCCCACACCTGATTAATCAAATCTCCCATTGAATAGTTTCTTTATTAACTCTTTTAATAATTATGTGATTAGTCTTATGATTAATTAAGCTCACATTACGACACTCCAAAATATGGATGTAACATGCATAGTAAGCGTATAATATTCTCAAAACGGAATTGTATTAATCAAATATTAGTCATCATTATAGTTTGAGCTCACATGTCAACGAAGCATCGTTGAAAGATCTTGGCTAACACGAAGCATGTTTGAGAGATGTTTGAGACTAGGGCGCTCGATTGGTTATGGCATAGGCTTATGCAGAAGATGGTTGTGAGATGTAAGACGAATTTTTGAATGATCATCAATGTCAATTTGTTGTGCAACTTTGGCGGCAATATCATCATGGCTTAAGAGCTTCGACCTTCAGAAAAGAATAAAAAACAATAGAATCAATATCATGTCTCATGATCATCGCTGAAAAAATGAAAACAAAATAATCTTTATAAAAGGTCCTAAACTTACAGTTCTAAACAAAAAACATCCTCGGTCGGATTATTCAGCAATCGGAAGTGGACAACCTAAGACATTGCATGGTGGAAAGCAATTAGTATCGTAAGACTACTTTTATTTTAAGATCGAAAAAACACTCAATGGGTGAAACAAGTTTGAACAATCATATATACTATAATGGTAAAACTGTGATCTTGGGGGAATTTTCATAATTGAGCTTCATAGTACATTAGTGTAACAAAGGTTCAAATGAACAGTGGTTGTATACGAGCTTTAAGGTTAAAACTTAAAAGGTAATAAAATATTCAATATTCCTGATTTTGTGAAATATTTAGAGCTTGCCTCATCGTACATACAACAAACTTCCTAATCAAATTTCGGTTCAGGTCAAATAAAATTTTTAGGTTGAAGAGGCCTTGTTTTTATTATATCCAAGGAATCCTTTCTACAAATCCAACTCAGCTACTCATATTTAGTACAATATTCTAAAAAAACACTGAGTATTCTCAGTTTTGATTCCTGTAAGAAATCTTTTCAACAAATCCAACCCAACCCTTCTTTTCAGTTCAACTATCATGTAGACCAACAATAAACTACAATTTCAACATTCATTTTTTCCAAGGCAACTGTGGAGAAAAAGTGCATCCCAAATGGAAAGATATTGAAAAATTAATGGATATATACAGTAAAAAAAAGGCAATCATACAAATAGTTAGGGATACCCGGTGGTTATTAGCATATTCCAAGAAAGATGGAAAATCGAGATAGAGGAGCTTTTCTTTGCTATCTTCAACGAATGCTTTTTGATAGCAAATGATGTCACCATCATGAAGCTGATAGCAGAAATAATCTTTGATTCAAAAGAAAAATTACTGGTGATCATTAAATTCGCTAAGTTAACATATGCATGTGACAAACCTCACAAGACTGAAAGGTGATATCCTTATCAAATATATTTGCACATTCTACCTGCTGGAAATTTTTCTTCCCGATATGAATCATCAAAAGAGAATAATGAGAATACTACACATATATGCATATGTATGCATACACGCGCGCGTGTGTGGGGGAGGGTGGGTGGGGTGTGTGTGCATGTGTGTGCATTGTGTGTGTGTGTGTGTGTATATAGAGGAAGGGAGGGATATGGATACAGATCATCCACACAATATTTTACCTCATTCCAAAAATTTTATTCCACTTAAAAATACATGTTAATATTAAACACAAAATATTGAGTATTACCATCAATTATTATAGTTTCAAATCGGTTAAAACTTCCGAAATGGCACAAATTTTTTTCAAGTACGATGGATCACCTTCACAAAAATTGATATTGTTTCAACATGTTTTTTTATTAAGAATGTTGCGATTATCCAAATAAACCATTTTCTCGTGAAATTAGTCTTGAGTGACATAAAATCATATTTACCCCCCCCCCCCGACACACCCACAAAAAAAGCACCACCCCTTACCCAAAAAAAAAGACCGCACACACTTATGTCTGACTGTGCATACGTATATGCATATTTGTATGTGTGGGTGTATTGAGGACAGAAGAGTGAGGTGAATTGACAGCATATGATGGTTGTATAGAGTGTGAAGTCATGGTCATTACATATGAAATGTAGAAATAGGGACATCGACATATAATGGAAAACCAACCTTATAAAGCACAATTGCTTCGTTGGGAGAAAATTCAGCCGTTTGATTCAATTTTGAAATAATTTCGAATGGTGTGCCTGAAGACCTGACATAGAACCTTCCCATGTACCTAAGCTCAACAAGATGAACCAAATTTTGGTTACAAATTTGAGCTTGAATAAATATTGAGAAAAATGACCATAAAAACAGATCCAAACAGTGAAAATTAGTTACTCTTCTTATGATTTTGAGTCAAAAACTGAATAGTTTTTCTGAAAAGAGATTTATTTTTATTTTTTTTAAAAGAGAGAATAAGATCTTTTTATTCATCTTTTGAACAAGTTAAATAATAATCTCAACCTAATGCTCTATATCATCCAAAAATTTGAAATTTATACGTATATTTCTTTTCAACAAAACGCATTGTCCAGATAGAAAGAAGAGCCTATGTTTAGATGTTTTGTTAACGCTTCTATTTATTATCTGGATATACTCAAGAGCAAGGTCCTACTGAGGCAAATATGAAAACTTTACCCCTAGGTGATGAGAATAAATACTTCAATTTATACGATGAACAGATTGGTTACCGTATTTCTACTTTTTCAGGATCATAGAGCATGAAAAGGAGAAGCATATCATCATCACTCTTATCTTTCAGAGGAATAGGTTGTTGATCCTACATCACAAAAATAAGGAATATTGAACTGATTAGAAGTTAATAGTATATAATAAAGTAGCGCTTCCAAAATAACAGAGAGAAAATTGTAACATCGCTGTCCCAGAAAGACTTAAAGCCATCGTATATAAAGACCATATAAAGTTAATGTTACCGCTCCGTGCTCATATTCCACAAAAAGATGCAAAGCAGCCCTGTTTATGTTATGTGTTTTCTGCTGCAACTCACCAACCTACAAAATAGACCATCGAATCTGTAACTGCATTGAACAATATAGCAAAATAAATTACCACCAAGAACAACAATTTCCAAAAATGAGAGGAAATGAAAGCTTTTAGTGGCATATATCTAGTGGAAGCAAGTTTTAAATTTACCGACGACAATTTTAGTTAGCATTATTCACCCAAGCTATTGAACCTTCCTCTTACGCACACGGGCGCACAGACACACATGTGTGTGCAGGTGCACGCATGCGCATGCATGTGTGTGGATATTACATTTTTGACCCATTCAATTTTTTACATCTCGACCCAACATTTCACTTGTTGACCTTTAGCTTGATCAGAGTTTGCTACAGCTTCAGAAACACTAGTTCATATATTTGTCTTTCACCATCCAAGGTTGTATATCAACCTATTTTATTCTTCTGCATTGACAGCAAGCACGAATATCCTTATCGAACTACTAATATCAGTGAATATCATTACTTACGGAGAGTGCTTCCTCTTGGAGACTTAATGGTCTAGAAATATGATGATTATCATTATCCCAATGCCATAAGCGCATAAATTGTATTCCGATGTTGAGATCTATGGCCAAATTCTCCTGCCATCATTTTGATGATGTATATCAAGGAGATTGTTTATTAAACACGTAAAAAATTGCACTAATACTTAACATATGGTATTACAATCATAACTATACATGTTAGGAAAAGTGGAACAGGGGATGTGAAAATGGGAAAAACAAAATCTTATTGTGGCATGAATAAAAAAAATGTTTTATGAAAATAAATTAATAATTAGCCACAGAGCATGAATAGGTTGTGAGAGATGACAAAATAAATAAATTTGAGCATATAATTTCTAACCGCACTAGTAATTCCAACTAAGATCAAAATTTCAAATATATATGCATTGTCGATATGCAATTAATGATAACATACTCTAGAGAACAAACAATTGCAAGATGTTGGTTTAACATTCAGTTGCATATCATATGCAACACAGTTGTACCAAGTTAGCACGACGTGAGACAAGAATTGCTTTTGCACAGTCCACTTCATCTGATTCCAACTACATTTTTTTGGGTATAAAATACTGTTGTCAATTTAACGTCATAAAATGCTCCCAATCATATCACAACAGATTATTCACCAAAGTAGCAGCTTGCCGAACATGGTTAGTACTGCATAAGGTACTATATGTTGGATACTCCTTAGCAAAAGAGCTTGATAATGGCTGGTAAAATCAAATGATATGAATACACAACTATGCACATTTAACAATCTATACGCATCCACCAAGTTCACATGGAATGCATATTTTTAGCAATCAATGGTAACTGTCAAATTTTAAATAATGATTACCTTAAAAATCTGTAAAGGTGTAGACTTCTCATACTTGAAGGTCCTTTCAAAGTCTATTAGGTCAAAATCCATATTATTTAGAAGAAGATTTTTTAAATCACAATCCTGAACCACCTGTGCATCAGAAAACCAACATTCAGTGAAAACAAATTAACGAAGAAGAATATTTTATACTCTAGCAGTGACTAATAAGTGGTTAAAAATAACCTTTATAACTGCGTGTTGGTCCGCATTAAGTGTACTTGACCTTGTCTTCACTTTCTTCTTATCCTTGAGTAAATCATTTTCTCCTTGGTCTCTCTTCAACCTTTTTTGAAATAGTTATAAAGAGCAATTATTTGAAGTGAATAATATTACTAAGAATATATTGAATTTTCTGAAGTTATCATACACCCTCTACTGAGAATAATATTACTGAGAATATATTTAATCAAACACATTAGAACAAAATTATCAAACGCCCTCTACTTAAATTTAAAATTGTAGTACCTTAACGCGAGATGGATCAATAGCAGTAACATCGTGACTACTCTCCATAAGAAGGAGGTCAGACTCGTCATCGACGACTGCACAGAGAGCTCTAACCACTTCATTCGCAGTTTGAAGACACCTTAAAAATGGCGAAACTATGACACGATGGATCGGAAAGCTGTGAACAGTGGCACGAAGCTTCTTTCCGATGGACCAAGAACGGATCTTGCCGCCTTCGGTCAGAGGCGGGTCCCACGGCCTTCGATCAGAGAGTCTGACTAGATAGAGAAGAACATCAGATAGCTCCTCTCCTAAATGCTCCTTCTCTCTCTGCTCTCAATCTGGCAGCCCTTTCGGCACTTCCCCTTTGCACTGGAATATCTCTGATAGCTCTCCCACCTCCCTAACCTTTTTTTTCACACACAAAACACCACCACATCAATTAAATATTAGAAACGTAATTAATTAGCACTGCCAGTTCTAACTTGCGGATCCTATGTTCATTTGATTGTCAGTTCTAAATTTAACTAGAGTTGAAATAACAGCTAGAACAAGAAAACATGTAAAACATAATTCTGTAACACAGCTTACAATCTCATACGAAAAATCTCACAATTGGACGTTGCGATTGAGTGCGATTGAAATAATTTCTGGGAGCGACTGAAACAATTAGACAAATCTCACAATGGAAGCAGCTGAAATAATTTCTGGGCCTGGATTTAATTCAGTGCGATTGAGGGAGAAGAAGGACGTTGGTTTTTTTTGTAAGGAAGAGCAAACCCTAAATTAAATTTTAGGCGGCCAGAATCTATTTAGGAATGGGCAAGCGTGGGAAAAGGGATCCTATTTACAAATTACAAAAGACTCCTTTTGTTATTAAATTATTTACATTTTTACCGATTGTTGTAACACTTATATGCGTTGGCAAAATTAATGCAGAAGACTATTTATTTTTACTAACACTTTTTAGATATCCTAACACTTTTTTACTGTTAGCGGTCTGTGACATTTATAAGTGTTAGCAATTGACAGATATAAAATGTTGCAAAATCACTTATTTGGTGTAGTGTGGGACACTGTCTCATTCTAGTGTGGGGGGACGCATATCTCATTATGTTTGTTCATATTTCATAGTGTGGCATCATTTAAAAAAAAAATCATCACATTATTTGTTTTCAAATTTCCTATCAATTTTTTTTCTCATTTCCCATTATTTTCAGGACTTCGATTTATTTTTAATTACTCAAGACAAAGTAAGTAAGCGGTTGAAGTCAATTGATGAATTTTTTTGTGAATCACTAATTTCAAATGTAAAATATAATTAAAAGTTGAATTACAAGCGATAATAGTGAGGTTAGTATATAGGGGGATTCGTAGGTGATGGTTATGAAATCCTTTCTAAACTGTAGTCTTTGTTTTTAAAAAAAAGTGGCAGATTTAAAGTACATGCGTTGACATTTCAAATCATTGAAGTTAAGTTGTGCTAAGTTGATTTGCATAACTCTCTTTAGTTAATTTCAAAAAAAAAAATATAATAATAATAAGAAGAAGAAACATCTAGAGTCGATAGGTGTGCACACTTATGAAAGTGTGTGCACTCGCCACGCTATGTACTCTTCTCACGTAAGCCCGCAAGGCAGTGCATGGATGGTATACCTGGCCTCAGCATTCTGAGTTAGGTGTATAAATAATTAAATAAATAATCACCTAAGGATTACCGACCTCTTCTGACATAGTCAGCATCGGTTTGCACAATCCGCCAAGCTCTGTTCCAACTCTCACATAACCCCGCGAGGCAGTGCATGGGTGGTATACCTTGGTCCAAAAATTTGGTGTAAAAAAATTTAGTAAAGAGAGACTAAGCTTTGAAATCGAAACACTTCTTGACTTTGTTGATTTGGCTTGTTATACAAATGGAAATGAAAATACCATTTTGAAAAAAACTGTGATTAACAGTGAAGAATTTATTTCAAAGTTGCACTATGTTATCGACCGAAACAACTGGCCAAACTAGAATCTAATGTATAAAAACTTGAGTTATATTGAAATTTGTGTTTAGTGAGGAACGAAAATTTCTAGAAGTTGACTAAACTGATATACATTATTTTGTTGCAATTATTCTGAAGTAAATCGAGTCTCCATTTGTTAAAATTTTGCATTCATGTAGTATATTAGAATCATCACATACTGCATTTGGATTTTGCGGGTAGTATCCGCTGAAAATCCTCACGAGACACCACTTGTCCTACTAGGGACACCTAAAGGTTTAACGGCTTGTTGCATACGCTCAATGCAATCGTGTTTCCTACGAAAAAGGATTTAGTTAGTTTTATTTTCTTGCTTATTCGAGGACGAATAAAGTTCTAGTGTGGGGGTATTTGATGAACGTATTTTTCTGCATTTTAAACCGTTTGCTTCATATATTTTTATTTTAATAAAGCGGTATTATACGGGTATTTTTTTATGGTTTTGCAGATTATAGATTCCGAAGTGCAACGTTGAAATTAATCGGTTGTGCCGTCCAATGGTTCAAATGACACGCAAAAAAAAAAGAGTGCAACATTTTGAGTACCGAATAATTCGAAGAGAAAGTACATATCGTTCATGAAGAAATGCATCTCACGTCACCAACATGTGTACTATTCATGCAAGAAAGCAAATATTGAAAATACACTTTCAAAGTTTAGCCTGAAAATCTCTCAAAGCAAGGCCACTTGTTAATCAAATAACAAAGCAAAGACCAATTCAAAGTGAGTTGGCCTTATTTTTCTCCAAATATCAAGCACATGGACCTAAATAGTAGGGTTATTTGTGGAGGCTGAAGTCTTTAAATAGAGAGAGCAATGCAGATGGAAAAGGATCTCTTACCCCATCACTCTTCTTCAAGTTTAGTTTCAAATTCAGCAGTGTTTTTATTTTCGAACAGAATACGTAGAATTGTTGATCAGATTTAGCAATTTATTTATTCTTGTTCTTAGTTATTTTATGCACTCCTTTCAGTTAGTTAATAAATATTTCAGTTGTTTGCTCTGTTATTTTCTTATCCGCAATTTCAATTTCTGTTCTGATATTTACAATTTTATATTTTGGTTGCAATTTCGATTAGTTTTGGAATCGATTCGGAGTATATTATTTTTTTTATTTTCTGTTCAAATTTACCGTCGAATTCGTTTAACACGCCTAAGATTTAACTATGAATTTCAATTGTTTTAAAATGCAATTCCCTGTGTTCGACCTGCATACTATACGCCTGTGCGCTTGCAGAATTTATTAAAATTTGTGCTTTTCTAATCAATAGAAAAGTCACAACAAACATAAGTGATGTGTTTTAAATGTTTAAAATTTTCACCAAGAGAATTCAAAACCAAAAGTCAATTAAAACTAAAATAATACGCAGTGGTCATGGAGTAGAATTCACAAACAAAATTTTTGAAATTTTTGTATTAAGAAAGGAATTACACATAACCTTTTATTCCATAGAACACCCCAACAAAATGAAGGAGTAGAAGATAAAAATAGAACTATACAAGAATGTGCTAGAATTATGCTAAATGATAGTGATTTATCTAAAAACATTTGGGCTAAAGAAGTTGCTACAACATGCTGTATTTTAAATAGAATTTTAATAAGATCTTTGACAAAGAAAACTCACTATGAATTATTTTATAATAAAAAGCCTAAAGTATCTTATTTTATAGTTTTTGGTAGTCAATGTTTTATATTTAATATAAAAGATAAATTAGATAAATTTGATGTTAAATCAAATAAAGGAATTTTTATTGAATACTCTAATAGAAGTAAAGCTTATAGAGTTTTTAACACCAAAACCAATACCATTGAAGAAACATTACACGTTCCATTTGATAAAAAAATTTAAAGAAATAATACCGGTATCGATGAAGCAAATATTAGTTAGAACGAAAATAATGAAATTACAAATAATGAAATCACTAATAATGAAAATAATGATAACTTTGAAAATTCATATCCAAATAAAAGAACAAAATATTTAAAAGATCATCCTACATAAAATATTCTAGCAAATATAGAGTCGGTCATAAAAAAGAAATTAATTGAATAAAATGAGTATTATAACGTTTATCTCGACTATTGATTCTAAAATCCAAAAGAAGTATCATTAGAAGATTCATGGATTTTTGTTATGCAAGAAAAACCGAATTGGTTTACTAGAAATATTTTAGGGAATTAGTCCTAAGACCTAAGAATAAAGCTGTATTAGGAAATAAATGGGAGAATTAACTTCTTCTTAGGATTACAAATAAGATAATTAAATAATTGTATATTTATAAGTCAATATAATATGCTAAGGAACTAGTAAATAAATTTTCTATGTCCAATGCTAGTGGAAAGCCAATTTCCATGGCAACTAATGAAAAACTAAATAAGAAAGAAAATTCAAAATATGTAGATAAAAAACTATATAGATGTATGATCGGATCTTTGTTTTATATAATCGCATGTAGACCTAATATAATGCATAGTGTATGTCTGTATTCAAGATATCAACCTCAACCTAAGGAAATTCATCTAAAAGCCATAAAGCGCATTCTAAATATATAAACAACACGCTAGACCGCGGACTCTTCTACCCAAAAGAAGATTCCTTTAATTTATCATATAGTGATGCTGACTTTGCTAGATGCAAATCAAATCGAAAAAGTACAAGTGGAACTTTTCATTTTTTAAAACATTCTCTTGTTTCCTTGTTTAGGAAAAAGCAAAATTATTAATATCTATTTACAATAGAGGCAGAATATATCTTAGCTTCATTACCATGTCCAAAAGTTATGTATATGCAACAAATTTCAAAAGATTTTGGTTTAAATTTTAAACAATCACCAATATATTTAGATAGTACTAGTATAATAAATCTTATATGAACCCAACACATCATGCTAGGATCAAACATATAGACATAAGACATCATTTTTAAGAGATAAAGTAAATAAAGGAGTCATTCCACTCGAATTTATAAACACTAAAAATCAAGTAGTCGATTCTTAACGAAACCGTTAGCACAAACTACCTTTATCAAACTATGAAGAGAGCTAGGAATATTTTACAGAAATCTGAATATAATTGTTTTTATAAATGAAAATAGAAAGGAAATAATAAAAATTACATTTTAGGTGTATATGTCGATACTATATGTATACCTGATGGTTTTTTGAAAACTGCCTTTCCCTCTTTAATTCAAAATTTAAAATATATTTATGTAACTATCAAATATTACTCTCATTTCCCTGTATTTTTCTTCCTAAAAATTAAAATTAAAATAAAATAATATATCCTTCAAACTCCAAAATACCAAAAGAGAAATCTACCTTAAACTTCAATGCCTCTAGTCCAGGATCATTTCAAAACACTACTTTAGCCAAAGTCACTAAAATTGAAGATGGCCCGAAGCATGTCCTTAACATGCTTTTTGAAATCGAGGTTGTCCAAATTCGTCTCTTGAAAGAGTAAGAAAAAATAGGAAAAATACCCGAAACCTTCAAAAGCATCTATTGTATAACAAGGCTAATCCAATAGTGATTGAAGAAGATACCATCAATCTTGTCATTCATAATCCAATGAATGGTGAGGAAGAGGAGGAAGACGATGAAATAGAAGCTAACGAGGTTAAATGTGTAGGGGAAGTTATCTTTGACTATAATGGAAATCATGTCGAACAAAAAGGAATTTTTTTCCTCCACTATCCCAATTGCTCTATCCATAAGTCTCCGATAATCAAAGAGAAACATTGAATTATATGTAGTTTGTGTTGTTTGGTTTGTTTATTTATCTATATAGTTAAGTTTGGATTGATTTGGTTTGTATGTATTGAATTTGTTTATTAGGGATTGTTTAAAACCGTGTAGTAGTTTGATTTATGAATAAAATTTGTTTTGTCTTATTTAAATGTCTCTGAGATTTAGTATTTAAATATTAATTTTGACTGCATAATTCATAAGTGTACCACACCTAGGGTGAGTATTGTTTTCACCCATTTTTGTTGGTGACAAAGTGGGAGAAAAATATAAAATATAACATACGAATATATTAAGGCGGAGTTATTCAAGGGGGTTTTATTATATTTTATATATAAGAATATTTACATGGTTGTCATCATAAAAAAGTGGGAGATTGTTAATACCTAAAATATTGGTAATTATGATAATAACCATATAAATATAGATACTAATATTTTATCAAGCTGTATAGTATATACTGCAGAATATTACACATGTACAGGGTGATTAAACTTGAAGACCGATTAATATAAAGACCAAGAATGAAGATTTAGAGATGATGATCAAGACTTATGATTTTAGAGACAAAACATTAGAAGGGCTCAAGACTCTAGTGTTTAATATGACTCATTGGAACAAACTGCTAAAGTTCTTGATAGCAGATTTTGATCTTTATCGCGAATTTCTGATCTTTAATATTTTAACCAAAATAAATTAGTTTAAATACAAAATATATTTTTGAAACATTTTATAAAAGTTTTATGTGTTCAAAGCATTTTAAATTTTGTTTAAAATTATTTTTCAAAGAAATATAAGTTTGAAAACAATTTAAAATAAAAATTATTTTTCAATATTAACAAGGGTATGTCGATATACCTCTCCTAGATATGTCGAAATAGTGGCCATTGGTCACTTTCTTAATTTAAAAAAGAAGTGTCTTTTTAATGCACATCTTCATGAATGGATACTTCTATTCATTCACTATATAAAGAGGAGTGCAGATGAATTTTTCAACTAATTTTCTTACTTTCTTCTTACTCCTTACTCTCTTGAAATATTTCTTAAATACTAACTTTTATATTCTTCAAAATCTAGAATCAATCCACACACTACTAGATTGATTGTCTACAAACTATCTACTATTTTGGAAGCATTCTCTTTACAAATACAAAGATCAAACCCCTACCATGCGGGCAATAGCATATCTTGTATCCAACATACAACTGTTTGTATTTGGAAATCAACAGCTCTACTCTTATTTATTTGGATGTACTTGTTTCCCGTTCAAATCAAGTGGGTGATTTTGTTGCTTGGTAAATCAAGGAAGTTTCTCCGAACTCGTGAGGTAGAAGGGCGTATCTTGTAGCCTTGGAATTGAAACTGTATTTTGGTTAATTACTACCTAGTTAAAGTAGACGATTGAAAAGAAAGCTGTACAGTATTGTACGGGATTGAATGTAGGATTGGTTAATCCGAACCAGTATAAAATTCCTGGTGTCATCTCTATTACTTTACTTTTATTATTGTTTTTATATGGATTTGTTTATGCATCTATGACCACTTATTTTATAATCCATGATGATAATCTGTTATTTGATTTAAAACTTGAAACAAATTTAAAAGGATTCGTAAAAGTTATAAAACACTATTCACCTCCCTCTACTGTTAAATAGCCTTAAGATCCGCTACAACGTAACATACATTTACCAAATATGGACATTAAATTTATAATTTATGAGATGGATGTCAAAAGGATAATTAATGAAACCATCTTTCAAATCTATTAATGAAATCACAATTAAAGAACAACTTGAATAAAGTCATTTTGATTTGTTTGGTCCAACTCAAGTTAGATCAACTAATCATAATAAGTTTGTTTTTATGTTTGTAAATAATTTTTCATGCTATACTTAGACATTATTTTGTAAAAGTAAAAGTGATACCTTTAAAAAATTAAGAAGAGGATGTCTTATTTCCTCTTTAACAAATACACACGTAGTAGCGGAGGATTTGGAAATGATTTATTTAACAAATTTTTTAATAAGAAGAGGATAAGTCATGATATTTCCATCACTCGGACAATACAACAAAATGGTGGTGTAGAAAGGAAAAATACAATCCTATAGGAATGTTCTAAGACATCACTCGGTAGTAGTGCTCTTAAAATTTCTGGACTGAAGTAGTTGCCACTACATGTTATGTCTTAAATCATGTTACTGTAAGTCCCGTGACAAAAAATACTCCATATGAACTATTTAATGGTAAAAAAGACAAAATTTCCCGTTTTAAACTTTTTGGATTAAAATGTTTTATTCTTAACATGAAAGACCAATTAGGCAAACTCGATTCAAAAGCTGACGAAGGTATCTTTGTTAGTTATTGGGAGAGAAATAAGGCCTATACAATTTCAATAAAAGAAACATTACATGCATCCTTCGACAATTTTTTTAAAATTTTGGACAATAAGCATGAAGTTATTACCATAAATCAACCAACAATTTCTAAGCAAAATGTTTACAAAATAATGAACCTAGTGTTGAAAATGACAAGAGTAATAAGATAATAATGTTTTGAAATCACCACCGAGGATTTTGAAAGACAATCTTATTGAAAAGGTACTTAGTTATATTTCTATAAAATTGCTAATGAAGACAACTAAATGAAATGAGTCATATTGCATTTATATCAAATCCAGAAACCTAAGAATTATAAAGAAGTAGTAAGAGATGAATACTGAATTTTAGCTATGCAAGAAGAACTAAACCAATTCAAGCATAATGACGTATGTGAGTTAGTCTCAAGACCTATTGACCCATTAGTAATTGGAACAAAATGGATTTATAAGAATAAAAATGATGAACATGGTGATATAATAAGAAATAAACCTAGATTAGTTGCATAAAGTTGCAATCAAGAAGGAGCCGATTTGTGGCAAAAAGTTTTCGTCTATAACACATTTAGAAGAAACTACAATATCATTGGTTTTTCCATGCCATCATGAATATAAACTAAATGGACGTTAAAAGTGCTTTCTTAAATGGTTTTATTAAAAAATTGTCTATGTTAAAAAACCACCATGCTCAAACATGAGATATATCCTGATCACATATAAAAGCTTAAAAAGACACTCTATGGTCTTAAAAAATCATCAAGAATGTAGGATGTCTCACCTAAATCCTTCACTGAAAAATTATTGGACAATCAATCTTTCACTGATCGTAACCTTTGTAAATTATTTCCAATCATTGGTAGATCATCGACATATAGAACCAAGACTGCAATAACAATTTTTCCTTTTTTCTTGTAGATATTTGAATGAAACAAACTGTTTAATTACTCTATCAAAATATTTGTTCTTACTTTGAGATAATTTTTTAAGACCATAAATTGATATTAAAAGTTTGCATGTCTTATTTCCACTATTGCTTACCTCAAAACTATATGATTGAGACATATAATCTGAACAATCGGAATGCCGTACTTTTCCTAAGAATTTCTACTTGCATATGTCTAATGTATTCAGATCATTACTTATTTCACAATAGTTACAATAGGAAACAAAACCAAACGCGTAAATTATTGCAAATAAGTTCTCATATGAGACTTAGGTTATATAATAAATTACATGATTGCCCATAAGACACACCTTTAACTCTACCATGTTGACGTGTGCAGAAGATAGGATTCTGGATAAACTTAGGCGATACAATGACATGATTTAGGCAAAAAATTCCATACATAACAAAAAATATTTCATTCATTTCCATCGTATTCGTTTCAAAACTTACAGAAATAAAATAAAGAAAATAGCTACGGAAATGACCAAGCATAGGTGCGAGGGAATGGGAAGTTTTGCTTAGGTCGGTCATGGGTGGGAGATATAAAATGCTAGAGGAGAAAAAGACCAACATAACTATCTAAGGAAACCAAATTTCAGGCCTAAATATATTTAGAGGTCAACCTAACTTCAACAAAAAGAGGAGCAAATGTGTAGTGTGAGAGGACTAGTTAAAGTAGGAAGTTCTTAGTATTTTTATATGTTTTTTCTCAATTAAGATGCTTATGAGAGCTTAATAAATTAGTTTATAGATATTAGTGTGTTATATATGCACTTTTTTGATGTTGATACACACAAATATATTAGAAGAACTTGGTTGATCTGTTTATAAAACCTTTTGTTTCCATAATATCCAATGTAGAATATTACTCACTTAACCCTTGTAGTGATGTTTTGGCATGTTCTGATGCGTCGTATGTTATGTTTGCTTTGTATTAGGGAAGGTACCCCTAAGTTGTAGCAAGATCCTAAACTTACATTTACGATGATGTTTAGAGATCAGAAAAGTGTAATGATATCCATATTACATGTTTGGAATTCATCAGAGGAAGTATTGAAAAGCCCTCGATGGAGATCGGGGGAAAGAGATATGGTAATATGTTAATGGGTTAATAGTGGTTGGATCGGATTAGGTACTTTATGCATGTTATAGATGCTCAGGTGTTAAGAAACAAACATCTAACTTGTCATTTTTCATAGGAATGAGCTCATTGTTTGAGGCACTTACCCAAGTATAATGCCTAAGTGCCTTAGCATTGGAATCTATCTATGGTTAGTGGCATTTTTGGCAAAGTTATGGTCTGTAGACCAAACAATGAGTGTAAGAAAGTGATCTGGAGAAGGGTGAACACTTGATAAAGCAATTGGGAATATTTTGTAGCTTAGAGGCTGAGTAATGAGTAAATTATGGTGATTAAAGAAAATGTTGTACATAATGTTGAAATTTCTATTGAATGAAACATACATAAGTCCCACATCGTCAAAATTGCAAAGCTTCCAATATATAAATATCTTTGCAATGAAGGGATTGGGGCCTAGGGGAACCCAAATGTATGCTTCATTATGAGGAGGGAGATCATGCATCTCCACCACACACGCATGCCGTCGCCGTCCGTCCGACCGACCGAACCGGGCCGGGCTTGGGCTCGGGTACGGGTTTGGGTCTAATATGATTCTAATTTTACTGCAAAAATAGGCCCGGTTTTTTGACAGTTGTAGGCTAAACGAACAGGTGCGGATCTATTCAGAATTGGACGCGAATGACTGAACAGGCGTGACCTATGGGCGAACAGAAGCGGGTACGAATCGTTAGACGCGAGCGGTTGCGACCTGACTGAAGAAGCACGGGCGAACAGAATGGGTGCGGCCTGACTGAAGCGGGTGCGACCTGACTGAAGAGGTGCGACCGAACAGATGCGAGGAACAGGCATCTGCGACCCGTTAACGAACGGTAATGGTTCAAAAGGCAACGGGTGCGACCCGTTAAGCGGACGCGGCTGTTTGAAGGGATGTGGACGAAATTATAAATAGGAGAGA
Organism: Allium cepa; assembly: GCA_030765085.1. Lineage (NCBI taxonomy): Eukaryota > Viridiplantae > Streptophyta > Magnoliopsida > Asparagales > Amaryllidaceae > Allium > Allium cepa. The sequence goes on along the minus strand of CM060941.1, from coordinate 294,473,883 downwards.
ATCCTGATCACATTCTCATTCCATTCCAATTCTAATTTCTTCTGCTTCTTCTTTTCTACCGCTCTATACAATATATCACAGAGTTGACATACTCATTACAATTTTGTGCAGATTACGTCTGTTGTATCTTGGGAGACTTTAAACAAATTCTTAAGGAAATTGTTACGACAAGCCTTAGAAGGAATTTCCTTCTTCAAACTGATTAGGTTTATAATTGATTTATATATTTATATATATATATATATATATTATATTTGTTTCTATGTTGTACTGTTTCTTTAATAGTATAACGTTTGATCTATCGCTATAGTTATTATTACTATAGTTATTAGATTGTGGTTGTAATTTAATTACAACATATTGCTTAATTTAGCAAATACAAACTTTCGGGGTAGTGGAAATCTGATTGATAAACTTGTGAGACGAGTTTATAATTGATTATTCTCTGTTTTGGTATACTATACACCTAACATCTTAAGACTTTCCTGTTTTTTTCTAAAACAGAGATGGCAATAGTCGAATTATCAACAAAGACTACTACACACAACAAGCCCGATCCTTTTAAAGGAGATGGTGACGATTTTCTAACATGGAAAAATCAGATGTTATTTTATCTCACCACACTTGGTCTGCAACGGTATCTCGAGGAGGAGGAACCGATTCCTGCACCAGGCAAGGAATTAGATGTTGATATGTGGAAGCATTCCGATTTTCTATGTGGAAACCATATTCTGAATTGTCTCGACAAGGTGTTATACAAAGTATATCAGCCTCTAAAGACAGCAAAGGCACTCTAGAATGCACTTGCCACAAAGTATAAGACGCAAAATATTAGTCTTAAGAAATTCATTGTAGACAAATTCATTGACTACAAGATGGGTAATTCCAAACCGGTGACTACTCAACTGCATGAACTGCAAATCATTATTCATGAACTCGAAGCAGAAGGTCATAAGTTGGAGAATCATTTTTGGTTGAAGCCATCATGGGAAAATTGCCGCCGTCATGGAGAGATAACCGCAATTATCTAAAGCATAAGAAGAAGGAAATCTATTTACAGGATCTCATAGTCCGACTGAAAATTGAGGCAGATAACTGTGAAGTTACAAAACCAAGCGAGGAGGCATTTGTGGCCGAAGGTTCAAATATCAAAAACAAAAAGAAGAATTTCCAGAAGAAAAGGAAAGCTCCAGATAACAAACCAAAAGACAACAAACGAACCAAAAAGTTTAATAGTGAGTGTTGGGTTTGTGGAAAAGTTGGACATGCGTTAGAGATTACAGACACAAAAAGGAACGCAACATAGAGGCATATATAGTAGACAACATGGAAGTAGACGGGTCCAACTTCTCAGCAGTTGTATCTGAATGCAATTTGGTTCTGAATCCTAACCAATGGTGGGTAGACATAGGCGCTACTCGTCATGTCTGCTCTGACAAATCCATGTTTTCTACATACCAGAAATTCGATCACAAAAAAAACTATATATGGGTAATTCTGCAGTATCTATGATCGAAGGCAGTGGCACAGTAATTCTCAAGTTTACTTCTGGAAAAACTATAAAGTTAAATGACGTGCTCCACGTTCTAGACATACGCAACAATCTCATCTCTAGTGCAGTGCTATCAAAGAAATGATTCAAAATGGTATTCGAGTCAGACAAGATGGTTCTGTCCAAAGCTGGAATATATATCGAAAGGGGATATTTATGTGATGGCCTATTTAAGGAAAATGTAGCCATTATCTGCAACAAAGCTATGTATTCTGATTGTGCTATTAATAAAATTGAAGTTTCTTACTTGCTTGAGCACGAAATTTTACTATGGCATGATAGATTAGGACACATAAATTTTTGAAAAATGAAAATATTATCAAACTTGGGATTAATTTCGAAACACCAAATGGATAAGAACTACAAATGTGAGACATGTATAGAAGCAAAAATGGTTAAAAAACCATTCCAATCTGTTGAAAGAAGCACCGAACCACTAGGTTTGGTTCATACAGATTTATGTGATTTTAAACCATTGCCTACAAGAGGTGGGAAAAGGTACTTTATCACTTTTATTGATGACTATACACGATATTGTTATGTATATCTTTTAAATAGTAAGGATGAAGCAATTACATCATTTATGAAGTACAAAGCTGAGGTAGAAAATTAGTTAAATAAAAAGATCAAGATATTGAGATCTGATCGAGGTGGAGAATATGAATCACCATTTGAAAAATTCTATGAAGAAAATGGTATAATTCATCAAACAACAGCTCCATATTCAGCATAACAAAATGGTGTAGCCGAGAGGAAGAACAGAACGTTAAAAGACATGATTAATGCCATACTTTTAACCTCTGGTCTACCGACGAACTTGTGGGGGGAAGCCTTAAATATGTCTAATCACATATTAAACAAAGTCCCTCACAATAAAACAGGAACAATTCCATATGAGTTATGGAAAGGACACAAACCAAGTTTTAAATACCTCAAAGTGTGGGGGTGCTTGGCAAAAGTTCCAGTTCCGTCTCCCAAGAAAGTCAAACTTAGACCAAAAACGGTAGATTGTTACTACTTAGGGCCAGCCCAAAATAGCGACCCATGGGCGAACAGAAGCAGGTGCAAACTGTTAGACGCGAGCGGTTGCGACCTGACTGAAGAAGCACGGGCGAACAGCATGGGTGCGGCCTGACTGAAGCGGGTGCGACCCGACTGAAGAGGTGCAGCCGAACAGATGCGAGGAGCAGGCAAGTGCGACCCATTAACGAACAGTAACGGTTCAAAAGACAACGGGTGCGACCTGTCAAGCGGACGCGACTGTTTGAAGGGATGTGGACGAAATTATAAATAGGAGGGAATCCTGATCACATTCTCATTCCATTCCAATTCTAATTTCTTCTGCTTCTTCTTTTCGACTGCTCTATACAATATATCATAGAGTTGACATACTCATTACAATCTCGTGCAGATTAAGTCTGTTGTATCTTGGGAGACTTTAAATAAAGTCATAAGGAAATTGTTACGACAAGCCTCAGATGGAATTTCCTTCTTCATACCGGTTAGGTTTACAATTGATTTATATATTTACTTATATATATATATATATATCATTTTTGTTTCTACATTGTACTATTTCTTTAAATAGTATAACGTTTGATCTATCGCTATAGTTATTATTACTATAGTTGTTAGATTGTGGTTGTAATTTAATAACGACATATTGCTTAATTTAGCAAATACAGACTTCCGGAGTAGTGGAAATCTGATTGATAAACTTGTGAGACGAGTTTATAATTGATTATTCTCTGTTTTGGTATACTATACACCTAACATGACTATGAGATCCTGTAAAGAGATTTCCTTCTTCTTATGCTTTAGAAAATTGCGGTAATCTCTCCATGGCGGTGGCAGTTTTCCCGTGATGGCTTCAACCAAAAATAATTCTCCAACCTTATGACCTTCTACTTCGAGTTCATGAATAATGATTCACAGTTCATGCAGTTAAGCAGTCACCGGTTTGGAATCAACCATCTTGTAGTCCATGAATTTGTCTACAATGAATTTCTTAAGACTGATATTCTACGTCTTATACTTTGTGGCAAGTGCATTCTAGAGTGCCTTTGCTGTCTTTAGAGGCTGATATACTTTGTAGAGAACCTTGTCGAGACAATTCAGAATATAGTTTCTGCACAGAAAATCGGAATGCTTCCACATCAACATCTAATTCCTTCCCTGGTGTAGGATTCGGTTCCTCCTTCTCGAGATACCGTTGCATACCGAGTGTGGTGAGATAAAATAACATCTGATTTCGCCATGTTAGAAAAACGTCACCATCTCCTTTAAAAGGATCGGGCCTGTTTTATTGTGAGGGACTTTGGTTATTTATGTGATGGCCTATTTAAGGCAAATGTAGCCATTATTGGCACACAAAATTTGATAGTGTCATGATGAGAAATGGTTTTCGTATAAATGAATGCGATAAGTGTGTTTATTATAAGCAAATTGGACAATCATATGTGATGATTTGTTTATATGTGGACGATATGTTAATATTTGGTCCAAATACTCAGGTAATAGAGACCATAAAGAAGATGTTAATTAGCAATTTCGATATGAAAGACTTAGGAGTTGCAGACATTATTTTGGGAATCAAAATAATAAGAACACCTAATGGAATTGAATTATCTCAGTTAAACTATGTAGACAAAGTGACTGAAAATTTTCAAAATCTTGGAATTAAAGGAGTAAGAACACCTTTTAATCCATCAGAAGTACTGCATAAAAACACTAATAAGAGTGTAACGCAACTGGAATACTCTCTTGTAATAGGATGTCTCATGTATCTCGTGAATTGCACAAGACCAGATATAGCTTATGCAGTAAGTAGACTAATCAGGCATACAGCCAATCCAGGAAAGGAACACTGGAAAGCACTAATGAGAGTGCTTGGATATTTAAAAAATACCACAAATTATTCCTTACATTATGGAAAATATCCTACCGTCTTAGAAGGATATAGTGATGCAAACTGGATTGCTGATTCAGAGGAATCAAAATCAACAAGTGGTTGTGTCTTTACCTTAGCAGGGGCAGCAGTGTCATGGAAATCTACTAAACAAACATGTATAGCTCGATCCACTATGGAATCGGAATTCATCGCTTTAGACAAAGCAGGCGAAGAAGCGGAATGGCTTCGTCACTTTTTAGAAGATATTCCGTTTTGGCCTAAACCTGTACCGGCCATATGCATACACTGTGATAACCAAGCTATGCTAAGTAGAGCACACAACTTTGTGTATAATGGAAAGTCATGACATATTCGTCGACGCCATAACACAGTTAGGCAGTTACTCTCAAATGAAACTATTTCCATAGATTATGTGAGAAAAAATGATAACCTAGCGGATCCATTTACTAAAGGTTTATCAAGAGAGAAAATTGACTGTGCATCGAGGGGAATGGGTTTAAAAGCCTAAACCTCCAAGAGTTATCTTATACGGAAACTTATCCTAGCGACTGGAGATCCCATGGACTAGGATCAATAGGCAAACCAGTTCTGAGTAACTCAAGACGTAATGCATTTGCATGGACATAGTCCAACTCCATTCCTATGGTGCACAATATAAATGCATGCATATAGAAGAATTTAAGGTCAAAATTATGTTTTTTTTAATAATGACCATATCTTGGAAATAACAAGTGGGGTATATGCAGGATACTCTTAATGGTTGCGATCACCTATGTTAGTGTGAGCTAGGTCGGCTCTATGAGAATATTAAAGGCTTATATTTTCTATAAACACTCGTAGAACCAAAACATTATTCAGGACCAAAATGAACACAACCAAGAGATTAGATGAGAAAGGAATCAATGCTTCGTAAAGCTTATTGTCTGGATATACAATAAAGGCCGACGGTTCAAGACGAAATAATTCACCGATTAGCTAAGTAGATTCGATAAGTTTTAACTAGGGAAAGTTCAAAGTGAAATATCTACTTATCCACGATAAAGCATGATTCCATATGTACTCTGTGATATTTCGCTTTGTATGGGGAAAATGTATATTATCATTCATGTGGGGGATTGTTGAAATTCCTATTGAATGAAACATACATAAGTCCCACATCGCCAAAATTGCAAAGTTATTCCAATATATTAATAGCTTTGCAATGAAGGGGTTGGGGCCTAGGGGCATCCAAATATATGCTTTGGTGTGAGGAGGGAGATCATGCATCTCCACCACATGCGTGCGTGCGCCGCCGCCGTTCGTCTGACCGACCAAACCGGGCCGGGCTTGGGCTTGGGTACGGGTTTGGGTCTAATATGATTCTAATTTTACTGCAAATTCGAGCCGGGTTTTTTGGCAGTTGCAGGCTAAACCAACAGGTGTTGATCTGTTCGGAATCAGTTGTGAATGACTGAAGAGGCACGACCCATGGGCGAACAAAAGCGGGTGCGAACCGTTAGACGCGAGCGGTTGCGACCTGACTGAAGAAGCACGGGCGAACAGAACAGGTGTGGCCTGACTGAAGCGGGTGCGACCTGACTGAAGAGGTGCGGCCGAACTGATACGAGGAGCACGTAGGTGCGACCCGTTAACGAACAACAACGGTTCAAAAGGCAACGGGTGCGACCCATCAAGCGGACGTGACTGTTTGAAGGGATGCGGACGAAATTATAAATAGGAGAGAATCCTGATCACATTCTCATTCCATTCCAATTCTAATTTCTTCTGCTTCTTCTTTTCTACTGCTCTATACAATATATCATAGAGTTGACATACTCATTACAATCTCATGCAGATTACGTCTGTTGTATCTTGGGAGACTTTAAATAAAGTCTTAAGGAAATTGTTACGACAAGCCTCAGAGGGAATTTCCTTCTTCAAACCGGTTAGGTTTATAATTGATTTATATATTTATTTATATATATCATATATGTTTCTACGTTGTACTGTTTCTTTAATAGTATAATGTTTGATCTATCGCTATAGTTATTATTACTATAGTTGTTAAATTATGGTTGTAATTTAATTACGACACATTGCTTAATTTAGCAAATACAGACTTCCGGAGTAGTGGAAATCTGATTGATAAACTTGTGAGATGAGTTTATAATTGATTATTCTCTGTTTTGGTAAACTATACACCTAACACATAACAAGTAAATTAAGTGTGTTTCCGTGACTTTGAATAAGTGCTTGATGAGGTGATTTTAACCATTGCTTGGTACGATACTGATGAAGAGGCACAAGAAATGTGTTGGCTAGGAGAAGTAAAGTACCTGAAAAATATTCTAAGTAGAAAAGTACATCTAGTAGTTTAGTGGCAACCTTTATGTAGAAGGAAAAGCAGTTAGATGACGAACTAATTGGGGTTAGCCAGTGCTATGTCCATTCGAAATGAAGAGATAAGCGTTATATAGTTAGGTGGTGAGTTATATAGGGAGCTCAGTGGAGATTAAATCATCCAAGGAGTGACATTATAAATAAATTATTAGGAGTAACTTAAGGCATATAAAAACTTATGGACATGTGATGTATTAGGTAGTATAAAGTGTTGTCTAATTTATCTTAGACGATCATTTACCTTACATGATGCACATCCTCATTCAATAGTGGCATAGTGATTTGTATTTTGATCCCCTACAAATGACAAAAGAGAATGTGTATTCTCTTGTTAGTTTGTAGGGTAAGGAAGACATAACTAGAAGACTTAAATACACAAAAGGTGCATCGATCCGAATGAGCGAGCAATAGTCCGACAATAAATTAAGAATAGAACAACGATAAACACACATCAATGTTAAGTTTGTGCTTAGCATAGATACAGTACTTGATACCACTAGAAAGCTAGTATTTAAATAAGTTCAAATAATAGCGCATGTCAATGATGGTGTACTTTTGAAACTTAGGCTGAGTTGCAAGCGAGGGGGTAGATGGGCGAAGCCTATTACTCATAAAAATGAATCATAAAGTTATGTTCCTAGTATGCATATTTAAAATTTGACTGCGGATGCAAATATTAGAGGGTATTCTTCATTTAGCTTGTATTATATTATGCAAGGATGAAGGGCATACTTCCATTCAAGCGGTTTTGAAAGTGGGATTCACAGGGCATACTTTGATCGATGTAGGTTAGTAAACGACGCCTAAAGAAGCGTGCTTTTGAACATCAATATGTGATATGGTATATTTAAGTGTGACGAAATAAAGTGTTTTGTTGCACTTAATTACACCTTATACTCATACTTATGATATTGAGCGTATAATAATTCAGATTGAACTTTATAGTTTGACACATTTCCTTTTTCTTTGTGAACTCCTATGAATTCTTAAATGAGTAGGTTGGGGATTTATAGGTAACTAAAGTGGTTGGATAGGTTTGAGTTTTGTTAGCTTTAGATGGATAATTCTGAGATGAGAACTCATGTAAATAGTTTTCTACTTATCCTTATATTGTTATATCAGGTAGATATGTGACGTATTTATGGCCAATGGCTATTTTATCTTTGTTATGGATGACTCCAATATTCAAACATCTAATGAATTACGAATTCATCACGTGGCTGCTTGGATTTTTATACATTTAGTATATTTATAATACCATTTATGAACTGTTACGAGCATGTTCACACCAACGGACAATGTTGGGTTTTAGTTAATTAAGCAGGCACTTATTCATTCCTTGATTCTACTTAGAAATAGATAGAATGTCATTACACTGTCACCGAGCCACATGCACCGACTTTAGTATTGGTACATTTGGTGACCATTTGCCAAAGCACTAAATTTTGTCAGTTTTAAGGAGTTTAAAGCAGACGTTTAATGAGAGGGATAATGGTTTTTTATATTAATTTTGACATTTATAAAATATATACAAATTAAGCCTCATTTGAAAACTCATTACTAATTGTGGCAAACTAGTTATTTTATGTTGGCGTTGATTCCACAATTTTTCTTGATTAATATTGAGATTACGCTAATTTTTTTATTTTATAAGTAATATTTTTTGGCAAACTTTGAGAACGCATAAATGTAGAAGAAATTATTAGATAAAAATGGTTTAAGATAATTTCAAAGAGAGACAATAAAATTGCAAAGCTTACAGCAACATGAAAAAATTTGTTTTTATTTTTAATACATTTTGAACTAGTTATAAATTTGATTTATGTTTTGAAAAGTAGTATAGAACGATAGATGTTAGAATATGTGGTACAATATTTGCGTGCTAAAGAAGACTACACATTGATTGGAGAAGTAGAGTTGCAGCGAAGATAAGACAAAGGAAGACGAAAAAGAATGATGGAGCACCAAAGGCCTACAACATAAGCTACAAGCATCCAATCGAGCACAACCCTTTCTAGTCGATTGGTAATTTTTCCAATCGATTGGATGTCGATTGGTTTTGAAACCGAATGTTGATGATTTCATAGTGGATTAGTACCAGTCGATTGATAGAATTTTCAGTCAAATGGATCAAGAAATTTGGAGAAATTAGAGCTCGAGATTTCAGGGGGCAATATTTATTTTTGTGATTTTTGGAGTTTCCATTGTAGATTTTTGAATATCTTTGATCCAATGATTGAGATTACATCATACTATTATAAATAAACCTACTTAAGGTTCATTATAAGACAGACGAGGATTACTGCACTAAGGTTTTAGGGATTGACATTTCTTCTCAACTCTGTGAGTTTTATTTGTAATCTTTTGGTGAATTAATAGTGTTTTGCTTGGAGAAAATTGTCTTTTTTTACTCACTTCTCCTCTCTTCTCAGATCTAATTGTGTACGGATTATAACGATCCGCCTTTCTTACACCTAAAAACGATAGTTAATACATCTATGGTATTCATGTGCCGATCGTTTAAGTATCCAAAAGATGGGTCATTTGGGGTGAAATAAAGAAAAGACTAAACATATCTCACAAACGTGACGAGTAATATATAACACACACAAGATCTTTACAAGAAGAAATCATTTTTATTATACAACATCAGAGTACGCTAACCTATAATCACTTTGGACGGTTATAACAACCTGTCCTTACAGTTGCTGATAAATATAGATAAGAAGAAAAAAAACAGAATAGCGAATGAATGTAAAATACATGGATACGTCTAGGAGAATCCATCTTGTCACTTGAAAGCTCCAAAATGTCCATCTAAATCTGAAAAATGTGCTCGGGCTGTATAGGTATGTAACACCCGGATCAATCTGGTAAAACAGCATGCTAAACTCAAACCACAAGGAATTTTATTTATTACAACTTGTAAAATCTTTTAAAATCAAATGTATCTTGTAAGACCACGCCGTACATAAACACGTATGGATTTTTACCTTTCGATAACCAAAACATTTTCTATAGAAAATCCAATAATATTATAATAATGTCTAGGATACAAATACATATTAATCATAGCTGAAATTATTACATTAACTAAATTTCAGCATAATAAGTATACAATCAAGTCCGAATGCACTTATTCGAGAATAGATTCCAGTTATGAAAGGGTAAGGGTCTACCCAGTTAATCCGTATACCTCTAGATAAAATATATGGAAGGCTACAACACGTTGCACCTCTGCTACTCAGGGTCGGCCTTACACCTTACTGGATACCGCTTAATATGATCACCCCTTGGTTGTGATCGAACACCCATAATGGACCTTGAAGCGTATATAGAAATATCGACACTAGATCTTGGGATGATCATACCCTAATGGGAGTGATCCACATAGCCCTGCTGCACATCTCCGCTTTAGTCATTTCTCGATTTATGAGGCTTGAGGTTATGATTACCTTTTTACCATCTTGGAATGCTAACAATGCTCTCCAAGCAGAAATGCTATGCTAGCATTCATCCACACAAGTTTATTCTGGGTCTGAACAAAACCGAAGGTATTACCTCTACTACATCCATTTTGGAATCACCCTCAGTATTGGTAGCAAGCAGCCCTTATAATTCAAAAGCTCCATCTTCAATAATCTTCAAGATGTCTTTAATTCGAAACGCTTGAGTTGGATCGAAATGGTTTTTAGATAATGTACAATTATCCGATCTCGGTCTCTTCGAAACAACATTTGATAGTTCCGGTAAACTCAACTCCAATGTTTTTGAAAATAGTCGGACAATACATAGGAGCAGGGATCACCCCCTAACCATTTAAGTGGACGAATCTCCATATCATTTGTCCTATGAGAACATTACATACGAGATTAATATGCACAGTACAACATCATCGAAGATGACTATGCCATATAACTCACGTGTTTCTCCTAGATATTTCTAGAGTTATATTTTGGTCCCGATTTGATAGTTGGTTAATTAGTCAAATAAACAAACAAGCAGCAATTCAAAGATTTAATTACTCATAGCAACCACTAAGCCTCGAAATAAATCTTCCATTTATTTAAATCTCTTTTCAAAATATTAATCAAAATATTCATATAATTGTCTCACTGGCATAAGTATATTCACAAAACATTATGAAAGATTTCTCATTTCAAAATCAATTTGAAAGGATCAAAACAAATGTTATTTAAAATAGTGATAAGGATAACCCTAAAAAACATTTCCTCAGTGTTAAGTATGGAATGGATGTTCTATACCACCTTTATTAAAAAGGTCAGTTAAGGGAAATCCAAATCTCAAATTCTTTTACAGATTTATTTTATAAATCCTTTTGATAAATCTCTTTCATTTAAACCCCAAATCCATTTATAAAACGCTTTATAAATCCCCAAGTTTATTTATAAAGCTCTTATAAATATCCAAAATCATTTATAAAACCTCATTTATAAACTTTCTCTATCTAAAACAAAACTTCCTTAATAAACTTTAATCAACAAAGTTTCTTTGATAAACAATCAATTATTAAAACCACTTCTAAATAAACAAGTTATTATTTAAACATTTTTCATTAAATTATCTTTAAATCACATTAACAAAATGATGATTTTTAAACAGTCATTTAGAAAAGTATTAAATTGTTTCAAAACATTTTTAATAAAATAATTGCTTAATTATCCTTTAAATATCATATTTAAAATGATAATAAATTTAAACATTATAAATAATTAATAATTTTTCTTTAAAATCTTTATTAAAAATATATCTAAAATGACTGATTTCACAAAATCAAAAAGAGGCTTAATGACTACAATAATTCATTTAATTGAGTTTAACTTATCTAATTATAACATGGGTATTTACATAACAAGCATATATGTAAAAGGGATCAACAACCAACAATTAATTAACATATAGGTAAATGTCCAAGTTATTATAATAGCAGATGGGGATTTGTTCTGCTAAACACATGCCCAAGTTAATATAATAGCATAACGAGTTTTTATTCCGTCTAATAGATGTCAACATAATATATTTGGTGAATTATAGCAGAATGGTGATTTATTATGCTAAACAAATGTTAATATAATTTAATTAGCAGAACAATGATTTATTTTGCTAAATAGATGGCATTGGGTTTCATATTCAATTGGGGTTACTTAAGGTAGTCGACAAAGAATCCCTTGGATTTAACACAATCCTTTTAAAGAGAGTTGATTTTAAACGAAACCGATCTTAAGGAATAAAGTGGTTTAAAACTTTTATTTAATAATTAATTAACATTAAAACTCTTTATTTAAAATGATTAATCCTTTAATTAATAATTAAACCATAATTAACTATTAAATAATTAATTAAATAATAATTGTCCTTTACATAAATAATTAAATAATATTAAATCTTCAAATAAATATTTAAACCATAATTAATCTCTAATTAATTATTAAATAATAATTTAAACCTTCATTAATAATTAAATTAGTCTTAATCAAATATTAATCAAATCTTAACTTCATTAGTAAGTAATTATTTATTAAACCCTTTTATAAATAAATAATAACAAATATTTAATAATTGATTTAAATAATAAAAATCCTTAAATAATAATTAACCCTTTATTAATTAACTTAATTATAATTCACTTACTTAAAAATAACTAAGTATCAATTATCCTGACTTAATTAATGATTAAATGCTAGTTATCTTACTTAATTAAAGAATAATTAGAATAAATAAATAAATAATATTTATTTCTAAATACTTATAATAAGTTTTGCAAACATTTTTCAAGAAGATACTTAAGATGGGAATAATTTTTAAATTTTGCAAAGGAGTTCGTTTTACGAACTGCAGTTATATCGACTATCGTTATATGACCCAAAATTTAAATCTTGTTAAAAACTTCCAAATAGTTTTAAAAGCTTTATCTTTTGGTTTTGATTTACTTTTATAAACTTTGAATGGATTTTTGAATCTTAAAAGGTAAAGTTTTAAACTTTACAAAGTCCTTTTTAGGAACGCTTAAGTAAAATTAATTTTAAAGTAAGGGATTTTGATGCCGCATGCATCACACAACAAACTAAATATCTAACCTTACTTTAGTCTACAACATTCCATGCATGATTACAAACATATACATGCCACATCCAACTAAGGACATATCTAATAAAATAACTTGACTTAATTACTTGCATATTCAAGTTATGTCATTTTCAACCAAGCACGTTCCAAACAAAAATACACACACACAAAATAATCTCATATCCAACTAATCACATATAATTAAATCAACAAATATTTAACATAACTGAAGTTAGAAATTTTGATTAAATTAGTGAGCTTTACTCACTATTAGGCATCCAACTTATCCAAAGCGACCCGAGATGCTTCTAAACAACAACAACACTACGAAACCCTCTTTCTCCTCCTTTCCTTGCTAAATGGCTCGGCCCAAGGTATGGTGGAGCTTGGCCTTGAATGGTGGAGAGACTTTGGATTATCACCGAATTCACAAAAATCAAGCCCGAAAATATATCATCTTTCAACTGGTTTTTGGACAAGTTACTCATGGAATTCGAAAAAGTTGTAAAAGGAAAAGTTCTTGTAAATTCTCTTCTCTATAATTCAAAAAAAGAATCACTTAATTTGGATCTATTTTGACGAAGATATAGCCTGAGGAAGAAGCGGTGTTCTCGAAATAAAAAAAACTGGGTCCGAAAACACTCTACAAAGAAATGAGATTTAGACATGGGTAAGCTCGAAATTTAAAGAAATGGTATACATAAATGTTGTAACCAATGGAATTTTTTATGGTTTGAAAAAAATAAATACTTTATTTGGATAAGATATGAGAAAGATATGGTAGAAGGAAAATGAGGTGAAATAAAAAAAGTGAGGATCATTTATAAGCAAAAGAACAAAGTAAATTACCTTAATGCCCTTGTACCTTACCCTCTATTCTTATTTTGCAACATCACCTTGTCCCATCTACCCCATGGCACTCACTCCTACAAGCTTGTCCCCCCCAAAACTCGACGAGCCAACATGTTTAAACAATTTCAAAGGACATGACATTCACTTTTTCCATTTATTTATAAAATACAACATATAGTATCCTAAATATACATACATACACACTACTATAATACATAACCGTAACTTATAATTTTTTATGAATATTTATACTCTAGAGTTTTCAATGTTTTCGACAACTTTTATTTGACGAAAAGTTGAAAATTCGGAACATGAATTCCAGTCACATTTTTTATTTTTCTTTGAACTATACATTTTTGAAAATAAAATTTGAAAACTATTTCACCATTATAATTTATTGTTTAAAGGATTTTTATTTTAATTATAAACTCTATTATTTGAATTTCTAAAATTAATTAAATATTCGAAAATCAAAGCGATGAAATTCCGGGTCGTTATAGAGATCCTTACGATACAGTTGGTATCAGAGCACACCACATGAATTTTTCTAAAGAGAATTTAGTTATGGAGAAGATATGTGTTGAAAATTTTAATCAGATAAATTGGGATTTATGAAAGACAAAGATGGATGATTTTCTATATCATAAAGATCTTTACTAACCATTGGAGAACAAAATGGAAAGACCAAGTGGTATAACGAAAATGAAATGGAAAACTTTGGAAAAGAAGATTGTAGCAGCTATTTGATGCTTCTTGAAGAATAGAGTATTTCATATTGTTCGTAATGAAACACCTAATTATGAAATTTTGAAAAAATTATGAGGAATTTATGCGAAGAACTCTACAATAAACAAGACTCTTCTTATTGATAAATCTAAATATCAATGAAGGTGGGTCAACTGAAGAGCATATTGGTGATTTCAAGTAATCGTGAATTAATTAGCCACGGTGAATTACATCATTGACGATGTGACATAAGCCTTGATGTTGATGAGTTCATTATCAAAGATTTGGAAAATGCTCGTGATTGCATTAAACAACTTAAATTAGGATGGAGGTATTTCCATGGGATCAATGGTCAGTGCCATTCGTAATGAAGAGATGCAGAGGATAAACCTAATGGAAGAAAAAATTAAAGAAAAAAGAGACAAAGAAAATTCGACTGAAGAGGAGCACCTTGCGTGAAGGGTTAACCGCCTAAATATGGAAAGACGACCAATAGACCAAACATGGAAAGAGATATCATCTGTCATTATTGTCGAAAACCAGGTCACCAACTGAAATTTTGCTATAAGCTTAAAAGGGATAAAGAGATGCTGGAAATGGTGGAAGAAGACCAAAAGGAACAAAAGGATAATAATGGTAATGATGTGCATTTTGATGACAATGTCCTATGTGTAGATAAAGACAAAAGCAAAGATTGAATGCTTGATTCAACACACGCAGTCAAAATGAACTGATTACGAAGAGCAAAATGATATGGTGGAATCAGCAAATGGTGAGGATTTGCATGTTAAGGGCATATGTTCATTTAGGCCAAAGATGTATGATCGAATGGTGTGAAGTTTACAGGAGATAGGCATATCTAAGAAATCAAGAAGAATCTTGTTTTAGTAGGACAGTTGAAAGAAAAATGTTGCAAATTTTCAACTCGAGGTGGAGTTGCAAGGATTTGAAAGTGTAAAAGGGAGGTTCTGGATGCAATGAGGAAGCAATAATATATATAAACGACTTGGAAAATGGGGAGAATGAAGTGAGCTTTTAAATTGGAGTTAGAGAGACAAATTTGTCTAAATTAAGGAGAAGCCAACAACAGAAAGTCGCAAAGTCTGCATGGAGACCTTTGTGGTATTAAATGCATTTCCAATTCATCGATGATGTGCATGTTCGATTGATGGACATGCATAATTAAGTGGTTTGGGGGTTAGACAAGTTTTTGGGGATTGAGACATTTGTTTCCTTGGTGGAATAAGAGATTACCAAAGTATAGAGTTTAACATGAAGTTAGGACGACTTCAATAGAATATAGCATCAAGGTGGAGATTGTTATGATATGTGGTACAATACTTCTAGATTGATGAAGACGGTGCATCGATTAGAGAAGCAGAGTTGCAAAAGAGACAAGACGAAGGGACACGAAGAAGAAAGATGGACCATCGGTGGTCTATAGCATAAGCTACACGCATCTTGCCGATTGTAAAATTTTCAATCGATTGGTAATTTTTCCAATTGTTTTGATATCGTCTTATTTTGGACCCAAGTGATTTATTGATTCTTCAATCGATTGGAAATCGATGCCAGTAGATTGAAACCATTGGACAAATTGAATTTCCAAACCGATTGGATGGAGCAATTCTGTAAGAATTGGAGCTCAAGATTAAGGGTCAAATTTGTCATTCTCGAGATATTTTGAAGTTTCCATAGTAGATTTTCTGCATATCTTTGATTTAATGATAGAGGTTACATAATGTATTACAAATTTACTTGCTTGGGATATACTGTAAGAGAGAGAATGAAGGTTATTGTATTAAGGTTTTAGACATTGAGGCTTCTTCTCAACTTTTGTGAGTTTTCTTTGTAATTGTTTGATGGGTTAATAAAGTTTAGTTTAGTACAAATTATTCATTATCTCTTTTCAAGTCTATTGTGCAGTAATTCTTGAGAGAACCCTAACAATAAGTAACGTGATATACTTTGAAAAATAATTTTTGGAAAGAAGGAGATACGTGATCAAATCAAATATGAGTAAGATTATATATTGAGATTGTTGGTGTTAGAATTTATTTAAGTTCATATCCACGCTTTTGATATTTTTTGAGTGGGAACGATAACACAGTTAAAGTGAATTTCATATGTTACGTGTTGTGATGTTTTAACTGTAGTAATAAAATAATTTAATGTTCTCTTGCAGATATAAACATAAGAACTTTTTAATTCTGTTTTCATATCAAGTAAATTGATGTAGACGCGCATGTCCTTGGAAAGTAGAGAGGGCCGACATGTAAAAGGGGCACGTGTCAGCACGAGGGATGTTGAAAACGAA
Organism: Allium cepa; assembly: GCA_030765085.1. Classification (NCBI taxonomy): domain Eukaryota; kingdom Viridiplantae; phylum Streptophyta; class Magnoliopsida; order Asparagales; family Amaryllidaceae; genus Allium; species Allium cepa. Next base: position 294,457,059 of record CM060941.1, on the reverse strand, counting down.
GGTCAGCGAGCAAAAGGAATCGTGGCCTCGTCTTATAAAAGACCAAACGCGTCTCCTCCTCTTCCTTCTCTGCCGCCCCCAAATTAATTAACTACTCGCTTAAATAATCATTCTACTACTTTTTAAATTTCTTGCGATTTAATCAAGTCAGTCTAGATTATTTTGGGAATTTGTAATCGAGTACTAGATGGATCTGAAGAAAGAGAACGTGAAGGAGACGGAGTATTACGATGTGCTTGGAATCAGTCCGAACGCTACTGAGACTGAGATTAAGAAAGCTTACTATGTTAAGGTAAAGTTGATGCTTCATTAACTTTGCAATTTTTAGTTTACTGGTAAAATATTTTCTTTCGATATAAAATATTATGGTTGATGCTATTACTGTAGTTTTTGGGTTGACTTTGCTGAGGCTGGACTGAGTATAAGATGTTTATGAATTTGTGATTTTGATAAAAAAATTTTTTTTAATAATATTACCTGCTAACTTGTATAATTGATACATTTAGTTACAGTGATGGTTCCAGGTATTAAATGTAGATGTGCTGTATATATGTCACAATTAGAACATATTAATATATCTAGTTATATTAGAACATATTGATATATCTAGTATACAATAATTGTATGTAATTAACATATTTTTGAAGTGGTAATATATGCGAGCATCAACCCAGTGCATTTAAAATGCTAGTTTCATGTCATATCTTATGTCTGGATATTTCTTGTGGTAACGTATGTCTGGATATTAAAAGTATTCGAATACTTTATAACATATGATTGCCCATTCTTCTTTCTTACTGTCTTATGACAACTTGTTCAGAAATTTAGTGCAGATTGTGCTCACTAGTAAAACCCATAAATTTGAAGGAATCATTGGTACATTTATCTTGGTAATTGCTTGCATGCACTTTCTAACAGTTCGATGAAAAAAAAGTGGAAACAAACATGCATTAGGTTTATGAGAATCTCCTATGGTTGATTATGATTACAGTTACATATTTATAATAATACACTTGTAATTGGGATTCTTCCCCGACTGTGAGTATACAAATCATAAGTTGGATCTGTTGAACATGAGCTTAAATAAAAATTGAGGCGGATGCCTATTTAATAGACGTGTAAACAAAAAATGGGGCAGACACCTGTTCATTAGACGTCCAGTGAGATTACAATTGTGTAATCACTTGATCCCATTTTTTGTAGCGTTACGCTCTGCAATCGACTATTGGAACCAATTCAGGGGTTCAAGTTACAGAACTATAATTTGTATACTGTTGGAGATGTTCTTAATGTAAATTTAGCTTGCGAAGGAACCATTCAGGATGACTTGTCTTCTTTTGAAATAAATACCAGACGAGGACATCTTTGAAACTCAAATTCATTTTTTGTAGCCTGACTTCAAGTCATTTTCAACAGCGAATCAATACTAGCAATGATAAAGCTAACTTGAAATCATATGGTTCTCAGTTGTCAAATGTAAGAATCAAAAAACATTACCTATGTCATATATGGTAACGTCATAAGGATGGGAATTTGCCTATTTGTGAAACTAATAACTACGCAAATATGTATAGTAGTACTAAAATTGGACAAGATATGATTTTATTTCCTAGGTATGTGTTAAGTACTAATCCAACTTGTTTGGGCTATTCGATCAAGGCACATTTAATAACATTTTGTATCTATATAAAGATGGTGATTGTATAATTCACTGTTAACGAGTTTATTAATAGAAGCTTTTTCATCCTATTTTAAGTTCTGTTTTCATCTTTATTTCTCACCTCCTCTTGCTTCTGTTATCTTCTCATTATTTCCTTTATAAATGTCTAAGGAAAAGTCTATTTAGACACAAAATGTAGACACAATTGGTGACACAATGGATCTGCACCATTGAATTGCCCCCTGATTTCCACCTTCCATATAAGGACAAAAATATCCAACGGCCGTGATTTTTTGTGTCTCCAATTTGTGTCTAATTTTGTGTCTAAATAGCCACCCTCAATGTCTAAATATATAGACAAAAATTATACCGAAACCCACAGTATTCATAAGTAAGTCATGTTTGTCTATATTGAATTGACAAATAACTTATGGCTGTATGTCAAGAAATGTTGCGTGTATATAAGTGATTTTAGGTTCCAATTTTTGTTATTTACTGATCATGTACTTCATATTTGACAAAATCACATCCAATCATTAAGATTTGATGAATTTCTTACTGATAGAGATACGATGTAAAGTGTAAACCTTGTTTGTATTGTGATTAGTTATATTTGTAATAGAGGTTTGAATGATAAGCTTTCTTTGAAGGAAATTTGGATTTAAGGTGGAAACACTTTGTCAAAAGATCAAAAAGATCTATGTAAACGTTTGGTACCAAAGTTTAATTTTTGTACTGTATTTTGATTCTATCCACAAATGCTTTAGCACATGCTAAAAAATAGATGTAAAAAAATAAAAAATTGTGCATGTTAAATGATTATTGTTCTAATCATTAAAATTAGCGCAGGGAACTATTTAGTACAATTACTATCCTAGTCGTTAATTATTTTGTATTTTGAAACATATTAATTTGTTAGATGATTACTTATGAAACTTTCTTATAATTTTTTATAAGTTGGATTAATTGTTATATCATGATCATGTTTTTCTCTTGTCATTTTGAATTTTACTAGTCCTTTTGTTTTGAACATTATTTTCTTTTTCTCTCATTATTTCACTTGGTTGGAGTTATTTAGTTTTGTTCATTGCTTTTTTGCCATGAATATTTTTTTAACAAGAGAACTATATTTCATCAAGATCGCAAGTTAAACAAGTAAAACATTCAATATATGCTTTTAAAATAGAATCATGATATATATATATATATATATATATATATATATATATATATAAAGAAACGGTATTACGTTTAAAAAAACAGCATTGAAATCATATGAAAGAAATATAGCTTTTGTCAAAGTTGGGATTCAAATACATAACCTTATAGAAAATAAAGATGTATTTTATCAAAAGAGGGATTCGAACTCATGACTACATAGAATATATAATTCTTTTCAATCAAAAAAGTGTTTAATAATGACGTGTCTGCTTTAGTTTTTGCTATTGATTATGTAACAACTATAAAAAATGTTCTTGCATTACATTAGAAAATTAAAGCAATGTGTGAACTAGCTAGGTGACTTTGTATATATGTCTAGCATGTAAATACTTTGTCGACTATATAGAACTAAAGATGTTATGTGAGTCCTATAGAAATATGAGGTTTACACTTATTTTTTTTATTGGTCAAAAAATATGTAAGATGGTCATTCAGATTAAAATTGTTAATAACAATTGTAATACCGTCATGACTTTTTGGTAACCATAAAATTTTCAAAATACCCTTAATATAAATGAGGTCACGAGTTTGAATTCCGGTTAACAAAATTTAATCACTAGTTTTAGTTGAAATTTACTACATAAATGCCATTACGAGTTTGAATCTCGGTGAAAATTGTTAATAACAATTGTAATACCGTCATGACTTTTTGGTAACTATAAAATTTTCAAAATACCCTTAATACAAATGAGGTCACGAGTTTGAATTCCGGTTAACAAAATTTAATCTCTAGTTTTGGTTGAAATTTACTACATAAATGCCATTACGAATTTGAATCTCGGTGCTAGCATAGAGTTCATTTTATGTTAGATAATTCTTATGCAATATGATTTATATCCACTGTAAATTTCTATTCACATGTGCATCGTGCATGCTAAAATACTATTAAGTATAATTAACGAATTATTAAAATATAAATTCCAATAGTTTTTGACACACCTTAAATGTAATGTATGGTGGCCTTTCCTTTTGTATGGATAGCAAACATTCTATAAATGGACTACAGTAGATAAAAAGGAGGTTATGGACAATTTATAATATCCAAATTGCATTGATAAGTAACGGTGGAAGGTTTGTTATGTTTTGGTATCTCGTTGAAAAAAGTGAGAATCTGTAGGGAATTTTCTCAGATTTAATGTTTCAAAACAGTTGTTGGTAATACAATAGGTATAATGCTTGTGAACTTTACCACTTTGAGGATTACTGAGATACAGTTAATGTAGATACAGTTAAAGTTACATGGCAAACAAAACATGATTAATTAAAATTTAGAAATTTTCCATCTTTTTTATGGAAATGCTAGGTTCATGGACACATTGGAAGTGTTAAAAAATGTTATATTAATCATTAATTTGTATGGCATGTGAATGTTAAATGATTCCAAAATTGAATATGGAAGCTATTTGCAGTTACGATAGTGAACCTACTTGGAGAAGTAACCAAATAATTTTTGCTAGCGAAATGATTTATGTCTGTCTTTCTTATTGCAATGATCAGTAATTTGGCTAGATTTTGTCTTTCAAAGTTTTACAGGAATTAAAATATGTTAATATATATTATGCCATGTTAACTAAATGCCTTTGAAGATTTGTAGGCACTTGTCCATGCTTTCAGTCCTTGCAGTTTAGCATGAAGTATTCTACCTCTATACTGCAAGACAAATTTAGTCATAAACTTTTTAACAGAACCATTGTAAATACGTTGCTAACTGATTCAAAGCATGAAATCAGTATATTCAAACCTTTACTTGTCAAGTACTATCAAAGAACAAAAGAGTTGAAATATCTCATGTTTCTCCATGTTGTAGTTTTTTATATGAAATGCCTTAAAATATTTTAGTTTGAAAACTCTGCTATAAACTATGGGAATCATATTATACACCTATACTAAATCCATATAAATAATCTTTGAAAATTCAACAGCTAAATCTACCATGTTGAGTATATGCATGCACATGCTGTGTTTTATAGTATTTACAAATAATAAATGCATGTTTTGTTTTTAAGTACATAATTAAAGCTTTTAAATCAATACTGCTAAACAATCCATGTTTAACAAAGTAAACAAAAATAAACAGTATGATCCCTAATAATAATCTGCTTGAAGATAAGTAATAAACATAGTTGACAAACAAATCCATCATAAGATATAATTACCACAAATAACACAAAATATTGAAATATGCTGCTAACTTTTGGATCCTAAAGTGAATATCCATTTAAGCCGTCTTCAAATATATTTCTTTTTGATCATTCGTTATTTATATATCTTCTCTATGTTAAGGACCTACCGTAAAATGAAATATTATTCTTTTCGTAAATTTGTTGCAAATGGTTCCAATATGGACATATATCTATCTTAAACTTCTATACAAATTTCATCTATGGCCTAGTAATTTAAAAGAAAGGATAGAGTAGCTTCAAGTACTATGCACTGTGTGTATAGAGAAGAAAGAGGAGATGAGCTGCTGCTTGCTATACAGATATGCAGTGTGACGTAAGAGAGTAGAAGGCTATGTCAAAAATAGGCAACTTGTCAAGTTTTATTAGTTAGGTATTCAATTATAAAGAGCATACTCACTTGGAAGCTCTTTGGCTGGTTTTAAACGGGCATAGCTTTATCACATGAATTTTGTACCCTTTCCACTTATTCCTCTCTATCTCTACTATTAATAAAGAGAATTCAATGAATAAAATTTGCACGGTGTCTTTTTGAAATTCCGAATATACCCTCCTATCCGTCAATAGGATCTCACCAACGATTTCAACCTTAACAACCATCCCTTTTTCGATCAACCAACGTAATTTACTATTAATTTGTATCCAACACCATCAACATAACGGCTTGAAATAAAAACGTTGTGAACCCCAAAGCTTTTACGTTTATAGCACACACAAGTCCATTAATTATTTTATCGAATAAAAATATATATTAATCTAGCTATTAGATGCACGTACGTGCAATTTATACTAGTTGGCATAATGAATGGAACCTTTTATGATGCATGTATCTACAAATATGTTTATACTTTATATCACCTCTTTCTTTGTTTCCTAAGCTTCATTTTTTGGTTAAGTATCTAAATATCGTAAACATCTCTTTGATATGCAAAGAAGAAAACAAATTCATACAAACTGTTTTCAACGCCTCCAGTGTGTGCTTTAGAACTCATATATCCCTGTGGGCGCACATGCTTGTGCGTGCATGTGGGTATATATGTATACAGGTGTTTGTGCATGGGTCTGTGCATGCATATATTCATTCTTTTCCACTTGAATATTTGATTTTTCTTCTTCTGGTATCTTATATGAAAATGTGGTTGCAGGCAAGGCAGGTCCATCCTGATAAAAATCCAAACGATCCTCTCGCAGCACAGAACTTTCAGGTGAAATTTACTATGTCATAACAAAAGCCATTACCATCTGCTATCCAGAATGCATACACACACGAGGTTGGCCAAGTATTGTTATGGAAACTTTCTTTTATGATAAAGTAGACATGGCCTCATATTTGTATATGTGCTTCTCTCACACCTTAAAATAGTGTGCTAATACGCTCATAATTAGTTGTTGAGGGAGTATGTGCCATTGATATATGTACTAATTTATAGAATGAATAATCCACACTCCACCAATCTAATGCAATGTGCTGGCTCACATATCTAAATACAAGTATGAGTTAATATAGGCAAGTTGGAGTAGAATTGCTTTGATTGACACCAATTCTGGTTGAGTTGGGCTTTTTGGATAAGGGAATTCTCACACCTTGATACACCAGGGTATTGGGCAACTTTGTCATGCCTTGGTGGTTTTATCTTTAGATATGTATAATCATGGGGTAAGAAGACTTCATACTAAGATTTGTTATATGGGACTTGACCTCATGTATCTAGTTCTCATATAGTTTTTTTTTTCTTCCTTTACTATACCTCAACAGAAGAATGATACAAGCTCTCGCTATTCTTATACATCTTACATCCATCCACTTAGTTTATCATCTATACACTATTTTCGAGGATTATAATAATTTGTGTACCTCTTAAGGTTAGTTAATTGTACTGCACACAGCAGCACAAGAACTGTTATAATTTAGGTTTATATCTTAAACGTGTATTTACTCTAATAATCAATTAGATGAGATCAGATCACTTTGTAAACCTTTCTTAAAAACCTTTTGCTATTTGCTACTAAGACTCTGTATTAAGATCTAAAAATATGATTTATATTAAATGGTCAAAAGATTCATTATTTTTTTGTTATATTATTCATTTATGAGTTACATATGTGTGTGCGTATGTTAAATTTTTGTACTTTATACTGACATTGTCAGATCTGGTCCAAGCTTCCATTGATGCATGGCGTATGCACATATGAATAAGTTGATAAATATTTAGTATAATAGGACTCCCTGATATCACATGATTATACACACACATAGGCACACAAACACACACACCACAATAGTCAAATTATACGGGATGCGGAACTATAATAAAAATTTCAACCACTCTTACCTAGTACGTGCAAGACAACTCCTACCATCTCTCTTGACTTATATCGATTCAAGTTTTATCTGGGATTTGTTCTCATGTATGCCATCCAACTACCATCAATGACTAATACTATCTTAAATTTTAGTATTCTGACCGATGCGTTAAGTCAACCCATGTTTCCATTGATTTGTGGTTTACACGTATGAGCTGACAAATCTTTTATGACTAGTTGATTGTGTGTCGATAATATGAAACGAGTGGTAGTTGGAGAACCAACTCATCAGTTGGGTGAAGAAATTAATTCGTGCATTGTTATGATGAACATGTTAACGATTTTTTATGGATGTCTGCATGTCCGTAGTGCTCAATATATCGATGTTGATTGTACGGTGACCTATGGATGGGTATGGAGTTCGAAACTTTGCGAAGACCGTGTGAAGGTATTTGTGGTATTACAAGACGCTTTTGATGTCAATTAGTGTGGCGTTTCTTCTGATGTCAAATGCTTCCTTGTAGGCACTGCTAACTGGTTTTATGATTACCGTGTTAGTGCTTTTTTATGGATGTCTTCGTGTCCATGGTGCTGAAAATATCAATATTCACCGGATGGTGATCTATGATGGGTATGGAGCTGGAAACTTTGCGAAGACCGTGTGAAGGTATATATGGTATCACAGAAGTTTTTGATGTCGATTGGTGTAGGTAGCGGCAACCGATTTGTGATCTTTGTGATTGTGAATAAGGGAGTTTGGGATTGATCTAGAAATGGTTGGGCTTTATTTTTAATGTGGTTGTGTCGCTTTCTTATGTTTGATTTTGCCGAGTAGATTTGGTTGAAGGTGGAGATTTGGAGTACGTGATTATTTTGTATCAAGGTGAAGTTATAAAATATCGTGATGCAAAAATCATAAGAGTGGGTGTCATCTTTTTGTCCTAAAACCATTCGATTATTAGTTTTGCTTTTTATGCTCTTAATAACTTGCTAAGAGCGGCCACCTTTGTTCTTTATCTTGTTCTTTTCCACACACATTATTAGGCTTTGTTATCTTGTTCTTCTTTTCCAAGCACAAAGAAGTCTTTGTGATACAGAACAATATTTATTCTTATCTAGGTTATGGGTATCTAGGTTATTTATTTGCTTGTTATTTAACTTTTTTTTTTCCTCAGATTAATATTTAATTGTTGGGAATCAATAAAGATGAGGATTAGATCAATATAACTTGTTTGTGTTGCTTTATTGATTAGTAAATGTTTCGGAATTAATATCACCACTATTTATTAATGCTCCCATATTATATTCTATCAACTTATTTCTTTCTGAAATTATTTGATCTTGGAAAATTGCTTTCTCGACTGTTTTATCATTTGATAGGTTTTATTCAATTAAAAGCAGGCTGGCTAGTTCACTAAATATATATATGTATATGTGTGTGTGTGTATGCGTGCGTGTGTGTGTGTGTGGATGCGTGCGTGTGTGTGTGTGCTTGTGTGTGTATAATATACGCTTGCGTTTGGTTTCAATATCATTTCAAAATTCGGCATCCTCTTGCACTCTAATTAAATTTATGAAATCATCGACTTGTTAATGTTGACTACATCATTTATCATAATTTAGCAACCTTGCTAGTATGCATGTTTGTATGTGTGTGTGTATATCTCTGTGTGCGAGAGAGATTTGCGTCCTAGCTTATCTATATCCACCATTTGTGCTCAACTCGTTTTTCGGTAGCTACCATTATTGGAATTTGATAAAATTTTACATTGGCGATCTACATATCTTTAACATCAATTCTATGAAAAATTATCTTAATACGATATATCAGACCATCAAAATCAGTTATTTAATATTTTATACACAATGATGATAAGTAGATCAAACCACTGTTATAAAAATTCTCATGTTTTAACCTCGTTTCAAACTGGATCTCTTCAATTACGATTCAAATTGCAATTCAATGCCTAACTTAAATCACTGTCGAAATCATTCAATTCGTGTTTGAAATGAAAAATACGAAGATACTTATTTGTATCTACAATTCACTGATAATTTTCTACGGAAAAATAAACGTAAAACAAGAGAAATTATGTTTTTGGTTTTATTTAGAGCAAAATTTCTAGCATAAGACATATACAATAACTAAATATAAACTCTCTGAATCTACAATTTGTGAATCAGATCTGATTTCGATCTAGAGTTTAAACTTTAAATTTTATGATTTATAATTTGAATTCTATTTTAAAAACTTTACGGTTTATAATTTGAAATTTTGAATTCCATTTTAGTAACCTTGGACCTCACCTTCAAACCCAAAAAAAACAGTCAAATTTTTGATAATTGTATATACCAAACTTAGTTGGACAGAAGCTGGGGATATAAAAAAGTTTGTAGCCTTGTTTTTTCATATGGACTGAAGTACTTGATTTCGTTTCAGGTGTTGGGTGAAGCTTACCAGGTTCTAAGTGATCCAACGCAGCGTCAAGCTTATGATTCTTATGGAAAATCAGGCATCTCAAAGTAAGGCTTTTTTATTGTTGGAACATAACTTTCTGGTATACTACCACCCAAGATTCCATCCATATAATGGTCTTGTTTTAATTTTTGATCCATCCAATATAAAAGAAAGAGTAAACTGAAATTTGTTCTTCATTTTATAGAGAGGCTATTATTGATCCTGCAGCAATTTTTGCAATGCTGTTTGGAAGTGAGCTGTTTGAGGATTACATTGGTCAACTGGCTATGGCATCAATGGCCTCCCTTGATATATTCAAAGAAGGAGAACAAATTGATGAAAGAAAACTTGAAGAGAAAATAAGAGTAATCATTTATTGAACTTTCTTTTACACATCTCCATGAGGAATGAATTCCACATCTTTGGCTTGCTGCTACAAGTACAGTCTAAAGCTACTAACTAAAATAATTAACTACTGGACAACTCGAGATATCATTTATCGATTATTCAGTTTTAGTTAGTATAAAAGGGCATATTTCAAGAAATACAAACTTGTATATATTTATATATACTAAATATTTGGTAGGCTAACAATTCTTTTTATCCACAATATTAATGCTTTGGCAATTCTGCTGTACATATGAATTTATACAACATGCATGTGATAATTCTGTTGTCCACATGTTATTTGAGTAAAACAGTGATAACTGTTCAGTCCTATCCTATTTCTTTTCGCGCGCCCAGAATTCATAATGAACTTGTAATCTGTTATTTTCTTGCTCGTGTACTTTATTTTCATTAAACACAATTTACATTTATTCCCATAGGTTGTTCAGAGAGAGAGAGAAGAAAAACTAGCAAACATTTTGAAAGATCGACTTAATCAGTATGTTCAAGGAAACAAGGATACTTTTATTGTTCAAGCCGAAGCTGAGATGTCACGACTTTCCAGTGCAGGTTAAAAACTCACCAATACTTTCTTAATCCTCCTAAATTATTATATTCGTAGTTCTGTTGGTAAATTTGAAAATTTCAATATGTGTGCGAAAGTTCTGTAGTAGTAAGTTATTTTTACTCATACCTGTACTCACCCATTTTAAGAAGAGAAGGATATGAATCTGTCTTAGTTGCTAGCTAATGAAACCAGATGAACTAATTACAGTAGCAATCCTGTATTTTTATTATTTACTTAAAAAGCAAATAGTTCTCAAATGCATGTCTGTGTGGAATATGGTAATTTCCTTTTTACTACGTCCAGAGAAAGCATGCAGTGTGTTTTTTCTTTCCACGGAATTTGGCCTCATCAACCTAACAAGTAACCCTTTGCGGGGAACCTTTGGCAGTGGGACAAGCATTCAATGTTCATAAGTCAATATCTGTGGAGTAGCAATCTTGTACCAGAAGTTTCTCATTTACTTGGTAGTTTTTACTGATTCCAAATTTTCATATTCTTATGCTCTCTACCGTGTATGAGACCTCTCTGCAATGAACTCGGTGATATCCATACAAAAGTTTATCTGTTTTGTCTCTTTGTTCCCTCCTAAATGACTATTTAAAGAATAAAAATGTGTGCTATGCTAGACATGCATTTCTTCCTATCGGCGACCCTTGTGTAAACCTCAGAGAAATCAGCTTATCCCTCTTTATTTTACTGTTGGTGCTCCCTTGTTCATCATTAGTTAAATTAACCTTTATTAAATTATGCAGGTCTTTCACGTCAATGTCCTTTCTGTATATGGGATAATATCATAATTTGATTTTGTTACAGCTTATGGAGTCGATATGTTGAATACAATTGGCTACATTTATGTAAGACAGTCAGCTAAAGAGCTTGGTAAGAAAGCCATATATTTAGGCTTGCCTTTTATTGCTGAATGGTTCAGAACAAAGGGACACTTTATAAAATCCCAAGTAACCGCTGCAACAGGTATATTGCATTTTGACATCACATTATTTTTTTACACTTCCACGGTGGGTTTGTATAATATACTGTTTTATATTGTATGATTATTTCAGGGGCGATTGCTCTAATGCAACTGCAAGAAGACATGAAGAAACATCTCAGCACCGAAGGCAATTACACAGAGGAAGAGCTTGAAGAATACATGCAAACTCATAAGAAAGTGATGATAGATTCATTATGGAAGCTCAATGTTGCTGATATTGAGGCTACCTTGTCCCATGTTTGTCAGCATGTATGTCCAATCTCATATAAAGTTTAGCATTCAATAGCCCTTCTGCAAAACCGATTGATCGTATGTCACATTAATCGCAGGTACTTCAAGATAATACCGTGAAAAAAGAGGAGCTTAGGGCTCGGGCGAAAGGGTTGAAAGTTTTAGGAAGGATTTTTCAGGTTAGTTTCCATCTTTACTTGTATATTTGTTGATGCAAGTTATGTTCTTATAATGAATTGAGTGTTTCAGAGAGTTAAGTCATCTAATGGAGAGAGTGAAGCATCAGGTGGTGTTCACAAGTTGAATGGAAATGAGCAGTTTAATGATGGAAGTTCTCCGGATACATCACCTAAATCACCCGGTGAGGATCGAACCACCAACACATCTGTTCCTCAGGTAATAATTATCGATTTTTACGGTGTTCGTTTTTGTGCATTAAAATGCCTTTTCACCTCAATTTTACTTTAAGTGACTTGTAATTTGTGGTAAATTACAATATGTTTTGCCTGCATAATCGAAGATCTTATTCTTGTAATTATCGAAGCGGTAACTTTTTAGCAGCCAAAAAACTACCGTCTTGTATATTCTTTGTTTGTTTTATCATATTATTCATGAAACACGTGCTTTATGATTTTGTTCATGCTTTTAATGTGTAATAGAGTCCATATGTGGAGGCCCCAGAATTCGTCGGTGCTCAGCATAGCTACAATTTCCCAATGCCAACAGCACCTCCTGGAGTACAAAGGAACCACTAATGAATGTAGCGTCAATTTTAATTTATTGTCTGGTATATTTTTTGTGTGGCCTATCATTTGTGGGGTGCTTCATTGTATAAGTAGATTATGCATTATTATTGTGCATAAATATTTTCATTAAAATGAGGGGCAGTGGGGTCAGGCTGTTTCCATATTTTAGTGCTTTATTCGCGAGCCGGTTTCTATTTTTTTTACCCTTCATAGTTGATTGTTTTAGTGGCAAGTTCTCTGTAAATATATTTGGATAACAACCAGTGTATAATTAGTTGAATTATGTTTTAAGTTAAGAAAAGATTGTTTATGATATGCGCTTATTCCAACTTTCTGAAAACATGATGTGTTAGTGTAAGCTGTTTTGGTTCATGTATGAATGATGAAAACTAGGGTGTGTTCCCTGGGAACAATAATTAATGGGACATTTGAAGGGGGAATGCGGTTGGGTGCGAGTGAAGTATTTGAGCGGAGAATATGAGCAAAGTATTTAAAATGTATGTTTTAAAATAAAATAATATAATAACATCATTGATATAAGACAGGAATAAAGAGCAATAACTAAGTGAATTAAATATCATAGCACCGATTTATCGAGTCATACAACATAGAATAGAGTTTGTACAAAGCGAAAATAAACTTAAATAAACTATCCCACAATAGTAGTAATGGTAGAGCAAACATAATCTAGGCTCCATAATATTGCATAGCAGAATAAGCAATAGATTATCCATATATATATAATACGAGAAAGCTCTATCCAGCTTGTCCTCTAAACAACCACCGTGTATCATCAAGACATGCTATCTAGTCTGCTCATTTAAGAGTACCCGAGATAATAAGAAGCAAAGCGTGAAATCTCGATTCAAACAACAGTCTGATGTGAGTGATAAATGAATACCAAAATACTATACAAGTCGATATAGTAAGTAACAAGGGTATACGAACCATGACTGACATGTCTCTACAAAGAGTTAGCATGTAACAAACATAATATGTTGTTCTACAAAATCATAAAGGTGTATTACAGCCTAAGTACAATTACTGGTGTCTAGGTATCCCTATCCACAATACATATTTTAAGTGACATCTGTAGAGTGATAGACTACGGGGAAAAACAAACAGAACAAATATTGCATCCATTAAACAATTCTCACAATCACTCAATGTGTCTTGGATATATAATTACTCGTATGACCATTCCTCTACCAGAGATTAATTAATTATTATAGTAAAATATCCACTCAATCATATTTCAACCATGCACGAGCTACTCTTTACTGCAATATATCTACTCCATGTCAGATTACTCCAGCATGTTAAGGAACTCGGTTTCAGATTTCACATTTCAGCATAGCTATTCAGCATCAAAGTTACTCGGTCATTGATTACGAATCAGTTCACCCCACTATGTTTCAAGTCCTCGACATGTCTGCATCTTCACGTTGAATTTTTGGGCATGCACTTTCAATATGCTTTAGGTTTCAGAACTTTCCACCAACAACTATCTAAACTCACTTGCTATGTCCATGGTGTAGGATCGTTTTCACCTTGGAGGGGGAGGGGGTGAATATGGCGATACTAATAATAATAAAAATTAATGCGGAAATAAAAACAATAACAAAAAGTAATGCAGTAGAGATCACAAACAGATTTACACAGCTTCGGCAATAACCTGCCTACGTGTTGCCCTCAAGGTTTCTACTAGAAATTAAATAGTCAAACACTTACATACGCAAACTTGCGACACCCGCTACTTGACTAACCTAACTCTACGCTCAAAATCCTGCCACAACTCAGCCACTGAGTTGTGAATTCTCAAACTACGCCACGTAGTTTGACCTAGTCGCACGACTAGAAAATTACACAATTTTAAAAAGAAATTACAAATAAAAAGTTAAAAACTAAATAAAACCCAATTTAAATAATCGATGCCCAATACTCAAAATTAAAACCGACCCACTAAATAATTAACATAAAGACGTATTCTTCTTTTCTTTTGTCCGTGATGACTTCGGCCGTTTTGTTACTCATTCAAAAGCTAGGGCTCTGTTAATTTGATGTTGCCGCTTGAAATTGTTCGATTGGAGTATGCTTTCGCTTCGATATGCTTCGCCGATCAAATCTCTGGCTTTGATTACTTACAACAGCTTCAAATGTTGAGCTCGAATTGCTTGGATTAAATTGATGCATGATTTTCCTCTTTCGATTTTGATTATGCTCGACTTCGATTTGACTTATTGGTTTGTGATTTACTTCAATGGCTTGCTCTGGTTTACCTTGAACTCGAATAGCCGATGATGATAATGGGTTGAATTTATAGGGTTCGAACCCCTATAATCTCGTTCATATTTTTGAGTTTGAATTCTTCAATTGATTTTGGTGCTTGCGTTGATTTCTAATCGAATGGTTGTTGTTATTTGTTGACTTGTTCCATAATTGATGGATTTGAATTTCTTGAGTTGGTTCCATTATTTTCTCTACTACAACTTTGACTTCGGCATTTGAATATTGAGATAGTCTGGACTTGTTCAATTCAAACATATTACTCCAAGAACTTGAATATTGCTCCGATTTTCACTTATGACCCGTTCATCATTTTTCCTCTGATTGACTGCAATATTTTTATCTCGGCTTTGACTTGTTCATCGTGTGACCCTCTGTGACTTTATTTGAGCCGCTCTCTTGTTTTGTTACTTCGAATGCATATATTCTCGAATTTATTTCCCTGGTTGACAAGTTTAAAACCGCTGCACATTTCGATTCTTCTTGTTGCATGTTTATTTAAGATTGGCACTTGGTTGTTGCTTCTTTGTACTCTACTGTGTTGATACGCTTGGTTGAACATATTCAAGTGTTGTTGAATTGCTTGATTGCAGTCTGTAACTCGACCATCGTGTTGCTTTTGTTGTTGTAGTTCTGGTCTCCTCTGTCTCATGTTTTGCATTTTTGTTGATGACGACAGGTATCTGTTGAATATGCGCTTATATGTTTTTGTTTGATGATAATAAACATATATATTCATTTAAATGTACTTGGTAATGTACTATTTTGTTTTTCATAGATTAAATAAATATTTGTTGAATAAAATAAATTACACAGAATTTGAATTCAAACAAATTTTTTATTCAAACAAATATTTATTACAATTTTGAATAGTACAATTTCAAGCTCTCACTATACATATACAATTTTGATTGTAATTACATCACAATTCAATTTACATAAATGTCTCACTACATATCACTCACACTCGTAGTTTATCTTCAAGTTTATTCCAGTTATAATGCAGCATCTGAGAAATCTGCAAAAATATTCACTAACGCAGTAAAATTGAAAAGGAAATATTTTTGCAATATAAAATGAAATATGATTTTTGAAAATATTATTTGCCTCAGTTATTTGGGTTGTTCGTCATCATTTACATTTGAATTCATCATACATGAACAATGTGACATGCACAGTGTATCACTGTACATGCCACAAGGCCGTGCACATCGATATACACTTGATAATGCTACAGGGACAGGTGAGCACAAGGTCAAACCCAAATATACAGACAGGTTCAACACAGGTGCAATATATTCAAATCTCGTCAGCAGCACAAGGTCAAACCTGAGTTTTTGAAACTGGATTCAACTCAAGCGAAATTTCAAAAATCAACATGAATGGATGCAAAAACCAGTTGCAACATGGATGTCACAAGCAAAGACCAGACACACTTGAACATGGTGAGAAACACAAGTCAAATAACTCAGCATTGAAGTGGATGTACAAAGCTCAAGTTCAATCCCAAAGCAACCAGTAATGTATGCAAGTGCAGATCAAAGTGCAACAGAAAATCAGTGCAACCCGAAGTCAAGACAACATGAAGCATGAAAGCTATTGCACAAGATATAGAGCCACAACAACTCCAATAGTGAACAGTGCAGCATCAAGAAGGAATGTCAAAGAACAGAATTACTCACATATATGCAACCATAATGACCAAAGGAAATGTCGAACAAGACAAAATTAGAGACCAGATGCAAACAACATGACAGTGCAAACTAATGCACTAAGCAACAAAAACAAGAACAGCTAAAGAGAGCAACCAAAGAAGTTAGACCAGGTTACATAATATCAAAGTTCAGGTCTGCAGAATGCAAATGAACTCGACCAAGTACACAAGTGCCACAAGCAGCAGTGTGCAAGTGCAAAGACAAATGCACATGTCAACAGAACATGAAGCCAACATGAAGCAGTTCAAATCCAAGCACGACCTATTCACAAATATATGCAAACTGAAACTAGACCAGTAAACAAAGTCAGAGTCGACACAAAAACTGCAAGTCCCAACCAATGTATGAACATACGTACATGGAATGGCAGTATCAATGTCAGTATGCACAGAAGCACAATCCAGTTCAAATGCAACAATCATAAACAAAGTCAAATATAGTCAAGCCGTGGTCATCACAAAATTGATCAACACCGTGATTTACAAGCAATGAAAATATATACGCATATGAACAAGTCGTCATCAACATCCATATGGAAATCAAAAGACCAAGCCGAGGTCAATGTTGAACAAGTCAAATTCGAAACCGTGGTAGCAAAGAAAATTGACCAAGTTAAAATACCGTAAGATTCAAGTAAATAGAAGAAGTCAGAATCAATCTCAAACATCCAAGCAATATCGATCGGCCGAAAGCATGGTGTTGAACAAATCAGACGAACGCAAACGAACGCATATAAAACCCACAATCATCATCGGCAATTAAGGCATCGAGTTCAAGTACGAAAAATCAGAAGAAGCAAAAGCACAAATTACATACCGAAGCAACAACGAACTCGATCAACAGAGGAGCAACGCAAACCAGAGAATCAATCATAAGCGAAGCAGCGAGCAAGAGCAATGCAAATCAGAATCGATCATCAGAGAGCCGCGAACGAGAAAACGAAGCCCTAATTTCTGAAGGGAACGAAGATACAACAAGGCCGTAATTGTTTCACAAGCCAAAAGAAAAAGGAACGAGAAAAAGAACTGGGCCGGCCTTTATTATTATAAAGGGGATTTAGTTTTTATTTTCAAATAGGGTTTTAAGTTTAATTGTTTTTTATTTGTTGTTTTTACTTTTCGAATCAAGTCTTGGTAAATCACCACCTAGGTTGTAGGTAGTGTCAGATTGTCTAGGTAGAATTAGTTCGGTGAGCAGGGTGTGCGAGTTTGCAAAACTCTATAGGCGGGAGAAAGGGTTTGCAAGTTTGCAAAACTCTATAGGCGGGAGCAGGGGGTGCGAGTCTATTAGAGTGTTTGTGAGCGGGAGCAAGATTTGCGAGTCTGTTAGAGTGTTTGTAAGCGGGAGACTGTTTAATTCTAATAGAAATCTGGGAATGCAGCAGTAGGCAGGGGTTGCCGAAGCTGGGTAAATTTTGTGTGTGATTTACTTTTCAGCATATTTATTTCTGCAGTTTGTTTCTGTGTTTAAATCGAGAAAATTTGCTATAACTCTATTCACTCCCCTCTAGGGTTAATCTAGATCCTGCAAGTGGTATCAGAGCACGATATTTTTTTAACTCTAGATTCATGAATTCATCAAATGATGCTTTTTCTGAGGGGCAATCTATTGCTAGGCCACCCATGTTTAATGGGAATGATTATGCTTATTGGAAAGTTAGGATGGGCATTTATCTTAGTTCTGTTGATTATGATGTTTGGGATATTATTGAAACTGGCTATAAATCTCCCACTATAACTGTTGGTGAGACTGAGATTCCTAAACCTAAGAATAGGTGGGATGCTAACGATAAGAGATTAAAAACTACAAATGCTAAAGCCATGAATGCTTTGATATGTGCTCTTGATAAGAATGAATTTAATAGAATTTCCCATTGCAAAACTGCACAGGAAATTTGGCATACCTTGGAGGTGACACATGTAGGAACTTCTCAAGTCAAGGAGTCTCGTCTAGCCCTATTCAGCAATGAATACGAGAACTTTGTGATGGACAAAGACGAGAGCATAAAGGACATGTTTGGACGCTTTTCAACTTTGGTGTACAACGCTAGAGCGCTTGGGAAGGTATTCACTGAGGTAGAGCTTGTGAGGAAGGTGCTACGAGTTTTACCAATGAACTTTGAGGCGAAAGTCACGGCAATACAAAAATCGAAAGATCTGAGTAAACTAAGCATGGAGGAGTTGATTGGCAACTTGATGACATATGAGCTTGAGCTAAAAGCAAAGGAGGAACGCAACAACTCCGAACCAAAGAAGAAGGCGATTGCCTTAAAGAGCAAAGAGGAGAGCGATGAAGAAGAAGAAGATCCAATTGAAGAGCTTGCAATGGCTGTCAATAATCTTAGAAAATGGTCAAGATTCAAGCCACGCAAGAAGAAAACAAGTGGTCATAGGCCAAAAGATTCTGACAAATCCGATAATGAACTGACGTGCTTTAACTACAACAAGCCTGGCCACTTCAAAGAACAATGCCCACTTCTCAAAAACAACAAAGGAAAGAAAAAGAAGAAGAAGGCCTTTACAGCGACTTGGGATGATGAAGAAGGAGAGGAAGTTTCGAATAGTAGCTCAGAGGAGGCTAACTTGTGTTTTATGGCAAAATCTGATTCAGAAGCCAGCTCATAGGAATCTAGTGAGGTAGGTGACTATTCTTATAAAGAACTTGTTTTTATGTGTCTTGATCTCACTAAAGTAGTTGATACTCTTGAATCTAAAATTGAAAAACTGAAATCTGATAGAAGAGAACTTGCTCGTGAAAATTTTAGGTTAGAAACTGAACTTGAAAATATTCAAAACCTAGAATGCAAAAAATGTAAAATTTTAGATTCAGAATTATCAAGACTTAAGAATAGCTCTGAGAATCTTGAAAAAGAAAACTTGAGCCTTAAGGAAATCATTGACACTAGGAAAAAGGATTTTATAAATAGATGCACCTCACTTATAACTGAAAACACAACACTAAAAACCAAAGTCCAAAATCTTGAGAAATCTCTGAATAACTTTTCAAGAGGCGAAAAATCTTTCAACATGCTATTGGGAAATCAAATTTTTGCTAACAACAGAAAAGGACTAGGCTTTGGGAAAACACAAGTTGAGGATAATACAAAAGGTAAGAGTGTCTTTGATAGATGTGAAATAATTGGACATCGTGTTGAAAATTGTAGTCATAGGAACAAGAACACAAAATTTATACAAGTTTGGGTTCCTAAGAATTCTACAAACAAATTTCATGTCTATTGGAACAAGAATAAAAAGATTAAACAAGTTTGGGTTCCAAAGGGTTTGTTTATTCACAATGCTTCAGCTACTAACAATCATGGACCTATAAAAACAAATAGGTCACAAAAATCTTTCATCGTGTAGGTATGGTGGCAGGCTAAGGAACAACAACAGTGTTCGCTGGATTTTGGCTGTTCCAGAAACACAACGGGCAACAAAGCAAAGTTCCTTAGCCTAGTACAAAGGTGACAGATTCACAATGGGCAACCACGAAAAATTATCGTAAAGGTAAAACAGGTAAAGGTATATTTATTTGATCGATAAATTAAATGTGATATTCCGCACCATATTCTGAATGAAATCAGCCAATATTGAGATGTTGTAAAGAGATGATTTTTTTTTCTGGCTTGTTCAACATAGTTGGCCAATTACATTTATGCCAAAAACACTATTCTTTGAATTACTTCATACACATACGTTTGGATTAAACATAGTGTTTTGTTGAATGATAATATTTTTGGTTACGGCTAATTCTATATTCACGGTTTTCTGATTATTTACATGGCTTCAATCCAAATTCAAGAATGCTGTAAAAAGTTGAGTTTGAGTTTCTGTGCACTCTTCTTGGTCTGGTCTATCAAATTTAGTTAGTGATATTTTGGAGTGAAAAAGAAATTCAGATGCAGATTACACTGGTAATCTAGTTGATAGAAAAATTACTAGTTGAACGCGATTTTTGAGACATTTAGTAACTGCATCGTTTTTCAAAGAAAATATCTGCATATTTTTCATCTTAAATAATTTTCAAATAGCAGAATTTTTTTCTCTCATATAACCCCTTCAAGAAAATCATTATTGACCATATTTTCAGATTAGTCATTTTTATTTTATTTTAAATGACAATTTTTGACTAATCCGACTTCCTACTAATTATCAAAAAGATAAATAGTGATTGAAAAGATGATAAGTGTTGATATTTAACATACGTTACTCAAGAGAGTATATTTAGAAAATTTCTTTAGGAATTCAAACAAGAGTTATAAAAATTTTTGTTAGGTAAAGATTCCATGACCATTTCTATATCTATCATATTTCTATCGACCATTGTTTATCAAAACTTAAATATAGTTTGTCGATATGTGATACTATAATCAGGGATCATTTGTTTTTCATTTCATATTTTTTAAAATAAATAAAGTATTCACTTTCATTTAAAAGTCCTCACGGTTATGCATGGGTGAATTACTTGGATTTTTGATTATGTGCTTTCATGCTCATTTAAAAGTCCTTACGGTTATGCATGTATGGAACGCATATCAAAATTAATTGATTAAATAGACAAGTTGATTCTAATCCCATTTAAAGGTCCTCACGGTCATGCGTGGTTAGAAGATACTTGATTTCATTTTTTAAAATTAAATTAGAATACTTCTAATCTCATTTAAAAGTCCTAACGGTTATGCATGATTAGTAGATATTCGAATTCCTGATATAAATGTACCACAAGTTGATACAATTGTATTATTTTATATTAGAACATCATTTCCATTCTTACTAAAAGTGGAATATGCGCCTAACAAGGGTAGTTATGATTTTTGTTTGATTTTTATTGAAGTTTAATATTTATATTCAATTTGAGTTTAATGATGGATTAATATCGATCACTCCATCTCTATTTTCTCTAACACTATCATTCTTTTGCTGATAACAAAAGGGGAAGAGAAAAGTTAAGATTTTGTCAAATAAAATCAAGCAAATGTCAAATAATTTTCCATTTGCATCTAGGCTCATTTATATATTTCTATTTGTATGCGTATAGGTAGGGGGAGCATCATGTAGAGAGGAAGCATTTAAATAGGGGGAGCAATTAGAGTATATCATTGATCAAATACATTTAACGCAGTCAAAATCTTGAATATATGTTTGTTATCATCAAAAAGGGGAGATTGTTGAATATGCGCTTATATGTTTTTGTTTGATGATAATAAACATATATATTCATTTAAATGTATTTGGTAATGTACTATGTTGTTTTTCATAGATTAAATAAATATTTGTTGAATAAAATAAATTACACAGAATTTGAATTCAAACAGAATTTTTATTCAAACAAATATTTATTACAATTTTGAATAGTACAATTTCAAGCTCTCACTATACATATACAATTTTGATTGTAATTACATCACAATTCAATTTACATAAATGCCTCACTACATATCACTCACACTCGTAGTTTGTCTTCAAGTTCATTCCAGTTATAATGCAGCATCTGAGAAATCTGCAAAAATATTCACTAACGCAGTAAAATTGAAAAGGAAATATTTTTGCAATATAAAATGAAATATGATTTTTGAAAATATTATTTGCCTCAGTTATTTGGGTTGTTCGTCATCATTTACATTTGAATTCATCATACACGAACAATGTGACATGCACAGTGTATCACTGTACATGCCACAAGGCCGTGCACATCGATATACACTTGATAATGCTACAGGGACAGGTGAGCACAAGGTCAAACCCAAATATACAGACAGGTTCAACTCAGGTGCAATATATTCAAATCTCGTCAGCAGCACAAGGTCAAACCTGAGTTTTTGAAACTGGATTCAACTCATGTGAAATTTCAAAAATCAACATGAATGGATGCAAAAACCAGTTGCAACATGGATGTCACAAGCAAAGACCAGACACACTTGAACATGGTGAGAAACACAAGTCAAATAACTCAGCATTGAAGTGGATGTACAAAGCTCAAGTTCAATCCCAAAGCAACCAGTAATGCATGCAAGTGCAGATCAAAGTGCAACAGAAAATCAGTGCAACCCGAAGTCAAGACAACATGAAGCATGAAAGCTATTGCACAAGATATAGAGCCACAACAACTCCAACAGTGAACAGTGCAGCATCAAGAAGGAATGTCAAAGAACATAATTACTCACATATATGCAACCATAATTGTAACGACCCAGGATTTTAATTGATTAAAATTTGATCATTTAATTAATTTTAAATATTAATAAGTGAAATTGTAAGTCGAATAAATTATATTTTGAATAACTGGATTTAATTGAATAATTAAATCAATAATTTAATATGTGAAAATACAGAAATAATTGAAAATTGGGTTAAATATGATTGAAAATGATTTGTAAAATTTTATTTTATCATATTGGAGTTAGAATGATGTTTTAGAACTTTTAAAATCGAATTAAAAGTTAATTTGTGAAAATTGAATATTTTAATATTTAATCGACTAGTGAAATTAGCCAATTTTTGAACAGTTTCAGAATTGGACGAAACTAGTTTCATTAGATCCGTAATAGTTAGTTATTACCGGATTTTAATTTTCGTAGCAATCAGAGTTATCGTTTGATCGTGGCAGCTCGAAACGCATCGAAATTGTTTTAATATTAATTTGGCGAATTAAAATAGCCATTTTTCAAACAGTCTCGGATTTCGACGAAACCAGTTTCATCGGATCCGTAATGTGATATTATTGTATGGTTTCAAATTTCATGTCAATCGGATTTACCGTTTGTCCGGTGCAAGCTAAAAGCCTAGAAAATCGTTTAATCGGTTTAATTTTAAATTGAACGTTTATTGCCATAACTCGCACAGATGACCGAGTTAGCTTCCGAAACCTGTTCCATTGTGTCCGGAACGCGGGATAAACCCTAGAAACGCTGGTCACCACGCGTAAATCGGAGTTTGGAAATTCTAGAATGAATAGTGTCGTTCAAATTTCTATAAATAGGCCCATTCTCTTCATAAAAATAAAAAAAAATTATTAGGGTTTTAAAACCCTAGCCGCCGGCCTCTAAAACAACGGCCATAATTCACTTTCGATTCTCCTCAATTATCTTCAAATCTAAGCATTATTTCAAGAAATTCTCAACTGCAAAGTTGTAGAGGATGTTGAGATCTATAATCTCAACGGTTAAGATCGAGTTTCGTTGCACGGATTGGCGGCAATCTCTGTTTAAACGGCCGGCCTTTGTTCATGAAATTCGAGACGATAGCTCGACCGAGCTTGGCCGCATTCTGGCCGTGGGTAGGGAGGAGTGGCGCGCACGTGTTGATGCTCCCTGATCGCCTTCAAACGCGACGTGGTGGTGACGAGAATTTCAAAAGAAGAGGCGACGATGGGTAGGGTTCACGCACGTTTAACTGGAGGGAGAAGAAGCAAAAATATGCGGCCTTGATTCAATATTGCAAAAGGCACGGCCAAGATGGATTAGGTTTAGAAAATAATAATTTATGTTGTAAATTTATATAGTTTAAAATCGTGTAATCTTTGAAAATTCATAACTTTTTCATACGAGGTCAAAAACGCGCGAAACCAGTTGCGTTGGAATCATATGGACGAGCACTACGCTATGGAATTGGATTGGAGTCGTTTGGAGTTAGTGAGAATTTCGGGTAAAATTAAACGTCCGTTTAATTTTATTCGAAATAAATCGCTAAAACGAAATTGAAATCAAGGTGAGAACTTCTCACTCAATCGAATCGGTTTCGATTTTATTTTAAATAGTTATATTTAAAATACTGGAATGCATGTTTGAATGATGATTGTTATCTATTGATTGTTAAAATAGACATTATGCGCCGTTAGTAAGCGGATGTTATTTATTAAAAACATATACCGCGAATATTTCATAAACAGTGAAATTGGTATTATATATAATAGCAATATATATATATTGGCATATGTATATTTTGCAGTTGTTGATTTCCCGCATTATATAGCGGATGAGACCCTATTACGCTGCCTATTAAGCGGATGATATTTTAAATCTCATATACCGCGATAATTTCGTACTGGAACAGAATTGGTATTGTGCTAACATCTTTGGATGCAAGGAAACAGGTTGGAGGGATCCAACTGGATTCCTCAACAGTATTTATTTGATTATGGATATTTTGATATTCATTGATTATCATATCGATATATGATATCGTTGTTGTCGTGATTGACTATTTGGTATGTAGCATCATTGGACCAAATTTTGGAATTTTAAAAGGATTTTTAAAGTGATTTTTGAAGAGTATACGTTTATAAAATATTTTTGGAATTGATCCATTATAAATAAATAACGTTATAATTTTTAATGTTATAAAAATTATGATTTTTGGGAAAAATAGTTAAAAGTTGATTTTTGAAAATATGGGGTTAATGATTTTATAAAATGGTTTAAATCGGGATTTTTGAATCTATTGTGAAAAGATTAAAAATAGGATTTATAAAATTTAATTATTTTATAAATCCAAATGATGAAATTATAAAGGACTTTAAAGATGTTTTAAAATAATAGTATAAATTGATTTATATAAGAGATTTATAAATTGATATTATAAATTAAAATATTTGAATTATAAAACGAGTTTTTATAAGTGTTAGAATGAATTGTGAATGAATTTCATGAATGAATGAAATTTATAGAATTATAAACGGTGAAGTTATAAATGGAATTTTATAAGCAGTAGGTTTATAAAATTTGTAAAGTTATTAAAGAAATAGATTGGGTAAATAAATGAATCTTATAAGTTATAAGATTTAATAATTTGGGAAGTTTCAAAGAACAATTTTTTTTAAAATAAGACTTTTGGTTTATAAATTGATATTTATAAATTTGGGAATCTTATAAGTTATAAGTGTTTAACTTAAATTATAGACTTTTGGTTTATAAATTGATTTATGAATTGAATAGGTTAATAAAGGAGACTTATAAAGGAAGTAGTTATAAAATAAATAGAAATGGAATTTATAAACATTGTTTTATAAATTCGCAACGACTTATTTTGATAAGAAAATTGTATAACTTATTAATGGAGTTATATTCACGTTTTAGATAGTGAATAATCCTTTAAAATAAAATGAATAGAAAGGATGAAATTTGTTAACCAAGTATATTCACGTTTTTGAATAGTGAATATTTTGTTAAAGAAAATGTTTTGAATGTGATATTTTAAATAGAATTAAAACGATCTAACGATGTTTTAAATGTGTTAAGATTCGAAACCATAGATTTCAACATTCATTGTTGAAATAGACGTTTTCGAGAAATAGAAGGAAATAGTGGACTATAACACTGTTGTTATAGTAAATGATTTCCGAGAGGAAATGTTTTGTATAGTATTGGGATTTATATATCTATTTTAATTTCGAATCCCTATACTAGTGATTTTGGGTTGTCGTAACGATGTTTTACGCAACATTCGTTTTGGCCCAAATAAATATGTTTAAGAGAATGATTTCCTTAAAGAATGAAATATATACTTAATTTCGATTTAAGTATATTGAATATTTCCCAAGTGTAGAAAATAAAAAGATTTGTGAATTACTTATTAAATAAGTATGGAAATGTTTCTCCAATGTGAAATGAAACGTTTTGAGAATTTATCTTTTTGAAGATAAATTGAAAATGAATAATTGAAATCCTATATTCATAAATATTTTGAAATATAAATTCATTATGGAATTTATAAAAGAAAGGGGAATTTGTTTAAAAATAAATATTGATTTATTTTTGAGGTATTGAAATTATATATCTTGTAAAGATATGAATTTTGGGAAATAAATAATTTGGAAAATTATTTGGAATCTGGTGATGTTGTGCATATCCATTGATAGTTCAATAACCGACTATCAATATTTACCTTTGAATGGGTATTTGTTGTGATTTGCTTGGATTTGAATGCCACACTTATTTTTAAATTATTGCGCTCGTTATTCGGATTACCCATTCCGAATAGTGATACGACGTAATGGATAGCATTGATGACCGGTGTTGAAGACCAGATATTTGTGAGAGCGATAGGATGACCTGTCGATTGACTCTGCACCGAGTTGCTCCGGTATAGAGTTCTCCATATGTGATGGGGAATCCGATCAGGATTGTGGATATGCGGATTGCAAGGACTTTTTTGTATGTGCCTTCGGTTCTGTTCGAGCCCGGAACAGACTTGTATGGATAGTATGTCTGACATTACAAATTGAGATATAAAGCTGATTTCTTTCAAATATGTTTCTGTTGGTGGCGGAGAATTTATTCTTTTTGCTGAACACCCTTCTCTAAGACGTACGAGCTCAGAGGTTATGTAGTTGAAGGTTATCAGCAATATATTCCCAATTTGGTAATGTGACATGCTGAGTGTTGCTGTGAAAAGATCATTGTGTTGATCATTTGTGATAGGATCATTTGTTTGATCGTTTATCTTTGTGATCATTTCTATGATCATTTGTTGACCCAAAGCACAGCTTTTGTATAAAGCGTGGCTTTGTGGACGAGGCTTCGTCGAGCCTCACACCCCGGAATGGTCAAAACAGGAAAGATGCGGCAAGGTTATGAGAGATAGCTCCCTTTAGGGTATGTGCATTTCCTTCTGGAAAAGGGTGGTATCATGGTATGGAGCCCAGATACTTACTCATGTTGAAACACTTATTATTTGGTGTGATGTTGATTACGAGCGCTCGGTTAAAGGTCCCAAAGGACCGGGGGATGGCATACTCGTGTCAGTAGTTACCCAGTTAGGGGTAACCCGGCCTTGTGTTGGCAGAGATCCGGTTTGGTTCTCGGGGACGTCCTTCCAGAGGCGTTCTCATGTGGCAATGGGAAGTTTCATGGCCTGACCATTCGTTGGAAATCCAAAGAAACAATACGATCTTGTACGGTATTAGTTGTAGAACCTATCATTCACTTATGGTGGCGCCCCACTGTTTGGATGATAGCTATAGTAGGCATACGATAATGGTCGTATGTTGGCTAAGATTTATATTCTACTTTCGAAATATTTCCTACACTATGCACTAGTAATAATATCAAATGTTCTTTTTAATGCGTATCAAGCATCTTTGACTATCATAAGGAGAAATCTCCTCTGATTCTGCGTTTGCATGTGTGTGTGTGTGCGGGAGGCCTTATGGTAGTCTCATTTTTAAAAGCATTTCGAATTGACTTTAAAAAAATATTCCTCTATTTTGATTTTAAAGATAAATAAACTGTTTTGAGTTCTCACACCAGTCACATGACTGACTCGGAGTTTATTGTTTTCCTTCCTAAACTCTGGGTGCCCACCAATTTCCATACGGGCAGTCAAGAGTTAAGGTTTATCAGGATATTCTGGAATTCAGGAGTTGCTGGAGGCAAGCTGGATGGCATGGCGTATTACTAGTATATACTATTTCTTTTCTGCTGTTTGTTGTTGTTGTACACTCTGATGTAATGAAATGTAATGTGATGTAATGTAATAACTGATATAGTTCTTTGTTTAAAGATTATTCATTTATCTATTATATGTTGTTCCGCTGCGATTGTGAGATTCTAATATTGTTCTGTTGTTTTCTTTCTGTTCTGTTCTATCTTTTTCTCTCTTCTTCCGTCTTTTTCTTTTTCTTTCTTTTTCTTAAACATTGAGAATTCGTATTTCTGTTCATCTTGAATTAATCTATGGAGATTAGTGTATATTCAAGGAGTACGGATTTGCGGGTCATCACAGGTGGTATCAGAGCATATGGTTAAGCGACAACCATGGTTCTGTTGGGTATTACTCATTAGAGATAGAGTCAGTAGTACTCTAGAATGAGTTTGAGTGTAATAATAGCTATGAGAGCGTATTTGTTAGTGAATATATAAAATTGTTTTATATTGTGATGATTGGTTTATTGAGTGGCATATGAACCTTCGTCAGCACGGTCTCGACAACTATGCCGAAGGGGTTTATAAACATTTGAATAGAACAATTCGACATAATATTGTTTAAATTGGGTAAATAAAATAATTTTACCTTGATTATATTTTATATATAAAGAAATAATTTTTCAGAATTGTTAAAGTGTATATAAGTTGATTGTTTAGTTGTTTGAACAATCTAAGTAAAAGAATAATTGTATAAGTAAAATGAATTATAAGAGTTGAATTATAATTAAAGTGATTTACAATTGTGAAATAAACTTTTATATATATATAAGAAGTGAAACTATATGAATATATTTATGAATATGAGTTGTAATAAAAATGAATTTAAAGTTAAATGGAAATTTACTTTAGAATTTAGAATCTGAATTTATTTATTAAATGGGAATATAACTTAAGTGATGTTAAATGAAGTTGATTTTGGTATCAAAGTAAATTAAATGGATATGAACTTAAGTTATGTAAATGAAATTCAACTTGAAATGGTTAACTAATTGAATGTAAATCAATTGAATGTAAATTAAGTTGATATGAAATAATGAATGTAAGTGTTAATTCATTAAAAATCTATTGTTATTGGAAGTTGAATAATTGAATGAAAATCAATTTACTTGAACCAATTGAAAGTAAAGGTGTTAAACCAAACTGAATGAATATAAGCAAAGGAATTTGGTTGTAATTAATATACATTGGTTGTTATATGGTTGTTAGTTGATTGTATATAATTCATTAAGTGTTAGTGAAATTGGAAGCTAAAGTAATTGAAATTCAATTGGAAGTTAAGTGAATCTTGAATAGAATTGAATTCGATTTGGAAGTGAACCAACTTGAATATGAATTAGTAAATATAAACTAATTGAAAATGAATGTTAGTAAAAACATCCACTGTTAATGAATCAAATGTGATTAAATTGAAAACCATTTCATTGAATATTAATGAGAATATGAATGAATATTTATTAGTTGGATGCTAGTTGGTTGATGGTTGAATATATTGCTTTTACTCATTTGCTATGTTGGCATATATAGTTATTATGTTGCTATATGTTGTATATCGATACTACTGTCTATATACATGTTCTCTTGTTTTTTGTTGAGTGTTTATTAGGTGCGGATCGCGTTTGCTTCGCATTTGGAGCTCGCTTTCACGCTATATTAGCCGTATATGCTCGCTAATAAAATATAAGGTACATATCTCGGATTAAATATCGTACTTTTACACTTTTTTTCCCTGCGGGATGCCTCATTACTTGATGAGATGTATATTTGTGATATATATACTGTCATTTTTTTTTCGGATCGAGCCGCGCAAAGGAGACTCTAGCGAATTTTTCCGAAAATTTAAGGCGTTAGAATATTTTTGAGAAATTTGGAAAATTTTGTGAAAACTATAACTTTGATTTGGAATTGAAAGTCAAACAAGATAGTAGTTGTTTTTGAAAAGATAACTAAGTATGATTTGAAAACTTAGTAAAGTTATTTAAGAAATTTAACTATGAATTTTGAGAAAATTAATAGATTCTGTAACTTTTCTTACTTGGTAATTTCGAGGACGAAATTCTTTCAGGGGGGGAAGTATGTAACGACCCAGGATTTTAATTGATTAAAATTTGAACATTTAATTAATTTTAAATATTAATAAGTGAAATTATAAGTCGAATAAATTTTATTTTGAATAATTGGATATAATTGAATAATTAAATCAATAATTTAATATGTGAAAATACAGAAATAATTGAAAATTGGGTTAAATATGATTGAAAATGATTTGTAAAATTTTATTTTATCATATTGGAGTTAGAATGATGTTTTAGAACTTTTAAAATCGAATTAAAAGTTAATTTGTGAAAATTGAATATTTTAATATTTAATCGACTAGTGAAATTAGCCAATTTTTGAACAGTCTCAGAATTGGACGAAACAAGTTCCATTGGATCCGTAATAGTTAGTTATTATCGGATTTCAATTTTCGTAGCAATCGGAGTTATCGTTTGATCTTGGCAGCTCGAAACGCATCGAAATTGTTTTAATATTAATTTGGCGAATTAAAATAGCCATTTTTCAAACAGTCTCGGATTTCGACGAAACCAGTTTCATCGAATCCGTAATGTGATATTATTGTATGGTTTCAAATTTCATGTCAATCGGATTTACCGTTTGTCCGGTGCAAGCTAAAACGCCTAGAAAATCGTTTAATCGGTTTAATTTTAAATTGAACGTTTATTGCCATAACTCGCACAGATGACCGAATTAGCTTCCGAAACCTGTTGCATTGTGTCCGGAACATAGGATAAACCCTAGAAACGCTAGTCACCGTGCGTAAATCGGAGTTTGGAAATTCCAGAATGAATAGTGTCGTTCAAACTTCTATAAATAGGCCCATTCTCTTCATAAAAAAAAAACATTAGTGTTTTAAAACCCTAGCCGCCGGCCTCTAAAACAACGGCCAAAATTCACTTTCGATTCTCCTCAATTATCTTCAAATCTAAGCATTATTTCAAGAAATTCTCAACTGCAAAGTTGTAGAGGATGTTGAGATCTATATCTCAACGGTTAAGATCGAGTTTTGCTGCACGGATTGGCGGCAATCTCTGTTTAAACGGCCGGCCTTTGTTCACGAAATTCGAGATGATAGCTCGACCAAGCTTGGCCGCATTCTGGCCGTGGGTGGGGAGGAGTGGCGCGCACGTGTTGATGCTCCCTGATCACCTTCAAACGCGACGTGGTGGTGACGAGAATTTCAAAAGAAGAGGCGACGATGGGTAGGGTTCACGCACGTTTAATTGGAGGGAGAAGAAGCAAAAATATGCGGCCTTGATTCAATATTGCAAAAGGCACGGCCAAGATGGATTAGGTTTAGAAAATAATAATTTATGTTGTAAATTTATATAGTTTAAAATCGTGTAATCTTTGAAAATTCATAACTTTTTCATACGAGGTCGAAAACGCGCGAAACTAGTTGCATTGAAATCGTATGGACGAGCACTACGCTATGAAATTGGATTGGAGTCGTTTGGAGTTAGTGAGAATTTCGGGTAAAATTAAACGTCCGTTTAATTTTATTCGAAATAAATCGCTAAAACGAAATTGAAATCAAGGTGAGAACTTCTCACTCAATCGAATCGGTTTCGATTTTATTTTAAATAGTTATATTTAAAATACTGGAATGCATGTTTGAATGATGATTGTTATCTATTGATTGTTAAAATAGACATTATGCGCCGTTAGTAAGCGGATATTATTTATTAAAAACATATACCGCGAATATTTCATAAACAGTGAAATTGGTATTATATATAATAGCAATATATATATATATTGGCATATGTATATATTGCAGTTGTTGATTTCCCGCATTATATAGCGGATGAGACCCTATTACGCCACCTATTAAGCGGATAATATTTTAAATCCCATATACCGCGATAATTTCATACTGGAACAGAATTGGTATTGTGCTAACATCTTTGGATGCAGGGAAACAGGTTGGAGGGATCCAACTG
Organism: Allium cepa; assembly: GCA_030765085.1. Classification (NCBI taxonomy): domain Eukaryota; kingdom Viridiplantae; phylum Streptophyta; class Magnoliopsida; order Asparagales; family Amaryllidaceae; genus Allium; species Allium cepa. The sequence continues at coordinate 294,424,892 of CM060941.1, read as the reverse complement.
GATTCCTCAACAGTATTTATTTGATTATGGATATTTTGATATTCGTTGATTATCATATCGATATATGATATCGTTGTTGTCGTGATTGACTATTTGGTATGTAGCATCATTGGACCAAATTTTGGAATTTTAAAAGAATTTTTAAAGTGATTTTTGAAGAGTATACGTTTATAAAATATTTTTGGAATTGATCCATTATAAATAAATAACGTTATAATTTTTAATGTTATAAAAATTATGATTTTTGAGAAAAATAGTTAAAAGTTGATTTTTGAAAATATGGGGTTAATGATTTTGTAAAATGGTTTAAATCGGGATTTTTGAATCTATTGTGAAAAGATTAAAAATAGGATTTATAAAATTTAATTATTTTATAAATCCAAATGATGAAATTATAAAGGACTTTAAAGATGTTTTAAAGTAATAGTATAAATTGATTTATATAAGAGATTTATAAATTGATATTATAAATTAAAATATTTGAATTATAAAACGAGTTTTTATAAGTGTTAGAATGAATTGTGAATGAATTTCATGAATGAATGAAATTTATAGAATTATAAACGGTGAAGTTATAAATGGAATTTTATAAGCAGTAGGTTTATAAAATTTGTAAAGTTATTAAAGAAATAGATTAGGTAAATAAATGAATCTTATAAGTTATAGGATTTAATAATTTGGGAAGTTTCAAAGAACGATTTTTTTTTAAATAAGACTTTTGGTTTATAAATTGATATTTATAAATTTGGGAATCTTATAAGTTATAAGTGTTTAACTTAAATTATAGACTTTTGGTTTATAAATTGATTTATGAATTGAATAGGTTAATAAAGGAGACTTATAAAAGAAGTAGTTATAAAATAAATAGAAATGGAATTTATAAACATTGTTTTATAAATTCGCAATGACTTATTTTGATAAGAAAATTGTATAACTTATTAATGGAGTTATATTCACGTTTTAGACAGTGAATAATCCTTTAAAATAAATGAATAGAAAGGATGAAATTTGTTAACGAAGTATATTCACGTTTTTGAATAGTGAATATTTTGTTAAAGAAAATGTTTTGGATGTGATATTTTAAATAGAATTAAAACGATCTAACGATGTTTTAAATGTGTTAAGATTCGAAACCATAGATTTCAACATTCATTGTTGAAATAGACGTTTTCGAGAAATAGAAGGAAATAGTGGACTATAACACTGTTGTTATAGTAAATGATTTCCGAGAGGAAATGTTTTATATAGTATTGGGATTTATATATCTATTTTAATTTCGAATCCCTATACTAGTGATTTTGGGTTGTCGTAACGATGTTTTACGCAACATTCGTTTTGGCCCAAATAAATATGTTTAAGAGAATGATTTCCTTAAAGAATGAAATATATACTTAATTTCGATTTAAGTATATTGAATATTTCCCAAGTGTAGAAAATAAAAAGATTTGTGAATTACTTATTAAATAAGTATGGAAATGTTTCTCCAATGTGAAATGAAACGTTTTGAGAATTTATCTTTTTGAAGATAAATTGAAAATGAATAATTGAAATCCTATATTCATAAATATTTTGAAATATAAATTCATTATGGAATTTATAAAAGAAAGGGGAATTTGTTTAAAAATAAATATTGATTTATTTTTAAGGTATTGAAATTATATATCTTGTAAAGATATGAATTTTGGGAAATAAATAATTTGGAAAATTATTTGGAATCTGGTGATGTTGTGCATATCCATTGATAGTTCAATAACCAACTATCAATATTTACCTTTGAATGGGTATTTGTTGTGATTTGCTTGGATTTGAATGCCACACTTATTTTTAAATTATTGCGCTCGTTATTCGGATTACCCATTCCGAATAGTGATACGACGTAATGGATAGCATTGATGACCGGTGTTGAAGACCGGATATTTGTGAGAGCGATAGGATGACCTGTCGATTGACTTTGCACCGAGTTGCTCCGATATAGAGTTCTCCATATGTGATGGGGAATCCGATCAGGATTGTGGATATCCGGATTGCAAGGACTTCTTTGTAAGTGCCTTCGGTTCTGTTCGAGCCCGGAACAGACTTGTATGGATAGTATGTCTGACATTACAAATTGAGATATAAAGCTGATTTCTTTCAAATATATTTCTGTTGGTGGCGGAGAATTTATTCTTTTAGCTTAACACCCTTCTCTGAGACGTACGAGCTCAGAAGTTATGTAGTTGAAGGTTATCAGCAATATATTCCCAATTTGGTAATGTGACATGCTGAGTGTTGCTGTGAAATGATCATTGCGTTGATCATTTGTGATAGGATCATTTGTTTGATCGTTTATCTTTGTGATCATTTCTATGATCATTTGTTGACCCAAAGCACAGCTTTTGTATAAAGCGTGGCTTTGTGGACGAGACTTCGTCGAGCCTCACACCCCGGAATGGTCAAAACAGGAAAGATGCGGCAAGGTTCTGAGGGGTAGCTCCCTTTTGGGTATGTGCATTTCCTTCTGGAAAAGGGTGGTATCATGGTATGGATCCCAGATACTTACTCATGTTGAAACACTTATTATTTGGTGTGATGTTGATTACGAGCGCTCGGTTAAAGGTCCCAAAGGACCGGGGGATGGCATACTTGTGTCAGTAGTTACCCAGTTAGGGGTAACCCGGCCTTGTGTTGGCAGAGATCCGGTTTGGTTCTCGGGGACGTCCTTTCAGAGGCGTTCTCATGTGGCAATGGGAAGTTCCTTGGTCTGACCATTCTCCGGAAATCCAAAGAAACAATATGATCTTGTACGGTATTAGTTGTAGAACCTATCATTCACTTATGGTGGCGTCCCACTGTTTGGATGATAGCTATAGTAGGCATACGATAATGGTCGTATGTTGGCTAAGATTTATATTCTACTTTCGAAATATTTCCTACACTATGCACTAGTAATAATATCAAATGTTCTTTTTAATGCGTATCAAGCATCTTTGACTGTCATAAGGAGAAATCTCCTCCGATTCTGCGTTTGCATGTGTGTGTGTGCGGGAGACCTTATGATAGTCTCATTTTTAAAAGCATTTCGAATTGACTTTAAAAATATATTCCTCTATTTTGATTTTAAAGATAAATAAACTGTTTTGAGTTCTCACACCAGTCACATGACTGACTCGGAGTTTATTGTTTTACTTCCTAAACTCTAGGTGCCCACCAATTTCCACACGGGCAGTCAAGAGTTAAGGTTTATCAGGATATTCTGGAATTCAGGAGTTGCTGGAGGCAAGCTGGATGGTATGGCGTATTACTAGTATATAGTATTTCTTTTCCGCTGTTTGTTGTTGTTGTACACTCTGACGTAATGTGATGTAATGTAATAACTGATATAGTTCTTTATTTAAAGATTACTCATTTATCTATTATATGTTGTTCCGCTGCGATTGTGAGATTCAAATATTGTTCTGTTGTTTTCTTTCTGTTCTGTTCTATCTTTTTCTCTCTTCTTCTGTCTTTTTCTTTTTCTTTCTTTTTCTTAAACATTGAAAATTCGTATTTCTGTTCATCTTGAATTAATCTATGGAGATTAGTGTATATTCAAGGAGTACGGATTTGCGGGTCATCACAGGAATGACCAAAAGAAATGTCGAACAAGACAAAGTTAGAGACCAGATGCAAACAACATGACAGTGCAAACTAATGCACTAAGCAACAAAAACAAGAACAGCTAAAGAAAGTAACCAAAGAAGTTAGACCAGGTTACATAATATCAAAGTTCAGGTCTGCAGAATGCAAATGAACTCGACCAAGTACACAAGTGCAACAAGCAGCAGTGTGCAAGTGCAAAGACAAATGCACATGTCAACAGAACATGAAGCAGTTCAAATCCAAGCACGACCTATTCAAAAATATATGCAAACTGAAACTAGACCAGTAAACAAAGTCAGAGTCGACACAAAAACTGCAAGTCCCAACCAATGTATGAACATACGTACATGGAATGGCAGTATCAATGTCAGTATGCACAGAAGCACAATCCAGTTCAAATGCAACAATCATAAACAAAGTCAAATATAGTCAAGCCGTGGTCATCACAAAATTGATCAACACCGTGATTTACAAGCAATGAAAATATATACGCATATGAACAAGTCGTCATCAACATCCATATGGAAATCAAAAGACCAAGCCGAAGTCAATGTTGAACAAGTCAAATTCGAAACCGTGGTAGCAAAGAAAATTGACCAAGTTAAAATACCGTAAGATTCAAGTAAATAGAAGAAGTCAGAATCAATCTCAAACATCCAAGCAATATCGATCTGCCGAAAGCATAGTGTTGAACAAATCTGACGAACGCATACGAACGCATATAAAACCCGCAATCATCATCGGCAATTAAGGCATCGAGTTCAAGTACGAAAAATCAGAAGAAGAAAAAGCACAAATTACATACCGAAGCAACAACGAACTCGATCAACAGAGGAGCAACGCAAACCAGAGAATCAATCATAAGCGAAGCAGCGAGCAAGAGCAATGCAAATCAGAATCGATCATCAGAGAGCCGCGAACGAGAAAACGAAGCCCTAATTTCTGAAGGGAACGAAGATACAACAAGGCCGCAATTGTTTCACAAGCCAAAAGAAAAAGGAACGAGAAAAAGAACTGGGCCGGCCTTTATTATTATAAAGGGGATTTAGTTTTTATTTTCAAATAGGGTTTTAAGTTTAATTGTTTTTTATTTGTTGTTTTTACTTTTCGAATCAAGTCTTGGTAAATCACCACCTAGGTTGTAGGTAGTGTCAGATTGTCTAGGTAGAATTAGTTCAGTGAGCAGGGTGTGCGAGTTTGCAAAACTCTATAGGCGGGAGCAAGGATTTGCAAGTTTGCAAAACTCTATAGGCGGGAGCAGGGGGTGCGAGTCTATTAGAATGTTTGTGAGCGGGAGCAGGGTTTGCGAGTCTGTTAGAGTGTTTGTAAGCGGGAGATTGTTTAATTCTAATAGAAATCTGGGAATGCAGCAGTAGGCAGGGGTTGCCGAAGCTGGGTAAATTTTGTGTGTGATTTACTTTTCAGCATATTTATTTCTGCAGTTTGTTTCTGTGTTTAAATCGAGAAAATTTGCTATAACCCTATTCACCCCCCCTCTAGGGTTAATCTAGATCCTACAGTATCATTTGAATGCTTGTATACTTCATTCTTGTTTGGTTGCCACTGTTACTTGAAGTCTGTTTTGTTCTTGACCGTGATTTAAGTTTGATTGCATTGTGTAGTGATTCTCTGGCATCATCTTTTGTACATATTGATTTGGTTGAACTTAATTGCACTGGCTTGTATGTGTTGTGATCTTTTTGGAGTCTAGTTGTCTTTATGATTCTCTCGTATCAATTGGTGGTCTGGTCCTTCATGTTGCATTGTCTTGTGTGTGTGTGTGAGTTTTGCATTCACCACTTTGAGTCAGTTGCTACGAGTCATGTGTACATTCGAATGAACTTTACTCCGAGTATTTTTGAAGCTTTGTTGCATATACACATGGTTGGTTCACATTAAAATTTTGAACTGTAGTCATTTCTTTTGTTGCTCCTGACCATTCATGCTGGTGCTAAAAACTTTGTATATGCCTCTGATTTGTTGCTGCCTCTAGTTGTGATGGTCTCTGGTTCACTCGAGTCTGTAGTCTTGCATTTGAACTGTTTACTTGAGTGTGCACCTGATTTCATTTGAACATACACATTTCTGGTGTGGTTAATCTGGTTCACCACTTTGTATTGATTTCACTGGCCTGGTCTAATTAGTCTTGCATAATTGAGCTGAATCCAGCTTTTGGCTCGGGTTTGACCTTGTGCTCACATGTCCCTGCAATTTTAACAAGCAAGTGTATATCGGTGTGCACGACGTTGTGGCATGTACAATGATACACTGTGCATGTCACAATTCATGTATGATTAACTGAAAGAAAATAATGACGAACAACCCAAATAACCGAGGCAAACAATATTTTCAAAACACACACTTCATTTTGTACTGCAAAATATTTATATTTCAATTTTACTACGTCGGTGTTTATTTTGCAGATAATTCAGCGGTTGGAACAGAGTTGAAGATCAAATACGAGTGATGAGTGAATATATAGTGAGGTGAAATTGCTAAGTGAAAATTATGTTGTAACTAAAAACGTGTAAATCTAGTGAGGACTCGAATTTGTACTATTTAAATTCATAATAAAATATTTGTTTGAATATGAATTCCTACATATTTGTTTTATTAAAAAAATATTTATTTAATTATGTGGAAAAATAAATTAATAAATAATAAATACATTTAAATGAATATATATATATATATATATATATATATATATGTTTATTATCATCAACAAAAATTATAGCCTATTGTATTCTACACATGGTTCATCACAACAACACTTACCTCACTGTCACCTATATGAATCAAGCTTATGTTATTCATTTAAGAATTCATTTAAGATTGTATTTTATATTTAGTTCTGTCTCGATTAACATAAGATAGGTTTCTCTATACTTGCTGGAATCATCAATCTTATTGATCATCAATGATCTCATAACTTATATCCTAAACTTATATATTTTGTAACGTCAGCCATCTTTTGTGGCCCTTTGATTTTGTATTAATATAATAACGAGTGCTCTCCTTTCAAAATCACCACTCGTTCATTAGACAAAAAAGGAAGTCTTAAATTAATTTTAAAAATAAAATTGCTTAAGTTGGTGCTAAAAACCATAATAGGCTTAGCAATAAATAATGAACTTTAAGCAGATTCACCATTTAATATCATTATATTGTAAAACCATAGTGGTGGAAGAGCGCTAAAAGGTTTAACAGGGATTTAGCGAGACTTTAACCACATAGTTTCATCATCACCTCCATCTCCAACTTCATCGATTCATTTGATCCTGCCAAAAATCCTATCCACCTTTTTTCAATCGCAATAATTGCTAGAATGTTGTTCACCATCACAAGTCGCTGATGTTGTTAATGCTATCTAATGCCTCTACAAATATACCGTCTCCTCTTGGCTAAACCAACATTAAATAGTTTTTTTGACTATTTGATAAATTACTATGAAACTTTATTCTTGATGCTAAAAATAATAATTGTTGTTCTTAAAATAAATATTTAAAATTTGTCCAACAATTTTATTTCTATTTTATTATGATAATATGACTATATATAATACATGAAAACATGTTGAAGAAAATAATTTACGATTCTTTTGAGTCAAGAAACGCGGATCAAAAATTTTAGACCGAAAGATAAAATAATGATATACGTATATAACATTTGTTGTAAATATAGTATTTTTACTATAAATATAATATTAATTTAATCTAGCATTTAAAGAGGTAATCATATGTTAATATCAGAAAAATCGTATGAATGACAAAATTTATCATTTTTTTAGTTTCAAGGACATGCTCTCAATTTTTTAGTTAAAAGGTCAAACTTTTCAATATAATATAGTAATATGACAAAAATTCGATGAGAAGGACAGCGCTACTGCAGTATCAGTTTTGTGAACTCAGTTGTGGTTTTGAAGTATTTAATATTTTTTGATTTGTTGTAGTATTTTTATGATTTGTAATATTATTTTTTAGGTGTTGTGTGTAATCTTAGACTGCAATGCTATTTTGTAGTAGCATTTTACGAGTTGTAATAATATTTTTAATTGAATTAAATAAGAATAAAGTAATACTATATAGTATTAGTTTTGTTCAACTTTGTTTGTTATATTTTACTTGTACTAAAAATTACAATTGTAGTATCATTTTATTTTATTTTTCAATACCTATTATGCGTGTGCAGTAGCAATTTCTGAATTGTAGTTGTTTTTTTTATTGAATTGTAGTAGCAGTTTATACACATTCAATAGTATTTATGACTTATAGTAGCAGTTTATGAATTATAGTTTGAATTATAGTAGCAGCTTTTGAACGCATGTACAATTTTTTAGATGAAGTGTTCATTTATTATATTTACAGTAGCAGCTTATTTTTTTTTCAATCGTAGAAGCAGTTTATACACATTTAATAGTATTTATGAATTATAGTAGCAGTTTACACACATTTAATAGTATTTAATTATAGTAGCAATTTTATACACATTTGATATTATTATTTGATAGTAGCACTAATTTTGATAATAGCAGTTTTATACACATTATGATATTAGCAATTTTATAGTAGTAGTTTTATACACGTTTGATAGTAATAGTTTTATACACATTTGATAGTAGCAGTTTTTTGATAGTAGATATACATACATTTGATAGTAGTAGTTTTATACACATTTGATAATAACAGTTTTATGCACATTTGATAGTAGTAGTTTCTTGATAGTAGATATACATTCGATAGTAATGGTTTTATACGCATTTGATAGTAGTAGTTTTTTGATTGCACGTTTTCTTTATGTATAGTAGGACATGTATTGATGGTGATTATGAAGAAGTAAAATTAAATTGGAAAAGTAGAAGTATATGTATATTTTAGTTTATAATGACATTACTGATACTGCCTAATATCATTTTATTTAATAGAAGGAAACTGATATTACATAGTAGCGGTGTCTAACCTACTACTAAAATTTCGGATTTTAATGATTGTGGTGGTGTTGGGAGCGGCGGCGAAGCCGGTGGTGCAGGTGATGGCGACAGATGGTGGTGTGAGAAGTGCTGGTTGGTAATTTTGACGATTTGTCCTTATCACTTATTTTGAAAGAGTGTTTGTTCTTATGACTGAAATATGAAAGTTGTGTAGTTGAAGCTAAAAAAAATACAAATTTTTGTTCTTTAAACAAATTCCCATGTTAACAATAAGGGGATTTTAGCCTCAAGGAAAAAGTTACAAAAAAATTTAGTTTCAGGGGCAATAAGTTTGTTTTTTAGGCCGAAGGACACTTTTTAGTGTAAATCACAGAATGATAGTTGTAACTATCATTTTTCAATTTACACTAAAAAGTGTCCTTTAGACTAAAAAGCAAAATTGTTGTACTTAAGACTAATTTTTTTTTCAACTTCTTCCTTGTGCCTATTTACCTGTTAATAATAATATATAACATTTTATTTACGTTTTAATGCAAAAACTTTCACCGAATTTGTCCTTCTGACTAATTTACTTTTTATAATAAATTTTACAGGAAATTATTGTCAATGACAAAATTTCACAGCTTTTTAGCCTCAAGGACAGACCTTCAATATTTTATTCTAAATGACAACTTTCTGTAGGTATCAGTTTTTAGTTATTGATAGCAGTTTGTAGGTATCAGTTTGTAGTTATCGGTAGCAGTTTTTAGGTATCAGTTTTTAGCTCGGTATCAGTTTTGTTGTCCTTATGAATAATTTTGGAAAATGTTTGTCCTTGTGAATAATTTTTAGAAGAATGTTTGTCCTTGTGGTAAAAATATTGAGACCGTGTCCTTGAGGCAAAAAATATAAAAAATAATTGTCCTTTTAAATTAATTCCCCCCCCCCGGGAATTTTAAACCCGCTTCATTAATGAATGAAAAAAAATCAGAATATTAGGAGAAGAAAATAGTAGGTGAGTTGTCACGTCTCCAGCCTGCTCCAGCTCATCAGCACTACCCCACACGCACCATCCAGCACTTACATCTCACCCTCCATTTTGTCGGTCGCTCAATACCATCCTTCCATTCCCACATCACACAATTAGTTCATCTCTCACTCTCTTCAAACCAGAAAACTAAGCAACAACAACATTCTCCCTTCCTTTCTTCCCTTTTAATTCTCAAAATTTCCCCAGAGCAATAATCACCAAATAATATTAATGGAGAAAAAGAGCATTGGATTCTTCATTCTGCTACTTCTCGCAATAATTTTCGTCAGTGTGCAATCTAAGGAAAAGAAATGCACCAAGGGTTGGGAATGCAAAGACAGTGTGTATTGCTGTAACCAAACGATCACAGATCTGTTTCAGGTGTATCAATTCGAGCAATTGTTCGCCAAAAGGAACTCGCCTGTGGCGCACGCGGTAGGGTTTTGGGACTATCATTCATTTATAACGGCGGCGGCAGAGTTTGAACCGCTTGGGTTCGGGACAACTGGAGGCAAGACTATGCAGATGAGGGAAATTGCCGCTTTTCTTGGCCATGTTGGTGCTAAGACTTCATGTAAGATTTTGTTTATCTTTTTCTTAATTGGTCCATGTGAATTATTTTGATTAATTATATATTTTTTGTGTACCTGGAATGCCGATAGAAATTATAAAGATATAAATTTTATCCTGATTGTGTAAATGGAAGCATAAAGTTTTTTGAGGTTAAATCTCTCTAGAAGTAAAGAAAAGAAATAAACTTGGGACTAGTTCGGTATCATAGTGTACTAATGGCTACGCAGATAATTATTTTCCTCCATGAAATTGTGCAAAGTGCTAACAGTCCAGATTAATGTGTGCATGAAAAAAACCATGCCACTTAATGATGAAAAATCTGAATTTTTAGTAACAGACAAATGAATGCTTGATAAACTTTGTCGGTTCAAATTTGTTCTCTTAAGTTAGGGATGCAAAGATGTTTTTGTTTTCCTTTCTGTAATTTAACAAGAAAGAAAACTAGAACCTAACCAAATTACAATCATTTTATGCATGTTTCTGTTTCAAAAATGAACTGGATTACCTGATAAGGTGGAACTCTCGAGAGTATAATTGGAGCTGGTGATAAAAAAAATATAGATCTAACAACTGATATATCTCAAGCATGCAGTTAATTACTAAACATTGGATGGCATTTTATATTGATGCAATGAAAAGAGTAGGCAGCGGAATACAATATCACAAACTTGCTGCTTTGGATACATGTTTACTATCACCACCATAAGATTCAGTCAATATTATTCCCAGCTGTTCTTATAAAAATAATAATACTGTTATGCATATGTTAATGTAATCACTAATTACTTCTTTTATAATGGCATTTCATAAGCTAGATCTACATAAGCATTAAAATCAAGGCACAACTACAAATAATTTCTTATCTGGAATCTATCGATTTATTTCTGTTTAGATCTAAATGAATTGTGAAATCTATTGTATGTCATGCACACTACACACGAAACTCTTCCAAATTAATGTTTTTTTAGAACGTGTTATTTATTTATACCTCTAGCCACGGTTATTAACGGTGTAGAATGCAAAAAGGCGCAAAACCTCCACTAAGCTTGGGCTAATGGTGTGCCAAATGGCGCATGCCTTTTTACTTTACTGCGTATGTTTAGATTTTTTTTTTAATTATGAATTTAATATATTTAATAAGTGATTTAAAAATATATATATATATATATATATATATATATATATATATAACTATAACTAAAACACACGCAACAAAGATTTTTTAGACTTTGCAAAAAACATCATCAAATATCATATCATACGCATAGAATTTCAAGCATAGTAGTCGTCAAAACCCAATATACCATATGTATTATGCAGCTGCTAATAAATACACAAGTGTTCTTTTTTGGATAAAAATACATGAGTGTTCTTGCTTATATTGTACTGTTAAATTTGCATCCTTGTTCGTATATATGAGTTTCTGTAAATTCATTTAATATGATAAATACTAATTTTTATGATAAATACAAAATCAAAAACAAACACAAAAGTTAGCAAACACAATAATTTGATAAATACTAATTTTTACGCAGTTTGAATTGTGAAAAATGAAAAATAAATAAACAAATAAGTAATAATAATAATAAGATAACGTAAAGGCACGCCATTCGTGTTATTTGCTGCGCCTTTCCATGTGTGCCATGCCAAAGTGAAGAAAGAAAACGCCGCGCTTTCCACCATGGTGCGTGCCTTTTCGTGCCTTCTATTAACAATGCCTCTAGCTACTCTTTCTAGGTGCCTAATCAGTGGCCATTGGAAATTCTTCCAAGTTTGTCTTCTTGAACCTGTTGGCAAATAAAAATAATTAACTATTGTTTTTTTGTTTTGTTTTTGGATTACTGAAGATATCAATGTTATTTTGTCCTTTATAACTATAATTTTACTACATATAGGTGGTTATGGTGTTGCAACTGGAGGTCCACTTGCATGGGGTCTGTGTTATAACCATGAGATGAGTCCTAGCCAATCCTATTGTGCTGAGCACATTGATTATCCATGCACACCTGGAGTTGAGTACTATGGCCGTGGAGCCCTTCCTGTATACTGGTACAACTGCTTCTTTTGTTTCTACTTTTCATTTACTGTTGTTGTCACTGAAGCAAATGTCCTTTAACCATATTCAATATTGATAAAGGACAACTTATTGCAACAAGTGCTCAATGACATTAAGCTCTTATTATGAGAAAAACAAGCACAAATAATCAAATCCAGTTACTACAATAAGTGCTTGATGTTGTTTCCCATTTCCTAACTAAGATACAAGCAATGCCGAGAAAAGAAATTAGTGCTTATTGAGTGTTTTATGTTGTAATAAGCACTCAGAACTCAGTAAGTAGCGAAATCTTGCATGATTTATGGTTATGATGTAATAAGCTTTCAGAACTCCTACTGTATATTTGTATTAAATGTTGTTGTCGTATGATATATTGTAGGAACGTGAACTATGGATTAATTGGCGATGGAATAAAAATCGATCTCTTGAACCACCCTGAAATACTGGAGCAAAATGCAACCACAGCATTCCAAGCTGCGATGTGGAGATGGATGAACCCAATGAAGAAGAAGCAGCCTTCTGCACACGACGTTTTTGTCGGTAACTGGAAACCCACTAAGAACGATACCGACTCCAAAAGATTACCGGGTTTTGGGGCTACCATGAATATTCTGTATGCTGATCAAATCTGCGGTCAGGGCTTCATCGATGATATGAATGTTATCATCTCGCATTATCAGTATTATCTTGACTTAATGGGAGTTGGGCGTGACTTGTCTGGAGATAACTTGGATTGTGCCGAGCAGGTTGCTTTTAACCCAACGGTTAAAATCGAATCTCAAAGTTCTTGAGTTGTTGCGTAAATGATGTGGTATTTATTTAAAATTTATTGGTGTGATCATGACATGGGATACATGTAGTCTTTATATATGCCAAATGTTATTGTCACTTGCATCTGTGTATTTATTTGTTACTTATGTACACTTGCGGCTGCGTATTTATCTGTCGTTGCTTATGTATGGGTCGAACTTGTAATGCAATTCATTTTTGTGTGATGTAGGTAGTGTAATAATTGTTCTATGCACTATGCACTACGATTTACGCTTCTAACGTTGAAACAACAGAGTTATGGAGGTATGTTACTAATCAATCTTCAAATTTCAATTTATCATGGATTGTGAGTCTGTGACGGGTGTTTTATAGACAGTTAATTTTGGTCTCTGCAATTCTGTGGGTGAACAAAATTTTATTGATTGCATTTCATCATCTAATTTAGTCGAGTCCGACTTTACTGGAAATTACTTCACTTGGGGAGGTTTTAACTTCTCTGTCATAGTTAAATCGATCGTGTTTTTGTTAATTATCTATGGTTGAACAAAATTCAATTGGGTATTCACTTTGGCAATCATTCTCTAAGCGATCACACTTCTATTTTTATCAAACTTTTGCTATATAACAAACCGAAGCCTAGATTACCGTTCAGATACAACAATTCCTGGCATCTTCAAGAGGGCTGCCCCTCCTCTCTTCAGGATGCTCCGTTGACTGGATTTACTGGAAATCCTCTTCACAATCTCTTATGCAAGCTGAAATCGATCAAGTCTGCATTGAAAAACTGGATGAAAAATAAAAGTAGCATTTCATAGTCTGGCTGAAAAAGTAAAAGAGGAAGCTAATAAACTTTATAAGCAGTTAGTTCAAAATCCTCTGAATGATAAAAACAAATCAGAGAAATACTAAATGGCTTCACATGCTAGTTTAATTGCGATAGAAAATTGCGATAGACAACGAGCAAAAAATGGAATTTAATTGGTGGGTTAAAGGAGACAAACCAACTTAATTATTTTACAATAAGGTAATGTTACTAATCTTAAACGAAGGAGTAATTATATTATTAACGAGAATGGATCTTGGATATCAGCATTAGAAAAACTAGCATGTAAAGCCATTAAGTATTTCTCTGATTTGTTTTTGTTACCCCGCTTTTTGGTCAATGCCGAGATATCAACAAATTGGTTAGAAATGATGAATATCAGGATTGAAGATCGATTGGAAACAAGGCTGTGATCGATATCATCAAAATTTGACTGAGCTTCAATCAGGAGGGGATCAATTGGGAATGATGAATAAGGCTAGGAAAGACCACGTTTTAAATTTCAAGTCAAACAGAGATCGATGCAAATCAAAGGGATCAACTTTACTCGTATCCATCACGTTTATATCTATCCGAGGTGGCCTTCTTCGTATCCATCACGATCGTATCAGTCTAAGTAACCTCACTTCGTATCCATCGTATTCGTATCTATCCAAGTTGGCTCATTTCGTATCCATCAAACACATCTACTTCGTATCCATCGAGAACTGCACTCTTCGTATCCATCCATCCTCGGATTGATGCGCATCCATCGTCTTCGGCTTGTTCGCATCGATCAACCAACTTCACTTCGTATCCATTAAATCCAAACCAGGCCGCTACTTCGTATCGATACGAACAGAGCAATTGCGATCGATACGAACAAAGCAGCTGCAATCGGTAAAACAGAACAGAGCCATTGCAATCGATACGAAAAGGGCCAAACTAGGTCGATACGGACGAGGCGTATACATAGGAAAGACTCGATCATTCGGTATGAAGAGTGGAGCGATCCAAAAAATTAGCGCCACGTCAACTAACAGACACATGCCCGGATCGGTACGAATGGAACGATACGAACGACATCGATTCGAAATCAACAGCCTTTGAAACATACAAACTTGCATCGATCATAACTCAAAATTTACAAGTCCAAATATTACCAAATTTTCACAGAAGCTTACGCACAACCACAAGAATGTTCACGATCGATCCCGACTTGTTTGGGTAAGATTTTGATTGATACGAATCTCGTTCATATCGATCATGGATTAAGCCGAAATCACTCGGGATCGATCATGTGGGCCCATCCACGTGAGAGAAGGAGTCTTCTGAGATCTGGACGGGATATTTGTAGCCTACGCCTATAAATAGCAGCCCAAGAGCTTTAGAAAAGGGATCTTCTGGTTCTTCGACACCGCTACTTTGTCGAACTCCATTATAACTCAATTATTATCAGCTATACTCTTGTAACTGGTGAGTAATTATCAATAAAATATCAAATCTTCACATTGGACGTAGGCCGGAGATAGCCGAGCCACTATAAACCTTGTGTCTTTACTACATTCCTTTTAAATTTTGAGGGTTCTTCGCATTTATTTTCTTTACATATTTGCTATCTGTAATCTGTGATTGTAAACGGGTGCTTTCATCGGCAATTGGGTGTTTGTGACCAATTTTGACGCAAACAATTTTTATCA
Organism: Allium cepa; assembly: GCA_030765085.1. Lineage (NCBI taxonomy): Eukaryota > Viridiplantae > Streptophyta > Magnoliopsida > Asparagales > Amaryllidaceae > Allium > Allium cepa. The sequence continues at coordinate 294,409,433 of CM060941.1, read as the reverse complement.
TCTCAGGCTGCATATCAATTCCCGGACATTACATGTAAGAGAATCTTATCAGACAATGCTAGAACCATTTCAACTAGAGGAAATAAAATCAGCTTCATTCCAAATTAATGACAATAGTACCTCGGTCCTGATAGCATAAACTCAAAAGTCTACAAAATACATTGGGAATAAATAAAGAATGATATATGGAATGCTACGAATGGCATTCTCCAGTCTAGAAAGATTATAAGAGAAATCAATCACACATTCATATGCCTCATTCCAAAGAAACCTGATGCCACTGATATAGCTGATTTTAGACCTATCTCATTATGCAATGTATCATATAAAATCTTAGCTAATCTTCTTTGCAATAGAATGAAAGATTATATGAATAATCCTATTTCATATAATCAGAATGCCTTCATTCCTGGTAGATTAATCACCGAAATTTCCCTTCTAGCATATGAAATGGTCAGGGGTTTCAATAGGAAGAATTCTAACAATTTATGCCTGAAAATCGACCTGCATAAAGCTTATGATAAAATTAATAGAGAATTTACTCATCATATGCTGATTGCTATGAGTTTTCCACTAATATTTGCCAATCTAGTATATGAATGCATATCCACTCCTTCATTTTCGGTGTTAATTGATGGCTCACCTTATGGTTTCATTGACAGCCCGAGAGGCATTAGACAAGGGGACCCTCTTTCGCCATACTTATTTTCAATTGCTATGGAATTTCTAACAATTACTCTTGACATGGAATATTTGAAAGGTAACATCAGCCCCATATACAAAACAGAACCCATGATCACTCATTTATTGTATGCATATGACATTCTTATTCTGGCCAAAGCAACCATTGAGAATGCTAAAAGCATCCAAAGAACAGTTCAGGTATTAAAAACTTTTACTTGCCTTGATATTAATGAAAACAAATCTACAGTGTTTTTTAGTTAAGGAGCTAACAACAAGCAACTGATTACTAGTATTCTTAATATCAATATTGGTAATCTTCCTATTATTTACTTGGGCATCCCATTATCTAGCAACAAATTAAAAGCAAGGATTTTGGATGGTTAATTGACAAAATTAACAAAAAATTTAACCACTGAAACAATAAATTTCTCAACATTAGTGGTCGAATTGAACTTGTCAACACTGTAATTTATCCTATGATTCATTTCTGGATGCAATTCTCCGTCCCCAATGACTGTAGTGTAGAGAATTAATTCTCCGTGTGCTAATTTTATTTGGAAATCCAAAGCTCATAAAATGACTTGGGTTGATGTGTGTAAAGCCAAAAGTGAAGGTGGGCTTGGTATTAAAAGAACTGAAGAAATTACTAAAGCAGTTGCTATCAAACTGCTATGGAAATTCATTCAAGGTGATTCTCTATGGGCAAAATGGATGCATAATAAATATTGTAACAGTATAAATCTCTGGACTGCTGTAATGGACAATAATGCTTCTTGTACTTGGAAACTCCTTCTAAAAGCTAGACAATGGTGCAAGGCTCTAATTGATAGGAAAATTGCAAATGGTGAAAAATCAAGTGTCTGCTTTGACCGTTGGATTAAGGGATACTCTTTCATAGACAAATTTGGTTAGAATACAATGTCTCTTACTGGTGGCTATAATAAAAAAGTTTCGACTTATTTTCTGACAATAATTGGGAAGAGCATCTTGAATGCATCCCTACTCAAATTCAACAAACAGTGAACAATATCAAAATCCATAATCAACTGCCACAAGATTTTTGGTTCTGGATCCCTAATAATGATGGTCATTCCAGTTTTAAATCAGCCTGGAACCAAATTAGATGTAAACATTTCGAATTTAACTGGACCAACATCATTTGAGATAAGTTTTGTGATCCTAAAATGTCTACATGCAGCCTTTTTGCCAAATTAAATAAATTAAATACAAAAGATAGAATTAGCAGATGGAACCCAGAAATTAATTGTACTTGTGTTCCGTGTTTACAACATTTTGAAAAAAGAGACCATCTTTTTTTCCAATGCGATTACTCTAAGAGTCTAGTAAAGGATATCATTCAAAAGCTTCAGATTACTCACGGCAATAACTTCGACATTAATCAAATTTTGGAATATCTTTGCCAAAATCAAAAAGGTAATTTAGCAATTCATCATCTTACTAACACTGTTTTAACTTCAACGATTTGTCACATATGGTGTGAGAGAAACTCGCGGACTTTCAACGGCATTGAACTGCCAGTTAAAGTGAGAGTCTTGCTCATTTTAAAGACTGCAGGAATCTTTTTACATATAAAACGGACTCTAAGATAGAAAATAAGGAGATCGAACTTATCATATCAACTCTGAACAGTGCAATTGACTGTAGATCCAACAATCGACCTCTCTGAACTCTTCCATCTTTTGCTGAAGTTTGAAGCTGCTTTGAACTATATATTATTCATTTTTCCATAGCTTCTGCCATTTCTTTTCAGCTCAATTTGCTGAAATTTTTCAGATCTATTTTGGTTGCCGATGATTTTCTCTCTCCATTTGTTTGGAATAAGAAGACAAATGTGTTTCGTTGCTTATCTTGCTTTTGTATCTGGTGTTATTTTCTAGGCTCATGTGACTAGTTTTATTTTTTTTCTTATTGCCTTGCATTTTTTGTTTTGTTTTATTTCCTAGATTTCAGCCTCAAGTTGATCGTACAGATGGTTTTGAGTGTGTTATATACGTTTACTTCTCCATCTATTTGACAACTTGGCCTTGCAGAATTTGTTTCGCGCATTGTACTGTTAATATATGGACATGATATGTACTCTTTTTCCTGGCAAGTTACCCACTTAGGTTAGAGGGATTGCTAGGTTTTAACGAGGCATATCATGGACGTATATTAGCTCTTTTTATTAATAAAGTACCTTTTTTCAAAAAATAATAATAATTGTTGGTTACAATAGTGTAATTTCTATGGGTTATGCCTAAATATTTGGTAGAGTAGTAGTTAAATAAATGCTAAAGAGCCCGTCTATACTACCACGTCATAATGTGCACCCTCGTACGTACATCATGGGCGTCTTCGTGGGCTCGGTGTCTACATAAACAATGGCCTTTGGCTTTGTCTCTTCAAATGGCAATGCTAAAACCATATAGAGCATAAGAATTTTCTACCAGCTTCTAGTTTGATCTAGAGGATGTGGTCTAATCATGTATTAAATGTTTGTTGAATGTAATTTCCTTCCTTCCTATGTCCTTGTTTTTCTTGCCTCTTACGTTCTTCTTTCTTCTGTCTGCTTCTCATCTTTCTTCTCTTCATAACAAGTGCATCCCATCATTTGGTGTTTCCACTTGTTCTCACCTCCCTTTTCACCGCATTCACACCTTAAAATTCTACAACAAATTAAGCACGTAGTTTTATTTGTGGTCACCTCTGTTTTCTTGTTCTACAGCTTTCTCTCCCTTCTCTACCTTTTCCTTCTCATCCTCTTGATCATCAAATATCAACGTCCATTCCCTACTTTAAACCCACATCATCATTGCCAGCTCCAAACCATCCATCATCCCCCCACACACCCACTGGTATAAATCCACCCCTTATAATATGTCAGTTTAGCAGCCATCTGACCCCTTCTTACTCCTTTATCTTCCATGAATTTTTCGTCAATCTCTCGCTTGACACGGTCCAAAAGATCTCCTCTATTCCAAGCATACTCTATGTTAGCCCCAAACAAATTTACCATGTCCCCACCCCTGCTTTCCTATATTCCTCGACCTCAACGTAAGTCCTCACAGTTAGGCCTCTTAACCAAATCAAAATGTATTCGAACTCTCCATCAACATGATCGACACGAGAATCTGACCAAAGCATCGCATGATATAAGTCTTCTCGAATTTCCAATCTCAATTGTCATTCATTCAGCATTCTAGACCCTTCAGTCTTGTCTTCTTTAGCACAAAACCAAGAATATTTTTTTGCATAATTACACAAAACCCCTTCTAGACCTATCTGAATTGATCAAATCACCCTTAACAATCGATCTATTTGTTAGGAAAAATCCGTTCAGATGATCAGTCCAAGGGATAAAAAACCCAATGCAGCGGAAAATGACTGGATCATGATTGTAGTGAGACGAAACAAACAGAGATAAACACCAGAACAGACAGTCACAGATCAATGCAATGCAGAAAAATAAATAACACCAGTATTTATAGTGCTTCCACCACCGCGGGGCAGTGTACGTCCACTTGGAGAGATGATATTTATTATCACTGAAAGATTAGAGTTACAAGATTGATTCACTTTTGGAGGTAATACATAAGAATAATTAACAATACAGACAAAATTCTGCAGAGTTTTAGCTCTCTAGGATGGCTACCATTGTTGTATAGAAGCTCCACTATTTATAGAGTGAAGAAATGATGAGGGGTAATTGCTATATAGCATCCCTAAGGTTTCGTTCAGTACATCTGGTTTGGCAAGATCCAATAGCATTTGGTTCGGCAAACAACTCAAGATCTGGACCGACATCTCCACTTTAGTTTGGACTGGCATGCCCAAATACCGAACGAGATTCTTGTTCGGCATCACCAAATCACCGAACGAAAATATTTGGTTCGGTCTTCATCTTCACCGCTCCAAACCAATGCCGCTCCACTTCCAAACCCCGAACAAAATCACAGCTTCAACACCGCTTCAAATATTACTTCTTCTCCCAACGAAGCCCCGGCTTCCCAAATCAGCACCGAATGAAATATTTGGTTCGACATTCCTTCTACCAAACTAAAATACGTCCACCTGAATCTGGAGCGGCGACCTTTTCTCATGCCTTTTGCGATGTTTTCTTCTTACATTTAGGGCTTGAATTCAGGTATCAAAACTAACAATCTCCACCTTGATATCGAATTCCATACAAGCCATCCAAGACAATCTACACCTGTATGCCCCAAGCAATGGATACTAACTAAATGAGCTTTGGCAAAGCCATCACCCATTACGCTCTGTCATTAAACTCTGGCAAGGCCACCGTCCAACAAAAAAATGTTCGAAGTACCCATTCCATGTAGAACCTATCAATCTCCATCATGAAAACAAATGTCTGAATGAACCATCTCAACTTTCCCCACGTGCCACCCCTTGGCACCTAGCACTTCATTAAGCAAATCAAGTCCGAGAAATGCTCGAACTTAGCAATAGACAACGACTTGGTAAACATGTCTGCTGCATTTTCCTTTGTGTGAACTTTTTGAAGACAAACTAGCTTCTCTTCACTCATCGAGACAAGGAATGACTCTCTCACCTCAATATGCTTCATCGTCGAGCTGAATGCCAAATTTTCAGCTAAGTGAATTGCACTCTGACTGTCACAGTACACATCCATGCCTTCATATATGAAGCCTAAATCACACAATAGTCGTCTCAAATAAAGCGTCTCCTTATCTGCTTCAACTACAGCTATGAGTTTTGCCTCTGTAGTAAACAAAGCCACAATCGTCTGCAACCTCGCTCTCCAACTGATCGCTGTCCCACCAAAAGTAAACACATATCTGGAGGTTGACTTCCTTCGATCTCTATCACTGACATAGTCGGAATCACAAAATCCAACCAAGTTAAAATCTCTTCCTCTGCCGTCAAAGACAACTCCATGGTTTGGAGTTCCTCTAAGGTATCTGAAGATACACTTCGCTGCTTCCCAATGCGCCTTTCCTAGATTCACCATGAATCTACTCACCAGTCCAACCGCTTGTGCAATTTCAGGCCTAGTGTAGACCATGGCATACATCAAGCTGCCAATTGCACTCGCATATGAGACCTTCTCCATGTAGGTCTTATCCTTTTCCGAGATCGGAGAGCCTTTACTAGAAAGCTGTATGTGCAAAGGCATGGATGCGCTGATTGCCTTTGCCCCTTCCATGATAAACCAAGCAAGTACCTTTCAAATGTACTCCTTTTGAGTGAGGCTCAAATGTCCTAGCTTTCTATCCCTTTGGATTTTCATACCCAAAATTTTCTTTGCTTCTCCAAGGTCCTTCATTTCAAATTCCGCTTTTAGCTTTAGCTTTAAACTATCGATTTCAGCTTTATCCTTGGAAGCAATCAACATATCATCTACATATAAGAGTAGGTGCACTTATCTAACATTATTTAAATGCTTGAAGTACACACCAGCGTCTTTGATGCTACAATCAAAACCAAGTGAAATCATAAAAGAGTCAAACCTCTTGTACTTCAATGACTTCATTAATTTACAAATCCAATTTTCTTTCCCATCTACAACAAATCCTTCTGGCTGTTTCATGTAGATGGTCTCATCCAAGTCTCCGTGTAGTAAAGTGGTTTTCATGTCCAGGTGCTCGAGCTCGAAGTCAAAAGCTACGACAATAGCAAGCAAAATGCGGATGGATGTATGCCTCACTACTGGGGAGAATATCTCATCATACTCCAGTGAAAACCCTTTAGCAACTAGTCTAGCCTTGTATCTCCCATCATCCTTCACCTTGAACATCCACTTGCAACATATGGCTCGGCTTCCTTAAGAAGGTGGTACCAAATCCCAAGTTTTGTTCTTCTTCAACGACTCTAACTTCTCTTTCATAGAGCACATCCACTTCGAACTGTCACATGACTTCAAAGCTTCATCAAGGTCAAGCGGCTCCTCAAGAACCATATGTAGGGCATAGTCAAACTAATCGCCAAGGCTAAGGTTCGGAAACTCCCAATCACCATATCTTTCGGACGGCCGAATAGTCCTACGACTGACTCGGGTAGGTACTGCTTTTCCTAAACTCCTTTTAGCTCCACCTTGAATTGAACTTCCTCTAGATCTACGCACATCACCAGCACTACTAGAAGGTACTTATGGACTATCCTGTGATGTTTCATCAACTCGTTTTCGTCGGCAACATCAACAACAACTCTACTATTTGGCTGGAACATGAGAACTTCTACCATCTTCTTAGGCCTATCAGAATCTTCTGATATGGTAGGTAGCTTCTCCTTCAGATTGAATATAGCAGACTCATTAAAAGTAACATGTTTGGAATGAACAATCTTTTGATCAACAGGGTTCCAAATTCAATACCCTTTGATACCATTGGTGTATCCCATAGCATGCCCTTGTATACTTTAGCCTCCAACTTGTCATCACCTGTATGGTGAACGCACACTAGACAACCAAAAATTCAGAAGTAACCAAGATGCACTGCTTTACCTCTACACTTTCCTCTAGAATCTTCCCATCCATGGCTGAGCACATAATTCGATTTATGATATGCACTACAGTTGATAATGCCTCAGCCCAAAAGCCTCTAAACAAGTCCACCGTCGATCTCAAGCAACGAGCCTTCTTCAGTAGAGTCTTGTTCTTTCTTCAACCTCATTAAATTACGGATCTCCGGTTGTAGTGAAATGTCTTCGAATGCCATGCTGTCTACAACAGTCGAGGAACTCCCTAGAGACAAATTCACCGCCATTATCAGAGTTCAACACCTTCAACCTAGAACCAGATTGATTCTCAATAAGCGCTTTGTAGTCTTTGAACTTCTCAAACTTTCTAATTTGGACTTCATCGCATACACCCATACTTTTTGAGAAAAATCATCAACGAAAGATATAAAATAATTTGGTCCTTCAAGAGAAGTAGTAGCAACCGGTCCCCAGACATCTGTATGCACGTACTCAAGTACCCGCCTCGATCTATGGAGTCCAACTCTAAAATATTCTTTAGTTTTCTTGCCTAACACACACTCCTAGCAAAAGTCCATGTTGTCGAAGCTTTCTCCTTTGATCATCTTCCATCTTCGAAGCAACTCTAAGCCCTTCTCTAAAATATGATCCAACTGAGATGCTAAAGCTTTGTGGCATCCAATGCATGAGAACTACCTACTCCAACACACGACTCTCCAAGAACTGTGGTTCCTTTCAGCAAATACAGATTTCAAAACACATCTCCTTTTATAAGAACTAGTGCACCTCTCGAAACCTTCGGACTATCCTTCTCGATAGTTACATTGCATCCCAAAGATACCAACTTCCCTAAAGAAATTAAGGACTTCTGAAGACCTGGAGCATACCGGACACCTGTCAAAGTGCGTATAACTGCATCAAACATCCTGATCCTCATCGTACCTTCCCCCATCGTTCTATAACTAGCATCATTACCCATAAGAATAGAACTTCCCTTTCATCCAACGAAATAACTGAAGTAATCCTTATTAGGCGTCGTATGGAAAGACGCCCCCGAGTCCAACACCCAATGGTTTGAGACATCCACTACCGCTGCAGGCAACACATTGTCAGATACAGACTTCTCCACCGCAAATGATGAAGAGCCGTCTTCTTCCTTCTTCTTCAAATCCGGACAATACTTTTTCCAATGACCAGGTTTCTTACAGACAAAGCACTTTCCATCCTTAGACTTTCCTTTTCTGCCATTACCGGGATTCCTGGACTTGGAACACCCTCTATAGTGCCAATTCTTCTTATCTTCTCTACCTCTTTCGACAAACAGGCCGTGACTACTACTTCCACCTCTACTCCCTTCACTTATCTTCTTCATCTGATCTCTCAAGCCCTCAGATAGAAGGCCTGACTTTACATCTTCCACTGTCAACTATTCTAGTGAAGATAAGGTTGTTAATGAAACCTGCGTATCGCTTCGAAAGAGAACACAAAAGAATCATTGCCATTTTCTCTTCATCCATCTTCAAGTCAATAGTCTTCATCTTCATCATGAGATCATCAAAGAATTTAAGATGTTCCTTCACCAAAGTACCCTCTTTCATCCACATGGTGAAAAATATCTTCAGTAGTATCGGACGGTTAGTCAGAGATATCTTCAAATAAAAATTTTCTAGCTTGGTCTAAATGCCCCTAACATTGGCCTCACTGCTAGTCTGTGAGATAACATTCTCTCCCATAGCTAGTTGTAAAGTAGTAAACGCCAATTGCTCCATCTCCTTCCTTTTTGCGACTGAGATGTCAGCTATCAACTCCTCAAGGGCAAACACTACTAGATGAACTTCATTGCTCATTAGAACAACCTTCATCTTTCATTGCCACTTCTCGAAGTCTTTATCCCCATTCCATTTCTCAATTGCGAACTATGATCTTGACGCGATATAAGTCCCCTTGACATAGGGTCTTGAAACAACTGGAGTCCCTTTACCTCCTACCATAGCATCTAACACTCCTCAATCAACCTTGCAGCTCTGATAACAGACTGTTGGGGAAATCCCTTCAGATGATCAGTCTAAGGGAATAAAAAACCTAAAGCAGCGGAAAATAATTGATTGTGATTGTAGTGAGACAATATAAACAGAGATAAACATTAGAACAGACAGTCATAGATCAAAACAATGCAGAAAATAAACAACACCAGTATTTATAGTGATTCCACTACCACGAGGCAGTGTACATCCACTTGGGGATATAAGATTTTATTAATCACCGAAAGATTAGAGTTACAAGATTGATTCACTTTTGGAGGTTATACATGAGAAGAATTAACAATACAGACAAAATTCTGCAGAGTTTTAGCTCTCTAGGACCGCTTCCATTATTGTTCAGAAGCTCCACTATTTATAGAGTGAAGAAATGATGAGGGGTAGCTGCTATATAGCATCCATGAGATTTGGTTCGGCACATCTGGTTCGGCAAGATTCAGTAGCATTTGGTTCGAAAAACAACATTCAAGATCTGGACCGGCATCTCCACTTCAGTTCGGACCGACATGCCCAAATACCGAATGAGATATCTCGTTCAGCATCACCAAAACACCGAACGAAATTTTTTGGTTCGGTCTTCATCTTCATTGCTGCAAACCAATGCCGCTCCATTTTCAAACCCCGAACGAAATCACTGCTTCAACACCACTCCAAATATTACTTCTTCTCCGAACGAAGAACCAACTTCCCGAATCAGTACCGAATGAATATTTGGTTCGGCATTCCTTCTACCGAACGAAAATACTTCCACCCGAATCTGGAGTGGTGGCCTCTTCTCATGCCTTTTGCGATGTTTTCTTCTTCCATCTAGGGCTTGAATTCAGGTATCAAAACTAACACTATTTCCCTTCAGCCTCTACCATACAAATCCAAACAAAACTTTAGGATTTCAACTATAGAGACAATATTGGAACCAAATTGAGCTACATAATTTTAGTCGATGAGATGGTGGGCGCTACTTTGACTGCTTTAGTAGTTGCATGTCATGGTAAGATGCAACTGATGGTGATAGGAAAGGGTTGGCCCACTTAAGGTGGTGAATCTGCAAGTGAAGAAATTGTGGGGAGGTACAACAGAGGATTGGATGAGCATTTAAATATTTAGTGTTATGATGCACGTAACATGTTTATGGAGGCAATCGAGTTACCACTCCAATTCAAAAGATAAGAAACCACCTCACCAGGCTCACCTATCCACAGTAGCTATGTTTAAGCAACCGATAACCTCCTTACCCATTTCATCATCCTTTATATCCACTTGAAAGAAAACCATGACATCAACATCTCTTTTAATGTCACCCTACAATACTTAAATCTTTCTCCGACTCCTACTACAAGTTTGTCGTCGACATTCCGAGATCTTATGTTTTTTCCTTAACAATCTCAAAACCACCCTTTAGCGGCCCTCCACTAACATCACTCTTCTTTTCCAAAAGCAAAATCATTTTCATCTCCATTGACAACAAGATCCTCTTTGACAACATCAAAACTTTCATTCTCATCATTTAAAGCCCCAATATTGTTGTCATCGTCTAATTTTCTCTTCATTCGTTTCCCTTCACCATAATCTCATTACATCCACTTCCTAATTGACAAGCTTGATTTCACTCTACGTAAATCTACCCCAATCTCCCTCTCCACCATCGCTTTCTCCCTGTCGTTCATCCAACCCAACACAATACTATTCAACTTCATCCTCTATTTCAAAAACCACACGTCTTCTGTCTTTAGTTATTTATTATAACAAACATTTTCGATCTTGAGGATATGGTAGATTTCGAGGGGATGGTGATGATAAAAATATGTACACACTACAATCCATAAATGTAATGTTAAGGCCACAGAAAACAAAAGAATGCATTACAAGATTCTAAATTAGTCTAGGAATACATAAAATGATCTAATCATGTATTAAGTAAATAATTAGTTACAACATTGGTCGTTAGTGGCTGAGTTGTCGATCGGTATTGTTAAATTGACAATTGCATGAACGAAAATGATAGGAAAATGTTAAATGAATTTTTTCCCTCTGTATTCTTCTTCCTCCTCTCATGTTCTTCTCCCTTCTACTATTTGTTTCTCATCTTTCTTCTCTTTATAAAATAGGCACCCCATCAGATCATCATCTACAATCAGGTCTCGACAATAAATGTTTTCTCATATTGATGCATCGAGTGTGCAATGCGGTAGCGTAATGTCATATTTTTCAGCGCTTTTTCCTAAGGGTTGTTATTCAACCTATAATATATATAAAAATTATCAATAAAAAATACAAAAATATATAGAGTTGGGTGTTTGCATCAAAATTAGCAATCGCCATTAAAAGCGACCTTATATGTGATATGTGATTCTATACTTAGTTTTATGTGATTTGAAGATCTCTAATACTTTGGTTAATCATTATTTATTAATCATAAGAATAGAACAACAAACTAACACGGATTACCTTTAAACTATAACAGGATGAATTGCGATTATATTCTCTTCACTGGATATCATTCATCATACTCTATTCAAGCTTCGGGTTGCTAGTTTCAGCTAGTCCAAAACATATTAAATGTCGAAAATAGACTGCTCAAGTGGGTGCAACAACAATAGTCTTCACACATCAATATTTTTACTTCAGGTTCCAACCAATGAAGTTAGCCCAACATCATTCATGCTCCATTCAGTTATCGAGTGAAAAATCCTAACTCGGACTGGTGTAAATCACCTCAAAATTCATGTACTCAAAACCTAGATAAGGAACTGCCAAGCGAATAAAATGATCTACGTACAACTTACGTACTCTATCCAATTGGTTTTTTAATTACCCTAATTATTTTTCATTTTAATTCACATTCATTTATCACTTAGTATTTCTCATTTAATACTAAAATAATTTGCGAACCATTTCATAAAATTTACTTCAAGTTATTAAACATTATATAACTTTAGTTCATATTCTTATATTACTCCACTATATCCTTAGAGTACATAAAAAATTATCTAATCCAATTTACTCAACATGGATATTCAATCAATTTAAAGCTTGTTTAAATTCTACTATCTTTAAGTTCAAGTGTTATATAAAATCATCTTTATATTTTCACCAACACTTATCTTCAATTATTTGTGAAAATTTTGAAGTTTCGACTATCCAAAATCATCGAAAATCCATTTCATTTTAACAAATGAAAATTACTGATCAACAGATCATACATAATGCACAACCATACTTACCCTAATGCATATGATACATGAGTCCATAAAATATCTTAACAGAGAACTCAAAAACTAAGCGCCCGATCTGATTTCAAATCATTATGAAATATATATCGTTATAACTTTTGTCTATCTAATCATACTTCCGAAATTTAAGTCAAAATCTGTTTTTACCAAAACAAACTCTGTAGCAAATCGCTACTGTAGCTTCCCCCGCTTTGAAAATCACAAATAAACGTCGATGATGTTGTAGTCATCATCAGAATCATTTCCAACGATAGAAGTGAGTTCAGTACATCCAAACCTTGCCTTTCGAACTTGACCAAAATCATTTTCAAAACAGTATCAAATACTTCGTAAATATTACTAAGTACCATGATATCTATTCGTAAACCAATTCCTAAATATTTACTTCCAAATAATACTAGTATTATTTTCCAAAACCTTATAAAACTGATTTCTAAAACACCAGGATTTAAGTTCTCAAATTTTTAGTTTAAATCCTATTCACATTTATAAACTATATTTATAAATCATATTTATATAAGTCATTTTCTATATAAAACTATTTATCAAATATTTATTCCAAAATATCCTTCTTTCTCAAAGTCTATAATAAAATTTTTTATTAAAAATAAATTTTTAATCCAACAGTGTCATCGAACACCTTTTTGAAACTTAATTTACAAGGTGTTCGTCTCGATGTTCCCACAAGTTATTATATACCCAACCCATTCAGTGAAAAAGCAAAACTGCTCATAAACTAGTCGTGCAAGCAAATCAAACAACAAATGATAATGATAGAATATTATCATTTCATAACAAATAAACACATCATAAATAACTATATCAATTTATGAAAACTATTCTTCTATATATAAAATATAATCTAAGGTAAAATTATTTCATTTACCAATTACAAAAACAATACTATGTTGGTTTGCTCTGTCCAAGTGTTTAAGTATCCCATTCAATAACGATAACAACTCGTATTGATCAGAATCCATAAGCCAATCTACAAACCAATCAACACAATAAAAAAAATGTTTTTATAACAATAACATATATGCACTCTCATATTCATACACACACACGCACACACACACTCTCAACTCATAATAAGGCATTCCATTGCCCTATCTCTTAACGAGTTATACCCACCAAAGCCAAAGTTCTCGCTTTACCTTCAACTCTAATACCACATATAATGACCCTCCTTTTCGATCCTCGAATGTCGACACTAATACATCCACGGTACTCACGTGCCATCACCCAAGTATCGGAAAGTCGAGTTGTTAGGGTAAAATAAAAAGGAAAAGAAATAGAACAAGAAAGATGAGAACACAATATCAGAATCTCACATGCAAAAATATAATATATAATATCTCAAAAGGTCTTTACCAAAAGGAAAACATTTATATACATACATCAATCGAAACTAACCTATCATCAATCTGGACAGTTATAACATCATGTCCTCACAAATGCTGATAAATATAATCAAGTAATGCAGCGGAAAATAAGTACGGTGGGAAATCATCCAGTTCCTCTCCAAGAACTCCAATGAACAACAGCTAAATCTAGAAACATACCCAAGATGACCCGAGCATTATAAGAGAATAATACCCAGATCAGTCCGGTAAACTAGCCTGAGAAACTTAAATCCCATTGAATTTATTATATTTTAAAAACTTTCAAAACAAGGGTATATTGTAAGACCACGTAGTCAATAAAAATGGATGGTTTTTCCATTATGATAACCAAACCATTCTATTATAAAATTCAGTTATAATATAATAATGTCTAAGGTGTGGAATATAAATAATCACATAGCGCGATGCAAGTGAGTATAAATCACAACAATAATAGGTATATAATCATAACCGCTAATGCATGTTCTCTAATTGTGTAGGATTTCCATGTAGATCTCTTTGGGGAAGTCGAATCCGAACTACTACACGAGGATCAGAGATTTCCTTCTGAAACATTGTACATCTCTAGTGAATATACCATAGGAAAACCATAGCTGGCCTTACTAAGACTGATACTTCGCTTTCGCATGCATATCCCAATAAGTATCTGCAACGACCCGGAATTTCACCGCTTTGATTTGCAAATATTTAGTTAATTTTAAATATTCAAATATATATGTTTTATGATGAAAGTAAAACTCTTTTTAATAATAAATAATAATGGTGTAATAGTTTTCAAAATTTGTTTACAAAAATATCTAGCTCGAAGAAAAATCGAAAATGTAATTGGAATTCGTTTTTCGAATTTACGACTTTTATCAGATAAAATTATCGAAAATGTTTTGAACTCTTTAATATAAATACATATTTGTAAATAAGTAAGAATTTTTTTGTATTTGTGTGTATAAGTGCATGTATATATACATGTATTTGTATCTAAGTATATTATGTTTAAAAAACATAAGAAAAATATCATATTAGGGGAGACATTAAGTACAAAAGTACTTGGAACATGTTTAAACATGTTTGTCTTGACATGAAAGGGATGAGGAGGCGTTGTGGGATGAATGATGAGATGGAAAGGAGGTGGTGACATGGCGTTCAAGGAGTGGAGGGTAAAGGATGAGGGGTAGTTTGGTAAATTTGCATGTTTATTTTTATTAATAAAGAGAATTCAAAGACTAGCATTTTACGGTGTAATTTTGAAATCCCAAAAATACCCTTACCCATCAACGGAAACCCACCACCCTTATCCATCAACGGAAGCCCACCATCAATTTGCAACATCCACCACTATCCCTTCTCAACAATCCATCAACAGAATTTTACTACCAATTTTCCACCGACACCACCAACAAAACAATTTGAAATAAAAACGTTGTGATTATCAAAACTTTTGCATTTGCAACACATATCTGTTTTAGCTACTAGATGTACGTACGTGCAGTATATACTGTTTCATATAAAACTAAATTTTCCATTTTCTTTTTCATTTTATTTCATTTTCTATTCTCTCAAACTTCTTAGAGCTTCATGAAATCTTTTAATGGCTTCCCTTTAGAATTATAAAAAAGTTAAATCTGAATTTTCACTCCTTTTTAAAATGCTTTAAAAACTTAGTTTTAAACTTTTTCTTTCTCCATTCTCCCCCACTTCACTCAGCTATAACTTCCTATAGATTACTCCAAATTAGGATTTTCATTTTTTTAAAACATGTAGAATTCTAGTGGCTACAATTTTCATTTATGTGACGACCCGGCTTCCTACGCCTAGGAAGACGTGTCATCAATAAGAAAGAAAGGGATAGAAATAGAAAAGAATAGAAAGAAAGAATAACAACATCAGAATCTCACAGCGGAATGGAATAAAATATAGTATATCAACATAACTATTACATAGTTATACACATCAGAGTTATACAATTTCATACAACATGACTATCATATACATATCAGTTAGGACATACATCTCAAATATCATGAACTAACTAACACAGCGGAACTATATAGCTAACTACATACGTCTGATCTCCTGCTCCAACTCCTCCAGAATTCGTCAAAGCTAACCTGAATCCCTTGGCTACCCGTAAAAATTTGGGTACCCGAGAGTTTATGAAAAACAAAATACAAACTCCGGGTCAGGCATGGGTCTGGTATGAGTAAACGGGTTAAAGTTGCTTAACTTTGAAAATCATTTAAAATAAAGGTATCACGTAAGACTTCCCACACATAAATACGGGTAAGTTTTTACCTTACGCTAACCAAAACATTTTATAGGAAATCCAGTGATATTATAATAGTGTCTAGGGTTTTCAAGTAAAATACAGAAATAGCTGAAATGCTTACATCTCACATTTCAACATAGATGGGCACAATCAAAACGTACGGCGCTTATTGGAAATTGGATCCCATACAATGGCAGGGCTACTGGGGTACCGCCCGTCACAGTACGTGGTCTAGATCACAGTACCAAGGAGCCACCCTTCCCCTGCAACACAAGGCCGGAACCATTCCTTACTGAACAGTCCCGAACAAGATAACTCCACAGTTGGCTGCAGACCAACCGCCCACACAGCCGAATAAAAGGGACATCTAGACAGGGGTATACCTCGTCCTGCTTGGGCATGACCCACCTAACCTTGCTGCACATCCCCTGTTTTAGCCATTCCCAGTTGATGAGGCTTGAGGCTGCGTTTACCTTTTAAGAACATATTTCTTAGAATGCTCATCGTCCGCCTGACGATGTGCTGAAAGCATTCAATCCATACAAGTTCGTTCCGGGTTCGAACGAAACCAAAGGCATTATCTCGTTACACTCATTTTGGAATCACCCTCAGAGTTAACGACGATAACCCTTGCATTCTGAAAACACCATCTCGATCTTCACTTGAGATTACACGACCTAACGTTTAATTTGGATCGATATGGTTTTCGGAATATCAATTGATACCCGATCCCGGTCTCATCGAAATCCAAACGCCATTTTAAAGTCCAAGTTATCTAATTAACTTAACAGTTTAAATTTAACAATTGAATTCATATAGCAATTTAACACAGATAAATAACATCAGATAAACATATAGCGATTTCATACAGACAAATCATACACAATCATCACAGATATATCCAGAATATCACAGAACATCACAGAAATAAATAAACATCATAGGAAATCAATATAATCATCTATTCATATCAACAAGATTGATTTGTTTTAAACTTAATTGCAAACTTAAACATAAATTATACTTTATTCATGCTTAATCAATTACACATTAATTAACTTATTTCCATTTATTAATTACTTATTAATTATTCACTTAATTAATGAATTAATTCTTAATTACTAATCAATACCTTCATTATTGATTTATAAAACTCAATTACACAATTTATTTAATTAATCATTAATTGTTAATCAACTTAATCGTTTAATCATTGATTAATTATTTAATCAGTTAACTATGATTTGTTAATTTATTAACTATCAATGATGAATTAAATTCTTAATTACAAACAAGATTATTAAAATCTTTAATTACAAATTTGATTATACTTTGACTATTTATTAAATAACAATTATAAAATGTATTACATACATAATTAACTTTGATTTTAAATAATTAACTCATTCTTGTTTTCTATAAATCTTTAAAGTTCTTCTTGGCTTATACTGTTTGTAAACATTAATAACCTGATTAATACTAGCTTATAAAACTTTAACTTAAATTACAGTTAACAAAATTCACAAAATTCCAGGCATTGGAAACCCGAAGCATACACCGTGCTCCACTCGGGTAGTACTCGAGTCCATCCATTTCATCTCTCGCGTCAAACTCCTGTCTTCTCTCCTCTTTTTTTTTTTTTAAAGTTCAAAGTTTTGAACTGTTACGGCAAATAAACACACGCGCCTATACAAAAAACTCGACCCAGCTAAATAAAAAAAAACCCGAAGCCAACACGCGACTAACTCGAGT
Organism: Allium cepa; assembly: GCA_030765085.1. NCBI lineage: Eukaryota > Viridiplantae > Streptophyta > Magnoliopsida > Asparagales > Amaryllidaceae > Allium > Allium cepa. Next base: position 294,391,600 of record CM060941.1, on the reverse strand, counting down.
TACACTCGATTGACATTACCCAGATCCTTCCTCACCGCCGTGCACCGCCGTGCACGTGCACGGCGGTCCACCGCCGCGCCACCACCACGCGTCACCACCCCCAAATCACAAACCACTCCCTTACTCGAAATCACCGCCCAGAAGTGTACGACCACCCCAAAATCAAAATACACCTAAAAGTCGAACTGTAACAAGAAACACAGTTGACAAAAAAAACCTCGTACTCACCGCCGCGACCTTCTGAGGTGACGTGGCTTTGGTCGAACCTTGCCAACACCCCACTCGAGCCTCTACCCAAGTCCTAAGTCACTCGGTGATGCTATGTTGTCGCAATCATCAAAAATACAGAACCCAAAACTGAAGAACCCATAAACCCTATTTTCCTTCAATTCTCAACAATCTTGTATTTATAAATTTTTTTAGCATTTTTCTAATGATCTATAATCTATACACAAGCTTCATACAAATTTTCATCATTAATCATTGAGTGAATCACCTGATATTCATGAAAAAGCCTCTACAGTTCATTCATGAACTGCTCTGTAAATAGTTAGCCAAAAATTTTGATTCTTGTCTTAAAAATCATATTACTGTATGTTAAATCAATATATAAACTCAAATTTTCAATTTAAGTTACTTGAAATTTTACTTTAATTATACTTTATACTGTAAATTCAACTTACAGTATTCATGCTATAATTAAAACACAGATATCCAAAGTTGACAAACATAACAGAACATCTTTATAACAACATAGTACTTTATTCATAAGTCAATTATAAAAATTAATTTCAAAAAGTTGGTTTACTTACCAAGATAGCTTACTGTGTAAACTTGAAACAGAGAGTGGTGTAAGAAACAACAGTTGAAATTTTGAGTTTCCAGTAAACTTATTGCTTCCTGACTTTTTCTTTGAACTTGCCACTATGAAGTTTTGTTTATATTTCTCTTTTTTTTTTTTCAGGTTCTATGCTTTTGCAGTTACAAATGAATTAAAGGATAAGAAGATGTATACAAACATTTATAACTTCCAACAAGACTGTCTTCTTGCACAAGTCTTGGCTTGATAAAATATCTTGCCTTATTTTATTATGTACTCAAGCCTAAGACAATTCAAATTTCGGCTGAAAGATAATAATTGTGTTTTTCAATACATAAAAGTAGGCTAATTAAATGTTTATGTTAACATATATGTTAACATATCGTAGTGTTTGCTGTCACAAACATTATTTCAGGCATTGTCTGTACTGAATGTATTCATATAGGTTTACATCAATTAGCATTTGCTGACTTATAAATTTATATAAAGATCTTTACAGGCTTAAGTTTGTACTAATGTGTTTTCATATGGTTTTACACTACAATGCTTTACTGACCAGTTTTGTTGACTATGCAAAAATACATGTAGGTTTGGTCTGAACATACTTATGCCAATATATAAATTAATGTTTGCTTGCATGTTTGATTTCTTATGTATATACAGTTTGCAGGTTTACATTTGTGTTTGAACTAAAAGTTTTCATTTCTATTTATATCTTATACCTATTATATTTGTACTTATGTTTGTAATCCTACCTTTATGTTATATTTATGTTAAATATAAATAAGCTTATGTTTATAACCATATTTATAAGTATTTATATTCATATAGAAGCTCATGTTAAATATTTATAAGCTTATTTTATTTTAGTTATAAAAGCTATTGTTTAGAAACAGTACTTACATCTTATTTTTATTCAAATCTTAATTTTTCCAATATTTCATTTGTAATGTATTTGCACCTATGTATTTTATATTTATATTTAATATGAATAAAATTGTATTATTGTACTTATTTTTATTAACTACATTCTTATATCTGATATTAAATGCCATTCATACAAAACCTTTAATTTAATTAAATAAAACAGATTTAATTTTAAATGTTGTTAAAGAGTCTATTGTTATTTTGAAATTATAAATTCCTTTATAATCCATATACAACTAATAATATCCAACAACTTATTTATTTATAAATGAAAATATTTTTTTATTATTTAAATTTGATCAAAAACTTATGATAATAATGGGGTAAAATTCCGGGATGTCACAATTTGAACCACTTTTTCAAATTTTAATATTTTTGGATCAAAATACATTTTTTTCCCGACTCATTTTCGGACCTATATTTTCAAGGCCGAAAATAGCACTCCTTCTTTTGACCATATCTTCCTCAAAAAAAAAAAAAAAAAATCGAGTGATTCCTTTTTTAAAATTGTAAAGAAAAGAATTTCCATCAAATTTTCTTTTGACCATGTTTCAAAATTTCAAGAGTAACATGTCCAAAAATCAAGGAGAAGTTGACCCATTTTCGAGTTGATTTTTGTGGTTTTCCAAGCTTTGCAAGCTCTTAAGTGTTTCAAGTTTTCAAAAGAGTTTGCTTTAAGTTAATAAGTTCCGATAAGTAAAATTTTGTTTTGGGAAAGTTTTTGACTTTTTATGTTAGTTAGTATATTGCATGATATGTTGGCTTGAATTGGTTAAATTGTCATGTGATTGTTATATGTACATGTTGCTTGTATGTGAAATGACATTAGGCTTGAATTTGAAGGCTAAAATTGTTGTGAATGGGTTAAAGCTTACATCTTGCTTATGTTTGTGGTGTGATGTGATTATGGATGTTGTGGTTATGTATAGACTCGGATATGTGATATATATGCTAAGGAAGTTGACACATTGGTATGAAACTGGCAATTGAATTTTTGTGTGAAAATAGTGTTAGTTTTAAAGGAAGTCAAAATCATTTCAAAGGTTTCAACTTTGTTTCCATATACAAACTCTTACTGTATGTTTTGAGATAATTTAGAAAGTATTTAAGGGTTTAGTTTTTAGAAAAGAAAGCCAGAAACATTTTCAAGTTACTGCATCCATAGCGATAGTCGCCGTGGCTATAGTTTTGCTTAAATCCCATTTTTATGAAATTTGGTTTTTATAATTGAAAGTATTTTGAAAATGTTTTATAAACTTAGTAATGATGTTTTAGAAGTTAATTAAGAGTTTAATAATTTTTTAATTAATTAAGTTTAGTAATTAATAAATAATTTAGATTAAACGAGGTCTATTAAAGTGGAGATTAGCTTTAATTAATTATCTTTTAAAAACAAGATTAAAATTTGATTAATTATTAATTAATAAAGATTAATTTTTAATTAATTATGAGTTAAGCATATAATTTATTTTTAATTAATTATTATTTGAATATGTTTTTTAATTATTTTTAATTATAAATTAATTAAGGTTTTAACTTATAATAAATTATGTATTAAAGGTTTAATTTATTATTTATGTTTTAATTAAAGATTATTTCATTAAATAATTGAGATTAACTAATTTAATTATTAATGAGGTTTTAAATCATTATTTGATAATTAATAAAGGATTAATTAAGGGTTTAATTTATAAAATTTATTTATAGATTTAATTATTTATTAATTTATAATTAAATCAAGTTCAAATTTAATAATGATTAATTATGTTTTAATAAAGAGTTTAACTTGTAATTAATCATTTTAATAATGGAGTTTTAAGTTTTTAATCCTTGTTTTCCAAGAATCAAATAGTTTTGAAGGTACTTCTTTTCCAAACATGGTATTGAACACAAGGAATTCAAATGTCGATACCATTAAGGAGGCAAGCAATTGTAAACGAGTTATGTAAATGATTTTATTGTGTGGACATGTGTTAATAGAATAAATCACCGTTCTGCTATAAGTTGATTGTTTGGACATCTGATAGAAGAATAAATCCCCTTTTGCTATAATATAATTGTTTGGTGTAGATATATGTTTAGTAGAATAAATTCCTATTTTCCCATAAGTAGAGAATTGTTTGGACATCTATTTAGCAAGAAAAATCACCATCCTGCTATTATGTTATTTGGACATGTATATGCTAGTTGAGTTGTATTGATATGTTATTCCCTGATTTGGATATGAATTGCATTTACATATATGTTGATTTATGTAAATAAATGGTTAAGTGACTTGGAAGTGAAATTGATGTTAAATGGTAACTTAAATTACTGCCACTGGGATTTCTAACCCTCCTTTTGAATAAAGTATGGTTTTGAATTAATTTCAATTATATAATCAATTTGGGGTGAAGGTTTATAAATAATTTTTCAAGTTTTATTATTATTTTATAAAGGTATTTATAAATAATAACTTGTCTATAAAAATGGGTTTTACTAAGTAAAAGCGTTTATTTAAAGTGATTTAAAACGATGAGTTGCAAAAGATATTTTGTAAAGGATTTTCTTAAAGAAGATCTGTCAAAAGAGTTTTAAATGTGGAAATGTTGTATTAATGATTTTAGAGGTTTGTAAAGAGATTTTGTAAATTGACTTGTAGACTTATAAAAGTGTTTTATAAATTGATTTTGGAAATTTATAAAGGTATTTAAATGCGAAATGAGCTTTTAAAAGAGAAATTTTATAGAGGATAAGTGGATCGGTTTATAGTAAGTAATGTTTTCAAAAAGAAATTTGAAAGGATGGATTTTTCAAATTTTTTGATAATATACTTGTAGCCCTAAGATAAGTATAAATATTTTCCAAGTAAAAAGGGGAAGTAGGGGTTTTGGAAATAGTGTTGTGTAAGATCTTTAATCAAGTTTTATAAAGTGATTATATTTATTAATTTTAATTAATAAAGGCTCAGTGGATCCCATATGGAATTGATTCAATGTTTGAATGTTTATTTATTTGATATTTAAATAATTGACTATGAAACTTGGAAAAACGCAACTTTCGAAATATCTAGGAGAAACACGTGAGTTATATGGCATAGTCATCCCCAATGATGCTGTATTGTGCGTATAAATCTTGTTTTGTTCTTCTAGGATAAATGATAAGGAAATTCGTCCGCTAATGATTAGGAGGTGAACTCCGCTCTTATCTTTTATCTGCTTATTTCTTAAAGAACCGGGTTTGAGTTACCAAAAATTATCGTAAGTTGTTTTGAAGAGACCAGGATCAGATATGTTATCCGAAAACCACTTCGATCCAACTCAAGCGTTTCGAACTGAAGATTTCTTAAAGAGTATGGAATCAAAGACAGAGTTTTGAAGTGCAAGGGCTATTTATTACTAACGCTAAGGGTGATTCCAAAATGGGTGTAGTGGAGGTAGTGTCTTCGGTTTTGTTCAGTCCCAAAACGAACTTGTATGGATGAATGTCGTCGTTACATTGTTGCCTGAAGGGTCGTGTTAGCATTCCAAGTGGGAAGTGCTATATAAAGATAAATGTAGCCTCAAGCCTCATCAACAGGGAAATGAAAAAAATCGGGCATGCAACAGAGCCATGTGGGTTGCTCCAATCAGGATATGTTAATCCCAAATCAAGATCGATTACTATCTACTCATGTATGCTTCAGTGCAAAAAGTGGGGTGTTCATTTTCGGTACTACTAGTCAAGTGGTAGGCCAATCCTATATGGTAGGGTACAAGATGTTCTTGTTAGACCCCAGTGCATTTTATCTAGAGGTGTACCATCAGATGGTAGTTCCTTACCTTCTCATAGTATGGAATCCATTCTCTAATATGTGCCTTTACGGTTTTAGATGTACCCAACTATGTTGAAATGTAAGATGCCATCATTTCAGCTATATTCATATTTTACTTGAACCATTAGACATTATTATAATATTACTGGATTTTCTATAAAAAGTGTTTTGGTTATCTTAAGGTAAAAACTCGTCCGTGTTTATGTGCGACGTGGTCTTACGAGATATCTTTGATTTTAAAAGGGTTTTAAACATAATAATTCAGTTGCTTGAGTTTACTCACACCAAACGTATGTCTGACCAGGAGTTTTATTTTCTTTTTCTAAATCTCTTGGGTGCTTAAATTTTTATGGACAGCCCAGTAGTTCAGGCTTTCCCCGGATGCATCTTGGAGGAGCTTAGAGCAGGAGGCTTCACCGATAGCTAGTTATTATCTTGTTTCCCTTGTTTATTTGTATATTGTACCAGTTATGTAGGGACATGCTGCTATAACTGTCCAAGGTTAAAATTTGTATTAGTATTACTCTAATGTATCATTTAGAAATGACTTTGTAAAGAATTATGTCGATTAATATATGTTATTCCATCGCGTTGTGAGATTATATGATTGTTGAGTTTCTTCTTGTCTTCTATCTTCTTTCTTGCCCATAACGATCGGTTTTTTCGACACTTGAATGCTCGACATGCAACAGTGGACGTATTATGTCGATTTTTAAGGGTCGAAAAACCCATTCGTTATAGTATCTCTAGAAATGGCGTCGCATGCACCCTATGGGTTTGCCAACCTTACCAGCTATGTCTCCTATCTCTGGTTTTTGTTACACAGATAAAGAGGCTATGTTTGGCATTCTAGCCCATGAGTCACCACCCAAACATATCTTCCACACGAGCTCTAACTCGAACAAATCACGGAACCACACATGGATTCCCATATCTCAAACAGATATCAAAACCATAATGGATTCCTCAACAGATCCCGGAATCACATATGGATTCCATACCTCAACTGGGCTTGGAATCATACACAGATTGCCATAGTCTGAATAGATCACGAACAATTACATGTGTTTGAGCATCTCAAACAGATCTCTAATCTCCACATAGATTCCAACATCACAAACTAATCACGAATCAATCACGGAGTCAATCACGAAGCACTCATGAACCAATCACGAAGCAACCACGAACCTCTTCCAAAGCATAGAACATGTATATGGTTTTAGAGTGGTAATGATTTCAAGTCATCTCATATAAGTACACTCCACAACTTAACAAATGCTCTAAAAACCAATCGATCAATTTTCTGGAAAGCTCAACCTTGGTTCTGTGTGAAATAAACAGACATATATAAGATCGGAGATCATCCCCTAACTGTATAAGCGGACGGATTTCCTTATCATTGTCCTAGAAGAGCAAAACGAGTTTATACCTACAATATGGTATCACTGAAGATAACTGTAACATATAATTCTCGTATTTCTTTTAGATATTTCCAAAGTATATTCTAGCTAAGATTCGATAGTCATTTCTTTAACTATCAAATAAACAAACAATCCAATACAACGAGAATAATCGCAGATGGGAGATTCTGTCCCGTATACTGTACATAAGCAGTAACACACAAAGCATGATCAAAAGAAACCGGCACAATCAAGTCATATAAACAGCTTCTAATCCCTTTTTTAATTAATCTTCTTATATTAATAAAAAGCTCTTTTATTAGCAAAACTCATTTTTACTCAATAAACTCCTTTATAGATGAAACTCCATTTATTAATTAAACTCATTATTTAATTAAAACCTCACTATTCATTTTCAACACATTTTAACACTTTCCAAAAGTATTCATATACTTGTCTCAATCGCACAAGTATATTAACAAATCAATTTCAATAGGCTTAAGACAAACTTTAATCAAACACTGTCACTACAAACCCAAAACAATTTTCACTTATGATTATCTTTAAAACATTCTTTTTAAAGCTCTATTTACATTCACAAGAACAACCAAAATGGGGTAAAGACGAATGTTATTAACACATTGCCACAACAAACCCAAAGCAAATCATACTTGTTATTTATGTGATAACCCGGATTTTTGAGCATCTGTAAACCGATAATTAACTAGATTGAATCAGTAAAAATATTGAATTATAGATTAAAACAAATGAATCTGACCAAATAAATATTTATATTTGTAATTGTGCTGTGTATATATATATATATGGAATTATTTTATACAAATTGAAATAGTGTTTGTTTAGATATATATATCAAATTGATTTTTAAATTGGACTTTAAAATTTAATTTGAATTTGGATTTGAAAAAAAAAATATAGATATCTCAAAATATTTTGGACTTAGAAATAATATTATATATATGATTTTATTTATTTATCTAATTGGTTTTAAATTAAAAGGGATTTATTTATATATTATAGAATAATGTATTTACTTAATATATATATATATATATATATATATATATATATATATATATATATTATAAAACCCTTTAAAAATTCATTAATTCAAGGAAATTACACTCGTAAGTTAAGTGTATATAGTTCAACAAATGTAAATAAATTAATGCATGCTAGGGACAAATGGAAGTAAATTAACAAGTGACCTTTTTTTAATAAGTAAAATTAAAACAAGAGTATTAAAACATCCCTACACCTTCTTTCTTTCTTTTTCAAAATTTACTTAAACCAAAACCTGGGAAGGAACTAAAACCAGGAAAATAAAATTCAAGTTCAGTTGAAATCAAATTCAATTTTTAATCAAGCAACAAACTCAAGTCTAAAATCAAGTTAAAGCAAAGATCTGATCATCTCAATAATTAATTAAAGTTCAAAACTTTCAAGGCTTGGAAGCAAGTAATTAAACAGTCAGTTTAAAACATCAACTTAATCAAGTTCAGACCTAATCAACAGCAATTCGATCAAAATTCAAGTTTCAGTTTTTCAAGGAGATCATCATAGCATTTTCCAGCATCTCAGAATACCTTCTCTGTTCCCAGCAGTTAAGGTGAGTAAATATCTACTAAAATTAAAAAAAAAGTCCTAAGTGATAACTGATCTGTTGCATGTTAGACTTCTATAATGATTAATGCTTGCATGTTTATTTATAGGTGTATTATCTGTGTATATGGATGTGTATGACTGTGTATGTGTACTTGATTGTTCTTCTCTGTTTTTAAAACTACAGAGAGTAGATATAAAAGAAATTTCAAATCCCCTTAACAGATCGTTGTTAAGTTTTACGCTGCAAACATGATGTGTTTGTTTAAAAACAAATTTAAGTTGAAAATTTTATTAAAGTAGAATAGAAGTGAAAATCTCCTGAAATTAAAAGAGTACAGTAGAAATTCTTTTACCCTGATAAAATCAATCAACTAAATTTACTGTTTCAAGTTTATATCTCGAATTTTCATCGAAAGTCAGGATTTTTAAAACAAAATTTATGATTTTTAGATTTGAATTTAATGAGAATTTTTGGAATATCTAAAATTGGGATTCTGAGTAAATTCTGATGGTCACAAGGCCTGGGGTGGTCGGGAATATTGCTGGGGGTGGAAGAGGTAATGGAGGTTCAGGGAAAAATGGCAGAAAGGATTTCTGATGGCCGTGGTGTCGGCGGTGGGGTGATCTAGGTTATAAACCTAGTTTTGGTCTAGCTTGGGAAGTGGATTGCTGCTAGTTTTATGATGTATCGAGATCGATGGAACTTTGGGCGAAGGTTCGTTGATGAATGAAGTTGAAGTGGCCGGAGTTTCTCGTCGACAGGTTGTCGGAGTTGTGACTTTGAGGTGGTTTCGGCCATGGCAGTTTGTTCCAGTTTTAACTGGGCAGCTCGATTTTAATTCGAGGCAGAGCAAGGTGTTTTGGTGATTGGTGGAGGTTGCAGTGACAATGTTTGGTATGCTAGAGGGTTCATCGGAGATGGTAAGTGAATTCCGGCGATGTGCATGTGTACAATGGAAGGTTTTGCGTCAGGGATTGCTGTGTTTTGGGTTGGAGGTTCTAACTCGAAGTATAGGTCGGGTTATGGGGTAGGTAGCTCGAGTGTAACTCGATGTAGCTGGAGTGTGAACCTGATAACAGTTGTGGTTACAGTTTTTTTTAAAATTTAAATTTAAAATGAAACTTTTAGAATTTATGAAAAGGAAATGGAATTTGTAAATGGCTTGAGTTATAATCAGGTTCAAATTGAAGCAGTTTGATTTAAAAGAAACTTTCAAGGATTTAAAAGTTTTTATAAAACAAGTTTTAAATTTAAATAAAGGAAATTTTAAAACTTTGAAATAAATCTTGCTTTTGGTTCCATTCTTGAATATAAATATTTTCTTTGACATGTTATTAAGAAGTTTAAAATTTGTTAAATTTAAATCTTGTTAAGTAAATTTAAAGTGATTTTAAATTTAAGTTAAGAAATGAAATTTGAAGGTTTATATAAAATAAGTTTTTAGATTCAAATTTGAATCTAGTTTTTAAAACTACTAACTGATAAATGTTTAAATATTTTTTTAAGTTATGTTTTGATAACTTTAACTTATCAAGTTAAAATGATATTCTAAATCCTAATAAATGATTTAATTAAGTAAGTTATGCATAAAGATAAAATGATTTAAATGTTTTAATAATAATTAAGATATTTATAAGATAATGTTTTATCTTAAGATAATTAAAGTTTATTATCTTGAAATGAATTAAGTTAATTAAGGATTAATTAACTATTATTTAGGGTAATTAATTGTTATTAAGGATTAATTAATTTGTTATTAAGTTTTATTAATTGATAATTAAGGTTTATTAATTAATAATTAAAGGATAATTAATCTATAATTAAAGATTAGTTAAATTGTTTTAAAGTTAATTAAGGGATGAATTACCAATTGTGATTAAGGAAGTGAATGTGATTTATTTAAGTTAATTAATTTGTTAAAGATAATCTTCTAATGGTTGATTAAGTATAAATACTTAATAGTGTAATTACTTAGGGCAAGTAATTAATGTATAATTATTGGATGTAATTAACTAAAGGGAATTACTTAATAGAAAGTAATTAAAGGATAATTACTTAGTAGAAGTAATTAAGGATTAATTACTAGGTGTAATTAATCAATGAATTAATATAATTAATTAAGAAATTATTTCAATAGTTAAGTGATCAATATTGTTTATGAATGATTGAATGATGTTTAATGCCTTGAATTGGTTGATATCTTTGATATAAATGCTTGGTGATATGATATGTTTGGGTGGACATTGATAATGTGGATATTTTATGATGATGAATTGCTGTGGAAAAGTGACATCCAGTATTCACTTGAAAACTTGGGATAAGATGACAATGGATTCGAAGAGACCGGAGTGGGGTATTAGTTAATACCCGAAACCACTTCGATTCTTTATAAATTGATATGTGAAATCAATAAGCTGGTTTGGAATGATTTAAGTGAATTGGACCATTTAATCTAAGTTTTGACACTTAGAAATTGATGTGTGAAATAGGTGATGTCTACAACAACTTGTGAAGTTGTAAATTGATGTAAATTACCCCGGGTTTGTATAAGTCGTATGTTTTTGTGTTCCTTGTTAGATGAGTTTACTCACGCTGGTTTCCAGCCTGACCCGGGTGTTACTTTGATGTAATGCTCAGGTCAGACCGAGTATTACAGATTTTCAGGATAGGACATTCTGGAGCTCGGGAGGAGAGCTAGATAGCAAGAGCGTATGAGGTGTATTCTTCTATGGTATTTTTGTTATCTGGACAGGATGTTTTACAATCCAGTTTTTATGGGATATTGTAACTCTGATGTATATAAATATAAATTGACAGATAGTTTTCTTTGTATAACTGTTATTATTATTTGCTATTATATTTTATCCGCTGCAAATGTGAGATGTTGATGTTTCAGTTTTTTTCTTCTTTCTCTTTCTTCTTTTTCATAACTATCTGGAGTTTTCGGGATCGAAAATTCCGGGTCGTTACATTTGGTATCAGAGCAGAAGGTTAAGCGAGAACCTTGGTTCTGGTGAGATTACTCGTTAAGGATACGGTAAGTGGTACCCTAGGATAAGTTAAGTGTGTGTGTGTGTATATATATATATATATATATATTTATGAGAGCGTACTTGTTATTTTCTTATATAAAGATTTTAAATGATTTTATATAAGAATATATTTTGATATATAAAGCAATATTTCTTTCTAATAAATATTAAGGTAATTGGTTGTTAAATTATTAGGATTAAATTAAGTGGTAATAGAAATACAACCAAATTGAAATTAAATTAAAGATAAGTTTGAAATGGATTCAAACTGAAATTAAAATATTGAATTTGAAGAAGAAATTTTTAGAATAAAATAATAATGAATTGGTTTCTAGATATGATAATCTTGGCTATTATCATAAATGGTTGTTGTGTTTGATAATAAAATGTGTATTAAGGAATAAGAAAAATGAAATGTTTTAGGGAAGTGAAACATTTAGGCAAGTATGGAACTGAAGATGATAAACTGTGAAGTTTTAAATATAGTTCCAGAAATTTAAAAATTTGTTTCAAAGTAATAAAGAAATAATAAATTTATTTGAATGAAAGGGTCCTATTTCAAACAAGGGAGTTTGAAATTTAAAGGAATTTGTTTGAATTTAAAGCCAAAGGTGGTTTAAAATTTAAAAGTAACCAGGTGTGTAAAAGAAATAATATGTATAAGGAGTATACATAATATCAAAAATGGTTCGATATTTTCTTTGGAATGTGATGTGAAACCCAAGTGAAGTAGGTTTTAAATTTAAGTGGGAAGATTATTTATGAGAAGTTTCAAATTTGAAATGGAAATTCAAATTGAGTAGAGTTGACTAGATTAAGTAAAGTGAATTTAACTTGGAAGAAGTTAAATAAGTCTGAATGATCAACCTGATTTGGAAATTTTAAGGTGAAATTAAGATTTAACTTGGAAAGTTAAATGGTTGGTTGGAATTGAGAGTTTGAGTGATCTCAAACTGGGTTGAGATCCGAAAGTTGGAAATGAATGGATGTTTTAAAATAATTTGAATGACACCATCCTGTTGTTATTAATAATCCTTAAACTGTAAATTGGAATCATTTTGGACTTAAATTTTAAATGTCTAAGGTAAAACTTCAAAGGTTTGGTTTCAAAATTGAAATTTGATGATAAGTTGAATTTCAAAGATTTAGTTGTTTAAAAAGGATTCGAGTTATTATTTAAACTTTGAAAAAGGATAAAAATGGAATTTGGATTTAGAATTAAAATGGTTTAAAGATATAAGTTGATTTGATTTAAAGGATTAAATCAACATTTAAAAATTTAACTCGAATTTATATAATTCGGGATGGTTTAAATTTGAAATTTGAATTGAATTAATTCAAATTAAATTTGATTTGAATTAATTAGAATTGTGATTGAAGATGGATGAGTTTAAAATTCAAATGGAAAATGTGAATTGGATTGATTTGAAATGATTTGAAATTTGAGGTGGGTTCAATTTGAAATTAGTCCGAATTGATTTGAATAATTTGAAATTGTAATTAAAGTTGAATATATTTAAATTCAAATTGAATTTGAATTGAATTTGGGAGGAAATCAAGAATAATTCAACTTGATTTGGAAATGGAGTTTGAAATTGGGATTAATTCAAACTGGAGTTGAAATGGATTGAAATTGGAACTAGTTCAATTGAAATTTATTTGAATTAGTAGAATTTGAGATCAAGATTGAATAAAGTTAAATTTGGAAAGAAACTGAGGTTAATTCAACTTGAATTGGGTTGAATCAATTTCAATGGAAATTGAAGTTATTTAAAATTGGAATTGGCTCAATTTAAATGGAAGTGGAAATTTAAATTGAATTGATGAGAATGGAGATTGGGAAGTGAGCAGTTTTGACTCTGGACTATTTTTAATATAAATTATTTTAATATAACTGTTTTAAATCTATTTTCAAAACTATTTACTATACAACTTTTCTTTTTAAAACCCAAGACTATTTTATATTTACTTTACAATTATTCTTGAAACTGTTTAACGATTTTCCAACTGTTTTATAAACTTATTACTATATTCCACCTATTTTACAAAACTAATTATTATCTTACTATTATTTTGCAATTATCTAAAATTTATAAAATTATTTTAACTATTTTCTGACTATTTTACACCTATTTTACAAGCTATTAATTATTTTCCAACTACTAATCTATTTTTAAAATTTTCAAGCTATTTTCTAAATAAACTGGTCAGAGATCAAACTGTTATTGGTTAAATACCCAATCGAAATAAGAATAGAGGTGATAATCCAAATGGATTGAAGCAATTGTGAGTAAGTGAATGAAAATCAAAGTGAATGTGAATAGAAATGGAATTGATTTGGAAAATAACCAATAAAGATAAATACGTAGGATGTACATATATTATTCTATTCGCATAGTGATTTGATCCAGATTCGAGCACAAAATTTTGAGATAGTTTATCGATCCGAGTTGGGATCTCACTCGATTTTCGAAGGCGAACCTGGATATGGATTGTTGATTGATTCTGGATATTCTCTATCATATTTATGACTATGCAAGGAGAATGACGGTTTCTGATCAAGAAACCAGATCTGTGTCCGCATTAGGAAGTCAGGTGGACGATACTAGTTCGAAGGTGAAATTGTGTGGTTGAGTGAGCGGTCAGATTGGTATAGCGTACGGGTGATATGTGTGCATTGTACGGATTTGAATAAAGTTATATATCTTTGTTATATAAGATAAATTTCCCTCTATTGAATCTACTGCCAGAAGGAAAGGATTTTTGAAGGTATTTGAAGTATAAAAGGAGTTTTATACAAGTTTGAAAGGATCCAAAGCTTTTAAATTTTTATATATATCTATACATACATACATACATACATAACATACATACATACATACATACATACATACATACATACATACATATATATATATATATATATATATAAAGGATCTTATGAGGATTTTGGAAAAAGGTTTTGGGAACCTTTTGATTTGGAAAGGCTTTTGATTTTTGGGTAAAATCAATATTGAATTTGGAAAGCCTAGTTTGAGAATTATCGATTTTGGAATAATCGATTTTGTATAAAAAAGAGCTTTGTATGAGATCATACTAGGTGTATGATTTGAAGATATTATACGTATAGTATAAAATGTTTTGATGATGGCTCTGGGGAAAAAGGCGCTCCCTTGAAATGAACTTCTCAGGAGTACCACCGGGTGGTGCTGCCTTGAGCCCCAAGGGGGGTTCTAAAGTTGATCCTGTGAGAAGTCCGGACAAAACTAGTTCCTGGGGATTATGAGTAGAGTATACCATAGCGAAAGTCGTGTGTGCCGCTGAGAGCCAACAGTCTGCGTTTGATTTTATATCGGTAGACTACGACCTATGGTAACATAGCGAAAGTCGTGTGCCGCTGAGAGCCTACAGTTTGCGTTTGATTTTATATCGATAAACTGCGACCTATGTAGGAGTGGAGAAGTTTCATTTCGACAGCGAAAATCAGAGGCCACAGAGAGCCTGCAGTTACATGGACTTTTGCTGTGATGGCAACGTAACCCTGGAATGTAACTGCGATCTGTCGTGGGATCCATGGCGTAATCGAGAGGCCGCGGAGAGCCTGCAGTTACATGGACTTTGCTGTGACGGCAACGTAACCCTGGAATGTAACTGCGACCATGGATGGGGGTGATGATTTCCAGAGCATTCTCACCAAAGATATTTCCTCTATTTTCAAAAAACTGTTTTCTATATTTTCAATAAAGTTATTTTCTAATTATTTTCACTGGTTGTTGAAAACGGGTTTACCGATTAATTATAGATTTTCAGTCTTACGACTGATCAACGTATGACCGAATTTCTGTGAGAACGAGGATGGACTGGTTGAAACATCAAGTTATAAAAGTATTTTTTTATAAAACCATTTCAGCAATATTATATAGATTTTCAAGTGTTTTGAAAATGATCAAAGAGAATTATCTGATTTTAAACATTTAAATAAATTCTGGCTCCGTTCCTTTTCGAGGACGAAAAGATTCGAAGGGGGAAGAATGTGCTAACCCGGATTTCTGAGCATCTGTAAACCGATAATTAACTAGATTGAATTCGCACTAGAAATCAGCCAAAGGAAGATGAAAAATCAAATTATTGTGGCCTGATAATCACCTAAAAAACAACAAGATGATCATCGCTAAGCCTTGGTCCGGTATTTATACTATTTGGAATCGACCAATAGTCATAATGAATGAAAGAAGACTCGACCATCAACAAGAAAGCGACTCAACAAAAGGACAATGACCATTCATGAACTAAATGGAATCCGTCTTTGATGATTGAAGTTTGCAACTTTTTAAAGCACATCGTGTTCGAACAAGACATACTTTGGGGGGCAAACATTATCCAGCATTTTGACAAGGTCAGAATATCATCAACTTGGTTAGAAATGGATGGTTACCAGCCTTGAGAATCAATTGTATACGATACTATGGACGATAATCGAGCAGATCCGGACCGGGATCTAATCGAGGTGCAATCGGTATGGAGTGAAATGCATAGTCATGCGAAGCTATATTCCAAATTTCAAGTTGATCGAAGTACATATGCTCGAGTTATGGACAAAATAAGGATTTACATGGATCTATCTGGAACGGTCCATAAAACAACTCAAATCAATGAAGATCGATCGATATATCTAAATCCACAAGGCCAATGCACTTGAACCTTTTAGAGCATCAGTATATTAAAATGTGGAGCCCATAAAAACGATCACAGCTTAAAACTTTGAGGTTCAAGAAATGTCGAACGTTTTATGCCGATCGTTTTATGTCATTCCTTTATAACGATCAGTGTAGCTTAGCGAATGATCCAAATGCAATAAAGATTGATCCATGTCTCATATTCTATAACTTCGAATGACTTTATATTTTAGGAGCAAGGCATAGAGGCACGTGGGAACCCTACAAACAATCGCATGGAAATCAAAGAAGAAATTAAAGATCGGTATAATTTATACCGATCGTTCTAAAACAATAAGTAATGTTCACTGGTCGTTATGGTGGGCCCCTATGGACCTGGAGGGCCTTTTGCTGAAATCTTAACGAAATACTCGTCATCTCAACCTATAAACACAGAACTATGGGTTCATTTTCAAGATCTTTACGCTGTTGGTTAATCTAGACTCCATTGTAATCGAGTGTTTGCTTTGTTCTACTGTTCTAATCAGATTCACAAGAGAGTAATAAAGGATAGTCTTCAAAGGTACGCATACAACGCCAAACCACTGTAAACCTCTATGTCTTTGATTGCTGCTTATTCTTTACTACTTACTTGTTCATTTACTCGGTTTACTTTTGCTTTTCTTCATTTACTTCTCTAAAAAAACTATTCTTAAGTGTTTGTGTCCATTTTTTGTGCAAACAAAAAGGTAGCTAAATAAATTCATTATTAGACGATATTCTAGTATTCTTTAAAAGTGAAGGCAAGCATATAAATAATTTAAGGGAGGTACTTGAGACCTTGAGAAGGCACCAATTAAAAGCTATATTATCAAAATGTCACTATTGGAAGAAGGAGGCAAGATTTCTCGGTTATACTGTTTTCCGTGAAGGGGTTATCCATGGATCCCACAAAGGTGGAAACTGTTCAAGACGGGAAGATTCCTAAGAACGCCGTGAAGTTGGAGTTTTCTTAGGCTGGCGGGCTATTATAGGAAATTCATCAAGGACTTTGCAAAGACAGAGGTCCCCTTGACATGCTTAACAAAGAAAAATTTAGCTTTTGCATGGGATGAGAAATGCATGAAAGCATTCGAGAAGTTAAGGAGCTATTAACTAGTGCACCAGTACTCACTATTCCGGATGAGATGATTCCCTTCATTGTTTACACCAAGGCATGCGGCACGGGATTTGGAGCTATTCTTATGCAAGAAGGAAGAGTGATAGCTTATGCAAGTATGCAGTTGAAGGACCATGAGAAGAGGTAGCTAACTCATGACTTGGAGTTAGCAGCTGTCGTCTTTGCTTTAAAGATGTGGAGGAACTATCTTTTGGAGAAAGGTTAGAGTTATTCATCGACTACAAATCCCTCGAATGATTGTTTTTCCAAAAATATTTGAACCTTAAGCAATAGAGGTTGATGGAGTTTATAGCATCATGACTTTGAGATAGAGTATACACTTAGGAAAGGGTATCTTCTTGTAGATGCCCTTAGTCGGAGGGTTGCTACTCTTGGTGCTGTACATGAATAGAGGCAGTTGGAGTTTCTCTCGAATTTCAGTTTCCAATTTCTATCAGAATCCACTCAAGGATTTTTAGCAGTGATGGAATGTAGGCCAACGTTGATGGACCATTTTGTGCTAGAGAAAAAAAGATGCAACGAGAGTAGATATTTTGGAAAAGTTAAGTAGAGGAGAACATTTGTAGATATGCAATAAAAAGGGGATGGTTGTAGAGAGATGGATGCCTATATGTTCTCATGGTAAAGGAAGTTTTGGAGGAAGTGCTAGCAAAGTGTCACCATTCTAAGATGACTATTCATACCGATGCGGAAAAATATACAAGGATATGAAGCGGGTTTTATATTGTCAGGGATAAAGAAGATGGTAGCAGAGTATGGCCCTAGATGCTTGACATGCCATAAGATAAAGGCTGAACAAGGAAAGCCCGGAGGATTGTTATTACCCTTTAGAGATGCTGATTTAGAAGTGGAAGCATATATAGATAGACTTTATAGATGGATTGCCTATGAGTCAAAGGGGCAATGAAGCTATTTGGTTTATTATAGATAGACTTATTAAAATTATCAATTTTATTCTGTTAGGAGTAATAGAACTGTAGCATCTCTAGTGCTATTCTATATCATAGAAGTAGTATGACTTCATGGAGTTCTAGTCAGTATAGTTATTTGTATAGACCCTTTATTCACTAGCAAAATTTGAAGGAGTCTGTAGTCAGCTTTAGGAATGATGATGACCTTAGCACTGCTTACCACTCATAGATCGATGGTCAAATGGAAATAGTGAATAGGATTTTGGAAGATCTGTTGAGAGCTTACACCACAGATTTTAGAGGACATCGGAAGTAGCGTTTACCCTTGGTAGAGCTTACGTACAATAATAGTTACAACCGACAATTGGGTTGGAACCTTTTAAAGCTTTATAGGGGTAGCCATGCAAATCGACAAACTAATAGTGGGAAACCACCGAAAAAAATTCAACTTGGATCAGATTGGATTCACGAGACCTTAGAAAAGATAGAGATGATTAGGCAACGAATGAAAGCCACTTAAGACCGTTAGAAAGTCCTACATTGACAAGCGAAGGAAGGAGTTTGAATTTTTGCTTTGAGATGTGATGTTTGTTAAGGGTTCCCTTGTAGGAAGGTTATGAGGTTTAGTACATTGGGAAAGTTGGCATCGAGATTTGTTAGGCCTTTCTCGATGTTGGAAAGGGTGGGCAAACTTGCATGTAGAGTAGAGCATTTAGATAAGTTAGGAGGAGTCCATGATGTCTTTCATGTATACACTTGAGGAAATGCCTTCACGACACTGCCACCACAGTCAGGCCTAATTAGTTAGCAGATATAGAGACGGAGCCGATAGCACATCGTGCCACTGCACGCATAGTGGAACATAAAACTAAGAAGCTTCTAATATAGAAATTAGATCGGCCGATAATTTTAATTACTTTATCGATATCCACAGTAATCCATCAATATTAAGATTTAATTGTATTACAAACTCATCATATATGTAACGTCCCGGAAATTTTCGACTTTCGAAAATTCAACATCGATACTCACTTTATCGACTGCCGAGAATCGAAGGCCAAAAACCCGAAATGTTATGGTTTTTAAGAAAAAGAATTTAGGAAAAGAAAAGAGAGAGAAGAAGAGATAAGAAGGTAGAAAATAGAGAGGAAAGAAAAGATAGAGAAACTAGAGAAAATAGAAAATGGAGGGGAAAGAAAAAAAATAGAACGGAATAGAAAGTAACAGAACAACAACAGAATCTCACAATTCGCAGCGGAACAACATATAATAATAAATGAATAATCTTTAAACAAGGAACTATATCAGTTATTACATTTCATCATATTTCATTACATCATATCATCAGAGTGTACAACAACAACAACAAACAGTGCAGCGGAAAAAGAAATACTATATAAACTAGTAATACGCCATGCCATCCATCTTGCCTCCAGCAACTCCAGAATATCCAGAATATCCTGATAAACCTAACTCTTGACTACACGTGTGGAAATTGGTGGGCACCCAGAGTTTAGGAAGGAAAACAATAAACTCCAAGTCAGTCATGTGACTGGTGTGAGAACTCAAAACAGTTTATTTATCTTTAAAATCAAAATGGAGGAATATTTTTAAGTCAATTCGCAATGCTTTTAAAAATGAGACTACCATAAGGCCTCCCGCACACACACACATGCAAACGCAGAATCGGAGGAGATTTCTCCTTATGATAGTCAAAGATGCTTGATACGCATTTAAAATAACATTTTTTTATATTATTACTAGTGCATAGTGTAGGAAAAATTCATTTCGAAAGTAGAATATAAATCTTAGCCAGCATAGACATTCCGAACTATGCCTACTATAGCTAACTATGTTCAATAGCAGGTTACCGCCACATTCCATAGCAGGTTATACAACTAAAACCGTACAAGTCACGTATTGTTTCTTTGGATTTCCAACGAATGATCAGGCCAAGGAACTTCCCATTGCCACATGAGAATGCTTCTGGATGGACATCCCCGAGAACCAAACCGGATCTCTGCCAACACAAGGCCGGGTTACCCCTAACTGAGTAACAACTGACCGAATATGCCATCCCCCGGTCCTTTGGGACCTTTCACCGAGCGCTCGTAATCAATTCACACAATCATAACAAAGTGTTTTCAACATGAGTAAGTATCTGGGCTCCATACCATGATACCACCCTTTTCCAGAAGGAAATGCACACATCCTAAAGGGCGCTACCCCTCATAACCTTGCCGCATCTTTCCTGTTTTGACCATTCACGGGGTGTGAGGCTCGACGAAGTCACGTCCACAAAAACATACTTTATACAAAAGCCATGCTTTGGGTCAACAAATGATCATAGAAATGATCACAAAGATAGACGATCAAATAAATGATCCTATCACAAATAATCAACACAATGATCATTTACAGCAACACTCAGCATGTCACATTACCAAATTAGGAATATATCGCTGATAACATTCAACTACATAACCTCTGAGCTCGTACGTCTCAGAGAAGGGTGTTAAGCTAAAAGAATAAATTCTCCGCCACCAACATAAATATATTTGAAAGAAATCTGCTTTATATCTCAACTTGTAATGTCAGACATACAATCCATACAAGTCTGTTCCGGGCTCGAACAAAACCGAAGGCACTTCTTACGAAGCCCTTGCAATCCGGGTATTCACAATCCCGATCGAATTTCCCATCACTTAGGAGATCTCTATACCAGGAGCTACCCAGTGCAGAAACAATCGATAGGTCATCCTATCGCTTTTGCAAATACTCGGTCTTCAACACCGATCTTCAAATGCAATTCACAACGACGTATCACATATTCGGAATGGGTTATACGACCCCATGGTCCTTTCCCGGTTAACCCGAATAGTGAGCGCTTATTCAAAAATAAGTGTGGCATTCACATTCAAACAAATCACATCAATTACCCATTCAAAGGGAAATATTGATAGTCGGTTATTGAACTATCAATGGATATGCACAACATCACCAGATTCCAAATAATTTTCCAAATTATTTATTTCACAAAATATCTTTACAAGATATATAATTTCACACTTTAAAAATAAATCAATATTTACTTTTAAACAAATTCTCCTTTCCTTTATAAATTCAATAGTGAATTTATATTTCACAATATCTATTGATATACGATTTCAATTATCCATTTTCAATTTATCTTCAAAAAGATATATTCTAAATATCACTTCATATTGGAAAACAATTCCATACTTATTTAATAAGTAATTCACAAATTTTATTTATTTTCAACACTTGGAAAATATTCAATATACTTAAATCGAAATTAAGTATGTATTTCATTCTTTAAGGAAATCATTCACTTAAACATATTTATTTGGGCCAAAACGAATGTTGCGTAAAACATCGTTACGACAACCCAAAATCACTAGTATAGGGATTCGAATTTAAAATAGATATATAAATCCCAATACTATACAAAACATTTCCTTTCGGAAATCATTTACTATAACAACAGTGTTATAGTCCACCATTTCCTTCTATTTCTCGAAAACGTCTATTTCAACAATAGATGTTGAAATCTATGGTTTCGAATCTCAATGCATTTAAAACATCGTTAGATCGTTTTAATTCCATTTAAAATATCACATTCTAAACATTTTCTTTAACATATTATTCACTATTCAAAAACGTGAATATTCTTTGTTAACAAATTTCATCCTTTTATTCATTTTATTTCAAAGGATTATTCACAGTCAAAAATGTGAATATAACTCCATTTATAGGTTTCAACAATTTACTTATCAACATAAGTCATTTGCGAATTTATAAAACAACGTTTATAAATTCCATTTCTAATTATTTTATAACAACTTCCTTTTATAAATTCCTTTATTTACCTATTCGATTTATAACTCAATTATAAAACAAAGGTTCATATTATAAGTCAAATAGTTATAATTTATTCGTTCACAAAAATCGTTCCTTTGAACTTCATAATTATAAATCTTATAACTTATAAGATTCAATTATTTATCCAAAACCATTCTTTTAATGACTTTATAAATTTTATAAACCTACTGTTTATAAAATTCCATTTATAATTTCACCGTTTATAATTCTATAAATTTCATTCAATTTATGAAATTCATTTTCACTTCATTCAAACACTTATAAAAACTCGTTTTATAATTCCAAGGTTTTAAATTTATAAATATCAATTTATAAATCCTTTACAAAATCAATTTATACTATTATTTTAAAACATCCTTAATCTCCTTTATTATTTCACCATTTCGATTCATAAAATAATTAAATTTTATAAATCCTATATTCAAACTTTTCACAATAAATTCTAAAATCCCGATTAAACTATTTTATAAAATCATTAGCATCATATTCTCAAAAATCAGTTTTTAACTATATTTCTCAAAAATCATAATTTTTTATAACTTAAAAAATTATAACGTTTATTTATTTAAAATGAATCTATTCCAAAAATATAGTATATTTTCAAAAATCACTTTATAAATCATTTTAAAATTCCAAAACTTGGTCCAATGATGCTACATACCAAATAGTCAATCACGACAACAACGATATCATATATCGATATGATAATCCATCAAATATCAAAATATCTGAAATCAAATAAATACTGTTGAGGAATCCAGTTGGATCCCTCCAACCTGTTTTCCTGCATCCACAAACATTAGCACAATACCAATTTCGCTCCAGTACGAAATTATCGCGGTATATGGGATTTAAATATTATCCGCTTAATAGACGGCGCAATAGGGTCTCATCCGCTAAACAAAAATTGCGGGAAATCAACAACTCCAATATATACATATGCCAATATATATATATTGCTATTATATATAATACCAATTTCACTGTTTATGAAATATTCGCGGTATATGTTTTTAATAAATAACATCCGCTTACTAACGGCGTATAATGTCTATTTTAACAATCAATAGATATCAATCAACATTCAAACATGCATTCAAATATTTTAAATCTAACTATTTAAAATAAAATCGAAACTGATTCGATTGAGTGAGAAGTTCTCACCTTGATTTTAAATTCCGTTTTAGCGATTTATTTTGAATAAAATTAAACGGACGTTTAATTTTACCCAAAATTCTCACTAACTCCAAACGACTCCAAACCAACTCCATCGCGTAGTGCTCGACGATACGATTCCAACGCAACTGGTTTCGCGCGTTTTCGACCTCGTATGAAAAAGTTATGAATATTTGAAGTTTGTACTAATTTATATAAACAATTCAACATAAACTTATTAATTTTTAAACCCATACAATTAACAGCCGTAGGATCTCCCACCACACGATCAAGACCGCACGTCCTTTCTCTCCTCCCCTCATTCACGCACGCTACATAATCCCCAAGCCGCAACTTGAACCCATTAGCATACATTAGGGTTTCAATTTTCGACCACCACACTCGACTAAACTCCATCACACCACCGCCATCTTGAAGCCCTTCGCACAAGCTACACTCGGCCCCAAGCAAGTTGAACTCGGCCATCCCTGTAGCACACAGTTCGAGGCCGAACTCCAGGCCTTTGAGCGAGATTTGTCGCCAATCCGGAGCACTAGAAACGATCATGACCGTTGGATAGGTAGTTTGCGATGTGCTCTACGAGTTTCTAGTTGAAACTTTCTTGAATCGTTGCACGGATTTGAAGATTTGGAGGGAGGAATGAAACAAATTTCTAGCCATTCATGGGGTGAACGGCGGCTAGGTTTATAAATTAGGTTTTTATTTTTTTTTCTAAATTATGAAGGTGTTGGTCTATTTATAAAGAAAAATCGAACACTATTCATCCCGAAATTCCGAACTCCGATTTACGTGCCGAAACTGACGTTCCTAGGGTTTATCCCGCGTTCCGGATACAATGGAACAGGTTTCGAAAGCTAATTCGGAAGTATGTGCGAGTTATGGCTATAAACGCTCAATTTAAATTAAACCGATTTAAATCGATTTCTAGGCGTTTTAATTTGTACAGGACAAGCGGTAAATCCAATTGACTTGAAATTTGAAACCTTACAATAATATCACATTACGGATCCGATGAAACTAGTTTCGTCGAAATCCGAGACTTTTTGAAAAATGGCTATTTTAACTCGCCAAATTAATATTAAAAACGATTCGATGCGTTTCGAGCTGCCATGATCAAACGGTAGCTCTGATTGACACGAAAATTGAAATCCGGTTATAACTAACTATTACGGATCCAATGGAACTGGTTTCTTTCAATTCTGAGACTGTTCAAAAATTGGCTATTTTCACTAGTCGATTAAATATTAAAATATTCAATTTTCACAAATAAATTTTTAGTTCGATTTTAAAAGTTCTAAAATATCATTCTAACTTCAATATGATAAAATAAAATTTTACAAATCATTTTCAATCATATTTAACCCAATTTTCAATTATTTCCATAATTTAACATATTAAATTATTGATTTAATTATCCAATTAAATCCAATAATTCAAACAAAAATTTATTCGACTTATAAATTTCACTTATTAATATTTAAAATTAATTAAATATTCAAATTTTAAATTAATAAAAATTCTGGGTCGTTACAATATACAAGAAAAATAATAATCATGATTGCTAGAATGGATGATGGAAGATGGTTGCCACACTTTTACTGTTATTTTTGTACTTATGTAGAATCTTATGCATATTTAGGATGCTTGAGTACATGCCTATATGTTATGATTTTGCATTCATGCTAGGGTTGAGCTCACCTATAGTACGTTGCATGCATAATTGCCATGCATTTTGGTTGAGTAGATGGTTGTGTAGATAACTTGATTACAGAACATGGTTGTAGAGTGCGCATTCCACTATCCATCCTTTAGGAATTTCAGGGATGATATCCTTTATAAGGGAGGAGAATGTAACACCCCATAAAAATTAATGAGAATCAATAATTAATAATAAGGCTAAAATGGAAATTTCTCAAATGTTTGAATTTGGCCATAAAAGTTACCCTATTGTGTTTATGTTGATTTTCTAATCAACTTTCATATATAAAGTTTTGCGATTGGACTTCAAACAAAGGCTATTAACGTTTGAAGTTTTTGAATTTAAAATAATTTGAACGAATTCAAATTTTGAATTTAAATAACATTAAAGTGAAAATTAAAATAGATAATAAATAATTTAATGTTGGGTAATTTAGATTTAAAGAAAACATTAACATTAATATTAAAAAGGGAAATAAATAAAAAATTAGACGATCTACAAGTACACGCTAAAACAATAGACCAGTCGACCGCCGCCACTATGGCCGGTCGACTGCTAGAGATTAACCGCCTGGGGAGGAGTGGTCTACCGGTGAATGTGTGGCGGCTAGGGTTAAACTAGGCACGAATGGCCTGCATTTTATTACTTTAAATCGGTTAAATCCTACAGTCTAGATGTCTTCTAACCACTATAAATACAAGGCTAACCCCCTCACTTTTGTTTATAAATTATTTGGAATGCTTATGAAACACTATCCGTTTTCTTCTTCTTCAATTCCATGACTCATAATCAGTTAAATTTTTAGGTAAGGAATTTTAGATATTTATATATTTGTTTTCAAATTTTATTCTTCCCTAATCTCTTATTTTGAATCTAATCTTCATACAATTGAATTATTGTATATTCCAAAAAGAAGAAATATGAAGGAGAAATTAGAAGCAGGCATGAATCGAATCCAAAGGGAGCCGGAAACTATCTATGAGTGGAAATCTTAGTTTTTCACGTTTTAGTAATTTGTGTCATAGAAGTTTGGATTTGTTTTATGTCTTGGGGAATTTTATTCACGAAAACCCTAGAACTAAAACCTGAAAATTCCCCCAACAAAATGTCAATTCCTAGGATTATTGGAATCTCAACTGTTTTGTATTAAATAGTAGAATTTGATTTTTTATTGCAATTTGAATAACTTCCACTTCCACGTCCATTTTATTTTTTATTATGGTGATAAAGGGTTCTTAAAGAAAAATAAAATTAGGAAATGGTGTGTAAATTATGAATTTTCTTATTCGTAGTTTGCGCTGGATATTTCCATAATTTAAACAAATATGAATACCTTTTTCGTTCAAGTTTGTACGTGTAAAAGTTGAATAGAATATAAAGGTTTAAATTGTAAGTTTTTGTTTCCTTGAAATAGAGGTGCTCAGTACAAAATAAGTTTGGAAGTGATTCTATTTTATAAATTCAAGTCTATTTTTTAGCTAAGGATATTAGTTATTTTGTAAAATTATTGTATGGTACCGAGGCTTGTATGAATATGAAAATTTTGAAATTTTAAACGATTAGTATAGGACGTGAGAATTTAGAATAGGCGTACCTTAATGCACGCTTAGGAATATATATATGTATATGTATATGTATATGTATATGTATATGTATATATGTACATATATGTATATATACGTGTGTATGTGTAATATAAATATATTAGTAACGTATAACTAATAGCATATTAATCGTATCATATAGTACAAATAAGTTAGTGATTAGGATTAAACCTCGAAGGAAGGAAGTAAGGAAAATTATGGAAATTAATCCATACTTAAAGGCAAAATAAGGAGTTTTCCTTATATGGCCTTAAGTAGTAAATGTAGTGAGTTATTATAGTATGTTAGGAGAGCGAAAATATGACTAAGTTGTAAGGATCAAACTTGACGACCCGCAAATCCGTACCCTTTGAATCGACTAATAAACCACACATGTATGACCCGAAAAGGTCATATTGACGGAAAGTCGGGAGAAAGAAAAGAAGAGAGAAGAAGAGAAGAGAAGAAAGAGAGAAGAGAGAACCAAATAGAACAATACAGAATCTCACATCGTAGAGGTAAACATATAATATCATATCAATGATCTTTACGAAACAGAAACTTTATATACATACATCAATCAAAGTTCAACAATCAATCACTAGTTATCAGCCTGGACAATTATAATAACCCGTCCTTAAATTGCCGATAATATAAACAACAACTAAGCATCGGGTAATCAAAATAGATACGTATATACGAAAATGAAGATCTCCAGCTCTCCTGCTGAAGCTCCAAAAGCACTAAATTTGAACCTGTAAATATACTCGGTCTGACCCGAGCATTGAAAGGGAAAAATGCCCGGATCAGTTTGGTAAACCAGCGTGAGAAACACACTCAACTGAATTTATTAGATTACCAAAACCGTTCCTTTGAAAAACAAAATTATCTCGTAAGACTCGCCCACATATAAACACAGACATGTTTTTACCTTACGAAAACTAAAACATTTCGTATCAAATCATCTTATGTTGTAATAGTGTCTATTGCACAAATAATATTAATCATCGTCGAAATGGTTACCCATATAGCATTACGGGGCTATTTATTACGCCATTACAAACAAAACCGCAAGCACATAGTAGGATTTGGATTTCTATACAAATGACTAGGTGAAGGGACAACCTTTCGATGGGTACACCTCTAGATGGATTTCCCGAGAAACCATCACAAAGTTGCTCTACCAACACAAGACCAACCTACCTCTATAATTAGTTAGTACTGAATATGTCATCATCCGATCGTTACCGACCTTTTCTGAGGGCCTTCATAGCATACAAACCACAATAATTTACATCTTGAACGTCATAGAAGAAAGAAATATATCTAGAAGAGGATGATCATATCCTACTTGGAAATGACCCACTTAGCCTTGCTGCATCTAACCATGTTTTGGTCATTTCCGGTTGATGAGACCAGAGGTAACGATTGCCTTTCACATATCACATATCACATCACTTTGAATGCCACACAACCATTTATGTTGACTACTAATTGCCTTCCACAAAAATACAACCCTTGAGCTCATATGTCTCAAGGAGGTGTTAAGCTAAGAGAAATTTCTTTCTCCGCCACCACTGATGTACGATTATAAAAACCAATGTCTGTATTATTAGAAATTCAATGTCAGACAAGTGTCTATACAAGTTGTCTAGGAACAGGACAAACCGAAGGTACTTTCCTACCACGTCATGTTGGAAAATTCCTAGGATTAGTAGCGAATAGTCCTTGCATTGGATATTTCATAACAAAGAGACTACTGCTACTGGATGCATATTGGGATTTTAATGCCAAACGATCAATAAGCAGTCCTCCACTATGAAAATCCTAAAAATCAATATCATCACAAACAACCTGCACAATCGTTGTACAAATGTTGGTCTGAAGTGGTTTTCGAAAAACTGATCCCGATCTCTTCGTACCAACAACACAAAAGCGATTCTCCAACTTTCAACTTGCTATCCTTCGGCAAAGAAGGAAGCTCGATAGATTGGAATAAAACTACGCACTACACGAATCAATATCCTCGACACAAATGATAAAAAAGCCTAAACAGAAGGCTACAAACTAAGTTTACGACTAAATAATTCCCATATCAAGTCGAGGAACTAAAATGGCCAAATTTAATAGTCGGTTATTTAACTATAAAATCAAAAAAACAAATATCTTGCACCATGAGCAATAACTAGGCCCTTTTAATTAATCTTTTTTTAGTTAAATCACATGCCAAATATTCACTTCAAATTATCTTTTTAAAAGATATATTCTCATAACTATTTCAATATTTCACTATTTGGAAAACATTTCCATATACTTATTTTACAATAAGTAATTCACAAATCAATGTATTTTCAACACTTAGAAAATATTACATATGCTTAAATCATGAATAAGTATATATTTATTCTTTAAGGAAAACGTTCTCCTAAACATTATTTATTTGGGTAAAAATAAATATTACATAAAACATCGTTACGACAACCCAAAATCACTAGTATAGAGATTTGATAATTAGATAGATATATAAATCCCCCATACTATTCAAAATATCTCCTTTCGAAAATCATTTACTATAACAAGAGTGTTATAGTCCATCATTTCCTTGCTTATTGAAAACGTCTATTTCAACCATGAATGTTGAAATCTATTGTTTCGATACTTAGCACATTTTAAAACATCTTCAAACCATTTGACTCCATTTAAAATATCACTTCCCAAAACATTCATTTAATTTAAGGATTACTCACTGTCCAAAATCGTGAATATAATTCCCTAACCAAATCCTTGCTATTCCACATTTAATTTAAAAGGATAATTCACTATCCACAATCATGAATATATCTCCTTTACCAAATTCATTGCTTCTACATATTTATTAAAGGATTATCCACTATCCAAAATCGTGGATGAAATTCCTTTAATGAACTTTCATATTTAACTTATCAAAGTTAGTTGATTTCAGATTTATAAAAAAATGTTCATAAATTCCATTACTATTTTATAAAAACTTCAATTTATAGATTCCCTTTATTAACAAATTCCATTTACATCTCATTATATGCCAAATCCAAAGTATAAGTTAATTACTTGTAAATCTCTCTATTTACAAAATCATTCTTTTTATAACTTCACAAATTTATAAATCTTATTACTTATAATTCACTTACAACTTCATTTTACACTTACAAAACTTCTTTACAATTTCATCACTTCTTATTTATAAAATATCAATTTTATAAATATTATATATAAATATAATCCATTTATAATAAGTTCAAAAATCTCAATTTAAACTACTTACAAAATAGTTATCTCCATATTTCAAAAATCACACTATGATTATATGTCATAAAAATCATAATTTTTATAACATAAAAACTATAACATTTATTTGTTTAAAATAAATTTATTTCCTCAATTTAAAAATATATACTTTCAAAATCACTTGAAAATCCCTTTTAATTTGGAAATAATCACTTTAATATTTTTAAATTACCAAAATAGGTCCAATATTGCAACAGCACTAAATACATCAATCACGACATCCAAAACATCATATATCACATCACAATAGCATATATCACAATATGTGTAAATAAACCAATGCTAGTGTGGAATCCAGTTGGATCCCTCCAACCTGTCACCTGCAACAAATATACATATTAGAAAATATGTACAATGTCCGCTTCGAGGCAGACGCGCGTACAAAGGGTCATCCGCTCATACACGGGAATGTATAGGGTCTCATCTGCTCCAATGGTAGGAATATATTCAACCAATCAATATATAGATAATATATACCATATATCATCCAAACAATTATTAATCAACATAAGTAAATTTATTCTCACTTGTATAAAAATATGAGTGAGTCAGAAAGAGTGAGTTGTACTCACTTTGGTTTCAATAGCAGTTGCAGTGTTTTATTTCGAATAGAATTAAATGAGCGTTTAATTTTTCCTAAAATTTACACAAGCTCCTATCGACTCCATACTAGCTCGAAAATGTAGTGCTCGTCAATACGGACCCAACGCAATTTGTTTCGTCAAAAACGGACCTTGAATGAAGAAGTCATGCAATTTTAAAGTTTATACGAATTAAAATGTATATAAATTTCAACTTCCTTTTTTATTTTTGAACCCTTTTATTAATCGTGACCATTCATTCTGCATCAATAGATCTGGGCCGCATACTTCTTCTTCTCCCCTCTTCGTTCCTTCACGCGCAAAAACCCACTCGATCGCCAAACTTCATCCAATTTCCACGACCTCCTTGCTTGATTTCACGATTAGGCTTCACCACAACGAAGCTCATCTCCTCACTATCAACATACAAAAATCGGCCCTACTCGGCTGCATAGTTTCCTTGGAAAACGTGCACAAACATCGGGCATTTGTGGCTGATTTGCCGTCGATCGGCTCCTTCATTCTCGACCATCAATCGAAGCTCCCGATGTGCTCTTCGAAGTTGTAGTTGAAGGTTTTGGATATATGCTTATGGATTGGAAGAGGTCAAAGGGGAAAGATGACGATTTTCTAGCCATTGAAATAGAACCAGCGGCTATCCCTTTTATAGAAAATTTAGACGAACTATTCATCCGAAAAATTTTCGAACTCCAAACGAAGCATGCTGCCTAGTGCTTATAATGTTTTACTCCTATTATGAACATAATGGAATATATATTGGAAGCCAATTCGATCGTATTTGGATGATAGGTTTCCGAATCGACTATTTAATCTAAAATTTTCTTAAACAAATTTCCACGCGTTTTAGCTTACCATGGCTAAACCGTAAATCCGATTGACATGAAATTTAAAATCCTACAATAGTATAACATTATGGATCCATTGAAACTAATTTCGTCGAAATCCGAGACTGTGTGAAAAATGGTTATTTTTACACGTTAATTAAGTATTAAAATATTCAATTTCTGAAATTAACTTTTAATTCAATTTTAAAAGCTCTCCAACATCATTCTAATTAAAATAAATTTAATTAACTTTATAAATCATTTTCATTCACACTAAATTCAATTTTCAATTATTTACACAATTTCAAATATTAAATTAACAATTAAATTATCTAAATTAAATCACTATACTCGAAATATAAATTATTCAGCTTATAAAATTAACTTGTGAATATTTAAAATCAATTAAATATACGAATTTCAAATGACTGTAATTCAGGGTCATTACATTCTCCTCTACTTAAAAGAATTTCTTCCCCGAAATTACCTAGTAAGAAAAAGTCACAAATTCCATTAACTTTTCAAAACAAATCATTCAAATTAGATTTATCAAAATCATTCAAACCTTCTAACTTTTCCCAAAATCCATTAGTTAAACTTCTTATAAATTTTTTTCTAAGTTTTCAAATCCTTTCATAGTTATCTTTTCAAAACCAACTAATATCGTTTAACTTTTAACTCAATATCAAAATTTTAGTTATCACAAATTTTCCAAAATTCTCAAAAAAATTCTGACGCCTCAAATTTTCAATTTTTTTTGCCATAGCCTCCTTTGTGCGGTTTGATCGTAGTAGGATCACAATATATATATATATATATATATATATATATATCACAAATATATATTTCATCTTTGAGGATGAGGCATCCCGTAGGAGAAAAAAGTGTAAAAGTACGATATGTAATCCAATATATGTACCTTATATATTATTAGCGAGCATATATGGCTAATATGGTGCGAAAGCGAGCTCTAAATGTGAAGCATACACCATCCACACCTACTAAATACTCAATAAACAAATGAGAATTATGTATATAGAAAGTAATATCAATATAGAACATATACTAATACAACAACTATATATGCCAATATAGCAAATGCAATCAAAAGCAACAAATCCAACTATCAAACAACTATCATCCAACTAATATCAAACAAACCAATATATATCCAGTCAATCCATAACCAAATCAATATACATTCACTTCTTATTAATATCCATTGAATATGTTTTCAATTTAATCACATTCATTAATCACAATTGATTATATTCAATTAGTTTACATTCACTAATTTACATTCAACTTGGTTTACTTCCAACTCAAATCAAATTCAATTCTATTTAGATTCACTTACTATCAATTTGAATTCAATAATTAGCTTTCAATTTCATTAATTCAATTTCATATGAATTTGTATACAATCAACTAACATCCATCTAACAATCAATGCATATCCAACATTACCAAATTTAATTAATTTGCTTACATTCAATTTGGTTTAATATCTAATCGACTTTCATTCAATTATTCAATTGCTAATTCATTTTACCACTAAAGTTGAATTTCATTAAATAACTCAAATTCATATTCTTTAATGACTTCAGTTCATTAACTTCTTATTATTCAACTTTACTTTACATATTCATTTTATTTATCAAAATCAACTTGATTCAACATTACTTAAGTTCATTACAACATTTCATTCTATTTGACTTAACTTAAATTTCAACTTATAAATCCAATTCGGATTCCAATTCTAAAGTATTTTAATTAACTTTTACTTAAGTCAAATTCATGTCACTATTCAAATTTATATTTTATTTTGCTTAACAAAATTGTTTAACCATTTCAATATTTGGTTTCACTTACAGTTTCTCTTTTTATAAGTCAAACAACTTATTAATTTAAACTTTCGAATTCATATCATATAATCACTTGACCTCTCAGGTTAAATTTCCATTTCAATAGCTTATCTAATCTAGTTCAAATTATTTAACCTTTCTTTAGTTAAATTTCAAATCATATATTTATTATGCTAACTCATATTTATTTAACTTTACTAAAGTTAAATTTTATTTCATATAATAAGTCTAAAACTCATTTTACTTATATTTATCAATTTCAACTTGGATTCCAAATCAAACTTGTTTACCACTTCAAAATTTCAATTTTCAATTTACTATCGGTCGCAAATCCATCACACGAAAACTCGAAAATGATACCGATGATGCTGCAGTCATCACCCTTATTATTTCCCAACAACAGTAGTGAATTCAGTGCTTTATATTCTTTAAAAAATCCTTTTATTTAAAATCTCATTTTATAAATTCTTACTTATAGAATTTCACTATTTCACTTAACTTATATAAGACCATTCCAAATTTATTTACCTTATTTATATTTATAAAAATATAACCTCTTTAAGCTTGAAAATAACTTTCAAAATCAACGAGATTCAAATTTTCAAATTCTTAGTTCAAATTCATTTTTATTTATAACTCATATTGTTTTATTTCTTATATAAAAGATTATTTCACATTTGCAAATCATATTAATTATAATTCCATACTTATAATTCATTTGTTTATATAATTTATTCTTTTGCAGGTGTTGTTTTTATTTAAATTATTCAAACATCTTTTATTAACTTATATATATTTACATTTATAAACAACCAAACAACTCATTTATATAGTCTATAATAATTCCTAAAAATTATTTCTTTATATACAAAATATAATCGAGGTAAAATTATTTCATTTACCCAACTTAAAAATAATACTATGTCGATTTGCCTCGTTTAAGTGTTTCGAAATCCCTATACATAACATGGTGTCCCACATATCGACCAAAATTCACAAACAACTCCACGTATAAGCAAACACAATATAAAACATTTTATAATCACTAAAAAAATACGCACTCATATATACAATACACTGAAACTCAATCTAGGGTGCTACTGTCCATATCTATACTAAGTACACATCAAAACCTAGGAATACACTCCATATACTTATTTAACAATAGTTAATTAACAAATCAATTTATTTTCAACACTTAGAAAATATTACATATATTTAAATATGATTAAGTATATATTTATTCTTTAAGGAAAATGTTCTCTTAAACATTATTTATTTGGGTCAAAACGAATGTTGCGTAAAACATCGTTATGACAACCCAAAATCACTAGTATAGAGATTCAATAATTAGATAGATATATAAATCCTCCATATTATGCAAAATATCTTCTTTCGAAAATCATTTACTATAACAACAGTGTTATAGTCCATCATTTCCTTGCTTCTCGAAAACATCTATTTCAACAATGAATGTTGAAATCTATGGTTTCGATGCTTAGCACTTTTTAAAACATCTTCAAACCATTTAACTCCATTTATCACTTCCCAAATCATTCATTTAATTTAAGGATTATTCACTATCCAAAATCGTGTATATAATTACCTAACCAAATCCTTGCTATTTGCACATTTAATTTAAAAGGATAATTCACTATCCAAAATTGTGAATATATCTACTTTACCAAATTCATTGCTTCTACATATTTATTAAAGGATTATCCACTATCCAAAATCGTGGATGAAATTCCTTTAATAAACTTTTATATTTAACTTATCAAAGTAAGTTGATTTCAGATTTGTGAAATAATGTTTATAAATTCCATTTCTATTTTATAAAAACTTCAATTTATAGATTCCCTTTATTAACAAACTCCATTTACATCTCATTTATTTCCCAAATCTAAATTATAAGTTAATTACTTATAAATCTCTCTATTTACCAAATCATTCTTTTTATAACTTCACAAATTTATAAATCTTAGTACTTATAAGATTCACTTACAACTTCATTTTACACTTACAAAACTTCTTTACAATTTCATCACTTTTTATTTATAAAATATCAATTTTATAAATCTTATATACAAATATAATCCATGTATAATAAGGTCAAAAACCTCAATTTAAACTATTTAGAGAATAGTTATCTCCATATTTCAAAAATCACATTTTGATTATATTTCACAAAAAATCATAATTTTAATAATATAAAAATTATAACATTTATTTATTTAAAATAAATTTATTTTCTAACAATTCAAAAACATATATTTTCAAAATCACCTGAAAATCCTTTTTAATTTGGAAATCATCACTTTAATATTTTTAAATTACCAAAATAGGCTGAATGCTGCAACAACACTAAATACATCAATCACGACATCCAAATCATCATATATCACATCACAACAGTATATATCACAACATCTTTAAATAAACCAATATTGGTGAGGAATCCAGTTGTATCCCTCCAACCTGTCACCTGCAATAAATATACATATTAGAAAATATGTACAATGTCCGCTTCGAGGTAGACGTGCGTACAAAGGGTCATCCGCTCATGCCTGGGAACGTATAGGGTCTTATCTTCTCCAATAGGCAGGAATATATCCAAATACCAATCAATATATAGATAATATATATCATATATCATCCAAAATATCATCAATCAAGATAAATAAATTTATTCTCACTTATATAAAAATATCAGTGAGTCAGAAAGAGTGAGTTATACTCACTTTGGTTCCAATAACAGTTGTAGTGTTTTATTTCGAATAAAATTAAACGAGCATTTGATTTTACTCAAAATTTACTCTAGCTCCAATCAACTCCAAACCAACTCTAAAATGTAATGCTCGTCAATACGAACCCAATGCAACTTGTTTCGTCAAAAAAGGATCTTGTATGAAGAAGTTATGCAATTTTAAAGTTTACACGAATTAATATATATATAAATTTCAATTTCCTTTTTTACTTTCAAACCCTTTTTTAATCGTGACTATTCATTCTTACATCAACAAATCTGGGCCGCATACTTCTTCTTCTCTCCTCTTCGTTCCTTCATATGCAAAAACCCACTCGGATGCCAAACTTCATCTGATTTCCACAACCTCCTCACTTGATTTGACAACGATCAGGCTTCACCACAACGAAGCTCATCTCTTCCACTATCAACGTACAAAAACCATCCTGACTTGGATGCATAGTTGCCTTGGAAAATATGCATGAAAGCCGGGCTTTTATAGTTGATTTACAGTTGATTGTCTTCTCCGTTCTCGATTATCACCGTTGAAATCGAAGCTCTTGACGTGCTCTTCAAAGTTGTCGTTGAAGGTTTTGGCCAAATGTTTATGGATTGGAAGAGATCAAAGGGGAAAGATGGCGATTTTCTGTCCATTGAAATAGAACCGGCGGCTAGCCCCAGCTCTATTAGGGTTTGTGAAAAATAGAGATTATAACGTCCTTTTATTGAAAATTTACGAACACTATTCATCTGAAAATTTTCCGAACTCCAAATGAAGCGTGCTGCATGGCGTTTATAATATTTTACCTCTATTTCAAATACAATGCAATATATATCAGGAGACAATTTGATCGTATTTGGAAGATAGGTTTTTGAATC
The DNA here is from genome assembly GCA_030765085.1 of Allium cepa. Classification (NCBI taxonomy): domain Eukaryota; kingdom Viridiplantae; phylum Streptophyta; class Magnoliopsida; order Asparagales; family Amaryllidaceae; genus Allium; species Allium cepa. The sequence continues at coordinate 294,354,654 of CM060941.1, read as the reverse complement.
GACTATTTAAATTTAAAATTTACTTAAACAAATTTCTACGCGTTTTAGCTTGCCATAGCTAAACCGTAAATCCGATTGACATGAAATTTGAAATCGTATAATAATATAACATTATGGACCCAATAAAACTGGTTTTGTCGAATTCCGAGAGTGTGTGAAAAATGGCTATTTTTACACGTTAATTAAATATTAAACATTCAATTTTTGAAATTAAATTTTAATTCAATTTAAATGTTCTCTAACATCATTCTAATTCAAATATAATTTGATTCAACTTTATATATCATTTTCATTCACATTACATTCAATTTTCAATTATTTACACAATTTCAAATGTTAAATTAACAATTAAATTATCCAAATTAAATCACTATATTCGAATAAATTATTCAGCTTATAAAATTAACTTGTGAATATTTAAAATCAATTAAATATATGAACTTCAAATGATCGAAATTCTGGGTCGTTACATGCAAGGTCAGTCTGCCTAGCTAATCTAGCTATCTGCCGTGTGACTTTAGGACTGATGTATGACATCATCTATAATATGTACCCATAGTAGATACGAGGTTATTCATAATTCCATAGGATAAGTCTGCCCAGCTAATATGGCTATCAGTAACTATAAATAGTCAGTCTAACGTGAGACGTCACAGTTGGGTTATATGTCATAAGACGTAGGACCTGCTTCTAGTTGGGGGTATTAAGTTGCTAAGGTAGGGTCCACCTTCTTCCTACTAAAGAAGTATTAAAAGGTGTTGATTATCCTTTAGGTGTAGTAGTGGGCAATCTTAGGAGGGGTCTGCATCAAGGTTGAGGTATTAAGTTGCTATTATAGGGTCTGCCTCTTCTCATAAAGAAGTATTAAGAGGCCCAGTGAGATTTCTTATAATGGCGGTTAGGAAGTAACAGAGTGGGGTCTGCCCTGGGTTTTGGTATAAAATGACAAGGATCTACCTAGAGTGTAGATTTTAAATGGTCGCTGTCTGTCTAATTCCATTAAGAGGTAGTAAGTGGCTTGGGTATTTCCTCTCACATCGTTAGGGCATGGTTGACGATAGTTGTGTTGGACTGGAAATGACCTTTAGCCTATAGTCAAATGTACGTTATAGAGTTGGACCTAAAGAGTTGTCAGGCCTACAGTTGGAGTTATTCTTGGTAGGGTATAAGATGCATGACATATTACTTATCTAAATGATACTGCCTAAATACTATTATGGTAAGATTTGAGGTTTTCATTCACCGTACATTATTGTTCTGACCCCTCCTAATTATGGCATAGGTTAGGGGATACGATGCTGATGGTGAAGATGGAGGTAGCAGTGAAGTGTGCCGGTTTTACCATTTGTTTATGTTTTTGATATATTATGATGTGCCCAGTTTCAGGCACAATGATGTTATTTTGAAATATTGTAATTTGGATATTTGGGATGTTATGTTGTATTTTTGAGATTGGATTTTTATGAAATTGGTACTTATTTCTATTATTATATTTTATTTCTTCCGTTGTGAGATACCAAAACTATAGATAGATGGCTCTGTATATTGGTAATTGCATCAATTTTACCAACCAACAACCAGCTTTGGAATGGGCCTATCGTTTGATGGACTTTTATTGGGTCGAAAATTAGTTTTGTCTCGGAGAGGGTTCTTACAATCTCACTATTAATTTCTTTCTTAAGATATTCCTTTTCTAAACTTATAGCATGAAAAGAAACAATAACTTCTCCCTCGGCATTTTAGAAAATATATCCTATTGGATTCTTTAGCTATCCTACAAATTTACACAATGCCAATCTTGCCTCAAGTTTATTGGGACCAACATTCTTAACATAGCTAAAAAAACCCCATATCTTTAAATACTTAAGTTAGGGTTTCTTCCTACACCACATCTAATATAGGGTATTAAGCACAGATTAAATAGGTATCAAATTCAATATATGCACTATGGTTTCTAGTGCATATCCCCAATAGGAAATAGGTAACCCACCTTTACTCATCATGGAATGAACCATACCTAATTTTTTTCGATTCCTTCTCTCTGAAACACTACTTTGTTGTAGATTATAGGCTGGAGTAATCTGAAAGACAATCCAATTATCTTTTAAGTACCATTGGAGCTCTTATCAAACATACTCTTCTCCTCGACCAAATCAAAGTATTTTGATCTTATGGTTCAATTTATTTTCCACCTCATTGTTATACCGTAACAACCTAGGATTTTTCCACTTTGAAATGGGATATTTAGATATATTTTATATAATCAATAAATGAATTTTTATTAGCAAATAAACCTATTTTAATTATTTAACAATGATGATAAAATAGTTTTCAAAATTTGTTTACCAATATAGATAGTTCAGATAAAAAGAGAAAATGTTACCCAAAGAAAGTTTTCTGAAATTTCGATTTTTCTACACCCGAAAGTCATCGGGAATGTTGTGCACACTTGGTGCAAGATGCACACACTTATATATTTGGTATTATTATTAATTAAGTATACTTATGTATATTAATGTGTGTGTGTGTGTGTGTATTTATATACATAAGCATGGATGTGACAAATTATGTTATAAAAGACATATACATCAATATAAACACACTTATATACACACAAAACTTCTCCATATCTTTAGTACATACACATGGAAGCTCTAGCATTATCCAAGGAATGGAAGGGGGTAACGTGTATAAGTAAGGGAGTTGGGAGGTATGGGGGTGCATGCATGTGTGTATAATTAATTCATATCAGTTTTTGTATTTTAATAAAATTCCTAAGCCTATATATACCACCCTCCTTCCTACATCCTTTTCTTTGTTACATTTACATTCTCATGTCAAAATCTTCTTCCTATCTTCATGTATTTCCTTGGCTTCCATCTCCAAATTCCTAAAAGAAAAAAATTAGTAAAAACATTTTGAAGCATAAGTAAATACCTTTCAATCATTTTCAAACCTCTTCTCTTCACAAAGCAAGCACACAACCACCGAAGACATGCATGGCCAAGCCAAACATAACCTAAGCCTATTTTGCTCACTAGACCCACCTAAAGCAACACATTTTGAAGCTAAGGCATTCTAGCTAGGTCACAGCGAAGTTTGGTTCAATTTAAAACATATTTGGTGAGTAAATTTTGTGTTTTTAAAACTCAAGTTACTAACTTTTTAAAGCTGTATAATTTGTGAGTAAAATTATTGATTAAGTACGAGGTAATGTTATTTTTTATGTATACATGCATATATGTTGATTTGGACTCGGTTGCTTGCGCCGAAGTATGAGTAGGCGATAAAGATTACACCTTAAATATTGGAAAAGCTGGATAGTATTTTGTTATCCGGCATTCTTACCTGGCTATATTAAACTGATTGCATGAGTTAGATTTGACTACTATTAAGGCCGATGATTCCAAAGTGATGATTGTGGGGATGAGAAGTTAAGTACAGATGATAACATAAAGTCAAGATTGAATGGAATTAATAGATATGCAAGGAATAATGTTCAAAGTATGAAATATGGTTCAACACATAAAGGGATAGACATAAATTGACTTCCAACATAAGGATCGATATGTTTCAGGAAGCAATTGCATTTCAATAGAAAACAGTTGATATCTCAAGATCCACAAGTCTGAAATTTTATGTGTGAGATATGCAGACCCTAGGGATCCTACCGTAGGGATCTCACCTCGAGAAGGTGAAGTTAGAGGGACCGACATTCTTTCCTTGGTAGGGATCTGAAGGAATCAGTAATCAGCCCATATTGAAGCAAAGATCAAGCAATAACTCTAGTTCGACTGATGAAATTGGTATGTTGGAAGCTAAGCATATTTATCATGAAGGAGCTACTAGAGGGATCGTACCCCAAAATTCCCCCAAAGTGGGGATCAGTACCGATCCCTCTTCTTTGGGAATTAGGCCATACGGTCCCTCTGTGGGTCCATATAGTTATGAAGGTCCTTCTTGTTTGTAATTAAATTGGTTACAAACACCCAAGAATAGATTTATATAGAGAAGTAAATGGAAAAAAACAAAATTAAACCAAGGGAATGATTAAGCTAATAACATATAAAAAGCAATAATCAGAGACACGAGATTTATAGTGGTTCGATATTGTATGCATACGTCAACTTTGAAGATTATCCTTTACTGATCACTTATAAATCTGATTACAGCAGTAGGGAATAGCAAACTCTTGCTTACAATAGAGTCTAAAGTAATAAACAACATAAAGATCGTCAAAAGGACCCATTAGGCCAGTATTTATAGGTGAAGATGACCACCAATCTCTTTGAAACTGGCCTTGTAATCTAGATGGGCCAACTAGAGGGATCACTAGGCCCAATTCCCAATGAGGAGGGATCGGTACCGATCCCTTCATTGGTCGATTTCTAGGCAGCAACCCCTATGGTGGCTTTTCTATGCTAAAATATGTTTGGCCTTCAAATTTCATGTCATTTGGACCACTGGAACACGAGTTATTGCTTGATCTTTGACTTGTTACCACTTGTGCACTACTTGCAACCGAACCCTCTACATAGGTATATGTCGATCCCTCTCATTCTATCCTATTAATATGCGATCCCCAAGGTAGTTTTTCTAGGGTCCATATACCTTGCTCCCCAAATTTCATAAGGATTTGACTTGTAAATCTCGAGATATTGATTGTTTTCTACATAGATGTTTTAGTATTTTGTTGTATGCCGATCCCTCTTCCATGAAGCCCGCCGATCCATCCTTCATGATGCATGCCGATCCCTCCTAATGAGCTATACTATACCGACCCCTTCCATTCATGGAGACATATCCCATACTTTGAGTATTCTACGTTGCATATCTATAAATTCCGTTCAATCCTGACTTCATATAACCATCTGTACTTGACTTTCGGGTCCCATAATCATCGCTCCAGAATCATCGGCCTAGATACCAGTCGGATCTAACTCGTGCAGCCGGTTCGATATAGCTGGGCTAGAATATCGGGTAACACCTGCCCTCTAAAGTATGTCTTGTGTTTAACATGACATGCTTTAAATCGTTGAGAATGAGATCCATCTAGCTTTCTAAATAGTTGCTATATCTTTATCCAATCGTCTTTAAGGTATTAATTTCCTCATTGATTGCCATGATTCTTGGTCGATTTAGGATGATACAAATCCAGTGCTATATTCCGTCAATTGATATGTATAAGTTTAGTTCTACAAAACTAATAAGTTTTTGCTATCTTGTCCAGCCTCGAACCCAAAAGTTTCGGGTTTGACTTCAACTTCTGTCGATTTCAATAATTGAACTTTTAGGTCATACACATGCACATTCATATACGTGTTTTTTTGTTGTTGGCTCCTAGACGAGCATGCACTTTCATGGGTCATTGCCAAATTCCCTACATTTTGTATGTACATGTTCATAGTCAAACCCTTAAAACCATTTTTTATACTCATTTTCATATTTTTTCCTTTTTTGGTAGGGATCGGCATATGCTTAGCCGATCCCTCTCACTCCTCTTTCTTTAGAAACATTTATAGGAATCGACATGCACTATGCCGATCCCTCCTTTCCAATTCTCACTAGTGTAGGGATCGACATTCCTCTTACTGATTCTCCTTTGTCTTCAAATGCCAGCGCTTGGGCCGAGCCCCTAGTTCACATATATAAAGTAGCACTCCAACTTCCCATCACCTTCACTTGCTTCATTCTATAGCCACCCTCCCATTTTCTCACAATCGAATCTCTCCAACACTTTAAAAAAAAAGAAGCCAACCTCTTCCCCTCCACTCAACCATCACTCTAACCAATTAATCCACCTCTTTACTTAATCTTAGACCATTGTTCCATCTTCCAATCAAATTGTAGCCTAACCCTTTTCCCTTTTTATAGTTCAACTTCGATAAATTTAGGTAAGCTTCCTTTTTTCATTCTCGATTTTAAGATGAGGCAATGGATTCTACTTTGTTGGTGATAGTTTGATGCATGATGAAGTGAATGACTAAGGGCATAAGTTGTCAGAGGAAGATGAGGTATAGGAAAGAGTAGGGCTCAGTAGAATGATGAAGCAGGAAGAAGAAGAGGGAGCAGAGGAGGGATCGGTGTTAGACATTTCATTCTATGTCGATGCCTCGGCGTAGAGGTTAATGAGTTGAGGACGAAGTGAAAGGGATCCTTATGTTTTGGGTTTGGAAACACTTGTGAAAGAAGGATCGAAAGGATTAGGTCGAAGAGAGGGATTGGTCGTGAGGCTTTGGGAATGGGATCGGCATATCCATATGGATCGGCCTAGACATAGGAGTCGGCATGAACATGGGGACCGACATGAATATTGGGATCGGCAAGAATAGGGATCGGCATAAGGAACCTATACCAAAATTCAATGTACACATGAAAAATACTCAACCATTCAAACTCAAGTGAAAAACAGGGATTCATACATATGCACCAAAAAAATGAATACAACATCAATGTAACATGTTTAATGAACTGGTCAGAGCAACCTGTACCAGACTATAAAGAAACCAAGGCCAAGACCAGATTCAAGTATACATGAAGAACAGCATGTAGCACATTGGATACATATAGACTTCAAGATGAACCACATCAAGTGAAACAACAGAGAAATCAGAGGCATGACTGCAACAGTTCAAAATGCAAGCTAATATACACATATACATGCAGTATCACCAACACATGACCACACAAACATATATACATATATGCACATATATATGTATACATATATATAAGTTCAAAAGCACCAGCATGAATAAATAGAAGCTCAACAATGAACCAGTTCAAAAAAAAGGAGAAAGTGGTGCATAGCAACTAAAACATGAAGATCATCAGGGATGCAACTCAACTCAAATCCAAACAACATGAAGTATGAATACAATAACCAAAGTAACAATCATATCAAGCTGCATCAGAGGCATGCACAATAACAAAAATGTCTTCCAAGCAATGCAAACGAACACACATGAAAAAATGCATCAAAACCTGACATAGACTAATACAAGTAGCAATATGTAGTCACAACCAGATGAAGATTTAGCCGTGATCAAGGAAAACTGTGAACATAGTGTATCAACATCAACACAAAAAACAAAAATACAACAGCAACTAGACCAGAGGCACACAATAACTCAATACAGTGAACAATGCCGTCAGTAAGGAATGTAACTAGCAGGTGACACAAAATTGAACGAGTCGAAGCTCAAAATATTATCACAAATTCAAAGTCAATTTGCAGTTACAAAAATTAGGTTAGCCATGTTTCAAACAAAGTCAATAATCATGACAAAATTCAATGCCGTGATGACCAAGAAAAAAATCAAACAAGACAAAATCAAAGCAATGATTATCAAGCTAAGGGATATACGAATTGAACTAGTCTAATCAAATCGTATGCACTCAACCAAAATTGAACGGTAAGAAAAATTATCAGACGAATATATACGAACGTAAATTAAGGGGATCGAACCCTATATAACCCGTTAACATCATCAGCATGATAATCATCAAGTTCAAGTAAATTAACCAATAAAGCAAAGAGCATAAAACACATACCAAATTTAGTTCGAACTCGATCAAATTGGATCGAACGAAGTTATATCACAACTAGAGGATCAATTTTCCAAGCCACACAAAGGAGATAATCACTGGGATTGATTTGATACAGGCGTCGACTCCAATTTCACAGGAACCCTAATTTCACGAAGTGGAATGAATACAGCCATTTTTAAAGCAACGAAGTACAAGGAACCGATCGAACAATATAAAAAGGAGAAGGGGAAAGTCCTTATCACTTTTCTTATTTGGGCCGACATTTTTAATTTGGGCTTAAATTTCAAAAATTAGGGTTTTATTGTTTTATTTTGTATCACTCTTTTAAACATTTGTAAATTCTAGTCATGTGACTAGGGGACGAATTACGGTGGTGTAGTTCGAGAATTCACAACTCAACGGTTGAGTTGTGGTAGGGTTTTGAGCGTAGAGGTAGGTTAGTCAGTAGCGGGTGTCGTGAGTTTACGTGTTTAAGCTTCCGACTACTTAATTTCTAGTAGAAACATTGGGGATAGCATGTAGGCAGGGTTTTGTCGAAGCTGGGTAAATCTGTGTTGTTCTACTTCTATTTTTTAATATTCTGCTATTATCCATGCTGCTATTATTCGACTATTATTTGTACTGAAATTATTTACATATACTTCTGCATTAAATTTTTATAATCATTAGTATTGTTAGGAAATCAATTCTATGGTTTCGATGATAATAACTATACATTGGAAATCAAATATGCATATATATTTCTATTCACAGGTAATTGCTAAAGTAACATCACTAGAGAGACAAGAACAAGACTCAAAGAACGTATCAAGAGGCTACAAGTCGATAGAATCAGAAGAGAAATGACATCGACACAAGAAAAGCAACATGCACAAGATCAGACGTCTGTATGCACTAGCCAGACGTCTGAATGAATCTTCTGGATCACAAACCAGATAGAATTAGACGTCTTATTAATGTACTCAAACGTCTGAAAAGATACTATATACAAAAAATATATAGAGCCAGATGTCTGAGACATATTCCAGACGTCTGAAATTGAACTCGGGTGTTGACATTCAAATTACAACTGCCATAATTGAAAAAGACACTTTCGCTCCTCTTCGCTGCAACTCTTCATCACCATCAGAAGCGACCATCGAACACTTGCTAATGGATGCAACTACTCAAGGAAGCTCTCTACTGCTATAAATAGCATCAAGAATCCAAGAGAAGATCTTACCTTACTTATTTGTGCTCTTTACTCTTATACACTGATACATTCTTGATCTCTAGCAATCATATATTTGTATTCCACTCTTCCATATATACAGAACTCTTCAATCAATATCCTCTAAATATATATATTGGAAGCATTTGTACTTAATAGTCAATATTAGTGTTTTAGAACACACTTGACAAGAACAAGCTTTTGTAACCAAGCCTATTCCTTCGGGCGAAGTGAGGGTGTTTGATAGTCGAATTCCGAAGAGGATATTTGAGACTGGACGTAGGACGAGAGGTCCGAACCAGTATAAAATCCTGGTGTTCTTAGTTTATATTTTACTAGATTAATTTTATATTAGTTACATCATATAGTTAGTCACATATACTTGCATATATTCACTACACGATCCATTCTATAGACTTTCAATTGGTATCAGAGCAATGTTTGGTCAAAGAATAGTAACACGTTTTTGAATCACTTTAATATGGCAAGTATTCTTCAAGAAGGACAATCCACAGCATGACCCCCACTTTTTAATGGTTCTAACTATGCATATTGGTCAACACGTATAAGAATTTTTATGGAAGCTAATGGTCTAGAAATTTGGTCAGCAACACTAGATAAATATGAAGCACCTACTACTACTATGAACACATGAACCGATGCACAAAAGACCTTAGCATCAAACAATGCTAAAGCTATAAACGTTTTATTTTGCTCCCTAGATAAAAATGAATTTTCACGTGTCATGTTATGCACAACTGCATTTGACATTTGGCGTACCTTACAAATTACACACGAAGGTACAACAAAGGTCAAACAAACTAAGATTTCAATTTTGCAAAACCAATTTTCGTCATTCAAAATGAAGCAAAATGAAACTATTGTTGACATGTATTCTAGATTTCAAACTATTCAACATGATCTTATGGCATTTGGAGTTAAGTTTACTGATTTTGATTTAGTTTCTCGAATACTCAACTCTTTAACATCGGATTGGGAAAGGAAGGTATTAGCTATTCAAGAAACTAATGATCTCTCTACTCTCAAAGTTGAAGAGTTGATAGGAAATTTAATGTCCTATGAAGCTAATTTGCAGACACGAAAAGAATTAAATTCAGAGAAGAAGAACATAGCATTCCCAGCAACAAAAAATGATGACTCTGATTTAGATGAAGAAGTGATAGTCTTCACTGCCAAGAATTATAACAGATTCAATAAATTTAGAAAGATGACCAAATTCCAAAAAGAAGGAAAATCCAACACAACAAACCTATCTTAAATCAAGTGCTATGAATTTGATCAATGCGGACATTTGAAGAAGGATTGCCCTAAACTCAATAATGAAAAAAAGAAGAACAAATTTGAAAAATTCAGAAAGAAGAAGGCTTTCAAAGTAACATGGGATGATTCGGATTCATCATCATCTGAAAGTGATAGCGATAGTGACGGAGAACAAGCTAATGTGTGTTTTATGGCACAAACTGATGAGGTATGTCCGGAACTTAGCTATGACGAATTATTAGAACTTAGCATGGAATTAGATAATAAATTTAGACAAATTAAAAAATTGAACAAAGAATATATATTCAAAATAAATAGATTAGAACTTGAAGTAGGAATGTTAAAAGATGAAAAAATTATCTTAGAAGAAGAACTAGAATTATCCCAAGAGAAAATTAAAAATAATTTGATAGAAAGTAAGGCTATTGCTATTGATTTTGAAAACACTAAAATAGTGAAAGATAATTTGTTAAAAGAAAGTGTCAATTTGAAAAGCAATATTGAAATATTTAAAATTGAAAATTAGAAGTAAAAGAAAAATTAGATAAAATTACAAATAATATGTCAAAATTTAATAAAGGAAACCAAGATTTGGAAAATCTTATCAAAACTTCAAAACCATCAAGCAATAGAAATGGAACCGGATTTAAAAATACTTCTAAACAAAAAGGAAATGATGCTAAAAATTTTAGTTATAAAAAAAAGTATAAGTTTACCTACGTCTAATATGAATAACAAAAATATGAAAATTTGGATTCCTAAGAAAAGCAATAATTTGATTAGAGAAAACATATTAATAATTTCTTAGAGAATGTAGTCTATAATAAAAATTATATTTATAAAGGTACCAAACCATCTTGGGTATGGCTACCTTCGCCTAACAATTAGGACCCTAACAAAATATATGAGTACCATTTAAAACATCTTTTATTTTGCAGGTACCCAAAAAAAAAAGGAGAAATGAATACTAGATAGCGGATGTTCCAAGCATATGATCGGAAATTCAAAAATGTTATCAAATATAACATACATCGATGGTGGAACGGTTACCTTTGGAGATAACTCAAAAGGATATGTCATGGGCATTGGAGAAGTCATCAACTCTAATATTTCTAACTCTCCTATTATTACAAATGTTTTATTAGTAGGAAATCTAAAACACAACCTACTAATTATTAGTCAATTATGCGATAAAGGTTTTCAAATAAATTTCGAAAAAGATAGATGTAATATTTTTGATAATAACAAACAACTTGTATTTGAAGGTTTTAGAAAACAAAAATATTTATTTATTAAACATGAATATAAATAAAAATTCAAATTTATGTTTAACTGCCAAACATCATGATCCATGGTTATGGCATAAACGATTTTGTTATATAAATTTTAAAAATATTAATAAATTGGCAAAATATAAGCTAGTTAGAGGCTTACCTAAAATAAATTACAATGTAGAAAATTTATGTGACGATTGTCAAATTGGAAAACTAAAGAAAAGCTCTTTTAAATCTAAAAATAATATTTCTACAAAACAACCATTAGAATTATTACATTTAGATTTATTTGGTCCAACATAAATATGATCTATAAATCGCAATGCCTCCTAGAACTAAAAATCCCAAGATATCCAAACGAAAACAAGACCAACCAATATCATCTTCAAATCCTCAAGTTTGCTCGGATGATCAAATTGAAAGATGGATGAACAGAGCACCACATTGAATCAAGAGGTATGAAGATATACAAAAGAAAAAGCTTCACACAGGTCCATTCTATAGTCTACTTAAATTTCCAATGTATGATTTGGATGAAATGTGTAAGAATGCTGGGCTAGAAACCTTGATTTCATTCACACCGAATGACATCCAAATCGATTAGTTGGAAACATTTCTTTTCAATGAAAATTTGGATAGCACTTCAGTGTGGAACACTGAAGTTGAAGATAACTGGCTCTGGTCTAGCGTGTATGGCAACACGATTAGACTAACTCCTGGCATAGTAGGTAGAACCGTAGGATGCTCTGACACGGGCGAAGATTTATACAACATTCCCGATATGCGCTTCAAGCCAAGAAATAGTATAACACATCAAATTTGGGAAGATGAAATGCCAAAGTTTGCCTCTAAATATCTACGTCCAAAAGCTCGACTCCTTACTCGAATGATAATCAATACCATCGTTCCACATATAGGAAGCCACGAGCAAATAACCGAGTTAGAGCACAAAGCCTTATATGCTCTATTTAGTGGAACAAGGGTGAATTGGGCGAAATTCATCTTTGACGAGCTCAAACATTTTTTGACTCGATCACTGCCATCAATCATTTACCCAACATATATTATGAGACTTCTTCGTACACATAACATCCCGTCCTACCTATCGACCTTCGAAGAAATCTCACCAAAATATGCTTCCACCAAAATTTTCTCACTTATGCACTTACCTGAGATTCCCCCAGAATTTATATCCTTCAAAGATTGGACGCACAATCGTCAATCTAGACAAGTTAAGCCTCCACCTCAACCATATAATGAACCATCTCAAGAGGAGGAACAACATCGAGAAGCAACTACACCTCCTCCTGCACCATTTGATTATCCATGACATGATGAGATTATGTAGACTCGAATGGATACAAATCCAAATGAAAGTGTTCGAGATCTCACCCTTAGAAATCAATATATATTATCTCAAAATCAAATTTTTTTGGCTAAGCGGATTGACAACTTCGAAACATCATTTCTACATGCCTAGCCACAGTTGAAGAATCTCTTTCAACTGTCTTATCGGTTCTCAAAGAAGTGCTCCAATGGGTTCGCGGCCCAACACCACCTTCTGAAGATTGGCCAACCCCAGTACCTTCTCCTTCCGCAAAACATTCCAAACTTTCTGAGGACGAACCTTTCAAGCAAGCTTTGACATCCCCTACAAAGGCTAGCACTTCTGAAAACGAAGAAACAAAGGAAGATGATTAAGAAAAAGCTTCTTCAAAGGAATCATAGATTTTAGGAATCATAGATTTTAGGATTTTGGGATTTCATCTTTTGTAAAATTGACAAAATCTATGTATGCAGTCAATTTCGAATTATTCATGAAATTTTCCTTTTGTGTTTTATCTTTGATGATTGGTTAGATTATTTATAATTCTTTTTGATAATGCCAAAGGGGGTGAAATATACGTATAATTACAAAACATTAAGAATAAGCACGTATTCAAGGGGAGATTTATAATTTATATATAAGTACATTGAATAGTTGTCATCATCAAAAAGAGGGAGATTGTTTGAAAATCAATTCTATGGTTTCGATGACAACAACTATACAATGGAAATCAAATATGCGTATATATTTCTATTCACAGGTAATTGCTAAAGTAACATCACTAAAGTGACAAGAACAAGACTCAAAGAACGTATCAAGAGGCTACAAGTCGATAGAATCAGAAGAGCAATGACACAAACACAAGAAAAGCAACATGCACAAGATCAGTCGTCTAGGTGCACTAGCCAGGCGTCTGAATGAATCTTCTGGATCACAAACTAGACAGAATCAGACGTCTCGTTAATGTACTCAGACGTCTGGAAAGCTACTATATACAAAAAAGATATAGAGCCAGATGTCTGAGACGTATTCCAGACGTCTGAAATTGAACTCGGGTGTTGACATTCAAATTACAACTACCACAATTGAAAAGATACTTTCGCTCCTCTTCGCTGCAACTCTTTATCACCATCAGAAGCGACCATTAAACACTTGTTAAGGACTGGACGTAGGACGGGAGGTCCAAACCGGTATAAAATCCTGGTGTGCTTAGTTTATATTTTACTAGAATAATTTTATATTAGTTACATCATATAGTTAGTCACATATACTTGCATATATTCACTACACGATCCATTATACAAACTTTCAAGTATCACCCTATTCACCCCCTCTAGGGTGAAATCGATCCTACAAGTGGTATCAGAGCTAGGAACAAAAGCTATTTTTGCTTCAAAATTTTGATTTTTTAAAACCAATTTTTATTTTAAAATTTTAAAATTGCTTCTTTTAATAATGCTTTTGCATAGGGTCAGTCCATAGTTAGGCCACCAATGTTCAATAGTGAATATGCTTGCTAGAAAAATAGAATGAATTTTTTCTGAAAACCATTGATGCATGGAATATTGTTGAGACAGGATATAGGACATCAACTATAGTGGTAGATAATCAGGGGATAGAAAAATCAATGGACAGATCTTGAAAATAAACTATAGAATGCTAATGCTAAAGCTATAAATTCTATTATCTGTTTATTAGATCAAATTGAATTTAATCATGTCTCATATTGTCTAACTGCATAGGAAATTTGTCACACGCTTGAATTGATCCATGAAGGAACATCTCGAGTAAAGAGTCTCATCTCGCTTTGCTTAGTAATGAATACGAGAACTTCACAATGGCCAAGGATGAAAATATCAAAGAGATGTACAGACGACTTTCTAATCTCGTATACAAATTAAAAGCTCTTGGAAAATCATACACAGAATTGGAAATAGTCCGAAAAATCCTCAGAGTGCTACCATAAAATTTTGAAGCCAAAGTCACCACTTTTCAAGAATCAAAGGATTTAAAACAAATCAAAGTTGAAGAACTCATCAGAAATCTCACTACTTATGATCTAGAAATGAAACTCAAGAAAGAACAAGAAGGAAGTGATACGCGAAAGAACTCAATAGCTCTTAAATAAACAATAGAAATTGATGATGGTGCAGCAGAATTGGCACCATTAATAAAGAGATTCAAAAGATGGAATCACAAATGCAGAAATCCAACTCTAAATAAATAATTGAAAACCAGAACAACCAAAGTTCTAGACATCCAAGAAAAGTAAGAGATTATTTGTCACAAGTGCAATAAACCCGGTCATATCAAGCCCAATTGTCCTTTGAGTCGACTCGACCAAGAAAAGAAATAAAAAAGGAGAAGTTTTACAGCTACGTGGAATAAACATGATAATGATAAAAGCACTAGAAATGGAGTGAAAAAGAAGATCTGTGTCTCCGAGGTGATATAACTGATAGTGATGATGACGAGACAAGCGAGGTATCAAAACTTACTCATTTAGAATTACTTATATATCTCCACGAAGTAAATGGCAGATTTGAAGGACTTAGGGAAAAGTACGCTAAAATTGAATCATGAAGAGATAGTTTGATAGAATTAAATAAATAATTTCATCAACTAGTTAAAATCTATCAAACTATAGCCTTAAGTGTGATAAGTGTCCATCACTTGAAGAAGAAACTAAAAAATCAGAACTAAAATTAAATCACCTGAAAATGAAATTCTGATTTTGAAAGAAAGTGAAAACACGAGGAGGGAAAATTTTGTTAAAAAATGCACTCAATTGTTGAATGAAAATAAATATGCAAGTCCAAAAATTGTCTACAACTTTAGGAAAATTTTCCAAAGGAGAAAGATCGTTAAATATGCTACTAGGGAAACAAACTGTTAATACTGTTAGACTAGGACTTGGATATAATCAAACCGAACTTGTTAGAGGTGAAATTAATCAAGTCAAAACCGAGTGCAAATTTGTAGAAAAATTGGACACAATCAAAATATTTGCTGGTATAGACACAAAAACGTGAAAACCATACCAATTTGGGTTCCAAAAGGCACGAATATAAAATCCCTGAAAATTAAACAAATCCAGGTGCCAAAAGGAATAAATATAAATATACTTAAACATATTTTTCAAAATCTTTTGCCACTAACAGCCATGGAGCTATAAAAACAAACAGGTCACAAAAATCTTTTCTCGTGTAGGTGTGGTGGAAGGCTAAGGAACAACAATAGTGTTACCTGGATTCTAGCTGTTCCAGGCACACGATGGGCGACAAATAAAAGTTCTATGGCCTAGTATAAAGGTGACAGAATCACAATGGGCAACAAAGAAAGAATACGACAAAGGTAAAATAGGTGAACATATATTTATCTTGAACAATTTATTAAATGTGAAAATCTGCAACATAATCTGATTTAAATCAGCCAGTTATATGATAAAAAAATAAATGTTGATTTTGATTTTGATTTGTGAAAAAATGCTAACCAATTATCTTTTTATCCTTGAACTAATTCATATAGTTTTGTTTGGACTAATGATGTTGTTGGTTGATGATTAGTCTAGATACACGTGGATATATATGCTTATCTTACTGCTTCTAACTATGACACTATTCACTAGTTGTTTATTTGCACGGTTTCAGTTCAAATTCAAAAGAATTTCATTTAAAAGCTGTAAAAAGGATTTTAAGGAATTTGTTGCAACTACACGTCTGGTCTATGACATCCATCTAATAATATTAAGTCAAAAGTAAATTTGAATGCAGATTACATTTGTAATTTAGTTGATAGAAAAATTACTAGTGGAACAAGTTTTATGTTGAAGACATTTATTAGTTGCATAAATTTCAAAGAAAATTTCTGCATATTTTTCATTTTAACTAATTTTCAATTAGCAGACATTTTTCTTTTATAAATCCCCTTCTAGAAAATAGTTTGTGTTGACCTTGTTTCAGATTAGTCATTTTAGGAAATTTGATTTTATAATTATTTTTGGATTGGATCTTAAATGTCAACATTAACTAATCCGACTCTCTACTGATTATCGAAAAGATAAATAATGATTGAAAAAGTGACGAGTGTTGATATTAATCATATATTATAACTTGAGATAGTATATTTAGTAAATTTCTTTAGAAATTTAAACCAGATTTATAATAAATTTTGATGGGTGAAAATTCCACGACTATCTCTATTTCTATCATATTTCTAACGACCATCACTCATCAATATCCAATATAGAATGTCAACAAGTGGTATTTTAAATGGGAATTATTCTTTTTTCATTTTATTATATTTTTAGCAATAAAAACATCCAAAGTATTCGCTCTCATTTAAAAGTCCTCACGGTTATGATGGGTGAATTACTTGGAATTTTTTATTATGTGCTTTCATGCTCATTTAAAAGTCCTCACGGTTATGTATGTACGGAACACATATCAAAATTGATTAAATAAAAAGACAAGTTGATTCTAATCCCATTTAAAGTTCTCACGGTTATGCATGGTTAGTAGATGCTTGAAATTCATTTTTCTTTATAAAAATTGTGAATAATACTAATCTCATTTAAAGGTCATAACAGTTATGCATGGTTAGTAGATATTCAAATTCCTGATATAAATATACCATAAATAGACACAACTATATGGTTTATATGATGACATCACCCATATCATTCTAAAGTGGAATATGCA
The DNA here is from genome assembly GCA_030765085.1 of Allium cepa. Lineage (NCBI taxonomy): Eukaryota > Viridiplantae > Streptophyta > Magnoliopsida > Asparagales > Amaryllidaceae > Allium > Allium cepa. Next base: position 294,337,311 of record CM060941.1, on the reverse strand, counting down.
CCTAAAAGAGGATTTATGATTTTCGTTTGATTTTTTATTGAAATTTTATATTTATACTCAATTGGGTATTGATGTTGTATTAATGTCTATCACTTTATCTCTATTTTTCTAACACTGTTACTCTTTTGCTGATAACAAAAGGGGGAGAGAAAAATTAAGATTTTGACAAATAAAGATCAAATATTTTACTTTGCAATTTCTAGTTGCATCTAGGTTCATTTGCACATTTTTATTTATTTTCATGCACATATGAAGAGGGAGCTTTGTTGTAGAGAGGGAGCATTCAAATATGGGGAGCAAATTGAATGATCAAATACATTTAATAAATTTAAAATCTTAAACATTGTTTGTTATCATCAAAAAGGGGATATTGTTGAATATGCTAATATATGATTTTTTTTGATGTTAATAAACATATATATATATATATATATATATTCATTTAAATGTATTTGTTATTTTACTATTTTATTTTCACATAGTTAAATAAATATTTGCTGAATAAAATAAGTAACACAAAATTTATACTCAAACGGATATTTTATTCAAACAAATATTTTAATACAATTTTGAATAGTACAAATTTGAGCTCTCACTATATATACACAATTTCAATTATAATATAATTTTGATTACATCACAATTTTCCATTTACAGTATTCACCTCACTACATTTCACTCATTCGCTCATATTACTCTTCAACTCTATTCCAGATTGAATCCACCATCTGAGTTATCTGCAAAATGCACACTGGCGCAGTAAAATTGAAAAAGAAATATTTGTACAGTGTAAAATAAAATGTGTGTTTTGAAAATGTTATTTGCCTCAGTTATTTAGATTGTTCATCATCATGTTCATTTTTGAATTCATCATACCCGAATAGCTTGTGACATGCACATTGTATCACTGTACATGTCATAAGACCGTGCACAACGATATACACTTGACAAAACTACAGGGGAAGATAAGCACAAGGTCAAACCCAACCAAAAGCTAGCTTCAACTCAAGTGCAATACAAATAATGTCATGACAAGAGCACAAGGTCAAATCCGAGGCAAAGCTAGGTTCAACTCAGGTGCAATACAAAAACAAAAATAGAATGGTCAAGTTTTTACTGACTGGAACAAGCCTCGACCAAAATTCAATGTACACATGAAAAATACTCAACCATTCAAACTCAAGTGAAAAATAGGGATTCAAGCATGTGCACTAAACAAATGAATATGACATCAATGTAACATGTTTAATGAACTGGCTAGAGCAACCTATACCAAACTATATATAAACCAAGGCCAAGACTATATTCAAGTATACATGTAGAACAACATGTAGCACATTGGATACATGTAGACTTCAAGATGAACCAGATCAAGTGAAACAACAGAGCAATCAAAGGCGTGGCTGCAACAGTTCAAAATGCAAGCTAACATACACATATACATGCAGTATCACCAATATATGACCACTTAAACATATATACATATATGCACATATATATGTATACACATATATGAGTTCAAAAGCACCAAAATAAATAAATAGAAGCTCAACAATGAACCAGTTCAAAAAAAAAGGCAGAAAGTGGTGTACAACAACTTAAACATGAAGATCATCAGGGATGCAACTCAACTCAAATCCAGACAACATGAAGTATGAATGCAATGATCAGAGTAACAATCATATCAAGCCGCATCAGAGGCATGGACAACAATAAAAAATGTTTTCCAAGCAATGTAAATGAACCACGTGAAAAAATGTATCAAAACCTAATATGGATTGATACAAGTAGCAATATGCAGTCACAACCAGATGAAGATTGAGCCGTGATCAAGGAAAACCGTGAACACAGTGTGTCAACATCAACACAAAAAACAACACTGCAACACCCACTAGACTAGAGGCACACAATAACTCAATATAGTGAACAATGCTGTCAGCAAAAATGTAACTAGCAGGTGATACAAAATTGAATGTGCCAAAGCTCAAAATATTATCACAAATTCAAAGTTAATTTGCAATTACAAAAATCAGGGTAGCCCTATTTCAAACAAAGTCAATAATTATGCCAGAAATCAAAAGCCGTGATGACGAAGAAAAAATCAAACGAGCCAAAATCGAAGCAACAATTATCAAGCAAAGGGATATACGAATTGAACTAGTCTAATCAAATCGTATGCACTCAAGCAAAATCGAAGGGCAAGAAAAATCATCGGACGAATATATACGAACGTAATAAGGGGATCAAACCCTATATAACCATTAACATCATCGGCATGAAAATCATCGAGTTTAAGTAAATTACCAGTAAAGCAAAGAGCATAAAACACATACCAAATACAATTCAACTCGATCAAATTGGATCTACCGAAGTCATGTCATAGCTAGAGGATCAATTTCCCAAGCCAAATAAAGGAGATAATCACTGGGATTGATCAGATACAGGCGGCGATTCAATTTCACAGGAACCCAAATTTCACAGGAATGAACACAGCCATTTTAAAGCAACGAAGTACAAGGAACCGAACGAACAATATAAAATGGAGAAGGGGAAAATTATTATCACTTTACTTATTTGGGCCGACATTTTTAATTTTGGCTTTAAATTTTAGAAACTAGGGTTTTATTGATTTTAGATATTTTTTATTTTTTATTTATCTTTTAAACATTTGTAAATTCTAGTCGTGTGACTAGGGGATGAACCACAGTGGTGTATTTCGAGAATTCGCAACTCAGTGGCTGAGTTGTGGCCGGGTTTGGAGCATAGAGTTAGATTTGTAGGTAGCGGATGTCACGAGTTTACGTGTGTAAGCGTCTGACTACTTAATTTCTAGTGGAAACCTTATGGGCAACACATAGGCAGGGTTTTTCCGAAGCTGGATAAATCTATGCTGTTCTATTTCTGCTTTTAATATTCTGCTATTATTTGTGCTGCTATTATTCGACAATTATCTGTGCTGAAATTATTTTGTATATATTTTCGCAATAAAGTTTTATAATCATTAGTATCACCCTATTCACCCCCCTCTAGAGTGAAATCGATATACACCACCCTTTAATTCATTTATTCGAGAGATGTTGAGATATCTTAGAATAACTTCCACTCAATTCCATCCAAATAGTTATGCCTTCCAACATATAATCTTCATACTATTTATGAGCGTTCTATTTCATCCGCTAACTCCTGAGGACATAAGATTCATCTACAACTTTAAACGGCAGTCAGGAAGTCCTTTCTACGATTTTCTTGAACCTTCGCCTAATTGGCAAGTCTTAACCAACACTTGGTATAAACTCTCTTTGTTCAAGGACGAGTGGTTTTATGTTCAATGTCCACTTGGCTTCACAAGGCGATAGTTGGAAGGATGTAAGTGCTACCTTCGTGTCATTTTAAAGTCCCTTAATCTAGGTCATATTGTTGAATCTATTAACATCCAAAATTCCTACAGGTGTTCGCCCACATCCTTAATGCATTATTTTATCAAGAGAGGTCGCCGTTATTCGCACTACCCCTATCGATGATAGGGTTATCAAACTTCTTGTTACCAATGAGTTACTATCTTTATTCAGGTTGTTGGAGGAGGGTCAAAGCATTAGACTCCCTATAAGTACAACTTTGCCAAGAAACGTCACAGAGCAAGAAAAGGATGCCATCGATCCTATCATGCCTCCAATCGAAGTGACTCGGAATGAAACCGAACAAGGTGAGATTAGTGACTACCAAGCCAATAAACACAGCAATGATGATGCGGGCCTAGGCAAGGCAACTGTGGTTGAATCTCCACAAAGCATGCAATCTCAGACACCTACCAAGAGGAAGAAAAGGCTGGCATATAAACTTCGTAGAAGAAAAACTACCGCAGATCCAGAATTTAGCATTACTTCTATTGAAGAAGAATCATCTTCCCAACACTTGGAAAGTTCATTAAAGGGATTTTCAATTCTCAAAATTTCTAATGATATAATAACCTATGAATTTCCAAATATCAATATCGAAGGGCTCGATTCTCCTACTATGAGTGGTAAAGGCGCTCGTCCTACTGATAAAGGAGAGAGAGAGCCCATAAGCAAGGATACTGCCACCAGTCTGTTAAGGGGGAATACTAAGACACTCATGACCATGTGCACTTCACCACACGCTTGTCCTTTATCCTTTGCATAATAGTCTTTCAATGTTCTCATTTGATATTTGCAGGTACAATGACTTAGTCTCGGGCCTTTGATCACTTAAGAGGTTCTTCGACATTTCATCAATCTAGCCGAGACTCGGAGTATGGCAGGCGTAGGGAAATAGACGAAGAATAGGAAAAAACTACCAATTAAGGGAATTCTCCTCTTCCAAGTGCAAATTCCAATCTCAGACATCTCGCCAGCAGCCTAATTTTCATGCTTATAGTGGAGACCAGCCTCCTTACTGTGGCCCTCGAATCGCCATATTACATGAGCAACACTTTGGTTTTTCGAGCTCTAAGTAGCCTTGCGACTGTATATCGAGCAAGCATCCAATTGTTGCTTCCAATCCATCCTTGCCGATCATGGCTTCTAAGACTTCTACAGTGGAGACATTGGCCGAGCTTAAGGACACTTTTCCTAAAATCCATTTTGATGCACTTAAATTTCTTCCCACTGTACATGGGCATGCCATGGCAAGTTCTCTCGCATGTGTTAATGACGTGTTCGTGCAGCATGAATCGTTTCAACACTTGGTGAAAAAATCTCTGAAGTGTCAATTGAGCAACAATATGAAACAGATCATCTCTAGTAAGAGGCGATACGTGATAAATACATAAGCAAACACCAAGATGATGAACTATTGGAATTGACAAAAAAACTTGCCGAGGCAATGAAAAGTGGCAAGGAAACGTTTAAAGCGGTAAGCCGTTTAGAAGCTTCCCATAAAAAGGAACTTGATGCTGCCCTTAATCAGGGGAATTCACTCTGGAAAAAGATTCTTTATAAAAAGGAAAAACATATGTTAGTCCACCGCATCGAGGAACTTGAGAAGCTTCTAAAGAAAGAAAGGGAAGAAGAAATTAAGGCACAGGAAGAATCGCAAAGGTACTGCGAGGTGGCTGTTGAAGCTAGGAGCATGAAAATTAAACTCGATGAGTAGTTTGCCGAGATAGAAGCTATTAAAGAGGAGGCTCAAGAGGAAGGTCGCAAGGAGATGATGAGAGAAATTCAAACCCGGGTAAAAGATGTTGAAGTGTCCGATCGAAATGAAATCAAGAAATTGTTTGATCCATTGATTATCGAATATAACGCCAAAGTTCTTATCCACCGCGACTTGAGTTTTCTTGGCAAAGGTTGTATCGAATCACTTGTAGAAGCCTAGGTGCATGTCACTGAGATGAAAAAGAGAGAATTGGGTGGAGCTGAGCTTGATGAAGAAAAGTTAGTGCGGGAGATCCTCTGCAAAAACGAACCCCAAGATCTTGCCGCCGCGAGACTCCGACACTTTGAGATTACTGCGCCTTCTGACAAAGGAGAACATATAGTCAGATCCTCGAAGGCCGATCCTAAAGGCCCCTTTTCTTCCCAAGCGGCTGAAGCATCGATTTCCTTTGGCTCGGAGTAGGACTTGGTCTATGATCCAGATAAACTCGGCTATTAATCCAAAGTGTTTTCCCCTATTTTGGAAGGGTGCACTCCAGCTACCATCGAGAGCTAGTAGGATATGGTTACTCCACTTTACTCTCCAATTTATGAAAGGTTTTGTTCTTTGCGCCCAATGGTGTTAGGCTTATCTCCCTGTTTCAACAAATTTTGTTGTTCTTCCCGGTGCCGATCAAACTTCTAAAAGCGATGCTACTGGGGAGAAACAAGAGAAACTAACAGAAATTCCAGCAGCCACTGATGTATCGGGGCCTGATACTCAAGTCATCGGAGCTCTTGACGATGATAAGGTCGAAGATCCACTCCTAGTGGATGAATCCGACAATGTCATGGTTACCGATGCTTCCAAATGCACTGTTCATATTAGCTTGAAAAAGCGTATCAAGAAGGAGGAATTGCTGAAGAAAAAGGCTAATGCTGAGCTCGTCGAGGTGGACATCGACGATCCACACCTTATGCCACTAGAAGGTATTCCACCTGGTGGGTTAATTCCCAGTGAACTCCCTCCTACATTTGTAATCTCTCCTGCGAAACGTGGCAAAGGATCCAGGAAGAGAAACATCGGGAGCTTAAGTGGCTTCACTCCCGAAAAATTCAAATGGAGAGGAGATCGAAGAAATAGCCATCACTTAGACTCAGTTTGTGCATAGTTTGCATATTTGTTTGTTCATCATTTCTTTTATTAGCTATGGTTGTTCAGGTATGATTCCTAGTTTTTTTTATAAATTGTACCATAATCTTGAAACCTATTATATGAATAGAAGCTTTGTTTCCGTTGAGCTTTCATGTGAATTGCTATTCAAGTAATTGAACTATTACTTTCCATTCAATCTACTTGTAATTTTTTGTTCATTAATTCTGGTAACAATCCATTAGCTTTATCCTAAGGCCTTATGCGGTCGTGGCCTTGAGTCGTATTAAATGCTAGGCTCAAGCCTTAATGTTACGCCGTCGAATTCAGTGGTTTTTAAGTAATTATACTCCTGCCTCTCGTCTTAGATTAGCGGGGTTAGACGTTGGATGCTCAAACTCCATCCTTACTGGTTTATACTCCTCATGTCAGTTTCAGGCCAGATGGTATAGTGAATGGTCGAACCTCGCTCATCTATCTGTTTATGCTCATATCCGCACTCTAGGGATAAAAGTTAGTTGATGGGTGGTCGAATTGCACCCAATCTATGTTTATACTCCAGTTCGCACTCTAGGCACTTAGAGTTATTTCGTGGGTGGTCGATTCACACTCGATTTACATTTATACTTCGGTTCGCACTTAAGGGACTTAAAATTAGTTTGTAGGTGGTCGATTCACACCCAACTTATGTTTATACTCCAGTCTGCACTCTGGGGACTTAGAGTTATGTTGTCGGTGGTTGATTCACACCCGACTTATGTTTATACTATGTTCCGCACTCTAGGGACTTAGAGTTACATTGCGGGTGGCCGATTCACACCCGACTTATGTTTATACTCTGTTCTGCACTCTGGGAAACTAGAGTTACGTTGTGGGTGGTCGATTCACACCCGATTTATGTTTATACTTTGCTTCGCACTCTGGGGACTTAGAGTTATTTCGGAAATCAGTTGGATCATACTCTCCTTAATTAATTGATTTTCCTCCAAGGATCTAAGGTTTGACTTAGCGAGTGATCGATCATGTCACAGTCGCTCTCATTTTATTCAGTTCCATAGTTTTGCAGGATTTATTCGATCATCATATGGACGAGCCATAATTATTCCTCATGGTGTATGCCAATAGTTGGATTATGAATGAGATTTATCAAATGGACCGTGCTCATCTTGTCTAGTCTCATTAGGATAGCATGATTGATTAGTTTCAACCTATGGGAGCCTGTTCATGCATCAATAACTAATACATAATGCTAGCTCAAACATAAATATAAAAGAAGTCTGAAACTATGTTCGTTAAATGGAAAGGAATAACATAATTTGTCTTATTACGCATTTGGGAAATCATATGCTAGAGCAAATTTTGAAAGCAAATAAAACTGAAATGAAAAAGAAATAAAATAAATGAAATAGCATTGTAGATGCTTGTTATTCCACGCCCTTGGAAGTGTGATGCCATTGCCAGTCTTTAGCCTGAAATTTCCCTCTCCAAGCCTCTATTCAATGAAATATGGTCCTTCTCAGATTGGATTGATGTGCGATACAGTAGGAAAAACACATCTTACGATGAGATCGTCGATTTCAAATGTTTTAGGTCGGACTTTAATGTTGTAATACCGAGCGAGTCGGTGTCGATGCATGGCTGCTCTCAAGTCGACTTCCTCGTGCTCCTCATCTATAATGTCAAGAGATTCCACGAGGATATTTTTATTCATTTTGGGATCGTAGTAAGTCACTCAAGGAGAATGAAATTCGAGCTCAACAGGAATGACGGCTTCAGAACCATAAGTAAGGGCGAATGAAGTTTGGCCAGTCGCAGACTTGTGGGTGGTCCTGTAAGCCCACAGTGTTGTAGGAAGTTCATCGACCCAACTGCCTCTAGCCTTTGTTTAAAAGTTTCTTTGGAATAGACTTTATGGTTTTGTTTACAGCTTCTTCCTGTCGCAACTGCTGCAAATCTGTTTTCAATACGATACCTCCAACAGAAGTCTTTGATTTCAATACTATCAAATTGAGTCCCATTATCTGTCATAATAGTTCGTAGAAGACCGAAATGGCATATGATGTTTCAGACAATAAAATTGATTGCTTTCTTAATTGTAATCATGGCTAAAGGTTTTCTTTAGCCTATTTGATGAAGTAATCAATTATGATGATAGCGTACTTTGCGCCACCTTTAGAGATCGATAAGGAACCGATAATATCTATACCCAACATAGCAAATGGACATTGCTGACCATTTGCGTGATTTCCGTTGGCGAAGCTCTTAGAACTTTTGCATATATCCGCCACTTATCGCATCATCTTACATAGTTAGCGGCTTCTCGATTGACAGTTGGCCAATAATATCTGTAATGGAGTATTTTCTTTGCCAATGTTTGCTCCCCAGTGTGGTTACCATATTCCCTTTCATTAACTTCTTTTAGGACACGTTTTATCTCGACGTAAGCGACACACCGAAGTAGGGGAACTGAAAACATTTTCTATACATAATCCCTTCTTGCATAACATATCACGATGCTTTATAGAGGACATGTCACTTTTCATTTCTTTAATCTGGTAGGACTCCATGTAGCAAATAGTTTTTGATTGAAGTCATCCATGATTCCCTTTCAAGCTCCGCTTCTAGTGTCTTGTCAATTTCTATTGTTTATACAAGGGGTATTTAATACTTCGACAGAAACCAAGCCCATCTACTGTGCATCACCGGTGTTGGAAAATTCGCCAATGAATCTACCTCTCTATTTCGATCACATGGAATATGCGAAATTTCATAGCACTCAAATTCTGCCAATAACTCTTTGACTTGGGTAATGTAAGGGGCAAATTGTTGTCCCTTGGCCTGATAATCTCCCCTACCTACGTACACTACCAACTGCTAATCGTAAAAGATTTTGAGAGATTTTATTCCGAGTTCTCTAGCGAGTTTAAGTCTAGCAATCGGAGCTTCATACACAGCTTCATTGTTTGTTGCTGGAAAATCAAGCTTTAAAGCATAACAAGTTTACTGATCTTCAGGAGTTATAAGCACTATTCCAGCTCTAGAACAATGATCATTAGACACTCCATTAGTATACAGTTTTCAACGTATGGTAAGGATTACAATAACATCCCCTATCTGGAGGCCCGAACTAAATGCTATAGACTTTGCAGTCATCCATAATATTAAATTCTGGTGACCAAATACGGTAATGTTAATAGTATTCATAATATCAGAAGCACTTGAATATGAAATAAAGTCATCATAGATTAAAACACCTTTCTGACTACATTTCACAACGACATTTCACATCCAAGTTACATAATCTCAAACGTTTCCTAGGTTCAGATCAAATATAATTATTATAAAATACGTCAAGAGAGACATGCGAAGACGCCCCCTTAGATGAGCAGAGTACTAAATAGTCATAATAGACTTAGTACAACACAGCGGAAATAAAATAAAAATATCCTAAATATAGCTAGCATCATCCTCCTGCTCGTCTCCAAAATCTTTATTCATCCACCTACTAAAACCTGAAAATTCTCAACTCTTAGCCTACTTAAATCAATTTTGAGCACCCGAGAGTTTAAGGGGAAAAACATAAACTTCGAGTCAGACATAAAGTCTGGTATATATAATACTATTACATCTCGGTTTACCGATATTAAGTGAGACCAAGCCACTTCATATATGCTTAAAATAGGTAATAAAGACCATCTGTCCGAAACAATGTAGTTTTATTTGGCTTACTAGTTACCTTTGACTCACTCGGGCCTACCAGACAAAATAACAAACAATCTAACATCTGTTAGACAAACTTCTAGATGGTCTGTCCCAAACTTACATCTCCCAGGGTCTCCTAATCCTAATGGTTTTGCGGGATCACTAATAATCTATCTTCTTTTTTTGTACATATGTTCCTTTCTATGTGTAACCATCATTTAAGTCTACCCTTGACTAAGCCCTAAACACTGGAATTTTGGACTAAATTAGCTAGGGGCTAATAGCTAATGTATATGGCGTGACATTATACCAGTCCTATATGATATTCTAATATCTGAGTCATTTTACTTAGGGTCACTTGCCTATAAAATTTTCCTTGAAAACATTTTCTCTCAAATTGATTTAAGCCTTTAAATCATACTTTAAACAAGGAAAGGATACTCTTTGCTTTACTCAAATCACCTTTCCATGTTGTATATACTTTACACAAAACTTTGTTGATGAAAATATTTAAACCTTTGAAATTACCTCTTTCGAATCCACTGAAAATACCGTTTTTGAATTCAAGTAACTACTTTGCTTTATAACCTTAGACCGAAAGGACAAAACATACATTTTGAAACCATTTACAATAGTCCTTTCGAAAACAATGAAAACCTCTCTTTTGAAAGCTTTATAAACCTTAGACATCCTCTTTTCAAAACATAAAAATTGCCCTTCGAAAGCAATTGGAAACATTCCATTTAAAAAACCTTAAGTATCTTTTGAAACCTTTGGGGGATCACCCCTTCAAAACCTTTATCATTTACCTTTCAAAAATATTGGGAACCTCCTCTTAGAAACCTATATTAGTAACCTTTCGAAAGCAATTAGGTTCAGGTAAAATCTTGCAGAATATAGTTTCGAAACCATTAAAACCATTTAAATCGAAACCTATGGATTTATCTTTCAACAGAATAATGGGTCTTAAAAAACCAAGTTGAAAGCACTCTTTCGAAAGCAGTTTCCTAAGTAAATAAAGTTGATTGATTTAACACCATCACTTTCGAGAGCATTGGAGAAGCGGCTTTTTTAATAAAGTCGAAAGCATCCCTCCGAAACCATGTTTAAAGGCAAGGCGGCCTCAACTAGGTTGAAAGGTAAAATTGCAGCAACAAGGGTTTCGACACTATCGAAATCCATTTTAAAACAAAAGGCGGCAACCTGGGTCGAAATCTTATTTTTAAACCAATTCACCAAGTCAGAAGCCATCTCATTCAAAAGCAAGCAAGTGCATTTTCCTTTAAAAGCCAAAACAAAGTATCGACTCCTTCAGGAGTTATATTTTGACCCCATACCTTTCGCCTATCTCCAATCCACTATGTACCAAGCCTTTGATACCAATGTGTATTATTTTCGAATTGGATGGAGACGGAGGTATGTAATCGAAAGGTTGCTGCCGAAGGTAGCGAAACAACATATACTTCTTTTTTCTTTCCTTTTAAAGTAATTTCTTCCAACTAACTTGCTTATTTTTCAAAATATAATTGGTTGCCAATTTCTTTTCTAAAATCTTTTCTAAAAGTGCTGCCGAATTCAAAAAAATTTCTTTAAAACATTTACAAAGTGCCCCATTCTCCTATTTTAAACATATAAAACATTTAAGTCACATAGCTTAAATAATTTTATATACTTAACAAAACACTAAGGAAAATTGTCCAAAATTCCAATAAATCATTTTAATATGTTTTCTAACATATTTAAATTTTAGATCCATAGCCATTTTATATCGGCCGTAAATAAATATAAACCCAAAATAGAATTTTCTTCACTAGAAAATTCATAATAAATCCACAATAATTAAGAAAATTATGAAACTTGAAACTTATCTCTACAATGTCATTTCTGACCATATACTAAAATCTTAAGGCATTTGGATGTTATTTAATAAGTTTTTCAATCCAAAATATCTCATAAAATCAATATAAATAACCATAATTCATCAACAAGCATACATATATACATACATACATACATACATACATATATATATATATATATATATATATATATATATATAATTATCATTCAAAACATAGAAATATACTTTGCAAAATCATTCGGGTCTAATCGTAGAAACTGAAAACATCAAAATATGAGATGTAACATATTACTCACCTTTAGCTTTGTTGTTAAGGAGTTGATATTTGATCTTGGATGGAATTTCAATTAAGCTTTTCCTCTTGATTTATCTTTTCTTCCCCTTACTCTTCTTTAATGGTGGTTGGCCTCTAGGTTTAGTTTTTTAGATTGCGAACGTGAAATATGTTATGGTATGGAGGGTTTAGGGTATAAAAATTTGCTTATTTCTATGTTGCCGCTTATCTAATTTCCCTATCCTATTTCATTTTAAACCCATTTAATTTATTACTTAACTAAGCGCGGCTACCCTTTATTTATTATTATCTCAGGTCCTTAACCATTTGATCATTATATTATTCTATTTAATTTAGCTAATTAAATCTCCTAAATAAGATTATCATAAATTAGGGGTTTTATAGACTTCCATCCTCAAAAAGTTTCGTCCTCGAAATTACGATAAGGTGCTCTACAAATCAATCAAAAAGGAGATACATACCATCAAACAAATCAGGATAAGCGTCTCTAATCCTGCTCTTAGTCTCCTAAGTACAGTCTCTCTCATCGTCGCTCCACTGGACTTTAACTAATCTGACTGCTTGTTCTTTAGCCTCTATTCATCTCTCGTGACTATACGAACTAGCTTTCTAACTATAGTCATATTCGGCTCTACTACTAAGCCCTCTAACACAGTCGGTGCTATAGTGGTGGTTCGAACCCACTTTCTCAAATGAAAAATATTAAAAACGTCATTGAATCCTACCAAACTGTTTGGTAACTCTACTCTATATGCAAGTTTCCCAATCCTTTCTATAATAGAAAGTGGTCCTACGAATCTCGTTGCCAACTTTCGAGATTTCCCGAATCTAATCACACATTTCATTGGTTATACTTTGATGAAAACATGATCTTTGACTAAGAATTTTAAATCTTTCCGTCTCTTATCGGCATAAATCTTCTGTCTAGATTAAGCTTCTTTTCATTATAGCTTGAATCAACTCAATCTTCTCTACAGCTTCTTTAACTAAATCCGAACCAAGAGCCAACCTATCACCGGTCTCTAACCAACAAACTGGAGATTTGCATGGCCTTTCACACAAAGCTTCAAATGGTTCCATCCCTAGACTATCCTGATAACCATTGTTATATGAAATCTCGACTAAGTGTAGATGGTCTTCCTATGATCCCCAAAAATCTAGCACACGAGTTCGCAACAAACCTTTTTAGACTTTGTTAACTCTTTCCATTTTCCCATCTGTCTACGGATGGTAAGCGGTACTCAATTTGAGCTTAATACCTAAAATATCTTGTAGACTCTTCCAGGACTCGCTAGTAAATAAGGAATCTCTATCGCTTACTATACTACTAGAAATCCCTTGCAATCTAACTATATTCTTCACGAATAAATTAGCCAAAACAGGTGCCGAATGAAATGGGTACTCTTGGTCAATCTGTCCACTATACTTTCATTTCCTTTGTTTAAATTTGGCAACATGTCTATAAAATGCATAGAAATAGAATCTCACTTCCATGTTGGAATATCTAATGGCTGAAGTAACCCACTTGGTTTCTGATGTTCGACTTTTACCTGTTGACAGTTCAAACACTGCTTCACCCTTAAGCCTACATCCCTCTTCATACACTACCAAAAGAAACTCTTTATATCCTGATACATTTTAGTTCCTTCGGGATGAATAGTGAACTTTGAACGATGGCATTCCTCAAAAACTTCCTTCCTTAAGTCCTTAACATTCGAAAGATACAACCGTCCCTTCTTTCTCAACCATCCTCTCTGGTCAAGACAAAAATCTTTTAGATCATCGATCTTGATTCCAACCTCAAGCCTTCTCATCCTCTCAACTAATAGTAGATCCTTCTTCTGCTTAGAAGCAACCTTTCAATTATCACTGGTCGAACTTATAAACATGACAGCATAACAGTTTCCTCACTAGATCTAGCTTCAGATCTCTACTGTACTCTAGATGTCATCAATGCTTCCAAATCTCTCCACTCGACTATCATTGCCAACACTGTTTTCTGATGTTTTCTGTTAAGTGAATTTGCAACCTTATTTTCTTTCCTTGGTGTGTACTCGATTCCAAAATCATAAGTGGCTAAAAACTCTAACCACCTCTCCAGTCTCATATTCATCTCCTTCCGAGAGAATAAATACTTCAATGACTTATGATCTGTACATAACTTAAATCTTTCTCCCAAAAGGTAATGTCTCTACACCTTCAATGCAAAAATTATTGTAGTTAATTCCAAATCATGAGTTGGATACCTAACTTCATATGATCTAAGCTGTTGAGAAGCATAGGAAATAACTTTACCTCTTTGCATTAACACAGCTCCTAATCCTGTTCCACATGCATCCGTATATACTACTAAATCCTAATTTCCTTCTGGAATAACTAACACAGTGCATTTTCAATAAGTTTTAGCTTCTGGAATGCCTCCTCACGCTTATCGATCCAAACAAACTTCCCATCTTTCCGTGTTAGCTTGGTCATCGATGCTGCTCTTCGCGAGAAATGCTTTGCGAACCTCCGATAATACCCAGCCAATCCAAGAAAACTCTTTGTCTTAGTCATTGTCTTAGGTCTCTTCCAATTATTCACTGCTTCAATCTTAGTTGGATCTACAGACAGCCCTTTCTCTTAGACTACATCAACAAGAAACTTCACCTCCTTCTTCCAATAATGACACTTCGAAAACTTCGCCTTCAGCTGATGCTGCCTCAACGTCTCAAGCACCATGCTAAGATGAACTTCATGCTCTCTTTCATCTTTAAAGTATATCAACATATCATTTATAAATACCAATACAAACCTATCCAAGTTCTCTAGGAAAATTCGGTTCATCAAATCTACAAAAAAGGTCAGTGCATTAGTTAGTCTAAAAGGCATCAATAACTATTCGTACGATCCATATCTAGTTCTAAGCATCGTCAAAGTAATACTATCCTCTGCTACTCTAAGCTGATGGAAACCTGTTGCTAAATCCAACTATGAAAATACCATGGCTTCACTCAACTGATTGAACAAATCGTCAATTCTAGGTAATGGATATCGATTCTTTGTTGTCATATCATTCAACTTACAATAATTGATACATAACCTTAATGATCCTTCTGGCTTCTTAGCAAACACTACGGTTTCTCCCCAAGGTGAACTACTTAGCCTAAAAAAATTCTTGACTTCCAAATCAACCAACTTCCCCTTCAACTCCCTTATCTCTATAGGCGTCATCTTGCTTGGCGGTCTACTCACTAGTTCTGCTCCTGACACCAAATCTATCGAAACTCAATGGCTCGTTTTGGTGGCAATCCTACTATAGGTTCAAAAACATTTGCGAATTCTCTAACCATGAAACTCGGTTTAAATCGTCATTTACCTCCACAACATCCAACAAAGCATTCACCTCACAACTAGGGTTTTTTATGGAGTATACAATCCGATCACCACAGTCGGGGTGTCTAAATGATATTTTCTATCATGGTAAAATATCCTAGCATTGTACTTACTTAACCAATCCATACCCAAAATAATTTTGAACCCTACAAAGTCAAACAGATGCAAACTGCAAACAAAGGTATGACCTAACAATTCAAACTCTAAGTGGCCACATCTCATCCCAAGAGTCGCGCACCCTCCTATCGGATTTGCAATCCTTAACGACTTAACTAGGTATGAGGGTTCAGGTTAAGCTTATCTACCAAACAATGAGATATAAAAGAATGCGATGCACCGGTATCAAATAGAACTCTAACTGATAAACTATAAATCAAAAGTGTAACTCCCAAAATAGCTTTTCCCCTCTCCTCTGTTGTTGGTCTCAACGTAGCTAGTTCCAATGCAAACACCTTATTTTTCCCATCCTTAGCTAGCTCTTTGCACTGGTTCTTATTGTGCCCAATCTGATCACAGTAGAAACACTTTATCCCTTTCTTCTCAGCAGCTTTCTTTCCCTCGTCTATTCGGCACTCATGGTCATAGTGTCCTTTCTTGTCACATTTGTAACATACCGCTTCTGTCTTTCCCTTCTTAGAAGCTCCACCCTTCTGAGCTTCTTTCTTTTGGAAAAACTTTCTCTTCCAACTCTGCCCTCCTTGAGCTTCTTTGGCTTTTTTCTTTCAAGAAAAGCTTGCATCACTTCATTCCTCAAGGCCATCTCAACAACAGCATCACTTGGATCCCTGATGTGCGGTAACATGGCCTTTGTAAGCTTAGACTTCAACCCCCCGATGACTGTCTCATTCCTCTTAATCACAGTATCAATCGTAGCATAATCATATCTTGCTAGTTCTTCAAACCTCGTCGTATACTCGAGCGTAGTCATAACCCCCTGCTCCAACTTGAAAAACTTCCTAAGCATAGTGGACTTAGCAATTTTTGACATAAATCTTTCCTTGAACCTCCTCCTGAACTCATCCCTAGTCATATTCTCCTCATTGACTCCAATTGTCACACTGTTCCACTGAAATAGTGCCGCCCCTTGAAGTTGTTTAGAAGCAAGTCTCCTTTTCTTCTTATCGTTGAACCCTACTTCAGCAAAAATCATTTCGCAACGAAGTAACAAATTCTCTACTTCGATTGCGTCTTCAGTATCAATAAATGGCTTTCGTCCCAGACATGCAAAATCTGTACTCAAAATAGCATAGTTATTCACCACTGGAGCTTCTTGGTTCCCTCCTCTAGTATTTCCTCTAACTACTCCAGCAACAATTCACGCCCGCATCATGTTGACAAAGAACTCATACATTGCTCCCGTATTAACTTGCGGGACTCCAGCACCCACATTTAGAGATTGTGCCTGACCCTGGCTCCTTCTCGTATTTGGTCTAGCATTTTCATTTGTTGTGGTGCTACCTCCGCTAAATTAACTCTTACACCTCTAACATCAATATCTGTATTCAAGCCTTATAAAATATAGAAGAATAGACTAAGAGAGATAGAAGAATAAAGATATAGCATATACTTATATATATATATATATATATTGCTATAGCGTTATCCTATACCCCGATATTTTCTCTTATTCCTTAGTATTATGTTTTCAAAATCATTTTATTTTAAAGTTTTTCATATATCTATGCTCCGATACCAAGTTCTAACATGCCTATCTGGAGGCCCAAAGCTAAGTGCTATAGATACTGCATTCATTCATAGTATTAACTTCCAATGATCAAATAAGATAATGTTAATAATATCCATAATATCAGAAGCACTTAAATATGAAATAAAATTATCACAAATTAGAACACTTTTCTGACTATATTTCAAAAAAACATTTCATATCCAAGTTACATAACCTCAAATGTTTCCTAGGTCCAGATCAAATATATTTATTACAAAATACGCTAGGAGCGACATATGAAGATGCCCCCTTAGATGACCATATTACTATATAGTCATAACAAATTTATTAATAGCGGAAATAAAACAAAACAACTCCTAAATATTGCTAGCATCAACCTCCTACTCGTCTCAGGAAGCTTTATTCGTCCACTTATAAAAACTTGAAAATCCTCAACCTTCAGCCTACCCAAATCAATTTTGAGCACTCGAGAGTTTAAGGGGAAAAACATAAACTTCGAGTCAGACATAAAGCCTGGTGCGAATAACACTATTACATCTCGGTTTACTGATATTAAGTGAGATCACGCCTCTTAACATAACGGGCTTCCCTTCACTTATTTCCCTTTAAATCAGATCTTCTTACAAATCAAAATCCTGCAACCAAACTGGTTAATCAGACTGATTATATCAATAATAGCAAATATAAAAATACTTAAAGCAGGTAATAAATGGACCAACTACCCGAAAAATGCAGTTTTGTTTGGCTAACTACTAACCTTTGGTTGGCTTAGGCCTACTAGAAAAAATAATAAACTAACTAACATCTATTCAAAAAACTTCTGGATGGTCTATCCCTAACTTACATCTTTCAGGGTCTCTTGATCCTAATGGTTTTAAGGGCTCACCAATAACCTATCTTCTTTTTATATACATATATTCCTTTCCGTGTGTAACCATCGTTTAAGTGTACCATTGACTAAGCCCTACACATTGGAATTTTGGACTAAATTTGCTAGGAGCTAAAAGCTAATGTATAGGGTGCGACCCTATACCAGTCCCATTTGGTATTCTAATATCCGAGTTATTTTACTTAGGGTCATCCACCCATAAATTTTTCCCTGAAACATTTTCTCTCAAATTGATTTATGCCTTTAAATCATACTTTAAACAAGGAAAATATACTCTATGCTTTATTCAAATCATCTTTCCATGTTATATATACTTTACACAAAACTTTGTTGATGAAAAACATCTAAATCTTTAAAAGTACGTCTTTCAAATCCATTGAAAGTACCCCTTTCAAAACCAAGTAACTACTTAGCTTTATAACCTAAGGCCAAAAGGCCGAAACATACTTTTTGAAACCATTTACAATAATCTTTCAAAAACAATGAAAACCTCTCTTTCAAAAGCTTTATAAACCTTAGACATCCTCTTTTCAAAACATAAAACTTGCCTTTCAAAAGCAATTGGAAACATTCCATTTAAAATACCTTAAGTATCTTTCAGAACCTTTAGGGAATCACCCCTTCAAAACCTTTATCATTTGCCTTTCAAAAATATTAGGGAACCTCCCCTTCGAAACCTATATTAATACCTTTCAAAAGAAATTGGGTTCAGGTAAAAGCTTGTGGAATATAGTTTCGAAACCATTAAAACCATTTAAGTCGAAACATATGGGTTTTTCTTTCAACAGAATAAAGAGTCTTAAAATAACCAAGTCGAAATCACTCTTTTGAAAGAAGTTTCCTAAGTAAAGAAAGTAGATGGCTTCAACACCATCCCTTTCAAAAGCAATGGAGAAGCAGCTTCTTTATTAAAGTAGAAAGCATCCCTCCGAAACCATATTTAAAGGCAAGGCGGCCTTAACTGGTCAAAAGGTAAAATTGCGGCAACAAGGGTTTTGGCACAGTTGAAATCCATTTTCAAATAAAAAGCAGCAACTTAGGTCAAAAACTTATCTTTAAACCAATTAACTAAGTCAGAAGCCATCTCATTCGAAAGCAAGCAAGCACGTTTTCTTTTAAAAGCCAAAACTAAGTTTCGACTCTTCCGGAAGCCATATTTCGACCCTATACCTTTCGCCTATCTCCATTCCACTACGTACCAAGCCTTTGATTATGTATATTTGTTTCGAATTGGGTGGAGGTGGAGGTATGTGATCGAAAGGTCACTGTAGAAGGTAGCGAAAAAGCATATACTTACAAAAACTGTTTTCATTCCTTTTAAAGTAATTTCTTTCCAACTACTTATTTATTTGTCTAAATATAATTAGTTGCCAATTTCCTTTCCAAAATCTTTTCTAAAAGTGCTGCCGAATTCAGAATTTGTTTATTTAAAACATTTACAAAATGCCCTTCCCTTATTTAAACTTATAAAACATTTAAGTCCTATAATTTAATAATTTTATAACTTAACAAAACACTTAGCAAAATTCTTCAAAAATTCCAATAAATCACTTTTAATATGTTTTCTAACATATTTAAATTTATGATCCATAGCCATCATATATTGGCCGTAAATAATTATAAACCCAATATAGTGTTTCCTTCACTAGAAAATACATAATAAATTCACAATAATTCAGAAAATTATAAAACTTGAAACTTATCTCTAAAATATCATTTTTGACCATATACTAAAATCACAAGGCATTTAGATGTCATTAATCGATTTTTAATCAAAAACATGTCATAAAACCAATAGGAACAAGCATAATTCATCAGTAAGCATATATATAATTATCGTTCAAAATATGGCAATATACGTTGCAAAATCATTTGGGGTCAATCTTAGAAACCGAAAATCTCAAAATATGAGATGTAATATATTACTCACCTTTAGCTTTGTTATTAAGGAGTTGAGATCTGATCTTGTATTGAATTTCAATTAAGCCTTTTTCTCTTGATTTAGCTTTTCTTCCCCTTACTCTTCTTTAATGGTGGCCAGCCTCTAGCTTTAGTGCTTTAGATTGTGAACGTAAAATATGTTATTGTATGAAGGGTTTAGGGTATAAGAATGTAGCTTATTCTTATATTGCCCCTTATCTAATTTCCTTTCCTATTTCATTTTAAACCCATTTAATTCATTACTTAACTAGGAACAACTACCTCTTATTTATTCAAATCTCAATCCCTTAACCATTTAATCTTTACATTATTCTATTTAATATAGCTAATTAAATCTCCTGAATATTGTTATCTAAAATTAGGGGTGTTATAATTTTGCTGCCTTACAGAGATTCATCATGCGTAATAAAATCTGCTATAAACTTTGTCAATGCCTGACCTTGATTACCCTCTATGGAAGATAAGTAATATCAAATTGGCTGAGCTCGATATTCCACTTGAGTAACCTTCTAGACGTCTCAGGTCGCCATAGGGCCTGTCATAACGGCTAGTCGGTGTAAACATCGATCGGTTGTGCCTGAAAGTATGGATGAAGCTTTCGTGATGCAATCAGCAGGTAGTATGCCAGTTTCTCTATTTTCATGTAGTTCCTTTCAGCTCCCATTAATCGTTTACTGACATAATACATCGGCCTTTGGATTCGATTCTCCTCGCGAAGCAATGCGGCACTTATAGCATGTGCCGACACGGCCAAATAAATATACAAATCTTTATGATCCACCGGCTTTGACAATACGGGAGGTCACTCGAAATGATTCACCAAAGCTTGAAACGCATTTTTACTATCCTTCATTCATTCGAAGTTTATTTCCCCTTTCCTAATCAAATCAAAGAAAGTAATGCATTTGTCGGTAGCTTTGGAGATAAATCGGCTTAAGGTGGCAACATCCCATTCAGATTTACACTTATTTAATAGTCCTTGGTGCTTGGTTATCGCAGATAGCCTGAATCGTATCGGGATTAGCTTTAATTCCATGGAAATTAACAATAAAACCCAAGAATTTTCCTAATGCAACACCAAAAGAACACTTCATAGGATTACTATCTTGTAATATCAAAGGATGTCAAACATTTCTGCCAAGTCTCTAATGTGGATGTTTGATCGTCAGGACTTCACAAGCATGTCATCCACATTCATTTCCATCATTTTTCCATTCTGATCTTTAAACATCCTATTGATTAAGTGCTGATAAGTTGCTTTTGCATTCTTTAATCCAAACGACATTACTACATAGCATTACATTCCAACAACGGTAATGAAATTGGTATGCTCCTGATCAGCAATATGCATCGGGATTTGGTTATATCCCGAGTATGCATTCATGAAAGATAGAAAATCATGTCCTGCGGTTGAATCCACTAGTTGATCGATCCTCAGAAGAGGAAACTATCTTTTGGATACGCCTTGTTCAAATTTGAATAATCAATGCATGTTTTACACTTCCCCTTCGCTTTTTTCACGAGTACATGATTAGATACTCATTTAGGGTAGAGGGCATCATGGATGAACCATGTTATCCCATTTTTTGGTCAAAACTGGAATATCAATGTTGTGTGCATTTCCACCACGACCGCACCAGGAAGAAGCAAGCAAGCGTATATAAGTCTGGGATTTCACTCATGATTCAAGTATAAAAGTTCATTCGGTGAAACAATGCGAGAGTCCATTCAGCACTCCAACACTCAAGCCCATTCGGCAGTATGAAACGAGATCTCATTCGGCATTCGAAATACCATGGATCATCTGGCATTCCCAATGCCGAGATTCATCCGGCATTCTCAATGCCGAAGTCCATTCGGCATTCCCAACTCCACTGCCGAACCAAGCCTCACCTCCAACAACTACCGATCCAGGCCACCTCCTACCGAACCAAGCCTCACCATCAACAATCACCGAACCAACCCACACCGAACCAGATCCCCTCTCCTCCATCACCGGACCAAACTCCACTCAACCTACCACCGGACCAACCTACCACCGGTCCAACCATCCCAGCTACGACCGAACCAAGCTCCGCCGAACCAGATGTGCCAGGCTAGATTGCTTCAGCCCAGGCCCACTAGCAGCTATATACATCCAGGACCTCTACCCCCAGCCTCACTCTATAAATAGAGGGGCAGGGGTACAACAATGGGGGACAAGTTTGAGAGCTCAAGCACGGAAGGAACTTTCAAACAACTTTCATATACTTGTATACAAAGCTTTGTACTTGTAATCTGAAGAGAAAAGGAGAATAACATATAAAGTGGACGTAGGCACGTTCTGGCCGAACCACTATAAATCTGTGTGTCTTTTACAGTTTAGTCTCTGCTTTTTACATATTTGCATAAATCACCCAAATCGCTAAGAACAACATATAATCAACTAAATCGTACGACTTTGGGGTGTTTGCCCATTTTTTGCGCAAACATTTTGGTGCTTTCACTGGGAACTGAACTCAGGGACCTACCGCTTGGAAGTTGAATTTGAGAGTTTAGAGATTCAGATTAGAAGATTCATGGCGAGACAATCAAGCAGAAGGCCAAGGCCAGAGCAGAGTCAACAGGAAGGGAGTCAGGAGGCTTCCTCAGGAGCAAACCAAGCTTCAGCCTTCATCACCAGGGATGAGATGGAGGCTATGATGAGAAGACAAGAAGAGATGATCCAGAACTTGCTTCAGCAAATTGGGTAACTTGGAGCACAAAACCAAGGAGCAACTAGAGTTCAGAATGGAGCAGGACCATCTGGCGTAGCGCCAGAGCTAGGGGGCACTCACGCAGAGCATGTTGATCCGACCCCGGGAAGAGAGATGGGGGCATCCGAGCCGCCTGGTAGCAATAGAGGAACGAACGTTCAGCCAGGGAGGCATACACATGAAAACTCCCGCGAACTCGGGGGGCAGGTCGAAGGCAGTGAATGAGGACTACAGCTTGGAGACAATGACAGATTAGCAGAGATGGTTAGAAGAGCTATGAGAGGCGGTTTAGTAAACAGAGACTTGGAAGATGTAAACAGGAGTCCTTTTTCTTCTGCGATTAGGATGGCTAGGAACTCACCAGAATTCAAGCTACCATCAGTAGAGATGTACGATGGGAGGACATACCCTGCGGTCCATCTTACTAAGTATATGAGGCACATGGAAGTGCTGGGGGCATCACAGGAGATCATGGCCCGATGCTTTCCACTGTATTTGACGGACATTGCAGCGTTATGGTTTAGACAACTAGAGAGCGGCTCCATAGGAACGTGGGCAGATTTAACTGAGAGATTCATGAGGCAATTCAGGGTTCATATTGCGAGACCCAAGAATGTGATGACTTTGGCAACCTTGAAGCAGAAAACTGGAGAGACTTTGAGGAGCTTTCTAACGTGATTTAATGCGGCGGCAGCATCAGTGGATCGACCAGATCCATCTATGGTCATGATGGCGGCTGTATCTGGAATAGCTGATAGTACAGAGTTCAAGAATTCATTAACCAAGGACCCGCCTATGAATCTGGGAGAGTTCTATCATGAGGCAGAAAAGTTTCTGTGTTTGGAAGATGCTAGTGCAGAAAGAGAGGAAGAAGATGACGTTTACGCAATCAAGAGCGGAAATCCACCTGGAAAGGGTGCGGAGACTAGCAAAGGAAAGAGAAAGGCTGAGGATAATGATGACAGGTCAAAGCGTCAAAGGTGGGAGCCGCGATTCATCATTCACACTGAGCTGAATGAGAGTCTGGAACGAATTTATCAGGATACCAAAGGGCAGGTTCCGTATCGTAGACCAATGCGAAGGGATCCAACCTCTGACGAAAGAAAATCAGATAAGTTTTGTGTATTCCATGAATTATACGGTCATAACACTAATGATTGTAGGCATTTGAAGGACGAGGTGGAAGGGCATATCAGGAACGGTATGCTCCTTCAGTACGTGAGGAGGCGAACTCCAGCAGTGGAGCCAGAGCGACCACCGTCTACATCGGCTAGAGGTGACCCTGAATCGGGGCACCGTTTGATTATCCATTGATTGCTTGATTAAAATAACGATGAACAAGTTGTAAAACTCTCGCTAACACGGTTAAATCATTTACACATGCGAGCGATCGCGCACGATCCATAGGCATGCTCTGAATGACTACCAGCCGCGTTATAGTAAGAGTTTACGCTTTGACATCTTCATTCTGTTTTTTTGCTTTGATTTTGATTTGAACATTTAAATTCTTCCTGTTTGGACATTTCTGCTGTAGGATTCATATGATTATTGCTTTAACATTTACAATTCTATGGAAAAATTTACTTGTATGCCCGTGGATCGCGAACGGTCCACGAGCACCTCTTGCATGGCAGCGAACTGCCGAAGTCTTTGATTCGGAAACTCCCCCAAACAATAACTCCGGCACTGATATTATTAAGTCCCCCCCGGGCACAATAATTCGCCTCGAACGGCACCCGATCGCGAACGGTCATAACTCGCCTCGAACGGCACCCGACCTCGAACGGTCACAATTAGCCTCGAACGACACCCGACTTCGAACAGTCACAATTCGCCTCGAACGGCACCCGATCGCGAACGGTCACAATTAGCCTCGAACGGCACCCGACTTCGAACAGTCACAATTCGCCTCGAACGGCACCCGATCGCGAACGGTCACAATTCGCCTCGAACGGCACCCGACTTCGAACAGTCACAATTCGCCTCGAACGGCACCCGATCGCGAACGGTCACAATTCGCCTCGAATGGCACCCGACTTCGAACAGTCACAAACTCGCCTCGAACGGCACAACTCATCTCGCCACAAATGGCTCGATCGCGAAAGGTCGCCATTTGAGGTCCACCCCCTGACCGCCAACAGTCGCACCTTACCACGAATGGCTCGATCTCGAACGATCATCATCCGAAGTAAGGCGCTTGACCGCGAACGGTCACATTTCACCCCAAGTGGCTTAATCGCGAACGGTCGCCATTTGAGGTCCGCCCTCTGACCGAGCTCGGTCGCACTTTACCTCGAATGGCTCGATACCGAACGGTCGTCATTTGAAGTAAAGCGCTTGACCGTGAACGATCACATTCCACCACAAATGACTCGATCTCGAACGATCGTCGCATGGATTTAGATGATTGACCGCGAACGGTCGCACTTCACCTCAAATGACTCGATCGCGAACGGTCGTCATTTGAAGTTAGGTGCTTGACCATGAACGGCCGCGCTTCATCCCAAATAGCTCGATCCTGAACGGTCATCATTTAGGGCCATATAAAATATCAGGCTCTTTACAGATTGTCAACTGGATATGAACATCCAGCTCATAGCATTACAAAACACGCCTTCCTACCGCAAGGCATGTTTTGGGGGGCAAAGTGTTATCCCATTTTTTGGTCAAAACTAGAATATCAATGTTGTGTGCATTTCCACCACGACCGCACCAGGAAGAAGCAAGCAAGCGTATATAAGTCTGGGATTTCACTCATGATTCAAGTATAAAAGTTCATTCGGTGAAACAATGCGAGAGTCCATTCGGCACTCCAACACTCAAGCCCATTCGGCAGTATGAAACGAGATCTCATTCGGCATTCGAAATACCATGGCTCATCCGGCATTCCCAATGCCGAGATTCATCCGGCATTCCCAATGCCGAAGTCCATTCGGCATTCCCAACTCCACTGCCGAACCAAGCCTCGCCTCCAACAACTACCGATCCAGGCCACCTCCTACCGAACCAAGCCTCACCTTCAACAATCACCGAACCAACCCACACCGAACCAGATCCCCTCTCCTCCATCACCGGACCAAACTCCACTCAACCTACCACCGGACCAACCTACCACCGGTCCAACCATCCCAGCTACGACCGAACCAAGCTCCGCCGAACCAGATGTGCCAGGCTAGATTGCTTCAGCCCAGGCCCACCAGCAGCTATATACATCCAGGACCTCTACCCCCAGCCTCACTCTATAAATAGAGGGGCAGGGGTACAACAATGGGGGACAAGTTTGAGAGCTCAAGCACGGAAGGAACTTTCAAACAACTTTCATATACTTGTATACAAAGCTTTGTACTTGTAATCTGAAGAGAAAAGGAGAATAACATATAAAGTGGACGTAGGCACGTTCTGGCCGAACCACTATAAATCTGTGTGTCTTTTACAGTTTAGTCTCTGCTTTTTACATATTTGCATAAATCACCCAAATCGCTAAGAACAACATATAATCAACTAAATCGTACGACTTTGGGGTGTTTGTCCATTTTTTGCGCAAAGAAACCCGTTATCTTTTAGTATACCCACCTCTTCTTTGAGAGTGGAAAATATCTCGGATCCATGCCATATCTTTTTTGCTTCACCAGGACATGCTTCAGATCGATATTCGCTGCATGACTGGCAATGGCAGGTGAGATTCTACACAAGTTAGAGTGAATCCTAACGAACACGTCTAGATTCGCTCGAAGAAAACCGGCAAGTTCATTCATCGTGGGGGGGGGGGGCTCAACTATGATCCAATCTTTAGGATTCGTGATGGGTCATTATGGCCGACCATGATATAAATTGTCAGCTCAACCAGTGTAGTGATGGTCTCTTTGGGATCCTCTTCATCGTCTCTCGAATCTATATCTCTATAGAACCGACTGTAAAGCTCAAGCCAAGGCTCGGGTGCTAGTTGTTAATCTTCGGTAGCTTGGATGCAGACAGTCTTGCCCACAACTTTACCTTTTTCTTTCCATTGAGCATCCCTCAACTCAGCTACATAGCTGGCACTTACAGTCGCCTGATTTCCATAAACAATTCTAACTCCTTTATCTATCAAAAAATCAAATTCAAACACCATGGGGCAAAAGTTTCCTGGAATTCAGCTAGGCTAATTGACAGATAAAAACGTGGTATGAAGAGTTAGCATCCAAAATAGCGAACAACATGATCCGTGCTCTCCTCAATTCACCTTCTGCCAACTCTACATTTAACACCACATAACCAACAGCTTAAGTTGCAACGCTGTCATAACCGTGTATACAAGCCTTGGACGGTTTTAAATCTTTGGCTTTTATCCTCATCCGATCATAAGCTTTTTTAAAGATTATATTTATTGAACTTCCACAATCAATTAATATTCTTCTCACCAAAGCGGGACCAATCATGGCCGAAATGTCCATTGGGTCGATTGTCGAAGCCTCTACCTTATCTGCATCTTCGTTCCTAAACAGAATATCATCCACCACTGTATGCTGTTTTGCTGGAGCTCCATCTTCCGTATTTGAATAGCATTCAAAATCCACATGCCTAATTGCGCTTGCTTAGTGATCATTTTCTTGCAAATTCTTATCTACTGGATGCGGTCCTCCGAATATCATATTTATCACAAGTCTTCCACCAGTCCGTGCAGGCTCCTCGGCCCTATGCAGTGCTTGTCCTCCATTGGGGTCAGATGTCCCCCGCCCTCCATCCTGCGAGGCTTTCACACACTGTTGTAATTTCCTTTCTGGAATAAGCTTTTCTATAACATCCTGGAGATGCCTCCATTCATTTGTATTGTTCCCATAGCACTCGTGAAACCAACAATATTTCCCTGTCTGTTTTTACTTCTCTATTGATTCCTTTGGAGGCGGATTCCTATACTGCATGGTATTGCAAGTAGATAGATAAATGTTCTCCAAGGACGTATTCAACGGTGTGTAAGTATTATACATCGGAGTCTTAAGCTTTCCTCATCCAGAATCCCTCTTTCATTCACGGTTCCTATCTCTACCTCCCTTTTGCTGATTTGATTTATTCTGGACATTCACTTGGACTTTTCTAAAACTGTCATCGGACTATTTTATTGAAATGTTACTCTGTACTTCTCTATTTGATCTCGCAATAATCTTTTTTCTGGAGGACCTAGCTTCCTCCTCTCTCAAATACCGAGCCGCCTATGCGTAAAAGTGCTTCAACGTTGCGGGTAGCTTACCGGCTAACCAATCGCCAAACTTAAACTTTGGATCAATTCCTCTCATCATGGCTATGAGTATTGCATGGTTGTTCGAATTACTGACCTCCATAGCAGCTATATGAAATCTCTCTAAATAATCTTTCAATAACTCTCCTGGAGCCTGAATCATGTTGGAAAGGGACATTAAATCTTTGGGACAAGTCATATGCATCTGCAACTGCTTCACAAACTTGGTTGCCAAATCATCAAATCTAGAAATTGATATGGGGGTAGTCTCATGAATCACATCATCTCTATTCTAGAGAGAGTTATGGGAAAACATATACACTTTGTTACACTATCTGCTTGCATGGAATCCATCGGCCATTTATATCTCATGATGTGATGCCTAGGGTTGGTTTTTCCCTCGTAGGCAGGCATCGACAGCATAATTAACTTCCTTAGATACCATGCATGTAATACCCTATAAGTGAATGGGTATGACCTATTGAGATTCTCCAGTCATTATTAGTTTAGCATTGTCTCTTCCTCACTAACTATCTAACCATAGTCGATAAGTCTAGTTTTTGGATGGTTGGTGCCATGAAGTGGTCGTGCTCCACTTCACGTGAATGGTCCGGTCAAGGTCTGCAGGTCATTTCACGCCTTCTTTGTTCACCATCTTCGTAATGTGTATGCTGTAAATGTACATCATCGTCCTTCCAGGGAAGATCTCAGTCAAGATTCAGTTGAACTCCAGCATCCAAACCAACCGTAGTAGCTCCAGCTTCATTATCATAAGGCATGAATGAATTTCCCCTTTTCGTGGAGGGATCAGTACCGATCCCTATGAAGGGGTCCGGACCAATCGATCCTGACAGACCACGATGGTCTGCCAGTTGATACCTCAAAGTTTCTATGTGATATTCGTCTATTCTATGATGCCTATGCCTATGATACACGTCTGATGAGCTATGACTCGCCGATGTTGAGTAAGTAGTGGAGTGCCTCCTAGCATTCCCCTACCGTTTCTGATTGATTTGGTTCATTAATTTAATATTGGTTTGAATTTGTTAATTTAATTGCCGATAGCTCTCCATTAGCTCTCGTAATAGAATTAGCGGGATAGATGTTGCAACCTGTGGATATCGATTCTTCGGACAACCATAATTGTTAGCTCGTTTAGAGTTACGGAAGCCATAGCCAGTCAAAATGAAGCTCTCTATGAGTACTACGGCTTAGGTCTTCTTACCGAATGCTAGTATTCTCACTTCCTTCCACATTCTGAGAAGTAGATCTAGTATGTCTCATCATTATTAATTGCCTTGCTTAGATTTCTACAAATCTGAGTAGTATTAGCAACTTCATGAAGATAACTATAGATCTCCTTTGGGTGATTTATCTAATCCAGTAGCAACAAAGGGATCCTAGCAAGCTGAGAATCAAGCCTTGTCAATGAAAGCACCAAAATGTTTGCAACTAAATTGTTCATGAACACTCAATAATAGATTTATATAGAGAAGTGGTTGAAGAAAAACAAATTAAACTGAGGAAATGATTAAACTAATAACAAATAAAGAGCAATAATCAGAGACACTAGGATTTATGGTGGTTCGGCATGGTACGCCAGTCCAATTGAAGATTATCCTTTATTGATCACTTAGAAATATGATTACAACAGTACATAATAGCAAAAACTTGATTAGAATAGAGTCTAGAGTAATAAACAGCACGAAGATCTTCAGAATGTCCCACTAGGCCACTACATATAGGTAAAAATGACCACCAATCTCTCTGAACCTTCGGCCAAAGGACCTTATGATCCATATGGACCCACTATAGGGATCACTAGGCCCAATTTACAATGAGGAGAGATTAGTAATGATCCCTTTGTTGGTCGATTTTTAGGCAATGATCCCTATGATGGCTTCTCCATGCTAAATATGTTTGGCCTCCAATTTTCATGTCATTTGGACCACCGAAACATAAGTTATTGCTTGATCTTTGACTTGATATCACTTGTGCACTACATGCAGCCGAACCTTCTATAGAGGTGTATATTGATCCCTCTCATTCTATCCTATTATCATGCGATCCCTACGGTAGGTTCCCTAGGGCCCATATACTTTCCTCTCCAAATTTTATAAGGATTTGACTTGTTGATCTCGAGATATTGATTGTTTTCTGTATATATGTTCTAGTATTTTGTTGTATGCCGATCCCTCTTCCACGAAGCCTGCCGATCCATCCTTTATGACGCATGCCGATCCCTCCTAATGAGCCACATTATACCGACCCTTTCCATTCATGGAGCCATATCCCATACTTTGAGTATTCAACATTATATATCTATCAATTTCATTCAATCCTGACTTCATATAACCATCTATGCTTGACTTTCGGTTCCACAATCATCGCTCCAGAATCATCGACCTTGATACCAGTCGGATCTAAGTCGTGCAGCCAGTTCGATATAGCCATGCTAGAATGCCGGGTAATACTTCTTCCTACTTCTACCGAATTTTCAAGGAGATATTTGGTCATCTACGTTTATAAATACAGGCTTGGGTTTTCATTTGGGGACTTTACAATACTAGTTGCTTTATATTCTTTTGTAACCAGGGATTTTCATCTGATTCCTATTATACTCAATTTATAAAGTGATTAATAAAGCAATCTATTCAAAGTGGATATAGGCAAACAACTCCTAACCATTATAAATCGTTGTGTACATGTCATACTCTTAATTTACTGCTATTTCTTTGTTATTATCCTTTGTTTTTATTTTATATTCTTTATTTATTTCTCTTCAAAACTTTTATTGGATGCTTTTGCCAATTTTTGATGTAAACATTTTGGTGCTTTCACTGAGATCCTTGATTCTCAGCAAATTGGAATCCCTTTGTTGCTATTGGATTACATAAATCCTCCGAAGGAGATCCATAGTTATCTCAAGAATTTTGCTCGTTCTATTTAGATTTGCAAAAATCTAAGCAAAACTATCAATAGTGGTGAGGAACACAAGATCTACTTCTCATAATGCAGAAAGAAACGAGAATGCTAGCATCCAGCATGAAGGCCTGAGCAGTCAACCGATGGATGTAAATGTTAACCCAGTTAAAATTCGAAATCCAACTGATTATATCATAAGAGTTGAATTCCAAAATCTAATGATAGAGCTAATGGATAGCCATTAGCAATTAAATTAGCAGATTTAATCCAATATCAACCAACTCAATCAGCAACGACGTGGGAAAGCAAGGAGGGACCCTACCCCTTACTCAACATCAACGAGTTCTAGTTCATCGAACAAGTATCAAAGACACTAACATTGGAGAATAGACGAATATCATGTAGAAACTTTGGGTCGTCAGCAGAAAAACCTTCCTGGTCTGCCAGGACCGATCGTGTCGATCCCTCTATATGGATCGGTACCGATCCCGCCTCCAGAAGAGGGAACTTACCTATACATGGTGGGATTCAAGTTAGAGTAGCTGTGATTGATTTGGATGATGGAGTTTAATTGAATGTTGACCTATTGCATCCTCAGAATAATGATGAAGTGATTGTATATGGTATATAATGGGAGAATGGTGAACCAAGAATGCATGGAATGGTCCGTAGACATCGACCGAACCATTCACGTGCGGTGGAACACGACCATCGCTGGGCACTAACGATACGACCGTAGGATATGTTGTCTATCGTTAGACAGTTTGTAAGAGAGATCCAACGCTTAACCAATTATAACTGGGAATCTCCAAAAGCCATACCCCATTCATTGACAATGTCCTACATGTATAGTATCCATGGAGGTTCAAAATGCCGCCGATGCCTACCTACGATGGAAAAATCAACTCCAGGCAGCACATTATGAGATATGAATGGCTGATGGATTCCATATGAACAAATGATGCAATCAAGTGTAGATGTTTTCCCATAACACACTTTGAAAAATCAACAATGTGATTTGCAAGGCTATCCCCGTGATCAATCTCTAGATTTGATGATTTAGCAACAAGATTTATGGAGAAGTTTTGCATGCAATAACTCGCTCCAGAGATGTAATGTCCCTGCCCAGCTTGATCCAGGTTCTGGGAGAATTGTTGAAAGATTATTTAAGCGATTCCATATAGCTATCATAGAAATTGGTAATCCGAATGACCATGCAATATTGATGGTCGTAACAAGAGGGATTGATCCAGAGTTTGATTTGGCGATTGGTTAGCTGGCAGGCCACCCCCAATATTGGAGCATTTCAATGCGATGGCGGCTCGGTATTTGAGGAAGAAGGAAGCTAGATGCTCTATGAAGAAAAATATTTATAGGACCAAGTGGGGAGGGAGTACAGAATAATATTACGGTAAAACACTCTGATGATAGCTCTGGAAAAGTTCAAGTGAATGTCAAGAAAAAATCCAATTAGCAGAAGCAAGGTGGAGATAGGAGTTGAAATCGAAAGAGGGATTTTTGAAAGAGGAAAATCTAGGATTCCGATGTACGATACTTACATGCCACTGAATACTTCTCTAAAGAATATCTATTTGTTTCTCTGCAATACCATGCAATATAGGAAGCCCTCTTCGTAAGAATCAACGGAGAAGCAGAAACAGACCGGACAATAGTTTCGGCTCCATGAATGTTATGGTCATAACACAAAAGAATGCAAGAATCTCCAAGATATTATTAAAAGCCGATCCGAGAAAGAAAGTTACAACAGTTTGTAAAAATCCCGTAGGATAGTGGGCATGAGGCATCCATAACTGACCGAGGATAAGCATCGCATAGAGCTAAGGAGTCTGCGAGTACTGGTGGAAGATTGATAATCAATACAATAATCATAGGACCATATCTAGCTAATAAAATTTTGCATGAGATGGAGCGCAATGCTAGCGCGATCAGGCTTGCGAATTTTGAATGTTGTTCTAGTATGAAAGATGGAGCTTCGACAAAATAGCAACGTGCAATGGCAGATGATATTGTGTTTAGAAACAAAGATGCAGACAAGGTGGAGGCTCCTACGATCAACCCACTAGTCATTTCGGCCATGATTGACTCTACTTTAGTGAGAAGGATATTGGTTGTTTGTGGAAGTTATGTAAATATAATTTTCAAAAAAGCTTATGATCAAATGAGAATGGAAGCCAAGGAATTGGAACTGTCCAAAGCCTACATTCATGGCTTTCACGGTGCTGCAACCGAAGCTGTTAGTTATGTTGAATTGCCTGTGGACTTGGGAGAAGGTGACCGCAGGAGAGTGTGAATTTTGCCTTTTATTGTTTTGGACGTTGACTCTCCATATAATGCTTTTTTGGACTGACTGACCCTAGCTGAATTCCGATAGCTCTTGCACCATGGTGTATGACTTTAAAATTCCTAACATAATGGTGCTAAAGTTTTTCATAGTGATCAGGTGACTGGATGTGCCTGTTATGTAAGTGAGTTGAGGGATGCTCAACAGAAGGAAAAAGGCAAATGTATGGACAAGTCAGTCCACATCCAAGCCACTGAAGATTGACAACTAGCGACTGAGCCTTCACTGGGGTACATAGTCGGTTCTATAGGGATATAGATCCAAGTGATGAGAAGGAGGAGCCCAAGAGACAAAGGCTGCACTAGCTGAGCTGATAATTGACATCATAGCCAACCATGAGGACCCTTTATGGGTCCTGAAGCTTGGATCACAGCTCAGTCCCCCGATGATGAAAGAACTTGCTGGATTTCTTCGAGCGAATCTCAACGTATTTTCTTGGACTCATTCTGACATGTGTGGGATCTCACTACCATTGTGAGCCATGCATTAAATATTGACTCGAGGCAAGTCCCGGTGAAGCAAAAATGGCGTGGCATGGATCTGGAGAGATCTCTCACTCTTAAAGAGGTGGTGGATAAGCTCAAGGACAATGGGTTTATTCGCGATGCCCTCTACCCTAAATGGGTGTCTAATCTTGTAGTTGTGAGAAAGGAAACTGGAAAATGGCGGACATGCATTGATTAATCGGACTTGAAAAAGGCATGCCCAAAAGATAGCTTTCCCCTTCCAAGGATCGACCAACTGGTGGACTCAACCATGGGACACGAATCGCTATCTTTCATGGATGGCTTCATTACTGATGTTGGATTATATTGTTATATGGTAATACCGCTTGGGCTAAAGAATGCAGTGGCGACCTACCAATGCCTAGTCAATAGAATGTTTAAAGATCAAATCAGAAAAACGATGGAGGTATATATGGATGATATGCTCGTGAAGCCATGACGGTCTGGTGACCATATTAGAGACCTGGTAGAAATCTTCGATATTCTTTGATACCACAAAATGAAGATTAGCCCTTTGAAGTGTTCTTTTGGTAAGCATCAGGAAATTACTTGGGGTTCATCATTAATGCCTATGAAATCGAAGCCAATCCCAAGAAGATCCAAGCTATTCGCAATATCCAAGCACCAAAGATTATCAAACAAGTAAAGAGCATGAATAGGAAGGTCGCTACCCTAAGCTGGTTTATTTCTAGGGAAACCGATAAATGCATTGCTTTATTTAACTTAATTAGGAGAGGAAAAAGGAATTTTGAATGGACACAGGAATGTAAAGATGCATTCCAAGCTTTGATGAATCACTTAGAGAGACCTTCCATTTTGTCAAAGCTGGTGGATCATGAAGATTTACATCTATTTGGTCATGTCAGCACACACTATAAGTGCCGTGTTGCTTCACAAAGAGAATCTAATCCAGAGACCGATCTATTATGTTAGTAAGCAATTGAAAAGAGCTAAAAGAAATTATTCGAAGATAGATAAATTGGCATACTTCTTGTTAATTACTTCACGAAAACTCTGCTTGTACTTTCAAGCACATCCTATTATTGTTTACACAACCAGCCGTTGTGATAGGTCCTACAGCAACCTGAGACATCTGGAAGATTACTCAAGTGGAATATCGAACTTAGCCAATTCGACATCACTTATCTTCCTTATAGGGCTATCCAAGGTCAGGTATTGGCGGACTTTATAGCAGAATTTACTGCGTAGGATGATTTCCCAAAGAACAATGAAACCCCTACCATACGGTGGAAGTTATATATAGATGGAGCATCCAATGGTCGTTGTTTTGGAGTTTGAATTTTCTTATAACCCCCGAAGATCAATTAATTTGCCATTCTTTAAAACTTGATTTCCTTGCAATAAAGAACGAGGCTAAGTATGTGGCTTTGATTACTGGACTTAAACTCACTAGGGAACTAGGAATAAAGTCTCTTTAAATTTTTGGCGACTCACAGTTGGTAGTATACCAAGTCATGGGAGATTACCAAGTAAATGGACGATGATTTACTCCATACCTTACCCAAGTCCAACAATTATTGATTGACTTTGAATACTATGATATTACACACAATCCTCGGGATCAAAACAAAGAGAACGATTCATTAGCAAAGTTTGCTAGCATCAGGGATGTGCAATAGATGGGCTCGGTTCTAGACGAAGTGTTAAATTCTCCAAGCATAAGCCTTATAGAAATCGACCAGATACTAGAGATGGAGCCTGGGATTGAGTCGTGGATGACTCCGATTAAAGACTATTTTACAAGGAGTTTTTCCCAAATAAAGGAATAAAAAATGGCAAGTCCTTCGTAAAGCTTCATGATATATCATATAAGAAGAAATTATGTGCAGAAAGGGTTTTTTCGTTCCCCTACTCTGGTGTATCACTCATGATAAAATAAAAATGAGTCCTAAAGGAAGTTCATGAAGGGGAATGCGGTGATTACACTAGGGCAAACTCTAGCAAAGAAAATAATCCATTATGGGTATTATTGGTCGACCATCGATTGAGATGATGCTGATTATGTAAGGCGATGCGACAAGTGCCAGATGTATGCCCTAGTTCCAAGAGCTCCAGCGACGGAGTCGCTCCTGGCTATTTGCAATGTAGGGTATAGATATTATATGTTCCTTGCTAATATCTAAAGGTGGTGCGAAGTATGCTATCGTCGCAGTTGATTACTTCACCAAATAGGCTGAAGCGGAACCATTAACTATGATCACAACACAGAAAGTAATCAACTTCCTTGTTTGGAACATCATCTGTCATTTCTGTCTTCCATGAACTATTATAACAGATAATGAGACTCAATTTGATAATGCTGAACTCAATGACTTCTGCGTTGACATCATATTGAAAAGAGGTTTGCAGCAGTCGCTCACCCTTAAGCCGATGGATAAGTTGAAGCTGTGGATAAAATCATAAAGTCCATTCCAAAGAAGCATTTGGAGAAAGCCAAAGGCAGTTGGTAGATGAACTCCCGAGAGCATTATGGGCTTATAGAACACCCACAAGTCCACGATTGGTCATATTCCATTTTCCCTTGCTTACGGTTCTGAAGCCATTATTCCTGTTAAGATCGTAGTCCCTTTTCATCGAGTGACCTGCTACGATCCTGGAATGGATAAAGATCTCTTCTTGGAATCTCTAGACTTTGTAGATGAGAAGTGTGAAGAAGCTGATTTGAGAGCAGCTGCGCACCGCCACTAAGTCACTCGATACTATAACACCCACGTCCGACCTAGAACCTTTAAAATCGACGATCTCTTCTTGAAACGGGTTTATCCTACCCCATTGCATATGAATCTTATTTGGGAAGGACCATACATCATTGAACAGAGGTTTAGAGAGGGAACTTTCAAGCTAGCGACTGTTAATGGCATCACACTCACAAGAGCATGGAATCGCAAGCATTTACGATACTACTTCACTTATTCTATTCTTTTTCATTTAGTTGTATTCAATTTCTGAATTTGCTTTAGCATTTCAATTTCCAGATATGTAATAAAACAAATTATGTCATTTCCTTCCATTCTTTCATGTCTGCATTTGTTGTAGCATTACATCTTGGTTACGATACCGGACTAACTAGTATTGACATGTCCAATCATATTCCTAGAGTTTGGAAATAGCCACTTACATAAGTTCATGACTGACTAAACGAAATGAGAATGGTCCGACCATTCATTTGACGATTCACGCTCACAACTCGATGGCGGAATGCTTAACAAGGAATGGATATGGTATGACCATCCAACAAACAAATTAATCATATTAGATAATGGGAAAAATTTGAATCAAAAATGATCGTGACATGACCGATCGCTCACTAAGTTAACCCCCAGATTAGGGGTATATCAATCAATGAAGGAAAATACGATTTGATGATTTTTCGAAAAAATTTAAGTCTCAAGATTGTAGGCTGGAGTATAAATGCAAATTGGGTGTGATTCGACTGTCCGCTAACTAACTTTTATCCCCAAAGTGCGAACAACAGTATAAACAAATAGACAAGTGCGGTTCGACCACTCACTATTCCATGAACTCCGGCCTGAAACGGACAGGAGGAGTATAAACTCCCGAAGTATGGAATTTTACCATCCTCCGTTTAACTCCACTAACCCAAGACTGGGGGCATGAGTATAATCATTCAAACCACTGAATTCGACCGCGTAACATTAGGGCTTAATCCTTGTGTTTGGTATGACTCAGGACCATAACCACATTGAGGCCTTGGGATAGAACCATCAGATTATCATCCAAAGCCACGAGCAATGAATTACAAGTATATAGAGGGGATATAATAGCTTGACCACTTAAATAAAAATTCACATAGAGTTCGACAGAAAATGAAGAACTTTTATTTACACAATTTAAACTTCAAAAATGGTGGTATAATTTTATTCAATAACAGGGACTGCACCCTCACAGTCACGACCGACAAAAAGAAAAATAGTTAGAAACTATATATAGACTAAGTTGGAGTGATAAGTATTTCTTCTGTCCTTTATTCTAATCTCTTAGGAGTACCACCAACAGAACTTCTGTCCATTCTTTTCCTTGATCCTTTATCGCCCTTGGTAGGAGAAATTATAGAAGATGGAAGGAGTTCTTTAGGAATCGACCTACCAGATGGGATGACTTGTAATAGGATGAGACTTGGATCGTCAATGTCCACGTCGACAGGTTCAGCCTTAGCTTTTGTCTTCAAAAATTCTTCCCTTCCGATGGGTTCTTTTAGGCAGAGCTCATCTGTATGTTCACTGGCGCCAGTAATTACAATGTTATTCGGCTCATCAGCCAATGGCAGGTCTTCAGCTTTATCATCATCAAGCGCTCTAATAACTTAAGCGTTGGGTCCTGGAACTTAGGTGGCCGTCGGAATCTCAGTTGATGTCAATTGTTGCTCCACGGCGGCACCACTTTTTGGAGTTTAGCTAGGACCTGGAAGACCTATAGATTTCGAAAACAAGAAGATAAGCCTGTGACTATTGGACATGAAGAACAAAATCTATCGAAAAGTGGAGAATAGAGCGAAATACCTACATCCGGCTGACTTTCAGTTGTCGT
This sequence comes from Allium cepa, assembly GCA_030765085.1. NCBI lineage: Eukaryota > Viridiplantae > Streptophyta > Magnoliopsida > Asparagales > Amaryllidaceae > Allium > Allium cepa. The sequence continues at coordinate 294,299,003 of CM060941.1, read as the reverse complement.
CGGAGTCCCCCTTCCAGAATAGGGGTTATCACCTTAGATTGCTAACCGGTTTGTTCAAATCGTAGTTTAGATCCTTTCCCGGATCGAGAGAAACTAATGTTCCAGCAGCTTGAAAAAAAAGGGGCCTTGGGGATCGGACACCAAAGACTCGGTAGTGTTTTTCCCTTTGCCCAAGGGAGCTAGAATGTCAAAATATCAAAGTCTTGCAACAACAAGGTCTAGCGGCTCATGCTCGCGAAGAATCTCCTATATTAATTTTTCTTCGTCTAAATCATTTTCGTCGATCTCTTTTTCATTTCAACAATATACCCACAAGCCTTGGCAAGCGACTCAAGATAACTCTCACCAAGAATGCTCAGATCGCATGGATAAGGACTTTAGCATTGTATTCAATTATTAGAGGATTGAACAAGTATTTAATTACATTTCGGCCGACTTCCTTGGCGTCCTCTGCCTGGGCCTCGAGCTGTTCTCTTATCACATTATGGCTCGCTTCCTTCGCCTCTTGTTTGAGGACTTCAATTTGAGGAAGTTGCTCAACAAGCTTAATTTTCATAGTTCGGGCCTCAACAACCTCTTTGCAATATCTTTGCGATTTTTCTTGAGCTTCGATTTTCTCTTCCCTCTCTTTCTTAAGAAGTTCTTAAAGCTCCTCAACGCGGCAAGCCAAAATATTTTTATCCTTTTGCAAGGTGTCTTTTTACAAGGCAAGTGCATTGTTGTGGTTGAGAGCAGCATCAAGTTCCTTTTTGTGGGTAGCCTCTAGACGACTTACCACTCAGATGTCTCCTTAGCACTTTTTTTTGCCTCGTTTAGCTTCACCATTAAATCCAAGATCCAGTATCTTAGTGTTTAATTATACCTTTATCATGGATCGCCTCTAGCTTGAGATGATCAATTTCGTGTTGTCTCTCGATAGACACCTCGAAGATCTTCTTTGCTAAGTGCTGGAGTGATTCATGCTGGAAAAAACATCATTGACGCATGCGTGAGAACTTGCCTTAACATTCCCTGGGATTGTATGAACGGAGGGGAGGAACTTAAGCCCATCAAAATAAATCTTTATGAAAATGACTTTAAAGTTGGTCAATTTTTCTGCTTTAGAAGCTTTAGGAGCCGCGGTCGAAAAAGATGGATCAGAAGCGATGATTGGACGTTTGCTTGACTTGTAGTCACGGGACTGCTTGGAGCTGGAGGAATTAGAGTACTGCTTTGGTGGTATGGAAACTTTGGGGGCTATGGAAAGAGGTTCAATCGCCACTATATATAGGAAGATTAGGTTGTTCTTCCTGATGGGGCAACAGAGACTTGGACTTATGCTTGGAAGAGGAAAATTCCCTCAAACAACGACTTCTTTCTCGGTCATCATCCCTCTCTATATGCCTACCAGATTCTGAATCACGTTTGGATCTGTATTGCACCGAGGAGCTCATCAAGCGGTCGAAAGCTTAGGATTGAGACATCGCACCTGTAAGAACCAAACAAAAATGTATAAGTAATCATTATACAAAAGGTAGATGGAGATCATGTGGTGAAGTGCACGCGATTGTGAGTGTCCCAGTGTCCCCTTGATGGACCAATAGCTGCATCCTTGCTCATAGGAGTTTTCTCTCCATTGCCAGTGGGAAGACTACCATCACCACTTTTGGTGGCGGAATTTAACCCCTCAATACTAATGTTGGGGAAGTCATAAGTGATTATGTCATCAGGGATTTGGAGATTTGAAAACCTTGTCATCGAGCTTTTTAAATGTTCGGAAGACAACCCTTCGTCGACGGAAGTGATAACAAACTCAGGCTCCTTAGCTATTTTCCTCCTATGGAGCTTATATGCAAGCTTCTTTATTCTCTTAACTGGCATGTGAGATTGCATGCCTTGTAACGGTTCGACCACGAACACGTTGCCAGGACCTGCATCAACGTCGTCAGGCTTGTTGGTCTCAGCACCCCAAATTTCGCCTTCTTCAGCGTTATCCTAAGCTCCCTCGACTAGAGGCATGAATGGGTTATTTAGGTCACCTTCTTCTTCTGCAACATATTCGGGTGGCACAACACTTCCCGGAAGCCTAATGTTGTGACCTTCCTCCAACAATCCAAGCTGAGATAACCATTTGTCGTTACAAGAAGTATAATGTCCCTGTCTTTAGCTGGGGTGGCACTAATTACAGAGATTGCCCATGGAATACTATCGCCCTTTAGATGTGGATGGACACCTGTAGATTTTTAGAATGTTAATTGATACACTTACGTCCTCCTAACCATCACTTTGTAAAGCCAAGCGGACATTGGACATAAAACCATTCGTGTTTGAAAAGACTGAGTTTGTTCCAAGCACCCGTTAAGACTTGCTAGTTGGGAGAGGTCTCAAAGAAAATGTAGGAAAGACTCCTTGTCCATCGTTTGAAGTTATAAATAAACCATTTGTCTTTAGGAATTGGCGAAAGGAACATAATACTCATGAATAATAAGAAAGCGCCATGGAGAAAGGCATAGCTGTTCGAGTGTAATTGAGTAGAAGCTGTCCTGAGGTATTTTAGCATCTTCCGGATAAAAGAATTAAAGGGCGGAACACAATCGACCCAACACATGAATTTATTATATGCAGTATACCCTTCAAGGGCAAGTGAATCCTCTCGCTTATCGAAGGGACCAAAACTTCTCCATATGGTATTCCATATCTGGAACATAATCTACAAAGAGTGGCCTCATAAATTCTGAAGGTTTGAGAATTTGTCGAGTTATCTAAAAATATAGCTCCTTCTACAGTGTCAGAGGCAGAACCTACATCTTCTGCCAGAAGGATGGGAACGTTAAAGAAAAGGTTGACCAAAATGGGCTAGATATTTGCGATTGATCAGTTTGATGACCAAGGGAATGCCTGTCGGATATAATTACAGAACTTGACTAAGTTTTGGGATTGCTATGTTACGAAGCTAATCTAAAGACATTACAGTTAGATGCTTTGAACGTTTGAAGTACATGTCAACTATACGTAGATAATCGAGATTAGAAAAGTTTACATGTCCCAGCGTGTTAAGTGTAATCTAGCATGGTGCAGTGTCGTGTAGGGTAGAGATAAGCAGCTCAAAATAAAGTAAAACAAAACCAATGATGAAATTTTAGATTTTAACCAGAGTGACCGTCGTCGCTGAACATCCCAACTGGCGAATAGATTGATCGGTTTTGTAAGCTTTGGGATCGACCATCGGCATATCAAAATGTGAAATGCGCTATCCAAGTGCGTGTGCCAAATTTTAGTTCATGTTCTAAGTCCCAAGGATTTGATTGTTCAATTTTGAGTTCAGTAGTGAATATGCAAGTCCTGTTGTTCATCATCATCATCATACGTCCAAGTTCATTGAGATGTGATTGGTTATAATTGCTCAAATGAGTGATTATGGATTGGTTTTCGAGTTCAATTCAAAGCCTAAGAATTAGCCAAGTACATATATGTTGATCCCTATATGCTGATCCTTATATGTCAATCCCTATATAGCCAACCCTTATCCTAGAGAAAAACAACCAATCCCTCTCTCCAGATGACTAACGTCGATCCCTTTCCTTTAACAAAAATGAGACGACCCAACTTTCAATGACCATAAAGTAGCATCATCTTGAAGAAAGAATGGGACAGAAAAGAGAAAGAAGAAACAACATCAGAATCTCAACAGCGGAACGAATAAATTATATTAATCACATAAGTATTACATAATATACAACATCAATCTGAGTTACACAGATAATACATCACATACTAGACAGTTATAAACACCTGTCTAGTTATTACAACTCAATACAATACCAAGAAACTACTCAGAGAAACCAACATAACGGAACACTAAATATAACTATAATGCAGAAGCCTCCTTCTCCATTGCTCCTACAGAATACATCAAAGCTAACCTGAATCCCTTGGCTACTCGTAAAAATTTGAGTACCCAAGAGTTTAAGAAAATAGAAATAAACTCCGAGTCAGACATGGGTCTGGTGTGAGTAACAGGTTAAGGTTGCTTAACTTTGAAAAACCTTTGAAAACAAAAGGTATCACGTAAGACATCCCACACATAAACATGGGTAAGTTTTTACCGTACGCTAACCAAAACATTTGATAGGAAATCCAGTGATATTATAACAGGGTCTAGGATTTTCAAGTAAATAGAAAATAGCCAAAATTGTTACATTCGTTAAATTCCAGCTACTAGCCACAAATGTGGGTAATACAATCAAAACCGTAAGAGCACGTAGGAAGAATAGGTTTCCATCAATGGCAGGGAAACTGGGGTACCGCCCGTCACAGTACGAGGCCTAGATCACCGTACCGAGGATTACTCCCAATCCCCTGCAACACAAAGCCAGAACCATTCCTTACTGAACAGTTCCGAACAAGACCACCCCGCAGTTGTGATCAGCAACCACACCACACAGTCAAAATAAAAGGGTCATCTAGACAGGGGTAAATCTCGTCCTACTTGGGCATGACCCACTTAGCCTTGTTGCACCTCCCCTGTTTTAGCCATTCCCAGTTGATGAGGCTTGAGGCTACGATTACCTTATCAGAATACATCACTTAGAATGATCATCGTCCACCTGACGATGTTCTGAAAGCATTCAATCCATACAAGTTCGTTTCGGGTTCGAACAAAACCGAAGGCATTATCTCGTTACGCTCATTTTGGAATCACCCTGAGAGTTAACGACGATAACCCTTGCACTCTGAATCTTCATCTTCACTTGAGATTCATGACCTATCGTTAATTTGGATCGATGTGGTTTTCGGATATCCAAATCTGGAAACCCGATCCCGGTCTCATCGAAATCCAAAACATATCTTTTAAGGCCAAGTTGTTTTAAAGTTTAAAACAATTCAATTCTATTATCTATATACACACAGGTAGATAATTCACATATCACAATAGATAATCAACATTATCATCACAAACAGACAATCCATATTATCATTATAAACAGATAATCCATATTATCATCACAAATAGATAATTCATATTATCATCACAATGCAACCAATGCATCCATATCACACAGCATTATTTATCTCATAGCTGAGATTTCTAACCATTCAAGGCAATCAATATCATCCATTCATACATAAGCAAAGATTTACTTAATCACATTTTAATTAATTTAAAACAAATTAAATTAATTACTTGCATCTCTAATTAATTTAAAGTGAATTAAATTAATTACTTCATCTTTAATTAATTTAAAATAAAATAAATTAATTACTTCATCATTTAAAATCATGCTTACATAACCATTAATTAATTATAAATAAATTAATTAATCCCCATTTAATTAATCACCTTAATTAATCACCCTTGATTAATTATCCTTAAATTACATTCAAGTAATTATCCTTAATTAATTTCACAAATTAATTATTCTCAAACAATTACAGTAATTAACCTTTAATTACTTCATTAATTAATTAACTATAATTAATTACATTAATCCTTAATTAATTACATTAACTAATTATTCTTTTAATCACTTATTATTGATTAATCAATCTTAATTAATCAACCCTTAATTACATCATTAATTATATTAACTAATGATTCTCTAATTACATTTTAATCAATTAATTTATTTAAATTAATTACAATAAGTAATTATTCCTAATTAAACCACATCATTAATCACTCTTGATTAATCATATTCAGTAATTAACTATCCTTAATTACCCATTCAATAAATTAATTACTCCTTAATTAACTATCTCAATTAATCCCTTGATTAATTACTAAGTAATTTAATCCAAATTACTTCCATTCTTAAATCATCTTCATTAATTACATCCAGTAATTATCAATTAATTACTTTACTAAGTAATTTCAATCCATTAATTACATCAAGTAATTATTTATCAAAGCATCCAGTGTTTAACTTAATTAAACTTAATTATTTAACTTAAACAAATTACATTTAAACTTAATTAATTACATTAAGTAATTAATTCCTTAATTACTTCCATTAAGTAACTAAACTTAAACAATTTCACAAATGATTATCATTAATTAATTAATCTAATTAATTATTAAAATTAATCACATTAATTAATTATTAAATAATCTTAAGTTAATGACCATCATTAATTATTAACAATTCTTTAATTACTTTTCTTGAGAAATTAATCTTAAATTAATCGTTATTAATTTCAAATTAATTAATCTTAATTACCAATTAATTAATCTCTAATTATTTAATTAATTAAGTGTTAACTGTAACTTAATTAATCCTTAATTACTTGATTAATTAATCTTAACCATTAATTAATACCAAATTAATAATCCTTAATTACAAATTAATTATTCCTTAATTAATTAACTTAAACCTTAATTAATAAATTAAAACCCTTAATTACTTATTTAATTAATCCAAATCATTAATTAATTAAATTAATTAATTATCCATTTTTAATTATCTTAATAATTTAATGAATCCAAATCATTAAATTCTATTTATCTTTAAGATAAAACATTTCTTACTTAATCAAAGCATTTAAAAACAATTTGCTTTCAAATTTACTTTAAATTCAAATCAATTTTAAAAAAATACACTTTAACATTCAAAATTGTTTGAATCATTTTAAATTTAAAAACTTCTTCATTTTAAAACTGGAATACATATTTAAATCTGTATCCAGATTAAACTTAGATTTAAAAACTTTACTTACATTTTAAAACTTCATTATAAATTCAAACCATTAACCATTTTAAAGTAGTTAAAACAAATTAAATTTAAAAACTTATTTTATTTTAAAAACTGAGATTCAAACTCAAATTCTAGATTTTAAAATTTAGATTTAAAACTTATTTTAAACCATTTACAATTTAAACTTTCAGTTCTAAAATTCAAACCAAATATACTTTAAACACTTAAAAGTTGTTAAAACCAATTTAAATTTCAAAACTTAAATCATTTCAAAACTAAGGTTCAAACTAACTCAAATCTAAATTTAAACTTAGGTTTAAATCTTAGTTTAAAACTTTGATTTACATTTGAAACTTTATTTTCAAATTTACAAACAGAACAGGTTTTTGTTATTAAAAACCTGTAACCAAAAATTCGCTAGAGCTAAAGCCTAAATGACTTCGAGTTCAAACCCAAACTGCTTCAAGTTAAAACTCGAATCACTCGAGAACAACTCGAGACAACTAAAACCACAACCCAAAACTCGCCAGAAAATCCATGGTGCATTATGCACATGCACGGTGCCTCCGGCCACCTTCTGTCCATCACCAGAACACTTAGCACACCGGCGATCAACTACTAACTCGATCTCGACCATCACATCGATGCTGCAAACTCGAAATTAAATTTGAGTTTAAAACCCAAAGCTGGAACAAGAACAGGAAACATCACAACCAAACCGGGAAATGCCTCGTTCGCATGACTCCGGCCACACATTCGCCAACGACCAAGCAATCATCGTCCAAAACCTCGCAGCACTCGAACACTCCTACAAGCCGAGGTGATCGATTAACCAAGCCTAGTTAAAAACTAAGGTTCTAGACTCAAAACTCCAACCACCACCTCCACACTGAAATGCACCATCACCAGATAATTTTCCTATCAACTATGATTCCTCTACTATCATCACTGAAGATCCTGACCTCTCCGATCATTTGGATCAACAGAGGCAACCCAAAAAGCACAATCCAGACACTCCAGAACTGCTCCCAAATTCTAACACTAGAAATTATGATTTTGCTTTTAAAAATCATGATTTTGTATAATGTTTCAGATCTTAAACCCTGAAACAATAGATTGTGATATTTAAATTTTCACTTATTTGAAAGTTTGGTCATCTGTTTATAGTTTCCAGAGACATTTACATATTATTGCAACTTAAGTATACTAAAGTTTATGATTAAGAAAAAAAGTTTCATTTGAAACTTAAATTTAAACAGAGTCAAGATTTAAAGATTTGAATTTTTAAATCAAAACTTGCATACTGGAAGGTAAAAGCAGAGAATACTCTGATGAAACAACATGCATACTATACATGCATATATTCACAGCAGATATCATACAATACACATTCATCTCAAATTAACTAACATGCAACCAAATTTACCTACTTAAATTTTTAAAAATAAAGTCACTCACCTTTTAAACAGAGGACAGAGCACCAGATTTGAAAAACAGCTTGAAAATTGAAATCCTTTAGCTTTAAAACTTTGCATGTTACAGAAACTGGAAATACTTTGGTGCTTGATTTGAAAATGCTTTGAACTTGAAAATGAAGTTGCATGTAGAAAATAATTCCAGGTTGAAGAAAAAATGATGTACAGGCTTCAGTTTTGAAGATAATGAATGCAGGCTTCAGATTTTTGATTTGCATGTGAACAGGTTTGCTTCAGATTTTGATTTAAGGAAATGTGTTACATGGATTTTAAGTTTTGAAGAGTGATTTGCAAATTTTCTCAGATTTGTTTTAGAGTGAAATGTTTTCAGCTGAGAATTTTCTTTACTAAGAAATGAAAATGAGAAAAAGAAAAAGGAAAGGAAGAAGGCAAGTGTCTATAAACTAAATTTATGATTTATTAAAAATCAAAGAAAAATAAAAATACAATACGACACTTGTCATGCTCCTTAATTATTTAGCTAACACATGTGCTTAGATGATTTATAATCTTACATTTGTAATTTAACATGCAAAATGAATTTATAAATGAATAAAGCTTTTTATTAATTAATTTCCTAATAACTATATACTTATTCAAATTTATATAAATAAGAATTCTTTTTAAAAAGACATAGAATAAACAAACTATATTTATACAAAAATCATTTTGTCATATTTTTAAAAATCCAAAATATATATTAGGATATATATCATCTCCTTTGAAATCCAAATTTAAATTTAATTCAATTTAAAAATCAATTTGAAAATAATATTCTACTTAAAGTCTAGATTTACATATAACATTATTATTATTTAAAAATAACTCATTTATCAAATTAAAATAATTTATAAAAGAAATTATCTCTTTATTAATAAATTACTTATATTGTCAACCTATATTTAAAACAAACTTTTTATTAATTTAAACTCATGCTAAAATCAATTTAAACAATTTAAACTTAACAAATTAAACCATATGATTATTTATTAAATAGCTTTTGAAAAGTTTAATATTAAATAAAATCAAATTTCTAAATTACCAAAAATATTATAATTTAAAAAAAAACAAGATTTATCTATTTATAATATATACCAGTTATTTACGTTATAAATAGAAACCAATTTATTAGCTTTAAAAGATAAAATCTACTAATTAGATATTTATTTAATTTGGATTATTAAATCAATTCAAATCTTATTAACAATAATTATCAAATCAATTTAATTTTTTTAACACAGATTATTAAATTTATATTGCAAAAATTCCGGGATATCACATTCTCCCCCCTTAAAATAATTTCATCCTCGAAATTTAAAACAAAGGTAATTTAATAATCTCATTAAGGATTTAATTTTAAAACACAAGCATATATCAATCATATGCTAACAACCATAGCAATCAATTCATCCAATCAAACAAATCTAACTATCCAGACAAAATTCTGGATAGAATTTCCTCGAGTTTCCCAAGTATAAACACTAGGATACTCGCTCTACAAAACCCAAACAATCTAAACTACTAAGCTATAGAGCTCCTACTCATCTAGATCTACAAAACTAAATTGGATATCGGACCACAGACGAGTCTGACTCACAACCAAACCTCCTGAACTGCTGAACCTACAACCAAAGATATATCATACACGTACTCCCTCAGAGATACGTGAAACATACTGGATCCTAGTTATCCAAACTGGCAATTCAATCCTGTAGACCAAACACTTATCCAAAATCAAATCTCCGACTCCGAAATCCAAATTCCTCCGTCTCTTATCTACAATATCCTTCGAACGATCCTGGTCTGCCTACATCTTTCCTGATCAGCTCAACCTTCGTTGATGCTTCTAGGAACAAACTAGATCAAAAACAACCCATCAAAATGATCCTCTCACGATCAACCAAAAACCAAGAACAAACTCTACTCTACAAACATCAGGAGACTAAACTTCTCCTATCCGTAAAAGATAAACAGATGCACTCCCAAACTGCTTCCGCTGCACAACTCTGATCCGAAAGTAGAAGAAAATGCTGATGAAGAACACAAGCACAAACTGGAAAACACATCCCAGAAATATGGTTCAATAGATCCAAAAGAGAAAAACTCAGAACCTCCATCAAAATCTGAGCTGCTTCACCAAACTCCATATCAAGGAACCATCCTTCTTTTAGCTGAACCACCGGTACCAATCCTGGAATCCAAGTTGACAAGAAAACTCGATCTCCAGATGCAAACAAACCTATGAATTCCCTGAAGTCATCCGGAAAAATAACTCTGATAACCCAAGAGAACATTCAGCTATCGCAAGTCACTTTTGCAATCAACCCAACCTAATATCCAAAGAAAAACTGTTCTCTCTTACCAATCAGAACATCTTACACTTATCTAGCCAATCCATCGAAGAAATGGATCCACTCTGCTGCTTCTGAACTCCACCTCTAGAAAAACTGCTCAGCCAGAAGACCTCCTCGACGGCACACAGAATACTCCGAGCTGCATTCCTGACATAGATGCCAAAGAATTCCTAATCCAAAGCTCTTCGAGAAACTCGGACCTCAAACCAAACAGAAACACCTTTCTGAACTCATCCACATCACCGATGTAGACACACTACCCTAAACTTGTTTCTAAAGAAAACATCTTCGGAGACAATCCATAGTCACCGTATCTCATCACGCAGCTACTACTTCTTGAGGTACCAAGATACCATCACTAGCTTCTGCCCTACCGACAGATCCAAATTCTACTCATCCAACTTGCACTTCAAAGATGAACTCCGAACCTTTAGAAGGTTTCCTTCGGAGATCAATGAAATATTTACACACTGCATAAACTTACTCGAGACAGTGTTAGGTCTACATTCTCGACAGATATTTCCAACCTCAAACATTCAAACTCCAACCAATGGTAGTCATGTTTAACACACCACTACCTTATCTACCTTTATAACTTATATTGGAAAACCCGAATAGGTAACCCAACAAATAGGTAGAAATAAATATATATATCAAAATTACAAATACGCTCTCTCAAGAAAGAAATCACTCCAAAGCCTAGGTATTCACTCAACCTAGCGCTCTGATACCAACTGAGACGACCTGACTTTCAACGACCAAAAAGTAGCATCATCTTGAAGAAAGAATGGGATAGAAAAGAGAAAGAAGAAACAACATCAGAATCTCAACAGCGGAATGAATAAATTATATTAATCACATAAGTATTACATAATATACAACGTCAATCCGAGTTACACATATAATACATCACATACAAGACAGTTATAAACACCTGTCTAGTTATTACAACTCAATACAATACCAAGAAACTACTCAGAGAAACCAACACAGCAGGACACTAAATATAACTATAACGCAGAAGCCTCCTGCTCCATTACTTCTCCAGAATACGTCAAAGCTAACCTGAATCCCATGGCAACTCGTAAAAATTTGAGTACCCAAGAGTTTAAGAAAACAGAAATAAACTCCGGGTCAGACATGGGTCTGGTGCGAGTAACAGGTTAAGGTTGCTTAACTTTGAAAAACCTTTGAAAACAAAAGGTATCATGTAAGACTTCCCACACAAAAACATGGGTAAGTTTTTACCTTACGCTAACCAAAACATTTGATGAGAAATCCAGTGATATTATAATAGGGTCTAGGGTTTTCAAGTAAACAGAAAATAGCCGAAATTGTTACATTCATTAAATTCTAGCTACTAGCCATAAAAGTGGGTAATACAATCAAAACCGTAAGAGCACGTAGGAAGAATGGGTTTCCATCAATGGCAGGGCTACTGGGGTACCGCCCGTCACAGTATGGGGCCTAGATCACCGCACCCAGGATTACTCCCAATCCCCTGCAACACAAAGCTGGAACCATTCCTTACTGAACAGTTCCGAACAAGACCACCCCGCAGTTGTGATCAGCAACCGCACCCACAGCCAAAATAAAAGGGTCATCTAGATAGGGGTAAATCTCGTCCGACTTGGGTATGACCCGCTTAGCCTTGCTGCACCTCCCCTGTTTTAGCCATTCCCGGTTGATGAGGCTTGAGGCTACGATTACCTTATCAGAACACATCACTTAGAATGCTCATCGTCCACCTGACGATATTCTGAAAGCATTCAATCCATACAAGTTCGTTGCGGGTTCGAACGAAACCGAAGGCATTATCTCGTTACGCTTATTTTGGAATCACCCTCAGAGTTAATGACGATAACCTTGCACTCTGAATCTTCATCTTCACTTGAGATTCACGACCTATCGTTAATTTGGATTGATGTGGTTTTCGGATATCCAAATTTGGAAACCCGATCCCGGTCTCATCGAAATCCAAAACGTATCTTTTAAGGCCAAGTTGTTTTAAAGTTTAAAACAATTCAATTCTATTATCTATATACACACAGGTAGATAATTCACATATCACAATAGATAATCAACATTATCATCACAAACAGAAAATCCATATTATCATAATAAACAGATAATCCATATTATCATCACAAATAGATAATTCATATTATCATCACAATGCAACCAAAGCATCCATATCACACAACATTATTTATCTCATAGCTGAGATTTCTAACCATTCAAGGCAATCAATATCATCCATTCATACATAAGTAAGGATTTACTTAATCACACTATAATTAATTTAAAAAGAATTAAATTAATTACTTGCATCTCTAATTAATTTAAAGTGAATTAAATTGATTACTTCATCTTTAATTAATTTAAAATAAATTAAATAATTACTTCATCATTTAAAATCTTGCTTACTTAACCATTAATTAATTACAAATAAATTATTTAATCCCCATCTAATTAATCACCTTAATTAATCATCCTTGATTAATTATCCTTAAATTACATTCAAGTAATTATCCTTAATTAATTTCACAAATTAATTATTCTCAAACAATTACAGTAATTAACCTTTAATTACTTCATTAATTAATTAACTAAAATTAATTACATTAATCCTTAATTAATTACATTAACTAATTATTCTTTTAATCACTTATTATTGATTAATCAATCTTAATTAATCAACCCTTAATTACATCGTTAATTATATTAATTAATGATTCTCTAATTACATTTTAATCAATTATTTTATTTACATTAATTACAACAAGTAATTATTCCTAATTAAACCACATCATTAATCACTCTTGATTAATCACATTCAGTAATTAACTATCCTTAATTACTCATTCAATAAATTAATTACTCCTTAATTAAGTATCTCAATTAATCCCTTGATTAATTACTAAGTAATTTGATCCAAATTACTTCCATTCTTAAATCACCTTCATTAATTACATCCAGTAATTATCAATTGATTACTTTACTAAGTAATTTCAACCGATTAATTACATTAAGTAGTTATTTATCAAAGCATCCAGTGTTTAACTTAATTAAACTTAATTAGTTAACTTAAACAAATTACATTTAAACTTAATTAATTACATTAAGTAATTAATTCCTTAATTTCTTCCATTAAGTAATTAAACTTAAACAATTTCACAAATGATTATCATTAATTAATTAGTCTAATTAATTATTAAAATTAATCACATTAATTAATTATTAAATAATCTTAAGTTAATGACCTTCATTAACTATTAACAATTCTTTAATTACTTTTCTTGAGTAATTAATCTTAAATTAATCATTATTAATTTCAAATTAATTAATCTTAATTACCAGTTAATTAATCTATAATTATTTAATTAATTAAGTGTTAACTGTAACTTAATTAATCCTTAATTACTTGATTAATAAATCTTAACCATTAATTAATACCAAATTAATAATCCTTAATTACAAATTAATTATTCCTTAATTAATTAACTTAAACCTTAATTAATAAATTAAAACCTTTAATTACTTATTTAATTAATCCAAATCATTAATTAATCAAATAAATTAACTATCCATTTTAATTATCTTAATAATTTAATGAATCCAAATCATTAAATTCAATTTATCTTTAAGGTAAAACATTTCTTACTTAACCAAAGCATTTAAAAACAATTTGCTTTCAAATTTACTTTAAATTCAAATCAATTTTAAAAAAATACACTTTAACATTCAAAATTGTTTGAATCATTTTAAATTTAAAAAATTCTTTCATTTTAAAACTGGAATACATATTTAAATCTGAATATAGATTAAACTTAAATTTAAAAACTTTACTTACATTTTAAAACTTTATTATAAATTCAAACCATTAACCATTTTAAAGTAGTTAAAATAATTTAAATTTAAAAACTTATTTTATTTTAAAAACTGAGATTCAAACTCAAATTTCAGATTTTAAAATTTAGATTTAAAACTTATTTTAAACCATTTACAATTTAAACTTTCAGTTTTAAAATTCAAACCAAATATACTTTAAACACTTAAAAGTTGTTAAAACCAATTTAAATTTCAAAACTTAAATCATTTCAAAACTAAGGTTCAAACTAACTCAAATCCAAATTTAAACTTAGGTTTAAAACTAAGTTTAAAACTTTGATTTACATTTGAAACTTTATTTTCTAATCTACAAACAGAACAGGTTTTTGTTATTAAAAACCTGTAACCAAAAATTCGCTCGAGCTAAAGCCTAAATGACTTCGAGTTCAAACCCAAACTGCTTCGAGTTAAAACTCGAATCACTCGAGACAACTAAAACCATAACCCAAAACTCACCAGAAAATCCACAGTGCATCATGCACATGCACGGTGCCTCCAGCCACCTTCTGGCCATCACCAAAACACTTAGCACACCGGCGATCAACTACTAACTCGATCCCGACCATCACATCGATGCTGCAAACTCGAAATCAAATTCGAGTTTAAAACCCGAACCTGGAACAAGAATA
The DNA here is from genome assembly GCA_030765085.1 of Allium cepa. Classification (NCBI taxonomy): domain Eukaryota; kingdom Viridiplantae; phylum Streptophyta; class Magnoliopsida; order Asparagales; family Amaryllidaceae; genus Allium; species Allium cepa. Next base: position 294,283,983 of record CM060941.1, on the reverse strand, counting down.
GGAACCATCACAACCAAACATGGAAACGCCTCATTCCCACGACTCCGGCCACCAGAATATCAACGACTCCGGCCACACATTCGCCAACGACCAAGCTATCATTCTTCAAAACCTCATAGCACTCGAACACTCCTACAAGCCATGATGATCGATTAACCAAGCCTAGTTAAAAACTGGTATTCCAGACTCTAAACTCCAACCACCACCTCCACACTGAAATGCACCATCACCAGATAATTTTCCTATCAACTACGATCCCTCCATTATTATCACTGAAGATCCTGACCTCTCCGATCATTTGGATCAACAGAGGCAACCCAAAACGCACAATCCAGACACTCCAGAACTGCTCCCAAATTCTAACACTAGAAATTATGAATTTGCTTTTCAAAATCATGATTTTGTATAATGTTTCAGATCCTAACCCTGAAATAATGGATTGTGATATTTAAATTTTCACTTATTTGAAAGTTTGATCATCTGTTTATAGTTTCCAGAGACATTTACATATTAGTTCAACTTAAGTATAATTTAAAACTAAAGTTTATGATTAAGCAAACAAGTTTCATTTGAAACTTAAATTTAAACAGAGTCAAGATCAAAAGATTTGAATTTTAAATCAAAACTTGCATATTGGAAGGTAAAAGCAGAGAATACTCTGATGAAACAATATGCATACTATACATGCATATATTCACAGCAGATATCATACAATACACATTCATCTCAAATTAACTAGCATGCAACCAAATTTACCTACTTAAAATTTTAAAAATAAAGTTACTCACCTTTTAAACAAAGGACAGAGCACCAGATTTGAAAAACAGCTTGAAAATTGAAATCCTTTAGCTTTAAAACTTTGCATGTTACAGAAATTGGAAATACTTTGGTGCTTGATTTGAAAATGCTTTGAACTTGAAAATGAAGTTTCATGCAGAAAACAATTCCAGGTTGAAGAAAAAAAAATGAAGTAGAGGCTTCAGTTTTGAAGATAATGAATGCAGGCTTCAGATTTTTGATTTGCATGTGAACAGGTTTGCTTCAGATTTTGATTTGAGGAAATGTGTTACAGGGATTTTAAGTTTTGAAGAGTGATTTGCAAATTTTCTCAGATTTGTTTTAGAGTGAAATGTTTTCAGCTGAGAATTTTCTTTACTAAGAAATAAAAATGAGAAAAACAAAAAGGAAAGGAAGAAGGCAAGTGTTTATAAAAATTTATGATTTATTAAAAATCAAAGAAAAATAAAAATACAATATGACACTTGTCATGCTCCTTAAATATTTAGCTAACACATGTTCTTAGATGATTTATAATCTTACATTTGTAATTTAACATGCAAAATGAATGTATAAATGAATAAAGCTTTTTATTAATTAATTTCCTAGTAACTATATGCTTATTCAAATTTATATAAATAAGAATTCTTTTTAAAAAGACATAGAATAAACAAACCATATTTATACAAAAATCATTTTTGTCATATTTTTAAAAATCCAAAATATATATTAGGATATATATATATATCATCTCCTTTGAAATCCAAATTTAAATTTAATTCAATTTAAAAATAATATTCTACTTAAAGTCTAGATTTACATATAACATTATTATTATTTAAAAATAACTCATTTACCAAATTAAAATAATCTATAAAAGAAATTATCTCTTTATTAATAAATTACTTATATTGTCAACCTATATTCAAAACAAACTTTTTATTAATTTAAACTTATGCTAATATCAATTTCAACAATTTAAACTTAACAAATTAAACCATATAATTATTTATTAAATAGCTTTTGAAAAGTTTAATATTAAATAAAATCAAGTTTCCAAATTACCAAAAATATTAGAATTTAAAAAAAAAACAAGATTTATCTATTTACAATATATACCAAATATTTACATTATAAATAGAAACCAATTTATTAGCTTTAAAAGATAAAATCTACTAATTAAATATTTATTTAATTTGGATTATTAAATCAATTCAAATCTTATTAACAATAATTATCAAATCAATTTAAAAATTTTAACACAGATTATTAAATTTATATTGCCAAAAATTCCGGGATATCACAAAAAATTACTGATCCCTTTCCCCACATGACCCATGCCGATCCCTTCGCAACTTTAAAGTTGCCGATCCCTACTTTGCTAACTTTCAATACCGATCCTTCCACGCTATCCCACTCTAACAATCCCTTCCTCCTTTCAATCTTTCACACTGATCCCACTCCCACTTAACCAAGCAAGGGACCGGCATACCCACGCATTACAACAAATTCCAATCGATCCATCCTCTACCTAACCTACTAACCTCCTTTCCTACTCGACCGAACCCTTTTCCATGCACTTCCTTCTTCCTCCTTTTTTACTTTGCTGAATCCTTCCATATCTTACATCTTATCTTCTCTAAGTAACTTTGGCCATCGAATCATCATTGCGTCAAGAACCATCCTAGTCGCCAATGGCGTGCAAGCCACCCTCTCGTCATAAAATCATAAGTTATAAACTAAAAAATCTACCTATGTGTGTATATGTGTTAGAGGTGTTGGCAGATGGCTTGGAGATGTTCGAAATGGAAGGTAAGAGGAAGTGGGTTCGTGAAGCAAGGTGAATTGTAGAAAATTTTGTCTTGAAGATTAAGGGAAGAAGATAGAAGGGTGGGATTGATTTTGATGGAAGGTAAGAGGATGGTTTGGTAATTTAAGGGATGGTAGGGAAATGAAATAAGTAAGTAAGGGGATGAAGAATGTTAATTTATATATAGGGGAAAGGGGATCGGTCTACGGTTTCGACTTGAAGTGAAGAGGAGAGGGATCAGCTAAACATATTTCGATCCCTACAAAAACTCAAAAAAAAAGAGAAAGGAGAAAAGAAGAGGCATTGGCTATGGGCATGTATGCAACAAACATAGGCATGGAAATTATTCAAAGCATGTAAGTTCAAAATGCAATTAAATTTCATCTTACTCAGTGAAAATTGGTAATGACCCATAAGCATACGAATGCGTCTAGGAGGCGATGGCAAAGACGTGTATTTGAACTTATGTGTGTATGGTTTAAAGGTTCAATTTATGAAATCAATATAAATTGAAATCAAACCCGAAGCCTTTGAGTTCGAGACTGGACCAGATAACCAAACCTTATTGGTCTTGTGGAATCGTATTATACATCAACCAACAGAATACAACCCTAGATTTATATTATCGAAAATCGACCAAGCGTCATGACGATCAAGGGGAGTAAAACATTTTGGGAAAATAATTCGATAGAGGGATAGCCACTATTTGAAAAACCGGACAGATTTCTTTTCGACGACTCTAACCTGCTTCGATTCAAAGTAAGTCAAGTTCATCACAAGATGTACCTTTGGAGGCAAGTGCTATCCGGCATTTTAACCCGGCAATATTGAACTGATTGCACAAGTTAAACTCGACTGCTATCAAGGTTGATGATTCCAAAGTGATGATTTTAGAGCCTAGAAATCAACTATAGATGATAACATGAAGTCAATGTTGAAATGGAACTGATAGATATGCAAGGCAGAATTTTCAAAGTATGAAATATGGTTCAACACAAAGGAGGGATTGGCATAAATTGACTTCCAATATAGGGATCAATATGTTCAGAAACAAGTGCATTTCAATAGAAAATAGTTGATATCTCAAGATCCACTAGTCCAATGCATATGAAATTTCGTGAGCGAGATATGGGGACCCTAGGGACCTACCCCAGGGATCGCATCTCAAGAAGGTGAAGTTAGAGGGGTCGGGATTCTTCCCTTAGTAGGGATCGGCAGGAATCAACAATCAACCCATATTGAAGCAATGGTCAAGCAATAACTTGAGTTCTACTGATCCAATTGGCATGAAATTTGAATGCTAAGCATATTTTAGCATGAAGGAGCTACCAAAGGAATCACACCATAAAATTGCACCAAAATAGGGATCGGTACTGATCCCTCTTCTTTAGGAGTTAGGTCGTGCAATCCCTCTTGTGGGTCCATATAGTTCTGAAAGTCCCTTTGTCGAATTTTCAAGGAGATATTTGGCCATCTACGTCTATAAACATAGGCTTGATTGTTCATTTTAGGGACTTTACATTTCTAGTTGCTTTTATATTCTTTTATAACTATGGATTTTTCTTCTGGTCCTTATTGTACTCAGTTTATAAAATAATTAATAAAGCAATCTATTCAAAGTGAACGTAGGCAAGCAACGTTGAATCAGTATAAATCATTGTATGCATGTTATTCTCTCAATTTACTACTATTTCTTTGTTATTATCCTTTGTTTCGTTTTATATTCTTCATTTATTTCTCTTTAAATTTATATTGGGTGTTTGTGCCAATTTTTGGTGCAAACACATTTGTGAAGTAATATTCCTGCTTATGATTATGGTATATTGTTACGATCCTATATTATGTTAGAATGTTATATTTTTTTATATGTGGGTTCATGACACAAACGTAGCAACTCGTTAACCAAAAGCGATGCAGAAATCCGCTTTTTGTCGAAAGTTTGTTTTTTTGTTTCAAAGTGAAAAGTTTTCAAGTTTAAAACTTTGACTTTGGTTTTCAAAAGTTTATTTTCATGTTTTAAAGAAAATAAGAGTTTAAAGTTGAAGTTTTAAAAACTTGGGAATCCAAATTTCAAAAAGTGAAATTACGGATCCGTATAGCGATGGTCGCTATATGCGAAATTCGAAAAATTTAACTAGTTTTTCTAATCCAACTTGTTTTCACTTAGAAATCTTTTTGGAAAACTTTCCTAACTTAAATTAAGTAATTAGAGAACAACTATTCAATTAATTAATTATTTAATGATTATTTAATAAAGGTAATTAGTACTTGATCATCGGTTAAAAATGGTTTTAAACCTAAATGTTAATCAATTAAGTTAACCATGATTTATTACTTAATTAAAGTTAATTACTAATTAAGGACTAATCAATTATTATTTAATTGTTTATTTAAGATAATTATTAATTAATTATTATTTTAAAAGGGGTTTTATTTAATTAATCTTTGATTAGTGTAAATTATGTTTTAATAAGGTTTACTTATCTTTAATTATAATTTAGTTACTATTTAACAAGGATTTGGTTCTCATTTACAAGGGTTTTAATTTATTTTAAAATCGCTTTGAGTTTAAGTAATCAATTTTGTTTTAAACTGTTTTCTTTTCAAATTTATTTTAGATCAACGGATTTCTATGTCACCTACTCTTAAGCAACACCATATGATTAGAAAAACGAAATGACGTTTATCGACCGAACAAAACACCATTCTGCTATTATAATTAACTTGGACATTTACCTAAGTTGATTGATGGTTATGTGTTGATCCCTTATATACCTCTTATTATGTGATGCCATTTTAGACTGGATAAGTAAAATCAAACTAAAAGCACCATTGTGGTCATTAAGCCTCTGTTTGACTTTATAAGGATACATATTTCATTTTCTTAATGAAATGGTTTCAAAGTTATTACATTTTGAACATGATATTTAAGAATGATTTGACAAATGGTTTTACTAAAAATGGTTTTAACTAATGTGAATGGTTTTTCATGTTATAAAAAGAAGTTTATATAAAGATTTTTATAAAGGAGTTTGGAAATTTATAAAGTGTTTTTGGGTAAATGGATTTGAGTTTTTCAGCAAAGAAGATTTCATAAATAAGGGAGATTTATAAATGAATTGCTAATTAAAGGAAGCTAATTTGATTAAGGTTATCGAGAAGTTATTTAAATAAGAAAGGTATATAAAGAATTTTTATAAATGATTTTGGGGTATTTATAAATGAATATTTAGAAAATGATTTGGAATTCGTAAACGGAGTTTATAGAAAGGTTTGGATATTTATAAGAAATTTATATAAAAAGTTTAGATATCTATAAAAGTAATTTATATAAATGATTTTGAATATTTATAAAAGTTTTTTACAAATGAATATAGAAGTTTGGAAAGTATTCTAAAATTGATTTGGATTTAAAATGAAAGAGATTTCATGAATGAATTAGATTTGATTAAAAAGGGTTTATCGAAGTAAATTAAAAAATAGAATTTGAGATCGGGGTTTCTCGAAAATGACCTTTTAAAAAATGGTGGTATGGAACATCCATTCCATACTTAACACCAAGGGAATAGTATTTAGGGTTATCCTTACCTCCATTTTAAACAACGTTTGTTTAATCCATTTTACATGATTTGGAAGTAAGAAGTTATTTATGAATGTTTTTTGTATATACTTATGTTAGAGAGATAAGTATATGAATGTTTTAGATAAACGTTTTGAAAGGAGATTTTTGAAATAAAGATTTGTTTTGAGGTTTAGTGGTTGCTACAGATAAATAAATTTCAAATGGAATTGGTTGTTGTTTTTTATTTGATTGTTAAATAATCAACTATCAAATATGGACCCAAAACGTAAATTTGGAAATATCTAAGAGAAACACATGGGTTACATGGCAAATTTATCTCCAATGATGCTGTACTATGCATATAAATCTTGTTTTTCTCCTTAGACAATTGATAAGGAAATCCGTTCACTAATGATTAGGAGGTGATCTCTGCTCTTATCTTTGGCTGCTTATTTCCAAAAGAACCGAGATTGGGTTTACTTGAAACTATCGAATGTTTTTTTCGAAGAGACCAGGATCGGATATGTGATTCGAAAACCACTTCGAGCCAACTCAAGCGTTTCAAAGTAAAGACTTCTTGAAGATGATGGAACTAAAGATGGAGCTCTTTGAATAGCAAGGGCTTCTCGCTACAAATCCTGAGGGTGATTCCAAAATGGATGTAGTAGATATAGTGCCTTCGGTTTGTTTATATCCTGAATAACTTGTATGGTTGAGTGCTGGCATTGCATTGTTGCCTGGAGGGCAGTATTAGCATTCCAAGTGGAAAGTTCTATATAAAAAGGTAAAACGTAGCCTCAAGCCTCATCAACAGAAAATGACAAAAATCGGGCATGTAGTAGGGCCATGTGGGTCGCTTCCATCAGGATATAGTCATCCCAAATCTAGATCGATTACTATCTACTCATGTATGCTTCGGGACCAAAGTAGGGTGATCATATTCGGTACTACTAGTCAAGTGTTAGGCCACTCCTATTTAGCAGGGGTACAAGATGTTCTTGTGAGACCGCAGTGAAATTTATCTAGAGATATGTAAGATGTTATTATAACTGTCCTAGGCTAGAATTTGTATTAGTACGACTCTAATGTAACATTTTGAAATGACTTTGTAATATATTATGTTGAGTAATATATATATTGTTCCATTGCGTTGTAAGATTCTGCATTATTTAGTTTCTTCTCTTTTATCTTTTCTTTCTTTCACCCTTAATGACATGTCTTTCAGACAACTAAATACTCTGCACACGAATACTAAAGATGTATTAAGTGTTATCTATTATAGTAAAAAAGGTGGTTTGTTACATTTTGGTGTTAGAGCTTAGGTTGAGCGAACACCTAGGCTTTGGTGGTGTAAACTCATTATAGATAAGGTCAGTAGAGTCCTAGAATGAGTCTGAGTGTAATATATATATATATATATATATATATATATATATATATACGAGTATGTGTTTCTTAGTGCACAAAAATGTTTTATATTGTGTTGTTTGACCCATTGAGTGGCTTAAGAATTCTGGTCGATGCGTCGGATTAACGTTATCGATAGGTATTTCCTAAACACTTGAATAAGTTCAATTGACATAATATTGTTTCAAACTTGGTAAATGAAATAATTTTACCTAGGAATATATTTTTTATATTTAAAAGTGATTATTGTCAAAATCTATGTAGTTATCTATAAGGAGCGTGAGTTAGGAGTTAATAATATTTAAATTATTAACACTAAGGGTTTAACTAGTCATGCTCATCCTGTTTTGAGCACTGATTATCGTCAGATTTAATAGTAGATTTCCTTTTTCCATCATTAGTGGGTAGATAGATGTGTAGGAATATTGAATCGAACAGGTTGTGAATTAAGTTTCATAATTTGACTATAGGGTGTTCGACAATATATAGGGTTAAAATTTTAATTTTAATATAGGTATTTATTAAAAGAAAATCTTCAGATAGTTTTATAAGAAGAAATAAAAGCAAGGAGAAAACGAAGAAAGGGCTTAGAAAAACCATTTTATTTCTCATCGACTTTGAGGCTACATCTTTCATAAATCAAAAGAAGATTCAAACTTCATTACATGAACATAAGAGGGTTATTTATACATGGCTAAAACCCTAATCCATTTTTAGGTAGTTCCCTAAAATGCCTTTGAGATAGTGTGGTCTCCAAGTTATCATTAACATGAAATTAATCCTCCATTAAATGTGAATGTGACTTTAATTCCCACTAACATGTGCATTAGCTTAATTGTCGTTCATGGTTAGTGGGTAGGTGGGGTCCTCCATGATTACATGAATTCCTTTATTTCTTCATTTCTTTGGCTTCTAACTCTTGTGCATGCATATTTCCGTGAAGACTTCTTCATATTTGATCTCTATTTCCTTTTATTTAAAAATAAAAATGTGCAAGTGAATTTTCTCAAATTAAATCATACAAAAAATTACCTTTTTGCCCCTATGTAGATGCATGAATGATGACTTGAAAGCATTTTTGAAATTTGGTTTTAAACATGTAAAAACACCCAATTGTGACATTTATTTTACTAAAATGAGATTAACTATAGGAGTAAAAATATATCTTTTAACGTGCACATCAAATGCCCCCACACTTATCTTTTTATTCATCCTTGAATAAAGTAAAACTAAGGTAAATCTGTTTTCGTAGGAAACACAATTGCGTTGAGCGTATGCAATAAGCCGTTAAACCTGTAGGTGTCCTTAGTAGGACGAGAGTTGTCTTGTGAGGGTTTTCAGCAAATACCACCCATAAAATCCAACTACAACCTGAAAAATTCCTGAACGCAAGATTTATTTACAAAGATATAAATGCAAGATTTTGAAAATATTTACAAATGAAAATTTTACTTTTAAATTGACAGGAATAAGTTAAATATAAGTTCTGGTCATTATTAAGAAATTTAAGTCCTTTTAGTTGTCAAAATTTCCAACAAAAATTAAGTTATCATCACAATTAGACTCAAGTTTGGCTAGTTATTTCGGTTGATAACATAGTGCAACTACGAAATGGATCCTTAGTTGATTACCAAAGTTTTTCAAAGTGTTATTTTTATTTATTTTGAATAACAAGTCGAATCAACTAAGTGAAAATAGTGCTTGGATTTCAATTGTTTGCTCTTTCTATTTTTGAAAAGTATTAACATTATTATTATTATTACTACACCTAATTCAGATAGACCGAGGACAGATATATCGATCATGCACTGCCTTTTGGAGTTACGTGAGAAGGGTACACATCATGGCGAGTGTACGCACTTGCGCGTGAACACCTGACTCTAGGTGTTTTTCATTTTTATAAAAGCTTTTTTTCTGTTTTTTTTATGAAGAGAGAGTTTCGCAAAATCATCTTAGCGCCACTTAACTTAGAAGTTTGAAAATCTTATCAACTTTACTTTAAATTAACCACTCTTTTAAACAAAGATTACAATTAAGATATACCTCAATATCACCCATGAATCTTCCTATATACTAGTTAAACCATAGTTACCTATAATGAAACTTTATTTTTATTTCTGTTGAGAAAAATAAATTTCAAAAATTTCAATTTAATAACCAAAAACATATACTAATCCTATAGTGTTTCTTCAAAAGTAAATCAATATGCTAAAAAGAATTATTTTTTTGAGATTCTTTGTTTTTGTTTTCTTTAAAATTTTCAGTTTTGGAAAGACAATGCAAAAAATACAACATGAAAAATCAAAAATGAAGATGAGACTCCCCCAAACTTAATTTTGATTGTGTCCATATAGTCAATGCATAATATAATGAGTGTAGCGGGGAAAAATATGTACATATTTACAAGAGAGGGTTAACATTTCTTACTAGACGTGGTATGGCTCATGAAGAATCATGAACTCCTCCTTTCGATCACTTGGCAATTCCAAGCAAGGGTTCAAGCGATGACCATTGACTTTGAAAATTGTTCCAAACCTGTGGTTTTTTATTTCTATGACACCGTGTAGAAAAATAGTTCGTACCATAAATGGTCCAATCCATCTTGATTTTAATTTTCCAGGGAATAAGTGAAGTCTAGAGTCATACAAAAGAACTTTTTGGTTTAGCGAAAACGTTTTTCTTAGTATGCACGTGTCATGAAACTTTTGTTCTTTCTTTGTAAATTTTCTCATTTTAATACACATCGTTCCTAAGTTCTTCTATTCCGTTGATTTGCAATTTTCTTTTTTGCCAACTTTTTCAGGATCAAAGTTTAAGTTCTTAATTGCCCACAACGCTTTATGTCCGAGTTCAACTGGTAAATGGCATGCTTTCCCATAAAATAAATGAAAGGGACATTCCAAGGTTAGTTTTAAAAGCAGTACGGTATGCCCAAAGCACATCAATCGGTTTCTGAGACCAATCTTTTCGATTATTATTAACAATTTTCTCCAAAATTTGTTTTATTTGTCAATTTGAAACTTCAACTTGATCACAACTTTGAGGATGATACAGAGTTGATAACTTTTGGGTTATCAAGTATTTCTCCATTAGAGTTTCAAATGATCAATAGCATAAATGGGTTCCGTTATAGCTTATTGTGCGAGGTGTGCCAAACCCCAAAAAGATGTTTTCTTTAAAGAATTTCACAACAATTCTATGGTCATTGATTTTACACGGAATGGCTTCAACCCATTTGGATAAGTAATCGATAGCAAGAAGAATGTACAAATTTCCATAAGAATTGGGAAACGGTCCTATAAATCAATACCCCAAACGTCAAAGATTTCGATCGTAAGAATTAGGTTTAAAGGCATCAAGTCATTGATAGATTCTTCCTGACATATGGTGACGATCGCAAGTTTTAAAAAAACTCAAATGCATCTTTAAAAAGCATAGGCCAGTAAAAACCACATTGAAGCACCTTTTTCAAAGATTTCTTACGACCGAAGTGACCACCACAAGCTTGTGACAAAACGAAAGAACACACTTTATTTCGCAATCTGGGATGCTACGTCGGATGATTTGGTCGGAATAGTATTTAAAAAAGTACGGATCATCCCAATAGAACCATTCAACTTGAGAAAGAAATTTATATTTATCTTGTTTTGACCAAAATGAAGGAGTTTCCTTAGTGACTAAATAGTTCACTATGTCGGCATAACATGGATCGACAAAAACAGAAAGTTGTTCATTTGGAAAGTTCTCGTTGATCGGTAAAGAAGATGGTGCATTTGGAAGATGTGACAGATGATTGGCGATGATATTATCAGATCCTTTTTTTGTCTTTGATTGTAAGGTCAAATTCTTGGAGTAAAAGGATCTAACAGATCAAATGAGACATAGCATCCTTTTTAGCGAAAAGGCACCAAAGAGCGGAATGGTTAGTGTAAACAGTAATGTGTAAGCCAATCAAATAAGGTTGGAATTTTTGGAGCACAAAAACTATGCTAGAAGTTCTTTTCAGTTGTCGTGTAATTGAGTTGAGCATTGTTTAGAGTCATACTAGTGTAAATGACGTGAATAATTTCGTTGATGTGTTGTCCTAAGACAGCACCAACTGAAGTTAGAGGGTCACATATTATTTCAAAAGGAAGATCATAATTAAGTGAGCAAATGAAGGGAGCAGAAATGAGTTCGTTTTTGAGATGTTCAAAAGTAGAAATACAGTCAAAATTAAAGTTGAATGGAACGTCCTTTCCAAGAAGAGTCATAAGAGGTCGAGCAATTTTACGAAAGTCCTTCACAAAATGTAGGTAGAAACCGACATGTCCAAGAATTGGACGAATGTCCTTAATAGATTTATGAATGGGTAGATTTGCAATTACATCAACTTTCGCTTTACCCAAGGACAATGTCGTGTTTGACCATGAAATGGAATTTTTCCCAATTCAACATTAAGTGTTTGTCCTTGCATCGTTTAAGAACCAACTTAAGATGGTGTAAGCATTCAGAAAAAGAGTTTCCAAAGATTTTTCGTCCATAAATACTTCCAAAAAGCGTTCGATCATATCGAAAAATATGCTGACAGTGCACTTTGGAACGTAATAGGGGCATTGCAAAGGCCAAATGGCATATGTTGATATGCATAGGTGCCAAAGGGACACATGAAAGTCATTTTATCTTGATTTTCAGGAGCAATTAGAATTTGGTTATAGCCGGAATAACCATCAAAAAAGCAATAGAATTCATGACTGGCTAAACGTTTAAGCATTTGGTCGATAAAAGGAAGAGGGAAGTGATATTTACGTGTTGCAGCATTTAGGTTTCGATAATCAATGCAAACTCACCAACCCATTCGAGTACAAGTTAGAATGAGTTCGTTAGATTCGTTCTTGGTAATGTTAAGTCCATACTTTTTCAACACATCATGAATTGGGCTAGCCCATGAACTATCAAAGGTTAGGTATATGATTCCCTTATCGAGGAGCTTAAGAATTTCGTCACGAACCGCATCGTTCATTTTTGGTTAAGCCTTCGTTGCACATCATGGACAGGCTTGGCATTGTCAACTAAATGTATGCGGTGTTGAACAAGAGCGAGACTAATTCCATTTATATCAGTGATAAACCATTCAATTTCTTCTTTATTTTTCGACAGAATTGAAAGTAAGGAAGTTTCTTGATCAAAAGAGAGAGTTGAAGAGATTATGACGGGAAACGTTTTGGCATCACCTAAGTATGCATATTAAGGTGATCGGAAAGGGGTTTAAGGTCCAATCTCCGGGGTTGCTCAATCAAAGAATTTGGTTGAAGTTCCAATTCATTGGTAAGGGGTCTAAACGGAAGCATAATTTCAATTTTGTTAGGCTTATCTTGATATAGTTGTTCGTATTTGGTCTCGCGTTCGTTGTTTACGTCAACTGTTTCGTTATCGATTTTTTTTTAATGGAGCTAACTTCCAACGTTTTTTCATGTATTCGTTCGATTGATTTTAAAGATTGAAGATGTTAATATCCATAGTCATGTTTTCAAAAGAAATTATCGTCAAACCATTTCGACAATTGATTAGAGAATTTGAAGTAGCCAAGAAAGGTCGGCCTAAAATCAATGGAATTTGACTCATTTGATTATTTACAGGTTGAGACTCCAAAACGATGAAATCAACGAGAAATATGAATTAACCGATTTTGATGAGTACGTCTTTGATTTCTTCCATGGGTTTCTTTATCGAACAATCAGCAAATTGAAGAGTTACTTTCGTCGGTTTTAGTTCACCCAAGCCAAATTGCTAGTAAACTGAATGAGGAATCAAATTAACACTCGCACTCAAATCAAGTACGCATTTGTTAATCGTTTTGTCTCCTATCATGCACGAGATCATCAGACATCTAAGACCTTTTATTTAACAAGAATTGATTAGGACAAGACTTCAATGAGTCGAGCGGCTAAGAATTTTTTTTTTGGGTACATGAGTGTGTCATTTTTGAGTACACAATTCCTTGAGAAATTTTGCATAACTTAGGACTTATTGAACGATATCAAGAAGTGGGATGTTAGCTTTGGTTTTTTTCAAAATTTCAACATCTTTTCCATTTGGTCAGAATGTTTCTTGGGTCGAAGACGATGTGGAAATGGAACACGACACTCAGTAGGTGGGTCTACTTTGAGTAAAAGAAGAATATGGATTGGAGTTTGATTCGATGATTGGCTCAACGTTCTGTTCAGATTCATTTGTTATTTTAGAAGTGTCTAGGGGAACTTTCGGTAAATCGTTTTGATTAATGACTTGATTATCGATTTTTTTACAGGAACGCATAGTCATAATAGCATTCATTTGGGTTACATTGCTATCTTGAACAACATGTGCTTGATTCAAAATCTTGTTTTGATTTCTAGGATTCGAAAATGGCTGACATGGGAATGTGCCTCATTCTCGTTCACTTATAGACGTGGCTAATTGACTCATTTGCATTTCGAGTTTAGCAATCGATTGCCTCAGATTCTTCATGTACGAGGTTAACATTTGATTGGAGCTTTGAGTGGTTGCTTTAGCCAAAGTTTCAAAACATTTCTCAAGTGAAGTCAAAAGTTTATCGCCCTGGGGAGCGAAAGATTGTTACAGTTGATTTTGAGATGGACCTGCAAAATTTTGTTGAAAATAATTGGGTTGAAAAGGAGGATTCAAAGCATTGTTCAAAAATTCTTGAAAATTAGGACGAACCAAATTCGTATTGGGATTATTTTAGTTCAAAGCAAAGCTCGGATGATTTCTCCAATCAGGATTATATGTTGGAGAAAACGAGTAATTCTTAACCCTATTAAAAGCATTGAGTTATTCGACCGAATTAGGGCACTAATCAGCTATGTGATTCGAATCGTTACATTTATAACACATTGGTTGGGAAGCTTGGCTCATTTGGTTAGATGAGAAAACGTTGTCGAATTTATTAACCATTCCGTCGATTTTAGCTTCCAAAGCCAAAGATGGTTCAATCGAGTGTGCACTCGATTGTGAGTAAATGAATTTTTCGTTAGAACGTTCTTATTGGGATGACTTTTTGGCTAGGTTTTCAAGAAACTGCCAAGCATTGTCGTGATATTGGGCAAGAAAGTTACCTTAGAACATCGATTCAAGCATGGTTCGTGAGCTGTTTTCAAGTCATCGTATAAGATTTGGCAAAGGGTCTTTATTTCGAAATTATGGTGTGGATATTTTATCAAAAGCTCTTTAAATTTTTCAAAATATTTTTCAAATGGCTCACCTATGAATTGATGAAAATTTATGCTTTCATTTCGGATTTTAGTTATTTTTTCCAAAGGTAGAACTTTTTTAAGAAAACTTTAACGAATTCTTCCGAAGTTTTGATCAAGTTTGAAGATAAGTTGTACAACCATTCAGCATAATCAGTAAGAGAAAATGGAATTAATCGAAGTTTGATTCCATCATCACTATGTTTTTTGAGTTTATTTGTTGCGCAAACCTGCTCGAATTTCGTTAAGAAAATGTATGGGCCATCGTGTTCAAAATTGCCGAATGTTGGTACTGCGGCAATATGATTGGAATGAATTTCAAAATGGTTACTCGTTGGGGTGGGTAACATGACACAAGAAGGAATAGAAACTTTGTCGGAAAAGATTCTATCGATGAGAGTGCGAGGGGCGTTCTCGTTTGCCTTTGCTGGAGGATCATTTGTTCAAGTTAAACGGTTTGCTGTTGCATCACGAGTCCAAGCGTTTCTTGTTGTGTCACGAGTTCAGCTACTCATGCACAAGTGAAAGTCAAGGAGAGAAAGAAATGAGAATTGAGTTTAAGAGAAAGAAGCAAGGTTTAGAAAATGAAGTGAAAAATTGTTTTTTTATAAATATTTTTTTAAAAGAAAATTTATTCACCAAAAAGGATTTATTTTTCAAAAGGAAGATTGATTTTTGGTTTTTTTGGATTTTCAAAAAAATTATTTCTCCTTTTTTTTGTATGTTTTTTTTTTAGTTTTTGAAAAGATTATATTATTATTTTTTTTGAGAAAAAGTAACTCAACTTTTTTTTGGATTTCAAAAGTAAAATGCTTGTTTCTTTTAGATTTTTGATTTTGAGTGAAATATTTCAAAGGAAAACATTTAAAAAGTTTTTTTTTTTGGATTTCGGATTAAACAAGACTAAGTTAAGTAAAATGAACAATTTTCTTAGTTTTGGATTTTGTTGTTTTTTTAAATATGCATGAACTAATTGAACTAAAGGGACTTAATTCAAAATTTTCTATCCATAGTAGCTCCTAACACAAAATTGTATAATCACACTTTGTTTTAATCTAGCAAAATATTTCTTAGCCAGGTAACGGATAGGAGTTATCGGTGCACCACGAATCACTATAGCAATGCAACCGAAGGTTTAAGTACCTTCAAAGAAACAATCACTATAATATTTACGAATCGCTGTAATATTTATATATGATTATTGATCCGCCATAGCCTACACACCAAGAATATAAATTATCGAAAGAAGACAACTTGTCAAGATACAATTAAGCCCTAGGTGAGCTCGTTGCTCCTTTAAGTCCAAAGTATAACCGTTATTGTTAATCAAATTCTAATATGAAATGCAATTTGTAGGCCAAGGAAGGGGTGATGAAATCCCCCACCTTATGTGGATTTGAGTATCCCCTTAGAAAATAAAAACAAGATGAGATGAATACAAAACTGAAATTAAACGTGATTTAACGGTGCAATTACGAATGAATTTTTGTTTTGTTTTTGTTGAATTTTTTTTAAATGCAAACAACTAACAATGCAAAACAAATAAAAACAAAAGATGAGAGCAAGATTCCAAGGCGTGCAGAGTCATTAGCAAATTTATTTTTAAGCGACAATTTTTTTATAGGCAAGCTAAGAAGAGCGTATTTTAACAAGTTAATCCATTCCTTTTGATTTTCTGCTTTTGCAACCTGAAAACCTGAACAAGATATTTTTATTATATATATATATATATATATATATATATATATATATATATATATCAAGGAAGAAAATAAAACAAATTAAAACAAAAAACTTGTTCTTTAAAAAAAAACAAAAGAAATTTTTTAAATGAAGCTATACTTAAAAAAAAACTATGTAACCCAGCCCATAGGCCCACACGCACAATTAAGTAAAACGATTCCTAAATTGTCAAACCCAAACAGAAATCAAAACTAAGGTAACGAAATTCCCAAAATTTCAAAAAGTTCGCTCTTTCACAAATCAAAACTAGGGCGACAAAATTCCCAGAATAGAATCTGTCGTGGGTTAGCTTCAGGCTATGTTGAAGTTCGATTTAGGCATTCGATTGGTTTGAGGATGGGTTAAGTTGAAGGTTGCAGAAGTAAATTTGGAATGTTGGGGGTATTCGAGATTGAAAGGTAGAGGGATGCTGAGAATGATGGCTAAGGCTAAGGGTGTTTGCAGCCTACTAGGGATCGACTGTGGTGGTTTCAGGTGGTGGTTGAAGTTTGAGGGGCAGTAGGTTGCCAGAACGGCAGAGGATGGTTTTGGTTTCAGCGATTTAGTTGCAATGGTGTGGTGATGGAGTTTGTAGGAGGTGCCAGCATGGTTCGCTGTTGTGATTGGTGAAGAAGTGCGGTGGTGCTTGAATGCTGGAGGATGTGGCAATGCAAAGGTAAAACAGATGGTGAAGTGGGTTATTGCTGCTGCTTCCTATTTTTGTGGGTGATGAGGACAGGCTGTGTAGGGTGAATCTGTGATGGTTGAAGTGTAGAACAGAGGAGATAGTTGTTTGGTTGAGGTAGTAGTAACGTTGAAGTGTGATGGCAATTTTGTGGTGGTGGAGCAATGTAGTGGGTGTTGTTTGTATAGTGATGGAGTTGTATGGAAATGCACTGGTATGCACAGAAGCAGTAATAGGGAGGGTTAGAGCAGTGGTGAAGGAAGTGGCAGAGTTGTTTGTTGCAAGCAAGCACAGCAGGTGATGATAAGGTGATGAAATTAGTATATTGGTGAAAGTTTGTTGGAGAAATGGCAGTGGTTGTAGTGTTGTGGGAAGGTAGGATGCAGTGTTGATGGAGTTTGGTGATGAAGATGGTTTATGTTAGAGAGTTTGTTTGAAGCTTAAGTGCGGCCAGAACCAAGTATGTGTAGTTGTTGGAGATTGAGTATTGCAGGAGAAGTGATGTGAAGTTGCAAGAAGTTTTGATGGTGAATTACTGTGAAAGAAATTAAGGCAGAGGATGGTGGTGCTGTTTGATGATAGATGTGTTTGTGGTTGTATGTAAGGAAAGCACCAGTAGATGGAGGCAGTTAATGGTTGGGAATGGTTTGTTGTATGTTGAAGTGGTGAAGGTGGAGTAGGCAGAAGTGAAGTGTACTCGTAATGGTATGAGAAAGCAGTTTGGCTGTGGAGTTGGTGTGTTTCTCTGCGTGCAGGCAGAAGTGGGAGGTGTGCACAGTTTGTTGTTGTGGTGATGTTGTGAGTTGGTGTAGGTAGATGGTGGTGATTGAAGGTAAGTGATGCTGTGGAGGGTTGGTTATTGTTGAGGAATGATGAATGATGAGGCAGTATTGTTATATGGCAGTTGGTAGTGGAAGTGGTTTTAAGTTGAAGGCAAGGGTGGATGGATGAAGCAGTAGTGTGCACAGTGAACATTGATTTTAAAGGTTTGCTGAAGTGGTGATAATGTTGCACAGTGAGATGCACTGTAAGTTGTTGGAGTCAGGTAGGTGAAGTGTAAAAGTGTAGAAGTTGTAGAAGTGGGTTGATGGTAGAATGTTGTATGGTTATGGTTCGAGGCAGAAGTAATGATGGTGGAATTGTGGTCAAGCATGAATCCACAGTGGTTTGTATGAATGCACAGTGGTTTGTAGTGATGTATAAGGGCAGTGGTAGAGAATTGACTTGTAAAAAATTTTGTAAAAAGAAAGTTTTAAATGTAATACAAAATGAAATGGAGTATAATTTTATTTTTTTTGAAATGAAATTGTGTATATGTTTCTTATCAAGGCAAATGCAAATAGAAAAACAAGCACTCAAATCAAATGAAAATACAAATCACACAACAAACACACAACATAATTTTTTTTTTAAAATGCAAATTAACTCACAAAATGAACACACAATAAAATTAAATGAAAATAATGTGAAGAGTAAAATTAAAATCAAATCTATTTCTCGACAATTGCACCAAAACTTGCTTAACAACAAATTTCGCCGTTAAAAATTGTAATAAAAATAACCGCAAGCGCACGACGTACAATTTTAGTACGTGGCGAGTACGGGTTGATTCGCAGTGAAATGAATTAATTTTAAATTTTACTCAATCAAATTAACTTAGGCTTTGAAGTTTGTTTTGAATTAGAAAATTTGTGAAAGTTAGGCTAGAGCAAAAGTGAAATAAACTATGAGATTAAATGACAATTTAGAGACAAATCCACTCTCATACTCTCACATAAATCAACACAAAATCAATCTATGATCTCTATTTTTAATTTATGTAGAATAAATGATGTATTTATCATAAGTATGGTCTAGCTATATTATTAGTTAACATAACTTAAACCATCAAACTTTAATACGACAATTAAAGCCACTTATTAAATGTCATGAAAATGAAAATGAAACTAAAACAAAATCTATTTTAAGCATGATCTGTTTACTATTTTGATTAGTAACATAGATCATCATATTTTGATTCTATATTAGTTCCATGATCAAAACCACTTATTTAGTGATGATGTAAATTGTGGTTATGTTGGATTAAGCATAGCTCATTTGTGATTACAACATAGGCTATTCAATTCTCTAATAAACTTACATCATAATCCAACTTTTCATTAAGCGTTGAAAATAGATCATAAATAACAAAATATGTTGAATCTACATAATTTTAGAGAGCTTTATTACCCCTTGAAGAGGTTTAGCTTCTCATTTGTGCTATCATTTCAAGACATGTAGATTTCAACATTAAAAGCAAGGAAAGTAAGAGCAGCTTATAAGAAAAGAGAACTAAACTACTGGCATAAATTAAACCTAAACTAATTGTAATGAAAAGAAAGCTAAACCACTAACATGGAACAGAAGAAAGCATGTAAATAAAAATAAGCATGAAATAAAAACACGTAGAAAAAGAAGAAGTGACTTAAGAAGCCATTTTATTTCTCATCTATTTTGAGGCTACAACTTTCATAATATCATAAGAAGATTCAAACTCCATTACATGAACATAAGAGGGTTGTTTATAAATGGCTAAAATCCTAATCCATTTTTAGGTAATTTCCTAAAGTACCCTTGAGGTAATGTGGCCTCCAAGTTATCATTAGTATAAAATTAATCCTCCATTAAATTTGCATGTGACTTCAATTCCCACTAACATGTGCATTAGCTCTTAATTGTGGTTTATGGTTAGTGGGTAGGTGAGTCCTCCATGATTACATGAATTCCTTTATTTCTTTATTTCTTTGGCTTCTAACTCATGTGCATGCATATTTCCACGAAGGCTTCTTCATATTTGATCTCCATTTCCTTCAATTTAAAAATAAAAACGTGCAAGTGAATTTTCTCAAATTAAATCATGCACAAAATTACCGTTTTTCTCAATTGTGGATGCATAAATGATGACTTTAAAACATTTTTGAAATTTGGTTTTAAGCATGTAAAGTCACCCAACTACGACATTTATTTTACTAAAATAAGATTAAGTGTGTGAGTAAAATTATACCTTTTTACATGCACATCAGATTGGTGAATAATTTAAGTGTTTCTGGGAATTAGGGTTGTGGTAATTTCGAGGACGAAATTCTTTTAAGGGGGAAGAGTGTAACAATCTAGGATTTTGCCACTTTGAAATATGCTATTTAAATATATTTTATATACTCAATAAATGGATTTTTATTAGCAGATAAACTTATTTTAATTATTTAATAATGATGAAAAAATAGTTTTCACAATTTGTTTACTAACGTAGATACTACAAATAAAAATAGAAAATGCGACCAAAGAATGTTTTTTGAAATTTTGACTTTTCAACACCCGAAATTCGTCGAGAATGTTGTGCATACTTGGTGTAACATGCACACATTTATATATGTTAGTATTGGTATTACTTATGCATATGTATATTAACTTATATATATTATACCCAAGCATGGATGTGACAAATTATGTTATAAAAGGCATACACACACACACACACACACACACACACACATCTAAACACACTTATACATGCACAAAACATCTCCATATCTTTAGTACACACACATGGAAGCTCTAACATGGTTTAAGGCATGGAGGAGAGAGGGGTAATGTGTACAAGTAAGGGAGGGGAGGTATGTGTGCGATGATCCAGAATTTTAGGCAATATCAATTTAATAATCTGAATTAAAAAATTAAATTGATTTGATAATCTTTGTAATAAGATTGGAATTAAATTAATAATCCAATTAAATAAATATTTAATTGATAGATTTTATCTTTTAAAAGCTAATAAATTGTTTTCTATTTATAATGTATATAGGATATGTATATATTGTAAATAGATAAACCTTGTTTTAAATTTAATAAATAAATAAATCTTGTTTTCTAAATATATATCTTTGGTAAAATTGGGAATTATGGTTTTATTTAAAGTTAAACTTTTAAAAGCTATTGAATAAATAATATATGGTTTTAAATTGTTAAGATAAAAAGTTTAATTTGTTTAAATTGATTTTTGAGTTTAAATTTAAATAAATTTACAATAGGGTTTATTTTGATTTCCTTTTTAAATATAGTTGGATAAAATAAATAATTTATTAATAAAGAAACAATTTCTTTTATAAATTATTCAAAGTTATCATATTTGTTATTTTCAAAATATAATAATGTAATTGTTTTTAACAAATAGATTTTAATAAGAATAATTGTTTTTCAAAATTGAATTGTGTAGTTATATATGTATATATATATAACTTGGTTTCAAAATTTAATTTTAGAATTTTAAATGAATTTGAATTTAAAGCTTTGAAAATTTAAAGTATAGATTTTAATTGTTTTGATTTTAAAATATTTGTATAAACTTTTAATTATATAATTGTTTTATTTCTTTTAAAATTATCTAAATATATATATATATATATATATATACATAATTAGAAACTAATTTATTAAGCATAATCTTACATTAAAACTTTAATTACAAATAACAAATTAATTAAGCATAACCTATGTTAACATATTAACTAAATAGTAATTAACATTTAGTTTTAACTAATTAATCTTAAAGGACAAATGTAAACATTTTAGAACTTAATTTAACATGTGTTAGTTAATAAAGTAAGGATAATGACAAATGTTAAAATTTGAGACAAGTGTCATTTTAAAAACATTAATTTTCTTTATTTTTAATAAACCACATTTTTCATTTATATAAACCCCTTTATTTTCTTAACTCCATTTCTTTTCTATTTTCTTATTCAAAGCCAAGAAGAAATTAAAACAAATCTCCTCAAAACTAAAATCTGAAACACTTCCTTTGAAACCAAAATCAGAAATCAAAGCATGCAAACCATCCACATTTTCAAATCTGAAGCAAAACCCTGTAACCCATCTTCAAACCTGTCACCATCTCAAAAATCAAATTCTTGAAAATCAAACAATTCGAAACCTGCATGCATTTTTAAAGCTAGAGATTTTCAAAGCCTGTTCTTTTGTAAACCTGTCAAAAGTATGCATACAGTTTTAAATCAAAGTAGCAGGGATTCCAATATTTCCGTACAAAGTTTTCAAAGCAACTGCAGTTTTAAAATCAAAGTCTATGAAGCAACTCAGTTTCTAAAAGCAATTCAAAGTTTTTAAGATCAAAGGCTATTTTCATAATGGAGGCTCTGTCTTCCTTCTTAAAATCAGTGAGTAATATTTATTTTAACAAGTTTAAGTATCTAATTTAGTTGCATGCTAGTTGTCTGAAATATGTATGTTTATGTATGTATATGGTTGTATTTTCTGGATGTATGATGTATATAAGTTTGTTTTTTAACAGAATCTACTCTGTTATAATTACCCGTTCTTGATTTGTTTAAACTCAAATCTTTTAATTTAATTCCTTTTAAACTTGAGTTTCAAAACAAACCTGTTTGTTTCATTTCAAACTTCAGTTTAAAATTATACTTAAGTTAAAAATAATTATGAAATGCCCCTGGAAATCATAAAAAAATTGATCAAACTTTGAAATAGTGAAATTCAAAATCTTACAGTTTATTGTTTTAGGCCTAAGATCTAAAACATCATCCTAAAACATGATTTTTAAAACTAAAATTAAAATTTTTATTTTAGAAATAAGTATGCAGTTCTGGGTTGAACTGAAAAGAGGATATTAGGATTTTTGGGTGATCTCTGCAATTTGGAGAGTCGGGTTTCTTCTAGTGGATAGAGGAGTGATCAGTGAAGCTTGGAAAAATACTGGATGGCGATGCATTTCGTCGAGGAGGCAGTGGTGGCGAATTATCCCCTGTAACCCTAGTTTTAACTAGGCAACTTGATTGGGTCGGCACAGGCTATAGGGGTGATCGAGTTCAACTAGGTTTTAGGAGTGGGAAGCTTGGTCGTAGATGAGAGCATGGCCGGAGTTGCGGTATTGCTAGTGGTCGGAGGGTCGTGTATGAAGCGTTGACAGGTTTGGTGGTGGTTGTTCTTTCTATTCCAGGTTTTAAGACTTGAACTCGAATTCAAATTCGAGTGGTGTGGAAGCGAGATGATGATCGGGGTGGAGTGAGGAGCTGGTCGCCGATGTAGGAAAACCACAGGAGGTGGCTGGAGTTGATCGGAGGCACGGTGCATGTGCACCATGCACTTTTGGTTTCTGATGTACTCTGGGTGGAAGCAGTGGGGTAAACTCGAGAATCACTCGGGTAGTTTCTGTGTTTAGCTCGAAGTTGTATAGGATTGAACTCGAAGCAAATTTTGGTTACCTCGGATTGATTCTGTTTTGTTACGGGTTTTATAAAACCTGTCTGTAATTTAAATTTAAACCAAATTTGAATTTAAAAGTAGTGATGATAAATTTAAACAAGTTTAAATCTAGTATGAAGTATAGATTCAAATGGCTTTGAATCTTAAAAATTTTAAAATATTTAAAGTGGGTTTTCAGGTTTTTAAAAACCT
Organism: Allium cepa; assembly: GCA_030765085.1. Taxonomy (NCBI): domain Eukaryota; kingdom Viridiplantae; phylum Streptophyta; class Magnoliopsida; order Asparagales; family Amaryllidaceae; genus Allium; species Allium cepa. The sequence continues at coordinate 294,260,323 of CM060941.1, read as the reverse complement.
GATAGTTTTCAAAATTTTGAATTTTATTTTAAAATCTAAAACATAATTTAAACAGTGGTTTAAATTTAAAGGTTAAGTTCAGTTTTCAAATAACTTTTATTCTTAAGGTTTTAAAATGAAATTTGGATTTTTAATAATGAGTTTTAAATCAAGGTTTAAAACAAGTTTAAATCAAAGTTTAAAACCAAATGTTTTAAATAAATAGTGGATTCAAGTTTCTTGAATTCAGATCTGGGTATTTGAATAAGTTTTTAAATTTTTAATGTTTTTAAAACAAGTTTAAATTAAAATAGTCTTTTTTAAAAGTAAATTTGTTTTCAAACAAATATTTAAACTTGATTTTTGATAAAGTTCTTTTATAAAAGGTTTTTAAATGGAAGTTAAATGATTTGTTAACTTGAATTTGCAAGTTAAATAGTAATGTATTTAAAAGCTTAATTTTTAAATAAAATTAAGTAAATTAGTTTAAAGGCTTTTCTTATATAAGTTTCATATGTAAGTAATAAATGTTATTTACATTTATTTAAAGGATTATAAATTGAATTTAAATTTGGTTAATGTTTAAATAAATAATCATTTTGAATCTTAAATTCAAAATGGAATTTGAAATTAAATTTAAAACGTAATGTTCTAAATACACATTAATATTAATGAAGTCATTAATAAAGAAATGGATTATCTTAGAGATTATTAAGGTATTAAAATGATTAAATGAATAAGATAATTAAGGAATGACTTATTTAATTAAGTTATAAATTAATAATTTAGATTAATTTATAGTTAGAGATTAATTAAGAAAAGTAATTAAAGAATATTTAATTGTTAATGATGTTCATTAACTTGTGATTATTTAATAATTAATTAATGTAATTAATTTTTAATAGTTAACTAGGTTAATTAATTTATGGAAATCATTTGTGAAATCATTTAAGTTTAATTACTTAATGAAAATAATTAAAGAATTAATTACTTAATTGAGTTTAATGTAATTAGTTTAGTTAATTAATCAAGTTTAATTAATTTTAAACAAGGGATGATTTGATAATAATTACTTTATGTAATTAATGGAATATAATTACTTAGTGAAGAAATTAATGATAATTACTAGATGTAATTAGTGGAAGATGGTTTAATAGTGGAAGTAATTTGGATTGAATTACTTTGTATAATTAATCAAGGGATTAATTAAAGAAATTTATTAAGGAGTAATTAATTTGATATATAATTAAGGGTTGTTAATTACTGAATGTGATTAATCAAAGGTGATTAATAAATATGGTTTAATTGAGATTAATCAATTAATGTAATTATTTTAAATAAGTAATTAATTTAAATTTAATTTAGGATCATTAATTAATATAATTAGTGATGTAATTAATTTTGATTAATTAAGATTAATTAATCAACGATAAGTGATTAAAGGTAATTAATTAATGTAATTAATTAAGGATTAACGTAATTAATTATAGTTAATTAATTAATGAAGTAATTAAAAGTTAATTACTGTTTTGGTTAAGGATAATTAATTTGTGAAATTAATTAAAGGATAATTACTAGAATGTAATTAAAGAATAATTAATCAAGGGTGATTAATTAAGGTGATTAATTAGAGGATAATTAATTAATTTGTAATTAATTAATGGATATGTAAGCAAGATTTATATTGATGCAAGTAATTAATTTAATTCACTTTAAATTAATTAAGTGATGGAAGTAATTAATTTAATTCATTTTAAATTAATTATAGATGGTGTGATTTTAGATCATTGCTTATATATGAATGGATGATATTGTTTGCCTTGAATGGTTTGAAATCTCAGCTATGAGATAAGTAATGTTGTGTGATATGGACGCATTGGTTGCATTGTGATGATAATATGGATTATCTTTTGATAATGATAATATGGATTATCTGTTATGATGATTATCTATTGTGATATGTGAATTATCTATCTGTGTGTATATAGATAATAGAATTGAACTGTTTTAAACTCTAAAATAACTTGGCCTTAAAAGATACGCTTTGGATTTCGATGAGACCGGGATCGGGTTTCCAGATTTGGATAGCCGAAAACCACATCGATCCAAATTAACGATAGGTCATGAATTTGAAGTGAAGAGTGAAGACTCGAGGTGTAAGGGCTATTCGTCGTTAAAACTATGAGGGTGATTCCAATATGAGTTTAACGGGGTAGTACTTTAAGATTCGAGATAAAGATTCAAAGTGCAAGGGTTGTTGTCGTTAACTCTGAGGGTGATTCCAAAATGAGTGTAACGAGATAATGCCTTCGGTTTCGTTCGAACCCGGAACAAACTTGTGTGGATTGAATGCTTTCAGAACATCGTCAGGTGGACGATGAGCATTCTAAGATAGATGTGTTCTATAAAGGTAATCGTAGCCTCAAGCCTCATCAACCAGGAATGGCTAAAACAGGGGAGGTGCAGCAAGGCTAAGTGGGTCATGCCCAAGTAGGACGAGATTTTCTCCTGTCTAGAGGTCCCTTTTTATTTCGGCTTAGTGGGCAGTTGGAATTGCGCACCAACTGCGGGGTTGCCTTGTTCGGGACTGTTCAGTAAGGAATTGTTCCGACTTTGTGTTGCAGGGGATTGGGAGTAATCCTCGGTACGGTGATCTAGGCCACGTACTGTGACGAACGGTACCCAGTAGCCCTGACATTGTATGGAATCCAAAATCCAATAAGTGCCAACGGTTTTGATTGTATCACCCACTTTTGTGGCTAGTTGCTGGAATTTAATAAATGTAACAATTTCGGCTATTTCATATTTAGTTGAAAACCCTAGACCTATTATAGTATCACTGGATTTCCTATCAAATGTTTTGGTTAGCGTAAGGTAAAAACTTTTCCATGTTTATGTGTGGGAAGTCTTACGTGATACCTTTTGTTTTCAAAGGTTTTTCAAAGTTAAGCAACCTTAACCTGTTACTCACACCAGACCCATGTCTGACCCGAAGTTTATTTCTGTTTTTCTTAAACTCTTGGTACTCAAATTTTTTACGAGTAGCCAAGGGATTCAGGTTAGCTTTGACGAATTGTGGAGGAGCAATGGAGCAAGAGGCTTCAGCGTTGTAGATATATTTAGTGTTCTACCGTGTTTGGTATCTCTGCGTTTTCTCTTAGATGTATTGAGTAGTAATAACTAGACGGGTGTTTATAACTGTCTAGTATGTGTTGTAAAATCTGTGTAACTCTGATAGTTGTTGTATACTATGTAATACTTATATTATTAATATAATTTATTCGTTCCGCTGTTTAGATTCTGATGTGTTGTTTCTTCTTTCTTCTCTTTCTTTCTCTTTTCTATCCCTTTCTTTCTTATTACTGATGCGTCATTCTATGGAGATGAATGGCCGGTCGTTACAATGGGGTGCATGCATGTGTGTATATTAAATTCTGACCACTTTATGTATTTTCATAAAATTCCTAAGCCTATATATACTGCCCTCATTCCTACATCCGCTCCTTTGTTTTAATTTACATTCTATGTCAAAATCCTCTTCTTATCTTCATGTATTTCCATGGCACCATCTTCAAATTCCTAAGAGAAAAAGTTAGTTAAAACATTTCAAAACATAACTAAACACCTTCGATTTATTTCCAAACCTCTTCTCTTCACAAAGCAAGCACACAATTGACCTGTAATTGATATCCATTTGAGCGCCCTTCTTCCATAAATTACCCAAGGAATGCATGGTGAGCCAAACATAACCTGGTCCAAGCCTATTTTGCTTACTAAACCCACCCAAAGCACCACATTTTGAAGCAAAGGCATTATAGCTAGGTCATAGCGAAGCTTGGTTCGATTTAAAACACGTTTATTGAGCAAAGTTCATGTTTTTAAAACTCAAGTTACTAGATCTTAAAATTTGTAAAATCTATGAGTTAAAATGTTGCTTAAGTATGTGGTAATGTTAGATGTTGTGTATGAATGCATATATGTTGATTTCGAGTTGATTGCTTATGCTGAAGTTTGAGTAGGTGATAATGATTACACCTTGAATATTGGAAAGTTGGTTAGCATTTGTGAAGTAATATTCTTGTTATGATTATGCTATAATGATATGATGTGATATTATGTTGGAATTTTGTATTTTTTGTACATGGGTTCATGAAAGGTAGCGATCCGCTAACCAAAAGCGACGTAGAAATCTGCTTTTTGTCGAAAGTTTGATTTTTGTTTCAAAGTGGAAAGTTTTCAAATATACCTTTGATTTTAGTTTTCAAAAGTTTATTTTTCATGTTTTAAAGAAGGCAAGAGTTCGAAGTTGAAGTTTTTAAAGCTTAGGAATCCAATTTCAGAAAGTGAAACTACGGGTCCGTACGGCGATAGTCGCTATATGGGCAGTTTGGAAAATTAAACATTTTCTAATCCAACCTTGTTTTCACTTAGAAACATTGAAAACGTTTTCTAACTTAATTTAATTATTAACTTAATTTAAGTATTTAGAGAATAATTAATTAATTATATAATTATTTAATGTTTATCTAATTGATTTATTAATTAATAAAGGTAATTAGTGGTTAATCATTAGTAAAAAATGGTTTTTAAACTTAAATATTGATCAATTAAGTTAATAATGGTTTGTTACTTAGTTTAAAGTTAATTATTATTTAATTATTAATTATTTATTTTGGTTAAGATAATTATTAATTAATTAGTATTTTAGAAAGGGGTTTTATTTGATTAATCTTTGATTGAAGTTAATTATATTTTAATAAGGTTTAATTACCTTTAGTTACAGTTTAATTACTATTTAACAAGGATTTGGTTCTCATTTATAAGGGTTTTTTTTAAACCGCTTCGATTTTAAGTAATCAGTTTTGTTTTAAACTGTTTTCTTTTCAAATTTGTTTTAAATCAAGAGATTTTTGTGTCACATACACTTAGGTAACCGCGTATGATTAGGAAAACTAAATGACATCTATTAGCAGAATAAAACACTATTCTGCTACTACAATTAACTTGGACAATTATTTAAATTGATTGATGGTTATATGTTCATCCCTTATATACCTGTTTTTACGTGATGCCATGCTAGACTGGATAAGTAAAACCAAAATAAAAGCACCATTGTGGTCATTAAGCATTCGTTTGGTTTTGTAAGGATAAATATTTTATTTTCTTTTTGAAATGAATTCAAAGTTATTGCATTTTGAACAAGATATTTAAGAATGATTTGACACATGGTTTTACTAAAGATGTTTTTAACTCATGGGAATGGTTTTCCATGCTATAAAAAGAAGTTTTTATAAAGGAGTTTGGAAATTTATAAAATGTTTTTGGGCAAATGGATTTGAGTTTTTAAGCAAAGAATATTTCATAAATAAGGGAGATTTAGAAAATGGATTGGTTATTAGAGGAAGCTAATTTGATTAAGGTTATATAGGAAGTTATTTAAACAGGTAAGCTTTATAAAGAAGTTTTATAAACGATTTTGGGGCATTTATAAAACAAATTTTAGAAAATGATTTGGATATTCATTAAAGGAGTTTATAAAAATGTTTGGATATTTATAAAAAAATTATATAAATAGTTTGGTTATCTATAAAAGCAATTTATATAAATGATTTTGAATATTTATAAAAGGGTTTTGTAAATGAATTTGAAAAATTGGAAAGTATGATGAAATGGATTTGGATTTCAAGTAAAAGAGATTTCACGAATGAAATAGATTTGATTAAAAATGGTTTATCGAAAGAAATTGAAAAAAAAAGAATTTGAGATCTGGGTCTCTAAAATAACCTTTTAAAATATGGTGGTATGGAACATCCGCTCCACACTTAACACCGAGGGAATAGTGTTTATAGTTGTCCTTACCTCCAATTTAAACAATGTTTGTTTAATCCTTTTGAACATGATTTGGAAATAAGAAGTTATTCATAAATGTTTCGTTTTATATACTTATGCCAGAGATATAAGTATATGATTGTTTTAGACAAACGTTTGAATGGATATTTATCAAATAAAGATTTTTTTAGGCTTAGTGGTTGCTATAAACAAATAAATCTCAAATGGAATTTGTTATTATTTGTTTATTTGATAGTTAAATAAGCGACTATCAAATATGGATCCAAAATGTAACTTTGGAGATATCTAAGAGAAACACGTGGGTTACATGGCACATTCATGTCCAATGACGCTGTACTGTGCGTATAAATCTCATTTCGTTCACCTAAGAAAAATAACAAGGAAATCGTCCACTAATTCTTGGGAGGTGATCTCCGCTCTTATCATTGACTGCTAATTTCCTAATGAATCGGGGTTGAGTTTACTGAAAATGATCGAATGTTGTCTCGAAGAGACCGAGATAGGATATGTTATCTGAAAACAACTTCGATCCAACTCAAGTGTTTTAAAGTGAAGACATCTTGAAGATGATGGAATTGAAGGTGAAGCTCTTTAAAGTGCAAGGGCTGCTTGCTACTAATCTTAAGGGTGATTCCAAAATGGATGTAGTAGAGGTAGTGCCTTTGGTTTGTTCATATCCTGAAAAACTTGTATGGATGAATGTTGGCATTGCATTCTTACCTGGAGGGCACTGTTAGCATTCCAAATGGAAATTGCTATATAAAAGGGTAAAATGTAGCCTCAATCCACATCAACCGAAAAATAACAAAAATCGAGCATGAAGGAAAGCCATGTGGGTCGCTCCCATCGGGTTATGGTCAACCCAAATCTAGATCGATTACTATATACTCATGTATGCTTCGGGCCAAAAGTGGGGTGATCATATTCTGTACCACTAGCCAAGTGGTAGGCTAGTCTTGTGTGGCAGGGGTATAAGATTTTCTTATCAGACCCTGTACATTTTGTCTAGGATGTGCTAGATTTTAAAAGTTATTGAGCAATGTTCATGTTTTTAAAACTCAAGTTACTAGATTTTAAAAGTTGTAAAATTTATGAGTTAAAATGTTGCTTAAGTATGTGGTAATGTTATATTTTATGTATGCATGCATATATGTTGATTTGGAGTTGATTGCTTATGCCGAAGTTTGAGTAGGCGATAAAGATTATACCTTGAATATTGGAAAGTTGGTTAGCATTTGTGAAGTAATATTCTTGATATGATTGTGCTATAATGTTATGATGTGATATTATGTTGGAATTTCGTATTTGTTATATGTGGGTTCATGAGATAAAGGTAGCGATTCGCTAACCAAAAGCGATTTTTGTTTTCAAAAGTTTATTTTCAGGTTTTAAAAAAGGCAAGAGTTCAAAATTGAAGTTTTTAAAGCTTAGGAATCCAATTTCAAAAGGTGAAATTACGAGTCCATACGGCGATAGTCGATATATGCACACTTCGGAAAATTGAACGTTTTCTAATCCAAACTTGTTTTCACTTAGAAATCTTCGAAATGTTTTCTAACTTAATTTAAATAATTAGAGAATAATTATTTAATTATATAATTATTTAATGATTATTTAATTGATTTATTAATTAATAAAGGTAATTAGTGCTTAATCATTAGTAAAAATGGTTTTTAAACTTAAATGTTAATCAATTAAGTTAATCATGATTTGTTACATAGTTTAAAGTTAATTATTATTTAATTTTTAATTAGTGATTAATTAATTGTTAATTATTTATTTTGGTTAAGATAATTATTAATTAATTAGTATTTTAAAAAGGGTTTTATTTGATTAATCTTTGATTGAAGTTAATTATGTTTTAATAAGGTTTAATTAAGGTTTAATTACCTTTAATTGTAGTTTAATTACTATTTAACAAGGATTTGATTCTCATTTACAAGGGTTTTAATTTGTTTAAAACCGCTACGAGTTTAAGTAATTAATTTTGTTTAAACTATTTATTTTTAATTTTGTTTTAAATCAAGAGATTTTTGTGTCATGTACACTTAGGTAACCGCATATGATTAAGAAAACTAAATGACATCTATTAGCCAAAAAAAACACCATTCTGCTATTACAATTAACTTAGACATTTATTTAAGTTTATTGATGGTTATATGTTGATCCCTTATATACCTGTTGTTATGTGACACCATGTTAGTCTGGATAAGTAAAACCAAAATAATAGCACCATTGTGGTCATTAAGCCTCCGTTTGATTTTGTAAGAACAAATATTTAATGAAATGGTTTCAAAGTTATTGCATTCTGAACAAGATATTTAAGAATGATTTGACATATGGTTTTATTAAACATGTTTTTAACTAATGGGAATGGTTTCCCATGTTATAAAAAGAAGTTTTTATAAAGGAGTTTGGAAATTTATAAAGTGTTTTTGGGTAAATGGATTTGAGTTTTTAAGCAAAGAATATTTAATAAATAAAGGAGATATATAAAATGGATTGCTTATTGTAAGAAGCTAATTTGATTAAGGTTGTTTAGGAAGTTATTTAAACATGTAAGCTTTATAAAGAAGTTTTAAAATGATTTTGGGGGTATTTATAAAACAAATTTTAGAAAATGATTTGGATATTCATAAAATGAGTTTATAAAAAGGTTTGGATATTTATAATAAATTTATATAAAAAGATTGGATATCTATTATAGCAATTTATATAAATGACTTTGAATATTTATAGAAGGGTTTTATAAATGAATTTGAAAATTTAGAAAGTATTCTGAAATGGATTTGGATATCAAGCAAAAGAGATTTCATGAATGAGATAGATTTGATTAAAAAGGGTTTATCGAAAGAAATTAAAAAAAAAAGAATTTGAGATCTGGGTTTCTCTAAAATGACCTTCTAAAAAATGGTGATATGGAACACCCGTTCCACATTTAGCACCAAGGGAATAGTGTTTAGAGTTGTCATTACCTCTAATTTAAACAACGTTTTTTTAATCCTTTTTAACATGATTAGGAAGTAAGAAGTTATTCACAAATGTTTTGTTGTATATACTTATGTCAGAGATATAAGTGTATGAATGTTTTAGACAAATGTTTGGAATGGATATTTATCAAATAAAGATAATTTTAAGGCTTAGTGGTTGCTATGGATAAATAAATCTCAAATGGCATTGGTTATTATTTGTTTATTTGATAGTTAAATAACCGACTGTCAAATATGGACCCAAAATGTAACTTTGGAGATATCTAAGAGAAATACATAGTTTACACGGCACAATCATCTCCCTAATGAAGCTGTACTATGTGTATAAATCTCATTTCGTTCACCTACGAAAAATGATAAGGAAATCATCCATTAATACCGGGGAGGTGATCTCCGCTCTTTTCTTTGACTGCTAATTTCCTGAAGAATCGGGGTTGAGTTTACTAAAACTATCGAATGTTTTTTTCGAAGGGACCGACATAGGATATGTTATTTGAATATAACTTCGATCCAACTCAAGTGTTTTGATGTGAAGACATCTTGTGGATGATGGAATTGAAGATGGAGCTCTTTGAAGTGTAAGAGCTGCTTGCTACCAATCTTAAGAGTGATTCCAAAATGGATGTAGTAGAGGTAGTGCCTTCGATTTGTTCATATCCTAAACAACTTATACGGATGAATGTTGGCATTCCATTCTTGCCTGGAGGGCACTGTTAGCATTCCAAATAGAAATTGCTACATAAAAAGGTAAAATGTAGCCTCAATCCACATCAACCGAACAACGACAAAAATCGAGCATGTAGGTAAGCTATGTGGGTCGCTCCCATCAGGTTATGGTCATCCCAAATCTAGATCGATTATACTCATGTATGCTTGGGCCAAAAGTGGGGTGATCATATTCGGTACCACTAGTCAAGTGGTAGGCTAGTCCTATGTGGAAGGGGCATAAGATTTTCTTATCAGACCCTGTGCATTTTGTCTAGAGATGTACTAAATTTTAAAAGTTGTTGAGTAAAGTTCATGTTTTTAAAACTCAAGTTACTAGATTTTAAAAGTTGAAAATTTTATGAGTTAAAGTGTTGCTTAAGTATGTAGTAATGTTATATGTTGTGTATGCATGCATATATGTTGATTTGGAGTTGATTGCTTATGCCGAAGTTTTAGTAGGCAATAAAGATTAGACCTTGAATATTGGAAAGTTGGTTAGCATTTGTGAAGTAATATTCTTGTTATGATTGTGCTATAATGTTATGATATGATATTATGTTGGAATTTTGTATTTGTTGTATGTGGGTTCATGACATAAGGTAGCGATTCGCTCACCAAAAGCGACGTAGAAATCCGCTTTCTGTCGAAAGTTTGATTTTTGTTTCAAAGTGAAAAGTTTTCAAATATACCTTTGATTTTGGTTTTCAAAAGTTTATTTTCATGTTTTAAAGAAGGAAAGTGTTCAAAGTTGAAGTTTTCAAACCTTAGGAATTCAATTTCAAAAAGTGAAATTGTGGGTTCGTACGACGATAGTCGCTATATGCGCACTTCGAAAATTAAGCGTTTTCTAATCCAAACTTGTTTTCACTTAGAAATCTTGGAAATGTTTTATAACTTAATTTAAGTAATTAGAGAATAATAATATTTAATGATTGTTTATTGATTAATTAATTAATAAAGGTAATTAGCGCTTAATCATTAGTGAAAAATGGTTTCTAAACTTAAATGTTAATCAATTAAGTTAATCATGATTTGTTACTTAGTTTAAAGTTAATTATTATTTAACTATTAATTAATGATTAATTATTTATTTTGTTAAAGATAATTATTAATTAATCTGTTGTTTAAGAAGGGGTTTTATTTGATTAATCTTTGGTTGAAGTTAATTATGTTTTAATAAGGTTTAATTACCCTTAATTATAGTTTAATTACTATTCAATAGGGATTTGATTCTCATTTACAAGGGTTTAAATTTTTTTTAAAACCGCTACGAGTTTAAGTAATTAATTTTGTTTTAAACTATTTTCTTTTCAAATTTGTTTTAAATCAAGAGATTTTTGTGTCATGTACACTAAGGTAACCGCATATGATTAGAAAAACTAAATGACATCTATTAGCAGAACAAAACACCATTCTGCTATTACAATTAACTTGAACATTTATTTAAGTTGATTGATGGTTATCTGTTGATCTCTTATATAAATGTTGTTATGTAATGCCATGTTAGACTGGATAAGTAAAACCAAATTAAAAGCACCATTGTGGTCATTAAGTCTTCGTTTGATTTTGTAAGGATACATATTTCATTTTCTTTTTGAAATGGTTTCAAAGTTATTGCATTTTGAACAAGATATTTAAGAATGATTTGACATATAATTTTACTAAACATGTTTTTAACTAATGGGAATGGTTTTCCATGTTATAAAAAGAGGTTTTTATAAAGGAGTTTGTAAATTTATAAAGTGTTTTTGGGTAAATGGATTTGAGTATTTAAGCGAAGAAGATTTAATAAATAAGGGAGATTTATAAAATGGATTGCTTATTATAGAAAGCTAATTTGACTAAGGTTGTTTAGGAAGTTATTTAAACAGGTAAGCTTTATAAAGAAGTTTTAAAAATGATTTTGGAGGTATTTATAAAACAATTTTTAGAAAATGATTTGGATATTCATAAAAGGAGTATAAAAAGGTTTGGATATTTATAATAAATTTATATAAAAAGTATGGATATATATAAAAGCAATTTATATAACGATTTTGAATATTTATAAAAGGGTTTTATAAATGAATTTGAAAATTTGGAAAGTATTCTGAAATGGATTTGGGTTTCAAGTAAAAGTGATTTCATGAATGAAATAGATTTGATTAAAAATGTTTTATCGAAAGAAAGTTAAAAAATAAGAATTTGAGATCTGGGTTTCTTTAAAATGACCTTTTAAAAAATGGTGGTATGGAACATCCGTTCCCCACCTAACATCGAGGGAATGTGTTTAGGGTGGTCCTTACCTCCAATTTAAACAATGTTTGTTTAATCCTTTTTAACATGATTTGGAAGTAAGAAGTTATTCACAAATGTTTTGTTGTATATACTTATGTCAGAGATATAAGTATGTGAATGTTTTACACAAATGTTTTGAATGGATATTTTTCAAATAAAGATTTCTTTAAGGTTTAGTGGTTGTTATGGATAAATAAATCTCAAATGGAATTGGTTATTATTTCTTTATTTGATAGTTAAATAATCGACTATCAAATATGGACCCAAAATGTAATTTTGAAGATATCTAAGAGAAACACATGGGTTACATGGCACAGCCATCTCCAATGATGCTGTACTATGCGTATAAATCTCGTTTCGTTCACCTAAGAAAAATAATAAGGAAATCATCCACTAATGCTTGGGAGGTGATTTCCGCTCTTATCTTTGACTTCTAATTTCCTAAAGAATTGGGGTTGAGTTTACTGAAAACTATCGAATGTTGTTTCGAAGAGATCGAGATAGGATATGTTATTTGAAAACAACTTCGATCAAACTCAAGTATTTTGAAGTGAAGACATCTTGAGGATGACGGAATTGAAGACGGAGCTCTTTGAAGTATAAGGGCAGCTTGCTCCTAATCTTAAGGGTGATTCCAAAATGGATGTAGTAGAGGTGGTGCCTTCGGTTTGTTCATATCCTGAACAACTTGTATGTATGAATGTTAGCATTGCATTCTTGCCTGGAGGGCACTGTTAGCATTCCAAATGGAAATTGCTATATAAAAAGCTAAAATGTAGCCTGAACCCACATCAACCGGAAAATGAAAAAAAACCAAGCATGCAGGAAAGCCATATGGGTCACTCCCATCTGGTTATGGTCATCCCAAATCTAGATCGATTATTATATACTCATGTATGCTTTGGGCCAAAAGTGGGGTGATCGTATTCGGTACCACTAGTCAAGTGGTAGGCCAGTCCTGTATTGAAGGGGTATAAGATTTTCTTATCGGACCCTATGCATTTTTTCTAGAGATATACGATCATAAGGTAGTTCCTTACCATGTGATAGTATGGAATCCACTCCAATACACGCCTTTACAGACTTACTTGTGCCCAAATATGTTTAAATGTGGGGTGCTAGCATTTCAGCTATATTCACATTTTACTTTGACCCCTATACATTATTGTAATATCAATGGATTTTCTACAGAAACGTTTTGGTTATCATAAGGTAAAAATCCATACGTGTTTATGTGCGATGTGGTCTTATGAGATGCCTTTGATTTAAAGGTTTTTTTTTATAAAGTTAAAGACGTATGCTTTAATCACACCAGACCCATGTCTGACCTGGAGTTTATTTTCTCTTTTCGTAAACTCTTGGGTGCTCAATTTTGAATAGGGAGCTAAGTAGTTCAGGTTTGCAGATTTACCTTGGAGGAGCTTGGAGCAGGTGGCTTCACCGATGGCTAGTCATTTTTCTTGTTTCTACAACATTATATTTATATTGTATCAGTTAAGTAGGAACAGGATGTTATAACTATCCTAGGCCATAATTTGTATTAGTATGACTTTGATGCAACATTTTGAAATGACTTTGCAATATATTATGTTGAGTAACATATATTGTTCCGTTGTGTTATGAGATTCTATATTGTTTAGTTACTTCTCTTCTATCTCTTCTTTCTTTCACCCCTATTAACCAGTCTTTCAGACGACTAAATAATCGGCACACGAATATCTAGAATGTATTAATTGTCATCTTTGGTAGTAAGAAACGTGGTTCGTTACATGTACTTTTTAAACTTCTCATAGAAATTTTATTTGTTCTGCGTAAGATACAAATATGTAGTCTTGAGAAATCATCGATAAAGGTTACAAAATCAGAAGCATTATCTTTGGAAACTATAAGCGTTGGACCACATATATCAGTATGCACAAGACCCAAGGGTTCGGTAACTTTATCATTGCTTCCACTAAAGGTGTGCTTGGTCATTTTTCCTTTTAGACAAGACTCACATGTATCAAATAATTCAGAATCAAATGATGGTAGAAAACTTTTGGTTTTCAAATTGTGCACTTGTTTGTCACTTATATGATAGCGTATATTGCCACAAATTATTATTAATGTCAATATTAGAAGAATTATAGATAGCAAAGATATAATTACAATTAAGAACTTAAATAGCACTATCCAAACACCATTGTAAATTTTATTTCCATTCATCATAATGTTCATACCATTATCAACATAATGATAAACATATCCAATCTGAAATAATCCAGTCAGAAAAATTATTCCACAAATAAAGTTTTTACATTACCAGTTATTTAATCAACTCTAACCCATTCGGCAAACCCAAATGATATCTTAAACTACAGTCGCATCAACTAGAGATCCATCAACAACATGAAGCCTTTTTTTTTACCCTTTTCTACATGCCACCTATTCCTAACTTCCTTACGGTATAATTTCCATATATGGTATATAAAATCTAAGATAATTTATTGATTGCAAAACCATTTTGTGTCATAAAATTACCTTTAGGAGCGGTAAAAACATTTTTTTTCTTCTCTTTGATAATCTTTAAGTAATCCAGACAATTCTATTTCCAATTCCCATTCTTGTGACAGCAATGACACCCACCCTTGTCAGTTGGGGTGCTCTTTTTATTCTTTTTATTAACTCATTTTTCTTCTTTGAACCATTCGAAGACGATGCTTTCCCTTTCACCACAAGCATCGTGCCTTGATCTTTGTATGAAGACTCGACCGATCTCAACATATTAGGCATCTCCATAGGGCTTATATTTAACTAGTTCATATTGTAATTCAAGACGAATGGCTAAAATCGTGGAGTGAGAGACCCTAGGATCAACTCCAATTATTGCTCATGGCTTATGATAACATCTTATTTGGAAAGTATATCAGTATAGCCTTTCATTAATAGGATGTACTTGTCTACATGCATGTCCTCTATTATCTTCGTATTGAACAGTTTTACAATGAGATTCCTCCTCAGCAACGATTTAAGGCTATCTAAGATTTGATGGACGGACAAGTTTTCACGCTGTCTTTCCAATTGCCTAATGTTGATAGCATGCGAAATTGGGTGATTTCTACATCTGCAACCCATTTATTATAAGCAGTTATTAATTCAGGGTTAGCATTTTCAAAGGGTTTTTGCAACGATCCATTTTTTAAGCTAGATTTAGTTTAGTAATCAATATAAATTTTAGAATTAATTTGTGAATTAATTTAAATTATCCCAAAAATAAATAAGTTAAGTGTTTGTTTTATGTGTATATATATAAATAGATTGTAAATAGAATTTATATTTGAAATTCAAAATAAATATCTTAAAAATAAATTGGATTTGAAAACTCTATATTTTAAAAACTAATATATATATATATATGTTTATTTATTAATGTATAATTAGATTTTAAATCATTTTCTTTAAAGATTTTATAAATATTGATAAAAGGAAATGTGTTTATTAAAATTGAAAATATTATATAAAATATATAAAAAACTATAGATAAATATTTATTAATTTGAGATATAATAGCTTAAGCTTAAAAAATAAGATTTAATAAAAAGATTTAATATTATTTCTTTTAAAATTACACATGAAATAAATTTAGTTTATATATAAAAATTGAAACATAAAACATATGTTAATATAAAAAGACAAAAAATATAAAAATAAATAAAGTACAATAAAAAAACATAAGAAAAACATTAAGACATGCAAAATAGACAAGTGTAAGTTAATTATGACATGCAAAATACAAGTGTCATTAGTTACTTTCTATTTTTAAAAATAATAAATAAAAGGGAAACAAATTATATATATCACTTTACTCAGTCTTTCTCATTTTCTTTTATTCAAAACCAAACCTCAAAGCTAAAACCTAAAACAAACAAACCTGAGAAATAAAACTATTGCAAACAACTTTTACAAATCTTAAACCTAAATCAAGCAAGTTCAACTCAGTTTAATCAAGCAAAGATCATCTCAAACATCAAACAGTTCAAAGATCAAAGTTTTCAAAACCAATTCCAGGCTTTGCTCTGTTCAACAAAACTGTGAGTAAACAACTTTTATTGTTTTTAAAACTTAAATCTGTTAAACTTGTTGCATGTGATAAATATTTGAAATGATGTTATGGAAAATGTTTGCATATTTGTAAATATGATTGCATGTATATATGTATGTGTTATTTGTGTGCATATTTAGACACACACACACACACACACACACACACACACACACACACATATATATATCCCTGTTCTAAGTTTACAGGTTTTAAAAACAAGATCAAAAATCAAAATCTCTTCCTCCATTCTCTTTTAAGTTAAGATGTTTAAAGGAAACATGTTTGAATAATCAAGATCTAAATTTTAAAAATATTTATAAGTTTAATCAGTAAGTTATTTTACTAGAAGAAGGAAATTACAGTGAAAATCTATTCAAGCCAAAATTTTAATCATTTAAATTCCAAGTTTTGATTGCATGTCTGGATTCGAGCTTGGAAAACATGATTTTGATAAAGATTTCATAATTTTTAATGTTGTGCTTGTCGAGAATTTTTGAGTTGAACGGATTTGCTTATTTCGTCAATTCACGACAATTGGCGAAGGGCTGAGCGTCGAGATCAACACTAAAGTAGCTCGTGTGGCGAGGTCCACGAGAAAAATACTCGATGGATTTCTCAACCATTGTGGTGGCTGGACGATGAGGATTTAGGATTTATCGACCTATTTTGGTCGATGATGTTTTCGACGGTATAACGACGTTGGGGTTGCATCGGAGTCGATCAGTGGTGGGGGGATCGAAGCATGGGACTGTGGCGGAGGTTCTGGTCGACCAGTGAAGTCTCTAGCGACCTGAGGTGGCGGGTCGAGGAGGTTTTTGGATGAATTGTTTTGTTCTAGGTGGAAGTCGGTATGCTCGAATTCGATTTCGTGGATGTCTCGAGGTTTTGGGTGGTCGGACTTTTAGGGGAGATGGTTGTTGACGTGCTGGAGGTAGCCTCGGTGGTCGGAGCTGCTTTGATCACCTGCAAGTGCACACATGTCAGTGGAGTATCAGTAGGTTTGGGTTGTAGGAGATGGAGTTAGGCTCGGGTTTGTACTCGGGGAAATCAGAGGATGGCTCGAGTTTGGCTTCACGTGAGTTTGTGAGGGTTTAGCTTATTATAGCAGTTTTAAATTTTTTAACATAACAAAGTTTAAAAAAAGGGAGATTACTTGGGTGTGGGCTTGGGTTTGCTTGGGGATAGACTCGGGCCAGGTTAGATTATTAACCAGGTTTTAAAATTTTAAGTAAAACAAGTTTCAAAGTTAAAACAAACTAAAATTTAAATAATTTTCTTTAATCAAATTTCTTTTAAATAATAATTGTTTATTTAAATGTTTGGATAGATAAAAGTTATATAATTTATTTTAACTTGAATTAATTAAGTTAATTCTTAAGTTTATTTAAAATAAATTAAATGGTAATTAAGTAGTTGATTAATAAAGTAAAATGTTTTTGGTCATTAATTAAATATAAGGTCTTAAGTTAATTCATATGTTAATGATAAATTATTTCCATGGTTTATTAAATAAGATTTAATTGATAATTAAGTAATTAATTAAGATAAATGTATCTTTTAATTAATTAAGGTCCTGGGTAATTAAAAATTAATTACTTAATGAAAGTAATTAAAGAATAACTAATTAATTAATTAATAATTAAAGGTTAATTAATTAATAATTAAAGGTTAATTAATTAATAATTAAGGTTAATTAATTAATAATTAAGGTTAATTAATTAATAATTAAAGGATTAATTAATTAATATTAAAGGATAATTAATCAATAATTAAAGGATAATTAATTAAAGAAAGTAATTATGTAATTAATTAATTCAATAATTAATTAAAATGATTTGTAATTAATTAATGTAAATTAAGCAGGGTTAGATAATGAATTCATAAGTAATTAATTTATTTTGAATTAATTAAATTAATTATAATTATGGGGTTAATTAATCTTGCTTATGGATGATTATTGTATAGAATATTTGGATTGATTAATATCTCTAGTATGTTAATCTGTGATGTTCTGTGATGTGCAATGCTTTGGATTGAGCTGTGATAAATATTTATCTGTGATGAATTGCTGTGTGAATATAATGTTCTACACTGAATTATAAAAGATGGATCCTTTGTTTAAATTATTCAAAATGAATTTGTTTAAACCATTCAAAAGGAAAGGTTTTGGAAAAAAGTTGTGATTTAACTAAGATCCGAATGTATCCATATGTTTTAAAATAAGCACTCAATATTCGAAAAGGCCGGGGGAGGATATTAAGTCATAAAACCCATTCCAAATAACGATACGACGTAATGGAATTGCATTTGAAGACGATGGTTGAAGACGGGGTATTTTCGAAAACGAAAGGATTGCCTATTGAATGTCTCTGCACCGAGTTGCTTTGGAGATTACCCTATGTGATGGGGAGTCCGGTCGAGAATGGGGATATCAGATTTGCTATATTACAGCATGATAGGGGGTTCTTGCTTCGTGTTTGGTGGCGAGCAAAAGACTCTTACCCCTACTTGTCCTGGGGTGGGTTGGTTGCGAGTCGAGAGGATGGCCGTAAAAGCAAATTCGAGGTACCAATGTGTGCCACAGCGGAGAGTGGCCGCTGTTGATGGTTGTAAAGCCTAGACCATCACATTTGGTATCAGAGCTAAAGGTTGATTAAGAACTTTAGCTTTAGAGTATAACTCATTAGGTGACTCATTAGAGATAGGGTTAGAAATGCCCTAGAATGAGTATATTCCCTAAGATATCTTATTCGTATGCCAAATCAATTTTCTCACCATTTATGCATAGTGAGAATGAGTGCAAGAAGAGGACGAAGTAGGGGAAGGAGGAGTACCACTACAAATGGTCGAGATCCTGCAACAACAGTAACGAAAGGTAATCCTCTTATTTATGATAAAATTGTTAGAGTTCTGTTTGACACTGGAGCCATGCATAGTTTTATTTCCCAACAAGTAGAAGAATTAAATCTTGAACCCGAATTCGTAGACGAACCTATTTGTGTGAAGAACCCGGTAGGAGGCCTTGCAAATCTTTGTTTACGTTTTAAAGAAGTTCCTATTTCGTATTCTCTTCATCAGTTTCCTATCAGCCTTTTTGTTCTTGACTTTAATAAATTTGAGATTTTTCTTGGAATGAATTGATTAACAAAATATGAAGCTAAATTAGATTGTATCGATAAAACGATTTCGGTCAAAACCAAATTTGGGAATTTTGTTGTGATTTCTTATGAGGATCCGAGTTCGAAGAGGGACAAGCTAATGTATACTTTAGGGTATCCCGACCTAAGTTTGGAATCCATACCTATTGTTCGAGAATTTCTTGATGTATTTGAAGAAGTTAATTCTTTATCTCCGCATACGGAGATCGAACTTAGAATCGGCTTGGTTCCCAGTGCCCGTCCAGTTATGCATGCAAGTCGTAGGATGGCACCAAGGGAAAAAGTAGAGCTAGTTAAGCAAACCCAAGATTTACCGGAGAAAGGATTTATACGACCTAGTTGTTCCAGTTGGGGCTCGGCTGTAGTATTTGTAGCCAAGTCTGATGGATCTTTGAGATAGTGCATAGATTATTGTGATCTTAATAAGTTAACCCGTAAGAATAAATTTCTTTTGCCCCGAATCGACGACCTGTTCGATCAATTGCATGGTGCTCGATTCTTTTCAAAGATGGACCTAGCCCAAGGATTCCATCAGTTGAGAATCGCAGAAGATTGTATTCATTTGACTGCTTTTAGAGGTCCTGATACATTCTACGAATGGTTAGTTATGCCCTTCGGACTAACCAATGCCCCTACATATTTTGTAGACCTGATGACCCGAGTATTTCGTGAAGTATTGAATAAATTCGTTCTTGTATTTATTGATGATATTCTAATCTATTCCAAAACTGAAGAAGAGCATGCCCAACACTTAAAAATAGTTTTGGGAATATTGAGGAGGAATATTCTTTTTTCCAAGTTTTCTAAATGTCATTTTTGGGTAAAAGAAGTTAGATTTATGGGACATATTGTAACAGAAGGAATTTCTATAGACCTTGGTAAGGTTTCCGCTATCCTAGATTGGAAGCAACCCACAACCCCAAAGGAGGTCAAAAGTTTTCTGGGATTAGCCGGATACTACCGAAAGTTTGTGTAGGATTTTTCTAAGTTAGACAGTCCATTTTCTATGCTGACTATGAAGAATGCCAAATTTATTTGGACTCCAAAGTGCAAGGAAGCGTTCCAGAAATTGAAGAAAAGGTTGACCACCAATCCCGTTCTTGCTATTATTAATGGGAATAAAGGTCTATTTGTTTACACAGATGCGTGTGGTGAAGGAGTGGGTGCTGTTCTAATGCAAGAGGGTAGAGCGATTGCTTACGCGAGTAGACAACTGCGATCACATGAGAAGAACTACCCGACCCACGATCTTGAGCTTTTGGCAGTTATCTTTGCTTTGAAAATCTGGTGTCATTATCTTCTAGGTGAAAATTTTGAATTGTTCACTGACCATAATCTTTGAAATACTTCTATACCCAGAAGGATTTGAATCTAAGACAACAACGTTGGTTAGAATTCCTAGCGTCATACGACCTGGATATTCAGTATACACCAGGTATAGCCAACGTGGTAGCTGATGCTTTGAGTAGAAGACATGCTGTTCTTGCTTATCTTGTTGTCACCCCCACTCTTCTTGAGAAGATCGATAGTAAGCAAAAAGAAGATAAGTTTCTACAAGAAATTTATAGGAGAATACGTCGAGGCGAGATTCTAACTTTGAAAACAATAATAGTGGAATTATAAGGTTGGAAGGGAGGATTTGTGTCCTAGACATCGTAGATCTCAAATGAGAAGTATTGGACGAATGTCACAAATCCAAGTTTAGTATCCATCTAAGGTTAACAAAATGTATCGAGATATTAAGAGGACCTTCTGTGGAAAACGATTAAGAGGGATATATCTATTTATGTTAGTCGATGCTCAACTTGTCAACAAATAAAGAGTGATCAAATGAAGATGGCAGGTTTACTCCAACCACTGGAAGTGCCAAAATGGAAATGGGACCAAGTGTCTATGGATTTTATAGTTGGTTTGCAACGAACTCGGAAGGGTAATGAGGTAATTTGGGTTATTGTGGATCGTCTGACCAAGACTATCCACTTTATCCTAGTTAAATCCACCCGAACGGCAGCGAATTTGGCAGAGTTATATGTGAAGGATATTGTTCGACTCCATGGAATACCAAGTAATATAGTGAGTGATCGCGACCGATCTTCACTAGTAGATTTTGGGAGGCATTTCAAGCCACAGTAGGAACCAAGTTGAACTTCAGTACTGCTTACCACCAGTAGTCTGATGGGCAAACTGAGAGAATAAATCGAATCTTGGAAGATCTTTTGCGTGCTTGTATTCTTGACTTTGGCGGGTCATGGGGGGACCATTTGCATTTTTTTGAGTTTTCATATAATAATAGTTATCAGGCTAGTATTAGAATGGCTCCTTTCGAAGCATTGTATGGTCGTCCTCGTAGATCACCTGTGTGTTGGATTGAGTCGGGTGATAGGCTTGTTCTTGGTCCGGACATGATAAGGGAAGCTTCTGAGAAGGTTGATTTCATTCGAAAGAAATTGAAAACTGCCTAGAGTCGACAGAAAAGTTATGCTGACCACACGAAAAGAACTTTAGATTTCCAGGTTGGAGATTCAGTTTTCTTAAAGGTTTCTCGAATGCGTGGAGTTTTGAGATTTGGAAAGACTAGCAAGCTGGCACCACGATATATAGGTCCTTTTCATATACTTGAGAGGATTGGTCCTTTGGCTTATCGAGTGCAGTTACCTAATTGGTTAGCTGGCATGCATAATGTGTTCCATGTTTCACACCTTCAGAAGTATGTGCATGACCCAGATCATATCATTGAGGAGGCCGCTCAACAGGATTTGGAAATCACACCTAACTTGGCAGTGAAAAGAGAACCATTGAAGATTATTGGTCGAGATGAAAAGCGGTTAAGGAATAAAGTGGTGAAATTGATGAAAGCACAATGGAGTGGAGATCCGAATAATTGTACTTGGGAAATAGAGGAAAGCATGCAGAAGTCTTATCCCAAGTGTAGAATAGATATTTTGGCTTTATCTGGTAAGCCATTCCTTTATCTTTTTATGCGTTCATGTGTTCTTTGTTTGTCTCTCTGTCTATTAAATTTCGAGGACGAAATTTTCTTAAGGGGGAATTTGCAATGATCCCGTTTTTAATCCAAATTTAATTTAGTAATTAATATAAATTTTAGAATTAATTTGTGAATTAATTTAATTTTTTCCAAAAACAAATAAGACAAGTGTTTGTTTTATGTGTATATATATATAAATAGATTATAAATAGAATTTTGATTTGAAATTCAAAAATAAATATTTTAAAAATAAATTGGATTTAAAAACTCTATATTTTAAAAACTAATATATATATATATATATGTATATATATATATATTTATTTATTAATGTATAATTAGATTTTGAATCACTTTCTTTAAAGATTTTATAAATATTAAGAGAAGGAAACGTATTCATTAAAATTGAAAATATAATATAAACCATATAAAACACTATAGATAAATATTTATTAATTTGAGATATAATAGCTAAAGCTTAAAAATAAGATTTAATAAAAGGGTTCAATATTCTTTCTTTTAAAATTACACATGAAATAAATTTAGTTTATATATAAAATTTAAGCATAAAACATATGTTAATATAAAAACATAAAAAAATTATAAAACTAAATATAATATAATAAGAAAACATAAGAAAACATTAAGGCATGCAAAATAGACAAGTGTAAGTTAATTATGGCATGCAAAATACAAGTGTCATTAGTTACATTTTATTTTTAAAAATAATAAATAAAAGGGAAACAATTATATATATATATATATATATATATATATATATATATCACACTACTCCTTCTTTCTCATTTTTTTTGTTCAAAACAAAACCTCAATGCTAAAACCTGAAACAAACAAACCTGAGAGATAAAACTATTACAAACAAGTTTTACAAATCTTAAACCTGAATCAAACAAGTTCAACTCAGTTTAATCAAGCAAAGATCATCTCAAACATCAAGCAGTTCAAAGATCAAAGTTTTCAAAACCAATTCCATGCTTTGCTCTGTTCAACAAAACTGTGGGTAAACAACTTTTTTCGTTTTTAAAACTTAAATCTGTTAAAACTTGTTGCATGTGATAAAGATTCGAAATGATATTATGGAAAATGTTTGCATATATGTAAATATGATTGCATGTATATATGTATGTGTTATTTATGTGCATGTTTGGACACACACACACACACACACACACACACATATATATGTCTCTGTTCAAAGATTACAGGTTTTAAAAACAAGATCGAAAATCAAAATCTCTTTCTCCATTCTCTTTTAAGTTAAGATGTTTAAAGGAAACATGTTTGAATAATCAAGATCTAAAATTTAAAAATATCTATAAGTTTAATCGATAAGTTATTTTACTGGAAGAAGGAAATTACAGTGAAAATCATTTCAAATCAAAATTTTGATCATTTAAATTCCAAGTTTTGATTGCATGTTCGGATTCGAGCTTGGAAAACATGATTTTTGATAAAGATTTCATAATTTTTAATGTTGTGATTGTCGAGAATTTTTAGTTGAACGGATTTGCTTATTTCTTCAATTCACGACGATTGACGGAGGGTTGGGAGTCAAGATCAACGCTGGAGGTAGCTGGTGTGGCGAGGTCCATGAGAAAAATACTCGGTGGATTTCTCAACCACCGTGGTGGCTGGACGACGAGGATTTAGGGTTTATCGACCTATTCTAGTCGATGATGTTTTTGAGGGTATAGCGACGTCGAGGTTGCAACAGCATCGATTGGTGATGGGGGGATCAAAGCATGGGAATGTGGTGGAGGTTCTGGTCGATCGGCGAAGTCTCTGGCGACCTAAGGTGGAGGGTCGAGGAGGTTTTTGGATGAACTGTTTTGTTCCAGGTTGAAGTCGGTAATTCGATTTCGTGGATGTCTCGAGGTTTTGGGTAGTCACACTGTTAGGGGAGATGGTTGTCGACATGCTGGAGGTGGCCTCGATGGTCGGAGCTGCTTCGATCACCTGTACAAGTGCACATGTGTCAATGGAGTATCGGTAGGTTTGGGATATAGGAGATGGAGTTGGTCTCGAGTTTGTACTCGGGGAAATCAGGAGGTGGCTCGAGCTTGGCTTTAGGTGAGTTTGTGAGGGTTTAGCATATTATAACATTTTTAAAAATTTTAACATAACAAAGTTTAAAAAATAGGGGAGATTACTCAGGTCAAGGCTCGGGTTTGCTTCGGGATAGACTCGGGTCATGTTAGATTATTAACCAGGTTTTAAAATTTTAAGTAAAACAAGTTTTAAAATTAAAACAATCAAAATTTAAACAATTTTCTTTAATCAAATTTCTTTTAAATAATAAATGTTTATTTAAATGTTTGGATAAATAAAAGTTATATAATTTATTTTAACTCGAATTAATTAAGTTAATTCTTAAGTTTGTTTAAAATAAATTAAATGGTAATTAAGTAGTTGATTAAGAAAGTAAAATGTTTTTGATCATTAATTAAACTTAAGGTCTTAAGTTAATTCATATCTTAATGATAAATTGTTTCCATGGTTTATTAAACAAGATTTAATCGATAATTAGGTAATTAGTTAAGATAAATGGTTTATCTTTTAATTAATTAAGGTCTTAGGTAATTAAAGATTAATTACTTAATGAAAGTAATTAAAGAATAATTAATTAATTAATAATTAAAGGTTAATTAATTAATAATTAGGATTAATTAATTAATAATTAAAGGATTAATTAATTAATAATTAAAGGATTAATTAATTAATAATTAAAGGATTAATTAATTAACAATTAAAGGATAATTAATCAATAATTGAAGGATAATTAATTAAAGAAAGTAATCATGTAATTAATTAATTCAATAATTTATTAAAATGATTTGTAATTAATTAATGTAAATTAAGCAGGGTTAGATAATGAATTCATAAGTAATTAATTTATTTTGAATTAATTAAATTAATTATAATTATGGGATTAATTAATCTTGCTTATGGATGATTAGTGTATAGAATGTTTGGATCGATTAATATCTCTAGCATGTTAATCTGTGATGTTCTGTGATGTGCAATGCTTTGGATTGAGCTGTGATAAATATTTATCTATGATGAATTGCTGTGTGAATATAATGTTCTACATTGATTATAAAAGATGGATCGTTTGTTTAAAAGATTGAAAACGGAATTTGTTTAAACCGTTCAAAACGAAAGGTTTTGGAAAAAAGTTGTGATTTAACTAAGATCAGAACGTATCCATATGTTTTAAAATAAGCACTCATTAATCAGAAAGGACAGGGAGGACACTAAGTCATAAAACCCATTCTAAATAACGATACAACGTAATGGAATTGCATTTGAAGACTGGTTGAAGGCCGGGTATTTTCGAAAATGAAAGGATTGCCTATTGATTGTCTCTGCGTCGAGTTGCTCTGGTATAGAGATTACCCTATGTGATGGGGAGTCCGATCGAGATTAGGGATATCCGGATTTGCAAAGACTTTTTCCTTAATTGGACGAAGTGCCTTCGCTGCCATCCAGACTCAGGATGGACTTGTATGGATGTATGTCTGACATTACACTTTGAGACATAAAGCTGATTTCTATCAAATACATTTCTGTTTGGTGGCGGAGAATTTATTCCCTTAGCTTAACACCCTTCTCTGAGACGTACGAGCTTAAAGGTTATGTAGTTAATACTTATTAGTGATATATTCCCAGTTTGGTAATGTGGCATGCTAAGTGCTAAGCATTGATTGATCGAAGCATGGATTTTGTGGAAAGCATAGCTATATGGGATGAGACTTCATCGAACCTCACACCCCGAGAAATGGTCGAAACCGGAAGGATGCGACAAGGTTATGGGGTTCGCGAACCTAAGGGTATGTGCATTTCCTTCTAGATAAAAAGTGGTATTCTGGTATGGAGCCCAGATATTTTACTTATGTGGTTGTTGGAATTTAAAGGGACACGGGTAAAGGTCGGTTATGATCGGGGATGGCATACTCGTGACAAATACTTACCTAGTTACAAAGGTAACCCGGCCTTGTGTTGGCAGAGATCCGGTTAGGTTCTCGGGACGTCCGTCCAGAGGAGTACCCATTCGGATAAAGGAAGTTCCTTAGCCTTAGCCATTTGTTGGAAATCCAAACAATCAATACGAGTCCTTTACGGTTTTAGTTGTAGAACCTGCCATTTAACATGGTAGCTATAGTAGGCATACTATAATGGTACGTATGCTAGCTAAGATTAATATTGTACTTGCAAAATGTTTTTCCACACTATGCACTAATAATAGTATCAAAAGGATTTTTTGCATATTAAGCATGTTTGACTACTAAAAGGAGAAACCTCCCATGTGTGCGATTGCATTTGTGTGTGTGCCGGGAGACCTTATGGTAGTTTCATTTTTCAAAATCATGAATGGATTTCTTTTTGTACAAATAACTATTTGTATGTTTCTCACACCAGTCTCATGACTGATTCAGAGTTTATTGTTTCCTTTTCTAAACTCTGGGTGCCCCTAATTTTCCACACGGGCAGCCTAGAGTCAGGTTATCAGTTGGTTCTGGAGCTAGTTCAGAAAGTAGATGTAGATTTGGAAGTCTTTGAAGCGTTTTGTTTTGAGCTTTTTTCCTTGGAGCTTTGGAATGAAGATGCAGTATGTTGGACTCTCTCTCTCTTTTGGAAGACCCCGTTGATGTTATTTTTCTACTATTATGTTGTATTCAGCTGTTGTGTAGTTTATATTGGCTCTGATGTTGTTGATCACTTGTTGTAGAATGATGTAATCCATGTAGTGTATCAACGAAGCTATTTTGTTTCCATTGTGTTGTTATCATCTAATGTGTTATAGCTCAAGCAAACCAGACTCCAATGTTTGAATCTCCGACATTTAAATACGGGTGATGTATTGGATGCCCTTTTTCGAAGGTTGAAGTGCGGGTCGTCACAGTTTTACTTTTGGAGGTTCAGTTATACGTAACCATTAGCGCTTGTAGGCTAGTACTATTTTGATTGCTTTTAGCCGGTCTATGCAGTTAGGTCCAATGAGCTTGTTATTTAAGGAAACAACTTTGGTATGGAATTTTTCTGCAAATTTAATATAAGTATATTAGGACATTCGTACATAGAAAATATTCTGATATTATTAGTAAGATTAAACATTGTATTTCATTCTCCTAATAAGCTCCCAATAGACTTTTATGTTTCTCAAAACCCTAAGAGGAAACACAGCAATCTTTCGATTTTATTTATGGATGTTAGGAATTTCTTACTTTAGGATTCTTGCCTTGAGTTTGCTCAATAAATCAAAGGCATGCAAGCAATAGATAGCACTTTATCAGTTACATCATATACAACACCAAACTTATGGTCTTTGTCCTAATCTAATTCGACCTTGAGTTTACCTAACTAATTGAAAGAGACCATTCACTCATACCTATCATTTCGCAGTAGTCTAAGTAAAATATATGTACCTTGAGTTTCTTGATAAATACATATGGTTATCTTACCTTGTCTAGTCAATATATTAATAATACTACATATAACATCTCTAACTTGAGTTTTCTTAAGAACCAGAGAGTATGCAAGTAATTTATTAATATATAAATGGTAGAGGATAATACTTATATAAAAGATTAATAATTTTAATATATTTATTTGAGTGATATTGACTTATATGGAATGATGTAATTCTGACCAAATACCCTCGTGGTCAAGTGTCAAATACAGCTGAAATCACGACATACGTACTACATGTATGTTTTGTATTTCCTAAGTTTTGTTTTCGTTTACTATAGTATAAATCATATTTAATTCAATTTTATTGATTAAAATTAATTAATTAATTAACTAATATTTTGATAATTTAATTTTAATCATTTAAAACATTTTAAAATTGAATATATATATATATATATAAGAAAAGATCAACTACACATTATTTATGCTATGCCTCTATTCCCTTTAATTTCAACCAACATTTTGATTAAATAATATATTTTCTCACCCTTATCACCTCATTCTATTACTTAAATCAAAATGAGTGGTTGCAATTAGAGGGGAGTAGAGGTGTAGCAAGAATGAGGTGTAGCCGATCCTTGCCCTATATATACACTATAACATTTATAGTAATGCACATATATCATTATACATGCATATTATTTATTAGTTAAAATTTTATTAATTTATTTAATTAAAGGTTTCAGTTAATTTTAATTAACTTCAAAATTTTAATCATTAATTACTTTAAACATTTTAAGATAAATGCATGTATATCATTATATATGTTTTTAAATTAATTAATTAACTTTAAATTAATCGTTTATTTAGTTAATCTAATCAATTATTATAAAAAATTTGAAAAAAATTAATTTATTTTTAGAAATTTTTTGGAAAATATTTAATAATGTTTATAAAATTTGCTACATATTTCAAACTTAACCATTTAAATTTGAAGTATCACTAATAATTTCAAAACTAATTTTGCAAATTAGTCATTTGAGCCTTTATATTAGGGATAACCTTTGGCCTTACTTCATCCTTTGGGCCAAGCCAATAACTAAATAAGGCATACGACTTAACACCCAAACCCAACCTTCGATGCTACCTTTCTAAATGCTTTATTAAATAGGTAGGCTTTAATAAGTTAGCCATAGTATTGCTAATCCAGATAGAATAGGCTATTGTTACTAATACTATTGAAAGAACTAGGCCTAGTCGTAACGGCGTAAGTGTGTGAATTTTAGAAATGAATTCTATTTTCAAATATAATTGGGCCTATGAATTTTAATTTTTTTGACCTAATCTAAATAATTTTAAATAGAGTCTTAATAATATTTAATTTGTTTATATAAACGATTTGATTTTATCTATATAATATATAACGTATATATGTATCAAAAACACATATATGTGTATAGTGCATGTGCAACATGTAGAAGCATACATGATTTAATTTTCTCGTATATAAGTGTTGGGACTTACATCGCAACAAACACATTTATTCCTTTTTATACATATTTTTTTATCCATAATCTATATATTATATACATACATTTATATAAACATATACATATATACATATGTATGCATATGTATATAAAACATTTATTATTGATTTATTATTTAAAACTTGTTGATCAATTCAAAATAATGTAAACTAATATCTAAAATATCTTAAACTTGTTTTAAATTTAAAAACTAGATATAGATCTTGGAGAAAATTCTATTTTAAATTTGAACTAAAATTAAAAATATTAATATGTTTTAGTACACACACATATGCACAACTTCATATATAAGTAATTAAAATCTTTATTTATAAACTATTAATAGTAAATATAATTACGTACATGAAAAAGGTATTTTTTCGGGCAAAACATTTCTAGTAAAAAAATAATTTTTATTATACAAATCCAAATGGATTTGTATTTTATTTTATTTATATAAATCCATACTAGTTGTATAAATTATTTATTTTTTTATAATGTAAATCCACATGGATTTACATTAGTAATTTCTTTTCAAAATATGCATTAATAATTAAAAAGGTTTAAAGAATATATATAAATAATTAGTTATATATTGAAATTATATATATATTGATTAATTTAAAAATATATACATATACATATATATATACACATACAAATACATACATACATACTTACATACATACATATAAACACATACATACATACATCTGTATGTTTATAGACACTAGTTACAAAATTTACATATTAAATTTTAATAATTAGTTAAAAGCATTTAAATCTAGAAATTATTAACTAATTTTTAAATTGACTAAAAGCATATGTGTTTTATTTCTATATATTATTTTAAATTAAATTTTCTTCAATATGTTTGCAAAATAAGACAATAATTATGTATCTATTTAATTATAGCATATACCATACAAGCAATATAACTGAAATGAATAACATGTGTGCGTGAACGCACACACACATATATATGAAATAGTTGTGAAAATAGATGTAACACCCCATAAATTTACATTATTAATTTAATAATTAATTAGGCTCCAAAAAAAGAATTTGAGTAAACAGTGGAATTTTGCCACAAAAATTAAAGCATTGTGTTTGTGACAATTTTCTGAGCAACTTTCATATTTGGAGTTTTACGATCGGAGTTCAATTGAAAAAATTACAGGCATTTAAAGAAATCAGAGCATAAATAACTAAATAAAGTTATGTACGTACAAGCAAAGGTTGTTATGAAATCATAGGTCATTATTCCTATTCCTTGGGAAGCTAAAATTTTCAAATTGATTAAGTCGTCATATTAAATAAAAAATAAATTTAAAGGTCTTGAACTAATTACGAAAGGCTTGGATTGAACATATGCGTTAGCTCATAACTAATTTCCAACTACATTGAAATGTGGTTTAACTTATTTAAATGTGAAAGTTGAATGTTTTGAAAAATTGCATTAAAAAAATAGATTTTAGCATTTATATCATTTTTGACATTCAAATTATTTATGGACGTTTTTGTTCTAATCTTTAAAAAGAAAGTGGTGCTTAATTGTTTTGGAAGTTTAACATTTCAAAACATGTGAAAATTTGATTATAAAGTGGAAAGGATTTATATGGACAATTTTGGTTTTCTAATGCCATATATAGCGTAGAAAAGATAAATATATTAATACATATGAATTTATCAATGCATTCAAGTTGATTTTGGATAAGCGCTGAACATAGCAAGGAAAAAATTGTTTTAGCCTTAGAATTTCTATTTCTGTACCCTATCAACGACGCACAAGAATCTGTTTTTGGATTCAATTTCCTTTTAGAGCTTGAAAATAAGCCTTCTTATGCGTATTGAACATGGAAAAATTTGGAGAAAATTCGGGGCAACAAGGAAATTTCCAATGTACAACGAAAATGGTACTAAATAGAGTGATAAAAATGTAAAATTCTCCACCTAAGTTCCTTCCACTGGCATAAAAGTGTACATCTAAGATACAAAAATGCTATTCATTAGATTTTTGGATGGTAGGAAATGAATGCAAAATTGGTTGAGCCATGCTTCTATTCGTAGCACTATGGAATTTTTGTTTAAAAAAGATCTTTCAAAACCTGAATACATATAATACTGCCAGAATATATAGGTTGCTTGTATCATATTTTCGACAATGTTTTTAAAAGAATACATTGATATATGAGGGACTGATTTAGAATCATTTTGCGTACATGTTTTCTACGTTGTGATACACCATGAAATTGTGCACGTTTGGCTGTAAAACTAGTCGTACACAAATTGTTTGAATAGTTTAAGGAGGTTTCTGTATTACCCATTCTTAACCAAGTTTTTAACCCAACAGAATTCAATAGGAACTTGAACATTTACGATAAGTCAAAACATCTCAAGGATCAACCAAGTAGGCTAGAAGAAAAAGGAGAGAAGGACCCTAGAAGAAAGACGCCGAAAAAAACTAAGGCAATAGATCGCACCTATGGATCGCTAGCAATCCATAATGCTTGTACGTGGACCCTCCAATCTTCTTGCATCATGATCCAATATCTTTCCTAGGGATGTTTGCCAAGTTTTAGGATATTCCAAGCAAGTTAGTTCAAGAAGTGAGCAATCAGCTGATTCCAATTATAGTTAAATACAACTTTTATACGAATCACCATCAAAACAAGGGAAATAGTTATATATTACATGGAGAGCATCTACAAAAGGCAGGGAATGCAACCCAAAAGAGACGATACAAAATCCCTTAAGTACACGGATCACTAGCGATCCATGCATATGGATCGCTAGCAATCCATCACATTAAGTTTCATCGCCATGAAACTTTTAGAGCACATTCGTACTGTCACGTTTAGGTCTCTCGGTAAAGCATCCTAGCCCAATAGTTCTCCGACCCCTAAAAATACAATCCTACCTGCAACATAAATAGATCTTCTGGACTGGCTGCTGGAACTCTGCTGAGATTGTTCTTCGCTCTTCTTCTCCCACATAATTGTTATTTAGAGGTTCATTGCGATTCTCTAGTGAACCTTGCACTTGTGACTTGATCTAAATTAGGAGATTCAATCATATTGTAATCTAACTCCACTGGTAACAGCAATTAGTTAGTAGAAAGTTATAAAGTGGTCGTAGGCTACGTTAACAGTTGAACCACTATAAAAATCTTCTTGTTCCTCTACTTTTTCTGCAATCTACTATTGCTTTTTCTATTTCGTTTGCCTTGATAAACAAGGCTGGTGCTTTCACACTCAATCTAAGGTGTTGATCCATTTTTTGGGTTAACATATTGGTACTTACATTGTGAATCCAACTCAAGCTTAGATCTAGCTATCTACTTTGGAGCAGTCGATTTTTAAAGCTAGATCCTCAATCTTTTGCGTAGAAAAGTATCCGTTGAGAATAAATGGCACATAGAAGAAAGAGAACAACTTCTGAAACATCCATATGAGCTGTAATAACTAGAGAGGAAACCAATCCTCAACAAGTTGAAGTTAACGATGCCAACACAGGAGGCCAGGTATTGGGATCTTCTATCTAACATAAAGTTGTCACTAGAGGCGAGTTAAACAAGGTAGTTGATGAAATTAATCAAAAGATAGAGAATGACCAAAAAGCTCTTATGGAAAAATTAAATGCCCTCCTGACCTTGCAATCTCTTGTGCTTCGAGAACCATGCCAGAGCCCACGGCTGCCACAGAGCAAGAAAACTCTTCCGTTTCTGGCCCAAATAGGAGAAACGGAAAGCAGCAGCAAAAAGAAATAATAGGTGGGGTTGTAGGAATCACCATAAAGGGAAAGGCAAGCACCCCCCAACTGCAAAGCGACCCGCCATAAACTTGGATCTTGGGATGAAAACCCCACGGGAAGATGTAGCAGTGAATCTCTCCGAATTTGAAGATGGAAAACAACTTGACGGCGATGGGTTGAAAGAGAACATTAACGTACAAAATACCGAAAGAGAGGTCCAAACTGCCCATATATGACCAACCGTAAGCCAATAGAACTCAGAGGGAGTGGCTCTCTCGAAGATAGGACAGCCTAGGCTTCAACCCACTTACCAAGACCGTTTGCAAAATCAAACACTTGGTACATTCATTGATAGCCAACCCATGGATTATCGAACATTCAAGGCTTATATTGCAGACATGGTCAAGCGCCTAATGGACGAAAGTAAGAATGTAAGAGATGATGATTGGGGATCCGCTCCAAGCTAGACTCCCTTCACCGATGACATTCTGAATGAACGATATCCTAAAAAGTTCACTATGTCAACTATTCCGTCCTATGATGGAACTAAGGATCCAGATTTGCACTTGTATAAGTATAGTTGGTACATGGACGGAGTGAATGCTTCAAACGCTATTCGATGTAGATGTTTTCAAATCTTTCAGGAGGAAATCGCTTCTTTTTAGTTCACCAGTCTCCCACTTAAATCCATATCCACTTTCGGTGAATTAGCAACAAGGTTTCTTGGCCAGTTTTGGCTTCACACG
Source organism: Allium cepa (assembly GCA_030765085.1). Taxonomy (NCBI): domain Eukaryota; kingdom Viridiplantae; phylum Streptophyta; class Magnoliopsida; order Asparagales; family Amaryllidaceae; genus Allium; species Allium cepa. Next base: position 294,226,830 of record CM060941.1, on the reverse strand, counting down.
GCGCAATCAAAAGACATAATGTCCTTATCAAGCCTATTTCAGGGACGAAATGAATCTTTGAAATCCTTCATAAGTCGGTTTAACACAGCGATCATTAAAGTAAGTAATCCAAATGAAGATATGGTCTTCATGGCTCTGGTCCGTGCCATCCATTCCAACAGTAAATTCGAAAAATGGATCAAAATGAATTCTACCACTTGGAAGGACTTTAATCAAAAGGCGATCCATTACTTGAGATTGGAAGAGGCAGAGAAGCTAGAAGGAAAACCTGCTAACCTACAACCAACCGACATTGGGTAGAATGGAATGGCGGTGAACCAAGATGCAAATACCTCAAGGGCTGCCGCATGAAACGCATGAAAGGATGGTAATCTGCAAAGTAAGTGTTGAGGAATTTCCAGGTAGTGGTCTGAGCTTGGAGCAAGCTGAGTTACTTTAAGACCGAATGGTTCTTTGTTCGGTGCCCATAGGGATTCGCCAGACGGTGGCTAGTTAGACGTAAGTGCTCCAACCTTTCGTTGACTATCTGGATAACGTTAATTGATTGTGGAGTCTAACACTTTGCTTCTTTGCAGCTTCGATTCCGTGGCCCAAAGGAATTCAATTTAAGGAAGTAGTTAGGGCTCCCAAGCGGTACCAACCAAGTTTAGAGAAATTGATGGAGTTCTGACTGACGAAAACTTGGTCGATGTTGGACTTATAGAAAGAGGTCAAAGTATTGGATTAGCAGGGGTTCTCAGAATGGATCCCGTGAGGCATAGAGGAAGGAGGGCTCCCAAAGTTGTAATCTTTGAACGGGATGATGATGGGAACGTGCTCGCTGGGAAGGAGCCCACCACAACGCCTTCATGCAGTCTTCGATCTTCGGAATTGAAAAGAAAAGGCAAGGCTATCGCTTACAAATCTACGAGATGCAAACTGTCATGTTATCTTAGCCCGTTATAACTGATGTAAGCAAGGAGACTTCTCCTCTGTGAATGAAGAGTTCTTTTGAGGGACTTGCAGACATTCCCATTCCAGATGACCTATCTTTACATCAGGATATCGGGCTAGAGGGGCTTCAAAGTGCCTTAAATATAGGGAAGCCAACTTCTACGAGCACAGCCACCACAACCAGTTGGTTGGGGGGTTTGCACATACATGCGCACACTTCACGGCATCACACAATCTCTAATCACATGTTTTTCAATCTCTGGAGAAATCTAACTCCATTTCTCTTTTCATTTTTATGGATACAATGACGAAGCAAGGATCCATGGTTGGTAGTCTTCGTGCTACGTGCCATTCTTCAAGTTCTTACTCCAAATCTCATAGGAACGAGTCTGAAAGAGACTGTGACCGTCGCTCTTCTAGTTAGCCGCATGAGCATCGAGAAAAAGAGAGAGAGAAAGGGAGTATAGGCATCGTTCACGGTCGCATTCTACACCACCTAGAATTCCTCCTATACCTTCTGGTTCTGGTAAACAGCCCTTAGAATCTTCACGTCAAGTACCGCCTCCTCAAACTTTAAGGCCTAATGAGCAACATCGGAGGATCGAGACTGAGACTCCCTGCTACTACCGAACAAGTCACCATAGAACTCACTGGGGAAGGAGCGATTAGAATCACTAAGTTGAAGAAGGATTTCCTAAATGTCTTCTTCGACGCCTTCATATTTCCTCCCTACTTAAAGAGAATTCCTAATGAGGTAAAAAAGACGATACATGACTACATATATGATGTTTATAGTCAATATCGAGAATGGATGAAGATCCCATAGAAAGTTTCAGCGGTGGCCTTTGAGTAGGCGAAGACAATCATGAAACTAGAAACTGATCTTGCTCAGAAGGATCTCATAATTTAGGCGCTCAATAATGAGAATGAATCTTTGAGAAATGCGAAAACGGAGGCTAATTAGAGAGCCGACGAGACAACTCAGAAGATGAGACAAACACACTTAGCCTTAGTCGAGGAAATGGGACATCGGACCACTACGGTCATGGCAGAGAGAGACGCGGCACTCAAAGAGCTTAAGGAGCTAAAAGCTAAATTTGCTGAAGTCGACAAAGAAAAAGACAACACTAATAGAGCTATCCAAGAGGCGTGTGAGAAGGCCATGGTACTCAGGGATGAGCGGGATGCAACCAAGCTAAAGGTCCAAGAAACCGAGGCCAAAATTGAGATTAAGGTTAGAGCAGCAGAGATTAGGTTGGATGGTGATATCGAAGGCCTCCTAGTCACTTATAATGTCAATATCTTTTTTTGAGGAGAACGGATGTGTAGCACGAAACTACACAGCCGATTAATAATATATATATAATTACTAAGATCGATCAATAGGCCTGATCGATGGCAAAAACACAAGCAGCATAATCAGTGTTAAAGGAACAAAGTAGCATGCCAGCATGAAATTGCAGGCCAGGAGTTTTCAAAAATATACAAAGTTAGACTTAATTTGACCAACAAAACCAAAAAGTACTACTGTGGAGAGAAATCTTAGAGAGTCGGTGGCTAAAAAACTAGCGAACCACTAGCTGCCGCCAGGACGATCAGTCGGTGCGGCTGGCGTTGTACTGCCTACAGATTCAGGCGATAGAGACTGAGCTGGTAGAAGCCGAAGACTTAATGGTGCCGAGAAGGAAGAGCCTATCCAATATGCAAATATATTAGAAATTTTATTGCATATGTTAAAACACGAGTTGGTGGGTTTGTTGAAGACGAGGGCATTCCTCTCTTTCCAAATGACCCAGCTAAAGATAGCCAGCAGATTATCTAGGTGGTGGTTCGGTACACAGTATTGCCAGCGATCACTGTGATTGTGTATGTTTGTCTTAGGTTGTGTACACAAACCGAAACCTATATATAGAATGATAAATCACATTCAAAGAAAAGATGACGGATTGATTCAGCTTCAGTATTACAAAGGCACAATTCTGATCAGTTGTGATGTTTAGGCGCTGGAGACGATCTTTGGTATGTATGCGTCCGTGGATGAGACACCATTGAAAGAATTTGATACGAGGAGGGATGCGACATTTTCAGACACGAGCGAAAGAGAATAATCTGCCAGGGTGGTTTAGAAAAGAGGAGAATTGGGATACTGAAAAGCCTCTTGAAGGAGATAGTCCATATATGTCTATCCAGCGTTGAGGGGTCTAGGGTTACAGATTGTAGCAGGCGGAGTACGGAAAGGATTTCCATGAAGATGTCATTTGCGAAAAAGGTTGATGGACATAGGCTAAGTAGGCCCAAGGAGACAGCATCCGACACAGTCAGAAGTGGTTTATTGGAGTAGGAAAAGAGGGATGGAAAGGATAGGTTTAGAGGGGAGAGGTTGTGCCAATTGTCGAACCAGAAAAGACAACTTGATCCATTGCCTATGTTCACCTGGATAAGGGTTTGATACGATCCATTGATGTTAGGACACTGACCAGAATGGGGAGGGCTTGAGACGTGGAGCAAAATGAAGAGCACAGAATGATGACTACCTGCTACATCTATACAATGTCTGGTGTTACTTGGTAGAAGATGGGAGAGGGGACCACAACACTACATCTATCGACGACTTCAAGCTAGAGAATTAGATATTAATTCGAAGATGAGAGAAAATTTCTTCATGATGCCACTATCACTTTTGAAATGGAGAAACTAGCCGCTAAATACCCGGACGTTGGAGAGGGGTCTGGAGTTGAGCACCATGAAGGATACTTTGAAATGCCTACGGCGACTCAAACCGAGCTTACTTGTGCAATTAGCCTTCCATCTGTTCCAGTGTATGACCCAGATAGGCCACACATTTCCCCCGTCCATGAACATGTTTCTGATGGCGCATCAGCTCAGCATGTGAGCCAAACCGAGGAAGGTACTTTGAGCACTCTTTCCATTTGCTTAAATGCAAAAGCGTTGTCGAAAGATGTCACTAATATCTTCTCTTATCTTTATTTAGTCATAGATTCTGCACCAGTCGTTCCTTCTGCAACCCAAGAATTTGCGTCAAGAGAAGGAGGCTATTAAGACGGAGGCAACGACCACAACGATCGCCACGTCAACCGGGGAGGTGCATAAAAGTAGCTTCATTCTTGACAAGCAAATGATGGAAAAACTCCTCGGCCACCAAAGCGACCCAATCATTGACCTGCCTTTCGACATAGGTGAAAATGTGTTTACAACTAGCTCATTGAGCCCAACTAGCAGCATCCTAGTGGACACCCAAGCAATTCGAGAGGAAAAGATAATGGTAGAAAATAACGCAAAAATGCAGAGAGCTGAGCAGGCCAGCAGCATGGGAGGTGGCATGGCAGGCCCTCGTCCGGTCCCTTTGCTTATCATTTCACCAGATGGCACGATCGTTGATACCTGCATGCCTCCTCTATCTTCCAATATTGAAAGTGTCATCATTCCTCAAGCTCTGCATACGGAGAGCGCTCTGATCCCCATGAGCTCGGAGGAAGAGACCGCTATAGTTCCCCCGGTAGTAGACTAACCAACAAAAGGAAGTTGAGGGGGAAAAGCTTAAAAAGCCGAGCGGTAGCTTAGAGGATCAAACCAAAGAAGAAGAAGAAGAAGTCGAAGGAGTAGACATGTTTTGTTTCCTTTTTTGGTAGGTAGGTATGTAGGAATTTCCTTTTGCTTTCCATAGGCTGTGTATAGATGCAGGTTTGGCCCCAGCCTATATGAATTCTTGATATAATTTTTGTATTTTTCATTTTCTTTTGAAGAATAGTTGAAAAGAGATTCTATTTTGTTTTTCAGCATAACTCTGTGTGTATTTACTTAAGCATCTTGTATTTCCATTTAATGTACTCGTGAGGCTTTTAGTTTTTGTGTCGAAATTGAGTTTGGTCATTAAGTCCCGAAGTCATGGCTTCGGGTCATAACCAAACGTCGAGTCAAATCTTGATGTTATACTGTCTTAGTCAGTGGCTGGTACTTGAGTTATGCCCCCAATCTCGTGGAAAATTGACGTAGTCGGTCGACAGACATTTTTCGCCTTTATTGACCTATATTTAACTAAGTCAGAACGAAGTTAAAGTGAGTTGAAATTGAGCGGTCGATCAAACTCATTCATTGATAAGCACTTGCATCCGTACTCTGGGGATTGAACTTGAGTGACGACAGTCGGTTACGCCTGCTCGTTATTTAGAATCACGTCCATGCTTCGAAGACATAGGATAATTCATGGGTGGTTGGTCACACCCATATAGTACTTAGAGTCATATCCATGCTTTGGGGATAAGAGTTGTTTTATGGGTGGTTATTTATGCTCGTTTAATGTTTTATACTCCAGTTCACGCTCCAGGAATCTGGATTTGGTTGTTGGGTGGTCAGTCACACCAATTTAGTGTTTAGAATTAGGTCCACGCTTCGGGGAATTAAGTTGTTTTACGAGTGGTCAGTCACACCCATTTAATATTTTTATACTCTGGTCCACGCTCTCGAGATCGGAGTTAGTTATTGTTTATACTCCAGTTCACACTCCGAGAATATGGAGTTGGTTGATGGGTGGTCAGTCACATCCCTTTTGGTTATACTCTGATTCGTGCTCTGGGAATTCGGAGTTGGCCAATATATTGCGATGACCTGAATTTTCTGGACACCTGTAATTGATAATATAATTGGTTAATTAATAAAAATATTGGATTATAGATTGAACAAATGAATATAATTAAGTAAATATTTATGTTTGTAATTGTGTTGTATATATATCGATTTTAAATAAAGTTAATATTTTTAAATTTAATTTGTGTTTGTTTAAAATTAACATATATTGGAGTTAATTTTAAATTAGAATTATTTGGAATTTGAATTTGTTAAAATAGTATGTATCCATCAATTGGATTTTTAATTTTAATTTGAAATTTAATTTGAAATTGGATATTTAAAATTGAAGTTCAAAAGATATATATATATATATATATATATATATATATATCTTAAATTATACTTTGATTCTAAAATGTATTTTATTTGATTTTATGGAAAACATAAATTGTTCGTATTATTTTCTTTTTAAAGAAATTTATTTATATAAATTAGAATATATATATATATATATAAGTTAGAAGATTAATTACAAAAGCATTTATTAAACTAGAAATGTATTAACCAATTAGGATATTTACATAAAAGCTTTTTGAATAAATTGAAAAAATAAATGAAAATGCACAAATACATGTGTTAGCATATAAAATTTACTTGATAACAAGTGTAACACATCTTAGTAAACATTAAGACAAATGTGAAAATCTCTTTTAATATTCAAACATGTGTTAGCTTAGAAAATATCCAAGTGGCAAAATGGATTTATTTTATTTTTCTTCTTTTTAAATCTATAATATGAATAAAACATCAAGTTGAGGAACACAAACTTCTTACAACAGAAATCTGAAAAAAAAGGAAAGGAGAGAAAGAAAAAAAATCAGTTCAGATACAAATAAAAGCAAGGTATTAAGCAAATTAGTTCAACCCAGAATTCAGGCAAGTAGAAGATCTGGTTCAATTTTCACATAAGCAATTCAAGATCAACAAATCATATTAAGAGTTCAGATAAAAAACATCCTGATTTCAGAAGAAAAAAAATATAAGCACAAATCAAGTTGTCCTCTGTTCAAAGCAATTGCAAAGTGAGTAAACATTTCATCCTTTTCACCAAATCTACCTATCTTTCCCTGATGCATGTGAGTAAATTCTTGAAATATTTTTGTAAAATGTTTCCATGAATGTATGTATATGCCTGTATGTAAATAAAAATGAAATCTGTGTGTATCTGTAACCTGACTCTGTTCAGTTGCAACAGACTAAACATACCTTAAATGCAATTTCTTTCAAATAAACTAAATTAAGCTATGATGTTAAAGTAGAGCTGTTGGTATTAATTAAATATTGTTTGAAAATTTTTGTTGACCAGCATAATTAGAAAGAAATTAACTGGGAAATAGGATTATACAGTGAAAAATCAGTTCAAGACAAAAATTTGATTTTTGGATCTTCCAATTTTGGTTTTAGTTATGAATTCGTGCTTAGAAATCATGAATTTTAATATAGATTTCGGGATTTTTAGAATGGTATTTGCCAGAGAATCTGGGATTGTTTGATTTTGGGAATTTCGACATTTGCCATCGATCTACGACGTGTTGAAGCTCAATTTTATTGTCAGAGGAAGGGGAAGGGTTGACGAATCGGGGAAAATTGTTCGATGATTTTATTAGTCACCGAGGCGACGACAAGGGATGGATTTAGGGTTTAGAATCCTATTTTGGTTGGCTACGGGTTTGAGGTAGGTTTGATGTCGAGAAGGCATCGGACTTCGTAAGGGTGGTTGGAGTGGAAGCCTTAGTCTATGACAATGATATGGTCAGGGATGATGGGGTTTCTAGCGACTGGTGGTGGGAAGGCGTGACTGTTTTAGTTGACCAGTTTCATCACTCAGTCCTCGATCATGTTCGTTTTTTATACGTGGCATTTTTCTTTGATCTGGGTAGCATGATGGATCGGGGAGGTCAGTAGCGATGTGTGGAAGGTAGCGGTGGTGATCGGAATGCCGCCGATTACTGTGCACGTGCACTTGGGGTCGCAGTGTGTCAGTATTGGTTATGGAGTTACTTAGAGTTGAAGCTCGTGTAAAGGATGGGGATACTGGAGTGATGCTTCATTGTTGTTGCGGGAAGTAGAAGATAAGGAGTAGAGGTGAATATTAGTTTCGCTCGAGACTAGATTGTTTTCGATCGCGTGTTAACTCGAAGTGAGTATCGAGTGATTTGCTGGGTTTTGACACTGGTTTTTTTGAAGTTTTGGCTCGGTAAGGTATTACTGTAATATCGGTATTGATTTGTTAAGTAAACAGGTTATACTTCAAACAATTTTCTTAACCAAGATGTTAAATGAAAATATAATCAAGTTTTAAAGTTTTCAAAAGGGATGTTGACTGAGTTTCCCAAACAATCTATTAAAATAAGTTTTCAAACAATGATTGAATTTAAATTGTTTATTTTGAAAATATTTACATATTAGTTGATTGATTAAGACAAGTAAATTAAAGGTTTTAAGTGATTTCTTATATTTAATTTGATAAGTTTCAAACGGGATAATTAAGAAATGAATGTAATTAGAGGTTAATAACTGAATATTAAGAGGATTATTAAGGGTTATTATTTAATGAAGGAATTAATTTACTCAATGTAATTAATTTAATGTGGTTAATTCAAGTTAATTAATTTAAGATATCCACTTGATGATTGGTTAATGTATTTAATGAAGTGTAATTACTGGGTAATTACTAAACGTAATTAATTGAAGGGAATTATTTGATGAGAAGAAATTAAAGAATAATTACTTAGTAAAGTAATTAAGTGTTAATTACTCGGTGTAATTAATTAAAGGTTTTATTAATTAATTTAAAAGATAATTAATTATTTAAGTAATTAAAGGTAGTTAATTACAGAGTGGGGTTAAGTCCGGTAAACTAATAAATGCGATTAAGTTATAGGTTAAATTATTAAACGCAATTAAAAGAATAATTAATTAATGGAAGTAATTAGAGAATCATTTATTAATGTAATTGATGAAAGACGATTAATTAATGATTTGTAATTAATTAACGTCAAGTAACCAGGATTAAAAGGAGATTAAATTAATTAATTTAACTCATTTAAACTGATTAAGAATAGAGTGACTAATTAATCTTGCTTATGAATGATTGAATGATATTGAATACCTTGGTTTATTGGATAATTCTGATATGAAATGTTTGTGTTATGATTGGATTGGACGATGGAAATGTGGATATCTATTGACAATGAATTGAGGTGTAAAAGTGACATCTTGTATTTAAAATTTTGAATTATGTTTCATTTGAATAATTTGGGTTAGGATAACATGGGACTCGAAGAGTCCGGGGTCGGGTATTAGCAAATACCCGAAACCACTTCGATTTGTAATCTATAATAACTCTGTTCAGATTTGATATGTGAAATCTATATATTGGACTGGATGATTTAAGTGAACTGGATCATTTAATCTAAGTTTGGTAGTTAGAAAATTGATGGGTGGATTTATTGATGTATATAACAATATGCGAAGTTGTAAATTGATATAAGTTACTCGGGTTTTATATGATTTGTAAGTTTTTGTATTTCATGATGTACGGGTTTACTCACGCTGGTTTCCAGCCTGACCCGAGTGTTACTTTGATGTAATGCTCGGGTCAGACTGAGTATTACAGATTTTCAGGTAAGGACGTTCTGGAGCTCAGGAGGCGAGCTGGATGGCAGGGACGTATGGAGAGTTTCCACTATGATATTGTATATATCTGAGACAAGTTAAATTGTATCTATCCAATGTTGTATAAAATTGTTGAAACTCTGATATATCGATGTAAATTGATAGATACAGTTTTCTTTGGTATAACTATTATTGATATTATATTTTATCCGCTGTGAATGTGAGATTGTGTGTTTCTTTTATGTTCTTCTTCTTTTCTCTAACTATCTGGAATTTTCGGGATCGAAAATTCCTGGTCATTACATTTGGTATCAGAGGTGAAAGTTAAGCGAGAACCTTGGCTCTGGTTGGATTACTAATCAAGGATAGGGTAAGTGGTACCTTAGAATGAGTTGAGTGTATATATATGAGAGAGCGTACTTGTTATTTTCTTATATAAAGATTTTAAATGGTTTTATATAAGATTATATTTTGATATATAAAGCAATATATCTTTCTAAAAATAGTAAAGGAATTGGTTGTTAAATTATTGAGTTAAATTAAGAAGTAATAGAATCACAATCAAATTGAAATTAAATCTTGAATTTGGGAAAGGTTTCAGGATAAGGATAATCAATTAATTAAACTTTATTTAATGAGATTAATTAATGGATAATAATTGGAAATGATAAATTAAGAGGAAGTTTCTTAATGAAGTAACTAGAGGTAAGAAATTTAAAGGACAATTGCTTAATAAAGGTAATTAAGAAATAAGTTAATTACCGAATGTGATTAATTGGAATTAATTAATGACGTAATTAATTTAAAGAAACAATAAATAATATTATTTACTGCAATTGAATGAAATGGTCCTATTTCAAACAAGAGTTGTTTGAAAATTTAAAAGAAATTTGTTTTGAAAAAAAAAACCAAAGGGTGGTTTGAAATTTTATAGTATAATTTGGTATGTAAAAGAAGATAATATGTATATATGTGGATATACATAATATCAAAGTTGGTTTGAAATAAACTCTAAATATTGAGTTTTAAATTTGGAATAAGATGTGATACCCAAAAGTGATGAGCTTTTGAACTTAATAAGTGGGAAGATTATTTATGTGAAGTTTAAAATTTGAAATGGAAGTTCAATTTGGGTAAGTTGACTGGATTAAGTGAATTGAGTTTGACTTGGGAAAAAGGTTAAATAAGTTGGAATGATCAACTTGATTTGGGAATTTCAAGATGGAAATTGGAAATTAATGGATGTTTTAAAATGAATTGGATGATATCATCCTATTGTTATTAATAATCTTTAAATTGTGAATTGGATTTGTTTAAATGAATGAGAAGTGAAGTGTGGTAATAAATCCATTATAGAAATAAATGAAATTTAACTTAAATTTAAAATTAAGATATGGAATTCCTTTGAACTTAAGATTTGAATGTTAAGAAATAAAATTTGTAAATTTAAAATTGTTTGAAACACCTTAGTTGAACCTTGTAATGAGTTAAGTAAAGATAATTTAGAATGGATTTTTGAGAATTTGACTCAAAATTAAATTGTTTAAAGGTTATTTTGATTTGTGGTATAATATGTTGGGTCTGAACTGTGAATTGAATTGTTTAAAATAAAACTTTAAAGGTAAATTGATTAAAGGAATTAAATCAACATTTAAAGTATTAACTCGAATTTATATAATTCGAGATGATTTAAATTTGGAATTTGAGTTGAAATTAGTTCAAATTGAATTTGATTTGAATTAATTGAAACTGTGATTGAAGATGTATAAGTATAAGATTCAAATGGAAAATTGAATTGGATTAATTTGAAACAATTTGAAATTGAAGTGGGTTCAATTTGGAATTAGTCCGAATTGATTTGAGTAATTTGGAATCGTAATTAAAATTGAATAGTTTTAAATTTAAATGGAATTTGAATTAAATTTGAGAGGAAATCAAGAATAATTCAACTTGATTTGGAAATGGAATTTGAAATTGGGATTAATTCAAATAGAGTTGAAATGAATTGAAATTGGAACTAGTTCAACTGAAATTTATTTAAATTAGTAGAATTTGAGATCAAGGTTGAATAAAGTTAAATTTGGAAAGAAACTGAGGTTAATTCAACTTGAATTGGGATTGAATCAATTTCAATGGAAATGGAAGTTGTTTAAATTAGAATTGGGTCAAATTAAATGGAAGTAGAAATTTAAATTGAATTAATGAGAATGGAGATTTGGGAAGTGAGCAGTTTTGACTCTGGACTATTTTCAATATAAATTGTTTTAATATAAACCTATTTTCTCCAAGCTATTCATTATATATACAACATTTCTTTAAAAGCCAAACTATCTTATAATTGTTTTACAATTATTTTTAAAACTGTCTAACAATTTTCCAACTGTTTTATAAACTAATTACTATTTCAATTATTTTACAAAACTAATTACTATCTTACTATTATTTTGCAGTTACCTAAAATTTCTATAATTATTTAACTATTTTCTAACTATTTTACAAACTAGTAATTATTTTCCAACTACTTATCTATTTTAAAATTTTCAAGCTATTTTCTAAATAAAATGGTCGGAGTTCAAACTATTATTGGTTAAATACCCAATCGAGATAAGAATAGAGGTGATAATCCAATGGATTGAAGCAATTGTGAGTAAGTAAATGAAAATCAAAGTGAATGTGAATAGAAATGAAATTGTTTTGGCTAATAACCAATAAAGATAAATACGTAAGGTGTACGTATGTTATTCTATTCGCATAATGATTTGATCCAGATTCGAGCACAAAATTTCGAGATAGTATGTCGATCCGAGTTGGGATTTTTCACTCGATTTTCGACGGCGAACTTGGATATGGATTGTTGATTAGTTCTGGATATTCTCTATCATAGTTATGACTATGCAAGGAGAATGATGGTTTCTGATCAAGAAACCAGATCTGTGTCCGCACTAAGAAGTCGGGTGGACGATACTAGTTCGGAAATGAAATTGTGTGATCGAGTGAGCAATCAGATTGATATAGCGTACGGATGATATGTGTACATCGTACAGATTTGAATGAAATTAATATTGAAAGGAGTAATCAAATTTGAATATTTGATTTTGAGTAAACAGAGTTAAAATCTTTGTTTTATAAAATGATACTCCCCTTGTTGAATCTATTGTCAGAAGAAAAGGATTTTGAAGGTGTTTTGAAGTATAAAAGGAGTTTTATACAAGTTTGAAATGATACAAAGTTTTAAAAATTATATATATATATATATATATATATATATATATATATATATATATATATATATAAATATATATAAATAAAGGAACTTACGAGGATTTTAGAAAGGGTTTTGGGAACCTTTGGATTTGGAAAGGCTTTTGATTTTTGGGTAAAATCAATATGAGAATTTGGAAAGCCTAGTTTGAGAATTATCGATTTTGGAATAATCGATTTTGTGTAAAGGAGCTTTGTATGAGATCATACTAGGTGTATGATTTGAAGATACTATATGTGTATAGTATAAATTTTTTTAATGATGGCTTTGGGGAAAAAGGCGCTCCCTTGAAATGAACTTCTCAGGAGTACTATCGGGTGGTGCTACCTTGAGCCCCAAGGGGGGGTTCTAAAATTGATCCTGTGAGGAGTCCGAACAAAACTAGTTCCTGGGGATTATGAGTAGAGTATAACATAGCGAAAGTCGTGTGCGTCGCTCAGAGACAATAGTCTGCGTTTGATTATATATCGGTAGACTGCGACCTATGGTATAACGTAGCGAAAATCGTGTGTGCCGCGGAGAGCCAACAGTCTGCGTTTGATTTTATATCGGCAGACTGTGACCTATGTAGGAGTGGAGAGATTTCTTTTCGATAGTGAAAATCAGAGGCCGCTGAGAGCCTGCAGTTACATGGACTTTTGCTGTGATGGCAACGTAACCCTGGAGTGTAACTGCGATCTGTCGTGTGGGATCCATGGCGTAATCGAGAGGCCACGGAGAGCCTACAGTTACATGGACTTTTGCTGTGACGACAACGTAACCCTAGAATGTAACTGCGACCATGGATAGGGGTGATGATTTCCAGAGCATTCTCACCAAAGATATTCCTTTATTTTCAAAAATGTTTTTATATTTTCAATAAAATTATTTTTCAAGTATTTTCACTGGGTGTTGAATACGGGTCTGCTAAGTACTTGTAGATTTTCAGTCCTACGCCCGATCAACGTATGACCGAATTTCTGTGAGAACAAGGATAGACTGGTTGAGACATCGAGTTATAAAAGTATTTTTATAAAAAATATTTTATAATATTATACAAATTTTAAAAGTGTTTTAAAAAAAATGATGAGCAAAGAATATTATAACTAGTTTTAAAAATATTTAATAAATTCTGGCTTCGCTCCTTTTCGAGGACGAAAAGATTCAAAGGGGGAAGGAATGTGATAACCTGAATTTTCTGGACACCTGTAATTTATAATATAATTGGTTAATTAATAAAAATATTGGATTATAGATTGAACAAATGAATATAATTAAGTAAATATTTATGTTTGTAATTGTGTTGTATATACATATAGATTTTAAATAAAGTTAATATTTTTAAATTTAGTTTGTGTTTGTTTAAAATTAACATATATTGGAGTTAATTTTAAATTAGAATTATTATATAAAAATGGAATTTGAATTTGTTAAAATAGTATGTATCCATCAATTGGATTTTCAATTTTAATTTGAAATTTAATTTGAATTTGGATATTTAAAATTGAAGTTCAAAAGATATATATATATATATATATATATATATATATCTTAAATTATACTTTGATTCTAAAATGTATTTTATTTGATTTTATGGAAAACATAAATTGTTCGTATTATTTTCTTTTTAAAGAAATTTATTTATATAAATTAGAATATATATATATATATATGAGTTAGAAGATTAATTACAAAAGCATTTATTAAACTAGAAATGTATTAACCAATTAGGATATTTACATAAAAGCTTTTTGAATAAATTGAAAAAAAAATGAAAATGCACAAATACATGTGTTAGCATATAAAATTTACTTGATAACAAGTGTAACACATCTTAGTAAACATTAAGACAAATGTAAAAATCTCTTTTAATATTCAAACATGTGTTAGCTTAGAAAATATCCAAGTGGCAAAATGGATTTATTTTATTTTTCTTCTTTTTAAATCTATAATGTGAATAAAACATCAAGTTGAGGAACATAAACTTCTTACAATAGAAATCTAAAAAAAAAGGAAAGGAGAGAAGGAAAAAAAAACAGTTCAGATACAAATAAAAGCAAGGTATTAAGCAAATTAGTTCAACCTAGAATTCAGGCAAGTAGAAGATCTGGTTCAATTTTCACATAAGCAATTCAAGATCAACAAATCATATTAAGAGTTCAGATCAAAAACATCCTGATTTCAGAAAAAAAAATATAAGCGCAAATCAAGATGTCCTCTGTTCAAAGCAATTGCAAAGTGAGTAAACATTTCATCCTTTTCACCAAATCTACCTATCTTTCCCTGATGCATGTGAGTAAATTCTTGAAATATTTTTGTAAAATGTTGCCATGAATGTATGTATATGCCTGTATGTAAATAAGAATGAGTTCTGTGTATATCTATAACCTGACTCTGTTCAGTTGCAACAGACTAAACATACCTTAAATGCAATTTCTTTCAAATAAACTAAATTAAGCTATGATGTTAAAGTAGAGCTGTTGGTATTAATTAAATATTGTTTGAAAAATTTTGTTCACCAGCATAATTAGAAAGAAATTAACTGGGAAATAGGATTATACGGCAAAAAATCAGTTCAAGACAAAAATTTGATTTTTGGATCTTCCAATTTTGGTTTTAGTTATGAATTCGTGCTTAGAAATCATGAATTTTAATATAGATTTCGGGATTTTTAGAATGGTATTTGCCAGAGAATCTGGGATTGTTTGATTTTGGGAATTTCAACATTTGCCATCGACCTACGAGGTGTTGAAGCTCAATTTTGTTGTCAGAGGAAGGGGAAGGGTTGACGAATCGAGGAAAATTGTTCGATGATTTTATTAGTCACCGAGGCGACGGCAAGGGATGGAGTTAGGGTTTAGAATCCTGTTTTGGTTGGCTACGGGTTTGAGGTTGGTTTGATGTCGAGAAGGCATCGAACTTCGTAAGGGTAGTTGGAGTGGAAGCCTTAGTCTATGACAATGATATGGCCAAGGACGATGGGGTTTCTGGCGACTGGTGGTAGGAAGGCGTGACTGTTTTGGTTGACCAGTTTCATCACTAAGTCCTCGATCATGTTCGTTTTTGATACATGGCATTTTTCTTTGATCTGGGTAGCATAATGGATCGGGGAGGTCAGTAGCGATGTGTGGAAGGTAGCGGAGGTGATCAGAATGCCGCCGATTAATGAGCACGTGCACGCGGGGTCGCAGTGTGTCAATACTGGTTATGGAGTTACTTAGAGTTGAAGCTCGTGTAAAGGATGGGAACACTGGAGTGATGCTTCATTGTTGTTGCGGGAAGAAGAAGATAAGGAGTAGAGGTGAAGATCAGTTTGGCTCAAGACTAGATTGTTTTCGATCGCGTGTTAACTCGAAGTGAGTATCAAGTGGTTTGCTGGGTTTTGACTCTGGTTTTTTTGAAGTTTTGGCTTGGTAAGGTATTACTGTAATATCGGTATTGATTTGTTAAGTAAACAGGTTATACTTCAAACAATTTTCTTAACCAGGATGTTAAATGAAAATATAATCAAGTTTTAAAGTTTTCAAAAGGGATGTTGACCGAGTTTCCCAAACAACCTATTAAAATAAGTTTTCAAACAATGATTGAATTTAAATTGTTTATTTTGAAAATATTTACATATTAGTTGATTGATTAAGATAAGTAAATTAAAGGTTTTAAGCGATTTCTTATATTTAATTTGGTAAGTTTCAAATGGGATAATTAAGAAATGAATGTAATTAGAGGTTAATAACTAAATATTAAGAGGATTATTAAGGGTAATTATTTAATGAAGGAATTAATTTACTCAATGTAATTAATTTAATGTGGTTAATTTAAGTTAATTAATTTAAGATATCCACTTGATGATTGGTTAATGTATTTAATGAAGTGTAATTACTGGGTAATTACTAAACGTAATTAATTGAAGGGAATTATTTAATGAGAAGAAATTAAAGAATAATTACTTAGTAAAGCAATTAAGTGTTAATTACTTGGTGTAATTAATTAAAGGATTTATTAATTAATTTAAAAGACAATTAATTATTTAAGTAATTAAAGGTAGTTAATTACGGAGTGGGGTTAAGTCCGGTAAACTAATAAATGCAATTAAGTTATAGGTTAAATTATTAAATGCAACTAAAAGAATAATTAATTAATAGAAGTAATTAGAGAATCATTAATTAATGTAATTGATGAAAGACGATTAATTAATGATTTGTAATTAATTAATGTCAAGTAAGCAGGATTAAAAGTAGATTAAAGTAATTAATTTAACTCATTTAAATTGATTAAGAATAGAGTGACTAATTAATCTTGCTTATGAATGATTGAATGATATTGAATACCTTGCTTTATTGCATATTTCTGATATGAAATGTTTGTGTTATGATTGGATTGGACGATGGAAATGTGGATATCTATTGACAATGAATTGAGGTGTAAAAGTGACATCCTGTATTTAAAATTTTGAATTGTGTTTCATTTGAATAATTTGGGTTAGGATAACATGGGACTCGAAGAGACGGAGGTCGGGTATTAGCAAATACCCGAAACCACTTCGATTTGTAATCTATAATAACTCTGTTTAGATTTGATATGTGAAATCTATATATTGGACTGGATGATTTAAGTGAACTGGATCATTTTATCTAAGTTTGGTACTTAGAAAATTGATGGGTGGATTAAATGATGATATAACAATATGCGAAGTTGTAAATTGATATAAGTTACCCGGGTTTTATATGAGTTGTATGTTTTTGTATTTCATGATGTACGGGTTTACTCATGCCGGTTTCCAGCCTGACCCGGGTGTTACTTTGATGTAATGCTCGGGTCAGACCGAGTATTATAGATTTTCAGGTAAGGACGTTTTGGAGCTCAGGAGGCGAGCTGGATAGCAGGGAGGTATGGAGAGTTTCCATTATGATATTGTATATATCTGAGACATGTTAAATTGTATCTATCCAATGTTGTATAAAAATTTTGAAACTCGGATATATCGATGTAAATTGATAGATACAGTTTTCTTTGGTATAACTATTATTGATATTTTATTTTATCCGCTGCGAATGTGAGATTGTGTGTTTCTTTTCTGTTCTTCTTCTACCTTTTTCTTCTTTTCTCTAACTATCTAGAATTTTCAGGATCGAAAATTCCGGGTCGTTACATATATGGTCAGTCACATCTGTTTAGGCATTAGGATCATGTTTACACTCTGGGAAAAGGGAGTTGATCACGGTTGTGGGCAGTCGGATCACCTCCACCTTGATTTGACAAGCGAAGTCGTAGATGAATGGGTCCATCCTTCTCGAGCTTCGATTTGGAATTTGCACCCCAGCTCACACTCTGGGAACTGAAATTTGTTAGAGGATTGTCCTGTTTCAATCCTTTTTTATTTAAGTGTGTCAGTCCCCGAGCTCGGCTTTCACTTAGCAAGTGATCGGTTAGATCACGATCACTCCCCATTTGAATGAGTCCCACCGAGAGATGGAACTTAGTTCTTTGTGCATCGTGATGATCGCATGACGCATTTCAAGAATCGCCACTCTGGCTTGACGAGTTTGCATTTTATTGCTGAAATAAGAAAGTATAGCAAAGTTAGTTGCTTTATTATATTTTCAAATTTCAAAGTGCATAAACAAATTTCAAAGGAAAAAGCAGACTAATTGAAGAAAAGTCGGTTATGTGAAATAGAGACGAAGACTGTCATTGTTCCATGCTCTATGTATAGTGATGCCCTCAACAGTTGATAGCTTGAATGTGCCATCTCCAAGTCTTCGCTCAATGACATATAGTCTTTCCCATGTCGGTTTCATGTGTGAAGTGACCAGATAAATTCTCCTAAGTATGAGATCACCAGCTTCGAAGGTTCTGGGATCAAGGTCCTTAAGGAACTGGTTGTGGCGCCCGGGCCTAGTACCAAGCATTAGCTATCAATTCTCTAAAAAATAGATGCAGAGAGATTCCTCCATGCCCTTGCCTTTCTCCTTATGCTGCACATCTCGCAGCTCAGCAACATAACAGGGCGTCCAGCCGCATGATCGCCCTGAACAACTCAAACCCCATTGTCAGTGGGGAACTTCAGAGTTAAACATCAAGGGGCAATGGCTGCCATAAATTCAGCAAGGCCCAATTGGCCTAAAAAAGCGTTGTAAGGGGAATTAAGTTCTAAAATAATAAATTGCAGCATCCAGACTCTATGGCAATCCTCGATACCCAATTCCACGGGTATTTCAACCATGTCGAACTAATAGTCGCACTTCCATTAAAACCTTGAATGCGTGTCCGACGTGGCTTTATATCTTTCGTCTCCATTCTCATTTAGTTGTAGGAGCATTTAAAAAGAATATTGATAGAGCTTCCACTGCCAACTAGGATCCTCTTCATCCAAGCAGGACTTTCTTGGGCTGATACTACCAACAGATCTATGGTGAGGGCCTCGACTCTATCGGCATCACGATTCCTGAGAATGACGTCATTCGTCATCGTCCTTTGTTGTTTGGCCGAGGCCTCATCATTAAGATTGCAGCAACACTCGAAGTCCACGTGCCTAACTGAGCTGGAATATGACTCCATTTCCTTCCAGCTCCGATCAGATGGATAAGGAACGCCACTAATTATGCCAGTAGCCAACCTCCTGCCAGTACGTGCGGGTTCCTCGGGCCTAGCTTGGCCTTGTCCTTAATTAGAGTTTGATGAGCCCACTCCTCCATTCTGTGGAGTCCGAACAAACTATTCCAACTATCTTTCTCTGATCAAATTCTCGATAATATCTTACAAGTAACTGCACTCATTAATGTTGTGGCCATAGTTGTCCTAGAATCTACAGAATTTTTCGATTTGGATTTGCATCTCAGATGATTGTTTTGGAGCTGGTTTCTTATATTGTCCGGTATTACAGGTCTGCAAATAAACATTCTCCAGGTATGTATTCAAAGGGGCATATTGATCATAAATCGAGGCTCTATTTCTAGGTCCATGGTTCGATTCTCGCTTCTTTCCTTAGCTAGTGTTACCTTTCTGTTGACCCTGTTTTTTCTTCATATTCAATTGCACATTGCCAGAGTTCTCACCAGTCTGTTTTATAGCAAGATTACTTTGAATGCCTTCGACACTAGGCTCCGTATCGCCCTGCTTCCTAGATCTCCTAGTATCTTCTCTCCTTAAAAACTGGCCCGCCTTAGCATAGAAACAATCCAACAACACGGTGGGATTCCCAGCCAACCAATTGCCAAACTCGGAATTGGGATCGATTCCTTTAGTAAGTGCCATTAAGATAGGATTGTCATTTGGGTTGCTGACCTCAGCACAAGTAGCATGAAACCCGTGCGGTATTCATGAGCTACTCATACTTTAGGATGTGTTGGTTAGGGTCTGAACTCCCTTCGTAAATAGGTAAAGTTGGCACTCTGAATTGGCGAGGCGGTTCAGCATAGAGGATGTCATTAGTGAATGGAGTATGACTCCGGGAGATTCCCCAATCATCATTAGTGAGGCCTTGACTTTCGCGGATCATTTGATGTATCATGGTTGGAATGTTCGACATTTGGATGTTTAGAGCCAAGGCATGGTCGGGTTCCATGTTGCAAGTACGGTCCGGGTGTGGTCGACGGTCCGTGCCTCGCCTCCTTAGCTTTAGATCTTCTGGAACGTAAGGTTCAAGAGCATGATTGTTTTGATGAAAGACTAAATCTTGTTGATTATGAAGTCGAGCTTCCATATTTGCTGCAACAGAAGCTGCATGGCTATCAGTAGTGTGATAAGGAGATGCCCCTCCTCGGGAGGAGGGTCCAACTTGGTGCCCCATAGATGGACCAACTCCAGCTTGTCCGAGATTCATAACACGCTGATGCCTGGAGGCTTGCGCATAGTTTCCATCTAACCATGGACGTGTAGATCTATGTTTGAAATCGGAAGAAGCTGAGATTTTGGTGGATGAACAAGAAGAAAAATCCCTTCTAGATCTCCTTCATTTCTCCTCGTTCAGTTGGATGGCTAGCTCTGTGTTGGCATGGATCTATTGCGTGAGCTCTTGACGGCTTTGAGTAAACTCTTGCATAAGGATGTAGAACTCCTCCCTGGTGATAGAAGCTTGTGGATCCGAAGGTCCAACAAAATTTTGACCTATAGCAGGTATCTGTGCGGGGTACTGCCTATCCCATCCTTCTGGGTTAGCAGTAGTTGAAGCAGTCCTTGTATTAACCATGGTTGGCGTAGCTCCTTCCTAGATCTGATGCAATCTAAATAGGATGGAACAAACTACTGGATATAAGATCTGGATCTCCTCCTTAGATTTTGCAATCCAACGACGGTAGTCGATCTAATCAGTAGAAGAAAAACAAGGTTTTCTCAGTGAAAGCACCAAAGTGTTTGTACCAAAATTGGGCATAACACTCTTTGGATGTATTTGAAGAGATTAAAATGAAGAATATAGATGTAAAAAGAGGCTAATCTAACAAACACGTCAAAACACACAAACAGAAATGCAAGAACACGAGAACTTATAGTGGTTCGACATTGTAGCCTACGTCTACTTTGGCTTTTTTTGTTTTATTGATGTCTACTAACTGATTACAATAGAGAATACTCAAGCACTTGAGTTACAATGGGTTTCTGGTAGAGTACCGACATAGCAGAACCAAAAGGTCCCTTTTTTGAAGGCATAGAGCTGCTATTTTATAGGGGTAGGCTGAAGATATTTTACTTAGATCTCGGAATACCTTTTCTCCTACGTGGATGGGCCCACTTGATCGATTTGGGGCCATTTGGGATCGATCCCTACTCTATTCGTATTGATAAAAAATAGCTCCTTTTGGGCTGAGATTGACACGTGGTAAGCAATTTCCTCTGAAAATTTGGTGGCATTTGGACCTATAGATCTTGAGTTATGATCGATCCAAGTTTGATTTTGCAATAGGCTATTGAGTTCGTATCGATCGACTCATATCGATAGTTGTTCATATCGATGCTCCGCTCATCGATTTGGGTGATGTGGAGTGATAGTCTAGGGGCGTTCAACTTTTCATGTCGAGCGACCGTGTCCTCCTTTTGACCATGTTTCTTTGTATCGGTCCATGTAACTTCATTCGTATAGTTTACTTGAAGTCGCTTCGTATCGATAACTTTCGTTCCAGTTTGTATCGATCTCATATCGATTGAAGGTGTTGATTTCCTATCGATGAAGGTTGTTGATTTCATATCAATCATTCATAGCCGCTTCGTATTGATGATCTTTATTCCATTTTGTATCGATGTGCACTTATTTCTTTGTATTGATCCTTAATTATACTTTTCGTATCGATTGACTCTCCTGCGTATCGATCAAGCGAGTGATCGATATGAACCAGGCCGCTTTTGCTTAATGGATACAAACTGAAGTAGCTCGAGGGATGGATAGGAAATTGGTGCTTCTGGGTTAACGGATATGGAGGTGATTGGCCTATGATGGATATGAACACCATGGATCTAGATGATCGATCTATATCTTGAGCATACGAACTTTGATTGACCTGAAATTTGAAACGTTAGCTTCATAGCTTTGCTTATCGTACCAGACAAGGAAAAAACCGTCCATTACCCATAGTAGACCTTTGTATAACCAATCTTCGGGATAGATTGTCCTTGGTTTTTAGTCAAGTTCTTGGTTTCACGGCAAGGTGGGATAACATGTACAAAACACATATCAAACAAATCAAAATGTCCCAATATCCGGCTCCACTATTACTCGAGTCTGTCACTATTTCTTTCCACCGCACCCTTTCCAACTTTAGTCTAAAGTTTCTTCTTCTTCTCAAAATTCCCCCTAGGGGTTGTGTCGCTGCCTGAAATATCAATTATCGCTTTCGCGCCCATGTCTCCTCCTTGCTATTTGATCCTTTTAGAGGAATCCTCCTTTGTCTTGCACTTCCGGGACTTGCGAGAGCTCCTCGATGACTTCCTCTCCTCAATTTTTCCCCTCTTAACTGCCGCCATCTGCTGTTCGGTTTTACTTAGCTAGCCAGCTTTGTCTACCTACTTTCGAGTGTCAACTGCTGTTGAATCGCCTTTCAAAGATACAAAATGGTTGTCCAGGCCATGCAAAGCAGTAATCTTCTCAGACTTCGGCCCTGATTATGAGCCAAAAACAAGCATGGCAATGGAAGCAGCTATAGAAACAAGCATCGAGGCAGTCGAAAAAGCAGCAGACCCTGGGATTGAAGAAATTGGCAGCTCAGTGGGCAAAGAAGATGGACTTATAGGATAAAAAAGCATTTAATTCGTCTTGTTCCTACGACGTGAATTAGAAATTCTCAAACTTGGAAGTAACAAGAAGGTTACCTACATCATAAGAGTGGCCGAGAATTTCAACCTTATACTCCTCACCTTCTTCTTCTTTGGATGGCTGTACGATCTTTGGTGAAGTTTCTAGACCACCTAAGGCTTCCAGACTACTGATGAAGGGGCGGATGACAAGGAAGTACCACCTGAACTCGGAATAGTTCCTAATTGATCATGAGGCATCTTTGATGATTTGCCAGGCTAAAAAATGGAAGGCTCTGTTGGAGCTTTAGAAGTTGTAGTTGCAACAACATCGGCGGCCTCCTATTGCCTCTCAATCTGAATGATCTCCCGAACCTCTACAAAAGTATTCTTCGACTCTTCGTTGAGATAGGCCTCCTCCAACTCTCACGCGGTGTATACATCCCTGTTCTCTAAAAAATGGGCTAGAAATTCATCCCAAACCGTAGCAAGAGTACGCAAGAATTTAGGGCCAGGAGAGCTAAGGCTGCCCTGATGTAGCAAGGAGTTAACGTAGAAATTCAAGATGGTGTCATCCATCTTCTCCATTTTCCTTTTGAAAGTATCCTGCGGCAAGTAGTCTGCTGACACAACGGCCTTTTCAACTTCAACTTGAGTCTTTTTAGCGTTAAGCCATGCGATTCTTTCCTGGAGTGAAGTAATCATTTAGATCTGACCAAAAATGGTCTTATTGTTATCCTGCCTTTTGGCAAGGATGTGATACCAAGGACTTGACTAGAAACCACGTACAATTCGACCTGAAATCAGTTATACATAAGTTTACTATGAATACTGGCAAATTTGGTTTGAGTTCAAATCGAGCTACAATTGATATGATGTGACAAAAAAAGCTATAAAAGCCAACATTCTAAATTTTGGGTCAATCGGAGTTCATATGCTCAAGTTATGGATCGATCAAAATCAAGAGAGAAGATCCCAGTTCTTATCCATAAAAAACCACCCTTCTTCGTATCCATAAGGCTTTGTATCCGTCGAAGTCAATTCCCTTCGTATCCATCAGCAGGTACCTATGTGTACAATTCGTATTGATCGACTACCTTTATACATTTCGTATCGATCAGCCCAGATCGATACGAAACCAACACTTTCAATTGATACGAAGTGGCATCCTAAGCATCGATATGAAGGGGACTTCCGAGCATCGATACAGAGAAGGCATAGTTAACTAAAGGAAACGGTCACTCGGCATGAAATGTGGATCTCACCTGAACCATCGCTCCACGTCATCACTACACACCTGATCGATACATAGAAGAACGGTACGAAGATATCGATATGTATAGTTCAGCCAACCTACAATGTGAATCTTAGATTGATCATAACTCAAAATTTACAAGTCCAAACGCTACCAAATTTTCATAGGAGCTTGCTTACCACCTCAAGAATGTCTTTGATCAATCTCAGCCCAAAAGGAGAAAATCTTAATCGATACGAATAGAATGGGGATTGATCTCAAATAACCCCTGATTGATCTAGTGGGCATATCCACATGTAAGAAGGAGTATTCTGGGTTCAAAGGCAGATATTTCAGACTTATGCTTATAAATAGAACTCCAATGCTAATAGAAATGGACTTTTGACTCTGCTACACTGTTACTTTATCACTACTCCATTATAACTAGAGTCTTCAAGTGTTGCACTATTGTTATTAGTTATAAATCAGCAATAAAGCAGAAAAGCATTCAAAGTGGACGTAGGCTACAACACCAAACCACTATAATTTCTTGTGTATTTTCATTACTGCAAGCTTTTATTGGTGTGATTGTTAGATTAGCCTCTTTTTCCATTTAATTTATTCACCCTAGTCTCTTCAATCACATTTGAAGAGTGTTGTGCTCAATTTTGGTACAAAAACTTTTGTGTTTTCACTGAGAAGACCCCTGTTTTCTCCGATTCATTGGATCTACTACCGTTGTTGGATTGCTAAAATCTAAGAAGGAGATCCATATTTGTCTTCTTGTAGCTCTTTTCATTCTACTCAAATTACTCAAGATCTAGGGAAGAGTTACATCAACCATGGTGCGTACTACTAGAACTGCTCCAAATGCAGCAGATTTAGAAGGAAAGGATAGGAAAATCCCACACATTTAACTACCACATGCCAGACATCAGCCAGAGCTTCATATCCACAAGGCCCTGTGACTAAAGAGGTGCTCTAGATCCTCATGCAAGAGCTCACTCAGAGCCGTCAAGAGCTCACCCACAGATCCATGCCAACACGGAGCTCGCAAACTAGCTGAACGAGGAAAGGCGAAGGAGATCTAGGAGGGATTATGTCTCACATTCCTCGGCTGAAAGCTTGACTTCATCTAACTTCAACCACAGATCTACACGCCGTCGGGTGGATGTAAATTATGTAGAAGCATCCAGGCATCAGCATGTTGTGAATCTCGGACAAGCCGGGGTTGGTCCTTCTATAGGGCACCAAGTTGGACCATCCTCACGAGGAGGGGTGCTTCCTTATCACACCAGCCATGATCATGCAGCTATTGCCACTATAGATCTAGAAGCTGAGATCCAGAACCAGCCAAATCTAGCCCTTCGTCAACACATCCATGCTCATGAAACCTACGTTCCCGAAGACTGGGAGCCAACGAGGCGGGGAACGGACCATCGATAATGCCTGGACCATCCCTACAACATGGAACCCGACCATATCTTGGCATCAAATGTTTAGATGCTTGACATTCCAACCATGATTCGCCAAATGATCCAAGAAAGTCAAGGTCTTACTAATGACGATTGGGGAATCTTCTGAAGTCATACTCCGTTCACCTACGACATTCTTTATGCTGACCCACCTCATCGATTCAGGATGCCTACCTTTCCCGTGTATGAAGGAAGTTCGAATCCTAACCAGCATATATTAAAGCATGAATGGCTCATGAATTTAGCTCGAGCTGATGATGAGGTTAAGTACATGAGTTTCCTTATTTCCTTAGGTGGTATCACAACTATGTGGTTCACTCGACTACCACCCAGATCTATGTCGAGTTTGATCAGTTGGCCAAAAAGTTTGTCAAACAATTTCGTATGCATGTTACAAGGCAAAAGGATGTCAACACCTTTTCCAGTGTTACCCAAGCTCCAAGAGAGACACTTAGACGTTATCTGGAAAGGTTTCATGCTGCTTGTGCTGTGGTCAGCAATCCCAATGACAATTCTAACTTAATGGCATTCACTAAGGGAATCGATCCGGATTCCGAGTTTTTGAGGAGAGAAGATGCTAGATGATCTAGGAAGTAGGAGATGCAGGGCCTAGTGTCGAAGGCATTCAGAGTAATGTTGCTGTGAAATAGACCGGTGAGAGTTTTAGTAAAGTACAATTGAATATATAGAACAGGTAAGGTCAACAGAAGGGCAACGAAGGTCAAGGGAAGAAAGGAGACCCAAATCGCGGATCGAGACCCAGAGCTCCCATGTTTGACTGATATACCTTTTTGAATACATCGTTGGAGAATGTTTATTTGCAAACTCGTAATACTGGACAGTATAAGAAACCAGGTCCGAAATAGTCACCTAAGAAGCAAATTCAAACAGGGAAGTTCTGTAGATTCCACGATTGTTACAGCTACAACACCAATGAGTGTTGTTAACTACAAGACATCATTGAGAAGTTGATTAGGGAGAGGAAGTTTAAACATTTCATTTGAGCGCCGCAAGATGGAGATGCGAGCCCATATAACCCGAATCAAGGTAAATGCCATGTTAAGCCCGAGGAACCCATGCGTACTGGCGGGAGGTTGGTTATAAATACAGTTAGTGGTGGTCCACGTCTAGCTGATCGAAGCTGGAAGGAAATGGAGCCATTTGCCAGTTTGATCAGGTATGCGGACATCGAATGTTGCAAGAATATTGATGAAGGGGTTCCAGTGAAACAACAGAAAATGATGACAGACAACAACGTTTTTGAAACCGGGATGCTGATAGAGTCGAAGCCCCTACCATTGATATGTTGTTCATTTCATCCTAGATAGGTCCTACTTGGATGAAGAGGATCTTGATCGAAAGCGGAAGCTCCGTAAACATTCTTTTCAAGCTAGCTTGCGACCTGATGAGAATGGAGGAGAAGGATCTAAAATCGTGTCAGTCTCGCATACATAGTTTTAATGGAAGTGCAACCATACCAGTTGGGATGGTAGAGTTTCCAGTTGAATTTGGTATTATTCCAGTTGAATTTGGTATTAGAGAGCGTCGGAGAGTCCGGATGCTAAAGTTTGTTGTGTTAGACATTAATTCCCCCTATAATGCTTTCTTGGGCCAACTGGCCCTTGCTGAATTTAGGGCAGCGATCACCCCATGGTGTTTGACTCTAAAGTCCCCCACTGATAATGGGGTTGGAGTGGTTCATGGAGATCAGGTGGCTGGAGGTTCCTGTTATGTTGTTGAGCTACGGGAGGCGCAGCGTAAGGAGAAAGGCAAGGGCGTAGAGGAATTTCTCTGCATCTGGTTTTTAGAGAATTGATAGCTAACGCTTTGGCCTAGGCCCAGTTGTCATAACCAGTTTTTTAAAGTTCCTTAATGGTCGGATCTCAACTCAGCCCCCAGATGAGATAGGAATTGGTTGTTTTTCTCCGGGAAAATCTTGACATGTTTACCTAGGCTCATTCAGACAAGTATGGGATCTCGCTGGACATTGCGAGCCATGCATTGAATATTGACCCATGGCATATCCCGGTCAAACAAAAAGGTGCATTATGGATCCAGAGAGATATGTCGCCCTTAAGGAAGAAGTAAACTAACTCAAGTCGAATGGGTTTATTCGTGATGCATTATACCCGAAGTTGGTATCAAATCCAGTGCTTGTCAGGAAATCAAACGAGAAATGGCAAACATGTATGGACTACTCAGATTTGAATAAAGCCTTCTCTAAAGACAGCTTCTTACTTCCCAGAATTGATTAACTCGTGGATTCCATGAGCTCTTATCTTTTATGTACCATTATTCCAACTAGAATAAAATACCAATGCATCTGTCTGACCAGGAGCACACTAGCTTTGTCACTGATTTGGGACTCTATTGTTACAAAGTAATGTCGTTAGGACTTAAGGACGCTAGGGAAACTTATCAAAGGATCGTGAACCAAATGTTCTCTAACCAGATTGGAAAGAACATAGAGGTGGATGACGTGTTCGTGAAGTCGGGTTTGTCCATCAACCATGTCGGTGATTTGGAAACAGTATTTAACATACTCTAACAGTACAGAATGAAGCTCAATCCATTGAAGTGTCACTTCGGAGTCGCGTCGGGAAAGTACCTTAGCTTCATCGTCAATGCCAAAGGAATTGAAGCCAATCCTGAGAAAATCTGGACGATTTGGAATCTCAAAACTCCCAGAACCATAAAACAAGTTTGGAGCCTCAATGGGAAGGCGACAACCTTGAGCAGATTTATCTCCAAATCCATAGACAAGAGAATTCCCTTCTTCAATCTAATCAGAAAAGGAAAGCGAATTTTTGAATGGACGAAGTAGTGTGAAGACGCATTTCAAGCACTAGTTTAACATTTGGAAACACCTCCCATTTTGTCGAAGCCGATTGATCACAAGAGATTATACATTTATCTGGCGGTTTCAGCAAATATGATCTGTGCTGCGCTAATTCGAAAAGAGGATCGGATCTAATGACTGGTCTATTATATCAGCAAGTTATTGATAGGAGAAGAAAGAAACTACTCGAAGTTGGAAAAGTTGGCTTATTGCCTTGTCATACCTCGAGAAAGATCGTCCATATTTCCAGGCTCACCGATCACATTCTACACCGACCAGCCGTTACAACAGATCCTAACACGACCTGAGACGCTTGGTAGATTGCTCAAGTGGAACATCAAGTTGAGTCAATTTGATATCACTTATACATCGAGGCGAGCCATCCAAGGACAAGTTCTGGTGGAATTCATAGTCGAATTCACCATACTAAAAGACTTGCCCGAGGCCAGTGAGTTTCCTAAGCATGTTTGGAAGCTATACACCGATGGTGCATCAAACGATCGTTGCTTAAGCACTGGTGTGGTACTCGAAACCCCAGAAGGCCGATCCATACGCTATGCTCTAAAGTTTGAATTTCACGTAACGAAGCGGAGTACGAAGCCCTACTCGCTGGAATCATACTTGTCAAAGACTAGTGAATTATTGTTGTGGAGATTAACTGTGATTCACAATTGGTCGTATGCCAAGTTCGAGGAGAGTATCAATCTAGGGACCGAAGATTGGCCACTTATCTCACTCAGGTCCAAGAAGTGTTGAATCAGTTCGACTACTATGCTATCCATTGTATACCCCGAGAGCAATATCAAAAAGCTGATTCTTTGGCAAAACTGGCTAGCAATAGCAAAGCGCAACAGATGGGACTTCCGTTGAGACACTTATTACTTCGAGTATTGATCAAACAGAGACAGACTGGGTGCAGGAGGCAACGCTGGAGAATGATTCATGGATGACTCCATTCAAAAACTATCTTAAGCTTAGAGCTTTACCCGATCATAGAAGGGAGAAAAGACAGATTCTCCAAAAAGCTTCACGATTTATTATCCAGAATGGAGTCCTATATAGAAGAGGGTATTCTATTCCTTTACTTCGGTGTATCGCCCATGATGAAATCAAACGAGTGTTACACAATGTGCACAAGGGAGAGTGTATCGCCCATGATGAAATTGGATATGGATATTACTGGCCAACCGTGAATCGAGATGAATTGTCTTATACCAAGAGATACGATAGATGCTAGAAGCATGCCAAGATTCCAAGAGACCCACCTACCGAAATCACGCAAATGGTCTATCCATGGTCGTTTGCTACACGAGGCATTGATATAATATGATCTTTACCTTTAGCAAGGGTGGTGCGAAGTACGCCATCGTTGCAGTCGATTACTTTCCAAAATGGGCGGAAGCCGAGCCTCTTGCTACTATCACAATGAGAAAGTAATCAACTTTGTTGTCCGCAACATCATCTATCATTTTGGCCTCCTATAAACAATTGTAACTGATAACGGGACCTAATTCGATAGTATCGAGTTTAAATATTTCTATCAACGCTACCTCATCTAGAAGAAGTTCTCAGTAGTAGCTCACCCTCAAGCGAATGGGCAAGTTGAACATGTCAATAAGGTTATCAAATCCATTTTGAAGAAATGGCTGGAGAAGGCTGGGGGGAATATAGAACTACCCATAAGTCTGCAACCGGCCACACTTCGTTTGCACTTTCCTACGGCTCTTAAGCCGTTATTCCAGTTAAACTAGACATACCTTCTCACTGAGTGACCTATTATGATCCAAAGATGAAAAGCATCTTACTTGCAGAATCTTGGGATTTACTGGATGAGAAACATGAAGTGGCCGATTTTTGGGCAGCCGCACACCGCAGTTGAGTCGCCCAGTTATACAATGCTAAGGTCCGACCCAGAGTCTTCAAAGTTGGCGATCTCGTGCTTAATAGAATTTATCTGATACCTTCACACATGAAACCAACATGGGGAGGACCGTATGTCATTGAGCGGAGACTTGTAGATGACACATTCAAACTATCAACCATTGATGGTCTTACCTGATCATGGAACAGCAAGATTCTCCGTCGTTATTACACATAACTGGCTTTTGTTCATATTAGTCTGCTTTTCCTTTGAAATCTGTTTATGCACTTTTTGAATTTGAACTTGTAATAAGGCAACTGACTTTACCATAATTTCTTATTTCAGTAATGCAATGCAGACTTATCAAGCCGGATAATCAATTTATGAAATTCATCGTGTGACCGTCACGATGTACAAAGGCTAAGTTCCATCTTATGGTTGGACTTATTCAAATTGGGAGTGATCGTGATCCAACCGATCACACGCTAAGTGAAACCCCGAGCTCGGGGGCGAGCAGCGATAAAGTAAAGAAAGATTGAAACATAAAAATCCTCTAACAAACTCCAGCTCCGAGAGTGAGAGCTGGAGTACAAACTCCAAAACACGAGCTCGAAGAGGATGGATCCGTCCTTCCATGACTATTCCCTCATTCAATCCAAGCTCGAAGAGGATGGACCCGTCCATCTACGACTTTCCTTGCCAACTCAGAGTGGATGTGATCCGACCTTCCACAGCCCTAATTAACTCCTCATTCTCGGAGTGCGAATGAGATCCTAAAACTTAAATAGATGCTATTAACCGTCTGTCGACCAACTCCAGATTCCCAGAGTGCGAACAGGAGTATAAACATTAACGAGTGTGACCGACCACCCACCAACTAACTCTGGTCCCGAGAGCGTTGGCTGGAGTATAAGCACCAAATGGTTATGTCCGACCACCCATCTACTAACTCTAGTGCCGAGACGTGGACTGGAGTATAAACGCTGAAGGGTGTGATTGACTAACCATAAAATTAACTTATGTCCCTGGAGCATGGATATGATTCTAAATCTTAAATGGGTGTGACTGACCGCCCATAAAATATCTTAAGTCCCTAGAATGCAGATATTATTCTAAGTATTAAACGAGTGTGACTGACCACCCATAAAATAATTTAAGTCCCCAAAGTGCGGATATGACTTCAAACCTTAAGCTGGTGTGACCGGCCGTTGGCATACAAGTTTAATCCCAGAAAGTGGATGCGAAAACCAATATATGAACGAGTGTGATTCAACCACTCAACTTCATTTTACTTTAACTTTGTTTTGACTAAGTTAAATTAAAGTTATTAAAGGCGGAAGGCAACTACCGACCAATTACTTTAATTTATTCACAAGACTGGGGGCATAACTCAAGTACTAGCCGCTAGCCGAAATGGCACAATGTTGGGACTCGACTTGCGTTCGATTTTGACCCGAAGCCATGACTTCAGAACTTAACGACCGGACTCAAGTTCAACTCATAAACTAAAGCCTCACAAGTACATTGAATGGAAATGCAAGTGCTGAAATACTTGAACAAATAAATGTAGAATTATGCTAAAAAACAAAAAGAAGTTTTGCTTCCACTATTCTTTGAAAAACATTAAGTACAAAAACTTATTTGAAGAATTCCTATAAGCAAGGGCCGATCCCGCATCTATACACGGCCTACAAAAAGCAAAAGGAAGTCCTATTCCATCTATGTACCAAAAAGAGGAAACAAAAGAACAAGTCTGTGCCTTTGAATTTATCTTCTTCTATGTAAACTCGCTTGTACTGTCGCTCATATGTCTCTTCGAGCCCTTGCCTCCCCGGCCTCCACAAGCTGGTTTTTCTTTAGCCGGAGGAATCGAAAAAGCCACCTCCTTTGAACTTACGAGAATCAGAATACCCTCCATGTGTGGAACTAGAGGAATGGCGGCACCCTCAACACTGGAAGAATGAGGCACACTTCTATTAATGATGGTGCCACCCAGAGAAATAATAAACATAAGGATCTGACCGGGACCCACCATGCCACCACCAACACTACTATCTTGCTCTATCTCGGGTTTAATTTCCGCCATATCTCTTTAGCCCGGTCTGCGCGAATCCCTATGGAATGCTACTTGTCGGCCCGAGGAGCTCGTAATAACCACATCTTCGTCAATGACGAAAGGCATTTCGGTGATTGAGTTGCTTTGATGGCCAAGGAGGGCTTCTAGCATTTGATCATCGAGCACACAACTACTTTCGTGCATCTCCCAGGCCGATGCGGCAATCGATGTAGTCGTCGCTTCCATTATTAGTGACTCCTTCTCATAATGCATTCCTTTAGTTGTAGGAGAATCAAGTGATGCAGCATCTATAGCTGAATATAGATAGGAGAAAATATTAGTGACATCTTCCGACAATGCTCCTGCGTTTAGACAAATGGAAGAAGTGTTCAGAGTACCTTCCTTAGATTAACTCACACGCTGAGCTGATGTGCCTTTAGAACCATGTTCATGTAATGAAGATAGGCGCGGCCTGTCAGGGTCGTACGGCAGAATAGTTAGAGGATCAATTGCAGAAGTAAGCTCTTGTTGGGTCGTTGTTGGCGCTTTAGAACTTACTTCATGATGCTTGACTCCGGACCCTTCTCCAACGTTCTAATACTTAGCAGTGATCTTTTCCTCTTTGAGAACAATCATGGTGTCCTAAAGAACTTTTTCCTCGTCTCCAACTAATATCTGATTTTCTAGTTCAAAGTTGTTAATAGTTGAAGTATTACGGTCCACCTTCTCGTCGTCTACCAGGCCTCCAGGCCTTATACAAATGGAAGGGATAATCTTCAAGCCAGTTGAGATTGCGGCGTCTTAAGATGTTGACGTTGTAGGTAACCAGGAGATCTTCAATTTCATTTTCCATCCTGGCCTTCACCGCTTTAACTTCACCCTCAATCCTCGTCTCGGCTTCCTAAGCCTTTAAAATTGCCTCATACCTTTCATCCTTTAGCGCCACCGTCTGTTCGCATGCCTCTTAGGCAGCTTTGTTGGTGTCATCCTTCTCCTTGATGGCTTCAGCAAAGTTCACCTTTAGCTCCTCAAGCTCTTTGAGCGCAACATCTCTTTCGACCATAACAGTGGTGTTTAGGTGGCCCATCTCCTCAACCAAGGCAAAATGCGTCTGCGCATTTTTTTCCAGAGACTGATTTGCTTCGTCGGCTTTCTTATTGGCCTCTATTTTTGATTTCCTGGAAGATTCGGCCTCATCATTAAGCATTTGTATTATACAATCCTTCTAAATGATATCTTTTTCCAGTTTCTTAATAACTTTTGCCTGCTCGAAGGCTACCGCGGAAGCATTTTCTACAGTCTTCACCTACTCCCGATTCTGATTGTAGAAATCGTGCACATAATTATGAACTGTCATTTCCATATCATTGGGAATTCACTTCAAATTTGAGGGAAAATGGAAGCCATCAAAGCATATATTTAGGAAGTCGGTTTTTAACTTAGCAATTCCGATGGCTCCCTCCCCCGTGGGCTCTATAGTAGTTGGTGTAGTGAAAATGGGAGCTTCTGCCTTTGTTCTACTGCGTTGATCACTGGATGTTGAAGTATGGGGAGGCACTACTTGGCGCGTAGGCATAGAAGGTTGCCTGCCGGAGCCTGATGGTTTCGAGGGACCTCTAGGTGGTGGAGATCACGATCGGGAACGACCCTAACTTTGATGTTGCCTCTCCCTCTTCCTTCCATAGTGATCATGCTACTGGCTAGAGTGGTGGCCATGATCATGGTCTTTTCTGAATTCGCACCTATAGGATTCAGAATATGAGATGGAAGAATGGCGTGCAAAACGAAGACTGCCGAGCATATATCCCTGTCTCACCATCGTATCTGTGAAATGAAAAGAGAAGTATAATTAATTATCTCTAGAGATTGGGAAACATGTGAGTAGAAGTTGTGTGGTGCCATGAAGTGTGTGCATGCATGTGCAAACTCACCAACCAACCGATTGTGGTAGCTGTGCTCGCAGGAGTTGGCCCCCCTATATCTAAAGCACTTTGAAGCCCCTCTAATCCAACGCATTGAAATAGAGACAAGTCATCTCGAATAGGAATATCCATCAATCCTTTCAATGAACTTTCCATTCGCAGAGGAGAAGTCTCTGGACTTATAGTGGTTGTTACAGGTTGAGATATCATGATAGTTTTGCATCTTGTGAATTTGTAGGCACTAGTCTTGCTTTTTCTTTTCAACTCTGACTCTACGAAGGCATAGCTGCAGGCTCATCTCTAGTGGGCACACTCTCATCATTGGCATGTTCAGTGATAACGACTCTAGGAGCTCTTCTCCCTTCATGTCTCACAGGAGCCATTCTGAGAACTTCCGTCGATCCAATGCTTTGGCCTCTTTCTATAAGCCCAACAATAATCATGTTTTCATCGGTGAGAACTTCATCGGTATCTCTAAGCTCAGCTGATACCGGTTAGGGAGTTCATACAATCTCTTTGAATAACTCTCCTTCAGGCTATGGGATCGAAGCTGTAAAAGAAACTAAGTGTTAGACTCGACATTTATAGTATCTAGTTAATCGACGAAGAGGTTAAGACACATACGTCTTACTAGCCACCGTCTCGCAAATCTCGATAGACATTGAAGAACCATTTGGTTTTGAAGTAGCTTAGTTTACTCCAGGCTCCTACCACTACTTGGCAGTTTCTAACTACCTCTAGAAAAGTGAAAGAAGGGTTGTCCCGGCGGCTCTTAATGTTCAATAGATATCTAATTTCTTCGACAATCAAAGGTCGAAAGAGACGCTTCATGAAGATAATGAACAAGCTATTTAGCAGAGATACCCGTTCATATGCAATTGAGATGGAGCGATCATCAAGAAGAAAAGTACATCTCGAATGAATTGATTAAAAGCGGGCAGCGTTTCGACAACACACGCGAACCTATTACAAGCAGTGTATCCTCCTGGGGGATTGTGGGCTCTGTCTTCCGTCCCCGCTAACAAAACATCTTCTAGAGATAGACTGTGTCTGAGGTAGATCCTGCCTAGTATGTCTTTGGAAATTTTGAAGAAAATAGAATCCTTCGGATTTAAGACTAAATCTGCACCTGGTAGTTCATCCGGGGCATGACTAACTTCACCTACCGCAATGACTGGCACTTTGATTTCAGGGAGCGGAGGACTGTGAATATCCTATGGCTCAGAGCTTTCGGGTAACTATTGAACTTGGTAAGAATCATTATTAGATGGCAATAAACCCGTGTTCCATCCGGTATGAATCGAGTGATAGTGTTGTGCAGTGCAGTGCTACGCTATTCGAAAGATGTTAAAATGACAAGACTTCGAGAATCAACTGGAGTGACCGTCATCACTGACCTTCACAACCGTGCCATCCTGACTTTGGAGAATGATCCATGCTAGAGTTCGTAAAGTTTATCAAGTTACAGTTCCATCGATGAGCTTCGAGGGATAGTCAAATATGCAGTTTAATGGTTAAGCCCAGATATGCAAGGTTGAAGCTCGTCGGAGTCAAATGTTCGAATATACGAAGTCTCATACCATTAAAATTCAAACTTGGATTGTTCTACAAAAGTCCGGTTTCATATCGATTAGGAAAAATTAGGTTTCATATCAATCCAAGAACCTAGATTTCATATCGATTGCCAGCCAAGAATTTCGTATCGATAACCATATCCTCGACTTCATATTGATCACACGGCCAAGGCTTAGTATCGATCGCTCCAAATCGATACAATCTTCCACCATTCAGACTGATACAAAGCTCCTCCCTCCATACGTCGGTTCTAGATTGATATGATTTCCCCATTCTAGATCGATACAAAAGGTTCTTCTTCCATCCTTTATCGATATGAGGTTGATGCCAGGGATCTTCCCATGACTACTTCGTATCCATCAACGATTCTTCTTCCCTAAGCTATTGAAACTCCATTGCTCCACCCTCCACCTTACTCTGACCAACTTCCAACATCAACAATGTCGGAATCGACAATGACATGGGTGGAATAGCATTAAAACTCGAGTCTTATCGTTTTAAAGTTGATTTAATTAATCAATTACCTAATTTAAGGGATCAGTTTGAGAGATTAATGAGTTAATTTGATTTGGGGACGAAGACAATTCCTCTTTCTCGAGTTCTATATTGATACGAAAGCAAGAATAAAATGACAGGAAGTGAGAAAATTTGCTAAGTCTAGAAAGTATTTATATGGATTCGGAACCAGGCAAAAAAAATTTCATCTCCTAGTGGTAAAAACCGAACGAAGTAGTCAAAAATTCTATGGATATGAAGAACCATCTTCGTATCCATTTGCCTAGATCGATCCAGAGTGTAACAGTTCGTATCCATCAGCGATCAGCAAGCCCATCGATACGAATCACTACCGCAAGGTCATATTTAGACTACTCAGTTCCATCGATATGAAGCGTCTACTTTGTATCCATCCATTTGAAGACCATGAGGGCTCGTGTCAACCGATACGAATCATCTCCAAAGACTATTTGTTTCATATCGATAGCCATCGATACGAAGCATGCATTCTAACTTCTTAGATAGATCCAAGAGAGGATCGATACGATGGGATGCCTTAAAGACCATCAAACGTTGTTACAACTCGAATTTCACATCGGTTCAGGAGAGGATCGATACGAAAATCGATCTAAACAAAAACTAAAGGACTTGACAATGACCCATGAACGTACAAACGTAAATAGGAGTCAAGTTAACATACGTGCATGTATGCATGCGGCTTCGTATCCATTGAAGCCAATTTCCTTCGTATCCATCGATAGCTACCCATGTGTCCAATTCGGATCGACCAGCTACCTTTATAAATTTCGTATCGATCAAGCAGAGATCGATACGAAACCAACACTTTCCATCGATACATATGGCATCCTAAGCATCGATACGATGGGGACTTACGAGCATCGATACAGAGAATGCATAGTCAAGTAAATGAAATGGTCACTTGGTATCAAATGTGGATCTCCCCTGAACCATCGCTCCATGTCATCATTGCACACCTGATCGATACGTAGAAGATCGATACGAACATTAATTGATACGAAGATATCGATACGTACAGTTCAGCCAAACTACAATGTGAATCTTGGATCGATCGTAACTGAAAATCTACAAGTCCAAATGCTACCAAATTTTCACATGAGCTTGCTTACCACCTTAAGAATGTCTCTGATTGATCTTAGCCCAAAAGGAGCAAATCTTGACAGATACGAATGGAATGGGGATCGATCCCAATCGATCTCAAATAACCCCAGATCCATCTAGTGGGCCCATTCACGTGTGAGAAGGAGTATTTCGAGTTCAAAGGAAGATATTTCTGACCTATGCCTATAATTTGCACTCAAATTTTCACACGTGTACGTATGATGAACTAACATTCAATTTTCATAATTAACAGGAATTGAATGCTCACCTGATGACAATAAAAACAACAAACAACAAATTGCTAGCACTCGACCTTGAGCTATAACAAAACACTGCATGATCAATGGCAGTCAACAATTCAACATTTATAATACTGGAAATCAATCAAAGGTTACGTCTATTGATGAAAATGCAGTGACTATTCAACAAATCGGATAGAGCTTTTTCGGAATAAAGAATGCAGCTTTTCAAAGCACATCATGTTTGCACAAGATGTACTTTGAGGGGTAAATGTTATACTGCCTTTTGGTAAGGCCGTGATACCAAGGACTTGACTAGAAACCAAGGATAACTCGACCCAATGATCGGTTACATAGGTTCACTATGGATACTGGAAAATTTTATCCAAGTCCGGATCGAGCAACAATTGACATAATGTGACAAACGAAGCTATAAAGCCAACATTTCAAATTTTAGGTCAATCGGAGTTCATATGCTTAAGTTATTGATCGATCAAAATCAAGAGATAAGACCTCAGTTCGTATCCGTCAAAAACCACCCTTCTTCGTATCCATGCAGCTTCGTATCCATCGAAGTCAATTCTTTTCATATCCATCTGTAGCTACCCATATGTCCAATTCATATAGATCATCTACCCTTATAAATGCCATATCGATTAGCCGCAGATCGATAAGAAACCAACACTTTCCATCGATACGAAGTTGCATCCTAGGCATCGATACGAAAGGGACTTTCGAGCATCTATACGGAGAAGGCATAGTCAAGTAAAGGAAACGATCAATCGACATTAAATGTGGATCTCCCTTGAACCATCGCTCTGCATACCTGATCGATACGAACATTGATCGACACGAAGATGTCGATATGTAGAGTTCAGCCAACCTATAATGTGAATCTTGGATCGATCGTAGCTCAAAATCTATACGTACAAATGCTACCAAATTTTCATAGGAGCTTTCTTACCACCTCAAGAATGTTCTGATCGATCTCAGCCCAAATGGAGCAAACCTTGGTCGATACGAATGGAATGGGGTTCGATCCCGATCGATCTCAAATGATCCTTGATCGATCTAGTGGGCCCACCCACGTATGAGAAGGAGGATTCCGAGTTCAAAGGCAGATATTTCAGACCTACGCCCATAAATAGCACTCAAATTTACACACGTGCATGTATGATGAATTAACATTCAATTTTTAGAATTAATAAGAATTGAATGCTCACCTAATGACAATCAAAACAATGAACAACAAATTGCTAGCACTCGACCTTGAGTCACAACAAAACATTGCATGATCATTGGTAGTCAGTAGTTCAACGTTTATAATACTGGAAATCAATCAAAGGTTACATCTCTTGATGAAAAGGTAGTGACTATTCAATGAATCGGATAGAGCTTTTTTGGAATAAAGAATGCAGCTTTTCAAAGAAAGTCATGCTTACATAAGACGTACTTTGGAGGGCAAATGTTATCCCCCTTTTGGCAAGGTCGTAATACAGAGGACTTAACTAGAAACCAAGGACAATTCGACTCGAAGATTGGTTAAACAGGTTCACTATGGATACTGGAAAATTTGGCCCGATTCTGGATCGAGCTACAATTGACATGATGTGACAAACAAAGCTATGAAAGCCAACATTCTAAATCTCGAGTCAATCGGAGTTTATATGCTCAAGTATGGATCGATCAAAATCAAGAGAGAAGACCTCAGTTTGTATCCATAAAAAACAACCCTTCTTCGTAGCCATGCGGTTCCGTATCCATTGAAGTCAATTCCCTTCATATCCATTGGCAGCTACCCATGTGTCCAATTCATATCGATCAGCTACCTTTATACATTTTGTATCGATCAGCCACAGATAGATACGAAACTAACACTTTCCATCGATACGAAGGGCATCCTAAGCATCGATACGAAAGGGACTTCCGAGCATCGATACGGAGAAGGCATAGTCAAGCAAGGGAAATGATCACTCAGCATTAAATGTGGATCTCGCCTGAACCATCGCTCCACGCCATCATTGCGCAAAAGATCGATAAGAACATTGGTCGATACGAAGATATCAATACGTATAATTCGGCTAACCTATAATGTGAATTTTGGATTGATCGTAACTCAAAATCTACAAGTCCAAATGCTACCAAATTTTCACAGGAGATTGCTTACCACTTCAAGAATGTCTCTGATCAATCTCATCCCATAAGGAGCAAATCTTGATCGATACGAATGGAATGGGGATTTATCTTGATCGATCTCAAATGACCCCAGATCGATCTGGTGGACCCACCTATATATGAGGAGTATTCCGAGTTCAAAGGTAGGTATTTTAGACCTACACCTATAAATAGCACTCCAATGCCAGAATACGGACTTTTGACTCTTCTACTCCGTTACTCTGCCGCAACTCCATTGTAAATTGAATCTTCGAGTGATTTACTGTTGAAATCAGTTATCAATCAGTAACAAAATAGAACAATATTCAAAGTGCACGTAGGATACAATGTCAAACCACTATAATTTCTTATGTCTTTTCATTTCTGCAAGCTTTTATTGGTTTGATTATTACATTAGCCTCTTTTTCCATTTAATTTCTTCACTTTAATCTCTTCAATCACATCCGAAGAGTGTTGTGTCCAATTTTGGTACAAACACTTATCATGGAATTCCATCATTCTCGCATAATCAGCACTTTTATAAGCTTCGATGGCTTCTTCATGACCAGCAATAGTTTCCTTATGAGCTTCGATGATCTCGTCACATGCTTTACGCTCCTCTTTCAGATTAACCTCATCTGCCTGGGCCTTCTTGATTTTGTCTTAGAACATGATCTCAATTTTGGTATGAGCCTCTCTCAATTCCTTTAGGAAGCTAGCTTTGCTCTTGCTCTCTTTGAGTGCGGCATCCCTCTCCTTTGTCAATTGCTCGATCTGGCGTCATGTTCCGTTAACATCCTCTCATAATCATCCTTTTCCAACTTGAAAGTAAGGATCTCTTGGTAGTTGTTAAGGTTGGTGTCTGTCAGTTGCTTGCACAACTTCTCCCATCCTTCAGCTTGATCCAAATGCTTCGAATCGCCTAGAGATGGGGCATATAAGAATCTTTACGAATTGGGCGTAAGTCACGATCAAATCTAACTTCCTTCAAAAACCATTTCGGGATTGTAGTTTGAAGCTTAGGGGGACCGGATGGGAGAACATAAGCTAGCCTCCTATAGGGACGTGAAGAACCAGAAACAGGCACTATATGAGTTGAAGAAGCCTAGGACGATGAAGAATCTTGAACAGTAGAAGTTGGAACTTCAATTTGAATAGAGACTGGAGCTGGGGGAAATGCTTGGTGCTCGAAAGGATAAGAACCACGGTCTACCTTCTTGGATGGCTCTTCTCGGTTATAGGGAGTTTTCCTCTTCTCATAACCACTCCTGTATACTCTACCTCGGTTCTTATCGTCCCATCGACGAACTTCGGCTTCCAAATCTTTCCTCCTTTTCCACTCTTCTTTAGTTTCTCGAAGATGATGGCAACTCGAAGTCCGTCTTGACCGGCATTATGGATTGGTAAATTATTCCAGGTCCTCATAAAGTCCATGGCCTCTCATAGTACCTGATGAAAAAGAAATGAATGAAGAACTTTAACAATAGAAAATAAACTCAAAAAATGCATATGTAGGTGTATGTGACCCTAGAGAAAAGGTGTAGCAGCCGTAGGAAGCCCAAAAGGACTTCATAAACCAGATCCGAAAGCAATTATAGTAGGAGTTAGGCTAACTCTAGATAAAGCATGACCGAGGAACGAAGATAATCCCTCAAACTCGAAATCATCTCCCATGATTTCATTGATGTATATGTAAATGTTGCTTAAGTACCCAAAGTTAACATCGGTTTCTTTAGGCAGAAACCATGAAGTCATTCGATTGTTGGGGGATCATCTTTAGCAGTAATATCTTGGGGGGCGAATCTGGAAGAATAGGACTCATTCTCGGGGTTTCATCGCATGATTCAAAGTTTCCTTCGCTGGAACTTGCATCAAATTCCTCATCATTAGAGGAGGAATAATAGCTGTTACTATTCTCAATTTCACCCTCCTCCTTTTTCATTAGCACCATAGCCTTTCCCTCACACTGCTTGAATTCCTCTTCCCCATCTTCTAGGATCGAGGGCATCCTAATCAGGCAACTAAATTCTATCATAACACCCCTTTCTTCATGAATTTCTTTATTTGCCAGAAGGACCTTCTCCTTTTGGTAGATCACTCTCTTCGGAATCGTGCGATGAAGAAGTAGAGTGTGTTCGAATCCTAGTGTGGGAAGGAGAGAAACTTCAACAGCTACGACAGATCCCTTGGGATGCAACAACCCGAACTGAAGCACATGCTTATCCGGTAGTAAAAACTTGATCGATCTCTCTTTAGCGTCTACGACCTTTAGAGTATGGAAGATAGGATCAAGTGATGGACCTTTGTTTGGCCTCAGAATAACTACAAGGACTATTCAGTCTATTAAAAATCCCATATCAACAGATTAAATCTCAATAAGTAAAAGAGAAGACTTACCCCCATCGTCCAAAGATAATTAAATCCCTCACGACAACTAACGAATAAATGTTGGGTCTTAAATTGGGATAGGTTACTTTAAAGCTGCAACACGATTTTGTGGTATCTCTGAGCCTCGATGATTACAAGGGATTAACATTCGTCTCTCTTCTTGAATGAGACGAAATATCTCAACTCATCAAAGCTTGGGGAATGATTGAATGTATGCATAAATAAAAGTTAAGGCAAGTCAAAATCGCGTAACTATTGGGATGAATCTTAAATGGAGCAATTCCAAAGTTCAGATGAGTCTCTCTCAAGAAGTGAATGAAGGGGGGCACTGCTCCATTCAAGCACATGTATCGGCGGCAAGCAGTGTACCCGAAGGTGGCATATGTTCAATTTTG
This sequence comes from Allium cepa, assembly GCA_030765085.1. Classification (NCBI taxonomy): domain Eukaryota; kingdom Viridiplantae; phylum Streptophyta; class Magnoliopsida; order Asparagales; family Amaryllidaceae; genus Allium; species Allium cepa. Next base: position 294,184,397 of record CM060941.1, on the reverse strand, counting down.
TTTTTCAATGGAAGGCATACGTCATCATCCGAAATGCCATGCTGTAAAAAAATGTTATGCAGAATTTAGCATAGATTACAAAGGAAGCTCTCTTTGAGTTGAACTCCAAAGTTTCAAGGAGTTCGATTTATAACCGGACCGATTGGTTCCAATCGACGATATTCAACTGGCGGTGCTAAAGAAGTAGGCGCTACTGAAACCATTTGCGAAGGCACAACTGATGTCGATTCGACTTCTGAGAGTGTCGGACTTCCTCCACTGAATATACGATGGAATGACATGTGCTTCATTCTATATAACAAAATTTATATCTAACATGGTTAGGTAATTCTATTTATAACTAAAAGTCCCCTCAACGCTTAACTCTTGAATTACGAAAAAATATCAATTTTTACCGACACATCGGATTTCAAGTGCTGACCGGGGTAAGTGTACTGTGTTATCTATGTTGGATAGGCTCGAAGTGGACACTACAAATGCTCTATCCTTTGTAGATATTTCACTCGCAGCGAAGAAAGAAAAGAGCTTTACGTTTCATTCATTAGAGTTATTTCTCCTACACTTACTTGTTATCGATCAATGTTCGATAATGGATCCGCTATCCGAAGCGATATGGAAAGCGCTTCCTATTCTAGGTACATTGACTGTGCAATGACATGACCAATCCAAAGTGAGCAACTGTAGATCAATGGGCCCAAATTGAGTAGAGAATTCTCAAAAAAAGTTGATTTTAGTTATTTGGAAAGTGATAACAGCATGAGCTGCATACGAGATGCTGCTCTAAGCTATTATCACCTCCAAAAAAACCAAAATCAATCCACAAGACACCTTGCCGGATTAACGGTGTTGTTTGGTGCAAGTTAATACTGACTCTATGAACGAAGATAGCCAAACATGTCAAGCACCGATACAAAACCTAGGCTTCATTCCACAAAGAACTAAAGACCTAATTTACTAACTTCTTCGAGAAAATCACGATCATCTTGATTCTCCATTGCATCCATCACAAACACAATTTCATCAAATAAATGCCAAATTCCACGTCACCCAAAAGGCGAATACGGTCAATATCAAGTTGTTGGCGATCCAACGTAAACAAGGTTGGTAGCGATCCAGGTAAATAAGATCGACGACGATCTAATTAGGTGGCGATTCAAGAACTAGGGGCTAGCTCAAAGTGATGGCGAAGGCAAGCGAGGTTAAAGGCAAAAAGCTATAGCAGTGAAGTTTGACAAAGGCGGTAGCGTAAGCAAGCTAGAGTTTGGTTGAAAGATTAGATTGGTTCGTAAAGGAAGATTGTTCGGTTCATAAGGGAAAGAATGAAAAGAAGAAAGGTTGGCCCGAGCATAGTTTAGTAGGAGGCAACACTGAATAATTTGCTAAGTCCTTGGATCGCTAACTATCCATCAAATTGTAATTAGTTTTCTCCAGACCCACTAAGCATGATCCACGAGTTATTAATAAGCATCTGAATAGTTGTAGGTTTAATAATGATTCAATGTTATGAGCACCAACAATTCACATTAAAACTCAACGGACGGCTGAATCGCCAAAGCAAAATTCGCATGATGGTCTCGACACGATCAACTGAACCTTACTAAATGGAAACTCAGAAGCAACTACTTTCAGAGCACACCTTTTTCCAACAAAGGCATACTCTAGGGGGAAAATGTCAACCGGGTCTTTAACCCAATAAATTTAATAGGAACTAGAACATCTACGACAAGTAAAACGTCTTAAGGATCAATAAAGAAGACCAGAAGAAAAAGGAGAGAAGGACCCAAGAAGAAAGATGTTGAAAAAAGCTAACGCAATTGATCGCTAGTGATCAATCACCCATGGTCGCTAGTGATCCATAGTGCTTGCTCTTAGACCTTCTAATCTTCTTGGATCATGATCTAATATCCTTCCTAGGTATGTTTGCCAAGTTTCAGGATATTCCAAGAAAGTTAGTTCAAGAAGTGGGATCCTTGATCAGTTTAGGCTTCACACAATGTACCCAAAAGATGTGGTGTCCTTATCGTCCTATTCTAGAGACGAAATGAATTTTTGAAATCCTTCATGAGTCGGTTTAATACTGCGATCACTAAAGTAAGTAATCCAAAAAAGATACGGTCTTCATGGCTCTGGTCCATGCCATCCGCCTTGACACTGAATTTGGGAAATGGATCAAAATGAAGCAACCTATCACTATGAAGGACTTTAATCGAAAGGCGAGCTAGTACTTGTTATTAGAAGAAGAAGAAGAATTAGAAGGAAAACCTGCTAATCTATGATCAACCAACGTTGGGAAAAATGGTATAGCGGTGAACCAAGATGCAAATACCTCTAGGACGGCCACAAGAAACGCGGGAAATGACGAAAATCAAAGAAGGAAGAATCAGAATTCCAACAAGCGCAACAAAAGTAGCAAGTGACAAAAGGCTTCAAGTCCGAAGATTATACCCCGCTCAATGATACTCCAGAGAACATCTACCTTGCAACATAAGGGACAGAGGAGTATAAGAAGCTGCCTAAAAATGAAGCCGTTGAACAAGAAAAGTGCCTCGGAAAGTACTGCCATATTCATGAAAGACATGGTCACAACACAAATGGGTTGCAACACTTGAAGAATCTGATTGAAGATCTGATTGAAGAGCTGATTTGGGAAATCAATCTTCAGTAGTATGTGAGGAAGCAGCAAAATCTCGACTAGCCTGCAGCACTCTAAGCTCCTAGAGAATGGGAAAACCAAGCCAGGACAAGTGAGGGATCTAAACAGACCGACCAGAGACTTATTATCGGAACAATATCTGGAGGAGCTCATCCTGCGTATAAAAGTTGCGGAGAAATGGAGTGATATGCGAGCTCACTAAGACAGGCAATGAAAGATTCATGCTTTGTGGTCGAAGACGGAACTCCTACCAAGCAGTAGAGGACCCTAAACAATAACATAGTGTTTTAGAATCGTGACACTGAAGGAATAGAAGCTCCAACCCTTGACCCCATGGTCGTAATGGTAGGAATCGGACCAGCCATGGTCTGATGAATATTGGTGGACAGTGGCAGTTCTATGAATATCCTTTTCAAACACACATTTGATCAAATGAAGATCAGTATGAAAGACATATCCGCTTTCCAGACAAAGAGGCAGGGATTCACCAGAGAGCCTAAACGACCCGTCAGGACAATCAATTTACCCACATAACTAGAAGAAGGTGACTGACGATTCATCCTTATCCAAACCTTTATGATTGAACATGAAATATCTATCTATAATGCTTTCTTTAGTCGGCCCACTTTGGCAGATTTTTAGGATTTCTTTAGCTCAATGGTGTCTAACCATGAAATTCAACAGGGAGTGGAGTTGGGGTGATCAAAGGAGACTAAAATGCTGCTAGAGAGTGTTACATCGCAGAACTACACGAGTCTAGAAAAGAAGAAAAGGGGAAGAATGTAGGGAGAACTCTCCACGTTCGTGAACCTACTAAATAGCAACTATTGAACCACCCTTGACTTGGGGGCATAGCCAATTTGATAAGGCTTTGGACCCTAGGAAGAAGAGTTCATGGGAGGAACGGGTAGCACCGGCAAAATTGATAGTATCTGTCACAGTAGATATGGATGACCAAAGACAAGTCCTGAAATTAGATCACATCTTAGAAACAAGGTGGGACTAGATCTCATCAAATTTATACATGCTAACCTGGATGTATTTGCTTGGACACATTCAGATATGTGCGGTGTTTCGCTGAGATTGTGTGCCATGCACTTAATATTGATCCCAAGTATACACTAGTAAAGTAGAAGAAACATAGCCTAGGACCCAAATGATCCAAAATGCTGAGAGAAGAAGATGATAAGCTGATGGCGAAAGGTTTTATCCGCAATGCAATATACCCCGAGTTGGTATCTAACCTGGTCTTAGTCAAGAAATCTAATGAGAATTGGCGAACCTATATTGGTTATTCGGACTGAAACAAAGCTTGTCCAAAAGATAGCTTTTCTCTGCCTAGAATTGACCAACTTGTGGACGGGACAACTGGACATGAACAACCATCCTTCATGGATGCTTACTCGGGGTATAACTAGTCATGGTGCATGAAGCTGAGCAGGAAAATACCAGTTTCATTATTAATCTGGGATTATACTGCTATAAAGTAATATCATTTGGCTTAAAGAATGCTGGGGAAACCTATTAACGACCGGTGAACGCCATTTCAAATAGAAAATTAGGAAGACTATGGATGTTTTTATAGACGATATGTTGGTCAAATCGTGCATAGCTGCAAACCACTTAGAAAATCTCATCGAAATGTTTGAAATACTCCGCAAATATGAAATGTTTGAAATACTCCGCAGACATGAAATGTTTGAAATATTCCGCAAATATGGATTAAAACTCATTCCACTTAAATGCCACTTTGGGGTAGCTTTTAGAAAGTTCTTAGGATTCATTATGAGCGCCAGATGCATCAAAGCAGATGCTAAACAAGTTACAGCTTTATGGGAAGTTGGGGCTTTGAGAAACAAGAAGAAGTTAAAAAGCTTGCATGGAAAAAATTTGCATCACTAAGCTGGTTATCTCAAAAGCAACTGACTAATGTATACCATTCTTCGATGTGCTGAAGAAGGGAAAGAAGAACTTTGAATGGAATCAAGCTTGTCTAATTATGTTCCTGGAGCTGCTGCAACATATGGAAACCTCGCCTATCATGTCCAAGTCGGTGGACGGAGAAGACTTGTTTATCTACTTAGCAGTCTCGTCGCACGCATTAAGTGTCGCATTTGTATGAGAATAAGCTAACATCTAGCGACCCATGTAATACATCAGTAAATGATTCACTAGAGCGAAGAAGAACTATCCAAAACCAAAAAACCAGTACATTACCCTTGATCGCATCTAGAAAGTCACGGCCATACTTCCAAGCACACCCAATCAAGGTACTAACAGCTCAATCCCTGAAGCAGGTGTTGTGCCTCCTTCGAGACCTCTTGGGCGGTTTATCAAATGGAACATTGATTTGAGTCAACACAACATTATTTACCATCCGTGAAGGGTGATCAACGGGCGGGTGTTGGAAGACTTCATTGCTAAGTTTCTGATACGAGATAACGAAGAAGAAATAGACCCGGAAGTGGAAACATGTTGGAACTTTTTCGTCGATGGTGCATCTGACAACTTCTACTTGGAAGCAGGAGTAGTGCTCGAAACTCCCAAAGTGCAATCCATTTGCTATGCCTTACTCTTGGAATTCCCTGCAACCAATAACAAAGTGGACTATGAAGCACTGATAGCTGGGTTGAAAGTTGTGAAGGAACTCGGGATAAAGTCCGTACACATCTATAGCAACTCTCAGCTAGTCATCTGCCAAGTGAAAGGCGAATCACAAGCTTAGGGAGAGAAACTTGTACCATACCTATGTAGAGTGCAGGAATTGTTGAATGACATCAAACATTACACAATAACTTGTATCCCGAGGGAACAAAACACAAAGGCATACTATTTAGCAAAACCGGCCAATTTTGAAGAAGCTCAGTCCTTGGGGTTCTCCCTAGTTGAAACTCTGACCGCTCCAATAATAAGCAAGATGGATATAGATTGGATTTTCAAAACAACCAAAGAACAGGAAACGTAGATGACACCAATCAAGGACTACCTACTTAAAGGAACACTCGTTATGGATAAGAATCAATGGAATCAAGTATGAGGTTAATTATTTATTAAAAATCAATTGTTTATTTATTTTTAGTTATTAATTAACTAAGGCTTTAATTTAAAATAAGCAAGTTATTTAAGTTTTAATTTATTAATTAAGTTTACCTAAAGGTTATTTTATTAATTAAATGTGAGTAATTAATTAGTGTTTTATTATCAATGAAGGTTTAAATTATTATCTAATAATAAATAAAGGATTAATTAAGGTTAAATTATTTATATAATAGTAATTTTCGTTTAATTAGCTACTAAAGTTTTAGTCATATCTTCATTTGTATTTAAATTAAGTTAAGACTTAACTAATTTGATTTAAATAAGGGTTTAACTTATAAATAATGATTTTAAAAAGGAGTTTTAAGTCAAGAATCAAATTGTTCTAAAGGTACTTCTTTTTAACGGATGGTTTTGAACTCAAGGAACCCAAACGTAGGTACTATTTGTAAAAAATGACCGTGAATGAGTTATGATGTGATTGTTTGTGTAGATAATTATTGGAAAAATAAAACCTCATTCTGCTACAAATTGATTGTTTCATTGCGTGGACATTTGATAGCCGTATAAATTCCAGTTCTATAAATTGATTGTTTGGACATGCGTTAAGTAGAATAAATCCCTATTCTACTATAAATTGATTGAATTGTTTGGACACCATTTAGCAGAACAAATCACCATCCTACTATTATTGTTATTTGGATATGTTTATGCTGGTTAGTTTATATTGACATCTTATTTCCTGATTTGGACATGAAGTATATTTACATATATGTTGAATTATGTAATAAATTATTGAATGGCTTGAAAGTGAAATTGAAACTAAATGGTAATTTTAACGGCTGCCATTAGGATTATAAGCCTGTTTTGAATTTATAAAGTATGATTTTGAATTAACTTCAATCCTCAAATAAATTTTAGGGTTTAAAGTTTATAAATAATTTGCAAGTTATATAATTATGTAACAAAGGTATCTACAAATAATAACTTATTTGTGAAAGGGGCATTACTAAATAAAAGGGTTTATTTAAAGTGATTTTCAAAAGACGTTTTGAAAATGATGCTTGTAAACAATTTTCTTTAAGAAGGTTTATTAAAAATTTTTAAAAATAAGAAAATGACTTATAAATGATTTTATAGATTGTAAAGGTATTTTTAATTATAAAGTGAACTTTTAAGAAAGGAACCTTTTGTGAAGGAGAAATGGGTTGGTTTATAGGAATAAATGTTATTAAACGGAATTTGTTTGGTCATTGAATATGGAATATAAAGAGAGGAAAACCCTTATAAAGTTTGGTAATATACTTATATCATTGAGACAATTATATAAATGTTTTCCAAGTATAAAAGAGATGTAATCATTTTTGAGAATAGTGGTTTGTAAATGATCTTTTGATGGAATGTTTATAAAGTGATTTTACTTAATGAAAGATTAATTAATAATGGCCTAGTATATCCTATATGGATTTAAATCCATGTTTGAATGTTTTATTATTTGATAGTTGAATGGAACATTAGCAAAATCTGGACCAAAACGTAATTTGGACATATCTAAGAGAAATACAAAAGTTATATGGTATAGTTACCGTCGGTGGTGCTATACTGTACGTATAAATTCGTTTAATTCTTTTAGGATAAATGATAAGGAAACTTTTCTTCTAACGATTAGGAGGCATCTCTGTTCTTATCTTTGTCTATTTATTTCCTAAAGAACCATGGTTGAGTTTACCAAAAATTATCAATTTTTTTTTCGAGAAGGCTTGAATCAGATATGTTATTTGAAACCTACTTCGATCTGACTCAAGCATTTCGAAGTGAAAGCATCTTGAAGAGCATGGAATCAGAGATGGATTTTTGAAGTGAAAGGGCTATTTTCAATTTTCCTTAGGAGGGATTCCCCGAAAAGGATATAATACAAGTAATGCCTTCGATTTCGTTCAGTCCTTTAACTTATTTGTATGGATGAATGCTGACATTTCATTATTGCTTGGAGGGCAGTGTTAGCATTTCAAGTGGAAAGTGCTATATAAAAGGAAAAACGTAGCCTCAAGCCTCATCAATAAGGAATGACTAAAACATTAGAGATGTAGCAGGGCTAAGTGGGTTGCTCCCTATTGGGGTATGATCATCCGTATCTAGAGTCGATATTATCTCTCATGTGTATGTTCGGGGCCCATTAACTAAGGGGTGATCATATTTGATACTACTAGTCAAGTGATAGGATGGTTTTGTGCTGGTAGGGGTCTTGGCAAGATTCTTGGTATTATTTTATCTAGAGATGCATCATGATGGGGAACCCCAGTAGCACAGTCATTGTATGGAATCCATTATCCAATTCGAGTCTTTACAGCCTTAGTTTTATACCTATTATACTGGAATTTAATCAATGTAACAATTTCGGCTATGATTAATATGTATTTGTATCTTAGACGCTATTATAATACAAAAGAATTTATATGAAATTGTTTAGTTAACGTAACGTAAAAACTCATCCGTTATTATGTGCGGCGTGGTCTTATGAGATACCTTTGATTTTAAAAGGGTTTTAAACATAATAATTTAGCTGTTTGAGTTTACTCACACCAGACCAATGTATGATCCGAAGTTTTAATTTCTTTACCTAAAACTCTTGGGTGCTCAAATTTTTATGGGCAACCAAGTAGTTCAAGTTTTCCCATAGACGCATTTTGGAGGAGCTTGGAGTAGGAGGCTCCATCGACAGCTAGTTATTATCTTGTTTCCGCTGTTTTTTATGTATCTTATATCAGTTAGGTAGGGACATGCTGTTATAACTGTCAAAGGTTAGAATTATATTAGTATGACTCTGATGTATCATTTTTAAAATGACTTTGTAAAGTATTATATTGATTAATACATGTTAATTCATTTCGTTGTGAGGTTTTGTGATTTTTTAATTTCATTTCATCTTCTGTCTCCTCTCTTTCCCCTAACAATCTGTCTTTATGGCACTTAGTTGTTCCATACGTGAATACCGTGGATGCATTTGTGTCGACTTCTAGGGTTTGGAAATGCAGGTCATTACATGGACCTCACCGATCGACCCCTTCCATGAGATGGATGACCTTTAGTGATCGATCGCTCATAGGTGAGCGGTTGAATGGTTGAAGCATTTCAGCCATAGTTTGAAACTCGATAAATGACCCGGATCTAATAATTTTAATCTAGTGGATACTAATTCAAGAGCCTATAAATATATGCCTAGCCCCACCTTTCTCTTCTCATGTTTTCTTATTTAGGGTAACAAAGCTCAATCATTTCCTCTTTTCCAAATTGGAGAAGTGCATAAAATATATAGAAGATGAGAAGGAGCGGATCAGTGTTGTGCAAATACAAAGGTAAATTCAGTATTATAAATCTATATTTCTCTTTTCTTAAATATCTTCTCAAATGTACAATTTTAATGACTTGTGTATACACATTTATACATATTTCTTAGGATTATAAAGGAGATGGAGTAGATTCAAGGAATCAGATTCAGAACTAGGGATTTGGAAAGCTTTTATAAGTGAGTGGGAAATTATGTAATTTACTAATAACACTGGAATTATTTCATTGGAATTTTATTTGATATTTTTGCCTCAATGGAAATATAAAGAGTTATAGGTTTGAATTAAGCGTAGAAAACAATGCCTATATATTCTATAAATAAATAGGTATGTTGTTTACAACCAGACCTGCAAATCTGTCCCCATGTTATTATAGGTTGAATATGGAAAAAGATGTAGAATTTTTTCTAGATCTACAATTCGGTTGCAAAAATGTTAGTGTAATTTAGATTTGCTTCGATTCTATTTTGAATGTGAGTTTTGTATTTTAATTTGTTGTAGGTTGTAGGTAATGTCTGTTTAACCTCCATGAATTTATCTAATATCTTAATCATAGAAAAAGTGCAATGTTTAATTTGACAAGGAATATACATCAAAAGTGGAAAGAGATGTGTAAAGTATAGATTTTCTTTCCATTGTTTGCGTTATCTATTTCAATAAAAAGGAAATAAATAATTCCCTGTAATTTCAAACTAAGCAATATCTTAATATGGGTTAATTTATGGAAGGTTGGAATGGGAAACCTTTTTGGAAGGTTAATTCTAACAGATTAAAATATAGAATGAAATATTCTAGTTAAAGGATCAATAAATGGAAATGTAAAAATAAATTTATAAAACATACATAACTGCGCTAAAATATTCAAAATAATAATATAATTAATACAACGTATTATACATTAATGTTTGCATTAAACGTAAATTAACATTAGAATAGATCGTTTAATAAAATGTAGGATTGGAAAATAAAGATGAAAGGATTATAACTCCAAAAATGAATAGGCAATAAACGTGCAATAAACTGGGAGTTACAATAATTTAAATAAGTTATGAATGGATGAAATGGGAATGATTAATGATATTGGTAGGTTAATCATGGAAAATATAAGGGAGAAATAATTGTAAGGTTTGAATAAGTAAATAAATGTCTTTGGGAATATCCGTTAGGATAATAATCATTTATTACGGACAAAAGGGACATTTATGGAGATAATAAATAAAATATACTAGGTAGTAATTACACATTATATAGCAGTATAATTATCATTAAAATAGCCTTAAATATGCAAAAAGAGATTAGTGGGCTTTGTCTAATACTAGAGCTTTGAATAATCGATTGGACTTAGTGGGTTAGGATATGAGGTCAGTAGAGTTACATAACAGAAGTCCGTCCTTCACTCAGAGGCTACCAATATTTGTGTAAACTTACTATTAATGTGACACATCTCCAACCATATGACCCGGGGAAATGGGATATGCGAAGGATGTTGGACCTGCTTTAGGGTTGGAGGTATTAAGTAGTTGATTGAGAGCCCACCTCCTCCTTATTTAGCAAGTATTAAATAGTCAAGATAGTTGGTTAGGCATGGTAAAGGATATCTCATAAAGTTCCACTTCAATAGGAAGTATTAAATGGTCGAATAGATTTCCATGCAATGTTAGCTAAAAAGCAACTGATGGAGGGTCCACCTTTGGATTAGGTATTAAATAATGAGGACCTGCCATAAATAAGGTGTTAAATGATCGGAGTCTGCCAATTCCATTAAGAAGGTATTAAGTAGCTTGGGTACTGTCTTTCACATAGCTAGGACATTATTAACAATAGGTGTGGCAATACGTATTGTAAAGATGTACATACAAGTCGTTGGCCTTTGTAGCTAAGATCGATAGACCAATGTTGACGATGCGAAGGGACCGCTTTGGGGAATGATCTATTAAATGCCATTGGGTCTGCCTCCTTCCTATTCAAGAAGTATTAAGTGATCGGATTTTGGGTAGCGCATGCATAATAAGCTTATGTCAGTATTATATACCTTGGTGAAGGTTAGGTAGACATATCATACATATATTAAACTTATTAACTGTAAGTAATAAGACATAACATTTAAATGGAAACCAATAGATTCAAGTTTGTGTTATAGGTTAAGTTTGAAATTTTCCGATCACCGGAATTTTATCCTGACCCCCTCCTCCTTTCAACCCACGGGATAAATTTAGAGGAACATGTCACCAAAGCAAGACTGCATAGCAGATGGAGAAGTCCAAGGAATATCGCTGATTCTAAGGTAGTAGCCTTGATCAGTATTTATATCCTATTACGTTTTCTTTTCCCCCGTGAGTTTAGTTTGATCAATCTCTGATATACTCACGTTTATTATAGGTTATCAAATCAACGATTCGTACCCTAATGGACTTGGGTTTATTTTTTTTGGAATTCTGCCCTATTAAGGTGTAGGTTGTCATATTTGGTATCTGTTATCCTGCCTTTTGGCAAGGTCGTGATACCATAGATTTGGTTAAGAACAGTCGATTACCAGCCATGAGAATCAGCTATATACAGTATTATAGACGATGGTCGAATAGATCTGGACAAGGTCCCAATTACGGTGTTTCCAATAAGAAGAAACTAGGAAGGCCCTATGAGTCTGCCTTTCAAATTTCAAGCCAATTGGAGTTCGTACGCTCGAGTTATGGACAAATGAAGAATTTACACGGATCGATCTAGAATGATCCATAAAATAGCATATGATAAATATCTCAAAATCTATAAGGTCAATGCACTTGAAGCTTTCAGAACATCAATATATTAAACAGTGGAGCCCACAGGAACGATCGCAGGTCAAAACTCTCAAGTTCATGAAATTGCTTATCGTTCTACAACGATTGGTGTATCTCAACAAGCAATCCAAACACAATAGAGATCGATGAATATCTCATAAACTACAAATTAGAATGACACCATATTTTAGAAGCAAAGTCTAGAGGCATGTTGGACGCTCCACAAACGATCACATACCAATTAGAGGCGAAAAATAACGATCGATATAGCCATTACCGATCATTCCAAAATGACAAACTATGACTACCAGTCGTTCTGGTGGGACTCTATGGATCCGGAGACTCTTCTTATGAAATTTTAGCCCAATCATTGCACGTCTTCCCTTATAAATACAACGACCATTCTCCGTAAAGAGGATCCTTGTTTCTGCTGCCTAAACTCTGCATTTTCTCTCTCTTTTCTATTATAATAATGGATCATAGCTGATCCAAACATTCTTTAACCATAATCAAGTGCAAGATCAATAAAAATACGAAGTGGACATAGGCCAAGATTGTCGAACCACTATAAAAATCTACGTATTCATTTTCTTTTCAGTTTTGCTTTCATTTACTCATTACTTAATCTTTACCATACTATTCTTGAGCGTTTGTTCCCATTTTTGCTGCAAATATTTTGGTGGGTTCACTAAGAAATGTATTCTCAGCTTAATTGAATCTTATCTTCTACTGGTGGATTTTCATGTTCGCAAGATAGATCCAACTTTCAATCGACAAGTTTGCTATTCCACTCAGATTTGAAAGAGATGTAAAAGGAATATTGGCCTTGGCTAGAGGAGCTAAGTCTACTTCCCTTACGAAAGAAGGAAATCATGATATTAAAGATCAATTAGTCATGTGTTTGATCTATGTGCTTACATTTTCAAGTTTTAAAGCATCTGTGAACGACCGGTCATCGGCCATGCTCCATACATCCTCAATGAACATTTATTCCCTACAAATCCATATGTTGCATCATCTTATACAATCATTTCTCTGTATGACTGTTTTTCCTATATGATCGTTCCATACGATTGTTTCTCTTTGATCATTCCACCAACGTGATTTAGACCGATCGTTTTTCTCTATGATCGTTCCACATGATTGTTTCTCCTTGATGATTCCACCACGTGATTTAGACCGATCATTTTTTTTGACCGATCTTTTCTCCTTGATCACTCCACCAACGTGATTTTGACCGATAATTTTTTCTATACGATCATTCCATATGATTGTTTCTCCTCGATCGTTCCATGAACGTTATTTAGACTGATCGTTTTTTCTATATAATCGTTTCTCCCCAATCATTCCACCAACATGATTTAGACCGATCATTTTTTTATGTATAATCATTTCATACATTCGTTTCTCCTTGATCATTCCAACATCACTTCCACCGATCGTTCCAAGATTGCTACCACCGATCGGTCTTGGTTAATGTTTCCACCGATCGTTCGAATTTCCTTAGTATTCTAGCTAATCGTTACTACAACCGATCGTTCCACTTCTATGGCATTCCAACCGATCATTTCAACCAACTGCTATTTCAACCGATCATTTTTCAAATAAAAAACTTTTTCGGGTACAATCCAACACATTCTGCCTTCGAAACTCAACTTAAAGACGGTGCTTCTTATCCACTTCCCTTGTGTCCTACGACTAGCCAAGGCATAGGGGATCAAGTGGCAGCTTCTGAATTATAGCCAATGAATAAATAAGGAGCTGCTGCTCAATTGGAACTCCCAAAGGTGGAAGAACCAAGTTGATATGAGAAAAACTAGGAACGGTTACTAGATCAAACTTCCAAGGTGGATTATGACTGTAGACGATTGATCGGCTTCTAAACGCCAGATATGACGGCTATGGCTGTCGAAAAAATCTCTTCAGGGTTGACTTGAATTTATCACCCATCTGACTCTAAGGAAACCCAAGAAATTTTGGCCTAAAGCAAAACACAGCGACTCTAAGTAAACCAGTTGTTGACTCCAAGCAAATAGTAGATTTTCTTGTGTTTGACTCCAAGTAAATCACCACCAGTCCACCAATACAAATTCACCATGCTTTTCTCATATCTCAAGCATACAGGCTCTAAATGATTTGAAACTTGGTGTGCAACCTCAAGAGATCCTCCTTACTACATTATGGATCGGGCCCCATTTGAGTGAAAGTTTTTGGATCATCATTAATCAACGATCCCATCCTAACTGATTCGCCATTCGATCAGCATGCTCAATAATTCAAACATTCAACAACCATTCATACATCATTGACAAGCATCATATGCAGGTGTAACTTGAAAATAGACTGGACTGACAATGATTGGAGCATCTCCCCTAGCCGAAATGTATTCATCAAAGCTGTTCAGCATGTAGAATGTCCGAGGAGATTCAATGCGCCAACCATGTCGGCATATTCTATGAACATAGATCCCCAATAACATCTCGTGAAGTCGAGTGGCACATGGATCCCAGTAGAGCGAAGGATGCCATCGAATGTAAATTTTTTCTCATATTCCTTAAAAGGATAATGATTATGTGGTTTACGCAGTTACCGCTTAGGTCTATCTCCTCATTCGATTAACCAGATCGGAAGTTTTTTGAGCAATTTAGGATGCATGCTACTCACACCAAAGATGTGATGTTATCATCCAATTTATTTCACATGCAGTTGAGCCACTCAAGGACTCCTTGCAGAGATTCCACACCTTTGTCAATGAAGTGAGAAATTTTAGTTCGCTCATCATGCTGATGGCATTGGAATCAACCCCAAGATAGATTTTGGCGATTGGTAAGCTGGAGAGCCTCATATGACCTTGGATTATTTCTGTAACAAAGTGAATCAAAACCTAAGCAAGGAGGAGGTAGAGAAGACTAGGATAAAGAACAATGCAGGCCTGTTAGCTGAAGGAATTCAAAGCAAGGGCAGCATTGAGGCCTTAGATGAGGACTCAGATTCTTGTAAATGACCCAGAATCTCAATATTTGACTCATATAATCCTTTGAATGGTTCAATCAAAAACATTTACTTGAAGACCCAAGACTCAGGGCGGTAAAGGAAACCAACCCCAAGAGAGCCCACCAAAACCAAGGAGAAGTCTGGAAAGTACTGCATACTTTATGATACAAACGGTCATAACACTATCGATTGCAGACACCTTTGATATGTGATTAAAGTGATGATCCGGAAAGGAAAGTTTCAGCAATGTATGCCAGCACCACTGAAAAGAGGGCAGATAACATCCGACCCCATCAATAATAATTTTGATTACCAATTGAGCCACCTAAGGTCGACTTCCAACTGAGAAGGGCTCGAGCAAAGTGGAATAGCGAGCATACGATGCTGCTTCACTTATCAATAAGATTTATTTCAATTTCAATTATGTTGTGTGCTACGACCAAATTGAACTAAACTACTTCCAAACGATGCAAGTGACCAAGTACTTAGAGTTGGGCTACAACCAATCTCTATAGACCATGATCATACCTTTGGTGTTTCATTAAGACAAGCATGATTCAACCCCTCATCAGCTACTATATGCCTGTGACTTAAGGGCAAGGACTCAAAATGGAAAGTGGGTGTGACTTGACCATCTACTTCCTGCTCTATGCTTCAATCCTGACAGAACATCTATGTCTTGCTCAAAGCCGATAAGGTCAGAATTCAATACAAAGTGGACACGACTGACCATCCACTCATCAACCTCTGTGCTTGACTTGAAGAGTGGAAAAACACTAAGAGTGGATGCAACCCAACCTTCACTACTTCCACACCCCAGCTCATACTTTAAGCTCGCCAAAATACTCATGCCTCTCGTGAAGCCCAGCAAGATCGAGGTCTAACTAAATTGGATGTGATTTGACCGTCCACACATTAACTTCTACCCTGGACACAGGAGGTAGTCTGGAAGCTCGACTAAAAGTAGGCATGACCGACTATCACTCATTAACTACCCCTCGATATGAGGACACAACTACAGCTTGAGGTGGATGCGACTTGACCGTCTACCCAATAACTCTCTACCTCCACTTGCTAGGAAGAGTTAGATGCAAATTGTACAAGATCTGACCGCCCAACCCAAGCATGGATGTGGTCTGACCATCCATCACCTACTTCCTTCCTTGACATGGCAAGAGGAGCTACATCACCAAGTGGACGTGAATCGATCATCTCACTCTCCAAGTTCTGTCCTTGAGTTAGGGGAAGAATTCCATTCCACAAATGAACATGATTTGACTGTTCATTCTACAACCTTACCTCAACTTGACAAGTGGATAATAAATCAAAAACGGGTGCAACTGACCATCCATCATTTAAATCTAGTTCCTACAGTGCAAAATGTATTATAAACACCAAAAGATGGATGTGGTCCGACTGTCCATCGGTCAACTCTAGTTCCCAGAGTGGGTACTAGAGTATAAACACCAAAAGATGGACGTGGTCTAACAATCCATCGATCAACTCTAGCTCCCAAAGTGTGGACTGGAGTATAAACACAAAAAGAAGGACATGGTTCGACCATCCATCGATCAACTCTAGTTCTCAAAGTGTAGGCTCGAGTATAAACATAAAAAGATGGACGCGGTCTGACCATTCATTGATCAACTCTATTTCTCAAGGCGCAAACTAGAGTATAAACACAAAAAGATGGACGCGGTACAACCGTCCATCAACCAACTCCGGTCTTCAGAGCATGGCCAGGAGTATAAATACCATAAAAAAGTGAATGTGGTTCAACCATCCTCTTTCCAACTCTTCCCCTGGCTTGGGGGTAAAAGACACAACTCAAAATGGATACGGTCCGACCATCCGCTCCGCTGCTTGGGCATGGAGTTTTTCAAAACACCCATCTTACTCCCAAGGCTTAGAAGAAACAAGACCTAAACAAAAGTAGAATGTGCTATGACTATCCAGACATCGACTCCTATCTCGTATACAGAGGGCAGTTCAAGATCCGAAGCTTAAACTAGACGTATTAGACCGTTCAATCTAGTAAGGGTATGATCCATCCATCCGTGACCTTGTTCATACCTAAAGTATGGAAAACTATCAAACCCTCGGTTGGACATCGAAAACCCCCAAATAAAAAAAGATTGATGTGGTTCGACCGTCCATCGACTAACTTTGGTCCCTAGAGTGCAAATCAGATTATAAACACAAGAAAAACATGGATGCGATTCGACCAACCATTGACAAATCTAGCTGTTGGAGTGTGAGTTGGAGTATAAACGCCTAATGGGAACGACAAACCACCTATCGATAGACTCTAGTCCCTAAAGCGCAGACAAGATTAGTGACAAAAATTGAATGTGGTTTGACCATTCATGTAATAACTCTTGCTTATGAACTGACAAACTGAGTATAAAACACAACATAGATCAATCTTCTGCTAACCGACTCCTTCCTACGTTTAATGGGAAAACATGAAATTAAAGTGGTCATGATGCGATCGATTACTCTTCGACTTCCGTCCCTGATTTGGGGGGCAAAAGATATGACTAAGTAAAATGTGATTTAACCATTTTTCAGAATAACTCTAAGTTTGTAGAGTATGGACTGGAGTATAAATAAAAATTGGGTGTGATTCGACCACTCACCAACAAACTCTTATCCCCAGAGTGCGGATATGAGTATAAAAAAATAGACGATTATGGTTAGGCCACTCAGTATTCCATAAACTCTGACCTGAACTCCACAGGAGGAGTATAAACATACTACAGATGAGGTTCGACCATCCACGAAATAACTCCACCGACCCAAAACCAACGGTAGGAGTATAAACCATTAAAAGGTGAATACGACAGCTTATTATAGCTCCGGCTTGGTGTTCTATACGAGTTAAGGGAACGAATGTGGGCCATAATACCAAACCAATAGGAACGACATTCGAAATTATAGGTGGCCGACTATATCGTACCATCAAATCGAGGGTTAGTACCGATCCACACCAACAACAAATGGATGTGTATCGAACATCCATCGAACAACTCCAGTCACCACAGTGTGAATAGGAGAATAAACCATGAATAAGTGTGACATGACCATTAGTTCTTCATCACTCTACTTCGACCCGTTAGAAGGAGTATGAAATCAAAAGTGGACGTGATTAACCGTCCTATACTCAGCTCATGCCCGAAATTTGATGGGGAATTGAAGTCTTCACCCTAGAAGAGAAAGCCATAATACAATCCAGAATAGGTGCAACTCATCCTTCCATTAGATAACTCGATCCCATGATTCAATAGGAAAGAGTATAAAGCTTAAGTGGATATAACTTGCCTTCCTACTTTTTAACATCTGCCCTAAACTCGTGGGGGCACGTGGGAGAATTAAGACGAATGTAACTTGGCCATTCATCATTCAACTCTCAGTCTTTGGAGTTTAGGAAGGAGAATAAATACAGCTAGGATGAAACTTGACCGTTCATACAGAACATATATCAACTTAAGACTGGGGGTAAAAGTGTGGTCATTCAAAAGATAACTGTGACAGCTCAATACTATGACTCATATCTATTGTTTACAGTGACCCGAGGCTACGACCAAAAGGATGCATGGAGATAGAATCGTCAAATGGATGCCCAAACTTATTGGGAACTAACCATCACTCCACCCCGAACGACAAGTAAAGGATAATGAGATTGAGTGGAAAGCGCATTACTCGAATATATAAGTAGATTCAAACTCAAGTAAAGAGCAAGCAATGTAGTTGCACGCAACACGAGGCTGAACCTACTCAACATTTAATTCAATGTGCTTTTAAGCTTGATCTTCGGCCATTTGCAGATAATCGCTCAAATAGGTCCCTTCACTATCCTAATAGCTCATGACAAGACTCTGGGATTCGATCAGAATAACCATTCCAACTAGATTTCACGATGATTATTATGAGAAACAGTTGCGTTTGAACTCAAGCAATCCAAGGATACATCCATTGAGCTAACAATCAACATCACAGTCAGCCACGGTGACCATTGAAGATTGGATCATAGATTGGTGCAATGATGATGAAAGATTTAGCTGGCTTTCTACGAGGGAATCTTGATGTGTTCGCTTGAACCCATTCCGGCATGTGTGTGATCTCAACAAATATCGCAAGCCATGCATTGAATATCGACCTGAGGCGTATCCCGATGAAACAAAAGCGACACGGAAAAAGCAACGCGGCATAGATCCAAAAAGACTTGCTGCACTTAAAGAGGAGTTGGATAATCTAAAAAATAATAGGTTTATCTGGGACGACCTCTACCCGAAATGGGTATCCAATCCAGTTCACTTAAAAAAAGCTTATGGAAATAGGAGGACATATGTCGACTACTCTGACCTAAACAAGTCATGTCCGAAAGACAGCTTTCCACTTTCGAGGATCGACCAGCTGGTTAACTCAACCGTTGGATATGAACTATTTTCATTTATGGATGCATACTCTAGATATAACCAGATCCCAATGCACGTCCCTCACCGGAAGCATACTAGCTTCATTATCGATCTAAGGCTAAATTACTAGGTTATGATGCCATTTGTAATTAAGAATACTAGAACTACTTAACGGAGGCTGGTCAATCGAATGTTCAAAGGTCATATCAAGAGATCAATGAAAGTATATGTGGATGATATGCTTATGAAGTCATGGAGATCAAACAGCCGCATTGATGACTTAGTAGAGATATTCAGTATTCCCCGAAGATGTGAAATGAAAACTCAATCCCTTGAAATGCTCTTTCGACGTTGCATCAGGGAAGTTCTTGGGTTTCATGCTCAACTCTCACGGAATTAAAGCCAATCCTAAGAAGAGTAAAGCAATTAGAGATATTTGAGTATCGAAGATAATCTAGCTGGTGCAGAGCCTAAATGGGAAGATCACCGCCCTAAGTTGATTCATCACTAGGGCCATCGACAAGTGAATTCTCTTCTTTGACCTAATCAAGAGGGGAAAGAGAAACTTTGAATGGGTGCAGGGCATCATTAATGCATTCCAAGCTCTAACAGATCAATTAGAGCGATCTCCCATCCTATCCAAGCCACTGGATCATGAAGACTCATACAACTATTTAGCAGTGTCCGTACATGCCATGAGCACCGCTCTATTACACGAACAGAATCAGACCCAGAGACTGGAATATAATATAAGTAACAGTTTGTAGTTGTTGAAAGAAACTACCAGAGCTAGAGAAGCTCACATACTGCCTGTTTATTATGTCATGAAAGCTTCGCTCTTACTTCCAGGCTCACCCTATCAACGTCAACACTGACCAGCCATTACGATAGGTCCTGCAGCGAACTTAGACATTTGGAAGGTTGCTCAAATGAAATATTGAGCTAAGCCGATTCGATATAACTTATCTCCTTTGGAGAGCTATCCTGGGATAGACATTTGTGGACTTTATAGCTAAATTCACTGCACCAGACGACTCTTCGAACAACAGTGGAGAATCAACCAATCGATGAAAAATATACATGGATGGAGTATCCAACAATCAATGTTCTGGAACTAGAGTCGTGTTAGTGACTCCTAAAGGAGAAATCGATCTGCTACACCTTGAAACTATACTTCCTTGTAATAAATAACAAAGCTGGGTATGAAGCCATGATCGCCGGGCTGCGAGAGAACTTGGAGTGAAGACTTTATAAATCTTTTGTGACTCTCGGTTAGTAGTATGCCAAGTCAGGGGAGATTATCAATCTAAGGGCAGCGACTTGCTCCTTATCTCAGTTGGGTCCAAGAGCTACTACCCAACTTCGAGTATTACACACATTCCCAGATATACAAAATGAGAAAGGCAACTTACTGGCCAGGCTGGCATGTTTCGGGAATGTGCAGCAAATAGACTTTGTCTCGATTAAAGTACTACATGCTCCTAGCATCGAATAGACGAAGATTAATTAGAGTCTGTAGACAAAACCGAAAAGGGATTCGTTTATGATTCATGCTGTAGGTTATGTACAATGAGGGATCCTCCCTGGATGGAGGAATGAAAAGCAACAGATGCTTCGCAATGCTTCACGCTAATCATTAAAGAAGGAGTCATGTATAAAAAGGCTTCTCCATTCCCCTGCTTCGGTGTATTGCCCATGAAGAAATAAAACAAATCTCAAGAGAAGTCCATGAAGGAGAATGCGACAAACACACTAGGGGCATAGCCTGGCCAAGAGAATACTCTGTTACAGGTGTTACTCGCCAATTGTCAATCGAGATGCAGCTGATCACGCTAGACAATGCGATGAGTGCTAGATGTTTGCAAAAATTACCAAGAGCTCCGCTAATGGAAGTTACAAAAATTGTCAGTACATGGTCGTTTTCCACTAGGAGCATTGATATTATCAGTTCCTTACAAATTTCTAAAGAAGGAGCGAAGTACGCCATCATAGTGTTAGTCCCTGAGAAGATGGTTTTGATGACAACAACTTTAGAATAAGATTATAAAATAAATACTAACATTATAGTTTAGATATATATGTATATGCAACATTTAACCATGCAGGTATCAAGAATGAAGACTGTACAGTATAGAGATTCAAGACTGAAGATATCAAGATTGAAGACTTGTGAGTATCAAGATTATTAAGAGTTCAAGATTTCAATAATAAGTAATTTAATTAGGAATTTTGTTAAAACTCCTAGAAAAGCACTGACATCTTAAAATCCAATTTATTCGTGGAATAGAACCCACTTCGAGCCTGTTAAAGGGATGGAACCCAAAGTAGGATGGAACCTACGAAAAATCTAGTGGAACAATGTTTTGTATCCACTAACTTTTATTCAAATGTTTTTACAAAATTATATCTTGTTTCCAAAATGATTTTAAAAACTTAAAAGAATCAAAAACATCTATCCTGGCTATAAATACTTTTAGCCTCAAAATGATCTTTATCTTCAAAATCAAATTATCCTTGGTTTTAAACTATCTTTTAATTATAATATATTTAACTTTTAATATTTATACTTAGATTTAAAGATAAAATTATAGTAAAATTTTATATATACCAAAATATTATTCCCTATACTTATTTATGTATTTTAACTATAGTTAAGTATATTTATAAAGTTTAAAATAGTTTTAATATAAGATAGAAGTTATTTTCAAAGAAAAACAAATTACCTAAAATTGCTTAGGCCTATCGACAACCCCAATATACCCTTGTCGACAAGGTGGAAGTTTATTTCAAAATTTTGAATTTCAAAGGAAGTGTCTATTCGTCATATCCTTTCACGAATGGACATGTTCGTTGTTCTACTATAAATAAGAGCAGTTTTAAACGAATTTATATACATATTTTCTCTGATTTCACTCCTCTTCTTCTTCCACATTTCTTTATATATATTTTTACCATTACTTTGTCGAAATCATCATTGAATCTAACTAGATCATTTCTGGTTTGATTCTCTATCACTATCTCAACAAGATCTCAGTGCTATTAGTTGTAATAAATTGAGTGAGAAAAGGTGTGATTGTTGCCTGTGAAATCAATCAAGCAAGAAAAGGTGCGATGTAGCCTGTGAAATCAATTGGGTGAATTTGTTACCCGTAAAATCAAGTATCTCTACTCAGAGGATTGTGAACCTGGAGTGGTGTACCTCGTGGCCTTGAAATCGAGGGTGTAATTGTAAAAATTGATTTTGAAAGTAAATCTGTACTTGTGTGTGGGACTACATGTAGGGTAACTCTGAACCAGTATAAAATCCGGTGTGTTCTTTCCTTTATTGCTTTTACTTTATTTCTGCATCTGTATTTGATTCTGTAATCATATCTATGTCTGAATATTGCATACATTTGTGTTCAAATTAACATAAACTCAAAAAGATTTAGTAATCCCTTTATACGCCCCCTCTAGTGTTAATTCTAGCCTTAAGATCCGTAATCCGCATTTCTCACATTGGGTATCGGAGCAAGGTTTTCAAAGTTTCATAATATGATTTTTGAAAAAGCTTTTAAAATGGCTATGTTTAAAAAAATTGTTAATATTAGTTTAGAAATATTCAGATCATCATTGTCTCTTGAGTCTACATATAATCAATATTCAAATTCAAGTCGTCTACCAAAATTGTATGATGTGCAGGAAACATGCTTTATAGGTGTTGAGGAATCAATCCACAATGGACAAATTGTGCAGATCAAAAAGAATAAATGGATACTCGATAGTGGATGCTCTAGACACATGACTGGTAATCCAGATATGCTGAATGATATAATATACAAAGAAGGAGAACTGGTTAACTTTGGAGACAACTCAAAAGGATATGTGATTGGCATCGGCAAAATCGGTAACTCTAAAAATCTTATTATTACTAATGTTTTGCTAGTTAAAAATCTGAAACATAATCTGCTAAGTATTAGTCAACTTTGCGATAAAGGATATCAAAATAAATTTGAAAAAGATAAGTGTCACATTGAACATAATAATTCAACCATAATATTTAAGGGAATTAGAAAAAAGAATATTTATATTCTTAGTATGAAAATTTCAAATGATAACCTGTGTCTTTTGGCAAATACAAGTGACCCTTGGATTTGGCATAAGAGATTTGGGCATTTGAATTTCAAACTCTTATCTAGACTGTCAAAACACGATCTAGTAAGAGGTCTCCCTATAATGAACTTTAAAGCAAATAGTTTATGCAATGCATGTCAATTAGGAAAACTTAGAAAAAGTTCCTTTAAATTAAAAGATACGATTTCAACCTCAAAACCTCTTGAATTACTTCATCCAGATTTATTTGGTCCATTTCAAATTCTATTAATAAATCATAGTAAATATGTTTTTGTAATTGTAGATGATTATTCTAGATTTACATGGACAATATTTTCAAACCATAAAAGTGATACTTTTGAATGTTTTAAGAACTTTACAAAAAGGTTTCAAAATCAACTTTCTCTAAAAATTATAACCATCCGTAGTGATCACGGTGGTGAATTTCAAAATGAAAAGTTTGAGGAATTCTGCAATAAAAAGGGAATAACTCACAATTTTTTATTTTCAAGAACTCCACAACAAAACGGAGTAGTTGAACGTAAAAAGAGGACGATTCAAGAGTGTGCGAGAACTATGCTTTCAGATAGTAAATTACCAAAGTATTTTTAGGCAGAAGCAATTGCTACAGCCTATTATATTTTAAATAGAATTTTAATTAGACTTTTAACTGATAAGACATCTTATAAGTTTCTTCACACAAAGAAACCTAAGGTATCTTATTTTAGAATTTTTGCAAGTAAATGTTTTATTTTAAATACAAAAGATAATTTAGATTAATTTGATCATAAATTCGATAAAGTTATCTTTATCGGATATTCTAATAGAAGTAAAGCATACAGAGTGTTTAATTTAAGAACTAACACCATCAAAGAAACAATGCATGTTTCATTTGATGAAAGTCTCAAAATTTTTGAAGATACAAATGATGAAGAAGATTTAATCACTCAAAATCAAGAGTCAACTGAAACTAATAATGAAATTAATCATCCTAATAAAAAGATTTAACTTTTAAAAGATCATCCTATAGAAAATATACTAGGAGATATGCAATCCGTTGTTAAAACTAGAAATCAACCAAGTAAAATGAGCAATGTAGCCTTTATATCAACTATTGAACCCAAAAATCCAAAAGAAGCATTAACCGATGATTCAAGGATTTTGGCTATGCAAGAAGAACTAAATCAATTCACTAGAAATGATGTTTTTGGGAACTTGTTTCTAGACCTAAAAATAAAACTATAATTGGAACTAAATTAGTTTATAAAAATAAAATGAATGAACAAGGAGAGGTTGTTAGAAATAAAGCCCGGTTAGTCACTCAAGGTTATTGTCAAGAAGAAGGAATAGATTTTGATGAAGCCTTTGCTCGCATAGCAAGATTAGAAGCCATTAGGATTCTACTTGCTTTCGCAGATCATAACAATTTCAAATTATATCAAATGGATGTTAAAAGTGCCTTTTAGATGGATTTGTAAAAGAGGAAGTATATGTTGAACAACCACCACTTTTTGAAAATGATAAATTAACGAATCATGTTTACAAACTTAAAAAAGCTCTATATGGTCTAAAATAAGCTCCTAGAGCCTGGTACGATAGACTAAGATCTTACTTATTACAATCAAACTTTGAAATTGGTAAAGTAGATAATACTATTTTTATTAAAAGAAATAAAAATGATATTCAACTAGTACAATTTTACGTAGATTTATCATTTTTGGATCAACTAATTTTGAAATGAATAAAGAATTTTCTGAAATAATGAAAAAAGAGTTTGAGATGAGTATATGGATGAATTAAACTTCTTTCTAGGATTGAAAATAAAACAATTAGATAATGGTATCTTTATTAGTCAAGAAAAATATGCTAAAGACGTAGTTAGCAAATTTGGTTTAACTACAGCAAGTGGAAAACCCACTCCCATGGCAACCAATGAGTACCTAAGTAAAGAAGATCTCTCGAAAGATGTAAATCAAAAATTATATAGAGGAGTGATTGGATCACTACTCTATATCACTGCTAGTAGACCTGATATCATGCATAGTGTTTGTCTCTGTGCAAGATATCAATCCCAACCTAAAGAGACCCACTTAAAAGCTGTAAAACGTATCATAAGATATGTTAAACACACCTTTGATTATGGCTTATTTAATCCTAAAAATGATTCTTTTGAATTAATGTCTTACTGTGATGCTGATTATGCTGGTTGTAAATCAGACCGAAAAAGTAAAAGTGGAACTTGTCACTTTTTGGGGAATTCTCTGATTTTCCGGTTTAGCAAAAACCAAAACACGATTTCTTTATCAACAACCGAAGCAGAATATATTTCTGCTGCTTTGGCTTGTTCTCAAGTAATATATATACAACAAACTTTAAAAGATTTTGTCTTAAATATCTCAAAATCACCAATTTATTTTGATAATACTAGCGCAATAAATTTATCCAAAAATACTACTCATCATGCTCGAACTAAACATATTGATATCAGATATCATTTTCTCAATGATAATATAAGTAAGGAAGTAATTACTTTCGATTATATCAATTCTGAGAACCAAATTGCTGATATCTTAACAAAACCCTTAAATGAATCTATATTTATTAAATTAAGAAGAGAATTAGGTATTTGTTCAATAACTGGAATATAGAATATAAATAACTAAGTATAATTAAAAATTAAATTAAAATAAATCAAATAGAAAAAATATCAAGTACCATGTCGACAACCCTTCCTTACCCATGTCGACATATAACGATTTTTTTATTTTTGAAATTTTCCCACCAAAGTTCAAATAAGTGGTTATATATTCCTCTTATTTCGAAATTTTGTTCATTGTTTCTTTCCTTTCTTTGATCTATCTTCTAAAAACAATTAAACAATGGCCTCCTCTTCCAAATCAAACAAAAATTCAACCTTTTCGTTCCCTTCTCCTTCTACTGGACCATTTCAACGAACTACACTTGCACGAGTGATGAAAATGGAGGATTCCTTGAAGGATGCACTACAACTAATGACTGAAATTCAGGTAGTGCAACTCAGAATGGCCAAAGAACAAGAACGGCAAGGCAAAATCATTAGAAATTTTCAAAAATTTCTAATGGAAAATCACGCTAATCCGATCTTGATTGACGAAGAATCTTCAGTAGATCAAATGCAAGAGGACAGCGAGGAAGAAGAAGCCTTCATGGAAGAAGAGCATGCTGAAGATGACGACAAAGTTGTTTGCATTGGCGAAGTGTGCTTTTACAAGGATGGAAATCTAGTCGAACAACGAGGAAATTTCTGTTTCCACTACCCAAATTGTTCGGTTCATAGATCTCCCATTTTCAAATACACACATTAGTTTCTTTTCTCTCTTTCTTATTGTTATATGATCTTACTTTTGTCTTTTACGCAAATGTAAATATAATAATAAATAATCAATAAATTATTTGTGTTCTTATATTTGAATTATCACTATTATGTATTATCATATATGAATTCTTAGTTAGGATAGTTAGTTATTAAGGACTAAGGTTTGGTTTTAGAATTAAGTGTTGATTATTTATGATAACACTATCATTATAATCACATATCATATAATACTAGATTAAGGGGGAATAATATAGTTTGGAGTTAGTTTTTGTTGATGACAAAGGGGGAGAAGTATAAAATAGGATAGTTAGGCATAGATTAAGGGGGAGTTATTAGTTTTAGGGGGAGTTATTAGGATAGAAGTAATATTTTATAAACAAAGGTTGTCATCATCAAAAAGGGGGAGATTATTAGTCACTGAGAAGATGGTTTTGATGATAACAACCTTAGAATAAGATTTTAAAATAAATACTAACATTACAGTTTAGATATATGTGTATATGCAGGATTTAACCATGCAGGTATCAAGAATGAAGACTGTACAGTATAGAGATTCAAGACTGAAGATATCAAGATTGAAGACTCATGAGTATCAAGATTATCAAGAGTTCATGATTTCAATAATAAGTAATTTAATTAGGAATTTTGTTAAAACTCCTAGAAAAGCACCGACATCTTAAAATCTAATTTATTCATGGAATGTAATCCACTTCGAGCCCGTCAAAGGGATGGAACCCCAAGTAGGATGGAACCGATGAAAATTCTAGTGGAACATTGTTTTGTATCCACTAACTTTTATTCAAACGTTTTTTACAAAATTATATCTTATTTTCAAAATGATTTTAATACGTTCGTTTTAAAAGAATCAAAAAACATCTATCCTGGTTTTAAATACTTTTAGCCTCAAAATGATCTTTATCTTCAAAATCAAATTATCCTTGGTTTTAAACTATCTTTTAATTTTAATATATTTAACTTTTAATATTTATACTTAGATTTAAATATAAAATTATAGTAAAATTTTATATATACCAAAATATTATTTTCTATACTTATTTATGTATTTTAACCATAGTTAAGTATATTTATAAAGTTTAAAATAGTTTCAATACAAGATAGAAATTATTTTCAAAGAAAAACAAATTGCCGAAAATTGCTTAGGCCTGTCGACAACCCCAATATACCCTTGTTGACAAGGTGGCAGTTTCTTCCAAAAATTTGAATTTCAAAGGAAGTGTCTATTCGTCATATCCTTTCATGAATGGACATGTTTTCTCTGATTTCACTCCACTTATTCTTCCACATTTCTTTATATATATTTTTACCATTACTCTGCCGAAATCATCATTGAATCTAACTAGATCATTTTTGGTTTGATTCTCTATCACTATCTCAACAGGATCTCAGTGCTATTCAGAGTTATAGGGCTCTTTGTAATAAATTGAGTGAGAAAAGGTGTGCTTGCGGCCTGTGAAATCAATCAAGCGAGAAAAGGTGTGATTGTAGCCTATGAAATCAATTGGATGAACTTGTTACCCGTGAAATCAAGTATCTCTACCCAGAGGATTGTGAGTCTAGAGTGGTGTACCTCGTGGCCTTGAAATCAGGGTGTAATTGTAAAAATTGATTTTGAAAGGAAATCCGTACTTGTGTGCGGGACTGGATGTAGGGTAACTCCGAACCTGTATAAAATCCAGTGTGTTCTTTCCTTTATTGCTTTTACTTTATTCCTACATCTGTATTTGATTCTGTGATCATATCTGTGTCTGAATATTGCATACATTTGTGTTCAAATTAACATAAACTCAAAAAGATTTAGTAATTCCTTACAACACTATTCATGCCCAGTGTTAATTCTAGCCTTAAGATCCGTAATCCGCATTTCTCACACATAGTAGTGGATTACTTCACCAAATAGGCTAAAGCTGAACCTTTAGTGACGATCATAACGAAGAAAGTAATCAACTTCATTGTCCAGAGGATCATCTGTCATTTTGGCCTTCCATAAACCATTGTACCCGATAATGGAACCCAATTCGACAAATCTAAATTTAAAGACTTTTGCCGCCGGCATCATATTGAAAATAGATTTACGGCAGTTGCTCACCCTCAAGAAAACAGACAAGTTGAAGCCATGGGAAAAATCATAAAGTCCATTTTGAAGAAACGATTGGTAAAGGCTAGAGGCAAATGGGTGGATGAATTCCCAACAGCATTACGGGCTTACAGAACCACATACAAGTGCACGACTGGCCATACTCCATTTGGCCTTGCTTATGGCTCTAAGGCCGTCATCCTTGTAGAACTTGAATTCCCTTCCCATTAAGTGACTTATAATGAACCCTTTTTCATTGACAAAAAATATAAATAAGGAATTGCAATCCAATTGCAATTAAACTATAAGGAATTAGTGGCAACTTATGAGCATACAAAAGCATCCGAGAGCCAATGACAAGATCAAGTACTTAAACATGCATGTGAAATTCGATTTCTTGAAACCGATAGAAATTGAATTTTCAACTAGAGTTATTAGTGAAAAGAATGGATCAGATAGCGAAAGCTCATTAGCCTCATAGAACTGAACAAAAATAGCAACCGATAGAATACAATCTTGAATTTACACTATTGGAAATCAACCAAGCGTTATGATGATCAAAGAGGGATACAACACTTTGTGAAGATAAATAAACAGAAGGCTGATGACCATTCAATAAACTAGATGGAATCCTTTACAATGATTGAAGTCTGTGAATTTTCAAAGAAAGTCACGTCCGAATAAGACGTACTTTGAGGGTAAAATAATATCCCACATTTTGGCAAGGCCGTGATACCGTAGATTTGGTTAAGAATGGTTGGTTACCAGCCTTGAGAATCAACTATATACAGTATTATAAACAATGATCGAACAGATTTGGACCGAGTCACGGTCTAGGCGTAAACAATGTGAATTGACGAGGAAGGCCCTGTGAGGCTACTTTTAAAATTTCAAGTCATTTGAAGTTCGTATGCTCGAGTTATGGAAAAATAAAGAATTTATATAGATCGATCTAGAACGATCCATAAAATAGCATAAACCAAAAAAGATCGATCAATGTCTCAAAATCTACAAGGTAAATGCAATTGAAGCTTTAAAAGTATCAACATATTGAAGAGTGGAGCCCTCAGGAGCGATCGCAGGTCAAAAATCTCAAGTTCATGAATTCATAATGATCGGTGTATCTCAACAAGCAATTCAAACACAACAGAGATCGATGAATATCTTGTAAACTACAACTTAAAATGAAACCATATTTTAGGAGCAAGGCCTAGAGGCATACGGGATCCCAACAAATGGTCGCACACCAATCAGAGGTGAAAAATAACGATCGGTATAACCATTACCGATCATTCCAAAATGACAAATTATGACTACCGGTCGTTATGGTGGGTCCCTATGGATCTGGAGAATCTTTTTGTGAAATTTCAGCCCAATCCACGCACGTCTTCTCCTATAAATACAACGACCATTCTCCATAAAGAGGATCCTTCTTTCTACTGCCCAGGTTATGCCCTTTTTTATTTTTTACTCCTGTACTAATGGATCCCAACTTATCCAAACATTCTTGTAACCATAATCAAGTGCAAGATCAATAGAAATATGAAGTGGACGTAGGCCAAGATTGCTGAACCACTATAAAAATATGTGTATTCATTTAATTTTATGTTTTGTTTTCATTTTCTCATTATTTAATCTCTACCATACTATTCTTGAGTGTTTTTCCCCGTTTTTGCTTCAAATAGTATCAGAGCCTAGGTTAGTCGATCGTATGGGTTAGGATATACCGAGAGTACATATTTGTAATATTTCTAAATCTACACCTAAGTCTATCAATTTAGATCACAAAATAGTTGCGACCATATTCTGTAATGATGGGCAAGGCGATTATGATTCAAATTTTTGATTGAGTTAAAGATTACACGCCTACCCCGATTAATCCATGGAGCGTTGGCCATACGTCAGACGTTAACTTTGAAGAGCATGATAGGACGTATGGAAGGATCCTAAAGGTTGGATGGTGTTTGACTTGATTGTTGAGACTTAGTTAACTTGTGGTTATGGATTTTGTCGGAGTGTCGTTTAAAGATGTTCATCAATCACCTTAAGATTATGAATCAGATTTTTATTGAAGAGAAGTAAATCTCATCTCTTAGTCCGACCCTATGTGAGAATACAATGAAATATTTAAATGAGTTTTTCAAAAGAGGAGGAAAAAGGGATATAATGATTTTCTAAAGGTCCATTTTGAACTGTTGTTTGGAAAGTAAGAGAGTTCTGAAAATTTATTTTTATATGAAATATATATACCAATGATTTTGGTTGTTTTGAATAGCTATAGTTGAAAAGGAATGTTTGGAAATTCATAAAAATATATAATAATATAAGAGTTTGAGTTTGGTTTAAAAAAATTGAGCAAAAAAGATCTTTTCATTTTAGCAATAAATTAAAATTGGGCATATGTATAGCATGATGATTTTTCCTATCTAAAGAATTGAAAAGCTTTTAAAAAATTCTCTCTTAATGGGGGAGATAAAATAGAAATGACATTTAATTCGGTTGGGATATGTTGTTAAGAAGTGTAGAGTAACTCGCCAGCAAATCGGAGGAATATTTTCATATATAATATGGGGATGGTAATTGGAGTATTTTGGGATTTTAAAGTTGTTGATGGTAGGAGCAATATAATATAGGAATACTACGAATAACTGAGGAAAGCGTTCGAAGAGTTTGACGATAAGCTGGAGCACCGTCGTAAGGAGGACAATAAATTTTTGGATCGTGTCAGACCATAGAAAATGGCACGAAAGGATAATTATTGTTAATTAACCCACCCCAAATAGGGTCTAGGTTCAACATGCACTAGAAATTTGATGATTGGTTGATCGATAGCTATTGACCATTTTCCCTAGGAGCAGTCCTCGGTTAACAGGTTTAGGGTAGGACCCGAACCTGGAATGTGACTTTATAAGGTGTGTCCATTCAACCACCTCTCCCCCATCATTCCCTCCTCTTCCTCACTGTTGAAACCAATCCCCTCCCCCCAAATTAAGACTGCCGCTTCTCCTCTCCCTCCCCCACAACGCAGACCGATGCTACCTCCCTTCCTATTGCAGTAGGCCTCACTCCAACGGTGTGCCAATTTATTTGAAGGCCAGATCTAGCCCTTCCACTTCTCTAGATCTGAACCCAATCCCCTCTCACCGACCTCTACTCGGTCCTTGGCATCACCTCAAACCTCTGGCTTTTCGTCAAGACATATGGGTCGCTTGACCAAAACGGCCAGAAAATCTCCATTAACTTGACCTAAAAAAAATTTCATCTTTCTTCAAGGATGGCTCGTTAAATTTGGAGATTTCTCCTCCTTTGGACACGAGAAATTGTGCACGGCCGTAGGATTAAAATCAATCCTCCACTATGACACTTTTGAGCGGGAATGCTACCCACATTGCATGTGTTTATTTTGAAGCGAATCTGGCATACAACATCGATGAAGACATCAACAATCTCCATTGGATGTGAAGGAAGTCGACGGTTTGTCTAATGATGATTTCAGATACATTTTGGGGATAGCTGCGAAGGGAGTGGATTTGGATGATGTTGAGATGTCCGATCTGAAGATTTTACAACGATTCTTTTTTGGAGATATCGGTGTCTTGATGCGTAATGAACTGTCTTTCATACACCTAAAGACGACACTTCATACATCATTGGTATTCGTATGTCGATCATTTGAGTTTTTGAAAGATAGGTTATTTATGGTGAAGAAAGAAGAAGACAGAACATAATCTCACATCACGACAAGAAATATGTAATACAACAAATGATCTTTATAAAAAGAAATCATCTTTATTTATATACAACATCAAAGTACACTATCCTATTATCGACTTGGACAGTTATAACAACCATCCTTACACTTACTAACAAATATAAGATACATGAATATGTCCTGGAGAATCCGACCCATCCCTTGAAAGCTCCGAAGCATCCAGCTAAATCTGAAAAATATACACGAGCTTACTCGAGCATTATATTGTAGAAAAACAATGCCCGGATCGGTCTAGTAAAACTAGCATTGGAAACTCAAATCACAAGTAATTTTATTTATTATAACTTGTAAAATCCTTTAAAATCAAAGGTATCTTGTAAGACCACATCACACGTAAACATGAATGAGTTTTTACCCTACGATAACCAAAAACCTTTCTATAGAAAATTAGTGATATTATAATAATGTCTAAGGTACAAATACATATTAGTCATAGTCGAAATTGTTACGTTAATTAAATTCCAACATAATAGGTATAAATTAAGTCCGAAGGCTCGTATTGGAAAATGAATTCCAACTATGAAAGGGTAAACCCACCGAATCCATACACCACTAGATAAAATGTATAGGAGGCTACAACACGTTGAACCTCTACTACTCAGGATTGGTCCTACCCCTTACTGGATAGCACCAAATATGATCACCCCTAGGTGGATAAACAACCAAAATAGGCCCTAAAGCATAAAAAAAATATCAATTCAAGATAAGGAATGATCATACCCTAATTGGAGCAACCCACATAGCCCTACAGCATGTCCTACTTTAGTCGTTTACTGAGCATGAGGACTGAGGCTACAGTTACCATTTATATAGCAAACCATCTTGGAATGATAACACTACCCTCCATATGGAAATGTAATGCCATCATTCATTCATACAAGTTCGTACTGGGTCTGAACAAAATCAAAGGCACTCCTCTACTATGTCCATATTAGATCACCCTTAGGATTAGTCGCAAGTAGCCCTTGCACTTTAAAGAACTCCATCCTCAATCGTCTTTAAGACGTCTTCCATTCAAATGTTTATACAAATTCGAAGTGGTTTTCAGATAGCATATCAGACCCCGGTCTCTCTAAACCAACATTCGATATTTTCTAGTAAACTCAACCCCGTTTTGTTTGAAAATGGTCAGATAATACATAGGAGCAGGGATCTCCCAATAACCGTTTAAGTGGATGGATCTCCCTATTATTTGACCTAGGAGAACAAAACGAGATTTGTACGCATAGTACAACATCATCGAAGATGACTATGCCATATGAATCACTTGTTTTCCATAGATATTTCTAGAGTTAGTCCAGATCTGATAGTTATTTATTTAACTATCAAACAAACAAACAAACAAACAAACAACAATTTAGGGATTTATCTTCACATAGCAACCTCTAAGCCTCGGTTTACATAGATCTTTAATTTATTATATGTCTTTCAAAAGATTTATCAAAATATTTGTTTACTTATCTCACTAGCATAATTATATTCACAATACATTACAAAAGATTTCTTATTTCAAAATCATATTAAAAGGATCAAAATAAGTGTTATTCAAAATAGAGATAAGCATAGCCTTAAACACTATTTCTTATGTATTAAGTATGGAATGAATGTCCCGTACCACCATAATTAAGAAGGCAATTAAGGGAAATCCAAATCTCAAATTCTTTTATAAATTGCTTCTATAAATCCTTTTAATAAATCTCTTTAAAAATCTCCAAGTTTATTTGTAAAATTTTACAAATATCCAAAATCATTTATAAACCTTCTTTCCTAATTTCAACATCCCTTTCAATTTATAAAACTCTTTTAATAAACCCTTTTTATTAAATAAAAACCTCTATGTAAAAATTTCCATTCAAAATGATCCTTTTAAATAACCAGTTTATTATTTTTAAAACCTTTATAAAATAACTTAATATTTAAAAAAACTCCTTTAATAAGACAATCAATTATCTATAAATGACACTAGTAAAATAATAACTTTAATCAACCATTAATAAAATAATAACAAACTTTAAAGCAAACTTGAAATCATAATAAACTTCTAAATATATATATATATATATAATAATAATAATAAAACACTTTAATAATTATAAAATATAATTATATAACTCTAAAACATTATTAATACTTATAACAATAATAAAACTTTAAAAAATTTAAAAATAAAACTTTAAACATTATTTATAATAAAATATTTAAACTTGGTAATAATATAGTTAATTACTTTAAAACATTTCTGATAAAATAGTGAATTAACTTTAAAACCATATTAATATAATAAATTATCTTTAAAGCAATGTCATAATAATAATAACTTAACTTTAAAACAATATTATTATAATAGTAAATAACTTTAAAATAACAGTTAACTTTAAAATAATAATTAATAATTATTATTATTAATTTTCAAATAATGATTAGTTTAACATTAATAATAATAAAAAATAAAAACCTTATTAATAAATAATAATCATCTTTAAAATAACACTGATTCAATAAATAACTTTTCAAATTAAGAAAGAGGCTTAGCGACCACTATGATACTTAAATAACTTACCATTTATTTTAATTAAACTTTCCAAGTTATAATAACTGGTATTTACATAGACAGACATATGTCTAAATTAAATCCGTAATTAACAATCAATTGTTAATACTATACTTAATCAATACTAATCAATCGGTATGTAAATAAGTGTCTACACTTATGTAATAGCAGAACCATGTTTGTTTCAGCTAAATAGATGTTAAAATATAACCTATCCAGTTAAATATAGAAGAATGATGATTTATTCTACTAAACGGTTGTCCAACTAATTCAATTTACTTTAACAAAATGATGTTTATTTGGCCAAATAGATATCATCAATTAAGGTACAATAAATTCAACAATGTTATTACTTAAAATAACATAACTAAATTTCAGTCCATATTACTATGTTATAAATTTATACATCATCCAATTTGTTAACAAATTACACTACGATGTTATACTCGTTAATACGAGTATAACGCTAAAAGGCATATGTCAATTGGATTTTTAATGAGAAAAATATCATGCTTCCAAGTTTAACACATATAAGTTAACATTAATTATTAATCTATTTCTCACCCATACTTCAAGCATCCTAAAAACATGCGGCCCCTACATCCAAGCAAACCCGCTTCTCCCCTTTCTTCTCCAATCCCAATCTCCTCCATTCCTTCGCAGCTGATCTTAATGCACCATGTGTGTATGTGGGTGGCTGCCCAACCTTTGATCTAATCACTGCCTTTGATCCCGAATGACGAGCTTATACCATTGCACCTCACCACCCAAGCTTCGGTCCCCTCTTTCAATCTCCGACCATCAAACTCGAAGCCAACGTCCACTTGGCACTCGACCTAGGCATGAATATGACACCCTAGACACTCCGAACTCCATGCTTGACCTTGCCGCCACCTCCGATAGAACCGCCATCCTCAGGTACAACCTTCGAGTCTAACCTCATCACCTTTGATGCATCATACGACCTGCAGCACCCTTGTGTTCGAATGCAAATACCAGAGCAACCGAAACCTACTTTGAGCTCGACACCACCACCCCGCCCACTTGAGAACAATTCGCATGGTCACCTCCTCCTTGTCCCTAAGCTTACTCCAGCCATTGTCACCACCCCAATAGCCACCCTGATCGTCGGAATTTATTTTTTAATCCAATTCAATCAACTAGCAATTACGACCAAACCACGCCACTAGAACCCCGAGACGACCACCAAATATGATGATTCGCCTATACGAACATGACTATGCTCTTCGTTCATCGATTTATGATCGATAAAAACCAACAAAACTTGTCCAGTTGCTATTATTTACAAAAATTCTCTCCAATTACTCGACAAAAATTCTCGAAACTATTTTTAAAATAAATTAGAGAGGTAACTAAACACATTTTGTGCTGGAATCATTTGCAAATATTGATTGTGTTGAGAGATATGGATTATTTAAAGAGAATGAGAAGTTATTTTTCATGATTTTTGAAATTTAAAGGGATGAAAAAATGAAGAAAAAGAAGGTGCTTGGTGGTATAATACACACACACATGCATGCACACACAGCCAATCCCCAATAGCTAGCTAATTAACCCAAATTCATAAATGAAGCTTAAATTAAAGGAGGACAGGGTGGATAAAGGAGACAAAGGCAGCTGGTAGGGTGAAACGCAGACAAGTATGGCTGCACTATTTTAATTAAAGAATAAGGTTTGTTTTTATTAGATTTGAAAAGTTAGTTTGTGATACTCCCAACACACAATATCACGTCCGCGTACGAGCCACGAATGACCGAAATTAAAATACGACCATGAATAGAAATGCACCATGATCGCAAAACAAAAATAAAATACAATGGTTATCAAATTCTGCTGAATTTTGAAAATGCCAACATTTGTCTTAAAATACATCAAATGGAAATACATTTATTTTCTAAATTAAAAATTATGGAAAAATTCTATGAATTAATTTAAAAATACGTCATTAAAAATTAAGCACTTATTTGAAATATAGATTATATTATATTTTAAATTCGAATTCAAATATGTAAATAAATTAAATATTCAAATTTAAAGATTCAAAAATTATGGGTCGTTACAGGATGTTAGATAATTTATGACCTACAGCCCGCCTCATCATTTGCATAGTACAACAGAACATCATTCTAAAGATGGGGAGCTTTGATCAAATTTATCCGCTTGTACGTAAGGATATCTATACCTCATGGGTGGTATGGCTGTCAATTGGGCTTGTGCTATTATGATACGCTATATTTAGTCTTGGAGTTAGTACTCCTCGCAGCTACTTTCTACATTGTCATCTCATCACTTGTGTCTTTAGGCAAAACAAGAGTGAACTTCTCTGCAGAGCTCGTTTAGAAGAAGGTACCTCCAACATTCGATAGAGCTTCTCTCAAGAAGATGGGAATCCCTGATCCACCAACTAATGTAGCCGCGCTAGTAGCAGAAGAACAGCCGATGTAAGACGCTGCGATGGCTCGCTTTTCCATAACCTTTTAATCGACAATAAACCACACATGTCTAACTCAAATTACACGAAAAGACGGATCACTAAGGGTAGAAAGAAAAATAGACAATAGAATCTCATATGAATGGAATGGTGTATAATATTGAACAAGTATCTTTACAGTGGAAAACTTTTAAAATACATACATCAGAGTCGAACCTAAATTCAGCTTGGACAGCTATAAACATCTGTCCTTACAATTGCTGACAAACATCAAACAAAAATAAACAACAACGGATAATAAAATATGCCCATACGTAGATGAATATCTCCAGCTCTCCTCTGGAAACTCCAGCCATATTCAACTAAACCTGAAACTACTCGGATCTGACCCGAGTATTGAGAATACTCGGATCAGGCTTGATAAACCAGCGTGAGAAAAACTCAATAATAAATGACAGTGTCAATATCATCCTTTTAACAAAATCCATTGAAAAGAAAGAGTATCTCATTAAACCACGCCCACATATAAACACAGACTGGATTTTACCTTATGATAACCAAAAAACTTTTATGTATCAAAACATTCGATATTATTTCTAAGACATTCTTTGAAAACATTTGCAAATAAACTAATTAATCTTAGCCGAAATTGTTACCATTATTAAATTCCAGCATACTAGGCTCTACGAACAAAACTGTAGGTTCTTATTAGAGAATGGATTTCATACAAATGACTAGGTGAAGGAACTACCTTCCGAGGGGTACACCTTTAGGTGGATGTCCCGAGGAACCATCACCAAGCTCCTCTACCAATACAAGACCGGCTTATATCTATAACTAGGTAGTATCGAATATGTCATCCCTCGGTCGTTACCGACCTTTAAACCGGACGCCCGAGCATACAAACCGCATTAATTTACATCCTGAACATCATAGCGGAAAGAAATATATCTAGAAGAGGATGACCATACCCTAATTGGTAATGTCCCACTTAGCCTTGCTGCATCTAACCCTGTTTCAGTCATTTTTGGTTGATGAGGCTCGAGAAAACGATTACCTTTTCACATAGCACATCTTCTTCACTTTGAATGCCACATTGCCATTCCACATTCACATGACTGATTTCCATAAACGTATAACTTCTTGAGCTCGAATGTCTCAAGAAAGGATGTTAAGCTATGAGAAGGTGTCTATTCCGCCACCGACTGATATACATTTATAGAAATCACTCATTGTGATTTGGAATGCAAGGTCATACATTCATCCATACAAGTTCATTCTGGGCCTGAACGAAACCGAAGGTACTTTCCTCGGCCATTATTAGGTGATAAGTCCTTGTGGTTTTGAGATTTTTTATAACAAAGAGACCATTGCTACAATATTGTGAATTGAAAGTTTATTCCCAATTAATCAACAAGTAGTCCTTTATTAGTGTTCATCTCAATATCTCCATCTTCAAATATCCTTATTCTTTGAATATGTAGATTGGTTCAAAGTGGTTTTCGGATAGGAATCACCCAAATCCGACCTCGGTTTCTTCGAAATCCAATTATCGATAAAAAGTGAATATGAATATGAATGATTTATTTGGTCTCTTTTCACTTTAATTTTTTTCGGATGATTTCTTAATATCTTTCTTTTGTCTTAGAGTAATTCTAAGCAATTCATTCTTTTTCTTTGGATAATAGTTCAAATTTCCTCACTTAATTCTTGATCCAAATTTCTTAACTTTAAGGTGGGTCAAAAACAATGTAATTTAAGACATCGTTTACGATAAACCCTAAGCCTATCTTAGCAAACATTTTTGAGTAAATAGGATCATAGAAATCATTCTAATTTTATTTAACATCAATTTCCATATTCAGCAAGTGCTATGGGTGGAATAACGGTGAAATCGCCTTTTAAATTCCAATGATAGGGCGAGTTCCCTCTTCAAATTTTAATACCAAGTATAAGAAGATTATCTCTATGCAATCCAAGTGGTAGTTTATTCATTTTGGAGATTACTTAAATATCGGATAATACTAATCTTCTTAAATTTTGGAAAACTTAATATGATCTCTTTAGAGCATCTGGGCTTTCCTTTCGATCTATTCCACCCCTCGCCTAAGAAAAGAAAACATAGACTAGGTAAGTTCAGAGCACTGGTTGCTCCATCCCTAACCTTAGTTAAACACCTTGTTTTATCTTTCCACATCTCCCAAGCGGGACAAATGTACTAGTCCTTTCCGCATACTCAGTTATTAATTTTATTTCGGAATTGGTTATAAAGACTCCAAATTGTCTTTTAAACACTTAATTTTCCTTCTAAAAACATTCATAATAGATTCTAGGAAAAATCGTTGCATTTAAACTCATATTCCAAAAGTTATAGAATTCGCAGCATAAAAGTGATACAGAAAGTGCTATATAAGTTTATTTGATTTATACTACCTTTTAATATTTGAAAATTCATATTTCCAACTTCAAATCTCTTCTAAACTATTCAAATAGATTTATCAAATTTATTTCATATTTTCCATAATTAAAAGCCGTTCATTTAAATGGTTTCCTGTTATGGTCACTCAACTACATTAGCGCGATTTTTCTAGAAAATTGATTTGGATTTAATTCAAAATATACTTAACAAAATTTTGATTTTTTTTCTTCATTTAGAAGATATGGATGTAGTAGTCCAGAATTTTCTTACCTTGAAGAATTCCGAGCTATATTCCACGCTATACATTCATTTGTACTTTTCGGCGCGAAATTGCGGATTACCATTGCACGACGCGCCTAATTTTAACTTAATTCTCAATACATGAAATAATCTATTCAAATTAAATTTTATTACTTATAAAACCATTACAGATCATTTTAAGCCAATATTTTCACTTTTTAAAGCTTTTGAATTGTATTATCACTATTTCCGCATTATAATATTATTTTATTCCTATTATAATGTTAAATTTTAAATTCCAATTTCAATTCAATTTCAATTCTAACTTTAAATTAAACTCAATTAAAAATTAGATTTCAAATCTAATTTCCATTCTAATTTAAATTTCAACCTTAATCTCAATTTCAATTTTCAAAATCAATTTTAATTTCACTATTTACCTCAATTTCAATTTCAATTAACTTTCCATTTCAAGTCCAATTTCACTTCTAATTTCAAATTCTCTTTTGTTTTAACTTTATTTTCAATTCCACTGAAAATGAGACTTATTTTTCCAAAGTATATCATATCACCAAAATTGGTCTTATTTAACAAAGGGATACTTAATCAAAATGAGCATAATCGAGTTAACATTCATCACAACATAATTATGGTCCGTACACCGCTAAGATGATAAATAATCATAATCATAAACACTTGCAACCATTTAAATATAACACAAACATAACCAAACATACATAGACTAAAATGGTGATTATCTAACGTAATAGTTTAACTTAAAAATCATTTTAAATTATATAGCGATGAGAATTTACTCACCTTCATTTCCACTCCGTCAATCTTTTATGCAAGCTATGCACCTCTCGAACTAACATGCTATTTTCCGAGCGTATCGAATTTGCTGATTCTTTTCCTTGTCTTTTTTATCTTTCATTTTTTATAAGTGTGTGGTTGTGGGCTAAAAAGGAAGGTACGGCCTTGGAGATGGAGGGGGAGGTTGGCTCGGCTAAGGTGGTAGTGAGTGGTAGTTGTGGGTTAGAGGAAGTGAAAGAAGGGGATTGGAAGTGGTTTGTTGCATATTTCTTTTTATATTATTTTTGAAATAATTTTGGAATAATTTTATTAAGATAGGAAGCCATGGAAATGGAAGTGGAGTGGATGAAGAAGACAAAGAAAGTGAAGAAGGAAGTAAGGAATGAAGTGTGAAAGAATGGAAGGTATGCATGCTCATTTATACGTGAGTTTTGGAAGGCAAATGAATTAAATACGCTTATCTACTTTTTTTGACTTTTCATTTACTTTTTTTACCCTTGATTTCAACTTTTCTTAATGAAGAAGAAATGGTATTAAATATGAAATAAGGTTAGGATTTGACTTATGTCCTTATGTAATGATTTTGCCTCTTTTTCTTACTTTCCAAATTACGAAAAAAATACCTTTGCTCCTTTTTCATGTAAGAAAGAACTTGTGCATTTATGGTGATGGGTATAAGTGCAATGATGTTGTTCCTTAAGCTTACTTAAACATTCTTTTGTCAAATCATGCTTTTACACCTTTCTTTTATGTCTTATTTTCTTTACATTTCTAATATAACCTTTTTATCTTATATGCTAAATGTATAAGTGTTTAAAGTTGTAAAGTTGTATATGTGTATTAGAAAACATATCATGTTGCAACAACTTAACGACAACTTGTTTTTGTTGACAAATTTTATAGTCAAAATTTAACGTTTTTGTTAAACTATATATTAAAGTAAACCAAACTTAAAAATGAACTTTTTTACTTCTTTAAATAAATTAAAACATGCCTATTCATATTTTAAAATTATATATAAATATTATCAACATCTCTATTGTACAGTATATAAAATTGACAAAATGCAATAAAATTTGGTTATTTTTGTAAACGATTATTAATGTATTTTTAAATATTTTAATATACTTCAATTTTCTTTATTAGATGATTTTAATAAGATTTAACTTTTCAAATAAATATATTAACCTATTTAATTAAGCCTTTAATTATTTAGCAAAACTGAACTTTTGCTGAAATCCAAATTTATGCTTTTTAATTATTAACTATAAGAACAAATAATTTTTCTACTATTATTTATTATATATAACTTATTTATTTAAGTTTTGAATTCTTTTAAATTTAAAATAAACAAAATATCTCATTTTCGAAGTAGCAAAATTACGGGTCGTTACATTCTCCCCTACTTCAAAGCATTTCGTCCACGAAATGAAAATCAGATAAAGGAATCTATCTCATACTCGTATCCTCAAACATTTTGACTTATTTATACCGATGATAGAAAAATGCATATATAAAAAGAAGGTTGATATTATAACAAGTATAGAGATTCCTCACACTATCCTGAGTACTTATCATGTACTTAAGGTTATTTATACATATATCAAGTCAGACTTCTATCATACCCATCCTAGTGCGTACTGCACACTTAAGATAATATATACAACAACCAAACAAGACTATGCGTCCAGAAACAACCACACTGATACTATATCAACATAAATGAATGCATCTGCATAACCTATCCCTTGACCAAATCATGTCCTACACCTGAGGTCTATACACAGACACACATACATACATATATACATACATACCAAAACATAAGTCTAACCCCTATATCTTAATGCCTACCATTTATAATAACTGTCCAACTACTTTGTAGATAGAACCAAAACATCGTACTATATGTGATCACAAACCCATGTTTTCTTGCATGTCTCTCAACTATGATAGAAAACTTGAGTACATAATCACGAACCTTCATCAATGTTCACCGTCAAAATCGAGTATTAAATCCTTTCTCGGACTGGTGTAAACACTTCAAAGTTCTGCACTCAAATCTTAGATCAAAATTTTATATGCCGAAATAATCTGCATATAACTTACATATTTATTCACATTCATTTTTACCTAATATATTTCTTCCAAATTTCTATTAATCCAAGTTAATTTCACAACCATTTACTTTCTACTTCTACTAAATCCGTTATTACTTAAGCATACAAAAATGACTTAAAATTGCATAATATACCTTTACTTTCTACGAGTAAATATACATATCCTCAACTTCAAACCGTTAGTACTTCAACTAGGGTGTTTAACTAACGTTGGAGTTCTACTATTATCTCAAATATAAAACTTAATCCTTAGTTTTATTTATCTAAGGTCTTAATTTATCAAATATTATTTATTTAATCCATATATTAATGAGACAACTTTACTAAGTGTACATCTTTTTCTTACTAATTCTATGATTATCTACTTAACTTATTTACATGTCCATTTTCTAAAAAATATTCTCTACCTTAAATTCATCAAATAATTTATAGTCAAATTGTGAATTTCACTTCACAAGATGTATGTACTTAGCTTTTAAATCCATCCATATTAATGACCATTAAATCATTATTTCTTAATAACCAAATGTCTAGGGGTATATGATCAAAGTTCTAAATTATGGCTTCCAATTATTTAATTCTATATGGAATATCTCACAGTTAAATCATGTTATTCTAATCACAAGATATTCATATTTTTGTTTTACTAAGCTAAATTACAAACAATCCTTAATTTCTAACCAAAAAATAATAATATCCCCTTTTATATTTAAAATATAAATTCAAGGTTAACTTATTTCATTTACCATATTTTAAAACAAAACTGTTTTTATAAAATTAACAAATACACGCTCGCGTATATAATACTCTCAACTCATTCTAGGGTGTTACTAACCCCATCTCTAATGAGTTACTCATCCTAGGATATTACTAATCCAATCTCTGATGAATGTTTACCCTTACCAAAGCCAGTTCTCACTTAACCTTCAGCCCTGATACCAAATGTGATGGCCTATTTTTTCATACAATTTGAATCGAAAATAAACCACACATGTCTAACTCAAATTGCATGAAAAGACGTATCATTAAGGGTAGAAAGAAAATTAGGTAGAACAGAATCTCACACGAATGGATTGGTATATAATAGTGAACAAGTATCTTTATAGCAAAAAACTTTTAAAATACATATATCAGAGTCTAACCTGAATTCAACTTGGACAGTTACAATTGTTGACAAACATAAAAAAACAACAACGGATAATAGAACATGTCCATACGTAGATAAATATCTCAAGCTCTCCACTGAAAATCCAACCGTCTTCAACTAAACCTAAAAGTACTTGAATCTAACCTGAGTATTGAAAATACCCAGATCAAGCTTGATAAACCAGCATGAGAAAAAATCAATAATAAATGATAGTGCCATATATCAGCCTTTTGATAAAATCCATTGAAAAGAAATAGTATCTCATAACACCATGCCTATATATAAACACGGACGGGTTTTTAACTTATGATAACCAAAACATTTTTATATATCAAAACATTTGATATTATTTCTAATGACATTATTTGAAAACAGCTGCAAATAAACTTGTTAATCTTAGCCGAAATTGTTACCATTATTAAATTCCAGCATACTAGGCTCTACAAAAAAACCATAGGTTTTTTTGGAGAATGGATTTCCATACAAAAGACCAGGTAAAGGGACTACCTTCCGATGGTCATTAACTAGGTAGTACCGAATATGTCGGTCCATACCGACCTTTAAACAGGGCACCCGAGCATACAAACCACATTAATTTACATCCCGAACGTCATAGCGGGAAGAAATATATCTAGAAAGGGATGATCATAAC
The DNA here is from genome assembly GCA_030765085.1 of Allium cepa. Classification (NCBI taxonomy): domain Eukaryota; kingdom Viridiplantae; phylum Streptophyta; class Magnoliopsida; order Asparagales; family Amaryllidaceae; genus Allium; species Allium cepa. The sequence goes on along the minus strand of CM060941.1, from coordinate 294,139,464 downwards.
CTAATTGGGAATGACCACCTTAGCCTTACTACATCAAACCCTATTTCAGACATTTTCGGTTGATGAGGCTCAAGGCAACGATTACCTTTTCATATAGCTCATCTTCTTCACTTTGAATGCCACCTTGCTATTCTACATTCACACAACTGATTTCCATAAAATATGACTTCGGAGCTCGAAACATTTATAAAGATCACTCATTATGGTTTAGAATGCAAGGTCAGACATTCATCCGTATAAGTCCATTATGGGATTGAACGAAACGGAAGGTACTTTCCTCGGCCATTACTAGGCAAGAAGTCCTTGTGGTTTTGAGATTTTTCATAATAAAGAGATCACTGCTACAATATAGTGAATCAGGATTTTATCGCTAATTAATCAACAAGTAGTCATTCGTTATTATTTGTCTCAATATCTCCATCTTCAAACATCTTCATTCTTCGAATATGTAGATTGGTTCAAAGTATTTTTCGAATAGGAATCGCCCAAATCCAACCCTGGTTTCTTCAAAATCCAACTATCGATAAAAAAATGAATATGAGTTTTTAGGACTTATTTGGTCTCTTTTCACTTTAGTTCTTTTTAGACGATTTCAAAATCTCTTTCTTTTGTCTTAGAGTAATTCTAAGCAATTCATTCTTTTTCTTTGGATAATATTTCAAATTTCCTCACTTAATTCTCGATCCAAATTCCTTAACTTTTAGGCGGGTCAAGAACAATGTTATTTAAGACATCATTTACGATAAACCCTAAATCATTCTTAGCAAACATTTTTGAGTAAATAGGATCATAGAAATCATTCTAACTTTACTCAGCATCAATTTATGTATTCAACAAGTGCGGTGGGCGGAATAAGGTAAATCACCTTTTAAATTCCACGAATAGGATGAATTCCCTCTTCGAGTTTTAATACCAAGTATAAGAAGATTATCTCTATGCAATCCAAGTTGTAGTTTATTCATTTTGGAGATTGCTTAAATTTTGGATAATACTAATCTTCTTAAATTTTGGAAATATAATCTTTTTAGAGCATCCAAGCTTTCCTTTCAATCTGTTCCACCCCTCATCTAAGAAAAGAGAACATAGGCTAGGTAAGTTCAGGTCATTGGTTGCTCCGTCCCTAACCTTAGGTAGACATCTTGTTTTATCTTCCCAAATCTCATTAGCGAGACAAATGTACTATTTGTTTCTGCATACTCAGTTATCAATTTTATTTTGAAATTGATTATAAAATTCCAAATTATCTTTTAAACACTTAATTTTCCTTTTAAAAACATTCGTAATAGATTCTAGGAAAAATCGTTGCATCTAAACTCATATTCCAAAAGTTGTAGAATTCACAGCATAAAAGTACTACAGAGAGTGTTATATAAGCTTATTTAATTTAAACAACTTTTTAATATTTGAGAATTCATATTTTCCACTTCAAATCTCTTCTAACTATTCAAATAGACTTATTAAATTTATTTCATATTTTTTCATAATTAAAAACGTTAATTTAAACGGATTTCCCGTTATGGTCACTCAACTACACTAGCGCGATTTTTTTAGAAAATTGATTTGGACTTCATTCAAAATATACTTAATGAAATTTTGATTTTCTTTCTTCGTTTGGAAGATGTGGATATAATACTGCGGAATTTTCTTATCTCGAAGAATTCCGAGCTATATTCCGCTTTATACACTCACTTGAACTTTTCGGCGCGAAATCACGATTTACCATTGCACGACTTGCCCAATTTTAACTTATTTTTAAATACATGAAATAATCTATTAAAGTTAAATTTTATTACTTAGAAAACCATTACAAATCATTTTAAATTAATATTTTCACTTTTTAAAGCTTTTAAATTGTATTTTCACTGTTTTCATATTATAATATTATTTTATTCATATTATTTTAATATTACATTTTAAATTCCAATTTTAATTCTAACTTCCTATTAAACTCAATTAAAACTTAGATTTCAAATCTAATTTTCATTTAATTTAAATTTCAACCTTAATCTCAATTTCAATTTTCAAAATTGATTTTAATTTCACTATTCATCTCAATTTCAATTTCAATTGAACTTTCCATTTCAAATCGAATTTCACTTCTAATTTCAAATTATCTTTTATTTTAACTTTAGTTTTAATTCCACTTAAAAAGAGACTTATTTTTCCAAGGTATACACATATCACCAAAATTGGTCTTATTTAACAAAGGGAATACTTAATCAAAATGAGCATAATCGAGTTAACATTTATCACTAAAATAATTATAGTCCATACACAAGCTAACATGTTAAATAATCACAACCTTAAACACTTGCAACTATTCAACGATAACGCAAACATAACCAAACATCCATAACATAAAACGGTGATTATCTAACACAATTGTTTAACTTGAAAATCAATTTAAATCATATAGCGATGAGAATTTTCACACCTTCAATTCCACTCCGTCAATCTTCTATATAAGCTACGCGCCTCTCGAACTAATGTTTTATTTTTCGAGCGTCTCGAATTTGCTATTTCCTTTCCTTTCTTTTTTTTTCTTTCGTATTTTTTATAAGTGTGTGGTCGTGGGCTAAATGGGTGGATACGACCTTGGAGATGGAGGGGAAGGTTGGCTCGGTTAGGGTGGTCGTGGGTTAGAGGAGGAGGAAGAAGGGGATTTGAAGTGGTTTGTTGCATATTTCTTTTTATATTATTTTTGGAATAATTTTGGCATAATTTAATTAAGATAGGAACCCATGGAAATAGAAGTGGAGAAGATGAAGAAGAAGAAGTAAGGAATGAAGTGTGAAAGAATGGAAGGTATGCATGCTTATTTGTACTTGAGTTTTGAAAGGAAAATGATTTAAATACCGCTATCTACTTTTTTGACTTTTCATTTACCTATTTTACCCTTGATTTGACCTTTTCTTAATGGAGAAGAGATGGTATTAAATGTGAAATATGGTTAGAATTTGACTTATGTCCTTATGTAATGATTTTGCCACTTTTTCATACTTTCTGTAACGACTCGAAATTTTCGAACCCGAAAATCCCAGATAGTTATGAAAAAGAAGAAAGAGATAGAAGAAGAAGAAGATTAGAAACACCAACATATCACATTCACAGCAGATAAAATATAATAGTAAATAATAACAGTTTACAAAAGAATAATATATCTGTTGATTACATTTAATACATTAGAGTTACACATATATACAGACAATGGATATACACAATCATCATGTCTCAGATATTCAACAATATAAATATAGTGGAAATACTCTATTCGTTCTTGCCATCCAGCTCGCATCCTGAGCTCTAGAACGTCCCTACCTGAAAATCTGTAATACTCGGTCTGACCCGAGCATTACATCAAAGTAACACCCAGGTCAGGCTGGAAACCAGCGTGAGTAAACCCATCCAACATGGAATACAAAGCATACAACTTATTTAAAGCCTGGGGTAACTCGTATCAATTTACAAAGTCACAATTTATTACAAACATCACTTATTCCACACATCAATTTCTAAGTACTAAAAAATAGATTTAAATAGTCCAATTCTTTTAAATCACTGCATTCCAGCCTACAGAATCTGTAAAATTCGAAGTGGTTTCGGATATTTACTAATACCTAACTCGAGTCTCTTCGAATTCGATACCATCTTAACCTAAATTATTCAAGTGAAAAGCAATTCAACTTTAAATACTAGATGTCACTTTTCATACAGCAGTTCATCATCGATACATAACCACATTATAATTGTCCATCCAATCATATCACAAAACATTTCATATCAGAGATATCAATCAATTCAAGGCATTTAATCATCATCAAAGCATTCATAAGCAAGAATGATCACTTCCAAAATTTAATTCTCATCTTAATTACTTAGATTACCATTTACTAAATATTAATCAATTATAAACCAATTAATCAATCACCCTTAATTATCTTTCTTAATTAATCACCTTTGACTAATTATTCTTTAATTACAATAAGTAATTAACTCTCGATTAGTTACACGAAGTAATTATCCTTAACCATTTACAGTAATTGATCTTTTCATTAATTAATTATTTACATTAATTAATGATCCTTAATTAATCACTTTCATTAATCAGCCTTAATCAATCATAAACAGTAATTAACCATCCTGTAATTTATTTATCTTAATTAATTAATCCCTTAATTAATCATATTAATTCTTTAATTAATTCCACTAAGTAATTTAATCCTTAATTACTTCTCCTAAGTGATTAACCTTTAATTATTTCCTAATAAGAAATTTCCCTTATATTAAGTTACAACTGATAATTTATCCATTAACTACATTACTAAGTAATTACACTTATCAATTCCATTAGGTAATCATCAATCACCAAACTCCTTTGATTAATTACACCAAGTAATTAATCTTTAATTACTTCTACTAAGTAATTATTCTTTAGTTCCTTCTTTTTGATTATCAAAATCTTAATTACCTTTAAGATAAATCATCATCTATATTAATTACTTAATCATATTATTTAAAGACTTTCATCCTTTAATTATCGCTTAATTATTTATAACGATTAAGTTTAAATATCTTAAATTTTAACTTGATAAACTTAAGTTAAACAAACATATAATTTCTTAATTAACGGTTTAGAAAACATTTATAAAGGAAAAGAATTTATTTAAGATAAGTTTAAAACAATTTCATTTCAAAACTTACTTTTAAAAAAATTTCTAAAAACATTATTAAAACTTGCTTATTAACTACTTCGAGTTAAACCCGAACCTTACTTGAGACTGGCTTTGAGTTTCCCCCTTCCTCTTTTATCTTTATTTGTTTTACTCTGGTAAAAAAAACCGCTGTTACACAATTCAACGAACACGAGTAATAACTCGAGCCTTACCCTCACTGTCTCGAGTACCACTTCGAGACAATCTCAACCTAACACCCAAGCACAATCAACGATGCTGTGAACGTGAACAGCTCAACCCTACCACCGCGACTACCGATGAACTCCTCCGCATGTCAACGTTCAACACTTCAATCGACTCTGACCTTCGATCCATTTGCACGAAGTCCAAAACAAAATCAAGCAACCCCAGTTGAGACTGGAAACTCAACATCACCAGAACCAGCCTCGACCAGGCCATCCCGATCACCAGAAACTCCATCGCTCCGTCCACACCTTCTTCCATAACCCACACACGTTCCCTCCACGTACAGCCCAACTCGACACTCTGTCGACGGCGAAATCACAAAAAAATTGACCACGTCTCCTCTAGGTCCTTGAACCCTAGTTCTAACTACCACCGATGCCATGACCACCGATAGCTGCTTCCACTATTTCTCTGTCATTCCCAAACACCAAGCCAGCTCTGATAAAAACCTGGCCATCCAATAGTTTGTCGATTGCCGAAAACAACCCAAAATCCAAAATCTGATCAATATCGAACTGCACCACCAATACTCTACTAAAAATCAAGATTTTTACCTTAAAAATCCTAATTTACAAAGGGAATTCAGACTTTATAATTAGAAATTGAAATTAGCTTGATATATTTTTGACATATATTAATTTATCACAGACATTATTTATTTTTAAGATAATTTCTAACTGTAAATACTTGTCACTATTTTTAAATCCACAACACATTGTAGTGGTCAATTTTCATTTATATATCTTAGCCTAAATTTGATGATAGAGGAATTATTTGAAAGTGGAGCCTGTAAAATAACAGGTCATGTTCAATCCTTCACACAGACACTCACAAACTAATCATCTCATAACCATACATATTCATATGAATCCATGCATATAAACATCATTTATTTTACTACTTCAACCATTATCATGTGTATCAGTAAAATAATCAAATCATAAAAACTGTTTTTAAATTGAAGGTTTTACTCACTGTTATAATATGTTTGAACAGAGCTTGTGTATAACAGAGGCATATATGTTCATATATAAACAGATATGCATATATCCTTCCACTTAATATTCATTAATATATGAATCCATCCATGCAAACCTTCATTTACACATCACCCAAAAGACTATGCATCATATCACATATTAAAGAATGTAGTTACTCACCTGGAATAAAGTTTGAACAGAGAAGAATTTTTGAGCCTGGACTTGATTTTTAATGTCTGGAAATGGTTTTTGATTTAGGAATGTTGAATCTAAAGCTTAAGATGGTCTAACTTTGATTCAATTCTGGTTGTAGTCTTCCTTGTTCAAATGAATTAAATCTTGAAAAACAAACTGGAATTCGAATTCTTCCCGAGCTTTAAAATTTGATTTTCTTTGATTTGTATCTTTGCTTTATTATGTTCAAGTGGTAAGAACCAGGAAGGGATTGTAGTTGTATTTATATAGAAAAGAAGGAAGTGTATCAAGCAAACATTAGTGTGGCTGTAGATTTTGTACGGGCCGAGATACTTTTTTTTTATTTGATCTAATCCTTTGCTTTAATTTGATTTGATTCATATGCAGACCTGATTTTGATTTCACATGACATGTCTTTGATTTTGTTTGACCTTGATAAAATGTTTTATGTGCTACATTTAATGATATGTCCCCCTTTTGTGTTTATATGCTTATCAACTCTTGTGTACATCTATATTTCATATGTGTACAAGTATTTTTCTTCTTCTGGTTTTACCTTATCCACTTTTGTATTTACATACATACCTTCCATAGCCATTTATATACCCAATGTAACCCTCTTATATGTATTCTCTTATACATGTTTTTCATCATCATCTATTTTCTATAATATTTTTGTTTTTTTATATATTTATTATAGTTTTCAAATCAATTTATATATATATCCAGATATTTTAATTATCGGGAATTTATTTATTAGACTTACCTAAAATAATATTTCAATGATTTAATTCAATTAATTATCAATTAACAACCATTAAAAAAATCGGGGTCGTCATATTCCTCCCCCCTTTAGAACTTTTCGTCCTCGAAAAGGAACGAAGCCAGAATTATTAAAATGCTTAAAATCAGATAAATTTCCTTTGATCATTTTTAAAATACTTTAAAGTCGTTATATTATTACTAAATTAGTTTTTATAAAAATACTTTCATAATGTTTCAACCAATCCATCCTTGTCCTTTCAGAAATTCGGTCATACGTTGATCATGCGTACGACTAAAAATCTATAAGTGCATGGCAGACCCGTTTTCAACATCCAGTGAAAATACTTTGAAAAATAATTTTATTGAAAATATAGAAAACAGTTTTTGAAAATGGAGGAAATATCCTTGGTGAGAATGCTCTAGAAGTCATCACCCCCATCCATGGTCGTAGTTACGTCCTGGGTTACGTTGCCATAGCAGCAAAAGTCCATGTAACGGTAGGCACTCCGCGCCCCTCGATTACGCCATGGAACCCACAGCAGATCGTAGTTACATTCCAGGGTTACGTTGCCATCGCAGCAAAAGTCCATGTAACTGTAGGAATCAGCGCCCCTCGATTTTCACTGTCAAAATGAAACTTCTTCACTTCGCAGTCTATCGATATAAAATTAAACGTAGACTGTTGGCTCTCAGCGGCACACACGACTTTCGCTATGTTACCATAGGTCGCAGTCTACCGATATAAAACCAAACGTAGACCGTTGGCTCTCAGTGGCACACACGACTTTCGCTATGTTACGATAGGTCGCAGTCTACCGATATAAAATCAAACGCAAACCGTTGGCTCTCAACCGCATACACGACTTTCTCTATGGTACACACTACTCATAATCCTCAGGAACTAGTTTTGTCCGGACTCCTCATAGGATCAACTTTAGAACCCCTCTTGGGGCTCAAGGCAGCACCACCCGGTGGCACTCCTAAGAAGTTCATTTCAAGGAAGCGCTATTTTCCCCAGAGCCATCATCAAAACACTTTATACTATACACATATAGTATCTTTCAAATCATACACCTAGTATGATCTCATACCAAGCTCCTTTACACAAAATCGATTGTCCTAAAATCAATAATTCTCAAACTAGGATTTTCAAATTTCAATATTGATTTTACCCAAAAATCAAAAGCCTTTCCAAATCCAAAGGTTCCCAAAACCTTTTTCCAAAATCCTCATAAGATCCTTTATATATATATATATATATAATTTTTAAAACTCTGGATCATTTCAATCTTGTATAAAACTCCTTTTATACTTCAAATGCAACGACCCGCCTTTCTCTCCACAGAAAGACGCATCATTTTTAAGAAAGAAAGGGGTAGAAAAGAGAAAAGACAGAGAAGAAACAAAGAACAACATCAGAATCTAAACAACGGAACGAATAAATTATATTAATCACATAATATATTACATAGCATCATATACATCAGAGTTACACAGCTTAACAACACATACTAGATAGTTATAAACACCTGTCTAGTTATACAACTCAATAAACAATAGTCAAATAACGACTCAGAGAACGCACAGCGGAATACTATATATCTATACGCTGAAGCCTCCTGCTCCATTGCTCCTCCAGGATTCGTCAAACCTAACCTGAATCCCTTGGCTACTCGTAAAATTTGAGTACCCAAGAGTTTAAGAAAAACAGAATAAACTCCGGGTCAGACATGGGTCTGGTGTGAGTAAACGGTTAAAGTTGCTTAACTTTAAAAACCTTTTGAAAGAAAAAGGTATCACGTAAGACTCCCCACACATAAACATGGGTAAGTTTTTACCTTACGCTAACCAAAACATTTGATAGGAAATCCAGTGATATTATAATAGGGTCTAGGGTTTGCTAATAAATATGAAATAGCCGAAATTGTTACATTTATTAAATTCCAGCTACTAGCCACAAAAGTGGGTAATACAATCAAATCCGAGGGTACTTATTGGATTTTGGATTCCATACAATGGCAGGGCTACCGGGGTTCCGCCTGTCACAGTACGGGGCCAAGATCACCGTACCGAGAAGCACTCCCACTCCCCTGCAACACAAAGCCAGAACCATTCCTTACTGAATAGTTCCGAATAAGATAACCTCACGGTTGTAGCTAGCAACCGCCCACACAACCGAATAAAAAGGGACTCTAGACAGGGGTTCATCTCATCCTACTTGGGCATGACCCACTTAGCCTTGCTGCACCTCCCCTGTTTTAGCCATTCCTGGTTGATGAGGCTTGAGGCTACGATTACCTTTATGGAACACATCACTTAGAATGCTCATCATCCACCTGACTGTGTTCTAAAAGCATTCAATCCATACAAGTTCGTTTCGGGTTCAAGCGAAACCGAAGGCATTATCTCGTTACACTCATTTTGGAATCACCCTCAGAGTTAACGACAATAACCCTTGCACTCTGAATCTTCATCTTCACTTGAGATTCACGACCTATCGTTAATTTGGATCGATGTGATTTTCGGATATCCAAATCTGGAAACCCGATCCCGGTCTCATCGAAATCCAAAACGTATCTTTTAGGTCCAAGTTGTTTAAGGTTAAACAATTCAATTCCATTATCTATATACACACAGATAGATAATTCAAAATATCATAATAGATAATCTACATTATCATCAAAACAGATAATTCATGTTATCAACACAAATAGATAACTCACACTATCATCTCAATGCAATCAAAGCATCCATATCATATATCACACATTCTTATCAGAGATATCAAACAACCAAGCCATTTAATATAAATCAGCTATCCATAAGCAATGATCTATAAATCACACCATTTATAATTAATTTAAAATGAATTAAATTAATTACTTTATCTCTTAATTAATTTAAAATAAATCAAATTAATTACCTTCATCACAATAAATCTTGCTTACTTATCCATTAATTGAACCAGTTAATTAATCACCATCTTAATTAATCAACCTTGATTAATTATCTTTAATTACATTAAGTAATTTACCCTTAATTCATTCCAGAAATTAATTATCTTCAAACCATTAAGTAATTAACCTTAATTACTCTATTAATTATAATTAATGACATTAATCCTTAATTAATTACAATTAATTACCTTACAATAACTTATTATGGATTAATTAATCTTAATTAATCCGTCCTTAATTATTTCCATTAATTACATTAATTAATGAACCTTAATCAATTACTTCCATTAATTAATTAACTATTAATTAACTACATTATTCCTTAATTAATTACATTAATTAATCATGCTTAAATTAATTAAATCAACTTTAATAATTATAAGCGGTAATAAATTACTCTTAATTACTTCTTAATTACTTTTATAAATCCTTTGATTTATTACACCAAGTAATAAATCCTTAATTACTTTACCAAGTAATTATCCATTTAAAATTACTTCCCATTTAGTAATTTCCCTTATCTAAATTACCTCCAGTAATTTATTCATCAATTACTTACCTTAAGTAATTACTCTTATCAAATCTCATTAAGTAAGCACACTTAATCCATTACCATGTGAATATCTTTAATTAATTAACAAATTAATTCACTTAACTTAATCACATTCATCTCATAAATCATAACCGATTAATTCATCCCTTAATTACTCTTTAACCAAATTAATCCTTAATTACAGATTAATTATCCTTCACCTATTAATTAATAAACCTTAATTATTAATCAATCCTTTAATACAAAGTAATCAATTCCTAATTACTTTTATAATTAATTAATCAATCCTTAATTACAAATAATTAACCTTTAATAATAGTTAATTAATTCTTAATTAACTTGAATTATAGATTAATAACCTCTTAATTATTAATCAAGAAAATCCAATTATTACTTAATAAAACTTTATTAAGTATTTCTTAATTACTAGTTTAATTAACTCTTAATTACTTAATTAATAAATAATTACAATTTAATCTTTAGTCGTTAATTAAGCCATCATAATTATTAGTTAATTAAATTAATAATTATCCTCAATTAATTACTTAATTAACCCTTTTTAATAATTAATTAAATTAATTAAACTTAAAATTTCTTAGTTAACTTAATTAATTATTACTCATTAAAAACTTAATTATCCTTAAGATAAAACATTATCTTTAATTATCCTTGAAAACTTTACTTAATTTAATTCATTAATTAAGTTTAACATATAAAGTAATCATTAATTACTTACCTTTAATTATTAATTAACAATCCTAAATTTCAAGTTAATAAATTACTTTAATTGTTAATTTATAAATCATTAATCATTAACTAATTTAATTAATAAATCACTCTTTATTTATCCCATTTATTATCAAACCTATATTAAGTTTTTAAGAAAAAACATTTCCTTATAAATTTCCCTTTTATATTCAAATTAAGTTTGAAAATAAGTTTAAGGATTTAACTTAAAACATTTAAACAAATTATTCAAATTTATTTATATAAACAATTCATTTCAAAGAAATGAATTTTAAGAAATAAATTTAGCTTAATTATTTAAAATTTAAAACTTACTTTATTTTAAATTTAAAAACTGGTTAAACATTTTACTTTGGGTTTAACCCATGTGTACTTCAACTAAAACCAAGTACATCATCTTTTCTTTTTAAAACAATCGGACTTAAATTTTAAAAACTGTTTTTAGTTTAAAAACTTAAACTGTTAAAAACCTTAACAGTCTTCCTACATGCTCGTATAAGCTTCCACTCGAGAAACATAACCCAAAACTCGATGCCTCCCTCGAGTCACTCACACGAAAAACTCGAGCAACGATCCAAACTCCCTTTTTCTTCCTAAAATTTTGGTTAATTAGTTTAAGTTAAAAAAATTTAAAACCTGTAACAAATATAACTGTTAATAAGTTTTAAATAAACACAGCCCATACTCGAGTTTAAACTCGAGCAAACTACCCCAAATCTTCGAGTTGCAATCCGAGACAATACATCTTCCTACCTTCCACAACTCACTAAAACACAAACAACCCTGTGCAAGTGCACCGTCACCAGAAACCACTCCGGCCATCGACGAACCTTCCGACGCGTCATCTTACATCACATCAACCCTCTCAGATCATCAAACCACCGTCACTAGCTCTCGAGTAAGATCGAGCAATCCCAATCGAAACTGAAACAAAACCAATGTCAGAGAAATCCTTCGTTCCCACCGCTCCGACATCCAGAGGTCAGATGACTCTGGCCACACCCTGCCGACACTCCATGGCTCCAATCCCCTGAGTATCGAGCAACTCGATCCACCATTGATGATACAACCATCCCAATTCCAAAAACATCCTAATTTAGGGTTAAAAACTTCTCTTGACCACCGTTGTCGCCACGGTGATCAGGGACCCCACCTGACATTTTTCTCGTATCCCTAGATCCTTCTTCTATCTCCACCCAAAATCCCTAACACCATAGATGTTCTGATCATCAGAAATCGACCAGGAACTACATTCCAGTTAATCACCAAATTCTTACTCATTTCAATTTTAAAAATTTTGATTTTTGTTTTAAAAATCTTATTTTCCATAAGTGATTCAAGAATTAAATTTGAATTAGTAATTTACAACACTTGAGTTTTACAAGTTTAAAGATTCATACTATTTTTCCCAAATACAAGCATACCTTTAGTTCATACATACTTGTTTATATTTTCAGTACCTAGATTATGCTAATACTTAGTTATTTTATTTTTAATCCAAGTGTTAACAATGAATAAATAAAAAGATATGAATTTTTATACATTTGTAAACATTAAAACCTGTAAACAGGGAGATATTGACATGCACAGTTCAAAACTATCATACATAAAGTGTTCATACCAAGATTATTCACATGCAAAGATAATTCATCTCAGAAATCATCTGAAAGCAAACTTAAAATTACTTAGCATTTGAATTAGAATGTTTACTCACTTTTTAATGAGATGCAGAGAGCTTGTATTTTCCTGGAAACTGAATACAAGTTTCTTGCTTTCCTGGAAACTGGAATGTTTGAGCTACAGTTTTGATTTAAACATTGAAACCACTTTGATGATAAGGCCTGTTGATTTTGAATTTGAGCTTATGCTTTCAGGTTAATTCCCCTCTAGATTGTATTTGAATTTAAGGAATGTAGTACAGGGTTTTGAAAATTTTGTTACAGGGTTTTGATCACAAGGTTTGATTTCTAGAAAGTGTTTTGCTGAGGTATATTTTACAGGTTTGAGGAATTTCAGAGTTGAAAGTGAAGATTGCATGGAAAATTCTAGTTTTCTTTTAGAAGTGAACTTAGATTTTAAAGAAAAAGAAAAGGAAGAGGAGATAGGGGTTTATATAGGTTAATTTTCAGTTTTTATTAAAATTCAAAGAAAATTTAAAATAATGTGACACCTGTCTTTAACTTATATTAGTATGCTAACACTTGTTATCTAAAAGGTTTATAACTTAACACTTGTCCTAATTTATTTTTATATTATTTATAAATGATTTTTAAAGGCTTTTTAAATTAATTTCCTAATTAACTAATATGTTTTCTTAATTTCTAAATGCTTTTCTGATTAAATTCCTAAAAAAATACATTTATAAATTTATAAATGTTTTCTAAATTTATATAAATACAATCTTTAAAGAAAATAGAATATAAATTAATTATAATTTAAATAAAAATCATATATAATATTTTTAACTCATTTTTAAATTCTAAAAAACTTTTCTATTTATTCCTATTAAATAAATTCTTTTTCCAATTTCTATAAATAAATTTCTTTAAAGAGAATAATATAAAACAAATCTTATTTTTAAATACAAACATTATCTATATATTTTAAATCGAAACTATATTATTATTTTTATTTTATGATGTATGTATATTCCCTTAAATTCAAATTTTATATTCAAATTCAAATTCAGTTTAAAAATCCAAATCTAAAATCAATTTAAATAAATATAATATCAATTTTAAACAAACTCATTATTATTTATAAAGAATTTATTCTATTTAAAATTCAATTTGATACACAGATATATATATTTAAACACACTTATTAATTTTGAAAATAATAAGTCAATTTTAGAAATTGAATTATACCAACTAAATAATTATTCTTATTTAAAATCAATCTATAATCATAATTTAAAACATCACATTTTCAATTGTTTGGCTATCTATATTTGAAATAACAATTTTATCATATTTAAACAATTTAATTAAGAGATTATCACATTTTAAATTACTTGAAATTCCGGGATATTACATTCCTCCCCTCTTAAAAGAATTTCGTCCTCGAAATTTAAAACAAAGATAATCCAATGTTTTATTTTATTATTTTAACCAATTCAAACATACATATCAGCAATACATAATCAAACAAATAATTTCACCCAAACAAACAATTAAATCAAACAACTCTAGCTATCTGGACACTGATCTGGATAAGCTTTCTAAAATTATCTCGAGTTTCCCAGGTATAGACACAGGGATACTCGCTCTATTAAATCCGAACTAGCTATACTGCTAAGCTACTGAGTTCCTACTCATCTAGATCAATAATCTGCATAAGATACCAGACTACAAACAAGTCTGATCAACAGCTAAATCCTTCAGGACTACTGGTTCCAAAACCAGTGATGGATCAAATACGTACTCTCTCAGAGACACGTGTAATACCTTGAATTCCACTCTTCCAAACTGGCAATTCAACTCTTCAGACCCAAGAACTTATCCTTATAAAACTCAAAAGAATCCAATATACCTCAGAGCTAACCTCATAATCTTATCAAATCTTATTGCTCCTTTTACAGGAGAAAACTTCAACAACATCGAAGTTTCCAACTTCGAATTCCAAATTCCTCCATCTCTTAACCTCAAAACTCTACTGACGATCCTGGACTGTTTACAGATCCTTCCTGATCAGCTCAACCTTCACTGATGCTTTGACAAACAAACTGGATCAAAAACAATCCAACACAAAGATTCTCTCAAGATCAATCCAAAACTAGAACTCAAATTCTACTTCACAATCAACAGTAGACTTCACACTTACTTCTCCTACCCGGAAAAGACAGAATAGGATCACTCGCCAACTTGCCTCAGATCCTGAAAAACTCCAGTAGAAACTCTCTAATCCAAAACATTGCAATTTTCGGTTGCTTCCACTCTAAAACAGCTGCCACCTTGCTTCCGCTGCATAACTCTGGTCTGGAGCAGATGAGAATGCAGTTGATGAACACAGGCGCAGACTAGACTGCACATCCCAAAAATAAGGTTCAACAGAAGTTCCAAGAAATACAGAGCTGCTTCACCCAAAACCTTCCTCCAGAAGCTGTCCTTCTACCTAGCTGAATTACCGATTAACTTCATGAACCAAGTCAATATAGAACTAAATCCTCAATGCGGGAAGATCTCTAATTTCCTTGAAGATATCAGGAAAATTTTCGACAACTCCATAACTCCTACATCCTCTAGAGATGCTTCAAACCCAAGCAAAAGATTATCCAAGAGAATCAGCCAAACTATTGCAAGTCACTTTTGCGATCAACCCAACCTAAATTCCAAAAATACCGTTCTCTCTTCACAAATCAGAACAGCTTACCCTTGACCAACTAGTCCATCGAAGAAACGGGTCCACTCCACTGCTTCTGATTTCCACCTCTAGGAAACTACTAAGCCAAAAAGATTCCTGCTGGAACACAAAACACTTCCGGGATGCTCCGTTTACACAGATGCCAAAGACTCCTATCCAAAGCTCTTTGATCATCAAAATCATATCAACTGATCCCAAACAGGACCTTGAGATGTGCAGACATCTCCTCAAGAAACTTGGGCCCCAAACCAAACACAAACATCCTGCTGAACTCAGCTACAATACCGAAGCAGATACACTTCCTTAAACTTGCTCCAAAAGAAAACATCTTCAGAGACATGCATAGTCTTTGTGCCTCATCCCGCAGCTACTACTTCATGAGGTTGCCAAGATACCATCACTTGATTCTGCCTAATCGACGGATCCAAAATTTCAAAATCCGCTCACACGAGCGCGATCAAACTTACACCCCAATGATGGACTCCGAACCTTAAGGTTTCCTTCAAAGATCATTGAAATCCTTACACCAAGCTGCAAAGCTTACTCGAGACGGTATTAGGTCTACAACATCGACAAATACTCTTCCAACCTCAAACATTCAAACTCCAACCATTGGTAGTCGTGTTACACACACCACTACTCTATCCACCTTCATAACTCATACTGGAAAACCCGAATAGGTAACCCAACGGATAGGTAGAAATATAGACACACACACACACACACAGTTATATATAAAAATTACAAGTACGCTCTCTCAAGAAAGACGTTACTACAGAGCCTAGGTATTCGCTCTACCAATGCTCTAATACCAAGTGTAATGACCCGCCTTTCTCTCCACAGAAAGACGCATCATTTTTAAGAAAGAAAGGGGTAGAAAAGATAAAAGACAAAGAAGAAAGAAAGAAAAACATCAGAATCTAAACAGCGGAACGAATAAATTATATTAATCACATAATATATTACATAGTATCATATACATCAGAGTTACATAGCTTAACAACACAGACTAGACAGTTATAAACACCTGTCTAGTTATACTACTCAATAAACAATAGTCAAATAACGACTCAGAGAACACACAACGGAATACTATATATCTACACGTCGAAGCCTCCTGCTCCATTGCTCCTCCAGGATTCGTCAAATCTTACCTGAATCCCTTGGCTACTCGTAAAAATTTGAGTACCCAAGAGTTTAAGAAAAACAGAATAAACTCCGGGTCAAACATGGGTCTGGTGTGAATAAATGGTTAAAGTTGCTTAACTTTAAAGACCTTTTGAAAGAAAAAGGTATCACGTAAGACTCCCCACAAATAAACATGGGTAAGTTTTTACCTTACGCTAACCAAAACATTTGATAGGAAATCCAGTGATATTATAATAGGGTTTTCAAATAAATATGAAATAGCCGAAAGTGTTACATTTATTAAATTCCAGCTACAAGCCACAAAAGTGGGTAATACAATCAAATCCGAGGGCACTTATTGGATTTTGGATTCCATACAAGGGCAGGGCTACCGGGGTACCGCCCGTCACAGTACGGGGCCTAGATTACCGTACCGATGATCACTCCCAATCCCCTGCAACACAAAGCCGGAACCATTCCTTACTGAACAGTTTCGAATAAGACAACCCCGCGGTTGTAGCTAGCAACCGCCCACACAGCCGAATAAAAAGGGACTCTAGACAGGGGTTCATCTCATCCTACTTAGGCATGACCCACTTAGCCTTGCTGAACCTCCCCTGTTTTAGCCATTCCCGGTTGATGAGGCTACGATTACCTTTATGGAACATATCACTTAGAATGCTCATCGTCCACCTGACGATGTTCTGAAAGCATTCAATCCATACAAGTTCGTTCCGGGTTCGAACGAAACCGAAGGCATTATCTCGTTACACTCATCTTGGAATCACCCTCAAAGGTAATGACAATAACCCTTGCACTCTGAATCTTCATCTTCACTTGAGATTCATGGCCTATTGTTAATTTGGATCGATGTGGTTTTCGGATATCCAAATCTGGAAACCCGATCCCGGTCTCATCGAAATCCAAAACGTATCTTTTAGGTCTAAGTTGTTTGAGGTTAAACAGTTCAATTCTATTATCTATATACACACAGATAGATAATTCAAAATATCATAATAGATAATCTACATTATCATCACATTAGATAATTCATGTTATCAACACAAATAGATAACTCATACTATCATCTCAATGCAATCAAAGCATCTATATCATATATCACACATATCTTATCAAAGATATCAAACAACCAAGCCATTCAATATAAATCAGCCATCCATAAGCAATGATCTATAAATCACACCATTTATAATTAATTTAAAATGAATTAAATTAATTACTTTATCTCTTAATTAATTTAAAATAAATTAAATTAATTACCTTAATCACAATAAATCTTGCTTACATATCCATTAATTAAACCAATTAATTAATCACCATCTTAATTAATCAACCTTGATTAATTATCTTTAATTACATTAAGTAATTTACCCTTAATTCATTCCACAAATTAATTATCTTTAAACCATTAAGTAATTAGCCTTAATTACTCTATTAATTATAATTAATGACATTAATCCTTAATTAATTACAATTAATTACCTTATAATAATTTATTATGGATTAATTAATCTTAATTAATCCATCCTTAATTATTTCCATTAATTACATTAATTAATGAACCTTAATCAATTACTTCCATTAATTAATTAACTATTAATTAATTACATTTTTCCGTAGTTAATTACATTAATTAATCATGCTTAAATTAATTTAATCAACTTTATTAATTATAAGCGGTAATAAATTACTCTTAATTACTTCTTAAGTACTTTTATAAATCTTTTGATTTATTACACCAAGTAATAAATCCTTAATTACTTTACCAAGTAATTATCCATTTAAAATTACTTCCCATTTAATAATTTCCCTTATCTCAATTACCTCCAGTAATTTATTCATCAATTACTTACCTTAAGTAATTACTCTTATCAAATCTCATTAAGTAAGCACACTTAATCAATTACCATGTGACTATCTTTAATTAATTAACAAATTAATTAACTTAACTTAATCACATTCATCTCATAAATCATAACCGAGTAATTCATCCCTTAATTACTCTTTAACCAAATTAATCCTTAATTACAGATTAATTATCCTTCAACTATTAATTAATAAACCTTAATTAGTAATCAATCCTTTAATACAAAGTAATCGATTCCTAATTACTTTTATAATTAATTAATTAACCTTGATTAACTAATTAATTAACTCTTAATCATTAATTAATAAAACTTAATTATTAATTAACAACCTTAATTACAAATTAATTAACCTATAATTATCATTAATCAATCCTTAATTACAAATAATTAACCTTTAATAACAGTTAATTAATTCTTAATTAACTTGAATTATAGATTAATAACCTCTTAATTATTGATCAAGAAAACCCAATTATTACTTAATAAAACTTTATTAAGTATTTCTTAACTACTGTTTAATTAACCCTTAATTACTTAATTAATAAATAATTACAATTTAATCTTTAGTCATTAATTAAGCCATCATAATTATTAGTTAATTAAATTAATAATTATCCTTAATTAATTACTTAATTAACCCTTTTTAATAATTAATGAAATTAATTAATTAAACTTAAAATGTCTTAATTAACTTAATTAATTATTACTCATTAAAAACTTAATTATCCTTAAGATAAAACATTATCTTTAGTTATCCTTGAAAACTTTACTTAATTTAATTCATTAATTAAGTTTAACATATAAAGTAATCATTAATTACTTACCTTTAATTATTAATTAACAATCCTAAATTTCAAGTTAATAAATTACTTTAATTGTTAATTTATAAATCATTAATCATTAACTAATTCAATTAATAAATCACTCTTTATTTATCCCATTTATTATCAAACCTATATTAAGTTTTTAGGACAAAACATTTCCTTATAAGTTTCCTTTTTATATTCAAATTAAGTTTGAAAATAACTTTAAGGATTTAACTTCAAACATTTAAACAAATCATTCAAATTTATTTATACAAACAATTCATTTGAAAGAAATGAATTTCAAGAAATAAATTTAGCTTAATTATTTAAATTTTAAAACTTACTTTATTTTAAATTTAAAAACTGGTTAAACATTTTACTTTGGGTTTAACCCATGCATACTTGAACTAAAACCAAGTACATCATCTTTTCTTTTTAAAACAATTTGACCTAAATCTTAAAAACTGTTTTTAGTTTAAAAACTTAAATTGTTAAAAACTTCAACAGTCTTCCAACATGCTCGTATAAGCTCCCACTCGAGAAACATAACCTAAAACTCGATGTCTCCCTCAAGTCACTCACACGATAAACTCGAGCAACGACCCAAACTCCCTTTCTCTTCCTAAAATTTTGGTTAATTAGCTTAAGTTAAAAAAAAAAAACCTGTAACAAATATAACTGTTAATAAGTTTTAAATAAAACACAGCCCCTACTCGAGTTTGAACTCGAGCAAACTACCCCAAATCTTCAAGTTGCAATCCGAGACAATACATCTTCCCAACTTCCACAACTCACTGACACAGACACCTCCTTGTGCAAGTGCACCGTCACCAGAAACCACTCCGGCCATCGACGATCCTTCCGGCGCGTCATCTTACAATACAACAGCCCTCTCAGATCATCAAACCACCATCACTAGCTCTCGAGTAAGATCGAGCAATCCCAATCGAAACTGAAACAAAACCCATGTCAGAGAAATCCTTCGCTCCCACCGCTCCAACCACCAGAGGTCAGATGACTCTGGCCACACCCTGCCGACACTCCATGGCTCCAATCCCCTGAGTATCGAGCAACTCGATCCACCATTGATGATATAGCCATCCAATTCCAAAAACGTCCTAATTTAGGGTTAAAAACTTCTCTTGACCACCGTTGTCGCCACGGTGATCAGGGACCCCACCTGACATTTTTCTCATATCCCCAGATCCTTCTTCTATCTCTATCCAATATCCCTAACACCATAGATGTTCTGATGATCAGAAATTGACCAGGAACTACATTCCAATTAATCACCAAATCCTTACTCATTTCAATTTTAAAAATTTTGATTTTTTGTTTTAAAAATCTTATTTTCCATAAATGATTCAAGAATTAAACTTGAATCAGTAATTTACAACACTTGAGTTTTACAAGTTTTAAAGATTCCTACTGTTTTTCCCAAATACAAGCATACCTTTAGTTCATACATACTTGTTTATATTTTCAGTACCTAGATTATGCTAATACTTAGTTATTTTATTTTTAATCCAAGTGTTAACAATGAATAAATAAAAAGATATGAATTTTTATACATTTGTAAACATTAAAACCTGTAAACGGGGAGATATTGACATGCACGGTTCAAAACTATCATACATAAAGTGTTCATACCAAGATTATTCACATGCAAAGATAATTCATCTCAGAAATCATCTGAAAGCAAACTTAAAATTACTTAGCATTTGAATTAGAATGTTTACTCACTTTTTAATGAGATGCAGAGAGCTTGTATTTTCCTGGAAACTGAATACAAGTTTCTTGCTTTCCTGGAAACTGGAATGTTTGAGCTACAGTTTTGAATTAAACATTGAAACCACTTTGATGATAAGGCTTGTTGATTTTGAATTTGAGCTTATGCTTTCAGGTTGATTCCCCTCTGGATTGTATTTGAATTTGAGGAATGTAGTACAGGGTTTTGAAAATTTTGTTACAAGGTTTTAATCATGAGGTTTGATTTCTGGAAAGTGTTTTGCTGAGGTATATTTTACAGGCTTGAGGAATTTCAGATTTGAAAGTGAAGATTGCATGGAAAATTCTAGTTTTCTTTTAGAAGTGAACTTAGATTTTAAAGAAAATGAAAATGAAGAGGAGATAGGGGTTTATATAGGTTAATTTTCAGTTTTTATTAAAATTCAAAGAAAATTTAAAATAATGTGACACCTGTCTTTAACTTATATTAGTATGCTAACACTTGTTATCTAAAAGGTTTATAACTTAACACTTGTCCTAATTTATTTTTATATTATTTATAAATGATTTTTAAAGGCTTTTTAAATTAATTTCCTAATTAACTAATATGTTTTCTTAATTTCTAAATGCTTTAAAATTAAATTCCTAATAAACAAATACATTTATAAATTATAAATGTTTTCTAAATTTATATAAATACAATCTTTAAAGAAAATAGAATATATACTAATTATAATTTAAAAACTTTTCTTTTTATTCCTATTAAATAAATTCTTTTTCCAATTTCTATAAATAAATTTCTTTAAAGAGAATAATATAAAACAAATCTTATTTTTAAATAAAAACATTATCTATATATTTTAAATCTAAACTATATTATTATTTTTATTTTAAGATGTATGTATATTCCCTTAAATTCAAATTTTATATTCAAATTCAAAGTCAGTTTAAAAATCCAAATCTAAAATCAATTTAAATAAATATAATATCAATTTTAAAAAAACTCATTATTATTTATAAAGAATTTATTCTATTCAAAATTCAATTTGATACACAGATATATATATTTAAACACACTTATTAACTTTAAAAATAATAAGTCAATTTTAGAATTTAATTATACCAACTAAATAATTATTCTTATTTAAACAATCTATAATCATAATTTAAAACATCACATTTTTTATTGTTTGGCTATTTATATTTGAAATAATAATTTTTTCATATTTAAACAATTTAATTAAGAGATTATCACATTTTAAATTCCTCGAAATTCAGGGATATTACATCAAACACTTTCAAAATCCTTTCCTTCTGGCAATAGATTCAGCAAGAGGAGGTTTATCTTAATAAAAAAGATATATAACATTGTTTATTCAAAATCAAATATTCAAATTTGATTACTCCCTCCTTCTTCTTTTTTTAAGTTGTTTCCATCATACTTATCATCATAAAAATATTCAAATTTCATTTTTATCCATTGTATATTTCACGAAAATACTTTCATTTCAAAAGAAATCATTACACATTTCTTATTCACAAATTTTCTATATCAATTTCATTTCAAATCCGTACGATGTACACTTATCATCCGTACGCTATACCAATTTGATCGCTCACTCGATCACACAATTTCACTTCCGAACTAGTATCGTCCACCCGACTTCCTAGTGCGGACACAGATCTGGTTTCTTGATCAGAAACCGTTGTTCTCCTTGCATAGCCATAACTATGATAGAGAATATCCAGAACCAATCAACAATCCATATCCAGGTTCGCTGTCGAAAATTGAGTGGAAAATCCTAATTCGGATTGATAAACTATGTCGAAATTCTATGCTCGAATCTGGATCAAATCACTATGCGAATAGAATAATATACGTACATTCTACGTATTTAACTTCATTGATTATTAACTATATCAATTTCCTTTCTATTCATCCTCACATTGAACTTTATTAACTTAATCACATTTGCCTTAATTCTCATTTGGATTATCACTTCAATTCTTATCTCAGTTGGGTATTTAATCAATAACAGCTTGAACTCCGACCAGTTTATGTTTAGTAAATAACTTGAAAATTTTAAAAATAGATAAGTAGTTAAAAATAATTAATAGTTTGTAAAATAGCTATAAAGTAGTTAAATAATTGTAAAATAGTTGGAAAATAGTCAAATAGTTTTAGAGATTTTAGATAATTGCAAAATAGTTTTAAAATAGTAATTAATTTGTACAATAGTTGAAAAATAGTAATTAGTTTATAAAACAGTCGAAAATTGTTCAACGGTTTCAAAAATAATTGTAAAACAAATATTAAATAATTTGGCTTCAAAAAGAAAGGTTGTACATATTAAATAGCTTGAAAAAAATAAGTTTATATTAAAACAATTTATATTGAAAATAGCCCAAAGTCAAACTGTTCAATTCCCAACCTCCAATCCCATAAATTCAATTTAAATTTCCACTTTCATTTTAAATTGATCCAATTCTAATTTGAATAACTTTAATTTCCCTTGTACTTGGTTTATTCTCAATTCAAGTTGAATTAGCCTTAATTTCTCTCCAAATTCAAATCAAATTCCACTTAATTTTAAACATTTTCATTTTAACTACAATTCCAAATTATCCAATTTAATTTGGACTAATTTCAAATTGAATCCACTTCAATTTCAAATTATTTCAATTTCTATAAATTAGTCCAATTCCTATTTGACTTTGAACTCATTAAATGTTTGATTTTATTTCAAATTAATCCAATTCAAATTTTCCATTTGAATTTTATACTTACCATCTTCAATTCAAATTAATTTAGACTAAATTCATTTTGAACTAAGGCAATTTAGATCTCAACTTTAAACCATCTCGAATTATAAATTCGAGTTAAATTTTAAAGGTTGATTTAATTCTTTAAATCAAATTAACTTATATCTTTAAACCGTTTAATCCTGAATCCAAAATCCATTTTAAACTTATTTCAAAATTCAAACAATATTTCAAATCCCTTTTAAACAACTAAATCTTTGAAATTCAATTTATCACCAAACTTAAATTTTAAACCCAACCTTTCAAGTTTATCTTAAACATTTAAGTCTTAAGTCCAAAATGATTCCATACATTAATTCACTACATACTAGTAGTTCATACATTACATACATTTATCCAAAATAAGAGTCTTACAGAAGTCATAAATCTAGATGCCTTTCTATTACCTAGAGGTTTGGAAAGAATGGAGCACTAATACTCCTACAAGAATACTTCCTATGGACTTCCTTCCAAAGGGCAAAGCCCGAACGTACACTTCTCAACAGGGTGTCCCCACTTATAACATTTACCACAAAATGTTTCTACCCTGTCATCAATCTGGATAACCTTCACGCCTCCAACAGTACGTTCCACAGCCTTACTCCTCTTCTGCCTCTCGAAACAATTCCTAGCAATGTGTCTTGTCTTCTTACAATGATAGCAGATAGTCGACTCATTGACCTATTCAACTGGTTTACGCTTCGTCTTTCTCACTTTAGGGCAATGATTTAGAAAATGTCCTTTCTTATGACACTTAAAACACAAGATCTCAGAGCGAAACCGTTGGAATGTACCCTTCAATTCCTCCCTTGTTTTACTGCACTTGGCTGCGTAATGTCCCTTATTGAAACATCTGTAACAGGTGACATTATCATAAGGCCCTGGTTAAGCCTTTTCCTTAACCTGTTTCTCATACTCTTGAATTTTCTCTTCTCAATTCTTACGTACAGCTGTTCTTTGCTCTCTGCATCGATCCTTCCACTCTTCCCTCTTAGTCATCTCTCTCAAAGACTGAATTCTAGAGGGGCTTCCTAACCTATAAATTAGACTTAATTAGAAGAATTCAACTTTTACTCTTATATTAATCTGCTTACCAAGTTATACTTTATGTAAAAGTTTACTTCCTTAAAACATTTCATTTTGCTTTATCATTATTAGGAGACAAACATCCTAGTATTTTTATTACCACCTAATTTGATTTGAAACCAAATTTAAGTCAAATGTTCCTTATAAGAATGGTACATTCTATTCAATTCCTACTTGGATATATATATATATATATATATATATATATATATATTTACAACTTAAATTCCTATTCAATTCCAATAATTTAACATCCCATTGCTTTAGTATTTATTACAAAGAAATATTGCCTTATATGTCAAAATATATTCTTATATAATATCATTTAAAATTTTATATAAGCAAATAACAAGTATGCTCTCATATATATATACTCAACTCATTGTAAGGTACCATTGACCCTATCCTTAATGAGTAATCCCAACAGAGCCAAGGTTCTCGCTTAACCTTTCGGCTCTGATACCAACTCTAACGACCCGAAATTTTCGAAACCGAAAATCCCAGATATTTATGAAAAAGAAGAAAGAGATAGAAGAAGATCAGAAACACTAACTTCTCACATTCGTAGCGGATAAAATATAATAATAAATAATAACAGTTTACAAAAGAATAATATATCTATCGATTATATTTAATACATCAGAGTTACACATATATACAGACACTCGATATACACAACCATCATGTCTCAGATATTCAACAAATTAAATAAAACGGAAATACTCTATACGTTCTTGCCATCCATCTCGCCTCTTGAGCCCTAGAACGTCCCTACCTGAAAATCTGTAATACTCAGTCTGACCCGAGCATTACATCAAAGTAACACCTGGGTCAGGCTGGAAACCAGCGTGAGTAAATCCATCCAACATGGAATACAAAGCATACAACTTATTTAAAACCCAGGGTAACTCGTATCAATTTACTAAGTCACAATTTATTACAAACATCACTTATTCCACACATCAATTTCTAAGTACTAAAATTTAGATTTAGATAGTCCAATTCATTTAAATCACTGCATTCCAGCCTATAGATTTTACATATCAATCTATAAAATTCGAAGTGGTTTCGGATATTTACTAATACCCGACTCCAGTATCTTCGAATTCGATACCATCTTAACCCAAATTATTCAAGTGAAAAGCAATTCAACTATAAATACTAGATGTCACTTTTTACACAGCAGTTCATCATCGACAGATAACCACATTATCATTGTCCATCCAATCATATCACAAAACATTTCATATCAGAGATATCAATCAATTCAAGGCATTTAATCATCACCAAATCATTCATAAGCAAGATTGATCAATTCCAAAAATTAATTCTAATCTTAATTACGTAGATTACCATTTACTTAATATTAATCAATTATAAACCAATTAATCAATCACCCTTAATTATCTTTCTTAATTAATCACCTTTGACTAATTATTCTTTAATTACAATAAGTAATTAACTCTCAGTTAGTTACACGAAGTAATTATCGTTAACCATTTACAGTAATTGGTCTTTTCATTAATTAATTATTTACATTAATTAATGATCCTTAATTAATCACTTTCATTAATCAGCCTTAATCAATCATAAAGAGTAATTAACCATCCTGTAATTTATTTATATTAATTAAATAATCCCTTAATTAATCATATTAATCCTTTGATTAATTCCACTAAGTAATTTAATCCTTAATTACTTCTCCTAAGTGATTAATCTTTAATTATTTCCCAATAAGAAATTTCCCTTATATTAAGTTACAACTGATAATTAATCCATCAACTACTTTACTAAATAATTACACTTATCAATTCCATTAGGTAATCATCAATCACCAAAATCCTTTGATTAACTACACCAAATAATTAATCTTTAATTACTTCTACTAAGTAATTTATTCTTTATTTCCTACTTTTTGATTATCAAAATCTTAATTACCTTTAAGATAAATCATCATCTATGTTAATTACTTAATCATATTATTTAAAGACCTTCAACCTTTAATTATCACTTAATTATTTATAACAATTAAGTTTAAATATCTTAAATTTTAACTTGATAAACTTAAGTTAAACAAACATATAATTTCTTAATTAACGGTTTAGAAAACATTTATAAAGGAAAAGAATTTATTTAAGATAAGTTTAAAACAATTTCATTTCAAAACTTACTTTTTAAAAAACTTTTAACAACATTATTAAAACTTGCTTATTAACTACTTCGGGTTAAATCCGAACCTTACTCGAGACTGGCTTCGAGTTTCCCCCTTCCTTTTTTATCTTTATTTGTTTTACTCTGGTCAAAATAAAATAAAAACTGCTGTTACACAATTCAACGAACACGAGTAATAACTCGAGCCTTACCCTCACTGTCTCGAGAACCACTTCGAGACAATCTCAACCTAACACCCAGACAAGGTCAATGATGTCGTGCACGCGCACAGCTCAACCCTGCCGCCGCGACTACCGATGAACTCCTCCACATGCCGACATTCAACACTTCAATCAACTCCGACCTTCGATCCATTGCCACGAAGTCCAAAAAAAAATCGAACATCCCCAGTTGAGACTGGAAACTCAACATCACCAGAAACCAGCCTCGACCAGGCCATCCTGATCACCTGAAACTCCATCGCTCTGTCCACACCTTCGTCCACAATCCACACACGTTCCCTCCACGTCCAGTCCAACTCGACACTCTATCGACGGCGAAATCACAAAAAAACTGACCACGTCTCCTCTGGGTCCTTAAACCCTAGTTCTAACTACCACCGATACCACGACCACCGAAAGCTGCTTCCACTATTTCTCTATCATTCCCAAACATCAAGCCAGCTCTGACAAAAATCCGGCCATCCAATAGTTTGTCGATTGCCGGAAACAACCCAAAATCCAAAATCTGATCAATATCGAACTGCACTACCAATACTCTACTAAAAATCAAGATTTTTACCTTAAAAATCCTAATTTACAAAGGGAATTCAAACTTTATAATTAGAAATTGAAATTAGCATGATATATTTTTGACATATATTAGTTTATCATAGAAATTATTTATTTTTAAGATAATTTCTAACTGTAAATACTAGTCACTATTTTTAAAATCCATAAAAAATTGTAATGGTCAATTTTCATTTATATATTTTAGCCTAAATTTGATGACAGAGGAAGATATAAAAAATTTATTTGAAAGTGGAGCCTGTAAAATAACAGGTCATGTTCAATCCTTCACACAGATACTCACAAACTAATCATCTCATAACCATACATATTCATATGAATCCATGCATATAAACATCATTTATTTTACTACTTCAACCTTTATCATGTGTATCAGCATAATAATCAAATCATAAAAACTATTTTTAAATTAAAGGTTTTACTCACTGTTATAATATGTTTGAACAGAGCTTGTGTATAACAGTGGCATATATGTTCATATATAAACAGATATGCATATATCTTTCCACTTAATATTCATTAACATATGAATCCATCCATGCAAACCTTCATTTACACATCACCCAAAAGACTATGCATCAGATCACACTTTAAAGGATGTAGTTACTCACGTGGAATAAAGTTTGAACAAAGAAGAATTTTTGAGCCCAGACTTGAATTTTAATGTCTAGAAACAGTCTTTGATTTAGGAATGTTGAGTCTAAAGCTTAAGATGGTCTAACTTTGATTCAATTCTGGTTGTAGTCTTCCTTGTTCAAATGAATTAAATCTTGAAAAACAAACTGGAATTCGAATTCTTTCTGAGCTTTAAATTTTGATTTTCTTTGATCTGTATCTTTGCTTTATTATGTTCAAGTGGTATGAACCAGGCAAGGATTTGTAGTTGTATTTATATAGAAAAGAAGGAAGTGTATCAAGCAAGCATTAGTGTGGCTGCAGATTTTGTACAGGCCGAGATACTTCTTTTTTTTATTTGATCTAATCCTTTGTTTTAATTTGATTTGATTCATATGCAGACCTGATTTTGATTTCACATGACATGTCTTTGATTTTGTTTGACCTTGATGAAATGTTTTGTGTGCTACATTTAATGCTATGTCCCCCTTTTATGTTTACATGCTTATCCATTCTTATGTACATCTATATTTCATATGTGTACAAGTATTTTTTTCTGGTTTTGCCTGATCCTCCTATGTATTTACATACATACCTTCCATAGCCATTTATATACCCAATGTAAGCCTCTTTGTATTCTCTTATACATGTTTTACATCATCATCTATTTTTCATAAGATTTTTGTTTTTTATATTTATTATAGTTTTCAAATCAATTTATATATATATCTAAATATTTTAATTATCGGGAATTTATTTGTTCGACTTATCTAAAATAATATTTCAATGATTTAATTCAATTAATTATCAATTAACAACCGTTAAAAAAAAATCGGGGTCGTCACACTTTCCAAATTACTAAAACAACTTTGCTCCTTTTCCATGCAAGAAAGGACTTGTGCATTTATGGTGATGGATATAAGTGTAATTATGTTGTTCCTTAAGCGTACTTAAATACTTTTTTGTCAAATTATGCTTTGACACCTTTCTTTCATGTTTTATTTTATTTACTTTCCTAATGTAACTTTTTTGTCTTATATGCTAGATGTATAAGTGTTTAAAATTTGTAAAGTTGTACACATATGTTACAAACATATCAGTTTTGGTCTAAAATGGTGTTTTTATTGATAAATTTTACAGTCAAAATTTGACGTTTTTGTTAAACTATATATTAAATTAACCAAACTTAAAATCAAATTTTGAATTCTTTAAATAAATTAAAACATGTCTATTCATATTTTAAAATTATGTATAAATAATATCAAAATCTCTATTTAACAATGTATGTAAAATTGACAAAATTTGGTTATTTTTGTAAAATGATTATTAATATATTTTAAAATATTTTAATACACTTTTATTATCTTTATTAGGTGATTTTAATAAGATCTAAATTTTCATATAAATATTTAAACCTATTTAATTAAGCCTTTATTTATTTTTAACAAAACTAAACTTTTGCTGAAAATCCATGTTTACGCTTTTAATTATTAACTATAAGAATAAATAATTTCTCTATTATTATTTATTATATATAACTTATTTATTTAAGTTTTAAATTCTTTTAAATTTAAAATAAACAAAATATCTTATTTTCGAAGTAGCAAAATTACGGATCGTTACAGAGGCAGAGCTATGATAAGGGGTTTGAGGATACCACTGCCCCAAACTAGTCGCCATCTGATAGGTCCATGTAGAGATCCAAGAGATTTGAGTTGAGCAGCAGCACCAGAACCATGAGATTGGGTGCATAGCCTCTACACTACGCCCATTCAAAGGTTGCGGCAATGACTTGAGCTCACATAAAGGATCGGGACCATCCCATGATCTATAGGTAGTATTTTGGGATTATTAGTGTTGTATTTGTTTTTCCTTCCAGCATTTGTCCTTTTCTTTCTTTAGGTTGTTTGGGTTGTAACCATTGGTTGTCTCTTGTATAAAAGGCATGTATGGTATGTTATGAGATATGTTCCTATTTATTCACTATACTGTTGTTTCTACATATGTTAAATGCTCCTATATGTACTTTTGGAAGCAACGGTATAAATATGAAAAATCTAATAAAGAGACTTAACTAAAGGTGGATGTAATATAACACTGGAAGTTTATAAACTAACAAATTTTAGCAAGTGAAAGACAAGCAAATGTTGTTATTAAAATCATGAGTCATTATTCATACTTCTTATTAAAATAAAATTATAAATTTAAAGGTCCTGAACTATTTACGAAAGGCTACGATTGAACATATGCATTAGCTCATGACTAATTTCCAACTACGTTGAAATATGGCTTGACTTATTTAAATGGGAAAGTTGAATGCTATGAAAAATGCATCTAAAAAGAAAAATTAGCATTTATATTATTTTTGGCATTCAAATTATTTATGGACGTTTTTGTCCTAATGTTTTAAAAGAAATGGTGCTTAATTGTTTTGGAAGTTTAACTTTTCAAACCGAGTATAAATTTGATTGAAAAGGATTTTATGGACGGTTTTGGTTTTCTAATGCCATGTAAGCGTAGAAAAGATAAATGGGTTAATACATAAGAATTTAGCAGTGCATTAAAGTTGACGTTAGGATAAGGCGCAGACGATAACAAGGAAAAAGCTATTTTAATCTTGGAATTTCTATTTTCATACCTTGTCAACAACATACGAGAATCTGTTTTTGGATTCAGTTCTGTTTTAGATCTTGAAAACAAGCCTCCTTACACGTACTGTACATGAAAAAATTTGGTGAAAATATGGGGCAACAAAGACATTTCCAATGTACAACGAGATTGGTACCAAATAAATTAGTAACAACATAAAATTATCCACCTAAGTTCCTTTTTCTGACATAGAAGTGAACATCTAGGATAAAAAAAATACGACTCGTTAGACTTTAGGATGGTAGGAATTGAATGTAAAATTGGTTAAACCGTGCTTCTATTCATAGGAGTGTGGAATTTTTATGTAAAAAAGATCTTCCAACCCCCGAACACATATAGAACTGCCAGTATATATTGGTTGTTTGTATAATATTTTCGAAAATGTTTATAAAAGAATACATTTACATAGAAGAGCTCGATTTAGAATCATTTTGCATACATATTTTCTATGCAGTGATACACTATGCACTTGTGCACATTTGGTTGTTAATTGTTGTGCACTAATTGTTTGGGTAGTTTAGAGAGATTTCTGTATTACTCCATGATTAAATCATTGGAGTAACTTTGGGAATGAATTTTTTTTAAGGAAGAATAATGTAACACCTAATAAAATTACGTTAATAATTAAATAATTAATCAGACTCCAAAAATGGAATTTGAGTAAATGGTGAAATTTGGCCACAAAACTTGCAACATGGCGTTTCTGGCGATTTTCTATGCAACTTTCATATTTGCAGTTTGCAATTGTAGTTCGAATGAAGAAGTTACAGACATTTAAATAAATAGAAACGAAAATAACTAAATAATAAATTATGGTAGTAAATATGTATTTAAACCAGGACACCCTATCGAACCCTAATATGAGGCGGTTGACCTCTAGCGGTCAATCGCTAATAGGTGTAGGGTCGACTGGTTGAAACATTTCAGCCATAGTTTGAACCTTGGCCAACGGCCCAGATTTAATAATTTAATCTAACTGATACGACTAATTCTAGATCCTATAAATATAGGTCTAACCCCTCCCTTCTCTTCTTATATTTTCTGATTTAGAGCCTATAAATATTAGTCTATATTTCCCTTTTCTCCAAATCTCTTCTCAGATCAATAATTTTAATGGCACATGTATGCACTTTTATACATATTTCTTGGGATTAGAAAGGAGATGGAGTTGGTTTAAGGAATCAGATTCAGATCTGGGGATTTGGAAAGCTTTTATAAGTGAATGGGAAATTATGTAATTTACTTATGACACTGGAATATTTGATGTTTAATCCTTACTATAAATATAAAGAGTTGTAGGTTTGAATTAAGCATAGAAAACAATGCCTACATATTTTGTAAATAAATAGGAATAATCTGCAAATTTGTCCCCAAGTTATTAAAGGTTGAATATGGATAAAGATGTAGTATTTGTTCTAGATCTACAATTAGGTTGTAAAAATATTAGTGAAATTTTGGTTTGATTTGATTCTATTTAGAACGTAAGTTTTGTGTTTTAATTTGGTGTAAATACCATTCTTTAATCTCCATGAATTTGTCTAATATCCTAATCATAGGAAAAGTGCAATGTTTGATTTGACAAGGAATATACATCAAAAAAGGTAAGAGATGTGTAAATTATGGATTTTCTTTCTGTAGTTTACATTGTTTATTTCAATAAAAAGGAAATCAATAATTCCTTATAATTTCAAACTAAGCAAATATCTTAGTTTGGGCTAATTTATGGAAGGTTGCAACGGGAAATCTTTTTGGAAGGTTAATTCTTAAAGATTAAAATATAGAATGAAATATTCTATTTAAAGGATTAATAAATGGAAATGTGGAAAAAATAAATTAATAAAACGACATAAATGCGCTAAAATATACAAAATAAAAATATTAATAATACAACGTATCATACATTAATGTTCGCAATAAACGTAAATTTAACGTTAGAATAAATCGTATAATAATAGGTAGGATTGTAAAATAAAGATGGAAGGATAGTTCCAAAATTGCATTGGCAATAAATGTGCAATAAATTGGGAGTTACAATAATTTAAGTTATAAATGGATGAAATGGGATCGATTATGATATTAGTAGATTAATCATGGAAAATATAAGGAAGAAATAATAGTAATTTTGAATAAGTAAATAAATATCTTTACTTAGTGGGTTGGGATGCGAGGTCAGTAGAGTTACATAATAAAACTCTTCCCTTCACTCACAGGCTACTAGTAGTTGTGTACACATACTACTGATATGAGACATCTCTAACCATATGACCCATGGGAGAAGGGATATATGAAGGGTATAGGACCTGCTTTTGGGTTGGAGGTATTAAGTCTTTGATTGGGGGACTGCCTACTCCATATTTAGGAAGTATGAAATGGTCAAGGTTTGCAGTTAGGCACAGTAAAGGATATATTTGAAAGTTCCACTTCAATAAGAAGTATTAAGTGGTTTAAGAGATTTTCGCAATGTCTACTAGATAGGTACTGATGAGGGATACGCCTTTGGAATAGGTGTTAAATGGTGGGGACCTACCTTAAATAAGGTATTAATTGGTCAGCATCTGCCTAATTCCACCAATAAGGTATTAAATGGCTTAGGTATTATCTCTCATATGGCTAGGACATTATTGATGATAGATGCGGCAATTACGTATTATAACACCATATATAGAAGTCAACTCTATGGCTAGGATCGATAGAACAACATTGATGATGCAAAGGGCCTGCTTCGGGGAATGAGATATTAAATGGCTGTTGGTTCTGCCTCCTCCCTATTCAAGAAGCATCAAGTGGTCGAGTTTTGGGTAGCATATATACAATAGGCATATGTCGGTATTATATACATTAGAGAAGGTTTGGTAGAAATATCATATGCGCATTAAACAGATTAACCGTAAGTAATAAGACATAACATTTAAATAGAAACCAATTGGTATAAGTTTGTGGTATGGATTAAGTATGAAATTTTACAACTACCAGAATGTAGTTCTAAACCCCCTCCTCCTTACTACCTACGGGATAGATTTAGAGGAAAGCGACAATGGAGCAAGATGGGACGATTAATAAAGAAGTCTTCTTATTCACGCTTGATACTGACAGAGCAATTGGACCTCTAAGGAATATCATTGACTACAAGGTAGTAGCCTCAGTCCGTATTTATATATTATTATATTTTCTTTTCTGCTATGAGTTTAGTTTGATCTTCTCTAATATTCTCATGTGCACTACGGGTTACCAAAACCAACAATTCGTACCCTAATGGACTTGAGTTTCGATTTTTGTTCGCAATTCTAGCCTATTAAGATGCAAGTTGTTACAATATATTATTACCAAAGCGTAATATATGATGAGCACCTTAAATGTTGAATCAAGCGCCTCATAATCCAATGTTGACTCCTCTAAAAAGTGCAAATAACTAGAAGAGAATACTGCTCCTTTGAAATTGATTTAATTTGATTTGGAAATGTATCGACATGGAATTTTAGACTTGTTAAAATCACCGAAAGCCCATCCATTCTAAAATAAAAAAACGAAAACTACCAATTAAATATAGAATATCATTTGATAAATAAGTAACACTACTAAATGTACAGGATACAATTATAGTAATACAACTTTTTAGAGTAATTATTTATATTACAAGGTGTGCTTTAATACATACCAAATACAAATGCTATTGTGACGACCCGGAATTTTCGAGCATTTAAAATCGGAATATTTAATTGATTTTAAGTATTTAAAGGTTAATTCTCAACTTAAATTACGAATATCATAATTTATTTGACAATTAGATTGTTGAATTAAATAATTTGAATTGGATAAAATATGAAACCTGAGATTTTAAGCCTGTTAAAAATATAATTTGAAAGCTTATAAATTTATATTGATAACATTGAATATAATAAAAGTGTTAAAATGGAATATAACATTGAATTGGTCAATTTTGAAATTTAATCGTTTAAATTGAATTTAAAAATAACCTTCCGAGGCACAGTCTCGGAATTCGACGAAACCAGTTCCATTGGGTCCGTAATATTGAATTATTATCGGATTTCAAATTTCGTTGTGATCAGAGTTAGTGTGTGAGTGTACGATATATAAACACGCTAAAAATTTAATTGATAATAATTTAATTAGTCAAGCTTCTTGTATACACCATCTTTATTGTATTTATATTTATAATAATACAAAAGGTATAAGTATGTATAAGTATAGGATAAGTGGCATGACATGGTGAAGACAAGTGGCATAATATAGACCATACACCTATCTTAAGATGAAATAGAATTATGACACATATATCACTTAGGTGTACACTTCTAGAACACCTTAAATGATTACTAAATAAGGTATGTGTCATGAAATAAAGCTTGCATAAAAAAATGAAGGACATGTGTCCATGTGTAGAAACATCGTAAGACACCTAAGTAGACATGTGTCAACATTCTAAAGCTTGTGCAAAGAGAAGAAGACAAGTGTCCAAAACTAAAATTACCAAACTAGCCTTGAAAATTAATATATAAAGGGTGGAAATGTTCACTTATTTTGGATACTTTCACAAAGCAAAAACAAAAGTAAGATAAAGTGGAAAAGCTTGGAGAAAGCTAGGGAAAAAGAGTCAAGTCAAATACACAAGTTTAAGGTGAGAAAAACTATTTAATTTCTAGTATTCATGTTATTCTTGAAGAGATGATAGTTATAAGTAAAAATGGCTCGGTTCTATCAAAAACGCGGCTTAGTAATTTAACCATAACTGTCTCAATCCTTAATGAAATTTCGATTTCTTGGATGTTCTGGAAAGCTTGTTTCATGTGCTATAACTTTTATGTTTTGTATTTTCTGTAATTTGGATGTTAGCGATGTCAAAATTGAACCTTTCTACTGTAATCCCGAGAGCAAAACCAATATTAGCTCTGTGCTTAAGGCTGAAACTAAATTGGCCATAACTTCTTCATTCCTCAACCGATTTCGATAAATTTAGATGTTCCAGAAAGCTTAGACTTTTTTCTAAAACTTTTATGTTTTGAGTTTTCCAAAATTTCGATGTTATCTTGGCCAAAATTGTAATTGTTTATCGCTGTCCCGAGACAAAATGACATAAGTTGTGAAATTCAAATCTTATAATTGTTTATCCATAACTTTTACAATTCTTATCGGAATTTGAAATTTTTTAATGATCTGGAAAGCTTAGGAACTAAGCTAAAACTTCGCTTTATTCATTTTGTCTGATTTCGATGATTTCTATGCTAAAATTGAAACTGTTGGTCGCTGTCCTGCAAATGCATAAGTTCAGGCTAAGTTTAATGTTTTTTGTAAAATGGTCATAACTTTTGAACCGTTGATCCAAATTCGACGATATTGGTCATTGCGGAAAGCTAACGGAGAGTCCTATAACTTTTATTTGTATCATTTTCTAAAATTAGTTGATTAAAATGTTGAAAAACCTATTGCAAACTCGTTGTCCTGTTGTTTTATGCAAACCTGAGCTAGTATTTTGTGCATAACTTTTGCGTTTCTTATCCAAATCCTATAATTTTTAAAGTTTTGGAAACTGCAGGAAGAACGTGATAGCTTTCATTTGTATCACTTTATAATTAATAAAATTCTGTATATGGAAAGGAATTTTTGAATAAGCAGAATGTTAATGAAGTTTGAAACTTCAATGATATTATTTAATAAAAACAAACATTTATTTAATATTTAAGATTTAACTTAAGGAATAAAGAAGAAATGGAAAAAAGCCTGACATTCGTATATTTTAGTTAAAAGTTTTAAAATCAAATGGAAAATAACAACAATAATAATAAGTCCGTAACTAATGAATTTTTGAAATGAATTGAGTAATTAAAGAAACTTACTTCAAATAAAATAAATTGGAAATCAATTTCGGGGAAATTGATTTAAGTGATTGAGTTGGAACTTTCTCTGGATGGCCAAGTACATGTTTTAAAAGGTAAAATTGTAAATATAAATTAAATGTTTAAAGCTGTTTTTAAAGAAAGCAAGTTGTGAAAAATTTATTGTTTCTATTATTTAAAGTTTAAAGTAAGTATTTTCTTTAATCTATTCTAGCAGTAATTATTAAGAAGTAACTTAGTATTTTGCTTTAAAAGTAGAAATCTAGTTTATAACCTTATTTCAAACATTCATATAGTATGTATTTTTAACAAATTATTAAAGTAATTTTAACTTAAATGTTTCAAAATAAAGTGTTTTAAATTATTTTTAAAATCTAGTTTTGTGCTTGGTGATATCAGAGGAGATATAAAATATTTGGGAAAGTTGATTCTGAAAAGAATGATGGTTTTGAAACTGTTTTCAAAGGATTGAAAATAGAAATATATCTTGTGAATATATTTTGAGGTTAATAAATAATTTGGAAAATTATTTATTGGTTGATGGTTGTTTGTGAATATTAATTGATAGTTAAATAACTGACTATCAATATTGGACAAATGCGCTGATCGTTTTGAAGAGACCGGGATCGAGATTTATTTCTCGAAAACCACTTCGATCCGGTTTGTACATTTCGTGTAAACGATTTTGGATTCGAAGATGGAGCAGTGAAGTGCAAGGGCTAGCCGCTACTAATCCTGAGGATATTTCCAAAACGGATGTAGTAGGAATAGTGCCTTCGGTTCCGTTCGAACCCGGGACGGACTTGTATGGACGAATGCTTGCGAAACATCGTCAGGCGGACGATGGGCATTCTAAGTGAAAACGTTCTAAAGGTAACGCTTAGCCTCAAGCCTCATCAACCGGGAATGACTGAAAATCAGGGGATATGCAGCAAGGTTAGGTGGGTCATGCCCAAGCAGGACAAGATATTTCTCTTGTCTAGATGTCCCTTTCTTTTTATTTCGGCTTAGTGGGTGGTTGGTCGCGCCAACCACGGGGTTTATCTTGTTCGGCACTGTTCAGTAAGGAATGGTTCCGGCCTTGTGTTGCAGGGGATGATGGGAGTAATCCTCGGTACGGTGATCTAGGCCCCGTACTGTGACAGGTGGTACCCCAGTGCCTAGTCATTAGTTGGAAATCCATTCTCCCTACGAGCCTTGTACGAGTTTTGTTTGTATTACCCACTATGTGGCTAGTAGTTGGAATTTAATCATGTAACAATTTCGGTTATTTTATAAGTATTTGTATATAGACCCTATTATAATATCAGAGGATTTCTATAAGAATTGTTTTAGCTATCGTCAGGTAAAAACCCGACATGTTTATTTGTGGCGTGGTCTTACGAGATGCTTTTGTTTTCAAAGGGTTTTTGAAACTTTAATAATCAATTGGGTGTGATTTTCTCACGCTGGTAATCCAGACTAACTCGGGTGTTATTTAACTGTAATGCTCGGGTCAGACCGAGTATTATAGGATACAGGATGTGATGTTGTGGAGCTCAGGAGACGAGCTGGAGGACGATACGTACATCCATATTTGTTATATATATTTTCCGCTGTGATTGAGTTGCTGTGTATTCATTTGTATGTTGTTGTTGAGTCGTTGATCGATGTACTCTGATGATGTAATATATAAACAGATATATTTGATTTTGAGCAAAGATCATTTATTTTCTATTATATTTTAGTCCGCTGCGATGGTTAGATTCTGATATTGTTTTCTATTTTCTTCTTCTACCTCTTTTTCTTTAACCCAAATGGTTCGTATTTCTATACAACTTGAGTTGAGTATTGTAGAATAGTGTTGACTCAAGGGGTACGGATTTGCGGGCTGTTACAGCTATAATTCTACCGCTGCACAACTCTGATGAAAGAGACAAAATGGCCAATCCTGCAAACTCAATAAACATGTCAACGTAAAATAAAATGGTATGCAGGAAAGATACAACAATACTTGATAATTAGCAAAAATAAACATGATATATATAATACTATTAGGGCTGCATCACTACCAATTGTGATTGCGTACCCTTATCTAATTGGGTACCCAATTAGATACAAGATCAAGCTAACATAGTTACGATATCAACAAATATGACATACGGATCATTCGATGCACAAACATAAATGCAATTCCTAAACCGCCCCTTAGGCTTAATCTTCATATTTATATTTCTGAAATCTAATTCACTTTATTATTTTAAAATATAATCTTTTCGAAAATAACCTCTTCGAAATGAATTCCCGATTTTGTTTCAAATCCTTTTGAAATTATATATATATATATATATATATATATATGTTCTTCTATCAAAATACATAAATAAAAGTGTATCAAAATAGATTGGGAAATGCCACTCAAGGTAAATGCCACCAAAGGCAATTGCTTAATAAAATAATAAACGTCCCTTAGGACAATACCCTTCTAAGATACAATAACCAATCACTAGATGAAAGCAGAAAAATCATAGATGCCAACCAACGACAGATCCCATTGAATGAACAATATGCAAAAATCCAAATCAATAAATATGAATATACTTTCACTAACAAATTTATATTTCACAATAATAATATCTCACAAATACTTTTAGTCATACTATCATTATTTTTTCCAAAATCTTTTCGAAACCAATTTCAAAATCACCAGGTTTTAAGTTCTTGAAATCGTCTTTATATAAAACACGTTTATAAAACATTGTTATATATATATATATATATCTTTTATATAAAAATCATTTCAAAAATATTTATTTCCAATATTATATAAACACCTTTATATAAAATCACTTCAAAATATTTACTTCAAAATATTTCTATTTTAAAAAAAAAACCATTTCAGTTAAAAGATAAACATCTTTAAAATTATAATAAACATCTTTTATTATATAGTTACTTAGTCAAAAAATTTCATCGAACACCTTATAGTCAAAATGTGAAATTCTAATCACAAAGCGTTCGTATCTACCCAACCCATGCATACGGAAATTTATTGATCATAAAATGGTTGAGCTTACTTCAAACAATCAAACAATCCATCAATAACGATAAAAAATGCAAAAACGTCATTACAATTGATAATTTAGTGTAATAGTAGAACGAAGATTTATTCCTCTCAATAAATGTCCAATATAATCTATTAATTTTGATTATAGCATAAAGATGTTTTATTCTACTAATTGAATGCCGCTAATGAAATATAATTATTCAATTACATTAAACGTAATTAAATCACTACAATTTTATCGTTAATTTATATTTCATTAAAACTATCAACCATTTATATTAGACGTTCTATTCGTTAATACAAATCTAATGTCGGAATTCGTGAGTTAAACGGATTCCGTATGAGGGATTTATTCCATTTTAAAGTTAACCCATTT
This sequence comes from Allium cepa, assembly GCA_030765085.1. NCBI lineage: Eukaryota > Viridiplantae > Streptophyta > Magnoliopsida > Asparagales > Amaryllidaceae > Allium > Allium cepa. The sequence continues at coordinate 294,099,049 of CM060941.1, read as the reverse complement.
TATTAGCAAAATTAAATAACTAAAAAATAATTGCTAAACTATTCTCAACCACATTCCTTGGCCTAAAGCACAAACATTAAAACATGGCCCATGTGTGCAATCAACACCATCCTTTCCTATGCCTCTACAAAAAACCCTTCCTCCCCCCCCCCCCCCCAGCATGTGCAATTGAACACATTTAAAGGGCCTAAAGTGAAAAATCTCTTGCACTGAATGATAAATCCATCCTCTTTTTATTTCCTCACATCTCCAACACACAAGCACACACCTATACACTCACATCTCCCCTCCGTGCACCCATTCACACATGAACACACATACACTCCAACACAACAATGTACACATTTGAGAGGAAAAAATGGAAAAGGAATGAGAATGAAAAAAGCAAAGAGAAGGAGAAGAGAAAATATGGCTCTTTCTTTTTACTTCATGCGTGCCTATAATTTTTTCCAGCTAAAATAAATACGTGCATTGTGTGTATTTCAATGCAGAGGAGAATGTGAATTCCCCTAGGTCTAAAATGAATGTGTGTTAATATATAGCCAAACAAACTAAATGCATGAAGGCTAAGTAAATAAAAGTCAATAAGAACATATGTAGGTGTAAGGAAGGATAAGGAAAAGGTATGGTGAAAAGATGATGTGCGTGCGTGAATATAATTACATTTGAAAAAATTAGATTTTGTGGTACCCGCCACACAATAAAAGTACGGTCGTGCACAACAATGTGAAAATGATCACAAAATAGTAATAAAATATATGGGTTAACTTACTCTATGAAGTTTCAAAAATACCGACGTTTGCCGTAGAAAAGCGTCAAAAAGAAATTAAATTATTTTCCAAATTAATTTTTTTGGAAAAATCATATAAAACAAATTAAAAATATATCATTAAAAATCAAGTCTAAATTTAAAAAATATATTTTATTATAATTAAATTTATATTCAAATATTAAAATAGATTAAATATTCTAATTTGAAGACTTTATTATTATCGGTCGTTATAGGAAATATAGGGGAAGCCCTATAACTAGCATCCAAAGATGAATAGGGGAGGAAGCTAAAAGTCAAATGAAAGGGACGGAGGAGGTGATACTCAAATGGCCAATAGAAAAGAGTAAAAGGTGGAGACCCATATCTCCTTGTTTGCCTCTTCCTTTTACCAATTCAAAACAAGCTTTTGCATTCAAAAATCACCCCTCTCCTCCCTATTATGACAGCCTTCGCATGGGTTAAATGAGCCCACATGAATTTCCAAATCTAATCAGTATTTATTTAATTTGAATCCAATTTAAATAATTATTGATATCGCATATCATTGTGTACATATATAACTTTTATATATGTAATTTATTAAATATTAACTCAAATAAATCAGATAAAAGTTAATAATTAATATTTCATAAATATGAATTAATTTAATTAATTCTAACAATTATAATTTAACTAAATATGTGGTATTTCTTAGTATTCAACATTGCGATTGTGTGACTAAAAGCTGTAAGTTCAATCAGCGATTAATATCGAATAATTTGAATATTAATGTTTGCATGTCATCTTACCTAGTGGCGTGACAGTTTAACCAAATTTATCGCCAATACTTTTTTTTGGTAAAATCCAATTTCACTATAACAAGCGGTACCTGGTACCATTAATTATTTACACTAATTCTCTTCATTAACACTATATCACATTAAAACTTATGGAATTTGTTTTTGGTCAAAACTCTAACATCGTCCATATTCAACTTATTTAATCCTAACACAAAGTTCTTACTTCAATAATAATTATTATTATTTTTAACCGAACTACTCTGACCAGAAAGTTTGACATTAAGTTGACTATAGTTGACCTGATACTACTCACATATAACTAAGGAGATGAATTTTCTATTGAATAGCATTTTATTTCACTATGCTTCAACTTAGACCTAACTATAATCGTTTGATGAACGATGTGCCATGATTTAAGTATAATTAGACATTCCATAGTTATCCAATAATTATATGTATGTGACATATTAGTGCCTCAACAACCATGAGTAATACACTGTCTAACATTAGTATTACGTACTCCAGCCTCAAAGTATGTATTGACATCCACTCTCAAAACATCCCGACTAAGAATATTTAAAACATTATGTTTGTTAATGTGATAAAATTTTCAAGATTACAACACATTGTAATTACTATAACATAACATATTATTTAATGTTATTATTTAAGGGTTTTCTATTAAATATACGTTATTTAAGCAACTATAGTTAACAGAACATAGTATGACAAGTATATTGTATAAAGAAAAACACCTTTTATTTCAAATGACATTATTATAGAGTTATAATTTATAGTAAATTACATAATTGCCTATAGAGCATGCTCTTAACTCTATCATCTTCATCGGAATTATGTCACTATGATGTCTAGAGCTTGACGAGTGACCAAATCTATAATAATGTTTATAGTTTTACCTAACTATGACTATAACATCATCCACTGTCATGTGATTTGTCTGCAATCAAGTCCTGATAAATAAGATTTAAAGTACTCTCAACTTGAACGACTATTGCACATTATCACATGCGATTTGTTAATTTGACTTGGAAATATTTAACATATAGAAGACTTTTAGTGAGTCATTGTGAAATTGTTCCTCAAGAACTACATGTATGTAACCTATTTGTGTCCCCAACAGTCATAAGTAAATCATCATCTATCTTATGGTAAGCATTGTGAATGCTGGTTTGTTGGTTGTACCGATATCTCATTCTCGAAAGCACCTTCAATTTAGAGATTCCCAGGAATAAGTGTCCATTTCTACGATCTAATACTCATAACCACAAACAAATTTTTAACTACGATCGACTAAACACTTTATTCTAAGGAATTTTAGTTGCATGTAGTAATGTAGTCGATAGGCCAAGGGTATTCCGTTAAGAAAATTATATAATTTAAATTATATAATTATACGGTTAACTTTTTTGTATGAATCTTGTTTGAAATGAAAATATTTTTATGGTTTATTTTTTTATTGTACATACATGCATATGTGTGTGTGTATATACTATTGGAACTAGGTCGGTCAACAGCAGGTTAAATGTGTAGACTTCAATTTTTCTCCTCTTTGGATCATAATGGCATACAAAGTCTAATAGGTTGTACTGGATCCAATCTAGCTAATTTAAATAAAATCCAATTTTATTTAATTTTATGATTTAATTAATTAATTGGTTAATTAAGATTAATTTGTATATGGTTTATCAGTATATCTTTATTTACTCATATATGTTTACTGTGAATGTACAACAAGACAATGTGTACATAGTTAATGTATACGTTAATAGATACTGGAATTTGCATCTACAATGTATACATTTTTCATTTATGTGCGAATTGGCTATCTCAAAATATTATTTAAATATATACAAAATATTTATATATAAAATTAAATTTATACATACATAGTACGTACATAGGTACATATATATTAAATAAAATTAGCTTTTATAATACTTGATTAGATTTTAACTGAGTTAATATAATCTAAATTCAAATTTTATTATGTAAATATATAATTTTGAAGAGGTAAAATATTTTAAATTTTCAAATTTTGATCTACAAAATCATTTAAAATGTCTATTAATTAATCTAGATAAATATTTTACATTTTGAATCAAACTCTACTATTACAGATTTTTTTACAAACTATTTAAAATTTAGAAAGTATGTGATTTTCAACAGAATTAAAAATATTTTATTTGAATTTATTTCTATTCGACCATAAAGTTTATTTTATAAAATAAAAATCCAAAACTACATATTATATATACATATATTAATAAATTAAGGGTGCTACTATCTCACACTTAATTAATACTCTATACATATTTATTCTCTCACCCAACCAACAGTCCACACACCCACTTACACCCACCCAATTTATTTTATTTCCTTTCCCCTTACACGCTTTAATGTTTTTCTCTTCCTAATAAAAAATCATAAATGGCATTCAACCTCATTCATAATCAAATTTCAAGCCTTATTTGTTACTAATTGTAAATGCAGAAACTTCTCAAGCCCTATTCATTTCATCGCCTAATTTTCTTTATGGATTCCCAGCTACTCATGTCGATGGTAATGTTTGGTCGAAGGGAAAGGAATGAGCCGGCATGGATGCCGGAAACGTTGGTAATATGTAAATTCTTAGTCGAAATTTTGATTGTTGAAAAATGTGAAAAATGGATTATTATTTTTGTTAGAAATATGTGTGATTGAAATCTTTTTTAAACTAGTACATGCTTATTGGTTTTGAAATTGAGGGAAATTGATTGAGTTTTGGTTCTTTAGGTTGAGTGATTGTTAATCGGCTATTACTTTTGCGAATGATTTAAAATATATCGGTTTTTCATTACCGTTTGAAGTTGAAGCATAAATAATTTTTGTCGGTTTCTATATTGTTGATAACTTTGATATAACTCAGTTTTAGAAACTAAGCGAGATGTCGTGTATGTTTGCGTATATGTATGCGTGTATGTATATGTACATAATTATTAACTTATTATAGCAAAAGGATGCGGTGAAAAATGCCAAACTTTGAAATGAACTACTTCACTGTAATGTACTCAATTACAATGCTATTTTGGTAAGGTATTTGATCAGCAAGAACATATCAAACTCCATTGATTCTACACAAATTGGTTATGTATTTGATTATTAATGAATCATTTATGTAACACTCATCTATATTAGTAGAAATTATACTAGTTCTGCATAAAATTACATAGACTTGTCTTTTTTTTTAGATGCATATCAAATTTAATGTGAACTTCTCATTGAGTTCGTTTATTTTATTTTAAATTTAGTATGAACTTCTCATTGAGCTCGTATATTTTATTTTAATATGAACTTCAAATTGGACAAAATTCTACTGATACGAACTCCATTAATTTATGCTCATTATCTATCTATTACAACTATATTGGGCAATTTATCCGAAGTATATAAATACACTAAATTTGTAATAGCTTATTGATAATTATTTTTTCATGTAACAAGAAACAATGTACAATTATGAATGTTTTATTTGTAGATGTCATTGGCATCAATAATAGTAAAGGCGACCCAAACTTATTTGCCTTATAGGTGCAATCAAGAATTAGGAATAAAGAAAACATTTGCACAGTATAGTAGATTTTTCGTGAACCCACATAATGTCATATGATACGAATCAACAACCAACTTGAGCAAATGTTGCATTGTAGACCATCCATGAATCTTAATAACCCCATCTTTTATTCCAAGTTATACACTATTCATATTGTTGAAGTGTTCATAGGAAAATCCTTTTTGACATTGTCTTGGTTTCACACTTGAAATAGACAAATCAAAAAACTATTTTTTTCTCTATTACAGTAAATCATCTAGCAAAAGGATGAACAATTAGAAATTTGGTAACTTTTTGCATGAAAAGTGGAAAATAATTTTGAATCAAATTTATAAAAGAGAATTCCATTGAAATAAAATGCTAGAAAAATAAAGTACACGCAAATTATAGTGGTTCAGCCATAATGGACTAGTCTACTCTTCATTTTTATCCCCTTTCTTATATTTTAGTTTTTTATAAGTGTTTCGATGTGAAGTACAGTGGTCTATTGTTAAATATTAGGATTCATAAGGGTTATTCCTATTCGGTAGAGTCTGGAGGCTCCATAAGTTATCACCATGTCTACCGGAAGTTTTGATATTTATAGGAGTGCAGAGGTAGGGAGGACACTCCAGTAAATCAGCTAGTTTCCATATATAACTTGTTCAGTTCTATTATTTCCATACATAGAAAATTTGATTGAGAATTTCTATATATGCTCAGATTTCATTACACAAATAACTTGTTTGATTCGGTTGAAATAGCTCTAGTCGGGGGGCAATTGGTTCGGCGGGTGGATGTAGACATCTTTTCGGCTAAATTCCTTGCTATATCTCCTTGGTTTGGTCTTTCTACCCTTCTTGTTCGGCCTCGAATTCATGCCGAATAGGATATTTTACTAGGCATGTATTCCATCGAATGGAATATCCTGCCCAATAGTAATACGCACTAGACAAGAATTCTTATTTGGTGAGTTACATACTGAATAGGAATTCATGTTCGATGATGGAACTATCGAGCATGAATTCTTGTTTGGTGGTGGAAGTAATAGTTAGGAATTCTTGTTCAATTAATTCCTATAACCGAATAGAGTGAATCATAAGGAAACCGAACCGAGTCTTAGTCCATGAGTCTGTTGGCCCTAGTTGATTTATAAGATCACCAGATTAAGCCTATATATATGCCTACAAAGTAGAGCAAGTTAGCATTGTTCCTTCCATCTACCCTATCCTTACTTTGCTTCTCTTGTAGTTCTTTGACTTCTATTGCCTTCATGTTAGCATGCTTCATTAGGTCTAGATCTCTTAGGCGCAAATGACTATAGCACTTGCCCACTAAAGCTTTGTTCATAGAATACAGAGCAAAAGCTTTGTTTGGTGCCAACTCTAACTCTGAATGTCTAGTTCAATAATGCAACCCACCGGCCATTACATGCATTTAGTCCTACATTAACTCTAGCTCAACGTATTTGGTTCGATGCTAATTGGTGGGTTCATTGTCTTCTTGTTCAGTTCTCTTGGGGATTCACCGAACAACTTTTCGTGTTCAGTCATTCTTGTCTGGTACCGAATTGTTTAGCGAGCCTATATAATGGCCATGCTTCTCTCCAACCGAATATTCCTTCTCATTTTATCGACCCTTACCAATTTTCATGCCTATTTGTCTCCCAAAGCCATTGCCATGTCGAACAAACTTCATAAATTCTCAAATTGCTGCAATCATTATCTCTCTTTGTCGTTTGTCTCAATAATTCTTCCATTCATTTTTTAACCATCTACAATGTTATTTTGTTTGTAATAACTGAAGTTTACATGGTGTAGTACCGGGGGATCGGTGTTTTCTCTATTTGGTCCTTGTTACGTGATAGAGGTTAAGGCAAATTTATGAGAAGGGTAATTCCAAGTCATAACATCATGAACACAAAAGCGCATCTGAACTAAAGGAACTCGAATTCTCAGTTAGGGTTCGGCTACCTTGTTTGTTCGGCTACCGGATAGGAGAAGCTTCCTGTGGGATATGAAGCATACTTTATCTACGTTGAACTTCAGTTGATATTCTATATTTCAAATCACTTTCTAGTATTATCTACCATTTGTAACTTGGTTCTTAAACCAAACTCTAAGTAGACTAGTAGGGCAAAGGGTTATGTTACGCTAGTTAGTTATTAACTTACTTAACTTACTTTTACAAGGACCTTTTGGACCAAAATTTCTTAATAATTGGCTATATTTTCAATTGCACACGTGCATACTCGCACATACACAAATACACTCTCTATGGTAATACATGAGGTAGGTTGTTATATTAGACAAGAATGTCACACCTTCGCCAGATATAGTTACTCACTACTTCTGAAGATCAGGCTCCATCTTCCTCCGCTGCTCTGGATACTGCGCCATTGGGGCGTCGAACTAACCATCCTAGTTCTGCTAGTCCTCTGGTGCATGGGTATGGTCCGTCACAACTACTGGTTGACCCCATTGAATTCATAGCTCCTACTCTAACTACTAGGCAGTTGGATACGATTGTAGCTACTCATGGCCTTCCTAGAAAAGATATGCTTTTTCCTATGCTTGAATAATGGGCTCATACCCTGTTGGAATAATACATGGTCTACTCATGATATTAGCATATTGCTAGGGCCCCCATCCCCTCTTCCTCAGTGGATTACGAGCTTCCTTGTATACCTAAAAATTTCTCCTTTCCAGCTACACCCTAATAGTTATGCTATTTGACCAGCCTATATGTCATCTTTATGACAGAGTTTCAAGTTCCCTCTATGCACCATTAGATCAAGTTCCTATATTCTATTAAGAGCAAAGAAGAAGACTCTTCTTTCATTTATATCGAGGCTAGAAGTAAGTTCAAACAAGTAGAGGATCTATACTCCAAGTAAAACATGTTTTAAAAGGAGTATTTCTTTATCCGGGATGATTACATGTGCTTCCATCAATGGAATTCAGGATGTAAGCCACCTTGTTTATCCATTTCCAAACAATTATGTGCCATTCGCTAATTCTCTTCTCTTTTGGAGTCTCCTTCAGGTTTGATGAGAGTTGCATCCAAGGATGACTTGGAGGATATGTTGAGAAAACTGCAATGAATCCTAGCGGAGCTCATAAAAGTTCCCCGTTTGGTAATGGATGATAATTTGAGGCAGCTTGGGCTACAATCCACCGGGCATTTGATCGGGAAGAGTAGGGCTTTGTAATGAACGGGATTTTCAAGAATCTTGCCGAAAAACTCGAAAGTTAAGGGAAAAGAAAAGGGAAGAAAAAAAGGAAACAAACAATAAAGAATCTCACAATGGAACAAATAATCTATAATATACAACAAATCTTTACAAAAAAGCAGAACTGTAATATATATATATATATAGACATCAATTAGAGTATACTAACCTATTTTAGGTTGGATAGTTATAATAGCTGGTGTTATCCCACCTTTTGGTCAAGGCTGGAATATCAATAAATTGGCAAGGAAGGATGGATATCAGGATTGGAGAACTATTGGAAACAAGGCCGCAGTCGAGGTCGTTAAAATTCGACCGAGCTTCGATCAGGACGGAATCGATTGGAGATGATGATCAAGGCTAAGAGAGGCTATATTTCAAATTCAGGTTAATCGGAGTCCGTATGACCAAGATATGATCGATACAAGTTAGGGAAAAGATGTTGTTCGAATCCACCTGGAGCTTTGTTCGAATCGATGCCATTCGACTCCGTCCGGTATTGGACTCCTTGCATCGATCCAGAAGCAGCGGCATTGTATCGGTGTAGTTCGTATCCATCGTGATCGAACTACTTCAAATCGATCACAGGGGGCTAGTTCGTATCCATATGGTTCGGAGTTATTCGAATCGATGGCGCACGAGTCCTTGTTCGTATCCATCATACTCAAGTGAGGTTGCTTCGTGTCGATGGTACATGCAACAATTGATACGAAGTACACCGATATCTATCAATACGAGCAAGGGCTATGACGAATCGATAGTGGATTCAAATGAAGGCTGAAGCAAATGGATATGAATAAATGGTTGACATGAACGAAGCTTCGGCGGTGGAAGTTCAAATAACTCGGTCAACTCGACATACGAAGCGAATCGACCCAAGGATTTCGCAACACGTCATCACATGCGCACGTGCTCTGATCGACTCAAACAGATCGATTAAAATCTATCGATTCGAACCATCGCCTGCTGAAAACTTCTATCTCGTATCAATCATATCTCCTAAACCACGAGTCCAAATGCTACGAAATTTTCACAGGAGCTTACGTACAAGCTAAAGCACATTCTTGCCAAGTTTCAGCTCGATTGGATCATTATTTGATCGATACGAAATTGGTTCGTATCGATCACGGATCGAGTCGAAACCTTCCGGGATCGATTGTGTGGGCCCACTCACGTGGCAGAAGGAGTCTCCCGAAGTTTGAGCATGATATCAGCCTCCTACACCAATAAATAGCCCCCCCCAGAGCCTATGGAAAAGGGATCTTTTGGCTATTCGACGTCCAGACCTTACCGGATTCAGTTCTTTGCCTTGCCATCACTGCTGTACTCGAAATTCTTTATTGTAATCCGCTGTAATCGACTGTAACCAGCGAAGAATATCAATAAAAGATAATAACTTGAAGTGGACATAGGCCAAAGATAGCCGAACTACTATAAATCTTGTGTTTCTGTCCGTTATTTCTGGATTGTTGTTTGTTGTTTGCTTAGATCTATGACTTATGCTTGAATATTGTTGAATTATATTCATATATTGGTGCTTTCACGATACTTGGGATTCGTGACCAATTTTTGTGCAAACACTTTGGTGCTTTCATCGAGAGGGACTAGCACCCGCTACATCGGATTTGGAATCCAAACTTGAGAGCTTGAAGAATTCAGATTCAAAGACAATGACTTGACAAACGAGTAGAAGACAAAGAGATGAGAGAAGCCAACAAGGAGGAAGTCAAGAGGCATCCTATGGAGCTAGAGAAGGACAAGCTTCTATCTATATTATCAGGGACGAGATGGAGGCTATGGCGAATTCATTGCATGAGAGATTGTTGAAGAGTCAACAGGATATGATGCAGACTTTTCTTGAACAGATAACAGCTGCCGGAACATAGAACATGGGACCAACTACGACGACCTCGAATGCGGAACAAGGAGATAGGGTTGCGAAACCCAATGGAGGACAGAATACATAGCCAGAAGGCGATCAGCGAAGGCTTGGGGCAGACCCGCAGGATCTGACACTAGAAGACCTATGAATGGAGTTCAACAGGATAGAGATGAGCCATAGAAGAATACGTACCAGAATTCCCTCGAAGGCATGGGGGCAACCTTTGACAGACAATGCTAGATTAGCTGAGATTATTAGGAGAACTATGCGTGGAGGTTTGACCAATGGATATCTGGAAGGAGTGAACAAGAGTCCGTTACTCGGGAATCAGGATAGCTTGAAATCCACCCGACTTCAAGTTCTAGCATGGAAGTTTACAATGGCAAGGATGACCCAACCGATCTCCTGATCAGATACACTAGATACATGGAAGTGCTGGGGGCATCGGAGGAAGTTATGGCTCGATGTTTCCCTCTGTACTTGACGGATATAGCTGCGATGTGGTTCAGGCAGGTGGAAGAGGGATCCATTAGGACGTGGACAGAGTTGGTGGACAGGTTTTTGAGGCAATTTCGGGTTCATATCAAGAGGCCAAAGAACGTGATGACACTGACGTCAATCGAGCAAAGGACGGATGAGTCACTCAGAGTTTTCCTGACTCGGTTCAACGCGGCGGTTGCTTCGGTGGATCGGCCGGATCCATCGATGGTTCTAATGGCAGCAGTTTCAGGAGTCGGAGAGGATTCAGATTTCAAGGTATCCTTAATATGAGAACCAACATTGGATCTCGGGGAATTCTTTCACAAAGCTAAAAGATTCCTTCGGCAAGAGGACGCGTGCATAGATTTAAAGTTAAAGGAGGTGAATGCGACCGAGGGTGGAGGACCATCCAGCGGAGGCTTGGGAAGAGATAAAGGAAAGGGAAAATGGAAGTTTATTGACGATTCATAAAAGGCCAGGAAATGATGGAGGGAGCCGAAGTTCTCCACCTACACTGGATTGAATGAAACATTGGAGCGGATATACATGGAAACCCAAAATCGCCTTCCTTACCGAAGGCCAGGTAGGAGAAAACCTTTTGAACATGAAAGGGCATCAGGAAGGCACTGTCTCTTCCATGATTTGGATGGACACGATACCAATAGCTGCAGAAACTTAAAGGACATAATTGAGGAGCATGTAAGGAATGGACAATTGAGGCAGTATGTTGGGGCTCGGAATGCAGCGATGGAACAGGAGCAACCGCCGACTACCTCAAACCATGATGGTGTGAGGGCCAGGGATGATGGTCGATTGGTTATCAATTGACTGGGATGTTATGAAATAAGTAGCAAGACACTGGTAAACAGAAAAATCATTTACACATGTACGGGGACGGAGATGGCCCCTAGGCATGCGCTGAATGGTGATAGACCGCGATGCTATGGTTTTTGAAATCTGTTTTCCATTTGTGGGTTGGATGGTCGTTTTTTCTGGTTTGGTTTTGGAGTTTGGTTTGAACTCTTGGTTTTTTTTGCTTTCTAGCTTAGATTCTCGTTTGGATGATTGTTTTCTATTTTGGACATTGGTCAGGATTTCTGATTTTCTAATCTGATTTGGATTTTGGATTGGATTTCTGTCTGGTTTTTGGTAAACGGTTGTTGGGTATGGATTATACTTGGCAAGGGGTGAGTCACTTTGCTCGAACGTGGTAAGTCGTCTTACTCAGGTCATCGAGTATGGACTATGCTCGACAAGAGTCCGGAGAGACCAGGATTCGGCCTAGGACTTAGGCCATGTATTATTAACTGTAATTTTCAGGTCGCTGAGTATGGACTATGCTCAGCAAGGGTCCGGAGAGACCAGGATTTGGCCTAGGACTTAGGCCCTACGTTATTGGCTATTGTTTCAGGTCGTCGAGTATGGACTATGCTCGACAAGGGTCCGGAGTGACCGAGATTCGGCTTAGGACTTAAGCCATAGCGTTATTCAACATCCAGGGACACTGGACCACGATCGTCGGGTGTGGATTGCGCCTGGCAAGAACCCGGAGAGGTTACGAATTTGGATATTGACCAGGAGAGGTCCTAAATTCGATTATTGGTTATTGGATAAGGATGGATTACAACTCGGTTATCGAGTTCGGATGGACATGGAATTGGCTATGGATTTTGGATATCGGATTCGGAGTTATTCAAAACACACCTTCTTATCACAAGGCATGTTCCGGGGGGCAAATGTTATCCCACCTCTTTGTCAAGGCTGGAAGATCAATAAATTGACAAGGAAGGATGGATATCAGGATTGGAGAACTATTGAAAACAAGGTCGCGGTCGTGGTTGTTAAAATTCAGCCGAGCTCTGATCAGGACGGAATCGATTGGAGACGATGGTCAAGGCTAGGGGAGGCTACATTTCAAATTTCAGGTTAATCAGAGTCCGTATGACCAAGATATGACTGATACAAATTAGGGAAAAGATGTTGCTCGAATCCATCCTGGAGCTTTGCTCGAATCGATGCCGTTCGACTCCATCCGGTATTAGACTCCTCGCATCGATCCAGAAGCGGAAGCATCGTATCGGTGTAGTTCGTATCCATCGTGATCAAACTACTTCGAATCGATCACAAGGGGCTAGTTCGTATCCATATGGTTCAGGGTTATTCGAATCGATGGCGCACGAGTCCTTGTTCGTATCCATCATACTCAAGTGAGGTTGCTTTGTGTCGATGGTACATGCAACAATCGATACGAAGTACACCGATATCAATCGATACGAGCAAGGGCTATGGCGAATCGATAGTCAATTCGAATGAAGGCTGAAGCAAATGGATACGAATAAATGGTTGACACGAACGAAGCTTTGGTGGTGGATGCAAATAACTCGGTCAACTCGGCATACGAAGCGGATCGACCCAAGGATTTCGCAACACGTCATCAATGCGCGCGTGCTCTGATCGACTCGAACATATCGATTCAAATCTATCGATTCGAACCACGTCGCCTACCGAAAACTTCTATCTCGTATCGATCATATCTCCTAAACCATAGGTCTAAATGCTACGAAATTTTCACAGGAACTTACGTACAAGCTAAAGAACATTCTTGCCAAGTTTCAGCTTCATTGAATCATTATTTGATCGATACGAAATTGGTTCGTATCGACACGGATCGAGTCAAAACCTTTCGGTATCGATTACATAGGCCCACTCACATGGCAGAAGGAGTCTCCCGAAGTTTGAGCGCGATATCAACCTCCTACGCTTATAAATAGCCCCCCAGAGCCTACAGAAAAGGGATCTTTTGGCTATTCGACGTCCAGACCCTGTCGAATTCAGTTCTTTGCCTTGCCATCACTGTTGTACTCGAAATTCTTCATTGTAATCCGCTCTAATCGATTGTAACCAGCGAAGAATATCAATAAATGATAATAAATTGAAGTGGACGTAGGTCGGAGATAGCCGAACCACTATAAATCTTGTGTTTTTGTCCGTTATTTCTGGATTGTTGTTTGCTGTTTGCTTAGATCTGTGACTTGTGCTCAAATATTGTTGAATTATATTCATACGTTGGTGCTTTCATGATACTTAGGGTTTGTGACCAATTTTGGTGCAAACAGCCGGTCCTTACAATTTCTGATAAATACAATCGACGAATACAGCAGAAAATAACAATATACGTGAATACATCTCTAGGCCTCCAACTTGTCCCTTGATGCTCCAAAGCATCCAACTAAAATACGTAAATATCCTTTGTTTGACCCGAGCATTATAATAAGATAAGACCCAAGTCAATGTGGAAAACCAGCATAAGAAAACTTAAGTAATTTGAATTACTATACTTGTAAAACTCTTTTAAAGAATAAAGGTATTTCGTAAGACCATGCCAGAAATAAACACGGATGAGTTTTTACCTTACGATAACCAAATCATTTTATAAGAAAATTAAGTGATATTATACTAATGTCTAGGATGTTCAATATAAATATAAATCATAGCTGAAATGTTTACAGTGGTTACATTTAACAACTTATTTAGGTATACAAACAAAACTGCTAAGGTACGTTTGTATAAATGGATTTCCATGGAGACCTCCTCAATGAGACCGATCAAATATATCATGGATTAGAAAATACCTTTCGAGCGTCGTATATATCTAAAACATACCATAAGGTCGGACCATTATCCGAACACTCACGTGAATAATGTGTACTATGTATCATCAACTCCCCATGCACAACATATGGATAAGCATACTCTAGATGAAGTTGACGTATTACTTATGGGACTGCAAAACCCCGGGATCATGCATCTTACTCCGTCTTTAGTCATTTTCCCAATGTCGAGGCTACGTTCGGCATCTTCACACGAGTTTTCAATAAATTTGATCTGATAATGAATTCCATATGGATTCCATCATCTCAATAGATTCCAAAACCACACATGATTTCCATCATTCACTTCCAAATTAGAGAACCCGTATCTCAGCCTCGAAGTGGTTTTCGATAAATAGAACACTTACCGACCCCGATCTCTCCATGACTGAGTCGATGAATTTGGTCTTATTCAACAATAATGAGAATGATCGCATAAGGAACTAATTCTCGTATCCTTCACATAGGAAGTAATCATACTCGCACTACCATTCCATGCAAGGCATGAACAAGTCGTATAAACGAACTTTTAATCCCTTATTTAATTAACTTTCCTTTATTGATTTTAAGCCTATACATTTATTAAAACACATTTTTATCATTCCATGCAAGGCATGAACAAGTCGTATATATATTCTCTTCTAAAGAGATACATATTTGTATATATGATTATTCATTTCTACCTTTTTAATACTTTAAAAGCATCCATATACTTATTCTGATAGTATAAGTGTACTCATAGATCACTAAACAAGTTTACTAAACGAGGTCAAAGAGGTTAAAACCACTGCTATTTTAGTTGGAGACAGGAATAACCCCAAACAACATTCCTTCGGTGTTAAGTATGGAACGATATTTCCACACCACCCTAATCAAGAAGGTTACTTAAGGAAAAATAGAATCTTAAATCCTTCTATAAAGTTATCCTATAACATTTTCTATATTTTTATAAAAGATCTTAATACTTGTTATTATCTTTAAAAATTTCTTTATGAAAAACTCTAATTATGTTTATAACACTTTTCCATTCTTAAAATATAATTCAAGGGTTTAAAAAATGTCACCAAAAACATTGTTTACATCAACTGAAAACGCTCCACGTTTAATCATTATCTTTAAAACTCTATTTTAAAGTTCAATTTCATTCAAGGGTTAAAGACAAATGTTGTTTTTTAAGACAATTGTCACAACAAACCCAAAGCCATTTTCTTATATTTATTTACCAAATATTCATTTGTAAATAACTAATTATATTTTCAAATATAATTAGTAATAAGGGTGAAAAATAAGTGTTGCTCAAACACTGTTTACAACAACCTAAATTCCTTACTTATTATTATCATAAATCTTTGTACATTTATTTAAAGCTCAAGCATATCTACAATTTTATAAATTTGGAGAATACCCCTTTAGTTAAATTTTCCCAAACCACATATTTACTTAAGTGTTAGAACCCAAATTCATTTTTTATTACATTGATGGAATATTCAATTTGATACTTAAAACATGTGTATATATATATATCAAAAAATTTAAAATACTTACTAATATGTTAAAGTTACTTAAAATAATATTTTGATATATATATATATATATATATATATGCACTGATTTATTCATAAGGTAATAATTAATATTAAAAATATTTAAAAAGATAATATAGTATAAGACATTAATTTACTTTAAATAAATATTTATCTTATTAACTAAAAAAACTATGTATGCACTAAAATATACTTCAAAACTATTATATTATTAGAATTACATCAAAAACTATTATACTATTAGAATTACTTTAAAAACTGTTATACTATTAGAATTTCTTTAAAAATTATTATATTAAATACCTCTTAAAAATACTTATTTAAAATCCATACAACATGTTTAAAATGTAAATCCTTTACGTATGAAATTTAGAAATAATTGTAAAACATTTTTAAGTTCAAAACTACTTTTCTTTATTAACTTTACATAAACATTTGCAAAATTACTTTTAGAAAGATTTGGAAGTATATTTAAAATAAAATCAGTTTTACTTTGTTGGCGTCAAAATTGGTCACTAACACCCAAATCCAAATGAAAGCACCAAATCCTAGTCACAGCTCAGAGATAGAGTGTATGTAGAGAGTAATAATGTGAAGAAAAATCAAAAATAAAATGAAAGCCGTAAAGAACAACAGATTTATAGCGATTCGGCTAACTCCGGCCTACGTCCACTCCAAAACTTTCCTTTCTATTGATGTTAGAATCGATTATAGTTACAAAATGGTAGAGTAACCTTAGCCTTAGAAAATAGAAAGCAAGAGAGCAAAAAGAAGAAGATCTCTTTTCTGAACCCCCACATGCTGTATTTATAGGTAAATCCTGAGTTGCTAGGCTTCCTGAGTAGACTGGGCCCATCAGGTCCATAGCCAAACCATCCTGCCAAGCCATACTATCTTGCCGAGCCGCACCGTCCTGCCGAGCCACAATCCTGCCGAGCCGCAATCTTGTCGAGCCGCACTCCTGTCGAGCGGCACGGTCCTGCCGAGCCGCAATCCTGCCGAGCAGCAATCCCGCCGAGCCGCAATCCTGTCGAGCCGCACCGTCTTGCCGAGCCACACCATCCTGCCGAGTCGCACTCCTGCCGGGCTAGACATTCCAGCCGAGCCAAACAGTTCTACCGAGCTGCACTCCTGCCGAGCCGCACAGTCCTACCGAGCCGCACTCCTGCCGAACCGCACTCCCACCGAACTACACTCCCGCCGAGCCGCACTCCTACCGAGCCGCATAGTTCTGTCGAGCTACACCGTCCTGTCGAGCCTCACTTCTACCGAGCCGCACTCCTGCTGAGCCACACTCCTGCCGAGTCACACAGTCCATCGTGTTTATGTGTGACACGGTCTTAAGAGATAACTTTGTTTTTCAAAGGATTTTGATAAAAGTTAATAATTCAAATTGAATGTGTTTTCTTCTGCTGGTTTTCTAGACTGACTCGGATGTTATTTTATTATAATGCTCGGGTCAGACCGAGTATTATATATTTAGGATAGGAAGCTATGGAGTTCAGGAGGCGAGTTGGACGACAAAGACGTATCTCCGTACTTGGTTATATTTCCACTGTGTGAGGACAAGTTTTATTATAACCATCGATTAATGTATTGAATTATTTTTTTCTAATAATGGTATGTGTATTAACAGTATAGTTCTTATATTTAAATCTGCTATTATGTACTATATTTTGTTCTGCTGCGATTATGAGATTCTGCACTGTTGTTTCTATTTTTCTTCTATCTTTTTACTTTTTACCCCAAATGAACAGGTATTTCCTACACTCGACTGCCCGGCATTTTATATAGTGGAAGTATTAATGTCGATTTTCAAGGGTCGAAAATCCCATCCATTGCATTTGGTATCAGAGCTAAAGGTTAAGCGAGAACGTTGGCTTCGGTGGGGATTACTCATTCGAGGTAAGGTCAATAGTACTCTAGAATGAGTTTGAGTGTATTAATAGATATGAGTGCGTATTTATTAGTGAATATATTATTTTATACTGTGTTGACCTATCGGCTAAGTGTTTAAAAATTCTGGTCGGTATAGTCCGGACAACTGTATAGATAGGGATTTCTAAACTCTTAAACTAGGCAAAATGACACGGTATTGTTTTAAAAATGGGTAAATGAAATAATTTTACCCAAACCATATTTTGATATAAAAGTAGTAATTTTTCTGAAAACTATATATATATATATAATTAGAGTGTTTGAACGATAATATTACAATCAAACAAGATTGTAAAATTGGAAATGGTTTATATAACCAAATGAAAATTTGTATAAGTAAATTATACGAATGGATTATAAATAAAATTGGATTTAAATCGGAATCTGAAAATTTAAATCCTAGATATTTTTGGAAATATTTTTACAAAGTATTTAAAAAAAAGAAAGAGTAATACTATTCTGGAGATATTTTTGAAAGAAAATGGTTTTAAATGGATTTTTGAAAGTGATATAGGACCGAACTCACTTCAGTCGCTAGAAAATAATTCTGATGGCGACGGCCGCATCATCAGTATTAATTTTTGTGTTTCTAAGTGATGGATTGCTGTGGAAATAACTGATTTACTAATTGTGTGGGCAAAAAACAAACGTTGTTTAGAAATTCTAAGGGAATTCGTTTTGAGATAAAAACCAGGGTTGGTTTAAATTTAAAAAGTGTGATTTGGGATATTTGTGATTTTAAAGGGATTTGAAATAAATACTGGGTGTTTAAATTCCGGAATCCTTATTTAAAATGTTAGAAAATAAGTATGAACTTATAAGATTGGGAATAATTTTAAAGAAGAGAGAAAGGTGTGGAATTTGACTTTTGGAATTAAATTTTAACTTGAGAAAGTTAAAATAAGTGAAATTAAACTTAAGTGAATTAATTGGAATATATAATGAAACTGAATAAATTAAAAATAAAATTGTTTGGAGTGAAATTAATTTTAAGTATGAATAATTCGAATATGGTTTTGAAATGTTTGTTAAAAGGAATGGAAAATTAAATTAAACGATGAATTGGATTTAAGTTATATAGGATTGAATTAAAATATGTAAATGAAAATTATAAAGTAACTATATAACTATCAGTTATAAAATTCGAATTGGAGTAGTAATAATACCGAATTGAAGTAAGTGTAAAATTTTGAATTATGAAATATTATAAAAACCATATGGAATAAATCTTGAATGAAACAGAAAATTGAGTGAAAATCTGGAATTATGAATACATAAATTGGAATAGATTATAAAATTGAAATAAATTGAATAAAAATATATTTAGGCTATAAATAAATGTATGATCTCGAGTAAAAAAAATGAAAATATTCAAGTATAGAATTGATGAGTATATGGAAAATAATAGCCGTGCGACTTATAAAATTGAAAATTGGAATAGATAAGCCAAAGTAAAAAAGAATTAGATATTTTAAAAACGAAATAAAAACCAAACTTGAATATAAATTAAATTTGAACTCAAGTAAATTGGTTGAAGTGATTTTTGAAATAAAAATCAGATATTAATTATAAAGTGGAAATGAACTAATTAGATAATTAATTAGTTAATTAGATATAAAATGGATATTGACTGGGTTGAATAAATTTGGATTGTGAGTTAAAAATAGATGAAACTTGAGTTATAAATAAAATTCAAACTAGATGGTAAGCATACTAAATAAAAATTGGAAATGTGTCGAGTAAAATGGAAATAGTTTGAAATGGTGATAACTCAAGTTATAAATAAATTCAATTGAAGCGTAAATAAACTTAGATGGCTTGGGATATTAAATAAATGGATTAAATGAATGAACTAATAAAATAATTAGCAATTGAATTAAAATTCGATTGAATAGAAATCAATTTAAATAAAATGGATTTGAATATAAAGAGAGTAGATATGAGTAGAATGCAATTAAATTGGTTGAGAATCAACTTCAAATAGAATAAAATTAAATATAAATTAATTTGGAATCAATTAAAAATATTTATATGCTTAAATGGTTATTCATTTAAATAAATAACGTGAAATTTGCATAGAAAAATTGGTGTTTGGCGTAAACGGAAGTAAATAAAATTCTATGGATTAATAGAAGTGAATAAAATTGATTTTTAAATCAATTTGAAATGTATATGAGTCATTTGGTATAAAAATAAAATGATGCAAGAAAAATTGAGTTGTAAATCATTCCGATTGAATGAAATGCTATATAAATCGACTGAAAATAAATAATTGAATGATGGAAGCCTTGTAATTGCTAAAAAAACATGCTATAATAGGTTTGTTTATGAATCTATGTGTTTATCCATTTAAATAAGTGAAATGTTATTGAATTTGATGCTTTTGGAACTTTCGTGTTTTAATTGAGTAAGTACGAATACCTGGAAGCCATTTGGTTAGATTTTGAGCGCGCTAATCACATATAAAATAAGCCGCTTGCTAAAAATGCTAAAATAAGATACGTTTTCGGATTAAATACCGCAAATATATAAATATTGATATATATTTTTGTTTTCTGACCATGTGGGTCGATGTATATATATTTATCTCTCTTGTCATATTGCAAATGGCTCTCCATACAAGAGGGAATCTGTCAATTTTTTTGAAAATTTAGGGTGTCATAAAAATGTTGAAAACTTCAAAAAATATTGTTAATGAAAATTTGGTTTTGGATTTGTAAATTGAAATAAAGGATTTTAGTTTAGAATGGAAAAATAATTGTTTGATTGAAAACTAAGAGATTAGAAAAGTGGAATATCAAGTTAGTTAAGTTGGTTTTGGATGAGTAATGGGTTTGGAGCAATTTTCCTGCCTTTGCAATTTCGGGGGCGAAATTCTTTTAAGGAGAAGGAATGTAATGATCCGGATTTTTTCATTGTTCAATTTTGAATATTTAAATAGTTTTATATATTGGATTTGAATTATAGATTGATTTTAATATGAAAATTTGGGTTTATTTATAAAATAAATTCAGAATTTAAATATAGCAATTTATTGGATAATTTAATTATTAAAGTTTATAATTGAACATTGGTTAAGTTATTGTATCTTGAGTTTTAAGCCCGATAAAAATTATTTAAAGAATTATAAAATTTATATTGCTAATAGTGAAGATAATAGAAGTTTTTAAATTGAATTTAAAAGTGATCTTTTCAATTTTAAAAGTAGTTTGTTTAAGTTGACATTTGAAAATAGCCTTCCAAGGCACAGTCTTAAAATTCGATGAAACCTGTTCCATTGGATCCATAATAATGTATTATTATCGAGTTTCAAATTTCGTTGTGTTCAGAGTTACATTTGATTTACGGTGTATGAATACGTTGAATTTATATCGAAAATTCAATATATTAATTGGGTCCAAAAATATATCTTCTTCATACGATCGAATTAGGACTCGAAACCTTTTCCATTGCGTTCGGAATAGGATTATAACATTATAAATGCCTAGCAGCACGCCTCGATAGGGGTTCGAGATTTTTAGCTGTGAAATCGAGACAATTTGGAATTTTAAAATAATATATAATATGGTTGCCAGTCAAAATCTTTTCACATCAGCACTTTTCCCTTCCTATCAAAAATCACTGTAGTTAACCTATCCATACACGCAACCTTCTCTTCGTTCAATTCAAAATCAAGTTCACGGTATCCCTTTTTCTTGTTTAAATAACAAGGCCAATCAAAGTTTTAAAAAAAGAAAACGAACGATCAATCGCCTTTGTTCATTAAAAAAGAGGGGGAATCGCAATTTGCATAATAAAAGGGTCCGATCGCAAATAAGAAAAGATCGCGAAGTCTTATGGAATTCGAGCACGGCGCTCAGTTACGGCGAGCGACGAGGGGAGCACGAGCTCAATGGCGGTGGCGATGAAGAGTCACGACTATATTGGCGTGAGGTGGGTTCGTATTCTGGTGGTTCGGCAGCGATTAATTATGGCTCCGAGTAGAGGGAGCAGAGTTTGGTAGAAGCGGGTCCACCATTGGAGGGTGCGACGCCTCAGGATTCGTGGCGGCAGGCGAGTGTTCGATCTTGTGGGCGGCAGGCTGCATACGCGACCTGGAGGAGACGTACAACCTTGTTGCTCACAAGGTGAAAGGTGGACATCTATAATTATTAGATGCTTAAATTTAAATGTTTAAATTTAAATTCTTTGATGCTTGATCGATTGATAAATCTATAATTTATCTGATGGATGACTATACATATGTAGTAGTATATATATTAGTATTTGAGTGATATTCCCGCACGTCATAGCAGATGAGACCTTATGTGCCCCCACATAATAAAGGATGACCCCATATACCGCGATATCCCCCCCATAGTGGAATTGGTATTTTTATTACTATCTAACATCTGTAGAAGAAGGGAAAAACATGTTAGAGGGATCCAACTGGATTCCTTAAATATATTAGTATTTTTCATATATATATATATATATATATATATAAAATGCCGGATTATTGTGTATTATAAATTTTTAAATATTATAATGGCATAGAAATTAATTTTGGGTATTTATAAATACCATAAATATTATTTTAAATTTTTAAAGAATAAAAAAGAGACTTTTAATATAAAAATATATATATATATCGGAATTTGGATTATTTAAAAAAGGCTGGTTTGAATAAGAAATGGTGTATTTTTTGTCGTGTTAAATAATTTGGGAAATATTTACATAGAGAATTTAAAGTAAATTATATTAAGAAATTTAAAAAGATGAGATTTAAAAATGATATTCGGAAAAATATAGAAAGAAGTTGAAATCGATATTAAAAATAGATTGGCAAAAATAAATGGAATTTATAAGAAATTGAATTTATAAAATGGAATTTATAAATATATTTTTGATTTAAACTCAAAGGAGTTATAAAAATTTATAACGATTTTTATAAATAATGACAATTGATATCTAGTGATAAATTGAAAATATAAGTTTACAGGAAGAATTTATATTGAATATTAAAATAAGGTGAGAGAAAAATAGTGGATACTATATTTTGAATTGAAAATGGTTAAGGAGACCAAAATGGAAGTGATGTAATGGAAATCGAGAGGGGTTTATATATTTAAAAATTGGTTATTGGGATTTAAAAATAATTTTTTTAATAAGTTAAGTTTATTTAAAAAGGAATTTTTTTTATTTATTAAGCTATGGAATTTTAAAGATAGTTAGTATTGAAATATTTTAGAAGTAAATTTTCAATTACTCAATATTTATTTTAATAAAATTGTAAATTTTTAAACTTGCTTTGATGAGTGATGTTATAAAAAGTGTTTTCAATATTTTTAAATAATTGTTTGAAAACGACTTAAAAATAAATCTTTTTTATTTTTCTTTTAAATACTTATTTTTATTTACAAATGTATATATATAGTTTGAAATGGTTTAAATTTATTTATAATCTTCTCGAGAGTTGGAAAGGGTTATTTAGTAGATGGGACTTATAAAACAATTCTCAAAGCGAAATTTGGGAAAAAAGTTAGAAAATTCCGAAGTAGTTGAATAATGTAGGCTTCGAAGAATGAAATAGAATCCATTAAGAATAGAAAGGGGAACTGGAATTATAAGTAAGTATATCGGTTTTGGAAATATTAAAGGGAATTAATTAAGGAATTTCGAAATTTATAGAATTCGTTATAAACTAGTCAAGGAGTTTACAAATAAAATTCTAAATGATTTTGAAAAAGAAATAGGAAATAAAAGGAATATTTTCTAAGTGTCGAATATAAAATGAAGTGGGGAAAGTATTCCAAGTATTGGGAAGGGTTGAAAATGTTCAGTGTAAATATAAGGATTAGAAAACTGTTTTCAAATGTTGAAGAGCTGAAAATAATATCTTATAAAGATATTTTGAAATAAATTTTGGGAAATTATAATAAGGCCTGATGATTGCTTATGAATGTGTATTGATAGTTAAATAACCGACTATCAATTTTGATCAACTTCGTTAACCATTACGAAGAGACCGATATCAGATTTAATTATCCGAAAACCACTTCGATCTATTTTAAACATTACAAATGAATACTGCGAAGATGATGAAGACGGTGATTCTATTTGTCCAGACCCAAGACAACTTACATGGACGAATGCTATCAGATCAACGTCATTGGAGGACGATGAGCATTCCAAGTGAAATTTTGTTCTTGAAAGGTAACGCTTAACCTCGAGCCTCATCAATCGAAATTGACTAAAACAGGGGAGATGCAGCAAGGCTAATTGGGTCGCACCTAAGTATGGTATGTTATCACCTTTCTAGATGTCCTCGGAAACCTTTATATTATGGATATGGTTGTGCATGGAAAGCGCGCTCGATGGTATAGGTGGAAACACCCGGGGTGATAACATATTCGGTCTATCCAGGTTACGGGTAAGCCGGTCTTTTGTAGTAGGGGATCCCGGCGTGGTCCTCGATACATGGTTCAAGAGGTATACTGTAATGGGCGGTACCCTAGTGGGCTAGTCATTCATTGGAATCCATTCTCCAATATGAGATTATGGTTTTATTTGTAGAGCCTAGTACGCTGGAATTTAATTAATGTAACAGTTTCGGCTATTTGAATAAGTATTTGTATTTAGACACTATTATAATATCACTGGATTTTTTTATAAAATGTTTTGGTTATAGTAAGAGAAAAACCCATCGTGTTTATGTGTGACGCGGTCTTACGAGATACCTTTTTTTCAAAGGATTTTAATAAAAATTAATAATTCAAATTGAGTATATTTTCTCACCCTGTTTTTCCAGACCGACTCGGGTGTTATTTTATTATAATGCTCAGGTCAAACCGAGTATTATAAATTCAGGATCAGGAAGCTACGGAGTTCAGAAGGCGAGCTGGACGACAGAGACGTATCTTCGTAATTGGTTATATTTCCACTATGCGAGGACAAGTTTTGTTATAACTGTCCATTTAATGTATTGAATTGTTGCACTCTGATAATAGTATGTATATTAACAGTACATTTCTTGTATATAAAATGTTATTATATATTATATTTTGTTCTGCTGCAATTGTGAGATTATGTGTTGTTGTTTGTATTTTTCCTCTATCTTTTAATTCTTTACTCCTAATGAACTGGTATTTTCGGCACTCGACTGCTCGGCATTTTATACAATGGACGTATTAATGTCGATTTTTGAGGGTCGAAAATTCTGTCTGTTATAGGGAACTCCCCACAAAAGGCATGAAAATTATACAAGAAGATGGGAATACAAAATTATTTTGTGGCAAACGCAATAAGTGAGGACACCTTGTTACAGACTGCACAGACGGGTTTGGCGAGTTGATAGGAAGTCCTTAAGGAAGTTTTTAAGAAGGATGCTAGGGCTTTGTTCTTTTCTGAACCCTTAGGTAGTTGTTAAGGCGTCTAGATTTATGACCTTTTGTAAAACTTTTTATATGGATAAATGGATGTAATCTTTGAACTCGCTAGTGTCGTAGTCTATCGATGTTGTGAAATATTTCATAGAAATACGATCTTATATGAGGTCACTTTTTATATGGATTTGGACGTAAATTATAACTACTTAATTACCAATGTGGAAACTGAAGTTGATTTGAATTTAAAGATTGGGAATTGAATTAGTTGACTTTGGAACTATCTTAATATAAACTATTTTAAATCTATCTTCTTAAATATTAGGATCATTTTGATTTTCCCAAGCTATTTTACTATATAAACCATTCTTTTTAAAACTCAAACTATCTTATATTAACTATTTAACTACTTGAAAACTATTCAAGCTATTTTCTAAATTTAAGCCGGCCAGAGTGGAAATTATTATATTTAAATCATTGATTTAAATACGAATTTGCATAAATTAAAGTTATAACCCAAATAGAAATTCGAAGCAATTTAGAATTGGAACCGAAATCGAGATATTAAGGCAAAAATGATTTGGAAGTGAAATAGTATTTTTTATTTAATATGTTGATTTTAAAATGAAGATATAGTAGTTACTCTAACTGAAACTTACTTTATAAGAGGTAAGAAATGTGGCAAATAACTTTGTAAAGTAATCGAACTAGGAAATAATTGATTTGGCATAAATAAGGTTATATATATTAGTTACATATTCAAACTTCCCTTATTGAATTTATAAACAGAAAGAAACGATCTTTGGAAGATATTTTGAAATACTAAATATAATTTATATAAGTACGAAGTGTACTTATAAATTACTGATCCAAAGTTAGTCGAGTTATGATCTCATATGCATATGACACTGAAATAGTTTTGGAACCCATTGCTTTTAAAGACTTTTGATTTTGGCAAATAGTCAATTCTGAAAATTTGGTAAACCAAATTTGAAAACTATCGATTTTGAAGATATCGAAGATATCGATTTTGTATAGATAAAGTTTATATGTGATACATATAAAGTGTATGATTTGAAAGGTACTATGCATATAGTATGATATGTTTTGAGACAAAAGTATGGAAAGGCACCCCCATGAAAGTCGAAACTTAGAGTAGGAGATCCACTAGGTGGTTCTGCCTAGGAACCCATAAGGTGGGTTCAATGAGAATTGGGATCCTAAAGGACGTCCGGACAAAACTCATGAGTTCCTGGTGATCATTTGTTGGGTAGCGTAAGTCAAGATGTGCTGATAACTACAGTTACATTGGGTTTTGCTGTGATAGCAACGTAACCTTTGTGTAACTGCGATCTATCATGGTTCCATAGCGTAATCCCGATCGCAGTGATTGCCTACGATCTACATTTTATTTCGCCGTGAGAGTGACGTAACATCGGTAGATTGCGATCTATGTGGTTGGTTCCATAGTGTAATTCGGGAGGCAGTAAGTGCCTACAATCGACATTGGGTTTCACTGGATTAGTGACACAACCTATGCGTAACCTGTGATCTATGTGGTATAGTTTAGTTTGATAGAATAATTCGAGAGGCAGTGATTGCCTACAGACTACTTATGGTTGTGTTGTGATAATAACGCAACCTTTGTGTAGCTGTGGACTATGGTGTTACTATGGAGTAAGTTAGGAGGTGTTAATGCCTATGATTTTCTTATGATTTTGCAGAGATGGTGACGCAATCATCAGGTTAACTGCGATCCATGGTGGGAAAGGGGTTGATATTTCCATATCATTTTTGAAAAAGTTTTTCAAATATTTTCACTAGGTGTTGAAACGGGTCTATTAAGTATTTTAGATTTTCAGTTCTACGCCTGATCAACGTATGACTAAATTTCTATAAGAATAGGGATGGACTTGTTAAGACGTTGAGTTATGAAAAATGTTTTAATATCAAACTAGCTTGGTAATACTATGTAATCTAAAGTGTATGTATTTTTAAAATGTATAGTAAAAGAGTAAGGAGTTTAAAATGTTTAAAGAATGATTAATCTAGTAATATACATCAAAATTCAAATCTCTCATTTCGTTCCTTTTCGGGGACGAAAAGTTCTAAAGGGGGAGGAATGTAACGACCGGGATTTTTGGCCATCTGATTTTGGGATAGTTAGCTGATTTTAATTTTGAAATGTTAATTTTTATAAGCCGAATAGATGAGTTTTCCCAATATTTAAAATATCTAAATCTATATACTGATTGAAAACTATGGTAATTTTAATATATAAATTATGGATATGATCAATTATATATATATAAATTCCACCATTAAAAATTTAAGATGGAATATCCATACTGTAACAACCCACCTTTTCGCAGGCTTCAAATCGACACATATGCCGATTTAAACCATACGGAAGGGCGAATTGTTATGGGGTAATAAGAAAAACAGAGAAGAAATAAACAAAATAGAATCTCACAGCGGAAGGATAAAATATAATAATAAAATATACAGTTTATAAAACTGTTTACAAACATTTATATAATACATATCAGAGTTACACATACCAATAACAATGCAGCGGAACAGTGTGTAGTGCACTAGTATAAATAATAATAGTAATACTACAAATCTTCGTCTTCGTCCACCAGAGCTAAAACTTCAAATCCTGAAACGCTCGGACTGACCCGAGCGAATTGAAAAGACAAAACACTCGAGTCAGAACTAAAAGATCTTATGTGAGTTAAATTAACAGAAATAAATATGAGTGCAGTAACTCAAGAGATGCTCGGGATTTACATCTCCTAAGGATCCGTTAAACTATTTACTATGTAGTATATTGCGCTATTATAATAATGTCTATTTGTAAAATAAACTTACTTTTAAATAGCGTTAAGGCTTTACATTTTCCACCTTAACACAGTTATATATTCCCATAGTCTATACAGTACCGTAATCTCCCCCGTACTGGGCGTCGTCAGAGGGCACTCCATAAGTATGGTACAAAACCAAAATCGTATAAGGCGCCTAGGGTAGGTGACACGGCACAACTAGGCAATGCCAGGGTAGATATACCAATTACGCTTCCGGGCCGATGGAAACGCGCAGCGCACAGCTGCCGCCCACCTCGGACAAACTCCCCACATCAAAGAAATCAAAAGTGAAGGTGGCCACCGAAAATCCAAAGTCTGAGTATAGTATCGAAGGGAAGTGTCCGATCAGAGGTGCTACCTCATTAACCCGTCGATCGCTCCTATTTTAGCCACCTTATGCCAACTCACGGGAGTTGGGTCCTCGTATTTACCTTTAAAGGAAACGCCGCCACCAACCTACTTCATTCTGGAATCTCCACCGCGTACACGGTTGTTAAAGTGGTTTTCGAAGTTGGCAGAGAGTATGACAACTTCCGATCCCGGTCTCTTTAACAACCAATCGTTATTATAACACCGCGGTCTTTTCAAAATAGTTTATACTTTAAAACCAGAATAAAATATCCATTTTAAACCCAAATAAATACGATATCATTTATATTTTTAAAACCCCAAATCAATACGATATCATTTATTTTCCAATATATATTCTTTCCAAAATCATAGGGTTTCCAAAGTAAAATATTTAGAAATCAAACTCTTGAACATAATATTTTCAAATTATACTACCTTGAAAAACATAGCTTTGAAACAAATTTCCATCTCTTAAATGGTTAAATATTAAACTACTTTTATAAAACAAAATAGCTTCTTTAGATTTCACAAATCAATTTCAAATATCGATTTACACTTCCAAATACCATTTCAATTCTTATGTTTCAAGGCTTTAAATATTTCACCATGTCAAAAAAAAAAACAACTCATTTGACAAATCCATATGTATCAAATTCAATTACTTCTTATTTAGACTTGAAATGTTTACTTAATGAATTCAATATAATTTAAGTAAAACCTTTAACTTCACATAACTGGATAATCTTTCAATTTATTAAACTTGATATATTCATTTAAATCACTCTACACACAAAAATCAAGTTATAAAAATCACACCCTTTAAAAATTAATAACCTTTTTATTTAATTCCAAATTTTACTCAATATTCATCTTCCGACCTTGTTCTCATTTAAGTCAATAAAACTCCAGAACTTAAATTTTAAATAAATGCTTAATTGTATTTGATCTTAAAAATCAAACTTTATTTTATACTTCAAAACAATTTATACAAAGCTTAAAACCGGAAATTACTATATATAAAAAAAAAATTATTAATAACCAAATCAAAAACCCATAAACCATATAGATATAGCTTTGCAAAAACCATAGAAAAACATTTCAAAAATAATTTTATATATTTACCGCGGTGCCTGTATATAATTTTCTATCCTATGGTCAAGTGATACGGATGTTTATCATTTCAACCCGCAAGTTAAAATGAAAAATGCGGTTATATATCATTTCAAACCGCAATCCCAAATGAATAAAATGCATAGCAACTTGCAATTAATACAATTAATCATCCATTCGTCCATCAAATCATACATCCATTTGTCACAGTCATCATCCAATTTCAAACAATCATCAATACATAACAGGTGATAAATAATGGTATCAATTATCAGTTTATACTCAAAATAAATTTAATAACTGTTAATTGGCAGTTTATATGCAAAAATAAACGTAAATTTAACTGGCAGTTAATATGAAATAAAAATTTAACATAACTATGACTGGCAGTTAATATGCAATTAAATAAATTCTAATTGTCAAATTTATGCAATAAATGAAAGTAATTAACAGTTATATTAAATGAATGCGATTTATCAGAGATAATGAATAAAACATGCCAAACAGTCATAAATAAATTTCTACTCATATCTAAAATTAATTTAACAAACACAAGAAATTTTAGAAATTGTGAGTGGGTTAAAACACTCACTTTTTGAATTTAAACCGAATTTAAATTCGATTTAAACCCAAAAATTTCACAGTCTCCAAATCTGTCCAAACCAGCGCCAACAGATCCGGAATTTAATTTCGATCCTAATAAAAAAAAATCTCGCGTGAATACGAGGTCGTATGAGAAAGTTATTCAATTTTAATGAGTTGAAACAAAAATTAAATATAACAAATTTAAACAACAACCTAATAAAAGCTTGCCCCGTCATAAAGCTTCTTCTCAACTCACGTATGCTCATCCAGGGAATGAACCCATTTCAACGCACGCCCTCCCCATCTTTGACCGTGCCTTTAGATCGCCCTAGGCCACCAGATGGTGACGCGCCTCCACCATTACGACCGCCTCCGCCTGCCGCACCTCCACCTTGAAAGCCTTCGAGTTCGGCCTCCCCTATCACCTCTTCCGCCGCCTTCAAAAACTAGGGTTTCAAACCCTAATTCGCCAATATCGGCCACCACCGGTCGCAATAAGCCAAGCGGCTACCACCAAACGACTTCCCTAGCCGAGCTCTCCAATACCCAGGAACCAATTTGCAAATAGTCGCTCCAAATCAAAATGCCCAAATTGACTTAGGTTTCGAATTTCCTAATTTTGACCGCGATTTGCCGCTGACTCGAGTATCGATTTCGAAAACAGAGACTGCGCGTAGATTCGTATGGATGAAATCTACAACATATATTTTTTTGGAATTTTTCTGAGATGTTTGAATTTTCATTTGAAATTTGAATAGAAATAGATCTAGGTTTGCATCCATTTGAGGAGGAGAAGGAGCTGAAGAAAAGAACGTACAGACAAATGATAGAAGATGGAGGCTAGGGTGTATGATCGTCTATTTATAGATAGATCGCAAAAGAATAAGTGTGCACGAATTTTAACGTGCAAACGGAAGTGGTCCCAAAAGATAAATAATATTAATTACACACGTTACGGATTTAGGAAATAAATAAATTCCTTATCATTTACATTTTCTTTTAAACGTATTTACAAATGTAAATCTAGACGTTTCGTTTACATTTCAAAATATATCCACAATTTTATTAATTTCCAAATTGATCTAAACAAATTTAGATGTAAATTAACAGCTGATAAGTCTATCCATTGCAGTGTTAATTTCTCCACTTCCTTATATTTAGAAATTACAAATTAATTTTTCAAAAACCTTTTTTTTTTCAAACTTTTATATTCTCATCTTTTACCAGTAATAAGGATGCACTAACATTTGTTCATGGTTTCACCTTATTATCCTCAAATTCCATTTTAATTTTCAATAATTACAATTGTTGAATGTTGATACTTTAATTAAATTTATACATCTTGCTTTCTATACTATAAATCAACCAGTGGTCCTATTTTATATAGAATTAGCAAAATTTCATCTTATAAAATTAACCTCCTTCAATTACAAAACAAAATCTACGCTAACTGCACAATTCAAGTCAATTAATTGTAATTGATTTCCCATAAATTGTTATAAATAAAATTTAAAATCTTCATAACATCGTTTACTGATTTACAATCTTACTATTAAATAAATTGACATTTAGCATTGAATTATATTACATTCCATAAATGAATTTATAAATTTATTTCAAATTAACGTACTACTTGATTTCCTTAGATTATAAGTTATTCTATTAGTCAGTCATCTTTCTTTTTTTTAAAAAAAAATCATTAATTAAGGTCCCAATTAGGTTAATTTATCTGGATTTCATTCCTTTATTATATCATTCATCACTTAACAATTTACCAACTTTTCTATGCATCTTATTTCACTTATATCTTGTAATTATTTTCTAAACTCATACTTGTAATACCCAATATCATTTTATATTTTAATCGATTCTCACTTATTCCTATTTTATTGCAATATATTTCTATACTCATTCATTAATGCATATCTTCACTCACTTCCTATTTTATTGCAATATATTTCTATACTCATTCATTAATGCATATCTTCACTCACTTCCTATTTTATTGCAATATATTTCTATATTCATTCATAAATGCATATCTTCACTCACTTCCTATTTTATTGCAATATATTTCTATACTCATTCATTAATGCACACATACAAATTAACAATTCTAAATCCCTTTTAATTATTCCATTTATGCTCCATTCCTTCACTTAATGCACAATTAGCATTCCTTATTCAAATTTGTTACATTCCCTTATATCCACTTCATAAATAAATTGGTATTCCGTTTTCCATTTATTACTAACTTTAATTATTGCAATTTATTATCTAACATACAATTTGAATTTATTTTCAAATTTTCACCGTTAAATTAATTAACATCTTCTAATAGTAAATAAAAAGGATTGAGCAAATTAAAATTTCTATTCGGTTATAGTTTATCAATATATTGATCCATAGGCAAAATCAAATTCTTGTCTTTAATTACCCTTTTCATAATTTCAACTCAATCAACATGCAACTCATAATAACTTTTTATAAGTATGCATGGAATCATCATTTATTCCAATCTTTTCTTAATTTACTAATAAATTCCCTTTATTTATTTTCAATTTACACAAAGGTATAAATCTTTCACTATTTCAATCATTAGATTTTTATTCAAATTACTAATAATCAAGTTTTTAAATACCGTTGCTATATTTTAATTTAGCGTTCATTCCAATACTAATTTATCATCTTCATTTTTTTTTCTTTTTTTTTCTACAAAAAATTAAATTACAAGATCATATTCGATTAACAATTTAATTGTCGAAATTTACGGGTCGTTACACTCTCCCCCACTCAAAACTTTTTGTCCCCGAAAAGGGAAAGAAGGGAAAAGAAGAATTTCGAAATCAGTATCATATTTAAATATTATATTTATAAAAATTTAAATTTACAAAATTAGTTAATTTAGCTAAAATATACAAATTTATATAAAGTGAAATATTTAAGCCGTTTCAACCATTAATCAACCAATCAATACAACAACCATCAACTTTACAAACAGCATACATACACAAGACAAAGCAACCATTTAATACGACAAACAAATAGTTGTTCGGGTTCAAAACTTGAAATTGTATGGAATGAAAATAACTATCAAGTGCATCCTTTACTCAACAGTCTTAGATGGAACAATGATAGATTATTTATTCATCCAACCACTTCAAATTCTCTTACCCAACCAACCATAAGTCAAACAATAACAATTCAAACCAACAACCAAATTAACTTATTATACATTTATTTCATGCTTTAGTTGTTTAATTTCTTTTCTTTCATTTATTGAGTGATTCCTTCATTACTTACAATTTTCATTTTTCATTTATTACAATATTCATTATATTTGCATTCCGTTTTATTTACTTAAGTTTATAATCATCTATTTATAATACTTAAAATTTCCATTTTAACTTAAGTTTATACGTTTAATTCTCATTTTGTAACAGCAAATTCATTGAATACCTTTATTACCTCACGCTTGACCTATAAGATTTCCCCTTACATTTTCTTACTAACATTGCAACTTTTATTATATGGTAAGTTATATATATGCTTTAAGAATGTAAGTGAAAATTATACAAGTTTCTTCTCAATTCCTTTAATTAATTAATGGTTCAATAATTATATATATTCGTTTTATAAATTACAATTTCAACTTACTTTTAATTTCATTCATTTATTTAATGCTTACATTTCTATTATATTTAATAATGGTAACAATTTAACTACACTAAATTTGCAACTTTATACATCAATTCTTATAAATAAAGAAGTTCATTAATTCATTTAATAATGTTTACAATCGTTTATTTACATTACTTATCTTCCTATTGTATTAAATTTTTACTTTAATTAAAGGTTCCAATTTCTACACTTAATTGAACTATTAATTAACTGGAACTTAAGAACCAAATACTGGGTTAAATTTTAAATCATTTAAAATAATAGATATATATCTACACTTAACATATATATCCAATTATAATTAAAACGATAAAATTTTCTTAACAATTCTGCAGTAAATTACTACAGTGGCCTTCCCACTTCGAAACTCGAAAATGAATGTCGATGATGCGTGCACTCATCACCGAAATTATTTTCCAGCGACAGAGAGGAAGGTACAAAACTTATTTTCTCCAAAAATCTTCTTTAAAACAATTTC
Organism: Allium cepa; assembly: GCA_030765085.1. NCBI lineage: Eukaryota > Viridiplantae > Streptophyta > Magnoliopsida > Asparagales > Amaryllidaceae > Allium > Allium cepa. The sequence continues at coordinate 294,064,747 of CM060941.1, read as the reverse complement.
TCTTAAATTATATTAAATATTCATTTCAGAAAATACTTATAACAATTATATTCCAAAAATTTTACGAAAAATTCCAAAACCCCGGATCTTAAGTCCTAAATTTCCAAATTTCATTGATTTTATTTTTCAATCTTATTTCTATCATTATTCAAAACCTTCATTACCTAACAACCAATCTATTACAACCAAATATATATATTATTTTGAAAAATTATTTTATAGAAAATATAATAGGTAAAATTATTTCATTCACCTATATTAAAACAAATATTATGTCGGTCTGTCCTATTAAGTGTTTAGAAATCCCTATTGATGTCATAGCGTCCCATGCACCAACCAGAATTTATAAATACGAAACGGAACAGATTAACACAATATAAAAACCTTTTTATAACACTAACAAATACGCTCTCTCATATATATACACTCAACGACTCCCATAGGGTATTACTACCCTATTAGTAAAGAGTCAAACCCCACAAAGCTAAGGTTTATCGCTAAACCAAAGCTCTGATACCAACTGTAACAACCCGCGTTTTCGCACGCTTCAAATCGACACACATGCCGATTTAAACCATACGAAAGGGCAGATTGTTATGGGGTAATAAGAAAAACAGAGAAGAAATAAACAAAATAGAATCTCACAGCGGAAGGATAAAATATAATAATAAAATATACAGTTTATAAAACTGCTTACAAACATTTATATAATACATATCAGAGTTACACATACCAATAACAATGCAGCGGAACAGTGTGTAGTGCACTAGTATAAATAATAATAGTAATACTACAAATCTTCGTCTTCGTCCTCCAGAGCTAAAACTTCAAATCCTGAAACGCTCGGACTGACCCGAGCGAATTGAAAAGACAAAACACTCGAGTCAGAACTAAAAGATCTTATGTGAGTTAAATTAACAGAAATAAATATGAGTGCAGTAACTCAAGAGATGCTCGGGATTTACATCTCCTAAGGATCTGTTAAACTATTTACTATGTAGTATATTGCGCTATTATAATAGTGTCTATTTGTAAAATAAACTTACTTTTAAATAGCGTTAAGGCTTTACATTTTCCACCTTAACACAGTTATATATTCCCAAAGTCTATACAGTACCGTAATCTCCCCCGTACTGGGCGTCGTCAAAGGGCACTCCATAGGTATGGTACAAAACCAAAATCGTATAAGGCGCGCTAGGGTAGGTGACACGGCACAACTAGGCAATGCCAGGGTAGATATATCAATTACACTTCCGGGCCGATGGAAACGCGCAGCGCGCAGCTGCCGCCCACCTCGGACAAACTCCCCACATCAAAGAAATCAAAAGTGAAGGTGGCCACCGAAAATCCAAAGTCTGAGTATAGTATCGAAGGGAAGTGTCCGATCAGAGGTGCTACCTCATTAACCCGTCGATCGCTCCTGTTTTAGCCACCTTATGCCAACTCACGGAGTTGGGTCCTCGTATTTACCTTTAAAGGAAACATCGCCACCAACCTACTTCATTCTGGAATCTCCACCATGTACACGGCTGTTAAAGTGGTTTTTGAAGTTGGCAAAGAGTATGACAACTTCCGATCCCGGTCTCTTCAACAACCAATCGTTATTATAACACCGCGGTCTTTTCAAAATAGTTTATACTTTAAAACCAGAATAAAATATCCATTTTAAACCCATATAAATACGATATCATTTATATTTTTAAAACCCCAAATCAATACGATATCATTTATTTTCCAATATATATTCTTTCCAAAATCATAAGGTTTCCAAAGTAAAATATTTAGAAATCAAACTCTTGAACATAATATTTTCAAATTATACAACCTTGAAAAACATAGCTTTGAAACAAATTTCCATCTCTTAAATGGTTAAATATTAAACTACTTTTATAAAACAAAATAGCTTCTTTAGATTTCACAAATCAATTTCAAATATCGATTTACACTTCCAAATACCATTTCAATTCTTATGTTTCAAGGCTTTAAATACTTCACCATTTCAAAAAAAAAACAACTCATTTGACAAATCCATATGTATCAAATTCAATTACTTCTTATTTAGACTTGAAATGTTTACTTAATGAATTCAATATAATTTAAGTAAAACCTTTAACTTCACATGACTGGATAATCTTTCAATTTATTAAACTTGATATATTCATTTAAATCACTCTACACACAAAAATCAAGTTATAAAAATCATACCCTTTAAAAATTAATAACCTTTTTATTTAATTCCAAATTTTACTCAATATTCATCTTCCGACCTTATTCTCATTTAAGTCAATAAAACTCCAGAACTTAAATTTTAAATAAATTCTTAATTGTATTTGATCTTAAAAATCAAACTTTATTTTATACTTCAAAACAATTTATACAAAGCTTAAAACCGGAAATTACTATATATAAAAAAACCTTTATTAATAACCAAATCAAAAACCCATAAACCATATATATAACTTTGCAAAAACCATAGAAAAACATTTCAAAATTAATTTTATATATTTACTGCGGTGCCTGTATATAATTTTCTATCATATGGTCAAGTGATACGGATGTTTATCGTTTCAATCCGCAATTTAAAATGAAAAATGCGGTTATATATCATTCCAAACCGCAATCCCGAATGAATGAAATGCATAGCAACTTGCAATTAATAAAATTAATCATCCATTCATCCATCAAATCATACATCCATTTGTCACAGTCATCATCCAATTTCAAACAATCATCGATACGTAACAGGTGATAAATAATGGTATCAATTATCAGTTTATACTCAAAATAAATTTAATAACTGTTAATTGACAGTTTATATGCAAAAATAAACGTAAATTTAACTGGCAGTTAATATGAAATAAAAATTTAACATAACTATGACTGGCAGTTAATATGCAATTAAATAAATTCTAACTGTCAAATTTATGCAATAAACGAATGTAATTAACAGTTATATTAAATGAATGCGATTTATCAGAGATAATGAATAAAACATGCCAAACAGTCATAAATAAATTTCTACTCATATCTAAAATTAATTTAACAAACACAAGAAATTTTAGAAATTGTGAGTGGGTTAAAACACTCACCTTTTGAATTTAAATCGAATTTAAATTCGATTTAAACCCAAAAATTTCACAGTCTCCAAATCTGTCCAAACCAGCGCCAATAGATCCGGAATTTAATTTCGATCCTAATAAAAAAAACTCGCGTGAATACGAGGTCGTATGAGAAAGTTATTCAATTTTAATGAGTTGAAACAAAAATTAAATAAAACAAATTTAAACAACAACCTAATTAAAGCTTGCCCCGTCATAAAGCTTCTTCTCAACTCACGTATGCTCGTCCAGGGAATGAACCCATTTCAACGCACGCCCTCCCCATCTTTGACCGTGCCTTTAGACCGCCCCAGGCCACCAGATGGTGACGCGCCTCCACCATTACGACCGCCTCCGCCTGCCGCACCTCCACCTTGGAAGCCTTCGAGTTCGGCCTCCCCTATCACCTCTGCCGCCGCCTTCAAAAACTAGAGTTTCAAACCCTGATTCGCCAATATCGGCCACCACTGGTCGCAATAAGCCAAGCGGCTACCACCAAACGACTTCCCTAGCCGAGCTCTCCAATACCCAGAAACCAATTTGCAAATAGTCGCTACAAATCAAAATTCCCAAATTGACTTAGGTTTCGAATTTCCTGATTTTGACCGCGATTTGCCGCTGACTCGAGTATCAATTTCGAAAACAGAGACTGCGCGTAGATTCGTATGGATGAAATCTACAACATATATTTTTTTGGAATTTTTCTGAGATGTTTGAATTTTCATTTGAAATTTGAATAGAAATAGATCTAGGTTTGCATCCATTTGAGGAGGAGAAGGAGTTGAAGAAAAGAACGTACAGACAAATGATAGAAGATGGAGGCTAGGGTCTATGATCGTCTATTTATAGATAGATCGCAAAAGAATAGGCGTGCACGAATTTTAACGTGCAAACGGAAGTGGTCCCAAAAGATAAATAATATTAATTACACACGTTACGGATTTAGGAAATAAATAAATTCCTTATCATTTACATTTTATTTTAAACGTATTTACAAATGTAAATCTAGACGTTTCGTTTACGTTTCAAAATATATCCACAATTTTATTAATTTCCAAATTGATCTAAACAAATTTAGATGTAAATTAACAGCTGATAAGTCTATCCATTGCAGTGTTAATTTCTCCACTTCCTTATATTTAGAAATTATAAATTAAGTTTTCAAAAACCTTTTTTTTTCAAACTTTTATATTCTCATCTTTTACCAGTAATAAGTATGCACTAACATTTGTTCATGGTTTCACCTTATTATCCTCAAATTCCATTTTAATTTTCAGTAATTACAATTGTTGAATGTTGATACTTCAATTAAATTTATACATCTTGCTTTCTATACTATAAATTAACCAGTGGTCCTATTTTATATAGAATTAGCAAAATTTCATCTTATAAAATTAACCTCCTTCAATTATAAAACAAAATCTACGCTAACTGCACAATTCAAGTCAATTAATTGTAATTGATTTCCCATAAATTGTTATAAATAAAATTTGAAATCTTCATAACTTCTTTTATTGATTTACAATCTTACTATTAAATAAATTGACATTTAGCATTGAATTATATTACATTCCATAAACGAATTTATAAATTTATTTCAAATTAACGTACTACTTGATTTCCTTAGATTATAAGTTATTCTATTAGTCAGTCATCTTTTTTTTTCTTTTTCTTTTTAAAAAAATCATTAATTAAGGCCCCAATTAGGTTAATTTATCTGGATTTCATTCCTTTATTACATCATTCATCACTTAACAATTTACCAACTTTTCTATGCATCTTATTTCACTTATATCTTGTAATTATTTTCTAAACTCATACTTGTAATACCCAATATCATTTTATATTTCAATCGATTCTCACTTATTCCTATTTTATTGCAATATATTTCTATACTCATTCATTAATGCATATCTTCACTCACTTCCTATTTTATTGCAATACATTTCTATACTCATTCATTAATGCATATCTTCACTCACTTCCTATTTTATTGCAATATATTTCTATATTCATTCATAAATGCATATCTTCACTCACTTTCTATTTTATTGCAATATATTTCTATACTCATTCATTAATGCACACATACAAATTAACAATTCTAAATCCCTTTTAATTATTCCATCTATGCTCCATTCCTTCACTTAATGCACAATTAGCATTCCTTATTCAAATATGTTACATTCCCTTATATCCACTTCATAAATAAATTGGTATTCCGTTTTCCATTTATTACTAACTTTAATTATTGCAATTTATTATCTAACATACAATTTGAATTTATTTTCAAATTTTCACCGTTAAATTAATTAACATCTTCTAATAGTAAATAAAAAGGATTGAGCAAATTAAAATTTCTATTCGGTTATAGTTTATCAATATATTGATACATAGGCAAAATCAAATTCTTGTCTTTAATTACCCTTTTCATAATTTCAACTCAATCAACATGCAACTCATAATAACTTTTTATAAGTATGCATGGAATCATCACTTATTCTAATCTTTTCTTAATTTACATAATAAATTCCCTTTATTTATTTTCAATTTACACAAAGGTATAAATCTTTCACTATTTCAATCATTAGATTTTTATTCAAATTACTAATAATCAAGTTTTTAAATACCGTTGCTATATTTTAATTTAGCGTTCATTCCAATACTAATTTATCATCTTCATTTTTTTTTCTTTTTTTTTCTACAAAAAATTAAATTAGATCCTATTCAATTAACAATTTAATTGTCGAAATTTACGGGTCGTTACACATACGAGTATAAATATAAATATATAAATATATATAAGCTTTATGATGTTTGATAATATATATAAGTATATATATACATATATGTATATATATATATATGGCCACACACACACAGATATATATATATATACACACGTGTGTGTGTGTGTGTATTGTGAAAAATCCTTGATGGCACATGAATTAATTAGAGATTTTAACAAGCACGGGGATGATGAAATGTGCATCAAAGTTGATCTACAAATCATATAACAAGGTTAATAGAGGCTTCATCATTCATATGCTTGACTCTACGGGGTTTCCATCGAAGTTACTAAAACTGATCAAGTACTCTCTAGACACTGCTACCTTCTATATCATGATAAATGGAGTGCCTAAAGGATATATTCAAAGCAATCGTGGGATTAGACAAGGTGATCCTCTCTCCCCATATCTATTCACTGTAGCAATGGAACGGCTTATCCTTCATATGGAGTTGGTGTGCTATCACAAATTCATTCAACCTATATATAATATTCTCCCAAATATAACCCATTAAATGTATGCTAATGACTTATTGGTGGTGATAAAAGGCAATACAAAGGCCATTGATAAGGTCAAGACGTCTATATTCACTGACTTAGAGCTGTTGGATGGGCTTAAACTGAATGAACTAAAAACCAAATGCTACTTTAATAAATTCTGTTCTCATAAGCAGGCAATGCTAGAGAGACTGGGGGTCTTGGAGTGTCATTTTCTAGTCAAATACTTGGGGTTACCACTCTCTAATAACACAATCACAGACTCTAATGTGGTAAGTTAGTTGACATTAGAGACAAATTACAAGGGTGGAGATCCAAAATTACTATCTTTTGCGGGTAGAGTTGAACTGGTTCATACTATTATCACAATCCTTTCAAATACCTGACTGCTCTATTGCCAAAATAAATCCAGTTTGTGCAGATTTTATATGGAAGGGGGGAATGCACAAAGTAAGCTACTCAGATCTTTGTAGAAAGAAAGAGGAAGGAGGAGTTGGGTTGAAAAACTTCTATAAGCTTAAGAAAGTCTATGGATTGAAGCTAGCATGGAATGTTCTAAATCTAAAAATCTATGGGCTAGTTGGATGAGATCAAGGTATCTTAAAGATAATTTCTAGACCTTAAAATTGATAATAATGCCTCTGTCACATGGAAAATTATCCTAAAAACCAGGAATGAACTGCAAACTTATATAGATAGAGAAATTGCTAATGGGAATAACATAGACTTATGGAAAGACCCCTGGTTGAATTCTCAAAGCTTTATTGATAGACTAGGCCGGGAATCCTTTTCAGCATATGGGACTCCTACCTACAATGTGGCTAAAATTCTAGAAAATGGTGAATGATATCGTGATAGGAATTTGCTCAACTCAAATTACAAGAAGGAAATTTAGTGCAAAAACATTAAAGCTGATAGAATGGAGGATCTCTGGATATGGAAAAGTAGCTAAAATGGACAGTTCAGATTCAAAGATGTATGAGAGGAATCAAGAATCAAATTTCCTTCATCTAACTGGATGAAAGTGGTTTGGAGTAGGTCTAATAATCCAAAATAGCTCACACTTTATATAAGGCCCTGCTTAAAAGATTACCAACTAAATACAGACTTCATAAATGAGGCATCTTAGAGAATACACTAATCTTTGTAATTCTGCTGAGGAAACACATGATCGCCTGTTTTTTGAGTGTGATTACAGGAAACGAGTGTGGTGTATAAAAAAGCTTAGATGTGTACAGACTAACAATGCATGGAACCTCAAAGATGAAGTAGTTTACCTAAACGGTGGGAGCAACCTCATGAAGCCGATGCAAGAGACAGGAAAATTTGGTCTCACAACCACTCTGTGGCACATCTGGAGGGAAAGAAATAATGGGGCTTTCAACAACAAACATCATGACATGTTAGTCCTCACGAGATAGATTATGAGGGACATTAGCTTGCTAATTGGAAGGATACCGAAGAAGTTGCTTACCACTGTAATGACACGAGAAGGACTACTACTGGAGACGTTGAAGTTGATGGAATTGAATGAACTAGCTCAATCAATGAACTGGGAGCCGCCATGATTTAGCCCTAAAGTTAGAATGTTTTAGGTTTTGTAGTGTAAAGTTGTGAAAAGTCCTGTTTGTTTTATTGCTGTCTGTTTTTAGTTGAGTTTCGAACGGTATTTGTATTGCCTTGGGCCGCATAACCCAGTTACTATTATAATATAAACCCATTTTCAAAAAATATATATATGGCCATATGAATTAATATATATGAAAATATGTGTAATGTAAAAATATACATATATGATGACAAGAATACATATATGATGACAAGAATACATATATGTAAAAATATATATATGGCCATATGTATATATGTTATATAAAATAGTGTATATGTAAACGTAAATAAATGTGTAATAATATATATATATATATAAGTAAAAATAGATACATGTAAGTGGTTAATTATGTTCAAACCTTAGCATGATAATATATGTTAGTATATAATCAAAAGCATGTTCATATGGTCAAAGTAGCATATGTATAAATCTATATAAATATGAAGGTATGTGTGTGTGTGTGTGTGTGTGTATATATGCACACACAAGGGAACATTGTGATAAATGCACATCAAATCCAAGACACAAAACATTTAATCAAGTCATATAATATCAAATCCATGAAATAAATCAAAATCAAGGCAGAGATCAAATCATCCACTAAAAAAAAGAAAAAGAAAAAGAAAATAAAAATAATATAATTAGAAAAAGCCTGTGCAGGTATGTGCCACTAGGCTTGCACGGTACACTTCATTGCTATTTTATATATGTCACTATCTTAGCTTATTCACCTATACCATTCGAAACTTAAAAAAAATAGAAATTTCTGCCATTAAAACAAATATCAAGTTAGAGTCAAAAGCTAGAAGTAGGGGAAAAACCAAAACAACTGTTGTTGAAACAGTGAGTACAGATCTTGTTTTTTTGTTTATTAGTATCTGCATATACCTATATAACTATTGATTTTGGAATGAACCTTGATCTATGTCATGTGCTCATGTGCTTTTATGTGAAGATGTGTGTGTGTATATATACATATATATACATGTATATATACATATATACATACATACATACATACATATATATATGTATGCGTAGTAGACATGATCAGTTCTAAGTGAAATGTTCTACATCTGTACAAGCTCTTTGTTCATAAAATTTGGTTAAAAAGAGTTTAAACCTAAACTTCAAAAAAAATCATTATCTTATAATCTATTTAGTTTTAAATCTTGCTTCCAAAACAAAACTTGCTTGTTTTAGTATAGTGTATTTTAAAATTTACCTCGTTCAATTTCATATAAAGTGAAAACTAGATATAATAGTAAAGGGTTTCAATTATGGCCAAAATTTAAATATCAAATTTGAATGAATAAATTATATGTTTGGAATCGTCATTGAAGGCATGATTTTTAAGGTTAGTTTGGGATTTTTTAGTGGTGTAAGGAAGGAGGGGTCAAAAGATGAACAAAATTGGGGATATTGGCAAATTTTGATGATAAGGTTTTTTTCGTGGTGAGGCAATTGGCAGGAAGGAGCATGGGACGATGGGGAATCAAGGAAAAATGGCGAATGATTTTTCTATAGCATGGCGAGCTCGTAGTAGGATTTAGGTAAGATTTTGTGGGGGTTCGATTGCGAGGCAATTGGTGACGTGGTGAAGGCGAATGAGACATGCGCATATTGAGGAGAAGATGAAGGTAATGTTGGCGAACCTCTAAGCGAAGGTTGGTGGTGAACGATGGACTATTTTGGCATAGGTGAGAGGATTTTGGTGGCTCGGCTTTGTTCATTTTTAGGTGAGGGGTTGAAATTTCAAAAGAAGGGATGGGCTGCATTTTTAGGTAAGGGGTCGTTTGTGATGGTGGTACATGATTCGCATGGCTGGTCGACGACAAGGGACAGTGGACGGAAGTTGAATACATGTGCACATACATGCACGGTATCCTGGAACAAATGAAATAGGAGGGGGAAGAGGAGAGAACTGGAGAGGAAAAGAAATTTTTTTGGGCCGGTTTAATCTTGTTTGGGATGAGAGAAAAAAGGAAGGAAGAAAAAAAAACATAAGGAAAAATGAAGAGAAAAAAAAATAAGGAAAAAGAAAGGGAAATAGAATTGATTAATTAATTACCTAATAACCTATAAACATTATTTTCTTTGAATCCAAACAACATCATAAGTTTCTGTAATTGAAATCCTATCGCCCAATATTTTAGTCTAAAATTGATGTTATTAATTTCCTGTAATGCAAAGATGTTATTAATTTCTTGTAATACAAAGTTTAATTATTTTATAGTAGTAGAGTGAGTTATTAATTAAAGCTTATTTGATTAAATCCTATGTTGATTAGAAAATAATTAGATTCTTAACTGTTTAAAATCTTATGTTGATTGATAAATCAGTTATCAATTGGATTAGTTGATTTCAATTAACTAATAATAAATTGTTAATAATTTCTTAAATTATAAGTAAATTTGGATTAAAAATATAAGTAGATCCAGTTAATTTGAGTTGATTAAATCCTGATTGTATATTGATTATTTATCGTTAGATTAAGTTAATGATATATGTTTGGCTTTATTGCTCTTGAATATTTGTTTCAAGTATTTTTTCCTGGGCCATTAAGTAACTAAACGAATTGAAATGTTTGGAATAAAACATTGACATGTTTTATTGAGAATAAAACATATTTTCATATGTGAATATTCTCATCCTAAATATAAATTGCTTATCTAAAAAAGACGTGGAAAATTTAAGTTTATCGATTAAATTCGAAGAGACAAGGATCGTATATCAATGTTATACGGAACCACTTCGATATAATAATCACTACGATCCTTTACGGTTTTGGTTATACAGACCTGTATGCTAGAATTGGATAAATTTCACAAATTTGACCATTTTAAATAAGTAATTGTACTTAGACATTGTTAAAATATCGATGGTTTTCTAAAAAAGTGTTTTGATTATAATAAGATAAAAAATCGTCGCGTTTGTACAAGTTACCTGTCATTTTCAAAAGATTTTGTAACTTAAATATTTCAGATTAAGTGTGTTTTACTCATGCTGGTTTCTAGCCGGACTCGGGTATTTGTTTATTGTAATGCTCGGGTCAGACCGAGTATTACAGAATCCAAGTTAGGATGCTTTGGAACTCAGGAGACGAGCTGGATGGTAGAGACGTTATGCATGTATTTGATTACATTCTGTCGTGTATTGTAGGCTGTATATTCAGCACTTTTGAGGATAAGTTAATATAACTGTCCAGATTATATATGTGATGATTGTACTCTAATGACTTGTATGTATATTAATAGTTACAATTTTCCTTTGTATAAAATGCTGTTATTGTATATTATATTTTGTTCAACTGCGACTGTGAGACTCTGTGTTGTTATTTCTATTTCTTCACCTATCTCTTTCTTCTTAAACCTTAACAACCTGGTATTTTCGGCACTCGATTGGTCGACGTTCTATACAGTGGATGTATTTGTGTCAATTTTTGGGGGTCGAAAAACTCGCGGTCGTTACAGTAATTCAAATCATAATTTCAAATTTTAAAATCAAAACTATTTTACTGAAACGAAATTCTAGTGGAAGCAATTCCTCTCTTGGAAATCCGAAATGAACGTCGATGATGCTGCAGTCATCACCGAAATTATTTTCCAACGGAAGAAGTGAGTTAAGTGCTTTCTAACCTCCTTTATATTTCTTTTAAAATATTTCTAATCAAAATATATTCTAGATAATATTATATATTTCCCAAAACTTTGAAACACCATTTCCAAAACCAACGGGTTTTTAAATTCTCAAATTTCCAGCTTTTAAACCCTTTTAATATATAAACCGCTTTTATAAACCATATATAACTTCACTTAGGTTATATAAACAATTCCTTTATTGTTTATCTTGTTTTTGTTATAATAACAACAATTTCTATTCGACCACAAACAACAAACAACAAATGATAATAATCAAATATTATCATTTACTAACAACCAAGCACACCATATATACCATAATAATTTTTCAAAAAATTATTCCTTAATATATAAAATACAATCGAGGCAAAATTATTTCGTTTAACCAATTTCAAAACAATACCATGTCTAATTGCTCCTTTCTAGTGTTTAAAGATCCCAATCAATAACGTTATCTCGTATTGACCAGAATCCATAAGCCACCCAATAGATCAACCAATATAATATAAAACATTTTTATTTCACTAACAAATACACGCTCATACACACACGCACACTCGAACTCGTTCTAGGGTGCTACTGGCCCTATCCCGAATGAGTACCTCACCAAAACTAAGGTTCTCGCTTAACCTTCAACTCTGATTCCAAATGTAACGAACGGGATTTTCGACTCTTGAAAATCGACAATAATACGTCCACCGTATTGCATGCCGAGCAATCGAATGCCAATAAACCAAAATGTTAAAGGAAAAGGAAAAGGAAGGAAGGAAACAAGCAACAAAGAATCTCGCAGCGGAACGAATAATCTATAATGTGCCATAAATCTTTAGACAAAAGAAAAACTGTAATATGTATATATACAGACATCAGTTAGAGTATACTAACCTATTTCAGCCTGGACAATTAAAATAGCCCGTCCTTACAATTGCTGATAAATACAATTTACTAATACAACGGAAAAATAACCATATATATGAATATGTCTCTAGGCATCCAACTCGTCCCTTGATGCTCCAAAGCATCCAGCTAAAATCTATAAATATGCTCAGTCTGACTTGAGCGTTTTGATAAAATAACACCTAAGTCGGTCTGGAAAACTAGCGTGAGAAAACTCAAGTAATTTGAATTACTATATTTGTAAAAGTCTTTTAAATAATAAAGGTATCTCATAAGACCACGCTGTAAATATACTCGACCTTACGATGACCGAACCATTTTATAAGAAAATTTAGTGATTTTATAATAATGTCCGGGGTGTTCAATATAAATCATATGAAATGGTTAAATTGGTTACAGCATATTTTGCACACGAACAAAATTGCTAAGGTACGTACGTATAAATGGATTTTCCACAAAGACCTCCTCAATGAGACTGATCTCCTATGACAAGGATAATAAAATACCTTCTAAGCATCGTATATCTCTAGATAAAATATAGCATAAGGTAAACACAAGTGGACAATCATCCGAACACTCGGTGAACAATGTGTACCAAGTATCATCAACTCTCCATACACAACATATCGATAAGCATACTCTAGATATGAAGTTGATGTACTCCTCATGGGATAGCTAAACCCCATGATCATGCATCCTACTCCGTCTTTAGTCAATTTCCCGATGTCGAGGCTACGTTCAACATATTCACACAAGTTTTCAACAAAACTAGATCACGTAATGAATCCCATTTGGATTCCACCATCTCAATAGATTCCAGAACCATACATGGTTTCTATAATTCACTTCCAAAACAAAGAACCCGTATCTCATCCTTGAAGTGGTTTTCGATAAGTAGAACACTTACCGATCCCGATCTCTCCAAGACCGATTCGATGAATTTGGTCTTATTCAACAATAATGAGAATGATCACATAAGGAACTAATTCTCACATACTTCACATAGCAAGTAATCATACTCATTTCATATAAGGCATGAACAAGTCGTATAAACGGACTTTTAATCCCTTATGTAATTAGCTTATCTTTTATTGATTTAAAAACCATACATTTAGTAAAACACATTTTTATCAAATGAAACTCCTTCATAAATTAAGAATGCCTTCATAAATTAATAACCCTTTATTAAATTAAACTTCATTGATATATATATATATATATATATATAAATTCTTTTTTAAAATGATATATACTCGTATATATGATTATTCATTTGTACCTTTTTAATACTTTAAAACCATGCATATATTTATTATAATATATAATTATATTCATAGATCGCTAAAAAAGTTTACTTATTTTAAAAACGAGGTCAAAGTGGTTAAAATCACTGCTATTTAAGTCAGAGATAGGAATAGCCTCAAACAATATTCCTTTGGTGTGAAGCATGGAATGAAAGTTCCAAACCACCCTAATGAAGAAGGATGGTTAAGGAAAATCCATATCCCAAATCCTTCTATAAATTTACCCTATAATATTTTCTATATTTTTTTAAAGATCTTAATATTTGTTATTATCTTTGAAATTTTCCTTATTAAAACCTCTAATTATGTTTATAACACTTTCCATTTTTAAAATATAATTCAATTTAAAAAAATGTAACTAAAAACTGCTTGCAAAAACCGAAAATGCTCCACATTTAATCATTATCTTTTAAACTCTGTTTTGAAGTTCAATTTCATTTAAGGGTTAAAGGTAAATGTTGTTTAAAAAAATTTCATAACAAACCCAAAACTATTTTCTTTATTTATTTACCAAATATCCATTTGTAAATATCTAATTATATTTTGAATTATAATTAGTAATAAGGGTTAAAAACAAGTGTTGCCCAAACACTGTTTACAACAACCCAAAACCCTTACTTGTTCTAATAAAAAATCTTTAAACATTTATTTAAAGCTCAAGCACATCTACAATTTTATAAATTTAGAGAATATCCCTTCAGTTCCCAAATCACTTATTTAACTTAAGTGTTAGAATCCAAATCCCTTTTTTATTATATTGATGGAATATAAAACTTGTATATGTATAAAAATACTTTGAATACTTACTAATATATTAAGACTACTTAAAATAATATTATATATATATATATATATACTGATTTGTTTATAAGGTAAATAATTAATATTAAGAATGATTTAAAAAGAGGATATAATACAAAACTTTAATTTACTTTACACAAATATTTATCTTATTAACTAAAAAAACTATATATATACACATTAAAATATAATTTAAAACTATTATATTATTAGAATTACTTTAAAAACTATTTTGCTATTAGAATCACTTTAAAACTATCATACTATTAGAATTACTATAAAAAACTATTATATTATTAGAATTTCTTTAAAAATTACTATATTAAACACCTCTTAAAAATGCTTATTTATAATCCACACAACATGTTTAAAATGCAAATCCGTTACGTTTGAAATTTAAAAATAACAATAAACATTTTTAACTTCAGAACTATTTTTCTTTATTAACTTTAAATAAATATCTGCAAAGTCACTTTTAGAAAGATTTGAAGTATATTTAAAATAAAATCTTTTTTTACTTCAACAAATCAAGTGTTTCCATCACCGCTTGTTATCTAAAGGTAATAACTTCTCAAGTTATCCATTTATGTCCAACATGCTAAAACATGTATGGAGAACCGTGTGTGTGTGTGTGTATCCTGATTTATCCATTAAAAAACATGTTTAATTTCAGGGATTTCGAAGCACATTTATCATGACCATATCGCTTCAACCAATCATAATATAATTTCCAACAGATCATATAACACAATATATGAAAGTAAAATCAACAGTAATGAGAAATCCTATTGGATCCCTTCAACCTGTCCCCTTGCATCACATATAGTGTATAATTAAAAAAATATAAATCAACCGCTTCGAGGCGGAAGTCGTATACAAAGGGTCATCCACTCTTACATGGGAATGTTATAGGGTCACATCCGCTCCAAGGACGGAAATATATCCAAACCAACTAATAAATTTAGTTATTCATCCAAACAATCATTCAACATATTTTCAACTATATATCATACTAGTTAACCAAAAAGATGAGTTTAACACACCGTAATTTCTATTGTCACCAGGGCGTTTCGGTTTGGAACTAAAATCTAGCGACGTTCGATTTTCGCCCAATTTTCAATTATCTTCAAATTTTTCCAAACTCGTTCCATTGCGGAGCATACGTCATTACGAGCGTATAGCAAAAATCTATTCTCGATTGGACCTCATATGAGAGAGTTATGCCATTTTTAATCAAACGATTATAATTAAATAACTTAATATACTTAATTTCACATAATTTACCATTATGCTGTTCCAACCTTCTTCTTCTTTCCCCATCCCTCTCTCTAATACTCTGGGCACCATTATAGTGCACCGCCGTGCACTATGCATCCCTTCCCAATCAATGATCCTTCGGATCGACCCCATCATTGTACTCCACTACCTTCCCTCATCTTGACGCACCCTACCACCGAACCCCTTGCACCCTAAAACGAAACGCAACAACGGCGAATTCCCCAGGCCATACCAAAGTCGTGAACCACCACACACCATAGAACTTTGCCAAAATTATCTTTAAGCTACGCCTCATCACCCACAACTCCAATCTTACTTCTGTTATTCGAATCGATGGCTATAAGTTGCATAATCCCTAACCCTAGCTCTCTAAAAACCCATTCCATTACTATCGAGTGCTCAAACACCCAATCACACCTTCTATAAACACTACGACTTGAATATCTAGGCTCAACTACTCCAAAGATCGAGCCTTTACATTTTATTAGAATTTTTACTAATTGTTTTGTATTTTAGAAGATCGACCATTCTTTTTTTTTTCTCGGTTTTGGAAAAAAGAACAGAGGGGGAAGCTGACAATATAAGTTAGAGATGGTATGGGCTCGTACCTAGAGTATGGGCATAAACAGTGAGGCATGGGACTGGGAATGGCAAACATTATGGGGATGTACTTTTTTTGAAGAAAGGGTAATTTGTTGCAAACAATATGCAAAAGTTAGTCCAAATAGACATAAACGAACACCACCATACAAAACACGGCCAATTGTCCAAACGTACTAATCCTAATCTTTACACAAATATGCAGATTGAAAGTAACTGTCATTCTCATCCATTATCTCTGAGATATATCCCTTATCGCCCCAAAAATTGGCGATCGTCAATTGAGAGATGATGTCAAGTATTAAGTTGCATAGCTTGGCAAATAATCTCTTTCTCCAGTAGGCGCATGCAATGGAACTTCTCTATCCTCTTGTTGTCTAAAACTCGACGATTATGTTCATCCCATATGCGAAAAATGAATGTAACCACTACTACATAGGCGAATTTCGAATGCAAGGAAGAGTGTTGTAATTTCTCGAGAAGATAATCACACAAAGTGACTATATTTATATCGTAAGGAAAATTAAGATCGAGGTTCAGGAGAATAAAGGACATGAGGTATTTACTATAATTACAGTTGAAAAATAGATGCTAGTGTATTTCTTGTTCTTCATTACACAGTTGCATATTCTGTCAACTGAAATTCCTCAATTTGCAAGTCTGTCTAAAGTCGGTAAGAGACACATAATTGTTTATATGTACAAAAAGACATTTTCTTAGCACTGTAGGAATTTCATACGATTTTTTCCCAATGAACTCTAGGGTATTTAATTCGAATAGCATCGTGAACTGTAGAGAAGTTGAATTGTTTTTTTACCACAAATTTCCCAATAATCTGTTGTTACATTAGTTTGTACAGACAATGGTCGAATTTGCCGTGCACATTCTCTAGTTTCAGTAAGTAATTCGAGGGCTAATCTATCACCCTGAACAATACTAGATACCGCATTCGCGCTGGACGTACTTGTTTCCAGTCTATGCCAGCCTAATAAATCTACCAGTGATTTATAGTTGATCCAAGGATTAAACCACAGAGAGGTAGAATAACCATTGGCAATATGTATAGTTAGTAATGAACTCATTGTATTTCTAACATGTAACATGTGCAAGAGTAATTATTATTTATAGTCATACTCCAGTAATTATTCTACTTTAAATATTTATTTCTAACCCAGCAAGACCATAGTGTTTCTGTAGTTAGTAGGTTCCATGAGAGCTTTATAATTGCAGTTGTTCGGAGGTCTGTCAATCATCGTAGACCAATACCGCCTTCTTGCTTGGGCCTACCCAACAAATCCCATGCAATTTTATGAAGTTTACCACCCTAGAATAAATTGGCACACATGGATTCTATTTTCTGGAGGATTGAAGAAGGTAGATGATAAATTAATAACTAATAGAGAACGAACGGGATGATGACCGACTGTATGAGCTGAGCTCTACCTGCAGTAGACAAAAAACGGCTGTCCCAACTTTCTAATCTTGTAAAAAATTTCTGAAGAAGTGGGGTACATTGAGATGCATTAACATAATCATCAGACAGAGGTACACCAAGATATTTTACAGGTAAGGTTCCTTCCTCCATACCCGATATCTGTAATATCTCATCTTTGTGGGGTGCAATATGGCCAAAATACACTTTGGATTTAAGCTGATTAATATGTAGGCCTATAGTTTCACCCAAAGCATGTAGAAGCGTTGGATTTCAGTTGCATTTTGAGTTGATGCCTCCAAAAAGAAAATCACATCGTCAGCATATAATAAATGAGTCACCATAGGGGAGATTTTAGTTAAGGGGGAGACATTGCCCAATAAAACACCGTCTTCCATAAGTAAGGATAAGTATTCTATTGTAATGCAGAATAAATATGGAGATAACGGATCGCCTTGGCGTAGCCCTCGGTTTGAGCCAAAAAATCCCTCTGGCTTACCATCAACAAGAATAGAGAAAGATGGAGTGTTAATGCATTCAAACATGAGACATATTAAAGAGGAAGGGAAACCCATGGCACAGAACATATGACATGCAAAGTGTCTGTTTATCACGTCATATGCTTTTTCCATGTCTATTTTTATGCACATGTATATTATTTAAATTTAAATTATTAAGCTATACAATGTCCAAAAATTTCAAACTCCAAACGAGATGTGCCTCCTGACGCTCTATATGTTATACCCCTATTCCGAACACAATGTAATAAGTCTCGAGGTTAAATTTGATAGTATGCAGAAGATAGCATTTTAACCGAGTTATATAATATAATTTCCGAAGTCAATTTCTATGCATTTTGACCTCGCATGTCCAAACAATACATTCAATTACCACGAAATTCGATGATATATAATAATTCATTATTACGGATCCAATGGAACCGGTTTCTTGAAATCCAAGACAATGCCTTGGAAGGCTATTTTTACACGTTAACTAAAACGTTTTTTTTAAAAACCAAATTAATCACTTTTAAATTTACATTAAAAGTTTTACTATCCTCATTCTTATTAAATAGAATTTTAAATAAACTTTGAAATTTTTTTATCCAAATTAAAATCAAACATTCAATTATTCAAACAATTTCAACTATTAATTTCGACCATTTAATTATCAAATAAGTCACTACATTTGAAATTCAATTTATTTAAATTATAAAAATAACTTTTCAATATTTAATTAATTAAATATTCAAAATTCAAATGACTGAAATTCTAGGTCGTTTTAGGCTTCTTTCGCCCACAATCCAACAAAGAAAATAAGGGTAAAACCTTAGCAACCGATGAGACAAACAAAGACTATCTTCCCATCCTTTTGTTTCTTATGCTTTCTTCATTATAGATCCACCTAGAGCCGACCACATAATTCATACGAACATAGAAGAGTCAGCATTAGATTCCTTCAAGATTAAGCCTTGCGAAGGCAACCGACTTACACTTATAAGGGAATGATATGATGATAGCATCTAGAAGAATATAGTAGAACATACAAGTCCTCATTCTTGTAATAGTGAGCACACCGCTTCGGGTTATAGTGAAGCTCACTCTTTTAGGAAAGTTGGCCTTGGCGGTTCATTTAATTCAGATATGGAGCATGCCCTAACTACACTTTCGGGGTTGAGGAGGCAGAAAAATTGGTTCCTAGGGACATCTCGATGTCCAACTACCTTTAAGATTTTGAGCTAGGGATTAAATATTAGGACTCTGCCTTGATAACGAAAATTCAACTGCAGTTAGCTATGCATGAGACCCAAAGGGTTCATTTTAGTGTTATGCACTATTCTTACACATGCACTCATCTATCTTTTATGCTATAGCGATGCATTCCCTGGCCTTCTTTTCTGGGCATATACTTGATTATAATTCATTATTCTTACACTTTTGTAGGGAGTATGAGTTCGAGAAGGAGGAAATTGCTATCTAAAATGAATTAGTTGAAGCTAGATGCAGCCTCTAAAAATATCAAGAAAGTCACATTGTAGTTTGATCCAAGCGAGAATGTAGGGCAGCAGGCTACAGAGCTTAAGACGGAAGAAACTATATTCTATCACATAATTGGGGAAAAAGGCGACCAATTCCCTAAAGATGGTTCTAGAAAGAGATCTCGCTCCCCCAGTAGTAAGTCATGATCCAAGACTCTCGTCCATTCCTTTAAATCTCCTTGGATTTCACCTTTTCTTCAATCAGATTTGAAAACCTCCAAGCAATCGGAGAGTATAGAAAAGAGAGGAGTGGTTGTTCCTGGCCCCAATGAAAAAGATAAGTGGAAGAATAATGAAGGATCTTTCATTATTATTGAACCCACAGATTTGGATTTCGATGAGTCCAACACCCTACCAACCAAGAAAACCCCTCACCCACCTGCTCGCTGATGCTCCTCCTTACTCTTTTTCAGGAGTAATCAATCTTCTTGGGGATGGGCTGAGTAGTCTAAAGGCCTTGTTAGAGTTCCACGCTATAGTGGTTAAGGCTAAGGAGGAGATTAGCAAAAGGAATGTCAAATAGAGTCTAAATATTTTTTACCAGAGGAAGCAGATGCATAAAAATGACTTAGATCACAAGCAGTGTTAGATGCATTGGAGTGGTCTCAGGCGGAGAAGATTGAAAAACTGAAGGTTTCTCATGCTAAGGAATTGGAGAAGGTGAAGAAAGAACATTTTGACAACATTAAAGTTGCTAAAGAGGAGTAACATTTAAAGTTGGGCAGTTATTTGAGGACTATAAGAATGTTAAAGCCAAGTTCACTAAAAGATTAGATGAGCTTCGGGCAATGGCTGTGAATATGGAGCTTGACCTTACTAATTAGAAATGGTGGTGGAGTGGAAAGCTGAAAGGGTTTCCCATTGGGATGATCTCAAAGTGAAGGCTATCGTGAAATACTAAAACCACTAAGGCTTAGAGTCTGCAAGCGAAGTGTGATGAGATGAATAGCCAGCTGGACTAGGTAGAAGAGCTTCTAAACAAGATCTATTTCAAAATGTTTACTAAAAGAGATTGGCATGGATGGATAACTATCAAGAGGTTATGGACTCCATTCACAGATGGTTAATTGGAGAGGAAAAGACTGCCAGTGAGCAGATAGGGTCACCTTTCATTCTTAAAGCCATCGATGCTTGCTTCATGGTAGAGGGGAGAGAGGTCGTCTGCTATGGTTATATTGAATTGGTTCAGCCTGAGAAGACCCAACAAGAGGAGGAAAATAGAAAAATAATGGTGGTTTGACTTTAAGGGTAACGACACAAGGTCATACTCTAAAATAGGTCATTTATGCCCCTTCATGCACGATGTCTCTCTAACCTTGTCCATATTTCTTCAAATGCATCAATCACAAGTCAGCCACGGGACATGCCCCCCATTAGACGATGCTCGACTAAATGGCAACTGTTTAGTTTCTCTTAAAAAAGGTAGGATTCTTCTTTATAGTATGTGGGCCATTGCTTAGTATGTTCGAGAATGTTTAGGAAAAATTGCACTTGATAGTCCTCATCATTTCAATGTAAGTGACACGCTTGTAATGGATCCTTCTAGAGCTATAACCACCTCAAAAGCCCCACAGTAGAGTCTAGCCCCCAATCTCCATAGATCCCCAGTCGATGATAGTAAAAAAGATGATTCATCCCCTTATGGATGACGTCGATGTTGAAATTTTAGGCGCCACTAAGTCCACTGAGGATATTGATAGGGGGAAGTCCTTAAGTTTGATGTGATGGAAAAATTTTCCGATGAGGTCACGAGAATCAAGATAGAAGCAATGGAGGACATAAAATTGATTAAGATAAAACAGATGGAACTTGATGAGGAGGTTGCTGCCAAGCTGAAGGAGAAGACATATGGAAGAGGGCGAGGGAAGCACAAGCCTCATAGCAAGAGTGATGACTCCAAAACTAAATCCAAGTGATGCCAGTAGTTATATACTTTTTGTTGAGCTTAGAAAAGTATACCCAATGCTTTTAGCTTGTAATAAACACTTTTTATCCATGCTCACCCAATTTTGATATTTTGGTGAGGGTGAATACGTATTACTTTCTTATACTTTTACATTTGTACCATAAATGTTTGGGTGTTTAGAAGTATGATCTGGATGTTTATTATTCTTACGTACCTAGTTTTCTTTGCTACACTTTAGCCATTCCTATTTACTTATTATTGCATACGTATTGCATGCATACTTTAAATAAGTTCGATCCAGCATCTATTTGTTGATAGCCTTCATAGGAAATTTCGGTAATGACTGCTTACACTAAGCCATATAACTGATAGCTATGTTTCGCTACAGGCGAGCTCAGCTAATGTTGCTAATAGAAATTCCGAGCTGAATATCGAAGGCAACCAAATATGTGATGGCTATGTCCTGGCAACTGGTAAGTCGGGTTCTCTATGGCCGTCTTAAAAGCTAGTAGCTGATCGTCAATGATGGTACCCTGGTAGGGACACCCTGGTCCGCCACTGTCGGCACGAAGGTTTAGCTGATCGTTAATGGTGGACACCTAACTATGGTCACTCTGATTCGCCATTACTGGCATGAAGTTTGAGTCGATTGTCAATGGTGGACACATATGTATGGTCACTCTGGTCCGCCACTGCCGACAAGAAGTTGGAGCTGATCATCAATGTTGGACATTCAGATTAGGTCACTTTGGTCTTCCATTGTCGATAAGGAGTTTGAGTTGATTGACAATAGTGGATACCTGGCTAAGGTGTCTCTAGTCCGCCATTCCCGGAAAGAAGTTTGAGCCGATCATTAATGGTGGACACCTGCTTAGGGCAGTCTGACATTGTCGATAGGAATTTTGGGTCAATTGATAATGGTAGACACCTGGTTAGGGTCACTCTAGTCCGCCAATGCAGGCAAGAGGTTTGAGGGGAGTTGCTCTTTATTATTAAGACTTTGCTTGCTCCCAAATAGGGAGTTCAGCTGATTGAGCCTTTGTGGTGTTCTCTGAATGCCAACCTTTAATCCTACATGTTTAGGTTGCAATCAATGTTACATTTCATATTCATTACCTATCATAACAAGAATTTAAGGAAAGCACATTTCATCAAAATTCACTTCGTAGTCATCCAGTTACACTATTGTAACATAATTAGCAAAATTATAGAAGCTAAGTAAAATATCAACGGAGATTTTGTGCGTTCCAAGCTTTTCTAAATACAGCTCCGTCCATTCTCCTAAAGATAAAAGCTCCATCTCCAAAGTCTTTGTGAATAACATATAGTCCTTCCCAGATTACCTCGAGTGCCCTTGATTTTGGAAATATTTGCTTTAGTACCAAGTCCTCTTCCTTTAATGGGCAGTGTTTGACCTTAGAATTTTATTGATTGGCTATCCATTGTTTATGCACCTCAACCTTCAAGGCAACTTCTTCTCGCCTTTCATCAGTTAAATCCAATGACATGTTTAGTAGCTCTTCATTCTCATTCGGGTCATAATGAATCCTCCTGTCTGATAGTACTACTATTTCCACTGGTAAGATTGCGTTCGATTGGTAAGCCAATGAGAAAGAAGTATGCCTTGTTGCTGTCTTGAAAGAAGTGAGATAAGCCCATAGTGCCAGGGGAAGCTCGCCAACCCATTCCCCCTTTCCCTTTTCTAGTCGCTTCTTTATGAGGGTCTTTAGAACCTTGTTAACTTCTTCTGCCTGTCCATTTACCTACGAATATGCTACCATGGAGAAACTTTTCTTTATACCCTGTTGTCAGCATAATTAGTAAACTCCCCATTGTCAAACTACAATCCATTCTCTGTGATGATTTGAAAGGGGTCTCCATACCTAAATATTACATTCCCGAGTCAAAATAAAACACAAATTAGTTCAAAATATTCAAGTAGTGTTGGTCTCAAGATCAAGGCAAGATCCGGAGTCAGTTTTATCAAATTTAGGAGATTTGTTCTTTATTAAATATGTGATTTTTTGATACGTCAATAAGGAAATTCCTAACTTTATTTTATTACTAAATACATGATGGTAATATAGCTAGGCCTCATACATGTTGTATCTCCTTTGATTATTTATTCATCTTGTATGTATAGTTTTGATTCATATCATTCTTCAACAAATTTATGTATGCCTAAGTTGTCCAACCTAATTTTGTTATTTGAAAATTGATGTTTAAAAAAAACTTTTTAACTAAAAAATATTTTTACTTAATAGTTGTAATCTTATAATTACCATATGCACGAACATAAGTACTGGACCCATTTTGAAAGTTGATTTAATGTTCAATATGTTTACGGCTTTTCAAATATAGATTGTTTTGTTTATTATTTGCGTACATTTAAAGGTTGTTTTGACTCAAAATTTATAAGTGGGCATTTATGCAAAATCACACACTTACTTTGAATCCTCCTTAATTTAAAGCCGGTTTTCAATTTGTTGGATCTATGTTTTAAAACACATTACGACGCAAACTTCATGCACATATGTTATTTTAAATTTAGAATATAATTTGCCATTATATATATAATTTGAAATTATATATGTGTGTATATATATATAATTTTTCTCTCAATGTTTAAACCATGGACTTTTGCATAAAATCTTTAATTTAATTTTAAATCTTTCCTAAATTAAAATGAGATTTGAAATAGTTTATTCTAATTTTCAACACATGTCAAATAGTCGAAGTCAATCTTAATGTGTGTGTGTGTATAAATATATGTGTATGCATGTACATATATGCATATACGAATAAATATTTTTTTTTTATAATTTAGAAAAATATGGATAACGAAGACATATATAAAGGGACAAATTGATCTATTACTGTGTAAATCCCAGCACTTATGTACGTTCACATTACTCTTGTATATTGCACATGCAACTTACACCCATAGATGCATTTGATACACTCATTGCAATATAGATTTAAATTTAAAGTAAGTTCAAACTCTTTTAAACAAATTAAAGATAAAAAAATTTATTTAAAATATATTAGATTGGATCTAAAATCCATTTAGACATCATAGGTCCGATAAAGATCGAAAATGGAATTTTTAAAAAAAAATCACCATTTAACTCTTTATAACTGAGCCCACTTCCTTTAATGACATTAGAGAAAGGTTAGTTGTGGCATTCACTCAATATATTGGATGTCCCAGGTTCGATCTTTACAATTAGCTTGATAAGGGGTTCTCATATTGTGACCTATGACGAAGCGTTGCATTATACCCCTACATATCCTGTGATGGTAGTGCTAGTCAAAAGATTCTACATGTAAAACTTGCTTATGAGGTGCCCAGTTAGGTCACCCCTCAAGATTCTGGGTCGGTCTAACAATGATATAAGAGCACAAATGGTCTATGCTGTCTAAATTAGCAATATTATGGCTAACTTATTAAAGCCTTTAGTATGTCTCTGAAAAGGTAGTGTCTAATATTTGGTTTTGAATAATAAAGTACTCTGCCCTACATGACTACAAGCCTGGCCCAAAGGATGATGTAAGACCAAAGGTTATCCCTAACATAAAGCCCCAAATTGATTTTGGACTTTGGGCTAATTTTTAAAATTCAATTTAAAATTTTAAAATATATTTTATTTAAAGATTAATTATAAAATATAAAATGAAATTTTATAGAAGTTAAGAAGTGCGCTTAAATTTTCAAAATTGTCTTAAGAAATTAAGCAATTAATTTGGAAATTAGGAACTTAAAATTTAATTAATATGATTAATTAAATTAAACTACATATTTAGTTAAAGTTAATTGATTAAAACGTATACATCGGTATATGTGTATAACTAAAATTATCATATCTTAAAATATTTTGAGTTAATTTTAAATAAAATTACATATTAATTAAAATATTTACTTAAATTATTTAATTAAAAAATGTTTATTAAATAAAATAATTAGAAATAATTAATTAAAATGTGTACGTATACAAATATATACATATAAATGAACTACAAATGTAATTTAAGATGATTAATGTAAAATTTTAAATATTTTATATAAAATAAGTTGAATAAATTAAATATGATTTAATTAATAAGAATTAAAATTAATTAACTAAGACAATTAATTAAATACATGTATACATTATACAAATAATCTGAATCATAAAGGTTATAAAACTATATACGTATAAAATTAAATGAAATTGAAAAGAAATACAAATGAAGTTTAAGGAATAAGTACAAATATATAGTACATATTCAGTGATTTCAAATGTGCTTGACACTTAAATCATGGGGGTGTTTCATAAGAGATACATTGTTCTCTAAATCGATATCACTCAAGGTAAAAATATATATATATATATATATATATATATTAAATATTATGAATATTTATATGAGTTGTCCTCTACCCTTCATATACTAATAAATTACTTGCATGCTCTTCAGTTGTTAAGCTTTCCTCAAGCTAGAGCTGTTATGTGCAGTAATATTAGCATATTTACTAGATGAGGTAAGATACATGCACATATTATTGAGATTTCCTTAAGATACGTGCATTATACTTAGTTGTCATGTAATGATAGGTAAGAGGGAATAATATCTTTTGATTTATTGACTTTCATCAAGGTTGAGATGATATTCGGACAAAGACAATGGGTTAGGAGTTGTATGTGATACAACAAACAAGGTGTTATTCATCATTGCAGACCTATGATTTGTTGAGCTTTCCTCGATGTCGGAATCCCAAGGAAAGCAAATCCTAACGCCCACTTGAGAAATTGAAAGATTTCTATGTTTTCTCTTAGGGTTTTAAGGAAGACAAAAGTCTAGCAGGAGTCTTATTAGAAGAATAAAATAGTAACCGTTAACCTTTCTAATGTCGTAAGAATATATGCTAAACAAGATAAAATAATTTTCTTGATAGATTTGTGCAACTAAAATAATTGATAAAATGTCTATCAGTTAAAATATACAAATAAACGAAACTAAAGATTGGCATAAAAATATAAACATACTTATCAATAAATCTTTTGCAAGTTACCACCATGCAAGAGCCAATTTATACAACCACTAAAATATTCATACCTAGATCACTTAAATTTCGTTTGCTACGAGTATGTATTGTCTTTATGAGTTTTGAACTATAAAATAACAAAAGAATAAGGATATTTGATCTAATCCATATCCAATCGCATATAAATGTTATGTGATCGATAATTGTGATAATTGAAACTTCGGTGAAATTAGTACATTTGAATAAAGAAAGTAAACCATAATGCAAGTTCATGTGTTCAATACAATTGATTAGAATAAGAAACGTATTATGTTAGATGTAGCATTGGACTAAGAAGAACAAGATGCAACGACCTAAAATTTCGGATACCTCGTATTTAAATATCCGAACTATTTAGATATTTGAATCTTGGATTTAAACGTTATTAAAATGATTTAATAAGCATTTTAACCCCTTCTAAATCATAAGTAATGATGGTAAACTTGTTTTGAATTTTTTTTTACAAAAATATATTATTTGGAAAAATATCGATAATATGAAAAAAAAATCATTTTATCGATAAACGGTTTTTTCTGAACAAAAGTTGTTCGAAATTTTTGCACATGTCTAATTTTTCATTAAGGAGATAATTAGCAACTTAAAAATATTTTCCATTTATGAAAGTAAACTTTAAGGATGATTTCAAGCATGATGTAAGGGAAGATATTATGAGAATGAACTTAAAAGGAAAGTCTTATCTCTTAAATGTTCATAAAGGAGAAGTGATGTTTGTAATTAATGTCAAAAGGGTTTTAAGGGGGTTTTTAATCCTTCTTCGTACATTCCAAGCTTATATAAGGAGGGGTATACCCTTAGGAAATAATCACACAAAATTAAATAAGCTTGAGATGTAGTAGGAAGGTTGAAATGGTGGAAGTGCTTAAGCACTATATTAATTACTCTCTAACTTTTTCAAAAGTTAATCAAATCTTTTCTTTTAAACTTTGGCTTTGGGCCTAATACATAATGGAAAACATGATTATCAAGTAAGAAGTGAGAGGAAGTTAGAGAAAGAGTGGGAGCTTGGATGGGCCGTGAGCATGGAGGAGGAGGAAGATGTTGGCTTTGGTTTGAAAGTGCTAAAGGTTGCAACTTTAGGATTGTGTTGATGGACAGAGGTGGTTTGCTTGGGTTAGGCATGGATCTAACTGAGTTATCTCACTATCCCTTAATTATAGATTGTGTGTGTATCGTGTGCAAATTATAAAGTTAAAGTGACACTAACTAAGCAAAGTTATAAACTTTGGACCCTTCTTACTTTTGAAAGCAAATGATAACTTTATATTGTATAACCTCACTTCTATTACCCTCTTAAACTTGTGGCGTAGCCTTGACCTGATGTTTAAATAGTTTTTTAACTTGGGTAATAAATTGAAGTAAGTTTAAATGTGTTTGAAGCGAGAATAGTCAGTATAAGTGCACTTTGGAATTCCTTTGTTTTCGAGAAATTTTATAATAAATGGAAAGATGTTCTTAGATATTTCTTTCTATGGTTTTTATTACCCTAACTGTAGTACTTACTGTAAAAAATTTAAATCTTAATTTATTTGTTTAAGTGGTTAAAACTAGTCGCAAAGATGATGCTTTTTAATGTTGTTTTAACAAGGACTTTTAACATCACTTATAAATCCTATAGTAAATCGCTTATTGTTTTGTGTTCAAAATGCAATGTTTTGGCTAGTTTTTCGTGTTTTGATTGGTCTCTAAATTATTTTCTTTATAAAATCTTTCTATGGAAGTTCTTATAACATGTATTTGAGTATGGAAAAAAGAGTAGAAGTTTAAATATAGTTTTAATGATTTTTAACGAATTTTGAAAGTAAAGTGCTTCAAAATGTAAAACATGTTTTTAATCAAATTTCTAACTTGGTTATCTTCAAGTAATATTTTACATAGGTGCTTAAAACCTATTTACATGTATTTCTAATGTATTATATATGTATATGTGTGTGTGTGTTTTGACAAAGGTGAAGGACTAGGCTCAGCACTAAAAGCCGACGAGTAAACTTGTCTGTTTGTGAGATTCAAGAATGAGTTGTCCAGGCAAGGCTTGGAGAAACCGATGCCCAAACTTACCCAGCTTCACTCTTGAATGAGAAACAATATAAGTTGTAATGTCGGAAACATGTTATTCTTGTTGTTTACTTGTTTAGAAAATGGTACTGAACTTTACTTAGCACTAAAAACCGACGAAGTCGGTTTATCTATTTTTGAGAGTTAAAGATTGATGTTAAGTAAGGTAGGAGTAATAGAACTCTATCCTACTAGGCTTCCCTCTTGAACAAGGAATAGTAAAGTTGGGAATATCAAAAACAAGTTAAATATACAAACGTTGATTCGTATAAGCAATTGTTTTAACTAGATAATTGATTTATTCGACTATTGAACTTAACCAGATATTAACTTAGATCTTTAAAAAGTTTTTTAAAGGTAAGCACAAGAGAAATAGTTTTGGGTTTGTTGTGTCATTGTTTTAATAGCATTCTTCTTTAACCCTTTTTAGTTATACTCATGAATGTAAATAAATCTTTAAAAAGAATGTTTTAATGTTTTAAAGATAAGCATAAGTGAAATATTTTTTGATTTGTTGTGACAATATTTTAATAACATTTGTCTTTAACCCTTTTTAATTATACTTATGAATATAAATAGATATTTAAAATGAATGTTTTAAAGATAAGTACAAGTAAAATGGTTTTGGTTTTGTTGTGACGTTGTTTTAATAACATTCGTCTTTAACCCTTTTTTTATATACATATGAATGTAAACAGATCTTTAATAATGTTTTAAAGATAAGCATAAGCGAAATGGTTTTGGATTTGTAGTGACAATGTTTGAATAACATTAGTCTTAAACCTTTTGAATGGATTTGTGAAAGTACTTATATCCTTAAAATGGATTTTTTGAAGGAAATATTGAAGTAAGACATCTTGTTAATGATTTGTGAATATACTTATACTATTTGAGGTAAGTATATGAATACCTTTTAAAGTATAGAAAGAGTAAAGGATTTAAGTAAGAATTCCTGTCAATGATTTGTGAATATAGTTATACAATTTAAGATAAGTATATGAATACTTTTGAAGTATTGAAAGAGTCCAAATAAATAATAGAATTGATAAACGATGTTTTATTAGATAGAAGTTTTACTAACAAAAGAGATTTTCATTAATATAAGAGTAATGAAACAAAGGGGATTAGAAGTCACTTATGTGACTTGATCGTACTTTGTATGTAACTTGATAGTGCTTTGTATGTTTGCTCGTTTATGGAAAACATTTATTCATATACTTAGCACTAAAATCTGATGAAGTAGGCTTATTTATCCATGGGAATTAAGACTGATATTCATGCAGGGATATGAGCACTAGACCTCTAACCTACCGATTTCACTCTTGATCGAGGGATAGTGTGAGATGAAAATATCGGAAACGTGATAAGTATATGAGATTTGGTTTCCATATGCGATTGCTCTCACTATCATTAAATGACTGAATTCGTTGATCCAGTCTTGGAGAGACCAGGATCGATAAGTGTTTTACTTATCGAAAACCACTTCAAGACTGAGATACATATTCTATCTATTGGAAGTGGATTGGGTCTAAATGCACGAATCTATGTGGAGATTCAATATCTATTTAAGATGCTCGAACACATGTGATTGTTCATGATTCATTCAGGATTTGGGAATCCATATGTGATTCCGAGATCTGTTGAGAAATGGGAATCCATATGTGGTTTCATGATCTGTTCGATATGTGGAGATCCAATTTGGGATTCGTGTTCTGTCCAAGTGATGAAGACTCGTATGAAAGATGCCGAAAGTAACCTCGACATCAGAAATGGCTAAAGTTAGAGTAGGATGCACAATTTGGGGTTTGGCTAATCCACAACATGATATTATCAACTCCAGATCTAGAGTAAGCTTGTTGATGTTGCGGGCAAGGGTTGATGGTATTTGGTTAACGTTGTTCATGTTTATGTCCGAGCATGGGCCTTTATGTTTTTCTTATAGTATATTTTATCTAGAGATATACGACACTCACTAGGTAACTTTTGATCCTTGTGCATGGAGTTCGGATACGGCTTCTCCAAGAGATCTCTGCAGAAAATTAAATATGCAAACATTCCTTATCGAATTTGATTGTACACCTAATACACTGTTGAATGTAACCAATATAGCCATTCCAGCTATGTAATAAATTTATATTCTACACCTTAGATATTATCTATTATATCACCTTATGTACAAATTAGATGGTGGTTCTTTTGAGGGGATAACTGTGATGGTATTCCATGCGGTCTCAAAATTACTGATGTTCACATATTTCTTAAGTTTCTCATACCGGACTTACATCCGACGCTTGGTTTTTGTTTTCCCTAAATTTCTCATGTGCTCTTTTAAGTAGTTTGAGAAAGGTAGGTTTTCGTTGACGTTCTTTGGAGCTTGAGATGACTGAGCCGGATGTTTCACATACCGTAGTATTCCTATTTTCGTTGCATTACTATTTGATGTATCAGCATTTGTGAGGACAAGTTATTATAACTGTCCAAGCTAATGATAGTACTTAGGTTTTGTAACTACAAAATTTCTGCATTGGAGTTACCCTTTGTTCTGTTCTTTTATTATTATATATTATCGTTCCGTAGTGAGATTCAGATATTGTTTTTTCTTCTTCCTTGTTATATTTCTTTTGCTTTTTATTTTACCTAAACTTTTCATATTTCCGGTACTTGAATGCTCGACACATGAGTAACGTGGATGTGTTGATGTCGACATTTGGGGTCAAAATGGTTAAATCATTACGCTGGATGTACTTAGAAATTCAATCATTGAAATGTTAGTTTGATCAACTTACGTAAAGTACAACTTATTCGATACCTTTAAATTTTGAGGACGACCAAATGCATTTTTGGTAAAGAATTCACGATGGTCTTTTAGTAAGGATTTCTTTTGAATGGTCCTACCATTTGGAGAGGAAAGCAAATGAACGAGAGTAGATGTAGTTTAGGCATAGTAGGGATAAAGAGTGTGAATAGTCACCTCTACTTCATGAAGAGACAATGGAAACGAGAATCGTATAAAATACTAAACGATACTTAACATGGAATTAGAAGTGTGATTTCTATTCCAAATGTACTTTCATATAAAAAATCATTTTTGATAAAAGTTATTTCTTTGAGTTCAATATAATTGATCTGAATTTATCAACCATAAACTAGTTGCAGCATACAAAATAAAATTCTGTAAGAAGCGACTGAATGGAGCTTTGTATTTTGCACGTTATTATAGTAATGTTAGAAATAGTGGAAGCAGACCATATAACACTTATTATTAGTCGCACCAACTTAGGGAAAATTATTTTTTAATATAGAAAATATTATTATAAAATAATAACTATCAAGGACCTCTAGCTCAAGTGGTTAGAGGTATGATGCTTTAAACAAAGATTCTAAAGGTCATGGGTCCGAGCTCTTGAGACATCATAATGAGTGCTCTGCTTGAAAATGTATCACTCTTATTATCAAAAAAAGAAATAATATTTGTTTTCGGTGATGTCTAATACTAGATATATGTTATTTTGATATGAATATTATGGATATTTATTATAAAATAAACCTATAATAGTGGCATTTATAACAAAAGTGATGCATTAGAAAATACAGAAGCATATGAGATTTTATAATTATTTTGGAATTATTAACTAGGCCACGGTTTTGAGAAATAATTCTTTAACCATATGATTATGAATCATTCGATACTAATGAATTATATCTCAAATAATTAGGGGCAAACCACCCATTCAGTGGAAGCGATATTTGTTGGGCGAATTTTCACCCAGAAGATCTCAAGACCAAGAAGCGCCAGTTTCACCCGGGATCGCAACCTCCAATCCATCTGGCAAAGCAAGGTTCATTCGGTGACAATAGTCCATGCATCCAACCTCCATCCGGTCAAACAGCATTCGGCAGTCTCCATGCCGAACCAACACATACTTCCCCCATACCGAACCAACGCATACTTCCCCCATACCGAACCAACCTCCAGCCGGTCCAATACCCTACCGGACCAGCCCCTCTCACACGCTCCACCGGACCAGACCATCTCCTGCAACCGGATAACACTCCTACCACCGGACCAGATTGGCACCGGACCAAAGTCCTACCGGTCCAACACCACACACTCAAGAACGGACCAAGCTTCACCGAACCAGAATGCTACCAGGCCAGATTGCTTCAGCCCGGGCCCACCAGCAGCTATATACATCCAAGACCCCTGCCCCCTACCTCACTCTATAAATAGAGGGGCAGGGGTGCAACAATGGCAGACAAGTTTGAGAGCTCAAGCACGGAAGGAACTTTCAAACTACTTTCATATACTTGTACACAAAGCATTGTACTTGTAATCCGAAAGAAAGAAGATAATAACATATAAAGTGGACGTAGGCACGTTCTGGCCGAACCACTATAAATCTGTGTGTCTTTTACATTTCAGTCCCTGCTTTTTTCATATTTACATAACTCATCTAAATCATTAAGAATCACATAAAACCCATTAAATCTCACGACTTGGAGGTGTTTGCCCACTTTTCGCGCAAACATTTTTGGTGCTTTCACTGAGAACTTCGAACTCAAAGCTTCAGCTTCCCTCATTCAACCTTCTTTCCCAATAGCATCCTTCATTGCCTAGGAAACATGACTTCCAGGCCAAGAAAAGACGCCAACAAGGGAAAGAACGCTGCAACTAGTAGCGCTCCAAATCCAGTGGATCCAGATCAAGAGAACCATCCCACTACAGCAGCAGTGCCACATGTAGATCAGGCAATTCCAACAGCCCCTGCCGCGGAACAACCGGCAGTAATCACTAGAGTAGACCTAGACAGAGTTGTGGTGGAAGTGACTAACCGCTTCGCATCCCAACAAGAAGCTTTGATGAACCAACTCATGATGCACTTGAGGGATGTCGAAGAATCCAACCGCAACACTGAATCATGGGATGAATCTCAATCTGGAGGATCTCGGAGACAGCAAAGGTCTTCCCTCTTCGAGGAAGCCATCAACAGGAACAACAATGATAGGGGCCGCGCCCGGACTCAGCCCGAACTCCGACTCGAGGAAGCGCTTGGGACCGAACCCAGTGGGGGAGGCGCCAGGCGAGGGTCGGATGTAGCTGAGCCAGTCATGCCACCTAATCATAGAAACCCCACTGAACGGAGCCGAGCTAGAACCCAGCCCGAAGTTGACCCCATGGAAATGCTCGAAACAGAACCCCACAGGGGAAGATCAAGGCAGGGGGCAACTGTAGCTGGTCCTAGCGTGCATCCGAGCAGCCAGAGGCAACCACTGGATAACGTCAGAAGTGATAGACTATACCATCCCTACAGGTCATCTGGACGAGATCGATCCCGCAGGGAAGAACCAAGTTCATTTCTATCCGCTCCAAATTCTGATGAAAGAATGGCACGATTATTCAAAGAATGCGTCCAACGGGAGCAAAGGGACCGAGGAATAGGCGCTAGGGTCACCAGCCCCTTCACCCGCAATATCGAAACTGCCATCACCCCCCGGGAATGGAAAATGCCAACCATGGAACCTTACAAGGGAACTTCCGACCCCATCGTACACTTACAAAGATACACCCAGCATATGCTCATGAGCGGAGCAACAGAAGGGGTGCTGTGTAATTTGCTTTCCGCTATTCCTAGCAGATCTAGCTACCTCCTGGTTCTTCCATCTACCCCAAGGGTCTATCAGCTCATGGGAGATGTTGAAAGAAAGGTTCATTAGCCAGTTCCGCATCCACGTAGAACAACCCAAGGATGCTTATTCTCTATCCAATGTCAAACAGAAATCCGGAGAGACACTGCAACAATATCTAACCCGGTTCAACGCCGCAGCGGCCGCAGTCCAAGATGCCGATGAAAAGCTCACCCTAATGGCCCTCTGTAGTGGTGTACACCCGGATACCAAGTTCGCTAGAAGATTAACTAAGGAAAAACCAGCTACTTTACCTGATTTCTTCCATGAAGCTGGAAAGTATATGAGACTTGAAGACGCCGCCACTGAGAGACAGTCAGGGCAACAAGGTAAGACAACTTCGGACAAGGTTCCCGCTGCAACCAAGGACATTCGAAGAAATGAATCTAGAGACAATGCTGGGGGCAAGAAGGTTGAAAAACGCCAATATCTACCAGGACCAAGATTTGACTCCTACACTCCTTTGAATGAAACAATCGAAAACATCTTTCTAGCCACTCAGGGCGAACTCGGATACAAGCGCCCCCGACACAAGAAAGAATCTGATAACGCACTCAAGTCTGGAAAGTTCTGCCGCTTCCACGAATCCCACGGACATGACACCAATGAATGCCACCATCTCCGGGACTTGATCGAAGAACACATCAGAAGAAGAAGGCTGAAACGCTATGTGAAAGGTCAGAACATGACTCCAACTCCTGCCAATGAGAACTCAAAGCGACCCCTCCCAGAAGTAGGCGGAGGGAATCGCAACACCAGTGGCTCTAGTCAAGGGAAGATAGTGGTCCATACCATCTCGGGAGGACCACACATCGCCGACAGAAGCTGGGCAGAGATGGAAAGATACGGCAAGTCACTTAGAAATGCTGAAGGCTATGTTAACTCCATTATGGAAGAACGCCACCCGAAACGGAAAGAGAGTGAGGACATCGTATTCAGTAGGCGTGATTTAGAAGGAAGACAGTATCCGCATATGGATCCCATGGTCATCTCTGCCTGGTTCGGTCCAGCTAAAGTTTTCCGAATTCTAATAGACACAGGAAGCTCCGTAAATATCCTATTCAAGCATGCTTTCGACAAAATGAAGCTGTCAATGAAGGATGTGTCTCCCTGCAACAAACCCCTGCACGGTTTCACTGGAGATGCGAAAATGCCGCTCGGGCAACTTGACCTCTTCGTCGAAATAGGAAGTCATCCCTGCTCCGTTGTGCGAAAACAAACGTTCGTACTAATAGAAAACCACTCGGCCTACAACGCCTTCTTGGGAAGACCAGCCTTGTCTGACTTCCAAATTGTCCTAGCCCCGTGGTGCCTAAAGATGAAATTCCCAACAGATGACGGAATAGGAGAGGTTGAAGGAGATCAAGACGCCGCTCGAGATTGCTATGTAACTGAACTTCGCAATAACCATAGAAAGAATAAAGGGAAAGATGCAGAGACTACTCTCTGCATGAAAAGCTTGGAAGCATAGCAACTAAAGAAAGCCCCTCCTCTTCGATACACCAGCGATCCTTTCAATGAACTAGACCCCAGGGATAAGGAGGAGGAGGCTACCGCTGAGCCTGCAGAGGCCATGGAATTCGTATCTGTAGACAAACATGATTCAAGCAGACTATTAAAAATAGGATCTCAGCTAAAAACAGAATTGAAGGATCAACTCATTGACTTTCTCCGCCACAACTTAGATGTATTTGCGTGGACACATGCCGAAATGACAGGAATCTCCCCGGACATAGCATGCCACATGCTGAACATCGATCCCACCAAAGTACCGATAAAGCAGAAAAAGAGAAGCATGAGAGCAGAACGATCAGCAGCCCTCGATGAGGAAGTAAAGAACCTACTTGCTAATGACTTCATACGAGAAGCCATCTACCCAGAATGGATAGCTAACCCGGTGCTAGTAAAGAAAGCTAATGGGAAGTGGCGAACATGCATTGATTTCTCCAACCTAAATGACGCTTGCCCGAAAGACTGCTTCCCGCTCCCCCGAATCGATCAACTTGTGGACAGCACTGCCGGGCACGAACTTTTATCTTTTATGGATGCATACTCCGGATACAACCAGATTCCCATGCACGCTCCCGATCAAGACCACACTAGCTTCATCACTGACCGGGGATTATATTGTTACAAAGTCATGCCTTTTGGACTCAAAAATGCCGGAGCTACCTATCAACGCCTCGTCAACAAGATGTTCGCGGAATTAATAGGATGAACTATGGAAGTGTATGTAGATGACATGTTGGTAAAGTCCAGGAGAGCCGACGATCATGTAAGCCACTTGAGCGAGATGTTTCAGGTACTTCGCCGATATGGAATGAAGGTGAATCCTCTAAAGTGCTCCTTCGGAGTGTCATCGGGAAAATTCTTAGGATTCATTGTCCATTCCAGAGGAATTGAAGCAAACCCTGAACAAATCCGGGCTCTAAAAGAAATAAGAATACCTTTCACCCGAAAAGAAATGCAGAGCCTAAACGGAAAGGTGGCCGCCCTAAGCAGATTCATTTCCAAAGCAACTGACAAGTGCGTCCCTTTCTTCGAAGCTCTCAAGAAAGACAAAGGAAAGTTCGAGTGGACCGATGAATGCTTAAAAGCCTTCCTTAACCTGATCGAACACCTTCAGAAACCACCAGTACTCTCAACTCCGAACGAAGGCGAAGAGCTATACCTATACCTCGCTGTATCATCTCATGCTCTAAGCGCTGCCATGGTAAGAGAAGAAGACCGCACACAACGCCCGGTGTACTTTATAAGTAAGAGATTTACGGGGGCAGAGGCCAGATATCCTAAACTTGAGAAATTGGCGTATTGTTTATTGATCGCGTCACGAAAACTGCGACACTACTTCCAATCTCACTCCATCAGAGTTCTAACCGATCAGCCACTAAGACAGGTGCTCCATCGTCCCGACACTTCTGGACGACTCCTCAAATGGTGCATTGAACTAAGTCAGTATGACGTCACCTACCATCCTCGCACCGCTATCAAGGGGCAAGCCATGGCCGATTTCATTGCCGAATTCACTACCAACGAAGGCAAGGATCAGTTTGAAATAGCAAAAAACATCAAGTGGAACCTCTTCGTAGATGGAGCATCGAACGAACAAGGCTCGGGGGCAGGTATTGTGATAATCACCCCCAGGGGAAGAAAGATGTACTATGCATTAAGGTTAGAATTCGCGACCACTAACAACGATGCGGAGTATGAGGCAGTAATAGCGGGATTGGAGCTTGCCTTAGAAATTGGAGTCAATTCTTTATGTCTTCATAGTGATTCTCAACTTATCGTAAACCAAGTACTAAGAGAATTCCAGACACGAGGAGAACGACTCACAGCATATCTAAAGAAAACCAAACTGCTGCTCGACCAATTGGACCATTATCTAATCAAACACATTCCTCGAGAAGATAACCAAGAGGCCGATGAACTAGCAAAGCAAGCTAGTATGATGAATAGCACCATTTCCGGAGCACTAGCCATCTCAAGGCAACTAGCCCCAAGTTTTGAACAAGTGAATCTGATAACTGCAATTGAAGAAGCAACTTGGATGACTCCTATCTGGAAATATTTGCAGGACGGCACACTACCAGACAAACGTGATGAAGTCAGGAGAATTTTGAGGAAAGCTCCCCACTACACAATACAAGAAGGCATCCTCTATCGGCATGGCTTCTCTAGCCCCTTATTCAGATGCGTCGCTGGAAGGGAAGCCAAGGAAATCTTATTCAACATCCATCAAGGTAGTTGCAGAGATCACACTGGAGGGCAGACTCTGGCGAAAAAGATACTCCGATATGGATATTACTGGCCCACACTAAACAAAGACGCCTTAGACTTCGTCAAGAGATGCGACAGATGTCAGAAATTTGCCAAGA
Organism: Allium cepa; assembly: GCA_030765085.1. Lineage (NCBI taxonomy): Eukaryota > Viridiplantae > Streptophyta > Magnoliopsida > Asparagales > Amaryllidaceae > Allium > Allium cepa. Next base: position 294,026,153 of record CM060941.1, on the reverse strand, counting down.
TTCCTCGACTACCCACAAATGAGATTACTCAAATGACCAGCCCTTGGCCCTTTGCTGTATGGGGAATTGATTTAATTGGCGAACTGCCAACGGGCAGGGGCGGGGCCAAATATGCTATAGTGGCAGTCGATTATTTCACCAAATGGGTGGAAGCGGAACCCCTAAATAAAATATCTTCAACAAAAGTTATCAACTTCTTGATCAAAAATATTCTGTGCAGGTACGGAGTACCACTCAAGATCATATCAGACAACGGACTCCAATTTGACAGCGAAGAATTCGCCGACTGGTGCCAAGAGCATGGAATTCATAAAAGCTTCTCATCAGTAGCTTATCCTCAGGCAAACGGACAAGTCGAAGCTGTCAACAAAATTCTCAAAACCCTAATCAAGAAGAAACTTGAAAAGTCAAAAGGCGCTTAGGTGGACGAACTTCCTACGGCACTTTGGGCCCACCGCACATCTTTTAGAACATCAACGGGACATACTCCTTTCTCTTTGGCATACGGATCGGAGGCAATGCTCCCTGTTGAGACTATTGTTCCTTCCCATCGTAGGATCCACTACAATCCAGAAGAAAACGAAGAACTCCTCCTCATGTCTTTGGATCTGATTGAGGAAAGGAGAAACGATGCATCTCTCAAAGCAGCAGCTCACAAACAAAAGATGGCAGCACTATACAACTCCAAAGTCAAACATCGCATCTTACAAGAAGGAGATCTTGTTCTCAGGCGAATCTTTCCGCGCCTCGGGGCACTGGACCCCATCTGGGACGGACCATATGTAATTCATAAAGACCTCCACAACGGAGCTTATATTTTGTCAACAGTGGACGGAGAGGTGTTCCAGAGGGCATGGAACATCCGACACCTCCGTCGATACTTTTCTTAACTTGTACTGCCCATATGAAGTGAATTAACAAAGAGAATCAGTGGACGTAGGCATTTTCATGCCGAACCACTTTAAAAAATCTTGTCTCTTTTTAACTTGTTCCTTTATATCTTGGCTGCTTTTTAAGCTTTATCCTTTTCTGTTGAACAAAATCTTATGGCATCTCCACTCAAGACGCACCACGGCCTCATCTGGACAAGGCCTAACAGGTACGCTACGATTCTATGCACTCGCCAATGAGACTCTTTTGCTCCAGCATCCCTCTGCTGCAGGTTAACTCATTGCTTGCGCCTGCCCTCAAAGCCAACTGTAATGAGCCGATTATAAGTCATCATAAAGGCCGATTATAGCCGATGGCAGCTCATTACGGCGTTCGGCTCGCCGGCAACTGTGAACCTACTTTAAGCCCCAACATAAGGTGTGGCCAGCCAGGGGTAGTTCACGGCCAACGGCACCCACGCTAGCCGGCCACGGTAAATCGAATAATACCCACGATTACGGACCATAATGGTTCGGGTAGTTACCGTGCGTGATCTCGGCTCCGATGTGTCTTAAGTGCGGCTGTGGTAAAAAAGAAAACTCCCCGCGGAGGCGTAAGATGGGTGACAAATGTCTCCAAGACCCACAGCTAGGGAAAGTGACTACAAAACCCGTTTGCCACGAACTTAAGCACATCGACGGCCTTCCGTGACTGGAAGTTTTACTTTTTCTATATTTCCATTTCATTTAAATACTTTTCTCCTATCCTGTATAACAAACTCTAAAGTACAGGAAACCGAATAGGGAGCATTCACTCATGAGAATCTAAGCCTGCGTACTGGGTGGCAAGGTATTCAGATATATTCATGATCAGTTACACAAGACGCTCAAAACTACCGCCTGCAAATAAAACATGAAAGACGGTACTCTCTTCTCTTGTACATAAATACATAACTATAGCCTATTCATATGTCACACTAACATTGCAAAACATGAAATTATATTTCAAGCAAAGGCTTAACGTCAAACACAACTAGTCACAGGCATATACATAGTTATACTCCTCACGCAGCACATCAACATGACAGCAACGTTTAAACATAACAAAATCAGCTTATATTATAAAATTACACCAAGTTATTCTCTGCAAATAATATTATTACAGTCACATCAATGTTTTGGACTAACGTAAACAACAGCAAAAAGAAATAAAAAGCGGCCGAATCCGAACAAGTAACCAGCTGCATCCACACTCCATCACCAACTTCCCAAGTCTACTTGGCCGCAGGGCCGGAACCCCCGGCATGTTGATTGGAAGTTCCACCTGTCCAATTCAGAAGAGGAATCCATTAAACAAACGATAAACGATCAAGTTATGGAAACCCAGAAAGAAAAGGAAAAGAGAAGAATGACTCACCAGCGTCCGCCGCTTGATCTTCATCCTCCAGTTGCACACCCGCTTCCTCCGCAGCAAGCAACCGCATCCCATCCTTCACCGCCGCTTGCTCCTCTTTCGAGAACTGAGCAGTGACCACATCCAGGCTAAAAGCCGCTCCACCTTCCTTACCCGCATCGACCCTGGCCTCCTCTAAAGCCCGAAGATATATCTTGGCCATGACCCGGGGATAGTCATCCATCCAAGACAAGCTGCCCTCCTTCCAAGTGCGAAAGTACATGTCCTGCAGCATCTCGTCCATCATCCCCTCATTCTCCTCGAACTCCCTCACCCGGGCTTCGGAAGCCTACAACTTGGCGACAGCGACGTCCCTCTCTGATCGGTATCTCGAGCGGTCAGCCTGGAGAGACCTCCGCATCTCCTCCATCTCCTCCATCTTCTCCTTTAACTTGACTTGAGCCATCTCCGCGGCCTCAAGCCTTCCAGACAACTCCTCTACCTGCTCGAGATCCGCATTTCGAACCTTATCCACTGTCGCAATGGCCATGTCAATCCGCTCCTTACAGGCGGCCTCCATCTTCCGTAATTCCGCCCTACTAGCCTTTTCCATGGTATCTTTCAGACGCCTGGAGGCTTCCTCGTGCCGAGAAATCTGAACGGCTTGACCGGCAAGCTGTTCGGCCTGATCAGCCACCTTCAGCCGCAACCGAATATTGGCACTCCCAATCTCCTCCCCGGCCTTGACCAATTGAGCATGATACATCATTAACTTCTTGGTCTCTTCAGCCACCCGATCGATATTAGCCTTGGCCTCGTCTCCCATGGTTACTACCCGAGTGGTAAGCAGATCAAGATCTAGGGACTTAGCCTCGTCTAACACTCGTATCATGGGGTTGCGGGGAAGGAGATGTTCACCCGTGGCCTCATCAAATGAAATATCCCGAGAGCTTGGGTCTAAATCAGGATGACCAGCAAAGGGGTCACGAGGCACGTCAGGACGCCTTATACGGATAACTGTGGGATTCTTGGAAGGAGGCGGAGGGGGGATAAACTCCGTGCTCTCCTCCGTGGCATCACGAGGAGGCTGAACAGGAAGCTGCGGACCAGGGGAAGGCTCAAATAAAGAACGACTCCTCTTCTTTTTCTGAATGCCCTCTTCGATGACCCCAAGAAGAGGACGGTATTTGACCACGTCCCCAGTACGACCAGTGGGAGGCTTCGCAGAAGCTCTCATCAACTTGAACTGTTCGAGGCGGTGTCGAACGTCTGACGTTTTAACCACCTGGCCTGCCCCTGGAATAAAGAACAAGTGTTACGAACATACAATGGTCCACAATTCAGGAAACATGTTAAGTAAAAAGAAAGAAAAGTGTGAAGGCACGTCTATTATACAAACGCTGCGGAGGAGTGGGGTACTGCAATAAGTCCTGAATCTCATTCCAGGACGGGAGTGAACCATAAAATATTTCTAAGTCCTTATCGAAAATGGAATCGACAGAGGACAAAAGTTCACCTTGCACCGCCGAAGTCACCCTGGCTGAGGAACCCCTAGGGGATAGATCGGCACCAGCCCCGACCTTGCCAGTCTCCTTCGCCTTCTCCGCTCCCGATTCCCCTTCCGATTCCCCGAAGGCCTGGCGGAGGGCCTCATCCAGCTCAGAGTCTTGCCCAGAAGTTAAGGCACCAGCACCACTACCACCCTGACCATCTCCATCTCCTCCGCCTTCCGACTCTCCTTCCATATCGCCTCCTTCGCCCTCTTCCACACCTTCCTCCTTCGGAATGATCGGGCAAGTACTAGGAGAGGGGCCCTCCGATTCTTTAAGCTTCTTGCCCCCCGCGACGGGATGCTGTGCAAAGGGTTTTCTCTTGCCACTCTTCACCGTGACCCCCTCCTTAGCTTTAGCAGCCTTCTCCTCAGCCGTGTCCCTCTGCTTAACAACGGACTGGTGCGGCTGGATCAAATTGTACTCCAGGAGGGTAGCGTTCCTGATCAGGAACGAAGCCGATCTGTCCCGCACAGGAATGGCCTTTATTCCAGCAGCCATCCGCGCCAAAGAATCATCTTCCACGACAGCAATGCCACCTGTCGCTAGCAAGAAATAGAAGCGTGTCAGAAGAAGCACTACAGTCAGAACATGGAAAATATAAATGAAATTAATCTTACAGCCGGAAGTGAAAAGGCGGAAAGAAACAGAATCGTCCTTGACAAAAAACCATTCCTTCTTGAACATGGTGAACTTTGAATATAAGTCCAAGACCGGTTTGAAGGGCACGGCCGCCTCCAGACTAATATACGGAGACCCCTTCTTGTAGCCCCTCAGGTTATACAAATATCGAATTTCCCGGTTAGAAGGAGGGCGCCCGTACCTCCTCTGGAAGATGACGAAAAGGCTTACCAAAATGGCATAAGAGTTCGGCTGAAGCTGGAAGGGAGCCACTTTCAAATATGTGGTAAAGCTGACTATCCAGGCATTGATAGGAGGGATAGCACCACACATGCAATGGTACCTGCTGTAAGCGAAGTAACCTTCGGGGGGATTATACGGCATTACTCCCTCTCCCGGCAGCAGCATGAGAGCCCTGTCTATCCCAAATGAACGAGAGATGACATCAAGTTGCTCCTCCTTTAGGGAGCTAGGAAAGCAATCGGGAGGGGAGTCCAGAAGTTCCTGTGGACCATATCCGTCCACTAACGACCTCGGAACAGGTCCATGCTGCCCAGATCCTGATTGGGCTGGGGGCACGGAAGAAGACTCGCCTCTATCTTTGGATTTCCGTCTGTCTGATCGTGTTTCCACCTTGCGAGACATTTATCTGCATACGAAGAAGCAAAAAGACAGGTTGTTAAAACAAAGAATACATAGATGTAAGCAAGCAAGCATACATAAGTCCAGAGTTCCACTCAGAGTCCGAATACAAAGTTCATTCAGCACCGGAAGTTCAAGACCATCCGATAGTACAAGTTCAAGTTCATTCGGTAGTACAAGCTCATGTTCATTCGGCACCGGTATCTCAAGTTCATTCGGTACACAGCACCATTCGGCATTGAAAGCCTTACGCGTGTATTCGGCAAATTAGGTTCATTCGGTAATAAGGATCATTCGGCAAAGAGCATATACCTGGTTCGGCACGAAATGGTTCGGCAAAAGTGTGATTCGGCTAAAGTTTGATTCGGTATAGTATTGGTTCGGCGCTTGTTGATTCGGTGAAGAAAACCTAAGGGGGTATAGCCCCTATATATAGACTGGAAGAACACCACCGGACCAGATGGTTCGGCATACCGGACCAACCATATGCTGAATGAAAACATCCATCCGGACCAACCAAACACCGAATGACGTTGTCTCCACCAGCAAAAGTCAGAAGCAGGGGGCACGCGGAGCGCCTCACTCAGGACATCAACAGGATACGAACATCCAGCTCATGGCGTTACAAAACAAACCTTCCTACCACGAGGAAACAAAGCGCGACACGTGCAAACACGTGCCCCACTTTGGGGGGCAAGTGTTGGGCCAATTTTCACCCAGAAGATCTCAAGACCAAGAAGCGCCAGTTTCACCCGGGATCGCAACCTCCAATCCATCTGGCAAAGCAGGGTTCATTCGGTGACGATAGTCCATGCATCCAACCTCCATCCGGTCAAACAGCATTCAGCAGTCTCCATGCTGAACCAACACATACTTCCCCCATACCGAACCAACGCATACTTCCCCCATACCGAACCAACCTCCAGCCGGTCCAATACCCTACCGGACCAGCCCCTCTCACACGCTCTACCGGACCAGACCATCTCCTGCAACCGGATAACACTCCTACCACCGGACCAGATTGGCACCGGACCAAAGTCCTACCGGTCCAACACCACACACTCAATAACGGACCAAGCTTCACCGAACCAGAATGCTACCAGGCCAGATTGCTTCAGCCCGGGCCCACCAGCAGCTATATACATCCAAGACCCCTGCCCCCTACCTCACTCTATAAATAGAGGGGCAGGGGTGCAACAATGGCAGACAAGTTTGAGAGCTCAAGCACGGAAGGAACTTTCAAACTACTTTCATATACTTGTACACAAAGCATTGTACTTGTAATCCGAAAGAAAGAAGATAATAACATATAAAGTGGACGTAGGCACGTTCTGGCCGAACCACTATAAATCTGTGTGTCTTTTACATTTCAGTCCCTGCTTTTTTCATATTTACATAACTCATCTAAATCATTAAGAATCACATAAAACCCATTAAATCTCACGACTTGGAGGTATTTGCCCACTTTTCGCGCAAACAATATAAGGGTTAGTGTAGCCAAGATTGATACATATAGATGTACACAGCCGTAGGTCAAAGGATACCAAAACCGTTCCACATACTAATAGAGTTGGGGTATGTCATAGGAGCAATTATGTAATTTTTTACATATATCTAACTCATTAACCAATCTTGTTCGAAATAGAAGGTATTTTCTTCCTGTTATATACTTGATATAATGTGATATATTAATTAATAAACTTAAGTAAAACTAGTTTTAATAGAAAAAGCAATAAATGGTATATTTTGTGATAATAGTTACAAAGTGTTGTAGCCATAAATAGTTTATCACAATGAAACAAATATACCATTTTAAATGGTGCTAGTCAAGATGCATCGAGACTGGATATCGATGTATCCGTTGAGACTGGAGTACGTAATGCTCTCCAAATGTTGGACAGTGTATTACTCATGACTGCTGGGGGCACCTAGGGTTTACGTACTATTAGCTATTGGATAACTATGGGATGACTCACTCGATAGTTTTCTGTTGGTTAATAACTAAGGTCAAACAGAAAATATCGATGTGACTGATTTACATAGCTCTCTCGACTTGAGAATACCACGGATCTTCAATATGAAAAATCCGCTTTGATTATAGCCAAATCATGGCATGACGTCCATCGAGTGACTATAATTGGTTCGAGTGACTATAATTGGTTCAAGTGAAAGTATTGAATGTGAAGCACTATTCAAGAGAGGATTCGCCTCCTTAGTTATATGCAGTTAGTATCACAGTCAACCCAAGTCAACTCAAAGTCAAAGTCTTTGACCAGAGCATTCCAGTTAATAATAATTGTTATTATTGAACCAAGCACTTTATATTTGGACTATAAAGTTGAATGTGGATGAGGTTGGAATTTTGAGCATTACCAAATTTAATAAGTCCAAAGTGATATAGTTTTGATGAAGAGAATTGGTGTAAACAAATGTCACAACCGGGTAACTCTTATTAAACTAAAATTGGATTTTACCGAAAATGAGTAAGCGATAAATTTGGCCATAATGTCACACCAGCTACTAAGCGACGTGTGAATGTTAACCGCTGACCAAATTTACACCCGAGAGTTAGACAGCCAAAATGATGAATTCCCTTAAGATCGAACGATTAGATTATTTTATAATTGTTATAAATTAATTAATATTTATGAAATATTAATTATAAACTTCGAATATGATTTGAGAAATAAATAATGTTATATATATTTATAATAATTATAAATATATCGATCGATATACAATATCGACAAGCGGTTAAATTAGATTTAATTGCATAGTATTTTGGCTTCTGCTTAGATGGGTTTAAGGCCCATCATTAGGGCTGCAAAATTTCGTTTTGGGAAGGTCTAGGGGTGGCTAAAACATAGGGAATTGGTTTGGAGATATTGGGTTGAGATCGAGTGAGAATGGGTAAAAAGGTTTTCCTCGTTGCTTTCTAATGCAACTATATATATATATAATTACTAATCATTTTTTTGGCTGCCATTACCTTCTACATTGCGGCTTAAAACATATTTCTCAATCCACTCCAAAATTCTTAAATATATTTCAAATTAAAATAATTATATTCGATTGTTAGAGGTTGGTGATTCCGGACTTGCAATCTAAGAAATCAAGAACAATAAAAGGAAGGAAAGTCATTGATTCAACATGGATTCAATGGCATCATTAAATTGGTAATTTTAATTCAAATTACAGTAATTAAATTATATTTTACGATCCTATAATGAGCAATTTTGTATCTGTTTAAAAATTTTGCTACTATATGTTCAATTAGGTGAGATTTTGTAAATAGATGTACTTGTCACAAATCAGTTTGGTTATTTGCATAATTTGTTTATTATACTATTTAATTTATGCACAGACAAATGTTGTTTACAATACAAAATCAATTTTTTCTTTAATAATTATTATATATATATATATTAATAAATTCATATATACATATATATATATTAGTGTGTATTTCTCTCTAATAATAGCATATATGCATATATAAATATATATGTATATTTTTTTTTATGATTTAAACATTTTAGTACACTTATTTATATATAATATGAATTTAAAAATTCAAAAATTAATTATCATATAGATATATATTCATATTTTTAGATTAACATTTATTGAATTTTGAATTGTTTATCATATATAAAATAAATATTAGATTAAAAATTCAATTATATATATTTTTAAAATATTATATCATTCTAGAAACGTAAAGAAAATTTTTAGGATTTTTCAATAAAGTTTATTGTTTTTAATAATTAATATTATTTTGGAAAAACTGTTTATGATTTATTAAAAATAATAATTTAATTGAAAATTTGTTCAATTTTTTTAACCCTTTCATTCATGATCCTACAATTTTTAAAATTTGAAAATTTGAAATTTTAATAATATATTATTTTATATTAAATAATTGTTGCCGAAATCAATGTATTTGGTTTTAGAAATAATATTTCAAATTCAAATAATCACCAGATTTTTTCAAAGCTCTATTTTACGATCCTAGATTTTCAAAAATTTTAAAATTTGAAATTTCTTCAATAGGTTATTTTATATTAATTATTTATGGATGAAAACATTATTTTATTCATAATATATACAACTTAAAATACTAAAATTATTATGTTTGCAAAATTAACTTAATCTTGAATTATAAATAATTTTAATAATTGTTTTCACTCTTTCTATATATATAAATTTATCTATATATAAATGTTTTATGTTCATATATTATATATAATATATTTATACATACATGTGTGTGTGTGTGTTTTTTGTCATACATATACATGCACATGTTTGGACAACATACATGACGTACAAAATGAGCTAATATGTCTATTGCAATATAAATCCCAACATCTACATATGGACATATTATACCTTTCACGGATTATTATGTTACACATGCACTCACACATATATGTATATGATACATTTATGTATAATCTAAATCAAATAAAATTTAGTTTCATATCTTAATATATTTGAATTTAAATAAAATAAATGATTTTATTTAAATGAAATTTAAAAATGTTCTAATTCAGTTAGAATTCATAGGCCCAATAAAGATTCAATAGGGTAAAATTTTTGAAATTCACCCATAACTTCCGCTGCGGGCTGGTCCAGTTCCAACAATGGTATCGGAGCCCAAATAGCCTATGCCGTCTAAATTAGTCATATTAGGGCTAACTAATTAATCTTGTCCACTTAGTACGGTGTCTAGAAAGATAATGCCTATGATTGGAATTGGGTAATCAAGTAACCTATCCTACTTGGTTACTGGCCTGGCCCAAAAGGTGAAGTGAGCCCAAAGGTTGGTCCCAATATAAAAGGCCCAACTTAATTTAGGCCGTGAGCTAATTTTCAAAATTGTTTTGAAAATTAATTTTTTAAAGATTTTAAATTTAACACTTAAATTTAAAATAAAACATGTTTGTTATAAATAATTATAATACCACATTAGTTTTCAAAGTGTTTGAAAGGATAATGATATTTTCAAAATGTTTGAAAATATTAATATAATAATTTCAAATTTTAAATTTATTAATACGATTAATAAAATAAATTAATTAAATATGTTAATTAATTAATGCATATATGCATGTACTATATATGTTGATATATGTTATGTTATTTTAAAATGTTTAAGATAACATAAGTATACATTTATGTATATAAGATAAATTTTAAAATTAATAATTTTTAATAAAAATTGTTTTATTGAATAAATTAATTAAAGGTTACTTAATTAAATAAAATACACATATATATGATATATGTGTGTTACACTATAAAGGTTACAGTATACACTATAAATGTTATAGTAGCTATATCTAATATAAATGTTATATTGGAATACTAATTTAAAATTAATTAAAGAGTTAATTGATTATAATTTATTTGATAAGATTTAATTAATGATATATTATACGTAAGACTATCATATAAGTAATATGAAATATAAAAGTTATAACAATATATATATATATATATATATATATGATATGTGATAACCTAAATGTGGAGTATTAAAGAAATCCAAATAGACATGAGAAATAAATACATATGTAAATGTACACGTACCTTGATTTCTGATGTGTCTGACATTTGAATCGCTGGGGTATTTGATAAGAAATATATTATTCTATAAGTCGATGTCACTCAATATATATATTAAAGATTATGAATCTTCAATATAATGTTGTTCTCTACAATATATATATATATATATATTAATAAATTACTTACATACTCCTTTGTTGTTGAGCAAACCAAGCTAGGGATATTATGCGTAGTATTATCACTATATTGAACAGATGAGGAAAGATAACTATATGTATTTGTTGAGCAAACTCAAGGTACATATACTATAATTAGGCCATCACGATATGGTAGGTAGAGTGAATAATCTCGTTCGATTTGTTGAGAAAACTCAAGGTTGAAATGAGATTAGAACGAGGAAAAATGGATTAGGGGTTGTATATGATACAACCGATAAGGAGTTATCCATCATTTGTGGGGCTATGATTTGTTGAGCAAACTCAAGGTCTGAAAACCATAACAAATGAGTCCAAACACCCCACTATTGAAGTTGTAAGTCTTTTATGTTTCATCTTAGAGTTTGGAGAAACATAAAAGACTAATGGGAGCCTCATTAGAAAAATGAAATGGTAACAGTTAACATTTCTAATATTGTAAGAACATATGCTATATAATGTTATAATTATCTACAGCGATAAATTTGTGCATTTAATATGATCGATAAAACATTTGTCAATTAACATATATATACAAATCGAATTGAAAGTTGACAAATAGAAATATAATATATACTTACTAATAATCCTAATTGCATGTTATATAATGTTTCTATACCTATGCAAGTGCCGAATTTCAACAACTTAAAACATTCGTAAGTTGGTCACTTATATTTTTATCTGGTTTAGACCGTGCATTGCATTTCATGAGTTTTTAAACTCTAAATGCAATTCAAGACTATGGATATTTGATCCATGTACTTTCACATATAAATGTTATGTGGTGAACAACCATAATTTGTGGATACAATATTTCGATGAAGTTAGCTCATTCGAAGCAAGCCAATAAACAGTATTTTAAGATCATGTGTTTGACTTGAATGAATTTGAAAGGATCATATTGTATCAATGTAACACAAGACCATAAACTACGATATACATCTAAGAACTCGATCATTGAAATGTCATCTTGATCGGTTTACGTAAAGTGCAACATATTTGATGTCTTAAATGTTAAGAATAATCGAACGTGCTTTAGTAAAAGGTTTGTTATGATATTGTAGTAAGGTTTTATTTTGAATAGTTTGACCATTTAAAATAAAAACAAATGTACAAGAATAGATGTAATTTAAGGTAAAGTTGGAATGAAGAGAATGGATAGTCACTTCTACTTCATAGAGAAACATTGGGAACAAGAATTGTAATACTAATTGATAGTTAATACTGGAATATGAAATATGATTTTTATTTCGAAATATATTTTCATATAGAATTTTGTTGTCTATAATTTATATTTCTTTGAGTTCAAGATATTTGATCAAAGAACTCTCCATTGTAAACTAGTTGCAGCATATGAAATAAGTAAACAATATTAAGTGAATGGTAGACCTCTAAATTTAGTATACTATTATAGTAATGGTGGAAATAGTAGGAGCATGCCATATAGCACCTAATGATTGCATCAAATTATGAAAATTGTTTTTGCAAAATGTACCCAACATTATTTGTGAAATAATGTTTATATTTAGTATTGACTGAAAAATAGATATAACTTCAATATGAGTATTTTGAATATTCATTATGAAATATAACTATATTATAAAATTTGTTTTCATAATAAAAGTGATGCAACAAAAAATACATATATGTCTAATACTATTTACAGTTGTTTTGGAATTATAGACTAAGCCGTAATTTTGAGAAATAATTTTACTATACGATTATGAATCATATGATACAGGTTTATATCTCAAACAATTAATGGCTATGCCCTCACTCAGTGGAAGCATCATAAGAGTCGACGAACTCTTTGAATTAATACATATTGATGTAAGCAATCACAAGTCTATTAATACCAAAAGGGTTCCACATACTTTGTTATGTTCATACATGATTTATTACCAACATGTACATATGTATTGGATACACGTGTGATAAAATCATAGAATATAAAAGAAAATTAAATATAATAACATGCAATAGAATAAAATGATTTGATTTGGTCGAATAAGTGAGCATATTAGAAAGAGTTCCAAATGTACCTAAAAAATAATATATATTCAATCACAAAAGTCACTCCTCCTTGTGATACATAATGATGCATTGAAAGCAATCAAAAATCGTTGGACAATTTACGATTAATTGTGAGTGAATTTGAGTTGGTTTCTTTCTATAAGGTCATTTACTTAAGAGTAGTACACAAGGTAGATATTGTTTCATCTAAACAACAGTTTACAAAATCATACATGATAAGGGTTTGTAAGAAATCTCAACATATCCTAGGCCAAGGAGTTGGAAGGTTGTACGAGTCGAAAGATTGCACATAACAATTGTTCATGAGGTATCTTGTATGAATCTCCAAAAAGTTTTGTGGAATGTAACAACCCCCATATTTATCGAGTTTATATTTAAATATTTTATTTAAATATTATATCGCTAATCGGATTTTGGTCCGAAAAGCTACTTTTTGCAAACGGTCAAATTAGGACTCGAGACCACTTCCATTGAGTTCGAAATGCCGTTTACAACTTTTTTAAGTATAAACGTCGATAGGTTTGGAGTTAGTGAAATTTCACTAACTTTTCCCGCTTTGGACTTTGGGTTAGTTTAGCCTATTAAGCCCAAGTTCCAACCCCCTTCTCCTCACTCTTCATAAATTCCTAACTAACATGAAATTTGCGTTAATGGTGAAGAGAATGGGAAATTAAAACTCCAAGCTCAAATTTAATTGCTAATCCAACATTCAACTCCAAATTCAAGTAGAAGATATTGGATTCAAGCTTTGGATTGCTTCTCCATTGGCTTCAAGCTTCATCTTCATCCATTTTAGTGAAAAAGTGAGATTTTTATCTCACACTCTTGCTTATAACTATCTTGGACTGTTGGGAATGGTTCCCTATCACTTTAACATGCACATTTGCATTTGGTTTGGATTAGATTGGCGAAAAACTCCACTTTTTAGTGTTTTTGGTGAATTTCCAGCCTTAGGTCGTTCTGGACCCTTAGGTCGCTCGGGTTCGTGGCTTGCGCGCATGGAAAAGTCGCCTGGACGTTAGGTCGTAGGTCGCTCGCGAGTTAAGCCTTAAGCCGAAGGTCTTTCGCGAGTTAAGCCTTAGGTCGTTTGGCCTTTATAACGGTAGGCCGCTCGCGTATTAAAACTTTAGGTCACGCTGGCCTTAAGTCGTAGGTCGTCTCCGACCTAATATTGCCTCTGCTATTTCACTAGGTCGCGCGGGCCTTAGGTCGTAGGTCGTGAGTCTCCTAGGTCGTAGGTCGCTCGGTCCTACTTCTGTCCCTAAGTCGCGTAACCCCATCACCTTTAGGTCGTTAGGCCTTTATGTCGTTAGGTCGTTACACCTATAACCCATTAAGTCGCGAATACCTTTAGGTCGTGAACCCCATTAGGTTGCAAACCTCTTTAGGTCGTCTGTCCCTTAAGCAGTTAGGTCGTTCGACCTGTGATGCCTTAGGTCATTTGACCCGTGTTACGTTAGGTCGTGTAACCCCTTAGGTCGCTTGACCTTGTTTCCTGTTAGGTCGTGTGACCTTGTTTTTCTTAGGTCGTGAACCTTGTAAGGTCGCTCATCCTTAGCCCGCGTACCTTTTTAGGTCGCGCACCCCCTTAGGTCGTTAGACCTCATTTTTGTTTTAGGTCGTAGGCCGCTTGTCTTCACTAGGTCGTACCGTTTTGGACGGGGCGCTGCCCCGCACCCCGCCGGGGGCGCTGCTCCTTGGACCCCCACCTTGGGGGGTTTCCACCCCCCCGGACCCCCCTCCATAGGGGGTCTTATCTGAAAAACATTCAACAAAACTTGCTTTGTTGAGATGCTGAGTTGACCATTCTTCGAGACAACTTTAGAAATATGAAGGTTTCAATACTAGTAGTAAATATCAAAACTTTTTCATCAAAATGATTTCAACTTTATTTTCAATAGCAAACTCGTTTATAAAACCGTTTTCCAGTCTATTAGTATATACAAACCTTTACCTCACTCGGATGAGAAATCTAATTAAACGGCCTAGTAAAACAAGTGGTATGAAACGCTTGCGTTTGCTTCGTCGGTTAATTCTTGGACTTGTTCGATTGAACCTCTTGTGACAATTTTCTAGTGAAGATTTACAGTTTGTTCGTAAATATTTAAGTTAAGCAAGTGGTTATGGGACATGAAGCTAAACTTTTATATTTACTAGCTTAGTGTAATTGACACTTCTCGTTGATCATGACGATCATTCTTATGGTTTAGACTAGCAATTGTGCGATGTCTCTTGTTTGCTTGGTTAGACTAGACACCACTTGTGTGATTTCATTCACACATACCTTTTTACCTTCTTGGTTAGTCTAGACACCACTTGTGTGATTTCACTCACACATACGTTTTTGTTTGCGAGGTTAGACTAGACACCACTTATGTGATTTCACTCACACATACCTTTTTGATTTTTGGTTAGTCTAGACCTCATCTGTGTGATTTCGACTCACACATATGGGGTAGCTCCCCATGGTCTTCGGACCGTCATGTGATAGGCCTCTTTCTTTTTCATGATTTTCTGGATTTCTTGTGTTGATTTCTGGAATTTATGTCATTGACTTGTTATGAGTACAAGTTTTGGGTATGATACCCTTTTGGATCTTTGAGAAGATTCTTGTGATATTGACTAATCTCTTGTTGATTATCATTTACATACTTATAGTAGTATGATGTTATGGATATTATTCGCATATGCCATTTCTCTTATTTTATATCATGTCGTTTGATATTTATAGCTAGACTGATCCGTTTATTATTTTCTTATAAATAATACTCGGGTCAGACCGAGATGTTACAGGTGCTTCTGCTTGACTTCTCCCCCAATGATTCACTACACAGACTTTTGGCTACTTGTTTAGATTAGCAGTTTTTGTTGTATACACTTGAGATATAGACTCATAGTTGTATTCTTTTGGTATAGCACGTATTGCTATTCTTTTGTATTATTGTGGATCTTTTTGACCACTACTCTGATGTACACTTTCATGTGTTAGTTATATATTCATATCTTCTTCCGCCTTTGTGATATGGATGTCTGTGACTAATTTGTGTTATGCTTATTTCTATGTTTGTTTCTGAAGATTATTTTTAGCCACCGTGTGATAAGTAATTACAGAGATGGTCGCTCCTCATCAGCCTTATTCTCCGCGCTAGTTGACAGCACTACACCGTAGTATTCTTGGCTAACGTGGGTTTTGAGGTGGGGCGTCACATGGAAAGATCTGTTATCAAATGACATATTTATGTTTTGAACATAATTTTTGTAAACTAAAATCAATTTTATAAATAAAAAGGTTTATAAAGCGTTTATGAATCTCTATTCTATTTGCACTAAGAAACAATTGTTGTTTCAAGATATATCAACTTCATTTTGAAGGAATTTCTTTGAGAAATTTTGGTAGTTAAATGGAATTGGATCCGGTCCATAGATAGAACTAATTATATAAGATGAAGTGAAAATAACTAACCTAAATGAACACATAGCATTACAATGTCTAATAAGTATTCTCGTACAACGAAGAGAAACTATGAGTATGTTATTAATGTCAAAAATATACATTACCTTCGGTTGTTCAATTAAGCTATTAAGATTGTTGACTCTATATGGTTTGATGTCCAAATCTGAAAGAATTCCAAGAATGCTATCAAAAATGATCTTGGTGGTCATAACCAAAGAGATGTGATCCATCGACCGAGATTGTGTCTTTATTGGAAAGGCTAACGTGGTTGGAATTAAATGAGCAATGTTGATAAGAATAATATCGCAAATTTCAATTGTTGAAATTAGCATAACAAATTCGGTATTCAACATGCTCAAGTGAACTAAGATTTACTCACAAAATTATCGCTCGATAAGGCTTAGTTTTGGTACTTATGTATTGAAACATAAAATTCTAAATAAAGATTTAGAGTAAGCGGTTTACATATATTAACCAAAAACGCCTCAAAGTCAGTGGGGGCGATATTGGGTTTGTGAGTCTTTGGATATTATCTAAGAAACGATACGAATGTATCATTTTATAAGCATCAAGATTGAATAAGTAGTTTGATAGAAATGTCAAATAGTTTGATTTTCTATCAAAGTGCAGAGGAAGCGTGTGTTCATAAGAAAGAACGTTAAAAGGTACATTGATATTTCTAAACTATAAGTAAACAATACGTTGTTGACAGCATGCTTGTATTAAAACCAACTTTAGTTTTTTTTTATACTCAATTTTGGATTGTAAATGATGTCTTTTATGGTGAGTATAAAGATAAATGGATTGTCCCAAATGATATACAAGAGCACCCTATTAAAAGGGGAATATGTAAGTTGGATTCCTTATGCATTAGCAATAGGAATTATCATACAGGTTATGTAGTGTACGATATTATGTTTTATTTATGTATTTGATACATGGAGAAAATATAAAATCCAAATTGATATCATTAAATGGTTATATGAAATACTAGAAAATTGTTTATAGAAACAACAAACTCGTTATGATGGAATGTTTGGACAAAGTTTTATAAGTGATATTGAGTATAACATGTCAATGATAAAATTCAAGTTAAAATCTTTAATTTGAAAATGTTTCAAAATAAAAGCGATTATGGCCGATTCAAAGATATGTTGAGAACATTAACTTGAATAGCACTACAATAAACTAATGTATATATTTATAAATGCACAAATTTATAATTGAGCCAAAGGTGATTCCAAATATTGAGAATCCTATAATATTTTTATAAGATAACAATGTCATGAAATTGGTCATGATAGAACATAAATCTCACTAGAAGTTGAAAGACATACTTCGAATCGTTCCACGTGATAAAGGCAGTTTATCAGTGTCAGCGAGAGTTAATCAAAAAAGTAGATAATTAAAACATAATAGCATACCCATTCACTAAGGGGCCAACCTAATTGGTTTTGAGCAAGATGATTAGAGAAGTTGGAATTAGATTTCATAATTGACCCCAAGTGAAAGTGGGAGATTGATAGAGTTAGAGGTATGCCTAGGGACAATTATGTAATCTGTTACATATATCTAACTCCTTGACCAATCTTTTTCAAAACAAAAGGTATTTTCTTCCTATTATATACTTGATATAATGTGATTGTATTAATTAATTAACTTAGTTAAAAGTATATTTAATAGGAAAATCCATAAATGATATATTTTGTGATAGTTGTAAGTGTTGTAACCATGAGTAATTTATCACAACAAAACAAATATACCATTTTAAATGTTCCTAGTCAAGATGCATCGAGACTGGATATCGATGTATCTGTTAAGAATGGAGTACGTAACGCTCTCCAAATGTTGGGCGGTGTATTACTCATGACTATTGGGGGCACCTAGGGGTTACATACTAATAGTTATTGGATAACTATGGAACGACTCACTCGATAGTTTTCTGTTGGTTAATATAACTAAGGTCAAACGGAAAATATCGTTGTGACTAATTTAAACAGTTCTGTCGACTTGACAATATTATGGATCTTCAATATGAAAACTCCACTTTGATTATAGTCAAATCATGGCATGGCATCCATCGAGTGATTATAGTTGAATCGAGTGGAAGTATTGGAAGTGAAGCACTATCCAAGAGAGGATTCGTCTCCTCGGTTATATGCGGTTAGTATCACAGTCAACTCAACTCAACTCTAAGTTAAAGTCTCTGGCTAGAGCATTTTGGTTAATAATAATTGTTATTATTGAACCAAGGACTTTGTATTTGGAATATAAAGTTGAATGTTGGTGAGGTTAGAATTTTGACCATTACCAAATTCCATAAGTCCAAAGTGATATACTTTTAACGAAGAGAATTGGTGTAAACAAATGTTACAGCCGGGTAACGCTTACTAAACTAAAATTGGATTTTACCGAAAATGAGTAAGCGATAAATTTGGTCATAATGTCACACCACCTGCTAAGGGATATGCGAAGGTTAACATTAGAATAGTTTGATGTTAATTGTTGACCAAATTTACGCCCAAGAGTTACACAGCCGAAATGATGAATTTCCTTAAGGCTGAACGATTTAATAAGTTTATAATTATTATAAATTAATTATATTAATTAATATTTATGAAATATTAATTATAAAATTTTAATATGATTTGAGAAATAAATAATGTTATATATATATTTATAACAAATATAAATATATCAATCGATATACAACATCGACAAGGGGATTAAATTAGATTTAATTGCATAGTATTTTGGCTTGGGGTTAGATGGGTTTAAGGCCCACCATTAGGGCTGCAAAATTTCGGTTTTGGGAACGTCTAGAGGTGGCTAAAATATAGGAAATCAACTTGGAGATAATGGGTTGAGATCAAGTGAGAATGGGTAAAAAGGTTTTCCTCATTTCTCTTTAATACAACCCTATATATATATAATTAATAACCTTTTTGGGCCACCATTACCTTCTACGTTGCTGGTTGAAACATAGCTCTCAACCTACTCCAAACTTCTCAAATATGTTTCAAATGAAAATTATACTATTCGATAATTAGATGTTGGTGATTCCGGACTTGCAATTTGATGAATCAAGAATAGTAAAAGGAAGAGAAGTCATTTCTTTAATATGGATTCAAAGGCATCATTAAATTCATAATTTTAATTCACATAAAAGTCGTTAAATTATATCCAATGATTCTATAATGAGCAAATTCATATCTATTTGAAAATATTGCTACTATATGTTTAGTTAGGTGAGATTTTGTAAGTAGATGTAGTTATCACAAATCAGTTTGGGTATGTGCATAATTTTTTTATTATACCATTTGATTTATGTATAGACAAAATTTGTCATTAATAATTGTTTTATATATATTTATTAATAAATTAATATATATATATATAGTAGTGTATATTTCTCTCTCATAATAGCATATATGCATATATAATATATATACACATGATTTAAAAAAATTAGTACACTTATTTATATATAATATGAATTTACAAACTCAAAAATTAATTATCATACATATATTCATATTTTTAAATTAATATTTATTGAATTTTTAATTGTTTATTATATTTAAAATAATTATTACATTAAAAATTCAATTATATATTTTGGAAAATGTTATATCATTCTAGAAATGTATATAAAAAATTTAGGATTTTTTCAATAAATTTTATTATTTTTAATAGTTAATATTATTTTCGAAATATTATTTATGATTTATTAAAAATATTATTTTAATAGAAAATTTTTTGAAAGTTTTTGAACCTTTCATTCATGATCCTAGAATTTCTAAAAATTTTGAATTTTGAATTTTTAATAATATATTATTTTATATTAAATAATTATTGCCGAAATCAATATATTTGTTTTTAAAAATAATATTTCAACTTTGAAAAATCTATAGGTTTTTTCTAAGCTCTATTTTATGATCCTAGATTTTTGAAAATTGTAAAATTGAATTTTCATCGGTAGATTATTTATATTAATTATTTATGGATGAAAACATTGTTTGATTCATAATATATACAAATTAAAACGCTAAAATTATTATGTTTGCAAAATTAAGTTAATTTTGAATCATAAATAATTTTGAATGATTATTCTCTCTCTTTCTATATATATATATATACCTATATAAAAATGTTTTATGTTCATATATTATATATAATATATTTATACATATATGTGTGTGTCTATATATATATATATATTATATTGTAACGCATATACATGAACATATTTAGACAACATACATGACATACAAAATGAGCTAATATGTCTGTTGCGATGTAAATCCCAACATCTACATATGGACACATATTATACCTTTCACGGATCATTATGTTACACATGCACTCACACATATATGTATATGATACATTTATGTATAAACTAAATCAAATTAAATTAATTTCATATCTTAATATATTTGATTTAAATAAAATAAACGATTTTTAAATGAAATTTAGAAATGTTCTAATTCAGTTAGACTTCATCGGCCCAATAAAGATCCAATAGGGGAAATTTGTAAATTCATCCAAAACTTTCGCCGCGGGCTGGTCTAGTTCCAACACAACATTAAATTCACCAATGAATTAGTGCAAACATGAACATGTGTATTTGGTACACCTGTGGTATGTTTACGATAAGTTCATAGAATATAAAACAAAAGTAAATAAAACGATGATGCAAATCAAAATAAAACAATTCGATTTGGTCGAATAGGTGAGTGTAATGGAATAGATTCCAAAAGTGCCTCAAAACTAATAAGACTCGATATCAAAAGCAACTCCTCGTTATGATACATAATGATGTATCAGTAAGGAGTAATATGACTTTATTGGACAAAATACGGTTAGTGGTGAGTGAATTTGAGTAGCTTTTCTTTTGGTAAGGTAACGTACTTAAGAGTACGTAAGGATAAATTTAATTCGTCCAAAGCACATGCAACACCTTATAAAATTAACAGGAGAATAATTAAGAAAAATCAATTAATTAATAATAACACATAATATGGAAATTTCGCAAACGTTGGAATTTGGTCTCGAAACATGCATCATTGCGTTCATGGCAATCTTCTGTGTAGCTTTCGTACACAAAGCTTCACAATCGGAGTTTAAGAAGTTACGACATTTATAATTGTGGGTCAAAATAATTCAAAATGTAGTAAGGAAATAAATATTAATAAACTTAACAGTAAAGTAAAATGTTAAATGCAAACTTAACATTTAAGTTAGCATAAAAATAACGCTTGGAGCGGAGGGACCACCGGTCCACCACTCATAGGGATGGATCGATTGCTAGCGGTCGGTCGCCCAAGAAGAGAGATTGATCGATTATTGCTGTGACGGCTAGGTTTTTCCCTGGCCTGAATGACCTGGATCCTAAACTATCAAAATATTCTCGATCTGACGGTTCTAGCGCCTCTAAGCAACTATAAATAATAGGTTAGCCCCCTGATTCTTTTCATATAAATTTAAAGCTGGGACGACACTCTACCAATTCTTTTTCTCTATAAAAGTATCTTTAACTCAAAATAAAAAATAAATATGTATCTTCAAGGATTAAAAGAAGGTTTGAAAGAAGCAAGCCAAAGAGCAAGGTAATAAATTATATACACACACAAACTGCTAATATACAAATTCTAAATATAATATGTTTAAATAAATCAGTTAGATGTTATACAATAAATATAGGATAAATTGGAGGAAAAGATAAGGCCGCCGCACGAAGCAAATCCAAGATGATTCATTGGGACTGTCTATGAGTTGAAATTTTGATTTTCCTTAATGGTATCTTGCGTAATTTTTTTTGGATTTGTACCGTGCTTTGAGAAATTTTGAATATGAAAACTTATCAATTCAAAAACTAAAATTTTCCATAAAATGTAAGTTATGAAAGTTGTTGGAATCCTAATTATTTTATTTTAATATAATGGTTTATTTATACAATGTGAATATTTTGTATTCCATTTAATTCAACTTCTCAAACTTTGTTTGTAATGACAAAGAATTCTACGTGGAAAATTGAAATGGGCGTGTAAAGTCGAAAAAATGGGATTTTTCCTTCCTCTCACCTGTAATTTACACCACATATTCTAACATTTAAATTATAATGATCCCAACATCTCGAATAGTCCATGGATCTCTATAAGGATCCGAGTATATGTCGACCAAAGAAAGCTAGTACTAACCTCTTCATTGGACTCAACCTTAAGATAGACAGTTCTGTTGGAACTGAGCTAGCCCATAGTGAAAGTTATGAGTGAATTTCAAAAAAACCCTCTTGTATTTTTTTGGGCCTATGAAATCTAATTCATTTAGAACATTTCTAAAAATTATTTAAATAAAATATTTTATTTTATTTAAAATTATAAATTATATAGTTATATTTAATTTATGTCTTGTACATACACACGTATCATACACTCGCACACATATGCGTGCGCACGCGCATGTTTAATATCTCACCTGTACAAGGTATAACATGCATTTGTGTAGATGTTATAATTTGCATTGCAACAGATACATTAGCTCATCCAATATACGAGTATATGTTGTCCAAATATATGTAGGTATATAAACTATTATGTTTGTTTAAATAATTTTATATAAATGTCATATATATATATATGTATGTATTTATGTATGTATGTATGTATTTGCACATATATAATCTCATAAATAAAATATTAATATTATATATACATATTATTAACATATATTTATTTAAATATAAATAAATTACTTAAATATTAAAATAATTTTTTAAACGGTGAATAATATATATATGTGTACATACATATTTATAATAAAGTAATTATATATACACACCAAATATATTTATAATATATAATGTTATATATCTTTATCTTTATATTTAGAGATTTAGTTGAATAAATTGCATGTGTCTTTTTGAGCTGCCCAAATTAATTTTTTTTTTTGTCTTCTTATGCAGCATTATCGCACTTTGTTTCGTTGCAACGCAGCTCACTTGACAAAGCCACCAGCAATCCTACGCGTTACTACCAACCCTAATCGCCTGCTGATTTCATCATCCTTCTCTATCTATTCAAATTAGCTCAAAACAAACTGGATTACAGCTCTCATTGGAATATTTCATCGCCTACCGAATATGGATCGCGCAAAAGCTTTGGAATAGGTTTGTACAGTTTCATTTCAGTAACCCATTGTTGCCTAATTATGTTTTCTTTTTGTTAATATATAGTATGGCAATATTTTTCTACAACGATCCATAACATCACATCATCGACTGTAGGTTAGGGTTACGATTCGAATCAATGCCACCTGGGCATCTTTACCTATTGCCACCTTCATATAGTCTTTACTGTTTTGGGACAAATATAGTTTTGTGATGACAATTTAAATAACGTTACCATTTCAAATCAAGTTGACATTTAAAAATGATTGCATTTTTATTCCTTACCTTTTCCTCTTCCTGAAATTATATACGTGCAATAAATTTCATTCCCTGATTACTTACCGAGAAGATGCAACTAGTTACATACATGCCTTTTTGACTAGCTTATCTTGGCGTTGCTTACTTTGCTTTTGTTGTTAACTATAGTAGGTAAGTACTTTAATCAAGTGTCGGTTCGGATTTGCAAAGCATATATCTAAAAGGTTTGAAAACTGTCTTGAGTTATTACTGTGTTTTCCTATGGTTATTACTGTGTAGTATGTACAGTCATATATAGTGACTAATTTTTTTTTTACTTGAATCATTGCTCTATAAAAGTTTGCATATGAAGTTAACATCTTCTATGGGGCATGTGGTTTCATTATTCTATCTACATTCTCCCTTTTAGATTTTAATACTAAGAAGGCATGCAAATAAACACGAAGATGATGTTCAATGGCAATAAAGAAAACTAGCAGTTTACAATTCTGTGCAATATAGGACCTTCAATTTATTCTCACACTATTATACTTACAGTGATGAATGCAAAGGTCCATGTGATACATTCAAACACTTATGTATTTTGTGCCTACTAATATTCCAAATTGTTTAAGAGAATGATTTAATAGAATTTTGAAAGACATTGTCCTCAAACACATACCCCATGAAGTGCACATTATTAGAAGATAAAAGAGAGAGATTTGCCACATTAATGATAATTAGATCATATAATGTTAATTGTCTGCTCATTTCAAACGCAGTTTTAACTTGAAGTACTCTTGAAACCTCTATTTGACATTAACAATGGCATAAGATTTAATGTAGGAAAAACATGCAATGCCCACATTGTAGTTTCATTTTATTATGTTATTTTAGTCGACTAAATTTACGCATATTGAATTCACTGATTACTTTTCGCTGTATTGTTCTTTATTTAGGAAACGCAAACGTTTCTTAAACATCATTCAATAATTATGAATGTGAATAATCAAATCTAGTTAACCCTTAATCTTCCCAATCTATTATGTAGTTGCTTTTCTTGGCCATGCTTGCAGCGCAGCCCCATCATGGCCTATTACTATTTCATTTTGTGTTCCTTGCCTTGGGCTGCGGCTGACATAATCTCTATTGCTGTCATAGCGTTTGTGGTATGTTTCATCTCATTTTCTCTTCTTTGGATGATTTTGTTATTTGTGAAATTTAAATTTGTATATTTTGGTATGTTTCACTTTATTTATGTAACAATGCTGTTTGCTGATACTAATCTCTACACTATCCACATTTTATTGGCCATAATTTATAGAACCAACTAAATTGATTTTAATGCTCCACCATCGCTAGCTTATCAAATTTAATACGTTAGTTAAATGGTGAATTAGTAGAAAGTATAGGTATACAACGTTCTTCATGTGAAGAAACAATGGTTTGTGTTAATCAGCTGGAGAACAATACCACTTGGATATTGTATTTATCGCTCCTACTTCAGTGATGATTCATATTTTATAGACTAAAATAAATGAGTTTTGTGTTCCACTCCAATTGAACAATAAATGCTCAAGTATACAACACATATGCTTAATTATCTGTACAATTAATTACTTTGACCAAGGAAAAAGATGCTTTTGATATATTACTTTATAGTAAATGCTTTTAAACTGTTCATATTTTGGTTTTATTTTGATAAAACACTATAAAATTGGATCGGATGTGTGCACCCGTTGATTTTGGTAATCAGAAAGCAGTAATGCTCATGCAATCCTGAAGTATCATGATTTAACACCATCTACTCTAGCAAATAGAACTAAAACTAATTTTCTGAAGTAAATGAATTTTAATATTAATTCACAAGTAATATATTTTCAACCTTAATATATTACCTCAAGAAGATTATTTAATTTACTTTACATAAAACAAATTACAAGCTTCCTATATTTTCCTTATTAACTAACTAGACTGCAACCAAATTTCGCACCCGTGTACCTCTGCCAAATTTAAATACCCTTTACTATTTTATGTAGACTTACAGTTTTGCAATGCCGATTTTAAATTAGGGTTAGAATATCAAACTGACCAACCTTTTTTTTATAACTCAGAAGGGTCTGTTTGGTTTCATTTCGAGTTTTCTGTTTTGCATTTTCTTTATGTATTACAAAATATGAGAAAACAAAAGAGAATATGATTTGAAATTCTTAGCCATAACAACTATAGACGAACAACGAAGTGGATGGATTGATCTTCGTTCTTCTGTTATGTTCCAAAAAATGAACGAAAAAAATTATATTGCTTTCTATATTCTAGAAAAAACAAAAGCATGAAAAATGATCTGTCTCTTCTGTCGTCCGTCCATCATCGTAATGAGGGTAAGAATTATATATTTTTCTTCTTCACTCTCTTTATGTTTTGTAGCGCACATTGAAAACGCAAAACACAAAACTCAAAATGATACCAAGCGGACCCCAAGCCTCGTATCTATTCTAATATATATTTCTTATCTTAGGCTCAATATAATCATCTAACATATTTTTCTTATGGTAGGTATAATAAACATGATACTTTTTTGTGCATCTTTCGCCTGCAAACTAAATGTTCGGTTATTGCAAAAATGCTAAAATTCCTTTTCTATTTTGGTAATATTGGATAGTAATGATCAATGTTAATATTATACTAAGCTAATCATGATATCAATCTATGTACATTTACCATCCACTTTAAAGTTTACTTTCTAGGACACAAGTATTTCCTGTCATTTTGATAATTTAGGACACATTGTGAGGTTATTTTATGCTTTACAGGTGATACTGATTAATGTGTGTGTGGACATCTACAATCTTAGAAGACAAAGAAGAAGATATAATGATTAATGTAGTAAAAAGAATAGTACCACTACAAGAATTTTGACTTTCAGTAGCGCTCAAGAAACGCTACTAAAAGTTTTAGTAGCGTTTTGATGAACGCTGTTATAAAGTCCGCGACTAAAAATACATGATTTTTAGTTGCACTTATTTCAACGCTACCATAAATCTTTTTTACTGCAACATTTATGAAACGCCACTATTTTTTTTTTTTTGCAGCGTGTATAAAATGCTACCAAAATGTACTTGGTCTGCTCAAAAATATTTTGGTAGCGTTTGTTAAACGCTGTAATAGAGGACGCAATTTATTGACGAAGCCTGCAGCCGCGTTTATTAAACGCTACTATATATGCACTTTATTTTTGTAATATTTTTAGTAGCGTTTCCGAAATGCTACTAAAAATTATTCCAACCCTGTCTATAAATTACCTCCGGTTCAATCTTGTTCATAGCTTATAACATAATACATAAACACATACACATTAAACAACCGCAAAATACATATACATATACACATGCACATTCGAACATAAACACGTTTAAAACCACAAAATACATAAACAAAAGCACTAACATAAACAATATGTTAACCGTACATAGAAGTTTAAACAAACGAACAGTAGTTTCAAGACAAAATGGTTAACCGTACATAGAAGTTTACACAACCGAACTACGTACCCCAAATAATATGCTAATGCTGCAGTTAAAGTACCATAAACATCCGAACTAAGCAAGTACAATAAACAACCAAACTACCTAACAAGTACGATAAACTAGTGCTGCTACTGCTCATTCTTCAGAAACGCCTACCTGTAAACAAAATATAATCAACAGTGAGACTCAAGTTATAATCAATACTGAGATGATAATGACAGTACCATCAATACTGAGATAACAATGAGACTAAAGTTATGTACAACTGAATATGTGCAATCTTGTGTTCAACTGAATATGCACAACTAAATATGAAAACTAAGATAATGTGTATGTTAGTTTTTGCCAAGAATAAAATGAAAATGAAGATTTGTCATCAATGTTTTGTACATTTTATCTCTGCCTGTACATTTTCATATGCTCAAACACAGATTTTTATATACTCGAACACAGACGAAAATATAAGTGTACATGAATTAGTTTAGATAGTGAAATTAGGTAGGTGTAAGAAGTCTGACAAACCCATATGGGTACAGCCAAACACAGATTCCAAAAATTCATAACGATAGATGCATTTGTTGATAAAAATATGGGGTAATAATATAGTATGGTCCTAGTATGTAAAATGAATGGAAACTTAGGATCATAAATTATCTTTTAAGTAAGTACAATTAGTCGATATAACTTATGGCTACTGATGGATTAAACCACCGACTAATTACATTTAATATATACAACATAAATACCATATTTTGATAAGCCTGATCATAGTAAATTCCAACATAAATTCCAACTTATTCACATTGTTGCATATTCACATAAATCATTCAAGGACAACAACTCATTGCACATCTACAAGCAGGTTATAATGAGGTAATTTAGAGGAAAATTTCAAATAAATTTGAAGGCAACCCCTTTTCAAATCACTTAGGCATTATAATTATTTGAGTTGATGGTTTAAGTATTTTGTTGCTACTGGTTATCCATGATGGTAATTCTGCAAGAAGTTTTCAATTACATAAAGAATTGCATACCTTTCATTTTGGTTCTATAATGACTTTTTCCACCGGCCAAGCTATGGGAACGCCAAAGGCATCTTCCATGCACATCAACTTCGATGTAGGTCTCCATAGAACTACATCCGGAACTCTGTGACGACCCGACTTTCTAGCCACAGAAAGTCTCATCATCTTTAAGAAAGAAAGGGATAGAAAAGAGAAAAGAAAGAAGAGAAAGAAGAAACAACATCAGAATCTCAACAGCGGAACGAATAAATTATATTAATAACATAAATATTACATAGTATACAACAACTATCAGAGTTACACAGACAATATATCACATACTAGACAGTTATAAACACCTGTCTAGTTATTACAACTCAAAACACAATACAGATAAACCACCTAGAGATACCAACACAGCGGAACACTATATATAACTATAACGCAGAAGCCTTCTGCTCCATTGCTCCTCCACAATTCGTCAAAACTAACCTG
This sequence comes from Allium cepa, assembly GCA_030765085.1. Lineage (NCBI taxonomy): Eukaryota > Viridiplantae > Streptophyta > Magnoliopsida > Asparagales > Amaryllidaceae > Allium > Allium cepa. The sequence continues at coordinate 293,997,388 of CM060941.1, read as the reverse complement.
AATCCCTTGGCTACTCGTAAAAATTTGAGTACCCAAGAGTTTAAGAAAAACAGAAATAAACTCCGGGTCAGATATGGGTCTGGTGTGAGTAACAGGTTAAAGTTGCTTAACTTTGAAAAACTTTTGAAAACAAAAGGTATCACGTAAGACTTCCCACACATAAACATGGGAAAAAATTTACCTTACGCTAAACAAAACATTTGATAGGAAATCTGGTGGTATTATAATAGGTCTAGGGTTTTCAAGTAAATAAGAAATAGCCGAAATTGTTACATTATTAAATTCCAGCTACTAGCCACAAAAGTGGGTTATATAATCAAAACCGATGACACTTATTGGATTTTGGATTCCATACAATGGCAGGGCTACAGGGGTACCGCCCGTCACAGTACGGGGCCTAGATTACCGTACCAAGGATCACTTCCAATCCCCTGCAACACAAAGTCGGAACCATTCCTTACTTAACAGTTCCGAACAAGACCACCCCGCAGTTGTGATCAGCAACCGCACCACACAGCCGAAATAAAAGGGACATCTATACAGGGGTAAATCTCGTCCTACTTGGACATGACCCACTTAGCCTTGCTGCATCTCCCCTGTTTTAGCCATTCCCGGTTGATGAGGCTTGAGGCTACGATTACCTTTATAGAACACATCTATCTTAGAATGCTCATCGTCCACCCGACGATGTTCTGAAAGCATTCAATCCATACAAGTTCATTCCGGGTTCGAACGAAACCGAAGACATTATCTCGTTACACTCATTTTGGAATCACTCTTAGAGTTAACGACAATAACCCTTGCACTCTGAATCTTTACCTTCACTTGAGATTCACGACCTATCGTTAATTTGGATTGATGTGGTTTTTGGATATCCAAATATGGAAACCCGATCCCGGTCTCATCGAATCCAAAACGTATCTTTTAAGGCCAAGTTGTTTTAGAGTTTAAAACAATTCAATTCAATATCTATATAAACACAGATAGGTAATTCACAGATTCACAATAGATAATTAACATTATCATCATAAACAGATAATCCATATCATCATTATAAAAAGATAATCCATATCATCATTCCAATGCAACTGAAGCATCCATAACACACAACATCACTCATCTCATAGCTGAGATCACAAACCATTCAAGGCAACCAATATCATCCATTCATACATAAGCAATGATTTAATGATCACACAATCTATAATTAATTTAAAGTGAATTAAATTAATTACTTTATCTCTAAATAATTTAAAATAAATTAAATTAATTACATCCTCTTTAATTAATTTAAAATAAATTAAATTAATCACTTCATCATTTAAATCTTGCTTACTTAATCATTAATTGATTACAAATCAATTAATTAATCACCATCTCATTATTCATTTTAATTAATCATTTCTAATTAACAATTTTCTAATTACAATAAGTAATTAGCCTTTAAATTAATTACTCAAGTTAATTATACTTAACCCTTTACAATAATTAACTTTTAATTACTAAATCAATTAATTAACTAAAATTAATTATATTAACCTTTATTAATTAATTACTTCATTTATTAATTATTTCTTAATCAATTCTAAATTTACATCATTAATTTTATTAATTAATGATTTCTAATCACATTTTTAATTAATATCTTTATTTAAATTAATTATATTAAGTAATTAATCTTCAATTAAACCACATATATTAATCACCCTTGATTAATAACATCCTGTAATTAACTACCCTTAATTACTTCATTAAATAAATTACTCCTTAATTAATTATCTCAATTAATCCCTTGATTAATTACAAGTAATATAATCCAAATCACTTCCATTATTAAAACATCTTTAATTACATTCAGTAATTATCAGCTAATTACTTCCCCAAGTAATTACAATTCCATTAATTACATTAAGTAATTATTTATCAACTCATCAAGTGTTTAAATTAATTAAACTTAATTAATTAATCTAAATTAATCACATTAACTCAATTAATTACATTAAGTAATTAATTCATTAATTACTTCCATTAAGTAATTAAACTTTAATAATTTCACAAATGATTATTATTAATTAATTAATCTAATTAATTATTGAAATTAAACACATTAATTAATTGTTAAATAATCTTAGTTAATGACCTTCATTAACCATTAACAATTCTTTAATTTCTTTCTTAAGAAATTAACTCAGATTAACCATTATTAATTACAAATTAATTAATATTTAATTACCAATTAATTAATCTCTAATTATTTAATTAATTAAGTGTTAACTACAACTTAATTAATTCTTAGTTACTTGATTAATAAATCTTTAATCATTAATTAAAATCTAATTAATAATCCTTAATTACAAATTAATTAACCTTAATTAATTAATCTTAAGTCTTAATTAATCAATTGAAAATCTCTTAATTACTTAATTAATCATCCATATTATTAATTAATTAAATAATTAATCATCCAACTTAATAATTTAATGAATTACAAATCATTAAATTCTATTTTAAATTTAATAAAAACATTTCTTACTTAAATCAAAGCATTTAAAAACAAATTGTTTTCAAATTTGCTTTAAATTTTCATTTAAATTTCATTTTAATTTAATATTTTTAAAATGAACAACAATTTATCTAAACAAGGTTTAATAACAATTCAAAACCTTTTTATCTCATATGTTAAAAATATCCATTTTATAAAGGAGTTTTAAGAATTAAAAACCAAATTCAATTTAAATTCAAATCAAATTTAATAATACACTTTTACAACAAAATTGTTTAAATCAATTTAAATTTAAAAATTTTCATTTATTTCAAACTGGATTTGATTCCAAATTACTTGGATTCAAAACTTACTTACATTTTATACTTCATTTTAAATTTCAAATCTTTAACCATTTTTTTTAAAGTAGTTAAACAATTCAAATTTAAAACTTTATTTTATTTTAAAAACTGAAATTCAACTCTAATTCCAGATTTTAAAACTAGATTTAAACTTATTTAAAATTTCTATTTTACAATCTAAACTTTCAGTTTAAATTTAATCTAAACTTATTTAAAACTAGAAAGCAAACTTTATTTAATTTAATTTTTAGAATTTTTCCATGATTTTTAATTTAGGAAATAAATAAATTTTCATTTGACGCTTTTTGCGGCAAATGTCGGTACTTTTGAATCTTACAAGATAAGTTATCTTGTCTATTTTATTATTATTTTATGATCGTCTCATATTATTATGTGCGACCGTATTTTTATTTTTATCGTTTACTGCTCATACACAAACGTGATTTTGTGTAGCGTCAAAATTTTTAAAAACAAAACACATAAAATTACACGCGCAACCTTCTTTTCTCATCTGATGTTCGTAGCTGTTGCTTCAGTAGCTTGCATTTTGATGGCTTACATTTAATGTTTGTCCTTACTTTCGGTCACATCTAAATATTTCCGCATTTATATTTGGATGCAGTACTAATAGAATGGGAATACAATTTCACTTTACCAACTTGTTCGATTTTTTTTTCTTTCTTTCCCTGTTTACAAAATAAACATTTCAACTTTCAATTCATTTTTCTAAATATTTGCTCTACACTAATTGTAACGATCCATATTTTTAACTATTTTGAATTATAGAATTTGTTATAATTATTGAATGGAAATGGTTAATGAATGGTAAATTATTTATTAATGGTGATTTATTGGAAACTAAATTGTTTAAATTTAATATTGCAATTATTTAAATAATGGGATCTTGAACTATTTTGAATGAAAATGGTATCGGAAGTTGATTTAAATTTTATTTAAACAACAATGAAGATTGTTAATACTTAAAAATCAAATTTAAGTGATTAAGTAAATTTTTGGAAATCACTTGTTTTAATTGATGTACGAAAATAGCCATTTTTGCTACTGTCTCGGATTTCGATGAAACCAGTTTCATCAAATCAGTTATGGTGAATTATTATAGAATTTCAAGTTTCGTAGCGATCAGATATGTCATTTTGCTGTGCGAGCTAGAAACCCGTAAAAATTTATTTCGAGATTTAATTAAAATAATTGATTTTGAAAAGCTATCTTCTGCATACGATCGAATTGACTTTTGAAACTAGTTTCATTGTGTTCAGAATAGGGGTAAAACATTATAAACGCCAAGTGGCTCGCTTCATTCGGAGCTCGAGAATTTCGAGCGTTGTAAGCTAGATATTTTTTAATATAATAAGATATTTTTTATTTTTTTTACCCGTCCAAGCCACATTTGCTATCTTCATTGTATACCATTTTCTTTTCCTTTTTTTATTTCATAACAGCAGATCCATTCGAAGAGAATAAAAAAAAAATTGATCGAAGAAAAAAACAGCCAAAAAAAGAACATATCACAACGATGGCAACCATTAGTGGCGCAAGGGAAGTTTTGGGCTGCAGCGTTAGGGTTCATAGAGGCAGTCGTGCCTATGCATGCACGAAGGTGAGAGGTTTGGAGGCGATGTTGGCGGCGGCCATGGCTGTGGAGGTCGATCACGTTTTGTGAAGAAAAAAGGAAAGATTATCTTGATTCGGGAAGAAAGGGGAAGAATGGCTTGTAGCTTGAGTACAAACAATGGGTTATTTGAAAATTTGATTTGAATTAAAAACCAAAAGTGGTCTAAAATTTAAGGATGACCTTGTGTGCAAAGGAAATAATATGTATGACTAAGAAATATACATAAATCAAAAATAGTTTGAATAAACTTTAAATGTTGAGTTTGAAATTTGGAATGGGATGTGATACCCAAAGTGATAAGTTTTTAAGTGGGAAGATTATTATTGTAAAGTTTAAGGATTGAATGAGGTTGATTGGATTAAGTAAATCGAACTTAACTTAGAAGAAGTTAAATAAGTTTGAATGAACAACTTGAATTGAAGATTTTAAGATGAAATTGTAATTTAACTTGTAAAGTTAAATGGTTAATTTGAATTGGTAGTTTGTATGATCTCAAAATGGGTTTGAGATCTGGAAATTGGAAATAGATGGACGTTTTAAAACAAATTGGATATCATTCTATTGTTATTAAAAATCCTTAAACTACGAATTGGATTCGATTAAATGAATGAGAAATGAATGTGGTAATATATCCATTATTGAGATAAAAGGGAAATCTAACTTTAATTTGAAATTAAGGATATGGAATCACTTTAAACTGAAAATTTGAATAATTGAGTTTGTAAATTAAAATTGTTTAAGAACTGGCTTCAAACTGGAAGATAAACTTTAATAATAAATTAAAATTTTAAAATAAAATTGTATTGAACTCTTATTTGAACCTTGAAATACATAAGTAAAGATAATTTAAAATGGAATTTTGAGAATTGGACTCAGAAATTAAATTGATTAAAAACTTTGAATAAAGGTTAATTTGGTTTAAAAAGTTAAACCAACCTTTGAGAATTTAACTCGAATTTTAATAATTCGAGGTAGTTTAAATTCAAGATTGAAATTGAATTAGTTCAAAATTGAATTTGGTTTGAATTAATTAGATTGGTGATTGAAGACGTATAAGATTAAGAATTTAAATGGGAAATTGAATTGGATTAAACTGAAATGATTTGAATTTGAAATGGGTTCAATTGATAATAAATTCAAATTGATTAGAATAATTTGAAATTATAATTAAAGTGAACAGGATTGAAATCAAATGAAATTTGATTTAATTTGGAAAGAAACCAGGGTTGATTCAACTTGAATTGGAATTAAATAAATTTCAATGGAAATTGGAGTTATTCAAATTGGAATTGGATTAATTTAAATGAAAGTGTAAATTTACATTGAATTGTTGGGGAAGTGAACAGTTTGACTCTTGATTATTTTCAATATAAATTGTTTTGATATAAACTTATTTTTCTAAGCTATTAAATATATACAACCTTTCTTTCTTAAAGCCAAATTATTTTATACTTGATTTACAATTATTTTGGAGCTATTTAACCATTTTTCAATTGTTTTGTAAACTAATTACTATTTTTCAACTATTTCACAAACTAATTTCTATTTTACAACTATTTTGCAATTATTTAAAATTCCTGAAACTACTCAACTATTTTTCGACTATTTTACAATTAGTTAACTATTTTATAACTATTTTGCAAACTAATAATTATTTTTTAACTATTTATCTATTTCTAAAATTCTCAAGCTATTTTCTAAATATAAACTGGTCGGAGTTCAAACTGTTATTAATTAAATACCCAACCGAGATAAGAATTGAAGTAATAATTCAATGGAATTGAAGCGATTGTAAATAAGTGAATGGAAATTAAAGGAAATGTGAATAGGAAGAGAAATTGATTTGGCTAAAAATCGATAAAATTAAATACGTAGGATGTACGTATATTATTCTATTCGCATAGAGATTTGATCCAGATTTGAGCACAGAATTTCGAGATAGTTATATCGATCCGAGTAGGATTTTTCACTCCATTTTCGACGGCGAACCTAGATATGGATTGTTGATTGGTTCTGGATATTCTCTATCATAGTTATAGCTATGCAAGGAGAATGACGGTTACTAATCAAGAAACCAAATCTGTGTCCGCACTAGGAAGTCGGGTGGACGATATTAGTTCGGAAGTGAAATTGTGTGATCGAGTGGGCGATCAGATTGGTATAGCGTACGGATGATATGTGTACATCGTACGGATTTGAATGAAATTGATATTGGAAAGAGTAATCAAATTTGAATATTTGATTTTGGATAAACAAAGTTATATGTCTTTGTTATATAAGATAAATCTCCCATTGTTGAATTTATTGCTGGAAGAAAAAGGATTTTTGAAAGTGTTTGAAGTATAAAAGGAGTTTTATACAAAATTGAAATGATCCAAAGTTTTGAAATTATATATCTGCATATATATATATATAAAGGATCTTATGAGGATTTTGGAAAAGGGTTTTGGAAACCTTTGGATTTGGAAAGGCTTTTGATTTTTGGGTAAAATCAATATTGAAATTTGAAAAGCCTAGTTTGAGAATGATCGATTTTGGGATGAGTGTATGATTTGAAAGATACTATATGTATAGTATAAAGTGTTTTGATGATGGCTCTGTGGAAAAAGGCGCTCCCTTGAAATGAACTTCTCAGGAGTGCCACCGGGTGGTGCTGTCTTGAACCCCAAGGGGGGTTTCTAAAGTTGATCCTGTGAGGAGTCCGGACAAACTAGTTCATGAGGGTTATTGGATAGCGAAAGTCGAGGGCGCTGATGCCTACAGGGGCATTTGGGTTATGCTATGACGACAGTGTAACTCGATGTCACTGCGATCTACTATGGGGAACATAGCGAAAATCGTGTGGAGGATGAGTGCCAACAGTCTACACTTGATTTTGCTGGGAAGGCAACGCAACATCGGTAGACTGCGATCTATGGTTGAGAGGAGTGGAGAAGTTTCCTTCTTTTGGCAGCGAAATTCGAGGGCGCTGATGCCTACATTTATATGAGTTTAGCTGTGATAGCTACGTAACCCCAGTTGTAGCTGTGATCTGTAGCGGGTTCCATAGTGTAATCGAGGGGCGCAGAGGCCTACAGTTATCTATGGATTTTGTCGGGATGACAACGTAACCACCGGGTTAACTGCGACCATGGATGGGGGTGATGATTTCCAGAGCATTCTCACCAAAGATATTTCCTCTATTTTCAAAAAAAAAACTGTTTTCTATATTTTCAATAAAATTATTTTCCAAGTATTTTTTCGGGATGTTGAAAACCGGTTTACCAAGTACTTATAGATTTTCAGTCCTACGCCTGATCAACGTATGATTGAATTTCTGTGAGAACAAGGATTGACTAGTTGAGACATCGAGTTATAAGAAATATTTTTATTAAAAGCTATTTTAATAGTATTATGTGGATTTAAAGGCATTTCTAAAAATTTAAGATAAAAGTGTTGGAATTTTAGAAAATGAAAAGAAGATTCAAACTGGAATTATGAAAAATTTTGAATTCTGGAAAAATTTAAAAAGGTGATTTTTGTAATAAAATCAAATATTGATATAAAAGTTGGAGGTAACTAATTAGCTAAATAATTATTTGATAAAGTATGTTAATAAAATTTAACTCGGTTAAATATAATGATTATAAATTAATAATGGAGTTAGGAAATGAATTCGAATTGTAAATAGAATTCGACTTGAATTTGGTAATGAATTAAATAAGTGGAGATGCTATAAAGATAGAAATAAAAATAGAATTGGATCAAATAGTGATGGTTTGAATTATAAATAAAATTCAAGTGTGATATGAATAATATTTAACGAAAGTTGCAAGTAAATTAGATATAAGAGAAGTGTTGTCATATGAAATTTATTTATAATAGACATGGTTTGAATTGCAACAAAACCCAAGTGAATAGAAATAAAATTGAGAATGGCTTTGTATTAATAAAATAAATTCGAAAATGAATTAAGTAAGTGAATTAAAAATTTGAATATGGGGTGGATAAATGGGTTAATTGAATTAAATAATAAATTGATGAAGTCTGCTTGAATAAAAATTAAATCAAGGTTTAGTTGGTATTGGGTTATTAGAATAGAAGATTATTAAATAAAAGGTTTGGGTTAAATTTATTTTTGGGAAATGAATATTAGTTTAAGCATTGAATGTTGACAAACTCAATGAAAAGTTTTAAAATGAAACCAATGCGGAGATGAATGAAATGTAATGTATGGTTGGGAAAATAATTTGGAAATGAAACGGAATTAAATAGAGGATGAGTTGAAATTATTTTAAGTAGTTATAAACTAAAAAAAGATACTTTATTAAGCGAATATCGTCGAAATTGAATAACAATAATTGTCGTTTGGCGTAAACAAAAGTAATTAAATTTCTGTGGATTGATAGAGATTAAATAAATTGGTTTTAGAATTAATTGAAGTGAATATGAGCTTGTTTGGATTAAAAATCAATTGGATGGAAGAAATTGAGTTGCAAACCATTGAAACTGAATGAAATGGCTTATGAATTGATTGAAATCAATTGAATTAGCTTTAAAGTTATATAAATCGCTTATGGAAAGCGTTTTGGTGCTTGTTGCTTATGATATACATGTGTTTAGCTATTGAATATAAGTGAAATGCTAATAGATTTTCTATATATGGCACTTACATATTTAAATTGAGTAAGTACAGGTACCCGAAGGCCGTTTGCCTGGTTTTGGACGTGATATATGCTAAAATAAATAAGCCGCTTGCTTAAAATGCCAAATAAAGGTACGCCTACGCAATAAAAATAGGAAATATGAAATGTTTTGGCCTTTTCCGACTGAGTGGGTCGATGTATATATATTTATATCTCTTGTCAAATTGCAAAAGCTCCTCCGTACAAAGGAGACTCTGCCAAAAAAATTCGTAAATTTTGTGAGTTTGAAAATTTTTGGAAAAAAATTGTTAACAACAAAACGATTTCAAATTGGAAATTTAAGTAAATTAGTAGATGAAACTAATATGAACCAGTTATAAATGAAAGATAAAATTCAATATTCAAAATTTAAAATAGATTGAATTCATATGAAAACGGGGAAACTAATTTGAATAGAAGTAGATGTGAAAACTTCTGTAAGGAAAAGTATGAAAAGATTTGAAAAGGCTATGGTTGGATATTATTGCTAGGAAAGTTATGCAGGTATTATAAAGAGAAAAGAAAATTGGATTTGATATCAGAAGATAAATTTGAATTGCCCGATCAAAAAGGTATGTATTTAAATTTCCGTATGAAATTGGATTGGATTTTTGATCTAGCCACTTGGCTTTTGTTTTCTTTTTGAATTTGGGAGCACGTAGAGGCCTTTTGTAGTAGTACCGAGCTAGCTGTGCAAAGGAGACGCTGGCAAAATTTTCCAAAAATTTAGAGAGTTAGAAAAATTTTGAGAAAATTTTGATAATTCCAAATTTGGTTTTAAATTGAAATTTAGATGATTGAGTAAAAAGGGTATTGTTTGAAACTATAGAAGGTTTTGGGAAGTTGGTTAAGGTGATAGTGGGTCTTTAATAAAAGATAGTTGATAGGATGTGTTGAATTGTGAGTTTTGGGAAAAAGGTAAACTAGTTTTGAACCATTCTTCCTATCTAGTAATTTCGGGGACGAAATTCTTTTAAGGGGGGAGGATTGTGACGACCCGGCATTTTTAACAATTTAAATTAGAATAATTAGTTGATTTTAAAATATTTAAAGGTTAATTTTAACTTGAATTTCAAATATCAATATTTACTTGATAATTAAATTCTTGAATTATATAATTTGAAATTGCATAAAATATTGAATATGGAATATTAAGCCTGTTAAAAATAATTTGAAGGCTTATAAAATTTATAATGATGATACTGAAGATAATAGAATGGTTGAAATTTAATTTAAAGGTGATTTGTTCAATTTTAATAATATATCGTTTAAATTGAATTTAAAAATAGCCTTCCGAGGCACAGTCTCGGAATTCGACGAAATCAGTTCCATTAGATCCGTAATAGTTAGTTATTATCGGATTTCAATTTTCGTAGCAGTCGGAGTTATCGTTTGACCGTGGCAGCTCAAAACGCTTCGAACTATTTTAATCGATTTGATTTAAAATTGATCGTTTACTTACGTAACTCGCTCATATAATCGAATTAGCTTCTGGAACACGTTCCATTGAGTTCGGAAAGCGGGTAACACCTTATGGACGCCTGTCGGCATGTTTGATTCGGGGTTCGGGATTTCGCGTTATGGAACACGAGATATTTTCATATTTAATAATATAATAATCAGGCGTATTCAACACGCCATTCCTATCTATATTTTACGTCTTCGTCCCTCTCTATCTTGCAGCCAAAATCGAACTCGAAGAACTAAAAAAAAAAAATTGGCCAAAGCTGTTTAGTAAAAAGGGAAAATCAAGAGAAAATCGAAACCAATTATAAGTTTAATTTAAATTTCTCTTCGAAGCATTGTTGTGGGTTGTGAGGGCGGCATCGGTGTGAGGTGCTAGATGTTGTTCGGCGACGAGCAAAGGGGGGTTTTAGGGTTTCGATTATCGAGATATAGACTCGAGTCGGCATAGGGAAGGCTGCAACATCGTTCGTGTTGATTGAAGGGGCTCCGGCATCTCGTTGTCGCTCGAAGCAGGTCGCGAGTCATTCGATTGTGGAGGAATCGTTCGATTTGGGGGGTCGCACTGTTTTGAAGCTCGCGGCTGTGCTGCCTGGGCAAGTGAGCATGGAACGATGCGATGGAGAGGGGATTGTAGGACGTGATGTAATAGGTATGGTCGAGCAGTTTAGTGGAGAGATGAGCGAGTTGGGAGGCTTTCAAGTTTCAGCCAGGGTGACGATGGAACTGGAAAGAGGTGGCATCGATCTTTGGAAAGAAGGATTTCAAATTAATTAAGGTAATTTTATTTATGAACAAATTTTAAATTTAAGTTAATTTTAAATTAAATCATTTAAAGTTCATTAATCCATATTAAATTCATACGAGGTCCAAGGATCGTGAAACAAGTCAAGTTTGGTTCATAGCTATGAGATCTGCAATAGGATTGATTTGGGATTTTTCAGAGTCGGTTGGAAATCTAGATTAAATCGAATGTTGTTCGGTTTAATTTAAAGCTTGGATGTTCGACAAATTAAAAAAAATCAAGGTGAGTAAATCTCACTCCTTAGATTTTTATCTAAATTTAAATGGTTAAATTTATGTATTTAGTTGCATGATTAAATTGATTGATGTGCACTGTGAATAGATGATTGGGTGGCTTTGGTTTTGGTTGGTTCTCGGGTTAATTGTGGTTTGACTCGAAATATTTGGATTTTAAATTGTTTAAACTTAAGTCATAAATAAGAAAATGATTTCATTTTAATATTGATAAGGGCTTGATGGTTTATGATTCATCAAATAAGAAGGGTAATTAACGTGGAAATTAATTAATTCAATTAATTAATGATTTGGGTTGATTAATTTAGTAATTAAGAATTGAATCAATTAATTAAAGTTAAGATAATCAATTAAGAATTTAGAATAACCGATGGATGGTTGAAAGGTAATTACTTAACGAAATTAATAAAATATAATTACTTGTGGAATTAATCAAGAAATTAGTCAAGTTGATTAAGTAAAAAGTAATTAATTTATTTAATAAAATAAATAAAAAGTAGATAATGTCGGGAGGAGATAAATCAAGACTGACTAATATTTATGTTTTAATTAATGATTTATTTATTTAGTGTAATTAATTTAGAATAGGATAAATTGAAATATTACTGCACATCATTAATTTATATAATCAATGATGTAATTAAAGATTGATTGACTAAGATTGATTAATCAATAATGAGTGACTTATGAGAAGTTAATATATAAGTAATTAAGGATTAATGTAACTAAAACAGTTAATTTGTTCATGAAGTAATTAAGATTACCTTATCGTTTGGCTAAGGATAAGTAATGTGGTGAAGTTAATTAAAGATAGTTGCTTGAATGAAATTGAAGAATAATTAATCCAGATTGGTTAATTAAGATGAATATTTAAGGGATGATTGAATTATTTGATTTGAAATTAGTTAATTAACAAGTAAAGGAATCTAAGTGATTGAGGTTAGAAATTCAATTAGAATCAATTGAATTAATTTGGATGTGATCAAATTTGCTTATGGATGATCGAATGGTCTTGGATGCTTTGAATGAGTTGATATGTCCGTTATGAAATGTTGTGTATTTCATTTGGATAACTTGGATTAGTACGACATGAGACTCGAAGAGGCCGGAATCGGGTATTGGAAAATACCCGAAACCACTTCGAATTTCTTATAAATGGATATAAGAAATTGATAGGTTGGAATGAATGGATTTAAATGAATCGGATTATTTAATCTAAATTTTGGCACTTAGAAACTTATTTTGAAAATAAGTTAGGTCTATAACAAATTGTGACTTTGTAAATTGATTTGAGTTACCCGGGTTCTATATAAGTTGCATGTTTGTATTCCATATTAAGATGGGTTTACTCATGCTGGTTTCCAGCCTGACCCGGGTGTTACTTTGGTGTAATGCTCGGGTCAGACCGAGTATTACAGATTTTCAGGTAAGGACGTTCTGGAGCTCAGGAGGCAAGCTGGATGACAGGAACGTGTAGAGTATTTCCGCCGTATTATAATATTGTAAATCTGAGACATGCTGATTTGTATAAGTCCAGTGTTGAATATTTGTGTAACTCTGATGTATTAAAATGTAATCGACAGATATAATATTCTTTTGTAGACTGTTATTATTTATCATTATATTTCATTCGCTGCGAATGTGAGATGTTGTTTCTGTTCTTCTTCTTGTCTTTCTTCTTTTTCATAACTATCTGAAATTTTCGGCTTCAAAAATTTCGGGTCGTTACATTGAGTGTGATCTTGTGACGACCCACATTTCAAAGGGCTTAAATTGACAATAATCCACACATGTCCAATCAAAAAAATCCAGAACATAGATAATCATTGAGGTTAATTAAGAAAAATAAGAACAGAAGAAGAAAGCAAACAAAGAATCTTGTAGCGGAACGACAAAATATAATAATTAAATAAACAGTTCATGAAGCTGTTTATATTTTACATTTGATTATAATCTATAATACATTCATCAGAGGTATATAAATACATCAGAGATAAAAAAATAATGCAGCAAACAACTTGATGCAGGACTAATAATAGTAGTAGTATACCAAATCTTCATCTTCGTCCTTCAGAGAATAATCTTCGATAAGCCGAAAAACTCTGGACTGGCTCGAGCATATTGAAAAGAGAAAACACTCAAGTCATGACTAAAATATCCTTATGTAAGTCAAATCGATATCGCATATAACATGAGTGTAATGGCGTCAGAGATGTTTATAAGTTTTCACATCTCCTATCCAGTGTATAACGTGCGTGCAATAACTCAAAAGATGTTACGAAATTTTCCATCTCTTAAGGATCCGTCAAAATATTTATACGTAGTAGAATACCCTATAAGTATAACGTTTAATCAATAAAATAAATATTTTTCTTAGTGTTAAGGCTTTACATTAATCCTTCTTAACACGTTTGTAAGCATTGTTGTACAGTTTGCATATAAAACACCAGTTAAACGGCCTGTGGATACGGATGCACCGTGATACAACAACACTAAACCAAAATCGTGTGAGTCACATTTAGAGATAAAGTATGACAAGGCACATGAGGCAAGGCCCAAGGTAAGATAATACCATTTCGGGTTGCAGGGCTGGTTGTAACAGCCCAAATTTTAGCAATATTTTATTCTTCATTTATAACTCTGGGGTTTTATTTTTCGAAAATTTGTTTGTCTAAATTTAATTATAAATAATCACCCAAGATTTTTATTAGTGTGAAAATTCTAAAATTCTTATTTTGGTTAAAACTTAACATTTTTTTGAAGTTATAAATATTTAAATTTTTAATTTTTAATCTTTTGGTTTAATTTAATATATTCGTAACAACATTTATTTCACCTTTTGTTCTTTAAAAAAATTGATTTTATACTTTTAAAATTTTAATATTTATATTTTACTTATATACATTTTTGAAATAAATTTCTTAGTAAATGTGTAAAAAAATCATATTTTTATATAAGTAATAAATTTCCAAAACTTTGTGTATAAATAAACTATTTAATTTCGCGTTTAAAGGATGCGTTATTTGATGGAATAAATAATGTATATACACATACAAGAAACGTATAATATAATAAGTACTTCATATTTATTTTCAGTACGTTTCACAAAATTTTCTCAGTCCTCTTTTCTATTAAATATACACTTGCACTTGTTATCAATCCATCATTTCAATTTATTATATGGTCCGTTACTCTGCCTTTTCAGATTTGAACGTGCAGCTGGTGGCATTAAAAGTTGCTTTAATTATCCACTGAATTATCGTGACCATCTCACTACTCTATATTTATTCTTGTACGTTTTATCTTTTCTTAAATTTCTCTGTCCATTCCTTTTTCAATTTTAATATCCTTGCCTTTCCATACTCACGTGCTTTCCAATCAAGCAATAAATTGTTTAGATATCCACCTTATCAACTTGACCATTGTTATTGCATCACACTAGTATATAATTCAAATCTATCATTATTCTACCGTTTCTTCTTTAATAAATTATATGTAACAGTATATCATAAATGGACAACTCATTCTCCACCCATTCATTTCTCTTATTCAATTAATAATGGAATATAAAGTTATATATTTGGTATACAATTCAAACAACCGTTACCATTCATACCTCCTAAATTCTAGCGATTGACCCCTCTATTTCCATGGTTCCAATTTTAGTTGCTGGATTACTCATTCCTACCGTTTAACTATATTAAATATTTATAACGTGTAGTCTCTGAGCCTATTTAGCTTCATTTTTTCTTCCTCTCTGTTGCTTCTTGAAAAAAAAGAGATTTTTCCCATTACAATGCCAAAACACATATGATGGAAAAATGAAAAAGGACCAGCTCTCCTTCCTATAGCTTCGTCAAGCCTCCGCCACCACAGCTCGAACCACCTGTCAAGAGCCACAACCCACTCCATGTCTCCTCCCTCTTCATCCATATTTTTATAAATGGTATGCGTATCATATTGCAATATATGTTTCGTTTTTAAATGTTTACATATAGCATGAATTTGTACTAGTACTATATATAGTCTATTTTGTTTAATGGATATGTTATACAAGCTGTGTTTTCTTTTGTCTAATGGATTTCGAAACTTATAATAAATATTATTGCATTAGTTGTTGTTTTCAACTTCCTGCAACACTTTGTTTTTTATTATAAATTTTAGCTTGCTGCAATTCTCTTTTCATCTATATTATTGTATTCTATTATCTAATATATACATTTTATCTAGTTATATATATTATACTATAAGGTGTATATATATAAGTTTTCATAACCCTTTATAATATGTAGCTATGTATATAAGAATGGATCTGTTATATATGAAAGCATTGGTTAGGGCAATTAAAAATATGCAAAGGAATTTATGGTGATATTTACTTATGAATAGAACAAGATACGTACCACCATCTATATCTTCGTCTCTCTCCCCATGTTTTATTATTATTATTATTATATATATATATATATATATTCTTTCTTTCTTTTTTTCTCTTTTCACTCCTTTCATTTTATAGCTTTTAAATAAATTGACAAACGCTTTGGAAGTTTTTAAACGCGGTACACGACAAATTTAATAAGCATTGGTGGTTTACGTCATTTATAGCCAAAAAAAATTGATAAGTTCGTACATTTCTAAACTGAAAATAATAAATATATGATGCGATGGAATTTGAATTTTCATACGCCGTGCCATGAGCTGATCTTAAATTTAAAAGAGGTACGATATATCAATCGCTTACAAATAAAACGAAGATAACGTCCTAAATTAACTTTTAGCAAATTGAACGTTACTGTCGTTATTAAAAAACCAACGTATTGTGTCATTTGATTATTTGGGTACTAATAATACGTTACTTTGTTCATTCCATCAATTCATTTCACACCACGTTATTTTAAATAAATTGCTACTCTTCTACTGAAATTTATCCAAAAATTTAATAAAAATGATCTGACGGTGTATTAGCCTTCAGGATTAATCCCTGAATTCCAAACGTTGGATCCGCTTTGCGTTATGTTTTTTTTTCTTCTCTTTTTGCATAAAACATATATAAAGTATAAAGTTTATATTTGTTTTCTGATGTTAGTTGAAATGTAAATATTGATTTTTAAATAGTATATCTATATATATAAGCTACTTTTGTTGTTCGTATATAAATGGTATTGTATGTGCATTTTTATGAAATAGCGCGCAATGTATATTATTTTATAAAAGAATTCATTTGTTATGTCAACTAAATATATGTTACATTTGGTTTATATAAATATATTATAACTGATGTTGACTTCTTTCATTATACTCTTTCTTACAGCTAAAATATGTCAGTATTGTAACCTAGCACATGATTAATATTAGTCTGTTTATATAAGTATTTATTTCAAATTTCATATTGTATATATGCTTGATTCTAATTTATGTGTTTTAAATAAATAAAAACAATGATTTTGGAAAATATAAATACATATATATTTAATTTAATTTAACATGTGTTGAATTTAGAATATGACTTTATATATATAGTTATATATATATGAGTCCACTCATACCATTATCTTCGCCGATCCCGTTCTGACTTGTTCCATCAAAAATTCTTGTTATCAGCTTTGATCGTTGAATTCATGCCGATTTTGCTTTGCTTGGATTTGAAATTTAATTTCAGTGTCTGTATCAGTATGCGTATCCGTGTCTCCTTCTATATTCTCTAGCCTCGAAAGGTGAGTAATCACTCACGATTAACATTCTTTTATTCATTAAATTTGATTTCAATTGAAACGACAATTGAAATATGCTGCTGTAGTTATTTAAATTTGTTATATATGCTATTATCTGTAACTGTTCACCTGCGGGATATGACACCATATCCTGTTGTTTATATTATATTGTTATTGATGATATATGCCTGTTATTTTATTGTATTTTATGTTATCACTCTGCAAGTTCCCTGTAGTTTAGAAATCACTATGGGTTGAAATGATACATACCCGAACAGACTTTAGAATAGGAGAAAATCGTTATGGGTTGAAATGATAAACCCAAGCGATTTTCATTTAATTGAATTTGGGATTATGGGTTGAAATGATATCCACCAGTATATATTTAGTATACGGATTGAAATGATAAATATCCTTAGCACTTGACTATATGATAGGAAATATATACAGACACCGTCAGTCCATATAAATATTTTGAAAATAATTTATATAATTTTGGAAAGAAATATATGGTTTAATAAATTTGATTCTTAAGATATTATATAAATGAAAATTGTATATATAGATTTAGTAGTAATATTTGATTTAAATTAGATTGATTTAATGCATATAATATGGTTAAGTATTTATGTAAATCTATATTTCAAATAGATTCTCTTGTGATAAATTGAATAATTAAGATTGGGAGATAAATTTGGGTTTATAAAAATGGTATTTAAATAAGGATTTGTTTAATTAAATCGATTTGAAATTTTTGAGTGGGAAATTTAAAGGGTATGATTTTATAACTGGTTTTTTGATTTAAGTTATTTAATGAATATTTCACGTTTAAATAAATTAAAGAAAATATTGAGTAAAATGTAATTTAAGGTTACTTAAATGATATTGAATCTAATAAGGGAGTATTTCAAGACTAAATAATAATGAGGTTAAATCGAGATCTATATGAAACTGTTATATAAAACATTTAAATATTAAAGCCTTGAACTATATTGGAATTTAAATGGTTTATGTTGAGATTCAGATCTGTATTTGAAATCAACGTAGTTGAATTTGTTATTTAGCAACTAAATTGAATTAAAATGAAAATTTAGGTTGAACTAAATTTGAATTTATTATTTAGAAAACTAAATTGAATGAAAATTTAGATGAAACGTTGAATACTTAAAGTTTTGAAATATATGGAAATATAAAGGGGTATTTGTGATTATAAATCCGAATTTGAGATCGATAAAATTTAAGTGGTTATTTTAGAAATTGAGTTGAATTTAAATTGATAAATTGAGATTGAATTTAATTTTAATGGGAAGGTCGGGTGGATGTTGGAACGTTTTGTTAAGTTGAGGAAATTGAAAATACTTTACTGTATAGATTATTTAATATATATAAATACTATTTTGGGAAATATAGAGATATTTGAAGTGAAAATGAGATTTGGTTTTGAAGTATAAATTAAGCTGAAATGACCACGGTGTTATAGTGTATATTTCTACCTTGTAGAAAGTTCCATGGACCCTTAGAGGATGGTTATCCCAAACATCCTTTAAGTTATTTGTATTTCAATTGATATTTCACTTGAGTTGGATTTATTGATATAAGAATGTTAATCCTGACTCGAGTGTTTTGTGTTTTGCTTTACGCTTGGGTCAGACTGAGTGATACAACATTTGAGACTCACCTTTAGAGTTCGAAGCTTCATTTGGAAATCCAACTATCGATTCATACTCCAGCCTTTCCAGTTGATTGGTTCAGAGAAGTCATTTGTTGCATTGGAGACTTCACTGCATTTGAACTATTCGGTTGTATTTTTCTAACTTTGATGTATATAGTAGCTTCATGAACTACTATTCTTTATCTATTCCGCTGCATTATATTACTCTGTGATCTGTGATTGATTTATTTACTGTATATTATAAGTTTTGCCAAATTTTAATTAACAATTCGGTATTTTGAATTATTCAAGTCGGATATGTATGGTTTTATTGTCGATTTGAATGGTCCAAAATAGCGGGTCGTTACAGTTGGTATCAGAGCTTTGGCTCTAGGCAAACCTTAGCATATATGGTAAATTTATTTACAGAATCACTTTCGCTCGAGTTGAATCTCTTCCTTTTGACTCGATTTCCTTTGAATTTTGGAATGTCCCTCGTTTCCGAAATTCATTCTGTCTCTCCCTATTTATATTCGTTTGATTCTGGAGTATCCCATAACTCCACTAAATGATTTGTAAAGGGGGGTGAAAACTCCTTTTCAATTGGCATTGACTCACCGAAGATTTCTGTATCCTCGGTTTACGATGCTGCTATATCTTGTTATGCCGAATTATATATCTCTGGCGATCGAATGTCGAATTGCCTCAGAATTCTACACCGATCTAATTTTGGAATCACGGTTGATCGGTAAAGGTCGCCCGCGATTTATAGAAGTATATTCATCTTCTATTTTGTAATTTAATTATCTCATCTTCGATCGAGTCTATATTCGAATCAGGATTCTATTGATTAGAGTTCCTCTAAATTAAATCTCTATCTTTTTTTTGAAATCCATTCTTGAATTATCCTTTGAAAATCGGGTTTTGTTTGTATTTTTGAAATTGTTTATACCGAAATTTTATTTTGATAACTATGATTTTTTTTATATATATAAAAGTGAAAATGTTTTCGATAAGGATTATATACCTATATATATAAAGCTAATAAGAAATGTTATTCTATATAAAAAGGTTTTGAAAGGATTTGAAATTTTGAAAAATTATAAGAAATTGATTTATATAAAAATGATTTATAACTGTAAAGTTAAATTTGAAATTCGAGAATTGAATTCCGGTATTTTGAAATTGGTTTTAAGATTTTGGAAAATATATAAAAATAATACGATTTAAAAGTATTTTTCCGAATAAGAAATGTTTCAAATGAGTTCAAATGAATTCCAATAATTTTGAAGAAATTTCAAAGAAGTTTTCAAGAAAATAGAAGTCCAGAACTCACTTATGTCGCTGGAAAATATTTTGGTGATGAGTGCACGCATCATCGATATTGATTTTCGAGTTTCAGAGTGCGGGAGAGGCCCACTTTAATAGCTTCGTTATGCAAGTGATTTTGTAAAACCGTTTTTGATTTCCAATTCCGAAGTATAATTTGATATTTTAGAAAGATATAAGTATATATTTAAAACAATTTAAAATGAGACCGGTGTTCAGTCCTCGAGTTTCGGATTTAATAATTGATTTATTGATTTATTGTTGATTTTCAACTCTTGAATTGAAAATTTTATTTCCCTAACTATTTTGAATGTTCGAACACTTCCAAATCGAGGTTAAATTTTCAAAGCTTAGAAATTTCGAAGAGTATAAAATGTTTGATAAAGAATATAAATTTAGTTTTGAAATGTTTTGAAAAAAAATATAGTTGAATAATGGTTTTCAGAAAGGTAAATTGGATATTTCACATAGAAATAGATAGTTTAAAAGTTTTTAAAAAAAGGGATAATTATAAATTTGGAAACCATTTTGAGTATAAATGATTTTGGGAAAATATTTGGTTTTGAAATTAAATTGGAATTAAAAGCCAGTACTTATATGGTGCTTTTTGAAAATGAATTTGTTTGACTTGAATTATTTTAATTTGGAAAATGGGATAATTTTCTAAACCTATTATTTTGGGAACTTTGAAATTTAGATATTTAATTTGGAAGAAAATTTGGTGAAATCATATATGATTTTGAAACTGAATTGATATTGAAATGATTTGAAATTTGAGAACCTTATATTATTAAGCACTTGATTTGGGAGTGGTCGAACTTATATAAAATGGATTGTATAAGTATGAAGTTGATTTGAAATCTATTGATTTGAAAGGTACTCAATTTGGAAAGATATTTTATATAATCAAAGACTATATAGTATGATTTGATCTACTATTGATTTGGAAAGTATTCGATTTGGGAAAAATGGAATCCTATATATATGGACTTTCTATAAGTACGATATCTGAAAGTGATTTGAAAAGGTACTATAAGATATTAATTTTTGAAGTAAAGATATGGAAAGTGCCTTCTGCTTGATATCCGCTTTGTGGCCACATCGTGGATTCATTCTATCGATATTATTCTCTCTGATTTTTGGTTTTCCGGATGTAATACTCGAGTGTTCCCACCGTGGCGTAACCCATGGTTTTTTTTCTCTCACGACTGCATAGCGCAATTTCCTGGCTGAGTCTGGCCTAGGGGTACAGATTGTTTCCTGGGGGATCCAGGCGTAACCATTGTGTATCCTGCAATCTGTGTAGGTCGCGAATAGTAGCGAAACTGCCTGGCTGAGACAGCCTAGGGGTACGGATTATTTCCTGGGGGACCCAGGCGTAACCATTGTGTATCCTGCACTCTACCAGTCATCATGGCGTAACTCGCAGGGCTGAGAAAGCTTACGGATACGGATTGTTTCCTGGGGGATTCATGCGTAACCATTGTGTATCTGCGAACCATGGTCAGACAAAGGTTTTGGTTTGGTTGTTTTGTTTGGATTGTACTTTCCATATCTGTTTTAAAGGTTTTTCAAGTATTTTCACTGGGTGTTGAAACAAGTCTACTAAGTACTTGAAGAATTCTAGCTTTGCGCCTGATCAACGCATGGCCAGAGTCTGTAAGAACGAGGATAAACTTGTTGAAACATCGAGTTATAAAAGTATTTTCGAAAGGAAAATTTATTTCGATATAATAATATTTTATTATAAAAGTATTATTATAAAGGTATTTATTATAAAAGTATTTTTCTCAATAAAGAAATGTTGAATTAATATTTGAAATTTAAATTCTTATGGTTCTAGATTAATTATTCGTGCCCGATACTATTCCTTGCATCTACCTTATCTGCTCAGTTTAGTTATTCACTTTGATTCTGTTTTCCAAATCTACCTTCCTTCCTTGTTGGATATATCCTTTTTAAATATTGCTTATTTGTATACTACATTGTTTAATAGAAAATTTTAGTGTTATAAATATTTTGAAGTTATTAATTTAATAAAACATGTTTAAATAAAATGATTATTGATGTATCTATAATGTTGAAAGTATCTTAAGTTAAAGTAGTAAAAAAAATAAAAAAAAATAAAAAATAAAAAATTGAAGTACGAAAGAAAATTGATTTCCAAGTGAAGTTTTCAAATGAATATTTCAAGTAAAATTTATATAATTTTAAAATTTATTGTTTATCTTGTCTTTCAATCTATTTTCTTTCTGGTTGTTTTAATTCCCCTACCTCCTTCCTTTTCGGGGACGAAAAGTTTTGAGTGGGGGAGAGTGTAACAGCCCAAATTTTATCAATATTTTATTCTTTATTTATAACTCTGGGGTTTTATTTTTTGAAAATTTGATTGTCTAAATTTAATTATAAATAATCACCCAAGATTTTATTAGTGTGAAAATTCTAAAATTCTTATTTTGGTTAAAACTTAACATTTTTTTGAAGTTATAAATCTTTAAATTTTTAATTTTTAATCTTTTGGTTTAATTTAATATATTCATAACAACGTTTATTTCACCATTTGTTCTTTAAAAAATTTGATTTTATACTTTTAAAAATTTAATATTTTATATTTTACTTATATACATTTTTGAAATAAATTTCTTAGTAAATGTGTAAACAAATCATATTTTTATATAAGTAATAAATTTCCAAAACTTTGTGTATAAATAAACTGTTTAATTTCGCGTTTAAAGGGCGCGTTATTTGATGGAATAAATAATGTATATACACATACAAGAAACGTATAATATAATAAGTACTTCATATTTATTTTCAGTACGTTTCACAAAATTTTCTCTGTCCGTTCTTTTCTATTAAATATATACTTGCAGCTGTTATCAATCCATCGTTTCAATTTATTATATGGTCCATTACTCTGCCTTTTCAGATTTGAACGTGTAGCTCGTTGCATTAAAAGTTGCTTTAATTATCCACTGAATTATCGTGACCATCCCACTACTCTATATTTATTCCTGTACGTTTTATCTTCGCTTAAATTTCTCTGTCCATTCCTTTTTCCATTTTAATATCCTTGCCTTTCCATACTCACATGCTTTCCAATCAAGCAATAAATTGTTTAAATATCCACCTTATCAACTTGACCGTTGTTATTGCATCACACCAGTATATAATTCAAATCTATCATTATTCTACCGTTTCTTCTTTAATAAATTATATGTAACAGTATATCATAAATGGACAGCTCATTCCCCACCCATTCATTTCTCCTATTCAATTAATAATGGAATATAAAGTTATATATTTGGTATACAATTCAAACAACCGTTACCATTCATACCTCCTAAATTCTAGCGATTGACCCCTCTATTTCCATGTTTCCAATTTTAGCTGCTGGATTACTCATTCATACCGTTCAACTATATTAAATATTTATAACGTGCAGTCTCTGAGCCTATTTAGCTTCATTTTTTCTTCCTCTCTGTTGCTTCTTGAAAAGAAAAAAAGAGATTTTTCCCATTACAATGCCAAAACACATATGATGGAAAAATGAAAAAGGACCAGCTCTCCTTCCTATAGCTTCGTCAAGCCTCCGCCACCACAGCTCGAACCACCTGTCAAGAGCCAGAACCCACTCCATGCCTCCTCACCTCGTCATCCATATTTTTATAAACGGTATGCGTATCATATTAATATATGTTTCGTTTTTAAATGTTTACATATAGCATGAATATGTACTAGTACTATATATAGTTTATTTTGTTTAATGAATATGTTATACAAGCTATGTTTTCTTTTGTTTAATGGATTTCGAAACTTATAATAAATATTATTGCATTAGTTTTTGTTTTCAACTTCCTGCAACACTTTGTTTTTTTATTATAAATTTTAGCTTGCTGCAATTCTCTTTTCATCTATATTATTGTATTCTATTATCTAATATATACATTTTACCTAGTTATATATATTATACTATAAGGTGTATATATATAAGCTTTCATAACCCTTTATAATATGTAGCTATGTATATAAGATTGGACCTGTTATATATGAAAGCATTGGTTATAGCAATTAAAAATATGCAAAGGAATTTATGGTGATATTTACTTATGAATAGAACAAGAGACGTACCACCATCTGTATCTTCGTCTCTCTCCCCATGTTTTTTTTATTATATATATATATATATTTTTTCTTTCTTTCTTTTTTTCTCTTTTCACTCCTTTCATTTTATAGCTTTTAAATAAATTGACAAATGCTTTGGAAGTATTTAAACGCAGTACACGACAAATTTAATAAGCAGTGGTGTTTTACGTCATTTATAGCCATTTTTTTTGATAAGTTCATACATTTCTAAACTGAAAATAATAAATATATGATGCAATGGAATTTGAATTTTCATACGCCGTGCCATGAGCTAATCTTAAATTTAAAAGAGGTATGATATATCAATCGCTTACAACTAAGACGAAGTTAACGTCCTAAATTAACTTTTAGCAAATTGAACGTCACTGTCGTTATTAAGAAACCAACGTATTGTGTCATTTGATTATTTGGGTACTAATAATACGTTACTTTATTCATTCCATCAATTCATTTCACACCACGTTATTTTAAATAAATTGCTACTCTTCTACTGAAATTTATCCAAAAATTTAATAAAAATGATCCGACGGTGTATTAGCCTTCAGGACTGATCCCTGAATTCCAAATGTTGGATCCGCTTTACATTCTGTTTTTTTTTCTCTTTTTCCATAAAACATATATAAAGTATAAAGTTTATATTTGTTTTCTGATGTTAGTTGAAATGTAAATATTGATTTTTAAATAGTATATCTATATATATATATAAGCTACTTTTGTTGTTCGTATATAAATGGTATTGTATGTGCATTTTTATGAAATAGCGCCCAATGTATATTATTTTATAAAAGAATTCATTTGTTATGTCAACTAAATATATGTTACATTTGGTTTATATAAATATATTATAACTGATGTTGACTTCTTTCATTATACTCTTTCTTACAGCTAAAATATGTCAGTATTGTAACCTAGCACATGATTAATATTAGTCTGTTTATATAAGTATTTATTTTAAATTTCATATTGTATATATGCTTGATTCTAATTTATGTGTTTTAAATAAATAAAAACAATGATTTTGGAAAATATAAATACATATATATTTAATTTAATTTAATATGTGTTGAATTTAGAATATGACTTTATATATATAGTTATATATATATGAGTCCACTCATACCATTATCTTCGCCGATCCCGTTCTGACTTGTTCCATCAATTCTTGTTATCAGCTTTGATCGTTGAATTCATGCCGATTTTGCTTTGCTTGGATTTGAAATTTAATTTCAGTGTCTGTATCAGTATGCGTATCCGTGTCTCCTTCTATATTCTCTAGCCTCGAAAAGTGAGTAATCACTCACGATTAACATTCTTTTATTCATTAAATTTGATTTCAATTGAAACGACAATTGAAATATGCTGTTGTAGTTATTTAAATTTGTTATATATGCTATTATCTGTAACTGTTCACCTGCGAGATATGACACCATATCCTATTATTTATATTATATTGTTATTGATGATATATGCCTGTTATTTTATTGTATTTTCTGTTATCGCTCTGCAAGTTACCTGTAGTTTAGAAATCACTATGGGTTGAAATGATACATACCCGAACAGACTTTAGAATAGGATAAAATCGTTATGGGTTGAAATGATAAGCCCAAGCGATTTTCATTTAATTGAATTTGAGATTACGGGTTGAAATGATATCCACCCGTATATATTTAGTATACGGATTGAAATGATAAATATCTGTAGCACTTGACTGTATGATAGGAAATATATACAGACACCGTCGGTCCATATAAATATTTTGAAAATAATTTATATAATTTTGGAAAGAAATATATGGTTTAATAAATTTGATTCTTAAGATATTATATAAATGAAAATTGTATATATAGATTTAGTAGTAATATTTGATTTAAATTAGATTGATTTAATGCATATAATATGGTTAAGTATTTATGTAAATCTATATTTCAAATAGATTCTCTTGTAATAAATTGAATAATTAAGATTGGGAGATAAATTTGGGTTTATAAAAATGGTATTTAAATAAGGATTTATTTAATTAAATCGATTTGAAATTTTTGAATGGGAAATTTAAAGGGTATGATTTTATAACTGGATTTTTGATTTAAGTTATTTAATGAATATTTCACGTTTAAATAAATTAAAGAAAATATTGAGTAAAATGTAATTTAAGGTTACTTAAATGATATTGAATCTAATAAGGGAGTATTTCAAGACTAAATAATAATGAGGTTAAATCGAGATCTATATGAAACTGTTATATAAAACATTTAAATATTAAAGCCTTGAACTATATTGGAATTTAAATGGTTTATGTTGAGATTCGGATCTGTATTTGAAATCAACGTAGTTGAATTTGTTATTTAGCAACTAAATTGAATTAAAATGAAAATTTAGGTTGAACTAAATTTGAATTTATTATTTAGAAAACTAAATTGAATGAAAATTTAGATGAAACGTTGAATACTTAAAGTTTTGAAATATATGGAAATATAAAGGGGTATTTGTGATTATAAATCCGAATTTGAGATCGATAAAATTTAAGTGGTTATTTTAGAAATTGAGTTGAATTTAAATTGATAAATTGAGATTGAATTTAATTTGAATGGGAAGGTTGGGTGGATGTTGGAACGTTTTGTTAAGTTGAGGAAATTGAAAATATTTTACTGTATAGATTATTTAATATATATATAAATACTATTTTGGGAAATATAGAGATATTTGAAGTGAAAATGAGATTTGGTTTTGAAGTATAAATTAAGCTGAAATGACCACGGTGTTATAATGTATATTTCTACCTTGTAGAAAGTTCCATGGACCCTTAGAGGATGGTTATCCCAAACATCCTTTAAGTTATTTGTATTTCAGTTGATATTTCACTTGAGTTGGATTTATTGATATAAGAATGTTAATCCTGACTCGAGTGTTTTGTGTTTTGCTTTACGCTCGGGTCAGACTGAGTGATACAACATTTGAGACTCACCTTTGGAGTTCGAAGCTTCATTTGGAAATCCAACTATCGATTCATACTCCAGCCTTTCCAGTTGATTGGTTCAGAGAAGTCATCTATTGCATTGGAGACTTCACTGCATTTGAACTATTCGGTTGTATTATTCTAACTCTGATGTATATAGTAGCTTCATGAACTACTATTCTTTATCTATTCCGCTGCATTATATTACTCTGTGATCTGTGATTGATTTATTTACTGTATATTTTAAGTTTTGCCAAATTTTAATTAACAATTCGATATTTTGAATTATTCAAGTTCGGATATGTATGGTTTTATTGTCGATTTGAATGGTCCAAAATAGCGGGTCGTTACACTGGTGGTAACGCATCATAGCCATGACCGTCCACCGTGTCCATCCATCCTGTATCGAGTCAAAGGGAGGCTATCCCAAATCAAGGTGCACAAATAGAAACCAACAATGAGAGTAATAATATGGACTGAGTCTAAGAAAATCAAAGAATGGATGTTCGCTCGGGTAATTAGCCCACTAGGCCCTATCAAACCGTCCTGTTTTAGTCATTTCAAATTGGCGCAAGTGCGGGGGTATATCCATCATTGTTCTCTTTCTTGAAATCTAGCAATGATGCCAAATTCAACCACTTCGTTCTAGAGTCTCCTCCGCCTACACATTTGTTAAAGTGGTTTCGGTATTGATAGTGAGTATGCCCATATCCGGCCTCAGTCTCTTTAACAACCAACATTGTTTTACACACTGCTTGGTACTTTTACATTTCGAAAATAGTTCATACTTGATATCAAAATATCATGTTCGCTTCAAAGTCAAATCCATTTCGAAGTCATCATATTTATTCAAAATCTACTATGTCAATTGAATATCATAATTTCGATTCCAAAATTATTTCAAATTTCAATTTAGGTAATAATTTCAATTTAACCATATTCATATTTAAATCCGTGAGTTAAAATAAACATACCATCTCTGACCAGTTTGAATTAAAAAAAATTAGTTTGAATAATTTTAAATAGTTTAAATAATTAAAATAGTAAAAAAAGTAGTTTAAATGGTTTAAATAGTTCAAATAGTTTAAGTATTAAAATGGTTTATATAGAAAAATAATTTGAAAACAAAATAATTTGTATTTTTAAGAAGATAAATTTAAAGAATTTACTTTAAAATAATTTTATTGAAAATAGCTTCAACGTCAAACCGATCAAATTCCAACTTCTTAACTCGAATTAAATTCGATTCCATTTTATATTCAAATCAATTTCAATTCCAAATTATTTCAATTTCGACCTCAATTCCAATTAATTCAATTCAATTCCAATTTGAATTGATTTCAATTCTCAAATTTTTAAACCATTTCGATTTATATAAATTTGAGTTCGATTTTCAAAATATCGATTTAATTTACTTAAATTAAATTTAACTTCAATATTAAATTTAAATTCCAATTTTCAAATATAATTAAATTCCGAGCTCAATTTCAAAATATTATTTTATATTAATTTTATTTACTAATATCCAAAAATCAAATAAAATTTTAATCTTTTAAACAACCAATCAATTTATGAAATTCAATCATATTTCGATTTTAACTTCAAAATATCAGCTTCAATTATTTAAAAATTTCTTTTAACCAAAAATTTATTTCAACATTTCCAACTCGAATTCATGATTAATTCGATTTCTATAAATTGATTTTTATTTCTTTTAGATCAAAACCATATAAATAATCTCAAATCAAAGATTTTAAAATCATTTAATTTAACTAATCTGGTGTCCCTATATAGTTTTTTATCCTATGGTCAAGTGGTCAGTTATTTCAATTTAATTTCAGGGATGGATATATATCATTTCAATCCAAATCATAATGTTATAGGTATATATCAGTTCAATCAAAATCACATTGTTATAGGTATATATCATTTCAACATATTTCTTAATTTATTTAAAATAATTCAATCTAAAGTTTTATACACTGTAAATAATATACACGGTGATCGCAGGATATATATAAACAACTAAACATCCAAATATCAACCAATTTGCATCCATCACAATCAATCATACAAACAGACAATATAATTCACAATAGTTTCATAGTTATTTGTAACGCCCCACTCCGAGACCCACATTAGCAAAGAGTATTACAAGGTAATACCGTCTGCTAATACAGAGAATAGAGCTGGATAGGAGCGACCATCTATAGCATTGTCTTAACTATCTATTGAATACGTCGATAAATGTAGCATTTTTTCCTCTCATGTGGATCGACATATCCAATAGATACTTAATACAAAACTATAATGGCTATAAGATCTAACAGAACAAAATATAATAACTCAAATGTAAACCACATCACAGAACAGTAGATCATCACATACATATACACATATACAGATACATCACAGAGTATACAAAATGATACATGTCAAGTGGTATAGCAACCACAATATACAGGCGAGTCAAAAGAATATACATATCAGAGTTACAACCAAGAGGGACTACACAAAAAGGTATAACAAAAGAGGCTAGCAGAATAGTCCACGCGGAAGCAGAATAGGCTAAGTCCAAAGGTACCTAACCTGAAACACCTCGGTCTGACCCGAGTATAAAATACACGGGTCAGTCTAGCTAAACAAATCAGTTAGGCAAGCTAAACAATAATGAACATGCAAGGTCATAAAGTACCACAAATATCTCTAAAAGAGATAACTCAATCATCTACAAAAGATGAATCATAACAAGCCTCATATCATCGGCAACTCAATAAACAAAGGATATGAATATCCCAATCAAGCCAAAAAGGCAAATAACAAATACCAATGAAGGTAACACAAGTTTCCACAAGGTAATCGCTATGTATCGAGTGGTTCAAAAGACCTACTCCGAAAGGCGATACTCTAGGGAAATATATAAATATCAATGAAACAAAAGATGCACGTGCTCAGTACTGTATAAACAAGGATCCACAAGCCTGAAGGCGACAAACCCAAGTATCTCTCGAGCGGTGACGAAGGACCAACTCCAAAAGCGATACTATAGGGCAACAAACCCGAAGGCAACAAACCCAAGTATCTCTCGAGCGGTGACGATGGACCAACTCCAAAAGCGATACTATATGGCAACAAACCCGAAGGCAACAAACCGTAGTGGCGAAGGTCCGGAGGCCCAGTACTGGACACCACTAACTGGCAATATGTGTCACAAACTCTCGGAAAGGAACCCGAAAAGTGTTAACGTGTGTCCCATACCACACGTTCGCACTAAACGATTTACTAATCGTTAGTCAATTCCACACTTAAAGCAGTACAAAGTTTACCTCGTCTCATCGGTAAACCAGACCCGAAGGTCAAAACGATCAAACGAATAGATTAGGAATTAACTGAAAAGATAAACGCACGTGTTCATAGCACCCGTTTTATCCAATCATTTAATTCTCCTCCCTCTTCGTTCGAAGTGCAAAATTGTGTGCTTTATATAGAAATTAAGTTGAAGAAAACGAGTTTTAAGAACGCTTCAAAATCGCTTTAGAAATTGCATTTGAAATTCTCCTATTATGGAGTAATTAATTTATTACTTAAAAATAATATTAAATTATAATTTCAAAAGTCAATTTACTTGAAAAACACTTTGTAATGCTTTATAAAACCCGTGTACGAAATCTAGAGAAAAATCTCAAAGAAATCGGAAAATATCAGAAAAAGCAGGAAATTATTCCGAGTATAAAAACCGGTGAAAACAGGCTGCGAACTCAAGTTCGACGGCAGGTTTGGACCTGCAAACTGAGTCCAAATGACATGGAATTTGGTAGGAATGTAGTTCTATATTCCTACTTCAATCTGCAAAAAGAATCATTCAAATCCGATTTGAAACAAAGAATCTGCGTTGTTTCAAAGTCGGACCAAAACAAAGTTTGAAATACTGAATTACAGCAAGCTGCGAAACAAGTTCGACAGTAGTTTAGGAATAGTAAACCAACCCAGATTTTCATGAAATTTTACAGAAATGTAAATAAGCACACCTACTTCAATCTGCAAAAAGAATCGCTAAAATCCGATTTGAATCGAATGAGTTATGCTGTCTCAAACATGGACTCAGACCATGTTTGCGACAGTTCAAAAACCAAATAAATGTGCAGGCCTAAAAACACTCCTGGACTCAACTTTGAGGCATAAAACAAGAGATCAAATGATATTAGATTGAGCTAAAAATTGACATACATGTAGTACAAAACTTTATCTATTAAAAAGAAAAAGAATGATGTAATTTGGATAAATTATGAGAAAGATATGATCGCTCAAAGTTGTACCCAGACAGTGTTTCACTGTTGGACTCTGGGCAAAAACATGGTCCAGGTCCAAGTTTGGCAGCAGATTTATATAAGCTATCTATGCCATAATGACCTGAAATTTGGTACGCGTAAATAAGAGAACTTCATCTTTCATAAAAAAAAAGACTCGTGCATTTTGAGAAAGAAACGAAAGAGATATGATGTCTCAAAACAAGATGTGCACAGGATATTTGCAGGCTGTGCACTGATTTTGCAGTGACGATTTGAACACTCAAATGACCATATTATTCAACCAAAATTTGCAGAAATGAAGTTTAACATATAAACTTGACTCAGAAAAAGATCTGGCAGCATATCGTTGCCGGAGATGAAAGTTATGGATGGCCAAAGTGGGCACTTTAGGCCAGAAACGAAAATAGACTATACATTGAATAAACTTTTACATATGCAGCAAATTCAAGCAATTACACAAGCAATTTAGCTAGTATTTGTGAGATATTGTTCTCACCTTGCTGTATGGAGGCAAATACTCGGATTTTGTTTGCAAGTTGGATGTTTTATGCTTGATTATACGCTTATAGAGCCTGTAGAACAAGAGAACAATGCATGCAAAGGAGGGTTTTACTAAAATTAGAAAAATCATTTCACAAATCAGAAACTTTGATGAAATTATGATGTTTGGAGTTAGATTACTTGAGATTTATTCTCTAGACTGAAAAACATAGCAAATTTGATGAATTATCAAAGAAATTTGCTTGGATTTTAATTTGATGGAGGTAGGTTTACTGGTTTTTGTTTTAGGTTGAAGGAGGAAGAAGGAGTTGAGGAAGAAGGAGAAAAAGAACGTACAGACTTTGTTTCTCATTTTCTCAACCAGGTTAAGTCCTAATGGGCCTTGGATCCATTAGTAGAAAGAAATAAAATGGCTTATTTGTTAAATAATCAACTCTTAATTAGAAATGTATACATATTTACACTATTTAAATAAACAAATATCATTTTCTTTCAAACTTTCACACCACAAGGTATGTAACTTTACATACTTATGAAGTAACATATTTTATACTATATAAAAAAGATTAATTTTAATTTTTAAAGCATTTATATTATTAAAATCCCTTATTTTACAAATATGCACAATTTTAACAAATAAATGCACAAAACATTATTTTTAACTTCTAAAATTCCACAAAAATATTTTTCTTGCCTAGAAAAATATAACAAACAATTCTAAACTCAAATTTATAATTAAAACTCATTTTTACAACAATTTCCACCTTTTTATTTAAATAAACAGCCTTTAAAAATCAAATACTTCCTTTAAAAATTATTAAAAGAAGTAATTGGCAATAATTAATACAATTATTGCATTTTCTCTAAATAAAAACCATTTTCCATTTATTATTAACCCAAACAAATAAAATAAAGTTCCAAACTTTATTTTCTCATTTTAGTTTCCAAAATTCATTGTTTATTCCAAATAAACAATTTGAAATCTCCAATTTTATCTTAATTACAATATTAAATTATAACTACCGTTATAATTTAATGTTAACAGGTAATCTCCAAAATCAGGGTTGTTACAGACTCCCCCCCTTAACAAAATTGCGTCCACGCAATTTCTAGAGAAGAGTTTATATTCAACATAATTATTTCATCAATCAAAGGAAGATAGATAAGATCGAGTTTAAAACTTCTTACCCTCAATAAGATGATAGAAAACCAAGATAACATTGTACGATTAATTCTATGCTTTTCCAAGTACAATACTTAGGGTTAGCGGACCATAGAATTTCATAAGCGGAACATCATTATTTCGAAGGTGTTCAATCTTCGAAACAACTACACGAATAGAATTCGGCACAATACACAAGTCGGTGAGGCTCGTGATCATGCAACACAAGGGAATTAACAATCGAGATTAAATCTCGAAGATACAAAAAAATTGGGGTACCTGGATATATCATGAATACCCAAAACTGAATAGAAAATAATGCATGAAAGCAATCAAACCAAGGCGTTCAGTAATAGTAGATGGTCCTATATAACTAGGAGCCAACTTTCCGAATATACTGAAATGCACCTAACTCTTTTGAAGGAGTAACACAAATAAGCACAATCATCAAAAGAGGATTCAACAAAAGATAGGTGGTATTCAAGCTACCACCATAACACATGACCGCATGAATGCAAGTCATCACAAAAATCGCATTAAGGCAAGACACACATGAATGGATTACAAGAAATTTTCTCAAAAATTTGTTATAAGAGTTTTCACTCAAGTCCATTTTCTTTTATACACAAAACACAAATTTCAATACAAGAAATTTTTTGAAGTCACTTAGTTAAATTTTCAATTCAATCATCTTTACTTTAAATTTAAAGTAAATTAAATTAGAGTTGTTCCATACTCTAATTCAAAAAATAAATATACTACAATAAGTAATTTTTTTTCCCACTACATTTATCAAATTTTAAGCCATTTTACTTCATGATTTAAAAAGGACACTTATTAGATCCTTCATCGATGGCTCTAAATATTCACTAATTAAATTTTCTCATAATTTTTTCTAAGTCTTTAATTTGTCGAAAAATTCGGCAGATTCTCCTTTGCATGGAGAGCCTTTTACAATTTCATAAGTATGAATTATAGATATACTGTGACGCCCCACCTCTATACCCACGCTAGCCAAGAACACTCCGGAGTAGTGCTATCAACTAGCACGGAGAATAAGGCTGTTGAGGAGCGACCATCCATGTAATTGCTTATCACACGGTGGCTATAAATAATCTTCGGAAACAAACATAGAAATAATCATATCACAAATCAGTCACAGATATCCATATCACAAAGGCGGAAGAAGATATGAATAAATAACTAACACATGAAAGTGTACATCAGAGTAGTGGTCAGTAAGATCCACGATAATACAAAAGAATAGCAACACGTGCTATACAAAAGAATACAACTATGAGTCTATATCTCAAGTGTATACAACAAAAAAAACTGCTAATCTAAACAGTTAGCCAAAAGTCAGAGTGATGAATCCCTGGGAAGAAGTCAAGCAGAAGTACCTGTAACATCTCGGTCTGACCCGAGTATTATTTAAGAAAATAATAAACGGATCAGTCTAGCTATAAATATCAGATGACATGATATAACATAAAAGATATGGCATAAACATAAACATCCATAACGACATACCACTATAAGTATGTAAATAATGATCAACGGAAGATCAATCAATAAGAGATAATCAATATCACAAGAATCTTCTCAAAGATTCGAAGAGGGCATCATACCCTAAACTTGTACTCATAACAAGTCAATGACATAAATTCCAAAAATCAACACGAGAAATCCAGAAATCATAAAAAGGGAAAGAGGCCTATCACATGACGGTCCGAAGACCAAGGGGAGCTACCCCGCATGTGTGAATGGAATCACACAGATTGATGTCAAGACTAACCAAAAAGCAGAAAGGTATGTGTGAATGGAATCACACAAGTGGTGTCTAGTCTAACCTTGCAATGAAAGAGACATCGCGCAATTGCTAGTCTAATTCATAAAGTGATCATCAAGATCAACGAGAAGTGTCAATTACACTAAGCTAGTAAATATAGAAGTTTAGCTTCATGTCCCATAACCACTTGCTTAACTTAAATATTTATGAACAAACTGTAAATCTTCACTAATAAAATTGTCACAAGAGGTTCAATCGAACAAGTCCAAGAATTAACCGACGAAGTGAACGCAAGCGTTTCATACCACTTGTTTTTACTAAGTCGTTTAATTAGATTTCTCATCCGAGTGAGGTAAAGGCTTGTATATACTAATAGATTGGAAAACGGTTTAAGAAAAGAGCTTTGTTATTAAAAATAGAGTTGAAATTGTTTGTTAAAAGAGTTTTGATATTTACTACTAGTATTGAAACCTTTATATTATAAAGTGACAAAACACATAAGCAAGTGTAGAAACAATCAGTCACAAAGATCGCATACGGAGATGCGAATAAAATCCAAGGAAATCAGCTCAATGTTTTTTTCAGATAAGATCCCCTACGGAGGGGGGGTCCAGGGGGGGTGGCAACCCCCCAAGGTGGGGGTGCGGGGGCAACGCCACCGCTTATGGGGTTCGACCTGCCCGGTCAGGTCGCGGGGGTCCAGGGGGCAGCGCCCCCGGCGGGGTGCGGGGCAGCGCCACGTCCAAAACGGTACGACTTAGTGAAGACAAAATGAGGTCTAACAACCTAAAAGTTAAGGGTCCAATGACCTATAGGTTCACACGACCTAGGTGGAATGCGACCTACGAGATAGGCAAATGGAACGACCTAAAGATGAATGGGTCGAACGACCTAACGTGAGCACAGGTGAAGCGACCTATCGGTCCAACGACCTAAGGGGAAAAGGCAACCTAGGTCTAACGACCTAACTGCTCACGACCTAAGGGTCTAAAGGCCACGCGATCTAGAGGAAAATAAGGTCAAGTGACCTAAGGGACAACGGGATAAAGTATGGTACGCGACCTAAAAGATGGCGCGACCTAAGGTGAGAGCAGGTCGAGCGACTTAAGGCGATGCGCGACCTAAGGCCTAGCGACCTAAAGGGATGCGCGACCTAAGACCTAGCGACCTAAAGGGATGCGCGACCTAAGAGAGGCATCAGGTCGAACGACTTAAGGGTGATGCGACCTACGACCTAAGCTCAAATACGAGCTACGAGCTAGTGACCTACGACCTAAGCTCAAATGCGAGCTAAGGCCTACGACCTAAGGCCCTAACGTACTAACATTTGTCGCGACCTAAGTGGTGACGACCTAACAAGGAAAGGCTGAGCGACCTAACGCTGCAGAGGGGATTTAAGGCCAGAAACGACCTACGACCTAAACCCCATACGACCTAACGTGAAACGACCTAACTCCAAAGTGAAAATTCAAGGCAGTGCGACCTAGCGCGATAACACGCGAACGACCTAAGGGTTAGGTCGCGAGCGACCTAACTCCGAACACCAAAAATGGCCAGAACGACCTAAGTGCAGAAAATTCACCAAAACGCTAAAAATTGGAGTTTTTCGCCAATCCAATCCAAACCAAATGCTAATGTGCATGCAAAAGTGATAGGGAATCATTCCCAACAGACCAATATAGTTATAGACTAGATTTGTGAGATAAAAATCTCACCTTTGCACTAAAGTTTATGAAGATGAAGCTTGAAAGCAAGGAGAAGCAATCCAAAGCTTGAATCCAATATCTTCTACTTGAATTTGGAGTTGAATGTTGGATTTGCAATTGAATTTGTGCTTGGAGTTTTAATTTCCCATTCCCTCCACCATTAATGCCAAAGCTTGATTAGTTAGGAAATTTATGAAGAGTGAGGAGAAGAGGGTTGGAACTTGGGCTTAATAGGCTAAACTAACCCAAAGTCCAAAGCGGGAAAAGTTAGTGAAATTTCACTAACTCCAAACCTATCGATGTTTATACTTAAAAAATTGTAAACGACATTTCGAACTCAACGGAAGTGGTCTCGAGTCCTAATTTGACCATTTGCAAAAAGTAGCTTTTCGGACCAAAATCCGATTAACGAGTTAATATTTAAATAAAATATTTAAATACAAACTCGATAAATATGCGGGTTGTTACATATACATCGACCAAAAGGTCAGAACATAATATATATATATATATATTTAACACATAAACACCTTGCAATTCATACCTTTCATTTTTAACGTTTAAAATGCGAGCATGCATACTTTTATACTTACTATTTTGCTAATTAATCATTCAAATATCCTCTTTCACCTGCACTTAACTTATTGAAACATATTAGCATGCACTTATAAACATATGAAGCATTAAAATCAAAGTTTAAGTAAGACAACAACTCAAACCTTCAAAATTTTCAAATTCAGGCCTGCTAGAAAGACTTAGACTTTTGACATAGTAAAACTCATAATCTGAAAATACTCATAAAATAAAAGTTATTCTACTCAGTCCATGCTTTCCAGGGATATAAAGATCATGAAAATCAGATTTACGCTTTGAAAGTTATGCTCAATTTACTTTCAGCTTTAAACTCAGAAATTACAAAAGAGGGCAGAGATATCCATCAGTTTTCAAACTCATTCTTGAATAACCAAACTGCAAAATTTTCGAAAATGATGCAAAGATGATTTCTAGCTTACTGAAAGCACTCTCTTTTGCGAAAAGAATGGACTCATTTGGATTTGTAAATCATAAGTTATCGCTGTTTTAAACAGCACTTTTCAATCAAAATTTTCCAATACAAGACCTTTTATTGTTGAATTTTCAAAACATAATTAAATCCAACCAAATAATTTTAGATCAAAAATCTTTTCTCTAAAACGTTTATTGCATGATCCTTTTCTCCGGAAAGCTAAGACATCTAGAATTACACTATAATGCATGCAACAAACTTTCAAAATGGTTTACAAAGAAAACTTTTTCCCAATTAACAAACAAGTCTTTTAAAAGAAGACTCATATTTTAATTAAGATAATTACTTTCTTATATCATTAAGAAACAATTATCTATCCAAACTAGACCTTGGAATTACATACTGATTTTATTTTTTATTTTTCAATTGCTTTCACAAAAAAAATCATATCTTGCAGCTCTATTTATTATTATTTCTAGGTTTTCACAAAAATTTGCATTTTATAATAAACGAATCTTTTATATTCAATTTTCACTTGATCCATAAAGCTAAACATTTATTTTATTATCACTTTGAACTAGCCAAGTTTGATACTTAATTAAAACTTGTTTTCAATTGAACTTTACTAATACATAATTAACAAGTTTTTAACACTATTTAAATTCAAAAGCAAACTTACTCTAATGGATTTTGCTCCTTATTAAATTTCATGCTAATTCAAAAGCACTAAATTAACATTTTCTTAAGTTTTCCCAAAGGCATACTTTTTTTTTCCACTTGTTATTAATCAAATGATTAAATGTTTAAACTAATCTTCATAACTATCCTTTTACTTTTTACTAAACCTCATTCCAATCTATATTTTAGATTTCTAAACAACTCATTTTCTTAATTTGAATACTTTGTTTTATTAATCACTATCACATGATAGTTTCATCCAATTAAGGTATTTCCTTAATTAAAATTATTTGCCATATAAATAAATTACCATCAGGTAATATTTTCCAAAAATACTTTACCCAAAAGTTTACTTAAGCATTTTAAACTTTCCATGTATGTAAACTTTCACAAACATGTAATATAACCAATAGTGAATAAAATTTATTTAAATGAAACCATATTCAAATTTTCCAATTATCAGTTTATAAAATGATAACATCTAACTAATAAATTCATAGTGAATGACATTATCAAGGACTGCAAAGTTGACCAAGATCAACATTGCCTCTCCATTGCCCTCTATGTCACACTATTTCCATAAGTCCTTATGTGTGTATAAAAAAATACTTATCTCAAATGGCAATTTTGAATTTTCAAAAACTTTGCAATATCTTTATATATATTTTTGCATTCAACATCCATATTAGTAAATATTGTTTATTTCCATTTCAAAAACATGTATCATAACACCTCACAAGCGTTTAGGAATCCCTATCGATAACGTTGATCAGACGCATCGACCAGAATTCTTAAAAACTTATTAGCCAATTGACACAAGAAATTATAAAAACTGTTTTGATTTCTTAAGAAATCTTAAACTTGGTTGTAACAATGTTTATTTTCAAAACATAAAACATTTTCTAATTATACAACCATACAATCAATTCATAAACAATCAAGTTATATACATAAGTATATCTCTTGTTAGAAAGATTTCCATTCACATGGATGCTTTCTTTCCCAAAAATTCTTTTAGTAATTTTTACTTCTTTAAAATGCATCCATGAAATTCTTAGACATTAAATTTTTATTTCATTTTAACCTTTGGTTAAATACCACTTATGAATTAAATTTCATTTTCAAAATTTAATCTTTCTAATAATTCTTGCGGTAGCTACAACTTGAAGACACCGCAAGTTCTTATCATTAACATTGAGTATGTTTCTAACTCTCAATTATATCACCTACTCAATATTGTTTCAAGAATTACTATGCTAACACACATTCATGCAATTATTAACCAAACAAGCATTTACTAAAAACAAAGCATTAAATGTGCCCAGCGAAAACAGACACACCGTTTCCGCTGCGCAACTCTAATCACTAAGGATCAAAACACATAATTTAAATCTAAGCCATCTGAGGTCTAATTTCTACTATTATAAAAATAGTGATATTTAAAACCCTTATAATGTTTTCAAACATATTATCCATTCAAAGGAAATGAAAAGACTAAAGGCACGATTGAGGAATTCGTAGCACTTGTATTACACTTTGATGTACCGTAATATGTGTTTCTGTTCTGTGTTTATCATATTTTGTCCTGAACTCAGCTCTGATACCAAGCTGTAACGCCCCACTCCGAGACCCACATTAGCAAAGAGTATTACAAGGTAATACCGTCTGCTAATACGGAGAATAGAGCTGGATAGGAGCGACCATCTATAGCCTTGTCTTAACTATCTATTGAATACGTCGATAAATGTAGCATTTTTTCCTCTCATGTGGATCGACATATCCAATAGATACTTAATACAAAACTATAATGGCTATAAGATCTAACAGAACAAAATATAATAACTCAAATGTAAACCACATCACAGAACAGTAGATCATCACATACATATACACATATACAGATACATCACAGAGTATACAAAATGATACATGTCAAGTGGTATAGCAACCACAATATACAGGCGAGTCAAAAGAATATACATATCAGAGTTACAACCAAGAGGGACTACACAAAAAGGTATAACAAAAGAGGCTAGCAGAATAGTCCACGCGGAAGCAGAATAGGCTAAGTCCAAAGGTACCTAACCTGAAACACCTCGGTCTGACCCGAGTATAAAATACACGGGTCAGTCTAGCTAAACAAATCAGTTAGGCAAGCTAAACAATAATGAACATGCAAGGTCATAAAGTACCACAAATATCTCTAAAAGAGATAACTCAATCATCTACAAAAGATGAATCATAACAAGCCTCATATCATCGGCAACTCAATAAACAAAGGATATGAATATCCCAATCAAGCCAAAAAGGCAAATAACAAATACCAATGAAGATAACACAAGTTTCCACAAGGTAATCGCTATGTATCGAGTGGTTCAAAAGACCTACTCCGAAAGGCGATACTCTAGGGAAATATATAAATATCAATGAAACAAAAGATGCACGTGCTCAGTACTGTATAAACAAGGATCCACAAGCCCGAAGGCGACAAACCCAAGTATCTCTCGAGCGGTGACGAAGGACCAACTCCAAAAGCGTACTATAGGGCAACAAACCCGAAGGCAACAAACCCAAGTATCTCTCGAGCGGTGACGATGGACCAACTCCAAAAGCGATACTATATGGCAACAAACCCGAAGGCAACAAACCGTAGTGGCGAAGGTCCGGAGGCCCAGTACCGGACACCACTAACTGGCAATATGTGTCACAAACTCTCGGAAAGGAACCCGAAAAGTGTTAACGTGTGTCCCATACCACACGTTCGCACTAAACGATTTACTAACCGTTAGTCAATTCCACACTTAAAGCAGTACAAAGTTTACCTCATCTCATCGGTAAACCAGACCCGAAGGTCAAAACGATCAAACGAATAGATTAGGAATTAACTGAAAAGATAAACGCACGTGTTCATAGCACCCGTTTTATCCAATCATTTAATTCTCCTCCCTCTTCGTTCGAAGTGCAAAATTGTGTGCTTTATATAGAAATTAAGTTGAAGAAAACGAGTTTTAAGAACGCTTCAAAATCGCTTTAGAAATTGCATTTGAAATTCTCCTATTATGGAGTAATTAATTTATTACTTAAAAATAATATTAAATTATAATTTCAAAAGTCAATTTACTTGAAAAACACTTTGTAATGCTTTATAAAACCCGTATACGAGATCTAGAGAAAAATCTCAAAGAAATCGGAAAATATCAGAAAAAGCAGGAAATTATTCTAAGTATAAAAACCGGTGAAAACAGGCTGCGAACCCAAGTTCGACAGCAGGTTTGGACCTGCGAACTGAGTCCAAATGATATGGAATTTGGTAGGAATGTAGTTCAATATTCCTACTTCAATCTGCAAAAAGAATCATTCAAATCCGATTTGAAACAAAGAATCTGCGTTGTTTCAAAGTCGGACCAAAACAAAGTTTGAAATACTGAATTACAGCAAGCTGCGAGTACAAGTTCGACAGTAGTTTAGGAATAGTAAACCAACCCAGATTTCATGAAATTTTAGAGAAATGTAAATAAGCACACCTACTTCAATCTTCAAAAAGAATCGCTAAAATCCAATTTGAATCGAATGAGTTATGCTGTCTCAAACATGGACTCAGACCATGTTTGCGACAGTTCAAAAACCAAATAAATGTGCAGGCCTAAAAACACTCCTGGACTCAACTTTGAGGCATAAAACAAGAGATCAAATGATATTAGATTGAGCTAAAAATTGACACACATATAGTACAAAACTTTATCTAATTAAAAGAAAAAGAATGATGTAATTTGGATAAATTATGAGAAGATATGATCGCTCAAATTTGTACCCAGACAGTGTTTCACTGTTGGACTCTGGGCAAAAACATGGTCCAGGTCCAAGTTTGGCAGCAGATTTATATAAGCTATCTATGCCATAATGACCTGAAATTTGGTACGCGTAAAGAAGAGAACTTCATCTTTCATAAAAAAAAAGACTCATGCAATTTGAGAAAGAAACGAAAGAGATATGATGTCTCAAACATGGACTCAGGCCATGTTTGCAACAACTCAGAAAACAAAATGTGCACATGATATTTGCAGGCTGTGCACTGATTTTGCAGTGACGATTTGAACACTCAAATGACCATATTATTCAACCAAAATTTGCAGAAATGAAGTTTAACATATAAACTTGACTCAGAAAAAGATCTGGCAGCATTTCGTTGCCGGAGATGAAAGTTATGGATGGCCAAAGTGGGCACTTTAGGCCAGAAATGAAAATAGACTATACATTGAATAAACTTTTACATATGCAGCAAATTCAAGCAATTACACAAGCAATTTAGCTAGTATTTGTGAGATATTGTTCTCACCTTACTGTATGGAGGCAAATACTCGGATTTTGATTGCAAGTTGGATGTTTTATGCTTGATTATACGCTTATAGAGCCTGTAGAACAAGAGAACAATGCATGCAAAGGAGGGTTTTACTAAAATTAGAAAAATCATTTCACAAATCAGAAACTTTGATGAAATTATGATGTTTGGAGTTAGATTACCTGAGATTTATTCTCTAGACTGAAAAACATAGCAAATTTGATGAATTTATCAAAGAAATTTGCTTGGATTTTAATTTGATGGAGGTAGGTTTACTGGTTTTTGTTTTAGGTTGAAGGAGGAAGAAGGAGTTGAGGAAGAAGGAGAAAAAGAACGTACAGACTTTGTTTCTCATTTTCTCAACCAGGTTAAGTCCTAATGGGCCTTGGATCCATTAGTAGAAAGAAATAAAATGGCTTATTTGTTAAATAATCAACTCTTAATTAGAAATGTATACATATTTACACTATTTAAATAAACAAATGTCATTTTCTTTCAAACTTTCACACCACAAGGTATGTAACTTTACATACTTATGAAGTAACATATTTTATAC
This sequence comes from Allium cepa, assembly GCA_030765085.1. Lineage (NCBI taxonomy): Eukaryota > Viridiplantae > Streptophyta > Magnoliopsida > Asparagales > Amaryllidaceae > Allium > Allium cepa. The sequence goes on along the minus strand of CM060941.1, from coordinate 293,953,908 downwards.
TATATAAAAAAGATTAATTTTAATTTTTAAAGCATTTATATTATTAAAATTCCTTATTTTACAAAAATGCACAATTTTAACAAATAAATGCACAAAACATTATTTTTAACTTCTAAAATTCCACAAAAATATTTTTCTTGCCTAGAAAAATATAACAAACAATTCTAAACTCAAATTTATAATTAAAACTCATTTTTACAACAATTTCCACCTTTTTATTTAAATAAACAGCCTTTAAAAATCAAATACTTCCTTTAAAAATTATTAAAAGAAGTAATTGGCAATAATTAATACAATTATTGCATTTTCTCTAAATAAAAACAATTTTCCATTTATTATTAACCCAAACAAATAAAATAAAGTTCCAAACTTTATTTTCTCATTTTAATTTCCAAAATTCATTGTTTATTCCAAATAAACAATTTGAAATCTCCAATTTTATCTTAATTACAATATTAAATTATAACTACCGTTATAATTTAATGTTAACAGGTAATCTCCAAAATCAGGGTCGTTACATTATTACTATTGGGTAATTTACTGGCAATTCAATTTCTATTTCAAATTTAACTATCAATTTTAATTTATAACGTTTAATTCAAATGACAAAAAATTTTATCAAACAAGACCAATAAATTCAAATCACTTCATAAATTCAAATTTAACTAGCATAAAAATATTTCAGTACGTTACGAGCATTATAAAACACTCACCGTGATTTCAATACGTTCCTGTTTGGAACTAAAACCGAACAATGTCCGATTTTAGCCCAAATTCCAACTATCTCCAAATCTGTCCAAACTAGTTTCATTACGCAGCTCTCGTCATCATGATCGCAATGCAAAAAGTCTATCCCCAATCGGACCTCGTATGTAGGAGTTATGGATTTTATAAGTTCGTCGATATTTGGATTTATAAAACAATTTAATTATAATTAAAACAATCCATACCCAATTGAATATGGATCCGGCCCACTTCACTACATCTCCCCCAAACTCCTTCTTTATATTCCTGTGCATGAACAATCCAAGGTCATGCATGTCGAGAGATGATATGGAGCTACGCCGCTCTATTTCGTGCATCGATTTCACCAACGAACTTCCCTCGAGACACTTGACCTGCCCATGCCAAATTCGCCTCGGCCAGACCTCCCTACCAAAACGTGACACACCCCACCTACCTCCACTATAGCTATAGGTCGCGCCTCCTAATCACATGCCGTACCTCACCAAAATTCGTGCCTAGTGGCAACAAACCATGATGAACTCGAATACGTCCCCTCATATGTCGAGTCGAAGCCAGTAATAGGAGAAAGATCCAACCCTAGATCTCAACTTGTCCATGACCTCACTGTCGAACACCAAAGGACGAAGTCGTGGCCCTCAAAACATATTCGGTTAGAGCTTGATTTGAAATAGGATTTTCAAAGTTTGTTTGGGAATTTTTAGATTTGAATCTTGTTCGATTTTTATTTTTGAAATTGAGGATGTCCATTTTTTCTTTTCTCTTTTCACTGTCACTTGTGCGATATGTTTTAAAAGGAGAAGAGCAGGAAGAACAAGACACTAGCATGCAAAGTGGTTGAAAATGAAAGAAAAGAAATGATGTGAGGGGTTGACTGGTCAATATTTTAATTTAAATTCCAAAATATTTCGATTTAACCAATTTAAAATCTCGAACCCCTACCGAGGCATGCCACTAGGCGTTCACAATGTTACCTCCCTATTTCAAACACAGTGGAAAAGGTTTCGAGTCCTAATCCGATCGTATGAAGAAGATAACTGTTAGTCCTTAAGATGATGGTTTTGATGACAATAACCTTAAAATAAGATTATAAAAGATAAATACTAGTATTATAGTTTAGATATATATGTATATGCAGGATTTAACCATGCAGGTACCAAGAACGAAGACTGCACGGTATAGAGATTCAAGATATCAAGATTGAAGGCTCATGAGTATCAAGAGTTCAAGATTTCAATAATAAATATTTTAATTAAGAATTTTGTTAAAAATCCTAGAAAAGCATTGACATCTTAAAATCCAATTTATTCATGTAATGGAATCCACATCGAGCCCGTTAAAGGGATGGAACCCTAAGTAGGATGAAACCTACGAAAAATCTAGTGGAATATTGTTTTGTATCCGCTAACTTTTATCCAAAATATTTTACAAAATTATATCTTGTTTTCAAAATGTTTTCATAATCTTCCTCTTAAAAGAATCAAAAACATCTATCCTCGTTTTAGTACTTTTAGCCTCAAAATAATCTTTATTTTCAAAATCAAAATTATCCTTGGTTTTAAACTATCTTTTAATAATAATAAATATATTTAATATTTATACTTAATTTAAATATAAAATTATAGTAAAATTTTATATATATACCAAAATATTATTCTCTATATTTACTTATGTACTTTAACTATAGTTAAGTATATTTATAAAGTTTAAAATAGTTTCAATATAAGATAGAAGTTATTTTCAGAGAAAAAAAATCAACAAAAGTTCCTTTGGTATGTCGACATCCTCAAGTACCGCATGTCGACGTGGTAGCAGTTTATTTCAAAAATTTGAATTTCAAAGGAAGTGTCTATTCATCATATCCTTTCACGAATCGACATGGCTGTTGTTCTACTATAAATAGGAGTGGTTTTGAACGAATTTGTATTCATATTTTTCTGGTTTTCCCTCCTCTTCTTCTTCCACATTTCTTTATACACATTCTTACCATTACTCTGCCGAAATCAACATTGAATCTAACTAGATCATTTCTGGTTTGATTCTCTATCACTATCTCAACAAGATCTCAGTGCTATTCAGAGTTATAAACTTCTTCATAATCAATTAAGCGAGAAAAGGTGTGATTGTAGCCTTGGAAATCAATCAAGTGAGAAAAAGTGTGATTGTAGCCTTGGAAATCTATTGGGTGAACTTGTTGCCCCTGAAATCAAGTATCTTTACCCAAAGGATTATGAATCAGGAGTGGTGTACCTCGTGGCTTTAAAAACGAGGGTGTAATTGTACAATTGCTTTTGAAAGGGAATCCGTACTTGTATGCGGGATTGGATGTAGGGTAACTCTGAACCAGTATAAAATCCGGTGTGTTCTTTCCTTTATTGTTTTTAATTTATTTCTGCATTTGCGTTTTATTATTTGATCATATCTATGTCTGAATATTGCATACATTTGTGTTTAAATTAACAAAAACTCAGAAAGATTTAGTAATTCCTTTAAACACTATTCACCCCCCTCTAGTATTAATCCTATCTTTAAGATATGTATTCCGCATTTCTCACATTTAGTATCGGAGCAAGGTTTTCAAAGTTTCATAATCTGATGTTTGAAAAAGTTTTTAAAATGGCTATGTTTGAAAAACTTGTTAATACTAGTTTAGAAATATTCAGATCATCATTGTCTCATGAGTCTGCATATTATCTATATTCAAATTCAAGTTGTCTACTAAGATTGTTTGATGTGTAGGAAACCTGCTTTATGGGGGTTAAGGAATCAATCCACAACGGAAAAATTGTGCAGATCAAAAAGAATAAATGGATACTCGATAATGGATGCTCTAGGCACATGACTGGCAATCCAGATATGCCGAATGATATAATATACAAAGACGGAGGACTGATTAACTTTGAAAACAATTCAAAAGGATATGTGATTGGCATCGTCAAAGTCGGTAACTCTAAAACTCCTATTATTACTAATGTTTTGCTAATTAAGAATCTGAAACATAATCTTCTAAGTATAAGTCAACTTTGCGATAAAGGAAATTAAATTAAATTTGAAAAAGATAAATGTATCATTGAAGATAATAATTCAACCATAATGTTTGAGGGAATTAGGAAAAAGAATATTTATATTCTTAGTATGAAATTCTCAAATGATAACTTATGTCTTTTGGCAAATGCAAGTGACCATTGGATTTGGCATAAGAGATTTGAACATTTGAATTTCAAACTCTTATCTAGACTGTCAAAATATGATCTAGTAAGAGGTCTCCCTAAAATGAATTTTAAAGTAGATAGTCTATGTGACGCATGTCAATTAGGGAAACTTGAAAAAAGGTTCCTTTAAATTAAAAGATATGATTTCAACTTCAAAACCTCTTGAATTACTTCACCTTGATTTATTTGATCCATCTCAAATTTTGTCAATAAATCATAGTAAATATGTTTTTGTAACTGTAGATGATATCATTTTCGGATCAACTAATTTTGAAATGAATAAAGAATTTTCTGAAATAATGACAAAAGAGTTTGAGATGAGTCATATGGGTGAATTAAACTTATTTATAGGATTACAAATAAAAAAAATTAGATAATGGTGTCTTTATTAGTCAAGAAAAATATACTAAAGACCTAGTTAGTAAATTTGGTTTGACTACTGCAAGTGGAAAACCCACTCCCATGGCAACCAATGAGTACCTAATTAAAGAAAATCTCAGATCAAAAATAATATAGAGGAATGATTGGATCACCATTCTATATCATTGCTAGTAGACCTGATATCATGCATAGTGTTTGTCTCTGTGCAAGATACCAATCCCAGCCTAAAGAGACCCACTTAAAAGCCGTAAAACGTATCATAAGATATGATAAACACACCTCTGATTATGGCTTATTTTATCCAAAAATGATTCTTTTGACTTAATAACTTACTGTGATGCTGATTATGCTGGTTATAAATCGGACCGAAAAAGTACAAGTGGAACTTGTCACTTTTTGGGGGATTCTCTAATTTCTGCTTTAGTAAAAAGCAAAACACGGTTTCTTTATCAACAACTGAAGCAGAGTATATTTCAGCTGCTTTGGCCTTTTCTCAACTAATATATATGCAACAAACTTTAAAAGATTTTGGTTTAAATATCTCAAAATCATCAATTTATTGTGATAATACTAGTACATTAAATTTATCCAAAAATACCACTCATCATGCTCGAACTAAACATATTGATATCAGACATCATTTTCTCAGAGATAATATAACTAAGGAAGTAATTACTCTCGATTAATTAATTCCGAGAATCAAATTACCGATATATTAACAAAACCTTTAAATGAATTTATATTTACTAAATTAAGAAGAAAATTAGGTATTTTTTCAATATCTGAAATATAAAATATAAATAACAAAGTATAATTAAAAATTAAATCAAAATACATTACATAGCAAAAAAAAATCAAGCACCATGTCGACATCCCTCCTCTACCCATGTCGACATATAACAATTTTTTATTTTTGAAATTTTTCCCACCAAAATTCAAATAAGTGGTTATATATTCTTCTTATTTTGAAATTTGGATCATTCTTTCTGTTCTTTCTCTGTTCTATCTTCTGAAAATATTTAAACTATGGCCTCCTGTTCAAAATCAAACAAAAATTCAACCTTTTTGTTCCTTTCTACTAATTATGGACCGTTTCAACGAACTACGCTTGCACGAGTGATGAAAATGGAGCATTCTTTGAAGGATGCACTGCAACTAATAACTAAAATTCAAGTGGTGCAACTTAGAATGGCCAAAGAACAAGAACAGCAAGGAAAAATCCTTAGAAATTTGCAAAAATTTCTAATGGACAATCACGCTAATCCGATCTTGATTGATGAAGAATCTTTAGGAAATCAAGTGCAAGAGGACAGCGAAGAAGAAGAAGAAGAAGCATTCATGGAAGAAGAGCATGCTGAAGATGACGATAAAATCGTTTGCGTTGGCGAAGTGTACTTTAAGAAGGATGGAAATCTTGTCGAATAACGTGGAAATTTCTGTTTCCACTATCCAAATTGTTCGGTTCATAGATCTTCAATTTTCAAAGACACACATTAGTTTCTTTTCTCTCTTTCCTATTGTTGTATGTTTTTACTTACATTCTCTACGCACATGTAAATATAACTGTATAATTAATAAATGATTGTGTTTCTATATTTTATCACTATTATAAATATTATCTTGTATAGATTCTTAGTTAAGAAAGTTAGTAGTTTAGGACTAAGTTTTAGTTTTAAAATTAAGTGTTGATTATATATGATAACACTATCATTATAATCACATGTCATAGGGTATTAGATTTAGGGAGAGTTATACAGTTTGGAGTTAGTTTTTGTTGATGACAAAGGTGGAGAAGTATAAAATAGGATAGTTAGGCATAGATTAAGGGGGAGTTATTTGTTTTAGGGGGAGTTATTAGGATGGAAGTAATATTTTATAAACAAAGGTTGTCATCATCAAAAAGGAGGAGATTGTTAGTCCTTGAGATGATGGTTTTGATGACAACAACCTTAAAATAAGATTATAAAATATAAATACTAACATTATAGTTTAGATATATATGTATATGCAGGATTTAACCATGCAGGAACCAAGAATGAAGAGTGTACATCATAGAGATTCAAGATATCAAGGTTGAAGACTCATGAGTATCAAGATTATCAAGAGCTCAAGATTTCAATAATAATTTTTTTAATTAGGAATTTTGTTAAAACTTATAGAAAAGCACTGGCATCTTAAAAATCAATTTATTCGTGGAATAGAATCCACTTCAAGCCCGTTAAAGGGATGGAACCCTAAGTAGGATGGAACCTGCGAAAAATCTAGTGGAACATTGTTTTGTATCCGCTAACTTTTATTCAAAATGTTTTACAAAATTATATCTTGTTTTAAAAATGTTTTCAAAATCTTCCTTTTAAAAGAATCAAAAACATATATCCTCGTTTTAACACTTTTAGCCTCAAAATAATCTTTATTTTCAAAATCAAAATCATCCTTGGTTTTAAATTATCTTTTAATAATAATAAATATATTTAATATTTATACTTAGATTTAAATAAAAATTATAGTAAAATTTTATATACATACCAAAATATTATTCTCTATATTTACTTATGTACTTTAAATATAGTTAAGCATATTTATAAAGTTTAAAATAGTTTTAATATAAGATAGAAGTTATTTTCAAAGAAAACAAATCATTAAAATTTCCTTTGGCATATCGACATCCTCAAGTATCCCATGTCGATATGGTAGCAGTTTATTTCAAAATTTTGAATTTCAAAGGAAGTGTCCATTCGTCATATCCTTTCACGAATGGACATGGTTGTTGTTCTACTATAAATAGGGGTGGTTTTGAACGAATTTGTATTCATATTTTTCTGGTTTTCACTCCTCTTCTTCTTCCACATTTCTTTATACACATTCTTACCATTACTCTGCCGAAATCAACATTGAATCTAACTAGATCATTTCTCGTTTGATTCTCTATCACTGTCTCAACAAGATCTCAGTGCTATTTAGAGTTATAGACTTCTTTGCAATCAATTAAGTGGGAAAATGTGTGATTGTAGCCATGGAAATCAATCAAGTGAGAAAAGATGTGATTGTAGCCTTGGAAATCAATTGGGTGAACTTGTTGCCCTTGAAATCAAGTATCTCTACCCAGATGATTGCGAATCTGGAGTGGTGTACCTCGTGGCCTTGAAATCGAGGGTGTGATCGTACAATTGCTTTTGAAAGGAAATCCGCACTTGTGTGCAGGACTGGATGTAGGGTAACTCCGAACCCGTATAAAATCTGGTGTGTTCTTTCCTTTATTGCTTTTACTTTATTTCAGAATCTGTGTTTGATTCTGTGATCATATCTGTGTCTAAATATTGCATATATTTGTGTTCAAATTAACAAAAATTCAAAAACATTTAGTAATTCCTTTAAACACTATTCACCCCCTCTCTAGGTTAATCCTAGCCTCAAGATCCGTATTCCGTATTCCGCATTTCTCACAAGAGCTTTTTGGACCCAGTAATTATATTGAATTTTCGATATAAATTTAAACGCGTTTATATCTTGTACGACTAAACAATAACTCCGAACATTATGAAATTTGATGTGACGCCCCACCTCTATACCCACGCTAGCCAAGGACATTACAGGGTAATGCCGTCAACTAACACGGAGAATAAGGCTGGTTGGGAGCGACCATCTATAGCCTTGCTCTAACTATCTATTGAATACATCGACAATAGACATACCAAGCAGGTCGACATATCCAATGAATACTTAAAACAAAACCATAGGTGGTTGGAAGATCTATCAGAACAGAATATAACAACTCAAATGTAATATACATCACAGAACAGTAGATCATCATATACACATACACAGATACATAACAGAGTATACAAACTAATACACGTCAAGTGGTATAGCAAACCACAATATACAGATGAATCCAAAAAATACATATCAGAGTTACAACAGAATAGGACTACACAAAAGCTATAATAAAAAGGAACAAGCTGAATAGTCCATGCGGAAGCAAAATAGGCTAAGTCCAAAAGCACCTAACCTGAAACAACTCGGTCTGACCCGAGTATAAAATACACGGGTCAGTCTAGCTAAACAAATCAGTTAGATAAACTGAACAACAATAAACCTGCAAGGTCACAATGTATAACAAATACCTCTAAAAGAGATAACACAATCATCTAACAAAAGATGAATCATATCATAACAAGCCTCATATCATCGGCAACACAATAAACAAAGGATATGAATATCTCAAAACAAGCCAAAATGGAAATAACAAATACCAATGAAGGTAACACAAGTTCCACATGGTAACAGCGATATATCGTGCGGCTCAAAAAGACCAATATCGAAGAGCGATACCTAGGGAATATACATAATAATGAAACATCACAAAATTTGCACGTGCTCAGTACTGTATAAACAAGGATCCATGTGCCCGAAGACTCCAAACCCAAATATCACTCGAGCGGCTCATAAAGACCTAACTCCGAAAGCGATACAATAGGGCAACAAACCCGAAGGCACAAACCCGAAGGTACAAACCCGAAGGCAACATACCCGGAGGCAACATACCCGAAGGCAACAAACCTGAAGGTGCAAACCCGAAGGCAACACACCCGAAGGCAACAAACCGTAGTGGTGAAGGTCCGAAGGCCTAGTACTGGACACCACTAACTGGCAGAATGTGTCACAATTCTCGAAAAGGAATCCAAAAAGTGGTAACGTGAGTCCCATAACCACTCGTTCGCACTAAACGGTTTACTATCCGTTAGTTAATTTCACACTCAAAGCAATACAAAGTTTACCTCATCTCATTGGTAAACCAGACCAAAAGGTCAAAAGAATCAATCGAATAGGTCGGGGACTAATCGGAAAGATGAACGCATGGATTCATGGTCCGTGTTTTACCTAACCATTTAATATCCTTTCCACTCCGCTCGAAGTGTGAAATTATGTGTGCGTTTTTAAATAGAATTTACGAATTGGAGGAGAAAGCTTTTAATACGATTTGAAGGAATTATTTATAAAAAACCCGTGAATGAAGTCAAAAATAAGTTATCAAAGCCAAAGATGCAATAACAACCACTTAGAACCAACTTGAATCGATAAAATTTGGAAAACCAATCAAAATAAGCATAAATAGGAAAAACAGGAAAATAGGAGCAGGTCGGTCGACTGAATTCCCTGAGTCAGTCGACTGAACACAGTCCAGAGAAATTTCGGGCCTCAGCTCAATCGACTGACTCAGAGGTTTCAGTCGACTGAACCTGATTTCCAGCATTTCCTACTTATTACAAATGAAGTGCAAACTCTCCCAACTTTCAACCGGACGAGCACATACGCTAGGGGTTTACTCCTGTGGCTACCCGGCCCTATAAGCACTTCGATTCATCACCATAAACATGATCAAAACATTAAAGCTATGATTTTTAGAGTCTTAGACTTCCAAAACACCAAAAATTGCAATGTTCACAAAACCAAACCGAATCAAAAGCAGTTGCACATGAATAAGTGTTAGGAATTCATACCTAACAACAAAAGATAATTATAGTCATAGATGTGAGATAAAAAAAATCTCACCTTTAACCCAAAACAAACAAGAAGAAGCTCAATCACAAGGAGAAGACCAACAAATCTCTACTTCAACCCAACAAGCTTCAATCTAAGATCAAAACAAGTATTTCCTAAGTTAGGTTTAGGAAACTTTCTGAAATTGAAGAGGAAAAGAGTTGGAGAAGATGAAGAGAAGGCTTACCAATAGCTTATCTTTGATTTTGGAGCAAGAATTCAAGTTTGCAAAGAAGAACTAGGGCTTGGAATTTCTATTTCCCTTTCCTTTCCACCATTTTCAGTTGAAGCTTGAGTTTGAGAAATGAGAATGAGTGAATGGAGAGAAGAGGGCTGAGCTAGGTTATTAAACTAGCAAATGGGCTGAACCCAAATCCAAAACCTAATTAGAAAAAGTAGCAAAATTCAACTTACTCCAAACATATCAAAGTTTATACTCAAAAAGATCGCAAACGCCATTTTGGACTCAATGGAAGTGGTGTCGAGCCCTAATTCGGCTGTTTGCAAAAAGTAGCTTTTTGGACCCAAAAATCCGACTAACGACGCTATATTTAAATAAAACATTTAAATATAAAATCGTTAAATATGCGGGTTGTTACAGATCTCCCCTCCTTACAAAATTGCGTCCCCGCAATTCCCAGAGACGATATTTGTAACAACTACATACATACATCATCCCAAAAAGAAAAGGAAATAAGCTTGAGATGAAAGGATATTATCACCATTGCCAAGCCAAGATAGAAAACCCAGATAAGATCGCTCGATATACTCTCTGGTTTTCCAAGTACAGTCATTGGGGTTAGCGGACCATTGAACTTTAACGAGCGGCTCGTCCTTGTTCCGAAGGTGTCGCACCTCCGTGTCAAGTACGGGAATAGGCTGCTGTACAATAGATAAGTCCAGTGAGATCTCAAGCTCTAACAAATCAGGAGAATCGATAACAGAATCTTACTCCCGAAGACACTTCCGAAGTTGAGAGACATGAAACACGTCATGAATGCCAGATAAATGAGCAGGAAGTGAAACTCTGTGACGCCCCACCTCTATACCCACGCTAGCCAAGAACATTACGGTGAATGCTGTCGACTAGCACGGAGAATAAGGCTGTTGAGGAGCGACCATCCATGTAATTTCTTTGCGCGAGCACCGATATGTCAGATAATATAACATGCATTCTATTTCAAGAGGAAATCCGACATACCGACACAAACTCAAAGCTACTACACGGTGGCTATATAAATCCTTCGGAAAACAAATATAGAAATAAACATAACATAAATCAGTCACAGACAATTCATATCACAAAGGTGGAATAAGATATGAATAACACACTAGAAAGTGTACATCAGAGTAGTGGTCTAAAAAGATCCACAATATCACAAAAGAATAGTTACACGAACTACACAAAAGAATAAGTATACATTAAGGAGTCTATATCTCAAATGTATACAACAAAATAACTACTAATGTAAGTAGTTAACCCAAAAGTCAAGGAGTTAATCCCGGATGAGAAGTCAAGCAGAAGCACCTGTAACATCTCGGTCTGACCCGAGTATTATTTATAAGAAAATAATAAACGGATCAGTCTAACTATAAATATCAGATAACAAGATATAGGATAGGAGATATGACTAAACACATAATAATCACAATGCCAAGCTGTGATATATATATAAATATATACTTAGTTGATAATCATCAAGAGATTAATCAATGTCACCAAATCTACACAAGAATCAAAGAAGTGTCATACTCTTTATTTCGTTCATCAAACCACAAATATTGACGACAATATCAATGTCAATCACAAAAGTCAAAGACGCACAAATTCCAGAAGACTACACAAGAAATCCAGAAACCACTAAAGTCAATGACACACAAATTCACCAATGCACAAATATTGATAAAACTTATCAATGGAAATCACTAAAAATTGGTGAAACACAAATTCTAGAAATCTACACAAGAAATCCAGAAATCACAAAAATAGAGGGGGGGAAGGCCTATCACAAACGGGAGCATAAAGCTCACCAACACGTGTATCACAAACGGAACGCTAATTCCATGGTCGCTAACCATCACAAATTGAGCCGAAGCTCCACAAACGGCCCGAAGACCATGGGTTGCTACCCCATCACAAATTGAGTCGAAACTCCACAAAACGGGGTTTAGTCTCCCTCGCAGACAAAGAGACATCGCACATTGCTAGTCTAAATCACAAAGATGATCGTCATGATCAACGAGAAGTGTCAATTACACTAAGCTAGTAAATATATGAGTTTAGCTTCATGTCCCATAACCACTTGCTTAACTTAAATATTTACGAACAAACTGTAAATCTCCACTAGAAAATTGTCACAAGAGGTTCAATCGAACAAGTCCAAGAATTAACCGACAAAGTAAACGCAAGCGTTTCATACCACTTATTTTACTAAGCCGTTTAATTAGATTTCTCATACGAGTGAGGTAAAGGTTTGTTTATACTAATAGATTGGAAAACTATTTTATAAACGAATTTGGTATTAAAATAGTATTGAAATCGTTTGAGGAAAGAGTTTTGATATTTACTACTAGTATAGAAAACCTTTATATTTTTAAAGTGACAAATCACGAAGAAGATTGTAAGAACAATCAATCACAAAAATTCACATACGAAGACGTGAATAAAATCCAACGAAATCGATAAATGATCCATCGAAATGGATATTCAAAAATCCCTAAAAAGAGTCATCAAAGTCATAATAGATGATAACAACAAATAGGATTATCACGAATCGATTTAAATTAGAATTTCAATCCAAAAAGGTAAATTAGACTCAAACAGCAGGTTCAGTCGACTGAACAGAGTTTTTCAGTCGACTGACCCTGTACATGGAAATTTTCCAGGTTCAGGAAACTTTCTGTTTCCAGTTTCAGTCGACTGTGCAGAGTTTTTCAGTCGACTGAATCATGCCTGGAAACTCTCGGGTTTCAGGTTCAGTCGACTGAACAGAGATTTCAGTCGACTGAATCATGCCTGGGCTGTCTTTCAGCCTTATACAAATGAAGAGCAAACTCTTCCAAAATGCAATCGGACGAACATTGGCTCTAAGGGTTTATGCCAAACGGCAACCCGGCCCTATATGCTCCTCGATGCATCACCAAAAGCATGATCAAACATCCATAAAAGGATTTTACACAAATTTGACTTAAAAACCCAAAAATTGGAATATTTACAAAACCAATCCAAATCAAGAGCAAATTCTCATGAAGAAGTGTTAGGAATTCATACCTAACAACCAAAGATAATTATAGTCATAGATGTGAGATAAAAATCTCACCTTTTCACAAAATCGAACAAGAAGAAGCTTGAAAGCAATTGGAGAATCAACCTCTCTTCAACACAACCCAAATGAGCTTGAATCTAGGCTCAAAACCAAGAACATTCCCAAGATTAGGTTTAGGAATTTCTGAAATTGGTAAGAGAATAAGTTGGAGAAGAAGAAGAGAAGCTTACCAATGGGTTCTTCTTAAGTTTGGAGCAAGGAATTTGATTTGCAAGAGAAACTAGGGTTTTGGAATTTTAATTTCCAATCTCTCCCACCATTAACACTCTAAAAACTGAAATGAGAAGAGAATGAGGGTGAGTGGGGAAGAGTGGCTCAGATTTGAGCATAAGTTAACATGGGGTTGAGCCCAAAAACCAAACCCAAAGTAAAAAGTAGCAGAAATCAACTTTCTCCAGACATATCGAAGCTTATACTCAAAAAGGTCGCAAACGGCATTTTAAACTCAATGGGAGTGGTCCCGAGCCCTAATTCGACCGTATGCAAAAAGTAGCTTTTCGGACTAAAATCCGACTAACGATAAAATATTTAAATAAAATATTTAAATATAAAATCGACAAATATGCGGGTTGTTACAGACTTCCCTCCTTAAAGAAATTGCGTCCTCGCAATATTACAAGAAGAAGATATATAGTGACAACCATAGAAGCATATTCAACACAAAAGAAGTTTGAAATAAGAAGTTCACCTCAAAGAGCACGAGAAAGTAAGTCTGGATGTGTACGCTCGATGTACTCTCTAGATTCCCAAGAACAATCCTTAGGATTTGAAGACCATTGAACTTTAACAAGCGGAACATCCTTATTTCGAAGTCGTTTGACTTCCGAAGCAATGATACGAATAGGATGTTGCTCATAAGTTAAATTAGGCGAAACTTCAATCTCTTCCACAACACCGGGCTCAAGAATAGAATCGGAATCTCGAAGACATTTTCGAAGTTGAGAAACGTGAAACACGTCATGCATAGCAGAAAATTGAGCCGGTAATAAAAGGCGATAAGCCAAAGAACCAATACGTTCGGTGATAGGAAATGGCCCAATATATCGAGGCGCTAACTTTCCCGATCGACTGAAACGTACAACACCTTTCATTGGTGAAACACGAATAAACACAAGATCTCCCACAGAAAATTCTAACTTCCTTCTCCGGTTATCGGCATAGGATTTTTGTCTACTCTAGGCTTCTTTAACAATTTCTTTAATAAAGAGTTTGGCAAAAAGAGGAACGGTTCGGTTAGACCGAACGGGAATAAAATGGAAGGATTTAGTAAGTCTATCAACAATTACCCATAAGCTATCATGACCCGATCGAGAACGGGGAAGGCCATCTATAAAATCCATGGAAATTTGATCCCACTTCCAAACTGGAATTTCTAAAGGTTGCAATAACCCTCCGGGCCTTTGATGTTCGGCCTTAACGAGTTGGCAAGTCATGCAACGTTTAACGAAGTTAGCGATGTCAAGTTTCATTCCCTCCCAATAATAAAGTCGCTTCATATCCGCGTACATTTTATTACTACCGGGATGAATGGTAAATTTAGAACGATGTGAATCTTCTAAAATATCTTTACGAAGATCACCAATATTTGGCACGACAAGTCTACCAAATTTCCGAATGCCGCCACGAGAATCGATATCAAAGTCTTTCAAACCTTCAATATCCATTTTATCCCTAATATTTTGGCCAAGAAGAGCCAAGTCGGAATCTAGCCCTTGAGCTTCAAGAATGCGGTCTAAAAGAGATGGATGAGCCACAAGGCTACATAAAACAAACGATGAGCATAAATCGGAAACACGGTCTTGAATTTCGCAAGTGGATAAAATCTCGAGATCGTTCCATTCGGATATCATCATAGAAACAACAGCTTGTTGTTTACGGCTAAGAGCATCGGCGACAAGATTACCCTTACCGAGAGTATAAAGAATATCAAGATCATATGGTGCAAGAAATTCGAGCCAACGCTGTTGACGCAAATTAAGTTCCTTTTGAGAGAATAAATATTTCAAAGACTTATGATCTGTGTAAAGAACAAATTTCTCTCCTAAGAGATAATGACGCCAAATTCGAAGAGCAAAAACAATAGCCGCGAGCTCTAAATCATGAGTGGCATATCTAGCCTCAGCAGGCTTTAATTGCCTAGAAGCATAAGCAATAACGCGTTCTTTTGCATAAGAACAGCACCCAAACCAATGCGACTAGCATCGGTATAAACAACGAAATCTTGATTCCCTTCGGGAATAACAAGAATAGGAGCATCAGAAAGAAGTTCTTTTAATTTCTGAAAAGAAGCTTCACATTTGTCCGACCAAATGTATTTAACACCTTTCTTCGTCAAGCTAGTGAGAGGCACGACAATCTTAGAAAAGTCTTTAATAAAACGACGGTAATAGCCCGCCAATCCAAGAAAACTACGAATCTCTGTCACACTCTCCGGTCTCTTCCAATCTTGAATCGCTTCAATCTTTGAAGGATCCACGGAAATTCCGGATTCAGAAATAATGTGACCGAGAAACTTCACACTAGATTTCCAAAAGTGGCACTTAGAAAATTTTGCCTTTAATTGATTACTCCTAAGAGTTTCCAACACAATCCGAAGATGTTTTTCATGCTCCTCCTCGGTTTTAGAATAAACAAGAATATCATCGATAAAGATGAGAACAAACCGGTCGAGAAAGTCTCTAAAAACTCGATTCATTAAGTCAACGAAATAAGCTGGGGCATTAGTTAACCCAAATGGCATAACAAGCCATTCATAAGATCCATACCGAGTACGGAACGATGTCAAAGGAATGGTATCCTCTGCAATACGAAGCTGATGAAAACCGGTAGCCAAGTCCAATTGTGAAAAGACTCTAGCACCACTAAGTTGATCGAATAGATCATCAATCCGAGGTAAAGGATACTTATTTTTGATAGTAAGATCATTAAGCTTGCGATAGTCAACGCAAACCCTAAGTGTACCATCAGATTTCTTCACAAAAATAGCTGAAGCTCCCCAAGGCGAGGAACTAGAGCGAATATATTGCTTCGTTTCCAATTCAGATAATTGTTTACGCATCTCCTCGTTTTCTTTATTGGACATACGATAAGGAGGACGAGTGATAGGTTGAGCTCCCGGAATAAGATTAATTCTGAACTCAATTGCTCGTTTAGGTGGTAATCCTAAAACGGGCTCGAATATGTCGGAAAATTCACAAACGACGTGAATAAGAGAAATAATATCACCCTCATCATCATCATCGTCATCACGAGGATTTAAAGAATATAAAGATGCAACCAAAGCAGAATCTGAATCTTTAAGAATAACAGAAACCTGATTAACAGATTGAGGATGTCGAAGATGAATAGTCCGCTCAGGACATAGGATATGAGCTTTATAACGGTTAAGCCAATCCATTCCCAAAATCATTCCAAAGCCTAAATAACGCATGACATGCAAATCGGCTCGGAAAGATAAATCACACAAAATAATTTCGACATCTTTACACAATAAACTGATTGTTGCGGATCCACCAACCGAATTCGCAATTCTCAAAGAAGTCATTAAACACAAAACATCCAAAGAAAAAGCATCAACAAATTCTTTTGATATAAAAGAATGGGATGCACCCGTATCAAAAAGAACTCGAATAGGATGATCACGAAACAAAATAATTCCATCTAGAATAGAATGAGAAATACCTTGGCCACGAGATGTGTTGCCAGGGGCTTGAGCAACACTTAACTTTCCCTCCTTCCTGCCCTGAAGCTTGGGGCATGAAGATATAACATGACCGGGAACTTTGCAGTAGCGACAAGAAAGAGATTTTGGGCACTTGTTCGCATAATGGTCCTTCGAACCACAATTATAGCATTCCCCACGACCAAAGGAAGAAGTCTTTTCCACGGAGGTTGCTTGCTTCCCTTTCTTATTGGGATAAGGGCCTTTAAATTTGTTTTGCCTCTTCTTGTTGTTGAAGTTTGGTTTGGAACCCACCACTTCAACATCATTCTCTCTATCCGCCTCTTCAAGACGAAGAGCGATATCAACGAGTTGGTCGAAAGAAACTTCTAACTTTAGAAGTAATGGCTTCTTGAGACTTTTGTTTAAGCCATAAACAAATCTCTGATTCTTCTTCATAGGGGTTTTGATGTATTCAACCCCATATTTGGAAAGCGACTCGAAGGAGGCGACGTAATCAGTCACGGATGACTCACCTTGAACAAGGTCTATAAATCGTCGAGCCAATGTCACTTTCTCTGCTTCCGGTACAAATTTCAACTCGAAGCGTTCTCGGAATCTCTCCCAAGTGAGATCCGCTTCATTAATCTCAGAAATAAGAAGCTCGTACCAATCCAATGCTCTTTCTCGGAGCATACTAGAGGCCACCTGAACTCGGTGAAGGTCAATAAGATTCATGCGAGAAAAGATTCGATCGCATGACCTTAGCCAAGCCTGTACTTCAATAACAGTTTCGGAACCTTTGAATGGATCCCCACCCAAATTAGTGTAATCGCTACACAAGCGTGCAAATCCCGACTTTGGGTGAGTAGGTTTCGGGTTAGCTCCAGCTGCTTGAGCATTTGTAACCAAATCAAGAAGCTGTTGAGCAGTCATAAAAACTCCATCTTGGGGCGGAGTGCTAGATGGCACGGCTCTGGGGCGGCCAGGTCTAGACATTTCTCTTCCTTAAGAAAGAAAGAAGAAGAAGAAAAAGGTTATTCACCAAATTGAATATCAAGCAATCTTGATAGATTGACAAGGAATCATAAGGAAAATAGGATGGAACGGTACGAAGACCCGAATAAAATCCTAAAGCACAACTCCTAAGAAAGACTTAGGACGATGATCCTTGTCATAATATTCCATATTTTTCCGAAGTTTGGCTCTGATACCAAGCTGTGACGCCCCACCTCTATACCCACGCTAGCCAAGAACATTACGGTGAATGCTGTCGACTAGCACGGAGAATAAGGCTGTTGAGGAGCGACCATCCATGTAATTTCTTTGCGCGAGCACCGATATGTCAGATAATATAACATGCATTCTATTTCAAGAGGAAATCCGACATACCGACACAAACTCAAAGCTACTACACGGTGGCTATATAAATCCTTCGGAAAACAAATATAGAAATAAACATAACATAAATCAGTCACAGACAATTCATATCACAAAGGCGGAATAAGATATGAATAACACACTAGAAAGTGTACATCAGAGTAGTGGTCTAAAAAGATCCACAATATCACAAATGAATAGTTACACGAACTACACAAAAGAATAAGTATACATTAAGGAGTCTATATCTCAAATGTATACAACAAAATAACTACTAATGTAAGTAGTTAACCCAAAAGTCAAGGAGTTAATCCCGGATGAGAAGTCAAGCAGAAGCACCTGTAACATCTCGGTCTGACCCGAGTATTATTTATAAGAAAATAATAAACAGATCAGTCTAACTATAAATATCAGATAACATGATATAGGATAGGAGATATGACTAAACACATAATAATCACAATGCCAAGCTATGATATATATATAAATATATACTTAGTTGATAATCATCAAGAGATTAATCAATGTCATAAAATGTACACAAGAATCAAAGAAGTGTCATACTCTTTATTTCGTTCATCAAACCACAAATATTGACGACAATATCAATGTCAATCACAAAAGTCAAAGACGCACAAATTCCAGAAGACTACACAAGAAATCCAGAAACCACTAAAGTCAATGACACACAAATTCACCAATGCACAAATATTGATAAAACTTATCAATGGAAATCACTAAAAATTGGTGAAACACAAATTCTAGAAATCTACACAAGAAATCCAGAAATCACAAAAATAGAGGGGGGGAAGGCCTATCACAAACGGGAGCATAAAGCTCACCAACACGTGTATCACAAACGGAACGCTAATTCCATGGTCGCTAACCATCACAAATTGAGCCGAAGCTCCACAAACGGCCCGAAGACCATGGGTTGCTACCCCATCACAAATTGAGTCGAAACTCCACAAAACGGGGTTTAGTCTCCCTCGCAGACAAAGAGACATCACACATTGCTAGTCTAAATCACAAAGATGATCGTCATGATCAACGAGAAGTGTCAATTACACTAAGCTAGTAAATATATGAGTTTAGCTTCATGTCCCATAACCACTTGCTTAACTTAAATATTTACGAACAAACTGTAAATCTCCACTAGAAAATTGTCACAAGAGGTTCAATCGAACAAGTCCAAGAATTAACCGACAAAGTAAACGCAAGCGTTTCATACCACTTGTTTTACTAAGCCGTTTAATTAGATTTCTCATACGAGTGAGGTAAAGGTTTGTTTATACTAATAGATTGGAAAACTGTTTTATAAACGAATTTGGTATTAAAATAGTATTGAAATCGTTTGAGGAAAGAGTTTTGATATTTACTACTAGTATAGAAAACCTTTATATTTTTAAAGTGACAAATCACGAAGAAGATTGTAAGAACAATCAATCACAAAAATTCACATACGAAGACGTGAATAAAATCCAACGAAATTGATAAAGGATCCATCGAAATGGATATTCAAAAATCCCTAAAAAGAGCCATCAAAGTCATAATAGATGATAACAACAAATAGGATTATCACGAATCGATTTAAATTAGAATTTCAATCCAAAAAGGCAAATTAGACTCAAACAGCAGGTTCAGTCGACTGAACAGAGTTTTTCAGTCGACTGACCCTGTACATGGAAAATTTCCAGGTTCAGGAAACTTTCTGTTTCCAGTTTCAGTCGACTGTGCAGAGTTTTTCAGTCGACTGAATCATGCCTGGAAACTCTCGGGTTTCAGGTTCAGTCGACTGAACAGAGATTTCAGTCGACTGAATCATGCCTGGGCTGTTTTTCAGCCTTATACAAATGAAGAGCAAACTCTTCCAAAATGCAATCGGACGAACATTGGCTCTAAGGGTTTATGCCAAACGGCAACCCGGCCCTATATGCTCCTCGATGCATCACCAAAAGCATGATCAAACATCCATAAAAGGATTTTACACAAATTTGACTTAAAAACCCAAAAATTGGAATATTTACAAAACCAATCCAAATCAAGAGCAAATTCTCATGAAGAAGTGTTAGGAATTCATACCTAACAACCAAAGATAATTATAGTCATAGATGTGAGATAAAAATCTCACCTTTTCACAAAATCGAACAAGAAGAAGCTTGAAAGCAATTGGAGAATCAACCTCTCTTCAACACAACCCAAATGAGCTTGAATCTAGGCTAAAAAACAAGAGCATTCCCAAGATTAGGTTTAGGAATTTCTGAAATTGGTAAGAGAATAAGTTGGAGAAGAAGAAGAGAAGCTTACCAATGGGTTCTTCTTGAGTTTGGAGCAAGGAATTTGATTTGCAAGAGAAACTAGGGTTTTGGAATTTTAATTTCCAATCTCTCCCACCATTAACACTCTAAAAACTGAAATGAGAAGAGAATGAGGGTGAGTGGGGAAGAGTGGCTCAGATTTGAGCATAAGTTAACATGGGGTTGAGCCCAAAAACCAAACCCAAAGTAAAAAGTAGCAGAAATCAACTTTCTCCAAACATATCGAAGCTTATACTCAAAAAGGTCGCAAACGGCATTTTAAACTCAATGGGAGTGGTCCCGAGCCCTAATTCGACCGTATGCAAAAAGTAGCTTTTCAGACTAAAATCCGACTAACGATAAAATATTTAAATAAAATATTTAAATATAAAATCGACAAATATGCCGGTTGTTACAAACTCTATAAGCCACAGGGCCAATATGTTCAGTTATGGTCCTATAAAGCGAGGCGCCAATTTCCCAGTCGTACTGAAACGCATAACCCCCTTCAAAGGAGAAACACGAATAAAGACAAGATCACCAATAGAGAATTCGAGAGGCTTCGTACGGTTGTCCGCGTAGGATTTCTGAGACAACCCGACTTTTTTTCCCGCAAAAAGTCGTATCATCCTTAAGAAAGAAAGGGATAGAAAAGAGAAGAGAAAGAAGAAACAACACAAGAATCTCAACAGCGGAATGAATAAATTATATTAATAACATAAGTATTACATAGTATACATCAATTATCAGAGTTACACAGACAATACAACACATACTAGACAGTTATAAACACCAGTCTAGTTATTACAACTCAATACATTACAGACAAACACTCAGAGATACTAGATAGTTAAATCTCACTCTCAAGTGGGGGCTACCCACGAAGCCTTGCTGCACCTCCCCTGTTTTAGCCATTCTCGGTTGATGAGGCTTGAGGCTACGATTACCTTTATAGGACATAACACTTAGAATGCTCATCGTCCACCTGACGATGTTCTGAAAGCATCAATCCATACAAGTTCGTTCCAGGTTCGAACGAAACCGAAGGCATTATCTCGTTACACTCATTTTGGAATCACCCTCAGAGTTAACGACGATAACCCTTGCACTCTGAATCTTCACCTTCACTTCAGATTCACGACCTAACGTTAATTTGGATCGATGTGGTTTTTGGATATCCAAATATGGAAACCCGATCCCGGTCTCATCGAAATCCAAAACGTGTCTTTTAAGGCCAAGTTGTTTTAGAGTTTAAAATAATTCAATTCATTATCTATATACACACAGATAGATAATTCACAACACAATAGATAATCAACATTATCATCAACAGATAATTCATATCAAAATCAGATAATCCATATTATCACCCAAAAGCAACCCATACATCCATATCACATAACATTACTCATCTCATAACTGAAATTACAAACCATACATGGCAATTAATACCAATCATCAAACATAAGCAATGACCTAGTGATCACACCATTTATAATTAATTTAAAATGAAATAAATTAATTACTTAATTTCTAATTAATTTAAAATGAATTAAATTAATTACTTCATCATTAAAGTCCTGCTTAACTTAACCATCAATTGATTACAAATCAATAAGATAAAACACCATCTCAATATTCATTTCAATTAATCCTTATTGATTAACCATCTCTAATTACAATAAATAATAATTAGCCTTTAATATTAATTGCACAAGTTAATTATATTAAACCCTTTGCAAATAATTAACTTGTAATTGCTTAATTAATTAATTAGCTAAAATAAATTACATTAATCATTTATTCATTATTAATTGTACCTTAATTAATCAATTCCAAATTACATCATTAATTAATTAATGATTTCTGATTACATTTAATCAATATCTCAATATAAATTAATTACATAAGTAATTAATCTGAAATTAATCCACACATATATGTTAATTACCCTTGATTTATAACACCCAGTAATTAACTACTTTAATTACTCATCCCATAAATTAATTGCTCTTAATTAATAATTTCCATTTATCCCTTGATTAATTTCAAAGTAATTTAAATCCAAATTACTTCTATAATAAATATCTTTAATTACATTCAGTAGTTATTAATTAATTACTCCCTTAAGTAATTACAAACCCATTAATTACATAAGTAATTACCAATAAATCCACAAATGTTTAAAGTAACTTAACTTAATTAATCTAAACTAATCATATTAATCAAATTAATTACACCAAGTAATTAATTCATTAATTACTTTCATTAAGTAACTAAACATAAACAATTGATTATTATTAATTAATTAATCTAATTAATTATTAAAATTAATAACATTAATTAATTATTAAATAATCTTAAGTTAATAACCTTCATTAACATTTCTTGATTACTTAATTAAGAGTTAACTTATACAAATCATTATTAATTATCAATTAATTAATATTTAATTACAATTTAATTAATCTCTAATTATTAATTGATTAAGTGTTAATTAAAATCTAATTTATCTTTAATCACTTGATTAAATAAATCTTAATCATTAATTAAAATTTAATTAACCATCCTTAATTATAAATTAATTAACCTTAATTAATTAATCTCAAGTCTTGATTAATTAACTTAAAAATTATTAATTACTTAATTAAACAACCACATTATTCATTAATTAAATAATTAATATTCCATTTAAATTAATTTAATAATTTAAATGAAACCAATTTCTTAAGTTCTAAATTAAGAAACATTCTTCTAATATAAAGTATTTTAAACAATTTGTTTCAAATAAATTCAATTTAAAATTTTCTTTCAAATTTCAAACTGAAACACAATTTAAATTTTCATTCCAGATTCAAACTTAAAAATTTAAAACTTTACTTACACTTCCATCTTCATTTTCAAATTATTTAACCTTTTCTAAAATAGCTAAAACAAATTTAAATTTTAAAAAAAACTTATTTTAAAACTGACATTAAAATAAAATTTCAGGTTTTAAAAACTGAATTTAAAAACTTATTTTAAATTCTTATTTCATAAGTTAAAACTCATAGTTTTAAATTCAAAACAATGTTCCTTTATACTTTAAAAGTTTAAAATCTAAATTTAAATTCCCAGATTTAAATTAAATTCAAACTAAGATTTATCTACTAGAATTTCATATTTCAGTTTCCAGATTTAAACTTGTTTAAATTTCAGTTGCATTTTAAAATTTTACTTTCAAATTTAAAACAGAAAAACAGTTTCCTGTTTTAGTTTAAAACATCTTAAATTTTTGAATTCAAAAATGTTTCAAAATCTGAGACTTTAACTATTGATTTCATATTTAAATTTCAGGTTTAAAAATCTCAGTTTAAACTTCAACTTACATTTTCAACTTTACTTTTAAATTTTACAAACAGAAAACAGTTTCTGATTTTATTTAAAACTCAATAATTACAAAGTCCAAGATTTAAATTATTAGAATTTATATCTAAATTCAGGTTTTCAAACTTAGTTTAAAATTTTAGTTTGTATTTTACTTTTTACTTCAAATTTATAAAACCTGGAAACAGGTTTCTGATCAAATTCTAAAACCTGAAACACATCACAAACCCGAGCTCCTCATATTTTTACTTCGGGTCAGAAGCAACATTGCTTCGAGTCACTACACCAATTTACTCGAGACCATCACGAGCAACCAAACCCTGTAACCAAACATCACAAACATGCACGCCACTGCCCTGTGCACCCACTCAACAACTCCGGCCATCACTGGCCACCATCAACGGACACCTTCCATCGATCAGTAACCCCACATCACCCTTCAAACCTCAGATCCCCCAGAATTCAACTCGAATTTGAATTCATGTTTAAAACCAAAACCTGGAACATCATTTCCCCTTTTCAATGCTTGACCTGTCAATGGCGAGTTCTCCCATCTCCGGCCACTATCACCTTTGAAACTCTGTCAACAACTTCATCAACCCCTCATCTAGCAATACCCTAAAGATCTTAGAACTCGATCCATAGTTGAAGCCGAAGTACTCAAATTCTTAAACCCAGTAAAACTAGGGTTCATAACTGAAAATCCCAAATTACAACATCACAAATGAATTTCAATTCAAACTAAAAAATTTCCCAGTATCACTGATAGCTTCACTAATTTCAGGAGCAAATTCAACTCAAATAAACATAAGAATCAACATTGATTACCCAAATGTTGAATTACAGTAAAATATGAACTGTTTCCTGGCTATTGGTATAAAAATTATAATTCTAAGTTTAGAATTCATGATTTTATATGATGTTTTGGTTTATAACTCTGAAACAATGTTCTGTAAAGTTTGAAATTTTCATCTTATACACTTAATTTCTCTGTTAACCTTACTTCCAGGCATACACAATATTGTTTAACTTATATAAAGTTTTTAAAATTTACTTTATCTTGAAATAAATGGATTTCATTCAAATATAAATCATAATAGCAACAGATCAAAGAATATCTTTTAAATCAACTAAAACTTGTACTGTAAATGGTCAGTAGCATAAGTAAACAACATGCATTCCATTCAAATATATACCCAGAAATGTTTTTGACAGTAAGTATAGGCCTACTTATCTTCATGAATATCAAGCAACCATCTTTTATAAAAAAATTAAAAAATATTTAGGTTACTCACCTAAAATAAAAATGCAGACAGAGCTCTGTTTTTGAAAGCTTCCAAATTTTCTTTTTAAATCCTGCTTGAGCTTTGCAAATGTTTTAATGCCTTTAAACTTGAGCTTTAGTTGTTTGATGCTTTCAAACTTGTTTAAAAATGCTTCCAGATTTAAAGAATTCATGAATGCAGACTTTGCTTGCTTCATGGTTGCAGATGCAAATTGCCCAAGTTGTAGATTGAAGAAAACAAAATGCAGGTGTTGCATTTCCATATTCTAATCACCCAGGTTTTTTTTAAAGTGTTTGATTTTGAAATTTTAAGGAGATGAACTTTGCAGATTTGAGGAATGCAATTGGTATTACAGGAAATTGAATAGGTTATCATGATTTTCAGATTTGAGGAATGAAGAGTTTTGATTAGGTTTTAAGTTGGAAATTTTCTCTTAGTTTATGAAATGAAAAATGAAAAAAGAAAGGGAAAAGAAAACATGCAAGTTATATAACTATATTTTTGATTTAAATTAAAATTAAAGGAAAATTAAAACTAAAATTTTGACATATGGCTTAAGCTATTAACACTTGTAAATATCTTGCTTAAATACTTAACACATCTTAACTTATATCTTAAATTACATACACGTGTCATTTTAAATGATTTGTTATTTTAATTAAAGTGTTAAAGAAAATTAAACTTAATTAATTAGTTCCATTAAAACCTAGTTTTGTATATAATTAATTTCTAAAGAATAAAGCAAAGTATTATTATAAATAAAACAATATACAAATAAATCATTTGACAAAGATACTTTTAAACAATTAAAATAAATTTATAAAAGAGGTTGTAACTTAAATGAATACATGTTTCATATTTTAAATTGTATTTTAAATTTCATATTAAATTAACAAATCACATTCTATAAAACAATATTTTAAAAAGAATAAAACAAACATTTTAGAACCTTATTTTAAATATTCAAACTTAAATCAAAATATTTTAAACCAATAAAACATTTATCTTATATTTAAAATCATTTAGTTATTTTATTAAATAGTTTTTGAAAAGCTTAAATTTAAAAATAAATCACAATTTCCCAATTTTAAAATATTAAAATTATGCTATACTAATTTAATTAAAAACAACTTATCTATTTAAAATATATATAAATACATATACATTATTAAATAGAAAATAGATTTATTAGTTTATTAAAAATAAATTTACAAATTAAATATTTAAATAAAGAAGATTATTAAATCAAATCAAATTTATTAACAAAAATTATCAATTCAATTTAAATTTAAACACAGATTATTAATTTATATTGTCCAAAATTCCGGGATATTACAATCCTTCCCCCTTAAAAGAATTTTGTCCCCGAAATTTAAAACAAAGGTAATTTAATAATCTATTTACAGATTTTATTTTAAAATACAGCATATGTTAATCATATGCCAACAACCAAAGCAATCAATTCACACAATCAGAACAGATCTAATTATCCAAAAGAATTTTGGATAAAACTTCCACGAGTTTCCCCGGTATATATATATATATATATATATATATATATATATATATAATATATATATATATATATATATCGGAATACTCGCTCTATAGAATCCAAACAATCAAAACTACTAAGCTATAGAGCTTCTATCAATAATTCTAAACAGAATATTAGACTACAGACGAGTCTGACTCAACAAACAATCCATCCTAAACTGCTGATTCAACAACCAGAAATATCAAACACGTACTCCCTCAGAGATACGTGAAACATACTGAATCCCAGTTATCCAAACTGGCAATTCAACTCCAGGAAACCTAACACTTATCATACCAAAACATAGAAGAAACCCAAAACACTTCGGAGCTAGCTTCACAGACTTATAGCTCCTTGGATCAGAGAAAAACTTATCGCAAATCAAATTTCCGATTCCAAAATCCAAATTTCTCCGTCTCTTATTCGTAAATACTCTTCGGACGATCCTGGGCTACCTACATCCATCCAGATCAGCTTAACTCTTGCTGATACCGTTAGAAACAGACTGGATCCGAACAATCCAATGATCTCCTCAAGATCACTCAAAAACCAAGAACACAAACCATGCTTTTCAACAACAGAAGACAGAACAAACTTCTTCTTATCCGGAAAAGACAAAATAGAAAAAACGCCAAACTGCTTCCGCTGCACAACTCTGATCCGAAGTAGTAGAAAATGCTGATGAAGAACACAGGCATAGACTATACAACCCAGCACAGAAATATGGTTCCACAGATCCATAAGAAAACTCAGATGTTCCTTCGAAACCTGAGTTGATTCACCAACTTCTATCTCAAGGAACCATCTATCTACTAACTGAACCACCAGTACCAAAATAACACTTATTTATCGCAAGTCACTTTTGCGATCAACTCTGCCTAATACCAAAAAAAACCTCTCTCTCTCTTTCAAACAGAACAGCTTATGCTGGCCTAGCCAACTTACCATAGAAATGAGTCCACTCTGCTGCTTCTGAATTCCACTTCAGAAAAACTACCCAGCCAGAAGACTCCTTACCAACTCAGAATACTCTGCTAAACTCAGCCACATCACCGAGCAGAATCACTTCTTACTCTTGTTCCAAAGAAATATCTTCAGAAATATCCATAGTCACTGCATCTCATCACGCAGCTACTACTTCCTGAGATATCAAGATACCATCACTCGCTTACTTCAGCCTTATCGACAGATCAAAACTCAATTCTGCACTTCAAAGATGAACTCCGAACCTTAACAGGTTTCCTTCAGAGATCGATGAAGTCCTTCATCGCTACAGAATTCACTCGAGATGGTATTAGATCTACAGTCTCGACAATACACTTCCAACCTCATCCATTCAAACTCCAACCAATGGTAGTCGTGTTACACACACATCTACCTCATCTACCTTTATAACTTATATTGGAATAACCTGAACAGGTAATCCAACAAATAGGCAGAAATATATATATATATATATTAAAAATACAAATACGCTCTCTCTAGACAAACACCACTCCAGAGACTAGGTATTCACTCAACCTAGCGCTCTGATACCAAATGAGATGACCCGACTTTTTTCTCCGCAAAAAGTCGTATCATCCTTAAGAAAGAAAGGGATAGAAAAGAGAAGAGAAAGAAGAGAAAGAAGAAACAACACAAGAATCTCAACAGCGGAACGAATAAATTATATTAATAACATAAGTATTACATAGTATACATCAATTATCAGAGTTACACAGACAATACAACACATACTAGACAGTTATAAACACTTGTCTAGTTATTACAACTCAATACATTACAGACAAACACTCAGAGATACCAACACAGCGGAAAACTATATATCTATACGCAGAAGCCTCCTGCTCCATTGCTCCTCCATAATTCGTCAAAGCTAACCTGAATCCCTTGGCTACTCGTAAAAATTTGAGTACCCAAGAGTTAAAGAAAAACAGCATGGGTCTGGTGTGAGTAACAGGTTAAAGTTGCTTAACTTTGAAAAACCTTTGAAAAGAAAAGGTATCACGTAAGACTTCCCACACATAAACTTGGAAAAGTTTTTACCTTACGCTAACCAAAACATTTGATAGGAAATCCAGTGATATTATAATAATGTCTAGGGTTTTCAAGTAAAATACAGAAATAGCTGAATTGCTTACATCTCATGTTCCAACATAGTTGGGCACAACTAATACGTACGGCACTTATTGGATTTTGGATTCCATCAATGGCTGGGCTACTGGGGTACCGCCCGTCACAGTACGTAGCCTAGATCACCGTACCGAGGAGTACGCCCGCTCCCCTGCAACACAAAGCCGGAACCATTCCTTACTGAACAGTTTCGAACAAGACCACCCCACAGTTGTGATCAGCAACCGCACCACTAAGACGAAATAAATGGACATCTAGACAGGGGTAAATCTCGCTCTCAAGTGGGGGCTACCCACAAAGCCTTGCTGCACCTCCCCTGTTTTAGCCATTCCCGGTTGATGAGGCTTGAGGCTACGATTGCCTTTATAGGACATAACACTTAGAATGCTCATCGTCCACCTGACGATGTTCTGAAAGCATTCAATCCATACAAGTTCGTTCCGGGCTCGAACGAAACCGAAGGCATTAACTCGTTACACTCATTTTGGAATCACCCTCAGAGTTAACGACGACAACCGTTGCACTCTGAATCTTCACCTTCACTTCAGATTCACGACCTAACGTTAATTTGGATCGATGTGGTTTTCGGATATCCAAATATGGAAACCCGGTCTCATCGAAATCCAAAACGTGTCTTTTAAGGCCAAGTTGTTTTAGAGTTTAAAATAATTCAATTCATTATCTATATACACACAGATAGATAATTCACAACGCAATAGATAATCAACATTATCATCAACAGATAATTCATATCAAAATCGGATAATCCATATTATCACCCAAAAGCAACCCATACATCCATATCACATAACATTACTCATCTCATAACTGAAATTACAAACCATACATGGCAATTAATACCAATCATCAAACATAAGCAATGACCTAGTGATCACACCATTTATAATTAATTTAAAATGAAATAAATTAATTACTTAATTTCTAATTAATTTAAAATGAATTAAATTAATTACTTCATCATTAAAGTCCTGCTTAACTTAACCATCAATTGATTACAAATCAATAAGATAAAACACCATATCAATATTCATTTCAATTAATCCTTATTGATTACCTATCTCTAATTACAATAAATAATTAGCCTTTAATATTAATTACACAAGTTAATTATATTAAACCCTTTGCAAATAATTAACTTGTAATTGATTAATTAATTAATTAGCTAAAATAAATTACATTAATCATTTATTCATTATTAATTATACCTTAATTAATCAATTCCAAATTACATCATTAATTAATTAATTAATGATTTCTGATTACATTTAATCAATCTCTCAATATAAATTAATTACATAAGTAATAAATCTGAAATTAATCCACACATGTATGTTAATTACCCTTGATTTCTAACACCCAGTAATTAACTACTTTAATTACTCATCCCATAAATTAATTACTCTTAATTAATTATTTCCATTTATCCCTTGATTAATTTCAAAGTAATTTAAATCCAAATTACTTCTATAATAAATATCTTTAATTACATTCAGTAATTATTAATTAATTACTCCCTTAAGTAATTACGAACCCATTAATTACATAAGTAATTATCAATAAATCCACAAATGTTTAAATTAACTTAACTTAATTAATCTAAACTAATCACATTAATCAAATTAATTACACCAAGTAATTAATTCATTAATTACTTTCATTAAGTAATTAAACATAAACAATTGATTATTATTAATTAATTAATGTAATTAATTATTAAAATTAATCACATTAATTAATTGTTAAATAATCTTAAGTTAATGACCTTCATTAACATTTCTTAATTACTTAATTAAGAGTTAACTTATACAAATCATTATTAATTATCAATTAATTAATATTTAATTACAATTTAATTAATCTCTAATTATTAATTGATTAAGTGTTAATTAAAATCTAATTTATCTTTAATCACTTGATTAAATAAATCTTAATCATTAATTAAAATTTAATTAACCGTCCTTAATTATAGATTAATTAACCTTAATTAATTAATCTCAAGTCTTGATTAATTAACTTAAAAATTATTAATTACTTAATTAAACATCCATATTATTCATTAATTAAATAATTTATATTCCATTTAAATTAATTTAATAATTTAAATGAAACCAATTTCTTAAGTTCTAAATTAAGAAACATTCTTCTAATATAAAGTATTTTAAACAATTTGTTTCAAACAAATTCAATTTAAAAATTTCTTTTAAATTTTAAACTGAAACACAATTTGAATTTTCATTCTAGATTCAAACTTAAAAATTTAAAACTTTACTTACACTTCCATCTTCATTTTCAAATTATTTAACCTTTTATAAAATAGCTAAAACAAATTTAAATTTAAAAAAAAACTTATTTTAAAAGTGACATTAAAATATAATTTCAGGTTTAAAAACTGAATTTAAAAACTTATTTTAAATTCTTATTTCATAAGTTAAAACTCATAGTTTTAAATTCAAAACAATGTTCCTTTATACTTTAAAAGTTTAAAATCTAAATTTAAATTCCCAGATTTAAATTAAATTCAAACTCAAATTTATCTACTAGAATTTCATATTTCAGTTTCCAGATTTAAACTTGTTTAAATTTAGTTGCATTTTAAAATTTTACATTTAAATTTAAAACAGAAAAACAGTTTCCTGTTTTAGTTTAAAACATCTTAAATTTTTGAATTCAAAAATGTTTCAGAACCCAAGAATTTAACTATTGATTTCATATTTAAATTTCAGGTTTAAAAATCTCAGTTTAAACTTCAACTTACATTTTCAACTTTACTTTTAAAATTAAAAACAGAAAACAGTTTCTGATTTTATTTAAAACCCAAAATAAAATTTAAAAACTCAATAATTACAAAGACAGAGATTTAAATTAGTAGAATTTATATCTAAATTCAGGTTTTCAAACTTAGTTTAAAATTTTAGTTTGTATTTTACTTTTTACTTCAAATTTATAAAACTTGGAAACAGGTTTCTGATCAAATTCTAAAACCTGAAACACTTCACAAACCCGAGCTCCTCATATTTTTACTTCGAGTCAGAAGCAACATTGCTTCGAGTCACTACACCAATTTACTCGAGACCATCACGAGCAACCAAACCCTGTAACCCAACATCACAAACATGCACGCCACTGCCCTATGCACCCACTCACCAACTCCGGCCATCACTGGCCACCATTAACGGATACCTACCATCGACCAGTAACCCCACATCACCCTTCAAACCTCAGATCCCCCAGAATTCAACTCGAATTTGAATTCATGTTTAAAACCAAAATGTAACGACCCGTAGATTTTAATAGTTTTAAATGCTTTCATTTAACTTATTTAATTGGATTTTGGTGAAATTTTAAATAAATTAATTTGCAAATAAAAAGTTAATATTTGGATTACGTATAATTAAATATAGCAAATGGTAAATTTTCAATTAATTTTATCAAAGTTTATTTCATTGTGAAATTCTATTTAAATTCAGGCTAGCTAATATTTGTTGATAATAAAGTATTTTTCAAACCTGTATATTTTTACATAGAAAAATTCTAAATCATCTTCTGACTGAGACGTCGTCTTTCGTTTTTCAAAATTTGGACTTCTATTACTACGTTTATCTTATTTCTGGCAAAAATAACAGCATTTTCGGTACCGATATTCGACTTTTGATCGGATGATCGTACCACTAATATCTGTATACCGTTTTGATCGTCTCATCGTGCTGATCTCCATGATATATTCATTTGCTTGTTTCGACGTCCGTTAAACAACGGAATCTGTAGAACATTTCACCTCATCGGTACGTTTCGGGCGTTTTGTTACTTGTGTCCATTTTAATTTCAAGCATCGGCCACTAGCCTTTATTTTAGTAATTATTTCATCAGTTGCTAAATTTTAGCCGTTGCCATCATTTCGTAAATCAAAAGTATAAGTTTGTTTACGTTGTATTTTATCTTTTTGAACAGTTGATATGTTAATTGCCTTTACAACTTTGTCCACGATTTGCTTAAATTTCTCTGGCCATCGTTTTTCCCTTTTTATCCTTGCCTTTTTCAAACTGATGACGTGCTGTACAAACATCAGAATTAATTGCTTTAAATTCTAGCAGTATCATAGGGTGACCGTTGATATTGCATTCATTTTTTTGTTTCGTTCAAAATTCTCTGACGCTTTGATTTGGATCACACGTTACATAAAAGTTATATATATATATATTATACAAAGCAGCAAAGCCTATCCATTTTGTTGAGACATAACATACTCCATTTGTTCACCTCCTCCCCTTCTCCTCTCCCTTCTCCATTATTTTCTCTGTTACTTTCCCTCCTTCCTTCTTTATGTTCGGCATCACTCACCATCTCCAACCTCATCAAACCTTTGCCACTGCCTCTCCAAACCATGCAACCACCCCACCGAGCATCACTTCGCCTCGGCCCCCACCTTCCGCCTCTTGATCCATGCCGTGCCCAGCGCGCTTCTGGAAACTCCATCGACCGCTCCCGGCTCCACCCAGCTGAACCCATCACGATAGTCGCCCACCCTAACATTAGCACCTCCACCTCCCGCACCACGACCAACTTCCAAGCCCAGTCATGCCACTCCAACCCACTGTGCCTCCCAACCTAAATCCCACTGCCACCCCGGCCCTCACCTCCGTTCCCACATGCACCGCATGCTGCTCTTCCAGCCAATGTTCCATCCTGGCCGTGAAGTTTTTCCTATCCCCTCTTTTTCCTCTGAATTTTTGAATGGAAGATATTATATGGTAAGTATATAAAGTGATAACTGCATATTTTTTTTTACCTTGCCTACTCTTCCTCTTCCGCCTATATAAATCGGCATGAATAATTTAGGCACGTGCCCTATTAATTAGTTATATATATCAAGCTTTGTATCCGTTGTTTTGCACTTCTCAAATTTCGCATTCGGTTCTAAAGGTTCATAGATATAATGTATGATGCTGTGTATATACATATAGTCTATTGAATTTTATTTTAAAAGGTTATATATATAAGGTCTGCCGTCATCTATGCATCTTGGAAACGTTTTATTTTCGTTTATTTTCACGGTGATGGCATTTGTCCCTTGTGGATGTGAATTATTTGATTTGAATGTTTTGATCCTTACTGTTATCTAAGGTATTAATTGGATCTGTGATATATGTTTAGCTTACAGTAGGTATATATACAGGTTCTGTTTAGAGGTTTAAGTCAAATTTTGATTTGGAAATATATATTCTATTTTAATATATGTCCTAAAAAAAGGTTTTAGAGAAGTTTTAATGTATAAAGGTCGTATAGGACAGGGTTTTATGAAAGTATGCTATGATATAATTAAAGGGATTTTGGTCTCTGGAATGTATACTAGGATTTTGGTTTTCATGTATGTTGAAATAATGAAACAATTTATGCAAGTTGCGCATTTTTTTAGCCCAGGTATTTATTAGGTTTGCATATGAAAAAAAGGCGCCTACATTTGGTTATGGTCTACATATGTTGTTTTATATGAAGTCTGCATAGTTAGTGGTCTGCATTTCTATTTTATTTTTGATTTCATATATAAAATTGATTTTCAAATATATGAGGCTTTAAATATATTATATTTATTGTACTTTAAATGGAAATTGATTTTAACAAATAATGTATATATTTTAGTTTACATCAATTGATTTGAATTCATTCCCATCGATTTCTTATCTATCAGCATGTCCGTCGAGTTCGTGTCAATCCAATTTTGATTTGGAATTCGTGCTTGGATCCGTAACTCATCTCATTATCGTTCATCTCTAGCCTCAAAAGGTGAGCAATCACTCACGATTAACGTTCTTTTATTTATTAAATTTGATTTCAATTGAAACGACAATTGAAATATGTTGTTGCAGTTATTTAAATTGTTATATTTATGCTATTACCTGTATCTGTTCACCTACGGGATATGACACCATATCCTATTGTTTGTACTTTATTTAATTTCTGATGATATATTCCTGTTGTATATTATTATCATATCCTGCTATATTTTTGTTATCTGTTATCACTCTGCAAGTTCCCTGTAGGTTAGAATTCCCTATGGGTTGAAATGATACATATCCGAACAGACTTTAGAATAGGAGAATTTCGTTATGGGTTGAAATGATAGACCCAAGCGATTTTCATTTAATTAAATTGGGATTACGGGTTGAAATGATATCCGCCTGTATAAATTTAGTGTACGGATTGAAATGATAAATATCCATAGCACTTGACTCTATGATAGAAAATATATACAGACACCGTTGGTCCATATAATTATTTTGAAAAAAAAATTCTACAGTTTGAAGAGAAATATATGGGATTTAAATAAATATTGGTTCTTAAAATATTATATATAAATGGAAATTTTATATATAGATTTAATATTAATATTATTAAGATTGATTTAATCCATATAATATGTTTAAGTAGTATTTAAGATCTATGTTTCAAAATTTACCGTTGTGAAAATTTGAATAATTAAGATTGGGAGATGAAATTGGTTTTTATTAAAAATGGTATTTAAATAAGGATTTATTTAATTAAATCAATTTGAAATTATTGAATGGGAAATATAAAGGTATGATTTTATAACTGG
The DNA here is from genome assembly GCA_030765085.1 of Allium cepa. Lineage (NCBI taxonomy): Eukaryota > Viridiplantae > Streptophyta > Magnoliopsida > Asparagales > Amaryllidaceae > Allium > Allium cepa. The sequence continues at coordinate 293,918,431 of CM060941.1, read as the reverse complement.
ATTTTGATTTAAGCGATTTAATGAATATTTTCACGTTTAAATAAATTAAGGAAAATATTGAGTAGAAATGGAATTTAAGGTTACTTAAATAATATTGAATCAAATGAGGAAGTATTTCAAGACTAAATGATAGTGAGGTTAAATCGAGATCTATATGAATTTGTTAAATTGAACATTTAAATATTAAAGCTTTGAACTATATTGGAATTTAAATGATTTATTTTGAGATTTGGATCTGTATGAAAAATCAAAATAGTTGAATTGTTATTTAGAAACTAAAATTAAATTAAAATGAAAATTTAGGTTGAACTAAATTCAATTTATCATGTAGAAAACTAAATTGAATAAAATTTAGTTTGAAACGCTGAATACTTAAAGTTTTGAAATATATTGAAATATAAGGGGGTATTGGTGATTTCAAACCCGAATTGGGATCGATAAAATTTAAGTGGTTAATTTAAGATTTAAATTGGATTTAAATTGATAATTTGAGATTGAATTAAATTTGAATGGGAAGGTCGGGTTGATGCTGAAACGATATGTTAAGTTGAGGGAATTGAATACTTTACTTTATAAATTATTTATTTTATATAAATACTATTTTGGGAAATATAGAGATAATTGAAATAAAATGATATTTGGTTTGAAGTATAAATAAATGGGAATGGCCACGGCGTATAGTATATATTTCTACCTTTTAGATATTTCCATGGACCCTTGGAGGATGGTTATCCCAAACATCTTTTAAGTTATTTGTATTTCAGTTGATATTTCACTTGAGTTGGATTTATTGATATAAGAATGTTAATCCTGACTCGAGTGTTTGTGTTTTGCTTTACGCTCGAGTCAGACTGAGTGATACAGCATTTGAGACTCGTCTTTGGAGTTCGGAGCTTCATTTGGAGATCCAACTATCGATTCAGATTCTAGCCTTTCTAGTTGATTGGTTCAGAGAAGTCGTCTGTTGCATTGGAGACTTCACTGCATTTGAACTATTTGGTTGTATTTTATTTCTAACTTTGATGTATATAGTAGCTTCATGAACTGCTATTCTTTATCTATTCCGCTGCATCATATTACTCTGTGATCTGTGATTGATTTATTTATTGTATATTTTAAGTTTTGCCAAATTTTAATTAACAATTCGGTATTTTGAATTATTCAAGTCGGACATGTATGGTTTTATTGTCGATTTGAATGGTCCAAAATAGCGGGTCGTTACAGTTGGTATCAGAGCTTTGGCTCTAGGTAAACTTAGCATATATGGTAAATTTATTTACAGAATCACTTTCGCTCGAGTTGAATCTCTTCCTTTCTGACTCGATTTCCTTTGAATTTTGGAATGTCCCTCGGTTCCAAAATTCATTCTTGTCTCTCTCTATTTATATTCTTTTGATTCTGGAGTATCCAATAACTCCACTAAATGATTTGTAAAGGGGGATGAAAACTCCTTTACAATTTGCGTCGATTCACCGAAGATTTTTGTATCCTTGGTTTAGATGCTACTATCTCCTGTTATTCCAAATTCTATCTCTAGCGATCGAATGTCGAATTGCCTCAGAATTCTACACCGATCTAATTTTGGAATCACGGTTGATAGGTAAAGGTCACCCGCGATTTATAGAAGTATATCCATCTTATATTTTGTAATTTAATTATCTCATCTTCGTTGAGCCTTGCTTCGAATCAGAATTCTATTTGACTAGAGTCCCTCTAATTTAAATCTCTATCTTTGTTTTGAAATCCATTCTTGAATCACCCTTTGAAAAATCGGGTATGTTTGTATTTTTGAAATTGTTTTATATATCGAAATTATTATTTTGATAACTATGATTTTATTCTATATATAAAAAAATGTTTTCGATAAGGATTATATACCTATATATAAAACAAATAAGAAATGTTATTCTATATATATAAAAGTTTTGAAAGGATTTTAAATTTTGAAAAATTATAAGAAATTGATTTATATAAAAATAAATTAATAACTGTAGAGTTAAATTTGAAATTCGAGAATTGAATACCGGTATTGTGAAATTGGTTTTAAGATTTTGGAAAATATATATACATAATATGATTTAAATGTATTTTTTCGAATAAGAAATGTTTCAAACGTGTTCAAATGAATTCCAATAATTTTGATGAAATTTCAAAGAGGTTTTCAAGAAAATAGAAGTCTAGAACTCACTTATGTCACTGGAGAATAATTTCGGTGATGAGTGCACGCATCATCGACATTGATTTTCGAGTTTCAGAGTGGGGGAGAGGCCACTTTAATAGCTCGCTATGCGAGTGATTTTGTAAAACCATTTTTGATTTCAAATTCCGAAGTATAGTTCGATATTTTAGAAAGATATAAATATATATTTGAAACAATTTAAAGTGAGACCGGTGTTCAGTCCTCGAGTTGCAAATTTGTTTTGGTATAACCCTATATATTGAAATTGATTTATTGTTGATTTTCAACTCTTGAATTGAAAATGTGATTTCCCCTTCTCATTTTGAAGGGTCGAACACTTCCAAGTCAAGGTCTAAAATTTTAAAACTAAGAAATTTCGAAGAGTATAAAATGTTTGATAAAGAATATAGATTTAGTTGAAATGTTTTGAAAAAAAAAATATAGTTTTGAATAATAGTTTTCAGAAAGGTAAATTGAATATTTCAACTAGAAATAGATAGTTTAAAAGTTTTAAAGGGATAATTATAAATTTGGAAACCATTTGAGTATAATTGATTTTGAGAAAATTTTTAGTTTTGAAATTAAATTGAAATTAAAAACCAGTACTCTTATGGAGATTTTGGAAATGAATTTGTTTGACTTGAATTATTTTAATTTAGAAACTGGGATAATTTTCTAAACCTATTATTTTGGGAACTTTGAAATTTAGATACTTAATTTGGAAGAAAATTTGGTGAAATCATATATGATTTGGAAACTGAATGGATATTGAATGATTTTGAAATTGAGAACCTTATATTATTAAGCACTTGATTTGGGAGTAGTCGAACTTATATAAATTGGATTTGTAAAAGTATGAAATTGATTTGAAATCCATTGATTTGAAAGGTACTCAATTTGGAAAAAGATTTTATATAATCGAAGTCTGTATAAGTATGATTTGATCTACTATTGATTTCGAAAGTATTCGATTTGGGAAAAATAGAATCCTATATATATGGACTTTATATAAGTACAATATTTGAAAGTGATTTGAAAAGGTACTATATGATATATATTTTCGAAGTAAAGATATGGAAAGTGCCTTCTGCTTGATATTCGCTTTGTGGCCACATCGTGGATTCATTCTATCGATATTATTCTCTCTGATTTTTGGTTTTCCGGATGTAATACTCGAGTGTTCCCACCGTGGCGTAACCCATGGTTTCTTTTTTTTTCTCTCGCGAATGCATAGCGCAATTGCCTGGCTGAGTCTTGCCTAGGGGTACGGATTGTTTCCTGGGGGATCCAGGCGTAACCATTGTGTATCCTGCAATCTGTGTAGGTCGCGAATAGTAGCGCAAGTGCCTGGCTGAGTCTTTCCTAGGGGTACGGATTGTTTCCTGGGGGATCCAGGCGTAACCATTGTGTATCCTGCACTCTACTAGTCATCATGGCGTAACTCGCAGGGCTGAGAAAGCTTACGGATATGGATTGTTTCCTGGGGGATCCAGGCGTAACCATTGTGTATCTACGAACCATGGTCGGACAAAGGTTTTGGTTTGGTTGTTTTGTTTGGATTGTACTTTCCATATCTGTTTTAAAGGTTTTTCAAGTATTTTCACTGGGTATTAACACAAGTCTACTAAGTACTTGAAGAATTCTAGCTTTGCGCCTGATCAACACATGGCCAGAGTCTGCAAGAACGAGGATAAACTTGTTAAAACATCGAGTTATAAAAGTATTTTCGAAAGGAAAGTTTATTTCGATATAATAGTATTTTATTATAAAAGCGTTATTATAAGGGTATTTATTATAAAAGTATTTTTCCCAACAAAGAAATTTTGAATTAATATTTGAAATTTAAATTCTTATGGTTCTAGATTAATTATTCGTGCCCGATACTATTCCTTGCATCAACCTTATTTGCTCAGTTTAGTTATTCACCTTGATTCTGTTTTCCAAATCTACCTTCCTTCCTTTTTGGATATATCCTTTAAAATATTGTTTAATTATATACTACATGGTTTAATAGAAAATTTTAGTGTTATAAATATTTTAGAAGTTATTTATCTAAAATAAAACATATTTAAAAAAAATGATTTGTGATCTAATAATAATATTTGGGAGGTATCTTGAAACAAAATAAAAATTTATGAATTTTGGATTTAATATTTCAATAGCTTCTTTGTAAATATAAGTAATAATGTAAATAATTGTTTTCAAAGGAGTTTGAAAAGTATTAAAGAAAATTAAATTTCAAATGAAGTTTTCAAATAGATATTTCAAATAAAATTTGTGTAGTTTAAAAAAATTAATTGTTTATCTTGTCTTTCAATCTATATTCTTTCTGTTTGTTTGTTCTCCTACCTCCTTCCTTTTCGGGGACGAAAAGTTTTGAGTGGGGGAGAATGTAACGACCCGTAGATTTTAATAGTTTTAAATGCTTTCATTTAACGTATTTAATTGGATTTTGGTGAAATTTTAAATAAATTAATTTGCAAATAAAAAGTTAATATTTGGATTACGTATAATTAAATATAGCAAATGGTAAATTTTCAATTAATTTTATCAAAGTTTATTTCATTGTGAAATTCTATTTAAATTCAGGCTAGCTAATATTTGTTGATAATAAAGTATTTTTCAAACCTGTATATTTTTACATAGAAAAATTCTAAATCATCTTCTGACTGAGACGTCGTCTTTCGTTTTTCAAAATTTGGACTTCTATTACTATGTTTATCTTATTTCTGGCAAAAATAGCAGCATTTTCGGTACCGATATTCGACTTTTGATCGGATGGTCGTACCACTAATATCTGTATATCGTTTTGATCGTCTCATCGTGCTGATCTCCATGATATATTCATTTGCTTGTTTCGACGTCCGTTAAACTACGGAATCTGTAGAACATTTCACCTCATCGGTACGTTTCGGGCGTTTTGTTAGTTGTGTCCATTTGAATTTCAAGCATCGGCCACTAGCCTTTATTTTAGTAATTATTTCATCAGTTGCTAAATTTTAGCCGTTGCCATAATTTCGTAAATCAAAAGTATAAGTTTGTTTACGTTGTATTTTATCTTTTTGAACAGTTGATATGTTAATTGCCTTTACAACTTTGTCCACGATTTGCTTAAATTTCTCTGGCCATCGTTTTTCCCTTTTTATCCTTGCCTTTTTCAAACTGATGACGTGTTGTACAAACATCAAAATTAATTGCTTTAAATTCTAGCAGTATCATAGGGTGACCGTTGATATTGCATTCATTTTTTTGTTTCGTTCAAAATTCTCTGACGCTTTGATTTGGATCACACGTTACATAAAAGTTATATATATATTATACAAAGTAGCAAAGCCGATCCATTTTGTTGAGACATAACATACTCCATTTGTTCACCTCCTCCCCTTCTCCTCTCCCTTCTCCATTATTTTCTCTGTTACTTTCCCTCCTTCCTTCTTTATGTTCGGCATCACTCACCATCTCCAACCTCGTCAAACCTTTGCCACTACCTCTCCAAATCATGCAACCATCCCACCGAGCATCACTTCGCCTCGGCCCCCACCTTCCGCCTCTTGATCCATGCCGTGCCCAGTGAGCTTCTGGAAACTCCATCGACCGCTCCCGGGTCCACCCAGCTGAACCCATCACGATAGTCGCCCACCCTAGCATCAGCACCTCCACCTGCCGCACCACGACCAACTTCCAAGCCCAGTCATGCCTCTCCAACCCACTGCGCCTCCCAACCTAAATCCCACTACCACCCCGGCCCTCACCTCCGTTCCCACATGCACCGCATGCTGCTCTTCCAGCCAACGTTCCATCCTGGTCGTGAAGTTTTTCCTATCCCCTCTTTCGCCTCTGTATTTTTGAATGGAAGATATTATATGGTAAGTATATAAAGTGATAACTGCATATTTTTTTTACCTTGCCTACTCTTCCTCTTCCACCTATATAAATCGGCATGAATAATTTAGGCACGTGCCCTATTAATTCGTTATATATATCAAGCTTTGTATCCGTTGTTTTACACTTCTCAAATTTCGCATTCGGTTCTAAAGGTTCATAGATATAATGTATGATGCTGTGTATATATATATAGTCTATTGAATTTTATTTTAAAAGGTTATATATATAAGGCCTGCCGTCATCTATGCATCTTGGAAACGTTTTATTTTCGTTTATTTTCACGGTGATGGCATTTGTCCCTTGTAACGACCCGGTATTTTCAACCATTCGCATCCATTGTAAGTGTATGGGTAGACACTCATGCCGTAATTGAATTGCTCAAAATACCGCGTTGTAAATAAAAATTTGGCAAATCTCAGAATATACAGTAAATAAAAAATCACAGACACAGAGTATATAAAAATGCAGCAGAAGAAAAAGAGATAGTAGTTCATGAAGCTACTATATAAATATGAGATACATCAGAGTTAAATAAGATACAACAGAAGAGTAACTGGATACATCAGGTACAAATCAGATACATCACTGAACCACTGGATACTGAAACAAAATAGATGGCTGGATCTTTAAAGAAAGCTCCAACGCCGAAGGTGAATCTTGAATGCTAACTCAATCAATCTGACCCGAGCGTAAAGCAAAACACATAACCCTCGAGTCAGGACATAAATACTTATAAACTGTAAATCAACTCAAGTGAATAGTAACAAAATGCATCAGTAACTTAAAGGATGCTTGGGACCGCCCATCCTCTAAGGATCCGTTAAACTATTTACTATGTAGTAATATACGCTATATACGGTAGTGTCTAATCAGTAAAGTATAATCATATAGAAAATAGCGTTAAGAGGATGGTGAACTTTAACGCGGTCGGATCTTTAAAACCAAAATCGTAGTAGGCTCGATATAAGGATATGACACGGCACGCGAGGCAATGCCAGGGTGGATACACCATTTGCACTCCCGGACTGGTGGTGACGGCAACCCAGCAACTTCCGCCCACCTCGAACAATACCCCGAATCAAAAGTGGCGCCACCGAATCGAATCACAACAGTAATAGAATGGTTTCCGATGGAGCATGCTCGATGAAAGGGTGCGACCCTTTGTGTAGCCCGGTATAGCTCCTGTTTTAGTCATATATGCCAACTCACAGGAGTTGGGTCCACGTAATATATACCTCGAGAACGTCGCCACCATCCTACTTCATTCTGGAATCTCCACCACGTACACAGTTGTTAAAGTGGTTTTTGGTATTGGCCGGCTATAAGACAATATCCGATCCCGGTCTCTTTAACAACCAATCGTTATTATAACTCGTAGTTATGACTTTTTTTTTTAAAACAATATTTATACTTCAAAATAAAATATTATTTCAACCCAAATCTGTATCAAAATAAAGATTAAATCATTCCAGAATATCATATCTTTCAGATCTTCTTTTCAAATCATTTTAATATCAAAATATCATATCTTTCAAAACTCCATTTTCAAACCATTTTAATATCAAAATATCATATCTTCCAAAACCACATTTCAATCATTTAATATATCAAAATATCAAATCTTTTCGAAACCACATTTCAATCATTTAATATATCAAAATATCATATCTTTTCGAAACCACATTCATTTCAAATCATTATTCATTTTGTTCAATTTAAAATATCATTTCAATCCATATTTCAAAACAGTATATATTCCAAAAATCATTTTTAATCATTAAAATGAAGTTATTATGTTTAATAATTAAATTATTAAATTTCCAAAATTTTCGACTTCCAAAGTTCATTTATTCACTTAAGTTTATCAAAGCAGTGAAAATTCACTTTTCGTGGCATTTAGAAAATGCTACGGAAAAATACATTCAAACAGTTCAATTTAACAAAAGACAACATTTTAAAATGTTGTAATAGGGTTTACTTAAATTTCGAATAAACTTAGTTAAATTCAACAATTTATAGCACTTACAAAAATTGCTATAATAACTTTTAATTCAATTTAGCTTTTTAGTTCATTATCATCAACTACAGCATTTTCAAATGCTGTAATATCATTTACATTGTAATTAATAGCATTTCAAAAATACAGTCAATTAACTTCAAATATTCAATATAATTTCTCAACCAATTATATTTCTATTAAAACATTTTTTTAACTTATAAAGTCATACATTTTCACATTTATAACATCATTTAATTTTTCCTCAAGTTCATGATTTTACAAGGTTAAATTTCCATTCAAAAATCAAGATTTAATAATAATCCACTTATTAAAATGCAATGTTCAATTTTTAATCCATTACATTAACTTTCAACTTAACACTTAAGTTCAAATTCTCAAATATAACTTAGTTTTATTTTTATTTGCTTAACTAAAAGTTCACTTTTACGTCAATTTCATAAATTTCCAATTCTAGTTATATTTCAAAGTTTCAACTTAAATATTTATTCATTTCACATTTCAACTTATTAAAAAAAAATCATAAATATGATAAAAATCATTTTAAATTCATTTAAATTCAAATTATCATAAATTTATTAAAATTTCATACTCAATTAAATTTCCAATTATAATTAAATCAAAATTTCCAAAATAACTCACGTTCAAATTTCTAACTTTTTCATTAATTCATTGCACTTACAATTATTCAGAAAATCAATAATAATTTACAAAAATCCCTTTTTTAAAAAAAAATCAAAATATTATAATAATTAAATTTCTAAAATATTTTAAAATTTTAGAAAAACATATTTTAACTACGGGCCTGTATAAAATTTTCTACGCTAGGTAAAGTGATACGGGGAATATATCATTTCAACCCGTAATTTACAAAGAAAAATCCGGGTTTTATCATTTCTAACCCGCAGTCCTAAGTCAAAATGAAAATTTTAAAACCATTCATGCCTATCATTTCAGCCCATAACAATTTTTTTCTAACAGGGAACTTGCAGTGTGATCATATGCATAAATAATATCAACAAGGTCAATATCACAATATACAGTCATATATCAGATGTCAGGTGAAAATTAACAGTTTTAACATCGTAATAATATGGTAATAACATGGCATAACATATCATATGATCATCATTAACTTGCATAAACATTTTTTTATTACTAAACACTTGTCATCAATTCACTTTTCATAAGTATAAATGTCAGAGTGAGAAAGACTCACCTTTTCAAGCTGAAGACCAAAACAACATACAAGCACGACTCCAAAGGCACGACAAGCACAATTGCACGACTTTTGATTTGAGTTGAAAGATAGCCAAGATATGATTTTGTAACAACCCAAAACAAAACAAACAAGACAATATATAAACATTCAACATAAAATAACATTGAAACAATTTTGAAATACAAAGCAAAATGAACAAGATAGATTGGACCTTGCTTCAACCACTTCAATGCTTGGCCTAAGGGACACTTATGCTTGGATATGATGATGCTTTGGCTCAGGTATGACATCATATAGGTCAGGTTTAACATCATATAGGCAAGGCAACAAGTGGAGATGAAGGTGTAGTGGTGCAACATAAAGCATATATAGGGTCAAGGTTAAATAAGTTGAGTTTTTGACATTCTTGGATCGGCCATGGGCATGTGGTGTCTTGGCCATGCTTGTACAGGTCTGGACAGTAGCTAGAGCGGCGACCAAAGGTGGTGGAGTGGCTGGTGGTGGTGGCTAAGGGGTGGCCAAAGCAAGATATGGAGGGTAGGTGATGATATGTGTGGTCTAGGCAATGTTTTAAGGAGTTTTGTGGAAGTTTTGTGGTGCTAGCTTCAATGGATGGGCACGGCTTGGTCATAGTCTGATTTCCAGAGGGTGTTGGGTGATGTGGAAGAGGATGGAGGTCAGGTCAGAGGTGGTGGAGGTGGCTATGGTGGTGGTTTGGGTGGTGGTTGAAGTGGATGAGCATGTAGAGGTCAAATAAGCATGGATCTAGGCATCTAGGTTGTAATTTGAGGGGTTTGACCATCAAAAGGGGTTCGACCATGGTCAGATCTGATGGGATAGATGGTGGTGATGGTTGGGAAGAGGTGTAGGAGGTGGTGGCCGTGGCTATGGAGGAGAGGCCAAGCAATACACATGAGAAAACAAGGCAAAATATAAGAAAACAATGGAAAAAGAAGAGCAAAAAGAAGAGGAAAAGAGGAGCCATTACCAAACCTTTCTAGCCATGAAAAATGAAGTGGAGAGGAATGTTTTCACGTGAAAATGAGGTAAGAAATGCACAGCTACAATAAAGAAAGGAACGGTCAAAGAAAATTAAATCTATTAATTGGAAAAGAAACGGAAGAAGAAACGTTAAAACGGTTTTACGTTTCTTTGCTTTCAAACCTTTTAAACTTCCTATATATATATTCATATACATCTTAAATAACTGAAAACACTTATAAATTTCAGTTAGAATTCGAAAATATAACAGATAAACAAAATATTAATAATTAAATATTAATTAGATATGATTTAAAATAAGAAAAATAGCACAGAAAATGAAAACTTGACTTAAGAATTAGAAATAACTTCAATGTACTTTGGAAAAATTTACTTTAATTTAAATACATGTAAAATGAATAAAATAAAGTAAAACACAGCAAATAAAAGTGTGTGCATAAAATAAATAAATAAATTTTAATTATATATAATTAAATTAAGAAAATGGCTTAAAATTGTAGACTAGGCTTTAAAATTAGAAATAAATTCAAATGAACTTTAGAAAAATTATATTATCATTTTAAAAATACTTAAAAGTCAAAATATACATCATATAACATATTATCACATATTAAAATAAAATATAACCAAGAAGAAGTAACTTATACAATTTAAAATAGTCATTGTTAAATAACCCTATATACGCACAATATTGTAAAGGGTATAACTTTCACAATTTACATCCAAATTCAATGAAACGAAAAGTGGTGTTCTTAGAATTTTATGTACTTTCATAATAAAAGAAAAAAAATTAAATTTTTAAAATTTTAAAATTTTAAGTTGAAAGTCACAGTTTGACTATTTTGACCAAAATCAGCATTTCAGGCAAATATTCAACTTACACAAGTTTGGAATTATAACTCATATAAAAATCAAGATTATATTTAAATAATAAATTTAATCATTTCAAATAAGTAAAATAAGTTTTTAAATCAAAATCTTACATTAAAAATAATTAAAATATACAATAAAATAATTACAAAATACAGAGTTGTTACATCCCTTGTGGATGTGAATTATTTGATTTGAATGTTTTGATCCTTACTGTTATCTAAGGTATTAATTGGATCTGTGATATATGTTTAGCTTACAGTAGGTATATATACAGGTTCTGTTTAGAGGTTTAAGTCAAATTTTGATTTGGAAATATATATTCTATTTTAATATATGTCCTAAAAAAAAGGTTTTAGAGAAGTTTTAATGTATAAAGGTCGTATAGGACAGGGTTTTATGAAAGTATGCTATGATATAATTAAAGGGATTTTGGTCTCTGGAATGTATACTAGGATTTTGGTTTTCATGTATGTTGAAATAATGAAACAATTTACGCAAGTTGCGCAATTTTTTTAGCCTAGGTATTTATTGGGTTTGCATATGAAAAAAAGGCGCCTACATTTGGTTATGGTCTACATATGTTGTTTTATGTGAAGTCTGCATAGTTAGTGGTCTGCATTTCTATTTTATTTTTGATTTCATATATAAAATTGATTTTCAAATATATGAGGCTTTAAATATATTATATTTATTGTACTTTAAATGGAAATTGATTTTAACAAATAATGTATATATTTTAGTTTACATCAATTGATTTGAATTCATTCCCATCGATTTCTTATCTATCAGCCTGTCTGTCGAGTTCGTGTCAATCCAGTTTTGATTTGGAATTCGTGCTTGGATCCGTAACTCATCTCATTCTCGTTCATCTCTAGCCTCAAAAGGTGAGCAATCACTCACGATTAACGTTCTTTTATTTATTAAATTTGATTTCAATTGAAACGACAAATGAAATATGTTGTTGCAGTTATTTAAATTGTTATATTTATGCTATTACCTGTATCTGTTCACCTACGGGATATGACACCATATCCTATTGTTTATACTTTATTTAATTTCTGATGATATATTCCTGTTGTATATTATTATCATATCCTGCTATATTTTTGTTATCTGTTATCACTCTGCAAGTTCCCTGTAGGTTAGAATTCCCTATGGGTTGAAATGATACATATCCGAACAGACTTTAGAATAGGAGAATTTCGTTATGGGTTGAAATGATAGACCCAAGCGATTTTCATTTAATTAAACTGGGATTACGGGTTGAAATGATATCCACCCGTATAAATTTATTGTATGGATTGAAATGATAAATATCCATAGCACTTGACTATATGATAGGAAATATATACAGACACCGTTGGTCCATATAATTATTTTGAAAAAAATTCTACAGTTTGAAGAGAAATATATGGGATTTAAATAAATATTGGTTCTTAAAATATTATATATAAATGGAAATTATATATATAGATTTAATATTAATATTATTAAGATTGATTTAATCCATATAATATGTTTAAGTAGTATTCAAGATCTATGTTTCAAAATTTACCGTTGTGAAAATTTGAATAATTAAGATTGGGAGATGAAATTGGTTTTTATTAAAAATGGTGTTTAAATAAGGATTTATCTAATTAAATCAATTTGAAATTATTGAATGGGAAATATAAAGGTATGATTTTATAACTGGATTTTTATTTAAGTGATTTAATGAATATTTTCACGTTTAAATAAATTAAGGAAAATATTGAGTAGAAATGGAATTTAAGGTTACTTAAATAATATTGAATCAAATGAGGAAGTATTTCAAGACTAAATGATAGTGAGGTTAAATCGAGATCTATATGAAATTGTTAAATTGAACATTTAAATATTAAAGCTTTGAACTATATTGGAATTTAAATGATTTATTTTGAGATTCAGATCTGTATGAAAAATCAAAATAGTTGAATTGTTATTTAGAAACTAAAATTAAATGAAAATGAAAATTTAGGTTGAACTAAATTGAATTTATCATGTAGAAAACTAAATTGAATAAAACTTAGTTTGAAACGCTGAATACTTAAAGTTTTGAAATATATTGAAATATAAAGGGGTATTGGTGATTACAAACCCGAATTGGGATCGATAAAATTTAAGTGGTTAATTTAAGATTTAAATTGAATTTAAATTGATAATTTGAGATTGAATTAAATTTGAATGGGAAGGTCGGGTTGATGTTGAAACGATATGTTAAGTTGAGGGAATTGAATACTTTACTTTATAAATTATTTATTTTATATAAATACTATTTTGGGAAATATAGAGATAATTGAAATAAAATGATATTTGGTTTGAAGTATAAATAAATGGGAATGGCCACGGTGTATAGTATATATTTCTACCTTGTAGATAGTTCCATGGACCCTTGGAGGATGGTTATCCCAAACATCTTTTAAGTTATTTGTATTTCAGTTGATATTTCACTTGAGTTGGATTTATTGATATAAGAATGTTAATCCTGACTCGAGTGTTTGTGTTTTGCTTTACGCTCGGGTCAGACTGAGTGATACAGCATTTGAGACTCACCTTTGGAGTTCGGAGCTTCATTTGGAGATCCAACTATCGATTCAGATTCCAGCCTTTCCAGTTGATTGGTTCAGAGAAGTCGTCTGTTGCATTGGAGACTTCACTGCATTTGAACTATTCGGTTGTATTTTATTTCTAACTCTGATGTATATAGTAGCTTCATGAACTACTATTCTTTACCTATTCCGCTGCATTATATTACTCTGTGATCTGTGATTGATTTATTTATTGTATATTTTAAGTTTTGCCAAATTTTAATTAACAATTCGGTATTTTGAATTATTCAAGTCGGACATGTATGGTTTTATTGTCGATTTGAATGGTCCAAAATAGCGGGTCGTTACACAAAACCTGGAACATCATTTCCCCCTTTCAATGCTTGACCTGTCAACGGCGAGTTCTCCCATCTCCGGCCACTATCACCTTTGAAACTCCGTCAACAACTTCATCAACCCCTCATCTAGCAATACCCTAAAGATCTTAGAACTCGATCCATAGTTGAAGCCGAAGTACTCAAATTCTTAAACCCAGTAAAACTAGGGTTCATAACTGAAAATCCCAAATTACAACATCACAAATGAATTTCAATTCAAACTAAAAAATTTCCCAGTATCACTGATAGCTTCACCAATTTCAGGAGCAAATTCAACTCAAATAAACATAAGAATCAACAGTGATTACCCAAATGTTGAATTACAGTAAAATATGAACTGTTTCCTGCCTATTCCTATAAAAATTATAATTCTAAGTTTAGAATTCATGATTTTATATGATGTTTTGGTTTATAACTCTGAAACAATGTTCTGTAAAGTTTGAATTATTCATCTTATACACTTAATTTCTATGTTAACCTTACTTCCAGGCATACACAATATTGTTTAACATATATAAAGTTTTTAAAACTTACTTTATCTTGAAATAAACAAATTTCATTCAAATATAAATCATAATAGAAACAGATCAAAGAATATCTTTTAAATCAACTAAAACTTGTACTGTAAATGGTCAGTAGCATAAGTAAACAACATGCATTCCATTCAAATATATACCCAGAAATGTTTTTGACAGTAAGCATAGGCCTACTTATCTTCATGAATATCAAGCAACCATCTTTTATAAAAAAAATTAAAAAATATTTAGGTTACTCACCTGAAATAAAAATGCAGACAGAGCTATGTTTTTGAAAGCTTCCAAAATTTCTTTTTAAATCCTGCTTGAACTTTGCAAATGTTTTAATGCCTTTAAACTTGAGCTTCAGTTGTTTGACGCTTTTAAACTTGTTTAAAAATGCTTCCAGATTTAAAGAATTCATGAATGCAGACTTTGCTTGCTTCATGGTTGTAGATGCAAATTCCCCAGGTTGTAGATTGAAGAAAACAAAATGCAGGTGTTTCATTTCCAGATTCTAATCACCCAGGTTTTTTTTAAAGTATTTGATTTTGAAATTTTGAGGAGATGAACTTTGCAGATTTGAGGAATGCAATTGGTTTTACAGGAAATTGAATAGGTTATCATGATTTTCAGATTTGAGGAATGAAGAGTTTTGATTAGGTTTTAAGTTGGAAGTTTTCTCTTAGTTTATGAAATGAAAAATGAGAAAAGGAAGGGAAAAGAAAACATGCAAGTTATATAACAATATTTTCGATTTAAATTAAAATTAAAGGAAAATTAAAACTAAAATTTTGACACATGGCTTAAGCTATTAACACTTGTAAATATCTTGCTTAAATACTTAACCCATGTTCACTTATATCTTAAATTACATACACATGTCATTTTAAATGATTTGTTATTTTAATTAAAGTGTTAAAGAAAATTAAACTTAATTAATTAGTTCCATTAACACCTAGTTATGTATATAATTAATTTCTAAAGAATAAAGCAAAGTGTTATTATAAATAAAACAATAGACAAATAAATCATTTGACAAAGATACTTTTAAACAATTAAAATAAATTTATAAAAGAGGTTGTAACTTAAATGAATACATGTTTCATATTTTAAATTGTAATTTAAATTTCATATTAAATTAACAAATCACATTTTATAAAACAATATTTTAAAAAGAATAAAACAAACATTTTAGAACCTTATTTTAAATATTCAAATTTGAATCAAAATATTTTAAACCAATAAAACATTTATCTTATATTTAAAATCATTTAGTTATTTTATTAAATAGTTTTTGAAAAGCTTAAATCCAAAAATAAATCACAATTTCCCAATTTCAAAATATTAAAATTATGTTATACTAATTTAATTAAAAACAACTTATCTATTTAAAATATATATAAATACATATACATTATTAAATAGAAAATAGATTTATTAGTTTATTAAAAATAAATTTACAAATTAAATATTTAAATGAAGAAGATTATTAAATCAAATCAAATTTATTAACAAAAATTATCAATTCAATTTAAATTTAAACACAAATTATTAAATTTATATTGTCCAAAATTCCAGGATATTACAATTTCTGGCGGCTCTGTGCCTCTTTCATTCTCAAACAAATAAGATCAATCTTTTCAGAAGAGTCACGAACAAAATCTGGACCAAGAATAAGCTTCTTCCCAGATTCCAACCAACAAGAAGGTGATCGACATGGCCTTCCGTATAAATCTTCGAAAGGAGCCATATACTAGACTGAAAACTATTGTTGTAGAAGAACTCTACAAGAGGTAGGCGTTCCTCCCAACTACCACCGAAATCAAAAATGCAAATACGGAGAAGATCTTCTAAGATACGGTTCACCCGTTCAGTCTGCCAGTCAGACTACGGATGATAAGCTGTGCTAAAATTAAGCTTTGTCCCCAAAGCTTGCTGAAGACTCTTCCAAAAATGACTCGTGAATAAAGGATCACGGTCACTCACAATAGAACTAGGAACACCGTGAAGTCTCACGATTTCCTTGACATATAACTCAGCCAAATGCGAAGCAGTCCTATTAGACTTAATAGGAACAAAATGAGCAGACTTAGTGAGGCGATCAACAATAACCCAAATGCTAGAATGGTCTGATCTCGAACAAGGTAGGCCGTCAATGAAATCCATAAAAATCTGATCCCATTTCCACAATGGAATCTCTAGAGGCTGAAGAAGACCCGAAGGACGCTGATGTTCGGCCTTAATACGCTGACAAGTTATGCAATTACTCATATAACTCGCCACATCGCGTTTTATGCCTTCCCAATAATAAAGACGATGCATATCGGCATACATCTTACTACTACCAGGATGAACGGTGACAATCATCAAGAATGTTATGCTTAAGCGCAAAATCAGAAGGCACAAAAAGACGGTTCTTCTTGCGAAGACACCCATGAGAATCAATGCTGAAATCCCGCAACGCCTCATCACAGGATCCAGACTCACAAAGCTGAATAAGATGCAATAAATCAGGATCACGCCACTGAGCATCGGCAATACGATCCAATAAAATGGGTCGAGCTCCCAAATAAATAATAGAATAGGAGAATCAGAAGATGAACCTCGATCACGAATTTCACAAAAAGATAGAGTCTCAAGAATATCCCATTCGGCAAGCATCAGCAACACGATTACCCTTTCCAAGGGTATACTGGATATCAAAGTCATAGGAAGCAAGAAACTCGAGCCAACGCTGTTGTCTCATATTGAGTTCCTTCTGAGTAAACAAATACCTCAAAGATTTATGATCGGTATAGAGAATGAAGCGCTCGCCCAATAAATAGTGTCGCCAAATCTTCAAGGCAAAGACAATGGCGGCTAACTCAAGATCATGAGTGGCATAGCGAACTTCATTCGGACATAGTTTCCTAGAAGCATAAGCAACTACCCGATCCTTCTGCATAAGAACAGCACCGAGACCACTATCACAAGCATCTGTGTAGACAACAAGATCATGATTCCCCTCGGGAACCACCAAAATGGGAGCATTAGTGAGAAGTTCCTTTAATGACAGAAAGGAAGCTTCACACTTGTCGGACCAGATATAATGAATGCCTTTCCGAGTAAGGCTGGTGAGAGGAAGCACAAGACAGGAAAAATCCTTAATGAACCGACGGTAATAACCCGCCAATCCAAGAAAACTATGAATCTCATGCACATTCTCAGGCCTCTTCCAATTCTGGATGGCTTCGATCTTTGAGGGATCGACAGAAATGCCATCGGAAGATACAACGTGGCCTAAGAACTTAACCTTATTCTACCAAAAGTGGCACTTGGAGAATTTGGCTCTAAGATGATGATGACGGAGGGTACTCAAGACAATTCTCAAGTGATTAGCATGCTCAGCTTCAGACTTAGAATAAATAAGAATATCATCAATGAACACAAGGACGAACTTATCGAGATATTTCCGGAATACTTGATTCATGAGATCGACAAAGAAAGCAGGAGCGTTCGTCAAACCGAGCGGCATAACGAGCCACTCAAAAGAACCATAACGAGTGTGGAAAGCGGTAAGAGGTATGCTATCCTCCGCGACTCGTAACTGATGAAAACTCGTGGCAAGGTCAAGCTGAGAAAAGACCTTAGCACCACTCAATAGATCGAACATATCATCGATCCTAGGCAATGGATACCTATTCCTGATGGTTAACTCGTTAAGCTTGCGATAGTCTATGCAAAGTCTAAGAGTTCCATCAGACTTCTTAACGAAGACGACCGTGGATCCCCATGGAGAAAAACTGGACTGAATCAACTGCTTGGACTCAAGCTCTAAAAGCTGCTTCTTGAGTTCCTCATTTTTCTTTGTAGACATCCTCGTGGGAGGACGATTAACTGGCTGCGCGCCTGGAATGAGATCAATGCGGAACTCAATTGCCCGCTTGGGTGGAAAACCCGAAACAGGTTCAAAAACATCAGAAAAGTAACAAGCAACAGGAATACGAGATATATCATCATCATCTCGCGAATCAAGAGAATTTAAAGCCATTTCGGAATTATCCACATTCCAAAGAACAAGTAATAGTTGAGTAAGCGAATTCGGATGTTGAAGATACAAAATTCTCTCCGAACAAATAATCCTGGCATCATATCTCACTAGCCAGTCCATTCCCAAAATCATATTAAATCTCAGACAAGAAATAACGTGCAGATTCACACGAAAAGAAAAGCCACATAAAACAATCTCAATATCATCACAAAGCATACTAAGGGTGGCGGATCCTCCAATAGGATTCGCAATCCTTAAAGAAGTAACCAAACAAGAAACATCCAAAGATAAATCGTCAATGAGCTTTTTCGATATGAAAGAATGTGATGCACCCGTATCGAAAAGAACTCGAATACTATGATCATGAAATAAAATAGAGCCTTCCAAAATAGATGGAGATATACCTTTCGGCTGAGAAGGACCTTCAGAAGCCTTAGCAGCATAAAGCTTGCCAGACTTGGCACCAGCCGGAACAGTTGGGCAGGTGGAAACATGATGACCTTCCTTCTTGCAATAGCGACAGAAAAGAGGCTTGGAACAAGCTCGAATCATATGATCAGGAGAACCACAATTGAAACACTTCCGAATGAAAGGTGTTCCAAAAGACTGAGGCTGAGAACTAGAACCACCAATCTTCTTCTTCTTGGAAGGAAAAGACCTGGACTTCTGAAATGGAAACTGCTTCTTGTTGGGGTTCTTGGAAACCTCAACATCAACATCACTATCACACTCCTTCTCGACGGACTCGAGATGAAGCGCAGAATCAACCAACTCCTCAAAAGAAAGCTTAAGCTGGAGCAACAAAGACTTCTTAAGATATTTCTTAAGACCAGAAACAAACTTCAAATTCTTCTTATAAGAAGTGCTAATGAATTCAAGACCATACTGAGATAAAGCCTCGAATGATGCAACATACTCAGAAACAGAAGATTTCCCTTGCTTCAAATCAAGGAAGCGACGGGTCAATAAAACTTTTTCGGATTCAGGAATGAACTTGAGTTCAAATCGTCCCCAAAACTAAGTCCAAGAAAGAGTAGACTCATCAATTTTGGCTATAAGAAGTTCGTACCAATCAAGAGCACGCTCTTGTAATAAGCTAGAAGTTACAAGAACTCTATCATGATCAGAAAGATCCATGCGAGAAAAGATACGCTCGCACGTGCGAAACCAAGCTTGGACTTCAAGAACAGACTCGGAGCCCTTAAACGGCTTTCCTCCAAGATGAGCAAAATCACTGCACTGACTTGCAAAGGCAGACTTGCGAGGTGGAGATACTCGAGGAGGAACTGGAGGCTGAGTGCTCCTAAACAATTCCAAAAATTGATCAGCAGACATATAAACGCCATCCAGATGTGAGCCACTGGATTGCCCCGCATCCGAACGTCATCCTCTGCCACTTCCAGCCATATGCTGAAAGTTAAGATAAGAACAAGATTATTCACAAGGTAGATGTCATTAATACAATTGTCGAATACTACGGAATGAAATGCATTCCTAGACGTATTCCCAATTTCTATCTAACACCAAAGGCAAAGAAGGAATAGAGAGACACGATGATTCAAAGATTTGTATCACTTATTACACTCTGATGTATCGTAATATGTGCATCTATTCTGTGTTTATCATATTTTGTTCTGAACTCATCTCTGATACCAAGCTGTGACGCCCCACCTCTATACCCACGCTAGCCAAGGACATTACAGGGTAATGCCGTCAACTAACACGGAGAATAAGACTGGTTGGGAGCGACCATCTATAGGCTTGCTCTAAATATCTATTGAATACATCGACGATAGACATACCAAGCAGGTCGACATATCCAATGAATACTTAAAACAAAACCATAGGTGGTTGGAGGATCTATCAGAACAGAATATAACAACTCAAATGTAATATACATCACAGAACAGTAGATCATCATATACACATACACAGATACATAACAGAGTATACAAACTAATACACGTCAAGTGGTATAGCAAACCACAATATATAGATGAATCCAAAAAATACATATCATAGTTACAACAAAATAGGACTACTTAAAAGCTATAACAAAAAGGAACAAGCTGAATAGTCCATGCGGAAGCAAAATAGGCTAAGTCCAAAAGCACCTAACCTGAAACAACTCGGTCTGACCCGAGTATAAAATACACGGGTCAGTCTAGCTAAACAAATCAGTTAGATAAACTGAACAACAATAAACCTGCAAGGTTACAATGTATAACAAATATCTCTAAAAGAGATAACACAATCATCTAACAAAAGATGAATCATATCATAACAATCCTCATATCATCGGCAACACAATAAACAAAGGATATGAATATCCCAAAACAAGCCAAAAAGGCAATAACAAATACCAATGAAGGTAACACAAGTTCCACAAGGTAACAGCGATATATCGTGCAGCTCAAAAAGACCAACACCGAAGACCGATACCTAGGGAATATACATATCAATGAAACATCACAAAATTTGCACGTGCTCAATACTGTATAAACAAGGATCCATGAGCCCGAAGACTCCAAACCCAAATATCACTCGAGCAGCTCATAAAGACCTAACTCCGAAAGCGATACAGTAGGGAAACAAACCCGAAGGCACAAACCCGAAGGTACAAACCCGAAGGAAACATACCCGGAGGCAACATACCCGAAGGCAACAAACCTGAAGGTGCAAACCCGAAGCCAACACACCCGAAGGCAACAAACCGTAGTGGTGAAGGTCCGAAGGCCCAGTACTAGACACCACTAACTGGCAGAATGTGTCACAACTCTCGAAAAGGAATCCAAAAAGTGGTAACGTGAGTCCCATAACCACTCGTTCTCACTAAACGGTTTACTATCCTTTAGTTAATTTCACACTCAAAGCAGTACAAAGTTTACCTCGTCTCATTGGTAAACCAAACCAAAAGGTCAAAACAATCAATCGAATAGGTCGGGGACTAATCGGAAAGATAAACGCATGGATTCATGGTCCGTGTTTTACCTAACCATTTAATCTCCTTTCCACTCCGCTCGAAGTGTGAAATTGTGTGTGCGTTTTAAATAGAATTTATGAATTGGAGGAGAAAGCTTTTAATACGATTTGAAGGAATTATTTATAAAAAATCCGTGAATGAAGTCAAAAATAAGTTATCAAAGCCAAAGATGCAATAACAACCACTTAGAACCAACTTGAATCGATAAAATTTGGAAAACCAATCAAAATAAGCATAAACAGGAAAAACAGGAAAATAGGAGCAGGTCAGTCGACTGAATTCCCTGAGTCAGTCGACTGAACACAGTCCAGAGAAATTTCGGGCTTCAGCTCAGTCGACTGACTCAGAGGTTTCAGTCGACTGAACCTGATTTCCTGCATTTCCTACTTATTACAAATGAAGTGCAAACTCTCCCAACTTTCAACCGGGCGAGTACGGACGCTAGGGGTTTACACCTAGCGGCTACCCGGCCCTATAAGCACTTCGATTCATCACCATAAACATGATCAAAACATTAAAGCTATGATTTTTAGAGTCTTATACTTCCAAAACACCAAAAATAGCAATGTTCACAAAACCAAACCGAATCAAAAGCAATTGCACATGAATAAGTGTTAGGAATTCATACCTAACAACAAAAGATAATTATAGTCATAGATGTGAGATAAAAAAAATCTCACCTTTAACCCAAAACAAAGAAGAAGAAGCTCAATCACAAGGAGAAGACCAACAAATCTCTACTTCAAACCAACAAGCTTCAATCTAAGATCAAAACAAGCATTTCCTAAGTTAGGTTTAGGAAACTTTCTGAAATTGAAGAGGAAAAGAGTTGAAGAAGATAAAGAGAAGGCTTACCAATAGCTTCTCTTTGATTTTGGAGCAAGAATTCAAGTTTGCAAAGAAGAACTAGGGCTTGGAATTTCTATTTCCCTTTCCTTTCCACCATTTTCAGTTGAAGCTTGAGTTTGAGAAATGAGAATGAGTGAATGGAGAGAAGAGGGCTGAGCTAGGTTATTAAACTAGCAAATGGGCTGAACCCAAACCCAATTAGAAAAAGTAGCAAAATTCAACTTACTCCAAACATATCAAAGTTTATACTCAAAAAGATCGCAAACGCCATTTTGGACTCAATGGAAGTGGTATCGAGCCCTAATTCGGCCGTTTGCAAAAAGTAGCTTTTCAGACCCAAAAATCCGACTAACGACGCTATATTTAAATAAAACACTTACATACAAAATCGTTAAATATGCGGGTTGTTACATTTGAAATCTGATAATAATACATTATTATGAATCTAATGGAATTAGTTTCATCAAAATCCGAGACTGTGCCCTGGATCACTATTTTAACGTCTCGATTATAATAGAAAATTTCCAATTTCTAATTTTTCACTGTTAAATCCAATTTTTGAATGTTAACGATCTTTATTGTTGTTTAAATAAAATTAAATCAACTTCCAACATCATTTTCAATCATATTAAATTCAGAGTTCAATTATTAAATTATTAAATTATTTCCAATATTAAATTTAAACAATTTAGTTGTTCAATATTCAACAAATTTCTATATAAGATTTTTAAGTGAATTTTAGATATCAATCAATTACTTCATTTACATCTAAATAATTCACAATTATTACTCAACTTCAGCTTATTGATTGTGAACACATTCCATACATCGCAATTCCATTCAATACTCGTTATTGCTTAAACCTTCAAAATTTGTTAATTTCAAAACTTTATTACAGTTCATATCCAATAACTCACATTCAAAATCATTAAATCTTTATTTCTAACCATTTCCATTTAATAATTACATTAAATTTGATAATTTAAGGTAGCCAAAAATATAGATCATTACAATCTCTCTCACTCAAAACTTTTCGTCATCGAAAAGACGTTATGTAAAGGATTCAATATTTAATATATTTTATTCAAAATTATCAACTTATAACAATAAAATCTTATCTAAAAACTATTACTACGCTTTTGTTATTCCCTCTGATCGGCTTATAGAAATCACAATTTAGTTATAAAAACAAGTTATAAAATTTTGAAACTTCGAAATCTTTCTAACACCCAGTTTTTGTGGAAAATTTCGAAAGTCTCCTTTGCGCGGCTAGATCGGAACAACTACAGAATGACACTATGTTCCCCAAACCAAAAAGAAAACAAAAGCCAAGTAGCTCAATCATAAAACCATCAAATACAATGACAAAATAAACATGTACCTTTTCATCTGGAAATCTATATTTTCTTGATTCTAAATACCTACATCTCCTTTATCAATGATATCCAATCATATAATTTAAAATCATTTTATATTTGCATTTTCAATTTCCAGTGTTTTCTCTACTTAAACTCGTACGATGTACATATGTTATCCGTACTCAGTATCAAATCAGATCGCTCAGTCGATCACACAATTTAACTTTCGAGCTAGTATCGTTCACGCAACTCTCTAATGCGGACTCAGATCTGGTTCCTTGATCAGACACCGTCATTCTCCTTGCATAGCCATATACTACGAGAGAGAAATCCAGAATCAAATCAAAAATCCATATCTAGGGTTCACCGTCGAGAATCGAGTAAAAAAATTCCAATTCAGATCGATATAAATTATTTCGAAATTCTGTGCTCGAATCTGGATCAAATCGTTATGCGACTAAAATAATATACGTACAACTTACATATTTATTTCGATTGATTCTTAGTTACACCAAATTCTTTTCATTCATATTCATTTTCATAATTTCCTTTAATAACGGATTTATTTGTGAAACATTTTATTAATCATCATTTTAGTTTATTAATCATCTTATAAAAGTCATATATAAGAAGTTGGACTTTATCAAAGTTTTATAATTATCTCAAAAGTTACAGGTTCAATTTCACCATTTCTTTGCAAATTAATATTTAATTCTATAACCCATTTACAAAGATATTATTTGATTCATTTTTCTACTTTCTTAAGCTTACTTACTTATTCCATTTAGTCATTAATCATTTCATAATCCACTAATTTAAGTATATAATATTTATTATTTCTGTTTATATACATTTTAATTACTTTTAAGTTTGTTTACTTGTATAATATCTATTACAAATCCAAATCATTATTTTACTTTTAACATCAGGCAAGTCCTATTATATGTTTTTAGATTGATATTGGTACTATAGAAATTTGTTAGATTCACTTTACTTAATTGGAATGGCCACTATTTTAAATTGTTTAAACTTCCCTTTACTTTTAATTGAAGAGTTACAACATCAACTCTAAAGTTTCTCAAGCATTTATAGCTTAGATATCTTAATCCCTTATTTTATATAAGTTTTGGTTATTCAATATTTCATTTCTTTGAAATAATTTGAAGAATATTAATTAGCCGGACTTAGAATTTTTTTTAAACACCCGTTTCATTTTAAATCGTTTGAAATAAGTATATATAATTATATCTTTTATGTATCAAATCATACTTTTGGAATTTAAACTGAAATCTGTTTATCAAAGCAATTTCGAAGCAAAGCCCAGAAGTCTCCCCACTTTGAGACTCAAAAATAAACGTCGATGATGTTGTGCAGTCTTCGTCGGAAAAAAAATCAGTGACATAAGAGGGGAGTAATGAATTCATTCCTTTTAAAATTTATTTGAATATTTATATATACCTTTAAGCAATACTAATATTATTTTCCAAACCTTGAAAAACTTTTTTAGAAACACCGAATTTAAATTTCTCAAATTCTCAATTTTATATTCATTTACTTGTAGATTACATTTTACACATCACATTCATATAATTTCATTTTCATATAATAGCTAACAGTTTAGGAATATCGACTAATCAAACAATAAATGATAATGATCAATATTATCATTTATAACAACCAATTCACACTATATATACCCTAATAATTTCTGAAAAATTATTTCTTTATATATAAAAAATACAATCAGGGTAAAATTATTTCATTTATCCAATTTCAAAACAATACCACGTCGGTTTGTGCAGTTTGATTGGTTTTACTGTATCTTGCATTTGTACAATGCAAACCGTAGTATATATTTATTTATTTATTTACTGTTGACATGTTTTATGTAGATAAATAATATAAGTTATTAAATTTCAAATCTTTCTGTTAGTGTTCTTTGATGGCTTGTTCTGTATCTTGCATTATTTATAATGCAGGCCACAATATTTCGAATTTATTTTCGCTAAAATTAACCTGCCTTATACTATTGAACTAATATGCTTATATAAATAAATGGTGATGATTAAGTGGAGCAGACCCAACTAAAAAAAAAGGCCTTTTGACAATTATCATATAGCTTCTGTTTAAAAAAATATATATACATTTCTTAATTGTTCGGCTATCAATTCAAGCTTTGTAGTAATTTTAAATTCTCAATACAAATTGAAGATGCATATTTTCAGGAGTGCTTCTTTATATGCCCCTGTATCTTTGAAAATTCACAATTGCTTGTTGGCATAAATCTAAGGCTTAATCAATTAAAGAGTAGACTGTAACGTGAAATCAAGTGAGAAATAAAAAAAATTAAACTCTTGCAAAACCCAATACTATAAATTAATCCTTCCCCGTTGAAAATTTGATCTTGACCAGATTTAGGACATGTATTACATTTGGGACTTATGATTTTCACTTGGATTTGATATCTCAATACTATGGACTGTTTCACTTCTACGAAAATTATGGTTCAGACAGATTAAGGAAGAGATGTGGATTTTATGGAATGTTTTCAACTCACATCACGTGTTCTAGTATATATTCTAATGGATTTAAGCACGATTTGATATTTTATCGAGTTACATTATTCAATTTATATTCTCATAGGCTTTTAAGTATAAAATTTTGTTGTTGATGAACATAAGATCCTAAAGTTATGGAAAATACTTTGAAAACCATATTTATCTCCACTATTGAATGAGCTATGCTAAGCAAATGAATATGAATAAATGAATATGAATAAATGAATACAAATGAATGGAATGAAAATCCATTGGATGATAGATAAAATGAATGTCATTAAAATAAATATTAATCAATTGAAAATAAATCGATTGAATGTGAATGCATTAAATTGTAATAAATCAAATGTGAATGCAATGAACATTGGTTGATTGAATAAAAATGGATTCAAACCAAATTAGTTGAATGTAAATCAACTAAAAGTGAATGAATTGAATATAAATCCATTATAATTAACGGAATGAATATTAATTAGTTGAATGTTAATCAATTGAGAAGTAAATAAAGGGAATGCAAATAAAATTGGATGTCAATGTAAATTAACTGAAATCGATTCAATTAAAATGTTAATGAAATGAATGTTGATAAGAAATGAAGGGTATGAATCAAAATTTTGACATTGGATAATGTAAATTCACATGGTTATGAATTAGTTGATTAATTGGACGGATATTGATGGTTGGATGGTTTCTTTTGTCGCAAACCATGTTATTACTGTTTTGATTGCATATGATTGTTGCTTATTGCATATTTGTGCTTATATTTATTATTTGGATTCAAAATCCATGTTATATGATTATATTAGACTTATACATGCTTCCATATCTTTATATGCAACTAATGTATTAATTTGAGTTGAGATAGGTACATACGAAAACCGTTTGGATGTATACGCAGATTTATATCCTTTTGCTTGCTTAATACGAGCGAACTCGCTCGTATTATTAATAATAAGATATGTATCTCGGATTACATACTGCGATTTTATATTTTTGCCCTTCAGGATGTCTCATCATTGAGATGAGATGTATATTTGATATCTATTTGGTATATTTGTGTTATATATTATATTGTAATTTTTTTCGATCGAACTGTGCAAAGGAGACTGCCGAAATTTTTCATAAATCCACGAGTTAAAAATTTCTGAAGTTTTAAATTTTTTAAACTTGTATGTTAACTAACTTGTAAATTCCATAAACCGATCAAAGTGTCATAGTAGAAGCATAGAAATAGTTTTCAAATAAGATTTTAATGCTTTATAAGTTGATTATTTTAAAAAATATGTTGTATGTTGAATTCTTTCCTTAATGCCTTGTCGAGAAAAGTTTTGAGTAGGGGGAGCATGTAACGACCTGCATTTTTAACTATTTTAAATTATAGAATTTGCTATAATTATTGAATGAAATGGTTAATGAATGGTAAATTATTTATTAATAGTGATTTGCTGGAAATTAAATCGTTTAAATTTAATATTGCAATTACTTAAATAATGGAAGCTTGAATTATTTTGAATGAAAATGGTAGAGGAAGTTGATTTTAATTTTATTTAAACAATAATAAAGATTATTAATTCTTAAAATCAAACTTAAGTGATTAAATAAATTTTTGGAAATTACTTGTTTTAATTTATGTGTAAAAATAGCCATTTTGGAAACTGTCTCGATTTCGCAAAACAAGTTTCATCGAATCCGTTACGGTGAATTATTATAGAATTTCAAGTTTCGTAGCGATCGGACTTGTCGTTTGGCCGTGCGAGCTTGAAATGCATAGAAATTTATTTCGAATTGTAATTGAAATAATTGATTTTGAAAAGCTATCTTCTACATACGATTGAATTGCCTTTCGGAACTAGGTCCATTGTGTTTGAAATGAGGGTAAAACATTATAAACGCCAGGCGGCACACTTCATTTGAAGCTCGAGCCTTTCAGACGTTGTAAGCTAGATATTTTATAATATAATAATATATTTTCTATTTTTTTACTCGTCCAAGCCACATTCGTTATCTTCATCGTATACCGTTTCCTTTGCCTTTTTTTGTTCATAACAGTAGATCCGTTCAAAGAAAATAAAAAAACAAATTGATCGAGTAAATAAAAAATAACAGCCAAAAAAAGAACACATCACAGCGATGGCGACTATTGGTGGCACGAGGGGTGTTTTGGGCTGCGGTGTAGGTTTCGTCAAGGCAGCGGTGCCTATGTGAGCGCGAAGGTGATAGGTTTGGAGACGATGTTGGCGGTGGCCAAGGCTATGGAGGTCGATCACGTTCGGTAAAAAAAAAGGAAAGATTATCACGATTTGAGAACAACGGGGAAGAACGACTTGTAGCTTGCGTGCAATCTGGTGATTGGGGAGGTGTGGGATTGGCAGGTAAGGGATTAGTATATTTATTTTAGGTTAATTATGTTTTACTAGTAAGTTAATTTACTTTATTATTGTAACGACCCAATATTTACAAACATTCGCATCCGCACATGTCGGACTTGAATTGCTCAAAATACCGCGTTATAAATAAAATTTGGCAAATCTCATAATATACAGTAAATAAATAATCAAAGATCGCAGACACAGTGTAAATAATAATGTAGCGGAATTAAAAGGGATAGTAGTTCATGAAGCTACTATATAAAATAAAATACATCAGAGTTAAACAAGATATAATAGAAGAGTAACAAGATACATTAGGTACAAATCAGAATACAAACCAAAATTACTGGATACAGAAAGCAAAATCGATGGCTGGATCTTCAAGGAAAGCTCCAACTCCGAAGGTGAGTCTTGAATGCTGAATCACTCAGTCTGACTCGAGCGTAAAGCAAAACACAAAACACTCGAGTCAGGACATAAATACTTATGAACTGTAAACCAACTCAAGTTAACAGTAACAAAATTGCATCAGTAACTTAAAGGATGCTTGGGACCGTCCATCCTTTAAGGATCCGTTAAACTATTTACTATGTAGTAATATTGCGCTGTTATAATAATGTCTACAGTAGAATAAACTTATTTTAAAATAGCGTTGAAGGGTTACCCATATAGCCCCCAACACGTAATAGTCCCAGTAGTCCATCCAGTATCAGCATATCTCCAGACCGGGAGACCACCCTAAATACCCCATGGGTTAGGGGAGAAAAACAAACTCGTAATAAGGCTCGATATAATAGGTGACACGGCACAACTAGGAAATACCAGAGTAGATATACCAATTACGCTTTCAGGCTGGTGGTAACGCATAGCGGCCACTACCGCCCACCTCGGAACACACTCCCAAATCAAATCGGAGGATGGCCATCAAATCAACCACAAGAAACAGTATAGTATTGAAGGAATGTGTCCGATCGGTGGCCCGTCGATCGCTCCTGTTTTAGCCACCTTATGCCAACTCACGGGAGTTGGGTCCAGTTCATACCTCAATAGGATCGCCGCCACCATCCTACTTCATTCTAGAATCTCCACCGCGTACACGGTTGTTAAAGTGGTTTTGGAGTTGGTAGAGAGTATGACAACTTCCGATCCCGGTCTCTTTAACAACCAAACGTTATTATAATGCCGTGGTCATTTCAAAATAGTTTATACTTCAAAAATCAAATCATTTCATTTCAAAACTAACCAAAACCATTTCAAACATATATTCATTTTCAAAATCATAATACTTTCAAAATATAACTCTTTCGAAACCAAAATACTTGAAATCATCACACTTTGAAAATCATAACATTTCGAACTCATACATTTGAAATCAGTTTCAATTCAATTCAGTTTTCCAACAAACATTTTAAATCTTATAAATTTCAAATACAGATTTAATCCACAAAATAAACTATTCAAAATTAATATATTTCAAAGCTTTAATATCACACATTTCAAAACTAAATTCTATAATTTCATATATCTCAAATTTAACTTCATTGTTACTTAGTTTTGAAATGTTCATTTCATAAATCCAATATCATTTAAATAAACCAGAATTACAAGTAAACCAAATATCCTTTCATACTATATAAACTTCAAATATTCATTCTGTCAAATATCATTTCAAATTCATATTCTTTATCAAAATAAAGATCAAATCATTTCCAAACCATTTCAATCATCAAAATATCATATCCTTTCAAAACCTCATTATCAAATCATTATTCAAAGTCCAATTCAAATATTCAAATTTAAATATCATTTAAAAATCAAATATGTCATTCATTTATTATTTCCAATATCATAAAAAAATACATTTCAAAATTCCATTCAAAAATTCATTATCTCATTACATTTCATTCCATTTAACACATAACTAACTTAACCTTATTTAAATTCAAATTCAATTTATATTCCTTAAAATTCAAATTTAAATATTAAATTATATTCAAAACTCCTTATATTTCGCAAATAATCAATTTCCAAAAGTTAAATCATTTAACACTTTAAAATATAACTCAAATAGTGTTAAAATCTATAATATTTCAAACATCGTCAAATTATAGCAACGACGTCATTTATAAAGTGCTATCGTAGCTTATAGTTTCCAAAACAGTTTAGTTCAGGAATAACGACATTTATAAAATGTCGTAATAGATATTTGGTTATTTCAAACATAGTTAAGATCAAAACAACAACATTTTAAAATGCTGTCGTAAAACTACAACATTTTAGAAATGCTATTAATAAAATTCCAGATTTTATTATAACTTTTCAAAAAAAATAAAACTTCAAAAAATTTCTATTTAAATTTATAAATCATATTTATAGACTTCAAAATTTCACATTTAAATCAACTTAACATATGATTAATCACAATAAAATTTTATAATTAAATATCCAATTAAAAACTCAAATTCATTTGTTAAGTCAAAATTAACTGTTTATTAACTTATAAATTTAATAAAACTTAACATTTTACTTCAAATATCATTTCAAAATTTTAAATCTAATTACCATTATTTACTTACATTTTTAAAATAAAATTTAAAGTCAAAAATCACATTTACTTCAAATTTACATACTTAAATTCACAAATTCAAAACTTAGTATTTAACTTCTTAAAACCATAAAATATATATTTTTTCCAAATTTCATATTTTAAAAAAAAGTACATATCTATATAAAAATCATTTAAAAATATACCACATGGTCTGTATATAATTTTCTGACCTAGATCAAGTGATACAGATATATATCATTTCAATCCACAGTTTAAAAAGAAAAACCGGGTTCTATCATTTCGAACCCGCAATCTCAAGTAAATAAAAAATAAATAAAAATCGCTCAGTCCTATCATTTCAGCCCATAACGATTTTTCCATATTCTAAAGTCCGTTCGGCTATGTATCATTTCAACCCATAGTGATTCTATTTTAACGGGGAACTTGTAGTGTGAACATATATATATATATATATATATATATATATATATATATATATATATATATAGACACACAATATAAACAATGTCAATGTCACAATATAATGTCATATATCAAATGTCAGGTGATAATTAATAGAGTTAACATGGTAATAACATGGCATAGCATATCATATCATCATTTATTTGCATAAACATTTTTAATTACTAAACACTTGTCGTCAATTCACTATTTCATAAGTAAACATGTCAGAGTGAGAAAGACTCACATTTTCAAGCTGAAGACCACTATGACACGACTTGATTCAAATGTATGGAGAGAGCCAAGGTAATGATCTTGTATCAACAACCAAAACAAAACAAACAAGACAATACATATAAATATATAACACAAAACAATATCGAAACAAGTTGAAATACAAAGCAACAAAGACAAGATAACTTGACCTTGCTACAACCATTCAAAGGCTCAACCAAGGGGGTTCATTTTCTCAGTCATGATGATGATATAGCTCAGGTTTTGGCATCATAACTCACGGCTAGAAGGAGTATGAAGTGGTAGGGTTATACATGAAGCATAAAATTGGTCAAGGAAAAAACGGCAAGGGTTTGTTCAACTTTTTGGCTCGGCCAAAGGGCTAGTGGGCTTGGCCGAAGCATGGTACAGGTCTAGATAGTAGAGAGTGATGGTGCAGCAGTTGCCAAAGGCCATGTAGCTGCTAGTGGTGGCTAAGGGGGTGGTCGTGGCAATATATGAAGGGGATAGGTGAAAATATGGTCGGCTAGGATGGTTTTGTCGAGTGTTTTGCAAATCGTTGTGGTGTTTGGTCACATGAAGGTCATGACTTGACTTGGTCAGAGGAGAGGGATGGTTGTAGGCTGTGGATGAGAAGGTGGAGATGATGTGGTGGTTGGAGGAGACGGTGGGGTTGAGGCCAAGCAAAGCATGAAGAAGAGGAAGCAAAAATCAATGGAAATGAATAAGAAAATAAAGAAGATGGAAGCCATGAATTCTTGTTTTTTCCTTCTCACAAATGAGAATAGCCGTGAGTATGAGAGTTAGAAGTTATTTTGTCATGTGAATGCAATGAGAAATGCACGACCAGAAGGAAATGGAAGAGTTAAGACAATGAAGAGGCATAAGGAAAAGGAAGAGTCACAAGCAAATGAAAGGGTTTTAGACTCTTTATATTTCCTTTTTCTTTTATTCATTTTAAACAAACAAAAATGTAAGTAAATAAATAGAAAAACAAAAAAATAAAGTAAGAAAGAAAATAAATAAAAAAATTTATAAAAATATAAATAAATTAAGAAAATAGCTAAATAATTGAAACTAGGATTTAAAAATGGTAAACAATATACAACTGACAATTGGAAAATTTATAAATATACTTTAAAAATGTTTTAAAAATAAAATATATACCTAACATATCATATATACACAAGATATGATAAACAAAAACATTATTTATATAAATATAAATAAACAATTTTGTTAAATAAAACAATTTACATACAATATTGTAAAAAACATAACTTTCACAATATAAATCGGATTTCAACGAAATGAAAAGCAGTATTCTTGAAATTTAATTTATTTTCATACTAAAAGATAAAATTAAAAAATTCAAATATTTAAATTTTAAATTTAGAAGTCAAAGTTTGACCATATTGACCAAAATTCACATTTTGGAAAATATTCCATTTATTCATGTTTGAAATTATAATTCACATAAAAATCAAAATCTATATTTAAAATAACAAAATTTATCCATTTTAATAAATAATAAAAAATTTAAATTAGAAATTCAATTTAAATAATTAAAATATGCAATTAAAATAATCAGAAAATACAGGGTTGTTACACTCTCCCCCACTCAAAACTTTTCGTCCCCGAAAAGGAATGAGGTACGAGAAAGCACGAAAAAAGATAGAATGAAATAGGATTAAGACAAGATAACAAGAAGATTGAAACTATACCTGATAACTATTGTTATAGGTAAGTTTAACAAGGTGGAGATGATCTTCCCAAGGTCCTCCAGAATCAAGAACACAAGCACGAAAAAGATCTTCTATAATCTGATTCACCATTTCCGTTTGACCGACGGTCTATGGGTGGCTAGCAGTGCTCAGATTCAAATGAGTACCAAAGATTATAGAAAGGTTTCTAAACAGACTGGTATAAGCAATAGCCTTCCCATTCTGTAACAAGATAAGGAAAATAAGGTCAACTAAAAGATAATTTGAAAAATAAAATAAGATAATAGATTTGAAACCTTGAAAATTTCAACTTAAATTGAAAATTAATTTTACATAAGTTAAATAAATCTTAACCATATCAAATTTCATTATCTTATCATCAAATTATTTAAACATACAATCTCAAAAATCATGGATTTAAAAAAACACATTTAATATACTCATAATGTACTCAATAAATTTAATTCTTCTTTATTCCTAATTATAATTAAATTTATTCCTTTCAATATACTTTATCACCTATGTTAAATATATTTATACTTATTATATCTACTTTAAATTTATCCTTAGTTCCTTTAACATCATTTTATATTGTAAGTTATTCTATTACCCCCTTTTCTCTATTTACCTCAGTTTATCTTTTTATAACTAAAATTTAAGTGCATAACATTTATTATAACCACTCAAATTTTATTTAAAAAATCTTTTTTTATATTGTATATTATCCAATTACATATTTAACTTCTGTATAATTTAGGTAAGTTATATTAGGATGAAATTGTGTATTATACAAATAAAACTTTCCAATTTAATCATTTCAAGCTTGAATATTTATCCAAATCTTGAAATTATACTTAAAAATTATCCTTCAAGATAAAGTTTAGGAATTAAATTTTCGATAAATTCCAAACTATTTATAGATAAATAAATGCACATATAATATATATATATTCATTCAAATTTAAATCATATATCATCATATGTTATAAATCCAGTCTTATTTAATAAATTCAAATCAATTAAATGCCCCAAATCAAAACTGTAGCAAGACTACAGAATGGTCTCTTCACTTCGAAACTCAAATGATTGTCGGTAATGCTGCAGTCATCACCGAAATTATTTTCCAGCGACATAGAGAAGAGCACTAGTTTTAAACTTTAAAATTCTTTGGAAATAAATTTCTATTCGAAAATGCTTAAATAGTATATTCTTTTAAAATTTTAAATACAAGGTTTGAAATCCATCGAAAATTAAATTCTCAAATTCTTGTTTTAAATTCATTTTAAATTTCCAAATAAATTTATAACCATGTTTTATAGTTCAATTATTTATATATGAAACAAGAGATAATGATATACAAAATCAAATATTATTTCTTAACAACCAATTCAATAAAATCCAGAAAAAGATTATAATATAGCTACAAAATTTATTTCATTACTAAATTTGAAAAACATATTGTGTTTTTTTGCTCGATTCAAGTGTTTTGGAAATCTTATCGATAGCGTTGATCAGACGAATCGATCAGAAACCCAAATCAACATCAACAACTCAAACAACACAATATATAAAACATTTTAAGTATTAGTTTACAAATACACTTCAAAAATTATTTGAAGATAAGTTGGAAACAAAGATGAGATGATTAAATAACATAATAGGAAGATGTATAAGCTTATATAAATCACGGGCAACCTTAACCGTGTAAACCGTTACTTATAGAATAAGATCGATGTAGATTTCAGGGTAAATCAACATTCGATCTCAAGAGATAGAGTTTAGAATAATAAGAGATACCAACATCTAAACCGAGGATATAAAATCTCTGGTGGATCGATGTTGTTGTAAAGGAGTTTAACCCCTTTACAAATCAATTTGAGATTGGCGGGACCGCCGACTCACTTTAGAGATCATTCGAAGTGGAGTTATGGGATACTCCAGAATCAAAAGAAGATGAATAGTGAGGGACACGAACGGATTTTGGAACCGCAGGGAACGTTCCAAAATTCAAAGGAATCGAGTCAAAAAGGAAGAGATTCAAACTTGAATGAAAGTGATTCTGTAAATATATTTACCATATATGCCGAGTTTTGCCTAGAGCTACCAAAGCTCTGATACCAAATGTAACGACCCAATATTTTCAACCATTTGCATCCGCACATGTTGGACTTGAATTGCTCAAAATACCGTGTTGTAAACAAATTTAGCAAATATCAGAATATACAGTAAATAAATAATCACAGATCGCAGACATAGAGTAAATATAATGCAGCGGAAATAAAAAAATAGTAGTTCAAGAAGCTACTATATAAAATAAGATACATCCGAGTTAAACAAGATACGACCGAAGAGTAACAAGATACATCAGGTACAAATCAGAATACATCACTGAAATCACTGGATACAGAAAGCAAAATAGATGGCTGGATCTTCAAGAAAAGCTCTAACTCCAAGGTGAGTCTTGAATACTGAATCACTCAGTCTAACTCGAGCGTAAAGCAAAATACAAAACACTCGAGTTAGGACATAAATACTTATGAACTATAAATCAACTCAAATGAACAGTAACAAAAATGCATCAGTAACTTAAAGGATGCTTAGGACCGCCCATCCTTTAAGGATCCGTTAAACTATTTACTATGTAGTAATATTGCGCTATTATAATAATGTCTACAATAAAATAAACTTACTTTAAAATAGCACTGAAGGGTTACGCATATAGCCCCCCAACACGCAATAGTCCTAGTAGTCCATCGAGTATCAGGATATCTCCAAATCGAGAGACTACCCTAAATACTCCATGGGCTACGGAAGAAAAACAAACTCGTAGTGAGGCTCGATATGGTAGGTGACACGACACAACTAGGCAGTGCTAGGATAGATATATCAATTACGCTTCTAGGCTGGTGGTAATGCATAGCAGCAACTACCGTCCACCTTGGAACACACTCCCAAATCAAATCGAAGGATGGCCATCAAATCAACCACAAGAAGGAGTATAACATTGAAGGAATGTGTCCGATCGGAGGAATGACCTCACTTGGCCCGTCGATCACTCCTGATTTAGCCACCTTATGCCAACTCACGGGAGTTAGGTCCACGTCCATACGTTAATAGGATCGCCACCGCCATCCTACTTTATTCTGGAATCTCCACCGCGTGCACGGTTGTTAAAGTGGTTTTTGGAGTTGGCAGAGAGTATGACAACTTCAGATCCCGGTCTCTTTAGCAACCAAACGTTATTATAATGCCGTGGTCATTTCAAAATAGTTTATACTTCAAAAATCAAATCATTTCATTTCAAAACTATATCCTTTTCAAAATAGTTTATACTTCGAAACCAAAACCATTTCAAACATACATTCATTTTCAAAATCATAATACTTTCAAAATATAACTCTTTTGAAACCAAAATACTTGAAATCATTACACTTTAAAAATCATAACATTTCGAAATCATACATTTGAAATCAGTTTCAATTCAATTCAGTTTTCCAACAAACATTTTAAATCTTATAAATTTCAAATACAGATTTAAACCATAAAATAAACTATGCAAAATTTTAATATATTTCAAAGCTTTAATATCACACATTTCAAAACTAAATTATATAATTTCATATATCTCAAATTTAACTTCATTATTACTTAGTTTTGAAATGTTCATTTCGTAAATCCAATATCATTTAAATAAACCAGAATTACAAGTAAACCAAATATCCTTTCATACTATATAAACTTCAAATATTCATTCTGTCAAATATCATTTCAAATTCATATTCTTTATCAAAATAAAGATCAAATCATTTCCAAACCATTTCAATCATCAAAATATCATATCCTTTCAAAACCTCATTATCAAATCATTATTTGAATTCAAATTCAAATATTCAAATTTAAATATCATTTAAAAATCAAATATGTCATTCATTATTTATTTCCAATATCATAAAAAAATACATTTCAAAATTCCATTCAAAAATTCATTTACCTCATTACATTTCATTCCATTTAACACATAACTAACTAAACCTTATTTAAATTCAAATTCAATTTAAATTCCTTAAAATTCAAATTTAAATATTAAATTATGTTCAAAACTCCATATATTTCGCAAATAATCAATTTCCAAAAGTTAAATCATTTAACGCTTTAAAATATAACTCAAATGGTGTTAAAATCTATAATATTTCAAACATTGTCAAATTATAGCAACGACAACATTTATAAAGTGATATCGTAGCTTATAGCTTCCAAAATAGTTTAGTTCAGGAATAACGGCATTTATAAAATGTCGTAATAGATATTTATTTATTTTAAACATAGTTAAGTTCAAAACAACAGCATTTTAAAATGCTGTCATAAGACTACAACATTTTAGAAATGCTATTAATAAAATTCCAGATTTTATTATAACTTTTCAAAAATAATAAAACTTCAAAAAATTTCTATTTAAATTTATAAATCATATTTCTGGACTTCAAAATTTCACATTTAAATCAACTTAACATATGATTAATCACAATAAAATTTTATAATTAAATATCCAATTAAAAACTCAAATTCATTTGTTAAGTCAAAATTCACTGTTTATTAACTTATAAATTTAATAAAAGTTAACATTTTACTTCAAATATCATTTCAAAACTTTAAATTTATCCCATTATTTACTTACATTTTTAAAATAAAATTTAATGTCAAAAATCATATTTACTTCAAATTTACATACTTAAATTCACAAATTCAAAACTTAATATTTAACTTCTTAAAACCATAATTTTTTTTCTTCAAATTTCATACTTTTAAAAAAAATTACATATTTATATAAAAATCATTTAAAAATATACCACAGGGTCTGTATATAATTTTATAACCTAGGTCAAGTGATACAGATATATATCATCTCAATCCACAGTTTAAAAAGAAAAACCGGATTCTACCATTTCAAACCCGCAATCTTAAGTAAATAAAAAATAAATAAAAATCGCTCAGGCCTATCATTTCAGCCCATAATGATTTTTCCCTATTCTAAAGTCCGTTCGGTATGTATCATTTCAACCCATAGTGATTCTATTCTAACAGGGAATTTGCAGTGTGAACATATACATATACATATACAATATAAACAATGTCAATGTCACAATATAATGTCATATATTAGATGTCAGGTGATAATTAACAAAGTTAACATGGTAATAACATGGCATAGCATATCATATCATCATCATTTACTTGCATAAACATTTTTAATTACTAAACACTTGTCATCAATTCACTATTTCATAAGTAAACATGTCAGAGTGAGAAAGACTCGCCTTTTCAAGCTAAAAACCACTGCGGCACACAAAACGAATCCAAAGTCACGACAAGCACGATACAGCATGACTTGATTCAAATGAGTGGAGAGTGCCAAGATAATGATCTTGTATCAACAACCAAAACAAAACAAAACAAACAAGACAATATATATAAATATATAACATAGCCATGATGATGATATATCTCAGGTTTTGGCATCATAACTCATGGCTAGAAGGAGCATGAAGTGGTAGGGTTATACATGAAGCATAAAATTGGTCAAGGCAAAAATGGCAAGGGTTTGTTCAACTTTTTGGCTCGGCCAAAGGGCTAGTGGGCTCCGCCTAAGCATGGTACAGGTCTGGACAGTAGAGAGTGATGGTGCACTAGTGGCCAAAGGTCAGGCATTTGCTGGTGGCGGCGGCTAAGGGGCGGCTATGGCAATATATGAAGGGGATAAGTGAAAATATGGTCGGCTAGGATGGTTTTGTGGAGTGTTTTGCAAATCGTTGTGGTGTTTGGTCACATGATGGTCATGGCTTGACTTGGTAAGAGGAGAGGGATGGTTGTAGGCTATGGATGAAGAGCTGGAGATGATGGTGGTGGTCGGCGGAGATGGTGGGGTTGAGGCCAAGCAAAGCATGAAGAAGAGGAAGCAAAAATCAATGGAAATGAATCAGAAAATAAAGAAGACGGAAGCCATGAATGCTTTTTTTTACTTCTCACAAATGAGATAGCCGTGAGTATGAGAGTGAGAAGTTATTTTTTCATGTGAATGCAATGAGAAATGCATGGCCAGAAGGAAATGGAAGAGTTAAGACAATGAAGAGGCACAAGGAAAAAGAAGAGTCACAAGCAAATGAAAGGGTTTTAGACTCTTTATATTTCCTTTTTCTTTTATTCATTTTAAACAAACAAAAATGTAAGTAAGTAAATAAAAAAAAAGTAAGAAAGAAAATAAATAAATAAATTTTAGAAAAATATAAATTAATTAAGAAAATAGCTAAATAATTGAAACTAGGATTTAAAAATTGTAAACAATGTACAATTGGAATATTTATAACTATACTTTAAAAATGTTTTAAAAATAAAATATATACCTAACATATCATATAACACATATATACACAAGATATGATAAACAAAATGTTATTTATATAAATAAAAATAAACAATTTTGTTAAATAAAACAATTTACATACAATATTGTAAAAAGCATAACTTTCACAATATAAATCGGATTTCAACGAAACAAAAAGCAGTATTCTTGAAATTTAATTTATTTTCATAATAGAAGATACAATTAAAAAATTCAAAATTTTAAATTTTAAAGTCAAAATTTGACCATATTGACCAAAATTCACATTTTGGAAAATATTCCA
The DNA here is from genome assembly GCA_030765085.1 of Allium cepa. Lineage (NCBI taxonomy): Eukaryota > Viridiplantae > Streptophyta > Magnoliopsida > Asparagales > Amaryllidaceae > Allium > Allium cepa. The sequence goes on along the minus strand of CM060941.1, from coordinate 293,877,996 downwards.
TTTATTCATGTTTGAAACTATAATTCACATAAAAATCAAAATCTACATTTAAAATAACAAAATTTATTCATTTTAATAAATAAATAAAATAATGTTTTTAAATCAGAAATTCAATTTAAATAATTAAAATATACAGTTAAAATAATCAGAAAATAAAGGGTTGTTATAATAATTATCGTTAGGCAAATAAAATTCATACTTTTCTCGTACGAGGCCTGGTTTTGACGAAACAATTCGTGTTGCGACCATATCAACGTCGTCTACAGCGTACAGCGGATCCGAAATTTATTTGAAGCTGAAATATTTTTATTTACAAATAAAGGTGAGTGTTTATACGCTCACAAGTACTAAAATAATTTTTTTATGTAGTTGAATTATATCGTAAAGTGAATTTATTGAATATTGCGTAATAAGTTTAATTGACATTTAAATTAATATCTGAATTTATTGATAGAATTTGAATTGACAGTTAAATTGAATTAGAATTTAATTACCTGTAAAAAATACTAGATATTGATAATCAAGAAATTATTGTGAATTTTATTGACTGTTTGGATGATTGGTTGTGATGGATGCTATTGGTTGATATTTGGATGTTTATTTATTTTGATATATCATGTTATCATCCTACATATTATTTACATTATATAAAACTATAAATTGAATTATTTTGAATAAATTAAGAAGTAGGTTGAAATGATATATACCTATGGCATTTATTTTGGATTGAAATGATATATATCCATCTCTGAATTAAATTGAAATAATGATTCACTTGGCCATAGGGTGGAGAATTATATATGGATACCGAATTGGTTAAATTAAATGATTTTAAATTTTGATTTGAAATTATTTAAATTGATTTTGATTTTTAAGAAATAAAATCGAATTTATGGAAATCAAATTATTTTTGAACTTGAACTCGAAATATTGAAATTTAAATTTGATAACAGGAATTGTTTTAAATAATTGAAGTGAGATTTTGTAGTTATAATCGAAATATGATTTGAATTTCAGAAATTGATTTGTTTTCAAAGAATGGACTTTTATTCGAACATTGAATATTTCTAAGTAAAAGATGATATAAAATGATATTTCGAGATTAAGCTTGGAATTTAATTATATTTGAGGATTTAGATTCTTAATTGGAAATTGAAGGAAAATTGGATTTAAGTGTTTTGAGTCGTTATTTTGGAAATCGAACTCGAAATTGATATAAATCGAAATAGTTTAAATTTCGATTTGGAGTTGAAATAAATTTGTGATTGGAATTTAAATAATTTGGAATTGGAATTTTAAATTAATTTGGAATTGGAGTTGAAATTAATTTGGAACTGGAATTGAAATTAATTTGGAATTGGCATTGAAATTTGGAATCGAAGTAAATATCGACTTGAAATCGGAATTGAATTGATTAAATGGAAATGGAAATTGGAACTTCTTTGAATTGGAAGATTTGGAAAGTGAACTGGTTTGACTTTGAAACTATTTTTAAATGTATATTTTTAATGTAAACGATTTAAAAATCTATATTCTTTAAATATTCAAATTATTTTGATTTTTCAAACTGTTTAACTACATAAACCAATTTTGTTACTCAAACCATTTTTATATTAAACTATTTTAATTATTTGTAACTATCTAAACTATTTTCTAAAAATTCAAACCGGTCAAAGGGTGGAATGTTTTATATTTAAAACTTGGATTTAAATGCGTATTAGGTTAAAGTGAACTATTACCAAAATTGTAATTCGAATCAAGTTTTGAAGTAAAATCGATATATTGAATTGAATTAACATTTTGAAGTAAAATTTGATTTTTGAAGCGAATGTGCTAATTTCGAAACGAATTTGATTTTGAAGTGAATACGATATTTTTATATCAAGTACGTATCATTTTCGAAATGTAAAAGAACAAACTGGTGTGTAAAATGACGTTTGGTGGTTAAAGAGGTCGTCTCTTATTGGCATACTCTCTGTCAATATTGGAGCCACTTTGACAGCTGTATACGCGGTGGATGATATCCTGAATGTAGTGGTTGAATTGGCGAACGTTTACTGGAATGAAGTAAAAGAACGATGATGGGTAGCTTTGACACGTGTGTCATGATTAAAATGACTAAAACGGGAGCATATGCCTGGCCAATGAGGTTAGCTACCTCTAGCGACGTTGATCCCTCGTATTACTATTGTGATCTCATATTCGATGGGTGCACTTTTTTCGTTAGGATTGATTGTCGCGGTCGGCCACGGATGGGTTACGATCAGTTAGAAAGGGTAAACTGGTAGAATCCTACCTTGGGCATTGCCTCATATGCCTTGTCATATTTATCCCTATACGAGCCAATTACGACTTTGGTTTAGAACTTAAAAAATATGTTATGGGGGATAATGTAAAGCCTTAACACTATTTTCATATTTATTTTACGGATAGACAATATCTATTATAGCATACACTATTATATATAGATAGTTTGGCCAATCATTTGGAGATGGAAAAACCTATAACATCTCTTAAGTTATTGCATTCATATTTCATTATATTAATTTGACTTACTGTAACAGCCCTAGTTTTCTAGCAATTTATTTCCTTTAAATTATTAAATCTTGGAATTTATTTTTAATATATATATATATTTGATGTAAATCTTTTTCCAAAGGTCTATAAATAAATTTTAAAAGTTTTGAAGTTTTTAACCTTGTTAAAAGACAATTAAATTTGCAATGTTAATAAAATGAATTCTGTATATATATAAAATATGAAAACCAATAAACGTATAAATTTTTGGTGTTTTGTATTGCGTCAGTTTGGCGTATTGTAAAAATCATATTTAAATATCTATAGGGATTAAAATATCAGTCAGTAGTTTATAGCAAACGTTATTTTTCCATAACTGTAAATTTGGTTTTAAATAATTTTTGGTATATAACTTTTCGTTCCAAAATCTCCTGCCTAAATATCATATTGATGGTCTGCTTTCAAAACCACGCCACTATTAAATGGTATAAAATGTTGAAATCAAATTCTCATAAACTGGCAATAGTGAATCACGCTCCTCTATTTCCTAAAGCACGAAACCATTGTCTTTTGCTTCTTGTTTCCCACTGCAAATTTGTTTTGCAAATTTTCGAACCACTGAACAAGCAAATATTTATGTAAGCATTTATTCCTTTTGCCTTTTCAGTTAAAAGCTTTTTCATTGCTTACCATAAATCACGCAAGAGCTCAGGTTTTGCTTCCTCAATCAATTTTTTTTCCATTTGCAGTAACGCATGCTTTAAGTTTAGATTATAACTGGTATAAATCACGCAGCCTTTAATTTGAGAAAAGGTGGAGCAATCTTTTATCTCTTGCCCAATCCAAATCTAAATCTCTTCTTATCAACGCATGCATTTAATCTAAATTTTCGTATAACTGTTCCTAATCACGCAAGCTTATCTGAAAAAAAAAATAACGTTCAAAAGCAAACTGGAAAGAAATCACAATCAGTTTATCACTTGCCAATCGAGGTGCCATTTAATTCCTAAAATTTCACAAGCTTTTATCTATAAATATTCTAGCCTCATCAAAATCTTCTCTGCATCGTCTTCGTCTTCTCTTTCTTTGTGCAGAGCTTCAAGTCAGATAACAGTTTGTATTGTCTTTTCCTTTTCTTCTTCCAGTTTTTTTTTCTCTCTTGTGTTCTCTGATCTCCTTGCTCGGCCATTCCACCATTGCTTCACGCCTGTCTCACCTTGCTTTTATCTGAAACTCTTACATATGTCTTGAACATATAAACTAGTGGGATTTGGATGTATAGAGTTTTCTTTTGTTAGTTCACGTGTACATATTTTTGAATCAGAGGCAATGTATGTAAGGACAGAGAGTTTGCTTTGAAAATATATATAAAAAAAGAAAACAGAGAACATAATAGAGGAAGGAGAGGATAGGAAGAGGGAGAGAAGGGGGAACGTGCATCTGTGCACGTCTGTGCACGGCCGTATCTGTGTGAAGTTGTGCTGCCTGAAGTGTTGCTCTCTGGTTGATTGTAGTAGGTAGATAGAGGAGGGCGTGTGCATATTTTAATTGGCAGGGACGTGTTTTGCGTGAGGAGGAAAAGAATAGGGGAGTGAAGTGGAAGAAAGGAAAAAGAAAGTTGGGCTTGTGCAGAGTTTTTGGATCGTGTACACTCGGGTATTTTCTTGTGTGGCTACTGTTAGTTTAGGAATCTGATAAAAAAATTAAGTCTGGAGCATTTCAGTGGTTTAGTTGTAATAAAATAGAGAGGAAGGGCATAGTTAAATCACGGCCTATAAGAAGACTTCACTATTTTGTTTTAGACTGCCTTTAGGAAATTTTATCATAGTTATGGTGATGGCATGGTTCAAAAATGGGTAGGCAGGGTTTTCGTTATGTTTTATACGCGGTGGAGTGGTCGAGCAAGTCGAACTAAATTCTCGTCCTATTTAATTTTTGCTTTGACCGTAAATTTCTAAAGTCACGTATCCGGTATTTGGATCTTGTTATAGATTTGAATCTAGGTGTGACATCTGGGATATTTGATCGTTACTCTCTGTTCGTTTCTTTTCCGGTGGATTTTCGTTTTGAATCAAATTTTTTCTGCAGCCTTCAGGTGAGTATTTCTCACCAGACAAACATACCTATATTTCTGTGAATTATCGCAAGTGTATGTGTAAATTATTATTTAAATGTTATCTGTCTGTAATATATAACATAGGATGTTAAACCCCATTTTAAATTGACACCTCGTCAGTTATTTATCTGTTGTAATATTATTGTCGTTATATTATTTAATGTTTATATACTGATTTAAATCATCACTGCAAGTTTCCTATAAATTTAAATCGTTTAGGCTGAAATGATAGGCCTAAACGATGATTATTTATTCAGTTAACTGTTTAATTTTAACTTGGGATTGCGGGTTTGAAATGATAGAACCCGGGGTTCTGTAAATAGCGGATTGAAATGATATAAATCTGTATCACGGCTAGAAAACTATATACAGACCCGTGGTTTATATAATATTTTTCTGAAATATTTTAATTTATTTTTAAAAATGGAAGTTTATAATATTCTGGTTTAAATGATTTAAAGGATTTTTATAAAGATTTATAATGATTTGAATGAGTTAAAAATGTTAAATAAATAAATAAATGTTTTAATAAAATTTTGGAATATAACTTATTTTGGGAAATTTTGGATTTTGTTAAAGGTAAGATTTCAGTTAAGAAAATAATTAATAATAAGTTATATTTGGAATTTAAAACTAAAATTGTTAAGAACATAATCTATTACAGCATTTAAGTGCTGTCTTTTAGAATTGAACTGTTTTAACCTATAGACGTTAGGTAGCATTTCAGAAGTGTTACGGAAACTGAAATTGATTGTTTTAAAACAAATTTATGGAAATAATATTTGGGAAAAGGGTTTTAAATTTGGAAGTTAATATGTAATTAGTAAAAATAAGGAATTGATTTTGAATGGTTTTAAATGGAAGAATTTAATTTATTCCTAAATAAATTGAATAGATTTAAATGGTATATTATAAAATGACCAATGTTTAAAACAATATTTTGATATTGAAGGTATTTGAAATTTATTTTGATTTCAAAGTATAAATACCATTTTTAAAAGTTGTAACCACGGGTTATAATAACGTTTGGTTGTTAAAGAGACCGGGATCGGATATCTGGCATACTCTCTGTCGATACCGAAACCACTTTACCAACCGTGTACGCGGTGGAGATTCCAGAATGAAGTAGGATGGTGGTGACGGTTCCTTTAAGGTAAATACGTGGACCCGACTCCCGTGAGTTGGCATAAGGTGGCTAAAACAGGAGCGATTCTCGGATTAATGAGGTAGCACCTCTGATCGAACGCACTTCTTCGTATGCCATTCTATTACTCTTGTGATTATTTTGGTGCGCACCTTTGATTTGGGAGTGTTGTTCGAGGTGGGCGGTAACTGCGGCTACGCGTTTCCATCGGTCCGAGTAGCAATTGGTATATCTACCCTGGCATTTCCTAGTTGTACCGTGTCACCTACCATACCGAGCCTTATACGATTTTGGTTTGTACCATACCTATTGAGTGCCCTCTGACGACGCCCAGTACGGGGGAGATTACGGTACTGTATAGACTATGGGAATATATAAATGTGTTAAGGTGGAAATTGTAAAGCCTTAACGCTATTTAAAAGTAAGTTTATTTTATAAATAGACACTATTATAATAGAGCAATATACTACATAGTAAATAGTTTAACGGATCCTTAGAGGATGGGCGGTCCCAAGCATCCTTTAAGTTACTTGCTCTATATTACAGTACACTTGAATTAGCTTACACTATATAAGTATGTATGTCCTGACTCGAGTGTTTATGTTTTATTTTACGCCCGGGTCAGCCTGAGTTGCAGCTTCAGTTTCTCTCCGGAGCTAGGACATCCCGTAGATCATTCGTGCTGTCGGAAGCTTTTCAGTCTATATCTTTTCTGTAATCAAGACTTTGGAAGATTCAGTTTTCTATTTATGTTTTAAAAACTGTATTTGAGATTCTAAACTATGTAAATTTTATTTGGTTAAGATTTTATGGTGGCTTCATGAACCACTAAATATTTTAATTCCGCTGTGAGTTTTTCCGATATCTGTGTCTGCGATTCTGTGTTTTTGATTTCATTTGCTCCTAAGTTATTTACAATCTATTGTTTTGAACTATTCAAGCTTGACATGTTTTATTTATTGTCGAATTTGAATGGTACAAAATAGTGGGTCGTTACAGTTGGTATTAGAGCCAGGTTTAACCATAGCCTAAGGAGCAAAAACTCATTAGAGATAGGGTAGCAATACCCTAGAATGAGTGAAGTCAAATTCCAGAATCCTTTCCTTGTGAGAGAACGTATTTTAAAGTACAAAATGATTTTCAAAAAGATTTTAAAAGAAGTATCTTAAAAACTTCCTGTTTTTAAAATAATTTTTTTTCCAAATATTCTTTCCTTCTCTCCATCGTTTATAATTCGAGCCTTGTTAATTGCTTGTCCAAGTTAAACTTTATCTTATCCTAGAATATCTTGACATTAATATTTTCCTCTGACCTTAAAAATTCATTCTTGATCTTTCAGGATGAATAGTGGAAATAATAGAGGTAGAGGGCGAGCTGCTCCTCCACCTGCTGCCCCTGCCAGATTTACTAAGCTATGCAAAGACTATGCTGAACTAGGTGGCACTAAATTTACGGGTTCAGAAACCATTATAGAAGCTCAGCAATGGTTACGAGACTTGGAGAGGATTTTCTCCTGTCTCGAAATCACAAATGCCCAGCAGAGGCAACTCGCGGCCTGGCAGATGAAGGGCGCCGCTTTAAATTGGTGGCTATCTATTACTGCTCACACTAATGAGGCTGACCTCACTTGGGAGCAATTTAGGTATTCCTTCAGTTGTCCAAATCCGGATTCAAAATTTTCCCACTTTTGAATCTATCTTATTTTTCTTATCGTGCTTTAGGGAGGCCTTTCTGGTCAAATGGATGCCCGAAGCGGGCAAGTCTCAGCTCTATCAAGACTTTATGGATCTGAAACAAGGCGATATGTCCTTCACGGAGTACGAGAGAAAGTTTAATGAGCACTCCCAATACGGCCTGAATTTGATTGACACCCCGCTTAAGAAGAACGAGAAATTTATCGCTGGTGCTCGCCCTGAGTTCTACGATCGACTCATTACACATGTGCATGGGACGTTCATGGCATTGATGGATATGGCTCTCCGGTATGAGAACCCTACCTCTAGGACCACTCCAGCTATCCAATCTGCATCGGCCCAGTCTTTTGGAAATTCAAGAAAAAGGAAGTCCAATTTCTACCGTCATAAGAGGAACAAGACTCAAGGGTTGGGATCATCATCATCTTCTGCTCCTGCGAAGCCACCTGTAGATCTGTCTACCATCACCTGCCATAGATGCCATCAGAAGGGAAACTTCGCTAATCGCTGTCCAACTTTGGGTGCTGCTATTCCACCTCCTTCTCAGTTTGCTAGACGAGACTTATGCCACATCTGCCTTCAGCCGGGACACTTCAAGAAGGATTGTCCCACTCAAAAGAAGGGCACAGCATCAGGGATCTTCGCGGTGACTTCTACATCCTCTCCAGATCCACAGTCTGCACCTGAACCCGCTCCAGCTCTGAACGACTCTCAAGGTACTCTTCAAGGTTCTTTTACTTTGTTCGAATCTCCTGTTCGAGTTTTATTCGATACCGGAGCTTCCCACAGTTTCATTTCGTCAGACCTCTGTGATAGATTTGAACATCTCCTTTCTCCTGAATTTTCTTCCGTACCTTTATGTGTTTCAAACCCCATTGGTGGTCCTGCAAACCTTAGTAAAGTCTGTAGGGATGTGAAGCTCCTCCATCTCCGGCAGCGCTTCACAGGTGACTTCTATGTTTTGGGTTTTGACGCTTTCGACCTTTTGCTTGGAGGAGATTGGTTAGATAGGCATGATGTAGATATCTCTTGTAGTTCTCGTACGGTTGCTCTTAAAGATGATTTAGGAAATCCATTGGAGATCCAGTGTAAATTGCCTCAGGAGTTCGCTGGTAGTTTCATCTATTCTCTCGACACTTTCCCGGATGATATCCATTCGACCCCTGTGGTCAAACTTTTTCCCGACGTATTTGGTGAAGTCACTTCTTTACCTCCGAAGCGGGAAATTGATTTCCGAATCGATCTCATTCCTGGATAACGACCTATAGTCCTTCCACCCAGAAGAATGGCACCACGGGAGAAGAGAGAATTAAGGAAGCAGATCCAAGACTTATCCTCCAAAGGTCTGATCAGACCTAGCTTCTCAGAATGGGGAGCAGCTGTAGTTTTTGGCACAAAATCTGATGGTTCCCTCCGGATGTGTGTTGATTATAGGGAACTGAACAAGCTTACCATGAAGAACAGATATCCTATGCCCCGCATAAATGATATGTTCGATCAACTCTATGGAGCGACTGTTTTCTCTCAGCTTGATTTAGCCACAGGTTTCCATCAGCTTAGAGTTGCTGAGGAGAGCATACCCAAAACTGATTTCCGTACCCAAAATGGTTTCTTTGAATGGCTAGTTATGCCTTTTGGGCTGACTAATGCTCCTGCCTTTTTCGTCGACTTGATGAATCGTGTCTTCCGCGATGTGCTAAATAAATTCGTTCTAGTCTTCATTGATGATATCCTTGTGTTCTCCAAATCTGAGGAAGAGCATAAATCTCACTTGAGATTTGTATTGGGGACTCTTAGGAGGCACCAATTAAAGGCTAAGTTCTCTAAATGTCATTTCTGGGAAGAAGAAGTCCGATTCCTTGGACACATTGTCTCTAGTGAAGGAGTTTCTGTCGACCCAGTCAAGATCGCTGCAATCAAAGATTGGGAAGAACCTAAGACTCCTACTGATATTCGCAGTTTTCTAGGCCTTGCCGGTTACTACCGAAGGTTCATTGAGAACTTTGCTCGGATTTCGGCACCTCTGACCGCTCTAACTCGAAAGAATGCTAAGTTTATATGGAGCAATAAGTGTAAAGCTGCATTCCAAGAGTTAAAGGATAAGCTTACCTCCGCACCAGTGCTTACTGTACCAAATGGAAGTGAAAGATTAACGGTATTTACCGATGCTTGTCGAGAGGGTTTGGGAGCAGTACTAATGCAAGATGGGAAAGTAATTGCATATGCTAGTCGTCAGCTGAAGACACATGAAGCTAATTACGCAGCTCACGATTTAGAGTTGCTGGCTGTTGTCTTTGCTCTAAAGCTATGGAGACACCATCTCTTGGGAGCTAAGTTTGATCTTTTCACCGATCATCAGTCTCTGAAATATATTATTACCCAGAAGGATTTAAATCAGAGACAAGTGCGGTGGCTCGAGTTTCTTGCTTCTTATGATCTCGACATAAACTATACTCCTGGGAAAGCAAATGTAGTGGCCGATGCGTTGAGTAGAAAGAAATCTTTGTTGTGCCAGCTTATCGTTTCTTATCCTCTATTGGACCGTATCAAGGCTAAGCAGGATGAGGATAGGATCATCAGATTGATCAAGGAGATTTTCACAGCAGGATTGGTGGTAATAATCTTGATGGTAGTGGAGCCCAGATTGATGATAAAGGGGTTTTAAGGATTAATAATCGGGTTTGTGTCCCGAATGTTGATGGTTTAAGGGAGGAGTTACTACGGGAACATCACCAATCCCGACTTTCCATACATCCTGGCGTAGCAAAGAAGTATAAAGATTTAAAGAAACTCTATCGGTGGAAGGGTATGAAGCGAGATGTCTCTATCTTTGTGAGTAGATGTGCGACTTGTCAGCAAGTCAAAGCGGACCATCAGAAGACACCGGGTTTGTTGCAGCCTTTGGAGATTCCAAATTGGAAGTGGGTGCAAGTTTCTATGGATTTTATTGATGGTTTGTCGAGATCTAGGAGGGGAAATGAAAGCATCTGGGTTATTGTGGATAGACTGACTAAGTCCGCTTATTTTATTCCAGTCAGATCTACCCGCACAGCTTCGAGCTTATTCGAAATTTATATGAGGGAGATTGTTCGCCTCCATGGCATTCCCCTTAGCATTGTTTGCGATCGAGAACCTATTTTCACCAATCAGTTTTGGAAAGCGTTCCAAGAATCCTTGGGTACTCGTTTGACCTGAGCACCGCTTACCACCCACAAACTGACGGTCAAACAGAGAGGGTAAATCAGATTCTTGAGGATCTTCTTCGTGCTTGCATTTTGGATTATGGAGGATCTTGGGAAGATCATCTCCATCTTGTGGAATTCACCTATAACAATAGTTATCAGGTATAAATTCCAATCCTCTGTTCTTATTTTATCTTATTTTTCCTATCTATCTCATTCCATCTTTTCAGGCTAGTCTTAAGATGTCCCCATTTGCTGCTCTATACGGGAGACCGTCTAGATCTCCTTCTTACTGGATTGAATCCGGTAACCGTTTAGTTCTTGGCCCCGAGATGATTTTAGAAGCTTCGGAGAAAGTGGAGGAGATTAAGAGAAGGTTAAAGGTTGCTCAAGATAGACAGAAAAATTATGCAGATCGGCGTAGAAGGAGTTTGGAGTTTGATGTTGGTGATTTGGTATTTCTTAAGGTTTCCCCTTTAAGGAATGTGGTTCGGTTTGGGCGTAGAGGAAAGCTGGCCCCTAGGTTCATTGGTCCATTCCGTATCTTGGAGAGGATTGGATCTCTTGCTTATCGACTAGAGCTACCCGAGAAGTTTGCTGGAATTCACGATGTGTTTCATGTATCCCACCTTCGTCGCTGTCTTCACGATCCATCTCTTGTCATCCAGCCTACTGCTCTTGATGGTCTGGACATCGAGCCTGATCTAACCATTGAAAGAAAGCCGCTTCGTATCGTTGATCAAGGTACGAAACAGCTAAGAAGAAAATCTGTTCGGTTGGTCAAAGTGCAATGGAGCACTGATGAGCGAGATTGCACATGGGAGACGAAGGAGAGCATTCGTGCTTCGAATCCGGAATTATTCGTTTAAGGTACTTTGCTTTACCATCTTATCTTCCTTGTTTTCTTTCTTTCGTTCCTTTTCGAGGACGAAAAGTTCTGAGTGGGGGAGAGTGTAACAGCCCTAGTTTTCTAGCAATTTATTTCCTTTAAATTATTAAATCTTGGAATTTATTTTTAATATATATATATTTGATGTAAATCTTTTTCCAAAGGTCTATAAATAAAATTTAAAAGTTTTGAAGTTTTTAACCTTGTTAAAAGACAATTAAATTTGCAATGTTAATAAAATGAATTCTGTATATATATAAAATATGAAAACCAATAAACGTATAAATTTTTGGTGTTTTGTATTGCGTCAGTTTGGCGTATTGTAAAAATCATATTTAAATATCTATAGGGATCAAAATATCAGTTAGTAGTTTATAACAAACGTTATATTTCCATAACTGTAAATTTGGTTTTAAATAACTTTTGGTATATAACTTTTCGTTTCAAAATCTCTTGCCTAAATATCATATTGATGGTCTGCTTTCAAAACCACGCCACTATTAAATGGTATAAAATGTTGAAATCAAATTCTCATAAACTGGCAATAGTGAATCACGCTCCTCTATTTCCTAAAGCACGAAACCATTGTCTTTTGCTTCTTGTTTCCCACTGCAAATTTGTTTTGCAAATTTTCGAACCACTGAACAAGCAAATATTTATGAAAGCATTTATTCCTTTTGCCTTTTCAGTTAAAAGCTTTTTCATTACTTACCATAAATCACGCAAGAGCTCAGGTTTTGCTTCCTCAATCAATTTTTTTTTCATTTGCAGTAACGCATGCTTTAAGTTTAGATTATAACTGGTATAAATCACGCAGCCTTTAATTTGAGAAAAGGTGGAGCAATCTTTTATCTCTTGCCCAATCCAAATCTAAATCTCTTCTTATCAACGCATGCATTTAATCTAAATTTTCGTATAACTGTTCCTAATCACGCAAGCTTATCTGAAAAGAAAAAAAACGTTCAAAAGCAAACTGGAAAGAAATCACAATCGGTTTATCACTTGCCAATCGAGCTGCCATTTAATTCCTAAAATTTCGCAAGCTTTTATCTATAAATATTCTAGCCTCATCAAAATCTTCTCTGCATCGTCTTCGTCTTCTCTTTCTTTGTGCAGAGCTTCAAGTCAGGTAATAGTTTATATTGTCTTTTCCTTTTCTTCTTCCAGTTTTTTTCTCTCTCTTATGTTCTCTGATCTCCTTGCTCGGCCATTCCACCATTGCTTCACGCCTGTCTCACCTTGCTTTTATCTGAAACTCTTACATATGTCTTGAACATATAAACTAGTGGGATCTGGATGTATAGAGTTTTCTTTTGTCAGTTCACGTGTACATATTTTTGAATCAGAGGCAATGTATGTAAGGACAGAGAGTTTGCTTTGAAAATATATAAAAAAAAGAAAACAGAGAACATAATAGAGGAAGGAGAGGATAGGAAGAGGGAGAGAAGGGGGAACGTGCATCTGTGCACGTCTGTGCACGGCCGTATCTGTGTGAAGTTGTGCTGCCTGAAGTGTTGCTCTCTGGTTGATTGTAGTAGGTAGATAGAGGAGGGCGTGTGCATATTTTAATTGGCAGGGACGTGTTTTGCGTGAGGAGGAAAAGAATAGGGGAGTGAAGTGGAAGAAAGGAAAAAGAAAGTTTGGCTTGTGCAGAGTTTTTGGATCGTGTACACTCGGGTATTTTCTTGTGTGGCTACTGTTAGTTTAGGAATCTGATAAAAAAATTTAAGTCTGGAGCATTTCAGTGGTTTAGTTGTAATAAAATAGAGAGGAAGGGCATAGTTAAATCACGGCCTATAAGAAGACTTCATTATTTTGTTTTAGACTGCCTTTAGGAAATTTTATCATAGTTATAGTGATGGCATGGTTCAAAAATGGGTAGGCAGAGTTTTCGTTATGTTTTATACGTGGTGGAGTGGTCGAGCAAGTCGAACTAAATTCTCGTCCTATTTAATTTTTGCTTTGACCGTAAATTTCTAAAGTCACGTATCCGGTATTTGGATCTTGTTATAGATTTGAATCTAGGCGTGACATCCGGGATATTTGATCGTTACTCTCTGTTCGTTTCTTTTCCGGTGGATTTTCGTTTTGAATCAAATTTTTTCTGCAGCCTTCAGGTGAGTATTTCTCACCAGACAAACATACCTATATTTCTGTGAATTATCACAAGTGTATGTGTAAATTATTATTTAAATGTTATCTGTCTGTAATATAACATAGGATGTTAAACCCCATTTTAAATTGACACCTCATCAGTTATTTATCTGTTGTAATATTATTGCCGTTATATTATTTAATGTTTATATACTGATTTAAATCATCACTGCAAGTTTCCTGTAAATTTAAATCGTTTAGGCTGAAATGATAGGCCTAAACGATGATTATTTATTCAGTTAACTGTTTAATTTTAACTTGGGATTGCGGGTTTGAAATGATAGAACCTGGGGTTTTGTAAATAGCGGATTGAAATGATATAAATCCGTATCACGGCTAGAAAACTATATACAGACCCTTGGTTTATATAATATTTTTCTGAAATATTTTAATTTATTTTTAAAAATGGAAGTTTATAATATTCTGGTTTAAATGATTTAAAGGATTTTTTATAAAGATTTATAATGATTGAATGAGTTAAAAATGTTAAATAAATAAATAAATGTTTTAATAAAATTTTGGAATATAACTTATTTTGGGAAATTCTGGATTTTGTTAAAGGTAAGATTTCAGTTAAGAAAATAATTAATAATAAGTTATATTTGGAATTTAAAACTAAAATTGTTAAGAACATTATCTATTACAGCATTTAAGTGCTGTCTTTTAGAATTGAACTGTTTTAACCTATAGACGTTAGGTAGCATTTCAGAAGTGTTACGGAAACTGAAATTGATTGTTTTAAAGCAAATTTATGGAAATAATCTTTGGGAAAAGGGTTTTAAATTTGGAAGTTAATATGTAATTAATAAAAATAAGGAATTGATTTTGAATGGTTTTAAATGGAAGAATTTAATTTATTCCTAAATAAATTGAATAGATTTAAATGGTATATTATAAAATGACCAATGTTTAAAACAATATTTTGATATTGAAGGTATTTGAAATTTATTTTGATTTCAAAGTATAAATACCATTTTTAAAAGTTGTAACCACGGGTTATAATAACGTTTGGTTGTTAAAGAGACCGGGATCGGATATCTGGCATACTCTCTGTCGATACCGAAACCACTTTACCAACCATGTACGCGGTGGAGATTCCAGAATGAAGTAGGATGGTGGTGACGGTTCCTTTAAGGTAAATACGTGGACCCGACTCCCGTGAGTTGGCATAAGGTGGCTAAAACAGGAGCGATTCTCGGATTAATGAGGTAGCACCTCTGATCGAACGCACTTCTTCGTATGCCATTCTATTACTCTTGTGATTATTTTGGTGCGCACCTTTGATTTGGGAGTGTTGTTCGAGGTGGGCGGTAACTGCGGCTACGCGTTTCCATCGGTCCGAGTAGCAATTGGTATATCTACCCTGGCATTGCCTAGTTGGGCCGTGTCACCTACCATACCGAGCCTTATACGATTTTGGTTTGTACCATACCTATGGAGTGCCCTCTGACGACGCCCAGTACGGGGGAGATTACGGTACTGTATAGACTATGGGAATATATAAATGTGTTAAGGTGGAAAATGTAAAGCCTTAACGCTATTTAAAAGTAAGTTTATTTTATAAATAGACACTATTATAATAGCGCAATATACTACATAGTAAATAGTTTAACGGATCCTTAGAGGATGGGCGGTCCCAAGCATCCTTTAAGTTACTTGCTCTATATTACAGTACACTTGAATTAGCTTACACTATATAAGTATGCATGTCCTGACTCGAGTGTTTATGTTTTATTTTACGCTCGGGTCAGCCTGAGTTGCAGCTTCAGTTTCTCTACGGAGCTAGGACATCCCGTAGATCATTCGTGCTGTCGGAAGCTTTTCAGTCTATATCTTTTCTGTAATCAAGACTTTGGAAGATTCAGTTTTCTATTTATGTTTTAAAAACTGTATTTGAGATTCTAAACTATGTAAATTTTATTTGGTTAAGATTTTATGGTGGCTTCATGAACCACTAAATATTTTAATTCCGCTGTGAGTTTTTCCGATATCTGTGTCTGTGATTCTGTGTTTTTGATTTCGTTTGCTCCTAAGTTATTTACAATCTATTGTTTTGAACTATTCAAGCTTGACATGTTTTATTTATTGTCGAATTTGAATGGTACAAAATAGTGGGTCGTTACAGTTACATAAGAATATTTTAGTCCTGACTCGAGTGTTTTGTCTTTTCATTTTGCTCAGGTCAATCCTGAGTTTTTCAGCGTATTGAAGATTATTCTCTGAAGGACGAAGATGAAGATTTGGTATACTACTACTATTATTATTGTCTGCGTCATGCTATTATGATGCATTGATTATTTATTCCTAATGTATATATAACTATGATAATTGTTGTATCGATTAAAATCAAATGTATAGTAAACAACTTCATGAACTGTTATTTGATTATTACATTTTATCGTTTCGCCGTTTGTTTTCTTCTTCTTTTCTTATTTTTCTTAATTAACCCCATTGATTATCCACCTTCCGGATTGTTTAAGTTTGACATGTGTAGATTATTGTCGATTTAAACCTTCCAAAATACGGGTCGTCACACTAACTATTAGTAAAAGTCGTCAATTTGAAAGTTGTAAAGGACGGAAAGAGCTACACTTTCCGTTCAAGTTACACTTGATATTGTCGACCCAAGGGGGATATATGAAGGGTGGAAGTTTCACGTTCTATTATGTGTGTTATATATATTATTGTCGGTGACTGCAAGTGTGTGATCTGGAGGAAGAGGCAGGCGTCATGAGGCAGTGAAGGAACAAATTGTGTTCAGTTTTACTGGCGTATGTTTGTGCATGTATATGTTGCACGTGTGTATATGTGCATGTCGAGAATGTTTGGGAAGATGGAGGCAAGCATGCATGCAGAAGGAGGTTCAGGTGTGGCTATTGGAAAGTGTTCGAGCTTGGCATAGCATCGACCGAAGGTGGGCGATAGGTGACGGACCTAGGGGAGGTTGAGGTGGAGGTCCTAGAGGTAGGGTCTCGAGTTTGTGATCCGTGCTTACGATTTATAAATAGAAGCAAGAAGATGGATAACTGTTCATAAAAAAATGTTTTGCAATTAGGCCCGTATCAATGTGTTCAATTGCAAAAGGGAAAGGCATTCATTTGTGACTTGCTATGTGTTTGGGAAAATGGGCTCGTCCTGATCCTTGTGATGGTAAGAGTTTAATATGCATTGTTTTGTTATAATTATATATAATCATGTTAACTTCGAAAATACATATCTTGCTCATATTTAACCCGATTGACATGCGAATTTTTACGTTATACTTATATGGACAAGTACAACATTATAGTGAAACCTGCAGATAATTTTGGATAAGTATAAATTTATGATATATGGAAACAGACAGGTCTTAAATTACGTTATTTTAATTAATAATGTAGTTTAAGTTTATACATCTTCAATATTGATGTTTGTTTGGACAAATAATGTGACGACCCTGACTCGACCTTCGAAAATCGGCACCGAATACGACACTCGTATTCAAATGCCGCAGATCCAAACGTCGAACCTGGTTCGCCGGAGCTTATAACACATTAAGTAAATAACACAGCGGAAAAAAATGAATAACATATATCATATACAACATTTGATACAATATCAGATATCATATGATACAACAGATGATACAATGAATATCAACATTATCAGAGATACAAAGAATAGCAGCGGAAATTAAAGATAACACTAGCAGCGGAACAAAACTCCAATATGGTCTTCAAGAAAGAACTCCAGTATCAGTAATCTCCATCTCTAAAGCACCAATCCAGAATAGCTCGAACTCCCAAATCAAGATGAAGAGAAGCAACTCGATCCAAATGCAATTGCCAAATCCTAAGGCTGAAAGCTATCGAATCTACACCTACTATAGATTATCTGAAAACCCCAACTCTAGACTGCCCGTGTGGGAAATAGTGGGCACCCAGAGTTTAGGAAAGGAACAATAAACTCCAGGTCAGTCGTGGGACTGGTATGAGCAAACAAAAACATTTGTTCTTTTAAAACAGATAGAAGAATTTAAATTTGAAATCCGCAATGCTTTTTGGAAAATGAAACTACCATAAGGCCTCCCGGCACACACACAATGCAAACGCACACATGGGGGAGATTTCTCCTTATGATAGTCAAACATGCTTACTACGAGAAAAATTCTTTGATATTATTACTAGTGCATAGTGGAAAATCTTTCGAAAGTATAATATAAATCCTAGCCAGCATAGGTACCATGATGCTATGCCTACTATAGCTGCCATGTTAAATGGCAGGTTCTACAACTAAAACCGTACAAGGCACGTATTGGATGAATGAATTTCCAACAAATGGTCAGGCTAAGGAACTTCCTATTGCCACATGGGTACGCCTCTGGCGGGACGTCCCGAGAACTAACGTTACGGTTAGATCTCTGCCAACACAAGGCCGGGTTACCTCTGTAACTAGGTAACTACTACACGAATATGTCATCCCCCGGTCCTTTGGGACCTTTATCCGAGCGCGCGCACAACAACACCACACAGTAATAGGTATAGTGTATCAACATGAGTAAGTATCTGGGCTCCATACCATGATACCACCCTTTTCCAGAAGGAAATGACATACCCTAAAGGGCGCGACCCTCATAACCTTGCCGCATCTTTCCTGTTTCGACCATTTCCGGGGAGTGAGGTCCTGATGCAGTCTCGTCCACAAAGCTACGCTTTGGCACAAAGCCATGCTTTGGGTCAACAGATGACCAAAGCAATGATCACAAAGATAAATGATCAAACAAATGATCATATCACAAATGATCAACCAATGATCATCACACAGCAGCACTCAGCATGCCACATTACCAAATTGGGAATATATCACCGATAAATATCAACTACATAACCTCTGAGCTCGTACGTCTCAGAGAAGGGTGTTAAGCTAAGAGAATAAATTCTCCGCCACCAAGCAGAAATGTATTTGATAAAAATCAGTTAACATCTCAAGGTGTAATGTCGGACATACAACCATACAAGTCTGTTCCGGGTTCGAACAGAACCGAAGGCACTTCCGAAGAAGCCCTTGCAAATCCGGGTATCCACAATCCCGATCGGACTTCCCATCACTAAGGGAATCTCTATACCGTAGCTACTCGGTGCAGAGACAATCGATAGGTTATCCTATCGTTCTCACAAATACCCAGTCTTCACCACCGGTCTTCAATTGCTATCCATAACGTCGTATCACTATTCGGAATGGGTTATATGACACAAGGTCCTCTCCCGGCTAAACCGAATAGTAAGCTCCATATTTTAAAACATATGGATATGGGATTTTAGTTAAGTCACAACTTATAAAAATCCAAAACTTTTCT
This sequence comes from Allium cepa, assembly GCA_030765085.1. Taxonomy (NCBI): domain Eukaryota; kingdom Viridiplantae; phylum Streptophyta; class Magnoliopsida; order Asparagales; family Amaryllidaceae; genus Allium; species Allium cepa. The sequence continues at coordinate 293,858,965 of CM060941.1, read as the reverse complement.
TTCAAATGGTTAAACAAATTACCATTTTAAATCTTTAAAACAAAAAGATTTATTTCACAAAGTTTCACCCAGTTTCACAAAGATCTATTCATAGATTCAAAACAACTTCCATTCCAAATGGATTAACTCGATAAATCTTTAAATTTTAAGATTTAATTTATAGCTTTCAAAACACGTTCCAAAGATTTATTAATAACTCGGAAAACCATTTTCATTTCAACTTAAATTCCTTTTAACACACATTGGAAATCCATTTCTTATATGAAAGCTTCTATTGTTGGAAAACAACAGTTTTCGTTTCAGAAAAGTCCGATTTATACAAGTTGGAATCTTGGGTTAATTTTAAATTTAAAAACATCACTTTTAAATTGGTTTAAAAACCCATATAAATCCATTTATAAGTTGAATACCCTTTTTAAACATAGTTTTCAAATCATAGAATTCAACTTCAAATATTGAATTCAAATTTAAATCAAATTATTTAAATTTCAACACTCAATTAAGTTATTCACATAACTTTTATTTTTTTGAAATTCATTTTTTTTCAAAAACTTCAATTCTAATTCCAAAACTATTTTGGATTCAAAAATTCAAATTTTAAAACAATTTCAAAATCTGTGACTTAACCCATTCCCACGTGCAATCCATATTTGTGTGTGTATAAGTGTGGTCTAGGGGTTCAACACAATAGTGCACAACATCATCATCACAGATTCAATCATAAAGATAAGCGGTATAACCCATAGCGCTTATCTATATTCACAGATTCATAGATAAAGTAAATTATCAATCACAAAAATTCACTAATATGATTCGATGTGGGTTTCGGATAACCAGCTGGAATCCGACTCCCTATCGCATCGAAATTCAAATGTCGTTTTACGGGTCAAAGGGTTTCATATTCATATAACAATATATACATCACAGATATAACAGCTCAGTATAAAGCATTACATAGCATCACATATCAAATATATCAATCCATCACACAACATTCATTAACAATCAAACATCTTCAGTTAAGATGAATAAATTTGCGTGGTTTTAAATTTATCAACCACATAATTACTTTCATTGGTAATCTTTAATCAATGATTAATTATCATTTATTACAATTGATTAAGTCTTAATCACCTTCATTACTTAATTAATTAATTTTTTTCTTTAAATTAATTAACCTTCGAACATTTGATTAACAAATCTTTAATCATTAATTATCCATACTTAATTACTTTAACATGTAATTAATCACTTAATTAATTATTCTTAACTCTTTTATTCATTTATCATTAATCAAATAATTTAAACCTTTAACTAATTATTAATCAATTCTTCAATTAATAACTCAAATGATTAACTCTTAATCACATTACTTAATTACTTTTAATAAAGTATTTATCCTTTACTTAATTACCTTTAGAAATTAATCACTTAATTACTTCCCTAAGTATTATATTAGATTAATCCAAAGTGATTATCTTAATCAATCATAATTTAATTACTTAATTAACTAATTAACTTAATCATTTAAAATTAATTAAATGATTCTTAACTCATTATATTAAAAGATTCTTAATTAAGAAAACATCATCTTCATTAAATCATTTATGACAAATAAAACTTGATAATTAAAAATGATTCAATTATCTCAATTATCTTTACAAATTTAATTATCTTTAATTAAATCAAATTCAAAATAACTAATAATAATCTTTATTACAATTTATTATCAAATTCTAAATCATTAAACTTTATTTAAATAAAATATAATATTTAGAAATCAATTAAATTTAAACATATTTTAAATTGAACTTTTAAAATCTTTAAAACCTTTCCAAATTTATTTAATAAAGTTTAATATAAACTTTATTTCAAATCCACTTATTTTATTTTAACTTTTCAATTAAAAGTTAAACTTATCATAATTTTATTTCAATACTTAAAGGAAAGAATTTTTTTAAAATTTAAACCCTTATTTGAAATCAGATTCATATTTGAATTCTACTTAATAACATTTTTGTCCAATTTTTAAAACTTTTCAAACTGATTTGAATTCAAACAGATTTCAAAACAAAACTGAAATCATATTTAATTTGATTTCAAACCCAATTTTAAATCTTGCTTAAAATTTAAATGTTTCATTTTAAAACTTTGAATTTAAACTTAATTCCCATTCAAATCTACACCTAAATTTGAATCTTGTTTTTAAACATTGAATTCCCAAAAAAAAAAAATTTAAAAAAAGACAAAACTGGTTTAAACAAAAATCTGGATTCAAACCTGAAACTATATTTTACTGTTTTCCAGATTTAAATTTAAATCTTCCTTAAATTAAAATTCATCATTTTGAATTCAAAAGCTTACCTGAGTTTAATTCAAACCCATACTTTAATTCAAATCATTACTTTTAAACATTGGATTTCCCAGATTTTAAAATGCACAACACTCAGGTTCTCTGCACAACTAACTCGAGACCACCTCTAATTTACTTCGAGTTAAAACCCTACTTACTTCGGGTTATAACACGAACTGCACGGGGTCGACTTCGAGTCACCCAAAGCCTGCACATCAAAACTTCACCAGAGCCTCAAACTACACTGTGCAAATGCACCACCACTCCGGCGACTTACAGCAACCTTCACCAACTTCTCCAAGATGCAAATCAATCCCTCAACTTGATAACAACCTCCAACATAAATCTCTGTAGCTTGAAGACAGATTCAGGCAAAAAAACTAAACAACAACCTGGAAAAACTTCAACCCAAACATGCCAACCTGAAACCCCACTGTCTTCCTCAATTCTCTGATCAACATCTCTTATCTCCTCCACTGTCTCCAGTCAACATATAAACTCCAGGCAGAAACCCAAGTTCCCAATTTATTTATGAATTTATACCCTCAATACACCAAACTCTGCGCAGTCTAATTAACTAACCCCACAGAAGCTTTTAAACCTGATGCATGTTTCTATATCCATGGTTTTAAAACATGCATTTAAGCTTTAAACCTGATTGAGTAATTTCAAGGTGTTGGGTAATTTTTATTTTTGGAAAGAAATGTATCAGTTGCTACTGTTTCCCTGAGTTACAGACTTTTAATTCAATTAAATTAAAATTTTACAAACCTACATCTATGTTAAACAACACCATTTGTTTACACAGTAATTTCAAAGCAAGATTCAGACATAAAGAAATGGTTTTGTAATTAAATTCTATTAAGAACATAAGCATGACTGTTAAACAAATTACACCACACTTTCCTGCATATTCAAGAAAACACAGAGCATCCATCATACAACAATCAAGACATACGCAGTTCTATCAATACTTATGCAAAGATAAATTTAGTACACCCTATAAAATTTTAAGGTTACTTATTAAAAGAAAATAGAACAGTTTTTAATTATCACTGATTTACAGTTCTTATTTGAAGGCATTTTGAATTAACTTTAGTTTCTGTAAATCTTGATAGCTTGATTTTTTTTATTATTAAATGAAGAAACTGTTTTTAAACCATAGATTTACTCACAAGCATTAACAAGAAAATAGGTTTCAGGAGGGAAAGTTGCTCACATTAAAAATGCAGAGAGCCCTTTTGAAGCTGGAATGAAATTTGTAAGGAATTTGTTTTAAAAATCAAATTTGTAGTTTGAACATTTGATTCATATCTCTGAATTTATAAACCATGACAACTTATTTTTTTTCTTGATTTAAGTTTACACTGTGTTTTCTATTTCCAGAGAACAATACTAAGTTATTTTAACTTAGACAAGTTTTTCTTTTTGAATGAATATTAGAATTTAACCACCAGTTTTCTTTTCTAGATATTAGAACCAAAATAAAATTTTGAGATGAGTTTGAACTAAAACAGGGACTGCATATTTATATATACAGGCATGCAACTTCACACTTATCTATTTATAAACATATACACAGCAGTTTGCATCCATTCAAACATTTTCCCATCGCACCATCAAACATTCATCACAAATGATCAACAAAATTAGGCTTTAAAGAATCAGTTTGCTCACCTGGATGATTTTGATGAAGAAAGACAGAACAGTTTGAGTTTACAGGCTTTTGCTTTCTTTCTTTTTTTTTCTTTTCCTTATTTTGATTTTTGATTGGTCTTGCCTGAGGCTTGAATATGGAACTTGTAAATCAAATCTTTGCTTAATCACTATTTATTTGATTATACATTTCATCAATAACAAAAAATTTAATTTACTTACCTACAGTTTAAATTCTTGGGTGCAGGGATATATGATCTGCAGTTGCAAACCAGAAATCACTTTAGCCCTTTAACTTGATTTGTTTTCCTGCAACTGATTTACAAGGTTGTTTAAATCTTTGTTTTATTTACTGATTTATAACTCGAATTCAAATTTTAAAAGAAAAGATTCACTTGCCTTTAAACTATTTTCCAGAAAACCCTGCACTGTTTTGTTGGACAAAGCCTGATGATGTTTTCCCCTCCAAGCTTTGCTTGATCCAGACTTTAGTTTTCCCGATTTCTACCCTCTCTTCTTTGTTTTGAAATTTTGTTTTCAAGTTGCTTTGATCTTTATTTATTTTTGAGGTTAAAACAGATTTTGTTGAAGATGCTTTCTGATCTGAATATTGTTTTGCTCTTGTGTATGATTTCAAATTCAAAATGAAAGAAAAGTGTATTTTGCCACTTGTAATCTATATTAACACTTGTAAGTTTATGTAGTTCCTTTGGTTACAAATGTCATTTATGATCAAATTGTGTTTGAACCCTTGTTTCAATAAATTTATAAATTTGGTTTTAAACCTTCATCATTTTAAAATTTGTAAATCACATTTTATACATTTTCAAACTATTATTTACACTTATACTTTTCAAAAGATATGTATATATTAAACTTTAAATATAACTTTCAAAATACATATTACATATGTATGTTATAAATTTAAAAACAAATTTCTATTAATTTTAAAAGATAGAGTTTCTCTTTCAAATCCAATATATACTATTTAAACATTTTTTTTTCAACTTTTTAAAGTTTTTAATTTCTAATTTATTTTTAATACATTTTATTTTGAAATCTTATAAATCTCAAATTTCTATTTTGTAATTCATTTATATAAATATACATCTTATTTTCCCTAAATCCAATATTTATTTTTAAGTTACTTATACTCAAATTTCTTATTAAATTTCTATTTATGATCAAAAATTATGTATTTATTCTAGAAATCTTTAATTACTTCACAATTTATTTTCCAAAATAAATTTAATTTCCAAATTAAACTTAATGAATTTTCAGGAATGTTACAAATAAAATACTGTTATATAAAACTAGATCAAATATGTAACGACCCGTAAATTTTGATAAATAAATTGGTTAATTTAATTAGATCTTTGTAATTAAATTCAGAAAGAAATAATTTTTTTTATAATTTATAATGAAGCAAATGTTAAAAATGAAATGTAGAAATGGTAATTAAAATTAATTATTGACAATTGGAGTGAAATCTCAATAAAGAAATAGTGTTAATTGTTGCACTTGGGTATAAAATTTAAAAAAGTAAATAAAAGTAAGCATTTAATTAACAATGCAATAATATATTGATTAATAGTAACTGAATGTAAATTAAGGTAGTAATGTTAATGCCAGTTGATAAATAACTAATTTAGTGCAATCCCTGTTTAATTGAAACAATGGTAAGGTTATAATTGATTGTATTTAGTAAATTGGAAATAAATTTGAATAAATATAATTAAATAGTATGTTAATGATGATTGAATGAAATTTGTGTGATGTAAAAAATTTAACAATTGTTTCGGAATAATAACTCATAAGTGTGATTGAAAGTAAATGGTAACAAATATTTTATGTTACCTATTTATTTAGCCTGTTAATTTAATTGTGGTTAAAATTTCAATAAATCTAAATTAAATATTTTGTTAATGTGAATTTAGTTAATAATGGGAAATAACATTTACTTTATTCATAATATGACAATTGGTTGAATAAAAGGAATGGAAATTCAAGATTTATTAATTTATTGGAATTTAAATTTAATAATTGAATTAATTGCAAATAAATGGAATTTAAAATTTAATGTGAAATCAATTGCAGTTAATTGACTTAATTTGTGAAGTTAGGGTAGATTTGATTTGTCCTTGAAGATTGTTAATTCAACAAGAAGTAACTAATGTAACTCTATCCATAATATGGCAATTGATTTAATGAAAACAATTGAAATTCATGTTTGATTAATTTATCGGATTTTGAGCTATAATAAATGTATTTTTGAAATTAAATGAAATAAAATATTACGTTAGTGGGAATTAATATGAAATGAGACATACATTAATGAAATGTAATATAAATCAATATTAATTATACCCATAAGGTGTCAATTTAATGAATAGCAAGATTTTAAATCAAATCAAAGGATTTATTGGAATTTCAATTGATAATTAATGAATTTATTAAAATTGAATTACGGTAATGGGTAAATCAATTAATGTTGAATTGATATCTAAGCTATCTAAATTTTTGTAAATGATTAAGAAATTTAAAAATGATAGGAACTGTCAATTATAGAATTGAAATTGAAAATTTGAATTAATTAAGTAATTATTAATTTATTTAATTAATGTAAAAATAGCCATTTTGGCTACTGACTTGGATTTCAACGAAACCAGTTTCATCGGATCCATAATGGTAAATTATTGTAGGATTTCAAGTTTCATAATGATCGGGCTTGTCGTTTAATCGTATGAGCATGAAACGCCTTGAAATCGATCAATTGAAATCAATTTGAAATAATTTGATTTTGTCATAACTTCTTCATACGACGGAATTTGGACTTGAAACATGTTCCATTGCGTTTAAAATACTTTAAAACATCTATTTTGAAATATGTGTTGAACTAATTTCGTTACGGAGTCAGAACGGGCTTTTGAGTCATTTACTATTCAACGATCCAAACCATTTGTATTCGTTCTTTTTTTATTTTATTTTCAACCCTACCTATATATATCAAGTTATAAACCCTAGCCTACTTTTTATTTCTCATTTCTATACGTACAAAACTTCTGTTGCTCCTCTTTCTCAATTGCAGACAAACCCTACGTTTCACAGTCCAATTTCAATATCTAATTCCACTTCAAAAATTCAATCTCCTCAAACTATATCGAATTATATGCCGATCTAAAGCTCTCGACCAGCGCATCTCAGATCTGTAAAAAAAAATTCAATTTGAACCGGAAAATGATGAACTATCTTCGGCCATTCATTGGCGATTTATGATCGTCGTCCGATCGACGAATCAAGGGCACCGTTGGGTAGAGGTCGCCGAGGGAAGGGCATCCATGCGATATTTGCGGCGGTTAACGACTAGATTGTGCTATAGAATTCATTTAGGGTTCAATTATCTTTCGACGGCGGCTAGCTGCCTCGATCCACGTGGTCCAGAAGGGGGTCGTGAGGCAATTGGAAGGTCGGAGCTCCGAGCGCGTCGTCTGGGAGGGTTATGGCCTAGACGTCGACGTGGGCGGCGCGATGAGGGTGGCGGCGCATTCGAATTTCTGTGTGTTTTTCTCATAGTGTTATGGTTGTAACCTATAGCATGAAGAACAAGCAGAAGACGCAGGTGACATGGCGAGTTGTGGTTTGTGCTTCATTTATTTGTTTATTTCAATTTAACTTAAATTTGCAATAGTTTAATGCGTATAACTTTTGCATACGAGGTCCGTTTCACACGCGGTTTTCTCCTCTAGGTTCATATTGGAATTTCGCACATTTTGGCGTATGTTTGGATGGATTCTGAGACTATTCAAATTTTGGGTTTAAATTGGATTTAAATTCAATTTAAATTCAAAAGGTGAGTGTTTTAACCCACTCAGAACTTCCAAAATTTCTTATGTGTGTTAAATTAATTTTTGATGTGATTAAAGATTTATTTATGACTGTTTGGCATATTTTAATCATCATACCAGTTAAATTGAATTTATTGAATTTAATTGTTATTAAATTCATTATTGCATATAAACTGCCAGTTAAATAGTTGTTTAATTTATTATTAAATATAAACTGCTAGTAAATACCTGTTGTTTATTATCTGTTCTATGTTGATGTTATTGTTTGAATTGGATGATGATTGTGATAAATGGTTGATGGTAGATATTGGATGAATGGATGTTGTATTTTATATTGTTATAAACTGCAAGTTGTTATGCATTTTATTTCATTCGAGATTGCGGTTTGAAATGATATATAACCGTATTTTTATTTTAAATTGCAGATTGAAATGATAAATATCTGTATCACTTGACCACAGGATAGAAAATTATATACAAACACCGTCGGTCTATATATATAAATATTTTGAAAATGATTTCTATGGTTTTGGATAGAAATATACGGTTTAATAAATATTGATTTTTTTGATATTATATAAATAATATTTTATATATAGTTAAATTCTTGTATTTAAGCTATGTATAAATTTGTTTAATAAAAATAAGTTTAATAATGGAGTTTGATTTTATTAGAATAAAATATGGTCAAGTATTTAAATCATACTTTAATATAGAGGTTATAATGATTTAAATAAATTAACGTTGGAAGGTAAATTGGAAATTTATTTGAAATTGAGCTTATTTAAGAATTAGACTCAATTAGTTGATGTAAAATTTATTAAATTTGAAATTTTAAAAGGTATGATTTTTATAACTGGATTTTTATTCAAGATGAATTAAACGAATATTTCAAATATAAATAAAATGAAGGAAATATTTAGTTATTTGAAATTTGATTTTTATTTAAATGATAATGGATTTATTATGAAAATATTTCAAAACTAAATAATAGAAGAATGAATTATTGAATCGTAATTACCAACCTTAGTTTTGAAATTGTTTAATACTCAAAGTTTGAAATATATTGAAATTGAAATGGTTTATTGAAACTGAAAGTGAGTGAAAGTTACGAATTGAGATTTAATTTAAAGCGAATAAAATTATGAAGTCGAGGAAATTATTTTACTTTATAATGTAATTTTAAATTCAAACTATTTTATTTTATATACTGTTTGAATATCCAAACCATTTAAGTTTTGAAAGTTGTGGTTTAGAAGCTATGAAATTCGAAGTATTATGTTTTGAAATATATTTCAAGCGTTTGGTTTCGAAATAATATAAATTTGAAAGTGCTATGATTTTGGGAAGGAAGATATATTTGAAATAAAAATGATATTATATTGATTTGGGTTTATAAAAATGATATCATGTTGATTTGGGTTTTAAAACGGTAATGATATCGTATTTATATGGGTTTGAAATGGATATTAAATTCTAATTTTAAAAGTACAATTACTTTGAAATGACCGCGGTGTTATAATAACGTTTGGTTGTTAAAGAGACCGGGATCAGAAGTTGCCATACTCTCTGCCAACTCCGAAAACCACTTTAACAACCGTGTACGCAGTGGAGATTCCAGAATGATGTAGGATGGTGGCGACGTTCTATTAAGGTATATATGTGGACTCGACTCCCATGAGTTGGCATATGGTGGCTAAAACATAAGCGATTCCCGGGCCAAGGAGGTAGCCCCTCTTATCGACACATCCCTTCGATATTATACTCTGACTTTTGGATTGATTCGGTGGCCACTTTTGATTTTTGATTTTGGGGGTGTGGCTCGAGGTGGGCGGTAGTAGCTGCAACGCGTTACCAGCAGTCCAGATGCGTAATTGGTATAACTACCCTTGCATTGCCTTATATGTCGTGTCACCTACCCTAGCACGCCTTGTATGAGTTTGGTTTTCTCCCGTAGCCCGTGTGGTATCCTCTGGTGGCTTCTTGATGAGGAGGAACCATGATACTAGATGGACCACTGGGACTATTACGTGTTAAGGTGGAAAATGTAAAGCCTTAATGCTATTTAAAAGTAAGTTTATTTTACTACAGACATTATTATAATAGCGAAGTATTATTACATAGTAAATAATTAACGGATCTTTAGGAGATGTGAATTCCGAGCATCTCTTAAGTTACTGCACTCACGTTGGACACTGGATAGGAGATGTCAAATCTCGTAAACATCTCTGACAAATTCCACTCATATTTTACCCTTGATTTAACTTACATAAGATCTTTTATTTCTGACTCGAGTGTTTTGTCTTTTCAATTCGCTCGGGTCAGTCTGAGCATTTCAGGATTCGAAGACTTTATCTCTGAAGGACGAAGACGAAGATTTGTATTACTATTATTTATTATATTCCACTGCATCACATTGTTCTGCTGCATTGTTATTGATTATTCTCTGGTATGTGTAACTCTGGTATGTATTTATTAAGTATAATCAAATGTTTTGTAAAATAGCTTCATGAACTATTTATTTGATTATTATATTTTATCGTTCTGCTGTAAGATTCTGTTTTGTTTTATTTCTTTCTCTGTTTTTCTTACTTATCCCATAACAATCTGTCCTTCTATATGGTTTAAGTCTAACGTGTGTGGTTTATCGTCGATTTAAAGCGTACAAAAAGGAGGGATGCTACATTTGGTATTAGAGCGAGGTTTAGTGAAACCTTAACTTTGTGGGGTTTGACTCTTTATTAATAGGGTAGTAATACCCTATGATGAGTCACTGAGAGTATATATATGAGAGAGCGTATTTGTTAGTGTTATAAAAGGTTTTAATATTGTGTTAATTTGTTCCGTTTTGTATTTATAAATTATGGTTGGTGCTTGGGACGCTATGACATCAATAAGGATTTCTAAACAGTTAATAGGACAAATTGACACAATATTTATTTTAAATATAGGTGAATGATATATTTTTTCCTATTATATTTTCTATATATACAAAATATATTTTTTATAAGTGATATATATTTGGTTGTAATATATTGGTTGTTAGATAGTGAAATCTATAAGCATATGTTCGAAATAAGATTTGAAAAGAAAAGAAAATAAATGAAAATTGGAAATTTAGAATCTAAGTTCCTGGGTTTTGAAAATTTATTTTGAATGATTTTGAAATATAATAATAATATTATTTAGAGGTACTTTCTGATATAAATATTTCAATATGATTTGAAAGAATTGCTTTAAAGAAATTTTGGAAGAAAAATGTTCTGTACTCCCCCTCTATCGCTGGAAAATAATTTCGGTGATGAGTGCACGCATCATCGATATTCGTTTTCGAGTTTCGAAGTGGGAAGGCCACTGTAGTAGTTTTACTACAGACTTATTTTGATAAACAAATATAAAATTTCAAATTGTTTAAATATAATTGGATATATAAGTTGTAAGTATATGCATTTATCTATTATTTTCAAATAATTTGGATAAAACCCGGTATTTAATTCTTAAGGTTTCGTTAATTATAGTATAGTGAAATGAAATTCAACTAACAAATTGAAACCTCTAAAGGAAATTTGAGATTTAATGCTAAGTATAAATGGAATTAAAAAGAAAGTTGAAATTGTAATCTATAAAACAAAAGATATAATTATCGAACATTTAATTAAATTAAAAGAAATGAGATAAACTTGTATAATTTTCAATTGCATTCTTTAACATATATATAACTTACCAACTACAAAAAGTTAAAATGTTAAAAGAAAATGTAGTGGGAAATTTTACAAGTAAAACTTGAAGTAATGAAAAGTATTTAACGAAATTATTTTATAAATAAGAATTTGATGTTGTAATTGTTGTGAACTAAGTATAATTGAAATGTTACTGTAATAAAGGTAATAGGAAGTAAGTATTGTAAGTATAAGATTTTAAACTTAAATAAATGAATTAATATGCAAAGAAATTGAATTAAACATGAATACTACAAATAAATAAAAACGAATAGTTATAAGTAATAAATGAAAAATTTCAAGAAATAATGTAAAATTAAAAGATAAATCATTATATGAATGAAAAGGAAATCAAACAATAAATGTATGAAATGAAATTAATAAGTATGAATTTGATCTACTATTTGAACTGTTGTTTGTTTGGTTTATGGTTGTTTGCGCAAGGGTACTTTAAAATTAATTAGATGTATGAATAATCTATCGAGTTTTATCTAAGACTGTTGAGTTAATGGAATACTTCATAGTTATTTGTCATTCTACGTGATTTAAAGTGTCTTAACCCGAACCAATCAATTGTTTTGTTTTGATTTAATGGTCGATTTGTATATGATGTGTATGCTGTTGGTTGCGAATGATTGTTGTTTATATTGATTTTTTTGTTTATCGTTGAAACAACTTTAAACATTTTATTTTATATAATTATTAACTCTTTTGGATTATATAAGTGAAATACAGGTTATGGAAGCAATTGCTACTGCTTTTGGTTTCATAATTAAGCGTTAATTGCCCGACTAATAGGTACATTCTCGGATTACGGTTTATAGCGTTATTATATTACTTTTCCCGGGTTGGGATATATATTATTTTGGAAAATACATGTTGTATATTGTTATATTTGATATTATATTTTCTCTCGAGCCTCTCCGTACAATGAGACTCTGCCAAAAAATTTCGTAAATTTTAGACTTAGAAAATGTTTTGAAAATGTTTTCCAAACTTTATTAATTTGAGTATAAAAAGATTTAATGGTTATAAATTAGTATATTTATCTAAATTAATTAATTTTGTAAATTTATTTGTTTATAAATTTAATATTTTAAGTAACATATTGATTTCTTAATTCTTCTTTTCCCTTCTTTTTCCTTTTCTGGAACGAAAAGTTTTGAGTGGGGGAGAGTGTAACGACCCGTAAATTTTGATAAATAAATTGATTTAATTAGATCTTTTTAATTAAATTTAAAAAGAAATAAAAAAAATTATAATTTATATTGAAGCAAATGTTAAAAATGAAATGTAGCAATGGTAATTAAAATTAATTATTAACAATTGGAGTGAAATCCCAATAAAGAAATAGTGTTAATTGTTGCATTTGGGTATAAAATTTAAAATAAGTAAATAAAAGTGAGAATTTAATTAATCAATGCAATAATGTATTGATTAATAATAACTGAATGTAAATTAAGATAGTATGTTAATGCCAGTTGATAAATAACTAATTTAGTGCAATCTCAATTTAATTGAAACCGTGGTAAGGTTATAGTTAATTGTATTTAGTAAATTGGAAATAAATTTCAATAAATATAATTAAATAGTATGTTAATGTGATTGAATGAAATTTGTGTGATGTAAACAATTGTAACAATTATTTGGGAATAATAACTCATAAGTGTGACTGAAAGTAAATAGTAACAAATATTTTATGTTACCTGTTTATTTAGCCTGTTAATTTAAATGTGGTTAAAAATTTCAACAAATCTAAAGTAAATATTTTGTTAATGTGAATTTAGTTAATAATGGGAAATAACATTAACTTTATTCATAATATGACAATTGTTTGAATAGAAAGAATGGAAATTCAAGATTTATTAATTTATTGGAATTTAAATTTAATAATTGAATTAATTGCAAATAAATGGAATTTAAAATTTAATGTGAAATCAATTGCAGTTAATTGACTTAATTTGTGTAGTTAGGGTAGATTTGATTTGTCCTTGAAGATTGTTAATTCAACAAGAAGTAACCAATGTAACTCTATCCATAATATGGCAATTGATTTAATGAAAACAATTGAAATTCATGTTTGCTTAATTAATGGATTTTGAGCTGTAATAAATGGATTTTTGAAATTAAATGAAATAAAATATTACGTTAATGGGAATTAATATGAAATGAGACATACATTAATGAAATGTAATATAAATCAATATTAATTATACCCATAAGGTGTCAATCTATCGAATAACAAGATTTTAAATCAAATCAAGGGATTTATTGGAATTTCAATTGATAATTAGTGAATTTATTAAAATTGAAATTAATTACGGTAATGGGTAAATCAATTAATGTTGAATTGATATCTAAGCTGTCTAAATTTTGTAAATGATTAAGAAATTTTAAAATGATAGGAATTGTTAATTATAGAACTGAAATTGAAAATTTGATTAAATTAATTAATTATTAATTTGTTTAATTAATGTAAAAATAGCCATTTTGGCCAATGACTCATATTTCAACGAAACCAATTTCATCGGATCCATTACGGTGAATTATTGTAGGATTTCAAGTTTCATAACGATCGGGCTTGTCGTTTGATCGTATGGGCTTGAAACGCCTTGAAATCGATTAATTGAAATCAGTTGAAATCAATTTGAAATAATTTTATTTTACCATAACTTCTTCATACGATGGAATTTGGACTTGAGACCTATTCCATTACGTTTAAAATACTTTAAAACATCTATTTTGATATATGGATTGACCCAATTTCGTCCCGGAGTCAGAACGTGTGATATCCCGGAATTCTAGACATCTGTAATTGATAAATAATTGGGTTAATTAATGGGATATTTATTTATAGATTGAACAAATAAATATGATGGTAAATATTTATATCTGGATAAATATTTATTTGATAATTCCCTAATATAATTATTTAGAATGGGCAAAATTTATCATTTTCAAATTAAATTAAATATGTGTTTGTTTAAAAATACATTTTTATATGAGTTGATTTTAAAATTTAATATAAATTTGGGTTTGAAATTCCAATAAATATATTGAAAATGTTACTTTATAATAAATAGATGTATATTTAAAGAATATCATGAAATTAATATATATATATATAAACATTTTAAGAACTTAATACATAATTTATAAGTTATAAAACATATGTTAATTTAAGAAGTATGGTTTATGACATTGAAAAGAGTATAAATACATGAAAATAAAGTTAATTATAAGTATAAAAATAAATACAAAACATATATAAATAAATATAAAACATTTTTACTTAATTTAATAAAAAAGGGAAATGCATTAATTAATATAGGAAAGCATAACATATATATCTATACCTAATTAATTGAAATTATAATATAAGGATTTTATAAACATATTAGAAACATTTAAGTATATGTGGCATCATTTTAAAAATGGAATTTAACAAGTGTAAAATTATTAGATCACACATAACATTTGTAAGCAAATTAACTTCCAAACAACAAGTGTCACCCATTTGTTTTTATTTCATTTTATTTTAATAAAATCCTAATTAAATCTATATTAAACATATCTATCTCCTCTCTAAATTCTTTCCCCCTTTTCATTTTCTAAACAAAGAAACAAAGCTTGTGATATATCCCTCAAACCAAAAATCAAAACACAGCAAACATTTCTCAAGTTCAAACTAAAACCATGTAATCATCTTCCAAAATCTAAGCCAAATCTGTAATTATTTTTCAAAAGCTTATAACCTTCTCAAAATATCAAGGCAAACCTAAAGTATAGTTTATCAACAAGTGAAGCTATTTCAATAATTTGTATTTCAGTTTTAAGTAAATCAAGTCTTAAAATCAGGTCAGCAATTCAAGCTTTCCAGTTTTCAAACTAAAGCAGTCAAGCCTTCAAGGTTCAACCCAGTTTTCAAGCTTCTCTGTTTTCTGAAACAAAGCTCTGTACATTTTTTTTAAGGCGAGTAAACATCTAACCTTTGATTTAATGTGGGGTTTGTGATGTAGTTAGTAAAATAGGAGATGTGAAAATTGTTTACATAGGTGTAATTTCAGTTGCATGCTACAATTATGTAACTGTGTATATGTGCATGCCTGAAAACCTAAATATATTCCTGTTTATAACTGACAGGACAAAATTTTAATCAAAGGTCAAGTGCTCTTCAATAATTCACATATCAATGATGACATCTGAACAAAATGCGTTTGTTTTTACCTAAGCTAAATTGAAAATTTTTAGTTAAGCATGATAAAGTATAAAACTATCTGTAACTTAAAAATGCTGTAGAAAGTTTTAGAATATGTTGAAATCAAGTATCGTAAATTGCTGATCTAAGTATATAACCTGAATTGAATTTGGAAATTATGATTTTTAAGATGAAAATCAAAAATTCTAGGTGTGTTTGGGGTGAGCATTTCAGAGTTGATCGTTTTTCTTATTTTGGGCATTTTCTGTCGGCTGGAGGGAGAAATCAAAGATTGGAGGTCGATGTAACTTAAGTTCACGTGGACGAGTTCGTCGGCAATCGTATGTCTTGGGTGATCGGTTGTTCCTGTTGAAATTTGAAATTGCTCAATTTCGTTCCAAGGGACCGAAACTAGTTCTGGGTGGTCAGAACTAATGAGCATGTCGACGATGATTGCTGAGGATAATGGTGGTGATCGAAGCGGCGGCGTGGGAAGGTGCATGTGCACGTGGTTTTCTGGTGTGTCAACGTTGCATATAAAGAGGGGGATAGTGTTGCTTCGGGTTGGTCTTGGAGTAGAGAATGATTCGCTTGCGTTTTTGCTTCATGTGCTCGCGAGTTTATAAAACTGTAACAGTTTTTATAAAAGTTAAGCTAAATTAGAGTTTTTGAAAGGGAAGGTAGTGGAAGAAGGGTTGACGCATGGAAGCATGGGTTTAACTCGAGTTTTTGCAAAATAATACTCGGGTTGCTCTGTGTTATAATTAGATGTTTACAGAATCTAGATAAGTTAATTATCATAGGCTATTGTATGTGATAAATTGATTAGTTAATGTTTTATTAATTTAAGTTAAGAAAGCATTTAAGCTGTTTTAAAAATTAAACTAATCAGATAATTAAATGGTAAATCAAAAGATTTAATGTTTAAAATTTTACTTAAACTTAAAGTTTTTTTAAGTCATTTTGATTTTAAGGTTATTCGGAAAGATTTTGGAATAATAATACTAAGGAATTGAACTTGGATAAATGATTTATCATTTATATTTATAGATAATTAAGGAATTTATTAATTAATAATTAAGAATTAATTATTGGTTAATAAATTAGAAATAAAGAGTGATTATTATTAGCAAAAGAATAATTAATTGTTGTGATTAATGATTGATGAGGGATTAATTAATCAATGTAATTAGTTAACCAATGGTATAATTACTTGATGAAGGTAATTAAAGGTTAATTATTTAAGAAAATAATTAAAAGAATAATTACTTAGTGAAAGTAATTAAGGATTAATTACTTAGTGTAATTAATTAAAGGGTTAATTGATCAATATAAGTGGTTATAAGATAATTAACTGAGTAATAAATTAAGAACCGATGTGATTAATACAGATGAGTAAAGGTTAATTAATTTGTGTAATTAATTGGGAGTTAATTACTTATTAAAGTATAATTCATCAAGGAAGATTAATTAAGATGGATAATTAAAGGGTCATTAATTAATTGATTTGTAATTAATTAATGTTAAGTAAAGGTAATCCAAATAATTGAGGATTAGTAATTAATTTAATTAGAGATAAATTAAATTAACTTTGGAAGTGATTAATCTTTCTTATGACTAATTGAATAAGGTTAAATGCCATGAATCGGTTGATTTCTCTGATATGAATTGTTTTATGTTATGATGTGTTTGGGTGGACAATAATAACGTGATTAGCTATCGATAAAGAATTGTTGGGTAAAAAGTGACATCCTGGAATTAAGTTTGAATTGAATTTCAATTGTATACTCTAGGTTATGATGACACTGGATTCGAAGAGACCAGGATCGGGTATTAGTAAATACCCGAAACCACTTCGATTTGTAAACTACTATAATTCCTTATAGATTTGATATGTGATATCATTAGGATGGAATGGAACGATTTAAATAATCGGACCATTTAAACTATATAGAGGTACATAGATTTAATGTCTGAAATAAGTTTTGACTATAACAAGTAGAGAACTCGTAGTGAAGTACGAGTTACCCAGATTTTATTTTAAGTGGTATGCATTGGTTTTTCTTGTTAGATGGGTTTAGTCATGCTGGTTTCCAGCCTGACCCGGGTGTTACTTTGATGTAATGCTCGGGTCAGATCGAGTATTACAGATTTTCGGGTAAGGACGTTCTGGAGCTTAGAAGGCGAGCTGGATGGCAGGAACGTATGGAGTGTTTCGGCTGTGATATATACTTGTATACATAGAGCACGCTATTCTAAAATGTCCAGTGTTGTGTAAATGTTGTAACTCTGATGTATAAAAATGTAAGTGTACCGATACAGTTCTTCTTTTGTAAACTGTTATTTATGTGATATTATATTTTGATCCGCTGCGAATGTGAGGTTTCTGTGACTTGTTCCTGTTTCTTCTTCTTTCTCTTTCTTTTTCTTTTCTAACTATCTGGAATTTTCGGGATCGAAATTTCTGGGTAGTTACATTTGGTATCAGAGCAGAAGGTTAAGCGAGAACCTTGGCTTTGGTAGGATTACTCATTAAGGATAGGGTCAATGGTACACTAGAATGTGTTGAGTGTGAGTGTATATATATATGAGTGCGTACTTGTTATTTTCTTATATAAAATTTTTAAGTGATTTTATAAGAATATATTTTGATATATATATATAGCAATATTTCTTTCTAATAAACATTAAGGTAGTTGGTTGTTAAATTATTGGAATTAAATTAAGTGGTAATAGAAATACAACCAAATTAAAATTAAATCGAAGATAAATTTGAAAATGGATTCAAACTGAAATTAAATCTTGAAGTTGGGGAAGAATTTCAAAAGAAGATTAATTAGAATTGGTTTCAAACCAGAGAAATAGAATGGTTATTGTGTTTAATAATAAGATGATTATTTTCCAATAAACAATAAAATGTTTTAAACTATTTTGAATATGATCTTATTTTAAAATAAGAGATGTTATTTAATATAATTGAATGAAAGGGTCCTATTTCAAACAAGGGTTGTTTGGAATTTTAAGGGAATTTGTTTGAATTTAAAACCAAAGGTGGTTTAAAATTTAAAGGTAACCAGGCGTGTAAAGGAAATAAACTCTAAGGTTGAGTTTTTAATTTTCTTTGGAATGTGATGTGAAATCCAAAGTGAAGTAGGTTTTAAATTTAAGTGGGAAGATTATTTATGAGAAGTTTAAAATTTGAAATGGAAATTCAAATTGGGTAAAGTTGACTGGATTAAGTAAATTGAATTTAACTTGGAAGAAGTTAAATAAGTTTGAATGATCAACCTGATTTGGAAATTTTAATATGAAATTAAGATTTAACTTGGGAAGTTAAATGGTTGGTTGGAATTGAAAGGGTGAGTGATCTCAAATTGGGTTTGAGATCCGAAAATTGGAAATGGATGGATGTTTTAAAATGATTTGAATGATACCGTCCTGTTGTTATTAATAATCTTTAAACTGTAAATTGGATTTGTTTAAAGAAATGGGGTGTGGTAATATATCCATTATTAGGGTAAATTGGAATCATTTTTGGACTTAAGATTTGAATGTTTAAGATAAAACTTCAAAGGTTTGGTTTCAAAATTGAAGTTTGATGATAAATTGAATTTCAAAGATTTAGTTGTTTAAAAATGGATTTGAATTATTATTTGAACTATGAAATAGGTTAAAAATGGAATTTGGATTCAAAATTAAATGGTTTAAAAATATATAAGTTGATTTGATTTAAAGGATTAAATCAACATTTAAAAATTTAACTCGAACTTATATAATTCGGGATGGTTTAAATTTGAAATTTGAATTGAATTAGTTTGAATTAAATTTTATTTGAATTAATTAGAATTGTGATCGAAGACGAATAAGTTAAAAAATTCAAATGGAAAATTTGAATTGGATTGATCTGAAATGAAATTGAAGTTCAATAAGTTCAAATTCAAATGGGAATTGGGATTTATTCAAACAGGAATTGAGATGATTTGAAATTGAAGTGGGTTCAATTTGAAGTTAGTCTAAATTGATTTGAATAATTTGGAATTGTAATTAAAGTTGAATAGGTTTAAAATCATATGGAATTTGATTTGAATTTGGAAAGAAATCGAGATTAATTCAACTTGAATTGGGGATAAATCAAGTTCAAGGGAAATTGAAGTTACTCAAATTGTAATTGAGTCAATTTAAATGGATGTGGAAATTTAAATTGAATTGATGGGAATGGATATTGGAAATTAAACAGTTTGGCTCTGGTCTATTTTCAAATAAATTATTTTAATATAAACTGTTTTAAATCTATCTTCCTAACTATTTAGTATACAACTTTTCTTTTTAAAACCCAAGACTATTTTATACTTATTTTACAATTATTTCTGAAGCCATTTAACTATTTTACAACTGTTTTATAAACTAATTATTATTTCTCAACTACTTTATAACTGATTACTGTTTTACAAGCTATTTTACTATTATTTAAAAATTTTATAACTATTTGACTATTTTCCAACTATTTTACAATTACTTAACTATTTTACAATATTTTACAAACTAATAATCATTTTTCAACTACTTATCTATTTTTAACTTTTCAAGCTATTTTCTAAAATTAAGCTGGACAGACTTTAAACTGTTTATGATAGAATATCCATTTGAGATAAGAATTGAGGTGATAATCCATATGGGATTGAGGAAATTGTGGATAAGTGAATGAAAATTAAAGGAAATGTGAATAGAAAGAGAAATTGATTTAGTTGATAATCAATGAAGATAAATACGTAGGATGTACGTATATTATTCAATTCGCATAGTGATTTGATCCAGATTCGAGCACAGGATTTCGAGATAGTTACCGAGTTGGGATTTTTTCACTCGATTTTTGACGGCGAACCTGGATATGGATTGTTGATTGGTCATGGATATTCTCTATCATAGTTATGACTATGAAAGGAGAATGACGGTTTCTGATCAAGAAACCAGATCTGTGTCCGCACTAGGAAGTCGGGTGGACGATACTAGTTCGAAAGTGAAATTGTGTGATCGAGTAAGCGATCAGATTTATATAGCATACGAATGATATGTGTACATTGTACGGTTTTGAATGAAATTGATACTGGGAATTTGTGGATAATAATTGTGAATGTTTTTTTGAAATGAAAGGTCAATTTTGTGAAATATATGATGAAGTAAAATGGAAATTGGATATTTCTATAATAGAAATTTACTTTATGGAAGTAAGTAATTTGGTAAGTGATTTTATAAAGTAATCAAATTTGAATATTTGATTTGGGATAAACAAAGTTATGTATCTTTGTTATGTATAAGATAAATTTCCCCTTATTGAATCTATAGCCAGAAGAAAAGGGGTTTTTGAAAGTTTTTGAAGTATAAAAGGGGTTTTATACAAGTTTGAAGAGATCCAAAATTTTAAGAAGTTTATATATCTATATATATACGTAAAAAGGATCTTATGAGAATGATTTTGGAAAAGGTTTTGGGAACCTATGAATTTCGAAAAGGCTTTTTGATTTTTGGGTAAAATCAATATTGGATTTGAAAAACCTAGTCGAGAATTATCGATTTTAGGATAATCGATTTTGAGAAAGGAGATTTATATGAGTTTCATACTAGGTGTATGATTTGGAAGATACTATATGTGTATATATAAAGTGTTTTGAAAATGGCTCTGGAGAAAAAGGTGCTCCCTTGGGATGAACTTCTCAGGGGTACCATAGGTTGGTACTGCCTTGAGCCTCTAAGGGGGAGGTTCTAAAGTTGATCCTATGAGGAGTCCGGACAAAACTAGTTCCTGAGGATTATTAGGTAGCGAAAGTCGAGGGCGCTGATGCCTACAGAGACATTTGGGTTGTGCTGTGACGACAGTGTAACTCGATGTCGCTGCGATCTACTGTGTGGACCATAGCAAAAATCGTATGGAGGTGAGTGTCAACGGTCTACGCTTGATTTTGCCGGGAAGGCAACGTAACATCGGTAGACTGCGATCTATGGTCAAGTGGAGTGGCGAAGTTTCATTCTTTTGGCAGCAAAATTTGAGGGCGCTGATGCCTACAGTTATATGGGTTTTTGCTGTGATAGCAACGCAACCCCAGTTGCAGCTGCGATCTGTAGCGCGTTCCATGGTGTAATCGAGGGGCGCGGAGGCCTACAGTTATCTATGGATGTTGTCGGGATGGCAACTTAACCACCGGGTTAACTGCGACCATGGATAGGGGTGATGATTTCCAAAGCATTCTCACCAAAGATATTTCCTCGATTTCAAAAATGATTTCTATATTTACTGTAAAAAAAAATTCCAAGTATTTTTACCGGGTGTTGAAAACGGGTTTACCAAGTACTTATAGATTTTCAGTCCTGCGCATGATCAATGTATGACTGAATTTCTGTGAGAATGAGAACGGACTTATTGAAACATCGAGTTATAAAAAGTATTTTTATAAAACTATTTTGGCAGTATTACAGATTTTAAAAGTGTTTTAAAATGATCAAAGAATATTTTAACTGGTTTTAAAATATTTAATAAATTCTGGCTTCATTCCTTTTCGAGGACGAAAAAATTCAAAGGGGGGAGGTGTAACAGTCCGAATTTTAACAAGTATTTTTCACTTTTAATTATAAAACTTTGGGGCTTTATTATATAAAAATCTAAATTTTGAATTGATTAAAAGAATTGCCCAAATTTTTAAATAAATAATGAGATCTCTGAAATTCTGACGTGGTTAAGAATTAACTTTAATTGGAAATTTGGGTTTTTTGTTGAAGATGGTAAATAAGTTAATTTCTAGCAAAATCATGTTTTAATTAAGAAATAAGATTTGGAAAAAATTTAGTGTATAAATAAACTGTTTAATTACGCGTTTAAAAGGCGCGTTATTGATGAAACATTTTTAACGTATATTTACTACATAAGAGAACACGTAAATTTAAAAGCGTTACTTTTATTATGAAACTGGGCGTGTGTTTGATTTAGTTACTGCGTCGGTTTTTCATGCGTCTAAATTTCTTACCTTGGATATAAATAATCAAATAAAATAAATCAGTAGACATGCATTTCTAAGTGGAAAAGGAATAAATTTTCTTTCCGTTGACTCCACATATTTAATAAATAAAACCCATTGATTTTTCAATAACGTTCAAATCAAATATTCTTTTCCGTTTCTTTACTCTAAGAATCAACACTTTTCCTTGTTCAATTTTATAAAACGTTCGCCAATTTTCCATTTTTCTGTACCGTTAAAACAACACAATAATTTTACCTTATATATAAATGGATTATATACTTTTAAAAATAAATAATTTATACTGTTACTTATATACATTTTAGTAATAGATTTCTTGGTAAATGGTAAATGAACGAAAAAAAACCCCAATGTAAACAAATCATATTTTTTAAGTAATAAATTTCAAAATTTATGTATAAATAAACTGTTTAATTTTGCGTTTAAAAGGCGCGTTATTTGATGGAATAAATAACGTACATATAAGAAAACGTATAAAATTTAAATCCGTTATTTTCTTTATATTTTGGGCATAAGTAATTGCGTCTGTTGTACGCATTCTAAAGATATCCTCTTTAATATTTACACGTCGCTCAACATTATTCTTTTGGTCAAATTTTCCATTTCCGTTTTAAGTGCAAATTGATTGCTTGCCGTTTTATGTTCTCCTTAATTCACGAAATCAACACTGGTAATAAAATTTATTACTCACTGTAATTAATTGTTCCAAACTTTCCTTACCTCTCGTGTGAAATTGATAGGAAAAATATTCAATAGACTGATTCAAAATCAACGCAACAAGGTAATTGTAAAAAAAAAAATCTTGCCTTTAACTTCTCATCTAAATCAATGCATTTTCTTTCTTAAATTTTGCACGTACGAATGCTCACTAATAAAAGAAACTGCCCATTGATTTACGCATGTCGTGATTTTCACCATCCCTTTTTGCTACAACCATTTTAATTTAGTATAAAATCTTTGAATAAAGTAACGTTCAAATCTAATATTATTGTCGTTTCCTCCGATATCAACGCTAGTTTCTTCTCATTATTAAACACGTTCGCAAATTTTTTCAAATTCCATTTCCATTCAAAGCAAAAATATAATTGCTTGTCGTTTCTTTTGCTTATTAATTCTTACCCACTGCAATTATTTGCTCCAATCATTCTTGTCGTTTCTTTTTATTTATCAACGCATTCTTTTCTTAATAATTTCAAACGAGAACAAATGCGTGCCACTCAAATTTTTTTAATATTATTTCTTGTGTTTTTTAACCTATGCAGTTTGCATCTTTTAATCAAACACGTTCAAAATGGTTATTTCTTGCCTTTGACCTCTCCCACATAAATCTATGCATTTAATTTTCTTGCCGTTCTAACAAATATTGCCTAAAATTTTCGCATGCCTTGAATTGGCGTTTCTCATTTTATCCTTTTGCCTGCGTTTTTTAAATTAATAAATCAACCAAATTTACCTCTTCATAAAGCAAACATCACACAGAATAATCTCCAGACCATTTTAAAATTGATTTCTTTCCATTTTTTTCCTTTACGTGATTTGCGCAACTTCTCTTATATAAATGAAACCCATGTTCACAATTCCATCACCACCTCAGTATTGTTACATCTTCATTTTCGCAAGCTATTGGTGAAATAGAACCCACACACTCTCTTTGGCATATATAAGACTCGTACGCAATTTATTTTCATCACATTGTTTGCCTTCTCTTCTTCCTTGCGTGCGTGAGAATCAGTAGCATCAGGTAATGGCTACAACTTTATTTCCTTCTTTTGTTTTTTTCATTGTTCTGTTCAAACTACTCCACCGCATGACAAACGCCTAACTTCCTTCCCCTCCTCTCCGATCTGGTCGTGCATTACCGAGCATCTCTGATGCAGTTTTAGCCTAGCACTTGAATATATTTTTTATCGCCACCTGTACATTTTTATCTTTATATAAGATAAACATTTCTTTACCATGTAATTTAAAAGGGTTTTTAAATTGTTTAAACTTTGTTAAGTTAAATTGTATTCATTTCACATCTCATTTTTGAAATGAAATTTTAAAGTAAATTCAAAAGTGAATTGTTTTCAAATGTTTTTGTTAATAACGATTTAGTCATAATTAAGAAATGTTTTTATCTTAAAGTTAAATTAAGATTTAGTGATTTGAAATTAATTAACTTAATGGGGTAATTAAGGAATAATTAGTTAATTTAATTAATTAATGATTAGGGATTAATAAATAATTTGATTAAGGGTTAATCAATTTGAAATTAAAGATCATTAATTAGATAATTAAAGATTATTAATTAATAATTAAAGATTTATTAATTTAGCAATAAGTTATAGTCAAGGTTAATTAATCATGTAATTAAGGATTAACTGCATACTTGTTTGAGTATAGCGCACTTCAGTTTAAAGAAAAAATTATATAATATAAAAGGCATACGCCGGCTAAGGTTAGCCCAGCCTAATTTTTTTGATATAATTCCACTGCTTTGTTTACATGAGTGTTCAGGGAAGATGTATTTCCAGACCGTACGCGTTTTTTGTTTGTTGGTCACATGTGTTTTAAAATTTAGAAACATTACGTATGAGGATATATGATATATGTAAGAACCGTATAAAGTAGTTTTGATTTGGAGATTTTGATATTTTACTTGTTTCCTAACAGAGAAAATAATAATAATAATAATAATAATAATAATAATAATAATAATAATAAATAAATAAATAAATAAATATTGCACGCACCACCTTTATGTATCACTGCCGTGAGTTGCATGTTGCCCACATAAGATTTGCCACCTTTTTATTAACACGTCATAATATTTTGTAAAAAAGGGTAAAGAAAATAGAGTATGAATTTATTTTGTAAATTTTGTTTTGGAAAAAAAATAAATGGGCAGGCTGAGCTTTTGTTTTAATGGGTCAAGTCGTGCGGTGGAGTGGTCGAGCAATTTGAGTCAATTTTCATTTTATTTTACCTCGTTCCAATTTTTTTTATTTAAAAATTTGCTTTGTCCGTAATTGGAATTCGTGTACTCAGTTTTATTTATTTATCTTGTTTCAAGATCGAAATCAGTTTGTCTCATCTTCCAATAATTGACCGTGCCTTCTGTACTCTTCTTTCGGGGTAGATATCGTTGTTTGAATAAATTCTGCAGCTTCGAGAAGGTGAGTATTCTCACCTGACAACGTACTTATATATCTATAAATTGATAACAAGTGTGATTGTAGAATAATTATTATTTCATTTATTTGACCGTGATACAAATTGATGATGTTAAAAATCCCGTTATTAAACCTACACATCATTAGTTCTATTATATACTGTTTAATTATGCTGTTACACTATTTATTTATTTTTATTTTTTTATTTTTTTTACTGTTTAATCACACTGCAAGTTCCCTGTAGAATAGAAATCGTTACAGGCTGAAATGATAGGCCTGTACGATATTTATTTATTTATTTAGTTTATTATTTAACTTGGGATTGCGGGTTCGAAATGATAGAACCCGGATTTATTTTGTAAATTACGGATTGAAACGATATATTATCCGTATCACTTGACCTAAGTTAGAAAATATTATACAGACCCGTGGTTATATATATATATATATATTTTCTGGAAATATTAAATATTTTAAAATTTAAGTGTTATAATACTTGCTTAAAAGTGGATTAAAATGATTATTGTAAGTATTGTGATCTTTTACAAGTTTAATATGTAAATAAATAAATGTTAAGAATTTAAATATAAACTTATCTTGAAAATTTTGAATGTAAAATAAACGGGATTTAAGTTAAGAAAAAAAATATACATGATAATTTGGTATAACATGAAATAAAGCGAATTTATAAAGGTTAAGTTTTCTATGAATTAATAATTAAATTTGTGAATTATGGAAGTTAAAAAATATAACTTGATTTTAATTGAAATTTAGTTTATTTTTTTTGAAACGATAACTAAACTAAATTGTTAAGGAAATACATAGAAAATTTTACACTTGATAATAAAGTATAAAGAAGTTGGATATATATTTTCAAATTTTACTTTATAAAGACCATCAAATATGGAATGAATTAAATGACTATATAAAGGTGGAAAGTTTATAAGTAAATTTGTTCAAATAAAGGTTTAAATTTTATTGAAATTATATTGAAGCCTAAAGTTTAATTTACTTAAATTGTTAAAAGGATATTTATGCATTTATCCAAGTGCTGAATGATGATGCAATTAAACTAAGGCTAAACCTTTGGAATTTATATTGGCTTGAAATAATAATAACTTCACCTTTAAACAGTTAAAATAAAGTATTTTGATTGAAGTATAAACTATTTTTAAAAGTTTATAACCACGGGTAATAATAACGTTGGTTGTTAAAGAGACTGGGATCGGATATGGGCATACTCTCTATCGATATCGAAAACCACTTTGACAACCGTATATGCGGTGGAGATTCCAGAATGAAGTAGGATGGTGGTGACGTTTCCTTTGAGGTAAATACATGGACCCGACTCCCGTGAGTTGGCATAAGGTGGCTAAAACAAGAGCGCTCGACGGATTAATGAGGTAGCACCTCTAATCGGACGCACTTCTTCGTATGTCATTCTATTACTTTTGTGATTGTTTTGATGCGCACCTTTGATATAGGAGTGTTGTTCGAGGTGGGCGGTAGCTGCGCGCTACGCGTTACCACCGGTCCGGAAGTGTAATTGGTATATCTACCCTGGCATTGCCTAGTTGTGCCGTGTCACCTACCATAGCGAGCCTTGTACGAGTTTGATTTGTTTCGTACCTATGGAGTATCTTCTCATAGTCTCCCGATCAGGAGATATGCACGTCCTGTATAGATTACCGACACTATTTATGCATTAAGGTGGAAAATGTAAAGCCTTAACGCTATTTTTAAGTAAGTTTACTTTACAAATAGACACTATTATAATAGCGAAGTATTACTACACAATAAATAGTTTAACGGATCCTTAGAGGATGGGCGGTCCCAAGCATCCTTTAAGTTACTTGTACTTTAATACAGTTCACTTGAATTACCTTACACTATATAAGTATGTATGTCCTGACTCGAGTGTTTATGTTTTATTTCACGCTCGGGTCAGCCTGAGTTGCAGTTCAGTCATCGTTCCGAAGCTAGGACTTCTGTAGATCACTTTTCAAGCTGCCGGTAAATTTTCCTTATCTTAATTTATGTAATCAAGACTATTGAATATTGAGATTTACTATTGTTGTTTCAAACTATATTTGGGTTTAAAGACTATGTAAATTATATTGTTTTGAGACTTTTAATAGTGGCTTCATGAACCACTAAGTTAATTTTAAATTTCGCTGCGAGTATTTTGATTTCTGTGTTTGTGATTCTGTGATAATTTATTTACTGTACATTTTGAGATTTGCCAAATTTTATTTACAACGCGGTATTTTGAACAATTCAAGTCCAACATGTGCGGATGCGAATGGTTAAAAATATCGGGTCGTTGCAGTTTGGTATCAGAGCTTTGGCTCTAGGCAAAACTTAGAATGTATGGTAAATTTGATTTACAGAATCACTTTCATTCAATCTCTTCCTTTTGATTCGATTTCCTTTGAATTTTGGAACGTTCCCTGCGGTTCCAAAGCTCATTCGTGTCCCTCACTATTCATCTTCTTTCGATTCTGGAGTATCCCATAACTCCACTTCGGATGATCTTTATAGTGAATTGGCGGTCTCGCCAATATTCTAATAAAGGGGTGAAGCTCCTTTACAATTAGCATTGATTCACCAGAGATTTATATTTATCCTCAGTTTAGATGCTAGTATCTTTGGTTATTCCGAACTCTAACTCTTCAGATCGAATGTAGATTTACCCCAAAAAATCCACATGGATCTTACTCTTTAAGTCACGGTTGACCAGGTTAAGGTTGCCCGCGATTTATATAAACTTATCCAGTTCCTTATTTTGTTATTTAATCATCGGATCTTTTGTTCCAACTTGTCTTTAAATCAAAATTCTCTTTGATTTGAGTCCATCAAATTTGAATCTTTATCCTTGTTTTGAAAAATTTATTCCTGTATTTGGGAGAAAAATCTAATATTATATATATAAGTATAAATTTTCAGAATTTTTATAACTAATTTAACTAGTTGTCAAGAGATAATAGTCTTTGATTTTATTTATGGTTTTGTAAACCAAGGGTTTTGTCTCATATAAATAATTGAACTATAAACAATGGTTATAAATTAATATGGAAACAGAAATGAATTTAAAACAAGAACTTGAGAATTCAATTTCCGATGGTTTCAAACCTTGTGTTTAAAGTTTTAAAAGGATATATTATTTAAATTATTTTCGAATAGAAATTTGTTTCCAAAAAAAAGATTTAAAAATCAGTGCTCTTCTCTTTGTCGCTGGGAAATAATTTCGGTGATGATGCAACATCATCGACATTCATTTTCGAGGTTCGAAGTGAAGAGACCATTCTGTAGTCTGGCTACAGTGTTACCTTGTGAATTTAATTGATTTGAATCTCTAAAATATGACTTGATTTATAATATATAGAAATATGATTTAAATTTGATTTGACATATTATGTACATATATTTATTTATCTCTAAATGGTTTGAAGGGAATCAGAAAGTTAATTCTTAAATTTTCTTGAGGAATAATTTCAATTATAAAAAAAGAAAATCAAATTTTTGAATAAATGATTCCAACTTGAGATAATTGAATTTGAAAGTTTTATTTATATAATACTAAATTGCATTTCAATATAACTTACCTTGATTTTTAGAAGTTAACAATGTAATTAGATAATATAAAATATAAAAAGATTTTATAAATAAAAATTGAGTGGTTATAATAAATGTTATACACTTAAATTGTAGTTATAAAAAGATTAACAGAGGTAAATAGAATAACAAGAGGTAATGGAATAATTTACAATATAAAATGATGTTAAAGGAACTAAGAATAAATTTAAGCAGTTGTAATAAGTATAAACATATTTAACATAGATGAGAAAAATATATTGAGAGAAATAAATTTAGTTATATAAAAAAAATATTAATTTATTGAACACATTTTTGAGTATAAGAAACGATTTTCAAACTTATGATTTTAGAAATTTTTATTTTAAGATAATTAGAAGATGAAGTAATGAAATTTGAAATAGAAAAATTTAACTTGAGTGAAATTTAATAGATGAAATCAATTATTAATTTAAAATTGAATTTGTATGGTTTAGATTAATGATTCTAATTTAAGTTTCAATTTAGTTTCTTTCAGGTTGTTTCTATTCCCCTACCTTCTTCCTTTTCGAGGACGAAAAGTTCTGAGTGGGGGAGAGTGTAACAGCCCGAAGTTTTAACAAGTATTTTTCACTTTTAATTATAAAACTTTTGGGATTTATTATATAAAAATCTAAATTTTGAATTGATTAAAAGAATTGCCTAAATTTTTAAATAAATAATGAGATCTCTGAAATTTTGACGTGGTTAAGAATTAGCCTTAATTGGAAATTTGGGTTTTTTGTTTAAGATGGTAAATAACTTAATTTCTAGCAAAATCATGTTTTAATTAAGAAATGAGATTTGGAAAAAAATTTAGTGTATAAATAAACTGTTTAATTACGCGTTTAAAAGGCGCGTTATTGATGGAATATTTTTAACGTATATTTACTACATAAGAGAACGCGTAAATTTAAAAGCGTTACTTTTATTATGAAATTGGGCGTGTGTTTGATTTAATTATTGCGTCGGTTTTTCATGCGTCTAAATTTCTTACCTTAGATATAAATAATCAAATAAAATAAATCAGTAGACATGCATTTTCAAGTGGGAAAGGAGTAAATTTTCTTTCCGTTGACTCCACATATTTAATAAATAAAACCCATTGGTTTTTCAATAACGTTCAAATTAAATATTCTTTTCCGTTTCTTTACTCTAAGAATCAACACTTTTCTTTGTTCGATTTTATAAAACGTTCGCCAATTTTCCATTTTTATGTACCGTTAAAACAACACAATAATTTTACCTTAGCTATAAATGGATTATATACTTTTAAAAATAAATTTTTTATACTGTTACTTATATACATTTTAGTAATAGATTTCTTGGTAAATGGTAAATGAACAGAAAAAAACCCCAATGTAAACAAATCATATTTTTTAAGTAATACATTTCAAAATTTATGTATAAATAAACTGTTTAATTACGCGTTTAAAAGACGCGTATTTGATGGAATAAATAACGTATGTATAAAAAACGTACAAAATTTAAATCCGTTATTTTCGTTATATTTTGGGCATAAGTAATTGCGTCTGTTGTACGCATTCTAAAGATATCCTCTTTAATATTTATACGTCGCTCAACATTATTCTTTTGGTCAAATTTTCCATTTCCGTTTTAAGTGCAAATTGATTGCTTGCCGTTTTATGTTCTCCTTAATTCACGAAATCTACACTGGTAATAAAATTTATTACTCATTGTAATTAATTGTTCCAAACTTTCCTTACCTCTCTTATGAAATTGATAGGAAAAATATTCAATAGACTGAATCAAAATCCACGCAACAAGGTAATTGTAAAAAAAAAAATCTTGCCTTTAACTTCTCATCTAAATCAATGCATTTTCTTCCTTAAATTTTACATGTACGAATGTTCACTAATAAAAGAAACTGCCCCTTGATTTACACATGCCGTGATTTTCACCATCCCTTTTTGCTGCAACTATTTTAATTTAGTATAAAATCTTTGAAAAAAGTAACGTTCAGATCTAATATTATTGTCGTTTCCTCCGATATCAATGCTAGTTTCTTCTCATTATTAAAAACGTTCGCTAATTGTTCAAATTCCATTTCCATTCAAAGAAAAAATATAATTGCTTGCCATTTCTTTCGCTTATTAATTCTTACCCGCTGCAATTATTTGCTCCAATCATTCTTGTCGTTTCTTTTTATTTATCAACGCATTCTCTTCTTAATAATTTCAAACGAGAACAAATGCGTGCCACTCAAAAACAAATTTTATTGTTTCTTGCGTTTTTTGAACCTATGCAGTTTGCATCTTTTAATCAAACACGTTCAAAATGGTTATTTCTTGCCTTTGACCTCTTCCACATAAATCTATGCATTTAATTCTCTTGCCATTCTAACAAATATTGCCTAAAATTTTCGCATGCCTTGAATTGGCGTTTCTCATTTTATCTTTTTGCCTGCGTTTTTTAAATTAATAAATCAACCAAATTTACCTCTTCATAAAGCAAACATCACGCAGAATAGTCTCCAGACCATTTTAAAAATGATTTCTTGCCATTTTTTTCCTTTATGTGATTTGCGCAACTTCTCTTATATAAATGAAACCCATGTTCACAATTCCATCACCACCTCAGTATTGTTACATCTTCATTTTCGCAAACTATTGGTGAAAGAGAAACCACACACTCTCTTTGGCATATATAAGACTGTACGTAATTTATTTTCATCCCATTGTTGGCCTTCTCTTCTTCCTTGCGTGCGTGAGAATCAGTAGCATCCGGTAATGGCTACAACTTTATTTCCTTCTTTTGTTTTTTCCATTGTTTTGTTCAAACTGCTCCACCGTATGACAAACGCTTAACTTCCTTCCCCTCCTCTCCGATCTGGTCGTGCATTGCCGAGCATCTCTGATGCAGTTTTAGCCTAGCACTTGAATATATTTTTTATCGCCACCTGTATATTTTTATCCTTTTATAAGACAAACATTTCTTTACCATGTAATTTAAATGGGTTTTTAAATTGTTTAAACTTTGTTAAGTTAAATTGTATTCATTTTACATCTCATTTTTGAAATGAAATTTAAAGTAAATTCAAAAGTAAATTGTTTTCAAATGTTTTTGTTAATAACGATTTAGTCATAATCAAGAAATATTTTTATCTTAAAGTTAAATTAAGATTTAGTGATTTGAAATGCTGTAGAACTATCTGTAAACTTAAAAATGCTGTAGAAAGTTTTAGAATATGTTGACATCAAGTATCGTAAATTGCTGATCTAAGTATATAACCTGAATTGAATTTGGAAATTAGGATTTTTAAGATGAAAATCAAAAATTCTATGTGTGTTTGGGGTGAGCATTTCAGAGTTGATCGTTTTTCTTGTTTTGGGCATTTTCTATCGGCCGGAGGGAGATGGAACCTCGTGGTTGCTACTAGAGGTTGCCGGGATGTCGATGATTACAGGAAAATTGGAGGAGCGATTTATTATTAACCGTGGTGGCCAGACAGGAGCGAACTAGGGTTCAGTGACTCGAGTTATTCGCGTTGATATTTGAGCTTGGTGCGACGATGGTGAAGCATCGGAACCGTTCGCTTGAGGGGGAAATCAAAGATTGGAGGTCGATGTAACTTAGGTGATGATGGCAAGAGTTCGCGTGGACGAGTTCGTCGGCAATCGTATGTCTTGGGTGATCGGTTGTTCCTGTTAAAATTTGAAATTGATCAATTTCATTCCAGGGGACCGGAACTAGTTCTGGGTGGTCAGAACTAATGAGCATGTCGATGATGATATGCTGGGGATAGTGGTGGTGATCGAAGCGGCGGCGTGGGAAGGTGCATGTGCACGTGATTTTCTGGTGAGTCAGCGTCGCACATGAAGAGGGGGGAAGTGTTGCTTTGGGTTGGTCTCGGAGTAGAGAATGATTCGCTTGCGTTTTTGCTTCATGTGTTTGCGAGTTTATAAAACTGTAACAGTTTTTATAAAAATTAAGATAAATTAGAGTTTTTGAAAGGGAAGATAGTGGAAGAAGGGTTGACACAGGGAAGCATGGGTTTAACTTGAGTTTTTGCGAAATAATACTCAGGTTGCTTTGTGTTATAATTAGATGTTTGTAGAATTTAGATAAGTTAATTATCTTAGACTATTGTATGTGATAAATTGATTAGTTAATGTTTTATTAATTTAAGTTAAGAAATCATTTAAGCTGTTTTAAAAGTTAAACTAATCAGATAATTAAATGGTAAATCAAAAGATTTAATGTTTTAAATTTTACTTAAACTTAAAGTTTTTTTAAGTCATTTTGATTTTAAGGTTATTCGGAAAGATTTTGGAATAATAATACTAAGGAATTGAAATTGGATGAATGATTTATCATTTTTATTTATATATAATTAAGGAATTTATTAATTAATAATTAATTAATTATTGGTTAATAAATTAGAAATAAAGAGTGATTATTATTAGCAAAAGAATAATTAATTGTTGTGATTGATTATTGATGAGGGATTAATTAATCAATCTAATTAATCAACGTAATTAGTTAACCAATGGTATAATTACTTGATGGAGGTAATTAAAGGTTAATTATTTAACAAAAGTAATTAAAAGAATAATTACTTAGTGAAAGTAATTAAGGATTAATTACTCAGTGTAATTAAATAAAGGGTTGATTAAATAAATATTTTTTTATTAAAGGCTAGTTAATTAATGAGTGTGATTAATTAAGGGTTAATTGATCAATGTAAGTGATTATAAGATAATTAATTGAGTAATAAATTAAGAACCAATGTGATTAATACAGATGAGTAAAGGTTAATTAACTTGTGTAATTAATTGGGAGCTAATTACTTATTAAAATATAATTCATCAAAGAAGTTTAATTAAGATGGATAATTAAAGGGTCATTAATTAATTGATTTGTAATTAATTAATGTTAAGTAAAGGTAATCCAAATAATTGAATATTAGTAATTAATTTAATTAGAGATAAATTAAATTAATTTTGGAAGTGATCAATCTTTCTTATGAATAATTGAATAAGGTTAAATGCCATAAATTGGTTGATTTCTCTGATATGAATTGTTTTATGTTATGATATGTTTGGGTGGACAATAATAACGTGGTTAGCTATCGATAAAGAATTGTTCGGTAAAAAGTGACATCCTGGAATTAAGTTTGAATTGAATTTCTATTGTATACTCTAGGTTATGATGACATTGGATTCGAAGAGACCAAGATCGGGTATTAGTAAATACCCGAAACCACTTCGATTTGTAAACTACTATAATTCCTTATAGATTTGATATGTGATATCATTAGGCTGGAATGGAATGATTTAAATAATCGGACCATTTAAACTAAATAGAGGTACATAGATTTAATGTCTGAAATAAGTTTTGACTATAAAAAGTGGAGAACTTGTAGTGAAGTACGAGTTACCCAGATTTTATTTTAAGTGGTATGCATTGGTATTTCTTGTTAGATGGGTTTACTCACGCTGGTTTCCAGCCTGACCCGGGTGTTACTTTGATGTAATGCTTAGGTCAGACCGAGTATTACAGATTTTCTAGGTAAGGACGTTCTGGAGCTTAGGAGGCGAGCTGGAAGGCAGTAACGTATGGAGTGTTTCCACTGTGATATATACTTATATATAGAGCATGCTATTCTAAAATGTCCAGTGTTGTGTAAATTTTGTAACTCTGATGTATAAAAATATAAGTGTACTGATACAGTTCTTCTTTTGTAAACTGTTATTATGTGATATTATATTTTGATCCGCTGCGAATGTGAGGTTTCTATGACTTGTTCCTGTTTCTTATTCTTTCTCTTTCTTCTTCTTTTCTAACTATCTGGAATTTTCGGGATAGAAATTTCTAGGTCGTTACAGAATGGGCTTTTGGTCCATTTACTGTTCAACGATCAAAACCATTTGTATTCATTCTTTTTTTGTTTTATTTTCAAACCTACCTATATATATCAAGTTATAAACCCTAGCCTACTTTTTATTTCTCATTTCTGTATGTAATAAACTTCTGTTGCTCCTCTTTCTCAATGGCAGACAAACCCTACATTTCACAGTCCAATTTCAATATCAAATTCCACTTCAAAAATGCAATCTCCTCAAACTATATCGAATTATATGTCGATCTGAAGCTCTCGATGAGCGCATCTCAGATCTATAATTCATTTTCCAAATTGAACCCCTATCTGTCCGAAAAATGATGAACTACCTTCGGCCTTTCATTGGCGATTTATGATCGTCGTCCGAACGACCAATCAAGGGCACCGTTGGGTAGAGGTCGCCGAGGGGAGGGCATCCATGCGAGATTTGCGACGAGATAACGGCTAGATCGTGCTGTAGAATTCATTTAGGGTTCAATTATCTTTCGACGGCGGCTATGCTGCCTCGATCCGCGTGATCCAGAGGGGGGGGGGGTCATGAGGCAATTGGAAGGTCGGAGCAACAAGCGCGTCGTCTGGGAGGGTTCTGGCCTAGGCGTCGACGTGGGCGACGCGATGAGGGTGGCGACGCATTCTAATTTCTGTGTGTTTTTCTCGTGGTGTCAGGGTTGTAACCTGTAGCATGAAGAACAAGCAAAAGACGCAGGTGACGTGGTGAGTTTTGGTTTGTGCTTCATTTATTTGTTTATTTCAATTTAACTTAAATTTGCAATCGTTTAATGCATATAACTTTTGCATACATGGTCCATTTCACGTGCGTTTTTCTCCACTAGGTTTGTATTGGAATTCCGGACATTTTGGCTCTGGTTTGGACGGATTTTGAGTGTTTAAATTTTGGGTTTAAATTGGATTTAAATTCAATTTAAATTCAAAAGGTGAGTGTTTTAACCCACTCACAGCTTTTAAAATTTCTTATGTGTGTTAAATTAATTTTTGATGTGATTAAAGATTTATTTATGACTGTTTGGCATATTTTAATCATCATACCAGTTAAATTGAATTTATTGAATTTAATTGTTATTAAATTCATTATTGCATATAAACTGCCAGTTAAATAGTTGTTTAATTTATTATTAAATATAAACTGCTAGTAAATACATGTTGTTTATTATCTGTTCTATGTTGATGTTATTGTTTGAATTGGATGATGATTGTGATAAATGGTTGATGGTAGATATTGGATGAATGGATGTTGTATTTTATATTGTTATAAACTGCAAGTTGTTATGCATTTTATTTCATTCGGGATTGCGGTTTGAAATGATACATAACTATATTTTTGTTTTAAATTACGGATTGAAATGATAAATATCCGTATCACTTGACCATAGGATAGAAAATTATATACAGACACCGTCGGTCTATATATATAAATATTTTGAAAATGATTTCTATGGTTTTGGATAGAAACATACTTTTTAATAAATATTGATTTTTTTGATATTATATAAATAATATTTTATATATAGTTAAATTCTTGTATTTAAGCTATGTATAAATTTGTTTAATAAAAATAAGTTTAATAATGGAGTTTGATTTTATTACAATAAAACATGGTTAAGTATTTAAATCATACTTTAATATAGAGGTTATAATGATTTAAATAAATTAAGGTTGGAAGGTAAATTGGAAATTTATTTGAAATTGAGCTTATATAAGAATTAAACTCAATAAGTTGATGTAAAATTTATTAAATTTGAAAATTTAAAAGGTATGATTTTTATAACTGGATTTTTGTTCAAGATGAATTAAACGAATATTTCAAATATAAATAAATTGAAGGAAATATTTAGTTATTTGAAATTTGAGTTTTATTTAAATGATAATGGATTTATGTGCAAATATTTCAAAACTAAATAATAGAACATTGAATTGTTGAATCGTAATTAGCAACCTTAGTTTTGAAATTGTTTAATACTCAAAGTTTGAAATATATTGAAATTGAAATGGTTTATTGAAACTGAAAGTGAGTGAAAGTTACGAATTGGGATTTAATTTAAAGTGAATAAAATTGTGAAGTCGAGGAAATTATTTTACTTTATAATGTAATTTTAAATTCAAACTATTTTATTTTATATACTGTTTGAATATCCAAACCATTTAAGTTTTGAAAGTTATGGTTTAGAAGCTATGAAATTCGAAGTATTATGTTTTGAATGTTTATATTTCAAGCGTTTGGTTTCGAAATAATATAAATTTGAAAGTGCTATGATTTTGGGAAGGAGGATATATTTGAAATAAAAATGATCTTATATTGATTTGGGTTTATAAAAATGATATCATATTGATTTTGGTTTTAAAACGGAAACGATATTGTATTTACATGGGTTTGAAATGGATATTAAATTATGGTTTTAAAAGTATAATTATTTTGAAATGACCACGGTGTTATAATAACGTTTGGTTGTTAAAAAGACCAGGATCGGAAGTTATCATACTCTCTGTCAACTCCGAAAACCACTTTAACAACCGTGTACACGGTGGAGATTCCAGAATGATGTAGGATGGTGGTGACGTTCTATTAAGGTATATACGTGGACCCGACTCTCGTGAGTTGGCATAAGGTGGCTAAAACAAGAGCGATTCTCGGGCCAAGGAGGTAGCCCCTCTTATCGGACACATCCCTTCGATATTATATTATGACTTTTGGATTGACTCGGTGGCCACTTTTGATTTTTGATTTTGAGGGTGTGGCTCGAGGTGGGTGGTAGTAGCTGCTACGCGTTACCACCAGCTCGGATGCGTAATTGGTATATCTACCCTGGCATTGCCTTATGTGCCGTGTCAACTACCCTAGCGCGCCTTGTATGAGTTTGGTTTTCAAGCATTTGGTTTCGAAATAATATAAATTTGAAAGTGCTATGATTTTAGGAAGGAGGATATATTTGAAATAAAAATGATACTATATTGATTTGGTTTATAAAAATGATATCATATTGATTTGGGTTTTAAAACGGAAATAATATCGTACGTATATGGGTTTGAAATGGATATTAAATTTTGGTTTTAAAAGTACAATTGCTTTGAAATGACCGCGGTGTTATAATAACGTTTGGTTGTTAAAGAGACCGGGATCGGAAGTTGTCATACTCTCTGCCAACTCCGAAAACCACTTTAACAACGTGTACGCGATGGAGATTCCAGAATGATGTAGGATGGTGGCGACGTTCTATTAAGGTATATACGTGGATTCGACTCCCGTGAGTTGGCATAAGGTGGCTAAAACAGGAGCGATTCTCGGGCCAAGGATGTAGCCCCTCTTATCGACACATCTCTTCGATATTATACTCTGACTTTTGGATTGATTTGGTGGCCACCTTTGATTTTTGATTTTGGGGGTGTGGCTCGAGGTGGGCGGTAGTAACTGCTAGCGTTACCACCAGCCCGGATGCGTAATGGTATATCTACCCTGGCATTGCCTTCTACGCCGCGTCACCTACCCTAGTGCGCCTTGAAGCACTTCTTCCTTTTGAGTATAGGAAGTGGAAGAAGTGGCAAGCTCGTCTTTGAGTTTTTCAATTTCCGCTTCAAGCTTCTCATTGTAAGCGGTGATGTTTTTCATCTCTGCATCGTGCTGGTTGAGTGTTTTCTTCCACTCGGACTTATCGCTCTCCATGGTTAACATGGCCTCGAGATTTAAGCGATTCACCCGTTGAAGCTCGTCAACCAGCTTTTGCCATCTAGACATTCTCTCAGTGTCAAGTTTAACAGCGTCGAGATTCCTTAGCATGACTTGCTTGTCAATGGGAATCAAGTCCAAGTCGAAGCGTACCCCTTTTAAACACCAGTTTGGAAACCGGCTTTGAAGTGCAGGCGGGGCATTCTCAATTTGATACGGAGGCCTGTTGATGATCGTTTGAATATCAGCTCTCAGAAGGGCGGGAGAGCTGGAGGGGATTTCCAAAGAGATGGGAGCAGCGGGTTTTTCAGAAATTGCAGACGCCGGCCTTTCACTGAGCTTGGCTCGCTTGCTTGGATCTTCAACGATGTGACCTTTCCCTTTGTCATCATGAGATTTTCTTTTGTGGGAATCATCACCTCTCTAGGAAGAATCATGTCGTTCATCCCTTCTCCCATAGCGCTCCTCATAAGCCCGCCTCTCGCGAGCTTTTCTTGTGGCTCTTTCTTCATCAGTTTTCCTCGTGGCAGGAAGATACCACTTGGGATCATAAGAGTCGCGTCTTCCATAGCACTGAAAATCATCATAGTATGAGCCGCTACGTCCCATTGGAGAACCTGAAAATGAAGAAGAGACAAGTTCAGAAATCTTCAAAGTAAAGAAGTTAAGTGCACAAAGTTGCTAAAATCCTAAGTGTGTGTGGCGTGTGAACTACGCGCGTCAAGCTACAAACCACTCTTCGGCTTGAGAGTTTCCCTTGAGTTGATGGGGTTGTTTGCAAAACTGATGTCACTTCAACTACTGGAGAAGCAAGTTTAGAAGCGGTGGAATCATCCTTGAAGAGTTCATGTGAAGTAACCATCAAGTTGCTCAATCCCTCAAAAGTGTCATCACCGTCATGCCTAGCTGGACTCTTTCTCTCAGCTCCTGCATCACCAGCCTTCCCGGAGTGTTGAGGAGCTTCCTCTTCTTCGATAATCGGGGGAAGTGCAAATTTGCCGGATGACCCCACAACGTCAATGGAAGCAGAACATTTCACTAATGAAGCCTTGACAGTAGGTTCCTTCGGTGTAAGTTCTTTGGCGGAAACTAGGAAATCTGGAGTCTCTGCTTGAGAACCAGGAGCATCATGAAGCTGAGTAGATCGGGAAGAATGCAAAAGTTCGAATTGATGCAAAATTTTGTCCCTCAGCAAAAATTTAATGCTTCTCTCCTCGATGGGCACGGCGCTTAGTCTTTCAAAAGTTGACTTGTGGATGGAATCTTTAGAAAGAGGAGGAAGTGCTGTAAAAGTAAAGAATGAAGTTAGCACTTAACAACTTGGATTTTGAAAAGTTCAGAAACGGAAAGAACGGAGAAAGGCAAGCTTACTTCCTACTCTCCAAATGCTGTAGAATCCTGGGGGGCAACGGACGAAGAAAAATTATTTCAAACACCCATGGGCGCTTTTAGGAAGATCAGTGATCAATTTATGGTTCCTTGCGCTTCTCACAAGTATTATAGAAGGATGATCTTTGTTCTTCGCAAATGTGCATAAGTAACAAATTTCTTCAAAGCTCGGAAGACGGTCGAGTGTCCTCCTGAACAGTACACACAGTCCCATCAAGATGGCGTAGCCATTGGGGTGCAACTGGAAGGGAGAGATAGTTAATCGGAGAAGGAGCTGTCGAAGAAAATCGTTAAAGGGAGGAATAGCTCCACTCAAGCACATCTGACGATTAACTGCGATGAAACCAAGAGGTGGCCTGTCAGCAGTATCATTTACCCCAGGAAGCAAAGCGTCTGCCTCAGCAATACCAAACTGAATACGTAATTGGTTGAACACTCGTTGATTCAGAGTGGTTGGAGTTCTTTCCGGGGGACTATCCAAGGGGTTAGCTATGGGGAAGACTTCTTCAGCTTGTCCTATTATCTCTTCGTGTTGAGAAGTCATTCTACACAAGGAATTGGATATTCAAATATGAAGGTGCATGTTTCCTAAATGTGTGGAGCGTTGCACAAAACTAATAAAATGACAAGCAAATATAACTGGAATTAAACCAATAGGCATTTGTCGATTATAAAGTTTCAGGGCTTGTTATTTTAGGTCCAAGTACAAGTGCAGT
The DNA here is from genome assembly GCA_030765085.1 of Allium cepa. Classification (NCBI taxonomy): domain Eukaryota; kingdom Viridiplantae; phylum Streptophyta; class Magnoliopsida; order Asparagales; family Amaryllidaceae; genus Allium; species Allium cepa. The sequence continues at coordinate 293,817,752 of CM060941.1, read as the reverse complement.
GTTGATGCAAACAGATCAGCTTTAGTTGATTAATTTTGCTTTGCTTTAATACTTCACTTGAATTTGTTAATTCATAGTACTTCATTCGTATAATTTCTTTAAGTTGATTATTCTTTATCGACTAATCTGTCATTCGATGTAGGCAGTCAGTGGCAGTATATTCGCCCTAGTTTTCTGCAAATGTTGTATTTAACAGGTTGTTAGCTTCAAAAGTTAATATAATCTATGAAAAAGTGCAACAAGTTCAAGCAATCCATTCTGGCTGTTCAAGTTGGAAATTTTATCAAGTTATGTCAAATTTTACAAGTGTTCAAGTCCTGTTCACTTCTTAGGTCGCAAGAATGACTTAAGTTAACTCGAGGTTCTTTAGGTCATCCAGATCATGCCCAAACGACCTAACATAGGTCGGGCTTCCTTAAGTCGCTCTGCTTTAAGCCTTATGTTGTTCCAGCAAGTTAAGTCGCAAGCAAGATAGGTCGCAAGCAAGTTAAGTCGCAACTAAGTTAGGTCGTGCGATTCACATTCAAACCGATAAGCCTAAGGTCGTCCGAAGCTCCTAAACCGATCATTTCCTAACTCTCTTTAACCCGCTCGCTCCTCTCCACTCAGCAAATCGCCTAACTCACAAACCCGTTAACCCGATAACCCATTATCATCTCTACCGTGAAATCCACCGTCTCACCACACCGCCAAATCACCCAGAACCGATTCAAATTACCTCAGATCCATCATGGATCCAATATGCTGCTGTGTTTTCGAGAATTACAATGACATCGCGACTAAAGGCAATCAAGGATCGATTGTAACATGATTCATGGTGAAACGCAGCATACGAAATTGGATTAGGGATGGAAAATGTGGAATTCGTGATTCGATGGTGATCGTGGATTGGATAATGAGCGAATCCACTTACGTGATGTGATGATGAAGATGATCGGTGACCGGTTAGTTCAAGTTCGCCTCTGAAAGCTCAGAAGGTTCTTCAATGGCAGTTTTGAGAGTTAGAGCAAGTAAAGAGAAGGAGGACTGTATTGCGACTTATATACAGGGGCAGTGGATTCTGAATCGGTGCGAATGACCTAACTCCCTCATTAAGTTGCTCACGACCTAACGACTCGGCAAGGAACGAGTAAAGAAGTATCGAAGCACACGACCTAGTCCCTAGGCGTATACTTCGAGGGGCAAGTGTTAACTCCTCTTTTTCACGACTAAGCGACCTAACGGGTTAAAGGACCCAGCGACCTAAAGGCATAAGGGACTCAATGACCTACAGCAGACCACGGCCTAATGACTTGAAGCAAGGAGTGGCTCAACCAGGTTAACGACCTAAAGGTCCAGCGACCTAGCGACCTAACCAGTTGAAGAGCTTAGCGACCTAGCGAGCTTAGAAGCTCAGCGACCTAAAGAGTTAAGAGGTCATGCGACCTAACGAGTTAAGAAACCCACGACCTAGTGACTCAATGAAGCAACAACCTGAAGGGGTCAGTGACCTAGCGGGCTATCACAGAATAAAGCTGCTTGCATATAGGTCGCTCCCAATCTTAAGTCGCTACCTCTTCTAAGTCGCTCCACATAAGTTGCTTTCCACTCCCGTAGGTCTCTACGATCTACCAACCAAAGCAGTTGATCAAGCGTAAGCCTTAAGCCGTATCCCTTAGGTCGCTCACGACCTACGACCTAACCCCTAGGTCGCCTACGACCTACGACCTAACTCCAGAAATTCCCTATAAATACCTTGCCTACTCCACCGAAGAGAGAACTTTTGGCCCATTTCTGGAACGCCTATACTCTGCTGTTTTCTCGACTCATCTGACACTTCAAACACCAAAGACACCTCAACGGACTTCAAGAGAGATCTAACACATTCAACATGAATTCGAAGAGCTTTTATACATTAAAGTTCTAGCTTCTTGTCTTAGTTGTGTTGTAATCAGAGATCGTTGTAAAGTTGTAATCGAATCAGCAATAAAGAGGATTAAAGTGGACGTAGGCTTGACATTAAGCCGAACCACTATAAAAACTGTTGTCTCTTTACTTGATTTTCTGTTATCTTCTGCTTATCTCTAGTTCCCGTACCAACGGGTGGTGCTTTCACATTTTTACTACTTACACCGGGGTGTTAGCGTTCAATTTTAGCGTTAACATTGATAATGTTGGACTAGAAGTTAACTCTTATAAAAATTGAATTTAGCAAAAGATGTTTGATGTATCTAAAGAAGAGATAAGTTACTTTGGAAATAAACATGTGTGAAAGGATTTTATGTGAGTATGGTCTATGAAACATGATTTATAAACAAAAAGGATTTAACTGATATTATTGAGAACTTAAATCCTGATATCTTTAAAAATGTTTTTTAATATTTTGGAGAAAATAATAGTAGTATTATTTGAGAGTAAGTATTTGGGAAATTTTTTTATGAAATTGTGGTCATTATACTTAGTAATATTTATGAAGTACTTGATACCATTTTGAAATGATTTTGTTTATGTCCGAAAGGCATGAATTGAATGTACTATACTCACTTTTAATGCTCAAAAATAATTCTCGTGAAGACTTCAATATCATCGGCATTCATTTTCAGGTTTCAAAGTGGAGGATGCTACAGGGTTGTTTTAGTAATTCATTTTCTGGTTTGATTCCAAAAGTATGATTTGGTATACTAAAGATATACATATATATTATTATTTCAAAGCGATTTGAAATAAAACCCAGTGTTTAGTTTTAATGTTTTCTTTGGAAAGAAATTTTATATGAACTTTTTATGCAGAGAGTTTTTATATGTGTACTATGTAGAATGCCCGAGTGGTAGTGGCGTAGCTCGGAATAAATGTTGGAACTTTTCATGTTTCCCTTTTTTAGGTAAAGTGTGTTTAAAAAATTATTAAATTTGTAAGATATTTTATGGACACGTGTAGCCTATGCATTAGCATTATATGATATGTGCATCATGTTATGATACGTTGTTTGGTTTATTTTCATTTGTTAAAATGAAATGGGATTTTCGATGATTTTAGACAGTTGGAAACTTTCAAATTGTTATAGACTTGAAGCTAAGTATTTTTGTGAAAATATAAAACTTGAGTTTATATAACACTTGAATTTAAGAAGGTAGTAAGTTTAAAATAAGTTTTAAATTTGTTGAACATCCTTGTTAAGTGAATTGAATTTAATACTTTATATATACTCTTAGAATGTAATGGAGTATTATAGGAGTATGAACTTAAGTTGTAAAATGTTGACAAACTTGAAGTTATGTTTTATGAAATGATTCATAAATGATTTTAGTATTGAACGAAACATACTATTTATATATAAGAATGTGAAAAAAGATATTGGTATAGTTGAGAAACCAATAAGATAATATATGAAAGTTGTACCTAGATCGTTTTATTCACATGACTGTTCTTGATCCAGTATTCGAATACATGGTTTCGAGGTGATTTACACTGGTCCAAACAAGGACTTTTCACTAGATTCTTAATGGAAAACGCTTGATACAGATTCTTGATATAATCTTGAAGTTTTCTATCATAGTGTATGACTATATTAGGAGAACAAAGTTATCTAATCAAGGAACCAGATTGAATTTTATACTAGAGAGGTAAAGTTATCTATACTAGTTGGGAATTGAAATTTATGTGATCGAGCAAGTGATCAAAATTGATATTACATACAGATGGTCCATGTACATCATACGAGCTTTTGTATTTGAATATTATGTTATGCTGGCTTGTGGAGGGTTTAGGTGATGACTCTTTGATTTGTTATGAGGTATTGTGAGTCATCGATTAAGTGATAACCCGAGGTTGTTAAGCATAAGGTGCGTTTAGTAGATAGTTTATCATCCATATGCGATGAGAGAATTTTGAACCTGAGAAAATCATGATCTATGTTTTCTAAGAGGTTTTGAATACTGTTAAATACTATCGGGCGATTATTTCTTTAGTTGCTTGTGTTGGAATTTCGAGAACAAAATATTCTAGGTGGAGGGGAATGTAATGACTTGAAATTTCGGACACTTCTCATTCAAATATCCGAATTATTTAAATATTTGAATCTTGGATTAAATGTTATTAAAATAATTTAATAAGTTTTTAACCCTCTTTTAAATCATAATAATGTTGGTAAATTTATTTTGGAAAAATGTTTTAAAAAATAAATACTTCGAAAAAATATCGATAATGCGACAGAAAATCATTTTATCGATAAATAGTTTTTAACCATCAGAAGTTGTTTAGGTTTTTTTGTATACACTTATTTGCTTAGGAAATTAATAAAATGAAATAATTTTTCACCATTTATGGAATTAATTTTTTTGGATGATGTCATGGGTGATGTTATCAAAGATATTTAGGAAATGAGCTTTTATGGTAAGACTTAACATTTATTTAAAAAGAAGAGAGGTGTAAAGGTGCATGTGAGAGGGAGGCTCCTTTGTGACCTTTCATGGAAGGTAGAAGGTAGTAATAACCTCTTTCAAAAAACCCATAAATACATCCTTAAGTTAAGAAGTAAATCACAAATTCACTAAAGCTTGAAATGAAGTATGAAAATAAAATGGTGAAGGTGCTTAAGCTCTAATCCATGATTCTTCTCTAACTTTTCGAGTCTTCTAAACTTTGGGTGTAGACCTAAAACATCATAAGAGGCATGAATATCAAGTAAAAAGTAGGATAATGTAAGAGGAAGAGAGGGAATTTTGGATGGGCCGTGAGCAATGGAGGAGAAGGCGGAGGTGTTGCTTTGGTTTAAAAGTGCTAATGGTTGGACCTTTAGGCTTTTGGTGATGGTGGGCGGTGGTTCTTTGATTCTTTTGGCTTTGTGCTTATGTTTGGCTTGGATCTAAATGAGTTATCTCACTATCTTATAAGTATATATTGTGTATGTTTATGTAGTGTTTGCATTATAAAGTTAAAGTGAAATTAACTAAGTAAAATTATAAACTTTGGACTCCACTTGCCTTTGAAAGAAAATGGCAACTTTATAGTGTATAACCTCTCTTATATTAACCTCTTAAAAATGTGGCATCACCTTGGCTTAATGTTTAAATGGATGTTTGACTTGTACATTGAATTAAAGTAAGTTTGAAAGTGTTTGAAGTGAAGATAGTCGTTATAAGTGCACTTCGATATCCCTTTACTTCAACTTGGGTAAATTAGATATTTATGATCTTAACTTTGGATATTTTGATTTTTTTTCTATACACGTATTTTGATGTATTGGATAGTAAATAAATGGTTTGAAAAGTTATATAAATTGCAAACCAAAGTTGTGAAAGTTAGAACAAAAAGGTGGTTATAAATACACTTTGTAAATATAGCCTATTTCGAGAATTTTTATAAATAAATAGGAAGGTATTCTTAGGGATTTCTTTCCATGTCTTTAAAGTACCCTAAGGGTTGTACTTATTATAAAAAATTTAATCTTAAATCATTTGTTTAGGTGGTTAAAACTAGTTGCAAAGATCGTACTTTTAAATGTTGTTTTTAACAAAGGCTTTTAACAACGGTTGTAAATGCCACAATAAGTCCCTTATGGTTTTAAGTGTTTGAAAATGATATTTAAATTTGGCATTTTTATCTAGTCCTTTAAGATATTTTTTCTAACCTATTTTAAAGTATTTTAAATTTGGTTTGAAGTTTAAATATATTTTTAATAATTATATATAACTTTGAAAAAGTAATTAACTAGGCTTAACACTAAAAGCCGGCTTCTGAGTGTCAGGATTGATGTCGAGTAGGGATGGAGTAATAGAGCTCTAACCTACCGGCTTCCCACTTGAATGAGGAATAGTTAAGTTGGAATATCGAAAATCTATTAATCTTGTTGTTTACATGTTTGAAAAGTAATTAACTTTTCTTAATGCTAAAAGTGGACAAAGTAGGCTTCTTTATTTCTGGGAGTTAAAATTTACATCGAGTAGGGATATAAGCAATAGAGTTCTAACCTACCGGCTTCCCTCTTGAACGAGGAATAGTTAAGCCGGAAATGTCGGAAATGGGTTTGTTACTTATTTATGAAAATCATTAATATTATACTTAACACTAAAAGCCGACGAGTAGACTAATCCATTTGTGAGATTTAAGATTAAAGTGTCTAAACAAGGCTTTGATGCAACTAGTTCTTTAACTTACGTGGCTTCACAATTTGATGAGGAATATTTAAGTTGAAATGTCAAAAAGGAGTTAAGTATACGAACATTGATTTGTATAAGCAATTGTTTTAACTAGATAGTTGATTAGTCGACTATTGAAATTAACTTATTGTTAACTTTGACCTTTTAAAGGAATGTTTTAAAGATGACATAAGTATGGAAATGGTTTTGGGTATGTTGACATAATGTGTTAATAACATTCATCTTTAACCCTTTTTTATTATACTTATAAATTTGAATAGTTCTTTAAAAGGATGGTTTAAAGATAAATATAAGTGAAATGGTTTTGAGTTTATAGTGACAATCTTTAAATAACATTAGTCTTAAATGTTTTTGAATGGATTTGTGGAAGTACTTATATTCTTAAAGTGGATATTTTTAAAGAAATTCTAGGTAAGGAATCTTTTGGAAAAAGATAGAAAAATCAAAGGTTCAATGTAAGAATTCTTGTTAATGATTTGTGAATATACTTATACCATTTAAGATAAGTATATGAATACTTCTTGAAGTATTGAAAGAGTACAAATGAATAGCAAAAATTAAAAAATGATGCTCTATTAGATAAAAGAAGTTTTACCAGTAAAAGGTCTTTTAATTAATAATATATTAATTACATAAAAGGGGAACTTTTATATGACTTGGTCATGCTTTGTGTGACTTAATCGTACGTTGTATGCTTACTCATTTATGGAAAATATTTAGTCGTATGCTTAGTACTAAAAGCCGATAAAGTAGGCTTGTCTATATGTAGGAATTCAGGCTGATGTTCATGTAAGGATATAAGAAATTGAGCTATAACCCATTGGCTTCACATTTGATCAAGGGATAGTGTGTGATGAAAATATCAGAAACGTGATAACTATACGAGACTTGGTTTCCATATGCGGTCGTTCTCATTGTATAACGAAATTCGTCGATTTAACTTTAAAGAGACTGGGATCATTAAATGTTTACTTATCGTAAATCACTTCAAGACTGAGATACATTTCTATCTATTGAAAGTGGATATGTTCAAGTTACTGGAATCTATGTGGAGATTCAAGATCTGATCGAGATGCTTGAATCCATTTCCAGATTCGTGATCTGTTCAATATACTAGGAATCCATTTGGAGATTCGTGTTTTGCTAGAGTGATGAAGACTCGTATGAATAATGTCGAACATGACCTCAACATCGAAAATGGCTAAAGATAGAGTGGACTGCACAATCTAGGGTTTTGCAGTCCCATGACAAGGTATATCCACTCTACATCTAGAGTATGCTTTTCAATGTTGTGCATAGGAGTTGATGGTACTCAGTTCCATGTGATTCGGATTTGCTCGCTCGGGCATGGGCAGTTGTGTTTTCCTTATGATATATTTTATCTAGAGATATATAGGGCTGGAAGGTAACCTCTAATCCTTGTGCATAGAGATTGAATTTCGGGCTGCCCGAAGGGATCTCCACAAAAATCCAATATGCGAACATTCCCTATCGGTTTTAATTGTACACTCTAATATGCTATTGAATGTAACCAATGTAACCATTCTAGCTAGGTTATAATATTTATATTCTTCACTCTTAACATTACTATTATGTACTTACTAAATAGTAGTTATTTTAAAGGGATAACCGTTATGATGTTCCATGCGGTCTCAATAGTATTGTTATATGCTAGCTACATATTTCTCAAGTTTATTGTACCAGACTTATGTCTGACGCTTGGATTTTGCTTTCCTACATTTATCACGTATTTTTTGAGTAGTTTAAGGAACATAGGTTTTTGTTGATGTTTATTAGAGCATGAGAAGATGATCTAGATATTTCACCTACCATAATATTCTTATTTTCGTTGCATTACTTATTGTACATATCAGCATTTTGAGAGCAGGCGGTTATAACTATCTAGGTTGATGATAGTACTTAGGTTTTGTAACTTCAAACTTTATGCATTTGAGTAACCCTTTGTATCATTCTTTTTATTACATATTACTATTCCGCTAGTGTGATTCTAATATCGTGTTCTTTTTTTTGTTCTATTCCTTTCGGTTTTTTATTTTACCCTAACAATTCATCTTTCCAACAATTGGATGCTCGACACACAAATACTGTGGATATATTTAGTGTCGACCATTCGAGTGATGAAAAGTCAAGACGTTACATGATCAGTTGAAGTACATTTGTAAGGAATTGATATTCATAGTATATGTGCTAAAAATCGTGGTTTGCTATTTGTTTATTTGCCTATTTGTAGAATGCTGGATCATGAATTTCCCCTCGAATCGTGTAAGAATCTTCATTGGTAAACTATAAGACACGGATGATAACTTAACAAATTATATGATAATTTTGTTGGATCAAATATCTCTTATTGAATGAATGCAATAGTTATGATATTGAAACAAGAAGTTTGGTTTAAATATAGCTTATATAACTTTTTTGATTATGTACAAATTCACATAAAGCTAACTGGATCATGAATTTCCTCTTAAATCCTTTAAGGAACTATAAGTACGATAATTATTTGATTCTGGTAAGTATAATAATTGCTTTTATAAATCGTGTACGTGGTGGCTTTACATTCATTCACTTAGTATTACAGATAATTATAATAGGAAAGTATCCACAATCTGATGCAAATGGTGCACTTCTCATACTTAAGTACATAGAATAGGTTAGCTTTCTCATTTGATTGTACTTCAACCAATAATTTTCATTTTATGAATCAAAATTTAATCCAATTGAACTTCCTTTTTCCACCATCTCTTTCCCTCTTAAATTACCTCGGTCAAAACTAAATCTGATTATTCTTCTACATCGAAACCCCAGACTACTTACATATTAATAAGGTACTCTTTTCAAGATTTTAATTAAACACTATGTTTTTGTTTATGTCATATAATTTAACTTATTATCCAAATGAAAAATTGCACTCAAACCATAAATATAATTAAACAAAAATGAAAAAAAAAACATTACGGGTCGACCCATGCCTGAGTCGGGTCGATCCGCCTATCAGCCAGGTCGACACGCATTCTTCCTTGGATGATTTTTCGTCCAGGTGCAAGCCGAAGACTGTAAATTTAATTTTTGGTAAAATCCTATGTGTTCATTGCTGCATCTGATATTCCCTGGTGAGACCATGACGTGGTTGCACCAGATAAAATCTTTAAATCCGACGGCCTAAGATCCCTAAGCCACACTATAAATAGAAACCTAGGCCTAGCTATTTTTCTCATTTAGATTTTCTCCCAATTAGGTTCATTGCCTAAGGCTGAACCCTAAATAGAAAAATTTTCAATAGTCTGGGGTGGAAATCATTTTAATAAAAATATTTTACACCCTAGAAGTGGATCCAAGAAGGCCTAGGATTATAGCTAAGGACCACAACTGAGTGTTTTGTAATTATTTTAGATTTGTAAGCAATTTAAAATAATATGGTTCTCAATAATTGTAGTTTTTCTATAATTTTGAGACAGTTTGTACATAAGTTTATTTGCAGTCAGTTTTTAAGTAAAATTTAGAAGTTCTTTTCAGTCTATTTTTATTCAGCTATTTTATTCGGTTATTTACAGTTATTTACATGTGTTTTAAGTTGGAATTTAGCCTGTAAATGTTAGTTTCTTTTTCTAGAGATTTAATCCTTTAGACGTGAATAAAATATTAAAAAGAGAAGAATTTACAAATATGGATTAAAATAGAAAAACACTAAATTTACAGAAATCAAATGTAAAATGTGAAAAACTGAAATAAAATGGAGATGGACTGAAATAGGCAAATTTGAGATATTTGCAAGCATGATTATAACAAGTGGTTATAATTAAAAAGAGAAAATAGAAGAGTAACAGTTGCAAGAACAATTATAACACGTAGATTAATATTAGAAAGAAAGAAATAACAGAAGGGGCTTATTTTAAAACTTAGATCTTGGATTAAGTTAATAAGCAAATATAGCAGTAGTGGTCCATACCGCCAACATTCCCTTTCAGGTTTAGGACTGATGGTCCCACACGTGGGTGAGGTTGGGCACGCTATTGCTAATTAGGGTAAATAAGTGGCCAATAAATAGAGGCTCGAATTTGGAGATTTGGGCAAGGGGCGCAAAGTTAGAAGATTTTTTTGTTAGGACCAGTACCGGCTGCATTCCCTTTTAGGTCAAGGACCGATCGTCTCACACATGGGTGAGGCTCGGCATGCTTATGCCGATTAGGGTAAATAAAGGGTCAAGTAGGGGGCAACAGTTAGTGTGTACCGGCGATGACCGAGCGTACGACGTCAATTAGGGTAAATAATTCGCTATTGCATCCTAAGTGCTAAGAGGTATCTTTTGCTGTAGGACCAACTGGATTGGTTAACTATGGAACAACAGAGATAGGAAAGGCCGATCAATGGGTAGGATTATGATTTCAGCCTAATCAAGTTAGCAGTTGAGATAGGATTAGGGTTTCAACCTAATCACAGTAGTTTAAGACAAGTGCAAACAATCAAAGCAAACAGTCAAACAGCATCAAAAATAGTATTTTATGCAAGTTTTATCTTTTTGTATCTTCCTTTCATGCCAGAACTATTTCTTAGTCAATTATCCGTACCTTGCTTAGAAATGCTAGTATTTGCTTTCACTCACCAGACTTATTGCCTTACCCACTCCTCTATCTTTCCTTTTTCCCCAATAGGCCAGCAGAGTTGATGATAGTTGATTCAGGTTGCTTGGAGATTCATTTTTAGAGTTTTCTCATTTCAGATGTATTCTTTTGCTTTTTATCTTTTTCATTTGGCTTATGATGGATTGGCACTTGTGAGAGGGATTATTATTGTTATTTTTGTACTCTTATTATGTGAGATTGAGATGTATTTTATGAGACATGAGAGGTTTTGAGTTTTTGAGACATATTATGTTTTTATGACTTATTTTGAGAAGAAGATTAATTCTGGACGATCAGTTATGTGTTTTCCATTGCTTTTACTTATTTAACTTGTGAATCTTAGTCTCTGTGATGCTTTAGCTATACCTATGACGCACCATATCCTTTGATGTGCCTTTTTTGGGAATACTAAGGGGTGTGGGGGTGTTTCATTTGGTATCAGAACCTAAGGTTATAGGATTACTAAAAACTTGTTTGAAAAGTAAAGTATTTTTCAAAGGTAACGTGTCTTCAAACTAAAAGCATTTTTCAAAAAGAAACTCTTATTATAGAAATAGTTTTCAAGTATAAGAGATTTTTTATAAAAATCCCCTCAAAGTTCAGTTCAACCTTCTTTCGATTCTTTCAAGCCTAAATTTTATTTTCTTTACATAGAATGGAGGATGCCCTAAATTTTCTAGAGGATGTCCAAGCCCCTGGCGGGTTCCATAGATATCTCCAAGCTACGGCACCAGAGGTGAAATGGTAAGTGCACAATGCAGCACCGGCAGGTGGAGGTCCTGTTAATCCACCTACATCAGCCAATTTTTCTAAGCTATGCAAGGACTTCACTAATCTAGGAGGCAAGACGTTTTGTAGCACGGAGGATTTCATAGAGGCACGAACTTGGTTGAAGAATACGGAGCGGATATTTAGGCTGTTAGGATTGAAGGTCCAACAAAGAGTTCAGCTTGCATCTTGGCAGCTGAAGGGAGAGGCTTATTACTGGTGGGAGACTATAGAGATGGAGGGTTGAGACATTGGTTAGGACCGATTTCGGGAAATGATTGAGAGAAAGTTCTTGTCGCAAGCCGAGGAAAGCATGCGGTTGGAGAAGTTCATTAGTCTGAAGCAGGGGAGTCTTTCGGTAAAAGAGTACATAAATTAGTTTAATGAGTTATTGAGGTTTGGGATGGAGCTTGGTAATTCACCGCATAAGAAGGCCGCCAAGTTTGCTAAGGGTTTGAACCAGCCCCTCCAAAGGTTGGCATTGACACATGTACCAATGGGAGCGACGTATGAGTCACTTGTGGAAATGGCTCTCATATTAGATGTTGCTAAGGTAGAAGAGGTTAAGGGGTTTTTAAATCAGAAAACTCTAAGAAGAAATGGCGGAAGAATAAGAAGGATAAGGACAAGAAGAAAGAAGAAGGACCTCAAAAGGGTCGGATCTAGAAGGGCGAGAAATATCATAATTGTGGATTGGTTGGGCATTACTTAAAGGAATATTAGAAGGACACCATAAAGGGGAGGTGGTATAGCTATGGGCAGCCTGGACACTTTAGTAGAGCTTGTCCTTAGAGGACAGGACAGAGAGTAGGTGCACCTATGGCGCAAGTACAAGCTTAGGATGCAACATCTTCTTGTAGTGGACTGGACTGAGTTAGGAAAATCTCTATAGAAGGTTTGATCTCTATTTCGAATTTACCTATTCGAACTCTTTTTGACTCTGGGGCATTGCATTCTTTCATTTCTAGTCTCTTGGTTGATTGTTTGCACTTATATATTTCTCTAGTTGTAGACCCTATAGTTGTTTCAAACCCCATAGGAGGATCGGCACATTTATTCATGATTTGTAAGGGTTTGAAATTTTTTATACTAGGTGTAGAGTTTGATTGTGACGCCTATGTACTAGGATTTTTAGGATGTAGGATGATTCTGGGGATGGACTGGTTATCCATTTATAGTGCGATATTGGACTGCGAGAGGAGAGTCGTCAGGCTAGGGACATGCGACGGACGGAATTTTGAGGTTTCTTGCAACCCACAGTGGTCAGTCATGTTGAGCTTCTTTTATTCCCTTGATTCATCACTAGAAGAGTTAGATTCAGTTCCAATAGTTAGTGATTCCCACACGTTTTTGAGGAGGTTAGAGGGATATCCCTTATGAGAGAGATCCTCTTTAGGATCTATCTGAATGAAAATGCTAAGCCAGTGGCATTTCCCGTGAGAATATGACTCCTAGGGAGAGGAAGTAATTAAGTAAGCAGATGGGTAAGCTATTAGAGAAAGGCTTCATTAGACAGAGCATATCTGAGTGGGGGACGCTAGTCGTCTTTGCTACAAAGGCGAATGGTTCCCTTCGATTTTGTATAGACTATTGAGAGTTGAATAAGCACATGAAGAAGAACCTTTACCACATCCTTTGATAGACGATCTTTTCGATTAGTTGGTTGGCTCTTTAATATTTTCTCAGCTTTACTTAGCCACTGGATTTCACCAGCTTAGGTTTGTTGATGACAGCATCAATAAGATAGCATTTAGGACACCTGATGGATTCTTTGTGTGGTTGATTATGCCATATGGGATGACCAATGCCCCAGCCTAGTTTGTAGATCTGATGAGCCGTGTTTTTCGTGATGTCCTAAATAAGTTCATTGTAGTGTTTGTGGACGACATTCTGGTATTTTCCAAGAGTATGGAAGAGCATGCTATTCATCTTAAGGAGGTTCTTCGTACACTACTTGTTCATCAGTTGAAAGAAAAATTCTTGAAGTTTCACTTTTGGCGTGAGGAGGTTCGTTTCTTGGGGCATGTAGTCTCAAGAGAGGGTCTAGCTGTGGATCCAGCTAAGATAGTAGCGGTACAGGTTTGGAAGTCCCCCAAGAACACTACTGAAGTTAGAAGGTTTTGCTGGTTATTATAGGAAGTTTATCAGAGATTTTTCTAAGATTTCAGCACCGCTTACTCGCCTCATTAAGAAGAATGCAGCATTCGTGAGGGACGTGGATTCTGAGGATTCCTTCACGATGTTAAAGAGGGCCCTTATTAGTGCACTTAGTTTTACTCGATGGAGCTAAGCCTTTTACAGTATTCATTTATGCATGTGGGACTGGCCTTGGTGTAGTATTTATACTAGAGGGTAGGGTAGTATGCTATGGGAGTAGACGGTTGAGAAATCATGAGAAGAACTACGAACTCATGAGAAGAACTAGCCCACCCAAGATTTGGAGCTGGCTGCTATTATTTCCGCGCTCAAGTCTTGGAGACATTGGTTTTTAGGAGAGAAGTTCGAGCTTTTCATTAACCATAAATCATTGAAGTACCTGTTCTCACAAAAGGATTTAAACTTGAGGTAGCAGCATTGGATGGAGTTTCTGGCATCATATGACTCTGAGATAGCTTACACCCCTCGCAAGTGGAACATGGTTGCGAATGCATTAAGTAGGAAGATAACAATCCTTAGCCCAATGTTCATGGATTGAAAAATCCTAGATTTTATTTCCACCTTTGATTTTAAGCCCTCTACTGACATTACTCCTAAATTATTGCTAGCACTTGAGGTTGAGCCTACTCTCATAGATAAGATTGGCTCAAAGCAGCGAGAGGATTCAGAGCTTGTGATATTCTGGAGAGGATTAGCAAAGGAGAGGTCTCTAGACATCTCCAATGCTATTTCATCGATGGTAAAGGGTGGCTAAGGAGAGATGGAAGACTTTGTGTCCCCCACACTGGTGATTTGATGTGTGCAGTTCTAGCAGAAGCACACCATTCTCGGATAACTATTCATCCGGGTGGTGATAAGATGTATAGAGACATGAAGAGGGTGTTTTATTAGAGTGGCATAAAGGAGGATGTAGAAGATTTTATGGCTAAGTGTCTAGTGTGCCAAAGGGTTAAGGCAGAGCAGCAGAGGCCCGACAGACTGCTTCAACCATTAGATGTACCCGAATGGAAGTGGGATATTGTTTCGATGGACTTTATAGATGGTTTACCGTGATCTAGGAAGGGAAATACCAGTATTTAGGGATGTAGATCGTTTGACTAAGAGCACCTACTTCATGTCGGTTAAGAGAAAGAGGATAGCACCCTATTTGGCATCCATATACGTTCGTGAGATCGTCTGACTTTATAAGTTCCCTCTAGCATAGTGAGTGACAGAGACCTTATCTTTACTAGCGAGTTTTGGAGAAGCTTGCAAGAGGCTTTGGGGACACAGCTTAGATTTATTGCAGCCTATCACCCTCAAACGGATGGCCAAGCAGAGAGAGTTAATAAAGTTCTTGAAGATTTGTTGAGGATGTGCATTCTTGATTTTGGAGGGACTTGAGAGGAGCACCTTCCTTTAGTGGAATTCGCTTATAACAATAGTTTTTACGCTAGCATTCGGATGGCTCCTTCTGAAGCTATTTATGGAAGTCCTTGCAAGTCGCCTTCGTGTTGGTTAGGGTCTACAGAAAGAATGCTACTTGGTCCCGACATGGTTGGAGAGACTTCAGAAAAGATTGATCTGATTAGAAGAAGAATAAAGATGGCCCAAGATTGATAGATATCCTATGCAAATAAGCAGAGAAGGGATATTGAGTTTGAGGTAGGAGATTTAATTTTCGTTAAGGTGTCTCTGCTAAGAAAGGTAGTGAGGTTCGCATCAAGTGGGAGACTTTCTCCCAGAATCGTAGGACCCTTCCCCATTGTAGAAAGGGTAGGGAAGATGGCGTATCAGATAAATCTATTGGAGAGGCTCATGGGAGTTCATGATGTTTTTCATGTTTCACGCTTGATAAAGTGGTTAAATGATTCGGAAGAGGTAATGGAACCTAGCCAACTTGAAGAAGTTGAAATGGAGAGAAAAGCTTCGGTTTATCGCATTCCTACTAAGATCGTTGAACATGATATCAAGAAGATTACGAATAAGGAAGTCCCTTTGGTTAAGATGTAGTGGGGAGATAGTATTTAGGACGCTACGTGGGAGGCTGAGGAGAAAATACGTATCTCTTATCCACATCTCTTCGATGGTATGTCTTGGATTTCCTATTTCCATCTTTAGTTTTAAATAGGTTCTTTCCTTTAGTATCCTTTGGGAGGGTAGACCTTAGGATTTAACCTATGGATGGTAGGACTGAATGTAAACATGATACTAGAATGGTAGGACTGAATGTAAACATGTTACTAGAATGGTAGGACTGGATGTAAACATGTTACTAGAACATGTTATGTATGTTGGACGCAAGTGGTGGAAAGAGTTTGCTAGTGGATGCTAATGGGCACATATACACACACTAGGCACTATTGTCTCTTAGAGATTGGCCTAACTAGGTCACCAAAGCATATGCATATGATGTGTATGCACTTGCATTTTTATTTCATGGTTGCTATGAATGGGTGATTATCATATGTTTGTTGCATTTGAAAAATGATTGTAGAAGGAATATAGAACTATCAGTTGTCATTAGGGAATTTACATTCATTTGGATACATAGCACGGACACGAGCACATAAAAAGGAGGTTGAATGAATCAGTAGACCGTCTAACCTTTTGCTCTAGTTAGGGACATTGACACTACATTGTTGCATATACCATAAATTGCATTAAAAATCTTAAGGATAATGAATGTAGTGGATAATGGTTGAATATATAGTTGTGGAATTTGGATGAAAATATTTATCTCATTCTTCTGTCCTTAGAGATTTCGAAGGCGAAATCCTTTAAGGATGGAGGAATGTAACAACCCAAAAAATTAGAGTAATAATAATTTATTAACAAATTAATTGAATAATAAAATAGGGTTGAGAAATTGTCCGAATTGAACCACGAGAGTTGCACCAATGGGTCCGTGGAAATTTTCTGAGCAATTTTCGTATATAACTTGTTAAAATCTGAGTCAATATGGAGAAGTTATGAGAGAAACAAAGAACTTCAAAATTATATATATAATTAAACAAAAATGAAAAAAAGACCCGTTACGGGTCGACACATGCCTGAGTCGGATCAACCTATAGGTCGACCTACATTTTGGCCAAGTCGACCCGCATTCTTCCCTAGATGATTTTTCGTCCAGGTGCGAGCCGAAGACTGCAAATCTGTTTTTGGTGAAATCCTATGCATTCGTAGCTGCATCCGATGGTTCCTAGTGAGCCTATGATGTGGTTGCACCAAATTTAATCTTCAAATCTGATGGCCTGAGATCCCTAAACCACATTATAAATAGAACCCTAAGCCTACCTATTTTCTCATTCAGAATTTCTCCTAATTGGTTTCATTGCCTGAGGCTAAACCTAAATAGAAAAATTTCTAGGGAGGAATCATTTTAATAAAAATATTTTAAACCCTAGAAGTAGATCCCGAAAGGCCTAGGATTAGAGCTATGGACCATATGTGAGTGTTTTTTTGATTATTTTAAATTTGTAAGGAATTTAAAATAATATGGTTCTCAATAGTTGTAGTTTTTCTACAATTTTGAGACAGTTTTTACGTAAGTTTATTTATAGTCAATTTTTAAGTAAATTTCAGATGATCTTTTCAGTCTGTTTTTATTCAGCTATTTTATTCGGTTATTTGCAGTTAGTTATAGTTATTTACATCTGTTTTAAGTTGGAATTTAACCTCTAAATGTTAGTTTCTTTTTGTAGAGATTTAATCCCGTTTGACGCAAAAAAAAATATTAAAAAGAGAAGAATTCGCAAATATGGATTAAAATAGAAAAACACTAAATTTACAGAATTATATGTAAAATGAAAAAACTGAAATAAAAGGGAGATGGAGTGAAATAGGCAAATTTGAGATATTTGCAAGCATGATTATAACAAGTGGTGATAATTAAAAAGAGAAAATAGAAGAGTAATAGTTGCAAGAACAATTATAACACGTAGGTTATAATTAGAAAGAAAGAAACAACAGAAGGGGCTTATTTTAAAACTTAGATCTTGGATTAAGTTAATTAGAAAATATAGCAGTAGTGGCCCGTACCAGTAGCATTCCCTTTCAGGTCCACGATTGATGGTCTCACACGTGGGTGAGACTGGGCATGCTTATGCTGATTAGGGTAAATAAGTGTCCAATAGATAGAGTCTCAAATTGGGAATTTGGACAAGGGGTGCAAAGTTAGAAGATTTGTTTGATAGGACCAGTACCGAAAGCATTTGCTTTCAGGTCGAGGACCGATGGTCTCACATGTAGGTGAGGCTGGGCACGCATATGCTGATTAGGGTAAATAAAGGGTCAAGTATGGGGCAACAGTTAGTGTGTACCGACAATGACCGTGCGTGCGGCATCGATTATGGTAAATAATTCGCTACTGCGTCCTAAGCGCTAAGAGGTATCTTTTGTCGTGGGACCAATGGGATTGGTTCACAGTGGCACAACAGAGATAGGAAAGGCATATCAATGGGTAGGATCAAGATTTCAGCCTAATCAAGTTAGCTGTTGAGATAGGATTAAGGTTTCATCCTAATCACAGCAGTTTAAAACAAGTCATAATCAAAGCAAACAGTCAAGCAGAATTAGAAACAGCATTTATGCATGTTTTATCTTTTCTATATCTTCCTTTCATGCTAGAACTATTGCTTAGTCTATTTTATTTATCTTGCTTAGAAATGCTAGTAATTACTTTCACTCACCAGACTTCTTGTCTGACCTACTCCTCCATCTTTCCTTTTTTTTCCAGTAGGCCAGTAGAGTTGAGGATAGTTGATTCAGGTTGTTTAGAGATTCAT
Organism: Allium cepa; assembly: GCA_030765085.1. Classification (NCBI taxonomy): domain Eukaryota; kingdom Viridiplantae; phylum Streptophyta; class Magnoliopsida; order Asparagales; family Amaryllidaceae; genus Allium; species Allium cepa. The sequence goes on along the minus strand of CM060941.1, from coordinate 293,799,284 downwards.
TTTCAGAGTTTTCTTATTTTAGATGTATTCTTCTGCTTTTCATCCTTTTCATTTGGCTTATGATGGATTGGCACTTGTGAGAAGGATTATTATTTTCATTTTTGTACTCTTATTATGTGAGACTGATACGTATTTTCACGATACATGAGAGATTTTTAGTTTTTGAGAAACCTTATGTTTTAAGGACTTATTTTGAGATAAAGTTACTTCTGGATGATAAGTTATGTGTTATCTACTGCTTTTACTTATTTTTCGTGTGAATCTTAGTCTCTGTGACTCTTTAGTTATATCTATAACGTACCACATCCTTTTGTGTGCTCTTTTGGGAATTCTAAGCGGTGTGGAGTTTTTCACATCATACTGTACTTATTGTATACACTATAGTACTAAATTATTTCTTCGTCTGCAAATTTCAATCATTTCAAGAAGTTAGCCTTGCAAAAGTTTTGCTTGATAATGAAGCTGAAGAAGAAGAAGAAGAAGAAAATTATAAGGCCCCTGAATTTTAATTAACATTATTCAAGATATTTAATTGAATAAGTTAAATGGAATAATGTGAATAATTAGGAAGATGAGATCAACAAATCCAATGGTAGTGTCTTATTGAATAAATTAAAATAAGACTTAACTAAATTTAGAAGGAGGAATTTTCCTAAGGGGTAAACTTGAAAATGGGGCAACATTTCTATGTATATATCTCTTCCTCCACTTTGAAGAACTTCTACTTTCTCATTCATAACTCTTCACCTATATTTCGACCGGCCATTAAAAGCTCCAGGAAGCGCAATAAATTGAAGATAAAGCTAAGGAATTAAAGCTAGGGAATTATCTCATTCTCTAATTAACTAATCAAGGTGAATAATCATGTTTATCATCTCATTTTTCTGTTTTGGGATTGATTATGGGCTATACCCGATTCATGTTTGTGATTTTGGTCAGGATATAACCATTTAAACCTTTATTTGGATAAGACATATATATTTTTAAAGTTACAGGGCTAATTAACACGTTTTTATTAGGTTTTGGTTAAATTCTGAGTTGTTTTGGTCTTCATATGCTTTGAAATTTTAATATGTTGAAATACACGATTTATCAGATTTTTGGTGATTTATGGGGATTTTCCTTAGTGATTTACTAAGGTAATAAAAAATTTTAAGCTCAAGGGCTAAACTGCTAAATTGCCTTCGAAGTAGTCAATTCAGAGGGATGGCTGCAATTCGAAAATTTAATGGGGGAAGAAGAATAGCGTTTTAAGAAAAATGTTAACTTTTTTATATTTTTTACTATTTGAAATTATAGGAAAAGGCTTCTCAACCAATCAAAATCAGACAAGCAAGATAGAACATCACTTCAGTAGGCCTAGTTCTGCCTTCAACTCTAACAAGCCTGCTTTTACCCTTTTGGTGAAATCGAAAGGTACCTTTCGTCTAAGACAGCAGGTAAACAATTACCCTCTGCCTAAGTCAAAAGGTAGGCACGATGTCGAAGGGAAGAGGGGCAAAAGGATACGGAGGCTGCTTCCTTTTCTTTCAAATAAGTTGAAGGGGTATCCTTTGACTATCATTTTATAAAATTTTAATTCTTTTAAATATTCAAGAAAGGGTTTCGAAGAAGATCCTCGAAAGTTTAAACCTTCTAGTGAATTGTATTAAAATGTTTTCTAAAATGGTGTTTTAATCCTTTTGACTAAGTTGAAGGGATGCCTTCGACAAAGCCGAAGTGAAATAAGGGGTTACTTTTGAACCTCCCATTGTTTTTGAAGTAAAAGTTTTCATACCTTTCGACAAAGTTGAAGGATAAACCTTCCGACAAGGTCGGAAGTATACTTTCGAAGGGTTTGTTCCAACACCAACACTTTGTTGTTTTTGAATGGATTTCGAAAGGTTTTGAAGGGGTTACCTTCAATGATTGCGAAAGGTTTAGATTTTAATTGCTTTCTAAAGGTTTATATATGGTTTTATAAGGGGGAATATCCCAGGCTTTCGATAAGGTTAAAAAGAAACTTTCTGACAAGGTCGAAAGGTATGATTATTTGATGCTTTCAAAAGGAAGGCTTTCGAAGGGGCTAACTTTGGTGGGTTATTTGCTTTCGAATGGACTTCATTCGAAGGGTTGTAAAGGGCTAGTTTTTAGCCATTTTTCTTGAGAAAAGTTTTGCTAATTCGAAGGGGAAACTTCGAAGGGTTATAGAATAAAATACTTATCTTTGTTTGAATATGTAAGGGGGATCCTTATATAAAATGAATGTTATAAAACCTTGGGAATACTGGGGTGGTTTTAATGTTTTCGGTACATAGTTTGTGGTACAAATAGAAATATGCTTTCGAAAATATATATTGGGGCTATCAATGTGTTTTTATTTAATTTAACCTAATTGGAGCTACCAATGGAAATATGTTAAACAGGTGGTACACTTAGGGAAAATAATTAATCATGGGGATCATGAATTTTTATAAATAATCAAGGGGATCGTGATATTTCAATTGGCCAAGTGTGGGGTTCTTGGTTGACCTAGGAAAACCATGGAATGTGCGGTGGATAGCCCATATCTATTTTATAAAGTAAAGAATGTTTTTCCAGAGGTGGTTAGCCTTGGGATTTGGCACTCAAGGGTTCATAGTCATCCGAGGAAAACTATGGAGTATGCGGTGGATAGCCCACACCAAGTTTATAAAACCATGTACGATGGATGTTCTGCATTTATTTTGATAAATTTGGGATGGATAGTCATATTTCGGTTTTGACGGATGGTCGTTTCAAAGATTTTAGAGGAGAAATCTAATAAATGGATTTTAGATGGGAAATCTAATAAGTTTCTCTTAGATGGGATATCTAATGAATGTGACGATGAGATATCCAATATATGTGTGTGTGTGTGTGTGTGTGTGTGTGTGTGTGTATGATTTATGGCTTTATTCCATATTATGTTAAGGCTAATCATTTTGGGTGCATGAGCATAGTAAATGATTTGTATGTTTTGTTTTGGATACTAGTGAGGGGAAAACATGTTCCTCTAAGCAGTGTGATCTCACTAGATATCTGTTTATGATAAGAGATGATAGGGGATTATTCATACCAGACTTATTGTCTGACTCAAAATTTGTGTTTCTCCACAAACTCTCGGGTACTCAAAATTAATTTGAGTAGTCTGAGAGTGGGAGACTTTCAATTTTTTGGACGAATAAGCTTTCAGAGACATGTAGGAGGTAGTGTTAGCTATATGAGAGCTATTTTGTGTATTCCACTGTGATATACTAAGAACTGTAAAGTTCATATTTACAGGTTCTCTGACCATCATAAGGGGACATCTTCATATGTCGCTCTTATCGTATTTTGTACATGTATATGTGGTCTGAACATGGTTAACGTCTGGGATTATGTAATTAAATCTTAACTTGAAATTCGTAAGGAATGAGAAATTCTGTTTTGTTGAAGTTTAAAATTTTTCATATTCTTATGTTTCTATGTCGCCAATAGTTTCAAGATTCCGATTTCGATCACTCAGAAATAGCATATATGGATGACTGCAGCATCCGTAGCAGTTAGTTTTGAGCCTCCGGAAGCGGGATGTTACAAGGTGGTATCAGGGCATGGCTTATGTACTTAAAAGGAATTTATACCTTAAAAGATTTTTAAAGCATAATCTAATGAATCTAAAATATGGTTGGGCTTGGGTAAGCACTATAGTAACGTATGTGTACTTTGCTATGAATACCTAAGTATGCATTCCCCACTCTCTTAGACCGTTCTGTATCTTACTAAGGTTGGATTTCTGGTAGTAGGAAAGTAAGATATGGAGGCAGAAAACGAAAGAGTGAATCAAGATGGAAGATGCACCGTAACAAGTGGAAATGTTCGACCCAATACTAGGACCAACCAGGGTCGATAGACAAATGCAAACCCAGATGAAAATGCCAATGTCGGTGCTAAAATTCTGTGGGTTGATATGAGGATAATGTATCAATTCTTCATGAATATGATGTAAGCTAGAGCAGCTGCAGGTATGGTTGTAGGGAATGTTGGAGGAGGTAATCCGATGGCCCCAGTTGGCGATAATTATGCCAAGTTGAGTAGAGATTACGCTAGTCTTGGAGGGAAGCCTTTTCTAGGAAGCGACGATGCAGTAAGCATGGAGAATTGTCTATTGCATTGTAAGAGGATATTTGCAGATCTCGGCTTGACAGATATGTAGAAGAGTAGACATGCTTCAAGGCCATTGCTGGGAGCAGCGTTGTTTTAGTGGAACAGAGTTACCATGGGAGAGCCAGAGGAAGACATGACATGGGCTGAATTTCAAAGGAGCTTCGAAGAAAGATTTCTATCAGAGGGTGCCGAGTCAGCGTTGCTAAGGAAGTTTGCAGATTTAGTCCAGGGTGATAAATCGATGATTGAGTATGCTACGGAATTTACTGAGATGTCCCATTACGGATATGCTATTGTGGATACAGTCATTCGGAGGAAAGATAGGTTTATCAGGGAGTTGAATCCTAAGATCGCCAGAGCAACCATGCCAAACCTGCAGGATCCGTGTCATATGGTTGTTGAGATGGATATTCGAAATAAAGAGATAATTTCTACTTTTGGAAAGGGGAAACTAGCCGAGGTTCAGAATTTTCAAGGTAAGAAGCGGAAGTTCTTTAAAAAGAAAGGTGCCCAGTCGGAGGCAGCAGCTAAGAAGAGCAAGGCTAATATTGTCTGTTACAAGTGTGATAAGGGGCACTACGCTAATTAGTGTCACTCGGGTGATGGGAGAGCAGTTGTAGTGAGGCTGAATGTGAAGTGCTATAATAGTGGCTAGATGGGGCATACAAGGACAAGCATCCCAAGGCTGTTAAGGGTGGAAAGGGATAGGTCTTTGCATTGGAACCATCACCCTCTAGACCAACGGCTACTAAGAAAGGAAAAGCTATGATGGAAGGTATGCTTATGATTCATAGTACTCTGGTTAGGATACAATTTAATATCGGTGCATCGCACTCATTTATATCTCAGTATTTGGTAGATTGCTTATATTTGGAACCTTTATACCTTATTACTCCTTTAAGGGTTATGAATCCTGTCGGAGGATATGCAACCCTAGGAATGAGAAATGACCAGTTAGAACTTGATTTGTTAGGTCATATGTATGCATGCAGTTTATATGTTTTTGATTTCATGGGTTCCCAGATCATATTAGGTATGGATTGGTTAGATAGATATGATGCTAGGATATTTTGCCAAAAGGGGGAAATATCATTAAAACACCCTAATAACTGTAGCTGAGTTATTTACTCGGTAAGGAACTCGGATGGAAATTTTTATGTGTTATTGAGTGCCATAGGAACGGAAGCAGAGTTGAAGCAGGTTTATATTGTAAGAGAGTTTGTAGATGTGTTTGAACCAGTTTTAGGCACGCCGCCGAAGAGAGCAATCGAGTTTTAGATAGATCTCATATCGGAAGTTGAATGCGTAAGCAGACCAGCTAGCAGGATATCACCAACCGAGACGAAGGAATTGAAGATGCAGCTAGTGGAATTGGAAGGAAAGAATTTCATCCGACCATGCAGTTCGTCTTAGGGAACGGCTGTGGTATTCATGAAGAATCCATATGGATCGTTAAGGATGTGTATCGACTTTCATATGTTGAATGAGAGGACGATCAAGAATAGGTATCCATTGTCGAGAATCGATGACTTATTCGATCAGTTGAGTGAAGCCAGAGTGCTTTCCCACCTAGATTTAGCGATAGGTTTCAATCGGCTAAGACTGGCAGAGGATAATATTCCTTTGACGGTGTTAGGACTAGATATGGGTCTTACGAATGATTGGTTATGCCATTCGGGCTTACTAATGCGCCATCTTTCTTTGTGGATTTGATGAACCAGGTCTTCTAAGAGTACTTGGATAGGTTCTCGTTGGTTTTTATTTACGATATTTTGGCATATTCTAAGAATGAGAAGGATCGTGCGGATCATCTTAGAATAATGTTGGAGACGCTAAGGCAACATCAGTTGAAGGCAAAGTTCTCAAAGTGTCATTTCTAGAAGAAGGAAGTGAAGTTCCTTAGTCATGTAATTTCCAAGGAAGGTTTAGCAGTGATCCAGATAAGATCGAAGCTGTTAATAATTGGAAGAGACCAGAGATGGTAAGTGAGATTAGAAGCTTTCTTGGACTTACAGGATACTTTTGAAGGTTCATTAAGGATTTCTCGCGGATAGCGTCATCCTTGACTATGCTAACAAGGAAGGACATGAAGTTTGTTTGGTCTGACAAATGTGAGGAGGCATTCCTTAAATTGAAACATTTGTTAACCAATACGCCCGTGTTAGTAGTTCCTGATGGGAATCACGGGTTAGTAGTTTATACCGATGCATGTGGTACTGGGTTAGGTGCTGTGCTAATGCAGAATGGGAAGATTATTGCATATGCTTCTAAACAGCTTAGACCTCAAAAGTGAGATACCCGATTCATGATTTGGAGTTGGCGGAGCTAATTTTCATATTGAAGGTGTGGAGACATTATCTTTTAGGAGAAATGTTTGAGTTATTTACGGATCATAGGTCTCTACCGTATTTATTCTCTCAAAAGAAGCTGAACATGAGACAGCAAAGATGGCTGGAGTTTGTTGCAGCTTATATTTTAGCGTCGAGTATACATAGGGAAAAGGAAATAAGGTGGCGGATGCGCTTAGCAGGAAACATCAGTATGTGGTGTTAGCTATGTTGGTGGAATGGAAAGAGCGATGGCTTCTTGTAGTGTGCAGTTGAGGTTGACTGCTGGATCTAGTCGGAATATCGCCATGATGTTTGGTTTGGAAGTTTGACCAGTTTTGATCGAACAAATTGCTTCTAGACAGAAAGAGGATCCAATGTTAGCTCAGAGGATTAGATGGTTAGAAGCTGGAACCGAGATTGATGATTTGAAGGATTTTATTCCTGACCACAGAGGTTGGTTGAGAAAGAAGGAACGGTTATGTGTTCTAGATGTTGGAGACCTTAAGAAGGAAGTTCTTAGGGAATGTCATCGATCTAAGTTTATGATTCATTCTGGGGGAACTAAGATGTGTCAGAATATAAAGAGAAGTTTCTTCTGGGAAGGAATAAAGAGGGATGTTGGCTTATGGGTAAAACAGTGTTTGCCCGTCAGCAAGTAAAAGCCAAACATCAGAAGCCAGGTGGTTTGCTTCATCCTTTGGATATTCCAGTTTGGAAGTGGGACTCGATATCCGTGGATTTTATTGATGGGTTGCTAAGGTCAAACCGGGGTAATGAAAGTGTATGGGTCATAGTGGACAGATTGACCAAGAGTACCTATTTCATTCCGGTAAGGTCAACCAGGACGGCATGTGTTTTGGCTAAGTTGTTCATGAAGAACATCGTTAGACTGCATGGAATTCCTAGTAATATCGTTAGTGATAGAGATGCTTTGTTTACCAGCGAGTTCTAGAAGAGCCTGTAGAGTGTGTTAGGCACTAAGCTCAAGATGAGTACCACTTATCATCCCCAGATAGATGGGAAGACAGTGAGAGTCAACAAGGTAATGGAGATCTATTGAGGGCTTGTGTGCTGGATTTTAGTGGTTCTTGGGAAGATCACTTGAAATTAGTGGAGTTTTCTTATAATAATAGTTATCAGACTACTGTAGGAATGGTGCTTTTGAAGCTTTATATGGAAGGCCATGCAAATCACAAGTTTGTTGGTTAGACACCGAAGACAGATTGGTCCTTGGTCCAGATTTGGTGAGAGAGGCAACGGAAAAGATCGATTTGATATATGAAAGAATGAAGAAAGCTCAAGTTAGGCGGAAGAATTACACAGACAAAGGGCGTAAGGACCTAGAGTTCTCGGTTGGAGATAGAGTTTTCATCAAGGTATCGCCAATGAAAGGTGTGGTTCGGTTTGGGAAGATCGAGAAGCTAGCATCGAGATATGTTGGACCATTTCCTATATTAGAGCGGATTGGGAGACTCGCGTACCAAGTAGATGTACTGAGCAGTTTGGTTGGGGCCACAATGTATTTCATGTTTCTAATCTTAGGAAGTATGTTCATGATCCAGAAACTATTATTGCTCCGAGAGCACTGGAGGACTTAGTGGTGGAACCAGATATGACTTCTGTGAGGCAATCGGTACATGTTGTGGCAAAAGATGAGAAATAGCTAAGGAACAAGACAGTCAGGTTGGTGAAAGTTCAATGGAGCGACAACGTAAAGGACTGTACTTGGGAGACAAAATGTAACGACCTGTAAAATTTTGATAATTTTTAATGGTTTTATTTAGCGTATTTAATTTGATTTTTGAGAAATTTTAAATAATAATATTTTGAAATAAAATTTTACATTTGGATTACGTATAGTTAAATGTGGCAAATGATAAATTTTCATCAAAAATTAAGGAAGTATATTTTAGGGTGTGATTCTGTTCAATTTAAGTCAGTAATAATTGATGTTCATAAGATAATTTATTTTGGGAAATTCAAGGCACAGCTGTTTTATTTGCCATCATTTCTTTTATTTATTTTCAAACGGTTCATTTTGCCTTTATAACGTGTCCTTCCATATTTATTCTTGCTGTCCAATCAAGCTATTAATTGCTTTGATTGTTTCTAAAACAGTGTGTAGCTATTACTTTTTCTACCGTTAAAATTTCAATTGCTTAATAATTTTTCCAATTCACAGATAGACTTCCCCATTCCTAGCTATTAATAAACTTTGAAATCATCGTCCTTGCCTTTCATTATTCCCCGTTTATAACAATAATTGAAATTTATAGCCGTTTCAGTATATAACTTTTACACGTTTTATACTCATTTAATTTCAGCAGTCCATTGCCTTTAATTTTTAAACTGTTCCATTTTCTTCCCAAGCAACAGCTCACATTCCATTTCGCTTATAAATCAGTTTCCACTTTTACCCACCTGCTCACCTTTTCTTCCATCTATCCGTTTAATAGTTATATATAAGTTATAATACGTTTCCCTGATTCATCTCCTTTCCTTTTTCATTGGCATATTAATTCTGGGAAGTGATTAATTTAAAAACCCATCTTCCCCTCATTTCTTTAAACTTTTAGCTAAATTTTAGCTTGTGACCGTTGCTGTACATTTCATTAAAGAAGTACGTTACCTTATTAATCTCCGGAATTTAAGGGTGAAAATTTTATTTTTCTAACCTTTCCTTTCCTACGCTCCGTGTTTCCACTTCTTCCATTATGACCATTCATTATATATATACACTACAACTAGAAAGTTATAAACGTATAAACTTATATACGTTTTGTATTTATTAAAAATTTAAAGCTCACCTTAAATTGTGCAAAGCGTTTTTCCTCTGCCTTTATAACTTTGGGTTTATACCTACTGTTGCTTCCTCTTCCTCCTTGAAGCCTATTTTCTTTCTTTCCCAAGTTGTTACAGCGCCTCTTCAAGGCCATAACTACATATCCACGCCACATCTTCCTTCTCTCCTGTTCCATTTTGCCTTCCGTAGGCACAGCCGATCCCCTATCGCCATCACCCATCAGACACTCGTCACCACTAGCTTGCATACGTTCGCATACATTAGGTATAGTACTTTTGTCTGTTAGCATATATATATATATATATATATATATATATATATATCAGTGAATTTGTTACATGAGTTATATTATCTTGGGTTTCCCTGTTTCCAGTTTAATATATATTATACAAATTTTGCAGCGTCTATTATATGGTTTATATATATATGTCAAAGTTATTCTTTTATATATATAAATGTATTTTTGTATATATGTGTATATGCTGTTATATTAGTTTATAAAATAAAATTTTACTTTTTCGGCTGCTGTATGTAAAGATGCTTTTTGTACTAATTTGTTTAAGCTTCGTATTTTTTTTATATATATAATATTTTAAACGTGAATTTGATTTAGGTGAAGCTTTTCGTATCATGTTACTAAATGAAATAATATAAGGTGATTTAAAAATATATATACTTTTTTTTTGAATCTTTTTGGGGTTTTGTTGGTTTTGTTATATATTACTCTTTCTTAATGCAATGTACTGGAAACAACAAAATAGGGGAGTGAGAAAAAGAACGAAAACCATATATATATCTAAGCATCCGAGTTTATACATTTGGTCGGTAAGTATATGGTATTTATAACGGTTTTGAAAGTAAATTTTAAGCATGTCTAAGCGGTTTATGTCGTAATGGTTATATTATTATCTAAATATAAGTATGACATGCGCAGGTTTTAAGTGTATATAGTATACTTATAATATAAAGTTTATCAAGTTATAAAAGTTTATACAGTTTATATTTTATAAGATAAAGTTTAAAGGTTATATGCGCGACAGTTGATATGTTGTAATGAACATATATTATATATAAGTTTTAATTTTAATAAGTAATATTTCAGCATATATATTGCATATATGTTTGATTTTTTTTTTGTATATGTGTTTGGTTTAAAAACAATGATTTGAAATGTATGTATATTAAATTTAGAATATGTTTTATATATGTAAATAGTTTTTTTTTTTTGAAAATGGGTAAGATTTTATTAGGGGCATATACAGCCCAAATTAGGTTCATCCCAATACGACATGTCGTATGGTACATATTCAATAATATCTGACATAATTAAAACAACTTAAGTTACCAATTATACATCGTCAGTTCCTTGTCTTCTTCAAATTCATGGCGGCCAGTAACTTGTACTTGGGTTTCCTCCCGATGAACTTTGCCGATCCTTTGCTACATTTCGAGCTTCATCTGGTTCCCATGAGGTAAGTGCATAATTTTTGTTTCTCTTCTTCACCATTTGAACGTCAGATCTGACGATTTTACTAATTTCCGCACTGTTTCGTTGTTTTTTCTGGTATAATCTTCGATTCCTCTCCTTTCACACGTTCCAAACGGTCGCAGTGATGGGAATACTGGCCAGTTTGGGTTTGCCGTCTACGCCATCTCCTCTCCGCATCAGGTGATGTATTTCCTCCTCCAAAGTGCTTTCTTATTTTGGCAAATTTTCTTGTGTTTTGCATTGTGTCCATATCTCATTCGAGATTTTGCATTTAAAAAACAGATGATTATGTGTTTCTTCCTCCTGTTCGCACAGTTCACATTTGTTTTCTGTTATAATCCCCTATTTCATAAGTCTGACTTTAGTAGGCAAATGCTTCTGAATCGCTTGTAGGCAATGAATGCCATTTTAGGATTATTTACTTTGTTTCAGATGACTTTGCTCCAATCAACTTTGTTATCATGGTGTCGTATCTCTTCCCACGCTGATTTAGTAGTGAATTCTTCTCTCGTAGGCTTCCAAATCCATATATTACTTTCTCGCCCATTATATATTAGCATGTACTGTATTTTCTCCTTGATTTCTCGATTTAGTGGTAAATTCGAGCAATCCCATTCGTTGTTTTTAATTATGTCTGAGACTCTTTTTTCCAGGCAGCCATAATCTGAATAAGTAGTGATATCCAGTATATCAATCAAAGATTCACCTTTTATCCATGGATCTTTCCACACATTTGTCTCTCTCCCCTTAACTATTTCTTTACCACAGCACTGAGCTAGTGTTTTCCTTATTCGCATGATAGCTTTCCAGTTTGTTGAAGCGTTGTTGTCTATCTCCATGCACCAAAAATTGCCTTTAATGTATCTTCTTCTCATCCAATTTCCCCATAAGCCTTTGCCTTTAATTATTCTCCAAGCTTGCTTTAATGTGAAAACCATTCTCATGTCTTTGATTCGTCTAGGCCCCACGCCACCCTCCTCTTTAGTTCTACATAAATCCTCAAATTTAATCTTATGCATGCCTCCTTTCCAAATAAAGTATGCACAGACTTTTTCAATTTTTTGTATTGACGCGTCCGGAATTTGGAAAGTTTGTAGCCAGAAGTTGATTTTGGCATGAATAACTGTATGAACCAGTTCAATTCTTCCTGCTAATGATAGAAGTTTGGAACTCCATCCCTGTTGTTTATCTCTTATTGAGGAAACCAGAACTGCACATTCTCTATCAGTTATTTTATTTGTTGATAGAGGTACACCTAGATATTTAACTGGAAGTTCTCCTTCTTTCACTGTTAAGATATTCCGGATCTCGTTTCTATTGTTGCATGTCTTGTTAAAATAACGTTTGGTTCTTGTTCGTTCAATTTAAGTCCTGTATACCTCTCTAGCTTGCAGAAAATTTCTTTGACTGATCTAGCCGATATGTTGGAGGATTTTAAACAAATGAGCAGATCATCTGCATATAATCGGTGGGTCAATATAGGTTGAATGTTGTATATTGGCTAGACTAATTTGTTATGTGTTGCCAACTCCATTTGTAGCGAAAAATATTCCATGGCAATAGCAAACAAGTAAGGAGAGAGAGGATCACCTTGTCTAATCCCTCTGTTGGATACTAGGAAGCCTTTTGGTATCCCATTGATTGGTATTGAAAAGGTAGGAGTGGTTATGCATTCTTTTATTATGTTCACAAATTTTGAAGGGAAACCCATTGATTTTAGCATATGCATGATAAAATCTCTATTTATTTTATCATATGCTTTATGAAGATCTACTTTAAGATAGGATTTATCTGCTCCTGGTTTGTTGAAGTTTCTAATCAATTCATGTGCCATCAATGAGTTTTCGGAAATGCTTCTGCCTTTGATGAATGCACTTTGACTTTCTGAAATAAGGTCAGGTAAAATGAGTTTCATTCTGTTGCATAAAAATTTACTTAGAATTTTATATATCACATTGCAACAAGCAATAGGTTGATAGTCTTCTATCTTTGTTGGATTATCCTTCTTAGGGATCAAGCATATGAACGTGTGATTAATTTCTTTGATGAATTTACCACTTTGTAATATATCCTGCATTGCTGATAGAATGTCTTCCTTCAGGGTTTCCCAGTGGCAGAGGAAGAATTTGGACCCCAACCCGTCTGGCCCGGGGCTGGAGTCTATATGGATGGATTTCAGAACATCCCAGACCTCTTTCGTAGTTATGTTTTTAGACAGCTTGCTGATATATATGTAAATTGTTATATATAATTATATATATAATTGTAAGTTCACTTATACCATTCATCTTCATCGATCTAGTTCTAATTTGAATTCGATTTTTTTTCTCTTCCATTTATCAGCTTTGTTCGTCGTGCCTGTTTCTTCGTCGAATCGTGTTTAACTAGCGTTGCTTTGGAATTCGTAACTAAACTTCATTGTCTATTCTCTTTAGCTCGAAAGTTGAGCAATCACTCACGATTAACGTTCTTATATTTATTAAATTTGATTTCAATTGAAACAACAATTGAAGTATGCTGCTGTAATTATTTAAATTGTTATATTTACGCTATTATCTATAACTGTTCACTTGTGGGATATGACACCATATCCTATTGTTTATACTATACTATTATTGATGATATATGCATGTTGTTATACTATTACCATATCTGTCATCACTCTGCAAGTGCCCTGTTAGTATAGTATTCACTATGGGTTGAAATGATACATACCCGAACGGACTTTGGGATAGGAGAAAATCGTTATGGGTTGAAATGATAAACCCAAGCGATTTTCATTTAATTGAATTTGAGATTACGGGTTGAAATGATATCCACCCGTATATATTTAGTGGACGGATTGAAATGATAAATATCCGTAGCACTTGACCATATGATAGAAAATATATACAGACACTGTTGGTCCATATTTAAATATTTTGAAATAATTTCTATGATTATGGAAAGAAATATATGGTTTAATAAATATTGATTCTTAAGATGGAAATTTTACATATAGATTTAGTAGTAATATTTGATTTAAATTAGAATTGATTTAATACACATAATATGGTTAAGTATTTATGTAAATCTATATTTCAAAAAGATTTTCTTGTAATAAATTGAATAATTAAGATTGGGAGATAAATTTGGATTCATTAAAAATGGTATTTAAATAAGGATTTATTTAATTAAATCGATTTGAAATTATTAAATGGGAAATCTAAAGGTATGATTTTTATAACTGGATTTTTGATTTAAGTGATTTAATGAATATTTCACGTTTAAATAAATTAAAATAAAATATTGAGTAAAACGTAATTTAAGATTACTTAAATGATATTGAATCAAATGAGGGAGCATTTCAAGACTAAATAATAATGAGGTTGATCGAGATCTTTATGAAACTGTTAAAGTGAACATTTAAATATTAAAGCTTTGAACTATATTGGAATTTAAATGGGTTATTTTGAGATTCAGATCTGTACTTGAAATCAATATAGTTGAATTGTTATTTAGAAACTAAATTGAATAAAAAATGAAAATTTAGGTTGAACTAAAATTTTAAATTATTATTTAGAAAACTAAATTGAATAAAATTTAGTTTGAAACGTTGAATACTTAAAGTTCGAAATATATTGAAATATAGGTATTTTGTGATTACAAATCCGAATTTTGAGATCGATAAAATTGGAGTGATTATTTAGGAATTGAGTTGAATTTTAAATTGATAAATTGAGATTTGACTAGATTTGAAATTTTGATTGGAGTAGATTTGAATCGTAACTGTGAAAGTGATCAAATTTGAAAACAAATATATTTGAAGTGAAATGACATTTTGTTTTTGAATAATAAATAAAAATTGAGATGACCACGGTGACATAGTGTATATTTCTACCCTATAGAGAGTTCCAGGGATCCTTAGAGGATGGTTATCCCAAACATCCTCTAAGTTAATTTTATTTCAGTTGATATTTTACTTGAGTTGGATTTATTGATATAAGAATGTTAATCCTGACTCGAGTGTTTTGTGTTTTGCTTTACGCTCGGGTCAGACTGAGTGATACAGCATTGAGACTCGCCTTTGGAGTTTGGAGCTTCGCTTGGAGATCCAACCATCGCTTAGCTTTCAGCACTTCCAGTTGATTCGTTAAGAGAAGTCATCTGTTGCATTAGAGACTTCACTGTATCTGGGATATTATGATGTATTTTATTTCTAACTTTGTTATAAAGTAGCTTCATGAACTACTATTCATTTATTCCGCTGCGTATTATTGTACTACTCTGTATCTGTGCTTCTGTGATTGATTTATTTACTATATATGTTTTTGCCAAATTTAAATTAACAATTTGGTATTTTGAATTATTCAAGTTGGACATGTATAGTATTATTGTCGATATAAATGGTCCAAAATAGCGAGTCGTTACAGTTGGTATCAGAGCTTTGGCTCTAGGCAAAACTTAGCATATATGGTAAATTTATTTACAGAATCACTTTCGTTCGAGTTGAATCTCTTCCTTTTTGACTCGATTTCCTTTGAATTTTGGAATGTCCCTCGGTTCCGAAATACATTCTTGTCTCTTCTACTTATATTCGTTTGATTCTGGAGTACTCCATAACTCCACTGAATGTTTTATAAAGGGGGTGAAAACTCCTTTACAATCGGCATTGATTCACCGAAGATTTATATATCCTCGGTTTAGATGCTGTTATCTCTGGTTATGCCGAATTCTATATCTGACGATCGAATGTCGAATTGCCTCAGAATTCTGCACCGATCTAATTATGGAATCACGTTTGACCGGTAAAGGTCGCCCGTGATTTATAGAAGTATATCCATCTTCTATTTTGTAATTTAATTATCTCATCTTCGATCGAGTCTATCTTCGAATCAGGATTCTATTGATTAGAGTTCCTCTAAATTAAATCTCTATCTTTGTTTTGAAATCCATTCTTGAATCATCCTTTAAAAATCGGGTTTTGTTTGTATTTTAAATTTTTTTTTATACCGAAATTTTTATTTGGGTAACTATGATTTTATTGTATATATAAAAGAGAAAATGTTTTCGATAAGGATTATATACCTTTAAAAAAACGAGAATTTGAAGTTTCGAAAAGATTTGAAAATTTGAAAATATTATAAGAAAATTTATTTATATAAAAATGATATATAACTGAAAGGTTTTGAATTTGAAATTCGAGAGATTGGACTCCGGTATTTTTGAAAATTGGTTTAAGATTTTGAAATATATAATAATAAGATTTGAAAGTATTTTCTGGATAAGAAATGTTTCAAATGACTTCAAATGAGTTCCAAGGATTTCGAAAAAAAATTCAAAGAAGTTTTCAGGAAAATAGAAGTCCAGAACTAGCTTATGTCGCTGGAAAATAATTTCAGTGATGAGTGCACGCATCATCGACATTGATTTTCGAGTTTCAGAGTGGGGAGAGGCCACTTTAATAGCTATGCTATGCGAGTGACTTTGTGAAACCAATTTTGATTTCAAATTCCGAAGTATGATCTGATATTCGAAAGATATAGGTATATATATTTGAAATAATTTAAAGTAAGCCGGTGTTTAATCCTCGAGTTTTCGATTTGATTTAGTATAACTCTATTTATAAAAAAAAATTTGAATTTGGAATTTGAATAGATTTGAATCGCTACTTTGAAAGTGATTCGACTTTGGTGCGAGAGGTCACAAGTTCGAAACCTGCATATCATGGGTTTATTGTTCTAGTGACATGTTGTATCTAAGTACCATTTCAAAAAATATTTCAAATAGAAATGAATAGTTTAAGGGTTTTAAAGGGATAATTATAAATTTGGAAACCATTTTGAGTATAATTGATTTAGAGAAAAATATTTGGTTTTGAAATTTGATTGGAATTAAAACCAGTACTTATATGGTGATTTTGGAAATGAATTTGTTTGACCTAAATTTTGTTGATTTGGAAATTTGGATTATTTTCTAAACCTATTGTTTAAGAAACTTTGAAACTAAATTGATATTGAAATGATTTGAAATTGAGAACCTTATATTATTAAGTACTTGATTTGGGAGTGGTCGAACTTATATAAAATGGATTTGTATAAGTATGAAGTTGATTTGAAATCTATAAAATGGAAAGAGAATTTTTTTATAATCGAAGTCTATATAAGTATGATTTGATATACTATTGATTTGGAAAGTATTCGATTTGGAAAAGGAATCCTATATATAATGGACTTTATATAAGTACGATATTTGAAAGTATTTGGAAAGGTACTATACGATATATATTTTTTCGAAGTAAAGATATGGAAAGTGCCTTCTGCTTGATATCCGCTTTGTGGCCACATTGTGGATTCATTCTATCGATATTATTCTCTCTGATTTTTCGTTTTTCGGATGTGATACTCGAGTGTCCCACCGTGGCATAACCCATGGTTTTTTTTCTTGCGACTGCATAGCTCAACTGTCTGGCTGAGACTGGCCTAGGGGTATGGATTGTTTCCTGGAGGACAGGCGTAACCTTTATGTATCCTACAATCTGTATAGGCCGCATTAGTAGCGAAATTTCCTGGCTGAGACAGCCTAGGGGTATAGATTGTTTCCTGGGGGACCCATACGTAGCCATTGTGTATCCTGCACGCTACTAGTCATCATGGCGTAACTCGCAGGGCTGAGAAAGCTTACGGATACGGATTGTTTCCTGGGGGATCTAGACGTAACCATTGTGTATCTGCGAACCATGGTTAGACAAAGGTTTTGGTTTAATTGTTTTGTTTGGATTGTACTTTCCATATCTGTTTTTTAAAGGTTTTTCAAGTATTTTCACTGGGTGTTGAAACAGGTCTACTAAGTACTTGAAGAATTATAGCTTTGCGCCTGATCAACGCATGGCCAGAGTCTGCAAGAACGAGAATAAACTTGTTGAAACATCGAGTTATAAAAGTATTTTTGAAAGGAAAAATTCTTTTCGATATAAAAGTATTTTATTATAAAGGTATTTCCAACAAAGAAATTTTGTATTAATATTGGAGATTAAAATTTTATGGTTTGATTTAATTATTCGAGCCTGATACTATCCCTTTGAATCAACCTTATCTGCTCAGCTTTATTTATTCACCTATATTCCGTTTTTTTGAATCTACCCTCCTTTCCTTTTTGAATATAATCTTTAAAATATTGTTTATTTATATACAACATGGTTTAATAGTAAATCATTAGTGTCATTAATATTTCAGAAGTTATTAATTTAATATAACATATTTAAGAAATGAGTATTAATTTGTCTATAATGTTGAAAGTGTCTTAAGATAAATTAGTAAATTTATAAACCATGGATTTAATGTTGTCAAATAACTTCCTTGAAAATATAACCAAGGATGTGAATAACTGTTTCCAAATAGTTTTCATATATATTTATAAAGGTGTTATTTAAACATATAAATGTTATTTATAAGGGAAGCAGGAAATTTTACAAATGGGTTTTGAAAAGTTTTAAAGTATTAAAGGTAATTGAACTGCAAATGAAGTTTTCAAATGAATATTTCTAGAAAAATTTATATGGTCTTAAATTAATTGTTTATCCTTGTCTTTTCTGGGTGTTTCTATTCTCCTACCTTCTTCCTTTTCGGGGACGAAAAGTTTTGAGTGGGGGAGAGTGTAACGACCCGTAAAATTTTGATAATTTTTAATGGTTTTATTTAGCGTATTTAATTTGATTTTTGAGAAGTTTTAAATAATAATATTTTGAAATAAAATTTTACATTTGGATTACGTATAGTTAAATGTGGCAAATGATAAATTTTCATCAAAAATTAAGAAAGTATATTTTAGAGTGTGATTCTGTTCAATTTAAGTCAGTAATAATTGATGTTCATAAAATAATTTTTTTTGGAAAATTCAAGGCGCAGCTGTTTTATTTGCCATCATTTATTTATTTATTTTTAAATGTTTCATTTCGCCTTTATAACGTGTCCTTCCATATTTATTCTTGCTGTCCAATCAAGCTATTAATTGCTTTGATTGTTTCTAAAATAGTGTGTAGCTGTTACTTTTTCTACCGTTAAAATTTCAATTGCTTTATAATTTTTCCAATTCACAGATAGACTTCCCTATTCCTAGCCATTAATAAACTTTGAAATCATCGTCCTTGCCTTTCGTTATTCCCCATTTTATAATACTAATTGAAATTTATAGTCGTTTCAGTATATAACTTTTACACGTTTTATACTCATTTAATTTCAGCAGTCCATTGCCTTTAATTTTTAAACTGTTCCATTTTCTTCCCAGGCAACAGCTTACATTCCATTTCGCTTATAAATCGGTTTCCACTTTTACTCACCTGCTCACCTTTTCTTCCATCTATCCGTTTACTAGTTATATATAAGTTATAATACGTTTCCCTGATTCGTCTCCTTTCCTTTTTCATTAACATATTAATTCTGGGAAGTGATTAATTTAAAAACCCATCTTCCCCTCATTTCTTTAAACTTTCAGCTAAATTTTAGCTTGTGACCGTTGCTGTACATTTCATTAAAGAGGTACGTTACCTTATTAATCTCCGGAATTTAAGGGTGAAAATTTTATTTTTCTAACCTTTCCTTTCCTACGCTCCCTGTTTCCACTTCTTTCATTATGACCGTTCATTATATATATACACTACAGCTGGAAAGTTATAAACGTATAAACTTAGATACGTTTTGTATTTATTAAAAATTTAAAGCTCACCTTAAATTGTGCAAAGCGTTTTTCCTCTGCCTTTATAACTTTGGGTTTATACCTACTGTTGCTTCCTCTTCCTCCCTGAAGCCTATTTTCTTTCTTTCCCAAGTTGTTACAGCGCCTCTTCAAGGCCATAACCGCATACCCATGCCACATCTTCCTTCTCTCCTGTTCCATTTTGCCTTCCTTTGGCACAGCCGATACCCCTATCGCCATCACCCATCAGACACTCGTCACCACTAGCTTGCATACGTTCGCATATATTAGGTATAGTACTTCTGCCTGTTAGCATATATATATATATATATATATATATATCAGCGAATTTGTTACATGAGTTATATTATCTAGGGTTTCCTTGTTTCCAGTTTAACAATATATTATACAAATTTTGCAGCGTCTATTATATGGTTTATATATATATATATATATGTGTGTCAAAGTTATTCTTTTATATATATAAATGTATTTGTGTATATATGTATATATGCTGTTATATTAGTTTATAAAATAAAATTTTCCTTTTTCGGCTGCTGTATGTAAAGATGCTTTTTGTTCTAATTTGTTTAAGCTTGGTATTTTGTTTTTTTTTTGTTTTTTATAATATATATAATATTTAAACGTGAATTTGATTTAAGTGAAGCATTTCGTATCATGTTACTAAATGAAATAATATAAGGTGATTTAAAAATATATATACTTTTTTTTTGAATCTTTTTAGGGGTTTGTTGGTTTTGTTATATATTACTCTTTCTTAATGCAATGTACTGGAAACAACAAAATAGGCGAGTGAGAAAAAGAACGAAAACCATTTATATATATATATATATAAGCATTCGAGTTTATACATTTGGTCGGTAAGTACATGGTATTTATAACGGTTTTGAAAGTAAATTTTAAGCATGTCTAAGTGGTTTATGTCGTAATGGTTATATTATTATTTAAATATAAGTATCACATGCACAGGTTTTAAGTGTATAGAGTATATTTATAATATAAAGTTTATTAAGTTATAAAAGTTTATACAGTTTATATTTTATAAGATAAAGTTTAAAAGTTATATACGCGGCAGTTGATATGTTGCAATGAACATACATTATATATAAGTTTTTATATTAATAAGTATTATTTCAACATATATATTGCATATATGTTTGATTTTTTTTGTATATGTGTTTGGTTTAAAAGTAATGATTTGAAATGTATGTATATTAAATTTAGAATATGTTTTATATATGTAAATAGTTATATATAATTATATATATAATTTTAAGTTTGCTTATATCATTCATCTTCATCGATCTAGTTCTAATTTGAATTCGATTTTTTTTTCTCTTTCATTTATCAGCTTTGTTCGTCGTGCCTGTTTCTTCGTCGAATCGTGTCTATCTAGCGTTGCTTTGGAATTCATAACTAAACTTCATTGTCTATTCTCTTTAGCCTCGAAAGGTAAGCAATCACTCACGATTAACGTTCTTATATTTATTAAATTTGATTTTAATTGAAACAACAATTGAAGTATGCTGATGTGGTTATTTAAATTGTTATATTTATGAAACTGTTAAATTGAACATTTAAATATTAAAGCTTTAAACTATATTGGAATTTAAATGGGTTATTTTGAGATTCATATCTGTACTTAAAATCAATATAGTTGAATTGTTATGTAGAAGCTAAATTGAATAAAAAATGAAAATTTAGGTTGAACTAAAATTTGAAATTATTATTTAGAAAACTAAATTGAATAAAATTTAGTTTGAAACATTGAATACTTAAAGTTTGAAATATATTGAAATATAAAGGGGTATTTTGTGATTATAAATCCGAATTTTGAGATCGATAAAATTGAAGTGGTTATTTAGGAATTGAGTTGAATTTTAAATTGATAAATTGAGATTTGACTAGATTTGAAATTTTGATTGGAGTAGATTTGAGTCGTAACTGTGAAAGTGATCAAATTTGAAAACAACTATATTTGAAGTGAAATGATATTTTGTTTTTGAATATAAATGAAAATTGAGATGACCACGGTGACATAGTGTATATTTCTACCCTATAGATAGTTCCAGGGATCCTTAGAGGATGGTTATCCCAAACATCCTCTAAGTTAATTTTATTTCAGTTGATATTTTACTTGAGTTGGATTTATTGATATAAGAATGTTAATCCTGACTCGAATGTTTTGTGTTTTGCTTTACGCTCGGGTCAGACTGAGTGATATAGCATTGAGACTCACCTTTGGAGTTTGGAGCTTCGCTTGGAGATCCAACCGTCGCTTAGCTTTCAGCACTTCCAGTTGATTCGTTAAGAGAAGTCATCTGTTGCATTAGAGACTTCACTGTATCTGGGATATTATGATGTATTTTATTTCTAACTTTGTTATATAGTAGCTTCATGAACTACTATTCATTTATTCCGCTGCGTATTATTGTACTACTCTGTATCTGTGATTTTGTGATTGATTTATTTACTGTATATGTTTTTGCCAAATTTAAATTAACAATTCGGTATTTTGAATTATTCAAGTCGGATATGTATAGTATTATTGTCGACTTGAATGGTCCAAAATAGCGAGTCATTACACAAAAGATAGGATGAAGGCTACTTCTCCTATGCTGTTTTAGATGGTATGTTCTATATAAGGTTTATATAGAATTTGGCTGGTAGGTTATGCTAGCTTTGCTTGCATAGGCTTCTACTTGTTGTTGTGTCCTTCTGAAATTTCGAGGACGAAATTCTTTAGGGGGGAGTCTGTAATTCCCCTGAATTTTAAGTAACATTATTCGAGATATTTAATTGGATAAATTAAATATAATATTATGAATGATTAGGGAGATGAGATTAATAAATCCAATGGTCGTGTCTTAATGAATGAACTAAAATAAGACTTAATTAAATTTTAGAAGGTGGAATTTTTCTAGGGGGTAAACTTGAAAATAGGGATACATTTCTTAGTATATATCTCTTCCTCCACCATAAAGATCTTTACTTTCTCATTCATAACTCCTCGCCCATATTTCGGTCGGCCATTAAAAGATCCAGGAAAAACAATAAACTGAAGATAAAGCTAAGGAATTAAAGCTAGGGAATTATCTCATTCTCCAGTTAACTAATCAAGGTGGATAATCATGTTTACCATCTCATTCTTCTGTTTTATGATCGATTATGGGTTATACCCTATTCATGTTTTTGATTTTGGTTAGGATATAACCATTTAGACCTCTATTTTGATAAAACATAGGTGTTTTTAAATGTTAATGGGTTAACATTCGATTTTGGTTAAATTTCGAGCTATTTAGATCTTTATATGCTTTGAAATTTCAATATGTTGAAGTATATGATTTATTAGATTTTTGGTGATTTTTAGGGATTTTCCTTAGTGATTTACAAAGGTAATTAAACTATTTAAGCCTAAGGGCTAAACTGCTAAATTACTTTCGAATTAGTCGATTCGAGGGGGGGGGGGGGTGGGGGCTGCAATTTGGAAATTTAATTGGAGAAGAAGAATAGTGTTTTAAGAAAAGGGTTAACTTTTGTATACTTTTTACTATTTGTAAGTATAGGAGAAGGCTCCTCAGCTAATCAAAATTAGACAAGCAAGATAAAACATCACTTCAGCAGGTCCAGTTCTGCCTTCGACTCTAACAAGCCCGTTTTTACCCTTTTGACAAAGTCGAAAGGTAACTTTCATCTAAGATGGAAGGTAAACAATTGCCCTCCACCTAAGTCGAAAGGTAAGCATGGTGTCAAAAGGAAGAGGGGTGAAGGGATGTGGAGGCTGCTTCCTTTGCTTTCAAATAGAAACATAATTGCTTTCGAATAAATTGAATGGGGATCCTTCGACTCTACCATTTAATAAAAGACTAAAGTTTTATGTATTCAAGAAGGGGGGATCTTCAAAGTTTGAACCTTCAAGAGTATTGTTTTAAAACGTTTTCAAAAAAGGTGTTTTAATCCTTTCGACTAAGTCGAAGGGATGCCTTCGATAAAGTTTAAGGGAAAGAAGGGGAAGAAGAAGGGGTTACTTCTGAACCTCCCATTGTTTATAAAGTAAAAGTTTTGATAACTTTCGACAAAGTCGAAGGGTAAACCTTCCGAAAAGATCAGAAGTATACTATCGAAGGGTTGGTTCCAACACCAACACTTCGTTGTTTTTGAATGGATTTCGAAAGGTTCTGAAGGGGTTACCTTCAATGATTGTGGAAGTTTTGAGTTTCATTGCTTTCCAAAGGTTTATAAATCATTTTTATAAGGGGGATACCCCAAGCCTTCGATAAGGTCAAAAGGTGGAACCTATAGACTAGGTCAAAAAGAAACCTTCCAACAAGGTCGAAAGCTAGGACCTTCCAACAAGGTCGAAAGGTATGATTTTGTGATGCTTTTAAAAGGAAGGCTTCCAAAGGGGCTAACTTCGGAGGGTTATTTTCTTTTGAATGGGACTTCATTCGAAGGGTTGTAAAGGGCTGGTTTTAGCTATTTTTCTTGAGAATTTTTTTGCTAATTCGAAGGGGCAACTTCGAAGGGATATAGCATAAGATACTTATCTTTGTATAAATATGTAAGGGGGATTCTTATATAAAATGAATGTTATAAAACCTTGGAGACACCGGGTTTGGTTTAATGTTTTCGATATATAGTTTGGGGTTACAAACAGAAATATACTTTCGAAAATATACATTGAGGCTGTCAATGTGTTTTTATTTAATTTAACCTAATTTGGGATACTAATGGAAATAGGTTAAATAGGTGGTATACATGGGAAAAATAATTAATCATGAAGATCATGAATTTTAAAAATTAATCATGGGTATCATAATATTTTTTGACTCAAAAAATGGACCAACACTTTGATCTGAGATTGAAAGCACCAGCCCTGTTTTAACAGGGCAATATCACAAATAATAGGTATAAAAATAGAAAATTAAAAGAAAGGAGACAGAGATTTTTTATAGTGGTTCGGCTGTTAATGAAGCCTACATCCACTTTATATTTTTACTATAGATTGATTGTTGTTACAAGAATTGTTTGATTACAAGGCTTTGAATATTTCCAGATTAGATTGAATCTCCGTAGTTAGAATCCACCGGAGAATCACCGTGTATCCCTTTTGAGATTGTTGTGAGGGAGGTAAGGAGTGGAGATTAATTCCAAAAGAGCTTCAGCAACCAGCCCGAAGCATCCCCTCTTTATGTTGCAGGTGGCATGGTATTCATAGAGATCGGGGGGTTCTTGGGCCAGGCCCGCCATCATCAGCTAGCAGGGAGGTTTCAGGCCTCACAAATAGGTTACAGGTGACCTAAAGGGCCTTGGCTCGAAAAACGAGCCAACACCATGGGTCGTTGGTGACACATGGTCCATGGGTCGCTGTCGACCCATGGCCCATGGGTCGCTGCCGACCCTTAGTCTATGGGACTTGGTTCGTTTTGCGGACCAAGTTTTGCTTCTCTTTCTAGCACTCCATTGTTCATTCCTTCGAAGTCTTGAGGAGGTGAATGGGTCTCTAATGATTTAAGCACATAAGATTTTTTTGGAGTTTGAATTGGAGAAGTTTCCTTAGCCTTTTATAATAGTTGTTACGTCTTGATAGCAATTTACTAGCTGTTTGTGTTCGGCTGCTGATTTGGCTGAAAGAATGCTGGCCTCTTGGTTCAGTCGATGCCAGTCGTTGCCTCAGTAATATAGCCTGATAACACGAGATTGTTCTGTCTCCTATTGGATTTTACTGGGTTAAAAACTCGAATAACATTTTCTCCTTAGGGTATGACTTCGTTGAAGACAAGGCATGCTCTAGAAGTAACTTCCTTTGAGTCTTCATTTTCTGAATTCTAGTTTATCGTGTTGACGTTACAATGCAAATTGGGCTTTGACTGTTGGATTTTCGATGTGAATCGTTAGAGCCCACCCTAAGATGTTATTCTCAATTGGATGACTTCTGACAACCGTTCGCTTTTTTTATTTCAATTTGAATTTCAATTCCAAGTATTGATGATGCAATCTTTTCTCCGTAGTATATGCAAGGGTTTAGGTCCGTAAGTGGGTGCATAATGTAGATTTGGAGTTGTCCTACATAGTTTTGACTCTACCGGTGGTGAAGCTATGTTTTATCTCGAAAGACTGTACACCATTCTGGAGTGAAGTCTTGCTCTTGGTCTTTAGGTTTTCTTCTTGAAAATTTGGTTAAGATCCCATCGATTTTTTTAGTTTGAACTCCAATGCAACAATTCATTTCAAAAACAGATATAGTTGGCGATTCAATCGTATCACTCTTTCTATTTCTGTATTTTAGTGATCCTGAAAAGAAAAGCTTATAGCGTCGCTTCGAGCAATGACTCTGTTATCGATTGTTGATCGATAACGGGTAAGCGTGGAAGAGATAATTTCAAAGGGTGGTATGGATTCTTTTTCAAAAGTATGCAAGCTATCTACATCAGATTGTTTTTTCGTAGTATTCGGGATACTGGACTCTTCTCATGTAGACAACTCACTGCATCTGCCTCAGTCAACGCCCAGGACCCGATTGGTCAACATACGTTACTTCCCTTGGATTCTGAGCATTGGTTATACGAGGACATTATTTAAAGAAAAACATATCTGACAGGGTATAATGCTAGGTTTTGTTGTTGTAAATGACTTTTCGGTCATCCAATCTTTAGTCTGGCCGAGGTACTCCTACTCCTCCAGAAGATGGGTCCTTAATAACTTAGGCTTCGCTTATTATCCCTATCATATTGGAAAGATTGATTACGGTTAAATTACTAGGCACAGTTACTCTTGCAGACTTGTAGTTGAAGTTCGATTGGGCGCAACTTCAGCCTTCGAAAACTAGTGCATGAGTTATTCGATCGTGAATACCTTTCCTTTGTGGTTTTTGGAATTCGATCTACACTCTATCATCTATCTCAGAGGACTATTGGATTAATTTCGCGATTTCGAGAATTGCTTTTTATTGACCTATGAGGTAGCTTGGTTTAGCTAGTTTTGTAGCTAATCGTACTTATGCTCAATTGAGTTCATTTTAACAAAGTGTTGGTATAAATGCCTTAGTTCGTAGGGCTGATTACTTTGACCACTGAACCAACATATTTTGGGAGACTAGTTCTCGTAAGCAATAAGATCGATTGCCCCAGTTTGGTTGACAAGGTAGATCCTATCTTCGGGAATTAGGTACTTTGTTGCTTGGTACTAAGATCTGAGTTTTGTAATGATGTCGGTATGCTTTAGAAATATGCATTTCTGGCACCTTTTTTAGAAACAAATTCTTGTAAGTCTGATGTTGAGATCCTAATCATGTGTTGGTTTCTATCTTCAAAAACTCATACATGGATGACTCAAATGTACGGATTTTTCCTTGATGTTGTGAATCTTCAGATAGCGTGAGATGTCAAGTGGTAGGGCTGAAGTTTCAATTAAATTCTTGCTTCTGGTTTTGAAAGCCGATGTGTAGATAGTTTCATTTTGGGCTTTCTTCCGAACATCACCCAACTTTAGGTAATGGCATGTTCTTGCCAGTTGGAATCAAATGATTTAGCAGTAAGTAGGTCATTGATCCCTTTCATGATCGCCATACTATGAGCTATTGTTGATTTCTGAACATTAAACCCTTCATTTCCTTTGCTGGCTATAGCTGGCGATTTTGATGCCATAATGCTCCGTTTTGTGATACAGAACCATTATCCAACCAACCTCGTGGTTATTCGTGTTTGGACTTTTGAAACATTTCATTCGATCAAGTATTTGTTCTTCTATCCCTGAAGGACTAGCAATTTTGAATGCCTGTTTTTGGGAAATTGAGTGGAATGGAGATCTATGGGTCGAATTGCTCAATTGCCCCCAATCTGGCTCTCAATCCCATTCTAGAATTGAGGAAGTTTTGGGACTTTATTTTTGACCTTCCATGATTGCTCTGGGATGTTCTTGGCCATGCATACTCTTCTTGGTTATTGACAATGTCATGGAAGTTCTATTCATATACCAACTCCCATCTTTGAGAATCGATATCTAGCTGCTTGGTTCCAAGCAACATTTCCTCGAGGCTGCCCATCTATCGGTTGTGTCCAAATTCATTCTAAGTTGAATTTTGGAAATTCGATTGAAATTAGCTTCTACCTAAGGAAATTAATGCATTGATGGTTCACTGCGATGAGTGTTTCTCATCAGCTTTATAGATTAACATTTTCTTGGCACTGCCAAGGCAATATCAGTACTTAGTGAGTAGCATATTTTCTAGAGTTACCGGGGTAATACTGGTAGTTAGGAAATAGAAAATTTTCCTGGTGTTGCTAGGGAAACACCAGACGTAAAAGATAAATTAAGGGCCTTGGCGTTGGCGAGGCAACACCAACACCCAGGAGGTTGGGCATGATTTTCCCTATTGATTCAGTAGTGCTCTTAATCTATTTGGGTACTAGTTTCGGTCTTTGGAAACTAGCACTTCGATGATTGGATTGTAGAAGTATTTTCTTAGTGCTGCCTATCTTCGGGCTGTATTGAAGTCATGTTGCTGAGGATTGAATCATTCATCCGATCTATAGAGTTGAGTAGATTCCTTTTAACCCAATGTGGCTGTTGTCTCAACAATGCTCAAATTTTAGATATGCCACCTTCTAGAAGGGTGAGGGTCCCAAGCGTTTCCATTGCCTAGCTTTGTCTTTAACCATCGAGTGTTCCTTTTGGCAGTACCGGGTCATTGTTTAACCAATTCCATGGTTTATCTTGTGTAGAATCAAATTTCCATCGGTCTGTTTTTGTTGCAGACCAATTTTTGTTTGCGGAACCCATTATTCCCAAAATGCTAAATTCTGAGCACTTATAGAAGATTAGATGATGTGGGGCAAGTTGTTATATTTATCCTGATATGACTATGTTCATTCCTATACTAATCGTGGATTGGTAGAGTACGGTAGTGTTGGTCTTGAATCGATAACACTGATCCTTGCATGTTTCGGGCCATATGCATTATGCTAGACTAATAGCATTATTGCGGATATCATCCTTATTCGTTGGTTCCAACCTTAGGGATTAAATGGTTTAGCTGCTCGATTTTGAGTGCTCTCTTTGCCATTATCTATCCTTAGACGACAACTGGTTTTTTTGCAAGTTAGGGTTTGAGATCTCATTCGAGCACCTGCTTCTATCTTTGGAAGCTGGTGCATTGATGATTTGATTCTGAAAATGCTTTCCATCATCATCTACCTATGTACGATAGTAGATTCCTACTTTATTGAAAGTTGGAGAAACCTTCTATCCTGACCAAGTGTAAAAGTGTTATGTGCCTCTCAGTCTACGGGGCTGATTATTCTATTTAATTGATGTGAGACTTGATGTTCTGGACAGCTTCCTGGATGCCCCCAGTCAAAGGTATGTTGCAGCTCCTATCTCTAGGAACTCATGACTTGAGTGTCTTGAATTTTGACTTTTTTTACATTAACTTTGGTCAAAGATCAGAATTCTTTGCCAACTTCTTGGTTTGTAAGTGTAACGTCCCACCTTTTCGCACGCTTTAAATCGACACACGTGTCAATTCAAACCGTTCGGAAGGGCGGATTGTTATGGGGTAAATAAGAAAAACGAGAAAGAAATAAAACAAAATAGAATCTCACAGCGGAAAGATAAAATATAACAATCAAATATACAGTTTATAAAGCTGTTTTACAAAATATTCGATTATACTTACACATTTATCAGAGTTACACATACCAATAACAATGCAATGGAATAGTATGAGTATAATGGACTAATAATAATAATAACAATATAAATCTCCGTCTTCGTCCTCCAAAGCTAAGGTCTTCGAAATCCTGAAACGCTCGGACTGACCCGAGCGAATTGAAAAGACAAAACACTCGAGTCAGAACTAAAATATCTTATGTAAGTTAAATCAACAGGAATAAATATGAGTGCAATAACTCAAGAGATGCTCGGGATTTACATCTCCTAAGGATCCATTAAACTATTTACTATGTAGTATATGGCGCTATTATAATAGTGTCAAATTGTAAAATAAACTTACTTTTTTCTTAGCATTAAGGAGTGACCCAATATTCCCCTTAACACGTAATAGTCCCAGCAGTCCATCCAATATCATATCCCTCCTGATCGGGAAGCCACCAGAGGATACCACACGGGCTACGGGAGAAATCCAAACTCGTACATGGCGCGATATGGCAGGTGACATGGCACAACTAGGCAATGCTAGGGTAGATATACCAATTACGCTTCCGGGTCGGTGGTAACACGTAGCCGCAGCTACCTCCAACCTCTAGCCACACCCTCAAATAAAAAAAACCATCAAATCAATCCAAAAGTCAGAGTATAATACCAAAGGGATGTGTCTGATCAAAGGTGCTACCTTAATTAACCCGTCAATCGCTCCTGTTTTAGCCACCTTATGCCAACTCACGGGAGTTGGGTCCACGTATTTACCTTAAAGGAAACGCCGCCACCAACCTACTTCATTCTGGAATCTCCACCGCGTACACGGTTGTTAAAGTGGTTTTCGGAGTTGGCAGAGAGTATGACAATTTCCGATCCCGGTCTCCTCAACAACCAAACGCTATTATCACACCGCGGTTATTTCAAAATAATTTATACCTTTAAAAAGCCCAGAATAAAATATTCATTTCAAAACTACATAAATAAGATATCACTTATATTTTAAAGACCCAAATCCATATGATATCAAATATATCTTTTTCAAAAATCTTTCCAAATCTATATACCTTGAAACCATAGCTTTGAAACATAACTTTTAATACTTAATGGTTTAAATGCTATATTAATTTATATAATAAAATAGCTTCTTTAAATTTCACAATAAAATCCCAATATCAATTTGAACCTCCAAATAAACCATTTTAATTCCCATATTTTTCACAGCTTAAATATTCTATATTTCAAACTTAAATTTTTGTAGTTCATATATTTCACTTTTTAAATATTCCACTATTTCAAAATGGATCCTTTGAAAATTTAATATATATCAGATCCAATTCCTATTATTTAAAAATTTGAAATGTATACTTAATAGAACAAGTATTATTTAAGTAGAACCCTTAAACTTCAATAACAGGATATTCTTTTTAATTAAATTAACTTGATAATATTCTTTAAATCAATTGGATATTCATCTAAATTCTCAAATTAAAATCAAGTTATAAAATCATATCCTTTAAATCTTAATTTATTTACATTTCAAAACAAATTTTCGAAGAAAATTCTTAAATACTTTAATTCAAATCATATTCACATTTATCTTCAACCTTACTTTTATTTGAGTTATTATAAACTCTATATACAATAGAATTTCAAATATATTCCTAACCATATTATATAAACGAAATCAACTTCATTATTTAGATTATTTGAAAATTCGAAACAAATTTATACATGGCTAAATTCAAGAATTTTTACTATATATATATCAAAATTTAATATTTATTAAACCGTATTCTTTCCAAAACCATAGAAAATCATTTCAAAAATAATTTTATATATATACCGCGGTGCCTGTATTTAATTTTCTATCTTATGGTCAAGTGATACGGATATTTATCATTTCAGTCCGCAATTTAAAAATAAAAAAATGCGGTTGTATAACATTTCAAACCGCAATCCCGAATGAAATGAAAATGCATAATAACTTGCAGTTTATACAATATAAATACAGCATCTATTCATCCATCATATCAATCATCAAACATTTATCAATTTATCATCCAATTCAAACAATCACATCAATAAATAATAGTTAATTACTGACAGTTAATTTTTCAATAATGAATTAAATAACTGTTTAACTCTAGTTTAAATGCAATAAATAAATAAAAAAAATTAACTAGCAGTTTTAAATGCAATAAATAAATTTAACTAAAATTTTAACTGGCAGTTTATATGCAAAAATGAATTAAATAACAAGTAAATTATATGAATGCAAATTAACCGAGATAATGACGAAATATATGCCAAACAGCTATAAATAAATTTCTAAACACATCATAAATCAATTTAACAAACATAAGAAATCTTAGAAGTAGTGAGTGGGTTAAAACACTCACATTTGGAATTTAAATTGAATTTAAATCCAATTTAAACCCAAAATTTGACCAGTCTCAGAATCTATCCAAACAAGAGCCAAAACGTCCGTAATTCTAATACGATTCCAACAAAACAAACTGCGCATGAATCCGAGCTCGTATGAAAAAGTTAGGAAAATTAGAAGATTGGAAAATTTTGGTCCTGAGTCGACTTCGGGTTCAACTTCGATCCACCACTTCAATTCCCCGGTGCTTGCTTGGAGTTTTTGCCAAAACGACCCAGAGCAACCCGAGTAATTTTCTTCCTAACCCGAAGTAGATGCAGCGTTTTTGCCTCTGAAACTCGAAGCGCGACCAGAAGTTGATGTATATCCGTAGATTTTTTTTTTTTTTTGAAATTAAAATTGGATTGGGAAGATTAGGGTTTGCAGCCATTGGAATGAGGAAGAGCAGGCATACAAAATGAGGAATAAGCAATGACCTAGGTTTATAACAACATATATATAGGCAAAATAGAATAGAATGAATGGGCTAGGTTGGATTTGGGTTTTGAACGATAATTCACGCGAAAAGCCCGTTTCGATTCCGGAACGGAAAAGGGTCAACCCATATATCAAAATATTTGTTTTAAATGGTTTTAAAATCGATGGAATAGGTTTCAAGTCCAAATTCCATCGTATGAAGAAGTTATGCAAAATTCAGTTTATTTCAAATTGATTTCACTTAATTTCAATTTCATTTATTTCTAGGCGTTTCAAGCCCGTACGATCAAACGACAAGCCTGATCGTTATGAAACTTGAAATGCTGCAATAATTCACCGATACGGATCCGATGAAACTAGTTTCGTCGAAATCTGAATGAGTGGTCAAAATGGCTATTTTTTCCATTAATTAAATTAATTAAAATAAATTAATTAAATCAAATTTCAAATTTATCCTAAAATTTGACAATTCTTATCATTTCTATATTTCTAAATTATTCACACTAGTTTAACAAACTTAGATGTCCATTTAAAGTAAATTAATTTACCAAATTTCAATCTTACCCTCACTTTATTTATTTTAGCATTTATAAATTAAATTCCCAAGAATTTCATTTAATTTAAATGAATTAGTAATTAACTCATTTCTTATTGTCAAATAGATGACATTTATATTGGACTCAAAATCTATTCCATTAAATATTTTCACATTCCATCTTAAATTTCAAATAACGTAGTAATTAATTTCATTCACAATAAACTCAATTAAAAAAAATTATCCAAATAAATTAACTTGATTTACTTCAATCCTTTTTATCTAACCAATTATTATTCGATCAATTTCATCCTATGGTATAATTATATTTGATTCATAACTATTATCCTTAATGTTTCCCAAATTCCTCTTAGTTCTAATTGTCGTAGTATTAAATTCCATTTTCTACGAAAAGTCCATTTATTATATGTACTAAATTTTAGACAAATTGATATGTTTCCATTCCAATCCCTTTTATTAAGTTCATTACTACTCTATAACCAAATTAACCTTATCACATAAATTTTCATTCAACTACTATTCAATATATTTTATTTCATAAATTAATTCAAATTTTACGCTCGTTTTCTTCCATTTGATTTATAGCCTAATATAACATTTACATTAACCCATTTCATTCAATTTATACAAATTCAGCTTTGACTAACTTTATTGCCTAAATTTACATGCAGTTACTTTTGATAAATAAATTATTGCATTGGATAAATAAATGCTTACCTTAAATATATATATAAAAATTTTCCCAAGTATAACACTTTCACTACTACCTTTATTAGGATTTTATTCCATATACTAATACTTAGTTTTTAATTACCCTTGCTATATTTCATTTCAGCGTTCATTTCAATATTAACTTATAAAGTTTTTTTCTTCTTTTTTTTTCTTTTTTTACTTTTACTGTACTCAAATTTTGCCAACTCCTAAACATCTTATTCCATTTTCCATTAGTGTAACATTCATTTATTTTATTGCCATTTATTTCAAATTCTAATTCCAACAACAAATAAAACAGGTAATTTATAATATATGTTTACAAGCCAAATTTTACACCAATTGTCTTATTTAAAAAGGAGTTAATGTTACTTTCAAAAATTATCTAAATTTTACATTTAGATAATATTTAATTCCCTTTAATGAAACCGAATTCCCAATATATTTAATGCTATCAATTATGACCTTTACAACTTTAATACATTCATTGGTTCGTAGTTATTTCATAAATTTATACTAACATTGATTCCTATCAAATTGCACTTATTACGTATTATTCCATTTACATTCACCTTTTTTTTATTAACTATTTGATTTCCACTTATTGTGTAATATCTACTATAATTCAATTACATTGAAATTTGCCAATTCCACCCATTAATTTAGATTTTAAATCCAATAAATAAATGTACCTTGGCTCCATTCTTTATTACATCAATTGTTACTTTAATTTATGATTCTCACTCCCGTTATTTTATTAATTACCATCAAGGTAACGTTTATTATCTACAACCGTCATTAAAATTACTTATCTACATTGATTGTATAAATTTTCCCTAAATTACGTATTTCTTCATCGGTTACTATAATATTGGATTCATTAAATTATCACTAATTATATCATTGCATTAGTTAATACAATATTCCCATTTGTTTTCTTATATTAAATTTCTTAGCCTAGAATAACAATTCCCATTACTTCAATGCATCGTAATTTCATTTTTATTTTTAATACTTAGCTTTAAATTTCAAACGTTGCATTTCATTTCTATATTTACTTCAATATGAATTATAAACATTTTAATTTCTTCCTAAATTTAATTACAAAATCCTATAAATTTAACTAATTTAGTTATAAAATTTACGGGTCGTTACACTCTCCCGCACTCAAAACTTTTCATCCTCGAAAAGGAAAAAAAAGGGAAAAGAAGAATTAGGAAATCAATATATCTTATTTAAAATTTTAAATTTATAAACAAATAAATTTACAAAATTAATTAATTTAAATAAAATATACCGATTTATAACCATTAAATCTTTTTATACGCAATTTAATAAAGTTTGGAAAACATTTTCAAAATATTTCGAAGTCCAAAATTTACGGAAAATTTTGGCAGAGTCTCCTTTGTACGGAGAGGCTCGGAAGAAAATATAATATCAATATAACAATATACAACAAATATTTCCTAAAATAATATATATCCGAACCCAAGAAAAATAATATAATAACGCTATAAACCGTAATCCGAGAAACGTACCTATTTGTCGGGCAATTAACGTTTAATTATGAAACCAAAAGCAGTAGCAATTGCTTCCATAACCTGTATTTCACTTATATAATCCAAAAAGGTTAACAATTATATAAAATGAAATATTTAAGGTTGTTTCAACCCTAAACAAACAAATCAATACAACTAACAACCACTTGCAACAAGTCATACAACCATCACATAAAAATCAACACAAATCAATCATTCATTCATATCAAACAAAACAAATAGTTGTTCGGGCTCAAAACTTTAAATTGTACGGAAAGAAAAATAAACTACTAAGCGTAGCTTTCACTCAATAGTCTCAGGTGACACTAAATAGATTATTCATACCTTCCAAACAGATTTAAAGTATCCTTGCCCAACCTACCATAAACCAAACAAACAACAATCTCAAACAATAGATTAAGTTTATTCTTATTAATTCCATTCATACTTTTGTTGTTTGATTTCTTTTTCATTCATATAATGGTTTGTCTTTTTATTTTACATTTTATTTCTTACAGTTTTCATTTATCCATATATAATGCAAATTTCTTTTATTTTCATTACATTCATTTATTTATACTTAATTTCACTTTTTACAGTATTCATTTTCCTACTTATTTTATTTATAAATAGCTTCAACTGTTTACTTAAGTTCATTATCATTCATTTATACTACTTCATTTTATTTATTTACTTTCATTTATTGCTAAATTCCATTTATATACTTACCTTTCTATTTCAATTAGTAGTCTTTTCAATTACACTCAAGCTTATAACACTACACACCAAATTCTTATTTATTAAGGTGATTCATTGAGCCCTTCCATTATATAAATTTTCTGGTACAATTTCCCATTACATTTTCTTATTAAACACTTCAACTTTTAATATTTGGTAAGTTATATATGCTTTTTAAGAATGTAATTGAAACTTATACAAGTTTTACCTCATTTCTTTTAATTTAATCCAATGTTCAATAATTACATCTTTTGTTTTATAAGTTACAATTTCAACTTTCTTGTTATTTCATTTATAACCTATCCTTTAATTTCTTTTTATTTATAACTTGGCATTAAATCTCTTATTTTCTTTAGAGGTTTCAATTATTAATTACTTACGTTCAAATTCACTACAATAACTGAAAATTAATTAATGGAAACTTAAGAAATTAAATACCAGGTTAATCTCAAATCATTTTAAAATAATAGATAAATTTATATACTTACACTTTATATATCCAATTATATTTAAAACAATTTAAAATTTTATATTTGGTTTATCTGCAGTAAACTACTACAGTGGCATTCCCACTTTGAAACTCGAAAATGAATATCGATAATGCGTGCACTCGTCATCGAAATTATTTCCCAGCGGCAGAGAGGGGAGTACAAATTATTCCTTTTCCAAAATCTTCTTTAAAACAATTCTTCCAAATTATATTGAAATATTTATATTGAAAAATACTTCTAACAATATTATTATTATATTTTCAAAATCACTCAAAAGAAATATTTAAAACCCCGGAATTTACGTTCTAAATTCCCAATTTCCTTTTTATTTTATTTTCAATTTTATTTCAACTATTATTTAAAAATTTCATTGCCTAACAACCAATATATTACAACCAAATATAATCTTTATAAAATTTATTTTATATATAGAAAATATAATAGGCAAAATTTTTTCATTCACCTATATTCAAAACAAATATTGTGTCGGTCTGTCCTATTAAGTGTTTAGAAATCCCTATTGATGTCATAGCATCCCATGCACCAACCAGAATTTATAAATACAAAACGGAACAGATTAATACAGTATTAAAACCTTTTATAACACTAACAAATACGCTCTCTCATACATACGCTCAGCGACTCCCATAGGGTATTACTACCCTATTGTCAAACAGTCAGAACCCCATAAAGCTAAGGTTTATCGTTCAACCAAAGCTCTGATACCACATTGTAACGTCTCGCCTTTTCACACGCTTTAAATCGACACACGTGTCAATTCAAACCGTTCGGAAGGGCGGATTGTTATGGGGTAAATAAGAAAAATGAGAAAGAAATAAAAAAATAGAATCTCACAGAGGAAGGATAAAATATAATAATCAAATATACAGTTTATAAAGCTGTTTTACAAAATATTCGATTATACTTACACATTTATCAGAGTTACATATACCAATAACAATGCAGCGGAACAGTATGAGTATAGTGGACTAATAATAATAATAACAATATAAATCTCCGTCTTCGTCCTCCAGAGCTAAGGTCTTCGAAATCCTGAAACGCTCGGACTGACCGAAGCTAATTGAAAAGACAAAATACTCGAGTCAGAACTAAAATATCTTATGTAAGTTAAATCAACAGGAATAAATATGAGTGCAATAACTCAAGAGTTGCTCGGGATTTACATCTCCTAAGGATCCGTTAAACTATTTACTATGTAGTATATTGCGCTATTATAATAGTGTCTAATTGTAAAATAAACATACTTTTTTCTTAGCATTAAGGAGTGACCCAATATTCCCCTTAACACGTAATAGTCCCAGTAGTCCATCAATATCATAGTCCCTCCTGATCGGTAAGCCACCAGAGGATACCACACGGGCTACGGGAGAAATCCAAACTCGTATAAGGCGCGATAGGGTAGGTGACACGGCACAACTAGGCAATGCCAGGGTAGATATACCAATTACACTTCCGGGTCGGTGGTAACGCGTAGCCACAGCTACCGCCCACCTCAAGCCACAACCCCAAATAAAAAAAAAATCAAAAGTGGCCAACGAATCAATCCAAAAGTCAGAGTATAATATCGAAGGGATGTGTCCGATCAAAGGTGCTACCTCAATTAACCCGTCAATCGCTCCTGTTTTAGCCACCTTATGCCAACTCATGGGAGTTGGCTCTACATATTTACCTTAAAAGAAACGCCCCCACCAACCTACTTCATTCTGGAATCTCCACCGCGTACACGGTTGTTAAAGTGGTTCTCGGAGTTGGCAGAGAGTATGACAATTTCCGATCCTGGTCTCTTCAACAACCAAACGTTATTATAACACCGCGGTTATTTCAAAATAATTTATACCTTTAAAAAGCCCAGAATAAAATATTCATTTCAAAACTACATAAATACAATATCATTTATATTTTAAAGACCCAAATCCATATGATATCAAATATATCTTTTTCAAAAATCATAGCCTTTTCAAATCTATATAACTTGAAACCATAGCTTTGAAACATAACTTTTAATACTTAATGGTTTAAATGCTATATTACTTTATATAATAAAATAGCTTCTTTAAATTTCACAATAAAATCCCAATATCAATTTGAACCTCCAAATAAACCATTTTAATTCCCATATTTTTCACAGCTTAAATATTCTATATTTCAAACTTAAATTTTTATAGTTCATATATTTCACTCTTTAAATATTCCACTATTTCAAAATGGATTCTTTGAAAATTTAATATATATCAGATCCATTTTCTATTATTTAAAAATTTGAAATGTATACTTAATAGAACAAATATTATTTAAGTAGAACCCTTGAACTTCAATAACAGGATATTCTTTTTAATTAAATTAACTTGATAATATTCTTTAAATCAATTGGATATTCATTTAAATTCTCAAATCAAAATCAAGTTATAAAATCATATCCATTAAATCTTAATTTATTTACATTTCAAAACAAATTTTTCGAAGATAATTCTTAAATACTTTAATTCAAATCATTTTCACATTTATCTTCAACCTTACTTTTATTTGAGTTATTATAAACTCTATATACAATAGAATTTCAAATATATTCTTAACCATATTATATAAACGAAATCAACTTCATTATTTAGCTTATTTGAAAATTCGAAACAAATTTATACATAGCTAAATTCAAGAATTTTTACTATATATATATCAAAATTTAATATTTATTAAACCGTATTCTTTCCAAAACCATAGAAAATCATTTCAAAAATAATTTTATATATATACACCACGGTGCCAGTATATAATTTTTGTAACCCTGATTTTGGAGATTACCTACAAATATTGAATTATAACAGTAGTTACGATTTAATATTGTGAATTAGAACAAAATTTTAAATTTTAAGTTGTTCATTTGAAATAAACAATGAATTTTTGGAAATAAAATGAGAAAATAAAGTTTGGAACTTTATTTTATTTTGTTTGAGTTAAAAATGAATGGAAAATGGTTTTTATTTGGAGGAAATGCAATAATTTTATTAATTATTGCTAATTACTTCTTTTAATAATTTTTAAAGGAAGTATTTGATTTTTAAAGATTATTTATTCAAACAAAATGATGGAATTTGATTTAAAAAAATGAATTTTGGTTATGAAATTAAGTTTGAAATGCTTTGTCATATTTTTCTAAACAAGAAAAATATTTTAGTAGAATTTTTGGAGTTAAAATATGGAGTTATTCATTTATTAGTGTAAAATTGTGTATCTATGTAAAATAAGGGTTTTAATAATAAAAAATGTTTTTATAATTAAAATTAAACTTTTTACACGATATAATTTTTTTTTATGTATATAAGTTACATATTTTGTTTGTGTAGAAACTTGAAAGAAAATGCATTGTTTTATTATAACATAGTGTAAAAATGTGCATATTGATTTAGGTGTGAATTAAAATCTTAGGCTAGATCCAGAAGAGAAGGAAATGAGAAAACATTTCCTGTACGTACAGAAAACTATCCTCATCTTCTTCCTCTAGCCGTAAATAAAAGAAAGAAACCCCTTTTCCAATCTATGGCCTTCAATCCCCTAATTTCTTCATGGATTTGATGTTTTAATCAATTAAAAGTTAATTTCAATCAGGTAATCTACTTCAAATCAGAGAGAATTCATCAAATTTCAATTTTGTTTTTGGGTTGCTTGTTAATTTCTTGTTCTTCTTCTTTGCATGTTCTGTTTCTAAGTTTCTACAGGTAGCTGAAGCTTTCTATTATCAAAAGCCTTCATCTTGCTTCAGTTTTGGCCAAATTTATTGATGTTAATCTTCATGAATTGTAAGGTGAGTATCAAAACTCACATATTCTAGTTTTGATTGAGATTTTAAGATAAGAAATCTCAATTTTTGTTGTTGTTGCATGTTCAATTGAGAATCATCGTCAGTAAATTGTGTATATCTCTTTCGTTTTAAATCGGAATTCGATTTTCTTTAAAGTTCTGGAAATCTTGAAAAGAATGTGACAATTTTTATCTTGATCACTTTCGAAAATGTTGAGCATAGAGGGTCGGAAATCCCAATACAAACTCGCTACTCTGTCACTGTAAAATTGTGAATTCCTGGGCTAAGTATTGTTGGTAATTTAAGCATAACTTTTTCGTTTGATGTCCGAATTAGATGATTTTTGATGTTGCAGAAAGCTTAGAATATATTCTACAATTTTGATGTTTTATGTTTTGTTATATTTTGATGTTTACATAGTCGAATATTCATTCTAGTATCGCTGTCCCGAAACTAAAACGACAGCTGTAGTGAACTTCATATCCGAAAATTGTTTTGGTCGTAACTTTCACGTTTCTTATCTAAATTCAATAATTTAAGATGTTTCGGAAAGCTTAGACTATGTGCTACAAGTTTCATGTTTTGTGTTTTTTGAAATTTCGAAGTTAGCTTGGTCCAAACTATATTTTCTTGTTGCTGTCTCGAGAGCAAAACAACAGCAATAACAATCATTGAACTGAGAATTGTATTGGCTTATTTTTGCTCTCATTCTTGTTCGATTTTGATGTTGTGTTTGAGATTTTTTTTTCGAGAGCCATGATGCCTATTAATAGGCTAGCTATATTTGGAGAATTTGAAACCCAAATTTAAATAGAATTTGAATTGACTTTGGCTTAAATTTGAATTGAATTCGTATTGAATTCAAGTTATCGGTCTTGAGCAATCTTTCTTGTTTTTCATTGTTTTCGAGCACGAATTTCGCTAAACCATTTTTAAGTGATTTTTGAAATAAATGGACATTTTAAATTATTAGCACATAGTATTTTAAAGATTATTTTTCTAATATAAAATCTATTTATTTCCTATAGTAAAGGAATTTTAAACATCGGTTTTATTAATCTTTTCGGGAAAAAGTTTTAAAAGCTTGTTTTCTCTAGTAAACTATTTTAAATATAAAACGCACACTTTTGTACTATTCGAATGTATGAGAAAGAGAATTAAACGATTTAGTAAAACACGTGGTATGGGACATGTGTGTTTACTATTTCGGTTAATTCCGGACTTGTACGATCGAAACTATCTGGGTTATTGATTCTGAGTTATTTAGCCAATTTATGGCGGGATTTTGAGATTATAATTCCTATCTTTAGGAATTATCTGGGAAGGCCAATATTTGGCGAGTTTTATGGTTTGAGATTTCTACTTTGAGATTTATGGTTTATGAGGAACCATCACGATGTTTTAACTTGTCGATGAGATGAGACAAGTTACAATGTCATTTAATACTTGTCGATGAGACGAGACGAGTATAGTGTCTTTTTATCACTCGCCAATAAGACGAGAAGAGATATGATTTTTCTGATTTTTATGTGGCATCGACTAGCGGTTAGTAAACCACTAAGTGCGAACGTGTGGTATGGGCCACACGTTAATACTTTTTGGGTTCCTATTCGTGAGTTTATGACACATTCACGATGTTTACCTAACAGAACTGCTTTGAAAGGTGTCAGCGACCTAGTCATGAGGACAAACTGCTTTGGGAGGTGTTAGCGACCTTGTTAGGGCTGACAAAATAGCTTGGAGAGGTGTCAGCGACCTAGTCATGAGGACAAAATGCTTTGGGAGGTGTTAGCGACCTTGTTAGGGCTGACAAAACAGCTTGGAGAGGTGTCAGCGATCTTGTCATAAGGACGAACTGCTCTGGGAGGTCTTAACGACCTTGTCCGAGGCTTCGGACGTTTGAGTTTAGCACGTGCAGCATTGCTTCGACATTGCAATCGGGGATTTGGCCAATCCGGGGTTTTTGAGTTTTCTATTTCATTATGATTTCCTCATTTTAAGATGTTTTATTACATCGATAGCCTAGTGCTATATGTGATGTTGTATAAGTGGTGATTTCATTTATGATGTTTTGAACTCTTATCGAGTTCCTTGAGTTGTGAGTTTGGATGATTTCATGATTTCAAAGGATATTCTGGGTTTTTCCATTTTTGGCGAGTTGAGATTGAAATTTATATACATTTATACCGATGAGATAAGGTATAACTGAATTTGGAGATTCTTCTATACCTGAGTTTTGGATCATCCTATTGAGAATGTTTTATGTTTGCCATTTTGGCGAGAGTTTGTATTGATGTTTCTTCTTTTGAGGAGATAAGGTTCATGGAAACCATGTAGACACTTTAGGGTGTCGTCGATGATATGAGGCTAATGTTTATATTATTTGAGTATTATTATTGAATTTACCTCTTTTGAGGTCTTTGTATAATTAAGTGACATTAGTTCACTTAAGTCATGGGTTGTAATTCTTTCTGTTGTCTCTTCTCGTTCAAAAAGAATTATCATCTTGTATCTTTTGCTTCATATTATCATCTATCCTTTTTAATTGATTGTTTTAGCTAGACTGACCCGTGTATTTTGTACTCGGGTCAGACCGAGTTGTTTCAGGTATCATCTATTGGGCTTAGCTTGAAGTTGATGTTGGTCATTAGCTTATCTATCGCTTGAGTAGTTTATTTCTTCTGCATACTCTAACGTATTTACATTTGATTCGATGTATATGGTGTTGTCGTGTACCACCTTTATTGTATTCATATTGTACTGTACTAAATATGTATCAATGTATGTGTATATATGTTACTGTTCTGTGATGTGATTTACATTCAGTTATTGTATTTTGTTCTGATAGATCCATTAGTCACCTATAATTTTGGATTAAGCATTTACAGGGTATGTCGATCCACTTGAGTTGAAAAGAAAAATTGTATTGCATTTATCGACGGATTCAGTAGATGTTTAAGACAAATTATAGATGGTCGCCCTTAACCAGCCCTATTCTCCATTTTAGTAGACGAAATTACTTGTTAATTCTCTTTATTAAGATGGGTTTCGGGGTGGGGCGTCACAGCTTGGTATCAGAGCTGAGTTCAGAACAAAATATGACAAACACAGAACAGAAGCATATATGACTATACATCCAAGTATAGTACAAATCTATCGAATTCCGTAATCTCTGGTCCTTAGCCTTTTTTGTATCTGTTGAAGTAGATAATTGGGATATGCCTAGGAATATATTTTATTCCGTAGTATTCCCAAGTTGAATTGATGATACCTTATCTTAGGAGTAGTCCATTGGGATTATTCTATTTGAGTCCTCTTCGCTATGTGTGCTTGACACTCATCCGTATCGGAGGAGTTTATTAATGCTTTTCGTTGGTTCTTGTCTTGATCTTCTTTGGGGATAGCAAATCCTATTGGGGGGATCCGCAATATTTGGGTGAGATGTTTAGGATTTTTGCGATTGTTCTTTGTAGCTTATTTTTTTTCGTGCGTATTGGAACGCTATTTTCTATCTGGATTTTCTATCTTGAGTTTGGAATAATTTGAGATGGAGTGACTTGCATATTATCAAACTACATTCTAAGATTTAGGGGATACTATGTTTTAGTATCCTAATTTAGTCGATTTGTTTCTCTTGTTCTTTGGAATGCTAGTAATCATTCCGATGTATTTGTGTTCACTCTCGAGTTTTGAAATATTAATGATATATATCGAATTTTAGTCATTCTGACTCTGTTGATTTCTGTGAGTCTGTTTTGGTTAGACACCCAATCGGGCAATTGAATATTGTGTTGACTTCATTCTCGGTGTGAGTCTTGTGAGAGGTTCGTTATACCGTTTGGAATAACAAATGCTCCAGTCTATTCTATCAGTCTTGTGAATCGAGTATTCTAGGACTATCTTGATGGGTTCTTCTTATGTTTTTGATTTGAGTTATACATGTTGATGATGTAGTTTGTTTTGAGAATTTGGGTATTTGAAAATAAAGAGTAGCGAAATTGAATTTTTTTTTATCTTAAGGATTGTTGAAATAAAATTATAAAATTCTTTTGAAAACAAGTTTGAGTTAATTATCAACTCTAATTAATTTTATGTTGTTTAAAATATGGAAATTTAATTTTGTGACAAAAGGAAATATAAATTTGAGTGGTTCATTTATTTTAAATGCTATATTAAGAGATGCAAGTTTTAATAAATAAGTCATGAGATGCAATCATTTTAAATTGTGATAACAATTTAAAATTTAGAAATAAATTCAAAATTTATTTTGGATGGATAATTATCTTTTGGTAGTGAAAGAGATTAGTTATCTCTTTTAAAATGAGTCTTCAGAGTTAGATGTTTGAAGAAAAAAAAAACTTGTTTTTGTAAAGTGACAAAGGTGTTTCCAATTAGAGAATTGTTTCTTT
Organism: Allium cepa; assembly: GCA_030765085.1. NCBI lineage: Eukaryota > Viridiplantae > Streptophyta > Magnoliopsida > Asparagales > Amaryllidaceae > Allium > Allium cepa. Next base: position 293,755,048 of record CM060941.1, on the reverse strand, counting down.
TAAAAGATGATTACACAGAGTTGATCATAATTTCGTATGTCTTGGTTTTCTGGGAATAATAAGATCAATTATTAAATTATTTGGGAAAACCTTGTTTGAAAATGTAGTTTAAAATTAAAATGGTTTGGGGAAAAATTTCAAATTTCAAATTTGTTTGAAAGCTGAAAATTCATTTAGAAAAGTACTGTACTAAAACGGTGATAACTAGAGATTTATAACTCCAAATGAGCTAAATATTTCCGCAAATGAAAGATATTTCAGTAAGGTATAAAGTTTCTTTTTACCACTTTTAATGATTTTGCTCTTTGCTGTGTCTAAAATGAGTTTGAATGTTGATAGGCAGTTCTGCCCTATTACAAAATTCTCTCAAATTAAGCTGAAAGTAAATTTAACATAACTTTCAAACCGTAAATCGGATTTTGATGATCTTTATATTGTTGGAAATCTTAGACTGAGTAGAACAACTTATATTTTATAACCTTCTTCAGATTTTGTGTTTTGCTGGGTCAAAACAGGTCTTCATTACAGCAGGTCTGAAATGAAATTGATTTATTTCTCCTTAATAGTTAAGTGTAGCACTTCTTATTTATGAGCATAAACTAACATCATCTATTTGAGTAAAGTACAGGTGAAAAAGGATGGTTGTGCTACATTGTGAGCCAAAAAGATTATATATAAGATTTTGCAAACTCGCTTTAAAATGCTAAAAAGAAAGGTATGTTTTCGGATTAAATTTTTAAGTGTTAAATGTTGATATATATTGTGTTTCCGACCCAACGGTCGATGTATATTATATAAATCACTTTTGTAATATTGTAAATGGCCCTCCGTACAAAGGAGACCCCGCCGAATTTTCCAAAAAAAATTTAACACTTAGAAAATTTTGAGAAATAAATTTGGGAAAAAAAATTCTATGTGTTTTTGAGTAGTTTTTTTTATCTCCTAAACGAGTTGTGTAAGACTCAAAGTCCACAATAGTAATAAATGGGCTAGGGAGATAGCTATGTGATATAGCCATCGATGAAGGGTGTGATTATAAGTACTTTTGAAGTCATGTTTGAAATTATTTTTAAATTGATTATTAGTGTGGAAAAATATGTGTTACAAATTAAAATATATTTATGGAAGAGTTGGAGAATAAACGACTTAAATTTTTCTTTTTTACTCTAAATAAAGAGTAATGAGTTTAAATTTAAATAAGAGTTTTGTAAATTTTCAAGTATTGAAAAATATGATTATAAAGATAATGAGTTTTGAAACTCCACGAATTTTTTACTGTAAATTAATATAAATATATATATTTTGGTTCCTTGTGTTTATCTTGCCTTAGTGCAATGGTCTAACGACTTGTAGTTATGCGGTCATCCGAGTTTGGTGGCATTTGAAGAACCACCTCTCGTCAAATTTTCTTATCTCTATTGTCGTCAATCTAAAATCAGTGTGGCTCTTTCCGTAGCGATACACCGAAAGTCATGTCAATAATAATCTTGTTGATTCGAGTCTGGGATAAAGTGATGCTAAAATCCGGACTCTATTCGAGAAGCTTATGAGAAATCGGTCTCACTCGATTGATCTTTTCTGTAGCATTCTATTTGTGCTCTTACTTCGAAGGTGTGATACCTTCGAAATCATAAGGTATTGCTCGAAGAAATTCAATGGTCCGCTAATCCCAGTAATTATACTTGGAAAATCATAGAATTTATTGAGCAATTTTATCTTGGTCTTCTATCATCTTGAGTTGAGAGTGAGAAATTTTAATCTCGTGCTGGTCCACCCTTCTTTTGATTGATGAAATAGATGAGTCGAATATAAACACTTCTTAGAAATTGCGAGGACGCAATTCTGCTAAGGAGGGGAGTCTGTAACAACCCTGATTTTGGAGATTACCTACAAATATTGAATTATAACAGTAGTTACGATTTAATATTGTGAATTAGAATAAAATTTTAAATTTTAAATTGTTCATTTGAAATAAACAATGAATTTTTGGAAATAAAATGAGAAAATAAAGTTTGGAACTTTATTTTATTTTGTTTGAGTTAAAAATGAATGGAAAATAGTTTTTATTTGGAGGAAATGCAATAATTTTATTAATTATTGCTAATTACTTCTTTTAATAATTTTTAAAGGAAGTATTTGATTTTTAAAGATTGTTTATTCAAACAAAATGATGGAGTTTGATTTTAAAAAAATGAATTTTGGTTATGAAATTAAGTTTGAAATGCTTTGTCATATTTTTCTAAACAAGAAAAATATTTTAGTAGAATTTTTGGAGTTAAAATATGGAGTTATTCATTTATTAGTGTAAAATTGTGTATCTATGTAAAATAAGGGTTTTAATAATAAAAAATGTTTTTATAATTAAAATTAAACTTTTTACACGATGATTTTTTTTTTTATGTATATAAGTTACATATTTTGTTTGTGTAGAAACTTGAAAGAAAATGCATTGTTTTATTATAACATAGTGTAAAAATGTGCATATTGATTTAGGTGTGAATTAAAATCTTAGGCTAATTAACTTGTTCTCTATTTGGATCCAAAATCCCATTAGGCTAGATCCAGAAGAGAAGGAAATGAGAAAACATTTCCTGTACATACAGAAAACTATCCTCATCTTCTTCCTCTAGCCGTAAATAAAAGAAAGAAACCCCTTTTCCAATCTATGGCCTTCAATCCCCTAATTTCTTCATGGATTTGATGTTTTAATCAATTAAAAGTTAATTTCAATCAGGTAATCTACTTCAAATCAGAGAGAATTCATCAAATTTCAATTTTGTTTTTGGGTTGCCTGTTAATTTCTTGTTCTTCTTCTTTGCATGTTCTGTTTCTAAGTTTCTACAAGTAGCTGAAGCTTTCTATTATCAAAAGCCTTCATCTTGCTTCAGTTTTGGCCAAATTTATTGATGTTAATCTTCATGAATTGCAAGGTGAGTATCAAAACTCACATATTCTAGTTTTGATTGAGATTTTAAGATAAGAAATCTCAATTTTTGTTGTTGTTGCATGTTCAATTGAGAATCGCCGTCAGTAAATTGTGTATATCTCTTTCGTTTTAAATCGGAATTCAATTTTCTTTAAAGTTATGGAAAGCTTGAAAAGAATGTGACAACTTTTATCTTGATCACTTTCGAAAATTTTGAGCATAGAGGGTCGGAAAACCCAATACAAACTCGCCACTCTGTCACTGTAAAATTGTAAATTCCTGGGCTAAGTGTTGTTGGTAATTTAAGCATAACTTTTTCGTTTGATGTCCGAATTAGACGATTTTTGATGTTCCAGAAAGCTTAGAATATATGCTACAATTTTGATGTTTTATGTTTTGTCATAGTTTGATGTTTACATAGTCGAAAATGCATTCTAGTATCGCTGTCCCGAAACTAAAACGACAGCTGTAGTGAACTTCATATCCGAAAATTGTTTTGGTCGTAACTTTCACGTTTCTTATCTAAATTCAATAATTTAAGATGTTCCGGAAAGCTTAGACTATGTGCTACAAGTTTCATGTTTTGTGTTTTTAGAAATTTCGAAGTTAGCTTGGTCCAAACTATATTTTCTTGTTGCTGTCTCGAGAGCAAAACAACAGCAATAACAATCATTGAACTGAGAATTGTATTGGCTTATTTTTGCTCTCATTCTTGTTCGATTTTGATGTTGTGTTTGAGATTTTTTTTTGAGAGCCATGATTCCTATTAATAGGCTATCTATATTTGGAGAATTTGAAACCCAAATTTAAATAGAATTTGAACTGACTTTGGCTTAAATTTGAATTGAATTCGTATTGAATTTAAGTTATCGGTCTTAAGCAATCTTTCTTGTTTTTCATTGTTTTCGAGCACGAATTTCGCTAAACCATTTTTAAGTGATTTTTGAAATAAATGGACATTTTAAATTATTATCACATAGTATTTTAAAGATTATTTTTCTAATATAAAATCTATTTATTTCCTATAGTAAAGGAATTTTAAACATCGGTTTTATTAATCTTTTCGGGAAAAAGTTTTAAAAGCTTGTTTTCTCTAGTAAACTATTTTAAATATAAAACGCACACTTTTGTACTATTCGAATGTATGAGAAAGAGAATTAAACGATTTAGTAAAACACGTGGTATGGGACATGTGCGTTTACTATTTCGGTTAATTCCGGACTTGTATGATCGAAACTATCTGGGTTATTGATTCTGAGTTATTTAGCCAATTTATGGCGGGATTTTGAGATTATAATTCCTATCTTTAGGAATTATCTGGGAAGGCCAATATTTGGCGAGTTTTATGGTTTAAGATTTCTACTTTGAGATTTATGGTTTATGAGGAACCATCACGATGTTTTCACTTGTCGATGAGATGAGACAAGTTACGATGTCATTTAATACTTGTCGATAAGACGAGACGAGTATAGTGTCTTTTTATCACTCGCCAATGAGTCGAGAAGAGATACGATTTTTCTGATTTTTATGTGGCATCGACTAGCGGTTAGTAAACCACTAAGTGCGAACGTGTGGTATGGGCCACACGTTAATACTTTTTGGGTTCCTATTCGTGAGTTTGTGACACATTCACGATGTTTACCTAACAGAACTGCTTTGAGAGGTGTCAGCGATCTAGTCATGAGGACAAACTACTTTGGGAGGTGTTAGCGACCTTGTTAGGGCTGACAAAATAGCTTGGAGAGGTGTCAGCGACCTAGTCATGAGGACAAAATGCTTTGGGAGGTGTTAGCGACCTTGTTAGGGCTGACAAAACAGCTTGGAGAGGTGTCAGCGACCTTGTCATGAGGACGAACTACTCTGGGAGGTGTTAGCGACCTTGTCCGAGGCTTCGGCCGTTTGAGTTTAGCACGTGCAGCATTGCTTCGATATTGCAATCGAGGATTTGGCCAATCCGAGGTTTTTGAGTTTTCTGTTTCATTATGATTTCCTCATTTTAAGATGGTTTATTACATCGATAGCCTAGTGCTATATGTGATGTTATATAAATGGTGATTTCATTTATGATGTTTTGAACTCTTATCGAGTTCCTTGAGTTGTGAGTTTGGATGATTTCATGGTTTCAAAGGATATTCTGGGTTTTTCCATTTTTGGCGAGTTGAGATTGTAATTTATAGACATTTATACCGATGAGATAAGGTATAATTGAATTTGGAGATTCTTCTATACCTGAGTTTTGGATCATCCTATTGAGAATGTTTTATGTTTGCCATTTTGGCGAGAGTTTGTATTGATGTTTCTTCTTTTGAGGAGATAAGGTTCATGGAAACCATGTAGACACTTTAGGGTGTCGTCGATGATATGAGGCTAATGTTTATATTATTTGAGTATTATTATTGAATTTACCTCTTTTGAGGTCTTTGTATAATTAAGTGACATTAGTTCACTTAAGTCATGGGTTGTAATTCTTTCTGTTGTCTCTTCTCGTTCAAAAAGAATTATCATCTTGTATCTTATGCTTCATATTATCATCTATCCTTGTTAGTTGATTGTTTTAGCTAGACTGACCCGTGTATTTTGTACTCGGGTCAGACCGAGTTGTTTCAGGTATCATCTATTGGGCTTAGCTTGAAGTTGATGTTGGTCATTAGCTTATCTATCGCTTGAGTAGTTTATTTCTTCTGCATACTCTAACGTATTTACATTTGATTCGATGTATATGGTGTGGTCGTGTACCACCTTTATTGTATTCATATTGTACTGTACTAATAATGTATCAATGTATGTGTATATATGTTACTGTTCTGTGATGTGCTTTACATTCAGTTATTGTATTTTGTTCTGATAGATCCATTAGCCACCTATAATTTTGGATTAAGCATTTACTGGGTATGTCGATCCACTTGAGTTGAAAAGAAAAATTATATTGCATTTATCGAAGGATTCAGTAGATGTTTAAGACAAAATTATAGATGGTCGCCCTTAACCAGCCCTATTCTCCATTTTAGTAGACGGAATTACTTGTTAATTCTCTTTATTAAGATGGGTCTCGGGGTGGGGCGTCATAATTTTCTATCCTATGGTCAAGTGATACGGATATTTATCATTTCAATCCGCAATTTAAAAATAAAAAAATGCGGTTGTATATCATTTCAAACCGCAATCCCGAATGAAATGAAAATGCATAATAACTTGCAGTTTATACAATATAAATACAGCATCCATTCATCCATCATATCAATCATCAAACATTTATCAATTTATCATCCAATTCAAACAATCACATCAATAAATAATAGTTAATTACTGACAGTTAGTTTTTCAATAATGAATTAAATAACTGTTTAACTGTAGTTTATATGCAATAAATAAATAACAAATTTAACTAGCAGTTTTAATTGCAATAAATAAATTTAACTAAAATTTTAACTGGTAGTTTATATGCAAAAATGAATTAAATAACAAGTAAATTATATGAATGCAAATTAACTGAGATAATGATGAAATATATGCCAAAAAGCTATAAATAAATTTCTAAACACATCATAAATCAATTTAACAAACATAAGAAATCTTAGAAGTTGTGAGTGGGTTAAAATACTCACCTTCGGAATTTAAATTGAATTTAAATCCAATTTAAACACAAAATTTTACCAGTCTCAGAATCTATCCAAACTAGCGCCAAAACGTCCATAATTCTAATACGACCCAGCAAAACAAACTGCGCATGAATCCGAGCTCGTATGAAAAAGTTAGGAAAATTAGAAGATTGGAAAATTCTGGTCCTGGGTCGACTTCGGGTTCAACTTCGGTCGACCGCCTCAATTCCCCGGTGCTTGCTTAGAGTTTTTGCCCAAAAGACCCGGAGCGACCCGAGTAATTTTTTTCCTAACCCGAAGTAGATGCAGCGTTTTTGCCTCTGAAACTCGAAGCGTGACCAAAAGTTGATGCAGATCCGCAATTTTTTTTTGAAACTGATATTGGATTGGAAAGATTAGGGTTTGGAGCCATTGGAATGAGGAAGAGCAGACGTACAGAATGAGGAATAAGCAATGACCTAGGGTTTATAACAACATATATATATATATATATGTATGTATATATATATATATATATATATATATAGGCAAAACAGAATAGAAAGGATGGACTAGGTTGGATTTGGGTTTTGAATGATAATTGACCCGAAAACCCCATTTCGATTCCGGAACGGAAAAGGGTCAACCCATATATCAAAATATATGTTTTACATGATTTTAAAATCGATGGAATAGGTTTCAAGTCCAAATTCCATCGTATGAAGAAGTTATGCAAAATTCAGTTTATTTCAAATTGATTTCACTTAATTTCAATTTCATTTATTTCTAGGCGTTTCAAGCCCGTACGACCAAACGACAAGCCCGATCGTTATGAAACTTGAAAAGCTGCAATAATTCACCGATACGGATCCGATGAAACTGGTTTCGTCGAAATCCGAATCAGTGGTCAAAATGCCTATTTTTCCATTAATTAAATAAATTAAAATTAATTAATTAAATCAAATTTCAAATTTATCCTAAAATTTGACAATTCTTATCGTTTCTATATTTATAAATTATTCACACTATTTTAACAAACTTAGGTGTCCATTCAAAGTAAATTAATTTACCAAATTTCAATCTTACCCTCACTTTATTTATTTTAGCATTTATAAATAAAATTCCCAAGAATTTCATTTAGTTTAAATCAACTAGTAATTAACTCATTTCTTATTGTCAAATAGATGGCATTTATATTGGACTCAAAATCTATTCCATTAAATATTTTCACAATCCATCTTAAATTTCAAATAACGTAGTAATTAATTTCATTCACAATAAACTCAATTAAAACAAATTTATCCAAATAAATTAACTTGATTTACTTCAATCCTTTTTATCTAACCAATTATTATTCGATCAATTTCATCCTATGGTATAATTATATTTGATTCATAACTATTATCCTTAATGTTTCCCAAATTTCTCTTAGTTCTAATCGTTGTAGTATTAAATTCCATTTTCTACGAAAAGTCCATTTATTATATGTATTAAATTTTAAATAAATTGGTATGTTTCCATTCCAATCCCTTTTATTAAGTTCATTACTACTCTATAACCAAATTAACCTTATCACATAAATTTTCATTCAACTACTATTCAATATATTTTATTTCATAAATTAATTCAAATTTTACGCTCGTTTTCTTCCATTTGATTTATAGCCTAATATAACATTTACATTAACCCATTTCATTCAATTTATACAAATACAGCTTTGACTAACTTTATTGCCTAAATTTATATGCAGTTACTTTTGATAAATTATTGCATTGGATAATTAAATGCTTACCTTAAATATATATATATATAAAAAATCCCAAGCATAACACTTTCACTACTACCTTTATTAGGATTTTATTCCATATACTAATACTTATTTTTTAATTACCCTTGGTATATTTCATTTCAGCGTTCATTTCAATATTAACTTATAAAGTTTTTTTTTCTTCTTTTTTTCCCTTTTTTTACTTTTACTATACTCAAATTTTGCCAACTCCTAAACATCTTATTCCATTTTCCATTAGTGTAACATTCATTTATTTTATTGCCATTTATTTCAAATTCTAATTCCAACAACAAATAAAACAGGTAATTTATAAGATATGTTTACAAGCCAAATGTTACACCAATTGTCTTATTCAGAAAGGAGTTAATATTACTTTCAAAAATTATCTAAATTTTATATTTAGATAATATTTAATTCCCTTCAATGAAATTAAATTCCCAGTTTATTTAATGCTATCAATTATGACCTTTACAACTTTGATACATTCATTGGTTCATAGTTATTTCATAAATTTATACTAACATTGATTCCTATCAAATTGCACATATTACGTATTATTCCATTTACATTCACCCTTTTTTTATTAACAATTTTATTTCCACTTATTGTGTAATATCTACTATAATTCAATTACATTGAAATTTGCCAATTCCACCCATTAATTTAGATTTTAAATCCAATAAATAAATGTACCTTGGCTTCATTCTTTATTACATCAATTGTTACTTTAATTTATGATTCTCACTCCCATTATTTTATTAATTACCATTAAGGTAACGTTTATTATCTATAACAGTCATTAAAATTACTTATCTACATTGACTGTATAAATTTTCCATAAATTACGTATTTTTTCATCGGTTACTATAATATTGGATTCATTAAATTATCACTAATTATATCATTGCATTAGTTAATACACTATTCCCATTTTTTTTCTTATATTAAATTTCTTAGCCTAGAATAACAATTCCCATTACTTCAATGCATCGTAATTTCATTTTTATTTTTAATACTTAGCTTTAAATTTCAAATGTTGCATTTCATTTCTATACTTACTTCAATATGAATTATAAACATTATAATTTCTTCCTAAATTTAATTACAAAATCCTATAAATTTAACTAATTTAGTTACCATAATTTACAGGTCGTTACAGTAAGCTTTGCAGTACTACCAAAGAAATACAGGTTCTTTCGGGAAGTGGTTGTTGATCCTTGTTAATAAAAGTGTGCCACTGTTGTTAGTGTGTGGCTTAAGAAATGCATGGCTTTTGAGATTGCATGGCTTATGGGAGAGACACGATCCGTCAAGACGGGACAGTTTGGAACTTGTTGATGTTGCCATTGCGGAGTTTGTTGATATTACCAGCAATGAAACCGCTCCCAAAACGAAGCAGAAACTGCAAACAAAGAGTGAAATGGGGAGCGATGGAAAGAAGCGGTGAGAAGCTCATTTGGAGATGGATCTGACTTTTGTTCTTTTTGAGTCATTTTATTCAAATGCGAAGTCCACACTTTGTGTCCTGATTGTAGAGTCTATATTTTTTTCTTGTTGGCCATTTTTGCATGGGAACCCCCCTTATTGGTTCTATGTATAGCAAATCATAGGCAATACAATGATATTTTGACTATATTTTCATCTATCTATTCGTGTATGCTCTATGTACTTGTGCTAGTTTAATTAATTTCTATTTCTGTGATTATAGCCAAAGTCCTTCGTTCAAAATAATGGAACATAGAGATTATCACCACTTAGAGAATTTTTGCTTAGAAATTCCTAAAACTCTAATAATTTCTAAAACTTAGCAATTTTTGGTTAGAATTTTTGTTTGGAAATTCATGAAACTTTGAGGTAGAACTTGTAAACTTATTGTTGTTTGGAGTGACAGAACCTGTGAACATATTTTATTTGTGTGATTCCGTCTCGGTACAAGTGTATGCCCCTAGTTCACAGGGTTGTTCACTTCAAACAATTTTCAAGTATACGATAGCTTAGGGTTTAGATAACCTCCATTAAAAATTTAGTTAAGTCATGACCTGATTTTCCTTTTTTCGAAAGTTTTGCGAACTTAGCAAGTATTCTCAGTTTTCGGCAGTATTCAAATAATATGCAATTTATGCATAGTTATGTATTGTCAATCATTGAGTGCGTTCCTTCTAGCACCAATTATTTCTGATTGCATACGTGGGGCTTCTCATGTCTCTTGGCGTTGTCTATCCCCTCACAATGTGAGGAATTTCAGATTGAGTGTGTAGCTTGTAGGATGCGTGGCTTTGGATGCTTCTTGGCATTGCTTATCTCTGGGCAATACGAAGAGTTTAAATTTGAATGCGCGGCTTACGAGATGCGTGGTTTACGAGATGCGCAGCTTATGAGATGCATGGCTTGTGATGCTCCTTGTTGTTGCCTATCTCCGAGAAATGCGAGGAGTTTAAATTTGGGTGTGCAGCTTACAAGATGCGCCGCTTTTAAGGCTCCTTGGCATTGCCAAACTCTGAGCAACGCGTGGAGTTTGAATTGGTGCTCCTCGGCGCTGCCTATCTCCAGGCAACATGAGGAGTTTTAATTTGATGTGCGGCTTATGAGATGCATGGCTTTTGCTATCCCTCGGTGTTGTCTATGTTCTAGAAACACGGGGATTTATTATTTTAGTCCTTTCCGATGTAGCCGGAGCAAAACCAATTCTTAAAAGGTAAGGATCGAGTTCAGTTGATCTAGCCATTTGAGTCGATTTGACCCTGTCGACCCTGTAGGTTGCTTACATGAACAAAGTTTTATTGGTTCAAGAAGCTAAACTATTTTTAGTTCAAATGACCATGGCTTGGATGATCCTTCCATATTTCTGGAAGATGTACATGTCAAAATAGATCAAGCTGCCATGATGGAGAGAATTATGGTTGACCGCATGAAGATGGATTGAAGTAAAGGCCTATAGGAGTTCAAGGCATGAATCTTAGCTCTTGGTCCAAACTTCCTTTAGAGAAAGGTTCTTTGACTGACATACGGTCTAAGAGGAAGAAAAATTAGTCACTAAGAGCGGTAAAATAGTAGTTGGAAAGAAGTGGGCAAGCATTATGCTAGTATTTCGTTTATTGCACTAGCTAGGTCATTAAGTCCACGGTTTCCAAAATGGCAGAATTTTTGATCGGGCATAACAAAATTGTGGTATGTTTAGTCTCAGCGTTTCTTATGGCTATTCAAGTGTGCATGGTACCCCCTATGCCGCGAGGCTATTAGCGTACTTGAACTGTATGCATGATCTCTCCACAACTTGTTTGGTTGCCCTCGGTCCAGTAGATGCGGTTCTCCTAGTGCCGAACCTTGGCTTGATTCGAGTTGGCCTTTGATTGATCACAAGGTCAGTTCAGTTTTGGTATAGTTTCTTTAAGCGACTATGAGGCTCTGGAATCTAGCATTATTTGTCTCATTGGTCGTTGGAAGTGATTCCATTAATTTTGTGGAGTGACTAGTATGGTTGTCGACTTGTGGCTACGGAGCATGACTTGACTTCATTGACTTCAGTAAACTCTGGATCAAATGATTGCTGATCTTCTGGCTCGCTAATCTACCGGTTCACATTCATGGATATAAATCATACGTAAATTTCACTGATCTATCGGTTCTCCCTCGCGATGCTTTGGTTCGTGTAAGACCTTCGCATTCGCGAAGGGTTTTTTGGATCAGATGACCGCTGATCTAATGGTGCACCTTTACGACGCTCTAGTTTGTGAAAAACCTTCACATTCACGATGGGTTTTTTGGATTAGATGACCACTGATCTACCAATGCACCTTCGTGAAGCTTTAGTTCATGAAAAACTTTCTCATTCGAGAAGGGTTTTCTGGATCAGATGATCGATGATCTGCAGATGCACCTTCATGACGCTCTAGTTCATGAAACACCTTTGTATTCGCGAAGAGGTTTTTGGATCAGATGACCGTTGACCTATGGGTGAACCTTCACGGCTCTCTTGTTCGTGAATGACCTTCGCATTCGCGAAGGATATTTTGGATCAGATGACCGCTGATATATCGGTGCACCTTCATGATGCTCTAGTTTGTGAAAGACCTTCGCATTTGCGATGGGTTTTTCGGATCAGATGATCACTGATCTACCGGTGCACTTTCACGACGCTCAAGTTCATGAAAGACCTTTGCATTTGCAAGGTTTTTTGGATTAGATGATTGTTGATCTACCGATGCACCCTCATGATGCTCTAGTCTCTGAAAGACCTTCGCATCTGCGAAGGGTTTTTTGGATGAGATGACCGCTGATCTACCGGTGCACCTTCACAATGCTCTAGTTCGTGAAAGACCTTTGCATTTGCAAAGGGTTTTTTGGATCAGATGACCGTGGATCTGCCGACGCACGGTCACCATGCTCTAGTTTTTGAAAGACCTTTGCATTCGCGAAGGGCATTTTGGATCAGATGACCACTGATCTGCTGGTGCACCTTCACTACGCTCCAGTTTTGAAAGAACTTCGCATTCGCAAAGGGTTTTTTAGATCAAATGACCGCTGATCTGCTGGTGCACCTTCACGATGCTCTAGTTCATGAAAGACCTTCTCATTCGCGAAGGATATTTTGGATCAGATGACCGCTGATCTATAGGTGCACCTTCACGATGCTCTAGTTCATAAAAGACCTTTGTAATCGTGAAGGGATTATTCGGATCAGATGACCCTTGAACTACTAGAGCACCTTCACGACGCTCTAGTTCATGAAAGACCTATGCATTCGCAAAGAGTTTTTTAGATCAGATGACCACCGATCTACCGGTGCACCCTCATAACGCTCTAGTTCATGAAAGACCTTCGCATTCGCGAAGGGTTTTTTGGATTAGATGACCACTGATCTACCGGTGCACCTTTACAATGCTCTAGTTCGTGAAAGACCTTCGCATTCGCGAAGGGAAGTTCATCAACCAAAAACGAGAAGATTCTCCCATAGAAGGCATGCGCTAAAGAGATACTATACACATGGATTTGAGTATATATCATATCCACCTTTTTGGTAAAGAGATATCATTTTTATGAAGGAAAATATACTCATGGATTTGATTAGAGTCAGTTATGGATGTATCTACTGGAGAGAATATCGCATGAATCTTCCAAATCAATCAAATCAAAACTTGCCCCATACTGTATCATTAGATTGTATTTATGGCCATATACATTGCTCTTCACTTGGACGATATTTGGGCTAGATTCATTACCTTTACATAAAGAAAAGGGCTCTTCGCACCTACAAATACTCTCAAATGAAGACCATTGAAGCATCCTCTTTTTAGAATAGTCTTTCTTCATGTTTTTATTTTACTCGCTTGTAATAGTAGTTGGTTAACTATGGCTACCGATTAGGTTTGATATCATTTTAACTACTACTAAGTTTTTGTTTATTTATTCTCAATTATTGTTAATTTCTTTTATACAAACTTAAATAAAGTTCCATTCTACTTCTCTTAGTTTATTTTGAATTTTTACATAGTTGATTGTGTTGTTTATTCATTTAGATTTGCTAGAACATAATAACTATTTTATTTTCTGTTCTCTGTTCTTCTCTTTAATTTTTTATTGTTTTGACTAACTATTGTATTTGATTTAGATCTGATTTGGTTCAAATTTGCTTCAAATATAATATTAGCTTTTATTAATTTTGTTTAAAAATCACCTCTCAATTTCGTTTAACATGCCCAAGCTTTTCTTTTAAAAACAACGAACTTTAGTAGCTCCCAGTGTTCGGCCTACATACCACATGTCTATGCACTTGCAGAGTTTATTATAATTTGTGTTTTTCTAATCTCATAGAAAAGTCCATCAAGTTTTTGGGCCTTTCGGTAGGAACTTAATTTGATTTTTATTGTTTTTTTTCTAAACTAGATTCATGTAATTTCTTTCCTTTTTAGTTTTTGTATTTCTTAAAAAAAGTCGTTTCGTCTTTATTGTTTGTTTCTCTTTTTATTTCCTTTATCTTTTTTAAATAAAAAATCATTTTTGATCTTCAGAATTGGCATATTATTGCTACATATTAGATATGATATAGTCAAAATCTAAATAAGAATACCAAAAAAATATCATCTTATTTCTTTCCCTTTGCAATTTTGTTTCCATTTTTAATATTATAAAATATCTTTGCATTGTATTTCCTTCCATTTACCATTTTCTTTTACATCTGTTTCTCTCAAAAAAAAATTCTGTGAGAACAAAGCTAAAGGAGGGAAGTAAGGCGGTTGTTGTTTTTTATCAAGGTTTTTTTTTACTTTGTTTCCCTTATTTCTCTTTCTAGTTTTTTTTCTTCCATTGTTTCTTATTGTTTTTTCTCTCCATCTTATCATTTCTTTTTCTTTAAAAAAAAGAAAAGAATAAAAGAGAACTTCAAGGATCAAAGAAGAAGAATACACTATGGAAACAAGGATTTAGGAGTTGATTGAATACAAACGGTGAAATTTGAACTACTAGCGCTACTTAGTTGCTCTAGAAGGACTGCCATACCCCTTTGTAAGTATACTTTTTAGCTACAGTTGCTCTACCCAAAAGAAAATTTGTTGTAAAAAATACAGGTGGCTGGAATTGCAAAAGGAGAAAAAAAAATCGGCACTGCTTGTACAATTTTTTTGCAATTATTGTTTGATAATTTTGGTTGCATGTCTAAATCATTCTGGTTAGGAACAAAATTCCATAATGAACATAAGGTGGGGGAAGTCATTACTCCCTCCTTAGCTCCAAAATAATTAAATCCATCACTCTTATTATCTTCCTACTTTAAATGACATTAGATGTTGGCCCTAGGACAAACACGAGCTCATAGGAGAAAATAGCTATAAATGAAAAGAGGTGCTTTGTCAAATTGACTGTCTCGAATAATTAGATCGTGAGTATATAGTAGTTCAATTTTTATTGACTATTAGCAAAAGAGGTTGCATACTATTCTTAAAACATTGGTTATATCCCATAGTATTTTATACTATACGTGAACGGCGATAAGACCCTCTTCCCCTTTCTAATTGAATCAGTCAACTAATAGAGTACAACTTAGTATTTTATATTATTTTGAAGTAAAGAGCCATTTCTGTTAAAACTATTCAAAAATCAATGAGTGATAAAAGATAAGCAACTGAAATTCACCAAAGGATCTCAGATAAATCATAACTTTCCAAACAAGATTGATCGATAGAGTTTAATGAATCAACACTTTCAAAATCTTAGCGTAATAGAGGATAGACCCTTATCTCTAAGGGAGCTATGATATCCAACAGCGACTGTCCAACCATCTGTTATTCTATTTCCACCAGTTGAAGGAAATAATTTCGAATTGAAAAGTTTTTTCATCCAAGGGGTTCCAAAATTCATGGGTTTGGAAAAGTACGAGTTTCTTTAAGATTTCCAATTCTACACTTCCACGTTAAAAATGCAATAATTGTCGAACAAGTCCATTAAGCTTCGATTCATTCCATTTGCACTAAAAGCTAGAGCCAAAAAATGGCAAAATTCTCTACCACCACACTCGAAGTTGGAATGAGTTTGACAATATTTTTTTGAAAAAGTTTTTTCCTCCTTAAAAAACTTTTAAAATCATAAATGAAATTAATTAGTTGAAATAAAATGAAGGAAAAACTTTTTTACAATATTTAAAACGATTTAAGGAACTCTTATATAGTTTCCCTCATCATGGGATATCCAAAAACATTCTATGCCAAGTTGCATATGAAGGGCTCAACTATCCAACTTGAAGTTATGTGTCAAAATGATTTTATGAGCAAATCAACCAATGAGGCTTGGGCCTTCCTTGAAGATTATGCTGAAAAGGACCAAAGATGGAAATCGATTCATGTCCCATCCTGTGAACTACGAGAGGAATACATGCAATAAACCCCTCATTGTTCCCCATTGAGGACTCCCAAGCCGAAGGAGGAATATCCCAAGTGTACCCTTCGAAAAGGCCAATGCCCTAGCCTAAAATAATGCTCATACTTCTCAATATCTTCCGGACTGGCGAAACCATCCAAATCTATCGCGGTCCAACCCTAATAATTTTGCGAACCCTTCGCACTTTTTTCCCACGAACCAAAATGCTCAAATTCTCAAACCGCCCATCAATCTAAACCTTCGAATAAACCATATAGGCATCCTAACTCATCGGCTCAACCTTTTCAACCTCCTCCTCCATAATCGCAAGACATCATTCGTCTAGAAAAACAAATGTCAGAAAATAACAATAGGTTGGAGCAAATCATAAATGAAAAAAATGGAGAAAATGATGAATTTGCTTTTGGGTAATTCAAACAACGAAAAAGGAAGATTACCTAGTCAACCCGAGTTGAACCCAAAGTATAATTCTCGAGCAGTGCATTTTTGTGATGACGAAAATGTGAATCAGGTTAAAGGTGTCACAACATTGAGGTTTGGAAAGAAGGTAGACAGCCAAGTCGGCGACCCAAACATTCTTCCAAAGTCCATCCATTTTCATAATTTTGAAACTCATTTTGACACCCACTCTTTTCAATCCAATTGACTCTCATTCTTCATCCAAGGTTGGTAATCCCAACACTCTTCACCTTTTGATGTTGGCAACCCTAATATTCCAGCTTTTATAGCTTCGTCACCTTTTAATGCGACATCCTCTTCTTCAAATGAAAATCTAACAAAAAAGTCAATAAACCCAAAGCTCCTTTTCGTTATAGACTTAACACAAAGAAGAAGTTCGCCGATTTCAATAAAATTCTTGAAATTTTCAAACAAGTTCGAGTAAATATACCACTCCTCAATACCAGCGAGCAAATTCCCCGACACATGAAATTTCTCAAAGAGCTTTGTACTAAAAAAACTTGCCACTAACGTTCCAAAAACCACATTTCTCATTGCAAACACTTGCTCCGTCCTTGCGAATTGTGCCCTAATCAAGTATAAGGACCCGGTTGTCCCGCAATCGGCTACCGAATAAGCAACACTTACATCTGTCATGCTATACTTGACCTTGGAGCAAGTGTTAACCTTTTTCGTTATACTGTGTATTGCCAACTAGGATAGGGGAATGGAAACTCGTGAACACCACGATTCAACTAGCTAATTGATCGATCAAAAAGCCCTTAGGCACATTTGAGGACATGTTGATCCAAATCGGGCAATTTGATTTCCCTATGATTTCATAGTCCTAGATATTAAAATTGTTACTAATCCTAACGGTCAAATCCCATTGATATTAGGTCAACTCTTCTTAGCAACTCCATACGCTATCATAAACTGTAGGAATTGGTCAACTCAGACTTTCCTTAGGACACTTAACCATCGAACTAAACATTTCAATCCTAATAAACAACCAAGGGATTTTGTGTTAAAACCTTATATTTTGATGTTTTGATCATGACAACCATATAAGTAAATATTATGTGAACTAACCATATTTGCAGGAGAAGATGCTCGACAATAGATTGCAAACCAAAATTCAAACAGAAGTTTCAATACTATTTATGGTTGTCTATAGTCTAGTCTAGCAGGTTATTTCTGTTAAAATCCCTCCAAGGTGGTATATGCACACACACACGTACTTAAAAAATATTTTTAAATCATGTTACATATGCCAAGTATTTTACTACAAGTTCACGCACAATTTTTTTTTCTAAAAACTTCAGAATGGAAGAAAATATGGCATTCAGCCGACTGAAATAGGCAGTTCAGTCGAATGAATATCAATGCATATGCACAGTCCATATGAATGTTCAGTCAACTGAACTGCCTATTTTCTGAACGGTCACTTCCATTCATCGAACAGAAATAACCCTTGATTCAAGAGTTATTTTCGTATCTTTTGATCACTACTTTTCATGATAAGTTGCAATACTTAAACACTATATATAGCCTTCAATTCATTTATTTAATCATCTAATTTTTGATTCTATTCTCTTATACTTATTGTCTAAAAATTCTGCGATTTGCATTCAAATTTTTGTTATAATCACTTGCACATTCAAGCACAAAGTCATTTACGATTAAATTAACCTCCTATCTTCACAAACTGCACTATATAGCACAAAGGAGAAGATTATAGGAAGGGTGTATGTTATTGAACTATCGACGCTACTTAAGAGCATACTTAGTCAGAAGCAATTTTAGTGTTGTATTCGAAGTCCTATTCGGTTGCTCAAGCGGTTGAAGTCCTATTCTGTTGCTTAGGTGGTGGAATTCCTTTTCGGTTGCACAAGTGGTATAATACCTATTCTTTCAGTTTAAGAGAGAGTGATAGTTAAATTCCAAAAGGAGTCTAGGACTGGACGTAGAATGGGAAGTTCAAACCGGTATTAAAATCCCTAATATCATTTACTTTACTATTTACTTTTATATTTATATTCCACACTAGTAAATAACTTAGATAATATTCCATATTACGATCCTTAGTAACTTTCACTTGGTATCAGAGCAGGTCATCATATAACCATAACACGGTCATTTGATACTCAGTTAATATGGAAAGTAACACTAACACAAGTTTTATTGAAGGTTAATCCACTGCACGGCCACCACTATTTAATGGTTTAAATTACAACTATTGGTCAACCCAAATGAGTATTTATATGCAAGCAAATGGATATGAAACTTGAAATATCACTCAGAATGAATACACTATACCTACCGCACAATATGCACAATGATCAAATACACAAAAATTAGATGCTACTTTAAATGCAAAAGCCGAGAATACGTTATTTCGTGCCTTAGATAAAAACGAATTTAATAAAGTTAGTATATGTAAAACTGCTTAGAAATCTGGTGAACTTTTAAAGTTACAAATGAACGAACAAACAAAGCGAAACAAAGCAAAATTTCTATGCTTAAAAATTAGTTCCAAAATTTCAAAATGAGACCAGATGAAACTATAAATGACATGTATTTTAGATTCCAAGACATATATCATTCACTATTAACACTAGGATAAAAATATTCAGATTTTGATATTGTCTCAAATATTCTAAAATCTTTAATGGATGAATGGGAAAGAAAAGTCTTAGCTATTAAAGAAGCCAATGACATTTCTACCATCAAACCTAAAGAGTTAATAGAAAATCTTATGTCGTATGAAGTTAAATTGTGGGCAAAACGAGATCAACCCCAAGATAGAAAGAATATAGATTTTCAGGCTGAACAAGAAGATTCAGACTCAGATGAAGATGCATGGAATTTATAGCAAAGAATTTCAAAAAGTTTCTGGAATTTAGAAAGAACAATAAACTCGAAAACAACAGGAGACACAATACCAATAAACCACCATCTTCAACTCTCGAATGTTATGAATGTCATAAGAAGGGTCACATAAAGAAAGACTGTCCTGACCGAAAGAAAGATACAAGAATACGAAGGAAAATTACTTGAAGAAGCAAGCATTCTTGGTTACATGGGATAATTCAGAATCATCTTCATCATCAGACAGTGACACTGACCGTGATTCTGAACAAGCCAATGTATGCTTTATGGCTTCAATTACCGATGTACCAACAAAGAAAAGAGGGAAGTGGATACTTGATAGTAGTTGCTCAAAACATATGATAGGAAACAAAGATATGCTGACTAACATTATCTACTCAGATGGAAGATCTGCACATTTGGAGATAAATCCAAAGGCCATATTATCGGCAAATGCGATGTAAGAAATGACGGAACATCTAACTTACCTCTTATTAAAAATGTTTTACTAGTTAAGAATTTAAAACATAAATTGCTTAGTATAAGTCAACTTTGTGATAAAGGTTTTAATATAACTTTTTATGAAATAAATGTAACATATTTGACCAGAATAATAAACTTATATTTGAATAAACTTATATTTGAAGGAACCAAAGAAAGAAATATTTACATATTAAATATGAAAGTTAATCATAACACAAAAATGTGTCTAGTAAAGAAAATGATCCTTGGTTATCGCATAAAAGATTTTGTCATACAAATTTTAAAGAAATAAGCAAATTATCTAAGAATAATTTAGTTAAAGGTTTGCCAAAAATGAATTTTAAAGTAAAAAGTATTTATGATGCTTGTTAATAAGGAAAATTAAAAAAAATCTTCTTTTAAATCAAAGAAAATAAGTTATACATTACAACCACTTGAGTTATTACATTTGGATTTTTTTGGACCTCCTCAAGTTCAGTCTATAAACCATAATAGATATGTTTTTGTAATTGTTGATGAACTCTCAAGATTTACTTGGATAATATTTTTGAAAAATACAAATGATACATTTGAAAATTTTAAAATATTTGCTAAAATAATTCAAAATATTAAATTTAAAAAATAAAAAACATTCGGAGCTATCATGGTGGTGAATTTGAAAATGAATCTTTTGAAAATTATTGTGATAAGAAAGGAATTGTTCATAAATTTTCATTTCCTAGGAACTCTGCAAGAAAATGGAATGATAGAAAGGAAAAATAGAACATTTCAATAATGTGCTAGAACATTATTAAATGGAAGTAGTCTACTTAATTTTTTTTGAGCGGAAGCTATGGCAACTGCTTATTATGTTTTAAATAGAGTTTTCATTAGATCGTTAACAAAGCATACCCCATATGAGCTTTTTAATGCAAGAAAACCCAACATATCATATTTTAAAGTTTTTGGTTCAAAATGTTTTCTTTTAAATACAAAAGAAAATCTTGGTAAATTCGATCCAAAATCTAATGAAGGAATATTCATTGGATATTCCAAACGAAGCAAATCTTATAGAATTTATAATAAAAGAACTAAAGTAATCGAAGAAACATTTTATGTGTCATTCGATGATAATTTCAAATTTAATCGTAAAAATGAATATGGAGAAATTATTACTAAATCAAATAACACAGAAGATGGTTCTGAAAATATTGAAAATAATGAAAACAACAATTTACCAAATAATAATGAAATTCGAACTCCACCAAGACTGTTAAGTAATCATCCTGTTGAAAATATCATTGGAGAAGTAAATACTATCATAAGAACTTTAAATCAACTAAATCAAATGGGTTACGTAGCTTTTATTTCAAACATTGAACCCAAATGCTAAAGAAGCCTCAATTAATGATTACTGGATTATAGCTATGCAAGAAGAATTAAATCAATTTGAATGTAATGACGTTTGGGACTTAGTTCGTAGACCAAGTAATCAAGCTGTTATTGGTATAAAATAAGTTTACAAAAATAAAGCCGATAAGCAAGGAAATATTATTCGAAATTAGGCTAGGCTAGTTTCTCAAGGTTATAATCAAGAAGAAGGAATGGACTATAATGAAACTTTTGATCGTGTAGCTCGTCTAGAAGCTATACATATTTTATTGCTTATGCGTGTTTTAATAATTTCAAACTATATCAAATGGATGTAAAGAGTGCTTTTTTAAAAGGTATATAAAAGAAAATGTATATGTAGAACAACAACCTTTACTTACACATCAAAAATATATGGATCATGTTTATAAATTGAAAATGGCATTATACGGATTAAAACAAGCACCTCGTGCTTAGTATGACCGTCTTAAAAACTATTTAATCTCTTCTGGTTTTAAAATTGGAAAAGTAGATCAAACTTTGTTTATGAAAAAAGATAAAATTCATATTTTAATAATAAAAATCTATGTAGATGACATAATTTTTAGTTCCACGAATGAAAAGTTATGTTAATAATTTTCAGATATTATGACAAGAGAATCTGAGATGTCTCGCATGGGAGAACTTTCATATTCTCTAGGTTTACAAATTGAACAATTAAATAATGGAATTTTCATTAATCCAGAAAAATATTGTAATGATCTCATAAAACGATTTGGTGTGGTAAACACTTCTGCTAAACCAACTCCTACGAGTACTATGGTACATCTCGATGGAGATGAAAATGGCAAAAGTGTTGACCAAAAACTATATCTAGTATGACTGTTTCATTACTTTACTTAACTGCTAGTCGTATTGATGAGTGTATGCTTGTGTGCACGATTTCAAGCAAATCCCAAAGAATCACATTTGCGGACAGTGAAACTAATCATGCGATACTTAAGCAAGACTAAAGACTATGGTCTCTTTTATCCAACATAATGTCCTTTTTAATTATTATCATACAGTGATGCTGATTTTGGAGGACGTCGAAGGGATTGAAAGAGTACAAGTGGTACTTGCCATTTCATTGGGCGATCTTTAATATCTTGGTTTAGTAAGAAACAAAATTGTGTTTAACTTTCGATGTGTGAAGCAGAATATATTTCTGCCGCTTTTGCATGTGCTCAAGTAATATACATGCAGCAAGTACTACAGGATTTTGGAATAAACCTTTCTAAATCCACAGTTTACTGTGATAACGCAAGCACTATAAATATATCGAAAAATCCTAGAAATCACTCTAGAACTAAAAATATTGATATTAGATATCATTTTCTTCACGATAATATAGGATAAGGAAATATATTGCTAGATTTTGTACCATCAGAAAATCAAATAGCAGATATATTTACAAAACCTTTAAATGAATATATTTTTATTAAATTACGACGAAGAATAGGAATTATATCATTACATGAATTATAAATAGATATAATTTTATAAAAAAATTAATAAGATTTTTTTTTAAATTTGAAGCGGCCGACACTCAAATTCGCATCTCTTGGGAAAAAGTTGTATGTTGTTCCAATGTGCTATTGTATTTCTTGTTTTAACATCATACATCACCTTTAATTATTTGTATAGCCATTAATTCTTAGTTTTTCTCACCTCACATTTTTTCTTGGTTGAGAATCTCCAGACAATTTATGCCCAATCAGTAAAAACCTGAAATAGCATATTAGTTTAGTACAAATATGCATCAATTTCCATTCCTCAAACTCACCTTTTCAATCATCACTTAAACTCAAAACTATTTAGCTCTTTCATTTTCAACCAGTCTACAATATCTACAATGTCAACGCAAGAAGGATCCAACCAATCATCACTTGTTTTTAGCACTCCAACCTCTGAATCATCAAACAATTCAAATAATACCACTGCGGTATATGTTCCAGTCAAGATTACACCCTCACCCGATGATCACACTGGATATACACCATGAGGAAAGAGAGTTAACGTAACTTAGGTTTTGGCTCTCCGTCAACTAAAGAAAAATTGATGACATACACCATTATCAACGAGAAACATTAGAGCATGGACGCGAGATGTACTATGAGCAAAAAGTGAATGCAAAATGGTTAAGCTTCCTAGAACAATTTGCTCTAAAGTTTTATGGATCATCTTCAAAGCAATGCGTACACCAGCCATCTCCACAACTTCCTCAAGTGTCGCCGAACTCTTGGGAACAAAGCCCTCAACGTCCTCATGTGTCGCCAAACTCTTAGGAACGTGATAGCGTATAGTCTCCTCTCCATTCAAACAAAAATGACTAATGTTGAACCGCACTCGGATGACTCGACAAACTCCAGAAATTAAGTCGTTTTTATTTATTTTAATAAGTCGTATGATTTCTTGAATAATAAGTATAATTTTTGAATAATATTATATTATAACTAGAAAACACATATAAATATATATATATATATATATATATACATAAATAAATATATAATGTTTATCTAAATTAAGAAAATAATAAAGAAAGGAAAATTTATGAAAATTCAACAGATTCAGTCGACGAGTATAGACCAATCAGTCAACTGAATATTCAATGTAAATTGAATATTTACCCTAAAGTCAATCGACTAAATGGTTCAATCCAATTAATTGAATACCCCCCAAATTGAACTGTAAACATGCGGCTTACTCTTCTCTATACTTCAGACGATTGGTCTATAAATTCAATCGACTGAAGCTTTAATGTCTTTAAATTTTACTCGACATTCAGTCGATTGAGCCCATTTAAAAAGTTGACTGAATTTCCTTAATTTGAACTGAACACATATGGGATTGAAAAGCCTACACATCAGTCGACTGAGGATCTCTATTCAGTCGACTGGTTTGTATTTTTCTGTTTTTAATAATGCCTCTATACATTTCCCAATACACCTTTTCACCAACCTACTACATAACTCACTCTTCCATCTCATTTCCTACTTACCCAAACAACTTCATTTCAGTAGAAACCCTAGCTTCCATTTCCAAAATACAAAATTTTCCATCATTTTCTTTCGAATAAATGGCACCACGAAATAAGCTCGCGAATCCACCGCCATCCTTCCGAAAGCCAAATCCACCGTTGGCTTCACAATGAGACGGCAGTAATAAGATTCAATTCAATAAAGAATTCTCGTATCTTTGAAGGATCTTTTATCAAGTTCGCTGATTTTAATGGATATTCCATTCGAGAAATTGCAAAAGCAAGTGGCAACGATCATTTAATTAGGCATGACTCGAATAATCTAAAAAAATTCCTCTTCTAATTATGTTGTGCTACGCCAATATGAATTTAGATCACCAAGATCAACGGAATAAAGACGATTTTATCTAGACCTTGGTTTGCGGTGTCAAAATTTATCTCCCTCTTTGAAGCCGAAACATTGCCTCTTCATCACCTCAACCTCCCCGTCAGGAGAAAAAAGATGATGACGACGAGATCCATGAGCTTCACAGTGACATTGCTCCAAAGCAAGCACTTGTCACGTTCTCTCGCAACCAAAGTAAGCTTGGATAGTGATTGGCCATCGTCGAGAAAAATGTTGTCAAAACAAATAAGAAACTTAATTCCATTAAAGGTTTCTTGAATAAGATTCGAGAGAAAATATCATGTACCGGCTCTACCTCTACCAAACTGTTGAGAATCCCACCCCCTTTACCTAGTCTACCTCCAACGAAGAAGAGGAAGAAGAATCTTTGAATAGTGCAGAGGTCTGATTTTAAGTTTTCTTATGCTCATCTTATCATTTAAGAAATTATTTTATGTTTTTGATGTTTTGATGTTATTATGTGACATTGCTGTTTAAATTCCATTCTCACGTTTATCTAAGATGCTCAGTTTATTTTATTTTCCCTAGGTATATGTTTGTTTTTATGCTTATATATATTTCTCATACTATCTATTTATTCCTTTTTGTCGGTGACAAAGGGGGAGATATTGTTTGATAGGGGGAATATTTATTCAAGAGGAACAAATGATTTTATAAATTTTCAAACTTACATAGTTGTCATCATCAAAAAGGGAGAGAATATTAAAACTTTGTATTTTGATGTTTTGATCATGATAACTATATAAGCAAATATTATGTGAACTACCTATATTTGCAGGATAAGTTGCTCGACAATAGATTGCCGACCGAAATTCAGATATAAGTTTCAATATTGTTTATGGTTTGTCAATAGTCTAGTCTACTAGTTGATTTTGTTAAAATATCTCCAAGGTGGTATATGGACACACACAATTACTTAAAAAATATTTTCAAATCACGTTACGTACGCCAAGTATTTTACTACAAGTTAGAGCAAAAAAATTTCCTCAAAAAACTTCAATATGGTAGAAAATATGGCATTCGGCCGATTGAAATAGTTAGTTCGGTCAACTGAATATCTGTGCACATGCACAGTTTATATGAATGTTCAATTGATTGAACTATCCATTTCAATCGACTGAATCGAATGTTTTTCTACTATCTCTTTCTGATTCGATTTTTTTAAAATTTTTACAGACTGAATTATTTGGTTTAGTCGACTGAAATTGCATAATGGCTATTTTATGAACTGTCACTTCCATTCTTCGAGCAGAAATAACCCTTGATTCAAGAGTTGTTTCCGCATCTTTAGATCATTACTTTTCACGATAAGTTGCAACACTTAAACACTCTATATAGCCTTCAATTCATTTGTTTTAATTACCTAATTTTTGATTCTATTCTCTTATACTTGTCGTCTAAACATTCTTCCATTTGCATTCAAATTTCTATTCTAATCCCTTGAACATTCAAGCACAATTTCAATTTTGATTAAATTAACTTCCTATCTTCACAAACTACACTATATACCACAAAGGAGAAGATTATAGGAAGGGTGTACGTTATTGACTTATTAGTGCTACTCAAGAGCATACTCAGTCAGAAGCAATTTTACTGTTGTATTAGAAGTCTTGTTTAGTTGCTCAGGCGGTTGAAGTCCTATTTTATTGCTTAGGCAGAAGAAGTCCTATTCGGTTGCTCAGGCGGTGTAATACATATTCCTCCAGGTTAAGAGAGGGTTGATAGTTAAATTCCAAAAGGAGTTTGGGACTAGACTTAGAACAGGAAGTTCAAACCAATATAAAAATCTCTGGTGTCATTTACTTTACTATTTACTGCTATATTTATATTCCACACTAGTAGATAACTTAGATAATATTCCGTATTACGATCCTTAATAACTTTCATTTTGAAATAGATGAAGTTGACATGATCCAAATGCTTGTAGATGGAAATTTTGGTGACACGCTAGACTCTTTGATGATGTGTCTCGATCACTTTAATTTCGATTTCAATGTACATGAATACACCTCTAAATTAAATAATTTGCTAGATCTCTCTCACAATTCACAAAAATTTAATCACTAATGTCAACTAAAGTCGCAACAAAAGAACCTCCTAAGTTGGACCTCAAACATCTTCCCAACAATCTTAAGTATGCATTCTTGGATTCATCTGAAAGTCTCCATATAATTTTGGCCTCCAACCTCAATAAGAATCAAGAAAAACAACTTTTGAAAATCCTAAGGGAAAATAAAGAGGCATTGAGATTGGTTATCATGGACATGAAAGGAATGAGCCCCTCAATCGTTGAACATTATATTCATTTAATTGACGGGGGTAAGCCCACTTACCAAGCTCAAAGACGTCTAAATCTGAACTTAAGAGATGGGGTAAAGGAGGAGATCGCTAAATGTTTGGATAATGACCTCATCTACCCAATATCTGGTAGTGCATAGGCCAGTCAGTTACAAGTTTGTGACACCCATATTTTTAACAATATTTATTAGGATATTTAATTAGTTAAATTAAATAAAATAATGTGTTGATTAATGGATTGAGATTTGGTATCAAATTAAGAGGTAGCTGTGCCATATTATTGAATAGATACATGAAGTAAAATGGACTTAAGTGTTAGAAAATAAGTAAGAGATAAAATAGGAAGAAGGGCTCTCTAATACCTTAAACCCTTAGTCGTGAGTACTTTTATTCATTTACAAAAATTAAAAGTAAGGAGTGGCCGGCCACCATTTTCAAGAGTAAGGATAAGAAAGTAAAAACGGAAGCATAACCGACATAAAGTTTAATTCAAATCTCACATCTTTAATCACATATCTAAGGTGAATAGTTGTTACATCTCATTTTCTTATGGTTTTCGGTTTTAAGGATAATCCGAAGTATTTTGGCATGTTTAAGCCATGTTTTGAATGATTAAAAGTTTACATATACTTGTTGATGATCTATGCACATTTATATTGATTTTTATGATGTGTTTGACATAAAAACCATATTAAATGATATCCAAATGCCTTACGAATTTTAACGTAGATCAAAAATAATATTTTAGAGGTAGGTTGCAATTTTCACAATTTTCTGAACTAATGTGGATTTTATATTAATTTTCTACTTAAGAAAATGATTTATTAAGTTACAAACTATCTACGGCTGAATAATTAATTATTTGGGTCTGGATTTTTTATATGTTAGAAAATATATTAAAGAGGATTTTCTGGAATTTTTATAGAATTTTCATAAGTGTTTTGTTGAATATATAAAATTATTTAATGTATGGGACTTAAATGTTTTATATATTTAATTAAGGAGTTTTGCAAAATAAAATCATTATTTAATTCTGAAAATATTAGTAGCACTTTTGAAAAAGGTATTTAGCAACCAATAAAACTTTGACAAACAATAGCAGGTTAGTTAAAAAGTTTCTCTTTTAAGTTAAAAGCAAAAATAACATGTTTTTAGTGTGTTCCACCACTTTCGGCACAGGGGGTTCCGACCCATACCTTTCGCTACCATTGGTTTCGAAACCAATGCGCATAGTATCAAGCTACTTGGTACATAGCGCATTAGATAAAGGCGAAGGGTACATGGTCGAAACATTGGTTTTCGAAGGGGTTGGAGTATGCCTTATTTTAAAAATCAAAGGAGCATCAGCTTTGCTTTCGAAGTATTAGGCTTCGACTCAGTTGGCTCCGACTGGGTCAGGTATTTTTAAAAGGAAAAGGTTTCGAATGGGTTGCACTTTTTTATTTTAAGTAATGTTTTGAAGGGATCGAAACCCCTAGCTGTCGCCTTTCTATCTTTCGAAGTCAACGGTTTCGAAACTTATCTTTCAAAATTAACCACTTCTCCAATGTTTTCGAAGGATGGTTTTGACACCATCACTTCATCACTTAGGAATAGGTTTCAAAACGAAGGATTTTGACTTATATGTTTTTAAATTACCCTTTTATTCGATTCAAGTATAACCCAATGGTTTCGAAAGAGAAGGTTTCAATGGTTATGAAAGGTGTTTTTCCACATATTTTATATTGAACCCAAGTGCTTTCGAAAGGTTTGAGTTTTTAAAGTTTTGATGCTTTTGAAAGGTATTTAAAATGATTTCAAAGGGGTGGTTCCATAAAGGGCTTCGAAGGAGACGAAAGGTAGTGTTTCTGATGGTTTCGAAAGGGTTGAAATGGATCATTTTCCAAGGTTTCTAAAGGCAATGTTTTAAAGTGTTTTAAGGTATGATGTCTAAGTTTCTAAATCTTTCAAAAGGAAGGTTTTCAAAGTTTTGAAAGGGTTTAAGAATGGTTTTGAAAGGGAGGTTTGGTCATTTGGCCTAGATAAATAAAGGGTTTTACTTGGTTTCGAAATATATGCTTTCAATGGTTAAAAAAGGGGTACTTTCAATAGAATCGAAAGGGGTACTTTCAATTGTTTAACTATTTTCATCAACTAAGGTTTGAGTAAAGTATATATATAACATGACAAGGTGATTTTGAGTAAAGCATGGAGTATATGTATTTTCCTTATGTGAGTTGATTTAAAGGTCTTAAATCATTTTGAAAAAGGTTTTCAAGGAAAATTATAGGTAGGGATCCCTAAGCAAAAAAAATGACTCAGATATTAGAATACCAGATGGGACTGGTATAGGGTCGTGCCCTATACATCAGCTATCGGCCCTAGGTAAATTATTCCAAAATTCTAGTGTGTAGAGCTTTGTCACAAGTAAGACTAAAATTATGATTACACACAGAAGGGAATATATATTTTCATACAGATACGTTATTGGTGAGCCCACAAAACCATTAGGAATAGGTAACCCTAGGAGATGTTAAATTAGGGACAGACCGTCCAAAAGAGAAGTATTTGACAGATAGTTGAGGAAGACTGTCCAGAAGAGGTGTGTTTAACAGATGTTAGATTATTTAGTTATTTTGTTTGGTAGGCCTGAGTCAGCCAAAGGTTAATAGTTAGTCAAACAAAACTATAATGTTTGAACATATAGTTCTTTTATTACCTGATATATACATTTACATAATGATGCTTTTCAATATTTAACCAATTTTGATTGCAGGAAAAGATTTACAAAAGATATGTTTTAAAAGGATGTTAGTGAGGGAAAACTCATTCCGCTAAGCGGCGTGGTCTCACTTAACATTAGTAACTGAGATGTATAATATTATTCACACCAAGCTTTATGCCTGACTCCAAGTTTTTGTTTTCCTCTAAAACTCTCAGGTGCTCAAAATTGATTTGAGTAGGCCGAGGCTTAAGGTTCTTAGTAGGATGACAAATAAATCTATCGAAGGCGAGCAGGAGGCTAACGGATAGCTATTTAGTAGTTGATGTTCTTGTTTTAATTGTTTTACCCTACTATGTGTATTATGTCTATTATAACAATATTACTCTGATCATCCAAGGGGGCTTCTTTATATGTCGCTCTTCGCGTATTTTATAATAATTATATTATATCATTGCTTGGGAAACATTTTGGGATTATGTATGTAATATGAATATGGAATATGTATTTTGAAATGTAATGGAAAAATGTTGTTTTTAATTTATGATTTGTTTCATATTCAAGTCCTTCTAATATTATAGATACCATTAACATAACTGTATTTAGTCACCAGAAGTTAATACTATATAAGACTACAACATCTGTAGCACTTAGCTTTAGGCCTCTATATAGAGGATGTTACAACTTGGAATCAGGGCATAGGTTTTTGAAATAATTTAAATAAAATTAATTTTTGAAAATATAATCCTTAGGAATTAGAGTTAAGATTGGGGTATGGGATGATGCTATAATAACGTACTTGTATTTGCCATATATAAGTTTTATCTCTAGACTCATATCTTTGTTTAGAAATTCTTCTATATCTCACGAGGCTTGAATACAGATATTGTGACGACCCAGAATTTTATTTAATTAAAATTTGAATATTTAATTAATTTTAAATATTAATAAGTGAAATTTATAAGTCGAATAAATTTTATTTCGAATAATTAGATTTAATTGGATAATTAAATCGATAATTAAATAGTTGGAAATACAGAAATAATTGAAAATTGAGTTAAATATGATTAGAAATGATTTGTAAAATTTTATTTTATCATATTGAAGTTAGAATGATGTTATAGAACTTTTAAAATCGAATTTAAAGTTAATTTGTGAAAATTGAATATTTTAATATTTAATCGGCTAGTGAAATTAGCCATTTTTCGAACAGTCTCAGAATTGGACGAAACAAGTTCTATTGGATCCGTAATAGTTTGTTATTATCGGATTTCAATTTTCGTAACAATCGGAGTTGTCGTTTGATCGTGGCAGCTCGAAACGCATCGAAATTGTTTTTAACATTAATTTGGCGACTTAAAATAGCCATTTTTCAAAAAGTATCGGATTTTGACGAAACCAATTTCATCGGATCCGTAATGTGATATTATTGTGTGGTTTAAAATTTCATGTCAATCGGATTTACCGTTTCTCTGGTGCAAGCTAAAACGCCTAGAAAATCGTTTAATCGGTTTAATTTTAAATTGAACGTTTATTGCCATAACTCGCACAGATGACCGAATTAGCTCCCGAAACATGTTCCATTGTGTTCGGAACGTGGGGTAAACCTTAGAAACACCAACCGGCACGCTTCGTTTGGAGTTCTGAAAATCCGGGATGAATAGTGTCGCGCGAATTTTCTATAAAAGCCCCCTTATTTCTCATTTTTGCAAAAAAAATACAACCCCTAGGGTTTCATCTCTTCAGGCCGCCACTTTCTGAAATGAATGGCCAGAATTTTCTTTCTTTTCTCCTTCAATTACTCTCAATCCACAAGCAATTAGAGAAAGTGTTCAACATGAAACTTGTAGAGCATGAAGAGAGCTTCGAATCTATACGGAGTTGATCGAAATTGGAGCGACGTGGAGGGAGCAAGGGGGGGCCGATGGCCTGATGTTGCGCATGAAATTCGAGGAGTTGCTGGAGGCCGAGTTCATCATGGTGGTGGCCGTGCGTAGCTCTTGTCGCGAGCTTTCCAATGGAGTAACCTGATCGAATTATAATCAAGCGAGGAGGGAGCATAAATTAACCCTAATTCGAGCTATGGGTTCATGTGTACACGGCTACTTCCTGTAGAACAACGTGAAGAGGAGAAGAGGAAGGGTGTGGACAAGATTTGAAGGTTTTAGGATCAATGGTTGAGATGCAGTGAGGGTATAAAATTATAAAAATAAATGTTGTAAATTTATGTATGTAAATTCGTGTAAACTTCTAAAAATCATAACTTTTTCATACGAGGTCGAAAACGCGCGAAACCAGTTGCGTTGGAATCGTATGACGAGCACTATGCTATGGAATTGGATTGGAGTCGTTTGGAGTTAGCAAAAATTTTGGGTAAAATTAAACGTCCGTTTAATTTTATTCGAAATAAATCGCTAAAACAAAATTGAAATCAAGGTGAGAACTTCTCACTCAATCGAATCGGTTTCGATTTTAATTTTAAATAGTTATATTTAAAATACTTGAATGTATGTTTGAATGATGATTGTTATCTATGGATTGTTAAAATAGACATTATGCGCCGTTAGTAAGCAGAGGTTATTTATTAAAAAAAAACCGCGAATATTTCATGAACAGTGAAATTGGTATTATTTATGTACTTGAAATTGATTTCCCATAGTATATAGCGGATGAGACCTTATTGCGCCACCTATTAAGGGGATAATATTTTAAATCCCATATACCGCGATAATTTCGTACTAGAACGGAATTGGTATTGTGCTAACATTTTTGGATGCAGGAAAACAGGTTGGAGGGATCCAACTGGATTCCTCAACAGTATTTATTTGATTATGAATATTTTGATATTCGTTGATTATCATATTGATATATGATGTCGTTGTTGTCGTGATTGACTATTTGGTGTGTAGCATCATTGGACCAAATTTTGGAATTTTTAAAGTGATTTTTGAAAGTATTCGTTTATAAAATATTTTTGGAATTGATTCATTTTAAATAAATAAACGTTATAAATTTTAATGTTATAAAATTATGATTTTTGAGAAATATAGTTAAAAACTGATTTTTGAAAAATATGGGGTTAATGATTTTATAAAATGGTTTAAATCGGGATTTTTGAATTTATTGTGAAAAGTTTAAAAATAGGATTTATAAATTTAATTATTTTATAAATCAAAATGATGAAATTATAAAGGAGTTTAAAGACGTTTTAAAATGATAATATGAATTGATTTATATAAGGGATTATAAATTGATATTTATAAATTAAAATATTGGAAGTATAAAACGAGTTTTTATAAGCGTTAGA
The DNA here is from genome assembly GCA_030765085.1 of Allium cepa. NCBI lineage: Eukaryota > Viridiplantae > Streptophyta > Magnoliopsida > Asparagales > Amaryllidaceae > Allium > Allium cepa. The sequence continues at coordinate 293,722,010 of CM060941.1, read as the reverse complement.
ATGAATTGTGAATGAATTTCATAAATGAAAGAAATTTATAGAATTATAAACGGTGAAGTTATAAATGGAATTTTATAAGCAGTAGGTTTATAAAATTTGTAAAGTTATTAAAGGAATAGATTTGGGTAAATAAATGAATCTTATAAGTTATAAGATTTATAATTATGAAGTTTAAAGGAACGATTTTGCAAACAAATAAATTATAAGCATTTAACTTATAATATGGACTTTTGGTTTATAATTGAGTTATAAATTGAATAGGTTAATAAAGGAGATTTGTAAAAGTAAGTTGTTATAAAATAAATAGAAATGGAATTTATAAAGGTTGTTTTATAAATCCGCAAACGACTTATTTTGATAAGTTGATTGTTATAACTTATTAATGGAGTTATATTCACGTTTTAGACAGCGAATAATCCTTTAAAATAAAATGAATAGAAATGATGAAATTGGTTAACAAGTATATTCACGTTTTTGGATAGTGAATATTATGTTAAAAAAAATGTTTTGGATATGATGTCTTAAATAGAATTAAAACGATCTAAAGATGTTTTCGAAATATGTTAAGATTTGAAACCATAGATTTCAACATTCATTGTTGAAATAGACGTTTTCGAGAAATAGAAAGAAATGGTGGACTATAACATTGTTGTTATAGTAAATGATTTCCGAAAGGAAATGTTTTGTATAGTATTGGGATTTATATATCTATTTTAATTTCGAATCCCTATACTAGTGACTTTGGGTTGTCGTAACGATGTTTTACGCAACATTCGTTTTGGCCCAAACAAATGTGTTTAAGTGAATGATTTCCTTAAAGAATGAAATATATACTTAATCTCGATTTAAGTATATTGAATATTTTCCAAGTGTTGAAAATAAAAAGATTTGTGAATTACTTATTAAATAATTATGGAAATGTTTTCCAATATAAAGTGAATATTTTGAGAATTTATCTTTTTGAAGATAAATTGAAAATGAATAATTGAAATCGTATATTCGTAGATATTTTGGAATGTAAATTCACTATGGAATTTATAAAAGAAAGGGGAGTTTGTTTAAAAATAAATATTGATTTATTTTTGAGGTATTGAAATTTTATATCTTGTAAAGATATTTTTGGGAAATAAATAATTTGGAAAATTATTTGGAATCTAGTGATGTTTTGCATATCCATTGATAGTTCAATAACCGACTATCAATATTTACCTTTGAATGGGTATTTGTTGTGATTTGTTTGAATTTGAATGTCACACTTATTTTTGAATAAGCGCTCACTATTCGGGTTAGCAGGGAAAGGACCTTGGGGTCGTATAACCCATTTCGAATATGTGATTCGACGTTATGGATAGCATTTGAAGACCGGTGTTGAAGACTGGGTATTTGCGAGAGCGATAGGATGACCTGTCGATTGACTCTGCGCCGAGTTGCTTCGGTATAGAGTTCTCCATATGTGTTGGGGAATCCGATCAGGATTGTGGATATCCGGATTGCAAGGACTTCTTTATAAGTGCCTTCGGTTCTGTTCGAGCATGGAACAGACTTGTATGAATAGTATGTCTGACATTACAAATTGAGTTATAAAGCAGATTTCTTTCAAATATATTTCTGTTAGTGGCGGAGAATTTATTCTTTTAGCTTAACACCCTTCTCTGAGACGTACGAGCTCAGAGGTTATGTAGTTGAAGGTTATCATCGATATATTCTCAATTTGGTAATGTGACATGCTGAGTGTTGCTGTGAAATGACCATTTTTTGATCATTTGTGATATGATCATTTGTTTAATCATTTATCTTTGTGATCATTTCTATGATCATTTGTTGACCCAAAGCATGGCTTTGTACCAAAGCGTGGCTTTGTGGACGAGACTTCGTCGAACCTCACACCCCGGAATGGTCAAAATAGGAAAGATGCGGCAAGGTTATGAGGGGTAGCTCCCTTTAGGGTATGTGCATTTCCTTCTGGAAAAGGGTGGTATCATAGTATGGAGCCCAGATACTTACTCATGTTGAAACACTTTATTTATTATGGTGTGATTGTGATTACGAGCGCTCGGTTAAAGGTCCCAAAGGACCGGGGGATGGCATACTCGTGTCAGTAGTTACCCAGTTAGGGGTAACCCGTCCTTGTGTTGGCAGAGATCCGGTTTGGTTCTCGGGGACGTCCTTCCAGAGGCGTTCTCATGTGGCAATGGGAAGTTCCTTGGCCTGACCATTTGTTGGAAATCCAAAGAAACAATACGAGACTTGTACGGTTTTAGTTGTAGAACCTGCCATTTAATATGGTAGCTATAGTAAGCATACTATAATGGTACCTATGCTGGCTAAGATTTATATTCTACTTTTGAAATGTTTTCTACACTATGCACTAGTAATAATATCAAATGTTTCTTTTTAATGCGTATCAAGCATCTTTGACTATCATAAGGAGAAATCTCCTCCAATTCTGCGTTTGCATTGTGTGTGTGTGTGTGCGGGAGGCCTTATGGTAGTCTCATTTTTAAAAGCATTGCGAATTGACTTTAAAAATATTCCTCTATTTTGATTTTAAAGAAAACTAAACTGTTTTAGTTCTCGCACCAGTCACATGACTGACTCGGAGTTTATTGTTTTCCTTCCTAAACTCTGGGTGCCCACCAATTTCCACACGGGCAGTCAAGAGTTAAGGTTTATAAGGATATTATGGAATTCAGGAGTTGCTGGAGGCAAGCTGGATGGCATGGCGTATTACTAGTATATAGTATTTCTTTTCCGCTGTTTGTTGTTGTCTGATGTTGTACACTCTGATGTAATGAAATGCAATGTAATGTAATAACTGATATAGTTCTTTGTTTAAAGATTATTCATTTATTTATTATATGTTGTTCCGCTGCGATTGTGAGATTCTGATGTTGTTCTATTGTTTTCTTTTTGTTTCGTTCTATTTTCTTTTCTCTCTATTTTCTATCTTTTTCTCTCTTCTTCTACCTTTTTCTTTTTCTTAAACAATGAGAATTCGTATTTCTGTTCATCTTGAGTTAATCTATAGAAATTAGTGTATATTCAAGGAGTACGGATTTGCGGGTCCTCGCAGGTGGTATCGGAGCATATGGTTAAGCGACAACCATGGTTCTGTTGGGTATTACTCATTAGAGATAGAGTCAGTAGTACTCTAGAATGAGTTTGAGTGTAATAATAGCTATGAGAGCGTATTTGTTAGTGAATATAAAATTGTTTTATATTGTGATGATTGGTTTATTGAGTGGCATATGAACCTTCGTCAGCACGGTCTGTACAACTATGCCGAAGGGGTTTATAAACACTTGTATAGAACAATTCGACACAATATTATTTAAAATTGGGTAAATGAAATAATTTTGCCTTGATTATATTTTATATATAAAGGAATAATTTTTCAGAATTATTAATGTGTATATAAGTTGATTGTTTGGTTGTTGAATAAGATGTTTGAATAATCTAAATAAAAGAAAAATTGTATAAGCAATAGAATTATAAGAATTGAATTATAATTAAAGTGATTTACAATTGTGAAATAAACTTATATATATAAGAAGTGAAACTATATGAATATATTTATGAATATGAGTTGTAAATAAAAATGAATTTAAAGTTAAATGGAAATTTACTTTAGAATTTGGAAGCTGAATTGATTTATGAGTGGGAATTTAAGTCAAGTAAAACCAAGTGATGTTTATAAAATGGAAGTATAACTTAAGAGATGTAGAATGAAGTTGATATTGGTATCGAAGTAAATTAATAGAGTTAAGTGATAAATGTGAACTTAAGTTATGTAAATGAAATTCAACTTTTGTAATTGAATTGAATTAACGAATTGAATGTAAATCAATTGAATGTAAATTAAGTTAATATGGAATAATGAATGTAAGTGTTAATTCATTAAAATCTAATGTTATTGGAATTTGAATAATTGAAAGATTGAATGAAAATCAATTTAATTAAACCAATTGAAAGTAAAGGTGTTAAACAAAATTTAATGAATATAAGCAAAGGAATTTGGTTGTAATTAATATACATTGGTTATTATATGATTGTTAGTTGACTGTATATAATTCATTAAGTATTAATGTAATTGAGTTAATGAAATTGAAAGTTAAAGTAATTGAAATTCAATTGGAAGTTAAGTGAATCTTAAATAGAATTGAATTTGATTTGGAAGTGAACCAACTTGAATATGGACTAGTGACTATAAACTAATTGAAAATGAATGTTAGTAAAAACATCCACTGTTAATGAATCGAATGTGATTAAATTGAAAACCCAATTCATTGAATATTAATGAGAATATGAATGAATATTTATTGGTTATGGATGCTAGTTGGATGATAGTTGGTTGATGGTTGAATATATATTGCTTTTACTGCATTTGCTATGTTGGCATATATAGTTATTATGTTGCTATATGTTGTATATCGATACTATTGTCTATATACATGTTTCTCATCTGTTTGTTGAGTGTTTAGTAGGTGCAGATCGCGTTTGCTTGGCGTTTGGAGCTCGCTTTCGCGCTATATTAGCCGTATATGCTCGCTAATAAAATATAAGGTACATATCTCGGATTAAATACCGTACTTTTACACTTTTTTCCCTGCGGGATGCCTCATCACTTGATGAGATGTATATTTGTGATATATATACTGTCATTTGTTTTTTTCGGATCGAGCCGCGCAAAGGAGACTATGGCGAATTTTTCCGAAAATTTAAGGCGTTAGAAAAAATTTGGGAATTTGGAAAATTTTGAAAACTTTAACTTTGATTTGGAATTGAAAGTTAAACAATAGTGGTTGTTTTTGAAAAGATAACTAAGTATGATTTGAAAACTTAGTAAGGTTATTGTAAGAAGTTTAACTATGGATTTTTGGAAAGTTAATAGATTCTGTAACTTTTCTTACTTGGTAATTTCGAGGACGAAATTCTTTTAAGGGGGGAAGTATGTAACGACCCAGAATTTTATTTAATTAAAATTTGAATATTCAATTAATTTTAAATATTAATAAGTGAAATTTATAAGTCGAATATATTTTATTTCGAATAATTAGATTTAATTGGATAATTAAATCGATAATTAAATAGTTGGAAATACAGAAATAATTGAAAATTGAGTTAAATATGATTAGAAATGATTTGTAAAATTTTATTTTATCATATTGAAGTTAGAATGATGTTATAGAACTTTTAAAATCGAATTTAAAGTTAATTTGTGAAAATTGAATATTTTAATTTTTAATCGACTAGTGAAATTAGCCATTTTTCGAACAGTCTCAGAATTGGACGAAACTAGTTCCATTGGATCCGTAATAGTTTGTTATTATCGGATTTCAATTTTCGTAGCAATTGGAGTTGTCGTTTGATCGTGGCAGCTCGAAACGCATCGAAATTGTTTTTAATATTAATTTGGCGAGTTAAAATAGCCATTTTTCAAAAAGTCTCGGATTTCGACGAAACCAGTTTTATCGGATCCGCAATGTGATATTATTGTGTGGTTTAAAATTTCATGTCAATCGGATTTACCGTTTCTCCGGTGCAAGCTAAAACGCCTAGAAAATCGTTTAATCGGTTTAATTTTAAATTGAACGTTTATTGCCATAACTCGCATAGATGACCGAATTAGCTCCTGAAACATGTTCCATTGTGTTCGTAATGCGGGGTAAACCTTAGAAACGCCAACCGGCACGCTTCGTTTGGAGTTCGGAAAATCCGGGATGAATAGTGTCGCGCGAATTTTCTATAAAACCCCCGTATTTCTCATTTTTGCAAAAAAAATACAACCCCTAGGGTTTCATCTCTTCATGCCGCCACTTTCTGAAATGAATGGCCAGAATTTTCTTTCTTTTCTTCTTCAATTACTCTCAATCCACAAGCAATTAGAGAAAGTGTTCAACATGAAACTTGTAGAGCATGAAGAGAGCTTCGAATCTATACGGAGTTGATCGAAATTGGAGCGACGTGGAGGGAGCAAGGGGGGCCGACGGCCTGATGTTGCGCACGCAATTCGAGGAGTTGCTGGAGGCCGAGTTCATCATGGTGGTGGCCGTGCGTAGCTCTTGTCGCGAGCTTTCCAATGGAGTAACCTGATCGAATTATAATCAAGCGAGGAGGGAGCATAAATTAACGCTAGTTCGAGCTATGGGTTCATGTGTACACGGCTACTTCCTATAGAACAACGTGAAGAGGAGAAGAGGAAGGGTGTGGCCGAGATTTGAAGGTTGTAGGATCAACGGTTGAGATGCAGTGAGGGTATAAAATTATAAAAACAAATGTTGTAAATTTATGTATATAAATTCGTGTAAACTTCTAAAAATCATAACTTTTTCATACGAGGTCGAAAACGCGCGAAACCAGTTGCCTTGGAATCGTATGGACGAGCACTACGCTATGGAATTGGATTGGAGTCATTTGGAGTTAGCGAAAATTTTGGGTAAAATTAAACGTCCGTTTAATTTTATTCGAAATAAATCGCTAAAACGAAATTGAAATCAAGGTGAGAACTTCTCACTCGATCGAATCGGTTTCGATTTTAATTTTAAATAGTTATATTTAAAATACTTGAATGTATGTTTGAATGATGATTGTTATCTATTGATTGTTAAAATAGACATTATGCGCCGTTAGTAAGCGGAGGTTATTTATTAAAAACATATACCGCGAATATTTCATAAACAGTGAAATTGGTATTATTTATGTACTTGGAATTGATTTCCCACAGTATATAGCGGATGAGACCCTATTGCGCCACCTATTAAGCGGATAATATTTTAAATCCCATATACCACGATAATTTCGTACTGGAACGGAATTGGTATTGTGCTAATATCTTTGGATGCAGGAAAACAGGTTGGAGGGATCCAACTGGATTCCTCAACAGTATTTATTTGATTATGAATATTTTGATATTCGTTGATTATCATATTGATATATGATGTCGTTGTTGTCGTGATTGACTATTTGGTGTGTTGCATCATTGGACCAAATTTTGGAATTTTTAAAGTGATTTTTGAAAGTATTCGTTTATAAAATATTTTTGGAATTGATTCATTTTAAATAAATAAACGTTATAAATTTTAATGTTATAAAATTATGGTTTTTGAGAAATATAGTTAAAAACTGATTTTTGAAAAATATGGGGTTAATGATTTTATAAAATGGTTTAAATCGGGATTTTTGAATTTATTGTGAAAAGTTTAAAAATAGGATTTGTAAAATTTCATTATTTTATAAATCAAAATGATGAAATTATAAAGGAGTTTAAAGACGTTTTAAAATGATAATATGAATTGATTTATATAAGGGATTTATAAATTGATATTTATAAATTAAAATATTTGAAGTATAAAACGAGTTTTTATAAGCGTTAGAATGAATTGTGAATGAATTTCATAAATGAATGAAATTTATAGAATTATAAACGGTGAAGTTATAAATGGAATTTTATAAGCAGTAGGTTTATAAAATTTGTAAAGTTATTAAAGGAATAGATTTGGGTAAATAAATGAATCTTATAAGTTATAAGATTTATAATTATGAAGTTTAAAGGAACGATTTTGCAAACTAATAAATTATAAGCATTTAACTTATAATATGGACTTTTGGTTTATAATTGAGTTATAAATTGAATAGGTTAATAAAGGAGATTTATAAAAGGAAGTTGTTATAAAATAACTAGAAATGGAATTTATAAACGTTGTTTTATAAATCCGCAAACGACTTATTTTGATAAGTTGATTGTTATAACTTATTAATGGAGTTATATTCACGTTTTAGACAGTGAATAATCCTTTAAAATAAAATGAATAGAAATGATGAAATTGGTTAACAAGTATATTCACGTTTTTGGATAGTGAATATTATGTTAAAGAAAATGTTTTGGATATGATGTCTTAAATAGAATTAAAACGATCTAATGATGTTTTCGAAATATGTTAAGATTCGAAACCATAGATTTCAACATTCATTGTTGAAATAGACGTTTTCGAGAAATAGAAAGAAATGGTGGACTATAACACTTTGTTATAGTAAATGATTTCCGAAAGGAAATGTTTTGTATAGTATTGGGATTTATATATCTATTTTAATTTTGAATCCCTATACTAGTGATTTTGGGTTGTCGTAACGATGTTTTACGCAACATTCGTTTTAGCCCAAACAAATGTGTTTAAGAGAATGATTTCCTTAAAGAATGAAATATATACTTAATCTCGATTTAAGTATATTGAATATTTTCCAAGTGTTGAAAATAAAAAGATTTGTGAATTACTTATTAAATAAGTATGGAAATGTTTTCCAATATAAAGTGAATATTTTGAGAATTTATTTTTTTGAAGATAAATTGAAAATGAATAATTGAAATCGTATATTCGTAGATATTTTGGAATGTAAATTCACTATGGAATTTATAAAAGAAAGGGGAATTTGTTTAAAAATAAATATTGATTTATTTTTGAGGTATTGAAATTTTATATATTGTAAAGATATTTTTGGGAAATAAATAATTTGGAAAATTATTTGGAATCTGGTGATGTTGTGCATATCTGTTGATAGTTCAATAACCGACTATCAATATTTACCTTTGAATGGGTATTTGTTGTGATTTGTTTGAATTTGAATGTCACACTTATTTTTGAATAAGCTCACTATTCGGGTTAACCGGGAAAGGACCTTGGGGTCGTATAACCCATTTCGAATATGTGATTCGACGTTATGGATAGCATTTGAAGAACGGTGTTGAAGACCGGGTATTTGCGAGAGCAATAGGATGACCTGTCGATTGATTCTGCCACGAGTTGCTCCGGTATAGAGTTCTCCATATGTGATGGGGAATCCGATCAGGATTGTGGATATCCGGATTGCAAGGACTTCTTTGTAAGTGCCTTCGGTTCTGTTCGAGCATGGAAAAGACTTGTATAGATAGTATGTCTGACATTACAAGTTGAGTTATAAAGCTGATTTCTTTCAAATATATTTCTGTTGGTGGCGGAGAATTTATTCTTTTAGCTTAACACCCTTCTCTGAGACGTACGAGCTCAGAGGTTATGTAGTTGAAGGTTATCAGCGATATATTCCCAATTTGGTAATATGACATGCTGAGTGTTGCTGTGAAATGATCATTGTTTGATCATTTGTGATATGATCATTTGTTTGATCATTATCTTTGTGATCATTTCTATGGTCATTTGTTGACCCAAAGCATAGCTTTGTACCAAAGCGTGGCTTTGTGGACGAGACTTCGTCGAACCTCACACCCCGGAATGGTCAAAACAGGAAAGATGCGGCAAGGTTATGAGGGGTAGCTCCCTTTAGGGTATGTGCATTTCCTTCTGGAAAAGGGTGGTATCATGGTATGGAGCCCAGATACTTACTCATGTTGAAACACTTTATTTATTATGGTGTGATTGTGATTACGAGTGCTCGGTTAAAGGTCCCAAAGGACCGGGGGATGGCATACTCGTGTCAGTAGTTACCCAGTTAGGGGTAACCCGTCCTTGTGTTGGCAGAGATCCGGTTTGGTTCTCGGGGACGTCCTTCCAGAGGCGTTCTCATGTGGCAATGGGAAGTTCCTTGGCGTGACCATTTGTTGGAAATCCAAAGAAACAATACGAGACTTGTACGGTTTTAGTTGTAGAACCTGCCATTTAATATGGTAGCTATAGTAAGCATACTATAATGGTACCTATGCTGGCTAAGATTTATATTCTACTTTTGAAATGTTTTCTACACTATGCACTAGTAATAATATCAAATGTTTCTTTTTAATGCGTATCAAGCATCTTTGACTATCATAAGGAGAAATCTCCTCCAATTATGCGTTTGCATTGTGTGTGTGTGCGGGAGGCCTTATGCTAGTCTCATTTTTAAAAGCATTGCGAATTGACTTTAAAAATATTCCTCTATTTTGATTTTAAAGAAAAATAAAGTGTTTTAGTTCTCGCACCAGTCACATGACTGACTCGGAGTTTATTGTTTTCCTTCCTAAACTCTGGGTGCCCACCAATTTCCACACGGGCAGTCAAGAGTTAAGGCTTATCAGGATATTATGGAATTCAGGAGTTGCTGGAGGCAAGCTGGATGGCATGGCGTATTACTAGTATATAGTATTTCTTTTCCGCTGTTTGTTGTTGTCTGATGTTGTACACTCTGATGTAATGAAATGTAATGTAATGTAATAACTGATATAGTTCTTTGTTTAAAGATTATTCATTTATTTATTATATGTTGTTCCGCTGCGATTTTGAGATTCTGATGTTGTTCTGTTGTTTTCTTTCTGTTTCGTTCTATTTTCTTTTCTCTCTATTTTCTATCTTTTTCTCTCTTTTTCTACCTTTTTCTTTTTCTCAAACAATGAGAATTCGTATTTCTGTTCATCTTGAGTTAATCTATGGAGATTAGTGTATATTCAGGGAGTACAGATTTGCGGGTCCTCACAGATATGGACGGAAGAAGAGCAGAGTTAATCTAAGAGGAGGCAGCACTACCACAAATGGAAATGCCCACCAAATATTAGAAGAGGTCAAGGTCAGACCAAGGCTGGGAATGTTGGTGATGGGGTTTGCCAAGTGCACATGGGAGCCATGTATCAGTTTTTCATGAACATGATGCAAGCTAGAATATAGGCTGGTCTTGTTGGAGGGAATCTGCTAGAGAGGAGTTTAGGAAGCTCTGATAGCCAACCAGTATGCTAGTTTGAGTAGAGACTATGCTATGCTTGGAGGAAAGCTGTTTATTGGAATTGAGGATGCTATCGAAGTGGAAAATTGGCTGCTGCACTATGAAATGATTTTTGCTGACTTAGGGCTCAATGATGAGTAGAAAAGGAGACTTGCTTCAAGACAGCTTTAGGGAGCTGTTTTGTTTTGATGGTATACTATAACTACTGATGTGGACGAGGAGACTACGACATGGGCAGAGTTTAGAAGGAGGTTTCGAGAAAGGTTCATGTCAGTAATTGCGCAGTTTGTGTTGGTTGGAAAGTTTGTTGAGCTTAAGCATAAAGAGATGCCAGTTCTGGAGTACGCTGGTTGATTCAAGGAGTTAGCCCGATATGGATATGCCACTGTTGACACGGTGATGAAAAGGAATGAAAGGTTTATTAGAGGTTTGAAGCCAGAATTGGCGAAGGCTACTATGCCACACATTAGAGACCCATATGATGTGGTAGTGGAAATGACATTGAGATATGAGGAGATGTTAGCTTGTTTGGAGAAGAAGAAGGAGGTCCAGATTGGACAGGGCCAAAAGCGAAAGTTTTTCCACAAGAATATGCTTAGAAGGGAGGAGCAGCGAAGAAGGGAAAGTCCGAAGTAGTCTGTTACAAATGCAACAAGAAAAGACACTATGCCCATGAATGGCGTACTGGAAAGGGAAAAGGAAAGAAGGTGATTGGAAAGAAGAACCATGTGCTTTAATTGTGATAAGATCGGTCACTAATAGAATCAATGCAAGGAGCCCACAAAGGATGGAATGGGCCATGTGTATGCATTGGACCCCGCTGCTTCAAGGCTAGCAGTACAGGAGAAGGGAAAGGCTGTGTTAGAAGGCATGCTTTAGACTCACGGTATGTCTGTTAGCGTTTTGTTTGATTATATCTTGATGTTCGATAGATTAACTTAACCTAGAACCCACATATTGAGTTACTTCCTTAAGAGATGCAAATCCGATGGGTGGGTATGCGAGGCTTGTGATGAAATGTGACCACTTAGAGTTTGACTTGCTAGGTTACACCTTTTTTTGCAGTTTTCAAGTGTTTGACTTTGTTGGGGTCGGAATTATATTAGGTATGGATTGGTTAAGTAAGTATGATGCTAGGATATCTTGCCATGGTAGGAAAATATGTCTTAGACGCCCTAATAGTAGTGATCGAAGAGTTTATACCGTAGAAACCCTGGTTATGAGGCGAATGCTTTGTTGGGTTTTATGGAGTTAGAGAACGAGATAAATCGAGTTTTTGTAGTAAGAGAATTCATGGATGTGTTTGAACCTGTGGTTGGATTGCCGCAGAAATGAGCCATTGAGTTTCAGATTGATTTGGTGCCTGGTGCAGAACCGGTGAGTAGGCTACCAAGCAGGATGACACCTACAGAGATGAAGGAACTTAAGGTGCAGTTGATGGATTTGAAAGACAAGAGTATTATTAAACCAAGTAGTTCGCCTTAAGGAGCAACCGTAGTATTTACTAAGAAGCCGGACAGATTGTTAATGTGAGAAATGCGGATTACGAATCTTAAGGCTAGGATTAACACTAGAGGGGGGTGAATAGTGTTTATAAAGAATTACTAAATCTTTTTGAGTTTATGTTAATTTAAACACAAGTGTGTGCAATATACAGACACAGATATGATCACAGAAACAAACACAGATGCAGAAATAAAATAAAAAGCAGTAAAGGAAAGAACACACCGGATTTTATACTGGTTCGGAGTTACCCTACATCCAGTCCCGCAACACAAGTACGAATTTCCTTTCAAAAGCAATCTTTACAATTACACCATCGATTTCAAGGCTACGAGGTACACCTTCTAGAATCACAATCCTTTGGGTAGAGATACTTGATTTTCTGGCCTACAAGCCCACCACTTGATTTTACGGGCAACAAGTTCACCCAATTGATTTCCCAAGGCTACAATCACACCTCATCACGCTTAATTGATTTTCAAGGCTACAATCACACCTTTTCTCACTAAGTCGATTACAAAAGCCCTATAACTCTGAATAGCACTGAGGATCTTGTTGAGATAGTGATAGAAAATCAAACTACGAATGATCGAGTTCAATTCAATGTAGATTTCGGTAGAGTAATGATAAGAATATTTATTAAGAAAAGTGGAAGAAGAAGGGGAGTGAAAAATCAGAAAATATGATGTAAAATTTGTTGAAACTGACCTCAATTTATAGAAGAACAACAGCCATGTCCATTCGTGAAGAGTTATGGCAAGTAGACACTTCTTTTGAAATCGAAATTTTGAACTCAACTGACACCATGAAGACATGGTCACCATGAGTATGTCGACATGGTCACCATGAGTATGTCAACATCCCAAAGAATTTTTTGATGATTTGATTTTCTTTGAAAATAACATTTGTCTTATATTAAAACTATTTTAAACTTTATAAATATACTTGACTATAGTTAAAATTCGTAAGTAAATATAGAGAATAATATATATACAATTTAACTATAATTTTATATTTAAATCTAATTATAAATATTCAAAATTTAAATATACTATATTAAAAGATAGTTTAAAATCAGGAGTAATTTGACTTTGAAATTAAAGATGATTTTGAGGCTAAAATTATTTAAAATCAGGATAGATGTTTTTGATGCTTTTAAAAGGAAGGTTTTGAAATCATTTTGAAAATAAGATATAATTTTGAAAAATAATTTTGAATAAAAGGTTAGTGAATACAAAACAATGTTCTACTAGATTTTTCGTAGGTTCCATCCCTTTAACAGGGTCGAAGTGGCTTCCGTTTCACGAATAAATTGGATTTTAAGATGTCAGTGCTTTTCTAGGAGTTTTAACAAAATTTTCTAGTTAAAGAATAAATTACTTGAATTCTTGAACTCTTGATAATCTTGATACTCATGAGTCTTCAATCTTGATATCTTGAATCTATATACTGTACACTCTGCATTCTTGATACCTGCATGGTTAAATCGTGCATATACATATATATCTAAACTTATAATTTTAGTATTTATATTTTATAATCTACTTTAAGGTTGTTGTCATCAAAACCATCATATCACGGACTAACAATCTCCCCCTTTTTGATGATGACAACCTTTGTTTATAAAATATTATTTCTATCCTAATAACTCCCCCTAAAGCTAATAACTCCCCCTTAATCCATGCCCTAATTACCCATCCTTCTTCTCCAAAGATAGGGTATGCGTTAATAGCATCCCAATTTTCATTTTCATTGGTGAGAGAGACAGGAGGATGCGCTTCGTTATCATCCTTGTGTAGGGAGGAAATCATACATCGTATTGCATCAAAATGCCTTTCTTGCTCCTTGATCATCTGCATTTGACCCAATTCTAAGTGTCGTTGGTTACAGAGAATGAACGAGAGAATATTCTTGAATGAATTAAGAGTTTCTTTAAGATTTTCGGATAAATTGTGAATTGGATTAGCCATAGTTGAATTTGTGAAAGAAATGAAGGATTAGAGGATAAGAAATAATTTTCAGTGAAGAATTCTGGAAGAAATAGGTATATATAGGTGTAGAAATTCGTTTGAAATGAATAGACATATGGTAGTTATTCAAATTTCAAATTCAAAATGAATTGTCATTTCTGACCAGTACATGTCGACATGGTCATAAGGGGTATATCGACATGGGTTAGTGAAAAAAATGTGACTAATTAGATTTTGTGAATAATTGTGTGTGTGTGTGTATATTTATATAATATACTAACATTTATTCTGGAGATAAGATAAGCTAGATAACATAAAGGAAATTTCATTTCATTGCATACTAAGATGATACAACGATTAAACATATGAAACTACATGAACTTACGAATTAAAACAAGCTAAAACACATACAACAAAATACGAAAAGATAACACTAGTTAGAGGATGCTGATGATGATGAAGAAAGTCCAAGTTTCTTGCTGACTTTGGAAATGAACTTGTTCATCTTGGATGAAATTTTGTCCAACTTCTTACTAACGGATCGTTTAAGAATCCATTGATTCTCAACAATCGTCTTTTAGTTTTTGAGAAGGGTTTTGGTGGATGGATTAGGAGGATAGTCGATGCTTTCCAAATAGGTTTCACCTTCTTCTTCTTCAATTTCCATTTCATCCCCTTCTTCTTCTTCTTCCTCTTCTTCTTCTTCCATTTCCTCATGAGCCAAATGCTCTTCCTTTTTGGCAAGGGTCTCATAAGGTTGAAAAACAAATGGAATTTTCATAAGCGAAATGTTGGAATGATTGAAAACTTTTCTAGAAACAAATTCTTCGTCTTTGAAGTCCACTCCAAAATAGTTGAAAATCCAAGTGAGATAAATTCCATGATACAAAGTATCTCACCCATTTCAAGATTTTTAGGACAAAGTTCATCCAAAATAACTTATGCCCAATTTATGTCATAATTTCCAAAAATAGCAAAAAGTGTTTTGCAAACTTTTGAAGTAGGATTGTTAAAATTCCCCGATTTTGGGGTCAAAGCATGTTGCAAAAGAAGATTGACAATTCTTGCCTTTGGTCGAAAATTTCGATTTTTGAATTCAAAATTATCAATCCCTTCGAAAATGTGATGAAATGTCTCACGATCATTTTCATCGATTTTAAAATTAGAAAGATACATTACCGTACACATGCAATTGAGAATGGTTCCCAAAAGATCACAATTCAAAACAATTCTATTGTCTTTGACACTACTCCAAATTTCATCCTCATTTCCATTATAAAATCCACGGTTTAAATTAGCATAGAAAATTTTGACAAGATTTGGATAGCAAACAAAATCATTTTGAGAAGCATCAACAAGACTAATAACTCCATTGTTTGCAAAAGGAGAATCAAGTTCATAAGAAGGAAAATCTTGAAAAATGGCAAACTTTCCGGGATGGACTTTGGCATAATTAGCATAATTGATGTATGCTTTTATTGCCTCCAGATCATTGAATAGTTGCTCTTTTATTTTTGTGGAAATTCTCATGGTGGAGGGGTTGCTTGAAGAAGCCATTAAAGTAGAGAATAGAGATCTTGAAGTTTTGAAGAGAGAGTTTGAATTTGAAAATGAGAGTGAAAAGATGTAATAAAAGATAGTGAATAAATAGATTCTCAAAGGACACATTCTCTGGTCAAAAGGTAGCTTTTCAAAGAATTGAATGAAGTGAAAAGATGGAGGGAGATTCAAATATTTGAATTCAAATTTTGAAATTCAAATTCTGGTACCCTTGTCGACATCATGGTAGGGACCATGTCCACATGTGCCGGTGAATTTTTGTGAATTATTTTTCCTAAGTTCTCTAATAAATTTATATACTTTATTATATATTTTTGAAATATTATTGGACTAATAATATATTTCAGAAAGTATTATTATACTATTAAAAATAATAATATAAAATAAATAAATAAATAAATAATAAAATAATAATAAAAATATAAAATAAAATTTTAAAATTCAAACAACACGCCAATTTAAAATCAATTAATCAAACAATCAAACATCTAATTCTAAGCAAGCAATTTCAACCAATTATGTTGTAAATGTGTACCATTTCTGAGTCCGTTTCTCTGAATTCGTCGAAGTCGTGAACTGTCGTGAAACACAAATTTGAATTATCTGTTTTCAGATCATCATCGCTTGAGGATGAGTCTGAGTCATCTAGAGTAGCAGTAAATGCACGTTTCGGTTTCTTTGCTGGATCATTATTCATAGGAGGATTTTGCCTATCTGGATACGGACGGTCTCTTTTGATATGGCCTGGTTCATCACAGTTGTAACATTTGACATTATTTGGCACTACATTCTGATTTCCAGAGTTCTTATAGTTGTTTCTCTTGAGATTATTCATCTTTCTGTATTTCAGGAATTTCCTAAAATTTCTGGTCATTAAGGATTTTTCTTCATCATTATCGCTGTTTGAATCTGATCCATCAGTCAATGCATTAAATGCCATTGATTTCTTTTCAGATGCTTTGCTTTCTCTTCTCCCGATCATTTGAACTTCATACGACATTAGATTTCCAATTAATTCTTCTATCCTTAAAGTACCGATGTCATTTGCCTCTTCGATAGCAAGTGTCTTTTGATCCCATTCTGGAGTAAGAGAAATTAAAATCTTTCTGACTTGATCTTCTTCAGAAAATTCCTTTCCCAAAGATATTAGAGAGTGCACAATATCCTGAAATCTGCTATACATATCTGAAATAGACTCATTAGAATTCATTTTAAATAATTGAAACTGATTTGTGAGCATGGAAATTTTGGTATGTTTAACTTTGTTGTTCCTTCGTGGGTAACTTGTAAAGTTTTCCAGATTTCATATGCAGACTTACAAACTGACACTCTATTGAATTCATTTCTATCTAGTGAATAAAAAATATTCATTGCCTTAGAATTATTTTGTGCAATAGTCTTTTTCTCAGCAGTCCACTTTGCAAAATCAGTTATGGGTTCAGAATATTCAGTTTGTGTAATATTCCAAGTGTTTACTCCTATAGATTGTAAATATATTTTCATCCTACATGCCCAATATGCATAGTTACTATCATTAAAAAGTGGTGGTCTGACAGTGGACTGACCTTCTACAAATGAACTAGCGACAGGAATACTAGTGTTAGTAACAATACCAGTATAGGTAGCCATTTTGAAAAATTTTCAAAAATCAGATTATGAAACTTTGATAACCTTGCTCTGATACCAATTGTGAGAAATGCGGATTACGGATCTTAAGTCTAGGATTAACACTAGAGGGGGTAAATAGTGTTTATAAAGAACTATTAAATCTTTTTGAATTTATGTTAATTTAAACACAGACGTGTGCAATATACTGACATAGATATGATCACAGAAACAAACACAGATACAGAAATAAAATAAAAAGCAGCAAAGGAAAGAACACACCAGATTTTATACTGGTTCGGAGTTACCCTACATCCAGTCCTGCAACACAAGTACGGATTTCTTTTCAAAAGCAATCTTTACAATTACACCCTCGATTTCAAGGCTACGAGGTACACCCTCCAGAATCATAATCCTCTGGGTAGAGATACTTGATTTTCCGGGCTATAAGTTCGCCCACTTGATTTTACGGGCAACAAGTTCACCCAATTGATTTCCCAAGGCTACAATCACACCTTATCACGCTTGATTGATTTTAATGGCTACAATCACACCTTTTCTCACTAAGTTGATTACAAAAGTCCTATAACTCTAAATAACACTGAGGGTCTTGTTGAGATATTGATAGAGAATCAAACTATGAATGATCGAGTTCAATTCAATGTAAATTTCGGCAGAGTAATGGTAAGAATATTTATTAAGAAAAGTGGAAGAAGAAGAGGAGTGAAAAACCAGAAAATCTGATGTAAAATTCGTTGAAACTGACCCCTATTTATAGAAGAACAGCAGCCATGTCCATTCGTGAAGAGTTATGGCGAATAGACACTTCTTTTGAAATTGAAATTTTGAACACAACTGACACCATGTCGACATGGCCACCATGAGTATGTTGACATCCCAAAGCATTTTTTAATGATTTGATTTTCTTTGAAAATAACCTTTGTCTTTTATTAAAACTATTTTAAACTTTATAAATATACTTGACTATAGTTAAAATTCATAAGTAAATATAGAGAATTATATATATATATATAGAATTTAACTATAATTTTATATTTAAATCTAAGTATAAATATTTAAAAGTTAAATATACTATATTAAAAGATAGTTTAAAATCAGGAGTAATTTGACTTTGAAATTAAAGATGATTTTGAGGCTAAAATTATTTAAAATCAGGATAGATGTTTTTGATGCTTTTAGAAGGAAGGTTTTTGAAATCATTTTGAAAACAAGATATAATTTTGAAAAATCATTTTGAATAAAAGGTTAGCGGATACAAAACAATGTTCCACTAGATTTTTCTTAGGTTCCATCCTACTTAGGGTTCCACCCTTTAACAGGCTCGAAGTGGATTCCATTCCACGAATAAATTGGATTTTAAGATGCCAGTGCTTTTCTAGGAGTTTTAACAAAATTTTCTAATTAAAGAATAAATTACTTGAATTCTTGAACTCTTGATAATCTTGATACTCATGAGTCTTCAATCTTGATATCTTGAATCTCTATATTGTACAGTCTTCATTCTTGATACCTGCATGGTTAAATCCTACATATACATATATATATCTAAACTTATAATGTTAGTATTTATATTTTATAATCTATTCTAAGGTTGTTGTAATCAAAACCATTACCTCACGGACTAACAGTTAAGACTATGTATCGATTGCTGCAAGTTGGATGAGAAAACGATAAAAAATCGATATCTGTTGCCTAGAATTGAGGATTTGTTCGGTCAGCTGAGTAGAGCCAAGGTATTTACTACGTCATCTTAGAGTAGCGAAGGACAGTATACCTTTAAATGACGTTTAGGACAAGTTATGGATCGTATGAATGGTTTGTTATGTCATTCGGACTAACTAATGCGTTGGCATTCTTTGTGGATTTGATGAATCGGGTCTTTCGAGAGCACTTGGACAGGTTCACATTAGTCTTCATAGATGATATTTTGATATACTCTAAGGATGAGAAGGAGCATGAAGTTATCTTACAGTTGTGCTTAAGATGTTGAGGGAGCATCAACTTAAGGTGAAATCTTTGAAGTGCAATTTCTGAAAGAAGGAAGTGAAGTTTCTTAGTCATGTAGTCTAGAAAAAGGGTTGTCTGTAGATCCGACAAAGATTGAGGTGGTGAATTATTGGAAGAGACCCGAGATAGTGACTGAGATAAAGAGTTTTCCAGGGTTGGCCGGATATTATCAAAGGTTTATAAAGGATTTTCTATAGATAACTGCACTGATGACTAAGCAAGTGAGAAAGGATGTGAAGTTTGTGTGGACCGTCAAGTGTGAGGAACCATTACAGAGCTTGAAACACATATTTACTCATGCACCGGTGTTAGTGGTTCCGGAGGGGAATCAGGACTTGGTAGTTTACGGATGTGTGTGGCACTTGGTTAGGAGCTATACTAATGGAGAGGGGTAAAGTGATTGCCTATGCATCTCGATAGTTCAGACCACATGAGGTTAGGTATCTGATGCATGATTTGGAGTTAGCTACGGTAATATTTGCCTTGAAGGTATGGAGGCATTAATTTTTGGGAGAGGGGTTCGAGCTATATACAGATCATAAGTTGTTGAAGTATTTATTCTCCTAGAAGGAGCTGAACATGAGCCAGCAAAGATGGTTGGAGTTTATTGCTGCTTATGACTTTGGAATTGAGTATACACCCAAAAATGGAAACAAGGTAACAGATGCACTTAACAGGAAACATAAGAATGCAGTTTTAGCTATGATTGCTGAGTGGAAGGATTTAGAAACATTGTCAGCTTGCAAAGTGTAGTGGAGATCCGAGGCCAAGTCTAGTGGAGGATCTGCTAGGTTATCTTCTTTAGAAGTCCAACCAGTATTGGTTGAGAAGATTGCTTCTAAACAGGAAGTGGATCTAGTATTAGCTGAAAGGATTGGGAAATTATAGGACGGAACGGATATCGATGACTTTAAAGATTTCAGTCTTGACCAAAGTGGATGGTCAAGAAAGAAGGGTAGATTATGTGTTCCAAATGTGGGAAACATAAGGAAAGAAATTTTGGAGGAATGCCATCGTTCGAAGTTCGCTATACATCCAGGAGGAACAAAGATGTATTAGGTTATGAAGAGAAGTTTTTCTTGGAAAAATGAAAAGGGATGTTGGCTTATGGGTGAAACAGTGTTTGAACTATCAGCAATGAAAGCCGAACATTAGAAGCCAAGTGGATTGCTTCAGCCATTGGATATTCTTATATGGAAGTGGGATTCTATTTTTAAGGATTTTATTGATGGGTTGCCAAGATTTAGTAGTGGAAATAAAAGTGTATGGGTCATAATAGACACATTGACCAAGAGTGCCCATTTCATTCCAGTTAAGTCAAATAGGATGGCACCTGTATTAGCTAAGTTATTTCTAATGAACGTGGATAGACTACATGGAATTCATAGTAGTCTTGTTAGTGATAGAGATTTCTTATTCACTAACGAGTTCTGCAAGATTCTACAGGAAAGTTTAGGAACAAAGCTCAAGACGAGTACCGCCTACCATCATAGACAGATGGGCAAACGAAAAGGGTTTACAAGATCTTGGAGGACTTATTACGAGCTTGTGCATTGGGCTTCGAGGGATCATGGGAAGACCACATACATCTAGTTGATTTTTTGTATAACAACAGTTATCAGACTAGTATTAGGATGGCACCATTTGAAGCTTTGTATGGAAGACCATGCAAATCGCTTGCATGTTGGTTAGAGACCGGGGATAGGTTGTTCTTGGTCCGTATTTGGTAAAAGAAGTGGCATAAAAAATTAAGATGATACGGGTGAGAATGAAGAAAGCTCAATCTAGGCAGAAAAACTATGCAGATAAAAAACGGAAAGGTTTAGAGTTCTCTGTTGGAGATCATACTTTCTTCAAAGTATCATCAATGAAAGATGTTATCAGGTTCGGGAAGACGGGGAAGTTAGCACCAAGGTTCATAGGACCATTTCCTATTTTAGAAAGGATCAAGAAAATCACATAAGTATAGAGTTACTGAGTAGTTTGACAGGAATCTACGATGTTTTCCATGTATCTCATCTGAGGAAATATGTTAGGGATCCAGGCACTACTATAGCACAAATTATGTTAGGAGATTTAGTAGTGGAGCCAGACATGACTATTGTTAGGAAGCCTGTCCTAATAGTCGAGATAGACGAGAAGAAGTTAAGGAATAGGATAGTCAGATTGATGAAAGTCTAGTGGAGTAACGATACTAGAGAGTGTACGTGGGAGACTGATAGCAGGATTAGAGACGCCTATCCTTATTTATTTGATGGTATGTTTTACCTTTGATTGTTTTGTTATGTACCTTATCATAATTTCGAGGACGAAATTCTTTAAGAAGGCGAGGTTGTAACACCTTATATTTTTAGTAACATTAATTAGGATATTTAATCAGTTAAATTAGATAAAATAATGTGCCGATTAATGGATTGAGATTTAGGATCAAATTATGGGGTAGCCATGCCATATTAATGAATAGATAAATGAAGTAAAATGGACTTAAGTGTTAGGAAATAAGTAAGAGGAAAAATAGGAAGAAGGGTTCTCTAATACCTTAAACCTTTAGTCGTGAGTGCTTACTTTCATTGATTTGCAAAATTTAAAAGTAAGGAGCGGTCGGTCATCATTTTCAAGAGTAAGGATAAGAAAGTAAAAGAGGAAGCTTAGTCAACATCAAGTTTAATTCAAATCTCACATTTTTAATCACAAAGCTAAGGTGAATATTTACTACATCTCATTTTCTTATGGTTTTCGATTTTAAGGATAATCCAAAGTTTGCATGTTTAAGCAATGTTTTGAATGATTGAAAGTTTATATATACTTGTTGATGATCTATGTATATTTATGTTGATTATTATGATATGTTTGACATGAAAACCATATTAAAATTACCTTGCAAAATTAAATGTAGATCAGAAATAATATTTTAGAGGTAGGTTTCAATTTTCATAATTTTCTAAATTAATGTGGATTTTATATTAATTTTCTAGTAAAGAAAATGATTTATTAGGTTATAAATTATCTACAAATAAATATTTAGTTATTTGGGTCTGGAATTTTTATATGTTAGAAAACATATTAAATAGGATTTTTTGGAATTTTTATGGAATTTTCCTAAGTTATTTGGTGAATATATAAAATTATTTAAGGTATAGGACTAAAACGTTTTATATATTTAATTAAGGATAGGGGTATTTTGCAAAATAAAAGCATTGTTTAATTCTTAAAATATTGGCAGCACTTTTGAAAAAGTTATTTAGCAACCAATAAAATTTTAACAAACAACAGCAGTTAGTTAAAAAGTTTATCTTTTAAGTTAAAAACAAAAATAACATGTTTTTAGTGTGTTCCACCACTTTCGGCATAGGGGGTTCCGATCTAGACCTTTCGCCACCATTGGTTTCGAAACCAATGTGCATGGGATCAAGCTACTTGGTACGTAGCGCATTGGATAAAGCCGAAGGGTACTTAGTCAAATTTCAGGGTTCCGAAGGGGCTGGAGTATGCCTTGTTTTAAAAATCAATTGAGCGCCTGCTTTGCATTCGAAGGGTTAGGTTTCGACTCGGTTGGCTTCGACTGGGTCAAGATTTTTAAAAAGGAAAGCTTCGAATGGGTTGCACTATTTTATTTTAAGTAATGTTTTCGAAGGGGTAAAACCCCTAGCTGTCGCCTTTCTACCTTTCGAAGTTAACGATTTCGAAAGGTATACTTATCTTTCAAAATTAACCACTTCTCCATTGCTTTCGAAGGGATGGTTTCGACACTATCACTTCATCACTTACGAATAGGTTTTGAAGGGTAGGCTTTCAACTTATATGTTTTTAAATAACCCTTTTTTTCTTTTGATAACACAATGGTTTCGAAAGAGAAGGTTTTAATGGTTTCGAAAGATGCTTTTCCACATATTTTAAATTGAAACCAAGTGCTTCTGAAAGTTTGAGTTTCTAAAAGTTTGATGCTTCCAAAAGGTATTTAAAATGGTTTCGAAAGGGTGGTTCCGTAAAGGGCTTCGAAGGAGATGAAAGGCAGTGTTTTATTATGGTTTCAAAAGGGTTGAAATGGAAAGGTTTCCAAGGTTTCTAAAGGCAATGTTTTGAAGTGTTTTAAGATATGAAGTCTAAGGTTTTAAAGCTTCAAAAGGAAGGTTTTCAAAGTTTCGAAAGGGGTTTAAGAATGGATTCAAAAGGGAGGTTTTAGCCACTTGGCTTTGAAAGAGAAGCTTTCAATGGTTTGGTAGGGGTACTTTCAATAGAATCAAAAGGGGTACTTTCAACTGTTTATCTATTTTCATAAATTCAAGATTGAGTAAAGTGTGTTTATAAATATAACATGGCAAGGTGATTTTGAATAAAGCATAGAGCGTATGTATTTTCCTTGTGTGAGTTGATTTAAAGGTCTTAAATCATTTTGAAAAAGGTTTTCAAGAAAATTATGGGAAGGGATCCCTAAGTAAAAAAATGACTCAAATATTAGAATATCTCATAGGACTGGTATAGGGTCGCGCCTATACATCAGCCATTGGCCCCAGCTAATTTAGTCCGAAATTCCAGTGTGTAGGGCTTTGTCACAAGTAAGACTAAAATTAAGATTACATACATAACGGAATATATACATATAGGTTATTGGTGAGCCCGCAAAACCATTAGGATCAGGTGATCTTGGGAGATGTTAAGTTAGGGACAGACCGTCCAGAAGAGAAGTATTTAATTGATAGTTAAGGAAAGACTATCCATAAGAGGTGTGTCTAATAGATGTTAGATTATTTTATTATTTTTCTAGCAAACCAGAGTCAGCCAAAGGTTAATAGTTCTCCAAACAAAACTTGTTTGAACAGAGCGTTCTTTTCTTACCTGATATGTACGTTTACATAATGATGCTTTATAGTTTAACCAGTTTTGGTTGTGGTTAAAGATATACAAAAGGTATGTTTTAAAAGGATGTTGTTGAAGGAAAACCCGTTCCACTAAGCAGCATGGTCTCACTTAACATTAATAATCGGGATGTATAGTATTATCTCGGGTGCTCAAAAATTATTTGACTAAGTTGAGGGTTGAGGTTCTTTCAGATTCTTAGTGGATGACGAATAAAGCTACTGGAGGCGAGCTGGAGGCTAACAGATAGCTATTTAGGAGTTGCAATTCTAGTTTTAGTTGTTTTACCCTGCTGTGTGTATTATGTCTATTATGACAATATTACTCTGATCATCCAAAGGGGAATCTTCATATGTCGCTCTTGGCGTATTTTGGAATAAGTATATGATATCATTTCTTGGGAAACATTTTGTGATTATGGAATATGTGTTTGGAAATGTAATGGAAAAATGTTGTTTTGAAATCTGTGATTTGTTTCATATTCGAGTGCTTCTGATATTATAGATACCATTATCATATCTGTATTTAGTCGTCGGAAATTAATACTATAAATGACTGCAACATCTGTAGCACTTAGCATAGGGCCTTTAAATAGGGGATGTTACAAAATTGTAACACAGAAATGGGGATGGCTGTGATTGCGAATGATAATAACGAACGTTTTCCAACAAAAATAAAAACCAAATGGCGAGTTTGTATCAATTGTCGAAAACTTAATTCAGCCACCAGAAAAGATCACTTTCCTCTTCCTTTCATCGATCAAATACTTGAACGCTTAGCTGGCTATGAATATTATAGTTTCCTTGATGGTTACTCTGGCTAAAACAAAATCCCTATTGTGCTAGAAGACCAACACGAAATGACTTTCACCTGTCCCTTCGGAACTTTCGCTTATCGTCGCATGCCCTTTGGACTTTGTAATACTCCTACCACTTTTCAAATATGTATGATGAGTTATTCTGATATGGTGGAGGATTTTCTTAAAATATTCATGGATAATTTTTCTATCAATGAGTCGTCTTTCGATCAATGCTTCCATCGTTTAGAACATGTCTTAAAACGATGTAAGGAAAAGTCACTCGTGCTTAATTGGGAAAATGTCATTTCATGGTGAGTAGAGGAATAGTCTTAATCCATATTGTTTCAAAAGATTGTCTTGATGTTGATAAATCCAAAGTCGACTTAATTGGTAACCTACCTCCGCCTAGGTCAATTGAGGACATTCGCTCATTGCGTGGCCATGATAGAATTTATAGGAGGTTAATCAAAGATTTTTCAAAAATTTCAAAACCACTTTCAAATCTGCTTACCAAAGGCGTTAAATTTGACTTTTCCAATGAACACAAAATGACTTTTAATTGGATTTCTAATCCCAAATATAAATTAGCTAAAAATAATCTATTTAAAGGGTATCTTAATAAGGTTAGCTATAATATTAACTTATTTAAACACAACAATTATATTTTTAACACCAACGGTATTAATATTAATATTTTTTCAAATTCGTATGATGATCGAACTATTAATCATAAATTACTTATGATTAAAGATTCATAATTATCTATTAAGTTTAGTTTTAATTTTTGTTCTTATCTTTGGTGTTATTAGTTTATAGATATCTTAATTCTATTGTTTTTATCCTGTTTAGTCTTATATTAGGTTTTATTTCCTACCTCATCTGTACATATATATGTATATTAATTATATAAATATACATATATATGTAAAATTCTTATTTTTTTCCTTAGTCAGCCTTTAGATACAGGTATGGGTGATAGGATGTTAGGCTCTTTTCGCAGGTTCCCATTTCTTCATATTGTAGGATTTCAGATTGTAGAGAGGCTATTAGAGTAGAGTTTTCCACTCAGGATTTCTTTCAGTTCCACCACTGATGCAGGATACTTTCATCTCTATTGTGGCGCATTATCTTCAGGAGGATCCATGCTTCAGCTTGGCACTTCTTCCTTTGTACAGAGTCTCTAGCGCAGATTTCCCATTCAGCATCATATTCATTTACACTTCAGAGTTGATGCTTCTTTATTCCTTCCGATCCAGATGCATGGAGCTTTCTTCTAAGTTTGTGATGCATAGAGCTACTTAGACGGATGGAGCATCACATTCTTTTGATTCTAGGTACTCCTAACACCTTATTATCGGGTGGTGGCCATTCCGAAACTCGATATCGTGGGGTGATAGGTGGTGGCCTGGCCGGAACTCATCTTAGGGTTACCTGATTTTTCATTATTACTTGTATTTAGTTTTGTTACCTGCCAGGCATGTTGGCAGCACCTTATTATTGTGGTATATATATTTGCATGCGTGATCTCCTCTATTTACAGAGGACCACACATTTTTCTCAAAAAAACAAAGCGACTTTTAAAACCATGAAATTGATCTTAACCTTAGCACATATAATCCTACCCCTAGATTGGACTCTGCCTTTCAAACTAAAATGTGACGCATCTGACTTTGCCTTTGGAGCCATCTTAGGAAATCAAGTCAATAAACTCCCTTATATCATCTATTATGCTAGCAAAACTCTAAACGATGCTCAATTGAATTACTCAACCACTAAAAAAGAATTTTTAGTAGTTGTCTTCACTCTCAAAAAGTTCAAATCATATCTCATAAGTTCAAAGTTTATAACTTACACTGATCATGCTGCATTGCGCTATCTGCTTTCGAAAAAAGATGATATCCGTTGGATTCTCATTCTTCATGAATTTGACCTAGAAATACGAGATAAGAAAGTTCTGAAAATGTTATAGCCAATCATCTCTCTCGCATTATGCATAAGATTACCAATGACACTCAGACCAACGAACACTTTCCCAACAAACAAATACTTTCCAATTCTAGTACACCTTAGTATGCCGACATCATAAATTATCTTGTCATAAACGAAATACCTTACTAGTCGAAACAAGACAAAATTTTTTATCTCCAATGTTCAAAACTTTATTTGGACGATCTTTATGTCATTAAATACTGTCCTAATCAAATCATTCGTAGATGTGTCCCTGATCACAAATATCATAGCATTTTCCCTTTTTCACATGATCAAGCTTGTGGAGGACACTTTGGAGTAAAGAAAATCGCTGCAAAAAATTTGCGGTATGGATTCTATTGGCATATTGTTTTTTGTGACACATACGAATTTTGTGCTAAGTGTGCTCAATCCAACAAATGGTATGAATCTCCAAGCGAAACATGATGCCTCTAAACCCAATTCTTGTCATCGAAATTTTTTACGTTTGGGGCATCAATTTTATGGGCCCATTTCCTAATTCCTTTGGAAATCTTTACATCTTACTTACCGTAGACTACGTCTCTAAATGGGTTAAGGTTATTCCTACCAGAAAGAGCGACAACAAAGTCATTATCAAATTTTTGAAAGAGAACATTTTTTCTTAATTAGGTTACGCCTCGAGCTATTATAAGTGACGGTGGTACTCATTTTTTAATCTCGCCTTCGAATCTCTTCTTAAGAAATACTCAATCATCCATAAATTGTCTACTCCATTTCATCCACAAACTAGCGGCCAAGTTGAAATTTCCAACAGAAAATCAAATAGAATATTGAAAAGACTATCAATTCCAATGGAAAAGATTGGTCATCTAACTTAATTGATGCCCTTTGGGCATTTCGTATAGCTTATAAAACCAACCTTGGAATGTCACCATATCGCTTGACATTTGGAAAAGAATGTCACCTCCCTGCCGAATTGAAACATCGAACACTATGGGCAATCAAATACCTTAATTTTGACTTGGAAAAAATAGGATCGCATCAAAAGTTACAACTATCAAAAGTTAAAGAACTGAGAAATAAAGCCTGCAAAAATGCAAAGATTTATAAAGACAAAATGAAAATGTATCGTGATAAATTGATACTTTGAAAGATATAGGCCAAAAGGTTCTTTTATGTAATTCTAGGCTTCATTTATTTTTGGGCAAACTAAAATCTCGATGGATTGGACCATATATTCTAAAGACGGTGTACCCATATGGCATGATCGAAATCGAAAATCCAATGGATGGATCTATTTCGAAGGTCAATAGGCATTAGCTGAAGCCATTCTTAGAATTTGCGCAATATAAGGACAACGAATTCGTGGACCTCCACGAACCCAGTTATGCTTCATGAGACACCTCGATCATGTCAAGTTGTAAATACTATGTTTTCCTTTTTTAAGCATTTGCATGATTTAGACAATAGGAACGCTGCCTCATTCAAGTATGAGGTGGGTATCATTTATATTTCATTTGTGCATCATTCATTTGTTATCTCATGTTTCAAAAAATAAATTCAAACACGACTTGTTTTAGACTGGTACAACAAAGTAAATTAACGACTTTAGTCGTTTGATGGTATTTTTTTACGATTCACTAATACCAAATGAAAGATATAATAAAAAGTTGAATTACGAGCGACAATAATGTAACTAATATATAAGAAGATTCATAAGTAATGTTTATAAAATTTATCCTAAACTGTAATCTTTGTTAAATAAGTGGTTGATTTAAAGTACATGCATTGACATTTTTAAATCTTTAAAACTAACTGGTGCAAAGATGATTTTATGTACCTCTCTGTTATTCTTCCACTAAAATAACCAAAAAAAAACTTTGCACATAAAAATAAATGCCTAAGTTACTTGTGTTCACCAGTCATGCTTTATATCATTTTCACGTAAGCCCAAGAGATAGTGCATGGATGGTATACCTTGGCTTGTGTGTTCACTCGTCATGCTATGTACCATTCTCACATAAGCCCACGAAGCAGTGTATGGATGGTACACAATCTCCTCGGTTTTCTAAGTTAGGTGTATTAAAAAAAATCTTTTTTCTTTTTATTTTTAATATAAACAGAGTAAGCAATTGAAATCCAAGCACCTTCGACTTTGTCGATTTGATTAGTTACAAAAAAAGGAAATAAAATACCACTTTGCCAACTATGGCAAGCAAATAAAGAATATATTTCATGGATGCACTATGTAATCAACCGAAAAAACTGACCAAACTAGAGTTTAACATATGAAAACTTGAATTATGTTGGGAATTTGTGACTAGTTGAGAAACTAAAAATTTCTAGAGATCGATTTAGACTTATATACATACTATGTTGCAATTATTCTTAAATAAATCGAATTTTCATTTGTATATAAATTTTCATTCATATACTTACATTAAGAGCATCTTATATTGCATTCGAATTTTATAGGTAGTATCCGTTGAAAACACTCGCGGGACACCACTCGTCCTACTAGGAACACCTAGCGGTTTATTGGATTGTTGCATATGCTTAATGCAATTGTGCTTTCTAAGAAAGTGTGACGAATAAATTGGTTAGATTAGGTAAATAAATGGTCTTTATTCGAGGATGAATAAAAGTCCAAATGAGGGTGAATTGTTTGACGTCAATTTATGCATTTTCTTTACGTATGTTTTACCTTAAAAGAGTACAACGCATTACATTTCATATGTGTTTTACAGGTTTTAAGGCGAGACCAAAGACTAAAGAATCATAAAGAAAAGCCACCAAATTGAAGATTTATTTATGAAATATTAGTGGTCCAGTAGTTATGCTTCAAAGTATACACCATGAGGTTAAGAGTTCGAGGCCTGGATAATGCATTATTGGTTTTGGAAGTTCATCAACCATAAAAAGTGAAGATTCTCCCATAGAAGGCATGCATTGTTGAGATATTATACACATGGATTTGAGTAGATATCATATCCACCTTTTGGTGAAGAAATATCATTTTTATGTAGGGAAATATACTCATAGATTTGATTAGAGCCAATCATGGATGTATCTATTAGGGAGAATATTTCATAGATCTACCAAATCAATCAAAATGAAAATTTGTCATTTTCTACATCATTGGATTGATTTTATGGCCATATACATGAAGAAAAGGGTCCTCCATGCCTATAAATACTCTTACTGAAGACCATTGAAGTATCCCCTTTTTAGAATAGTCTTCTTGTTTTTTATCTTATTCGCTTGTAATAGTAGTTGGTTAACAATGGCTGCTGATTAGGTTTGACGGCATTTTAACTACTACTAAGTTTTTGTTTTTTATTCTCAATAATTATTACTTTCTTTTGTGCAAACTTTAGTAAAGTTTTGTTCTTCTTCTCTTAGTTTATTTCGCATCTTTCTACATAGTTAATTGTGTTGTCTAGTCAATTTGATTTGCTAGAACACAATTACTATTTTATTTTCTTTCTATGTTCTTCCATTTAATTGTTTTTATTGTCTTGACTAACAATTGTATTTGATATAGATCCGATTGAGTTCGAATTTGTTTTAGATATAATATTAGTTTTTATTGATTTTTTTTAAAAATCACCTCTCAATTTCTTTTAACATGCCTAAGGGTTTCTTTTAAAAACAATGAATTTTTAATAACTCCTTTGTTCAACCTACATACTACACATATGTGCACTTGTAAAATTTATCACAATTTGTGCTTTTTTAATCTCATAGAAAATTACATTAATAGTTTTAATTAGTTAGCCTGCAACGATCCAAAATTTCATCGCTTTGATTTGTAAATATTTAATTAATTTCAAATGTTTAAATAATTGATTTTGAAAGCCTAAATAACTTAAATTTTATTATTTATTAATGATGGTGAACTCATTTTGAAAATTTGTTTACAAAAATAAGTAATTTGATGAAAAACTGAAAATGCGACCAAAAGCTGCTTTTTGGTTTTTCTTCTTTTTATCGAACGAAAAATTGTAGAATTTGTTGCACATACATATGCACTTTAGAACAACATTTATATACATGAAATAAGACAGGATAAAATGCAACAAGTAATAAATAAAGTAAATAAGACTTTTCTAATTGCCAATAAAAATGCCTTAGGTTATAATTTTGTAATTAAAAAGTACAAGAACTTTTCCTCTCCATCATTTCATCATGCGGGCCTGTTTTTATGGGTCTTGGGATGTCATTTCAAATGTAGTTTGGGGTTAAGATGATCTTTTAGCTGAGGAGGAAAGGGTAGGAAAAGTATGTAAGGGTATTTGGGTCATTTTCCCCTTCCATTTGTTTATAAAAATGAATCTACCATTCTCGTTTTTCATTTTGGATTTCACTTTTTTTTGCTTCCACTTTCACTCCATTTCCTTCACCTCCTAACCCATATTCATACTTGTAAAAACCAACTCATTTTAGCTCCAAATTAAAAGAACAAGCCCCATAACCTTAGTTATCTCTACCACCAAAAGAACAAAACTTAAAGTACTAACTCCACCAAATAACCTAGGCCATGTACATAGGGGAGTGTCTTGGAATTTTCGAGCTTGTATTTGCTAATTTTGGATGTGCAGTAGGAAGGAATAGCAAGCTTTTTCAAGGCCTAGATTGCAATTTTAAGTGAGGATCTTTACTTTAAGCTATACATCATTTTTGTGTATAAATGGTTAAATAATTTTTATATTGCTTGCTCTGATGTTATGATGCGTGGATCTTGAAGGGGTATGTGGTCGAGCACTAGTAGGGCGCTAGAGGAAGTGAAGCAAGCCCAAATCATGTAGGAAAGTGTGGTAACAAATTGAAGAAGCTTGGTCGAGGATAAAATTAACAAAACTTACTTTTCAATAACTTTAAATGTGAATGTTTTTATGTGTAAATATTGTTGCTTATGTTGTTGTTTATTTCATGTAATAATTACATTTCATGTAATAACTACCATTGTCGTTTAGTTTGGTTTGGTTCCTTCTTGGAAGTAAATGACGCAAATAACCATTTTGTTGTAGGGAACATATGGAAGGAAGTCAAATTGTTTCATAGAAGATAGGCCGTGACGAATCCACTTCAGGAAAAAAATGTATGTGGGATCTAGTGGGATTCCTCGCAACCATTGAATTTATTATTCTTACATTATTTTTATGTAAAATAATTGTATGCCATAGCTTGGTAGCTTGGATTTTCTACATGTGAACTTGATGTTTAAAAGTTGAACCTATTTGGTAAAGAAAAGAAGTAGCAGTATGTGTTAAGTACTATGGTGGTGCTAGCCTTTTTGTGAAACACTTTGAAAAGATGTTGGTTTGATGACATTAAGAACCCTTTGAGATGTTTTGGTTACCACTTGACTTCAAGTATCGGTTTAAATTCAACTATTAAAATATGACTTGGTCATTTAATTTCTAAAAGTGTTTTGAAATGATTTTTCAAACTTGACATTTTGTTTTTCACACCTTTTTGCAAAAGTATTGAAGTGGTTAAAAGCTATTTGATTTTCAAAACAAATTCATTAAAAGTATGGTCCATATAATGATAGTCGCTATGGATGTACTTTTGAAAAATTATAATTTTATAAAGTGTAAAGGGTTATATACTTTAGATATTTTGTAAATTCTTTTCAAATGTGTTTTATAAAAATTATATAAGTATTTTAAAGGAATTTGAAGTTTGATATATATTCTTGTATATTTAAACAAGTGATTCTATTTAAAAAGAAATTTTATAGAATGAAAATAGATGTAATTTGAGGTTTTAAATATATTCTTGTATATTTAAACAAGTGATTTTGTTTACAAAGAAATTTTATAGAATGAAAACAGATGTATAAAAGAAGTTTTATAAATAGAAAGTGGATTTATAAAAGAAGCCTGTAAATATAAAAGTGAGTCGTAAAAGGATTTTTCTAAAAGAATGTGATTTGATTTCCATAATTATATTTATAACTTATGGTAGTATGTAAAGTATTCTTTTCATACTTGAAAGTCTATATGGATCGTATACTATGTATATGACAAGTAATTATTATATATGCGATAGATAAAGAAAATAAGATAACGGTAAAATGGAAAAGATCACACCAGAAATTTTATACTGGTTCAGACCTTCCGTCCTATGAAGCTCCTCTTCGGAATTTAACTAATCAATAACCCTCATTCTGCCCGGAGGTACAGGCTTGTTACAATAGAAATATTTTGTCAAGAATGTGCTCTAATTAACACTGATATTAACAATATGTACAAGTCTTCCTATAATCTCCACTGGATATGTATAGATATGAATATATGTGTGCTTTGGAAATATGGAAGAAAACTGAACCAAAGTTAATGATCTTTGGTTGAAATATTTATAACAAATATGAGTATCTTGAATTTGAATGCAACGTAGATATAAAGAATAGAAATCAAAAATTCGTTACTTTAATTGTAAAATCATTGATGTATTTATAGTTGTAAAAGATCGATTTGAAGTGCTGCTACCATTTCTTTTTATTTCTAGAGTTGCTTCTGTTTGGAGTAGAACTGATTTGAAGAAGAGATGCAGAAGCAACCTTCCAAACTTGACAGTTGTGTATTTTAAAAAAAATCCCGTAGCCAAATCCAGATGTCTGGATTGTGATGACCAGATATCTAGTCATGTACTAGCTCGAAAAATTCCAGAGGCTGGGACCAGAAATCTGGAGGCACAGTACCAGACATTTGGATTATGTAAAAACTGTTCTTTTGTGTGAAGTGTGTATTTTATATCATATACAAAACCAGGGAGATTTTGCATATTATTTCTAAGATCGTATACAACATTTATCCCTCTACTGTTTTGATCCATGCTTCATGCTTCGATTTGTATTCTTGAGTATCTGCAAAAATAAGATACGAGATATATATGTACATTTACAGTTATATGATTTATCGTCATCAAAACATGTGGGTAGGAGTTCGTAACATTCTCCCCTTTTTTGATGATGACAAACTATGTAACATAAAACATATTTTACTCCCCTTATGTGTATGCATATTTCTCCCCTTTTTGGCATTATCAAAAAACAAGCGGAGAAAATAGAAAATGTTATCTGAAACATAGATCTTGTAGTGCATGATAACTGAAACATTAGTACATAAAAGGAGAAATGCATAAAAGAAAAATACAGTGAAAGAAAAACTAGAAACTACTGGTGATGGTAAGTCGAGTCAGAAAAACTTCCATAGGTATCATTATAGTAATCCCAAAAAGCGGAAGGATCAGAAGTATACTCGGGCCAAAGACGTTGATTGTTATATTATTCGCCCTCTTGGATAGACAACCCTTGAAAAGGCAAGAACCCCTGCTGATGGGGGAAAGGATCTTGCATATTAAATTCCTCACTTTCCTCTTTATCTGTTTCCTATAATGGTTCGACTTCCATGGCTTCTTTTCCTCATGGTTTTGTTAAAGACCCTGGAACAGAAGAATATATGGAGCAGGTGAAGGAGCTAATAGTGATGAGGATGAGGACTGGGATGATGATCGACCACGAACTTTCCTCATTACTTTCCCAAGAGGGGATACAACCTTATCCAGTGTTTTCTCGATTTTACCCATTCGAGAAGAAATGCTTGAGACAGATCTGTCAAGACAAACAACTTTCTTGCCTAAGATTTGTTGATTGCGAGATAAAAGTTGTTGATTTTGAATTGGTAAGTCACGATATGATTATATTGAAGTAGGTACTCCTCGGGCTTGTAATGACCCGAAAATTTCGATCCCGAAATTTTCAGATAGTTAGTGAACAGAAGAAAAGAGAAAGAAGAAGAAACAGAAAACACAAACTTAGAATCTCACATTCGCAGCGGATAAAATATAATAGCAAATAAAATAACAGTTACAAAGAAGAACTGTATCAGTACATTTATATTTTGCATCAGAGTTACAAAATTTCACAACACCGGACAGTTTAAAACAACATGTCCAGATATACAACTATAATAAATACAACGGGTACGCTCCATACGTTCCTGCTATCTAGCTCGCCTCCTGAGCTCCAGAACGTCCTTACCTGGAAATCTGTAACACTCGGTCTGACCCGAGCATTACATCAAAGTAACACCCGGGTCAGGCTGGAAACCAGCGTGAGTAAACCCATAAAATTTGAAATACCAATCAATGACATATATGAATACCAGGATAACTCGTACATTTTACGGGTTCTTATAGCCAACATTTATCATACAATGCATTCAGATTAAATGCCCATGTTACTCAATTCATTTTATTCCAGCCCGTTTAGTTTCACAATCCAATTTATAAAGAATTTACTATTCGAAGTGGTTTCGGGTACTACTGATACCCGACCCCGGTCTCTTCAAATACAACATCGATCTAATCCAAATTGTTAAGTTGTAAAACAATATAAATTCATGTCCAGGATATCATACCATATAACCATTCAACTCGGATAAATATCCTACATTATCACTGTTCACTCCAGTCATATCACAAAACATTGCCTATCAGAAACATCAAATTATCCAAGGCATTTAATATCACTTAATTGTTCAAAATCAAGATTTATCACTTTCCAATCAATTTAATTAGTCTCTAATTAAATTAATTACTAACTTTAATCACTTAGATTACCTTACTTAACATTAATTACAAACCAATTAATTAATTATCCTTTAATTATCCATTTTAATTTATCATCATTGATTAATAATCCTTTAATTTCTTTCATTAATTAAATTAATTAATGTTCCTATAATTACTTCATTAATTAACTATTCTTCCAATTAATTATATTTAATTACTAATCTTGAATTTATATCCTTTGTTAATCAACCTTAATTAATTACTTAAAGTAATTAACTAACCCTTTATTTACTTACACAAATTAATTTACTCCTTAATTAATTATGTTAATCAATTAATCCATTAATTAATTACACTAAGTAATTAATTAATTAAATTTATTAATCTTCATTCATCCCTTAATTAGTTATCATTAGCATATAATTTTTATCTTTTAATCAACGCTAACTTATATTTCTATATTAAATTTAACTAACTTAAAAAGAATTAAACTTAATAATTTTGAAGTTAAACAAATTATAAAATCTTTCAAATCTAATTAACTTTCAAAAAAAAACAATTTTCATTCATCTTTAAAACTCTTACATATTAAATATCTCAATTTATTAAAATAATTACCTTTGAAAAAGTTAGATTCAAAAGATATAAAATCATTTCAAACTTCAAATAATAGGATGTGAATTACTTTTGAAATAAAATATTTGATGCTTAATAAAATAGAGAAAATATAAAGTGTTAAGTTTTTAAACTTAAACCAAAAACCAAAATTTAAAACAAGATTAAACTTAACTTCATTAATTTGCTTAAAGGCCGGCCCAAAACCCAAACTACACCGACCCTAACCTCCATCTCTCCCCTACCTTTCATCAACCTGAACCCAACACTCACTCACGAGCACAGCAAACACACACACCCGAGCACAACACGCGATCAACACGACCCTAACATGAGTGGCGCTTCGAGCTGAAACTCAACGCACACGAAAACTCACTGACACACACACTGTCTCGTGCGCATGCACGAGACCCCGGCGCCTCCATCGCCACCGCCGACCTCATGCGCAAACCCCACTACGATCCTCGACCCAGAATCTAACCCCAGAACACATCAACACGAGCTCAAGCGAAATTTGGGAGTTCGAACCCCAAAACAATACTGCAGATGCCCGGAAGAACCCATCAACCACGACCATCCTACCACCTTTCGACGCCAAACTCCGGCCATGCGTGCGCAACACCCAAACACAACTCCACCTCAAACCAACCCCAACTCGATCACCCCTATGCTTCACGCGATCAAATATCACAAACTCAAAAAAAACAGTACCCCAAAACCCTACAAATCCAAATTCCCAATTCTATGTTGCATGATAAATTCAAATGGTATTTTTCTAGTGTTATGCAACATTAAACAAAGTTTCAATTCAAATTTCAAAACCTAAAATCAATCCAGTCACGAGAATTTGAAGAAAGCCCCAAATTCAGTTAATTTCAAAATTCAAATTCAATTGTAAGTTAAAAATTCTGAATTCAATTTTAAAATTCATGTCATGCATTATAGATTCAGGATATACATTTGACTCATAAAAATTCGAACCGAATTTACATGATATAAATTTCTTTTTTCTACTGCATTTCTTGCTTTCTGCAGTTTTTAACAGTTTCATCTGTATATATATATTTTAACACTTAAAAATCATATTTAAATTTAAACTCCACACTTGAAATATCAACTCAGTATTAACTTGCTGTATTTAGATTTGAGGTTTGTTCAGAAATTTTGCTTTGAACTTAAAAAAAACAGAGGAGTTCAATTTTCTTATAACATGCATAGTCAAAAATTAAAACTGTAAACAAATACTTCACAAATAAATGACATGCAAGAATTTCAGAGTTAACATTCAACATACAATAATTTTATATTTAAAGTTTTGATTTAAGAATTTACTCACCTTCTTTTGGGTTTTAAGCAGCAGATGTTTGATAAAATTTCATGCTTTAGATCTTGTTAATTCTAACTATTTTGTTTGGGATCCAAAACTTAACAGAGAATGGATAAGAAAATATGAAATTTTTAAACCAAATTACACTCTGTAACATGAACAGAGATACACACAAAAGAAATCAATCATGCACCCAGGTTTCAGCCATTAATATAGTTGTATTTAGGTTAGAAACAAACATGCATATATATTTCAAAACATACATCACAAGCTCACTTCAAAATTTATCTCATGCATCAAATCCAAAGATGTTTATGATCAGTTTACTCACCTGATTTTGCACATAACAGAGAACAGTTTTGTTACTGATTGAAGCTTGCTTGTAAATTTGAGATAACTTTGCTTGAGTTGCTACAGGTTCTAGATTTGAGACTAATCTTTGCTCAGGTAAAAAAAATGTTGAGACAACCTTTGAATCTGAAGTTGCTTAATTAGATCTGCTTACAGAACTTGCCCAGCTTCAATTTTAGATTAATTTGAAGTTGCATCTGAATTTGTTTTGAAAATATTTACAGATTTAAATGTTTGACATGTAAAACTTTACAAGTTACTTTCTTTTTTATCTTCTTTCAAATTTAAAGGGATACATGATGCCACTTGTCTAAATTGTAGACACTTGTTTATTTCTCAAGTTTTACATATGATTTAATTCTTTATTTTATAAAAATGCTTTTATATTAATATGGTAC
This sequence comes from Allium cepa, assembly GCA_030765085.1. Taxonomy (NCBI): domain Eukaryota; kingdom Viridiplantae; phylum Streptophyta; class Magnoliopsida; order Asparagales; family Amaryllidaceae; genus Allium; species Allium cepa. The sequence continues at coordinate 293,683,784 of CM060941.1, read as the reverse complement.
ATGTTTTTCTTTCCATATATATATGTACACTAAAATTCAAGTGTATATTAAAAGAAAGAATAAAATTCCAAACTATACTTATTCCATATAAAATTAAAAGAAAGCAAAGTAAATCTTTTTATTAATTTTTTTTAAGCTTATCATACATTTAAATAAATATTCATTTTATATTTTAAAAATATAGAGTTTTACTTTATATAGCTTTTGCAAAATATCATGTTGAACTCAAACAATAGCTCCCTACCTATCATATATATATATACATACATACATACATACATACTTATATACATGTATATGGACACATTTAAAGTTTCAAAGATAATAGATTTTTCACCTATCTATTTATATTTAATGACTTATTATTAAATTCATCATTTTAACTCAATTATCATTATAATTTCAAATTCACCTATATATATCCAGATATTCTAAATTATCAAATTTTATTTGTTTAATTCAAATAAAAATTTGTATCTCAATAGTTAAAAACCAGTTAATTATTCTATTAACTATTATTCAAAAACCGGGTTATCACATTCCTCCCCTCTTAGAATCTTTTCGTCCTCGAAAAGGAACGAAACCAGAATTAAAATACTATTTATCAGAAAAAATATTCTTTAAAGCACTTTTAAAACACTTTTAAAATATAAATAATATTATCAAATAATTTTTATAAAGATACTTTTAAAACACTTTTTATAACTCGATGTTTCAACCAGTCCATCTTTGTTCTCATAGAAATTCGGTCATACGTTGATCAGGGTACGACTGAAATTCTATAAGTACTTGGCGGACCCGTTTTCAACATCCAGTGAAAATACTTGGAAAATAATTTTATTGAAAATTTAGAAAACAGTTTTTGAAAATAGAGGATATATCTTTAGTGAGAATGCTCTGCAAATCATCACCCCCATCCATGGTCATAGTTACATTCCAGGGTTACGTTGCCATCGCAGCAAAAGTCCATGTAACTGCAGGCTCTCTGCGGCCTCTCGATTACGCCATGGAACCCACACAACAGATCACAGTTACATCCAGGGTTACGTTGCCGTCGCAGCAAAAGTCCATGTAACTGCAGGCTCTCAACGGCCTCTGATTTTCGCTGTCAAAATGAAACTTCTCTACTCCTACATAGGTCGCAGTCTGCCGTTATAAAATCAAACACAGACTGTTGTCTCTCGGCGGCACACACGACTTTTGCTATGTTATACCATAGATTGCAGTTACATCCTGGGTTACGTTGCCGTCGCAGCAAAAGTCCATGTAACTGTTGGCTCTCAACGGCACACATGACTTTTGCTATGGTATACTCGACTCATAATCCTCAGAAACTAGTTTTGTCCGGACTCCTCACAGGATCAACTTTAGAACCCCCCTGGGGCTCAAGGCAGCACCACCCTGTGGTACTCCTCAGAAGTTCATTTCAAGGGAGCGCCTTTTTCCCCAAAGCCATCATCAAAACATTTTATACTATTCACATATAGTATCTTCAAATCATACACCTAGTATGATCTCATACAAAGCTCCTTTACTCAAAATCGATTATTCCAAAATCGATAATTCTCAAACTAGGCTTTCCAAAAATCAATATTGATTTTACCCAAAAATCTAAAGCCTTTCCAAATCCAAAGGTTCCCAAAACCTTTTCCCAAAATCCTCATATGATCCTTTATATATAGAGATATATATAAAATTCTTGATAAAAATCTTTGGATCATTATAAACTTATATAAAAATCCTTTTATACTTCAAACACTTTCAAAACAAATCCTTTTTCTTTTGCCAAAAGATTCATCAAGGGGAGTTTTATCTTATAAAACAAAGATATTTACTTTGTTTACTCAAAATCAGATATTCAAATTTGATTACTCCTTACAAAACCACTTACCATAACACCTACTTCCAAAAACAAAATTTCAACCATAGAAATATCCAATTTCTATTTTATTTCCTCATATATTTCACAAAATATATTTTCACTTCAAAAACCATTTCAAATTTCTTGTCCACAAACTTCAATATCAATTTCATTCCAATCTGTACGATGTACACATATCATTCATACGCTATACCAATCTGATCGCTCACTCGATCACACAATTTCACTTCCAAACTAGTATTGTCCACCCGATTTTCTAGTGCGGACACAGATCTGGTTTCTTGATCAGAAACCGTTATTCTCCTTGCATAGCCATAACTATGATAGAGAATATCCAGAACCAATCAGCAATCCATATCCAGGTTCGCCGTTGAAAATCGAGTGAAATATCCTACTCGGATCGATATAACTATCTCGAAATTCTGTGCTCGAATCTGGATCAAATCACTATGCGAATAGAATAACATACGTACACCCTACGCATTTATCTTTATTGGTTATTAGCCCAATCAATTCTCTTTCTTTTCACATTCACTTTAATTTTCATTCACTTACTCACAATTTCCTTAATCCACATTTGGATTATTCCTTAAATTCTTATCTCGATTGGGTATTTAACCAATAACAGTTTAAACTCTGTCCAGTTTAAATTTAGAAAATTACTTGAAAAGTTAAAGAAATAGATAAGTAGTTAAAAAATAATAATTACTAGTTTGTAAAATAGCTGTAAAATAGTTCAGCAGTTGTAAAATAGTTAAATAGTCATAGAAATTTTAAATAATTGCAAAATTGCTATAAAATAGTAATTAGTATATGATAATAGTAATTAGTTTATAGAATAGTTAGAAAATTGTTAATCAGTTTCAAAAATAATTGTAAAACAAGTATAAGATAGTTTGGCTTTTAAAAGAAAGGTTGTTTATATAATGAATAGCTTGGAAAAATAGGTTTATATTAAAATAATTTATATAAAAAAAAATAGTCCAGAGTCAAAATTGTTCACTTCCCAATCTCCATTCTCATCTATTCAATTTAAATTTCCTCTACCATTTAAATTGACTCAATTCCAATTTAAATAACTTCAGTTTCCATTGGACTTGATTTATTCCCAATTCAAGTTGAATTAATTCTCAATTCCTTTTCAAATTTAAATCAAATTCAATTTGATTTTAAACATATTCAACTTTAATTACAATCCCAAGTTATTCCAATCACTTTGGACTAATATCCATTCAATTGAACCCACTTCAATTCCAATCCATTTCAACTCCAGTTTGGATTAATCCCAATTTCAAACTCCATTTCCAAATCAAGTTGGATTATTCTTGATTTCCTTCCAAATTCAATTCAAATTCCATTTGAATTTAAAACTATTTATCTTTAATTACAATTCCAAATTATTCAAATCAATCTGGACTAATTTCAAATTGAACCCACCACAATTTCAAATTGTTTCAAATTAATCCAATTCAAAATTTTCATTTGAATTTTATACTTATACATCTTCAATCACCATTTCAATTAATTCCAATCAAATTCAATTTGAACTAATTCAAATTTCAAATCTGAATCATCTCGAATTATATAAATTCGAGTTAATACTTCAAATGTTGATTTAATTCCTTTAAATCAATTTACCTTTTTATCCCAACAATGGATTACCATACTCCATTTCTCATTCATTTAAACAAATCCAATTCAAGATCAATTCGGACTTCAAACCCATTTTGAGATCACTCAAACTTCTTAATTCAAATCAACCATTTAACTTTCTAAGTTAAATCTTAATTTCATCTTGAAATTTCCAAATCAGGTTGATCATTTCAACTTATTTAACCTTTTCCAAGTTAAATTCAATTTACTTAATCCAGTCAACCTTACCCAGTTTGAACTTCAATTTTAAATCTTGAACTTTTCATAAATAGTCTTCCAACTTATTAAGTTCAAAACTTTTCACTTTGGGTATCATATCTCATTCCAAATTTAAAACTCAATATTTAGAGTTTATCTCAAACATCTTTGATATTATGTATATCCACATATATACATATAAATTTCTTTTACATACCAAGTTATACTTTAAAAATTTAAACCACCTTTGGTTTTTAATTCAAAACAAATTTCTTTTAAATTTTCAAACAACCCTTGTTTGAAATAGGACCCTTTCATTTGAATATATTAAATAACATCTCTTGTTTTAAAATAAGATCATATTCAAAATATTATCTCCTTTAACATTTTGAAACCAATTCAAATGTTTAAATTTAGAATTCAAAACTGCGCAATTTAAAACCCACTTTAATTTACATCCTTTCAAACTTACAAGTTACTCTTTTTTAAATGGTTACTTCCTTAAAACATTTTATTGTTCATTGAAAAAAAAACAATCATTCCATTATTAAACACAATAACCATCTATTTCTTTGGTTTAAAACCAATTCTAATTCATAAAATTTTGAAATACTTTTTCAATTCAAGATTTCAATTTTAGTTTGAATCCATTTCAAACTTATCTTTATTTAATTCCAATTTAAATTTGGTTACATTCTATTAATTCTTAATTTAATTCTTACTATTACTTTTAATTTAATTAATACTACAACCAATTTCCTTAATATAATAGATAATCTATTTCTTATATAAGATTCATTTACTTTTGAAATCATTTAAAAATCTTTATATAAGAAAATAACAAGTACGCTCTCTCATATATATATATATATATATATATATATATATATACTCAACTCATTCTAGGGTACCACTTACCCTATCCTTAATGAGTAATCCCACCAGAGCCAAGGTTCTCGCTTAACCTTTTGCTCTTATACCAAATGTAACGACCCGAAAATTTCGATCCCGAAATTTTCAGATAGTTAGTGAACAGAAGAAAAGAGAAAGAAGAAGAAACAAAAAACACAAACTCAGAATCTCACATTCGCAGCGGATAAAATATAATAGCAAATAAAATAACAGTTACAAAGAAGAACTGTATCAGTACATTTATATTTTGCATCAGAGTTACAAAATTTCACAACACTGGACAGTTTAAAACATGTCCAGATATACAACTATAATAAATACAGCGGGTACGCTCCATACGTTCCTGCTATCCAGCTCGCCTCCTGAGCTCCAGAACGTCCTCACCTGGAAATCTGTAACACTCGGTCTGACCCGAGCATTACATCAAAGTAACACCCGGGTCAGGCTGGAAACCAGCGCGAGTAAACCCATAAAATTTGAAATACCAATCAATGACATATATGAATACCAGGATAACTCGTACATTTTACGGGTTCTTATAGTCAACATTTATCATACAATGGATTCAGGTTAAATGCCCATGTTACTCAATTCATTTTATTCCAGCCCATTTAGTTTCACAATCCAATTTATAAAGAATTTACTATTCGAAGTGGTTTCGGGTACTACTGATACCCGACCCCGGTCTCTTCAAATACAACATCGTTCTAATCCAAATTGTTAAGTTGTAAAACAATACAAATTCATGTCCAGGATATCATACCATATAACCATTCAACTCGGATAAATATCCTACATTATCACTGTTCACTCCAGTCATATCACAAAACATTGCCTATCAGAAACATCAAATTATCCAAGGCATTTAATATCACTTAATCATTCAAAATCAAGATTTATCACTTTCCAATCAATTTAATTAATCTCTAATTAAATTAATTACTAACTTTAATCACTTAGATTACCTTACTTAACATTAATTACAAACCAATTAATTAATTATCCTTTAATTATCCATTTTAATTTATCACCATTGAGTAATTATCCTTTAATTTCTTTCATTAATTAAATTAATTAATGTTCCTATAATTACTTCATTAATTAACTATTCTTCCAATTAATTATATTTAATTATTAATCTTGAATTAATATCCTTTGTTAATCAACCTTAATTAATTACTTAAAGTAATTAACTAACCCTTTATTTACTTACACAAATTAATTTACTCCTTAATTAATTATGTTAATCAATTATTCCCTTAATTAATTACACTAAGTAATTAATTAATTAAATTTATTAATCTTCATTCATCCCTTAATTAGTTATCATTAGCATATAATTTAAAACATTTATCTTTTAATCAACGCTAACTTATATTTCTATATTAAATTTAACTAACTTAAAAAGAATTAAACTTAATAATTTTGAAGTTAAACAAATTATAAAATCTTTCAAATCTAATTAACTTTCAAAACAAAACAATTTTCATTCATCTTTAAAACTCTTACATATTAAATATTTCAATTTATTAAAATAATTACCTTTCAAAAAGTTAGATTTAAAAGATATAAAATCATTTCAAACTTCAAATAATAGGATGTGAATTACTTTTGAAATAAAATATTTGATGCTTAATAAAATAGAGAAAATATAAAGTGTTAAGTTTTTAAACTTAAACCAAAAATCGAAATTTAAAACAAGATTAAACTTAACTTCATTAATTTGCTTAAACCCCGGCCCAAAACCCAAACTACACCGACCCTAACCTCCATCTCTCCCCTACCTTTCATCAACCTGAACCCAACACTCACTCACGAGCACAGCACACACACACACCCCCGAGCACAACACGCGATCAACACGACCCTAACACGAGTGGCGCTTCGAGCTGAAACTCAACGCACACGAAAACTCACTGACACACACACTGTCTCGTGCACATGCACGAGACCTCGGCGCCTCCATCGCCACCGCCGACCTCACGCGCAAACCCCACTACGATCCTCGACCCAGAATCTAACCCCAGAACCCATCAACACGAGCTCAAGCGAAATTTGGGAGTTCAAACCCCAAAACAATACTGCAGATGCCCGGAAGAACCCATCATCCACGACCATCCTACCACCTTTCGACGCCAAACTCCGGCCATGCGTGCGCAACACCCAAACACTACTCCACCTCAAACCAACCCCAACTCGATCACGCCTATGCTTCACGCGATCAAATATCACAAACTCAAAAAAAACAGTACCCCAAAACCCTACAAATCCAAATTCCCAATTCTATGTTGCATGATAAATTCAAACAGTATTTTTCTTGTGTTATGCAACATTAAACAAAGTTTCAATTCAAATTTCAAAACATAAAATCAATCCAGTCACGAGAATTTGAAGAAAGCCCCAAATTCAGTTAATTTCAAAATTCAAATTCAATTGTAAGTTAAAAATTCTAAATTCAATTTTAAAATTCATGTCATGCATTATAGATTCAGGATATACATTTGATTCATAAAAATTCGAACCAAATTTACATGATATAATATATTTTTTCTTTCTACTGCATTTCTTGCTTTCTGCAGTTTTTAACAGTTTCATCTGTATATATATTTTAACACTTAAATCATATTTAAATTTAAACTCCACACTTGAAATATCAACTCAGTATTAACTTGTTGTATTTAGATTTGAGGTTTGTTCAAAATTTTTGCTTTGAACTTAAAAAAACAGAGGAGTTCAATTTTCTTATAACATGCACAGTCAAAAATTAAAACTGTAAACAAATACTTCACAAATAAATGACATGCAAGAATTTCAGAGTTAACATTCAACATACAACAATTTTATACTTAAAGTTTTATTTAAGAATTTACTCACCTGCTTTTGGGTTTTAAACAGCAGATGTTTGATAAAATTTCATGCTTTAGATCTTGTTAATTCTAACTATTTTGTTTGGGATCCAAAACTTAACAGAGAATGGATAAGAAGATATGAAATTTTTAAACCAAATTAGACTCTGTAACATGAACAGAGATACACACAAAAGAAATCAATCATGCACCCAGGTTTCAGCCATTAATATAGTTGTATTTAGGTTAGAAACAAACATGGATATATATTTCAAAACATACATCACAAGCTCACTTCAACATTTATCTCATGCATCAAATCCAAAGATGTTTATGATCAGTTTACTCACCTGATTTTGCACAGAACAGAGAACAGTTTTGTTACTGATTGAAGCTTGCTTGTAAATTTGAGATAACTTTGCTTGAGTTGCTACAGGTTCTAGATTTGAGACTAATCTTTGCTCAGGTAAAAAAAAATGTTGAGACAACCTTTGAATCTGAAGTTGCTTAATTAGATCTGCTTACAGACCTTGCCCAGCTTCAATTTTAGATTAATTTGAAGTTGCATCTGAATTTGTTTTGAAAATATTTACAGATTTAAATGTTTGACATGTAAAACTTTACAAGTTACTTTCTTTTTTATCTTCTTTCAAATTTAAAGGGATACATGATGCCACTTGTCTAAATTGTAGACACTTGTTTATTTCTCAAGTTTTACATATGTTTTAATTCTTTATTTTATAAAAATGTTTTTATATTAATATGGTACATGTTTTTCTTTCCATATATATATGTACACTAAAATTCAAGTGTATATTAAAAGAAAGAATAAAATTCCAAACTATACTTATTCCATATAAAATTAAAAGAAAGCAAAGTAAATCTTTTTATTAATTTTTTTTAAGCTTATCATACATTTAAATAAATATTCATTTTATATTTTAAAAATATAGAGTTTTACTTTACATAGCTTTTGCAAAATATCATGTTGAACTCAAACAATAGCTCCCTACCTATCATATATATACATACTTATATACATGTATATGGACACATTTAAAGTTTCAAAGATAATAGATTTTTCACCTATCTATTTATATTTAATGACTTATTATTAAATTCATCATTTTAACTCAATTATCATTATAATTTCAAATTCACCTATATATATCCAGATATTCTAAATTATCAAATTTTATTTGTTTAATTCAAATAAAAATTTGTATCTCAATAGTTAAAAAACCAGTTAATTATTCTATTAACTGTTATTCAAAAACCGGGTTATCACACGGCTTCTAAAATCTCTGAGTGTAACTAATATTTGAAGGGATGTTGCTAGAAAGCATAAGGACCTGGTTGTTGTTGAAGGGGTTGTTGCTGCTCTTGTTTAGGCTGTTGCTGATGTAGTTGTTGCTGCTGTAGAGTCCATTGAGGAAATGATATTATCGGTGGCGGTTCGTCCGGTAGATGCATAAGCTTGAAATATTTGGACCCATTTTCTTTAACTTGTAGTTCTTCAAAATATGATAGTAAGAAGGGATACCTTGGAAGTGAAGAATCCGCATTATATAGAGTGCATAAACAATTGTCTGGCGCTTATGAATCCAGAAATTTTTAATTTCGTCGAAAAGAAATTGACCAAATTAACTTTAATACTGTGAAATATAGTATACATAGCTTTGTGTTCTGTTTCATATATTTGCTCCTGACTAACTTTTCTTGGTATTATGGTGTTGATAATCATGCGATTAAGCAATCTTGCCCCAAGTCAGAGGTTCTTCGTATTCTATTATTCCATATTGTCTCCCAAAGTAGGTGAGTGGCCACATCATGAGGTAAAAATCTTTTGTCTGGTATGTCTTTTAATTCGATACCCGTGTAAGAGCAATGGAGAATTCGTCCCAACATTTCAGGAGCAAGCTTAATGACTTTACCATAGACAGTAGTCCAAAGCCAATTTTCATTATCTTCGGGATTTCAAATGGAAGAACTACATAGATTCGAATAAATTAGAAAGATAGCGAGCTAATCTATAGTTACCTCAATTGGACCTTGTTCGATTAGATAGTTAACCTAGGCATCATCACATGATGAATGCACTTCATAGATAAGAAATCGTAGTAGTTGGTAGAAGATATCTAGATGAAACTTCATAGTATTCAAATCATCAAATCTTTTGATTGAGCTAGGGCATTGATCGAGCCATAATTTTATGTGAGAATCAGTGACAACATTTATTTTAGATGAAGATCCCTGATCTTTCTTTTGCTTCTTTGTAGTTTTTAATTTTGGAGGCATTTTATCTGAAGATTGAAGGTGAACTTTTAAGATTTGGGTTACAGTGGGGTTTTGAGAATGATTAAAAGGTGAGTAAAAAAATGAAGAGATGATTTAATATAGTAAGTAGGTCGTGACAGGCAGAAACAAATTCCAGACGTCAGGAACGATGAGGCAGACATCTACTCTGTTTTATTTTTCTGTATCGTTTTAGGCAAAAAGCTATCCCAGACATCTGACCACCTATAAACAAACGTCAGGTACTCACAGAGTAGGGGAAGAGACGTAATCCATGTCTTTAAACAGGCATCTATATAGAAGGATTAGACATCTGGTTTTTCAAGTTTGTGATAACCCGTGAGAAAAATTAGACGTCTGACTCTATATCTCAGACGTCTGGTTTGATAGAATAGTGATAATTTCATTTTAGTTTAGAGGCTTCAGATTGTTACTATTATTATATTTTTTAATTTTCATTAAGGACAAGACATAAATTACAATATTGAAAAGTTTTAAACTTATTATAACAAGGATATATATATATATGTAATATAGTTATTGATAGAAGAACAATATTACTTTTTCTCCCACAAATTTGGTTCCACCTTTGTATCTTATTTTAATGGTCGTTGTGGAGACCAAGAAGGAGGTATTAGACTTAATTATGCTTCAGATGTTCCCTCTCCCCATATTTTCCATGGAGTTATTAGATGAGCACGTGGAGGAATTTCTATCAAACGAGGAGATCGTACATGAACACAATCCTTTGTAGAAGAGTGTCTACATATTGCAAAGATGCAATTTTCTATATGAAAAATTAGGTGAGCTGCCAGATTTCATTGTATATAGTACATTTCTTTTTGAACATCCATAATTTCTTTTTGATAATGATGGACTTCGTCAATTTTGTCGTGAAGAGAAGCATTTTCAAGATTAATACCATATTTGGCCCCTTTTTTTTCGAAGAATAGCCGGTATCGTATACAGGAGTAGGAATAGGAACAATGTTTATGGAAGGAGTCGATTTTGGTATTGTTTTGGTGGGAGAAATATATGTACTTCTAGAAGAAGGTGAGGAGAAATCAATGGCTGAGTAAGTCGAATTATGGTCAGATGACATTATATATATGTAAAAAAAAATTAAGTTTTTTAGAGAGTGGAAGATTATATGCTTAAAAAAATATCTGTGAGATATATAATAATATATATACACATATATATTTGTATATGTTTTTTAATTTCTAATTAAGGAAAAAAGTTGTTTGTTAGTTAACGAAATTTATGATTAAAACTTTTGTTTTTATTGAAACAATTTATGGCATTCGGAACGTTTTCAAAATAAAAGGTGAAGAAAGTTTTTGTTTATAAGCTTTTCTGAGTAACCATTTAGGTTAATAAAGAATATATAGTTTAGTTTATTAATTCATTATATGAACAAATTCCTAAGTTTCGTCTAAGTTTTACAAATGATTGTTCATTTAATGGTTTGGTGAATATATCGGAAATTTGATTGTCGGTGTTAACAAAATCAAGGGAGATAATTCCTTTTTCAACATTATCTCTTAGAAAATGGTGTCGTATGTCTATATGTTTAGTTTGAGAATGGTTAACAGGATTTTAGATAAATTGATAGCACTAGTATTGTCGCATATACTGAAGATTTTTCAATTATTTTACCAAAAACTCTAAGTGTTTGTTGCATATAAGTTACTTGAGCGCAAGCTAAGGCGGCGGAGATATATTTTGCTTCACACGTCGAGAGTGAAACACAATTTTGCTTTTTGCCAAATCACGAAACCAGAGATTGACCGATAAAATGGCAGGTACCACTTGTGCTTTTTCGATCTGTTTTACAACCTCTGAAGTTTGCATCACTATACGATATGAGTTGGAAAGTTGTGCCTTTAGGATAGAATAAGAAGTAATCTTTAGTATTGGTTAAGTAACGCAAGATTCATTTGACTGCTCAATGATGTGATTCCTTAGGTTGAGCTTGAAAATGAGCGCACAAACAGACACCCATCATTATATCGGGTCGACTAGCTGTTAAGTATAAAGAGCCGATCAAACTACGATAAGATTTTTGATCATAGTCTTTTCCATTTTCATCTTTGTCTAAATATAAAGTTGTGCTCAAAGGAGTTGGTTTGCTAGTAGTGTTCTCCATTCCGAAACGTTTAAGTAAATCTTTACAATTCTTTTCCTGATTTGTAAAAATGCCAATGTTTAATTGTTTTATTTGTGATCCAAGGAAAAAATTAATTCACCCATGTTTGACATTTCAAACTCATTTTTCATTAGTTTAGAAAATTCATTACATAACTTTCATTAGTTGATCCAAATATGATGTCGTCAACATATACTTGTACAACTAATATTTCATTATTTTTATGTTTTATAAATAGTGTAGTGTCTATTTTGCTGATTTAAAATCCAGAATTTTGTAGATGGATTTTTAGTTGATCATACCAAGCACATGGTGTCTGTTTTTAAACATATAAAACCTTTTTGAGTTTAAAAACATGATCTGGATATTTTTTTGTGAATAAAATAATGGTGATTATTCTATAAAAACTTTTCCTTTGATAAAACCGTTTAAGAAGGCACTCTTCACATCCAGTTGAAATAATTTTAAGTTGTGATGTCACGCAAAAGTAGGTAGAGTACAAATTGCTTCAAGACAAGCTATGAGAGCAAACGTCTCTTCGTAATCAATTCTCTCTTCTTGGTTATAACCTTGACCCACTAATCTTGCTTTGTTATGATTAATATTTCTATTTTCATCTACTTTATTTTTGACAACCCATTTTGTTCCTATTACAGATCGATCAGATGGTCTAGGAATTAGTTCCCGTACATTATTACGTTCAAATTGATTTAATTCTTCTTGCATCGCTAAGATCCAAGAATCATCCTTAGAAGCTTCGTTGTAATTTTTAGGTTCTGTATCTGAGATAAAAGCAACATGACTCATTTGATTTAATTTATTTCTAGTGAATCGAGAATTTAAGTCGCCAATTATATTATCCAAAGGATGATTTTTAATATTAATGTGGGTGATCTTAAAACATTTTCATTATTATCGGAGAATGAATTATTCATATTATTTGTATTTTAAGTTTGATTTTTAGTTCAATTTTCATCTTCATCTTCTATAATAGTTTATTGGAAATTTTCGTCAAAAGACGCATCTAAGCTTTCTTCTATAATATTTGTTCGTTTATCATAAATTCTATAAGATATACTACGTTCTAAATAGCCAATGAAAATTCCTTCGTCGGCATTTAGGGTCAAAATTTCCAAAATTATCTTTAGTATTTAAAATAAAACATTTTGACCCAAAAGTTCAGAAATACGAAACTTTTGGTTTCTTTCCATACAATATTTCATAACATGTATTCTCAGTCATAGGTCGAAGTGTGACACAATTTAATACATAACAGACAGTGGCAATAGCTTCAACCCAAAAATATTTGGGTAGGTTACTACTATTTCGTAATGTTCATGCACATTCCTGTAAAATTCTGTTTTTCTGTTCAATTACACCATTTTGTTGTGGTGTTCGTGGAAACGAAAAATTATGACTAATTCCTTTTTTGTTACAAAAATCAGTGAAAAGTTCATTTTCAAATTCTCCTCCATGATCACTGCGTTTATTTTTAATTTTTAAATCCATTAAGTTAGTAACTCACTTTGAAAAGATTTTAAGCATTCCAAAAGTGTCACTTTTATGTTTTAAAAATATTGTTCAAGTATATCTTGAAAAATCATCTATAATTATGAACACATATTTGTTATGATTTATTGATTGTACTTGGGTTGGTCCAAATAAATCTAAATGAAGCAATTCTAATGTCTGCTTGGTGGATATATTATTTTTAGATTTGAAAGAACTTTTCTTTAACTTTCCCATTTGACATTCATCGCATAAATTTTTAATTTTATAGTTAATTTTAGGAAGACCTCTAACTAGATCATGTTTTGCTAGTTTGTTAATACATTTAAAATTTATATGACAAAAAACTTTGTGCCAAATCCAAGGATCATCATGATTTGCGGCTAGATATAAATCTCAATTATTTTTAGTGTTTATATTTATGATATATATTAAGATTTATAAATCCTTCAAAAAGTAAATTTTTGCTTTGATCGAGAATTTTACATTTATCTTTTTCAAATTTTATTTCAAACCCTTTATCACACAACTGACTTATACTAAGAAGATTATGTTTTAGATTTCTACTAATAAAACATTAGAAATAATAGGTGAGTTAGAGAAACCGATATTGATGACTTCTCCAATGCCAATGACGAACCCTTTTGAATTATCGCCAAAAGTTACAGTGCCACCATCAGTGTACTTTATATTTGACAGCTTGTGAGCATTTCCTATCATGTGCTTGGAGCAACCACTATCTAATATCCATTTCTCTTTATTTTTGTATTTGGATACCTGTAAAAAAATATAAAAGTTTAATTTGGTACCCTTTTTATTTTTGGGTCCTAAGTGTTAGTAGATGAGGGTAACCATACCCATGATGGTCTGATTTCTTTGAAATATAATTATTATTGTGAATCACTTATTTCATATAATTACCTATATATTTCAGTTTAATTAGGTTGTTTTTTGTTTTAGGAACCCATATTTTAATCTTTTTTGAATTTGATATTAAATTCTCATTTTTGGAAGAAGGTTTTTTATCTTAGTATAAATCTTACTATACTTTGCAATTTTTGTCTTATTCTCAAATCCTAGTCTATTTTGATTTTTCAATGGCTTGGAAATTCTAATTAAATTCTCCAAGTCCTGTTTTCCTTTGATAAATTTTGTAACAATATTAGTAATTTTATCCAACTGGTTTTTAAGATCTGTAATTTCGGATTTTGAAGTTTCTAGATTATCTTTTAAGATAATGTGTTCATTACAAAATTTATTATTTTCTAGTTTAACTTTTCTTAATTCACAAGATAACGCATCATTTTTAATAGAAAGATTCTTGCACTTTTCTTGAGCATTTTCTAATTCTTCTTCCAAAATAGATTTTTCATCTTTCAATCACCTTATTTCAAGTTCTAATCGATTTATCTTAGCAACATATTCCTTATTTAATTTCTTAGTTTCTTTATATTTGTCATCAAGTTCCATGCTTACTTCTAAAATTTCATCAGAAGTAAGATCGGGACATACTGTGTGTGCCATGAAACATACATTTGCTTGTTCTATATCACTTTCACTGTCACTATCAGATGAAGAGGAAGTGTCAGAGTCATCCCATGTGACTTGGAATGCCTTTCTCTTTTTCTTAAATTTCTCAAACTTATTTTTCTTTTTCTCATTGTTGAGTTTTGGAAAACCTTCTTTACATATTCGAACTGATCACATTCAAAGCACTTGATCAAAGTATGATTTGATGAATTTGATTTTCCGCAATTTTGGAATCTCGTCATTTTCTTGAATTTCTCAAATTTGTTGTAGTTCTTAGTAATGAATACAATTTCGTCTTCATCCAATTCAGAATCTTCATTGCATGCTTGAACTGCTATGTTCTTCTTTTCATGGTTTTGTTCCTTTCTGACCTGAAAATTAGCATACGACATTAAATTTCCAGTCAACTCTTCAACTTTGAGTTTAGAAAGATCATTGGCTTCTATGGTAGCTAATACTTTTCTTTCCCACTCAATAGTTAAAGAGTTTAGAATTCTAGATACTAGATCAAAATCAGTAAACTTGACTCCTAGTGCCATAAGACCGTGTTGCATAATTTGAAATCTGGAGTACATGTCAACAATTGACTCATTTTGTTTCATTTTGAAAGATGAGAATTGATTTTGTAAAATTGATATTTTTGTTTGTTTGCTCTAAGTTGTACCTTCATGTGTAACTTGTAAAGTACGCCATATATCATAAGCAGTGGTACATAACATAACACGTGAAAATTCATTTTTATTAAGGGAGCAAAAAAGTACATTCACAGCTTTAGCATGATTAGAAGTAGTGGTTTTTCGTGCATCTTTCCATGTACTAATATTTGTTTTAGGTGCTACATACTTAATTTGAGTTGCTGACCATATTTCTAAACCATTTGCTTCCATAAAATTCTCATACGTGTTGATCAATATGCATAAATATATTCGGTGAATAGAAGAGGACGTGTAGTTGATTGCCTTCTTGAAAGATACTTGCCATATTAACAGGTTTCAAATACGTGTTACTGTGATTTGAACTAACCTTGCTCTGATACCAATTGAAAGTCTATATGGATAGTATACTATGTATATGACAAGTAATTATTATATATGTGATAGGTTAAGTAATGAGATAACAGTAAAATGAAAAAGATCGCTCCAGAAATTTTATACTGGTTCGGACTTCCGTCCTATGTCCAGTTCCGAAGCTCCTCTTCATAATTTCACTAATCAATAACCCTTACTTCGCTCGGAGGAACAGGCTTGTTATAGTAGAAATCTTTCCTCAAGAATGTGCTCTGATTAACACTGATATTAAGAATATGTATGTCTTCCTATAATCTCCACTGGATATGTATAGATATGAATATGTGTGTACTTAGGAAATATGGAATAAAACTGAACCAAAGTTAATGATCTTTGGTTGAAATATTGATAGAAAATATGATTAACTTGAATTTGAATTCAAAGTAGATATAGAGAATAGAAATCAGAAATTAGTTACTTTAATCGTAAAATCACTGATGTATTTATATGAAAAGAACGATTTGAAATGCTGCTGCCATTTTTTTATTTCTAGAATTGCTTTTGTTTGGGGCAGAACTGATTTGAAGAAGAGATGCAAAAGCAACCTTTTAGACTTGACAGTTATGTATTTTAAACAATTCCCGGAGCCAAATCCAGACGTCTAGATTATGATGACCGGACATGTAACAACCCGCATATTTAACGGTTATATATTTAAATATTTTATTTAAATATAGCGTCATTAGTCGGATTTTTGGATCCGAAATGTTACTTTTTGCAAACGACTGAATTAGGACTCAAAACCACTTCCATTGAGTTCAAAATGGCATTTGCGATCTTTTTGACTATAAGCTTTGATATGTTTGGAGTAAGTTGAATTTTACTACTTTTTCTAGTTGGGTTTTGGGTTTGGGTTCAGCCCACTAGCTAACTAAATACCCTAACTCAACCCTCTCCTTCCATTCACTCATTTTCCATTCTAAAACTCAAGCTAAAACTGAAAATGAGGGAAAGGAAGAAGAATCAGAAATTCCAAGCCCTAGTTTTTCTTGTAAACTTGAATTCTTGCTCCAAAATCAAAGTGAAGCTATTGGTAAGCCCTCTCTTCATCTTCTCCAACTCTTTCTCTCTTTAGTTTCAGATTCCTAAACTTAAACTTAGGAAAATACTTGTTTTGATCTTAGATTGAAGCTAATAGAGTTGAAGTGGAGAGTGGTTGGTCTTCTCCTTGCAATTGAGCTTCTTCTTCTTTGTTTGTGAGTTAAAAAGTGAGATTTTTATCTCACATCTATGCTTATATCTATCTTTGATTGTTGGGTATGAATTCCTAACACTTGTTCATGTGCACTTGCTTTTGGTTTGGATTGACTTGTTGAATATCCAAATTTTTAGTGTTTTGGGTTCAATTCTTTAAAGATCCTAACTTTGATGTTTGAACATGTTTTTGGTGGCGAATCGGAGAGCTAATGGAGCTGGGGTATCGATTTGCAAAGGCTCCTTAGGTCCATTGCTCGACCGGTTGCGTTTTGGGAGAGTTTGCACTTCGATGAAATAGGGCAGGAATTGCAGAAATTTGCAGTTCGGCCGACCGAACTCCCTGGGCCGGTCGATCGAACTGGAGCCCAAAACATTCTGGGCTATTTCAGTCGGCCGACTCAGGAAGTCCGGTCAACCGACCTGCTCCTGTTTCCCTGTTTTGCCTTGTGCGCCTATTTGTTTGTGATTCCAACTTTTATCGATCTAAGTTGATTCCAATTAGTGTTTATGCAAATTTGACCTTGATGATACCTTTTTGACTTCATCCACGGGCATTTATAAAATAATCTTTTAAATTGTATTAAAAGCTTGCTTCTCTAATTTATAAATTCTATTTAAAACGCACACACACAATTTCGCACTTCGAGCGGAGTGGAAGGGAGATTAAATGGTTAGGTAAAACACGGACCATGAATCCATGCGTTTATCTTTCCGATTAATCCCCGACCTATTCGATTGATCGTTTTGGCCTTTTGGTCTGGTTTACCGATGAGATAAGGTAAACTTTGTATTGCTTTCAGTGTGAAATTAACTAACGGATAGTAAACCATTTAGTGCGAACGAGTGGTTATGGGACTCACTTTACCACTTTTCGGATTCCTTTTTGAGAGTTGTGACACATTCTGCCAGTTGTGGTGTCCAGTACTGGGCCTTCGGACCTTCACCACTACGGTTTGTTGCCTTCGGGTGTGTTGCCTTTGGGTGTGTTGCCTTCGGGTTTGCACCTTCAGGTTTGTTTCCGTTGGGATAGTGTCTTCGGACTGTCTCCTTCAGGTTTGTTGCCTTCGGGTATGTTGTCTTCGGGTTTGTGCCTTCGGGTTTGCGCCTTCGGGTTTGCGCCTTCGGGTTTGTTGCCCTATTGTATCGCTTTCGGAGTTGGTCATTCGTCACCGCTCGAGTGATATTGGGTTTGGAGTCTTCGGGCTCATGGATCCTTGTTTATACAGTACTGAGCACGTGCAAATTTTTTGATGTTTCATTGATATGTATATTCCCTAGGTATCGCCCTTCGGTGTTGGTCTTTTTGAGCCACACGATATATAGCGATTACCTTATGGAACTTGTGTTACCTTCATTGGTATTTTCTATTTGCCTTTTTGACTTGTTTCAGGATATTTATATCCTTTGTTTATTTTGTTGCCGATGATATGAGGCTTGTTATGATATGATTCATCTTTTGTTAGATGATTGTGTTATCTCTTTTAGAGATATTTGTTATACTTTGTGACTTTGCAGGTTATTGTTGTTCAGTTTATCTAACTGATTTGTTTAGCTAGATTGACCCGTGTATTTTATACTCGGGTTAGACCGAGATGTTTCAGGTTAGGTGCTTTTGGACTTAGCCTATTTTGCTTCTGCATGGACTATTCAGCTTGCTCCTTTTTGTTAAAGCTTTTTGCGTAGTCCTTTTTGTTGTAACTCTGTTATATGTATTCTTTTGGATTCGTCTGTATATTGTGGTTTGCTATACCACTTGACGTGTATCAGTTTGTATACTCTGTTATGTATCAGTATATGTGTATATGATGATCTACTGTTCTGTGATGTATATTATGTTTGAGTTGTTATATTCTGTTCTGATATATCCTCCAACCACCTATGGTTTTGTTTTAAGTATTCATTGGATATGTCGACCTGCTTGGTATGTCTATTGTCGAATATTCAATAGATAGTTAGAGCAAGGCTATAGATGGTCGCTCCTAACCAGCCTTATTCTCCGTGTTAGATGACGGCATTACTCTGTAGTGTCCTTGGCTAGCATGGGTATAGAGGTGGAGCATCACATGACATCTAGTCATGTATTAGCTGGAAAAATTCCTGAGGATGGGACCAGATGTTTGGGGGCACAGTACCAGATGTCTGGATATTTTAAAACTGTTCTTCTGTGTGAATATGTGTGTATTTTATATCATATACAAAACCAGGGAGATTTTACATATTATTTCTACGATTTGCATACAATATTTATCTCTCTAACATTGTGATCCATGCCACATGCTTCGATTTGTATTCTTGAGTATCTACAAAAATAAGATACGAGATATATATGTACAATTATAGTTATATGATTTGTCGTCATCAAAACTTGTAGATATGAGTTCGTAACAATACTCAACACCAAACTCCGAGGTATGGAAACTAGTCCCTATCTTGAGAATTAAGAATGTATGTCGAGGCATGATAGCTTTCTAACTTGTCTGATTTCATTGTTAGTCAAGGGATGGTACTATTTGAAATTGAAAAGTGGTGGTTAGTATATTTGGTCTAATTTCCATACGATCTATTTGCTTTAACCAAAAAGAAAAATGTTTGGATTTATAGTAAACAATGTTTTTAAATGACAGTTGTTTTTGATCGAATTTAACATGGTTCGAAAAAATATGAAATCTTCCTAAAGATTTGAGTGTTTACTTAAACCTTGAAGATAAGTATATGAATATAATTTCTAAGTATTAAAAGTGTAGTGTTTTGTGAGTATACTTATACTGTTGAAATAAGTATATGGATATTCTTCCAAGCATTGGAAAAGTATAGATGAAAAATAAATGAGTACTATACTTATGTATTATTTTGTAAAAGGGTATTTTAATACACGTGTTTGCAAAGTGATTTTAATAAAGGGATTAAAAAAATTGGCTTAGCGGTTTCTTAGTGCTCAATCATGCTTGGTTTTCTATATGAAAATAAATCTCAGATTTGATTGTTTTGTTTATTTGATACTTAAATAACCGACTATCGAATCTTGATCAAAAATAACTCTAGAAATATTTTGAAGAAACATGGGAACTATATTGTACAATTATCTTTGATAATGCTATATTGTATATATAAACTTGTTTTGCTGTTCCAGGATAAATGATAAGGAAATTTGACCCCAATCGGTTAGGAGGTGATCTCTGTTCTTATGTACTATATGTGTATTTCCAAAAGAACTTAGAGTTGAGTTTACTAAAAATCTATCAATTTCCCATATGGAGATACTGGGAATGGATTAGCATGAGTTATTTGAAAACCACTTCAAAATGGCATAACTGTTCGAATGGAAGACATTTTAAAGATGATGGAATCGATGATGGAGTTCTTTGAAGTGCAAGGGTGACTTGCTAGTAATCTTGAGGGTGATTCCAAAATGGATGTAGTAGAAGTAGTGTCTTTGGTTTATTCATATCCTAAACAGCTTGTATGGATGAATGCTAGCATTGCATTGCCACCTAAAGGGTAGGTTAGTATTTCAAGATGGCTTTGCTAAGAGAAAAAAGATAATCGTGGCCTCACAAGCTTTACTATCTGGTAATGACCAAAATTAGGGGATGCAGCAGAACTATATGGTTCGCTACTATTAGGAGCATCATTTCTTAGATCTAGATTAATATTTATGGATTTTAGTATGCATGTGCATGGAAAGAGGTTGGTGTTGGGTGTAATGTTTGCAGCCCCGTTTCCCGAGGGATGATGTAATCCGGCAATGTCATGTACGAGGGGCAGGCCGGATCTGTGTTTTTGTAGGAGAAGGGGGTAAAAGTGGGGCCCCTTGTGCATTATCTAGAGATGTAGCATGGTAAGTGGTAACCCAATGCCTTGTCATTCTATGGAATCTAATCTCCAATACGTGCCTTACAGTTTTAGATGTAGAATCTTGTACCGTTGAATGTAATTATTGGTAACAATTCTTGGTATTTTAAATACTTATTTTAAATCCTAGACACTATTATAATATCACTGGATTTTCTAAATAAAATGTTTTGCTTATCATAAGGTAGAAATCCATTCATATTTATGTGCAGCATAGCCTTACGGGATACATTTATTATTTAACGGTTTTATGAAATTAAATAATCCATGTGATTTGAGTTTTCTCACATTGGTTTACTAGATGATTTGGGTATTATTTTTTTATAATACTCGGGTCAGATCTGAGTACTTTTATAGACTTAGTTATGGATACTTTGGAGTTTTTCAGAATATGAGCTGGATATCTCCAAGACTTTTTCACGTATTTTATTTATGTTGTATTTTCTTGTTTGTATTTATCAGCAATTGTAAGGACATGCTGTTATAACTATCCAAACCGATGATAGGTTAGTTACTCTGATTCTCATATGGATATTAAAGATTTTTTTCGTAAAGATCATTTGATATTATATATTACTCATCACGATGTGAGATTTTATTCTATCTTTTCTTTTCCTACACCCCAACAATCTATCTTTCCGGCATTTGGATGCTTGACACGTGAGTACCGTGGATGTATTAGTATCGACTTTTGAGGATTGAAAAGGCGGATCATTACAACTTGTATCAGAGCTGAAGAATAATTGAGAACCTTAGCCTTGTGGGGTAAACTCATTAGAGATTAGGTTAATAATGCCCTAGAATGAGTATGAGTTTATTATATAGGAGTGATCATATTTGTTAGTGTTATAAAAATGTTTTATATTATGTTGATTGGTCTTTTCGGTTGATTATGGATTCCGATCGATGCGCCCGTTCAACATTATCGATAGGGATTCCTAAACACTTGAACAAGGCAGACCGACATAATATTGTTGTTGAAATTGGTAAATGAAATAATTTGACATTATATTTCGTACATAAAAAGAATAATTTTCAAAAAGTGATATAGTTATTTATGATATATTTGTTTGTCAAGAAATTATATTATTCATATATTATCATTTATTGTTTGATTAGTCATACTTCTTCAACTTAGGAGCATTAATTATTGTTTACTAATTGATTGTTTATGCTCGGCCAGTTTGTGAGCATTTATTTGCTTGATTTAGATTAAACACAAACACCTTGTGAATTCAGTTTAACAATTTGACTATAAGACGTTCGTTTAGTGTAGGTTTTACAAGTATACTTTGTAAAAAGGTAGTTATTCAAGAATAAATGACTGTACAAATTTAGAGTTTATAACATGTGTTTATTAATGAGAAGGATCTATGAGAATTTAAATTCTTGTGTCTTTGAAAAAAGATTTCAAATGATTTTTAGGAAAAGTAATAATAGTATTACTTGAGAACATTTCTAAGTATAAATATTTCAGGTAGGGAATTTTAAGTAAAGAACATTCTCTTCGGATAGTAAGAGGAATGAGTCTCGATTTTTTTTGGTAATTTGAATAATCTTCTAAGTGACAATTTGGATGTTTTCTTAAATGAAAGTTGTAGTGCACTTAGTAAATTATTGCCTTTGCCATTATGTGGTCGAAACGAGTTCAAATCCGAACGAACCTAAAGCTAGTTTTAGTAAATAAAGTGCTAAAGCTATTATATATACAAATAAATATATATATATATATAGTATTGTTTCATAGTGGATTCAAAGAAGAAGAAGTAAGTTTATGTTAACTGGTTTGAGTGGCTCGAAAATGACAAAAAATGGTCGGGAGATGTGTTCGGATAGCACTTTTGTAAGTATTACTCTTCATGGTAACTGCATGTATGATACTATTGGTAGGATCCAGTTCCTTGGTATTATTTTGGTGTTACTCGATCTATATACCTATATTTTCTATGGATTAAAATATACTGTATCATTTCAAAAAGGTTTTGAAATTAAAACTGGGTTTTATTTTCCATGAAGAAAATGGATATGATAAAAGAATGTATGGATAAATGAAAATTTCAATACGAATTTATATCACTCTTGGTTAAGGAAGAAATAATTTAACACAAGTTTTACTGGTTAAAGTTTAACATGAAGGTTTTAATAAACTTTGTTTTATTAAAAATTTGTCCTTTGTTTTAACATCTAAGTTGGGAGAACTATTCAATGTTATTAGGCGACTAATAAACAGCTTTACGTTAGAGATGGCTAAGAAAAAGTTACTCTAGGACTGAGTTTGGATACCAACATTCCACTCTTCTTAGCTACTTACCAAACTGAATGGGTAAAGAGGTTGACTTGGTTTTAAGACCCTATTTATTTGGGCTTACATCTGAACTTAAGAAAAAATAGAAGATTAAAAAAGATAGTTGTATTGTTATGAAATGTTTTTAAACATAAAAATAAATTGGTATAAGTAAAAACTAATAAGAATAAGCACATAAGTATTACATAGATCATATCTTTGCGCGGTTCTTGACCTAAGATTTAAGTACATGAGTTGGAGGTGATTCACACCGGTTCAAAAAAGGATTTATCACTCGATTTTTAACGGCGAACACTTGATGAGGGATTTTGATATGATACCAAGTTTTCTATCATAGTATTTGGCTATGTAAAGAGAACGAAGATTCCTAATCAACTGTAATGAACCATTTTTCCATACCCTTTGAATCAACAACAAACCACACATGTCCAACTTATATTGCATGAATAAGCGGATCATTAAGGATAGAAAGAAAATAAAGACTGAATAGAATCTCACATGAACGGAATAACATATATTATTTCAATAATAATCTTTACCGCGGAAATTTTAAAATACAATATTAGAGTCTAACATAGATTCAGCCTAGACAGTTATAAACCCCTGTCCTCACAAATGCTAAAAACAACAAAACAAATGCAATTGATGTAGCGGATAATAGAATACGTCCATACGATGATGAAGATCTCCAGCTGTCCTCTGGAAACTCCAACTGTCTTCAACTAAACCTGAAACTACTCAGATCTGACTCGAGTATTAAAAATATTGGGATCAGGCTTGATAAACTAACGTGAGATACTCGAAATTTTAAATGCATAGATCATGACAATGTTATCAAAACCTTTGGAAAGAAGGGTATCTCATAAGACCATGCCCATACATAAACACGGATGGGATTTTACCTTATGATATCCAAAATAATTTTATACCAAAATTCACTTGATATTATTTTTAATGACATTCCTTTGAAAACACTTTCAAATAAACTTATTCAAATGAGGTATCAATACACATACTAAGTCTAAGGTAATATATCCGGACTAAGTCAACGGAATATCCCAAACGGAATATATAATACCAAAAAGGGGTAGCTGAAATATTTGCAAGTCATTATAGCTATTTTGAGAATACAATCAAAACCGTATAACTCATGTTGGTGTTGGATTTTTAGCATGATAGAGAACTAGTGAACTTTTCTTCGATTCACGCATAACAAACATAGTTCCCACGGTGCCTTAATCGCCTTTCTCAAGCTAGTCACTTGGAACTGTACTTGCCATACTACCACTGATAACCGATAGTTCCCTGCTTTTCTCAAGCTTAACAACTTTATCAAAATGGGGCAATAAATTCCTTGAGGGATGTTTCCCTCAAAGGCCCCAACGTATTGGGCATCATCATACATACTCACTTATTTCGAATTTTATGTCTGTTAGACCACATAGTATCCCATATCATCTTCCGAGATGTGAGGCTAGCAAGTCTATACTCAATTTCTTCAAAGCCATGCTTTATTTTTCACAAAGCCATGCTTTAGATCAAAACAAGTTCCACTTTGAATGCCACACTGCTATACCTTTGATCACTATTTGACTCCCATAAGCATACAACCTTTGAGCTCGTATGTCTCAGAGAAGGGTGTTAAGCTAAGAGAAGTTGCCTTCTCTACCAGTAAGCAGATCAACATTTGTAAAAGTCAAACTTTGTACCTCAGAAATGCAATGTCGGACATTCATCCATACAAGTTCGTTCTGGGACTGAACGAAACCGAAGGCACTTTCCTTGGCCACTACTAGGCGAGAAGCCCTTGCAATCATCAATCAATTACTTCATCCATTATTTAAATCAAATATCTTTCTCGGCTATATTCTTTTCCATTTATTCCATTTTCTTTTCAAGTGTATATGGAATCATTATGCCTCATTTATCAAATCATTTGGTTTATTTAAACCTTTCTTAAATCCTGGAATAATTCCAAATCATTTTCTCTTTTACTTAGGAAAACTTTTCCACATCATTCTTTTAATCTTAATAAAAGATTTCTTATATTCAAGTTATAACTTTTAACTTAGGGAAAATATTCCCAAATCATTCATTAAATCTTAATCAAAGATTTCCTATATTCAAGTTATACTTTTAACTTAGGGAGCATATTCCCAAATCATTCAATAAATCTTAATCAAAGATTTCTTTCTTAACTTCAAATCATATTCTTGCAAATCAAAGATTTTCATAACCGATACTACCACCTTAGAAATGGTAAATTTAACCTCCAGGGATTAATGGCAAGTAATCCTACATCATGAAGATCTTCGTCTTTAATGATCTTTGTCTTCAATACGTTTTATTTCAAAAATTAGTTTGAAGGGGTTTCGTATAGGAATCACCCAATTTCGATCCCGGTTCTTCGGATAGGAATCATCCAAATCTGATCCCAGTTCCTTTGTACCAGTCATCGAATAAAAGGTGTTAAGCGGTTAATTAACATTCAAAGAATTTTTTTTCTTTTCTTTTATCTTGAAAAAACTTAAATATGATCTTTTAGAGCATCCGGGCTTTCCTTTTGATCTGTTCCACCCCTCTCTAATAGATAAAGCGAAGGCCAGGTAAGTTTCGGGCACTGGTTGCTCCATTCCTAACCTTTGTTACACACCTTGTTTTACCTTTTAGCTATCACGGATAGGAAAAATGTACAAGTCATTTCTGTATACTCTGTTTGTTATTATATCCAATATTCTTCACTTTTTACTTAAGTGTTACGAACAATTTCTCTTAACCATTTTAATCAAACTCTTATTAAAACTTCCAAACAATATTTAAATTAGTTAATTATTCTTGTAAAATCATTCAGCAAAGATTTAGGAAATAATTGTAAAGTTTAAAACTACATTTCAAAAGTTATTTAAAACTGCTCCAAAAAGCGTTGCGAAAAGTGTTGCACATAGTGTTTTAAAAGCTATATTCTTCAAAACGACTTTTGTATCATTTAGAAATCCAACTGTACAACTTAAATCTCTTTCAAAACATTTTAAAATATTATTTGAATTTATTTCAAACTTTGAAACATTTAAAGAATCAATTTTAAAATTTGGTCACTTTACTACAAAAAGCGCGATCTTTTCTGGAAAATTGTTTTGGACATATTTCAAAATCTACTTAATGAAATCTTGATTTTATTTCTTTGTTGGAAAATTAATATCATCGTGGACCAAACAATTTTAATTTCAAAAAAATCCGACTTATAAATCATTCTCTACTCTAATTTGAAGTTACGGGTCGAAATTTACAAACTAGCACTACGCAACGAGCTCGATTTTGACCAATTTTGTGAGTTGCTTTGGAAATTGTCTGAAACACTTCAAATTTGTTTTAAACCATATTTAACTATTTTAAATTATTTAAAACCATATTTTCATCATTCGAAACTTGTGACGCCCCACCTCTATACCCACGCTGGCCAAGAACACTACGGTGTAATGCTGTCAACTAGCGTGGAGAATAAGGCTGTTGAGGAGCGGCCATCCGTAGTTAGGCCTTACACTAGTATTGGTATCTCGATAGGGGTGGTATATATATTCTTTCATTTTTAATCTCTGATTTATTTACTTCCATCGACATACCCCAATTCCAGTATAAAACGAACTACGACGGTTCGTAATAGTTTAGGACAGTAAATATAATAATAACACAGATAATATAAATGCGGAAGACAAATAAAGCAGAAAGTCTCATATATATAACTGATGTCAATTACAATACATTTGACATAGAACATATGATAAAACTACAACAGTCGACTCAGGAAGTTACATATACAAGTACATTAACGTATATAATATACATGAATACATATCTTCCTATACAATTACACTGACTACTATAAATGACGACGACTACTCCAAAAGATATGAAAGGACTTCATAACTCTAGCAGCAACCCAAAGCAAAATATCTACAACCTATAATAGCTCGGTCTGGCCCGAGTATTAAATTCAAAAGAAAATAATACACGGGTCAGTCTAATTCAAACTCAGTTATTAATGCACAAAAGCAATAATAATAAACTATCAAATAGACGACAGTCACAGAAATCTCGCATATCCAATCCCTTTAATAGGGAATTGGATAACGATAAATATAACACGTATCAGTGTTAAACAGCAAATCAGCAGATTAAACCAAATCAAAATACGATTCATATTGAATTGGCAACACGAAACAAATCCAGCAATTGAAAACATAAATTGAACATCAATCTGGTAGGGCTGCAGTACACGCACGCGTGTACTGCCTCGCCACTACACATGCATTACAAAAAAGATCAACGCATCAAGAGTAAAAGAAATACCAATAAAATCGATACTGTGTGGCTGCAGTTCACGCTTGCGTGCACTGCCTTGCCACAACAGTGATGACGTACACAAAATATCAATGAACCAAAATAAATGAAGGTTCAAATATCAATTCAAAATGTCGATACTGTGTGGCTGCAGTGCACGCACGCGTACACTGCCTCGCCACAACAGCAGATACAGAAATAGCAACAAGGCACAAAGGCCAATGCTTAAGAATTCACAGTGCAAACAAATGCAATAAGCAAGTGAATGTAATTACACTGCAGACTTCAAGAAGGTAACAACTACCACAAAATGCAAGAAGTCAAGTCACTGACTCAACACATCTGCATCACAAAAACAATAGCAGGTATACAATTTCGAACACAGCAAGACAATGCCAAAATGGTCAAGAGAAGATGACAACAGTGGTATAGTGGACCACACTGAAACCAGAAGTATATAGTCAATACAATGCAAAGCACAACAGACTCAAAGAGGAATGAAACTGGGTCAAGCAAGTGCAACAACAAGTGTCACAGCCTCAACAATGAAATGGTTCTAAAATAACCATATATGAACACAGTCTCGACCAAAACAGTACCAGCCTCATCATGAAGCTAATGCAAACACAAAAGTGTAGTGCAACTCAATGGTGCAGCATTTTTAATATGTACCAATAAGCTATGCAGTGAAACAAAAAGTGTACAAGTCCAACTAAAATGACCAAGGTGCTATCAAATGAACATGGTAACACTGCAGACAAATGCACAGTTGATTACATGAAAACTTGTATACAGTGGCCAGTGAATAACTAAATGAAATTGGACCAAATTCAACTCAAATGTAAACTATATCACACCTGATGTAGTGACCATACGGATGCAAGCAAATACATCTACTTCATGTAAATGAAAAGAGTAAAGTCAAGACTGATGCCAACAGTTAATGGCCAATGTTATAGAATTTCATAAACAAGTTCAAGTGTGCTACTGGGAAAATGCAACAATCTATGCAGACTTGAGAAAACAGTGTTCAAGATTGAAGCTAATCAGTACAGAAACTATGAATTTAAATGACTCAAGTGAAAGTGCCATATACGTCAGGAATGAACTATCAAAACATATTTCCAGTATTGACCCAAATATGGCCAAAGACGAGACATCAACTACAATACTCAAAACTAACCCCAAATTCTAATATGCATTGACCAAACAGTGAAACAAAACCACAAACAAGTGTTCAACTGCAAAATATCAATATACTGCAAGTGCGACAGGTAAGAGATGAACACAGAGATGGTCAGAGCCGAAGCTCACAAGGGCCGAGAAATCAAAGCCAGTGACAAAAATGGAAAGAAATCAAAGTAAATTTTCATTTACTAAAGACAACAGAAAAAAATGCTCGAAGCTGAAACCATGTCGAACAAAGAATCGAACAAGTCAAGCCATAATATAAAAAAATCAACAGCCCCATAATCAACTCAAGGTAGAAAAGTATCAACAACGAACAAAAATCAAATCGAAGCCGAAGACCACCAAAACAGTAAAAGCAAACAAGGTCGAACAAATTCGAATTAGATGTGAGAAATATATATTACTCACCTTGTTGCCAAATCAAAGCAGAGGCCATCGAAGTCGAACGCGAACGAATTGAAGAAGCCGATTGCCGAAGCCCTAATTTTTGGAGATCGAGCGAGCACCAGAAATCGGCAGCAAAGCTCTAGCTGCTGAAGATTGAACGAGCGTTGAAGTCGACGCCCCTCATTTTGAAAAGCCCTAATTATTGAACGAAGAGGAAGGAGGAGGAATCCGTCATTTTCGTTCCTCTTGATCGATGTTGTTCGTGAATTAGGTTTCGAATGAACAAAAAAATAAAAAAGGGGAACAGGTTTTTACCCTTTGTAAATTTTCACGGCCCAATAAAAAAAACATGGACCACTATTAAATTTTTAAAACCCATCAATCTTACTAAAAATTTGTAAAAGAATTTTAATTCAAATTTAAAAGCTTCGAATGGCAATTTGCAACAATATTAATCGTTTAATGTCGATTATCAATTGATGCGAAATACCGGGTTGTCACCGACTCCCCTCCTTAAAGAAATTGCGTCCTCGCAATCATAAGGAATAAATGAACAAATGGTAACAACCATAAAGAACATCATCACAAGATGAAGAAATTTGAAATAGGAAGTTTACCATAAAGAGCTTGAAAGAGTAAGCCCGAACGTGTTTGCTCGATGAATTCTCAGGATCCCTAAGTGCAATCCTTAGGATTTGAGAACCATTGAACTTTCGCAAGAAAAACATCTTTATTTCGAAGGTGCTACACCCCCGAAGCAATGATGTGAATAGAAGGTTGCCCAAAAGTCAAATAGGCACAACTTCCATTTCTTCAATAACACTGGGCTCAAGAATAAAAATCAGAAATCCCTAAGGCATTTCCGTAATTGGAAGACGTGGAAAACGTCATGAATAGCAGAAAATTTAGCCGGCACAATGGCGTAGTACAATAATGGTACGCCCGAGAAACTAAAAACTCGAATAATTTGGAACAACGGCGTACTACGGTATAAACACCAAAGATATCTTTTAATTGGATAAAAGAAATTCACAAATTCTCTACAAAATTTAATTGTCAAATATATAATCAGAAAACAACAAAACCGAATAAATACAATTATCAGCAATATTCAATTATCAATTAGATAATTAGAACACAGAAATCACAAAACAGCAATGTCTAATTATCGATACGATAATTAGAAAACAGCAAAATCTAATTATCAACATAGATAATTAGAAAACAAAATTCGCAAATCGCAAAACTGCAAATATCTAGTTATCCAACAGATAAATAGAAAAAACGAACTTTATAATCAGCAAACTCTAACTATCAACAGAGATAGATAGAAAACAGCAATTCAATATAATCAATATAATCTAGAATCAATTAGAGACTAGAAAATCTTATAATTAGCAAAATTAGCAATTACCTAATTATCAAAACGATAATCAGAAATCTCAAATCATTAAATATTTAATTATCACAATTGATAATCAAATATCAAATCTCAAATATTTAATTATCAAAAACGATAATTAAATCTCAAATATCTAATTATCACAAGCGATAATCAGAAACAACAAATATCTGATTATCAAAAACGATAAATCTGAAATCACAAACATCCGATTACCAAAAACGAAAATCAGAAATCACAAATATCCGATTATCAAAAACGATAATCAGAAATCACAAATATTCAATTATCAAAAACGATAATCAGAAATCACAAACATTCGATTATCAAAAACGATAATCAGAAACCACAAATATCCGATTATCAAAAATGATAATCAGAAATCAGAAATATCCGATTATCAAAAACGATAATCAGAAATCACAAATATTCGATTATAAAAAATGATAATCAGAAATCACAAACATCCGATTATCAAAAACGATAATCAAAAATCGCAAATATTTCAATTAACGAGTCCGGAATTAACCGAAATAGCAAACGCACATGTCACATAACCACGAGTTTTACTAAATCGTTTAATTCACTTCATCGTTTCCTTGAAAGTGCAAAATTGTGTATTCTAAAAATAACATTTCACATTCCCAAACGGACAAGTCCGGAATTAAGCGAATCAGTAAAAGAAAGGGGTCATAGTCCTCGATTTTTCTAAAACATTTAAATCGCTTCCTCATTCTTTTGAAAGCGCAAAGTGCAAAACTTCTGAAAACAATTTTCATTTATTTTATAAGAATAATAATTTACATTCTCAAACGGACAAGTCAGGAATTAAGCAAATCAGCAAAAAGAAAGGGGACATAGTCCTCGATTTTTCTGAAATGTTTAAATCGCTTCCTCATTCTTTTGAAAGCGCAAACCGTAAAATTTTTGGAAACGATTTTTATTTTGAAATAATTTTTAAAACACGTGATCAAAAAAGAAACATCAGTAGCAACTTCAACAAGAAAATTGCACTTCTCAAAATACGTAAAAACGGACAACAAAATAAGCATCGCGGGATAACCGCTTGAAAATCCATTTTAAAATTGACAGTTACTGAAGTTAATACGTCAAAATCTCATCAGATAATTGGCATCAAAATATAATACCAATGAATTTTCATTCATCAAAAATGCGACAAGAATCTTCTCAAAGATAGAAAGGGGTATCATACCCTAAACTTGTATTCATAACAAGTCAATGACACACTAGTTCACCAATGCACAAAAATTGATAAAACTTATCAATAGAAATCACGAAAATTGGTGAAGCACAAATTCTAGAAATCATCAGAAGAAATCCAGAAAACACAAATTCTAGAAATATACACAAGAAATCCAGCAAACAGAAATTCTAGAAATCTACACAAGAAATCCAGAAAACACAATTCTAGAAATCTACACAAGAAATCCAGAAAACAGAAATTCTAGAAATCTACACAAGAAATCCAGAAAACACAAAGAGGGAAAGAGGCCTATAACATGACGGTCCGAAGACCATGGGGAGCTACCCCATATGGATGAGTCGGAATCACCCGGATGAGGTCTAGGCTAACCAAAAAGCAAATAGGTATGTGTGGATGGAATCACACAAACGGTGTCTTGCCTAACCTCGCAAACAAAAAGGTATGTGTGAGTGGAATCACACAAATGGTGTCTAGGCTAACCAAAAAGCAAAAAGGTATGTGTGAATGGAATCACACAAGTGGTGTCTAGCCTAACCAGAAATCAAAAAAGATATGTGTGAATGGAATCACACAAATGGTGTCTAGGCGAACCAAAAAGCAAAAAGGTATGTGTGAATGGAATCACACAAGTGGTGTCTAGCCTAACCAGAAAGCCAACAAAGAGACCTCGCACAATTGCTAGTCTAAATCATAAAATGATCGTCATGATCAATGAGAAGTGTCAATTACACTAAGCTAGTAAATATAAAAGTTTAGCTTCATGTCCCATAACCACTTGCTTAACTTAAATATTTACGAACAAACTGTAGATCTTCACTAGAAAATTGTCACAACAGATTCAATCGAATAAGTCAAAGAATTAACCGGCGAAGTAAACGCAAGCGTTTCATACCACTCATTTTACTAAGTCGTTTAATTAGATTTCTCATACGAGTGAGGTAAAGGTTTGTTTATACTAGTAGATTGGAAAACGGTTTAAGAAAAGAGCTTTGTAGTAAAATAGTTTTGAAATCGTTTAGAGAAAAGGGTTTTGATATTTACTACTAGTATAGAAAACCTTTATATTTCTAAAGTGACAAATCACAAAAATGATTGTATGAACAATCCATCACAAGAATTCACATACAAAAATGTGAATAGAATCCAAAGAAATCGATACCGAATCCTTCAAAAAGTATGTTCACAAAAATCCCGAAGAAAATGTCATCAAAGTTGCTAATAAATGATAGCAACAAATTGGGGATTTAACAAGAATCGGTTAAATTTGGAAACCAAATCAATTCACTAAAATTCACATTCGAAGACGTGAATAAAATCCAAAGAATTGGATTCTAAATCCATCAAAGTAGAAATACCCAAAAATTCCAGAAATAGAAGTTATCAAAGTCGACAAAGGAGGTAACAACTAATCGGAAAAGAAGAATCGATTAATAATTGGAAAAACAAGGCAGAACGAGCATAAATGCATAATTGACTATAGCAAAATAAAAATCAAGTCAATGTCGAAGTCAACAATTATTGGCCACAGTCGAGTACAAAACGAATCAACATCCTCATCAAAGAATTCAACGGCAAACAAAGTCAGAGTCTTGGAAATCAAGAAACTAGCAATTTCACGAAAATAAAGTGACCGAAGTCGAATGGAAATCAAGCCGAGGAAAACTCAAAATATCAAGTTCAAAATCGCTGAGATTCGAACAAAATCAACATCGGCTAAATCAATTCAAAGCCGAAAAAACAAGAAAAAAATCCTCATCATCAAAAACCCAACTTGAGTTCGCAAAGCAAACGGATGCCGAAGCCAAAATACTTTCACGAAATCAAAATCAAATGCGCATAAATAAGAGTTAGGAATTTATACCTAACAAGCAAAGATAATCATAGGCAAAGATGAGAGATAAAACGTCGACAAATAGTTGTAACACATGTTTCATCTAAGTTATGTTTTATATTTGTCCTAAACCCCAGGCTCTGATACCAAGCTGTGACGCCCCATCTCTATACCCACGCTGGCCAAGAACACTACGGTGTAATGCTGTCAACTAGCGCGGAGAATAAGGCTGTTGAGGAGCGGCCATCCGTATTTAGGCCTTACACTAGTATTGGTTATCTCGATAGGGGTGGTATATATATTCTTTCATTTTTAATCTCTGATTTATTTACTCCCATCGACATACCCCAATTCCAGTATAAAACGAACTACGACGGTTCGTAATAGTTTAGGACAGTAAATATAATAATAACACAGATAATATAAATGCGGAACACGGATAAAACAGAAAGTCTCATATGTATAACTGATATCAGTTACAACACATTTGACACAGAACATATGATACAACTACAACAGTCGACTCAGGAAGTTACATATACAAGTACATTAACGTATATAATATACATGAATACATATCTTCCTATACAATTACACTGACTACTATAAATGATGACGACTACTCCAAAAGGTATGAAAGGACTTCATAACTCTAGCAGCAACCCAAAGCGAATATCTACAACCTGTAATAACTCGGTCTGACCCGAGTATTAAATTCAAAAGAAAATAATACACGGGTCAGTCTAATTCAAACTCGGTTATTAATGCACAGAAGCAATAATAATCAACTATCAAATAGACGGCAGTCACGGAAATCTCGCATATCCAATCCCTTTAATAGGGAATTGGATAACGATAAATATAACACGTATCAGTGTTAAACAGCAAATCAGCAGATTAAACCAAATCAAAATACGATTCAAAATATTGAATTGGCAACACGAAACAAATCCAGCAATTGAAAACATAAATTGAACATCAATCTGGTAGGGCTGCAGTACACGCACGCGTGTACTTCCTCGCCACTACACATGCATTACACAAAAGATCAACGCATCAAGAGTAAAAGAAATACCAATAAAATCGATACCGTGTGGCTGCAGTTCACGCTTGCGTGCACTACCTTGCCACAACAGTGATGATGTACACAAAATATCAACGAACCAAAATCAATGAAGGTTCAAATATCAATTCAAAATGTCGATACTGTGTGGCTGCAGTGCACGCACGCGTACACTGCCTCACCACAACAGCAGATACAGAAACAGCAACAAGGCACAAAGGCCAATGCTTAAGAATTCACAGTGCAAACAAATGCAATAAGCCAGTGAATGTAATAACACTGCAGACTTCAAGAAGGTGACAACTACCACAAAATGCAAGAAGGTCAAGTCACTGACTCAACACATCTACATCACAAAAACAATAGCAGGTATACAATTTCGAACACAGCAAGACAATGCCAAAATGGTCAAGAGAAGATGACAACAGTGGTATAGTGGACCACACTGAAACCAAAAGTATATAAGTCAATACAATGCAAAGCACAACAGACTCAAAGAGGAATGAAACTGGGTCAAGCAAGTGCAACAACAAGTGTCACAGCCTCAACAATGAAATGGTTCTAAAATAACCATGTATGAACACAGTCTCTACCAAAACAGAACCAGCCTCATCGTGAAGCTAATGCAAACACAAAAGTGCAGTGCAACTCAATGATGCAGCATTTTTAATATGTACCAATATGCTATGCAGTGAAACCAAAAGTGTACAAGTCCAACTAAAATGACCAAGTTGGTATCAAATGAACATGGTAACACTGCAGACAAATGCACATTTGATTACATGAAAAACTTGTATACAGTGGCCAGTGAATAACTAAATGAAATTGGACCAAATTCAACTCAAATGCAAACTATATCACACCTGATGCAGTGACCATATGGATGCAAGCAAATATATCTACTTCATGTAAATGAAAAGAGTAAAGTCAAGACTGATGCCAACAGTTAATGGCCAATGTTATGGAATTTCATAAACAAGTTCAAGTGTGCTACTGGGAAAATGCAACAATCTATGCAGGCTTGAGTAAACAGTGTTCAAGATTGAAGCTAATCAGTACAGAAATCTACGAATTTAAATGACTCAAGTGAAAGTGCCAAATACGTCAGGAATGAACTATCAAAACATATTTCCAGTATTGACCCAAATATGGCCAGAGACGAGACATCAACTACAATGCTCAAAACTAACCCCAAATTCTAATATGCATTGACCAAACAGTGAAACAAAACCACAAACAAGTGTTCAACTGCAAATATCAATATGCTGCAAGTGCGACAGGTAAGAGATGAACACAGAGATGGTCAGAGCCGAAGCTCACAAGGGCCGAGAAATCAAAGCCAGTGACAAAAATGGAAAGAAATCATAGTAAATTTTCATTTACTAAAGACAACGGAAAAAAAAATGCTCGAAGCTGAAACCATGTCGAACAAAGAGTCGAACAAGTCAAGCCATAATCAAAAAAAAATCAACAGCCCCAAAATCAACTCAAGGCAGAAAAGTATCAACAACGAACAAAAATCAAATCGAAGCCGAAGACCACGAAAACAGTAAAAGCAAACAAGGTCGAACAAATTTGAATTAGATGTGAGCAATATATATTACTCACCTTGTTGCCAAATCGATGCAGAGGCCATCGAAGTCGAACGCGAACGAATTGAAGAAGCCGATTGCCGAAGCCCTAATTTTTGGAGATCGAGCGAGCACCAGAAATCGACAGCAAAGCTCTAGCTGCTGAAGATTGAACGAGCGTTGAAGTCGACGCCCCTCATTTTGAAAAGACCTAATTATTGAACGAAGAGGAAGGAGGACGAAGCCGCCATTTTCGTTCCTCTCGATCGATGTTGTTCGTGAATTGGGTTTCGAATGAACGAAAAAATAAAAAAGGGGAACGGGTTTTTACCCTTTGTAAATTTTCACGGCCCAATAAAAAAACCATGGACCACTATTAAATTTTTAAAACCCATCAATCTTACTAAAAATTTGTAAAAGAATTTTAATTCAAATTTAAAAGCTTCGAATGGCAATTTGCAGCAATATTAATCGTTTAATGTCGATTATCAATTGATGCGAAATACCGGGTTGTCACAAAACTCATTTTTCCATTTCATTTCATCCTATAATATTATATTATTATAATATCATTCCAATCTTTTTAGGTGTTTTGAAATCGTTAAGAGGCTAAATAATTTCCACACGCAAATTTGTATGGATTCAATTCTTATTTAATTAACTATGCTTGCTAACTATTTCTCTTATGATTTATCAAACTAAGTTATCATCCATGTCACAAACATAAAATCGACCATAATATCATCCAACATATAACAAACTTTTCATATAATTAACATAAAATATTTTTTTAAGAATTAGTAACTTAAAATATGAGTATTCAGCTTTAACTAAATCGGTTAACTTCCTACCAACATTCATTTAATCCAACACTTCACTAAATCTTCTTATCTTCACCAAACCATCCCCTAAACAACTCCACCTCACTTTTAGTGCTTGGCATCACTTTACTTCCACTTACACTTGACCACAATTCTTTCCCTCTTCTTTGCCCTTAGCCAAACCTTTCAACAACACCCATAGGCTCAGCCTCCCTTTGATGATCCCCTTCCTCCATCATTTCTTCACTTCTTAGATGCTAAACCATGTTTTGATGATATTCTAATGTCTTTGGCAAAGTTTGATGGAGTTTTGACTTTGTTTGATATGGTTTTGAAAAAGTTAGTAAGGAAATGGAAGAGAAGAAGCCATTAAAGCTCTAAGGAAGAAGAGAAGAAAAGGAGCTTAGAAAAAGAAGAAGAATAAGAATGGAAAGTGTGAGAATGAAAGAGGTGCATGGCTATTTATAGGAAAAAATTTGGAATAAAATATTATTTTGCAAAATGACCAAAATACACTTTACTTACTTTTTAAGCAACCTTGTTTTTTCTACACTTAACATCATATTTCAAATCATTATTTTAGTCATTTTCACTTAAGTAATAAGTAAATAATAGAATAATTATGTTTGTTTGATTTGATGTTTACTTTTTGACTTTTGTACTTTTTTGTTTTTTGTGCTTACCTTTTCTTAATGAAATTCTAGAATTTTCTAAGTATGTTTAGTAAAAGTAAACGTGATTAATGAATTAATTAATACTTATAGTATTTGAATATACGTTCCTATATAAGAAAATAAAGGTGCGACAACTTTTAATCGACAAAACGTTGATTTTTGACAAAATCTTTTACAGTCACATTTTGACGTTTTAGTTAAACTATTTACTTATGTAAACCAAATTTAAAAATAAATTTTTATATTGCTTTTTAAAAATATAAACATTCATAAACAAGTTAAAATAATTTATTTAACCATTGAAGCTTACTATTTTGAAATCAGCGTTTTGTCACTTTTGTCGATATAGGCAAATGTTACTATTTTTGTATATACTTCTCTCCCAAATCCTATCAAATATTGTTTGAATCATATAACCTTACCTAATTTATATTTAAACCACTTTAAATAGTATAATATAATGTGGTCAAATTTTGGGTCGTTACATTCTCCCCCACTTAAAAGAATTTCGTCCTCGAAATTACCCAAAACAAAAGTGGCCTAAAGCATATATCTTTAAACTTAATTCCACACAGTATACACAGATCATCCGTATGAAATATCTTATTCGATCTCCTATTAGAATACATAATTTATTTATCCGAACCAGTATCGATCCCCCGATCCTCTAGTATGGTCTCTGATCAGGCTTCTAGATCAGAACCTTTGCTTTCCTTGCATAGTTCTTAACTATGATAGAAAACTAAAGTACCTAACCACAAACCCTCATCAATATTTGTCATCAAGAATGAAGTGATAAATCCTTTTTTAGACTAATGTAAATACCTCAAAGTTCCAGAGTTGAATCTTAGATCAAAATTGTGTGATGAGATGATCTACATATAATATATGTATTTATTAACCCTCAAAAACTTTCATAAAAACTTTATCCTAAGATCAAACACTTTATTAAGGTGCTTCTTTATATGATCCCTTTAGTTATTTATTTTCGAATATTTTTATTATAGAAAAATATTCCAAAGAAACCATTTTTTACTCTAAAGATAATTGGTCCTTATTATAAAAAAAAATCCACAGTCCTCTAACTTAGTATATTTCCTTTAACACTAATATTATTTATGAATCATTTCGTAAAACTATTACTTAAGTTTATTTCATTTTATAACTTATGCAAATCAATCACATTTTAAAGACTTAAGTTCAAATCCTTAATTAATGTTGGAATTCATTGATAAAACATTTTCTAGGTAATAATTACCTTTTTGAGGAGTCATTATTTTACTTACTAGTTAATGACTTAAGTCTATATTTGTATGATATTCCTTTAAATTCTAAGAGTATACGGAAATCCCAAATTTCAAATTGGTTTTACTTAAATCCGTCTGTCTAACAAATTTCGATTTTGTTGTAATTTACTATTATCTCAAAATCATAAGTTATAAAACTTATTTCATATTTAAAACTACTATTAATTTTCTAACTTTGAAAAAAAAATATTTAAAACCACCTGTATTTAAATCCTCAAACTCTTAACTCTTAAATCTCTCTTTATTTCTTTATAAATCAGATTGATAAATTATCCTTATCTTATTTCATTTACTCAAAATATTTCATAATCTTTCACCAAAAAATTTCATAAATTTCTTATCTCTGTGTTAGGTATGATTTGGAAATTTTCGACTGTCCCAAATTGTAACGACCTGGAATTTTCGATCCACAAAATTCCAGATAGTTAGGAAAAGAATAAAAGAGAAAGAAGAAGAAACAGTAACAAGTCATAGAAACCTCACATTCGTATAGGAACAAAATATAATATCACATAAATAACAGTTTTACAAAGAAGAACTGTATAAGTACACTTATATTTTATACATCAGAGTTACAACCAATACCCATCACTGGATAGTTTAAAACAACATATTCTAGTTATACAATAATATATCACAGCGAAAAAATACTCCATACGTTCCTGCCCTCCAGCTCGCCTCTTGAGCTCTAGAACATCCTTACCTGAAAATCTGTAATACTCGGTCTGACCCGAGCATTACGTCAAAGTAACACCCGGGTCAGGCTGGAAACCAGCGTGAGTAAACTTATCTAACATGAAACTTCAATACATAGAACTTATTTAAACCCGGGTAACTCGTTCATCATTACAAGTTCACAACTTCTTATAGTCAACACTTATATTCTCAAATCAATTTCTAAGTACCTTTACCTAGTTTTAAATGGGCCAAACATTTAAATTAATCCCATCACAGCCTATTAATTTCACATACCAAATCTATAAAGAATCATAGTAGATTACAAAATCGAAGTGGTTTCGGGTACTTACTGGTACCCGACCCCGGTCTCTTCGAATTCAATGTCATCTTAAATCCACTTTAAGTGGATACAATCAATTTAAATGCAGGGTATCATAATCCTCAAAGCAATTTATTATCGATAGATAACCCACAATATCCTTGTTCAATCCATCATATCATATCACAGTACATCACATATAACATCAGAGATCTTCTAAACCCAAGTCATCCACTATCATTCAATCATCATAAGCAAGATTTAATATATATATATATATATATATATATTTCATAATTAATTTAATTAAATTAATTACCAACTTTTATCACTTGTATTATCTAAACCTTGCTTACTTAACATTAATTAATCACAACCCAGTTTATTTATCATTCTAAAATCATCCATCTTAATTAATCATCCTCGATTGATTATCCTTTACAATAAGTAATTGACTCTAAATTAATTACTCAAAAGTAATTGATCCTTAATTACTTCCCTTAAGGATTAATCATTAATTAAATCACTTTTAGTAATTATCCATTAATTACTCTCCTTAATTAATCACATTAAGTCATTGTTCTTTAATTACTTTTATTATCATTACAAATTTATTTCATTAAGCACTTGCCTTTTGATTAATTAAGTAATTAGAAATCCTTTAATTACTCTTATTAACTTTTAATTAATAAGTTAACCTTTAACTAATTCTTGAAATTAATTTTCTAATCCAAAAATTATTCACATTAAATAATTAACCTTCAATTAATTATTGAAATTAATTCTTTTAATTAATCATCTTAAGTAATTATCCTTAATTAATTACTTTAATTTAATTATCCTCAATTACTTAAGCTAATTAATAAACCCTTATTTAATTAACAACTTTTATATTAATTACCCTTATTTAATCATTATTAAAGTTCATTTGAAATCACACATAGAAATATAACTAAATAATTAACTTATTATAAAATTATATTAACCCCAGCAAGTTATTTAAATTCGGTTAATCATTTACTTCCACTTCCTTTGGCTTGTAAAACTAGATCAAATCATTTGCTAGAAACTTGGTTAAATCAAATTAAAACATCGGCCCAGACAAAATTCCCTAGCCCAATGCTTACGAAATCAGATACAACTCATCCTTACCCCTTTCTACTATTAAAATTTAGTAAGCCCAAATTCATCGGCCCGAATTTATTTCCTCCCCTCTTTGTTCTTCCAAATTACTTCATATTTCCACGATCAGTCACTCCTTCTTCCACCTTCCATCGTGCACACATCAACTGTTGTGCACGTGCACACATCAACTACTGTGCACGTGCACACATCAATGGTAGCCAGAAATTTATTCCCAAACATTCCTTCAATCCACTTACGATCACCCCCCCACGATGATGATCGACACGAGAACTTAAATAAGAAGTTCGAGAATTTGAATCTTCACCCAAAACTGGTTTAAAATTCCTCCGCTCGACATTGCTTTGCCACGCCCCTACGGTCCACCGACCTCTATGAAAACTTGCCTTGAGAATCGCCAACATCACCTTGTCCTTATACCCAGGCGCGCACGTATGCCCCTCCTCACTATTGCTGCATGACCCAGCCAAAACAACATCCTCTTAAACCCTAGATTCTACTCGGTCAGTCAACTCACCTATTAAAAAAAGGAACCCATTCTTTCCAGAACTTGTCATCCCTTCGGCCACCCTCTGGCCAAAAATCGGTCCCCATCATCCATGGGTTCGTTGGGAATTGGTGAAAAACCAATTTCCGTTCGTCTCTTAAATTCCCACTTGATACGTCACGAAACAACTCGAAATCATAATCAAAAATCAACACAGTCAAATATGAATCGTTTAATATAATCGAAACCTGAAATTTAAATATTTGATTTTCTTCCCAGGAACGTATTTTACGGTGTTTCTTGATTACTGAGGACTTGCTAGTTATTTCATCTAATTTTTTTTTTAAAATAAAGTTAATTAATGACTAACAGATTCTCTTCAAGGGCCATAACATAAAACAATTCATATATTAAGATATAAAAATTTTAAAGAAATTTTGGTGTGTGTTATTAAAAACAGAGTTGTTTGACTTCCTTCCAGTAAAACTTTCTTCAAATTTAACTCAAAAATTCTTTTAACATTTAGATCCTGAAGATTCAAACACGTTTATTTAAATATCACAGCCTATAGGGGAATATACAATGAGATTTTGATTTTTAAATCTCGTTTTGGTCAGTATAACCAACAGAGACCACCGTATATGAGTAATAAACATGCACATTTAATCCAATCATATTCATATACATGTAAGCATCATACAAATTCCTGTAACACTTATCACAGCAGTGTTA
The DNA here is from genome assembly GCA_030765085.1 of Allium cepa. Taxonomy (NCBI): domain Eukaryota; kingdom Viridiplantae; phylum Streptophyta; class Magnoliopsida; order Asparagales; family Amaryllidaceae; genus Allium; species Allium cepa. The sequence goes on along the minus strand of CM060941.1, from coordinate 293,641,220 downwards.
CAAATATTATTCACAACCAGCAAGATTTTAAACTGATTTAAGTTTTCGGAAAGTGGGTGTTTACTCACCTTAATTTATGAAATCAGAGACCCTGGTCCTGCTTTTGAAATCTGAAGGTGATGATGCTTTGATTGCTTTTAAATCTGAAAGGATTGTTTGATACTTTTAGTTTGAATTGCAATATCTTACAGGCTTTTGATTAGATCTTCAAGTGGTCTGTAAAATGTTTTACAGTTGTTTCTCTTTGCTTTTGATCTTGAAGTTTTAATTCCAAGTTAAGTTTGATTTTTTTCTGCTAGCTTTGCTCAGTTTTTGAATTGAGATTGTGGTTTGGGTTTTCTTTTAAGTCGTAGATTTAGAGAAGAAAAATGTCTTCTGTATACAGCTTATTCTTTTCTCCTCTCTTTTTATTTATTTATTTTAAAGAGGATAAAAATAAGAAAAGCCACTGGTTATTTACATGTCTAATCAATTTACAAATGTTAAATTATGATAAAACTAACTTACACTTGTATTCTCATGCATGCTAAATTTGTCACAGATGTTTAATGTCCTTTAAATAATTTCAAATGTCTAAAGAAATAATTATTAATACTTTCCTATGTTAATGTATTTATATATTATATGTACTTAGCTTACACTTGTTTAATGTATAGAGAATTTGTTTTACATTTGAAATTTCATGCATTAATATATTTTTAAATGATTTTTATAAAACTTATACACACACACACACACACATATATTTCCTATTTAGTAAACACATTATTTAAATTTATATAAATAAATCCTTTAAAGAAAAATAACATAAAACTAATTATATAAAAGAAATTAAACCATATATAAGATTTTACCATTTGAATTTCAAATTCAAACTCAATTTCAATTTAAGGTAAAATTTAAAATTAGCCTATACATTTCTAACAACATATTATTTGTTCGAAAGGCATAATTTGCCAATGATAAAAATTAAATTAGTAGATTATCAATTAAATATTTATCCAAATATTAAAATTCAGTTTCTATTATTATCAGAATTCTTACCTGTCTAATCTATAATCCAGTATTTCTATTAATTAACGTAATTATTTTATCAATTACAAATGTTCTAAAAATTCAGAATATCACATTCGTCCCCCCTTTGAATCTTTTCGTCCTCGAAAAGGAACGAAGCCAGAATTTATTAAATATTTTAAAACCAGTTAAAATATTCTTTGACCATTTTACAAACACTTTTTTTAAAATTTATATAATATTGCCAAAATAGTTTTTATAAAAATACATTTATAACTCGATGTCTCAACCGTCCATCCTTGTTCTCACAGAAATTCGATCCTGCGCTGATCAGGCGTAAGACTGAAAATCTACAAGTACTTGGTAAACCCATTTTCAACACCAAGTAAAAATACTTGAAAAATAATTTTATTGAAATATTGGAAGAATTTTTGAAATCGAGGAAATATCTTTGGTCAGAATGCTTTGAAAATCATCACCCCCATCCATGGTCGAAGTTAACCCGATGGTTACGTTGCCATCCCGACAAAATCCATAGATAATTGTAGGCCTCCGCGCCCCTCGATTACACCATGGAACCCGCGACAGATCGCAGCTATAACTGGGGTTACGTTGCTATCACAGTAAAAATCCATATAACTGTAGGCCTCAGCGCCCTCGAATTCCACTGCCAAAAGAATGAAACTTCTCCATTCCACTTGACCATAGATCGCAGTCTACCGATGTTACGTTGCCTTCCTAGAAAAATCAAACGTAGACCGTTGACACTCACCTCCACACGATTTCCGCTATGGTCCATACAGTAGATCGTAGTGACATCAAGTTACACTGTCGTCACAGCATAACCCAAATGCCTCTGTAGGCATCAGGACCCTCGACTTTCGCTACCCAATAATCCTCAGGAATTAGTTTGTCCGGACTCCTCACAGGATCAACTTTAGAACATCCCCCTTAGAGGCTCAAGGCAGTACCAACCTATGGTACTCCTGAGAAGTTCATCCCAAGGGAGCGCCTTTTTCTCCAAAGCCATTTTCAAAACACTTTATACTATACACATATAGTATCTTCCAAATCATACACCCAGTATGAATCTCATATAAATCTTTTTTCTTAAAATCTATTATCCTAAAATCGATAATTTTCAATAAGGCTTTCCAAATTCCAAAATTGATTTTTCTCCAAAAATCAAAAGCCTTTCCAAATTCATAGGTTCCAAAAACCTCTTCCAAAATCATTCTCATAAGAACCTTTATTCGTATGTATATATATATATACATATATATATATATATATATAACTTCTTAAAACTTTGGATCTCTTCAAACTAGTATAAAACCCCTTTTATACTTCAAAAACTTTCAAAAAAAAACCTTTCTTCTGGCTATAGATTCAACAAGGGGAGATTTATCTTATATATAACAAAGATACATATAACTTTGTCTATTCTAAATCAAATATTCAAATTTGATTACTCTATAAAGTCACATACCAAATTACTTACTTTCAGAGTACATTTTTACCATAGAAATCTCCAATTTCTACTTTACTTCATCATATATTTCACAAAATATACCTTTCATTTCAAAAACCATTTCATATTTCTTATCCACAAATTCTCAGCATCAATTTCATTCAAATCTGTACAATGTAAATATATCATCCGTACGCTATACCAATCTGATCGCTCACTCGATCACATAATTTCATTTTCGAACTAGTATCGTCCACCCGACTTCCTAGTGCGGACTCAGATCTGGTTTCTTGATCAGAAACCGTCATTCTCCTTGCATAGCCTAAATATGATAGAGAATATCCAGAACCAATCAACAATCCATATCCAGGTTCATCGTCGAAAATCGAGTGAAAAATCCCAACTCGGATCGATATACTATCTCGAAATTCTGTTCTCGAATCTGGATCAAATCACTATGCGGATAGAATAATATACGTACATCCTACGTATTTACCTTTATTGATTATTAGCCAAATCAATCGCCTTTTCTATTCACATTCACTTTAATTTCTATCCACTTATTCACAATTGTTTAAATCCTTATTTGGATTGTCCCCTCAATTCTTATCTTAAACTGATGTTTAATCATAAACAGTTTGCACTCTGTTTAGCTTATATTTAGAAAATAGCTTGAAAAGCTTAAAATAAATAAATAATAGGAAAATACTTATTAGTTTGTAAAATAGCTGTAAAATAGTTAAGAAATTGTAAAATAGTTGGAAAATAGTTAAATAATTGCAAAATAGTTGTAAAATAGTAATTAGTTATAAAGTAGTTGAAAAACAGTAATCAGTTTATAAAACAGTTGAAAAATTGTTAAATAGTTCCAAAAATAATCGTAAAACAAGTATAAGATAGTTTTAGGTTTAAAAATAGAAGTTGTATAGTAAATAATTTGGAAAAAATAGATTTGCACTAAAACAGTTTATTTTGGAAATAGTCCAGAGTCAAACTATTCAATTTCCAACCTCCATTTCCAAATCAAGTTGAATTATTCTTGATTTCCTCCCAAATTCAGTTCAAATTTCATTTGAATTTAAAACTATTCAACTTTAATTACAATTCCAAATTATTCAAATCAATTTGGACTAATTTCAAATTGAACCAACTTCAGTTTCTAATCGTTTCAAATCAATCCAATTCAAATTTTCCATTTGAATTTTATACTTATACATCTTCAATCATAATTCCAATTAATTCAATTCAACTTTAATTTGAGCTAATTCAATTCAAATTTAAAATTTAAACCATCCCGAAATATATAAATTCGGGTTAAATTTTTAAATGTTGATTTAATCCTTCAAATCAAATCAACTTATATCTTTAAACCATTTAATTCTGAATGCAAATTTCATTTTTTTAACCTATTTCAAAGTTCAAATAAAAATTCAAAACCTTTTAAACAACTAAATCTTTGAAAGTCAATTTATCACCAAATTTCAATTTTGAAACCAAACCTTTGATGTTTTATCTTAAACATTTAAATCTTAAGTCCAGAATGATTCCATTTATATCTTAATAATGTATATTTTACCATACCCCATTTCTTCATTCATTTAAACAAATCCAATTCAGCTTAAAGTTTATTAATAACAACAGGATGGTATTATTCAAATTATTTTAAAACAACCATCCATTTCCAATTTCTAGATCTCAAACCCACTTTGAGATTACACAAACTCCCAATTCAGATTAACCATTTAACTTCCCAAGCTAAATCCGAATTCCATATAGAAATTTCCAAATCAGGTTGTCCATTCAAACTTATTTAACTTCTTTCAAGTTAAATTCAATTTACTTAATCCATTCAAACTTACACAATTTGAATTCCCATTCAAATCTTAAACTTCAAATTAAATATCCTTCCCACTTAAGTTTAAAACCTACTTCACTTTGGGATTCATATCACATTCCAAGGAAAATTCAAAACTCAACCTTTGAGTTTATTTCCTTTACACACCTGGTTACTTTTAAATTTTAAACCACCTTTGGTTTTAAACTCAAACAAATTCCTTTAAAATTTCAAACCACCCTTGTTTGAAATAGGATCCTTTTATTCAAATATATTAAATAACATCTCTTATTTTAAAATAAGATCGTATTCAAAATAGTTTGAATAATATTATTTCCTTTAACATTTTGAAACCAATTAAATGTTTAAATTTAGAATTTAGAACTTCACAATTTGAACCCCACTTTAATTTACATCCTTTCAAATTTACAAGTTACTCTCTTTAAATGGTTACCTCCTTACAACATTTTATTGTTTATTGGAAAACAATCATCTCATTATTAAACACAATAACCATTCTATTTATCCGGTTTGAAACCAAATCTAATTCATCTTATTTTGAAATTCTACCCCAACTTCAAGATTAAATTTCAGTTTGAATCCATTTCGAACTTATCTTTATTTTACTTCAATTTGGTTGTATTTTTATTGCCACTTAACTTAATTCCAATAATTTAACAACCAATTATCTTAATATTTATCAGAAAGAAATATTGCTTTATATATCAAAATATATATTATTATATTAAATTATTTAAAATCTTTATATAAGAAAATAACAAGTACGCTCTCTCACACACACACACATATATATATATATACACTCAACTCATTCAAGGGTACAATTGACCCTATCCGTAATGAGAAATCCCATCAGAGTCAAGGTTCTCGCCTAAACTTCTGCTCTGATACCAAATGTAATGACCCGGAATTTTCGATCCAGAAAATTCCAGATAGTTAGGAAAAGAAGAAAAGAGAAAGAAGAAGAAACAGTAACAAGTCACAGAAATCTCACATTCGCAGTGGATCAAAATATAATATCACATAAATAATAGTTTTACAAAGAAGAACTGTATCAGTACACTTATATTTTATACATCAGAGTTATAACCATTACCCATCACCGGACAGTTTAAAACAACATGTTCTAGTTATACAATAATATATCACAGCGGAAAAATACTCCATACGTTCCTGCCCTCCATCTCGCCTCCTGAGCTCTAGAACGTCCTTACCTGAAAATCTGTAATACTCGGTCTGACCCGAGCATTACGTCAAAGTAACACCCGGGTCAGGCTGGAAACCAGCGTGAGTAAACTTATCTAACATGAAACTTCAATACATAGAACTTATTTAAACCCGGGTAACTCGTTCATCATTACAAGTTCACAGCTTGTTATAGTCAACGCTTATATTCTCAAATAAATTTCTAAGTACCTTTACTTAGTTTTAAATGGGACAAACATTTAAATTAATCCCATCAAAACCGATTAATTTCACATACCAAATCTATAAAGAATCATAGTAGATTACAAAATCGAAGTGGTTTCGGGTACTTACCGTTACCCGACCCCGGTCTCTTCGAATTCAATGTCATCTTAAATCCACTTTAAGTGGATACAATCAATTTAAATACAGAGTATCATAATCCTCACGGCAGTTTATTATCGATAGATAACCCACAATATCATTGTTCAATCCATCATATCATATCACAGTACATCACATATAACATCAGAGATCTTCTAAACCCAAGTCATCCACTATCATTCAATCATCATAAGCAAGATTTAATATATATATATATATATATATATTTCATAATTAATTTAATTAAATTAGTGACCAACTTTTATCACTTGGATTATCTAAACCCTGCTTACTTAACATTAATTAATCACAACCCAGTTTATTTATCATTCTAAAATCAACCATCTTAATTAATCATCCTCGATTGATTATCCTTTACAATAAGTAATTGACTCTCAATTAATTACTCAAAAGTAATTAATCCTTAATTACTTCCCTTAAGTATTCATCATTAATTAAATCACTTTTAGTAATTATCCATTAATTACTCTCCTTAATTAATCACATTAAGTAATTGTTCTTTAATTACTTTTATTATCATTACAAATTTATTTCATTAAGCACTTGCCTTTTAATTAATTAAGTAATTAGAAATCCTTTAATTACTCTTATTAACCTTTAATTAATAAGTTAACCTTCGATTAATTCTTGAAATTAATTTTCTAATCATAAAATTATTCACATTAAATAATTAACCTTCAATTAATTATTGAAATTAATTCTTTTAATTAATCATCTTAAGTAATTATCCTTAATTAATTACTTTAATTTAATTATCCTCAATTACTTAAGCTAATTAATAAACCCTTACTTAATTAACAACTTTTATATTAATTACCCTTATTTAATCATTATTAAAGTTCATTTGAAATCACACATAGAAATATAATTAAATAATTAACTTATTATAAAATTATATTAACCCAACCAATTTATTTAAAATTCGGTTAATCATTTACTTCCACTTCCTTTGGTTTTTAAAACTAGATCAAATCATTTGCTATAAACTTGGTTAAATCAAATTAAAACATCGGCCCAAACAAAATTCCCTAGCCCAATGCTTACGAAATCAGTTACAACTCATCCTTACCCCTTTCTACTATTAAAATTTAGTAAGCCCAAATTCATCGGCCCGAATTTCTTTCCTCCCCTATCTGTTCTTCCAAATTACTTCATATTTCCACTATCAGTCACTCCTTCTTCCACCTTCCATCGTGCACACATCAATTGCTGTGCACGTGCATGCATCAACGACGGCCAGAAATTTATCCCCAAACATTCCTTCAATCCACTTACGATCACCCCACCACGATGATGATCGACACGAGAACTTAAATCAAAAGTTCTAGAATTTTAATCTTCACCCAAAACTGGTTCAAAATTCCTCTGCTCGACACTGCTTTGCCACGCCCCCACAGTCCATCAACCTCTATGAAAACTTTCCTTGAGAATCGCAACATCACCTCGACCTTATACCCAGGTGCTCACGTCTGTCCCCCCCCCCTCCCTCACTATTGCCGCACAACCCCGCCAAAACAACATCCTCTTAAACCCTAGATTCAACTCGGCCAGTCAATTCACCTATTAAAACAAACGAACCCATTTTTTCCAGAACTTGCCATCCTTTCAGCCACCCCCTGGCCAAAAATCGGCCCCCATCATCCATGGGTTCGCCGGGAATTGGTGAAAAACCAATTTCCATTCAACTCTTAAATTCATACTTGATACGTCACGAAACAACTCGAAATCATAATCAAAAATCAACACATTCAAATATGAATCGTTTAATATAATCGAAACCTTAAATTTAAATATTTGATTTTCTGCCATAGGAATGTATTTTACGGTGTTTCCTTGATTACTGAGGACTTGCTAGTTATTTCATCTAATTTTTTTTTTTAAAAATCAAGTTAAGTTATGACAAACAGATTCCCTTCAAGGGACATGACATAAAATGGTTCATATATTGAGATATAAAATTTTTAAAGAAATTTTGGTGCGTGTTATTAAAAACAGAGCTGTTTGACTTCCTTCTAGTAAAACTTTCTTCAAGTTTAACTCAAAAATTCTTGTAACATTTAGATCCTGAAGATTCAAACATGTTTATTTAAATATCACAGCCTATAGGAGAATATACGATGAGATTTTGATTTTTAAATCTCGTTTTGGTCTGTATAACCAACAGAGACCACTGTATATGAGTATATAAACATGCACACTTAATCCAATCATATTCATATACATGCAAGCATCATACTATGAGGAACAGGATTTTCGACTCATGAAAGTCGACATTAATATGTCCACTGTATCAACTGCCGAACAATCGAAAGCCGGAAAACCAAACCCTTAGGGTTTAAGAAGAAGAAAAAGATAGAAGAAGTAAGAAAGAAGAAGCAACAGAACCAATATTAGAATCTCACAATTCGCAGTGGAACAACATATAATAGATAAATGAATATCTTTAAATCAAAAGAACTGTATCATTTATTACACTACATCACATTACATTACATTACATTTTCAGAGTTTACAACAACAAACAGCGGAGAAGAAATACTATATACTAGTTGATACGCCACGCCATCCAGCTCACCTCATGAGCTCCACAGCATCTCCTGAATTCCAGAATGACCTAATAACCTGACTCTAGGCTGCCCGTGTGGAAAATGATGGGCAATCAGAGTTTAGGAAGGGAACAATAAACCCTAGGTCAGTCATGGGACTGGTGTGAGAACTTAAAACAGTTATATCTTTAAAAAAACAAACAAAGAAATATTTTAAAAATAGATCCGCAATACTTTTAGAAAATGTAACTACCATAAGGCCTCCCGCCACACGCACAATGCAGACGCAGAATTGGAGGAGATTTCTCCTTATGATAGTCAAACTTTCTTGATACGAGAGAATTTCTTGATATTATTACTATAAGTGCAAAGTGCAGGAAAACATTTCGAAAGTACAATATTAATCTTAGCCAGCATGGGTACCATTATAGTATGCCTACTAAAGCTACCATATTAGATGGCAGGTTCTACAACTAAAACCGTACAAGGTTCGTATTGTTTCTTTGGATTTCCAACAAATGGTCAAACCAAGGAACCTTCCATTGCCACATGGATACGCCTCTGGAGAGACGCCCTGAGAACCTAACCGGATCTCTGCCAACACAAGGTCGGGTTACCTCTGCAAAAGTAGGTAACTACTGACACGAGTATGTCATTCCCCGGCTGTAAACAACCTTTATCCGAGGATCCTCAACCAACAATAATCACAAAGTCATATATATTTGCGACATCCACATAAGTTAAGTATCTGGGCTCCATACCATGATACCACTTCTTTCCATAAGGAAATGCACATACCCTAAGGAGCGCTACTTCCTATAACCTTGCTGCACCTTTCTTGTTTTGACCGTTACCGAGGTGTGAGGTCCGACGAAGTCTCATCCACAAAGCTACGCTTTATACAAAAGCTATGTTTTGATCAATAAATGATCAGCAGCACTTCGTATGCCACATTACCAAATTGGGAATGTATCACTAGTAACCATCAACTACATAACCTCTGAGCTCGTACATCTCAGAGAAGGGTGTTAAGTAAGAGAACAAATTCTCCGCCATCAACAGAAATGTATTTGATAGAAACCAGCTTTACATCTCAAAGTGTAACGTCAGACACACATCCGTACAAGTCCGTTCCGGGATCGTACAGAACCGAAGGCACTTTCAAAGAAGCCCTTGCAATCCAGATATTCACTAATCACGTCTTAATTCCCATCACAAAGGGTGATAAAATCTCTATATCGGAGATCAGATGATGTAGAGACATTCGACGATAATCCTTCCGTTTTAGAAAATATCTGGTCTTCAACACCGGTCTTCAAATGTTATCCATTATGACGTATCACAATTCGGAATGGGATTCATGACCCAAAGGTCCTCTCCCGGCTAAACCGAATAACGAGCGCTTATTTTTAAAATAAGTGTAACATTCAAATTCAAGCAAATCACAACAAATACCCATTTAAAGGTAAATATTGATAGTCGGTTATTTAACTATTAATAGATATGCACAACATCACCAGATTCCAAATAATTTCCCAAATTATTTATTTTTCAAAAATATCTTTACAAGATATATTTTTCCACACTTCAACCATTTGAAAACAAATTTCAAATCATTTTCCATACACGGAAACACTTTCATATATTTTTCATTGGAAATCTGCCGAGTTCAAATACTTTAAAATAGTTTATATTACTTATCCAAAATATATCTGGAAAACACTTTGAAATAACTACTTTTCTTTAAACACTTTACTTAAAATATTAGTTATAAAAATATTATACCAATACTACATATAACTTTAGTCCAAACTAATTTTCAAAATAAAATTAGTAGATAAAGTATAACTATTTAAAATGTTTTAAAACAATTTAAGAAGTTAATAAATCTTTACTTAAAGGATTTAAATCATTTCTATATCAACTTAATAAATCTTTACTTAAAGGATTTAAAACAATTTAAGAAGTTAATTTCTCCAAAGTATTCTTTCCAAAGCCAATCTAGAATTTTATATATATATCTATTTTTCAAAGCTATTCAGAAATTTTTTTCGGCTTTCCAGGGAGAATACACTTTCATTTTCAAAATGGTTCATTTAAACCAATTAAATAAATCCTTACCGATTTTATTTTAAATTTACGTTCCAAATCCCTAAATTTATTTCCACACTTCAAAAATAAATCAATGTTTGTTTTTAAACAAATTTTCCTTTCCTTTATAAATTCCATGGTGAATTTAAATTTTCAAATATCTACTGATATACGATTTTCAAATCGATTTCAAATATTCACTTTCAATTTATCTTTAAAAGATATAATCTCAAAACATTTCACTTCATATTGGAAAACATTTCTATACTTATTTAATAATAAGTAATTCACAAATCTACTTATTTTCAACATTTGAAAAATATTCAATATACTTAAATCACAATTAAGTATATATTTTATTCTTTAAGGAAAACATTCTCTTAAACACATTCATTTGAGCCAAAACGAATGTTGCGTAAAACATCGTTACGACAAACCCAAAATCACTAGTATAGGGATTCGAAATTAAGATAGATATATAAATCCCAATACTATACAAAAACATTTCCTTTCGAAAATCATTTACTATAACAACAGTGTTATAGTCCATCTTTTCCTTATTTCTCGAAAACGTCTATTTCAATAATGAATTTTGAAATCTATGGTTTCGATACAATACATTTTAAAACATCTTTAAATCGTTTTAATTCTATTTTGAATATCACCTTCCCAAAACATTTCTTTAATATATTATTCATTGTCCAAAATCCTGAATATACTTCGTTAACCAAATTCTATCCATATCCCATTTACATGCCAAAATCCAAATTATAAGCAAATTACTTATACATCTTTTATTTTACAAAATCCATTCATTTTATAACTTCACAATTTATAAATCTATAAATTTCATTCACTTATGAAATCCATTTATACTTCATTTTAACACTAATAAAAACTCGTTTTTTAATTCCAATATTTTAATTTATAAATATCAATTTTATAAATCTTTTATATAAGCCGTTTATAATAATTCAAAAATCCCAATTTAAACCATTTTACAAATAATCAACTACTTATTTCAAAAATCACATTTCGGTTATATTTCACAAAAATCATAATTTTTATAACATAAAAATTATAACGTTTATTTATTTAAAATGAATTAATTCCAAAATTTAATAAAATGTATACTTTCAAAAATCACTTGAAAATCCTTTTAAATTCGAAATCGTTAATTTAACATTTTTAGAACACCAAAAATAGGCACAATGTTTCAACAGCACCAATACATCAACCACGACATCCAAACATCATATATCAATATGATAACAGAATATATAACAAATATCTGTAAATAAATCAATACTGTTAAGGAATCCAGTTGGATCCCTCCAACCTGTTTCCCTACATCCACAGATGTTAGCACAATGCCAATCCCGTTTCAAGATGGGATATCGCGGTAAATGGGTTTATATAAAATATTATCCGCTATTATGCGGCGCAAAAGGGTCTCATCTGCTATATAATGCGGGAAACCAACTCCAAGTACATATATAATACCAATTCAACTTCAAGGTGGAATATCGCGGTATATGTGTTTCATATAATAACCTCCGCTTAATATGCGACGTATAGGGTCTATTTCAATATAACAGATAGCAATTTATGATTCAATCACACAACCAAGCAATTTTAAATTTAACTATTTAAAATTTAAATCGAAACAGATTCGATTGAGTGAGAAGTTCTCACCTTGCTTCCAATAACAGTTGCAGTGTTTTATTTCGAGTAAAATTAAACGCACGTTTAATTTTACCCAAAATTCACGCTATCTCCAATCGACTCCAATCTAGCTCCATCGCGTAGTATTCGTCAATACGAACCCGATGCAATTCGTTTCGTGCGAAACGGACCTCGTATGAAAAAGTTATGCTATTTTAAAGTTTATACAATTTAATTACATAATAATTTACACTTTTATTTATTTTCAAACCCTATATTCAATTAGAGTCGCACGATCTAGCTTGATGAAATCTCGGCCGTGCGCATCCTTCTTCTCCCCCCAGTAAACAAATGCGAACAAACACCCATAGCCGCCGCAAAACCCTATTTGCCATGACCCCAACGTTCATCTGAACCTCGATCACGAGATGCCACTTCGAAGCTCTCCACGTGTGCCACCAACGCCTGCAACCATGTCGAACTCGGCTACACTATTTGCTTGAAAAACATGCGCGACTATCAGCCGTTCGAGCTCGATTTGCCAATGATTCGTCGCCTTGATTTCGATTATAGTCGTTGAAGTTGGAGATCTCTTTGTGCTTAACATTTCCCTAGTTGAAAGATTTTCGTGAATGTCGACAGATTGGAAGAAAATTGAAGAGGAAGTATCGAGCATTTCTGGCCATTGGAAATGAAAATGGCAGCTTGCCCTAGCCTGGTCAGGGTTTGTGAAAAATGAAATGATAGAGGTGCTTTTATAGAAAATATTGAAACACTATTCATCCCGAAATTTTTCCAACTCCAAACGAAGCGTGCCACCTGGCGTTTATAATGTTTTACCCCCATTTCGAACGCAATGGAATATATATCGAGAGCCAATTTTATTATATTTGAAAGATAGGTTTTCAAATTGACTATTTAAATTTAAAATTTACTTAAACCGATTTCAGTGTGTTTTAGCTTGCCCCGGACAAACCGTAAATCTGATTGACACGAAATTTGAAATCTTGCAATAATATAACATTACGGATCCGATGAAACTAGTTTCGTCGAAATCCGAGAATGTTTGAAAAATGACTATTTTTTACTCGTCAATTAAATATTAAAATATTCAATTTCCACAAATTAACTTTTAATTCAATTTTAAAATTTCTATAACATCATTCTAACTCCAATATGATTTAATACAACTTTACAAATCAATTTTAATCACATTAAACCCAATTTCCAATTGTTTCTATAATTTTCAAATATTAAATTATCGATTTCACTATCCAATTAAATCTAGATATTCGAAATAAAATTTATTCGACTTTGTAAATATTAAAAATCAATTAAATATACGAATTTCAAATGACAGGAATTCTGGGTCGTTACAAACTTCCCCCCTTAAAAGAATTTCGTCCTCGAAATTGCCAAGTAAGAAAAAGTTACAGAATCCACTAACTTTTCAAAACCATTTGTTCGAATTAAATTTCAAATTCATTTAAACATTTTAACTTTTCCAAAATCCATAGTTAAACTTCTTACAATAACTTTACTAAGTTTTCAAATCATACTTAGTTATATTTTCAAAACCAATTATATTGTTTAACTTTTCACTCCAAAATCAAAGTTATAGTTTTCAAAAAATTTCAATTTTCTCAAAAGTATTCTAACGCCTTAAATTTTTGAAAAATTTCGCCAGCGTCTCCTTTGCGCGGCTAGCTCAGTACGACTACAAAAATGGCACCACGACCCCTAGATTTCAAAAAGAAAAGAAAAAGCCAAGTGGCTGGACAAGAAAATCACCAAATTTCATACTGAATTCAAATACATACCTTTTGTCGAACAATTCAATTTTTTTTATCTTCGAAATCAAAATCCCAATTTCCTTTAATCCACCTGTATATCCTGCTAACCATAATATCCATTTTCATTCAATCTTACATTTTCAATTTCATTTGAATTCAATTTACAATTTCAATTCTAATTTTTATTTTTTTGGTCATCCCCAAACACAATTCAATTCACTATTTCGGTTTATAACCACTTATATTTAAACTAGATTTAAAATTCCATATGAATTTAATTTACCTTTTATTTATAATTATTGAATTCAATTCATTTCAACCCATATTAAATTTGTCGTTTCTTCAATTAGTTTTACTTACTAATTTTATTTTAATACTTACCTTCATTTGATCCAACTTGACAAATTTTCAATTTACTTGCAATTTCAAGATGAATTTCAACATTTAGTTTCCAATTTCATTTACCTGCAATTGTAAATTAATTCATTCATAAATTTATTTTCATAATTCAAACTCAATTTCAATTCATTTGTCTCTGCCCCAAATTTATTTTCAACTCAATAAATTTTATTCCATAACTATTTTTATCGGATTCCAGAGTGTTTCCAACATTTCAAAACCATTTTTTAAACCAATTCAAATTATCCTTTGAATTTCAAAACCCAAACCCAAATTTTCCAAACAACTTCCATTTGAAACAACTTGGCAGCAATCCCTCTTTTGGAAACCTGAAAATGAACACCGATGATGCTGCAGTCATCACCGAAGTTATTTTCCAACGACCGAAAGGAGTTTAGAGCTTCTATCCCTCCAAAAACATTTTTCCAAACCCTTGAAAACCATTTTCAAACTCAAAAAGGAATTTTACTTCAAATTACAAATCACATTTACAATTTATATTCTCCAATTCTATTTGTATGTGAATTTATTTCTTAACTTTGGAGTTACGATTTCAATTTCTTTTTCAACTTTAATGATAATAATTTAATATCATCACTTTCTAGCAACCAAGCAATCATATATTATAATAATTCACATAAAAAATTTCTCTTTTATATACGAAAATAATTTAGGTAAAATTATTTCATTTACCCTATTTTAAAACAATATCATTTCGAATTTGTTCTGTACAAATGTTTAGAGATTCCTATCAATAACGTTAATTACTCGTATTGACCGTAATCCATATACCACTTAACAAACCAATCAACACAATATAAAACAATTTTTATATTCACTAATAAATACGCGCGCATATCTATGATTACACTCACACTCATTCTAGAGTACTACTGACTCTATCTCTAATGAGTAATTCCCAATAGAGCCAAGGTTATCGCTTAACCAAATGCTCCGATACAAAATGTGAGGAACGGGATTTTCGACTCACGAAAGTCGACATTAGTACGTCCATTGTATCAACTGCCGAACAATCGAATACCGGAAAATCGAACCCTGAGGGTTTAAGAAGAAGAAAAGGATAGAAGAAGTAAGAAAGAAGAAGCAACAAAACCAATATCAGAATCTCACAATTAGCAGCGGAACAACATATAATAGATAAATGAATAATCTTTAAATCAAAAGAACTTTATCAATTATTACATTACATTACATTTTCAGAGTTTACAACAACAAACAGCGGAGAAGAAATACTATATACTAGTTGACACGCCACGCCATCCAGCTCGCCTCTTGAGCTCCACAGCATCTCCTAATTCCAGAATGACCTGATAACCTGACTCTAGGCTGCCCGTGTGGAAAATGATGGGCACACAGAGTTTAGGAAGGGAACAATAAACTCCAGGTCAGTCATAGGACTGGTGTGAGAACTTAAAACAATTATATCTTTAAAAAAAACAAAGAAATATTTTGAAAATAGATCCGCAATGATTTTAGAAAATGTAACTACCATAAGGCCTCCCGCTACACACACAATGTAAACGCAGAATTGGAGGAGATTTCTGCTTATGATAGTCAAACATGCTTGATACGATAGAATTTCTTGATATTATTACTATAAGTGCAAAGTGCAGACTTTTCGAAAGTACAATATTAATCTTAGCTAGCATAGGTACCATTATAGTATGCCTACTATAGCTACCATATTAGATGGCAGATTCTACAACTAAAACCGTACAAGGCTCGTATTGTTTTTTTGGATTTCCAACAAATGGTCAGGCCAAAGAACTTCCCATTGCCACATGGGTACGCCTCTGGAGAGACGCCCCGAGAACCTAACTGGATCTCTGCCAACACAAGGCCGGGTTACATCTACAAAAGTAGGTAACTACTGACACGAGTGTGTCATCCCCCGGTTGTAAACAACCTTTATTCGAGGATCCTCAACCAACAATGTAACGACCCGTATTTCACGTGTCGATAAATCGTAGGATTTGCAGGTCGTTAGTGTTGTTTGTGTTGCCTTTAGCTTGAGTCGTTTAGGAGTTGACCCGAGTGCTAGTAATGAGTCGTGACCGACTCATAGGGGACCGACTCAAGGAGGGGTAGCGGTTTAAAGTGTTAGCCGAGTTAAGGCTTGAGTCGTAACCGACTCATAGGATAGGTCGTGTGTGGGTTGCGACTCATAGAAGGCCGACTCATAAGGGACGACTTAAGATAGGCGAGTCAGTGGTGTTGCCGACTTATAGGGAGAACGACTCAAGGGGTTAAGGTTTAGGTCGTGGGTAGTTAAGTCGGCAGGGTGTTGTCTCGTGAGGAGGATGAGTCGTTACCGGGTTAACGACTCATAGGAGTTACCGGGTTATAGCTTAAGTCGTGAGTCGGCTAGGAGTTAAGTCGGCACTTGTATTGAGTAGTAAGTCGGCTAGGTGTTTTGTGCAGGCAGTGAGTTAGGTCGTGGAGTCTTGAGTCGTGTGTCGGTAGGTGTTGAGTTGGCCTGGGTTGTTGAGTCGTGTGAGTGGCTTGTGTTAGGTCGGCATAGTATGAGTCGGGGACGACTCAGGAGTTGGGTCGGCGACGACTTAGGGCGACGACTCATGGTAGTTCCAGCCTATAAATAGAGGGGTTTGGCTCACTTTTTGGCACCGGTTTTTGAAGCAACGAAGTGCTGCCATTTTGAAGACTCGACTACAACATTTCTTCATCTTCTTTTCTCTATTCCAATCTAATTCTAACATCCATCCAAGATCAAAGATTTAGATTGAAGATTCAAGTGCCAAAGTTGAAGATCTTCATCCGTTTGAGCTAGATTTCATCGATTGAGGCGAGATATTGCCGGATCAAGCTTTGATCTCCGCTGTCCAGATCTGAAGTGTTTAGTTTTCATAGTGTTTGGGTGATTTGGTGAGTGGTAGTTATCTCTCACGCGTATCCAAAGGAGTATATTGGATTGGTGACTTGTTGGAGTGTTGTAGTTAGAGATTTCATTCATTTTTCTTAGATCCAAGTGTAGATCCATGGTTTCTGATATGTTTACTTATGCAAGTTCATCTAACAAGTATTAGAGACAAAACCCATGTTTTATATTTGATAGATCTATGTTAAAAACCTATGAATCATGCATGTTGGACTTTTGCTCATTATTTACGAAATTGCCATTATAGTTGATATTGCTTGTTAAATCTTGTTTGAATGTTTGATTGGTTGTATTAATGATTGATTGATTGAATGTATGATAGATTTGATTGTTTCAAATTAGCTTGTAGTTGATTTGGAACAAGATGGTTGGAGATGATTCAAAAGCTAAGCGGAAAGGCTCTTGAATAGTGAAAGCTGCCTGTAGCATATGAAGCGGATATGGAAGCTCATATGGATGGATTCGAGGATGTGGGATCTTGCCATGATGCGAGAAGGCAAAGCATGATTGAGATGGGACTTTGCTATGATGTGATGAGGCAAGGCTTATGTTGGGATGGGACGGGTCATGATGACGTTCCAAGATAAGAGACTTTGCTATGATGTGATGAGGCAAGACATATGTTGTGATGGGGCGGGTCACGATGACGTTCCAAGCACGGGTCATGATGACGTGCAAAGCTGTAACTCGGTGATGCGGTCCGGGTTGGGGTGGATAATGGTTAGCTTGAGAGGCGCTTGACCTAGTATGGAAATAGTCGTCAAGGAGGATGACTAGGAGGCTAAGATCTCATCGTTGTTGAAGGTTCTAGCATACTCAAAGCAAGGGTACGTTGGAACGGGTCACGATGACGTTCCAAGCATGGGTCACGATGACGTGCTAGTACTCTGGGATGATGCGTTCGGCTTAGGCACGGGTCACGATGACGTGCGGAGTTATGTCTAGACCGGGGTTACCATTAGCTCTTGACAGGTGGTCATTCAACTAACGGTGAAATCAAGGCAAAGTTAACAGTGATAGCCAGAGTCATGGATGTTTGGTTGTATCATCATTCGGACTCAAGAGCGGTGTTTTCTGGGTACTTATCTGATCTTGGTTTAGGCCTTGGGGGTTTGTATTTGGAAAACATCGTTCTTGACTCGAGTGATTATTGTTTTACTTTAGTTACCGGTTATGCTATGATTGCTTCTCCTTAGTGTGTGTCTGGGGCTATCACTGTAGTAAGAGGTGGAGTGGGATGGTTTGGTTCCTATTCCTTTTATCCCTTATGCTCTTTTGGTATGCTTGATTGTTAATTTACTGCTCACTAAGACTTCGTCTGACTCAAGGTTTTATGTCTCCTCTTATTACCTTGGGCTGTTCATCCATGTTGGGATGGGCAGACTAGGTAGCAGGTGACAGGTGCTGTTCTTGGAGTTCTTCGCTGATGATGACGAAGACGAGTAGGAGGCTATGCATATTATTTCTTATTATATGTACTGGGTATCCGCTGCTGTATTTGATTGAGTGTTATGTAGTGAGGCCTTGATGTATGGATGATTCATGTTTGTATAAAACTACTGTGGTGCTTATATGATGATTTTCTGTTATGAAGCTTCACTATATATATATTTCTCTATTGTATTTTATCCATGCGCTGTGAGTAGTACGATAGAGTTTGTTGTTTTATTTACCCTGACTATCGTCCATGGCTACCTGGCACGCCTTTCAGCGCATTATTCCCTTGTTTTGGTGCGGGAGTCATGGGCGGTCGTCACATTTGGTATCAGAGCTTTGGTTAATCGATTTTAGCCAACGCTCGCTGACGTAACTACGTATGAGAGACGTAATTGTATTTTGATGGATGATTACTATATATAATAGAGTAGCCTAGAAGGATTTGAACTCCTTATGCAGTTGTTTCTTAAGGTGTTCTAATCATTCTTATTGCAGATATTAAGGATGAGTCGAAGAGGGAGACCAGCTGCAAGGGAAGGCCGTGCTGATGAAGGGGCTGTTGATTATGGAACTATGTTCGAAGCGATGATGACTTCGATCATGAGAAGGATACCAGCCTCGGGATCATCAGTGGATGTGGGAGTTCAAGTCCAAGCTCCAAGGCCGGTGGATTTTGCTAAGCTTTGTAAGGATTATACTGCCCTTGGAGGAAAAGCTTTCTTGGGGACGGAGTCGACCATTGAGGTGCAGAGATGGATTGATGCATGTCGAAGAATCTTTGGTGATTTAGGGATTGAGGATGCAACTAAGAGGAAGCTTGCATCGAGACAGCTTCAAGGGAGAGCTGCGGATTGGTGGAATTCTATCACCATCGATACTCCAGAGGAAGAGATCACTTGGGAGCAATTCCAAGTTAGATTTGAAGCCAAGTTCATCTCTACGGCTCAGAAGTCTGTTTTGTTCAAGAGGTTTGTAGAGCTCAAGCAAGGTGGGAGACCAGTCCTTGAGTATATTTCTGAGTTCGAAGCTTTGTCCAAGTATGCTAGATCGTATATTGATTCTCCCTACCAGAAGAATGAAAAGTTTGTGACTGGTCTGGATGCTTATCTTGGGAGGCAGTTGGTGGATCATCTGGACGATCCATTTGAAAAGCTTGTGGAGAAAGCTCTTAGGCATGAGAGTTTATTCCCTAAGGAAAGTTCTGTTGTTGCTGTAACCAGGGAAGGATCTAAACCACAGCAGGGTGGAAATAGGAAGAGGAAGCAGCAGCAACAGAAAGGTAAGGATGGCCAGAAGAAGCCGAGAGGTGAAGTGACCTGCTACAACTACCGACAGAAGGGTCATCTCTCCCGGGATTGCAAGAACCCAAAGGTGCAGTTGAAGTGCCACAACTGTGATAAGCTGGGACATATCAAGAAGGACTGTCCAGAACCAAGGAAAGATAGGCAGGTTGTGCAAGCCTATGCTTTGGGGGCTGTTCCATCATCTTCAAAAGCTCCTACTGCTGAAGAAAAGGGGAAGAGTGTGGTGGTTCAAGGTACTCTTTCCATTTGTGGTGTTCCAGTTAGAGTGTTGTTTGATACTGGAGCGTCGCATTCTTTTGTTTGTGATGATCTGGTAGGCCGGTTAGGTATGAAACCGGATGTTGTTGATAGGCCATTGGTTGTGACTAATCCAGTGGGGGGTTCGTCATGTTTGTGTATGATATGCCATGGTCTAGTTGTGTCGAGTCATGATTGCTCGTTTGTTTGTGATTGTTTTGTTCTGAACTTTGCGGGGTTCGGAATTATTTTGGGTATGGACTGGCTTAGGAAGTATGCGGCAAGGATTGATTGTGAGAGGCTTGAGGTGACAGTCGGGAATGTGGAAGGGCGAAAGGTTGTGATACGATGTAAGCATGAGGAAGGCGTCTTCATGAGCTTCATGTATTCGCTGGTTATTCCACGGAATGGACTGTCATCGGTGCCTATTGTGAATGGATTTGATGATGTCTTTGACGAAGTCAAAGGGTTACCGCCGCATAGGGAGATCGAGTTTCGTATCGATCTAGTTGAGGGAGCCAGACCTATTGTGATGCCTCTTAGGCGGATGGCGCCTAGGGAGCAGCTAGAGTTGAGGGTGCAGGTTGATGACCTTTTGCGGAAAGGATTCATTCGGCGTAGTGTGTCCGAATGGGGTGCACCAGTTGTGTTCGCAACCAAAGCGGATGGATCGTTGAGGTTGTGTGTTGATTATCGTGAGCTGAATAAGGTGACTAAGAAGAACAAGTATCCATTGCCGAGAATAGATGACTTGTTTGATCAGCTTCACGAGGCTAAGGTGTTTTCTCAGATGGATTTGGCAACGGGATTCCACCAGTTGAGAGTGGCAAAGGATAGTGTGCCGAAGACTGCTTTCAGGACACCATCCGGGTTTTATGAGTGGCTGGTAATGCCGTTTGGATTGACTAACGCGCCAGCATATTTTGTGGATCTTATGAATAGAGTATTCAGAGATCAGTTGAACAAGTTCGTGCTTGTGTTCGTGGATGATATTTTGGTTTATTCCAGAACTGAGGAAGAGCACAAGACACACTTGGGGATTGTTTTGGAAATTTTGCGGAAACATCAGCTGAAGGCTAAGTTTTCGAAGTGTCACTTCTGGAAGAGTGAAGTGAGGTTCTTAGGCCATGTTATTTCTGGAAATGGAATAGCGGTTGACCCCGCTAAGGTGGCAGCAATCCAGGATTGGGTTAGACCTAAGAATGCATCTGATGTGAGAAGTTTTCTTGGATTAGCAGGATATTATCGTCGGTTTATCAAAGACTTTTCCAAGATAGCTGCACCGTTGACAGGATTGACAAAGAAGAACCAGGTGTTCAGATGGGATGATAAGTGTGAGCAAGCTTTTGTAATCCTGAAAGAGCGACTGACGAGTGCTCCTGTTTTGACTATTCCAAGTGGGAATGATGAGATGGTGGTTTACACCGATGCATGTGGCACTGGACTAGGAGAGGTGCTAATGCAGAAGGATAAAGTTGTTGCGTATGCTAGTCGACAACTGAAGCCGCATGAAAGGAATTATCCGACTCATGATTTGGAGTTAGCGGCGATTGTGTTTGCTTTGAAGATGTGGAGACATTACTTATTGGGAGTTAGATTCGAGTTGTTTACAGATCATAAGTCGTTGAAGTATCTGTTCTCCCAAAAGGATTTGAATCTTCGACAGCAAAGGTGGCTAGAGTTCTTAGCATCGTATGATTTTGGTATAGCCTATACTCCGGGGAAAGGTAACGCAGTGGCTGATGCGTTAAGTCGAAGACATGCAGGATTGGGAGCCATGTTTTCAGAATGGAAGAGTCTCGAGTATTTGGCTGAGTTTGATTTCAGGCCTAGATGTGAATTGGAACCTGAGATGTTGGCAAACTTATCGATAAGGCCTACTCTTGTGGAAAGAATTGGCGAGAGCCAAAGGAGAGATGATAAGCTTGTCAAGATTATCCGTGATTTGGAATCCAGATTGGACCCAGAGAAGGATAAAGGATTCGAGGTCGATCGAGAGGGTTGGCTTCGAAAGCAAGGACGATTGGTTGTTCCTGATGAAGATGGATTGAGAGATGAAGTTCTGAGGGAAAGTCATCACTCGAAGTTGACGATTCATCCAGGTGGGAATAAGATGTATCGGGATATGAAGAGAGTTTACTACTGGGAAGGTATGAAGAAGGATATTGGAAATTTTATTTCCAAGTGTATGAACTGCCAGTTGGTAAAAGCTGAGCAGAAGAAGCCCAGTGGATTGCTTCAGCCATTAGAGGTTCCTACATGGAAGTGGGAGCAAGTGTCGATGGATTTTATCGATGGTCTACCTAGGACAAGAGCGGGAAATGAAGGGATTTGGGTCATTGTAGATCGTTTGACTAAAAGTGCAAGATTCATTCCTGTTCGATCAACTAGGACTGCATCGAAGTTGGCTGAACTGTATGTGAAGTGGATAGTTCGTTTCCATGGTGTTCCGAAGAGTATAGTGAGCGATCGAGACCCATTGTTCACTAGTAGATTTTGGAAGAGCTTCCAGGAAGTTTTGGGAACTGAGTTGTGTTTGAGTACAGCTTATCACCCTCAAACAGATGGTCAAACTGAGAGAGTCAACCGAGTTTTGGAAGATCTTCTTAGAGCATGTGTTTTGGACTTCGGAGGATCATGGGAAGATCATCTTCATTTGGTGGAATTTGCTTATAATAACAGTTATCAGTCGAGTATTGGTATGGCACCATATGAGGCATTATATGGAAGACCGTGTAACTCTCCGACATGTTGGTTGGAAACTGGAGAAAAGCTGATACTTGGGCCAGAGATGATTCGACAGACTTCGGATGATATAGAGATCATTCGGCAAAGAATGAAGGCAGCCCAGGATCGTCAGAAAAGTTATGTCGATAACCGTCGAAAGGATTTGGAATTCGACGTAGGTGATATGGTTTTTGTGAAGATTTCTCCATTGAAGAATGTTATTAGATTCGGGAAGAAAGGGAAATTGACTCCTAGATTTGTTGGACCATTTCCGATTATCGAGCGAATTGGAAAGCTCGCTTATAGATTGGAGTTACCGGAAAAGATGGCGGGTGTGCACAATGTTTTTCATGTATCTTATCTACGGAAGTATGTGCATGACCCGAGTACGGTGATTTCTGCTGATAGCTGTGAAGACTTAGAGGTTGATCCCGTGGGTACGAGACCTCGTGAGCCGCTTCGTATTGTTGAAACCGATACGAAACAGCTTAGGAGGAAGACGATTACGTTGCTCAAGGTACAATGGAGTGATGATGTTAACGACTGTACATGGGAGGAGGAAGAGAGGATGAAGGCAGCTCATCCCGGACTCTTCGAGGTATGGCCCTAAAGTGTCGTGACATCTCATGAATTTGTAGCTTGTTCTAAGTCTTAGAATTCTGCATGCTAGGATAGAATTGGATGCATGGTTTGTTGATTGCTATGGATGGTAGGCATGCGGAATAATTGTGATTGCTGTTGTTTGCTTGGAATTTCGGGGGCGAAATTCCTAAGGGGGAGAGAATGTAACGACCCGTATTTCACGTGTCGATAAATCATAGGATTTGCAGGTCGTTAGTGTTGTTTGTGTTGCCTTTAGCTTGAGTCGTTTAGGAGTTGACCCGAGTGCTAGTAATGAGTCGTGACCGACTCATAGGGGACCGACTCAAGGAGGGGTAGCGGTTTAAAGTGTTAGCCGAGTTAAGGCTTGAGTCGTAACCGACTCATAGGATAGGTCGTGTGTGGGTTGCGACTCATAGAAGGCCGACTCATAAGGGACGACTTAAGATAGGCGAGTCAGTGGTGTTGCCGACTTATAGGGAGAACGACTCAAGGGGTTAAGGTTTAGGTCGTGGGTAGTTAAGTCGGCAGGGTGTTGTCTCGTGAGGAGGATGAGTCGTTACCGGGTTAACGACTCATAGGAGTTACCGGGTTATAGCTTAAGTCGTGAGTCGGCTAGGAGTTAAGTCGGCACTTGTATTGAGTAGTAAGTCGGCTAGGTGTTTTGTGCAGGCAGTGAGTTAGGTCGTGGAGTCTTGAGTCGTGTGTCGGTAGGTGTTGAGTTGGCCTGGGTTGTTGAGTCGTGTGAGTGGCTTGTGTTAGGTCGGCATAGTATGAGTCGGGGACGACTCAGGAGTTGGGTCGGCGACGACTTAGGGCGACGACTCATGGTAGTTCCAGCCTATAAATAGAGGGGTTTGGCTCACTTTTTGGCACCGGTTTTTGAAGCAACGAAGTGCTGCCATTTTGAAGACTCGACTACAACATTTCTTCATCTTCTTTTCTCTATTCCAATCTAATTCTAACATCCATCCAAGATCAAAGATTTAGATTGAAGATTCAAGTGCCAAAGTTGAAGATCTTCATCCGTTTGAGCTAGATTTCATCGATTGAGGCGAGATATTGCCGGATCAAGCTTTGATCTCCGCTGTCCAGATCTGAAGTGTTTAGTTTTCATAGTGTTTGGGTGATTTGGTGAGTGGTAGTTATCTCTCACGCGTATCCAAAGGAGTATATTGGATTGGTGACTTGTTGGAGTGTTGTAGTTAGAGATTTCATTCATTTTTCTTAGATCCAAGTGTAGATCCATGGTTTCTGATATGTTTACTTATGCAAGTTCATCTAACAAGTATTAGAGACAAAACCCATGTTTTATATTTGATAGATCTATGTTAAAAACCTATGAATCATGCATGTTGGACTTTTGCTCATTATTTACGAAATTGCCATTATAGTTGATATTGCTTGTTAAATCTTGTTTGAATGTTTGATTGGTTGTATTAATGATTGATTGATTGAATGTATGATAGATTTGATTGTTTCAAATTAGCTTGTAGTTGATTTGGAACAAGATGGTTGGAGATGATTCAAAAGCTAAGCGGAAAGGCTCTTGAATAGTGAAAGCTGCCTGTAGCATATGAAGCGGATATGGAAGCTCATATGGATGGATTCGAGGATGTGGGATCTTGCCATGATGCGAGAAGGCAAAGCATGATTGAGATGGGACTTTGCTATGATGTGATGAGGCAAGGCTTATGTTGGGATGGGACGGGTCATGATGACGTTCCAAGATAAGAGACTTTGCTATGATGTGATGAGGCAAGACATATGTTGTGATGGGGCGGGTCACGATGACGTTCCAAGCACGGGTCATGATGACGTGCAAAGCTGTAACTCGGTGATGCGGTCCGGGTTGGGGTGGATAATGGTTAGCTTGAGAGGCGCTTGACCTAGTATGGAAATAGTCGTCAAGGAGGATGACTAGGAGGCTAAGATCTCATCGTTGTTGAAGGTTCTAGCATACTCAAAGCAAGGGTACGTTGGAACGGGTCACGATGACGTTCCAAGCATGGGTCACGATGACGTGCTAGTACTCTGGGCTGATGCGTTTGGCTTAGGCACGGGTCACGATGACGTGCGGAGTTATGTCTAGACCGGGGTTACCATTAGCTCTTGACAGGTGGTCATTCAACTAACGGTGAAATCAAGGCAAAGTTAACAGTGATAGCCAGAGTCATGGATGTTTGGTTGTATCATCATTCGGACTCAAGAGCGGTGTTTTCTGGGTACTTATCTGATCTTGGTTTAGGCCTTGGGGGTTTGTATTTGGAAAACATCGTTCTTGACTCGAGTGATTATTGTTTTACTTTAGTTACCGGTTATGCTATGATTGCTTCTCCTTAGTGTGTGTCTGGGGCTATCACTGTAGTAAGAGGTGGAGTGGGATGGTTTGGTTCCTATTCCTTTTATCCCTTATGCTCTTTTGGTATGCTTGATTGTTAATTTACTGCTCACTAAGACTTCGTCTGACTCAAGGTTTTATGTCTCCTCTTATTACCTTGGGCTGTTCATCCATGTTGGGATGGGCAGACTAGGTAGCAGGTGACAGGTGCTGTTCTTGGAGTTCTTCGCTGATGATGACGAAGACGAGTAGGAGGCTATGCATATTATTTCTTATTATATGTACTGGGTATCCGCTGCTGTATTTGATTGAGTGTTATGTAGTGAGGCCTTGATGTATGGATGATTCATGTTTGTATAAAACTACTGTGGTGCTTATATGATGATTTTCTGTTATGAAGCTTCACTATATATATATTTCTCTATTGTATTTTATCCATGCGCTGTGAGTAGTACGATAGAGTTTGTTGTTTTATTTACCCTGACTATCGTCCATGGCTACCTGGAACGCCTTTCAGCGCATTATTCCCTTGTTTTGGTGCGGGAGTCATGGACGGTCGTCACAAACAATAATCTCAAAGTCACATATATTGGCAACATCCACATAAGTTAAGTATCTGGGTTCTATACCATGATACCACTTCCATCCAAAAGGAAATGCATATACCCTAAGGGGCGCTACTCCCTATAACCTCGCTGCATCTTTCATGTTTTGACCATTACCGAGGTGTGAGGTCCGACGAAGTCTCGTCCACAAAGCTACGCTTTATACAAAAGCTATGCTTTGATCAACAAATGATCAGCAGCACTTCGTATGCCACATTATCAAATTGGGAATGTATCACTAGTAACCATCAACTACATAACCTTTGAGCTCATACGTCTCAGAGAAGGGTGTTAAGCTAAGAGAATAAATTCTCCGCCACCAACAGAAATGTATTTGATAGAAATCAGCTTTACATCTCAAAGTGTAACGTCAGACACACATCCATACAAGTCCGTTCCGGGATCGAACGGAACCAAAGGCACTTCCAAAGAATCCCTTGCAATCCGGATATTCACTAATCACGTCCGGAATTCCCATCACAAAGGGTGATAAAATCTCTATATCGGAGATCAGCCGATGCAGAGACATTCGACGGTAATCCTTCCATTTTCGAAAATATCCGGTCTTCAACACCAGTCTTCAAATGCTATCCATTACGAGGTATCACTATTCGAAATGGGATTCATGACCCAAAGGTCCTCTCCCGGCTAAACCGAAAAACGAGCGCTTATTTTTAAAATAAGAATAACATTCAAATTCAAGCAAATCACAGCAAATACCCATTTAAAGGTAAATATTGATAGTCGGTTATTTAACTATAAATATATATGCACAACACCACCAGATTCCAAATAATTTCCCAAATTATTTATTTTCCAAAAGTATATTTACAAGATATATTTTCCACACTTCAACCATTTGAAAACAAATTTCAAATCATTTTCCTTACACAGAAACACTTTCATATATTTTTCACTGGAAATCTGCCGAGTTCAAATACTTTAAAATAATTTATATTACTTATCCAAAATATATCTGGAAAACACTTTGAAATAACTACTTTTCTTTAAACACTTTACTTAAAATATTAGTTATAAAAATATTATACCAATATTACATATAACTTAAGTCCAAACTAATTTTCAAAATAAAATTAGTAATAGAGTGTAACTATTTAAATAACTGTTTTCTAAAAGAATTATTGATTAAATCTTAGAAATAATCATTTCTATATCAACTTAATAAATCTTTACATAAAGGATTTAAAACAATTTAAGAAGTTAATTTCTCCAAAGTATTCTTTCCAAAGCCAATTCTAGAATTATATATATATATATTTATATATATATTTCAAAGCTATTCAGAAATTTTATTCGGCTTTCCAGGGAGAATACACTTTCATTTTCAAAATGGTTCATTTAAACCAATTAGATAAATCCTTATCGATTTTATTTTAAATTTATATTCCAAATCCGTAAATTTATTTCCACACTTCAAAAATAAATCAATGTTTATTTTTAAACAAATTTCCATTTCCTTATAAATTCTAAGGTGAATTTAAATTTTCAAATATCCACTGATATACGATTTTCAAATCGATTTCAAATATTCACTTTCAATTTATCTTTAAAAGATATAGTCTCAAAACATTTCACTTCATATTGGAAACATTTCCATACTTATTTAATAATAAGTAATTCACAAATCTTTTTATTTTCAACATTTGGAAAATATTCAATATACTTAAATCACAATTAAGTATATATTTTATTCTTTAACGAAAACATTCTCTTAAACACCTTCATTTGAGTCAAAACGAATATTGCGTAAAACATCGTTACGACAACCCAAAATCACTATTATAGGGATTCGAAATTAAGATAGATATATAAATCCCAATACTATACAAAAACATTTCCTTTCGAAAATCATTTATTATAACAACAGTGTTATAGTCCATTTTTTCCTTATTTCTCGAAAACGTCTATTTCAACAATGAATGTTGAAATCTATGGTTTCGATACTTAATACAATTTAAAACACCTTTAAATCATTTTAATTCTATTTTGAATATCACCTCCCCAAAATATTTCTTTAATATATTATTCATTGTCACAAATCATGAATATACTTCGTTAACCAAATTCTATCCATATCCCATTTACACGCCAAAATCCAAATTATAAGAAAATTACTTATACATCTTTTATTTTACAAAATCTATTCATTTTATAACTTCACAATTTATAAACCTATAAATTTCATTCACTTATGAAATCCATTTATACTTCATTTTAACATTTATAAAAACTCATTTTATAATTCCAATATTTTAATTTATAAATATCAATTTTATAAATCTTTTATATAAACCGTTTATAATAATTCAAAAATACCAATTTAAACCATTTTACAAATAAATCAACTACTTATTTCAAAAATAACATTTCGGTTATATTTCACAAAAATCATAATTTTTCTAACATAAAAATTATAACGTTTATTTATTTAAAATGAATCAATTCCAAAATTCAATAAAATGTGTACTTTCAAAAATCACTTGAAAATCCTTCTAAATTCGAAATCTTTACTTTAACATTTTTAAAACTCCAAAAATAGGCCCAATGCTACAACAGCACCAATACATCAACCACGGCATCCAAACATCATATATCAATATGATAACAAAATATATCGCAAATATCTGTAAATAAATCAATACTATTGAGGAATCCAGTTGGATCCCTCCAACCTGTTTCTCTGCATCCACAGATGTTAGTACAATACCAATCCCGTTTCAAGATGGGATATCGCGGTACATGGGTTTATATAAAATATTATCCTCTATTATGCTGCGCAATAGGGTCTCATCCGCTATATAATGCGGGAAATCAACTCCAAGTACATATATAATACCAATTCCACTTCAAGGTGGAATATCGCGGTATATGTGTTTAATATAATAACCTCCGCTTAATATGCGGCATATAGGGTCTATTTCAATACAACAGATAGCAATTTATCATTCAATCACACAATCAAGCAATTTTAAATTTAACTATTTAAAATTTAAATCGAAACAGATTCGATTGAGTGGGAAGTTCTCACCTTGCTTCCAATAACAGTTGCAGTGTTTGATTTCGAATAAAATTAAACGCGCGTTTAATTTTACCCAAAATTCACACTAGCTCCAATCAACTCCAATCTAGCTCCATCACGTAGTATTCGTCAATACGAACCCGACGCAATTCGTTTCGTGCGAAACGGACCTCGTATGAAAAAATTGTGCTATTTTAAAGTTTATACAATTTAATTACATAATAATTTACACTTTTATTTATTTTCAAACACTACATTCAATCAGAGCCGCACGATCTAGCTTGATGAAATCTCGGCCGTGCGCATCCTTCTTCTCCCCCAGTAAACAAACGCGAACAAACACCCATAGCCGCCGCAAAACCCTATTTGCCGTTACCCCAACGTTCATCTATACCTCAATCAGGAGATGCCACTTCGAAGCTCTCCACGTGTGCCACCAACGCCTGCAACCATGTTGAACTCGGCTGCACTATTTTCTTCAAAAACATGTGCTACTATCAACCGTTCGAGCTCGATTTGCCAATGATTTGTCGCCTTGATTTCGATCATAGCCGTTGGAGTTGAAGATCTCGATGTGCTTAACATTTCCCTAGTTGAAAGATTTTCGTGATTGTCGACGGATTGGAAGAAAATTGAAGAGGAAGTATCAAGCATTTCTGGCCATTGGAAATGAAAATGGCGGCTTTCCCTAGCCTGGTTAGGGTTTGTGAAAAATGAAATGATAGAGGTGCTTTTATAGAAAATATCGAAACACTATTCATCCTGAAATTTTCCCGAACTCCAAACGAAGCATGCCGCCTGGCGTTTATAATGTTTTACCCCCTTTCCGAACGCAATGGAATATATATCGGGAGCAAATTCGATCATATTTGAAAGATAGGTTTTCAAATTGACCATTAAAATTTACTTAAACCAATTTCAGTGCGTTTTAGCTTGCCCCGGACGAACCGTAAATCCGATTGACACGAAATTTGAAATCTCGCAATAATATAATATTACAGATCCGATGAAACTGGTTTCGTCGAAATCTGAGACTGTTTGAAAAATGACTATTTTTTACCCGTCAATTAAATATCAAAATATTCAATTTCCACAAATTAACTTTTAATTCAATTTTAAAAGTTCTATAACATCATTCTAACTCCAATATGATTTAATACAACTTTACAAATCAATTTTAATCACATTAAACCCAATTTTCAATTATTTCTATAATTTTCAAATATTAAATTATCGATTTAACTATCCAATTAAATCTAGATATTCGAAATAAAATTTATTCAACTTATAAAATTTTACTTGTAAATAGTAAAAATCAATTAAATATACGAATTTCAAATGACAGGAATTCTGGGTCGTTACACATACAAATTCCTGTAACACTTATCACAGTAGTGTTACAAATATTATTCACAACCAGCAAGATTTTAAACTGATTTAAGTTTTCTGAAAGGGGGTGTTTACTCACCTTAATTTATGAAATCAGAGACCCTGGTCCTGCTTTTAAAATCTAAAGGTGATGATGCTTTGATTGCTTTTAAATCTGAAAGGATTGTTTGATACTTCTAGTTTGAGTTGCAATATCTTACAGGCTTTTGATTAGATCTTCAAGTGGTCTGTAAAATGTTTTACAGTTGTTTCTCTTTGCTTTTGATCTTGAAGTTTTAATTCCAGGTTGAGTTTGATTTTTTTCTGCTAGCTTTGCTCAGTTTTTGAATTGAGGTTGTGGTTTGGATTTTCTTTTAATTCTTAGATTTAGAGAAGAAAAATGTCTTCTGTATACAGCTTATTCTTTTCTCCTCTCTTTTTATTTATTTATTTTAAAGAGGATAAAAATAAGAAAAGCCACTTGTTATTTACATGTCTAATCAATTTACAAATGTTAAATTATGATAAAACTAACTTACACTTGTATTCTCATGCATGCTAAATTTGTCACAAATGTTTAGTGTCCTTTAAATAATTTCAAATGTCTAAAGAAATATTATTAATACTTCCTGTGTTAATGTATTTATGTATTATATGTACTTACCTTACACTTGTTTAATGTATAGAGAATTTGTTTTACATTTGAAATTTCATGCATTAATATATTTTTAAATGATTTTTATAAAACTTGTATATATATATATATACACAAATATATTTCCTATTTAGTAAACACATTATTTAAATTTATATAAATAAATCCTTTAAAGAAAAATAATATAAAACTAATTACATAAAAGAAATTAAACCATATATAAGATATTTACCCTTTGAATTTCAAATTCAAACTCAATTTCAATTTAAGATAAAATTTAAAATCAGCCTATATATATTTTTAACAACATATTATTTGTTCGAAGGGCATAATTTGCCAACGATAAAAATTAAATTAGTAGATTATCAATTAAATATTTATCCAAATATTAAAATTCAGTTTCTATTATTATCAGATTCTTATCTGTCTAATCTATAATCCAGTATTTCTATTAATTAACGTAATTATTTTATCAATTACAAATGTTCTAAAAATTCGAGATATCACACAAATAGTCAGAAATTCCGCTTTATTCTAGCAATTAGCGATCCTAATTTTTCTTTAGTTTAAGCACTTTTATAAAGATTACTAATCAATGATTCATGTCATTTCTTTAACTTAGGAAAATTATATAGATCGAGTAACTCCAAAACAATCCACGGAACTGGGTACTACCAATAATATCATATATGCTCTTAACAAGAAGAGCAATATTTAAGTGAAGTGCTTACCATCCGAACACATCTCTTGCCCATTTTTATTTTATTTTCGAGCCAATCGAATTAGTTATCATAAAATACCTCTTTTTAATTGAAATAACACCATTTTCAAAATCCTTTAGGGACTACTTTATAAAACCTATTTTATAAATTCATTTTATATTATATTAATTAACTTCACTTAAATTACCACAATTCTTTTACTCGAATTTAAATTCTCATTCCTTTTATATTTATCTTTTTAAACAATCATTCAAATACATTTTTCTCTTATGTGTTCACTCCTTAAACAAATCTTATTATCTAACACCTTATAGTCAACCGTGAAGCTTAATTAACAAGGTATTTGTACTTAAGCTTTTAAATCAAACAGTTGATTAATTTATGATAGTAACTTAACATTATCATTTCTTAATATTATTTAAGATCTTAATTACCTTATCAGATTTGTTACTTATCGATTATATTTATGAAATATCTTATCGTCAAACTGTAAAATTCTAATCACAAGATGTTCATATTTAAATTTCACTAATCCTGATTTCTAACTATACAACTTTTCAAAATATATACTTTATATTCAAAATATAATCCTAGGTAAAATTATTTCATTTACCACTTTTTTCAAAACCAGTGTGTCGGTTTGCCTTGTTTAAATGTTTAGTAATCCCTATCGACTACATAGAGCTCTCATATATCGACTAGAATCTATATACTACTCAGCAGATTAATCAACACAAAAAAATTTTATATCTAATAACAAATACGCGCTTATATATAATACACTCGAACTCATTCTAGGATGTTACTAACCCTATAAGGTATTACTAACCCTATCTCTGATGAGTCTTTACCACAACAAAGCCAAGGTCCTCGCTTAAACTTCAGCTCTAATACCAAATGTAATGAACCGTT
Source organism: Allium cepa (assembly GCA_030765085.1). Classification (NCBI taxonomy): domain Eukaryota; kingdom Viridiplantae; phylum Streptophyta; class Magnoliopsida; order Asparagales; family Amaryllidaceae; genus Allium; species Allium cepa. The sequence goes on along the minus strand of CM060941.1, from coordinate 293,607,931 downwards.
TTTCCGTACTTTTTGAATCGACAATAAACCACACATGTCCAACTCAAATTGCACGAATAAGCAGATCATTAAGGGTAGAAAGAAAATAAAGACAGAACAGAATCTTACACGAATGAAATAACATATATTGTTTCAATAATAATCTTTACAGCATAAAATTTTAAAATACAATATCATAGTCAAACTTAGATTCATCCTAGACAATTATAAACCCATGTCCATGCCGAAAAAACAAAACAAATGCAATAAATGTAGCAGATAATAAAATACGTTCATATAATGATGAATGTCTCCAGCTCTCCTCTGGGAACTCCAACCGTTTTTAACTAAACCTGAAACTACTTGGATTTGACCCAAGTATTAAAAATATCTAGACCAGGCTTGATAAACCAGCATGAGATACTCGAAATTTTAAATGCATAGGTCATGACGATGTTCTCAAAACCATTGAAAAGAAGGGTATCTCATAAGACCACGCCCACACTTAAACATAGACGGGTTTTTCCCTTATGATAACCAAACCACTTTTATACCAAATTCACTTGATATAATTTTTAATGACATTTCTCTAAAAACACTTTCAAATAAACTTACTCAAATAAGGTATTAATACCCGGACTAAGTCTATGGTAATATATCCGAAGTGGGTCAACGGAATATCCCGAATGGAATATATGACACCAAAAAGGGGTAGCGAAAATGTTTGCAAGTCATTACAGCTATTTTTGGAATATAATCAAAACCGTAAATCTCATATTGGGATTGGACTTCCAACATGATAGGGAACTAGTGGCCTTTTCTTTGATCCACGCAAAAAAAAATAGTTCCCGCGTTGCCTTAATCGCCTTTCTCAAGCTAGTCACTGGAACTGTACTTGCTACACTAACATGATCATCGGAAGTTCCCTGCTTTTCTCAAGCTAACCACTTTATCAAAATAGGGCAATAAATTCCTTGAGGGACGTTTTCCCCAAAGGGTCCAACGTATTGGACACCACTATACATACTCACTTATTTTGAATTTGTGTCTGTTAGACCACATAGTATCCTATATCATCTTCCGGATGTATGGCTAGTGAGCATACGCACAATTTATTCAAAGCCACACTTTGTTTTTCGCAAAGCTACGCTTTAGTTCAAAACAAGTTTCACTTCGAATGCCATATTGTCATTCCTTTTGATCACTATTTGACTTCCACAAACAATACAATCTTTTAGCTCGTATGTCTCAGAGAAGGGTTGTAACAACCCTGCATTTTGTGATTATTTTAATTGTATATTTTAATTATTCTAAATTGAATTTATTATTTAAAAACTTTATTTTATTTATTAAAATGGATAAATTTTGTTATTTTAAATATAAATTTTGATTTTTGTGTGAATTATAATTCCAAACCTGAATAAATAGAATATTTTCCATAAATGTGAATTTTGGTCAATATGGTCAAACTTTGACTTTTATATTTAAAATTTAAATTTTTAATTTTTAATTTTATATTTTATTATGAAAGTATATTAAATTTCAAGTATACTGCTTTTTGTTTCATTGAAATGCGATTAATATTGTGAAAGTTATGCTTTTTATACTATTGTGTGTAAATTGTTTTATTTAACAAAATTTATTTATCTTAATTGATATAAATAATATTTTTGTTTGATATATCATGTTATAATTGTGTATATATGTGTAACATGACATGTTATGCATATATTTACAACATTTGTTCCGCTTTTGTTTCATTTAATTTGGATATATACTTTGTAAATTATGTAACATACAAAGTTGTAGATAGCAATTAATTTATACGTTTCTATAAGCGTTTTCTTATTTATTTCTATAGTGTTAATATAAATGGTATGTATTTATTAAATTATTTCTTTGGCATATATTCTATAAAATATATAGGAAACGCATAAATGAAGATACGTTTACTATTTTTAATTAAAGGCATACGTTACGTTTTGATTTATTGCCTCTTTATCTTTCCATCAATTGATTTCATACCATAACTTCTCCTTGATAGCCGTGAGTTTTATTTTGAAATTCACGTGAGAAAACATCTCATTCTTTAATTTCTCATGCCTATTTTAGATTTGAGAAAAAAGGTAATGGCTTCCTCTTATTTTTTTTCTACTTCTTCTTTCACTTTTCTATTGATTTTTCAATTATTTTTGCTTATTTCTTAATGTATTTGCTCAGCTATCACCTCACCATCACCTCCAACCACCACACCACCTTCTTCCCACCATCATACAAGGCTTGACATCCCTCTTCTCTAACCTATATTGGCCGTGGCCATCCAATGGTGCAATCATCTCAAAAAGTTGCAAAATCCTAGAAAGCATGCCATAACCAAACCTAGTTTTCACATACCCTTCATTTTCCACTTCGGCCTCCTCCTTATCCATCACCACTTGCTTGTTCACCACCACTAGCCATCTCTCTAGCCACTACCTGACATGTACATGCCATGGCCGAACCTAGATGTGACCCTAGGCCTTGCCTATGTTGAACAAAAGTTCCACTTTTGCCTTGTCCTCTTGCATTCCTCACATGTAACTCCCAAATCCCTCGTATTCTCTTGCTTGCCATGCCTATATGTGCCAAACCAGACCCATTCCCACAAATTAGACCATCATGGCCGAGCCTAAAGCATATGTGGCTAAGCAAAAGTGTGAGCCAGTCAAGCAAAAATTGATTTAAAAAGCTTGGTGATGTCCATTTGTTAATTCTATTTCCATTTTTTTCAATATAAACTTTGGTATCGTATCTATATTCATATATGGCTTTGTTTTGTTGTTGAATAAAAGGCTAACATCTTGTATCTCTCTCTCTCTCTCCACTCAAATCAAAAGACGTATCGTGCTTTCTGGAATTCGTTTGTGTGTTTTGATTTGCTATGTCCAGCATAAATGGTGAGTTTTCACTCATGACATTTGTAGTTATATAATTAGTGAAGTGACAACAAGTGAATGTGTAGAATTGTTATATCATGTTATACCTTCCTGTGATGTTAATTATATGATGTTAAACCCTATTATAAACTTGTCTCATCATCTGTTATGTTTTAGTCTGTTATACTGGGTATTTATTTTTGTTTCTCACACTGCAAGTTCCTTGTAGAATAGAATCACTATGGGTTAAAATGATACACACCCGAACGAATTTTAGAATAGGAAAAATCATTACGGGATGAAATGATAGGCCTGGGTGGTTTTTATTTATTTGTATTTGTCTTGGGATTGCGGGTTTGAATTAATCAAAACCTGAAAATTTTACTGATTACGGATTTAAATGATAATTTCCGTGTCACTTGATTTAGGTGTGAAATATTATTCGGACCATGGTTGATTTCAAAATAGATTTCTTATAAAAATTCATGTATTGTAAATGAAAGAAGGAAAAATATGAAATTTGACTTATAATGGATTTAAAATGGTTAAGCGGTGATTTTCTAAAATGTTAAATGGTATAAGTTAATAGATGATTTGAGTTGTAGCGTGAAAGTTTGATTTAACTTAATAATGCGAATTTAAGTAAAAATGGAATTATAAGCATAACTTGGTAATTAATATAATTTATGTATGAATTGGATAATTATAAAGTAAAAGAAAATATCAAGTTATTTGTAAAATAAAGTTAAGCAACTTACAGTGTATATTGAATTTATGTAATTAGTTAAATGCAAAATAAATGGATAGTTAAATGGAAATTTGGAATTTAACTCGACTTGGAATTGTGAGATTTGGTTTTAAAATAGAAGTTTAAGTAAATTAAATAAAATTGAACTTTAGTTCAATGTATGAAATGGCAATTTGAAATTTAAGTGATAAATAATTGTTAAAAGTTAAAGATTGGGAAATTTGTACACTTGAATTTAATAAGTGAAATTATTGATATTTATTTGTGTAATTTACTTTATAAAAATCATAAGTTCAAGGGTATTTAAATGACCATTTTTAAAGTAGAAATTATGAACTTTTATAATTAAATTGAAGTTTATTTGTGGCTGAAATTCTACTGTAAATCTGGAAGCTAAATTTTTGGGAATTGAATATTTGATTTGAAGGAATAACGACTTCACTTTTTAATGGTTTAAATTAATGATTTTAATTTGGAATTATAAATCAATTTGAAATTTATAGCCACGGGTACACTGCTTTGTGTGTCATGTGATTTCCTTGTGATTGTTTGATGCACACCTTTGATTTAGAGAGTGTGGCTAGAGGTGAGCGGTTACTGCAGCTCTACGCTACCCTAGTCACAATAATACTGTTATTTGCATTGTTTACTTTAATATGGATATTTCTAGGATAATATTTATTACTAATTAATTGGTGGTTTGACTGACCCTTAAAGGATGGACGATTCCAAGAATCCTTTAATTTATTGTGCATTGCTATTACAGTTCACTTGAGTTGGTTTACATTGTATAAGTATGCATGTCCTGACTCAAGTGTTTGTGTTTTACTTTATGCTCGAGTCAGCCTGAGAGTCACAGCTCCAGATTCACCTTTTGGAGCTAGAGATTTGTTGGAGCTTATCTGACTATTTATCCGTCTATTTCTGATCCAGTTATTTCCTATTCGGTATTGCTTCTATATTAGTGATTTATGTATCCAGACTTCTATTGTATCCATTTTTACACTATGATATATCGTATATGTTTTGAGAGTATTATATAGTAGCTTCATGAACTACTGTGGTATTTTATTTTCACTGCGAGTTATTTTGATATTCTGTGTCTGTGATTCTGTGTTTGATTTTATTTGCTCCAAATTTTATTACAATATTTTATTTTGAATTTTTCAAGTTCAACATGTGTGGATTATTATCGATTTGAATGGTCCAAAATAGTGGGTCGTTACATTTGGTATCAGAGCTTTGGTTTTAGGCAAACCTTAGCCTAAGGAGCAAGAACTCAATAGAGATAGGGTAGAAATACCCTAGAATGAGTAAAATCAATCTCAGAATCATTTCCTTGTGAGAGAACGTACTTTCGAAGTATAAAATGATTTTCAAATGATTTTAAAGTATTTTTAAAGATTATTTTTGTATAAATTTTATTTCAAAAGAAAAATTTCTAAACTTCATCCTTTTTTCATCCACCTTGTTAGTAAATCTCTTCAGTTGGGATTCTTTTCATTAGGGTTCTTCTAAATTTGAGTCTCTGTTCCATTTTGAAATCCATCCTTGAATCATCCCTTGAAGAATTTTCGTTGATTGTATTTTGAAACTGTGTATACATCGAAATTATTATTTTGATAAGGATGACCATATTTTGTATATAAAAGTGAAATGTTTTCGATAAGAATTATATACCTTTTAAAATAAAAATTTAAATCTTTGAAAGGATTTGAAATTTTTGAAAATTATTTGGTTTATAAAATGATTTTAATGGAATGGTTTTGAAATTGAAATTTGAGTGATTGAACTCTGGCATTTTAAATTGGTTTAAGGTTTAAAAATATATAATAATATGATATGAAAGTATTTGTCCGAATAAGAAATGTTTCAAATGATTTTAATGAGTTTCAAATGATTTCGAAGAAATTTCAAAAGATGTTTTCGAGAAAATAAAAGTCCAGAACTCACTTATGTCCCTGGAAAATAATTTTGGTGATGAATGCACGCATCATCGACATTGATTTTTGAGTTTCTGAGTGGGGGAGAGGCCACTCTATTAGCTTTGCTATGCGAGTGATTTTATGAAACCAATTTGATTTCAAATACCGAAGTATAATTTGATTTTCGAAAATATATATGCTTATATATGTGACACAATTTTGAATTGAGCCGTTGTTCAGTTCTTGAGTTTCGAATTTCAAAGGCCTATCTTTTGGAATTGATTTACTGATTCGTTGTTGATTTCCAACTCTTGGATTTGAAATATGATTTCTTCGACTGAGTGAATGTTCGAACACTTCCAAATCAAGGTTAACTTTTCCAAGCTAAGTAATTTTCAAATATATAAAGTATTTGATAAAGTATATGAGTTTAGTTTTGTGTGTTTTAATATGATTTGTATAAGTTTGAAACTATTTTGTTGAGTAAAATAAATAAGACTATTTTGAATTATACTAATATAGAATTTAGTTTTGAAATGTTTTGAATTAAATTTAGTTTTAAATGTTTTACTTAAACTATAGAATGATAATTTTCAATGGTAAATTGGATCTTTCTAGAAATAAATAATTTAAGGGTTTTAAAGGGATGGGTTTAAACTTAGTAATCATTTTGGGTACAATTAATTTTGAGAAAATATTTGGTTTTCAAAATAGATTGGAATTTAAAACCCAGTATCTATATGATGATTTTCGGAAATGAATTTGTTTGATAGAAATTATGTTGATTTGGAAATTTGGATTGCTTTCTAAACCTAGTATTTTGGAAAGTTTGAAACTGAAGATATTTAATTTGGAAGAAATGATTTGGTGAAATCGTATATGGTTTTTGAAAACTGTATGAATTTCGAAACAAATTGAAATTTGAGAACCTTATTTTACTAAATACTTTGATTTGGGAGTTGTCGAACTTATATAAATTTGATTTGTATAAGTATGAAGTTGATTTGAAAACTATTGATTTGAAAGATACTCAATTTGTAAAGAGAAATTTAATATAATCGAAGTCTATATAAGTTTGATTTGATATACTATTGATTTTGGAAAGTATTCGATTGGAAAACGGAATCTTATATATAATGTACTTTATATAAGTATGATATTTGAAAGTGATTTGAAAAGGTACTATATGATATATATTTTCGAAGTAAAGATATGGAAAGTGCCTTCTGCTTGATATCCTCTCTATGGCCACATTGTGGATTCATTCTATTATTATTCTCTCTGATTTTGGTTTTCCAGATGTGATGCTCGAGTATCCTACCATGGCATAACCCATGGTCTTTTGAGCGCGACTGCATAGTGTAATTCGCAAGGGTAGCGAGAGCCTATGGGTATAGATGTTTCCTGGGGGATCCAGGCGTAACCGTTGTGTATCTACGATCTATTGGGTCGCTTGGTAGCGTAATCAGCAGGGGCTGTGAGAGCCTATGGGTACGGATGTTTCCTGGGGGATTCAGGCGTAACCATTGTGTATCCTGCGGTCTACTAGTCATCATGGCGTAACTCGCAGGGCTGAGAAAGCTTACAGATATGGATTATTTCCTGGAGGATCCAGGCGTAACCATTGTGTATCTGCGATCCATGGTTAAACAATGGTTTTGGTTGTTTTGTTTGGATTGTACTTTCCATATCTGTTTTTAAAGGTTTTTCTAGTATTTTCACTGGATGTTGAAACAAATCTACTAAGTACCCGGAGAATTCTGGCTTTGCGCCTGATCAACGCACTACCGGAGTCTACGGGAACGAGGATAAACTTGTTAAGACATCGAGTTATATTGATAAAGTATTACATAAAGGATATTTTGATCATTTATTTTACCTTTCTAAATAATTTAGAATGTTTTGAATATTGTTACTTCAAACTAACAAATTTGAAAATGACTATTCATCATATCATAAATTGTTTAAATTGTTATAAATATTAAAAATTCAAATTGAAATTATATAGTTTTAAATTAATGGTTCATCCTTTTCTTTCAACCTATTTTCCTTCCTAGATATTCCTATTCTCATATTTTCCCTTCTAGCTATTCATATTCTCCACCTTGTTAAACTTACCTATAACAACAGTTATCAGGTATAATTTTAATCTTCTTGTCTTAATCCTATTTCATTCTATTTTTTGTGTGTTTTCCGTACCTCGTTCCTTTTCGAGGACGAAAAGTTTTGAGTGGGGGAGAGTGTAACAACCCTGTATTTTGTGATTATCTTAATTGTATATTTTAGTTATTTTAAATTGAATTTCTGATGAAAAAACTTCATTTTATTTATTAAAATGGATAAATTTGGTTATTTTAAATATAAATTTTAATTTTTGTATGAATTATAATTCCGAACCTGAATAAATAGAATATTTTCCATAAATGTGAATTTTGGTCAATATGGTCAAATTTTGACTTTTAAATTTAATATTTAAATTTTTTAATTTTTTAATTTTATCTTTTATTATGAAAGTAAATTAAATTTCAAGTATACTGCTTTTCGTTTCGTTGAAATCCGATTAATATTGTGAAAGTTATGCTTTTTATACTATTGTGTGTAAGTTGTTTTATTTAACAAAAATTGTTTATTTTAATTGATATAAATAATATTTTTGTTTGATATATCATGTTATAATTGTGTATATATGTGTAACATGACATGTTATGTATATCTTTACAACATTTGTTCCGCTTTTGTTTCATTTAACTTGGATATATACTTTGTAAATTAAGTACCATACAAAGTTGTGGATAGCAATTAATTTATATGCTTCTATAACCATTTTCTTATTTATATATAGTGTTTATATAAACGATATGTATTTATTAAATTATTTCTTTGGCATATATTCTGTTAAATATATAGGAAATGCATAATGAAGATACGTTACCTATTTTTAATTAAAGGCATACGTTACGTTTTGATTTATTACCTCTTTATCTTTCCATCCATTGATTTCATGCCATAACTTCACCTTTATAGCCGTGAGTTTTATTTTGAAATTCACGTGAGCAAACATCTCATTCTTTCATTTCTCACGCCTATTTTCAGATCTGAGAAAAATGGTAATGGCTTCCTTTTTCTTTCACCTTTCTATTGATTTTTCAATTATTTTTGCTAGTTTCTTCATGTATTTTGCTCGACTATCACCTCACCACCTTCTTCCCACCACCATATAAGGCCTGACATCCCTCTCCTCTGACCTATATTGGCCGTGGCCATCCAATGGTGCAATCATTTCAAAAAGTTGCAAAATCCTCGAAAGTATGCCATAGTCAAACCTAGTTTGCACATACTCTTCATTTTCCACTTCAGCCTCCTCCTTAGCCATCACTACTTGCTTGTCCACCATAACTAGCCATCTCTCCAGCCACTACCTGACATTTACATGCCATGGACGAACTTAGATGTGACCCTAGGCCTGGCCTATGTTGAACAAAAGTTCCACTTTTGCCTTGTCCCCTTGCATTCCTCACGTGTAACTCCCAAATCCCTTGTATTCTCTTGCTTGTCGTGCCTATATGTGCCAAACCAGACCCATTCCCAACAATTAGACCATCATGGCCGAGCCTAAAGCATGTATGGCCGGGCAAAAGTGTGAGCAAGTCAAGCAAAAATTGATTTAAAAAGCTTGGTGATGTCCATTTGTTAATTCTATTCCCATTTTTTTCAATATAGACTTTGGTATCGTATTTATATTTATATATGGCATTGTTTTGTTGTTGAATACAAGACTAACATATTGGCTCTCTCTCCCTCTCTACTCAAATCAAAAGTCGTATCATGCTTTCTGGAATTCGTTTGTGTGTTTTGATTTGCTAACTCCAACATAAAAGGTGAGTTTTCACTCATGACATTTATACTTATATAATTAGTGAAGTGAGAACAAGTGAATGTGTAGAATTGTTATATCATGCTATACATGCCTGTGATGTTAATTATATGATGTTAAACCCTGTTATAAACTTGTCTCATCATCTGTTATGTATTAGTCTGTTATACTAGGTATTTATTTTTGTTTCTCACACTGCAAGTTTCCTATGGAATAAAATCACTATGGGCTGAAATGATACATACCCGTCGAACTTTAGAATAGAAAAAATCATTACGGTCTGAAATGATAGGCCTGGGTGATTTTTATTTGTTTGTATTTGTCTTGGGATTGCGGGTTTGAATTAATCAAAACCCGAAAATTTTACTGATTATGGTTTAAATGATAATTTCCGTATCACTTGATTTAGGTGTGAAATGTTATCCGGACCGTGGTTGATTTCAAAATATAATTTCTTATGAAATTCATGTATTGTAAATGAAAGAAGAAGAAAATATGAAATTTGACTTATATTGGATTTAAAATGGTTAAGCGGTGATTTTCTAAAAGGTTAAATGGTATAAGTTAATAGATGGTTTGAGTTGTAGTGTGAAGTTTGATTTAACTTAACAATGGGAATTTAAGTAAAAATGGAATTATAAGCTTAACTTGGTAATTAATATAATTTATGTATGAATTGGATAATTATAAAGTAAAAGAAAATATCAAGTTATTTGTAAAACAAAGTTAAGCAACTTACAGTGTATTTTGAATTTATGTTATTAGTTAAATGCAAAATAAGTGGATAGTTAAATGGAAATTTAGAATTTAACTTGACTTGGAATTGTGAGATTTGGTTTAAAAATGGAAGTTAAAGTTTATTTGTGGTTGAAATTCTACTGTAAATCTGGAAGCTAAATTTTTGGGAATTGAATATTTGATTTGAAGGAATAATAACTTCACTTTTTAATGGTTTAAATGAATGATTTTAATTTGGAATTATAAATCATTTTGAAATTTATAACCCCGGGTACACTGCTTTATGTGTCACGTGATTTCCTTGTGATTGTTTGATGCACACCTTTGATTTTGAGAGTGTGGCTAGAGGTGAGCGGTCAGCTCTATGCTACCCTAGTCACAATAACACTGTTATTTGCATTGTTTACTTTAATGTGGATATTTCTAGGATAGTGTTTATTACTACTTAATTGGTGGTTTGACTGACCCTTAAAGGATGGACGACCCCAAGCATCCTTTAAGTTATTGTGCATTGCTATTACAGTTCAATTGAGTTGGTTTACATTGTATAAGTATGTATGTCCTAACTAGAGTGTTTGTGTTTTACTTTACGCTCGGGTCAGCCTGAAAGTCACAGCTTTGGATTCACCTTCTGGAGCTAGAGATTTGTTGGAGCTTATCTGACTATCTATTCGTCTATTTCTGATCCAGTTATTTCCTATTCTGTATTGCTTCTGTATTAGTGATTTATGTATCCATACTTCTATTGTATCCATTTTTAAACTATGATATTTTGTATATGTTTGGTAGTATGTATATAGTAGCTTCATGAAGTACTATGACATTTTATTGCGCTGCGAGTTATTCTGGTATTCTGTGTCTATGATTCTTTGTTTGATTTTATTTGCTCTAAATTTTATTACAATCTGTTATTTTGAATTTTTCAAGTCCGACATGTGTGGATTATTGTCAATTTGAATGGTTTAAAATAGTGGGTCGTTACAAGGGTGTTAAGCTAAGAGAAGTTTCCTTCTCCACCACCAAGCAGATGTACATTTGTAAAACTCAAACGTCGTGTCTCAAAAATTCAACGTCAGACATTCGTCCATACAAGTTCGTTCCGGGACTGAACGAAACCGTAGGCGCTTTCCTTGGCCATTACTAGGCGAGAAGCCCTTGCAATTCGAAAAAATCTCCACAACGAGGAGATCATTTCTACAAATAACTCTATAATGGAAGCGACCCAGGGTATGTTAAACAATAGTCCTCACGCTATGAAGATCCTCGGTCTTCAATAATCATCATCTTCAACATGTCTTCACTTTCGAACGTATACATTGTTTCAAAGTGGTTTTTGGATAAGGATCACCCAAATCCGATCTCGGTTCCTTCGAAGCCATTCTAAATTTAAAAGATGTTAAGTTCATATATGGATATCAAACATCAATCAATTACTTCATCTTATATTTAAATCAAATATCTTTTTAGATATATTCTTTTCAATTTATTCCATTTTCTTTTCAAGTGTATATGGAATCATTAAGCCTCATTTATCAAATCATTTGGTTTATTTAAATCTTTCTTAAATCCTGGAATAATTCCAAATCATTTTCTTTTTTACTTAGGAAAACTTTTCCAAATCATTCTTTTAATCTTAATCAAAGATTTCTTATATTCAAATTATAACTTTTAACTTAGGAAAACTTTTTCAAAACATTCATTAAATCTTGATCAAAGATTTCTTACATTCAAGTTATACTTTTAACTTAGGGAAAATATTCCCAAATCATTCATTAAATCTTGATCAAAGATTTCTTATATTCAAGTTATACTTTTAACTTAGGGAAAATATTCCTAAATCGTTCATTAAATCTTAATCAAAGATTTCCTTCTTAATTTCAAACCATATTCTTGCAAATCGAAGATTTCTATAACAGATATTACCACCTTAAATATGGTAAATTTCATCTCTAGGGACTAATGGCAAGTAATCCTACATCATAAAGATCTTCTCTTCAATGATCTTTGTCTTTAATATGTTTTATTTCGAAAATTACTTTGAAGGGGTTTGAAGGGGTTTTCGGATAGGAATCACCCAAATCCGATCCCGGTTCTTTCGTACCAATCATTGAATAAAAGTTGTCAAGTGGTTAATTAACATTCAAAGAATTTGTTTCTTTTATTTTATCTTGGAAAAACTTAAATATGATCTTTTAGGGAATCCGGGCTTTCCTTTCGATCTGTTACATTCCTTGTCTAAAAGATAAACTTAAGGCCAAGTAAGTTCAGGGAAATGGTTGCTCCATTCCTAACCATTGTTACACACCTTGTTTTACCGTTTAGCTCTCATAGCTGGGACTAATGTACTAGTCATTTTTGCATACTCAGTTTGTTATTATATTCAATATTCTTCACTTTTTACTTAAGTGTTACAAATAATTTCTCTTAGCCATTTATTCAAACTCTTATTGAAACTTTCAAATAATATTTAATTTACTTGATTATTCTTTTAAAATCATTCACCAATGATTTAGGAAAGAATTGTTAAGTTTAAAACTACATTTCAAAAGTTATTTAAAACTACTGCGAAAAGCTTTGTGAAAAGTGTTGCAAATAGTGTTTTAACAGCTATATTCTTTAAAACGACTTTTGTATCATTTAGAAATCCATATTTACAACTTAAATCTCTTTTAAAACAATTTAAAAGATTTTTAGAATTTATTTCATATTTTTAAACATTTAAAATATCAATTTTAAACTTTGGTTATTTTACGGTAAAAGCGTGATTTTTTTCTAGAAAATTGTTTTGGACATATTTCAAAATCTACTTATAGAAATCTTGATTTATTTTCTTCATTGGAAAACTATTATCATTGTGGACAAAAAAATTATTTTGAAGAAATCCGACTTATAAATCATTCTGTATGCTAATTTGAAGTTACGGGTCGAAATAACGAACTACCGCTACGCGACAAGCTTAATTTTGACCAAGTTTGTGAATTACTTTGGAACTTGTCTGAAACATTTAAAATTTGTTTTAAATCATATTTTAGCTATTTTAACTTGTTTAAAACAATATTTTCATCATTAGAAACTCATTTTCCATTTCATGCTATAATATTATATTATTATAATATCATTTTCAATCTTTTTATATATTTTGAAATCATTAAGAGACTAAATAATTTCCACATACACGTTTGTTTGAATTTAATTCTCATTCACTACAAGAAATTTTATTATTTGTGGCGCTCAAAAAACGCCACAAAAACTTTTGGTGGCGTTTTGATAAACGCCGCGAGAAAACATGCGACTAAAAATCCATGATTTTTTGTTGCATTTATTTTGACGCCACTATAAATGCATTTTTGGCAGCGTTTTTCAAACGCCACCATAAATCTTTTTGTAGCGTTTAAAACACGCCACCAAAAGATTTTTTGGCGCTACTAATAGAATTTCCAACTCTACCCCTGTTTTACAGTTGCATTTACTCAACGCCACTATATATATTTCGGTAGCGTTTTTGAAACGCTACTAAAAGCTATTTATTATTTTACACCATTTTTTCATGTTATTATTTCCTGTTAATGGTCTATTTTGGTTCTATTATATCAATCAACAATCACTCACATAATCATCATATTCAAATAAGTTAAAAAACACATTAACCATATAATCAAATAAAATATCCATAACCATTCCAATACAATAGTTTTTCGACAAAATGACCTAACTTACATACAATAACCATTTTTTATGCGAAGAACTCACATACAATAACCATTTTATGCGAAGAACTCACATACAATAACCATTTCTTGTTAATGGTCATAGACCGAAAGTTATGCGAAGAATTCACAAGGTAGACAAATCCTTCCAAAGCTTCAACAATCTCTTGGGCTCTCTAACTGGAGATGCTGACCTACTTTTTAGGCTTCTGCTACCGTCAGGTGAAGGGCTCCCGTATTTTCTAGATTTTGGCAGAGGGCATCTTGACCGTCAGGTGAAGCAAGCAACCTCATCACTTCCTCCTCAATCCATACATTCGACCACACCATTCCCTCCACGCACTTTCATCCTCCCCTTAACAAACATAGTAACCACAAACAACTCCAACACCACCCAACTGACAAGTTTTATCACCAACTCAACCGCACGCATACTTCATCTTCTACTCCTCCACCATTCTTCTCCTTTTACTCCTGCACATTCAACTTTCATCTCCAATCTTGAAACTGCACATTCATACTACTTTTTTTCATTTTCAGTAATTATTTATATATAAAAACTGCAAAAAATTCTTGGTTGATACCAATTGTTTAACACCGCCAAATCTTGAAACCAAAACTAGTAATAAATATTAAAAGCACTGAAAAAAGCCATGGTTCCTAAAATTCAAGTTCTAATATGAATTCCTTCACTATATAGTTTATTTGACCGTCCGAACATAGATCTTCAAGGTCAGATAACACATAAGCATAATTAGCCTAACTAAAGTCAAAAACACAAAAGTCCTTTTATGATTGTAGCATAGTTTTAACATTCGACACTAAAACACTGACCATGAAGATTGCAGAATAGAAATGTTTGTTCATAACAGGTTTTTACAAGTGGAAGAAAATTACCTCCATAGATTGAACAATGAAGCATATAAGCGTGTGCTTATGCATATCTTCACAATGAGAATTTGTTACGGGGAAGCTAATATCGTATCCCTGCACATAATATACAAGAAAAATATATATTAAGAAAGATAAAGATAAGGTTAAAGTATACATGGACTAAAAGATGAGAAAAAATTAATAATACATATTGCCTATAATTTGACATCTTTCTAGGCAAGCCATTGTTTTCATGTCCATATTTATTCAAGCTCCATGTCCATATATAGTTTATCATGTAATGGTTTTGGGATGAAAAAGTGATCATAAGTTTTAATGTTTCTTGTGATTATTTTTAGTATTTAATTTATTTTGGTCTGCAACATTATTTGGCTACTCTTATTTCCTACTTCCTCTGTACATAAACAATAGAAAGTATAGGCCGTAGAACATGAGACAAAGACACATTTTCCAAAATTAAGTTCACACACACATGAACATATATATACATATACATACTTACATACAGACGTGTGTACACACACACACACAACACATACACAACTGTGAATTTGATTTATAGGGCTACCTCTATTTTATTCAATAGACATGAAGGGTGCAGACATGAACACCACAAAAGTGACAGCAATTATTCAATAGAAATAAGTGTATACACACCAAAGCAACAGGACCAAACTCTTAAATACATATAAATGGATGTATGCATATGTTACCCACATACAAGTCCCAGTAAGACAATGGATTAACAGAGTATGTTATAACAAACTAGCTGAACTATGATATCCAAAATCAAAACAGTGCATTAAAATGAAAACAAGGGAAGAGTACTTGAATACAACTCTCTCCACTATATATACCTAAAAAAATATAAACTCTCATGTGTTTGGGACAGTGTGTGTAAGGGTGTAGATCTAGATATAGGATGTGTTAGTGAGTACATTGAAGCGTGGGTGTGCATATGTCTAGTCTGCATAGATATTTTCCAAATATTACCTTGCAATTAGGGTGTAGATTTGGATATATGCGCTATGTTGTCCTCTTAAAAAACATGTCATACAAGCTATGTGCAAATATTTTCCAAATATTACCTTGCCAGTGTCG
Source organism: Allium cepa (assembly GCA_030765085.1). NCBI lineage: Eukaryota > Viridiplantae > Streptophyta > Magnoliopsida > Asparagales > Amaryllidaceae > Allium > Allium cepa. The sequence continues at coordinate 293,592,050 of CM060941.1, read as the reverse complement.
CCAACTACATAAATTTCTTGTTCATTTTTACTGCCTTCCACAAACATGCACAGATCAAGCATTCCTCATGAACCATTATCAAACTCAACAATCACGTATGCATTGTCGATTATGTCAGGCACCTGATTCATACTTTCCATCAGTGAGAATCAAGTACTGCAAATTGCTTGAATGCAAGAGTAATGAATTTTAGCTTTCATATCATGAAATCTTTTAATTTTGCACAATGTTTCCACCAGAAGAGATATTGCTAAATGTTTGATTTCAATAATCTATTTGACAAGTCGAAAAATGTAATTTTAACCTTTCCGTTGTAAATTTCATCCTTGTGATTAACATCAATTGCTCCAGAAGCCATCACACGTACAGGATTTGCTGCTGTAAAAAGCCTCATCAAATCAAAAAAGTGACAGCACTTCTCAACCAGTGTTCCTCCTGAATTGACATTGAACCGATTCCAGTTTTTCACCTATACAAATTACCCAGTCTAGGAAATTAACAAGCAAAAGATCATCTACAGTTTACATTATATGGTTAAATGTTTCAATTACTAAACTTCAGATATCTCTTTGTGATTTAGAAAACTCTATTTGACTTGTCTGGATATGTGTGTGTATCGGGTCTTCAGACAAAAGAAAAGGATATCTATCACACCTTTCATAACCCAAAGTATCATTTTTCGTGGATCGTGTATAACTAAATACAAATCAAATACAAAAATATTGACAAATGGATGTAATAAAATGATTACTTTTCATTCATGGACACTTAAGAATTCTATCCTATGCAGCATTGATATTAAATTGCATGCCTTGTATTTGGTTAAATTTTGACAATACACACATTTTTTACACTTGTTGAATTGGGGACAATTTGTTAGGGACCATACTTGCATCTACAAAATAATTTGATATAGAATCAGCTCAAGCATTTCTGAACAACCACAAAATTAAAAGGTTAGATAAGAAAACAAAACAAATGAACTCGCCATTTGTATAGGATGCACTTCATGCTCTTTGTAGGCTTTCTGCTGTGTCTTAGCAATAATTTTCAGTTTTAACAATTGATTAAATTAAAAATAATCCAACATTGTTCACTTCTTACATTTAAGTACTGAATAGTTCTACTGCATACTGAAAAGGGAATACATTTTACCTTGACCAAAAATGGAAATCGATGTTCACGTATAGCAACCATTTTAACATGCCCAAGTTTACCACTGTGAACTATATCAAGCAATTTTGCTACAGGAGGCATGTATCTGTATTTCAACCCTACTTGAACCAATATCTCAGGTTTCTTCTTAGCTGCTTCAATCACCTTAAAGGGAGAAAAGAAAAGAAAAAGAATGGATTTTATTAACAATGTCCCAGGTCAATTGCCTTTTCTTAGATTACCTTTCTAGCATTCATCATTGTGCCCTACAAAGAAACCATATGTGGTCAAGAAGCAATTGTACATAATCAGACTACTCTCGTATAACATACTTGACAGTTTACATATTGTGTGTTCAAGCAATCAACAAGTGACATATAACATAGCCCCAAAATCTTGACGAACCGATGTATTCAAAGTGAAAATGGTTCATATCAATCATTCATTTATTGTCCATCAATCAATACATACAAAGAATTTATGTTGACCCTCATCCCCGGAAGCTGCACTTCTCTGTTTTGAGTTCTGATGCTACTTACTTACCATGGACTAGCAACACAAAGTGCTTTTGGCTCTAAAGTAACTTTAAGAGGGCAACATAGCTTGATCCGAACTAGTGTGCTTGCTAAATCCTAATTGGGAAAACCATTGTACAACTGATGTGGCAGAAATATACCCATGTTTTTAATAAGTTTGCAAATAGGCATGTTTTTATTGAACCCGCAAAGTGATCTACAATTTTATATACATAATTTTCCTTCATTTTATTAGTATCTAATTTGCAATGTACTGATAAAAAATATTTGACACAATAAACTAAAAGCAAGAAAAAGGCAGACACACACCTGAAATTCGCAACTTCAGCTGTTCGAAATCTCAAACTCAAACTCGCCTTCGTCTCTTACAGCAGCGCCTCCTCGAATTGATCCACCACCGCTCCACTTGAAATCACCTTCACCGCCTCCGCATTCATTCCACAATCACCTAAATCCAGTTCGAAGTCTGGGTTGGGGGTTTTGATTTTGGTAATTGGGATTTTGATTCGAGAAACTTGGAATTCTGCTTTTAAAATCGCGTTTGCTTTATTTTAGTTCGGTCGTAGTTTTTGAATTAGGAAAATTAGGGCTTGTGGAGTAAATTGGAAGAGACGAATAATTTTTTTAAGTGGAGTAGTTTAAGAAGAAGAAAAAGTGGTAAAGGAAATTTGAGCGGCCACAAAAAACTTTAGCAAAAAATTCCACGAATTAATGGCGGGAGAATTAGCCGCGTTTCTTTGTTTATTTTTATATTGTAAAATTACCAACAGCTGCACAAAATTTAAAATGCCACCAATTAATGCAACTAAAAATAGTTTTTCTTGTAGTGATTTAATTAACTATGCTTTCTAACAATTTCTCTTTTATCAAACTAAGTTATCATCCATATCACAAACCTAAAATCAACCATAATATCAACTAAGTTAGCATCCATTAAATCATCCAACATATAACAAACTTTTTATATAATTAACTTGAAATATTTTTTTAAGAATAGTAACTTCAATATGAGTACTCACCTTTAGCCAAATCGTTGAACTTCCTACCAACATTCGTTTAATCCAACACTTCACTAAATCATCTTATCTTCACCAAACCATCACTTAAACACCACCACCTTACTTTTTATTGCTCAACCGTCACTTTACTTCCACTTTCTCTCGACCATAAATCTTTCCCTCTTCTTTGCTCTCGGCCAAACCTCTCAACAACACCCATAGGCTAGGCCTCCCCTTGATCCTCCCCTTCCTCCATCATTTCTTCACTTTTTAGATGCTAAACCATGTTATGGTGATATTCTAAGGTCTTTGGTAAAGTTTGATGAAGTTTTGACTTTGTTTGATATAGTTTTGAAAGTTAGTAAGGAAATGGAAGAGAATATGCCAGTAAAGCTCTAAGGAAGAAGAAGAAAAATGGAAAGTATGAGAACAGAAGAGGTATGCATGGCTATTTATAGGAGAAAGTATGGAATAAAATATTACTATGTAAAATGACCAAAATAGCCATCACTTACTTTTTAAGCCACCATATTTTTTCAACACTTAACATCATGTTTCAAATCATCGCTTTATGTCATTTTCACTTAAGTATTAACTAAAGAATATAATAATTATATTTGTTTGATTTGATGTTTACTTTTTGACTTTTGTACTTTTTTGTCTTTTTGTACTTACTTTTTCTTAGTGAAATTCAAGAATTTTCTAAGTATGCTTAGTAAAAGTAAACTTGATCAATGAATTAATTATGCGTATTGTAACAACCCGCATATTTTACGATTGTGTATTTAAATATTTTATTTAAATATAGTATCGTTAGATGGATTGTAGTCCGAAAAGCTACTTTTTGCAAACGATCGAATTAGAACTCGAGACCACTTCCATTGAGTTCAAAATGCCGTTTGCAACCTTTTTGAGTATAAACTTCGATATGTTTGGAGTTAGTAGAATTTTGCTACTTTTTCACTTTGGGTTTGAGTTTGGGTTTCAGCCCAGTGTTCTATCTTAAGTCCCAAGTTCCACCCCTTCTCCTTTTCATTACTTCATAACTTTTCCTAATAACCAAGCTTCATAAAAAATGGGGGAATGGAATGGGAAATAGAAACTCCAAGCCCTAGTTCCATTGCAAATCCAAGCTCTAACTCCAAATTCATAGAAGAAGCTTTGGTAAGCCTTCTCTTCTTCTTCTCCAACTCATTCTCCCTTCTATTTCAGAAATTCCTAAACCTAACATAGGAAAAGTTTCTCTTTTAAGCTTAGATTCAAGCTTGTTGGGTTGGAATTGAAGTGTGATTTGTTCTTGCCATTGCTCTATTGCTTCTTCTTCATAGTTTTGGGTTTAAAGGTGAGATTTTTATCTCACATCTAGGTCTATGATTATCTTTGATTATTTGGTATGAATTCCTAACTCTTATTCATGTGCATTTGCTTTGGTTTGGATTGGTTTTGTAAATATTCCAATTTTTGGTGTTTTGAAGTTAAACCTTTAAAAATCATAGCTTTGGTGTTTGACCATGCTTTTGGCGATGCATCGAAGGGCCTATAGGGCTAGGAAACTAATTTGTGTAAACCCCTAGTACCGTTGCTCGACCGATTGCAATTCAAAAGGAATTAGCCTTCATTTACATAGGCTTAGAAGTGCAGGAAATAGGTTTCAGCCGACTGGAATTTTAGGCCAGTCGACTGACCTGCTACCCGAGCACTTCCCAGGCTCTGGTCCAGTCGACTGGCATACTGAGTCCAGTCGACTGACCAGCATCCCGGTATATTCCGGGACTGAGTTCAGTCGACTGAACTCAGTGAGCCAGTCGACTGACCTGCATAGTCTTGCCTATTTTGCCTATTTTTGTCTGAAACTCTAATTTTATCGATTGGTGGTTCTCCGATTCATTGTTGTCATTTATTATCGACTTCGATGACTTCATTTCTGAGATTTTTATGAATATACATTTTGATGGATTCGGTATCGATTTCTTTGGATTCTATTCACGTCTTCGAACGTGAAATTTTGGTGATTGATTGTTTCTACAATCATTTTTGTTTTTTGTCACTTTAAAAATATAAAGGTTTCAATACTAGTAGTAAATATCAGAACTCTTCTATCAAAACGATTTCAACTCTATTTTCAATATCAAGCTTGTTTACAAAACCATTTTCCAATCTATTAGTATATACAAACCTTTACCCCACTCTTATGAGAAATCTAATTAAACGGCTTAGTAAAACAAGTGGTATGAAACGCTTGTGTTTACTTCGTCGGTTAATTCTTAGACTTGTTCGATTGAATCTCTTGTGACAATTTTCGAGTGGAGATCTGCAATTTGTTCGTAAATATTTAAGTTAAGCTAGTGGTTATGGGACATGAAGCTAAACTCATATATTTACTAGCTTAGTGTAATTTACACTTAACCTCGAGTGGAAGTCTACAATTTGTTCGTAAATAATTAAGTTAAGCTAGTGGTTATGAGACATGAAGCTAAACTCATTTATTTACTAGCTTAGTGTAATTTACACTTATCGATCAATGATGATCATTTTGTGATTTAGACTAGCAATGTGCGATGTCTCTTTGTCTGCGAGGGAGACTAAACCTCGTTTTTAGTGGAGCTTCGGCTTAGTGGGGTAGCGACCCATGGTCTTCGGGCCGTTTTAGTGGAGCTTCAGCTCATGGTCTTCGGGCCGTTTTAGTGGAGCCTCAGCTCAAATTTAATGGTTAGTAACCATGGAATAGCTTTCCATTTTGTGATACACGTGTTGGTGAGTTTTCATGCTCCCGTTCTAGTGATAGGCCTCTTTCCCCTTTTTGTGATTTCTGGATTTCTATTGATCGATTTCTAGAATCTGTGTTTCACCAATTTTCGTGATTTGCATTGATAAGTTTTATCAAATTTTGTGCATTAGTGAATTTGTGTTTCACCAACTTTTCCGATTGGCATTGATATGATCGTCAATAATTGTGGTTTGGCGAATAAAATAAAGAATACGACGTTCTTTTTAGTGCTTCGAGATTTCTTGAGATATTGTATGATTTTCATTGTTATTTAATGTATATTTGTCGTAGTATGACATTTTTGTTATCATACGTTTTTATCATATCTCTTCTTATATCTCATTTTACTTGATAATTATAGCTAGACTGATCCGTTTATTATTTTCTTCTTAAATAATACTCGGGTCAGACCGAGATGTTACAGATGCTTCCTCTTGACTTCTTATCAGGGACCGTCGCCTGATTTTTGGCTAACTACTTTAGATTAATAGTTTTTGTTTTGTATACATTCGAGATAGAGACTCCTTGATGTATACTTATTCTTTTGTCTAGTACTTGTATCTATTCTTTTGTAATATTGTGGATATTGTTAGACCACTACTCTGATGTACACTTCTATGTGTAATATTCAAATCTGTTTCCGCCTTTGAGATATGAACTTCCGTGACTGATTTATGTTATGCTTGTGTCTATATTGGTTTCCGAAGATATTATAGCCACTGTGTAGTAGCTTTGAGTTTGCATCGGTATGTCGGATTCCCTCTTGAAATGCAAGTTATATTTTTATCTGGCATATCAGTACTTGCACAAAGCAATTACACGGATGGTCGCTCCTCAACAGCCTTATTCTCCGTGCTAGTTGACGGCGTTACCCCGTAGTGTCCTTAGCTGGCGTGGGTATAGAGGTGGGGCGTCACAGCTTGGTATCAAAGCCAAACTTTGGAACAATGTAGAATAATTTAACAAGGATCATCGTCCTAAGTCCATCTTAGGAGTCGTGCCTTAGGATTTTATTCGAGTCATTGGACTCGTTCTATCCTATTTTCTTTGCGATGCTTGTTTTATCAATTAAGATTTATTCGATATTCATTTTGAGAATAACCTTTTTCCTCTTCTTTCGTTCTTTCTTAAAGAAGAGAAATGGTTGGTTCTGGCAGTCCTAACTGGTCAATCCAGTAGTCCTTCTCTGGATGGCGTATTTATGTCTTCCCAACAACTTTTGGATCTTGTAAAGAATCAAAGGTTTATCTGTGTGTGACGACCCGGCTTCCTACGCTTAGGAAGACGTGTCATCAATAAGAAAGAAAGGGGTAGAAATAGAAAAGAATAGAAAGAAAGAATAACAACATCAGAATCTCATAGCGGAATGGAATAAAATATAATATATCAACATAACTATTACATAGTTATATATATACATTAGAGTTATACAATGTCATACAACATGACTATCACATACATATCTATCAGGACGTACATCTCAAATATCATAAACTAACTGACACAGCAGAACTATAGGTAGCTACATACGTCTGGTCTTCTGCTCCAACTCCTCCAGAAAACTATATACTCTGAATACCTATCACTTGGCTACTCATAAAATTTTGAGTACCCAAGAGTTGGTGAAAAACAAAATATAAACTCCGGGTCATACGTGGGTCTGGTATGAGTAAACGGTTAAAGTTGTTTAACTTTGAAAATCATTTAAAAGAAAGGTATCACGTAAGACTTCCGACACATAAATACGGGTAAGTTTTTACCTTACGCTAACCAAAAATATTTTATAGGAAATTCAGTGATCTTATAATAGTGTCTAGGGTTTTCAAGTAAAATACAAAAATAGCCGAAATGCTTACATCTCACATTCCAACGTAGTTGGGCACAATCAAAACGTACGGCGCGTACTGGAAATTGGATCCCATACAATGGCAGGGCTACTGGGGTACCGCCCGTCACAGTACGTGGCCTAGATCACCGTACCGAGGAGCAACCCTAACTCCCCTGCAACACAAGGCCAGAACCATTCCTTACTGAACAGTCCCGAACAAGATAACCCCGCAGTTGGTGTACATCCAACTGCCCACACAGCCGAATAAAAAGGGTCATCTAGACAGGGGTATACCTCGTCCTGCTTGGGCATGACCCACCTAACCTTGCTGCACATCCCCTGTTTTAGCCATTCCCGGTTGATGAGGCTTGAGGCTGCGATTACCTTTAGAGAACACATCTCTTAGAATGCTCATCGCCCGCCTGACGATGTGCTGAAAGCATTCAATCCATACAAGTTCGTTCCGGGTTCGAACGAAACCGAAGGCATTATCTCGTTACACTCGTTTTGGAATCACCCTCAGAGTTAACGAAGATAACCCTTGCATTCTGAAAACACCATCTCGATCTTCACTTGAGATTACACAACCTAACGTTTAATTTGGATCGATGTGGTTTTCGGAATATCAATTGGATACCCGATCCCGGTCTCATCGAAATCCAAACGCCATTTTAAAGTCCAAGTTGTCTAATTAACTTAACAGTTTAAATTTAACAATTGAATTCATATAGCAATTTAACACAGATAAATAACATCATATAAATCATATAGCAATTTAACACAGATAAATCATATACAATCATCACAGATATATCCAGAATATCACAGAACATCACAGGATATAAATAACGTCACAGGCAATCAATATAATCATCGATTCATATCAACAAGTTTGATTTGTTTAAACTTAATTGCATATTTAAGAGTAAACTATATTTTATTCTTGCTTAATTAATTATTAATTAATTAACTTATTTCAATTCATTAATTACTTATTAATTATTCACTTAATTAAGTAATTATTAATCAATAACCTTAATTATTGATTATAAAACTCAGTTACACAATTAATTATTACCAATTGTTTAATTAATCATTAATCATTAATTACTTAATCGTTCAATCATTAATTATTTATTTAATCAGTTATCTATGATTTTTTTATTAACCAACTTCAAATGATTGATTAAATTCTTGATTACAAATGGTTTACACAAGATTATTATTAAAATCTTTAATTATTAATTTGATTAAATTTGAAATTACTTATTAAATTACAATTATCAAATTTTATTACATGCATAATTAACTTTGATTTAAATTAATTACTCAACTTGTTTAAAGTTCATTTGGCCTTAAACAATTTTGTCAACACCTAATAACATAATTTACACTAACTTATTTAACTTTAACTTAACATTAAAATAGGCAAACATCTGGAATCTTAAAACCCAAAGTAAACAACGTGACTCACTCGGGTCGAACTCGATAATATCCAGAAACTTTTTCGCGTCACTCCCTACCTCTCTTTCTTCTTCCTCTGTTTCTTTTTTATTATAAAAGCTTAAGTTTTTTATAAATTGTTAAAACTTATAAACACACGCGCGTATTCAAACTCGACTCAGAAACGACCCGAAGCAAAGAACGATCAAACTCGAGATTTTCTCGAGTCGACCCTGACGCGAATATCTCCGCCGCCGTGCACATGCACGGCGGTCCACCACCGCGCTAACGCCACTCGCCGCCACCAACAGACCCCACAACATCCACTCACTCGAATACGAAGCCCAGCTCAACCCAAAACTCACGAAATCAAAATTCGACTAAAAAGTTGAACAGGAACTCGAACACAGTAGACAAATTCACCTCGTCTACACGATCGCGATCACCTGAGATGTCAAGACTTCGGGCGTGGCCTGCCAACATCACCTCCTAACTCCTCCCAAAACTTCATATCACTCGGTTGCGCCATGTCGACGCAAGCATCAATCAACCGAACCCAAAAATTACAGAACCCAAAACCCTACTTTCAATCAATCCATAAAAATCTTGCATTCATAAATTTTTTTAACATTTTTCTGTTAATCTCCCATTAATATACTAGCTTCATGTAAAATTTCATCAAAAATTATTGTATGAATTATCTGAAATTCATGAAATAGCACATATGTTTTACTAATGAACTGCTCTATTCACAGTTAACTAAAAATTACAATTCTAGTCTTAAAAATCATATTACTGAGTGTTGTTTCAAGACATGAATTCGAATTTAAAATTTATGCTATTCGAATTTTGATTATTATTTACTTTTTTACTGTACGTTGAAGTTTCAGTGTTTAAATTTTACAGTTATCTAAAAAAACAACTTCAAACCTTAATCTGAAGCTTTAACAAATTTTATTTAGTTAAATTACTAATTACAGGATATGATTTCATATAAAAGTATGAAATATTCTTTAATTTCTTTGACTCAACAGAAATCTTGAAACCAGAAAGAACAACTATAAGAACATCCTGTATTTAGCAAGCAATCCAGAACTTTTAACATACACATAACAAAATCTTCATAAACTACAAAATAAGGGTTAGATTAGAAATAGTTTACTCACCAAAATAATGTTGAAAATAGAGGCTAGTTGTTGATGGACAAAGAAGACTGCAGTTTGCAAATTTGAATTCCAGTAAACTTTTCTTTTGCTTTCTGAATTCTGTTTGAACTTGATAATATGAAATTTGTTTATACTTCTTTGCTTCTTTTTTTTTCTCAGGCTTTACTTTATAAGTTTTAATGACTGAACTAAATGAAATAAGAAATGATGAATACATATATATAACTTTCAATAATGGTGTCTTCTTAAATAAGCTTTAACATAATATAACATTTGCTTTATTTTTTTTTTGTACTAAGACCTGAAATGAAAGGCATATTTCGGCTGAAAGATATTTTTTTCAGACATAAATGTGTGCTAATTAAATGCCTATGTCTTTACTTATGTTAACACATAATTAAATGCTTGGTGACACAAGGAGTTATACAAAGATGTTTGCAGATTTGGTTTGTACTAATGTGTTTTGCTGGCACTTATAATTGAGTTTCTCTGTACAAAGAATTTGCAGATTTTTTTTAAAGTTTGTACAAAGATGTATTCATAAAGGTTTATACTTATTATGTTTTACTGACAAACTTTGTTTTGTCTTATTTTAGATGTAAATATTTATTTTCTTATGCATATAAAATTAGCTTACAGGTTGTCATATTGTCTTCATACTTATACTAACATATAAACAAAAATGTTTGCTGAGCAGTTAATTTTGTTTAAAGGTATTTGATCTTAACATAGTCACATTTTTAATTATATCTTATTCAAATTATAGTTTGTACTTATGTTTGATATATATAAGTTTATGTTTATTTTAATTATAAAAACTGTCGTTTAGAAACACTACTTAATCTTATTTTTCATTAAGGTTAAATATTACAAATATTTGATTTGTAACTTATATGTGCATTAATGTATTTATATTTATAAATATGATTGTGTTATTGTACTTGTTATTATTAACTGCGTTTATACATTTGATATTAAATGTCATTCATACTTAACTTTTAATTTAATTGAATAAAACAGATTTAATTTTTGAATATTGTTAAAAGAGTCTACTTTATATTTTGAAGTTATATTCCTTTATAATACATATACAACTAATAATATCCAAAATCTTATTTATTTATAAATTAAAAATTTTGTATTTTAATTAAACTTAATCAAAAACTTATTATAATAATAGGGTTATAATTCCGGGATGTCACATTCCTCCCCCCTTAAAAGAATTTCGTCCCCGAAATTTAAACAACAGGTAATTCAAAAGCTTAATATTAACAATCCAAACATACATATCGTCCATACAAAAACAAACAATCAAACAGTCAATTCTAACAACATTACTAGCTATCCGGACAAAAATCTGGATAAGCTTTTCTAAAACTATCAAGAGTTTCCTAGGTACAATCTCTGGGATCCTCACTCCATTGCACCTTGACAAGTTTCACCACTTTGTTCCTGAGTTTCTTTTCGTCTTGATCTACAATCTGAATAGGATTTCTAACCACAGTCAGGTTGGGTTCTACTTCTAAATCTTCCTGAACAACCGGTTCTATCACTAATGAGGGGTCATGAACATATTTCCTCAAATGAGACACATGAAATACATTGTGAATCCCAGACATCCGTTCTGGTTATTTAATCCTGTAGGCTACAGTTCCAATTCTTTCCAATACTCGGAATGGACCAATATATCTCGGAGCAAATTTTCGTGTTTTTCCGAATCTTATAGCACCTTTGATTGGGGAAACTTTAATAAAAACTAAATCTCCGATCTCAAATTCCAATGGTCTTCGTCTCTTATCTGCATATTTCTTCTGACGATCTTGAGCAGCTTTCATCCTTTTCTTGATAAGCTCAACCTTCGCAGAAGCTTCTCGAATTAGATCGGGACCGAGTACAAGTCGATCATTCGATTCAATCCAACAAGATGGGGATCTACACGGTCTTCCATACAGAGCTTCATACGGAGCCATCTTAATACTCGCTTGGTAACTATTATTATAAGAAAATTCCATTAAATGAAGATGGTCTTCCCATGATCCACCAAAGTCCAATACACAAGCTCGAAGCATATCTTCCAGAATTCGATTAAGCCTTTCCGTTTGTCCGTCCGTCTGAGGATGATAGGCTGTACTTAATCTCAAACTAGTTCCCATTGCTGATTGCAAAGCTTCCCAAAATTTACTAGTGAAAATAGGATCACGGTCACTTACTATGCTGATAGGAACACCATGCAATCTGACTATCTCCTTCAAGAAAATTTCCGTCAATGAAACTGCAGTACGAGTCGCCTTAACCGGAATAAAATGGGCACTTTTTGTTAAACGATCCACAATAACCCATATTCCTTCATTTTCTTTCCTGGTTTTAGGCAAACCGTCTATACAATCCATCGAGATCATTTCCCATTTCCAATCTGGAATTTCCAAAGGTTGCAATAGTCCAGCAAACTTTTGTTGATCTCCCTTCACTTGCTGGAAGATGACACAACTATTTACAAAAGCAGCTACATCCTTCTTCATATTCGGCCACCAGAAAACTCTCCTCATATCTTTATACATCTTCGAAATTCTCGGGTGAATATTCAATTTGGAGCGATGACACTCAGCTAAGACTTCTTGTCTCAGTCCATCAATATTAGGCACACACAAACGACTATTAATCCTTAAAGTACCTTGATCATCTACCTTGAAATCCGAATATCGCCCCTCCTTAGTTCCAAGAATTATTTCCTCAAAAGATTTATCCTCCATTTGCTTACTAATGATCTTTTCTTGGAGAGATGGAACGACTTCCAAAAGAGATAAGACCGCATTTCTACTAAGAGCATCAGCCGCGACATTTGCTTTCCCCGGAGTATACAAAATATCCAGATCATAAGATGCCAAAAATTCGACCCATCTCTGCTGTCTCAAATTAAGATCTTTTTGAGAGGAAATATACTTCAACGGTTTGTGATTCGTGAATAACTCAAACTTTTCTCCCAACAGATAATGTCTCCAGATCTTCAAAGCAAAAACAATAGCTAACAGTTCTAAATCATGCGTAGCATAGTTCTTCTCATGAGACTTCAATTGCCGACTAGCATACGCAATCACTTTGCCATTCTGCATCAACACTGAACCCAATCCAATTAAACATGCATCCGTATATACTTCAAATTTGCTCTTTCCATCCGGAATAGCAAGTACTGGTGCACTGGTTAGCCTTGTCTTCAATTCCTGAAAAGCTTCTTCACACTGAGGTATCCATTTGAATTTGGTTCCTTTCCTTTTTAGTTTGGTCAGATGCGAAGAAATCTTGGAATAATCCTTAATAAATTTTCTATAGTAGCCAGCTAAACCCAGAAAACTGCGGACTTCAGTTGGCGTCTCCAGTTGTTTCCATTTCAAAATAGTTTCAACTTTTGCCGGGTCTACAGAAATGCCTTCACCAGAAACAATGTGCCCTAAAAATTTAACTTCTGATTTCCAGAAATGGCACTTCAAAAATTTTTGCCTTCAACACATGCTTCCTCGGAGTCTCCAATACAATTCTTAAATGTTGCCTGTGCTCTTCTTCCGATTTGGAGTAAACCAAGATATCATCAATGAATACCAGCACAAACTTATTCAACACATCTCTAAAGACTCGGTTCATGAGGTCAACAAAATAGGCTGGAGCGTTGGTTAGCCCGAAAGGCATAACCAACCACTCATAAAAACAATTCGGTCCCCTAAATGCAGTTAAGGGAATACTATCTTCAGCTACTCTCAATTGATGGAATCCTGAAGCTAAATCTAGTTGAGAAAAGATAGAAGCCCCATGCAACTAGTCAAAAAGATCATCAATGAGAGGAAAAGGGTATTTATTTCAAATGGTCACTTTGTTCAATTCTCTATAATCAACACAGAATCTTAGCGAACCATCCGATTTGGTGACAAACACAGCAGAAGAGCCCCAACAAGAAAAACTGGGTCTAATCAAACCCTTCTCCAAAAGATCTTGCGTCTGCTTAATCAACTCTTCTCTCTCTAGGAGGCATTCTCCTACTGGGCTGTATCACCGGCACAGCTCCTGGAATCAAATCAATACGAAACTCTATCTCTCGATGTGGCGGTAAACACCTAACTTCTTCAAAAACATCAGGAAAATCTTGAACCACATCGATTTCCTCAACTTTCTCTTGAGAAGTCTCAACTCCTTGCAATAGACTACTCAAGTGAAATCCAGAACTATCGCACGACACTTTGGCAATCCTACCCAAATAAGTCTCGAATGAAACTGTCCTCTCATCACAATTCAGGACTGCTTTATACTTATCGAGCCAATCCATTCCCAAAATAAGATAAAATCCCTTAAAATTTAATACATACGGGTCACAGGAGAAACTATGGGACAAATAAGAAAGCTTCAAGTCCTTACAGATTGTCTCCAATTTGGTTGCTTCACCTATAGGATTAGATACAATAACGGGACGATCCACCGTACTAGGGTTGAGAGAAAACTTTTCTACTGATTCCAAAGAAATGAAACTCAAAGATGCACCCGAATCAAATAAAACTTTAATATATTTGCCACCTAAGAGTAGGGTACCTTCCAAAACTCCTTTACCTTGAGAAGAAGAAGATGGACCTTCTTCTAGAGCAAAAACTTTATTCTGCAGTATCCTCGGTAAAAGTGGACAATCCTTAATCACATGACTGGGCTGACGACAATTAAAACACAACGATCTTTGAACTACTGCCAACCCTGGATCACTCCGACGTTGCTGTTGCTGAGATCCTCCTTGAGAACACTGATCTGCCAAATGTCCAATTTGCTGACAATTATAACACTTGCGGGGTCCGTTATTGCTTCCTCCCGATTTCTTTCCCTTAGCTTGCCTTTTCCAAAGTGGATTAAACTTCCTTTTATTTGGGTTAACGGAATTCCCTCTCGAAACTGTTGTTGTTGTTGCCTCTGATTTCTTGCTCAACAAATTTTCATACCTCAAAGCCATATCAACTAAATCAACAAAAGATCCTTTCAAGAGCACCGTCATCTTATTGTGAAATTCTAGCCTCAATCCTTGCACAAACTTTTCATTCTTCTTGAGGGCGGTATCAATGAGTCCTGATCCATAACACGAAAGTTCGTTGAATCTGGTCTCATACTCATAAACAGTCATGCTTTCCTGCTTCAAATTCAGAAAATCCTGGTACAATTGAGTTATCCTTGCTGTAGGCATAAACTTCTCCTTAAATAACTCCTTAAATCTTTCCCATGAAATATCTTCCTCAGGAACATTTGCAATTGTTGCATCCCACCATGCTGCTGCGCCTTCCTGTAATTGCCACGATGCCATTTCCCTCTTCTGATCATCAGACAATCTCATTCTCTTAAAAATGCGCTCACAAGAGCGTAACCAGGCTTGAACTTCAATTATCTATTCTGAACCTTTAAATGGTTGGCCTTCGAGATCAAAGAAATCTTTACATAAGGCTGCAAAACTAACTTGAGGCGGTACTGGATTTACAACCTCTCTAGCAATTCGACTTCGAACATCATCAATCGAAGTACTAGCCCTAACTCTGCCTCTTCTTCCAGAACTCATGTTGGCCTCCTGAACAGGTAACCCAACAAATTTAGATATGTATATAATTATATGAAAATACAAATACGCACTCTCAAGATAGATATTACATCAGAGCCTAGGTACTCGCTCAACCTAGTTGCTCTGATACCAGCTGTGACGACCCGGCTTCCTACGCCCAGGAAGACGTGTCATCAATAAGAAAGAAACAGGTAGAAATAGAAAAGAATAGAAAGAAAGAATAACAATATCAGAATCTCACAGCGGAATGGAATAAAATATAATATATCAACATAACTATTACATAGTTATATATATACATTAGAGTTATACAATGTCATACAACATGACTATCACATACATATCTGTCAGGACATACATCTCAAATATCATAAACTAACTGACACAGCGGAATTATAGATAGCTACATACGTCCGGTCTTCTGCTCCAACTCCTCCAGAAAACTCTATACTCTGAATACCTATCACTTGGCTACTCATAAAAATTTGAGTGCCCAAGAGTTTATGAAAAACAAAATATAAACTCCGGGTCATACGTGGGTCTGGTATGAGTAAACGGTTAAAGTTGTTTAACTTTGAAAATCATTTAAAAGAAAGGTATCACGTAAGACTTCCCACACATAAATACGGGTAAGTTTTTACCTTACGCTAACCAAAAATATTTTATAGGAAATTCAGTGATATTATAATAGTGTCTAGGGTTTTCAAGTAAAATACAAAAATAGCCGAAATGCTTACATCTCACATTCCAACGTAGTTGGGCACAATCAAAACGTACGGCGCTTACTGGAAATTGGATCCCATACAATGGCAGGGCTACTGGGGTACCGCCCGTCACAGTCGTGGCCTAGATCACCGTACCGAGGAGCCACCCTAACTCCCCCGCAACACAAGGCCGGAACCATTCCTTACCGAACAGTCCCGAACAAGATAACCCCGCAGTTGGTGTACGTCCAACCGCCCGCACAGCCGAATAAAAAGGGACATCTAGACAGGGGTATACCTCGTCCTGCTTGAGCATGACCCACCTAACCTTGCTGCACATCCCCTTTTTTAGCCATTCTCGGTTGATGAGGCTTGAGTCTGCTATTACCTTTAGAGAACACATCTCTTAGAATGCTCATCGTCTGCCTGACGATGTGCTGAAAGCATTCAATCCATACAAGTTCGTTCTGGGTTCGAACGAAACTGAAGGCATTATCTCGTTACATTCGTTTTGGAATCACCCTCAGAGTTAACGACGATAACCCTTGCATTCTGAAAACACCATCTCGATCTTCACTTGAGATTACACGACCTAATGTTTAATTTGGATCGATGTGGTTTTCGGAATATCAATTGGATACCCGATCACGGTCTCATCGAAATCCAAACGCCATTTTAAAGTCCAAGTTGTCTAATTGACTTAACAGTTTAAATTTAACAATTGAATTCATATAGTAATTTAACACAGATAAATAACATCAGATAAATCATATGGCAATTTAACATAGATAAATCATATACAATCATCACAGATATATCCAGAATATCACAGAACATCACAGGATATAAATAACGTCACAGGCAATCAATATAATCATCGATTAATATCAACAAGTTTGATTTGTTTAAACTTAATTGCATATTTAAGAGTAAACTATATTTTATTCTTGCTTAATTAATTATTAATTAATTAACTTATTTCAATTCATTAATTACTTATTAATTATTCACTTAATTAAGTAATTATTAATCAATAACCTTAATTATTGATTATAAAACTCAGTTACACAATTTATTATTACTAATTGTTTAATTAATCATTAATCATTAATTACTTAATCGTTCAATCATTAATTATTTATTTAATCTATGACTTTTTTATTAACCAACTTCAAATGATTGATTAAATTCTTGATTACAAATGGTTTACACAAGATTATTATTAAAATCTTTAATTATTAATTTGATTAAATTTGAAATTACTTATTAAATTACAATTATCAAATTTTATTACATGCATAATTAACTTTGATTTAAATTAATTACTCAACTTGTTTAAAGTTCATTTGGGCTTAAACAATTTTGTCAACACCTAATAACATAATTTACACTAAACTTTAACTTAACATTAAAATAGGCAAACATCTGGAATCTTAAAACCCGAAGTAAACAACGTGACTCACTCGGGTCGAACTCGATAATATCCAGAAACTTTCTCGCGTCACTCCCTACCTCTCTTTCTTCTTCCTCTGTTTCTTTTTTATTATAAAAGCTTTAAGTTTTTTATAAACTATTAAAACTTATAAACACACGCGCGTATTCAAACTCGACTCAGAAACGACCCGATGCAAAGAACGATCAAACTCGAGATTTTCTCGAGTCGACCCTGACGCGAATATATCCGCCGCCGTGCACATGCACGGCAGTCCACCACCGCGCTAACGCCACTCGCCGCCACCAACAGACCCCACAACATCCACTCACTCGAATACGAAGCCCAGCTCAACCCAAAACTCACGAAATCAAAATTCGACTAAAAAGTTGAACAGGAACTCGAACACAGTAGACAAATTCACCTCGTCTACACGATCGCGATCACCTGAGACGTCAAGACTTCGACCGTGGCTTGCCGACATCACCTCTTAACTCCTCCCAAAACTTCACATCACTCGGTTGCGCGATGTCGACGCAAGCATCAATCAACCGAACCCAAAAATTACAGAACCCAAAACCCTACTTTCAATCAATCCATAAAAATCTTGCATTCATAAATTTTTTTAACATTTTTCTGTTAATCTCCCATTAATATACTAGCTTCATGTAAAATTTCATCAAAAATTATTGTATGAATTATCTGAAATTCATGAAATAGCACATATGTTTTACTAATGAACTGCTCTATTCACAGTTAACTAAAAATTACAATTCTAGTCTTAAAAATCATATTACTGAGTGTTGTTTCAAGACATGAATTCGAATTTAAAATTTATGCTATTCGAATTTTGATTATTATTTACTTTTTTACTGTAAGTTGAAGTTTCAGTGTTTAAATTTTACAGTTATCTAAAAAAACAACTTCAAACCTTAACCTGAAGCTTTCACAAAATTTATTTAGTTAAATTACTAATTACAGGATATGATTTCATATAAAAGTATGAAATATTATTTAATTTCTTTGACTCAACAGAAATCTTGAAACCAGAAAGAACAACTATAAGAACATCCTGTATTTAGCAAGCAATCCAAAACTTTTAACATACACATAACAAAATCTTCATAAACTACAAAATAAGAGTTAGATTAGAAATAGTTTACTCACCAAAATAATGTTGAAAATAGAGGCTAGTTGTTGATGAACAAAGAAGACTGCAGTTTGCAAATTTGAATTCCGGTAAACTCTTATTTTGCTTTCTGAATTCTGTTTGAACTTGATAATATGAAATTTGTTTATACTTCTTTGCTTCTTTTTTTTTTCTCAGGCTTTTTTAATGACTGAACTAAATGAAATAATAAATGATGAATACATATATATAACTTTCAACAATGGTGTCTTCTTAAATAAGCTTTAACATAATATAACATTTGCTTTATTTTTTTATTTGTACTAAGACCTGAAATGAAAGGCATATTTCGGCTGAAAGATATTTTTTTCAGACATAAATGTGTGCTAATTAAATGCCTATCTCTTTACTTATGTTAACACATAATTAAATGCTTGGTGACATAAGGAGTTATACAAAGATGTTTGCATATTTGGTTTGTACTAATGTGTTTTGCTGGCACTTATAATTGAGTTTCTCTGTACAAAGAATTTGCAGATTTTTTTTTTAGTTTGTACAAAGATGTATTCATAAAGGTTTATACTTATTATGTTTTACCGACAAACTTTGTTTTGTCTTATTTTAGATGTAAATATTTATTTTCTTATACATATAAAATTAGCTTGCAGGTTGTCATATTGTCTTCATACTTATACTAACATATAAACAAAAATGTTTGCTGAGCAGTTAATTTTGTTTAAAGGTATTTGATCTTAACATAGTCACATTTTTAATTATATCTTATTCAAATTATAGTTTGTACTTATGTTTGATATATATAAGTTTATGTTTATTTTAGTTATAAAAACTGTCGTTTAGAAACACTACTTAATCTTATTTTTCATTAAGGTTAAATATTACAAATATTTGATTTGTAACTTATATGTGCATTAATGTATTTATATTTATAAATATAATTGTGTTATTGTACTTGTTATTATTAACTGCATTTATACATTTGATATTAAATGTCATTCATACTTAACTTTTAATTTAATTGAATAAAACAGATTTAATTTTTGAATATTGTTAAAAGAGTCTACTTTATATTTTGAAGTTATATTCCTTTATAATACATATACAACTAATAATATCCAAAATCTTATTTATTTATAAATTAAAATTTTTGTATTTTAATTAAATTTAATCAAAAACTTATTATAATAATAGGGTTGAAATTCCGGGATGTCACACTGTGCTTTGATTAAGAACCCGAAAAAGATTTTACCCTTGAAACTTGAGGTTCCTTTCAATCAGGTTGTGGATATCACTCTTCGACATGAAGTGGTTGGTAAGGGAAGGGATAGCGATATTGGGATTTCCAAGAAGAGGCATATTAAGTTCAGGAGCCCTAATCCCAATAAGAAAGTGAAGCAAACTACTTTCATAGCAAGGACTCCAATTCCTAATCATGGAGGATGCTACAATTGTAATTCTAAGAACCATTATGTAATTAAGTGTCCGAAGCCCCTTACTTGTCGCTATTGCAAAAATCCGGGTCATCTTTTATCTTCTTGTCCCAAACTTCAAAGTAGGAGAGTGGGAAAGCTAAATGTTGTACAAGCCCCTTGTGACACTTCTCTTGGTCATGGTATTATTCATTCAATCCTTGATTACATTTGTTTTGTGATTATTCTTTTCGAGTTCTTGTTGATATGGGTTCATCTACTTATTTTTATATCGAAAGAACTTGTTGATTTCTTAACTTCTTTGAGAATTGCGAATCCAGTTGGTGGATCCGCAACACTCAGTTTGTTTGCTTTGAATTGGTGTCGAGATTATTTTTATGTGATTTTTCTTTCCGTGCCAATTTGCATGTTATGCGTTACTTAGTCTTCAGAATTGATTTTTAAAAGGGGGATTGACTTAATTATTATGAAGCCATATCCTATGTCCCGAGCGGACTATTCATCTCCAACACTTTCAATTTGTTAAGCAGATTTCTATTTTTCTTAAAGATTTTTGATTTTAATTTGGTGACATCATTTTATTCTCTAAGCCCACATGATGAGGAAAGTGTTATTTCTCTCATTTAAATAGTTTGTGAAATTTTCCGGTATTTTTGAGCTTGTCTTAGGATTATCACCTAAGCAATCTTTTGAGTGGTGTTAAGGTCTTTTCAGTTCAGCCTTGCCACCGGTTTTCATTTGCTACGAGTTGCGGAAGTTAGCATTCCACTTATCGCATTCCGTACTCGTTATGATTCTTATGAATGACTTATTATGTCATTCAGTTGTCCAGCTTATTTCATCCATTTTATGAGTCGAGTATTCTACGAATATCTCGATGACTCCATTTTTGTATTTATTGATTTTGGATGAAAACAGCAATTTAAAATTTTGCAAAACTTTTTCTTAAGATTTATTTATAAGAATAATTGGGTTTTTGTTCTTAAAATAAGCAAAGAATATTCGTAAAGTTTTTAAGAAATATTTTTTTATTATAAAGAGGATGATTTTTGTGTTGTTTTGCCCATTGAGTGCTTTAAGAATTCTGGTCGATGCGCTTGATCAACGTTATCGATAGGAATTTCCTAAACGCTTTGATGAGACAATCTGACACAGTAAATTGACTTGGAATAAGTAAATTTTTCTAGAAAAATGATTACATAAAGTTAATTGTAATTTTGAAAGTTTTAGCTTTTCATAAAAGAGGGTCAATTAAAAGAACTCTTTTCCAATACTCATATTCTTGTGATTCGCAAAGGGAACCAAGACTTCATTGTTTGTACCAATGCTAGTCGTATTGGTTTGGGTGCCGTTCTCTTGCGAAAGAGAATGTTCTATCATTTATGCTTCCATTCAGTTAAAGCCTATCGAGACTAGGTATGCCACTCATGATCTAGTGCTCGCGGCTATTTTTCTCGCTTTTAGAATTTGGCATCATTATTTTTAGGAGAGAAATATGTTCTCTACACCGATCATAAACCTTTGGAGTATTTATTTTCTCAAAAGGAAATTAATTTGCGTCAACAACGTTAGCTCGGGTTCTTTACATCTTATGATCTTGATATTCTTTGTACTCCCGGAAAGGAGAATTGTGTTGTCGATGTCCTTAGTCGTAAGCAACAAGTGGTTGTTTCTATGATGATATCCGAATGGAATGATCTCGCGATTTTGTCCACTTGCGAGATTCGAGATCGTGAATCCGATTTATGTTCATCTCTCGTTTTATGTAGCCTTGAGGCGCATCCTTCTCTTCTAGACCGCATTCTTGAAGCTCAAAGGCTAGATCCCGAATTGGCTTTTCTTAGCCAAAATTGTAGGGACAATATTGATATTAAGGGTTTGAGAGACTTTGATATTGATTCTCGTGGCGGCATTCGAAAAATTGGTAGACTTGTCGTGCCCAACATTAGTAATCTTCGTAAAGATATTTTAGAAGATTCTCATCGTTCTAAATTTACCATTCATCCCGGTAGTAGTAAAATGTACGCAGATATGAAGCGACTTTATTATTGGGATGGGATGAAATCTGATATTGCTAATTTAATAAGTGTTGCATGACTTGCCCACTCGTTAAGGCCGAGCATCAAAGGCCCGGTGGGTTATTGCAACCTTTGGACATTCCAATTTGGAGGTGGGACCAAATTTCCATGGATTTTATTGATGGCCTTCTCCGTTCTCGTTCGGGTCATGATAGACTATGGGTGATAGTTGATAGACTTACTAAATCCGCCCATTTTATTCCCGTTCGGTCTAATCGGACCGTACCTTTTTGGCCAAACTCTTTAATTAAAGAAATTGTTAAATTGCATGGAGTTCCTACTTCTATTTCTAGTGATCGGGATCCATTGTTTACTAGTGGATTTTGGAAGAGTCTTCAAAAAGCTTTCGGAACAAAGCTTCATTTTAGCACCGCTTATCATCCTCAGTCCGATAGACAAACCGAGCGTGTGAATCAAGCTCTTGAAGATCTTCTTCGTGCATGTGTTCTTGATTTTGGTGGAAATTGGGAAGATCATATATCTCTTGTTGAGTTTTCCTATAATAATAGATTCCAATCTAGTATTGGTATGGCACCTTTCGAGGCACTCTATGGAAGGCCATGTCGTTCTCCTTCTTGTTGGCTTGAGGCCAGTGAGGAGTTGGTTTTAGGTCCAGATTATATTTGTGATTCCATAGAAAAGATTGACCTTATTCGTCATAGGATGAAAGAAGCTCAAAGTAGACAAAAATCCTATGCCGATAACCGAAGAAGGGAATTGGAAATTTCTATGGGAGATTTGGTGTTTATTCGTGTTTCACCTATGAAAGGTGTTGTGCATTTCAGTCGATCGGGAAAGTTAGCACCTTGATATATTGGCCCCTTTTCCATCACCGAATGCATTAGTTCTGTGACTTATCTCCTTTTATTACCAGCTCAGTTTTCTGCTACTCATGACGTGTTTCACATTTCTCAAATACGAAAATGTCTCCGAGACTCCGATTCTATTCTTGAGCCCAGTGTTATTGAAGAAATTGAAGTTTCACCTATTTGACTTTTGAGAAACATCCTATTTGCATCATTGATTCGGAGGTTGAGCGCCTTCGAAATAAAGATGTTCTTCTTGTGAAAGTTCAATGGTTCTCAAATCCTAAGGATTGCCTTGGGAATCCTAAGAATTCATCAAGCGAACACGTTCGGGCTTACACTCTCTCGCGCTCTTTTAGGTGAACTTCTTATTTCAAATTTCTTTTGTGTGATATGCTTTAATGGTTGTTACTTTTTATTTTCTTCTTAAATATTTCGAGGACGCAATTTCTTTAAGGAGGGAAGTCTGTAACAACCCGCATATTTTACGATTGTGTATTTAAATATTTTATTTAAATATAGTATCGTTAGATGGATTGTAGTCCGAAAAGCTACTTTTTGCAAACGATCGAATTAGAACTCGAGACCACTTCCATTGAGTTCAAAATGCCATTTGCAACCTTTTTTAGTATAAACTTCGATATGTTTGGAGTTAGTAGAATTTTGCTACCTTTTCACTTTGGGTTTGAGTTTGGGTTTCAGCCCAATGTTCTATCTTAAGACCCAAGTTCCACCCCCTCTCCTTTCCATTACTTCATAACTTTTCCAAATACCCAAGCTTCATAAAAAATGGGGGAATGGAATGGGAAATAGAAACTCCAAGCCCTAGTTCCATTGCAAATCCAAGCTCTAACTCCAAATTCATAGAAGAAGCTTTGGTAAGCCTTCTCTTCTTCTTCTCCAACTCATTCTCCTTTCTATTTCAGAAATTCCTAAACCTAACTTAGGAAAAGTTTCTCTTTTAAGCTTAGATTCAAGCTTGTTGGGTTGGAATTGAAGTGTGACTTGTTCTTGCCATTGCTTTATTGCTTCTTCTTCATAGTTTTGGGTTTAAAGTTGAGATTTTTATCTCACATCTAGGTCTATGATTATCTTTGATTGTTAGGTATGAATTCCTAACTCTTGTTCATGTGCATTTGCTTTGGTTTGGATTGGTTTTTTGAATATTCCAATTTTCGGTGTTTTGAAGTTAAACCTTTAAAAATCATAGCTTTGGTGTTTGACCATGCTTTTGGCGATGCATCGAAGGGCCTATAGGGCTAGGAAACTGATTTGTGTAAACCCCTAGTACCGTTGCTCGACCGATTGCAATTCGAAAGGAATTAGCCTTCATTTACATAGGCTTGGAAGTGCAGGAAACAGGTTTCAGTCGACTGGAATTTTAGGCCATTCGACTGACCTGCTACCCGAGCACTTCCCTGGCTCTAGTCCAGTCGACTGGCATACTGAGTCCAGTCGACTAACCAGCATCCCGCGTATATTCCGAGACTGAGTTCATTCGACTGAACTTAGTGAGCCAGTCGACTGACCTGCATGTTCTTGCCTATTTTGCCTATTTTTGTTTGAAACCCCAATTTTATCGATTCGTGGTTCTCCGATTCGTTGTTGTCTTTTATTATCGACTTCAATAACTTCATTTTCGGGATTTTTGTGAACATACATTTTGATGGATTCGGTATCGATTTCTTTGGATACTATTCACGTCTTCGAACGTGAAATTTTGGTGATTGATTGTTTCTACAATCATTGTTGTGCTTTGTCACTTTAAAAATATAAAGGTTTCAATACTAGTAGTAAATATCAAAACTCTTTTATCAAAACGATTTCAACTCTATTTTCAATATCAAGCTTGTTTATAAAACCGTTTTCCAATCTATTAGTATATACAAACCTTTACCTCACTCTTATGAGAAATCTAATTAAATGGCTTAGTAAAACAAGTGGTATGAAACGCTTGCGTTTACTTCATCGGTTAATTCTTGGACTTGTTCGATTGAATCTCTTGTGACAATTTTCGAGTGGAGATCTACAATTTGTTCGTAAATATTTAAGTTAAGCTAGTGGTTATGGGACATGAAGCTAAACTCATATATTTACTAGCTTAGTGTAATTTACACTTAACCTCGAGTGGAAGTCTACAATTTGTTCGTAAATAATTAAGTTAAGAAAGTGGTTATGGGACATGAAGCTAAACTCATTTATTTACTAGCTTAGTGTAATTTACACTTATCGATCAATGATGATCATTTTGTGCTTTAGACTAGCAATGTGCGATGTCTCTTTATCTGCGAGAGAGACTAAACCCCGTTTTTAGTGGAGCTTCGGCTTGGTGGGGTAGCGACCCATGGTCTTCGGGCCGTTTTAGTGGAGCTTCGGCTCATGGTCTTCGGGCCGTTTTAGTGGAGCCTCGGCTCAAATTTAATGGTTAGCAACCATGGAATAGCTTTCCATTTTGTGATACACGTGTTGGTGACTTTTCATGCTCCCGTTCTAGTGATAGGCCTCTTTCCCCTTTTTGTGATTTCTGGATTTCTATTGATCGATTTCTAGAATCTGTGTTTCACCAATGTTCGTGATTTGCATTGATAAGCTTTATCAATTTTTGTGCATTAGTGAATATGTGTTTCACCAAATTTTCCGATTGGCATTGATATGATCGTTAATAATTGTGGTTTGGTGAATAAAATAAAGAATATGACGTTCTTTTTAGTGCTTCGAGATTTCTTGGGATATTGTATGATTTTTATTGTTATTTAATGTATATTTGTCGTAGTATGACATTTTTGTTATCATACGTTTTTATCGTATCTCTTCTTATATCTCATTTTACCTGATAATTATAGCTAGACTGATCCTTTTATTATTTTCTTCTTAAATAATACTCGGGTCAGACCGAGATGTTACATATGCTTCCTCTTGACTTCTTATCAGGGTCTGTCGCCTGATTTTTGGCTAACTACTTTAGATTAGTAGTTTTTGTTTTGTATACATTCGAGATAGAGACTCCTTAATGTATACTTATTCTTTTGTCTAGTACTTGTATCTATTCTTTTGTTATATTGTGGATATTGTTAGACCACTACTCTGATGTACACTTCTATGTGTAATATTCATATCTGTTTCCGCCTTAGTGATATGAACTTCTGTGACTGATTTATGTTATGCTTGTTTCTATATTTGTTTCCAAAGATATTATAGCCACTGTGTCATAGCTTTGAGTTTGCATCGGTATGTCGGATTCCCTCTTGAAATGCAAGTTATATTTGGCATATCAGTACTCGCACAAAGCAATTACACGGATGGTCGCTCCTCAATAGCCTTATTCTCCGCGCTAGTTGACGGCATTACCCCGTAGTGTCCTTGGCTAGCGTGGGTATAGAGGTGGGGCGTCACACTTATACTATTGGAATATATGTTCCTATATAAGAAAATAAAGGTACGACAACGTTGCAATAACTTTTAATCGACAAAATGTTGATTTTCGACAAAATCTTTTACGTTCACATTTTGACGTTTTAGTTAAACTATTTATTTATGTAAACCAAATTTAAAAAAAAAAATTATATCCCTATTTAAAAATATAAACACTCATAAATAAATTAAAATAATTTATTTAACTATTGAAACTTTATTTTCTAAAATCAGCATTTTGTCACTTTTGTCGATATAGGCAAATGTTACTATTTTTGTGTATACATCTCTTTCCAAATCCTATCTAATATTGTTCGAATCATATGACCTTACTTAATCTATATTTAAAATTACTTCGAATAGTATATTTTAATGTGGTCAAATTATGGGTCGTTACATCAACAAGCCTGATCGGAGTCCATACTAGGGAAGTCAGATGAGCGATACTCGTTCGGTAAAGAAGTTAAGTGCTCGAGTAAGTGATCATATAAAATATTGCATATGGATGATCTATGTGCATCGTACAGGCGGGCTTTAGTAAGAGTTTAAATGATTCTGTTTGGGCTTGTTTCTTTCAGTGTCTAGGATTGTAGTGAAATTTCAGGATTGAAATTCTTTTAAGGGGAAGAATATAACGACCTGGAATTTTATCGCTTTAAGTTATGAATATTTAATTAATTTTAAATATTTAATAATTGATTTTAAAAGCACATGTAACTCATTTTTATAATGTAATAATGATGGTGAACTCATCTTAAAAATTGGTTTACAAAAATAAGTAGTTTGACGGAAAACTAAAAATCTGACCGAAAGCTGCTTTTTAGATTTTTGACTTTTTATCGAAAGAAAAGTTATATAATGTTCTTACATACACATATACACTTTATAACAATACTTATATACATGAAATAAGATAGGGAAAAATTCAAGTATTAATTAAGTAAGATAGTCTTGTTTGTTTAATAGTTCATAAAAATGCCTTAAGTTATAATTTTATAAATAAAAAATATGAGGACTTTTCCTCTCTATCATTTCATCATGTGGGCTTGTTGTTTTTGGTCTTGGGGATGTCATTTCAAACGTACTTAACGGTAAGATGGTCTTTTTGATAGAGAGGAAAGGGAGGGAAATGTATGTAAAGGTGTTTGGGTCATTTGCCACTTCCCTTTTTTATAAAAGTGAATCCACATTTCTTGTTTATCATTTTGGATTTCACTTTGTTTTGCTTCCTCTTTCACTCCATTTCCTCCACCTCCTAATCCATATTCAACTTGGTAAAAACCATCACCTTTTATCTCCAAATTCAAAGAATGAATCCCCACTACCTTAGCTAACATCTCTACCACTAAAAGATTAAAACTTGAAGTACATACTCCACCAAATGGCCTAAGCTGTGAACATAGTGGGGTCTTGGGAATTTTGAGCTTGTATTTCATGCGCATAGGTGGGGTCCTAGGATTTTTAAGCTTGTATTTGCTAAGTGTAGGTGTGCTGAGCAGCAAGCTTTTTCGACGCTTACATTGCAAATTAAAGTGAGGATCTTCACTTTAACCTATACATTATTTCTTATATAAATGTTGAAATAGTTTATATGTTGCATGCTCTTATATTGTGATGCATGGATCTTAGGGGAATTTGTAGCCAAGCACTAGTAGTGGTGTTAGAGGGAATGAAATAAGGTTAAAGTATATGGTATGGTGTGGTAGCAAGTTGAAGAGGCTTGGCCGAGGATGAAATTGAGATAACTCACTTTGAAATAGCTTTAAAAAGTGAATGTTTTTATGTGTAAATATTATGGCTTATGTTGTCTAATTTCATGTAATAATCATCATTG
Source organism: Allium cepa (assembly GCA_030765085.1). Taxonomy (NCBI): domain Eukaryota; kingdom Viridiplantae; phylum Streptophyta; class Magnoliopsida; order Asparagales; family Amaryllidaceae; genus Allium; species Allium cepa. The sequence goes on along the minus strand of CM060941.1, from coordinate 293,563,743 downwards.
TTGTTTGGTTTGGTTTCCACTTGGAAGGAGATGGCATAAATAACCATTTTTCTATAGGAACTTGTGGAAGGAAGTTGAAGTGTTTCGTAGTGGATAGGCCACGATGAATACGAGAGAAAATTTTGATTTTTATGGTGGGATCCAATGGGATTCCTTGCAAACTTTGAATTTACTATACTAATTATTTTTTATGTGAAATAATTGTATGCCATAGCTTGGTAGCTTGGATTTGTTATATGTGAACTTGATGTTTAAAAATTGAATCATTTTGGTAAAGAAAAGAAGTAGTATGTGTTAAGCACTATGGTAGTGCTAACCCTCTTTGTGAAACATGTAGAAAAGATTTTGGTTTGATGACTTTAGCAATCCCTTGAGATGATTTTGTTACCACTTGATTTCAAGTATGAGTTTAAATTTGACTTTTGAAATATAACTTTGTCGTTTAATTTTTAAAACTGTTTTAAAATAGTATCCAAACTTGACCTTTTGTTTCTCAAACCTTTTTGCAAAGGTATTAAAGTGGTTTAAAATGTGGTTTAAAAGCTATTTGATTTTTAAAACAAAAAGTATGGTCCCTATAGCAATGGTTGCTATGGATGTACTTTGAAAATTTTGAAATTTTATAAAGTATAAAGTGTTATATACTTTTGATTTTTTGTAAATTCTTTTCAAATATGCTTTATAAAAATTAAATAAGTATTTTTATGGAGTTTAAAGTTTTAAATATTTTTTTGTATATTTAAACAAGTAATTCTGTTTTGAAGAATTTTTATAAAAAGGAAAGAGATTATAAAAGAAGTTTAATAAATAGAAAGGAGATTTATAAAAGGAGGTTGTAAATATAAATTCGATTAAAAAAGGGGTTTTATAAAAGGAATGATATTAGATTTCCATAAATGATCTTTATAACTTATGGTGGTATGGAAAGTATTATTTTCATACTTAACACCAAATTTCTAGGTACGGAAACATATCTCTATCTTAAGAATTAAGAATGTATGTCGAGGCAAGAATTGTTCTCTAACTTGTCAGATTTCATTATCAGTCGAGGGATGGTACTATTTGAAATTGAAAAATGGTGGTAAGTATATTTAATCTAATTTCCATATGGTCTATTTACTTACACACAAAAAAGTGGTTTGGATTTATTGTAAATAATGTTTTTAAATAATATTTATTTTTTACCCAATTTAACATGCTTTGGAATAATATGAAATCTTCCCTAAGATTTGAGAATATACTTACACCATTGAGATAAGTGTATGAGTACAATTTCTAAGTATTAAAAGTATAATGTTTTCTAAATATACTTATACTGTTGAAATAAGTATATGGATATTTTTCCAAGCACTGAAAAAGTAGTATATTTACGTATAACTTTTGTAAAATGGTGTTTTAGTACAAGTATTTACAAAGTGATTCCAATAAGGGATTAATTAAAGTGGTTTAGTGGTTGCTTATGTGCTCAATTATGCTTGGTTTTCCATATGAAAATAAATCTTCGATTTGATTATTTTGTTTATTTGATAGTTAAATAACCGACTATCAATTCTTAATCTAATATAACTTTTGAAATATTTCAAAGACACATGGGAACTAAACATATAATTATCTTCAATAATGTTATACTAGACGTATAAACTCATTTTGCTCTTTTAGGACAAATGATGAGGAAATCCGACCCTAATCAATTTGGAGGCGATTCCCACTCTTATGTATTGTCTGTTTATTTCCACAAAAACCGGAGTTAAGTTTATCGAAAAGCTATCAGTTTTTGGTTCAAAAAGACCAGGAATGGATAAGCATGAGTTATCTGAAAACCACTTCGAACGGGCATAAGCATTTGAATGTAAGACATCTTGAAGACGATGGAATCGAAGATGAAGTTCTTTGAAGTGTAAGGCCTACTTGCCACTAATCTTGTGTTGTGATTCCAAAATGGATGTAGTAGAAGTAGTACCTTCAGTTTGTTCATATGCTAAATAACTTGAATGGATGAATGCTAGCGTTGCATTATTGCCTAGGGGGCAGTGTTAGCCTTCCAAGAGGGATTTGCTAAGAGAAAAAGGTAATCGTGGCCATACAAGCCGCATAACCCGATAATGACTAAAATCAAGGGATGCAACGGAGCTACATGGTTTGCTATCACTAGGAGCATCATTCCTAAAATCTGGATTGATATTTTATGAATTTTAATATATGGGAGAACATAAAAAAGGTGGGGCCGGATGAAATGTTTGTTGCTCGGTGCCGAGGGGTGATGTAATCTAGCCATGTCATGTTCGGGGGCATGCCGGCTCTGTGTTTGTGGGGTGTCAAAGTGGGGCCCTTAACACATTATCTAGAGATGCACTGTGGTAGGTGGTACCTCGGTGTCTTATCATTGTATGGAATTCAATCTCCAATATGTACCATACGGTTTAGTTATAGAACCTTGTACTTTGAATGTAATCATGGGTAACCATTCCAGATATTTTAAATATATTTTTTAAACCCAAAAGACATTATTATAATATCGTTGGATTTTCTAAATAAAATGGTTGTAAGGTAAAAAATCGTTCATATTTATGTGTAGCATGGTCTCATGGGATACCTTTATTTCTGAAAGGTTTTATGACATTAAATAATCCAAATGATTTACGTTTTCTCACACTAGTTTATCAGACTAATTCGGGTATTATTTTCTTATAATACTCGGGCTAGACCCGAATACTTTTTCAGATTTAGTTATGGATGCTTTGGAACTTTTCAGAAGATGAGATGGGTACCTTCAAAATGTATTCACGTATTTTATTTCTATTGTACTTTCTTATTTGTATTTATCAGGAATTGTAAGGACGGACTATTATAACTATCCATGTTGTTGATAGGTTAGTTGCTCTGATTCTGGTGTGGATATTAAAGATTTCCTTTTGTAAAGAACATTACATATTATATATTGCCCATCACGGTGTGAATTTTGTTCTGCCTTTTCTTTTCTTTCACCCCAACAATCTGTCTGTCTAGCACTTGAATGCTCTGCACGTGAATACTGGAGATGTAATAGTGTCAACTTTTGAGGATCGAAAAGGCGAGTTGTTACATAACCATAACATGACAATTTTAGATTGCATAAACTATTGAGCTCTCATACCATTGTCGGAACCGATCCAGTCCGTAGTGAAAGTTATGGGTGAATTACAAAAAAATCCCTTAATGGATATTTATTGGGCCTATAAAGTCTAATTCATTTTGAATATTTCTAAACGTTACTTGTATAAAATTATCTATTTTATTTAAAATTATCAATTATATAGTTATCTTTAATATATGTCTAGACACACACAAATATATATACACATACATTTTACATGTATCATATATGTGTGTGTGCGCATGTGTAAGATATCAACCCATGCAAAGTATAACATTCCCCTCCGTAGACGTTGGGATTTGTATTGCAACGAACATATTAGCTCATCCAATATGCCAGTATATATAATCCAAATATAACTACATATATAGACTATTGTGTTATATAAATACCATATATATGTTAAGTTTGTTTAAATAATTTAATATAAATATAATCTATATATACATATATATATGCATAATATATAAATATATTTATAATCTCATAAATAGGGTAATAATATTATATATACATATATATATTTAGTTAAAATGTATTTATTCAAATATAAATAAATTATTTAAGATATTAAACTAATTTTTTTAAAACGTGAACAATATATATGTATACATATGTATAATAATAAAGTAATTATATATACACACACAAATATATTTATAACATATAATTATATGTATGTCAGATAAACTTTTTTATTAAATCCCAAGTCAAATGCACAGCTCGGAAATAATTATATAAATATTTCAAATTTAAAATTCATTTCAATTAAATATTCATTAAAAAACTAATAAAATATTAATAATTAAAATTTCTAAACATTATTTCAATTTTAAAATTCCAGTAAATCTTAAATGATACTTTGAAGTTTGAAATTTTTCCATATTTTTCTCTATTTAAATTAGTTTTACCTCAATTTTTTTAATTTTGGCCATCTGAAACAATTAATTTTAAAAAGAGAAAAATAATTTTTTTTACATTTTTCGACTCAAAGCTTATCTAGTGCCAATATAAATTTTAAAAAATTAAAAAAATATTTTTCATAACAAATTCGAATTAATACAATTCATTTATGAAGTAAATTGATTTAAATATCATTAAATAATAAAAAATTATTTATAAAAAATTATTTTTTATCGTTGAGAATTAATTTTACTCTAATACATTACATATAAATTTATATGACTAACGTTAACCATAATATGATGTTATAATTAATTTAAACTATATATACATGTAATTAAATGTTATATATATTTTATTAAAATATAAAATTATATTATTTTTAGATATAGTTGTATTGACCTAACATATATAATAAGAAAAGGCTTTTTTTAAGATAAATATATACATGCTTATAACTAAAACTATTTTGTAACAATAATGCTTACATATCAAAATCATCACCTATATATATCTTTACTAAAAATATTTTGTAACAACAATTTTGGGTTGTCCTCCTTTCATCTATTTGAATGCCTTGTCCAAATATCAAGACATTTGGAGTTTGTTTGATCATCCATCTTCATGGGTCATCTAGTTCAGAAGAATCGTCCATAACTCATTCAACACTTAACGAAATCAGACAGAACTTTTCAAGTACACTCTAGAGGTTGTCTCAAAGCTACCTCAAAAATTTCAGGTGGTGGGACCCATTGTATATGGATCGCTAACGATCTATCTAGTTAGCTCGCTAGAAATCCATCTAGCCTTATCCAATCAAGCCCATTTTTGGTGAATACCTTCATTTATGTCTTCTAAGTGCTCTCCCAACATTTAAAGTCAATCCGACTCTGTATGGGTCTTTTAGGTCTTTTTTAAGTTAGCAATTTTGTTAAAAAAGCAGGTAAACATTTGCCCCCAAATAGTACGCCTTTTGAATGAAAGGTGTGCTTTGCTTAAAAACAAGTTCATATTGCCAGTCTTTGATAGTGTAGCTTTCCAGCTGCTTCAGACATGGTGAATCATCCAGTTCCTTCGGATTCTCTTACCAATCACAAGTCATTTCGAACCTATTATAGCCTAAGACTCTAGACTCTGGCTAAGTGTAATCTATACATCAAAATCATTTCGATTTCATTCAGAGTTATAACATCACATCTTTATCCAGTGTCCATCCGGGATTTACATTATTATCATTCTGACACCTATTCAGAGTTATAACATCATATATCAAAATCATATTATATATCAAAATCACGTCACATCATATTTCAAAATCACATCAAATATCGAAATCGAACTGTGTTCATCTAGTATTTATCAGTTTTATTCTATCTATAAGGCATTCAAATCCTTTTATTAATTCAAATCGATACAATCACTCCCAATCCTTTAATGTTTAGATTAATGTTTAAGTTAAGGGGGGTGATTTCTCAAGATCGTTTGTCTGTTAAGTTAAAAGGGATTAAATAGGCTCATCCGTTGATTCTCTAGTAAAGGGACTTACTTCTTGCACTCCGGTCCCGTCTCTCTGGTCAGGACTCTGAGGCTATCAATATCGTACAAGTCCATCTAAGGGGACTTGCAACTTGCACTCTGGTCTCGTGTTAGGACTCTAAGGTGATAAATATTATACAAGTCCATCTAGTTGCCTTTCTGGCAAGGGGGTTACACTCCGGTCCTATGTCGGGACTCTAAGGCAATCAATATTAGAAATCACAATCAAAGAAGATTTTTTAAAATTCAAATCAAAACAAACAAGTAGAAATCCAACAAGTAGGAATCAAAACAAGTAGAAATCCTAAGTGTTCACCTCAGAGATCTAACTCAAAGCATGCCTAGGGACCAATTTAGGTCTCTTACACGTGTAAGTGATCCAAGCTTATTATTGTCCTAAATAGTCATCTCAAGCATTCGACTTAGAGCGTGCCTAAGGACCATTTGGGATCTCATACATGTATAAGCGACCTGAGGTTATTATTATCTAAATACCAAAACAAAAGTATGGAAAAACAAACAAAAAAGCAAAGCATGGGAGCCAGATCTGAAACACGTCTACCCCGATCATTGGATAATTTGTCTTGGCTCAAACCTCTGGGCGTTTCTTAATGCATTTGCCATGGATGGTGGCTGTTCTTGCAATTTTATCGAAGTTATGTTCCTCACGTACTACGGCAGCTTGTTGTTCCAAACCAGTTCTTCTATCAGATCACGAAGATGTCGACACTCATTCGTTTCATGCCCATTCAGCTCATGGAAGATGCAAAAATTTCTAGATCTTTTCTCTTGATCAGTGGGCTCCCACCTCGATGGCCTCCGGTAGTGGTTTTGCCCCTAGTATCTAAGTATTACCTCCTCAGTGGTCAGGATAGTGTATGAAGAGAATTCGGCTCCTTCCTTTGTCGTTTTAGAATCCTGAAGCCGTTATTGGTTTCCTTTTCCCTTTGTCTTTTCCAATTCTAGCTCTGGATGGTCCCTTGTCCTCCACAACATTTATTTCAGCATCCACATCTTCATCCACGGCTTCGACATCTTCCTGACGCAAATATTTACCAACTTCGTAATAAAATTCCACAAGATCCATCGGTGGATCCCTTTTCAATGCAGCTTTGAAATCAGTCTTATTGGCGACTCCAGATACTACTACTATTAGGATAAATAATGGATCTGGCTTGTCGACTGCAGCTGTCACCACATTGAATCTTGTTAAATAACTTCTTAAGGACTCTCTAAGCCTTTGTTTTACGTTTGAAAGCATAAGTATGTTCCTCGGTTGTGAGACGTGAACTCTAAACTGTCTTAAGAACTTGCTCACCAAATCGGTTCATATGCTTATGGACCCATATCCAACTGTCTAAACCACATAATAGCCAAATCCGTTAAGTATAATGGAAAGCACCGCCCCTTTACCTCTTAGAAGCACCCAAAATCTCCATATGTTGGATTTATTTCATCATATGAATCGTTGGATCTGTCTTCCCATGGTACATATCCAGCGTCGGAAGCTAGAAATTTGGAGGATTTCTTGCATTCTGTATATTAGCAGTAAACAGATTCTTGTTCACGTCTTCCAGACCTTGATCTGGGGGTACTCCTGTAGTGAACCTTCATATTAATTTAGCAATTCGATTCTCACCGTCCAATGAAGGTCTCCATCCTAAAGCAATATTTTGTCCCCTGTTCCAATGGGGGTATCCCGAGATATACTTCTCTGACCGCACGCTTGTGTTCTGATTCATAACTCTAGCTTTATTCAGACCTGCGTTCCATCGAGGAAGTTTTGGTACATATTCTTATGTCGGTTGCATCCTAGTATTTTGATTAGCTCCCATAACACTAGTTGTTGGTGTTTCCACGTTCATTCCTGCATTGGGATTGATACCCGTGTTGATTCCAGCATTGCCCTTAAGTATCGGTTGCTCTGAGCATGGGGTTAAGACTCCATCTTGTTTCAATCCAACTTTTGATGCTTGTGCGTTGTTCCTTGGAGTTTGATTTCTATTCTCTATAGATCTAGCCATCCTTTGTTGCTCCATCTTCTGGAAGAAGTCGTCCATCAGCTCTTGTTTTCTAGCTAAGATTCCATCCTGCATCTCTTTCATCAACCTTTCCATCTTCTCTCTAATCACGTAGTTGGGTTGAAGAGAATTTAAGGCGCATCCTAGCTATCTCTGGCCTATGGTTGATTTACTCTGGCTCTAGATTTGGTATTAGGCCTTCTCATCTTCTCTAAGTCTTAGATTCAAAGTTCAAGTCTTCAGATCGAGCCTTGAGTTCAATTTTCACAGTGAAAGCACCAAAATGTTAAACTATAAAATGGATCAACACCCTAGATTGAGTGTGAAAGCACCAGCCCTATTCTTATAGAGCAATAATATAGAAAATAAATGTAAAAAGAGCAAAATAGCAAAGAGGCAGCAAGATTTTATAGTGGTTCGGCTGTTATCGAAGTCTTCATCCACTTTATACGCTTTATTATCGAGTGGCTACTATTATGAGTTGAATTCAATTACAAGTTGATGAAAGTGCAAGCGTTCACTAGCGAATCATAGTGTACTTCTAGATGACTGTTGTGTAGGAGAAGAAGAGTGAAGAATAATCTCTACAGAGTTCCATTAGCTAGTCCAGAAGATCCTCTTTGTGTTGCAGGTAGGATTGTATTTATGGGGGAAGGAGAGTAGTTGGTTTAAGGCCGACTTGTCAGAAGCCTCTAATTAGTGCTAGGAAGAAGTCCAGAAAAACTCAAGGCGACCCGAGCTAATATGATGGATCGCTAGCGATCCATGGATGATGGATCACTAGAAATCCTACCCTTAAACTATTTTTGAGTGTACCCTTTTGGGTTGCCTTCCTTTCATCTACCTGAATGTCTTGTCCAAATATCAAGTCGTTTGGAGTTTGTTTGATCATCCATCTTCATGAGTCATCTAGTCCGTAAGAATCATCCAAACTCACTCAAAACTTAACAAAATCAAACGAAACTTTGTAGGTACAGTCTAGAGGGTGTCTGGACCTACCCTAAAAAGTTTAGACGGTGGGGACCTCTACATGGATTGCTAGCGATCCATCTAGTTAGGTCTCTAGTGATCCATCTTTTCTTATCCAGTCAATCCCATTTTTAGCGAGTGCATTCTTTTATGTCGTCTAAGTGTACTTCCAAAATTCAAGTCAATCTGCATCCGCCTGAGTTCTCTATGTCTATCTTAAGTTAGCTGCTTTGGTCAAAAGCAGGCAAACAATATATACATATATGATAAAAAAATTATACTGAAAATCACTAATTGTAGTCTTATGAAATCATACCTTAATTCCATAACCTTGAAGTACACCCTAAAAAGCTAAATTCTCCTCTTTCAAACTCTTCCCTATTCAGCAAATTTCTAGTTCTTGTACCGTTGACCTTTAACTATTGGATGATAATCAATTTGATTTGATTTGCACTTGAGAAGTTAGGAAGATGGAAGAGAGTAATCCAACTAGAAATAGATTAGGTTGGAGGCTTCAAAAAGTCATCTAAATGTTGAGGATAGAGATGCTTATATAAAGGAGAATTAAAAGATATTTTAGGATTAAGATCCTACATCATCTCTTTCCAATTCCCTTCCATCCTAGTCCTCCATCTCAAAGTCTTTGTTGCACCATCTTATAGCCGCATTAACCGCTCATTATGGCTGATTTTCCATCCCTATTCATGGGCTTTTAAACCCATTTAGACCCCAAATAAAATATAATACAATTAAATCCAACTTAATCGATTATTGATATTGTATATCGATTGGTATAATTATAACTATTATAAATGTACCTAATAATATTTATTCATCAAATCATAATCAAAATTTATAATTAATATTTCATAAATATTAATTAATTTATAATAATTATTAATTAATTAGATCGTTTGGTCAAAAGAGAATTCATAGTTTCTGTTTTGCGGCTCGTCAGGTGTAAATTCGTTCGCCGATTAATATCAAACTATTCAAATATTAATGTTCACATGTCACTTAGCAGGCGATATGACATTTTAGCCAAATTTATCTCTTGTTTAGCTTTTGTAAAATCCAATTTTACTTTATTAAGAATTACCCGGTTTTGACTTTCATTTACACTAGTTCACTTCGTCAAAACTATTTCACTTTGAACTTATGGAATTTCGTAATGGCCAAAATTCCAATATCGTTCATATTCAACTCTATAGTCCAAACACAAAGTCCTTGGTTCAATAATAACCATTATTACCAACCGAACCGCTTTGGCTAGGGACTTTGAATTGACTTCGGTTGACCGTCATACTAACCCTTATAACTGAGGAGAAGAATCTTCTCTTAAATAGTGCTTCACTTCCAATACTTCCAACCGACACAACTATAGCCACTAGATGGACATCATGCCATGATTTGGAAATAATCAAAAGAGCATTCATATTGAAGATCCATAGTAGTCTCAAGCTAAGAGAACTGTATAAATCGGTCACATTGATATTTTCTGTTTAACCTTTGTTATATTAATCAACAGAAAACTATCGAGTGAGTCATTCCACGGTCATCTAATAACTAACAGTATGTAACCCATAGGTGCCCCCAGTAGTTATAAGTAATGCACTTTCTAATATTTGAATAGCATTACATACTCTAGTCCCAATAGATATATCGATATCCAGTTTTGATGCATCTTGACTAGGAATATTTAAAATGATATATTTGTTTACATTGACATAAATTACTCATGGTTACAACACTTGTAGCTGCTATCACAAAACATACCATTTATGGATTTTCTATTAAATATACTTTTAATTACATTAATTAATTAATTTAACACATTATATCAAGTATATAATAGAAAGAAAACACCTTTGATTTTGAACAAGATTGGTTGTCGAGTTAAATATATGTAACAAATTACATAATTACCCCTAGGGCATACCCCTAACTCTATCAGCTTCAATTCTATAGCATTCCATTTCACCACTGCTTCCAAAATGTAGAACTAGTATATCAGTTCTAGAGTGGTTTTTAATTAGTAAAACATTTAACGATCCCGGTCTCTTCAAAACTAAATCGATGAAGTTCTTATTAACTCAATTCTAGTTCTTTTAGATGTTTGTGAATAATTTATAAAGAAGAGTCCTCTTCGTGGGATCTCGTATATGTAAGTTCTTAAAGCTACAAATGTTTATACTAATGCTCCTCCTTGGGGGTTCTCAAATCATATGAAACTATGAAAATTTTAGATATTTCCTAAATTAATTGAGCCAATTCCTTTGATTAATCGACTATTAGGTACAAGATAGACGATTGTAAACGGAAACCAAGTCTAGTGTACTTATCACGTTTTCGATCTATTGACTTAGACTATCCCTTGGACAAGAGTGAAGCCGGTAGGTTAGAGCACTATTACTACTAAACCCTAATTTATGTCGGTCGTTACTCTCATAGATAGACAAGCCGACTTCATTGGCTTTCAGTGCTAAGTATACGACTAAAACTTTCCATAAACAAGCAAACAAATAAAGCACAATTAAGTCCAACAAAGTACGATTAAGTCATACAAGTACGCTAATGCTACTTAAGCAACTTCTAATCCCTTCTATGTAATTAGTCCTTTCATTAATTAAAAATTCTTTGAAAATACTTTTGTGTGTGTGTGTGTATATATATATATATATATATATTTAAAATATCTTTATAAAGGATATATATGTACTATACTATTCACTATTCATTTTCGCTCTTTCCAATACTTAGAAATGTATTCATATTATTATCCCGAATGGTATAAGAATATTCATAAATCTTAAACTAGATTTCACATTTTCATAAATGTAACATGTCCGATTTCTCGACGTCCGAAAGTCGACGTCGATGCGTCCACTGTATCAATGTCGCACAGTCGAGTGCCTAAAAACCGAACCGTTAGGGTTAAAGAAGAAAGAGGTTGAAGAAGAAGAAGAAGAAACAAAATCAATAACAGAATCTCACATATCACAGCAGAACAAATATAATAGATAAATGGATATCTTTAAAACAGAGAACTATATCAGTTATTACATTAAATCACATTACATTATCAGAGTGTTACAACAACAAACAGCGGAAAGAAATATTACATATATAAGTGATACGCCTCGCCATCCAGATCCAACTCCTGATTTCCATAGCAACTTCTTGACTTTTCTCCCGAATAATGATAACCTGACTCTAGGCTGCCCGTGTGGAAAATTATGGGCACCCAGAGTTTAGAAAAGGAACAATAAACTCCAGGTCAGTCGTGGGACTGGTGTGAGATCTTAAAACCGGTTATTTTCACAAAGAAAATAAAAAGAAATTCCATATGCTTTATGGAAAATGAAACTACCATAAGGCCTCTCGTCACATACACAATGCAAATGCAGAATTGGAGGAGATTTCTTCTTATGATAGTCAAACATGCTTAATACGCAAATTCCTTTCGATATTATTATTAGTGCATAGGGCAGAAAACATTTTGAAAGTATAATATTAATCTTAGCCAGCATACAACCATTATTGTATGCCTACTATAGCTACCATCCAAACAGTGGGGCGCCACCATAAGTAGATGGCATGTTATACAACTAAAACCGTACAGGGTGCGTATTGGAGTTCGGATTTCCAACAAATAGTCAGGCTAAGGAACTTCCTACTTCCACATGGGTACGCCTCTGGAGGGACGTCCCGAGAACTTAACCAGCTCTCTGCCAACACAAGGCCGGGTTACCTCTGTAACTAGGTAACTACTACTCAAGTATGCCATCCACCGGTCCTTTGGGACCTTTATCCGAGGATCCTCTACACTAACAACCACAAAGAAAAGTATTTGCAGTAACCACAAAGATTAAATATCAGGGCTCCATACCTGACACCACCCCTTTCCAGAAGGAAATGACATACCCTAAAGGGCGCGACCCTCATAACCTTGCCTCATCTTTCCTGTTTTGACCATTTCCGGGATGTGAGGTCCGACGAAGTCTCATCCACAAAGCTACACTTTTCACAAAGTCATGCTTTGATCAACAAATGATCAGCAGCACTTCGTATGTCACATTACCAGTTTGGGAATATATCACTAGTAACCATCAAGTAAATAACCTCTGAGCTCGTATGTCTCAGAGAAGGGTGCTAAACTAAGTGAATAAATTCTCCGCCACCAACAGAAATGTATTTGATAGGAACCAGCTTTACATCTCAAAGTGTAACGTCAGACACACATCCATACAAGTCCGTTCCGAGATCGAACGGAACCGAAGGCACTTCAAAGAAGCCCTTGCAAATCCGGATATTCACAAATCACGTTCGGAATCCCCATCACAAAGGCGATAAAATCTTTATACCAGAGCAACCCGGTGCAGAGACATTCGACAGGTAATCCTTTCGCTTTCGAAAATACCCGGTCTTCAACACCGTATTCAAATGCAACCCCATTTCGTCGTATCGTTATTCAGAATGGGTTATATGACACAAAGTCCTCTCTCGGCTAATCCGAACAATGAGCGCTTATTTTTTTAAAATAAGTGTTATATTCACATTTCAACAAATCACAACAATTTTCACTTTGATCTTTTAAATAAAAGATCCATCACAATCACAAAAGTTCGATGTGGTTTTCGGATATCCACTTGGAATCCGACCCCCGATCGCATCGAAATTCAAATGCCATTAAAAGGCCAATATTGATAGTCGGTTATTTAATTATCAATCAACATTCACAACCATCACTGGATTTCAAATAATTTTCCCAAATCATTTATTTCCAAAATATCTTCGCAAGATATACTTTTATCACTTTAATATTTTGAAAACAAATTTCGAATCACTATTCACATTCCAATCCTTTGAAAACAAATTTCAAAGCATTTTCCTTATGCGGAATATATTTCAAATATTTATTCATTTCCACTGGAAATCTGCCGAGTTAACATAATTCAAATCACTTATCCAAAATACTCTTGGAACATTTAAAATAAAATCATCTTAAATACTTACTTAAAATATTGATTAGGAAAACGTTATACTAATTATCACATATAAGACTTTAAGTCCCAACTAATTTTTAAAATAAAATTAGTAGATAAGTTATAACTATTTAAATAATCGTTTCCAAAAACAAATATCAATTTAACCTTTAAAATAATCTCTTCTATAAGTAATTAAATAAATCCATACTTTAAAGATTTGAAACCAGTTAAGAAAATAATTTATCCAAAATATCCTTTCTAAAACCATCCTTAAGAATTTTCAGTTTATATTTATAGGCTACTTCGAAATCATAATCAGCTTTCGCGGGAGTATACGGTTTTCATTTCAAAATGGTTCATTCAAATCAATTAATAAATCTTCCTCGATTTATTTTAAATTTACGTTTTGAATCCATAAATTCCTTTCACACTTTTAAAAAATAACCAAATGTTTATTTTTAAAACAAATTTCCTTTATAAATTCCTATTGTGAATTTAAACTTCTAAATATCAATTGATATACGATTTTTAAATTGATTCTAAATATTCATTTATCAACGCCGAATTAAATTCTAAATTGATTTCCAAATTTATTTACAAATACCAAATCAATTTCCAAAATTGATTTCTAAATTGATTTCAACACCAATTTGTTATCTTTTGAAACAAATTTCTTCTTTTGAATTTATTTAATTTTATAAAATTAATTTACTATAAATTTTCTACTAAATTTCAAAAAATCAAATTTTATTTATTTCTGGTATCCTACGATACCAAAAATATATTTGGCTAAATTATAGCCTTCAACAATTTCAACCATAAATAGTCACACACGGATTATAAATAAATAAACACAAACATATGAAACAAATGCAACATTTGAGGAATCCAGTTGGATCCCTCCAACCTATTTCCCTGCATCCACAGACGTTAGCACAACAATTAAATACCAATTCCACTTCGAGGTGCAATATCGTGGTATATGGGTTTTATAAATATCATCCGCTATTATGCGGCGCAATAGGGTCTCATCCGCTATACAATGCGGAAAGTCAACAACTCCAATATATACTATATATTACTATATATATATAATATCATTTAGTGAATAATTATTATAAATCAATCACCTAAGCACACAGTTAATCAATTTCAAATCTGACTATTTAAAATTAACTGGAGATTTTAATTGAGTGAGAAGATCGCACCTTTTATTTGCATTCTGATTCAATCCAGCTTGTTCCCATGATTTTTATACCATGTATAAACATCATACGATCTTATTAACATTTTTAAATAATCAAACAAATTAATTACCATTTATTAATTTAAGTTAACTAACAATTTAATTTTAAACAAATTTTCCTATAACCAATATTTTAAGTAAATAAATGTAATAAGTTTATTAAATAAATAAACTAATCATCCTAAATACATTATTTTCTTTTGAACTATATATATATATATATATTTAAAAATAAATGATAGATTTCAGAAATCTAATTTTATTTAAACTTCCAAATATTTTAATATCCATATTTATTTCCAAAGGCCTTTTAAATATATACCTTTGAACTAAAATAATTATGTGTTTTGTTTCTATAATATATTCATACATAAAAATTTAAATAATATAAACTAGAAATATCTTATTATAAATTATTTGCATCAGTTCCTTTATTTTATTTTCAATCTGCAAGTGCATTATTATTATTATTTTTTCAACCTAGATTTATAAATTAAAACCAGAAAATACCTCACTGCATTTGCAAATCCAGGTCGCATCGACTTCGAACCCGCTACCCTTTACCGATACCTCACGCCTCAATGCCCTAGCCGCCATTTCGTACAACGACTTCTTCCCACTACATCATCGCCGAGCTTGACGGCCTCGATTTTTCGCGCCACTGCCAAGCTAACAGCACCACCATCACCATGCTGCTCCTCACCCCAGTCTCGCGCACGTAGGTCAGTCGTAAGGAGTCAACTTAATCTCGTAACCCTAAGCTATAGCCTCGCCGAAACCCTATGCCGTGCGCGATGCAATCGATCGCGTGCCTCAATCACGCGCTGTCGCCATGCCACGACCTTCCAGTCCTTACTTGAACGCGAGCTACCCACAAAATAATAGCGTCGCCAATCGCCTTTGCTTGCGAGCCTCCTTCCATCGCGCCTTCATTTACTCGGCTCGAATAAATTATCTTGATCGATTTTTGTTTTTCGAACGGTCGAATATACCTGGCTTTTGATTCGAAATTGAGAGAGAGAGAGAGTCCATTTATTTTTTTTTGTTTTTTTGTTTTTTTTTTTCCTAACTGAAGGAAGCAAGAAAGGGGATTCACGAGAAGAGAGAGGTTTCGATTTCCACTGAATGAAGAACAATATCTGCTCTTTATTTTATTTATTAAACGAAGAAGCGTATTAAAGAAGGTAACACGATTTCATTATCCATCTTTTAAATTTAATTCAAATTTAAATTGTTGAGAAAATAAGCGAAGAATCCCGATCACCAATCCAGGCGTGCCGCTAGGCGTTTCTAATGTTATACCCCTATTACGAACGCAATGGAGAAGGTTCCGAGTCCTAATTCGATCATATGGAGAAGATAGCTTTTTGAACCCAGCTACTAAATTAAATTTCAATTTAATTTTCAACGCGTTTGCTTACCGTACGGTCAAACGACAACTCCAAACATCATGAAAATTGAAATTCAATAATAATACAATATTACGGATCCAACGGAACTAGTTTCGTCGAATTCTGAGGCTGTGCCTCGGAAGGCTATTTTTAAATATCGATTTAAACGATATAAATTCAAACTAAGCAAAACATTTCCAAATTAAATGCTGAAGCTTCCATTATCTTCAGTATTACCAATATAAATTTTCTAAGCCTTTAAAATAGTTTTAATCAGCTTAAAACTGAAAATTCAAATTTTTACCCAACTTCGGTAAATTAAATCCAATAATTTAAATTGCAAATTTCATAGTTATATTTGAAACTCAACCTAAACCAACTTCCAACTATTTAAAACCAATTAAATATTCTATTTCAAATGTTAAAAATTTCTGGGTCGTCACATCCTTCCCCCTTAAAAGAATTTCGTCTCAAAATTACAAGTTAAGAAGAATGATCCTCAACCCGTTTAATATTTTCCCAAACCAAATAGTTTTATCAACTTGCCCAAAACAAATCTTTTTATCAAAGATCCATTATTATTTCAACTAGCTTTGCAACCTCAACCATAAACTCCAAACAATATTGTTTTCTTAACCAATTCAAATTCAAATTTTAAATTTTCAAAATTTCTCAAAATTTTTCTAACTCCCTAAATTTCCGAAAAATTTCGCCAGCGTCTCCTTTGCACGGCTAACTCGGGACAACTACAAAATGGCACCATTTGCCCTCAGATTCCAAAACGATAACAAAAGGCCAAGTGGCTAGACAAGAAAATCACCGAATTTCATACTGAAATTGAAATACATACCTTTTTGTCGAGCAATCCAAATTTATCTTCGAAAATCAAATCCCAATTCCAATTTTCCTTTAATATACCTGTATCTCCTACTTAGCAATAATATCCATTCATAGCCTTCAAAATCATTTTATACATTTCCTTACAGAAGTTTTCATATCTACTTCCATTCAATTAATTTTCCCATTACCATATGAATTCAATTTATCTTCAACTCTGAATATTGAAATTTATCTTTCAATTATAACTGATTCATATTATTATTTTAAATTAGTTTCATTCATTAATTTACTTCAGTTTCCAATTTGAAATCGTTTGTCGCTAACAAAAAAAAATTTCAAAATTCTTCTATCTCCCAAAATTTTCGAAAATTTTTGGCAGAGTCCCCTTTGTACGGAGGAGCTTTTGCAATTTGAAAAAAGATATAAATATATATACATCGATCTACCCGGTCGGAAAAAATAAAAAAAGTTCATATTTCCTATTTTTATTGGTAGGCGTACCTTATTAGCATTTTTAAGCAAAGCGGTTTATTATTAGCACTTTAGCGCGACTAAATCCAGCCAAACGGCCTCCATGTACCTGTACTTACTTAATTTAAACACGTAAGTGACATATATAAGAAATTCATTTACATTTCACTTATTCTTGATAATAAACACATAGTTTTCATAAGCAGTGCACTCAAAATAATTCCCATAAGCAATTTATAAGGTTTCAATACAAATTTAATTGCTTACAACTACATTCCATACCATTTCTTTTCAATTCAAGTGATTTACAATTCACTTTCTTTCATTCCATTCATTTTTTTAAACGAAACGAACTCATATGCATTTCAATTGATTCGAAAATCAATTTATTGGCTTTCATTAACTCATCGAATTTTATGCAATCTCGTTTGCATCAAATGACAACCATTTCTATGCAAATTCGAAGATATTCGCTAAATAGAATATCCAATCTAGTTATAACTAATTTAAATTAATATCAACTCAATTTACTCTTTATTCTATTTCATTTCTAATTGATTCCGTTCAATTCATTTTGCATTCCATATTCACATTCATTTTGATGCATTAATATGCAAAAATATTTGCTTAGCATCCATTTCATAAACCTCATTTATGCATATTCAACAACCAAGTATGCATTCACTATGCAATTATAGCTTACAAATCAACTATCATTGGCATCAATTTTCAAAACCAAGTTTTTTTGGCTTTATCTTTATTGACATTCAAATTCACATCATATTAATTCAACCGTTCATTGTCAATATTTATACTTGCATTTTTAGTTCTAATCCATTCATTTGCATTTCATTAATCAAACAAGTTTCATTCGCAACCATTCCATAAAACTTGACAACAACCTTTTCACAATTTTACTTAAGTCGAGCTTTTATCCAATATTTACTTAAGTTATTTATTTCCTTCGAGTTATTTCAATTCAGAACTCAAATTTATTTTTCCTTGTAACACTTCCCAATTTAAATCGTTGATTTGATTTTCATTTATCAAATCCATTCCATTTACTAATTTAATTCAATTAGTTTTATTCACTTATCTATTTTAAATTTCAAATTTCCATTCTCAATTCATCTCGAATTTAATTTATCAATAACAAAGAAATTTTCAATTTATTTCAACTTACTTGAATTTATCTACAAATTTAACTCACAATTGAATTTTAATTTAACTAATTTAACTTACCTATTTCATGAATTAATTAATTATCATATTTACTTGAATTCAATCCATTTTATTTTTATTTTTCCAAAGTTTGAATTTTTATTCAACTTGATCCGAGCCAAATCTCATTCCATTTTTCAATTCCAATTCATTTACTCACAAATGTTAACTCATTTGTTCATTCACAAATTTATTCCATACTTACTTTTATTTATCCATTTTCAATATGAATCTTATTCCAATCAAATTTCAAATATTTTTATGAGTTATCAAACTTATTTATATATCGTAACATTTTAGAGAAATTTAATCTTTTGAAATTTTAATCCAAATCCTTTAATCTGTATTTCAAAGATTGCTCTAGCATCTCATTTCAATTTAAAAAACTCATTTATACATTCACATTGCCAATTTCATTCCATTAATGAATTTTATTCCAAGTTATGAAACACATTTACAATTTACATTTACAAATCCCATTTGTACATGAATTCATCTCCAAATCTTTGGTTATACCATTATTTCTTATTAAATTTCCATACAATAATGGCGATAATTCAATATCATCACTTCCTAACAATCAAGCAACCATATACCATAAAAATTCATAGAAAATCATTTCTTTTATATACAAAAATAGTTCTATCTAAAGAAGTACCTGAATATTGTTTGGGAGGAAAGAAACTTGAGAATTTTTGAAAACAAAGCAAGAAGTATTCAGCAATTATGGGAAGTGTTAAAGAAAACTATCATCACGGGTATGAAGGAAAGCAATTTTGCTTTCAGCTCTTCCTTGGCTGAAGCATTGGATTGATCCATGTTGTGTGTTGTCCCTTTTTTCCTTACTTGCCTCCTTGTTTTCCTCTATGTCCAGTTTGTTCTTTATTTTTTGTTTTTTCTCTGTTCTCTTGGCCCTGTTTTTTGTTTTTTGTTTTTTTTTTCTATGAGCTTGTTCATAGTATCTTTCCTTTTAAATCAATAAACTGGTAGGGGACCAGTTAACCCCGCTTGCCTTGCAAAAAAAATAGTTTTGGGTAAAATTATTTCATTTACCCTTTTTTAAAACAATACTGTGTCGGTTTATCTTGTTTAAGAGTTTAGAAACCCCTATCGATACAGTTGGCCAGACTGCACCGACCAGAATCTATAAACAATCAACCGATAAGTCAACACAATACAAAACAATTTTATATTCACTAACAAATACGCGCTCATATCTATTATTACACTCACACTTATTCTAGAGTACTACTGACTCTATCTCTAATGAGTAACACCCAACAGAGCCAGGGTTATCGTTTAACCAATTGCTCCGATACCACATGTAACATGTCTGATTTCTCGACACCTAAAAGTCGACATCGATACGTCCACTGCATCAATGCCACACAGTCGAGTGCCCAAAAACCGAACCGTTAGGGTTAAAGAAGAAAGAGGTAGAAGAAGAAGAAACCAAATCAATAATAGAATCTCACATATCGCAGCAGAACAAATATAATAGATAAATGAATATCTTTAAAACAGAGAACTATATCAGTTATTACATTACATTATCAGAGTGTTACAACAACAAATAGCGGAAAGAAATATTACATATATAAGTGATACGCCTCGCCATCCAGCTCCAACTCCTGAATTCCACAGCAACTTCTTGACTGTGCTCCCGAATAATGATAACCTGACTCTAGGCTGCCCGCGTGGAAAATTATGGGCATCTAGAGTTTAGAAAGGGAACAACAAACTCCAGGTCAGTCGTGGGACTGGTGTGAGATTTTAAAAGCAGTTATTTTCACAAAGAAAATAAAAAGAAATTCGCTATGCTTTATGGAAAATGAACCCACCATAAGGCCTCCTGCCACACACAGAATGCAAACGCAGAATTGGAGGAGATTTCTCCTTATGATAGTCAAACATGCTTAATACGCAAATTCCTTTCGATATTATTATTAGTGCATAGTGCAGAAAACATTTTGAAAGTATAATATTAATCTTATCTAGCATACAACCATTATTGTATGCCTACTATAGCTACCATCCAAATAGTGGGGCGCCACCATAAGTAGATGGCAGGTTATACAACTAAAACCGTACAAGGTGTGTATTGGAGTTTGGATTTCCAACAAATGGTCGGGCTAAGAAACTTCCTACTGCCACATGGGTACGCCTCTAGAGGGACGTCCCGAGAACTTAACCAGCTCTCTGCCAGCACAAGGCTGGGTTACCTATGTAACTAGGTAACTACAACTCGAGTATGCCATCCCCCGGTCCTTTGGGATCTTTATCCAAGGATCCTCTACCCCAACAACCACAAAGAAAAGTATTTGCAGCAACCACAAAGGTTAAATATCATGGCTCCATACCTGACACCACCCTTTTCCAGAAGGAAATGACATACCCTAAAGGGCGCGACCCTCATCACTGATGAACGTATTTTTCTGCAACTTAAACCGTTTGTTTCATATATTTTTATTTTAATAAAGCGGTATTATACGGGTATTTGTTGTGGTTTTGCAGATTATAGATTCCAAAGTACAACGTTAAAATTAATCGGTTGTGGCGTCCTTAGGTTCAAAAGACAAGCGGCATGAGTGCAACATTTTAAGCACCAAATAAATTAAAGCAATGTCACACTTCAATTTATGCAAAATGAGTCAGTTCACATTTTCACTTCAGCATATGGGTGCAAGCAACATGGGAAACAAATCATATCTATATCTCAAGTCACGTGCTCAAACTCAAAGCAAGGAACAAATTTAACTAATTCAAGCAAGTGGGGACCAACCAATGTTCAACATATATTTTCTTCAATCAATGACGTGGAAAGCATACACATACTTTGATTTAGTAAATATTGGCTGCATATTCTCAAGGTAGCAAACATCAATTCAAAGCAATATGGACCAATTCAAGCAAATGATGTGGACGTATATATGTTCTCTTTCACCAATTCAAGCAAAGGACCAGTTCCTCCTAAAAAGTAGCAGTGGATTTTCTGGGCTGGGAAAGGCTATATATACAGTAGCATACAGCAACCAAAAGGATCTCTCATACCCCGTCACTTTTTCTTCAATTTATTTTTATCTTCAGCAATGTTTTTATGTTTAGACAGAGGGGATAGGACTATCAATTAGTTTTAGCAGTTTATTTTTGTTCTTATTTCTCCCGATACTCATTTCAGTCAGTTAATAAATTTAGTTCTTCTCTATTTTCAGTTATTTACTCTGTTATTTCCTTTACTGCAATTTTGAATTATGTTCTGATTTTTACAATTTTATATTTTGGTTGCAATTTTGATTAGATTCGGAATCAATTCGGAGTATATTATTGTTTTTATTTTCTGTTCAAATTCACCATCGAATTTGTTTAACACGCCTAAGATTTTAAATATGGATTTCAATTGTTTTAAAGTACAATTCCTTGTGTTCGACCTGCATACTACACACCTGTACGCTTGCAGAATTTATTAAAATTTGTGCTTTTCTAATCAATAGAAAAGTCGCAACAATAACCTTGCCGCATCTTTCCTGTTTTGACCATTTTCGGGGTGTGAGGTCCGACGAAGTCTCGTCCACAAAGCTACACTTTTCACAAAGTCATGCTTTGATCAACAAATGATCAGCGGCACTTCGTATGTCACATTACCAGCTTGGGAATATATCACTAGTAACCATCAACTACATAACCTCTGAACTCGTACGTCTTAGAGAAGGGTGTTAAGCTAAGAGAATAAATTCTCCGCCACCAACAAAAATGTATTTGATAGGAACCGGCTTTACATCTCAAAGTGTAACGTCAGACACACATCCAGACAAGTCCGTTCTGGGATCGAACGGAACCGAAGGCACTTCAAAGAAGCCCTTGCAAATCTGGATATTCACAAATCACGTCCGGAATCCCCATCACAAAGGTGATAAAATCTCTATACCGGAGCAACCCGGTGCAGAGACATTAGACAGGTAATCCTTTCGCTTTCGAAAATACCCGATCTTCAACACCATCTTCAAATGCAATCTCATTTCATCGTATCGTTATTCAGAATGGGTTATATGACACAAAGTCCTCTCCCGGCTAATCCGAATAATGAGCGCTTATTTTTTAAAAATAAGTGTTATATTAACATTTCAACAAATCACAACAATTTTCACTTTGATCTTTTAAATAAAAGATCCATTACAATCACAAAAGTTCGATGTGGTTTTCAGATATCCACTTGGAATATGACCCTCGGCCGCATCGAAATTCAAATGCCATTAAAAGGCCAATATTGATAGACGGTTATTTAACTATCAACCAACATTCACAACCATCACTGGATTTCAAATAATTTTCCCAAATCATTTATTTCCAAAATATCTTCGCAAGATGAACTTTTATCACTTTAATATTTTGAAAACAAATTTTGAATCACTATTCACATTTCAATCCTTTGAAAACAAATTTCAAAGCATTTTCCTTATGCGGAACATATTTCAAATATTTATTCATTTCCACTGGAAATCTGCCGAGTTAACGTAATTCAAATCACTTATCCAAAATACTCTTGGAACATTTAAAATAAAACCATCTTAATACTTACTTAAAATATTGATTAGGAAAACATTATACTAATTATCACATATAAGATTTTAAGTCCCAACTAATTTTTAAAATAAAATTAGTAGATATGGTATAACTATTTAAATAATCGTTTCCAAAAACAAATATCAATTTAACCTTTAAAATAATCCCTTCTATAAGTAATTAAATAAATCCATACTTTAAAGATTTGAAACCAGTTAAGAAAATAATTTACCAAAATATCCTTTCTAGAACCATCCTTAAGAATTTTCAGTTTATATTTATAGGCTACTTCGAAATCATACTCAGCTTTCCCGGGAGTATAAATTTTTCATTTCAAAACGGTTCATTCAAATCAATTAATAAATCTTCCTTGATTTATTTAAAATTTACGTTCCGAATCCGTAAATTCCTTTCGCACTTTTAAAAAATAACCAAATGTTTATTTTTAAAATAAATTTCCTTTATAAATTCCCATTGTGAATTTAAACTTCTAAATATCCATTGACATACGATTTTTAAATCGATTTCTAAACATTCATTTATCAGCACCGAATTAAATTCTAAATTGATCTCCAAATTTATTTACAAATACCAAATCAATTTTCAAAATTGATTTCTAAATTTATTTCAACACCAAATTTGTTATCTTCTAAAACAAATTTCTTCTTTTGAATTTATTTAATTTTCTAAAATTAATTTACTATAAATTTTCTACTAAATTTCAAAAAATCAAATTTTACTTATTTCTGGTATCCTACGGTACCAAAAATATATTTGGCTAAATTATAGCCTTCAACAATTTCAACCACAAATAATCACACACGGATTATAAATAAATAAACACACACATGTGAAACAAATTCAATACTTGAGGAATCCAGTTGGCTCCCTCCAACCTATTTCCCTGCATCCACAGACGTTAGCACAACAATTAAATACCAATTCCACTTGGAGGTGGAATATCGCGGTATATGGGATTTATAAATATCATCCGTTATTATGCGGCGCAATAGGGTCTCATCCGCTATATAATGCGGGAAATCAACACCTCCAATATATACTATATATTACTATATATATAATATCATTTAGTGAATAATTATTATAAATCAATCACCCAAGCACACAGTCAATCAATTTCAAATCTAACTATTTAAAATTAACTGGAGATTTTAATCGAGTGAGAAGATCTCACCTTTTATTTGCAATCCGATTCAATCGAGCTTGTTCCCACGATTTTTATACCTTGTATAAACATTATACGACCTTATTAACATTTTTAAATAATCAAACAAATTAATTATCATTTACTAATTTAAGTTAACTAATAATTTAATTTTAAACAAATTTTCCTATAACCAATATTTTTAGTAACTAAATGTAATAAGTTTATTAAATAAATAAATTAATCATTCTAAATACATTATTTTCTTTTGAACTGTATATAAGTATATATATATTTAAAAATAAATGATAGATTTCAGAAATCTAATTTTATTTAAACTTCCAAATATTTTAATATCCATATTTATTTCCAAAGGCCTTTTAAATATATACCTTTGAACTAAAATAATTATGTGTTTTGTTTCTATAATATATTCATACATAAAATTTTAAATAATATAAACTAGAAATATCTTATTATAAATTGTTTGCATCAGTTCCTTTATTTTATTTTCAATCTGCAAGTGCATTATTATTATTATTATTTCAACCTAGATTTATAAATTAAAACCAGAAAATACCTCACCGCATTTGCGAATCTAGGTCGCATCGACTTCGAACCCGCTACCCTTCACCGATGCCTTATGCCTCAATGCCCTAGCCGCCATTTCATACAACTGCTTCTTCCCACTGCATCATCACCGAGCTCGACGGCCTCGATTTGTCGCGCCACTGCCAAGCTAACAGCACCACCATCACCATGCTGCACCTCACCCCAGTCTCGTGCGCGTAGGTCAGTCGTAAGGAGTCAACTTAATCTCGTAACCCCAAGCTATAGCCTCGTCAAAACCCTATGCCGTGCGCGATGCAATCGATCGCGTGCCTCAATCACGCGCTGCCGCCATGCCACGACCTTCCAGTCGTTACCTGAACACGAGGCTACCCACAAAATAACAGCGTCGCCAATCGCCTTTGCTCGCGAGCCTCCTTCCATCGCGCCTTCATTTAATCGGCTCGAACAAATTATCTTGATCGATTTTTGTTTTTCGAACGATCGAATATACCTGGCTTTTGATTCGAAATTGAGAGAGAGAGAGAGGCTATTTATTTTATTTTATTTTTGTTTTTTTGTTTTTTTTCTAACTGAAGGAAGCAAGAAAGGGGATTCGCGAGAAGAGAGAGGTTTCGATTTCCACTGAACGAAGAAAAATATCTGCTTTTTATTTTATTTATTAAACGAAGAAGCGTATTAAAGAAGGTAACACGATTTCATTATCCATCTTTTAAATTTGAATTCAAATTTAAATTGTTGAGAAAACAAAGCCAAGAATCTTGATCACCAATCAAGGCGTGCCGCTAGGCGTTTCTAATGTTATACCTCTATTACGAACGTAATGGAGAAGGTTCCGAGTCCTAATTCGATCATATGGAGAAGATAGCTTTTTGAACCCAGCTGTTAAATTAAATTTCGATTTAATTTTCAACGCGTTTGCTTATCGTACAGTCAAACGACAACTCCAAACATCATGAAAATTGAAATCCGATAATAATACAATATTACGGATCCAATGGAACTGGTTTCGTCGAATTCTGAGGCTGTGCCTCGGAAGGCTATTTTTAAATATCGATTTAAACGATATAAATTCAAACTAAGCAAAACATTTCCAAATTAAATGCTGAAGCTTCCATTATCTTCTGTATTATCAATATAAATTTTCTAAACCTTTAAAATAGTTTTAATCAGCTTAAAACTGAAAATTCAAATTTTTACCCAACTTGAGTAAATTAAATCCAATAATTTAAATTGAAAATTTCATAGTTATATTTGAAACTCAAGCTAAACCAACTTCCAACTATTTAAAACCAATTAAATATTCCATTTCAAATGTTAAAAATTTCCGGGTCGTCGCAATAAATATACTTTTGTGAAATAAAAACAAATATCATTAAAACATCGTTACTATAAATCCAAAACAGTTCCATTTATAATTATCTTTAAAATATTCTTTTTAAAGATTTAATTACTATACTAAGTATAATCAAAAAGGGTTAAAGCCAATGTTATTCACACATTGTCACAACAAACCAAAAACCAATTTTATACTTGTTATCTTTAAAAACATTTCATTTTAAGATCTAAGTTAATATTTGGTTAACTTCGGTATTATCTAGTCAACTTTCTAGTTCTGAAGTCGATAACTTATGGTAATCAAGGTCCATATACTTATCACGTTTCTGAACTACTCAACTTATTATCCATTTGTCAAGAGTAAAGCTAGATAAGTTAGAGCACCAGTTTCATATTAAAGCCTTGCTTGGACACTTCATTCTTAACTTTCATGAATATAAAAGTCTAGTTGGTCGGATTTTAGTGCTAGTATATGACTTAATATTTTCCATCAAAGAGTAAGTAAAAAACATGATTAACATGTTTCTGACATTCCCGACTTAACTATTTCTCGATCAAGAGTGAAACAGGTAGGTTGGAGTACTATTGCTTCTATCCCTACTCAAACATCAAAATTAACTATAGCGATCCTAGTTTTAAGCCAAATTTAAATTGGTAATTAATATAAATTTTTAGGAATAATTAGTGAATTAATTTGAATTTTTCCAAAATTAAATAAGAAATGTGTTTGTTTAAATTTAATTTTGGAATTGAAATTCAAAAATAAATATTTTTGAGAAATAATTTGAATTTGAAAACTCTATAATTTAAAATTAATAAAAGTTTGTTTTCTAATTTTGTATATATATACACATTGTGATTTGAAAGTGATATTTTGAATATGATATGAAAAATTTTCAAAGGCTATTTAAGGATTAAATTCTAATACATATATACATATATATATATATATATATATTTATTATTTATTAAAGTGTAATTAGATTTTAAAATGAGATTAATAAAAAGGTTAATCTTCTTTCTTTTAAAATTTTAGTTTGTATATATGTTATAATTTATTAAACAAGGGTTTAAACATAAAATAAGTTGTTTTAACAAGTGTGAATTAATAAGATCATGCATTAACACATGTGAACTTATCATAACTTGCATTTACAAGTGGCATGTTTGATCTATTTTCTTTTTATTTTTGAAAATTAATATATAAAGAAAATTCAAGTATATATACAGCTAACTCCTCTCTTTCTCATTTTTTCTATTCAAAGTTTATAAAAACAAAAATCAGGCTTCATTTTCTTTCATTTAAGAAATCTGGAAACCAAAACTGAAAACAAAAGAAAAATTAAATCAAACTTCAGTTTCAACTTCAAGATCATAATCAGACTACCCCTATTCAATTTATTCAAATCTGAAACAAAACATTCCAGTTAAAAATCAAAATCACGATTAGATCAACTCGGTTAAATAAAACAGTAATTTTCAAATCTACAACCTAATACCTGAGAAAATTCAAAATGAAAAGCTTTCAACCCGATCAAAACTTCAAAGATCAGATTCAACTCAACATAATCAAGATCCAGATCAAATTCAACAATCAAAGCTTCAATTCTAAAACAAATCAAAATTCTTGGTTTTCAAAATAAAGCAAAACCTATTCTTTATCTTAATCCAGGTGAGAAAACTACTTTAAACCTGTTATATCTCTTGGTGTTTGGATTTGTACTTGAAGTTATGATGTAAATATGCATGTATGATTGTGTAAATATAAATGCATGTATTTATATAGGTAGAAAATTGATATGTATGACTGTGTACAAGCACCTAGGCCTCTGCTTAGCGTAACAGGTTTTCGAAACCTGATTCAAAATTCATAATCTCTTCCTCCATTCTTTTTTAAGATAAAATGTTTAAAGGAAATAGGTTTGAATAATCAAGATTTAAATTTTAAAAATACCTTTAAGTATTAAAAATGAATGGATTTACTGGAAAAAAAACACAGTAAAATCAAATTTTGTTCAAAATTTAGTTGATTAGAACTTGAGTTTTGATTGCATGATCCTGCTCGCCTTCATAAAACATGAATTTTAAAGATGAAATCATAATTTTAAGTTTGGAGATCACGTGCATTTGTGAGTTGATCGATTTTGGTCTTTCCATTAACTATCATCGATCGGCGAAGGGAGGTGGGACGTGATTGAAGCTGGAGGTAGTTAGAGGATTGGAGATCATCAGAAAAATCTTGGTGGAATTTATTCGTGGTCGGAGTGGCTAGTCAATGGAAAACTTGGGTTAGACTGCTAGTTTTGGTAAATGGTTTTGTCGAGGATATCGTGATGACGTCGAGGCATCGGAATGAATCGCACCAGGGGGAATTGAAGCTAGGGACTGCGGCGGAGGTTCAGGCGGACTTGCGAGGTTTCTGGCATCGTTACGCAGCTGTGCGAGGTGATTTTTGGTCGTTGATTTGGGTTTCTGGGAACAATTATTTTGCTCATTTTTGATTTCGGGTCAAAGTCAACGAACTGGGTGGTCAGGAAGCTCGTATAGGTTATAGTCGATAGGTTGAAAGTCGGGGCAGTGATCGGCGATGACCAGAGCATCGGTGCACGTGCACGAGATGGATTGGTGTCTGGTGATAATTGTTGTTGGGGAAAGATGAAGGCTTTCTCGGGGTCGAGCTCGAAGTCAAACGAGTTTGTCTCGAAGGAAACGAGGGAGCGAGTTGCCCAGGGTTTGGCTCGAACATTTTTAAATTTGGCTCAGGTTTTTGATATGATAACAAGTTTTTGAAAAGAAAAGAAAATACAAGTTTTAGAATTTAAACTTAGTCAAGTCTAAAAAAATTTCTTAACCCGTTTCTTTTGAAATAATAAATGTTGGTTTTAGTTTGGGATCAATTAAAGGTTTAAGATAAATTATTTTAAAGTAAGTAAGTTTAAAAGTGTTTTAATATATATAACTTTTATTTTAAAGTTTATTTTTAAATAAACTTAATAATTAATTAAGGAATTAATTAAGAATATAAAATGTTTTAAAAGTTTAATTAACTTAAAAATCTAAGTTAATTGGTTAACGATAATTAATTCCAAAGGTTATTAATAAAGATTTTAATGATAATTAAAGTAATTAATTAAGATAAATTGTTTATCTTTCAATTAAATAAGATCTTAAGAAATTAATGGGTAACTAATTAAGGATCATTAAATTGATGTAATTAATTAATATAAGCAATTAAAGGTTAATTAATAAATGATTAAAGGATAATTACTCAATGTAATAAATTTGTGATTTATTAATATAAGTGATTAGGGATAATCACTTATTGTAATTAATTAAGGATAATTAATTAATGATCAAAGGTTGATTAATCAAGTGATTAAAGGTTAATTACTTAATGTAAGTAATTAAAAGATAATTTGTAATTAAATTTTAAGTAATTAAGGGATAATTAAGGATTAATTACTTAATAATTAAAGGTTAACTAATTAATTAGAGGGTGATTAATTAATGTAATTAATTAAGGGTTAATTATGTAATTAATTTCAGATTAATTTATTTATGTGATTAATTAAGGATAATTAAATAATTAAAGGTTGATTACTTAATGATTAAAGGATGATTGAATTATTAATTAAGGTTGATTAATTAATAATTAAAGGTTAAATAATTTATTATTAATGGTTAATTAATAAATGATTAAAGAATAATTATTTAAAATGGTTTGTAATTAATTAATGTTAATTAACCAGGATTAGAAATTTATTCATAAGTAGGTAATCTGGTTTAAGTTAATTAAAATAAGAGAATTGATCTTGCTTATGGATGATTGGATTCTATTGAATGCTTTGGATTGTTTGTTATCTCTAATATGTGATGTTCTGTGATATGAATTGTGTGGATTGAACTATGAACTGTGATTTATTTATCTGTAATGAATTTATATATTTATCTGTGAATGGAAGATAAGCGTTATAGGATTATACCGCTTATCGATATTATTGTGCTTGAATTGATGATGGTTGTGATATTTTATTATTGTGTGTAAAACCCCTGGACTACACCACACACACACAAATATGAATTTCACGG
The DNA here is from genome assembly GCA_030765085.1 of Allium cepa. Taxonomy (NCBI): domain Eukaryota; kingdom Viridiplantae; phylum Streptophyta; class Magnoliopsida; order Asparagales; family Amaryllidaceae; genus Allium; species Allium cepa. Next base: position 293,533,302 of record CM060941.1, on the reverse strand, counting down.
GAAATTGATTAAGTCACGGGTGTTTTTGAATTTAATTCAAAATGATGAATTTAAAAGTTAAATTTTGAATCCAAAATGGTTTGGAAATGGAATTGGGTTGAATATGAAAAGATTTTGGAAAGGAAGTTTGAAATTGAAATTTAGTTTGAAAATAATATGTCTTGTTTAAGTTTTGAAATTATTTTGGAAACTATAGTTTGAAAAGTGGTGATACAAGTTATATAATATATATATATATATATATATATATATGGATTTTTAAACCATCATTAAAGTATTTTAAAAGCATTATTTTGGGAATTTAAATTTAATCCAAGTTTATACTTTAAAGGCTATAACTTGTGCATATTTGATCGGATTTTTCCAAAACTAAAACCCTTGTTTTTCAAATGATAATAGCTTTTAGATAAAGGAAAGAATTCCCAGTTTTGTTGAAAGTATTTCAAATTTGATATGGAAATAGTTTTGAAAGCTATGAATAAATCTTTGTGAAAAATTGGTGAACCTTGTTTTCAAATCGAAGAGGATTTTAAGGGTGAATCTTTTTGTTTAAAAGATTAAAAGTGGAAATTTGTTTAAACCATTCAAAAGGAAAGGTTTTGGTTAACAAGTGTTGAAAGTTGTGACTTAACTAAGATCCCAATATATCCATATGCTTTTTGAAATAAACGCTCATTATTCGGTTTAACCGGAAGAGGACTTTGTGTCATATAACCCATTCCGAATAGTGATACGACAAAATGGATAGCATTTAAAGACGGTGGTAAAGACGGTGGTGAAGATCGAGTATTTTCGAGAATGATAGGATTACCTGTCGAATGTCTCTGCACTGAGTTGCTCCGGTATAGAGATCTCCATATGTGATGTGGAGTCCGATCGGGATTATGAATACCCGGATTTGCAAGGGCTTCTTTGAAGTGCCTTCGGTTCCGTTCGAACCCGAAACGGACTTGTATGGATGTATGTCTGCCGTTACACTTTGATATGTAAAGCTGGTTTTTATCAAATACATTTCTGTTGGTGGCGGAGAATTTATTTTCTTAGCTTAACACCCTTCCCTAAGACGTACAAGCTCAGAGGTTATGTAGTTGATGGTTACTAGTGATATATTCCCAATTTGGTAATGTGTTATGCTGAGTGTTACTGATCATTTGTTGATCGAAACATGGCTTTTGTGAAAAGCATAGCTTTGTGGATGAGACTTCATCGAACCTCACAACCCTTAAATGGTCGAAACAGGAAGGATGCGCCAAGGTTACAGGGGTAGCGCCTCTTAGGGTATGTGCATTTCCTTCTGGATAAAAAGTGGTATCATGGTATGGAGCCCAAATACTTAACTTATGTGGTTGTTGGAATTTGTCGGTGTAGAGGTACCTCGGATAAAGGTCGGTTGCGACCGAGGGATGGCATACTCGTGTCAGTAGTTACCTAGTTATAGAGGTAACCCGACCTTGTGTTGGCAGAGTTCCGGTTAGGTTCTCGGGGCATCCCACCAGAGGCATACCCATTCAGTGAGGAAGTTCCTTAGCATGGCCATTGTTGGAAATCCAATCCTTCAATACGAGCCATGTACGGTTTTAGTTGTAGAACCTGCCATCTAACATGGTGGCTATAGTAGGCATACTATAATAGTACGTATGCTGGCTAAGATTAATATTATACTTGCAAATGTTTTCTGTACTATGCACTAATAATAATATCAAAAGGATTTTCACGTATCAAGCATGTTTGACTATCATAAGGAGAAATCTCCCCCCAAGTGTGTGATTTCATTGTGTGTGCCGGGAGGCCTTATGGTAGTTTCATTTTCCAGAAAAGCATAGCGAATTTCTTTTTAATTTCTTTTGTTCAAGATAAAACTGTTTTTGTTTGCTCACACCAGTCTCATGACTGACCTAGAGTTTGTTATTCCCTTTCTAAACTCTGGATGTCCGCAATTTTCCACACGAGCAGCCTAGAGTCGGGTTATTAGATAGTCAGCTAGTAGGTGTAGCTTTTGGCAATCTTTCGAGTCTTCGAATTTGGCGATCGCATTGGGATCGCATTTGCTACAAGTTCAGCATGATGGTGGTTCGAGCTTGAAGTTTGGAGCTTGGAATTGAAGACATTATCTTTCCGCTGTTGTTGCTGGTGTTTTCTGCTTTGTTATCTTTCCGCTGTTGTATCTATCACTGATAATGTTGATTGATTCATTTGTATCATTGTTGTATCAAATGTTGTGTATCAATAAAAAAATTATTTTGTTTTCTCTTTTTTGTATCATCTATTGTTGTTATAAGCTCCGACGAACCAGATTCGACGTTTGAATATGTGGCATTCGAACATGGGTGAAGTATGGATGTTGATTTTCGGACATCGAGTCAGGGTCGTTAAATTAACTCTCACAAATAGATAAGCCTAATTCATTGGCTTTTGGTGTTAAGCATAGTTAATTAATTTTCAAATAATTGATTAAACAAAACATGATTTAGCCACTAAGCAATTACGAACCCTTTTTTGAACCTTTGGTTCATAATTCAAAAACCCTTTCTAGAAATGATATGTATATGTATATGTTGATGTATATGTATGCTAATTTATTTATAAACTAAGATATATAATAAAAAATTCAAAAGGTTTTATATTACGTAAGATATTAACACTTTAACAAAATAATCAACTATTCTCTAAAACTTTTTATACTTAAATATGCTTTTATGCTTTTAAAATACTTTAAAATACATATAATAGGTTTAAAACCACTTATTCAAAATATTACTCGAAAATAACAAGTTTAAATTTACTTAAACACTTAGAAAAACCATACTTTTCTTATATTTAAAAGTGAACCATCTTCTTTAAAAATTCATAACTAATTCTTAAAAATACTTTAAAATATCAAACCACTTTTAAAATACTCTAATTTGAGTTATATAACACATTAAAAGAATGAAGTAAAATACTTAAATTTAAAGTCATTTCTAAACTTTTAAAGTTCAAAACAAAGGCTAAAACGTAGCGGGTTTGCACAAGTGAAAGTTTGACCACTTTTTGATATGTTAATTAACTTTTTATCATATAATATTTTTATAATAGCAAGCGTACACAATATACATAACAGTTATGGAGAGAAATCCCTAAGGATCTATATACAAAGTTGCTTAGAAATTATCGAACATAAGGCAATTCCTAAGTGCATTTATAGCAACTATCGCTATAAGTACTTTCAAATCCAAGTCCATTCTAAAGCAAAGTCCAACTACAGGCTATGTGCCTTGTTTCAAGGCTATGCTATAAACCATTCAAGTCTACACGTACAGATTACATTTTTTTTCCTTTTAAAAAGAAAAAAATCAAAAATTGTGTCCTAACATATTATTTATATAACTTCAAGCAACATATACTATAATATAAGCAAGCATTATACACACTTAATGTACATCAAATAGTGAGTTAGCTCACCCTTAATGTAACGACCCAGAATTTTTGGTTATTTGAAATTGAAATATTTAATTGATTTTAAATATTAAATGTCAATTTTTAACCTGAATGTCAAATATAACGATTTATTGGATAATTTAATTATTTGATTAATAATTGGAAATTGGTTAAAACGTTGAATCTTGAGTTTTAAACATGATAAAAATAATTTAAAGGCTTATAAAATTTCTATTGATAAGAATGAAGGTGAATAAAATTTTGAATTGAAATTAAAAGTGATTTACTCGATTTTAAAAATAACTTGTTTAAATTAACAAATACAAATAGCCTTCCAAGGCACAATCTCGGAATTTGATGAAACTAGTTCCATTGGATCTGTAATAGTGTATTATTATCGAATTTCAAATTTCATAGTATTTAGAGTTATTATTTGGTCGTATGGGATACAAACATGTTGAATTTAATATCGAAAATTCAATATAATAATTGGCTTCAAAAAGCTACCGTCTCCATACGATTGAATTAGGACTCGAAACCTTTTTCATTACATTCGTAATAAGGGTATAACATTATGAATGCCCAGCAGCATGCCTCGACAGGGGTTTGAGATTTTAAGTTACGTAATTGAAATGATTTGAAAATTTAAATATATGAATATATATATATATATATTTGATTAACTTGACTATATTTTCACATCAGTTCTTTTCTCTCGACTTCAAAACACTGTGGCCATCCACCAACGTGCAAGGCATCTTCTCCCCCTTTTTAAAGCATACGCAACCGAGCCAGTAGAAGAAAAAAGCAAAACAATAAAACTTCAAAAAATCTTTTCTCCTTAAATACTTGGTAAAAAATACCAAACAAATTTGCAAAATCTAGTTTTTGAATTCTCTTCGATCTAGTATAAGTATTGTAGAGTGCAACTATGGTTTATGAGAATCGACTTTTAAGTTAGAGGTTGAACGCGAGCTAGGGTTCGAGTTTTTGAAGTATGGGGTCATTAATTTGAGCAAAGGATTGTGGATTCGAGTTCGTGGTGGCGAATAGCATCTTGGTGGGAAAGATTGGAAGGTTTGGTCGTGTGGAAGGGGGCGACTATGTACAGTCAACGTGGGATAAGGCGTGATCGCGATCCGTTGTAGGGTGCCAAGCTTGAAGATATGGATATGAGTGAGTGTGGTTTGTCGAGAGAAGCTCGTCGGAGAAGACAGAATTCGTTTTCATCGCCTGTAGCTATGTATCACTCGAAAAGTGCATACATAATGATGGGTTCATTTACATGCAAAGTTCGAAAGGAAGAAGAAGGCTTGGGGGAAGTGGGCTAGGCCTTTGTAGTTAGGTGGGTCTTCTTTTTTTAAAAAAGGAAATTAAATTGTATTTTTATTTAAGATAATCGATGAACTTATAAAATGCATATCTCATTCGTTTTAGGTCCGAATCCAACGCGGTCAATCACTGTTGGGTTCATTTTAACGAGATGTATGCTTACGAATTGGATTGGAACAATTTGGAGCTTCTATAATTTTTAGCCAAATTCAAATGCTGTTTGAATTTAGTCAGAATCGAAATGTTTCAGCGACTGCTAAAAATAGAGGTGAGTTAATCTCACTCACTTAGATGATTGGCATTAATTTTAAATAGTTAAAATTAATTATTGATTGATTGGGTGAATTTATAAATTATTATCAGTTGAATGTGATATTATATATATAGTGTATATAATAGTAGTTGGATTGATATTCTTGGCTATTGGAGTGGATGAGACCCTATGCACCTCGCATAATAGCGAATGACCCTATATTACCACGATATCGCGCCACGAAACGGGATGGGTATAGTGATATATGATATGTTGAAATTAATTTCATATATAGTGATATATGATATGTTGAATAATCTGTGATAGATTATAGTGTGATTTGAAATTATTAGATGCTATGGTAGCATTGACCTAGATTTTGGTATTTAAAAATACCGCAAATATATATATATATATGATTTTGAAAAGAAATTAAAAATGGATTTTAGAAGTGAAGTATATATAGGATTTTGGATTAATTAAAAGAAATTTATTTGGATAAAATAATCGGTTTGACTTTAAATTGGCACTTAACTATTTCGGGATATTGTAAATAGAGATTTTTGAGTAACGTGTATAAAGGGTTTAAATAATAATTCATGGGTGATACTTGTTTAAATAAAAAGGGTTTTAAAAATTGAGATTTTTAACAAGTTTGGAGAATAGAAGGAAATTTGGAAATAAAAATAAAATTGGTTATACTGGATCTTAAATGAGATTTCTGAATTATGAAATGAAAGTAGAACCGAGATTTGGCTGGTTTTGGAATATAAATTGCGTTATTTAAGAAATTGATTTATAAATGGAAATTAATTTAGAAATAGGGTTATAATGGATTTAAGTGATGTGAAACCGTTGTAAACTAGAAATGTGACTATGGGATTTATAAACAATGTTTATAAATAAAGTGAAGTGATTATCAGTTGATAAATTGAAGATATAAATTCACGGTAAGAATTTATAATGAGATGGGTAAATCGGTTTAAAAATGAATGATAGATTTACTTTTAGAAATGTGAAAAAGAGGGTTTGCTAAATTGGGACGTAAATCAATTGGTGATAAATCAAGAGAGGTTTATAAATATTAGATTGGCTATATCGGAATTAAAAAGTATATATTGTTATCGAGAAGTTGAGTGTGTTTTAAAAAGAGGATTTTTTAATTATTAAACTAGGTAATTTAAAAATGTTTTAGCATAAAAATATTTCAGAAAAATAGCTATTTAGATATTTTTAAATTGTCAAAATGAATTATAAGTTTTATAAACAAGTCTTGTAAATCGATTGGAATTTTATTAATAAATCAGAACTAACTATTGTTTCAAAATTATGTAATTATTTTAATTGTTTAAAAGTATATTTAATTAGTAAATAAACTTTTCGAAAAGTAATGGTATACTTTTATGGCGAAATCGGAGGCAGAGATTGCCTATTGTAAAGCTTGGATTTCTTTGGGATGGAGACGTAATCATTGAGCAGTGAATCCATGGTTGGTACCACGTGGTGCTTTCCATATTTATGTTAAAAGGTTTTCAAATATTTTTGAAGGATTTAATTAAGGAATCTCGAAGCTTATAGAATTTGTTATAATCGAGTTAAGGAATTTACAATATAAATTGTAAAGGGTTTGAGGAATGAGAAATAAATGGAACTTTCATGTTGAGAAGTAAAGGGGTTAGAAAACTATATTTTTAAATATTTTATGAGTGTTGAAATAAGAGATGGTTTGAAATATCCTGATATGGATATAAATATTTGAGTTGTCTCAAAAATTGAAAATTTGAAAGGGATTTGAATATATAACTTACAAAGATATTTTAGAAATAAATTTTGGGAAAAAATTATAATATGGGCTCAGTGGATGCTTATGGATGTTATATTAAAAGTTAAAAAAACCAATTTTCATGTATTTGGCCAATTTGTTCTTGAAAGTTAAACGTAGCTCAAGCCTCATTAACCGAAATGACTAAAAATCAGGGGAGATGCAGCAATGCTAAGTGGGTCATACCCAATTAGGGAATGTTATCACCTTTCTAGATGCCCTCGGATATATTATTAATTATGGATATGGCGGTGCATGGAAAAGAACTGTCGATAAGGATGGGAACACCCGGGCTGATAACATATTGGGTTCGATGGAGGTTAGGGGTTGGGCCAGTCTTGTGTTGTATGGGATCCCGGCGAGGTCCTTGGTACATTTTTCTAGACGTGTATCGTGATAGATGGTACCCTAGTGCCTAGTCATTATATGGAATCCATTCTCCAATAAGCGCCGTACGGTTTTGATTGTGCCCAACTGCGCTGAAACGTGAGATGCAAGCATTTCATATATTTCTTATTTACTTTATTTAGACACAATTATAATATCAAACGATTTTGATATAAAGTGTTCCGGTTATCGTAAGGTAAAAACCCGCCATGTTTATGTGCGACGCAATCTTGTGAGATACCTATGTTTTTCAAAAGATTTTGATAACTTTAATAACTCAATTTGAGTGTGTTTTCTCATGCTGGTTTTCCAGACTGACTCGGGTGTTATTTATTATAAGGCTTGGGTCAGACCTCGTACTATAGATTCGTGTTAAGATGCTATGGAGCTCAGGAGACGAGCTAGATGAAGAAGACGTATTACACGTACTTGATTATATTCCACTGTGTATTGTAGGCTATATAGTCAGCACTAGTGAGGACAAGTTATTATAACTGTCCAATATTGAGTTGTTGATTGTTGTACTCTGATGATGTAATGTATGAATAACGGTTATAGTTCTTTTTGTATAAAGATATGTTAGTAACAATTATATATTGTTCCCTGCGATTGTGAGATTCTATGTTGTTGTTTTTATTTTCTTCTATCTCTTTTTTCTTTTCTCCAATGATCTGGTATTTCCGGCACTCGATTGCTCGGCATGCTATACAGTGAACGTATTGATGTCGATTTTCGAGGGTCGAAAATTAGTTCATGATTAAAAAGTAATCAAGTAAGTCCAAGTTCTACCTTTCTACCTCAGCCTTGCAAACACCAAACTTCCTATCTCCCACCTTGCATTGCACTAGTGTAGGCCCAAATACCCTACCTAATGCTTATGACCTATTAGAGGTTTGGGGGTCTAGTGCTCCAAATCTTCTACTACAAGTTTATAGGTGGTTTTGTAGTGTTTTTGTAAGGCTTGTGGAAAAGTTTGAAGAGATTTGGTGATGTTTTGAAATTAATTCTCTTAAGAAATTTATGAAGATAAAGGAGATAAGAGAGCTCGTTTATTTTGTGTGTTTGCAAAAATGAATCAAAGAAGTGTGTACATACATATATATGCTTCAAGTGCGAGTTGCCTACCCTTCCCTTCACCACTCCCCCATCATGCCATGGAAGGATCACCCCCACATGCCTCCGTCATTTCTCCTCTACACCTTCTTCCTTTAGCAAATGACCAAACTACCCCTTACATGAAGTACCTCCGAATCTTCTAGAAGCTTCTAGAAGATTCTGCTCACTTAATGAAGCAAAGTGTGTTATTTAGTTATTAATGACCTCCCAAGTGTTTTAGTGTATGCAGAAAAAGTTTGAATAAATTTTGGTGAATAAAAAATTACTTACCGATAAAAGGATTTTCGGTCACATTATTTGATATTTTTTCGAAGTAACTTATTTTTATAAAGAAAATTCAAAAACAAGTTTACCATCATTAGTTATTAATTAAAAAAGGTTTCACAAGGTTATTAAATCAATTTGATCACATTTAATCCAACATTCAAATACTTAAATAATTTAGATATTTAAATATTATTTGCACCAAAAATTGGCACAAACACCCAATAGAGATTTTGTAGAGTAATAAATGAAGAATTTAAATGTAAACAGAGGAAACAAACAATTAAATGATAGAAAATGAAAGCAATGACAAAAATACAATGATTTATAGTGGTTCGGCATTGTTTTCCTACGTCCACTTTGAATATATGGCTTTATTAATCACTTTGTAAACTGAGTACAATAAGGATCGAATGAAAATCCTTAGTTACAATAGAGTACAAAGCAACTAGTAGCGTAAAAGTCTCAAAAATAAACAATCAAGTCTGTATTATTGGAAGAAGATGGCAAAATATCTCCTTGAAAATTCGCATAAGGCTCTCCTGATCCATAGGGGCCCATAGGAGTGATCGCATAGCCCAAATTCCAAGATATATGGATCGGGCCCGATCCCTGTAATTGTTTATTTTTGAGGTGCAATCCCTTTGGAAACTTCTCTATATTGTATTATGCTTAGCCTCCAAGTTTCATACCAATTGGATTAGTAGAACTTGAGTTTTCAATCTTTATTGCAACATGTGATGTTGTCTGATTTAGGTCGATCCCTCTAGAGGGAAGAGGGTTAATCGCTCTTTCTTGTGCTTTTTGGGTGCGATCCTTAGGGTGGACTCCCTAGGATCCCCTCTTCTTGTTCCCAAAGTTTCAAATGTGTTGGAATTTTGGATTTTGAAATATCGATCGTTTTCTTGTTGATTTGCATTGTTGGACTGAATATGATCTAATCCCTTTTACATAATCCCTCTCTTAAGTGAAGTAATTTGCCTTATAACTTGAGCAAACAAACTCCAAATGACTTGACTTTAGAAATATAGCCTTATGGGGCTTTCCTTGCCGCTCTAAATATGCTTTCGAAGTGTCCAAAATTCGAGATCGTTACATAAAATAAATGTGACGACCCAGAATTTTGGATATTTGAAATTGAAATATTTAATTGATTTTATATATATGGAAGTTAGTTTAACTTGAATTTTAAATATCAGGATTCATTAAGCAATTGAATTTTTTAATTTAATTATTGAAGTTAGGTAAATTATTTAATCCTCAGTTTTGAGCTTGTTAAAAATAATTTGAAGTCTTGTAAAATCTATATTGATAATACTGAAGGTAATAGAACTTTTAAAATTGAATTTAAAAGTATTTGTTCAGTTTTGAATGTATATCGTTTAAATTGATATTAAAAATAGCTTTCTGAGGCGTAGTCTCGGAATTCGATAAAACCAGTTCCACTGGAACCGTAATATTGTATTATTATCGGATTTCAATTTCCGTAGCATTCGGAGTTGTTGTGTGATCGTACGGCAAGTAAACACGCTGAAAATTAAATCGAAAATTCAATAAAATAGCTAGGTCCAAAAAGCTATCTTCTTCATACGATCGAATTTGGACTCGAAACCTTTTCCGTTGCGTTCGGAATATGGGTATAACATTATAAACACCTGACGGCACGTCCTGATTGGGGTTCGAGATTGTAAGTTTCAATTATCGAGGCAATTTCAATTTAAATTTGAATTAAAATTAAACAAATGTAAATATTCTTTTGCAATTGATAAGTTTTTACACGTTGCTTTCTTTACTAACACTTGTCAATTTTTTTAACACACGTCATTTATCAAAAAATACATCTCGTTAAAACAAACAAACGAAGTCTTCTTCATTCAAAAAGAAAGAAAAATCAAATTTGAAGGAAATTTTATCTTCGTTCATTTAAAATCAAATAATGGCCGCTCCTCAACATCAAAATCCAGATAAAATTAAAACAGAAGCTTCAGAAAACTATAATGGTCGCAGTTTCTTTCAGAATTCAAAATCAAACTGTTCGAAGAAGGATGGCAGCCTTCTTTCCTAATTCAAAATCACAAAATCAATTCGAGCGAACGAATAAGCTATCGTGAGTGGCTCATGATCAAAGATTAGGGCCAGCTTCGTGGGAGAGCCTGGAATCGAGGGGGATCTCTCGCGTACGTGTGTCAATGGGCTTCACGATCGGGTGTGTTGGGTTGTTTCAAGCAATCAAGGCTAGGGCTTTGGGGATGTAGTTGGTTGCAGCGGCATTTTGGTATCAAAGTGAAGATCGATTCGTGAGGAAAGGCCGTGAGCATCGTCGTCATCATCAACTATGGGGCTCGAACCAGGATAGTGGCGCATTCAATCTGGTGGTGCGAACGGCGATCGCGTGGTAGCATCGCGATATGGTCGCTCGCGTGGGAACGTCAATGGTCGAGGCTTGTTTTGAAGCAGAGGTATTTTCGATTCGTTCTTTTCAATTTAAAATTTATTATAGTCGTAAATACGTGCAGAATAAAATATATATATGAAAATACTCCTGCATTTAGCTAATTTGAAATAGAAACGGAAAAAAATTATTATTTACAATAAGATATAAAAGAGAAAAATCTGTTTTTAACAGGAAGCTAAGTTTTGTTTTAAGAAAATATATATAAATATATACACATATTTCAAAACAGAAATTATTTTTGATTTTAGTAAAAATTTGAAAGTATATACAAATTAGAGCTTTATGAGATCTAAATAGATTATTATTTTTTAAATATATATGTGTAGTTTTAAAAGAGAATAAATATACATATATACATTTTTAACTTAACTGTTTATTTAAAATAAAATATGTATTGGGTAGATTAATTTATTTAATAAATTTATTTAATTTAGTGACTAAAGATAATTTATCTAATAGGAAATTGATCAATAGGTTATTTCAAACTAAAAGTGTTAATTGATTAAATCTATTGAAAGGAAATTGATTGTTCGATTTATTTCGAATATTAATATAATCATGTAATTGTTTATACAAGGTCAAAATTGCAAAGAAAAACAAACTGGAATGGAAATGGATTGCGTGCGTAAGCAAAAGGTGAGATCTTCTTACTCGATTAAAAATTTAAATTTTGGTTATTGACTGATTGTTGGATTGTGATAGTATATATAGTAGAATATATATATATATATATATTTGGAGTGATTGATTTCCCGCATTATATAGCGGATGAGACCCTATGCGCCGCATAATAGCGGATGATTTTATATAATTCCATATATCGCGATATTCCACCTCGAAGTGGAATTGGTATTTAATTGATGTGCTAACATCTGTGGATACTGGAAAATAGATTGGAGGGATCCAACTAGATTCCTCAAATATTAAATTTGTTTCATATGTTGTGTGTTGATTATTTATAATCTCTGTGTGATTATATTTGGGATTGAAATCAATGAAGGCTATAGTTTAGCTGAATATATTTTTGGTATCGTAGGATACCAAAAATAAACAAAGTTTGTTTTTTGGATATTAAAGTAGAAAATTTTAAGTAAATTCATTTTTGAGAATTGGGTGAATTTAAAGGAAGGAATTTAAATAGATAAAGTTTTATTTTTGAAAACTTATCGAATTAATTCCAAAATATGGGAAAAGATTTTAATAAATGGATTTTAAATAGTATTGTTTAAAAGTTGAAGAGTTTATTTTAAAATCCAGATTTTAATTAGTTTGGGAGATATAAAAGAATTTATTTTAAAGGGTAACAAATTTTTGAAATCAATTTGGAAAATTGATTTGATGTTTAAAAAAAATCTTTGGGAAATCGATTTGAAATTTTGATTTGGTATTTGAAATAAATTTAGAAATCAATTTGGAATTTGATTTGAGGTTTTAAATTTGGAAATCAATTTGGAATTCGATTTAGTGTTAAAAGTGAATATTTGGAAATCGACTTGAAAATCGTATATCAGTGGATATTTGGAAATTTAAATTCACAATGGGAATTTATAAAGGAAAGGGAAATTTGTTTTAAAAATAAATATGGGTTTATTTTTAAGAGTGTGAAAAGAAATCTACAAATTTGGAATGTAAATTGAAATAAATCAAGATAGATTTATTAATTGATTTAAATGGACCATTTTGAAACGGAAGGTGTATTTTATCCTGGAAAACCGAGTGTATTTTCAAAGTAGTTTTTAAAGTATAAATTTAAAGTTCTAGAGTTGGTTTTAAAAGAATATTTTGGAGAAATTATTTCTTAAGTTATTTTGAAAATTTTTAAAGTAAAGATTTATTTAATTAATTATAGAAGTGATTATTTAAAGATTTAATTGATATTTGTTTTTAAAATGGTTATTTAAATAAGTATACCATATGTACTAATTTTATTTTAAAATTAGTTTGGACTTGAAGTTTTATATTAGATATTCGTATAATGTTTTCATAGCTAATATTTAAACAAGTGTTTAGAAATAGTTTTTATTCTAAATGTTTCCAAGTATATTTTGGATAAGCGATTTAAATTATTTTAAAGTATTTGAACTCGGAAAATTTTCAGTGGAAATGAATAAATATTTGAAAATATATTCCACGTGAGGAAAGTGATTTGAAATTTGTTTTCAAAGGATTGAAATGTGAAAAGTGATTTGAAATTTATTTTCAAAAGTTTGAAGTGTGAAAATTATATGTTGCAAAGATATTTTGAAATTAAATAATTGGGGAAAATTATTTAAATCTGGTGATTGTTGTGAATGTTAACTGATAGTTAAATAATCGAATATCAATATTGGCCTTTAAATGGCGTTTGAATTTCAATGCGACCGGGAGGTCCGATTCCAAATGGATATTCGAAAACCAGTCGAATCTTTGGATAGATCTTTTGTTTAAAAAGATCAAAGTGGAAATTTGTTGTGATTTACTTGAAATCTGAATGTAACACTTATTTTTAAAGTAAGCGCTCGTTATTCGGATTAGCCGGGAGAGGACTTTGTATCATAAAACCCATTCCGAATAATGATACGATGAAATGGGATTGCATTTTAAGATGGTGTTGAAGACCAGGTATTTTCGAAAGCGAAAGGATTACTTGTCGAATGTCTCTGCACTGGGTTGCTCTGGTATAGAGATTATATCACCCTTTGTGATGGGAAGTCCGGATGTGATTAGTGAATATCCGGATTGCAAGGGCTTCTTTGAAGTCCTTCGGTTCCATTCGATCCTGGAATGGACTTGTATGGATGTGTGTCTGACATTACACTTTGAGATGTAAAGCTGGTTTCTATCAAATACATTTCTTTTGGTAGCGGAGAATTTATTCTCTTAGCTTAACACCCTTTTCTGAGACGAACGAGCTCAGAGGTTATGTAAATGATGGTTACTAGTGATACATTCCTAATTTGGTAATGAGGCATATGAAGTACTGCTGATCATTTATTGATCGAAGCATGGCTTTTGTGAAAAGTGTAGCTTTATGGACGAGACTTCGTCGGACCTCACAACCAGAAAATGGTCGAAACAGGAAGGATGCAGCAAGACAATTTGGGGGTAGCGCCCTCAGGGTATGCCCATTTCCTTCTGGAAAAAGGTGGTATCATGGTATGGAGCCCAGATACTTAACTTATGTGGTTACTGCAAATTTATTACTTTGTGGTTGTTGCTTTGTGGTTGAGGATCCTTGGATAAAGGTCGGTAACGACCGAGGATGGCATACTTGTGGTAGTTACCTATGTTATAGCTGTATTACAGCGTGAGGTAACTCGGCCTTGCGTTGGCAGAGAGCTGGTTAAGTTCTTGGGGGTGTCCCTCCAAAGGCATTCCATTCGGTGTAGGAAGTTCTTTTGCCTGACCATTGTTGGAAATTTAATCATCCAATACGCGCCTTGTACGGTTTTGGTTGTATAATCTGCCATTTACTTATGGCGGTCACAACTATTTAGATGGTAGCTATAGTAGACATACAATAATGGTTGTATGCTGGCTAAGATTATATTATGCTTTTGAAATATTTTCCACACTAAGCACTAACAATAATACTAAAAAGATTTTGCGTATCAAGCATGTTTGACTATCATAATGAAAAATCTCCTTCAATTCTGCATTTGCATTGTGTGTGTGGCGGGAGGTCTTATGGTAGTTTCATTTTTCAAAAGCATTGCGGATTTCTTTTTATTTTCTTTGTGAAAATAACTACTTTTAAGATCTCACACCAGTCCCGTGACTGACCTAGAGTTTATTGTTCCATTTCTAAACTCTGGGTGCCCATAATTTTCCATACAAGCAGTCTAGATTCAGGTTAGCAGTGGTTCGGGAATGAAGTCAGGAAAGTATGTGCGGAGATCAGGAGCAAGCTGGATCGCTAGACGTATCACTTGTATAGGTTATATTTCTTTTTCGCTGTTGTGTTGTTGTAAACTCTGCAATGGATGTATAAACTATTATAGTGATTTTGTTTTAAGATATTCATTTATCTATTATATTTGTTCCGCTATGAAATGTGAGATTCTGTTATTGTTTCTGTTTTCTTCTTCTATCTTCTTCTTTAAACCCTAACGATTCGGTTTTCCGGCATTCGACTGTGCGGCATTTGATACAATGAACGTATTGATGTCGACTTTCGGGCGTCGAAAAATCGGGTCGTTACAATGTGGTAATGG
This sequence comes from Allium cepa, assembly GCA_030765085.1. Lineage (NCBI taxonomy): Eukaryota > Viridiplantae > Streptophyta > Magnoliopsida > Asparagales > Amaryllidaceae > Allium > Allium cepa. The sequence goes on along the minus strand of CM060941.1, from coordinate 293,518,063 downwards.
AACAATTGGTTAAGCGACAACCTTGGCTCTGGTGGGGAAATTACTCATTAGAGATAGAGTCAGTAGTACTCTAGAATGACTTTGAGTGTATTAATAGATATGAGCGCGTATTTGTTAGTGAATATAAAATTGTTTTATATTGTGTTGATTGGTTTTTTGAGTGGTATATGGATTCTGGTCAATATGAGTAATTACATTATTGACAGGGATCTCTGAACACTTGAATAGAACAATTCGACACGATATTGTTTTAAAATAGGGTAAATTGAATAATTTTACCCAAATTATTTTCGTATATAAAAGAAACAATTTTTGTAAAATATTATAGTATATGGTTTCTTGGTTGCTAGGAAGTGGTAATATTAAATTATTATCATTGTTGTATGTGGAATTTAAATCCAAACCAAAAGCTAAGAAAATAAAACCCATATAAAAATGGGATTTGTGACTATATATTACAAATGTGATTATGGTTTGAGATAGAATTCCAGAGAAATATTTGGAATAAATTGAAAGGATTTGAAGTTTTGGAGATTTGGAAAAGTTTAAATCCCTTTGATTTGAAAATGATTTTCAAAGGTTTTGTAAAAAAAAATTTGAACGGATAAAACCACTAAATTCTTTTCGGTTGCTGGAAAATAATTCCGATGATGATTACGACATCATCGGTGTTCATTTTCGAGTTTCCAAGAGAGGAATTGCTGCCAAATTATTTTAAATGGAAGTTGTTTGCAAACTGGTTTGGTTTTGGGAATTCAAAAGATAATTTGAATTGATTTCAAAAATTATTTTGAAATGTTGGAAAGACTTTGGAATCTGGTAAAAATAGTTATGGAATAAAATTTATTAAGGTGGAAAATAAATTTGTGAACGAATGAATAAATGAATTTACAATTGCAAGTAAATGAAAGTGAAATTGAATGTTGAAATTCATTTCAAATTTGTAAGTAAAGAGAGCTAAATATTAGAAATTGAGTTTGATTTGTGATAAACAAAGGGAAGTGCAAATTTGTCAACTTGGATCAAATGAAGCAAAGTATTGAAATAAAATTAGTAAGTGGAACTAATTGAAGAAATAATAAAATAATTATGGTTTGAAATGAATTGAATTCAATATTTGAAAATGAAGGCAAATTGAATTGAAATCCAGTTTAAATAAAAGTATAGATAAAACCAAAGGTGTTGAATTGAAAATAAATATAAGAAGTATATAGAATATTTATACTGAACATAAGAAATGGATAATAGAATTCTTATGTGATTTTTGAGTTGAGAAAATATTATAAATTAATAAGTGAATAAAGATTAGACTGGAAATTGTGAAATGATAATTGTGAGTAAGGAAATAAAATAATTAATGTGGATAAAAGAAAATTGATATAATTAATAATCAATTGATAAATACGTAGGATGTATGTATATTATTTTATACGCATAGCGATTTGATCCAGAATTCGAGCATAGGATTTTGAGATAGTTATATCGATCCGAGTTGGAATTTTTCACTCGATTTTCGACGACAAACCTGGATATGGATTTTTGGTTGATTCTGAAAATTCTCTTTCATAGTTTATGGCTATGTAAGGAGAATGACGGTTTATGATCAAGAAACCAGATCTGAGTCCGCACTAGGAAGTCGGATGGATGATACTAGTCGGAAGTGAAATTATGTGATCGAGTGAGCGATCGAAATTGGTATTACGTACGAATGATATAAATACATCGTACGGATTTGAATGAAATAGATATTAGATCTTTTATAAAGAAAAGTGCAAAATGGTTTTGAATGTTGTAATTGCACGTCATTGCTAACAGGATGTACATGTGATTTAAATGCAAAAGATAAATTTGGATTTTGATTTCGAAGATAAATTTAAATTGCTCGTCAAAAAGGTATGTATTTAAATTTCAGTATGAAATTTGATGACTTCCTTGTCTAGCCGCTTCCCTTTTCGTTCATCTTTTTGAATCTGGGGGCCATGGTGCCATTTTGTAGTCGTATCGAGCTAGTCGCGCAAAGGAGACGTTGACGAAATATTTCGAAAATTTAGGTAGTTCGAATTTTTTTTGATAATTTAAATTTTGAATTTAAATTTAAATTTGAATACTTAAAAAAATAGTGTTGTTTGGAATTTATGGAAGATTGTTGAAAGCTAATTAAAGCAATAATGGGTCTTTAATAAAAGATTTGTTTTGGCAAGTTGATAAAACTGTTTGTTTCGGAAAAAAATGATAAACGGGATAAGGATCATTCTTCTTAACTAGTAATTTCGAGACGAAATTCTTTTAAGGGGGAAGAATGTGACGACCTAGAATTTTAGACATTTGAAATTGAAATATTTAATTGATTTTAAATATTTGGAAGTTAGTTTAACTTGAATTTCAAATATCAGGATTTATTTGGCAATTGAATTTTTAAATTTTATTATTGAAGTTGGGTAAATTATTTAATCTTCAGTTTTGAGCTTGTTAAAAATAATTTGAAGTCTTGTAAAATCTATATTGATAATACGGAAGGTAACAGAAATTTTAAAATTGAATTTAAAAGTGATTTGTTCAGTTTTGAATATATATAGTTTAAATCAATATTTAAAAATAGCTTTCCGAGGCACAGTCTTGGAATTCGACGAAACAAGTTCCATTGGATCCTTAATGTTGTATTATTATCGAATTTCAATTTTTGTAGCATTTGGAGTTGTTGTGTGATCGTAAGGTGAGTAAACATGCTGAAAATTAAATCAAAAATTCAATAAAATAGCTAGGTCCAAAAAGCTATCTTCTCCATACGATCGAATTTGGACTCGAAACCTTTTCCGTTGCGTTCGGAATAGGGGTATAACATTATAAACGCCTGGCGGCACGTCCTGATTGGGGTTCGAGATTGTAAGTTGCATTTATCGAGGCAATTTCAATATGAATTCGAATTTAAATTAAACAAATGTAAATATTCTTTTGCAATTGATAAGTTTTTACACGTTGCTTTCGTTACGAACACTTGTTAATTTTTTTTAACACGCGTCATTTATAAAAAAATACATCTCTTAAAACAAACGAAGTCTTCTTCGCTCAAAAAGAAAGAAAAATCAAATTTAAAGGAAATTTTATCTTCTTTCATTTAAAATCAAATAATGGCCGTTTCTCAAAATCAAGATCCAGATAAAATTAAAACAGCAGCTTCAGAATACTATAATGGCTGTAGTTTCTTTTAGAATTCAAAATCAAACTATTTGAAGAAGGATGGCGGCCTTCTTTCCTAATTCAAACTCACGGAAATCAATTCGAGCGAACGAATAAGCTATCATGAGCGACTCGCGATCGAAGATTAGGGCAAGCTTCGTGAGAGAGCCTGGAATCGAGGGGGATCTCTCGCGTACATGTGTTGATGGGCTTCACGACCGGGTGTGTTAGGTTGTTACGAGCAATCAAGGCTAGGGCTTTGGGGATGTAGTTGGTTGCAACGACAATTGGGTATCGAAATGAAGACCGATTCGTGAGGACAGGCCGGGGGCGTCGTCGTCGTCATCAACTAGCGAGCTCAAACCAGGATGGTGGCGCATTCAATCTGGTGGTGCGAACGGCAATCGCGGTGGCAGCGTCGCGATGTGGTCACTCGCGTGGGAACGTCAATAGTCGAGGCTTGTTTTGAAGTAGAGGTATTTTCGATTCATTCTTTTTAATTTAAAATTTATTATAGTCGTAAATACATGTAGAATATATATATATATATATATATATATATATATATATGAAAATACTCCTGCATATAGCTAATTTGAAATAGAAACAGAAAAAAAATATTATTTACAATAAGATATAAAAGAGAAAAATCTATTTTTAACAGGAAGCTAAGTTTTGTTTTAAGAAAATATATATAAATATATACACATATTTCAAAACAGAAATTATTTTTGATGTTAATAAAATTCTGAAAGTATATACGAATTAGAGCTTTATGAGATCTAAATATTTTTTTTTTAAATATACATATGTAGTTTTAAAAGAGAATAAATATATGTATATACATTTTTAACTTAATTGTTTATTTAAAAAAATATGTATTGGGTTGATTAATTTATTTAATAAATTTATTTAATTCAATGACTAAAGATAATTTATCTAACAGGAAATTGATCAATAGATTAGTTTAATTTAAAAGTGTTAATTAACTAAATTCTAAGCAACTTTCATATTAGGAGTTTTGTGATTGAAGTCCTAACAAAGAAGTTATAGACAAAGAATGAATTCGAAATGAAAATAATTAAACAAGAAAAATTAACGTTTTTATATTAATTGCTCGGGTCCATAGGCTGGCCGATTATTAGGGACGGTCGACCGATGACCCAAAGGCGGTCGACCAATTACGACCTGGAGGCTATAATAACCCTAAACTGCAATGGCCCATATATAATATTTTAAACGTATGGTTCTATTTAATTCCGTCGCCTATAAATTCAGGCCTAGCTCTCCCTTCTCTTCTCATATTTTTATGGAGGCAGCAGCAAAGCTCTACCATTTCTTCTTCTCCTCTTTCTTTCTAAATTATAAAGATAAGATATTTATATCTATATTCATATAAATTGAAGAAGAGTATAAATATAATGAAAAATAAAAGAGAAGAGAATCAACCATATGCATATTTGAGATAATGTATATATTTATATATATTTGTATCTATTTTCTCTCCTAATCCTAAGTCTATTCTTAGATCTGTAATTCTAATGTATGTATATACCCTTTTATACATACCTCTTGGATTAAAAAGGATTGGAGATGAATCAAAGTTCTATTTTAGATCTGAGATTTGGATCGCTTTTGAAAGGTGCTTGGGAAATTTTATATATTGTTATAATATGAAACTTATCCCATTGGTGTTTATTTGATTTTTATGCCAAATTGGATAATTGTATATGAGTTGTAGGCAACGAATTGAATATGATTTAAATATAATAAATATCGTTTATGTATTCTTGTTTATGAAATGATTTAGCATTGTTTACAACCTGATTTGGAATTCAGTCCCAAAAATTTGAATTTATAATATTGATTTGAATGAAATTTATTCCAAATCTGAAATAGGTTGTATAATAATGTTATAAATTTGTATTATCACCCTAATCTTACTGGAATGTAAACTTTTCTACGTTTGGAATTGTTGGAATTTAGATCCGTTTAATATTTGTAAATTAGTTTGATTTCCTTTTCATTTAGAAAACTACAGCATTTGATCTAAAAAGAAATATATGTAAATAGAAAGAGAAAGAGATGTGTAAAGTATGATTTCATTATAGTTTGCACTATCTATTTCAGTTATAAAAAAATAATTATTCCTTGTAATTTCAAACAATGTAATCTTTTAAAGCTAAATCTTTTATTTTTGACTAATTTATGGAAATTATAGCGGATTATCTTTTTAGATATGATTCCAACAATTTAACAGGGAAAAGAATATTTTAGTGAAGATATATAACTGGAACATATTTGATAAAAGTAAATATTTGTACGTAATTTACTATACTTATAATAATTAAATAAAAAGCTAATAACGATGCTTGCCTGTAATATTCGTGTTTCGAATAATTAACTAATGGGAAAAGAACTTAAGAGGTTGTAACTCGAATAAATGGTAATATATATGGGAGTTGCAATAATCTGATAGGATAAATGGATTCATAGGACTGATAAAAATGGAATAAATATAAAAGGTTACTAATTTGAAATTAGTAATCATACATAAATGTCTTAGGGAATGTCGTTAGGAATTTATGAACAAATTGACATTTATGAGCATTAAACGGGGATTTATAGGTAGATAAATATTTAAGGTAAAGCTTAATGCCTTAAATAAAAAGGAAATTAGTAAGCTAAGTCTAATGACTACCTAAAAATAATATAAGTAAAGACTTAGGATGGTCAATTGGACTTAGTAGGTCAGTGATGCGCGGTCAGTAGAGTCACTCGATAGAAGATTGCCTTTAACTTTAAGGCTACCAGGCGTCGGGTGTACTTACTAGATGTGAGATATCACTAATCCAAGGACCCATGATGATGTGAGAGAGTGGGCTTTCTTTCTTAATTGGAAAGTATTAAATGACCCAAATTTGAAATTAGTGGTGAGGGATATCTCCGTAGGTGTTCGCTTCTGGTTTGAGGTCTTGAGTGGCTGCAGGGTCCACCTCGCTACTGAATGGAAGTATTAAGTAACCTAATGAGATTCCAAATAAATAAACAAGGATCTCTCTTAAATGATTTTCTTTAGTGTTGAGGTCTTAAGTAGTTGAACAGTTTGCCTCCTTGCCGAAAGAAGTAACGTAGTGAGTTGCCATATTTATAATTAAAGAGTGATAGTAGATATCTCGGGAAGGGTTCGCTTCAAGTTTAGGGTCTTAAGTGACTGTAGGGTCATCCTCTTTTCTATGAAAGAAGTATTAGGTAGCCCAATGATATTTTCAAGAAATGACAACTAGATAGTACCATTGAAGAACACTCCTCCGGAAATAGGTCTTAAATAATAGGGTCTGCCTTAATTAAGGTCTTAAATGACCAGATTGTGCCTATTTTCCAGTGAGATGTATTAAGTGGCTTAGGTACGTCTCTCACATTGCTAAGGCCGTAATAACAATAGTACCATTTAGGAGAACGCCTTAGGGATAGGTCTAAATGATGTGGTCTGCCTTAATTAAGATCTTAAATGACTAGAGTCTTCCTATTTTCCAATAAAAGGCAATAAGTGACTTGGGTATTGTTTATTACATGGCTGCAATTTTATCGATGATAGATGCGGTTATAATTGGACATTAAATGTCGAAAGCCTTAAATAATGGTTAGAGCTCTTGTAACTAGGACCCACCAACCATTGACAACATTATTAGGAAACCACCTTGGGAATAGGTCTTAAATGACGGGGTCTACCTCGATTAAGGTCTTAAATGGCAGGGTCTACCTATTTCTATTTTTAAAAGTATTATGGAAGCTCGCTTCATATTTAGAAGTACAAAATGGCTAATGTGTTTGGAAGTATTGGGTGGTTGATAAGGCTTGTATTTCATTCCTTAGGAAGGGGCAAGTAAGTAATCTTGTATGCAATGCAAGGTTAGATTAGCAATGCTAACCTCAATGGACATAAAAATAAAATGGAAATCAATAGGTATAAGTTTATGTTATGGACAGTTTATATTTCCAATCACCAGAACATTGTTCTAATCCCCTCCTCATTACAACCTATAGAATAGAATTTAGAGGAACAAGTCACTGGAGATGAATGTGCTTTGTTGTTGCAGTATCTTTTTTCTCTCATGCTCGATGCTGATGTGACAATCTACTATCCAAGGAATACCATTACTTCTAAGGTGGTATTCATAGTCGATATTCTTATCCTATTTTTGTTTCCGATGTGAGCTTAGATTTCTATTAATCTCTGATAAAGCTCATGCTTATTTGCAGGTACTAAATCCAATGAGCTATGCTTTAATGGATCTGGGTTTGGATTTTTTTGAAATTTGGACCCATTAAGGTATGGGTTGTTACATTTGGTATCAGAGCATCGGTTAGTTGATCAGAGGAATTAAGTTAAATTGAGAGAAAGTATTCGTATTTTCCTATCCAGTAATGGTATATTTTTACACTAGATTCTAAGAGGTCAACTATAGAAGTAGTTGTAGTTCCACTTCGAAGGAATGGGCATGACAATTATGGGTTGAATATACCTTAGAGTTAAGATTTTCACACCGACTCCGAAGTACCCCACGGAATGCTAGCGATGCATAAAGCATTGTTGATGAAGAGCATGAGTACGACATATGGAAGAATCCCAAAGACTAGAGGTGTTCGACTTAACGGTTAACATTCTAGCTACATTATGATTTTGGAACTTAAGTTCCACTCGGAGACACACATTTATTCTGGATGAAAGGGAAATTAGAGTCCATATGTCACAATTGTCCAAAAGCAACTTTTTGCCAGGGTTCATTCATTGATCACCTCTTGGATGGAAAAATTGGTTTTTATTTGAATAATTAATGTCAATTCCTTAGTCTAGAAACCTGTGAGAGAATTTTTATAAAGTATATTTTGAAAATGCCTTAGATTTTGGAAAAAGGGGTTCCCCAAGGATTTCTTTTCCCAAATATAATATTTGGAAATTTTGTTTTAGAAAAGTTTTGAAATTTTAATTTTTAAAGAAACACGTATACTACAAAGTAGGTCATGTTAATAAATTCTTATTTATAAAATACTAATTCTTCAAACCCTTAAATATGTATACGTATATATCAGTAAAGGCTTGATTTTGATTTTGGCAAGAAAATAGTTTTCCAATTTGAGAAATTTGTATTTGAAAAAAAGGTTTTTGGAAACCCTGAAATATTTATATTTACAAGTTTGATTTTAAAGGGAGTTTTGGTATGAAATGGTTATTATTATTTAGAAACAAGTATAAAGTAGCATATATTTAGCTCGGTGATTTTTCGGTTTATAAAATCGAGGTTTTTATATTTTCTCTCTTTAAGATACAAACATAATACGAATGACATTCGATTTTATTATGTAGTTTGAAGTGTTGTTATGCCCACAATCTATTGAAAAAAAATTCATGCACAATAGGCAGGAAATAGAAGCGGGAATATTTTTGGTTTTTTGGAAGTATTGTTGGTCGCAATTGTTTTGTTGAGGCTATCGTAATCTTTCCTAGGAAGGATCTACATGGTAAGGTGGATATCGTCGTATGGAAGGTAAAAATTTTCTAGATGGATAAAGCTGAAGATGATATGCATAATGGTCATTAGAAAATTAATTAATTTAACCTGCCCTACTGGGTCCAGGTTTAGATCGTGCCCAAATCTAGGCTAGCAATTGATCATAGCAGTCGGCTGGTTGACCTAATAGTGATCGACCGCTAGGTGGATTCAGGTCAAACCCGAACCTGGAACGTGACCGTAAGTCGCGTCCAAACCTTCATCCCCCGCATCACCTCACTCTCTTCCTCCTCTCTATTTTTTTTAGCCGAACCCATTGCCACCTCCCATTCATCCATTTAACCAAAGCCTCTCTCCTCCATTAGTCCACCAATAGATGCCAAAATTCTTACACGTCAGATCTTGCCCCACCACTACTCTGGATCTAAACCCTTTTCTCCCTTTTTCAACCACCTCTTAGCCCATGGCACTACCATGCACAGTGGGTCTTACACTCGTCATCCTAACCTTACTCTACAAGAAGCCACTTGGCTTGACCGGAATGACTGAAAGATCGTCACTTTCTCGGAATGACGGACTTTAATTTTCTTCATGGGCGACCAGTGAAATTGGGATATTTCACTGCTTTTGGGCTTGAAGAGCTTTTCATCATGACAGGACTTGCATCGATCCTCTGCTTCGAGATTTATGAGTGGGAATATTACCCGCATTGCATCCGTCTTTTCAATGCGTAGATGACGTAGAATTTTGATGATGTAAAAAGTTACATCGAGTCCGAGGTGAAGGGAGCTCGAATTGAGATAACAAATGATGATCTCACTGGGATTTTGGAGATATCAGTAGTAGGTTAGATTTAGATGTCATAGAGATGACTAATCCTGAGATTTTACAGCGAGTCTCTTTTGGAGATGTCGATGATTGAAGGACCAATAATTTGCGACCGGTGGCCCGTCTCATCCGAAAGTGAATGGTTAGGAATTCTGCTTGTTTTCTTTGCTTCGATTTGAATGTTTGACTTTCGAAAATTCCACATTTAATGTGATGATTGATATTGATCGATTTTAATTCTTGTTTGGAGAGACAAGGCCAAAGTGCAGGGTGCAAGTCCTCTCATCGAAGAGTGAGCATATAGGCTTGTACGATATTGATCGCTTTTAAGTCTCGTCTGGAGAGACGAGGCTAGAGTGCAGGGTGCAAGTCACCTTGAGTGAGCGGGGAGGGGGCTTATATGGATTGGATCGCTATAGGCTACTGTCTAGAGTATGGGGTCGAAGTGCAAAAAGTAAGACACCTCGTCGAAAAGTGAGTGGATGGGCTTGCTTGTCGATGAGTACCCTTGCCGGAGAGTAAGTAGACAAGGCTCAGCAAGGAACCGAAGAGGTCAAATGTAGGTATCCTTACCGGAGAGTGAGTGGCTGGGCCTACTCGGCCATTGGATCCCTTTACCGGAGAGCAAGTGGATCGAACTCAGTAAGTGATTGAACCCTAGAGTGGATATAGAATGGTGCGGAGAGAACAAGTCCTAGATTAGAAGATGAATGATCCGGTGGGACCATCCCCCAAAGTGGATGCAAATTGGATTAGATGCCTTGTAATCGGAGAAAGGAAGATAAGCCCTGGGTGAACACAGGATTACTTGGATTCTAGAGATGGTATTTCCAGATGATAGATCAAGATTCAGATAGCCAGAAAACTTGATTTTCGTAGCTATAGAGCTTGATTTTGACTGGACTAGCTGAAGAGTTAGACTAGAATAGCCGGAGAGCTCATATATCAGAATTTGATTACGGATTACTGAACCTGTACTTGAGCAAAGCACACCTTACATCCGGAAGGCGTACTTTGGGGGCAAATGTTAATCCGTTTTTAAGCCAAAGTAGATTTCAACTAGACTTAGAAGATTCAAATGAGAACGAAACAACATGGAAACATGGAGGCATACTTAAAATAACTAGAGAATTGAGCTCAAGAAATTTGGTTGGAAAATTGGCTAGTCCTTAACTCAACCTCGAGGTAAGGCTAACTCTGAGTTAAGGCTAACTCCAAGTTAAGGCCTTAGGTCAACCTCGAGTTAAGGATTTAATGAGTTAAAGATTTGAGTTGGTACCGAGTTATCGCTAAAGCATTTTCAACTGGACGTAGAAAATTGAAACAGAATCAGAATGACTTGAAATTTGGCAAGAGCATTTAGAAAAGGGAAAAGAAGGACATAGGAAATTTCACCATGATTAGTCCAAGCACCTAAACTCAGCCTCGAGTTAAGGACCTTAACTCGACATCGAGTTTAGAATTTGACTCGGGTTGGTTGGGCGACTTCATTGTTATTGGGTCTCTGATTCTATGCTACCTAATTCATCTATAAATATCAACCTTCCTACTACCATAAAATGGGCTTCTTTCTGCTAGATCTCCTTCAACACCCTTAGATTTGGAGCATCCATTACACTTTCTTCACTTTTGTTCTCCTCAAATAACATTCTTAACTCCATGTAAATCTGGGATCTACTCAATTAAGGCAAGATCGAATCTAACAAGTTGTAATCCATAGAGATTAATTAATAAAAAAGATTGAAGTGGACGTAGGCCGGAGATTATGCTGAACCACTATAAAAACTTCTGTGTGTTATCGTCTAGTTTCTACCTTTTCTTTTAATTTTATCTGAACTGGTGCTTTCATCTTACATCTTGGTGTTGATCCACTTTTTGGGTTAACAATTAGTTATTGTTGTTTTTGATGTTTCGGATGTATTAGTAAGTAGGGTAGCTCCTAGAAATTTTTTGGTGCTATTAGTAATTGTTCAGATGTATATGTAAAAGTTAATTATAAACATATTGATAAATGATATATATATAAAAAAACAATTTTGAAATGTATTTAATTACTTGATGGGTTTTGTGATTTTTTGGTCCATGTAAGGGACTATGCATGGTTGACCAAGCACGAATAGGAATTGTCTAGATATTGGATGTAGAGTTAGTTGGGAATTAAAATGGACGGTTTCAAAAAGAGAAGGAGGAAAGCCTTTATTCTCTTCATATATGCCAAACTTCCTCAATCATTCTTTTTATTTTTCCTTCTTGCTGGTCTCATTCATGGTCGACGTCATCATCTAATACCCACCTAGCTCGAACCTATGTTTCACTCCCAAACAACATCAAATAATATAATTAAAGTGGTTTGCTCGATTCTAGCAATATCAGGTGGTGATTTAAGGAGTCTATAAGTCAATTCAAAATTTAAGATGTCACAAAGGGTTGAATCTGCAAAGAGTAAATTCATATTTTTTATAAACTCATGTGCTCACACATATCTCTAATTGATGTATGTAACATATGTTTAAAATTTTCATTTATATTGCTAAAACTTAATTTGTTATATATGTTTTTTGTGAACAGAGTTCTTTTTTTATAAAAACAACAATAAAATTTAATATTTTTCTGTCAATATATATATATATATATATATATATATATATATATATATATATAATTCAACCTTTCTATAAAATAAATTTTTATACATGTAATACACACACACATAATCGTTTATTTTGGCTATAATCAAACATGTGTATTTATGTGTATCTTAAATTGATGTTTGATTTTAAATCATGATTTTTTGGCTCACTTAGTCAAGGAGATAAATTTGAAATTTATTTTATTAATTATATACATGTATAAAATTAATTCATAAATATATACCCCCTTCCCTCCATAACACACACATATAACTTTGTAATAATACTAAATTGAAACACAAATGTATAAAATAAATATGACTGGAATTTGGATACGTAATATATAAATTCCCTTTTATGAGCTGGATCTAGATTTATTTATGAGTTTGTAATGGAGGAAGGTGGAAGGTTTTTCCATTTTCTCTTAAAATCTATTTTGGCGTTTATTTAGTCAAGGAGATAAATTTGGAATTATTTTATTCATTGTTGTCAAACAGATATTTACATAAACTTTATACACACATGCATATATATACACACACACACAGATATATATATATATACAACATAAATCTCTCAGTGTGTGTAATAAGGAGTCTGCAAGAGAGTAAGGTGGAAGGCCTTTTCATTTTCTCTTAAATTCTATTTCGGTGTTTACTTAGTCAAAGAGATAAATTTAGAACTTATTTATTTTTTGGTCTCGAATGTTTGTTTACATAAACTTAATTTAAATATATATATATATGTTGTTCTCTTCTATATATATATATATATATATATATATATATATATATTGTGTGTGTATACATATGTATGTATATATACACGAACATGCATATGTGCACATGCACATGCGCACGCTTACATATACCTATGTATGTATGTATGTATGTTGTAACAACCCAACTTGAAATATATGTAAATTAGGACCCAGAAAAGGTATGTATGTATGTTGTAACAACCCGACTTGAAATATATGTAAATTAGGACCCAGAAAAGGACCATAGAAACTTAGACCTATCTCAAAGCTGCTTGTTGGTTGGTAAAAACAACAAGACGAAGTTATTTGTCTACACATGTAGAATCTCACAATGGAAGGATAAAGTATAATAATAACAGTAGTACCCATTTTATCATAAATTCAAAATGTCATTTAAAACCATAATAAAATATCCACAATCACCATTACATGTCCATGGTATAATATTTCAAAATTACAACATCATTTTTATTTCATGGGGACATTAAAAACTACATAAAATAACAAGTAAATAAATAAACTACTACCGCAAGTATCATCAACGTCTCTGCCTTCGGCATCGTCCTTCTTAGCCTGTGTTTTAACGAGGAGGGAGCCGGAACATATGCCTAGTGAATAAAATCTCAAGCCTTACTATATTAGTACTTAGGCATTAAAATTTTAATATGAATATATCTTACATATTCTACCTACATCATAAGTCTTCTCAGTTATAAGCCTAAAGGCTTTTCTCAAACATAAATAAAATGGATTTTCAAATAAAAGGCAGCAGCCGACTTATTATCAACCCAATAACCCATATTTGTCGTCCAGAATGTCTTATCAATGTAAGAGATAGTACTCAAGTCACTTAATACCTTTTAATGAGAAATAGAAAGCCTTCAACCATTTAATACCTTATTTAAGGCTGATCCACCTCATTTACTATATATTCTAAAGCGGACTCCTCATTAGTAATTGTGAAAAATGGGATTTTCGAGCATTAAAAATCGATACTAATGCATCCTCGGTGTTCACATGCCGTAGATTCAAGTGCTGGAAAACTCGATCGTTAAGGGCAGAAAGACTATAAAGACTGAATGGAATCTTACACGAATGGAATACCATATATTGTTTTAACATATATCTTTACAGTGGAAAATTTTAAATGTATTTATCAGAGTTCAACTTAACATTAACATGGACAGTTATAAATATCTATCCTTACAAATGCAGAATGCAATAGTAATGAGCATGGTGGAAATGAATAACAATCTTTAGAAGAGTCTTCTAACTCCATGCTCCAAGCTCTTCCAAAATGCTCTAAAAATCTAACTACTAGGCTGCATGGAAAAATAGGGCACCGAAGTTTAATGGAAAGAAAAATAAACTTCGAGTCAGACACGACATTGGTGTGAGAAATTCAAAATACGAGTATTCAAAAAAAAGGGAATCTCATTACACCATGTCGCATTTAAAAAAGGAACGGGTTTTCACCTTATGACAACCAAATCGTTCTAGGTAAAATCCAATGATATTATTTTTAATGATATTCTTTTGAAAACCTTACAAATAAACATATTCAAATAGCTAAAATTGTTACGATGGTTAAATTTGCTGGCATAATAGGGTTACAACTAAGTTAGAAGGAACTAATTAGAGATTTGGATTTCCAATGAATGGCAAGGTAAGGGACTACCTCCCATACAGTGCATCTCTAGGTGGATGCACCGAGGACCGACATCTTCGAAACCCCTACGAATTAAATCCGACCTACCTATTGACCTATTTGGTGGCAGATATAACCGAATATGATATCACCCTGGTCATTCCCGACCTATCTGAGAACTCTCATACTAAACAGCGCATTTTTTACCCGATGTCATAGTGGGTCCAAAATAAATCTAGAAAAGTGATATCATACCCTAACGGTTGCAATCTACGTAGCCTCAAAGCAACCCTTGTTTCATGATTCCCCGAGTCTTAGGCTAGAGGTAACATTTACCTTTCTTAGAACATTTTCACTTAAAATGCTACATTGCTATTTCCAACAATACATTATTGATTTCAACAAAAGTACAACCTTGAGCTCGTATGTCTTAGAGAAGAGTGTTAAGTATAAGAGGGGTTACCTCCTACACCACCAAATAGATGTACATTTGTAGAGATCAATGTACTTGATCTTAGAAATGCAATGTCAGAA
Source organism: Allium cepa (assembly GCA_030765085.1). Lineage (NCBI taxonomy): Eukaryota > Viridiplantae > Streptophyta > Magnoliopsida > Asparagales > Amaryllidaceae > Allium > Allium cepa. The sequence goes on along the minus strand of CM060941.1, from coordinate 293,502,973 downwards.
ATCTATCCATGAAAGTTGTCCAGGAACAGGACAAACCAAAGTCACTCTCCTACCCCAACCTATCGGGAATTACTCCTAGGATTAGTAGCGAGTAGTCTTTCCATACAGAGATCCCGGAATGAAGGGACCACTGCTATTTATTTATCTTGGGAGCTACTCTAAAATTATCAACAAGCAGTCCTTCTGTTACGAAGATCCCCACCTTCAACTTCATTGTCTTTAACATATCTTCACTTTCGAACTCGTAAATTGGTTCGAAGTATTTTTCGGATAAGAATTACCCAAATTTGACTTCGGTTCCTTCGAACCAATCATTGATTAAAAATGTAAAGTAAATAGGTGCTTATCATTTGATTAATTACTTTCTCTTTATCAAAAATATCTTCTAGAGATATATTGCAAAACCTTTTTGACTAAAAATGGTCGATAGAAATTATACTAATTCTACTCAACGTAAATTTCCGTATTCAACCTTTACTGTCTTTCGAATAGCAATGAAATCATATTTTAAATGCGCGCAGATAGTATGGGTTCCCTCCTCAGAATTTAATACCAAGTATAAGAAGATTATTTCTATACAATCAAAGCTTTATTAAATTTGGAAAAATTAAATCTTTTATACTTGCCTCGTTTTCGACATTTCGACCTTATCTATTCCTCATTCAAGAAAGAGGCCAGGTGAGCCAGAGCACTAGTTGCTCCTAAACATCTTCTTAGTTTAAGTACCTCCCATTCGGATCTCATGAATAGAAAAATCCAATCTACTCATCGGCTTTTAGAGCCAAGATTAAATCACTTAATTATTACAGCTTTTCTTTAAATCATTTATTTAAACTTCTTAAATAAATTATAAAACCTTCAAATCATCTTTGAAATACTTAATTATTTAGTTGAAAACATTTAAAAAAGATCCACGAAAGAATGCTTAAGTTTAAAAGGTTTTTCAAAGTTTATTAAAAGCATTGCAAAAAGTGCTGTGAATAGTGCTTTTAAGGTTTATTTGATCAAAACAACCTTTCTATCATTCAAAAATCCATTTTTATAATTAAAATATCACTTAAAACAATTTAAAATATTTATAAAATTTATCTCTATTTTTAAAGAATTAAAAATATCATTTTCAAAGAATTAAAAATATCATTTTTAAAGAATTTATCATTTTGGTTTTCGAACTACCAAACCGCGACTATTTTGGTAACTTAATTCTACTAAACGAAATCTCGATTGTTTCCTTTTGTTTGAAAACTATGATTATAAGATTTAGGAAAATTATTATTACAAAGAATTTCGACTTCAAATTCATCGTTTCAATGGATTTAAACTTTTACGGCGCGAAATCGTGAACGACCGTTGCGTGATGTGCCTATTTTTGACTTAATTTTCATAACTTGTCTAAACTTCACCAAATTGGATTATAGTGTTTATAAAACATTTCAAAGGGTTTAATGATTCCATATCATTTTTATATCTTGATTCGAAAAGTGATTTCCTTGTTTATTGACGTGTATTTAACGCGACTTGTTTATACAATTAAACAACTATATTAAAAAAACCAATAGTTGATGATCAAAACATAATAAACATCCATAGCAATCATATCACATTATCATTATATATATATATATATATATATATATATATATAGTTTCTCACCTTCTTTGGTTTCTAATTTCTCAAAAATTCGTTATATCTTCGCTATGATCGAATTAGAGCCTATGGAATCGAGCCTTGGACCTTGGAATGGGTTTGCCCTAACTTGAAAATAGGTAGAGTGCTCTGCCTTGTTGGTGGAGGTAGTGGCCGTGGGGTTTGGGTGAGGAAAGGAGTGATTTGCCTTGATTTTGAAGTGGATTACTTAAGTATATATACTTATAAAAATTTAATTCCTTTTTGCAACATTTTTCTTCATAATTTTCTTATGTAGGAAGTCATTGAAAAACTTAAAAATGAGGAAGAAGATGAAGTATAATAGTGTCTAAAATTATGAAGAGAATGGTCGGTATTTATAGAAAATATTTGGAAATAAATATCTAAATGTAAAATTACTTTTTTGCCCCCATGCCCACACTCTCTCCATCCCCTCAAGATGCATGGCAAGGCCATCCTCCCTTTTGCTTCCATGTGCGTGATGAATATGGCGTGTAAATGAGTTGATGTTTTTTTAAGGTAGAAAATATCTTGGATATTTATACTTTTTACGATATGTAAATTCTAATGTAAATCGTAGGTATATTTGTACATATATACATGTTCATGTATATGTTACGGTGTGCATGTGTGTGTTATATATGTGCACTAGTGACATAAATAAGGTTGCAACAACTTTGAACAACTTCCATTTGTTAAATCGTTGAAAATCGGGAAGCCGATTTACGGTCACATTTTCACTTATAAATTAATTTACATATAAATGTAGACAAAATTTGAAAAATAATTTCTTATCATTTTAAAATAAATAAAATGATCACATTTTATTTATAAAATCATATAAATTAATATTAAATAATCGTTCACAAAAAGTGTTGTTATATCGATTAGGCGATACGAATTCTGTTATATTTTCAAATCAAGTATATATCTTTATCAAAACTATTATAAATGATTTACTATCACTCTATGACTAATTAGAATAAATTATTATCATTTTAAAACAATTATTTTAATACTTATAATAATTATTAAATCATTAAATCTCAATTTAAATTCGTAAATACATATGATGCCATTATTTATGATGTCATAAATACGTTTTTCACAAAAATAAAATAAATAATTTTATTTCATATTCTTGTTTAAATGGATAAATAAGTGTATATATCTAACTCCGTGCATGACTTTGATAATTATAGAGCTATTTATTGATAAAACGGTTTTCGTTCTTTTTATTAATATTTTTCCAAAGTATATATTTTTGTAAATATTTATTCAAAATAAGACAACCATCGTTATTTATTATTCAAGACAACATAATCTATGTTGAAAGATTAAATTTGAGTATTTTAAAGATAAATATAATTTATCAAAGCGAGAAATTTGCTGGTTATTATGGACTCCCTCTTAAAAGAATTTCATCCCTGGAATTACAATGTAAAACCTAAATGTGCTTGGCCAAAATATTTATTTTTTAAACTTACACCCATGCGATTTATATAAATTGTTCGTACACAATATATGATTTGATCTAGTATTCGAATCCACAATTTCACTTTCGAATTAATATTGATCCTTTGATTCTCTAGTGTGGACTCCGATCAGGCTCAGAAACTTCTATTTTCCTTGCATAGCTCTCAACTATGATAGAAAATATAATGATCCGACTACAAATCCTAACCAATGTTTTCCCTAAAACATCGAATGATAAAACCTTTTCGGATATCAAATCCTATATTCCAATATTTAGGCCAAATTCGTATTATAAATTAATTCGTGTAAAATGCATATACTTTTTATCTTTTCCAAAATATTTAGAAAATCTTGGTTTAAGTTTTTTAACATTTCATAAAGTTATAGATTATTCTTATGAAATTTTGTTAAGTGGATTGGTTATTTACATTTGAATAAAGTCATAAACAAAGGACATAATTATGTTGTACATGCTTAATATTTTACATCCACACATATATGGGGACAATTCACCAGAAGGACAAACTTTGCAGTCCAATTAGTTTCTAGGACACACATTCAAAGAAATTACTTTCAAGGCCAAAGTCAACAGAATAATTACTTTCAAGGAGAAATTTGGCAGTCTAGTTGCTTTCAAGGACATAATTTCATAGGTTTTTAGGCCTTACAAACTAATAATTTTGTGTTTTGTCCTTAAAAGTAATTATTTCAGTTGTGTGTCCTAGAAACTAATTCCACTTGCTAAAGAGGCCCTTGTGGCTAATTTCCACTAATTTCTCTGTACTTACTTAAACCATTCTTAAGTCCTTCTAAAACTACTTGGGTTTTCATAATATTGATACATACATAACTACCTTACAATCCATACTTATATATGCTACTACATAATATTAATACTAGATAGGTGTTTCTAAATCTTCCAATCCTACATTATAATCATTCCTCTGAGTCTGATGCCCACGGTCCATTTCCGTATCCAAAATCAAAAAAGACTTCTCCGTCGTCGTCACTGTCATCTTCTTTGTTATCGGCTTCGTTTCCGTCCTCAATATGTGGTATCACATCCACTTTATATGGTAACCAGGCCTGGTTTCATAGCACATGCCCTAGTCCGGTTGGCATTTCTTGCATAACTTATCCTTCTTCTAGTTCTTCTAAAACTTGCACTTCTTCTTCCTCGGGATCCACAAATTCTTCCACTTCGTCCTCTATGTTTTCCTAATGAATGGGGGAATTTGCCGACTCCTCGCACCAAATAATATGGTCACCATCCACCTCCCTTATGACGTTACTATTTCTACTGTTTGTTGTTTGACTCATGGGATATCATAGTATTCGGGTCTTCTTCAGGTTCAGATTCTTCTTCCATCAGCTCCTCCTTAGGAATTTCTTCTCCCGATTCAAGTTTTGAACTTATTGGGTTAGTGATCCACATTCTTTTCAAGGCCTGAGGGGTCTCTTTGTCACTAGACACTATAATAAGTTCTAAAGTAGGGGAAGATATAGGAATTTTGGCCATAGGGTAACCATCTTCATCTAGTCGGGTGTATGGGACCAATTCTCCTCTAATAATAAGCTTAATATTGCTAAATGGCCATTTCCCGAGTTCCTTCTCGTAACTCGAAGAATGATTAGGTCATTCTTCTCACTCCAACTTGCTCTTGAGGTCTCCCCTTTCGATTACTTTCTCCCGTAGCTTGAGGGTTTCTACAATTATCAACAACAAACACTTAGATACTATGTATTTTAATTGCCTTGACGAAATCTAATGTTAGTTTATAAATCTAAGTTTATACCAACATAAATCAATTTAACTGCACAATGTTAAGGGTGATAGTTTTCTAAGCACATGATATTGTTTCTCCCGAACCAATACTTAAATATTTCAAATAAAATTCTTTGAAAATTCTCTTCCCAAAAACCCTTTTTAGATAAAAGTTCTCATTATCCAAATCCTTTTTTAAAGTATTACTCTTAATCTTCTCAATGTTATTATTAAACATCTTATAGTCAACTATGAAATTCTAATCATAAGATGTTTATACATAGATTTTATTAATCTTTATTTTGCACTATCATTCAAGTTATAACATGTCTAACTATATATTTTTTTCAAAATATATTCTTTATATTCAAAACATAATCTTAGGTAAAATTATTTCATTTACCGTATTTTTCTAAAACAGAAATCATTTGTATATCATTAACAAATACGCGCTTTTATATAATATACTCTCAACTCATTCTAAGGTGTTACTTGCCACATCTCTAATGACTTACTCATCTTAGAGTGTACCCTATCTCTGATGAGACTTTGCCTCTATCAGGCTCATGTGTTCGCTCAGCCTAAGCTTTGATACCAAACGTGACGAACGAGATTTTTGACGCTTAGAAATGACATTATACATCCTTGGTATTAACGTACCGCAGATTCATGTGCCGAAAAACCCGATCGTTAAAGATAAAAAGAAAATAAAAAAGAATAGAATCTTATACGTATGGAATAACATATATTATTTAAACATGTAATCATTACAGCGGAAAATTTCAAATACATTTATCAGAGTTTAACTTAACATTGACATGGATAGCTATAAATATCTTTCCTTATAAATTCAGAATACAATAGTACATGAGTATGGTGGCAATGGATAACAATCTTCAGAAGAATCTTATAACTCCAAGCTCTAAGCTCTTCCAAAATGCTCTAAAAAAACCTAACTACTAAGCTGTCCGGAAAAATAGGGCATCCAGAGTTTAAGGGAAAGAAAAATAAACTCTAGGTCAGTCATGGGACTGGTTGAGAAACTCAAAATACTAATATTTTAAAACAAAGGGTATCTCATAAGACCGTGCTGCACAAAAATATAGAACGGGTTCTTACCTTATGATAACTAAGTCATTTTACATAAAATCCAGTGATATTATTTTTAATGAAATTCTTTTGAAAACCATTCAAATAAACATATTCAAACAGCCGAAATTGTTACACTGGTTAAATTTGACGACATAATAGGTTTACAACTAAGTCCGAAGGCACTTACAGGAGATTTGGATTTCCAATGAATAGTGAGGTAAGGAACTACCTCCCATACAGTGCTTCTCTAGAGGGATGCACTAAGGTTTGACATCTTCAAAACCTCTCTGAATTAAGACCGACCTACCCGCAGACCCATATGGCAGCGGGTAGAACCAAATAGGATATCACCCTCGCCTTTCCTGACCTATTCAATAGCTCTCATATCGAACACCGCATAATTTTTTACTGGACATCATAGTAGGCGCAAAATTATTCTAGAAAGGTGATATCATATGCTAATGGTTGCGATCCACTTAGCCCTAAAGAAAATCCTATTTAACAATTCCTTGGGTGTAAAGCTAGAGACATGTTTATCTTTCTTTGAACTTTTTCACTGAAAGTGCCACGTTGACATTTCCAACATCACACTATTGATTTCAAAAAAGTACAATCTATGAGCTCATACGTCTTGGATGAAGGTGTTAAGTATAAGAAGGATTATCTCATACACCACCAAACTATGAATGTTTGTAGAGATCAATACACTTTGATCTTAGAAATGAAAATGTGAAACATCTATCCGTAGTAATTGTTCAAGAATCGGAAAAATGAAGGCACTCTCCTACCACATCCTATTGGAAATTATCCCTAGGATTAGTAGCGAGTAGTCCTTGCATACGAAGATCCTAGAAAGAAGGAACCACTGCTATTCAATTATCTTGGGAGCTACTTTGAAATTATCAACAAACGGTCCTTCCGTTATGAAGATCCATGCCTTCAACTTCATTGTCTTTAACGTATCTTCACTTTCAAACTTGTAAATTAGTTTGAAGTGGTTTTTAGATAAGAATTATCCAAATCTGATCATGATTCCTTCGAACCAATCATTGATAAAAAGATGTTAAGTAAATAGGTGTTTATCATTTGATTAATTACTTTCTTTATCAAAAATATCTTCTAGAGATATATCTTTTAAAACCATTTCTTTTCAGTATGTATGGGATAATTAAACCTATATTTAACTTTGGAAATACCAAATTAAAATTATTTTTCATATATCATATTGCAAAACCTTTTTGACTAAAAAGGATCCATAGAAATTATACTAATCTCACTCAACATCAATTTCCGTATTCAACCTTTACTATTCGTCGAATAATGCTGAAATCACCTTTTAAATTCACACAAATAGTGTGGGTTCACTCCTTAGAATTTAATACCAAGTGTAAGAATATTATTTCTATGCAATCTACGTTGTATAAAATTAAGAAAAATTAAATCTTTTATACACGCCCCGTTTTCGACATTTCGACCCTATCTATTGCTTGCCCAGGAAAGAGGCCAGGTGAGCCAGAGCACCGGTTGCTCGTGTATATCTTCTTAGTTTAAGAATCTCTCATCCGAATCTCATGAATAGAAAAATCCAGTCTACTCATCGGCTTTTAGAGTTGGGATTAAATCACTTAATTGTAACAGCTTTTTTTAAATCAATTATTTAAACTTCTTAAAATTAATTATAAAACCTTCAAATCATCTTTAAAATACTTAATTATTTAATTTTAAACATTTATAAAATATTTGGGAAAGAATACCTAAGTTTAAAGCCATTTTTCAAAAGTTATTCAAAGTGCTGCAAAAATTGCTGTGAATGGTGCTTTTAAAGCTTATTTGATCAAAACAACTTTTCTATCATTTAGATATCCATTTTTATAACTTAAATCACTTTTAAAATTCGCTATAGCTTTTCTACGATCGAATTAAAGCCTATGAATCGAGCCTTGGACCTTGGAACAAGCTTGGCCTAACTTGGAAGGAGGTGGATTGCTTGGCCTTGGTGGTAGGAGGTAGTGGCCATGGGGTTTGGATGAGGAACAGAGTGATTTGCCTTAGTTTTGAAGTGGATTGCTTAAGTTTATATACTTATATAAATTTAGTTTCTTTTTGTATTATTTTTCTTCATAATTTTCTTAATGTAAGAAGCCATTGAAAAGCTTGAGAATGAGGACAAAGATGAAGTGGAATAGTGTGTATAATTTTAAAGAGAATGGTCGGTGTTTACATGAAAATTTTGAAAATAAATATCTAATTGAATAATTACTCTTTGCCCCTTTCCCACACCCCGTCCAACCCCTCATGACGCACGATAAGCCCCCCTTGTGCTTCCATGTGTGTGATGATGGTGGTGTGCAAGTGAGTTGATGTTTTCTTTGTAGGGTGGGAAATATCTTGGATATTTATACTTTTTACTATATGTAAATGGTAAGTATGTTTGTATGTATATATGTGTCCACGTGTATGTTAGGGTGTGTATGTGTATGTTATATATGTGCACAAGTGATATAAACATGGTTGCAACCACTTTGAACAACTTCCGTTTGTTAAACCAATGAAAATTGGAAAGCCGATTCCCAGTCACATTTTCACTTATAATTAATTCACATGTAAACGTATAAAAAAATTGAATAATAGTTTCTTATCATTTTTAACTAATTAAAATGATAACAATTGATTTATAAAACCATGTAAATGAATAGTAAACAATTATTTACAAAAATTATTGTTATATACACTATATAGGTTTATAAAACTATTATAAATGACTTACTATCACTCTATAACTAATTAAAATGAATTATTATCATTTTAAAATAATTATTTGAGTATTTATTATAATTATTAAACTATTAAATCTCAATTTAAATTCATAAAGCCATTACTAAATATGATTCCATAATTGATGATGTCATAAATATATTTTATTCCCAAAAATAAATAAATAATTTTATTTCATATTATTGTTAAAATGGATAAATAAGTGTATGTATTCAGCTCCATGTGTGACTTCGGATAATTATAGAGTTGTTTATTGATAAAACGGTTTTTGGTCTTTTTATCGATATTTTTCCAAAGTATATATTTTTGTAAATACTTGTTCAAAATAATCATTATTTATTATTCAAGACAACACAATCTATGTTGAAAAGCTTATATTTTAATATTTTAAAAACTAGAATTGGCCCGTGCTTCGCACACGGACTGTTTATATTATTGTAAATGAAAAGCAAGGGCATTTTCAGAATTTCAAAAAAACGCCGAGAAAGTTGATTCAATGAATTTTCTTTATTAGTAGTAGAGATAAGTATAATATATCAAAGTGATAAACTTGCGGGTCATTACAGTAACTCTCTAACCGACATCGCACGAAATCTCTTCAGCCACTTAATACAATCTATTGAAACGGACCCTTTTCCGATATATCCTTTACCTTTCCTAACCCATAGCCCCGACCATTTACTACTTCCTATATAGAAAAGAAGCTGACCCTCACATAACCACTTAATACTTTCAATCTCTGAAGAAAGTCCTTCGTATTATGATCTGTATCCCACAGTGATGTCTTAATTAGTCCGGCTATTTTTAGGTACTGGTAGCTAGATTACTGAGCAGATTTATCCTACAGAATTTTAGGCTAACCTCCCGTCATCGGTAGCTAGTTATTATAGACGATGTCTTACATCAGTCCCAAAGTTATACTACTAGTAGCCAGATTAGCTAAAAAGAGTTCCATGTGCTTTTGACTGACCTCGCATTCCTATAACTTAGTCATAATTTATAACACTCTCTACATATATTATACACATCTCATCGTTTACATAATTAAGGCCTTATAAGAAACTTTCTTATTTTGCCTTTAACAATAATTACTTTCCTGAGGGAAATTTAATAAAATTAATAACATGTTTAACTACGCCATTAAATGTTACAATTATACGTTAATTATGTTAACATACATATGTGTGTGTGCCTAGCAATTTCTAAGCGTGTGGAATTTATGCCCTAAACTAACATTTAAATGTCAACTCTTTTAACAATTGTACCAGTCTCATTCCATATTATCAACAATGTTAAAATTCCAATATTCATATCCAAAAATTCCAATCAACACTTGTGTACCATTAAAATTTAAATTCAAGTTATAACATTAAAATAATGGAATATATTGATAGTATAAACTTACAATTTTAATTTTATGCTCTTTCAACTCCTTTTTCACATAAGAATAAACAAGAGGATTTCTATTTGATTTATGGAAATAGGTAGTGCAAAGAAATTCATACGTTACACACTATTCCCAAATCAAACCTTAAATCGAATTCAAAGATAAGAATAAGAAGTGGAATAGAAGGTAAAATTATCAAAAACTATAAACCTACACAATTCCCATTATTTCGATATATATATAAATTAAGATTTCAACCTAAAATTGACATTTCGCATTGGAGGAGTTTTGGGAGTTTATAATATGATGTTTTCATAAACCAAAACTCCCTAAGGCATATTCAAACCCAAACTATACTAATCAGTTACTAAAATAGAAAAACTAAGATTTTCACTCACGGTATATCGTTAGCTTTGCCTCCTTTGGATTTGATACACATGTAACAATCTCTTTCAGATCTCTTCTTTTTGATATACAACAAGAGATTTGCATATATAGATTAGATTAGAACTATGAATAAAGTAACAAACATCTATAAATTTTTACTTGAAATGCTAAATAACCTTTTTTGAATTTAAAGGGAGAGACTGATAGAGCTTTGCTACGTTCCCAAAATAATTTATGAATAAAAGTGAATGGGCTATGCACTTATTTATAGTGGTTAGAATGCACGAGAACCGTCGGATTTAGGCTAGTTAAAATAATAAAAATCCGGACATTCAAAATACTCTAAACCCTAGTCGACACTAGTTTCCATCGGTAGACCGCCTCTACCATACTCGTCAACCGCCAACAGTTAACTGGCCCCAAGTGAGTGATCGACCATTACATTGTTTTGGGAAAAGTATTTCGTGTCATTGTTTTTATTTATTTTATTTTTTAATTGCAATTTAACGTTAACGTTTTTTTTTTTTGAAACTGGGTACTTATATTTACAAAGTAGGCAGCACACAAGTCTGCAAGAATCATCATGGCGCACAGTTTAATATGCCAGAGGCAGAGATCGAACTGCCGACCTTGTCGTCAACAGCCTGGCGTTTTACCACTGCACCAAGGCCTCGGACATTTAACGTTAACGTTACTTTTAATGTTTCCTCAACACCCGAGTCTAATTGCTATTAACTTTCAAATTTCAAATTTAAGATTTATTTAATTATTTGAATTTGAATTCTATTTAAATTATTTTGAATCTGAAAACTTCAAATGTCTATAACTTTTCCATTTGAGCTACGTTTTCAACATATTATATGTGAAAATTGATCAGAATTTCATTATGAACAAAATGGCATAACTTTCGTGGTTAAGTTTCGATTTTTGAAAAATTTACATTTTTAACTCTACCATATTTAAATTAATCTAATTTATTTATTTATTTGTGGTTGATTTTATACATATGTACACATTTACATACATGTGCATGCTTGCGCGCACACATACATATAATATGCGTATAAAACCACATACATATATTATAACATATTTAAATATGTTTATATACTTAGGCATTTATATTTTTGACATTAATATGAATTTATAATATGTATACATAAGTATAACATTCATGTACATACGTTAGATGTAAATCTCAATATCTATATATGTGTACATATGCGTGTACATGCATCCAGTAAGAAACAAAGCATCCTTGATCGAATAGTATTTTCCATAGGATGAAAATATTAATTATAAAATGATAAAAATTGATAATTTTGTATTTGGATAATTTATTTTAAAGGACAAAGATGCAAAGATTTTTGAATCCTAGGACATCATTTGCAAAATTCAGTCCAAATAACACCTTCACATCTCATTCACGCGCAAATACCAAATTATCGCTCCCTATGCCATGGCAGCCCACTCTGCCACACCTCATGCTGTCGCACCCCTACGCCGCCCTACACCTGCGCTCGCCGCTTCTCATAGCCATCGCCCTTCATATCCACCACCTTCCTAGCCGCCACCTCCTCAAAGACAAACCCTAAAAAATATAATTAGTCTCTATTTCCCTGCTTACCATGCCCCCTACATCTTCTGGCACATCTCAGCATCATTACACTACTCATCATGGTCGCTAATCATCAATTACAACAAAAAATAACAACTGGTAAAAAATAATGCTATACAGTATCATTATATGAAAAAATGATGTACTAAAAATATATCAACTATAAAATGTTACTAGGTCATATCATTTAAGATGAAAATGATTACACTATTACACGATAAAATTGAAATATAACTCCAGTATTCATTTTTTATTCAGTAAATACAAAACTAATACTACATAATAGCATTATAAAATAATTTATGAAAAATAACATGATAAATAATTTTAAAAAAAAATTAAAAATGATACCACTCCTATAAAGTTATGCGATAACATTATAACTTAATTATGAAAATAATATCACAAACGTTCAAAAAATAAAATAAAAATAATGTGACCTTTACAAAAAAATCATAAAATATTACTAGAAAGTGGATTTGAAAAATATTAACTCAAAAATTGTTAACCCAAAAAGTGGATCAACACCCAGGTATCAGATGAAAGCACCATTCGGATAAAAGTAAAAGAAAAGGTAGAAAATAGACAAGAACATGCAGAAACGTTTATAGTGGTTCAGTGTAATCTCCGGCCTACGTCCACTTCAATCTTTTTTATTAGTTGATCTTTCTTTGGATTACAACTATTTAGATCCGATCTGACAATAATCTAGTGGATCTCAGATTTACAATGGAGTTAAGAATGTTATTTGAGGAGAATAGAAGTGAAGAAAGCGTAATGGAAGCTCCAAGTCTAAGAGTTTTGAAGGAGATCTAACAGAAAGAACCCATTTTTGGTAGCAGGTAGATTGGTATTTATAGAGCAATTGGGGAGCACAGAGTCAGTGGCATAATAGCAATGAAGTCCATGAGATAATGCGAAGTCATGCCAGAAGACCCAAACCGACCCGAGTCAAATCCTAAACTCGATACCGAGTTAAGGTCCTTAACTCGGGGTCGAGTTCAGGTGCTTGGCCCAATCATGGTGAAATTTTCCCAGGTCTTTCTTTTGCCTTTTCTAAGTGCTCTTGCCAAATTTCATGTCATTCCAATTTCGTTTCAATCTCCTATGTCTAGTTGAAGATCCTTTAGTGATAACTCGATACCAACTCAAATTCTTAACTCGTCATTAACTCGGGGTTGACTTAAGGCCTTAAATCGGGGTTGAATTAAGGATTTAGCCAATTTTTAAATCAAATTTCCTAAGCTCAATTCCGTACTCCTTTTAAGTGTGCCTTTAAGTTTCCATGTCTTTCGTCCTCGTTTGAATCTTCTAATCCATTTGAAATCTGGTTTGTTAAAAAATGGGTTAACACATGCCTTCCAAAGTACGCCTTTCGAATGTAAGGTGTGCTTTGCTTAAGAACAAGTTTCAAAAATCAATCTTTGTTTATTGAGCTCTCCGGCTACTTCAATCTTAGTGAATCATGCAGTTTCTTTGGATTCTCTTATCAATCATGATTCATTCCAAACCTATTACAGTCTAAGACTTTAGACTCCACTTAAGTCTAATTTATACATCACAATCATTCTGATTTCATTCAGAGTTATCACATCGCATATCTCATATTACATCACATATCCAAGATCATCCTATGTTTATCCTGAATTCAGCAGTTTTATTCTAATTACAAGATATTCAAATCGTTTTATCAAATCTATATCTTTTCATGGTTCTATTTTTGTATCGTTTTATATTCAATTGAATGTGCGATCTCTTCGGATCGTTTATTGTTTAAGTTAAGGGAACGATCTCTCCAGATTGTTTAGTGTTTAAGTAAAGGAACGATCTCTCTAGGTCCTTGTTGAGCCCGCTTCCTCTCTGGCAAAGGAACTCAATGACCAAACAAGATCATCCACTCACTCTCCAATAATGGGACTTACTTCTTGCACACCAGTCCCGTCTCTTTGGTTGGGACTTAAAGCGATAAATATCGTGGAAATCCATTTGCTCGCTCTTTGGCGAGGGGACTTGCACCCTGCACCCCGGTCCCGTCTCTCTGATCGGGACTCTAAGGCAATCAGAATTAGTCATCACTCTCCGGTGGAATTTCAAAATTCGAATATCCAAATAAAATCAAATAAGCAGAAATCATAAATGTTCATTCTAGACATTCGACTCTAAGCATGACTAGAGACCAATCTAGATTTTATGCAACTTTGAGTGATGGAGGGATATTCTTATCCTAAGCAATCACCTCAGGCATCCGACTTAGCGAGTGACTAGGGACCAATCTAGGTTTTGTGCTCGCCTAAGTGGTCTGGGTTATTATTTTCCTCTCAGGCATCCAATTCAAAGCATGCCCAGAGACCGTTTGGGATCCCGTACATGTGTAAGCGTCCTGAGGTTATATTGCATCATTTATTCAAAGTCGGGGTAAAGGAATTGAAACTGACCACAATCCATCCGATCAAGGGGTTGTCATCCAATGGAAATCTCTGATCCTTAACTTTGTTATGCCCCATGTTCCGACGGTGGGTTTCTAGTTCCAGCTCCTACTGCCATGTATTTGTATTTTGATCTTCCACTCAGGCTTCAAGATCATCTGTTGCAAGCACCTAAGCTCATCCTAGATCCAAATCGATCGTGCCTTCAAGTCATCGGGGCGTCGTTTCAGTTTCCTTTGCTCTATCTCCAGATGCTTCTGCGTTAGCTCCTTGTTCTTGATTTTTAATTATAGCAACCCTAGCTATTCATTATGGTCACATCCATTGGAAGAATCCTTCAAGCATTTCCTGTTATCTTTGTTATCACTTCCTCATGTTTTTCCTTCATTATTCACTGCATCTCTTCCTTGATCACATAGATGGATTGTGAGAATTTGATGACACCTCCTGGCTGGCCTCAGCCTCTGGTTGACTTGCTTTGATTTTAAAGTATTGGGTCTCTTCATCTTCTATAAATCTCAGATTCAAGCTTCAAATTCTCAGATCTAGCTTTGTTCTCAGTGAAAACACCAAAATGTTAACCCAAAAAGTGGGTCAACATCTAGATATCAGATAAAAACACCAGTTCAGATAAAGTAAAAGAAAAGGTAGAAAATAGACAAGAACACGTAAAAGTTTTTATAGTGGTTCGGCGCGATCTACGGCCTACGTCCACTTTATTCTTTTTTATTAGTTGATTTCTCTCTAGATTACAACTAGTTAAATCCAAGTTGGCCACAATCTACTGGATCCCTTATTTACAATGGAGTTAAGAATGTTGCGTGAGAAGAATAGAAGTGGAGAAAGTGTAATGGAAGCTCCAAGTCTAAGAGCGTTGAAGGAGATCCAGCAAAAACAAGCCTTTTTTATATTAGCAGGTATGTTGGTATTTATAGAGGAATTGAGCAGCACAAAGTCAGAGGCCCAATAGTAATGAAGTCTAGGAGATAGCGCGAAGTCATGTCAAAAATCTAAGACGACCCGAGTCAAATCCTAAACTCGGCCCCGAGTTTAGGTCCTTAACTCAGTGCCGAGTTTAGGTGCTTGGCCCAATCATGGTGAAATTTCCTCAAGTCCTTTTGCCCATTCTAAGTGCTTTTGCCAAATTTCAAGTTATTCAGATTCCGTTTCAATCTTCTACATCCAGTTGAAGATGCTTTGGTGATAACCCGGTACCAACTCAAATCCTTAACTCGTCAAATCTTTAACTCGGGGTTGACTTAAGGCTTTAGCTCAAGGTTGAGTTAAGGACTTGGCCAAAATTTCTGAGCTCAATTCTCCAATTCTTTTAAGTTTGTTTCCAAGTTTTCAAGTCCTTTATCCTCGTTTGAATTTTTTTAAGTTCAGTTGAAATCCGCTTTGCCTAAAAAGCGGGTCAACAAAAATAATGTTAAAATTCATTAAAAAACCTATTAAAATAATGTTAATATACTTCATAAACTAATGCTGGAAATCAAAAAATGCTGTTATAAAATAATTATGTGAGATTCAATATAATGATTTATAAGCTACTACGAGAATTTTTAAAAAGCCACTACAATTCAGAAACTGCTACTACAGTTCATAAATTGCTACTGTAAAATAACTTTACGAACATAAATATACATATTGTTATTTATTAAAAAATGATATTGCACATCAGTATTACTATACACATCTAAAATATGTTATAATTGTTAAAAAACTTCTGCTACAATTTTGAAAAAACTGCTACAATTTAGAAACTACTACCGCAATTCATAAAATGTTATTATAAAATAGCATTATGAACATAAATATACTTAATGTATTTTATTTTAAAAAACAAAAAATGATACCATAAATTAGCATTAATATACACATCTAAAAAGTTGTTATAATTGTTTATAAATTGGTACTACAATTTTAAAAAAGTTACTACAATTCAGGAACTAATGGTACAGTTCATAAACTGGTATTATGAACTAATATTACGAACAGAAATACACATAATTATATTTGTTAAATTAATAAATAAATGAAATTATAAGCTGCTACTATAATTTTAAAAGAGCAACTACAATTCAAACTAGTACAATTCATAAAATTATACTATAAAATAGAATTATGAACATAAATATAGGTAACTATATTTATGAAAGGAACAAATAATGATGCTATACAGTATTATTGCTACAAACATCTAAAAAGATGATATAATTGTTTATAAACTAGTACCACAATTTAAAAAATCTACTACGATTATGGAACTGCTCCTACAATTCATAATCCGCTACTACAAAATAACATTATGACAAAAATATACATACTTAATATTATTTAATTAAAAAAAAAAGAATCATTAGTACACACATAAAAAAGGTTATAACTGTTTATATTCTGTTATTGCAATTTTAAAAATGCTTATACTACATTTTCGAAACTTCTATTACAATTCATAAACCGCTAATATAATATAGCGTGATGAATATAAATATACATAACTAATTTACTAGAAAACCAAAAATGATACTACACGGTAACATTACTACATGTTATGTTTTTTTTTCAATTTGTTAATTCATCGTCCTCGGTTTGCTGTTTTTTCTTCTTTTCTACTACTACTACTTTTCCACATCGTTGCTACCACCAGCTACCCCTTCTTCGTCCTTGTTAGCCGTCGTCACACCATCAAAATACTTTAGTTGGCGCTCCTCAAAATCCTCGTTATCGTCGAGATATGTCATCTCACCAACCTACGTCGCTGCCAATGTCGTCGTCAACGCCGTCAAGATATGGCATGCCTTTACTGAAGCAGTTGCGAACATCGTCCAAATTCATTTCCCGTCCCTTGTCCTTCTTAATAAAAGTTGTCCGTATGCAAAATTTAAATGTAAAATTTGCCATTCACGCTGAAAACTGAGAGTGGATCCTAAAAATAAAAAAGGTTGATAAAAATTGTCCTCCATGATTCCATCCTATTTTACTCTCTCTGCATATGATCTTCCCCCCGAACTTTCAAGGATCAGCGTTGAACTATTGCAGTATGGAGCACCGAGCTTCAACATATGTACCCATGTGGCTATAGATATAAAACTAAACGACTTCCAATTGACAAAGTCGTGTATGGATCAATATTTTATTTATTATATTAATGGGTCAAATGCGACGGCTAATATATACATAATTTGATTGTGTGTAGACGAAAGAGAGCAACATCATCTTCAACATGTGCTCTTTATAAAATATAATAATGTTGGTTAAACGAAAAGTCAGCCAGTCCAAGTACTTGGAATGCGATGGCATCGTTAACAATAATATACAAGCATATATAAACAATAATATAAAAAGGGTTTTTACCCTTAAAGGCTCATGACATTTAAGATCATTGTTAAGCCTTTGTTTGTCCAGTTGAAATTTGTGTTGCGTCAAACGCTTTCGACGCATCATTGATGTATCCGATTAGTTTACCCATGAAAATGAATCGATCAAAATGTTACGTTGACGTACGTGTCGGACTATAACTTTAACTAATAAGAGTTAATACCGTGGTCTCTTCCAATCCACATTAAAAAAGGTTTCTCCCCGTTGATAAAAAGAATTCGATAAATGGAACTTTTAAGATATCTTTATGAAATTTTGAAAATGATCTACGTCCATCAATCAATCTTATTTTTGCATCCTCCATCACCATTCTCTTTCAACAATCATCAATTAATAGAATTTCACTATCAATTTGCTTAAAATGAAATTGCTGCGGCAATCAAAACTTCTACATTTATGGTACACATCCATTCATAAAATTTTTTATTAAATAAAAAGTAAGCGTCCGTTTGGTTTCATTCTGTATTTTGAGTTTTGTGTTTTCAACCTGCACTAAGAAATAGAAAGAATAAAAAAAAAAAGATTTATGATGTTTAGACATTGCGACGACCAGCGGACAAAGAAGGAGTTGGATTGTTCTCCGGGCTTTTGTTATCCCTCGAAACACCAAAAACAAAATAAACTTAATTTCTATTTTACATTTTAATTTCATTTTTCAAAATTGTTTGTTTTTTAACAATACGTACAACGGACGCGCTTTTGTATAAACGAAAACACAAAACTAAAAAACGACAAGTCGAACGGGATCTAAATATTTCTAGCTATTAGATGCATACATATGCAAACACATTCCGCTTTTATTAAATTTTCCCCCTTTGTTCTCCATCCCATTTCAAATGCACCTTTCTTGCTTTCTACCGTGACACAAAGTACATATACTTTTACAAATAGCAAATAGTATACATGTTTTTTCTTCTTAAACCAAAACAACGAAAGCTTCGTTAGTATGAATTTATGAAATCTGTAAGGCTCTACGTGTCTTTGTCCTAGATCTACATGCCCCCCCTGTTTTTCTGGTCTTAACCCCTATGGCTGTACGTTCACATTCCGGTCTTCATTTCTGACTTCAGCATTACCCATCCTCGAGCTACTAGCTCACCCAAGACCAACCATTATGATCCATACTGATCTGTTCTGGCGGGTGCGTGTTTGAGGGAGGGGTTGCTCCATTATGTCTCGCTTCACTCTCTTTTGTATTTGCTCTACCTTCCGGGCTTTGATGCATTATTCCATTTTCATCGTATATTTACGGTGATATTCGAAGTGTTATAGAATTGACTACATTATCCACTGGGTTATGAAACAGGATTTTGCTGGAACAACCGGAGAAGAAGGATATGGTATGTGCAGATCTAAGATTAAATGGCAGGAGATTAGCGGAAGTTATATAATCAAGTATCCTGATTAATACATTAATGACCGTGTTCTGTTGTAGCCTGTTGACGCAGCAATACTGTGAAAAAAGCATGTTAACTCTCACCTAGAAGCTTCCAGTGTTGTGAATTTTTATTCATTTAAACTTACCCGCAATCATTCTCTGTGTCACCGTTATACTAGGAATGTCATTTGATTAGCTTCCAATGGCTTTGCTGTCACACATTCTTGGTATCAACATGAACTATCAAAAACGTCTTTTTATATATTATCAAATCTCACTTAAAAATAGAATCTAGTATTAAACTTCTTTTACAAATTCAAAAGCAAGATCCAACGATTAAACGTGCTTTACAAATTCAAAACGCTTATAAAATAAGATCTAAAATTAAACTTCTTTTACAAATTCAAAATACTTCTCTACGACCATACAATTCTTAATATCGCTTGAAATAAAAAGTCGTTTTTTTGATTGATTTAAACATATTCAATTTATAAGAAAAACAATTCCTGCTCAAAACACGTGCCGTAACACTCATATATGATATATGTGATATGATGATTTGTTTGTAAATACTATTTTAATATTGTGTAACCCATGCGTCACACACGGTAATGTTGTAAAAGAAATTGTCAAATATACATATTTAAATAGTCGACGTACAATGTAATATGCTAAGGTTAAACATTTTTTTTATTTTAGCATGTTAAAATGTTATGTTTTTATAGTAAAATATATTCAAAAATTATTTTCGAATAGTTAAAAATAATCATATATTCATTATTTTCATATTCTAACTATTTAAAATGATAGATTTTGTTACAAATTAGGTTAACGATAGTATTTCTAAAGTTTAAGGAAATTATACGTTAAAGATACTATTTTATTGATTTATACGTTTAAAAAATGTGTGTGTGTGTGTTATTGTTATTTCCAAAATTTTATATTTTAAAACATTTTACGTAATTTTAAAATAAGTGTAATTTATATTTTGAAATTAAGAAATTATACGTTAAATATGACTGATATACCTATACATGTGAAATGATTTTTAGTGTTTATGTATATGATAAATTTTAAAGAAAAATATAGATGTAATATGTTCCTTTTTGAAGTAATGTTGACTAACTTCATGATCCTGTGTGTTTTGATGCGCATTCAAATTGCAAATCTGTATTGATAAGAATTTTAAATGTAACATGAGATATTAAGGGAAAAACTATTTTTTTTAATTTACTAAAATTGTGGATAATAATAATTATAATAAAGTAATAGAATGTATCACATGCATTGCACATGCTAATTTTGTAAAAACATGGTACTCATACTTTAAATGTTGTTAAAATAAAATTTTGCTATGCATTGTTCAATATACCAATCATAAATTAAACGTTTTATTATTGTTTGCCTATAATTTTTGTTAAGTGATTCAGATATTTTTATATTTGAAAGAAATATCTACCATGTGTTACTGCTAATGCGGTATATAAATTGAAATTGTCATTTTGTTTATAAATTATCAAAGAATTTAATGAGTATTAATTACTTGAATTTATTTATATAGTATAGATTTATAGTGTTTGGTTAACTTAAATACATAGATTTGAATGTAAAATAATAAAAGAAAATTGATGAAAACTTTGTAAATGATTGTAGAAATAAAAAAATATCGGTATATATGAATATAAAATCATGGAAAAAATTAACATAATATTTTGGATAACTATAAAATGATAATTTATATGGATTCAAAAAAAATACCGAAGAGAATTAATGAGTAGGAGTGAAAATTTTATAATTATTTTGATGATTTGTGATCTTTAAACTTCAATCATTTAACTAATAATTTATTAAAATCAATAATTATACATTAAACTTGTTCGTATTGTTTTTTATGTGATCCATATTTATACTATTTTGTTACAATAAGCGTGATATTTTATTGGCATGGTCATCTATATTATTTATTAGACAAATTAACAAATAATGGTTAATTAATATTTTTAAAATAATTTACTATGAAATTATTTAATTAATTTAAATAATATAAATTGTACATGAAAATCGAGGACTTTGAAAATAATTGTAGAAAGCAGAAAGTGCAGATTTTTGAATGTAAAACGATAGTGTAAAATTAATAAAATTTTATAAACAATTCAAAACTAATGAATTGTATTAGTCTTCAAAATAAAATTTTAATAAATATCTAGAGAAAATTAAGAAGAGGGGAGAGAAATGCTAGAATTAACGTGCTTTAATGTTATTTAATAGATTAATAGATTAGAGTGGCGAAATTGCTAGTAAATTACAAGTTTTAAACAGAAACCAAATCCGATCCGCAAAGGCCCCAATAAAAAATTAAAAATTAACCAACGTAAAGTTAGAGCCAGGTTAGTTGACTCAAACCCACAGAAACGATCAATAAGTTGCAAAAACAATAACCCCTTCTCCAAGTCTCCTCTTTACATCTCCCTCATCGGATCTCAAAAATGGGAGCCGCACCCGACATGAGTGGGGCCCAATTGATCCCGCAAGAGGAAATCGAGGTTGATAATTCGATCAGCGATTGCAGAAACTGGCCACCTGGCTTCCGATTTCATCCGACCGACGAGGAACTCGTTCTGTATTATCTCAAACGTAAGATCTGTCATCAGAAGATCAAGCTCAACATGATCGGCGATGTTGATGTTTATAAGTGGCACCCTGATGAATTACCAGGTACATATATGTATTCTATTCCGATGTGTTGTTATCATATTATCGATTGCATGAAGAGGACTAATGAGATGGTGTGGATATTTAATTTTATCTAATTTTGTAGGAAAATGATTACTGTTAAAATTGTTTGGATTGGTGCAATTCACACAGGCCTATTCAATTTTGTTATGTTATTTTTTACTTAACACTTTAAACTATTCATTGGGTTCATGCTAAGATATTTTTGTTAGTTTCAGTTACACCGGCTGAAGTTAGTAATTGCTAGTATGAGTTTATTAACATGCTTTCGAGGGGATTTTGGTTCTATTAACACTCCTATAATATTGGGTAGATTTTGGTTCATGTCCCTTTTTGTGGAGACACAAGCCTCACAACCCTATAAACCAAATACTTCTTTGTAAAGTTGTCGGTCGAAATAATGTTAGAATCAATGTTGTAAATTTCTTCTTGGTCAATATTGAATCTAATATTTCTTTGAATGTTATATTAATATCAAATTTTGAATTGAATATATGTAAAAATTGACACGTACATGTAAAAAAATACAGCTAACTTAAGTATTTGTCATGCATAACAAGGTCATCAAAACGGGATTCAAATCGTAAATCGTAATGCTCAAATTTTAAATCAAAACAGGATTTAAATCTTAAATCGTAGATTTAGAAGGTCCATGTTTTAAGAATTGTAGATGCTTTAAAATTGATTATGACGTAAGAACTTTACATATAAAACTTAAAATACCGTTTTTTCTCTTGTTTCATTATTATTTTACTTACAAAACACTAGAACTAGAATCGTGGATGATAAATATATTGAATATATAAGGATGCATTGAATGATTTTTCTCAACTGCGGTTTTAAGTGAGTTTGGATCGGAATATGTAAATTGAATCGGAACGGGAGAGATCCGATCCAAAACGGGATTTAAATCGTAAGATTTTAAGATTTTTGATAACGATGATGCATAATAATTCTCATTGTGCAAAATAATTGGTGGGCAAATTTTTGTATGGGCAAATATTTGTCATACAAAAATTTGCAATGCAATTGTTAACTTTGCACTACTGACATGTGTTGGTTGTGCAATAACACAAAATATATGCATTTTTTTTACATGTACGCATGACAAGTGTAATTCAAAGTTTTAAAAGGCAAAGATATACACACAAGATGTTTTTGTACTCGTGAGGTACACGTAACTTTCCAGATAAACAATACACAATAAACATATCAAAGAATTAAACATGACTTAGTAAGCAGTGTTGAACTGTAAAATAAATAACGTCAAACGTTCGACGTGATTATAATTTATAGTACATTTCGTTTTAAAACTTTCTAAATTATGACATATACATTATTTATTATTGTACAATATACACATAAACATAACATTTAGTTTTATCAGCCCCTTTACTTTAAGACAATAATAGTAATACACTGATCCATTTAACCACACGAAGCAACAAATAAGTAAAATTTTCTCTTCCTTTCTTTACAATTTTTTTTTAAAATGTGTTCAATTGATTTCAACTTGAAATGGATTTTGGAAATCAATTCCTAAATGGAATCCATTTTAGAAATTTCCAAAGTGAGATCTTTTTTAAAAATCAATTTCATAATCTATTTTGAAATTGATTTTTTTTCAATTAGTTTTTAATTTTAAAATACAGTACATACTTTTTTTCATTTTGTGCAAGTGTGTTTTTTGCCTGGTTGAACATTGAACAAAATGAACAATTGATTAGGTTATTTTTAGACGGTTTATACTAAAGTAAAGCAATATTTTTTCCCCCATAACCAAGCCCATATGCCTCAGCAATTCGAGGCTTGTGACTCATATACAAAATATGCCTCATAGGTGTCTGAGACGTATGTCTCAACGGTAAAATGCCTTTTTGTGTAGGCTTCAAGACGTTTTAGCTCCATTTTTTCATGGGACGCCTAGCGGTGTCAATCTTGTACGAGTATTCGTTGTGCGGGCAGGTTTAGAGTCGAAAACGTTCGCTTGATTCTCAGAACACAAATTGAACCAAGAATAAATATACAAAATTGAGTCTATTTGAGTTGTTCGGTGAATTTTATATTATTCGTACAAGGTACAAGGCTTCAACCGGAACTTCAGGAGTATGACCGTTCCATCTCGGTTTCATCAAAGATCAAGATGGAATACAACCAAAATTTCTGTTATAGCCTATTAAACCATATTTGAATCCTTCATCGGTCTCAACATTTTCATTCATAACATTTTCATTTAATACGTCAACTTTTTCATTTACCAACACTTCATCGGTCTCAACATTGTCATCAATGTCTTGATACAATCATATTTGAAGTTGAAGGTTGAGATTAAATTTCTACTTGAAATAAATAAGAAATTAAACAGGTGATTTTGTGAGTTGATATCCATTTTGTTTAACTTTTCTATTATTAGCTCTGAAGTTTTGTTTTCGGAACTGAATCTGATTTCTATTATCTTCGTTGTTCCTATACTCCTAAGAATGATACAAATTGACTTTTGAATTGAAAGATACAATCAATTCATTTTGTGTTAAAATCGATCAACCTTCTCACTATCGTTACTCGGCTTCATTAATAAAATCTGATTCATACTTGATTGAGAGGTTTATACGATAATTCAGGAATTATCATTCATTATCAAAGTTTTATTTTTTAAACCAAATAATCTATAACAAACTAAAATAGAAAATTAAAATTATTTCTAATATCCATACAATAAATCTTAACATTGAGATTTGTTAATGAGTGATTGAGTTCGATACATCGTATATGCAATTCCAAACAAATTATTCCTAATAGATTAAAATCAATATGCAATTTAAACAAAAAATTTAAACCTTTAAAAAACTAAAAGGGATCACTATACATGCCATCAGTATTGTATACAACTAGCAATTAGAAATCTGAAAATGAAAATTTGGAGTATTGCAGTTTGCAGAATAACATTGAATGCAAATTGATGGGGGCTGGTGCACTGGAGTTTGAAGGCTTGGAGGATCTAGGTTGGAGCGTGACAATAAGGGAGTGGCAGTGTTGAACGACGTTTTTTCTTTTCTGATATAGTTTTTAGTTCGTGATTATATATTTTGTCCCTTAGGTTGCCCAATTAGGTTGCTTAATGGGCCTTGATGAAGGACCAGGCCGAATACGAGGATGGTCAAATTCCAAGGGGGGTTCGAATTTGGTGTCATAGTTGTATAAACTGGTTTAATAAAGTCCAATATTACTAATAAAACACTATGATATCTGTACAAGAAAATTAAAAGGGAGTCAACTGCCCTATGGACGTCATGGGGTTTTAACCCTGCACATACTAAAATACTAATGTGTGCATACATATGCTATGTGTGTATTCTTGTCTCTAGGATACACAGCTATAAAAACACTAGTGTTTTATTGTTAACACTGAAATTATGTCTTCAAATGCACTCAGCTATCAATTCCCATATAATCAGCTGTTTTTCTTTTTTCTTTCGTGGATACCGTCTAATAACTTCATTTTGAAATTTGTGTAGGAAAATCGTTGTTGAGAAGCGGTGATAAACAATGGTTCTTCTTCAGCCCTAGAGACAGGAAGTATCCAAACAGTTCAAGGTCTAATCGTGCTACAGCGAATGGATACTGGAAGGCTACAGGCAAAGACCGTACCATCTCTCAAAACTCCAAACCCGTTGGTAACAAAAAAACTCTTGTCTACTACCATGGGCGGGCACCAAAAGGACAGCGCACTGATTGGGTGATGTATGAGTATTCATTAGCTGAGCAAGTGCTTATTAATCTAAAAAACGTGCAGGTACTAAAATAATTGTCAAATTTTATTTGTAATGCTAAACAGTAAAACCATTGTCCACACTTAGCCTCATAACTAACATTCTACCTGTATGAATACTATCTTTGAAGAATGGAATGTTGTTGGTAAACAGTTATATGTGTGTTTATAAGTGAGGTAAAATGGACAAATAATTGAATTAGGGGGCATAATACCACAGTTGGGCTTAAGACCAATGTGGAGAGGAGGGTGTCTTCCAATGTGGCAGTGTATAGATTTTCATATCTAATGTTTTCTTTATCCGTATCTTACTTTTGCAGGATTATTTTGTTCTATATAAGCTTTTTAGGAAGAGTGGACCTGGTCCTAAAAATGGAGAGCAATATGGTGCACCATTTAGAGAAGAAGAGTGGGATGAAGATGTTGTAGATGACAATCACATGAATCAAACTAACAGCAACTTCCAAATGATTGAAAATCCACCTAACAATTCAGTTGACAATGAATTGCCAAACGGGGATATGAACGCAAACCAAAATCATGATTTGGATAGAATGTTGTCACAAGTAGCAACTGAGCTCGATGTCGTTCCACTAAATTCTGAGTTGCATTCTGTGAATAATGGTTCTGGAAACCAGGTTGATAATAATGCAAGAAACGAGAGAGCATTGAATCTAGAGCAGAACTCACTTCCAAGTTATGATTTAGAGGATATTTTGCTGCAGCTGTCAAATGAGCAAGATGTGATGCATCAACTTCCTGATTCTACTTCCTATGCTCCAAATGTAAGTAAATGTCATCACAAATTGAACTCAATTGCTTCACTCAAATTTTAGTCGAAATAATGACAAAAATCAGTTCAACTGTATTGATGGACGTGTTTGTGAATCAACAAAACTTTTTTCAAACATCCTGGTGAAATGTTTTACATTTTAATTCTTAACTGAACTTAGTTTAGGTTATGACTCTGCAACATGCTGATTGATGCAGCATCTTTTTGTTCAGTAATGTGGTCTAATTTGTACTTCCAATATCAGGTGTTACAGGGAAATGGTGCAAGGGATGATGATCTTGATATAAACAATTTTATGACCCCATCGCATTACATCAATGAAGTCCCTGTCCAACAAACTAATGCTGAAGAAGAGTATCTTGAAATTGAAGATTTAATAAATTCGGACTGTCAAGCTCAGAATCCAGATAATATGAACTACAACAGTGAGCTCAATCATATTGGTGATCAGTTTGTTTTTCCTGATGAATATTTTGATACACAGATGTTTTTAGAGGATGCTATGGGATCTGATTCAGGAATGAATCAACAGAATACATACTGGAATGATTTTCTAAACAATGAGCAACAGATGCCAGCTTCTAACATCACTACAGATTTTCCAAGGCTTGAGCAACATTTTAGCTCCTCGACTACATCTGTAGAGCTATGCACAAATGTTACTGCATCATCTTCAGGTGTGATTTCGTATTATGCACATATTTATATGATGCAATGAGGGGTTCCAGTCAGTATACTTTATTTCTCATTCTTATATTACTAATTATGTAGGTGTAATGGGTGCTAATAACAATAATACAACAGAGTCGTGGTTTGATTCAAATCTTTCAGCATTCTTAGGTTCTATCCCTAGTAGCCCAGCATTTGCATCTGAAAATACACTACTTACCAAAGCACTAAATCGAGTTTCTAGCTTTAGAGGAGGTCGTAATAAAGAAATGAGAGATCCGTATGCTGCAGTTAATAATAACAATGGCATTATTGTTCGTAGAGGGCGGCAAAATGGTGGATTTCTATTTACCTCTTTTCTTGTAGGGCTGGGAGCAGTTGTTTGGTTTTTAAGTATTGGCATCACTGTACAGATCTTCAAGGGATTCTGGAACAGATACTTCTCTTAAGGACGCGCCTGATACTTATAACTATTAATGTACAATTTAGAGTTTTTGGTGGTGGTGATGGAATTTTTATCATGGTATTTATGCTATCTATTACTGCTTTTTTAAGTTGGGTTATAGTCACTGTATTTTATTTTCACCAAGCATGAAAACTATGTAGGCTAATGCTTTGAGCGAGTCTTTTGGTTATGCAGATTGATTCACATATTCAAGTTGAAGAACATGGGAAGATAAATGCCACTAGGCAAGTAAAACATATTCGTCTACCATTACCAGTTTTGATATGAAAAAAATTCTTGATTGATGGAAGAGCGGTCCTTCGTTATTTATTACCAAAATCCAACGACAAGTCTGACGGATGACTGTGCAGAAGCAGATAATAATAATAATAAAATATAGGATCATCACAAAAAGACATAATAACCGAAAGATTATTATGTGTACATGGTTCCATTGAAATAAATATGTAACAAATGTGAAGCACTGAAATGATATGGGACTGTGGGAGCATCTGTTGATGCACGGCCGCGTTGAAAGGATTGACTGCATCTGAACGAGAATGCCGAGGAGGAATGAAACATGTTTCAGTAAATTGTACATATTGAACAGGCCGAGAAAAGATGAACGAAGGCTTGATCTCCCACAAAGCTACAAAAAAGCAAGTAAACCCTGCATGTGATCTGACTGTGAACTGGACCGTGCAGGTGGCTGCTGACAGTACAGATCTGGGATACATTAACTGATGCAAGGTAGCATGAAGTAAATGCAAGGAGCGAACTGAAGAGGGGTGAACAAGAGCCAAAAGTGCGAAGATGAGACAATGGTGCAAGCAAGAAGGCAGCTGAGGCATGTAATTGGCAAGGTGATTAGGTGAAGGCGTGCTGCTAACCAAAATGTATAACAGAGACCTGCTGAAAAGAATAGGTGTAGCAGAAATTATGTTGAAGCTTGGAAAGGAATGCAAGCCGCAGCAATAACGAAATGATGACTGGAAGAGCAGCTGAGTGGACAATCATCACTAGTTGTAGTCAAGCAAAAGCAACGGTTGGCTAGCGCGGGAAGCATCGTCATCCGTGATCGACTTAAGTCGATCTCTCAAACTCGAATGCTCTTTAGACCATTACCAACAATCTGACATGTTCACTTCGCTCTCTCTCATGTTTTTCAACTGAGCGAACGAGCGACGCACCGAGATTAGATAACAACTAGCCACAGACTGGTTTTGGTGTAATTATAACGGCGAAATCTTCGCCGTTATAAATTTATAACCTAATTCATCAAGCCCAGCCGCCACAATTCATTTTCCATCTTTCCCCGTATCAGCCGAAAACCATTACCATCCTCTCTTAAAATCACTCCAGCAATCCGAATCCGTCAGTATATACCTAAATTAAAGCTCGTTTTTGAGATCCATACTCGAAAAAATATCTAGATTGTTGAAAAATTTCGTCAAAAAATTCATGCACAGAGAAGGTAGTAGTAGCGGTACCGGAGGCGCCGGCAGGAGCGGTGAAGAATAGATTATTATACCGTACGTGCACGAAGCAAGGAATAGAAGATCTGATAGAAGCTGTCGAAAATCTCGATAATCAGGACGGAGGCGAAGACAAAGGCAGTCGCGGAGGCCGCAGGGGTGGGCAAGCGGGCATGATGCGTAGGTGTGTGAGGCAGATTTTCGCTAGAGTCGTCGAGCTTGATGAATTTAGGGATCCGAACCTTAGCGCGGTGAAATTGCCTATGCTTTCTAACTTTCGCACTTTTTCAGAAGGCGAAGTACATGTCAGAACACAGACGAGTTTGACCGTAAGTATTTCTTTATATGATTAAAATAATTGCAGTACGTTGTTAGTTTAAATATATAGTATGATTTTATTTAACATCAACAGTCGTAGAATATCCGTTCGCGGGCTTCTTTAGCGAACACACGCTTAGATATTTTCATGCAAATTTGGCAAATAAAGATAGAGTCGTAGCACTTTTACACGGGTTTGGATTACACCATTTTTTAGGTACCATACACTTAAAAAATCAGTTAATTTATCATTCCGTCCTTTAACTTGTTAAGTACCCTACAACTCTAGGAATCAACAATGTTATAAAAGGTGATTTGCAATTGTGCGCAGCTATTGCTTTACGGTGGTATAAAACCGCTCACAAGTTCCACTTTTCTTGTGGTGAGGTACAAATTAGACCGCTTGATTTCTCTATGCTTACTGGCATTAGGATTCGAGTGGCCGTTTTTCCATCGCTTTCATACGATGATGCTTAATGACGTGATTCGGTACTTGTTTATGATCTTCTACCACACTTCAACACTTCCGCTGCATCATATTAGACTAAAGGCGCTATTAGAGTTAGCACTATTCATGCTGCCATACACAACATACTATGTCATTACTCTTCAGATGATGATCTGGAGCTTGTGTGTTCTATAGCACATAGGTAACTTTTTTTAGCACCTCGAGCAGTAGTTTAGCGGTCGGGTTTATTAAGGTCCCATCTCATTTGGATTTCAGTAGTGTTGTTCTATATGACCGGGGTACGCCTATTCTTGCGTACTTGTACAGATGTTTCGACATACAGTGCACCACTACAGATGTACATGTTTCATTATTTGGCTTTTGTGAGTTACTATAGTACTGATATTTTGAATATTCCAAGAATTTTCATTTCGTCACTTTGACTTCAGACGCGTCTACTTTTTTCCCTCTTCTGTCATTTTGATGCGCGGGTAACAGAGGGCCTAGAGATAATGAATCCCGTCATGTTTTTACGGTTTCCTACAACCAAATCGATTTGAGGATGTATAGACATTAGATTATATTGCATCCATATCATGATAGTGTATCTATCGGCCTTGATTTTATAGGTATTGCTAGGATGCTTGCCGAGCGGAGATTTCCACTCCTGTCTTATCCCTCGACGTTTGGTGTATATTGGTATCTTGGTGAGAGGTGTTGGAGACAGTTGTAAGACTTTGATGCTAATCCCGATGATTCACACCCTCATACCTATCGCTGTATGATTTACCCTTCAGAGCAACTAGACCTGGCGAGGGCAGGTGGTTGGTCGGGGCCTTTGTTATTACCGGTCCATCATACGTTGACTTCTAGCGTGGATTTTACAGTGGATCCACTGATACCATTATCCATGCAGCGACAATAGATTTAGTCGGTCCATCTGCTATACGCCACGACATACATCCCCCAGTTGTCGAGGATCTTACCCAGCCCAGTCAGGGTTACCGTGCACCCGATCACGTGTCGGCTGCTTCTCACTTCGGATGGACCATAGTAGTTCCTTCCATTGGAGCAAACCATTATGTTGGCGTGTTTCATCCTCCAGCGCATGATCAGTACCTGATTCCGAGCCAGATATCCTACGCTTATGCAGATGGGGACCAGACATACATGATATGTAGAGCACAGACATAGCCTAGATTACTATGATAGCGGGCTACGTCGGCAGGCAATGACAGCAGCACGACTGCAGGCACAGCTGGAGGAAGAGCGTAAGAGATTTGCTGACATGCATATGTACTACGAGCATTTAACTGGCCCGAGCGGTGGTGGAGTGGATGGTGATGAGAGACGTCGTCGACGTCATACACGTCCACGTACGGATGGATGATCTTATGTATTTTGTTTCATTTGTGTTTCTATATTGTTTCTGTACTTATTCTTTTATTCTGATGTACGATATACCTATTGTATTCGGTTTATGTATCGATGTGATTATCATTCATGTTTCTGCGTCGTTGGTGTTATTATTCATGTGCTGTGATGTATGATATATTTGTTGTATTCAGTTTATGCATTGATGTTATTATTTTTCATGTTTATGTGCTGTTGGCAGCTGTACAGATATTTTTCCAAAAGCATAGATAACCATAACCTAATAGTACAGACAATTACATTCATTAGCAGCAAACATACCACTTTTTATAATTACCATAACCTTGCTCTCGTTTTCTTATAATTACCAATTTGGCATTTTTCGCTTCCCTTCTATATATACACACACACACACACACTAGTTTACATCTACTACTTCACGATCATCTATTCCTTCTTCACTTCAATCTACATCCTTACATTCATTTACTCCTCACACCGATGCCATCCTGGCTCTCTTCTATTGACTTTGATATAGGAGGTTACGTGCTTTTGGAAAGTCCATGCACTGATAAGGATTGACTTATCGAGTATCAAGAGCAGCACTACGAGGACATCCGAACTGAGTTCCCAGATCTTAGCCAACTAAGACTCCAGGAGGACATTCAACCTCCATATGAACATCAGGTTGTACAAAATGTATATGAACAAAAGATAAGACTTTCTACAAACACAAAGAAATGCCGAGAAGTTCGTAATGAACGGATTCAGATGGAGCAGGAAGTTAACTCTCCTTCATTACTATATTGTGTTTGCGGAGTGTCAGTTATGTATTCCGCCATGCGAAGCAGAAACGACATTGGACGACACCATTATAGATGCCATAACTTTCCAATTGGTTGTGGTTTATGGGAATGGATTGATGATCCATTCCCTCGTCGAGTAGTGGAATATGCAAACGAACTGGAACAAGAACTAGCCATACTACGTGACAGGCTGAGTGCACTATTATTTCAGCGTGGTGGTGGGAATAACTAACATGCTGAAGTATATACTATGTTGAAGTATGTCGTATGTTATGGTATGTTTGAGTCTGTTGTTTGTTTAAGTATTGTTTTTGTTCTATGTTTAAGTATGCTGTGGTCTGTTGTAGTATGTTGAAGTATGTCATATGATGTGGTATGTTCGAGTCTATCATTCACTTAAGTATGTCTTTTGTTGTATGTTTAAGTATGTTGTGGTATGTTGTAGTATGTTGAAGTATGTTGTATGTTGTGGTGCGTTTAGATGCATAGTTTAGTCTCCAAATTACATCGAACATACACAACTCATATTACTACAGGTGGACATGCATTAAACTAATACAAATCATAGAATACAAGTTACCCAGACTTATACTCATGGACATAAACCGACCTAAGACACTTGGACAAACACATGGACATACATCGTACGTTGAGATAGTACTCACTCAAACTGTCCAATATAATTTACCCACAAATCGTACATAGTATGACCAAAAAAATGTGCTTGATGATCCATAAAATAGAGGGAGTCAAAAGTTGATCGGGTCATTTGAAAAACATTATCTCGTTCTACCTCGGTTATAATTCTCCGGTACCTCCTGCAAGCTCTAGTAAATGTAATAAATGTACTTCTAGCATCCAAATTTCGTCTTCTCAGTCTACATTCTGGATGATTGTTGTAAGCATCGTTGACTGTGACCAAAAATCTTCATCGACCTCCTCTTCCATGTGTCTTGTATCAGCCTGAATATAGGCTTTAATCAACACCAAATAATCATGGGGAGTCCACGTCTGATTTTCCATCTGGAATCCTATGAACCTCTCATGCCAATACTTAGTGTATAAATAGTAATCATGGGGATTGCAATTGTATCGACGTGGAGTTAACCGAAATCAATCAATGGCCTCTGAAACATACATTGTAGCCATTACTATCATGTCCTTTCCAACATTGTAGCTACACTGTAGCCATTATGGCCTCTGCAAACGTACATTGTACCATTACTGTCATGTCCTTTCCAACACTATAGCTACACTGCAGCCATTATGGCCTTTGCAAATGTACACTATACCCATTACTTTCATACCCTTCCAACACTATATGGCCTCTGCAAACATACACTGTAGTCATTACTGTCATGTCCTTTCCAACACTGTAGCTACACTATAGCCATTATGGCCTCTACAAACGTATACCGTAGCCATTATGGCATCTGCAAACGTACACTGTAGCCATGATGTATGATTTGTTGTATTTTGTATTCCATATCCTTTTGCCTCCTACACTTATATATACTTGCATTCCGATCTACTTCAACACACAATTGTAAAAAACTAAAACAAACTAATAAATCAAATTACTTAGTGCTCGACAACCATGGGTCCTAACCTATACTACCTGTACAAACAAGACATGAATCAGAGCTACGACAATGAACAAGAAATGGACGATGAAACGACAGAGTTTCAAATTCAACAAGCATCGGTAGGATATTCTTACTTTTTGGTGAAGGATTTACAAGTAACCGTCGTGGTAGTATACCTGGACAGATTGACCGAAGAAATAAGAAGTACTATAAGGATGGACATGAAAGGCTTATGAAGGACTACTTCATTGACAATCCAACCTACGATATAAATTTTTTCGGGCGTCGATTTTGGATGGGCGCGGATGTTTTCTCTAAAATTTATCTCAAACTTTATGAAAACAACCCATATTTCATTTATAGGCTAAATGGAGCACTAGAACCTAGGCATTCTTCCCTATAAAAATCTTGGTTGCTTTACGTATGTTAATCTATGGAATAGCTGGTGATCATATGGATGAATATTTTAGAATTGCATCATCAACAACATTAGAGTGCATGAAGGAACTCCATAAAACAGTGATTGAACAGTTCAGCGAGGAATACTTACGAACATCGGGACCGAATGATGTGAACAGAATACTAACCAGAGGAGAAGCTAGAGGTTTTCCAGGTATGTTTGGAAGTTTGGATTGCATGCATTGGGTATGGAAAAACTATCCAAAAGGTTGGAAAAGGAACATTCACAGGACATAAAAAGGTGCCAACGATGATCCTTGAAGTGGTTGAAACCGATGATTTATGGGTTTGGTATGCTTTCTCTGGAGTACCAGTTTCGTTAAATGACATAAATGTTTTGAAACAGTCATACCTGTTCTCTGAACTGTCTAACGAAATTTCAACGGACATTATATATAAATTTGGTAACGTCGAGCATCAAACTGGATATTACCTAGTCAATGGAATTTACCCAAACTGGAGAACTTTAATACAAGGCTTTAGAGTCCCAATAAATGAAAAGAGAGCTATTTCACTTAAGTGGCAAGCTACAAAAAGGACATCGAACGTACGTTCGGTGTCTTACAAGAAAGGTTTCAGATTTTACGAAATCCTGCTCGATTTCATGACGTAAGAGTTCTATCTGAAATTATGCATGCATGTTTAATAATTCATAATATGATTGTAGAGTCTGAAAGAGGTGGGTATAAAAATCAAAGGACTAATTACCGGACATGTTTAAGGGTTCTAACAAAAGACCCGATAGAAACATTAACTCAATGGAGGAATATGTTGCCATGGTACAACATATTGAAGATCAAGCTGCACACTTTCCATTGCATAAGCAGTTGGTGGACCATTTGTGGGCACATAGAGGAAGGAATAGTAGGAATCCACAGTCATGCTTATAGCAGCTGTTTCTGGAATTGTTGATGAGGTTTTATGTTTGCTAGTTTGTTTACTGTATTATGTTTTAAGCTTTGTATATTAACAATTTCATAATATTATTATGGAACTTGTTTAATAAAATGATGTATGACCTTGGTTCAAAATATAGAATGCTACAATAAAATTATAACAAGTACATCACAAGTACACACATAAACCAAACGATATTTAGAGATACTACAAAGATACAACACAAATACACACCAACCATTACAATGCAACCGCACATCTAAAACTCATCCCTATACGTGCCACTTCCGCTTCCACTATCTCTAACTTTATTAGAAGTTTCCAACTGCTCGATTACTAGTTCTTGCTATAAAGGAGAAAGCCTATTGAATCACAAGTCATCGGTTTCATATAATTGTTCTCTCGCATCAAAGCTTTCTTCTCCTCATGGGCTCATCTGTTGAACTCTCGATCCTCCATGATAGCCTTCTAAAAGTCCATTTCATCACGAGTTCTTTGTGTTGAAAGGTTGGCTATATGCTCTCTTGTTTCTTTAGTAGACGTCTCTAAAGTTCCTACAAATCTAAAAAATTCTGCATTGCGTTGGTCCAACTGAATTGACTTGTTTCTGCCAAGAGATCATCCATCACTGCTTCTAAATAGTGGAGATATGTCCTGCAAACTTGGATCGCTTCCTAGACTTGAATAAGAGTAGTTCATTCTTCTGGTAGATTCTTCCATTTTGATAAACTAGAGAGAATCTCAAAGCACTCTTGGAATTTGAATGGTTGACCGTAGTGCAACTGATAGGCCTTATGCGATTCTTCAATCTATAGAACAAATCCAAAAGTATATGAATGTACAAAACTAGTCAAACACATTACAATATCATAGAAATGTAAAAAAATATTATACTTACAATGTCATAAGGAGTGACACCACTTTGCTGCCTATTCTGAAATCTGGTAAGTATTGCCAAATAGTTTTGGCATACGGAGTCTATAACTCGATATCCTCCTCTAAGCGATCTCCGTATTCTCTTCAACGGTTCCAAGGTGTTGTAAAAATCTGCAACTCCTTTCCCAAAATTTCTGGCCTTTCATATTATTTCTAGAAATACTATCTTGCAAAATGCGTATACATGATTTAGCAAGTGAAATATACTATGTAGAAGTAAACTTAACTTGTTTTTTTTTCTGCCATCAGTTGCTGCTCCTTCCTCTTCGACATTTTCACATCAATGTCTTCCATGCCAACGTCTGTCTCATTGCAAATGAATCTCTACGTCGTTAGTCGAAGATGCCACTTAAGGATTTCCACTTCTTCTTCTTGTTATATTTCGGGCTTGGGGGCGCAAGCATCTCTACAACGGCATCTTCATTGCATTCTTCAGTATTTACTGCATCGTCCTCTTGGTTTTCCTCCTCCTCCTCCTCCTCCTCCTCCTCCTCCTCCTACTCCGAACTAACAGTTTCTTCGTTAGCTGGTGCCTTACGTGCATAAGAATATTACCTTTATAGATTATGCATTGCTTCATGGCCACGAATCTCTAACTGTTGCGCATTAAGATGATGATGTTGTATTTGATCATTTTGCATTATTATAGACATATACGAAAAAAGATCGTCATATGCGCCTAATGGAGGACGTTGTTGGTAATATAGTTACGGGGAAGTAGATTGAATGGGAGGAAAGTTAGGAGGAGTGAGCGGTTGGTAAGGCTGACTATAAGAGAAGTTAGAATATTGCGAATAGTCGTACTTATGTGATGAACGAAGTGTTTATTGGTGGTGTGGTGGGCGTTGGTTGGAAAATTCAGTAGAAGGATTCAAGGATATACGGACATGAATTTCTTGCTAACAAATTTTTTGGCAGAACATTTGGATGAAGAAGACATTTTCAGAATTAGAGGATGAAGAAGTAAGGATGAGATGGTGTGAAAAGAGTAGAAGGTGGTGGCATATATAGGAGATAAGTCGAACGTTGGAGTATAATCGTTGTTTGGCAACGACTATGTTTCATTACGGCTGTCTTCGCCATTATAAACATATAACGGCAAAGACTTCACCGTTATACTCACCAGCCTCTATTCACTCGACTAGCCACGAGATCAGCTCAAACTAGCCATGGGAAAGTGAACAAGCCATACTTGGTTGCTCCGTGGCTTGTTTAGCAACCGAACAAGCCATTGTTGGTTGTGCCCTAAGATACCTATCCAAAAAGAAATGTTCTAAGCAAAGAAATATAAAATAGTCTCAATGTTTTTAATGGATTATTAAATAATCTTTGGTTTCATACCAGAGACTCCAACATGTAATCGAATATGAAGTGTCTAACATTTTTCTAGTATGTTTGTTGTTCTTAAATCTAAAACTAATCCAATATTCGTATGAGATGAGATGATATTGTTTATACTAAGGCCAGAAATGTCCAGTAGTGAAAATTATATATTGAGTGAACTGATACTCGTAGAAGAAGCGTAAAGTAGTTTGTGGAATGTGTTAGAGAAGTAGAATGAATTGTTGTTTATATTGTTAATTAACTTAGTATTTGATTTGTTAGTTGTATTTAATTTATCATTAAAGACATTCCACATGTGGATTTTAGTTTCTTAAGGCGTGTTTATTTTCCAAATAGTTTTAAAAATAATTAAATATATTGGTACCAAAGAAGATTAAGAACTTATACATTGATTTGGAAGTACAAATTTTTCTTGCATCCCAACTCTATATTATCTGATCGTGTTGTTCATGTAGAACAATATGATCAATAATATCAATCAGCTTCATATATTGGTTTAACATATTTCCAACAAAGTTTTGGTTAAACGAGATATTCCACTTAAATGTCTCGTGCGGACTAAAGATGTCAATGACAAGGTCATTCTTATTGTTAGAAGCTAAATAAAGATCTAAGAATTTATGTTTAAAAGAAATTGGAGAAGCCCAATGATCGTTCCAGAATGATGTTATATTTCTAGAGTGAATATTAATTGCAATCCCAATTTTAAATTTGTGATATTATGCTTTTGCAAAAGAAGGAAAATAGATGAGCATTGGGTTTATAAAGATTTCTGGAGCTATTATAATAAATATGAACAATTATATTTTTCCAAATTGTATTATTGATGTTAGATATATTTTTCATCCAAATAACACTCCAAAGCTTTCGTAATCTTATTCTGAAAGGATGCACATAAATTAAATGAACACTGAAACTATGTAGATAATAAGCGCCAAAAGGTAAACAAACACGAGATTTATAGTGGTTCGAGATCGAGATCCTTACGCCCACATTAAAGGTTCTGACACAAGCTTTTATTCCTCAATTTGATGTACAAGTAATTTTGCTACAAAGTCCGCCATTAATGTGTTGAATATGCTAGTATATGATTTTTGTTTGATGATAATAAAAATATATATTCATTTATATGTATTTTGTTATTGTATTATTTTATTTTTCACATAATTAAACAAATATATGATGAATAAAATAAATAACACAAAATTTAAATTCAAACAAATATTTTTTACAATTTTGAATAGTACAAATTTGAGCTCTCACTACATATACACATTTTCAATTACAATACAATTTTGATTACACCACAAATTTCACTTTACAATGTTCACCTCACTACATATCACTTATTCACTCGTATTTATTTTTCATCTCTATTCCAGTTTGTATCCAGCATCTGACTTATCTGCAAAATAAACCCTGACATGGTAAAATTGAAAAAGAAATATTTTGTAGAAAATAAAAGCATGTTTTTTGAAAATTTTATTTGCCTCAGTTATTTGGGTTGTTCGTCATCATTTTCGTCTAAATCCATCATACACGAACAACTTGTGACATGCGCGGTGTATCACTGTACATGCCACATGACCGTGCACGCTGATTAAAATTGTAGGGACAGGTTAACACAAGGTCGAACCCAACCAAATGGCAGATTCAAAAAGGTGCAATCCAAAATACAAAACAAAACTAGTTCATCAGTGAAAGTACACAAGCAGTGGTCAGGCTTACAAGTTTAAGTGCATAAGCAGACTACATGACACAAACAACCCAAATATGAACACAAGCCCAAACTCAATATCAAACTATCATACATATGTATACTTATGTATACACACATATATACATATATATGCAGTAACACACAACCTATGCATACGGTCAGACACAAGGCAACACATGATGCAATACAACAAAGTGGACAGTGCAACCATGTGCACAAACCAAAGTGACAAACATATAAAAGTGAAGAAGCAAGTTGTAGTTTAACTCGAGGCAACACACATATGAATCAGAACATAAAATCAAAATGTGCACCAGTGATGCAATGGTCAGTTTCACAAAGACCAAACACAAGTGTACAAATATATTAGTGTGAACACAGCATATATATTGGAGCATACACATGACCAAGACTACTAACACTAAATCAGTTGTAAAGCAAGGTCCAAAGCATACTTCAAAGAATCAAAACAACAATCCAGACTCATAAACACCAGAACCATGGACTTACATGAAACAAAGTGCAGAAGGACAGATTTGATGAACAATACGGCCTCAATACAGAAATGACCACAATGTATCAAAGAAATATGCAAGACTAGATCAGCATACATGTATATACACGAGTATGATGCAACCAGAGAAAACTAACTTGACTGCATACAAGTTCATGTACAACCAAACATCAAATGGCACAAGTGCAGCCTCAACAGTGAAGACCAGTGAGAAAATCAATCTAAGAATCAAACATGGAACAAGTTCACAATAACTCAGGCAAGCTGACCAGACCAAACTACAAGAAACTCAACAGACTTAAGTGAATATGCAACAGAGATGTATGCATATACATGAAACCAGAGGGATGAAGAAGTCAACATGTATGCAATAGAGTGAAATGCAAGACTACACAAAGAAGCACTTGAAGTTCACATGAAATGAAATAGACTCAAAGCAATATGAAGACCAGACTACTAAATGTTTGAGTGCAACCTGTAACCAGACATCATCATCATCAATGAACCAAAGTACAAAGCAGTTCAACATGAATGAACCCAGACCGGTCAGAGCACCAAGTTCACACGATCAGACTCAATATAAAACCAAGTTTACCAACAGTTCAACATGCTCAAATGTACAAAGTGGTGAATGTAACACTTCAACCAAGACACAGTGCAGGCAAGCATACATGTATACATATATATATATATGTATATGTATACATACATATATATATATATATCTGTGTGTGTATGTGTATATACATACATATACATATATATATATATGTATATATGTGCAGTGAGAACAAGGGCTGCAACAAGACTGAAGTGAAACCAAGCGCAACATCAACACAAAACAACACAACAACAAGCTCATGTGAAACCAAGTGGATAGGCATAAAAATCATACACATATATACATACATATATGTATGTATATACATGCTTATATGGTTACAATAATCACAATTGCTAGTCACAGTAACGTTGCAGTGAATTTCATATTGATCAAGCTGAAAAAGTCAGAGACTAACACAAAAATTGGAACAAATTCACGAGTGTGAACAAGTCAAGTTTATATCAAATAATCAAATCGCCGAAGTCATGGGTGAAAAGAATGAAACCGACTCAAAGAAAGCCAAAGAAATTCACAGAGAAATGCAAATGCATCAGAGAAAATATTGGAACCGACTTATATAATATTCAAGCAAATTCAACAATGAATAAGTCTGAGATCACAGTGCTCGTTCGATCAAAAATCAATGCAAGTGCCAAAATCATGAATTATTCAAAGCAAAAGTATACAAACAAAAATTAAGGGTTCAAACCCTATAAATACACATTAACATCATCGACAATTAAGCATTCGAGTTCAAGCAAAAAATTACAGAGCCAAGTTTCAAATTAAATCCCAAAATAATAACTCGAATCGAGTTCGAATCAAAGCAAAACAACAGAGCAGTTAAAAGACAAAAATTACATACAAGATTCATAGATTCGAACTCAATCCTAGGAGAAACCGCAAGCATTTCAAAGCCGAGAGCAAATCATAACCAACGAAACGTTTGATAAAGGAACCAGAAGAAAAGTTTAATTCAATTCGAATGTCAATTTCAAGCGGCAGCCTCACTTTCACGAAGCCCTAATTCATGAAGAGGAACAAAGCAGCCATTGGACTCATGAAGTAAACAACAAAGTCGGCCGAAGTATTGATGTTATCTCGTTTCATATTGGAGCGGAAGAATTATTAAGGGAAACATTTTTTCTTGTGACGTAAATTAAAGTGGTCGGCCTTTATAATTTTTAGTTGGGCTTTAATTTTATATAGGGTTTTGTGTTTGTTTTTATTTTGTATTTTTCTTTTAAACTTTTGTAAAATTCTAGTCATGTGACTAGGGGACGAACTACGGTGGTGTAGTTCAAGAATTCGTAACTCAGTGGCTGAGTTGTGGTGGGTTTTGAGTGTAGATTTAGGTTAGTCGATAGCGGGTGTCGTGAGTTTATGTGTGTAAGCGTCTGACTACTTAATTTCTAGTAGAAACCTTAGGGGTAGCACGTAAGCAGGGTTTAGCCGAAGCTGGGTAAATCTATGTTGTTCTATTTCTGCTTTTATTATTCTGTTATTATCTGTGCTGCAATTATTTTATATATTTCCGCATTAATTTTTTTTTATTATTATCACCCTATTCACCCCCCCATGGTGAAATCGATCCTGCAAGTGGTATCAGAGTTAGGAATAAAAATCAATACTTGTTTTAAAAATTTGATTTTTCTAAAACCAATTTTTGTTTTAAAAATTTGATTTTTTAAATGGCTTCTTTTAATAATGCTTTTGCTTAGGGTTAGTCCATAATTAGACCACCTATGTTCAATGGTGAATATGCTTACTGGAAAAATAGAATGAATTTTTTTCTAAAAACCATTGATGCTTGGAATATTGTTGAGACAGGATATAGAACACCAACTATAGTGGTAGATAATCAAGAAATTGAAAAACAAATAGATCAGTGGACAGATCTTGAAAACAAACTACAGAATGCTAATGCTAAAGCTATGAATTCTATTATTTGTTCATTAGATCAAACTAAATTTAATCGTATCTCACGTTGTCTAATTGCATAGGAAATGCACACACTTGAAGTGACTCACGAAGGAACATCTCAAGTCAAAGAATCCCACCTTGCCATGCTTAGTAGCGAATACGAAAACTTCACTATGACCAAGGATGAGAATGTCAAAGAGATGTATGGATGACTTTCTAACCTCGTATATAAATCAAAAGCTTTTGGAAAACCATATATAGAATTAGAAATAATCCAGAAAATCCTCAGAGTTCTACCATAAAATTTTTCTATTTAAGAATCGAAGGATTTGAAACAGATTAAAGTTGAAGAACTTATCGGAAATCTCACCACTTATTAGCTAGAAATTAAATTCAAGGAAGAACGTGAAGGATGTGATATTCGAAAGAAATCGATAACTCTCAAAGGAACAATGGAAAGTGAAGATGATGGTGGAGCAGCTGAAGTGGCGCTACTAATAAAGAGATTCAAAAAGTGGAACCGCAAATAAGGAAATCCAGCTCTAAATCAACAATTGAAAAGCAAAATAGTCAAAGTACTAGAAAACTCAGAAGATCAGGAGATCATTTGTTACAAATGCAACAAACCTAGTCATATCAAGCCCAATTGTCCTTAGAATCGACTCAGCCAAGCAAAGAAACAGAAAATGAGAAGTTTTACAGCCACTTGGGATGAAACTGATGAAGATGATAAAAGCACTGGCAGTGAGTGCGAAAAAGGAAATCTGTGCCTTCAAGGAGAAACAACTAACAGTGATGATGATGAGCCAAGTGAGGTATCAAAACTTACTCACTCAGAATTACTTATATATTTTCACAAAGTAAATGAATGTTTTGAAAGACTTAGGGAGAAGTATGCTAAAATTGAATCACAAAGAGATAGTTTGATAGAATTAAATAAACAACTTGACCAATTACTCAAAAACTATCGAAATAAAAGCCTTAATTGTGACAAGTGTCCATCACTCGAAGAAGAAATTAAAAAATTAGAAATTAAAATTAAATCACTTGAAAATGAAATTCTGATTTTGAAAGAAAGTGAAAATACGAGGAGGGAAAATTCTATTAAAAAGTGCACTCTATTATTGAATGAAAATGAATCTTTCAAAACACAAGTCCAATAAATGTCTACAACCTTAGGAAAATTCTCCATAGGAGAAAAATCACTAAATATGCTAATAGAGAAACAAACAGTCAATATTATTAGACAAGAACTTGGGTACACTCAATCTGAAAGAGTTAGAAGTAAAATTAATCGTGTCAAATCCTAGTGCATAATTTGTAGACAAATTGGACACAATCAAAACAATTGTTGGTATAGACCCAAGAACGTGAAAATTATACCAATTTGGATTCCAAAAGGCATGAATATAAAATCCCTTAAAGTCAAACAAATATGGGTACCAAAAGGAACAAATATAAATAGTCTTGGGTCTACACAAACATATTTGTCAAAATCTTTTGCCACTAACAACCATCGACCTATAAAAACAAGGTCACAAAAATCTTTTCTCGTGTACATGTAGTAGCGGGCTAAGGAACAACAATAGTGTTACCTGGATTTTGGTTGTTCCAGGCACACGAGAGGCGACAAATCAAAGTTCCTTAGCCTAGTATAAAAGTGGCATAATCACAATGGGAAACAACGAAAAATTATCTGCAAAGGTAGAATAGGTAATGGTACATTTAACTTGAACGATATATTAAATGAGAAAATCTACACCATAATCTGATTTAAATCAGCCAGTTATGTAATAAGAAAATAAATGTTGATTTTGATTTGATTTGTGCAAAAATGTTAACCGATCATCTTTTCATCTTTGAACTAGTTCATATAATTTTTTTGGGTCTAATGATGGTGTTTTATTGGTATATGATTATTCTAGTTATATGTGGATATATCTGACTCGACATTATATTCTGTGGTTGTTTATGTGTACATTTTCAATCGAATTCTTAAGAAATCACATTTTAAAATCTATAAAATGATTATAAGGTTTTTGTTGCACACTTCACGGTATGGTCTATGATATCCAACTAATGATAACCTTGTGTAAAAGGGGAATTCAGATGCAG
The DNA here is from genome assembly GCA_030765085.1 of Allium cepa. NCBI lineage: Eukaryota > Viridiplantae > Streptophyta > Magnoliopsida > Asparagales > Amaryllidaceae > Allium > Allium cepa. The sequence continues at coordinate 293,458,713 of CM060941.1, read as the reverse complement.
ATTACATTGGTAATCTAGTTGATAGAAAAATTACTAGTGGAACGTGTTTTATGTAGAGACATTCATTAGTTGCATCACATTTTCAGAGAGAATATCTGCATATTCTTCATTTCAACTGATTTTCAATTGGCAGACATTTTTCTTATAAAACCCCTTCAGAAAATAGTTTTTTTGTTGACTTCATTTTAGATTAGGCATTTTAGAAAATTTGATTTTATAATTAATTTTGGATTAGATCTTAAATGACTGCATTAACTAATCTGACTCCTTGCTGATTATCAAAAAGAAAAATAGTTACTGAAAAATGTGACGAATATTGATATTAATCATACATTATGATTTGAGACGGTATACTTAGTAAATTTCTTTAAAAATTTAAAAAAGATTTATAATAACTTTTGCTGGTAAAAATTCTATGACCGTCTCTATTTCTATCATATTTCTAACGACCACCACTCATCAAAATCCAATATTGTATGTCGAAATGTGGTATTTTTAATAGGAAATTATTCATTTTTATTTTATTTATTTTTCAAAAAACATCTACAGTATTCACTTTCACTTAAAAGTCCTCATGGTTATGCATGGATGAGTTACTTGGAATATTTGTATGTGTGCTTTCATGCTCATTTAAAAGTCCTCACGGTTATGCATGTATGGAACGCATATCAAAATTGATTATTATAGACAAGTTGATTCTAATCCCATTTAAAAGTCCTCCCGGTTATGCGTGGTTAGAAGATGCTTGAAATTCATTTTTTAAAAAAAATAGGAAAACTACTAATCTTAAAAGTCCTAACGGTTATATATGGTTAGTAGATATTGAAATTCTTAATATAAATATATCACAAATAGACATAACTATATGGTTTTATATGCTGACATCACTCCTATCACCCTAAAGTGGAATATGTATCTAACCGAGTATTTATGATTTTTGTTTGGGTATTAGTGTTTATACTCGTTTGGGTATTAATGTTGTATTAATGTCTATTGCTTTATCTCTGTTTTTCTAACACTATTACTCTTTTGCCTATAACAACAGGGGAGAGAAAAGTTAAGATTTTGGCAAATACAGGTCAAATTTTTTATTTTTTATTTGCATATTCCCATCTAGGTTCATTTGCATATCTTTATTTATTTTCATGCATATATAAAGGGGGAGCTTTGTTGTAGAGAGGGAGCATTCAGATAGTGGGAGCAAATTGAATGATCAAATATATTTAATAGAGTCAAAATCTTAATATATGTTTGTTATCACTAAAAGAGGGACATTTAATAGAGTCAAAAATCTTAATATATGTTTGCTATCATCAAAAGAGGGAGATTGTTGAATATGCTAGTATATGATTTTTGTTCAATGATGATAAAAATATATATGTATATATATTCATTTAAACCTATTTGTTATTGTACTATTTTATTTTTCACATGACTAAATAAATATTTGATGAATAAAATAAATAACACCGAATTTAAATTCAAACAAATATTTATTACAATTTTGAATAGTACAAATTTAATCTCTCATTACATATATAAATTTTCAATTACAATACAATTTCACTTTACAATGTTCACCTCACTACATATCACTCATTCACTCGTGTTTGTTCTTCAAGTCTATTCCAGTTTGTATCCAGCATCTGAATTATCTGCAAAATAAACACTATCGCCGTAAAATTGAAAAAGAAATATTTTGCACTGTACAATAAAAGTGTGTTTTTTGAAAATATTATTTGCCTCTGTTATTTGGCTTGTTCGTCGTTATTTTCGTTTGAATCCACCATACACGAACAACTTATGACATGCATAGTGTATCTCTATACATGCCACAAGGTCGTGCACATCGATGTACACTTGATAAAATTGTAGGGATATGTGAGCACAAGGTCAAACCCAACCAAATGGCGGATTCAACACAGGTGCAATCCAAAATACAAAACAAAACTAGTCCATCAATGAAAGTACACAAGCAATGGTCAGGCTTACGAGTTCAAGGGCATTAGGAGACTACATGACACAAACAGCCCCAACACAATACAAATGAACACAAGCCCAGACTCAATATCAAACTACCATACATATGTATACATATGTATACATACATGTATACATATATATGCAGTAACACACAATATATGCATATGCTCAGACACAAGGTAGCACATGATGCAATGCAACAAAGTGGATAGTGCAACAAAGTGCACAAACCAAAGTGACAAACATATGAAAGTGAAGAGGCAAGTTGTAGTTTAACTCAAGGAAACACACATATGAATTAGAATATGAAAGCAAAATGTGCACTAGTAATGCAATGGTCAGCTTCACAAAGACCAAACACAAGTGTACAAATATATCAGTGTGAACACAACATATAAACGTTGGAGCATACACATGACTAAGACTACCAACGCTAAATCAGTTGTAAAGCAAGGTCCAAAGCAGACTTCAAAGAATCAAAACAACAATCTAGACTCACAAACACTAGTGCCATGGACTCACATGAAACTAAGTGCACAAAGACAGATTTGACGAACAATACAACTTCAACAAAGAATTGACCATAATGTATCAATGAAATGTGCAAGACTAGACCATCATACATGTATATACATGAGTATGATGCAACCATAAAAAATTAACATGATCGCATACAAGTTCATGTACAACCAAACATCAAATGGCTAAGTCCAGCTTCAATGGTGAAGACCAATGAGCGAATCAATCCAGGCATCAAGCATGGAACAAGTTCACAATAACTCAGGCAAGCTGACCAAACCAAACTACAAGAAACTCAACATACTTAAGTGAATATGCAACATAAATGTATGCATACACATGAAACCAGGGGGATGAAGAAGTCAACATGTATGCAATATAGTGCAATGCAAGACTACACAAAGGAGCACTTGAAGCTCACATGAAATGCAACAGACTCAAAGCAGACCACTACAAAATGTTCAAGCGAAACATGTAACCAGACATCATCATCAATAGACCATAGTACAAAGCAATTCAACATGAATGAACCCAGACTGGTCAGAGCACCAAGTTCACACAACCAGACTCAAAATAAAAACAAGTTTACCAACAGTTCAACATGTTCAAATGTACAAAGTGGTGAATGCAACACTTTAACCATGACACAGTGCAGGCAAGCATACATGCATACACACACACACAGAGATATATATATATATGTGCAGTTGACAACAAGGGTTGCAACAAGACTCAAGTGAAACCAAGTGCAAAATCAACACAAAACAACATGGCAACAAGCTCACATGAAACCAAGTGGATAGGCATAAAAATCATATACACACAGACACACACACACACACACATATATATGTATATACATGCTTATATGGTTACAATAATCGTAGTTGCTAGTCATAGTAATGTTGCAGTGAATTTCAAATTGATTAAGCCGAAAAAGTCAGAGAGTGACACAAAAATTGGAAAAAAATCACGAGTGTGAACAAGTCAAGGATATATCAAATAATCAAATGACCGAAGTCATAGGTGTAAAGAACGAAACCGACTCAAAGAAAACCAAAGCAATTCACGGAGCGAATGCAAATGCATCAGAGAAAATAATGAAACTGACTTATATAATATTCAAGCAAATTCGACAATGAATAAGTCAGAGATCACAGTGCTCGTTCGATCAAAAATCAACGCAAGTGCCAAAATCATGAATTATTCAAACCAGAAGTATACGAACGGAAATTAAGGGGTTCGAACCCTATAAATACCCATTAACATCATCGACAATTAAGCATTCGAGTTCAAGCAAAAAATCACAGAGCCAAGTTTCAAATTAAATCCCAAATCAATAACTCGAATCGAGTTTGAATCAAAACAAAACAACAGAGCAGTTAAATGACAAAATTTGCATACCAGATTCACAGATTCGAACTCAATCCTAGGAGCAGTCGCAAGCATTTCAAAGCCGATGGCAAATCATAGCCAATGAATCTTTTGAAAAAGGAACCAAAAGAAATGTTAATTCAATTTGAACGTCAATTTCAAGCGGTGGTCTCAGTTTCACGAAGCCCTAATTTATGAAGAGGAACGAAGCAGCCATTTGACTCATGAGTAAACAACAAAGTCGGCCGAAGTATTGATGTTATCTCGTTTCATATTAGAGTCGAAGAATTATTAAGGGAGACATTTTTTCTTGTGATATAAATTAAAGTGGCCGACCTTTATAATTTTTAATTGGGCGTTAATTTTATATAGGGTTTTGTGTTTGTTTTTATTTGTATTTTTCTTTTAAACTTTTGTAAAATTCTAGTCGTGTGACTAGGGGATGAACTACAGTGGTGTAGTTCGAGAATTCGCAACTCAGCGGCTGAGTTGTGATAGGGTTTTGAGCCTAGAGTTAGGTTAGTCGATAGCGGGTGTCGCGAGTTTACGTGTGTAAGCGTCTGACTACTTAATTTCTACTAGAAACCTTGGGGGCAGCACGTAGGCAGGGTTTTTCCAAAGCTGGGTAAATATGTGTTGTTCTATTTCTGCTTTTATTATTCCGCTATTACCCGTGCTGCAATTATTTTATATATTTCCAATTTAATTTTTATTATTATTAGTATCACCCTAAATAGAATAGGGAACATGAAATGATGATAGAATGTTAGGAAATCTCCAGTCAGACCCTTTTCAGTAGCACACAGTCCTTTATTTATAACAAATTTAACATTATTCCATTGGTGCAGGGGCTTTCATGTGGATTGATGACCTAGCTTGCTATAGGTGGCTTGGATTCAAACACTTGTCATCATCTTGTTGAGAGTGCTTTGACGAAGATTGATGATGTGTCGCTTTTATATATAATTCCATTAATTCCTTTTGTTTTATCTTGACCGTTGATCTCGGTCCAGAGCTTTTCAAGCCGTTGATTGTTGATACTTTTTGAAATATCTTTGGTCTCAGTAGTTTCCGCTCTTGGATGAGCTTGTTATCTTAATTGAACAATGGTCTTGATCTTAATTGACATCTTTGCTCTTGCTTTTGAATCTCGGGTTCTCAGATATTGATCCTGATGCTTAACCTCTTGGTGGAAAACAAGTAATAGGTCTCGGAATTAGAAGTCAAGGAGCTTTCCTTTCGAATATTCATAATTTGTACCAGGTATAAATTATGTGTAACACATGCCCCTCAAAGTTCACCTTATATGGTTGGTATGAGGTGGAGTTTGGAAAGATGGGTATCATATCATGCTTAGTACTTGGATTTTTTAGGTTCATTCCCATTCTTAGGTTGACCCGAGCCTTTGTGTGAAGTAGTTATCCTGAGAATTCTCTACAATATTACTTTACCAAGACAATTTGTGAAGATCCGACATTGTTTCAAAAACATTTTGAAATCTAATCTCATCTAAAGTCTTTTAGAAAATAATTTGAAATCTTACCTCATATAGAGGATTTTAGGAAATAACTTACAATCTAACATCATCTAGAGGATTTTGGAAAACAACTTGAAATCTAACCTCATCTAGAGGATTTCGAAATATAATTTGAAATGAGTGCCTATAGGTGAAATACTCTGATGCTATTCTCCAGTCATCCAGAGTTGGTCTCATATCGATATTGGGTTTTTTAAAACTAATAGTGGCGGAATAATACCTATATTTTGCACGTGGTTGACGTGACTCACTATACAACACCATGCATGGTACTTTTCACCATGGATCATTCTTTGCATGACACGAATCAGCCATGGCTCACTCTTTTGCACAACACTTTGGTTGTGGCTCACTTAGTGCGTTTGGCATGGTCGACTTCCCATGACTCACTCTTTACGTGACACGATTAGCCTTGGCTCACTATTATTGGGAATCTGCCCAACACATGGCTTTTTTAGACCATGACTCACTATATTTTAAATCTACCCAATTTTCTAATCTCTTTGGGAATCTGCCCAATTTATTAATCATTTTGGGAATCTGCCCAACTTATTAATCTTTTTCGAAAGTGGAAATTTGCCACAAGGACCTCTTTAGCAAGTGCAATTAGTTTCTAGGACACACAACTGAAATAATTACTTTTAAGGACAAAATGAAAAACATTTAGTTTCTAAGGCCTAAAAATCTATGAAATGATGTCCTTGAAAGTAATTGGATTGCCGACTTTGTCCTTAAAAGTAATTATTCTGCTGACTTTGGCCTTGAAATTAATTTCTATGGATGTATGTCCTAAAAACTAATTGGACTGTAATGTTTGTCCTTCTCGTGAAATGTCTCTTTTGGAAATCTATCCAATTTTCTAATCCCTTTCGGAATCAAGCCAACTTATTAATCTTTTTGGAAATCTACCAAACTTGCTAATCTTTTGAAACTCTACCCAACTTATTAATATTTTGGGAATCTACCCAACTTATTAATCTTTTTGGGAATTTCCCTAATTTTCTAGTTTCCTTTTGAATCTATCCAATTACGAAACTAAGTAATTTCAGCGAGGCAAAATTATTTTCTTAGTGAAACCAAGTAATTTTTGTGAGATGAAATCATTTACTTGATGAAACTAAGTAGTTTCTGTAAGGCAAAATCATCTACTTAGTGAGACTAAGTAGTTGCCATGAGGCAGAATCATCTACTTGCTGAAACTAAGTAATTGCCGTGAGGTGAAATTATTTACTTAGTGAAACTAAGTAGTTGTCGAGAGGCAAAATTATTTACTTGGCTAGAGGCGAAAGCATGGCTTCAAATTTTTTGTAACGATATCGATTTTTCGTTGCCGAAAAACCGAAATGTTATGGGTTTTAAGAAAGAAGAAAGAAAGAAGAAGAGAGAAAAAGATAGAAAATAGAGAGGAAAGAAAATAGAACTGAAAGAAATAACGGAACAATATCAGAATCTCACAATTCGCAGCGGAACAACATATAATAGATAAATGAATAATCTTTAAACAAAAAACTATATCAGTTATTTCATTACATTACATCAGATCATCAGAGTGTACAACAACAAACAAACAGCGGAAAAGAAAGTACTATATACTAGTAATACGCCAATGCCATCCATCTTGCTTCCAGCAATTCCTGAATTCTAGAATATCCTGATAAACCTTAACTCTTGACTGCCCGTGTGGAAATTGGTGGGCACCCAGAGTTTAGGAAGGAAAACAATAAACTCCGAGTCAGTCATGTGACTGGTGTGAGAACTAAAACAGTTTATTTTTCTTTAAAATTAAAATAGAGGAATATTTTTAAAATAGATTCGCAATGCTTTTTAAAAATGAGACTACCATAAGGCCTCCCGCACACACACACATGCAAACGCAGAATCGGAGGAGATTTGTCCTTATGATAGTCAAAGATGCTTGATACGCATTAAAAAGAACATTTGATATTATTACTAGTGCATAGTGTAGAGAAAATTCATTTCGAAAATAAAGATATAAATCTTAGCCAGCATAGACATTTCGAACTATGCCTACTATAGCTACCATGTTCAATAGCGGGTTACCGCCATATTCCATGACAGGTTATACAACTAAAACCGTACAAGGCTCGTATTTGAAGAATGGATTTTCCAACAAATGGTCAGGCCAAGGAACTTCCCATTGCCACATGGAAACGCCTCTGGAAGGACGCCCCGAGAACCAAACCGTTCTCTGCTAAACAAGGTCGGGAACCCCTTTTCCCAAGGGATATTACAAACCCTCAGATATGCCACCCCCGGTCCTTTGGAACCTTTAAACGAGAGCTCTCTAACCAACATCACACCATAATAATAAGTGTTTCAACATGAGTAAGTATCTGGGCTCCATACCATGATACTACCCTTTTCTAGAAGGAATGGCCATACCCTAGGGAAGCGATCCCTGGAAACCTTGCCGCACAATTCCTGTTTCGACCATTACCGGTTTGTGAGGCTCGACGAAGTCACGTCTACAAAAACATACTTTATACAAAAGCCATGCTTTGGGTCAACAAATGATCATAGAAATGATCACCAGGATAGACGATCAAATAAATGATCCTATCACAAATAATCAACACAATGGTCATTTCACAGCAACACTCAGCATGTCACATTACCAAAATTGGGAATATATCGCTGATAACCTTCAACTATATAACCTCTGAGCTCGTACGTCTCAGAGAAGGGTGTTAAGCTAAGAGAATAAATTCTCCGCCACCAACAGAAATATATTTGAAAGAAATCGGCTTTATATCTCAATTTATAATGTCAGACATACAATCCATACAAGTCTGTTCCGGGCTCGAACAGAACCGAAGGCACTTACAAAGAAGTCCTTGCAATCCGAATAATCTCTAATCACGTTCGGATTTCCCATCACATATGGAGATCTTTATACCGGGGATCAGCCAGTGCAGAGACAATCAACAAGAAACCCTTTCGTTTTTCAAAAATATCCGGTCTTCAACACCGGTCTTCGAATGCAATTCATAACGACGTATCACATATTCGGAATGGGTTATACGACCCCAAGGTCCTTTCCCGGTTAACCCGAATAGTGAGCGCTTATTTTAAAAAAATAAGTGTGGCATTCAATTTCAAGCAAATCACAACAAATACCTATTTAAAGGTAAATATTGATAGTCGGTTATTGAACTATCAATAGATATGCCAACATCACCAGATTCCAAATAATTTTCCAAATTATTTATTTCCCAAAAATATCTTTACAAGATATATACATAATTTCCATACTTTAAAAATAAATCAATATTTATTTTTAAACTCATTTTCCCAATTCCATTTATAAATTCCATATTGAATTTATATTCTAAAATATCTATGAATATACGTTTCCAATTATTCATTTTCAATTTATCTTCAAAAAGATAAATTCTCAACATATTCACTTTATATTGGAAAACATTTCCATACTTATTAAATAAGTAATTCACAATCTTTTATTTTCAACACTTGGAAAATATTCAATATACTCTAATCGAAATTAAGTATATATTTCATTCTTTAAGAAAATTATTCTCTTTAACATATTTACTTGGGCCAAAACGATTGTTGCGTAAAACATCGTTACGACAACCCAAAATCACTAGTATAGGGATTCAAAAATGAAAATAGATATATAAATCCCAATACTATACCAAATATTTCCTTTCGAAATCATTTACTATAACAACAGTGTTATAGTTCACCATTTCCTTTTATTTCTCGAAAACATCCATTTCAACAATAAATGTTGAAATCTATGGTTTCGAATCTCAACACCTTTTAAAACATCTTTAGATCGTTTTAATTCTATTTCAAACATCACATCCAAAATAATTTCTTTAACATAATATTCACTATTCAAAAACGTGAATATACCTTGTTAATAAATTTCATCACTTCTATTCATTTTATTTTAAAGGATTATTCACTGTCTAAAACATGAATATAACTCCATTAACAAATTACAACAGTTTACTTATCAAGATAAGTCGTTGCGGATTTATAAAATAATGTTTATAAATTCCATTTCTATTTATTTTATAATACTTCCTTTTTATAAATTCCTTTATTAACCTATCTCAATTCATATCACAATGATATAATAAAAATTCATATTATAAGTTAAATACTTATAATTTATTTGTTTGCAAAAAAAATCGTTTCTTTAAACTTCCCAGATTTATAAATCTTATAACTTATAAGATTCTTTTATTTATCCAAAATCTATTCTTTTAAATAACTTTACAAATTTTATAAACCTACTGTTTATAAAATTCCATTTATAACTTCACCGTTATAATTCTATAATTCCAATTTATGAAATTCATTTACAATTCATTCTAATACTTGTAAAAGCTCGTTTTATAATTCCAATATTTTTAATTTATAAATATCAATTTATAAATCTTTTAATATAAAACAATTTATATTACTATTTTTAAAACGTCTTTAAACTCTTTTATAATTTCATCATTTGATTTATAAAATAATCCAATTTTATAAATCCTATTTTTAAACTTTTTATAATAAATTCAGCAATCCCAGTTTAAGCTATTTTATAAAATCATTAATCTCCTATCTTCAAAAATCAACTTTTAACTGTATTTCTCAAAAATCATAATTTTTATAACATTAAAATTATAACGTTTATTTATTTAAGATGAATCAATTTCAAAAATATTTTATAAACGTATACTTTCAAAAATCACTTTAGAAATCCTTTAAAATAAAAATCGTTATTTTTAAACTTCAAAATTGGATCCGATGATGCAACACATCAAATAGTCAATTACGACTTTCAAACATCATATATCATCCATGATGAACAATCAAATATCACAATATATGAAATCAAATAAATATTTATGAGGAATCCAGTTGGATCCCTCCAACCTATTTCCCTGCATCCACATACATTAGCACAATACCAATTCCGTTTCGAGACGGAATATCGCGGTATATGGGATTTTATAAAATATTATCCGCTTACTAACGGCGCATAGGGTCTCATCCGCTATACAATGCGGGAAATCAATCAACTGCAATATATACATATGCCAATATATATATATTGCTATATATATAATATAATACCAATTCCACTTCAAGGTGGAATATCGCGGTATATGTGTGTAATAAATAACCTCCGCTTACTAACGGCGTATAGGGTCTATTCACATCCAATATATATATATATATATATATATATATATATATATATATAACAATCATCATTCAAGCATTTAATCAACACAACTAACAATTTTAAATCTAACTATTTAAAATTTAAATAAATCCTTTAGAGTGAGAAGTTCTCACCTTTGCTTTTATTAGCAATCCATTTCCTTCTTGACTCGATTTTCTTCATTTACACCTTGTATAAATATTATACAATTCAATTAATATTCGAAACGATCGAATAATAAATTTTCGTTTAATAATTTCGATTCATCGGTGATTTCATTTTAATAGTTAAATTAACTGATAGTTTTATTTAAACCAGTTTCTTCTTTAATAAATCATCTTACCAATTAATTTGAATTTCTAACCAATTTTTCCTTAATAAATTTATTTTAACTAAAAATTAAATTTAATACTAATTCTCCTTTTAATAACTTAATCAATTATAAATTCAATTTTAACTAAAAATTTTCTTTTTAGTAACTATAATAGATAAAACAAATTTATTATCGTAAACTATTTATTTTATAACAACTTAACTAATCATTTTACTTTAAATTAATATCCTTATATCAGTTTCTTTTAATAAATTTATTTAACTAATTATTAATTTTTAAACCAAAACTTTTCCTTTTAAAATATTTAGCAATCAAAATAATTCCCTAAGTTAACTAAACAATTCAATTTTAACCAACGATACACTTTTAATTAATGATATCAAAGAATTAATTTTAAACTAATACCTTTTTGGTTTTAAACCAATACGTTTAACTTTTTTTAAGAATTCGTTTAACTAAAAATTTAAATTTTGAAACTAAATTACCTTTTTAATAAATTGTTTTTGGCTTTCAAACAATTTCTTTTTAATACTTTGATTTAACAAAAATTAAATTCAAACTATTCTTTATAAATTCAATTTTTGTCGAACAAATTTAATTTCTATTTAAATAAATTTTATTAACTAAATATTTAATTTAAACAACATTTTCTTTTATAAAATATCCTTTAGTCCTTAATTACCCATTTTTCCAATAATAAATAATATTTTCTTTTGATAAATCATTTTATCAAATAAGTAAAATTTCTAACTAATTTTCCTTTTACAAAATATTTTTCATTTGAAACTAAAATTTCTATTCAACTAATAATTTAGTTTTAAACTAAATTTTCTTTAAGTTTTAAAATTCCTATTATTATTTATTTCTAATCTATATACATTTATCAAAATTAATTCAAATTCGAAATCATTAAAATTTTAAAAATTCGAAAGTTACCTTACTGTAATTATTTAAATTAGAATTTGAAAAATAAAAATCTTAAAATTACCTTACTGTACACGATCGCGCAAATGCCCAGACACCACGTGCTTGGCCTCGAACCCTAGCCATCATCGACATCGCCATCATTGCCCCTCGCCTCCTCACGCACGCGCGCCTCTTCGAACGCCACTACAGTGCCACCCTTTTCCAAATCGTCGCAGCGCCATCTCCACGTCGCCGCGTCCATGCCCTAGTCACCGCCTCGAGCTTTCCATCACCTCGCGCGCACGCGAGCCCCATCGCACGCGCCACGACATCGCGCGCCGCCTGCTGTCGATTGCGTCGCCGCCATTGCCACGCTGTCGCGCCTCCCCCACTGACTCGCGCTCGTCCCCATTTTGATTTGTTCGGCCCCCTTTTTCTTTTTCTTTTTTTTTTAATTTTAAAACTGGAGCCGAAGATGTGAGTTGAATTAAAGGGGAGGAGGCTGCGATTTACTGAAGGAAAGAGGGATTTTGATGCTCACAGGCTTCGGCCATTAATGTTTTTCGTTTGAAAGTTTAAATTTGTGAACAAACTGAAGAATGAGGGAGAGGATATTTAAAATGGAACAAAGTATGCTCTGCACGATCCTTAGCGTGATCCTTGCCGTAATTTTCTGCCTGAGAAAAGGGAGAACGTGTGTGCATTGACTAAATTTAAATTTAAATTTAAATTTAAATCCAATTTGATTTCGACGCGTTTATCTCTCGTACGCTCACATAATAGCTCCGAAAAATACGAAATTTGAAATCCGAGAATAATTCAATATTACGGACCCAATGGAACTGGTTTCGTCGAATTCCGAGACTGTGCCTCGGAAGGCTATTTTTCAATATCGATTCAAACGATTTAATTTCAAAACTGAACAATTCACTTCCAAATTAAATTCTGAAGCTTCTATTATCTTCAATATTATCAATATAAATTTTACAAGCTTTTGAAATATTTTTAATCAGCTTAAAATTGAAGAATCAAATTTTTATTCAACTTCCAATAGATTAAATTCTATAATTAAATCGCTAAATTCATTCTGATAATTTGAAATTCAATTCAAACCATCATTCAAATATTTAAAATTAATTAAATATTTCAAATTAAATTGTTAAAAATTCTGGGTCGTTACAATCTTCCCCCTTAAAAGAATTTCGTCCCGAAATTACAAGTTAAGAAGAATGCCCTTATCCCGTCTACTATTTTTCACAATCCAAATAGTTTTATCAACTTACTAACTTAAATCTTTTTACTAGAGATTCACTATCATTTCAACTAGCTTTCCAACTTCAAATATAAGTTCCAAACAATATTGTTTTCCTAACAATTCAAATTTAAATTCAAATTCAAATTTCAAACTTTCAAAATTTCCTCAAAATTTTTCTAACACCCTAAATTTTCGAAAAATTTCGCCAGCGTCTCCTTTGCGCGGCTAGCTCGGTACGACTACAAAATGGCACCACGGCCCCTCAGAATCAAAAAGAAAAGAGAAAGCCAAGTGGCTGGAGAAGAAAATCATCAAATTTCATACTGAAATTGAAATACGTACCTTTTTGTCGAGCAATTCAATTTTATCTTTAAAATCAAAATCCAATCCCTTTATAATACCTGTATATCCTGTTATCCATAATATCCAATTCCAACATACAAACCATTTTGCCAATTCTATTACAAAATTTCCAATATATGCTTCTTATACATTTTTACTTCACTATTGAAGGTACACATCCATTCTTATTCAATTTTACATTTCAATTCAATTTCATTTGAATTCAATTCATAATTTAAATTCCATTCGAATTCAATTCTCAATTCTAAATATTGAATTCTATTGATTAACTTTCATTTGCTAATTCATATTACCACTTTAAATTAGTTTTATTCACTAATTCATTTTAAATTTCAATTTTCCATATTCAATTCATCTCAAATTTACCGAATCACTAACAAAGGAAATTTCAATTTATTTCTTTTACTTACTGGAATTTATATACAAATTAAAATTTATCTTCAAATTTAGCTCACGACTAAACTTTAATTAAACAAATTCAAATTCCAATTCATTAGTCCAAGAATTAATAATTTATTAAGTTAGTTTACTTGAATTCAATCCATTTTATTTCTTATTTAATTCCATTTACTAATGATAATAATTTAATATTATTACTTCCTAACAATCATGCAACCATATATTATAATAATTCATTAGAAAATCATTTCTTTTCTATACTAAAATAGTTTTGGGCAAAATTATCTTATTTACCCGATTCAAAAAAAATTTTATATTCACTAACAAATACGCGCTCATATCTATTATTACACTCAAACTCATTCTAGAGTACTGCTGACTCTATCTCTAATGAGTAACACCCAACATAACCATGGTTGTCGCTTAACCATAAGCTCCGATACCAAATGATATCGATTTTTCGTTGCCGAAAAACCGAAATGTTATGGGTTTTAAGAAAGAAGAAAGAAAGAAGAAGAGAGAAAAAGATAGAAAATAGAGAGGAAAGAAAATAGAACTGAAAGAAATAACGGAACAATATCAGAATCTCACTATTCGCAGCGGAACAACATATAATAGATAAATGAATAATCTTTAAACAAAAAACTATATCAGTTATTTCATTACATTACATCATATCATCAGAGTGTACAACAACAAACAAACAGCGGAAAAGAAAGTACTATATACTAGTAATACGCCAATGCCATCCATCTTGCTTCCAGCAACTCCTGAATTCCAGAATATCCTGATAAACCTTAACTCTTGACTGCCCGTGTGGAAATTGGTGGGCACCCAGAGTTTAGGAAGGAAAACAATAAACTCCGAGTCAGTCATGTGACTGGTGTGAGAACTAAAACAGTTTATTTTTCTTTAAAATTAAAATAGAGGAATATTTTTAAAATAGATTCGCAATGCTTTTTAAAAATGAGACTACCATAAGGCCTCCCGCACACACACACATGCAAACGCAGAATCGGAGGAGATTTGTCCTTATGATAGTCAAAGATGCTTGATATGCATTAAAAAGAACATTTGATATTATTACTAGTGCATAGTGTAGAGAAAATTCATTTCGAAAATAAAGATATAAATCTTAGCCAGCATAGACATTTCGAACTATGCCTACTATAGCTACCATGTTCAATAGCGGGTTACCGCCATATTCCATGACAGGTTATACAACTAAAACCGTACAAGGCTCGTATTTGAAGAATGGATTTTCCAACAAATGGTCAGGCCAAGGAACTTCCCATTGCCACATGGAAACGCCTCTGGAAGGACGCCCCGAGAACCAAACCGTTCTCTGCTAAACAAGGCCGGGAACCCCTTTTCCCAAGGGATATTACAAACCCTCAGATATGCCACCCCCAGTCCTTTGGAACCTTTAAACGAGAGCTCTCTAACCAACATCACACCATAATAATAAGTGTTTCAACATGAGTAAGTATCTGGGCTCCATACCATGATACTACCCTTTTCCAGAAGGAATGGCCATACCCTAGGGAAGCGATCCCTGGAAACCTTGCCGCACAATTCCTGTTTCGACCATTACCGGTTTGTGAGGCTCGACGAAGTCACGTCCACAAAAACATACTTTATACAAAAGCCATGCTTTGGGTCAACAAATGATCATAGAAATGATCACCAAGATAGACGATCAAATAAATGATCCTATCACAAATAATCAACACAATGATCATTTCACAGCAACACTCAGCATGTCACATTACCAAAATTGGGAATATATCGCTGATAACCTTCAACTATATAACCTCTGAGCTCGTACGTCTCAGAGAAGGGTGTTAAGCTAAGAGAATAAATTCTCCGCCACCAACAGAAATATATTTGAAAGAAATCGGCTTTATATCTCAATTTATAATGTCAGACATACAATCCATACAAGTCTGTTCCGGGCTCGAACAGAACCGAAGGCACTTACAAAGAAGTCCTTGCAATCCGAATAATCTCTAATCACGTTCGGATTTCCCATCACATATGGAGATCTCTATACCGGGGATCAGCC
Organism: Allium cepa; assembly: GCA_030765085.1. Lineage (NCBI taxonomy): Eukaryota > Viridiplantae > Streptophyta > Magnoliopsida > Asparagales > Amaryllidaceae > Allium > Allium cepa. The sequence continues at coordinate 293,442,769 of CM060941.1, read as the reverse complement.
AGTGCAGAGACAATCAACAAGAAACCCTTTCGTTTTTCAAAAATATCCGGTCTTCAACACCGGTCTTCGAATGCAATTCATAACGACGTATCACATATTCGGAATGGGTTATACGACCCCAAGGTCCTTTCCCGGTTAACCCGAATAGTGAGCGCTTATTTTAAAAAAATAAGTGTGGCATTCAATTTCAAGCAAATCACAACAAATACCTATTTAAAGGTAAATATTGATAGTCGGTTATTGAACTATCAATAGATATGCCAACATCACCAGATTCCAAATAATTTTCCAAATTATTTATTTCCCAAAAATATCTTTACAAGATATATACATAATTTCCATACTTTAAAAATAAATCAATATTTATTTTTAAACTCATTTTCCCAATTCCATTTATAAATTCCATATTGAATTTATATTCTAAAATATCTATGAATATACGTTTCCAATTATTCATTTTCAATTTATCTTCAAAAAGATAAATTCTCAACATATTCACTTTATATTGGAAAATATTTCCATACTTATTAAATAAGTAATTCACAATCTTTTATTTTCAACACTTGGAAAATATTCAATATACTCTAATCGAAATTAAGTATATATTTCATTCTTTAAGAAAATTATTCTCTTTAACATATTTATTTGGGCCAAAACGATTGTTGCGTAAAACATCGTTACGACAACCCAAAATCACTAGTATAGGGATTCAAAAATGAAAATAGATATATAAATCCCAATACTATACCAAATATTTCCTTTCGAAATCATTTACTATAACAACAGTGTTATAGTTCACCATTTCCTTTTATTTCTCGAAAACATCCATTTCAACAATAAATGTTGAAATCTATGGTTTCGAATCTCAACACCTTTTAAAACATCTTTAGATCGTTTTAATTCTATTTCAAACATCACATCCAAAATAATTTCTTTAACATAATATTCACTATTCAAAAACGTGAATATACCTTGTTAATAAATTTCATCACTTCTATTCATTTTATTTTAAAGGATTATTCACTGTCTAAAACATGAATATAACTCCATTAACAAATTACAACAGTTTACTTATCAAGATAAGTCGTTGCGGATTTATAAAATAATGTTTATAAATTCCATTTCTATTTATTTTATAATACTTCCTTTTTATAAATTCCTTTATTAACCTATCTCAATTCATATCACAATGATATAATAAAAATTCATATTATAAGTTAAATACTTATAATTTATTTGTTCGCAAAAAAAATCGTTTCTTTAAACTTCCCAGATTTATAAATCTTATAACTTATAAGATTCTTTTATTTATCCAAAATCTATTCTTTTAAATAACTTTACAAATTTTATAAACCTACTGTTTATAAAATTCCATTTATAACTTCACCGTTATAATTCTATAATTCCAATTTATGAAATTCATTTACAATTCATTCTAATACTTGTAAAAGCTCGTTTTATAATTCCAATATTTTTAATTTATAAATATCAATTTATAAATCTTTTAATATAAAACAATTTATATTACTATTTTTAAAACGTCTTTAAACTCTTTTATAATTTCATCATTTGATTTATAAAATAATCCAATTTTATAAATCCTATTTTTAAACTTTTTATAATAAATTCAGCAATCCCAGTTTAAGCTATTTTATAAAATCATTAATCTCCTATCTTCAAAAATCAACTTTTAACTGTATTTCTCAAAAATCATAATTTTTATAACATTAAAATTATAACGTTTATTTAAGATGAATCAATTTCAAAAATATTTTATAAACGTATACTTTCAAAAATCACTTTAGAAATCCTTTAAAATAAAAATCGTTATTTTTAAACTTCAAAATTGGATCCGATGATGCAACACATCAAATAGTCAATTACGACTTTCAAACATCATATATCATCCATGATGAACAATCAAATATCACAATATATGAAATCAAATAAATATTTATGAGGAATCCAGTTGGATCCCTCCAACCTATTTCCCTGCATCCACATACATTAGCACAATACCAATTCCGTTTCGAGACGGAATATCGCGGTATATGGGATTTTATAAAATATTATCCGCTTACTAACGGCGCATAGGGTCTCATCCGCTATACAATGCGGGAAATCAATCAACTGCAATATATACATATGCCAATATATATATATTGCTATATATATAATATAATACCAATTCCACTTCAAGGTGGAATATCGCGGTATATGTGTGTAATAAATAACCTCCGCTTACTAACGGCGTATAGGGTCTATTCACATCCAATATATATATATATATATATATATATATATATATATATAACAATTATCATTCAAGCATTTAATCAACACAACTAACAATTTTAAATCTAACTATTTAAAATTTAAATAAATCCTTTAGAGTGAGAAGTTCTCACCTTTGCTTTTATTAGCAATCCATTTCCTTCTTGACTCGATTTTCTTCATTTACACCTTGTATAAATATTATACAATTCAATTAATATTCGAAACGATCGAATAATAAATTTTCGTTTAATAATTTCGATTCATCGGTGATTTCATTTTAATAGTTAAATTAACTGATAGTTTTATTTAAACCAGTTTCTTCTTTAATAAATCATCTTACCAATTAATTTGAATTTCTAACCAATTTTTCCTTAATAAATTTATTTTAACTAAAAATTAAATTTAATACTAATTCTCCTTTTAATAACTTAATCAATTATAAATTCAATTTTAACTAAAAATTTTCTTTTTAGTAACTATAATAGATAAAACAAATTTATTATCGTAAACTATTTATTTTATAACAACTTAACTAATCATTTTACTTTAAATTAATATCCTTATATCAGTTTCTTTTAATAAATTTATTTAACTAATTATTAAATTTTAAACCAAAACTTTTCCTTTTAAAATATTTAGCAATCAAAATAATTCCCTAAGTTAACTAAACAATTCAATTTTAACCAACGATACACTTTTAATTAATGATATCAAAGAATTAATTTTAAACTAATACCTTTTTGGTTTTAAACCAATACATTTAACTTTTTTTAAGAATTCGTTTAACTAAATATTTAAATTTTGAAACTAAATTCCCTTTTTAATAAATTGTTTTTGGCTTTCAAACAATTTCTTTTTAATACTTTGATTTAACAAAAATTAAATTCAAACTATTCTTTATAAATTCAATTTTTGTCGAACAAATTTAATTTCTATTTAAATAAATTTTATTAACTAACTATTTAATTTAAACAACATTTTCTTTTATAAAATATCCTTTAGTCCTTAATTACCCATTTTTCCAATAATAAATAATATTTTCTTTTGATAAATCATTTTATCAAATAAGTAAAATTTCTAACTAATTTTCCTTTTACAAAATATTTTTCATTTGAAACTAAAATTTCTGTTCAACTAATAATTTAGTTTTAAACTAAATTTTCTTTAAGTTTTAAAATTCCTATTATTATTTATTTCTAATCTATATACATTTATCAAAATTAATTCAAATTCGAAATCATTAAAATTTTAAAAATTCGAAAGTTACCTTACTGTAATTATTTAAATTAGAATTTGAAAAAAAAAAATCTTAAAATTACCTTACTGTACACGATCGCGCAAATGCCCAGACACCACGTGCTTGGCCTCGAACCCTAGCCATCATCGACATCGCCATCATTGCCCCTCGCCTCCTCACGCGCGCGCGCCTCTTCGAACGCCACTACAGTGCCACCCTTTTCCAAATCGTCGCAGCGCCATCTCCACGTCGCCGCGTCCATGCCCTAGCCACCACCTCGAGCTTTCCATCACCTCGCGCGCATGCGAACCCCATCGCGCGCGCCACGACATCGCGCGCCGCCTGCTGTCGATTGCGTCGCCGCCATCGCCACGCTGTCGCGCCTCCCCCACTGACTCGCGCTCGTCCCCATTTTGATTTGTTCGGCCCCCTTTTTTTTTTTTTTTAAAACTGGAGCCGAAGATGTGAGTTGAATTAAAGGGGAGGAGGCTGCGATTTACTGAAGGAAAGAGGGATTTTGATGCTCACAGGCTTCGGCCATTAATGTTTTTCGTTTGAAAGTTTAAATTTGTGAGCAAACTGAAGAATGAGGGAGAGGATATTTAAAATGGAACGAAGTATGCTCTGCACGATCCTTAGCGTGATCCCTGCCGTAATTTTCTGCGTGAGAAAAGGGAGAACGCGTGTGCATTGACTAAATTTAAATTTAAATTTAAATTGAAATCCAATTTGATTTCGACGTGTTTATCTCTCGTACGCTCACATAATAGCTCCGAAAAATACGAAATTTGAAATCCGAGAATAATTCAATATTACGGACCCAATGGAACTGGTTTCGTCGAATTCCGAGACTGTGCCTCGGAAGGCTATTTTTTAATATCGATTCAAACGATTTAATTTCAAAACTGAACAATTCACTTCCAAATTAAATTCTGAAGCTTCTATTATCTTCAATATTATCAATATAAATTTTACAAGCTTTTGAAATATTTTTAATCAGCTTAAAATTGAAGAATCAAATTTTTATTCAACTTCCAATAGATTAAATTCTATAATTAAATCGCTAAATTCATTCTGATAATTTGAAATTCAATTCAAACCATCATTCAAATATTTAAAATTAATTAAATATTTAAAATTAAATTGTTAAAAATTCTGGATCGTTACATTTTTCATGATGCTACTTGATCAGAGTAGCACCATGCCTAAAATGTTTTGATGTACTTTTGAAAGTTGCATGATATTATTTGATCACGACCAAAACATTTTGATGTACTTTTGGAAATTGCGTGATATTGTTTAATCACGACAATAATCACAACTAAATCATTTTGATGTACTGTTGGAACTTGTGTGATATTGCTTGATCACGACAATAATCATGACTAAAACATTTTGATGCAATGTTTGAAAGCTTAATACCTAAGAAGACTGAACTTTTGTGTAGTGTACCTGTGGTAGGCTAAGAAATTGATCATTGTCTCAAACTTTTGATAAAATTTTTATTCAGCTGGCAACCTCGTACTATGATACTGTTTCAAGTGCTCGACATTCCAAGTCTAAGGTATTATATTGCCATCTAGCCTCTTTAATCTATAAGTTCCTGAAGGGACGAAGTCATGGATTATTAGGGGTCCTTCCCAATTCGGACTGAGGGATCCATCTGACAGGTCCTTTGTGTTTGGCATTATCTTTCAAAGGATGAGGTTCCCTTTCTCAAATTTTCTGGTCTGAAATCTCTGGTTGTAGTGTCGGGTCATCCTTCAAATATACTCTATTGTTCTCAAAGCAGCTTGGTCCCTGAGTTCGGGTAATAAGTCCAATGACTCCTTTTGGAGTTTCTACATTCTGCTGTATATTATAATAATACCTTCAGTGAGACATAATTTTTAACTCAAGTGGGAGCATGGCTTCGAAGCCGTAAACTAGGGAGAAAGGAGTATGTCTTGTTGAAGTCTTAGAGCTTGTCCTATAAGCCCATAAAATGAAAGGCAATTCATCTGCCCAATTGCCTTTGGCTTTGTTCAATCTTTTATTTAAATAGGCTTTGATGGTTTTGTTGACTACCTCTACAACTCCATTTGCTTGTGGATGGGCTACTAAAGAAATACTCTTGATGATACCATGATCTCGGCAATACTCTGAAAAATTCTCGGCTCTCGAACTAAGTGTCATTGTCCCTAATGATCTTATATGGAAGGCCGAATCTGGATATGGTATTCCTCATCACAAAATTTATGACTTTATGAGAGGTTATGGTAGCTAAAGGTTCTGCCTCAACCCATTTTGTAAAGTAATCGATTTCTACTGTGGCATATCTCGCTCCACCTTTAGCGATTGGAAGGGGTCCAATGAGATCGATGCCCTAGAAATCAAAGGGCCATGGACTCTTGGGGTGAGCTCGCTAGGAGGAGCTCTCGACACCTTTGCATAAAAGTGGCACTTATCACATTTCTTTACATATCCTAACGCATCTTGATTCAGTGTTGGCCAATAAAAGCCTTGCTTGAGTATTTTCTTTGCCAACTTCTGTCCTCCACAATGGTCCCAACAAATTCCATCATAGGCATCTTTCAATAATTGTTGACCATTCGAGACTATTACACATCAAGGGTATGGAGTTTAGAATCCCATCCTATAGAGTGCTTTATCTATGATGTAGAACCTTGGTGTATTGTATTTGATTCATCTCGCTTTGGTGGCATATGAAGGTAGAATATCCTGGGTTAAATATCGAATATATGGCAACGTCCAATTTTTCTCAGTTATTACTGGGGTTGTAGATTCACCTCGGGCAACCTGAGACCGAGTTACAATAACACTTTTTCCGATACCTGTATGCTAGGTTTCTCTAAGATCTCGACTGGAATGAAATTGAACTCTCTTACATCCTACGAGCTTGCATATTTTGCTAAGGCATTGGTCCTAGCATTTTTGTCCCCGGGGATGTTTTCTATGTGATAACTCCCGAAAGCTTCAAGTAGTTGCTTTACCTATTTAACATATAAAGTTAACCTAGAGTCTCGGGCCTGGTAGTGACCAAGAATTTGTTTAACTACTATTTGGAAATCACTATATATATCTGGATCTCTGAAATCTTGATGAAATTTCCATTCTTAATCCAATGATCAGGGATTCATATTCGACGACATTATTGGTTACCGAGAAGGCAGGCTTAATCACGCAATAAATCCGATGATTATCTGGGGTTACCAAGATATAACCCACACCTGCCCCTTGCTCATTTGAGGCTCCATCTACATAAAGCTACAAGAGAGTTTCCCTTGCTATCTTCTTTTCTAGTTTCGGTTTCAAAATCTGTGCATTCGGTAATGAAGTCGGCTAACGCTTGACCCTTGATTGTTGTCCTTGGCACATATGATACCTCATAATGGCTGAGTTCTATTACCCATTTAATTAATCTCCCGACGGTCTTTGGTTTACTAAAAACCTGCTGAAGTGGTTGATCTGTAAGGACCTTAATAGGATGGGCTTGGAAATACACTCAAAGCTTTCTTACTATAAATACCAAGCTGTTTGCAAGCTTTTTAAATACTAGTAGTGCTTCTCGGCTGGATCTAACCTTTTACTTACATAATACATGAGTCTTTTGATTCCATTATCTCTCACTAGGGCTGAACTTATGGCCTGACCCGAGGCGGCTAGTATTGGAACAAAGTTTCTTCGTCTATTGGTTTAGACAACATCGGGGGAGTACTTAGTTTCTTTTGCAGGTCTTTAAATGCCTTTTGGCATTCATTCTTCCATTTTAAAGTAACATGCTTTCGTAAAAGATTGAAATAGGGAACACATTTGTCGATTGATCGGCTTATGAACCTGTTCAAAGTAGTAATCTTCCCATTCAAACTCATTAGCTCTTTTCTGCTAGTTGGAGCCTTCATTTTGGTTATAGCTTTTATCTGATCCGGGTTTATCTCTATCCCTCTAGCACTTACTATAAAACCCATGAACTTTTCGTATTATATTTCGAAGGTACACTTTTGAGGGTTTAACTTTATTTGGTACTTCCGAAGGACGTTGAACGTTTCAGCTAGATCCGAAACATAACTCTGATTTAAAATCGACCAAGGTGTCATCAATATATACCTCTATATTTTGGCCTATCTACTTGTAGAACATTTGGTTAACTAGCCTTTGATATATGGCTCCTGGGTCTTGAGACCGAAGGGCATTACCTTATAGCAAAACAATCTAATGTTGGTGCAAAATCGTATGATGTTCATCGGGCTTGGACATTGAGATTTAATTATATCTGAAATAAGCATCTATAAAAGAAAGCAACTGATGCTCACTGGTGGCATCAACTAACTGGTTGATACTCAGCAAAGGGAAACAATCCTTTGGGCAAGCTTTGTTTAAATCAGTAAAGTCAATGCAAGTCCTCCACTTCTTGTTTGGCTTCTTAAATAATATCGGGTTTGCGATCCACTTCAGGTAGTATACATTACGGATAAAGTTATTCTTTAGTAACATCTCAACTTCTTCTTGTAAAGCTATATATCAGTTCCTGTCCAGGGGTCTCCTCTTTTTCCTTACGGGAGTAAACTTCTGATCTATATTCAAGTAGTGGCAAATAACTTAGGGTTCAATTCCTACCATATCATCATGATTCCATGCAAATACGTCTCGATTATGCTTGGGGAAGGAAATTAGCTCTTCTCCAATAGATGGGTGGAAATAAGTCCCTATCTTAACTATCTTTGACTTGTCATTTTCATCGTGGCATGCTTCTTTTAGAGTCTCGGCTGCTAAGGCTATCTCGGTTTCTTGTCTCATACCGAGATCAAGCTCAATTTCTTCTTCTCCTAGAATTTCCTAAACAGTGTGAACACCCTTTCTCTTCCTCCCGGTAGGCTAACTATTCTAGCCTCATTATTCTCGTTAAACTCTCCTTGATAGCTTTTTATGTAAATCAATTTTCCAATCATAGAATCTTTTTGCCTTATAAAAATTCTTAAGGGTCTTCTACGACTCTCCATAGACTTAGAACTCAGAGTATTAACTTTGTCTCTAACTCCGAGAGGAGTAGGCTGGTTAATTTTGGCTTCGTTCTCATAAGATGAATTTTTCCCTTTATTAATCTATTTAGGCTTGCTTAATACAGTTGTCTTGAGATCCACTGATCTCCCCTTACAAGCCCTTCCCCTATTTCGGTAGGAAACTTTAAAAGTAAATATTTAGTAGACACATACCCATCCATAGCATCAAGAGTTGGGCTTCAAAAGAAAGCATTGTACAATGAAGGGATGTCCATGATAACAAAGGTGGTTTTAAAGATCTTGCAATGGGGGTCACTTCCAATTTTAGTTATCAGCTTACACTCTCCAAGAGGCATGGTACCTTCATCATTGAATCCGTATATAGGAACTTGACTAGGCTTGAGCACGCTCTCGGGTAATCCCATTTTGTTGAAGGTGTGTTTGAAGATTATGTTGACGGCAGCTCCCGTATCCACCGTTATTTTTTCCACCTTTGAAAGTCCAATTTAGGCCATGATTACAAGTGGTTCATTGTGGGGCTGGCAAACACCTTGTTTATCAGAGTCATTGAATGTAACTTTCGGCCTAACCTTCTGCTTTTTCTCAAATTTCTCCATCTCACACACCGAGATGCCTTCATTTTTAGCTTCATCAATGTACCTTTTCTAGTTTCCATTTGCCCCTATAATGTGAGGTCCTCCCAAAACGATGCCCATAAATTTTTTGAGGGGCTAGTAAAGACCACGGAACTTGTACTTGAGGTTCCTCACTTCTATTTATTGCAGGAGCGATGGCCGCCTGAGTGTTATCATTCTTTAGAAACTCATTTAACTACCCTTCTCTAATGAATCTATTGATGAAGGACTACAAAAACTGACATTCTTTAGTACTATGCCCGTTCTGCCGATGGTAGCTACATTATCTTCCTTGGTTGTTTTTTGACTCCTTCCGCCTTCTTGGTAGGTAGTCCTGGGTCATAGCATAGATCTAAGCATATGAATGAGTTAAGGGGTATGTTTCCATTATTTGAAGTTCCTTCTTAAATTTCTTGGCCGAAGTGAACTTCTTGTTATCACTATTTCACTATAGGTTCTTCTGGACAGTTCATTTTGGTTCTTCAGTTCAAATTCTCCTTAAGCTCGAATTCAGAGATGTGCACTCTTGCCCCGAAAGATCATCCTAGAGTGATGTAGTTCTATATAATCTTAAAGTCATTGACACCATCTTGATTTCATCTGTCGTACCCTTACATTGGGCCGTGATGTCATTAATTTTTTTGCAATAATCTTTTAGGGACTCTCCCCTTCCTTGCCTTAAGTCGACAAGTAAGCTTAGTCCTTCTTTAGTGTTTGTCGAAGTAAAGAATTGTGTTAAGAACTCTGTGGTTAGATGTTATCGAGAGCTAATAGAATTTAGGGGATAACTCTAGAGCCATTTCAATGTGGGACCACTGAAAGTCATGGGTAGGAATCTGCATTTGATCTTGTCCGAGACTCAGATTGCCTACATCTGAATTTCATATAATGCAATGTGATCTTTGGGGTCAGATGTTCCATCATAAGAGAGTTTCGGGATCCTGAATCCTGGAGGTATAGGATCTTTCATGATTTCAAGGGAAAAAGGCTAGACTTTCCAAAGCTTCATTTCGACGTTGCAACTAGATTGATCTTCTTTTGATTTCTGTGCCTATTCCGATAATTTCAATAATAAGATTTCCATTGCTCGATTCCCATCAGTCTTAGAGTATCGGCTTCAGTGTTTTGAGTTTTTGACCTGTTTTGTTACCTTCTTTCGAAATTGATCCTTTTAGGAATCAGAGTCAAGGGCCTCTTGGAAGGCCCTACTCTTGTCATCTTTACAGTTTCAACATTTTTAGCCGCCTCCATGAATCCAGCTTCTAAAGCGTCATTAGTCATTGGTAACTTTCCTAGGTTTCGGTTGAAAGTTACAGGATTCTCATCTTCGTCAAGTATGGCTGAAACCTTTTTCTCTAATTCAGCAAAAGTGCTCTTAACTTCGTTCTAATAGTTGTCTAAGTGTTGTGCTATTATGAAAATGAACTTCAACATCATTTGTCAAAATTCGCTTTCGGTGAGGACTGAGGCAGTAGTTTCCTCAATAATAGTTGGATTTTTTTGGTCTGTTTGATTTCCTTCATTCATATGTAGCTCTTTGGCTCCCTAATCCTAGGCAGGGAAGCAAGGTGTCTTTCGTGAGGAGGATTTTGACTTTGTGCTGGATTGAGAGATTTAAGCTTGCTGGATTATAAAAGAACGGAGTTTGAGGCTCTCCTTTTAGTGCCAAAAATGTTAGATAGATTTTTCGCCCGAATAACACTCCAAAGATTTAACAATATTGTTCCAAAAGGATGTTGATAAATTAAATGAACACTGAAACAGAGAAAATAATAAGCCTGAAAGGTAAAGAGACACGAGATTTATAGTGGTTTGGGACCAAGATTCGTACGTCCACTTTGAAGGTTCTACCGTGAGCTTTTATTCCTCAATGATGTACAAGTACTTCTATTACAAAGTCCGTCATTAATGATCTTTTGATTAAAGCTTTCTTAATAGAGTAGGGAATATGAAATGGTTGTAGAATGTTAGAAAATTTCCAGTTAGCCACTTTTTAGTAGCATATGGTCCTTATCTATAGCAAATTTAAGGTTCTTCTATTGATGCAGGGGCATTCACTACATTGATGACCTGGCTTGCTATAAGAGGCTTGGATTCAAACACTTGTCATCATATTGTTAAGAGTACTTTGATGCAGATTGATGATGTATCACTTTTATGTATAATTCCATTGATTCCTTTCATTTTCTTAATTGTTGATCTCGTTCCAGGGCTATCTGAGCCGTTGATTGTTGATACTTACTGAAATGTCTTTGGTCTTGGTAGTTGCCGCTCTTGGCTGAGCTTATCGCCTTAATTGGACAATGTTCTTGATCTTAATCGACGTCTTTGCTCTCTCTTTCAGATCTTGATTTCTCGGACATTGATCTTGGTGCTTGAGCTCGAAAACAAATAATGGGTCTCGGAATTAAAAGACAAGGAGCTTTCCTTTTAAATATTCATAATTTATACTAGGTAAAAATTATGGTGGAACAGTTGTCATCAAGGAATCTCCAAATCCATTTACAAAGTAATGAAATATTCAGTAACTTTAGGTTAAAAATACCTAATCCGCCTTTAGATTTGGGTTTGCAAATGAGATCCCAACTAATTGTGCAATTTTAGCTAGAACAAATCTGAATTTCCTTTCCAAATAAATTTATGCCTAATGTTATTTATTTTTTTAATTACCCAAACAGGAAATTGATCATAGGAAAGGCAATAAATCAGGATTGAGATAAAATAGAGTTAACGAGAATTGTTCTCCCTGCCCTTGAAAGACAATTGTCTTTCCAAGTTGGCAATCTCTTACTAACTTTATCGATGACGAGGTTCTAGTCTTTCTTTTTCGGTTTCGTTTGTATGATGAGAATGCCTAAATAGTTAATAGGAAAATTCATGGATTTACAATTGAGAGTATTAGCTACTTTGGCTGTCACATTTAAAACGTCGTTGATGATTAAAACAGAATTCTTGTGGAAGTTTAATTTAAGGCCCAATAGTAATTCAAAGTTATATAAAATTAATTTAAGAGAAGCAATGTGGTGAGGAAGATGAGAATAGAAAATTAGAGTGTCATCCGCATATTGTAGAGTAGAAATATGGTTATTAACAATATTTCTTCCGAAGGAAAAATATTATTATTAAAGGCTAAATTAATTATTCTACTAAAAACATCAATCGCGAGGTTAAATAATTGGTGCAAGTGGGGTCTCCTTGACGTAAACCTCTCTTAGAATGAATTTTTGTTTCCCTTAATTCCATATACTAAGAGCAATGATACACTGGATTTCAAGATAAGATCAATCCAGGAGATCCACTTTTCAGGGAAACCCCTAGCTTTGAGGGTGTCTATCATAAAATCCCACTAATCGAGTCAAAGGCCTTGACAAAATCCAATATAAGGAGAGAACATCTAATTTTCTTATCTCTAACAATAGTTAATAAATTTTTGGGCGATAGCAACACTGTCCACAATGTGTCTACCATGAATGAAGCTGTTTGAGATTTATCAATTAATTTATCTATCTTAGTTCGCAACCTATTAGCTAAAACTTTAGTGATAATTCTAGTTGAGCATTTAAATAGGGAGATGGCCTAAAATCAATAATCTCCTATGAATTTTCTTTTTTTGGACGAGTAAAACATCCACAAAGTTAAAACTACCTATTTGGAGTCTACCGCTGTAAAGTTTTTTGAATAAATTCATCGTGTCTTCTTTCATAGTTTGTCAGAATTTTTGGTAGAACATAGGGAAACAATTCGGGCTAGGGGCCATGTCATTGGGAAGGCCCTTGATGGTGGATAGTACTTCCTCTTCCGTGAACGAATTATCTAATTCACTTAAAGAGCTATCAATCGTTGGATAAAGAGCCATCCAATCTAGCTTAATTCTACACCTACATTTGTTTCCGATAATCTCCTTATAATAGTTGGTAAAGGCATAATTTAACTTGGATTGTTTCGAAATTTCTATGTCATTTAAAGTAATAGATCTAATGTTGTATTCCGACAATGACTAATGTTGGCTGTTCAATGGAAAAAGTTAATGTTTTTATCCCTTTTGCTGATCTAATTTATCCAGGAGCATTGATTCCACATAATTCCTTCTTGGTCCACTATTTTATTCAAGCTTGTTTTAAGATTATTTAGTTTAGTTTTCTCCTCTTGGTTTAGGTTCCCGATTTCACCTATCTTGTCTAATTCCAATATTTCACTTAAAATCGTATTTTTTAGTAAAAATATTTCCCAACACATTAACTTCCTAGTTTTTAAGAAAATTTCTTAATTCTTGAAACTTATAGACTAAATTATTGGCTGTGTTGTTATATGTTTGGCTATTCAAAGAATTCCATTTTGAAATAATAAGGTCCTCGAAATTTTCCTCTTTAAACCATATTTTTTCAAATTTAAATGATCTGATAATTGATAATTGATCGTGCATGTTTAAGAGAATAGGGCAATGGTCAGAAATGAAGCAAGCTAGCTTGTAAAATTTGGAGAGAGGGAATTTTCCTCCCATTGCACACTCGTATAAAATCTATCTAGCAAGGCCATCGATGGATCTTCTATATCATTAGACCAAGTAAATCTCCTACTAATAAGGGGTAATTCGTTGATTTTATTAGAGTTAATGAAATCATTAAATTCTTCCATATCGATGAAATCGCCCTTTCTTTGGTGACCTCCCACCAAAGTATCTAGTCACATTGAAATCTCCACTTACAGTCCAAGGACCATAAGAAAGACTTCGAATGTTAGAGCATTAATCCCAAAGGAGCCGTTGAAGGGCTTTATTATTAGGAGTGTATGCATTAATGATATTTATGATATTACTATCCTGCAACTCTAGAAGAAAAACACGTAAGGAGAATCGATTAGGGATTGATTGTAGGAGTTTATATTTATCTTCTCTGCACACCGTAAGAATATCACCCAAAAAGTCCATCCAGTGAGAAGATTCCCTCCAATCGATCTAATGAAAGAAACATTTGGTGTTTCAGTTTTGGTTTCTTGAAGAAGAATTGTATCTTTATAAAAGTTTAATTCTATATTGTTTTTTGTTATCCCTAGGCCCCTAACATTTAGGTAAGCATCTTCATCTATCTAATGAAAGAAACATTTGTAGTTCTAGTTTTGGTTTCCCGAAGAAGCATTGTATCTTTATAAACGTTTGATTCTAAATCGTTTTTTGTTATCCCTAGGCCCCTAACGTTCCAGGTAAGTATCTTCATCTACTTGGATTATTATCCCTATCAAGTTCAGTTTTTTTAATGTAATAAATATCATTGTCTATTTGATTATAAATGAAATTGGTGTTATTAATTATGTGACATGCTTGATTAGGAGATAATGTGTTCAAAACAATGGGTGTGTAAGTACTTCCAAAAAGAACATGATCACTTGGCAATGAGGAATCGTGGGTGCAACCCAAAGGAAAGTGTCAAAGGCTCCTACGTACAAAATCATTGGAAATGCTTTTGGGTCTCTGATTGCGCCTATCTCGTACTGATCTGCAACATCTTTCAAGAGTAGCCAGAGTGCTATCTTCACAGAGATCATCAACAAATTCTCGGTTCTATGTTGCTGAATCCTCTTATGTGTCTTCAATAGCGGCGAAACAAGCTGAATCTTCTGCGATCAAGACTTTTTCATTTGCATCAGAATTAATTTCAGTACATGTAGGATCTAATGCCTCAACTTCAATTGTAGCAACATTCAACTCAATGTAGACCGCTGTAGCACTTTTGTCCTCTTTAGAGGAACTGATACCATTTGGAAATGATATGCTCATAGGCATTCAACAGATTTGGACATATGGATCTAATAAAATCATGTTATTCTGGCTATTTTCCTCTGGAGAAGAATTGGCACTAGATAAGGGAGAAAACATCCAGAGACCATCCATCTCATTCATCTCATTGACTGAATATAAACCAACAGTCGATCCTTTTGGTTTTTTCGATGCAATTAAGAATAAAGCCTCAAAAGTAGCTAACAAAGAGTCGGACTGTTGGATCAAGGGAATACAAGACATTTAATTAAGGTATATCTGAATGTTAGAATACTATTCCAAATAGTTGAGGAGAAATTGTGATCTTAATTCATTAGAGGTCTGTTGATGATTGCACCTCGGAGGGGACAAAGGAGAGGAGGGTTGAAGATGGAGACGAGAATTCGAGCCCGACCCATTTTTCTTACAGTTATATTTCTTATGACCAAAAAACCTGTAAAGAAAGTAACGAAGGGCTCTTGGCAAGAGGAAGAGCGATGATCCAATACTCCGCATTGGAAACAAAAGGATTTTCCTTTCCAATGTTTGATCCATGGTCCACAATTTCGAATGAAGGGGACGAGGTTTCAATTTGAGTTTTGAATGTAGACCTAGGTCATCCAGATCTGGTGATTTGGCATATGATTTGATGGGGTTGTAGATAGGTGGTTCAATGATGAGAGGAGGGAGATCATCGGTCGAGTGTGTGTTATGATCCCAGTTCGAAAAGCAGCCCAGGAGAGGCCAGAGAAGCAGTAGAGTCCACTGCAGGCTAGAGTACGTCAGTAAAGAAGCCAAGAGATCACCAGTAGGGATGGCCATGGTAAAGACGAGAGAAATAATGCAAATGAGCAGGAATTTAAGGCCTGTGGTTATAGTTGTTGACTGTGTCAGCTGTGCATGTGCATGTGTACAACGTGAAGGGGATGAGATGCTAGGGATCTGTAGCTGCAGTTGATTATGTATTTTAACCGTGGTTATATTTGTGAAATGAGTTAGTTTAGAACCGTTGTAAAGTGCAATATATATGTGGCTTAAGACTGCAGAGAAGTTATGAATTTGATAAATAAAATTAACTTTTTTTTTCTTTTTGTTCTTGTCACTGCAGTATGCTTTCTGTTCTCCTTATCTATTTTCTTATGTACTGATTTCTGCTCCGGACTTCCTTTTAGTCTACTTCAAGATCTTCACTGCTTCCAGTAATCTAAATATTATTGCAGCAGTTCTTTTCTCATCACCTCATTCACATTCTTCTCCATTGACATTACCATTCAAGAACTTCTTCTTCCCTTCCCAGTCCATATTCACTCCTTCTTCCCTGTCCTATTAACCACCATTACAACATGACCATCACAAGAAAACAATCTAAAGAACATGGGCCTATCAAATTGGTATCAGAGCAAGACCCAAAGGGTAGTTTCGATGAACACCCTGACTCACCAAAGAATGATGACAACAGCAACATCTCCATGCCTCATCTTGATGATGAATCTGGTCTGTGGGCCAGACAAGAGCATTTTAATGACAAAACCAACAACACACTCAAGCAACTCACTGAAGCACAGCAAGAACTTCACCAAACCACCCAAGAAATGAATGGAAAGATAGATCTACTATCAGCAACATTGGAATCTTTCATGCAAGAAATAAGACAAAACAAGAAACACCCCTCCAATGGCCATCAAGAATCATCCAAAAACACCCCATACGTCCCACCTTTCCAAAGAATTAACCACAGAAATGAAAGTTCTCCAACTCCTATCAATGATCATCATCACACCCCTGGGCTTGCAAGACTACCCGGTATTCTACCTTCTCCCTCCTTATTACAGCATACTACCATTAAATTGGAGTTTCCTGTCTATTCTGGAGATGATACTATTATAGAATGGCTTGATCAAGTGGAACAGCTGTTTAGATACCACCATACCCCTGAAATTGAATGGGTGCCTACCTGTTCCTTTCACCTTAAAGATACTGCTCAAAAATGGTACAAATGGTTAACAAATAATGTCAAGAATCACGAAACTTGGAGAATTTTCAAGGAAGAAATCATTGTCAGGTTTGCTCCTCCAGAATTAAAGAAGCCTTTCGGAGCTTTTGCAAATCTAAAACAACTTTCTTCTGTTCAAACTTATCTCACCAAGTTCGAACAACTGCAAGGACTTCTCCCCTACCTTCATCCCGATTACGTCTTCGATAAATTTATGGATGGATTAAAAGAAGACATTAGAATTGATGTCGAAGCCGCTAGACCAGAAAACTTCAAGGAGGCAGTTTCACTGGCAAAGATTTATGAACAGAGATGGGCAAATCCTAAGAAACCTTATAAGCCTAATCCTTCCTCACAATCAACCTTATCCAAAAATCTTCCAACTAAGAATTTTAAGGCCATAAATCCGAGAACATCAACCAACAAGAATTATGTTACTACAGATGCTACCAAATTCAAGAGTTTGACTCCAGAAGAGATCCTGGATAAGAAAAGAAAAAATCTTTGTTATGGCTGCAATGAAAAGTGGCATCCTAATCATCATTGTAAGACCAAGCAAGTCTATGTTCTTGAAGGGGTTATGAATTTAGACAGTGATGTAGAGGAAGAAGATAATAAAGAAACTTGCAATAAGGAGATTACAGAAGTCAAGAAGGAAGAACCAATCCCAGCCATTACATTTCATGCGATGTGTGGTATTCCAACTTTACATACAATCAAGGTATGTGGTGCAATATATGGTGAATCGGTCCAGATACTCATTGACTCGGGTTCTACACATAATTTTGTGGATTGTAACCTGGCAAAGGTGCTTCAGTTAATAGTAGATGATTCAAAAAAATTGAGGTGTTAGTGGCAAATGGTGAAAGAGTGCAGGGTGCAGGTCTGTGCAAACAAGTTATGTTAAAATGTCAAAACTGTTGTATGCCTGTGGATCTTTTATTGCTACCACTGGATGGATGTCAGATTGTACTTGGGGTTCAGTGGATGAAGGCTTTAAGTGAAGTTACTTTGAACTTTACCAAATTACAAGTCAAGTTTAATTATCAAGGCAAGCCATATGTATGGCAAGGAATCCAACCAGAGGGTTTGAAACTTGTGGATAAAAAGGCTATACAAAAGGATTGTGTCCAAGGGCAACTGACTATGATGTTGTATACGTATTCTCTGGATGAAAAACCTCAAGTGATCCCCGAAGCAGTTAAACACCTTCTTGATAAATTCCCTCAAATTTATACCCCATTAGCTTCTCTACCTCCCCCAAGATCCCATGACCATAAAATACCATTAATACCTAGTTCTAAGCCTGTATGCCTCAAACCTTATAGACACTCGCACCACATAAAGAATGAGCTAGAGAAAATCATCCAGGACATGTTAAACTCAGGAATCATCAGGCCTAGCTGCAGTGCATATTCTTCACCAGTAGTTATGGTGAGAAAAAAAGATGGATCTTGGAGACTGTGTATTGATTATAGAGGGCTTAACAGCATCACCATCAAAGATAAGTTCCCAATACCTCTTATAGATGATTTGTTTGGGGCTAAATATTTTACTAAGCTGGATTTAATGTCTGGGTACCATCAAATAAGGGTAGCTGATGAGGATATACACAAAACTGCATTTAGAACACATGATGGGCACCATGAATTTTTAGTAATGCCTTTTGGTCTTGTGAATGCACCCTCCACATTTCAGTCATTGATGAATACAATCTTTAAACCATATCTCAGGAAGTTTATATTAGTGTTTTTTGATGATATACTAATTTATAGCCAAGCTATGCTTGAGCATATGGAACATATTGAAATTGCTTTCCGGGTCCTATTGGAGCATCAGTTGATAATTAAGCTATCAAAGTGTTCATTTGCTAAAGAATCGATTGATTACTTGGGACATATAATAACGGTTGATGGTATAACTGTAGATTCTAGCAAGGTACAGGCCATTAAGGAGTGGCCCATTCCATCATCACTTAAAGCTTTAAGGGGGTTCCTAGGCCTTACTGGCTATTATAGGAAGTTTATCAAACATTATGGCCTGATTGCAAAACCTCTTACAAACTTATTAAAGAAAGATTCTTTCAAGTGGAGTGACCAAGCTACAGTGGCTTTTGAAAGTTTGAAGCAGTGTCTCATGTCCCCTCCCATACTAGCTCTGCCAAATTTTAATAAGCCATTTATTGTAGAGTGTGATGCTAGTGGTATAGGAATAGGGGCTGTTCTGTTGCAAGATAATAAACCTATTGCTTATTTGAGTAAAGCATTGCATGGAAAGAATTTAAATCTCTCAACCTATGAGAAGGAGCTTTTGGCACTAATGTTGGCAACTAAAAAATGGTCCCAGTATCTATTAGGCAGACAATTCATTATAAGGACCGATCATCAAAGTTTAAAACATCTTCTGACTCAGAGGCTTCACACTGGCATTCAGGGTAAATGGATGGCACAGTTACACGGTTTTGACTATAGGGTGGAATATAAAAGTGGGAGAGAAAACATTGTGGCTGATTCCTTATCCAGAAGAGATGGAGACACACAGCAGTTCATGCATATTTCTAGGGTACAGGCCACCTGGCTATCAGAACTCAAAAGCACTCTAAAAAACTCTCCTTTATACTTGGAAGTAATTAAAAAGATTTCTACAGGGGACTCTGCAGCTAATAAATATAAGCTAGTAGATGGTCTGCTCTTCTACAAGGGAAAAATATTAGTTGACCACCACAATACTGAGCTATTGGATATTATTATCAACCAATTTCACGCTACCCTACTCAGTGGTCATTCTGGCATCAAGGCTACCATGAAGAGAATTAAAGCAGTATTTTATTGGAAAAAAATGAAAAGGCAGGTGGAAAAATTTATCAAAGAATGTGATGTTTGTCAAAGAAATAAGAGTGAAAATGTACATATCCCTGGACTGCTACAACCATTGCCTATTCCTGAAAAAATTTGGACTGATATCACCATGGATTTTATCACATGTCTACCTAGAAGCCAAAGATATACTATAATCTATGTAGTGGTAGATCGAATGTCTAAATATGCTCATTTTTTCCCTCTGTCCCATCCATACACAGCCCAAGGAGTAGCCCAAATATTTTTTGATGGTGTTTTTAAATTACATGGAATGCCAATTTCAATTATTAGTGACAGAGATTCTCTCTTCACTAGTATATTTTGGAAGGAATTGTTTAAACTTCAAGGCAGCACACTCAAACTTAGCACCGCCTACCATCCCCAAACTGATGGCCAGACCGAGGTCACCAATAGAGTTCTGGAAGGCTATTTGCGATGTTTTGTAAGTCATAAACCCTCAGAGTGGTCGAGATGGCTAACATTGGCCGAGTTTTGGTATAATACCACATGGAAGACATCCACTAACATGACCCCTTTCCAAGCTGTGTATGGAATATCACCTCCTTCACTACTCACTTATGTCCCAAATACTGCTAAGGTACCGTATGTGGAAGAGATACTCTATTCCAGAGAGATTATTTTGCAGTTTCTAAAGGATAGTTTGAATTCTACCAGAGAAAGAATGAAGAAATACGCTGATAACAAGAGAACGGAAAGGAAATTTGAAGTGGGTGACTGGGTTTATTTAAGGCTACAACCATATAGGCAGATAACCACAAGGGCTCAGAAAACACACAAATTATCACCTAGGTTCTATGGTCCCTATGAAATAGAAAGGAGAATCGGTGAGGTTGCTTATCAACTTAAGCTACCACCTGAAGTAAGAATACATCCAGTATTCCACGTGTCCCAATTGAAGAAAAAGCTAGGTACTGGAGTTAGTTTCACTGATGAATTGGTTAAGGAACCTGAATGCATTTTAGATAGAAGAATAGTTCCTCTCAACAATAGACCTGTAGTTCAAATCTTGGTTAAGTGGAAG
This sequence comes from Allium cepa, assembly GCA_030765085.1. NCBI lineage: Eukaryota > Viridiplantae > Streptophyta > Magnoliopsida > Asparagales > Amaryllidaceae > Allium > Allium cepa. Next base: position 293,421,975 of record CM060941.1, on the reverse strand, counting down.
GAGCTGCCCGAGTCAGAGGCCACTTGGGAGGAATATTGGGAAATGATCAAGAAATTTCCAGCTTTGGACCTTGGGGCAAGGTCCATTCTTCAAGGGAAGGGGAGTTGTTATGATCCCAGTTCGAAAAGCAACCCAGGAGAGGCCAGAGAAGCAGTAGAGTCCACTGCAGGCCAGAGTACGTCAGTAAAGAAGCCAAGGAATCACCAGTAGGGATGGCCATGGTGAAGACGAGAGAAATAATGCAAATGAGCAGGAATTTAAGGCCTGTGGTTATAGTTGTTGACTGTGTCAGCTGTGCATGTGCATGTGTACAACGTGAAGGGGATGAGATGCTAGGGATCTGTAGCTGCAGTTGATTATGTATTTTAACCATGGTTATATTTGTGAAATGAGTTAGTTTAGAACCGTTGTAAAGTGCAATATATATGTGGCTTAAGACTGCAGAGAAGTTATGAATTTGATAAATAAAATTAACTTTTTTTCTTTCTGTTCTTGTCACTGCAGTATGCTTTCTGTTCTCCTTGTCTATTTTCTTATGTATTGATTTCTGCTCCGGACTTCCTTTTAATCTACTTCAAGATCTTCACTGCTTCCAGTAATCTAAATATTATTGTAGCAGTTCTTTTTTCATCACCTCATTCACATTCTTCTCCATTGACATTACCATTCAAGAACTTCTTCTTCCCTTCCCAGTCCATATTCACTCCTTCTTCCCTGTCCTATTAACCACCATTACAACATGACCATCACAAGAAAACAATCTAAAGAACATGGGCCTATCAGTGTGGGTTAGTACGAAGTGGGTAAATAGAAGGAGGAGGATGTGACCATTAACGGTGGTAAGGAAAAAGAGGGTTTACAGAGAGTTTCATCATTTTTTTTAACCACTGTGTTCATCGTTTCCTGTTGAATTTTTGAAAAATAATCTTGATAAATTAACTAATAATGACTAAAAACATATAACAAGTAAAGTACGATCTTTCTTAAGGTTCGCAATGTTTTTGATCCTATTTGAATGTTCCTAAAATGCTTTAATATGGGGTCTTAAGTTTGTAAGGTTGTTATGATAATGGTTACCACTACCATTTTATAGATACCATCAACATATCATTTTTACTAGTAAGCTAAAATAGGTTATCATTATTGTTTGGCTGGTATACCAATAATTGATGGCCGTTGCATTGGTAACGAATTATCGCTTGTCTAAAAAATCAATAACTTGATATATTTTTACACTATAATGATAACCCATTATACATTTCATCGCGTCACATAATAAAAAATATCCATAGAAAAGAAAAGAAGTGTATTCAACATCATTTGAGCATAATATCCATGCATTATAAATGGACTAGTAAATTATCGTTACTGCTAGTCTGTGTAGTTAAAGCGCGTAGCAGTTACATAGCGGTGTAGGTGCAAAAAATTATAGCGGGGATAAAGCGAGGATATAGTGGAAAATAATGGAGATGCAAAAGACCTCATTTGATACAAAATCAAATATTTAATGTTAATTTATTCTTATTCTCACATATTTTATGTAGGAAAAAAGAAATATTATTTAATCTTATATAACTGGGATGATTTGGTTTAAAAGAAAAGTAGTCAAGTCAACCTTTTTATATTAATGTTGCTAAAGTGGGTACTAAAAAATCTTGATTTAGTAGATATAGCAGAAAATAGTAGGGCTTGATGCCGATCTACTGTTTAATCGTACTATATTGAAAAAGCATAGCAGTCGAAGAGCGCTATGCAATATAGTGGAGAATATTTTTGCGGGGCTTTAACTGCATAACCGCTTGTTGAAAAATCATCATCAATGTTTTATCATAGAAAACGGAAAATTTACCATCACTATACCAATTATACTGGTGTACCAGCTTTACTTAAAAATGGTAAACGATTGACTAATAATGGTACGGTAAAAGGGAAAATTACTATTACCCTAACAACCTTACGAGTTTGAATCACACAACCACTTAATATTTACTTTTATTTGAATATTTAGATATATAATTGAGCTCAGGAATTTGAATTTTAGTAAGAACAAAATATTCACATTATATACTTTTCTAAATATTTTTTTACTTTATGTTTACCAAAACAAGATACAAAATTAGAATTAAATAATTTAAGATCCTATTATATCTCCATTCAGAGATATTTTCATGCATTATATGTAACAAAGAACTAACATGAACATAATACAAGCAAAATATTATTCTAGTTAAATAAATGAATGTTCCATCTCACAAATAAAACCGATGTTGAGAACATGGATCATATATAAATGAGCCATTTTCTGTTTGCTAATGTATAGTTATCATGATCGGATCATCAGTCGAATCGTGACAACTAATTGTTTTATATTTTGTTGGTTAAGTCGGTTGAACCATCAAAAACTTGCATTTTTTATTTTTTGAAAATTTACACATTTACGTAAAAATTATGGCTAAAAATATTGACAGAAAAATGTTAGATATGCGAGTCATAGAGGGTCTTCAATTCCTACAACGGAAGTTGCATAATCAAAATTATATACTACAGAAGTGCACAACAACAGTTGAGCAAAACTACATCAACATAACTGTTCTTGTGCATACACCAGTAGTACACAATGGCAAAAGCTTAGTAGTGACAAACTTGATGAAGCTTATAATGGTCTTGGAGATGCTTGCAGCATCAAAGAACGTAGTGGTGGAGTTTCTGTTTAGATTTTAGGATCATGGTTATTTTTTAAATTTAGATTTAATTTTCTTCTTCAAAATGGTGAGAGAATAAGAATGATATATGGTATAAAAGTAAGAAGAAAAATATGAAAACCACAGTTCAACCAAGAAAAATTGACAGTTGAACCGCTGGTTTGAAGGTCTAACCTTCAGTCCATGCATAGCTAAGGTCTAATTGATTTTCGGACTACAATGGTCCATGGTTCAACATTTTTGAGGTCAAACAGCGGTTGAGTTCGTTCATGATAACACTGCTGCAATGTATTGACTATAAATAATTGTCTCCCATAACAAGTACTAACAATATATTTTTGAAGTACTAACAAGTACTACTACCCATAACAACAAGTACTAACAAGTACTACTACCCATAACACTGAATTGGTGGACCATAGAGATCATAGAGAATGTCGAGGAAGGAGTAACTTGGGCTGAATTCAAGACTCACTTCGAGTAACGATTAATGACCAATGAAAAAGTGAATCTACAATTGGAAAAGTCCATTCATCTGAAGCAAGGGGACTCTACAGTAAAGAAGTACATCAACAAGTTCATTGAGTTAGCCAAATTCGGAATGAGTCTGATCAACAACAAAGCAAAGAAGGCGATGAAATTTATGAAGGGTCGAAATTCTCCCTTAAGGGAGCTTCTCTTAACTCAAAATCCCACAGGCACCACTTATGTGGCATTAGTCAAAATGGACCTACTTCATACAGTTGATAAAGAAGAAAATGAGAAAGTTGGACAGTCCGACTGTCAAAATGGACAAAGAAAGGGAAGCTCTGGGAAGATAAGAAGGCCAAAGAAAAGTTCAAAAAGAAAAGTGTGGCATGTCATAAATTCCAAAAGAAGAGACACATTGCTAAGGATTGCAGAGTGAACTTGATGAAAGAAGAGTACAAAGGGCGGTGCAATAATTATAATAAGGAAGGGCCGTACAAGAACCATTTTCCCAAGGTAGCTAAGAAGGGACAGGTTGTGCAGGCTTATGCCATAGAAGCTTTACATGTCTCAAGCAAACCTCCACCTGAGGACAAAGGAAAAGCTACTATGAAAGGTATAACTATTATTTGCGGGAGCACTATTCATGCTCTATTGTCGAATGACCCTATTGTCGAATCTGGTTGGGTTCGACGCATCTTGCTATGATTTTCAAAGACATAGTGTAACAACCCGTAGATTTAACCGGTTTTAATAACGTTATTAACTGAAATTTTATGGGAATTTAAACGATAAAATTTTGAAATATAAATTTGATATTTGGAATGCGTCTAGTTAAACATAGCAAATGGTAAATTTTTGTCCGAAAATACGAAAGTTTATTTCGCGCGTAAATTTACATCAGTTAAATCAGTTAAAAGCGATGAAAATAAAACATTTTCAAAACCAAAATATTTTAACATAGAAAAATTCTAAACCATCTTTTGAGCAAGTTGTCAGTTTGTCGCTTTTCCAAATTCGGACATCTTTGGCTCCGTCGATCTTATTTTTCTGCGTTTTTATGCATTTTCCGCTGGTAGAAATTTCGAATTTTTATAATTCAATAGTACCACTGATATTTATATACCGTTATGATCGTCTCGTCAGGCTGAGCACTTCGGTATATTCGATTCTGTATTTTGATGACCAGTATACAGCGGAATCTGCGTAATGGTTATATGTATCGGTACCCGTTGCAATCTTTGGTTCTATGACTTTCCGTTCATTAATCTTTTCTTCCACCCCTTTCACTTCTTTGGTTTTATTTCATTCATCTGAACAAAAATATATCAGTGCATTTAATCATATTGGTTGAGAAATGCATCATAGTGCATTTGGGTTACGTGATATCACATTTAGTAACCCACATGAATTGTATAAATAGCATGAGCTCTAAATTTTTCCACAAAAGTCATCAAACGCATGCATCACTTGAGACTGTTGCTTTACCTTCAACCTCGGGAACCCGCTCATTCATTAACGCATTCATCTCACCTTACAACTGCTCACTGGTTGCTTTTAGTCCATCTCCATTCTTATTTTTCTCACCTGCTTCTCAAAGAAAACAATCCTGTAGCCGTTATTCCTTAGGCTATTTTCTAGCCTTGCCATTCATTCTTCCCTCCCTTCTCACTTCCTTCTCTCTTCACCTCCTCCCTCCGCACCAGGTTCCACCTCACCACCGCAGTCGGCCTTCACACCCCATCAACCGAACCTCAAGCAACACGTTCCCCTTCCATACGTGCACCAAGCCACATATACTCCTCCACGCTAACACTACGACGACCGCCGACCCGTCCTCATTGCTTCCCTCTCCGTCTCAGCATGTGCACACGGCTCCAAGCATGCAAACCCCGCCCAAGCAACCTCCTCCGTGCCGATCCACCATCCACCCTTCAACCGTGTTTTCTCTCCCCGTCCGGTCGACCACCTTCTGCCATCACCACCGAAGTGCCACACACCGCGACTTGTAGCCACCAATTTCATGATCGAAACAAAACCAATCATCGCTTCTCTCCACTTGTAGATCACCGTCCTCACCTAAGCTAAGTCTTGCCCACGGCCGAACTCCTCCTCTCCTACCTCCGACCATCGCTAGCACAACCGAACGCTCACGTGCCTCCTTCTGTTGTTCCTCTCGCCTCTTCTTTGAAGTGGTATGGATTATATATTAGTAACAGTATTTTATAGTATATGCAACTTATTTTGGAAAGTTTATATATGAAGTATATGTGTTACGTGTCAGTAGTTGTTTATATTTTTGTTTATAAACTGGTGGTCTAATTGAATGTATGACATTGTTTGTTTTATAAATTGTTTTATATAAAAAAAAATTTTGTTTACAGCAAAAGTAGACCGGGCTTGTTATAGCTAGCCTATGTCGTATATTGTTGTTATATGTGCAAACTCACATATATTCGTATGTATAATATAATACTGTTTAAGTATTTTGTAGTCACAGCTTTCATAGTACAATTTATAAAGCTTGTTTGTAATTTTATGCGTGTTTATACGTGGTTTAGATATCACAGTAGGTTTGTGAGGGAGATATAGTGTATAACAGTTTATAGTTGGAAGTATTTAAAGTAATACATTTGTCTTTAAAATCACTTGTATATGCAGTAACACGCGTATGACTAGTATTATAATTTGCTCATTTAAATATTGTTTTAGAGTATATTATACATATAGGCATATAGGCTACATCCTAGTATATATTATACTTTCAGTCCATGGTATACATTTTTGCCGAGACATATGCAGTCGCCAGGAAATTTCGAAATGCACAATTTTATATTTTAGATTCGTATGTAATTTGAGTGTCCATCTTATAATAATAATAATAATAATAATATGAAAATAAAAATAAAACTGTACATGCTTTTGATATGCTATACTTACAATAATGTTAATAGTTGAAAAGTAGACATATATTTTATTTCAAATTTTATTTTGTAGATATGTTATTTATTATGCGTTTTATTCAAACAAATGATTTTGAAATGCCTATGTATTGAATTTAATATGTGTTTGAAATTTTAAAATATGATTCTATATAAATAGTTATATATAGTTAGACATATAAGTTCATTCTTACCATCTATCTTCATCAAATTCGGTTCTGACGTTGTCGATTTCTATTATCAGCTTCATCCGCCGCTCCTGTTTTCTTCATCGAATCGTGGCCATCCAGCGTCGCTTTGAAATTCGTAGCTCTTTTCCTTGTTAAATCTTTGTAGCCTCGAAAGGTGAGCAATCACTCACGATTAATGTTCTTTTATTTATTAAATCTGATTTCAATGGAAACGACAATTGAAATATACTGCTGTTATTCATTGCACTGTTATTTATGTATCAGTTCACCTTTGACATCTGACACCGTTATCTGTTATGTATGCAATAATAAATACAGTTTGGTTGATAATTGATTGACTGATTGTTGTTTATATTGGATGTAAATTATAATGTATAAAGTGATAGATATTATGCAATTGAATTTGACGTTGGATAGTTCAAATGTGAATCGACATATGTGTTGAATTTGATTAGTTAATTTGAATAATATGACCCCTTTTATTTGTTAAGTTAATTGACACGTAAAATCTGATAAATTAGACTTTGAACCTTTGAACATATATTGGAATAATTGCTGTAGTATTAAATTGAAATTGAACGACAAGTGAAAAACCGTAATGTAATAATCTTTAATCTACATGAAATGATAGTGTAGATTCTAGAAATAATTATATTAATTCGCACAAACAATAATGTGAATTAATACGATTATTTCGGGATTATTTGAATTGATTATTGGATTGTGTTTGGTTGTTATTATTGCTTGTTTATTTACTTTGACACCATCCCAGTTATCACACTGCAAGTTCCCTTTGTTATGTTTGATTTTTGAATTGGAATTGGAATCGGGTTGAAATGATAAATACCCAGAATGAACTTGACTTAGGATAAAGAATTTAATAAATCCGATTGGTCAATAATTTGATTTGAAAAAAAAATGATTTTATTCGAGTAAAGAATAAGTTTTGAAATGAAGTCGAAATGTGAATTTTATGAAAGGAAATGTAAATATTGAAATCTGAAACAAATATTAACATGGTGAACGTTGTTTGAAATTTAATTATTTAATAATTAAATCTGGAATTATAAATAAAAATTTGAATTAGTAATAATTGAGTTTTGAAATAATTAGTTGAAATGATTTGATAATTAAGTTTAAATTCATAATTAAGTGGAAATGATTTAATAATTAAGTTTGAATTTGTAATCAAGTTTGCAATTATTAAGTTTTGAAATTATTAATAATTAAGATTGAAATTATTTAATAATCGAATAAGATTTAATTATTTGAAAATTGAATAAAAATTGAATTCTTTGATAAGAGAAATTGAACTTTTGAATAAGTGGATTTGAACTTCGTTAATAAATGAAATTGAGTTTCTTTATTTGTTGAAGTTTGGAAAAATTATTTAAGTAAGTTAATAAGTGAAAGTGAAACTTCTCGATTATGTGAAATTTAGTTCTTTATTAATTGAGTTGAAATTTGTAACAAAGTCAATAAATAAGTAAAAAAATTGAATTTCCTTAACAAGAGATAAAATGTGATTTATTGAAAAGAATGAGATTTATTGAAATTAACGTAAGACTTGTAATTTAAAGAATTGATTTGACGAATTTAATTTAATTGAATTTGAAGTTTTGATATAATGAAGTTGAACTTAAGAAACTGATTTAATGAATTGGAAATTTAATAGAAATCGTTTTGAATAATAATTTAACTCAATGAATATCGAATGAAATCGATAAATGAATGTACATTGATTTGAGCGTCAAATTAAATTAATTTAAATGATTTCGGAATGAAATTTATATACGAACTTGAATCAATATTTGTATAGTTTAAATAAATATTGAAATTGAATTGTAAGACTTTGAAATGGTAATTTAGAAGTTTTGAAACGTAGATTTTGGAAACTGATATTGAAAGACGAATAAAATGTTGATTGATAAATTCTAATTGAAATTTAAATTGATTTGGTTTTGAAATTTGTTAAACGACCAATCGGTGTAATAATCACGAAAGTTATTAAAGAAACCGGAATCGGTTATGGATATACTCTCTATCTAAACCGAAAACCACTTTAATAACTATACGCGGAGTGATGATCCAGAATGAAGTGGTTGGAATGAGGTACGTGATGACTGAAGAAAGAGAACGATAATGGATAGCCTTGACACTTGTGTCAAATTGGAAATGACTAAAATCAGGAGCCGTGCCGGGCCAAATGGGGTTAGCCACCTCGAGCGAACACACTTCTTCGTAAACTACTCATTACTTGTTATTGATTGGTGCACCCTCGGAATTTCAGGAGTGTTGTTTCGCGGTGTTGCGATCGTTGCGGCGATGCGTTCTCACCAGTCCGGATCAGGCAAACGGTAGTTTCACTACCTTGGGTACTGCCTCATGTGCCTTGTCATACTTGTATCCCTATATACGCGACCACTACGAATTTGTTTTGTGTTATACCTATGGTGTACTCCCTGATATCCCACCAGTTTACGGTGGAGTTTACAGTGCTGTATAGACTATGACATTTATATAAAATGTGTTAAGGGGGATAATGGTAACGCCTTAACACTATTTTGATATTTTATATTACTGATAGACATTATCTATTTAGCGTATACTACTATATAGTAGATAGTTTAACGGATCCTTAGAGGATGGTGATTCCAACATCCTTTGAGTTACTTGTATTTCGATTGCTATTTCACTTGAGTTGGATTTATTGATATGAGAATATTAATCCTGACTCGAGTGTTTTGTGTTTTGCTTTACGCTCGGGTCAGACTGAGAGTACCAGCTTTCGAGGCTCAACTTTAGAGTTGGAGCTTTGCTTGAAGATCCAGTCCTCAATTCTACTTCCAAGAATTCGATGATTCCAGTGGTATTCTGATTTGTACCTGATGTATCATATTACTCTTCTGTTGTAAACTCTGATGTATCTTATATATTTATATAGTAGCTTCATGAACTACTATCTCTTTTACTTCCGATGTATATTATTACTCTGTGTCTGTGATTCTGTGATTATTTATTTACTGTATATCTGTGTTTTGCCAAATTTAAATTAACAATTCGGTATTTTGAATTATTCAAGTCCGACATGTGCAGATGCGAATAGTCCAAAATAGCGGGTCGTTACACATAGTGATGGATATATGAAATGTAGAGTTTACATGTAATGTGTATGTTCTAGTTTTGAGGGGTTTGGCCGTACCTTGGAAATAGATTGGTTATCTTACTACAGGACTATCTTAGATTGTGATAGGAGGATTATATGGTTGAAGATTCATGGGAGGTAAGATAAGACGTTTAATGCACAACTTAAGGCTCTACTGCATTTAGGTATCTGTATTCTCTTAGCCTATCACAAGATGAGCTCCCATATGTACCCGCAGTTAAGGAATTTTCGAATGCTTTTGAAGAAGTCTTCGGTCACCTACCACGAAGAGAAATATAGTTTAGGATTGACTTAGAGAAAGACTCTAGATCAGTCGCACTGCCATTGAGACATATGGCCTCCAAAGAAAGGCAGGAGTTAGATAAGCAGATTTCAGAGCTATTACAGAAGAAGTTTATTCCCCATAGTACTTCAGAATGGTGAGCACCAGTTGTCTTCTCCACTGAGGTAGATGACTTTTTAAGGCTATGCATTGATTACCAAGAACTCAATAAGCTGACCAAGAAGAATAGGTATCCCTTACTTACAATAGGTGATTTATTTGACCAACTTATTATCTTTTCCCAGTTAGATTTGGCCACCGGATTCCACCAATTGAAAATAGCCGAAGATAGTAAGGAGAATATTACTTTTCCTAATCCAACCGAACTGTATGAATATGAGGTAATTCCTTTTGGGTTAACAAATGCGTCTACATACATTGTAGATTTGATGCATAGAGTCTTTAGGGGGCAACTAAATAAGTTCATCGTAATATTTGTAGATGATATTGTAGTATTCCCTAAAAGTGAAGGTAAACATGAATTTCACTTAAGGGAGGTACCAGAGGCTTTGAGAAGGCACCGACTAAAAACCAAATTCTCAAAATGTCGTTTTTAAAGGAAGGAGGTAAGGTTTCTCGGCCATGTCATCTCCGAGAATGGGCTATCCGTTGACTCTACAAAGGCAGTAGCTATTCAAGACTGGAAGATTCCAAAGAATGCTACAGATGTTAAGAGTTTCTTGGTTTGGTGGGTCATTATAGGAAGTTCATCAAGGACTCTGCAAAGATAGAGGTACCACTAGCTCGCCTAACCAAGAAAAAATTAGTCTTCACATGGGATGAGAAATGTACAGAAGCCTTCAAGAAGCCAAGGAGCCATTAATCGGTGCACTTATACTAACAATCTCGGATGGATGAAACCTTTCCCTATTTACACCGATGCATGAAACACATGATTTGGAGCAATTTTTATGAAAGAAGGTAGGGTGATAGCCTATGCAAGTAGGCAGTTGATGGACCATGAGAAGAGGTATCCCACTCATGATTTAGAATTAGCGTCTATCGTATTCACCTTGAAAATGTCGAGGCATTATCTTTTAGTAGAAAAGTTTGAGTTATTTATGCATCATAAGTCTCTTAAATACATGTTTTCCCAAAAAGAGTTAAACATTAGGCAATAGAGGTGGATGGAGTTCATAACATCATATGACTTTGAGATTCAGTATACCCCCGAAAAAGGGAATGCTTTTACCGACACCTTAGTAGGAGACATGATACTCTAGGTGCTATATATGAGTAGAGGCAGTTGGAGTTCCACTCAAATTTCAATTTCCAACCGCCTTCAGAATTCACTCTAGGATATCTAGCAGCAATGGAAGTAAGGCCAACATTGATGGACCGCATCGGTCAAGAGCAAAAGAAGGACACCATGAATGTTTATATTGTAGCTAAGATAAGTCAAGGAGAGTATTTCCTCTATCAAGCCAGGTATTCGGTCAACGAAAGAGGATGGCTAAGGAGAGATGGATGCCCATGTGTTGCAATGATGTAGAATGTTCTGGAAGAAGTACCAGCTGAACGCCATCGATCTAAGATCACTATTCACATCGATGGAGATAAGATGTATAGGGACAGAAAGCGAATTTTCTATTGGCCGAAAATGAAGAAGCAAGCAGCAGAATATCCAGCAAGGTGTTTTACATGTCAGCGAATCAAATCTGAGTTGGAAAAGCCCAGAGGTCTATTATTACCATTAGTGTTTCCGACATGGAAGTAGGAATACACATCGATAGATTTCATAGATGGGTTGCCTAGAAGTCGTAAATGAAATGAAGCTATTTGGGTTATAGTCAACAGGCTCACTAAAAATGCCCCCTTTGTTTTGGTAAGGAGTAATAAAACCACAACATCCCGAATGCAGATTTATATCAAGAAGGTGGTCCGATTACATGGAATACCAGTTAGTATTATCAACGATAGATGCTATGATTTACTAGTGGAGTTTGTAGTCAACTTTAGAGACGACATTGAATCTTAGAATCACTTACCAGCTTCAGACCGATAGACAGACGGAAAGGGTGAAAAGAACCTTAGAAGATTTATTAAGGGATTGCATCATGGATTTCGAAGGACATTAGGAGCAGCATTTACCTTTAGTGGAATTCACTTATAGTAACAGTTATCAAGCGACGGTAGGTATGGCTCCTTTTGAAGCCTTATATAGGAGACCATGCAAGTCACATAGTTTTTATGGGAGAATACTTACAAAATTTACTTGGGTCAGATTTGATACGTGAGACCACAGAAAAGGTTGAGGTAATCAAATAGCGAATGAAAACCGCTTAGGACCAATAGAAATTCAATGATGGCGGTTGAAGGAAGGAGTGGGAATTCTCAGTTGGAGACATGGTCTTTGTTAAAGTTTCCCCTCTTAGAAAGGTTATGGGATTTGGAACCTCAGAGAAGTTGGTGCTAAGATTTGTTCGGCCTTTCTCGATTTTGGAGAGAATAAGGAGACTTGCGTATTGGATAGAGCTTCCAGCTAAATTGGCTAGAATCCATAACATTTTCCATGTATCATATTTGAGGAAGTGTCTACATAGCACAACTATCATAATGGAGCTTGATCAATTAGCAGATATAGAGATGGAACCTATAGCATCCCGTGCCACCGCACGCATAATGGATCATGGAGTTAGAAGCTTCGTAATAAAGAAATTAGGCTGGTCCGAGTACAACAGAGAGATTGTTTGACAGAGTGCACCAGGGAAATAGAAGAGAAGATGAAGGCTTCTCACCCAGAGCTTTTCTTCGGTAAATTTTCTCCCTCTAGATTTAGTATTATATAGGTTTTGGTTGCATCACGGTTCCTAGATTGGATGTAGGGATGGTTGCCATATTTTTTCTTGTTATTTTTGCACTTATATATAAATTTATGCATATTTAGGTTGTTTGTGTATATGCATATATGTCATGATATTGCATTCGCGCTAAGGTTGAGCTCACCTATAGATATGTTGCATACATAATCATATTGTACTTTTGGTTGAGTAAATGGTTGTGTAGGTAACTTGGTGATACACCATGCAGTAGAGTGCACGTTACGCTATCTGTCCCTTAGGAATTTCGGGGATGAAATTCTTTTCGACGGGAGAGGGGAGAGAATGTAACACCCTACAAAATTAACAGGAAATTAAATTAAGAAAAATCAATCAATTAATAATAATGCTAAAAATGAAAATTTAGCAACGGTTATAATTCGACCACGAAACTTGCACCATTCTTTGCGATTAGAGTTCAAACGATGAAGTTATCAATTTTGAAAATTTCAAGTCAAAAATGATTCAAAACGAATTAACGTAATAAATATTGTTAAAATAAATGTCAAAATAAACAATGAATATAAGACTTAACTTCTAAATAATCGTTAACGTTAAAATTAAAAATAGGTAGTAAATATATAGATGACAACGTTAACATAATACAGGGACAGGACCATAACTGGACGATCGTCCACTGGAACCGGTCGACCGCTAGTAATTGACTGCTTATGGAGGACTGGTTAATCGGTCATGAACTGTTGGCTAGGATTTTGAGTTGCTTGAATGGTCTGAACTTAAAAATATTAAAATATTCTCCATCCGGCGGTTCCAATGCATCCAAACTACTATATAGGAGGCTAGTCCGCTCATTCTTTTCATACAGATCTTATGCTATCAACGACAATCTTGCATTCTCTTTCTCCACAGTTAATCTTCTCGAACCCCAACTTAAAAATAAATATATACATCCAAGGATTAGAGGAAGATTTAAAGAAATCTAGCAAAAGAGAAAATATTATATATGCATATGCATATGTATATCTTTCTTCTTCCTTAATCTATAATTTATGAATCTAATATGCATAAAAAAATAATAATAAAAAGAGATAACTTGAGGAAAGGGGAAGGCTATAGCTCAAAGAAAATCCAAACTAGTTGTTATCTGGGTTTTTAACCCAAGCAGAATCCAAGAAGAGACGAAACAACTTGGTAGAGTCAGAATAACTCAGAGATCAACCAAAAGGACTAAGGAAATAAGCCAAAGAGAGCTAAGAAAAAGAACAAGGAGATCCACTAAGGACATGGATTGCTAGTGATCCATGGCCTATGGATCGCTAGCAATCCATAGATATAGCTCAGGGTTCAACTATTTTTCTTGCATTATGATTCGATCCATATTGTAAAGTAGTGACTGAGTTTGATGAGATTTCAAGTTAATAGAATTAAGAGACAAGCATCCGTTCAGTTCAATCGACAACCAAATACAACTGGCAAGTAAATCATCATCAAAACAAAGCGACATGCAATGAGATTACATGAACAACATCAATACAAGGCAATGAAAGCATTCCAGACATCAAAGACCAATAATATGCTAAGTGCATGGATCGCCAGCGATCCATACGTTATCATAGTATAAGCGCGACCTAAACTAAGTGAAGCAGGGGAAATATGCTAAGTAATTAGCTCGCGTTCGAGCTAATGCTATGGATCGCTAGCAATCCATAGACCATGGATCACTAGCGATCCATGATTTTGGCTCGGGTCGCGAGCTATGCTCCACTGCACCTTCTTGCGATCATTTATGAACAGCTGGTTAACAGACTTGGCCCAATAACTCTCTAATCTCAATAAATACCATCCTATCTGCAACATAAGCGGGATCTTCTCCGGACTAGTTGCTGAAACTCTGCTGGAAGCTTTCTTCACTCTTTACCTCCCTCACAAAAATCTTCAGAGGAGCCTACTATGATTCTCCAGTGAATTATTACTTTGGAGATTCAATCTAGCCAAGGAAAATTAAGAGCTTTGTAATCAAAAACTCCTTGTAACAAAAATCAGTCTATAATAAAAATTATAAAGTGGACGTAGGCTTCATTAACAGCCAAACCACTATAAAAACCATCTTGCCTTCTTTCTCTTACTGCTTTTTTTCTATATCTACTGTCTACATCATTGCTCTGTGAGAATACGGCTTTTGCTTTCACATTCAAACCAGGGTGTTGATCCATTTTTTAGGTTAACATTTTGGTGCTTTCACTGAGAATCCAACTCAGGGTTCAGATCTAGCTATCTACTTTGGATCAGATAGGTACAAAAGTTAGACCCTCAATCATTGCTTGAAAAGTCTACCGCTTGGAATCAATGGCTCCCAAAAGGAGGAGAACTGCCTCTGGAAGGTCCATAAGCGCAGTGATAGTTGGAGAAGATGTTAATCCTCAACAAACTGAAGTAAATTTTGCTAACTTGGGAAATCAGGCGCCAACATCCTCTAGTCAGCACGAAGTCATTACTAGGGATGAGTTGAACAAGATGGTTGACGAGATCAACCAAAAAATGGAAAGTACCTAGAAGGTTCTAATGGATAAGCTTAATGCTCCCTTAAACTTACAGTCAAATCATTCTCCAAGAACTATGCCTAAACCCGCGGCTGTTATAGAACAAGAAAATTCTTCCATCTCTGTTCTGAGCAGAAGAACCGCAAAACAACCACAAAAAATGATGACAACAAGAACCATAGGACTCAACGTGAAAGGAAATACGAGTACCCTGTTTGCTGCAAGGCAGCCAATTTTGAACTTGAATTAAGGGCAAAGACCTCGCAAGAAGATATAGCTATGGACCTCTCCGACTCAGAAGATGGAGAGCAGGCAACCGGTTGGAAGAGAATGTCAACGCATTCGATGATGCTAGGAACATCCAAACTGCCCCAATCAGACCAACTGCAAGTCAATGGGATCCCACGGGAGTGGCTTTCCCAAAGACAGGAGAGCCTAGGCTTCAACGTACTTGCCAAGACTGTTTGCAAAGCCAAACATTTAGTGTAGTGATTGACTACCGCCTCCAGGATTACCGGACATCAAAGGCATATATAGCAGACATGGTCAAACGATTAATGGACAAGAGTAAAAATAGGAGAGATGATGAATTAGTATCTGCACCAAGTCGGACTCCCTTTACTGATGAAAACTTAAATGAGAAGTATCCAGAAAAATTCACAATGCCAACCATCCCATCCTACGACGGGACAAAGGACCCAAAACCCCATTTGTACAAGTACATTTGGTACATGGACGGAGCTAATGCCTCTGAAGTTGTCCGGTGCAGGTGTTTTCCAATCTTTCTGGAAGGAATTGCTTCTATGTGGTTCACTAGGCTTCTGTCAAGATCTATCTCTACTTTTGATCAATTAGCAGCAAGATTCCTTGATCAGTTCAGGCTCTATACCGCCCAACCAAAAGATGTCATGTCCCTATCCGGATTGTTCCAGGGACGCAACAAATCGCTAAAATCTTTCATGAACCGGTTCAATACTACAGTGATGGAAGTAAGCAACCCCAACAAAAACATGGTTTTTAGAGCGTTAGTTCTTGCCATTCACCCGTAGACTGAATTCAGAAAGTGGATTAAGATGAAGCAATCTACCACAAGGAAAGACTTCAATCGTAAGGCAAGTCGATACATAAGGTTGGAGGAAATGCAGGAGCTGGAGGGGAAGTCTACTAGTGTGCAACCGATGAACATGGGATAGAGTGACGTAGCAATGAATCAAAACGTGCACGCTTCTCGAACTGCTGAAGGAATCATATGGAAAGAAGGAAACCAAAAGATGAAAAATCAAAATTCCAATAAAAGAAATGGTAATGACAACAATAAAAGGCTTAAAAGGTTTAGGCCCAAAGACTACACCCCTCTAATCGACACTCTGGAAAATATTTACCTTGCAACATAAGAGACCGAGGAATACAAAAAATCCCTAAGAAGGAAGCAACTGAGCAAAAATATTGCTCAGGAAAGTTCTACCGCTTCCACGAGACACACGGTCACAATACAAACGAATGCCGCCATCTAAAGAATCTAATTGAAGAGTTGATTCGGGAAAACAAGCTTTAGTAATACAAGAGAAAATCCTAAAATCCTTATCAACCCGCGGCTCCTCAGGCTCATAGAGGTCGAAGGAACCAAGCCGGAACTAGTGAAGAGGGGTCAAAATGAACTGACCAAGGGCTTATTATTGGAACAATATCTGAGGGACCACACCTCGTGCAAAGAAGTTGGGGAGAGATGAAGCGGTATGCAAGTTCGTTGAAGCATGCTCTAAAGGAATCATGCCTCACAATAGAAGATGAAACTCCAGCCAAGATGAAGAAAGTTTTGAGTGACGATATAGTGTTCCGAAATCAGGACACCGAAGGAATCGAAGCTCCGACTCTTGATACAATGGTGGTAACAGTGGGAATCGATCCCGTTGTTGTTCGAGAAGTGTTGGTCAATAGTGGCAGCTCAATTAATATACTTTTCAAATGTACTTTTGATCAAATGAAGATCGGCATGAAAAGCATGTCTACATGCCAAACAACAATCCAAGGGTTCACTGGCGAACCCAAGCAACCTGTGGGGTGATCGACCTGCTAGTGGAATTTATAGAGGGGGATAGATGGGTCACCCTCATTCAGACTTTCGTAATCATGGACGAAATGTCGGCATATAACACCTTCTTAGGATGACCCACATTAGTAGATTTTATAATAGCTTTAGTCCAATGGTGCCTAACCATAAAGTTCCCTACTACAAACAGAATCGGAGTGGTGAAAATAAATCAGTGCAATGCCAGGCAATGCTACATTTGCAGAATTACATGAATCGAAAAGAAAGGAAAGGGGAAGGATGTGGGGAGAACTCTCCACATTCGTGAACCCACTAAATAGATACTATAGAGCTGCCCCTGGCTTGAGGACCATATCCGATTCGACAAGGCTTTCGACCCTAGAAAGAAGAGTTCTGGGGAGGAACAGGTAGCATCGGCAGAATTGACGGTGTCTGTCCCAGTCGATATAGATGACCCAACTATAGTCTTGAAAATTAGATTGCACCTTGGAAACAAGGTACGATTGGAACTTACTAAATTTCTTCGCGCCAACTTAAATGTGTTCACATGGACGCGTTCCGATATGTGTGGGGTGTCATCAAAAATCGCTTGCCACATGCTCAACACTGACCCCAAGTTCACACCAATAAAGCGAAAGAGGCACAGCCTGGGTCCTAAACGGTCAAAGGCATTAAGAAAAGAGGTGGACAAATCAATGGCTAACGGTTTTATCCGTGATGCAACTTTTCCTAAATGGGTATCTAACCCGGTCTTAGTCAAAAAGTCCAATAGAAAATGGCGAACTTGTATTGCAATTCGGACTTACACAAATCTTACCCAAAAGATAGCTTCCCTCTACCCATAATCGATCAGCTTGTGGATAGGATGGCGGGACATGAATTGCTACCAAGGTTTTAAATCTCCTATATATCACCCGAGATATCCTCCGAGATCTCCTTTTCACACTTAAACGAGACGAGACATCAAATCTCCTCCATATCTCCCTTGACACTCATCTCGTCCGAGATATTCAAATCTCACCCGAAATATGGATCAAAATCTCAATCCGAGATCTCACCCAAAATCATACATTTTTCTTATTTTGCATAATATTTTTTATTTTCATATTGATTCAAAAGAAACTACTCAATCCAATTATAATTTAACAACTCCTTGAACATATTCTTTACTTTTTATCTTAATGAGTCATAGCGAAATGTTTCACTTCTTTATTATGTTCAAATAAAAAGATATTATTCAATCATTACCAAATCAATTAAGTTAATTAAGCTACCACTCTTCTAAAAATATTCCTTTATTCATGTAAATCAAGTATGTTACCATTTTTATTTTTACTAAGAAAGTTATAATCGTTAAATAAATTTTCGATACATCAATTTTAGACACATAAGTACTTTCGAGATATTCCCGAGATGCATTATAAGACCCTAGATGTCAATCCAAGATTTACATCCGATATGTACTCATCTCGTCCGAGATATCCCCCGATACGAGATAACTTGTGTAAAAATTCCGGGATGAAACGTGACCGAAATCCGATATTTAAAACCTTGATTGCTACCATTCATGGATGCATACTCCGGCTTTAACCAAATCCTGATGCACGAGCCTGATCAAGAGAACACCAACTTCATCACCGATCTAGGACTGTACTGCTACAGGTTAATGCCCTTCAGTTTAAAGAATGCTGGGGCAACGTACCAAAAATTAGTGAATATCATGTTCAAACACCAAATCAGGAAGACTACGGAAGTTTACATGGATGGCATGTTGGTCAAATCGTGAGTGGCTGCCAATCATCTAGAAAAGCTCGTTGAAATGTTCGAAATACTCTGAAAGTACGAAATGAAACTCAACCCACTCAAATGTCTCTTCGGAGTAGCCTCTGGGAAATTCTTAGGGTTCATAGTAAGTGCGAGGGGCATTGAAGCAAATTTAGAACAAATAACGACACTACGAGAAGTCCAAGCTTCAAAGAATAAGAGGGAAATGCAAAGTCTGAATGGAAAGGTCGCAGCAGTAAGCCTATTTATCTCAAAAGCTACCAACAAGTGTATACCATTCTTCGATGCACTGAAGAAAGGAAAGAAAAAATTCGAATGGACTGAAGCTTGTCAAACAACATTTGAAGAATTGCTGTGGCACATGGAAACTCCGCCAGTCCTATCAAAACCTTCGGATGGAGAAGGCCTATTCATTTACTTAGCAATCTCCTCTCATGCATTAAGCATCGCCCTTGTGCCTGAAGAAGCGAAAATCCAACGACCCGTGTATTACATTAGCAAGCGATTTACCGGAGCCGAGAAAAATTACCCGAAGCTAGAAAAGCTAGCGTATTGCCTCTTGATCGTGTCTAAGAAGTTACGACCATACTTTTAGGCACATCCAATCAAAGTATTGACCGATCAACCCCTGAAGAAAGTGTTGTATCGACCTGAAACTTTCGGATGAATTCTCAAGTGGAACATTAAACCGTGTCAATATGATATCATATACCATCCAAGGAAGGCCATCAATGAGCAAGCATTAGCAGATTTCATCGCCAAATTTACTATACGGGATGACGAGGAAGAAACATCGTTGGAAGTGGAAACGCAATGGAGACTCTTTGTTGATAGCGCATCTAACAAGATCTATTTGAGAGCATGAGTAGTGCTTGAATCCCCTGAAGGACAAGCCATTTGCTATGCTTTACGCTTGGAATTCCCTGCTACAAATAACGAAGCGGAATACAAAGCGTTGATAGCAGGACTAAAAGTTGTGAAAGAGCTCAAGATAAAATCTGTTCACATCTACAGCGACTCCCAGCTAGTCGTCTGCCAAGTAAAAGGAGAACATCAAGCTCGAAAGGAGAACCTTGTGCCATATCTATCTAAAGTGCAAGAATTGCTAAGCGACATCGAAAGTTGCACTATAACCCACATTCCATGGGAGCAAAACACCAAGGCGGACTATTTGGCTAAGCTAGCAAGCTTCGGAGAAGCTTAATCATTAGGACTAGCCCTAGTTGAAGCTCTAACCACTCCGAGCATAAATGAAATGGATGTCGATTGGGTTCTCGTTATCACCGTCGAATTAGAGTCATGGATGACACCGATAAAGGACTATTTACTTACAGGGACACTTCCGACTGACCGAAATCAACTGAAAAAGCTTCTTTGAAAGGCGCTCGATTCATGCTACAAGATGGAATACTTTATCGAAGGGGATTCTCAACCCCTCTTCTTAGACGTGTGTCCGATGATGAACCCCGACGAATCCTAAAGGAAGTGCATGAAGGCAAATACAGAAACCTAGGGCAGACCCTTGCAAAAATGTCCTTTAGTACGGATACTTCTGGCCAACAATTAACACGACGCTGTAGAATATGCCAGAACATGTGATCGTTGCCAAAGATTCAGTAAAATTAAAGGAACTACTTCAACAGAGCTAACGCAGATGGTTAGCCCGTGGCTATTTGCATTATAGGGAATCAATTTAATTGGCGTTCTGCCAATAGCAAAAGGAGGGGCCAAATATGCTATAGTTGCCATTGATTATTTCACAGAATGGGCCTATGCGGAACCGCTTACTACTATAACCACAAAGAAATTCATTTATTTTGTTACTAAACACATCATTTGTGGGTTTGGTATACCTTAGAGAATCATCACTAACAATGGAACTCAATTCGAAAGCATCGAGTTCAAAGACTTCTGCAAACGCTTCCGAATTGAGAAGAGCTTATGCGCCGTAGCTTATCCGCAAGCAAACAAGCAGATGCAATAAACAGGATCATCAAGTCCACTATAAAAAAGCGAATAACCAAAGCAAAAGGAAAATGGTTGATGAACTTCTACTCTGTGGGCTTATGGAACTACTCACAAAGCGGGAACTGACCACACTCTGTTCGCTCTGGCATATGGTTCAGAAGCAATGATTCCTGTCAAATTAGAAGTCCCCTCGCACCGAAGGAATTTTTTTAATCAAAAACAAAATGAGCAGCTCCTGCTCGAATCACTGGACATGATACAGGAAAGAAGGAAAGAAGCCGAGTTGAGAACCGCTGTCCACCAAAAAAGGGTCGCGCGATACTTCAACTCGAAAGTTCAGAAGAAAACTTTTGGGAGATCTCGTGCTCATGCGAGTCTACCCTGTTTTGGGGGCCTTCGGACCGAATTGGGAAGGGCAATATGTCATCAATCAAAAGCTAAGGAATGGAACTTTCAAGCTTATAACCATTGAAGGAATCCAAAATTACCCGGGCATGTAATAGCGAATCGCTCCGCCGTTACTTCGTTTGAAAACTACCTTGTGTACTCTCTATTTTTCAGCAATAAGCCGTCTCAGGATGCCGGGCGTATTGTAGATAGGAAAAATATGCCATGCTTTCCTTAATAAAACTGATTTCTTTTTGAACCAACGAGTTCATAATAACTACCCACCAGGTCGACGAAAGCAAATCGACTCAAACCGTTGGATCGGCGAAACCCGATCATCGCCTTCTAAGAACCAGTGTTGCCCCGGCAACATCGGAAAGGATCAAACATAAACTCCTCACGTTGCTCGGAGATAGGATACTCCGGGGAGTATGAAAAGCCATGCATCCCATAAGTTGCGCACTAACTTTTAAAACTTACACTCCTCACGTTGCCCGAAGATAGGAAACACCGAGGAGTACGAAAAGCCACGCATCCTGTAAGTCACGCACTTACTTTTAAAACTTACACTTCTCACGTTTCCCGAAGATAGGCAACACCAGGTAGTGCGAAAAACCACACATCCCATAAGCCATGCACTAACTTTTAAAACTTACACTCCTCACATTGCCCGAAGATAGGAAACACTTTGGAGTGTGAAAAACCGTGCATCCCGTAAGCCACACACTAACTTTCAAAACATACACTTCTTGCATTGCCCGAAGATATGCAACATCGAGAAGTATCAAAACCGATCCGGATCGACGAGCCATATCGATCTTAAATTCTATAAGCTGCGCATACTTCCAAAAAAATCGCGCATCTTAATGTGCCCGTAAATGTGCATATATTTACATCCATATTTTATCTATTTTTATTTAAATAAATGTCATATTTGGGCATTTTAACATGTTTAAAACCAAAATTCAATTATTTTCAAATCATCATATACTCATCTTCATTCAGGGGTAAAATGGTCATTTTTGTGCATATGTCAATTTGCGAATTTCAACTTGGAAATTTTTATGATTTTTATAGGAGATTTTGATGCATATGGAAGAGGGTTTCATGAACATATATGCATGCACAAAGGAATACAAAGGAAGGAAGAGGAAATAATTCAAGCTCATGATAATGGAGGACCCTGCCCACTTACCTAAATCAACAAATAGAAGCTAATGGACTATTAAGTGGAGGTTAAATCTTCATGCACTTTTAATGATGGATTAATTAGTGGCTAATGGTTACTTGGTGACTGTTACAACCCGCATATTTATCAATTGTATATTTAAATATTTTATTTAAATATTTTATCGTTCGTCGGATTTTGGTCCGAAAAGCTACTTTTTGCAAATAGTCGAATTAGGACTCGAGACCCCTCCCATTGAGTTCAAAATGCCGTTTGTAACCTTTTTGAGTATAAGCATCGATATGTTTGGAGTTAGTCGAGTTTTGCTACTTTTTCACTTTGGGTTTGAGTTTGGGTTTCAGCCCAATGTTCCATCTTAAGACCCTATCTCCACTCCAACTCTTCATTACTTCATTTCATATTCCTAACACTTTAAGCTTTAAGCAAAAATGTTGGAAGAGAATGGGAAATAGAAATCCAAAACCCTATTTCTTTTGCAAAATCCAAGATCTAGCTCCAAATTCTAAGAGAACCCATTGGTAAGCATCTACTTCTTCTTCCCCAACTCATTCTCTCTTTGATTTCATAAAATTCCTAAACCTAATTTGGGAAATATTTCTCTTTAAAGCTTAGAATCAAGCTTCTTGAGTTGGGATTGAAGTGTGGTTGATCTTCCTTTGCTTTCAAGCTTCTTCTTCATTAATTTGGGTTCAAAGGTGAGATTTTTATCTCACATCTTAGTCTATAATTATCTTCGATTGTTAGGTATGAATTCCTAACACTTATTCTTGTGCAATTGATTTTGGTTTGGATTGATTTGGTGTATATTCCAATTTTTGGTGTTTTGAAATCAAAATCTATGAAAATCCTTTTATGGATATTTGGACATTGATATTTGAGGCGTATCGAAGAGCCGTTAAGGCTGGGTTGTCGCTTGGCGTAAATCCTTAGTCGTTGTCGCTCGATCGATCGCTTCCGGTATTCGTTTGGCCATTTTTGGTCTAGGTTCAGGGAATGCCCTGAACCCATGATTCCGACGTCTGAAACGTAGTATTCAGACGTCTGAATATTATACTGGAAATTTTTATTCCCCAGTATTCAGACGTCTGAATCTATATTTCAGACGTCTGAATTGGTTCATTTGGAACCAGAAAGGAAATAGGCTAAAAAGTGCCTATTTCAGACGTCTGAAATCAAGGATTCAGACGTCTGAATTCTGTATTTGGAAAATATTTTATTTTCTAGATTCAGACGTCTGAATCCTTGATTTCAGACGTCTGAATCTGCACTCTTTTGACTATTTGCCTATTTGCTTGAGAATTCCAACTTTAATCGATTCGTGTTGATTCCCTTTTGCGATTATCACTTATTATCGACTTTGATGACATTTCCTTCGTGATTTTTGGGAATATCCATTTGATGGATTTGGTATCGATTTCTTGGGATTTTATTCACGTCTTTGAACGTGAATTTTGATGATTGATTGTTTCTATAATCATTTCTATGATTTGTCACTTTAAAAATATAAAGGTTTTCTATACTAGTAGTAAATATCAAAACTCTTTCTTCAAATGATTTCAACACTATTTTATTACAAAGCTCGTTTTCTCAAACCGATTTCTAATCTATTAGTATATACAAACATTTACCTCACTCGTATGAGAAATCTAATTAAACGGCTTAGTAAAACAAGTGGTATGAAACGCTTGCGTTTACTTTATCGGTTAATTCTTGGACTTGTTCGATTGAAACTCTTGTGACAATTTTCTAGTGGAGATCTACAATTTGTTCGTAAATATTCAAGTTAAGCTAGTGGTTATGGGACATGAAGCTAAGCTCATATATTTACTAGCTTACTGTAATTGACACTTCTCGTTGATCATGATGATCATTTTATGATTTAGACTAGCAATGTGCGATGTCTCTTTGTCCATGTGGAGGTCCGTACCTCAATTCATTGAGCTTCATCTCATTTCTTTGTGGGCTGGCATCCCATGTACTTTTAATGTGCTTCTGATTCATTGGATGTACCGATTGTACTACATCAATGTCTTTCCTTTTGATTCATTGGATGTACCGTTTGTACTACATCAATGTCTTTGTTTTTTGATTCATTGGACGAACCGTTTGCACTACATCAATGTCTTGGCCAACCTTTTTTTGTGATTTCTAGATTTCTATATGATGATTTCTGGAATTTATGTTTCACCGCCTTTTTCAGTTGGCATTGATATGTATGTCATTTATTGTGGCTTGGTGAATTAAATAAAGAATATGATATTCTTTTGATGCTATGAGATCCTTGAGATATTTGTATGATTTTCTTTTGTTGATTTTTCTATGTATACTTGTCGCAGTATGACATTTTTGGTTATCATACGTTTTTACTACATCTCTTCTTATGTCTCATTTTATCTGATAATTATAGCTAGACTGATCCGTTTATTATTTTTCTTATAAATAATACTCGGGTCAGAGTGAGATTTTACAGGTGCTTCTGCTTGCCACCTTATCGGAGCATCATATTATCTTTTGGCAAACTACTTTAGTTTGGTAGTTTTTGTTGTATACATCTAAGTTATTGACTCCTTGATGTACACATATTCATTTGGCTTGCACTTGTATCTATTCTTTTGTGACATTGTGGATCTTTCTAACCACTACTCTGATGCACACTTTTATGTGTAGAATATTCATATCTGTTTCCGCCTTTGTGATATGAAATATCTGTGACTGATTTATGTTATGTTTATTTCTCTATTTGTTTCCGAAGATTATATAGCCACTGTGTAGTAGCTTTGAGTTTGCGTCGGTATGTCGGATTTCCTCTTGAGTTGAAATGCATTGTTATATTTTATCTGGCATATCGGTGCTCGCACAAAGCAATTACACAGATGGTCGCTCCTCAACAGCCTTATTCTCTGTGCTAGTTGACAGCATTACTCCGTAGTGTTCTTGGCTAGCGTGGGTATAGAGGTGGGGCGTCACAGCTTGGTATCAGAGCCAAACTTCGGAACAATGTGGAATAACTTAACAAGGATCATCGTCCTAAGTCCATCTTAGGACTCGTGCTTTAGGATCTTATTCGGGTCTTCGTACCGTCCTATCCTATTTTCTTTTATGATTCCTTGTTTTATCTATCAAGATTGCTTGATATTTATTTTGAGAATAACTTTTCTCCTTCTTTCTTTCTTAAAGAAGAAGAAGAATGGTTAGGTCTAACCGACCCAGTGCGGGTCAATCTAGTGCTACTCCCCAAGATGGAGTATTCATGTCTTCTCAGCGGCTTTTAGATCTCGTGAAGAATGCTCAAGCTGCAGGACCCATTCCCGAGCCTACTCATCCTAGATCCGGTTTTGCACGCTTGTGCAGAGACTACACCGATTTGGGTCGAAGGCCATTCAAGGGATCCGAGAGTGTTATAGAAATTCAAGCTTGGCTCAAATCATGCGATCGTATCTTTTCTCGCATGAACCTTATTGATCTACATCGAGTCCAAGTGGCTTCTAGCATGCTTCAAGAAAGAGCGTTAGATTGGTATGAGCTTTTAATTTCTGAAATCGTTGAAGCGGATCTCACTTGGGAGCAATTCCGGGAAAAGATTCGAATTGAAATTTGTGCCGGAGGCTGAAAAAGTAACTTTGGCCTAGCGTTTTATTGACCTTGTTCAAGGTGAATCTTCTGTGACAGACTATGTTGCATCTTTCGAATCTCTTTCCAAATACGGGGTTGAGTACATTAATACCCCATTGAAGAAAAATCAGAGATTTGTCTATGGCTTGAATAAGAATCTTAAGAAGCCATTACTTCTGAAACTTGAGGTTTTATTTTACCAGCTTATTGATATCGCTCTTCGTCTTGAAGAGGCCGATAATGAAGGTGATGTTGAAGTTGTGCGTGCCCAACAAAACTTCGACAATAACTTGAAGAGGCCTATCAAATTCAAAGGCCCCAATTCTAATAAGAAAGGGAAGCAACAAACTCCTGTAGCAAAGACTCCTACCTCTAGTCTTGGACGATGCTACAATTGTGGTTCCACAGACCACCATGCAAGGGAGTGCCCGAAACCCCTCTTTTGTCGTTATTGCAAAGGTTTGGGTCATCTTTTATCTTCGTGTCCTAAGCTTCCAAGCAAGAGAGAAGGAAAGCTGCAAGCCCCTGGCAACTCTTCTCTTGGTCAAGGTATTTCTCGTTCAGTCCTTGATTTCATTTGTTTTGTGATTATCCTTTTCGAGTTCTTGTTGATATGGGTTTCATCTCATTATTTTTATCTCAAAAGAACTTGTGATTCTTTTTCTTTAAACATTCATCGGCTTGATGACTTTTTTGAGGATTGCGAATCCAGATTAGTGGATCCGCAACACTCAATTTGCTTTCTATTGATGTCGAAATTATTTTATGTGATTTTTCTCTCCGAGCCGATTTCTACTTATGCTTCGGAATTGACATTTGTGAAGATTGGCTTAATTATTATGAAGCCTTATCCTTTGTCCCGCGTGGACTGTTCATCTTCGACATTTTCAATCTGTTAAGCAAATTTCTATTTTTTCCTTTGTGATTTTGATTCCAACTTAATGGCATCATTTTATTCTTTAAGCTCACATGATGGGGAAAGTGTTATTTCTCTCATTCATGTAGTTGGAGAATTTTCTGGTATTTTTTTGAGCTTGTCTTGGAATTATCGCCTAAGAAATCTTTTGTGTGGTGTTAAGGTCTTTCTAGCTCGACCTTGCCACCGATTTTCATTTGGCTACGAGTTGCGTGAGTTAGCATTCCACTTACGCACTCCGCACTCGTTATGATTCTTATGAATGACTTATTATGTCATTCAGTTTGCCCATCTTGTTTCATCCATTTTATAAATCGAGTATTCTATGAATATCTCGATGACTTCATTCTTGTATTTATTGATTTTGGATGAAAATAGAAATTTAAAATTTTGCAAATCTTTTTCATAAGATTTATCTATAAGTACAATTGGATTTTGATCTTAAACAAGCAAAGAATATTCTCGAAACTTTTAAGAGATATTTTCATCGTATAGAAGATGATTTTGTGATTGTATTGCCCGTTGAGTGCTTTAAGAATTCTGGTCGATGCGCTTGATCAACGTTATGGATAGGAATTTCTTAA
This sequence comes from Allium cepa, assembly GCA_030765085.1. Taxonomy (NCBI): domain Eukaryota; kingdom Viridiplantae; phylum Streptophyta; class Magnoliopsida; order Asparagales; family Amaryllidaceae; genus Allium; species Allium cepa. The sequence goes on along the minus strand of CM060941.1, from coordinate 293,394,373 downwards.
ACGCTTAGATGAGACAATCAGACACGATATATTGACTAGTAAAATGTAATTTTTTCTAGAAAGATTTTTACATTGAGATAATTGTAATTTTGAAAGTTTTAACTTTTCGGGAAAGGAAATTATTTAAAAGAAGTTCTTTCTTTTCGATACTCTTATTCTTGTGATTCCTGTGGGGAACCAAGACTTTATCTTTTGTACCAATGCTAATCGTATTGGTTTGGATGTCGTTCTCTTGCAAAAGATAACGTGCTATCACTTGTGCTTCTAAATCATTAAAAGCCGATTGAGACTAGGTATGCCACTCATGATCTAGTGCTCGCGGCTATTGTTTTCGCTTTTAGAGTTTGGCATCATCTTTTTTGGGGAGAAATTTGTTCTCCACCTCGATCATAAGTTTTTGGAATATTTATTTTCTCATAAGGAACTTTATGTCAACTCGAGTTCCTTGCATCTTATGATCTTGATATTCTTTATACTCCCGGAAGGGAGAATCGTGTTGCCTATGCACTTTGTCGTAAGCAACAAGTGGTTGATTCTTTGATGATGTTTGAATGCAATTATCTTTTTATTGAGTTCATCAGACATTTTGATGTACTCCGTTCTATTGAGTTTCATCTCATTTCTTTTATAGACTTGCGTTTGATGTTCTTTTATGGTGTTCTGTTCATCGGATGTACTGTTATTATACTACATCAATGTTTCGTCTTATCTGGATCAATGGATGTACCACTATTATACTACATCGTTGTTCCGGTTTATCGGTTCATTGGATGTACCATTTTTGTACTACGTCGGTGTTCTGAAATTATTCGAGCTTTGGATCATCGGGCGTACCGTTATTGTACTACGCTGTTGTTCCAAATTATTCGAGTTCCTCATTTCTCAGGCATACCCTTTTTGTACTACGCCGTTGCACTGGCTTAATTTTCTGCTATTCTTGACGTTTTCTGCGTCTTTTAACTATGGAAATTCTTTTAGGTTTCCTATTTTTATTCTTAAGCCCGGTGATATTGAGGAAATTGAAGTTTCGCCGGGTTTGACTTATGAGAAACATTCTATTCGCATCATTGCTTCGGAGGTTGAGCGCCTTCAGAATAAAGATGTTCTTCTTGTGAAAGTTCAATAGTTCTCAGATCCTATGGATTGCTCTTGGGAATCCTGGGAATTCATCGAGCGATTCCGTTCAGGCTTACTCTTTCATGCTCTTTATGGTGAACTTCCTATTTCAAATTTTCTTTTTTGTTGATATGCTTCTACGGTTGTTACTTCTTATTTTCTTCTTAAGTATTGCGAGGACGCAATTTCTTTAAGGATGTGAGTCTGTAACAACCCGCATATTTATCAATTGTATATTTAAATATTTTATCGTTCGTCGGATTTTGGTCCTAAAAGCTAATTTTTGCAAACAGTCGAATTAGGACTCGAGACCCCTCCCATTGAGTTCAAAATGCCATTTGCAACCTTTTTGAGTATAAGCATCGATATGTGTGGAGTTAGTCGAGTTTTGCTACTTTTTCACTTTGGGTTTGAGTTTGGGTTTCAGCCCAGTGTTCCATCTTAAGACCCTAGCTCCACTCCAACTCTTAATTACTTCATTTCATATTCCTAACACTTTAAGCTTTAAGCAAAAATGTTGGAAGAGAATGGGAAATAGAAATCCAAAACCCTAGTTCTTTTGCAAAATCCAAGATCTAGCTCCAATTTCTAAGAGAACCCATTGGTAAGCATCTCCTTCTTCTTCCCCAACTCATTCTCTCTTTGATTTCAGAAAATTCCTAAACCTAATTTGGGAAATATTTCTCTCTTTAAGCTTAGAATCAAGCTTCTTGAGTTGGGATTGAAGTGTGGTTGATCTTCCTTTGCTTTCAAGCTTCTTCTTCATTAATTTGGGTTCAAATGTGAGATTTTTATCTCACATCTTAGTCTATAATTATCTTCGATTGTTAGGTATGAATTCCTAACACTTATTCTTGTGCAATTGATTTTGGTTTGGATTGATTTGGTGTATATTCCAATTTTTGGTGTTTTGAAATCAAAATCTATGAAAATCCTTTTATGGATATTTGGACATTGATATTTGAGGCGTATCGAAGAGCCGTTAAGGCTGGGTTGTCACTTGGCATAAATCCTTAGTCGTTGTCGCTCGATCGATCGCTTCCGGTATTCGTTTGGCCATTTTTGGTCTAGGTTCAGGGAATGCCCTGAACCCATGATTCAAACGTCTGAAACGTAGTATTCAGACGTCTGAATATTATACTGGGAATTTTTATTCTCCAGTATTCAGACGTCTGAATCTATATTTCAGACGTCTGAATTGGTTCATTTGGAACCAGAAAGGAAATTGGCTAAAAAGTGCCTATTTCAGACGTCTGAAATCAAGGATTCAGACGTCTGAATTCTGTATTTGGAAAATATTTTATTTTCCAAATTCAGACGTCTGAATCCTTGATTTCAGACGTCTGAATCTGCACTCTTTTGCCTATTTGCCTATTTGCTTGAGAATTCCAACTTTAATCGATTCGTATTGGTTCCCTTTTGTGATTATCACTTATTATCGACTTTGATGACATTTCCTTCATGATTTTTGGGAATATCCGTTTGATGGATTTGGTATCGATTTCTTTGGATTTTATTCACGTCTTTGAACATAAATTTTGATGATTGATTGTTTCTACAATCATTTCTATGATTTGTCACTTTAAAAATATAAAAGTTTTCTATACTAGTAGTAAATATCAAAACTCTTTCTTCAAATGATTTCAACACTATTTTATTACAAATCTCGTTTTCTCAAACCAATTTCTAATCTATTAGTATATACAAACCTTTACCTCACTCGTATGAGAAATCTAATTAAACGGCTTAGTAAAACAAGTGGTATGAAACGCTTGCGTTTATTTTGTCGGTTAATTCTTGGACTTGTTCGATTGAAACTCTTGTGAAAATTTTCTAGTGGAGATCTACAATTTGTTCGTAAATATTTAAGTTAAGCTAGTGGTTATGGGACATGAAGCTAAGCTCATATATTTACTCGCTTACTGTAATTGACACTTCTCGTTGATCATGACGATCATTTTATGATTTAGACTAGCAATGTGCGATGTCTCTTTGTCCATGTGGAGGTCCGTACCTCAATTCATTGAGCTTCGTCTCATTTCTTTGTGGGCTGGCATCCCATGTACTTTTAATGTGCTTCTGATTCAATGGATGTACCGATTATACTACATTAATGTCTTTGCTTTTGATTCATTGGATGTACCGTTTGTACTACATCAATTTCTTTGCTTTTTGATTCATTGGATGTACCGTTTGCACTACATCAATGTCTTGGCCAACCTTTTCTTGTGATTTATGGATTTCTATATGATGATTTCTGTAGTTTATGTTTCACCACCGTTTTCAGTTGGCATTGATATGTATGTCATTTATTGTGGTTTGGTGAATTAAATAAAGAATATGATATTCTTTTGATGCCATGAGATCCTTGAGATATTTGTATGATTTTCTTTTTTTGATTTTTCTATGTATACTTGTCGCAGTATGACATTTTTGGTTATCATACTACATCTCTTCTTATGTCTCATTTTATCTGATAATTATAGCTAGACTGATCCGTTTATTATTTTTCTTATAAATAATACTCGGGTCAGAGTGAGATTTTACAGGTGCTTCTGCTCGCCACCTTATCGGAGCATCATATGATCTTTTGGAAAACTACTTTAGTTTGGTAGTTTTTGTGGTATACATCTAAGTTATTGACTCCTTGATGTACACATATTCGTTTGGCTTGCACTTGTATCTATTCTTTTGTGACATTGTGGATCTTTCTGACCACTACTCTGATGCACACTTTTATGTGTGGAATATTCATATCTGTTTCCGCCTTTGTGATATGAATTATCTGTGACTGATTTATGTTATGTTTATTTCTCTATTTGTTTCCGAAGATTATATATAGCCACTGTGTAGTCTTTGAGTTTGCGTCGGTATGTCGGATTTCCTCTTGAGATGAAATGCATTGTTATATTTTATCTGGCATATCGGTGCTCGCACAAAGCAATTACACGGATGGTCGCTCCTCAACAGCCTTATTCTCCGTGCTAGTTGACAGCATTACTCCATAGTGTTCTTGGCTAGCGTGGGTATAGAGGTGGGGCGTCACAGTGACCACACTTCCTAAAGGATATTTTGAGAAGCACTCTAAAAATTGAATTAGGGTTTTATGCATGTATAAATAGCCCTCTTATGTACATGTAAATATCTTCTACTCTCTCTTATTTTACTTTGGAAATTAGCAAGTTGTAAACACAAATCAAAGTGAAATAAAACTGGCTACCAAGTCTCTTTCTCTTCTCTTTTCTAATTGCTTTTATTTAATTTTATGTGGATGTTTATTTTTATGCTCTCTTTTATTTCATGTTTATAGCTTATATTTACATTCATGCAAGTAGTGTAGCTTTGTTTTTTAGCAAGTAGTTAGTAGTTAATCTCTCTTTCTTCCTTTGCTTACTTTCCATTTCCTTGCTTTCTAATGTTGAAATTTACAAGTGTTGACTTGATAATATAAATGAATAGCTAAACCCCTTTGTTGAATCATAGGTTTTGATTGCTGACATGAAACAACAATTCATGAATCTACGACTATGAAAACATCCAGACTCAACGACTCAAAGTATGGGCCATATAGTTATTATTTTAACAAGAGTCATCAAATATGTATATAGAGTCTAGTTTAGTGCTTTGTTAAAATCTTTCCTCAAGAATCATCATTCACATTCAAATAAACTTGCATGCATATTTTAATCAAAATCAAAATTTCAAAAAATGCATGGAGCGAGGTTCGAACCTGCGTCACTAGTTTAGAAGGCAAGTGCTCTAACCAAATGAGCTATGGTGATTTTTGATTATCAATAGAATTCAGTCGACTGAACAAAATCTACCAGTCGACTGAATATCTATAAAACAGCCTATTAAACTGTGCACTGACAACTAGGTCAGTCGACTGACCAAAATGACCAGTCGACTGAACCTGTCCAATTGCACAGAAACACTCTATTTTACACCAACTTTGAATATTCAGTTGAGTGGTCGTTTTAGGTCAGTCAACTGAATGTTTCTAACAACTATTTTCCTGAAGAGACACTTCCATTTGTGAAGTGTTACGATCCAATTTGAAGAGTTATGGCTGCATCTATTGATCAAAACTCTTCATGAATAGTTGTAGCTGTTTATCTACTATATAAACACATGAGATTCACTTCTCAAATCACCAATTTTTATTTTGATTTCTTGCTATATTCTATATTATCTATCTCTGCATTCTATAAGCAATCACAATTTATATATTGCTTGAATCTTTGAATTAATTAACTTATTCTTCGATTCAAAGCAATATTTTCCTTTCTAATCTTTACACACACAATAAATACTTGAGGAAAAGATTATAGGAAGTGTGTACTATCAAAGACAAATCGGTGTTATCAAGAACATAAAGTGTCAAACAACTTTATTGAAACTATAGAAGTCCTGTTAGTTTGTATCGGGCGGAAAAGTCCTGTTAGTTTGTATCAGGCGGAAAACTCCTCTTCGGTTGTTAAGGCGGAAAAATCCTGTTCGGCTGCTCAGGTATTGCATACCTATTCCTCCGGGTTAAGTGAGGGGTTATTTTGAGAAATTCCAGAGGGTAGTCTGGGACTGGACGTAGAATGGGAAGTTCGAACCAGTATAAAAACTCCTGGCGTGCTTATTCTTATTTACTTTACTATTATTATCTGTTTCCACATTTAGATTATAATACATTCCATATTACATGATCCTAAGTGATAACTAGCCACACAGTAGTCACTTTCATTTGGTATCAGAGCCTGGGATTCTAGAGATCGTAACAACATCCTAGAATAAATGGCTACAAAGAGATCTAGTCGAGGCAATAAGAAGAGGAAGAGCAATGAAGAAAAATCAAAGGAGCAAACAAACAAATGCTTCGTGGCTAAACTCAGATCACAATCGGTATGCTTAGATTCTTTATATAAAGATCTTCTATTAGCACTTGTTGAATTATTAAAAGATTGTAAAAGTTTGAATAAAGTTAATAGAATTGCTTTAATTAAGTTAAATGATTGTGAGCAAGAAATTCCCAATTTAAAAGAGGAAAATAATTTTCTGGTAAAACAAACTAAATGTTTTGAAAACACCGTAGAAGAACTTGTTTTACAAAAAGATTTTCTACAAAAATAAAATGAGCAATTAGAAGATAAAAACAATGATCTTTTAGAGGAAATCAATGTTTTGCAAAATAAAAATACAATTTTAGAAAATTCATTAAATAGTTCTAATTCGTTAATTTTGTCCCTTGAAAAAGAGAATGAAGCTTTAATTAAAAAGAATCTAGAATTATCTAAAGAATGTGAGATTTTAAAAGTTAATAATAATATTTTCAAAAAGAATTTTGTGATTCTAAAGCAAGTTTTGAAAGATTAAATACAAAAATCACAAACTTTAACAAAGGTAAAGATATCTTATCTTCCTTAGTTACAAATTCAAAAGCTCACAATGATAAAAGTGGTTTAGGCTATAAACAAGCTAAAAGTAAGAACAGTACTAGATATGCATTCTTGTATACTAATTTTAGTGCTAGTACTAGTAATCGAGATAGTTTTAAAACCAGTTATAGTCATAATAGTACTTTTTTAGAAATGATGGAAATTATTCTTCAAGTACAAAGCTAATGACTAATAGTATTAAGATATGGATTCTAGCTAATATGATTGATCATGATAAATAACTTTATATTAGCAACTATTATAAGAATGTGATTTGTAATGAAAACTATATCTATAAAGGTTCAACCACACCCAAATGGGTTTACTTTCCTAAAAATTAGGAAATTATAAGAATCTTGGGTATCGAATGCTTTAAATGTTAATTTTTTTTTCGATACCTTATATTATAAGTAGTATTTATTTTGTTATATATTGTTCTATGGCCACACTTATGTGAAATATAATTTATTTCATCATATAAACTCTCCTTTTTGTCACTGACAAAGGGGGAGAAAGATGTTGCTCTAACGCTATTTGCAGGAATAAACGATGCAAGCACATATTAATGGGGAGAAAAGATTAATTATTTATAGGAATATATAGCATAGATTCATGGGGAGAAATCTATAGCACAATTACAGGAATATATTCTAGGGGAGAGATAAGTCAACAAAGCTTGTTGAAGATTCGTCTGTAGCAAATGGAGTTGTCATCATCAAAAAGGGGGAGAATGTTGGATCATAGGTTTTGATTGTACATGAAACAACAATTCACGAATCTACGACTACGACAATATCCGGATTCAACGACTCAAAGTATGGTTCATATAGTTATATATTTTAACAAGAGTCATCAAATATGTATATAGAGTCTAGTTTAGTACTTTGTTAAAATCTTTCCTTAAGAATCATCATTCACATTCAAATAAACTTGCATGCATATTTTAATCAAAATCAAGTTTTCAAAAAATGCATGGAGCGGGGCTCGAACCCGGGTGACTAGTTTAAAAGGCAAGTGCTCTAACCAAATAAGTTGTGGTGATTTTTGATTATCAACAGAATTTAGTCGACTGAACAAAATCGACCAGCTGACTGAATATCTATAAAACAGCCTATTGAACTGTGCACTGACAACTAGGTTGGTCGGCTGACCAAAAACGACCAGTCGACTGAACTTGTCTAGTTGCAAAGAAACACCCCGTTTTACACCAACTTTGTATATTCAATTGACTGGTCGTTTTGGGTCATTCAACTGAATGTTTCTAACATCTATTTTTCTAAAGAGACACTTCCATTTGCGAAGAGTTACGATCCAATATGAAGAGTTATGACTACATCTTTTGATCAAAACTCTTTGTGAATAGTTGTAGTTGTTTATCTACTATATAAACACATGAGATTCACTTCTCAAATCACCAATTTTTATTTTTATTTCTTTCTATATTCTCTACTATCTATCTCTGCATTCTATAAGCAATCACAATTTATATATTGCTTGAGTCTTTGAATTAATTAACTTATTCTTCGATTCAAAGCAATATTTTCCTTTCTAATCATTACAAACAAAATATATACTTGAGGAAAAGAATATAGGAATGTGTACTACCAAAGACAAATCAGTGTTATCAAGAACACAAAATGTCAAACAACTTTATTGAAACTATAGAAGTCCTGTTAGTTTGTATTAGGCAGAAAAATCCTGTTAGTTTGTATCAGGCGGAAAAGTCCTCTTCGGTTGTTAAGACGGAAAAATCCTGTTCGGCTGCTCAGGTGTTGTGTACCTATTCCTCCGGGTTAAGTAAGGGGTTATTTTAAGAAATTCCAGAGGGTAGTTTGGGACTGGACGTAGAACGGGAAGTTTGAACCAGTATAAAAGCTCCTGGTGTGCTTATACTTATTTACTTTACTATTATTATCTGTTTCCGCATTTAGATTATAGTACATTCCATATTACATGATCCTAAGTGATAACTAGCCACACAGTAGTCACTTTCACCCTTCAATTTAGGGGTAATGAAGCTCTCTAACTTTATATAATTTCAACATTTTTATGATTTATGATCTCTTTTTTGTGCTTCGTAAAAGTAAATTTTGATATAAATTTATACAAGTGGGTTTGATAGCTTATGTTGTTTTTGCAAATGAGCTATTTTTATTCCACATAAACACAATTTACATGATCATTTGCTAATTGATTTTTGATTTGAAAAGAAAGTAAAAACAAAATTTGATGATCTATCTTACTAATTACAATAGTAAATAGATCATACTTAAAGTAGCTTTTCCTTTAGCTTCATTTTCATGAGAATTTATAAGTGGTATAATTGTTGTATTATACTTTGATGGTTTAAGTTATGTTAATTAATAACATAAATAAACCATACTTATGATCAATGGAATAACTATTTCACTTAATATCATAACTAGATATCATAAATTATTTGTTTGTTGATTTACAAAAATAGAAGAGTGGATTTGCCTCTAAATTGTTCTCTAATCTCATAGTTTTTAAAGCTCGTTTTAATTTTAGTCTTAGCTTCATTTTGCTTGTAGTTAACAATTTCCTCTCGCTTTGGTCTAATTTGATCGAGTATAAAATTATAAAATCTTAGAAATTCCCTACGAATCGACGCATACTCACCACGTACTAAAATTGTACGTCGTGTGCTTGCAGTATAAATTTAAATCAAAATTTATTGCCGTTTTCTTACTAGATAGAAATTCCGTCGTTAAACAAGTTTCTGGCACTATTGCTGGAGAGTTTGTTTTGATTTTGATTTTCTATTCTTTGAATTATTTTCTTTTGATTTTTTTTGTGTTTTTATTTTTTGTGTGTGTGCATTTAAAAAAAAATATTCCGTGTTTGTGTTATTTTTATTTGCATTTGTTTGTGTGCATGTTGTTCTAGTTGTTTTATTTGCATTTTTTTTAAAAAAAATTACACACAATTTCTTTCAAAAAGAAAAAAAAAATTCTTTATTCCATTCCATTTTCGTTTGCTTGCATTTGCAATTATGCATTTACAATTCTCTAAAAAAAAGCACACACTATTGCATAACACATTTCTTTGTGCACAGCTCTTTGATCACCACTCTCTGTTAAACATCATTGCTCCCCCTCTCCTCTTCAAATTCACTTGCACATTTGAACTTACAAAATTGCTCTACCATACATAACCATTTTGTCTTCAACAAGTTCACCAATAAACTTCAACTTCACCTCTGCCTTCTACATCTTCCCCCCACCTGCAAGCACCAGACCCAACCGCAACTTGATTCCTGCAACTCCGCCATTCCACTCGCCTGCAATCACCCCAAATTGCCAAAATCGAGCAACTCACCAGCCTTCGCAAATCTCACCCGCAAACCGACTGCCACAATCCACCTCGGCAATTCAATCCAATCCACTCTGCTACCATGTTGAATATGCGCTTATATGATTTTTGTTCGATGGTAATAAACATATATACGTTCGTTTAAATGTATTTGTTAATGTACTATTTTATTTTTCATATATTAAATAAATATTTGCTGAATAAAATTAAATACACAGAATTTGATTTCAAACAGAAATTTTATTCAAACAAATATTTATTACATTTTTAAATAGTACAAATTCAAGCTCTCACTACACATATACAATTTTTATTACAATACATCACAATTTCATATTTACATAAATTCCTCACTACATATCACTCGCACTCATATTTATCTTCAACTTCATTCCAGTTAGAATCCAGCATCTGAGCAATCTGCAAAAATATTCACTAACGCAGTAAAATTGAAAAAGAAATATTTTTGCGGTATAAAATAAAAAGTGAATTTTGAAAATAATATTTGCCTCAGTTATTTGGGTTGTTCGTCATGATTTATTTTTGAATCCATTATATACGAACAACTTGTGACATACACAGTGTATCACTGTACATGCCACAAGGCCGTGCACACCGATATACACTTGATAATGTTACAGGGACGGGTGAGCATAAGGTCAAACCCAAATAAAAAGACGGGTTCAACTCAGGTGCAACATAAATAAAATCTCGACTTCAGCATAAGGTCAAACCCGAGTTGTAAAACTGGATTCAACTCAAGTGTAATGCACAGTCTACACAAATTCAAGAAGGCACCAAACAATAAACTGAATGCAAAGGTCAAGCCATTGTTGTCATGACTCAACTCAAATTCAAAGCTTCGATAAATCAAAACTGCACCAAAGCACAAATACATGGAACAATGTAACTCTTCAATGATCAGACATGAACGCAAACTAAATACAAATGGCAAGACCAAGCTGCAGCATACCAGAGGTGCAGACGACCAAATGAAACATGCTCAAGTAAGCACATGTATGCAGACCCAGTGCCAAAATGATCAGAATGCACATAGCCAACAATGTACTCCATACCAATATCAAAGACTCAACAGTAAATCAAACACATGAACCACAATATTGCAAATGAACAGAGGCAACATGAAGTGAATTGAGTGACATAACCAACAGATCCAAAATGAAACATACCATAACCAATTGTACTCGACCAACATCAAGTGATATTGAGCACACATGAAACTGTGCAGACTCAAATGTATAGATCAAGTGAAGTATACAAGAGAAGCCTGTAGACTATCATGAAGCAAAAACGACCATGCTACAGTTCAAATGCCAATACCACAAATCCAAGACCAGAAAAACAAAACTGCAAATACCCATGTCCAGACTCAATGCAACATTCACATTACAGTTTCATGTAACAGACAATGCGCCAATGTCACAAGCATGAACACAAGTGTACATGACAGTGTACAACATCAAGGACACAGCAATAACAAATCAAGACAGCATCCACAAGACTCAGTCAATACACAATGATGAACAAAGCCACAAGAGAACAAGACCAGGTAGTACAAGTATCAAGACCAGTGACATGTGGACAGTGAAAACCAAAGCCAACAGCAACTACAAACTACTCACAACAATGCTCAAAGACTCGGCACTCAAATGAACACAGTGAAATGTACAAAGACAGAGCAACATCACAAGTCCAGCTAAATGAAGTATAAGTCAAGGTCGAAGATAATACAAAATCATGAATCACGAAATCAATTGACGAATTCAAGTTACAGAGAAAAGTTGAAGCCGTGAACAACTGATTGCAATGAACGGGTCAATTTCGAAATCGTGGTGGCCAAATAATTGGCCGAGTTAAACATCAATACCGTGAGGAGCAAGCATCAAATATACAAATTTGATTAAGTCAATCAAATCATAAACGTTCAACAAAAATCGAATGGCCGAAAGCATGATATTGAACAAATCAGACGAACGCAATTCAAGGAGATCGAACTCATACATAAACAATCATCATCGACAATTTCATAACCATGGAGTTCAATCAAGCATAACAGAATAGCATAAACGAAAATCACATACCGAATTGAAGTCGAACTCCATCAACTCGAAGCAACCGAAGTGAGCAACAAGGATTCGATCGAACAAGACTTCACGCAATTAACCACTGATTTCTCACTCTCACTCTCACTGCTTTCTCACTCTCACTCTCACTGAAGTTGAAGAAATGTGCTTAACAGGATTTGTAAAAAGCAGTTGTGATGAGGATGATGATGATGGAGCAGCTGAGCTGGCGTTAATAATGAAGAAATTCAAAAGGTGGAACCACAAATATGGAAATCCAGCTCTAAATCAAAAATTAAAAGGCAGAATAATCAAAGCACTAGACAACTCAGAAGAACACGGGATTATTTGCAACAAACCCTGTGATATCAAGCCCAATTATCCCCGATTTCAACGCGATTTTGAAAAGAAATCAAAACTGAGAAATGCTGCAGCCACGTGGAATACAAGTGATGAAGATAATCAAAGTACTAGCAGTGAGAGTGAGAAAGCAGATATGTGCCTTCATGGAAATATAACTGATAGCGACGATGATAAGCCAAGCGAGGTATCAAAACTCACTCACTCTGAATTACTTATTTATTTCCACGAAGTAAATGGCTGTTTTGAACGACTTAGGGAGAAATATGCTAAACTTGAATCACAAAAAGACACTTTGTAGAATTAAATGAACAACTTGACCAATTAATTAAAACCTATCAAAGTAGGATCCCTAAGTGTGATAGGTTTCCAACATTTGATGAAGAAATTAAAAAATCAGAAATGAATATAAAATCACTTGAAAATGAAATTCTGATTTTGAAAGAAAAGGAAAATACTAGGAGAGAAAATTCTATTAAAAAGTGCACACAATTATTGAACGAAAATGAATCTCTCAAAACACAAGTCCAACAATTGTCAACGACTTTAGATAAATTTTCAAAAAATGAAAAATCGTTGAATATGCTATTAGGAAAGCATGCTGTTAATACGGTTAGACAAGGACTTGGATATAATAAATCGAAAATTGTTGAATGCAATATTAATCAAGTTAATGCTATGTGCACAATTTGTAGAAAATATGGACACAATCACAATAATTGTTGGTATAGACACAAACATGTGAAAACTATACCGATTTGGGTTCCAAAAGGCACAAATATAAAATCTCTCAAAGTTAAACAAATTTGGGTGCTGAAGGGAATAATTATAAATAGTTTTGGGTCTTTACAAAATTGTTTTTCAAAATTTTCTGCCACCAACAACCATGGACCTATAAAAACAAATAGGTCACATAAATCTTTTCTCGTATAGGTGTGGTGGCAGGCTAAGGAACAACAACAGTGTTCTCTGGATTTTGGTTGTTCCAAGGACACAACGGGAAACAAAGCAAAGTTCCTTAGCCTAGTATAAAGGTGACAGAATCACAATGGACAACAACGAAAAATATCGTAAAGGTAAAACAGGTAATGGTATGATTTGAACGATATATTAAATGTGATAATCTGCACCATATTCTGAATTAAATCAGCAAATAATGAGATGATGAAAAAATGATGATTTTGATTCTGACTTATTCAAAATTGTTGGCCAATTATATTCTTATGCCAAAAACACTATAAAATTCTCTAAATTCTTTGAATTACTTCATATATATCAGTATTAAAAATAGTGTTTTATTGGATGATAATACATTTGGTTATAATATGGCTAGCTCTATATTCACGGTTTTTGATTATTTACACGACTTCAATTCAATTTCAAAAGAATGTCATTTGAATTGCTGTTAAAATTGAGTTTGAAATTTTTTGTTGCACACTTCATGGTTTGGTCAATCGAATTCAATTAATGATAATATTGAGTGAAAAAGAAATTCAGATGCAGATTACACTGGTAATCTAGTTGATAGAAAAATTACTAGTGGAACGTGATTTTTTGAGACATTTAGTAACTGCATCGTTTTTCAAAGAAAATATCTGCATATTTTTCATTTCAAATAATTTTCAAATAGCAGAAAATTTTCTTATATAACCCCCTCGAGAAAATCATTTTTGACCATATTTTCATATTAGTCATTTAGAAAAATTGATTTATAATTATTTCTGAATTTGATTTTAAATGACTATTTTGACTAATCTGACTCCCTAATCATTATCGAAAAGATAAATAGTGATTGAAGAAGTGATGAGTGTTGATATTTATTATATATTATGACTCGAGACGGTATAATTAGTAAATTTCTTTAGAAATTTAAACAAGAGTTATAAAACTTTTTGTTGGTAAAAATTCCATAACCATCTCTATGTCTATCATATTTCTAACAACCGTCACTCATCAAAATTCTATATAGTTTGTCGATATGTGGTACTTTAAACATGAATCGTTCGTTTTTCATTTCATTTCATTTTATTTTTTTAAAAAAAAGGGAGGTTATAATAATAATAATAAATAAATAAATACCAAAGTATCCACTCTCATTTAAAAGTCCTCACGGTTATGCATGGGTGAATTACTTGGAACTTGTTATGTGCTTCCATGCTCATTTAAAAGTCCTCACGGTTATGCATGCATGGAACGCATATCAAAAGTTGATTTTTAAAATAAACAAGTTGATTCTAATTCCATTTAAAAGTCCTCACGGTTATGCGTGGTTAGAAGATACTTGAATTCATTTTTTTAAAAATAAAAATTGGAATACTACTAATCTCATTTAAAAGTCCTAACGGTTATGCGTGGTTAGTAGATATTCAAATTCCTGATATAACTTACCACAAATAGACACAACTGTATGGTTTTATATGACGACATCATTCCCATCATTCTAAAAGTGGAATATGCGCCTAACAAAATATTTATGATTTTTGTTTGATTTTTTTATTGAAATTTAATATTTATATTCAATTGATTTTTAATGTTGGATTAATATCGATCACTTTATCTCTATTTTCTCTAACACTATTATTCTTTTGCTGATAATAAAAGAGAGAGAGAAAAGTTAAGATTTTATCAAATAAAATCAAGCAAATGTCAAATAATTTTCTATTTGCATCTAGACTCATTTGCATATTTTTATTTATATGCATATATGTAGGGGGAGCATTGTGTAGAGAGGAAGGATTTAAATAGGGGGAGCAATTAGAGCATATGAATGATCAAATACATTTAACATATTCAAAATCTTAAATATATGTTTGTTATCATCAAAAGGGGGAGATTGTTGAATATGCTCTTATATGATTTTTGTTTGATGATAATAAACATATATACATTCGTTAAAATGTATTTGTTAATGTACTATTTTATATTTAATAGATTAAATAAATATTTGCTGAATAAAATTAAATACACAGAATTTGAATTCAAACAGAAATTTTATTCAAACAAATATTTATTACATTTTTAAATAGTACAAATTCAAGCTCTCACTATACATATACAATTTTGATTACAATACATCACAATTTCATATTTACATAAATTCCTCACTACATATCACTCACACTCGTATTTATCTTCAACTTCATTCCAGTTAGAATCCAGCATCTGAGCAATCTGCAAAAATATTCACTAACATGGTAAAATTGAAAAAGAAATATTTTGCGGTATAAAATAAAAAGTGAATTTTGAAAATAATATTTGCCTCAGTTATTTGGGTTGTTCGTCATGATTTATTTTTGAATCCATTATACACGAACAACTTGTGACATACACAGTATATCACTGTACATGCCACAAGGCCGTGCACACCGATATAAACTTGATAATGTTACAGAGACAGGTGAGCACAAGGTCAAACCCAAATAAAAAGGGGTTCAACTCAGGTGCAACATAAATAAAATCTCGACTTCAGCACAAGGTCAAACCCGAGTTGTAAAACTGGTTTCAACTCAAGTGTAATGCACAGTCTACACAAATTCAAGAAGGCACCAAACAATAAACTGAATGCATAGGTCAAGCCATTGTTGTCATGACTCAACTCAAATGCAAAGCTTCGACAAATCAAAACTGCACCAAAGCACAAATACATGGAACAATGCAACTCTTCAATGATCAGACATGAACGCAAACTAAATACAAATGGCAAGACCAAGCTGCAGCATACCAAAGGTGCAGACGACCAAATGAAACATGCTCAAGTAAGCACATGTATGCAGACCCAGTGCCAAAATGATCAGAATGCACATAGCCAACAATGTACTCCATACCAATATCAAAGACTCAACAGTAAATCAAACACATGAACCACAATATTGCAAATGAACAGAGGCAACATGAAGTGAATGGAGTGACATGACCAACAGATCCAAAATGAAACATACCACAATCAATTGTACTCGACCAACATCAAGTGATATTGAGCACACATGAAACAGTGCAGACTCAAATGTATAGATCAAGTGAAGTATACAAGAGAAGCCTGTAGACTATCATGAAGCAAAACCACGACCATGCTACAGTTCAAATGCAAATAACACAAATCCAAGACCAGAAAAAAAAATGCAAATACCCATGTCCAGACTCAATGCAACATTCACATTATAGTTTCATGTAACAGACAATGCACCAATGTCACAAGCATGAACACAAGTGTACATGACAGTGTACAACATCAAAGACACAGCAGTAACAAATCAAGACAGCATCCATAAGACTCAGCCGATACACAATGATGAACAAAGCCACAAGAGAACCAGACCAAGTAGTACAAGTATCAAGACAAGTGACATGTGGACAGTGAAAACCAAAGCCAACAGCAACTACAAACTACTCACAACAATGCTCAAAGACTCGGCACTCAAATGAACACAGTGAAATGCATAAAGACAGAGCAACATCACAAGTCCAGCTAAATGAAGTATAAGTCAAGGCCGAAGATAATACAAAATCATGAATCACGAAATCAATTGACGAATTCAAGTTACAGAGAAAAGTTGAAGCCGTGAACAACTGATTGCAATGAACGGGTCAATTTCAAAATCGTGGTGGCTAAAATAATTCACCGAGTTAAACATCAATACCGTAAGGAGCAAGCATCAAATATAGAATTTGATTAAGTCAATCAAATCATCAACGTTCAACAAAAATCGAATGGCCGAAAGCATGATATTAAACAAATCAGACGAACACAATTCAAGGAGATCGAACTCATATGTAAACAATCATCATCGGCAATTTCAAAACCATGGAGTTCAATCAAGCATAACAGAATAGCATAAACGAAAATCACATATCGAATCGAAGTCGAACTCCATCAACTCGAAGCAACCGAAGTGAGCAACAAGGATTCGATCGAACAAGACTTCACGCAATTAACCACTGATTCGATCAATTTAGAGTCGGAGCTTCGAAAAAGCCCTAATTTAGATCAAACAAAGGAAACAACAGAGCCGCCATTATCAAAAAGAATTGGGCCGAAGAAATAAAAGGAGATGGTCGAGATAAATTACAAAAGGGGCCGGTCTTATTCTTCTTTTTATAAAAGGGATATTTATTTTAAATTAGAGTTATTTTAATTTAAATTATTTTTAATTTGTAATTCATTTTTAAACCGTTTAAATTTCTAGTCGTGTGACTAGGGGACAAACTACGTGGCGTAGTTTGAGAATTCGCAACTCAGTGGCTGAGTTGTGGCAGGGTTTTGAGCGTGGAGTTAGGTTTAGTCGATAGCGGGTGTCGCGAGTTTACGTGTGTAAGCGTCTGACTATCTAATTTCTAGTAGAAACCTTGGTGGCAGCACGTAGGCAGGGTTTTGCCGAAGCTGGGTAAATTCTGTGTCGTTCTATTTCTGCATTTATTATTCTGCTATTTTTCTGTGCTGCTATTAATCTGTGATCTGTGTTGAAATAATTTTATAAGCTTCCGCAATCAATTTTTATAATTTATACTATCACCCTATTCACCCCCCTCTAGGGTGAAATCGATCCTACATACCAAAAAAAACAAAAGCACCGTCGCCAATCAGCTGAAAGTACGCAGCGAACATCTCGAAACCCAAAATCCTGATTCCGCTTTCATGACATAACGCCTGCATCCACAGTCAAACTCATCCAAACACAATCGAACAACATGCATAGTGAATGCAAATTTTTGATTGCGAATATTGACTGAAAACATTTGATCTGCGATCGACTTTTAATTTGCAAAAGAAATTGGTTCTATGAGCTTTGGTTAGAACTCGATTTGTTTCGAAGGAAATTAAATACCGAGAGTAATATTCGGTGGTTTGCAACTGGGCCGGGTTTGTTTGTTTGGTAAAGCAGAATTTTTTTTAATTTGTGAGTTCATTCTGCTTTTAATTTGTTTTGCTCCGTGTTTGGTACTTCAAAAGGAAAAACAAGTTTAATTTTTAGTTGTTATATTATTATTATTATTTCGCTTATTTTAGTTTCACTTGTCTTATTTTTCATTTATTTTATTTTCATTTGTTTAGTTTTTCACTTGTTTTATTTTCTTCTTTGATAAATATATATATAAAAAGTTGTATGTATATTGGTTCACTCCTTTTCAGGTTGCCAAAGCATATTAAAAGGAAGAAGTGCTTGCTAAAATAACTGTCTTGCTTTGCTAAAAAAAGTCGCTGCTAAAAAAAAATTGCTAATAATCTGCATGCTGTGGTATCGTGCCATTTTCTCTTATTTTTATTTTAATTGCATTGTTGGTTGCCTGCATTTTCATTTTAAAAACAAAGAATTTAAAAACCCAAAAACAAAAACAAATTTTATTTTAGTTGCATTGTTAATACATGTTTAATTTTTGTTTTGCATTCATCTCATTTTATTTTATTTTCTAAGGGCAATACCCCGATTCACATAAGGTGAGTGATTTCATCACCCAGCCCAAAAATTACGTTTCATCGTAGAATTTGACTATTAGTAAAGGTTAGACATTCAACTTAAGGGTGTCGCGAGCTTATCTAGGGCTTAATTATATCTTCATAATTATTTTCTTTGAACAATTTTATTTCTTGATGTCTAGGCTACGGCAGAGTAATAACCATTTATTAATATTACGGTGATTCGTAAATATTATAGTGGTTGTTCCTCTGAAGGTACTTAAATCTTCGGCTTCATTGCTACGGTAATTCGTCATGCACCAATAACTCCTGCCCGTTACCTTGCTGAGAAATATTTTTGTTGAATTAAGACAAAGTGTGATTATACAATTTTGGGTTAGGAGCTACTAAGGACAAAAAGTTGTAATTAAGTCATTTATATTCATTTAGATGCATTAGTTCATGCATACTTAAAAAAACTCAAAAAAACTCAAAAACCCAAAATCCAAAAAAAAATTGTATTTTTTTTTTGAAGGAAGTTAAAGGGCCCAGCCCAAAATACAAATAAGCGAGTACCAAAAGGAAAACCCGATCCACCAAAACAAAACCCTAAGTTAGGGTTGCCAACAAACTTTACAAACAAAACAAAAATAGAAATAATGGCGACCAAAAAATCATAAAAACGAGATATCAGATCTTTCTCGTCTTCTCATTTCTACTGCTCTCACCCCTTTCCCAGTACGAAAGACACTGGTTAAACTTGTTTCTCATGCTTTTATCGGCTTTGATTGAGCTGATGTAGTTTTTCAAATCAGAGTTTTGGTTCGTAAGGCTAAGATTTACAGATCTGGTGTCATCGCGACCCAGATCTGTTGATCTGTAGCTAATATCACCATCTTTAGGATAATTGCTGGTTAGAGGCTCGTTGTTGACACGGTTGATTCGCTAATGAATGCTTGAATCAGTTTGATAAGCCTTCAGATTGTGGAGATAATGTTCGATATGCTTATTGCCAGCCTCTTTGCTCCAACAATCCGCAAGGAAGTCAAATCTGGTTTAGTCTCTGATTTTTTTTCTTAGACTTCTGGAGAATGATTTTGCTGTCATTCGCAATCATTATCCATCTTTGCTCTTTAGACAACTTTGATTTGTTATGAGTGCGGTTATTTCACTCTTTCCATATATAATAAACTGCGGAAGTCGGTAAAATGTGCGCAAGATCTCTTTCAAGAGATTTTCTTCTGAATTGATTGTTGATATCCGTTATAATTCGATTTAGCTCCATGCTGCTTTTGTTGCTCATGCTCAGTTTAGTTCTGATTTGGCTCCTTATATAATAACTGTAATTGCATTCAAAGAATAAATAAGCCACAGTTTCATTTGTTAAGTTGCTTAAGGAACAAAGTGAAGAAGTATTCCTTCCCCATTTATTGATTATATCCAAAGATGGCAATTTGTTTTTAATAGCAAAATACGTGCAGACAGCCATCTTAGGATTATTCACCTTGTTCCATATGCATTTATACCAATCTACAGTGGGTTGTTTGTTTCTGATATGCTCCTAAGTTTTCTTGAAAGAAAACTTACCTTTACTGTTAGCTAACCATTCCCAGTAGTCACACTCTGCATCAGGATCTAAGGGGATATTAATAATGAAATTTTTATAAGGATTTGTGATTGGATGAAGTTGAGGTTGCCAGTGATTATTTTTAATAATGACATTTAAATTAGCATTAGCTTCACCACAAATAACAAGATTATCCTATCCAACCCTATTTATAAAAGAATCATTTTGAAACCGAGGGTCAAACCAAAGACTAGTTTCATTACCAGCTTTAAATTTTCTCTGAATTAAAGATTTTCCTAAATCTCTGCATTTTAAAATTTCATTTCAAGCATTGGATTGATTATTTTTTGGTAAAGCAGTCCAGAAGTTGCCATTTTTGAGATATTTGCAAGTCATCTATTTTATCCATAATGAACCACCACTTACAAATCTTCAAAAAAGTTTTAATTGACAAGTTAAACTTAGATCATTCAGATTTCTAATACCAAGACCACCTTCTTTTTTGGGTTTGCTTGCTTTATCCCAACTAATTTTATGGTATTTACCTCTCCATAGAAAGTCAGCACGTCTACTTTCAATTTTTTTAATTGTAGCAACAGGGATATGGTATGTTTGAAACGAGTACAGAATAATGGCATAAACAATAGTCTTTATTAACTCAATTCTACCAGCAATAGATAGAAGCTTGCATGACCAAGTTTCCATTCTGCTTTGAATTTTTTCTATCAGATTAGAGCAATCACTATCTTTGATCTGATTGACAGATAAAGGTAGGCCTAAGTATTTGATAGGAAGATTACCTTCACTCACTTTAAGAACATCCAGAACTTCTTTTTTATACCTGCAATGTTTGCTGAAATATGCCTTTGTTTTAAATTCATTAATTTTAAGACCAGCATATTTGTACATATTCTCAAATACCTGACTAATAGCTTCTGCATTATCTTTGTTAGCTTTAGAGAACAACATAAGATCATCAACATAAATCAGGTGAGTAATGGATGGTTGAACTCTATTTATTGGAGAAATGTTGTTTTTGTCTGTTTCTATGTCAGTAAGAATAGAAAAATATTCCATGCCCAAGTAAAAGATAGGGAGAAAGTGGATCACCCTGTCTAATTCCCCTGTTACTCTTGAGGAAACTGTCAGGTTTACTTTGAAATAAGATTGAGAAGGTGGGTGTATTAATGCACTCAAAAATTAACTTACAAAATTTAGTAGGAAATCTCATGCATTTCATGATATGAATTATGAAATTTCTGTTAACTTTGTCATAGGCTTTCTGAAGGTCAACTTTAAGACACATTTTATCCGCTTTTTTATTGTTGAAATTCTTGACCATATCATGTGCTAACAAAGAGTTTTCATAGATTAATCTTCCAGGAATATAAGCACATTGATTTTCTGAGATTAAAAAAGGAAGAAACGATTTAATTCTATTACTTAAAATGGTAGCAATGATTTTATAAACAAAATTACAACAAGATATTGGTCTGTAATCCCTAATATAAGTTGGATTTTTGTTTTTTGGAATTAAGGTAATAAAAGTATGATTAAAACTTTTAAGCAACTTTCCTTCTTCCATAAATTCATTGACTACTTTAAAAATTTGTTCCTTGATATTTTCCCAATGAGTTTTGAAATTTTTTGCATTGAAACCATGTGGACCAGGACTTTTATTATCACCAGAACTAAAAATGATTGCTTTGATTTCATCAAAATTTACAAGAGCTAATAAAATATCTGTAGCATTATCATTTAACACATTCTTACATACAATGTTAGGAAAATTAGTTTCATTTGAGTCTGAAAAATATAACTGTGAATAGAAATTGATAGCTTCACTGATAATCTTGTCATAGTCATTTATGCACACACCTCTAATGTCAATAATTTTTCCTATATTGTTGATGTGTTTTCTGCAGCTCATTTTAGCATGAAAAAATTTGGTGCAGTCATCTCCCATAGTAAGCCAGTCTACTTTAGCTTTTTGCTTATAATTGACTGTGTTGATATAAAGTTCTTGAGAAAACTTAACTTGATTGGAAAAGAATTTATTAATGATATTACTATTGCCAGGGTTGTCATCAGCAAGCTTTTGCAAAAATTTCCCTTCTTCTCTTAATTTATTTAAAATGTCATTCTTACCGAGGATAGCCTTATTCCCGTTTTTAATTTTATTTTTTGTGTTTTTAAGAAACATGCTGAACTGTAATTGGTAAGAACATTACTTGAAATATTAAAACAATCTTTAATTATCTCATTGTATTCATTGTTCATAACCCAACCATTTTTAAACCTAAAAGGAGCAGCTTTAAGGTTTTTATTAATCTAATTCTGAAAAAAAGTTAATAAGTAAAGGGGTATGATCGCTAGTATTTTGCTCAATAGAGCAACAACTAAAATCTGGGAAAGCATCACAATTTTTTTTATTAATTAACACTCTGTCAAACTTACAATGAATATTTTTTTCCTTACCAGATTTCCAAGTGTATTTATTACCTTTCATATTAGGTTCTATAAGCCCAGATTCAAGTAAAAATTTATTAATTTTTTCCAGCTTACTGTGGGAGATTTTATTACCACAATATTTTTCATTTGCAGAAAAACAGTATTAAAATCTCCCAAAATAATCCAACGAAAATCATAACTTTGACTAAGAGCTTTTAATCTGTACCATAAACTGTTTCTTTCATTTTTATAATTACTTCCATAGATATTAGTGATTTGTAGGGAGAAACCACCTATATTTCTAAAATTGCAATCAATAAATTGAATGTCCTTATTGTGACTAACCATATTCCAGATATTAGAGTCCCAAATGACTAAGATTCTACCCTTACTACCACAGTCCTTATTGTTGATGGATTTCCAGTTATTGGAGAGTTTGAAACAGAATTTCTCTATACTAGTTTCATTCATTTCATTTTCAATGAGGGCAACCAATGATGGTTTGTAAATTCTGACCATATTCAAAATATCAGTTTGTTTAGCAGGGAAATTCATACCCCTAACATTCCAGGAAGTGATAGACATAATAAAAATGATAAAGTTTTATAAAATATAAGTGCTAAACAGGGTTTCAGATTGAACCTGATACACTGCTACCCTTACCCTTCTTCTTTTTCTCCGAGCTTTTAGCTTTAAGTCTTGTGGTCAATTCATTCCAGTCTGGATTAACTGATATGTATTTTTTCCTAAAAGCTTTCTTCTCTTTATTTTTTCTCTTATATTTACCAATTGCTTTGGTCTTGGGAATATGTAATTCTGATATATCAAATTGCTTTTCAGATTCCTCCATAGCATTGTCAGATGTTGATGCAATATTACTATCTGGGATTCGAATGCGAGAGATGTCAAACTCCTCAGCATTGCGAGGCAAAGTTGAGTGGATGCCAACATTGTCCTCAACTTCTGCAGCATTTACTGATGGAGGTTCACTCTCCATATTATTTTCTTGACTCTGGCTGCATCTCATATGAGGGATGTTGCTTATGACTGTACCATGATTATTTGTAATTAAACATAACTCTGAAATGGGAGGGATTTCAGAGTTAAAGACCTTTTCATTATTGATACCCTCCTTTGAGCCATGTTGTGAAATATCTTTTGAATTCTTTTTCATACTTTCTGAATGATAAACTTCCGAAGCAGGGATCTGGTCATCTTGATCAGTGAGCGAATTTGATGTTGTTTCTTGATTGAAGATGATACCTTTACGGTTGATTCGATCCTTGTTCTTTTGAATTCTTGATTTATTTGGTGTCTCTTCATTGACATGCAATTTTTGAAATGTCGATCTGTAACATTTTCTTGATCTGCAGCAATTTCTTTGTTTTGATTATGAGCTCTGGGTATCCGCTTTTGTTTTAAGATACATTGTTCTCAAATGTGTCCGAAGCATTTACAAATACTACACTTCGGTGGAACCCATTCATATTCAATCTTTTGAGTAATGTTTTCTCCATTGTATAATGTAAGATTGATTTCTTGAGAAAGTTCATCATCTGCAGATACCTCCACCAGAAGATGAGCGTAATTCAATTTGGTTTTCAAGGTTATAGTGCATCCATTTTTATGGATTTTCCAATAATACTGGCCATCACGCTAAAAGCTTCACGATCCCATAATTTGAGATTGACATTAGGTAATTTAACCCATATCGGCATCGTACTGAGGAGTTCTTTATCCATTTTCAGGGACTCAGACCATCTTCTCATTATGATTAGCTTTCCATTATAAAAGTATGGACCATTCTGAATGATTGAATTGCAATCTTGAAATTCCTTGAATTTAACAAGAAAGAACCCATTTTCTCTAGTAAATATTTCAAATTCTCCAACAGGCTTCCATACACGTTGAATGTAAGCTTTAAAAAACATATAATATGGTTTGGTACCCACAACATAAACCAAGGTCGAATTATACAGCAATCGATTGCTCTTTTGCGGACGGATTCCTTTATCATACCATATTTCTTACTGTTAATTTTGATGGGAGCAATAGTTTCAAGATTTCATTCATCATCTTTTGGTTCTTTGGATTGCTCAGAAACAATATCTCCTATGTTTTTTGCCCATGTTCTTTATTCAGAGAAAAATTCACGGGCTTACGCAATTGGTACGATTGATTTCCCAAATTCTGAGGAGGGACGGTCGGATTCTGACCTTCTTTCTTCTTCATTTCACCATAGTTAATCCATGAAACTCCTTGATTGCCAGGCAACTTGGGTTGACGTTTCTTTTGTGATCTTGATTGAACCAGTTGGAACCCGTCGTTATCTATGATAATTCCATTGTTTGATTCTCTGATGTGAGATTCATGTGGCCTGCTTTGATGCCTTGAAAATGAAAGATGCGATTGGTTTCTATGAGGAGAAAGATTTTTCCCCATGGCTGAGGGAAACCCTAGATTTCTTTTTTTCGAATGTACCAGAGAATTTAATATGTTGTTTCTATAAAAAAAATTAAATTTTACTTAGTTTTTAACCCTAAAAAATCCTTTTCCTTTCCTTTGATAATTTTCAATCAAAAAAATAATAAAAATTTTTCAAAAAGAAAAAAAAAATTAAATTCAAAAAAAAAAAATCAATCAAATTCCCATTTTGTACAAACAAAAACAATTTTTTTTCTTTTGGTAAATATTTTAAAATCTGAAAACTTAATAGTAAAAAAATACAAAAACAAAAACATATATATTTGAAAAGCCAAAAACAAAACAAAAATCAAACTTCTCTTTTGAAAATAAATTTCACTTGGTAAATATTTTTCTTCCTTTAAAAATAAACAAGCAAATTTAAAAAAAAAGCGCGTCAAATTTTTCACTTCCTCATAAAAAAACTCACTTCGTTTTTCAAATCTTCTTTCATTCTCCAAACTTGATTCTAACTTCTTTCTCTTCTCGACTTTCACTTGTGCGTGAGTACTTGACATCATGACACAACAACAAATCATTGGACTCGTGACTCAACAACTAATCGTTTAACTTGAAAAGACGATCCTCCCGAAATGGCGAACTAGAACGACCCTCAAAATCTCATGGATAGAATCTTGCCTGATAGAGTTTCTATTCCATCTTGCATCACGTTACCCGCCCCTACGTGTAACCATTTCAAAATTCACTCGAACCATTATTACCACGCTTTCAATATATGGCAATTTCGAGCATGATGACCAATACATTTTCTTGCCTAAATTCGAACAAGTTTGCGCAACCATTAAACTCCAACAACTTTCCGATGACGGAATCAAACTTCGATTAATCCCATTCGCTCTTACGGATTACGCTAAAAAATGGTTGTACAGCTTACCATCGAACTCGATTAAAATTTGGAAAGAATTCGTAAAAGCTTTCTTAAAAAATTCTACCCCTTAGAAAAAACGAGTAGAATCAAAAACAAAATTGTAAATTTTCATCAATTCAAGGGAGAACCAATCGGAAAATATTTTGAAAGATTTAAAGAGCTTTTGATGGACTCGAAAATGGCTCACGAACCATGCTCGAATCAATGTGCCAAGGCAAATTTCTTGCCCAACATCACGACGATGCTTGCCAATTTCTTGAAAACCTTGTCGAAAAGTCATCCCAATTGGAACATTCGAACAAAAAATCAATTTACTCATGATCGAGTGCACACTCATGTTAACCCTTCTTTTGGCAAGGCCGTGGACATATGGATTTAACTAAATCGACTGCTCATTTGTCGAGGTTGGAGTACGATGGGTTTGAGTCAACTGG
This sequence comes from Allium cepa, assembly GCA_030765085.1. NCBI lineage: Eukaryota > Viridiplantae > Streptophyta > Magnoliopsida > Asparagales > Amaryllidaceae > Allium > Allium cepa. The sequence goes on along the minus strand of CM060941.1, from coordinate 293,367,859 downwards.
ATGGATAGATGATTAATCACGGATGATAAATATGATTACAAAGCCGAGGTTCGGCATAGCATGGTTCGGTCGTTGAAGTTCTGCCAGGTGGTTCGGTAAGGATGGTGTGGTTCGGTCTTGATGGTATGGTTCGGTCTTGGTGGCATGGTTCGGTCAGGATGGCGTGCTTCGGTCTCAGTGGCATGGTTCGATCTTTATGGTATGGTTCGGACTCGATGAAATCGGCAATGGAATGGGTCGTTCATATAGGATCGGTCCAGGAAGTCGTGTGGCAGGATTGTGTGGATTGGTGATTGAAGTGGATCGACAGGAAGGCTAGGGCTCTGCATAGAGTAGGTCGGCGTTGGAGTGGATCAGCATTGCAGTGGATTGGCAGTGGAGTGGATCGGTTAAGGAGGGTCGATCAGACAAAGGAAGGAATGCCATGTCGTTCGATCATGATGTAAAAGCTAAGGCAGGTCAGCCAGATATGGTTCGATAATGATGGTTTGGCATGAATGGCTAGGCCTGAGTGGGTCGACGGATGTAGCTCGGTGGTGATCTGGATCGGCATTTCTGATTTGGTCAAGTTAGAGCTGATCGACATGGAAGGGAATATGTCGGTCGGCATGTGTGGGTCGGGTAAACTTGATCAACTAAGGTGGGTCGGTTATGCATGGTTCGGTATGTGTCACTTGGTCACATGAGGTTTGTCAAAGAGGATGAGACAGAGTGGTTCGGCATGAATGGTTCTGGAGTCAAGAGGATTTGAGCGTGTGGATCGACCATATGTGGTTCGGCAATAGTGGGTCGCCCATGCATGGTTCGGCCTTAGTGGGTTGGTCGTGATGAAGGATGTTGGCTCGGCTATGGTCTTGATGGGCCTGAACTACTCAGGAAGCCCGGTAACTCAGGTTTTGCCTATAAATACAACATGTGGGGCTTCAGAAAAAGAATCTTCATTCTGTTTCCCTTCTTCTTCCCTGTTAAGGCCACTCTACCAATGTTGCTTTTAAAAACTATGGATTGTCACTGTAATTGATTCAGATATCAATTTAAAGGAAATTTCTGGAGTGAACATAGGCTGGAGTTAGCCGAACCATTACGAATCCTGTGTTATTATTGTTTTCTTTTTAATTTTTACTGTTCTTTATATTCATACTCTCTACATACATTCTGTCTGTGATCCATAACTACAATTTGGTGCTTTCAATGGCGTTTGGGTGTTAGTGACCAATTTGCGCTAACATTTTGGTTCTTTCATTGAGAAATCTAGTACTTAGGGATTTAGAAGCTCGGAATTTGGATTTAAAGGCCTAGGAACTTGGATTCTAGAGACTATGAAAAAGCAATCAACCAGGAGACAGAGGATGGAAAGAAGTCAGCAAGAGAGAAGTCGGGAGGCTTCCTCTTGAGCTAATCAAGCCTCCATCTACATCACTAGGGACGAGATGCAGGTCATGATGAATTCCATGCAGGAAAAGTTGAAAAGGAAAGAGGAAATGATGCATGCGCTTTTTAGACAATTTGGACAAGAAGGTACTGCAGGAGCTCAGATCCATAGAGCTGGATCGGAAGGAATCAACCGGCAAGTAGATATAGTGGTTCAGTAGGGGGAAACCCCTAATCAAAAAACAACTATCAATCCAGGTGGACCTAGACTCGGGGGCATGCCACCAGGTAATGCCGGACCAACCCATAAAGGGATAACAGATGACGTTGCCCAGCCCGGCGCCAACAGGAATACAGGAGTGCGTGACGAGGAGTATGTATTGGAATTCCCTTAAGGACTTGGAGGGTACTTAGGAAATGTATATGGAGGGCAACCCTTGGAAGATAACACTGGATTGGCTGACATCATCAGACGAACTATTCACGGGGGTCTGACAAATAGGGATTTGGAGGGAGTAAACAGAAGTCCATTTAGCCATAGCATTAGGATGGCTAGGAATCCACCCGATTTGAAGCTACCCACTCTGGAAGTATACAACGGTAAGATAGATCCCACTGACCACTTGATGGGATGCACAAGGCTTATGGAAGTGTTGGAGGCATCAGAGGAGGTTATGGCTTGGTGTTTTCCCCTGTACTTAACCAATATATCTGCTACGTGGTTCAGACAGCTAGAGGATGGATCTATTGGAACATGGACAGAACTGGAGGATAAGTTCTTGAGACAGTTTCGAGTTCACATAAAAAGGCCAAAGAGTGCAATGACACTGACGTCAGTTAAGTCGAGGGCGAATTAATTGCTCAGGACTTTCTTAACTCGGTTTAATGTAGTAGTTGCCTCGATGGATCGACCGGATCCATCAATGGTTCTGATGGTGGCACTGCCAGAAGTCAGGGATAATTCAGATTTCAAAGTATCATTGGTACAGGACCCACCAATGGATCTCGAGGAGTTCTTTCACGAAGCTGAGGGATTTCTTCAATAAGAGGATGTGTTTTTGGATATAAAATCAAAGGAAGTAAACATGGTTAAGGATGGAGGACAACCCGGTGAAAGCTCGGGTAAAGACAAGGATAAAGGGAAAAGGAAGCGCCGGGAAGAACCAAAATTCTCCACTTACAGGGTTGAATGCAACATTAGAGTAGATATTCTTGGATACTCAGGATCGCCTTCCTTATCGAAGGCCGGGAAGGAGAGAACCCTCAGAACACGAAAGGGCATCAGGAAGGCATTGTCTCGTTCATGACCAGGACGGGCATGATACTAACAGCTGCCGACATCTAAGGATATAATCAAGGATCATGTAAAGAATGGCCAGTTGTGACAATATGTCGAAAATCAGAATGCGGCGGTGGAACAGGAGCACCACCACCTACCTTGAACGACGATGGCACAAGGCCCATGAAAGGTGTTCGGTTGGTCATCAACTAATCATGATGCTTTGGAATAAGTATCAAACTCTGGGCAGACAACTAAGTCACTTACTCATGTACAGGGATGGAGACAACCCCTGAGCATGCTCTAAGATGATGGTTTACCGAGATGCTCCGGTTTGTGAAATCTGTTTTTTCCTTTTGGCTTGGACACTTGCTTTTTCTGCTTTGGTTTTGGAGTTTGGTTTGAACTCCCGGTTTTGTTGGTTTTCTGGTTTGGATTTCAGTTTGGATGCTTGATTTTTGATTTGGATTTTGGTTAGGAATTTTTATTTGAATTTCAGTTTTCTGGTTGGATTTGGATTTTGATTGGATTTTCCTTTGGATTTTGGCTAAAAGGTCGTCGAGCACGGACTATGCTTGGCAAGGGTCCTAAGAGACCAGGATTCGGCCTAGGACTTAGGCCCTATATTATCTATCACTTGTTATTTCAGGTCGTCGAGCATGGAATATGCTCGGCAAGGGTCCAGAGAGACCAGGATTCGACGTAGGATTTAGGCCTCCTATTATCTATCGGTTACTATTTCACGTCGTCGGGTATGGACTATGCTCGGCAAGGATCCACAGCGACCAGGATGCGGCTTAGGAGTTAAGCCACGACATTACTCAGGGTTTAGGGACATTGAACCAAGAACACCAAGGCATCGCTAGACACATGTTGTCGAGTGTGGATTACGCTTGGCAAGAACATGAAGAGGTTATGTATTTGTATATTGGCTATGAACAACTAATGATTTTGGCATGGACATGGAGCGGTTCCGGATTTGGATATCGACCCGGAGAGATCATGGATTATGTTATTGGTTATTGGGTATGGATGGATTGGAGCTCAACTATCGAATTCGGATTGGGTTTAGGATTTGGACCCTATGACGTCCCGGATATGGATTTTAGGACCCGGTGAGGTCCCGATTTAGGATTTAGACCCGAAAAGGTCCCCAATTTGGACTACAGGACCCGGAGAGGTCCCGAACATGGATAAAATGATCCGAAGAGATCGTGGATTTGGTTAATTTATTTCGGACGGATGTGGAATTGGATGAGGATTTGGTTACTGGATAGAAATTGGATATCGACTCAGAGCAGTCATAGATTTGGATAGGGATACGACAATGGCACTTGGATAAAATGGATTGGATTATGAGTCGGAAAGTATGGCTATGGATAACATATGGACTTCATATATCAGATTTGAGGCTATCCAAAACACACCTTCCAATAGCAAGGCATGTTTTGGGGGGCAAATGTTAATTCGCCTTTTTAGCAAGGCCGTTGACAGACGGATTTAACTAAATCAACTGCTTGTTTGTCGAGGCTGGAATACGTTAGGTTTGAGTCAACTGGATGGATAGACAATCAATCACCGATGATAAATATGATTACAAAGCCATGATTCAGCATAGCATGGTTCGGTCATTGGAGTTCTGCCAGGTGATTCGATCAGGATGGTGTGGTTCGGACTTGATGGTATGGTTTAGTCTTGGTGGCATGGTTCGGTCAGGATAGTGTGGTTCGGTCTCAATGGCATGGTTCGGTCTTGATGGTATGGTTCGGACTCGATGGGATCGGCAATGGAATGGGTCGGTCATATAGGATCGGTCCAAGGAAGTAGTTTGGCAGGATGGTGTGGATCGGTGATTGAAGTGGATCAGTAGGAAGGCCAGGGCTCGGCATAGAGTGGGTCGACATTGGAGTGGATCGACACTGGAGTGGATCGGCAGTGGAGTGGATCGGTTAAGGAGGGTCGATCAGACAAAGGAAGGAAGGCCATGTCGTTCGGTCATGATGTAAAAGCTAAGGCAGGCCGGCTAGATATGGTTCGGCATTGATGGTTTGGCACAAGTGGCTCGGCCTGAGTGGGTCGGCTGACGTAGCTCGGTGGTGATCTGGATCAGCATTTCTGATTCGGTCAAGTTAGAGCCGTTCGGCATGGAAGGGAATAAGTTAGTCGGCATGTGTGAGTTGGCTAAACTTAGTCAGCTAAGGTGGGTCAGTTATGCATGGTTCGGTATGTGTCACTTGTTCATATAAGGTTGGTCAGAGAGGATGAGACACGGTGGTTCGACATGAATGGTTCTAGCCTCAAGAGGATTGAATCATGCGGATCGGCCATATGTGGTTCGACAATAGTGGGTCGGCCATGCGTGGTTCGGCCTAGTGGGTTGGTCGTGATGAAGGATGTTGGCTCGACTATGGTCTTGATGGGCCTGAACTACTGAGAAATCCCAGTAACTCAGGTTTTGCCACTACAAGAAAAATACCTTTTTATAGCGTTTAAAAAACGCTGTAAAAGGATACGACGGCGTTTTTATAAACGTTGTATATCAACAAGTTGTAATATGTCAGGGATTTATAATAGCAACCTCAGAATCGCTATAAAAAACATGCTATAAATAATGTTACTTATAGCGTTTCTGAATTGCTATTAAATGGATGATTCAGGACATACAAGTACCTTTCTATAGCGTTTTGGTGCTTGCTATAGAACTTTTACGCAGAGTTATGGTTTATGATGCTAATATTTATGACGTCATTTATTTTCTATTTATAGCAATTGTAAACGCTGTAGATATATCATTACCTAATTATTATAGCAATTATAAATGATAGAAATATCATTGCCTGATTATTATAGCAACTATAAATGCTGTAAAAACGCTATAGAATGTTTACTTTAGTCTTTCATAGCATTATTTACTTGCCATGAAAACTGTTTAATCATTGTAGAATATTTTTATTGCACTAGCATAACGCTATATATGTATAGCCATGAATTTTTTTTTCCTAGCATTAATATAAAAAGGATGTAATATATGGTATTTCACACAGTATTGACAATTAAGCATAAAAAAAATATGAATAAAAGCATTTCATGCACAATATTAAGCATATAAATATTAGTAACAATTCATACAATCGTAGCTAACCAAAACAATACATAATAAAAGTAACAATCCATACAACCATAGCTAACCAAAACGATATATAGTAAAAGTAAAGATGTAAGAACATCGACACAAAATACATTTAAGGAGAATGAGTGCGGCAACATATTTTTTCATGCCTTCCACCATAGCGTAAACCCAGAGCATCATACACCATCTGTCAAAAAGAACATACGTCTATTAGTCATAAAAAGTAAACATAAATTATCATGAATACCGAAATATGGAAGAAAATATGTGCGACAAACAAAGAAAATACTCAAAATTAACAGTTAAACCATTCTATGCGCTGATTTTACGTAAACAGCAACTGTATACCCTTGTTGTTCTTGCTGTTTACGGTCCCATATTTCAAACAAATTCTTTTGGTTTGGGACTTACTGTAAGCATAGTAGTATCACTATTATGCAAAAATTGTCCCTGACATAGTAGTTTGGAGCACTGAACACTGCACCTATAATTCAAACTGTACTATTATGCAAAAATTGTTGCCACATCACTATAAAAGTAATAGTAGTTTGGAGCACTGAACACCGCACGTTCTTTCTTACACAATAAAGTACTTGGTTATGGGTTTATTCAAAAATGTTACTATCAAACTCAGAAGTTTTTAAGTACTGGTAATTATTTAGTTTATTATTGAATGAAAATCTGGTTAATGTAAACAGTAAAGTACAAACTAGAGTTGTTTAATAGTTACTTATATTACTAAATACGCATTTGACAAATCAACTAACCTTGTAGTAAAGTATTTATGGTGCTTTAATGCGGTCAATTCCTTGAATTTTATCAAAGTTTATATTCTGTACAATTCCCAAATCAATACATTCAAAAGGTGAATCAAAACCCTAGGATTTTAATATCTGGTTTTGAAACTGAACCTGTTGTGCTAGAGGACAATGTATCATACTTAACTAGTTGTGCAATGACCTTTAGTTTCGTAAACTGCAGAAGATCAAAATGTAGTTCATTATCTTGTATTATTTTAAAGCAGAAAGAAAATAAGTGTGTAATTTATTAGCAAATATTGTTCAGAATGACAGTAAAAAAATTGTACCATGCACACACAAAGCACGTATATATAGTCAGTGAAGTATAACTTTATCTTATGTAAATTTGACCAAGATGTGACACTCGTGTGTTGATATGGATGCCAATCACTATGCAAATTTTTTCAGTGACACTACTATGCTTTCATATCTTGGGACAATGTATATTTCATATCATGTATACTGTAAGCAAGTATAAACAGCAACTGCAAACGTGGTCCACGATTTGGGACTTAAAAATGGGCAAACAAAATCTGGAAGGGTGAAGACTCTATGTACTTGCAAACAGAAATATACACAGTAATGACTGGGCTCCATTTCATAGAGTAATGACTGGGCTCCATTTCACACAGTAAGATTGTTTCACACAGTAAGGCTGTTATCATTTATCACACAGTAAGACTGTTGGCTCATTTATCAGTTATCATTTCACACAGAAATATACTTATCATTTATCATTTCAAACAATAATTTTTTGTTTCGATAGGTATTAAGACTAAGGCTGTTAGCTATTATTGACTTGAACCAATCTGTTAAATACCAATCTGTTAAATACTCCAGTTGAATCAATCTGTTAAGATTCCAGTGCACTTTCTAATTCTAGCCTTATGAAGAACACAACAAAGATGCCAAGAAAAAGAAAAAATAGTGTCATATCTAAACAAAATTTGAATTATACTTACTAGAAGTTGATTCCATTATAACATTAGCAGCAGGCCAAGCTATCGTAGTACCAAGAGCATCTTCAATGACTTCTAAATCGGATGTTGTTCTCCATAGACAGGCTTTTGGAATTTTTACAAGATCTACCCAAACTTTAATTTCATTTCTTCTCAAAGGAACACAATGAACCATTGCAGTTGGATCGGTCGAAGACACGCGTCCTAATGCAACTATTTCTCTCTTTCCCGACCAATCGATCAGCTTGCATTTATCATTTTCCATATAATTTGAACTCTATCAATTAAAAAAATAGGTTATATTATTATGTGCATTAACAATTTGTACGATGAAAAAATAATACAGTGTTAATTATAAATAAGTTTACCATTTCGACAACTCCGACATTACTCGTATGATTATCCGATAATGCAGTGTTAACCATTTCAATAACTAATTTTGATTTAGGCCATGCGACTTTGATGCCAATGGCATCTCCAATTCGTGTCAAACCTTTAGTGGGACTCCATAGAAAAGCATCTTCAACTTTTGGCTTATCTATCCAAACTGCAACGGCACCCGGTCCAAGAGGGAGATCATTAACAAGTTGTTTTGGATCACTCGAATGTAGTCGTCCTTCTGCAACTAATTCTTCACTCCCACTCCAATCAATTAATTTGCACTTATGATCCGTGCTGCTACTTTTACTCTATACAAAAAGAACATGTTGATTTTTATTTTTAAACATTCAAAATGACAAATTAATAAGTATAAAGATCAAAGATTACCGCATTATCTTCTTTTTCAAAGTTATCGAAGTTGTGCAAAACAACTCTACTAGCTGGCCAAGCTACTATCTCGCCTTCAACTTGTCCAATGCGTGTCAAATAAAGTGAAGGTCTCCACAAGAAAGCATCTGGTTTCCTCACGGTGTCTATTATAATTTTTATGGCATCGGACCCTAAAGGGATTTGTTGGACAAGCTCCTTTGGATCACTTGACACAACTCTTCCTTCCGCAACAATTTCGTCTCTCACTCCAATCCAATATATCATATGTGTCATATTTTTTACCATGTTTGTTCTACAATTAACCAAAAACAAATTATATTAATAATTAAATTAAATATCAAATATAATGATATCACTCTAGTACTATAAATAACTTTTACCACTTGAGATACATTTGCCACTTGAGATACATTCGCTTCATCCAAGTTTTCTTTTCTCTGTCAAACAAATAATAAAAGCAAATTTTAGGCAAGGTGCTTGTAACACTATCATAACATTGGAGTAATAATTTACTTAGTAATATCACTGCATCCTGTTTTATGACATTTAAAAGAAGCAATTTAGTTATATTCATTTTTATTGCTATTTTATCTTCAACAGTCAAGTCATTCATGAGCAAACTAAAATAAGATTGTATTTTCTTGTGTCTCAGCTTCGTAGCTTGATTCTACCAGCATTTTCTACCATAGATCAATTTGGCTCTCAATCTCCTCCTTCCACTCACAACTCACGGTACAAAGATAACAAGTTTGGGTTGTTATAATTCTATGTTATTATGCACAACAAAGCACTAAGATCCAAATAAACATAAGATTGAGAATGATGCATAGCATGGAAGAAAAAATGAAAAATAAATAAATTAAACTACTAAAGATAATTTTACCATTAAGTATTAAAAGGTGTTGTGAACTTTGATTTTTAAATGTTTGGTTATTGCACAAATATATCAACTGCATCAATGTAAGACCAATTTTTATATGTTTTCCAATAAAAACAGGTTCCTTCACGGTTTTTCTCACCACAAAGCAAAACAAGTGAAGCCTATTTTGATCTTTCAAAAATGTTCCTATACAAATTGTAGTTATATTATTTGTTGCTGTGCATTTTAATCACTGTGCCTTTTGATACTCATATGTGTTGCTTCCTCAAGTTCTTGCTTCATTAATCTACTTACCGTGTGGCTATGATTTTGTATTTCTTTAATCAAATTTCAACAGTTAATCTACTAACATCTATTCTTTTTACTACACAGGCAAAGCCCAACAGATTTCGAGTCTGTCTCCTTAACCACTCGAAAATATCGACTTCGACTTCGTTGTTTAATAGAAAATCTAATTTACATGTAGCATTATCTGATTGATTTGTTAATAGCAAATCATGATAATAGCAAATCAGGTACGAGCTATTATCATGTAGAAACTAACATGATTTACATGTAGCATTATCTGATTGATTTGTTAATAACAAATCATGATAATAGCAAATCAGGTACGAGCTATTACCTGTTAGCAACTAGTGAATTAGGTACGAGTTATTTGACTGTGTGATCAAATAGCATTATCTGGTTATGAGCTACATGTAAATCAGGTACGAGCTACATGATCAAATATATATACATGTGTGATCAACCAGAGAATAGCATTTTTCATGCCCGATTTTTCAGAAGCATGCGGACCATCGCATCTAATTCTGAAATTTTCTTCTGCATGTCGACCGTCTGTTTATCCTTTATGTGTGACCATACTGCCTTTGTGTAAGTTATACCCCTTCCCATGCCTCTTAATCGTCCGGGTCTGTCTTGTCCCAAAACTTTTGCAAGCGCATCTTCTTTGTAATTAGATGTTGAGCTAGTATTTGATTCCTTCTCGATTTTTTTAATTTTTTCCTATACATGTTGTCATATATGCATATTATACACAATTGAAATATCACAATAGCAAACAAACTGTTATATAATAAAATATCAAAGTACTTACGATAGCATCTGCAGCAGTCGCATTTACCGGTTCGCCATTTTTTCGGGTATGGGATTTGATCCAAACGTGAGTTCGTGAGACGGAAGATGGATGAGGAATCGCATTTTTCTATGTTTGAAGAATATTTATTACATCACAACACATTAACTAACTAGTTAATAAATATTATGGTAAATAAATTGGGAATTCTTACCAAATCATCAGCTACTCGAGCCATTCCTTTACGGCTACATGTGTGTGGTATCTGATTCTCTCTAATAGCTTTGAATTCCTGACTCAATTCCTAAGAATAAAAAATATATTATTTATGCTCGTTCACTAATTCAAACTTCACAACTTTCAACAATGCTGAAATACCTTAAACTCTGGCGTTGTTTTGGACTTGACAAACTTCTTTCACTCATTCATACTTAGGTTATCGGGTTTCAACCGAATTCTTTCTTCTTCGTTCTTTGCGTCTGCTATTTTGCGAACTAATCTAGCTTTTGAACCTCTAAAAATGCACCCCATTTGTTGAAATATGGACGCCTTTTTCCATTCCTTATCCAATTTAAATCTAGCCTGCAATATCAGCGTTAACTAAGAAGAAAACTTTTATAAACCAACACTAATACCAATTAATTAACTGTTGTTTACATTCTGTTTTATAGTCAAATGGCTGCAAAACTAAAAATAAATGACCAAAAATGTCCACAAAAGCATCAAACGTACTCTAACTTTCTAATTCAGCTCAACTCTAACTATGTCAATGACAGAGCTCAACTCTCAACTCTAAATAAAACTATGATTCCAAATTAACTTAAATTCAAATCAAACCAAGACTTGAAGAAAGGAGAACAAATAGAATTTACTTCATGTAGTTTTGTGTAACAGTTATTGTAACAGACAACAAAGCAACTTGTTTCAGGAGCGATTGAGACATTGTTAAAACTGGAAATATAAAATGCATCATTTTCATATATATTTTAACTAAATTTAGAAAAATAAATAAGACATATATGACATAAAAATGGTATATACCTGAATGCATCCCCACATAGCAACTTGTAATCTGTCACTTAGTTCCTTCCGCTTATCAAGTGTAACAGGAACATGTTCTCTTACTAGCGGGCCTAAATATGAAGATAGTTTGACAGACCCATCTCCTATTGGTTTGCCATCCGCATTAAATTCGATTTCAATGCGACCAATGGATTTACTGGAAGTCTTTTCACTTTAGTTGGACCTCTACGTTTGCGCTTCACTACCGGATTGAGGTGGCATCTCGAGTGGTTCTCTCATTCATGTCAGCTTCAAAATCTTCTTGAACTTGTATTGTATCTTCGTCACCTTCTTCTGTGATGTCTTGAATTCGAGCATCATTGTTCTCAGAATTTCCAATTTCTTGCGAGTTGTCTTCAATACCAACGTCGCTATCGACCCTATTTTACTTGTGTTTTGCATTAGCCGTGGATGTAGTGGATTTATCAATTGTTTTTAGCCATTTTAAAGCAGCCGCCTTCTTTTTACCCATTTACTGCATGTAAAAGAAAAAACTGGATGTTAAAAGGCATTCAAGGTTGAGAACTGCATTTAAGAACTGCATATATTGTTTCTAAAAGTAAGTGTAAAGTGTTTAGGATTCTTGCAAATATATATAAGCAGAAATTTGAAGTGATATTGTTTCATATATAAGCAGAAATTCAATGCCAAATAGACTGCATATATTGTTTCATACATTCAGAAAGCTGATGCATATATTGTTTCAGAAAGCTGATGTACATATATTTGAAGTGAAACCTGGAAGTATATATGAAATACATATTCGTGAAACATATTCTTGCAAATATATATAAGCAAAAATTCTTCTCCAGAAGTTTGTTACTTTTAAAGCCACGCGCAAATCATTTATATTTTCAAAAAGCTGATGCATATAAGCTGCTTTATAAAGTTGATGCATAGCCTTAAAGTCCATTGAGTTAAATGTTTTGTCACTCGGTTTTAATTGCCATTGTCATTCTAATAAACAGATTTATATTTTAATACATGTTCAAGATTTTCCTTCTCATTTGGATTTTTCTAATGTTATCAACACAAATGATTTAAACATTAAGAAAACAATAACCCTTAAAGTTTCAGCTTATTTCAAAGTTCGGCCGATGATGGTGTTTTAAAATAATGATGAATTGTGAAGGTTATAAACGAGAACATATTATCAATGGATTATCATGGTTTAACATCGGAGATCCAAACAGTGGATGCCCAAGAAAAATGCTATTCATGTTTTATTGCAGTGATGAGAGTTGCAGATAATGCTATTCTCATTCACTAGTGTCTACATGATATTCAGATAATGCTATTCATTTTAAGTACAATATTTCAATATTACTCCACTCATGTTAGTGTAGCATTATCTGAGTGCTACATGTAAATAGCATTATCTGTAATAAAACATGTTTGCAGATAATGCTATTTACAGATAATGCTACATGTTTGCAGATAATGCTACATGTTTGCAGATAAAACATGTAGCATGATTTACTTATTGTACCGCAAAAGAACATGTTTTCAAATAATGCTATTTACATGCAGCATTATCTGAGTGTTGAGATCCGAACATGTTTTATTGCAGATAGTTTTTTCTGGCTACTCGTGATTGTAGGCAGGCCTCGAAGTTGAAATATTGTAGTTAAAGAAATTAGAACTACGAAAATGAATCGTATATTTTAACTTTTGCAGTGATGAGAGTTGCTTTATTATTATTATTTTCCTCCAAAAATTATATTTGTTTTGTTCAAAATATTTTCAAAATAAATTTCTTACTAAAACAAAAACTTGCATTTTATTGGGTTTTTTTCACAAAATCATTTACATATATTTTAAAATACTGATATGTCAAATCACCTTATTCAAGTATTTTAAACTTTTCTCAAATATGCCTTCACAATCTTCCCTAACATAGCTAGCATCCTCCACATAATCCACATCCATCATGTTTTCTTCGCAATCTTGAATAACATGGCTTGTGTCCTCAATATAATCATTTGTCTTTAATTCATGATAACCTCTTGGTGGTGCCTTCATTACAACATACCAATTAGAAGAATCATTCTCTCTTGAATAAAAAATTTGTTTCGCTTGAGATGCAAGAATATATGGATCCCTCGAAAATGAAGCTTGATTTTGATGTAAATTAACAAGAGTAAATCCATCTTCAACCTTCACCCCATTTCCAATGTTTGCCCAATGACACTTAAAAATTGGAACATAAAATTTATGATAGTCTAATAAGATTATGTCAGTCAAAATCCCATAGTACGTGACCACATCAACTACTTGAGAGACATCTTTTGCACTTGCTCTACACATGGTAGTAACATCATAAGTCACTCCAGAATTCTAAGTTTCTCTCTCAACATCTTTTGTATGAAAACGTAACCTATTAATTTTATATCCTTTGCAGGACGAAGCATTACTACTTGGACCATAGGCAATCCATTTTAATAATTCATCATGTTCGCTTGAATTAATAGGTGTCTGAAAAAACCATATTTTCAAATATAGATTCAATATAGATTCAAAAACAATATTTTCAAACTTAGACACAAAATTTAAAAGAGTTGATTAACCTTCTTTTTAAACCAATCAGCAAAGTTTTTTGTGTGAATTTTCCATAGCAATGTAGCATTTCTTTCCTTGCGCTTGTCCGAACTTTGTAACTCTTCCAAATGCATACTACCATAATATAAAAGATATTAAGTTACATTTATAATTACACATATTACGACAATAAAAAAGAAAACAATATGTGCTTACTCTAAAAATGGCTCGGTTATAGCCATATTCATTAGCACAGCAAGGTGAGCAGCTTCCTTCTCATGAGTTGTCAATGTAATTGACTTGTATGTTGATATCGGACATCCTTCGACTATTGCATCATCATTCTCATAATCTCTGTTTCTACCCTCTTTCTCCTCAAATTGTGATGATTTCTTTGGAAATTCGCCAAAAAATCTTACGGATTCTTCTGCGAGATAGTTTTCTGCAATGCATCCTTCAGGACGTGCATAGTTCCTAACATAATCTTTAAACGTTTTCATATACCTTTCGAAGGGGTACATCCAACGAAAATGAACTGGTCCACACAATCGAGCTTCTTTTCCAAGATGAATTGTTAGATGTATCATTATGTCGAAAAATGAAGGTGGAAAATATCTTTCGAGATCACATAAAATTGTAGCGATATCATCAGCAATTTGTTGCAGCTTCTCTCTGTCAAGAACACGCTGACATAGTTTATTAAAAAATAAACACAAGCGAGTTATTACTTTCCTTGGCCTTTTTTTGGAAGCAATCCTCTCATTGCAACCGATAACATTTGTTGCATTAAAACATGGTAATCGTGCGGCTTCAATCCACTAACTTTGCAATCCTCCAACGACACACATCTTTTGAAATTTGAGCAATAACCATCAGGTCCCTTGAAGTCATACAATCTTTTGCAAAATATTATTTTTTCAGAACTAGACATAGTATATGGAGCCAGTGTAAGATATGTTTTCTTCCCACGAGGTTGTGCATATAGAGCAAGTCAGATTCCCCAATCCTCTAAATCCTTTCGAGAATTAATACCATCTTTCGATTTTCTATCATGCAATATTGTGCTGAGTAAACTTTCGCCCACGTTTTTCTCAACATGCATCACGTCTAAATTATGGCATAGTGGAAGTTCCTATAAACATCAACAATATGACCAGTTTAACATAACATAATTTTATAATTAGATTATTGTGAATACAATATAATTTGAACGCTAACCTCCCAATATGGTAAGTCAAAGAAAATTGATTTTTTTCCACCTTGATAGCTCTATTTTTGCAAGATTGTTTTCATCTTCTTTGTTGTCAGTACACTTCCTCTTCCTACACGTAATCTTTATAATTTGCTTCTTATTTAACTTCATCTTATTCTTTCTCTTCTTGTCTGTTTCTATTTCTTTATTTTTAGCTTTTCCAAAATCATTTGGAAAATCTTTCAAAATAACAGAAATATCTCTACCTGTAAGAATCCTGGGTTTGCTACCTTCCTCCACGGTGTTATCAAACCAAGCCTTTTGTTTTCTTTATGGATTTGACAGAGGTAAGAATCTTCTATGTCCCATATAGACATTTTTCGGACTATGATTTAGCCATCGATGATGAGTATTCATGCCACATAATGGACAACATTTTTTTTTTCCTTTTACACAACATCCAGCAAGATTTCCATAAGCTAGAAAATCGTTTATAGTCCATAACATGATTGCTTTTAAGTTATAAAGTGTCTTGCTAAATGCATCATAAATCTCCACCCCGTTACTCCTTAAATGCTGCAAATCTTCTATCAAAGGAGCTAAATATACATCAATATCATTCTTAGGTTGCTTTGGACCAGGAATCAATAATGTTAACATAATATTTTCCTTTTTCATATACAATATAAGCGAAAAATTATATGTCACAAGCACCACTGGCCAGCAACTATACTTGGTACCCTTAATGTCAAATGGGGTAAAACCATCGGTAGCAAGACCAAGTCGAAGGTTACGTGGATCACTTGAAAATGATTCCCATTTATCATCCACCATGGTCCATGTCAAAGAATCCACAGGATGACGCATTTTATCATCATTACTTTTATTACTAAAATGCCATCTTAAATCTTCTGCGTCTGTGGGGACCTAAACATTCTTCTGAATCTTGGAATAATTGAAAAATATCTAACACTTTGACCGGAATACCTTGCATTATCTCTTTCGTCCGCTCATTTATCTTCCATCTCGAAGAACCGCATTTCGGACAGTTATTCAAATCATTGTATTCTTTCCTAAAAAGACAACAATCATTCTTGCATGCATGAATCTTCTCGAATCCCATGTCAAATACTTTGAGGAACTTCTTTAGTTCATATAAAGTTTTCGGAAGGACGTTGTTTTTGGATAATAACATTTGTTGCACATTTAGAAGCTTATCAAGACCAATATCAGATAATCCAGTTTCGCATTTAAGGTTTTACAATGCAGTGATAACTGATAATTTTGTTTAATCTACGCAACCAGGGTACAGTGGAGTTTTTGCATCTTTCAAATTTTTAAGAAAATCATCCATTCGCTTTTGTACATCATCATTATTTTTATCATCGAAGAAAAAAGTTTGGTTGACAAACGCTTCATCTTCAAAGTGAACGGCTTGAAGTAATTCATATGTGTCATCCACCTCCACCTTTTCAGTTATATTCATTTGCTCACCATGACTGTACCACTTACTGCACTTGTATAAAGGATCCATTCCTCTTATAATCAAATACTCGACAACAATATCACCATTTTGATGAGTGAGATTTCGACAATCTAAGCAAGGACATAATTTTTTTTCCAGGTTTCCTAAGTTTCTCTTTGCGGGATGCACAAAATTCCATGCTTCTTGCTCGTACTCGCTACTAGTTCTAGGGTAAAATTAAAAACAAAGTTATCGACATAAAAAATCGAGTTATTATTTTAATTTCCAGGTTAAATTTTAAGCTAAATATTGTATTAATACCTGTGTAAATGCACCCAATCTTTTTCCATCGCAAATTATCTACAAATTATGTATATGCTCCCTTGAATTCACTATCTACAAATTATGTATAGGCTCCCTACAATCCAGATTTGATATTATTACCTGTTTGCTTTTACGGCATTGCATATATGGATGGGTGATTTATGGTAGGCTATTGAAAATAGAGAAGAGTTCCGTACATTGCTTGGTATTCATGTGTAGACAAATTTGATTCTCATCAAGTTTTAAAAACATCCTACTATCAATATTCAGTTAGTACCATTTGTTAATAACACATGAGATGAAACTAGGATATCAAATGAAACATCCTGCTAAGATAACTTGCCTCCACCATATATATGAACATTTTTGCAGCTACAATGGTTTCAACAAACAAAATAGTTATCATTTTCTTGTATAAAGCATTTAATTTTTGAATATGGAACTTCCTCTTTTCTAATAAATCTGTACTGAAATTTTCGATTAATGTTAGTAAAAATAGGTTCAAAATATGCTTCTTATATGTTTTCTAATTAACACTTTGCCAAGGGATTACACTGTCTTCTCTTAAGCCTTCAATGTTCCTTAACCTTGAGCACATCTAATTGTTATAGTACTTAAGTCTAACTTATATTCTGTTCCATAGATTTTGAGAAAGCTAAGAACCTATTACAGGAGAGTGCATAAGAAGTTTTACATGATGCAAGTAATAGATTTACAGAAGTTTAATTTTTTAGTATCGCTCTTAATTTTGTTCTCCCACTGTTAATGCTTTGAAAATTTTGTATCGTGTTAATATTTTACTGAATAATTCGATTTCATTATTTAATTGAACTGTGCATTGTGATGTTACCAGTCTAGGATTATTAATTATGTATTATGGGTTACATGTAGAAATATTCCATGAGAACTAATAAATATTTAGAAAACTAATTAATTTAATTTGTTTTTCCAGTGATATATACTAAGAAACAAGCCAGTATCAAGAAACTTACATTATGCTTACAGCTATTTATTAATAGACAGAGATTCATTCTTTTGATATTGCTCTTTATAACTGGATGAATTTATAAAGTTGCATGAATTTTTTTCTCAAGATTTAATCCATTGGGTCGATAGGTTTGCATTCAAAACTTGGTTCTAATGTATCAAATGATGGTTGGTTTTCACTCTTCTACTATTATATAGTATATGAAAATTTACAGACATATATGACATATCATATCTACTATAGAGTTGGACCTTTTGAAAAGTTTGAATGTTCAAGAAAGAATTGACTCTACACGTAATTTTATCCTGAAGTTAAATGTAACACATAAGTAGCTGCAACCCGTGTGCGTAGCACGAGTTCGCGGTAGTGTATTAAATTATTTAATGTATGTAGTTAGTTTAGGTAAAACTTAATGTAATAAAATAGAATAATTTTATTTAAAACGTGAGTACTCATAATATAATTTCCTGTATTAGGGACGATGGCAATAATTTTAGCTTCGAGATCCATGGTACTACCTATATGCCAACCCCTTCCAAATCGATTATGCTTCAAAAATGGTTTAAAAAGATGACCAAGTTCAAAATCATTCAAATTTAGAAAGGGTTGAAAGCAATATAAAGAATATGCTGTCGAATATGGTAAATACAGAGATGTTAAATGCTTAAATAGGTTTTGATTAGTTACATTGTTGTTGCATCATTTGGTTTTGCCACGAGTCTTTTTAATGTTAAATGTAATGGAACAAGATACAGACAATAGGACTCCCAAAAAACGATATGAGGTTGAAGTGCACTTCATATCCAAAGTTATGTTGACAATTCACATAAGTTATATTTAAAGAATGTACCTCATGTATATTTAGAGTGTACTTCATATTTAGCTTATACATGTTTGAAGTGTACTTCATATTCTCAATAATTATTTACCTTTACTTTCAGGTCCAACCACTATTTTGGAGTTGTTTTTTATTATTTCAAGTATATACCACAAGTGAAGTTGACTCATAGTACAAGGGTATCGACTTTTACTCTACCATTACTTGATTAGGATTCGAAGATCTCGACATCGATCTACTTATAGAGATCATGGACCAAATAGGAAAAAGGGCACCTACTGGTACAAGACTTCTTAAATGGAATAGAATCATGTAAGATAATTAACCTTGATGTTTCCCTTCTACAAAATGATTACCAATAACCCCTAAACATAACAAACAAAACTAACCTTACCACTATAAATATATTATTAGCACTAAAAAAGAGCATTCATGCCTTCCCCTATTCACGATCAAGGTAGCATCTGCTCTGTTTACTTAAGTATCTTATCCTCAATACACTGTACTAACTTACCAGCATAAGTAAAGTTGTTGCCTTACAGTGCCGCAGTAGCCAGGAATTCATATTGGTGGCAACAAAACCGATTTTTTTATCTTTATTACCTACAAATATTTAGATTCTTAAAAAGAAAACTCATAACACTTCACATTAATTGACTAATGAATCCATTTACATGACAACTTCGCTAATATTCGGTCATGAATTTAACTAACATGCCATTTTTCACTCATGAATAGACCGTAAATTATACACAATGATAGAAAATATACCTAATCCTCGCGCTTGAAGAATTGAACTTCGAACCAAATCGCGCTTCTGGTGGCCTTTAGGTCGTTGAACTTCGGATCGAATGAGTTTGAGGAATTGCGTCTGGACCAAATCGCGCTTCAGGTCGTTGAACTTCGGATCAAATTGAGCTTGAATAATAGCTTGAGGATAAAGCGGCAGAAGAGGACAGATTTTAAAAAGAGTGTGAAGAGGGTGAAGATGAGAAGCCTAAGGGGAGAAAAAGAAAATGAAATTTTGGCGGCCAAAAAATAAGTTGAAGGGAAACGAGAGTGGAACGCAAATTTATCGTGAACAACGTTAATATAATTGCATACTTTTTAATATAATTGCACTTGAAGTTGTTGTCTTTTTGAGTTGAATAAATAATAGCCACTTAACTATAGCAAGTCAAGTTTTCATGCAATCCACGCTTGCTATTGATATAATATTTTCTTGTAGTGTGCCTACAAATACAGCATGTTGGGCTTCAGAAAAAGGACTTTCATTCTACTTCCCATCTTCTTCCCTGTTAAGGCTACTCTACCATTGTTTCTTTAAAAACTCTGGATTATAACTGTAATTGATTCGGATATCAATAGAAAGGAAATTTCTGGAGTGGACGTCGGCCAGAGTTAGTCGAACCACTATAAATCCTGTATTATTATTGCTTTCTTTTCAATTTTTATTGTTCTTCACATTCATACTCTCTACATACATTCTGTCAGTGATCTATAACTGCAATTTGGTGCTTTCAACGGTGTTTGGGTGTTAGTGACCAATTTTGGCACTAACAACTCGACAGGATCTTCTTTTGCTTTGGAAGCTAAGATCGATGCAATGATCTAAAAATTTGATAATGTTTTTCTCATCGAATCAAATGAACCAAGCTTCCCAAACGATGTGTTATAAATGCAACGATCCTAATCATATAGCTGATTAGTGCCTAATTCTATCGAACAAATCAATGCTTTCAATAAAGCAAAAAATGACCAGTTTTCTTCAACGTACAATCCTGGTTGGAGAAATCATCCAAATTTTTCTTGAAGCCAAAACAATCCCAACACGAATACGGTTCGTACCAATTTTCAAGCATTTCCAAATAATGCTTCGAATCCTTCCTTTTAGCCCAACCATTTTCAACCAAACTTTGCAGGTCCGTCTCATAATCAACCGAAACAATCAAATTTTTAACCAAATTCTGCTCAACCCCCCAAGACGATAAATGTTTAAGTTCACTTGATAAAATTCTTGAAACATTGGCTACTCGAAGCCTTCAATCAAACAGCAATTTGCAAAATTTATTGACCTCATATATGCAAAACACGAACCAATCAATTGAAAAAATTGAAATGCAAATGAGTCAATTAGCCACATCTGTAAGTGAACGCGAACGAGGAACATTTCCAAGCCAGCCCATCCAAATTCGAGAAATCAAAACGCAAATTCAAATCATGCCTATGTTGTTCAAGATAGCAATGTCACCCAATTGAATGCTATCTCAACTCTTCGTTTCGGTAAACATCGATAATCAAGTCATTAACCTAGATCATTTACCGGAAACCTCTCTTGATACTTCTAAAGCTTCAAACAAATTAGAACAGAATGTGGAGCCAAACGTTGAATCGAATGCCAATCAAAATTCTTCTTCTACTCGAGTAAACCCACCTACAGAGTATCGTGTTCCATTTCCACATCGTCTTCGACCCAAGAAACACTTGAACCAAATAGAAAAGATGTTGGAAATTTTTAAATAAGTGAAAGTGAACATCCCGCTTCTTGACATGTTCAGCATGTCCCAACGTATGTGAAATTTCTTAAGGACTTGTGTACCCAAAAGCGATACACTCAAGTGCCCAAAAAAGTCTTCTTAGCCATCGGTTTGAGCGAAGTCTTATCCCAATTCATGCCCGTAAAATACAACGATCCTAGCTGCCCTACGATTTCGTGTACAATTGGAGACAAGACAATTAACAAATGTTTGATAGACTTAGGCACGAGTGTCAACTTGATTCCATACTCCCTGTATGAATAATTAGGCTTAGGTTAGCTCAAACCCACAAAAGTTACGCTTCAATTCGCTGATCATTCCATTAAGAAACTCGTGGGAGAAATTGATGACGTGCTCATTCGAGTAAGGCAATTCATATTCCCCGTTGATTTTATCGTTCTCAAAACACAACCAGTAACAAATCCCACGATTCAAATTCCTTTGATTTTAGGCCGACCAATTGGGAAAAATGACACTTTGAATAAAGGCATTGAGGTTGATAAAGCGAAAATCAACGTAATTACAAACCTACCCATTCCCAAATCTGTTAAGGACATTCGATCATTTCTAGGACATGCTGGCTTTTACTGACACTCTGTGAAAGAGTTTAGCAAAATCGCTCATCCTTTGACGACCCTTCTTAGAAAAGACGTTCCATTCGATTTCAACTGTGACCGTATCTCCTCTTTTGAACATCTCAAAAACAAACTCAGTTCTGCTCCAATCATTTGTGCACCCAATTGGGATCTTCCTTTTGAAATAATGTGTGACGCTTCTAGCTTTGCGGCTGGTGCTATCTAAGGATAATGCATCAATAAAATCTTTTATGTCATTTACTACGCTAGCATGACTCTGAACGATGCTCAACTTAACTACACAACAACCAAAAAAGAGCTTCTAGCTGTCGTTTTTGCACGCGAAAAGTTTCAACCTTACTCTATCGGGTCACACATTACTGTGTACACGGACCATTCTACGCTTTGATATCTTTTCGCTAAAAAGGACGCTAAATCTCGCTTGATTCATTGGATCCTTTTGCTACATGATTTTGATTTTACAATCAAGGAAAAAAAAGATGTGATAATGTCATAGCCGTTCACTTAACCTTCCGAACGCACCATGTTATGCTGATATAGCGAACTACTTAGTCACTAAAGAAACTCCCTCATCTTGGTCCAAACAGGATAAATAAAAATTCATGTCCTAATTGAAATATTTCCATTGGGACGATCCATAATTGTTCAAATATTGCCCCGACCAAATCATCCGACGTTGCATTCCGGATAATGAGGTCGGAGTGTTCTTCCATTTTGCCATGATCAAGCATGCAGTGGACATTCCAGTCCTTGAAAAACTACGAAATAGGTGCTTCATTGTGTTTCTATTGGCCTTCTCTTTTCAAAGACTCATTCAAATTTTGCAAAACTTGCGATCGACGTCAAATGCTTGGACAAATTTCTCAATGAGACATGATGCCTCTAAACCACATTCTTACGATCGAAATCTTTGATGTTTGGGGATATCGACTTTATGAGACCTTTTCCAATTCTTTTGGAAACTTGTATTTCCTTCTTGCTGTTGATTACGTCTCAAAATGGGTCGAAGCTGTTTCGTGCAAAACCAACGACCATAGAATTGTTGTCAAATTTCTCAAAGAAAACATCTTTTCGAGGTTCGGCACACCTCGCACAATAATCAGTGATAACGGAACCCATTTTGCAATCGATCTTTTGAAACATTAATAAAGAAATACTCGATAAGCCATAAGTTATCCACTCCATGTCATCCTCAAACTTGTGGGCAAGTTGAAGTTTGAAATTGTCAAATAAAATAAATCTTAGAGAAAACTGTCAATAAAAATCAAAGAGATTGGTCCCAGAAATTGACCGACGCGCTTTGGGCTTACCCTACTGCTTTTAAAACTAACCTTGGGATGCCCGCATTTCTTTTAGTTTACGGTAAAGCTTGCCATTTACCCGTTGAAATCGAAGACAAAGCATTGTGGGCAATACAGAACTTAAACTTTAATCCTTAGAAAGCTGGCGAAATCCGAAAACAACAACTTAATGAACTAGAAGAACATAGGAACGACGCGTATAAAAACGAGAAAATTTATAAAGAAAGAACAAAAGTTTTTCATGACAAGTCAATCCTAAGGAAAACGTTTTCGCCTAACCAGAAAGTTCGTTTATATGACTCAAGACTTCATTTATTTCCCTGGGAAACTTAAATCAAGATGGAACGGACCATTTGTGGTACAAATTATTTTTCACATGGTGCCTAGAAATAGAAAACTCCAGGGATGGATCGATTTTCAAAGTCAATGGTTATCTTTTGAAACCTTTCTTGGAATTGCCAAATAGCTAAGTGGGGGAGCTCATGATCCTTCATAAGCCAAGCTACATCTAGTAAGAATGTTAACCCACTTTTGTAAATATGTATATAGTTTTCCCCGTTAGACTCATTATATCATGCATTGACTGTGGGGACACAGTCAAAATTAAGTGTGGGGGTGTCTCATTTTCAATTTTTTTAAAGTTTCATGGCATTTTCGAATTTTCATTTTATTTTAACTTAAAAAAAATCTCAAAATTTTCAAATCTCAAAAACATTTTCTGTTGAATCATAAGTTTTGATTCATGACAAAGAGCTTAAACAAATCAGTGATGAGAGCATATGGACAAGCAACAAAAAGAGAAAGAGATATGCTATTAAAACTACAAAGGAGACAAGATATCAAAACTAAGCATAGTATGTTTATTTGTTGAAGTTTTTTAGTCTTAGAATTGTTAAAATCTATTCTCAAATAGTCCACACAAAATCAAAGTTGTTTGATACCTCAATTTCTTAAAAAATATATGAACTGTGCACTGACAACCAGGTCGGTCGACTGACCAAATATGACCAGTTGACTGAACCTACTCAGTTGCACAGATACACTTTGTTTTGCACTAATTTTGAATATTCAGTGACTGGTCGTTTTGGGTCAGTCAACTGAACTTTCCAATAGCTATTTTTCTAAACAGACACTTCCATTTACCAGGAGATATGATCCAATTTGAAGAGTTGTGGCTGCTTCTTTTGGTCAAAACTCTTCGTGAATAGTTGCAGCTGTTTATCTACTACATAAATACATGAGATTCACTTCTCATATCATCGAATTTTATTTTGTTTTCTTATCATACTCTTTACTATCTCTGCATTCTTCAAAGCAATCACAATTTATATATATTGCTTGAATCTCTGAATTAATTAACTTATTCTTCGATTTAAAGCAATATTTTCCTTTCTAAATCTTTATACACACAATATATACTTGAGGAAAAGATTATAGGATGGTTGTACTATCAAAAGAAAAATTAGTATTATCAAGAACATAAAGTGTTAAAGAAATTTTATTGAAACTGTTGAACGACGGTAAAAGTCCTCTTCCAGTTGTTAGAGGCGGAAAAATCCTAATTGGTTGCTCACGTGTTGTTTTACCTATTCCTCCGGGTTAAGTGAGGGGTTATTGTGAGAAATTCTAGAGGGAAGTCTGGGACGTAGAACGGAAAGTTCGAACCAGTATGAAAACTCCTGGTGTGCTTATTCTTATTTACTTTACTATTATTATCTGTTTCCGCATTTAGATTATAATACATTCCATATTACACAATCCTAAGTGATAACTAGCAACACAGTAGTCACTTTCATTTGGTATCAGAGCGAGACATCCTATAACCGTAACACAATTATTTGATAATTTTTTGCTAATATGGAAAATAACACCAGCACAAGCACCGTCATTAACACTAGTTTTATTTAAGGTCAATCTACTTCACGACCTCCACTATTCAATAGCATGAAATATAATTATTGGTCAACTAGATTGAGAATATATATGCAAGTTAATGGTTTTGAAACTTGGAATATTACCCAAAATGAATATATCATTCCACCAGAAGATTTTTCAACTTGGACTACTACACAGAAAGCTGATGCTACTTCAAATGCTAAAGCTATGAACATGTTATTTTGTGCATTAGATAAAAATAAGTTTAATAGAGTCAGTATGTGTACAACTACTTATGAGATTTGGAGAACTCTAAAAGTAACCCATGAAGGAACTAACAAAGTCAAACAAAGCAAAATTTCCATGTTGAAAAATCAGTTTCAAAATTTCAAAATGAAATCAAACGAATGTATAAATGCAATGTACTCTAGATTTCAAGATATATATCTCACTATTGGCGCTAGGAGAAATTTTTTTTGACTTTGATATAGTATCAAAAATCCTAAACTCTTTAACGGGTGAATTGGAATGAAAGGTCCTATCTATTGAAGAAGCAAACGATCTTTTTACTATGAAACCAGAAGAGTTAATAGGAAATCTAATGTCATATGAAGTGAATTTGCAGGAAAGGAAAGTTCAAGCACAAGATAAGAAGAATCTAGCATTTCACGCAGAAAGATGACTCTGACTCATTTGAAGAGGATTGGCACTTATTGCTAAAAATTTCAATATTTTTTTGAAATTCAAAAGGAATAACAAGTTCAGGAGTTACAAAAATAACTCTAGCAATAACAATAATAGCAATAAACCATCATCTTCTGTCATGGAATGTTATGAATGTCATAAAAAGGGTCATATGAAGAAAGATTGTCCGGAGAAACAAAAATAAATTCAAGAAGAACAAATTCAAGAAGAAAGCATTTTTAGTAACATGGGATGATTCAGATTTTCATCATCAGAGAGCGACAGTGACAGTGACACAGAACAAGCAAGTGTATGCTTCATGGCTACAAGTGATGATGTAAGTGAATTGAATTTTGATGATCTGGTTGAACTTAATTCAGAAATAGTGGATTTTGTAAAACAAACTAAAAGACAAAATAAGGAGTTACAAGGAAAACTAAATAGATCTGAATTAGAAATTAGTATGATAAGAGATGAAAAGAAAATTCTGGAAGAATAACTTGAAAAAATCTCAAGAATCTAATTCTAATTTAGCATCTCAACTTTTTATGATAACTCAGGAATTACAAATTCAAAAAAAATAAAAATGATGATTTATCAGTTGAAGTTAATGATTTAAAATCTAACACTAAAGTATTAGAGTTAGAAAAATCTAGTCTCAAAACTAAGTTAGGAGATATTAATAAAAATATTTGTAATTTTAATAAAGGACAAGAAAATCTTTCTAAACTAATAGAAAATTATCAGTCTACTTCAAATAAAATGGGATTAGGATATAAGAAAATTGAAAATGCAAAGAAATATGGAAAGTTTAAAAATAAGTTTAAAAACAAAATTTGGAAAGATATTAAGAAAACAGTTTCTAAAGATTTTAAAACTATTAAAATATGGATCCCTAAAACAAATAATAACTTAATTAGGAATAAGCATATTAAAACATTTATGAAAACTGTTCATAAAAATGAGAATTATATATATAAAGGGAACTCTGAACCTTCTTGGGTTTGGTTTCCTAATATCTAACTCTTAGGACCCTAAAAAGAAAAGTGGGTACCATTTTAATCTTTATTTTTTGCAGGTACCACTTAAAAGATAGGAAAATGGATTTTAGACAGTGGTTGTTCGAAACACATGACTGGTAATAAAGACATGTTAACAAATATAGTCTACTCAAATGGAGGATCGGTCACTTTTGGAGATAATTTAAAAGGTTATATCATCGGCAAAGGCAATGTGAGCAATAGCGGTATCTCTAACTCACCTCTCATTACTGATGTTTTATTAGTTAAAAACTTAAAACATAATTTATTAAGCATAAGTCAATTATGTGATAAAGGTTTTAATATATCCTTTTCAGAAAATAAATGTAATATTTCTGACAAAAATTAAAATTTAATTTTTGAAGGTTTGAGAGATAGAAATATTTATATTTTAAATATGAATATAAATTATAACACAAACAAGTGTTTAGTATCTACAGAGAATGATTCTTGGCTATGGCACAAAAGATTTTGTCATATAAATATTAGTACTATTAATAAAATAGCTAAAAATAAACTTGTTAAAGGACTATCTGATATGAAATTCGGAGTTGATAATATTTGCGATGCATGTCAGTTAGGAAAGTTAACAAAATCTTCTTTTAAATCTATGAAAATCATATCTACAACACAACCACTTAAACTACTACATATGGAACTTTTTGGACCTACTCAAGTTCAATATATTAATCACAATAGATACGTGTTTGTTATTGTAGATGATTTTTCAAGATATACATGGACTATTATTATGAAACACAAAAGTGATACTTTTGAGAATTTTAAAATTTTTGTAAAAAGAATTCAAAATATAAAGAATTCAAAAGTTAAAAATATTAGAAGTGATCATGGAGGTGAATTTGAAAATGAAGCTTTCGAACATTTTTGTAACAAGAAAGGAGCTAATCATAATTTCTCCTTTCCTAGAACACCACAACAAAATTGAATTGTAGAAAGGAAAAACAGAACATTACAAGAATGTGCAAGAACTTTATTAAATAGAAGCACTTTATCTATGCATTTCTGGGCAGAAGCTGTTGCAACCGCCTGTTATGTTTTGAATCGTGTTTCTATTCGGTCATTAACTAAACATACTCCATATGAACTTTTAAATGGTAGAAAACCTAATATATCATATTTCAAAGTTTTTGGTTCAAAATGTTTTATACTTAACACTAAAGATCATCTTGGCAAGTTTGATCCAAAATCCAATGAAGGAATATTCATAGGATATTTGGAAAGAAGCAAAGCTTGTCGATTCTTTAATACAAGAACTAAAGTAATCTAAGAAACTCTTCATGTTTCATTCGATGAAAATGTCAAAATTTCTTCTAAAAATACAAACTTGGAAAATAATTCAAATCAAATTCTAACAAGTAATTCAGAAGATGATGATATTATTTTTCAAAATAATAATACTGATAATACTGATAATACTAGAGAAAATGAAAACATTATTCATAATAAAAATATAATAAGATCTCCTCCAAGAATCCTTAGAGATCAACTTGTTCAAAGTATAATTGAAGAAGTAAATTCAAACGTAAGAACAAGACATCAGTTAAATCAAATGGGCCATATAGCTTTTCTCTCTAATATAGAACCTAAAAATATTAAGGAAGCCTCCACTGATTACTATTGGATTATGGCTATGCAAGAAGAGCTACATAAATTTGAAAGAAACGAAGTTTGGGAATTAGCTCCTAGACCAAGTGATCAATCCGTCATTCGTACAAAATGGGTTTTCAAAAACAAAGCTGATGAACAAGGTAACATTACTATAAATAAAGCTAGATTAGTAGCACAAGGATATAATCAAGAAGAGGAAATAGACTATGAAGAAACGTTTGCTCCTGCCGCAAGATTAGAAGCTATATGTATTCTACTGGCTTTTGCATGTTTTCATAACTTTAAATTATATCAAATGGATGTTAAAAGTGCTTTTCTAAATGGATTTGTAAAAGAAAATGTCTATGTTGAACAACCTCCTCTTTTTACTCATGAAAAATTTCCAGATCACGTTTATAAACTTAAGAAAGCTTTGTATGGTTTAAAATAGGCACCTCGTGCTTGGTATGACTGACTTAAAAGCTATCTAATAGAATCTGATTTTGAAATTGGAAATGTTGATCAAACTTAATTTATTAAGAAAACTAAACAAGATATTTTAATTATACAAATATATGTTGATGATACTATATTTGGTTCAGCAAATGAAAAATTATGTCAGGAATTTTCGACTATCATGACAAATGAATTTGAAGCGTCACATATGGGAGAACTATCATATTTTCTTGGACTACAAATCAAGTAATTTCAAAATGGCATTTTTATTAATCAAGAGAAGTATTGTAATAATCTAATTAAACGTATTGGTATGGAAAACACTTCTGCCAAACCAACTCCTATGAGCACATATATACATCTCGACGGAGATGGAAATGGTAAAAGTGTCGACCAAAAACTATATCGTAGCATGATTGGATCATTACTTTACTTAACTGCTAGTCGACCTGACATTATGATGAGTGTTTTTTTATGTGCTCGATTTCAAGAAATTCCTAAAGAATCACATATGCGAGCAGTAAAATGTATAATTCGTTATCTTAGAAAAACCAAAGACTTAGGACTATTTTATCCAAAAGAATGTTCTTTTGAATTAGTATCTTATAGTGATGCTAATTTTGGAGGAAGTCGGACAGATAGAAAAAGTACATGTGGAACTTGTCATTTCATTTGACGATCCTATATCCTTGGTTTAGCAAGAAACAAAATTGCATTTCACTATCAACATGTAAAGCAGAATATATATCTGCAGCTTTAGCATGTGCTCAAGTAATCTACATGCAAAAAACATTACAAGATTTTGATATAAAATTAAAGAAATCTATAATATATTGTGATAAAACAAGTGCAGTAAATTTATCTAAAAATCCTATCAATCACTCACGAACTAAACACATTGACATTCGTCATCATTTTCTTAGTGATAATATTGAGAAGGATATAATAAATTTCGAATTTGTAAATTTTGAAAATCAGTTAGCTGATATTTTCACTAAACCACTAAACTAAGAAGAGAACTAGGTATAATTTCTTTAAAAGAATTGTAAAATTTCTAAAATAATTTATAATTTTTTTTTCTGGTACTTGAACTTAGCATCTCTAGTTTGGAAATCCTATGTCTCTGCCATTTGAACGTTTGTTATTTCACAACTATTTCTATTATAATTTTTTCTCCTTATCTATTTCAAATTTTTTATGAACAATTCTCAGCCACAAAATTTGCGTTTTTGTTTTCATCCTCTAATTACTTTTCAGGTTACCCGTTGTTCCATCAACCTTTAACTACTTCTTCACCTATATATAACTCAAGAGCTCTCTTTTTATTCTTCTACCAAATTTGATTCAATTATATTTTTTTTACTACAATGTCTTCGTAAGAAAACTCATCAAATGGCTCTGCATATTCTTCTATCGATTTCTCGACACCTTCATCTGGTTCATCAAGTTACCTACACCTTATCATGAACCGGCCAGACCATCAAACTATCACACTGGCCATATCCAAAAAAAAAGGCACGTCTTTTTCTGTTCTTTGGTTATCCTCAAACAAAACAAAAAATTGATGATTTACATCATTATCAGAGGGAATCTGTAGCAATTCAACGTGAAATGTACTATGAATAGAAGATGAATTCAAGACGTTTTAGCTTTATGGAGCAGCTTGGGTGGAAATTCTATGGGTCATCTTCATCTGTTGTTCATCAACCTACAACCTCTTCCTCTCGAAATCCATGGGATCGGTCATCACAGCCTCCACCCGTGTCTCCGAATGCATGGGAGCGAGGAAATTGCTGGTCGCCATTGAAAACCATATGAAGAGAAGACGAAGGATGAACCAGACAACTCGAAGTCTCCATCCTCTCCTTCATCAAAATAATTTATTTTCTTTCTATATTTTTTTAATAAATTTCATTCTTATTTGTATGCATTATTTAATATATTGAATATATTCTGTATCAAAATTTGCTGCAAAATACTGAGAATGAAAATTCAGTCGAATGAAAATTTTCAACCAGTCGACTGAATCTGAAAGTTGAAAGCTTTCAGACTATATTCAGTCGATTGAAAGAATATGGCCAGTTGACTGAATCATGAAACAGAGAGTTTTGGGATATTGATTGGTCGACTGACCATATACGTCCAGTCGACTAAATGACAAATCTGAGCCTTTTTTAACTATTCCACCTACCTTTTTAACCCTTTAAACCACTATCTCCTTTTTTCACTCTTCACTTTTACCTTCTCACTTCAGTTTTTCAAAACCCTAGCTCTTAATACGTCAACCTAAACGATCTAGACATGCCTCTATTTCTTCCTCTGAGCCAATTGACACCTAAATTGCTCAAGGGCTCTATGATGCTATAGCTCTCCAAAGATGGAACAAAATGAAGGAAGCACGCTTTTTCGAAGGATCTTTTGTTGTGTTTCTGGACTTTGCTCTGTATAGAATTCAAGATCTTGCAAGGAGAAGTCGTCTAGAATCTCTTCTTGACCACAATCAAAATAATATCAAGATTAATCATACTTTGATAAAACTCTTTTATGCAAATTTAAATTTAGGTCATTAAAATCCACGTAATCGTGATAATTGCGTATGGAGTTTAGTTTGCGGTCAACAAGTATTCCTGTCATTAGATGGAATTGGGCATATTCTCCATACACCAACTAATGGTATTCCATTGGAAGAATTAAATGTTCCTATAGGCGAATGAGATGAAGTAATTTATCGATTTTTGAAAGATGATATGATTGAACTAAACTCTATCACTTTACGCCCTACAGCTCGAATTGTGCATCGAGCCATAATGCACACAATTCTTCCTTGTACTGGTTCTTATGAGCCTGTATATTCAAACAATTTTAGGGTGTTGTACGCTATTTGGGGAGATGTCCAAATATATTGGCCTAAGCTTATTCTAGATGAATTTTTGTCTTTTAACCAAGGACGTATGAACATTATCTACTACGGCGAGTATATTATGCGGCTACTCATGGACTTACTAGTTCCTATTCCAAAATCTGATACCTCCATTCCGAAAACTCTAAATAGCCGCACAATAAGTCTAATGAAATTGCCTCCTAGACCTCTCTCTATCATGTCTTTTCAAGACTGGCAATCATGACCTCGTCAACAAACTACTACTCCACAACAACAAAGAGATGACATTCATACACTAACCCCATCCCAAAGCACCTGGAATCCATTAATCTAATTGTGCGAAATCAAGTTATTTTTGATTCTCGCATCAAAAATCTCGACAAGAAAATTGACAAGAAATTTGACAAAATTAAAATCTTTTTTGGGATTTTATGGGATGCAATCTCTTGTTCCTCTTCCACAACTATGGAAACTTCACAACGTGATCTGGGTAAACGTCCAGCTCCTCGCTTTACTTGGTCTACATCCGAAGAACAAACAAGTTCTGACACAACCGAAAATGTTGGTGGCAGACAATTTATGGAAAGTTCTTCAAGAGGCAAAGGACCCATTCAAGTGGAAGAATAAATAGGACTGATAATGTTGTTTCTTGGTGGTAGTAAGTTCTATTTATTTATTCCAGACATTCTACTTCTGTTTATTTTAATGAGCTTGTATAAGTAGCTCAAAACAATTTGATACATTTTTTTTGTGATTGTAATTTTGTTAGTTCAATGATGAAAGTATTGTTATTTCCTTTTTGTTGATGACAAAGTGGGAGAAATTTGTATGACTAACCATTTCTTGCAGGATTAGATATGTCGCCAAATATTCAGAGGGAGATATATATAACTTCCGTTATATATTTCTTAAAATATAGTATCATCTGTAACAGGTTGTCATCAATCAAAAAGTAGAAGAATGTTGAATCATAAGTTTTGATTCATGACAAAGAGCTTAAACAAATCAGTGATGAGAATATATGGATAAGCAACAAAAAGAGAAAGAGATATGCTATTGAAACTACAAAGGAGACAAGACTTCAAAACTAAGTATAATATGTTTATTTGTTGAAGTCTTTTAGTCTTAGAATTGTTAAAATCTATCCTCAAGTAGTCCAAACAAAATCAAAGTTGTTTGAAACCTCAATTTCTTAAAAAATATGTGAACTGTGCACTGACAACCAGGTCAGTCGACTGACCAAATATGACCAGTCGACAGAACATGCTCAGTTGCACATATACACTATTTTGCACCAACTTTGAATATTTATTTGACTGGTCGTTTTGGGTCAATCGACTGAACTTTTCCAACAGCTATTTTTCTGAACAAACACTTCCATTTGCCAAGAGGTATGATCCAATTTGATGAGTTGTGGTTGCTTCTTTTAGTCAAAACTCTTCGTGAATAGTTGCAGCTGTTTATCTATTACATAAACACATGAGATTCACTTCTCAAATCACCGAATTTTATTTTTCTTTCTCATCATACTCTTTACTATCTCTGCATTCTACAAAGCAATCACAATTTATAAATGTATTGCTTGAATCTCTGAATCAATTGTCTTATTCTTCGATTCAAAGCAATATTTTCCTTTCTAAATCTTTACACACACAATATATACTTGAGGAAAAGATTATAGGAAGGTTGTACTATCAAAAGACAAATCAGTGTTATCAAGAACACAAAGTGTCAAAGAAATTTTATTGAAACTGTTGAAGTCCTGTTCGGTTATTCAGGCGGTAAAAGTCCTCTTTCAGTTGTTAGAGGCGGAAAAATCCTGATTGGTTGCTCAGGTGTTGTTTTACCTATTCCTCCGGGTTAAGTGATGGTTGCTATGAGAAATTCCAAAGGGAAGTCTGGAACTGAACGTAGAGTGGAAGTTCGAACCAGTATAAAAACTCATGGTCTGCTTATTCTTATTTACTTTACTATCTTATCTGTTTCTGCATTTAGATTATAATACATTCCTTATTACACGGTCCAAAGTGATAATTAGCCACACAGTAGTCACTTTCATTTTCTGTTTAGCATTTTGATTTATTTTTGAAGAAACACTGTGGGTTAAGTATAAGTTTTGGTCAATAAATCGAACTTTTATTAGTCTTAACAAAAATAAAAATGAAGTTTGATTACAAATAACAATGGTTTAACTAGTATATAAGAAGGTTCATATGTGTTAATCATGAAGTATGTTCTAATTGAAAATCTTTGTTTAAAAAAGTGGTAAATTTAAAGTAAAGGATATAACATTTTTTTCTTCTAAGTTAAATGGTGCTAAGATGATTTTGCAAAGCTCTCTCCTTCTTAAAAAACAGAAAAAAACACAATATATATATAAGTAAAAAAACACTTGTACATATGTATATATATTTTAACACCTAGAGTCATGTGTTTACACTCGTGTGTTCACTCACCATGCTCTGTACCCTTCTCACGTAAGCCCAAAAAGCAGTGCACGATCGGTATATCTGGCCTCGGTTATCTGAGTTAGGTGTATGTATATAAAAATTCTTTTTTATTATGCCTATAGTCGATAAGTGTTCACACTTGTGTATTCACTCACCACGCTCTGTATTCCCATCATATTAGTCCACAAGGCAGTGCACGGGTAATATATCTAGCCTCACTTTACTCGAGTTAGGCATAGGTAAATATCAAAAAAATTCAAATAACAGAGAGTAAGCAATTGAAATCCAAGCACTATTTTGACTTGTTTGATTTATCTTGTTATTGAAAAGAAACGAAAATACCACTTTGAAAAACTTTGATAATCAAGTAAGGATCCATTTCATAATTACATTATGTTATCAACCAACACAACTAGCCAAACTATAGTCCATCTGTCATGGCAACTTAATTTTTGTTGGAAATTTTGACAAGTAAAAGGACTTAAATTTCTTAACAATGACCAGAACTTATATTTAACTTATAGGTTCAATTTAAAAGTAAATCCTTCATTGTAATATTTTCAAAAACTTGCATTCATCCCATTATAAATAAATCTTGCATTTTGTAAATAATTTCACTCTGCATTTGGATTTTGTGGGTAGTATCCGCTAAAAACCCTTAGGAGACAACACTCGTCCTACTGGGGATACCCAGAGATTTAACGACTTGTTGCATACGCTCAATGCGATCGTGCTCCCTAGGAAAACATATTTATCTTAGTTTTCCTTTATTCAAGGGATGAAAAAAAAGATAAGTGTGGGGTTTTTTGATGTGCACATAAATGTGCATATATGTAATCCATATTTTATCTATTTTTATTTAAATATGTCATATTTGGGCATTTTAACATGTTTAAAACAAAAATTTAGTTATTTTCAAATCATCATATTCTCATCTTCATTTAGGGGTAAAATGGTCATTTTTTTGCATATGTCAATTTGAGAATTTTTACTCGAAAATTTTTATGATTTTTATAGGAAATTTTGATGTATATGGAAGAGGGTTTCATGAACATATGTGCATGCACAAAGGAATACAAAGGAATGAAGATGAAATAATTCAAGTTCATGATAATGGAGAACCTCACCCACTTATCTAAATCTACTATTGAAACTAATGCACTACTAAGTGGAGGTTAAAACTTCATGCACTTTTAATGATGGATTAATTAGTAGATAATGATTACTTGATGGCCACACTTTCTAAAGGGCATTTTGGAAAGCACCCAAAAAATTGAATTAGGGTTTTATGCATGTACAAATAGCCCTCTTATGTACATGTAAATATCTTCTACTTTCTCTTATTTTACTTAGGAAATTAGCAAGTTGTAAACACAAATCAAAGTGAAATAAAAACGGCTTCCTTAGCCTCTTTCTCTTCTCTTTTCTACTTGCTTTTATTTACTTTTATGTTGATGTTTATTTCTATGCTCTCTTTCATTTCATGTTTATAGCTTAGATTTACATTCATGCAAGTAGTGCAGCTTTGTTTTTTTATGCAAGTAGTTAATCTCTCTTTCTTACTTTGCTTAGTTTCCATTTCCTCGCTTTTTAATGTTGAAATTTACAAGTGTTGATTTGATAACACAAATGAGTATCTAAACCCCTTCAATTTAGGGGTAATGAAGCTCTCTAACTTTATGTAATTTCAACATTTTTATGATTTATGATCTCTTTTACTTGTGCTTCATGAAAGTAAATTTTGATGTAAGTTTATACAAGTGGGTTTGATAGCTTATGTTGCTTTTGCAAATGAGCTATTTTATTCAACATAAATACAATTTACATCATCATTTACTAATTGATTTTTGATTTTAAAAAGAAAGTAAAAACAAAATTTGATGGTCTATCTTACTAATTACAATAGCAAATAGATTATACTTAAATTAGATTTTTCTTCGGCTTTATTTTCATGAGAATTTATAAGTGGCATAATTGTTGTATTATAGTTTGATGGTTTAAGTTATGTTAATTAATAACATAAATAAACCATACTTATGATCAATGCAACAATTATTTCGCTTAATATCATAACTAGAGAACATAAATTATTTGTTTGTTGATTTACAAAAATAGGAGAGTGGATTTGCCTCTAAATTGTTCTCTAATCTCATAGTTTTTAAAGCTCATTCTAATTCTAGTTTTAACTTCATTTTGCTTGTAGTTAATAATTTTCTCTCACTTTGGTCTAATTTGATTGAGTATAAAATTTTAAAATCTTCAAAATTCCGTGCGGATTGACCCGTATTCGCCACGTATTAAAATTGTACGCTGTGTGCTTGCAGTATAAATTTAATTCAAAATTTATCGACGGTTTTCTAACTATACAGAAATCTTAAACCGTGCGCACTTTTAAGTACCGAAACTGCCCCGACAAAACCATAAAACTTATACGCCACAGGAATAACAAGACTTGACCCACTCCCATTATTGGAAGCAATGGTCATGACTCTAACAAAATAGAAGCGTTAGAAACCAGCAGGAAATTCAACCGCTGACACTCAATGACTAATTATAACATTTAACATTGATAATGTGTAACCGCTTGCAGTTAACTCATACAGTGTGCACATTTCAAACCTGCATATGTTGCATACTTACTGGAATATAGCAAAAAACTTGGACTACATTCTACAGTTACAAAACTTCCAAAAGAAGAATCAACTTATGAATTAGTCATATTAAAAGTTTTAATATGCATACTATTTATACCACAAGTTACCGGTCGTTTGTTAATTGTTTGAAGTAAACAACCCTGTAAACTGGGGGCATACACCGACACTTGAATGAAAATACTTAAACAAAATAATTTCACAAGTTGTATTACTCCAAACAAAGAATTTTGGTAGTAATCACAGGACTAGCTAAAGTGAAGTGAAAGTATATAGAGTAAACATAAGTGCACAGAACACACATTATCAAATAAGTGTAAACAAAACAAGTATAGGTGCATATAACGCATATGAACAGATAAGTAAGAGTATAGTCAAAATATTAACAATATATTACTTATAACTTTCTTTTATACAAGGTCAAAACATGGAGGCCGTACCCACACAATGCCAGCCAACAAAAGAAAAATACCGACACTACAACAAAAACACTAAGTATAGACTCTGCACTTGAACAAAATAATACAAAATGAATCAAAATCAGATCAGTCGTCATCCAAGCTTCTCAGTGCTTCTTTCCATCACTCCCCTTTCGGCCTTTTGTTCGAAGTTTTTGCTTCGCCTTGGGAGTGGTGTCGCTGCCAGTAATTTCAACAATATCCTCAACACTGATGTCCTCTACCTGCTCTGCAGACTTCTCAGAAGATTCGCCCTTTGTTTTACGCTTCCATGACTTGCGAGAGCTCTTGGAGGCCTTGATTGCTTCAACCTTCTCCTTTTTGATGGCAACCAGCTATTATTGAGTTATGCGTGGATGCTTAGTTTAAACTTCTTTCTCCCGAACTTCGACCGCTGTTATGTCACCTTCCAAAGATACAGAAGGGTCATCCAAGCCATGAAGTGCGGCAATCTTCTCGGACTCCATCCCCGGCTGTGAGCTAGACATGGACACAGTGACCGAAGCAGGTACAGAAATAAGCACGGAAGAAGTGGAGATATCAGTAGGCCTAGGAACCGAAGAAATAGGCATATTGGCAGACAAGGATGATGGACCTATAAGATCAAAAATTAAAGCATTAAATTTTTTCTGCTCTTGCGACGTAAGCTGAAAGCTCTCGAACTCGGGGGAAACAAGAAGATTACCTGCATCGGAGGAATGACCAAGAATGTAAACTTCATACTTATCGCCTTCACCATCCTTCGCTGGCTCTACAATCCGAGGGGAAGCCTCAAGTCTAGAACTTGTTAACGGATCGTGGGGCTGCCGTAATGGTTTGCCGACACTAGAAACGAAACGCTCCATATGCGCTTCAATAGCCGCAGTCATGCCGGCATCGACATCTTTTTTCTCTCTCTCTCGATCTGTAAAATCTCTTGGCCCTCCAGTAATGCCTTCTTTGATTCTTCATTGCGGCAGGCATTCTCTAACTCTCGTTTGGTGTAGATGTCACCGTTGTCAAGAAAGCAGGTCAAGGTTTCCTCCCAAACTGAGAGTGCATGGGAATTTAGGGCCTAAGTAGCTGAGGCTCCCCTGATGCAGTAGAGAATTGACATAAAAATTCAAGATGGTATCATCCATCTTCTCCATCTTCCTTTCAAAAGCATTTTGAAGCTCTAGATAATCCGCCATAACAACGACCTTTTCAACTTTAACACGAGACTTATCGATGCTAAGTTGCGCAACTTGATCCTGTAGCCTGGCGACTATCTTAGCTCGGTCGAAGATGGTCTTATTATTCCCCTCTGCGATGAGTTCATGATCGAAGATGGTTTTCTTTTAGGCCTCAATTGTCATGCTGCAAGCTGCCACCTCCTCTTTTAATTTGGCCTCTTCTGCATGAGCCTTCTTAATTTCGTCCCTATATATGATCTCAATTCTCTCATGGCCTCTTTTAATTCCTTCAACATGTCGGCATTCTTTTTGCTTTATTAAAGCACCGCATCTTTATCCTCCTTCAGCCGTTTGATCCTGACATCGTGTTCTGCCAACGTACTTTCAAAACCATCCCTCTCTGATTCAAAAGAAAGGATTTCCTAATCGTTGTTGTGGTTCGTATCTGCTAGTTGTTTGCATAATTTTTCCCACCCTTCGGCTTGTTTTAAATCATTCTGGATAGTCTGAAGATGTGGCATATATGAATCTCTATGAACCGGATGGTGATCACGATCAAACTTAACCCCCTTTAGGAACCACCTGGGGAGCGTCGCCTTAAACCTGGAAGGACCGGACGAAGGAACATAGGCAGATCTCCAGTAGGGGCATGAAGCACTGAGGGCAAAAGCAACAGAAGATAACGGAATTTGAGTTGAAGATGGAACATGGCTGGAAGATCGCTTCGACCAGCGTTGATAGTCGGTAATTTCAAGATCATTATAAAGGCTACGTCCTTTTGTCATACCTAACTGGAAGAGTAAATAAAAGGCCTTAGAAATGGAAAATAAACGTGAAAAGTATATGTATAAGTGAGTGCAACACTAGTGAAACATGTGATGTGTTTGGGAAGAGAGCCTAAAATGACGTCACAAACTGGATCCGGCAGGCATCGCGGGGGGAATCGGACTAACTTCTAGTGCAACATGGCTTGAACGAGGAAGTACCTCCTCAAATTTGAAATCTTCCCCTATGAGCAAGTCGAAATCGATGTAAACATCGCTCAGATCCCCAAAGTCCATGTCGGCATCTTTACTCGGAGAATCCCGACGTCGTCCGTTCTCTAGGGCATTGTCTTTACCGCTCGCATCTGGAGGAGGTAAGCTCGGAATAATGGGACTCATACCTAGAGTCTCGTCGCATGATTCAAAATCCCTATCATCGGATTCTACATAGAAATCATCACTAGAAGTGGAATCATCGCTACTACTCCCAATCTCCCTTTCCTCTTTTTCTAAGGCAATCGCGGCTTTGCCTTCCCTCTGATTAAACTCCTCTTCCTCTTCTTTCGAAATTGGAGTCATTCTGACCGGGCAACTAACTCCGGTCACGGCCACATCTCTTCCCTTCGAGTCTCTTCGACTGAATCTTCGGACAAGCCTTCTCTTTCTTGAGAAGCACCATCTTCGAAACTATGAGAAGTAGAGGTGGATCGTATGCATGCCCTGGATCGAGAAGGAGAAAGGACCATAACTAGAACAACCAATCTCTTCGGATGTAATAATCCATGTCGGAGCAAGATTTCGTCAATCAACAAGACTTTAACAGATCTTTCCTCAACGTCGATAGCCTTCAGGGTACAAAAAACTTCATCGAGAGACAAGTCCCTATTCGGCTTTGGGTAACCACAAGAAGCATTCAACTTGTTAGAAACTCTGTAGCGACACGTCGGAACTAAATAAGTAAGGAAAAGAACTTACCCCTGTTCTCCAAAGATGGTTAAACCCCTTGGGACATCTGACGAAGAAATACTAGGCCTAGAGCTGGGATAGATTGCTCTACAGTCGTAATATGATTTTTAGATTCCTTTGAGCTTCGATTACAACCAAGGACAAACACTCATCTCTTCTCTTGAATGAAAGAAAGTATCGCAGCTCATCAAAGCTTGGAGCACGATAAATGTTCGCATGAATAGGACGTGCAAACAAGTAAGATTGTATATCTATTGGGATGAATCTAGAATGGAACAATGCCTAATTTTGAGAGAGTCTTACACAAAAAGTCAGTAAAAGGGGGCACAGCTCCATTCAGGCACATATACCAATGATAAACAGTATATCCCAGAGGAGGCATATGGGTGAACCGTCCTTCTTTAGAAGGCGTACGTCTTGCTCCAACATTCCATGTTGCGCGTAGATATTGTGTAGGACCTTAACTGAAATTATAGAAGAAGCTCTCTCCCACGGATTGAGAAGAACTCTAAAATTAGGGGGAGTCTGATCCAAGACCGGATCAAGTGGAACTAACTGGGCATACTCAGGTAGAAGGAGAAAGGGTAATGGATGACGACTCGACTTTCGAAAGCACCAGACTTCCTCCCGCTCGACTTACGACAAGAAGATGGATATTTCATTCTAAACAACATAACTTGCATCCAAAACGGTCAGGTAATTATATTCTAAACTAATAATTCCCCCCACAACATTGAATTCCGGAGAGACATTGATTCACGTTAACACGTCGGATCTCAAGTATGTACCAGGGCAAGTGCAATGTATTCTATATAGGGGCGAGCTTGGTGTTTGAAACACTACAAATTCTTCATCCCGTGTAGATAGTACGTTCGCAGATGAGAGGTAAAAGGACTTCCCGCATCATTTTCTTTTTGATGTTACTTCTCTTAACTTACCCGTTATCGATAAACGACCAATAACGGATCCATTGTTCGAAATGACGCGGATAGTCCCTTCCAATATAGGTACACCGTGCATGCAAAAAAAGAAAAATCGATCCAAACTCTCCGAAAGCGCCAGGACCAACTCATAATGTGTCGTGCGATATTAGCTATGGAACTTGGCATAAGTCAATTTTGGCTCAATAGATGAAGACAACAAAACATGTCAAGCACCGGGGCAAGACCCGAATGACTTTTCGAGAGGAACTCAAGACTCAATTTACTATCTTCCTCCATTAAGCCGCAATCGACTTGGACTCCTCAGGATAAACATTATGAGTGCAAATTTGTCGCCAAATCATTAAACAAACATTGTAGTCAGAGAACCAACCTCGGGTATTGATCTAAATGCAAAGTTGATTGAAGTTTTAGGATCAACGAACTATAATTGGGCTGGTGGCGATCTAGGGGTGAATCGACAGTGGCCTAAGGCACCGGCGAGTTAGGATTTCGATCAAAATTGATCTGAGAAGGTGATGACGATGCTCTCGTGTTGGTGGCGTAGAAGGGATCACAACAGAGGTAAGGTTGAATTCCTAGAGGTGATGGATCGAATCGTAGGTGAAATCTAGAGTCGAATTGCTACAAAGGGGTTGGATCACAGAAGGAAGTAGCTTGGCTCGAATAAAAGAATAGGTCGGGTCGAAGGAGCTTAAATTGGAAAATAAAAGTGCTATCAGGTCGTTAGCGATCCATCATCTATGATAGCTAGCGATCCATATGGTTGCATGAAATTTTTTCTCCATTTTTCCAAGCTATGTACCCACACTACTTCAAGACATGCCGAGAAGCTATAAAGGAAAATCTGGTCTGTTATGACAACCAATGGCGGTCGAGATCAGAACTAAGCAAGCAGCAGCATAACTTAGTTCACATTCGCGAAACTCTAGCACAATTACTTAGAATTCAATGGGCAGGGACTAAAAGAAATTACTTACAGAGCATACCTTGTTTTCAACGAAGACATACTCTAGGAGGCAAATGTTATCCAGGTTTTTAGCCTAAGCAGAATCCAAGAGGAGAAGGAACTACTTTGTAGAGTTAGAATAGCTTAGAGATCAACCAAAAGGACTAAGGCAACAAGCCAAAGAGAGCCATGTGTTGTGGGCATTTATGCCCACTACTTGGTGAATATGAAGAGTCTAGGGTAAAATTGTCATTGTCTTGGAATGAACCTAAACTAGTTTAGAAGTATTCCTGAGACCAAGATATGGACCTAGGACGAAACCGCATCTCAATTCGAGTAACGTTTTGAAAGATATGAACATCTTAACATTAGCCCATTGTCTAAGTTATATAGGTTCCACTTTGGAGAACTACTAATTTTCTCTCTCACATGGAACATTCAGGGGCATCGGAATACTCTACTTAGCGATGCACAACTACTAGTTCAAGTATCATGCAATTTTGACCTGAATTGTAGTAGATATGGCATAATAACATGTGTAGCATAATGGTAAAGACTTGCGCCTTTCAGCCAACCCATCCGGGTTCAAGTCCTGATAAGCACTTATTTTTATGAAGCATGAGTAATGGTCCACTAGGGAATCAAACTACTAAACATCTAACCATTTCCAACAGAAGGTAGGTTGAAAAAAATCCTGGAGAATGGAAGGTTGAACTAAATCTCATATAAAGGAAGGTTGAATCAAATCTTACATGAAGGAAGGATGAACCAAATCCTAGAGGAAAGAAGGTTGAACCAAATCCCAGAGGAAGGAAGACTGAACCAAATCCCACATGAAGGAAGGTTGAACTAAAGCAAGGTCAAACCAAATCTCAAAGGCTATATACTCAGCTGCCATTCCCATCATAACCTCACTCTATAAATACCACGCACATGACATTATAAAAAAAGAAGAGAAAAAAGTGAATCTCTCATCAACAATGACAAACAACTTTGAGAGGGAAAACTCTTAGTTCCAATAGCATGTCTACTCATATTCAAAGCTTGTACGTTTAATCAGAAATGAAAGAGATAATAAAAGAGGAACAGTGACTGTAGGCACATTCAGGCCGAACTACCATAAAATTTGTGTCTTTTTACATTTAATTCCTTTACTTATTCTTTTTTTACACATTCTTGATTTTTTATCTCAATCATCCGCAACTAAAATTCATCAAACAATAGCTCTATAATGAAAATAGTATTCACAGCTCTACTACTATGACTTGGAGGTGTTTGCCTATTTGTTTGTAAACACCAAGAAAAGATAATGAGGAAATCCACCAAGGATATGTATCGCTAGCAATCCATAGATATAGCTCAGAGTTCAACTGTTTTTCTTGCATCATGATTCGATCCATAGATATAGCTCGAGGTTCAACTGTTTTTCTTGCATCAAAACAAAGAAACGTGCAACGAGATTACACGAAAAACATCGATACAAGGCAACAAAAGCATTCCAGACATCAAAGACTAATAGTATGCTAAGTGCATAGATCGCTAGTGATCTATAGGCCATGGATCGCCAGCGATCCATATGTTATCATAGTATAAGCGTGACCTAAACTAAGTGAAGCAAGGGAAAGACGTTAAGTAATTAGCTCGCGTTCAAGCTAATGCTATGGATCGCTAGCGATCAATAGACCATGGATCGCTAGCGATCCATGATTTTGGCTCGGGTCACGAGCAATGCTCCACTGCATCATCTTGCGATCATCTGTAAACAGCTGGCGAATACACTTGGCCTAAAAGCTCTCCAATCTTTATAAATACCATCCTATCTGCAACATAAGTGGGATCTTCACTGGGCTGGTTGCAGAAACTCCGCTGGAAGCTTTCTTCACTCTTCACCTCCCTCACAACAATTTTCAAGGGAGTCCACTGCGATTCTCCGTGGATTCTAACTTCGGAGATTTAATCTAGCTAAGGACAATTAAGAGCTTTATAATCAAACACTCCTTGTAACAACAATTAGTCTATACTAAAACTATAAAGTGGATGTAGGCTTCGCTAACAGCCGAACCACAATAAAAATCTTCTTGCCTTCTTTCTCTTACTGTTTTTTCTATAACTGCTATCTACATTATTCCTCCGTGAGAACAGGGATTAGTGATTTCACAGTCAAACCAAGGTGTTGATCCATTTTTTGGGTTAACACTAGTTCATTGGGAATTATCTATGAGTGGGAATCTTGATTTTTCATTGATAATATTGCATAGTTTGATACTTGGATTTTTATTGTGCCTTGGGAGAGTTTTTATGCAAAAATTATTTGGTTAAACCTAAAAATATCCCAATTAATAAATGAATTTGTGAATTGGTTGGCTCTTTATTGTTTTATTTTAATGTAGCAGAGTTTAATTCATAAATATTTATAATATAAATGATCTGTATTCTATTTGATTCACCTTTCTATTTGTGATTGTAATGACAAAGAATTACAAACAAGAAAGTGGGAAGAGGTGTGCAACATAGGAAAAAGAGATTCTTCTTCTCTTGTT
Source organism: Allium cepa (assembly GCA_030765085.1). Taxonomy (NCBI): domain Eukaryota; kingdom Viridiplantae; phylum Streptophyta; class Magnoliopsida; order Asparagales; family Amaryllidaceae; genus Allium; species Allium cepa. The sequence goes on along the minus strand of CM060941.1, from coordinate 293,323,336 downwards.
CATAGTTTGCACTGTCTATTTCAATAATTAAAAATAAGTGTGATTTCTTTGTTGCAGCACTATTCATCTAAAAAGCTTAAATGGAATACAAAAGATTTATATTGTAATTTGGCTTCTCGAAAATGGAGGAATAGTTTTACTCTATTAACGTAAAATAAATCATATGCTTTGGATTCCTTATTTTATTTGTACAAGTCTATTTTATGTACTCGATTTATTGATAATATTGTTTATCATGTAATTGTTGTAATGAATTGACTTGTATAATTATTGTCGTTGTTAATATTAAATAATATAACACTTTAAATAAGAAACAGACAAACTACCTAAATACACATAAAACAAACTAGGCAGAAATACAATAATAACAGATTCCTTTAATCCTTGAAATTGTCCGGTAACATACAAAATTAACCATTAATAATTAACCTAACAAAAGTGTTAGGACAATTATGGAATTTAATCCATAAATTAAGGCAAAATAAGGAGTTTTCTTTTTTTGGCCTTTAATATGTAAATAAAGGTATGGTATGTTATATATATATGTGTGTGTGTGTACTATATATGTTAGTATAGTTCTCTAATGATGGAGAGTATAAATATGGCAAAGCTATAGGGGTGTAGGTCAGTTAAAAGCATGTAAAAGTCTGCCCAGTTAATCTTGCTACCAGTAGTATGACTTTGGAACTGATGTGAGACATCGCGTGTAATAATTACCCATGGTGGATGCGAGGTTAGTCCCATTTCTGTACGGTAAGCCTACCCAACTAATCTCGCTACTAGTACCTAGGAATAGTTAGACTAATTTGAGACATCACTATTTGAATTATGGGTCATAGAATGGATATCCTAGGATATGTCTACTTTGGGGTTAAAGATATTAAATGGTTGTGTTAAAGTCTACCTCTCCTATTTACGAAGTATTAAATGGTCAAGATTATCTCATAGGTGCGCATTAGATGGTCAGGATTATCTCGTATATACGTTAGTGGAAATCTCTTAGGGGAGGTCCACATCAGGGTTGAGGTATTGAATGACGGTTTTAGGGTTTGCCTCCTCCATATTTTAGAAGTATTAAGTGGCATAGAAGAGATTTTGCATAATGTCAGTTAAAGAGTACTTTAAGGGGATCGCCTAGGGTTAGGTATTAAATGGTTGAGAAGCCTGCCTATTTTCCAATTTAAGGGTATTAAGTAGCCTAGGTACTTCCTTCTTTAAGTTCGTTAAGATATGATTGAACGGGAAAAAGGTAGTTGTGAAAATGTGTATGTGCTAATATGGTACACACGGATCGTGTAATATGATGTATAACACACAAAAATATGACTAATCACAGATAATAGAAAATTCAGTAAAATAAAAAAAGCACACCAGAGATTTTTATACTGGTTCGGAGCACCGTCCTACGTCCAGTCCCAGACTTCTACCTGGATTTTCACTACCAACTACCTCGCTTCACCCGGAGGAACATGTTTACAACACCCGAGCAGACGAACGGGATTTCACGCCTCTAATACACCGAGGACTTCAACACTTGCCTCTTACAACACCGAGGACTTCAACACTTGCCTCTTACAACACTAAGGACTTCAACACTTGCCTCTTACAACACCGAGGACTTCAACAAAGATGAAAATAATTTTTTGTTGACGGTATGTGTTCTTGCTAACACTATTTTGTCACTTGTAGTACAAACTTCCTATAATCTTATCCTCAAATAGAATATTTGTATATATGAAGATTTGGAAGTGGATATCGTATTGAATCAAAAGAATGTTAAATAAATTTCAGGATTCAAAAACGATATATGATAGAATATGAGCAATTTGAGAGCTTGAAAGTATAAGATTGAGATCAATAGAATAGAGATTAGAATAATAGAAATTAGTTAGTTGGAATAATGATTTCATGATGTTTATATAAGGAATAAACAGGTGTAACCCTTTGTGAAAAGGTACGAACAAAGGTTATGATTATTGGTGAAGAGAAAGAGAAGCAACCGTTGAAGAAAAGGAAATGTCTATACAAAAGGTTGCTTTCTGTTTGAAAACGGTCGACAGGTCAAAAAGGACCAGTAGAAAGGAATTTGAATATATATACGTTATGTACACTTGTGCACGTTTAATTGTGCATTCTGGGCAGAAACGGTCGACTGCCATGTTTTGAACATTGTAGATCATACCAATCCAATCTAATTTAGGTTAGCATAGATTGAGTATACTCATAGATCATACCAATCCAATTTATACGAATACCCCCATAGATTGAGTATAATATCTTGAAATTTTCTTTATAGACGACATCAAAATTTCCTATTCTCGGTAAAAGAGAGTGCATAATAGTATGATGAAGAATTCTTGCAGAAGGCCGTAAACCAATAGACTTAATGCTATCCTTGTCATCTTCAATAAATTGATGGTTAATTTGATTACGGACATGAACATTGCAAAAATTACTTGAGAATTTTTCACCGATAAACGAAGAACCAAGAACGGTTGCCATCCTATCACATGAGATAAACACTTCTTTGCCACAAACAACGGACCAAAGACAATAATTAGGATTCTCTGGCTTGTTTTTCTCTAAATTTAGGTTAGCATAGAATAACTTGATCATTACATGGTTAATTTCCACATTGTTTTGATCAAAGTCAATTAGGTTTTCAATGTCGACATCCTTTGCTAAGCCAAGAATATGATAGCTATAGAAATCTGAAAATTTAACAAAAAAACCTGGATGGATTGTAAAATCCTTCATCTCATTCCACCTTTTGACTGCGATTGGATCCACAAGCCACTTCCTAACAGAGAGATCGATTGGTTGAGTTTCGGAGGTAGAAGCTTGCTTTAATTTCTTTTGTGGAGGAGCCATTTGGGTGAGATTGGTAGAAAAATTGATTTTAGGGTTATGAGAGTTTGTTTGGAAAAAAAAATGAAGAGATGGAATGAACAAATAACCGTATGTTCCTTTTAAAAAACAAAACAGCCCGAAACCAGTCGACCGCCCTGAAATCATCGTTCGACCGTTTTCTTACAGAAGCAAAAACGGTCGACTGGTGGTTTCTGGCCGGTCGACTGGTTTGCCTGTGAGTAGTTTTTCCTTCTTATTACTTGAATTTTTGAATGTTAACGATCCATATAATATTGAGTATATTCAAAACATGATATATATATATATATATACACATATAGTTCATAAAAACAAATACGAGAAAACAATCATAATATTGAAACAAATTTAATGAGAGGTAGAGGAATTATGGTCAGAAGTATCTTCTTTGACATCGGTGATGCGTGGTTTCCATGGCGACCATTTTTCTTTCGCTCCTTCATTCTGAATCCCATGAATTTGGGCTTCTAGAGGATGAAGGTGCATGAGGCATTGGCTCATATACGCCATGTTTGTTTGAACCACAAAAGAATGATGCCATTCTTTCTAGAAGAGATAGTCGTTCCGAAGTCAGTTGTTGCTCATAATGCAGCTGTCTTTGAAGATCGATTTGATGTTTTTGATAATGATGAATCTCACTGATCTTCTCTCTGGTATAGGGTGAACAAAACAACACCTTCTTTGCTCGTTTCGAAGTTGGCGTATTGCCAGGAGTATGAATGCATTGGTGATGACACTTTGATTTGTGATTTGGAGTTTCAGGAGAGTAATATTCTTCTGGCTCAGAACTTGTGACCGAAATATGGGACTTTTGAGCACACTCATCACAAATATGTGCCATAATGAACTATATGAATAAACTTTTAGGCTTAGATAGGAAGTGATAAAACAATATTTTTTGTCAAGCTTATATATATATATATATATATACATATATATATATATAAAATTCCTATATATAAGTTTGTGGATGAGATTTGTCATGCAAACTTGGCCGTAGAAAAAATTAGAAGCTCATATTCAATTTCCTAATATAGCAATAGCAAAAATAATCGGAAAAGAATATAACATTAGTGATTACTTATCAAGTTCTTTTCTTGAAATTAAACCAAGTTCTCTACGAAATTTAATGAAACTAGACTCAAGTAGAGGCTTAGTAAAAATGTCCGCTAGTTGACTATCAGTTTGGACATATTCGAGACATATATTTCCTTTTTCAATATTGTCTCTAAGGAAATGATGATGGATATCAATGTGTTTGGTTCTGGAGTGATTCACTGGATTCTTAGAAAGATTTATAGCACTTGTGTTATCACAGTATATAATAGAATTTGATAAATGAATATCAAAATCTTGAAGTGTTTGTTGCATGTATATTACTTGAGTACAAGCGAGAGCCGCTGATATATATTCAGCTTCACATGTTGATAGTGAAACACAATTTTGTTTCTTACTAAACCAAGAGACAAGTGATTTTCCAATAAAATGGCACGTACCACTTGTACTCTTTCTATCCATTCGAGAGCCTCCAAAATCAGCATCACTATATGATACTAATTCAAATGGACATTCTTTTGGATAAAAAAGACCAAAATCTTTGGTATTATTAAGATAACGAATTATACGTTTCACTGCTCGTAGATGTGATTCCTTTGGATCTGCTTGAAAGCGTGCACATAGACAAACACTCATCATTATATCTGGATGACTTGCTGTAAGATAAAGAAGAGAACCAATCATGCTTCGATATAGTTTCTGGTCAATATTCTTACCATTTTTATCTTTTTCAAGATGTGTAGTTGTACTCATAGGAGTAGGTTTTCCAGATGTGTTATTTAACCCGAAGCGTTTGACAAGATTTCCGCAGTATTTTTCTTGATTAATAAAGATACCATTCGGAAGTTGTTTGATTTGAAGTCCAAGAAAATATGATAGTTCTCCCATATGAGACATTTCGAATTCTTTGGTCATAATATTTGCAAATTCCTTGCAGAGTTTATCGTTTGTTAAACCAAAGATGATATCGTTTACATATATCTGAATAACTAGAATATCCTTTTGAGAATGTTTGATAAACAAAGTTTGATCGACTTTGCCTATTTGAAATCCTGAGTTAATAAGATAGCTACGTAGTCGTTCATACCAAGCACGAGGTGCTTGTTTTAAACCATACAGAGCTTTCTTAAGTTTGAACACATGGTCAGGATATTTTTCATGTACGAACAAAGGAGGTTGTTCGACATATACATTCTATTTGATAAATCCATTTAGAAATACACTTTTGACATCCATCTGATAAAGTTTGAAATTAGGTGACAAGCAAAAGATAAAAGGATTCTAATAGATTCTAATCGAGCAACTGGTGCAAAAGTTTCTTCATAATCGATACCTTCTTCCTGATTATTACCCTTGTGCTACTAATCTTGCTTTATTTTTGGTGATATTTCCTTGTTCGTCAGCCTTATTTTTATAGACCCATTTAGTACCAATAACTGACTGATCAGTTGGTCTTGGAACAAGTTCCCAAACATCATTGTGCTCGAACTGATTTAGTTCTTCCTGCTTGGCAATGATCCAGTAATCGTCTGTAGCAGCTTCTTTTGGATTCTTCGGTTCGATATTTGAGAGAAAAGCGACATGACCCATTTGGTTGAGTTGACTCCTTGTTCTGACATGTGATGTTACTTCACCGATTATAGTTTGGGCCGGATGGTCTCTTAATATCCTTGGTGGTGATTGTAACTCACATATTTGAGGAATATTCTCAATAATTATTTTCGAGTCAGAATCAACATTTGTGATGATTGGATTATCAGTGACTATTGTTTCGTCATCATCTGATATATTTTGAGGATTCTGATAGAATTCATCGAAAGAGACATGAAGTGATTCTTCAATAGTTTTGGTTTGTTTATTAAATATACGATAGGCCTTGCTTCGTTCCGAATAACCGACAAATATTCCTTCATCGGCTTTTGGATCGAATTTGCCAAGATGGTCTTTCATATTTAAAATAAAGCACTTGGAACCAAAAACTTTGAAGTACGAGATTTTAGGCTTTCTTTTGTTAAATAATTCATAAGGAGTATTCTTGGTAAGAGGTCTTATGGACACACGATTTAAAACATAACAGGCAGTTGCGACGGCTTCTGCCCAGAAATGTTTTGGTAAGGTGGTTCCATTCAATAATGTTCTTGCACATTCTTGTAAAGTTCGGTTCTTCCGTTCTACAACTCCGTTTTGTTGTGGAGTTCTGGGAAACGAAAAATTATGATATATACCTTTCTTTGTACAAAAATGTTCAAATTCATTATTTTCAAACTCTCTGCCATGATCACTTCTTATATTTTTAACTTTAATCCCTTTTGATTTTTGAATTCTTTTGACGAAAGATTTGAAATGATCGAAAGTGTCACTTTTGTTTTTTAAGAAAATTGTCCATGTGTAACGGGAGAAATCATCAACAATTACAAGCACATATCGACTGCGATTTATTGACTGAACCCTAGTAGGTCCAAATAAATCCATATGTAGTAACTCAAGTGGTTGTAATGTTGATATGACTTTCTTGGATTTAAAAGATGATTTGGTCAATTTTCCTAATTGACATGCGTCACAGATGTTGTTAACCTTAAAACTTATTTTGGGTAGTCCTCTAACTAGATCGTTTTTGGCTAGCTTGTCAATAGTTCTGAAGTTTATATGACATAAGCGTTTGTGCCATAACCATGGATCATTATCATTAGCCACAAGACACATATCTGAATTATGATTAATATTCATATTCAGAATATATATATTTCTGTATCTATAACCTTCGAAAGCTAAATTATGGTCTTTATCTAAAATACTACACTTATTATCCAAAATGGAAATTGTAAAACCCTTGTCACATAACTGACTAATACTAAGTAAATTGTGTTTCAAATTTCGAACTAGCATGACATTAGTAATGAGTGGTAAGTTAGATGTACCGCAATTGCTCACATCGCCTTTGCCGATGATATAGCCTTTTGAATTATCTCCAAAAGTGACGGAGCCACCATCTGAGTATGTAATATTTGTCAATAAGCTCTTGCCTCCAGTCATGTGCTTCGAGCAACCACTGTCTAATATCCACTTTCCTCTTTTCTTAAGCGGGACCTGCAAAAAATAAAATTAAGTCCATGGTACCCACTTTTTATGGGGTCCTAAGAGTTAGGTCTTAGGAGTCCAAACCCATACGGGTCCGTTATCCCCTTTATATATATAATTTGTATTAAGATGCACAGTATTCATGAAATTCTGAATATATTTGTTCCTAATCATATTGTTATTTTTTTTAGGAACCCATATTTCGATAGTCTTGATATTTTTCTTCTGAAATTTCACAACTGGTTTTGGTTTGGAATATAATAAACTAAGATTTTTCTTAGCTTCAATCTTTTGTACTTTCTTCTTCCTTTTATTACCAAGATGTTTCTTGGTTCCTTGTTTCTTATATCCCAAACCTTGTTTATTTGAAACAGATTGTTAACTTTCAATGATTTTTGTCAAATTTTCTCGTCCTTTGTTAAAGTTAGAAACATTTTGAGTAATGTTATCTAACTTAGTTTGTAAACTAGCCTTTTCTAGGTCCAGAATTTTGACTTTTGCCTTAAGCTCATGATTTTTAGTAGTGAGAGCATCATTTTTCTCTTTTTGAGTTTCAATTTCTTGACTCAAAAGAGATAATTGAGAGTCAACATTAGATGATGATTATTGAATTTTTTCAAGTTCTTCTTCTAATATTTTCTTCTCGTCTTTTAACATATCTCGTTCAAATTCTGCTCTACTCAAATCTGATTTGGCTTCTTTTAGCTGTCGTTTTATGTCTTTATATTTGACTATCAATTCAGCATTAATATCAAGTACTTCATCAAATGTAGGAATTTGTACCTCATCTTCTGTTGCCATGAAACAGACATTTGCTTGTTCATCTTCCGTATCATTATCACTTTCTGATCAGTCTGTATCATCCCATGTTACCGAGAATGCTCGTTTCTTTGATTTGTCCTTATTATATTTTAATTTGTCATTTTCTGACTTCTTCTTTTGCTCCGGACAATCGTTGTGCATGTGCCCCTTTTTGTGACAGTTGAAGCATTCTATAGCGGATGATGTTGGTTTATTTGATCCAGATTTCTTTTTGTTATAACGACTGGCTTTTCGCGGTTTTAGGAATTTTTTGAAACCTTTTGCTATGAATGCCAGATCTTCATCTTCAGACTCTGATTCATTTTCGTCTTTTTCAGCATGAAATGCCACGTTCTTCTGTTCTTCTTTTTGTTCCTTTCTAGTCTGCAAGTTAGCTTCATAGGACATTAGATTTCCTATCAATTCATCCGGCTTCATGACGGAAGGTCATTAGCTTCTGCAATTGCTAATACTTTTCCTTCCCATTCACTAGTCAGAGAATGTAGGACTGTTGAAACAACATCAAAATCAGAATACTTTTGTCCTAAGCCAATAAGTGCATGGTGGATAGTTTGAAAACGAGAATACATATCATTGATTATCTCATTTGATTTCATTTTGAAATTTTGAAATTGATTTTTCAGCATGGCTATTTTGGCTTGTTTAACCTTGTTACCTTCATGAGTGGTTTTCAGCGTTTGCCAAACTTGATATGCAGTAGTGCAGATACTAACACGGTTATATTCATTTTGGTCTAATTCACAAAACAACATATTTATTGCTTTTGCATTTACGGCTGCTGCCGGTTTCTCAGCCGCTGTCCATACTGAATAATCAGTTGTTGGATTCACTATTTCTTTTTGAGTAGCATTCCAGGCATCATAACTATTAGATTGCATAAAGAATGACATACGTGTTGCCCAATAGCAATAGTTAAGACCATTGAAAAATGGAGGTCTTTGTGTCGATTGACCTTCCGTGTAAGTGGTGTTTTGAGTGCTAGTACTTACGTTATTTGCATATTACAAGAATATATCAAATAACTGTGTTACGGTTATATGATGACCGTGCTCTGATACCAAATGAAAATGTGTACATGCTAATATGGTACACACGGATCGTGTAATATGATGTATAACACACAAAAATATGACTAATCACAGATAATAGAAAATTCAGTAAAATAGAAAAAGCACACCAGAGATTTTTATACTGGTTCGGAGCACCGTCCTACGTCCAGTCCCAGACTTCTATTTGGATTTTCACTACCAACTACCTCGCTTCACCCGGAGGAACATGTTTACAACACCCGAGCAGACGAACGGGATTTCACGCCTCTAATACACCGAGGACTTCAACACTTGCCTCTTACAACACCGAGGACTTCAACACTTGCCTCTTACAACACCAAGGACTTCAACACTTGCCTCTTACAACACCGAGGACTTCAACAAAGATGAAAATAATTTTTTGTTGACGGTATGTGTTCTTGCTAACACTATTTTGTCACTTGTAGTATAAACTTCCTATAATCTTATCCTCAAATAGAATATTTGTATATATGAAGATTTGGAAGTGGATATCGTATTGAATCAAAAGAATGTTAAATAAATTTCAGGATTCAAAAACGATATAGAATATGAGCAATTTGAGAGCTTGAAAGTATAAGATTGAGATCAATAGAATAGAGATTAGAATAATAGAAATTAGTTAGTTGGAATAATGATTTCATGATGTTTATATAAGAAATAAACAGTTGTAACCGTTTGTGAAAAGGTACAAACAAAGGTTATGATTATTGGTGAAGAGAAAGAGAAGCAATCGTTGAAAATGGTCGACAGGTCAAAAAGGACCTGTAGAAAGGAATTTGAATATATATACGTTATGTACACTTGTGCACGTTTAACTGTGCATTCTGGGCAGAAACGGTCGACTGCCATGTTTTGACCGGTCGACCGGTTTAGCCCTGATTGCACAGTTAATGTGCATTTATTCATATATATATATATATATATATATTCAAAGATTGAAGGTATAAGATTATTTGAGGATAGATCTTAACATAAATAACATTACTAACATACCAAATAATCAACCTCTAACATATGGAGCTCTTTGTGTCTCTTTAATGAATAACTTCTTTTTGTCGATCACGGCTTATCCCTTTGTCTTGTCGATCATGGCTTATCCCTTTGTCAGAAATCAAAAATCTATAAAAATCTTGATTCAACAAGTTGAACCTAATATAGTGTACTTCATAGTCGCGTTCATTCTCTTTTATAGTCATAGAGTTAGACTTGTAGGGTCGCTAGCCCATAGTTGGAGTCGTATGTAGAGAAATGCTCATAGTTGGAGATTTACGTAGGGAAATGCTCATACTTGGAGATATATGTAGATAAATTCCCATAGCTGGAGGAATACGTGGAGAAATATAACAAATACGTAAAGGCAAAATACTTATATGAATAATTACTATGCATATACTATAATTTTAAAAGCTGACATTTTCATTCGCCGGACATTATTGTTCTGACCCCCTCCTCATTACAACATACATGTTAGATTTGACGATGTGAGTAGAAGAGAAGATGAAAAAGGCTTAGTGGTAGTATTAATTATCTATTTATGTTTTGATGTACCCTAAAAAAATGTAGTTAACTTAGTTTTATGTGTTTTAATACATTGTACTTCTAAGACATGGATATCATGAAATGGGTAATTGTTTGATTATTGTATTTTATCCATTCCACCGTAAGGTTTCTGAAAGTATAGATAGATGGCTCCATGAATTGTTTATTTATACTAGCTAACAGCCAGGTGCGGAATGGACCTAAGGTTTGATGAGCTTTTATTGGTTGAAAATTAGGCATGTTTCAAAGAGGGTTATTATAATTTATGTATGTGAAGCACTCGGGCGGGCTGCCTGCTGAAGGAGTCGGAGCTGACAAGCTAAAGTGTCAGGCTTATAGGAGCATATGCATCAAGTGGCAAGCCAAGACACACACCGCTGTAACCAGGCAAGCCAGTTTGATGACGCAGGCCGCTCCATTTCACAATGTGAGAAATTGGAGCAATATTTTTCCATTTTAATCCGTACTCTTTCATAGGTGCGGGATTGTTAATCATGCAATTAATGCCATATTAAATACTACCACATGTTTCTCCATGCAATTAGCGGAGGAAGTTTACTTTCCTAGAAGCGGTAGAGAAGCTTCATCTTTTTGACATGTGATTTGACATGGGCATTGATGATAGCTAGATGGTTTAGATTTCCCCTTATGTAGCCGATTCAATGACTAATATGCATCCCCACCCTCTATATATACTTCTTCTCTCCTTCTCATTCTTTACTAGAAACTCATACATTGCCTTCATTAATTAGAGAAATGCAGAGAGCTTTCTTCATCTTCTCCACGTTCAGTCAACAACGAACTTCGTACTCAATCAGTAAGTGTTTTTTGTACCGATTGGTTGCATTTTTCACCATTCTTTTATTGACATCGGACTATTTTCGGGTATTGAATAGCTTTATAATTTTGAGCCATTGCTTTCCTTTTTAGCCTTTATCTCTTTTCGTATTTCACCTGCTTTCATTTTCATGTTATCCTGAATATCGCCATTGCACTGATGTACCTTTTCTACTATGGCATTAAATGGTCGGTATTGTGCCATAATAATGATTGCATGATGTTGAACACCTGGATGGATAATACTAAACTTTTGTGTTGTCGATATTACCAAACCGCCCCTCCTAATTAGAGTAGGAAGATGACACACTAAGCCTAGCCGATGATTAGGATTAAGTGGAGGGCTGATTGTAGTGTGCGCCACATGGTCAGCCTTAAGTTTAAGTTAGGACTTGAGTGATCTTATTGCGTGGTCGTGGGTCATTTTCACCAGTAGCAGGAGGATAGCTTGCCCCTGAGCCTAATCGATCTTTGAGTGGGTTGGGGTGGTTCAACTATCATGGTTGCTTATTATTGATTGTTGATAGCTAAGACTGCTTCTACTAACGGACGGGCTTTCCCTTTGTGCACTTCTAAGGTTTAGGAGGATCAGATTGTCCTAACCCGTTACTTGGACCACCATAGTTGCGAGAAAATAAACCTCGTTTATCCCCTAGCCAGTGACCTACCTAACCAACCCCGTACGAGCTACTTTACGTGGTCGGTAGCTTACATAAAGAGTGGTACGATACTCTCTCTTCATCTATTCATTATTAGGTTTCTCAATGAGCACCATATGGCATTCAGGTAGTTCACCTCAAAAAGTTACAGCCTACTAGCAAGGCTCTTTATTGTTTTCCCTAACTTGGGTATGCCAGAGCTACATCCCACCTTGATAAGGTTGATCTCCAAGCAATGCTGGCAAGATAAAACTAAAGCGGCCAGCTATTACTATCTCTAAGGAAATTACAATCCCCCTTTTCGGTCTATTGAGCAAGGCGTCGGGATATCGAGAACATTCTTCTTCATGCCGACAACCATCAATCCGACCCTCTCAACATGAGCCTTTAACTTGCTCAGTATGTTTCTTGCTTAGTGCATTTTTCTTTGAATTTCTTCAATAAGCACTGTTAGTTACGTGGACTGTATCTGCTAGATAAGGTTGATCGACGATGACGTCAGAAACCCAGCGATGATCTTAACAGAAGAGAATATCCATAGGGTAGGGTTGTTTGTCCCACGATAGGTAATAAGAGGTGGTGGAACCATAGTTAGGACCCAACTGTGCGATCGACTTAGCCAGCAGGGGTCATAATTAGAGAGAAGCCTTAGGTAGCGTTGGTAGTGGATATTGAGGAAGAGGATAAAGATACCACGTTGGTCCCAGATCCCAACGATGAGTGGGAGGCTTATGATCCAGCACTCTTGGAGGACGTGCTTCTAAATCGTGTAATTTAGCAGTCTTCCAGTTACTCTAGTACACTTAAGATGCCTAAGGCGGAGAGGATGGCCAGATGGGTGGAAGAGCAAGATACACCATTAAGCGAGGGCTACCCGTATGAGACCTCTTCTATCCGTAAGTCTCCGATCCGAGTAACCTGCACCTTTCCTCGGACACACTCGAAGGGGCACACCTAAAATGTTATTGTTACATTTTTATCTTAAATTTGTTTAATAATAATTATGATAAACTTTCAAATAATTTAAATAAACTAATTTATTAGATGATATATATTAAAAGATAATTAATTAAAATGTATACATATATTGATATGTATATATGATCAAACTATAAATTTTACAATTAACTATTTATCTTAAATAGTTTTAAAATGAATAATATAAAATTTCAAATTTTTTATATAAATTATATTAGTTAAATATAATTTAATTAGTAAAATTAAAATTAGAATTAGTTGCATATGATTTAATTTATATGAATTAAAATTTATTAAATATGATTTAATTAATAATATACATATATACATTATATAAGTTAATTAAATTATAACAATTATAAAAAAAATAAACTTATATAGCTATATATATATATAACAATGTAAGTGGAAATGTAAGAGCCCCAAATAGATTTCTGAAATACATACATATGTATGGTATGTATACCATGATTTTAGATGTGTCTGATATTTGAATTACGAGGATGTTCAATAAGAAACACATTACCCCTTAAATTGATATCACTCAAATTATATATATATTAAAGATTATGAATCTAAAATAAATAAAGGTGTCATCTACCATTAATATATTAATAGATTACTTGCATACTCTTTAATTGTTGAGAAACTCAAGCTAGGAATGTTATATGTAGTACTATTAGTATATTGACTAGCCAAGGTAAGATACATGCATGTCTTTGTTGAGAAAACTCAAGGTATGTGCATTATACTTAGGCCGCCACGAAATGGTAGATACGAGTGAATAATCTCTCTCGGTTTATTGAGAAAACTCAAGGTCGAGGTCGAGATTAGGACAAAGACCACAATGAGGAGTTGCATGTGATACAACCAATAAAGAGTTATCCATCACGTACGGGCCTATAATTTGTTAAGCAAACTCAAGGTCAGAATCCCTAGGCAAGCGAATCCTAACACCCACTAGAGGAATCATAAGATTTCTATAGTTCTCTTAGGGTTTAGAAGCATATAAAAATCTAGTGGGAGCCTTATTAGAAAAATGAAATGAACACATTTAACTTCTCTAATATTGTGAGAATATCCACAAAAGTTAAAATAATCTACTTTGATAATTTTACGCAATTAAATAATCGATAAAAAAAATTATTAGTTAAAATTTATAAATGAGATGAATTATTATTAACATAGAAGTATAAAATATGATACCAATAAATCTTTTGGCATGTTGTCAGTTCAAGACCTAGGCATGAGCCAAATTATAGAACTACTAAATATTCGTACCCCTGTTGCTTAATTGTTTATTTGTCCAAGATCGTGTATTGTCTTTTATGATTTTTGAACTCTAAAGCAATAAAAGAATATGGATATTTGATCCATATTCGATTACATATAAATGTTATGTAGTGAACAATCTTGATTCATATTGTACGAAACCTTGATGAAATCAGTTCATTCAAAATGATCAAGTAAACCATAACTACATCATGTATTCAACACTTTTTATTATAGTAAGGATCTTATTGTGTTAAATGTAACATTAACCCAAGAGCTACAAGATGGACCTAGAAATTCAATCACTGGAATGTCAATTTAATAAGTTTGCATAAGGTGCAACTTATTCGATATCCTTGAATTTTAAGGCTATTCGAATGCACTTTTGTAAAGAATTTGGTATAATCTTGTAGTAAGGATTTCATTTAAATGGTTTCACCAATTAGAAAAAAATACAAAAGTGTGAGAGCAGATGTAGCTTAGGCACAATTGGGAAGAGAGTGAATGGCCACTTATGCTTCACGAAAAGACATCGGGGATGGGAATTGTATAAAATACTAATAAATACTTATATATAATGCGAGACTTGATTTGTATTGCAATAGTATTTTCATATAGAAAATTATTTTTTATAATAGTTTTTTCTTCAAGTTCAAGGTATTTGATTTAAAACCCGTGACTGTAAATTAGTTACAGTAAATGAAATAAATAGCCCACATTAAGTGGATGAACGGAGATTCATATTTCACATATTGTTATAGTAATGACAGAAATAGTGGGAGCATACCATATGACATTTAGTAGTGGTTGCATTAGGTTATGAAAGGTTGCCTTCGTACGATATCAAATATTATTTATGAAATAATAAATGTTTTCAGTTGTGACTGAATATAGGTATAGTTTTATTTAAAGATGAATATTATGAATATTCGTTACAAGATAAATTTGTAATGATGGTATTTGGTTTTATAAAAACAATGTACTTTGACTGTAAAAAATACAGAAGTATCTAAAAATTTTATAATTATTCTGGAATTATGTTCTAAGCTATATCTTTGAGAAATAATTCAATAATCATTCATATCATATAGTACTAGAGAATTGTATCTCAAATGATTAAGGCCAATGCACTCATTCATTGGAAGTGACAAAAGAGTTTGTGAAAACTTCTGATCGATACATATAGATATATGCAATAATAAGTCTAAAGATACCAAAATGGTTGCACATAATTCATTGAATTTATCGATGAATTATCACAAATGTGAACATGTGTATTTGATACATATGTGGCATGCCTATGATAAGTTCATAGAATATAAAATGAAAGTAAATAATAAAACATGCAAAAGAAAACGTAACGATTCGATTTGATCGAATAGATTAGTATATTGGAAAAGAATTCATAATGTACCTAAAACTAATAAAATTCTATCCCAAAAGTCACTTCTCCCCATGATACATAATGATATATCGATAAAGAGTAATCTGACTTTGTTGGAAGATGATGAGTGAAGTTAAGTTTAAGTCCTTCTGTAAGAACGCGTACTTAAGATAAATACATAAGGTTAAGTATATTTTCATCCGAAGCATAGTTTATGCGTTCATACAAGAGAAGATTTGATAAGAAACCCCAACATATCCTAGGTCAAAGATTTAACTATAGGATCGATTCACCCTAGGGTGAATAGGGTGATACTGTTAATTATAAAAAGTATTGCGGAAGCTTATAAAATTATTTCAACACAGATAAATCAAAATTATAACAGCATAAATAATAGCAGAATAATAAATGCAGAAATAGAACGACACAGAATTTATCCAGCTTCGGCAAAACCCTGCCTACGTGCTGCCCCCAAGATTCTACTAGAAATTAAGTAGTCACATGCTTACACACGTAAACTCGCGACACCCGCTACTGACTAACCTAACTCTACGCTCAAAACCCTGCCACAACTCAGCCACTGAGTTGCGAATGGACAAACTACGCCATGTAGTTTGTCTCCTAGTCACACGACTAGTAATTACACAATTTTCAAAAGAAAATACAATTTAAAAACAATTTAAATAAAACAAAAACCCTAACAAAACCCTAATTAAATCTCAATTAAAAATAAGGCCGGCCCAATTTAATTTATCACAAAAAGAACGCGACCTCCTTTATTTCTTTTATCAATGTTGGCCGTTCCTTTTTCCTTAAAAAAATGGTGCTCGTTCCTTTTTCCTTTGCTTGCAAATTAGGGCTTTATATAAAATCGAAGAAGCCGACTTTAATTAGTTCGATTAGGTGGGTTGTTCTAATGATTGCTTGACGATCGATTGTATTTTTCACTTTGCACACGGCTGCTCCTTCTCGATCGAGTTCGGTGATTTGGTATATGATTTATTCCTTTTGCTTTATTGTTATGCTTGCTTGAACTCCATTTTCTTTGTAGCCGATGGTAATTGGGTTTTAATATAGGGTTCGAACCCCCTGATTTTCGTTCGTATATATTTATTTGAATTTGTCTTTGGCCATTTGATTATTATTGAACGATGGTGATTTATCTGACTTAGTCATATAATTTCGTTGCTTGATACTCACGGTGTTGATTCTTAGCTTGGTCAATTTACTTGGCCACCATGGTTTCGAATTTGAACGGTTCATTTTCGTTCTTTTTGACTTCGGCTTGTGATATTGTTTATGTGATGATTTCTGACCCGCGTGGTTGAACTTGCTACTGTTGGTTTCTGACTTGGTTCGATGTTGACTTCGGCATTGATTGAATTCATTGCTGTAGCATACTTGACTTGTTTTGTTCTTTGTGCTTGTTAACTACTACTTCTCTGTCTTGTTCAACTTGATGTTGCTTTGTGCTATTGAGCTTTGTTCGAACTCGTATCACTTGAGTCTGCACTTGCATTATCCAGTTTCACAGCTGCATTCCTGGATATGCACTTGAGTCTGATACTTTTCGAGGCTTGTTCTGTCCAGATTCATTTAGTTGTAGCCTTTATGCATTGTTCATGTCTTTAACTTGTACTGTCCAGTTGAGTTTACATGTATTGAGCTCTGGTTTCATTTTCATGTGCTGTTTAGCTTGTTGATGATTTGATGTTGCATTAAGTATCCCTGTGTTTAGTATTGGTGCACTTGGTTTGTGATTCACTGTTGCATTTGTTTTGGTTGCTGCATTGAGTTGTTTTCATGTGTGACTTGAACTTGGTTTGGATTTTTGCTTCGAGCACACTTCTGGTTTGATGTGCACTATCCCTGGAGTGTGCTTGCATCTGAGTTGTATTCATGTGTGATTGTGCATCCATGTTGTCCAGTCTTGCATATTTTTTTCATGTACAATCTGCTTGGTGTATTTGAGTCAATTGTTTCATTTTGCCTATACTCTTCATGTGTACTTTGGAGTTTGTTGTCTATATTTATTTGAACTTAGTTGATGTTTTGGTTTTGACTTAACTTGATATTGTCACTTGTTCATTGTAGTTTGATTTGTGCACTGACTTGAGTTCAAGCCTTTTTCATACTGCTGGTTGATCAAAACTACCACTTGGTTTGACTTTTTGCTATGATATTGAACTTGATCATTTCATGAACTTGCACCTGCGTGAATCCAGCTTGGAACTCAGGTTTGACCTTGTGCTGATATTGTGACATTATTTTTATTGCACTTGAGTTGAACTCGGCGTTTTGGGTTTGACCTGTGCTCACCCGTCCCTGTAATTTTATCAAGTGTATATATCGGTGTGCACGGCCTTATGGCATATACAGTGATACACTATGTATGTCATAAGCTATTCGTGTATGATGAATTAAATGATGACGAACAACCCAAATAACTGAGGCAAATATTATTTTCAAAATCCATATTTTATTTTATACTGCAAAAATATTTTATTTTCAATTTTACTGCTTCAATGTATATTTTGCAAATGCTAGATTCACATTGGAATGAAGTTGAAGATCAGTACAAGTTGAGTGAATGAGTGATATGTAGTGAGGTGCAATTTAAACGTGAACCGTAATTTAATCAAATTTGTATTGTAATTGAAATTGTGTATAGTGAGAGTTTGAAATTTGCACTATTCCAAAATTGTAATAAATATTTGTTTGAATAAAATTTCTGTTTAAATTCAAATTCTGTGTTATTTATTCATTCAGCAAATATTTATTTAATCTATGAAAAATAAAATAGTACATTAACAAATACATTTAAATGAATATACATATGTTTATTATCATCAAACAAAAATCATAGCAATAGCATATTCAACAATCTCCCCCTTTTGATGATAACAAACATATATTTAAGATTTTGAATATGTTAAATGTATTTAATCATTGATATACTCTAATTGCTCCCCCTATTTAAATGCTTCCTCTCTACACAAAGCTCGCCCTTCATATATGCAAACAATTAAAAATATGCAAATGAGCCTAGATGCAAATAGAAAATATTTGACCTTCGCTTGATTTTATTTAACAAAATCTTAACTTTTCTCTCCCCCATTTGTTATGAGCAAAAGAGTAACAGTGTTAGAAAAATGGAGATAAAGTGATAGATATTAATCCAACTTTAAAAGTCAATTGAATATAAATATTAAATTTCAATAAAAAATCAAACAAAAATCATAAATACTTTGTTAGGCGCATATTCCACTTTTAGAATGATGGGAATGATGTCATCTTATAAAACCATACAGTTGTGTCTATTCATGGTATATTTATATCAGGAATTTGAATATCTACCAACCATGCATAACCGTTAGGACTTTTAAATGAGATTAGTCGTATTCCAAATTTTAAAAAAAATGAATTCAAGTATCTTCTAACCACGCATAACCATGAGGACTTTTAAATGGGATTAGAATCAACTTGTTTATTTTAAAAAATGAATTTTGATATGTGTTCCATTCATGCATAACCTAAAGGACTTTTAAATGAGCATGGAAGCACATAACAAATTCCAAGTAATTCACCCACGCATAACCGTGATGATTTTTAAATGAGAGTGAATACTTTGGATTTTATTTTTATTTTATTATTATTATTATTATTAAGTTTTTTATTTTATTAAAAATGTAAAATGAAAAACGAATGATTCCTATTTAAAGTACCACATATTGACAAACTATATTGAATTTTGATGAGTGATGGTTATTAAAAATATGATAAAAATAGAGATAGTCATAGAATTTTTACCAACAAAAAGTTTTATAACTCTTGTTTAAATTTCTAAAGAAATTTACTAATTATACCGTCTCGAGTCATAATATATGATAAATATCAACACTCGTCACTTTTTCAATCACTATTTGTCTTTTCGATAATTATTAGGGAGTCGGATTAGTCAAAATAGTCATTTAAAATAAAATTCAAAAATAATTATAAAATCAAATTTTCAAAATGACTGATCTGAAAACATGGTCAAAAATGATTTTCTAGAAGGGATTATATAATAAAAATTTCTGCTATTTTAAAATTATTTGAAATGAAAAATATGCAGATATTTTCTTTAAAAAACGATGCAGTTACTAAATGTCTCAACAAAAATCACGTTCAACTAGTAATTTTTCTATTAACTAGATTACCAGTGTAATCTACATCTGAATTTCTCTTTCACTCAAAATTATCATTAATTGAATCCGATAGTCCAGGCCATGAAGTGTGCAACAAAAATTCTCAAAATCAATGACATTCTCTTGAATTTGAATTGAAGCCGTGTAAATAATCAACAACCATGAATATAGAGTTAGCCGTAAAATAACCAAATGTATTATCATCCAATAAAACACTATTATTAATCCAAACTAACATATATGAAGTAATTCAAAGGATCTAGAGATTTTTATAGTGTTCTTGGCATAAGAATATAATTGGCTAACAATTTTGAATAAGTCAGAATCAAAATCATCATTATTTGATCATCACATTATTGGCTGATTTAACTCAGATTATGGTGCAGATTATCACATTTAATATATTGTTCAAATATACCATTACCTTTTTTACCTTTACGATATTTGTCATCGTTGTCCATTGTGATTCTGTCACCTTTATACTAGGCTAAGGAACTTTGCTTTGTCGCCCGTTGTGTTTCTGGAACAGCCAGAATCCAGATAACACTGTTGTTGTTCCTTAGCCTGCCACCACTCCTACACGATAAAAGATTTTTGTGACCTATTTGTTTTTATAGGTCCATGATTGTTAGTGGTAGAATTTTTGAAAAATAATTTTGTGGAGTCCCAAAACGATTTCTGTACGTTTCCTTTTGGCACCTGGATTTGTTTAATTTTGAGAGATTTTATATTTGTGCCTTTTAGAACCCAAATTGGTATAGTTTTCACGTGTTTGGGTCTGTACCAACAATTATTGTGATTGTGTCCATATTTTCTACAAATTGTGCACATAGAATTGACTTGATTAATTTTGCTTTTAACATTTTCAGATTGATTATACCCAAGTCCTTGTCTAACTATATTAACAGTTTGTTTTCCTAATAGCATATTCAACGTTTTTTCACTTTTAGAAAATTTATCTAAAGTCGTTGACAATTGTTGGACTTGTGTTTTGAGAGATTCATTTTCGTTTAACAATTGTGTGCACTTTTTAATAGAATTTTCTCTCCTAGTATTTTCACTTTCTTGTAAAATCAGAATTTCATTTTCAAGTGATTTTATATTAATTTCTGATTTTTTAATTTCTTCTTCAAATAATGGACACTTATCACACTTAGGGATCCTACTTTGATAGGTTTTAACTAATTGATCAAGTTGTTTATTTAATTCTATCAAATTATCTCTTTGTGATTCAATTTTAGCATACTTTTTCCTAAGTCGTTCAAAACAGTCATTTACTTCGTGGAAATATATAAGTAATTCTGAGTGAGTGAGTTTTGATACCTCTCTTAGCTCGTCATCGTCGCTATCAGTTATATTTCCTTGAAGGCACATATCTGCTTTCTCATTTTCACTGCTAGTACTTTGATTATCTTCATCTCTTGTATTCCACGTAGCTGCAAAACTTCTCCTTTTTGATTTCTTTTCAAAGTCGCGTCGATTTTGAGGATAATTGAGCTTGATGTGTCTGGGTTGGTTGCACTTGTGACAGATGATCTTCTGTTCTTCTGAGTAGTTTAGTGCTTTTGCTATTCTGATTTTCAATTTTTGATTTCGAGCTAGATTTCCGTATTTGTAATTCCACCTTTTGAATTTCTTTATTATCAGCTCCAATTCTGCTGCTCCATCATCATCATCACCACCACTTTCTGTTCTTCCTTTAAGAGCTATTGATTTCTTTCGAGTGTCACCTCCTTCACGCTCTTCCTTGAATTTCATTTCTAGCTCATAAGTGGTGAGATTTCCGATGAGTTCTTCAACTTTCATCTGTTTTAAATCTTTTGATTCTTGAATGGCAGTCACTTTGGCTTCAAAACTTCGTGGAAGGACTCTGAGGATTTTTCGGACTATCTCCAACTCTGTGTATGATTTTCCGAGAGCTTTTGATTTGTATACGATATTGGAAAGTCGTCCATACATCTCTTTGACATTTTCTTCCTTCGCCATTGTGAAGTTCTCTTATTCGCTGCTTAACATGGCAAGGCGAGATTCTTTGACTTGAGATGTTCCTTCGTGAGTCACTTCTAGTGTGTGCCATATTTCCTGCGTAGTTAGACAATGTGAGACACGATTAAATTCAAATTGATCCAATAAACAGATAATAGAATTCATAGCTTTAGCATTAGTATTTTGTAATTTATTTTCTAGTTCTGTCCATTGATCCTTTGGTTTCTCTATTTCCTGATTATCTACAATTATAGTTGGTGCTCTATAACCTGTCTCAACAATATTTCAAGCGTTAATGGTTTTCATAAAAAAATTCATTCTATTTTTCCAGCAGGCGTATTCACCATTGAACATTGGCGGTCTAACTATGGATTGACCCTCAGCAAAAGCAGTATTAAAAGAAGCCATTTTAAAAATTCAAATTTTGAAATCAAAAATTGGTTTTTGAAAAACGAAAATTTTAAAAACAAAAGTTGACTTCTATTCCTAGCTCTCATACCACTTGTAGGATAAATTTCACCCTAAAGGGGGGGGGGGGGTGAATAGGGTGATACTGTTAATTATAAAAATTATTGCGGAAGCTTATAAAATTATTTCAACACAGATAAATCAAAATTATAGCAGCACAGATAATAGCAGAATAATAAATGCAGAAATAGAACGACACGGAATTTACCCAGCTTCGGCAAAACCCTGCCTACGTGCTGCCTCCAAGGTTTCTACTAGAAATTAAGTAGTCACACGCTTACACACATAAACTCACGACACCCGCTACTGACTAACCTAACTCTACACTTAAAACCCTGCCACAACGCATCCACTGAGTTGCGAATTCTCAAACTACGCCACATAGTTTGTCCCCTAGTCACACGAATAGTAATTACACAATTTTCAAAAGAAAATACAATTTAAAAACAATTTAAATAAAAAAAAACCCTAACAAAACCCTAATTAAATATCAATTAAAAACAAGGCCAGCCCAATTTAATTTATCACCAAAAAGAACGCGGCCTCCTTTATTTCTTTTATCAATGTTGGCCGTTCCTTTTTCCTTAAAAAAATGGTGCTCGTTCCTTTTTCCTTTGCTTGCAAATTAGGGCTTTGTAAAAAATCGAGGAAACCGACTTTAATTAGTTCGATCAGGTGGGTTGTTCTCGTGATTGCTTAATGATCGATTGTATTTTTCACTTTGCACATAGCTGCTCCTTCTCGATCGAGTTCAGTGATTTGATATGTGATTTATTCCTTTTGCTTTACTGTTATGCTTGCTTGAACTCCATTTTATTTGATGCCGATGATGATTGGGTTTTTATATAGGGTTCGAACCCTTTGATTTTCGTTCGTATATATTTATTTGAATTTGTCTTCGGCCATTTGATTATTCTTGAACGATGGTGATTTATCTGACTTAGTCATATAATTTCGTTGCTTGATACTCACGGTGTTGATTCTTGGCTTGGTCAATTTACTTGGCCACCACGGTTTCGAATTTGAACTGGTCGATTTCGTTCTTTTTGACTTTGGCTTGTGATATTGTTTATGTGATGATTTCTGACCTTCGCGGTTGAACTGGCTACTGTTGGTTTCTGACTTGGTTCGATGTTGACTTTGGCACTGATTGAATTCATTGTTGTAGCATACTTGACTTGTTTTCTTCTTTGTGCTTGTTAACTACTGCTTCTCTGTCTTGTTCAACTTGATGTTGCTTTGTGCTGTTGAGCTTTGTTCGAAATTGTATCACTTGAGTCTACACTTGCATTATCCAGTTTCACAGCTGCATTCCTGGATATGCACTTGAGTCTGATACTTTTAAAGGCTTGTTCTGTCCAGATTCATTTAGTTGTAGCCTTTGTGCATTGTTCATGTCTTTAACTTGTACTGTCCAGTTGAGTTCACATGTATTGAGCTTTGGTTACATTTTCATGTGTAGTTTAGCTTGTTGATGATTTGATGTTGCATTGAGTATCCCAGTGTTTAGTATTGGTGCACTTGGTTTGTGATTCAATGTTGCATTTGTTTTGGTTGCTGCATTGAGTTGTTTTCATGTGTGACTTGAACTTGGTTTGGATTTTTGCTTCGAGCACACTTCTGGTTTGATGTGCACCGTGCCTTGAGTGTGCCTGCATCTGAGTTGTATTCATGTGTGATTGTGCATCCATGTTGTCCAGTCTTGCATATTTGTTTCATGTACAATCTGATTGGTGTATTTGAGTCAACTGTTTCATTTTGTCTGTACTCTTCATGTGTACTTTGGAGTTTGCTGTCTATATTCATTTGAACTGTTGATGTTTTGGTTTTGACTTGACTTGATATTGTCACTTGTTCATTGTTGTTTGATTTATGCACTGACTTGAGTTTAAGCCTTTTTCATACTGCTGGTTGATCAAAACTACCACTTGGTTTGACTTTTTGCTATGATATTGAACTTGATCATTTCATGAACTTGCACCTGTGTTGAATCCAGCTTGGAGCTCGGGTTTGACCTTGTGGTGATATTGTGACATTATTTTTATTGCACTTGAGTTGAACCCGGTGTTTTGGGTTTGACCTGTGCTCACCTGTCCCTGTAATTTTATCAAGTGTATATATCAGTGTGCATGGCCTTGTGGCATATACAGTGATACACTGTGTATGTCACAAGCTGTTCATGTATGATGAATTAAATGATGACGAACAACCCAAATAACCGAGGCAAATATTATTTTCAAAATCCACATTTTATTTTATACTGCAAAAATATTTTATTTTCAATTTTACTGCTTCAATGTATATTTTTGTAGATTGCTCAAATGCTGGATTCACTTTGGAATGAAGTTGAAGATTAGTACGAGTTGAGTGAATGAGTGATATGTAGTGAGATGCAATTTAAATGTGAATTGTAATTTAATCAAATTTGTATTGTAATTGAAATTATGTAAAGTGAGAGTTTGAAATTTGTACTATTCAAAAATTGTAATAAATATTTGTTTGAACAAAATTTCTATTTGAATTCAATTTTGTGTTATTTATTTTGTTCAGCAAATATTTATTTAATCTATGAAAAATAATATATTACATTAACAAATACATTTAAATGAATATATATATATGTTTATTATCATCAAACAAAAATCAAAGCAATCGCATA
Organism: Allium cepa; assembly: GCA_030765085.1. Lineage (NCBI taxonomy): Eukaryota > Viridiplantae > Streptophyta > Magnoliopsida > Asparagales > Amaryllidaceae > Allium > Allium cepa. The sequence goes on along the minus strand of CM060941.1, from coordinate 293,298,452 downwards.
TTCAACATTAACAGGCTGTGTGAGTCAAAGGGCTGCATGTAAAATTCGTTCGTGAGTGATCTGATGGACCACCCCAAAGGAGTTTAGGACCAACCAATATTGGTTGACCAATTTATGTAATGAATATAAGTTTCATAAACTAAAATCCAATGAGGTTTATACATATATAAAAGCAATTCCATTTTTTTTATGAATACCTATTTTGTTACATCAAGAAACAATTATTTCGAAAAACACCAACTTTATGACAATGAATTTATATTAGAAATTATTGCTAGTAAAATGGACTTGGATATGATCCAAAGATAAAAATTATTACAAAGGATGAAATGTAATTAAGCAAACATAAACAGACACAACGCATTAGAATGTCTAATAAGAATTCTCACACATTAATGAGAAACCATGAGTTTTCTATCAATGTCGAGAAAAGAATTCCCTAGTTTCCAATAAGTTATTAATAGTATCGACTCTACATATGGAATGATGCACAAATTTGCAACGGATTCCACATATATTATCAAAATATGATTTTAGTAGTTATACCCAAATGGATATAGTCCATCAGTCGTAAATATATCTTTGAGAGAAAGGTCAATACAGTTGGAATATAGTAAGCAACATTGATAAGAATAAACATCATAAATATCATAAATTTCAGTCGTTGAGATTAACATAACAGATTCATCATTCAATGTGCTTAAAGTAATTTGAATTTTAGTTGCAAAATTATCGCCAATATGATTTTGAGTTTTGGAACATTTGCTGAACAAAATTCCAAATGATGATTTAGAATAAACTATTCACACATAATCAAGTAGGGTGTGAAATATAAATAATCAAGTATCATGATTCATGTGAGTGTACACCACAACAATAACAGGCATACAATCAAAATGGCTAAGGCATGTTTGCTAATTGTGAAGGATTCCATGGAGATGCCTATAGTATTTTGAGAACGGTCCTCCTGCACAAGGATTAGAGATATCCTCCCGAAGCCTCGTACATCCCCAGATGATACACATAGGAAATACATAGCTGGCTACAATGTGAAGCTGATTGCACCACTCACGCATGCATAACTATAGGTATATATAGGGTAGAGTTTCCTGCACCTTTGGGTTAGCTAAACCCCTAGCGATGCATCCTATCTTTGGTTTTAGTCATATCCGCTGGTAAGGTTACATTCGACATTCCAGCATATGAGTCACAACTCGAACAAATCTCGGAACCACACATGGATTCCAATGTCTCAATAGGTCGGAACCACACATGGATTTCCACATCCTGAATAGATCATGAACAACTACATGTGTTTGTGCACCTCAATCAGATCTCGAATCTTCACATAGATCCTAGCATTTCGAACTAATCACGAACCTCTGCCAAAGCATAACACACATATATGGTTTTGGAGTTGTTATAGTTTCGAGTCATCCAATATAAGTACACTTCCCTGCTTACTAGATGCCCCGAAACCAATCGATAGTTTTTGGTTAACTCAATCCTGGTTCTTTCGAAAATAAACGGACAATACGTAAGAGTGGATATCACTCCTAACCATATGATTTTTCTTACCATTTATCCTAGAAGAGAAAAACAAGATTATACGTACATTATAGCATCAACAAAGATAACTATAAATTCCCATGTTTCTTCTAGATATTTTCAGAGTTATATTTTGTCAATTTCAACAATAATAAGAATGATCTCACAAAGGAAACTAAGTCCCCTATACTTTACATGCAACACACTAGGCATGATCGACACATACAAGCACAATCAAGTCATATAAATGATTTCTAATCCCCTTTTTCATTAATTAATCCTTTATTCATTAAAAATTCCTTTTTCTACTTGTGTATATATATACATATAAACTATCTTTACAAAGGATATATACAAGTATTCAACAATCCCTATTCATTGGTACCTTTTCCAGTACTTCCAAAAGTATTCGTATACTTATCCCAACGGTATAAGTATATTCATAAATCATTAACAAAATTTACTTTAAAATATAATCAAAGAGGCTAAAAACAAATGTTACTTACACATTGCTACTATAAACATTTTCTCTCTTTCTACTTGAAAACTTATGCTTTTCTATCTTTTTCCCGAAAGATTCGATACTTGTTTTTATCTTTAAAATTCCATTATTAAAGAGATAAGTGTATTCACAAACATTTAACAATATTTTCCATCTTTAAAAATATTATTCAAAGGTTTAAAAACAAATGTTACTAAAACATTATTTACAACAAACCCGAAACACTTCATAAAACCATTCCTTTTAACTGAAATACTAAGATCCAAATTTACTTTTATCACTTTATAAAAACAATTAATTTAGCAAACCATTTATTTTGACAAAAGTGTTAAAATCCAAACCTTCCCTTATTACTTTATAAAAGGCTTAATCTACTTTTTCAATTTATGCATTTACTAAAAACCTCTTTAAAATGATATTTATATTGCATAAGCTTCTTATTACTTTAATAATGAAATAATTACTAATTTTCTAAAAACTATAAATACTTAAAATGTACTTTAGAATAATTGAAATACTTATACTATGGTTTAAAACATTTATTCTAAATATTACTTAAAAATTCTTATTATATAATTTATTAAAAACCATGTTTTATAATTTAAACCTCTTTACTTTTAAAATTCAGAAATAATTCTAAAAACATGTTTAAAATTCAACTTTCTCTTTTAAAATACTTTAATACCATTTACAAACTACTTTAAAAAAGAATTGGAAAAATATGTAAAGTAAAACCCTTTTATACTTTACTAAAAACTGAGAATTTCAACATAACTTTGTTTCAAAATTTCAATAACTTTCCAAACCAGTTCCTTTAGGTCAAACACACCTAAAATATTTGTGTAGAACAACCTAATCTATATATCCATAATGTATTCACATTTTCTTTTACCAATTTAACAAGTGTCAAATACAGGGGATTTCAAAGTGCGTTCATGGTGACTATTTCGCTTCAACCATTCACAAACTTTTCAACTTTTCACATAACAGTATCAAACATGTAAACAAGTAGTCTTGGCCACGATATAGAGGGTTGTAAGAGAGATTATACTACAATAATGTTGTCACTTGTTTCAAAAGCAAGGAGAGGTTCTGTAACAGCCTGTGAATTCATATCCCTTTGAGTCGACGATAATCTCCATTAGTTCAACTCAAAGTAGACGGAAATATGAATCGTTATAGTAAAAGAAGAAAGAGGTATAAGAAAAAGTAGGAAACAACATCAGAATCTCACAATTACAGTGGAAAAATTATGATATATAACAACAGATTTTTATACAAAAGAATCTGTAACTGTAATACTTACAACCATCAAAGTACAACACAATCCATAGCACGCAATTGGACAACTATCATAATATGTCCTCGTAAAAGCTGACTATACAGCTTACACTACACAACGGAATATACGTCAAGTACATGTGATACGTCTCGCCATCCAGCTCGTCTCCTGAGCTCCACAACATCCTATCCTATATCTGTCATATTCTGTCTGACTGGAGCATTATAATAAAATAACACCCGAGTCAGTCTGGAAAACCAGCGTGAGAAAACACACTCAATTGGACTATTAAAGTTTTCAAAATCCTTTGAAATCAAAGGTATCTCGTAAGACCACGCCACAATTAAACATGCCAGGTTTTTACCTTACGATAACCTAAAACATTTTTATCAAATTCATCTAATATTATAATAGTGTCTATAGAAAGTAAAATAGAATACAGCTGAAATGCTTGCATCTCACGTTCCAGCATAGTTGGGCACAATCAAAACCGTACATGTGCTTATTGGAAATTGGATTCCATACAATGACAACCAATGTTAATTTTCCCTTTTGAAATAAATCCCTAATTTGGATGTGTGTTTGTTGATAGTTAAATAGCCGACTATCAAATATGGACAAAACATAACTTTGGAAATATCTAGGAGAAACATGTGAGTTATATGACCCAATTGTCTCCGATGATGCTATACTGTGCGTATAAATATCACTTTGTTCTCCTAGGACAAATGATAAGGAAATCCGTCCACTAACGGTTAGGAGATGATCTCCACTTTTATCTTTTATTGTTTATTTCCTAAAAAACTGAGGTTGAGTTTACAAGAAATTATCAAACGTTGTTTTGAAGAGACCAGATCGAATATGCTATCCGAAAACCACTTTGATCCAACTTAAATGCTTCGAAATGAAGACATCTTGAAGATGATGGAATGGAAGGTGGAGCTCTTTGAAGTGCAAGGGATGCTTGCTACTAATCTCAAGGGTGATTTCAAAATGGATGTAGTAGAAGTAGTGCCTTAGGTTTTTTCATTTCCTGAGCAACTTGTATGGATGAATGCTGGCATTGTATTATAGCTTGGAGGGCAGTGTTAGCATTCCAAGTAGGAAGTGCTATATAAAAGGTAAAATGTAGCCTTAAGCCTTATCAACTGAGAATGACTAAAACTGGAGAGATGCAGCAGGGATAAGTGGGTTGCTTCCAAGTAGAGTATGATCATCCCTATCTAGAGTAGATATTATCTCTCATTTGTATGCTTTGGGACCCATTAACGGAGGGGTGATCATATTTGGTAGTACTAGTCAAATGGTAGGCCAGTTCTGCGTTGGTAAAGGATCCTGATGAGGTCCTCGGTGTTATTTTATCTAGTGATGCACCGTGAACGAGCGATACCCTACTAGCCCAGTCATAGTATGGATCCATTCTCTAATAAGTGCCGTATAGACTCATTTGTGCCCAACTACATTGAAATGTGAGATGCAAGCATTTTAGCTATACTCATATTTTTCTTTGACCCCTAAACATTATTATAATGTCAATGGATTTTCTACAGGAATTGTTTTGGTTATCGTAAGGTAAAAACCCGTCTGTGTTTATGTGCGGTGTGTTCTTACGAGATACCTTTATTTTGAAAAAAATTTGATAAATTTAAAAAAGATCCAACTAGGCATGTTTTTCTCACGCTAATTTACCATATGACCCAGGTGTTATTTTATTATAATGCTCGAGTCAGACCGAGCATATTTACAGATTGCTTTGGATGCATTGGGGCTCAAGAGATAAGCCCAAGGTCCAAGACGTATCTATGTATTTCTTTGTTTCGTTGTGTTGTATGTTGGTTGTATTTGTCAGCAAATTATAAGGACAGGCTGTTATAACTGTCCGGGCTAAAATATGTAAGTGTACTCTGATTGGTATATGTATATTACATCTTACATTGTGTAAAGATTTGTTGTATATTATAGATTTTTTGCTCCATTGTGAGATTCTGTGTTGCTTAGTTTCTTCCTGTCTTCTTCCTTCCTTCTTTACCCTAACTATCCGCCTTTCCGTTCAATATGGGTTGGAGATGTGTGGTTTATTATCAGCTCAAACTTTACGGAAAAATGGGTCGTTACATGTTAATTACATCACACTCAATCAGAAAAAATATTATTCAAAATATGAAGAACTATAGCGTACATTCATAATATGATGTATCCAAGTATAATGTATTGTCTGTAATGTGAATGCATGTTCATTGGTTAAAGCTTCGCCTGATTTGGAGTCGGTACGAAGAAATTGTTGCAATTTGAATGGAAAAAATAGCAACTTATGCCTAGTTTGTGTTTAGATATGGCGATATAGCATGTTATTTACTAAGTACAACTACTAGTAAGGAAAACAACTGCTAGTCACTATGGAGAACTACCGCGTTCATTCAGAATATAAAGTATCCAAGTGTTTTATATTTTTAATAATGTAAATGTGGGTTCTTTGGTCAAAGTCTTGCCTGATTTCGAGTCAGTATGAAGAAGTTATTACAGTGTAAACAAAAAATATTGACTTCTGTCTAGTCGAAGATTAGATATGTGGATGTAGCCTGTCATTTGTTAAGTACAATTGTTAATCTCCATGGAAAACAACAACATACATTCAAAATATAAGCGAGTACTCTGTATTGTCTATGATGTAGATGTGAGTTAATTAGTCAAAGTTTCGCCTGATTCCGAGTCTGTATGAAGTATTAGTCTAGTTTGGACAAAAAATAGCGACTTCTGCTTAGTCGGAGTTTAGATATGGGATGTGGCCTGCTATTTAGCAAGTACAACTATTAGTCATCATAAAGAATTACATCTTACATTAAGAATACGTAGTATTTAAGTGTTCCATATTGTCATTGGTCAAAATCCGACTTAATTCCAAGTTTATATAAAGAAGTTACCGCAGTTTGAACGAAAAAAGAGACTTCTGCCTAGTCGTTATAGCACAAATTTTCAAAACTTTTAAATTCTAATTTTCAGTATTCAAAATTTAAAATTCTAAATTCATTTTTCGAATTTTCAATATTTAAATTTAATTTTTTTGAAATTTCAAATTTCTAAATTTCATATTTTTTAATAAATGGGTAATGGGTTGCCCATTTGTTATGACCCTTTTAATAAAGGGTTATAAATATGTATGACCCTTTTAATATAAAATCATAAATGGGTTGACTCAATTCATTTACGAAGAGGGTTGATGGGTTGGATAAATGAGTTGGGTCATATTCTGATTTGTTTAGTTGTTTATAGGTTTGGTTGCCTTTTGATGATGTACTTTTTCTCGGAAATATGTACTTGTACAATAATTTGATAACAGAAAGGTATTTTTAGAATTCTAAAATGACGTGTTGGACCCTAGACACTTAGTTTTTGTTATTGATAGTACAGATAGTTTACAATGTTATTATTTGTTCAAAATGTTTAGCAAGGTAATTCATTGGCAAATTAAATAACATTTATTCAAAGGTAAATTTGATAATAAAAATTTATATACAATGATATATGCATATATATATATATATAAAATGAAATATCCATATATATTAGAGTGAACAATTGGAACCAAGGCCTACAAACTAGAGCCGAAACCGACCCAAGTAGAACCCAACCAAACCCAAACAAGACTCAAACCCGATGCGTCTCGAGTTGAGTCTAAGTGATAAAAATATCATTTAGATCCAATCAAACACGAACCCAACCCAAATTTGATGGGTCTTGAGTCAGGTCTAAGTGATGAAAAATATCATTTAGAACTTATCAAACCTGACCCAAACTGGCCCAACCAAAAAACATAAAAATATTTTTCTTTCAAGTGTAATTATCCAGTCGTACACAAACTCCATTTTGGGTCGGGTCTAGGTTTCAAAATGTGTTAGTTTAGAGTCCACAAAAACCAACTAGCCTAGAACTAAGGCCCTTTGGGATAGGCCCGGGTTTGAGCGGTCTAAATTGTCATCGTAATATATATATATATATATATATATATATATATATATATATATATATATAATATTTGAATGATAAGTACTAATTAAATGAAGTTTGTATAAATTCAAAAACAATTTTAAATCCAATGTTCGTCAAATTGATATTGTCAATCTAAAGGATTTTAATTTCTCTTAATGCAAATATTAAATATGTCAATCAATCGAGTAATGTATTATAATATTAATTCTAATTAAAGAGATTAATTTATAAATATCTTATTAACTAATATACATGCATACGTATGTATGTATGTATATATGTATATATATATATATATGTATATATATATATCAACATCTAATTAACAGTGTCATATATTATAAGTGTAAAATGTATAGTTAAATAATACCAACATGTCCGGAATTTTATCACGAGCCTAACGCTGCAAGTTTAACATAAAAAGGAGTTCGTATGTGAAATTTACGAAGAATTATGGGGACTTATTTAAAAATGTACCTGTCTTCCTTTAGTCGAAACTCTAGCTAACACGCCTTTAATTATGATTAATTTTTCCGCTCTGGTTAAGCCATCAGACTGTTAGCGATGACCACCGCCTCACTCCTCTCTTTGTGCTCTATCAATTAGAACCACCTACCACAAACTCAATTGTCTCCATCCTAAAACCTAAATCAAGACTTCATCAATTGATGTGTTATGTCGCTGCCTTTCATCAATAGTGAGGAAGCTGAAGGATATCAAGACTTCGACGATCGTATGAGCTGTTTTATGGAGGAGGCGATGAGTTGAACTAAGGAATGGTGGATATGCTTAGTGAAATGGATGTCCTGTGCACATTCATGATGTACAGTGCCATGCAAAAGAATTAAAAAACAAATATTTTAATTGACTTAAAATGAATTATTCAAAATTATTTAGAAATTTGATTTTGTTTAAATATAGTTCTAAAATTTCCTCGATACTCCTATCGGTTAAACATACCTGAAACTGTAAGTTTTGCCTTCAATGGATCCTATCCAACTCAATGGCGGAGTTGCAAAGTCCACTATTAATATATAATTTATCTTGTACGGAGAGAATGAATCTCAATGTGTATAAGAATAGAGGCATCCAGGTCTATTTATAACAGCATAAAATGCTACATTTTAATCTTACTCAAATCCACCATTCAGGGTATAACCCATTATAAATGAGACCTTATCAAGCTTAATTAATTAAACTCGTTTAATCAATTCATACCAAATATATTTTAGGCCACCTTATTTTATAACAATTTTAAAATTTTCGACCACCAAAATAATACACACACACACACATATTAATTATCGTATTTAAGTTATTATATTAGCTTAAAAAAATAATGAAATAAATATATAATCATCATAGATTTTTATAACTAATTCAGGGTACAAAGTGCTCTTTTGTAATTTAGGAATAAAATGGGCCTCGAATCCATTCTTAAATTGATCCTAAGTAATTTTTTCCTTTGAAATAATAATCAACGCCACCCACCAGTCCAAAGCATCATCTTGAAGCTGACGAAAGGCCAACCTCTCTTCAGAGCATCATCATGCCTTATGTCTCCAAAGATACGCACATGCACCTTCAACCATTTAAGAACCTCCAAAGCTGCCTCCTTCCTAGTAAACACCTTTCGTCCACAATTCCAATAATCTTAATTGATCTTGGAAAGGTCTCCACTTCTAACTATTTTTGTCTCACCTCAACAACATCAACAGCTGCTTGTTGCCTTATCATTTCTGTCATATACTTACAGAAAAGAATGTTCATGTCCATTTCTACAACTGTTGGGGTAGGCATACGAGCGTTAGTCTCAATACCAACATTTGGGATCGTCTCTAATCCTTATCCATTAATTTGCATACTTGTAACTCCTCTACTAGCATTTTTCCTAGCCTCTCCGAACATCAAACGCCCGCTTCTAGTTCTCATTCTTGATTTTTACGTAAGCAAGCACTAGTAAAAAACAAAAGTAAAGAGGGTGAGAACAATAGTATAATAATAGATATACCTACATATATCTATATAAAAAAATAGGTATGTTATATATATACAACGTGTACCCTTCCCCAAGGTCAAATATAAGTTACCCGTAAACTAAGCTCTGATACCATGTTGTATCATCTCCCATTTCAAAACCTAAAAATGAACGCCGATGATGCTGCAATTATCACTAGAATTATTTTCAAGCCACAAAATAGGGTTAGTTTTTTTTTCAACAATATTATGTAAATAGAGAAACTGAATAAATTTATTACCATACTTTCATTACATTTTTCATCTTCTAATATGGCCCATGTAGGAGTTGTATAATAAAATATAGATAATATTTGTGCCTGACATATGAAGACGTTCACACGAACACTTAACTAGTTATATTACATAGTTTAATAATGGAAATCAAAACAAAACATTAAGCCACTTTCTTTGTCTTCGAAGCTTTTATTCATGGGTTAGGCATAAAGCATGGTATGCATAATACATTTCCCTAAACATACATATAGTGAGACCACACCGCCTAGTAGAATGGGTCTTCCTCTCGCAAAACCAATAACATCAATTATTTCATATCATGTAATAAATCATAATATCATGAGCATCATCTCAAATATAAGTGTACTCTATAATTAACATGCTGTTATGAACACTATCATATAATCATTAGTCACATTCATGTGCAACTCCTATACTTTTATTTAGAAATAAATCTTAAAGTTATCACTAACTTTATATAGTGATGACCTCCCTTCATTTAGAAACAAATCTCAAAGTTATCCCTAACTTTATATAAAGATGATCTCCCTAAAACTATGTACCACTAACCCATCTTTTACTTGAACAACATCGAAGTTGAAATGACCACTCATTCCACCTTGGGAGCTATCTTGGCTCTCCTGGGAGGTTAAATGCAAGCACTCTAAATACATTCTGGAAAAGTATTCTTACTAAGCGACAATGTCCCTTGTAATCCTAGAAATATTTTCGAATAATGTTGCTATTCATTGACTAAAATGCATCAATTTTGATATTATCACTCACGCTAGAGTTAATGGAATCTAATGGACTTCCCAAGTCTTGGCACTCTGCCATATACCGTTGAATTTTAGACTTCACAAGCCTTGGCACCATGCCATTCAACAACTCCATTATTAGGTATATTTTGAAATCTTTGGTTCAATCCATTGCTTTCATTCATTATTGTGTACCCTATACATCATATATCTTCATGTTTAGATCAAAAGCCTTTGAATTCTTTAGATATAACATTTTTATCTTTCTTTCTAAATAATACAACTTATTATTTCTTAACTTCCCTAAGCTAAGCTCTATTTATCATTTTGACATAAGTTACTGCATTTTAACTTGTCATTTCTGTTTATAGTTTCATCCTTATGAAATTCAAATTAAACATCTTGAAAAATGGCTTCCAAAATGCTACGTAAGATCTAAAGTTAAATAATGGATATATTATCATTATTTATCATATATATATATATATATATATATATATATATATATATATATATAGCAATGTTATCATTGAAGTTCAATTTGGCACATTTAAGCTATTTAGCTTTTAGGCTTCTATCGCATGCTTAAGCTATCACATGCCTATGTTATCTTACGTCTAAGCTATCGCACGTCCAACTTATCACACGTCCAAGACATCGCATGTCTAAGTTATTGCTGCCTAAGCTATCACTGGTATAATCTATCGCATGTCTGAGTTATCGCATGTCTCTATTATCACAGTTTTAGTTATCGCATGTATAAGATATCGCATGTTTAGCTATGGAATGTCCAACAGTAGTGCTATCGCACATTTAACTTATGTGTTATCGCACTTCTAACTTGAGTCTTACCGCACTTCTAAAGTAGTTATCATCAGAACCATTTTTAATGGCTATCACAGGCTCAATTTTAGGCTATCTTAGGTTTAACTTTAAGCTATTGCATGTGTAATTAAGGCCGTCACATTACTAAAATAGCTATTGCATCTCTACATTTTCGGCTATAGCATGTCTAGGCCGATAGCTATCACATGATTAAATGGAAATCTATAATTGAGTGGAAGACTGATATTTCCTTAATAAAACAACTAATTTTTGAATACTTCTTTATATACGTCTTATGCTCATTCATTGCTTTTATTTTGTGATAGAAATTTCTGACGATAGCTGGAAGTTATTCATTTAGTTATGCCTTAATTAATTACTTTCTCTTATTATTTCAATAATTAAAGGTATTTTCTACCTTACCATTTAATGCATATAATTTTGAAAATCATGGTAAATTCGCATGAAATTGAAAATACTTTTCTTTACCTTCAGTAAAAAATTCAGATCGAAATATTAATTTTAACATTTTAAAATGTCAATTTGTAGTCAAAACTTCATATTTTCAACTTAGAAAAATCATAGTAAATTATTGTCTACTCTGAAAATTATGAAAACTAATACCCATCTATGTTTTACGCTATATAAAAATCTCAAAGCATTTAGAGATGAGTAGCTCATGTTTTACTCTTAAACATATGAAAAATGATGTTATTTAACATCCAAACATGCACAGAATCATTCTATTATCATCAAGTCATGATTGACATCACTTAAAACAACTTAAATCCGAATCTCAATAGATTAGGATAAGAAATAGAATAAGTACAGCTCGCCTAAGTTAGAAATTCGATGAAAATCCTTTATTCTCTTTAGAAATGAAGCTTTGATTCTTCATTAAAGTTTTATTCTTCTTCCTCTCTAGGTAATGGCGTTCTTGGTTGATTTGATTAGTTTTTATGAAAGGAAGGTAAAATGAAGAGAAAAATGCGGTTAGGAATATAAGAATTAATATTTTGGGCTTGGCCTAAAATACCTCTTTGCCTAATCTTATTTATTCATTTCCCTTAATATAAAATCCCCTTCATTAAAAAAATTATATTTTAATCTTTTAACTTTTATGGCTGAATTTAACTACACGTTATCCTTGGTTTACTCAATTACTCTTTTAAAGTGTCCCATACTGTGATAACCGGGATTTTGGACATCTGTTAATTGGATAATCAACTAATTTTATTTGAATAAATACATTTTGATAATTAAAAATATCTGAATATACATATAAGTGGATTTGAAACTATAATAATTGTTGAATTAACATGATGAATCTTATAGTAAATTAATAAATATAATAATTTATATGTGTAAACTTTATAATGTTGAAAATTTTAAGTATATACATACACAAGTATTTAGGTGTGTATATTTATGTAAAATAATTTGAAAACATTGATATGAATATAAAATTTTAAAAAAAAATTGATTAAAGTAAATTGGACATTTTTAACGCTAGCATTTGTGTATTGTTATCAATTTAAGTATAATGATAACTTAAGTATAAAATTAAACAAGATTTAATAAAAGAGTTGATATTCTCCTTTTCTAAATTACATAATTTATATAAACATAGAACATATGTAAAAATTACATATATATATATATATAAAGATAAAACATAAATATAACTTGTAACATATAAACATGGGTAATAAATAAGTGAGACAACGATTTAAACACAAAATACATAAAGAATTACAAGTGTTCATACTAGTTTAACAAGTGTAAATTTTATAATTAAAAGTGTTAGCTTGATTTTATTATACAAATACAAGTGTCATTATTTTGTTTTTTTTAAAAATAGTAAATAAAAGATAAAGGAAGATATATACGCATTTCTACTCCTTTCTCATTTCTTTTGATCTTCAATTTCAAACAAGAAAACAGCCTTAAAAAAATCAAAAGCAAAGCCTGTTAACTACTTTAAAACCAGATATTCAAAACAACAATTCAAAAACCAGGGGATTTAAAACCAAAGTAAAACAAGCAACTGATCAACATCATTCAAAAATTAAACATCTAGCAGAGATTCAAAATTTCAGTTCAAAAACCAATTCCAGAGCAAAATCAAGTTGTTCTCTGTTTGCATGTACAGGTGAGTAAATTTTTCTTTAAAAACAGATTTAAAACCTATGATTTTACCTGGAGATCTGTGATGATTTATGTAGGAATTTAGTTTGCAAATGTTTGTGAAGATGAATGCATGTATGTATATAAGGATGACATGCTTGTATATTACTGTGTTTATATGCATAGTATGCTCTGTGTGTTTACAGGCTTGATCACTAAAAAAATCAATATCTCGCCATAAACTCAATATTAGATTTTGATTTGTGAATGAAAGATGTTTGAATTTGTGCAACATTTTTCCTAAAAATAATTTTGAGGATTTATATTTAGCAATTATCTCAAAACATGATAATATCAGTGAAGACCTTCACATATGTTAAAAGTCAATTAGGTTAATTTCAAATTTTGATTATATAAACTGAAATTTAAACAAAATGATGAATTTTGGTATTTAAATCTGGATTTTTAAGCCTGTATACATTGGGTATTTCTGAGTTAAACATTTTGGGCTTTTTTATTGATTGTAGGGCTGTATACATTTTGGGTATTTCTGAGTTAAACATTTCTAAGCCTGTATACATTTTGGGTATTTCTGGATTTATGGAGGAGTATATGATGTAGGGGAAGTCGGGAAAAATGGTCAGAGATTTTTCCAGTGGGCAAGGCGACATATCGGAGATGGATTAGGGCTTAAGGACTGGTTTATACCGATGAAATTGTTGGGGTTCGTGCGACATTGGTGAAGGACCGGACTCGATCGCGAGATGTAGCCATGACAAAAGAGTTTGTGACACTGCTTGGGTCGGAAGGGAGTGGACTCCGGTGGGCGAGGTCGTCGTAGGTGAGTGGTTTTAATCGGTGGGTTGATTCCTGTTTTGATCAAAGTGCTCGATTTCGATTAGAGGAGGAATTTAGGATCTGGGTGGTCTGGCGAACCATGGGTGTTGTCGGCGATTTGTCGAGACTGGCATAGATGGTCGAAGTGCGGGTGATCGCGCGTGCGCGTGCACGTGCACGATGTGTCAGATGGTTTCAAGGTTTAGAAGAAGCAGAACGCTCGGAGTCGATCTTGTGTTTCTGTGTGAGTGACCGAAGTTGGTATCGGGTTGGACTGTAATTCTAATTCAAAAGAAGAAGAGAAAAGACTCGAGTTGGCTCGGGAAAAAAGGGAGTGAAGCTCGGGTAAGTATCGGGTTCGACCTGAAGATGTATTTTAAAAAAATTAAAATTTTAAGTAAAAGCAAGATTTAAAATTCAAAATAAATCTAGTTTAAACTATATTTTTAAATCTAATTCTTTATATAATAAATGTTGTAACAACTTGCATATTTAACGATTTTATATTTAAATATTTAATTTAAATATAGCGTCGTTAGTCGGATTTTGGGTCCGAAAAGCTACTTTTTGCAAATGGCCGAATTGGAACTCGAAACTACCTCCATTGGTTCCAAAATGGCGTTTGCGATCTTTTTGAGTATAATCTTTGATATGTTTGGAGTTTGTGAAATTTTGACCCTTTTTCCTACTTGGGCTTAAGTTTGGGTTCAGCCCCAATCTCCACTTAACCCTCTAACTCAACCCCTTCTCTTCATTCATCTCCTTTTCATTTTTATTTCTCAAGCTAAAACTGAAATGGTGGAAGGGAAAGAGAAATAGAAATTTGCAAGCCCTAGTTTCAACTTCCAACTTGATTTCTTGCTCCAAAATCAAAGAGAATCCATAGGTAAGTTCTTCTTCATCTTCTCCAACTCTTCTCCTCTTCAATTTCAGAAAATTTCCTAAACCTAAATTGGGAAATATGTGTTTTATTCTTAGATTGAAGCTTGTTGAGTTGAAGTAGTGTTTGGTTGGTCTTCTCCTTGTTATTGAGCTTCTTCTTCATCTTCTTTATTTTGGGTTAAAGGTGAGTTTTGAACTCACATCTACTTCTCTTGATTTCTTTGATGTTGGGCATGAATTTCCTAGCACTTGTTCATATGCTCTTGCTTTTGGTTTGGATTGAATTGGTGAATATCCAAATTTTTAGTGTTTGGGTTCAATTCTTTAAAGATCCTAACTTTGATATTGCAATATGTTTTTGGTTGCGAATCGCAGAGCTAATGGAGCTGGGGTATCTATTGTCTAAGGCTCCTTAACTCCATTGCTCGAACGGTCGCATTTTGGAAGAACTTGCATTTCATTGGAAAAAAGGGCAGAAACTGCAAATTTATGCAGTTCGGCCGACCGAGCCCTGTAGCCGGTCGACCGACCTGCTCATGTCGAGTTTTTTTTTATTTCCTGCATCTGGCAAGCCGACCGAGCCCTGCAACCGGTCGACCGACCTGCTCCTATTTTGCTGTTTTGCCTATTTTTGCATATTTTGATTTGTTTTCCAAATTTTATCGATTGAAGTTGCTTTTTAGTGGTTGTCATTGCATCTTTG
The DNA here is from genome assembly GCA_030765085.1 of Allium cepa. Classification (NCBI taxonomy): domain Eukaryota; kingdom Viridiplantae; phylum Streptophyta; class Magnoliopsida; order Asparagales; family Amaryllidaceae; genus Allium; species Allium cepa. Next base: position 293,282,748 of record CM060941.1, on the reverse strand, counting down.
GCTTTGATAACTAAATTTTGACTTCATTCACGGGTTTTCATAAATAATCCCTCTAAATCGTATTAAAAGTTTCCTTCTCCAATTCATAAATTCTATTTATTATGCACAAACAATTTCGCACTTCGAGCGAAGTGGAAGGAAGATTAAATGGTTAGGTAAAACACAGACCATGAATCCCTGCGTTAATCTTTCCGATTAGTCCCCGACCTATTCGATTGATTGTTTTGACCTTTGTGTCTGGTTTACCGATGAGATGAGGTGAACTTTGTACTGCTTTGAGTGTGAAATTAACTAACGGATAGTAAACCGTTTAGTGCGAACGAGTGGTTATGGGACACACGTTACCACTTTTTGGATTCCTTTTTGAGATTTATGACACATTCCGCCAGTTAGTGGTGTCCAGTACTGGGTCTCTGACCTTTGCCACTACGGTTTGTTGCCTTCGGGTATGTGCCTTCGGGTTTGTTGCCTATAGTATCGCTTCCGATGTTGGTCGTTATGAGCCGCATGGGTGATATTGGGTTGCCCTTTAGTATCGCTTCCGATGTTGGTCGTTATGAGCCGCATGGGTGATATTGGGTTTGGAGTCTTCGGGCTCATGGATCCTTGTTTGTACAGTACTGAGCTCGAGTAAATTTTATGATGTTTCATTCATATGTATATTCCCTTGGTATCGCCCTTCGGTGTTGGTCATTATGAGCCGCATGATGCGCAGCGTTTACCTTATGGAACTTGTGTACCTTATTGGTATTTGTTATTGCCTTATGGCTTGCTTTGGGATATTCTTATCCTTTGTTTCTATATGTTGCCGATGATATGAGGCTTGTTCTATATGATTCATCTTTCGTTAGATGATTGTGTTATCTCTTTTAGAGATATCTATTATGCTTTGTAACCTTGCAGGTTTATTGTTGTTCAGTTTATCTAACTGATTTGTTTAGCTAGACTGACCCGTGTATTTTATACTCGGGTCAGACCGAGATGTTTCAGGTTAGGTGCATTTGGACATAGCCTATTTTGCTTCCGCATGGACTACTCCGCTAGCTTCTTTTTGTCACAGCTTTTTGTGTAGTCCCATTTTGTAGTAACTCTGATATTTATTATATTGACTCGTCTGTATATTGTGGTCTGCTATACCACCTGACTTGTATTGTTTTGTAAACTCTGTTGTGTATCGATATATGTGTATATGATGATTTACTGTTCTGTGATGTATATTACATTTGAGTTATTATATTCTGTTCTGATAGATCCAGCCACCTATGGTTTTGTATTAAGTATTCATTGGATATGTCGATCTATTAGGTATGATTTTTGTCGACGTATTTAATGGATAGTTAAAGCAAGGCTATAGATGGTCGCTCCCAACCAGTCTTATTCTCCGTGTTAGTTGACGGCATTACCCTGTAGTGTCCTTGGCTAGCGTGGGTATAGAGGTGGGGCGTCACAGCGTGGTATCAGAGCTGAGTCAGAACAAAGTATAATAAACACATAATAGAGCACATATTACGGTACATCAAAGTGTACAAGTGATACAAATCTTTGAATCATCGTGTTTCTTTATTCCATCAAGGTTAGATAGAGTTTGGGAATACGTCTAGGAATGTATTTCTATTCCGTAGTATCCCATATTGTAATATCTACCTTGTGAATAATCTTGTTCTTATCTTACCTTCAGCGTATGGATGGAAGAGGCAGGGGACGACGTTCGGATGCTAGGCAATCCAGTGGCTCACATCCGGATGGCGTTTATATGTCTGCTGATCAGTTTTTGGAATTGTTTAGGAGCACTCAGCCTCCAGTTCCTCCTCGAGTGTCTCCACCTCGCAAGTCTGCCTTTACACGTCAGTGCAGTGATTTTGCTCATCTTGGAGGAAAGCCGTTTAAAGGCTCTGAATCCGTTCTTGAAGTCCAAGCTTTGTTTCGCACATGCGAGCGTATCTTCTCTCGTATGGATCTTTCTGACCATGATAGAGTTCTTGTAACTTCTAGGTTATTACAAGAGCGTGCTCTTGATTGGTATGAGCTTCTTGTAGCCGAGATTGACGAGTCTACTATTTCTTGGACTCAGTTTCGGGAGCGATTTGAACTCAAGTTCGTTCCTGAATCTGAAAAAGTTTTATTGACCCGTCGCTTCCTTGAGTTGAAGCAAGGGAAGTCTTCTGTTTCTGAGTATGTTGCATCATTCGAGGCTTTATCTAAGTATGGTCTTGAATTCATCAGTACTTCTTATAAGAAGAATTTGAAGTTTGTTTCTGGTCTTAAGAAATATCTTAAGAAATCTTTGTTGCTCCAACTTAAACTTTCTTTTGAGGAGTTAGTTGATTCTGCGCTTCATCTCGAGACCGTCGGAAGGAGTGTGATAGTGATGTTGATGTTGAGGTTTCCAAGAACCCCAAAAAGTTGCCATTTCCAATTCAGAAGAAGCCTTTTCCTTCTAAGAATAAGAAGACCGGTGGTCCTAGTTCTCAGCCTCAGTCTTCCGAAACACCTTTCATTCGAAAGTGTTTCAATTGTGGTTCTCCGAATCATATTATTCGAGCTTGCCCTAAGCCTCTCTTCTGCCGTTATTGCAAGAAGGAAGGTCATCATGTTTCAGCTTGCCCTACTGTTCTGGCTGGTGCCAAGTCTAGCAATCTTTATGCTACCAAGGCTTCAAAAGGTCCTTCTCAACCCAAAGGTATATCTCCATCTATTTTGGAAGGTTCTATTTTATTTCGTGATCATAGTATACGAGTTCTTTTCGATACGGGAGCTTCACATTCTTTCGTATCGAAGAAGCTCGTTGATAATTTATCTTTGGATGTTTCTTGTATGGTTACTTCTTTAAGGATTGCGAATCCTATTGGAGGATCCGCGACCCTTAGTTTGCTTTGTGATGATGTTGAGATTGTTTTATGTGGTTTTTCTTTTCGTGCGAATCTGCACGTTATTTCTTGTCTAGGATTTGATTTGATTTTGGGCATGGACTGGCTAGTGAGATATGATGCCAGGATTATTTGTTCGGAGAGAATCTTATATCTTCGACATCCGGATTCGCCTACTCAGCTGTCTCTTATTGTTCGGGATGTGGATAATTCCGAAATGGCTTTATATTCTCTTGATTCGAGAGATGATGATGATATATCTCGTATTCCTATTGCTTGTGACTTTTCTGATGTTTTTGAACCTGTTTCGGGTTTGCCACCCAAGCGGGCAATTGAGTCCCACGAGGATGTCTACAAAGGAAAATGAGGAACTCAAGAAGCAGCTTTTAGAGCTTGAGTCCAAGCAGTTAATTCAGTCCAGTTTTTCTCCGTGGGGATCCGCGGTCGTCTTCGTGAAGAAGTCTGATGGAACTCTTAGGCTTTGCATTGACTATCGCAAGCTTAACGAGTTGACCATTAGGAATAGGTATCCGTTGCCTAGGATCGATGATATGTTCGATCTATTGAGTGGTGCTAAGGTCTTTTCTCAGCTTGACCTTGCCACAGGTTTTCATCAATTACGAGTCGCGGAGGATAGCATACCTCTTACAGCTTTCCGCACTCGATATGGTTCTTTCGAGTGGCTCGTTATGCCGTTCGGTTTGACGAACGCTCCTGCTTTCTTTGTTGATCTCATGAATCGGGTATTCCGAGAATATCTCGATAAGTTCGTCCTTGTCTTCATTGATGATATCCTTATTTATTCTAAGTCTGAAGCCGAGCATGCTAATCACTTGAGAATTGTCTTGAGTACTCTCCGTCATCATCAGCTTAGAGCCAAATTCTCCAAGTGCCACTTTTGGGAGAATAAGGTTAAGTTCTTAGGCCATGTTGTATCTTCCGATGGCATTTCTGTCGATCCCTCAAAGATCGAAGCCATCCAGAATTGGAAGAGGCCTGAGAATGTGCATGAGATCCGTAGTTTCCTTGGATTGGCGGGTTATTACCGTCGGTTCATTAAGGATTTGTCCCGTGTTGTGCTTCCTCTTACTTGCCTAACTCGGAAAGGCATTTGTTTTATTTGGTCCGACAAGTGTGAAGCTTCCTTTCTGACATTGAAGGAATTTCTCACTAATGCTCCTATTCTTGTGGTTCCCAAAGGGAATCATGATCTTGTTGTCTACACCGATGCTTGTGGTAGTGGTCTCGGTGCTGTTCTTATGCAGATGGATCGGGTAGTTGCTTATGCTTCTAGGCAACTGCGTCTGAATGAAGTCCGCTATGCCACTCATGATCTTGAGTAGCCGCCATTGTCTTTGCCTTGAAGATTTGGCGACATTATTTGTTGGGCCAGCGCTTCATTCTCTATACCAATCATAAATCCTTGAAGTATTTGTTCACTCAGAAGGAACTCAATATGAGACAACAGCGTTGGCTCGAGTTTCTTGCTTCTTATGACTTTGATATCGAGTATACCCCTGGTAAGGGTAATCGTGTTGCAGATGCGCTTAGTCGCAAACATTCGGCTGTTACTTCTATGATGCTTGTCGAATGGAATGTTCTTGAGACTCTATCTTTTTGTGAAATTCGTGATCGAGGTTCATCTTCTGATTCTCCTATTCTATTATTTAGTTTGGGAGCTCGACCTATTTTATTGGATCGTATTGCCGATGCCCAGCGGCGTGATCCTGATTTGTTGCATCTTATTCAGCTTTGTGAGTCTAAATCTTGTGATGAGGCGTTGCAAGATTTTAGCATTGATTCTCATGGGTGTCTTCTTAAGAAGAACCATCTTTTTGTGCCTTCTGACTTTGCACTTAGGCATGACCTTCTTGATGATTGTCACCGTTCTAAGTATACCATTCATCCCGGTAGTAGCAAGATGTATGCCGATATGCATCGTCTTTAATATTGGGAAGGCATGAAGAGCGATGTGGCGAGTTATGTGAGCAATTGCATAACTTGTCAGCGTTTTAAGGCCGAGCATCAGCGTCCCTCGGCTCTTCTTCAGCCCCTTGAGATTCCATTATGGAAATGGGATCAAATATCTATGGATTTTATTGATGGCCTACCTCGTTCGAGATCAGTCCATTCTAGCATTTGGGTTATTGTTGATCGCCTCACTAAATCTGCTCATTTTGTTCCTATTAAGTCTAATCGAACTGCTTCGCATTTGGCTAAGTTATATGTCAAGGAAATCGTGAGACTTCACGGTGTTCCTAGTTCTATTGTGAGTGATCGTGATCCTTTATTCACGAGTCATTTTTCGAAGAGTCTTCAGCAAGCTTTGGGAACAAAGCTTAATTTTTCTACAGCTTATCATCCGCAGTCTGACGGACAGACTGAACGGGTGAATTGTATTTTGGAAGATCTTCTCCGTATTTGTATTTTTGATTTCGGTGGAAGTTGGGAAGATCACCTACCTCTTGTAGAATTCTCCTACAACAATAGTTTTCAATCTAGTATCGGTATGGCTCCTTTCGAAGCCTTATACGGAATGCCATGTCGATCACCTTCTTGTTGGTTAGAATCTGGAGAGAAGCTTATTCTTGGTCCGGATTTTGTTCGTCATTCTTCCGAGAAGATTGATCTTATTCGATCGAGAATGAAAGAGGCACAGAGTCGTCAGAAATCCTACGCGGACAACCGTAGGAAGCCTCTCGAGTTCTCGATTGGCGATCTTGTTTTTACTCGTGTTTCTCCTTTGAAGGGGGTTATGCGTTTCAGTACGACTGGGAAATTGGCTCCTCGTTATATAGGACCATTTTCTATTACGGAACGTATTGGCCCTGTGGCTTATAGAGTTTCACTTCACGCTCATTTATCTGGTATTCATGACGTGTTTCACGTCTCGCAACTTCGGAAGTGTCTTCGGGAGTCGGATTCTGTTATTACCTCTCCTGATTTGCAAGAGCTTGAGATCTCACCGGATTTATCTATTGTACAGCAACCTATTCGCGTGCTTGACACGGAGGTGCGACACCTTCGGAACAAGGACGTGCCGCTCGTTAAAGTTCAATGGTCCGCTAATCCCAATGACTGTACTTGGGAAACCAAAGAGTTTATTGAGCGATCTTATCCGGGTTTTCTTTCTTAGCTTGAGAACGGTGAGTATGTCTTTTCATCTCAAGCTTATTTTCTTTTCTTTTAATTGATTGTATGTATGTAGTTGTTACAAATATCGTCTCTAGGAATTGCGGGGACGCAATTTTGTAAGGAGGGGAGATCTGTAACAACCCGCATATTTAACGATTTTATATTTAAATATTTAATTTAAATATAGCGTCGTTAGTCGGATTTTGGGTCCGAAAAGCTACTTTTTGCAAATGGCCGAATTGGAACTCGAAACTACCTCCATTGGTTCCAAAATGGCGTTTGCGATCTTTTTGAGTATAATCTTTGATGTGTTTGGAGTTTGTGAAATTTTGACCCTTTTTCCTACTTGGGCTTAAGTTTGGGTTCAGTCCCAATCTCCACTTAACCCTCTAACTCAACCCCTTCTCTTCATTCATCTCCTTTTCATTTTTATTTCTCAAGCTAAAACTGAAATGGTGGAAGGCAAAGAGAAATAGAAATTTGCAAGCCCTAGTTTCAACTTCCAACTTGATTTCTTGCTCCAAAATCAAAGAGAATCCATAGGTAAGTTCTTCTTCATCTTCTCCAACTCTTCTCCTCTTCAATTTCAAAAAATTTCCTAAACCTAAATTGGGAAATATGTGTTTTATTCTTAGATTGAAGCTTGTTGAGTTGAAGTAGTGTTTGGTTGGTCTTCTCCTTGTTATTGAGCTTCTTCTTCATCTTCTTTATTTTGGGTTAAAGGTGAGTTTTGAACTCACGTCTACTTCTCTTGATTTCTTTGATGTTGGGCATGAATTTCCTAGCACTTGTTCATATGCTCTTGCTTTTGGTTTGGATTGAATTGGTGAATATCCAAATTTTTAGTGTTTGGGTTCAATTCTTTAAAGATCCTAACTCTGATATTGGAATATGTTTTTGGTTGCGAATCGGAGAGCTAATGGAGCTGGGGTATCTATTGGCTAAGGCTCCTTAACTCCATTGCTCGAACGGTCGCATTTTGGAAGAACTTGCATTTCATTGGAAAAAAGGGCAGAAACTGCAAATTTATGCAGTTCGGCCGACCGAGCCCTGTAGCCGGTCGACCGACCTGCTCATGTCGAGTTTTTTTTATTTCCTGCATCTGGCCAGCCGACCGAGCCCTGCAACCGGTCGACCGACCTGCTCCTATTTTGCTGTTTTGCCTATTTTTGCATATTTTGATTTGTTTTCCAAATTTTATCGATTCAAGTTGCTTTTTAGTGGTTGTCATTGCATCTTTGGCTTTGATAACTAAATTTTGACTTCATTCATGGGTTTTCATAAATAATCCCTCTAAATCGTATTAAAAGTTTCCTTCTCCAATTCTTAAATTCTATTTATAATGCACACACAATTTTGCACTTCGAGCGAAGTGGAAGGAAGATTAAATGGTTAGGTAAAACACGGACCATGAATCCCTGCGTTTATCTTTCCGATTAGTCCCCGACCTATTCGATTGATTGTTTTGACCTTTGTGTCTGGTTTACCGATGAGATGAGGTGAACTTTGTACTGCTTTGAGTGTGAAATTAACTAATGGATAGTAAACCGTTTAGTGCGAACGAGTGGTTATGGGACTCACGTTACCACTTTTCGGATTCCTATTTGAGAGTTATGACACATTCCGCCAGTTAGTGGTGTCCAGTACTGGGTCTCTGACCTTCGCCACTACGGTTTGTTGCCTTCGGGTATGTGCCTTCGGGTTTGTTGCCTATGGTATCGCTTCCGATGTTGGTCGTTATGAGCCGCATGGGTGATATTGGGTTGCCCTTTAGTATCGCTTCCGATGTTGGTCGTTATGAGCTGCATGGGTGATATTGGGTTTGGAGTCTTCGGGCTCATGGATCCTTGTTTGTACAGTACTGAGCTCGAGCAAATTTTATGATGTTTCATTCATATGTATATTCCCTTGGTATCGCCCTTCGATGTTGGTCATTATGAGCCGCATGATGCGTAGCGTTTACCTTGTGGAACTTGTGTACCTTATTGGTCTATTTTTTGCCTTATGGCTTGCTTTGGGATATTCTTATCCTTTGTTTCTATATGTTGCCGATGATATGAGGCTTGTTCTATACGATTCATCTTTCGTTAGATGATTGTGTTATCTCTTTTAGAGATATCTATTATGCTTTGTAACCTTGCAGGTTTATTGTTGTTCAGTTTATCTAACTGATTTGTTTAGCTAGACCGACCCGTGTATTTTATACTCGGGTCAGACCGAGATGTTTCAGGTTAGGTGCATTTGGACAGCCTATTTTGCTTCCGCATGGACTACTCCGCTAGCTTCTTTTTGTCACAACTTTTTGTGTAGTCCCATTTTGTAGTAACTCTGATATTTATCCTATTGACTCGTCTGTATATTGTGGTCTGCTATACCACCTGACTTGTATTGTTTTGTAAACTCTGTTGTGTATCGATATATGTGTATATGATGATTTACTGTTCTGTGATGTATATTACATTTGAGTTATTATATTCTGTTCTGATAGATCCAGCCACCTATGGTTTTGTATTAAGTATGCATTGGATATGTCGATCTATTAGGTATGATTTTTGCCGACGTATTTAATGGATAGTTAAAGCAAGGCTATAGATGGTCGCTCCCAACCAGCCTTATTCTCCGTGTTAGTTGACGGCATTACCCTGTAGTGTCCTTGGCTAGCGTGGGTATAGAGGTGGGGCGTCACAAATGTTTTAATATTTGATTTAAGGAAAGTGGTAAGATTTGTTTAACTTAATTTATTAAGTTAAATTCTTAAGTTATTTTTTTAAACTTAATTTAAAATATAATTAAGTAGTTGATTAAAAGATAAGGTATTTTAAATTTATGTGATTATGATAATTAAGAAGTAAATAAAGGTAAATGGTTTATCTTAAGGATAATTAAGACTTTGGATGATTAAGAAGTAATTAAATTTATTAAAAAGTAATTAATTTAATTAATTAATTAATGATAAAAGGGTAGATAATTAATTTAATTAAATATAAGTTGATTAATTAGAGATTAATTAATTTGTAATTAAGGATTAATTAATTAAGTAATTAGAGATTAATTAATGTAAGTCATTAGAGATTACACTCAAATGATAATTACTTAATGTAAGTAATTAAAGGATAAATTTATTAAGGGTTAATTAATTTAATTAGTAATTAAAGGTTAAGTTAATTAATAATTAAAGGTTAATTAATTGAGGATAATTAACCAATGGGATAATTACTTAATGGAAGTAATTATGGTAATTAATAGGTAGTTAAAGGATAATTAATTAATGGTTTGTAATAAATTATTGATTAAGCAAGTAGGATTTAAAAAGTGATTGAAGTAATTAATTTAATTAGTAATGGTATGACGAATTAAATCTTGACTATGAATGATTGAATGATATTTAATGCCTTAGATTAGTTGATATCTCTGATATGTTATTTGTGATGCTATGTGACATGATACGTTTGGTTTAAACTGTGATAATGTGGTTGTCCATTGATGATGGATTACTATGTAAAGGTGACACCCTTTATTTAAAGTTTCAATTGTATTTCACTTGAATAACTTGTGTTAAGATGACTTGGGATTCGAAGAGGCCGGGGTCGGGTATCAGTAAATACCCGAAACCACTTCGATTTGAAATGTACTATAATTCTTTGTAGACTTGATATGTATAATCAATAGGCTGGAATGAAATAAAATAGTTTAAGTGAGATGGACTATTGAAACTAAGTAAGGGTACTTAGAGATTGATTTGTGAAATAAGTGTTGACTATAACAAGTTGAGAACTCGTAGTGAAGAACGAGTTACCTCAGAATTTAAGTATGCTATAACTTAGTGTTTTCAAGTGTATGGGTTTACTTACGTTGGTTTCCAACCTGACCCGGGTGTTACTTTGATGTAATGCTTGGGTCAGACCGAGTATTACAGATTTTCAGGCAAGGATATTCTGGAGCTCAAGAGTCGAGCTGGATGGCAGGAACGTATGGAGTGTTTCCGCTGTAATATATTGTTGTATATCTGGGACAAGTTGTTACACTGTCCAGTTTATATAAGATTGGTTGTAACTCTGATGTATTGTATATAACTTAACTGATACAGTTTTTCCTTTGTATAACTGTAAATATTTGATATTATATTTTGATCCGCTGCGAATGTGAGATTCTGTGACTTGTTTATGTTTTCTTCTTCTATCTCTTTCTTTTTTTCTAACTATCTGGAATTTTCGAGATCAAAAATTCCGGGTCGTTACACATACTGGGTTAATCAAATTGCACTTGAGTAATTTCTTTAATTAGATTACCTTAATTACTATTTTGATAAATTCTTATCGTTAATTTAATGCCATATTATGGCACTCAAAAATATTGGATGTTACAAAAACCAGTTTTTTTAATATACTTGGAATCCATTCTGGATTTAAAGTATCATACCATACAGCAGCGTTTATACTCTCCATGGCTGATCATCAATTGAAGAGATTGGCATCTAACAATTTATTTTCTTAATATTGATAAGAAACTCGTAGTTCAATTTGTGAGATTTCCTACAAGACATTCTAATAAGCTGTGTTATTTTGGCTTGGTTAAATTTATATCATCTGTATAATCTGTTTTCATGTTAAAATCTTAGATTATATCCGAGTACATTGCAATACCACTAATTTTCTTAGAAAAGAAATTTCCTTATATAAGAATGTGGTGTGTCAATGGAATAAGCATTCAAAATATTTTATACACTACCTATAGACATACATAATACAAATTTAGTTTTGAATTCATGAAATTTTTATTCATAACATAGATTGGGCAACCGCATATCCTAAACTATTTATGATGTGGCTCCTTCCCATTTCATGTCTTATATGTAATTGTAATCTCATACTTTGATGAAACCAAATCAAAATAAGTGCTTATTCTTAAGTACATATCCTTATAAAACGAAATGACTCAACTTCACTTATTATTAGTCATAGTTTTTCGAATAGAATCTAATTACCACTATCGATACATCAATATGTAGCATAAGGAGGTGTAAAGACCTGTAAATTTTAACTATTTTTATAACGTAATTAACTGAATTTTTGTGAAATTTTAAATAATTGAATTTGGAAATAAAAATTTGATATTTGGAATACATCTATTTTAACATAGCAACCGGTAAATTATTATTGGAAAATATGAAAGTAAATTTGGTTGTGTAATTTTTAGTTTAAATCGGTTAATTTAATGATAATAAAATGTTTCGAAATCTGAATATTTTTTTTATACAATAAAAATGTAAATCATTTTCTGAGTTAGTCGTCATATTTTGTTTCGTCAAATTTGGAATGCTCTAAGTCCTTTTATCCAATTTTCCGCGAACTAGCAGCAATTGGTAACAAAATATTGACTTTTGATAAGATGGTCATATCATTGATATCTATGTACCGTTCTGATCGTCTCGTCGTACTGATCACCACAATATATTCCTTTGTGTGTTGATGTTCGGTACGTGGTGAAAATCGTGAAACGGCAGCCATATCGGTACCCGTTTCGAGCCTTTTGGGTTTCTTTTTCCTTTCATTTCTATCCTGTTAACAAACAACCATCTGCAGTTAAAATATTTGCTTTTAACTTTTATATTTCCACGCCCATTTCTATTCTTCCCATTTCAATAAGTATTATTTCATCTTTGTCAGTTCATAAATACAGAGAAAAATAATATATGTATATTATTATATTTGCTTATGAAGAAGCCAACTCGTCACTTCATTTCTGTAGTTGATCATGGCTGAAAGCATGTCATCCTCACTATTTCCTTTACCTTAGCCTCTGCCTCAACTTTGCAGCCAACCCGCCTTCCCCTTTAGCACAACAGCCGCTTCGAGTTTCTCCACAACCACCACTTACGCCTCAACTCCCTAACCGGCCTATGCGACCGTCTGGTACCCACCTTCTCAGCTCCGACCCATAGTAGCAAATCGCAGCCGCCAAAAACCCGAGGAAACTCCTCCATCAGCCACCATCCCACGCACTCATGAAATCTCCTCGGCCTCACACCATCACTTCACGCGTGATAGCTCGTTCACCTCTCATCATATCTCACCCTGCTTTTCCCCACGGCACGTCAGCATCAATCGTCCTGCCTTCCAACCCTGTACCAGACCGAACAATTCCCTTCACCTTCGACTCACCACCACAAGCAACGACCCATTCCGACCGACCACGTCCACGAGCCATCCGCTTACCTCACATCCTCCATTTTTTGCAGATCTTCCCACTCTCCTTCGAGCTGCAACCACTTGACAACCATACGTCAACCCGAATAGACAAAAACCCTATCCACTTTTCCATCGCCGCAAGCTGTGCTCCGACCTCAACTCGTGTCGAACTCCAGTTCATCCGTCTCCCTGTCTAGCCACCTCCTAAGGTAAACTTTTAATTCATTTTGTTGTTGCTTAATTTGTATGTATGTATGCGTATAAATTGGTCAGTTTATATATATATTTATAATTTTACAAACCATATTTTTATGTCGTATATATATAAGTTTTATGAGCTATATTATCTGTTGTTACGAATATAAAAGTTTCAAACCAAATTATATGTAGTATATATGTGTTTACAGAGATAATGTTTGTATATATTATATAAGAAAGTGATATAAAGAAGTATTATATATATAATTGCAATAGTATATATGTGTTTACAGAGATATATGCATGTATTATATAAGGGATTTCCTATAACAAGTTGATATATTATGCTGGTTTGGATTTTCGAATATATATATATATATATATATATTAAGTTTGTAATATATATATATATATATATATTATATTATACTGGGTTTACAGATATATGGGTGTATAGTAATAACAGGAGTAAAGTAAGTTATCTTGATTTTTCAAAAGACATTACTTTATATATATATATTGTTAGTCTATATATTAATTTATATCTGTATACATGAGTTTGGTTTTCAAAAAACAAAACATATATGGATATCTTTATGTGTTTAAATTAAAATTTTGATTTGAAAATATATGTAGAGAATTTATTTTAGATATATATTTTCAGTTGATTAAGAGAAATTTTTTTATATATATAACATATATTTTTCTCAGTTTATTTCAAGCTAATTTCGATTTGCTTTCCGTCAATTCCAAACTTCCAGCTTTGCTTTGATCGTCAAATTCGGGTTCATCATACTTTACTTTGGAATTTGTTGCTCGGATTCGCAACTCATTTCATTATCAAATTTCTCTATCCTCGAAAGGTAAGAAATCACTCATGACTAACATTCTTATATTTAATAAATTTAATTCACATTGAAATGACAAATTGAAATATGCTGTTAAATTTGAACTGTTAATTATTTAATATATATGATATGTCATTTTCTGTAATTATTCACCTATGACATCTGACACCATAATCTATTATTTATATTACAATTAAATTTGTTACTGATGATATATGCTTGCTGTTGGTATGTTATATTATGATCATATTTGTTCCCACTCTGCAAGTTCCTTGTTAGTTTAGAAATTCCCTATGGGTTGAAATGATATATACCCAAACAATCTTGTAGAATAGGGGAAAATCGTTATGGTTTGAAATGATAACCTAAGCGATTATCATTTATTTTGAATTTTGGGGATTGCTGGTTGAAATGACATATACCCGTAAATATTTAAATTGTGGATTGAAATGATAAATATCCATATCATTTGACCATAGGATTGAAAATTATACATGGACACCGTTAATCTATATTTTGAAAATGATTTCCAAAGCTTGGAAGGAAATACATGGATTTATTAAATATTGATTTTTAAATTTTAATATAAAGAATTTATTTTAATTTAGATTTTAAAACTATATGTTTTTGGAAATTTTAAATTTATAAGTTAGTTTTGAAAATAAAAATTTTAAGATTTTCTTATAATTTTTTTAAAACATATAAAATAAGGTTTAATACAAAATACATTTAATAATATGATTTAATTTAATAAAATTTAATTTGATTAGTATATAGTATGTTTAAGTATTTATTTAAATTTATATTAATATTTAAAAATGGATTTTTATAACTTTAATAATAAAATTTGGGAAGATAAATTAATGTTGACTTGGAATTTAAATTGAATTTAAATAAGAATTGATTCGATCTTATCGATTTTGAGATTTTTGAAAGATATGATTTATGACATGATTTGATAAATAGTGATTAAGTGAATATTCTTAAATTTGAAAAAAATTAAAGTGAAATATTAAAATATAAATGAAACTTATATTGAAATGTTTGAATATTTAAATTTTGAATCTTATTGGAATTGAAGTGATAGTTCAAACCAGGATTTGAAATTGAGATAAATTAAAATGATTTATTTAGAATTTGAATTGAATATTTGACCTTTATATTTAAATGGTTAAACTGGGATTGATTTAAGTTGAATTTTCGGAATTTAAGTTGATTTAAATCGATTTGCGAAATTAGAGGAAACTAATTTTATTATATAAATTATTTTAATATATAAACTATTCGGATTTATAACTATTTTAATTTATATACTATTTACAATATCTAAACTGTTTAAGTGGACACTGTTATGATTTCAGAAGTGTTATGATTTCAAAAGTGTTTTGATTCAAAATTTTTATGATTTCCAAAGTGTTAAGATTTCGAAAGTGTTATGATTTAGTAAGTGTTATAATTTTGAAAGTGTTACGATTCTGGAAATGAATATTATTTAAAGTGAATAAAGATTTCGAATGTGATATGGTTTTGAAATGAATATGATATTTTGATATGAAGTATGGACTAATTGAAATGAAATGACCACGGTGTGAAATAAGCATTTGGTTGTTAAAGAGACCGGGATCAGATATTGTCATACTCTCTGCCAATACCGAAAACCACTTTAACAACTGTGTAAGTGGTGGAGATTCCAGAACGAAGTAGGATAGTTTGACGACGATTCTACATGGTATTTAAGTAGCCCTGACTCCCATGAGTCAGCTTGATGTGGCCAAAACAGAAGCTATACCGGGCCAAGTGGTGTTATTCCCCCGATCGGGCACATTTCTTCGACTCCGTTCTATTTATTTTATGATTTGATTGGGTGCACTTTTGGTTTGGGAGTGTGTCACGAGGTGGGCGGTAGTAGCTGTTATGCGTTACCACCAGTCCAGGAGTGCAAATGGTATATCTACCCTGGCATTGCCTCGAGTGCCTTGTCGCATGCCTTATCGCGCCTTCTACGAGTTTGTTTTGTGCCATACCTACGAGGTGTCCTCTGGGTAAACCCCCGGTTTGGTGGAGCGTACAACACTTATGGACTATGGGAATATATAAAATGTGTTAAGGGGGTTATGGATAACGCCTTAACGCTATTTTAATACTTTTACTTTACTATAGACATGTTATAATAGCATATATTGCTACATAGTCCACGGATCCTTAGAGGATGGAAGTCCTAAATATCCTTTAAGTTACTTGTATTTCAGTTGACATTTCACTTGAGTTAAGTTCATTGATATAAGAATGTTAATCCTGACTTGAGTGTTTTGTGTTTTGCTTCATGCTCAGGTCATACAGAGTGACACAACATTTAAGACTCACCTTTGGAGTTTGGAGCTTTTCTTGAAGATCTATCATATATCTAGTTAGCTTTCAGTTGTCTCCAGTTATTTCTATTCAGTCTTGTAGTTACTTTGTATTTGAGACTACTCTAATTTGAGGTTTCTGTTAAATTTTGTTTTAGACTCTGTTGTTTTATAGTAGTTTTATGAACTACTATTTATCTATTCTGCTGCTTATTATTATAATACTCTGTGTCTGTGATTCCATGATTGATTTATTTACTGTCTATGCTAAGTTTTGCCAAATATAAATTAACAATATGTTGTTTTGAACAATTCAATTCTGACATGTGTGGATGCGAATGGTTCGAAATACCAGGTTGTTATAAGAGGAGTGGCTTTGAGGATGAATCTACTTCTATTTTAGGTGCTCTTAGAACTCTTATTCAAAATACTCGCATATGCATTCAAATTGAATTATTTTAACTCTTTTGCATGTTATAGTTTTCCAATTTTGCATTATATTCTACGAACTTATCATAGATATCTAACTTGTGCACATGTTCATATTTGAGAAAATTGGTCGATGAATATAATGAAGTAAATGGATCCATTTTGGTATTATTAGATCTTAAACAACATATGTTTATATTAATCAGTCTAAAATGTTCATTAACTTTTTTGTCGCTCATACTGAATATGTGCTTTGCTGTTAGTCATTTGAGATACATTTCACAGATACCATATGATTCACAATCATATGATTAAGAATAATTTCTCAAAGGTATGACTTAGTCCGTATATCCAAAAAATAATTAATAAATATTTTATATTCTTCTGTGTCTTCAATAGCTTGCACGTAGCTATTATTATGAAAACAAATACCATCATCGAAACACCAAAAAACTGATTTATATTATATGAACATTCACATTAAAATAAGGTTGCATCTATTTTCTATCAAAATTGAAAATAGTTATTAGTTCATTATCAATGTTTGGTATACAAGTTCATAAATAATATTTGGTATACACCAAGTAATCTTTCAAAAATAGATGTGCCCACTAGCAAGTGTCATATGGTATGCTCCAACTATTTCCACTACTACAATACCCATTTGCAATACAAGGGTTCATTCAACTAATTATTATCGACTATTTATTTCTTTTACTACAACCGTTCTACAGTAGAGATTTTTGGACCAGATATCTCTAATTCAAGAAATGGATCTAATATAAAATAACCTTCTATAAGAAAAAATACATTTGGAAGAGAAATCATAGTTTATAATCCTTATTAAGCATCTATAATATTTTATACAATTTTGTTTCTGATGTCTCTTTATGAGGCAGAGATGGATATTTGGTCTCTTCATCCATATCATGCCCATGTTACATCCACTCTCGAACTTTTCCTCTCTTGTTGAAATGTCAAAACGTTTAAAAGGAAATCCTTTACTACTTTACAAAATGCATTCCGTCACCCTCAATATGTTAGGAGATCGAATAAGCTGTACACAAGTAAACAGATCATAAGTAACATTTCGGTGATAGATTCTTAAGTTTGTTTGTAGTCTTTTTCTTGTGTTCCCCATATAACAAGATCCTCATTATATTCAATCATATTTAAAACATGATCTCGCACTATGGTTTTCTAGCTTCCATGCAGTATAAATGCGCCAGTTCACCATACAGTACGTGATTAAATGCGGACCAAATGTTCTTATTCTTGTATTTTGTTAGAGTTCAAAACTAGAAGATAATACACGATCTCCGGCAAATTCATAACTAAGTGACAAAGACATGAATTTTTTAATGTTTTTATTATTTGGCTCTTATATGGGAACTAAGGCTACAAATGTGCCAAAATATTTATTGATAAGCAAAGTTTTACATTTCATTGTCAACTTTTAATTTAATTCATATTAGCTATTCAAATTTATTGAAGTAGATTATTATAATATTACATATGTTACTATGCTTATTAGAATGGTTTATTATATTTTTCTAATAAGCTCCCACTAGTTTAGACTTCTCTTAAAACCCTAAAAGAGATGTGGGAATTTCGTAAATCCCTCTAGTATTTGTGATTATCCATTTATCATGTTACTACAAGCTTGAGGGTGCTCAATAGATTGTAGTCCACATAATTAGTAAATAATACATTATTAGTTACATCTCGTTATAACTCATAACCATATATATTTTGCTCATATTCATCTTTATGACGTCGAGGCTGCTCAGCAAATCCTAAAGTACAACAGATGCTCATAATCCATCCTTTCATGAATTTCTAAAGAAAATTTTGTAACCCTTGAGGTGCTTAATAAAGTTACAAATTTCTTTTACCAATCTAGGGATAATATATAAAAAATGGCTTAAGGGTGCTCAACAACCATAAGTATGTATAGTAGCTTATTTATACTATAAATGATGGAGAGCTATATTATTTTCGATTAATGATTTCAAAAAGATAATAATCAGTATTATCATCTGTAAGGAATAACTAGTATTCACAATACACAATGACACAATTTGTCATTACACATAAATGATTATATATATATATATTTATTCTTTATAACCATAATGAGTTTTATTTTGATTTTAAATTAAAATATTTAATATTTTATTTTGTTTTATATACATTATATAAGATTCTCTTATTCAATTAAAGCATTTATATTATAGTATTGAATCTTATACTTATGTATATATTATTATTAATTAACAAGTAATTAACATTACAACTTTATTGCAAGCTTTTATGAATAATAAAATTTATAATTCATATTATAATATAGGATTATTTTGAATTTATTTATTTATAACTTTTATAACTTTAAGTTCAAAATAATTTTTAGTTTATTTATTTATAACCTTTTTAAATTCATTTAATTTTTTTTTAATTTGTCTGTTTATTATTTTTATAAATTAAAATTTAAACAATTTAAAAAAAATTATTTATAATCTTTATGAATATGAATTAAAAATAGTTTTAAATTTTATCCATAACTCTTATAAATTTTAGTTTTGATTTAAAACAATTAAATAGTAACTTATTTGTAGATTTTATAAATAAAAATTATTATTTTTTTCAAATTTTATTCATAACCATTATAAATGTAAATTTAAATAAATTTTAAATTTATATACCATTCATAATAACACAACATAGGCTCTAATACTATAATGATTAGGTACATTAGGCAGCGGGCTGAAATAAGAAAATTTCAAAAAAAAAATCCTTTTTACTTCGTTAGGCACTAGATCTTTTATAGTGTTTATTAGTAATAAAATTGATAACATTAAATAATATGTAACTTTTTGTTAGATTATTTTGATTTTGATTTTAATTTTTCATTATATTATTATAATATTAACATTAATAATATAATTTACAATGTTATTAATTGTTCAAAATGTTTACAACATAATTCATTGTAAAATTAAATAACATTAATTCAAAGGTAAATTTATCAATAAAACTTTTATATATAATGATATACGCATAAATATATATAATATTTGAATGATAAATAACTAATTAAATAAATTTTATATAAATTCAAACACAACTTTAAATTCAGTGTTTAATTGACATTATAAATTTAAAAGATTATAATTCTTCTTAATTCGAATATCAAATATTTGAATTAAATTAACAATGTAATAATATACTAATTTTGATTAAGTATGTAATTCATACCCTAAAATATATATGTGTTATATATATATATATATATATATCAACATCTAAGTAATAATGTGATATACAAATGTATAATATACAGTTAAATAATAAAGTGAATTGGTTAAAAGGATAAAGTTTGGGAAAATTTTGAACCAAGGATACCGCCTTAAAAGTTTAGTTTAAAGAAAAAACTTCAACAAAATGCTATATTTGCATAGCATATCTGTGTAAATGCTGAATTAAATAGCATTATATTTACAGCGGTAATACTATATTTACAACAAATGTTATAAACATATGTCATTACTTTAACACTAATGATATATGCATATAGTATTGCTTTGTCTTTCGACTTAAATATTTTGAACTGCGTCCTTGGTTTAAAAAACCTAATGTTTCATCTAGCCTATTTTCCTGTATATAATATTAGTACATCAAGAATTTCAGCACAAACCCAATGCCACAAGCTGTATGCAAAATGGAGTTAGTATGTGAAAGTTACGAAGGTTATAAGTCATAGGGGGTTTTGTATGAATTAATAATAAAATAACAAAATGGGTTTATGTGTAATATTATTGTTTATAGGGAGTTATTTAAAAATGTACATGTCTTCCTTCAGCCGAACCTTAACTGCTGCCCTTTAATTTGTAATCAATTTTATCGCCCTCGTCGGGCCATTGGACTATTAGCGACAATCACCGTCGCATTCCTCTGTCTGTGCTCTATCAATAGGTACCACCCAACATCAATTTGGTTATCTAAGCCCTAACTCTAAACCAAGACGTCTTCAACCAATGTATTTTGCCATAGCCTTTCATCATTGGTGAGGAAGCTAAATCATGTTAAGGACTTTGACAATCGTATGGACTCTTCTATGGAGGAGAAGATGAAATTAATTGAAGCATGGTGGATATGCACGACCTATACACATTCATAATGAATAGTGGTGTGCAAAATATTTTTTTAAGGAAAAACGTGATGCTAATTGATTTTGAAAAGGTTGTTCAAAATGATTTAGAAATTTGGTTTTGTTCAAAACAATTTGAAAATTTTCCTCGACACTCTACTGGTTGAAAACATCTTGAATCGTTAATTTCTCCTTTAAGAGACCCTGTCTTTAACTACTTTGTGGATTTTCAAAGCACACTATTAAAATATAATTTGTATTTTGTGGAGAGAATGAATTTCGGTATGTGTAAGAATGGAGGCATCTAATTTTGTTTATAAGGGCACTAAAGGGTTACGTAAATATCTTACCCACATCCACCACTCAGGCAATAGCCTATTATTAATGAGATCTTATCTCACATAATTAATTAAACCCATTTAATTAATTCATACCTATATATATTTTGACACAACCTTAGAGTGAATAATTCAAAGGACAAAGTTAAGGAAATTTTTTGAATCAAGGATGTCGCCTTAAAAGTTTAGTCTGAAGGAAGAACAATAACAAAATGATATATTGATATAACATTATCTATGTAAATGCTAGATTAAAATTAGCATTATATTTATAGCAAATGCTATACACATATATCATTGCTTTGTAGCAATTATTATATGCATATAACATTACTTTGTCCTTCAGCATAATTTTTTTGATATATGTCCTTGGTTGAAAAAAAACCTTAAATTATTTCCTCTAGCCTAAATTTCTATAAATAATATCAATATGTCAAGAACTTTAATACGGACCCAGCACTGTTTGTTTTATACCAAATAGACTTTTATGTGAAAATTACGAAGGTTATAAGTCATAGTGTTTTTGTATAAATTAGCAATAATATTATAGAAGGGATTTATATCTAATATAATTATCTATATGGACCTATTCAGAGTTGGAGCCGTAGCACAACGATTAGGTCACCCGAATGGTAATCTGGGCGCCTAGGTTCGAGTCTGGAAATAGCCTCTTTGCAATCGAGGGAAAGGCTGCATACATTATCGACCTCCTCAGAGCCCGCTATAGTGCGGGAGCCTCGTGCATTAGGTTCTACCTTTTTATGTACCTATTTAAAAATGTACCCGTCTTCCTTCAGCCAAAACCATATTAGTCGCCTTTTAGTTTTTAATCAATTGTACAGCTCTTGTTGGTCCTTCAGACTGTTAGCGATAACCACCACCGCATTCCTATCTCCTCACTCTATAAATTGATACCTCTTGCCATCAATTCGATTATCTCCATATGAACCCTAAATCTATACATCGTCAATTTGTATGTTGTGACATTGCCTTTAATTGCTAGTGTGAAAGCTAAAGCATGTCAAGGACTTTGACGGTCGTCTGAGCTCTTCTACGGAGGAGACGATTAGATTAACCAAGGTGTGGTGAGTATGCATGGTGATATGCATGGCCTGTGCACATTCATAGTGAATAGTATTGTATAAGATAATTTTTTTAAAAAAATGCAAAACTAATTGATATATATTCTCTTTTTTCTATATAAAATTGAATATTTGTTCTTTTGTATTCTATTGTCTTATTCATTCACATTTGAAATTCTACGCACTCATTGATTTAAGGATAAATATTTCACTTACCTATAAAACCTTTTAAAAATATTATATAAATTTCTCCTTCTTTTCAGCCTAAAATATAAATGCTCTGGGCCATAATAATCACGTATTCATTTTAATAATCAATTCTTTATATTAATATCTCTCTCTTCCAGATCACTTCACTATACAACTTTGATTTAATTTTTGTTTCCTTCTATTCATATTTCCTTTTCCAAAATATTCTGTTTACCTATCTATTTGTATTCTATTATTTTTGTTATAAAAGAAAATGAATATTTGACTTTTCATCACGTTTCTCATATTTCATCTCAGATTGAATACAACATTCTCCTTATTGTAAGGTTAAACGTTATATTTTAATCCCTTTAATGTGTTCATTATTTCGTGCAACATTCCACTAATTAATCCTATCAATTTATGATCATGTATTTAATTTATAACGCAATAATTGATAAGTACAATGTATGCTTTCTCTCTCTTCTTTCCAACGGTTTCTTTCCTCTTTGTAGCTTGACATAGACAATGTAAAACCCCACTATACAAATCTAATTTAATTTATATTTCCTTTAATTCCTATTTCCTCTTTCCAATCTATTCTATCTACCTATCCATCTATCTTATATGATATTATATAAGGAACAATTAGTTGATTTTTCATCTCCATTTCTCATATTTCACCTTAAATTGAATATTGCATTCACCTTAAAGGTTAAATTTCGTATTTTGCTCCCTTTAAAACTTTCATTATTTCATGCAACATACTTATGATCCATCAACCAATTTATTGTCTCATTGATTTATTTTACATTGCAATAATTCATAAGCATAGCATATGCTTTCTATTAATAAGCTTTTGACCTAGCGAATTTTCAACTGAAATAAGAACGTCAAGATGAAGAAAAAAACAATTCACGAACTTGGAAGCACGCTTGGAAGGGTAAGAAGATGGCATTCGGAAAGTTTTAAGCAAAACGGAGCTAAGTAGACCTCTCGGTACCGAGAGGAATTTATTCCACTTGGCGCCCCCCGAACCTATTGTACTTCAAGTACAACCTTAAGCAATCGCCGTAGAGTACTTTTCTCAAAGAATAGACATGCAACTCTAAGGTTTTTTTAGAAGAAAGCGGACAAAATAGAATAAGATAAGAAATATCATGGAAACCATCAGAGGCAACTCAAATTTCATGGAAAAGAGCTTAGAGTATCACAAAGCATGAGATATGAGGATGATGCAAGAAAGAATGAAGGGTATCGACCCAACGAAACCACTTGGTACTGAGAGAAACCACTTGGTACTGAAAGGTTATTCTTGGGATTTAGGCTGGTATGCTCTCTCCTCAACTAATGGGCTTTTACTTGGATCACATATAGTATAAGCTTATGGATCTATAAAGGTGTTTCATTATAAATACCAACCCTACGGAAACTAAAGAGGGATCTGGCACTAGTTTTAGGCAATTCTCCTTCTTCATCTTACATTTCCTCAACTGCTGCAAAGATTGTTGAATCCGAGATCCACTAAATTGTCGTTGGATATAATTGAATTCAGTTTAATCCAGAGAGAATACAATCAATAATAAAACTAAAGTGGACGTTAGCCATAGTATTTTCCAAACCACTATAAAAAGTGATTGTGTGATCTTGTTTTCTTCCTAGTTTTGCCTATTTGATTTGAATTTCTACATTTTTGGTGCTTTCATTGATATTTGGGCGTTGTTTCCATTTATGGCGTCTAATACGTTTTCTCTCTTCTTATTATTTCCTCTACATGCAGATGGTCTCTTTTCTGTTTGTATCTTTTTTTTGGAAATGGGTACTTTATTAACAAACTAAGAAAATTCATATACTTCCATAATATGCCTCGTTAAAACCTAGCAACCCCCTAACCTAAATGGGTTCCTTGCTAAGAAAAAAAGTACATATTATGTTCATATATTAACAATGCAACAGAACACAGTGCAAGAGACCCAGTGGTCAAATAGATAGAGGAGTGAACATAGAAAAATACACTCAATACCATACATACGACCAACAAGGGTAGGCAAACAAGAAATAGAAAATTACAACACCAATTACAGCATAAAACCAAAAAATGACCAA
This sequence comes from Allium cepa, assembly GCA_030765085.1. Taxonomy (NCBI): domain Eukaryota; kingdom Viridiplantae; phylum Streptophyta; class Magnoliopsida; order Asparagales; family Amaryllidaceae; genus Allium; species Allium cepa. The sequence goes on along the minus strand of CM060941.1, from coordinate 293,258,873 downwards.
GATCGGATTGTACACGTGGCTCGAAGCAAACACCAAACTGGGATCAATCAACCAAAGTCACGAGGCAGCTAAACCATATCTCCAGAAATCAACAGAGGAAGGAGAAAACAAAGCTACTTTACTAAAATGCCTCAGATTTGAGAAGAAAACCAGGCTAGCAACTCAATACTGGCAGAAAACAATCGCAAGTGGCACCAAAGTTAAAAGCTGCTAGAAGACCAACAAATTGAAGGAGGCGGTGAGCTCAAGGCGGGTTCCAGTCCATCTGAGGCATAGCTACAATTTCGAAGTTCGACAAGAGAAGCTCACTATCCTTGCATTTCTTCTTACAATCGATTCTAGACTTAATTAAGTGGTGACAGTCTAAAGTTATGAGCTTAGATCTTAATTGAACCGACATTTCAATCCCTATTTGAAAATTCTAGAATTCCTTTTGCCCCATATGTGCCATATCATTATAGTTAAAGTTATATTCATGATATGTTTATGGATTACACAGCTTCGTTGTTGTTGACATAGGATTTTGAAAATTTGAGCTATTTCAGAAGTATTACCGAAGCTAATATTAAGCTTTTGCATACTTTATCCTAAAATCTGATTAGTATATACGCATTTGAAGAACAAATGGTCTCTGTCTTCAAGATGAGTTAAACAAAGAATATATGACCTATCAATACCACCGTTCCATCTGAAAACTCTATATTTTGTGCTCAACCTATTTAGAATAGCTAATAGAAAGAAAATGGACATTTTAGGAGCACAAAAATAGTCCGAAATTAACTTGATCTAGTTATGATCTGCCTGTTTTACTCTAATTTGTTCCCTGGCAGAACTCATGTTAAATTGACCATTACTGTCTGGCAATCAAAACAAATAATCTTGATGCTTTTGGCTGTGTATTTTAATATTCTTCACAATACTCTAGATTTGATTAGGAATACAGTTCATATTATTCTTCCAGTTATTGTTGGAAATCAGGCTTGAAAGTTTTTTTTTGTTGCCACCAGCAGTATACATAGCATTGTATCCAAATTTAACAATTAGAGAATATGCATCCAGCCATGGGTCTGACCATAAATCAGTGCTATCACCATTAACTATTTTTTTATTAATTGGACCTTTACCCCAATGTCTAGCTCTGAGCAATAATTTCCATGTGTAAGAAGCATTGTTATTCATATTAGCAGTCCAGAAATTAATTTTACTGCAATATTTTTCATGTATCCACTTAGCCCATAAAGTACCTCCTTGAATATACTTCCAGACCAACGTAATAGCAACTGCTTTAGCAGTATCTTCTAATTTATTAATGCCAAGACCACATTCATGTTTTGGTTTACACACATCATCCCAACTCATTTTATGGACCTTGGATTTCCATATGAATTTGGCACAAATTGAATTAATTCTTTGAATCACAGAAACATGAATTTGTGATAGTTGCATCCAAAATTGAATCAAAGGATGGATAGTTGTTTTAACTAATTCAATTCAACCATTTATGTTGAGTAATTTGTTTTTCCAATGACTGATTTTCTTGTTAATTTTGTTTATAAGAGAACCAAATTTTTTTTTTTTTTCAATTTGTTGTTAGACAATGCCTACTGGAAGGCTATCAATACATATATTAAGAATATCAGCAATATTTTGTTTGTTATTGACCCCTTTACTAACAAACAATGTGGATTTCCCTTCATTCATGCACAATCCAGCGAAGCAATGCAGATTTTGAAAAATCTGTCTAATGCATTCTGCATTTTTTTGGTAGCCTTTTCCATAATAAAAATATCATACGCACATCTGCGTGAAGTAGATGGGTAATTATAGGATCAATACAATAAATTGGAGTAATATCACCTTTCATATACTCCACATTAAAGCATATAGTAAGGAATTCCATCACCATTGAAAATAAATGTGGTGAAAGGGGGTCACCTTGTTGTAAGCCCCTTGAACATTCAATAAAACCAAAAGGAGATCCATCAATGATCATCGAGAATGTAGGAGTCAAAATGCATTCATAAATGAGATTTGCAAATTGAGAAGGAAACCCTATGGATATCAACATATGACGAGTCAATTCTCTATTGATTTTATCATAGGCTTTATGTAAATCAATTTTCAGGCAAAGATTGTTAGAGTTAATCCTGTTAAACCTTCTCACCATCTCATAAGAGAGTAAAGGATTTCAGTAATTATTTGGCATTGAATGAAAACATTTTGGTTATATGAAATGAGGTCATTCATATAAGGTTTTAGTCGATTGCAAAGAAGGTTGGCTAAAATCTTATAAATGATACTACAAAGGGAAATAGGTCTAAAATCTTGCATACCAACTGCATCTGGTTTCTTTGGAATCAGACAAATGAATGAATGATTTATCTCCTTAATAATATTGCTCGATTGGATTATTCCATTCATTGCATCCCAAATATCACTTTTCAGAATTTCCCAACAGATTTGAAAAATTTAGATTCATACCATCTGGCCCCGGAGTGCTATTACCATTTATTTGGAACACAGCAAATTTGATTTCATCAAGTTGAAATGGTTTACATAAATTTTCCCTTGCATTTTCAGCTGGAATTTTCTTACAAATAATCCCTGGAAATTGAACATAAGTATGAGATGCATCAAATAGAGTAGAGAAGTAATTTACTACTTCAGTTGCTAACTTTTCTGATGTTGAAGTCCATGTGCCGTCGGAATTTAAAGTGAAATTACATTTTCGACTAGGATTTCGCCCATTTATTTTATTAAAAAAGAAGCTTGTTGGTCGATCTCCTTTAGTTAACCAATTGAGCTTCATTTTTTGCTCTGTTTCAATGGTAATTTTTCCATAATGGAGTGTATCAGATCATACTTCAGAGAATATTGCTCAATTAAACTTGCATCTGAAGGATTTTTAACAAGAAGCTTATAAATTTCATTAGCCTCCTCTTTAGATTGATTAATCACTATCGTTACTAGTATGGGCCCGTGCTTCGCACTCCGGCTGTTTGTGTTATGGTATACGTTGATATATTGTTTGAGTGCAAATATGTAAACGAAAAGCAAGGGCATTTTTGGAATTTCAAAAAGACGCCAAGTAAATTAGTTCAACGAATTTTCTTAATTAGTAGTAGAGATAGATGTTTTGCTTTTAACCCACATTTTTAATGCAGATTTAGTAGATTTAATCTTGCAGAAGAGGATATCAAGGGGATTATCATGGAATTCCTGCAGCAGCACATCCTGAAGGGAGGAAAAGTATCCCGCTTGCAAATGCCAGGAATTATTGTACTTGAAAGGTATTCTTTTTTTTTTGCAGCATTATTTATCATAAGGTTAAAAAAAATAAGAATGTGATCACTTAATGAATGGTTGCTAAAGCTAATTCAAAACTACGAAAAAGTGTCCATCCATATAGAGTTGACAAACACACGATCGATTTTACTATGTATAGAGTAATTTTGACCACCTCTCTATGTAAAAAATTCCAGTAAAATTAGGCTCCATCAGTTTAGAGGCCGTAATACAGTCAATAAAGCTCTTGTCACCCATCGAATTAAAGTTACCATTATTAAGTCTATCTTTAGTCGAGAGAGTAGAGTTAAAATCTCCCACCACTATCTAAGGGAGATTAAAATAATTAGATTGTTCTTCAATGTAGTTCCATAGCTCAGCACGCTTAAGTTCATCATTAGAAGCACAGAATACTAACACCACTCACATTATGAAGAATGCAAGAGATAAATTAATCGTTAGTATGCAATATTATATTCGATAATCTGGAGGTATCCCACAAAACTAATATTCTACTTTTCTGACCATTAGAAACATTGTGTGTTATTTCCAGTATTATTGACTTTGTACATGAAATAATCAATATTATTCGTAGATGGTTTATTTTCCAGAATTCTTAAGAATGAAAATATATTAGATTTTAACATGTGTAAAATTTCCATTTGTTTCGATGAGGCATTCATGTCCCGGATGTTCCAAAAAAGGAACTCCATCTAAATATCTTTGTCTGAAAAGGTACTTTTAAACGGGGAAGTAGCAGCCCCACTAGACTTATGTTTCTTTGCCTTTTTATTTTTACCTTTCAACTGTGATACTAACAAATTCCATGCAGGGTTGTCAATAACTTCTAAGGATGCAGTGGCCGAGAATTCAAAAGGAGTCTCCTCTGGTCTGATTTTTTGAGCTGGCTCAATTCTGGCGACACCTTGAGAATAAGATCCCTCTCTGGTTTGAGCTGCCTTATCAATGATTGAATTAGGAGCTTCAAGCGATTTTTTGCAGCATTATTTATCATAAGGTTAACAAAAATAAGACTATGATCACTTAATGAATGGTTTCCAAAGCTAATTCAAAACTCTGATATGTATTGTATAAGTATAATCGAATATTTTGCAAAACAACTTCATGAACTGTTTATTTGATTATTATATTTTATCGTTCCGCTGCAAGATTCTATTTTGTTTTTTCTATACTTTTCTTATTTACCCCGTAACATTCCGCCATTATGTATGCGTTGAGTTGGCACGTGCGTCTGCTTAAGCGTACAAAAAGGTTGGATGTTACATCTGGTATCAGAGCTTATGTTTGGCAAAAACCTTAGCTTTGTGGGGTCTGACTCTTTATTAATAGGGCAGTAATACCCTATGATGAGTTGCTGAGTGTATATATATATATATCAGAGAGTGTATTTTTTAGTATTATAAAAGGTTTTAATATTGTGTTAATTTGTTCCATTTTGTATTTATAAATTCTAGTTGGTGTATAGGACGCTATGACATCAGTAGGGATTTCTAAACACTAAATAGGACAGGTCGACACAATATATATTTTGAATATAGGTGAATGAAATAATTTTGCCTATTATATTTCCTGTATATAAAGTAATAAATTTTATAAAGGTTATATTTGGTTGTAATGTATTGGTTGTTAGGTAATGAAATTTATAAATATTGACTAGAAATAAGATTGAAAATAAAATAAATGAAAATTGGAAACTTAGAATCAAAGTCCTGGGGTTTTTTGAAAATTTCTTTTGAATAATTTTGAAATATAATGATAATATTATTAGAAGTATGTTTTGATATGCATATTTCAATATAATTTGAAAGAATTGTTTTAAAGAAATTTTGGAAGGAAATAAGTTCTGTACTCCCCTCTCTGTCGCTGGAAAATAATTTCGGTGATGAGTGCATGCATCATCGACTTTCATTTTTGAGTTTCAAAATGGGAAGGCAACTGTAGTAGTTTTACTACAGATTTATTTTGATAAACAAATATAAAATTTTAAATTGTTTAAATATAATTGGATATATATGTTGTAAGTATATACATTTATCTATTATTTTCAAATGATTCTAAATTTAACCCGCTATTTAGTTCTTAAGTTTCCGTTAATCAATAGTTTCAATTATTGTAGCGAAATGGGTGTAACTAATTAATAATTGGAACCTTTAATTAAAATAACAGATTAAATGCTAGGTTATAAATGAAATTTCCAGAAAGTTGAAATATGTTGCCTATAAAAAAACAGAAGATATGATTATTGAAAGTTAATTTATAAGATGAACTTGTATAGTTTTCAATTACATTCTTAAAAACAAATATATAACTTACCAAAAGATTTAAAAGTTGAAATGTCTGATAAGAAAATGTAATGGAAAATTTACAAGTAAGACTTATGTAATAGAAAGGTTCAATGAATTACTTTTATAAATAAAGATTTGATGTTATAATGGTTATAAACTTAAGTTATGATTGAAATGCTACTAATTTAATGTAATAGAAATGTAAATATTGTAAATAAATGATAATAAACTTAAGTAAATGTTGAAGTTATTTATAATAAAAATAAGTAGAAAGATGAATATCGTAAGTAAAAGATTTTGAACTTAGGAAATGTTGAATATTGTGGATAAATGAAAATTTTCAAGAGATAAATGTAAATTAAAAGGATAAATCATTATACGAAAGAAAAGAAATCAAATAAAAATATTATGAAATGAAGTTAATAAGAATGAAATTGATGTATTTCTTGAAATCATTGTTTGTTTAGTTTATAGTTGTTTGGGCAAGAATACTTTACAATTGTTTGGATGAATGAATAATCTATTTAGTTTCATCTAAGATTGTTGAGTAAATGGCGCACTTAGTAGTTTATTTTTCATTATGTACAATTTAAAGTTTTGAACCAGAAAACTAATTGTTTTAGTTGATATGAATGGATAATTGATTTGTTTTGATCTCATATGATGACTGGATGTTGGTTGCAAATGATGGTTGTTTATATTGATTTGGTTGTTATTAGTTGAAACAAGTTAAACATTTCGTTTTATATAATTATTAACTCCTTTTGGATTATATAAGTGAAATGCAGATTTTGGAAGCAATTGCTACTTCATTTTGTTCCATAAATAAGCGTAAATTGCCCGACAAATAGGTACGTTCTCAGATTTCGGTTGTGTAGCATTATATTATTGTTTTTTTGTTGTTGGGATATATTATTTTGAGATATATGTTATAATTGATGCTATATTTTCTCCCGAGCCTCCTCGTATAAAGGAGACCCTGCCGAAATTTTTCGTAAATTTTAGACTTAGAAATTTTTTGAAAATGTTTTCCAAACTTTATTAATTTAAGTATAAAAGACTTAACGGTTGTAAATTGGTATATTTTATTTAAATTCTTTTATCTTGTAAATTTATTTGTTTATAAAGTTAATATTTTGAATAAGATGCATTGTTTACTCAACCTTTTCTTTTACCTTCTTTTTCCTTTTCGGGGACGAAAAATTTTGAGTGGGGGAGAGTGTAACGACCCGTAAATTTCGATAATTAAATTGGTTAATTTAATTATATTTTTGTAATTAAATTTAGAAAGAAATAAAAACTTTGTAATATAAAATGAAGTGAATGTTAGAAATGAAGTGTAGCATTGGTAATTAAAATTTATTTATTGACAAGAGTGAAATCCCAATAATGCAATAGTGTAAATTGTTGCACTTGGGTATAAAATTGAAAATAAGTAAATAAAAGTAAGCATTGAATTAACCAATGAAATAATATATTGATTAATGGTAACTGAATGAAAATTAAGGTAATATCTGGAAATTAAATATCTAAATGTTACGTTAATTGAAATTAAGATGGAATTTGAGAACATTAATGTAATAGATCATGAATCCAATGTCAATTTCATCCATTTGACAACAATGAATTGAATAATAGGATGAAAATTAAATTAATGGAATTAATTTAAATGTTATACTAGGCAATAAATCGAATATAAGAAAACAAACGTACATATTGAATTGATTAAGGAATTAATATATAATGAATGGTAATTGAATTAAATCAATGTTTAGTAAGAAATTATAACATTACTTTGGGAACGATAAACTTATAAAAAGGTGAGTGAGAGTTAATGATAACAATTATTATAAGTTAATCATTTATTTAGTCCGTTAAACCAAAATTTGAAATCAATTGCAATGAATCTCAATTCAATGTTATGTTAGCGTAAACCAAGGAAATAATTGGAAATAATGTTAATTCTATTTATAATATGACAATTGGTTTAATGAAAATAATGGATATCAAAATTTATTGGAATTTAAACTTAATAATTGGATTAATTGCAATTAAATGAAATTTAGTTAAGGCTAACACTGAAATTGATAAATTAATTAACTCTAAATTAACATCTAAATTTGTTTAAATTAGTGTAATTGATTAAGAAATTTAAAAATGAAGAAATTTGTTAATTATAGAGTTGAAATTGAAAACTTGATTCAATAAATCAATTATTAATTTATTTAATCAACTGGAAAATAGCCATTTTGGCCACTGACTCGGATTTTGACGAAACCAGTTTCATCAGATCTGTAATAGTGAATTATTTTAGAATTTCAAGTTTTGTAGCGATCGGACTTGTCGTTTGATCGTACGGGCTCGAAACGCCTAAAAATCAATTTAATTGAAATCAATTTGAAATAACTTGATTTTAGCATAACTTCTCTATACAATGGAATTTGGACTTGAAACATGTTCCATTAATTTTAAGATGTTTTAAAACATTTATTTTGATATATGGGTTGACCCAATTTCATTCCGGAGTCAGAATTGGCTTTTTGGGCCATTTATCGTTCAACTTTCGATCCAAGTGAATCCGGTCCATTCTAATTTTAGCTTTGCATATATATATATATATATATATACATATATATATATATATATACATATATATATATATATAGACACACACACACCTCGTTATAAACCCTAGCCTATTTCTTATGTTCATTTTTTTTGTACGTACAATTCTAATTGCTCCTCTTTCTCAATGGCAGACAAACTCTAAATTTTACAGTCAATTGCAAATCAAAAATTTCTACTACAAAAATTCAAAATCCTCAAATAATATCAAATTATATATCAATCTGAAGCTCTCGACGAACGCATCTTAGATTTGAATTGTTTACGATCTGAAGCTCCGTCTGTCCAAAAATTGACGATCAAACAGCAACCGTCCAACGTGTCGCGATCAACTGCGACCGATCGTCGATTGAAGGGTACGGGGCGATGGAGATCATCGTTCCTACTCATCGGTGGTGGTCATTCGTCGAATCAATGGTCAGATCTGCAACAGTAATTGGATTAGGGTTTAAATTTTCCATGGCGGCTGTGCAATTTAGGGGCGACGCAGTGGAGGGTCACGTGTCGCGAGGCCTTAGGGAGGCGGCGCGAGCGGTGGAGACATGCGATTGGCCTTCGGTGTTGCTGGACATGAGGCACATGCTCTGATGCGGCGTGTAACAACCCGCATATTTTACGATTAAATATTTAAATATTTTATTTTTATATTTTATCATTAGTCGGATTTTAGTCCGAAAAGTTACTTTTTACATACGGTCAAATTTGGACTCGGAACCACTTCCATTGAGTTCAAAACACTGTTTGTGATCTTTTTGAGTATAAACCTTGATATGTTTGGAGTTAGTGGAATTTTGTCACTTTTTCACTTTGGGCTTTGGGTATGGTTTAGCCCATTAGCCTAAACTATTTACTCTAGCTCAACCCCCTTCTCTTCATAACTTTACTTTCATTTCCTAACACTCAAGCTTCATCAAAAATGGAGGAAGGAATGGGAAATTAAAACTCCAAGCCCTAGTTCACTTGCAAATTCAACATCCAACTCCAAATTCAAAGAGAAGCCATTGATTCAAGCTTCTTGTGTAGAGATTCAAGTGTGCTTGATTCCTCCTTTGCTTTTAGGCTTCTCCTTCATTGATTTTTGTGTAAAGGTGAGATTTTTATCTCGCATCTTTGTCTATAACTATCTTTGATTATTGGGTATGAATTCCTAATACTTTTACATCTGCATTTGCCATTGATTTGGATTGAATTGGTGAAAATCCCAATTTTTTTAGTGTTTTGGGTTTATATCTTTAAAAATACAAATCTTTAATGTTTGAACACGTTTTTGGTGATGCATAGAGTAGCCAATACGACCGGGTAGCCGATAGGCGTAATCTCCTAGCGTTCATGGTCGATCGGTTGCAAATTGAGTGAGTTTTGAGCTTCAAAACCCTTAGGTCGCTTGGCCTGCATAAGAAGGATTCTCGGCCTGCATTTAGGTCGTTCCTTCCCCATGGGTCGTTATGTCGCTCGGCCTTAGGTCGTAAACATAGGTCGCTAGGTCGCTCGGCCGTCTTCACTTCCTTAAGCCGCTCGGCATTGGTTAGCTCGCGTCGTGTTAGGTCGTTGCTCGGCCTTGTTACCCCTTAAGTCGTTAGGTCACTCGGCCTTCCCACTAGGTCGCTCGGCCTCCTTTTATCTTTTAGGTCGTTGCACCCCTTGGTCGCACGGCCATGTTATGCCACTACCCCTTAAGGTCGCACCCTTATAGGTCGCGCTTGTCTTAGGTCGCGCCTTGATTAGGTCGCACCACCTAGGTCGCATGCTAGCTCCCTAAGCCGCTTCAACCTTAGGTCGCTCGGCAGTTAGGTCGTGCCATTCCTTAGGTCGTTGCAGTTAGGTCACGCCACACATTGGTTTGTACCATGCTAGGTCGCTCGCCTGTTCTATGTCGCTACCAACTTAGGTCGCTCGGAAGTTATGTCGCACCACTTTCTTAAGTCGCTCGGCCTGCACTTGCTCTCGCGCCGTGTTGAGTCGCTAGGCTATTTCCACTTTGATGAATTTGGAATCGAATTCTTTGGATTTCATTCACGTCTTCGAATGTGAATTTTTGTGATTTATTGTTTTTACAATCATTTTTGTGATTTGTCACTTCATCTCACTCGTACGAGAAATATAATTAAACGGCTTAGTAAAACAAATGGTATGAAATGCTTGCATTTACTTCGCCGGTTAATTCTTGGACTTGTTCGGTTGAAACTCCTGTGATAATTTTCTAGTGGAAATCTACAATTTGTTCGTAAATATTTAAGTTAAACTAGTGGTTACGAGACATGAAGCTAAGCTTATATATTTACTAGCTTACTGTAATTGACACTTCTTGGTGATCGTTGATGATCATTTTTGTGATTTAGACTAGCAAATGTGCGATGTCTCTTTGTCTACGAGGGAGACTAAACCCCATTTCTGTGGAGCTTCGGCTCAATTTGGTGGGGTAGCGACCCATGGTCTTTTGGGCCGTTTTGTGGAGCTTCGGCTCAAAATTAATGGTTATCTACCATGGAATAGCATTCCATTTTGTGATACACGTGTTGGTGGGTCTTCATGCTCCTGTTTTGTGATAGGCCTACCCCTTTTTTGTGATTTCTGGATTTCCATTGATGATTTCTAAAATTTTGTGTTTCACCAATTTTCGTGATTTACATTGATAAGTTTTATCAATATTCGTGCATTGGTGAATTTGTGTGTCATTAACTTTTGTGATTGACATTGATATTATTGTCAATATTTATAGTTTGGTGATTTGGTAAATAAGGAGTATGACATTCTTTTTGATCTTTGAGAAGATTCTCGTGATATTGATTAATCCCTAGTTGATTTTTCACTTGCATACTTATCACAGTATGGCTTTATGGTTATTATATATTTATGTCATATCTCTTATTCTATATCATTTTATCTGATATTTATAGCTAGACTGATCCGTTTATTATTTTCTTATTAAATAATACTCGGGTTAGACCGAGATGTTACAGGTGCTTCTGCATGACTTCATATATGGGATTATCACCCTGACTTTTGGCTAACTACTTAGATTAGTGGTTTTTCTTGTATACATTTGAGATATAGACTCATAGATGTATCCATATTCTTTTGTCTAGCACTTGTAGCTATTCTTTTGTGATACTGTGGATCTTGTTTGACCACTACTCTGATGTACACCTTCATGTGTTATATATTCATATCTATTTCCGCCTTTGTGATATGGATGTCTGTGACCGATTTGTGTTATGTTTACTTCTATATTTGTTTTCGAAGAATATATATAGCCACTGTACAGTAGCCTTGAGTTTGTATCGGTATGTCGGATTTCCCTCCTTAAACAGATGCATGTTGTACTATCTGACATATCGGTGCTCGCACAAAGCAATTACACGGAGGGTCGCTCCTCAACAGCCTTATTCTCCGTGCTAGTTGACGGCATTACACCGTAGTGTCCTTGGCTAGCGTGGGTATATAAGTGGGGCGTCAAAGCTTGGTATCGGAGCCAATCTTCGAAACAATGTAGAATAATCTAGCAAGGATCATCGTCGTAAGTCCATCTTAGGAATCGTGCTTTAGGATTTAATTCGAGTCATCGTACCGATTCATCCTATTTTTCTTTATGATTCCTTGTGTATCTATCAAGATTGCTTGATATTCATTTGGTGAATAACCTTATCCTTCTTCTTTCTTTCTTTCTAAAGGAAGAGAAATGGTTAGACCTGGCCGTCCCAGCTCCGGTCAATCTCATGCTACTCCCTAAGATGGAGTATTTATGTCTGCCCAACAGCTTCTTGATCTTGTAAGGAATACTCAAGCAGCCGGATCTAATTCGGAGTCTACTCACCCTAGGTCTGGATTTGCACGTTTGTGCAGCGATTATAATAATTTGGGTGGAAAGCCATTCAAAGGTTCGGAAACCATTATTGAAGTCCAGGCTTGGCTGAGATCGTGCGATCGAATCTTTTCTCACATGAATCTTATTGATCTTCACCGTGTTCAGGTGGCCTCTAGTATGCTCCAAGAAAGAGCATTAGATTGGTATGAGCTTCTGATTTCTGAAATAAATGAAGCGGATCTTACTTGGGAGAAATTTCGGGAACGCTTCGAAATAAAATTTGTGCCAGAAGCTGAGAAGGTGACTTTGGCTCGCCGTTTCGTTGACCTTGTTCAAGGCGAATCCTTTGTGACAGATTATGTCGTATCCTTTGAGTCACTTTCTAAATACGGGGTCGAGTGCATAAACACCCCCATTGAAGAAAACCAACGATTTGTCTATGGCTTGAATAAAAATCTTATGAAGCCATTACTTCTAAAATTAGAAGTTTCTTTTGATCAACTCGTTGATATCGCTCTTCGCCTTGAAGAGGCAGATAGGGAGAGTGATGTTGAAGTTATGAGTGCCAAACCGAACTTCAACAACAAGAAAAGGCCTAATAAGTTCAAAGGTCTTTATCCTAACAATAAGAAATGGAAGCAAGCCTCTCCGGCAACTAATACTTCTACCCCAAGTGGTGGGCAATGCTACAACTGTGGTTCTAAGGTCCATTATGCGAACAAGTGTTCAAAGCCTCGTACTTGCCGCTATTGCAAAAGCCTGGATCATTATTTATCTTCTTGTCCCAAACTTCAAAATAGGAAGGAGGGAAAGCTTAATGTTGCTCAAGCCCCTGGCAACACATCTCGTGGTAAAGGTATTTCTCATTCTATCCTTGATGGCATTATTTTATTTCGTGATCATCCTATTCGAGTTCTTTTTGATACGGGTGCGTCCCACTCTTTTATTTCAAAAGAATTTGTTGATACCTTTTCTTTGGATGTTTTGTGTTTAATGACTTCTTTGAGAATTGCGAATCCGGTTGGTGGATCCGGAACAATCAGTTTATTGTGTAAAGATGTCGAGATTATTTTTTGTGATTTTTCTTTCCGAGCCGACTTGCATGTTATGCGCTACTTAGGCTTTGGAATGATTTTGAGAATGGATTGGCTTAACCGTTATAAAGCCCAAATCCTATGTACCGAGCGAACTATTTATCTTCGACATCCTCAATCTGTTAAGCAGATTTCTATTGACCTTAAAGATTCGGATTCCAGCTTAGTTGCATCTTTATATTCTTTAAATCCTCAGGATGACGATAATGTTGATGAGGAAGATATTATTTCACTTATTCACTTTGTTCGTGAATTTTCCGACATATTTGAGCCCGTTTTAGGATTACCACCTAAGCGAGCAATTGAGTTTAGAATTAATCTCATCCCTGGAGCTCAACCTATTACTCGTCCTCCTTATCGTATGTCCAATAAAGAAAATGAGGAGATGCGTAAACAATTATATGAATTGGAGACGAAGCAATTTATTCGCTCTAGTTCCTCGCCTGGGGGAGCTTCGGCTATTTTTGTGAAGAAATCCGATGGTACACTTAGGCTTTGCGTTGACTATCGCAAGCTTAATGATCTTACTATCAAGAATAAGTATCCTTTACCTCGGATTGATGATCTATTCGATCAACTTAGTGGTGCTAGAGTCTTTTCACAATTAGACTTAGCTACCGATTTTCATCAGCTTCGTATTGCAGAGGATAGCATTCCTTTGACATTTTTCCGTACTTATTATGGATCTTATGAATGGCTTGTTATGCCATTTGGTTTAACGTATGCTCCGGCTTATTTCGTTGACCTTATGAATAGAGTTTTCAAAGACTTCCTCGATCGGTTTGTTCTCGTCTTTATTGATGATATTCTTGTGCATTCTAAAACCGAGGAGCATGAAAAGCATCTTCGGATCATGTTGGAAACTCTTAGGAGCAATCAATTAAAAGCAAAATTTTCTAAATGCCACTTTTGGCAATCTCGTGTGAAGTTTCTTGGTCACATTATTTCCGAATACGGAATTTCCATGGATCCTTCAAAGATTGAGGCGATTCAGAATTGGAAGAGACCGGAGAGTGTGAAGGAAATTCGTAGTTTCCTTGGATTGGCCGGTTATTACCGCCGTTTCATAAAGGACTTTTCCAAAATTTCTATGCCTCTTACTAGTTTGACAAAGAAGGAAGTTAAGTACATTTGGTTGGACAAATGTGAAGCTTCTTTTCAGAAATTAAAAGAACTCCTTTCCAATGCTCCTATTCTAGTGATTCCAGAGGGAAACCAAGATTTTATTGTTTATAACGATGCTAGTCGCGTTGTTTTGGATGCCGTTCTTATGCAAAGAGAATGTGTTATTGCTTATGCTTCTAGGCAATTGAAGTCAGCCGAGACTAGATATGCCACTCATGATTTAGAACTTGCGGCTATTGTTTTCGCCCTTCGTATTTGGCGTCATTATCTTTTGGGAGAAAAATTTATTCTTTTTACCGATCATAAATCCTTGAAGTATCTATTTTCTCAAAAGGAACTTAATTTGCGTCAACAACGTTGGCTCGAATTTCTTGTAGCTTATGATCTTGATATTCTTTATACTCTCGGAAAGGGAAATTGTGTTGCGGATGCACTTAGTCATAAGCAACAAGCGGTTGTTTCTATGATGATATCTGAATGGAAAGATCTCGGAATTCTGTCCACTTGTGAGATTCGGGATCGTGTTTCCGATTTATGTTCATCTCTTGTTTTATGTAGCCTCGAGGCTCATCCTTCTCTTTTAGACCGCATTCTTGAAGCTCAAAAGCTAGATCCCAAATTGGCACTTCTTGGCCAAAATCTTAGGGATAAAATTGATATTGAAGGTTTGAAAGACTTTGATATTGATTCTCGTGGCGGTATTCGAAAATTTGGTAGACTTGTCGTGCCAAATATTAGTAATCTTCGTAAAGACATTTTAGAAGATTCTCATCGTTCTAAATTTACCATTCATCCCGGTAGTAGTAAAATGTACGCAGATATGAAGCGACTTTATTATTGGGAGGGAATGAAATCTGATAATGCTAACTTTGTTAAGTGTTGCATGACTTGCCAACTTGTCAAGGCCGAACATTAAAGGCCCGGTGGGTTATTGCAACCTTTAGAAATTCCAATTTGGAAGTGGGACCAAATCTCCATGGATTTTATAGACGGCCTTCCCCGTTCTCTTTTGGGTCATGATAGCTTATGGGTGATAGTCGATAGACTTACTAAATCCGCCCATTTTATTCCCGTTCGGTCCAATCGAACCGTACCTCTTTTGGCCAAACTTTTTATCAAAGAAATTGTTAAATTGCATGGAGTTCCCACTTCTATTGTTGGTGATCGTGATCCATTGTTTACTATTGGATTTCGGAAGAGTCTTCAAAAAGCTTTGGGAACGAAGCTCAATTTTAGCACCGCTTATCATCCCCAGTCCGATGGACAAACTGAGCTTGAGAATCACACTCTTGAAGACCTTCTTCGTGCATGTGTTCTTGATTTTGGTGGAAGTTGGGAAGATCATATTCCTCTTGTTGAGTTTTCCTATAATAATAGCTTCCAATCTAGTATTGGTATGGCACTTTTTGAGGCACTCTATGGAAGGCCATGTCGATCTCCTTCTTGTTGGCTTGAGGCCGGTGAGATGCTGGTTTTAGGTCCAGATTTTATTCGTGATTCCACAGAGAAGATTGACCTTATTTGTCATAGGATGAAAGAAGCCCAGAGCAGGCAAAGATCCTATGCCGATAACCATAGAAGGAAATTAGAATTTTCTGTGGGAGATCTTGTGTTTATCTATGTTTCACCTATGAAGCGTGTGCTACGTTTCAGTCGATCGGAAAAATTAGTGCCTCGCTATGTTGGGCCATTTCCTATCACCGAACGTATTGGTTTCGTGGCTTATCGCCTTTTATTACCGGCTCAATTTTCTGCTATTCATGATGTGTTTCACGTTTCTCAATTACGGAAGTGCCTTCGAGATTCCGATTCTATTCTTGAGCCCGGAGTTGTGGAAGAAATTGAGGTTTCACCAAATTTAACTTATGAGCAACATCCTATTCGTATTATTGCTTCGGAGGTCAAGCGCCTTCGAAATAAAGATGTTCCGCTTGTTAAAGTCCAATGGTCCTCCAATCCTAAGGATTGCTCTTGGGAATCTAGAGAGTTCATTGAGCGAACACATCCGGACTTACTTTCCTGTGCTCCATGAGGTGAATTTCTTATTTCAAATTTCTTCTGTGTTGATATGCTTTCATGGTTGTCACCTTATATTTTCTTCTTAAATATTTCAAGGCGCAATTTTTTTAAGAAGTGAAGTCTGTAACAACCTGCATATTTTATGATTAAATATTTAAATATTTTATTTTTATATTTTATTGTTAGTCGGCTTTTAGTCCGAAAAGTTACTTTTTGCATACGGTCAAATTTGGACTCAGAACCACTTCCATTGAGTTCAAAACACCGTTTGTGATCTTTTTGAGTATAAACTTTGATATGTTTGGAGTTAGTGGAATTTTTTCACTTTTTCACTTTGGGCTTTGGGTTTGGTTTAGCCCATTAGCCTAAACTATTTACTCTAGCTCAACCCCCTTCTCTTCATGACTTTACTTTCATTTCCTAACAATAAAGCTTCATCAAAAATGGAGGAAGGAATGGGAAATTAAAACTCCAATCCCTAGTTCACTTGCAACTTCAACATCCAACTCCAAATTCAAAGAGAAGCCATTGATTCAAGCTTCTTGTGTAGAAATTCAAGTGTGGTTGATTCCTCCTTTGCTTTTAGGCTTCTCCTTCATTGATTTTTGTGTAAAGGTGAGATTTTTATCTCACATCTTTGTCTATAACTATCTTTGATTGTTGGGTATGAATTCCTAACACTTTTACATATGCATTTGCCATTGATTTGGACTGAATTGGTGAAAATCCCAATTTTTTTATTGTTTTGGGTTCATATCTTTATAAATCCAAATCTTTGATGTTTGAACACGTCTTTGGTGATGCATCGAGTAGCCAATACGACCGGGTAACCGATAGGCGTAATCCCCTAGCGTTCGTGGTCGATCGGTTGCAAATTTAGTGAGTTTTGAGCTTCAAAGCCCTTAGGTCGCTCGGCCTGCATATGAAGGATTCTCGGCCTGCATTTAGGTCGTTCCTCCCCCATAGGTTGCTAGGTCGCTCGGCCATAGGTCGTAGACATAGGTCGCTAGGTCGCTCGGTCGTCTTCACTTCCTTAAGCCGCTCGGCATTGGTTAGGTCGCGTCGTGCTAGGTCGTTGCTCGGCATTGTTACCCATTAAGTCGTTAGGTCGCTCGGCCTTCCCACTAGGTCACTCGTTCCCTTTTATCTTTTAGGTCGTTGCACCCCTTGGTAGCTCGGCCATGTTATGCCGCTACCCCTTTAGGTCGCACCCCTATAGGTCGTGCTATGTCTTAGGTCGCGCCTTGATTAGGTCGCACCACCTAGGCCACATGCTAGCTCCCTAAGCCGCTTCTACCTTAGGTCGCTCGACAGTTAGGTCGCGCCATTCCTTAGGTCGTTGCAGTTAGGTCGCCGGTTAATGGTATAAAACGCTTGCATTTACGTCGCCGGTTAATTCTTGGACTTGTTCGATTGAAACTCCTGTGACAATTTTCTAGTGGAAATCTACAATTTGTTCGTAAATATTTAAGTTAAGCTAGTTGTTATGGGACATGAAGCTAAGCTTATATATTTACTAGCTTACTGTAATTGACACATCTTGGTGATCGTTGATGATCATTTTTGTGATTTAGACTAGCAAATGTGCGATGTCTCTTTGTCTACGAGGGAGACTAAACCCCGTTTCTGTGGAGCTTCGGCTCAATTAGGTGGGGTAGCGACCCATGGTCTTCAGGCCGTTTTGTGGAGCTTCGGCTCAAAATTAATGGTTAACTACAATGGAATAGTGTTCCATTTTGTGATACACGTGTTGGCGAGTCTTCATGTTCCCATTTTGTGATAGGCCTTCCCCCTTTTTTGTGATTTCTGGATTTCCATTGATGATTTCTAGAATTTTGTGTTTCACCAATTTTCGTGATTTACATTGATAAGTTTTATCAATATCTGTGCATTGGTGAATTTGTGTGTCATTAACTTTTGTGATTGACATTGATATTATTGTCAATATTTATATTTTGGTGATTTGGTAAATAAGTAGTATGACATTCCTTTTGATCTTTGAGAAGATTCTCGTGATATTGATTAATCCCTAGTTGATTTTTCACTTGCATACTTATCACAGTATGGCTTTATGGTTATTATATATTTATGTCATATCTCTTATTCTATATCATTTTATCTGATATTTATAGCTAGACTGATCCGTTTATTATTTTCTTATTAAATAATACTCGGGTCAGACCGAGATGTTACAGGTGCTTCTACATGACTTCACATCTGGGATTATCACCCTGACTTTTGGCTAACTACTTAGATTAGTGGTTTTTATTGTATACATTTGAGATATAGACTCATAGATGTATCCATATTCTTTTGTCTAGCACTTGTAGCTATTCTTTTGTGATATTGTGGATCTTGTTTGACCACTACTCTGATGTACACCTTCATGTGTTATATATTCATATCTATTTCCGCCTTTGTGATATGGATGTCTGTGACTGATTTGTGTTATGTTTACTTCTATATTTGTTTCGAAGAATATATATAGCCACCGTGCAGTAGCTTTGAGTTTGTATCGGTATGTCGAATTTCCCTCCTTAAACGGATGCATGTTGTACTATCTGACATATCGGTGCTCGCACAAAGCAATTACACGGAGGGTCGCTCCTCAACAGCCTTATTCTCCACGCTAGTTGACGGCATTACACCGTAGTGTCCTTGGCTAGCATGGGTATTGAGGTGGGGCGTCACACGGCGGCTACTCGAGAAAGTGTGGCTTCCTGTGTTTCACGTGCACGGCTAGGGTTTCAGGGAAGAAGATAATTTGTGACGTAGTAATTTGTATATACTAATTTATTCAATTTAATTCAAACTGAAAGTTCTAACCGCGATAACTTTTGCATACAAAGTCCAATTCACGTACGGTTTCTTGCTTTGGGATCGTATTGAAATTCCAGACATTTCGGAGTTCGTTTGGACGAATTCTAAGACTGTTCAAATTTTGGGTTTAAACAGGATTTAAATTCAATTTAAATTCAAAAGGTGAGTGTTTTAACCCACTCACAACTTCGAAAATTTATCATGTTTGTTAAATTGATTTACGATGTGATTTGAAATTTATTTATGACTGTTTGACATATTTTAATCATCATCTCAGTTAAATTGAATATATTTGAATTAAATTGTTATTTAATTTATTATTGCATATAAACTGCCAGTTAAATAGTTATTTAATTTATTATTGAATATAAACTGCAAGTAAATGCCTATTATTTATTATCTATTCTATATTGATGTTATTGATTGAATTGGATGACGATTGTGATAAATGTTTGATAATTGATATTGGATGAATGGATGTTGTATTTTTACTGTTATAAACTTCAAGTTGTTATGGATTTTATTTCATTCGGGATTGTGGTTTGAAATGATATATAACTGTATTTATATTTTAAATTACGAATTGAAATGATAAATATCTGTATCACTTGACCATAGGATAGAAAATTATATACAGACACCGTCGTCCAAATATAAAAATATTTTGAAATGATTTCTGTGGTTGTAAGGAATATATGGTTTTATATAAATATTGATTTTAGATATTATATATATGTTATTTTATTCTTGATATTAAGCTATGTATAGAGTTGCTTTAATATAGAATAAGATTAATAATGAGTTTTATTTTTATTGAAGATAATATGGTTAAGTATTTAAATTATATTTTAATATGGATTTTACGATGATTTAAAAAATCAAGGTTGGAGGATAAATATGAAATTGATTTGAATTGAATTATTTAAGAACTATACTCAAATAAATTTGATTTGGAATTTAAATAAAATTGAGATCTTAAAAGTTATGTTTTTATAACTTGATTTTGGTTTAGTGATTTAAATGAATATCAAGTTGATTTAAATGAATATATCAAGTTAAATAAATTGAAAGAATATCCAGTTATTTGAAGTTTAAAAGTTTTACTTAAAGGATATTGGATTTATAAAGCAAACATTTCAAATCTAAATAATAATAATTGAATTTGATATATATGGAATTATCAAAGAATAAGTTTTGCAATGGTGGAATATTTAAAGCGTTGAAATATATGGAAATTGAAATGGTTTATTTGGGGGTTCAAATCTATATTCGGAATTGATTGTTGAAATTGAAGAAGCTATTTTATTATATAAAGTAATTTAATATTTAAACCATTTAAGTAGTGGAAGTTATGTTTCAAAGTTATAAGTTTCAAGGTATTAAAACTTGAAAGTATTATATTCAAGTGTTTTAATTTTGAAATGTTATAACTCTGAAAGTGCTATGTTTTCGGAAAAGGGATATATTTGAAATAAAAATGATATTATATTGATTTGGGTTTATGAAAATGATATCATATTGATTTGGTTTTAAAAATGGAAATGATATCGTATTTATATGGTTTTGCAATGGATATTATATCCTGGTTTTGAAGTATAAATTATTTTCAAATGACCGCGGTGTTATAATAACGTTTGGTTGTTAAAGTGACCGGGATCTGAAGTTGTCATACTCTCTGCCAACTCCGAAAACCACTTTAACAATCGTGTACGCAGTGGAGATTCCAGAATGATGTAGGATGGTGGCGACGTTCTATTAAGTTATATACATGGACCTGACTCCCATGAGTTGGCATAAGGTGGCTAAAACAGGAGTGATCTCAGGCTATGGAGGTAGCCCCTCTTATCGGACACATCCCTTCGATATTATACTCTGACTTTTGGATTGATTCAGTTGCCACATTTGCTTTTTGATTTGGGGTGTGGCTCGAGGTGGGTGGTAGTAGCTGCTACGCGTTACCACCAGCCCGTATGCATAATTGGTATATCTACCCTGGATTGCGTTGTGTGCCATGTCACCTACCCTAGCGGTCCTTATACGAGTTTGGTTTTCTCCCGTAGCCTGTGTGCTATCCTCTGGTGGCTTCCCGATCAGGAGGAACCATGATACTGGATGGACTACTGGGACTATTACATGGTAAGGGCTATATGGGTATCCCCTTAACGCTATTTAGAAGTAAGTTTATTTTACTATAGACATTATTATAATAGCGAAATATTGCTACATGGTAAATATTTTAATGGATCCTTAGGAGATGTGACTCCCGAGCATCTCTTAAGTTACTGCACTGATGTTAGACACTGGATAGGAGATGTCAAATCCCGTAAACATCTCTGACGCCATTCCACTCATATTATTTATTGTTGATTTAACTTACATAAGATTTTTAGTTCTGACTCGAATGTTTTGTCTTTTCAATTCGTTCGGGTCAGTCTGAGCATTTCAGGATTCGAAGACTTTATTTCTGGAGGACAAAGACAAAGATTGTATTACTATTATTTGTTATATTGTTCCACTACATCACATTGTTCTGCTGCATTATTTATTATTCTCTGGTATGTGTAACTCTGATACGTATTGTATAAGTATAATGGAATATTTTGTAAAACAGCTTCATGAACTGTTTATTTGATTATTATATTTTATCGTTCCACTACAAGATTCTATTTTGTTTTTTTCTCAACTTTTCTTATTTACTCCATAACAATCCACCCTTCTGTATGGATTGAGTCGGCACGTGTGTGTGCTTAAGCGCACAAAAAGGCTGGATGTTACATCTGGTATCAAAGCTTAGGTTTAGAGAAAAACCTTAGCTTTGTAGGGTCTGACTCTTTATTAATAGGGTAGTAATACCCTATGATGAGTAGCTGAGTGTATATATGTATAAAAGAGAGCGTATTTGTTAGTCTTATAAAATGTTTTAATATTGTGTTAATTTGTTTCGTGTTGTATTTATAAATTCTAGTTGGTGCATAGGACGCTATGACATCAATAGGGATTTCTAAACACTTAATTC
This sequence comes from Allium cepa, assembly GCA_030765085.1. Taxonomy (NCBI): domain Eukaryota; kingdom Viridiplantae; phylum Streptophyta; class Magnoliopsida; order Asparagales; family Amaryllidaceae; genus Allium; species Allium cepa. The sequence goes on along the minus strand of CM060941.1, from coordinate 293,236,778 downwards.
AGACGGACACAATATTTGTTTTGAATATAGATGAATGAAATAATTTTACCTATTATATTTTTTGTATATAAAGTAATAAATTTTATACAGGTTATATTTGGTTTTAATGTATTGGTTATTAGGTAATGAAATTTATAATTGATTGGAAATAAGATTTCAAATAAAATAAATGAAAATTGGAAACTTAGAATCTAAGTCCTGGGGTTTTCGAAAATTTCTTTTGAATGATTTTGAAATATAATGACAATATTATTAGATGTATGCTTTGATATAAATATTTCAATATAATTTGAAAGAATTATTTTAAAGAAATTTGAAAGGAAGTAAGTTTTGTACTTCCCTCTCTGTCGCTGGAAAATAATTTCATTGATGAGTGCACGCATTATCGACATTCATTTTCGAGTTTCAAAATGGAAAGGCCACTGTAGTAGTTTTACTGCAGATTTATTTTGATAAACAAATATAAAATTTTAATTTTTTTAAATATAATTGGATATATAAGTTGTAAGTATATACATTTATCTATTATTTTCAAATGATTCGAAATTTAGCCCGCTATTTAGTTCTTAAGTTTCCGTTAATCAATAGTTTCAATTATTGTAGTGAAATGGGTTATAACTAATTAATAATTGGAACCTTTAATTAAAATAAGAGATTAAATGCTAGGTTATAAATGAAATTTCTAGAAAGTTGAAATATGTAACCTATAAAAAAAATAGAAGATATGATTATTGAAAGTTAATTTATAAGATGAACTTGTATAGTTTTCAATTGCATTCTTTAAAGCATATATATAACTTACCAAAAGATCTAAAATTTGAAATATCTGGTAAGAAAATGTAATGGAAAATTTACAAGTAAGACTTATATAATAGAAAGGTTTAATGAATTACTTTTATAAATAAAGATTTGATGTTATAATGGTTATAAACTTAAGTTATGATTGATATGCTACTAATTTAATGTAATAGAAATATAAGTATTATAAATAAATGATAACAAACTTAAGTAAATGTTGAAGTTATTTATAATAAAATAAGTAGAAAGATGAATATCGTAAGTAAAAAATTTTGAACTTAGGAAATGTAAAATATTATGGATAAATGAAAATTTGCAAGAGATAAAGTAAATTAAAAAGATAAATCATTATATGAAAGAAAAGAAATCAAACAACAAATATTATGAAATAAAGTTAATAAGAAAGAAATTGATTTATTGCTTAAAATTATTGTTTGTTTAGTTTATGGTTATTTGGACAAGAATACTTTACAATTGTTTGGATGAATGAATAATATATTTAGTTTCATCTAAGACTGTTGAGTAAAGGGCACACTTAGTAGTTTATTTTTTGATTCTATACAATTTAATGTTTTGAACCAGAACAACTAATTGTTTTGGTTGATATGAATGGATAATTGATTTGTTTTGATCACATATGATGACTGGATATTGGTTGCAAATGATGGTTGTTTATATTGATTTGGTTGTTAGTGGTTGAAACAAGTTAAACATTTCATTTTATATAATTATTAACTCCTTTTGGATTATATAAGTGAAATGCAGATTTTGGAAGCAATTGCTACTGCATTTGGTTTCACAAATAAGCGTAAATTACCAGACAAATAGGTACGTTCTTGGATTTAGGTTGTATAGCGTTATATCATTGTTTTTTTTCCGTTGTTGGGATATATTGTTTTGAGATATATGTTATATATTGTTATAATTGATACTATATTTTTTCCTGAGCCTCTCCGTACAAAGGAGACTCTACCAAAAATTTTCATAAATTTTGGACTTAGAAATTTTTTGAAAATGTTTTCCAAACTTTATTCATTTAAGTATAAAAGACTTAATGGTTATAAATTGGTATATTTTATTTAAATTATTTTATATTGTAAATTTATTTGTTTATAAAGTTAATATTTTGAATAAGATGTATTGCTTACTCAACTCTTTCTTTTCCCTTCTTTTTCCTTTTCGGGGACGAAAAGTTTTGAGTGGGGGAGAGCGTAACGACCCTTAAATTTCGATGATTAAATTGGTTAATTTAATTAGATTTTTGTAATTAAATTTAGAAAGAAATAAAAACTTGTTAATATAAAATGAAGCGAATGTTAGAAATGAAGTGTAGCAATGGGAATTAAAATTTATTTATTGACAACTGGAGTGAAATCCCAATAATGCAATAGTGTAAATTGTTGCATTTGGGTATAAAATTGAAAATAAGTAAATAATAATAAGCATTGAATTAACCAATGAAATAATATATTGATTAATAGTAACTGAATGCAAATTAAGTAATATTTGGAAATTAAATATCTAAATATTACGTTAATTGAAATTAAGATGGAATTTGAGAACATTAATGTAACAGATCATGAATCCAATGTCAATTTCATCCATTTGGCAACAGTGAATTGAATAATAGAATGAAAAGTAAATTAATGGAATTAATGTAAGTGTTATACTAGGCAATAGATCGAATATAAGAAAAAAACGTAAATATATAATTGATTAATGATTAATATACACTGAATGGTAATTGAATAAAATCAATGTTTAGTAAGAAATTATAACATTAGTTTGGGAATGATAAACTTATAAAAAGGTGATTGAGAGTTAATGATAACAATTATTATAAGTTAATCATTTATTTAGTCCATTAAACCAAAATTTGAAACCAATTGCAATGAATCTCAATTTAATGTTATGTTAGTGTAAATCAAGGAAATAATTGAAAATAATGTTAATTCTATTGATAATATGACAATTGGTTGAATGAAAATAATGGATATCAAAATTTATTAATTTATTGGAATTTAAACTTAATAATTGGATTAATTGCAATTAAATGAAATTTAATGAAATGAAGGCTAACACTAAAATTGATAAATTAATCAACTCTAAATTAACATCTAAATTTGTTTAAATTAGTGTAATTGATTAAGAAATTTAAAAATGAGGAAATTTGTTAATTATAGAGTTGAAATTGAAAAATTGATTTAATTAATCAATTATTAATTTATTTAATGAATGAAAAATAGTCATTTTGGCCACTGACTTGGATTTCGACAAAACCAGTTTCATCATATCCGTAATGGTGAATTATAGCATGATTTCAAGTTTCGTAGCGATCGGACTTGTCGTTTGATCGTACGGGCACGAAACGCCTAGAAATCAATTTAATTGAAATGAATTGAAATCAATTTGAAATAACTTGATTTTAGCATAACTTCTCCATATGATGGAATTTGGATTGAAACCTGTTCCATTGATTTTAAAATATTTTAAAACATCTATTTGGATATATGGTTTGATCCAATTTCGTTCCGGAGTCAGAACGGGCTTTTTGGGCCATTTATCGTTCAACTTTCGATCCAATATTTAACATCCAATTAATTACCACTTAATTTAATTCCAATATTTAACATCCAATTACCTTAATATTTAATAGAAAGATATATTGCTTTATACATCAAAATATATTCTTATATAAAATCATTTAAAATCTGTATATAAGAAAATAACAAGTACGCTCTCATATATATATATATATATATATATATATATATATATATATATATATATATATATATTCACTCAACTCATTCTAGGGTACCATTGACCCTATCCTTAATGCGTAATCCCACCAGAGCCAAGGTTCTCACTTAACCTTCAGCTTTGATACCAACTGTAACGACCCGAAATTTTCAATCCTGAAAATTCCAGATAGTTATGAAAAAGAAGAAGAGATAGAAGAAAAGAAAAAACCAGAAACACCAAAATACAGAAACCTCACATTCGCAGCGGATCAAAATATAATATCACATAAATAACAATTATACAAGAAGAACTGTATCAGTACACTTATATTTTACACATCAGAGTTACAACCATTACCAATCACTGGACAGTTTATAACAACATGCCCTAGTTATACAATAATATATCACGGCGGAAAACCCTCCATACGTTCCTGCCCTCCAGCTCGCCTCCTGAGCTCCAGAACGTCCTTACTTGAAAATCTGTAATACTCGGTCTGACCCGAGCATTACATCAAAGTAACACCCGGGTCAGGCTAGAAACCAGCGTGAGTAAACCAATTTAAAATTGAATACAAAAACAAACAATTTATATAAACCCGGGTATCAGGTATCAATTTACAACTTCATAAGTTGTTATAGACATCTCTTATTTTCACACATCAATTTTTAAGTATCAAAACTTAGATTGAATGGTCCAATTCACTTAAATTATTCATTTCAGCCTATTGATTTCACATATCAATCTATAAAGAATCGAAGTGGTTTCGGGTATTAAATAATACCCGACTCTGGTCTCTTCGAATCCAATGTCATCATAATACCAAATTATTCAAGTGAATACAACCTACCCTTTAAATACTGGATGTCACTTTACACATCATTTCATCATAGATAGCCACATTATCTCTGTTCGAGACAAACATATCCTTTCACAAACATTTCATATCAGAAATATTAACCAATTTAAGGCATTTCCAATAATCCAATCATCCATAAGCAAGATTTAATTAGACTCACTATTTCTAGTTAATTTAAATAAATTAAATTAATTGCCTCAACCACCTTTAAATCCTGCTCACTAAATCATTAATTAATTAATCCCAATTAATTAATTATTCTTTAATCATCCATCCTAATTAATCATCCTTGATTAATTATTCTTTAATTATATTAAGTAATTAACCTTTGATTACCCCACAAATTAATTAGCCTTATCCATCCACATTAGTTAACTTTTAATTAATCTCCTTAATTAATTATTTACATTCATTAATGATCCTCTAATCATTTCCAGTGATTAATTATTCATTTAGTTAATTACATTTATCAAGTAATCTTTAAATAAATCTCAGTCATTGATTAACCTTAATTAATCTCATTCAATACTTAACTATCCCTTAATTACTTACATTAATTAATAAACTATTAATTACATTAAGTAATTAACTCTTAATTAATTGCACAAATTAATTATCTTTAACCATTAACAGTAATTAACCTTTAAATTAATTTTCCAAATTATTAAACTTAAATCAATCATAATTCTAATTAATAATAATGAATTCTTCAATTAACTTTAACTTAATTACCTTATCTAACATCATCAAAACATTTAGAAATTAGTTACCCATTAATTACCTTCCTTAATTAATGACATTAGGTAATTACTTTCATAATTCCCCCTAATTAATTTCATTAAGTAATTAACCTTTAATAAATTAATGATCTTTTAAATTAATAATTTAATCCTTTAAATGATTACAAATCAATTAACCTTTATTAATTATCTTAAGAATTTACTTAACTAATACCATCAATTAATTTAAACATTCCTAATATATTAAATAATTTATATTTAATTAAATTCATCATTTAAACATTCCTAATATAGGGTTTAACCCATTATATAATTATCTAAGTTCAACAAATTGGAAACCTTTATAACCTTAGAAACTTGTTTAATCTTGCTAATATTTAGATTAAAACCTGGTTTTCGTTTTCTTTATGTTTCCCCTTAATTAAAAATAAATTAAATTTTAAACAAAAAAACACGGCCTACGAGATTCCTGGCCACACTTCTTCTTTGGCCCAACATCCGTGCTCTTTCTTCCCTCAGTTCCAATTCCACCCGCTACAACAAAATGCACGATTCCACCGTGCATGTGCATAACGGAAAAACTCAATGCCGACCATCCCTCAGGCCTTCACCCAGCTAACCATGACCAGGATAAACAAACCCACTCTTCAGAACCACGAAATCGATGCCAAGACCAAATCAAGCAATTCGATCGAAACGAGAACCCATGACCGATTGCAAATTCAACGTTGGTCGTCATCCCTGACCATATTGAGCCTCGCCGTTGAACCCTCTCCATCACCAGAGCCTTACGCTCCACTACACCATCGTCCGATTCAACTCGATTCAACATCAGTATCGCATTCGATTCGAGAATCGACCACAACTCAATCCACAATCTAACCTTAGATCGCCAACGCCCGCTCACCACAACGATCCAGATACCACTTGACTATTTTTGCCAATATCCCTGATCATCATCCCTGCCTCAACCCAAGCCCCGACATTCCCTGTGCCGTCGATCACCATGAATTCCTCAAAAACCATTTTCTAGTTAACCCAGAAGTCCTCACAGAATTTCCAACTAAAAATCATGATTTTTTCTTTAAAATCCTAAATTTCAAAGACAATTCAAGATACATACTTGAATCAATAAATTTTCACATTTGATGTTATCATAATATTTAGAATTGCTACTTTATTTTCCCAGAAGCAAGCATATTTTCAACTAATATACTTGTATGTATTTGTAGTACTTGATTTTGGTTTAATTTAAACAATTTTGTTTGAAATTCAAATCCTAACAGTTATTTATTAAAAAGAGATTTGATTTTTCATTTAATCTTAACTCTGTAAACTGGAAACAGAGTAGCATAGATGTGCACATTCAACAAATACAAATATACAGAGATCATACATATGCAGACCATCTTCATTCATATAAACATGTTTCAGAACTTAAAACAAATATGCATACACATTTTCAAACATACATGCTAAGCAACCATCAACACAGTAATTCACTTGCAAGAAATATTTGTTACTTAAGTTTAATTTAAATTATTTACTCATAGGCATTTCTAAACAAAAACAGAGGAGGCCGTGTTGGATTACTCACAATATTTGGTTTAAATAGAGAGAATGTCCTTGTTTATAAACATGCATACACCATTTTCAGATATACACGTGAATGTAAGCAAATTCTTACATCTAAACTTCAATAATCACTACATGTAGATCAAGATACTGGAAGATTTGAGATGTTAAAGAGTAGTTACTCACCTGTTCTAGAGCTTATATTTTGAAATTCGGAAATGCTGAAGAAAAGTTTGAAAGCTTGCTTTACTGGAACTTGATGTTGAAATAATTAGCTTTCAAAACTGATTGAAGTTGCTTTGATTCACTTGCCTGAAATTTGATTTCCTTCAGGATTTCTTACTTTGTTTTGATTGAAAACGTTTACAGTTTGATGAAAAACATTTACAGGCTTTTGATCTTGAGTTGTTAAAGTGTTTACAGGGTTTAACTTGATCTGGTGATTTCTTAACAGTTTTGATTATTAGTTTTTTTTCTTCTTTCAAAAGGGAAGATGGGAAAAGAAGATAAGAAAGTAGATAGGAGTTTATATAGTGTAAATTTGGATTTATTAAAATTTAAAGTAAATGAAAATAAACAAAAATGACACTAGTTCATCTATTAACATTTAGCAACTACCATCCTTTATTAAATTACATATGTTATAACAAGCCTTCATAATCTAACACAAGTAATAATATATTTTTATTTATTTTAAATTGTGAATATAAAGCCTTTATATATAAATAAGCACTTTTAAATTTATATAAACAAAACCCTTTAAAGAATTAAAAACTAATTATATTCTAAATAAATCATGTATAAGATATTTGATCCCAAAATATACTTAAAATTTCAATTTTAAATCCAAATTCAAATTCAGTTTCATTTTCAAATTAAAATTCAATCTAAAATCAACACACCTATATATATATATATATATATATATTTATTTTAAACAACCCAGATTCAATTTGAAAATAATAATTTTATTAAAAATCTATCTATATCTATATATATATAAACAATCATTATTATTTGTTTTGAAATAAGTAACAATTTTACTAATTTTAAATAAATTTATAGAAGATATTATCACATTTTAATTTGCTTGAAATTAACTGGAATATCACAGATATTCTTTGTTTTCAAATTTATTTACATATCCAGATACCTTTTATTATCAAAATTCTTATCTGTTTAATCTATAAACCAGATAATTATTCAACTATCAAATGTTCAAAAAAAAAATCCGGGTTATCACAAAAGCACTCGACGAGCGCATCTCAATTTTGAAATTCGTTTTCCAATCTGAAGCTCCAACTGTCCAGAAATTGATGATCAAACTCGACTGTTCATCATGTTGCGATCAACTACGACTGATCGTCGATTGAAGGGTACAGGGCGGTGGAAATCAACGTACGCTACTCATCGGTGGTGGTCTTTTGTTGAATCAATGGTCGGATCTGCAGCCGTAATTGGATTAGGTTTAAATTTTCCGTGGCGGATGTGCAATTTGGGGGCGACGTGGTGGAGGGTCACCTGTCACGAGGCCTTGGGGAGGTGATGCGAGCTGTGGCGACAGGCGATTGGCCTCCGGTGTTGCTGGACGTAAGGTGCGTGCTCCGGTGCAGCGGGTACTCAAGAAAGTGTGGCTTCCTGTGTTTCACGTGCTCGGTTAGGGTTTCAGGGAAGAATATAATTGCTGGAATGGTAATTTGTATATACTAATTTATTTAATTTAATTCAAACTGAAAGTTCTAACCGCGATAACTTTTGTATACGAGGTCCAATTCTTGTACGATTTTGTTGCATTGGGATCATATCGAAATTCCAGACATTTTGGCGCTGGTTTGGATGAATTCTAAGGCTGTTCAAATTTTGGGTTTAAATTGGATTTAAGTTCAATTTAAATTCAAAAGGTGAGTGATTTAACCCACTCACAATTTCTAAAATTTCTTATGTTTGATAAATTGATTTACTATGTGATTAGAAATTTAGTTATGAATGTTTGGCATATTTTAATCATCATCTCAGTTAAAATGAATTTATTTGAATTAAATTGTTATTTAATTTACTATTGCATATAAACTACCAGTTATATTGTTATTTAATTTATTATTGAATATCAACTGCCAGTAAATGCCTGTTATTTATTATCCGTTCTATATTGATGTTATTGATTGAATTGGATGATGATTGTGATAAATGTTTGATGATTGATATTGGATGAATGGATGATGTATTTTATACTGTTATAAACTACAAGTTGTAATGGATTTTATTTCATTCAGGATTGCGGTTTGAAATGATATATAACCGTATTTATATTTTAAATTACAGATTGAAATTATAAATATCTGTATCACTTGACCATAGGATAGAAAATTATATACAGACATCGTGGTCCATATATAAAAATATTTTGAAATGATTTCTATGGTTGTAAGGCATATATGGTTTTATGTAAATATTGATTTTAGATGTTATATAAATGTTATGTTATTCTTGATATTAAGCTATGTATAGAGTTGTATTAATATAGAATAAGCTTAATAATAAGTTTGATTTTTATTGAAGATAATATGGTTAAGTATTTAAATTATATTTTAATATGGATTTTACGATGATTTAGAAAAAATTAAGGTTGGAGGATAAATATGAAATTGATTTGAATTAAATTATTTAAGAACTATACACGAATAAATTTGATTTGGAATGTAAATAAAATTGAGATCTTAAAAGGTATGCTTTTATAACTTGATTTTGGTTTAGAGTGATTTAAATGAATATCAAGTTGATTTAAATGAATATATCAAGTTAAATAAATTGAAAGAATATCCAGTTATTTGAAGTTTAAAAGTTTTAGTTAATGGATATTGTATTTATTTAGTAAACATTTCAAATCTAGATAATAATAATAATTGAATTTGATATATATGGAATTATCAAAGAATTAGTTTTGAAATGGTGGAATATTTAAAGCGTTGAAATATATGGAAACTGAAATGGTTTATTTGGGGGTTCAAATCTGTATTTGGAATTGATTGGTGAAATTGAAGAAGCTATTTTTATTATATAAAGTAATTTAATATTTAAACCATTTAAGTTGTGGAAGTTATGTTTCAAAGTTATGAGTTTCAAGGTATTAAAATTTGAAAGTGTTATATACAAGTGTTTTAATTTCAAAATGTTATAACTTTGAAAGTGCTATGTTTTTAGAAAAGGGATATATTTGAAATAAAAATGATATTATATTGGTTTGGGTTTACTAAAATGATATCATATTGATTTGGTTTTAAAAATGGAAATGATATCGTATTTATATGGTTTTGCAATGGATATTATATCCTGGTTTTGGAGTATAAATTATTTTGAAATGACCGCGGTGTTATAATAACGTTTGGTTGTTAAAGAGATTGAGGTCAGAAGTTGGCATACTCTCTGCCAACTCCGAAATCCACTTTAACAACCCTGTACGCGGTGGAGATTCCAGAATGAAGTTGGATGGGGGAGACGTTCTATTAAGGTATATACGTGGACCCAACTCCCATGAGTTGGCATAAGATGGCTAAAACAAGAGCGATCTCGGGACAAGGAGGTAGCCCCTCTTATCGGACACATCCCTTCGATATTATACTCTGACTTTTGGATTGATTCGGTGGCCACTTTTGATTTTTTTATTTGGGGGTGTGGTTCGAGGTGGGCGGTAGTAGCTACTACGCGTTACCACCAGGCCGTGTGCATAATTGGTATATCTACCCTGGCATTGCCTTGTGTGCCGTGTCACCTACCTAGCGCGCCTTGTACGAGTGTTGTTTTCTCTCGTAGCCCGTGTGGTATCCTCTGGGTGGATTTCCTATCAGGAGGAATCATGATACTGGATGGACTAATGGACTATCACGTGGTAAGGGCTATATGGGTAACCCCTTAATGCTATTTAAAAGTAAGTTTATTTTACTATAGACATTATTATAATAGCGAAATATTACCATATAGTAAATAGTTTAACGGATCCTTAGGAGATGTGAATCCCAAGCATCTCTTAAGTTACTACGCTCATATTAGACACTGTATAGGAGATGTCAAATCGCGTAAACATCTTTGCGCCGTTCCACTCATATTATTTATTGTTGATTTAACTTACATTAGATCTTTTAGTTCTGACTCAAGTGTTTTGTCTTTTCAATTCACTCGGGTCAGTCTGAGCATTTCAGGATTTGAAGACTTTATTTCTGGAGGACGAAGACAAAGATTATATTACTATTACTTATTATATTGTTCCACTGCATCACATTGTTCCGCTGCATTACTTATTATTCTCTTGTATGTGTAACTTTGATATGTATTGTATAAGTAAAATCGAATATTTTGTAAAACAGCTTCATGAACTGTTTATATGATTATTATATTTTATCGTTTCGCTGCAAGATTCTATTTTGTTTTTTTCTTTCTCTACTTTTCTTATTTATCCCATAACAATCCGCCCTTCTGTATGGGTTGAGTCAGCACGTGTGTCTGCTTAAGCGTACAAAAAGGCTGGATGTTACAATAGGGGTTCCAAGAACAGAGGGAATACGAATGATCCCCTCTTCTGTCCAATAGTCAAGGGGAAGATTAGAAAATCGAACCCATATCGGAATACAGTGAAGCAAATCTTTACTAAGCTTCATTCCAAGCATCCATTTCTTCATCATCATAAGCTTCTTATGATAGTAATAAGGACCCCCTTCTAATACTTTATCACAATCCGATTTGTTATTGAATTTAATGCCGTAGAATACATTTTCTTTCAAAAAAATAAAGAATTCCTCGGCAGATTTCCAAACCCTAGATATAATCTCTAGAATACAGATAATATGGCTTGGGCCAACCACATAAATCACTATAGCTTTATCCCATTGTTTTCTTGCATCCTGAACCACTTCAGCAGAGATTTTAGCACATTTCATTAAATTTTAAGTCACAAGGTTAATAAAAGCTTGGGGGAATAGAAATTGGAATATTATTTCCCTTAACAACCTCGTTCCATGCTTGATTCGAAGTGGTGGAATAGTTCCATTTGTCTGAAACATTTTCATTTTCTAATTGACTGGGACGATTTGAGGTCTTATTTGCATGTGTCTCAAGTTTGTATTTGAGTGATGAGGCTGTTGCAAATCCTACTTTTGAGACCGTTTAGCAGCAATATTCCATCAGTTGAGATTCGACATGAATTTCTCCTGTCTTTTCCATTTTTTAGACTTGACTGGAATGAAGCCATCATTCATCTAAGATGAATCAGCATTATCTGCTATCTTAGAGAAACCAGACGAGGGATCAACAGGGAAAGGAGGCAGATCAAGAAAAAGTGATGGTGGTCGGTTGGAGCCAATGGGGGAGGCCATGCGATAGCCGAGGGTGATAGCGGCGAAGGAAAAACTTGGTAATAGGTACAGGGGGAAGACAACGACCGAGATAAACGGCGGCTGGGCAATTATGGTTTTTGGTAATAATCCTCTCAAATATCATATTATTATAATTAATATTTTTACAAACTCCTCAAAAACCATAATAAAATCAAATCTAAGTTTTGGGTTTCTAATTTTTAATAGTATTAGGTTTCTCTCCCATTTTGTTTGTAAAGCATCATTACAATTTTGTGTTATCCTCAATATTATTATCATTTAACACATTGGAGAATAAGAATAAGATAGATCTAATCATTCACAACATCATAGTATATATAATTATATAGTTAAATACATTATTCCTTAATTTGTATAATATGGTTGAGTCATAAAAATCGTTTTGTTTTTTTATTATAGACTTTATCTTAGATCAAACTAAAGAAGCAAATGTATTGATGCATGCTCAATTCATTCAAGATGAGCACCGATTGTTATTTATTAATATTTTATTTGTTTTTGGCGTATTAATATTTCATTGTTTTGGTATTATGTGAAATAACTTAAATTGGTAAATTTGTTCCGTTTTAAAATAGATTGTTTACTACATTCAGTTTCTAGCATTCCTTTGATATCAAATGTTATAACGATCTCTCCAAAATCTTAATCTAATTTTTTGTTGCTATTTACTTGTGATGGTTTTTAGGTTTCTCCTCCCTTTATTTTGCAAAGCATTATTACTATTTTGTATCATCCTCAATCCTACTTTCATTATACATTTTTTTTTGAATTAGTACTTTATATAAAACATGTCGCTAGGACAACATATCATAAATCACATGACAATATAAGTCTGAATCACGCTACGCAAGTGTCGAACCTATGACCTCTCGCACCAAAGTTGTATCACTTAACCACTAGGACAATGGTGCTTGTCTTCATTATACATGTTCTAAAAAAAGAATAAGATGAATCTTATTATTCATGATGCAATAATATATAAAATTAGATAGATAGTCTAATAGTGCTTAATTTGTGTAATATAGCCGAGTCTAGCAATTTTACTTTCTATAGACAACAGAGTTTATCTCAAATCAAACCGAAGAAGCTGATATATTAGTTAATGCTTAATTCAGTCATAGAATAAGATTGATGATCTAATTCACTCAAGGTAACCACTGATTATTCTCAAGGAAAATTCTATTTTCAATCCAAGTATTTACTTAGTAGCCCCCCAAAAATTAAAAAAGTCTGTAGACCTAAAAAATAACTTAGTAGCACCTTACCATTTTCAGAACTAACCTTCCCATCACGCAAAATGTGAAAAATTGAATTTTTTCTTCACTAATTTAGAAACTAGGGTTTGAATTTTTTCTTCACTTATTTAATAACTTAATAGTGAAAAACTAAAAAAAATTCTTCGTAAAGTCTGTAAACCAAAAAAAAAAAAATATAGTAGTGAAAAATTAAAATTTTTCTTCACTGATTTAGAAACTAGGGTTTTGAAGAAGCGGTGATTTAGATAGTAAGAAACAGACGTAAGAATTATTAAGTGTGTTTTAGTCTTTAAAATTTTATTTATTTTAGGGGAGGCTACTATATTATTATTTATATTGAAATATATTTGCCTATTCTCAGTTATCGTGTAGCTATATTCATTTTGATGTTTTAGTATTTTGGAATTATTATAGATTGGTAAATGATTCTTTTTTCAATTTTATTTGTTATTAAGTCATATTTTACAATAAAAATCTTTTTGAATATTGGCGATAGCGTATTCATCAAATTAATATTAAGAAGAATCAAAATTTCTGTAGCGGCCCTGACTTGACCCTCGAAAATCAGCACCGAATACGACACTCGTATTCAAATGCCGCAGATCCAAACGTCGAATCAGGTTCGCCGGAGCTTGTAACGCATCAAGTATAACAACACAGCGGAAGAAAAAGAAATGAATATCATTGATATACAATATTTGATACAACAATGATACAATATGAATAAATATCAGAGATATAAGAAACAATGCTACAACAGAATAACAATATGATATAGCAGCGGAACCAAAAAATTCCAAACAACAACAGCGACTTTAACTCAAAAGCATCAATCCAGAAATAGCGAGAACCCCCCATCACAATGCACCAAGCTAAGCAAGTCTCGTCCATGAATCCAAAGACTCCAATATTCAGGATCTCCAAGGAATACCAAAGAGAAAGCTAAAGGCTACCGGATCGATATCTATATCTACTATCTGAAAAACCCAACTCTAGACTGCCCATGTGGAAAATTGTGAGCACCAAAAGTTTAGGAAAGGAACAATAAACTCCCGGTCAGTCGTTGGACTGGTATAAGCAAACAAAACAGTTTTAGCTTTAAAAACAAACAAAAGAATTTTAAAATTGAAATCTGCAATGCTTTTTAGAAAATGAAACTACCATAAGGCCTCTCGCCACACACATAATGCAAGCGCAGAATTGCAGGAGATTTCTCCTTATGATAGTCAAATATGCTTGATACAAGAAAATTTATTTTATATTATTATTAGTGCATAGTGCAGAAAACATTTTTAAAATATAATATTAATCTTAGCCAGCATAGACGTTCCGAACTATGTCTACTATAGCCACCATCTAAACAGTGGGGCGCCACCATAAGTAGATGGCAGGTTATACAACTAAAACCGTACTAGGCGGGTATTGTTTCTTTGGATTTTCCAACTAATGGTCAGGCCAAGGAACTTCCTATTGTCACATGGGTACGCCTCTGGAGGGAAGCCCCAAGAACCTAACTGGTTCTCTCCCAACACAAGGCCGGGTTACCTCTGTAACTAGGTAACTACTGACGCGAGTGTGCCATCCTCCGGTCATAACCAACCTTTATCCCGGGATTCACCAACAACCACAAAGTAATAAATTTGCAGCAACCACATAGGTTAAGTATCTGGGCTCCATACCATGATACCACCTCTATCCAGAAGGAAATGAACATACCCTTAGGGGGCGCTTCCCCCAAATAACCTTGCTGCATTCTTCCTGTTTCGACCATTCCGGGTTGTGAAGTTCGACGAAGTCTCGTCCACAAAGCTACGCTTTTCACAAAAGCAATGCTTTGATCAACAAATGATCAGCAGCACTTTGTATGCCATATTACCAAATTGGAAATGTATCACTGGTAACCATCAACTACATAACCTCTGAGCTCGTATGTCTCAGAGAAGGGTGTTAAGCTAAGAGAATAAATCTTCGCCACCAAACAGAAATGTATTTGATAGAGACCGGTTTTACATCTCAAGGTGTAACGTCAGACACACGTCCATACAAGTCTGTTCAGGGTTCGAACAGAACCGAAGGCACTTCCGAAGAAGCCCTTGCAAATCCGGGAATCCACAATCCCGATTGGACTTCCCATCACTTAGGGAATCTCTATACCGTAGCTACTCGGTGCAGAGACAATCGATAGGTCATCCTATCGTTCTCGCAAATACCCGGTCTTCACCACCGATCTTCAGATACTATCCATAACGTCGTATCATTATTCAGAATGGGTTACATGACACAAGGTCCTCTCCTAGCTAAACCGAATAATGAGCGCAATAATTAAAAACATATGGATAATGGGTTTTCCGTCAAGTCACAACTCTAAAACCCAAAAACTTTCTTTTCAAATGGTTAAAACAAATTACCATTCTCAATTTTTTAAACAAAAAGATTCATTTCAAAAACCTTTACTGGTTTAAACAATTTCTACATTTAAATATTTTAAACAAAAGATTCACTTTTAAGACCCCTTTCAATTTAAAAAAAGGTTCACCAATCTTTTAAACAAAAGTTCATTCATAGCTTCTCAAAACAATTCCATTTCAAATTGTATTAACTCGTTAAATCTTTAAATCAAGATTTAACTTATAGCTTTCAAAATTCGTTTCCAAAGATTCTTCCATAATTTGGTAAATCATTTGAAATTCAAACTTGAAATCCCTTTAATATAAATCGGAAGTTCATTAATCATATGAAAGCTTTTATTGTTTTGAAAACAAATTGTTTTTATTTTGGAAAATCTGATTTTATTTATACAAGTTAACATTTTTGAGGTTAATTCAAATCCCCACAACAGTTATTAAAAATGGTTTGAAACCGATATAAGCTTATATACCCTTTTTAAATTATAAATACCAAATCCATAATTCAATTTCAGATGTTGAATTCCAATTTAGATCAAATTATTCAATTTTCAAATCTTTATTAAGTTACTCAGAAAAAACTTTCATTTTCAAAATACTTGTTTTCAAAAGCCTTTCACTTTAAATCAAATCCATTTCCAAAACTTTTTGAATTAAAAATTCAAATTCAAAACTATTTAAAAATCCGTGACTTAATCGATTTCCATATGCAATCCATATTTGTGTGTGTATAAGTGTGGTCCAGGGGTTTTACCAACAGTGCACAGCATCAATCGTCACAGATATAACAATATCAATAAGCGTATAACTCATAACGCTTATCTTCATTCACAGATCACAGATAAAATAAATTTATTAATCACAATGATTCATCATTATAATTCAATGTGAGTTTCGGATAACCAACTAGAATCCGACTCCCTGTCGCATCGAACATTCAAATGTTGTTTAACGGGCCAAGGAGTATTTACACAGAAACATATCACAAACATCACAGATCAATACACAGCAACTCACATCATAAAGCATCACATATTGAGGAATATCAACCCTCCAAACATCAAATAGAATCCAAACATTCATAAGTCAAAGTGAATTAAATTATCTGGGTTAATTAATTTTAATTACAAATCAATTTGATTTACTACTCCTTAATCATTTATTAATCAAATCTTAAATTTATAATTAATCTTCTGATTAATTATTCTTAATTATTAAAAAAACAATCCTTAATTAATAATCACCTCTTAATCACTTTCAAAATTTAATTAACCTTTAATTAATTATTCTTAATTTAATTACCTTTATTTATTATCCACATTAATTAATTATTCCTTAAATTACTTATTCTTTGATCACTTGGTTAATCCACCTTCAATGATAAATTAATTACTTTTAATTTAAGTAATTACCTCTGAGAAATTAGTTACCCTTAATTTCTTGATTAACAATTAATCGCCTTTAATTGCTTAATCAATAATTAATTACCTTTATTAATAAATCATTCCTTAAATACTTTAGTTAATTAATTAATTTATCTATAAATCATTATTTGATTAACTTTAATTGTGTACTTGTTTTACCTTAGTTCTTGATTGATTAACAAATTTAAATCAATCTCCTTGATTTGAAACAATCAATCCTTTAATTAATCATATTGATAATTTAATAACCTACCCTAATAATTGATTATAAAATTCCATTTGAAAGTGTTAGAAAAATTAAATAAACAATCAATTTAAAATATCCACATAAAAATTTAAAATTTTGAAACGTTTAATTTGTATTTCCTACTCAATAAATAAATCACCATTTATCAAAAAGAAAAAAAATTCCATAAATTTAGTTAACTAATCCATTAAAGCTTTAAAGCTGGAAATATGAAAATTCCCAGGCAACCCGAGTGTTCCCCGGAGTTGAACCCCCACGAACTCGAGTACTACTTCGAGTTTTTCCAGAAATCGACCCGAGTGCCCAAAATTTTACATTTAAAATTTTTTCTAAGTATTTTTATTTCGCACTGCATACCCACTTCGAGTTGAAGCCCGAGCTACGACCTCAATTTCCTGAGCCCAAACTCGAGAATCAAACGGTCAACCCAAAAATCTGCTTCTTCTTCCCCACTTCACCAAACCCAGGTTCCAACGTGCACGGTGCATGATGCACAGAAATCCAGTCACCTCCGATTGATCTCGCCACCAACTACAAGTCGAAGACGACCATCCCAAACTATCCGACCACCCAACACCCTCGAACTCGTCGGAAATCAAAATTGAACAACTCGCAACCACGGGAACCCAAAACTGAATCAACGAAATCAACTCGTTCTGACAAACTCGACCACCAAAAACCTTGAAATTCTGGCCATCGCCTCTCCACCCAACCAAGCTTCGAACGCCCACTGATCGATCACCCCAAAAACTTTATCGGCGTCGCAATTCACTCGCAAACTTGATCGACCACAACCCCAGTTCAAACCCTAAAATCACCTTGCTTGGCCCTCTTAATCGATGGAAATTTTTGCACGTATTTTTCCTAGAATTGCCAACGCCAAAGCTATCCTCACCTACGATTCCAAGACCCATCGCTGTGTCGATCACCAGAAATCGACAGACTCACTCGATTCTGCTCATCCTAAAATTCTTAACCAACACGAGACTAAAAATCTTGACACTCTTATCTAAATTCACTATTTTCAAAAACGAACCATATTATAGAATCAAAATATAAATTCTACGTAATCAAGTTCCAGACTTACTATGTTTTCACTGTTTTATTTTCCTTCCCTGATAAAATGTTTTGATAATAATATTTTTGAACATAAAATAAATGGTATATAGTTTGTTCAACATATTTCATTTAACCATCACAAACTATAAAAGATTTGGGGAAGAGGAATTTGATTTCAAATCAAAAATGGTCTGAAAGAAAACAAATAGAGGCTGAGTAATATATATATCCTGATATGCACACATCATATTCAATGTACATATAAACATGCAAGCAAAAAAACAAAACATTTTCCTCATATACTTCCATCATTAATCTAGAAAATCAAGAAATATAAATAGTTTTAGTGGGTTTGCTCACCTGGAATTTAATGTTTGAAGGCAGAGACTATGTTTTTGCATGTACACATTTTTTTCTTTAATCTTTGAAGTTTTCTTATTTGCATGTTGTAAGAAGAACTTTTCTCATTCTTGTTGTATTTACTTATTTCGTTCACCACTAACAATCATTTTAATTTTTACTTACATTTTTGAATTCTTGTTATACACAGGGAAGTTTTTTCCTTCCTGTAGTTTTTAAAAACTAGAAGTAAAACTTACCTCGGATCTTTAATTTTTCCTGCATTTTATTTAAAATTATTGATTAGATTCTTAATTTACTACTGATTTAAAACATAAAAATTAAAATCTTTTTAAAAGAATTTCACTTAACTTAATTCATTCCAGATTTGAAACTGCATGTTGAATCCAGATTTTTAATGCTGATTGATTTCCAGGATGAACACTTGAATTTCGTTTTGATTGCTTGAGTTGAGATAGTTTTTTTTTTTTGAATCTCATTTTTTTGGTTTCTTTCAGATTTCCTTTTTGGTTTGTGCTTTGTTTCCCAGATCTTTGACTTGCTTTGGATTTGAAACTGTTCTGAATTTCTTTTGAATTTTCTTTTTCAGTTTTTTTTTTCTTTTCGGATTTGAATATGAAAGAAGAATTTTAATATTTACTCTTTTGCATGTTATTCACATTTTAATTTAAAAGAAAATGAATTTAAATGCCACTTGTTGTTTTGTAATTTTATTTTAACACTTGTTAACCTCTATTACTACTTGTTAAACATTTGTCCAATTCAAACAAATTTTTGTCTAAGCCCCTAATGATAATTATTTTGTTAATGTTTGTTCTTAAACCTTCTTTTATTTCTTTTCTTTTTACTTACAAATCATATACATGTTTTATTTTCAATCTATTTTATAAAACACATATTTTATTTCCAAGTATAAAAGACAAAAGCATTTTAAACCTTACTTTATTTAAATTTATGAAACATATTTATCTATTTTGTTTTCTTTACATTCATATATTCTTATATATATACATATATACAAATCTAATTTTACATCTTAAATTCAAATTCAAAATTTGATATAAAAAATTAATTTATACTCATAAATGAATAAATAATCAAATACTTTTTATACATATATATTTTTATATTCCATTTATCATCTATTTCTTTTAAAGTTCAAATTAAATTCTTATTTATAACAAATGATTTAAAAAGTTATTCATTACAAATAAATATTTATATGTTAGTTAATATAATTTTTATTGAATTCAAATTCAAATCTCAAATTACAATCTATTTATAAAATATTCACTTTCGAATTCCAAATCATTAATCTTTATTTATTTTAAAGATAAAACATTTATTTATAATCTTTATATATTAATGAATCAAGTTATCAATCTTTATATATATATATATATTTATATATCCAAATAAATCCAAAATTAAATTTGTAATTAAAATATTATTCAAAATATTTATTTTAGAAATTCCAATTGAGAATTCTATTTAAAATAATATTTACATTCATTTTCATAAATCAACCAACAAATATTTATTAAATTGTTAGAGAACACCAGTTTAAATCATAATTAAATTCCAAAAATTAAATTTATTTCCAATTTAAATTTAATTTAAAACCCGGGAATGTTACAGATTCCCCCTTAGAAAATTACGTCCTCGAAATTTGAAAGGGAGACAATCAAGAACAAATGAAAGACAGAGAAATTTCCGATAAAATTGAATACCTATTCTGCATTTGGTTTACCAAAAAAGAATATCAATAATAGATACTAAAATAAATCAAGATACTCCGGTCACCAGATCTACGAATATATAGAGATATCGATTAGTTCAAAAGATAACTAACCACTCGTAGAATATACCGGAACCCAACAGAATAAACAGATATATGGATGCAATCCAAACCCTTTAGTTTAATCAACCAAAATATATCTATCAACCATAGCAACCATAGCAAACAATTCATCCAAATAAACAATTCTGACCCTTTTGGAGTTTGTGTCCTATGCAAAATCAAAGCTTCTTTCTAGAGCTGCCAGGAATCATCAAAGAATTGAAAAGATGAATCAAAGAACAATGATAGAGAAAGTTGTTTCCGCTATTGTAGGGTATTGATCATTTGTAGTCGTACTCCCCAGTCCCCTATCTCGTCCTCTTCTTGCACTCATACTCACTATCAGTGGATAGTAAGTGAATTTACTGAGACATTCGAACGGATATCTTACGGATAAACTCATTCTAGGGTATACTTCACCCTATCTCTAATGAGTTACTTAATGTGTTATACTCCTGAGCTAAAGTTTCAACCTTCAGCTCTGATACCAAATGTAGCGGCCATGACTCGACCTTTGAAAATCGGCACCGTATATGACACTCGTATTCAAATGCCGCAGATCCAAACGTCGAATCTGGTTCGCTGGAGCTTATAACACATCAAGTATAACAACACAACGGAAGAAAAAGAAATGAATATCATTGATATACAATATTTGATACAACAATGGTACAATATGAATAAATATCAGGGATATAAGAAACAATGCTACAGCGGAATAACAATATGATATAGCAGTGGAACCAAAAAATTCCAAACAGCAACAACGACTTTAACTCAAAAGCACCAATCCAGAAATAGCGAGAACCCCCCATCACATTGCACCAAGCTAAGCAAGTCTCGTCCATGAATCCAAAGACTCCAATATTCAGGATCTCCAAGGAATACCAAAGAGAAAACTAAAGGCTACCAGATCGATATCTATATCTACTATCTGAAAAACCCAACTCTAGACTACCCGTGTGGAAAATTGTGGGCACCCAAAGTGTAGGAAAGGAACAATAAACTCCGGGTCAGTCGTGGGACTGGTATGAGCAAACAAAATAGTTTTATCTTTAAAAACAAACAAAAGAATTTTAAAATTGAAATCCGCAATGCTTTTTAGAAAATGAAATACCATAAGGCCTCCCGCCACACACACAATGCAAACGCAGAATTGGAGAAGATTTCTCCTTATAATAGTCAAATAGGCTTGATACGTGAAAATTTCTTCCATATTATTATTAGCGCATAGTGCAGAAAACATTTCAAAAATATAATATTAATCTTAGCTAGTATTGTGACGCCCCACCTCTATACCCATGCTAGGCAAGGACACTACGTGTAATGCCGTCAACTAGCACGGAGAATAAGGCTGTTGATGAGCGACCATCTGTATAATTGCTTTGTGCGAGTATCGATATGCAAGATAAGATGTAACTTGCATTTCTTTTCAAGAGGACATCCGACATACCGACACAAACCCAAAGCTACTACACAGTGGCTATTATGTCTTCACAAACATATATAGAAATAAACATAACACAAATCAGTCACAGATAATTCATATCACAAAGGCGGAAATAGATATGAATATATATAACACATAAAAGTGTTCATCAGAGTAGTAGTCAAGAAGATCCACAATAATACAAAAGAATAGCAACACGTGCTATACAAAAGAATACAACTATGAGTCTATATCTCAAGTGTATACAACAAAATAAACTACTAATCTAAGTAGTTAGCCAAAAGTCAGAGAAATCAATCCCAAGTGAGAAGTCAAGCTGAAGCACCTGTAACATCTCGGTCTGACCCGAGTATTATTTAATAAGAAAATAATAAACGGATCAGTCTAGCTATAAATATCAGATGAAACGATATAGAATAAGAGGTATGACTAAACGCATAATAATCACAATGCCAAGCTGTGATAAATAAGTAATTGAAAATCAACAAGAGATTAATCAATATCACAAAATCCTTCTCGAGGATCAAAAGGAATGTCATACTCTTTATTTCGTTCACCAAACCATAAATATTGACGATTATATCAATATCAATCACAAAAGCCAATGACGCACAAATTCACCAATGCACAAATATTGATAAAACTTATCAATGAAAATCACGAAAATTGGTGAAGCACAAATTCTAGAAATCATCTTAAGAAATCCAGAAATCACAAAAGGGGGAAAGGCCTATCACAAACGGGAGCATAAAGCTCACCAACACGTGTATCACAAACGAAACGCTAATTCCATGGTTGCTAACCATCACAAATTGAGCCGAAGCTCCACAAATGGCCCGAAGACCATGGGTTGCTACCCCACCAATTTGAGTCGAAACTCCACAAAACGGGGTTTAGTCTCCCTCGCAGACAAAGAGACATCGCACATTGCTAGTCTAAATCACAAAAATGATCGTCATGATCATCAAGAAGTGTCAATTACAGTAAGCTAGTAGATATATGAGCTTAGCTTCATGTCCCTTAACCACTAGCTTAACTTAAATATTTACGAACAAATTGTAGAACTCCACTAGAAAATTGTCACAAGAGATTCAATCGAACAAGTCCAAGAATTAACCGACGATGTAAACGCAAGCGTTTCATACCACTTGTTTTACTAAGTCGTTTAATTAGATTTCTCATACGAGTGAGGTAAAGGTTTGTATATACTAATAGATTGGAAATCGGTTTGAGAAAACGAGCTTTGTTATTGAAAATAGGGTTGAAACCATTTGAAGAAAGAGTTTTGATATTTACTACTAGTATAGAAAACCTTTATATTTTTTAAAGTGACAAATCATAGAAATGATTGCAGAAACAATCAACCACAAAAATTCACATTCGAAGACGTGAATAAAATCCAAAGAAATCGATTACGGAATCTATCGAAATGGATATTCTCAAAAATCACGAAGAAAATGTCATCAAAGTCGATAATAGGTGATAATAACAAATGGGAAACAACACGAATCGATTAAAGTTGGAAATTCAACAAAATAGACAAAGTAGGCAAAATAGATCAGGTCGGTCGGCCGGCTACAGAGCTCGGTCGGCTGGCCAGAAGCAGAAAACTTGCTCGGAGTAGCAGGTCGGTCGACCGGCTACAGGGCTCGGTCGGCCGAACTGCAAATTTCTGCAGTTCCTTCCCTTTTTTCAATGAAGTGCAAATTCCTGCAAAACACGACCGTTCGAGCAATGGACCTAAGGAGCCTTAGCCAATTGATACCCCAGCTCCATTAGCTCTCCGATCCGCCACCAAAAACATGTTCAAACATCAAAGTTAGGATTTTTAAAGAATTGAACCCAAACACTAAAAATTTGGATATTCACCAATTCAATCCAAACCAAAAGCAACTGCACAAAAATAAGTGTTAGGAATTCATACCTAACAATCGAAGATAGTTATAGACTAAGATGTGAGATAAAAATCTCACCTTTGAACCCAAACGATTGAAGAAGAAGCTTGAAAGCAAAGGAGAACCAACCACTCTTCAAATCCAATTCAAGAAGCTTGATTCTAAGCTTTAAAAGAAGAACATTCCCAAAGTTAGGTTTAGGAATTTCTGAAATTGATAAGAGAATGAGTTGGAGAAGAAGAAGAAAAGGCTTACCAATGGGTTCTTCTATTAGTTTGGAGCTAGAGTTTGATTTGCAAAAGAAAACAAGGGCTTGGAGTTTTAATTTCCTTTTCCACTCTCCATTGTTATAAAAGCTTGAGTATTAGGAAATGAGAAATGAAGTAATGAAGAGGAGAAGGGGTTGGGACAGAATACATAAGTGGGGTTATTGGGCTCAGCCCAAACCAAAACCCTAAGCAAAAAGTGGCTAAATTCCTCTAACTCCAAACATATCAAAGCTTATACTCAAAAAGATCGCAAACGGCGTTTTGAACTCAATGGAAGCGGTCCCGAGTCCTAATTCGACCGTATGCAAAAAGTAGCTTTTTCGGACAAAAATCCGACTAACGATGAAATATTTAAATAAAAATATTTAAATACTCAATCGTAAAATATGCGGGTTGTTACAGAGTCCCCTCCTTAAAGAAATTGCATCCTCGTAATATTTAAGAAGAAAATATATAGTAACAACCGTGAAAGCAAATTCAACACAAAAGAAATTTGAAATAAGAAATTCACCTCAAAGAGCACGGGAAAGTAAGTCTGGATGTGTTCGCTCGATGAACTCTCTAGATTCCCAAGAACAATCCTTAGGATTTGAGGACCATTGGACTTTAACAAGCGGAACATCTTTATTTCGAAGGCGCTTGACGTCCGAAGCAGTAATACGAATAGGATGTTGCTCATAAGTTGAATTAGGTGAAACTTCAATTTCTTCCACAACTCCGGGCTCAAGAATAGAATCGGAATCTCGAAGGCACTTCCATAATTGAGAAACGTGAAACACGTCATGAATAGTAGAAAACTGAGCCGGTAATAAAAGGCGATAAGCCACGGAACCAATACGTGCGGTGATAGGAAATGGCCCAATATATCGAGGCGCTAATTTTCTCGATCGGCTGAAACGTACAACACCTTTCATAGGTGAAACACGAATGAACACAAGATCTCCCACAGAAAATTCTAATTTCCTTCTTCGGTTATCGGCATAGGATCTTTGCCTACTTTGAGCTTCTTTCATCCTATGACGAATAAGATCAATCTTTTCTGTGGAATCACGAATAAAATCTGGACCTAAAACCAGCTTCTCACCGACCTCAAGCCAACAAGAAGGAGATCGGCATGGCCTTCCATAGAGTGCCTCAAAAGGTGCCATACCAATACTAGATTGGAAGCTATTATTATAGGAAAATTCAACAAGTGAAATATGATCTTCCCAACTTCCACCAAAATCAAGAACACATGCACGAAGAAGATCTTCAAGATTTTGGTTCACACGCTCGGTTTGTCCATCGGACTGAGGATGATAAGCGGTGCTAAAATTAAGCTTCGTTCCCAAAGCCTTTTGAAGACTCTTCCAAAATCCACTAGTAAATAATGGATCACGATCACTAACAATAGAAGTAGGAACTCCATGAAATTTAACAATTTCTTTAATAAAAAGTTTGGCCAAAAGAGGTACGGTCCGATTGGACTGAATGGGAATAAAATGGACGGATTTAGTAAGCCTATCAACTATAACCCATAAGCTATCATGACCCGAAAGAGAACGGGGAAGGCCGTCTATAAAATCTATGGAAATTTGATCCCACTTCCAAATTGGAATTTCTAAAGGTTGCAATAACCCACCGGGCCTTTGATGTTCGGCCTTAATGAGTTGGCAAGTCATGCAACACTTAACAAAGTTAGCAATATCAGATTTCATTCCCTCCCAATAATAAAGTCGCTTCATATCCGCGTACATTTTGCTACTACCGGGATGAATGGTAAATTTAGAATGATGAGAATCTTCTAAAATATCATTACGAAGATCAATAATATTTGGCACGATAAGTCTACCAAATTTCCAAATGCCGCCACGAGAATCGATATCAGAGTCTTTCAAACCTTCACTATCAATTTTATCCTTAATATTTTGGCCAAGAAGAGCCAATTCGGGATCTAGCCATTGAGCTTCAAGAATGCGGTCTAAAAGAGAAGGATGAGCCTCACGGCTACATAAAACAAGAGATGAACATAAATCGGAAACACGGCCTCGAATTTCACAAGTGGATAAAACCTCGAGATCATTCCATTCGGATATCATGATGGAAACAACCACTTGTTGCTTTCGACTAAGTGCATCCGCAACGCGATTTCCCTTTCTGGGAGTATAAAGGATATCAAGATCATATGGTGCAAGAAATTCGAGCCAACGCTGTTGACGCAAATTAAGTTCCTTTTGAGAGAATAAATACTTCAAGGATTAATGATCGGTATAAAGAACAAATTTCTCTCCCAAAAGATAATGACCCAAATACGAAGGGCGAAAACAATAGCCGCGAGCTCTAAATCATGAGTGACATATCTAGTCTCAACAGGCTTCAATTGCCTAGAAGTATAAGCAATAACACGTTCTCTTTGCATAAGAACGACACCCAAACCAACGCGACTAGCATCGGTATAAACAACGAAATCTTGATTGCCCTCGGGAATAACAAGAATAGGAGCATCAGAAAGAAGTTCCTTTAGTTTCTGAAAAGAAGTTTCACATTTGTCCGACCAAATGTATTTAACACCTTTCTTCGTTAAGCTAGTGAGAGGCACGGCATTCTTAGAAAAGTCTTTGATAAAACGGCGGTAATAACCCGCCAATCCAAGAAAACTACGAATCTCCGTCACACTCTCCGGTCTCTTCCAATCTTGAATCGCTTCAGTCTTTGAAGGATCCACTAAAATTCTGGATTCGGAAATAATATGACCGAGGAACTTCACACGAGATTGCCAAAAGTGGCATTTAAAAAACTTTGCTTTTAATTGATTACTCCTAAGAGTTTCCAATACAATCCGACGATGCTTTTCATGCTTCTCCTCGGTTTTTGAATACAAAAGAATATCATCAATAAAGATGAGAACAAAATGATCGAGAAAATCTTTGAAAACTCGATTCATAAGGTCAACGAAATAAGCCGGAGCATTCGTTATACCAAATGGCATAACAAGCCATTCATAAGATCCATAATGAGTTCAGAATGATGTCAAAGGAATGCTATCCTCTGTAATACGAAGCTGATGAAATCCAGTAGCTAAGTCTAATTGTGAAAAGACTCTAGCACCACTAAGTTGATCGAATAGATCATCAATCCGAGGTAAAGGATATTTATTTTTGATAGTAAGATCATTAAGCTTGCGGTAGTCAACGCAAAGCCTAAGTGTACCATCGGATTTCTTCACAAAAATAGCCGAAGCTCCCCAAGGCGAGGAACTAGAGCAAATAAATTGCTTCGTCTCCAATTCGGATAATTGTTTATGCATCTCCTCATTTTCTTTATTGGACATACGATAAGGAGGACGAGTAATAGGTTGAGCTCCAGGGATAAGATTAATTCTGAACTCAATTGCTCGCTTAGGCGGTAATCCTAAAACGGGTTCAAATATGTCAGAAAATTCACGAACAATGTGAATAAGAGAAATTATATCTTCCTCATCATCATTATCGTCATCACGAGGATTTAAAGAATATAAAGATGCAACCAAGCTGGAATCCGAATCTTTAAGAATAATAGAAATCTGCTTAACAGATTGAGGATGTCGAAGATGAATAGTCCGCTCAGGACATAGGATATGATCTTCATAACGGTTAAGCCAATCCATTCCTAAAATCATTCCAAAGCCTAAATAACGCATGACATGCAAATCGGCTAGGAAAGAAAAATCACACAAAATAATCTCGACATCTTTACAAAGCAAACTAAGAGTTGCAGATCCGCCAACTGGATTCGAAATTCTCAAAGAAGTCATTAAAGCAACAACACTTAAAGAAAAAGTATCAACAAGTTCTTTTGATATAAAAGAATGGGATGCACCCGTATCAAAAAGAACTCGAACGGGTTGATCACGAAATATAATGGTGCCATCAAGGATAGAATGAGACATACCTTGACCACGAGATGTGTTGCCAAAGGCTTGAGCAACATTTAACTTTCCCTCCTTCTTGCCCTGAAGCTTGGGGCATGAAGGTATAACATGACCGGGACCTTTGCAGTAGCGATAAGAGAGAGAGCTTGGACACTTGTTCGCGTAATGGTCCTTCGAACCACAATTATAGCATTCCCCACGACCAAAGGAAGAAGTCTTTGCCACAGAGGTTGCTTGCTTCCCTTTCTTATTGGGATAAGGACCTTTGAATTTATTATGCCTTTTCTTGTTGTTGTTGAAGCTTGGTTTAGAACCCACCACTTCAACATCATTTTCCCTATCCGTCTCTTCAAGACGAAGAGCGATATCAATGAGTTGGTCGAAAGAAACTTCTAATTTTAGAAGTAATGGCTTCTTGAGATTTTTGTTTAAGCCATAGACAAATCTCTGGTTCTTCTTCAATGGGGTGTTGATGTATTCAACCCCATATTTAGAGAGAGATTCAAAAGACGCGACATAGGCAGTCACAGAAGATTCGCCTTGAACAAGGTCAATAAAACGGCGAGCCAAAGTCACCTTCTCAGCTTCTGGTACGACTTTTAACTCGAAGCGCTCTCGGAATTTCTCCCAAGTGAGATCCGCTTCATTTATTTTAGAAATCAGAAGCTCGTACCAGTCTAATGCTCTTTCTTGGAGCATACTAGAAGCCACCTGAACTCGGTGAAGATCAATGAGGTTCATGCGAGAAAAGATTCGATCGCATGTCCTTAACCAAGCCTGGACTTCAATAATATTTTCAGAACCTTTAAATGGCTTCCCACCTAGGTTGGTGTAATCATTGCACAAACGTGCAAACCCAGATTTAGGGTGAGTAGGTTCCGGATTAGAACCAGCTGCTTGAGCATTCGTGACAAGGTGAAGAAGTTGCTAGGTAGTCATAAAAACTCCATCTTGGGGAGTAGCACTAGATTGACCGACGCTGGGACGGCCAGGTCTAACCATTTTTCTTCCTTTAGAAAGAAGGAGAATAAAAAGGTTATTCACTAAAAGATATATTAAGCAATCTTGATGAGAGAAACAAGGAATCATAATAAAAATAGGATGAATCGGTACAAAGACTCGAATTAATCCTAAGGTACGATTCCTAAGTTGGACTTAGGACGATGATCCTTGTTAAGTTATACTACATTGTTCTGAAGTTTGGCTCTGATACCAAGCTGTGACGCCCCACCTATATACCCACGCTAGGCAAGGACACTGCGGTGTAATGCCGTCAACTAGCACGGAGAATAAGGCTGTTGATGAGCGACCATCTGTATAATTGCTTTGTGCGAGTACCGATATGCCAGATAAGATGTAACTTGCATTTCTTTTCAAGAGGACATCCGACATACCGACACAAACCCAAAGCTACTACACATTGGCTATTATGTCTTTGGAAACAAATATAGAAATAAACATAACACAAATCAGTCTCAGATAATTCATATCACAAAGGCGGAAATAGATATGAATATATATATAACACATAAAAGTGTTCATCAGAGTAGTAGTCAAGAAGATCCACAATAATACAAAAGAATAGCAACACGTGCTATACAAAAGAATACAACTATGAGTCTATATCTCAAGTGTATACAACAAAATAAACTACTAATCTAAGTAGTTAGCCAAAAGTCAGAGAAATCAATCCTAAGTGAGAAGTCAAACTGAAGCACCCGTAACATCTCGGTCTGACCCGAGTATTATTTAGTAAGAAAATAATAAATGGATTAGTCTAGTTATAAATATCTGATGAAACGATATAGAATAAGAGGTATGACTAAACGCATAATAATCACAATGCCAAGCTGTGATAAATAAGTAATTGAAAATCAACAAGAGATTAATCAATATAACAAAAACCTTCTCGAGGATCAAAAGGAATGTCATACTCTTTATTTCGTTCACCAAACCATAAATATTGACGATTATATCAATATCAATCACAAAAGTCAATGACGCACAAATTCACTAATGCACAAATTGATAAAACTTATCAATGAAAATCACGAAAATTGGTGAAGCACAAATTCTAGAAATCATCTCAAGAAATCCAGAAATCACAAAAGGGGGAAAGGCCTATCACAAACGGGAGCATAAAGCTCACCAACACGTGTATCACAAACGGAACGCTAATTCCATGGTAGCTAACCATCACAAATTGAGCCGAAGCTCCACAAACGGCCCGAAGACCATGGGTTGCTACCCCACCAATTTGAGTCGAAACTCCACAAAACGGGGTTTAGTCTCCCTCGCAGACAAAGAGACATCGCACATTGCTAGTCTAAATCACACAAATGATCGTCATGATCATCAAGAAGTGTCAATTACAGTAAGCTAGTAAATGTATGAGCTTAGCTTCATGTCCCATAACCACTATCTTAACTTAAATATTTACGAACAAATTATAGATCTCCACTAGAAAATTGTCACAAGAGATTCAATCGAACAAGTCCAAGAATTAACGGACGAAGTAAACGCAAGCGTTTCATACCACTTGTTTTAATAAGTTGTTTCATTAGATTTCTCATACGAGTGAGGTAAAGGTTTGTATATACTAATAGATTGGAAATCGGTTTGAGAAAACGAGCTTTGTTATTGAAAATAGGGTTGAAACCATTTGAAGAAAGAGTTTTGATATTTACTACTAGTATAGAAAACCTTTATATTTTTTAAAATGACAAATCATAGAAATGATTGCAGAAACAATCAACCACAAAAATTCACATTCGAAGACGTGAATAAAATCCAAAGAAATCGATTATGGAATCTATCGAAATGGATATTCCCAAAAATCACGAAGAAAATGTCATCAAAGTCGATAATAGGTGATAATAACAAGCGGGAAACAACACGAATCGATTAAAGTTGGAAATTCAACAAAATAGACAAAGTAGGCAAAATAGATCAGGTCGGTCGGCCGGCTACAGAGCTCGGTTGGCTGGCCAAAAGCAGAAAACTTGCTCGGAGTAGTAGGTCGGTCGACCGGCTACAGGGCTCGGTCGGCCGAACTGCAAATTTCTGCAGTTCCTTCCCTTTTTTCAATGAAGTGCAAATTCCTCCAAAACGCGACCGTTCGAGCAATGGACCTAAGGAGCCTTAGCCAATTGATACCCCAGCTCCATTAGCTCTCCGATCCGCCACCAAAAACATGTTCAAACATCAAAGTTAGGATTTTTAAAGAATTGAACCCAAACACTAAAAATTTGGATATTCACCAATTCAATCCAAACCAAAAGCAACTGCACAAAAATAAGTATTAGGAATTCATACCTAACAATCGAAGATAGTTATAGACTAAGATGTGAGATAAAAATCTCACCTTTGAACCCAAACGATTGAAGAAGAAGCTTGAAAGCAAAGGAGAATCAACCGCTCTTCAAATCCAACTCAAGAAGCTTGATTCTAAGCTTTAAAAGAAGAACATTCCCAAAGTTAGGTTTAGGAATTTCTGAAATTGATAAGAGAATGAGTTGGAGAAGAAGAAGAGAAGGCTTACCAATGTGTTCTTCTATTAGTTTGGAGCTAGAGTTTGATTTGCAAAAGAAAACTAGGGCTTGGAGTTTTAATTTCCTTTTCCACTCTCCATTGTTATAAAAGCTTGAGTATTAGGAAATGAGAAATGAAGTAATGAAGAGGAGAAGGGGTTGGGACTGAATACATAAGTGGGGTTATTGGGCTCAGCCCAAACCAAAGCCCTAAGTAAAAAGTGGCTAAATTTCCCTAACTTCAAACATATCAAAGCTTATACTCAAAAAGATCGCAAACGGTGTTTTGAACTCAATGGAAGTAGTCCCGAGTCCTAATTCGACCGTATGCAAAAAGTAGCTTTTTCGGACAAAGATCCGACTAACGATGAAATATTTAAATAAAAATATTTAAATACTCAATCGTAAAATATGCGGGTTGTTACAGACTCCCCTCCTTAAAGAAATTGCGTCCTCGTAATATTTAAGAAGAAAATATATAGTAACAACCGTGAAAGCATATTCAACACAAAAGAAATTTGAAATAAGAAATTCACCTCAAAGAGCACGGGAAAGTAAGTCCGGATGTGTTCGCTCGATGAACTCTCTAGATTCCCAAGAGCAATCCTTAAGATTTGAGGACCATTGGACTTTAACAAGCGGAACATCTTTATTTCGAAGGCGCTTGACCTTCGAAGCAATAATACGAATAGGATGTTGCTCATAAGTTAAATTAGGTGAAACTTCAATTTCTTCCACAACTCCGGGCTCAAGAATAGAATCGGAATCTCGAAGGCACTTCCGTAATTGAGAAATGTGAAACACGTCATGAATAGCAGAAAACTGAGCCGGTAATAAAAGGTGATAAGCCACGGAACCAATACGTTCGGTGATAGGAAATGGCCCAATATATCGAGGCGCTAATTTTCCCGATCGACTGAAACGTACAACACCTTTCATAGGTGAAACACGAATGAACACAAGATCTCCCACAAAAAATTCTAATTTCCTTCTTCGGTATCGGCATAGGATCTTTGCCTACTTTGAGCTTCTTTCATCCTATGACGAATAAGATCAATCTTTTCTGTGGAATCACGAATAAAATCTGGACCTAAAACCAGCTTCTCACCGACCTCAAGCCAACAAGAAGGAGATCGGCATGGCCTTCCATAGAGTGCCTCAAAAGGTTCCATACCAATACTAGATTGGAAGCTATTATTATAGGAAAATTCAACAAGTGAAATATGATCTTCCCAACTTCCACCAAAATCAAGAACACGTGTACCAAGAAGATCTTCAAGAGTTTGGTTCACACGCTCGGTTTGTCCATCGGACTGAGGATGATAAGCAGTGCTAAAATTAAGCTTCGTTCCCAAAGCCTTTTGAACACTCTTCCAAAATCACTAGTAAACAATGGATCACGATCACTAACAATAGAAGTAGGAACTCCATGCAATTTAACAATTTCTTTAATAAAGAGTTTGGCCAAAAGAGGTACGGTCCGATTGGACCGAATGGGAATAAAATGGGCAGATTTAGTAAGCCTATCAACTATAACCCATAAGCTATCATGACCCGAACGAGAACGGGGAAGGCCGTCTATAAAATCCATGGAAATTTGATCCCACTTCCAAATTGGAATTTCTAAAGGTTGCAATAACCCACCGGGCCTTTGATGTTCGGCTTTAATGAGTTGGCAAGTCATGCAAAACTTAACAAAGTTAGCAATATCAGATTTCATTCCCTACCAATAATAGAGCCGCTTCATATCCGCGTACATTTTACTACTACTGGGATGAATGGTAAATTTAGAATGATGAGAATCTTCTAAAATATCTTTACGAAGATCACTAATATTTAGCACGATAAGTCTACCAAATTTCCGAATGCCGCCACGAGAATCGATATCAGAGTCTTTCAAACCTTCAATATCAATTTTATCCTTAATATTTTGGCCAAGAAGAGCCAATTCGGGATCTAGCCTTTGAGCTTCAAGAATGCGGTCTAAAAGAGAAGGATGAGCCTCAAGGCTACATAAAACAAGAGATGAACATAAATCGGAAACACGGTCTCGAATTTCACAAGTGGATAAAACCTCGAGATCATTGCATTCGGATATCATCATGGAAACAACTACTTGTTGCTTTCGACTAAGTGCATCCGCAACGCGATTTCCCTTTTCGGGAGTATAAAGGATATCAAGATCATATGGTGCAAGAAATTCGAGCCAACGTTGTTGACGCAAATTAAGTTCCTTTTGAGAGAATAAATACTTCAAGGATTTATGATCGGTATAAAGAACAAATTTCTCTCGCAAAAGATAATGACGCCAAATACGAAGTGCGAAAACAATAGCCGCAAGCTCTAAATCATGAGTGGCATATATAGTCTCAGCAGGCTTCAATTGCCTAGAAGCATAAGCAATAACACGTTCTCTTTGCAGAAGAACGGCACCCAAACCAACGCGACTAGCATCGGTATAAACAACGAAATCTTGATTCTCCTCGGGAATAACAAGAATAGGAGCATCAGAAAAAAGTTCCTTTAGTTTCTGAAAAGAAGTTTCACATTTGTCGGACCAAATGTATTTAACACCTTTCTTCGTTAAGCTAGTGAGAGGCACAGCAATCTTAGAAAAGTCCTTGATAAAACGGCGGTAATAACCCGCCAATCCAAGAAAATTACGAATCTTCGTCACACTCTCCGGTCTCTTCCAATCTTGAATCGCTTCAATCTTTGAAAGATCCACGAAAATTCCGGATTCGGAAATAATACGACCGAGGAACTTCACACGAGATTGCCAAAAGTGGCATTTAGAAAACTTTGCTTTTAATTGATTACTCCTAAGAGTTTCCATTACAATCCGAATATGCTTTACATGCTCCTCCTCGGTTTTTGAATACACAAGAATATCATCAATAAAGATGAGAACAAATTGATCGAGAAAATCTTTGAAAACTCGATTCATAAGGTCAACGAAATAAGCCGGAGCATTCGTTAGACCAAATGGCATAACAAGCCATTCATAAGATCCATAACGAGTTCGGAACGATGTCAAAGGAATGCTATCCTCTGCAATACGAAGCTGATGAAATCCAATAGCTAAGTCTAATTGTGAAAAGACTCTAGCACCACTAAGTTGATCGAATAGATCATCAATCCGAGGTAAAGGATATTTATTTTTGATAGTAAGATCATTAAGCTTGCGGTAGTCAACGCAAAGCCTAAGTGTACCATCGGATTTCTTCATAAAAATAGCCGAAGCTCCCCAAGGCGAGGAACTAGAGCGAATAAATTGCTTCATCTCCGATTCGGACAATTGTTCATGCATCTCCTCATTTTCTTTATTGGACATACGATAAGGAGGACGAGTAATAGGTTGAGCTCCAGGGATAAGATTAATTCTGAACTCAATTGCTCGCTTAGGCGGTAATCCTAAAATGGGTTCAAATATGTCAGAAAATTCACGAACAATGTGAATAAGAGAAATTATATCTTCCTCATCATCATTATCGTCATCACGAGGATTTAAAGAATATAAAGATGCAACCAAGCTGGAATCCGAATCTTTAAGATTAATAGAAATCTTCTTAACAGATTGGGGATGTCGAAGATGAATAGTCCGCTCAGGACATAGGATATGAGCTTCATAACAGTTAAGCCAATCCATTCCCAAAATCATTTCAAAGCCTAAATAACGCATGACATGCAAATCAGCTAGGAAAGAAAAATCACACAAAATAATCTCGACATCTTTACAAAGCAAACTAAGAGTTGCAGATCCGCCAACTGGATTCGAAATTCTCAAAGAAGTCATTAAAGCAACAACACTTAAAGAAAAAGTATCAACAAGTTCTTTTGATATAAAA
This sequence comes from Allium cepa, assembly GCA_030765085.1. Classification (NCBI taxonomy): domain Eukaryota; kingdom Viridiplantae; phylum Streptophyta; class Magnoliopsida; order Asparagales; family Amaryllidaceae; genus Allium; species Allium cepa. Next base: position 293,201,202 of record CM060941.1, on the reverse strand, counting down.
GAGTGGGATGCACCCGTATCAAAAAGAACTCGAACGGGTTGATCACGAAATATAATGGTGCCATCAAGGATAGAATGAGACATACCTTGACCACGAGATGTGTTGCCAGGGGCTTGAGAAATATTTAACTTTCCCTCCTTCTTGCCCTGAAGCTTGGGGCATGAAGGTGTAACATGACCGGGACCTTTGCAGTAGCGATAAGAGAGAGAGTTTTGACACTTGTTAGCGTAATGGTCCTTCGAACCACAATTATAGCATTCCCCACGACCAAAGAAAGAAGTCTTTGCCACAGAGGTTGCTTGCTTCCCTTTCTTATTGGGATAAGGACCTTTGAATTTATTATGCCTTTCCTTGTTGTTGTTGAAGCTTGGTTTGGAACCCACCACTTCAACATCATTTTCCCTATCCGCCTCTTCAAGACGAATAGCGATATAAATGAGTTGGTCGAAAGAAACTTCTAATTTTAGAAGTAATGGCTTCTTGAGATTTTTGTTTAAGCCATAGACAAATCTCTGGTTCTTCTTCAATGGGGTGTTGATGTACTCAACCCCATATTTAGAGAGAGATTCAAAAGACGCGACATAGGCAGTCACGGAAGATTCGCCTTGAACAAGGTCAATAAAACGGCGAGCCAAAGTCACCTTCTCAGCTTCTGGTACGAATTTTAACTCTAAGCGCTCTCGGAATTTCTCCCAAGTGAGATCCGCTTCATTTATTTCAAAAATCAGAAGCTCGTACCAGTCTAATGCTCTTTCTTGGAGCATACTAGAAGCCACCTGAACTTGGTGAAGATCAATGAGGTTCATGCGAGAAAAGATTCGATCACATGTCCTTAACCAAGCCTGGACTTCAATAATATTTTCAGAACCTTTAAATGGCTTCCCACCCAGGTTGGTGTAATCATTGCACAAACGTGCAAACCCAGATTTAGGGTGAGTAGGTTCCGGATTAGAACCAGCTGCTTGAGCATTCGTGACAAGGTCAAGAAGTTGCTGGGTAGTCATAAATACTCCATCTTGGGGAGTAGCACTAGATTGACCGGCGTTGGGACGGACAGGTCTAACCATTTTTCTTCCTTTAAAAAGAAGGAGAAGAAAAAGGTTATTCACTAAAAGATATATCAAGCAATATTGATGAGAGAAACAAGGAATCATAATAAAAATAGGAAGAATCGGTACAAAGACTCGAATTAATCCTAAGGTACGACTCCTAAGTTGGACTTAGGACGATGATCCTTGTTAAGTTATTCTACATTGTTCTGAAGTTTGGCTCTGATACCAAGCTGTGACGCCCCACCTCTATACCCACGCTAGGCAAGGACACTACGTTGTAATGCCGTCAACTAGCATGGAGAATAAGGATGTTGATGAGCGACCATCTGTATAATTGCTTTGTGCGAGTACCGATATGCCAGATAAGATGTAACTTGCATTTCTTTTCAAAAGGACATCCGACATACCGACACAAACTCAAAGCTACTACACAGTGGCTATTATGTCTTCGGAAACAAATATAGAAATAAACATAATACAAATCAGTCACAGATAATTCATATCACAAAGGCGGAAATAGATATGAATATATATAACACATAAAAGTGTTCATCAGAGTAGTAGTCAAGAAGATCCACAATAATCCAAAAGAATAGCAACACGTGCTATACAAATGAATACAACTATGAGTCTATATCTCAAGTGTATACAACAAAATAAACTACTAATCTAAGTAGTTAGCCAAAAGTCAGAGAAATCAATCCCAAGTGAGAAGTCAAGCTGAAGCACCTGTAACATCTCGGTCTGACCCGAGTATTATTTAATAAGAAAATAATAAACGGATCAGTCTAGCTATAAATATCAGATGAAACGATATAGAATAAGAGGTATGACTAAAGGCATAATAATCACAATGCCAAGATGTGATAAATAAGTAATTGAAAATCAACAAGAGATTAATCAATATCACAAAAACCTTCTCGAGGATCAAAAGGAATATCATACTCTTTATTTCGTTCACCAAACCATAAATATTGACGATTATATCAATATCAATCACAAAAGTCAATGACGCACAATTTCACCAATGCACAAATTTTGATAAAACTTATCGATGAAAATCATGAAAATTGATAAAGCACAAATTCTAGAAATCATCTCAAGAAATCCAGAAATCACAAAAGGGGGAAAGGCCTATCACAAACGGGAGCATAAAGCTCACTAACACGTGTATCACAAACGAAACGCTAATTCCATGGTTGCTAACCATCACAAATTGAGCCGAAGCTCCATAAACGGCCCGAACACCATGGGTTGCTACCCCACCAATTTGATTCGAAACTCCATAAAACGGGGTTTAGTCTCCCTCGCAGACAAAGAGACATCGCACATTACTAGTCTAAATCACAAAAATGATCGTCATGATCATCAAGAAGTGTCAATTACTGTAAGCTAGTAAATATACGAGCTTAGCTTCATGTCCCATAACCACTAGCTTAACTTAAATATTTACGAACAAATTGTAGATCTCCACTAGAAAATTATCACAAGAGATTCAATCGAACAAGTCCAAGAATTAACCGACGAAGTAAACGCAAGCGTTTCATACCACTTGTTTTACTAAGTCGTTTAATTAGATTTCTCATGCGAGTGAGGTAAAGGTTTGTATATACTAATAGATTGGAAATCGGTTTGAGAAAACGAGCTTTGTTATTGAAAATAGGGTTGAAACCATTTGAAGAAAGAGTTTTGATATTTACTAGTAGTATAGAAAACCTTTATATTTTTAAAGTGACAAATCATAGAAATGATTGTAGAAACAATCAACCGCCAAAATTCACATTCGAAGACGTGAATAAATCCAACGAAATCGATTGCGGAATCTATCGAAATGGATATTCCCAAAAATCACGAAGAAAATGTCATCAAAGTCGATAATAGGTGATAATAACAAAAGGGAAACAACACGAATCGATTAAAGTTGGAAATTCAACAAAATAGACAAAGTAGGCAAAATAGCATCAGGTCGGTCGGCCGGCTACAGAGCTCGGTCGGCTGGCCAGAAGCAGAAAACTTGCTCGGAGTAGCAGGTCGGTCGACCGGCTACACGGCTCGGTCGGCCAAACTGCAAATTTTTGCAGTTCCTGCCCTTTTTTCAATGAAGTGCAAATTCGTCCAAAACCCAACCGTTCGAGCAATGGACCTAAGGAGCCTTAGCCAATTGATATCCCAGCTCCATTAGCTCTCCAATCCGCCACCAAAAACATGTTCAAACATCAAAGTTAGGATTTTTAAAGAATTGAACCCAAACACTAAAAATTTGGATATTCACCAATTCAATCCAAACCAAAAGCAATTGCACAAAAATAAGTGTTAGGAATTCATACCTAACGATCGAAGATAGTTATAGACTAAGATGTGAGATAAAAATCTCACCTTTGAACCCAAACGATTGAAGAAGAAGCTTGAAAGCAAAGGAGAATCAACCACTCTTCAAATCCAACTCAAGAAGCTTGATTCTATGCTTTAAAAGAAGAACATTCCCAAAGTTAGGTTTAGGAATTTCTGAAATTGATAAGAGAATGAGTTGGAGAAGAAGAAGAGAAGGCTTACCAATGGGTTCTTCTATTAGTTTGGAGCTAGAGTTTGATTTGCAAAAGAAAACTAGGGCTTGGATTTTTAATATCCTTTTCCACTCTCCATTGTTATAAAAGCTTGAGTATTAGGAAATGAGAAATGAAGTAATGAAGAGGAGAAAGGGTTGGGACTGAATACATAAGTGGGGTTATTGGGCTCAGCCCAAACCAAAGCCCTAAGTAAAAAGTGGCTAAATTTCCCTAACTTCAAACATATCAAAGCTTATACTCAAAAAGATCGCAAACGGCGTTTTGAACTCAATGGAAGTGGTCCCGAGTCCTAATTCGACCGTATGCAAAAAGTAGCTTTTTCGGACAAAAATCCGACTAACGATGAAATATTTAAATATTTAAATACTCAATCATAAAATATGCGGGTTGTTACAAGTATAGATATTCCGAACTATGTCCACTATAGCTACCATCTAAACAGTGGAGCGCCACCATAAGTAGATGGAAGGTTATACAACTAAAACCGTACTGGGTGCGTATTGTTTCTTTGGATTTTCCAACTAATGGTCAGGCCAAGGAACTTCTCATTGCCACATGGGTACGCCTTTGAAAGGACTCCCCGAGAACCTAACCGGATCTCTGCCAAAGGCCGGGTTACATCTGTAACTAGGTAACTACTGACACGAGTATGCTATCCCCCGGTCGTAACCAACTTTATCCTGGGATTCACCAACAACCATAAATTAATAAATTTGCAGCAACCACATAGGTTAAGTATCTGGGCTCCATACCATGACACCACCTCTATCCAGAAGGAAATGAACATACCCTCAGGGGGAGCTACCCCCAAATAACCTTGCTGCATTCTTCCTGTTTCGACCATTCCGGGTTGTGAAGTTCGACGAAGTCTCCTCCACAAAGCTACGCTTTTCACAAAAGCCATGCTTTGATCAACAAATGATCAGCAGCACTTCGTATGCCACATTACCAAATTGGAAATGTATCACTGGTAACCATCAACTACATAACCTCTGAGCTCGTACGTCTCCGAGAAGGGTGTTAAGCTAAGAGAATAAATCTCCGCCACCAAGCAGAAATGTATTTGATAGAAACTGGTTTTACATCTCAAGGTGTAACGTCAGACACACATCCATACAAGTCTGTTCCGGGTTCAAACTGAACCGAAGGCACTTTCGAAGAAGCCCTTGCAAATCCGAGAATCCACAATCCCGATCGGACTTCCCATCACTTAGGGAATCTCTATACCGTAGCTACTCGGTGCAGAGACAATCGATAGGTCATCCTATCGTTCTCGCAAATACCTGGTCTTCGCCACCGATCTTCAGATACTATCCATAACGTCCTATCATTATTCGGAATGGATTATATGACACAAGGTCCTCTCCCGGCTAAACCGAATAATGAGCGCAATAATTAAAAACATATGGATAATGGGTTTTTAGTTAAGTCACAACTCTAAAACCAAAAAACTTTCTTTTCAAATGGTTAAAACAAATTACCATTCTCAATCTTTTAAACAAAAAGATTCATTTCAAAACCTTCACTGGTTTAAACAATTTCTACATTTAAATCTTTTAAACAAAACATTCACTTTTAAGACCCCTTTCAATTTAAAACAAGGTTCACCAATCTTTTAAACAAAAGTTCATTCATAGCTTCTCAAAACAATTCCATTTCAAATTGTATTAACTCGTTAAATCTTTAAATCAAGATTTAACTTATAACTTTCAAAACTCGTTTCCAAAGATTCTTCTATAATTTGGTAAACCATTTTAAATTCAAACTTGAAATCCCTTTAATATAAATTGGAAGTTCATTAATCATATGAAAGCTTTTATTGTTTTGAAAACAAATTGTTTTTATTTTGGAAAATCCGATTTTATTTATACAAGTTAACATTTTTGAGGTTAATTCAAATCCCCACAACAGTTATTAAAAATGGTTTGAAACCCATATAAGCTTATATACCACTTTTAAGTGGTAAATACCAAATCTAGAATTCAATTTCAGATGTTGAATTCCAATTTAGATCAGATTATTCAACTTTCAAATCTTTATTAAGTTACTCAGAAAAAACTTTCATTTTTAAAACACTTGTTTTCGAAAGCCTTTCACTTTAAATCAAATCCATTTCCAAAACCTTTTGAATTAAAAATTCAAATTCAAAACTATTTAAAAATCTGTGACTTAACCGATTTCCACGTGCAATCCATATTTTTGTGTGTATAAGTGTGGTCCAGGGGTTTTAGCAATAGTGCACAGCATCAATCGTCACAGATATAACAATATCAATAAGCGGTATAACTCATAACGCTTATCTTCATTCACAGATCACAAATAAAATAAATTTATTAATCACAAAGATTCATCATTACAATTCGATGTGGGTTTCAGATAACCAACTGGAATCCGACTCCCTGTCGCATCGAAAATTCAAATGTTGTTTAACGGGCCAAGGAGTATTTACATAGAAACATATCACAAACATCACAGATCAATACACAGCAACTGACATCATAAAGCATCACATATTGAGGAATATCAACCCTCCAAACATCAAATAGAATCCAAACATTCATATGTCAAAGTGAATTAAATTATCTGGGTTAATTAATATTAATTACTGTGATATCCCGGAAAATTTGGGCAATATGAATTTAATAATCTGTGTTATAAGTTTAATTTGATTTGATAATTTTAATAACAAATTTGGAATTTGATTTAATAATCATGTTTTAATAAATATTTAAATTAAAAGATTTTATCTTTGTGAATGAATAAATTGTTTTCTGTTTATAATATATATATAATTGTATATATTGTAAATTAATAAATTTTGACTTTGATTTAGTAAATGAATTGATTTTCTAATTCTAGTTTATTTTTAGTAAACTAAAAATTTGATTTAAATTTAACAATTGGCTTTTCAAAACAATTTAATAAATAATGTTATGATTTATACTATGATAAATCTTATTTGTTTTGAAATTTTATTTAACTTTAAAATATATGGATTTAAAATTAGATAAATATAAAAGCTAAGTTTTATTTTATCTTACTTGGGATATATATATATATATATATATATATATATATATATATAAGAATTTACAATACAAATTACAAATGATCTTAATTGGTTTATAATCTCTTTTGTAAATTATTTAATATTGTTTAATTTGTTATTTTTGAATAAAAATTATAATACTTAAGTTCTTATGAACATAAATAGATTTTGTAAGGAATAAAATTGTTGTTTTTAATTTTAATAGAGTTATATATGCATTTATATATGTAACTTGATTATTAAAATTTGATTTGATAAATTAATTTAAAGTTTGAATTTAATGTTTCAAAGAATAAGTATTTAAAAATGTTTGAATAAGCTTGTATTTATATTTGTTTTGTTTCATTTCTTTTAATTAGAAGAGAAGAAATAAAATTCATTTATATATATACATAGGAAATAATGAATTAAGATATAAAGTTTTTAAAATTCAATTTAAATTAAAAATATTTAGATTACATGTGTAAGTCTCTTAAGACATTTAATTTACATATGTAAGCCATTAATTTAAACAAGTGACAAGTGTTGAAAATTAAACCAAGTGTCCTTTTAATTTTCTTTTTCTTTTATTTTTGTTAAAATCAAAAATCTACTTGTACTAATACACTTCATTCCATCTCATTTACTTTTTGCAATTCCTTTTCAAACTTAAAGAAATCTTCAGATCTAAAATCTGAAATCAACACTCATACTTAAGTTTAAATTCTTTGATCATCTTCCACAAAACAGAAATCTGTTCAAAACCAAAACTAAAACTTCAAAACTCAATTCTGCAACCTCAATACATAAACCTGAAATCATTTGTAAATCCCCTCAAATCTGTTACCACCTCAAAAATAAAACCTGCAGTTCCAATTCTGTTTTGAAACTTCACAAACCTACATGCAACTTCAAAAGCTCAGTCAAGCCTGCAGTTCTTTTCAACATCAACTAAAGCCTGCAGTCTTCTAATTGAAATCAACAGTCAAACTTGCATGCATCTTCTCTCTAGAAGCCTGCATATGTTCACCTGGAAATATGCATGCATATAGATCAGGAAGCATTGCAGTAAGTAAGATGAGGATTTAAAAGCATTTGCAGTTTAAAAAAAAGGGCAATATGAAGTTCAAAAATTTCATAAGCAAAACAAAAAGTAAATTCTGAAGCTCTTCATAAATACATGTGCTCTGCCCCTAAACCAAGGTGAGTAACAATTTTTATTTAATAAACATTAGTATAAGTAGTTGTTTGTTACTCTGAAATAAGTGTATGACTGAATATGGTGAAAGCTTGGAATGTATGTATGTTTTTATGAATGCATGCTTGTTGTGACTTAGGTGTTTGGACCTGATCTTAGAATGTAAGTTTAAAATCCTGATCAAGTTCAAGATCTCATGTTTAAACATTTCTATAGTTTAAGTTTTAGTCGGATATGTAACAAACTAAAGTTAAATTTAAAAAAAATGAATGAGAATGACAAAACTGTGATGATACAGAAGAAAAAAAATGAATGAAACAGAGTAAAATTTCTGAAATCAATATGTAAATGATTCATATTTAATTATTTAAGCTTATAAACGAATTACTTGATCTTTAACTTGATTTTTAAAACTATAATCTATATTTTTAGTTTGCATTCAATGAAGTATTTCTGGTTTAACCAGGAAATACATTTTGGTTTAGTTCTGTCAATCTAGGGGTATGGAGATGCCTGAGTTTCTTTTGTGGTAGGAATGATATGTGTAGTTTATAGGAAAAATAATAGATGATGGATTAAAGCAACTAGGCAAACATGATTTGGGTTTGAATTTTATAACCCTAGTTTTACTGATTGTCAAGGGATTTGATCACTGTGATCAAATTAAGTGATCGAGTTCTCTCTAGTTCGAGCTGAAGATGGAAGGGGTATGGAGAAAGTTGTGACTGGAGGTAGAGATGTTCTGGTGGTCGGAGTATGGGGTTTTGGGGGATCTTATGGTTCGACATTTTTTTCAGTTGAACTCGAATGTTCAAATTCGATTTGGGGTTTCTGGATTTGATTCGGAGGTTGGAATGGCTTTAGGGGGTGATCGATGACTTGTGTGGGTGGTCGTGAGTGGTCGGAGAAGGTTGCCGTGACGGTGCAGGTCCACGTCGATCTTGATGTATCAGTTGTTTTGGGGAAGAGATGGGGTCTTGTGGTTGCATCGGGTAGTTCTGTATTTTTGCTCGAAGAAAAGGGAGTTGGGACTCGAAGTAATGGAGATAAGGTATCGGGTTTTTAGTTTTGTTACAGGGATTGGTAAACCTGTTAGCATAGGTTTGAATAAACCTGTTTTTATTTGAGATTTAAGTAGATTTTAGGATGAAATTTTTTATTCGAATTACTCGAGTTGCTTGAGTCAGCTTGAATTAGTTATTGAAGTTTAGAAATTGTCTTGTTTCAAATTTTAAATTGGAATTTGAAAAATAAAGCAAAGATTTAAAATAAGTTTTAAATCTAATTTAAATTATGGATTCAAATTAAATTGAATCTTAAAGTTGGAAATGATTAGGTATTTGAATTCAAATTTTCTTTAAAATAACTTTAAAAGGGTTTATTGTTTAAAATGTTGTTAAAGAATTTGAATTTAAATTTGAAATTGAAATATGTAGTAATGTTTAAATAAAGTTTAAATTTGATTCAAATCTAATTTTGAATCTTTGGTTTAAAATGAATTTAAGTTTTATAAATTTAAGTGTTTAAAACCAAATTTGATTGATAAATGTAAAAATTTAAATGCTTTTAATTTTTAAAGAAATTTGTTTTGACCTTTGTGAAATTTCTTTTATAATAAACGTTTTATTTAACAATTAAGGTTTGAGATTGAATTTAAACTTGTTAAAGTTAATAATAAATTAATGTTTTTTATTTCATTTAATTATTAGAGTAATTAAATGAATAATTGATTTATTTAATAAATTAATGAAATAAATAATTGCTTAAAGTAATTAAGGGTTAATCTTAGGGGTTTAGGATTAATTATTCTTTGAATAATTAACTTGTAATTAAGAATAATTAATTGAATAAAAATTAGTTTTTAATTAATGATTAATAATTAATTAATCAAGTAATAATGGATTAATTAAGTTTTAATTAACACTTAATTATTTAATTAATCTAGAATTAATTAATGGGTTACTTAATGATTGATTAATTTGTAATTAATAATGATTAAAATAAGTTAATTATTTTAGAAAATAATTAATGAGCTGTTAATAGTTAATGAAGATCATTAACTAAGGATTATTTAATAATTAATTAATGTGATTAATTTTAATTATTAATTAGATTAATTAATTTAAAAATAATCATTTGTGTAAGTTATTAAGTATAATTACTTATGGAAGTAATTAAGGAATTAATTACTTGAGTCAATTTGATTAGTTTAAATTAATTAATTCAGTTTAATTAATTTAAAATTAATCACTTAATGGTTTATGGACGATAATTACTTAATGTAATTTAATGAAGAGGAATTACTTAGAGAAGTAATTAATGGGTAATTACTATATGTAATTAATTGGAAGTGATTTGATAATGAATTTATATGAGTATAATTACTTTGTAAATTAATCAAGGGATTAATTAGAATTAATTAAGGAGTAATTAATTTATTTGGTGAAGTAATTTAAGGGAAGTTAATTACTGAATTGGGTTAATCAAGGGTGATTAACAATTATGGTTTAGATTAAGATTAATTACTTAATGTAATTAATTTAAATAAGGTAATTAATTAAAATGTAATTAGAAGATCATTAATTATTATAATTAATGATGTAATTAAGATTGATTAATTAAGATTAATTAATCAATAATAAGTGATAAAATATAATTAATTAATGTAATTAATTAAGGATTAATGTAATTAATTATAATTAATTAATAAAGAAAGTACTTAAAGATTAATTACTGTTTTTGGTTAAGTATTAGTGGATAATTACTTAAATGTAATTAAGGGTTAATTTATCAGGGATGATTAATCAATAGTGATATAAGCAAGGTTTATATTGATGAAGTAATTAATTTAATTTACTTTAAATTAATTAAGAATGATGTAATTAATTTAATTAATTTTAAATTAATTATATTTGGTGTGGTTAATCATTGCTTATATAGATGGATGATGTTGTTTACTTTGAATGGTTGAATCTCATATATGAAATAGATAATGTTGAGTGATTTGGATGCATTGATTGTATGGTGATGTTGATATAGATTATCTTTTTGAATAATGATAATATAGTTTATCTGATATGATGATAATGTTGATTACCTGTTGTGTATTTGTGATTTATCTAATTGGATATATAGATAATTGAATTGTTTTAAACCTTTAAAACAACTTGGCCTTAAAAGACACGCTTTGGATTTCGATGAGACCGGGATCGGGTTTCCATATTTGGATATCCGAAAACCACATCGTTTCCAAATAACGTTAGGTCGTGAATCTAAGTGGAGCAAGTGAAGACTCGAGGTGTAAGGGCTATACGTCAGTATAACTCTGTGGGTGATTCCGTAATGAGTTTGACGGAATAGTACTTATAGATTCGAGATGTAGATTTAGAGTGCAAGGGTTATCGTCGTTAACTCTGTGGGTGATTTCGTAATGAGTGTAACGAGATAATGCCTTCGGTTTCGTTCGAACCCGGAACGAACTTCTATGGAATGAATGCTTTCAGAACATCGTCAGGTGGACGATGAGCATTCTAAGAGATATGTACTCTAAAGGTAATCGTAGCCTCAAGCCTCATCAACCGGGAATGGCTAAAACAGGGGAGGTGCAGCAAGGCTTCGTGGGTCGCACCCACTGGAGAGCAAGATTGATCCCTGTCTAGAGGTCCCTTTTATTTCGGCTTAGTGGGCAGTTGTCAGTGTACACCAACTGCGGGGTTGTCTTGTTCGGAACTGTTCAGTAAGGAATGGGTCCGGCTTTGTGTTGCAGGGGAGTGGGAGTACTCCTCGGTACGTTGATCTAGGCCACGTACTGTGACGGGCGGTACCCAAGTAGCCCTGCCATTGTATGGAATCCACAATCCAATAAGTGCCAACGGTTTTGATTGTATTACCCACTTTTGTGGCTAGTAGCTGGAATTTAATAATGTAACAATTTCGGCTATTTCTTATTTACTTGAAAACCCTAGACCCTATTATAATATCACTGGATTTCCTATCAAATGTTTTGGTTAGCGTAAGGTAAAAACTTTTCCATGTTTATGTGTGGGAAGTCTTATGTGATACCTTTCTTTTAAAAGGTTTTTCAAAGTTAAGCAACTTTAACCTGTTACTCACACCAGACCCATGTCTGACCCGGAGTTTATTCTTTGTTTTCTTAAACTCTTGGGTACTCAAATTTTTACGAGTAGCCAAGGGATTCAGGTTAGCTTTTGACGAATTATGAAGGAGCAAATGGAGCAGGAGGCTTCTACGTTAGATATATAGTATTCCGCTGTGTGATCTATGATTGTCTCTGAGTTGTATTATGTTGTAAATACTAGACAGGTGTTTAAAACTGTCTAGTATATGTTGTATATTTGTGTACTCTGATAGTGGTTGTAAACTATGTAATATTTTATGTTATTAATATAATTTATTCATTCCGCTGTTGAAATTCTAGTGTTTTTTCTTCTTTCTCTTCTTTCTTTTCTTCTTCTATCCCTTTCTTTCTTAATTGACGCTGCGACTTCCTGGTATTTGCAAGTCGGGTCGTCTCAGTTGGTATCAGAGCATTAGGTTGAGTGAATACCTAGGCTCTGGAGTGGTGTCTATCTTAAGAGAGCGTATTTGTAGTTTTATTATATATATATTTATATAATTACTTCTACCTATTTGTTGGGTTACCTGTTCGGGTTTTCCAATATAGGTTATAAAGGTAGATAAGGTAGTGGGGTGTGTAACACAACTACTACCCTTGGTTGAAGTTTGGTGCATGAGATTGGTAGTGTATTTGTCGAGACTGTAGACCTAATACCGTCTCGAGTGAGTTGTGCAGAGTATAGGATTTCATAGATCTCTGAAGGTAACCTGTAAAGGTTCAGAGTCTATCTTTGAATTGGATGAGTAGAGTTTGGATCTGTCGGTTGGGCAGAAGAGAATGATGGTATCTTGATATATCAGAGAGTAGTAGATGCGTGATGAGATGCAGTGACTATGGATGTTCTCGAAGATGTTTTCTTTGGAACAAGTTAAGGAGGTGAGTCTGCTTCAGTGTTGTGGCTGGATTCAGCAGGATGTTTCTGTCCGGTTTGAAGTCCGAGTTTCTCGAAGAGCTTTGGTTTAAGAAGTCTTTGGCGTCGGTGTCAGTAGTGAAGTTCGGAGTGTTATGTGTGCCAGCAAGAAGATTTTCTGGTTAGCAGTTTCTGAAGGTAGATTTCAGAAGCAGCAGAGTGGATTCCATTTCTTCGATGTATTGGATAGATGAGCGTAAGCTGTTCTGATTGGTAAAGGGAGAACAACTTTCTTTGGATATTGGACTGGTTGATCGCAAAAGTGACTTGCGATAGTTTGAGTGTTCTCTTGAGCTATGAGAAGTTGTCCGTACCTAGAGGCTGAGTTTTCTTATCGACTGGATTCTAGGAGTGATACTGGAGGTTTAGTGAAGCAGCTTTGGATCAGATGGGACATCTGAGTTTTCTTTATGGATCTGTTGAACCATATTTCTGTGATGTGTTATCCAGTTTGTGCTCGAGTTTTCTTCTGCTTCAGATCAGAGTTGTGCAGCGGAAGCAGTTTGGGAATGCTTTTGGTTTATCTTTTACGGGTAGGAGAAGAAAGTTAGTCTTCTGATATTTGTGGAGTAGAGTTGGTATTCTTGGATTGGAATTGATCTTGAGGAGATCATTTTGTTGGATTGTTTTGGTCCAGCTGCTTCTAGGAACATCAGCAAAGGTTGAGCTGATCAAAAGAGTTGAAGGCAGCCCAGGATCGTCAAGAGTGTTTAGTGGATAAGAGATAAAGGAATTTGGATTCCGGAGTCGGAGATTTGATCTTGAATAAGTTTTCTCCGATCTAAAGAATTTTAAGATTAAGTAAGACTGGGTACGTCAGCTCTAAGATGTTTTGGATCTTTCTGTGTTCTTGTGAGGATTGGTGTTTGGTTTTCAAAGTTGAATTATCAGTTTGGATAACTGGAATTCGATGTGTTTGACGTATCTCTGAAGGAGTACGTGTATGGTTTATTTCTGGTTGTGGGACCAGCAGTTCAGGAGGATGTGATTGTTGATTCAGACTCGTTTGTAGTCTGATATATTGTTTTGTTTGGTAGATCTAGTTGGATAGGAGCTCTATAGTTTAATAATATCGATTGTTTAGATTCTATAGAGCGAGTATCCCGACATTTATACCGGGGAAACTCGTGAAAATTATATCCAGGTTTTTCTGGATAATCAGATTTGTTTTGTTTGAATTGGTTGCTATGGTTGTTAGCATATGTTTGATAATATATGCTTGTGATTTAAAATAAAATCTTAAGAATAGATTATTAAATTACCTTTGCTTTTAAATTTTGGGGACGAAATTCTTTTAAGGGAGAAGGAATGTGATATCCCGGATAATTTGGGCAATATAAATTTAATAATCTGTGTTATAAATTTAATTTGATTTGATAATTTTAATAACAAATTTGGAATTTGATTTAATAATCATGTTTTAATAAATATTTAAATTAAAAGATTTTATCTTTTTGAATGAATAAATTGTTTTCTGTTTATAATATATATATATATAATTGTATATATTGTAAATTAATAAATTTTGACTTTGATTTAGTAAATGAATTGATTTTCTAATTCTAGTTTATTTTTAGTAAATTAAAAATTTGATTTAAATTTAACAATTGGCTTTTCAAAACAATTTAATAAATAATGTTATGATTTATACTATGATAAATCTCATTTGTTTTGAAATTTTATTTAACTTTAAAATATATGGATTTAAAATTAGATAAATATAAAAGCTAAGTTTTATTTTATCTTACTTGGGATTTATATATATAAGAATTTACAATACAAATTACAAATGATCTTAATTGGTTTATAATCTCTTTTGTAAATTATTTAATATTGTTTAATTTGTTATTTTTGAATAAAAATTATAATACTTAAGTTCTTATGAACATAAATAGATTTTGTAAGGAATAAAATTGTTGTTTTTAATTTTAATAGAGTTATATATGCATTTATATATGTAACTTGATTATTAAAATTTGATTTGATAAATTAATTTAAAGTTTGAATTTAATGTTTCAAAGAATAAGTATTTAAAAATGTTTGAATAAGCTTGTATTTATATTTTTTTTGTTTCATTTCTTTTAATTAGAAGAGAAGAAATAAAATTCATATATATATATATAGGAAATAATGAATTAAGATATAAAGTTTTTAAAATTCAATTTAAATTAAAAATATTTAGATTACATGTGTAAGTCTCTTAAGACATTTAATTTACATATGTAAGCCATTAATTTAAACAAGTGACAAGTGTTGAAAATTAAACCAAGTGTCCTTTTAATTTTCTTTTTCTTTTATTTTTGTTAAAATCAAAAATCTACTTGTATTAATACACTTCATTCCATCTCATTTACTTTTTGCAATTCCTTTTCAAACTTAAAGAAATCTTCAGATCTAAAATCTGAAATCAACACTCATACTTAAGTTTAAATTCTTTGATCATCTTCCACAAAACAGAAATCTGTTCAAAACCAAAACTAAAACTTCAAAACTCAATTCTGCAACCTCAATACATAAACCTGAAATCATTTGTAAATCCCCTCAAATCTGTTACCACCTCAAAAATAAAACCTGCAGTTCCAATTCTGTTTTGAAACTTCACAAACCTACATGCAACTTCAAAAGCTCAGTCAAGCCTGCAGTTCTTTTCAACATCAACTAAAGCCTGCAGTCTTCTAATTGAAATCAACATTCAAACTTGCATGCATCTTCTCTTTGGAAGCCTGCATATGTTCACCTGGAAATATGCATGCATATAGATCAGGAAGCATTGCAGTAAGTAAGATGAGGATTTAAAAGCATTTGCAGTTTTTAAAAAAAAGGGCAATCTGAAGTTCAAAAATTTCATAAGCAAAACAAAAAGTAAAATCTAAAGCTCTTCATAAATACATGTGCTCTGCCCCTAAACCCAGGTGAGTAACAATTTTTATTTAATAAACATTAGTATAAGTAGTTGTTTGTTACTCTGAAATAAGTGTATGACTGAATATGGTGAAAGCTTGGAATGTATGTATGTTTTTATGAATGCATGCTTGCTGTGACTTAGGTGTTTGGACCTGATCTTAGAATGTAAGTTTAAAATCCTGATCAAGTTCAAGATCTCATGTTTAAACATTTCTATAGTTTAAGTTTTAGTCAGATATGTAACAAACTAAAGTTAAATTTTTTTTTTAAAAAAAATGAATGAGAATGACAAAACTGTGATGACACAGAAGAAAAAAAAAATGAATGAAACAGAGTAAAATTTTTGAAATCAATATGTAAATGATTCAGATTTAATTATTTAAGCTTATAAACGAATTAATTGATCTTTTACTTGATTTTTAAAACTATAATCTAAATTTTTAGTTTGCATTCAATGAAGTATTTCTGGTTTAACCAGGAAATACATTTTGGTTTAGTTCTGTCAATCTAGGGGTATGGAGATGCCTGAGTTTCTTTTGTGGTTGGAATGATATGTGTAGTTTATAGGAAAAATAATAGATGATGGATTAAAGCAACTAGGCAAACTTGATTTGGGTTTGAATTTTATAACCCTAGTTTTACTGATTGTCAAGGGATTTGATCACTGTGATCAAATTAAGTGATCGATTTCTCTCTAGTTCGAGCTGAAGATAGAAGGGGTATGGAGGAGGTTGCGACCAGAGGTAGAGATGTTCTGGTGGTCGGAGTATGGGGTTTTGGGGGATCTTCTGGTTCGACATTTTTTTCAGTTGAACTCGAATGTTCAAATTCGATTTGCGGTTTCTGGATTTGATTCGAAGGTTGGAATGGCTTTAGGGGGTGATCGATGACTTGTGTGGGTGGTCGTGAGTGGTCGAAGAAGGTTGCCGTGACGGTGCAGGTGCACGTCGATCCTTATGTATCAGCTGTTTTGGGGAAGAGATGGGGTCCTGTGGTTGCATCGGGTAGTTCTGTATTTTTGCTCGAAGAAAAGGGAGTTGGGACTCGAAGTAATGGAGATAAGGTATCGGGTTTTTAGTTTTGTTACAGGGATTGGTAAACCTGTTAGCACAGGTTTGAATAAACCTATTTTTATTTGAGATTTAAATAGATTTTAGGATGAAAATTGTTATTCAAATTACTCGAGTTGCTTGAGTCAGCTTGAATTAGTTATTGAAGTTTAGAAATTGTCTTGTTTCAAATTTTAAATTGGAATTTGAAAAATAAATCAAAGATTTAAATTAAGTTTTAAATCTAATTTAAATTATGGATTCAAATTAAATTGAATATTAAAGTTGGAAATGATTAGGTATTTGAATTCAAATTTGCTTTAAAATAACTTTAAAAGAGTTTATTGTTTAAAATGTTTTTAAAGTATTTGAATTTAAATTTGAATTTGAAATATGTAGTAATGTTTAAATAAAGTTTAAATTTGATTCAAATCTAATTTTGAATCTTTGGTTTAAAATGAATTTAAGTTTTATAAATTTAAGTGTTTAAAACCAAATTTGATTGATAAATGTAAAAATTTAAACGTCAGTATAACTCTGTGGGTGATTCCGTAATGAGTTTGACGGAATAGTACTTATAGATTCAAGATGTAGATTTAGAGTGCAAGGGTTATCGTCGTTAACTCTGTGGGTGATTCCGTAATGAGTGTAACGAGATCATGCCTTCGGTTTCGTTCGAACCCGGAACGAACTTGTATGGATTGAATGCTTTCAGAACATCGTAAGGTGGACGATGAGCATTCTAAGAGATATGTCCTCTAAAGGTAATCCTAGCCTCAAGCCTCATCAATCGGGAATGGCTAAAACAGGGGAGGTGCAGCAAGGCTTCGTGGGTCGCACCCACTGGAGAGCAAGATTGATCCCTGTCTAGAGGTCTCTTTTATTTCGGCTTAGTGGGCAGTTGTCAGTGTACACCAACTGCGGGGTTGTCTTGTGCGGAACTATTCAGTAAGGAATGGGTCCTGCTTTGTGTTGCAGGGGAGTGGGAGTACTCCTCGGTACGTTGATCTAGGCCACGTACTGTGACGGGCGGTACCCCAGTAGCCCTGCCATTGTATGGAATCCACAATCCAATAAGTGCCAACGGTTTTGATTGTATTACCCACTTTTGTGGCTAGTAGCTGGAATTTAATAATGTAACAATTTCGGCTATTTCTTATTTACTTGAAAACCCTAGACCCTATTATAATATCACTGGATTTCCTATCAAATGTTTTGGTTAGCGTAAGGTAAAAACTTTTCTAGGTTTATGTGTGGGAAGTCTTACGTGATACCTTTCTTTTAAAAGGTTTTTCAAAGTTAAGCAACTTTAACCTGTTACTCACACCAGACCCATGTCCGACTCGGAGTTTATTCTTTGTTTTCTTAAACTCTTGGATACTCAAATTTTTACGAGTAGCCAAGGGATTCAGGTTAGCTTTTGACGAATTATGGAGGAGCAAATGGAGCAGGAGGCTTCTGTGTTAGATATATAGTATTCCGCTGTGTGATCTGTGATTGTCTCTGAGTTGTATTATGTTGTAAATACTAGACAGGTGTTTATAACTGTCTAGTATATGTTGTATATCTGTGTACTCTGATAGTGGTTGTAAACTATGTAATATTTTATGTTATTAATATAATTTATTCATTCCGCTGTTGAAATTCTAGTGTTGTTTCTTCTTTCTCTTCTTTCTTTTCTTCTTTTATCCCTTTCTTTCTTAATTGACGCTGCGACTTCCTGGTATTTGGAAGTCGGGTCGTCTCAATTACAAATCAATTTGATTTACTACTCCTTAATCATTTATTAGTTAAATCTTAAATTTATAATTAATCCTTCGACTAATTATTCTTAATTATTTAAAAAAAACAATCCTTAATTAATAATCACTTTTTAATCACTTTCAAAATTTAATTAACCTTTAATGAATTGTTCTTAATTTGATTACCTTTATTTATTATCCACATTAATTAATTTTTCCTTAAATTACTTATTCTTTGATCACTTGGTTAATCCACCTTCAATGATAAATTAATTACTTTTAATTTAAGTAATTACCTTTGAGAAATTAATTACCCTTTATTTCTTAATTAACAATTAATTACCTTTAATTGCTTAATCAATGATTAGTTACCTTTATTAATAAATCATTCCTTAAATACTTTCGTTAATTAATTAATTTATCTATAAATCATTATTCGATTAACTTTAATTGTGTAATTGTTTTACCTTAGTTCTTGATTGATTAACAAATTTAAATCAATCACCTTGATTTGAAACAATCGATCCTTTAATTAATCATATTGATAATTTAATAACCTACCCTAATAATTAATTATAAAATTCCATTTGAAAGCGTTAGAAAAACTAAATAAACAAATCAATTTTAAATATCCACATAAAAATTTAAAATTTTGAAACTTTTAATTTGTACTTCCTACTCAATAAATAAATCACCATTTATCACAAACAAAAAAAAATTCTAGAAATTTCCTTAGCTAATTCATTAGAGCTTTAAAGCTGGAAACATGAAAATTTCCAGGCAACCCGAATGTTCCCTCGAGTTAAACCCCCACGAACTCGAGTGCTACTTCGAGTTTTTCCAGAAATCGACCCAAGTGCCCAAAATTTTACATTTAAATTTTTTTCTAAGTATTTTTATTTCGCACTGCACACCCACTTCGAGTTAAATCCCGAGCTACGACCTTAATTTCCCGAGCCCAAACTCGAGAATCAAACGATCAACCCAAAAATCTGCTTCTTCTTCCCCACTTCACCATACCCAGGTTCCAACGTGCACGGTGCATGATGCACAGAAATGCAGTCACCTCCGATTGATCTCGCCACCACCTACAAGTTAAAGACGACCATCCCAAACTATCCGACCACCCAACACCCTCGAACTCGTCGGAAATCAAAATTGAACAACTCGTAACCACGGGAACCCAAAACTGAATCAACGAAATCACCTCGTTCTGACAAACTCGACCATTAGAAACCCTGAAATTCTGGCCATCACCTCTCCACCCAACCAAGCTTCGAGCCCCCACTGACTGATTACCCCAAAAACATTATTGGCGTCGCAATTCACTCGCAAACTTGATCGACCACAACCCAGTTCAAACCCTAAAATCACCTTGCTTGGCCATCATAATCGATGAAAATTTTTGCACGTATTTTTCCTAGAATTGCCAACGCCCAAGCTATCCTCACCTACGATTCCAAGACCCATCGCTGTGTCGATCGCCAGAAATCGACAGAAACACTCGATTCCGTTCATCCTAAAATTCTTAACCAACACGAGACTAAAAATCTTGATACTCTTATCTAAATTCACTATTTTCAGATACGAACCATATTATAGAACCAAAATATAAATTCTATGTAATCAAGTTTTCAGACTTACTGTGTTTTCACTGTTTTATTTTCCTTCCCTGATAAAATGTTTTGATAATAATATTTTTGAACATAAAATAAATGGTATATAGTTTGTTCAACATATTTCATTTAACCATCACAAACTATAAAAGATTTGGGGAAGAGGAATTTGATTTCAAATCGAATTTGGTCTGAAAGAAAACAAACAGAGGCTGAATAATATATATATTCTGATATGCACACATCATATTCAATGTACATACAAACATGCAAGCAAAAAAAAAACATTTTCCTGATATACTTCCATCATTAATCTAGAAAATTAAGAAATATAAATATTTTTAGTGGGTTTGCCCACCTGGAATTTAATGTTTGAGGGCAAAGACTACGTTTTTGCCTGTACACATTTTTTTCTTTAATCTTTGAAGTTTTCTTATCTGCAAGTTGTAAGAAGAACTTTGCTCATTCTTGTTGTATTTACTTATTTGGTTCACCACTAACAATCATTTTAATTTTTACTTACATTATTGAATTTATGTTATACACAGGGAATTTTTTCCTTCGTGTAGTTTTTGAAAACCAGAAGTAAAACTTACCTTGGATCTTCAATTTTTCCTGCATTTGATTTAAATTTATTGATTAGATTCTTAATTGACTACTGATTTACAACATAAAAATTCAAATCTTTTTAAAAGAATTTCACTTAACTTAATTCATTCCAGATTTGAAACTGCATGTTAAATCCAGATTTTTAATGCTGATTGATTTCCAGGATGAACACTTGAATTTGGTTTTGATTGCTTGAGTTGAGATAGTTTTTGTTTTGAATCTCATTTTTCTGCTTTCTTTCATATTTCCTTTTTGGTTTGTGCTTTGTTTCCCAGATCTTTAACTTGCTTTGGATTTGAAACTGTTTTGAATTTCTTTTGAATTTTCTTTTTTAGTTTTTTTTCTTTTCAGATTTGAATATGAAAGAAGAATTTTAATATTTACTCTTACGCATGTTATTCACATTTTAATTTAAAAGAAAATGAATTTAAATGCCACTTGTTGATTTGTAATTTTATTTTAACACTTGTTAACCTCTATTACTACTTGTTAAACATTTGTCCAATTTAACCAAATTTATGTATAAGTCCCTAATGAAATTAATGTTTGTTTTTAAACCTTCTTTTATTTCTTTTCTTTTTACTTACAAATCATATACATGTTTTATTTTCAATCTATTTTATAAAACACATATTTTATTTTCAAGTATAAAAGACAAAAGCATTTTGAACCTTACTTTATTTAAATTTATGAAACATATTTATCTATTTTGTTTTCTTTATATTCATATATTATTATATATATATATATATATACACAAATCTAATTTTACATCTTAAATTCAAATTCAAAATTTGATATAAAAATCAATTTATACTCATAAATGAATAAATAATCAAATACTTTTTTATACATATATATTTTTATATTCCATTTATCATCTATTTCTTTTAAAGTTCAAATTAAATTCTTATTTATAACAAATGATTTGAAAAGTTATTCATTACAAATAAATATTTATATGTTAGTTAATATAATTTTTATTGAATTCAAATTCAAATCTCAAATTATAATCTATTTATAAAATATTCACTTTCGAATTCCAAATCATTAATCTTTATTTATTTTAAAGATAAAACATTTATTTACAATCTTTATATATTAATGAATCAAGTTATCAATCTTTATATATATATATATATATTCAAATCTTCAAATAAATCCAAAATTAAATTTGTAATTAAAATATTATTCAAAATATTTATTTCAGAATTTCCAATCAAAAATTCTATTTAAAATCATATTTACATTCATTTTCATAAATAAACAAACAAATATTTATTAAATTTTTGGAAAACACCAGTTTAAATCATAATTAAATTCCAAAAAGTAAATTTATTTCCAATTTCAATTTGATTTAAAATCCAGGAATGTTACAATTTCGTTGAGTTGTGATTTTTCAATTTTATGAATCTTACATTGAACTATAACTAATTCCTTTAAAATAAAGTGCAAAGTTTCATTCATTTTCCCATATCTACTCAACATACCCAAATTTTTATTTTTACCTTCTAATAAAATTTTAAGAATCATTGTATTAGATTTCTTTTTTCAAAGGGTAATAACTTTTATTACAACTAACATATGTTTTGTTTGACCTATAAGATATAAAGCCAGCATAGAATTTCATTATTAGATCCATATATTCTTTTAAAAACACATAGATTTTTCTAATTAATAAGCATGATGGTAAAGTACTATAGTATCAATGATATTGCAATAATTCTATTTCGTTATGATGACCATAATTGTTAGTGACTTTTTTAAATATGGGAATTCGAACCAAAGTTATCTCCAACTTTTCATGTTTATGTAGTGATTGATTCGTTGGTGCGTCATTTTTCCTCTTTATTAAAACTATAATCATACATGTCCAATAGTACTTTAGTAAGGATCTCTTTCAAATGGAATTGGTTGTATTCCTAAATAGTATATAAACATTTATTATTTTCGACATTAATATATTTAACATGCATTTTTCATATTTTGTCTTCTTTTTATGTTTTTTATTGTTCGTATTTTGATGCTACAAGTATTTGTTGGTTCTTAAAAAGGGTGCAACAGATTGAATTTTCAGTGTTACAATATAATCGAAATTAAAAAGGATAGATTACACATATTTTGTGATTTTCCATAATTTTCCTAAATCCAATATGTATATACATAACTTATATATCATACCTTCTTTATGTGATGTATTATTCATCTTTATATACTATGCATGTCCTATATATTTGATTCCAACTTAATATCATGGTAACATGGAGACTGGACAAACTTTGATCCAAGCTGTTTATGAGCTTATTCGATGAGTGAAATGTTAAATATATCACATGTCATATTTGATTGAGAATGAGGTACCAATTTGTAATTCCTTTCAGAACAGTGGTTTTCAGCACACAAGAAGCTTATCATTAATATTGTCATCCATATTCTTTATATATACATACACACACACATATATATATATATATCATTGATAAACTAACCCTGAAACAATGGTTGGTGTTTACTGTTGGAATTTTAAGTGAACTAAATTAACGGTAATAAAATTCATAATGAATGATGTTTTAAAATGGTTTTATATTTATGAACTATTATTACTGAGCCGTTGCAAAAATTAATGGTAGTGAAATTCATAATGAATGACGTTGTATAGCGATAATATATTAATGAGCTATTATTATTGAGTTGTTGCAAAAATTAATACTAATAAAAATTCATAATGTATGACAATAATTTCAGATCCGTTAATAACTCCTCATTTTAGTAATGCATATAATTTTCATTCTTCTTACACAAATGATAGATAGGTAAACGGGAGAAATACAAGGCGACAAACAATTTACTTTCTTCTTCTCTCTCTGTTATCAATGGAAAATTTTCTTTCATCTTCTTCTCCCTCTGCCATTTCTCTCTCCGTGGAATTCTTCCAAGCAATCAAATTAGAAAGTGCTAAATATAGAATGATTTGTTGTCGTGCAAACAACAAGTTGATCAAATTTTAGAGGACTTTTTATCCTTGAGACGGAGCAATTAATAGCTAGCCTTGCACCTTGGGGCTAAGTCACGAATCGACTTAAAGAAAGCGACGAAGTACGCGACTTAGCCATTTACAACAGTCAGATCCAATGATTTAATATGATTCTACCTGCTGCAAATGACAACTACTGGTGATTTTATAGGAACAGCACTGTCAGACACTAATAGGCCCTTTGGATTTGAGGGGCTGCACTTCAAAAGACGAAGGCACAAGACATAACTTTTCCTCATAATAAAAATGGTGGTCTATGTTATGACCAACGATAAACCGCCATTGTCTAATCCACCTACCAAAGTAGAGAGCAAGGACCAGCAATCCTAGATCGAGCATACCTTTGCAAAAACTTTATTCTGAATGGTAGCTATGATGGCATATATGACTACTAAAATGTAAAGGATAAATCGGCTAAGGAGACCTGAGAGGTGCTGTAAAAGAAGTATGACAAGGAGGAAGCATGAGTAAAAAAAATACATAGTCAGTTACTACCTCAAATATTAGATGTTTGATGACAAGTCAGTAGAGACGCGGTCATATGATCTTTAGAAAATAGCTCATGAGATCGTCTCCGAAAGTATGACTATCGATGAACAGTTTCAAGTTGTAGTACTTATTGATAAATTGCCCTTAGTTGAAAAGAGCTCAAAATTAAAGTTAGACATAAAACTAAATAATTTTCACTTGAAAGTTTGATTACTAGCCTTTAAATTAAGGAGGAATCCCAAAAACAAGATATGAAAAAGGAAGTGCTTGCTGTTTCTAGCAACACTAAGAAGGTTGCAGTTCTAAAACCGAATCCCAAAAGCTTTAAGAATCAGAACCATAAGCCTAATTAGAAGAGCAACCGGAAGGAAAAATTTCAAAGGAACCATACTACATCACAGAAACAACCACCCATAAAGAATGATTCTCATCGGTTTATTTGTTATAATCATAAAAAAAACTAGGTCGTATGGAATGAAAGTGTGAGAACATACCTCATCTTACTCCTTAGGAAAACTAGAGTGAAGAGCAGTCGCTAATTGTTATGTTTATAGAGATCAACCTTATAGGGGGATTGGAAGGATGGTGGGAAGATACAGGCATTACATGCCATTCTGCTATGACCGTGCTATACTGAAAACATACACGGATGCTGAGGACAAGAAAGTGATGCTGGGAGAGTCTCACACCACTATTGCTGCTGGTATTGGAAGCATTGAGCTAAAGTTTACCTCTATAAAAAATGTCATATTAAAGGACATGATGCTGTAACAACCCTGCGATTGCAATTACCGAATAATGAATTAAAATTATGATTTTAAGTTAAAAAGGGAGCTAAACAAATTTTTGGGAATTTAAATTTGCAATTGGTTCGCAAATTAAAATATTTTTGGGTTGAAATGGGGAATTTTTTTATATGTGATTATAGGTTAATGGGCCAAATGAGCAATTATATGGTTTTATTTAAAACTAGGATGCTTCTTAGAATTTTGTTCACATGATAACCTTAGGAAAATAAACTAAGTCCTAATGGGTTTTAAAACCTCTTACCATGACCCATTAACCAACCCACTCCTATTTAATATCTCAAACCCCTCCCATAAACCCTAACCCTCCTCCTCTTCATAAATTCCTAAAACCTAAATCTAAACAAAATTAATGGCCTCCATTTAGAAGCTCCATCTCCTTCTCTTCATAAATTAGTTTAATCCTAGAAGAAAAAGAAAAGAGAAGAAGAAAGGTAATGCAATCTCTCCTATTCTCTAATCCTCTTTCTTAATCCCCATTTATCTCTATCATCTTGTAGTAATCATTATTTTGTTTTCTTTGTTGATTTTGGGTCCTTGAAGCCTCTTGATCTTTGCTTTGGGGTTGAGGAGTTTGGCTTGCTTGATATTGTGCACTAAAACCATTTGATCCTTTGCTTAATTGAGGTAATAACTATTGATTAGTAATTATTGCTAGTTGTAAGCTAAGCTTTGACCTTGGTTTCCTTCAAATTAGTGTTATAATCATTATATGGTGATTAGTGATGGTTATTAGTGATTTTTGATGCCAAAAATTGAGAAAAACACCCCTAAATCATCAAAAAATGCAAAAAACAGCTTGCTGGAAATATACAGGCTGAAATCAGCCTGAAAAATGGACTCTGGGTGCACCAGGACAGGTCTAGGTTGCACCCAGGCCCCAGCCCGGGCGCAGCCCGGGGGCGCACAGGCCCCCAGCCCACCCGGGCTAGGGGCGGGCCAGGTCCCAGCCCGCAGCGGGCTGGGGCGGCCCAGGTCCCCAGCCCGCAGCGGGATGGGCGGCCCCTTTACCCCCAGCCCGCAGCGGGCTGGGGCGGCCCAGGTCCCCAGCCCGCAGCGGGCTGGGCGGCCCCTTTACCCCCAGCCCGCAGCGGGCTGGGGCGGCCCAGGCACCCCAGCCCGCAGCGGGCTGGGGCGGGCCACGGACCCCCAGCCCGCAGCGGGCTGGGGGAGGGCCCAAGTACCCCCAGCCCAAGCGGGCTGGGGGCCCACAAAAAAAATAATAATAATAATCAAACCTCACCTCTGTTCCAGCTTTTGAGTGTCACTTCGCGATGCCGCCACGTTCGCATCGGAAGTCGTAATTTGACATTTTTGGTCTCGTTGGAAAGGTGGTGTTCCAAACTCCATCTCTGAAAAGTTTGGGCAACATTGGGGTTCGTTTGTTACTTTGATTTTCGTGCCAAAGTTAGACTCTGGTCGCTGTTGGAAAATAGTGTGAATCTTTTTCTGGGTTCAACTTTGAGACGTCGCTGCCACTTCGTCTCAACTCGGAATCCAGAAATTCATTTTGCATCTTAAATAGGGATGTCGGACTACATGCCTACCAGTTTTCATGCGATTTGGACACAGTTTGCTGGTCCAAATAAATTGCCGAACTTGAGTTCGCAGCAGTTTTTGAATGGTTTCAAACACTTAGAATATTTTTGATGATTTTCTGGTTTTCGTCGATTTCTTTGAGATTTGTCTCTGGATTTCGTACACGGGCTTTATAAAAAGGATTTAAAAGGATTTTTCACTCCAAAATGGCTTTTGAAAATTATTATATAATATTATTTTTAATTATTAAATTAATTACTCCATAATAGGAGACTTTTCAAAAGACCGTTTTAAAAGTGATTTTGAAATCAATTACAAATCCGTTTTACACCATTATTTTCTATAATAAAAATCTCACACTCACTTTTAGCACGTCAAGCGAAGTGGAAAGGTGCTTAAACGGTTAGGAAATATCCGGCCTATGGAAACCGTGTGTATTTTCTTTCCGGTTAATCCCCGACCTATTCGATTGATCGTTTTGACCTTTGGGTCTAGTCTACCGATGATATGAGGTGGACTTTTTATTGTTTGGAGTGTGAGCTTGCTATTGGTTAGGAAACCGTTTAGTGCGAACGTGGGGTATGGGACTCATTGTTAACACTTTACGGGTTCCTCTCCAAGAAGTTAGTGGCACATTAGCCTCTGGGCGGCCAGTACTGGACCTCTGGGCCACCACGCCTCTGGGCAACCGTCTCTGGACACCTGCTCTATGGAGAAGTTTATTTTTCGGCGTGCGCCTCTGGGCCTTTATCCTTCTGGGAAGGATCTCGCCGTTCCGGGCGTTCCGCATCTGTGCGAGTGATCGATCACAACTCTACAGTACTTGGCAACAACGACTCGGGTCGGTGCACGTGCAATATTTGTATTATCTGATGATTTTATATCCATTCGAGTATTGCCATTCGGTGTTGGTTCTATGGAACCATACGATGTAAGTGCGATTACCTTATGGATTCACACTGTCTCTGAACACTGCTTTTCAGTGTTTGATTTCATTTACTTTTCAGTATATCCCTATTGCTCTTTGGAGCATCGATCTTTGCTTGGGCATTGATTACCGACTCTGGTCACTCTTGGGATAATTGCCTATGGGCAACTTTATCTAGCTTTGGCTACGCCGATGATATGAGGCGATTTTATTTATTCCACACTTTGGTGTTTGTATTCTCTTTGGAGATTTTTACTGTTTATTGATGATTAGGGATCGTCATTATATTCATGTAGTCCATATTACTCTTCTCTTTGGAGAAGTACTGTTTTACTTATGTACTGCATTATTATATATATCTCAGTTATTACTGATTGTTTAGCTAGCCTGACCCGAGTGTTTTCGCTCGGGTCAGACCGAGTTGTTTTAGGTTAGGTCTCTGGACTTAGCTTTCTGTGCTTCCGCTTGGACATTATCTATTATGCTGATAGATAGCTCTTTTATTTGTCCACTATTCAGCTACTCTGTTATTTCAGACTCTTATGTACATATTTTTGACTCACATGTGTGAGCGGTGGCTTTGTACCCACCTTTTGATACTTGGATCTGTATTGACGATATATTGTACCTATGTTCTGTGACTGTTATGTGACTGTTCTGTGATGATGATGTTATCATTTAGTATTATGTTTGTTCTGAACCTATTTTCCTTAGCCATTGTAGTTTCGTTATAAATATCTATTGGATATGTCGAACCACTTGAGAAAAGAAAACCACCTATTCGACGTATTCAGTAGATAGTTATAGCTTGATTACATATGGTCGCTTCCATTATACTCTATTCTCCGTTCTAGTAGACGGTATTACTCCGTAATACTCTTTACTAGAGTGGGTCTCGGAGTGGGGCGTTACATCTTGGTATCAGAGCTATGGTTCAGAATTAAGCATAACAAACGCAGAACGGATACACTTAGTACAATACATTTTAATTGGATCCGAATTAAATCAAATCCCTTCCTTATGCTTATTGATAGATAAGTTAGGAATATGTGTAGGAATTTATTATATTCCGTAGTATTCCTTAATTAAGTATCAATCATTGAATCATGTCTAACTCTAATTCCCGTTTGACTTTCAGTATGTCTGGAAGGGGAAGAGGGAGAACCACACGTCAGACTAGTGCTGCTGGGCAGTCCAGCAATACTCATCCAGAGGGCGTGTTCATGACTACCGACCAGATCATGGAGCTGGTTCGGAATTCTCAGTCTCATTCTCAGTCTCCAGCCCCAGTTGCTGATTCTCCACGCATGTCTGTTTTTGCGCGTCTCTGCAGTGATTTTACCCATCTCGGAGGGAAGCCGTTCAGTGGCTCTGAGAATGTCTTAGAGTTCCAGGCTTGGATTCGGATATGCGAGCACATTTTTACTCGTATGGATATCTCGGATCATGATCGTGTTCTTATTGCTTCTAGTCAGCTTCGGAGCCGTGCCCTGGATTGGTACGAACTCCTTATTGCCGAGGTCGATGAGACCACACTTACTTGGGCTCAGTTTCGTCAGAGATTTGAGCTCAAATTCATCCCAGAGTCAGAGAAGAACTCCCTTGCTCGCCGCTTTCTTGATCTCAAGCAGGGGAAGTCCTCCGTATCCGACTATGTCTCTTCCTTCAAGGCCCTGTCCAAGTACGGCCTTGAGTTTATTGCTACTCCTTATAAGAGGAACCTCAAATTTGTTGAGGGCTTGAAGAAATATCTGAAGAGGCATCTTATGCTACAGCTTGAGCTCTCATTCGAGAAGCTAGTCGATGCAGCCCTACATCTTGAGTCAGTCGAGATGGAGCATAGTGATGATGATGGTGGGGGTTCCAAAAACCCCAACCAGAAGCAGGGTCCATTTCAGAAGAACAAGCCTTGGAACAAGAAGAAGAAGACTGGCAGTTCTGCTGTCCAGGCTCAGCCTCAGACTCAGCCTCAGATTCAGTCACAGCCTAGTGGAACC
Organism: Allium cepa; assembly: GCA_030765085.1. Taxonomy (NCBI): domain Eukaryota; kingdom Viridiplantae; phylum Streptophyta; class Magnoliopsida; order Asparagales; family Amaryllidaceae; genus Allium; species Allium cepa. Next base: position 293,171,596 of record CM060941.1, on the reverse strand, counting down.
TGTCCTCCGAAGAAATGCTTCAACTGCGGTTCTCCAGATCACTTTATGCGAGAGTGACCCAAACCTCTCTATTGCACCTTCTGTAAGAAGGAGGGACACAGGATCTCCACTTGTCCTATTGCTCCAGCTAGTGCCAAGCCTGGCAAGCTTAATGCTGCCAAGGCTCATGCATCTTCAGCTCAGCCTCGAGGTATGCATCCTTCCGTTCTCGAAGGTTCTATTTTATTTCATGGTAGATCTTGTAGAGTTCTCTTTGATAAGGGTGCCTCTCACTCATTCGTATCAAAGGAGCTAGTAGATGCTTTATCGTTGGATGTTACTTGTCTGGTTTCTTCACTAAGGATTGTGAATCCCATTGGCGGATCCACGACCCTTAGCTTGCTTTGTGAGAATATAGATATCGATCTTTGTGGATTTTCTTTCCGTGTGAATCTGCACGTTATGGAGTATTTGGGTTTTGATATGATTCTTGGCATGGATTGGCTCGCTCAGCACGACGCCAAAATTATTTGTTCGGAGCGGATATTATTCATTCATCACCCTGATTCGTCCTCTCCGTTAGCTATTGTTCTTCAGGATGTTGGGCTTTCTGATGTTACTTTATTTTCTCTTAGTTCACGAGATGAGGATTTGGACTTATCTCGTATTCCTGTTGTTCGGGATTTCCCTGACGTATTCGAGCCAGTATCTGGCCTGCCGCCAAAGCGGGCCATTGAGTTCCGCATCGATCTCATTCCAGGCTCCCACCCAGTTGGACGTCCTCCCACGAGGATGTCTACTAAAGAGAATGAGGAACTCAGGAAACAGTTAGTTGAACTTGAGGCGAAGCAGTTCATTCGGTCCAGTTCTTCACCATGGGGTGCTGCTGTGGTCGTCGTTAAGAAGCCCGATGGCTCCTTAGGCTTTGCATTGACTATCGCAAGCTTAATGAGTTGACCATCAGAAATCGTTATCCATTGCCACGGATAGACGATATGTTTGATCAGTTGAGCGGTGCGAAGGTCTTTTCACAGCTCGACCTTGCCACCGGATTTCATCAGCTCTAAGTTGCGGAAGATAGCATTCCTCTTACCGCTTTCCGCACTCGCTATGGTTCTTTTGAGTGGTTGGTCATGCCATTCGGCTTGACGAACGCACCAGCTTTCTTCGTCGATCTTATGAATCGAGTATTCCGGGAATACATCGATAGATTCGTTCTGGTTTTCATCGACGATATTCTTATTTATTCTAGATCCGAGGCAGAGCATGCTCTTCATTTGTGGATCGTCTTGGATACTCTTCGTCAGCATCAGCTTAAGGCCAAGCTCTCCAAGTGCCATTTTTGGGAGAGCAAGGTCAAGTTCTTGGGCCATATTGTATCATCTGAGGGTGTTTCTGTCGATCCTTCCAAGATCGAAGCTATTCAGAATTGGAAGCAGCCCGAGAACGTTCATGATATTCGCAGCTTCCTTGGTCTGGCGGGTTATTACCGTCGGTTTGTCAAGGATTTCTCTCGAGTTGCACTTCCCCCTACGACGCTGACTCGTAAGCGTGTTCGCTTTATTTGGTCTGATAAGTGTGAAGCTTCCTTTCAGCGACTGAAGGAACTTCTCACTCATGCTCCTATTCTTGTGGTTCCTGAGAGTAACCAGGATCTGGTTGTTTACACTGATGCTTGTGGTAGCGGGCTCAGTGCTGTGCTTATGCAGAAGGATCGGGTAGTTGCTTATGCTTCCAGGCAACTGCATCCGAATGAGGTTCGCTATCCTACTCATGATCTTGAGTTAGCAGCTATCGTCTTTGCCTTGAAGACGTGGCGTCACTTTCTATTAGGCGAACGCTTCACTCTTTACACCGATCATAAGTCGCTGAAGTATCTATTCAGTCAGAGGGATCTCAATATGAGGCAGCAACGATGGCTTGAGTTTCTCGCCTCATATGATTTAGATATTCAGTATACCCCTGGCAAGGGTAATCGTGTTGCAGATGCGCTCAGTCGCAAGCACTCGGCGGTAGTTTCTATGATGATTGCCGAGTGGGATGTTCTTGAGACTCTATCTTTATGTGATATTAGAGATCGAGCTCCACCTTTTGGTTCTCCGGTCTTATTATTCAGCTTGGAAGCTCGTCCTGTCTTATTGGATCGCATTGCCCATGCTCAGCGGCAGAATCCAGACTTATTGCATCTTATTCACCTTCTCGAGTCGGGATCCAGTGATGAGACATTGCTGGATTATTCTCTTGATTATCATCGGTGTCTTCGTAGGAAGAACCGTATTGTTGTACCATCTGATTTATCACTTAGGCGTGACATTCTAGACGAGTGTCATCGCTCTAAGTACACTATTCATCTCGGTTCGAGTAAGATGTATGCCGATATGTGCCGGCTATATTATTGGGAGGGTTTGAAGAGAGATGTTGCAAGTTATGTAAGCCGTTGCATGACTTGTCAACAGATCAAAGCCGAGCATCAGCATCCATCTGGTCTTCTTCAGCCGCTAAAAGATTCCATTATGAAAATGGGATCAGATATCCATGGATTTTATTGACGGTCTGCCTCGATCGAGGTCAGGCCATACTTCTATCTGGGTTATTGTTGATCGCTTGACCAAATCGGCTCATTTCATTCCGATTAGGTCCACTCGGACTGCTCCTCAGCTTGCGAAGCTATATGTGAAGGAAGTCGTTCGACTTCATGGCATTCCTAGCTCTATCGTCTGTGATCGAGACACTATCTTTACTAGTCACTTCTGGAAGTGCCTACAGTCAGTTTTGGGCACAAAGCTGAATCTCTCGACTGCTAATCATCCTCAGACCGACGGTCAGGCGGAGAGGGTGAATCGTGTTTTGGAGGATCTTTTGCGCTGTTGTATTCTGGATTTCGGAGGTAGTTGGGAGGATCACTTACCGCTTGTAGAGTTTTCCTACAACAACAGCTATCAGTCTAGTATTGGCATGGCACCTTTCGAGGCTCTATACGGAAGGCCATGTCGCTCTCCTGCTTGTTGGTTAGAATCTGGCGAGAAGCTTATTCTTGGTCCAGATTCAGTTCGGGAATCTTCTGAAAAGATTGTTCTTATCCGTCAGAGAATGAAAGAGGCACAGGACCGCAAAAAATCCTACGCGGACAACCGTAGGAAGCCACTTGAGTTCTCCATTGGCGATTCTGTCTTTATTCGGGTTTCTCCCATGAAGGGGGTTGTGCGTTTCAGCTCCACAGGGAAATTGGCTCCTCGCTATATTGGACCATTTTCTATTACGGAACGCATCGTCCCCGTTGCTTATCGTGTGGCTCTACCTGCTCACTTCTCTGGAATACACGACGTGTTCCATGTTTCCCAGCTTCGCAAGTGTGTCCGCAAACCTGATTCTATTATCGAGCCTCATATCGTTCCTGATTTGGAGATCTCACCCAATCTATCTCTAGAACAGCAACCTCTTCGTGTGCTTGATACGGAGGTCAGACGTCTTCGAAACAAAGAGGTTCCGCTTGTGAAGATTGAATGGTCGTCTAATCTTAAGGACTGCACTTGGGAGACCAGAGAATTTATCGAGCGTACTTATCCTGGTTTTCTTTCATCTTCCGGCACGAGTGAGCATCTATATTTTATCTTCTGTATTCCTTTTGTGGATTAGATGTTATAGACGACTTCTATAATTAAGGAATTGCGGGGACGCAATTTTCTTAAGGGGGGAGTCTGTAACAACCCTGAGATTGCAATTACCGAATAATGAATTAAAATTATGATTTTAAGTTAAAAAGGGAGCTAAACAAATTTTTGGGAATTTAAATTTGCAATTGGTTCGCAAATTAAAATATTTTTGGGTTGAAATGGGGAATTTTTTTATGTGATTATAGGTTAATGGGCCAAATGAGCAATTATATGGTTTTATTTAAAACTAGGATGCTTCTTAGAATTTTGTTCACATGATAACCTTAGGAAAATAAACTAAGTCCTAATGGGTTTTAAAACCTCTTACCATGACCCATTAACCAACCCACTCCTATTTAATATCTCAAACCCCTCCCATAAACCCTAACCCTCCTCCTCTTCATAAATTCCTAAAACCTAAATCTAAACAAAATTAATGGCCTCCATTTAGAAGCTCCATCTCCTTCTCTTCATAAATTAGTTTAATCCTAGAAGAAAAAGAAAAGAGAAGAAGAAAGGTAATGCAATCTCTCTTATTCTCTAATCCTCTTTCTTAATCCCCATTTATCTCTATCATCTTGTAGTAATCATTATTTTGTTTTCTTTGTTGATTTTGGGTCCTTGAAGCCTCTTGATCTTTGCTTTGGGGTTGAGGAGTTTGGCTTGCTTGATATTGTGCACTAAAACCATTTGATCCTTTGCTCAATTGAGGTAATTACTATTGATTAGTAATTATTTCTAGTTGTAAAGCTAAGCTTTGACCTTGGTTTCCTTCAAATTAGTGTTATAATCATTATATGGTGATTAGTGATGGTTATTAGTGATTTTTGATGCCAAAAATTGAGAAAAACACCCCTAAATCATCAAAAAATGCAAAAAAACAGCTTGCTGGAAATATGCAGGCTGAAATCAGCCTGAAAAATGGGCTCTGGGTGCACCAGGACAGGCCTGGGTTGCACCCAGGCCCGAGCCCGGGCGCAGCCCGGGCGCGCACAGGCCGCCAGCCCACCCGGGCTGGGGGCGGGTCAGGTCCCCAGCCCGCAGCGGGCTGGGGCGGCCCAGGTCCCCAGCCCGCAGCGGGCTGGGGCGGGCCGCGGACCCCCAGCCCGCAGCGGGCTGGGGGAGGGCCCAAGTACCCCCAGCCCAAGCGGGCTGGGGGCCCACAAAAAAATAAAAAAATAAAATAATAATAATAATAATCAAACCTCACCTCTGTTCCAGCTTTTGAGTGCCACTTCGCGATGCCGCCACGTTCGCATCGGAAGTCGGAATTTGACATTTTTGGTCTCGTTGGAAAGGTGGAGTTCCGAACTCCATCTCTGAAAAATTTGGGCAACATTGGAGTTCGTTTGGTACTTCGATTTTCGTGCCAAAGTTAGACTCTGGTCGCTGTTGGAAAACAGTGTGAATCTTTTTCTGGCTTCAACTTTGAGACGTCGCTTCCACTTCGTCTCAACTCGGAATCTAGAAATTCTTTTTGCATTTTAAAGTAGGGATGTCGGACTACATGCCTACCAGTTTTCATGCGATTTGGACATAGTTTGCTGGTCCAAATAAATTGCCGAACTTGAGTTCGCACCAGTTTTTGAATGGTTTCAAACACTTACAATATTTTTGATGATTTTCTGGTTTTCGTCGATTTCTTTGAGATTTGTCTCTGGATTTCGTACACGGGCTTTATAAAAAGGATTTAAAAGGATTTTTCACTCCAAAATGGCTTTTGAAAATTATTATATAATATTATTTTTAATTATAAAATTAATTACTCCATAATAGGAGACTTTTCAAAAGACCGTTTTAAAAGTGATTTTGAAATCAATTACAAATCCGTTTTACACCATTATTTTCTATAATAAAAATCTCACACTCACTTTTAGCACGTCAAGCGAAGTGGAAAGGTGCTTAAACGGTTAGGAAATATCCGGCCTATGGAAACCGTGTGTATTTTCTTTCCGGTTAATCCCCGACCTATTCGATTGATCGTTTTGACCTTTGGGTCTAGTCTACCGATGATATGAGGTGGACTTTTTATTGTTTGGAGTGTGAGCTTGCTATTGGTTAGGAAACCGTTTAGTGCGAACGTGGGGTATGGGACTCATTGTTAACACTTTACGGGTTCCTCTCCAAGAAGTTAGTGGCACATTAGCCTCTGGGCGGCCAGTACTGGACCTCTGGGTCACCACGCCTCTGGGCAACCGTCTCTGGACACCTGCTCTATGGAGCAGTTTATTTTTCGGCGTGCGCCTCTGGGCCTTTATTCTTCTGGGAAGGATCTCGCCGTTTCGCGCGTTCCGCATCTGTGCGAGTGATCGATCACAACTCTACAATACTTGACAACAACGACTCTGGTCGGTGCACGTGCAATATTTGTATTATCTGATGATTTTATATCCATTCGAGTATTGCCATTCGGTGTTGGTTCTATGGAACCATACGATGTAAGTGCGATTACCTTATGGATTCACACTGTCTCTGGACACTGCTTTTCAGTGTTCGATTTCATTTACTTTTCAGTATATCCCTATTGCTCTTTGGAGCATCGATCTTTGCTTGGGCATTGATTACTGACTCTGGTCACTCTTGGGATAATTGCCTATGGGCAACTTTATCTAGCTTTGGCTACGCCGATGATATGAGGTGATTTTATTTATTCCACACTTTGGTGTTTGTATTCTCTTTGGAGATTTTTACTGTTTATTGATGATTAGGGATCGTCATTATATTCATGTAGTCCATATTACTCTTCTCTTTGGAGAAGTACTGTTTTACTTATGTACTGCATTATTATATATATCTCAGTTATTACTGATTGTTTAGCTAGCCTGACCCGAGTGTTTTCGCTCGGGTCAGACCGAGTTGTTTCAGGTTAGGTCTCTGGACTTAGCTTTCTGTGCTTCCGCTTGGACATTATCTGTTATGCTGATAGATAGCTCTTTTATTTGTCCACTATTCAGCTACTCTATTATTTCAGACTCTTATGTACATATTTTTGACTCACATGTGTGAGCGGTGGCTTTGTACCCACCTTTTGATACTTGGATCTGTATTGACGATATATTGTACCTATGTTCTGTGACTGTTATGTGACTGTTCTGTGATGATGATGTTATCATTTAGTATTATGTTTGTTCTGAACCTATTTTCCTTAGCCATTGTAGTTTCATTATAAATATCTATTGGATATGTCGAACCACTTGAGAAAAGAAAACCACCTATTTGACGTATTCAGTAGATAGTTATAGCTTGATTACATATGGTCGCTTCCATTATACTCTATTCTCCGTTCTAGTAGACGGTATTACTCCGTAATACTCTTTACTAGAGTGGGTCTCGAAGTGGGGCGTTACAGATGCACACTCTAGAAATGAGAAAGAACTTAATTTATGGCATCTTCTTAATAAGGCTGGCTTTACTCAAATTATAGGGACTGATTTGTACCACATCACTATAAATGGTATGTTTGTGGATGATGGTATGCTACTTAGGACATGTATAAGTTAAATGTCGAAAGTGATAAACTATACCCTTCTGCTTATATGTTGTATCCATTTAATATATGACATGCTAGACTCTATCAAATTAACAAATGTATAATAAAGAATATGAGAAGCTTATGATTAAATCCTAATATGTCTTTAAAAGATTTTGAAAAATGTGATTTTTATAGTCAAGCCAAAATTATAAAAACTCCACATAAATCTATAATTAGAGAATCCGAAACTTTAAAATTGATTCATTCCAATATATATGCACTAGATGGAACTTCGACTAGAATTGGACATCGCTACTTTATCACATTTATTGTTGACTGCTCTAATTTCACTTACTGTACCTAATGAAAAATAAAAGTGATGCATTCGAAATGTTTAAATTTTTTAGAACTAAAATTGAAAATTAGTTTAGAAAGAAAGTTAAAAGATTACAAGTGATAGAGGCACTGAATATGAATCAAATATGTTTATTAAATTTTATAACTCACACGGTACAATCCATGAACGAATTGCACCTTATTTAGCTGAAATGAATCATAAAGCTGAAAGAAAAAATAGAACTTTAACTGAATTAGTTGTAGAATTTTACTTAATTGAGGCACAACATCACATTGGTAGGGGAAAACTTGTTAATTATATGTTATTTATTGAACAGAATTACTAAATCTAAGAGCAAAGTTTCTCCCTTTGAAATTTTGAAAAATCATAAACCAAATATGTCATATTTTAGAACCTAGGGTTAGCATATGTTAGTATACCTGGCCCTAAAATAATTAAATTTGCAAGTAGAGCATACAAATTTAATACTTGCAAATTTACTAGTAGACCTAGTATTGAGCATTTGTATGCTATTGAAAGGGTCATGAGATACTTAAAACAAACCAAGAACTTTGGATTACACTATGGAAATTTTCCAACTATACTAAAGGATACACCAATGCAGACTGGAATACTTTATCCAATGACTAAAGCAGCCGATAGCTATATTTTTAGCATAGTTGGTCGGGATATTTCTTGGAAATCCAAGAAACAGACTATTTTGGCTCAGTCCACTATAGAGTTTGAGATGATAGCACTGGCAACAGTTAGTGAAGAAGCAAGTTACTTAATAAATTTGCTAGTTGAGATTTCTTTATTAGAAATACCAATACCAACTGTATTGATCCATTGCAATAGTACCGCGGCTATTGCAAAAGCTCAGAACCATTATTATAACTGCAAGAGACGACAGATATTTCATAAGTGTGATATCCCGGAAATTGGGCAATATAAATTTAATAATCTGTGTTATAAATTTAATTTGATTTGATAATTTTAATAACAAATTTGGAATTTGATTTAATAATCATGTTTTAATAAATATTTAAATTGAAAGATTTTATCTTTTTAAAGTAAATAAATTGTTTTATGTTTATAATATATAATTTTATATATTGTAAGTTGATAAATTTTTATTTTTGAATTTAGTGAATGAATTGATTTCCTAATTCTAGTTTATTTTTAGTAAATTAAAAATTTGATTTAAGAATTGATTTTTCAAAGCAATGTAATAAATAATGTTATGGTTTATACTATGATAAATCTTATTTTTTGAAATTTTATTTAACTTAAAAATATATGAATTTAAAATTAGATAAATATAGAAGCTAAGTTTTACTTTATATTACTTGGGATTTATATATATAATAATTTACAATGTAAATTACAAATGATCTTAATTTATTTATAATCTCTTTTATAAATTATTTAATATTGTTTAATTTTTTATTTTTAAATAAAAATTATAATACTTAGTTCTTTTGAACATAAATAGATTTTTAGTAATAGGATTTTTTATTTTTTATTTTTACAAGAGTTATATATGCATATGTATAACTTGATTTTTTTAATTGGAATTTTATAATTTAAATTTGATTTTGAATTGAATATTTTGAAATTTAAAAGAACAAGTATTTAAAAATATTTGAATAAGCTTGTATTTATATTTGTTTTGTTTCATTTCTTTTAATTAGAAAAGAAGAAATAAAATTCATTTATATATACATAGGAAATAATGAATTAAGATATAAAAGTTTTAAATTCAATTTAAATTAAAAATACTTCGATTACATGTGTAAGTCTCTTAAGACATTTAATTGACATGTGTAAGCCATTAAAATAAGCAAAGTGACAAATGTTAAAATGTGAACAAGTGTAATGTTTAATTTTTTTTTCATTTTATTTCTATTAAAATCAAAATATACTTACACAAATACATTTCCTCTAAAATCATTCTTCCTTTCCATTTTTCTTTTTCAAAAACTTAAGATCTTCAGCCATGAAAATCTGAAGTTTTCATCTTCAAATCAAAACCCAAGATCAAAATTTGCAAATCTCTTCTTCAAAACAAATTCTGTTCTAATCCAAATCTGCAAAACCTATTTCCCTCAAAACCAAAACCACCTGAAATCCATTCTGCAACCTCAATTCATAAACCTGAAATCATGTTTGCATCTTTACACCTGGAAAAAGCATGTAGGCAAATTTGTAAAAGCCTGTAAAATTCTTTTCTGTTTAAAAAAAAAAAGAAGTACAAACCTGCAATTGTTTCTGGAAAACATGCATTTGGATTCATTCAGCATCTTAGTCCTGCATCATTTTCTGGAAGCCTGTTCTATTTTCCTGGATGCATGCTATTGTTAATCAGAAGCATTACAACAAATACAAGATGAGATTTTAATAAGCATTTGCAGTTTAAAAAGGCAATCTGAAGCTTTTCATCTAACAATGGATGCTCTGCTTTTATAAACCTGTGAGTAACATTTTATTGAATAAACTTAAGTATAATTTAGTTCCTTATTTACTCTGGAAATAATTATGTTTGCATGCGATCTACAAGCTCAATACTGATATATATAGATGAATGTTTGTAGTTGTGCAAGTTGTTGTGTGATTTTTTTGTTGCTGCGCATAAATTCCTAGGATCCAGGAATTTCTAAAATCTCCATTCCCTTTGATTTAATCTGTGTAAAGCTTTAAGATGCAATCAATATGGTGTTGTAATATAAGTCTAAAGTTTAAAATTTTATATATTAAAAAAAAATCTGTAGTGCCTTTGAAATACAAATACAACAGCGCTAAATGTCTGTAAACAATATTTGAATGTTTCAGATTTATTTATTTAAGTTTATAAATAAATTACTTGATTAATGACTTGATTTTTAAAACCATAAACTGATTTTTTAGATTGCATTCAACTGAATGTTTCTGGTTTAACCAGGAAACACGGTTTGGTTTAGTTCTGTCAATCTAGGGGTTTGAAGTTGCCAGAGTTTCTTTGGTTGTTGGAATGATGTGTGTAGTTTATAGGAAAAATAATAGATGATGGATTAAAGCAATAAGACAGTGGTGATTTGGGTTTGAATTTTATAACCCTAGTTTTTCTGTGTTTAAAGAATTTGGTCACTGTGACATGAATGAGTGACTGAGTCGTCTAAAATTCCTGTGGATGATTGATGAAGGGTGGGGAAGTCTATGGCCGGAGGTGGTGTTTCTCTGATGGTCGGAACTTGGTGGGTGAAGCAATTTCCAGGTTGCGACTTTTGTTCCTGTTCGAGTTTGAGTGCTTGATTTTGATTTAAGGCTTTTGTAGTTGAATTGGGGGTTGATTTGGTGTTTGGAGAGGATTGTTGACTTGCGAAGAGGGTTGCGAGAGGCCGGAGGTGATGGCCGTGGGTGTGCAGGTGTACGGTGGTTAATGGCGTATCATTGTTTTGGGGAAGATGGTTTCCCAGTGTTTGTCTCTGGTTGTCTTATGTTTTGCTCGAAGTACTTGAATGTTGGACTCGAAGGAAATTGATGAGGTCTCGGGTGTTTATATTGTTACAGGGTGGGTAAACCTGTTAGCACAGGTTTTGTATAACCTGATTTTTTTATTTGGGTTTTAATTGATGTTAAGGTGAATGTGTTACTCGAGTTAGTTTAGTTTAGCTCGGGTTAGTTTGTTGAAGTTTGAAGAATCTAAAGTAAGTTTTAAATCTAACTTAAATTATGGATTCAAGTTGAACTGAATCACAAGTTGGAAATGATGAAGTATTTAAATTCAAAATTTGCTTTAAATATAACTTTGAAAGAGTTTATTGTTTAAAATGTTTTTAAAGAATTTGAAATTGAAATATGAAGTAATGTTTAAATAAAGTTTAAATTTGCTTCAAATCAAATTTTGAATCTTTGGTTTAAAATGAATTTAAGTTTTATAAATTTTAGTGTTTAAACCAAATTTGATTGATAATGTAAAAATTTAAATGGTTTAATTTTAAAAAGAAATTTGTTTTCTTTTATAATAAAATTATGATTTAGCAATTAAGGTTTGAGATTGAAGTTAAACTTGTTAAAGTTAATAATAATTTAATGTTTTGTATTTCATTTAATTATTAGGGTAATTAAATGAATAATTAATTTATTTAAAAATTAATGAAATAAATAATTACTTAAAGTAATTAAGGATTAATCTTAAGGGTTTAGGATTAATTATTCTTTGAATAATTAACTTGTAATTAAGAATAATTAATTAAATAAAATTAGTTTCTAATTAATGATTAATAATTAGTTAATCAAGTAATAATGGATTTAATTAAGTTTTAATTAACACTTAATTATTTAATTAATTAGGGGTTAATTAATGGGTTATTAATGATTAATTAAATTGTAATTAATAATGATTTAAAATAAGTTAATTATTTTAGAAAAATAATTAATGAATTGTAAATAGTTAATGAAGGTCATTAACTAAGGATTATTTAATAATTAATTAATGTGGTTAATTTTAATTACTAATCAGATTAATCAATTTAAAGGTAATCAAATTGTGTAAATTATTTAGTATAATTACTTATGTAAGTAATTAAGGAATTTATTACTTATTAATTGAGTTTAATTTGATTAGATTAAGTTAATTAATTCAGTTTAATTAATTTAAAATAATCATTTCATGATTTGTGAAGTATAATTACTTAATGTAATTGAATGAAGAGAAATTACTTAGGAAAGTAATTAATGGATAATTACTATATGTAATTAATTTAAGGTAATTTGTTGATAAAAGTAATTTGATTATAATTACTTTGTGAATTAATCAAAGGATTAATTAGGAATAATTAATTAATGAGTAATTAATTTATTTGGTAAAGTAATTAAGGGTAGTTGATTACTGAATGGGGTTAATCAAGGGTGATTAACAGTTATGATTTAAATAAAGATTAAATTACTTAATGTAATTAATTTAATTTTAAAATGTAATTAGAAGATCATTAATTATTATAATTAATGATGTAATTAAGATTGATTAATTAAGATTAATTAATAATAAGTGATTAAAGGTAATTAATTTAGGTAATTAATTAAGGAAGTAATTAAAGGTTAATTACTGTATTTGGTTAAATATAATTAATTTGAGAAATTAATTAGTGGATAATTACTTGAATATAATTAAGGGTTAATTAATCAGGGATGATTAATTAAAATGAATCATTGGATGATGATTAATTAATTGATTAATAAATTATCAATAGTGATATGAGCAAGTTGATATTGGTGAAGTAATTAATTTAATTTACTTTAAATCAATGGAATGATGTAATTAATTTAATTCATTTTAAATTAATTGTATTTGGTGTGGTTAATCATTGCTTATGAAGTTGGTTAGTGTTGTTTGCCTTGAATGGTTGAATATCAGATATGAGATAATTAATGTTGAGTGATTTGGATGCATTAGTTGCATGGTGATGTTGATATAGATTATCTTTTTGGATAATGATAATATGGTTTATCTGATATGATGATAATATTGATTATTTGATGTAGATCTGTGATTTATCTATCTGGATATATAGATAATTGAATTGTTTTAAACCTTTAAAAAAACTTGGCCTTAAAAGACACGCTTTGGATTTCGATGAGACCGGGATCAGGTTTGCTCCAGTACAGCGTGATAGGGGGTTCTCGCTTTGCGTTAGGTGGCGAACGGGAGACTCTTACCCCTACATGTCCCCGGGGATTGTATAAGGTCTTGCGGGGTTGGTTACGAGTCGAGAGGCTGGCCATAAAAGCAAACCCGAGGTACCACTGGGAGCCACGGCGGGGCTGGGATGGTTGAAAAGCCTACCAATTGAGTGAGCCGCTGTTGATGGTTGCAAAGCCTAGAATATCACAGTTGGTATCAGAGCATTAGATTGAGTGAATACCTAGGCTCTAGAGTGGTGTCTATCTTGAGAGAGCGTATTTGTATTTTTATTATATATAATTATATAATTACTTCTACTTATTTGTTGGGTTACCTGTCCGGGTTTTCCAATATAAGTTATAAAGGTAGATAAGGTAGTGGGGTGTGTAACACAACTACTACTTTTGGTTGGAGTTTGAATGTTGAGATTGGTAGTGTATTTGTCGAGACTGTAGACCTAATACCGTCTCAAGTGAGTTGTGCGGAGTATAGAATTTCATAGATCTCTGAAGATAACCTGTAAAGGTTCGGAGTCGATCTTTGAAGTTGGATGAGTTGAATTTGGATCTATCGGCTAGGTAGAAGAGATAATGATGGTATCTTGATATTTCAGGGAGTAGTAGCTGCGTGATGAGATGCAGTGACTATGGATGTTGTCGAAGATGTTTTCTTTGGAACAAGTTAAGGAGGTGAGTCTGCTTTGTTAGGAGCTGAGTTGATGATGTTTTGATGACAACAACCTTATATAGTTATTATACTTTACTTTATAAAATATATACTAACATTTTCATATAGATATATATATATATATATATATATATATGTATGTATGTATAGGAAGTATATGCAGGCATTATCAAAGGCTGATCAGTATAAAGACTCAAGTATCAAGATGAAGATTAGAGATTCAAGATTCAAGGCTCTAGAGAATCAAGATTCCAAGATCTCAAGATAAGTGTCTAGTATTTTGTTAAAACTTCATAATAGCACTCTCATCTTTCTTCCAATTTTCTTTTGGGATGGAACCCAATTTCTATCGAAACCAGTGGCTTACAAACCCACGACAAGTAGCTTACAAACCTACGTCAAGTGGCTTACAAACCCACGAAAATCAAAATCATTTAAACTACTTTGTACAAGTTCTTGAGTCCTATGGAGGAGCTCTGTAGGAAGGTTCTTGCAATTTCAGTTTGAATAGATTTTTCAAAATGTTTTTAAATCTTTTTTTCAAAATGTTTTAGCTTTCAAAATCATGTTTTCAAAAATGTTTTCAAACTTTGTTTTAGCCTTGAAATATTCCTCCATTCTGATTTTAAAAACTTCTATTTTTAAAACATCAAAACTTATTCTAATTTTAAATATTACTTATATAATTGACGGTCTATATCAATTATATATATATTTAAAATAATGGTTTATATTCATTCTGTATCTCAAAATATTGTTTAAACACTTTATTTTGCTTCAGAGAAGTTTCAACTTGTTTTAAATTCAAATGCTTTTACAAAACAACATCTCTACAATTTTGAACTGAGGGATGTCGACATATGGGGACACCCCATGTCGACATGGTGACAGTTGGATTCAAAATTCAAATTTCAAAAGAAGTGTCCATTCGTTCAAAAACCTTTCGCCAATGGTTATGACTGTTGAGCATCTATATAAAGGCTTCCAAAACGAATTTTTTAACAACTACTTTCTTATTTTCTTCACTCTTTCTTCTCCACCATTCTATATCCATAAAACTTCATATTTTCAAGATCGTGCCATCATTCTGCCAAATTCTCAATAGGAAATCATTTAGATACTCTCTCTATTTGATTCTCCATCATTATACTAAAGATCAAAGTGTTATTCAGAGTTATAGGATTAATTTGTATTCAAAAAGTCCATAGAGTCTATCCATTCAAAAGGATTGTTATTAGAAAGTATTAGGGTGATCTTGTGTCCCGTAAATCAAGAGAGTTTACCCCAGACTCGGAGATAAGAGGGTTCCTCAAGGCCTTAGAAATTGATGGTTGTAATTTGGATATTGGCTTATAAAAATCTGTACAAGGATATTGCCTTGGTGCAGGACTGGATGTAGGAGGATTCCGAACCAGTATAAAATCCGGTGTGTTCTTTCCTTTTACTTGCTTTACTTTGCTATTTGCATTTGTTATATGTTCTGTGATCACTCTGTGTTAGAATTCTGTTTAGATTTGTGTTAAAGTTTTAATTTAGTCATATAGTTCATATATTCTTTAAAACACTATTCACCCCCCCTCTAGTGTTATTTCTGCCTTAAGATCCTTAATCTGCATCCCCAACAATTGGTATCAGAGCATTGGTTTTCATTATTTTCATAATCTGAAATTTTGAAAAATTTTAATGGCACAACCCACTAATAATATCACTCCTGTCACCACTACTTCTGTCAACACAAGCACTAACACTAGTTCATTTGTAGAGGGTCAGTCTACTGTCAGACCACCACTTTTTAATGGCAGTAATTATGCATATTGGGCATGTAGGATGAAAATTTATTTACAATCCATAAGTTTAGATACTTGGAATATGACACAAATTGAATATGTTGAACCAACTACAAATTTTGCCCAGTGGACTACTGAGCAAAAGACAGTTGTACAAAACAATTCTAAGGCTATGAATATACTATTTTGTTCACTAGATAGGAATGAGTTTAATAGAGTCTCTGTTTGTAAGTCTGCATTTGAAATATGGAAAACTTTGCAAGTAACTCATGAAGGAACAAGCAAAGTTAAACAGACTAAAATTTCCATATTAACTAACCAGTTTCAATTGTTTAAAATGCATGAAAATGAGTCTATTTCCGACATGTATTGTCGATTTCAAGACATTGTACACTCATTGATTGCTTTAGGAAAGGGTTTCCCAGAAGAAGATCAAGTCAGAAAAATACTCAATTCACTCACTCCAGAATGGGATCAAAAGACACTTACTATTGAAGAGGCAAATGATGTTACTCAAATGAAGATCGAAGAGTTAATCGGTAATCTAATGTCTTATGAAGTTCAACTGCAAGGGAGAAAAGAATCTAAGGCAACGGAAAAGAAATCGATCGCATTCAAAGTAACAACTAGAGATTCAGAACAAGAGAGTGATGAAGAAATTGCTTCATGACCAGAAATTTCAGGAAATTTCTGAAGTATAGAAAGATGAATAACTTTAAAAGAAATGATCAAAGAAATTCCAGAAATACTTCGGAGAACTACAACAACAACAATAATTGTGATAGATGCTATAACTGCAACAAAACAGGGCACTACAAGATGGATTGTCCATATCCAGACAAACAGACATTTTCAACCAAACAACGAGCAACCAAAGAAAAGAAAGAAGGCATATGCAGCAACTCTTGACGATTCAGATTCATCCAGTGATGACGAGAAGAAAACTGATAATTCAAATCTGTGCTTCACGGCTATTCTCAAAGCAGAAAACGATCGGAGTTTGGATCTAAAAATAGGTACACATTTATTTTAATTTTATTGGATGCTTGCTTGCTTTGATTTTGTTTGCAATTCCTTGAATTTTTAAATTCATAATCACCCTTTGAAATTTGAATTTTTAAATTCAAAATAATATTATTTTAATAATATTTCAAATATTAAAATATTTTAAATTATTATATTTAATATTATTACTAGAATTATATATAGATATAGAATATAGATTAGTTTTCTTAAGATTTTAGGAATTTCTCAGATTTTAGGAATAGACACCTCTTTTCAAATTCAACAGGCACATGTCGACATGCCAGGATACCCCATGTCTACGTGCCTCTCAGAAATTTGATTTCAAACTTTTGAATTTCCCTCCACCTTTTCACTTACTTCAAAATTCTGAAAAGACACCTCTTGACCAGAGAACATGACTTTAGAGAATCTATTTAATATACTTCTCTTATCATCTCTTTTCACTTTATTCTCATAATTCAAACTTTCTTCATTATCTTCTACTCCTCTCAAACACTCATCAATGGCTTCCTCAAGTAACCCATCAACTATGAGGCTGCCCAAATCCATCAAAAATGATCTTTTCAATGACCCGGAGGCTATCAAAGCTTACATAAACTATGTAAACTATGATAAATTCAATACGGGAAAATTTGCCATTTTTGATGATTTTCTTCTTATGAAATCGATCAACTTTTTGAAGAAAACTCCATTCTTAGCTTGATTGATAACAAGCAAAATGATTTCGTTTGTTATCCAAACCTTGTCAAAATGTTTTATGCAAACCTAAATCGTGGATTTTATAATGAAAATGAAGATCAAATTTGGAGTAGTGTTAAAGGAACACTTATTGTTTTGGATTCCGATATTTTGGGTACTATTTTGGGTTGCAAATCTACCGGTATGAATCTCTCGGAATTTCAAATCAATGAAACCGATCGAGAGACTTTTCATCACATTTTTGAAAGCGATGACCACGTGGATTTTAAGAATCGATTTTTCCGCCCAAAAGCAAGAATTGTCAACCTTCTTATTCAACACACAATTATTCCTAGGTCGGGAAACTACAATAATCCCACCTCAAAAGTGTGTAAAGCTCTTTTTGCTATTTTTGTAAAATATGATATTAATTGGGCACAAACTATTTTGGATGAGTTAAGACCCAAAAATTTTAATATGGGAGAAAACACTCTTTATCATGGAATTTACCTTAGTCGGATTTTCAATTATTTTGGTGTGGATGTTAAAAAGGAAGAGTTTGTAAGTAGAAAAGTGTTCAATCATGGGAACATTTCTCTTATGAAAATCCCACTCATGTTTCAACCATATGAAACACTTGCCGAAAAGGAAGAGAGACTTGCTCATGAAGAGATGGAAGAAGAGGAAGAAGAAGAGGAAGAAGAAGGGGAAGGAATGGAAATTGAAGAAGAAGAGGAAGATGAAGAAACATCTTTGGAAAGTATAGAGTATCCACATACCCCCGCCAATCCGTCCAACAAAACCATACTCAAGAACCAAAAGATACTTGCCCAAAACCAAAAGGTTCTTAAGAGATCTATTAGCAAGAAAATGGATAAATCTCCACCAAGATCGACAAGTTCTTTGGGAAGATAGGCAGGAAACTTGACTTGTCTTCATCATCATCTTCATCAAACTAATCCTAGCCTTTATCTCTCTAGCTATCATTTATCTATCTTTGTATTTTCTACTTTTTTAGTTAAGATTATGTAATGTTAACTAATATAAGTAATGCTATCTTATTCTCTGTTTTTCAGCTTTATATATCTCTGATAGTTATTTATTTTAAGTTTATATAGGTCCACTAGTATAAAAATAAACTTAAAAATAAAAAATAACTCAACTTGGTCATTCTGTCTAGACCATGTCGACATGCCCCATCCCCCCATTTCGACATATAGCAGTCAAAAAGTAGTTACAATTTCTAACTTCAAATTCTTGTAACTACCAAGTGACAATTCATTTTGAACGGCCAATAACTCCTATAAATACCTATTTCTTCCAGAAAAACTTCTCTACCTCCATTTCTATTCATCTCCTCTCATACTTCAACTTATTTCTTAAATTATGGCTTCTCCAATTAAGAATTTAAGTGAAAATCTTGAAGAAACTCTTACTTCTTTCAAGAATATTCTTTCTTTTATACTTAGAAATCAAAGGCACTTAGAATTAAGCCAAATGCAGATGATCAAAGAGAAAGAGAAACACTTCGACGCACTTCGTTGGATGATCTCAAGCCTTAGCAAAGACGAACCTGAAGCAAATCCACCAGTCACTCTCGACAAAGATAATTGGGATGTTATCAAAACTGATCCTATCTTCGGAGAAGATGGATGGGTGGAAGTCCCAAGGAATGTCTGATCATTATGTATGTTTGCTTGTTTGTTTGATTTGATTTGATTTAGATATGATTAGGATTTGATTGGATTGTTTACTTAAGTTTGATTTGGATTTGGTTTGTATATAACTCCATATACTATACACGATTGGTTTGCTATGTATGATATTGATTTGATTGTCAAGTTACACTTATATATATTCACACACACTTGATCACTTACACGTTCACTTTACACTTTTATTCTATATATACTTTTGAACAGGTAAATCTTTTATTCCTTTTTTTGTTGATGACAAAGGGGAAGAAAGTTATAAAAATATATGTGCTTGGTGTAAGGGGGAGTCATGGAATAAAGGGGAGTTGTAGTTTTAAGAAGAAGTCACGGAGTAAGGGGGAGTTATGGGGAGTTATGGTATGGTAAGAATATTTTGTAAATAAAGGTTGTCATCATCAAAACGGGGGAGATTGTTAGGAACTGAGTTGATGATGTTTTGATGACAACAACCTTATATAGTTATTATACTTTACTTTATAAAATATATACTAACATTTTCATATAGATATATATATATAGGAAATATATGCAGGTATTATCGAAGACTGATCAGTATAAAGACTCAAGCATCAAGATGAAGATTAGAGATTCAAGATTCAAGACTCTAGAGAATCAAGATTCCAAGATCTCAAGATAAGTGTCTAGTATTTTGTTAAAACTTCATAATAGCACTCTCATCTTTCTTCCAATTTTCTTTTGGGATGGAACCCAATTTCTATCGAAACCAGTGGCTTATAAACCCACGACAAGTAGCTTACAAACCTACGACAAGTGGCTTACAAACCCACGAAAATCAAAATCATTTAAACTACTTTGTACAAGTTCTCGAGCCCTATGGAGGAGCTCTGTAGGAAGGTTCTTGCAATTTCAGTTTGAATAGATTTTTCAAAATGTTTTTAAATCTGTTTTTCAAAAATTTTTAGCTTTCAAAATCATGTTTTCAAAAATGTTTTCAAACGTTTTTTTAGCCATGAAATATTCCTCCATTCTGATTTTAAAAACTTCTATTTTAAAAACATCAAAACTTTTTCTGATTTTAAATATTACTTATATAATTGACGGTCTATATCAATTATATATATATTTATTTAAAATAATGTTTTATATTCATTCTCTATCTTAAAATATTGTTTAAACACTTTATTTTGCTTCAGAGAAGTTTCAACTTGTTTTAAATTCAAATGCTTTTACAAAACAACATCTCTACAATTTTGAACTAAGGGATGTTGACATATGGGGATACCCCATGTCGACATGGTGACAGTTGAATTCAAAATTCAAATTTCAAAAGAAGTGTCCATTCGTTCAAAAACCTTTCGCCAATGGTTATGACTGTTGAGCATCTATATAAAGGCTTCCAAAACGAATTTTTTAACAACTACTTTCTTATTTTCTTCACTCTTTCTTCTCCACCATTCCATATCCATAAAACTTCATATTTTCAAGATCGTGCCATCATTCTGCCAAATTCTCAATAGGAAATCATTTAGATACTCTCTCTATTTGATTCTCCATCATTCTACTAAAGATCAAAGTGCTATTCAGAGTTATAGGATTAATTTGTATTCAAAAAGTCCATAGAGTCTATCCATTCAAAAGGATTGTTATTAGAAAGTATTAGGGTGATCTTGTGTCTCGTAAATCAAGAGAGTTTACCCCAGACTCGGAGATAGGAGGGTTCCTCAAGGCCTTAGAAATTGAGGGTTGTAATTTGGATATTGGCTTATAAAAATCTGTACAAGGATATTGCCTTGGTGCAGGACTGGATGTAGGAGATTCCGAACCAGTATAAAATCCGGTGTGTTCTTTCCTTTTACTTGCTTTACTTTACTATTTGCTTTTGTTATATGTTCTGTGATCACTCTGTGTTAGAATTCTGTTTAGATTTGTGTTAAAAGTTTTAATTTAGTCATATAGTTCATATATTCTTTAAAACACTATTCACCCCCCCTCTAGTGTTATTTCTGCCTTAAGATCCTTAATCCGCATCCTCAACATGCTTCAGTGTTGTGGCTGGATTCAGCAAGATGTTTCTGTCTGGTGAGGTCCGAGTTTCTCGAAGAGTTTTGGATTAGGAAGTCTTTGGCGTCGGCCTCAGCAGTGCAGTTCGGAGTATTCTGGGTGCTGGCAAGAAGTTTTCTGGTTAGCAGTTTTCTGAAGGTAGAATTCAGAAGCAGTAGAGTGGATTCCATTTCTGCGATGGATTGGCTAGTTAGGCGTAAGCTGTTCTGATTGGTAAAGGGAGAACAGTTTTCTTGGGATATTAGGCTGATGGATCGCAAAGTGACTTGCGATAGTTTGAGTGTTCTCTTGAGCTATGGGAAGTTTGTCCGTACCTAGAGGCTGAGTTTTCTTATCAACTGGATTTTAGGAGTGATACCGGAGGTTTAGTGAAGCAGCTTTGGATCAGATGGGGCATCTGAGTTTTCTTCTATGGGTCTGTTGAACCATATTTCTGAGATATGTTGTCCAGTTTGTGCTCGATTTTTTCTTCTGCTTCAGATCAGAGTTGTGCAGTGGAAGCAGTTTGGAAGTGCTTTTGTTTTGTCTTTTCCGGATAGGAGGAGTAAGTTAGTCTTCTGATATTTGTGGAGTAGAGTTGGTGTTCTTGGTTTGGGATTGATCTTGAGGAGATCATTTTTGTCTGATTGTTTTGGTCCAGTTTTTTTCTAGAAACATCAGCGAAGGGTGATTTGATCAGGAGAGTTGAGGCAGCCCAGGATCGTCAAGAGTATTTTTTGGATAAGAGACAAAGGAATTTGGATTTTGGAATCGGAGATTTGATTTTGGGTAAGTTTTTCTCCGATCTAAAGAATTTTAAGATTGAGTAAGACTGGGTAAGTCAGCTCCGAAGTATTTTGGATCTTTTTCTGTGTTCTTGTGAGGATTGGTGTTTGATTTTCAAAGTTGAATAGTCAGTTGGATAACTGGGATTCAATGTGTTTCACGTATCTCTGAGAGAGTACGTGTATGGTTTATCTCTGGTTGGGTAACCAGCAATTCAAGAGGATGTGATTGTTGAGTCAGACTTGTCTGTAGTCCGATATCCTGTTTAATTTTGTAGATGTAGCTGGATAAGAGCTCTATAGTTTAATAGTATTGATTGTTTAGATTCTATAGAGCGAGTATCCTGATATTTATACCGGGGAAACTCGTGAAAATTTTATCCAGGTTTTTCTGGGTAATTAGATTTGTTTTGTTTGAATTGGTTGCTATGGTTGTTAGCATATGTTTGATATATGCTTGTGTTTTAAAATAAAATCTTAAGATAGATTATTAAATTACCTTTGCTTTTAAATTTCGGGGACGAAATTCTTTTAGGGGGGAAGGAATGTGATATCTCGGAAATTGGGCAATATAAATTTAATAATCTGTGTTATAAATTTAATTTGATTTGATAATTTTAATAACAAATTTGGAATTTGATTTAATAATCATGTTTTAATAAATATTTAAATTGAAAGATTTTATCTTTTTAAAGTAAATAAATTGTTTTCTGTTTATAATATATAATTTTATATATTGTAAGTTGATAAATTTTTATTTTTGAATTTAGTGAATGAATTGATTTTCTAATTCTAGTTTATTTTTAGTAAATTAAAAATTTGATTTAAGAATTGATTTTTCAAAGCAATGTAATAAATAATGTTATGGTTTATACTATGATAAATCTTATTTGTTTTGAAATTTTATTTAACTTAAAAATATATGAATTTAAAATTAGATAAATATAGAAGCTAAGTTTTACTTATATTACTTGGGATTTATATATATAAGAATTTACAATGTAAATTACAAATGATCTTAATTTATTTATAATCTCTTTTATAAATTATTTAATATTGTTTAATTTTTTATTTTTAAATAAAAATTATAATACTTAGTTCTTTTGAACATAAATAGATTTTTAGTAATAGCATTTTTTATTTTTTATTTTTACAAGAGTTTTTTTTTTTGGCAAGGCCGACGGGGTTGAATGGACCCCGACCATTTATTGCAGCACAAAGGATACAAAACACACACACAACAGAGAGCAAAGCTCAAGAAAACAGAGGGAACTAGTGCCACAGGAACAGGAGAAATAAAACACAAAAAGATAAAAATAACAAAGTAGGACTAGAGCAAATTGAAAGAGCTGAGTATTCCTGGTTCAATATTGAAACTTTGCATGCGCATGGTCAACTTCATCTCATTCATCATCAGCATCTTGAAATCTCCATCAGATTTAACCCTACTCGGTTGAAACACTCTAGAATTTCGTTCCTTCCAAACCGTATGTATGAACCTTTTCAATAACACTGTGAAAAGCCTCTTCTTTTTACCCTTGTTTCCAGACTTTTCAAATATGATTTCCCATTGCACACAGTTATCAGTTGAGCACATATTGATGTTTTGCTTGTTCAAAACCGCGTACCATAGTTGCTTTATGTAATTACATTCAAAGAAAAGATGTTCAACAGTCTCCACTTGCTCGCTGCAGAAAAGGCAGAGAATGTCAACCTGAATACCCATGCAAACAAGTTTGGCTTTTGTGTGAACCGCACGATTAAGGACCTTCCACAGCAGCAAGTTTTCACGGTGACTACTGTCCAGAGACCATGTTCGCTTCCACCATTTCCACTTTGATTGCTCTTCATTTTTCATTAAGTGTTCATAACCATTACCAATATTGTACTTTCCTCTATGTTTACCCCAAACAATAGCATCTTCAGTATTAGATAAGGGAGTGTATCTTCTTATTTTATTCCAAATATTTTGTATTCTAGGGTTGGAAGACAAGTAGCCAGTTCTTCTATGATTATTGATAACATCCCTAACTTTTGCTGCCATATGAATACCAGTTTGTTGCATTTCATTGTATGAGAGTTGACGACTGAGAATGTACCCACTTTCTAACCATGGATCATCCCAGAAACTAAAACAATGAGATGAGCATGAGTTCACCTGAATAAGAGGAAGGAACAGTTCCTTAGTATTAATCAAACATTGCCAAGTCCAGCTCATTTTTTGCATTTTAGTCATTTTCCACAAGCTTTTTCCTTTAGTTATATTTTTTCTTGACCAGCTGGCCCATAGGATATCTATACCATTATAGAGAGTGTCTATATGCTTAGCAAATGCAGCCCTATTCCATTGCTTCATATTGAATATACCAAGACCCCCCCTACTCAATGGTCGTTCAAGATTACAAAATTTAGTTGGTGCTATATATTTTCCAGTTATCTTCCCTGTCCAAAAAAATTTCATGAAAGCAGATCTGATCATATTGATTAACTTGTATGGTAGAATATAGGATCTAGCCCAATATACTTGCATTGAAAATATAACCGACTTTATCAAGGTTAATCTTCCCGCTTGACTTAGGGTTCTAGTGGTCCAACAACTCAATCTAGCTGTGATCTTCTCATATAGGGGAAGACAATGATTAATTGTTATCTTAGTTGATGAGAGTGGCAGACCCAGATAAGACACAGTATTAGTATTTATGGATATACCTGTCATTCTAGAGATTTGAGCAGACATAACATCGCTCACACCAGATGTTAAAATATCAGACTTGCTTATATTAATCTTTAGACCAGTCATAGTATAAAACAGTTCAAGAGTATTCATAATATTCCTGATTGTGTTAATGTCAGGGGAGCAAAACACAACTAAATCATCAGCGAACATTAAGGAGGTAAGTTGTGGATCATTGCATGCTGGGTGCAGTTTGAACTCATTAGTAGGAACTAATCTGTTTATCATTCTTGTAAGCAGTTCCATGACCAGGATGAATATGTATGCCGATAGCGGGTCGCCCTGTCTAATACCTCTCTTGCTTGTAAAGAATCCAGCAGAAGTACCATTGATGTTTACAGAATAAGTTGGGGTCGTGATACATTCATATATCCAAGATATAAAGTGAGGAGGAAAATTCATATAACCCATTATACGAACAACACTGTTCCACTGAAGCATGTCAAAAGCTTTCATTATGTCAAACTTCATCATAGCTTTTGGAGGAGAATTTTTGCGCTTGTATCCCTTAAGGAGCTCATGAGAGAGGAGAACATGGTCAAGGATATTCCTTCCAGGCAGGAAGGCAACTTGATTCTTAGAGACAATACTTGGTAAGACTTGTCTAAGCCTTGTTGCCATTACCTTGGAGATGCATTTATATAGGGTATTACAGCATGAAATAGGGCGAAAGTCATTAACACTATGAGCATTCTTATGTTTAGGAACCAAAGCTATATTGGTGTAATTGTATGATCTGTAGATTTTACTCTTCTTGAAGAAAAGCTATATATGCATATGTATAACTTGATTTTTTTAATTGGAATTTTATAATTTAAATTTGATTTTGAATTGAATATTTTGAAATTTAAAAGAACAAGTATTTAAAAATATTTGAATAAGCTTGTATTTATATTTGTTTTGTTTCATTTCTTTTAATTAGAAAAGAAGAAATAAAATTCATTTATATATACATAGGAAATAATGAATTAAGATATAAAAGTTTTAAATTCAATTTAAATTAAAAATACTTAGATTACATGTGTAAGTCTCTTAAGACATTTAATTGACATGTGTAAGCCATTAAAATAAGCAAAGTGACAAATGTTAAAATGTGAACAAGTGTAATGTTTAATTTTTTTTTCATTTGATTTCTATTAAAATCAAAATATACTTACACAAATACATTTCCTCTAAAATCATTCTTCCTTTCCATTTTTATTTTTCAAAAACTTAAGATCTTCAGCCATGAAAATCTGAAGTTTTCATCTTCAAATCAAAACCCAAGATCAAAATTTGCAAATCTCTTCTTCAAAACAAATTCTGTTCTAATCCAAATCTGCAAAACCTATTTCCCTCAAAACCAAAACCACCTGAAATCCATTCTGCAACCTCAATTCATAAACCTGAAATCATGTTTGCATCTTTACACCTGGAAACAACATGCATGCAAATTTGTAAAAGCCTGTAAAATTCTTTTATGTTTAAAAAAAAAGTACAAACCTGCAATTGTTTCTGGAAAACATGCATTTGGATTCATTCAGCATCTTATTCCTACATCATTTTCTGGAAGCCTGCTCTATTTTCCTGGATGCATGCTAATGTTAATCAGAAGCATTACAGCAAATACAAGATGAGATTTTAATAAGCATTTGCAGTTTAAAAAGGCAATCTGAAGCTTTTCATCTAACAATGGATGCTCTGCTTTTATAAACCTGTGAGTAACATTTTATTGAATAAACTTAAGTATAATTTATTTGCTTATTTACTCTGGAAATAATTATGTTTGCATGCAATCTACAAGCTCATTACTGATATATATAGATGAATGTCTGTAGTTGTGCAAGTTGTTGTGTGATTTTTTTGTTGTTGTGCATAAATTCCTGGGATTCGGGAATTTCTAAAATCTCCATTCCCTTTGGTTTAATCTGTGTAAAGCTTTAAGATGCAATCAATATGGTGTTGTAATATAAGTCTAAAGTTTAAAATTTTATATATAAAAAGAATCTGTAGTGCCTCTGAAATACAAATACAACAGGGCAAAATGTCTGTAAACAATATTTGAATGTTTCAGATTTATTTAAGTTTATAAATAAATTACTTGATTAATAACTTGATTTTTAAAACCATATACTGAATTTTTAGATTGCATTCAACTGAATGTTTCTGGTTTAACCAGGAAACACAATTTGGTTTAGTTCTGTCAATCTAGGGGTTTGAAGTTGCCAGAGTTTCTTTGGTTGTTGGAATGATGTGTGTAGTTTATAGGAAAAATAATAGATGATGGATTAAAGCAATAAGACAGTGGTGATTTGGGTTTGAATTTTATAACCCTAGTTTTTCTGTGTTTAAAGAATTTGATCACTGTGACATGAATGAGTGACCGAGTCGTCTAAAATTCTTGTGGATGATTGATGAAGGGTGGGGAAGTCTATGGCCGGAGGTGGTGTTTCTCTGATGGTCGGAACTTGGTGGGTGAAGCAATTTCCAGGTTGCGACTTTTGTTCCTGTTCGATTTCGAGTGCTTGATTTTGATTTAAGGCTTTTGTAGTTGAATTGGGGGTTGATTTGGTGTTTGGATAGGATTGTTGACTTGCGAAGAGGGTTGCGAGAGGCCGGAGGTGATGGCCGTGGGTGTGCAGGTGTACGGTGGTTAATGGCGTATCAGTGTTTTGGGGAAGATGGTTTCCCAGTGTTTGTCTCTGGTTGTCTTATGTTTTGCTCGAAGTACTTGAACGTTGGACTCGAAGGAAATTGATGAGGTCTCAGGTATTTATTTTGTTACAGGGTGGGTAAACCTGTTAGCACAGGTTTTGTATAACCTGATTTTTTTATTTGGGTTTTAATTGATGTTAAGGTGAATGTGTTACTCGAGTTAGTTTAGTTTAGCTCGGGTTAGTTTGTTGAAGTTTGAAAACTTTTCTTGTTTTCGAAATTTAAAACTAAATTTAAAAATGGAAGCAAGAATTTAAAGTAAGTTTTAAATCTAACTTAAATTATGGATTCAAGTTGGAAATGATGAAGTATTTAAATTCAAATTTTACTTTAAATATAACTTTGAAAGAGTTTATTGTTTAAAATGTTTTTAAAGAATTTGAAATTGAAATATGAAGTAATTTTTAAATAAAGTTTAAATTTGATTCAAATCAAATTTTGAATCTTTGGTTTAAAATGAATTTAAGTTTTATAAATTTTAGTGTTTAAACCAAATTTGATTGATAATGTAAAAATTTAAATGGTTTAATTTTAAAAAGAAATTTGTTTTCTTTTATAATAAAATTATGATTTAGCAATTAAGGTTTGAGATTGAAGTTAAACTTGTTAAAGTTAATAATAATTTAATGTTTTGTATTTCATTTAATTATTAGGGTAATTAAATGAATAATTAATTTATTTAAAAATTAATGAAATAAATAATTACTTAAAGTAATTAAGGATTAATCTTAAGGGTTTAGGATTAATTATTCTTTGAATAATTAACTTGTAATTAAGAATAATTAATTAAATAAAATTAGTTTCTAATTAATGATTAATAATTAGTTAATCAAGTAATAATGGATTTAATTAAGTTTTAATTAACACTTAATTATTTAATTAATTAGGGGTTAATTAATGGGTTATTAATGATTAATTAAATTGTAATTAATAATGATTTAAAATAAGTTAATTATTTTAGAAAAATAATTAATGAATTGTTAATAGTTAATGAAGGTCATTAACTAAGGATTATTTAATAATTAATTAATGTGATTAATTTTAATTATTAATTAGATTAATTAATTTAAAGATAATCAAATTGTGTAAATTATTTAGTATAATTACTTATGTAAGTAATTAAGGAATATATTACTTATTATTTGAGTCTAATTTGATTAGATTAAGTTAATTAATTCAGTTTAATTAATTTAAAATAATCATTTGATGATTTGTGAAGTATAATTACTTAATGTAATTGAATGAAGAGAAATTACTTAGGAAATTAATTAATGGATAATTACTATATGTAATTAATTTAAGGTAATTTGTTGATAAAAGTAATTTGAGTATAATTACTTTGTGAATTAATCAAAGGATTAATTAGGAATGAGTAATTAATTTATTTGGTAAAGTAATTAAGGGTAGTTGATTGCTGAATGGAGTTAATCAAGGGTGATTAACAGTTATGATTTAAATAAAGATTAAATTACTTAATATAATTAATTTAATTTGAAAATGTAATTAGAAGATCATTAATTATTATAATTAATGATGTAATTAAGATTGATTAATTAAGATTAATTAATAATAAGTGATGAAAGGTAATTAATTTAGGTAATTAATTAAGGAAGTAATAAAAGGTTAATTATTGTATTTGGTTAAATATAATTAATTTGAGAAATTAATTAGTGGATAATTACTTGAATATAATTAAGGGTTAATTAATTAGGGATGATTAATTAAAATGAATCATTGGATGATGATTAATTAATTGATTGATAAATTATCAATAGTGATATGAGCAAGTTGATATTGGTGAAGTAATTAATTTAATTTACTTTAAATCAATGGAATGATGTAATTAATTTAATTCATTTTAAATTAATTGTATTTGGTGTGGTTAATCATTGCTTATGAAGTTGGTTAGTGTTGTTTGCCTTGAATGGTTGAATCTCAGATATGAGATAATTAATGTTGAGTGATTTGGATGCATTGGTTGCATGGTGATGTTGATATAGATTATCTTTTTGGATAATGATAATATGGTTTATCTGATATGATGATAATATTGATTATCTGATGTAGATCTGTGATTTATCTATCTTGATATATAGATAATTGAATTGTTTTAAACCTTTAAAAAAACTTGGCCTTAAAAGACACGCTTTGGATTTCGATGAGACCGGGATCGGGTTTCCATATTTGGATATCCGAAAACCACATCGATCCAAATTAATGATAGGTCGTGAATCTTTTGTGAAGAGTGAAGACTCGAGGTGTAAGGGCTATACGTCGGTATAACTCTATGGGTGATTCCGTAATGATTTTGATGGAATAGTACTTATAGATTCGAGTTGGTGATTTAGAGTGCAAGGGTTATCGTCGTTAACTCTGTGGGTGATTCCGTAATGAGTGTAACGAGATAATGCCTTCGGTTTCGTTCGAACCCGGAATGAACTTGTATGGATTGAATGCTTTCAAAACATCGTCAGGTGGACGATGAGCATTCTAAGAGATGTGTCCTCTAAAGGTAATCGTAGCCTCAAGCCTCATCAACCGGGAATGGCTAAAACAGGGGAGGTGCAGCAAGGCTTCGTGGGCAGCACCCACTGGAGAGCAAGATTGATCCCTGTCTAGAGGTCACTTTTTATTCGGTTTAGTGGGCAGTTGTTAGTGTACACCAACTGCGGGGTTGTCTTGTTCGAAACTGTTCAGTAAGGAATGGGTCCGGCTTTGTATTGCAGGGGAGCGGGCGTACTCCTCGGTACGTTGATCTAGGCCACGTACTGTGACGGGCGGTACCCCAGTAGCCCTGCCATTGTATGGAATCCACAATCCAATAAGTGCCAACGGTTTTGATTGTATTACCCATTTTTGTGGCTAGTAGCTGGAATTTAATAATGTAACAATTTTGGCTATTTCTTATTTACTTGAAAACCCTAGACACTATTATAATATCACTAGATTTCCTATCAAATGTTTTGGATAACGTAAGGTAAAAACTTTTCCACGTTTATGTGCGGGAAGTCTTACGTGATACCTTTCTTTTAAAAGGATTTTCAAAATTAAGCAACTTTAACCTGTTACTCACACCAGACCCATGTCTGACCCGGAGTTTATCTTTTGTTTTCTTAAACTCTGGGGTACTCAAATTTTTACGAGTAGCCAAGGGATTCAGGTTAGCTTTGACGAATATTGGAGGAGTTATGGAGCAGGAGGCTTCTGCGTTAGATATATAGTATTCCGTTGTGTGATCTGTGATTGTCTCTGAGTTGTATTATGTTGTAAATACTATACAGGTGTTTATAACTGTCTAGTATGTGTTATATATCTGTGTACTCTGATAGGGTTGTAAACTATGTAATATTTTATGTTATTAATATAATTTATTCGTTCCGCTGTTGAGATTCTGATGTTGTGTTCTTCTTTCTTCTCTTTCTTTTCTCTTTTCTATCCCTTTCTTTCTTCATGATGATACGACTTTTCTGGAGAGAAAAAGTCGGGTCGTCATAATAAGCATAACATTATAAGAGAGTTACTTTCTTCGGGTGCTGTTAGGATAATCATATTCACACTGATCCTTTGATGGAAGGATTGGCCAAAGAGAAAATCCATAAAACATCCAACGGACTATTTCCTTTAGACACTCATAATGGTAACCCAACCTATATGACAAGTTGTGAAATGATAAGAGGTGAGCATGTTATATTATAAAATGTTTAAAAGCATGTATTCCTATAGCGATTAGACGATGAAGTAATAGAAACACTTAATGAGATCTATACTCCATTTGGAGTGGGGTACCTAGCTACAGGAGTACTTTTAATAAATTCACATTTGATGTAACACCTTGCATTTTTATATAGTTAGAATTTAATGAATGACGATAAGCAATAAACATAAATAATTTTGGAATTTTCAGAATATGGCTTCGAAACTTGTACCATTGCATCCGGGGTGATATTCTGATCAGTTTCATATATAAATGTCAAAATTCGAGCCAATATGAAGAAGCTACAAACGAAATAAAAGCGGAAAAGAAAATGATACACACACGTTTATGGGCCGACCAGAAGGTCGACCAAAATAGCGCCAAGGTCGGTCGCATAGTTGAATGGCGGATATGGGCGGTCTGTTGCCCGGTCGACCCGCATACGACTAGATGAAGCCTCATCCAAGTACGAACAATGACGTATATTTGGTTTTGAACGTGATCTGAGCCATACATTCTTCAATCCTATGGCTCCGAATGACTTTGCGATGTGGCAATTCCAAGTTCACTCAAAGAATCCAACGGTCTGAGAACCCCATGCCCCCCGATAAATAGAACCCTAGGCATAGCTCTTCTCTCACAGTCAGATTTTCTTCCAACGGTTCTTGGCCTAAGGCTAAACCCTAAGTAGAAAATATTTCTTTGGGTCCTTGGCCAAAAGGCTGGACCCTAAAAAGAAAATATTTCTAGGGAGAAGATCTTCTAAATTAAAATATTATGCACCTTGGAGGGTGATCCATAAGGACCATGGAGCCAAGCTGAGCACACGCAAAGCTAAGGACATCAGGTTAGTGGATTTATTTATATATCTTTTAAGATTAAGATATATTATCGTTAAATTTCCGTTTAGATAATTTTATTCAATAATTAATACATATTAATTAAGTAACGCTGAACTATAAGGAATTTACAGTTTATTTACAGTATTAGTATTTATTTACATTTGTTTCTACGTTTTGGATTTCTATGCAAGCGTCATTCTTTTTCTATTTTCTCCTCTTTCTTCACGTATGGATTGGAATAGATTAAACGTGAATATGGATTAAATAATTAAGAACTCTAAAATGAAGGAAATAAGATGTAAAGTAATAAAAGTTTGAGGAATGGAATTACTATAATAAATCACGTTAAAATGATAAAAGTTAATTAATCTAATAACTAGATTTGGGAGTAACTAAAAGGCTGATTGGTTGGTTTAGAAAATAGGCTACATTTACATAATTTAATATTTAAAAGACAACACTGAATGTAATTGCTAGAATAAAAGAAAGAAAAAGAGAATTAGTGTAAAATAGAGAAACCACTGTATTTTACACTGTTCCAAAATAGTAAAAGAAATATATAGCAGTTACAGATTATTGTTTATAGTATTATTTAAAATTAAAATATTAAAATGGATTTTTAAATATAGTTTCATAACCAACCAAATAAAATAGAATTACTTCCTAGTATAGAATATAATAAAACAAAGTATGACATGAATCAAGTAAATTATTAGATAAGAACTTGAAGCTGCAAATGATAATGACCTAGGTCTGCATTCACTGTGCAGACTATTTTAGAAGATAGTTATTATGATAAGTGAATTATATAATATAAGAGAATAAAAGAATATTCTATATGATAATAAAAGAAGGCAGATTAGAACAGAAAAGAAATCCTCGAATCATGTATGGACTATAAAAGTAGAGAAAATGACAATTACAGGTAGAATTATAACATAGGTTATAATTAAGTAATTAGAATGGAAAAGCTTATTTTGAGACCTTGAATAAATTAATGAGCAATAATAATGATAGAAGCTTATTTAAATAATTTATATTAAGTCAATAAGAAAACAAAGCAGGAATGATAAAAGAGGCTTATTTTAATGAACTTAAGATTATATTAAGTTATATAAGCAAAATGATGAATGTGGCTCATACCAACAGCATTCCCTATTAAATAGATGGAAATCTCACAGTAGATAGAGGTGAGACGAGGGAAAGAATATGCTAATTAGGGTAAATAAGTAGCCAATAGAATAAAAATGTAAACTAAATGCAAATTAAAAGATTAGACTTAGGGTCTAATAAAAGAATT
Organism: Allium cepa; assembly: GCA_030765085.1. NCBI lineage: Eukaryota > Viridiplantae > Streptophyta > Magnoliopsida > Asparagales > Amaryllidaceae > Allium > Allium cepa. The sequence continues at coordinate 293,138,550 of CM060941.1, read as the reverse complement.
GAGATGCGTTTGGAGCATCCCAAAGGATGAAGCGTCTAACAATGCACTTCATCACGGATTTCAGAAATGGAGAAGCACATCCAACTTACTATTTTTGGGCTTTAAGGAAGTATGAGACTTCAACGGGACGTGAGGATACTCTAGGATGACCCTCTGGGTAGGCCTAACGAAGCTACACCCCCGAAGGCAGGTTTGTAGGTGTTCCATCAAAAGAGTGTGACTTGACTGCAGTTGCATTGTAGGCCTAACGAATCATATCTTTGTTGGCAGTCAGAAGGGCTTAGTGTTCGGAGTCGGGTATTCGTATGTCACGTACTTGCAAGTAAGTTTAAAGAAAGTCACATGCGAATATCGGCCAACATCAAGGCCAAGAGCGATTTGGGAAAGAATAGAGTTAAACCAACAGGCCAATAATTCTTTCTTTATCGAGACATTGGATGAGGGACACCGCCATTTGGATGTTAGATTGTTTGCAGTAGGGCACGACCATTTAACTCTTTAGAAGTCTTTCGGTTAGTTGAGGGGTGGCTGCGTGGGCCATAGCCACGATGTAAAAGAGACGGACCAACTAGAATATCTGTATTTTAGGCCTAACAAAGTAGTCCTTTACAAATATAGAAAATCCTTGATTGAATTCCATACAAGGTAGACCTTGTTGGCGGGATTTAGATAGTAGACAGAATGATTACATAGTTCTCAATGCACGCACTAGGTGGTACATTGTGGATGTTCGAGCACTGGCATAGACTAGTGCAGACGCGATTTATGTTTGCATAATAAGTAGTGGAGCATCTGTATTGTAGGCCTTACGAAGCGGTCCTTTATAGATGTAGCTACGGAACGCTCGTAGAGCAAGATGATGGAGTATCTATATTGTAGGCCTTATGAAGCAGTCCTTTATAGATATAGCTACGAAGCAAGAGGATGGAGCATCGGTATTGTAGGCCTTACGAAGCAGTCCTTTACAAATGTAGTTATGGAACGCTCTCGAAGTTAGACGATGGAGCCCTTTTCAAGGAGGATACGGAATGTACCATGGATGGTACCTAGGACTAATATGGTCATTGGGCATATAGCTATATATATGTATATATTAGTTATTAGGTTTTAATCTGCTATGGAGTAGATGGGAATGGTTCACGAATAGAGGAAAGAGTATTGTAACCTAATGAACCTAATATAAGAGTAAATGAAAAAAAAACGATATATGTATAGAAGTAAATAATTTATTCATTCACCAGGACTTTTATTCTGACCCCTCCTCATAACATCCTACAGGTTAGGTAGATGGCAGAGACTTCTCAGCTTTATAACACTTGCTTAGAAAGTGTTATCATTTGGATGTGTATTTAATTACTATTATATTCTAGTCAATCCCGCTGTGCGATAAATTATTGAGCACTAATACATTTGTCTTTGCCTATTTGTAGTGTACCAGATACCCAACTCGGGCTTCAATGGGCTTGGTTTTTATCATTTTCGTGCAAAATCTGGACCATTAGCTTTCGAACTGTTACATTTGGTATCAGAGCCTAGGTATATGATTCCTAGGTAGATAGTGAGCGAACGTATTTGTATTTTTCAAAAAAGTATAAATATATTATGTACTAAAATCCAAATAGTCCCCAACCATATATTTTAACATATGGAAAATTTTTAGAAGTATATTTGTGCACAGTTTGCTAGTTGGATTTAGGATGACCTAAGTATGTAGAGCCCTATGTTATTACTGATTTATAGCATACAAATGAGCCATGTTTTGAGAGAAAATTTATGTCCATATGTTTTAGGAAGTAGGGAAGTTCCTTAAGGATAGTTGGGAGAGTGTTTTTATTTCGGGAAGAATAAAAGGCTTTAGTATGAAGAAAATCCACTTTATGTCTAACCAAATAAAAATGAAACGTTTGAATTAAAAAAGTTGAAAAATATAATTGTTAATATATTTGAGGAAGTAAATATTGGGTTTTTGAAAAAATAAGTGGTATGAAATTTAAATTGGTTTTTATATGATGTAAAATTTTTAAAAGTAAAATTCTTTTTGAAGAATTATAGAGCACGTATAGCTCGCTAGTTTCTTTATAGGAAAACAATGATTTTAAATGTAAAAACCTAGAGTGTGTTAAGTATCGAAAACGTAGTTTACAACATTTATTGTTGTAATAAACGTTTTCTAGTAAAAATAAAGAAAGCATGGACTATGACATTATTGTTATAGTAGGTGACTCCCAAAGTAAATGTTACTAGTATTTTTGGGTTGTAGTAACGGTGTTTTACGCAACATCTGTTTTGACCCAAATGAGTTTTGGAGATAACTTATAAAGTGGTTTTTATGTACACTTATTATTTAAATAAGCACATGAAAATATTTTCTAGTTATAAAGAAGTTTTAAAAATGAGTTTTTTTGAAAAAAATAATGTACGATAAATTAATGAATTTAGTAGGAAACACCTTATGTAAGTAAATATGGAGTAAACATACCTTCAGCTATTGGAATGAAATTAATAATGGTATAATTTTCTATGAATTACAAATAAAGATGTTTTGTGCAAGCTATAAGGAATACATGAAAGAGATGTACAAGGTATTGAAAGCACCATATTTTGTATAGCTTATTTTGATAAATATAAAATAAATTTCTTATAATTTCACATAAACATTAAATCATCCTTTAAAGGATTCATATAAGGGTTTAGTGTTAATGGTTTCTCATAAGAGAAGGTAATTCCAATACATTAAGGTGTAAAACCATTAAGTGTAGAAAGTTAGTAACTCCTTCAAGGTTAAGTAATTGGAAGAGTAGGAAAGTTAAGAGATTTTTGATAAAATAATTGTTCTTATTTACCCCAGTTTTAGTAAATTTGAAAATCTATATAAAAAAGAAGGATATTTTAAAACATGCGAGGACATTTTTTTAAAGTCAAGAAAAAAGAAAAATGTTTTAATAACAAGGAAGAGATGTTAAAAAAAGATGGTTTGGTGGAAAAGTAAATAAGTTTTGAAAAGATAGAATTTAGAAGTTTTAATTTTTGAAGAAAAATTGATAAATACCAAATCAGACTTTTAAATATGGTGTAGATAAGAATCATTTCCTAGGTGTAATGGGAAAAGTATATGGTTATAACAGTAATTACTCTTAGTAATAATAAAAGATCCAATAAGGTGTGTAGGACATTGGTGAAAAGCTAGAATGTTGTTTCATGTGTGCAGACTATAAAAGAATAGTGAAATGATATTAGTAAGATGATAAGACACACGTGGTTGGGATATGTAGACCTGAGTTGGGGAAAAATGTAAGGTAAAGAGAAAATTTCCCCAAGCTTAGCAGTCTTTTTAGATAGAGACTGCATAGATTGAAATCCTTATCCATAGTAAATGAGACTTAGTTATTTCTTTTTGAGCATGGAATAGAAGAGATGAATAGATCTTATTCATCATAAGTAATACAGCATAAGTTGGTAATAAGTAATAGACGGCAGGAGGAGCATAAGAGTTACTTGGATTCCTAGAGTAGGACCTTTTTGTGTCAAAGTGGACATGGTCCTAGACCTCCTTGCCCTAGATGATAGTTGTGTTTAGTTGATGTAAAAAAAAGAAAAAAAGGGAGTAAAAGCAGAATAAGGCAACTAAAAGGAAAATAACAAAGTTAAAGAAAGCGACAGAAACATCAAGAGAAAAATTAAAAAAAGAATTTTTCTTATGTAAATTGTTCTTGGGGAAGTAGATAATTTTTTTTAGAATAGAAGCCTAAATCCCAAGTACGGAGGAAGATGTGCGTAAAAGAAAATCAGAGAAATATGAAGTTTTTCTGTTTTCCACCTTCTTTATAACATAAGAAATCGAATTTGGAAAATTATAATTTTCGAAAATTCAAAAATAAAAAGTTGTGTGTTAGGATTTGGATGAAAAATTTATTGAATTACACCCCTATCCAATGGGAATGTGGGAAAAATTGAGTGAAAAATGTTCTAATTTTTCCAATTGCATTCATATAAAAATTGAAAGTATATTTAGGTTGTGTGCATCACGTTCTAAAAGTGAATTTTTTTTAAAAGTAAAAATGCATTAATATAGGAGGTACCGCTTAGAAATTTATGCACATGCATATATTTTGCCTTGGAAAGCACTTTTGCACAAAAGCACGAATGATTGCAAAATTGGATGCACAAAAAATGGTTGTAATTAATGCGAGGGATTACATAAATTTTACCCTTGTCAAATTTCGGGGACAAAGTTTTCTATGGGTGGGAGAATTTAACACCTCGCATTTTTATATAGTTAGAATTTAATGAATGACGATAAGCAATGAAATAAATAATTTGGAAATTTTCACAATGTGGCTTTGTAACTTGTACCATTGCGTTGAAGGCAATTTTCTGATCAATTTTCATTATAACTTGTCAAAATCCGAGCCAATATGAAGAAGCTGCAAATGAAGCAAAAGCGGGAAAGAAAACGAATATATACACACATGTTTACGGGCCGACCAGAAGGTCGACCAAAATAGCCCCAAGGAAGACCGCATGGTCGATCGGTGGCTATGGGCGGTTGACTGCCTGGTCGACTAGCATACGGCGTGGATGAAGTCTCGTCCAGGTACGAACGATGACATATTTTTGGTTTTAAACACGATCTGAGCCATACGTTCTTCGATCCTATGGCTCCAACGACTCTGTGACATGGTGGCTCTAGGTTCAATCCAAGAATCCAACGGTCCGTGATCCCCAAGCTCCCCTATAATCAGAACCCTAGCTTAGCTCTTGTCCCACAATTAGATTTTCTCTCAATGGGTTCTTGGCCTAAGGCTAAACCCTAAGTAGAAAATATTTCTTTAGGTCCTTGACCAAAAGGTTGGACCCTAAAAAGAAAATATTTCTAGGGAGAAGATCTTCTAAATTGAAATATTATGCACCTTGGAGGGGGTTCCAGAAGAACCATGGAGCCAAGCTGAGCACATGCAAAGCTAAGGACGTCAGGTGAGTGGATTTATTTATATATCTTTTATGTTTAAGATATATTACCGTTAAATCCCGCTTAGATAATTTTGTTCAATAATTAATCCTATTAATTAATATATGATGAACTATAAGGAATTTATAGTTTATCTACAGTGATAGTATTTATGTAGATCTGTTTCTACGTTTTGGATTTCTATGCAAGCGTCGTTCTTCTTCTATTTTGTCCTCTTTATGTGCATATGGATTAGAATAGATTAAACGTAAATATGGATTAAATAATTAAGAATACTGAAATGAAGGAAATGTAAAGTAATAAAAGTTTGAGGAATCGAATTACTATAATAAATTACGTTAAAATGAGAAAAGTTAGTTAATCTAATAACTGTATTTGGGAGTAACTAAATGGTTAATTGATTGGTCTATAAAATAGGTTACATTTCTATAATTTAATATTTAAAATACAACAACGAACGTAACTGCTAGAATAAAAGAAAGAAAAAGAGAATTAGTGTAAAATAGAGAAACCATTGTATTTTACACTATTCCAAAGTAGTAAAAGAAATATATAGCAGTTACATATTATTGTTTATAGTATTATTTAATATTAATATATGGAAATGGATTTTTAAACGTAATTTTCATAACCAACCAAATAAAATAGAATTACTTCCTAGAATAGAAGATAATAAAGCAAAGTATGACATGAATCAAGTAAATTATTAGATAAGAACTTGAAGCTGTAAACGATAATGAATCTAGGTCTGCATTCACTGCGTAGACTATTTAAGAAGATAGTTATTATGGTAAGTAAATTATATAATATAAGAGAATAAAAGAATACTCTATATCATAATAAAAGAAGGCAGATTAGAACAAAAAAGAAATGTTGGAATTATGTACGGACTATAAAAGAAGAAAAAATGGAATTTACAGGTAGAATTATAACATAGGTTATAATTAAGTAATAAGAATGGAAAAGCTTATTTTGAGACTTTAAAAAAATTAATGAGCAATAATAATGGTAAAAGCTTATTTAAATAATTTATATTAAGTCAATAAGCAAATAAAGGAATGATAAAAGAGCCTTATTTAATGAACTTAAGATTTATATTAAGTTAAATAAGCAAAATAATGAATGGGCTCATACCAACAGCATTCCCTATTAAATAAATGGAAAGCTCACAATAAATGGAGGTGAGACGAGGGCAAAAATATGCTAATTATGGTAATAAGTAGCCAACAGACTAAGAAAGTAAACTTAACGCAATTAAAAGATTAGATTTAGGGTCTAATAAAAGAATTGAGATGCGTTTGGAGCAACCCAAAGGATGAAGCATCTAACAAAGCAGTTCATCACAGACTTCAGAAATGGAGAAGCACGTCCAACTTAGTATTTTTGGGCTTCAAGGAAGCATGAGACTTCAACAGGACGTGATGATACTCTAGGATGGCCCTCTAGGTATGCCTAACGAAGCTACACCCTCGGAGGCAGGTCTATAGGTGTTCCATCAAAAGAGTATGCCTTGATTGCATTTGCATTGTAGGCCTAACGAAGCAGACCTTTGTAAGCAGTCAGATGTGCTTGGTTTTTGGAATAGGATATTTGTATATCTAGTACTTGCAAGTAAGTTTAAGGACATTCGCATGCGGATATCGGCCAGCATCAGGACCAAGAGAGATTTCAGGAAAGACTAGAGTTAAACCAACAGGCCAATGATTCTTTCACTATCGAGACATTGGATGAGGGGCACCGCCATTTGGATGTTAGATTGTTTGCAGTAGGGCACGGCCACTTAACTCTTTAGAAGTATTTTGGTTAGTTAAGGGGTAGCTGCGTGGGGCCATAACCACGATAAAAAAGAGACAGACCAACTAGAATATCTGTATTGTAGGCCTAACGAAGCAGTCCTTTGCAAATATAGAAAATCCCGGAATGAATTCGGTACAAGGTAGACCTTGCTGGTAGGATTCAGATAATGGATAGAATGATTACGTAGTCCTCAATGTACGCACTTGGTGGTACATTGTGGATGTCCGAGCACTGGCATAGACTAGTGCGGATGTGATTTACGTTTTCATAGTAAGTAGTAGAGTATCTGTATTGTAGGCTTTACAAAGCTATCCTTTACAGACATAGCTACGGAACGCTCACGGACCACGACGATGGAGTATCTATATTGTAGGCCTTACGAAGCAGTCCTTTTCAAATATAGATACGGAGCATCTATATTATAGGTCTTACGAAGCAGTCCTTTATACATGTAGTTACGGAACGCTCTCGAAGCAAGACGATGGTGCCCTTTTTGAGGAGGATACGGAAGTTCCATGGATGGAACATATGACCAATATGGTCATTGGGCATATATCTACATACATGTATATATTAATTATTAGGTTTTAATCTACTATGGAGTATATGGGCATGGTGCACGAATAGAGCGAGAGTATTATAACCTAATGAACCTAATATAAGAGTAAATGAAAATAAAACGATATATGTAGAATTAAGCCTAGAATTTTATAATTTATTCATTCACCAGAACTTTTGTTCTGACACCCTCCTCATAACATCCTACATGTTAGGTAGATGGCAGAGATTTCTCAGCTTAATGACACTTGCTTAGAAAGTGTTATCATTTGGGTGCTTACTATTATATTTTAGTCAATCCCGCTATGAGATAAATTATTGAGCTCTAATATATTTGTCTTTGCCTATTTCCAGGATACCAGATACCCAACTCGAGATCTAGTGGGCTTGGTTTTTAGCATTTTTGCGAAGAAAACGGACCACTAAAACTCGGGGTGTTACATTTGTGAATGTGGGAATGATGTCATTTCCTATGAGAACTTTGAGGGAAAATGCTTTCTAGAGCACTCAATAAACCGGGATAGACGTGCATGGCCATTAATGCACTGGCTAATTAGTTACAAAAATTAATGGTAATAAAATTCATAATGATTGAAAATAATTTCAATTCCTTTAACTGTCTCTTATTTTAGTAACGCATACAATTTCCATTTTGCCTATTTAAATGGTAGATCGGAAAAGGAAAAATACAAGGCGGCAAACAATTTTCTTTCTTCTTCTTCTTCCTATGGCATCAGCAGATGATTTTCTTTCTTCTTCTTCTCTCTTCCATTTTTTTCTGCAGAATTCTTCTAACCAATTAAATTAGTAAGTGTTAAATTCAGACTGATTTGCTATCGTGCAAACAACAAATCGACTAAATTTTAGAGTCCGTTTTATTCTGGGGACAGAGCAGTTGATAGCTAGCCTTGCACCTTAGGGCTAAGCCGTGAATCATCGTAAAGAAAGCGATGAAATATGCCACTCAACCATTTACAGCAGTCGGATCCAATGCTTACAAAGTTTTAATAAGATGTATTGAATCATAAATTATAATCCAATATTTAATTTAAATAATAACACTTGTTTGACTTCATTTTAGGTTTGGTACAAGTTTTTGATTCGTGGACTAATTTAAAGAAAACTAAAATCTTTTGTCCTTATCACCTTTGATCCCTATTTCTTATCACTTTATTCTACATAAAATGAACTACATGAGGAGAAAAGAATATTTCTTCTTCATGTTCATGAAAGAAAACTCTAATTTATGTATCAAAATTAGAATGAATCTTCATTTCTTCCACAAGGAAGAAAATTATTATGAAACAAATTTTATATTAATTTCCTATATTACATGATCACCTTCCAATTCTATCATTATTTTCCATTTTGTAAACAAAAATATATGTATATCAATGTACACTCATTTAGGAGAGAAATCATGTTCAATTCTTGAGTTATGGTCCAAGTATTGAATTTTGAAATATTGGTATAATTTGTTGCATAAAATTGTTTTCATATATGCATATTAATTTAATCTTTATTCTATAAGAATACTAACAAAAGCCTAATTCGGTTGTTAGTTCCACAACAATCCACTTTAGTTTACATTGACAATTTAAACATTGCTACGTTATCCAATAGATTTTAAAATTAAAAATTAACGATCACATGTCTTAAATACAAATACAATAACATTATAATGTTGCCTCAAGACGAACAATGTAGTCGGTTGCTACAAATATATACATCTATAAGGATTATGATGGAGAAAAGCTATAAGCAAAAAAGAAAAGATAATAAGTTATTTCTATGTACTGTATTATGGTTAATAAGTACTTATCTTAGATAATAATATTCTAATAAATACAATAGAATATTATTTATGTAAATTAGATAACAATTCCAACTATAAGCAACTTCCACATTTCTAATATTGCGTCCATTATTATTATCTCATATCCTAATACGAGTGTTTATCCATTATTCATTAGCAACATTGTCTTTTTCCTTTAGGACATTTCCAAAGCTGGTGTTCCAAGTCATCTCATGATATTAGTGTTAGAACTAAATTTCTTAGTTTTCAAGGGATATGAAATCTTAATGATCATGCTTATAAACTTTCAAAGAAATCTTTTGATGAGGCCATCTTAGAAATGGATCCCTTGGTTGTGGAATCATACGAAGATAGTGCACTAATCATGCAACTTCTTCGAAATAACATAACATCATTGACTTCTGACCAATGTACAAAATGACATTAGCTAATCTTCCAAAGGCAAAGGTTGGTGATTTTTAGAAAATGCATGCATGGATCGTATGGTAATAGCGTAGCCATAGTCTTAAATGCTATTTTGTTAAGAATGTATTAAACTTTAATGCTAGCTAAGCTAAACAAACTGAATACTAAACATAGAATCAGCAGATGGAACAATAACATTAATCTATCATGTGTCTTATGTTTAAATCAAATTGAAGACATAAACCACTTGTTTTTCAACTTCTCATACTCTAGACAACTGTTAGAAGCCATTATGCAAAAACATAATACTAGTTTCTTAAATGCAGTTGAAATCGACCTAATTCTAGAAATTATGTGTCAATGTCAGAAAAATAATAGTTTATATAATCATCTGAAGAACATAGCCTTTAATGCTCTAATATGGAACATATGGTGTGAGAGAAATGCGTGGATATTCAAAGGAATCGAACTACCATCTCAAGTTAGGAGAATTCTTATTATACAAGAATGCAATCAGTTAATTCAAAGAAAATTCGAAACTAAGAAGATAAATAAAGAAATTGAGCTTATCTTATCCAACTTCGGCATAGAGATGAACCTAAGCATGGAGCTTCACCCTCCATGAACCCGGCTTTGTCCTTTAGATGGATCTATCATCTTCTTTAGTTTTTTTTCCAGGACGCTCGATTATTATTTCGTCTGCCATTTTTGAGTCGATGGAGGTATTCTTTTGGTTCTGAGAATTGGTAAAATTGTTTCAAGAATTTGTGATTCCAGAAGTTTGTTTTGTGCCAGCTCTCTCTTTGGTGGAAGAATGTGTTTGCTAGTGTCCTTTTAGTGGTCCCACGTGTCATGTTTTTAGTGTTTGCATTTTCTTTTGTTTTCACTATTTATTATAGCCCCAAGTTGATCGTATGGATGATTGTGAGTGTGTTGCTCCGTTGTTTTACTCCATTTATTTGACAACTTGGTTTTCTGGCTATAATTTAGTTGCATTGTTAATATATGGACATAATATGTGACGCCCCACCTCTATACCCACGCTAGCCAAGAACACTCCGGAGTAGTGCTGTTAACTAGCACGGAGAATAAGGCTGTTGAGGAGCGACCATCCATGTAATTGCTTATCACACGGTGGCTATAAATAATCTTCGGAAACAAACATAGAAATAATCATATCACAAATCAGTCACAGATATCCATATCACAAAGGCGGAAGAAGATATGAATATATAACTAACACATGAAAGTGTACATCAGAGTAGTGGTCAGTAAGATCCACGATAATACAAAAGAATAGCAACACGTGCTATACAAAAGAATACAACTATGAGTCTATATCTCAAGTGTATACAACAAAAACTGCTAATCTAAACAGTTAGCCAAAAGTCAGAGTGATGAATCCCTGGGAAGAAGTCAAGCAGAAGCACCTGTAACATCTCGGTCTGACCCGAGTATTATTTAAGGAAATCATAAACGGATCAGTCTAGCTATAAATATCAGATGACATGATATAACATAAAAGATATGGCATAAACATAAACATCCATAACGACATACCACTATAAGTATGTAAATAATGATCAACAGAAGATCAATCAATAAGAGATAATCAATATCACAAGAATCTTCTCAAAGATTCGAAGAGGGCATCATACCCTAAACTTGTACTCATAACAAGTCAATGACATAAATTCCAGAAATCAACACGAGAAATCCATAAATCATAAAAAGGGAAAGAGGCCTATCACATGACGGTCCGAAGACCAAGGGGAGCTACCCCGCATGTGTGAATGGAATCACACAGATTGAGGTCAAGACTAACCAAAAAGCAGAAAGGTATGTGTGAATGGAATCAAACAAGTGGTGTCTAGTCTAACCTTGCAATGAAAGAGACATCGCGCAATTGCTAGTCTAATTCATAAAGCGATCATCAAGATCAACGAGAAGTGTCAATTACACTAAGCTAGTAAATATAGAAGTTTAGCTTCATGTCCCATAACCACTTGCTTAACTTAAATATTTACGAACAAACTGTAAATCTTCACTAATAAAATTGTCACAAGAGGTTCAATCGAACAAGTCCAAGAATTAACCGACGAAGTGAACGCAAGCGTTTCATACCACTTGTTTTACTAAGTCGTTTAATTAGATTTCTCATCCGAGTGAGGTAAAGGCTTGTATATACTAATAGATTGGAAAACGGTTTAAGAAAAGAGCTTTGTTATTAAAAATAGAGTTGAAATTGTTTGTTAAAAGAGTTTTGATATTTACTACTAGTATTGAAACCTTTATATTATAAAGTGACAAAACACAGAAGCAATTGTAGAAACAATCAGTCACAAAAATCGCATACGGAGATGTGAATAAAATCCAGGGAAATCAGCTTAATGTTTTTCAGATAAGATCCCCTACGGAGGGGGGGTCCAGGGGGGGTGGCAACCCCCCAAGGTGGGGGTGCGGGGGCAACGCCACCGCTTACGGGGTTCGACCTGCCCGGTCAGGTCGCGGGGGTCCAGGGGGCAGCGCCCCCGGCGGGGTGCGGGGCAGCGCCCCGTCCAAAACGGTACGACCTAAGTGAAGACAAGCGGCCTACGACCTAAAGCAAAATGAGGTTTAACGACCTAAGGGTTCACGCAGCCTAACACAATGGCCGAGCGACCTAACTGGAGTTAAGGGAGGCAAGCGACTTAAGGTCCAACGACCTACGACTCAAGCAAGCCGAGCGACCTAGTGTGGAGGGGTCGAGCGACTTAAGGAAGGCGAACGACCTAAGGTCTAACGACCTACGACTTAACAGAGTCGAGCGACCTAAGGTCTAACGACCTACGACTTAACAGAGTCGAGCGACCTAAGGTAAATGGTCCAACGACCTAACTCGAACAACTTATCTGGAGCTTAGGTCGGAGACGACCTACGAGATAAAGCAGGCCGACTTAGTGGACGAGCGACCTAAGGTAAATGGCCCAATGACCTAACTCGAACGACTTATCAGGAGCTTAGGTCGGAGACGACCTACGAGATAAACCAGGCCGACTTAGTGGACGAGCGACCTAAGGTTTGCCTAGAGATTATAGGTCGGAAACGACCTAAGACTTAAAGCTTAACTCGCGAGCGACCTACGGCTTAAGGCCTAACTCGTGAGCGGCCTACGACTTAAGGCTTAACTCGTGATCGACCTAATTCCGAAGTGCCAATTCTTCCAGAACGACCTAAAGTTAACTCGTGAACGACTAACGACCCATGGACGAACGACTTAACTCCGAACGACCTAAAGTTAACTCGTGAACGACTCACGACCCATGGACGAACGACTTAACTCCGAACGACCTAAAAATGGCCAGAACGACCTAAGTGCAGAAAATTCACCAAAACGCTAAAAATTGGAGTTTTTCGCCAATCCAATCCAAACCAAATGCTAACATGCATGCAAAAATGATAGGGAATCATTCCCAACAGTCCAATATAGTTATAGGCTAGAATTGTGAGATAAAAATCTCACCTTTGCACTAAAGTTTATGAAGATGAAGCTTGAAAGCAAGGAGAAGCAATCCAAAGCTTGAATCCAATATCTTCTACTTGAATTTGGAGTTGAATGTTGGATTTGCAATTGAATTTGTGCTTGGAGTTTTAATTTCCCATTCCCTCCACCATTAATGCCAAAGCTTGATTAGTTAGGAAATTTATGAAGAGTGAGGAGAAGAGGGTTGGAACTTGGGCTTAATAGGCTAAACTAACCCAAAGTCCAAAGCGGGAAAAGTTAGTGAAATTTCACTAACTCCAAACCTATCGATGTTTATACTTAAAAAGTTGTAAACGACATTTCGAACTCAATGGAAGTGATCTCGAGTCCTAATTTGACCGTTTGCAAAAAGTAGCTTTTCGGACCAAAACCCGATTAACGAGTTAATATTTAAATAAAATATTTAAATACAAACTCGATAAATATGCGGGTTGTTACATAATATGTACTCTTTTTCCTTGAAAGACGCCTTTGTAGGTTTGGGGGGTTGTAAGGTTTTAATGAGGCATATTATGGAAGTATATGCGTATCATTTTGTCTATAAAGTACCTTTTTCAAAAAAAGACTGTACTAGACTTATTTTAGTGGTTATTTATAACTTTAAATTAATAGATATTTAATATAAACAATGCTTTATTTTTGTGCGATTTCAAGCATTCTATATCTAAAATAATCTAATACATAATCATTTTTATTTTGATATGCTTATTTTTTTTATGTTCAAAATAATAAATTAGAAAGTTGATTATTATGTTGAAAAAAATTTCTTTTGGTTTTTTATTACATTTTAAGATATATGCTTAGATTTAAGTCAAGAATAATCAAGTTTTAAATTTTGCACCAACCAAGTAATTATCGTTTTCTATATATTTCACAAGTCGATCATTGGCTTTTCTCAGTGGTTTAAGTATATGAATTAGAGTGGTCCTTATTATTAATGCTTCAAATCATGTTATATATCTAAGATTATGACTTGAATTTCACATATTTCATAGAATTTATAAAGAGAGCATGAACTATAGAGACTAAATTTCCCTAGTTTAATACATGTTATTTTAAGAAAAAGTGGAACATGCTTGATGTATACAACCCTTAGGTTAATTAAGTTTGACAAACATTGAATTTGGTTAGAGTTGATATTATCTTTTGCTACATACAAATTGCATTCAAAGGTAAAAAGGGTAAACAATTTTTTTAAGCAATTGTCGAAAATTTATTTATTTTTTATATAGAATGTTCTCAATAAACTGTATGCGTAGCACAGGTTTGTGCTAGTTAAAAAGATTATTCAAAATGATTTAGAAATTTTATTTTCTTTAAAAATAGTTTGAATATTTTCCTTGCTACTAACTGGTTGAACGCACCTTGAATTTTCAGTTTCTCCTTTGAGAGATCCTGTCTTTAATTCAGTGGTGGAGTTTCAGCATCCACCATTAAGATATAATTTAGGCCAATTCTATTAACACACTAACTTTTGCATTTCCCACCCGTGTACTTTCAAAAAAACACACGCCTTACTTTTTTCTTTTCTCTCCCATTTCATTCCCAAAATACACTTACCCCTTCATTATCTTCTCATCTCTTTCCATTCTTTCTATTTTCTTAGTTTACCAAAAAACCCTACCATTAAAATCATGGAAAACAAGCTACATCAAAGCACACACATGGTAATTTGTTGTTTAATACCAATTTATTCATTTTGTTTTTCATCAACAATGCAATCAAAAGAGAAAAATAAGCCACAGCTGCAAAAATGTTAGAAATCTTATACAATATATTTCACTACACCAGGTATAATAGCATTCCAAGTGTAGTATTAAGTTTACTAATAATCCAAACTATACATAGGCTTATTTATTATCTAGATATTATGAATAAAACCGTAGAAAACATACACATAATTCCAAAATAAAAATCTTACAAATTAAGAGAAACTATACCAGAGATCTAATAACATTGTTTTCTTCAAAATTGTTATCATTTTCCAATAAGTTGTCTTCGTCAAAAAATTTATCCTCATATTCATCTTCTTTTATAAGTAAATGAAATAGAAAAGAAAAGTTAGAATATGGAAAGACATAAAATTTCTAAATTTAAATAATTGTAAGGGTAAAATTGACATTATTTTCAAACATTTTTATTGGGGTGGGAAAAACAAGTGTTGTGTTAATAGAATTGGTTGTAATTTATTTTCTCTGGAGAGGACGAATTCTAATTTGTATAAAAATAGAGGCATCTAGGTCTATTTATAGCAGCATTAGTGGGTTACGTAAATATCTTACCTAGGGTATTGCCCATTATAAATTAGATCTTATCTCACTTAATTAATTAAACTTATTTAATTGATTCACACACGCGTATATTTTGGCATGCCTTATTTTAAAATAATTTTAAAAATTCCAACTACCAAAATATTATATATTAATATGTAACATATATATGTGTGTGTTAGTTAAAATGAATTAGTTAAAAGGAAAATTTTGGGGAAAAATTTGAGTAAGGGCACCGCCTTAAAAGTTTAGTTTGAAGGAAAAACATTAACGAATGTTATATTAATGTAGCATTATCTGCGTAAATTCTTAATTAGCATTATATTTATAGAATAAGTACCGTATTTACAGCAAAATTTATATACATATAACACTACTTTACAGCAAATGCTGCATATATATAACATTATTTTGACCTTTGGCCTAATTTTTTTTACCTATTTCCTTGGTACAAAAAAAACCCTAAACTATTTCTCTACCCTATTTTTAATATTTGAATTATTATATTAGCAAAAAAATAATTATATATATATATATATATATCAATCCTACGTTTTATTAACTAATTTTAAGCCATATATATATATATATATCAATCCTACGTTTTATTAACTAATTTTAACCATATATATATATATATATATATATATATATATATCAATCCTACGTTTTATTAACTAATTTTAAGCCATCTAACAGTAACAAAACAATAATTAATTAATATAACCATTATATTAATTTCTCATTAATAATAATTTATAACTTTTATATATTATTTCAATAAGTTATTTCAGTCAAAAACAAAGAGTTGGGGTTGTGTGACTCCCAAATGTGAACCCGTCCATCATTAAACAATTTAAAGTTTGTACGGACTTTGTAGAAACACGGTTGTTTGACACGAGTTCGGTTGCTAACATATTATCTAGGTGGAATCTAAGTTTTTATCTATTGAAGTAATACTCTTAAGCAATGATATATCATGCACGTTTTCCCTTCGGCATCACTATATCACTTTTGTATATATAGTTCAGCCATTGGTCAAAATTCCATTGATATAGATGGTTAATTTCAAGGTCCAATGCTAAAGTTCATGGTTCAATTCGATAAAAATTATCATATAACCAAATTTCCTTGATCAAAGACTTTAAATTTACATTGACTATCAATTACGGTGATACTAAGCTTATATTCAAAGGAGACAAATCATTTATTAGATAGGGTTTCACTTCAGGTGGTTCAACTTATATCCAACTATTGTCTTAACATGAGCAACAGTGTTGTGTGATCTACCATAATTAAACTATAGTTTAGACACATGAGATTTACAGTATTCTTTAGTCAAAAGATTATTTCACATTGTTACGTGAGGTATTATATGTAATTTTTAACTTATAAATGGCCCTTGATGAGTCATTATGTGATTGTTTCAAACAACTACACTTACATAACCCCTTAGTGCCCCCAACGATCATGAGCAATTCATTGTTCATCACATGAAAGGAGTTACATACACTAGTCTCTATGGGTATATTGATATTTCATCCTCGATACATCTTGATTATGAACATTAAAGAATAATATTTATTTTATTCGGTATAATACTCATGGTTATGAATACATTCATAATTTCAATTGATTAAATATTTCTCCTAAGGATTTTATGTAGGTATATATTTAATGTATTTATAACATTATTTATATCCTAATATAACAATATACAATTTAAAATAAAGCAAAATGCTTACTTTATTTTGAACAAGATTCGATACAAGAGTTGAGTTATATAATCAAATAACATAAGTGCACATAGAATACACCTTTAACTCTACTATAAGTGTAACATCCTAGAATTTTACCATTTGGATTTTGAATATTTAATTAATTTTAAATATTTAAGTAATTAGATTTTAAATTTTAATAACTTGAATTCAAATATAAAGATTATTTAAATATTTGAATTGTGAATTAAATATTAATTGAATTGATTTAATCACCTTATTTAACTCTTTTAATTTAATAAATAATAATAGTAAGATCATTTTGTAAATTATTTACAATAATAAATAATTTGAATAAATAACAATAAAATCAATTGTTATTAAAAATGACTGGATTTTTGTTGTAGTATTTATAATTGAATTTATAGGATTTTTTCGTTATTTTTAGTTTTAAAAACATTTAAATTATCGTTTGATGATTTTGCGATAAACGGTGGTATTTTTGAGATTTCACAGAATAAGTGAACCAGTGTATTTTATTACTATTATGACTTTGTGCTGCATTTTTGTGCGCAATCATATTCTTGTTTTTTCTTCTGCAGTTCGTACACGAATTGAATTTTGTGTGGCGAACTGCCAGAAATTGTAAAATAACATATCCTTAACACCTAAACCAAAATTCATTTTTCCCACTTATTTTTCATTCTGGCCACTCTCTACTTTCTATGTCCAGTAAAAGAAAAGTTAAACATCCACTTCCAAAAATAAAAATATAACAATCCACTTCACGAAAAATTTAAAAGGTGGATTCTTTGAATTCATGATGTTGGGATCTACATATTCATATCTATTTCTTGGTATGCGGCAATGTTTAGGAATGTTGGATGTTAGATTTGTGACATCCAGCCTTTTTATATGCTTTAAATCGACGATAAACCACACACGTCAGACTTAAACCGTACAAAAGGACGAATTGTTATTGGGGTATATAAGAAAAATAAGGAAAGAAATAAATCAGAACAGAATCTCACATCGGAATGGAAAAATATAATAATCAAATAACAGTTCATGAAGCTGTTTTACAAAAAATATGATTATACTTATACAACACATATCAGAGTTATACATACCAGAGATTAATAAATAATGTAGTGGAACAGTATGAATGTAGTGGAATAATATAATAAATAATAGTAATACAATCTTCGTCTTCGTCCTCCAGAAATAAAT
This sequence comes from Allium cepa, assembly GCA_030765085.1. NCBI lineage: Eukaryota > Viridiplantae > Streptophyta > Magnoliopsida > Asparagales > Amaryllidaceae > Allium > Allium cepa. Next base: position 293,120,264 of record CM060941.1, on the reverse strand, counting down.
TCTTCGAATCATGAAATGCTTAGACTGACCCGAGCAAATTGAAAAGACAAAATACTCGAGTTAGAACTAAAATCTTATGTAAATTAAATCAACAGTAAATAATATGAGTGGAACGGCGTCAGAGATTTTTACGGGATTTTACATCTCCTATCCAGTGTCTACTGTGAGTGCAGTAACTTAAGAGATGCTCGGGATTCACATCTCCTAAGGATCCATTAAACTATTTACTATGTAGTAATATACGCTATTATAATAATGTCTATAGTAAAATAAACTTACCATTAAATAGCGTTAAGGCTTTACGTTTTCTACCTTAACACATAATAGTCCCAGTAGTCCATCCAGTATCAGCGTATCTCCAGATCAGGAGACTACCCTAAATACTCCATGAGCTACGGGAGAAAACCAAACTCGTACAAGGCACGATAGAGTAAGGTGACATGGCACAACTAGGCAATGCCAGGGTAGATATACTAGTTACGCTTCCGGACAGGTGGTAACGCGTAGCAGCTACTACCGCCTACCTCGAGCCACACCCCTAAAATCAAAAGGGCCCAAATCAGTCACAAAGTAATAGAATGGTATCGAAGGAGTTTGTCCGATAAAAGGTGATACCTTCTTAGCCCGTCGATCGCTCCTCTTTTAGCTACCTTATGCCAACCCATGGGAGTCGGGTCCACGTATATACCTCAATAGAACGTTACTTCATTCTGGAATCTCCACCGTGTACACGGTTGTCAAAGTGGTTTTCGGATTTGGTAGAGAGTGTGACAACTTCCGATCCTAGTCTCTTTAACAACCAAACGTTATTATAACACCGCGGTCATTTTCAAAATAGTTTATACTTTAAAACCAAATATCATAGCGTTTTCAAAACCAAATCGCATACGATATCATTTCATTTCAAATATACCCTTTTCTAAAATCATAACACTTCCAAAGTTATAACATATCGAAATCAAACACTTGAAATATAACACTTTCAGATTATAATACCTTGAAAACTCATAACTTTGAAACATAACTTCCAACACTTAAATGGTTTGAATATTTAAAATACTTTATATAATAAAATAGCTTTTTCAATTTCACAACTCAAATCCAACACAACTCGAATTTCTACCTTTATATTTAACCAAATCCCAAATCATAAATTTCAATTCAATTCAGTTTCCAAATAAATTATCCCAAATTTATCGATTTCAAACCAGATTTGATCCATAGAATAAACCATTTCCAATTCAATATATTTCAAACATTAAATATTCAATAATTTCAAAACTAATTTTGGTACTTACGATTCAACAATTCAAATTTCTATTATTTAGTTTTGAAATAATTTACAAAAATCTTATTAAATTTACGAATTTAATTATTGAAATTTATGAGTCGTTACACTCTCCTCCACTTAAAACTTTTCGTCCCCGAAAAGGAAAAAGAACGGAAAAGAAACAATTGAGTAAACAATACATCTTATTCAAAATATTAATTTTATAAATAAATAAATTTAAAAAATTAATTAGTTTCAATAAAATATACCAATTTATAACCATTAAATCTTTTTATACTCAAATTAATAAAGTTTGAAAAGCATTTTTCAAAATTTTCTAAGTCCAAAACTTATGGAAAATTTCGGTAAAGTCTCCCTTATACGGGGAGGCTCGAGACAAAATATAATATCAATTATAACAATATATATCACAATATCTCAAAATAATATATCCCAACAATGGGAAAAATATAATAACGTAATAAAACTGTGATCCGAGGACGTACCTATTTGTCGGGCAATTTACGTTTATTTTATGAAACCAAAAGCAATAGCAATTGCTTCCTTAACCTGTATTTCACTTATATAATCCAAAAGAGTTATTAATCATATAAAATGAAATATTAAAGTTGTTTCAACCACTAACAACCAAATCAATAATAAACAACAATCACTTGCAATCACGACATATAATCATAAATATAAGATCAACACAAATCAATTATCCATTCATATCAAACAAAACAAATATTTGTTCGGGTTCAAAACTTTAAATTGTAAAGAATGAAAAATAAACTATTAAGTGCACCATTTACTCAATAGTCTTAGATGAAACTAAATAGATTATTCATTCATCCAAACAATTTTAAAGTATCATTGCCCAACCAACCATAAACCAACCAACAACAATTCCAAACAATAGATCAAGTTCATTTTTATCAGTTTCATTTCATAACAATTGGTGTTTTGATTTCCTCTTCATTCATATAATTTATCTTTTAATTTACATTTAAATTCTTATAATTCTCCATTTATTTTCATTTATTCATATCATGTAAATTTTCCTTTTTATTGTATTACATTCATTTGTTCACTACTTAATTTCATTTACTTACAGTATTCATCTTTCTACTTATTTTTATTATAAATAGCTTCAACCATTTACTTAAGTTTATTATCATTTATTTATAATACTTACATTTCTATTAAATTAGTAGCATTTCAATCATAACTTAAGTTCATAACAACTAGAACATCAAATTCTTATTTATTAAAGAATTTCATTGAATACTTTTATTACTTCAAGTTTTACTAGTATAATATCCTATTACATTTCCTTATTAAACATTAGGACTTTTAATATTCGGTAAGTTATATATATGTTTTTATGAATGCAATTGAAAGTTACACAAGTTTGACTTACTTATTTTAATTAGCAAAACATTCAATAATCATATCTTTCATATTTCATTCTTTTGATTTATAGGTTAAAAGTTTCAATTCTTGTATATTTCATTCATAACTTAGCATTCAATTTCTTATTTTCATTTAGAAGTTCCAATTATAAGTTAGTTACATTCCACTTCACTACAATAATTGAAACTATTAATTAATGGAACTTAAGAACAAAATACCGGGTTTAATTTCAAATCATTTAAAATAATAGATAAATGTATACACTTACACTTTATATGTCCAAATATATTTAAAACAATTTGAAATTTACATTTGTTTATCAAAATAAATCTGTAGTAAAACTACTACAGTGGCCTTCCCACTTAGAAACTCGAAAATGAATGTCGATGTTGCATGCACTCATCACCGAAATTATTTTTCAGCATTAGAGAGGGGAGTACAGAACTTATTTCTTTCAAAGTTTCTTTAAAGCAATTCTTTCAAATCATATTGAAATAATTATATCAAAAAATACTTCTAAATGATCACTATTATTCCAAAATCATTTGAAAGCAATTTTCAAAAATCACGGAACTTAAGTTCTAAAATTGTCAATTTTCATTTATTTTATTTTAGATCTTATTTCCAACCAATATTTATAAATTTCATTACTTAACAACCAATATACTACAACCAAATATTTTATAAAAAAATTATATTATATATAGAAAATATAATAGGCAAAATTATTTCATTCACCTATATTCAAACAAATATTGTGTCGGTTTGTCCTATTAAGTGTTTAGAAATCCCCATTGATGTCATGGCGTCCTATGCACCAACCAGAATTTATAAATACAAAACGGAACTAATTATCACAATATAAAATCCCTTTTTATAACATGACAAATACGCTCTCTCGTGTGTACACACACACACACACACACTCAACGACTCATCATAGGGTATTACTACCCTATTAATAAAGAGTCAGGCCCCACAAAGCTAAGGTTTATCGTTAAACCAATGCTCGGATACCAGATGTAACATCCCGCCTTTTTGTACGCTTTAAATCGACTATAAACCACACACGTCAGACTTAAACCATACAAAAGGACGAATTGTTATTGGGGTATATAAGAAAAACAGGGAAAGAAATAAAACAGAATAGAATCTCACAGCGGAATGACAAAATATAATAATCAAATAACAGTCCATGAAGCTGTTTTACAAAACATTTGATTATACTTATACAACACATATCAGAGTTACACATACCAGAGAATAATAAATAATACAGCGGAACAGTATGAATGCAGTGGAATAAGATAATAAATAATAATAATACAATCTTCGTCTTTATCCTCCAGAAATAAAGTATGCGAATCCTGAAATGCTCAGACTGACCCAAGCGAATTGAAAAGACAAAACACTCGAGTCAGAACTAAAAGATCTTATGTAAGTTAAATGAACAGTAAATAATATGAGTGGAACGGTGTCAGAGATGTTTACAGGATTTTAAATCTCCTATCCAGTGTCTAACGTGAGTGCAGTAACTTAAGAGATGCATAGGATTCACATCCCCTAAGGATCCGTTAAACTATTTACTATGTAGCAATACATGCTATTACAATAATGTCTATAGTAAAATAAACTTACTTTTAAATAGCGTTAAGGCTTTACATTTTCCACCTTAACACGTAATAGTCCCAGTAGTCCATCCAGTATCAGCGTATCTCTAGATCGGGAGACTATCCTAAATACTCCACAGGCTATGGGAGAAAACCAAACTCGTACAAGGCACGATAGGGTAGGTGACACGGCACAACTAGGCAATGCCGGGGTAGATATACCAATTACGATTTCAGACCGATGGTAACGCGTAGCAGCTACTACCGCCCACCTCGAGCCATACCCCCAAAATCAAAAGGGCCTAAATCAACCACAAAGTAATAGAATGGTATCGAAGGAGTGTGTCCGATAAAAGGAGCTACCTTCTTAGCCCGTTGATCGCTCCTTTTTTAGTCACCTTATGCCAACCCACGGGAGTCGGGTCCACCTATATACCTCAATAGAACGTCGCCACCATCCTACTTCATTCTGGAATCTCCACCGCGTACACGGTCGTTAAAGTGGTTTTCGGAGTTGGCAAAGAGTATTACAACTTCCGATCCCGGTCTCTTTAACAACCAAACATTATTATAAAACCGCGATCATTTTTAAAATAGTTTATACTTTAAAACCAAATATCATGGCGTTTTCAAAACCAAATCCCATACGATATCTTCATTTCAAATATATCCTTTTCTAAAACATAACACTTCCAAAGTTATAACATTCCGAAATCAAACACTTGAAATATAACACTTTCATATTATAATACCTTGAAAACTCATTACTTTGAAACATAACTTCCACCACTTAAATGGTACGAATATTTAAAATACTTTATATAATAAAATAGCCTTTTCAATTTCACAACTCAAATCCATCACAACTCGAATTTCTACCTTTATATTTAACCAAATCCCAAATCATAAATTTCAATTCAATTCAGTTTCCAAATAAATTATCTCAAATTTATCGATTTCAATCCAGATTTGATACACAAAATAAACCGTTTCCAATTCAATATATTTCAAACTTTAAATGTTCAATAATTTCAAAGCTAAGTTTGGTACTTACGATTCAATAGTTCAAATTTCTGTTATTTAGTTTTGAAATAATTTACAAAAATCTCATTAAATTAACCGATTTAATTATCGAAATTTACGAGTCTTTACAAGATTAGCCGATCTAGGGTTTAAAGGTGATGAAGATGGAACATTTGACGAGACAGAGGACACGGTTGAATTCCTCTTGTTGAGATGCACCTGCCAGCACCAACCTCCGAAGCTATGGCTTCCTCATGGCGATTGCAACTTTGATGTACACGAATTAGGAGTAGTAGGTCACAGTTATCTAGGAGGGGCTGATTTTGGCATTTTTGGTTTAACCGTGGCAAGCGTACGAAGTGGAGGTCGATAGAGGTGGTTACATGCGATTTCGTGGAGGGACGTGAGGGATTGGAGGAGAGAGGGTAGTGGGTAGTGGTTCGTGCAAATTTGTGCACTTGTATAGGAAGGGAGTAATAGTTTTGGAAAGAAGAAGAATTTAAAAGTTAATATGAGTAATTAAAAGTTAATGGTGTAATTAGTCAATTAACTTAATTATTTAAATATGATTTCTTATAAATACCAATAACTATCTCTATAAGGTCTGATCTGGACGTGATGAGTTGCACTGGTCTTGTACGAATGTTAGTTACAAGTAGGAACTTGTCTCATCGAATTTGGAGCAAGTCAAATTTTGGGCTAAAATAAAACGTCGTTCGTTTTAGACCAAACCAGAATGTGAATGCGTCAACTGCAATTTAGGTTAGTTTACATGTCTATGTTGCTATAAATTATTATTGGATGCTTGGATGGTAGTTTGTATTATTATTTGATTGTTTTTTAGATTTAAATTCCCGCTTGAAAAGCAGATGGCATAAATTAACCATTGTGTTGCAGGGAACCAAAAAAAGGACAGTCAAAGTGCACATAGCGAATAAGTCTATATTGAACACTTCGAAATGCACATTCATACGTTTGGTTTACATAGTACTTTTCTAGATTTCCCACCATCATTAATTTACTGTTGTATGCATCTTACTTATATTCTTATGTTGCCTTTTGTGATGTTTGGTTAAAATAATTGCGACATACTGTATGAAATATCATCCCTTTAAATCCCTGTTATATGTTGAACAAGAATGTGTACTTGCACAAAATAAATGTTTAGTCATATTTTTGCACTTCGAAAATTGTTTAAACTATATTTTCAAAAAAATTGAGAATTTAAAAAATAAAGGATAAATGTTGATTTTAAATTTACAAAAGGATTTATAAATTTAATTAATTATCTTTCGGGATAATTAATGCTATTTTAAATTTATAAAGAGATAATAAATTTGACTAATTATCTTTCAAGGTAATTAATGTCGATTTAAATTTTTAAAAATTATAAATTGGATTTAATTATCTTTTGGAATAGTTAATGTTGCCTAAATTTATAAAGATTATTTACCTTAAATATTTTGTAAATTCTTTTCGAATGGGTTTTAAGGATTGGATAAGTATTTAAAAAGAATTGGATGTTTAAATTAATTCTTAATTACTATTTAATTGTAATAAAGTTAATCAATCATTGTTAATAATGATATTCAAAGTTAATTAATCATTTTAATAATGATGTTTGACATTAATTAATCATTTTAATAAATGATGTTAAAAGTTAAGTAATAGGTTTTAAATAAAGGTGTTTAAAATAAATTATCTGATTTAATAAAGGTGTATAATGATAATTGATTGAGTTTTTAAAGGTGTTTTAAAGTTGATTAATTTTCTTTTGGGATAATTAATGTGGTTTTAAATTTATAAAGCATTTTAATTGATAAATAATGTTTGGAATTTATAAATGAAGGTTTATAAATGAGACAATCTTCTGAAAAGAGTGGTTTGGAAAGAAAGCTAAGTGTAAATTGTTTTGGGTTTATAGTAAACAATGTTTTAATGGTATTGATTTTTTATCCTTCTTTTTAATACGCTAAAAAATATAATTTGCTCCTAAAAAAGAATATTTTAAAGAGTGTTTTTAAAATATTTTACAAATATTTGTGACGTGAAAACTAAGCAAGAGTTCGATTTTAAAAGTTTGATTCGGTTACGGAAAGGATAAGAACTTTAATTTCCACAAATGGTAATACTTATATGGAAGGAATTTAGTCATACTCTTAGCAATAAATGTCGTGGTGTGAAAACTTTTTTCTATCTTGAAGGCTAAAATTGTTGTCAAGGCAATGCCTGGTGGTAACACTACCTTAACCTGCCCGAATTCATTTTCAACCGAGGGATAGTACAAGTTTGAAATCGACGAGTAGTGGTAAGGGTGTGAGATTTTATTTTCCATATACGATCATTTTGATTATTCTTGATAGTTGATTTAGTGACTATCAATTCAACTTTCTTCTTTGTGTCATCAATTTAAGATGATATGTTACTAATTTAAGCATTGATATCCTTTGTCAGAAATGACTAAAATCAAAGAGCGAATATACATCAAGCTAGATGGGGTAGCTCCCATTAGGGTATCTTCACATTTACTCTAGATTAGATTCGGTTGTATGGGTGTACAGATGTGAAATACTCGGATACTTGGTAGGGTTGGTGGGGTCCACTTGTACATTAATGAGAGAGTCGCGGAGCAAATGACACTCTTCATTATATTTTCTACATGTATACTTTTGGTAAAGGGGCACATCCTGCTAGTCATTGTTGAAAATTCCTTTCGTTGTTGTTGATTCAAATCTTGAACTATCTTCATAATTGCATCGAGAAGTGACTGGAGCTCTTCTCGATGTTCAATTTTTTTCCCATTCTTTAAGTTTGGATTTTGATATTATTTATGCCCATTCTTTCAACTTTGGGTTTTATTTAATTTTGTTTCAATTCATTCAAGTGTGGAAGTTATTCCTATCAGGTAAAACTCGTTCCATGTTTAGTGGCGTGGTCTCATAGAATTTTTATATGTTCATCATATTACTTGAGTTTTCTCATGCTGTTATTTCCAGACCGATCCGTGTGTTATTTTATTATAATGCTAGGTTGTTTTCGGTGAGACATGGAGCTCATGAGTAGAGTTTGATGTTCAATTGCCATAGTATTTTATTTCTACTATATTATTATATATATATACACCCATCAGAAATTGTAAGGTTAGGAAGTTATAACTATCCAGACTAATGAGGTTTGTTTTTAACTCTGATATACCATGTATTTTCGACTGATGGCTTTTATTGTCTTTGTTATATTATATGTTGTCCTTCGTTATGTGATTCTATTTCTTCTGTTCTTTTTCCTATACCCTAACAATCTTCCTTTTCGGCTACTGGGCGTTCGACATTAGTATATTGTAGATGTATTTGGTGCCAACTTTTGATGGTCGAAAAGACATATCTGAAAGTCGGGTCTTTACTTTAGGTATCAAAGATGAAGGTTAAGCGAGAACCTTAGCTTTAGTAGGGTGTGACTCATTAGAGGTAGGGTAAGTGACACCTTAGAATGAGTTTAGAGTATTATATATACAAGAGCGCGCTTTTATTGCTATAAAAACATGTTGTATTAATTGGTCTATTGAGTTGTTTATGAATTCTGGTCGAGATGTGGGACACCATGGTGTCAGTAGGGATTCCTAAATGCTTAAACAAGGCAAAGAGACATAATATTGATTTCTTTTAAAAATTGGTAAATGAAATATTTTACCTAGGATTATATATTTTATATATATAAAGGAATAGCTTTCAAATTTATAATGTTTGTTTGGTAACGATAATATTTATTTATTTAATTATTATTTGTATTGTCGTGCTCGGATAGTTTAGGAGCATTGATTATTGTTTGTAGATTATTAATTTACGCTTGACCATTTATGAGCGTTTATTATTTGATAATTGTAAGTGAATTAGGTTTCACAATTTGACTATAGGGTGTTCAAAGAAAATGTTAAGTTAAAAGTTAACTTTTAATAATATTGAGTTGAAAGTAAAAAAATTAATAAAAGTTGTTTGAATTAATCTAAATAGGAAGATAAGACGTTTAGAAGATAAATATTTGTGAAAAGTTTATTATAATAAAGGGAAGTTATTATAATATAAGATGATTTTAAAAGTTTATTTTATACGAGTATGGTATATAAAACAATTTATATGACTTATAAAGGTTATTTTTAAGTCAAATGGGTTTTTGAGAATTTAGATCCTGATCGAAATGGTTTCAAAAGATTTTAAGAAAAATGATGGTAGTATCACTTGGAAATATTTCTAAGTATAAATATTCTGGGAGAGAAATTTTAAGTGGAATGCATTTTTTTGGGTAGTTCGTGGAAAATACCTTGATTATTTTTGTGGTAATCCAAATAACCTTCTAAGTGACGACTGAATGTCGCTTAGGCACACATTGATACTTAATAAATTATTCTCTTTGTCATTGTGCGATCGAAATGAGTTCAAATCCGAGCGACCCAAAAGTGAGTGTTAGTGAATAAATTATTGAAATTATTATATGTGTGTGTGTATAGTATGATTTTTAAAAGGTTTTTGAAATATAAAAAACCCAGTATTTGGTTCTTAAGTTTCCTTGGAGGAAATTGATTTAAAAAAAAGTTATTTTGAATAATAATTTGATAAATGAAAGTTTTAAACACTTAGATAGAAAAGAGATAATCTAACTCAGGATCTAAATAGGTTAAATTGGATAGGAATGTTTTAATAAGTAATGATTTATCAAAACTATAGTTTTTGTTTAAGCATCTAAGTTATATAAACTATTTAGTGTTATTGGGACGACTAAATAAACTTCTTTTCCTAGAACACCCTAAGATAAAATGGTTGAAGTAGTCGACTCATTTTTAAGACCCATATTTTGTTTGGGCCTCCATTTGAATATTGTAAATAAATAATAAACAAATAAATAAAAAATGACATTTTGTATATGCTCTTAGAATATAGAAGAGTATTATTCAAGTAGATAAGAGTGGAGTGATTTTGTTAATCTAATGTTTTATAACGATGAGTCTTTATAAAATATTTGAAAAACTTAAATGAAAATTTATAGAATAATTCATTAATAGTTTATTATTGAATGAAATACTATAAATAAAAATGAGAATTATTCAGAAAGAGATTGGTGTAGTTAAGAAACTAATCAAATTAAGTACGTAAGTTAATGTAGATTATTTTATTCGCACGAGTTTTGATCTGGAGTTCGAGTACATAACTTCAGGTGATTCACACTAGTCTGAAAAAGGATTTCTCACATGATTCTTGTCAGCGAACACTAGATTCGGATTCGTCATATGATACTGACATTTTCTATTATAGTATATGGCTATGTAATGAGAATAGAAGTTTCTAATCAAGGAACCTGATCAGAGTCCTCACTGGGGTGTCGAGTGTACTAGTTCAAAAATAAAGTATACATATCTGAGTAAGTGGTCGGATAAGATATTGTGTAAGGATGATTTATGTATATCATACAGGCTCAAATATATTTGTATAATTTGTTGTGTGACTTAGAAAGTTGAGAGAACGACTTTTACTTTTAACCTAAGGTAACTTAGATAATCTTCTAAGCAATACCCAAAGGCTGATGAGCGTAATAGTACGTTTAGAAAAAAATTCTATATCCTTAGATGATCGAGAAAGTTGTGAAGCTAAGTCAAATTTTAAATATTGTTTGTTACTTATTTAACATTTTAAATAATGTTAACTATCATTTTATTCCTTTATGGAATTTAATTCAATTGACAATGTGATTTTATAGACTACGTTTTATAAAGTTGTTTATTAGAACTAAAATCCCGGTGTTTTTGAAAAAGTGATTTTGTGAGAATTTGTGAAAGAAACAATAATAACAATATTTTGAAAATTTTGGTGAAGTATTATTATTTCATAATATTTAAAAGAAGTTCTATGGATTGATTTTTCAAACATTTTTGATTATGATTAAAGTTGGGTGAGTAGGAGTTTTCCGATTTGGAAGACTCACCAGGTATATTTGTTTTCTCTAGTTATTATTTTAGAAGGAACCGAGATACCACTTAATGTTCCATGTTTTCTTAATTCTAGAGTTATATTATGCTTTGGTAGGAGGATCCCCCTTCTTGTCGTAATTGATTTTGGTTTTGATTTATTTATCTTTTGAGGAATTTGAAAATATATTTTGAATATTAAAACCCAGGCATTTAGTTCTAAATTTATGTTTTGAAAAGATATTTATTACGAAGTATTCTCTGTACTTTTATTGCAAATGGTTATTATATTGTTTATGTTTGTGGCGATCTTCCTTTCTTACACCTAAGGACGACACTTAATACATTCTCGGTTTTCATATGCCGATCATCTAAGGGTCCGAAAGGCAAGTCGTGGGATAAAGAAAATAGAAGACAAAGGAAACAAATATAGATATTTCTCACAAACGATAGAGCTCCATATACATCATTATATAATAGTACATATGGTTACTCCAAAATGTTACATCAAAGTTACAACAAGTACTATTTCCAACAAGAACAGCTATATCAGCCTACAAAAATTACTAATACATAATGTACAATCATGGCAAAAATAAACATAACTACTGCATATAGTGAAAACTTCTCTCCATACTTGTGACGACCCGGAAATTTTGAATATTTGAAATTTTAATATTTAATTGATTTTAAATATTTAAAAGTTAATTTTTAACTTGAATTCAAGTATCGCCATTTATTTGATAATTAAATTATTGAATTAAATAATTTGAAGTTAGGAAAAATGTTGAATCTGGAGTTTTAAGCTTGTTAAAAATAATTTGAAGGCTTAAAATTTTTATAATGATAATACTGAAGATAATAGAATGGTTAAAATTTAATTTAAAGGTGATTTGTTCAGTCTTAATATTATATCGTTTAAATTGAATTTAAAAATAGCTTTCCGAGGCACACTCTCGGAATCTGACGAAACCAGTTCCATTAGATCTATAATATTGTATTATTATCGGATTTCAAATTTCGTAGTGATTAGAGTAGTTGTGTGAGCATACGATATATAAACGCGCTGAAAATCTATATCGAAAATTCTATATAATAACTGATCCAAAAAGTTATCTTCTCCATACGATCGAATTAGGACTTGAAACCTTTTCCATTGCATTCGGAATAGGGCTATAACATTACGAACGCCTAGTGGCGTGCCTTGTTAGGGATTCGCAATTTTGGGTTGCGTAAATTGAGATATTTTGGAGATTTATTTAATTATATATTTATTGACCAACCAACTATTTTTTTCTTTCTTCTTCTCAAATACGCCACCTTTTTCCATTCAAACACGCTACCTTTCCTCTCTTTCTTTTCAATCGGATCGTGCCTCATTCCTCTTTAAAAATTATGATCTCGTTCTCAAATAAAATGGAATGAAACACGTTTCCCCCCACCACTTTCTTTTAGTTGAGCGAAGACGAAATTAAATTCGTTCCGTATAAAAAAACCTAAAATGAAATCAGTGAAAAATCAAATCAAATCGAATGGTGTTCGAGCGCGCATGGGGTTGAAGGCGGCATGTTTGTGGGTGGTTCGATTGGAGTTCGGATGAGATGTGGCAAGTCGTACTCGAGCACAAGCGATGGTGGAGGGATCACGGCTTTCGAGGAGTGGCGGAGGTGATTTCGATGATGCGTAGGGTTCTAGCTCGAGTTGAGGTGAGCGCGTAGGGGCGTGGCGATGCAGCAGGTCATGGCGGTGATTGTGTCAGTGGGTTTTCGAGGCGATTGGGGGAATGGCCGGTGTGGGAAAGGGCAGAGATAGGCAAAGTGGTGATTGCTCGCTGTTCGATTGGGTCATTCTCGTGTTCGAACCCTTCCTAAGGTATACCATAATTAATTAAATTATTTTTGTGGTTTATCTAGTCCTTAGTATATATAAAAAAAGTATATAACTCAGCATTTTATATTTCCATAAGGTGAAAAGATTTTTTTTATTTACTGAAAATGGATGCTTATAGAGGAAAAATATGTGAAAGTCGGATTTATAAAGGAATTTTAGTTTAGAATCTAATGTATGTGTGTGTGTGTGTGTATGTATGTAGATAGAACAGTAAATGTATATAGAAAAGGTTAGGAAATGTAGAAATCTTAAAATGGGAAGTTATATAAAATCATTTTTTTTTGTGTAATCTATAAAAAAAAATTTATACATATGGTTTTAAAGGAAAAGAAATATTATTTATTATTGGAAAATTGGTTTGAATAAAATAATTGGTAAATCAAATTTTATTGAATGGTAATTGATAATTTAATTATTTCAAATATTAATAAATTGTATAAATATTTATACACGGTCCAAAAATTGGGAGATAATGGTCGAGATGGAAGTGGATTGCAAATAAAATCAAAGTGAGTTAATCTCACTTATCTGGTTGTTATTTAAATTTAAATGGTTAAATTTAAATAATTGGTTGAATGATTGAATTGATTTGATGTGCTATATTATATATAGTAGTATATAGTATATATTGGATGATTGATTTCATGCATTATATAGCGGATGAGACCCTATTCGCCGCATAATAGCGGATGATATTATATTAACCCCATATACCACGATATTCCACCTTGAAGTGGAATTGGTATTATTGTATTGTGCTAACATCTGTGGATGTAGGGAAACAGGTTGGAGGGATCCAATTGGATTCCTCAAAATTTATAGATTGTTTAAATATTCTGTGTTATGAATATTTGATATCCTTTGGTAAATTATATCGATAATTGGAATATTGAATGTTATGGTTTGCTTGAATATGTTTCGGTACACTGAGTTATCAGAATATATAGAATTTGGTTTTTGAAAGAAAATAAAAGAGTGAATTTTTAAGTAAAATAATAATAGAGAATTTGAATAAATTTAAGAATGAACTAGATAAGAATAAAAGCGATTTTAAAATTCTAATAAATGATTCCGAGTATGGAAGGAAAAAAGGTTTTGAATAAACAGAAAAATAATGAATTATAAAACTTAAGTGATATTATTTAAAGGGATAAAGAATTTATTTTAAAAATTTAAGGTTTAAATTTATTTAAAAGGATAACGAAGGAATTTTTGGAAATCTGAAATTGGTATTTTTCAGTTAAAAGATTTTAAGTCATAAGTAAGCAATAAAAATTTGAAGTTAATGGGTTTTGGAATAAATTGAGTAAGTGAATAAATTTATTTCAACATGAGTAAATCGGGAATCGATTTGGAAATTGTTCTACGTATTGGAATTAGAATTTTAAAAAGAAGTTGAGTATATAAAACTATAAACTTGGTTTATAAAGTTAAAGCAATATATATCAGTGGATATTTGAAAGAGTAAATTCACGGTGGGAATTTATTTAAGCAATGAGTAAATTTGGTTAAAAATAAATGGTGGTTTATTTTTAAAAGATGTGGATGGGAAGCGTATTTCCCTGAATAGCCAAGTACGTTTTAAATAAATTTTAAGTATAAGTGAAAGGTTTTTAGTTGTTTTAAAAGTATGTTGAGAAAACTTATTATTTCTAAATGTTTAAATTCTGAAGTAAGTATTTTCTTTTAATCTATTATAGTAATAATTATTTAAAGGAGATTTGGTATTTTGTTTTAAAAGTTAGAAATTCAGTTTTATATTGTACAAAGTAGTTTTATTTTAAGTATTCTTAAAATATATATTTCGAATAAGTATTAAGTAAGTTTTAATTTAAATATTTAAAAGGATATTTTAAAATAAAGAGTTTTAAATTATTTTAAAAATCTAAAGTTTTGTGCTTGGTGTTTTTGGTGGAAATAAATATTTGGGAACTTATTCCATGAGAAGAGTGCGGTTTGAAAACTGTTTTCAAAAGGGTTTGATAGGTGGAAATATATCTTGTGAAGATATTTTGAGGATTAATGAATAATTTGGTGAAATTATTTATGTTGGATGGTCGTTTGTGAATATTGATTGATAGTTAAATAATCGACTATCAATATTGGCGAATGCGCTGATCGTTTTGAAGAGAGCGAGATTGGGATTTATTTCTCGAAAACCACTACGATCCGGTTTGTACGTTTCCGTGGAAGAACGAGTTCAGAGTCGAAGATGGAGCAATGAGGTGCAAGGGCTAGTCGCTACTAATCCTGAGGATGATTTCCAAAATAGATGTAGTAGGAATAGTGCCTTCGGTTCCGTTCGAACCCGGGACGACTTGTATGGACGAATGCTTTTGGAACATCGTCGGGTGGACGATGGGCATTCTAAGTGAAACTTTCTAAAAGGTAACGCTTAACCTCAAGCCTCATCAACCAGGAATGACTGAAAATCAGGGGTTACGCAGCAAGGCTAGGTGGGTAGCGCACATTAGCATGAGGTCATCCCTGTCTAGATGTCCCATTTATTTCGGCTTAGTTGTGCGGTTGCTGATCCCAACCATGGGGTGATCTTACTCGGGATTATCCAGTAAGGGGTAGTCCCGGTCTTGTGTTGCAGGTGATTGGGAGTAATCCTTAGTACGGTGATCTAGGCCACGTACTGTGACAGGTGGTACCCCAGTGCCTAGTCATTAGTTGTAAATCCATTCTCCCTATGTGCCTTTACGATTTTTGTTTGTATTACCCACTTTGTGGCTAGTAGCTGGAATTTAATCATGTAATAATTTCGGCTATTTTGATAAGTATTTGTAAATAGACCATATTATAATATCAGAGGATTTTATGAAAAATGTTTTGGCTATCGTGAGGTAAAAACCCAACATGTTTATTTGTGGCGTGGTCTTACGAGATGCTTTTGATTTTCAAAAGAATTTTGAAACTTTAATAATCAAATTGAGTGTGATTTCTCCTGCTGGTATTCTAGACTGACTCGAGTGTTATTTAACTATAATGCTCGAGTCAGACCGAGTATTATAGGATACAGGAAAGGATGTTGGAGTTTAGGAGACAAGCAGGATTGCGATACGTACTTCCGTACTTGATTATTATTCCGCTGTGTACTCAGTTTGAGGACAAGTTTATATGACTGTCCAGATTGTATGTTATTGATGTTGTTGAACTCTGATGGTGTATTCTGGTGATATATGTATAAAACAGATATAGTTTTCTTTTTTGTAAAAATCTGTTATTATCTATTATATTTTATTCTGCTGCGATGGTAAGATTCTGATGTTGTTTTCTATTTTCCTCTTCTACCTCTTCTTCTTTAACCCTAATGGTTCATATTTCTGTTCATCTTGAGTTAATTGATGGAGAATAGTGTCGACTTAAGGAGTACGGAACTACGGGTCGTTTCAGTTGGTATCAGAGCTTAGGTTGGTGATAACCTTGGCTCTGGTGGGAATTACTCATAGAATAGAGTCCATAGTACTCTAGAATGAGCTTGAGCATATTAATAGATATGAACGCGTATTTGTTAGTGAATATAAAATTGTTTTATATTGTGTTGATTTTTCGGTTGAGTGTTTATGGATTCTGGTCGATGTGTGGGACACCATGTCATCGATAGGGGATTCTAAACTCTTAAACAAGATAAACCAACACAGTATTGTTTTAAATAGGGTAAATGAAATAATTTTACCGAAACTATTTTTGTATATAAAGGAAACAATTTTTCATAAATTATTATAGTATATATAGATGCTTGGTTGTTCGAAAGTGATAATATTAAATTAATATCATTGTTGTATAAGAATTGAATAAGAAATTGAAGATGACAACCAAAGATTAAGGAATTAATTAATAAATAAATGGGATTTGTAAATGTGATTTATAATTGAATAAGCAATTGAAATCATAATTAAAACTAAGAAACAAATTCATATACAAATGAGATTTGTAAATGTAAACTATAAATTTGATTCTAGTGTGATTAATAATTAAAATAAGATAAAATTCCAAAGTAATGCTTGAATATAAATTTAAAGGATTTGGAATTTGAAAATTTAGAAATTTAAATTCCTTTGAATTTGAAAATGATTCTCAAAATGTTGGGAAAAATAATATATATTTGAGAAATATTTTTGAATCAGATTTGGAATCAGAGAGATTTGGAATTTAAAAATATTTAAAGGGTTTTAAAAGAGATAAAAGCTTTGAACTTTATACGGTCGCTGGAAAATAATTCCGATGATGATCGCGACATCATCGGTGTTCATTTTCGAGTTTCCAAGAGGGGAATTGCAACCTGGATGTTTTGGATTAATGTTTGTTTGTGAAATTTGGTTTGATTTTGAAAATTCAAAGGAATAGTTTGATTCAGATATATATGTTTTCAAAATTGAATTTTGAACATTTTAGTAATGAGTTTAAACGTGTAAGCAAAAGGGATTTGAAACTAAATGTTGAACTTAAGTTTGAATGGAAAAATTAGTCAAGTTGGACTAAATAAAACAAAGTTTTGAGATTAAAATTAGTAAGTAACTGATTGACTTATATGGCATGTAAATGAACTGAAATTGGAAAGCATTAAAATGAAAAAATATATAATATCTAGTTAAAAGTAAAATGTGAATATGATTGACTGTAAATAGATGGAGAAGTATGAATATTAATAAGTGAGTAGCTTATAAAAAATTAAAAAGGGAATAAATAAGCCGGAATAAAAGTATTGGTATTCTAGGAATGAAATAAAAAAATAAAAAAAAATCAAAACTTAGGATATAAAGTAAGATTTAACTCAAGAAAATTAAATAAAATGGTTTTGAAGATAAATGAAAAAAATCAAGTATGGATTATAAATTGAAAGTGCGAATGAAATTGAATTGGATTAAAATAGACTTGGTGTGAGTTGTAAACAAATCCAATTCAAGCATAAATTGAATGGCCTTATTATTGATAAAATTCAATAATGAATTGTTAATGTGAATTAAAATTTAAAAATGGATAAAAGAATAAACTAATCGAATAAATTAGTAAAATGGTTGGGATTTGATCAAAGGGAAATCAAATCAAAGATTTAAATGGAGGTTGGTTGAATAAAATAAACTTAAGTTGTTGGGTGGAATAGTTTGAAGAAAATAAATAACTTAAGTAAATTATGAGATGGTTATTTAATATATTGGTTGTCGAGTTTAATAAAATGGTTTGGAATCAAACTTTTTGGATATAAAAGAAAATACAATGAAAAGATTGTGAATAAAATAAATTTAAATGGTTATAAAGCTTAAGTAATTATTTATTCACATTAATATTGTCGAATTACATAAGAAATTGGGATGAATATGAGTTTGTTTTGCTTAGAATGAATTAAATATAAGCGAGTAAGTTGTAAATCACTTAAACTGAATGGAATGGTTTGAGAATTGGTTGTAAGCAATTGTAATAAGTGTCAGAACCTTATATGTGCTTATGGAAATTATATAACGTGCATTATATGTGAAATTTATGTGTTAGCTATTGAAAGTAAGTGAAATGTTAATAAATTGCATATATATAGTACTTATATGTTTGAATTGAGTAAGTACAGGTACCAGGAAGCCGTTTGGCTGGATTTGATCACGCAAAATGCTAAAATAATAAGCCGCTTGCTTAAAAATGCTAAATAAAGGTACGCCTACGCAATAAAATAGGAAATATGAACTGTTTTTGTTTTTCCGACCGTGTGGGTCGATGTATATATATTTATATCTCTTATCAAATTGCAAAAGCTCCTTCGTACAAAGGAGTCTCTGCCAAAAAATTTCGAAAATTTTGGGAGTAAGAAAATTTTTGAATTTTTTATTTTAAAAAATTCATTAGCAACAAAACGATTTCAAATTGGAAACCGAAATAAATTAGTGGATGAAACTAATTTAAAATAACGATATGGATCAGTTATAAATGGAAGACAAAATTCGATATTCAGAGTTGAAGATAAATTGAATTCGTATGGAAATGGGAGAACCAATTTGAATAGAAGCATATATAAACTAAAGTGGTGAATTGAAAATAAATATAAAAAGCATATAAATTACTTATATTGAACTTTAAAAAAATGAATGTGAATAAAAGATAATTGATATAGTTGATAATCAATTGAGATAAATACGTAGGATGTACGTATATTATTTTATTCGCATAGCAATTTGATCCCGTATTGAACACAGAATTTCGAGATAGTTATATCGATCCGAGTTAGGATTTTTCACTCGATTTTCGACGGTAAATCTTGGATATGGATTTTGATTGATTCTGGAAATTTTTTATCATAGTTGTGACTATGCAAGGAGAATGACGGTTTCTGATCAAGAAACTAGATCTGTGTCCGCACTAGGAAGTCGGGTGGACGATACTAGTTCGGAAGTGAAATTGTGTAATCGAGCAAGTGATCGGATTCGGTATTGCATACGAATACGAATGATGTAGGTACATCGTACGGGCTTAAATGAAATGAATATTGAAAATTTTGTAAAGAAGTGTATAAAATGATTTTGGAATCTGTAGTTGGATATGGTTAAATTGGATATATAGGTATTAAAAAGCAAGTGGGAAAAATTTGTATTTTTTATTTCAGAAGATAAATTTGAATTGCTCGACAAAAAGGTATGTGTTTAAATTTCTGTATGAAATTTGATTGGGTTTTTGATCTAGCCACTTGGCCTTTTGTTTTCTTCTGGAATTTGGGAGCCTGTAGAGGCATTTTGTAGTTGTACCGAGCTAGCCGCGCAAATGAGACGCTGACGAAATTTTTCATAAATTTAGAGAGTTAGAAATTTTTTGAGAAAGTTTTGATAATTTAAATTTGGATTTAAATTTAAGTTTGAATAAATGAAGTAAATAATGTTGTTGGAAACTATGGAAGGTTTTGGGAAGTTGGTTGAAGAAATAGTGGGTCTTTAATAAAAGATATGTACGGAAAGTTGATAAAACTGTTTGGTTTTTTTTGGAAAATAGTAATGGGTATTGGACCATTTTACCTAACCGGTAATTTCGGGGACGAAGTTCTTTTAAGGGGGGAGGTATGTGACGACCTAGAAATTTTAAATATTTGAAATTGGAATATTTAATTGATTTTAAATATTTAAAAGTTAATTTTTAACTTGAATTCAAATATCATCGTTTATTTGACAATTAAATTATTGAATTAAATAATTTGAAGTTGGGAAAAATGTTGAATCTGGAGTTTTAAGCTTGTTAAAAATAATTTGAAGGCTTATAAAATTTTAATGATAATATTGAAGATAATAGAATGGTTAAAATTTAATTTAAAGGTGATTTGTTCAATCTTAATAATATATCGTTTAAATTGAATTTAAAAATAGCTTTCCGAGGCACAGTCTCGGAATCCGATGAAACCAGTTCCATTGGATCCGTAATATTGTATTATTATCGGATTTCAAATTTCGTAATGATTGGAGTAGTTGTGTGAGCATACGATATATAAACACGCTGAAATTCTATATCAAAAATTCAATATAATAACTGATCCAAAAAGCTAACTTCTCCATACGATCGAATTAGGACTTGAAACCTTTTCCATTGCATTCGGAATAGGGCTATAACATTATGAACGCCTAGTGGCATGCATTGTTAGGGATTCGCAATTTTGAGTTGCGTAAATTGAGATATTTTGGAGATTTATTTAATTATATATTTATTGACCAGCCAGCTATTTTTTTTTCTTTCTTCTTCTCAAATACGCCACCTTTCTCCATCCAAACATGCTACTTTTCCTCTCTTTATTTTCAATCAGATCGTGCCTCGTTCCTCTTTAAAAATTATGATCTCATTCTCAAATAAAACGGAATGAAACACGTTTCCCCCCAATGCTTTCTTTCAGTTGAACGAAGACGAAACTAATTTCGTTCCGTATAAAAAAATAGAATAAAACCCAAAACAAAATCAGTGAAAAATAAAATCAAATCGAATGGCGTTCGAGCACGCATGGGGTTGATGGCGGCATGTTCGTGGGTGGTTCGATTGGAGTTCTGATGAGATGTGGCAAGTCGTACTCGAGCACGAGTGATGGTGGAGGGATCGCGGCTTTCGAGTAGTGGCAGAGGTGATTTCGATGATGCGTAGGGTTATAGCTCGAGTTGAGGTGAGCAGTCAGGGGCGTGGCGATGCAGCAGGTCGCGGCGGTGATTTTGTCAGTGGGTTTTCGAGGTGATTGGGGGAATGACTGGTGTGGGACTGGGCAGAGATAGGCAAAGTGGTGATTGCTCGCTGTTCGATTGGGTCATTCTCATGTTCGAACCCTTCGTGAGGTAAACCATAATTAATTAAATTGATTTCTGTGATTTGTCTAGTCCTTAGTATGTAAAAAAATGTATATAACTCAGCATTTTATATTTCTGCAAGGTGAAAAGACTTTTTATTTACTGAAAATGGATGCCTACAGAGGAAAAATATATGAAAGTGGGATTTTTAAAGGAATTTTATTTTAGAATCTAATGTGTGTGTGTGTGTATGTAGATAGAACAGAAAATGTGTATAGAAAAGGTTTGGAAATGTAGAAATCTTAAAATGGGAAGTTATATAAAATTAGTTTTTTGTGTAATCTATAAAAAAAACTTTTTATACATATGGTTTTAAAGGAAAAGAAATATTATTTATTATTGGAAAATAGGTTTGAATAAAATAATCGGTAAATCAAATTTTATTGAATGGTAATTGATAATTTAATTATTTCAAATATTAATAAATTGTATAAATATTTATACAAGGTCCAAAAATTGGGAGATAATGGTCGAGATGGAAGTGGATTGCAAATAAAATCAACGGTGGGTTAATCTCACTCATCTGGTCGTTATTTAAATTTAAATGGCTAAATTTGAATAATTGGTTGAATGATTGAATTGATTTGATGTGCTATATTATATATAGTATTATATAGTATATATTGGATGATTGATTTCCCGCATTATATAGCGGATGAGACCCTATGCGCAAATAATAGCCAATGATATTATATTAATTCCATATAATGCGATATTCCACCTTGAAGTGGAATTGGTATTATTGTATTGTGCTAACATCTGTGGATGCAGGGAAACAGGTTGGAGGGATCCAACTGGATTCTTTAAAATTTATAGATTGTTTAAATATTCTGTGTTATGAATATTTGATATCCTGTGATGAATTATATCGATAATTGGAATATTGAATGATATGGTTTGCTTGAATATATTTCAGTACATAGAGTTATCAAAATATATAGAATTTGATTTTTGAAAGAAAATAAAAGAGTGAATTTTTACGTAAAATAATCATAGAGAATTTGAATAAAAGAATGAACTGGATAAGAATAAAAGCGATTTTAAAATTCTAATAAATGATTCCGAGTATGGAAGAAAAAAATGATTTTGAATAAACAGGAAAATAATGAATTATAAAACTTAATCGATATTATTTAAAGGGATAAAGAATTTATTTTCAAAATTTAGGGTTTAAATTTATTTAAAAGGATAACGAAGGAATTTTGGAAATCTGAAATTGGTATTTTTCAGTTAAAAGATTTTAAACCATAACTAAGAAATAAAAATTTGAGGTTAATGGGTTTTGGAATAAATTGAGTAAGTGAAGAAATTTATTTCAAAATGAAGTAAATCGGGAATCGATTTGGAAATTGTTCTAAATATTTGGAATCGGAATTTTAAAAGGAAGTTGAGTATATAAAACTTATAAACTTAGTTTATAAAGGTAAAACAATATATTTCGGTGGATATTTGGAAGAATAAATTCACGGTAGGAATTTATTTAAGCAATGAGTAAATTTGGTTAAAAATAAATGGTGGTTTATTTTTATAAGATGTGGAAGGGAAGCGTATTTCCCTGAATAGCCAAGTACGTTTTAAACAAATTTTAAGTATAACTGAAAGGTTTTAAGTTGTTTAAAAGTATGTTTAGAAAACTTATTATTTCTAAATGTTTAAATTCTAAAGTAAGTATTTTCTTTTAATCTATTATAGCAATAATTATTTAAAGGAGGTTTGGTATTATGTTTTAAAAGTTAGAAATTCAGTTTTATATCGTACAAAGTAGTTTTATTTTAAGTATTCTTAAAATATATATTTTGAATAAGTATTAAGTAAGTTTTAATTTAAATATTTTAATGGATATTTTAAAATAAAGTGTTTTAAATTATTTTAAAAATCTAAAGTTTTGTGCTTGGCGTTTTCAGTGGAAATAAATATTTGGGAACTCATTCCATGAGAAGAGTGTGGTTTGAAAACTGTTTTCAAAAGGGTTTGAAAGGTGGAAATATATCTTGTGAAGATATTTTGAGGATTAATGAATAATTTGGTGAAATTATTTATGTTGGATGGTTGTATGTGAATACTGATTGATAGCTAAATAACCGACTATCAATATTGGCCAATGCGCTCATCGTTTCGAAGAGACCGGAATCGGGATTTATTTCTCAAAATCCACTTCGATCCGGTTTGTTCGTTTCCGTCCAAAAACGAGTTCGGAGTCGAAGATGGAGCAGTGAAGTGCAAGGGCTAGTCGCTACTAATCCTGAGGATGATTTCCAAAATGGATGTAGTAGGAATAGTGCCTTCGGTTCCGTTCGAACCCAGGACGAACTTGTATGGACGAATGCTTTCGGAACATCGTCAGGTAGACGATGGGAATTCTAAGTGAAACGTTCTAAAAGGTAACGCTTAGCCTCAAGCCTCATCAATCAGGAATGACTGAAAATCAGGGGTTATGCAGCAAGGCTCGGTGGGTAGCGCCCATTAAGGTTAGGTCATCCCTGTCTAGATGTCCCTTTCATTTCGGCTTAGTGGTGCAGTTGCTGATCCCAACCGTGGGGTGATCTTACTTGGGATTATCCTGTAAGGGGTAGTCCCAGTCTTGTATTGCATGGATTTGGAGTAATCCTCGGTAGGGTGATCTAGGCCACGTACTGTGACAGGTGGTACCTCAGTGCCTAGTCATTAGTTGGAAATCCGTTCTCCCTACGTGCCTTTACGATTTTTGTTTGTATTACCCACTTTGTGGCTAGTAGCTGGAATTTAATCATGTAACAATTTTGGCTATTTTAATAAGTATTTGTAAATAGACCCTATTATAATATCAGAGGATTTTATAAAAAGGGTTTTGGCTATCGTAAGGTAAAAACCCAACATGTTTATTTGTGGTGTGGTCTTACGAGATGCTTTAGATTTTCAAAAGAATATTGAAACTTTAATAATCAAATTTAGTGTGATTTCTCACGCTTGTATTCCAGACCGACCGAGTATTATAGGATACAGGAAAGGATTCTATGGAGTTCAGGAGAAGAGCAGGATGGCGATACGTACTTCCATACTTGATTATTATTCCGCTGTGTATTTAGTTTGAGGACATGTTTATATGACTGTCCAGATTGTATGTTATGGATGTTGTTGAACTCTGATGGTGTATTCTGGTGATGTATATATAAAACAGATATTGTTTTCTTTAGTGTAAAAATCTGTTATTATCTATTATATTGTATTCCGCTGCGATGGTAAGATTCTGATGTTTTTTTCTATTTTCTTCTTCTACCTCTTCTTCTTTAACCATAATGATTCGTATTTTCGTTCATCTTGTGTTAATTGATGGATAATAGTGTCGACTCAAAGAGTACGGAACTGCGGGTCATTTCAATACTGCTTCCCAGATTGCTCTAAAGAAACCTTACTGCTTGGCTACTCATAAATTTTTTAGGACCTAAGTGTTTAAAGGAAAGAAATAAAACTCCGGATTAAACATGGGACTAGTGTGAGTAAATCATATGTTTAAGTTTGTAAAAACCTTCAAATAAAAGGTATCTCATAAAGCCATACCGCATATAAACATGGACGGGTTTTTACCTTACGATAATCAAAACATTTCTATATAAAGTCCTCTGATGTTATCATAATGTTTAGGTTCAAAATATGGAATCATAGCCGAAATTGTTACATTATTAAATTCTAGCATAATAGTTATACAATCAAGTGCGGAGGCTCGTACTGGAAAATATGTTCCAACTATGAAAGGGTAAGGGTCTACCCACCGAATCCGTACACTTCTAGATAAAATGTACGGGAGGCCACAACGCATTGCACCTCTGCTACTCAGGACCGGCCCTACCCCTTACTAGGTAGCGCCGAATATGATCACCACTTCGTTGCGATCAACAACCACAAAAAGGGATCCTGAAGCTTACATAGAAATATCGACACCAGATCTTAGGATGATCGTACCCTAACGGAAGCAACCTACATAGCCTTACTGCATGCCCCTGCTTTAGTCATTTTCTCAGTTGATGAGGCTTCAGGCTACGATTACCTTCTTATAGAAACCATCTTGGAATGCTAACACTACCCTCCAAGAAGCAATGCAATGTTAGCATTCATCCATACAGGTTGTTTCGGGGTTGAACAAACATTCAACATTTGTCATCTTCTATTTTGGAATCACCCTCTGGAAGAGTAGTACAACTTCATAACATACTTCATAACAATCCATCATGAACGTTATTAGTTTGGAGTGGTTCGGATAAATTTTACTTATCTGAAACTGATGTCTCCAAACTAAGCGACAATTCCGGCTAACTCAATTCTTGTTCTTTTGTAAGTATACAATCAATATTTGAGTCCTCACCGGGGAACGCTAATATACACAACATACTTCCTATGTTAAAACATGTCAAGTTATAAATAGCAGGCAATCCGCTACTTAGGGTAATTATATAGAGTTCGCATGTGGATAACCATATGCTTAATTTAAACATGACCCATTGATTGGAATTAACCCTCCCATATCTATCACATTTCTGATATTTCGGCCTTACTCTATCCCTCGCATAGAAATAAATTCTAGATCTCACAAACAGAGGATCAGTCTACTCATCGGCTTTTAGTGCTAGCTACAGTTTGACTTACTTCCTGTAAATGTGCCATTATATTATCATTGGTTTCATATTTATCTGAGGTTACTTAAGCGTAATCGATAAAGAAATCCTTTAATCTAAAACATTTTTGAAAAAGAAAGATAGTCTTAAAAACTGATATTTTGAAATAAAAATGATTTTTAAATTAAAAACCCTTATGAATTGGTTAAATAACAAATTAACCTTTATTAAATAATAATTAAATCTTAATTAAGTCTTAATTAAATTTAAGTTAATCAGTAGTTAATTAATTCATAATTAAATCCATTTAATTAAAATTAGTTAATAATTAATTTTAATAAATAATTTAACATAATTAACAATTACTTATTAATTAAATAATAATTATATTTAATTAATTAACTAATTAAAATTAAATTAATTGATTAACTCTTAAATATTAATTACCTTTATTGACCAATAATTAAGTACTAATTAATTAATTAATCAATCATTTATTAAATAATTAATTAATTAATAATTTATTAAATAATAAATTAATTAAATAATAGTTACGTTTTTAATTACTTAATATAAGTTAAAAACACTTTCCAAAAAGATTTCTAAGTGAAAGCATTTTTAGATTTTGAAAAGAGTTCATTTCCACGAACGGCACTTATAGCGACCATTACTATACGACCCGAAATTTCCAAACTTGAAATTTGTTTTCTAAGTCTTCTTTAAACTTTAACATTTTAATTACTAACTTGTAAACATAAAGATGTGGGTTTTAAACTAAACAAGTTTAAACTTAAATATATTTTCAAAATTTAAGTCCAGAGTTCAAACTTTCAAAGAGGGATTTCATAAGTCGCTTAAGTTAGCAAAAATGCTAATTTTATTAGCACAAAAAACATATACCAAGATCATAATCAATAACACTACTACATCATAAAAACATAATTCTAAACATAAGCAAGATCATATCATACTAGTTTACTACACTTAACTTTCGATTTCAAGCTTATACAACACCATATACAAGCATACTTATATACAACCAAATCAATACCATTTCCAAGTATACTTATTCATAACCAATTCAGCATCATAACTACTCAAACAAGCATCATATTTAACTAATAAATATACATCATGTATAAAGTTAATAGCTTTGAATAAAGGCGAGAACTTTACTCACCAAAAGTCGACGAAACTAAGCTAACTTTTCCTATAACTCGAACACGGCCTAGGCCTTTGCTTCGAGCTTGAAAAAAGATGAAGCCTTTAAGTGGTTTATGGCCATAAAAGGTAAGGCCGTAGGTAATAGGGTTTGGCCTTGGCAATATAAGGTGGAAGTGGAGTTGATTTTTGGAGAGGAAGTGAAGTAGATGATGAAGAAGTGTTTTTAGGAGCTTTGGAAGGAATTAAAGTGGAAATCTAAGGCTTTTCAAAACTTTGGAATATATTAGAAAGCCATGAAAGACTTTCTTAAGATCTTAGGAAGTTTGAAGATGAAGATAAGAATGAGGAAAAATGAAAATAAGTTAAGAAAAATTTCTTTTATAATATGTTAACAAGTAAATTTACTAAAATACACTATGTACTTTACCCCCCTCTCACACTTTGCCACCTCACTTCTTTTGTCCCCCTCCCTTCAAATCAAATCCAAAGTGCATTTATTACCTAAGTACTTCATGTTTCTAAAGATATGACAAGTTATGTCACTTTTATTTACATTTACTTTTTGTTTTTTTTAACATTTACATAAAAGGCCATATCATATATTTTATATTTGTTAGGTTAATATGTACATTTATATATTAAAAATCCTAATTCATTTATAAATTTGTGTGTATGTGTTACAAAAATGTGCATAATGCTTTCCGACAACTTTTCGATGCCTAAAATTCGAAAATTCGAAAAACGATTTTCGGGCATATTTTTCTTTGAACAAACTATTTTAGTAAAAAAATTTGAAAATGATTTCATCATCATTAATTATTATTTAAATTTTTTTATTTTCGTTATAATATCAATTATTTGAATATTTAAAATTAATTAAATATTCGCAAATCAAAGCAATGAAATTCCAGGTCATTACAAAAAATATTTCACCATCTTTAGTTATTATTTAGAAAGAGTTTATTTGACTTATAAAATCCATTAATTAGTTAATAAAAATATATTTAAATATTCATTATTATGGTAATTAAATTCTAGGTCATTACAATGTTGCTATTGCTTATGATATGGATAGCTTGTGTATTTCTCTTTTATCAGCATGCTTCCCTTTTGAACTATGTAAGAACAAGATAGGTAAAGGGAAGCAAGAGATTACTATTTCATTTCTTGCACACCTGCATTCGCATCGAGGTAGTAAGCCGCTTACAAAAATAAATATAAAACAAAATGCTAAAGAGGTACGTAGTAGATTTAGAAATTTGGTATTTTGATTGATTGATGATATTATGCCCCAGATATGGAAGGCACTTGGCTTGTATTTTCTTTTGTTGATTTGGACCAGTTGTGACGAGTTATAGTTTTTCGAATCTAGCCGTGCAAAGGAGGTGTTGCCAAATTTTTTTGCGATATAAGGAACTTTAAAAACTCATTTTTATTAATAATTTCTAAACCATTAGAGTTTGAAGATATTTTCTTCCTTTGGGAATTTCGGAGACGAAATTCTTTTAAGGAGGGAGAATGTACCAACTCAGAATTTTACCATTTGGATTTTGAATATTTAATTAATTTTAAATATTTAAGTAATTGGTTTTTATAGTTTAATAACATGATTTCAAATATAGAGATTATTTAAATATTTGAATTGTGAATTAAATATTAATTAAATGGGTTTAATAACCTTATTTTACTCCTTCAATTTAATGAATAATAATGGTGAACTCATTTTGTAAATCATTTACAATAATAAATAGTTCAAGTAAATAACAAGAAAATCAATTGCTAATGAAACGATTTGATTTTTATTATAGTGTTTTTAATTGAATTTATAGGATTTTTCCTTAATTTTTAATTTGGAAAACATTTTAATTGTCCTTTGACGATTTTTCAATAAAAAATGTATTTTTTTAGATTTCATAGAATAAGTTAACTATGTATTTTACTATTGTTATGAGATGATGTCACATTTTTGTATGCGATCGTATTTTTGTTTTATCGTTTGTAGTTCGTACGTGAATGAAATTCTGTGCGGCAGGATGTTGAAAATTGTAAAATAACACATCCTTGACACCTAAACCTAAATTCATTTTTCTCTATAATTTTTCATGCTTGCCTCTCTTTCTACTTTCTACGTCCAGTAAAAGAAAAGTAACATCCTCTTTCAAAAATAAAAATCTAATAATCCACTTCACGAAAAATTAAAAAGGTGGATTCTTTGAATTTGTGGTATTGAGATCTACATATTCATATCCATTTCTTGGTGTCTGGTAGTGTTTGGGAATGATGGATATCAGATTGGCCGATCTAGGTTTTAGAGGTGACGGAAATGAAGGCAATGTTTAAAGAGATGGGGGACCTGGTTCAATTCCTCCTGCCGAGATGCACCTGCCAGCACCAACCTCCAAAGCTCCGACTTCCTCATGGCGATCATGACTTTGGGGTACCTGAATTGGGAGCTATAGTTCATGGTTATCAGGGAGGGACCAAACTTGGCGTTTTTGGTTTAGTCATGGTGAGCGCATGAAGTGGAGGCCGATAGAGGTGGTTATGGGCGATTACGTGGAGGGACGTAAGAGAAGGGAGGAGAGAAAGGAGTCGGTGGTGATTTGTGCATGTTTGTGCACTTGTTCGAGCTGGGAATAATGGATTTGGGAAGAAGAAGGATTTAAAAATTAATATGTGTAATTAAAAGTTAATTGTGTAATTAGTGAATTAACTTAATTATCTAAAGCTGATTTCTTATAAAACCAATAACTATCTCATACGAGGTCAGATTTGGACATGGTCAGTTGTGTTGGACTTGTAGGAATGTAATCTATGCATTGGAGCAAGTTCATCAATTTGAAGCAAAAGGAATTTCAGACTAAAATTGAACGTTGGACCAAACTGGAACACGGAAGCGTCAACTGAAGTTTCGGTGAGTTTACTCACCTCTAAATAAATTATATGATACATGTTTTGCTATAAATTATCTTTGAATTCTTGGATGATAGTTCATATTACTGTTTGATTATTTGTTTGGATTTAAATTCCCGTATGAAAAGCGGATGGCGTAAAATAACCATTGTGTTGCAAGAAACAAAAACGAAAGGAATGTCGTAGTGACGTAGTGAATAGGCCGCTATGAAACACTTTGAAATACACATTCATATGTGTGATTTACAGCAGACTTTTGTAGAGAGACTATAAGAGGTTTCTCTTCATTATTAATTTACTATTACATGCATGTTGCTTATATTCTTATGTTGCTTATTGTGATGTTTGGCTGAAAAAACTGCGACATACTATATGAAATGTCATCCCATTGAACCTGTGTTGTGTGGAGAACTTGAGCTTGAATTTTCACAAAATAAATGTTTGGTCATGTTTTTGCTCTTTGAAAATTGTTTAAACTATGTTTCAAATATTTTGAGAATTTTGAAAATAAAGGATAGATGTTGGTTCAAAATTTATAAAAGAAGTTATAAATTTAATTAATTATCTTTCGGGATAATTAATGTTGTTTAAACTGATAAAGAGAATATAAATTTGACTTATTATCTTTCAAGGTTATTAATGTCAATGTAAATTTATAAAAATTATAAATTGGATTTAATTATCTTTTGGGATAATTAATGTTGTTTAAATTTATAAATATTATTTACCTAAAATATTTTGTAAATTCTTTTCATATGGAGTTTTAAGGATTGGATAAGTATTTGAAAAGAAGTGGACGTTTAAATTTATTCTTAATTATTATTTAACAATAAAAAGGTTGATTAATCATTTTTAATAACAATGTTATAAATTAATTAATCATTTTTAATAATGATGTTTAAGATTTATTAATCATTTTAGTAAATGATGTTAAAATTTAATTAATCGGTTTAAATAAAGGCGTCTAAAATAAATTATCCGATTTAATAAAGGTGTTAACGATAATTGATTGAGTTATTAAAAGAGTTATAAAGTTGATTAATTCTCTTGTGATAATTAATATGGTTTTAATTTATAAAAGCATCTTGATTGATTTATTATGTTCTGGGACAATAAATGTTAAATAAGAAAATATTTTAAATTGAATGGTTTGAAAACAAAGCTAAGTGTAAATTGTTTTGGCTTTATAATAAACAATATTTTAATGACATTGATTATTGACCCTTCTTTTTAATACGCTTAAAAATATAATTTTCTCTTTAAAAAGAATATTTCAAAGAGTGTTTTTAAAGTGTTTTACAAAAAATTATGATGTGAAAACCAAACATGAGTTTGGTTTTAAAAGTTTAAAAGTTTGATTCGGTTACGGAAAAGATAAAAACTTTAATTTTCGTAAACGGTGTCGCTTATATGGAAAGAATTTAGTCATACACTCAGCACTAATTATAATGACCCAGATTGTTGAATGGTTTATAATTAAATATTGGAATTATTTAATTAATTGAACTTTGGACTTAATTTGAATAAAAATAACTTCGAAAGCTAAATTTAAATTCTTTTTAAATAATAAAATGTTATTGTAAATTTTAATGTATAATTTAAGTAATTAAAATTGTTTTAAGAATAATGCGTCTTAATTAATGTGTGAAATTATCACTTCGGGGTATTGTCTCGGATTTTGACGAAACCAGTACCATTTGATCCGGAATACAGAATTGTTATACATTGATGAGTTTCATGATGATTGGACGTCCTATGTGGTCGTGCACGTTCAAAACGCGTTGCGTTCAAATCAAGAGAATAAAATATAATAAAAATTGCCTATAAATACATCATCAACTCTAACCTAACTTTTAAATTCCCTCTGCCTTTTCTTTTTAAAACTTTTCCTGCCGCCTCATTTCAATTTCTTTCTTCAATTATTCAGAGAGTTTTAGACCACGAAAACCAACGTTGTTTGATAAGTTGGCCTCGTGGAGGAGTGAGCAACGTTTTGGTGTGTGTTTATTTGTGTGCGTTGATGGTTGGTGAATATGTATAGTTAAGGCTAGGGCTCGACTAGGGTGACAATTAAAGAAACACTTGTCGAAGACGATTGTGGCGATGGGTTTCAGGCGAGAAGGGCTACGATTTGGAGGATTACAGGGTGGTGCGGCACTGTAACATGGTATGCGACATTTTACTGTAGCGGGGTTAGCCGAAGTCGCGATTTAATGTGATGGTCTGAAGTCGAATTGGTTATTTCATTTGACTCAAGGAGCGAATAGGAGTTGAACGGCGATATGTAACGACCTGCCTTTTTGGACGTTTTAAGCAGATACACATGCCGGACCCAAACCATTCAAAATGGCCGATTGTTATGGGGTAAATAAGAAAAAGAGAAAGAAATAAAACAAATACAGAATCTCGTAGCGGAATGACAAAATATAATAATCAAACAACGGTTCATGAAGCTGTTTTACAAAACATTTGATTATACTTATACAACAAAGAATCAGAGTTACAACAACAGCGATAAATAATATTGCAGCAGAAAAGTATGATGCAGTGGGAATAATATATGGTACAACATCTTCGTCTTTGTCCTCCAGAAATAAGGTCGTCAAATCCTGAAATCCTCAGGCTGATCCGAGCGAATTGAAAAGATAAAACACTTGAGTTATAACTAAAAGATCTTATGTAAGTTAAATCACCGGTAAATAAATATGAGTGAGACGACGTCAGAGATGTTTACGGGGTTTGACATCTCCTTTCCAGTATCTAACATGAGTACAACGACCTAAGAGATGTTCGAGATTCACATCTCCTAAGGATCCGTTAAACTATCTACTATGTAGTACAATACGCTATTATAATATGTCTACAGTAAAGTAAAGTATTAAAATATCGTTAAGGCATTACCCATATCCCCCTTAACACATTTTATATATTCCCATAGTCTATACAGTACCGTGCGCTCCTACCATAAACTAGAGGTTTACACAGAGGGCACCCCATAGGTATGGTGCAAAACAAACTCATAGAAGGCGTGCTAGGGCATGTGAACACGGCACTCGAGGCAATGTCATGGTAGATATACCAATTGCACTCCTGGACTGGTGGTAACGCATAGCAGCTACTACCGCCCACCTAGGAACACACTCCCAAATCAGGAATCAAGAGTGGCTACCAAATCAATCATAAAGTCAGAATATAGTATCGAAGGAATGTGCCCGATCGGAGAAATGACCTCACTTGGCCCGGTATAGCTTCTGTTTTAGCCTCGTCAAGCTGACTCACGGGAATCAGGGCCACGTAAATACCTTACACATAATCGTTCCCCGAATTATCCTACTTAATTTTTGGAATCTCCACTACGTATAGAGTTGTTAATGTGGTTTTTGGAATTGGCAGAGGGTATGACAATACCCGATCCCAGTCTACTTAACAACCAAATATTTATTACACACCGGATGATTCTTTTAAATTTCAAAAGTCAATTCACACTTTATATCAAAATATCATATTTTCAAAGCCATATCATTTTCGAAATCATATTTACTTCCAAATCATATCCACTTTTTAAATTCATATTCACTTTCAAATCATATTTCACTTTCAAAACCATATTTACTCGATATGTAAATTTTCACTTCAAAATCATCATATTAAATTAATTATAACATTTAAATTCCAACTTAGGTTACAACATCATTTAACCGTATTTGCATTTAAACAAGTGAATTTGAATATAAACATTTTCCTCTACTTAGTCTAATTTTTTTAAAAATAGTCTAAATAATTATAACAGTTAAAATAGTCATAAATAGTTGAAATACTCTAAAATAGTTTAGTTATAAATTAAAGATAATGTTAAATTGATGTAAGATAGTTAAATAATTTGAAAATAGAATAAATATAATTGAAATAGATTAAATAGCTTTAAAATAGATTAATCATATTTAAAATAAGTTCAAATGGATTAATTAGTTTAAAATAACTTAAATGGTTTAAAATAGGTTAAAATGATTTAATATAGTTAATATAGGTTAAAATAGTTTATCAGTTGAACATCTTAATAACTAAAGTCTTTAAAATAATATATTTTTAAAACAGTTTATATTAAAATAAGACCTTGAAATTTATATCAATTTAACTATTCATTTTATTCCAACATATGTGGGCCATTATAATTCCAAATCAACAAAATCTAGTTTCGAATCTTCAATTCAAATTCTTTCCAATCCATGTTTGAAAATATCAATTTAAATTTATTCCAACTTCAATACATTTCAAATTTATATTTTCAAACCAATTCAATAACTCAGTTCCGATAAAATTTCGTTTATACTTAAAGATTCAAGTTTAAACTTTCAATTTAATTTCTTAAAGCAGTTCCCTTAAACCAATTCACATTTCAACAAAAAACCTAATTTTCCAATAATAATTCAATTTATATAAATCAAATTTTATTTCAAAATATCATTTAACTGGATTCAAAATCTAGAATTTAAAATCATTTAATTTAACCAAACCGGTGTCCGTATATAATTCTCTACTATAGGGTCAAGTGATACGGATATTTATCATTTCAATTCGCAATTTAAAATTTATGATTATATATCATTTCAAACCGAAATCTCAAATTAATATAAAATCCATAAAATCGCTCGAGTCTATCATTTCAACCCATAATGATTTTCTCCTAGTTCATAGATCGTTCAGATATGTATCATTTCAACCCAAGGGAACTTGCAGTTATACAATATAAAATACAACATCTAGTCATCCAATATCAACAAATTAAATATTCATCACAATTATCATCCAATTCAATCAATGACATCAATAGATAACTAGAAATCAATATAGATATTAAATTTGACAATTTGAAATTCAATATTAAATTAAACGATAATTAAATACGATAAAAGTCAACTTTAACCAGAAATGACAATTTAACAACCAAACAGCAATCAATAAATTCCTAATCACATTAGAAATTTTATTTAACTAACATAAGAAATTTTAGAAGTTGTGAGTGGATTAAAACACTCACCTTTGATTGTTAATCGAATTTAAAATCTAACTTAGCGCCCAAATTCAAACAGTTTAGTATTCATCCAAACCAACGTCAAATGGTCCTGAATTTCAATACGATTCCAGCGGAATAAACTGCGTATTAATTGGACCTCGTATGTGAAATTTAGTAACATTAGAACATTTAGAATTTAAATTTTAAAAGAAATAAATAAAAATAAAAATAAATAGGGGAAAGCCATGTGCACCACCTGCTCCAAAATTTCACCACATAAATGAATGACTCCAACGTTGACCAAGAAGTTCCACCGCCGTAGACCACTAGCGCCTCAATCACATACAAAGTCGAACTCACCTAATCGAGGTGCACCTTCGCCTGGCCTCCGCATAACCCCCGGTCCCACCATTCAAGCGCCGCTGCCAGCCAAGCCATAGGGTTTCGAAACCCTAAAACTTAAATTCCGGTGGCCTCGGTTGATGTTTGGCGATGCGACCACCATAGAACAACTCCAAACAGCAAACGCTATGATACCAATATCTTGATTTTGTCAATTGATCCCCGAATCAAAAATACCCAATTTGGTGTTTAAGGTTCACGAATTTTGAGCTTTGACCGAGTTTTCCAAATGATTCGAACATCTTTTCCAAAAACGAACTTGACGTAGATTCGTATCATTGTGATCTTTGATATATATTTTTTCGATTTTTTTTGAGGAGTTTGATTTACGGTTTGATTTTTGTTTTGAAATTTTGAATTGGGAATTTGCTTGTCTGCCATTGAGAAGAAGAAGCGGACATATGAAACTGTATGTACAGTCAAATGAGATAAGGAATAACTAGGGTTTATAACCGATTATTTATAAGTGGAGCTGAAAAATAGAAATGAGTGGACTAGATGAATTACAAGTTGAACGATAAACAACCGGAAAAACTCGTTTTGTCTACGGAATGAAAATGGGTCATCAAATATTTCAAAATAGATGTTTTTGATGATTTCAAATTCAATGGAACAAATTTCAAGTCCTAACTCCACCATATGAAGAAGTTATGTTAAAATCAGCTTATTTCAAATTGATTTCAATTAAATCAATTTTTAGGCAATTCGAGTCCCTACAATCAAATGACAAGTCTAATCGCTACGAAACTTGAAATCCTACAATAATTTACTATTACGGAACCGAAGAAACTGATTTCGTCAAAATCCGAGACATTGGCCAAAATGACTATTTTCACGTTAATTAAATAAATTTATATTAAATCACTTTTCAATTCAAATTTAACTATTTACAAATTCTATCATTTTAGATTACTTAGTGATTTGTAAATCTTTAAAACAAATTTCCACATCAATTTATTATTGAATATTCCACCAATTTAAATGTTAAATTTCAATTTCAACAAATTCAATAACTATAAATTTAATTTTCAATAATTCCATTTAATTGAACTTTCATCCTATTATTCAATCTACTATTATCAAATGGATGAAATTAACATTGGTTCATGATTTATTACACTAATATTCTCAAATTTCGTCTTAATTTCCATTAACGTAATATTCAAATATTTAATCTCATTTAATTGATATTAATCCAATTATTATAATTTAAATTCCTATATATTGATAAATCTTAATTTCCATTCTTTTTATCCAACCAATTGTCATATTATGAATAAAATTAGCATTATTTTCAATTATTACTTTAATTTACAATAACTTAATAAATTAGATTTATAGCAATTGATTTTCAATTTAATTTTAAAGCCCAAATAAATAGGCAACCTATAATAATTGTCACCCTTCGACTTTTAATCACATTTAGGTTTATTATTTACAACAAATGTTACAATTGCTTTCATAACACAAATTTTATTAAATTACCATTAACTATACTATTTCATTAATTAATTCAATATTTACATTGGTTTTCCTATATTCAATTTACAACCAAGCATAACCTTTACATTATTTCAATTGATTGGAATTTCATTTAAGTTGCTAGTAATTAACTTACATTAACATAATTACCTTTCATCTTGGTTATTATTTCATTAATAAATCCCAAATTTTAATTTCTTCCAAAATTAAATCAAAAATCTTATTAAATTAACTAATTTAAATTATCGAAATTTACGGATCGTTGCATGATAGTTAGGTGGTCTCTGGTAGTAGGATGCAAGGCTTGATGCTTAGGCCATGGATTTAGGGCACACAGTCGAAAATCGAATGGCGACATCTAGTGCCAAATAAACGGGTCTGGTGAGAGGAGAAGTCGAAGAGAAGTTTGATGGTGCGGTCGACTTACGGTCTCATTGAGCGGTGGAGAAAGGAGGGTGCACGATCATGGGATGTGCACGTTTCTGTTCGTGCACGGATGATTTGAATGGGAAGGAGAAGGATTGGGGGTAAGTTAATAAATTAGTGTTTAATTAATTAATTAAGTTAAATAATTATATTTATATAACTAAATTCTTATAAAATCCGTATCTGGTTCATACGAGGTCCGATTGAGGCATTGTCTTCGCCGTTGTGTTTGCATCGGGATTATCTACGTAGTGAAGTTAGATTTGTCGAGTTCGGAGCTAGTGGGAATTAGTCAACATCGTGTTCAATTTTGGACTATTCGGAAACGCAAAAGCATTAATTAGTGCTTGGGTGAGTTTTACTCACCAGTTAATTATGTATTATTATATATATAATCGTTGTTGTATTGAAAATATAAATTATATAACAAATAATGCATGTTATTACCTTTGGATCTAGCCTTATTTTGAAAAACAAGTGAGAACATTATTATTGAGTATAATATCTCTATATGATCATCTATAACATGTATCGTGGCCCGGAGTGCTTGTATAGATGTTTGACATTGCATATGAAAAGTGATTGTGCAATATTTGTGCTAGAAATGATTTAGCCATTATAAACATGCTTTGAAATCCTTGATAACTGACATATATTCAACTGGATCAATGGGATAAATTATGGGAAGTTGTGGGAATATGTGTGTGTGTGTGTGTGTATGTGTGTATTGGGTTGTTTTATACACGTTTGGGTGTATTTGACATAAATGGATTTGGTTTGGACATTTGTAGTAAGTTGGAAATGGAAATGGAAAAGTGCTAGAAGCAAAAAAGTCGCGATGGCTGCACTTTGAAATCGCTGTGATCTGCGATTTTAAAGTTAACTTTGAAAGACATCCTAGGGCTTTTTCATGTCCGATTAATAAGTACTGTTAGTGTACTAATTATGGGAAATTATCAAGGTTTAAATATATTTTGAAAATCATTTATGGATTTATAAAGTGATGGTTTTAAATTATAAAACAGGTTTTTAAATGGGTTTGAAATAAAAGGTTTTAAAATATATTATAGGTATTTTTAAAAGTATGTTTTATTATATATATGGTTTTAAAAGTTATTAAAGATTTTATTTAATAAATAAAAGGATTTTATGTTATAATATTTTACAAATGGTTTATAGTATATTATTAAATGTCTTAGTTTTATAAATAAATTAGTATACATAAATATCTATCTTTTTAAAGGTATTTTAATATAAATAGAATTTTTAGAAAGGAAGTTTGGTATTTATAAAAGGATGTAAATTAGTTTTTGGATTATAGCATTTAGGTTATAATGGATTGTTTTGTAAGTTGACTTAAAGGGAGTTTTGGGATTATAACACTTATGTTATAAGGAATTGTCTAATAAATTGATTAAAAGGTATATAGCATTGTTTAATAAGTAAAGTTATACTTAGAACTTTAAATGGATGTTTTAAAGTTAATGGCAAGTATAAAAGTGATTTTGGATTTATGTTATCGATGTTTGTGCAACATCTATTTTAACCCATTTAACTGTACTTTTGAAAAGTGAATGGATCTTTAAAATAGTGTTTTAAATATAACGGGATAGTAAAAAGGTTTTGGTTTGTCGTAAATAATGTGTTAGTGACATTTGTTTTTAAAACCTTGTGTAATATTTTTAACTCTTAAAATATAGTAAATGAGTTTGGAAAATACTCTTTAATAATGGAATTTTAAAGATAAATAACAAGTATGATTTGGTTTGGGTTTGTTGTGGCAATGTGTTAGTAACATTTGCCTTTAACCCATTTTGGTTATTCTTGTGAACTTTAATGGATCTTTAAAAGGAAAGTTTTAAAGATAATCATAAGTGAAATGGTTTGGATTTGTAGTGACGCTATTTGGGTAACATTTTTCTTAAGCATTATGAAATTGATTTGTTAATATACTTATGTGATTGAGATAAGTATATGAATACTTTTGGAAAGTGTTGAAATGTGTTGAAAATGAATAGTGAGATTTTAATCAAATAGTGGAGTTTCATTAATAAATGGAGTTTCATTTATAAAGGAGTTTATTGAGTATAAATGAGTTTTCTAATAAACGAGGATTTTAATTAATATAGGAAGACTAACTAAAAAAATGATTAAAATTCGTTTATATGACTTGAATGTGCCGGTTTGTTTAGACCATGCTTTATGTGTTACTACTTATGGACGGTATATAGGACAGAATCTCCCGTATGTGATTATTCTCGTTGTATTGGATTTTTTGTTTATTTGATAGTTAAAGAACGACCATCAAATCTTGGCCAAAATATACTCTGGAAATATCTAGAAGAAACACGAGAATTATATGGTACGGTTATCTTTGGTGATACCATATTGTACGTATAAACTTGTTTTGTACTTCTAGGCAATGATAAGGAAATCTATTTGCTTAAAGGTTAGAAGGTGATCTCTGACCTATGTATGTCTATTTATTTCTCACAGAACCGAGGTTGAGATTCTCAGAAAATCGATCGATTGGTTTTTGGAGCATCCAATAAGCGAGGGAGTGTACTTATATGAGATTACTTGAAACTTTAACCACTCCAAAACTATATATGTGTTCTATTCTTTGGAAGAGCTTCATGGTTTCTTAGTGGTTGGCTTCATGATGGCTTCGTGATTGGCTTCGTGATTAGTTCGTGATTGCTTCAAGATGGTTTCGCGATTGGTTCGTGATTACTTCGTGATGCTGGAATCTATGTGGAGATTCGAGATTTGATTGAGATGCTCGAACACATGTAGTGTTCATGATCTATTCAGGATGTGGGAGTCTATGTGTGATTTCCAGGCCTGTTGAAGTATGGGTCCATGTGTGATTCTGGGATCTGTTGAGGAATCCATGTCTAGTCCCAAAATCTATTCGGAATATGGAAATCCATGTGTGGTTCCATGACTTGTTCAAGTTGGAACTTGGGTAGAAGATTGATTTGGGTAGTGACTCATGGGTTGGAATGCCGGACGTAGCCTCATCATCGGTATGGTGAAAATTAGAGATATGAGACATAGCCAGTAGGGTTGGCAAACCCATAGGGCGCATGCGACTCCATTTCTGGGGATACTTATTGGGATACGAATGTGGGAGCGATGCATCAAGTCTTAGCAAGACCAGCTATGGGTTTCTTGTGATACATTCACTAGAGACGTATGACACTTTGGAAGGATATCTCTGATCCTTGTGCAGTAGTTCGAATTTGGCTTCCATGAAGAGATCTATATGGAAATCCTACACAATTAGAAAATACGCCTTAGCGGCTATGATGATATACCTATTATTGCTTTGATGTACACTCAATTGCATCACAGTTATGTGATTATTTATATTTCACACCTTAGACATTATTATATTATCACTAGATTTTATAATAGAATGGTTCGGTCATCGTATGGGAAAAACCCATCCGTGTTTATTGAAGGTGTGGTCTTACGATATAGCCTTGTTTTGAAAGGTTTTAAGGTACAATAAATTCAATGGGATTTGATTTTCTCATGCTAGTGTACCAGACTGATCCGGGTGTTATTCTCTTATAATGCTTAGGTCAGCTCGAGTATGTTTCTAGATTTAAATGTTGTTCATTGGAGCTCTTGAAGAGGAGCTGGATGATTTTCTATCGTACTTATTTTCTGTTGCATTACTTGATTGTATCTATCAGCATTTATGAGGACAGGATGTTATAACTTTCCAGGCTGATGATAGGTTAGTTTTCTCCTATTGATGTATGTATATAAAGGTTTTCTTTTTAGCAAAGACCTTTCGAGATATTATATATCATCATTCCGCATATGAGATTCTGATATTGTCTTCTCTTCTTTCTTGTTCTATTTATTTTTATTTTACCCTAATAATTCGTCTTTCCGACGCTTGGGTCCTCGACACGTGAATACCGTGGATGTATTAGTGTCGACATTCGAGGGTTGAAAGGCGGGTCGTTACATGTGGTATTAGAGATGAAGGTTAAGCGAGAACCTTGGCTTTGGTGGGTACAACTCATTGAGTGATAGGGCAATGAAATGCCTTATTATGAGTTGAGTGTATATATATGAGAGTGTGTCTATGTTATTGTTATAAAAATATTTTGTATTGTGTTGATTGGTTTGTAGAGTGGCTTAGGGATTATTATCAATACGAGTTGCTATCATTGTTGACAGGGTTCTCTAAACACTTGAACAGAGCAAACCAGCACAGTATTGTTTTTGGAATTGGTAAATGAAATAATTTTACCTTGGATAACATTTTATATATAGAAAAATAGTTTTCATAAATGTATATAGTTGTTTATGATGTGTTTGTTTGTTAGGAAATGATAATACTCTATTATCATGATTTGTTGTTTGATTTGCATGCTCGACCAGTTTATGAGCAGTTTTTCTTTTTCACTGCACGAGTTGAGTATATAGTAACTTATGGAAACATTGAGACGAACACTTTGCGGATTAAGTTTCATAGTTTGGCAATAAGGCGTTTGGTGATAATGTTGGGCTAAAAAATTATTTTTAACAAAGCTATCTATTATAGACTTTGGGAAAGAAAGATATTTTGGAATAAATATTGAGAAATATTTTTATATAGAAAATGACTTATATAAGTATGGTTTATAAATATAGTTTACAAATGTGAAAAGGATTTAAACTGAGAATTTGAGAACTTAAATCCTGGTGTTTAAGAAATTGGTCTTCTATGGTTTTGGAAAATAATACTAGTATTATTTGGGAGTAAATATTTGGGAATTGGTTCATGAATATATATCACGGTAATTAGTAATATTTACGAAGTTTTGATACCATTTTGGAAATGGTTTTGGTTAAGTCTG
Source organism: Allium cepa (assembly GCA_030765085.1). Lineage (NCBI taxonomy): Eukaryota > Viridiplantae > Streptophyta > Magnoliopsida > Asparagales > Amaryllidaceae > Allium > Allium cepa. Next base: position 293,077,950 of record CM060941.1, on the reverse strand, counting down.
AAAGGCATGGTTTGGATGTACTGAACTCACTTCTGTCATTGGAAAATGATTCTGATGATGACTACAGCATCATCGGTGTTTGTTTTCGAGTTTCAAAGTGGGGGAAGACATAGTAGCGATTTTCTATAGAGTTGTCTTGGTAAAAATGGATTTAGATTTAAATCCCGGAAGTATGATTTTATGTACAACCGTTATAAGTATGTATATATATATATAAATGATTTGAAATAAAATTGGGTGTTTAGCTCATGAGTTCTCTGTAAAGATATTTTATGGACTCATTTATACATAAGTATGGTTGTGCATTTTGTTTGATCTTTTGATCAGTAATTTTCATTAAATGGAATTTTCGATGATTTTGTTCAGTTGAAACTTCGAAATTTGCATAAGTAATTGAAGATAAGTGTTGGTGAAAATATAAAGATGAGTTTATATCACACTTGAACTTAGAGATGGTAGAATTTAAATAAGTTTTAAATTGTTTGAATATACATGTTGGGTAAATTGGATCGGACATTTTCGTATATACTCTGAGGATATAGTGGAGTAATATGAGAATATGAAGTTAGGTTATATAATGTTTAATAACTTGAAGTAAATTTTATGAAATGGTTCACAAATGATTTTAGTACTAAATGAGAAATACTAAGTGATAAATGAATGTGAATTAAAGTAAAAAATAATTAGGGTAATTAAGAAACCAATTGAATAGAGTACGTAAGTTGTACGTAGATCATTTTATTTGCTTGGCAGTTCTTGATCTAGGATTCGAGTACATGGATTTTGAGGTGATTTACACCGGTCCCAGTTAGGATTTTTCGCTCGATTCTTGATGGTGAACACTTGATACGGATTTTTGAAATGATCCTAAAGTTTTCTATCATAGTATATGGCTACGTAAGGAGAAGAAAGGTTTCTAATCAAGGAATCAGATTGGAGTTCATACTAGAGAGGTCTAGTGAGATATACTAGCTCGGAAGTGGAATTTATGTGATCGAACTAGCAATCAGAGTTGATATTGTACGAATTATGTATATATATTGTACAGGCTTTAGTATATTCATATTCTATGTGTATTGGCTTATGGAGAGTTTGGGGAATGACTCTTTGAATTGTTTTGGGTAGCATGAGTGATCGACTGCGTAATACCTGAGGCTGTTGAGCATAATGCAACGCTTAGTTGTTTGGTTGTCATCCTTGTGCGATGAGATGGTTTCTGAACCTGGCGAACCACGAGTTTTAGTTGCTAATGTTTACAAACTTTATAGTATTCTTATGTGACTGTTTCTATAGTTTCCAATCATTGCAAATATCGTTAGGTATTGATGTGTGATTGTTGCTTCGTGGCTTATATTGGAATTTCGAGGGCGAAATTCGTTTAAGGGGGGAAGAATGTAATGACCCGGATTTTTTGACCCTTTTACAATTAAATATTGAAATTATTTATTTAATTGAATCTTGGATTTAATTCGAATAAAAATAATTTTTAAAGCATATTTTAATTCTTTTTAAATAATAAAAGGTTATTATAAATTTTACTTCACAATTTAAGTGATTAAAATTGTTTTAGAAATAATTCATTTTAATTAACGTGTGAAATTATCTTTCCAGATTATTGTCTCAGATTTTGATGAAACTAGCGTCATTGGATCCAGAATATTGAATTCTTGTACGCCGATGAGTTTCATGATGATCGGACGAGCTATGTGGTCGCGTGCGTTCAAAACGCATAGTGTTTAAATCAAGAGAACAAAATATAATAAAAATTTCCTAAAATACATCATCGACTCTAACCTAATTTCTAAATTTCCTCTGCCTCTTCTTTTTAAAACATTTTCCTACCACCTCATTTCAATTCCTTTCTTCAATTGTTTAGAGAGTTTTAGACCACGAAAATCAATGTGTTTCATCCGTTGGCCTCATGGATGAGTGAGCAACGTTTTGGTTGTGTCATTTTGTATGCGTTGATGGTTGGTGATGATTGTATGTGTATAGTCGAGCTAGGGCTCGACTTGGGTGATGATTTAAATAGAGCTTATAGAAGGCGATTGTGGTGATGGGTTTCAAGCGAGAGGGGCTACGATTCAGAGGATTATAGGGTGATGCGACACTATGACGTGGTGTGCAACATTTTACTGTAGGGGGTTAGCGGAAGTCGTGATTTGATGTGATGGTCTGAATGTCGAATTGCTTATATCGTTGGACTCAAGGAGTGAAGAGGAGTTGAACGACATCGTTCTATGTTTGGGCCATAAAGGGTCGGGTTTCCTCTTCATATAAAAACAATTCTTCTTGGTCACCTCCATCTCCACTCCTTCACTTTCATACCATTCTGACTTCGAATAAAAAAAGAAGAAAACAAGTTGCCCCACCTCCCTTCTCTGTCGATCCAAGAGCGATCCAATTTTCCAAAATAAATCCCATACCTTCTCGATCCATCACGTTCTTGCTCCCTAGTCTCATCTTGAATCTGATTCGAATCTATCTCTTTATTCCCAAATCTTACACTTAGGTAAAACGACTTGAACTTATTTTGGGATTCAAGGTTGAGACTTCGAGTGCCCTAAATCTCATGTTAGTTAGTTTAATTGGTAGAATCGTTCCATCAAAATCAAGTTAGAGAGGATGGAAATTGGGGAAAATGGAGTTGCTGAGTGTGGGAAATGGAGATCGATGCATGACAATCGCTCTTGTATGGTCGGTAGATCTTTGGACTCAGTGAATTTCGAAGCGAATGAATTGTTAGAAAGAACATGCATATGACTAGAGTAGAGACAACGATTGGTTTAGAAGGCCAAATTGGAATGATTAGTGGGAATGAATCGATCAGAAATGATTAGTTGGACTAGGCCTAGGAACGATTGGTTAGGACGAAGCTTGAACTATCAGTAGTGAGACATGGGGAACGATCGGTGATGGTAAAATGGATGGTCAATTGTCTGCACATGAACCTTAAAAGTGAAACCTAATTAAATAGCCTTGAACCCGGTGATGAGCTTCGGCCTTGCACATTCAAGTGAACTCATACTACTTGTATAGGATTTGAACTGCATATTCGGCAAATTTGAACTTTAACGTGAACTACTGCCTTTGACTATTTCTCTTGGAACTCATTAGTGACTTGAATATAAAAATTGGACCTTCACTTGCTGATAATCGATTGTGAAACTCAAACTGCATCTTTCCCTAATGACACAAAGAAATGATTGAGATGGTCAGGAATGATGGTCTCTTCAGTTGAACCTAGAAGTCTTGTCATCTTTTCCTGTTTTAATTCCGTACAATTTATTACTGTATTGTATAGCACTTCACCGCACCACACTTGCTTTCACTATGCACTGAGGGGTAGAAGTTACTTTATCTAATCCTGATTTTTACCGAGTTTAATAGCGACGGGTTCTAGACATTCTAAACATCTTGCAGTTATGCCAACTGGACCATCTTCTCAGCAGGATGGTCCTGATGTGGAATCATGTTCTGCAACCAAGTCTGATAGTCCGTCTTCTAGTCATCATTCTGAATAATCGAAAAGCCCAAGACCGCAGTTTGATATTTCTTATGCAGTTCCCTTTCTTCCACCAGAAGTTGTTGATCCTGCTCCTGACACTCTAGAGGATGAAGTTATTTTGAAGAACCTTGTTGATGTTATAGCCTCTAAAGTTAAGGAAGATGTCATTTGTCGAATCTGCATAAGGCATGCAATTCCCTTTGACGGTATATTGGTTCCGTCGCGAGATGATAGAGCTCATAGACCCTTAGAAGGATATACGACATGCAATAAGGTTATGTGTTGGGCCAGATGCATCCTGCTATTTAACTCATACATTCGGAAAATTCTCCATTATTCGAGGATAGCTCCAGTGTCGTTTCATCCGAATGGCTAAGCTCTTTTCAATTGTACTTATATGGTATTTATGGAGTTCTTGCGCCACCCTCCAACCATCGATGACATTCGGTTTATATTCTCTTTCAAGCGATGGACAAGGAGTCTTTTATTTGCCTTTCTTAAGTCAGTGAAGAAGTTTCAGATTCTAACTAGCGTGAATAAATTAAGTGCCTTTAAAAGCAAGTGGTTCTTTTGTCCAATGTCCACCCAGTTTCGCTCGATAATGGCTGGAAAGACACAATTGTTATATACCATATTTTTATTAGCATGGAAATCGATATTCAGGTCGTATTCCTGACTAAGTAATTCCTTTTACAGGAAATGTCACTTGGCCCAGCAGTAATCTTTATGAGCAGGCGGTCACGACTCTTAAAAATGCACCGCCTGAAGACAATAACATCAAATATCTTCTTACGGACGAACGCCTTGTCACTTTTTGTTTGATAGAAGAGGACCTTAGCGTAGGGCTAACAAAAGTTACTCAAACTGCAAGGATACAGCCATGGGCTATAGTCAGCCAAAGGAGCAATCGAACAGATCCCATCGTAACCCTAGTCATGGGGGCTCAGGAATTCACCAGTATTTATGTTGAAGGAAATAAAAGCGGTGTGCCTAGTCGCAATGATGGCGAATCTGGTCTTAGAGTCAAGGTCATATCCTCGTAGTCCTCATAGCCATGAATCTCGATGGAAGAAAAAAGAAAAAATCTGTTTATAAATTTCCCAAAAGTCAGCTTTATGATCAACTCAAGCCGTCGATAGCTCCTAAGCTTGTTCAAGATGAATCCTCTTCTCAACTGTCAAAGTGTTCAAGCCTAGCACTAGATTCTTTGCCTAGTCTGCCAATGGCATATGACCTGGACGCTTTCCACTTTACTAACATGAGTATTGATGAGTCATAATCTCCATTAGAACTTGCATTGAAATTCTAACTTCTAAAGGGGAAAATACTCTAATGAGCAAAGCTCCTACACCTAGTATGTCGGAGGGTAACACAAGGACACTTGTACACACTTGCACCCCTCAACATTGCACTATGCTCAACTTATGCCTCTTAATGATTAAAGTTGATTCACATCTTTTTTCGTTTGTAGAAACGATGGTGAAGAAAAGGAACATGTTTGATTCCCTCTGGGATATACAGTACCAATCCTCTAGTTCACGCTCTAGCTCATACCATCAAGGTGGTTGTAGAGAGTACTATGATTCCATTTATCGCTTCGGTCGGGACCGTGGTCATCAAGTTAGGGGTGATAGGGATAAGCCACCTCAAGATAAGCATCGATCAAGGTCTAGATCCCCTTCTCTAAAGGGTTTCGATAGGCCAACTAATCGTTGGGATCCAACTATCGATCCATCACGTAGTTCTCCTCCTGTTTCAGTTCCTCTACATCCTTTAGTTCCTTCTCACTCTCGGTAATCCAATAATCATCGTCACCATAGAAAACTTGTTGCTGCTCATAGGCCCAGCAAGGAAAGTACTGAAGTCGAAATCGCTACTGAGGATCTATGATTGATCCAGCTGCTCGCATGGAACAACTTCAAGAAGAGTTTTCAAATCTATGCTTTGAAGGTATCTTTTTCCCTCCTAATCTAAAGAGGGTCCCAGACCACGTTCAGAAAATGACTATTGTCCGCTTCACTGATATCCATAAGCAGTACCATGAATGGATGAAGACAGCGGAGAAGATGTCAAAAGTATCTTTCAAGCGTGAGGTAGGAATTAAAAAGTTAAAACGCTAGGAAGCTCAAAATAAAAGAATTATCTATACTTTGACAAATGAGTTAGAGGCTTCTAGGACTTCCCTTATAGAGGCAGAGGGAAAAGCTAATGCTGCCATCAAATCCATGGAGGAGATGAAATCCAGTCATCTTGATATGATCTAGGGTTACATTATCGAAATCAAGAAATAGCACTCGAGAGATATACAGCTCGAAGTAGCGAGTCTGCAGTCTTGAAGGAGATAGCGAAACTCAAGGCTAAGCTCAAGTACGCAAATAAGGAGAAAGATGATGCTCATAAAATCACTCAAGATGTTTGTTACAATCTAGTGAACGTTAGACTCGAGAGAGATATGGACTTTTAAAGGGCTAAAGATGTTGATGCATTCATTTTGCATGAAGTAGAGGCTACCAAGGATAAGGTTAGGGAGGAGATAATGAACGAGCTCGACCCACTTATTATTCTTTACAATGCTAATGTTCTCAAGCATAGAAATCTAACATGGATTGGTAATGATTATCCCTACCACTCTGGCGTGCATGGGAATTTCTCATTGCATAGGAAAAAAGACTTCTTAATACTGAGGAAATCAACCTTTCTAGACTTAAATGCGAAATGCTATTGGGCGATGAACCTAAAACATTGCATGATATCCAGCTTACACTTCAAAAAGAATCTATTGCCGCCTCTTCACATGAAGTAGGTGAAGAATCTGGGTCGGCACAACTTAATGTTATAATGTAATTGCCCTCGGCATCTCGAACTATCCCTAGCTCCACGGTAGATTCTTCAATCATCCTAGGGTATGATCCGGACAAGCCTCAACTTTCTCTAATTCTTGAATGCAGTTCTGAGGATATTTCGGCTCAACTAAGCAGCCGCACTGAGGAAGGTATTTCGTTGATATCTTCCATCTTTCAAAAATTTAAGGTTTTATCAGTTGATATTTCTAATCATTTTGCCTATTTTCTCAGTTTTAAATCTATCAGCCATCGTTCCTCCTCCTTCGCAAAAGTCTTAATTATGATCACAAGCGGCCATGATAGAATCCATTAAAGTTACAACTTTGTCCATTTCTTAGGGTGCTTAAGAAGAAACCTTCGTTATTAATGATTAATTCATGGAGGCATCAAGGAAGGAGGTGACACACACCATGAAATTACCTTTAATGAGGATGTCATAATCACAGGCTCTTATAACTCTACTGATGAGCTTAGCATGAAAGAGCACGTTGAGAAGAGCTATTGAAAAGGAAGGAAAAAATCGAGCGTACTGATATGGATTTCAGTGAGTTGATTCCTATCCTGCTTCAGATGATCCCTCTTAGTGGGACAATTCCCTGAGATGAGGTCCCCCTTGCTTCTGGTTTTGATAGTGCCTTGATCCCTCCTGCTTCTAAAGATGATGCCTCCTCGATCCACATAATTGAAGATGCTTCTTCGAAGAGAAGCTGAAGCAAAAAATGATTGAAGAGAGAATCGAGTGGCAATTCGGATGGAGCCACTCCCAAGAAACAAAAGAAATATAGAAAATCTAAGAAATAATCATTGGATTTGTGTGATGTGTAAATAGCTTAAATGGCTACTTTTTTTTTGATCCTGTTTGTTTAAGTAGAACCCCCGCTTTTACTTCTTATTTTGGATAACTTGTATTGTGAACAACAAGTTTAGTGTGAAAAAGAATTCTTTTATTTATGTGCAGAATTCTCGTATATGCTTGTTAAATGATCGATCTATCATGTTTTCCATTTAATGTATCTATGATTCATTGCTCGTTAGATCGGAAATTGATCCGACTTATCCATCCCAAGGCCTCCCTATGGTCGTGGCCTCATGTCGTACCAAACATTAGGTTCGACCGTTTGTGTTATGCCGTCAAATTAGGAGGTTATTGTAATTATACTTCTGCCCCTAGTCTCAGGTTACTGTAGTTAGATGGTGGACGGTCAAACTCCATCCTTGGCAAATTTTATACTCCTTCTATGGGTTTCAGGCAGGAGACTATGGAATAATGAGTGTTCGAACCACACTTATCTAATTGTTTATACTCATATCCACACTCTTGAGATCAGAGTAAGTTAATGGGTGGTCGGATCACACCCTTTTATATAATCATATCTACACTTTGGGGATGTGAGTCATTTAAAAAATTATTGTGTTCGGTTCTCTTTGGTCATTTTTTCTGCCCTAAAATATAGGGTTTGACTCATCAAGTGATCGGTCGAATCTCAGTCACTTTCGAATTATTTCGATCCCATCAAATAGTGGGATTTAATCGATTGTATATCATAACTAACATGTACAGCAACAACAGTAAAAAATATGATGGAAAATTCAATGTTCTATTGCTGAATGGAAAGAATAACATAATTTTTCTTATTACATATTTGAAAAACCAAACACTAAAGCAAATCTTGAAATTAAACACAACTTAATAAAAAAGAAGAACAGAGTGAAATAGCATTGTAAGTGCCCGTTATTCTATGCCTTTAGGAGTGTGATGCCGTCAACAGTAGCTAGCTTGAAAGTCCCCCCTCGAAGCCTCTACTCAATGACATACGGTCCTTTCCAAGTTGGATTCATATGCGACGGGATAGGGAAAACACGTTTTAAAACAGGATTGCCAACTTCCAAGTTCTAGGTCGGACTTTAGTGATGCAGTATCAGGCGACTCGGTGTCGGTATGCAGCTACCCTCAAATCAGCTTCCTCACACTTCTAATCTATAAATTCTAAAGATTCCCAATGGAGATCTTTGTTTGTTCTAGATCGTAATAAGTTACTCCATGAGAAGGAACTTCGAGCTCGACAGGAATAACGATCTCGGAGTTGTAAGTGAAGGCGAAAGGAGTATGGCTAGTCATAGATTTTTGGGTGGTGCTGTAAGCCCATAGTGCTATTGGGAGTTCTTCCTCCCACTTGACTCTAGCTCTTTTCAAATTCTTTTTCAGAATGGATTTTATGATTTTGTTTGCAACTTCAGCTTGTCCATTCGCTCGAGGGTGAGCGGCTGCGGCAAAGCTCTTTTCAATATGATACCGACGACAGAAATCCTTAAAATCAGTACTATCGAATTGAGTCTCATTATCTATTACAATAGTTCATGGATGACCAAAATGACAGTTGATGTTCCGGATAATGAAGCTGATAGTTTTCTTAGCCGTGAGGGTGGCCAAGGATTATGCTTTAGCCCATTTAATAGAGTAATCAACTACGACAATAACGTACTTTGCACCACCTTTAGAGATTGCTAAGGAACTGATAATATCTACACCCCATATGGCGAACGACCATGGGCTAACCATTTGTGTAATTTCTATCGATGGATATCGTGAAACTTTTGCGTATATCTGGCAGTTGTCGTATCACCTTACATAACCAGCAACATCTCGATTAATGGTCGGCCAATAATACCCATAATGTTGTATTTTATTTGCTAAGGTTTTTCCTCCAGTATGATCACCACATTTTCTTTGATGAACTTCCTTTAGAACTCGTTTTATTTCATCATGAGCAATACACCAAAGACGGGGAAAGAAAAAGCCCTTTCTGTACGTAACTCCTTCCTGCAAAATATATTACGAAGCTTTGCGAAGAATTTGTCGCTTTTTATTCCTTCATTCGGGAAGAACTCCCTACAACAAGTAACCTTTAAATAGAGTCATTCACGATTTCTTCTCAAGCTCCATCTCTAATGCCCAATCAATTTCCATCGGGCTTTGCCAATGAATCGGCTTCCCTATTTTGATCCCGAGGAATGTGTGTAATGTCATAATACTTAAAGTTATCAACAACTCTTGGACTTGGGTAAGGTATGGAGCAAGTCGTTGCCCTTTAACTTGTAATCACCCTTGACTTGGTATACTACCAATTGTGAGTTGTAAAAGATTTCAAGAGACTTTATTCCTAGTTCTCTGGCGAGTTTAAGTCCAACAATCAGAGCCCGTACTCGGCTTCGTTGTTTGTTGTACGAAAATCAAGCTTTAAAGCATAGCAAATTGATCGATTATTAGGAGTTACAAGCACAATCCCAGCTTCAGAACAACGATTGTTGGAAGCTTCATCTGTATACAACTTCCATTGTATGGTAGGAATTTCGGTGCTCTCCAGAAAATCATCATGTGTAGTAAATTCTGCTATAAAATCTGCTAGTGCATAACCCTAGATAGTCCTTTGAAAAAGATAGTGATATCAATTGGCTATGTTCGATATTCCACTTGAGTAACCTTCCAGATGCCTCAGTCACTGCAAAACCTATCGTAATGGCTAGCCGGTATAAACATTAATAGGGTGTGCCTGAAAGTAGAGGAGAAGTTTTTGTGATGCAATCAGCAAGTAGTATGCCAGTTTCTCTATCTTTGGATTGCTCCTTTCAACCCCTGTCAATCGCTTGCTAACATAATTGACCTATCTGTAAATTCAATCCTCTTTTGGAAGCAACATGGCATTTATTGCATGTACCAGCACGACTAAGTAAACATATAAATGTTCATGATCCACTGGCTTTGATAATATGGGAGGTTTCTCTAAGTGGTTCATCGAAGCTTGAAATGCGTCTTTACAATCCTGTGTCCATTCAAAATTCCTTTGTTCTATCCTAATCAAGTCAAAGAAAAGAATGCATTTATCAGTAGCTTTGGAAATGAATCGGCTTAAGATAGCGACCTTCTCATTTAGACTCCGTACTTGTTTGATAGTCTTTGGCACTTGAATATTGTGAATAGTTTGAATCTTCTTGGGATTAAATTTGATTCCATGGGCATTAACAAAGAAATCAAATACTTTCTTGAGGCAACGTCAAAGGAACATTTCAGAGGATTAATCTTCATTTTATAATGCCGAAGGATGTCGAACATTTCTACCAGGTTTTTAATGTAGTTGCTAGATCGTCATGATTTCACAAGCATATCGTCCACATACATCTCCATCATTTTCCCGATCTGATCTTTAAACATTCTGTTAATTCAGCAATGGTGGATTACTCCTGCATTTTTTAGTCCTAATGGCATCACCACATAGCAATATAAACCAACATCGATAATGAAGCCGGTGTGCTCTTGATCGGGAATGTGCATCGAGATTTGCTTATATCCTCAGTACGCATCCATGAAAGATAGCAATTCGTGTCCCACAATCGAGTCTACCAACTGGTCGATCCTCAAAAAAGGAAAACTGTCTTTTGGGCATGCCTTGTTCACGTTTGAGCAAACAACGCATGTTCTCCATTTCCTACTTTCCTTTCTCACAAGTATAGGATTGGATACCATTTAGGGTAGAGGGCATCGCGAATAAACCCATTGTTTTTTTAGTCTACTCACCTCCTCTTTAAGAGCGACAGATCTCTCCAGATCCATACCACACCTTTTTTGTTTCACTGGGACATACCTCGGGCAATATTCAATGAACGAATCATAATGGTAGGTGACATCCCCCACATGTCTGAGTGAGTCCGAGTGAACACGTCAAGATTCGCTTGGAGAACCCAGTAATCTCTTTCATCAACGGGGGGCTGAGTTGTGATTCGATCTTTAGGACCTGTGACAGGTCGTTGTGGCCAACTATAATGTCAATCGTTAGCTCAACCAGTGCAGCCTTCATCCCTTTAGGCTCCTTTACGTCATCTCTCAGATCTATATCTCTATAGAACTGACTATGGCTCCCAAGCCAAGGCTCGAGCACTAGTTGTCAATTCTAAGTGGCTTGGATGCGGACTGACTTGTCCACACCTTTATCTTTCTCTCTCCATTGAGCATCCCTCAACTCAGCTATATGACAGGCACGTCCAGTCTCTTGATCATTATGAACATCTCCAACTCCATTATCTTTTGGGAATTTCAAAGTCAATCACATGGGACAAGAGCTGTCCAGAACTCAACTAGGGACGGTCGACCCAAAAAAGCATTATATGGAGAGTCAACTCCAAAACAACAAACGGAAAAATTTGGACTCTCCTGCGGACACCTTCTCCCAACTCTACAGGTAATTTAACATAATTGATAGCTTTAGTTGCAGCACTATTAAAGCCATGAATGTGGGCATTATACTGTTTCAAATCCTTTGCTTCCATCCTCATCTGATCATAAGCTTTCTTGAAAATTATATTTATAGAACTTCCACAGTTAGCCAATATCCTTCTCACAAAAGCGGGGCGGATCATGGTCAAAATGACCATTAGGTCTCGTTGGAGCCTCCATATTGTCTACATCTCTATTTCTAAACATGATATCATCTGCCATTGTACATTACTGTTTTGCCACAGCTCCATCCTCCATGTTTGAACATCATTCAAAATCCACAAGCTTAATCGCGCTAGCATAGCTCTCCATTTCATGCCAACTTTTATCAGCTGGATGTGGCCTTCCAACTATTGTATTGATAACTAATCTTCCACCAATCCGCGTAGGTTCCTCGACTCTATGTGGTGCTTGCCTCGGTTGGAGTCAGATGTTCTCTGCCCGCCAACCTGTGGTTTTTTACGAACTGCTATAACTTTCTTTCTTGAATCAACTTTTCAATAATATCCTGGAGATGGGTGTTATGCCCATAACATTCATGAATCCGACAATATTTCCCAGTTTGTTTCTGCTTCTCCATTGATTCTTTTGGAGGCAGCTTCCTGTACAGCATAGTATTACAGGTTGAAAAATAGACATTCTCCAAGGAAGTATTCAGTGGCATGTAAGTGTTGTACATTAGAATTCTAGGCTTTCCTCTTCCACAATCACTGTTTCGTTCTTGGCTCCTATATCCACCTTTCTTTTGCTGATTCGGTTTGTTCTATACATTCACTTGACCTTTTCCACCAGACTGCTTTACTACAATATTACTACATACTCCCTCTCCACTTGGTCCTGCAACAATCTTCTTCCTGGAGGATCTAGCTTCCTCCTTCCTTAAGTATTGAGCCGCCTTTACGTAAAAGCGTTCCAACGTTGCGGGTGGCTTACCAGCTAACCAATCGCCAAGATCAGATTATGAATCAATCCCTCTTGTCACTACTATCAATATTGCATGATCATTCAGATTATCGATTTTTGTAACACCTGTATGAAATCTCTCCAAATAATCTTTCAATGATTCTTCTAGAGCCCGGATCATGATGGATAGGGACATTACAATCTTGGGGCGAGTGGCTTGCATTCGGAACTTCTTCACAAACCTTGTTGCCAAATCATCAAATTTAGATATCAATTGTAGGGGTAATCTTATGTACCATGTCATTGCTATCCTAGAGAGAGTTATGAGCTACACTTAGTTGCATCATCTGCTCATGTGGAATCCATCAACCATTCATATCTCATGATGTACTGCCTGGGGTTGGTTTTTCCCTCATAGGCAGGCATCGATAGCATATTAAACCTCCTTAGCTATTCTTCATGCAGAACATTATCTATGAATGGGGTATGACTTCTTAAGATTCCCCAGTCATCGTTGGTCAAGCCTTAGCTTTCTCTCACTAGCTGTTTGGCTATAGCCGATAAGTATTTGGATAGCTGGTGCCAAGCGATGGTCACGTTCCTACCTCAAGTGAATGGCTCGGTCAATATCTACAAGCAATTCCATTCCTTTTTGGTTCAATATATTCTTGATATGTATCTCATAAATTCACTTCATCGTCATTCTGGGAAGCAATTGTCAACATTCAACTGAACTCCATCATCGAAACCAGCCGCAGCAGCTCTAGTTTAAATCCCAATGTGCATAAGTAAGTTCCCATCTCTGGCGGAGGGATCGACACTGATCGGTCCTAGCAGACCACGATGGTCTGCCTGTGGATTCCCTGAAGTTTCTACATGATATTCGTCTATTCTATGACACATATGCCTTTGATACTCATTCGATGAACTAGAACTCTCTGATGCCGAGTAAGGGGTAGGTTCCCTCCTAGATTTTTCTCGTAGTTGCTGAGTGAGTTCGTTCATTAGGTTGATATTAGATGGGATCCATTGATTTAACTCTCGATGGCAATTCATGAGCTCTCTCATCAGATTCTGGAATTCAATTCACGTAATAGAATTAGTTGGATTCTGGAATTCAACTAGTTCAACATTCACATCCATTGGTTGATTGTTCGAGTCTCCTTGTTGGATAGTAGCATTTTCGTTTCCTTCCACACTCTGAGAAGTAGATCTATGTTCCTCACCATTATTAATAGATTTTCTTAGATTTTTACAAACTTGAGTAGAACAAACAAAAATCCTAAAGATAACTATAGATCTCTTTTAAGGTATTTATGCAATCTTGTAGCAACAAAAGGATCCTGATAAGCTGAGAATCAAGGTTCTTAGTGAAAGCACCAAAATATTTGCATCAAAAATGGACATAAACACTCAAGAATACTTTTTGTAGAGAAGTAAATGAAGAAAAGAAAAATTAAACCGAGTAAATGAACAATTAAGCAATAGAGAATATACAAAAATCAAGGACATAAAGGTTTATAGTGTTTCGTCGTTGTATGCCTACGTCCATTTGAAGAGTATCCTTTATTACTCTCTTATGAATCTGATTACAATAGTAGAACAAATCTAACACTTGATTATAATGGAGTCTAGAGTAACCAGCAGCGTAAAGATCCTGAAAACGAACCCAAAGGTCTGTATTTATAGGGTGAGATGACGAGATATTTCGCTAAGATTTTGGCAAAGGCTCTCTAGGTCCATAAGGGCCTACCACAATAATCGGTGAACATTAATTATTGTTTTAGAACGATCGGTATAAATTATACCGATCGTTTTCTGTCTTTGATTACCATGTAATCGTTTATGGAGGGTCCCATACGCCTCTATGCCTTGCTTCTAAATATGAAGTCATTCTGATTTGTAGACTACAAGATATGGATTAATCTTTATTGCATTTGGATCGTTAACTCAGCTACATTGATTGTAATGAAGGATATGCATAAAATGATCGGCATCAAACTATCGACATTTCTTGAATCTTAAAGTTTTGACCTGCGATCGTTTCTATAGGCTCCACTCTTCAATATAGTGATGCTCTAAAAGTTTCAAGTGAATTAGCCTTGTGATTTTGAGATATCGACCAATCTTCACTGATTTGAGCTATTTTATGGATCGTTCTCGATCGATCCATGTAAATCCTTGTTTTATCCATAACTCGAGCATATGAACTCCGATCGATGTAAAATTTGGAATATGGCTTCATGAGACTTTGCATGTTATTCCATACTGATTACACCTTGAGTGGATCTCGATCTGGATCTGTTCGACCACATCCATAGTATAATATACAGTTGATTCTTAAGGCTGGTAACCATCCATTTCTAGCTAAGTTATTGATATCCCCACTTTGCCAAAAGGCGAAATAACACTTTTAAAGAATCTACTCATGAAATCTACAAAGTATGTAAGGGCTTTCATCAATCCAAAAGGCATTTCTTTGTATTCGTATAATCTGTCAGGGGTGCGAAAAGCTGTCTTCTATTTGCTATCCTTGGCTATTCTCAATTAGTGAAATCCGGTGGCTAAGTCAAACTGGGAAAAGATTTTGGCTCCAACAAACTGCTTGAATAAGTCATCAATTCTAGGTAAGGGATAACTATTTTTCTTAATCAGCTTATTAAGCACTCTGTAGTCAACACATGGCCTTAAAGTGCCATCTGCCTTTGTGGCAAAGACAACTGGTGCTCCCTGTTCTGAAGTACTACGATGAATAAATCCCTTTTGAAATAGCTTCGGATGTTGCTTGTCTAACTCTCGCCTTTCCTTGGGATCTATATGCCTTAATGGAAGTGCGATAGGTCTATCATCCTTCTCAAATTCAATCCTAAACTTGGTCTCCCTTTGGAGTTGAAAACTAGAGACTTCTTTAAAAATATCAAGAAAGTCTTGGACTATGGACACAAATGAGAGCCCATCTTGTGATAGGCTAAGAGAATATAATTGACTTAACCCAACTGAGTTTTGGAGTGTATAATAAACATCAATATCTTGTCCCTTACAACTCCTTAACTAAATAATTCTTCTATCACAATCTAGAATAGCCCTATAGTGAGATAACTAATCCATCCCTAGGATAAGTCTTACTCCTCAAAACCAAGAACATCATATTACATGTTACATATATCCATGACTAGGTCTTTACAAATCAAAGAAAGGTATGTCGACCCCCTAATAGGATTCAATTTGACTATTGGATTGGTGACAACTTAGTTTTTCAAATCCAAGGACTTGACTACATTTCTAGCTATAAATTAATGTGATGCTCCCAAGTCAAGTACGATACATATAGTATTTTCGAAGTTAACAGTTGTACCTTCCAATGCAGTTTCTACTTAGTCTCTAGGAGTATGTGTGCTTGAGATAGGTATAGCTTTGATGGCATAAGCTTTCCTACCTTTACCCTCCTTCATTAGATTTGGACATTGATTCTTGTAGTGTCCCTCCTCATGGTAGTGACAACATCTCCCCTTGAACTCCTCCTTTAATAAACTCACTTTACGATCCTTTGCAATGTATCCCTTCTTCAGAAATCTATGGCATGTCACCCCTCCTTTCTTGATCTTTCCCTTGACCATCTCATCAACCTAAAATCCTCCTTTCTTAGCTCCACCTTGACTTTGTGCGTATCCTACCTTCTCTTCCTCCTCAGTACTAAAAGAATAAAGCAAGGCCATCTCAACTATCATCTCATAAGTGGCACCGGTGGGAATTTGGGTCAAAAGTAGCCCCTTAAGTGGAGCATTTAGGCATTTAACAAACTTCATAGCCTTCTTCTTAGGGATGACTCAATCCGTAGCCAATTCCATGTACTTATGAATATACTCCTTCAATGTGGTGTCACCTTGCCTTAGTTGTATAAACTTCTCCAACTGCAAACTTACTTTAGATTTTGGCATGAATCGGGACTCAAAGCGAGCCTTAAATTATATTTAAGTAATCCCTTCCTCTACATCCTCTTCTTGATCTGATCTTCCCATCCCAGCTCCCAAAATATACGTATACTGTCGTTATCCAATCCCTCATTTTAAAAAAACCTTCAACTCCTACATAAACCCATCCTCCCATATTCTAGAAGTCTTTTCATATTTTGAGGAAGTATAGTGGGCAGGGGTGCTGCTTCAACATGCGGAGCAGCCAGTGCTACTGTTGTAGCTTGTTGAGGAGTGGGTACTTGCCTTAGATGCCTTAAAATACTTGTCATACTATGTTATGTTAATTATAATAACCCAATATCAATAGAATCCTTAAATAATATGTTATGCGATAATAATTACAATATCTTACGTTAGTTATAATTTTTAATTTAAGTGTATTTAATAGAACATCCTTAAAAAATGTGTTATGTGATAATAATTACAATATGCTGTAATCATGAGAAATTTATTACACTAAAATAACACGTTGTTTTAAATATTCTATTGCACCAAAATTGACGTAATACCCCAACAACAAAAGAATCTGAATCAAAAAATATTAAAATGATGAAAATGAAGTAAAAGAGAAAAATCACAAAGTTATCAGAGTGGTTTGGCAAAATCTTCGGTCTACATCAACATAATCTTTTTATTTGATGAACTCTCTTATGAATGCAACAAATTATAACAAAACCCGAGTTATATTCTAGAGATCTTGGTTTTTCCAAGTCTAATGAGATATAAATGAAGAAGATCGATTCAAAAGTCAAGAGATTCGATCGTCCTTTTTGTTGAAGGTTCGTTGTTATTTATAGAAAAATCCTAGCACAAATCTCATGATCCTAGGTTTAACGTATATCTTTTTCTATATTTGAAATTCAACATAAAGAATGGGCCTTTGCTCATGTTTCCAAAAATACAAATCAACTCGATACCAGCTATAGTATGGTCGGCATTGAATTATTTTTGTTGCTCGAACCATCGAGCTTTGCTCCATGGTGTGTCCCTACCTCATCTTGCATGCATTCCCAAATGGAAAAATATGGTCGGTATCATCTTGTTATTCTTAGCTAAATCTTGGTTGATTCTCTTGCACATGTCCTTTTTGTTATTCTTGATAGTTTCCAAATCATGTCGATACCAACCATGTTGGTATCGACCAAATCATGTCGGTACCAACCAAATCATACATTTTCAAAACTTAGCCAAATATTTGATTTCTTCAACCTTGATATCTTCCTAGCTTTTGGAGCCATTCTTTTATCATTTCGTAGTCCAGTTTCTCTGATCAAAGTCAATTCCAAGATTGTGCTAATTTTGCTAGAAATACTTGCCCCTCAAAAGCAAGCTTATGTGGAAACAAAGCATACTTTGATTAAGGACATGTATCGATGCTGGCAGATTGTCAGTTGTGCTCTCTAGCTGTCTATTGGACAAATCATGATGAATCATTTAGTTCCTATGAATTCACTTGCAAATCAGAGGTTGTTCTAGATCAATCATGATTAAGAACGCATGTCCTTGCCTAATTGTCATTCATAAATTATAATCTTCCTACGTTCCATCGAATTTAATTATCATAGGTAAATCAAATATCATGCATCATTAATCATACTGATACATTGCCACTATGTAACAACCCGCTTCAAACGAGCCTAATTTTCGACACAGAAAAGGCCCATTGAACATTAGACATATTCTAAAGCTGGCTGTTGGTTAGTAAAATTAAACAATACACGAAGCTATGTAGTAAAGCTATTAGAATCTCACAGCGGACCAATATAAAATATAATATTATAAATAGTACCCATTTATATTAATTTATGTTTCATAACAAAAACATAAACCTGAATATCCTTAGTATAATATCTAAAAATACAATAACATCATGTCTGAAATGGGTACATCAAAATATATTAAACATAAGTAGAAAGATAACAGCCAAAAGACTCCGTCTCCGCCTTCATTTCCTAGATCTGCATCATCTTCTCTAACCTATGTTGTAATGTCTTCTCCTTCTTCTGTTAGATCTGCATCATCTTCTCTAACCTATGTTGTAATGTCTTCTCCTTCTTCTGTTAGATCTGCATCATCTTCTCCAACTTATGTTATAATGAGGAAGGAGTCAGAACAACAATGTCTGGTAAATAAAATCTTGAGTCTTTCCATAATAGTACTTAGGTAGTATAATTTAGAGAAGAATATATCTTACGTATCCTAGATATATTTCTTACAAATACCTTCAACTGTAGGCCTAATAGCTTTCCTATTCCAATCCCATAACTTAAACTTTTCTAACCAATCTTTATAACTTCCTTTCAATAGTAGGCCCAAGGCCATCCCAGTCCCATGCACCTACTGTCGATCGTACCCTAACGATGTGAGAGAAAGTGCACAGGTCACTTATTACCTTTAAAATGAGAATTAGGCAAAATCTGACCATTTAGTACATATATCTTAGGCAGATCCCTATCATTGAATACATGACCCAAGATAGACCTCTCACTAGTACAATCTAGCTAGCGCACATAATCTCACCGGGCCACTTAATACTTCTTTTTGGAAGAGGTGGACTCTACAAAAGTCACTTAATACCTCAAACCCAAAGTGCACCCTTCTTGAGATTTCCATTTACCATAACTAAACGCTATCCTTAAACACTTAGTACTTTCTAATTAAGGAGGAGGTGGATCGTACAACAACCATTTAGTACCTTCGGTCCCCGAAGCAGGTCCTACGTATTATGACCAATAACCTAGGTGTGACATCTCGTAATAGTCTGATAATTCATAAGCGCTGGAAGCTAGATTAACATGGAAAACTTACCTTAAAGAATTAGGACTAATCTCACATTCTTCGTTGGTACTTATTATAGGAGATGCCTCACATCAATCCTAAAGTCACACTACTGGTAGCCTGATTAGCTGGGCAGACTTCCAAGTGCTTTTGACCGACCTCGCATCCCTATAACTTAGTTATAATTTACACTCCCCTAATCATACTACCATATACCTCACTGCATTTTACTAAGGCTATAATGAAAGATTCATTATTTCGCCACTAATTATAATCATCCATATCTTCCATCCTATGTAGTTTTAATGTTAATTACTAATCAATTTATTACATAATCAATACATATTAATTGTACGCTATTCATGCTCTAATATAAATTTAAAAATACTAACTAAAATATTCCTAGGCATGTGAATATTATGCCCTATACTAATCATTGAATATTAAGACTTTCAGTTTATACAAATCTAATTCCATACCATATCATAAAAATTAGCTAATATCCTTAGCTCAACAATAGTCTTGTGTAATAAAATAAAATCAATTACAAAACTTAATTTATATTAAAATAATAGAATCAACATCAATAGAATTTACAATTCAATCCTGTTACATTCTATTCAACTTCCACATATAAAATAGAAAAGGGATTCATATTTAAATTATGGATATAGACAATGCAAACCACGAATAAGAGAATCCATATTTTACATACCATTTCCTGACTTTTAGAACCCTCATTCATATCAAAAGAGAAAAAGGAGATGTGAAATAGAATATAAACTATTAAAGTTGCAATAATTATGCAAATTCTACTATTTTAATGTAGAATAATTGAGATTTCAATAACATAAAGATTGACATTTCACTTTAGGAGAATTTTAGGGGTTTAGATTTGAAGTTTTCGTGAAACAAAATTCCCCAAGGCATGTATCAAATCTGACATATATTATAAAATTACTATAATGAGAAAAACTAATATTTCCACAGGCACATAATTTACTGCCTTTTCCATTGAATTTGAACATGCCTGCTATTCAATCTCTTCCCCAGAACTCTTCCTTTTGAAATATATAGTAAATGGATTATATATTAATTAGATTCAAAATTTTGGGGATTGGAGGGGAATAGAATTAGAAATTGAATATAAATATCTAAATCACTTACATGAAGACCTTAAGAAATTTCTAAATGCGTGGAAGAAAGAAAGTAACAGAGCTCCGCTTACATTCCCAAATAATTTGTGAATAAAAGTGAGGTGGCTAAGCATTTAATATTAGTGGTTAGAAGTCACCAGAACTGCCAAATTTAAATTTACAAAATCTGGCCCATTCCTGGCCTAAATAACCCTAGCTGCCACAACACCCACCGATCGACCACCCTTCCCCAAGCAATTGAGCGCTATCGGTTGGCCAACCCAAGAAGGCAGTCGACCAATAGCTTGATTTGAGAAGGATTTTCTGCCATTTTAATTCTATTTATTTAATTCCTTAATAATCTTTAAAGTTTTCTCCACCCCCATTTCTAACCAACTTTAATTTTTAAATTCTAAATTATTAACATTAATATCAATTTGAATTTGAGTTCCATTTAAATTATTTTAAATTTGAAAACATCAAACGTCAATAGTTTTTCCATTTGATCTCCGATTTTAAAACTTTATATATGAAAATTGATCAGAAAATCACTATGAAAGTAATGACACAACTTTCATGGCCAAATTCCGACATCTACACAAATTTCATTTTTAGCCTTATTATTAATTAATTTCTTATTATTTCATTTCTTATTAATTTTTACGGAGTGTTACATTCTCCTTCTTTAAAAATGGTTACGTCCTCGAAACCCCTACAGTGCGGACAGTATAATACACACTAAGCATCCATATCATACAACCAAGTTATCTACACACTGTTTACTCAATTAAAAGTGCAATGTTATTATTTATGCAGACATACTATAGTTGAGCTCAATCCTAGCATGAATGCAAGATCGTGACATATATGCATTATGCAAACATCCTAAATATGTAGAGAATTTATATGAAGCACGAAAATGGTGGAAAAGAGTATGGCAAGCATCCTTTACCATTCAATCTAGCAACCACAATGCAATCAAAACTAAATTTTGGAAAGAAAAAGTTAACAAAGAAAAGCTCAGGATGAGAAGTCCTCATTTTTTCTTTGGTTTCCCGTGTTCTTTCCTCCTATATCTCCCTATTGTACTCGAAACAGCCTAATTTCTTTGTTTCGGAGCTCCCTAGTTTTGATCTCCACTATAAATGCAGTAGCATGAGGTGCGACCAGCTCCGCCATAGTGACTACGTTATGAAGGAATTTTCCTAAGTGTGAAACATGAAATATGTCATGAACTTCTTCCAACTTATCTGGTAGCTCTACTCTGTATGCAAGTTTCCCTATTCTTTCCAAGATTGAGAAAGGCCCTATAAAAACCCACCCCGAAACATATTTAAATCCAATCCAGAAAAGTCCCGTCGGACGTTAGAGCCATTCCAAGACTAGCTGTTGGTAGGTAAAAAATTAGAAACATTACACGGTACATGGAGCTATCTATCTAACTTTCATAATCTCATAGGGAAATGGATAAAATATAATAGCAAAACATGTACCCATAAATAAAATCTATTTGAGAAAGAAACATTGTCATAAAGTCTCAAAATATCCTAAAATAATCATCTCGATGCATAAGTCTCCAATTGACAAGAGAAATAGCAACAACATAGTTCCAAACTCTAGGTACATGAATGAAAATAATATAAGAAAATAATAGAGGATAATCACTGCCACAATAATTAGCCTTACCACCTTTGCTTCTTCAACAATATCATATGCCCCTAACTTGTTTGTTGAAATGAGGAGGGAGTCAGAACAACAAAGTTTGGGGAACGAAATTTTAAGTTTTACCAAAATAGTAATCTAGACAACATTATGTGGAAATGTAATATGTCATACATATTAAAATCATCGCAAACATATAAGTCAACTATAAGTCCGAGGCTCTTCCAGTCTGACTATACCAAAAGTCAACTGTAAGCTTGAAGGCGCTTCTAGTCTGACTTCTCAACTCTAATGTAACTAGCTTTTTTGATGTAAATGGAAACACTGAACCATTTAATACCTCTTTAATGGGCTTTAGAAAACTTCGATCATTTAAAACCTATAAAATAGGTGGATCCCTATCATTTAAGATCTAACCAGAAGGCACATTCCTACATGGTTCCTCCTTATTGACATCGTAAGGAATCCAACTAGGTCACTTAATACATCACCTAAGAAAGTTGCGGACCCTACCATAGCCACGTAATACCTCTAACGTGAAGCATACCCCTTCTAAGGATTTCACCTACCAAATCAAAGCACAATTTATAACCCACAACCCACTCATGACGTCTCACATTAATCCAATTATTCGTAGGTACCAGTAGCCAGATTGATGGGGCAAGTTTACCCTACAAAATTCAAACAAAACTCGCAGCCACCATGGTTATTTATTATAGATGATGTGCAACATTAATCTATAAAACCACATCGCTGGTACCCAAATTTAACTAGGTAGACTTCCATGTAGCTTTGAACTAACCTCGCATACCTGTAACTTAGTCATAACATATATGTATATCCAATATATACATATATTATCTTACACGAATAATAATTAAGGCCATATAAGGTATCCTCTTATTATGCTCCTAATTAGGGATTAATTCTCTAATTTACTCTAACTTCCTTTCTATAAATTAATATTACTTAACTATTCTAATAATGCTAATTATCACGTTCATATGTTATAATCAATATATTGTATTATATATACTTATATTTAAGTGTAGAATTTAAGTTTTAATCCTTATGTTACAACAATTCGATAATAATTCTCTTATAAGGTATTCTGAAATATCTGTCCCATACAAATCTACAACATCGACAAGAACTGCTACTACCATAGCCAAATAAAATAGAATTGTACAAATATTGAATATCTACAACTTGTTTCATATTAATACACTAGACTTCCTTTTATGTTTTAAAGAATATATCTTTACAAATTAGATTGCCAATATTCAATTCAACCTTTGTATATATCCTTTTGAAGTGAGAAACGAGTTCCTTATTTATTTTAGTGATAGAAATAGGCAGTGTAAACTACAAACAATTCATACTTTACACACTATTTCTATTTATTTTCCTTTTTGAACCTTTTAACATTCCAATTCAAAAGAGAGCAAATAGGTTCAATGGATCATAGATTATCTAATTCTAAACAGTTAATTAAATTCTACTATATCAATACCAAAAACAATTATGATTCCAATATATACAAAGATTGATATTTACTTAGGGAAATTCTAGGGTTTTATTTTTTAAGATTTTGCTTTTATAGAATTTTCCAAGGCATATATCAGATCCAAATGGATACAACACAGATACTGGAATAGGAAAAAGTGAAATTCCGCTCATAGAAGATTCCTTTAATTTTAGGTTAGACCTGAATTAAACCGCTTCTAAACCTTAGACAGATCTCATTTTTAATATACACAAATATATTGTGTGTATATATAGATTAAATTTCAAAAATCAGAAGATAGAGAGAAGAATTCAGAATTTAATTTGAAATAGTGATTAGAATTTAGAATTACTTACCTGAAGTTTACTATTTTCTAAAACCATATGACAAATGATTTCTATAGAACCTCGACGTTGCTATAGAATTTTATGAGGAAAAGTGGAGGGTGCAGGAGTCTGTTTATAGAGGTAGGAAGAAACGAGAACCATTGGATTAAATTTGAATGAATTTGGGTTATTCGGCTAGAGCATTACTTTCCTAAAAAGGCTCAACCGGTCGTCTGCTATACTAGGGTTCGACTGCTGACGGTCTACCGACCCTATTTAGGCAGTCGCCCAGTCCTACTTAGCCTACGTCGTTTTGTTTCTTTTCAATTTTCTTTGATTTATTACTCACCTTAACCCTAATCAAATCACCATTAACTTTAACTCCCACTTAATGTTACTTCTAACTAAAGTAAACATTAAGATTCAAAATTCAAAGTTTTGAAATTCTCCTAAAATTTAAATTTTAAATTTTAAATTCGTTTAAAATTATTTGAAACTCAATAACTTCAAACTTCCGTAATTTCTTTGTTTGAACTCTGTTTTAAACACATTATACATGAAAATTCATCACCACTGTGACGACCCAGAATTTTTGAGCATTTAAAATTGGAATATTTAATTGATTTTAAATACTCAATAGAGTAATTTTAGCTTGAATTACGAATATCACAATTTATTTGATAATTAAATTATTGAATTAAATAATTTGAAGTTGAGTAAAATGTTGAATCTAGAATTTTAAGCCTGTTGAAAATAAATTGAAGGCTTATGAAATTTATATTGATAATACTGAAGACAATAGAAGTGTTAAAATTTGAAATTAACAGTTCAGTTCTGAAATTTTATCGTTTAATTCGAATTTAAAAATAGCCTTCCGAGACACAATCTCGGAATTTGACGAAACCAGTTCCATTGGGTCTGTAATATGGAATTATCATCGGATTTCAAAATTCCTATTGATCGGAGTTGTTGTGTGCTTATACGTTAAGTAAACGCATTGAAAATTTAATTGAGATTTTTATATAAATAAAAAGGTTAAATCAGTAGCCCCTAGCATTTGATTTTCGTCGACCTAGTTGTCTCCCTTTTCTCGTTTCAAGCACGCTACCCTTATCTTCCCGTATACTCCATCGCTCGTAACTTTTTATCAAAGCCCCTTCTTCTTATTTAAAAAAAAATCAAGACAGTTCGTTTATAAAATTTCAATGGTTGATCCTACAATTACCTCTTCAAATTCGTTCAGAGAAAAATTTATTAATTAAAATTATTCAGGCCGAAGCCCACTTCTTGAAAACGAATTTTTTTTCCCTAAATCAAAAAAAAGGGGAAGAATGAAAGTAAATCGCTCCTCTCAAACAAAGTTCGTGCAACTATTCGAGACTCTCGTATGTCGGCTCGATTTCCAGAGGTGCACATGAGGTGGCGAACGCCGAACAACTCGAAGTCGAGGCGTTTCGCGATGGAGTGGAAATTTCGACGTTGCTCGAGATGGGGTGTGGACTTAGGGTTGCTGTGCGACGTTGTGCCGATGCTGTGAGCTTGAGTAAGATATGGGGGAAGCGATAGTTGTTTAGGGAATCATATTCGAAGTTGCTCGAACTAGGTTCGAGATTTGGAAAGGTTGCATCGAGAATGGCTATGGGGGGCTTCTCGTCTTTGTGCATGTGAGTTGGAAGAGACGACGGCAAGGGATCCTCGTATCGAACATGGCAGTGACAGTCCAGTGGAGTGCGAGAAATCGTGGGTTTGTCGAGATGGTCTGGTCGAGTTCTGAGAGCAGTAAGGTATTTTGTTTTAAATTATTTCATTAAATTATATATATACACATTTCACAGTGAAAAGATATACATAACAGTAGAGTAAGTTTCTCTAATAAATTTTAGTTCAAAGTATTTGGGGTAAGTAAATTTTATCTTAAAGACTTAGATATATATACATATATATTTTTTGAAGAAGAAGGCGTTTTACAGAAACAGGCTACTATTTTATTACTCACAGGATTTGAATATATAAATACACATGCATAGCTTGTTTCAATATACAAGTAAAGTGGAATATATATATGGAAGGTAAGGTTGGGAAAATAAGTATATGGATTTTTAATGTGTTTAAGGATATGTAAAATTAGATTTTTACCTATATAGATTAATATATATATATATATAAGTTTCAAAACTGAATATGCAATAATGAAGGAAACGTGTTCGATTTCCCAATTAGTTAAAATTTAAAACTATTAGTTTAAAATAAAAATAATAAATAAATTCACTGGTTAATTTGAAATTTATCAATTGCAAATTAATTATTCAAATTGTTCGAATATTAATAAAACCGTATAAATGTTTATACAAGGTCTGAGATCATGGAAACTCAAGTCGGGTTGGATCGGATTTGCAAACAAAATCAAAGGTGAGTTAATCTCACTCAGCTGAATTAAATTTAAATTTAAATTTAAATTATTAAATTTAAATAATTGTTTGAATGATTGAATTGATTGATGTGCTATAGTGTGGTATATTTTGGAATTGGTATTTTATATTGTGCTAACATCTGTGGATGCAGGGAAAACAGGTTGGAGGGATCCAACTGGACCCCTCAACTTTTATTTAAATTATTTAATATTTCCTGTTGTGATTAGTTGATATTCTATAATGAATTATGTGGAAATATTGAATGCTATGGCTTGATTTAATATATTTGGGTATAATAAGCTACCTAAAATATATAAATTGGATTTTGGTAAGAAAATAAAAGAAGTGAATTTGTAAATGAAATAATTTTGGAAAATTTGAATAAATTAAGAATGAATTGAAAAGAATTGGAAGTGATATTAAAATACTAATAAATAACTTCGAGTATGAAAGGAAAAAGATTTTCGAATAAACAGAAATTAATGAATTGTAGAATTAAGTGATATTAATTTAAAGGAATAAAGAATTATTTTAAAATTTAAAGTATAAATTTATTAACAGGATTAAGAATTGAGAAATCAAAAATTGGTATTTTCAGATAAAAGAATTTTAAATCATAATTAAGGATTTAAATCTGAAATTAATGGATTTTGAAATAAAGGGTAGTAAATTGGAAATCAATTTGGAAATTGATTCAAGTGTTTGAAATTGGTAATTTAAAGAAGAATGTGAAGAGAAGTATATTTCTCTGGATAGCCAAGTACGATTTCAAAGTAAATTTTTAAATATAAGATAAAGGTTTAATGTTGTTTTGAAAAGCATGTTTTAGAAAATTTATAATTTCTAATCGTTTAAATTCTTAAGTAAATATTTTTCAAATCTATTATAGTAGTAATTATTTAAAAGGTGACTTATTATTTCGTGTTAAAAAAAGTGAAAACCTAGTTTTATATTTTATAAAGTAACCTTATTTTCAAATATTCATATAGTATGTATTTTAACCCAATAATTGAAGTAGTTTTTAACTTAAATTTTTTAAAGTATATTTCAAAGTAAAGCGTTTTAAATTATTTTAAAAATCTAAAGTTTTGTGCTTGGTAATTCCAATGGAAATAGAAAATACTTGGAATTTATTCTGAGAAAGGAAGATAGTTTGAAAACTGTTTTCAAAAAGGGTTTGAAAAGTGGAAATATATCTTGTGAAGATATTTTTGAGGTTAATAAATAACTTGGAAAACTATTTGTTGTTGGATGGTTGTTTGTGAATATTAATTGATAGTTAAATCACCGACTATCAATATTGGCCAAATACGTTGATCGTTTTGAAGAGACCGGGATCAAGATTTATTTCTTGAAAACCACTTCGATCCGGTTTGTACGTTTCGTGCAAACGAGTTTGGATTCGAAGATGGAGCAGTGAAGTGCAAGGGCTAGTCGCTACTAATCCTGAGGATATTTCCAAAATGGATGTAGTAGGAATAGTGCCTTCAGTTCCGTTCGAACCCGGGACGGACTTGTATGGATGAATGCTTTCGGAACATCGTCAGGTGGACGATGGGCATTCTAAGGGATATGTTCTAAAAAGGTAATGCTTAGCCTCAAGCCTCATCAAATGGGAATGACTAAAAATCAGGGGTTATGCAGCAAGGCTAGGTGGGTAGCATCCAAGCAGGGTGAGGTCATCCCTGTCTAGATGTCCCTTTTTATTTCGGCTTAGTGGGTGGTTGCTGATCCCAACCGCGGGGTGATCTCACTCGGGATTATCCAGTAAGGGGTAGTCCCGGTCTTGTGTTGCAGGGGAGCGGGCGTACTCCTCGGTACTGTGATCTAGGCCACGTACTGTGACAGGTGGTACCCCAGTGCCTAGTCATTAGTTGGAAATCCATTCTCCCTACGAGCCTTGTACGAGTTTTGTTTGTATTACCCACTCTGTGGCTAGTAGCTGGAATTTAATAGATGTAACAATTTCGGCTATTTTATAAGTATTTGTATATAGACCCTATTATAATATCAGAGGATTTCTATAAAAATTGTTTTAGCCCTCGTAAGGTAAAAACCCGACATGTTTATTTATGGCGTGGTCTTACGAGATGCTTTTGTTTACAAAGGATTTTTGAAACTTTAATAATCAATTGAGTGTGATTTTCTCACGCTGGTATTCCAGACTGACTCGGGTGTTATTTAACTGTAATGCTCGGATCAGACCGAGTATTATAGGATACAAGATTTGGTGCTGTGGAGCTCAGGGGACGAGCTGGACGACTATGCGTATTTTCGTACTTGTTTTATATATATTCCGCTATGTAGATTAGCTGTGTATCCAGTTGTATGTTGTTGATGTTTTTGAACTCTGATGATGTACTCTGATGATGTAATATATGAACAAATATATTTGTTTTGGTGTAAAGATATGTTAATATATATTATATTTTATTTCGCTGCGATGGTTAGATTCTGTGGTTGTTTTCTATTTTCTTCTTCTACCTCTTCTTCTTTAACCCTAATGGTTCGTATTTCTGTTCAACTTGAGTTGATTTATGTAGAATAGTGTTGACTCAAGGGGTGCGGATTTGCGGGTCGTTCCACTTGGTATCAGAGCTTAGTTTGGTGATAACCTTGGCTCTAGTGGGAATTACTCATTAAATAGAGTCCGTAGTACTCTAGAATGAGTTTGAGAGTATTAATAGATATGAGCACGTATTTGTTAGTGAGTATAAAATTGTTTTTATATTGCGTTGATTTATCGGTTAAGAGTTTATGGATTCCGATCGATATGTGGTATGTCATATTATCGACAGGGATTTCTAAACTCTTAAACAAGATAAACCGACACAGTATTGTTTTAAATAGGGTAAATGAAGTAATTTTACCCAGAATTATTTTTGTATATAAAAGAAATGATTTTTCGTAAATTATTATAGTTATATATGGATGCTTGGATGTTAGGAGTGATAATATTTAATTATTATCATTTTTGAATGGAAATTGAATAAGAAATTGAAAATAATAACCAGAGATTATGGAATAATTTATAAAATGAATGAGATTTGTAAATGTAATTCATAATTGAATATGATATTGGAACCATAATTAAAAACTAAGAAATCAATTTGTATACAAATGAAATTTGTAAATATAAACTATAAATGTAAATTATAGTATGATTAATAATTAAAATAAAATAAAATTCCAAAGTAAGGTTTGAATATAAATTTAAAGAGTTTGGAATTTGAAAATGATTCCCAAAGGTTGGGAAAACAATAATATATAGGTGAGAAATATTTTTGAATCATATTTGAAATCTAGAGAAATTTGGAATTTTAAAATATTTGAAGAGTTTTAAAAGAGAGAAAAGCATTGAACTCTTACGGTCGCTGGAAAATAACTTTGGTGATGACTCGATGTTCATTTTCGAGTTTCCAAAAGAGAGATTGCTACCAGGATGTTTTGGATTAAAGTTTGTTGGAGGAATTTGGTTGATTTTGAAAATGCAAAGGAATAGTTTGGTTAGATATATATGTTTTCAAAATTGAATGTTAAAGTTAAGTTTAAAAAAAAATTAAAAATTAAATAGTTAAGTTGGGTTAAATAAACAAGTTTTAAAATTAAAATTTATAAGTAACTGATTAGTTACTATGGTATGCAAATGAAATAAAATTCAATATTGGATGGTGCTGGATTTAAATGTGTAAAATAAGGTGCAGAATAAGTTCAAATGAACTAAAAATGATGAATGTTTGGAAATAACAATTTATTGGTTGAAAACGAATTTGTGAATAAATTAATGAATCAACTATTGAACTGATAAAGTAAAGTTGATATTAATAAGAAGGAATTGAAAATTTTAATCTGGCAATTAAAATTTAACTTAAGTGAATGAAGTGAAGAGAATATATTTGAATTTAACTTGAGATAGTTAAATAAATTGAAATTGAAATTGATTAAATTGGATATAAAGTTAAAAGGTAAAATGATTATAATTGTGAAATGAAAATTTATACCTTAAGCTAGTAAGTGTTATACATATAATCTGGAATTTGGTTATAAGATGAAATGACTCAAATGAGCAATAAAAGCTTTAAAGTAAATAAATAAGTTTTGAACTAATATATTGAGAAATAAAATTTAGTTAAAATTTGGATTGAATTGAATCAAAATTCAGTTGTGTCATGAAGGATATTAATTGGAATTAAATTCTTGCTTAATAAAACTTAAAAAATGATATGTAACTAGATTTAACTGAAGTTGAGTTAGAATAAAACTGAATTTAAATGAATTCAGTCGAAATATAGATAATATTGAATGGAATAAAATTCTACTCAAACAAATAAATGTAAATTAAGCAAGTATTGAATTAGAATAAATAAGCTTCGGAAGCTTATAAAAGAATTGAAAAGCATTGAAATATATATATATATATATATATATATATATATATATATATATAACCCCTAGTTAAAAGTAAAATGTGAATATAATTGATTGTAAATAGTTGGGGAAGAGTGAATAATAATAAGTAGTTTATAAAAACTTGAAAGGGGAATAAGTAAGCCAGCATAAAAGTATTGGTACCCTGAAAAAAAATCCAAAACTTGTGATATTAAGAAAGATTGAACTCAAGAGAATCAAATAAAATGATTTTCAAGATAAATGAAAAAAGAAAATCAAGTATGGAATTATAATTGGAAGTGTTGTTGAATGAAAATTGAATTGGAATAAAATGGATATGGTGTGAAATATAAACAAATCCAACTCAAGCATAAATTGAATGACCTTATTATTAATAAATTTAACAATGAATTGTTAATGTAAATTAAAATTTAAAATGGATAAAAGAATAAACTAATCGATTAAATTAGTGAAATGGTTGGGATTTGATCAAAGGAAAATCAAATCAAAGATTATGAATAGGTAATAGAGTTTGGAAATAAAGCTTGAGTTGTATGGAATTGGATTAAAATAAATATGGTTGGAGAAGAAAATAAATCCAATTCAAGTATGAATAAATTTAAAACGGAAATGAACTTAAGTTATGACATGGTAGTGAATTGAAGTAAATTAACTTAAGTTTGAATTAATAGAAGCATGGGATGTTGTCGAGTATAACAAAACGGCTTTGAATATAATAAACTTAAGTTATTGGGTGGAATAGTTTGAAGAAAATAAATAACTTAAGTAAATTGTGAGATGGTTATTTAATATATTGGTAGTCGAGTATAATAAAATGGTTTGGAATCAAATCTTTTTGGATATGAAAGAAAATGCAATGAAAGTTTGTGACTAAATTAAAATGGGATGGGATTAAGTGTAAATTGAGTTGGAATCAATTTAAATGGTTATAAACCTTAAGTAATTTTTTATTCACATGGATATTGTAAATTTCATAGAATAAATTGTCGTTTAACGTAAACTAAAATAATTAAAATTTATGAGTTGATAGAAGTTAAATAAATTGATGTTGAGATCAATTGAATTAAATATAAGTTTGATTTGTTTAAAAATAAATGGAATGTAAGCATGTGAATTGTTAACCTTTCGGATTAAGTAAAATGATGTGTGATTTGTTGTAAGCAATTAAAATTGGCAGTAAAATCTTGCATGTGGTTATGAAAATTGTATAGCATGCATTATTCATGGAATTCATGTTTTAGCTATGTAAGTAAAAGTGAAATGTTAATAAATTGCATATATTTAGTACTTACATATTTAAATTGAGTAAGTACAGGTACCGGGAAGCCATTTGGTTGGATTGGATCGCGCTAAATGCTAAAATAATAAGCTGCTTTCTTAAAAATGCTAAATAAAGGTACGCCTACGCAATAAAAGTAGGAAATATGAACTGTTTTTGGTTTTTTCGACCGTGTGGATCGATGTATATATATTTATATCTTTTGTCAAACTACAAAAGCTCCTCCGTGCAAAGGAGACTCTGCCA
This sequence comes from Allium cepa, assembly GCA_030765085.1. Lineage (NCBI taxonomy): Eukaryota > Viridiplantae > Streptophyta > Magnoliopsida > Asparagales > Amaryllidaceae > Allium > Allium cepa. The sequence continues at coordinate 293,045,698 of CM060941.1, read as the reverse complement.
AAAAATTTCAGAAATTTTGGGAGTTAGAAAAAAAATTGAAATTTTTTTTGTTAAAGACAAAACGATTTCAAACTGGAAATTGAAATAAATTAGTGAATGAAACTACTATAAAATTATAATATGAATCAGTTAAATGAAAGATAAAATTTAATATACAGAGTTGAACATAAATTGAATTCGGATGGAAATGAAAGAATCAATTTGAAAAGAATAGATATAAACTAAAAGTGGTGAAGTGAAAATAAATAAAAAAGCATACTAAATGCTTATACCAAATTTAAGAAAGGAATAGTGAATTCTTAATTGGAAATTGATAATACAAATATATTCCAAGTTAATATTTGGATGGATAAATATTATCATTTGGTAGGGAAGTCGATAAAATGTTTTTGAAATGTTGTGATTGGATAGTATTTCTAAGTGGAAAATATAGGTATTATGAAGGAAAAGAAAATTGGGTTTTTATTCCAGAAGATAAATTTGAATTGCTCGATAAAAAGGTATGTGTTTAAATTTCTGTATGAAATTTGATTAGGTTTTTGATCGAGCCACTTGCCTTTTTGTTTTCTTTTGGAAATTGGGAGCCCGTAGAGGCCTTTTGTAGTTGTACCGAGCTAGCCGCGCAAAGGGGACGCTGGCAAAAAAATTCGGAAATTTAGAGAGTTAGAAAATTTTTGAGCAAATTTTGATAATTCAAAATTTGGTTTCAAATTGAAAGTTGAATGATTGGGCATGTAATGATATTTGAAAACTATGGAAGGTTTTGGGAAGTTAGTAAGAATGATAGTGGGTCTATAATAAAAGATATGTATGACAAGTTAATTAAACTATTTGATTTTGGAAAATAGTAACGGGTATTGGACCATTCTTTCTAATTAGTAATTTCGGGGACGAAATTCTTTAATGGGGGAGGAATGTGACGACCCGGAATTTTCGAGCATTTAAAATCGGAATATTTAATTGATTTTAAATATTCAATAGAGTAATTTTAGCTAGAATTACGAATATCACAATTTATTTGATAATTAAATTATTGAATTAAATAATTTGAAGTTGAGTAAAATGTTGAATCTGGAATTTTAAGCCCGTTGAAAATAAATTGAAGGCATATGAAATTTATATTGATAATACTGAAGACAATTCAAGTGTTAAAATTTGAAATTAACAGTGATCTGTTCAGTTCTGAAATTTTATCGTTTAATTCGAATTTAAAAATAGCCTTCCGAGACACAGTCTCGGAATTCGACGAAACCAGTTCCATTGGGTCCGTAATATGGAATTATTATCGGATTTTAAAATTCGTATTGATCGGAATTGTTGTGTGCTTATACGTTAAGTGAACGCGTTGAAAATTTTATCGAGATTTTTACATAAATAAAAAGGTTAAATCAGTAGCCCCTAGCATCTGATTTTCGTCGACCTAGTTGTCTCCCTTTTCTCGTTTCAAGCACGCTACCCTTATCTTCCCGTATACTCCATCGCTCGTCACTTTTTATCAAAGCCCCTTCTTCTTGTTTAAAAAAAATCAAGACAGTTCGTTTATAAAATTTCAATGGCCGATCCTACAATTCCCTCTTCCAATTCGTTCAGAGAAAAATTTATTAATTAAAATTATTCAGGCTGAAGCCCACTTCTTCAAAACGAAATTTTTTCCCTAAATCAGAAAAAAAAGGGCGGAACGAAAGTAAATCGCTCCTCTCAAACAAAGTTCGCGCAACTATTCGAGACTCTCGTGTGTCGGCTCGATTTCCAGAGGTGCACATGAGGCGGCGAACACCGAACGACTCGAAGTCGAGGCGTTTTGCGATGGAGTGGAAATTTCGGCGCTGCTCGAGATGGGGTGTGGACTTAGGGTTGCTGCACGACGTTGTGCCAATGCCGTGAGCTTGAGTAAGCTATGGGGGACGCGACAGTTGTTTAGGGAATCGTATTCGAAGCTGCTCGAACTAGGGTTCGAGATTTGGAAAGGTTCCGAAGAGAACGACTATGGGGGGCTTCTCGTCTTCGTGCATGTGAGTTGGAAGAGACGACGGCAAGGGATGCTCATACTCGAACTTGGCAGTGGCAGTCCAGTGGAGTGCGAGAAATCGTGGGTTTGTCGAGATGGTCTGGGCGAGTTCTAAGAGCAGTAAGGTATTTTGTTTTAAATTATTTCATTAAATTATATATATACATATTTCATAGTGAAAAGATATGCATAACAGCAGAGTAAGTTTCTCTAATAAATTTTAGTTCAAAGTATTTGGGGTAAGTAAATTTTATCTTAAAGACTTAGATGTACATACATATATATTTTGAAGAAGAAGGTGTTTTACAGAATCAGGCTACTGTTTTGTTACTCATAGGATTTGAATATATAAATAACATGCATAGCTTGTTTCAATATACAAGTAAAGTGGAATATATATATGGAAGGTAAGGTTGGGAAAATAATTATATGTATTTTTAATGTGTTTAAGGATTTATAAAATTAGATTTTTATCTATATAGATTATTCCTTATATATATAAGTTTCAAAACTGAATATGCAATAATGAAGGTAACGTGTCCGATTTCCCAATTAGTTAAAATTTAAAACTATTAGTTTAAAATAAAAATTAATAAATAAATTCACTGGTTAATTTAAAATTTATCAATTGGAAATTAATTATTCAAATTGTTCGAATATTAATAAAACCATATAAATGTTTATACAAGGTCTGAGATCATGGAAACTCAAGTCGGGTTGGATCGAATTTGCAAACAAAATCAAAGGTGAGTAAATCTTACTCGGCTGAATTTAAATTTAAATTTAAATGATTAAATTTAAATAATTGTTTGAATGATTGAATTGATTGATATGCTATAGTGTGGTATATTTTGGAATTGGTATTTTATATTGTGCTAACGTCTGTGGATGCAGGGAAAACAGGTTGGAGGGGTCCAACTGGACCCGTCAACTTTTATTTAAATTATTTAATATTCTCTGTTGTGATTAGTTGATATTCTACAATGACTTTTGTGGAAATATTGAATGCTATGGCTTGATTTAATATATTTGGGTATAATAAGCTACCTAAAATATATAAATTGGATTTTGGTAAGAAAATAAAAGAAGTGAATTTGTAAATGAAATAATTTTAGATTGAATAAATTAAGAATGAATTGAAAAGAATTGGAAGTGATATTAAAATACTAATAAATAACTTCGAGTATGAAAGGAAAAAGATTTTTGAATAAACAGAAATTAATGAATTATAGAATTAAGTGATATTAATTTAAAGGAATAAAGAATCATTATAAAATTTAAAGTATAAATTTATTAACAGGATTAAGAAGCAATTTGAGAAATCAAAAATTGGTATTTTTAGATAAAAGTATTTTAATCATAATTAAGGATTTGAATCTGAAATTAATGGATTTTGAAATAAAGGGGAGTAAATTGGAAATCAATTTGGAAATTTATTCAAGTGTTTGAAATTGGTAATTTAGAGAAGAATGTGAAGAGAAGTATATTCCTCTGGATAGCCAAGTACGATTTCAAAGTAAATTTTTAAATTTAAGATAAAGGTTTAATGTTGTTTTGAAAAGCATGTTTTAGAAAATTTATTATTTCTAATCGTTTAAATTCTTAAGTAATTATTTTTCAAATCTATTATAGTAGTAATTATTTAAAAAGTGACTTATTATTTCGTGTTAAAAAAAGGTGAAAACCTAGTTTTATATTTTATAAAGTAACCTTATTTTCAAATATTCATATAGTATGTATTTTAACCCAATTATTGAAGTAGTTTTTAACTTAAAGTTTTTAAAGTATATTTCAAAGTAAAGCGTTTTCAATTATTTTAAAAATCTAAAGTTTTGTGCTTGGTAATTCCCGTAGAAATAGAAAATACTTAGAATTTATTCTGAGAAAGGAAGATAGTTTGAAAACTGTTTTCAAAAAGGGTTTGAAAAGTGGAAATATATCTTGTGAAGATATTTTTGAGGTTAATAAATAATTTGAAAAACTATTTATTGTTGGATGGTTGTTTGTGAATATTAATTGATAGTTAAATCATCGACTATCAATATTGGCCAAATACGTTGATCGTTTCGAAGAGACCGGGATCGAGATTTATTTCTCGAAAACCACTTCGATCTGGTTTGTACGTTTCGTGGAAACGAGTTTGGATTCGAAGATGGAGCAATGAAGTGCAAGGGCTAGTCGCTACTAATCCTGAGGATATTTCCAAAATGGATGTAGTAGGAATAGTGCCTTCGGTTCCGTTCGAACCCGGGACGGACTTGTATGGATGAATGCTTTAGGAACATCGTCAGGTGGACGATGGGCATTCTAAGGGATATGTTCTAAAAAGGTAACGCTTAGCCTCAAGCCTTATCAAATGGGAATGACTAAAAATCAGGGGTTATGCAGCAAGGCTAGGTGGGTAGCATCCAAGCAAGGTGAGGTCATCCCTGTCTAGATGTCCCTTTTTATTTCAGCTTAGTGGGTGGTTTCTGATCCCAACCGCGGGGTGATCTCACTCGGGATTATCCAGTAAGGGGTAGTCCCGGTCTTGTGTTGCAGGAGAGCGGGTGTACTCCTCGGTACTGTGATCTAGGCCACGTACTGTGACAGGTGGTACCCCAGTGCCTAGTCATTAGTTGGAAATCCATTCTCCCTACGAGCCTTGTACGAGTTTTGTTTGTATTACCCACTCTGTGGCTAGTAGCTGGAATTTAATAGATGTAACAATTTCGGCTATTTTATAAGTATTTGTATATAGACCCTATTATAATATCAGAGGATTTCTATAAAAATTGTTTTAGCTATCGTAAGGTAAAAACCCGACATGTTTATTTGTGGCGTGGTCTTACGAGATGCTTTTGTTTACAAAGGATTTTTGAAACTTTAATAATCAATTGAGTGTGATTTTCTCACGCTGGTATTCCAGACTGACTCGGGTGTTATCTAACTGTATTGCTCGGGTCAGACCGAGTATTATAGGATACAGGATTTGGTGTTGTGGAGCTCAAGAGACGAGCTGGATGACGATGCGTATTTTCGTACTTGATTTATATATATTCCGCTGTGTAGATTAGCTGTGTATCCAGTTGTATGTTTTTGATGTTGTTGAACTCTGATGATGTACTCTGATGATGTAATATATGAACAGATATATTTGTTTTGGTGTAAAGATATGTTAATATATGAACAGATATATTTGTTGTGGTTGTTTTCTATTTTCTTCTTCTACCTCTTCTACTTTAACCCTAATGGTTCGTATTTCTGTTCAACTTGAGTTGATTTATGTAGAATAGTGTTGACTCAAGGGGTGCGGATTTGCAGGTCGTTACAACCGCGAATGCAACGATGCAACTTTCATGACCATATTTCGACATTTACAGAAATTCCATTTTTAGCCTTATTTTGATATTAATTTCTCATTAAAATTTACGATGTGTTACATTCTCTCCCCTTAAAATGGATTTACCTTGAAATCCCAAGGGTAAATAATGTAATGTGCACTCAACAACTGTGTTATGCAGATAACTTATTTACAATAATCTGCAAAACCACCTATTTGGCAAAAAAGTGCAATGTGATTGTGTTTGCAACATACTATAGTGAGCTCAATCCTAGCACGAATGCAAGGTCGTAAGATATAGTCATGTATGCAAATATCCTGAATATACATAAAGTTCTATATGAGTGCAAAATAAATAAAACTTAAATTGTGGTAACCATCTCCTACCATCAAATCTACCAACAACGATGCAACCAATTATTAAATTTGAAGAGAGAAATTTACCAGAGAAAGGCTCGAGGTGAGAAGCTTTTATGTTTTCTTCGGTTTCCTATGTGCTTTCTTCTAGTTTATCTCCTTATTGAACTCAGACCAACCTAATTTCCTTATTACGAAGCTTCTTAATACTGTATTCCACTATGCGTGTGGTGACATGGGAAGGCGGTCGTCTCTATCTCAACATCTATTAACTGATCAGGGTCTATCACAATGGTAGTGTCATGCATACATTTCCTCAAATGGGAAACAAGAAAGACGTCATGAACTTGCTAGCTTGTTCATAAGCTCCACTCTATAAGAAAGTATCTCCACCCTCTCGAAAATCGAGAAAGGCTCAATGAACCTAGGCGCCAACTTCCTAAAGGTGCCAAACCTCATAACCTTCCTAAGAGGGGAAACTTTAATGAATACCATGTCTCAAATAGTACACTTTAATTCTTTCCTTCGCTTATCAGCATAGGACTTTTGACGGTCCTATGTGGCCTTCGTTCCCCTTTAATCACTTCTACATTCTTCGATGTCTCATGGATCAAATTCAGTCCAAGTATGGGTTCTCAATGTTGAATATGCGCTTATATGTTTTTGTTTGATGATAATAAACATATATATTCATTTAAATGTATTTGGTAATGTACTATTTTGTTTTTCATAGATTAAATAAATATTTGTTGAATAAAATAAATTACACAGAATTTGAATTTGAATTCAAACAGAACAAGTTACACAGATTTTGAATTCAAACAGAAATTTTATTCAAACAAATAGTTATTACAATCTTGAATAGTACAATTTCAAGCTCTCATTATACATATACAATTTAGAATACATCACGATTTCAATTTACATTAACAACCTCACTACATATCACTCACACTCGTATTTTGTCTTCAACTGCATTCCAGTTTGAATCCAGCATCTGAGCAATCTGCAAAAATATTCACTAACGCAGTAAAATCGAAAAAGAAATATTTTTGCAATATAAAATAAAATATGATTTTTGAAAATATGGTTTGCCTCAGTTATTTGGGTTGTTCGTCATCATTCACACTTGAATTCATCACAAAGTCGTGCACATAGATATTACAGGGACAGGTAATCATAAGTGGCTGCAACACACACGTGTACATTCATACACGTGTGCACTGCCTCGCCAACTCGTGTGCGCAGCCAACAATAGCAAGTGTGCAAGCACAACTTCAACAAACAAGGCAATGCACGATGCAATGTACAACAAGTCCAGCAGCCCAAGTATGCAATAAAAGATTCAGTGAAGCCCAAATATAACAGTGAATACAAGAACAAGATGAGATGAATAATGCAAGAACAAAGTCGACACAAACAACAAGCTGCAGTAAAGCATGAACATGTGTGGACAATGAAAACCAAAGCCATCAGGTCAGAGACAACATTCAAGCCAAATGAAGTACATCAAAGAAACAAGTCTCGACCAAATTCAGTAAGCAATGAAAGCTACATGAAGGCAACATGAAGCAATGTCGAGCTCAGTACAACACAGTAGTGTACATGAATACTGCAACTACACAGACCAAACATATGCACAGTGCAGATCACAAAGACTTGTCACCGACAAAAATGAAGACCACTATGCATTGGATATAAATGCAATTCAAAGTGATATAACATCAACTACAGGAACTCGACTACAAGAGCAAGCTTCAAACACCCACATATATAAAGTACACTTGAACAAAATGAACAAGTGGAGCATCTGTGTAAACTGGGCAACATGGACTGCAACAATCAAACAATGACACAGCTACACGATACCACAATATCAAGTTCAGGTGACACCAACCTAACAGTGGCAAATGAAGCAACAGAGTAACCAAAATCATCAATGCAATGCAACACAAATGTGTTCACATAAACCAAGCCACGACCAACAGAAACTAAGCCAACAATTACATGCAGATGAACAACAAAGGGTCAAAGCTCAATGCACATGAAACCAAAGGCCGAGCAATTGATATATGGTGATGTAGTCAACAACTACACAACTGCAAGTACAGGTTTCAATATCAAACAAACAATTCCAGCCCAAAGTCAATGCCGAGAAACAATAAATGATCAGGTCAAAATAAAGCATGAATCACATGAACAAGTTCGAGCATTATAAAGAAACAAAGTACAAATGAACGAAGTTCAACAGTACAGAGAATTCGAATTCATGATAGTGAGTCATATTCGTATCTTTGTTTTTGAAATGGTCAGAGAATTAAAAAAGGAAAGTTTCTGCTTTTTTTTATTCAAGAAGAATCGAACGCATGAAAATCAAAGCCGTGAGCAACAAGTTGAAATTATATCAGGAAAGCCGTGTGTATCAAGTTGTAATAAAATTAGGAAAGTGATGAAGTCTCGAATTCATATAAATACCAAACCCAAGTTCATCATCGGCCATCGAGTTAAATCGAGTTCAATCGAAGCAAGCAAACAAACGAGCAACAAAAGAAATTACATACCGAAATCATCAATAACTCGATCAAAGGAGCAGCTGCAATCTCGAAATCAACGCAAATCAATCATCAGAGAACGAGCGCAAGCAAGAGCATCACAATATAGAGCCGAAGCCCTAATTCGAGAAAGAAGAACAAAGCCGCAATTTTACAGTAGCAAAGAAAAAGGGGAACGATGCCCTAATTTCAAGAGGAACGACCGCATTATTCTCTCAACCATGGAAGTGGATCGGGCTAGTGAAAGAAAACAAGGGACCGGCCTTATTTAGTTTTAAAGGGGTTTAGTTTTTAGGGTCTAAATTTAAAAAAGGTTTTTTTTATTTTAAGCAAAAATCAGGGATTATAGTTTATATTTTAATTTTTGCTCCTGTTTTAATTTTGAAGTTGTTTTTTCTTTTCGAGTCAAAAGAATTTGTAAATCACCACCTAGGGTTTAGGTAGTGTCAGATTGTCTAGTTAGAATTAGTTCAGTGAGCAATGTGTGCAAGTTTGCAAAGCTCTATAGGCGGGAGCAGTGTTTGCGAGTAAGCGAAACTCTATAGGCGGGAGCAGGGTGTGCGAGTCTAGTAGAGTGTTTGTGAGCGGGAGCAAAAGGGTCTGCGAGTCTAGTAGAGTGTTTGTAAGCATGATACTGTTTAATTCTAATAGAAATCTGGGAATGCAGCAGTAGGCAGGGGTTGCCGAAGCTGGGTAAATTTTGTGTGTGATTTACTTTTCAGCATATTTATTTCTGCAGTTTATTTCTGTGTTTGAATCGAGAAAATTTGCTATAACCCTATTAACCCCCCCTCTAGGATTAATCTAGATCCTACAAGTGGTATCAGAGCACGGTATTTTTCTTTAACTCTAGAGTCATGAATTCATCAAATAATGCTTTTACTGAGGGGCAATCTATTGTTAGGCCACCCATGTTTAACGGGAATGATTATGCTTATTGGAAAGTTAGGATGAGTATTTACCTTAGTTCCGTTGATTATGATGTTTGGGATATTATTGAAACTGGCTATAAACCTCCCATTATAATCGTTGGTGATACTGAGATTCCTAAACCTAAGGATCAGTGGGATGCTAACGATAAGAGATTGAAAACGACAAATGCTAAAGCCATGAATGCTTTGATATGTGCTCTTGATAAAAATGAATTTAATAGAATTTCTCATTGTACAACAGCACAGGAAATTTGGCACACTTTGGAGGTGACACACGAAGGAACTTCTCAAGTCAAGGAGTCTCGTCTAGCCCTATTCAGCAATGAATACGAGAACTTTGTGATGGACAAAGGCGAGAGCATAAAGGACATGTTGGACGCTTTTCAACTTTGGTATACAACGCTAGAGCGCTTGGGAAGGTATTCACTGAGGTAGACCTTGTGCGGAAGATACTACGAGTTTTACCAATGAACTTTGAGGCAAAAGTCACGGCAATCCAAGAATCAAAAGATTTGAGTAAACTAAGCATGGAGGAGTTGATTGGTAACTTGATGACATATGAGCTTGAGTTAAAAGCAAAGGAAGAACGCAACAACTCCGAACCAAAGAAGAAGACGATTGCCTTAAAGAGCAAAGAAGAAAGCGATGAAGAAGGAGAAGATCCAATTGAAGAGCTTGCAATGGCTGTCAATAATCTTAGAAAATGGTCTAGATTCAAGCCAGCAAGAAGAAAACGAAGGGTAATAGGTCAAGAGATTCTGACAATTTCGATAATGAACCGACGTGCCTTAACTGCAATTAGCCCGGACACTTCATACAAAAATGCCCACTTCTCAAAAATAACAAAGGAAAGAAAAAGACGAAGAAGGTATTTGCAGTGACTTGGGATGATGAAGAAGGAGAGGAAGTTTCGGATAGCAGCTCAGAGGAGGTTAACTTGTGTCTTATGGCGAAATCAGAGTCAGAAGCAAGCTCTGAGGAATCTAGTGAGGCAGGTGAGTATTCCTATAGAGATCTTGTTTTTATGTGTCTTGATCTCACTAAAGTAGTTGATGCTCTTGAATCTAAAATTGAAAAACTGATAGGAGAGAACTTGCTCGTGAAAATTTTAGGTTAGAAACTGAACTTGAAAATATTCAAAACCTAGAATGTAAAAGATGTAAAGTTTTAGATTCAGAATTGACAAGACTTAAGAATAACTCTGAGAATCTTGAAAAAGAAAACTTGAGTCTTAAGGAAATCATTGACACTAGGAAAAAGGATTTTATAAATCGATGCACCTCACTTGTCACTGAAAACACAACACTAAAAACCAAAGTCCAAAATCTTGAGAAATCTTTGAATAACTTTTCAGGAGGCGAAAAATCTTTCAACATGCTATTGGGAAATCAAATTTTTGCTAACAACAGAAAAGGACTAGGTTTTGGGAAAACACAAGTTGAGGATAATGCAAAAGGGAAGAGTGTCTTTGATAGATGTGAAATAATTGGACATCTTGTTGAAAATTGTAGTCATAGGAATAAGAACACAAAATTTATACAAGTTTGGGTTCCTAAGAATTCTACAAACAAATTTCATGTCTATTGGAACAAGAATAAAAGGACTAAACAAGTTTGGGTTCCAAAGGGTTTGTTTATTCATAATGCTTCTGCCACTAACAATCATGGACCTAGAAATAGGTCACAAAAATCTTTCATTGTGTAGGTGTGGTGGCAGGCTAAGGAACAACAACGGTGTTCTCTGGAGTTTGGCTGTTCCAGAAACACAACGGGCAACAAAGCAAAGTTCCTTAGCCTAGTATAAAGGTGACAGAATCACAATGAGCAATCACGAGAAACTATCGTAAAGGTAAAACAGGTAAAGGTATATTAATTGTGATGATCTGCACCATATTCTGAATGAAATCAGCCAATATTGAGATGTTGTAAAGAAGTGATGTCTTTAATTCTGACTGATTCTTAATTGATATGATCTTTCTTGTTCTTATTTATGACCTTGATTTGTGCTTAAATGATGACCAATCAGATTTTCAACTTTGAACTAATCCATATAAATTTGTTCGGTCAAATGATGGTATTTTATTGATCTTTGATTACTCATGCTACACGTAGATATATTTTGACATTTTGGTCACTGCTTGTAAATTTGCACGATTTCAAATTTCATGTGAAAGGTGTTAAAAAGGATTTTAAGAAATTGTTGAAACTTCAAGAAATTGTTTTTGAAATAATTATGATGATAATTGACTGTTGATTACTGATGAACATAATTGTTTATCCTACGGTTTCTGAAATTAACACTATGATATTTGTTTGAGTGTTAACATGGCTTCATTTCAAATTTCATTCTGAGATAGTTTGTTGAAATTTTTGATGCACACTTCATTGTCTGGATTATCAATTTTAGTTAGTGAGATTTTGGAGTGAATAAGAATGCAGATGCAGATTACACTGGTAATATAGTTGATAGAAAAATTACTAGTGGAACGTGATTAATCTTTGAAACATTCATTTGCTGCATCGTTTTTCAAAGAAAATATCTGCATATTTTTCACTTGAAACAATTTTCAAATAGCAGAAATTTTTCTCATAAAACCCCTTCGAGAAAATCATGTTTGACCATATTTTCAGATTAGTCATTTTTATTTGATTTTAAATGACAAATTTTGACTAATCCGATTCCCTACTAATTATCAAAAAGATAAATAGTGATTGAAAATGTGATAAGTGTTGTTATTTAACATACATTGCTCAAGAGAGTATATTTGGAAAATTTCTTTAGGAATTCAAACAAGAGTTATAAAACTTCTTGTTGGGTAAAGATTCCATGACCATTTCTATATCTATCATTATTTCTATCGACCATGGTTTATCAAATATACAATATAGTTTGTCGATATGTGGTACTATAATCAGGAATCATTTGTTTTTCATGTCACGTTTTTTAAAAATAAATATCCAAAGTATTCACTCTCATTTAAAAGTCCTCACGGTTATGCATGGGTGAATTACTTGGATTTTTGATTATGTGCTTCCATGCTCATTTAAAAGTCCTTACGGTTATCAATGTATGGAACGCATATCAAAATTAATTGATTTAATAGACAAGTTGATTCTAATCCCATTTAAAAGTCCTCACGGTCATGCGTGGTTAGAAGATACTTGATTTCATTTTTAAAATTAAATTGGAATACTACTAATCTCATTTAAAAGTCCTAACGGTTATGCATGATTAGTAGATATTCAAATTCCTGATATAAATGTACCACAAGTAGATACAACTGAATGATTTTATATTAGAACGTAATTTCCATCATTTCTAAAAGTGGAATATGCACCTAACAAGGGTAGTTATGGTTTTTGTTTGATTCTTATTGAAGTTTAATATTTATATTCAATTTGAGTTTTAATGTTGGATTAATATCGATCACTTTATCTCTATTTTTCTCTCACACTATTATTCTTTTGTTGATAACAAAAGGGGGAGAGAAAAGTTAAGATTTTGTCAAATAGAATCAAGCAAGGGTCAAATAATTTTCCATTTGCATCTAGGCTTATTTGAATATTTCTATTCTGCATATATGTAGGGGGAGCATCATGTAGAGAGGAAGCATTTAAATAGGGGGAGCAGTTAGAGTATATAATTGGTCAAATATATTTAACACGGTCAAAATCTTAAATATATGTTTGTTATCATCAAAAGGGGGAGATTGTTGAATATGCGCTTATATGTTTTTGTTTGATGATAATAAACATATATATTCATTTAAATGTATTTGGTAATGTACTATTTTGTTTTTCATAGATTAAATAAATATTTTTTGAATAAAATAAATTACATAGAATTTGAATTTGAATTCAAACAGAACAAGTTACACAGATTTTAAATTCAAACAGAAATTTTATTCAAACAAATTTTTATTACAATCTTGAATAGTACAATTTCAAGCTCTCATTATACATATACAATTTAGAATACATCACGATTTCAATTTACATTAACAACCTCACTACATATCACTCACACTCGTATTTTGTCTTCAACTGCATTCCAGTTTGAATCCAGCATCTGAGCAATCTGCAAAAATATTCACTAACGCAGTAAAATTGAAAAAGAAATATTTTTGCAATATAAAATGAAATATGATTTTTGAAAATATGGTTTGCCTCAGTTATTTGGGTTGTTCGTCATCATTCACACTTGAATTCATCACAAAGTCGTGCACATAGATATTACAGGGACAGGTAATCATAAGTGGCTGCAACAAGCACGTGTACATTCATACACGTGTGCACTGCCTCGCCAACTCGTGTGCGCAGCCAACAATAGCAAGTGTGCAAGCACAACTTCAACAAACAAGGCAATGCACGATGCAATGTACAACAAGTCCAGCAGCCCAAGTATGCAATAAAAGATTCGGTGAAGCCCAAATATAACAGTGAATACAAGAACAAGATGAGATGAACAATGCAAGAACAAAGTCGACACAAACAACAAGCTGCAGTAAAGCATGAACATGTGTGGACAATGAAAACCAAAGCCATCAGGTCAGAGACAACATTCAAGCCAAATGAAGTACATCAAAGAAACAAGTCTCGACCAAATTCAGTAAGCAATGAAAGCTACATGAAGGCAACATGAAGCAATGTCAAGCTCAGTACAACACAGTAGTGTACATGAATACTGCAACTACACAGACCAAACATATGCACAGTGCAGATCACAAAGACTTGTCACCGACAAAAATGAAGACCACTATGCATTGGATATAAATGCAATTCAAAGTGATATAACATCAACTACAGGAACTCGACTACAAGAGCAAGCTTCAAACACCCACATATATAAAGTACACTTGAACAAAATGAACAAGTGGAGCATCTGTGTAAACTGGGCAACATGGACTGCAACAATCAAACAATGACACAGCTACACGATACCACAATATCAAGTTCAGGTGACACCAACCTAACAGTGGCAAATGAAGCAACAGAGTAACCAAAATCATCAATGCAATGCAACACAAATGTGTTCACATAAACCAAGCCACGACCAACAGAAACTAAGCCAACAATTACATGCAGATGAACAACAAAGGGTCAAAGCTCAATGCACATGAAACCAAAGGCCGAGCAATTGATATATGGTGATGTAGTCAACAACTACACAACTGCAAGTACAGGTTTCAATATCAAACAAACAATTCCAGCCCAAAGTCAATGCCGAGAAACAATAAATGATCAGGTCAAAATAAAGCATGAATCACATGAACAAGTTCGAGCATTATAAAGAAACAAAGTACAAATGAACGAAGTTCAACAGTACAGAGAATTCGAATTCATGACAGTGAGTCATATTCGTATCTTTGTTTTTGAAATGGTCAGAGAATTAAAAAAGGAAAGTTTCTGCTTTTTTTTATTCAAGAAGAATCGAACGCATGAAAATCAAAGCTGTGAGCAACAAGTTGAAATTATATCAGGAAAGCCGTGTGTATCAAGTTGTAATAAAATTAGGAAAGTGATGAAGTCTCGAATTCATATAAATACCAAACCCAAGTTCATCATCGGCCATCGAGTTAAATCGAGTTCAATCGAAGCAAGCAAACAAACGAGCAACAAAAGAAATTACATACCGAAATCATCAACAACTCGATCAAAGGAGCAGCTGCAATCTCGAAATCAACGCAAATCAATCATCAGAGAACGAGCGCAAGCAAGAGCATCACAATACAGAGCCGAAGCCCTAATTCGAGAAAGAAGAACAAACCCGCAATTTTACAGTAGCAAAGAAAAAGGGGAACGATGCCCTAATTTCAAGAGGAACGACCGCATTATTCTCTCAACCATAGAAGTGGATCGGGCTAGTGAAAGAAAACAAGGGACGGCCTTATTTAGTTTTAAAGGGGTTTAGTTTTTAGGGTCTAAATTTAAAAAAGGTTTTTTTTATTTTGAGCAAAAATCAGGGATTATAGTTTATATTTTAATTTTTGCTCCTGTTTTAATTTTGAAGTTGTTTTTTCTTTTCGAGTCAAAAGAATTTGTAAATCACCACCTAGGGTTTAGGTAGTGTCAAATTGTCTAGTTAGAATTAGTTCAGTGAGCAGGGTGTGTGAGTTTGCAAAGCACTATAGGCGGGAGCAGTGTTTGCGAGTAAGCGAAACTCTATAGGCGGGAGCAGGGTGTGCGAGTCTAGTAGAGTGTTTGTGAGCGGGAGCAAAAGGGTCTGCGAGTCTAGTAGAGTGTTTGTAAGCGTGATACTGTTTAATTCTAATAGAAATCTGAGAATGCAGCAGTAGGCAGGGGTTGCCGAAGCTGGGTAAATTTTGTGTGTGATTTACTTTTCAGCATATTTATTTCTGCAGTTTATTTCTGTGTTTAAATCGAGAAAATTTGCTATAACCCTATTCACCCCCCCCCCCCTCTAGGGTTAATCTAGATCCTACACTCAATAGTTAAGTATGGGTTCTCAGTAGTTTTCCATCAACAATTAGGCGATTTGCATAGCCTCTTATATAAGGCTTCAAAGGGTGCCATGTTAATCGTTGTTTGACTACCATTGTATGCTAACTCCACCAAAGGTAAGTGTTGTTCCCAAGATCTTCTAAAATCCATGATGCATGCTCTTAACAAGTCTTCTAAAATTCTATTAACCCATTCCATTTGTCTGTCGGTTTAAGGGTGATAAGCGGTGCTAAGATTCAAAGTCATTCCCAAAGCAGATGCAAACTTCCTCGGAATTTACTAGTGAACAAGGGGTCCCTATCACTAATTGTAATGATTGGAACTCCATGCAGTCGCACCACTTCCTTCACATAAATTGGTGCAATAGATGTTGCAGTCTTTTTACCTCTAATAGGAATAAAGTGGGTGCTCTTAGTGAGTCTGTCCACTATAACCCAAATAGCTTCACTGTCCTTTTGACTTCTAGGCAACCCATCTATAAAGTCCATAGATATATGCTTCCACTTTCGAGTCGGGACTTCTAATGGCAACAACAATCCTCCAGGGTTCCCTTACTATGCTATAATCTTTTTATATGTCAAACACTTAAAGACGTACACTGCTAACTTTTTCTTCATTTTGGGCCAATAGAAAACCCTTTTCATACCTCTATACATTTTATCTCCTTCGGGGTGAATAGTCATCTTAGAATGGCAATACTTTGCTAGGACTTCTTCCAACACATCCTCTGTCATTAGCACACATAAACGCCCATCTCTCCTTAGCCATCCTCTTGGTTTAAAGCATATCTACCATTATGGGAAAAACACTCACCTCTACTAAGATTTTTGAAAATCTCTATTAATGTCGCATCCTCCTTCTGCCCTAGCCTAATGCGATCCTTTAATTCTTGCCTCACTTCCATAACTATAAGATATCCTTGAGTGGGTACTATTGGCGGTTGGATATTTAAATTCGAGAGAAACTCCAATTGCCTCTGCTCATATATAACATTAAGAGTAGCATTCCTTCGATTGAGTGCTTTGGCATAAACATTCCCTTTGCTGAGGGTATATTGAATCTCAAAGTCGTATGATGTTATTAACTCCATCCATCTCTGTTGCCTAAGAATCAAGTATTTTTTAGAAAAGAGATATTTAAGAGATTTGTGGTTAGTGAATAACTCAAATTTCTCTCCCAAAAGATAGTGCCTCCACATCTTAAAAGAAAAAACAACAGCTGGTGATTCCAAATCATGAGCATAATACCTTTTCGCATGATCCTTTAATTGCCTACTAGCATACACTACTACCTTACCCTTTTGCATCAGGATAGCTCCTGATCTCGTATCACATGCATTAGTGTATATGGTGAAAGGTTTTGATCCGTTAGGAATCATTAACACTAGTGCACAAGTCAACAAGTTCTTTAAAGTCTCCAAGGAATTTGAGCACTTTCTGTCCCATGCAAAAACAAGGTTCTTCTTTGTTAGATGAGTTAAGGGTACTACTATATTTACGAAGGCTTTGATGAACTTTCAATAGTAACCAGGAAAACCAAGGAAACTCCTAACTTCCGTGGTATTCTTTGGCATCTTCCAACCTTGAACGGCTTCCACCTTAGCCGAATTGACAGACAGTCCCTTTTCAGAAACAATATATCCTAAAAACTTCACCTCTCATTACCAAAAATGACATTTAGAGATTTTGCTTTTAGTTGGGGACTTCTCAAGGTCTCTTATACTTTTCTTTGGTGCCTTTCTTGCTCGCTTTCCATTTCAGAGAATATGAGAATATCATCCGTAAATACAACAACAAACTTATTCGGTTACCCCTTAAAAACTCTTCTCATTAAATCCACAAAGTATGCATGGGGGCATTAGGCAAACCAAAAGGCATCACTTTCCATTCAAACAATCTATCTAGTATGCAAAAAACAGTCTTCGCTTTGTTATCTTCGACTACCCTTAACTGATGGAATTTGAAGGCCAAGTCCAATTACGAAAAGGCTTTAGCACCGACAAGTTGATCGAACAAGTTATTTATCCTAGGAAGAGGATACCTATTTTTTTATTCAACTTGTTTAGTACTTGATAATTGACACATAGCCTTAATGAGCCATCTGCCTAGATGGCAAAAATAACTGGTGCTCCCTATTCAAAAATGCTATGGCGTATGAATCCTTTTCGCAATAGTTATGAAATTTTCTTTTCCAATTCCCGCCTCTTCTTAGGAGCCATATGCCTTAGTAGCAATGCAAATGGTCCAGCATCCTGCTCCAAATCAGTCCTGAACTTGATCTCCCCTACAGATTAAGAGACCGGAGGCTTCTTTAAAAACATCAGTATAGTCTCGGACTAGGGTACAGAATAGAGTTCATTTTGTGACATGCTAAGAGAATATGGATAACTAAACTCAATTGAGTTTTGGTAAACAACGAACATCGATATCTTACCCCAACCGACTCCTTAGCCACATGATCCTTCTTTCACAATCTAAGACAGCCTCATAGTAAGATAATCATTCCATCCTTAAGATGATTCCATACCCCTCAAAGCCAAGAATGTAGGCATTGCATATAAATTCAATGTTACATATGTCCATAACTAGGTCTTTACAAAACAAGAAAAGATAGATTGACCCCCCCAATAGGATTTCATACCGCTATTGGGTTGGTGACAACTTGAGTTTTCAACTTCAAAGACCTAATTATTCTATCAGCTATAAATGAATGAGATGCTCATGAATCAAATAAAGTACAAATAAAATTATCGAAAATTATAAGTGTACCTTCCAAAGAAGCTTGCCCTTTGCCCTTTTGAGGTGGCCTACTCGAATAGGAATTGCCTCTATAGCATACACCTGCCTACTCTTACCTCCTTTAGCAAGTTTGAACACTTATTCTGATAGTCCCCCCCCCCCCCTCAAAGCAATTAAATCACTTTCCCCTAAATTCCTCCTTCATTAAGATAACTTTGAAATCCTTAGCAATGTGCCCCTATTTCTAGCACCTTCCACAAACAATCCCATATTTCTTCATCTTTGCTTTAGCCTTTTTATCCACCCGAAATTCTTTCTTAGCTCCTCCTCGCATTATTGCTAGATTAACCTTCTCTTTCTCATTTTCTTTCCCCTCACCACTAGCAGTTTGTTGTAAGGCTTTCTCAACAACCACTTCATAAGTAGCGCCCATTAGAATCTAGGCTAAAAGCAACTCTCCTGACAATGAATTCAGACCCTTGAAAAATTTCATTGCTTTCTTCATTGGCGTGTTTATCAAGCTTATCCTAAACTTTGCTAATTCTATTGAATTTGTTGATGTACTCCTAAAGAATAGACTCCCTTCCTTTAATTGAATGAACCTCTCCAACTTTATACCGACCTCCGCACTAGACATGAACCTTGACACAAAGCGAGTCCTAAAGTCATCCTAAGTAATCTCCCCTTCAACATTTTTTTCCACAACAATAGTCCACCAATCAAGTGCTTCCTTCTTTAGATTCCAAGCAACAACCCTTCTTTTGATCTGATTTTCCCACCCAAGCTCCCAAAATATGCGGTCACAGACACTTATTTATGTCTTAGTTTCCAGAAAATTCTCAGTTCCGGTATATGCGCGTCCGCCTATATTTTGGAAGTCCTTGAATATTTTGAGGAAGTATAAAGGTCAATGTGGTACCTCTAGGATGGTGCTATAGAGGCAGCTTGTTGTGGAATTAGATACTCAAACATATGCCTTAAATATTGTTTAAACCACTCAGGCATGACTCGGATGTTTGGCATTCCTCGAGGAGACAAGTTCCTAACTTTAGAATTTTTAGCCATATCAACGACATGTTGGTTTTAAACTTGTTTAGTGATAGTTTTTTAAGATAATATTGGTTGTTGAAAGGGAAATTTGGCTAGGGTGGTTGCATACGTTATTTAAAGGACATATATATACATATATATAGGGGTTTCAGAAAAACACTTGAAAAATAGTTCAAATACAACAAGTACACTCTCGATGCATATTTATCTCCCTTTTCATTGGGCAACCAAAGCTCTTGTACCAGCTGTAACAACCAGCCCTGAAATAGACCAAAATCACAACCCAAAAAGGGCCCATCGAAACTTAGATCCTTTCCAAGGCTGGCTGTTGGTTCGTGAAAATTAAAAAAATTACACGGTACATAGAGTTATCCATCTAACTTACAGAATTTCACATTGGAACGGATAAAATATAATAATAAATCATGTAACCATAAATAAAAGCCATTCAAAAACACAGAAACATTGCCATAAAGTCTTAAAATATCCGAACATAATCATCTCAGTACATAAGTCTCAAACTGGCAAAAGAAATAGCAACAACATAGTTTCAAAATCTAGGTACATGAAAGAAAATAACATAAGAAAATCATGCGCCCCTAACTTGTTTGTTAAAATGAGGAGGGAGTCAGAACAACAAAGTTTGGTGAAAGAAATTTCTATTTTTACCATAATAGTAATATGGCACTATTATCCAAAAATGTTACATGTCTTGTGTTTTAAAATCATTTCATGGGTATAAATTTATAAGATGAAGGCCCTTCTAACCTGACTATACAAAAAGTCAACTGCAAGGCCCTCCCTATCCGACTTTTCAACTCTAATGTAACTAGTGTTTTTGATGTAAAAGGAAACACCTGAACCACTTAATACCTCTTTAATGATGTAACAATCCGTAATTTCAGTAACTATTTTAAATGCAGTTTTAATTGAAACTTTAAATTTAATTATTTTAAAATTGATAAATTTGGAATTTTAATATATAATTTTGGGATTTGATGTAAAATGTTTTTCCAAATTTAATGAAATAAAGATTTTTCTAAAAATTTAAATTTTGGTCAACTTTGGTCAAAGTTTGACTTCCTGTTGAAAATTTTAAATTTTATTATTTTTTTATGAAGCTGGAATTAATTCTAACTATTACTCTGCTTTTCGTTTCATAAAATTCTGATTTTTACTTCTCCAAATTTGTTGTTTTCCGCGTATTACACGTAGTTGTTTTTTCTTAACCTCTACCTTATTTATATTTTGATTTGGGCTTGTACTAATGGGCAGAGAACCCTTGTAGTAGATGAGAAGCCACCTGTTGAATAGCCTATACAACATCTCCTAGGGTTGTAGTTAGCCTCCGCATCCATTCATTTGTGCCTCCAGAGAAATATGTAGGCCTTCTTCTTCATCATCCTTCTCCTCCAAACGCTAGACCTTCTTCCTCTTCTCCTCTACAATTTTCCTCCTCCTCTCCTTAGAAATTTCGACCACACCTATTCCATCATCAAACTCCAATCAAAACCCCTTTCTCCTCCTTTCTTTCCCCTCTTCTCTTCACCAATTTCGGCCTCCATCTCCCTCTTCTATTTTCGTCCATCACCCCCTCACAAACCCTACCAAAGCCGAACCCACCTGACCACAAACCCTACCCAAACTGAGCCTCCACCTCTCCAAAGCCCTAGCCTAGCCGAACCTACCCAAATCCAAGCCTTCTCCACCAAAAACCCTAGCCTATGCACCACAAAACCAAGTCCAAAAGCCATAGGCTGAGCCTAACCTAAACCATACCACCTCTAGACCAAGACTATGCACCCCCTAGTCAAGCCCTTTACACATGTTTGCAATTTTATAATTTTGTATTTTATATTTTTATGTGAATTATTTGTTTACATATGGAATTTATTTATTTTTCAAAGCGTCGGATTTGGATTCTCCTCTCACTCAAGCTTGTCCGTAATTTGTCGTTGTTGTGTTGCGCTTTGAATCACTTCCCTAACCAAAGTAAGGTGAGTAATCACTCTTGACAAAAAAATTATAATTTTGGCGAATTGATTACAATTGAAATGTGAGGATATGTATATGCAAGTTTGACATTTCACCTATGATTATATCATGTTATTTCATATGTTTGTTTCATGTTATTTCATATGTTTATTTCATGTTATTTCAAATGTTTATATCATGTTATTTCGTATGTTCATATTATGTTATTCATATGATATTATTATGTAAATTCATATCATATTATACCTGTTTTTAACATATGGTATGGTATGTTGAATATCGTTGTGTTATTTAATATTCTTTTCTCACACTACAAGTCCCTTCACTATGGGTTGAAATGATACATACCCGAACGATCTTTAGATTAAGGAAAATTTTTATGGGCTGAAATGATAGGCCTGAGCAATTTTATTTGACTTAGGATTGCGGATTTGAAATGATATGAAACCGAAAAAATTATTAAATTGCGGATTGAAATATGTCAGTATTTACTTGACCCTAGGGTAGAGAATTTTATACAAACTCCATGGTTGATTTAAAATGATTTTTCTAAAAATTATTAAGTTGGATTTTTATATACGAATCTCAACTAAAATTTAATGTAATGTCTTTTGCAAATTTGTTATATGTGTTAAATTTTTTATAAGAAATAAATAGTTGGAAATATAAATTTTGAAATATAATTTATAGATTGAAATTTAATAATCCGATTTGACTTAGTAATGGTATTCTGATTCTAACCTATAAATTGTAAGTTTTATTCATGTAATAGTGATTAAAATGATAAATGGTGTTGTGCAAAATGTAAGTTAAAACGTACATTTGACATTTAGGTTTTAACTAATGTAAATGATATAACTTGGATAAGAAAAATGATAAAAACTGTAAATATATATACTATTTGATTGCATAAACTATAGTAGTAGGAAGTATTACAGTAACGATGCAAAATTTCTGTGATTTCTTAAGGTAACAATTCAAAACTGTTGCGATTGCCTACTGTAACAATTCTGCACTACTGCGATTTCCTTATTGTAACAATTCTGCACTGTTGCGGATTCTTATAGGAACAATTCTACGCTGCTGCAGATTCTTGCAGTAGCACTTCTGCACTACTGCGAATTCCTACCGTAACAGTTCTGCACTGCAGCAAATCCTTACAGTAGCACTTCTATTCTGCTGCGTTTTCTTAAAAGTGACATTTTTCAAATGCTACAATTTTCTGAAGGATTATATGTTATGGTTCTAAGGGTTATATTTTTAAGTGCTACGACACCTAAATTTTATGTTTAAAGTGGTTATAATTAAATGAATTTGGAAGTGTTACGACTTTAGAAATATGCATATTATTTTGAGAGAATAATGATATGGAATTTATACGGTTTTGAAAGAAATATGTTTGATTCAAAATATAAACCATTTGAAATTTATATAACCATGGGTTATAATAGTGATTGGTTGCTAAAGCGACCGTGATCGGATATAGGCATAGTCTTTGTCGATACCGAAAACTACTTTAACACCTATGTACGTGGTGGAGATTCCAGAATGAAGTAGGATGGTGGCGACGTTCTTAAAGGTATATATACGTGGACCCAACTCCCGTTAGTTGGCATAAGGTGGCTAAAATAGAAGCGATTCTCAGGCCAAGAGAGGTAGCACCTCCGATCGGACACACTTCATCGTTAGCAATTCTATTACTTTGTGATAGATTTGTTGTGCACCTTTGATTCGGGAGTGTGGATCGAGTTGGGCGGTAGTTGCGGCTATGCGTTACCAACAGTCTGGATGCGTAATTGGCATATCTACCTTGGCATTGCCTATTTATGTCGTGTCACCTACCCTAGCGTGCCTTCTACGAGTTTGTTTTGTACCATACCTATGGAGTTCCCTCTGATGACGCCCAGTACGGAAGAGATTACGGTACTGTATAGACTATGGGAATATATAAAATGTGTTAAGGGGGATATGGGTAATGCCTTAACGCTATTTTAATAGTTTACCTTACTTTAGACATTATTATAATAGTATATATCACTACATAGTAGATATTTTAACGGATCCTTAAAGGATGGGCGATCCAAAGCATCCTTTAAGTTACTGATGCATTTCTTTTGAATTTCACTTGAGTTGAGTTATGTTTTATAGGTATGTATGTCCTGACTTGAGTGTTTGTGTTTTCCTTACGCTCGGGTCAGCCTGAGTTTCACAGCTTTTGTTTCATCCTCTTTTGGAGCTAGAGATCCGCCGGAGATTTAGCAGTCTACTTGATATTTTCTTCGAGTTACTTCCACTCAAATTTTGCTTTTGTTGTAGAAACTTATGTATCTAGACTTTCCAAGTGTATTTATTTTCCAGACTTGGTATTATGTATTAGTTTTGAGACTTTGTATCTAGGAGCTTCATGAACTACTATGTTTATTTTTATTCCGCTACGGGTTATTCTGATATTTTGTGTCTGTGATTCTGTAATTGATTTTATTTGCCCTACATTTTATTAACAATCTATCGTTTTGAATTATTCAAGTCGGTTTTATCATCGATTTGAACGGTTCAAAATGGTATGATGTTACAGTTGGTATCAGAGCTTTGGTTTTAGGTAAACCTTAGTCTAAGGGGGAAAACTCATTAGAGATAGGGTAGAAATACCCTAGAATGTGTAAAATCAATCTTAGAATCATTCCTTATGGGAGAACATATTTTTAAGTACAAAATGATTTTAAATGATTTTTAAAGGATTATTTTAGATATAAAAATTTTCTTGTTTTAAAATTCCTTTTCTTAGAATTTCCTTCTTTACGAATCCACCTTGTTTAGTAGAATTCTTTGATTAGGATTTCCAGTCTAGTTGGGTCTTTTCTTCTATCTTTTCCTTTACCTTTGTCCTAAAATTCATTCTTGAATTTCCAGGATGAATTGTAGGAATGCCAGAGGTCAGGTTGTGGTGCTGCCCCAGTTCCAGCACCAGTTGCACCTACTAGGTTTACCACCCTATGTAAGGAATTCACTTAGTTAGGTGGTACTAAGTTTTCGGGATTAGAGACAATCATTGAGGCTCAGTAGTGGCTGAGGGGTTTGGAAAGGATTTTGCTGGTTTGGAGATCACCGATGCTCAGAAGCGATAGTTAGCAGCGTGGTAGTTGAAGGAGGCAGCATTGGATTGGTGGGAGTCTGTTATAGCCAATAATATTGAAGCAGATATTTCTTGGGATCAGTTTAGGTATTGTCATTAGTTAGTCCTTTTGAACTTGGTTTAGTTATCCCTTTGGAATCTTCTTAAGTTGGATATTTTGATTAGGGAGGCATTTATGACGAAGTGGATGCCAGAGGCTTGGAAGTCTCAGCTATACAGGGAGTTTATGGATCCTAAGCAAGGGGATATGTCATTTGCTGAGTATGAGAGGAAGTTCGACGAACTTTCAAAGTTTGGTCCTAGTTTGATTGATACCCCTCTTAAGAAGAATGAGAAGTTTATAGCTGGAGCTCACCCAGAGTTT
The DNA here is from genome assembly GCA_030765085.1 of Allium cepa. Taxonomy (NCBI): domain Eukaryota; kingdom Viridiplantae; phylum Streptophyta; class Magnoliopsida; order Asparagales; family Amaryllidaceae; genus Allium; species Allium cepa. Next base: position 293,020,786 of record CM060941.1, on the reverse strand, counting down.
TATGATCGTCTGATTTCTCATGTGCACGGCCCTTTCACTGGATTGATGGATATGGCCATTAGACATGAGAGCTCACTTCTACTGAATCAGCTGTTACTCGTGCACCTTCATCTCAACCATCTTTTGGCAACTCTAAGAAGAGAAAGTCTAATTTTCAGTGTCAGAAGCAGAATTGGCTTAAGAATCCTGGTTTAGGATCTTCTTCTTCTTCCCAGAAGCAGCCTATTGATCTTTCCTCCATCACTTGCTTCAGGTGTGATCAAAAGGGGCACTATGCCAATAGTTGTCCTATTTTAGCAGGAGATGTTGTTCCTCCAGTTCAATTGACTAGGCATGATCTTTGCCATATTTGTCTGCAGCCTGGCCACTTCAAGCAGGATTGTCCTACTCAGAAGAAGGGCAAGCCATCGGGTGTCTTTGCGGTTACCTCATCTACTCCACCTGCTTCTAGTGATACCCAAGGTACTCTCCAGAGCACCTTTACCTTGTTAAATCTTTCTGTTCGTGTTTTATTTGATAATGGAGCTTCGCATAGTTTCATTTTTTTGGATCTTTGTGACAAGATTGAGCATATTCTTTCACCTAAGTTCGCACTGTACCTTTGTGTGCTACTAATCCTATTGGCGATCCCATGAACCTTAGTAGGATTTGTAACAATGTGAAACTCTTTCTTTCTAGCTATCGTTTTTCTTGTGATTTCTACGTTCTCAGTTTTGATGCTTTTGATCTATTGCTTGCAGGAGATTGGCTGAAGAAGCATGAAGCTATTATTTCTTGTAAAGCCCATACAGTTTCTCTTATTGGTGACAAGGGTGATCTTTTGGTGATTCAGTGCTGTATGCCTCAGGTGTATGCACGCAGTTTTATCTATTCTCTTGATTCTTCCCTTAGTGATCTTGATTCTAACCCTGTGGTCAAACTCTATCCCGATGTGTTTGGTGAAGTCACTTCTTTACCTCCTAAACAGGAAATTGAATTCCGTATTGATCTCATTCCTAGAGCTTGACATGTAGTTCTTCCTTCCAGAAGAATGGCACCCCGCGAGAAGGTTGAGTTGAGGAAGCAAATCAAAGACTTGTTCTCCAAAGGCTTGATCAGACTCAATCATTCCGAATGAGGAGCAGTAGTGGTTTTTGTCACTAAGTCTGATGGTTCTTTGAGGATGTGTGTTGATTATAGGGAGCTGAATAAGCTCACTATGAAAAATAGATATCCAATGCCTCGCATTAATGATATGTTCGATCAGCTGTATGGTGCTACTGTATTCTCTCAGCTTGATCTTGCCACCGGTTTCCACCAGCTCAAAATCGCTGAGGAAAGTATTTCCAAAACTGCTTTCCGTTCTGAGGATGGTTTCTTTGAATGGTTAGTTATGCCTTTTGGTTTGATCAACTCTCCAGCTTTCTTTGTCGAACTTATGAACCAGGTTTTCCGTGATGTTCTTAATAAGTTTGTTCTAGTCTTCGTCGATGATATTCTTGTTTTCTCTAAGTCTAAGGCAGAGCATAAGATCCATTTGGATTTTGTTCTAAAGACTCTCAGAAGTCATCAGTTGAAAGCCAAATTCTTGAAATGCCATTTCTGGAAAGATGAAGTCTGATTTCTTGGACATATTATTTCTGGTGATGGAGTTTCTGTTGATCCAGTTAAGATCGCTGCGATTAATGTAAGTCTATCTTCTCTTCGTTCCTTTGTACATTAATTATTCTATCTCTTTCTCAACTCCTATTTTCCTTATTCTATTTCGTAATTGGGAAACTCCTAGGATTCCATCTGATATCCGTAGTTTTCTGGGCCATGCCGATTATTATCGGAGATTCATTGAGAATTTTGCTCGGATTGATGCACCTCTCACAGCTCTAACTCATAAGAATGATAATTTTAGATGGAATGATAAGTGTGAAGCTGCATTCAATGAGTTGAAGCACAAGCTTACTTTTGCACCAGTTCTTACCATTCCAAATGAAAATAGGGATTAACGGTATACACTGATGCCAGTCATGAAGGTTTGGGAGCCATGTTGATGCAGGATGGGAAAGTTATTGATTATGCCATTCGTCATTTTAAGACTCATGAAGCCAATTATGCGCCCCATGATTTGGAATTGCTTGCCGTAGTTTTTGCTTTGAAGCTTTGGAGACATCATTTATTGGGAACTAAGTTTGACCTCTTTACGGGTCATAAGTCTTTGAAATATATTTTCACCTAGAAGGACTTGAATCTGAGGCAAGTTAGGTGGCTCGAGTTTCTAGCTTCTTATGACCTTGACATCAACTATACCCTAGGGAAAGCTAACGTTGTAGCTGATGCTTTGAGTAGGAAGAAGGCGATGTTGTGTCAACTTGTTGTTTCTTCTCCTCTTATGGATCGTATTATTTCTAAGCAAGATGAGGATAGGATAATTAGGCTTATTAAGGAGAATGTTCGTAATAGAGTTGGCGGGGTAGCCATGATGGAAGTGGAGCACAGATTGATGATAAACGGATTTTAAGGATCAATAATTGGATTTGCGTCCCGAATGTCGATGGATTGAGGTAAGAGTTACTTCGGGAAAATTATCGGTCCAGACTTTCTATTCATCCAGGTGTGACGAAGATGTACCATGATATGAAGAAGCTGTATTGGTGGAGTGGTATGAAGCGCGATATCTCCCTTTTTGTTTGTAGATGTGCGACTTCTCAACAGGTTAAGGCTGATCATCAGAAGGCTACTGGATTATTGCAACCCCTTGAGATTTCCAATTGGAAATGGGAACAAGTTTCTATGGATTTTATTGATGGATTACCGAGGACTAGGAGAGGTAATGAAAGTTTTGGGTTATTGTGGATACATTGACCAAGTCAGCTCACTTTATTCTGGTTAAATCTAACCGTTTTGCTTCGAGTTTAGCTGAGATTTATAGAGGGAGATTGTTGGTCTCCATGGTGTTTCAGTCAGTATTGTTTGTGGTAGAGACCCCATCTTTACCAGTCAGTTTTGGAAAGCTTTTCAAGAATCTTTAGGTACTCATCTGAATCTAAGAACTGCTTACCATCCGCATACCGGTGGCCAAATGGAAAGAGTGAATCAGATTTTGGAAGATCTTCTTCGTGCCTATGTCCTTGATTATGGAGGTTCTTAGGAAGATCATCTCCAACTTGTTGAATTCACCTATAACAATAGTTATCAGGTATAATCTCAAATATATGTTTAAGGTTGTCTTAAACATTATCTATCTCATTCCATTTTTGAATTCAGGCTAGTATCAAAATGGATCCATTTGCTGCTCTTTATGGACGCCCTTGCAAATCTCCATCTTACTGGATTGAATCTGGTAATCGATTGGTTCTTCGTCCAGATATGATTCTAGAAGCATCAGAGAAGGTTGAAGAGATTAGGAGAAAGATGAGGATTGCTAAGAATAGACAAAAGAAGCATGCTGACAAGCGTAGGAGGTGTACGGAGTTTTTTGTTGGTGATCAGGTTTTCCTTAAGGTCTCTCCAATAAGAAATGTGGTTCATTTTCGTCAGAGAGGGAAGCTCGTTCCTAGGTTTATTGGTCCTTTTCGCATCTTAGAGAGAGTCGGTTCCTTTGCTTATCCTTGGACTTGCCTCAGAAACTTTTTGGAGTGCATAATGTGATCCATGTTTCGCATCTTCGTCGTTATCTTCATGATCGATCTTTGATTGTCCAGCCTTCTTCTCTCGAGAGTTTGAATATTGAGCCAAATCTTACTGTCGAGAGGAAGTCACTTCGTATTATCGATAGAGGTACGAAGTAGCTTCGAAGAAAATCTGTCAACCTAGTCAAAGTGCAATGGAGCACTGATGATTGGGATTGTACTTGGGAAACGAAAGAGAACATTCATGCTTCGAATCCGAAATTGTTTGTTCTAGGCACTATTCGTTACCCTTTTATCCTTCTTGTTTTTTGGGTCTTGTTCCCTTTCTTGTTCCCTTTCGAGGATAAAAAGTTATGAGTGAGAGAGAGTGTAACAATCCGTAATTTCTGTAATTATTTTAAATGGAGTTTTAATTGAAACTTTGAATTTAATTATTTTAAAACCGATAAATTTGGAATTTTAATATATAATTTTGGGATTTGATGTAAAATGTTTTTCAAAGTTAAACAAAATAAAGATTTTTCTAAAAATTTAAATTTGTTCAACTTTGGTCAAATTTTGACTTCCTGTTGAAAATTTTAAATTTGAAATTTGAAATTTTATTCTTTTTTATGAAGCTGGAATTAATTCTAACTTTTACTCTGCTTTTCGTTTCATAAAATTCTAATTTTTACTTCTCCAAATTTGTTGTTTTCAGTGTATTACACACAGTTATTTTCTCTTAACCTCTACCTTATTTATATTTTGATTTGGGCTTGTACTAATGGGCTGAGAACTCCTGTAGTAGATGAGAAGCCACCTGTTGAATAGCCTATATAATATCACCTAGGTTTTTAGTTAGCTTCCACATATATTCATTTATGCCTCCACAGAAATATGTAAGTCTTCTTCTTTTCATCCTTCTCCTCCAAACCCTAGACTTCTTCCTCTTCTCCTCTATAATTTTCCCCCTCCTCTCCTTATAAATTTCAGCCACACCTATTCCATCACCAAACTCCAACCAAAACCCCTTTCTCCTCCTTTCTTTCACCAATTTCGGCCTCCATCTCCCTCTTTAATTTTCGGCCATCACCCCCTCACAAACCCTACCAAAGCCGAACCCACCTCACCACAAACCCTAACCAAACCGAGCCTCCACCTCTCCAAAGCACTAGCCTAGCCAAACCTACCCAAACCAAAGCCTTCTCCACCAAAAACCCTAGCCTATGCACCACAAAACCAAGTCCAACAGCCCTAGGCCAAGCCTAACCTAAACCAAACCACCTCTAGACCAAGCCTATGCACCCCCTAGTCAAGCCCTCTTCATATATTTACAACTATATAATTTTTCTATTTAATATTTTTATGTGAATTATTTTTTTACGTATGGAATTTATTTATTTTTCAAAGCGTCAGATTTGGATTTTGCTCTCTCTCAAGCTTGTCTATAATTTGTCGTTGTTGTGTTGCGCTTTGAATCACTTTCCTAACCAAAGAAAGGTGAGTAATCACTCTTGATGACATATTTATAATTTTGGTGAATTGATGACAACTGAATTGTGAGGATATGTATATGCAAGTTTGACATTTCACCTATGATCATATCATGTTATTTCATATGTTTATTTCACGTTATTTCATATGTTTATTTCACGTTATTTCATATGTTTATATCATGTTATTTCATATGTTTATATTTTGTCATTCATATGATTTTATTATGTTATTTCATATCATATTATACCTGTTTTGATCATATGCCATGATATGTCGAATATTATTGTGTTATTTAATATTCTGTTCTCACACTACAAGTTTCTTCACTACGGGTTGAAATGATACATAACCGAACGATCTTTAGATTAAGGAAAATTGTTATGGGACGTAATAATTAGCCTGAGCAATTTTGTTTGACTTGGGATTGCGGTTTTGAAACTATATAAAACACGGAAAATTATTAAATTGCGGATTGAAATGATATATGTCTGTATTTACTTGACCCGAGGGTAGAGAATTTTATACAGACTCCGTGGTTGATTTTAAATGATTTTTCTAAAGATTATTAAGCAAGTTGGATTTTTATATATGAATCTCAACTAAAATTTAATGTAATGATTTTTGTAAAAATTTTTATATGTTATAAATTTTTTATAAGAAATAAATAATTGGAAATATAAATTTTGGAATATTATTTTTATATTAAAACTTAATAATCCGATTTGACTTAATAATGGTATTTTGATTCTACCCTATAAATTGTAAGTTTTATTCATGTAATAGTGATTAAAATGATGAATGGTTTTGTGCAAAATGTAAGTTAAAACGTACATTTGACATGTAAGTTTTAACTAATGTAAATGATATAACTTGGCTAAGAAAAATGATAAAAATTGTAAATATATATTATTTGATTGCATAATATCTGGTAGTAGGAAGTATTACAGTAACGATGCAAAACTGCAGCGATTTCTTATGGTAACAATTCAAAACTGCTGCGATTGCCTATTGTAACAATTCTGCACTGTTGTGATTTCCTTACTGTAACAATTCTGCACTGCTGCAGATTCTTACAGGAATAATTCTACATGGCTACGGATTCTTACAGTAGCACTACTACACTGCTGCGAATTCCTGCCGTAACAGTTCTACACTGCAGCGAATCCTTATAGTAGCACTTCCGCTCTGTTGCGTTTTCTTGAAAGTGACATTTTTCAGAATGCTACAATTTTCTAAAGGATTATATGTTATGGTTCTAAGGGTTATATTTTTAAGTGCTATGATACCTAAACTTTTATTTTCCAAGTGGTTATAATTAAATGAATTTGGAAGTGCTACAACTTTATAAAAATGCATATTATTTTGAGAGAATAATGATATGGAATTTATATGGTTTTGAAAGAAATTTGTTTGATTCGAAATATAAACCATTTGAAATTTATATAACCACGGGTTATAATAACAATTGTTTGTTAAAGAGACCGGGTTTGGATATGGTCATACTCTCTGTCGATACCGAAAACTACTTTAACAACTGTGTATACAGTGGAGATTCCAGAATGAAGTAGGATGGTGGCGACGATCCTAAAAGTATATATACGTGGACCCAACTCCCGTGAGTTAGAATAAGGTGGCTAAAGCATGAGCAATTCTCGGGCCTAGTGAGGTAGCACCTCCGATCGTACACTTCATCGTTAGGCATTCTATTACTTTATGATTGATTTGGTGCGCACCTTTGACTCGGGAGTGTGGATCGAGTTGGGCTAGTTGCAACTGTGCGTTACCAACAGTCCGGATGCGTAATTGGTATGTCTACCATGGCATTGCCTAGTTATGTCGTGTCATCTACCCTGGCATGCCTTCTACAAGTTTGTTTTGTACCATGCCTATGGAGTGCCCTCTGATGATGCCCAGCACGGTGGACTATATAGACTATGAGAATATATAAAATGTGTTATAGGGGATATGGGTAACGCCTCAACGCTATTTTAATAGTTTACTTTACTTTAGACATTATTATAATAGCGTATATTACTACATAGTAGATAGTTTAACGGATCCTTAAAGGATGGGAGATCCAAAGCATCCTTTAAGTTACTGATGCATTTCTTTTGCAGTTCATTTGAGTTGATTTACATTTTATAAGTATGTATATCCCGACTTGAGTGTTTGTGTTTTGCTTTATGCTCGGGTCGGCCTAAGTTTCACAGCTTTGGTTTCATCCTCTTTTGGAGGTAGAGATCCGCTGGAGATTTAGCAGTCTGGTTGATATTGTATTCCAGTTACTTCCACTCAGCCTTTTCTTTTATAGTAGAAACTTATGTATCTAGACTTTCCAAGTGTATTGTTTTTCCAGACTTGGTATTATGTATAAATTTTGAGACTTTATATCTATGAGCTTCATGAAATCCTATGTTTATTTTTATTCCGCTGCAAGTTATTCTGATATTCTTTGTTTGTAATTCTGTAATTGAACTTATTTGACCTAAATTTTATTAACAATTTGTCATTTTGAATTATTCAAGTCGATTTTATTGTCGATTTGAATGGATCAAAATGGCGGGATGTTACAAATGATCTTTAGGCACTGATCATTAAAGACCTATAAAATAAGCATATCCCCGTCATTTAAGACCTAACCCCAAGCCTGGTTCCTACATGGTTCCTCCTTATTGACATCGTAAGAAATCTAATTAGGTCGCTTAATACTTCGCATAATAAAGGCGGATCCTACCATAGCCACTTAATACCTCTAACCCAAACTCAACCCTCCTAAGGATTTCATCTACTGAACCAAGAACAACTTATAACCTATAATCCCCTCATGACGTCTCACACTAGTCTGACTATTCATAGGTACTAATGGCCAGATTGACTGGGCAGGTTTATCCTACAGAATTGAGACCAACCTCGCATATAATGCAGTTATTTATTATAGGCGACGTGTCATATTAATCTGTAAAACTACACCGTTGGTTGCCAGATTTAACTGGGCAGACTTTCATGCAGCTTTGGAGTAACCTCTCATCCTTATAACTTGGTCATAACTTATATGTATATCCACTATATACATATATCATCTTACATGAATAATAATTGAGTCCATATAAGGTATCATCTTATTACGGCCCTAATTAAGGATTAATTCCTTTATCTACTCCAACTTTCTTCCTATAAATTAATATTACTTATCTATTCTAATAATACTAATTATCACTTTCAATACACTATAATCAATATGTTATATTATATATATATATATATATACACTTATATATACATGTAGAATTTAGGGTCTAATCTTTACAATACAACAATTCGATAATAATTCGCTTATAAGTTGTTTTGAAATATCAATCTCTATAATTTCTACAAGAACTTCTACTACCATAGCCAAATAAAATAAATTTTTACAAACATGGTATATCTACAACTCATTCACATCACCTTTTTGTTTCAAAGAATAGATCTTAACAAATTAGATCGCCTATATTTAATTCAACCTTCGTATACATTATTTTGAAGTGAGAAAGGAGTTCTTTATTTATTTAAGTGATAGAAATAGGCTATGCAAACTACAAACAATTCAATTCATAATCTACACACCATTTCTAATTTGCTTTCCCTTTTGAACTCTTTAACACTTCAATTTAAAAGAGAGAAAATAGGTTGAATGGAACACGGATTATCTAATTCTAAACAATTAATTAGATTATACTATGTCAGTACCAAAAACAATAATAATTCTACCATATATAAAGATTGATATTTAGTGTTTTTCTTTTATAAAATTTCCCAAGGCATATATCAGATCCAAATAAGTACAACACATATACTAGAAAGGGAAAAGGTGAAATTCCACTCACAGAAGATTCCTTTGATTTTAGGTTAGATTTGAATTAAACTGCTCCTAAACCTCAAATAGATCTCCCCATTTTTAATGCACACAAAAAGTTTTTGTGTGTGTATGTTTATATATATACATACATACATACATATATATATATAAACACGGAAATCAAAAGATAGATAGAAGAAGGATTGAGAACATAATTTGAAATAGAGATTTAAATTTAGAATTGCTTACCTAAAGTTAACAGTTTTTTGAAATCCTAGAAGAAATGATTTTGACAGAATCTCGACAAATTGCTACATAATTTTATGAGGAAAAGTGAGGAGTCTAGTAGTTTATTTATAGAAGTAGGAAGAAACCAGAACCTTTGGATCGAATTAGAACGAATCCGGGCCATTTGGCTAGGGCGTTTATGCCCTGAAAACGCTCGACCGGTCGAATACTATACTAAGGGCGATCGACAATTGGTGGTCGACTGACCCTATCAAGGAGGTCGACCGTCGTTGTTTAGCCTGCGTCGTTTTATTTCTTTTTGCTCTTTTTATATTTTTATTACTAGTTTAAACCCTAATCAAATCACTGTTGGCTTTAATCCCGACTTAATGTTACTTCCAGCTTAAGTAAACATTCAAATTCAAAATCCAAACTTCTGATATTCTCCCAAAATTAAAATTTTAAACTTGCTTATAATTATTTTAAACTTAAAAACTTTAAACGTCCGTAACTTCTTTGTTTAAACTCTATTTTCAACATATTACATATGAAAATTCATTAAAAAATCACTACGGATGCAATGGTGCAACTTCCGTGACTAAATTATGATATGTACAAAAATTTCATTTTTAGCCTTATTTTAGTTATTAACTACTTAAATTTTACTGGGTGTTACAGGCCCAATAAACCTTGGTGCAACTTCCTCGACTTACCAAATCTCATAACATTCCTAAGAGGGAAACTTTAACGAACACTAAGTCTTCTACCTTAAACTCTTATTCCTTTGCTTGTCTGCATAAGACTTTAGGCGGATCATGTGCAGCCTTCATTCGCTGCCTAATCAACTCTATCTTTTCCGAGGTTTCGTGAATCAAATCTGGTCCGAGTAGATTTTTGTCAGTAGTTTACCAACAATAACTAGGTGATTCGCATGGCCTCCCATATAACGCTTTAAAGGGTGCCTGCCAATCATCGCCAGGGACTATTATCGTATGCGAATTCTACTAAAGGTAAGTGTTGCTCCCAATGTCACTTGAAGTCCATAATGCTAGCTCTCAACAAGTCTTCTAAAACCTTGTTCACCCATTCTGCTTGATCGTCGATTTGTGGTTGGAAACCAGTGCTAAGATTCAATGTGGTTCCTAAAGCTAAATGAAAACTTCTCCATAATTCACTAGTGAATAAGGGGTCCATATCACTAACAATGCTAACTTGGATTCCATGAAATCGAACATCTCCTTAATATAAATTTTCATTAAAGATGCTGTAGTCCTATTGCTTCTAATGGGAATAAATGAGCATTTTGAGTGAGCCTATCTACTATAGCCCAAATAGCTTCATTGACCTTTTAATTCCTGGGCAACCCATATGTAAAATCCACTTATATATGCTCATATTTCCAAGTCGGCACCTCCAATGACAATAACAATCCTTCGGTCTTTCCTTATTCAGCCTTTATCCTTGGGCATGTTGAACACCTAAAGAAAAACTTAGCTACCCTCTTGTTCATCCCTGACCAATGGAAAATTCACTTCATATACCAATACATCTTATCTTCTCCATGGTGAATGGTCATCTTAGAATGAGATATTCTGCTAACAATTCTTCTAAAACATTCTCAACCATAGGGACACAAAGGCGTCCACCTTTCCTTAAACATTTTTTTTAATTAAGTGCATATCTACTAACATGGGGAAAATGCTCTCCTCTATTTAACTTGTCCAAAATGTCAACTATCGCCGCATCCTTCTTCTACTCAATCCAATGTGGTCCATTAATACTGACCTAACCTCCATTGGCACCAAATATTCTATAGTTGGTTCGATTGGTGGTTAAAAATTGAGAATGGAGACGAACCCCTATTATAGCTAGTTAAGTGTTCTTATGAGATCTCTGTATTTACACTATTTTCAAATATACTTATATAATGGTCAAAGCTCATATGAACCATCAACGCGGTAATAAGACAGGAATATATCTCATATCTTGTTGTACCTTTTCCAATGACCTAAGGGAGACAACTAGCAATTAAAACCTTAAAACCCTAAAAGAAAATAGAAGCTACCATTCATCATCAAGTGTTGTTAATGATGTTGTTGACCTAATATTTCTTAGTAAATTAAGATGAATATTTCTATTATACCATTAAACTATAATCCACATGTCTTAACTTACTTCCTTGATTCCTAATAAATGGGGTTCATCCATTACTTTAATTAGTACACCCGACTATAGAATAAATTGTGCATTCCCATGCTACATTGGGTAAGAAATATGAACTAGCACAAGTAGAATAATTCATCAGAAAATTGGTTTGGTGAAATAACTTTCCTACTTCCTATCTTGCCTTCTTCAACCTTTTAACAAACCAATACCATTTATAGTTGTTTTCCATCTTAGTACTTACTTCCCTAATCATGCTATTATCTTCTCTAAATCGCACTGTTTTGACAGTATCCTCAAACCTTGGTATTTACTTCCCAATATTCCTAATCCTTTATGCGAGTAGGACTCACAAAATTATACTTTGATACCATTCCTTATTCCTTTGAGGGTTCTTCTTATGGTTTTACACATCTCCAATCAACCTTCATAGGTCCATACGAATATTTCTCATATTCAACGGAGATTCCTTGTTACTACCTTACGAGCATCCATAGTTATTTTATTCATAGCTTAAAAACTTTCCTTATCTTACCTAAAGTCATCCTTATCTACTCCATATCAAAATTATGTTTGGGTTTCATTATTCTTTATAAAACTAAAACTTCACAATCATGAGGTACCTAATACAAAACTTTTATCTTAAAAATACAAATTTACAAACCTTTTTGTCAAACTCAAAAGTTGCTTGGTCTCCCAAAAGGAGCCATGAATTTTTTTTCGTTTTTTAACCAACTTTACCTTTTTAAGATTTTTTTTTTACTATAAAGATTCACTTCTTTTGAAAGTAGATTTTTTAACTCAAAAATTTTAGTACTCAATTATCATACCAAACCATTTTTTCTTTGTTTTCAAAAACATTTTCTATATCTTTAAACAATGAAAAGAAGAGTAGACAGGGATAAATTCCATCCTATTATTTTCCTATTACTCATGTTATCTTTGCTTCCGCCTTTAATGGAAATTTTAATAACATATGAGGGTTTTTTTTTAAAGATGCATGTAATTGCTACATCTATCTAAAATTTATGCGCAATTACTTCATTTCCATGGAACTTAACCATTCTTCCTACTTTATTCCTATTGCTTCTCTGTTATGTTATTTCTAACTAAATTACTAATTCTATTTTATATAAATTTCCAGCTCTATTTCTATCCAAATCTCCCAATATTTAAACTATTAATATTTCTCATGCCTAAATGGCTTCTACGTCGACCGTTTTTCTATGTATTTTCCTTATACAGGAATGTTCCCCCTAAGTTATCGAACAGTCTTACCCTCCTATTCTCTATACCCTAATTTAATCAAGTGTCATTTCCGTTTATCCACTCCTAAAGAAAGAATTTTTTTAAAATGAAATTTCAAATTTATAAAAATAGGAAAGATCATCGAGCCAAACCTATGTTTTAATTTTCATTTAATTTAAAAATAATAAATCCCTTTTTCAAGAATCTTTAAACCAATTTTTTTTGACTCGACCAATTTTAAACTAAGAAATTCCAAATTTCCTCGATTTTTCAAAACATCTTCCCAATAAATCCTTTGAAAAACTCATTCAAAACATACCGAGAAACTTTCAAAATCTTCTTGTTAAATTCTTTCATATGAGGTCGGGCTTGGAAATGGATGTTTATTGTCCTTTCTTTTGGACTTTCCTTCTTCCTACTCCTTCTTAACTCTTCTTGCGAGAACTTTCTCTACTCCTTCATACCTAATTTCGGATAATTGCAGTATATAGTTTCTTACTTTCCAGTTTCCTAGATAAAATGTGCATATTCTATCTGCAATCCATCAAATCTACAATCATAAGGCAACCTAGGCACAATAAAGGAGTCTGGCACCATCGACCTCTAGAATTCTTCTATATATCATGTTGAAGCTCTTCTTAGTCAACTCCTTCTGGTACAGCCTATATTATGTGGGGTAATTGGTAGAGGTGAATACATTTAACTCTATTTATTAGCCCCACTCATAGTTGTTTCATTCATCCTTTCGGAATATGATAGCAAATACTTCTAAAGTTGAAATTTGTAAAGTTTGACGTATAATATATATATATATATATATATATATATATATATATGGTTTATGAAAAGTACTTTCAAAAATAGTAGGTGCACATCCTATACCCATTGATCGAACAACCTAAGCTCCTCTGCAAAATGCAACAATATGCCTCGAATATGCCTAATTTTCGACCCAGAAAAGGCCTATTAAACATTAGACCCATTCCATAGCTAGTTGTTGGTTGGTAAATTAAACAAAACGTAGTGCTATCTACTAATGCTATCAAAATCTCATAGCTAAAAGGATAAAATATAATATCAGAAATAGTGCACATTTTATAAAAATTCATGTTTTATAACAAAATATAACACCACAATATTTGTAGTACAATATCTCAAAATACATTAACATCATGTCTGAAATGGGTACATCAAAATATATAAAAACATGGTAGATAGATAACTGCCACAACACACCGTCTCTGCCGTCATCTCTAGGGATCTACATCGTCTTCTCTAACCTATGTTATAATGAAGAGGGAGTCAGAACAACAATATCTGATGAATAAAATTTTGAGTCTTTCCATAATAGTACTTAGGTAGTATAATTTAGATAAGAATATATCTTATGTATCCTAACTATATTTCTTTTAAATACCTTTAACTATAGGCTTGAAGGATTTCCAAGTCCAAAGCGAAAATCTACACATTTCTAACCAATCTCTACAACCTACTTTCGACTATAGGCCCAAGGCCATTCCCCATCCCAAGAATCTACCATCAATCATGTCCTAACAATGTGAGAGAAAGTACCCATACCACTTTATAACTTTTCAACGGGAATCAAGCAAAGTCTGACCATTTAATACCAATATCTTAGGCATATCCCTATCATTTAATACCTAACCCAAGTCAAACCCCTCACTGCTACAATCTTGCTAACATCACATGTAATCTCATTAGGTCACTTAATGCTACTTTTTGGAGGAGGCGACCCTATAATAGCCACTTAATATCTCAAAACCAAAGTGGACCTTTTCCCGAGATTTCCATCTACCGTGCCTAAATGCTATCCTTATCCATTTAATAATTCCTAATTAAGGAAGAGGCGAGCCCTAAAATAGCCACTTACAACCCCTGATCCCCGAAGTAGGTCCTACATATTACGACCCGTAAATAGGCGCGACGTCTCAATTAGTCCGATCATTCGTAGGCACTAACAGCTAGATTAATATGGCAGATTTACCCTATAGAATTGGGACTAACCTTGCATCCTCCGTAGGTACTTATTATAAAAGATGTCTCACATCAGTCCCAAAGTCACATTGCTGGTAGCCAAATTAGCTGGGCAGACTTCCATGTGCTTTTGACTGATCTCGTATCCCTATAACTAATCATAATTTACACTCCTCTAACCATACTACCATATACTTCACTGTGTTCTACTAAGGCTATACTGAAAGATTCATTATTTTGCCACTAATTATAATCATCCATATCTTCCATCCAATGGGGTTTCAATGTTAATTACTAACCTATTTATTACATGAGTAATACATTATCAATTGTATGTTATTCATATGCTAATATAAATTTATAAATACGTAACTAAAATATTCCTAGGCATGCGAAGATTATGTCCTATACTAATCATTGAATGTTAAAACTTCCAATTTATACAAATCTAATTCCATACCGTATCATATAAATTAGCAAAATCCTTATCCCAACAAGGCCTGTATAAGAAAGTAGAATCAATTACCAAACTTATTTTATATTAAAATAGTAGAATCAACATCAATAGAGTTTAAAATTCAACCCTTTTAAACTCTATTCAACTTCTGCATATAAAATGAAAAAGGGATTTATATTCAAATTATGGAAATAAGAAGTGCAAACTACGAATAAGAATATGTATTTTACATATCATTTCCTAGCTTTTAGAACTCTTAATCATATTAAAAGAGAAAAATGAGAAGTCAAATAGAATGTAAAATATTAAATTGCAATAACTACACAAATTTTACTATATTAATACATAATAATTGAGATTCCAATAACATAGGATTTGACATTTTATTTTTGCAGAATTTTGGGGGTTTAGATTTAAAGTTTTCACGAACCAAAATTCCCCAAGACATATATTAAATCCATCATGTACTATACAATTATTAAAATTAGAAAAACTAAGATTTCCACTCATACATAATTCCCAGCTTTCTCATTTAGATTTGAATATTCAATCTCTTCCCAGATTTCTTCCATTTTGAAATATACGATAATTAGACTTTATATTAATTAGATTCAGAATTTCTAGGATTGAAGGAGAATAGAATTAGAAATTGAATATAAATATCTAAAATTCCTGAGCTAAACACCTTAAGAAATTTTTGAATTTTGCAAAAGGAAGAAATTGATAGAGCTCCACTTATGTTTTCGAATAATTTATGAATAAAAATGAAGAAGCTAGGCTCTTATTTAAAGTGGTTAGAAGTCACCAGAACTGTCAGATTTAGATCAATAAAATCAAGCCATTCCTAGCCTAAATAACCTTAGCCGACACAACACTCACTAGTACACTGCCCTTTCCCAAGAGGCCGACAGGTAGCTTATATTTGGGAGGTTTTTTTCCGCCATTTTAATTCTTTTTATTTAATTCCTTAATTAGTTTTAACGTTAACGTTTATTTTAACATTTTCTCTAACCCTATTTCTAATCAAAATTAATTTTAAAATTTTAAATTAGTAGCTTTAATTACAATTTGAATTTGAGTTGCATTTGAATTACTTTAAATTCAAAAACTTCAGCTGTCAATAGATTTTCCATTTGAGCTCTAATTTTCCAAACTTTATATATAGAAATTGATCAAAAAATCACCATTAATGCAATGACACAAGTTTCATCACCAAATTTCGACATCTGCTTAATTTCTATTTATCTTTATTATTAATTAATTTCTTATTCATTATTATAGGGTGCTACACACTAATTGGAACATTTCTCATAAATCTTCTTGTATTGCGCAATATCCCATCATAAGAATGTGTAACCAAATCAAAGAAATGACGTCTGTCAATCATTCAACTGATCACTATTAAATCATTTCAAATCAAAAGACATCCAAATCCTAAAGATTAGTTTTTTATATCTCTTTGGATCGCATAATCAAAATACTGGATTGAGCCCATCTACTCGCTCTCTAGTGAGCTAGCATCCAATGTGAGTCCATCCGCACTCTCTAGTGAAGGGACTTGCTATCATATACAAGTGCATCCACTCATTCTTTGGTAATGGTACTTCCATTTCCTGGTATGTCGCCCCATCTCTCCAATTAGGGAAACTGTTATCCATCTATTTATCTATCAAACACAAAGGATAACTATGTTCTAATACTATCCATTAGTTATAACAAAATCAAATATCATTTATCATCCATTATCATATCCTTCACATATCCTTATTCAAATCAAGATATATCAAGCAAAATAAAAAAATGTCTATTCCAATCAAGGATTACTCTCAGGCCTTAACTAAGAGCTTGCCTATGGGACCTTTTTAGAACCTGTACATGAGTAAGCTGTCCGTTGGTACTCCTTTATAATTTATATAAAGCAAAAGAAAGTGTAGGAAATACTAATTTCAGTCCATCCCTATCATGGAACGACAATACCCAATCCAAATCCTTGGCTGCGATCGAGCATTCTTGCCACCGATGGTGGTTGCTACTGCACCACCATTGTGGTTTGTGCCTCTGTAATGTAACTCCTAACATATTACTGTAGATGGTTGCTCCAAACTTGCTCTTAAATCAAATCTCACAGATGCCTACATTTATTTAACTTATACCCATCCAGCTCATGGAATAGGTACTCTCCATATTTCCTTTCCCATTCAGTGGATTTTCTCTTCTTAGTATTTCATAGGGAATCTGCCTCGCAAAATCAAGGTAGATCCTTCGTCGGGTCTCAGTCAAATTGTTCTAGGATGAAAACTTCGGTTCCCTCTTTTGTTGCTTCGATCCTTCAAAGCCATCATTAGCTTTCCTTTTTTCCTTTACCCTTTCCGTACACCTCCATGGATGGTCCTCCATCCTCCATGGCATTTACTTTAGTATTTTCAACTTGCACATCCTCTTGGCGCAAATATCTCTCTACTTGATAGTAATCTGCAAGATCCATCGACGAATCCCTTTCTAAAGCCTTTTTAATTTATCTTATTAGCAACTCTGGAAACCACCATTGTTAGGACTATTGACGGGTCTAGTTTCTGCACTACATCAATTGCTAAATTAAATCTAGTTGGATAACTCCAAAAGGTTCAACTTACCTCTTCATCACACTCGAAAGCATCATCACATTCCTTGGTCTAGTGATATGAACTTTGAACTGGCTCATAGGTTTCTCTACCAACTCAGTCTACGTGCTAATTGATCCATCATCCAGTTGATGAAAACACATTGCACGTTCTTGATATCCCAACTCGCTCAAAACCTAAGTTGACCATGCCCTCTGTATGGTCGATATTAACTTGTTTGGACAGGTCGATTCTGACTTGTTGCAATTCTAGGGTTTGGTCCAACGTGCTCTGCCCTTTTCTCGATTGCACCAGCAATTCCTTTTGGCCTCCGATTCTGATTTCCATGAAATTTTCTTCTCTTTGAGGCTTCATCCTCTGGAAAAATCCGCTTATCATCTATTCTTGTTGAGCTATTAATCTCTCTTGCATCTCGTCATCATCCCTTCCAGCCCTTCTCTAGTAACATATATAGAAGGTAGATTTGAACTTGAAGACACCTTCTAATTGGCCCTATGTTCTTGTTGACTTCCCACAGTAATGGCTTTCCTTATAGGAGGATTTTCATCTTCTTGAAATCAGATCTCAAGTCCTTTTTAGTGAAAGCACTAGAAATGTTGCACCAAAAATTAATGCAACACTAAAATATCAGGAGGACCTGAATCAAACAAATATTAAAATGATGAAATCAAAGTAAAAGAGAAAAAACACCAAGTTTTTACAGTGGTTCATCAAAATCTTCGGCGTACATCCACTTAGTCTATATATTTGATGAATTTTCTCTAGAATATAACAAATTAAAACCAAATCCAAGTTAAAATCTTATAGATCTCGGTATTCTCAAAGTCTAATGAAATAGAAAATGAATAAGATTAATTCAAAAGTCATAAGTGCTAATTTATAAACGATTCTAGCACAAATCTCATGATCCCTGGCTCGAAAATGTCTCTTTCTCCAAATCCGAAGTTCTCGCACAAAGAATAGGTCCTTGCATACATTTCCCAAAAGCCTAAATTAAATTGGTACTGAACATATTATGGTCGGTACTAAATCATTTTTGTTGCTTGGATCTCCAAGCTTGGATCATGGTGATTCATCCACCTCATCTAACATGCATCCCAAGATGGCAAAATATGGTCGGTACTAACTTGTTTTGCTTGATTGGACCTTGGTTCTTTTGATCTTCTCCAATTTGTTATACTTGATGGTTTCCAAATCATGTCGATTTCAATCTTGCTGGTACCAATCATGTCGGTATCAAACAAATCATGTCCTTACCAACCAAATCATGCATTTCCAAACCTAGTTGAATCATTGCTTTCTTCAATCTTAATGCCATCCCACCTTATTTAGGAATTCCTTCATCATTTTGTAGTTCAGTTTCTCTGATCTAAGTTAATTCTAAGACTATGGTAAATTTTTCAAAAACTTATTCTTAGTTGAGATGTTTTGATATCCGTCGAGACTAGAGTATGTAAATCTCTCTAAATGTTGGGTAGTGTACTATTTATGGCTACCGAAGGACCAAGAGGTTAAATAATGATCGTTATTAGATAACATCGAATGACTCACTTGAGAGTTTTTTGTGGTTAATATAACTAAGGCGGAATGAGGTGATTATATTATACAGTTCTCTGGACTTAAGAGTACCATTGAACTTCAATGTGGACACTCCACTTTGATTATAGTTAAATCGAGCCATGATGTCCATCGAATGACCATAGTTGGGTCTGAATTAAAGCATTGGAAATGAAACATTATTTAAGGAGAACTTGTCTCCTCAGTTATACGAGTTTAATATCACGGTTAAATTGTATGGGCCTATTTTACCGACGTAATGGCCGACCATAATAGGGGAGAAAAGTGATTTTGAATGCAAGAACTTGTTTTGAATTAGTAAAGATAAGAGGTAAACAAGGAGATTTGGATCTCCATCTTTAACCCATTTGACTTTTAGCTTTCTCCTTTAATCATCTTTGGCCGCAAGCTAGGGATTTGTCTCATATTCCAAATCAAATTATACCAAATCAAATCTATTTAAAGGAGTTCTATTCTAATCTAATTAGCCTCACTTTTTGGGGGAATTTGGATTGGATCTTAAGGAGCTTGATTCAACATTCAAGGCACTCTTCATTAGCTACTTTTTGGTAATAATCTATTTTCAAAACTATTTCGTATCTATATATGTTATTCATTTCAATTATATTACTTATATGTTATATATTACACTGAATTTATATACATAATTATTGTTTGATTTTTCACAAACATATGAAAATTTAAATTAAACAAGAAATATTTATATATAAGTAAACGCATACATGCTTCCGATCATTAAATAAAATTAAAATTTTCCAAATTAAAATGCTTTTAAGTAATTATTATATTTTAAAACGTAAATTTTGTAATTAGTCTATGCATATGTATATATATAAACTAATCCATTAATATATACATAGATATATATACTTTCAATTTTTTTATACATATATATATAAATAACTCAGAAATATATTTAATAATATAAAATATATTTTAAACCTTTTAAATTATTAACGTATGTTTAAAAGAAATTAATAATATAAATCCACGCAAATTTACATTATAAAGAACACAAATAAATTTTATGCAGTCTGTATAGATTATATTACTAAAATAAAATAAAACATAAATCCATATGGATTTTTGCAATAAAAAATTTGGAAATTTTATTGAAAAGGTTTTAGCTAGGAAAAAACAATTTTTTCAGGGGATTTTTACTCTAAGGGGTTCTTTGTGCTCGTAATAAGTTTTAAGGGAAACACTTCTAAAAAATTAGTTTTAGGGACAATTTACCAGAAAAAGGTAAATGAAGTTATCATTTTCAGTTATATAGAAATGCTGGTAAATGAATTTATAATTTTCCTGTATAATTTTAAAAAATAAATGAATTTATCATTTTCCCATAAATTGTCCTTAAAATAATTATTTAAAAGTGCTGTCCTTAAAATTTATTAGCCTGGAATGAGAAGCCCTTTAACCTAATTTTAAACATTTTTTTAATATGTAATCATATTTACCAATTAATAGTTTATAAATAAATATGTTAAAACCAAATATAAAATATTTTATATTCTTATTAAAAACAATTATATATGTATATATGTATATTTAAACATATTAATATTTTAAATTCGAATCTAAATTCAAAATTGAATTTTATCCAAGATATAGATCTTGTTTTTAAATTTAAAACTATCTGAAGATATTTAGATATTAATTTAAATCATTTTGAATTGGTCAACAATTTTTAAATAAACAAAATCAATAATGATATTTTTATATACATACGCACACATATGAATATATGCATGAGTGTGTGTGTAAATGTATATATATAATAAATTAATTATGGACAATAAATATGTGTATAAAGGGAAAAATGTATTCGTTCCGATGTGAATCTCAGCAACTATATGCGAGCATCTTAAGCAGATACACTTCTATATTTTATGCACTATACACACACATTTATATATGTATTCGACAACATATGATTATATTATATAAATCAAATCTTTTATATAAACAAATAAAATAAAATCAATATTTTACTTAAAATTATCTAGATCAGATCTTAAATAATTTAAGACATCATAGGCCCAAGATCTAAAAATGGAATTTATTTTGAAATTCACATATTTATCCTGCCCCAACCCAGCCCAGTTTCTTTAAAAGAGACATAATATTCACATTATATGCCCAATGGTGTCGCTTTAAAATTGACTATGGAGTTAGAATCGACTTAAATGATTTTTCAGCATATGATCTCTTGTCTACTATTGTGCTTTAGAGAAATTCATATATGCTTTAATGTTTGAATGGTTCAAATATTATTGAGGATCGAGTATCGCACTTAGGGGTCGCACAACCATAACTCTTAGAATTTGTTCGAAATTAAAATTAATAAAATAATTGTCAGTATTGTAAACTAAAAGAGATATAGTCAAACAAATAGTTATGTCTTAATTTATTTAGTTATTTAAATGCTTTAAATTTGAATTTTGGTACATAAATTGATATACAAAAATGTTTAAATCACACGAGCCCGTAAACTAGTTAAAGAAGAACAAAAAATTAGTGGCTTAAATTTGTAACTACCTATAGCATTTCTAATAATACGTGGCTGGGATTTGAAAAGTTAAGGATAAATGGTGGATGAGTTACTTGTTTAACACACATGCCAATGGTCTTTATGGAGAAGTTACAAATAGGAAGAGACACTCTTCTCTATAAATACTTCTTCTTCTAACCTCCATTAAGTTAAACAAAAAATATTCATCTCTTCACCATTTTCTTCATCTTTATTTTCATTTTTACTTAATATATTTTGCACAACATTTTGGCGTCAGAAACATACTTTTCGGAAGGATATTCAAAAGTACAATATTTGATGACCAGGCATGATTATAAAGGCATAATTTGTAAATTTGTTCAATTATCACCACCCCGCTATATATATTTTGATTCAATTATGAAAAACATAACTAACTTTATTTTGTTAAAAATTACCCTTTTGATTTAATGAACTCGTTACTATGGTTCGTGCAATTTTGAACCAGTGTATTTATTTTACATAATATACAAAGATGTTATTCTCTATCAAATGTTTTGAAATTGCTATTAATATTAAATTATTATTTTTGGTCATTACAATGTATAGTGGTATAAATATGAATTAAACGCTTCAAATTAACGATGAGAGTAAGATTAATTTAGATTTATATGTTACAATTTTTTTTTGTAAATTACACGAATGCATACATCCCATGCTATCGTTTTTAGCCTATAATAAATATTGTTTTCAACATACACATACACATATTGTAACAACCGGCCTTTCCGACCCTTAAAAGCCGACACTAATACATTCACGGTATTCACATGTCGAGTATCTATGTGTCGTAAACATAAATTGTTTGGGTGAAAGAAAGAAAAGACAGAACAGAATCCCATATCGTGACGAGTAATATATAATATAAACTTGAATTTTTCAAAATAAAACTGTAATATATATACATCAATCAGATTAGACTAACTTATCATCAGCTGAATAGTTATAACAATCTGTCCTCACAAATGTTGATGAATACAAAAAAAGAAATGCAATGGGAATAAAGATACGTGAATACATCCTGGAGGCATCCAACTCATCTTCTGAAGCTTCAAAGCATCCATAACTAAATATGGAAATATGCTCGTGCTGACCCGAACATTATTTGAAAATAACGCAAGGATCAATCTGGTCATCCATCATAAGAAACACAAACATATGGATTTTTATTGTTACAAAAACTTTCAAATAAAGGTATCACGTAAGACCATGTCACAGTAAACACAGAAAGGTTTTTACCTTACGATAATCAATCCATTTCTATTAGAAAATCCTATGATATTATGATAGTATCTAGGATTGAAAATAATTAAGGAATAATTGTGTCACTAGTGAGTTTACAACACAACAATAATAAAGGTTCCCTTGGTACTTCAAGAATGCTCCTCCTACACAAGGATCAGAGATATCATTCCGAAGCAACATACATCCTTAGTTGATGTATATTTGAAATACATAGATGGGCCCCTCTAACCTATGAGTCTAGATGCACCACTCACAGCATGCATAACGATAGGTATCCCTAGGATAGATGTAACATCCCCAATCTAGAGGCCCAAAACTAAGCGTTATAGATGCTGCAATCATCTATAGTATTAGCTTTCGACGACTAAATACGGCTATGTTAATGGAATCAATAATATTAGAAGCACTTGAATATGAAATAAAACACAGATTACTTCATTACATTTCCAAATAATATTTGTTCCACATTCACATCACATAATCCAACCATTTTCCCAGGTACAGGATAGATATATTTATTACAAATTATGTCGATAACGGTATATAAAGATACCCCCTCGTTTGATCAAAGTCAAATGATCATATGAGACCTAATATATCATAACACAATGGAAAATCGTCTAAATATAAATAAAAGCAGCAAATCCTAAATAGCTATATGTTGCCTTCAGCATCCTCCAGTAGCTTATTCGTCAAACAACCTGAAAAGATCCATAACCTCTCAACCTACTCAAATTGGTTTTGAGTACCAGAGAGTTTAAGTGGAAAACATAAACTTCGAGTTAGACATAAAGCCTGGTATGAATAATACTATACATCCCGGTTTAATTATGTTAAGTGAGACCATGTCGC
Source organism: Allium cepa (assembly GCA_030765085.1). Taxonomy (NCBI): domain Eukaryota; kingdom Viridiplantae; phylum Streptophyta; class Magnoliopsida; order Asparagales; family Amaryllidaceae; genus Allium; species Allium cepa. The sequence continues at coordinate 292,996,929 of CM060941.1, read as the reverse complement.
TTAGCGGAATGGGTTTCCCTTCACTAACATTCTTTTTAAAACTTATCTTTGAAAATCCTTTCATATAACCATATACTATGCTTTTTCATCCACAATGGTTAATCTCAACAAAATAATCGTTATGTAATCTTACATAAATATCAGATAATAATGAACTGTCTGTTCAAACACAAATAACCTTTAACCTTTGGCTGACTCGGGCCTACGAAACAACATAATTAAATGTAACCTAACATCTATTAGATTTTCATATTTAGGATTATCTATCCTTAGCCATCTGTTTAACATTTGCCATCAGGACGGTATGTCCTAAACTATCATTTAAATTTCTCACTTATGGATGGTTTGTCCGTAACTTAATCATCTCCCAGGTCCTCCCGAGCCTAATGGTTTTTCGGGCTTACCAATAACCTATCTGTATATTACATATATTCATTTCGGTGTGTAATCATAATTTTAGTCCACCTGTGACCAAGCCATGCATACTGGAATTTGGGACAACAATTAGCTGGGGCTACAAGCTAATGTATAGGACGCGACCCTACACTAGTCCCATCTGGTTTTCTAATATCTGAGTCATTTATACTTGTGGATCCCCTCTTATAATTTTCCTCGAAAACAATTTCAAAATGATCTAAACCTTTAAATCAAATTTAAACAAGGAAAAGAAATAAGTCTTTATACTTTACTCAAATCATATTACTATGTTAGATATATATCATTTTCTCAAAACTTAGCTGATGAAAACAATTTACCATTTGAAAGAACGTCTTTCCATACTTTGAAATCATCTCTTTCAAATTCAATATTTAAACCTTTTGAAAATCATCTCTAAAACCTTTCAAATTCATTCAAAGCAAACCTTTCGAAAGTTATAAATTTTAGACATCCTTCTTTAAAATCACTTTAAGTCATTACTTAGAAAAACCGTTAGAAAACTTTCCTTTGAGAACCATATGAAAACATCTAATAAACCATTTGAAACAGATCCAGGAATAAACCCTTCGAATGCTTTAAACCTTTTAAAACATAAACCTTTCGAAGGTATATTGGGTTTAACTTTAAAACAATCTGGAAAACTTCTTTGTAAAACCTTTCATCTTTTAACAAAACAACCTTTTGGAAATATCCAAATATCCTTTCGTAAGCCTTTTGTTATATTTCACAAAACAAGGGTAACAACCTAAGTCGAAATCTTCCCTCAGAAATCATTGGAGAAATGACTATTTTTAAATACAGATAAATCTTTCGGTTGGGTCGGAAGGTTTAAAGTAAAACCTTTATAAAATAGTGGAAACCCTTCGGCCGTGCTAGAAGGTTTCAAAACAAAGTAATGGCCATAGTAGCTACAACCTATCGACTACATCGAAAGGTTTTAAAGTCTTTCTTTAAATAATTTGACCTGGTCGGAAGTAACCAAAGCCAAAGCTCAAGTTCGAAAGCAAAGCAAGCGAAAGCTTTTCACTTATAAAACAATTATATTCCAATCCTTTTTAACCATCAACCTTTCGACTTAGAACGTTTCGGCTATATTCAATTCATTACGCACCCATTACTTGATACTTTATGCATTGAACTTTGACCTTATCGAAAGCTAACCTTTCGACTGAGACGAAAGCCTGGGGTGGAAGGTATTTAGCCGTGTGGATTGAAACATGGAAAAAGTGTGATTTTTGTCTTTAAACTTAAAACGGAAACTTTTCAACTAACCTGCCTTTTTTTGTCAAATTCTCATGGGTCAATAAAATACTTTTCAGAATTTTGCTGCCGCAATTACCAGAATTTATAAAACATTTTATTTTGCAAAATGCCCATTCTCCTTTATGAATATATAAAACATTTAAGTCATATACCTTAAATAATTTTAGATATCCCTCAAATGACTTGGAAAAATTGTAGAAAAATTCCAGAAAATATATTAATATATTACCTAACACACTAGAATTCAAACCCAAATAATTATTATCTCGGTCAAAAATAATTTAAAACCTAATAAACAATTTTCTACATTCCAAAATTTGTATAAAATCCATAATAAATCAAAAAATTATGAAAATTAAAACTACCTCTAAAATATTATTCTAGACCTATATTTAAATTTTCAAAGTATTCAAATGTCATTAACTATGGTTTTCATGCTAAACATTATCATAAAACACGAATAAACATTTATAATTTCATCACTAATAAACATATACATCTTAAAACATTAAACATGGTAATATTCTAGCAAAAACACTTTGGATCTAAACAGAAAACTAAAACTAAAAGTACGTGGGGTGTGGTAATTATTCACCTTGGCTTTAGGGATTATAGATGAGATTTTTTTTAGGGTTGATTTAGTTGATCTCTTCTTTCTTCTTAAATCTTAGCTTGCTTTACTCTTGAAATCGGAAATGGTGGCCGGCCTTAGCTATTTTTTTTAATGGAATGAGAATAATGAACGTGAGTTATCCATATCACAAGGGTTTAGGGTATAAACTTTTGCCATTTCCCAAAATACCCTTTTCATTTCCTAACACCTTACTTAGTGTTATTTCATTTTTAGTTAACCCCTTTATTATGGCATGACTACCTCTAACTAATTAAATCCCCATCTATTAATCTTTACATTATTTAATTTAATTTAACTAATTAAATGTTTTAAATAAGTTTATAAAATATATGGGTGTTACAATAGAGTTTCCGTCCCCATTTGTGTCAGCTAAACCCCTTAGTTATGCATCCTATTTTTGGTTTTAGCCATTCCCACTGGTGGGGCTACCTCCAGCATTCCAGCATTTAAGTCACCACTCAAACAGATCTCGAAACCATATATGAATTCCCATACCTCAATAGGTCTCAAAACCACACATGGATTCCCACATTCTAAATAGATCGCGAACAACTATATGTCTCCAAGAAACTCAAACAGATTTCAAATCACCATATAGATTCCAGCATCTTGAACCAATCTCGAACTTCTTCCAAAGCACAGAACACATATATGGTTTTGGAGTGGTTATGGTTTCGAGTGATCTCATATAAGTACACTCCCCCGCTTATCGGGGGTTCCAAAACCCATTGATATATTCCGGTAACCTCAACTTTGGTTCTATAGGAATAAACATGCAATACATAAGAGTAGAGATCACCTTCTAACTGTTTAAGCAGATGGATTTCCTTATCATTTATTCTAGAGAGCAAAATGAGTTTATACGTATAGTATAGCATTATCGAAGATAGCTATATCATACAATTCCCATATTTCTTCTAAATATTACCACAGTATATTTGGTCAAGATTTGATAGTCGATTATTTGACTATCAAATAAACAATAAATCAAATCAAAGATTTAATTTCATAAGAAACCAAGCATAATTAAACATATAAGCAATCACTAGGCCTCATTAATTAATTCTTTCATTAATTGAAAGTGCATTGTCAACATTTGTATCAAAATACTTTTACAAAGATATACATAAGTATAATACTCGATCGCTATTCATTTATATTCTTTCAATGCTTGGAAAAATATCGATATAATTTTCCCAACGGTATAAGTATATTCATAACATACTACACTTTTAAAATTTGGAAAACGTAACCATATACTCATATCAATGGTATAAGTATATTTATAAAACTCTATACTACTTGGAAAATGAAACTATATACTTATCGTAATGGTATAAATATATAAATAAAACATTGCACTTTCAATATTAGGAAATGTAACCATATACTTATCTCAATGGTATAAGTATATCCACAAATCTTAAGGTAGATTTCCTCTCTTCTAAATTCATAATTTAAGTGGGGCAATTTTTTTATTTAAAACACTATTTACGATAAACCCAAACCACTTTCTGTTTGTTGTTAAGTATGAAAAGGATAATTTCCATACCACCATAAGTTAAAATGATCATTTATAGAAATAAAATCTCATTTCTTTTGTTAAATTCCTTTTATAAAACCATTCCATATTTAGAAGTCCCTTTTATAAATCTCCAAATTAATTTATAAATCCCTAAAATTAATTCTAAAACTCCGTTTATAAATCTCTAAAATAATTTATAAAACTACATCTCCAAAATTATTTATAAAACACCTTGTATATATCTTCAAAATTGTTTATAAAACTCAATTTATAAATCTCTAGAATATTTAAAAAACTCCTTTTATAAATCTCAAAAATATTTATCTCATATACTTACTGCAAATCTTTAGTTTTGAGATAAAATCCAATACTTTCCATAAAACAGTCATTTCATATATCATTATAAATTCACAAATGTGATTTATTATTCCAAATTATAAAAATGATATCATTTCCTTTTTATAAATTAACATTTATAAATATATTCTTTTATTTATAAATATCATTCATAATTCTCTCTTTTATTTATAAAATACCATTAATAAATCTATTTTTTATTTATAAATGTCATTTATAAATCTCTCTTTTATTTATAAAATACCATTAATAAATCTATCTTTCTAGGTAAATGTAACACCCCATATTTTTGGTAACATTAATTAGGATATTTAATTAGCTAAAGTAAATAAAGTAATGTGTTTATAAGGGGATTGAGATTTAATTTAATTAAAGGGTAGCCATGCCATTTAATCTATGAATTAAAATAAGAGTTAAATTGAGGTAGAAGAAGGGTAAAATAGGAAAGAGGCCATTCCTATATGCCACAAACTTGGCCGTGTATTCCCCTATACACGTTAATTTCGTCTTATCAAATATTTTAAACAAGAGGTCGACCACCATTAAAAAGAGAAAAGGGAAAAAGATGGAGAAAAGCTAGGAAGAAGCTTAAGCAAATCAAATCCATTCACATCCCAATCTCTTTAATCTCTAAAGCTAAGGTGAATAATGTTTACATTTCATATTTATTTATTTTCGGTTTTTAGATGAAATCCAAAATATTTAGAGTTGATTTTCCATATTTTTGAATGATGGAGTGATTATATATAATTGTTGATAATTTATGGTTATTCATATAGATTTTATTACATGTATTGACATGAAAACCCTATTAAATGACATCCAAATGCCTTGCACATTTTTATATAGATCAGAAGTATTATTTTGGGGATGGCTTTTAATTTTTATAATTTTATGAATTTTCTAGTAAAAGAAATGTTAATTTGGATTATAAATCATTTATGGTTAAATCATAAAAGGTTTGGGTCTAAAAAATTTATATGTTGGAGAACATATCAAAAGAGATTTTATGGAATTTTTATAGAATATTCCTAGGTGTTTTAATGGTTATATAAAATTATTTAAGGTATAGGACTTAAATGCTTTATATGTTTATAAAAGGAGAAGGGGCTTTTTGCAAATAATTCAAATAGTTAGTTCTGAAAAATGCAGCACTTTTTAGTGGTAAAGAAAAGTGGCAACCAATCAAAATTTGCCATGTAAACCAGGTTAGGTGAAAAGAACTATTTGCTACATGCTTTTTAATGTTTCGATGCTTTCGACACCACGTTCCACCTTCTTAACTTCGCCTCCGACGCAGTCGAAACCAATGCACATGGTATCAAGGAACTGATACATAGTGAATTGGATGTTGGGGGAAGGTATGGAGTCAAAACCAGGGGTATCAAAGGGGTTGAGGCATCACTTGGTTTTAAATTAAAAATGCACCTGCTTGCTTTAGACTAAATCGCTTTCGACTGAGTAGCTTTCAACTCAGTTAGCTTTCGACCGAGTTTAATGGATTTTAAGGAAACGAGTTCAATTGGGTTGCGCCTTTGTTTTTAAACAACTGTTTTCGACTAAGTTAAAACCTTCTGCTGCCGCCTTTTTACCTTTCGACCCAAATGGTTTCAAAGGGGTACTTTGTTTTCCAAAATTAGGCCACTTCTCCAATGCTTTCGAAGGGACAGTTTCAACACTATCACTTCTTTACTTAGGAAATGGTTTCGAAACAGATGCTTTTCACTTAAATATTTTAAAGACCCTTTTTCTATGATTAAGACCAAATTCGAAAGAGATGGTTCTAAATGGTTTCGAAACAGATGCGTTCGACTTTAATGGGTTTCTAATCCTTCTGGTCTACTTTAAGGCATAATCCAAATGGCTTTGACCGAGACGATTTTCAAAGGTTTCTACATGTTTTACATTAAACCTAAGTGCTTTCGCAAGTTAGGTTTTGACGCCTTCAAAAGGTTTTAATGAATGGTTTCGAAGGTGTGGTCCTCTAGGTTTCGAAAGAGTTGAAAAGGGAGGTTTTTCCTATGTTGTCAAAAGGCAATGTTTAAAGATTTTAAAGGGAGATGTCTAGATTTTAAAGGATTTCGAAGGAAAGGTTTTTTTTCGAAATGAAGAATTTGAATGGTTTCAAAAGGAAAGATTTGGCCTTTCGGCCTAGATTAAGTAAAGGGTTACTTTCAAGGGTTTCGAAGGGGTTATTTAAAGGTTTTAAACAAAGGTTTCAAATGTATTAAATAAGAAATATAGCCTAAGTGTTTTCAAGCTAAAAAACGTTTTAACTAGTTTTAAAAGGATAACTAACCCTTATTAAAGTTCATTAACATGAGTAAAGAATATGTAACATGGAAAAATAGCTTATAGTAAAGCTAAGAATATATTTCCTTTGTATAAGTATGATTTAAAAGGTTAAATCATTTTGAAAAGGTTTTCAAGGAAAAAGATGAAGGATAGTTAATCTTAAGAAACGATTTGGACAGATATCCATTTTGATTCGGACAGTTAGTCCAGTTTGCGGACAGTTTGTCCAGTTTGCAGACAGTCAGCCCAGTCTTCAAACAGATAGTCCATTTATTACTTGTGAACAGACAGTTCATTAGTTACCAGACTATAGCTTAAAGGACTTAGCTATTATTTTCATTATTGTAGGAAAAGATTTGCAAAATATATGTTTTAAAGAGGATATTAGTGAGGGGAAACCCATTCTGCTAAGCGGCATGGTCTCACTTAATACTAGTAAACCGAGATGTAACAATATTGTTTACACCATGCTTTATGTTTGATTCTTAGTTTTTGTTTTCCCCTTAAATTCTCGGGTGTTCAAAATTGATTTGAGTAGGTGAGGGTTAAATTTTTCAGGTTTTAGAAATTTTGGCAGATAAAGCTTCCGGAGACGAGCCGGTTACTGACGGATAGCTAATTTAGTTTATCTTATTTTAATTCCACTGTGCATGTTAAGTCAGATATGACTATATAAACTCTGATCAACCAAGGAGGCAACGTCATATGTCGCTTTTGGTGTATTATTATAATGATTATATTTGATCTTTACCTGGGATTATGTAACTTGGATATGAATTTATTTTGACATGCAATGAGAAAAATGTTGTTTTTGGAAATCTATAAATATGTTCATATACAAGTGCTTCTAATATTATATATATTGTTAGCATTATAGTATTTGTCGCCAGAAGTTAATACTATGGATGACTGGAGCATCTATAGCGCTTAGCTTTTGGCTTCTAGATACGAGATGTTACAACTTGGTATTAGAGCAAAGGTTTATGAAAAACTTTAAACTAAAAATGGTCTTTTAAAACATAATCCTAAGGAATTAGAGTAGGATTGGGGTATGGGATAATGCTATAGTAACGTACTTGTATTTGATATAAGTATACGCTTTATCTCTGGTCTTCGATCTTTGTTAGGTTATTTTTCTGTATCTCATGAGGTTTGAATACAGATATGGATGGTAGAAGAGGAAGAGTTAACCCAGGAGGGGAAGGTACCGATGGGAATGGCAGACCTAATGCAAGAAGAACCCAAGGTGAGGCACAAGCTGAGAATATAGGTGCTAGAGTCTTGCAAGTGGACATTGAAGCTATGTATCATTTTTTTGCGAATATGATGCAAGCTGGAATTGCAGTTGGAGTGGTAGGAGGAGTGCTGCAAGGGTAGGAGTTTCGTGAGTTTTGAAAGTGAACCATTATGTTATACCGAGCGGAGATTACGCTAAGCTTGGAGGGAAGTCGTTTCTAGGGACAGAGGATGTTATAGAGGTGGAAAATTGGTTGCTACACTGTGATAGAATCTTTCAGACTTGGGGCTCAATGATGAGCAGAAGAGGAGGCTTTCTTCGAGACAGCTCTAGGGAGCAGCTTTGTTTTGGTGGAACAATGTGACGGCTATTATGGATGAGGAAACTTTGGCATGGGAAGATTTCAAGGGAAGGTTCCAGAAGAGGTTCATGTTTGCGATGGCACAACTAGCTCTGATAAGAAAGTTTGCTAAATTAGGGCAGAGAGAGATGTCTATTTTGGAGTATGCAGGAAGGTTCGAGGAGTTGGCCAGGTATAGGTATGCTTCAATAGATAAAGTGATGAAGAGGAATAAGAAGTTCGTAAGGGAGTTGAAGCCTGAGTTAGCTAGAGCTATGTTACCTCATATTAGAGATCCTTCTTATTTTGTAGTGGAGATAAGGCATGAGGAGATTCTTGATTCCCTAGAGAAGAATAAGGCTAAGGAGGTCTAGGTTAGGCAGAATCAAAAGAGGAAATTTTTTCCTAAGAAGGGTGCTCAGAAGGGCGGAGCAGCTAAGAAAGGGAAATCTGAGATTGTTTGCTTCAAGTGCAACGAAAAGGGGCATTTTGCTAATGAGTTTCGTGCTGGAAAGGCAAAGGAGGTAGCTGGAAAGAAGAATGTCAGGTGCTTCAATTGTGATCGGATTGGCCATTATATGAACCAGTGCAAGGATCCCACTAAGGATGGAAAGGGCAAGGCATATGCATTGTAGCCTGCTACTTCGAAGCCAACGGCTCAGGAGAAAGGAAAGGCGGTTTTGGGAGGTACGCTTCAGATTCATAGTATGTCTATTAGCGTTCCACTTGATGCCGGTGCATCATATTTTTTTATCTAGATGTTTGATAGATAGATAGGCTTAACCTAGAACCCATATATTTAGTTAATTCCTTACGATTGCAAATCCAATAGAAGGGTATGCAACTCTAGTGTTGAGATGTGACTAGTTAGAATTTGACTGTTTGGGCATGCTTTTGCTTACAATTTGCTTGTATTTGATTTTATAGGGTTCAGGATTATCCTTGGGATGGATTGATTAAGTGAGTATGATGCTAAGATATTTTGCCAGAATAGGAAAATATCATTTAGACATCTTGATTGTAGTGATCAGATAGTTTACACCGTAAATGGTTCTAGCGGTGAGGTGAACGCTTTGTTGAGTGTTATGGAGTTGGAAGATGAGCTGAATCGAGTTTTTGTGGTTAGAGAATTCATGGATTTTTTTGAGCCTGTAGTTGGATGGCCTTCGAAATGAGCCATTAAGTTTCAGATTGATTTGGTTCCGACAGCAAAACCAGAGAGTAAGGCGCCAAGCAGGATGACCCCTACAGAGATGAGGGAGTTAACAGTGCAGTTAGTGGATTTGGAAGGCAAGAGTTTTAACAGGCGGAGTAGTTCGCCTTGAAGAGCAGCCGCAGTGTTTGCTAAGAAGCCAGATGGATCGTTAAGGCTATGTATTGATTATCGTAAGTTGAATGAGAGGACGATAAAGATTCAATATCCACTGCCGAGGATTGACGATTTGTTAGACCATTGAGCAGAGCCAAAGTGTTTTCCCAGTTAGATTTGGCAACAGATTTCCATCAGCTCAGAGTAGCAAAAGAAAGTATACCTTTGACAGTGTTTAGAACCAGATATGGGTCATATGAATGGTTAGTTATGATGTTCGGACTGACTAGTGCGTCGACTTTCTTTATGGATTTGTTGAACCGGGTTTTTCGAGAGCACTTGGATAGGTTTGTATTGGCATTCATAGATGATATCTTGATATACCCTATGGATGAAAGAGAGCAGGAAGTTTATCTTAGAATGGTGCTTGAGACGCTGAGGCAACATCAGATGAAAGCGAAGTTTTCGAAATGTCATTTCTGGAAGAAGGAAGTGAAGTTTCTTGGTCATTAGTCTTAGAGAAGGGGTTGTCAATACATCTGACTAAGATTGAAGCGGTGAATAGTTGGAAGAGACCCAAGATAGTGATGGAGATAAAGAGTTTCCTTAGATTAGCAAGATATTATTGGAGGTTCGTTAAGTATTTTCCGTGGATAGTATCCCCAATGACCAAGCTAACAAGAAAGGATGTATAGTTTGTGTGGACTAATAAGCGTGAGGAAGGATTCCAGAGTTTGAAACACTTACTGACCCTTACACCTATGCTGGTTGTTTCGGAAGGGAACCAGGATTTGATAGTTTATACAGATGCATATGGGACGAGATTAGGAGCTATGTTGATGCACAACGGTAAAGTGATTGCCTATGCTTCTAGATAGCTTAGACCACATGAGCTCAGGTATCCGATGCATGATTTTGAACTGGCTATAGTGATTTTCGCATTGAAGATGTGGAGACACTAACTTTTGGGAGAGAGATTTGACTTATATACAGATCATAAGTCGCTAAAAATTAGTACTCTTAGAGGGTGCTGAACATGACACAGTAGAGGTGGTTAGAGATTATCGATGTTTATGATTTTAGGATTGAATACACACTAAGGAAAGGCAACAAGTTTGCCGATGCACTTAGCAGGAACATTATAATGCAATATTGGTGATGATTGCTAAGGGAAAAGATTTGGAAGCATTAGCAGATTGTAGAGTGCAGTGGAGATCTGAGGCTGGGTCCAATGGAGAAACTGTAGTGCTATCTTGTTTGGAAGTTCAACCAGTGATGATTGAAAAGATTAAATAGGAAGAAGATCCGGTATTTGCTGAGCAGATCAAGAAGTTAAGAGATGGAACTGAGAGCGATGACTTGAAAGATTTCAATCTTGACTAGAATGGGAGGTTGAGAAAGAAAGGAAGATTATGTGTTCCGAATGTAGGAAACATAAGGAAAGAAGTTTTGGAGGAATGCCATCGTTCGAAGTCCTCTATTCATCCAGGAGGAACCAAGATATATCAGGATATAAAGAGGAGTCTCTTTTGGGGAGGTATGAAGCGGGAAATTCGCTATGGGTAAAGTAGTGCTTGATATGCTACCAGGCAAAGCCGAACACCAAAAGCCAAGTGGGCTGCTTCAGCCATTAGATATTCTAATATGGAAATGAGATTCTATTTCTATGGATTTTATTGACGGGTTGCCACGATCAAATATGGGAAATGATAGTATATGTTTCAACACCTGGATTAGATCCGAGTAGTTTCAGGTTTAGTCGAAGATGGTTGGAATTTCCAGAGGAGAGCTGAAGATATTCATCGACGTATGGACATGTTCTATTATCCACTGTACTTAGTGTATTTTGTTTGATGTTTGTCAGAAATTGTAAGGATGGATGTCTAAAACCATCCAAGCTGAATTTAGGTTAGACTCTGATATATGTATTTAAAAAATTTCCGCTGTAAAAATATTTGTTCAATATTATAAGTTATTCCATTTGAGTGAGATTCTGTTATGTCTTCTTTTCTTTATCACCCTTAAAGATCCGTCTTTTCATGCAATTTGAGTTGGACATGTGTGGTTTATTGTCGATTCAAAGGGTTTCCTTCAAAAGTGATTTGATTGAAGAGAATGAACATTGATTTCTTTTGAATATTTTTTAAATATTTTGACATTATTTCTTTACAATTTTTTTTTATGGATTGGAAGCCATTAAAGAGGAGAGGAGGAAGGTGAAGAAGCTTGAGAAAAGAAAAATAAGAAAATGTGAATGAAAGTGAAGAAGGAGGGGGTATTTATAGAAAAAGAAGTGGTAAATTTACCAAAATAATCTCTTACCAAATTATCAAAATAACCTTTCTTTAACCTAAAGCAATCTTCATTTTTTTAATACTTAATATCATCTTTCACATCCTTACTTTATGTCTTAGTCACTTAAAGATTAAGTAAAGAATATCATAATTATGTTGGCTTTTATTTGATGTGATTTGATGTTTACTTTTTCTTACTTTTGTTAATTCTTACTTACTTTTACTAATGCCTTCTAGAAGTTTTATAATCTTATTTAGTAAAATTAAACATGTTTAGTGAATTAACTAAAACTTACACTATTTGAATATATGTTCCTAAATAAGAAAATAAAGGTGCGAAGACGTTGCGACAACTTTTAATTGACAAAACGTCGTTTTTCGACAAAATGTTTTACGGTCACATTTTGACGTTTTAGTTGAACTATTTATTTATGTAAACCAAATTTAAAATTAAATTTGTATAATTTTATTTATTAAATTAATTAAGATAATTTATTTAACTATTGAAACGTACTTTTCTGAAATCAGCATTTTATCACTTTTGTCGATATAAGTAAATGCTGCTATTTTTGTGTATACTTCTCTTTCCAAATCCTATCAAATAATGCTTGAATAATAAAACCTTACCTATTATATATTTAAAATCACTTTAAATACTATACTTTAAAGCGCTCAAATTCTGGGTCGTTGCATTCTCTCCTACTTAAAAGAATTTCGTCCTCGAAATTATAAGGACAAAAAAATATAACGAAAAAACAACAATTAAAGAAAGTTAAGCACACCAAGAATTCTACTATCACCCATAACCTTAGTCGAAGATACAGTGCCTTATCCTATCCTTTTTATTTATCAAATTAAGGTAGTTTCATTTTTAAAATTCCTAGGTTGATATACTAATCCTAGATGAATTTTACTTAGGCACCTAACCTAAGCTTTGATACCACGTGTGACGACCCGGATTTTCGAACTAATTAAAATTGCCGAAAAATCCGTCCATTCTAAATTTACTAATGAAAACTACCAACTTAATACACCGTATTTGATAAATATTCAACATTACTAAATGTATAGGATACAATTTCAATTACACAACTTATCAGAGTAATTTATTTATTAATTCTACAAAGTGTACTTTAATACATACAAAATACAATAACTATAAATCTACCACTACACAACTCCGATGAGAGAGACAACACTATCCTTACCTGCGAACCCATTAAACACTGTAAATGCGGAATAAAATAGTAAGCAGGAAAGATACAATAACACAAGATAAAGAACAACCAATAACAGATAAACATGAAAAAGGGGCTGCATCACTACCACTTGTGACTGCCTACATACCCCTATTTAAGTGGGTACGCAATTAGATATAGGATCAAGCCAACGTAGTTCTCCTACTGCAAATAGGACTCATAGATCCTACGATGCAACAAATAATATGCGATTTCCAAAACTGCCCACTTAGGCTTAATCTTCAATTTTAGATTTTCAAATCTAATTAACTTTACGAAAATTATCTCTTTGGACTTTATTCTCGAATTTTTATTTCAATACTTTAGAAATATATATATATATCCTTTATATTCAAATTATACTTTACTTCGGGATCTTAAATCAAATCACTTTTGAAAAGTTTATTTGAAAATCCCAAATACTGTAACAAAAACAAATGAAACCATATGCAACCAGATCGGGAGGTTTCTCCCAATAACAAGGCAACTGGGTCCCAGCCTTTATACAATCAATAAATAAGTACATCCTTCTATTCCAAGAGCCGACTATACCAAAAACACATGCCCACTTTTTAGTTACGGGTTACCCGAATCATTGGTAACATAACAAATCATTTTATATCCCGAAGCGATAAATCATTTCACACTAATATTCACAAGTACTTTCAAATCTATAATAATTTTCATTTCCCAAATCTGTTCAAAAATCATCTTAAAACCATCAGGTTTAGCCCTCGAAATTCTTTCCATTTATAAAACACTTTTATAAAACCATTCATTATATAAATCACTTTTATATAATATAACTTCAAAACATTTATTACCAAAAATTTCTATTTCTTTTAAAGGAAAAACATTTCGTAACATTTCCATTTGAAAACCAATTTTCAAAACAATTCATTAGATTGAAGGGAACCAAATATTACCGCTAAACACCTTATAGTCAAATTGTGAAATAAATCACAAGGTGTTAGCCTACAATTATTTTCTACCCATCCCATGCGTATGGATAATAAATTGCTCATAAACTGGTCGAGCAAAGTCAACAATCAATAATAATAATCAGTGCTCACAAACTCGTCGAGCCTAATTCAAACAACCAAACAATCAATTAACAAAATAAACACAATAATAAATGATAAATCAATGCTTCATTCTATAACACGTTTCATTTTATCTTGAGTTAAAACAATTTGATATTTATTTTGGAGCATCCGAGCTTTCCCTTCAGCATGTTCCATCCCTCGCCTAAGTCTTCTTGGATCTCACAGACGAAACACATGTACTAGTAGTTTCCACATACCCCATTAAGTATTTAACTTCTAAATTTTAAATTACTTAATTAACCATCCAAACATACTATTGAGTAAGGAAATCAAATCATTTTTCTAGAAAACAAAGTAAACAAGCATTTAAAAAGGGTTTTCAAACAACTTAACACTTAAAGCTCTTTCAACTTAGCAATGGTTTTAATGAACTTAAAATAAGAAATAACTTACTTTAGATTCCACTTCGTCAAACTTTAAAGCAAGGAATTTAAGAGCTAACACATACTTCCTACCATCCTTTGAAACAAAATGAAACTAATCCCGAATTCCTCCTTTTTAATGCTTGACCAGGGCTTGAAATGGAGGTGGGCCGAAAGTGTAGAGAAGAAGTGGTGGAGCTTTGAACTTGAAGTCTCAAAATTAGACCCGAAAAATAGGTCATCTTCTCTCTTGTTTCGGACTCTTTTACTCTAAAAATTTGAAAAACATGTTAACTTAAAAATTGTTGAAAATTCATTTCTTTTGAATGTAAAAAAAGAATTATTTGAATCCAAGTTGTGTTGAGGGAGATATGATAGAATGAAGAAGAGGTATTGTCGGATTGACAAAAATGAAGGTCGAAAATGCACTTCAAAGAATTGAGTTTCAGGTATAGCAAACCTCAAAACTGGAAAAAGTGATCAATATGAAAGTTGTAGCCACCGCAATTTCATATGTTTTGAAAGAAATAATTTCTTAATTTTGTTCTGTTATGATCAAGTTATGATCAAAACAAAATGGTCTATTCTCTGGCTTAAAAACTGGGCCAGAAAATGCAATGAAAAGTAGTGTATTTTTGACATAGTTAAATTTAGAATGAGACCAAGTGAAAAACAAAAAGTTGTAGCCACTATAAAACTAAATTATTTTAAAAAAAGATTTTTGCATTTTAATTCGGTTTTGAAGAAGTTATGACCGAGAGAAGAAGAGGTAAAATATGGAGAAAAGATGAGTTTGATTTGAAGAGAATGAATATTGATTTCTTTTGAATATTTTGTAAATATTTTGACATTATTCTTTATAATTTTTTTCTATGGATTGGAATTCATCAAAGAGGAGAGGAAGAAGGTGAAGGAGGTTGAGAAAAGAAAAATAAGAAAATGTGAATGAAAGTGAAGAAGGAGGTAGGTGTTTATAGAAAAAGAAGTGGTAAATTTACCAAAATAATCTCTTACCAAATTACCAAAATAACCTTACTTTAACCTAAAGCAACCTTCAATTTTTTAATATTTAACATCATATTTCACATCCTTACTTTATGTCTTAGTCACTTAAAGATTAAGTAAAGAATATCATAATTATGTTAGCTTTTATTTGATGTGATTTGATGTTTACTTTTTCTTACTTTTGTTAATTCTTACTTACTTTTATTAATGACTTCTAGAAATTTTCTAATCTTATTTATTAAAAGTAAACATTTTTAGTGAATTAATTAATACTTACACTATTTGAATATATGTTCCAAAATAAGAAAATAAAGGTGCGACGACGTTGCGACAACTTTTAATCGACAAAACGTCGTTTTCCGACAAAATGTTTTACTGTCACATTTTGACGATTTAGTTAAACTATTTATTTATGTAAACCAAATTTAAAATTAAATTTGTATAATTTTATTTATTAAATTAATTAAGATAATTTATTTAACCATTGAACATACTTTTCTAAAATCAGCATTTTGTCACTTTTGTCGGTATAAGTAAATGTTACTATTTTTGTGTATAATTCTCTTTCCAAATCCTATCTAATATTGTTTGAATAATAAAACCTTACCTATTATATATTCAAAATCACTCTAAATACTATATTTTAAAGTGGTCAAATTCTGGGTCGTTACATTTGTCACAGTGGACAAATTGACCAAAAGTGCCCATTTCATTCCAATTAAGTCAACCAGAACGACACCTACTTTGGAAAAGTTGTTTATGAAGAATGTAGTTAGAGTGCATGAAATTCCTAGTAGTATAGTAAGCGATAGAGATTCCTTATTCACTAGTGAGTTCTGGAAGAGTCTGCAAGAAGTTTTGGAAACCAAGCTCAAGATGAGTACCGCTTACCATCCGCCAGCAGATGGGAAAACAGAAAGAGTTAACAAAACCTTCGAAGATTTGTTAAGAGCTTGTGTATTGAATTTTTGGAGATCATGGGAATACCATTTGCATTTAATCGAGTTTTTGTATAACAACGGTTATCAGACTAGTATTGGGACAGCGTCTTTTGAAGCTTTGTTTGAAAGGCTATGCAAATCTCCCATATGTTGATTCGAGACCGGGGATAGGTTGGTTCTTGGTCCAGATTTGGTTAGGTAAGCTGCAGAAAAGGTTGAGGTCATTCGGGCTAGAATAAAGGAAGCTTGGTCATGGCAGAAGAGTTATGTAGATAGAAGATAGAATGATTTAGAGTTCTCAGTTGAAGACCAAGTTTTCGTCAAAGTGTCACTGATAAAGGGAGTAATTAGATTTGGGAAATCAGGAAAGTTAGCACCGAGATTCCTTGGACCTTTTCCTATTATTGAGAGGATTGGGAAACTCGCATATAGAATTAAGTTATCGAGTAGTTTGGCAGGTGTCTAAGATATTTCCATGTTTCTCATCTCAGAAAGTGTGTTAGAGACTCGAAGACTACTATTGCACCGATTGTACTATATCACTTAGTAGTAGAACCGGATTTGACTATAGAGAGGAAGCCTATTTGTATTGATGAGTAGAGGCTTAGAACCAAGGCAGTCAAATTAGTTAAAGTCCAGTAGAGCGACGATGACAGGGACCGTACTGGGGAGATTGAGAGCAAGATTAGAGATACTTATCCTCACTTGTTTGATGGTATGATTTACCTCTTTGATTGATTTGTTATGTCCCTTACTATAATTTCGAAGAAGAAATTCTTTTAAGGATGGGAGTTTTTAACACCCCATATTTTTGGTAACATTATTTAGGATATTTAATTAGATAAATAAAATAAAATAATGTGTTGATTATGGGATTGAGATTTGATTTAATTAAAGGGTAGCCATGCAATTTAACTTATGAATTAAAGTAAGAGTTAAACTGAAATAGAGAAAGGGTAAAATTGGAAAGATGCCATTCCTATATCCCTTAAACTTGGTCGTATATTCCTCTATACACGTTCATTTCATTTTATTAAAAAACTTAAACATGAGGCTGACCACCAGTAACAAGAGAAAGGGAAAAGGATAGAGAAAAGCTAGGAAGAAGCTTAAGCAAATTAAATCCATTCACATCTCAATCTCTTTAATATTTAAAGCTAAGATGAATAATGTTTACATCTCATATTTATTTATTTTCAGTTTCAAGATGAAATCTGAAATATTTTGCACTAGTTTGTCATGTTTTTGAATGATGGAATGATTATATACACTTGATGATTTATGGTTGTTCATATAGATTTTATGACATGTTTTGATATGAAAACAGTACTAAATGACATCCAAATGCCTTGCAAATTTTTATATAGACCAAAAATATTGTTTACAGATGGGTTTCAATTTTTGGAATTTTCATAATTTTTTTGGAATTTATATGAATTTTCTAGCAAAGAAAATCATAATTGGATTGTGGATTATTTACGGTTAAATAATAAAAGGTTTGGGTCTGAAATTTTTATATGTTGGAAAAAAATTAAAAGAGATTTTTTGGAATTTTGGTAGAATTTTCCTAAGTGTTTTAATGGTTATATAAAATTATTTAAGATATGGGACTTAAATGTTTTATATATTTGTAAAAGGAGAAGGGGCTTTTTGCAAATAATTCAAATAGTTAGTTCTGAAAATTGCAGCACTTTTTAGTGGTATAGAAAAGATGGACCAATCAAAATTTGACATATAGAGCAGGTTTGGTGAAAAGAACTATTTGCTACATGCTTTTACTGTTTCGATGCTTTCAGCACCAGATTCCGCCTCCTTAGCTTCGCCTCCAATACAGTCGAAACCAATGCACATGATATCATGGAACTGGTGCATGGTGATTTGATGTTGGTGGAAGATATAGAGTCAAAACTAGGTGTTTCAAAGGGGTTGAGGCATCACTTTTCTTTTAAACTAAAAATCTGCCTGCTTTCTTTGGACGAAACGGCTTTTGACTGAGTAGCATTCCACTCAGTTAGCTTTCGACCGAGTTTAATGGATTTCAAGAAAAGGTTTTGATTGGGATGCGTCTTTGTTTTTAAACAACTTGTTTCGACTAAATCGAAACCTTTTGCTGCCTCCTTTTTACCTTTCGACTCAGATGGTTTCGAAGGGGTACTTTGTTTTTTAAATTTGGTCACTTCTCCAATGCTTTCGAAGGGATGGTTTCGGCACCATTATTTCATTGCTTAGTAAATGGTTTTCGAAACAGTTGCTTTCGACTTAAATGTTTTAAAGACCCATTTTCTTTGACTAAAACCCAAATGATTTGGAAAGAGACGGTTTTAAATGGTTTCAAAACAGATGCTTTCGACTTGAATGGGTTTCTGATCCTTTTTCTCTACTTGAAGGCATAATCCAAATGCTTTCGACCGGGACGATTTTTAAAGGTTTCCACATGTTTTAAATTAAAACCAAGTGCTTTCGAAAGGTAGGTTTTTACACCTTCGAAAGGTTTTAATAAATGGTTTCGAAAGGGTGGTTTCCTAGGGTTTCGAAGGGTTGAAAGGTGAGGGTTTTCCTATGCTTTCAAAAGGCAATATTTAAAGGTTTTAAAAGAAGGATGTCTGGGATTTTAAAGGCTTTCGACGGAAAGGTTTTTATGTTTTCGAAAGGAAGAAAGAATATTAATGATTTCGAAAGGAAAGATTTGGCCTTTCGGCTTAGATTAAGTAAAGGGTTATTTTCAATGGTTTCGAAGGGGTTGTTTAAAGTATTTAGACAAAGGTTTCGAATATATTAAATAGGAAATATAGCCTAAGTGTTTTCAAGTCAGAAAGGGTTTTAACTTGTTTTAAAAGGATAGCTATCCTTATTAAAGTTCATCAACATTATTTTGAGTAAAGTATATATAACATGGCATAATTTCTTAGAGTAATGCTAAGAATATATTTTCTTTGTATGTATGATTTAAAAGGTCAAATCATTTTGAAAAGATTTCCATGGTAAAATGATGAAGGAAAGTTAACCCTAAGAAAATGATTCGAACAGGTAGTCCGTTTTGATTCGGACAGTTAGTCCAGTTTGCGGACAGTTAGTCCAGTTTGCAGGCAGTCAGCCCAGTTTTCAGACTGATAGTCCATATATTGCTTGTGAACAGATAGTTCATTAGTTATGTAACGACCCGTAAATTTTCAATAATTAAATTTGTTGATTTAATAAGATTTTGGCAAATAAATCTGGAATAAATAAAAATTTGGGATTTGTTAATGAATTTATAACGGGAATGAGGTGTAATGATGTTAAATTTTTTCATAATATAATAATAGGTTGAATAAAAAGAATGGAAATTCAAGATTTATTAACTTATTGGAATTTAAATTTAATAATTGGATTAATCGCAAATAATTGAAATTTAATATTTAAATGTTATGTTAATGGAAATTAAGTTGAAAATTGAGAATATTTGTAATAAATCGTGAATCCAATGTTAAAAGCATCCATTTGACAACAATGAATTGAATAATAGAATGAAAAGTGAATTAAATGGAATTATTGGAAATTAGATTTATAATTTCTCAATTTAATGAAACTGAGATTAACACTGAAATCGATAAACTTATCAACTCTAATTTAACAGCTAAATGTATTTAAATTTATGTAAATGATTAAGAAATTTAAAAACGATAAAAAATTTCAATTATAGAATTGAAATTTAAATTTTGATTTAATTAATTTATTATCAATTTATTTAATTAACTGAAAAATAGCCATTTAGGCCACTGACTCGGATTTCGATGAGACTAGTTTCATCAGATCCATAACAGTAAACTATTGTAGGATTTCAAGTTTCGTAGCGATCGGACTTGTCGTTTGATCGTACGGACTCGACCTAAAAATCAATTTAGTTGAAATCAATTTAAAATAATTGGATTTTTGCATAACTTCTTTATACGATGGAATTTGAACTTGAAATCTGTACCATTGCATTTAAAATATATTAAAACATCTACTTTGATATACGGGTTGACCCAATTTCGTTCCGGAGTCAGAACGGGCTTTTTGGACCAATATCGTTCGATTCTTTCCAAACCAATCTAGCCCATTTGCTTCTACTTTGTTCTGCCTATATATATGTCATTATAAACCCTAACAGCCTTTCTATTTCTCATTTCTGTACGTGTAGAAATTTATGTTCCTCCTTTTTCCAATGGCTGCAACCCAAATTCCCAAATTCCAAATTCAAATCAAATATTAAATCGAAAATTCAAACTCCTCCACCCCAAACAAATTATATATAGTTTTGAAGCTTTCGACGAGCGCAAGCTAATTCTGCAGTCCTTTTTTCAATTTGGATTTCTGTTTGCCCTGAAATCGAAGTTTTGTTTTCGGCCACCCATATTGGGGTATCGTTTTCAACGGCGGATCGTCTACTTTATGACGATCGAGTAGTGGCAGCGAGTAGAGGGTGTTTACCGGCTCGCATCCATATGGTTCGTTCGTCTTGGAGTGGAGGGGATTTGCCAGAAATTCCTGACCTAGATGGTGGCGGTCGTTCGTTATTGTTGAGCCGGAGTTGGCCGTGTCGTGGGGGGAGGGTCGCCTGGAAGTGGGCTTCATGTCCGTGGTGTCAGATCGTAGCAGCTTGTCTCGTATTGGCGGCGATAGGCAATTCTAGGGCGGTAGCTCAGTTGGTCGCGCACGAGATGATGAGCGTGTAGGGTTCTGTAACGACCCAGAATTTGACCGTTTTAAAATATATTATTTAGAGTAATTTTAAATATAAAATATAAAAGGTTTTATGATTTAAATAATATTCGATAGTATTTGGAAGTAGAAACAAACATAAAAATTGTAACATTTTCCTATATCGACAAATGTGACAAAATGCTAATTTAAGAAAAGTATGTTTCAATGGTTAAATAAATTATCTTAATAAATTTATGGGTGATTATATTTTTAAATAGAATTATACAAATTTATTTTTAAATTTGGTTTACATAAATAAATAGTTTAACTAAAACGTCAAAATGTGACCGTAAAACATTTTGTCGAAAAACTACGTTTTTCGATTAAAAGTTGTCGCAACGTCGTCCCACCTTTGTTTTCTTATATAGAAACATATTTTCAAATAGTGTAAGTATTAATTAATTCACTAAACATGTTTACTTTTACTAAATAAGATTAGAAAACTTCTAGAAGTCATTAGTAAAACTAAGTAAGAATTAACAAAAGTATGAAAAAGTAAACATCAAATCACATCAAATAAAAGCCAACATAATTATGATATTCTTTACTTAATCTTTAAGTGACTAAGACATAAAGTAACGATATGAAAGATGATGTTAAGTATTGAAAAAGTGGAGATTGCTTTAGGTTAAAGGAAGGTTAGTTGGTAATTTGGTTAAAGGTTATTTTGGTAAATTACCACCTTTTTCTTTTCCTATAAATACCCACCTCCTTCTTCACTTTCATACACATTTTTCTTCTTCTTCTTTTCTCAAGATTCTTCATCTTCTTCCTCTTCTCTTTAATGTCTTCCATGCAATATAAAAAATTATAAAGAAATAATGTCAAAATATTTACAAAATATTCAAAAAGAAATCAATGTCCACTCTCTTCGAATCAAACTCATTTTTCTTCATATTTTACCTCTTCTTCTCTCATCCATAACTTCTTCAAAACTGAATCAAAATACAGAATCCTTTTTCTTACATCATGTATTTTTCCAGTGGCTACAACTTTCATGTTGACCACTTTATCTCTTTCTAAAGTTAACTATGTCAAAAATACATTTCTTTCCAGTTCATTTTCTGGCCCAGTTTTCAAGCCAGAGAATAGGTCATTTTGTTTTGATCATAAATTGATCATAACTGCTCCAAATTAAGAAATTATTTTTCAAACCATATGAAACTCCAGTGGCTACAACTTTTATTTGATCACTTTTTCCAGCTTTGAAGCTAGCTATACCCGAAACTCAATTCTTTAAAGTGCATTTTCGCTCTTTATATTTGTGAATCCATGAATTTCTCTTTTTCTTTCGACCATATCTTCCTCAAAACTAACCAAAATCAGGTGATTCTTTTTTTTAGTTTCAATAGAAAAGAATTTTCAACAACTTTTCTGTTAATAAGTTTTTTAAATTTTGTTAGTAAAAGAGTCAAAAACAAGAGAGAATATGACCTATTTTTCGGGTTTAATTTTGAGAATTCAAGTTCAAAGCTCCACCACTTCTTCTTTATACTTTCGGCCAACTTCCATCCCAAGCCTTGGCCAAGCACTAGGAAGGAGGAATTCGAGCTTATATTCATTTGGTTCCGAAGCATGGTAGGAAGTATGCATTAGATGTTATGTTTGTAACAACCCAATATTTTCAGTCATTCGCATCCGCACATGCCGGACTTGAATTGCTCAAAATACCGCGTTGTAAATAAATTTGGAGCAAATGAAATACAATCACAGACACAGAAATATCAGAATAACTCGCAGCGGAAATAAAAATACCATAGTAGTTCATGAGGCTACTATAATAAACTCTCAAAACATAATACATAATATTAGGCTGAAACATATACAATAGAAATCTCAAATACATAGAAGTTTGTAAATAACAAAGCTGAAATAGAAAAACAGAAACTGAAAGGAAATAGATAACTAGACAAGCAGAATCTCCAACGATTCCTAGCTCCAGAAAAGAAATCCAAAGCTAAGCTGTAAATACTCAGGCTGACCCGAGCATAAAGTAAAACACAAAACACTCGAGTCAGGACAATATATACTTATATAATGTAAACCAACTCAAGTGAACTGTAGTAGAAATGCACAATAACTTAAAGGATGCTTGGGATCGCCCATCCTTTAAGAATCAGTTAAACTATAAATTAATTACATCCCGTGGTTAAAATTTCAAAATGGTATTTTATACTTCAAAATCAAATATAATTTCAAAATTCAATATAATTCAAAATATCATATCTTCCAAACCACATTCATTTTTATTTAATTTAAATACCATTACAAAACACATTTCAAAATAGTTTATATTTCGAAACAAATTACTTCATTTTAAATCATAAAATGAAGTTATTATATTTAATAATTAAATTATTAAATTTCCAAAATTTTAGTCTTTCAAAATTCATTTATTCGCTTAATTTATTAAAACGGATGAAAATTCAACTTTCGCAGCATTTAGAAATTGCTACGGAAAGTTACATTCAAAATAGTTCAATTTAACAAAAGATAGCATTTAAAAATGCTGTAATAGGGTTACATTAGTTTCAAATAAAACTTAGTTAAATTCAACAATTATAGCATTTACAAAATGCTATAATAACCTTTAATTAAACTTAGCCATTTGGTTCATTATTATCAACTACAGCATTTACAAATGCTGTATTATCATTTACATTAGAATTAATAGCATTTCAAAAATGCAGTTAATTAACTTCAAGTATTCAATATAATTTCACAAACAATCATATTTCTATTTAAATCATTTTAGCTTATAAAATCATATAATTTCACTTTTAAAACAGTCATTCAAATACCCTTATAATCATGATTTTATAAAGTTAAATCTCCATTCAAAAAAATCAAAATTTAATAATAATTCACTTATTAAATTCCAACAATAATTTTTAAATTCATTAAATTAAATTTAACTTAACATTTAAGTTTAAAATTTTCATATACAACTTAATTTCATTTTTATTTACTTAACTTAAAATTCACTTTTAAGCCAAATTCACAAATTTCCAATTTTAGTTATATTTCCAAATTTCAACCTAAATATTCATTCATTTCATATTTTAACTTTATTCAAAAATCATTAATATATTATAAAAATAATTTTTAATTCATTTAATTCAAAATATCATAAATTTATCATATTTTAATATTTAATTTAAATTCTATTTATCACCAAATTAAAATTTCCAAAATAACTTACATTTCAGATTTCCTAACTTTACCATTTATTTATTTCACTTATAAATTTTCATAAAATCAATAATGCTTTACAAAAATCATTTTTAATCAAATTTAAATCAAAATATTATAATATTTACATTTCAAAAATAATTTAAAATTTTTAGAAAAACATATTTTAACAACAGGTCTGTATTTCATTTTCTAGCCTAGGTAAAGTGATACGGGTAATATATCATTTCAACCCGTAATTTACAAAGAAAACCCGGGTTTGATCGTTTCAAACCCGCAATCCCAAGTAAAAGAAAACAATTGAAAATCATTCAGGCCTATCATGTCAGCCCATAACGATTTTCCCCTATTCTAAAGTCCGTTCGGGTATGTATCATTTCAACCCATAGTGATTCTAGTCTACAGGGAACTTGCAGTGTGATAAACTGATGAAAGTAACAGAATAGCATGAAATAATATTAACATATGATGTAACAGGTGTAATATAGGTGTGAACATCATATGAACATAATATAGCAGTTATAACAGGATGATATGCAATTTATATATTCAAAAGGGGTCAATTTACTATTTATATATGTACATATTGTCTGGTGAGAATAACTCACCTGTTCAGAGCTGGAGATAGCTACCAAAGCAAACAATACAGACACTACAAAGGCACGACAATACGGAAATGAATTGAGAGTGGAGAGCCAAAGCTAATTGTCTTGTACATATGAAACAAAACAATACATATAACATGAATTTCAAACCAAAATATGACATTAAACAAGCTAGAATTAAGGAACAACAATTAATCAAACACTTGCACTTGCTTCCACCATCACTATGCTCAACCTATAGGGTGATAAGGTATTGCCATGGGGTGTATTTTGTCAGGTATGGGTCATATATGGTCGGCCTAGCAAGGGTAGTGAAGGTATGGAAGTTGTTATGTATGAAAATACAAGTACAAGGCAAACAAGTGGATTTTTATGCAATTTCAAGCTTCGGGCAAGGCTACAAATGGAATGGCCAGACCTGTTGGAGGCTAGGAGATGGTGTGGCAGTGGTTTTGGTTCAGGTATGGGCTGGAGAAGGTGGAGCAAAGGGCGTCTAAGGGTGTGGTGAAGTGGTGGAAGTTACAAGGTGTGAATACAAAGGATTTAAGGCAAATAAGTGGCTTTTGTGCAACCATATGGCTCAACCAAAGGACCATTGGGCTCGGCCCCTACAAGGAGAAGGTCAGGTGGGGTCTGGAGTGTCGACCAAAGGTGGTGGAGGGACTGGTGGTGGCGGCCAAGGAGGTGGTTTAGGTGAAAAATGAAGGGTATGTGCATAAATGGTTCAGCTAGGCTAGTTTCAAGGTGATTTTGCCACATTTGGTGATGGTAGCTTCAAGGGGGTTCATGGCCTGGTCAAGTCAGAGGGAAAGGGTGGTGGAGTGTCCACGGGCAGTGGTGGAGTTGGTCGGAGGAGGTGGTGGAGGAGTATGGCCAAGCAAAGCATGAAGAGACAAGTGCAAAACCATTAAAACATTGAAAAACAAAGGAAAAAGAGAAGAGATTTTTACCCAAACTTCTACAACAAATGGCCGTATGTTTTTTTTTGAGTTTGAGAATGTTTTTTCTCATGAAAAAGAAATGAAATGTGGCTGGAAAGAAGTAGGAATGGTACGACACAAATAAAATAAAGGAGTAGGTTGAGAAAATGAAAAGGCGGAATGTAAAAAGACTTTGGAAATATAAAGAGTCCAAAAACCTTTTTAAATTTCCATCCATTTTCCTTTATAAGTTTAAATATATGAAAATAAATATAATTTCAGTTAAATACGGAAATATAACAAATAAAAAAAATATAAATAAATAAATATTAATTATATATAATTAAATTTAGAAAATAGCAAAGAAAATGTAAACTAGGCTAGAAAATTTGAAAATAAATGAAATGAACTTTGAAAAAATTTTGTGTACTTGAAAAATATTTATAAATAAAGATAAAGACACAAAAATAAAATGCATGCATAAAAATAAATAAATAAATTTTAATTAAATATAATTTAAATGAAGAAAATAGCAAAAAAAATGGAAACTAGCCTTAAAAATAGAAAATATATGCAATAATTTTGGAAAAATTATTTTATCACTTTAAAATATTAAAAGACAAAAATATACATAAAATAACATATTAACACATATTAAAATAAAATATAACAAAGAAAATATGATTTATATAATCTAAAATAGACAAAATTGCAAAATAAAACAAATTATACTTAAAATTGAAATGTGCATAACTTTCACAGTTTAAGTCCGTTTTCAACGAAACAAAAAGCAATATTCAAGTTGTTAAATATATTTCCATAATAAAAGATAAGATTTAGGGGTTTAAATATTTAAATTTGAAATTTAAAAGTCAAAGTTTGACCAGTTTGAACAGAAATTCATCTTTCAGTAAAATATCTAATTTATACCTGTTTGAAATTATAATTCACATAATAATCAACACTTATATTTAAAAATGTGAAATGTTTGAAATAAAACAAGTTTAAAAATAATTTCAAAATAAAATAAAGTCAAATATTAAAATATATGAAAAATCTAGGGTTGTTACACTCTCCCCCACTCAAATCTTTTCGTCCTCGAAAAGGAAGGAAGCGGAGAAACAACAAGAAAGAGAAATAGGTTGGAAGACATTCGAAAGAAGTTAGGGAGAATGTACCTAGGAGGGGAAGCAGGTTGAAACACATGGATGAAATATTTTTATATTTTTTTATATTTTTATATTTTTTTATATTTTTATATTTAACATGTTAAACATTTAATATGATAAATAGTTATTTGATTCAAATTTGATTATTCGAAGTAAACAGTATTTAAAACATTTTAAATTTTTAGAAGGGAAAATAACTGATCAAAATATTCTTTATATAATACTTTAGCAAAATACTTTTATAACTCGATGTCTTAACAAGTTTACTTTCGTTCCTGCAGACTCTGGCTATGCGTTGATCAGGCACAAAGCTAGAATTCTTCAAGTACTTGGTAGACTCGTTTCAACACCCAGTGAAAATACTGAAGACACTTTTAAAAACAGATATGGAAAGTACAATCCAAACAAATCAACAAAACCGAAACAGTTGTCTAACCATGGATCGCAGATACACAATGGTTACGCCTGGATCCCCCAGGAAACAATCCGTATCCGTAAGCTTTCTCAGCCCTGCGAGTTACGCCATGATGACGAGTAGAATGCAGGATACACAATGGTTACGCCTGGATCCCCCAGGAAACAATCCGTACCCCCAGGCCAGCTCAGCCAGGCATTTGCACTACTAATGCGACCTACATAGAGTGCAGGATACACAATGGTTACGCCTGGATCCCCCAGGAAACAATCCGTACCCCCAGGCCAGCTCAGCCAGGCATTTGCGCTATGCAGTCGCGATCGTAAGACCATGGAGATCACCATGGAATTCGATGGACACTCGAGTATCATATCCGGAAAACCCAAATCAAAGAGAGAGAATAATATCAATAGAATGAATCCACAGTGTGGCCATAAAGCGGATATCAAGCAGAAGGCACTTTCCATATCATTACTTCGAAAATATGTATCATATAGTACCTTTCAAAATCACTTTCAAATATCATACTTATATAAAGTCCATTTTATATAAGATTTCATTTCAAATCAAATACTTTTCAAAATAATAGTATATCAAATCACACTTATATAAATTTTGATTATATAAGATTTCATTTTTTTCAAAATTGAGTACCTTTTCAAATTCAATTGTTTCCGAATCAATAGTTTTCAAATCAACTGCATACTTACACAAATCATTTTTTATATAAGTTCGACAACTCCCACATAAAGTATTTAGTAAATCAAGGTTCTCAATTTTAATTTGTTCAATATCAATTCAGTTTCAAAAATCATATATGATTTCACCAAATCCTTTCTTCCAAATTACATATATTCGGTTTTAAATTTTCTTAAAGCCAAAGATTTAGAAGATAATCCAAATTTCCAAATCAACAACATTTATGCCAAACAAATTCATTTCTATTTCAAACATATATTCATTATCAAAAAATCATAATACTTTCAAAGTTGTAAATCTTTCGAAACCAAAATACTTGAAATTTTTACACTTTGAAAATCATAACCCTTTGAAATCATACAATTGAAATCATAAAACATTCCTTTAATTCTTTACATTTCACAAATTTATTCAATTAAACCCAAATCTAAAATTTTCAATTTTAATTCAATTCAAACCATCAGTTTCAATTCAATTTAGTTTTCCAACAAAACCATTTCAAATATTATCAAATTTCAAATATAGATTTGATTTATAAAATAAACTATTAAATCTTAAATATTTTTCAAGGCTTAAATATACCATATTTCAACTAAATTTTATAATTCCATATATCTCAAATTTTCTTAATTATTACTTACATATGTCATCATTTCGCAACATTACATTCAATCGCTCGCTTGATCACACAAGTTCGCTTTCGAACTAGTATTGCCCATTCAACTTCCCTAATGCGGACTTCGATATGGTTTCTCGACTAGAAGCCATCAGTCTCCTTGCATAGCCATATATTATGATAGAGAATTCTAGAATCAAGCCAAAAATCCATATTAAATATTGTCCATCAAGAATCAAATGAAAAATCCTAACACGAAATGGTGTAATTCACCTCGAACTTGTGTACTCAAACTTGGATCAAATTAATTATGCGAATAAAACAACATACGTACAACTTATGTATCTATTCCAACTTGTTTAATAAATAGTTTTATAAAGATGTTACTAAGTTAAAACATTTAAAACCAAATTTTTCTCAAACATTTGAAGACTAATTTTTATCCAAAACATTTCAAACTAAATTTCGTATTAGTATAATTCAAAATAGTCTTATTTATTTACTTAACAAAACAGTTTCAACTTATACAAATCATATTATTTCATACTTGAAGCATACAAACTAAACTTATATTCTTTACCAAATACCTTATACCTTTCAAAATTTCTTAGCTTTGAAAAGTTAAAGTTGATTTGGAAGTGCTCGAACCTTCAAAATAGTCGAAGAAATCATAATTTCAAATCTAAGAGTGGGAAATCACTAATAAATCAGTAAATCAATTCCAATAGATAAGGTTATATCAAAACAAATCTGAATCTCGAGGACTGAACACCGACTTACTTTAAATCATTTCAAATATATATATATACACATATACATATATCTTTCGAATATCAAACCATAATTCAAAATCTGAAATCAAAATTGGTTTCACAAAATCACTCGCATAGCAAAGCTACTAGAGTGGCCTCTCCCCTACTCAGAAACTCGAAAATCAATGTCGATGATGCATGCATTCATCATCGAAATTATTTTCCAGCGACACAAGTGAGTTTTGGACTTCAATTAACTTTGAAAAACTTCTTTGAAATTACTTAGAAATCATTGAAATTCATTCGAATACATTTGAAACATTTTTTTATTTGAAAAAAAATATCTTTAAATCATATTATTATTATATATTTTCCAAAATCTTAAAATCGATTTCAAAACACCGGAGTTCGATTCCTCGAAATTCAAATTCAAAACCCTTCAGTTATAAATCATTTTTTGTATAAATCAAGTTCTTAAAAAAATTTCAAAATTTCAAATTCTTTTGAAGCTTCCAATTTTCATTTTAAATGGTATATAATCCTTATTGGAAACATTTCATTTTCTATATACAAAATATGGTCATCCTTAATAATTTCGATGTATACACAATTTCAAAATACAACCAAACAATAAGAATGATTCAAGGAAGGATTTCAAACAAACAAAGATTCAAAATTAGAGGAACTCTAATCAAATAGAATTCTAGTTCGAAGATAAACTCAAATGAAGATGAGATAATTTAATTACCAAATAGAAGATGGATAAGCCTATATAAATCGCGGGCGACCTTAACCGGTCAACCGTGACTTCTGGAATATGATCAATGCAGAAATCTAAGGCAAATCGACATTCGATCGCCGAAGATAGAATCCCGGTAGAGCAGGAGATAGATAACATCGTAAACCGTGGATACAGAAATCTTTGGTGAATCAATTGTAATTTGTAAAGGAGTTTCACCTCTTTACAGATCATTTAAAGATTGGCGGAATCACCGATCTTTAGAAAGGTCATTCCAAAGTGGAGTTATGGAATGCTCCAAAATCAAAAAGGTAAAATAGGGAAGACAAGACTGGACTTCGGAACAAGAGGGAGTGTTCCAAAGTTCAGGGAACCCTAATCGATAAGAATTCTAACCAAGAGGTTTCTAACAAGGTTGATACAGAAGGAATGAAGTTTAGAAAATCTTGGTTTCAAAATAAAAAAAATTATACCAAAATAATCTTTGATACTACTTTAAAAATCATTTAGAAATTATTTTATACTTCGAAAATTCGTTCTCTCACAAGGAAATGATTCTGAGATTGATTTCACCCATTCTAGGATATTTCTACCCTATCTCTAATGAGTTTTTGCTCCACAGGCTAAGGTTTGCCTAAAAACCAAAGCTCTATTACCAACTGTAACAACCCAATATTTTCAGTCATTCGCATCCGAACATGTCGGACTTGAATTGCTCAAAATACCGCGTTGTAAATAAATTTGGAGCAAATGAAATACAATCACAGAATCACAGACACAGAAATATCAGAATAACTCGCAGCGGAAATAAAAATACCATAGTAGTACATGAGGCTACTATAACAAACTCTCAAAACATAATACATAACATTAGTCTGAAACATATACAATAGAAATCTCAAATACATAGAAGTTTATAAACACCAAAGCTGAAATAGAACAACAGAAACTGAAAGGAAATAGATAACTAGACAAGCAGAATCTCCAGCGAATCCTAGCTCCAGAAAAGAAATCCAAAGCTAAGCTGTAAATACTCAGGCTGACCCGAGCGTAAAGTAAAACACAAAACACTCGAGTCAGGACAATATATACTTATATAATGTAAACCAACTCAAGTGAACTGTAGTAGAAATGCACAATAACTTAAAGGATGCTTGGGATCGCCCATCCTTTAAGAATCAGTTAAACTATAAATTAATTACATCCCGTGGTTAAAATTTCAAAATGGTATTTTATACTTCAAAATCAAATATAATTTCAAATTTCAATATAATTCAAAATATCATATCTTCCAAACCACATTCATTTTTATTTAATTTATATACCATTACAAAACACATTTCAAAATAGTTTATATTTCGAAACAAATTACTTCATTTTAAATCATAAAATGAAGTTATTATATTTAATAATTAAATTATTAAATTTCCAAAATTTTAGTCTTTCAAAATTCATTTATTCACTTAATTTATTAAAACGGATGAAAATTCAACTTTCGCAGCATTTAGAAATTGCTACGGAAAGTTACATTCAAAATAGTTCGATTTAACAAAAGATAGCATTTAAAAATGCTGTAATAGGGTACATTAGTTTCAAATAAAACTTAGTTAAATTCAACAATTATAGCATTTACAAAATGCTATAATAACCTTTAATTAAACTTAGCCATTTGGTTCATTATTATCAACTACAGCATTTACAAATGCTGTATTATCATTTACATTAGAATTAATAGCATTTCAAAAATGCAGTTAATTAACTTCAAGTATTCAATATAATTTCACAAACAATCATATTTTTATTTAAATCATTTTTAGCTTATAAAATCATATAATTTCACTTTTAAAACAGTCATTCAAATACCCTTATATTCATGATTTTATAAAGTTAAATCTCCATTCAAAAAATCAAAATTTAATAATAATTCACTTATTAAATTCCAACAATAATTTTTAAATTCATTAAATTAAATTTAACTTAACATTTAAGTTTAAAATTTTCAAATATAACTTAATTTCATTTTTATTTACTTAACATAAAATTCACTTTTAAGCCAAATTCACAAATTTCCAATTTTAGTTATATTTCCAAATTTCAACCTAAATATTCATTCATTTCACATTTTAACTTTATTCAAAAATCATTAATATATTATAAAAATCATTTTTAATTCATTTAATTCAAAATATCATAAATTTATCATATTTTAATATTTAATTTAAATTCTATTTATCACCAAATTAAAATTTCCAAAATAACTTACATTTCAGATTTCCTATTACCATTTATTTATTTCACTTATAAATTTTCAGAAAATCAATAATGCTTTACAAAAATCATTTTTAATCAAATTTAAATCAAAATATTATAATATTTACATTTCAAAAATAATTTAAAATTTTTAGAAAAAGATATTTTAACAACGGGTCTGTATTTCATTTTCTAGCCTAGTTAAAGTGATACGGGTAATATATCATTTCAACCCGTAATTTACAAAGAAAACCCGGGTTTGATCATTTCAAACCCGCAATCCCAAGTAAAAGAAAACAATTGAAAATCAGTCAGGCCTATCATGTCAGCCCATAACGATTTTCCCCTATTCTAAAGTCCGTTCGGGTATGTATCATTTCAACCCATAGTGATTCTAGTCTACAGGGAACTTGCAGTGTGATAAACTGATGAAAGTAACAGAATAGCATGAAATAATATTAACATATGATGTAACAGGTGTAAATATAGGTGTGAACATCATATGAACATAATATAGTAGTTATAACAGGATGATATGCAATTTACAGATACAAAAGGGGTCAATTTACTATTTATATATGTACATATTGTCTGGTGAGAATAACTCACCGGTTCAGAGCTGGAGATAGCTACCAAAGCAAACAATACAAACACTACAAAGGCACGACAATACGGAAATGAATTGAGAGTGGAGAGCCAAAGCTAATTGTCTTGTACATATGAAACAAAACAATACATATAATATGAATTTCAAACCAAAATATGACATTAAACAAGCTAGAATTAAGGAACAACAATTAATCAAACACTTGCACTTGCTTCAACCATCACTATGCTCAACCTATAGGGTGATAAGGTACTACCATGGGGTGTATTTTGTCAGGTATGGGTCATATATGGTCGGCCTAGCAAGGGTAGTGAAGGTATGGAAGTTGTTATGTATGAAAATACAAGTACAAGGCAAACAAGTGGATTTTTATGCAATTTCAAGCTTCGGGCAAGGCTACAAATGGAATGGCCAGACATGTTGGAGGCTAGGAGATGGTGTGGCAGTGGTTTTGGTTCAGGTATGGGCTGGAGAAGGTGGAGCAAAGGGTGTCTAAGGGTGTGGTGAAGTGGTGGAAGTTACAAGGTGTGAATACAAAGGATTTAAGGCAAATAAGTGGCTTTTGTGCAACCATATGGCTCAACCAAAGGACCATTGGGCTCGGCCACTACAAGGTGAAGGTCAGGTGGGGTCTGGAGTGTCGACCAAAGGTGGTGGAGGGACTGGTGGTGGCGGCCAAGGAGGTGGTTTAGGTGAAAAATGAAGGGTATGTGCATAAATGGTTCGGCTAGGCTAGTTTCAAGGTGATTTTGCCACATTTGGTGATGATAGCTTCAAGGGGGCTCATGGCCTGGTCAAGTCAGAGGGAAAGGGCGGTGGAGTGTCCACGGGCAGTGGTGGAGTTGGTCGGAGGAGATGGTGGAGGAGTATGGCCAAGCAAAGCATGAAGAGACAAGTGCAAAACCATTAAAACATTGAAAAACAAAGGAAAAAGAGAAGAGATTTTTACCCAAACTTCTACAACAAATGGCCGTATGTTTTTTTTTGAGTTTGAGAATGTTTTTTCTCATGAAAAAGAAATGAAATGTGGCTGGAAAGAAGTAGGAATGGTACGACACAAATAAAATAAAGGAGTAGGTTGAGAAAATGAAAAGGCGGAATGTAAAAAGACTTTGGAAATATAAAGAGTCCAAAAAACTTTTTAAATTTCCATCCATTTTCCTTTATAAGTTTAAATATATGAAAATAAATATAATTTCAGTTAAAATACGAAAATATAACAAATAAAAAAAATATAAATAAATAAATATTAATTATATATAATTAAATTAAGAAAATAGCAAAGAAAATGTAAACTAGGCTAGAAAATTTGAAAATAAATGAAATGAACTTTGAAAAAAAATTGTGTACTTGAAAAATATTTATAAATAAAGATAAAGACACAAAAATAAAATGCATGCATAAAAATAAATAAATAAATTTTAATTAAATATAATTTAAATGAAGAAAATAGCAAAAAAAAATGGAAACTAGCCTTAAAAATAGAAAACACATGCAATAAATTTTGGAAAAATTATTTTATCACTTTAAAATATTAAAAGACAAAAATATACATAAAATAACATATTAACACATATTAAAATAAAATATAACAAAGAAAATATGATTTATATAATCTAAAATAGACAAAATTGCAAAATAAAACAAATTATACTTAAAATTGAAATGTGCATAACTTTCACAGTTTAAGTCCGTTTTCAACGAAACAAAAAGAAGTATTCAAGTTTTTAAATATATTTCCATAATAAAAGATAAGATTTAGGGGTTTAAATATTTAAATTTGAAATTTAAAAGTCAAAGTTTGACCAGTTTGAACAGAAATTCATCTTTCAGTAAAATATCCAATTTATACCGGTTTGAAATTATAATTCACATAATAATCAACACTTATATTTATAAATGTGAAATATTTGAAATAAAGCAAGTTTAAAAATAATTTCAAAATAAAATAAAGTCAAATATTAAAATATATGAAAAATCTAGGGTTGTTACAATGTTCCTTGCCTTAAAGTTTGACGGAGTGGAAGACAAAGTAAGTTATTTTTTATTTTATGTTCATTAAAACCATTGCTATGTTGAAAGAACTTTAAGTGTCAAGTTGTTTGAAAACCCTTGTTAAATGCTTGTTTACTTTGTTTCCTAGAACAATGGTTTGATTTCCTTGCTTGATATTATGTTTGGATGATTAATTAAATAATTTAAAATTCAGAAGTTAAATATTGAATGGGGTATGCGGAAAGGACTAGTACATGTGTTTCGTCTGCGAGATCCAAGAAGACTTGGGCGAGGGACGAAACATGTCGAAGGGAAAGCCCGGATGCTCTAAAATAAATATCAAACCGTTAAAGTGTTATAAATATTGGATAGAATGAAGCATTGTTTATCATTTATTATTGTGTTTATTTCATTGATTGACTGTTTGAATTAGGCTCGACCAGTTTATGAGCATTGATTATTATTTATTGATTATTGACTTTGCTCGACCAGTTTATGAGCACTGATTATTATTATTGATTGTTGACTTTGCTCGATCAGTTTATGAGCAATTTATTATCCATATGCATAGGCTGGGTAGAAAATAATTGTAGGCTAACACCTTGTGATTTATTTCACAATTTGACTATAAGGTGTTTAGCGGTAATATTTGGTTCACTTCAATTAATGAATTGTTTTGAAAATTGGTTTTCAAATGGAATTATTGTGAAAAGTTTTCCCTTTAAAACAAATAGAAAATTTTGGTAATGAATATTTTGAAGTTATATTATATAAAAATGATTTATATAATGAATGGTTTTATAAAAGTATTTTATAAAACAGAAAGAATTTCGAGGACTAAACCCGATGATTTTAAGATGATTTTTGAACAGATTTGGGAAATGAAAATTATTATAGATTTGAAAGTACTTGTGAATATTAGTGTGAAATGACTTATCGCTTCGGGATATAAAATGATTTGTTATGTTACCAATGATTCGGGTAACCCGTAACTAAAAAGGTGGGCATGTGTTTTTTGGTATATTCCGCTCTTAGAATAGAGGGATATACTTATTTATCGATTGTATTAAGGCTGGGACCCAGTTTCCTTGTTATTGGGAGAAACCTCCCGATCTGGTTGCATATGGTTTGATATGTTTATTACAGTATTTGGAATTTCCAAATAAACTTTTCAAAAGTGATTTGATTTAAGATCCCAAAGTAAAGTATAATTTGAATATAAAGGATATATATATTTCAAAAGTTTTGAAATAAGAATTCGAGAATAAAGTCCAAAGAGATAATTTTCGTAAAGGTAATTAGATTTGAAAATCTAAAATTGAAGATTAAGCCTAAGTGGGTAGTTTTGGGAATTGCATATTTGTTTGTTGCATCGTAGGCTCTATGAGTACTATTTGCGGTAGGAGAACTACGTTGGTTTGATCCTGTATCTAATTGGGTACCCAATTAGATAAGGGTACATAGGCAGTCACGTGTGGTAGTGTTGCAGCCCCTAAAATGATATAACTCTTTCATGTTTATTTGTTAATGGTTATTGTTTATCTCGTGTTATTGTATTTTTCCTGCTTACTATTTTATTCCACATTTGACATGTTTATTGAGTTAGCAAAAATGGCTATTGTTGTCTCTCTTATTAGAGTTGTGCAGCGTTAGATTTATCTATATTTGGTTTGTATATAAGCATACCTAGTAGATTAATTTGATTACTCTAATAACTTGTAAAATTGAAATTTTATCCTATACATTTAGTAATGTTGAATAATTATCAAATATGGTGTATTTAGTTAGTAATTTTCATTAGTAGTCTTAGAATGGACGGATTTTTTGGAAATTTTAACTGATTCGAAAATCCGAGTCGTCACACGTGGTATCAAAGCTTAGGTTAGGTGCCTAAGTAAAATTCATTTAGGGTTAGTATATCAACCTAGGAATTTTAAAAATTAAACTACCTTAATTTGATAAATAAAATGGATAGGACAAGGCACCGTACCTCCGACCGGGGTTATGGGTGATATTACTATTTTTGGTGTGCATAACTTTCGTTAATTGTTTTTTTTTTGTTATATTTTTTTTCATCCTTGTAATTTCAAGGACGAAATTCTTTTAAGTAGGGGAGAATGTAACGACCCAGAATTTGACCGCTTTAAAATATATTATTTAAAGTGATTTTAAATATAAAATATAAAAGGTTTTATGATTTAAATAATATTCGGTAGTATTTGGAAGTAGAAACAAACATAAAAATTATAACATTTGCCTATATCGACAAATCTGACAAAATGCTAATTTCAGAAAAGTATGTTTCAATGGGTAAATAAATTATCTTAATTAATTTATGATTTTTTATATTTTTAAATTGCATTATACAAATTTAATTTTAATTTTGGTTTACATAAATAAATAGTTTAACTAAAACGTCAAAATGTGACCGTAAAACATTTTGTCGAAAAACGACCTTTTTCGATTAAAAGTTGTCGCAACGTCGTCCCACCTTTATTTTCTTATATAGAAACATATATTCAAATAGTGTAAGTATTAATTAATTCACTAAACATGTTTACTTTTACTAAATAAGATTAGAAAACTTCTAGAAGTCATTAGTAAAAGTAAGTAAGAATTAACAAAAGTATGAAAAAGTAAACATCAAATCACATCAAATCAAAGCCAACATAAATATGATTTTCTTTACTTAATATTTAAGTGATTAAGACATAAAGTGAGGATGTGAAAGATGATGTTAAGTATTGAAAAGATGGAGAATGCTTTAGGTTGAAGCAAGGTTAGTTTGGTAGTTTGGTTAGAGGTTATTTTGGTAAATTACCACTCTTTTCTTTTCCTGTAAATACCCACCTCCTTCTTCACTTTCATACACATTTTTCTTCTTCTTCTTCTTTTCTCAAGCTTCTACATCTTCTTCTTCTTCTCTTTAATGGCTTCCATGCCATATAAAAAAATATAAATAAATAATGTCAAAATATTTACAAAATATTCAAAAAGAAATCAATGTCCACTCTCTTCAAATCAAACTCATTTTTTTCTTCATATTTTACCTCTTCTTCTCTCGTCCATAACTTTTTCAAAACTGAATCAAAAAACAAAATTCTTTTTTTAAAATCATGTATTTATTCAGTGGCTACAACTTCACTTCGACCACTTTATCTCTTTCTAAATTTAACTATATCAAAAATACATTTCTTTCCAGTATATTTTCTGACCCAGTTTTTAAGCCAGAGAATAGGTCATTTTGTTTTGATCATCAATTGATCATATAAGCTCCAAATTAAGAAATTCTTTTTTCCAAACCATTTGAAATTCCAGTGGCTACAACTTTTATGTTGATGACTTTTTCAATATTAAAGTTTGCTATACCTAAAACTCAATTCTTTAAAGTGCATTTTCGGGCTTTATTTTTGTGAATTCAAGAATTGCTCTTTTTCGTTCAACCATATCTTCCTCAAAACTAACCAAAATCAGGTGATTCTTTTTTTTAGTTTCAATAGAAAAGAATTTTCAACAACTTTTCTGTTAATAAGTTTTTTAAATTTTGTTAGTAAAAGAGTCAAAAACAAGAGAGAATATGACCTATTTTTCGGGTTTAATTTTGAGAATTCAAGTTCAAAGCTCCACCACTTCTTCTTTATACTTTCGGCCAACTTCCATCTTAAGCCTTGGCCAAGCACTAGGAAGGAGGAATTCGAGCTTATATTCATTTGGTTCCGAAGCATGGTAGGAAGTATGCGTTAGATCTTATGTTCCTTGCCTTAAAGTTTGACGGAGTGGAATACAAAGTAAGTTATTTCTTATTTTATGTTCATTAAAACCATTTCTATGTTGAAAGAACTTTAAGTGTCAAGTTGTTTGAAAACCCTTGTTAAATGCTTGTTTACTTTGTTTCCTAGAACAGTGGTTTGATTTCCTTGCTTGATATTATGTTTGGTTGATTAATTAAGTAATTTAAAATTTAGAAGTTAAATATTGAATGAGGTATGCGGAAACGACTAGTACATGTGTTTCGTCTGTGAGATCCAAGGAGACTTGGGCGAGGGACGAAACATGCCGAAGGTAAAGCCCGGATGCTCTAAAATAAATATCAAACCATTAAAGTGTTATAAATATTTTATAGAATAAAGCATTGTTTATCATTTGTTATTGCGTTTATTTCATTGATTGATTGTTTGAATTAGGCTCGACCAGTTTATGAGCACTGATTATTATTTATTAATTATTGACTTTGCTCGACCAGTTTATGAGCACTGATTATTATTATTGATTGTTGACTTTGCTCGATCAGTTTATGAGCAATTTATTATCCATATGCATGGGCTGGGTAGAAAATAATTGTAGGCTAACACCTTGTGATTTATTTCACAATCGGTAATATTTGGTTCACTTAAATTTAATGAATTGTTTCGAAAATTGGTTTTCAAATGGAATTGTTATGAAAAAGTTTTCCCTTTAAAAGAAATAGAAATATTTGGTAATGAATATTTTGAAGTTATATTATATAAAAGTGATTTATATAATGAATGGTTTTATAAAAGTATTTTATAAAACGGAAAGAATTTCAAGGACTAAACCCGATGGTTTTAAGATGATTTTTGAACAGATTTGGGAAATGAAAATTATTATAGATTTGAAAGTACTTGTGAATATTAGTGTGAAATGATTTATCCCTTTGGGATATAAAATGATTTTTTATGTTACCAATGATTCGGGTAACCCGTAACTAAAAAGGTGGGCATGTGTTTTTGGTATAGTCCGCTCTTAGAATAGAGGGATATACTTATTTATCGATTGTATTAAGGCTAGGACCCAGTTGCCTTGTTATTGGGAGAAACCTGTCGATCTAGTTTCATATGGTTTGATATGTTTTATTACAATATTTGGAATTTCCAAATAAACTTTTCAAAAGTGACTTGATTTAAGATCCCGAAGTAAAGTATAATTCGAATATAAAGGATATATATTTCAAAAGTTTTGAAATAAGAATTCGAGAATAAAGTCCAAAGAGATAGTTTTCGTAAAGGTAATTAGATTTGAAAATCTAAAATTGAAAATTAAGCCTAAGTGGCTAGTTTTGGGAATTGCATATTTGTTTGTCGCATCGTAGGCTCCATGAGTCCTATTTGCGGTAGGAGAACTACGTTAACTTGATCCTGTATCTAATTGGGTACCCAATTAGAAAGGGGTACGTGGGCAGTCACAAGTGGTAGTGATGTAGCCCCTAAAATGATATAACTCTTTCATGTTTATTTTTTAATGGTTATTGTTTATCTCGTGTTATTATATATTTCTTACTTACTATTTTATTCCGCATTTGACATGTTTATTGAGTTAGCAGAAATTGCTATTGTTGTCTCTCTTATTAGAGTTGTGCAGCATTAGATTTATTTGTATTTGGTTTGTATATAAGCATATCTATTAGATTATTTGATTACTCTGATAACTTGGAAAATTGAAATTTTATCCTATACATTTAGTAATGTTGAATAATTATCAAATATGGTGTATTTAGTTAGTATTTTTCATTAGTAGTCTTAGAACGAACGGATTTTTTGGCAATTTTAACTAGTTTGAAAATCCGGGTCGTCACAGGTTCGATCCTGTACTGGAGGTTTCGGTTTGGGCTTACGTGTCAGGGTACATGCGTTTTATTTTATTATTATTTTTTAATTTAGTCGTTCTAATTATCATAACTTTTACATACAAGGTCCAATTCACGCACGGTTTTCTCCACTACGATCCTATTAAAATTCTAGACATTTTGGATCTTGTTTGGATGAATTATGAGACTGTTCAAATTTTGGATTTAAATTGGATTTAGATTCAATTTAAATTCAAAAGGTGTGTGTTTTAACCCACTCACAACTTCTACAATTTCTTATGTGTGTTAAATTGAATTCTGATGTGATTAGAAATTTATTTATGACTGTTTGACATAATTTTATCATTATTCCAGTTAAATTGAATTTAATGACTAAAATTGTTATTTAAATTATTATTGAATATAAACTGCCGGTAAATACTTGTTATTTATTATTTGTTCTATGTTGATGTTATTGTTTGAATTGGATGATGATTATGATAAATGTTTGATGATTGATATTGGATGAATGGATGTTGTATTTTATATTGTTATAAACGGCAAGTTGTTATGCATTTTTATTTCATTTGGGATTGTAGTATGAAATGATATATAACCGTATTTTTATTTTAAATTATGGATTAAAATGATAAATATCTGTATCACTTGATCATAAGTAGAAAATTATATACAGACACCGTGGTCTATATATAAAATATTTTGAAATGATTTCTATGGTTTTGTAAAGAAATATATGGTTTTATGAGATATTGATTTGGATATTTTATAAATGTTATTTTATATATAGTTAAATTCTTGGTTTTCAACTATGTATAAATTGGTTTGAAGTATAAAAGAAGTTTAATAATAAAGTTTGATTTTTATTTAGATATAATATGGTTGAGTATTTATTTATATTATATTTCTAGAGTTTATGATGACTTAAATGAGAATAAGGTGGGAAGATAAATATGAAATTGATTTGAAATTTAATAAAATTGAGATTTTAAAGGTATGATTTTTTATAACTGGATTTTAGTTTAAGATGAATTAAACGAATATTTCAAGTATAAATAAATTGAAGGGGATATTTAGTTATTTGCAATTTGAGTTTTATTTATATGATAATGGATTTATTATGCAAATATTTCAAAACTAAATAATAGAACATTGAATTGTTGAATCGTAATTACCAACCTTAGTTTTGAAATTGTTTAATACTCAAAGTTTGAAGTATATTGTAATTGAAATGGTTTATTGATACTAAAAGTGAGTTGAAAGTGAGGAATTGAGATTTAATTTAAAGTGAATAAAATTGTGAAGTCAAGGAAATTATTTTACTTTATATGGAAATTTTAAATTCAAACTATTTTATTTTATATACTGTTTGAATATCCAGACCATTTAAGTTTTGGAAGTTATGGCTTAGAAGCTATGAAATTCAAAGTATTATGCTTGAAAGGTTATATTTCAAGCATTTGGATTCGAAATATTATAATTTTGAAAGTGCTATGATTTTGAAAAAAGGATATATTTGAAATAAAATGATATTATATTGTTGGGTTTTATAACAATGATATCATATTGATTTGGGTTTTTGAAAATGGCAATTAATACGTATTTAAATGGTTTTGAAATGGATATTATATTCTGGTTTTGAAGTAAATTTAATTTGAAATGACCACGGAGTTATAATAATGTTTGGTTGTTAAAGAGACCGGGATAGGAAGTTGTCATACTCTCTGCCAACTCCGAAAAACACTTTAACAACCTATGCGCGGTGGAGATTCCAGAATAATGTTGGTTGGTGGCGGCGTTCCTTTGAGGTATATACGTGGACCT
Source organism: Allium cepa (assembly GCA_030765085.1). Lineage (NCBI taxonomy): Eukaryota > Viridiplantae > Streptophyta > Magnoliopsida > Asparagales > Amaryllidaceae > Allium > Allium cepa. Next base: position 292,954,475 of record CM060941.1, on the reverse strand, counting down.
GACTCCCATGAGTTGGCATAAGGTGGCTAAAACAGGAGCGATTCCGGGCCAGTGGGGTAGCTCCTCTTATCGGACACACTCCTTCGATATTATATTCTAACTTTGAGATTAATTTGGAGGCCACTTTTGATTTTTATTTTAGGGGTGTGGCTCGAGGTGGGCAGTAGCTGCGCGCTATGCGTCACCACCGGTCCGGATAGTAATTGGTATATCTACCCTGGCATTGCCTTGTGTGCCGTGTCACCTACCCTAGCGCGCCTTGTACGATTTTGGATTTCTCCCATAGCCCATGGAGTATTTAGGGTAGTCTCCCGATCTGGAGATGCGCTGATACTGGATGGACTACTGGGACTATTATTGTGTTAAGGGGAATATTGGGTCACTCCTTAATGCTATTTAAAAGTAAGTTTATTTTACTAATAGACATTATTATAATAGCGAAATATTACTACATAGTAAATAGTTTAATGGATCCTTGGGAGATGTGAATCCCGAGTATCTCTTAAGTTACTGCACTCAGTTAGACACTGGATAGGAGATGTCATATCCCATAAACATCTCTGACGCCGTTAAACTCGTATTTATTTCTGTTGATTTAACTTACATAAGATCTTTTAGTTCTGACTCGAGTGTTTTGTCTTTTCAATTCGCTTGGGTCAGTCTAAGCATTTCAGGATTCGAAGACTTTATTTTTGGAGGACGAAGACGAAGATTTTATTACTATTATATATTATTTTATTCCACTGCATTCATACTGTTCCGCTGCATTATTTGTTATTCGCTGGCATGTCTAACTCTGATATGTGTTGTATAACTATAATCAAATGTTTTGTAAAACAGCTTCATGAACTGTTATTCGATTATTATATTTTGTCATTCCGCTGTGAGATTCTGTTTTGTTTTATTTCTTTCTTTATTTTTTCTTATTTACCCCAGTAACAATCCGCCCTTCTGTATGGTTTGAGTCTGACATGTGTGTCTTATCGTCGATTTAAAACGTACAAAAAGGCGGGATGTTACATTTGGTATCAGAGCTTTGGTCTAGCGATACACCTTAGCTTTGTGGGGTCCGACTCTTTACTAATAGGGTAGAAATACCCTATGATGAGTCGTTGAGTGTATATATATGAGAGAGCGTATTTGTTAGTGTAATAAAAGGTTTTAATATTGTTTTAATTTGTTCTGTTTTGTATTTATAAATTCTGGTTGGTGCATTCAACGCTATGACATCAATAGAGATTTCTAAACACTTAATAGGACACACCGATGCAGTATTTGTTTTGAATATAGGTGAATGAAATAATTTGCCTATTATATTTTCTATATATAATAAGAATTTTTAAAAGGTTATATTTGGTTGTAATACATTGGTTGTTAGGAAGTGAAATTTTTAGACGTTAGTTGAAAATAAGATTGAAATAAAATAAATGAAAGATCGAAAACTTAGAACTTGAGTTTCGGGACTTTTGGAAAAATTTCTTTTGAATGATTTTGGAAGAAATAAGTTCTATACTCCCCTCTCTATCTCTGGCGGTGATGAGTGCACGCATCATCGACATTCATTTTAGAGTTTCGAAGTGGGAAGGCCATCGTTATAGTTTTACTGCAGATTTATAAGTTGCAAGTATATACATTTACCTATTATTTTAAAATGATTTTGAATAAAACCCGGTATTTAATTCCTAAGTTCCTGTTAATTAATAGTTTCAATTAGTGTAGTAAAGTGGAAGTTAACTAATAATTGAAACCTCTAAATGAAATAAAAGATTAAATGCTAAGTTATAAATGAAATTAAAAGAAAATTTAAATTTGTAACATATAAAATAAAGGATATTGTTATTGAACATTTAATTAATTAAAAGAAATGAGAAAAACTTGTTATAACTTTCAATTACATTCTTAAAGCATATATATAAATCACCAAATATAAAAAGTTCTAATGCTTATAGGAACATGTAATGGATATTGTACAAGTAAAAAAAATTGAGGTAATGAAAGAACTCAATAAAATTATTTCATAAATAAGAATTTGATGTTCTAGTGTTATGAAATTAATTATAATTGAAAATGCTTCTAATTTAATATAATAGAAAGGTAAGTATTATAAATAAATGATTATAAATTTAAGTAGATGAATTGGTATGCTAAGAAATATAAATTAAACATAATTACTATAGATAAATGAATGTCAATAAATGGAATTATGTAATAATGAATAGACGAATAAATATAATGCAATAAAGAAGAAACTGACATGACATTAATAAATGAAAACGAATATTTGTAAGTAATAAATGAAATTAAATGAAAACTGTAAGGAATAAAATGTAAATTAAAAAGAGATGAATCATTATATAAATGAAAAGTTAATGTAACAGTAAATGTTATGATATGAAATCAATAAGAATGAACTTAATTTATTGTTTGAAATTGTTGTTCGTCTTGTTTTATGGTTGTTTGGGTAAGGATACTTTAAAATTGTTTGGATGAATCAATAATCGATTTAGTTTAATCTAAGACTATTGAGTAAATGATGCACTTATTAGTTTATTCTTCATTCTTTACAACTTAAAGTTTTGAACCCGAACAACTATTTGTTTTGTTGATATGAATAGATAATTGATTTGTGTTGATTTTGTATGATGATTGTATATAGGTTGCAAGTGATTGTTGTTTGTATTGATTGTTTGTTAGTGGTTGAAACAAATTTAAACATTTCATTTTATATAACTATTAACTCTTTTAGATTTTATAAGTGAAATACAGGTTATCGAAGCAATTGCTACTGCTTTTTGTTTCATAAAATAAGCGTAAATTTCCCGACTAATAGGTACGTTCTCGGAATACGGTTTTATAGTGTTATTATATTATTTTTCTCGTTGTTGGGATATATTATTTTGAGATATTGTGATATATAATGTTATATTTGATATTATATTTTCTCCCTAGCCTCTCCATACAAAGGAGACTCTGCCGAAATTTTTCGTAAATTTTGGACTTAATAAATTTTGAAAAATGTTTTCCAAACCTTTTTAATTTGAGTATAAAAAGATTTAATGGTTATAAATTGGTATATTTTTTTTAAATTAATTTATTTTGTAAATTTATTTGTTTATAAATTTAATATTTTAAGTATGATATATTGATTCTTAATTCTTTTTTCCTTCTTTTTCCTTTTTGGGGACGAAAAGTTTTGAGTGGGGGAGAGTGTAACAACCCGTAAATTTTCAATAATTAAATTTGTTGATTTAACAATATTTTGGCAATTAAATCTGGAATAAATAAAAATTTGGGATTTGTTGATGAATTTATAACGGGAATTAGGTGTAATGATGTTAAAAAAATTTCATAATACAATAATAGGTTGAATAATGTAATGTCCCGCCTTTTTATACGTTTTAAATCGACGATAAACCACACACGTCAGACTTAAACAATACAGAAGGGCGGATTGTTATGGGGTAAATAAGACAAAATAGAGAAAGAAAGAAAAAAAATAGAATCTTGCAGTGGAATGATAGAATATAATAATCAAATATACAGTTCATGAAGCTGTTTTACAAAATATTCGATTATATTTATACAATACATATCAGAGTTACACATACCAGAGAACAATAAATAATGCAGTGGAACAGTATGGATGTAGTGAAATAATAAATCTTCGTCTTCGTCCTCCAGAATACGGTCTTCCAAATCCTAAAATGCTCAGGCTGACCCGAGCGAATTGAAAAGACAAAACACTCGAGTCAGAACTAAAAGATCTAATGTAAGTTAAATCAACAGTAAATAACATGAGCGGAACGGCGTCAGAGATATTTACGGGGTTTGGCATCCCTTATCCAGTGTCTAACATGAGTGCAGTAACTCAAGAGATGCTCGGGATTCACATCTCCTAAGGATCCGTTAAACTATTTACTATGTAATAATATTTCTCTATTATAATAATGTCTATAGTAAAATAAACTTACTTTTAAATAGCGTTAAGGAGTGACCCAATATTCCCCTTAACACGTAATAGTCCCAGTAGTCCATCCAGTATCAGCGCATCTCCGGATTGGGAGACTACTCTAAATACTCCACAGGCTACGGGAGAAAACCAAACTCGTACAGGGCGTGCTAGGGTAGGTGACATAGCACAACTAGGCAATGCCAGAGTAAATATACCAATTATGCTTCCGGGCCGGTAGTAATGCATAGCGCGCAGCTACCACCCGCCTCGAGCCACACCCCCAAATCAAAAATCAAAAGTGGCCACCGAATCAATCCAAAAGTCAGAGTATAATATCGAAGGGATGTGTCCGATAAAAGGTTCTACCTTCTTAGCCCATCAATCGCTCCTGTTTTAGCCACCTTATGCCAACTCACGGGTGTCGGGTCCACGTATTTACCTCAAAGGAAACGCCGCCACCATCCTACTTTATTCTGAAATCTCCATCGCGTATGCGGTTGTCAAAGTGGTTTTCGGTATCGACAGAGACTATGCCCATATCCGATCCCGATCTCTTTGCCAACCAAACGTTATTATAACACCGTGGTCATTTCAAAATAATTATACTTCCAAACCAGGATGTAATATTCATTTCAAAACCATATAAATATGATATCATTTTCATTTTAAAAGCCAAATCAATATGATATCATTTTAAAATCATAGTATTTCACAGTTATAAAATTTCGAAACCAAAACTTAAAACTATAACACTTCCAAAACGTAATACTTTGAAATTTATATCTTTGAAACATAACTTCCACCCCTTACATGGTTTAAATATTAAAATATTTTGTAAAATAAACTAGCTTCTTACATTTCAAAAATCAATTCCAAAACAACCCGAATTTCTAAATTTTAAATTTAATCAAATTCCCAAATCATAACTTTCAATTCAGTTCGGTTTTCAAATAGACCATTCCAATTTATATCGATTTCAAAACAGATTTGATCCATAAAATAACCCATTTCAAATTCAATATATTTCAAAGCTTAAATATTCAATATTTTAAACTAAATTTATAATTCATATATATATATATATATATATATATACCAAATTCACTTTACTATTATTTAGTTTTGAAATATTTGCTTAATAAATCCAATATCCTTTAAATAAAACTTCAAATTTCAATAACTGAATATTCCATAATTTACTTAGACTTCGTATATTCACTTAAATCACCTTAAACCTGAATTTAATTATAAAACCATATTCTTTTAAAATCTCAATTTCAATAAGTTCCAAATGAATTCTTATTAGATATAACTCTTAATTAAATAAAATCTCAAATCAAATTTCAAAACTATCCTCTCAACCTTGATTTATAAAAATTAATATAAACTCTACAATAAAATATAATTTAAGTAAATACTTATCCATATTATAATTTAATAAAATCAAACTTTATTATTAAACTTATTTTATACTTTAAACAAATTTATTCGTAGCTTAAAACCAAAATATTAACTATATATAAAATAACATTTATAAAATATCCAAATCAATATCTCATAAAATCATATATTTCTTTCCAAAGCCATAGAAATCATTTCTAAATATCTTATATATAGACCACGGTGTCTGTATAAAATTTTATACCTATGGTCAAGTGATACTGATATTTATCATTTCAATCTGCAATTTAAAATAAAAATACAGTTATATATCATTTCAAACCGCAATCCCGAATGAAATAAAATGCATAACAACTTGCAGTCTATAACAATATAAAATACAGCATCCATTCACCCATATCAATCATCAACCCTTTATCACAATCATCATCCAATTCAAACAATAACATAAATATAGAACAGATAATAAATAACAAGTAATTGCTAGCAGTTTATATTCAATAATAAATTAATTTAACTGAAAGTTTATATGCAATAATAAATTAAATAACAATTTAATTCAATGAATTCGATTTAACTGGAATGATGATAAAAATATACCAAACAGTAATAAATAAATTTCTAATCACATCAGAAAATAATTTAACATACATAAGAAATTTTAGAAGTTGTGAGTGGGTTAAAACACTAACCTTTTGAATTTAAATTGAATTTAAATCCAATTTAAACCCTAAATTTGCACAGTCTCATAATCCATCCAAACCAGCGTCAAAATGTCTGGAATTCTAATACGAACCTAGCGGAGAAAACCGCGCGTGAATAGGACCTCGTACGTGAAAGTTATATAAATTAGAACGTTCAAAATTTAATTTAAATTAAATAACAGAAAAGAAAAAAAGGAACACCAAGGCCACGTCACCATCTCTTCATGGAACTGAAACCCTAGATCACGAGTTCGTTCGTGCCTCCTACTCGCCATTAGTCAAAATCGAGATGGCACATCAACCTCCGAGCCCCCATATGCTTTGTCGCCGCCACTCTAGAGCTCGCCTACGTGAGCCGCATCCCCAAGCTTTCCCTGAGGCCACCGCAATGCCAAGCCACAGCATACGCCGCTTATAAAGGCGAACCCTAATTCGAAAATACACGCCGATCAAACCACCACTTCGACAAACAACCAACAGGGATGAGCTTCCCTCATCCGTCTCCACACAACCCTATTCTCGAATCGCCGATCCATCACCGTTGATCAACCATCAAATGAACGGCTGAGAATCGTTCTTCAATTTCTAGACGAATAGTGATTCAAATCAGAAAATGAATTACAGATCTGAGATATGCTCGTCGAGAGCTTCAGATTGATATATAATATGATATAGTTTGGAGAGTTTGAATTTTTGAAGTTGATTTTTGAATTGCAATTGGATTTTGGTTTAGGGAATTTGTCTGCCATTGAGGAGGAGGAATAGCTGAATTGTACATACAGACAAATGAGAATTAGAAAGGCTACAGTTTATAATAGGGTGTTTATAGACAAAGCTGAAATAGAATAGAATGACACGATTGATTTGGACCGTTGAACAATAAATGGCCCAAAAAGCCCGTTCTGACTCCGGAACGAAATTGGGTCAACCCACATATCAAAATAGATCTTTCAAAATATTTTAAACGCAATGGAACAAATTTCAAATCCTAATTCCATCGTATGAAGAAGTTATGCTAAAATCAAGTTATTTCAAATTGATTTCAATTTTAATTAATTTCTGGGCGTTTTGAGTCCGTACGATCAAACGACAAGCTCGATCGTTACGAAACTTGAAATCCTACAATAATACGCCGTTACAGATCCGATGAAACTGGTTTCTTCAAAATCTGAGTCAGTGGCCAAAATGGCTATTTTCTAGTTAATTAAATAAATTAATAATTGATTAATTAAATCACCTTTTCAATTTCAATTCCATAATTTACAAATTTTATCGTTTTTGATTTCCTACACCACTACAACCCTTTAAAAAAATTCAGATATCAATTTAAAGCTAATAAATTTACCCCTTACCGAATTTAGTTTCAACCTTAATAAATTTATTAATTATCAATTGAAATCTCAATAAATCCATTTATTTGCTTTAAAATCTTGCTATTCAATAAATTGACGACTTATGGGTATAATTAAAATTGGTTTATATTACATTTCATTAATGTATATCTCATTTCATATTAATTCCCATTAATGTGATATTTCATTTAATTTCAATAATCCATTTATTATAGCTCAAAATCCAAAAATTTAATCAAACATGAATTTGAATTGTTTTCATTAAATCAATTGCGATATTATGGATAGAGTTACATTGGTTACTTCTTATTGAATTAACAATCTTCAATGACAAATCAAATCTATCCTAACTACACAAATTAAGTCGATTAATTGCAATTGATTTCACATTAAATTTTAAATTCCATTTATTTGCAATTAGTTCAATTATTAAATTTAAATTCCAATAAATTAATAAATCTTGAATTTCCATTCCTTTTATTCAACCAATTGTCATATTATGAATAAAGTAAATGTTATTTCCATTATTTACTAAATTCACATTAACAAAATATTTAATTTAGATTTATTGTAATTGATTATCAGTTTTAATTTAATGTGCTAAATAATTGGTTAACTTATAATAATTGTTACCATTAATGTTTAATTCCACTTATAAGCTATTATTAACAACCAAATGTTGCAATTGATTTAGATCTAATTCAATAAATTAAATGAATGGGTAAGCAATTAATAATTATCACTATTGCCAAATTTACTCACATTCATACTTAAATATCAAATGACAATTATTGTAGTTACTTATCTAGCATTGATTCTATCAAATTGCAATTTATTACGTATTATTTCATCAATTAACATAACTTTTGAATTCATTTCCCAATTCGCAAATTTCAATCAGCTATAACCTTACGATAGTTTCAATTAATAGGTATTGCACTAAATTAGTTATTTACCAACTTGCATAAACCTTACTACCTTAATTTACATTCAGTTACTATTAATCAATATATTATTACACTGATTAATTTAATGCTTACTTTTATTTACTTATTTTAAATTTTATACCCAAGTGCAACAATTAACACTATTTCTTTATTGGGATTTCACTCCACTTGTTAATAATTAATTTTAATTACCATTGTTACATTTCATTTTAACATTTGCTTCATTACAAATTATATTTTTTTTATTTCTTTCTAAATTTAATTTCAAAGATCTAATTAAATTAACCAATTTATTTGTCAAAATTTACGGGTCGTTACACTCTCCCCCACTCAAAACTTTTCGTCCTCGAAACGGAAAAGAAGAGAAAAGAAAGAATTAAATAAACAATACAGCTTATTTAAAAATATTAACTTTATAAACAAAAAATTTAACAAAATTAATTAATCTAAATAAAATATACCAATTTATAACTATTAAATCTTTTTATACTCAAATTAATAATCTTTGAAAAATATTTTTCAAAATTTTTCTAAGTCCAAAATTTACAAAAAATTTCGGCAGGGTCTCCTTTGTACGGAGAAGCTCGAGAGAAATATAATATCAAATATAACAATATACAACATAGATTTTCCAAAATAATATATCCCTACATGGGAAAAACAATATAGTAACCCTATAAAACCATAATCCGAAAACGTACCTATTTGTCGGACAATTAACGCTTAATTATGAAACCAAAAGCAGTAGCAATTGCTTCCACAACCTATATTTCACTTATATAATCTAAAGAGTTAATAATTATATAAAATGAAATGTTTAAAGTTGTTTCAACCATAAACAAACAAATCAACACAAACAACAATCACTTGCACAAGGCATACAATCATCACATAGAATCAATACAAATCAATCATTCATTCATATCAAACAACCAAATAGTTGTTCAGGTTCAAAATCTAAATTGAATAGAATGGAAAATAAACTACTTAGTGCACCATTTACTCAAATAGTCTTAGATGAAGCTAAATAGATTATTCATTCATCTATAATTTTAAAGTATCGTTGCCCAAACAACCATAAACCAAACAAACAACAATTTCAAACAATAAATCAAGTAAAATTTCAATTTCATTTCATGACCTTTGTTGTTTGATTTCCTTTTCTTTCATATAATATTTATCTTCATTTAATTTATTCACATCATATCAATTCTCTTTTTATTGTATTATATATTCATTCATTACTTGATTTCATTTATTTACGTTCATTTATTAATAATATTCATGCTCAATTCAGTCACTTGGCATGGCAATTTCATTAACTTACGTTTAAAATCTTTTTAATTCATATTTTATTTCTTACATTTTTAATTTATTTAAGTTTAAAATCTTATACTTACAATACTTACTTCCTATAATCATTATTTCAGTAACATTTCAATTATAACTTAAGTTTACAACAATTACAACATCAAATCCTTGTTCATAAAAGAATTTCATTAAATACTTTCATTACCTCAAGTTGATTACTTGTATAATATCCATTACATTTTCTTATTAACATTTCAACTTTTTACATATTTTGGTGAGTTATATATATGTTAAAGAATGCAAACGAACTTATATAAGTTTACTCATTTCTTTTAATTTAATTTAATGTTCAATATTACATCTTTTGTTTTATAGATTACAATTTGAACTTTCTTTTTAATTCTATTTATACTTAGCATTAAATCTCTTATTTCCTTTAGAGGTTTCAATTATTAATTACCTACGTTCCAATTCACTATAATAATTGAAACTATTAATTAATGAAAACTTAAGAACTAAATACCGGGTTAAATCTTAAATCATTTTAAAATAATAGATAGACGTATTTATATATCCAATTATATTTAAAACAATTAAAATTTATATTCGGTTATCAAAATGAATACGTAGTAAAACTACTACAGTGGCCTTCCCACTTCGAAACCCGAAAATGAATGTCGATGATGTGTGTGCACTCATCACCGAAATTATTTTCCAACGACAGAGAGGGGAGTACAGCTTATTTCTTTCTAGAGTTTCTTTAAAACAATTCTTTCAAATTATATTGAAATATATATATCTGAAAATACTTCTAAATAATATCATTATTATATTCCAAAATCATTCGAAAGAAAGTTTCAAAACCCCGGAACTTAAGTTCTAAATTTCCAATTTTTATTTATTTTTTTTCAATCTCATTTCAACTATTATTTATAAATTTCATTACCTAATAACCAATATATTAAAACCAAATATAACCTTTATAAAAATTTATTTTATATATAAAAAATATAATAGGAAAAATTTATTTCATTCGCCTATATTCAAAACAAATATTGTGTTGGTCTGTCCGATTAAGTGTTTAGAAATCCCTATTGATGTCATAGCGTCCCATGCACCAACCAGAATTTATTAATACAAAACGGAACAAATTAACACAATATCAAAACTTTTTTATAACACTAACAAATATGCTCTCTCATATATATACACTCATCGACTCATCATAGGGTATTACTATCCGATTGATAAGATTCAGGCCCCACAAAGCTATGGTTTATTGCTAAACCAAAGCTCTAATACCAGATGTAACGTCCTGCCTTTTTGTACGTTTTAAATCGACGATAAACCACACACGTCAGACTTAAACCATACAGAAGGGCGGATTGTTATGGGTTAAACAAGAAAAGGCAGAGAAAGAAAGGAAAAAACAAAATAGAATCTTACAGCGGAATGATAAAATATAATAATCAAATATACAATTCACGAAGCTGTTTTACAAAATATTCGATTATACTTATACAATACATATCAGAGTTACACATACCAGAGAACAATAAATAATGCAGTGGAACAGTATGGATGTAGTGGAATACTAAAATAAATAATAATAAATCTCCGTCTTCGTCCTCCAGAATACGGTCTTCCAAATCTTGAAATGCTCAGGCTGACCTGAGCGAATTGAAAAGACAAAACACTCGAGTCAGAAATAAAAGATCTAATGTAAGTTAAATCAATAGTAAATAATATGAGTGGAACGGCATCAGAGATGTTTACGGGGTTTGGCATCTGCTATCCAGTGTCTAATATGAGTGCAGTAACTCAAGAGATGCTCGGGATTCACATCTCCTAAGGATCCGTTAAACTATTTACTATGTAATAATATTTCGCTACTATAATAATGTCTATAGTAAAATAAACTTACTTTTAAATAGCATTAAAGAGTGACACAATATTCCCTTTAACATGTAATAGTCCCAGTAGTCCATCCAGTATCAACGCATCTCCAAATCGCGAGACTACCGTAAATACTCCACGGGCTACGGGAGAAAACCAAACTCGTATAGGGCGCGCTAGGGTAGGTGACACGGCACAACTAGGCAATGCCAGGGTAGATATAACAATTACGCTTCTGGGCCGGTGGTAACACGTAGCCCACAGCTACCGCCAACCTCGAGCCACACCCCCAAATCAAAAATCAAAGTGGCCACGAATCAATCCAAAAGTCAGAGTATAATATCAAAGGGATGTGTCCGATAAAAGGTGCTACCTTCTTAGCCCGTCAATCACTCCTGTTTTAGCCACCTTATGCCAAATCACGGGAGTTGGGTCCATGTATTTACCTCAAAGGAAACGCCGCCGCCATCCTACTTCATTCTGGAATCTCCACCACGTACACGGTTGTCAAAGTGGTTTTCGATATCGACAGAGAGTATCCCATATCCGATCCTAGCCACTTTGCCAACCAAACGTTATTATAATACCGCGATCATTTCAAAATAATTATACTTCCAAACCAGGATATATAATATTCATTTCAAAACCGTATAAATACGATATCATTTTCGTTTTAAAAACCAAATCAATATGATATCATTTTAAAATCATAGTATTTCAAAGTTATAAAATTTCGAAATCAAAACTTAAAACTATAACACTTCCAAAACGTAGTACTTTGAAATTTATATCTTTGAAACATAACTTCCACCCCATATATGGTTTAAATATTAAAATATTTTATAAAATAAACTAGCTTCTCACATTTCACAAATCAATTCCAAAACAACCCGAATTTCTAAATTTTAAATTTAACCAAATTCCAAATTATAAATTTCAATTCAATTCGGTTTTCAAATAGACCATATCAATTTATATCGATTTCAAAAAAGATTTGATCACAAAATAACCCATTTCAAATTCAATATATTTCAAGGCTTAAATATTCAATATTTCAAACTAAATTTTATAATTCATATATATACACACCAAATTCACTTTACTATTATTTAATTTTGTAATATTTGCTTAATAATTCCAATATCCTTTAAATAAAACTTCAAATTTCAATAACTGAATATTCCTCAATTTACTTAGACTTGATATATTCACTTAAATCACCTTAAACTCGAATTTAGTAATAAAACCATATTCTTTTAAAATCTCAATTTCAATAAGTTCCAAATGGATTCTTATTAAATATAACTCTTAATTAAATAAAATCGCAAATTAAACTCCAAAACTATCCTCTCAACCTTGATTTATAAAATTAATATAAACTCTATATTAAAATATAATTTAAGTAAATACTTATCCATATTATAATTTAATAAAATCAAACTTTATTATTAAACTTATTTTATACTTTAAACAATTTTATTCATAGCTTAAAACCAAAATTTTAACTATATATAAAATAACATTTATAAAATATCCAAATCGATATCACATAAAATCATATATTTCTTTATAAAGCCATAGAAATCATTTCTAAATATCTTATATATAGACCATGGTGTCTGTATAAAATTTTCCACCTATGGTCAAGTAATACGGATATTTATCATTTCAATCCGTAATTTAAAATAAAAATACGATTATATATCATTTCAAACCGCAATCCCGAATGAAATAAAATGCATAACAACTTACATTCTATAACAATATAAAATACAGCATCCATTCACCCAATATCAATCATCAACCGTTTATCACAATCATCATTCAATTCAAACAATAACATCAATATAGAACATATAATAAATAACAAGTAATTACTGGCAGTTTATATTCAATAATAAATTAATTTAACTCGCAGTTTATATGCAATAAAAAATTAAATAACAATTTAATTCAATAAATTCGATTTAACTGGAATGATGATAAAAATATACCAAACAACAATAAATAAATTTCTAATCACATCAGAAACTAATTTAACACACATAATAAATTTTAGAAGTTGTGAGTGGATTAAAACACCCACCTTTTGAATTTAAATCCAATTTAAACCCTAAATTTGCACAGTCTTAGAATCCGTCCAAACCAGCGCCAAAATATCCAGAATTCCAATATGCACCTAGCGGAGAAAACCACGCATGAATTGGACCTCGTACGTGAAAGTTATCTAAATTAAAACGTTCAAAATTTAATTTAAATTAAATAACAAAAAAGAAAAAAGGAACACCAAGGCCACGTCACCATATCTTCACGGAACTGAAACCCTAGATTGCAAGTTCCTTCGCGCCTGCTACTCAGAGCCGCCATCAATCAAAATCGAGATGGCACATTAACCTCCGCGCCTCTATATGCTTCGTCGCCACCACTCTAGAGCTCGCCTACATGAGTCGCGTCCCCAGGCATTCCCCAAGGCCACCGCGACGCCAAGCCACAGTAGCCGCCGCTTATAAAGGCGAACCCTAATTCGAAATTACACGCCGATCAAAATACCACTTTAACAAACGACCAACAGGGATAAGCTTCCCTCGTCCGTCTCCACACAACCCTATTCTCGAATCGTCGATCCATCACCGTTGATCAACCATCAAATGAACGGCTGAGAATCGTTCTTCAATTTCTAGACGAATAGTGGTTCAAATCAGAAAATGAATTATAGATCTAAGATACGCTCGTCGAGAGCTTCAGATTGATATAAAATATGATATAGTTTGGAGAGTTTGAATTTTTGAAGTTGATTTTTGAATTGCAATTGGATTTTGGTTTAGGGAATTTGTCTGCCATTAAGGAGGAGGAATAGTTGAATTTTACATACAGACAAATGAGAATTAGAAAAGCTAGGGTTTGTAACAGGGTATTTATAGACGAAGCTGAAATAGAATAGAAGGACACGATTGATTTGGACCGTTGAACAATAAATGGTCCAAAAACCCGTTTGACTCCGGAACGAAATTGGGTCAATCCATATATCAAAATAGATGTTTTAAAATATTTTAAAAGCAATGGAATAGGTTTCAAGTCTAAATTCCATCGTATGAAGAAGTTATGCTAAAATTAAGTTATTTCAAATTGATTTCAATTTAATTGATTTTTGGGCATTTCGAGTCCGTATGAATTAAGTCTAGTTCTACCCTAACTGCACAAATTAAGTCAATTAACTGCAACTGATTTCACATTAAATTTTAAATTCCATTTATTTGCAATTAATTAAATTATTAAATTTAAATTCCAATAAATTAATAAATCTTGAATTTTCATTCCTTTTATTCAACCAATTGTCATATTATGAATAAAGTAAATGTTATTTCCCATTATTTCCTAAATTCACATTAACAGAATATTTAATTTAGATTTATTGCAATTGATTATCAGTTTTAATTTAATGTACTAAATAAATGGTTAACTTGTAATAATTATTACCATTAACGTTTAATTCCACTTATAAGCTATTATTAACAACCAAATGTTGCAACTGATTTAGATCTAATTCAATAAACTAAATGAATGGGTAAGCAATTAATAATTATCACTATTGCCAAATTTACTCACATTCATAATTAAATATCAAATGACAATTATTATAATTAATTATCTAGCATTGATTCTATCAAATTGCAATTTATTACGTATTATTTTGTCAATTAATATAACTTTTGAGTTTATTTCCCAATTCACTAACTTCAATCAATTATAACCTTATAATTGTTTCAATTAATAGGTATTGCACTAAATTAGTTATTTATCAACTTGCATAAACCTTACTACCTTAATTTACATTCAGTTACTATTAACCAATATATTATTATATTGGTTAATTTAATGCTTACTTTTATTTACTTATTTTAAATTTTATACCCAAATGCAACAATTAACACTATTTCTTTATTGGGATTTTACTCTAATTGTCAATAATTAATTTTAATTACCATTGCTACATTTCAT
Organism: Allium cepa; assembly: GCA_030765085.1. Lineage (NCBI taxonomy): Eukaryota > Viridiplantae > Streptophyta > Magnoliopsida > Asparagales > Amaryllidaceae > Allium > Allium cepa. The sequence continues at coordinate 292,938,913 of CM060941.1, read as the reverse complement.
TTTAACATTTGCTTCATTATAAATTATAAAAAAAAATTCTTTCTAAATTTAATTACAAAGATCTAATTAAATTAACCAATTTATTTATCAAAATTTACGGGTCGTTACAATAAAAAGAATGAAAATTCAAGATTTATTAATTTATTGGAATTTAAATTTAATAATTGGACTAATTGCAAATAATTGAAATTTAATACTTAAATATTACGTTAATGGAAATTAAGTTGAAAATTGAGAGTATTATGTAATAAATCATGAATCCAATGTTAAATGCATCCATTTGACAACAATGAATTGAATAATATTAAATGGAATTATTGGAAATTAGATTTATAATTTCTCAATTTAATGAAATTGAGATTAACACTGAAATTGATAAATTTATCAACTCTAAATTGACATCTAAATGTATTTAAATTGATGTAAATGATTAAGAAATTTAAAAACGACAAAAATTATCAATTATAGAATTTAAAATTTGATTTAATTAATTAATTATTAATTCATTTAATTAACTGAAAAATAGCCATTTTGGCCACTGACTTGGGTTTCGACGAAACCAGTTTCTTTGGATCTGTAACAGTAAATTATTGTAGGATTTCAAGTTTCATAACGATCGGACTTGTTGTTTGATCGTACGGACTCGAAACGCCTAAAAATCAATTTAATTGAAATCAATTTGAAATAACTGGATTTTTGCATAACTTATTCATACGATGGAATATGGACTTGAAACCTATTCCATTGCGTTTAAAATATTTTAAAACATCTATTTTGATATATGGGTTGACCCAATTTCGTTCCGGAGTCAGAACAGGCTTTTTGGGCCATTATCGTTCGATTTTTTCCAAACCAATCTAGCCCATTTGCTTCTATTTTGTTCTGCCTATATATATGTCATTATAAACCTTAACAACCTTTTTATTCCTCATTTCTGTACGTACAAAAATTTCTATTCCTTCTCTTTCCAATGGCTGCAACCCTAATTCTCAAATTGCAAATTCAAGTCAAATATCAAATCGAAAATTCAAACACCTCCAACCCAAACAAATTATATATCGTTTTGAAGCTCTCGATGAGCGCAATCCAATTCTGCAGTCCGTTTTTCAATTTGGATTTTTGTTTGTCCTGAAATTGAAGTTTTTTTTCGGCCGTCCATATTGGGGTATCGTTTTCAACGGCGGATTTGGATTCGCCAGAAATTTTTGACCTAGATGGTGGTGGCTTTTCGTCATTGTCGAGCCGGAGTTGGCCGTGTCGTGGGGGGAGGGTCGCCTGGACATGGGCTTTATGTCTGCGGTGTCAGATCGTAGCCGCTTGTATCGTATTGGCGGCGATAGGCAATTCTACGGCGGCGGCTCAGTTGGTCGCGCACGAGATGATGAGTATGTAGGGTTTGATCGTGTACTGGAGGTTTCGGTTAGGACTTACGTGTCAAGGTACGTGCGTTTTATTTTATTATTATTATTATTATTATTTTAATTTAGTCGTTCTAATTATCATAACTTATACATACGAGGTCCAATTCACGCGCGGTTTTCTTCACTGCGATCCCATTAAAATTCTGGACATTTTGACGCTAGTTTGGATGAATTCTAAGACTGTTCAAATTTTGGATTTAAATTGGATTTAAATTCAATTTAAATTCAAAAGGTGAGTATTTTAACCGACTCGCAACTTCTAAAATTTCTTATATATGTTAAATTAAATCCTGATGTGATTAGAAATTTATTTATGACTGTTTGGCATATTTTTATCATCATTCCAGTTAAATTGAATTTATTGAATAAAATTGTTGTTTAAATTATTATTGAATATAAACTGCCAGTAAATGCCTGTTATTTATTATCTATTCTATATTGATGTTATTGTTTGAATTGGACGATGATTTTGATAAATGGTTGATTATTGATATTGGATGAATGGATGTTGTATTTTATATTGTTATAAACCGCAAGTTGTTATGCATTTTTATTTCATTCGGGATTGCGGTTTGAAATGATATATAACCGTATTTTTATTTTAAATTACAGATTGAAATGATAAATATCTGTATCACTTGACCATAGGGTGAAAAACTATATACAGACACCGTGGTCTATATATAAAATATTTTGAAATGATTTCTATGGTTTTGTTAAGAAATATATGGTTTTATGAGATATTGATTTGGATATTTTATAAATGTTATTTTATATATAGTTAAATTCTTGGTTTTAAGCTATGTATAAAATTGGTGTAAAGTATAAAAGAAGTTTAATAATAAGGTTTGATTTTTAATAAGATATAATATGGTTAAGTATTTATTTAAATTATATTTCTGGAGTTTATAATGACTTAAATGAGAATAAGGTGGGAAGATAAATATGAAACTGATTTGAAATTTAATATAATTGAGATTTTAAAGGTATGATTTTTTATAACTGGATTTTGGTTTAATATGAATTAAACAAATATTTCAAGTATAAATAAATTGAAGGAAATATTTAGTTATTTGTAATTTGAGTTTTATTTATATGATAATGGATTTATTATGCAAATATTTCAAAACTAAATAATAGAACATTGAATTGTTGAATTGAAATTACTAACCTTAGTTTTGAAATCGTTTAATACTCAGAGTTTGAAATATACTGAAATTGAAATGGTTTAAAGTGAGTTGAAAGTGAGGAACTGAGATTTAATTTAAAGTGAATAAAATTATGAAGTCGAGGAAATCATTTTACTTTATAAAGTAATTTCAAATTCAAACTATTTTATTTTATATACTGTTTGAATATCCAACCTATTTAAGTTTTGGAAGTTATGGTTTAGAAGCTATGAAATTCGAAGTATTATTCTTGAAATGTTATATTTCAAGCGTTTGGATTCGAAATATTATAATTTTGAAAGTGCTATGATTTTGAAAAGGAGATATATTTGAAATAAAAATGATATTATATAGATTTGGGTTTTATAACAATGATATCATATTGATTTCGGTTTTTTAAAATGGAAATGATATCGTATTTAAATGGTTTTGAAATGGATATTATATTCTGGTTTGGAAGTAAATTTAGTTAAAAATGACCGCAGAGTTATAATAACGTTTGGTTGTTAAAGAGAACGGGATCGGAAGTTGTCATACTCTCTGCTAACTCCGAAAACTACTTTAACAACCGTGTACGCGGTGGAGATTCTAGAATGAAGTAGGTTTGTGGTGGCGTTACTTTGAGGTATATACATGGACCCGACTCCCGTGAGTTGGCAAAAGGTGGCTAAAACAGGAGCGATTCCGGGCCAGTGAGGTAGCTCCTCTTATCGGACACACTCCTTCGACATTATATTCTGACTTTGAGATTGATTTGGAGGCCACATTTGATTTTTGATTTTAGGGGTGTGGCTTGAGGTGGGCGGTAGCTGCGCGCTATGCGTCACCACCAGTCCAGATAGTAATTGGTATATCTACCCTGGCATTGCCTTGTGTGCTGTGTCACCTACCCTTGCGTGCCTTATACGATTTTGGATTTCTCCCGTAGCCGGTGGAGTATTTATGGTAGTCTCCTGATCTGAAGATGCGCTGATACTGGATGGACTACTGGGACAATTATTGTGTTAAGAGGAATATTGGATCACTCTTTAACGCTATTTAAAAGTAAGTTTATTTTACTAATAGACATTATTATAATAGCTAAATAATACTACATAGTAAATAGTTTAAAGGATCCTTAGGAGATGTGAATCCCGAGCATCTCTTAAATTACTGCACTCACATTAGACACAAAATAGGAGATGTCAAATCCCGTAAACATCTCTAATGCCGTTACACTCATATTTATTTTCGTTGATTTAACTTACATAAGATCTTTTAGTTCTGACTCGAGTGTTTTGTCTTTTCAATTCGCTCGGGTCAGTCTGAGAATTTCAGGATTCGAAGACTTTATTTCTGGAGGACGAAGACGAAGATTTTATTACTATTATATATATTATATTATTCCACTGCATTCATACTGTTCCGCTGCATTATTTATTATTCGTCGGTATGTGTAACTCTGATATGTGTTGTATAAGTATAATCAAATGTTTTGTAAAACAGCTTCATGAACTGTTATTTGATTATTATATTTTGTCATTCCGCTGTGAGATTCTGTTTTGTTTTATTTCTTTCTCTGTTTTTTCTTATTTACCCCAATAACAATCTGCCCTTTTGTATGGTTTGAGTCTGACGTGTGTGTCTTATCGTCGATTTAAAACGTACAAAAAGACGGGATGTTACAAGTTACCTGATTATAGCTTAATAGACTTAGCTATTTTTATCATTATTATATTATTTTGATTAACCAGTTTGGTTGCAGGAAAGGGTTTGTAAAATATATGTTTTAATGAGGATATTAGTAAGGGGAAACCCGTTCCGCTAAGCGGGGTGGTCTCACTTAAAATCAGCAAACCGATAAGTAATAGTATTATTCACACCAAGCTTTATGTCTGACTCGAATTTTTGTTTTCTTCTTAAACTCTCGGGTGCTCAAAATTGATTTGAGTATACTGAGGGTTAAGGTTTTCAGGTTTTAGAAATTTTGGCGGATAAAGCTTTTGGAGACGAGAAGGTGGTTGATGGATAGATAATTAAGAGTTATAATTTATCTTGTTTTGATTTTGTTGTATATATTAAGTCAGATATGACTATATTGTCTTTGATAAACCAAGGAGCAAATTCATATGTCGCTCTTGGCATATTATCGTAATGATTATATATGATCTTTACTTGGGAAACGATATGGGATTATGTAACTTGGATACGAATTTGTTTTGAAATGTAGTCAATAAATGTTGTTTTTGAAAATCTGTGAATCTGTTCATACTCAAGTGCTTCTGATATTATGAATACGTTAGCATTACCGTATTTTGTCACCAGAAGTTAATAGTATAGATGACTACCAACAATGCTATTTTCGGCCTCAAAATCAAACATCCACAAAACCTAACCCGAGCTCATGGTACGACCTCCGCCCTATGCCAATGCATCCATCTTGCCTCAAGCTTCCTCCCAGTTCCTTCGTTGCTCCCTCAACCACAACATCATTGGAATACCTAAGATGATTGAAAAATTATCATCAACCACCCCACAACTATCCAGACCACAAAAGAACCTGCGGCCAACACCAAAAATCATGTCTTGCCGCCACGAACACTACCCAACTCTTCTATTTTCATATCATATTCGTTAGAAAACGGCCATTATTTGATAACCATTGTTATTGGACAATTTCTATCACCACACTCGACAAAATGACGAGCGACTAATTTTAGAAAATACTAGATATGATAATGAACACCTTTGTTAGTAGAAGTTTTGTCAAAGTGTTGATGGTTTGCGAGATAATAATTTTTGAAGTTTTGAGAGGGGTGTAGTTTTCTTCTTCTAGGGAATGGGAAAATAAAAGTAGAGAAGAAGAAAGAGATGCAGAAGTGGCCAAGTGAAGCGAAGTGATGATGTGCACACTTATAACCAAACCAAGTCATTGACGCTAACTTAAGAAAATCACAAAAAATTCAATACAACAATCATATTAAGAGCAAACCACATTAACGACTTTTCGTAAAAATATTCTGATTTGATTTAAAAAAGTTTTGAAAAGAAAGTTTTGCAGTACTCCGCTACACAATATCATATTTGCGTACGTACAGCGTACAGCGGAAATAAAAATACGCTTATACACAACAATGCGATACGATTACCAAAAAACAATAAAATACACTAGTTATCTTATTCTGTGAAATTTTTAAAAATAGAACCATTTGCCATAATATACATCGAATAATAATTTAAATATTTTTCAAATTAAAAATAATGGAAAAATCCTATAAATCCATTTAAAAATATATCATTAAAAATCAAGTCATTTTATTAAAAATTGAGTTTTTTACTATTAATTACATTTGAATCAAATTTGAATATTTATATTAATTAAATATTCAAATTTGAAACATTAAAAATTCCGCATCATTACACGTACGCATTATTTGTTTTTGGTTATAATTTTTATAATAGTATTGTAACAACCCGCCATTCACGACTTTTCGATTTTACATTCGAGTCAATGCTTGAATCTGAAAGACCATAAACAATTGATTGTTATAATGAAATAAAGTAAACTAGTATTCAGAGCTATATACTTTAATTACAACTTTTGGAAACTTACCATGGAAGGAAAAACATATGACATGATAAGTTTAATAGACGAAATATCTCGATAATACTAGATAATCTTGTAAGAGTCGGTGCATCAAGTAACAATAACACTTTCATACCCAAGTGGTTCAACTTAGGTACACAATACCATTATAGTAGAAAGCACAATAAAATAACTATATGGAGTGGCCACCATCGTTACCATGCATCAAGAATTCTTTTTGTATCCTGTCAACTTATCAAAATATATATACCAAAGGAAATAGAGGTGTTCAAATATATGTCTGTATGAGTAAGAAATATCACTCAATTTAAAATATTAACATGCTAATAAAACAATATTATGGACTAATACTACACATAACTTAACTTATTCATTGTGGCACGTATCTATCGAGTTAGTCCATCATAATACAATATATCAATGGTAAGTACTCCGAGCTTAATGTTACATAAGCTACGAAATTTATATAGGTCATATGGTGTATTATAGATGTAACCACCTGAATTGGCCTGATGCCCAAAATACTCAAATTGGATAAACATACAAAATATCGAGATAAATAAGAAGAAACAACATCTCGATGGTGGAATGGTACAATCAAATACCATGTCCTACCTCCAACATTTAACTCACTAATAGGAACATAAGAAAATCAGTCAACATTCAAATCTTCCCAGCTTATCGATGGAATAACTAGATTCAATTATCAGACTACTAACCAACTGTACAAAACATTTAGATGAATGTCTCCGTCTCTCTCTGATTCCCATATCAAGTATGAGCATATTGTGATACCTATATATAGTAGCCAATCGAAATCATGCCAACACATCTAATAATGTTTAACCTGCTTGTCATAGCATGAAATGTTACAAAGCTCATCAATATAATATGTCACATTATAGTACACCACAATATAATGCTTCATATCCTAACATCACCACATGCATCAAATAAAACACCTAACAACATCTACAAAGGGCCTATGGGGTACAGGTTCAACCTCATATTGAAATAGGTCAACAGTGGACTGATTAAGTAGAATGGTTGACTGATTGTATGAGAAATTAATTCCTTGGCATTTAGTCGAGTGGTCCCCAAATTTCAATCAATTAGTGCAAATTTTAGTTGATTGAAACCCATTAAGTTTGCACTATAAATTCTCATGTTTCCATATGAAAATAACTATTTGACTAGTGATTTTTGGGCAATCGGCTGGTTAGTTGTGAAAGCCGGTTTTCTTACCTTTTCCTTGTTTTTCAGTAAGTATTCTTATTTGTTTTCATGCAAACATTACATACCCTTAATTATACATTGTTTAACCATATTAAAACATATTTTATGACTGTATTAACATTACACTATGTTATATTCATGCTATATGGTTTTAACGTGTCACTAACCATATTATTATCTCTGATCACCACATTTACTTAACTTTTTCCCTAAGGTATTGTTATGACTGTTATTAATATGTTATTAAGATAATTACATATTAACATAATTACAACTTCATTATCATGTTAACTAAGTCTAACTAAAACACATTCTTTGTTCTTAAATCATTATAAGTATGTTGCACAAAATTTACCGATCTATAATTCATTAATTTAACCATAGCTTATTCCTTTTTACATAAGCTCAATGTCTCAAATCATATCTAATTGCCAACTTACATTTCTTACCACACGTCCAAATGCCAATATCCAGACTTAGGTGTATTATATCATCTATATCATAAGTAAGGGCACTTACCTAACGTGGGCCATAAGTAATGAAATGTAAGCATATATAATATTATACATCTTAATTAACACTTTCTCATTCACTTTTCACCTAGAAAATCTCCCAAATCGAATTGAATCTTCTTGATCTTTGTTATCCAAAAATGTCCTAGCACCATTCTCCATGAATGGAGTCAAATTTGATATCTTCACATAGCCCTCAGTAAATTGATTGGCTTAGCCCAAAATGTATTAAAATTGATTATGTGATGCTCTTGGAATTGTATATCTAGGTTTAGATAATGATTTCATTTGTTTTTATTGAGAAGAGAAGTGGATAGTTATGAATGTACATAATATAAGAAATTGAACAACTATTCTATGTCACATTAGACACCTATGGGCCTTCAGACCCTAACTTTTCCCGAATCAAAGCCGAATACTAATCTGGTCATAACTCCCAATAACTTGATTTGATTAAATCGTTCAAATAATGAAACTTGACCAAAAGAATACAATCTTCACAATGGTATAAGTTCCATCATCTAGTTTAGTTATTTGTGAAAATTACCACTTTTCCCCTCATTGTATAATATTACCAAATTACCCTTTATTAAGTTATTAAAACTTAAAGGGTGTTACAAGCAATACATACACACACATAAACTCAAATCATGGAAAAAGCAACATATATTAAATGTTTCTTTAAAAAAATAGTTTAAGCTAAAAATAAAAATAATATTATTATTTATAATTTTAGTACATCAGTGCGTGTTTATATAAATATAAATATATATATTCTCATTCAGTTTAACTATTATACAATGTTTTAAATAAAGAAGAGATAAAGTTATATACATTCACACACACATACGTACGTACACATATACACATAAATTTTAATATATAGTCGATTTATATGTAAATATACATATGATTCACACTCACACACATATATATTCACATGCATATATAATACTAATATGCATATACTACTTACAACTAACATATGTATATGCACAGATATGAATCTTAATAACTATGCATTTACATACTTACATATATATATAGGTAATTATAATAATTATACATATAAACATACATACATATAACATGTACACATGCTATAATGACCTGTATTTTACGTATTGGAAGATTGTAAAATATTTTCATACTATATGATTCTATAATATTGGACTCTTAGGGATATTTTACATACCTATAATTTTTTTCGAATTTTTATGCGACCATTTTGACCAAGGAAACCTTGTTTGGGCTATAACTTTTGATAGAAGTCTAATTAGGATCTCAAACCAGTTCCTTCAAGATGATGGCTCACCATTCCGTAGAGTGGTCATAATAGAAAAACAGACTTATGATTAGGAAGTTATGCCTGTTTTAAGTTTAGACAGCTACCGGTTAGTATTAATGTATAATTAATTAAGCCCATAAATAGGAACATTAGTCTAATTCGATATTACTATACATAGAGGATTGTATGAATCAAACTAAAACTTTTCCTTCTTTCTAGATCAGATCTGAACCATAATTATCCCTAGATTCATCAGAAATCACACAAACTACTCTCTAAATCATTAGTAAGAGAGAAGATTATCAATTAGAAGAAAGAGACCATCGTTTTGATTGATTTTCATTTCTTCCTATTGTTGTCTACATTGGACCTAAGCAAGAATGGTTGATTTTGGTAATTAGCGAGTGATTTATGCCTTCTCACTATCCGTTGCAAGTTTATATGGTACAATTGCATGTTTTAACATGATTTTTGCCCTTAGAACCTTTTCTAGCTTTAATTACAAGTTATCATTTGCTTATGACCTAAATTTGTGAATCTTTGAAATGGTTTTCAAATATGGTTTGGTAATTCTGTTTATCCACATTCATATGTGCCTGTAATATGTAAATTTAGATTGGAATTGGTTTGTTTATCACATTCTTATGTATTGCTTATACGAATGGATGTATATGCATGTTATTCTATGCTTGTATGCTATGCTTTAATGTTTTTTGCTGGTATTTTGGATGCTTAGGAAAATGTGTTAGTGAATTTGGTAAATCGAAGGCAAAGTTGGTCACAATTAGACGAAAATTAGAGAAAAGGCTCTGAGACATAAAGGGAACTAGTAGCTAAAATCGCAAGTCCAAATTGACTAAGTGCATAACTTGATACTAAGTTGTTTAACTCAGTATTGAGTCATTTCTATAGCTCAGTTGAGTCGGCGACTTTGGGGATCACTAGGCGTTTCCTTGTAGGGGTGAACCAAGGCAAGTTACAAAGGATTGGCTAACTGTTGGGTATTATGCCAAGTTGTTTCTAGAAATTGGAGTTAAATGCTTTGGGTTAGGGGCTGAGTTGTTTTGATGGATGTGTCTGCATCTAAAGCATCTAGGGATGGAGTACTAGAAGCAAGGAAGGAGACTTAGCCAAAATTGGCTGAGTATACGGGTCGGTACCGGGTTGATTAACTTAGTATCGAGTTATTTTGGTTGGTCCAATTGATGTGAAACTTTGGAGGAATGGAGGAATGGAGTAGAGGTTTTGGCTTGTTCGCATTTGGTTGGATGGCAATGTAACAACATGATAAAAGCTATGTACCTTCGGTTTGTGACTCGTGAAGGGAGTAGATATTGAAGATTGCAGCTTGAAAAAAGAGGGAGCCATGGATGGGGAATGTGAAGGGTTCTGGATAATAGAAACTAGATTAAGCAAAGGAAGGGCTTGGATCCAAATAGAGAAAAGGAGGGCTCATATGTATGTAATAAGGAATCATTTATACTCGGAGTGTTTTCTATTGTACTTGAAGTAGGGGTATTATAAGTGGGGACGCCCATGGATCAATGAAGTGGATCTGAATATCCTGGACTAGTGGCTTGGGGTATAGTGTCTAGCTTTGGGCTTCGTGACATAAGAGTACACGAATACCATGATTTCCATTAGCCGTTGACTGTAAGGAGGCCATAAGTGTTATTATATATTCATAGCACATGGAGTGATAGTGGGGATTGCTTGATGAATGTTATGGTTGCTTTAGTTACTTTCTAGGCTAGGATATAACATTGGAAGTAGGTATTGGAGATAAGAATACCTAAAGTGCTGATATCCTTATTGTGGGTAGAGTACCTTTATGATATTTGAAGAGTAGCATATTATGATGTTATATGCTAACTCTTTTGTTGCAAGGAGAGGTCAAGTATGATTTGTCTACCTTTGTTCCTTATTATATTTACTTATATAGTATTTTGGAATTTATTTACTGCTCATACAAAACTATTGTCTAACCCAAGGTTTTATGCTTTGTTTCTTATTATATTGGGTACCCTTTAATGAGTAGACTAGATAATAGGTCTACGTGACGCTGTCGTTGGGTGGAGGACGAGCTGGATGGAGCTCTCTTGTATTGTATACTTATATGGATTTCTATGCTTATTTCGCTATGCAGCCCTAGAAAGCCTTAGTAGTGACTTCTTATTTTCTTATTATGAGACAGTTATTGGGTTTATTTATGTTGTATAAAATCTACTATTTTGTATATAACTCTATGGATCTATGTTCTAATGATTTGTTCATATTGTTATCACTGTCTCTCATGTTATATCTATGAAATTATATTTCACCCATGCGCTGTGAGATATATATAACAGGCTATATGTTATCTTTGCTTCATTTTAAACCTTGTCGATTGAGCATGGCTACAACATAGTATTTTGATATTATTAGTGCTGATGGTATAAGGCGGTTGTCACATTTGGTATCAGAACTTTGGTTACATGATTAACCTGAGTTGATACCAAGATCCAATAGGGATGAGGATAGAGTTATCACCTTAGACTAGATCGTGTGTGTATGTGTATGACAAAGTTTGTATTTATTATATATTTTGGTTTTCAAAGCTATATTGTAATATATTATATAGTATAATTTGCATGCACACGAGCATCCTAAATACAGTTTTCTTTTTGAGAGATTGATCATTCTTATTACAGATTAAGAATAAGCCAACATATAAGAAATACTGTGAAGAATTTTGCTTTGGTCGTTGAGGAAGGAGCAGGGTCAAGAGTTGCTACACTAAAGTTCAAGCGATGTTGAATGCTATGATGGCAACTATGATAAGGAATGTTTAGGCTACTGCTCTTGGTGTGGCTATAAGAGGAGGTGCTCCTATGTAAGTGCCTAGAGCTGATTTCACCAAGTTGAGCAAGCACTATTCTACGCTAGGAGGAAAACAATTCCATGGAATGGAGTCAGCCATAGAAGTGCAGCATTGATTGGATACCTACAAACGCAGCTTTACTGATATGGAGGTGGATGATGCTATGAAGAGGGAACTGGCCTCTAGGAAACTTCAAGGACAAGCTATGAACTGGTGGAAAGCCATTACCATGCTACACCAGAAGATCAGTTTACTTGAGTCTAGTTCAAAGCAAGGTTTGAAGAGAAGTTCATATCGGCTGCTCAGAAGTCAGTACTGTTTAGGAAGTTTACTGGTCTCAAGCAAGGGAAAAAGTCAGTCTCTGAGTATGTTGTAGATTTTGATGCTTAATCGAAGTATGGGATGTAATTCATCGACACTCCATTGAGAAAGAATGAGCAGCTCATCATTTGTTTGGATGACTGTTTGGAAGAGAAGCTAGTAGACCATATAGATGAACCATTCGAGAAACTTGTTCAGAAAACTCTCCGTTGTGAAAATCTATATCCAAAGGCTATAATACATGTTTTCATTTCTATTAAGAAGGAAGTGTGTAAACCAAAAAAGGCAGTGGATGCAAGAAAAAGTGAAACGAAAAGAGGAAGAAGTCTCAAGGGAAAAATAGCTAGAAGAAGATAAGTGGGAACCTACTTACTATAGGTGCAACGAGAAGGGTCACTTGGTTAGGGATTACAAATTGAGGAAGAAGAAGAAGCTCTATAATTGTGACAAGCCTATTTGAAGAAGGATTGTTCAGAAACGGTGAAGCATAAGAGGGTTGTGAAAGCATAAGCTTTGGACGCTGTCCCGACTTTGTCGAATGCTCCCTCCGCGAAAGAGAAGGGAAAGGAAATTGTTATTCAAGGTACACTTTCCATTAAAGATATTTCCATTCATGTTTTTTGATACTGGGGGCTTCACATTCGTTCATATCCTGTGACCTAGTAGACATATTGGGATTGAGACTTAATATGGTAGACTAACCCCTAATTGTGACGAACCCTATTAGAGGCTCTACTAGCCTTTCCATGGTCTATTGTGGCTTAGTGTTAACGAGTCATGGATGCTTCTGTTTGTGATTGCTTTATCTTGAATTTTATTGAGTTTGGCATTATCTTAGGAATGGACTGGCTCAAAAAGTATGCAGTGATAGTGAATTGCGAGAAGCTATTGGTGATAATAGAATATCAGATGGTAGTGATTGGCTGCCTATCAGAGGATGGAGTGATGATTGGCTTTCTATACTCGCTTGAGGTTCCATAAGAGGGGTTATCATCTGTCCCTATCATTGGAGAGTATCCGAATGTATTAAAGGAATTGACCGGTTTGCCACCATATAGAGAGATTGAGTTTCGGATAGACTTAGTGAAGGAAACCGGACCTATAGTTATTCCTTTGAGGTGTATGACACCTAAAGAGCAAAAGGAATTAGAGGTGCAAGTGAATAACTAATTAAGGAGGGGGTTCGTTTGAAGGAGTATGGGATGCATCTATAGTAGTCGCGACTAAAGCGGATGGCTCTTTGAGATTGTGTGTGGATTATCATGAACTGAGTAAAGTAATGAAGAAGAACAAATATCCTCTCCCACGCATTGATGATTTGTTTGATAACCTTCATGGTGCGAAAGTGTTCTCACAAATGGATTCGGCAATGAGATTTCATTAGCTTAGAGTAGCAAAGGAAAGCATGTCTATTACTGCATTTCTTATGCCATTAGGTTTTATGAGTGATTGGTGATGTTGTTTGGGTTAATCAACGCTCAGGAAAACTTCGTGGATTTCATGAATCGGGTTTTCAAAGACCAATCGAACAAGTCCATGCTTATGCTCGTGGATGATATTCTAATATATTCCGGAATCGAAGAGGAGCACAAAACGCACTTGAGGATTGCGTTAGAGGCATTGAGAAAGCACAAGTTGAGAGCGAAGTTCTCTAAGTGTCACTTCTGAAAAAGAATTGAGATTCTTGAGTCACGTCATTTTTAGACAGGGTATAGGAGTGGATCCTGCGAAGATGGCAGCTGTTTAATGGAACTAGCCCAATAATGCTACAGATGTGACATTTCGTAAGATTGGCAGGATATTATAGGCGATTGATCAAGGACTTCTTAAAGATAGCAGCACTATTGACCAATTCGACGAAGAAGAATTAGACTTTTGTTTAGGACACGAAGTGTGAGCATGCGTTTGTGAGTCTGAAAGAGAGGTTGAAGAGTGCACCAGTATTGACCATTCCAAATGGGAATGAGGAGTTGACGGTATATACAGATGCCTGGAGTATTGGATTAGGTGCAGTGTTGATGTAGAGAGGAAAACTTGTTGTTAAGATAGTCGATGGCTAAAGCTACATAAAAGGAATTATCCGACACATGATTTAGAATTAGCGGTAATAGTTTTTGCTTTGAAGATATGGAGGAATTATCTACTAGGAGAAAGCTTTAAGCTATTTATGGACCACGAATCATTGAAGTCTTAGAAGGATCGTTAACAATAGTGGTCAGATTTCTTAGCCTCCTATGATTTTATCATTTTCTATACACTAGGAAAAGGGAATGTAGTCATCGATGCATTGAGTAGAAGACATGCTCATTTGGAAGCAATTTTCTTAGAGTGGAAGCAGACTGAGTACATTGGTGGGTATGATTTCAGACCTCATTGCAAGCTAGAACCAGAGGTGTTGGCAAGTTTGTCGATTAGACTAATTCTAATAGAAAGGATTGATGCTAATCAAAATCAAGATGCTAGGCTGGTAGAGGTCATAACAAATATAGTAAAAGGAACAGAGACTAAGGATATAAAGCAATAAGGACTCAACCGAGAAGGTTAGCTCTGTAAGGATGGAAGACTGTTTGATCCTGGTATTGATGGATTGCAAGATGAAGTTCTACGAGAATGTCACCATTCTATGTTGACAATACATTCTGGAGGTAATAAAATGTATTGGGATATGAAGCAAACCTATTGTTAGGAAGGTATGAAAAAGGCTATTTGGATATTCATCTCGAAGTGTATGAATTGCCAATTAGTAAAGGCAAGTTAAAGAAACCTAGTGCCTTGTTGCAACTGCTAGAATTTTCGAGTGGAAATGGGAATAAGTATCGATGGATTTTATTAATGGACTACTGAAGACTCAAGCAGAGCATGGTAGCATTTGGGTTATGGTTGATCAGTTGACCAGGAGCGCTAGATTTATACCCATTAAGTTAAATAGAATGGCATCCAAGCTGGCGGAGTTGTATGTAAAGTGGATAATATGATTTCACGGTGTGTCAAAGAGCATTATGAGTGACTAAGACCCATTGTTTACCAATGGGTTTTAGAAGAGCTTACAAGAGGCATTAGAGACTAAGCTGCATCTTAGTATGGCTTACCACCTACAAACAGATGGGTAGACCGAGAGTGTAAATCGTATATTGGAAGATCTCTTACCATCATACATTATAGATTCTAGAGGAGCATGGGATGACAATCTACATCTGGTGGAGTTTGCATACAACAATAGTTATCAGTCGAGTATTGGTGTGGCTCCTTATGAAGCATTGTATGGCTGACTATGTAACACTCCTTCATGTTGGTGGGGAACGGACGAGAAACTGATACTAGGGTCAAATGCGATTAGAGAAACTTTTGAAAAGATTGTGATCATTTGACAACAAACGAAAGATGCCTAGGATCGATAGAAGAGATACATTGATAAAAGAAGTAGAGATTTGGAATTTTTTATAGGGGATATGGATTTTGTGCAGGTATCTCCTTTGAAGAAATGTAGTTCGATTTGGTAATAAGGGGAAGTGGGCACCTAGGTTCATAGGTCCTTTTATGATAGCATAAAGGATTAGGAAGTTAGCAAAATGTATTTTATGTCTCCTACGTATTTAAATTTGTGCATGACTTGGGTGTGACGATTACACTGGATCAAGTTGACGATGTTGAGATAGAACTAGAAGTTTCGAGGTCTCGTAGGCCGGTTTATATTGTTGGACACGATATGAAACAACTTAGGAGAAAGTCAGTTAAGCTAGTAAAGATACAATGGAGAAGAAGTGATGATGATTGTACGTGGAAAATTGAGAAGAGCATGAGGACTACGTACCCAGAGCCCTTTGAATGGTAAGATCCATCGTTTATCGTATCTACTTTCTGACAGTCGCGATGCTTGGATACCAAATGAAAAAAGCTATGTTATAGGATAGAGTAATATGGATAAACTACTTGTGCGGAATAAAATTATCAAACAGTAAATGCAGTATTTGAATTTCTATAAAAATTGGATTTAGACTTTACTCAAAATTTAGTACTAGAACTAACATATTTACCATACACGAAAGAGTATTTAGTGCTATTTCTATGATCAGTTTTATTATATCCTAAACCACTTTTATCATGTAAAGGTCTAGAACTAGATATAATCATGTTTAAATCATTTTGACCTTTATTAAATTTTGTAACTTTAGTGTTAAGTTTATCAAATTTAGCTTTAAAGTCACAATTATTATTTTCAAAAGAAATATTACTATTATTCAAAGTATCAGTTTTCTCATTTAATTTAGAATTCTTGTTTCTTAACGTAAGGTTCTCATTTTTGAGAAGGAATTTTGAGTTTCTGTACGTAAGGTTCTCATTTAGAATTCTTGTTTCTTAACGTAAGGTTCTCATTGTTGAATTCTGTAATCTATTTATAGTGTATAAAGAGTTGCAACTATAGATGAAAAGTTATATTGAAAAGAACAGGTGCAACCATTGATTTTGAAAACAGTTCTCTTCGGTGAAGAGAAGCATCTATTCATGAAATAGCTGTTAAGAATTTCAGACTTCTAAATAAAACAATTCAGACTTCTGAATTAAGTTGAAACGAAAACAGCAAGGAAATAAGCTATTTCTGGCCTTATTCAGCCATTTGAATATTTTCATTCAGACGTCTGAATATTGTGGAACCATAATTTTGTTTCAGCATTCATACATCTGAATGAAATTATTCAGACGTCTGAATTTAGCCTGTAACCAAAAATTACTATAGCTCAAATGGTTAGAGCACTTGCTTTCTGAACTAGTGACCGGGTTCGCGTCCCACTCCATGCAATTTTTTGAAAATTTGATTTTCATTTAAAATATGAATGTATATGTGTGTATACCATTTGGAGAAGATTTTAACATTTGTGAACTCTACACACGACACTCTATGACTAATAATACTTGGTTTGTCACCTTCGTCTTGTTCTATCGTGTATATCTCTTCTTGTATCTCCATATACATACTTTCATCCTTTTTTTAACTATGTATCTTCATTTTGAATGTATTTATTTATCTATTTTTGATGCTCATGTACCTGCAGATTAGCTTAGAGATTCTTTGGCATAATTATATAGTTGTTATCATTAAAATCCAACAATTGAGGTTCTAACACTTTCCGCATCACATTTGGTAGGTTAGTACACTACATGATAGGGTAAGTTTACTATTGATTGCATGTTTGATATGGTTGATGGTTGCATATGGTTGTTAGCCATGCAGAGTAACTATGGTTGCTTATTTCTTGACTAGTTTAGGAATTTGAGGGTAAAATTCCTAAAGGGTGACAATATAACGACCCGTATTTTTGCATATGGGATGATTTAAAATATTTTTATTTTATTTATATGAGATCATGTGATTCTATAATCGTGGGATATGACTCTTGTGGACATTTTACATGTCTATGATTTTTTTTTCCATATTTCTATGTGACCATTTTGACCTTGTAAACCTTATTTGGGCTTTAATTTTTGATCTGAGTCAAATCAGGGTCTCAAACTAGTTCTGTAACGACCCGGAATTTTGACAGCATATTTTAATGACAAGTTAATTTAATTTAAATTAAATATAAGCTTGTCAATGTTAAAATGATGAGATATTAATTATTTACTAGCATATATGAGTTTATAAAAGAAAGTTTGATTTGAAAATTTTAAAATTAAATACTTCAAAACCATTTAAAACAAATCGGTTTTATTCAATAAAATCGAATCAAAGAGTTAACATTTTATTATTTGATAATTTATATGGATACAATGTTAGTTTTTAAGATGATGAAATTTATATTAAACATAACATGGAAAAACAAGTATGAATCATAATTATAAACACTAGTATAAACCAAAAATTTTAAAATATAAAATATAACTAACAATATAAATATACGAATATAAGTTATAACTAGGAATATAAACTTTACATATGAAATATTATGAATCTAATACCTGGAAATCTGAAGTACAAGTGGAATAAAATTAATTTAGTCAAGATAATAACCTATAAAACTCATTTGTATAACATAAACCTTTTAACCAAAGCCTTTTACATTGCTGAATATCATGTAGACATGTTAAATGCATAAGCTATAGAGATAACCTGTAACACATTTCTGTAATAAACATATATATGCTGTTATACAGCTTATAGGCATGAGAAAAACAGGTTTTCACTTCAAATATAATAAAAATCAAAGCTGTGTCTTATAGGATATGCTAGCCGAAATAAAAGAAATATCTTTGTACAAAACAAAATAAGTATCAGTAAAACATTTATTACATGTTGTCATAATTAAGAACCAAAGCATTAATTAGTATAACTTATTGCTCAACAAGTACATGCAGCCGAAATCCATATATCATTTCATACTGCAGATGTTTAATTAGCCAATAAGAAGAAAAATGGAAATACAAACACATATAACTGTCCAGTTAAAGCCTACTGCATAATAGCTCTATATATATATATATATATATATATATATATATATATATATATTCAACATACCATCAGTTCATTTAAAAACACTAAAACTAAGCCTAAAATCAAACCTGAAAACACATCTAGTTGCTTTGCAAATATATGTTAATTTAAAACAGAAAATCAAACAAAGAGAAAGGAAACAGAAGACAGGAAAGGAGTTTCAGGGAACTTTCAACTGCAGTATCTTCACTTACTGTTCAAATTTGCCTTTGGGTGAGTAAACATATAAATTTGCAACTTGTTTTTTTTTTAAAAGCAGTATGGTATTTCATAAAATATATGGTAGTATGTGTTTCATGATGATATGGTTCTGTGTTTGCAAATATTCATTTCATCTCTGCTCTGCTGTATGTTACTCTGTTGTACAGTACATGCTTTTGATCTAAATATAAATTAGGCTCATCAAATAGTGTTAATCTGTAAGTATTTTACTTTAACAATAGGATTTAAAGATTCTTAACTAGTTAATTAAACTAAGTATAATAAATATACCTCTGTAACTAGTTTAACAGATATTTTACTTGTGCTTTGATAAATTTTTAATGTCATAAATTACCAATTCAAGTTTATATCATGAATCATTATCAAAAGATATGATTTTTAAAGGTTGAATGGGAATTTTTAGATCAATACATCAAGAGCAGTTTGATGTTGAACCAGAATTGAACTTTATCAAAGTTCTCGAAATCTACTCAATATAAAATGCTAAAATTTAATCTGAAGTTAGCACAAAGATCTGTGATCTTAAGAAAAATATTGAATGATTTTTCCATTTCATAGATTTGGGGTATGAGGTCATTATAGGGTTTTACTGCAGGTTTATGTTCATGTCAATAAAATTGGAAATTCGACTCGTACCTATGATCGAGTAATTCATGGCTTAGTGGGAAGGTTGTTAGGGACGTTGACATGGTGTAGACGAGTTTGCATCATCTCCGGTGGTCTGCGTTTTGGTGGCGAGGCGTTTGCTTACCGTGAGGTTGATTGTTTTCTTACGTTCGAACTGTCGTTTTTCGAATGCGAATCTTGATTGGTGCTGTGACTTTGTTTTCCTCGTATTCGTTCTATTTGGGATTCGCTCGAAGCCATGGAAGCTTGCCGGAGCCACGAGTGGCGTTGTACACGTGTACAGATTGGTGGCGTATCATCGTTTGCATGGGAGGGCGCTGTCTCGAGTTATACTCGAGAATTTTGGCTAGATGCTCCAGGTTTTGTTTCGTGTGAGTTTTTGTGCGATATTCACTGATGTTACTTAAGTATAATTGAACTTGCTGTAAAATTTAAATGAGGGAAGAAGGTGGTAGTCGCGTACCTGAGTGGGGTCTCGATGGATTGGGTGAGTTGCTCGAAGGATTACGCGTGTGGTATCAGGGGATCTCGGGCTTTTATGTTTGAGTACAAGTTTTTATAAAATTTGTTGATAAATATAGGTTTCAGTATGGAATCACAATGAAAATAAATACTATTCAAAGTTTAAGTTTAAACTTAATTCAAGTGTAATTAGCTTAGTTAAGACTTACCATCAGTTTTAACTCGTGATTAATTATTTAAATTAACTAATTACTTTTGTTTAAGCTTAATCATGTTTTTAAAATCTTGTTAATATTAAGTAACAAATTAAGTAAATTAACAAATATTTTCTCAGGAGTAATATAACTGATATCAAAATTCAAGAAGACTCATATGTTAGTTATGTGAATAACCAATAGTTATTGATTGGGTTCAGATGTAATTAAGGGTAATTACTTTGTGATGATAATGAGTAGGGTATTATAAGAAATAAATGTAATTGTAATTAACTACGTAAGTTAATTTATGAATGATTAATAGTTAATTAATCGAGTAGTTTAATTAAGAATAAATAAAGGACTAAGGAAGTAATCAGCAGTTAATAAATGGTAATTAAGTTGATTAATAATTAAGATTTTAAATTAAATGGCTAATTAAAGTAAATAACCAAGTTAAGAAATAATTAGGTAATTGATAGTTTGGAATAAAATAAGTATGTAATTATGACTAAATGATTAATTAAGAAATCATTAATTAAACAATCCGGAGTGAAATAAGTAATTAATTGTTAACTTATGGTTAAGTAAATAGAGTTAAATGATTAACTCTCAGGTAATTAATTCTAAATTTAATTAATTACAAATAAGACCTAAGATGACTGCTTATGGGTTGTTATGTTGAATATCTGATTATGATATTTATGTGGTGATATTCTGTGATGCTCTATGTTTCGTTATCTCTATGATGCTTGTATATGTTTTATCTGTGATAAATGCTATGTTAGTTCTGATATTAAATTGAACTGTTAAGTTAAATAGACAACTTGGCCCTTATAATGGCGTTTGGATTCGATGAGACCGGGATCGGAAGAATCAAATTTGATTCTCCGAAAACCACATCAATCCAATTTAAACGTTAGGTCGTGAATCCTGAAATGAAGATCGAGATTGTGTTTTCAGAATGCAAGGGTTATCGTCGTTGACTCTGAGGGTGATTCCAAAATGAGTGCAACGAGATAATGCCTTCGGTTTCGTTCGAACCCGGAACGAACTTGTATGGATTGAATGCTTTCAACACATCGTCAGGCGGATGATGAGCATTCTAAGAATAATGTTCAATAAAGGTAATCGTAACCTCAAGCCTCATCAACCGGGAATGGCTAAAACAGGGGAGGTGCAGCAAGGTTAGGTGGGTCATGCCCAAGCAGGACAAGATATTTCCCCTGTCTAGAAGTCCCTTTTTATATTTCGGCTTAGTGGGCGGTTGCTAGCTACAACCGCGGGGTTTATCTTGTTCAGGACTATTCAGCAAGGAATGGTTCCGGCCTTGTGTTGCAGGGGATGAAGGGAGTAATCCTCGGTACGGTGATCTAGGCCCCGTACTGTGACGGGCGGTACCCCAGTAGCCCTGCAATTGTTGGAAATCCATTTTCCCTACGAGACCCTACGGTTTTGATTTGTATTACCCACTTTTGTGGCTAGTAGTTGGAATTTAATGAATGTAACAATTTCGGCTATTTTCTATTTACTTGAAAACCCTAGACACTATTATAATATCACTGGATTTCCTATGAAATGTTTTGGTTAGCGTAAGGTAAGAACTTACCCGTATTTATTTGTGGGAAGTCTTACGTGATACCTTTATTTTCAAATGTTTTTCAAGTTAAACAACTTTAACCCGTTTACTCATACCAGACCCATGTCTGACCCGGAGTTTATTTTTGTTTTCCATAAACTCTCGGGTACCCAAATTTTTACGGGTAGCCAAGGGATTCAGGTTAGCTTTGACGAATTCTGGAGGAGCAATGGAGCAGGAGGCTTTAGTGTTGTAGATAAATATATAGTTCTACTGTGTTAGTATCTCTGAGTCATATTGTATTGAGTTGTATTAACTAGACAGGAGTTTATAACTGCCTAGTATGTGATGTATTGATATTGTATAACTCTGATATATGTATTAAACTATGTAATATTTAAGTGATATATTATATTTTGTTCCGTTCCGCTGTGAGATTCTTTTTTTGTTGTTCTTTCTTCTTCCTTCTTTTCTATTTTCTCATCCCTTTCTTTCTTAATGATGATACGTCTTTCTGGTGGTAGAAGGGCGGGTCGGCACAAGTTCCATGGATTTAGGTTGATGGTTTATCATTATGTATAGTGTCATTATAGGAAAATGGTCTTATGGATAGGAAGTAATGTCTACGCTAAATTTAAATAGCTGTTGGCCAGTATTAGTGTATAATTAATTAAGCCATTAAGTAGATCCATTAGTCTGATTTGAGATTATTATAAACAAAGGGATGTAAGAATCAATTTAAATTTGTTTTCCTCTTTCCCAAATTATACTTAAACCCCCAGTAGCCTTAGTTTCATCCAAAATCACATAAATTACTCTCTAAATCATTAACTAGAGAGAAAACCATCAATTAGAAGAAGGAGATCGTCATTTTGGTCGATTTGCATTGGTTTCTATTGCAGTCTACATTGGATCTAGACAAGAATTGGTTTATTTTAGTAATTGGCAATGGTTCATGCCTTCTCACTATCCTACACAAATTTATTTAGTATAATTGCATATTCTAACATGTTTTTTGGCCTTAAAAACTTGTCCAACTTTAACTACATGTTATCATATGCTTATGATCTACACTTGTGAATCTTTGAAATTGTTTTTGAAAATGATTTGGCAATTCTCCTTAGCCATATTCATTTGTGCATGTAATATGTAGATTCATATTAGAGTTGGTTTATTCATCACATTCTTATGTATTGCTTGTATGTTGTGCTTTGATGTTATTTGCTAGTGTTTTATATGCTTAGGAAGATAAGTTGGTGAATTTGGTAAATCAGAGGCAAAGTTGGTTGAAATTGGACGAAACTTGAAGGAGAGGTTCATGAGCATGGAGGGAACTAGTTGCTAAAATCATAAGTCCAAATACACTAAGTGCATAACTCGGTACTGAGTCATTTAACTCGATATCGAGTTATTTCTATAGCTCGGTTGGGTCGGTGACTTTTGGGATCTCTAGGTGGAGGCTAGTAGAGATGGACCAAGGCAATTTCTAAAGGATTAGCTAAGTGTTGGCTATTATGTCGAGTTATTTCTATAACTTGCAGTTGAATGCTTTGGATTGGGAGCCGAGTTGTTTTAATGGATAGGTCTAGGTCTAAGCATCTGGGAGTGGAGTACTAGAAGCAAGGAAGGAGATTGGCAAAAATTAGTGAAGTATATGTCTTGGTGTCGAGTTGTTCAACTCGATATCGAGTAATTTTGGTTGGTCCAATTGATGTGAAACTTTTAAGTAGTTGAGTAGAGGTTCTGTAGATCATGCTGGAGGTGTTAGCTCATTCACATCAGGTTGGATGGCAATGTAACAACATGATAAAAGCTAAATGTCTTCGGTTTATGACTCGCGAAGGGAGTAAGTACCGAAGATGGCGGCTCGATAAGGAGGGAGCCGTGGATGGGGAATGTGAAGGCATTTGAATAATGGAAATTCGATTAATCAAAGGAAGTGTCAGGATCCGAGTGGAGCAAAGAAGGGCTCGGATATATATATATGCTAAGGAATCGCTGGTACTCGGAGTGTTTTCTGTTATACTAAAACTAGTGGTATTATAATTGGGGCGCCCATGGATCAACGGAGTGGATCTGCTACCATGGACCAATTATTTTAGGTCTAGTGTACAGCTTTGGGCTACGAGAAACATATCTAGCACTGAGCTACATGATAGGAGAGTACATTAAAAACTGGGATTTCCATTAATCCATTGCAATAAGAAGGCCATACGAGTTATCATGTATTTAGAGCACATGGAATGATAGTTGGGATTGCTTAATGGATGTTATGGTCACTATGGTTGCTTTCTAGGCTATCGCTTGGCGATATCATTGGGAGTAGGTATTAGAGGTAAGAAAGCTGAAGACTGATATCCTTATTTTGAGTAGATAACCTTTATGTTATTTTTAGAGTGGCAAATTATGATGTTATGTGCTAACTCTTTAGCTGCAGGGACGAATCAACTATGACCCAAGTACCTCTGTTTCTTACAGTATTTACCTACATAGTATTTTAAGCTTCATTTACTGCTCACACTAGACTGTTGTCTGACCTAAGGTTTTATGCTATGTTTCTTATTATTTTAGGCACTCTTAAATGAGTAAACTAGATAACAGGTCTAAGTGACGTAGTGGCTATGCATAGGACGAGTTGGATGGAGCTATCTTATATTATACACTCGTATAAATTTTTACGCTTATTCCAATATGCAACAATGGGGAGTCTTAGCAATGGCTACTTATTTTCTTTTTACGAGGCAATTTTTGGATTTATTCCCACTGTATAAACTCTACTACATTTGTATATAACTCTGTGGATCTGTGTTATGATGATTTGTTCACATAGTTATCATTGTCTATCATGTTATATGCATGATATTATATTTTATCCATATGTTGTGAGATATATGACCGGTTATATGCTACATTCCTTTCATTTTAAACCTTAATATAGTCCTATATCGACCGATCATGGCTGTAGCGCACTATTTTGATATTATTAGGGTCGGTGCTATTGGGCGGTCGTCACACACACATACCTATATATTCCCTCTAAAGATTATCGAGTATTGTGATAATTACAATAATTACAAATGTAATGACTCAACTTTCGACCCTTGAATATCAACACCGATACATCCACATTATTCACATGTCAAGCACCAGTGCTGGAAAGACCGTTTGTTAGGGGAAAATAAAAGGAAACAGAAATAAAATAAGAAAGAAGGAACACAATATAAAAATCTCATGGTATAACAATAAAATATAATACCAAAATATAGTACAAAATAGTTTCTCTAAAGCACAAAGCTTTTCAGTGTTATACCATCATCGGCCTAGATAGTTATAATAATTCATCCTCACAAATGCTCATACATACACAATAGTAA
The DNA here is from genome assembly GCA_030765085.1 of Allium cepa. NCBI lineage: Eukaryota > Viridiplantae > Streptophyta > Magnoliopsida > Asparagales > Amaryllidaceae > Allium > Allium cepa. Next base: position 292,913,572 of record CM060941.1, on the reverse strand, counting down.
TGCAGCGAAAGTAAAAATACTATGGTAGATGAAACATCTAGCTCATCTTCTCGAGCTCCAATGAGCATCTACCAAAACCTACGTTTCTCAAACTACTCAAAAGAGCAGACGAGGAATTTAGGGAAAACAAAAACCGCATGTTAGACATAAGTCTAGTATAAAAACTCAAGAAATATATAGCTAATATATAACAATACTTTTGATACCGCACATAATGCTGTAAGGGTTACCCCTCAAAAGAACCACTATCTAATAAGTACATAAGATGATATAATAGATGTTAATTGGGTTTTTACCCAAGTAGGAATCAGGATGGGTTAGGACATTTAGGTCAAGCCAAAACGACTTAAAAATCAACCAAAAGGACCATAAGAATAGGCCAAGAGGGATTCAAGAAAAATTACCGACAAATCCACTAAGGGGATGGATCGTTAGCGATCCATCACCCACGGATCGCTAGCGATCCATAAGGACGCTCCATGGATCGTTCTAGCCTCTTGCATCATGAACCAATATCTTTTCTAAGGATGTTTGCCAAGTTTCATAGTATCAAAGCAACCGGGTTCGAGAAGTGAACATTCATCTGGTTCAAGTTGTAACAATCTAATCTGTATGAAAACATCACCAAAACAAGGCAACAAGCAACATAATTACGTGGAGAGCACCTACATAATGCAAGGAGTGCAACCTAAAGAAAGAAGCCCAAAATTCCTTAAGTATAGCGATCCATGCCCTATGAATCGCTAGCGGTCCATCGGATTAGGTTGGGTCATCATGAAATTTTCAAAGCGCCTTCTTATCATCGAGTGTAGGCTTTTGGAAAAGCGGGCTAGCCCAATAGCTTTCCAACCCCTATAAATAACATCCTACCTACAACATAAAGAGGATCTTGGGGATCGACTGTTGGAACTCTACAGAGATTATTCTTTACTCTTCTCCACCCACACAATAGTCGTCTAGGGGTTCATTGTGATTCTCTGATGAACTGTTGTACTTATGACTTGATCTAAATTAGAAGATTCAGTCATATTGTAATCCGATTCAACTTATAATAGCAGTCAGTAAATAGAAAGTTATATAGTGGATGTAGGATTCATTAACAGCCAAACCACTATAAAAAAACATCTTTCCTTTTTACTATTTCTACTCTTTTTACATTTATTTTCTGTGTTATTGCTCTGTAAGAACAGGGCTGGTGCTTTCACACTCAATATAAGGTGTTGATCCTTTTTTGGGTTAACTTTTTGGTACTTTCACTGAGAACCCAACTCAGGCTTAGATATAGCTATCTATTTTGGATCAGATAGGTTTAGAAGTTAGATCCCTAATCTCTGCTTAGAAGATTTACTATTGAGAATCAATAGCACCAGTAAGAAAGAAAACAACCTCTGGAAGATCCATAGGAGCTATAATTGCTGGAGAAGAAACAAACCCTTAGCAAATTGAAGTCAACAACTTGCAACTTGGAACTACCAGTGGAGATCAGGTGCCAGGATCCTCTTCTCAACATGAAATTGTGACTAAGAGGGAATTGAACAGATGGTTGATGAGACTAACCACAAAATTGCAAAAATTCAAAAGGCTCTTATGGAAAAGATAGATGCTCTCTTAGCACTCCAATCACTAACCACTCCCAATGCGGCACCCGAAGTCAAGGCTGCTACGGAGCAAGAGCTTTCTTATATTTTTGGCCTAAGTAGAAGAAACTTAAAGCAGAAGAAAAAGGAAGTAATAGGTGGAGCTCCAAGCGTCACGATAGTGGAAAATGCTAATGCTTCGCACACGTTAAAAGTTCCTACGCAAACCTGAACATAGGAGTGAGAACTCCATAGGAAGACATACTAGTAAATGATACTAACTCTAACGATGGCGAGCAACCTAAGGAAGGTGAATTGAACTCAAATGATCAAACTCCACCCAAAAGACCAACGATCTGCCAACGGACCTCTGTAGGAGTGGCTCACCCAAAGACTAGAGTGCCTAGGCTTTAACCAGCTAACAAGACCGTTTGCAAAGTCAAACACTTGGCGTAACTACTAACAGCCAACCTACATATGGATGTACAAGTGAGGCATACATTGAGGACATAGTTAGACACTTGATGGAAGAAAGCAAGGGTAGAAAGGATGATGATTGAGGTTCTGCTCCGGGCTGAACTGCCTTCACCGATAGTATCTTGAGGGCAGAGTACCACAAGAAATTCACAATGCCACCAACTATGCCCTTTTACAATGGAACTGCTTACCCTCGACAGCATTTGTACAAGCACACTTGCAATACGGATGGTGCAAGGGCAACAAATGCAGTTCTTTGCAGATGTTTCCCCATCTACCTAGAAGGAGTTGCCTCCATGTGGTTTACCAGACTCCATCCACTATCTATCTCAAACTTTGACGAGTTAGCTAGGAAGTTCTTGGACCGATTTAGATTACACACGGCTCAGCTAAAGGACATGATGTCTCTATCAGGTTACTTCAAAGGGACCAATGAATCACGAAAATTATTCATGAACCACTTTAAGACGGCCATCACCGAAGTGATCAATCCAAAAGAGGATATGATCTTCATGGCTTTAGTCCACTCGATCCATCCAGAGATAGATTTTAGGAGATGGATTAAAATGAAGCAACCGACCGCTATGAAAGAATTCAATTGAAAGGCTAGTCAATAATTATAATGGAAGAGGAAAATACGTTAGAAGATAAAAATACTGATATGTGACGAAAAGAATTGATCTAGATAATGTGGCGGTAATTTAAAACGGCAAGAATTATGAAGTACCTGCTGAAAAAGATGGGGACCACAAAAGAAAGAACTAGCATCAGAACACTGGTAAGGGCAATGGAGGGGGAAAGAAACTCAAAGATCTGAAATGCGGAGAATACACCCCATTGAACGACAGCTTATAGAATATTTACCTGGCAACTCAGGGAATAGAATAGTACTCGAAGCCACCTCGAAAAGAAGATATTGAGCAACAAAGGAAGTCGAGGAATTTCTGCCGCTTCCATGAAACCCATGGCTATAACACAAATGAGTGTCCCGTTTGAAGAACATGATTGAAGAACTGATTAGAGAAAACAAGCTCCAACGGTATGTGAAGAAGCCCCAAAATTCCAATCAACCACTAGACCTTATGCTCCCAACACCCAAGGAAACCAATATGGATCCAAACAAGCAGAATAGAGATTTTTCATCAATACCATTTCGGGAGGTCCTCATCTGGTACGAAAAAGCTGGGGCGAGATGGAAAGACATGCTAATTCACTCAAATATACTCTAATGGAAACTTGCTTTGCAATAGAAGACGGGACCCCCGCTAAAGAGCAGATGATGACATCATGTTTTGAAATCAGGACAGTGAAGGAATAGATGCTCCAACTTTCGATCCAATTGTGGTGACGATAGGAATAGGACCAATGTTATGCATTAGGGATACCGGAGGATCATTAAACATTCTATTTCGATATACGTTCGACAAATGAAGCTTAACATGAAGGATCTCTCTACATGCTAAACCAAAATCTAAGGATTCACCGGTCATCCATTACAACCTGTTGGCACAAATGATCTACCTATTGAACTCGGAATAGGAGATCGGAGAGTGGTTCTCACCTAAACCTTTGTGATAATTGACAAGATCTTAGCCTATAATGCATTCTTGGGATGGATAGCCCTTATTGATTTCTAAATTATCCTAGCACAATGGTGTCTTACTATAAAATTCCTTACGGAAAATGGGGTTGGAGTGATAAAGGGAGACCAGAGTGTCGCAAGTGAATGTTGCATCGCTGAATTGCGTGAAACAGGAACGAAAGAAAAGGGAAAGAGTATAGAGAAAACTCTCCACGGTTGTGAACCGTCGGCATAGCAACTACAAAAATGCTCGTTGCTTGGGGACCACAGTCAATTCCATAAGGCCATGGACCCTAAAAAGAAGAGTTCAGGGGAGGAACGGGTAGCACCGGCAAAGATTACAGTGCATGTCCCTGTAGACATGGATGACCCGTCATGAGTACTAAAGATAGGATTCCATCTTGGATAGTTAAGTTTCTTCATGCCAATTTGGATATGTTCGCTTGGTACGCATTCTGATATGTGCGGGAAATCGCTAAAGGCAGCATGTCACGCACTTAATATTGATCCTTAATACACTCCAGTGAAGCAGAAGAGGAACACCCTGGTACCGGAACTGTCTTCTACAAAGAGAGGAAATTGATAAGCTGTTGGAAAATGGCTTCATCCATGAAGCAACCTATCTTGTGTTGCTATTAAATCTGATTTTGTTAAAGAAGTCCAATGGGAAGTGGCAGACTTGCATTGACTACTCTGATTTAACCCAAAGGATAGCTTTCCATTGCCTAAGATCGATCAGCTTGTTGATGCCACGGTAGGCCATGAGCTATTATCATTTATGGACACCTATTTGGGATACAACCAAATCATGATGCATGAACTCGATCAAGAGAATACTAGTTTCACTACTGACCTTGGATTATTATCGAGTCATGCCCTTTTGACTAAAGAACGTAGGGGCAACCTACTAATGACTGGTAAATATAATGTTCAAAGATTAGATCAAGAAAACAATGGAAGCATACATGGACGACATTCTTGTCAAATCACGTGTATCATAGAATCACTTAGACAATCTCGCCAGGATGTTTGAAATATTGTGGAATTATGGAAAGAAGCTCAACCCACTAAAATGCTCTTTCGGCGTTGCTTCGGGAAAATTACTTAATTTCATCATGAACGCAAGGGGGCATTGAAGCCAATTTAGAACAGATTACTTCTCTAAGGGACGTCAAAGCCTCCACAACCAAAAGGGAATTAGAAAGTCTAAATGGAAAGATCACGACACTGAGCCGATTCATTTTCCAAGCAACTGATAAGTGCATACTGTGAGGAACGGGATTTTCGACTTCTGAAAATCGACATTAATACGTCCACTGTATCAACTGCCGCACAATCGAATGTCGGAAAACCGAACCCTTAGGGTTTAAGAAGAAGAAAAGGATAGAAGAACTAAGAAAGAAGAAGCAACAGAACAATATCAGAATCTCACAATCGCAGCGGAACAACATATAATAGATAATTGAATAATCTTTAAATCAAAATAACTGTATCAGTTATTACATTACATCACATTACATTACATTATCAGAGTTTACAACAACAAACAGCGGAAAAGAAATACTATATACTAGTTGATACGCCATGCCATCCAGCTTGCTCCTGATCTCCACAGCAACTCCTGAATTCCAGAATGACCCGATAACCTGACTCTAGGCTGCCCATGTGGAAAATGATGGGCACCCAGAGTTTAGGAAGGGAACAATAAACTCCAGGTCAGTCATGGGACTGGTGTGAGAACTTAAAACAGTTTATCTTTACAAGCAAACAAAGAAATATTTTAAAATAGATCCGCAATGCTTTTGGAAAATGAAACTACCATAAGGCCTCCCGCGCACACACACAATGCAAACGCAGAATCGGGGGAGATTTCTCCTTATGATAGTCAAACATGCTTGATATGCAAATTTCTTTGATATTATTACTTAAGTGCACAGTGGAAATTTTTTCAAAAGTATAATATAAATTTTAGCCAGCATAGGCATTTCGCACTATGCCTACTATAGCTACCATCTAAACAGTGGTGACCACCATAAGTAAATGGCAGGTTCTACAACTAAAACCGTACAAGGTACGTATTGGAGTTTGGATTTACAACAAATGGTCAGGCCAAGGAACTTTCCATTGCCACATGGGTACGCCTTTGAAAGGACGCCCCGAGAACCTAACCGGATCTCTGCCAACACAAGGTCGGGTTACCTCTAGCTAGGTAACTACTGACACGAGTATGCCATCCCCCAGTCGTAACCAACCCTATCCTAGGATTCACCAACAACCACAAAGAAATAAATTTGTAGCAACCACATAGGTTAAGTATCTGGGCTCCATACCATAATACCACCTCTATCCAGAAGGAAATGAACATACCCTATGGGGGCTCGATCCCCAAATAACCTTGCTCATTCTTCCTGTTTTGACCATTTCCAAGGTGTGAGGTCCGACGAAGTATCGTCCACAAAGCTACGCTTTTCATAAAAGCCACGCTTTGATCAACAAATGATCAGCAACACTCAGCATGCCACGTTACCAAATTGGGAATATATCACTAGTAACCATCAACTACATAACCTCTGAGCTCGTACGTCTCAGAGAAGGGTGTTAAGCTAAGAGAATAAATTCTCTGCCACCAACAGAAATGTATTTGATAGAAACCAGCTTTACATCTCAAAATGTAATGTCAGACATACAATCCATACAAGTCTGTTCCGGGATCGAACAGAACCGAAGGCACTTCCAAAGAAGCCCTTGCAAATCCGGATATTCACTAATCATGTCCGGAATTCCCATCACAAAAGGTGATAAAATCTCTATATCGAGGATCAGCCGATGTAGAGACATTCGACGGTAATCCTTCCATTTTCGAAAATATCCGGTCTTCAACACCGGTTTTCAAATGCTATCCATTACGACATATCACTATTCGGAATGGGATTTATGACCCAAAGGTCCTCTCCCGGCTAAACCGAATAACGAGCGCTTATTTTAAAATAAGTGTAGCATTCAAATTCAAGCAAATCACAACAAATACCCATTTAAAGGTAAACATTGATAGTCGGTTATTTACTATCAAAGCAAACAAACAAATATCAGCACCATAACAATCACTAGGACCTTTTATCAATCTTCCATAAATTAAATAACTTGCCAAATATTCACTTCAAATTATCTTTGAAAATATTTATTCTCTAAACCATTTCAATTTCTACATTGGAAAACATTTCCAAATACTTATTTAACAATAAGTAATTCACAAATCTATTTATTTTCAATACTCAGAAAATACTCAATATACTTAAAAGATGATTAAGTATATATTTTATTCTTTTAAGGAAAACGTTCTCTTTAAACACATTTATTTGAGTCAAAACGAATGTTGCGTAAAACATCGTTACGACAACCCAAAATCAATAGCATAGGGATTCAAAAATACGATAGATATATAAATCCCAATACTATACAAAAACATTTCCTTTCAAAAATCATTTACTATAACAACAGTGTTATAGTCAATCTTTTCCTTATTTCTCAAAAACGTCTATTTCAACATGAATGTTGAAATCTATGGTTTCGATCCTTAACACATTTTAAAACAACTTCAAACCGCTTTAATTCTATTTAAAAGATCACTTCCTAAAACATTTCTTTAATATATTATTCACCATCCCAAAATCGTGGATATAAATCGTTTACCAAATTCAACACTTCTACATATTTAATTTAAAGGATTATCTACTGTCCAAAATCGTGGATATATCTCCTTTAATAAGCTTTCATATTTACTTATCAAATTCAATTGGTTTTGGATTTATAAAACAACGTTTATAAATTCACACACACACACACACACACACACACACATATATTATAAAAACTTCAACTTATAAAATCCCTTAATTAACAAATTCTATTTATATCTCATTTAAATGCAAAAAAATCCAATTTATAAGTTAATTACTTATAAATCTTTTATTTTACAAAATCTATTCATTTTATAACCTCACACTTTATAGATCTATAAATTTCATTTACTTATGAAATCCATTTATACTTCATTTTAACACTTGTAAAAACTCGTTTCATAATTCCAATATTTTAATTTATAAATATCAATTTTATAAATCTTTTATATAAATCTTTTATATAAACCGTTTATAATAATTCAAAAATCCCAATTTAAATCATTTTACAAATTAATCAACTGCTTATTTTAAAAATTACATTTCGGTTATATTTCACAAAAATCATAATTTTTATAACATAAAAATTATAACGTTTATTTATTTAAAATGAATCACTTCCAAAATTCAATAAAATGTATACTTTCAAAAATCACTTGAAAATCCTTTTAAATTCGAAATCTTTACTTTAACATTTTTAAAACTCCAAAAATAGGCCCAATGCTGCAATAGCACCAATACATCAACCATGACATCCAAACATCATATATCAATATAATAACAGAATATATCGCAAATATCTGTAAATAAATCAATACTGTTGAGGAATCCAGTTGGATCCCTCCAACCTGTTTCCCTGCATCCACAGATGTTAGCACAATACCAATCCCGCTTCAAGACGGAATATCGTGGTACACGGGTTTTTATAAAATATTATCCGCTATTATACGGCGCAATAGGGTCTCATCCGTTATATAATGTGGGAAATCAACTCCAAGTACATATATAATACCAATTCCACTTCAAGGTGGAATATCGCGGTATATGTGTTTAATATAATAACCTCCGCTTAATATCTATTTAAATACAATAGATAGCAATTTTATCATCCAAGCATACAATCAAGTAATTTTAAATTTAACTATTTTAAATTTAAATCGAAACACAATTCGATTGAGTGAGAAGTTCTCACCTTGCTTCCAATACAGTTGCAGTGTTCTATTTCGAATAAAATTAAACGCGCGTTTAATTTTACCCAAAATTATCACTAGCTCCAATCGATCCCAATCTAGCTCCATTGCGTAGTGCTCGTCTATACGAACCCAACGCAAGTCGTTTCGTTCATTTTTGACCTCGTATGACAAAGTTACGCTATTATAAAGTTTATATGAATTTCATAATATAAAAATTTACAATTTCATTTCAATTTTTCTAACCCTAACCAATCAAAGCCGTTCATTTCCGAACCCTAGATCCTGGCCGATCATTGCTTCTTCCCTAGGCTCTTTATATGTGAATAGGAACCCACCGCCGCCGATCTTCCATCAATTTTCGAGGCCACCACGAATGCCGAGAACACGATCAACCACTATCATTTGAAAGCCCTTCGCCTACTCCACTTTCGGCACGAACGCCGATGAACTCGGTCGCCTCCTTAGCACGCAAATCGAGAACGAACGGAGGCTGTTTGAGAGAGATTTGTCGTCCGTAGCTTCGTTTTCGATCACGGCCGTTGAAAACAAAGATCTCATCGCCCTCTTCGATGTTGTAGTTGAACACTTTTCGTAAATGTTTACGGATTGAAAGATTTTGAGGGAAGAAAAGAGAAAGATTTCGGCCATTAAATCTGAAGGTGGCGGCTGTAACCTGAAACCCTAGGGTTTGTGCAAAATGAAAGAAATGAGTTCCTTATATAGAAAATTACGCGACACTATTCACCTGAAATTTTTTCGAACTCGAAACGAAGCGCTCTGCCCGGCATTTATATGTTTTACCCCTATTTCGAACGCAATGGAATATATATCGGGTGCCAATTCGATCATATTTTAAAGATAAGTTTTCGAATCGAATTATTTAAATTTAAAATTCACTCAAACCGATTTCTATGCGTTTTAGCTTGCCTCGAACAAACCGTAAACCCGATTAACACGAAATTTTAAATCTTATAATAATTTAACATTACGGATCCAATGAAACTGGTTTCGTAGAAATCCAAGACTGTTTGAAAAATGACTATTTTTACTCGTCAATTAAATATTAAAATATTCAATTCCCACAAATTAACTTTTAATTCAATTTTAATAGTTCTATAAGATCATTCTAACTCCAATCTGATTCAATACAACTTTACAAATCAATTTTAATCACATTAAACCCAGTTTTCAATTATTTTTGTAATTTCAAATATTAAATTATCGATTTAATTATCCAATTAAATCTAGATATTCGAAATAAAATTTATTCGACTTACAAATTTTACTTGTTAATATTTAAAATCAATTAAATATACGAATTTCAAATGACAGAAATTCTGGGCCGTTACACATACCATTCTTCAATGCACTGAAGAAGGGAAAGAAGAATTTCGAATGAACAAAGCTTGCTAGACGGCTTATGAAGAATTACTCCATCAGATGGAAACCCCACCGGTCTTATCCAAGCAATAAATGAGGAAGATTTGTTTGTTTATCTCGCTATGTCGACCCATGCTTTGAGTGCAGCATTGGTATGTGAAGAGGCTAGGGTCCAACAACCCATCTACTACATCAATAAGAGGTTCACTAGAGCTAAAAGAATTACTCAAAGTTGGAAAAAAATCGCCTATTGCCCGTTGATCGCAGTGACGAAGCTACGACCGTACTTCTAGGCTCATCCCATCAAGGTGTTGACGGATCAACCTCTGAAACAAGTGTCGTATCTCCCAGAGACATTAAGTCGACTTCTAAAATGGAATATCAAGTTAAGCCAATATGAAATCACTTATCATCCTCGAAGAGATATCAACAGACAAGCACTGGTAGATTTCATCATCGAATTTACCGAGCGGGACGGTGAAGAAGAAGGCACTTCGTACATGGTGCCACAATGGAAGTTGTTTGTTGATGTGCATCAAATGAATCTTGTTCAGATGCAGGGGTAGTACTGAAAACCCCCAAAGGACAATCTGTTTGCTATGCACTAAGACTAGAATTTCCTACCACTAACAATGAAGCAGAATATAAGGCTTTGGTGGCAGGGTTAAAAATCATTAAAGAATTAGGAATAAAAGTTGTGCATATCTACAACGATTCTCAGATAGTCATATTTCAAGTGAAAGGGGAGTACTAAGTAAGGGGCAACCTCCCCCTCTACCTATCAAAAGCGTGAAAAATTGCTACAGGACATCAAGCACTACATGTTAAGTCACATTCACAGGGAACGGAGTATGTAAGTGGATCACCTAGCCAAACTAGCCAGTTCTGGAGATGCTCAGTCTATGGTACTGGCCCAAGTCGAAACGCTTACATCACCCAGCATAGATGATATGGATATCGATTGGATTATGAAAATCATAAAGGAAGAGGAATCATGGATGACGCCGATCAAGGATTACCTAATCGAAGGTACACTCCCCAAGGATTGAAACGAGCGAAAGAAGCTACTTCAAAAGGCACCACAGTTTGTCTTACAGAATGAATTTTTTACAAGAGGGGATTCTCTACTCCTCTACTCGAATTTTAACCAACAGCAAAGCCAAAAGGATCCTCAGGAAGTCCATGAAGGCGATTGTGGAAACCACATTGCAGGGCAGACTCTAGCAAACAACATAATTCGATACGGTTACTTCTGGCCATCCATCAATCGTGACACAGCGGACTATGCCAAGCGATGTGTGCAATGCCAAAAGTTTGCCAAAATACAGAGAACTCCATCCACAGAACTTACGCTAATGGTTGGCTTATGGCTATTTGCGATCTGGGGAGTTGACCTTATCGGCGTGCTCCCAATTGCTAAAGGAGGAGCCAAATATATTATCATTATTGTTGATTACTTCAAAAAATGGGCCAAAGCGAAAACCCTGACTACTATTACCACTAAGAAAGTAATTAATTTTGTCACTAAAAATACTATTTGCAGGTTTGGAGTGCCATAAAAAATCATCACAAATAAAGAATTCAATTCAGAAGCGCTGAGTTCAAGGACTTTTGCAAGCGTTTTTGTATCGAAAAGAGTTTCTCCGTAGTGGCACACCTTCAACCAAATAGGCAAGTGGAGGCAGTGAAAAAAATCATCAAGTCCACTATCAAGAAACGGCTGACGAAAGTCAAAAGGAAACTTGGTTGATGAGCTCCCACTTGAACTGTGGGCTTACCGGATGACGCACAAGTCAGCAACTGGACATTTACCATTCGCCCAAGCAAATGGATCCAAAGCAATGATCCTGGTCAAATTGGAAGTTCCCTCCCCTTCAGAAATGACACTTCAACCAAAAACAAAACGAGCAGCTCTTGCTTTAGTCACTTGATTTGATTGATGAGAAATAGGAGAAGCCGAGCTAAGGATCGTGGCTCTTCAGAAAAGGGTGACACAACACTTCAACTCCAAGGTCTGCAACTGTACTTTCAAAGTAGGAGATCTCATCCTGCAATGGATCTATCCGGCTATAGGAACATTTGGACCAAACTGATAAGTGCCTTACTCAATCTAGAAAAAGCTTGGGAATGGCACTTTCAGGCTGACCACAGTCGAAGGAATTCAGATTCCCTATGGTTGGAACAACAACTTACTTCGGCATTACTGTTATCTCAACTTTTGGCAAAGTTGAGATACCCAAAATTTACTAAAAATCAATGATTATTGTTCTTGAATATCAACCATGCATTACAGGATAACCATGGATATCGATGAATGTTGTCCGAGTCCAGATTGAGCCACAATTGATAGGACATGACAAGGGAGATCATAGAAGTCCGTACCTCAAATTTCAAGTCAATCCGAGGTTGTATGCTCAAGTTATGATGGATTCGAGTTAAGAGGGATGGACGTTGCTCAGTTTGAACCCATCTAGTTCGAACCCACCATGTTCGAATCCATAAGAAGAGACGACGCTCGAATCCATCAGCCAATACCTGCTTCGACACCATTGACTTCGACTCCATCTCCCTCGAATCCATCACGATGACCTCTCTTCGAATCCAACATGTTAAAGGCGATTTCGAATCGATCCGATGTGACGCATTTGGATCGATTCGAACGAGTACCATTCCATCGATTCGAAGCAGACCTTCGAATCCAACACACGAAGCCATCCAGTGAGCACGGCAAAGAACTCGGAGTCGACCCAATCAACTCGGCGAAAAACATGGATCGACTCGAAGAAGGTGCGCCACGTCAACCCACTTACAGGCCCTTAGATCGATTCGAAGTACTCGATTCGAATTGATCGATTCGAGCCAAACAGCGTACCGAGAAACATCATTTCGAATCGATGATAACTCTCAATCCACTGATCCAAATCCCATGAAATTTTTACAGGAGTTCGTCTACATGTCGAAGAATGTCCACGCCAAATTTCATCACGATTGGACGATTTCTTGATCGATTCGAACCAAGGGTCTAATCGATCCCAATGTGGGCCCGGATATCCAGGTTTCGGCCATGTGGGCCCCCTCACGTGCCAGAAGCGGTCCACCTGACTTTTAGGAGAAATATCAGCCTCCTACGCCTATAAATAGAGCCCTAGGTCATTCAGAAAAGGGATCGATTTCTCTTTGGCAAGATCAAGGCTCTGAAGCACCAAGATTCCACCAGTCTCTGCTTTGCACTCCATTACCATCATTGTATTTGAATTTCAGAGCTATAATCCATTGTAATCCGCTGTAATCAATTGTAATCAGCGAACAACATCAATAAAAAGAGAAAACCTTTGAAGTGGACGTAGGCCAGAGATAGCCGAACCACTATAAATCGTGTGTCCTTGTTTATAATTCCTGTTTTGCTGCTTAGATCTGTGATTTGTGTTTGAATATTGCTGATTTATATTTCAACACTGGTGCTTTCACAGCACTTGGGGTTTGTGACCAATTTTGGCGCAAACACTTTGGTGCTTTCACTGAGAAGAACTAGCACCCTCTACATCAGATTCAGAGTTCAGATTCGAAAGTTTAAAGAATTCCAATTCAGAAACAATGACTCGACAAACAAGACAAAGAGTTGATAGGAGCCAACAAGGAGGAAGCCAAGAAGCATCCTCGGGATTAGGAGAAGGACAAGCTTCCGTCTACATCACTAGAGACGAGATGGAGGCTATGGCTAATTCATTGCGCGAAAGCATGATGAAGAGTCAACAGGAGATGCTGCAGAATTTCCTCGAGCAAATGAGGGCGACAAACATGCAAAACCTTGGATCAACTACAACAGCTACGAGTGCGGGACAAGGAATTAGGATTGCAGAAGCTAATGAAGGATAGGTTCAAGGCTAGAATGTAGGAGTTGAAGGTGGTCAACAAGGCCTTGGGGGAAGACCCTCAGGGTCCGATACTGGAAGACCAACAGACGGAGCTCAACAAGCTGGAGCCAATGCATATGCTAACGAGCCACCAGAAGAATACGTACCAGAATTCCCTTCAAGGCTCGGGGGGCATGATAGAAGTTTAACAAAAGGTCAACCACTGGAAGGAGACGAGAGAATGATTGGCCTCATGCGAAGAATCATGAGAGGAGGATTGCCTAGCGGAGGTCTGGAAGAAGTTAGTCGGAGTCCATTCACTCCAAACATCTGAAACGCAAGGAACCCTCCAAAGTTCAAACTACCAGCGCTAGAACCTTATGACGGGAGATCAGACCCGACCATGCATATTACCAGATATATTAGGCACATGGAAGTGCTGGGGGCATCCGAGGAAGTGATGGCCCGATGCTTCCCTCTATATTTATCAGATTTAGCTTCACTATGGTTCAGACAACTGGAGACTGGATCGATAGGAACATGGAGCGAGCTTGTTGACTGCTTCATGAGACAGTTCAGGGTCCACGTAACGCGACCCAAGAGTGTGATGACTTTAGCTTCAATCAAGCAAAGGATCGGAGAGTCCATAAAAGATTTTCTATTGAGATTCAATGTAACAGTGACTTCTGTAGATCGTCTGGATCCATCGATGATTTTGATGGCAGCGGTGGCAGGAGTCGCGGAAGGTACCAAATTTAAAGGTTCTCTGACTAAAGATCCACCGCAAGATCTTGGAGAATTCTTTCATAAAGCTGAGAAGTTCATCCGATTAGAAGAATCACGAGCCGAGAGTCGGGAAATAAATACCACGCGGAGCGAAGAAATCCCCAGAGAACAGCCTGTAGTAGACAAAGGAAAAAGGAAAAAGGAAACAGGATGACAGACATGATGGTCCTGATAAACGGAAGAAATTCCGAGAACCAAGATTCAGGCAATACAAGGATCTGACTGCAGGCCTAGAAAGAATCTACACTGAAACTCGGGGGCAATTCCCCTATCGAAAGCCACCTATAAGGGACCCCACTGAGCGGGAGCGCAGGACGAGAAAATACTGCTATTCCATGAGCTGGATGGGCACACTACAGATGAATGCCGCCACCTGAAGGATGAGGTGGAAGAACATGCTAGGGGTGGTAGATTGCCACAATTTGTCAGAGAACGAACAACGGCAGCAAGACCTGAACGACTACCGCCTCCACCTAACAGGAACGATCCTGGATCAGGATCACGACTCGTCATCAACTGATTAAAGATGGCAAGGGCCAAGTCCAGGATTTGGACTTCGGTCGAATAATTTCATTTAGATTTGTTTTCAGAATAAACGGTTACTCCACTTACACATGTACGGGAACCGGAGAGATCCCTAGGCATGCTCTGAGATGGAGATAAACCGATATGCCCGGAGAGGCAATCCTTAGCTTTTTTCTGATGTTTGAGATTGAACATCTAGAACTTGAATATTAAATGAATAAATTATAACTTCTTGCAATAAACCTTTTGACCGAAGAGTCAAGGGATGAACATTAAATACCAATATAAACATGATCGCTTTATGACCCTACCCGGAGAGACCGGGTCCGGAGTGCAAGAAGTGAGTTGCTTCGCCAGAGAGCGACAGGATCAACTCACTTAAGCGCTGTTTCCCCTTCACCGGAGAGTGACAGGATGGGATCCAGAAAGAGCCCGGAAAGGCTTTGATCGGTCTCGAACGACCAAGACATCGCTTAATGTTCAGATACACTGAACCGGAGTGCAAGAAGTGAGTTGCTTCGCCGGAGAGCGACAGGATCAACTCACTTAAGCGTTGTTTCCCCTTCACCGAAGAGTGACAGGATGGGATCCAGCAAGAGCCCAGAGAGGCTATGATCGGTCTAGAACGACCATGACATCGCTATACGTCCTAACTGGGACCAGAGTGCAAGGGATAGAAGGCAACGCCAAAGTGCAATAGGATCTTTCTATTCAATCACTAAGTCTAGAACGGACTTAGTAAGGGTTCAGAGTAGCCAATAATAGTCCGGAGAGACTACGAAACTTCATTCTCGACTTCTACGGAAAGAACGAATACTGATTTGGCTTCGAACAGCCATAAACTTGATTGATAATACTACAGCTATGAATGAAACATGAATTTATTACACTTGATTTAAGACCGTTCAAAACATACCTTTTACAAAAAGGCATGTTTTGGGGGGCAAAATGTTATCCCAACTTTTGGCAAAGTTGAGATACCCAAAATTTACTAAAAATCAATGATTATTGTTCTTGAATATCAACCATGCATTACAGGATAACCATGGATATCGATGAATTTTGTCCGAGTCCAGATTGAGCCACAATTGATAGGACATGACAAGGGAGATCATAGAAGTCCGCACCTCAAATTTCAAGTCAATCCGAGGTTGTATGCTCAAGTTATGATGGATTCGAGTTAAGAGGGATGGACGTTGCTCAGTTCGAACCCATCTAGTTCGAACCCATCTAGTTCGAACCCACCATGTTCGAATCCATAAGAAGAGACGACGCTCGAATCCATCAGCCAATACCTGCTTCGACACCATTGACTTCGACTCCATCTCCCTCGAATCCATCACGATGACCTCTCTTCGAATCCAACATGTTAAAGGCGATTTCGAATCGATCCGAAGTGACGCATTTGGATCGATTCGAACGAGTACCATTCCATCGATTCGAAGCAGACCTTCGAATCCAACACACGAAGCCATCCAGTGAGCACGGCAAAGAACTCGGAGTCGACCCAATCAACTCGGCGAAAAACATGGATCGACTCGAAGAAGGTGCGCCACGTCAACCCACTTACACGCCCTTAGATCGATTCGAAGTACTCGATTCGAATTGATTGATTCGAGCCAAACAGCGTACCGAGAAACATCATTTCGAATCGATGATAACTCTCAATCCACTGATCCAAATCCCATGAAATTTTTACAGGAGTTCGTCTACATGTTGAAGAATGTCCACGCCAAATTTCATCACGATTGGACGATTTCTTGATCGATTCGAGCCAAGGGTCGAATCGATCCCAATGTGGGCCCGGATCTCCAGGTTTCGGCCATGTGGGCCCCTCACGTGCCAGAAGCGGTCCACCTGACTTTTAGGAGAAATATCAGCCTCCTACGCCTATAAATAGAGCCCCAGGTCATTCAGAAAAGGGATCGATTTCTCTTTGGCAAGATCAAGGCTCTGAAGCACCAAGATTCCACCAGGCTCTGCTTTGCACTCCATTACCATCATTGTATTTGAATTTCAGAGCTATAATCCATTGTAATCCACTGTAATCAATTGTAATCAGCGAACAACATCAATAAAAAGAGAAAACCTTTGAAGTGGACGTAGGCCAGAGATAGCCGAACCACTATAAATCGTGTGTCCTTGTTTATAATTCCTGTTTTGCTGCTTAGATCTGTGATTTGTGTTTGAATATTGCTGATTTATATTCCAACACTGGTGCTTTCACAGCACTTGGGGTTTGTGACCAATTTTGGCGCAAACAATTACTTTATTTAGCTTTTATCTACGTATTACCTATTTTCACAAATAAGCCGCCTGATTACAATAAAGGCATTGCAAAAAGGCAGAATCTGCTTTACTTTTCATTTTTTTAATGAAATCTCTACAATTTATTAAACCAATTAAACCATCTTTATATAAATTACTCGCTGAGTCGACGAAAGTCAAACAACTCATAATCATTCATAAGCTGTTGGTGAAGTGAAACCACACCCAAGTATGTTCCACCTACTCACCAAGTTGATGAAAGTAAATTGACTCAAACTCAAAAGACGCACATTTTGTAAGCCGCGCACTCTCAAAAGCCACACATTTCATAAGCCTTGCATTCTCAAAAGCCACACATTTCATAAACCGTGCACTCTTAAAAGTCGCGCATTTAACAAGCCGCAGACTCTTTAAAGCCGCGCATTTCATTAGCAGTGTAAGCATTGCTTGATGTTGCCCCGGCATCATTAGTAGACCATTAACGTTTTCTAAGTACCGATATTGTCCTGACAACACTAAGGAACTTATCTATTACAGGACTAGCAAGGATCAACTCCCACTATCAAAAAGAATCGATATAAGTTCAGCAATGTTGCAAAACTAGAAATCGACAAAAAGTTCCAATCATTGACATTCAAGTCACTAGTTCCCCAAGATGGGAGCCGCAAAGTAAATTTTTCTATAAACATCAGAGGAATCACTCGGATCAACCAGTCATTTATCAAGTGTACAGAGTAAACAAACCTGCGAAGTAGGTGGCAAGCACACACCAACACTAGGTTGAAAGGAAAACTACTACATAGTCCTATTATGCGGAACAAAGAATTTTGGAAATATGACAGATCTAGTTGTAAAATTGAAAAAAAAATACATACATAATGCATGAAATCATGGAAATAAAGGCATTATATACCAACACGGCACGATAGTATGAAGTATAGAAATTGTAGAAAAAGAAATCGCGTCATTTACAATGTGGTATAAAAACAAGCTAAGTATGTGATAAATAAGAAAGAATGCAGAAGTGATGGTAGTAGAAACATTAATCTTTTCATTTTCTATACAGAGTCAAAATATGAGGGCCATACCCACACAATAATGGCTAACAAAAAGAAAAGTACAGATGCTACACAATAGAAGTGATAAGTGTAGACGCTACGTTTATACAAAATACATGTCGAATAAACCAAAATGCAATAAAATCTAGCTCCTTTATCACTTGAGCTCGTTAATGTTTCTTGCCTCCACTTCCTTTCCCGCCTTTGGTCAAAAGTTCCTTCTTCCCCTCTGCATAACCCACCGAGAGTCGTATCACTGCCAGAGATATCGATTATAGGTACCACACACATGTCTCCTTCTTCTTTCTTGGTCCCCTCAGAAGACTTCTCCATGGTCTTGCACTTGCGGGACTTGTGGGAGCTCCAAGAAGACTTTCTTTCCTCTACCTTCTCCTTATTAACTGCCACCATCTGCTACTTAGTTTTACCAGGCTGGCTAGCTTGGTCTGTTTACTCTCGGGTGTTATCTGTTGTTAAATTTCCCTCTAGAGATACGGAGGGGTCATCCAGGCCATGAAACGTGGCAATGTTCTCAGATTCTAGCCCTGGTTGCAAGCTAGACACGGGCGTGGTGATTAAAGCAGCTATAGAAACAAGCATTGATGCAGTCAAGATAGTAGTAGTCCCCGGGACTGGAGAAATTGGCAATTCAACGGGCAAAGAAGATAGGCCAATAAAATCAAAAAGAAAAGCATTCAGTTCATCTTGTTCTTGCAGTGTGAGCTGGAAGTCCTAAAACTTTGGAGAAACAAGAAAATTATCTGCATTAGAGGTGTGACCGTGAATCTCAACCTCATACTCCCCACCATTTCCTTCTTTAGATGGTTGCACAATCTTGGGCCAAGTTTCAAGAATTTCCAAGGCTTCGAAGATAGGTGCTAAAGGGATGGATAAAAAAGTAGTGACGGTTGAAGCATGAGCAATTTCTATCTGATCATGAAGTTACTTGAACGATTCATCGGGCCCAGAACTAAAGCGGCTATATTTGCGCCAGCATCAGTGGTTTCTCTTTCCCTTTCAACCCAAATAATATCTCGGCCCTCTACCAAAGTCTTCTTTGTGTAACAACCCATAATTTTTGATATTAAATTTATTAAATTAAATAAGTTTTGGAGTTTGATGTTGTGAAAACATTAAATTTGAGGTTTAATAATAGGATAATAACTAGAATGAAATGTGATGGTACTAGTATATGGTAATTGATAACTACTTAAATATAATTCTCATTTAATTGAAATGATTAAAAAGTTATAATTGGTCATATATTGAAAATTTATTGTACTAATGTGTATATTAATTGATAATTGGATTGAAGGAGTGATTGATAATTTAAATATTGTATTAATTAATGAAACACTATATAATTAATTGTAATTAATAAAAGTAGTGTTGCCGTAGTAGTATGACATCTGTGTGTACTTACAAACTTATAAATGTTATTAAATTAAGAAAAGATAACGATTGTCATTTGTTACCAATTTATTTAATCTGTTGAATTAAATTTTAAAATCAATTGCAATTACATGTAATTAAATATTACTTTAATATGAGTTAAGATGATAATTGTAAAAGGTGAATGTAACAATGTACAAAAATGTCAATTATATTCATAAGGCAGTAATTGATTTAATAAAAGGAGTGAAACCAAGATAAATTAATTAATAAGGATTTCAAATTATAATTAATGTGAAAATCGACAAAAATTCAATATAATTGAAATACTGCAACTAATATGGTAAAGGATGATAATTGTAGAATATTAGTGTAATAAAATGTAAATCAATGTTAACTATGCCCATAAAGTGATGATGATTGAACAAAAAGAATTGAAATCAAGTTTAATTAATTTATTTGAGATTGATTTATAATTAATGAATTTATCGCAACTAAAATTGAACACTGTAATTAGTGTAATATTTAACATTGAATTGATATGTAAATTTGTTTTAAATTATTTTAAATGTCCAAGTAATCAAAATTGATAAAAATTATTAGTTACTAAAGGTGGAATTAAAAAGTGATTTAATCAATTTAATAATGATTTAATTAACGTGAAAATAGCCATTTTGCCAACTATCTCGGATTTCGACGAAACTAGTTTCATCGCATCTGTAATGGTGAATTATTGTAAGGCTTCAAGTTTCGTAGCGATCAGACTTGTCGGTTGATCGTACGGGGTCGAAACGCACAGAAATCAATTTAATTAAATTCAATTGAAATCAATTTGGAATAAGCTGATTTTAAAGCTAACTTCTTCATACAATGGAATTAGGTCTTAAAACATGTTCTATTGAGTGTAAAAATATTGAAAACATCTATTTCGATATATGGGATGACCTATTTTGTTTTGGGGTCAGAACGGGATTTTTGAGTCGCTATTTGTCTTTTGTACTAATCTGATATGTGTTTATTCTCTTATCAAGCTTTATTTGTATAAATAGTTCTATTCCAACAATAGTAGCCTTTTATTTCTAAATTTCAGTACATACAACGCTCCCTGACTTCCTCCTCCTTTTCAATGGCAGTAACCCTAATTTTCAAATTCAATTGCAAATCTAAAATCAAATCAAAAAATTTAAACTCCTCAAGCCCTATTATATTATTTATCGATTTGAAGCTCTCAAAGAGCGCAATCTATTACTGTGATTTGATTCTCGAATCGGATCATTGTTTGTCCAGAAATCAATGAATTATTCTCGGTCGTTCATCGTGCGTTGATCAACTTCGACCGATCGTTGATTGGATGGTATGGATGTGTAGAGATTGTGGAGGGGAGCTCATCCATGTAGGCGGCACGTCAAATCAACGACTAGATTATCGTTTAAAATTCGATTTGGTCGCATAATTCAAGGCGGCGACTAGACGATTAGGAACGTCGATTGTCGACGTGGGCTTGCGCGAGGGTCGAGGAAGCTAGGCAAGGGGTCACAGCATCCCTGGTGGCGTGGGCGATAGCTTCAGGCGGCGTGACGATCTAGGTGGTCACGTTCGTGCACTGGGTTGCATTGCAGGATTGTACAGGCTTGGGTTATGTGATAAGCTTGATGGCGTGGCCTAGGAGTGGAAGAAGGTATTGTTTATTATCTTAATATAAACTGGGTCAAATTTATTATCTTAATATAAACTATAAAACGTTCTTTTAAATTCTAATTTACGATTTTCAACTTTTAAACTTAATAAATCTATTTTAGTTATTTTAAACCATTTTAATCTATTTAAAGTATTTTATCTATTTTAATCTATTTAAAGTATTTTAATTTATTTTAATCTATTTTAAATCTATTTAAAGTATTTAAATTTATTTTTAATATATTTAAAGTATTTTAATCTATTTTAAATTTACTTAAAGTATTTAATCTATATAATCTACTTCAATTCTATTTTAAATCTATTTTTAAAACTATCTTAAATCCATTTCAACCATTTCAATCTACTTTAAACTATTAAACTATTTTTACTCTATTTTAACCTATTTAAAAATTCAAACTGGTTAAAATGTGATGATTAATATTAAACGAATAAGGTTAACTGTTATTATAACCAAAGTTGGATTCAAATGACATAGTTAAGTAAATATGATGATTTTGAAATGAGGGTTTAACCTATTTGGTCACTACGATTTCAAAGTGAACCTAATTTCAAAAGTAATATGGTTTGAATTGAATATGATATTTTGATATAAATTATGGATTGACTTTTGAAATGTAAAAGAACTATCCGGTGTGAAATAAGTGTTTGGTTATTAAAGAGACCGGGTTCGGATGTATCGAAGACTGCTTTTCTAGAGGACGAAGGCGAAGATCTAATACTATTACTATTTATTGTATTTATCCCACTGCATCATGTTGTTCCACTGCATTGTTAGTTATTTATGTTGCATGTAACTCTAATTCTGTATTGTAAAAGTGTAATCAAATGTTATTTGTAAAAACACCTTCATGAACCGTTTATTTGATTATTATATTCTATCATTCCGTTGTGGGTTTTGTCTTCTTTCTTTCTCTGCCTTCTCTTATTTACCCCATAATAATCTGCCCTTTTGAGTGGTTTGAATTTGACACGTGTGGTTTATCGTCGATTTAAACCGTCCAAAAAGGAAGGTCGTTACATTTGGTATCGGAGATTTGGTTTAGCGATAACCTTAGCTTTGTGGGGTCTGACTCATATAGAATAACGTAGTAATACCCTAGAATGAGTCTCTGAGTGTATATATAAGAGAGAGTGTACTTTTTGGTGTTACACTAAGTGTTTGTATTGTGTTAATTTGTTTTGTTTAGTATTTACAAATTTTGGTCGGTATATAGGACGCTATAGCATCGATGGGGATTTCTAAATACTTAATAGGGCAGAACGAGACAATATTGGTTTTGAAATACATGTAAATGAAATAATTTTTCCTAGCATATATTTGTATATAAAAGAATAAAATTTATAAATGATATAGTTGGTTGTGATATATTTGTTTGTTAGAAAGTGAAATTTCTAAATACTGGTTGCAAAATGGGATAGTGAATAAAATGAATATAAGTTGGAAATTTAAAACTTAAGTTCTAGGGTTTAATTTGTTTGCAAAGGATTTTGAAATATAATATTAGTATTATTTTGGAATAAAATATTTGTTTCCTAATATAAATTTTTCAATATGGTTTGGAAGAAATGTTTAAAGAAATTTTTAAAGGAAATAAGTTCTGTACTCCCCTCTCTGATGCCGGAAAATAATTTTGGTGATGATTGCATCATTGACGTTCATTTTCGAGTTCCAAAGTGGGAAGACCACTGTATTAATTTTACTGCACGTTTTTTTGATTACAAATCTTAAAATTTTCTAAATATGATTTGGATATCTAGAAGATATTATTATAGATATTATTTTAAATTGATTGAAATGGAACCCGGTATTTAGTTCTTATGTTTGTATAAATTGAAATTTTTAATTGTTGTAATGAATGAAATTTTATATATTTTAATAAATCGAAACTTCTAAAACGGAAAATAAGAAAATTGGAAGCTGAATGATTAATGAAATTTGTAAGAAATTGAAAATTTGTAACTTGTAGATATGAGGAAAATAAGAAGATGTAACTATTGAACATTCTGTTTACTAAATGAATAAGATAAACTTGTGTAACATTCTGTTACATTCTAAAAGACGTATATATAACTTACCAAATGTTAAAAAAGGGTTGTAATGTTAAATAGAAATATGTGATAGAATATTACACAAGTAAACTTATGGTAATGAAGTGTTCAATAGAATTATTTCAATAAATAAGAATTTTGATATTGTAAAATGTTATAAACTTAAATTAACAGTCTGTAGTGCTACTAATTAAATGTAGTAGAAGACTGAATACTATATATAAAAGAAATTAATGTGAAAGGGGAATATCTATTAATGGTGAATTAAATTTAAAGAGACTTACCTAATAATGGATAATCCAATAATTAAAATGGAAATAACTTATGTAAGCAATGAATTTTTTAAGTAATGAATGTAAATTAATAAAAATAAGCATTGTATGAATGAAGAAAAAAATGAACAGTAAATGATGTGAATGGAAATTAATAAGAGTAAACTTAAAATATGTGTTAAATCCTTTATTGTTTGTTTTATGGGATGTTAGGAAGGTGATACTTCAAATTGTTTAAGATGTATAATTAATCTGGTAAGTTTTATCTAAGTCTGTTTAGTGTATGGTATACTTAGTAGTTTATTTATCATTTTATACGATTAAAGGTTTCTAAACATGAACAAATCATTTGTTTTGATTGCTATGAATGGGTAATTGATTACTTTGATTGCATGTGATGGTTTTATGTTTTGTTTCCAAAGTGACTATTGTTATGTTGTGTTAATTTGTTATGTCATTAATTAAACAACGAAAATATTTCTCTTTTGCATAATTCTAACTCTTTTGAATTATATAAGTGAAATATAAGTTTATGGAAGCAATTGCTACCGCTTCTGGTTTCATAAATTAAGTGTTGTTTGCACGACAAATAGGTATGTTCTCGGATTATGGTTTTCTAGCGATATTATACTGTTTTTCACATGGTTCGGGATATATTATTTTAAAATATGTAATATATATTGTTGTTTTAATATTATTATTTCTCCCAGACCTCTCCGTGCAAAGGAGACTCAACCGAAATTTTCCGTGAATTTTGGGACTTAGAATTTTTTTGTGAAATGGAAATATTTTCAAACTTTTATTATTTGAATATGAAAGGATTTAATTGTTTATAAATTGATATATTTTATTTAAATTATTTAATTATGTGTATTGATTGTTTATAAATCTAATATTTTGAATAAGATATATTAATTAAATTCCTTCTTTCCCTTTTCGATGACGAAAAGTTTTGAATGGGGAAGAGTGTAATGACCCATAAATTTCGATGATTAAATTTATTAAATTAAATAAGTTTTGGAGTTTGATGTTGTGAAAACATAAAAAATTTAAGATTTAATAATAAGATAATAACTAGAATGAAATGTGATGGTATTACTTTAAGGTAATCGATAACTACTTTAAATGTAATTCTCATTTAATTGAAATGATTACAAAGTTATAATTAGTTATAGATTGAAAATTTATTGTAATAATATGTGTATTAATTGATAGTTAGATCAAAGAAGTAACTAATAATTTAAATGTTGTATTAATTAATGAAATAGTATATAATTAATTGTAATTGATAAAAGTAGCGTTGTGGTAGTAGTTATGACATTTGTGTCTAGATAAAAAACTTACAAATGTTATTAAATTAAGGAAAGATAATGATTGTCATTTGTTACCAATTTATTTAACCTATTAAATTAAATTTAAAATCAATTGCAATTAAATGTTACTTTAATATGAGTTAAGATGATAATTGTAAAAGGTGAATGCAATAAATGAATAGAAATGCCAGTTATATTCATAAGGCAATAATTGATTTAATAAAAAGAGTGAAGCCAAGATAAATTAATCAATTGGGATTTCAAATTATAATTAATGTGAAAATCGACAAAAATTCAATATAATTGAAATATTGCAACTAATATGGTAAAGGATGATAATTATCGAATATTAATGTAATAAAATGTAAATCAATGTTAACTATGCCCATAGAGTGATGATGATTGAACAAAAAGAATTGAAATCAAGTTTAATTAAATTATTTGAGTTTAATTTATAATTAATGAATTTATGGCAATTAAAATTGAACAATGTAATTAGTGTAATATTTAACACTGAATTGATATGTAAATTGGTTTTAAACTATTGTAAATGTCCAAGTAATCAAAAATGATAAAAATTGTTAGTTATTAAAGGTGGAATTAAAAAGTGATTTAATCAATTTAATAATAATTTATTTAATTAACGTGAAAATAGCCATTTTGGCAACTATCTCGGATTTCGACGAAGCTAGTTTCATCGAATCTGTGATGGTGAATTATTGTAAGGTTTCAAGTTTCGTACCGATCAGACTTGTCGGTTGATCATACGAGCTCAAAACAATTGAATTCAATTTGGAATAAGGTGATTTTTAAAGCTAACTTCTTCATACGATAGAATTAGGACTTGAAACTTGTTCCGTTAAGTTTAAAAATATCAAAAACATCTATTTTGATATATGAGATGACCTATTTTCGTTTTGGGGTCAGGTTGGAACGGATTTTTTGAGTCGCTATTTATCGTTTGTACCAATCTGATATGTGTCTATTCTCTTATCAAGCTTTGTTCATATAAATATTTCTATTCTAACTCAAGCAGCCTTTTATTTCTAAATTTCAGTACGTACAACAGTCGCTGACTACATCTTCCTTCTCAATGGCAGTAACCCTAATTTCCAAATTCAATTGCAAATCCAAAATCAAATCGAAAAATTTAAACTCCTCAAACCCTATCATATTATATATCAATTCGAAGCTCTCGAAAAGCACAATCTATTGCTGTGATTTGTTCCTCGAACCAGACCACAGTCCGTCCAGAAATCAAAGAATTATTCTTAGTCGTTCATCGTGCGTTGATAAACTTTGACCAATTGTCAATTGGATGGTATGAATGTGTAGAGATTGCCGAGGGAAGCTTCAGGCAGCGCGATGATCTAGATGGTCGCGTTCGTGCACTGGGTCGTGTTGTAGGGTTGTACAGGCTTGGGTTACGTGATGAGCTTGATGACGTGGCCTAGGAGTGGAAGAAGGTATTGTTTTGCTTTATGTTATTTTTAATTTTAATCGTAATGTTCTAACTATCATAAATTTTACGTACGAGGTCTGGTTCATGCACGGTTTGTTTCTTTAGGATCATATTAATATTTTGGACATTATGGAACTGGTTTGGACGAATTCTAAGACTTTTGAAATCTAAGCCCTAATTTGGATTTCAAATCGATTTGAAATCAATGGTGAGTGTTTGAAATCAATGGAAAACAATGTAAGAAGAAAATGGAAATGCGACACAATGTAAATTGAAATGTAAACTAAATGAATAAAAAATTCTACTTTTGAAATGAGATTGTGTTTTTTTAGAAACTATAAATGCAAACGCTAATTGAAAACAGAAAATGCACATGAACAAAAACACACAACAAACAATCACACAAAAAAAATTATTAATGCACTCGGCACAAAAAACAAACACGCAATAAAATCAAATAAGAATAATTTGAAGAATAGAAAATTAAAATCAAAGCATTCCCTGGCAACGGCGCCAAAAACTTGTTTAACGACGAATTTTCTATTGATTAGAAAAGCGTCGATAAATTTTGAAATAAAATAACTGCAAGCGCATGGCGTACTATCGTATGGCGAGTACAGGTCGATCCGCAGGAAATTTTTAAGATTTTAAAATTTTTAATTCAATCAAATTAGATCAAAGTAAGAGGAAATTGTTAACTACAAAAAAGAAGCTAAAGCTAGAATTAAAATGTGATTTAAAAAATGATTGACTAGAGAACAATTTAGAGGCAAATTCACTCTCATATTTTTGTAAATCAACAACAAATAATTCATGATCTCTAATTATGATATTAAGTGAAATAATCGTTGCATTTATCATAACTATGGTTTGTTTATGTTATTAATTAACATAACTCAACCCATCAAACTATAATACAACAATTATACCACTTATACATTCTCATGAAAATGAAGCCAAAGCAAAAGCTATTTTAAGTATGATCTATTTACTACTATAACTAGTAATATAGATCAACAAATTTCATTTTTACTTTCATTTCAAAATCAAAAATTAATTAGCAAATGATGATGTAAATTGTGTTTATGTTGAATAAGAATAGCTCATTTGCATAAGCAATATAAGGTATCAAACCCACTTGCATAAAATTACATCAAAATTCACTTTCATGAATCACAAGCTAAAGAGATCATAAATCATAAAAATGTTAAAATTACATAATATTTGAGAGCTTCATTACCCATAAATTGAAAGGGTTTAGCTACTCATTTGTGTTATCAAATCAACACTTGTAAATTTCAACATGAAATAAAACAAGAGAAAAAAAGAGCAAAATGAAAAGAAAAGCTAAGCAAAAAGAAGTAAAAACTAATCTGCTTGCATGAATAATTGAAACACGCTACTAGCACAAATGGAAATAAACAAGAAAAGAGAAGAACATGTATTGAAATTGCATAAAAAAGAATTACATAAAAGAAGAAATGGCTAAGTAGCCACGAAAAGAAAGAGAGGTTTCATATTATTTCTAAGCTAAAAACTAACCAAGGGGAAGAAGGGGGTTACATGAAGATATGGGGTATTTATACAAGTTAGAAACCCTAATTTATTTTTTAAGGAATACCCAAAATGCCCCTTAGGAAGTATGGTGGCCAAGTAACCATTAACATCCATTAATCATCCATTAAATATGCAAGAAGATTTAATGGCCTTTTAGCATATGCATTAGCTCCTAAGTGCACATTAGGGTAGGTGGATAAGTGGGGTCCTCCATGATCATCACTTTTAATTATTTCCATCTTCATTTGTTCTCTTCACTCTTGTGCATGCATATATCATCATGAACCACTTGTAAAATTCACTAAATTTCCTACAAAACAACATAGAAAATTTCAAGTAAATTTTCACAATTTAATAAATGCATAAAAATGACCATTTTTCCCCTATATGAAGATGAATGTGTGACAATTTGAAATTATTTGAATTTTGGTTTAAACAAGTTAAAATACCCAATATGATCATTTATTGAATTTAAATAGGTTAAATATGGTGGTAAAAATATGCACATTTACGTGCATATCAAATACCCTCACACTTATCTTTTTATTCGTCCTCGAATAAAGAAAAACTAAGAAAAATCCGTTTTCGTAGGGAGCACGATTGCTTGAGCTTATGCAACAAGCCGTTAAACCTCTAGGTGTCCCCAGTAGGATGATCGTTGTCTCATGAGGGTTTTCAGTGGATACTACCCACAAAATCCAAATGTAGAATGAAAATATTTACAAAATGCAAGATTTATTTTCAAAGAGATGAATTCAAGTTTTTGAAAATATTTATAAATGAAGGATTTATTTTTAAATTAACACGATTAAGTTAAATATAGATTTTGGTTATTATCTTGAAAATTTAAGTCATTTATTCGTCAAAATTTCCAACAAAAATCGAGTTATCATAACAAATAGACAATAGTTTAACTCGTTTCAGTTGATAACAAAGTATAATTATAAAATGGATCCTTAGTTGATTATCAAAGTTTATCAAAGTGGTAATTTTATTTCTTTCAATAACAAGTCAAATCAACTAAGTTAAAATAGTGCTTGGATTTCAATTTCTTGCTATCTCTAATTTTTTATTTAAAATTTTTGTTGATATTTACAATATTTACATATGCCTAACTCAGATAAACTGAGGCCAGATATATTACCCGTGCACTGCCTTTCGGACTTATGTGAAGGGAAGACAGAGCATGGAGAGTGTCACACGAATGTGAAAACCTATCGACCGTAGGCATTATTAAAAAGAATTTTTATATACATACACCTAACTCAGATAAACTGAGGCGAGATATACTGATCGTGCACTACCTTTCGGGCTTACGTGAGAAGGGTACGGAGCATGGCGAGTGAACACACGAGTGTGAACACATGACTCTAGGTGTTTAGTAAAAAATACACATATACAAGACAATATGTTTTTTTTGAAGAGAGAGTTTTGCAAAATCATCTTAGCATCATTTAACTTAAAAGACAAAAAAAATGTCATGTCATTTACTTTAAATCAACCACTTTTTAAAACAAAGATTTTCAATTAGGATATATTTCATAATTACCACGTATGAACCTTCCTACATACTAGTTAAACCATTCTTATTTGTAATCAAACTTCATTTCTATTTTTGTTAAGACAAATAAATTTTCAAAAATTTCAATTTAATAAACCAAAACCATATATGTATCCTATAGTGTTTCTTCAAAAAAATTAATAGAAAAATTGTTTTTGGGATTTTTTTTATTTTTTTTTGAGTTTTTAAAAGAAAAAGGAAAAATAAACCATGATGAATTAAAAATGAAGATGAGTCTCCCCCCACACTTAATTTTGACCGTGTTCTTACAGTCAACCAAAGTCAAAAAAACAAAAAGAAGATCGATATTTACATGAAAACGAAAAAATTATTATTTACAAGAGTTCAGAAAGTATATCGTCAAAAAGTAAATGAAACGGTCTTTCAAAGACCGATTCATTTATCTCGTTAAGTATACGAGACACAGCTTAAGCTTCAAAACCCAAACTATAAAAGATTTCGGAGTTGAATGTGGATCTGGAAAAATGAATGTCGTTTTATTGAAAATCGTATGAGTTGTTTTATTGTCGATGATTTTTGGGGTTGATAGAATGATTTGTTGAAGTTCAAATTTATTTTCACCAAATTGAATTTCAAGCATATCGTTGAAAATTTCTTTTGAATTATCGAATTCAAAATAAAAATGGTGGTTTAAATCTTCCCCTTTAGAATTTAATAACTCGTTTTCGAGAACTTCAAAAAATTCAAGTTCGTTAAATTCGTCTTTCTTTATTGAATTATCAACAATTTCATTGCGTACCTCATGTTCAAAATCCAAAGTTGTATTCATATTTTCGAAATCAGAAAATGGAAGATCGAATTTTAAATCACGTTTCTCACTCTCAAAAGAATTGAAATCCAAGTCAATTATCAATTTTTCACCAACTTTGTTAATATTTTCATTTTCAGTTTCAAAAGTTGTTATTTGAAAATCGTCGATTTAGGTAAAAGGTGGATTATCACTTGACTCGTCACACATTGGGATTTGACTTTGTTTATCACGTTGTCTCATATATGTTTCGAACAACAAATCTATATGTTCATCATAAATTTCGTTCATTTGTTCAACAAAATCTAACTTATAATTATTGACTTGAGAATTTTCGATTTGGATTTGTTGAGAACAAAAAATTTCACTAGTATCGTAGCCGAGATTATTCCCATTGCAAAAATTATTTGAAAAGTGGATCATATTTTCGTTTTGATTTCGAAATTCATTTTGGAGTTCAAAACTGAATTGGCATGGGCTATACTCAAAGTCATTCGAATTTTAAAGTGGATTCAAATTTTGATTATTTTAAGAATTTTGACTTGAGTTATCACACAAATATGAGTTGCACAAATCATTTATCATTTGATTTTGTTGTGTAGAGATTTCAAGTAAAGATGAAATGTTATTTTCAAGAGTCGAGGATTGGTTATCATTTTGAAAACTTCTTTGTTCAAAATTCGAATTGTTTATACAATAACTGTTGTTAATATATCCACATGAATTTGAAGTGAAATCATATGGATTAAATTGATTTTCACTACTATTGTAAAATTCAAGTGAATATGGAAATTCAGACATTTTCAAGAATGTTTTTGGTTTTTTTGTAAAGGAAAAATATTTACAAATAAAATTTTTTTAAAAGGGAAATTGATTTTTGTTTTGTTTTTTGGTTTTTCAAATTTTTTTCTTTGTTTTTGAAAAGGTTTTATAATTTTTTTTTGGATTTTGGTTTTCTAAATTTTTTGGATTTTTGAAATTACAAAGAAAAAGGATTTAAAAATTTCAAAGGAAAATGAATATTTACAATTTTTATTAATTTTGGATTTTGAATTTTTTTTTAAATATGCATGAACTAATACAACTAAATGAATGCAAGGGTTAATTACAAATAATTTATCCTATGTCAACGCAAATTGTATAACCACACTTTGTCTTAAATCAACAAAATAATTCTCAGCTAGGTAACGGGCTGGATTTATTGTAATGACCAGTAAATTTTTGTAAATAAATTTGGTTAATTAATGAGATTTTGTAATTAAATTTTAGTAGAAATAATAAAGGTGATAAATTAGTATTGGAATGAATGCTAAATTAAAATATAGCAAGGGTAATTAAAACTTATTTATTAGTAAATTGAATAAAGTTTCAATTAATGAAATAGCGTAAGTATTATATCTGGATATAAATTGAATATGAAGAGTATAGGGTAGGCATTGAATTATTTAATGTAAGAACACGTTGTTACAGTAATTGATTGTAATAATATGGGATAAACTGAAATCTGATAAAATTAATGTTAATAAGAAATATGATGGGTGTTATACAGGAATGAATAAAAAGTTTGAAACCAAATAAATTTATGGAAAACATTTAATAGTAATCAATGTATATATATTAGGCAATTAACAATTTATGGATTTGTTAAGATTACAAAGTTATAACTGAGTGCAGATAGGGATATTTGGTAATTAATTAAAGTAAAAAGAAATGTAAATGGTATACCTTGGTTACAAAATTTATTTACGGAAGTGATGAAAATATGAATTAATTAATGTACGAATTATTTTATAATGGGATAAAATGTAAATTTATGTAATAAATATAATGCAGGTTGATAAGTATTCATAATGGTTGTGTTGATGTTAAATATTATTTTAATGATTGTAATATAAAATAACGGAAGTGGAAATGGAAATTAATAAAAACGTAAACTTATTTTAAGGTGGTAAATTGGAGAATTGGGAATTTATTTCAAAGGTTATATTAATTAAGGAAATAATACATATTAAATTACAATTTGATTAAATCAATGCAAATTAAGTAATTATAATAAATTGCAGTTGGTAATTAAGGATGAATCTGAGTAAAATATGGCATTGGAGATAATTATAAAATTTTTACCCATTCATCTAATTTATTTAATTAAATCTAAATCAATGGCAACATTGTTGTTAATAATAGTTGTAAAAGAATTTGAATGTTAAAGGGTAACAGTTATTTAGGTTAACCATTTCTTTAGTATGTTGCATAAAATTTGGAAATCAAATTTGAAATTTAAGAAAATTAGGTAGTACGTTATTGGGAAATAAATGTAATAAATACGTTAATGAAATGTATTATGATTCAATGTTATTTATACCCATAAAATGTCTATTTATTCAATAGCTAGGTTTTTAAATCAATAAACGTATTTATTGAGGTTTCAATTTATAATTAATAACATTTAATGTGGAATCAATTACAATTAATTGACCTAAATTATGCAGTTAGGGTAGATTTGATTTGTCGTTGAAGATGGTAAATTTTATAAGATGTAGTTTATGATAAACCTATTTACTTTATGAAGTTTGTTTGATTTAAATATTTGGAAGCAAGATTTATTATTTGGATTGAAGTGTAAAATTCAATAAATTGAATCTATTGCAAATAAATGGAATTCAACATTTACTATTACGTTAATTGAAACTAGATGTAATGGGAGGATATTGTTACAATAGATTTTGAATCAAACATTGATTTCATCAGGTGTATTAAAGGAAGTACGTTGAATACAAGAATGGAAATAAAGATTTACAAATTATTGAGATTCGAACTATAATAATTGGATTTGATTGCAATAAAATGAAATTTAATATTTAGATATATGTAAATATAAATTTAGATGAAATTTGTAGATATTTACGTAATAGAGTATGAATCCAATGGTAGTCTCATCTATTGGATACTAATAGATTGAATAATTGAATGAAAGTCAATTAAAGGGAATTATTGCAAATTTAATTTATAATTTGTGAATATAATGAAATTGAAATTTAACGTTGAAATGAATAAATTAGTTAACTCTAAATTTACATCTAGATTTGGTTTAATTAATGTGAATGATTAAGAAAATAAAAGTGATAAAGATCGTCAATTTCAGAATTTAAATAGGAAATTTGATTTAATTAATTTATTTTAAATTTATTTAATTAATTTATTTTAAATTTATTTAATTAATATAAAAATAGCCATTTTGGCCACTGGCTTGGATTTCGACGAAACCAGTTTCATCGGATCCGCATCAGTGAATTATTGTAGGATTTCAAGTTTCGTATCGATCGGACTTGTCGTTTGATCATATGGGCTTGAAACGCATTGAAATCGATTTAATTTAAATCAATTTGAAAATATTGATTTTAGCATAACTTCTTCATACGATTGAATTTGGACGTGAAACTTTTTCCATCGCATTCAGAATATTTTAACATATCTATTTTGATATATGCTTTGACCCAATTTCGCTCCGGAGTCAGAACGGGCTTTTTGGGCCAATTATCATTTAGCACGTTATAATTCGGATCCATCTGTCTATTCCATCTTTATCTATAAATACCCTGCTAAACCCTAGCCTCCGCCTATCCTCATTTGTCTATGCGTATAATTTCATCGGCTCCTCCTTTTCTTCCAATGGCTGCAAACCCTAGATCCAATTTCAATTTCAAAAAATCCAAATCCAAAGCCTTAAATTCAAAGTCCTCGGAAAATTCTAGAAAAAATATATGTTGAAGCTCTCGACTAGCATAATTCAATGGTGGTGTTCGTTTTTCGTTTTGGTTCATCGTCTGATCAGTAAAAATCGAGGAAGTTTCGGCCGTTCATCGCTCGACGACGAACTTCGTCGGATCGAAAATTCCCTTCTGGGTTTTGTAGAGATTCTCGAGCGGAGCTCATCCATGCAAGTTAATTGAAGATTCAACGGTTAGATCATCGTAAAATCGTGGTTTAGGGTTACGAAACCGGTGGCGGCGGCGGCCTTGGGGGAGGTCCGGTCTTCGGCCATGGGGGCGGCTCCTCGTGGCGAACATGATGGTGTAGGCGGCTCTGCATATAGAGGTGGGACGACGGCGTAAATGGCGGTCAAAGTTGGGTCAACATGGGTTCATTTGTTGCCTTGCCTGTAGCGTGCGTACGGGGGTGTTGTTTCGTGTGTTTCTTTTGGATCTGGGAATAAAGTGTGACGTGGCAATAATATGTAAAGTGTTCTTCTTCTTTTTTGAAATTCAAGCACAATTTTTGCTATATTTTTCACATACGAACTCCGTTTCACGCGCGATTTTTTTGTTAGGATCGTATTGAAATTCCGGACTTGATGACGCTGGTTTGGACAAATTCTGGGACGGTCGAATTTTTAGGTTTAAATTGAATTTAAATTCAATTTAAATCCCAAAGGTAAATGTTTGAACCCACTCACAACTTCTAAGATTTCTTATATTTGTTAAATATATTTATGATGTGTTTAAAAATTTATTTATAGTTGTTTGGCATATAATTCATCATTATCTCAGTTAAATTGCATTCATTTAATTTACTTGTTATTTAATTCATTATTGCATGTTAACTGCCAGCTAAATTGTTATTTATTTTATTGCATACAAACTACCAGTTAAACAGTTACAATTTATTTTTGAATATAAACTGATAGTTGATATCTGTTATTATCACCTGTTATATATTGATGTTGTAACGACCCAGAATTTCTGATAATCTGAATTTGAGTATTTAATTTATTTTAAATATTAATAAGTGGAATTTTTAAGTCGAATAATTTATTTTTCGAATATTGGGTTTAATGGGATAATTAAATCGATGATTTAATAGTGAGATTCCAGAAATAATTAAATATTGGGTTAAATATGATTGAAAATGATTTGGAAAATTTTGTTTTATCATATTAAAGTTATAGAAATGTTTTAGAACTTTTAAAATTGAATTTGGAATTTATTTGTAAAAATTGGATATTTTAATATTTAATTATCGACTGAAAAATAGCCATTTTTCAAACGGTCTCGGATTTCGACGAAACCAGTTTCATCGGATCCGTAATGTGATATTATTGTAAGATTTCAAATTTCAAGTCAATCGGATATATCGTTTGTCCGGTGCAAGCCAAAACGCCTAGAAATCGTTTAAATCGGTTTTAATTTAAATTGATCGTTTGATTCCATATCTCACACATACGATCGAATTAGCTTACGAAACCTATTCCATTGTGTCCGGAACGCGGAAAAACCTTAGGATCGCCTGTCGGAACGCGTAGATTGGAGTTCATTTGCGTAAACTGTTAGAGAGAGAATTTTATTAATTTAATAATATAATAACTACTATATATATTCAAATTTTTCTCTCTAAACCCTAATCTACTTTCGTGGCCGCCAGTTATGGTATTAATGGCCGAAATGCTCCCATCTTCCCTCTCCAATTTCTTCAAATCCACGCACTGTTTACAGAAACTTCCAACATAGAAATTGAAGAGCACGCAACGAGCTTCACATCCGTACGGTTGAGATGTTGGTTTGTCAACCAGAGGAGGGCGATTTTGGCCGCGTTTGTTCGTCGCTTGCGCACGTTTTTCTAGGTGGTGAGGGGGCCGAGCTTCATGATGCTCCAGCCGAGAGTAGGGGGAAGCACGGGCTATCGAATGGTGACCTCGGATCATCGTCAAAGCAAGTGTGATGGGCTCGGCAATCTAGGGTTTTGGTTCGTGATGGGTTTCAAGTCGCGTGTTTTGACCTGGGAGTTCTTGCGTGAGGGGGGAAGAAGGTGGAGTGCGGCCAGATTTTGATCAAGGGGAAATGGATGGCAGATATGAGATGTGGGTTTTAAAATTTATTAAAAGTTGTAATTAGTCATATTAAAATTAGTATTAACTTCAAAATGTCATAACTTTGCGATGCGAGGTCGGAAAATTATGAAACGAAGTGCATTGGAATTGTATGATCGTGCTCTTTGCGATGGAGCTGGATTGGAAATTTTTGGAGCTAGCGAAAATTTCGGGTATAATTAAACGCGTGTTTAATTATATTCGAAATAAAAGCTGAAACGGAAATAAAATCAAGGTGAGAACTCCTCACTCAATCGAAAGGTTTTGTTTAAAATTTTGAATAGTTAATATTGATTGATAATTGTTGATTGATTGTGGTAGTAGATATAATAGGATATATACTATATATAGCAATATATATATATTGGCATATGTATATATTGGATTTGATTTCCCGCCTCGTATAGCGGATGAGACCCTATTGCGCCGTTAGTAAGCGGATAATATTTTTTTAAATCCCATATACCGCGATATTCCACCTTGAAGTGGAATTGGTATTGTGCTAACGTCTGTGGATGCAGGGTAACAGGTTGGAGGGATCCAACTGGATTCCTCACATATTTATTTGTTTATAAATATTGTGTTGATTGTTAACTATCATATCGATATATGATGTTTATTCCCGTGATTGACCATTTGATGCGGTTGCATCATCGGATTCATTTTTAAAAAAGTTAAAAATAACGATTTTGAATTTAAAAGGATTTTTAAGTAATTTTTCAAGTATATGTTTTATTAAATTTTGAACTTGATTCATTTTAAATAAATTAAGATTTTAAATACTAAAGTTATAAAACTATGATTTTTATGAAATATAACCAAAAGGAAAATTTTAAAATAAATAGATTTATAAAATAGTTAAATTGGGTTTTTGGGTAATTTTTATTAATAGTTTATGTAAAAGATTTTATAAATTGATATCTATAAATTTAAAAATTTTGGAATTATAAGACGAGTTATTAAGTGTTAAAATGAAGTATAAAAATGGATTTCATTTAAACTATAGTTTTATAAATTATGAAAGTTATGAAATGAATTGATGTTGAAAATAAAAGTTTATAAGTAATTAACTTATAAAATGGCTTTGGGCATTTAAAAGGGGATTTTTATAGAAATTGTTAATAAAGGAGGTTTTTATAAGTTGAAAACTATTATAAAAGGTGAGAAATCTTATCAGTAATAAGATTAACAATTTGTGAAGTTTTAAAAGGAACGACTTGGTAAATAAATAATATTTTAAGTATTTGACTTATAATACGAACTTTTGGTATAGAAATTGGGTTTATAAATTGAATTGGCTTAATAAAAGAGATTTCTAAACCGAAGTTATTAATAGAAATAGAATTTATAAACGTTGTTTATAAATTTGAAATCAATGTAATTTGGTAAATTGAATTTAGAATTGTTAAAGGGGTTACATTCACTCTTTTAAACGATGAATATATTATTAAGTCAAATGGGCATGTTTTGGGAGAAGAATGTTTTAAAGGGAATTTTAAAACGATTTTAAGATGCTCTAAAATGCATTAAGTATCGAATACTGGGATTTCAACATTCATTGTTGAAATAGGCGTTTTCGAGAAATAAAAGGAAATGAATACGTAGATTTCAACATTCATTGTTGAAATAGGCGTTTTCGAGAAAATGAGGAAATGATGGACTATAACACTGTTGTTATAGTGAATGGTTT
Source organism: Allium cepa (assembly GCA_030765085.1). Taxonomy (NCBI): domain Eukaryota; kingdom Viridiplantae; phylum Streptophyta; class Magnoliopsida; order Asparagales; family Amaryllidaceae; genus Allium; species Allium cepa. The sequence goes on along the minus strand of CM060941.1, from coordinate 292,875,569 downwards.
CCAAATGGAAATATTTGGTGTAGTATTGGAATGTATGTTTCTATTTTTATTCTGAAACCCTATTCCAGTGATTTTGGGTTGTCGTGACGGTGTTTTACGCAACATTCGTTTTGACCCAAGTAAAAGTGAATAGAAGAATGTTTTCCTTAAAAGAATGAAATATATACTTGGCTATGGTTAAGTATATCGAATATTTTCAAATTATTGAAAATAAATAAAATTTGTGAATCCTTATTATTAAATAAGTATGGGAATGCTTTTCCAATATGAAATGAAATGTTTTTGAGAATTTATCTTTTTGAAGATAAATTGAGATTGAATAACTGAAATCTATTGAAAACGTTAGGTCAGTAGATATTTTGAAATATAAATTCACTATGGAATTTATAAAAGGAAGGGAAATTTGTTTAAAAATAAATATTGATTTATTTTGAAGTATGGAAATGAATTTACGAATTTGGAACGTAAATTTAAAATAAATCGGTAAAGATTTATTCGATGATTCGAAATCTGTTTTCAAAGGGTATAAATGATATAAAGTGATTTGAAATTGGTTTTCAAATGGTTGAGGTGTTTAATTTGAAATGGGTTTTCAAATGGGTAAAGTGTGGAAAATTTTATCGTGAAGTGGTTTTGGTAAATCAAATAATTTGGGCAATTATTTGGAAATTGTGTATATATATCTTGTAAAGATATTTTGGGACTTAATAATTTTGGAAAAATTATTTGGAATCTGATGATGTGGCGCATCTTTATTGATAGTTAAATAACCGACTATCAGTATTTACCCTTGGATGGTAATTGTTGTGATTGTTGAAATTGAATGCTACACTTATTTTTAAAAATAAGCGCTCGCTATTCGGTTTAGCCGGGAGAGGACCTTTGTGTCATATATCCCATTCCGAATATGCGATACGTCGTTTGGATTGCATCTGAAGACCGGTGTTGAAGACCGGGTATTTGTGAGAACGATAGGATGACCTATCGATTGTCTCCGCATCGTTAGCTACGATATGGAGATTTCCTTTGTGATGGGAAATTTTATCGGGATTGTGAATACCCGGATTGCAAGGGCTTCTTTGGAAGTGCCTTCGGTTCTGTTCGAACCCGGAACAGACTTGTATGGTTACGTGTCTGACATTACGTTTTGAGAGATAGAGCAGATTTCTTTCAAATACATTTCTGTTGGTGGCGGAGAATTTATTCTCTTAGCTTAACACCCTTCTCTGAGACGTACGAGCTCAGAGGTTATGTAGTTGAAGGTTATCAGCGATATTTCCCAATCTGGTAATGTGGCATGCTGAGTGCTGCTGTGTGATGATCATTGGTTGATCGTTTGGATATGATCATTTGTTTGATCATTTATCTTTGTGATTATTGCTTTGGTCATCTGTGGACCCGAAGCATGGCTTTGTTACACAAAGCGTAGCTTTGTGGACGAGACTTCGTCAGGACCTCACTCCCCGGAAATGGTCGAAACAGGAATATGCGGCAAGGTTATGAGGGTCGCGCCCTTTAGGGTATGTCATTTCCTTCTGGAAAAGGGTGGTATCATGGTATGGAGCCCAGATATTTACTCATGTGGAAACACTATATCTATTTCTGTGTGGTGTTGTTGGTATCGAGCGCTCGGATAAAGGTCCCAAAGGACCGGGGGATGGCATATTCGTGTAGTAGTTACCTAGTTACAGAGGTAACCCGGCCTTGTGTTGGCAGAGATCTAACCGTAACGTTAGTTCTCGGGACGTCCCGCCAGAGGCGATCCCATAGACAGTAGGAAGTTCCTTAGCCTGACCATTTGTTGGAAATCCATTCCTCCAATACGCGCCTTGTACGGTTTTAGTTGTATTACCTGCCATTCACTTATGGTGGTCACCACTGTTTGGATGGTAGCTATAGTAGGCATAGTTCGGAATGTCTATGCTGGCTAGGATTTATATTCTACTTTCGAATTGTTTTCTACACTATGCACTAGTAATAATATCAAAAATGATTTGATTTTCGCGTAGTAAGCATCTTTGACTATCATAAGGAGAAATCTCCTCCAATTCTGCGTTTGCATTGTGTGTGTGGCGGGAGGCCTTATGGTAGTTTCATTTTCCAAAAAGCATTGCGGATTTAAAAATTTAAATTTTCTTGTTGCTTGTTTAAAGATAAACTGTTTTGAGTTCTCACACCAGTCCCATGACTGACCTGGAGTTTATTGTTCCTTTCCTAAACTCTGGGTGCCCACTATTTTCCACACGGGCAGTCTAGAGTTAGGTTATCAGGTTATTCTGGATTCGGGAGTTGCTGTGCAGATGTTGGAGGCGAGCTTGGATAGCGTAGTCTATTATCTATTGTATATAGTATTCTTTCCGCTGTTTTATTGTTGTACACTCTGATGATATGATGTATTGTGATGTATGTATAAAATGTATAGTTCTTTTGTTTTAATGATATTCATTTATCTATTATATGTTGTTCCGCTGCGATTGTGAGATTCTGATATTGTTTCTCGTTCTGTTACTTGTTTTTCTGTTTTCTCTTCTCTTTCTTTTCTTTCTTCTTCTACCTCTTTCTTCTTCAAAAACTCTAACGGTTCGATTTTTCGGCAACGAAAAATCGCGATCGTTACATTTGGTATCAGAGCATGTGGTTAAGCGACAACCATGGTTCTGTTGGGTATTACTCATTAGAGATAGAGTCAGCAGTACTCTAGAATGAGTGTGAGTGTAATAATAGATATGAGCGCGTATTTGTTAGTGAATATAAAATTGTTTTATATTGTGATGATTGGTTTATTGAGTGGCATATGAACCTTCGTCGGCACAGTCTGTACAACTGGATCGAAGGGGTTTCTAAACACTTGAATAGAACAATTCGACACGATATTGTTTTAAATTGGGTAAATGAAATAATTTTACCTTGACTATATTTTCTATATAAGAAAATAATTTTTCAAGAATGATTGAAGTGTGTATATAATTGATTGCTTGGTTGTTGTAAATAATAATATATATATATAATAAGTTATATAAAAACGACTATTGTAAAAAGAATAATTGTATAAGCTAATGAATTATAAGTATGGAATTATAATTAAAATGATTTACAATTGTAAAATAATCTTATGTATATAAGAAGTGAAATTTTATAAGTAAGATTTATAAATGTAATTTATAAATAGAAAGAAAACTTTTTGAAAGAATAATTAGCATTGATTTCACTATTGTCACTGGGAAATAATAAGGGTGATGACTGCAGCATCATCAGTATCATTTTCGAGTTTCTATGTGATGGATTTGCTACAATAATGAATTTAAAATTAAAGTTTTGTTGTAATAAACCAATTTGAAATTAAAATTCAATTTGAAATTGTTAAATATAAGTGAAAAAGGTTTTGAACTTATAATATAAGTTAGAAGTTGAATAATAAGTTGCATGACTTATAGAATGGGAAAATGTAAGTAAAACCAATTATTGAAGTGGTTAAACAATTAAGTTAAGCAAAATGAAACATGAATTTGAATATTGATATGAATTTGACTTAAGTAAAAGTTAAATAGGATTTACCTTAGAATTGTAATCCGAATTGGATTGTTAAGTGTAAACTTAAGTTTATTTGAACAAATGATGTTAAATGGAATATAACTTAAGTAATATTGAAAGAATTGATGTTAATATCAAAGTAAGTGAATAAAGTGAGTAAATGAAATTGTTAAAGATGTGAACTTAAGTTATATAAATGAAATTCAATTTTATTTGTAAAAAGAACTAGCAATTGAATTAAAGTATGAATTGAATGTTAATCAATAGAATATGAATAAGTTGATATGAAATGATGCATGCAAGTGTAAATTCATTTGAAAATAGTTGAATAATAGAATGAAAATCAATTGAGTGTTAAAACCAATTGGAATTAAAACAGTTGAACCAAATTGAATGTAAGTAAAATAAATAAATTTGGTTGTATTGGATGTACATTGGTCGTTATTGCTTGATGGTTGGTTGTATGTAAATTCATTAGGTGTTAATGGAAATAAACTAGCGCAATTGAAAGCTATGTAATTGAACTCAATTTGAATGTAAAGTAAATGAATTTGAATAGAATTGAATTTGATTTGGGCTGAATATGAACCAATGTGAATTTAATTAGTGAATGTAACTAATTGAAACGAATGAATTGAATATGCAACTTCAATAATAAACTAAAAAAATGTATAAGAAGCATGTATTGGAAATTTTGTAATTGAATTGGCCAATAGTTTGAATGTTGGAATTGGATACTATTACTAGTATGATATACAGGTATATAATGGAATTAGGATTTTGGTTATGAAGTTAAATTGAATCGCTCGACAGAAAGGTACGTATTTCACTTTTAGTATGAGAATTGATGATTTCCTTCTCTAGCCACTTGGCTTTCTCTTTTCTTTTTGATTCTGAGGGGCCGTGGTGCCATTTTGTAGTCGTACCGATCGAGCCGCGCAAAGGAGACGCTGGCGAAATTTTTCGAAAATTTAGGGAGTTAGAAAATTTTTGAGAAAATTTTGAAAAGTTTGAAATTTGAATTTAAATTTAAATTTGAATTGTTGAGTAAACAATGTTGTTTGAAACCTATAATTGAAGTTGGAAAGCTAATTGAAATGATAGTAAATCTTTAATAAAAAGATTGGTGTTAGAAGGTTGATAAAACTATTAGTTTTGGAAAAATAATAAACGGATTATGAATTATTCTCCTTAACTTGCAATTTCGAGGACGAAATTCTTTTAAGGGGGGAAGATTGTAACGACCCAGAATTTCTGATAATCTGAATTTGAGTATTTAATTTATTTTAAATATTAATAAGTGGAATTTTTAAGTCGAATAATTTATTTTTCGAATATTGGGTTTAATGGGATAATTAAATCGATGATTTAATAGTGAGATTCCAGAAATAATTAAATATTGGGTTAAATATGATTGAAAATGATTTGGAAAATTTTGTTTTATCATATTAAAGTTATAGAAATGTTTTAGAACTTTTAAAATTGAATTTGGAATTTATTTGTAAAAATTGGATATTTTAATATTTAATTATCGACTGAAAAATAGCCATTTTTCAAACGGTCTCGGATTTCGACGAAACCAGTTTCATCGGATCCGTAATGTGATATTATTGTAAGATTTCAAATTTCAAGTCAATCGGATATATCGTTTGTCCGGTGCAAGCCAAAACGCCTAGAAATCGTTTAAATCGGTTTTAATTTAAATTGATCGTTTGATTCCATATCTCACACATACGATCGAATTAGCTTACGAAACCTATTCCATTGTGTCCGGAACGCGGAAAAACCTTAGGATCGCCTGTCGGAACGCGTAGATTGGAGTTCATTTGCGTAAACTGTTAGAGAGAGAATTTTATTAATTTAATAATATAATAACTACTATATATATTCAAATTTTTCTCTCTAAACCCTAATCTACTTTCGTGGCCGCCAGTTATGGTATTAATGGCCGAAATGCTCCCATCTTCCCTCTCCAATTTCTTCAAATCCACGCACTGTTTACAGAAACTTCCAACATAGAAATTGAAGAGCACGCAACGAGCTTCACATCCGTACGGTTGAGATGTTGGTTTGTCAACCAGAGGAGGGCGATTTTGGCCGCGTTTGTTCGTCGCTTGCGCACGTTTTTCTAGGTGGTGAGGGGGCCGAGCTTCATGATGCTCCAGCCGAGAGTAGGGGGAAGCACGGGCTATCGAATGGTGACCTCGGATCATCGTCAAAGCAAGTGTGATGGGCTCGGCAATCTAGGGTTTTGGTTCGTGATGGGTTTCAAGTCGCGTGTTTTGACCTGGGAGTTCTTGCGTGAGGGGGGAAGAAGGTGGAGTGCGGCCAGATTTTGATCAAGGGGAAATGGATGGCAGATATGAGATGTGGGTTTTAAAATTTATTAAAAGTTGTAATTAGTCATATTAAAATTAGTATTAACTTCAAAATGTCATAACTTTGCGATGCGAGGTCGGAAAATTATGAAACGAAGTGCATTGGAATTGTATGATCGTGCTCTTTGCGATGGAGCTGGATTGGAAATTTTTGGAGCTAGCGAAAATTTCGGGTATAATTAAACGCGTGTTTAATTATATTCGAAATAAAAGCTGAAACGGAAATAAAATCAAGGTGAGAACTCCTCACTCAATCGAAAGGTTTTGTTTAAAATTTTGAATAGTTAATATTGATTGATAATTGTTGATTGATTGTGGTAGTAGATATAATAGGATATATACTATATATAGCAATATATATATATTGGCATATGTATATATTGGATTTGATTTCCCGCCTCGTATAGCGGATGAGACCCTATTGCGCCGTTAGTAAGCGGATAATATTTTTTTAAATCCCATATACCGCGATATTCCACCTTGAAGTGGAATTGGTATTGTGCTAACGTCTGTGGATGCAGGGTAACAGGTTGGAGGGATCCAACTGGATTCCTCACATATTTATTTGTTTATAAATATTGTGTTGATTGTTAACTATCATATCGATATATGATGTTTATTCCCGTGATTGACCATTTGATGCGGTTGCATCATCGGATTCATTTTTAAAAAAGTTAAAAATAACGATTTTGAATTTAAAAGGATTTTTAAGTAATTTTTCAAGTATATGTTTTATTAAATTTTGAACTTGATTCATTTTAAATAAATTAAGATTTTAAATACTAAAGTTATAAAACTATGATTTTTATGAAATATAACCAAAAGGAAAATTTTAAAATAAATAGATTTATAAAATAGTTAAATTGGGTTTTTGGGTAATTTTTATTAATAGTTTATGTAAAAGATTTTATAAATTGATATCTATAAATTTAAAAATTTTGGAATTATAAGACGAGTTATTAAGTGTTAAAATGAAGTATAAAAATGGATTTCATTTAAACTATAGTTTTATAAATTATGAAAGTTATGAAATGAATTGATGTTGAAAATAAAAGTTTATAAGTAATTAACTTATAAAATGGCTTTGGGCATTTAAAAGGGGATTTTTATAGAAATTGTTAATAAAGGAGGTTTTTATAAGTTGAAAACTATTATAAAAGGTGAGAAATCTTATCAGTAATAAGATTAACAATTTGTGAAGTTTTAAAAGGAACGACTTGGTAAATAAATAATATTTTAAGTATTTGACTTATAATACGAACTTTTGGTATAGAAATTGGGTTTATAAATTGAATTGGCTTAATAAAAGAGATTTCTAAACCGAAGTTATTAATAGAAATAGAATTTATAAACGTTGTTTATAAATTTGAAATCAATGTAATTTGGTAAATTGAATTTAGAATTGTTAAAGGGGTTACATTCACTCTTTTAAACGATGAATATATTATTAAGTCAAATGGGCATGTTTTGGGAGAAGAATGTTTTAAAGGGAATTTTAAAACGATTTTAAGATGCTCTAAAATGCATTAAGTATCGAATACTGGGATTTCAACATTCATTGTTGAAATAGGCGTTTTCGAGAAATAAAAGGAAATGAATACGTAGATTTCAACATTCATTGTTGAAATAGGCGTTTTCGAGAAAATGAGGAAATGATGGACTATAACACTGTTGTTATAGTGAATGGTTTCCAAATGGAAATATTTGGTGTAGTATTGGAATGTATGTTTCTATTTTTATTCTGAAACCCTATTCCAGTGATTTTGGGTTGTCGTGACGGTGTTTTACGCAACATTCGTTTTGACCCAAGTAAAAGTGAATAGAAGAATGTTTTCCTTAAAAGAATGAAATATATACTTGGCTATGGTTAAGTATATCGAATATTTTCAAATTATTGAAAATAAATAAAATTTGTGAATCCTTATTATTAAATAAGTATGGGAATGCTTTTCCAATATGAAATGAAATGTTTTTGAGAATTTATCTTTTTGAAGATAAATTGAGATTGAATAACTGAAATCTATTGAAAACGTTAGGTCAGTAGATATTTTGAAATATAAATTCACTATGGAATTTATAAAAGGAAGGGAAATTTGTTTAAAAATAAATATTGATTTATTTTGAAGTATGGAAATGAATTTACGAATTTGGAACGTAAATTTAAAATAAATCGGTAAAGATTTATTCGATGATTCGAAATCTGTTTTCAAAGGGTATAAATGATATAAAGTGATTTGAAATTGGTTTTCAAATGGTTGAGGTGTTTAATTTGAAATGGGTTTTCAAATGGGTAAAGTGTGGAAAATTTTATCGTGAAGTGGTTTTGGTAAATCAAATAATTTGGGCAATTATTTGGAAATTGTGTATATATATCTTGTAAAGATATTTTGGGACTTAATAATTTTGGAAAAATTATTTGGAATCTGATGATGTGGCGCATCTTTATTGATAGTTAAATAACCGACTATCAGTATTTACCCTTGGATGGTAATTGTTGTGATTGTTGAAATTGAATGCTACACTTATTTTTAAAAATAAGCGCTCGCTATTCGGTTTAGCCGGGAGAGGACCTTTGTGTCATATATCCCATTCCGAATATGCGATACGTCGTTTGGATTGCATCTGAAGACCGGTGTTGAAGACCGGGTATTTGTGAGAACGATAGGATGACCTATCGATTGTCTCCGCATCGTTAGCTACGATATGGAGATTTCCTTTGTGATGGGAAATTTTATCGGGATTGTGAATACCCGGATTGCAAGGGCTTCTTTGGAAGTGCCTTCGGTTCTGTTCGAACCCGGAACAGACTTGTATGGTTACGTGTCTGACATTACGTTTTGAGAGATAGAGCAGATTTCTTTCAAATACATTTCTGTTGGTGGCGGAGAATTTATTCTCTTAGCTTAACACCCTTCTCTGAGACGTACGAGCTCAGAGGTTATGTAGTTGAAGGTTATCAGCGATATTTCCCAATCTGGTAATGTGGCATGCTGAGTGCTGCTGTGTGATGATCATTGGTTGATCGTTTGGATATGATCATTTGTTTGATCATTTATCTTTGTGATTATTGCTTTGGTCATCTGTGGACCCGAAGCATGGCTTTGTTACACAAAGCGTAGCTTTGTGGACGAGACTTCGTCAGGACCTCACTCCCCGGAAATGGTCGAAACAGGAATATGCGGCAAGGTTATGAGGGTCGCGCCCTTTAGGGTATGTCATTTCCTTCTGGAAAAGGGTGGTATCATGGTATGGAGCCCAGATATTTACTCATGTGGAAACACTATATCTATTTCTGTGTGGTGTTGTTGGTATCGAGCGCTCGGATAAAGGTCCCAAAGGACCGGGGGATGGCATATTCGTGTAGTAGTTACCTAGTTACAGAGGTAACCCGGCCTTGTGTTGGCAGAGATCTAACCGTAACGTTAGTTCTCGGGACGTCCCGCCAGAGGCGATCCCATAGACAGTAGGAAGTTCCTTAGCCTGACCATTTGTTGGAAATCCATTCCTCCAATACGCGCCTTGTACGGTTTTAGTTGTATTACCTGCCATTCACTTATGGTGGTCACCACTGTTTGGATGGTAGCTATAGTAGGCATAGTTCGGAATGTCTATGCTGGCTAGGATTTATATTCTACTTTCGAATTGTTTTCTACACTATGCACTAGTAATAATATCAAAAATGATTTGATTTTCGCGTAGTAAGCATCTTTGACTATCATAAGGAGAAATCTCCTCCAATTCTGCGTTTGCATTGTGTGTGTGGCGGGAGGCCTTATGGTAGTTTCATTTTCCAAAAAGCATTGCGGATTTAAAAATTTAAATTTTCTTGTTGCTTGTTTAAAGATAAACTGTTTTGAGTTCTCACACCAGTCCCATGACTGACCTGGAGTTTATTGTTCCTTTCCTAAACTCTGGGTGCCCACTATTTTCCACACGGGCAGTCTAGAGTTAGGTTATCAGGTTATTCTGGATTCGGGAGTTGCTGTGCAGATGTTGGAGGCGAGCTTGGATAGCGTAGTCTATTATCTATTGTATATAGTATTCTTTCCGCTGTTTTATTGTTGTACACTCTGATGATATGATGTATTGTGATGTATGTATAAAATGTATAGTTCTTTTGTTTTAATGATATTCATTTATCTATTATATGTTGTTCCGCTGCGATTGTGAGATTCTGATATTGTTTCTCGTTCTGTTACTTGTTTTTCTGTTTTCTCTTCTCTTTCTTTTCTTTCTTCTTCTACCTCTTTCTTCTTCAAAAACTCTAACGGTTCGATTTTTCGGCAACGAAAAATCGCGATCGTTACAGATGTATTGTTGAATTTGGATGATGATTGTGATAAATGGTTGATGGTTGATATTGGATGAATGGATATTGTATTTATATTGTGTAAACTGCAAGTTACTATGCATTTTCATTTCATTCGGAATTGCGGTTTGAAATGATATACAACCGCATTTTTATTTTTAAATTGCGGATTGAAATGATAAATATCCGTATCACTTAACCATAGGATATAAAATCATATACAGGCACCGCGGTATATATATAAAATTATTTTTGAAATGATTTTCTATGGTTTTGGAAAGAATACGGCTTAATAAATACTAAATTTTGATATATATATATATATATATATATAGTAAAAAAAATTGAATTTAGCTATGTATAAATTTGTTTCGAATTTTAAAATAAGCTAAACAATGGAGTTGATTTCGTTTATATAATATGGTTAAGAATATATTTGAAATTCTATTGTATATAGAGTTTATAATAACTCAAATAAAAGTAAGATTGAAGATAAATGTGAATATGATTTGAATTAAGGTATGTAAGAATTTAAACGAATTTGAAATGTAAATAAATTAAGATTTAAAGGGTATGATCTTATAACTTGATTTTGAGTAGAGGATTTAAACGAATATCGAATTTATTTAAAGAATATTATCAAGTTAATTTAATTAAAAGAATACCTTGTTATTGAAGTTTAAGGGTTTTATCTGAATAGTATTTGTTTAGTAAGTAAATATTTCAAATTTAAATAATAGGAATTGGATTTGATATATATTAAATTTTCAAAGAATCCATTTTGAAATAGTGGAAATATTTAAAGATTGCAATATATGAACTATAAAGTTTTGAAATATAGAATATTTAAGCTTTGAAATATGTGGGAATTAAAATGGTTTATTTGGAGGTTCAAATTGATATTGGGAATTCATTTGTGAAATTTGAAGAAGCTGTTTATTTTATAAAGTAATATAGTATTTCAGCCATAAGTATTAAAAGTTATGTTTCAAAGCTATGATTTCAAGGTATATATATTTGAAAATATTATGATTTTGGGAAAGAGATATTTATAAAATAAAAATGATATCATATGGATTTGGGTTTCAAAAATATAAATGATATCGTATTTATATGGTTTGAAAGGGATATTATATTCTGGTTTTAAAGTATAAATTATTTTGAAATAACTGCGGTGTTATAATAACGATTGGTTGTTGAAGAGACCGGGATCGGAAGTTGTCATACTCTCTGCCAACCTCGAAAACGACTTTAACAACCGTGTACGCGGTGGAGATTCCAAAATGAAGTAGGATGGTGGCGGCGTTTCCTTTGAGGTAAATATGTGGACCTGACTCCCGTGAGTTGGCATAAGGTGGCTAAAACAGGAGCAATTCTCGGGCCAAGGGGGTTAGCGCCCTTTATCGGATACTCCTTTTCGATATTATACTCTGACTTTGGATTGATTCGGTGGCCACTTTTGATTTCTTTGATTTTAGGGGGGAGTTTGTCCGAGGTGGGCGGTAGTAGCTACTACGCGTTACCTCCAGCCCGGATGCGTAATTGGTATATCTATCCTGGCATTGCCTAGTTGTGCCGTGTCACCTACCATATCACGCCTTGTACGAGTTTCTATTTGTGTCGTACCTATGGAGTATCCTCTGGTAGCCTCCCGATCCGGAGGTATTATGGTACTGTATAGACTATTGGCATTATTTGTGTTAAGGGCTATATGGGTAACCCCTTAACGCTATTTAAAAGTAAGTTTATTTTACAATTAGACACTATTATAATAGCGAAATATACTACATAGTAAATAGTTTAACGGATCCTTAAGAGATGTGAATCCCGAGCATCTTTTGAGTTACTGCACTCATATTTACTTCTGTTAATTTAACTTACATAAGATCTTTTAGTTCTGACTCGAGTGTTTTGTCTTTTCAATCCGTTCGGGTCAGTCCGAGCGTTTCAGGATTTCGAAGACCTTAGCTCTGGAGGACGACGACGGAGATTTATATTATTATTATTATATTTTTAGTCCACCACACTCATATTGTTCCGCTGCATTGTTTTTGGTATGTGTAACTCTGATAAATGTTGTAAGTATAATCGAATATTTTGTAAAACAGCTTTATAAACTGTATATTTGATTATTATATTTTATCCTTCCGCTGTGAGATTCTATTTTGTTTTATTTCTTCTTGTTTTTTCTGATTTACCCCATAACAATCCGCCCTTTCGTATGGTTTGAATCGGAACGTGTGTCAATTTAAAGCGTGCGAAAAGGCGGGATGTTACATTTATAAGTGCACTACGAATCACCGTATGTAACAACCCTAGATTTTTGCCTATATATTTTAAATTTGACTTTATTTTTATTTTAATTATTTTAAATTTATTTTATTTCAAATATTTCATTTTAAATATAAATGCTGACTATTAAGTGATCTATAGTTTAAATAGTATAAATTGGACATTTTACTAAAAAGGTGAATTTCTACTCAAACTGTTCGAACTTTGACTTTTAAAATTAAACATTAAAATCATTTTTAAATATTGAATTTTATATTTTATTATGAAAATAGATGTAATAACTTGAACACTGCTTTTCGTTTCGTTGAAAATAGAGTTAAACTGTAAAAGTTATGTACATTTCAATTTTGAGTGTAATTTGATTTATTTAACAATTTTGTCTATTTTAAATTATATATACCTTATTTTATTTGTCATATTTTATTTTAATATGTTATTTTATGTATATTTTTGTATTATAATAATTTTAAAATGAAGTAAACAATTTTCCAAAGTCAATGGTGATTTATTTGTAATTTCTGGACACTGTTTTGGATTTTTAAGAAATTTCTTTAAATCTTTTTCTATTTTCTTTAAATTTAATTTTTTTTCTTATGTGTTAATGGGTTATTTTAAGTATATTTTGTCTTTTAATATTTTTTAAAGTGATGTTATAATTTTTCCAAAGTTTACCGTGTTGATTTCTTTTTTTAAAAAAAGGCTGTTTTCTTATTTTCTGCTATTTTCTTCATTAAAATTATAATTAAATTTAATTTTTTTTTATTTTGTGAATTTACTTTTATTTTATATTATTATTTATGTTTAAAAATATATTACAAGCTCATATGAATTTTCTAAAATTTATTTCATGTAATTTCAAATTTTCTAGACTAGTTTACTATTTTTAGCTATTTTCCTTAATTTAACTTTATATAATTAATAAATATTATATATATTTTTATATTTTGATAAATTTTCGAAATTTTATCTGGAATTATTATTATTTCTAGAAATATCAAGTTATATAAACATATATAACAAATATGAAAGGTTTTGTGACTCTTTAGCTGCTTGTGACTCTTTGCTTTCCACCTCTTCATTTTCCAAACTTATGCATTCATTTTGCTTGGCCGACCTTAATTCTTTCAGCTGCACATTTTTTCTCATTCATTCCCGTATACAAACTCTTCTCAATCACAAAAATCATGGCCTCCATTCCTTAGGCAAAGAGTTGGTAATCTTCTTCTTCTTTCTACTCATTTTCTTCTTGTTTTCTTATGATATTGCTCTTGCTTTCTTCACCTTCAAGGCTAAGCTCCTTCCATCTCCTCCACCTTGGCGTCCTCCACCACCACCACATCTGGTCAACACTTTCTCCAGCCCATAGCCAAGCCATGGTCGTGCCTTTGTGTTGACTAGATCCACTAAAATATGAGCATACACCACATATATGCACCTAGCCGAGCCTACCTTAGCACCACCACCTCAAAACTCCACTTTGGCCGCCACATACACCACCACCCTAGCTGACCTGAGACACCTCTTCCACGTCATCCTCCACCCCACCCAGACCTGGACAGGCCATGCTAGCTTGTGGCCGAGCCTTTTTATTGCTTAGAAAACCATGTAGTTGCATTGACTTGTAATTCATGTGTCACAAACCTTTGCTCCATCATTGCCCATGATATGGCCAACCTTTAGAAACCCAAACCTGATCTAAAACCATGCTGTAGCCGTGCCATTTCAGATCATAGCTGAAGCGTAAGAGGTAGAAAGCAAGTGCAAACACTTTGGCTTTGTTTTGTACATCCAATTCTAGCATTGTTTAGTGATAATTTGTGTCGAAAACTTATATCTATTCTATTGTTTTGTGTAAATGTTTGAACAAGGCTATTAGCTTTGGCTCTCCACTCTCTTGTTGTATCTGTGTTGTCGTGCCTTCGTAGTGTCATTATGTGCGCTTTGGCAGCGATCTCCAGCTTTGAACATGTGAGTACTTCTCACCAGACATTATGTACTTATATAAGTAGTAAATTGACACCCTGTGAATCTGTAGAACTATATGATCATGTTATAACTGCTTATATTATTATCATATGATGTTCACACCTGTTATTACACCTATTATATTATGTGTTACTGTTATTTCATGCTATTCTGTTTATTTTATCTGTTCATAACACTGCAAGTTCCCTTTAGATTAGAATCACTATGGGTTGAAATGATACATACCCGAACGGACTTTAGAATAACGGAAAATTGTTATGGGCTGAAATGATAGGCCTGAATGATTTTCAATTTATTTCATTTACTTGGGACTGCGGGTTTGAAATGATAAAACCCGGATTTTCTTTGTAAATTACGGGTTGAAATGATATATTACCCGTATCATTTTTCCTGGTGTAGAAAATTATATACAGACCCGTAGTTAATATATGTTTTTCTAAAAATTTTAAAATTATTTTAGAAATGTAAATATTAAAATATTTTGATTTAAATCTAATTAAAAAGGATTTTGTAAATATTATTGATTTTCTGAATAATTGTAAGTGAAATGAATTAATGAAAAAGTTAGAAAATTTTGAATGTAAGTTATTTTGGAAATTTTGATTTAATTTTTTTATGGAATTTAAATTAACTTTGGAAATATGATAATTTTATGATAATTTGAATTTAAATGAATTTAAAGTGATTTTTTTATCATATTAATGATTTTTAATAAAGTTGAAATGTGAAATGAATGAATATTTAAGTTGAAATTTTGAAATATAACTAAAATTGAAAATTTATGAAATTGACTTAAAAGTGGAATTTTAGTTAAGTAAATAAAAATAAAACTAAGTTATATTTGAGAATTTGAATTAAGTGTTAAGTTGAAATTTAATGTAATGAATTTAAATTTGAATGTTGAAATTTAATAAGTAAATTATTAATAAATATTGATTTTTGAAAGGAAACTTAACTTTATAAAATCATGAATTTAAGGAAAATTAAATGATGCTTATGAATGTGAAAATGTATGATTTTATAAGTTAAAAATGATTTAAATAAAAAAAATAAGTGTTTGTGAAATTCTATTGAATATTTGAAGTTAATTAACAGCATTTTTTAAATGCAGTCTTTCGTTAAATTGAATTGTTTTGAATGTAACTTTCTGTAGCATTTTCCAAATGCTGCGAAACTTGAATTTTCATTGTTTTAATAAATTTAAGTGCATAAATGAACATTGAAAAGTTTAAATTTTTTGAATTTAATAATTTAATTATTAAATGTAATAACTTCATTTTTATGATTTAAAATGAAGTAATTTGTTTTGAAATATAACTATTTGATATATTAAAATGATTTAAATGTGGTTTCGAAAAGATATGATATTTTGATATATTAAAATGATTTGAAATGTGGTGCTGAAAGATATGATATTTTGGTATATTGAAATGATTTGAAATGTGTTTTTGAAAAATATAGCTAATTTGATATATTAAAATGATTTGAAATGTGGTTTTGAAAAGATATGATATCTTGATATATTAAAATGATTTGAAACGAAGTTTTGAAAGATATGATATTTTGATATTAAAATGATTTGAAAGAAGTTCTGAAAGATATGATATTTTGGAAATGAAGCTTTGAAAGGTTATGATATTTTGAGATATTAAAATGATTTGAAAGGAAGTTTTGAAAGGATATGATAATTTAATATATTGAAATGGTTAGAAATGACTTGATATTTATTTTGATAAATATTTGAATTGAAAGATATGGTATGATGATATATTGAAATGGTTTGGAAATGATTTAATCTTTATTTTGATAAAGATTTGGGTTGAAATGATATTTTATTTTGAAGTATAAAATATTGTTTTAAAGTTATAACTACGGGTTATAATAACGATTGGTTGTTAAAGAGACCGAGATTGGATATTGTCTTATAGCCGGCCAATACCGAAAACCACTTTAACAACTGTGTACGCGGTGGAGATTCCAGAATGAAGTAGGATGGTGGCGACGTTCTCGAGGTATATTACGTGGACCCAACTCCCGTGAGTTGGCATAAATGACTAAAACAAGAGCTATACCGGGCTACACAAAGGGTCGCACCCTTTCATCGAGCATGCTCCATCGGAAACCATTCTATTACTTTTGTGATTCGGTATGTGGTGTCACTTTGATTCGGGGGTATTGTTCGAGGTGGGCGGAAACTGCTGGCTTGCCGTCACCACCGGTCCGGGAGTGCAAACGGTGTATCCACCCTGGCATTGCCTCGCGTGCCGTGTCATCTCCTTATAGCGAGCCCACTACAATTTTGGTTTTAAAGATCCGACCGCGTTAAGGTTCACCATCCTCTTAACGCTATTTTCTATATGATTATACTTTACTGATTAGACACTACTGTATATAGCGTATATTACTACATAGTAAATAGTTTAACGGATCCTTAGAGGATGGGCGGTCCCAAGCATCTTCTAAGTTACTTGTACCTTTACTACAATTCACTTGAGTTGGTTTACATTGTAAAAGTATGTATGTCCTGACTCGAGTGTTTGTATTTTTATTTACGCTCGGGTCAGCCTGAGTTATTCACAGATTTGGATTTCCACTTTCTGGAGATTGGAATCGCTGGAGATTTTCTACTTGTCAAGTTTTATCTTTTCAGTCCGTTGTTCCTTTCAGCACTTGTATCAGTAGACTTCTATGTAGTGAGACTTCCTTTGTACTTTATTTCTTCTGTTGTATTTTATGTAACTCTGATATTTTTATATAGTAGCTTCATGAAATACTATTTCTTTTACTTCCGTTGCATTATTATTACTCTGTGTCTGTGATCTGTGATTTTTATTTACTGTATATTCTGAGTTTTTCCAAATTTTTATTTACAACGCGGTATTTTGAGCAATTCAATTCCGGCATGAGTGTCTACCTATACACTTATAATGGATGCGAATGGTTGAAAATATCGGGTCGTTACAGTTGGTATCAGAGCTTTGGTAGCTCTAGGCAAAACTTAGCATATAGAGTGAATGTATTTACAGAATCACTTTCATTCGAGTTTGAATCTCTTCCTTTTTGACTCGATTCCTTTGAATTTCGAAACGTTCCCTACGGTTCCAAAATCCATTCGTATCCCTCACTATTCATCTTCTTTTGACTCTGTAGTATTCCATAACTCCGCTTTGAATGATGTTTTTAGTGAGTCGGCGGTCACGCCAATTTAAAATTGAATTGAAAAAAAGGGGGAAACTCTCTTCCTATTAGCATCGATTCACCAGAGATTTATATCTATCCTTGGTTTAGACGCTAATATCTTTTGTTATTCCAAACTCTAAATCTTGAGATGGAATGTAGATTTACCCCAAAAAAATCCACATTGATCTTATTCTTTAAGTCCCGGTTGACCCGGTTAATGTTGCCCGTGATTTATTTAAGCTTATCCACCTCCCTGTTTTGTTATTTAATCATCTTGTCTTTTGTTTCCAATCTATTCTTCCAAACATTTTGAATTGTACTTGTATATCTATGTTTTGTTTTATATATTGTGTTGTTTGAGTTGTTGATGTTGATTTGGATTTCCGATCGATTCGTCTGATCAACGCTGTCGATAGGATTTCTAAAACACTCTGACAGAACAAACTGACACAATATTATTTTAAAATTTGGTTAATGAAATAAATTTTGATATATAAGTAAATTTATGGAACTTAATAAACTGATTTAAATTGATTATTTGAAGTGATAATACTTGATTTGGGAATTGAAATGAATTTAGAAGAAGAAATTTGAGGATTTAATTTCGATGGTTTCAAACCTCTTGTTTAAAAAGTTTTATAAGGGATATATTATTTAAAGTATTTTTGAATAAGAATATGTTTCCAAAGGATTTTTAAAGTTTAAAAATTATTGCTCTTCTCTTTATCGCTGCGAAATAACTTCAGTGATGATCGCGACATCATCAACGTTCATTTTCGAGTTTCGATGTGAAGAGACCGCTCTGTAGACTTACTACAGCTTTGTTTTGGTAAATAAAATTGATTTGAATTGAATTTCTAAAATATGACTTGATTTATAATATATATAGATATATGATTTAAATTTGATTTAATAAACTATGTACATACCTTTAATAATCTCTAAATGGTTTGAAGAAATCGGAAATTTAATTCTTAAATTTTATTTTTAAAGAATAATTTCAATTATAAAAAGAAAATCAAAAAATTTGGATAAATAATTCAAACTTGAGATAATTGAATTGGAAAGTTTTATTTGTATAATACTCAATTTCATTCCAATATAACTTACCTTAATTTCAGAAGTTAACAATGTAATTGGATAATATACAATATAAAAAGATTTTATAAAATGATTAACAGAGGTAAATAGAATAAATGGGTAATTGAATAATTTACAATATAAAATAATGTTAAAAGAACTAAGAATAAAAGAAGGCAGTTATAATAGGTGTAAGTATATTTAACATAAGTGATAAATATATTGAGCGGAATAAATTTAATTAGGAATAAAGAAGAATAAAATTTATTAAGTACATTGTGAGTGTAATAAATGATTATTTTTCAAACCCATGGTTTTAAAAACTGTTAATTTAAGATGATTGGATAATAAGATAATGAAAACTGGGATAGTTAAGATTTATTTAACTTGTGTAAAGATTTATTCTCTATTTAAGTTGAAATTTCCATGCTTTCAAATTTATTTCCTTATTTTGTTTTGCAAAGTATCTTTTTTTCATCCTTATTATTCTTATCTTCCTATAGACTGGTATAGGCATCTTTCTATAATTTTTCCGTTTAGAAATCTTTCTATAATCTTTGATAATCTGCACCTTGTTAAACTTACCTATAACAATAGTTATCAGGTACAATTTCAATCTTCTTGTCATCTTATCTTAATCATATTTCACTCTATCTTTGTCTGTGCTTTCCCGTACCTCATTCCTTTTCGGGGACGAAAAGTTTTGAGTGGGGGAGAGTGTAACAACCCTAGATTTTTGCCTATATATTTTAAATTTGACTTTATTTTTATTTTAATTATTTTAAATTTATTTTTATTTCAAATATTTCATTTTAAATATAAATGCTGACTATTAAGTGATCTATAGTTCAAATAGTATAAATTGGACATTTTACTAAAAAGGTGAATTTCTACTCAAACTGTTTGAACTTTGACTTTTAAAATTAAAAATTAAAATCATTTTTAAATCTTGAATTTTATCTTTTATTATGAAAATAGATGTAATAACTTGAACACTACTTTTCGTTTCGTTGAAAATAGAGTTAAACTGTAAAAGTTATGTACATTTCAATTTTGAGTGTAATTTGATTTATTTAACAATTTTGTCTATTTTAAATTATATAAATCTTATTTTCTTTGTCATATTTTATTTTAATATGTTATTGTATGTATATTTTTGTATTGTAATAATTTTAAAATGAAGTAAACAACTTTCCAAAGTCAATGGTGATTTATTTGTAATTTTTGGACACTGTTTTGGATTTTTAAGAAATTTCTTTAAATCTTTTTCTATTTTCTTTAAATTTAATTTTTTTTCTTATGTGTTAATGGGTTATTTTAATTATATTTTGTCTTTTAATATTTTTTAAAGTGATGTTATAATTTTTCCAAAGTTTACCGTGTTGATTTTTTTTTTTAAAAGGTTGTTTTCTTATTTTCTGTTATTTTCTTCATTAAAATTATATTTAAATTTAATTTTTTTTATTTTGTGAATTTAATTTAATTTTATATTATTATTTATGTTTAAAAATATATTACAAGCTCATATGAATTTTCTAAAATTTATTTCATTTAATTTCAAATTTTCTAGACTAGTTTACTATTTTTAGCTATTTTCCTTAATTTAACTTTATATAATTAATAAATATTATATATATTTTTATATTTTGATAAATTTTCGAAATTTTATCTGGAATTATTAATATTTCCAGAAATATCAAGTTATATAAACATACATAAGAAATATGAAAGGTTTTGTGACTCTTTAGCTGCTTGTGACTCTTTGCTTTCCACCTCTTCATTTTCCAAACTCATGCATTCATTTTGCTTGGCCGACCTTAATTCTTTCAGCTGCATATTTATTCTCATTCATTCCCGTATACAAACTCTTCTCAATCACAAAAATCATGGCCTCTATTCCTTAGGCAAAGAGTTGGTAATCTTCTTCTTCTTTCTACTCATTTTCTTCTTGTTTTCTTATGATATTGCTCTTGCTTTCTTCACCTTCAAGGCTAAGCTCCTTCCATCTCCTCCACCTTGGCCTCCTCCACCACCACCACATCTGGTCAACACTTTCTCCAGCCCACAGCCAAGCCATGGTCGTGCCTTTGTGTTGGCTAGATCCACTAAAATATGAGCATACACCACGTATATGCACCTAGCCGAGCCTACCTTAGCACCACCACCTCAAAACTCCACTTTGGCCGCCACATACACCACCACCCTAGCTGACCTGAGACACCTCTTCCACGTCATCCTCCACCCCACCCAGACCTGGACAGGCCATGCTAGCTTGTGGCCGAGCCTTTTTATTGCTTAGAAAACCATGTAGTTGCATTGACTTGTAATTCATGTGTCACAAACCTTTGCTCCATCATTGCCCATGCTATGGCCGACCTTTAGGAACCCAAACCTGATCTAAAACCATGCTGTAGCCGTTCCATTTCAGATCATAGCTGAAGCATAAGAGGTAGAAAGCAAGTGCAAACACTTTGGCTTTGTTTTGTACATCCAATTCTAGCATTGTTTAGTGATAATTTGTGTCGAAAACTTATATCTATTCTATTGTTTTGCGTAAATGTTTGAACAAGGCTATTAGCTTCGGCTCTTCACTCTCTTGTTGTATCTGTGTTGTCGTGCCTTCGTAGTGTCGTTATGTATGTTTTGGCAGCGATCTCCAGCTTTGAACATGTGAGTACTTCTCATCAGACATTATGTACTTATATAAGTAGTAAATTGACACCCTGTGAATCTGTAGAATTATATGATCATGTTATAACTGCTTATATTATTATCATATGATGTTCACACCTGTTATTATACCTATTATATTATGTGTTACTGTTATTTCATGCTATTCTGTTTATTTTATCTTTTCATCACACTGCAATTTCCCTTTAGATCAGAATCACTATGGGTTGAAATGGTACATACCCGAACGGACTTTGGAATAAGGGAAAATTGTTATGGGCTGAAATGATAGGCCTGAATGATTTTCAATTTATTTCATTTACTTGTGCGGGTTTGAAATGATAAAACCCGGATTTTCTTTGTAAATTACGGGTTGAAATGATATATTACCCGTATCATTTTTCCTGGTGCAGAAAATTATATACAGACCCATAGTTAATATATGTTTTTCTAAAATTTTTAAAATTATTTTAGAAATGTAAATATTAAAATATTTTGATTTAAATCTAATTAAAAAGGATTTTTGTAAATATTATTGATTTTCTGAATAATTGTAAGTGAAATGAATTAATGAAAAAGTTAGAAAATTTTGAATGTAAGTTATTTTGGAAATTTTGATTTAATTTTTTTATGGAATTTAAATTAACTTTGGAAATATGATAATTTTATGATAATTTGAATTTAAATGAATTTAAAGTGATTTTTTTTATCATATTAATGATTTTTAATAAAGTTGAAATGTGAAATGAATGAATATTTAATTTGAAATTTTGAAATATAACTAAAATTGGAAATTTATGAAATTGACTTAAAAGTGGAATTTTAGTTAAGTAAATAAAAATAAAACTAAGTTATATTTGAGAATTTGAACTTAAGTGTTAAGTTGAAATTTAATTTAATGAATTTAAATTTGAATGTTGAAATTTAATAAGTAAATTATTAATAAATATTGATTTTTGAAAGGAAACTTAACTTTATAAAATCATGAATTTAAGGAAAATTAAATGATGCTTATGAATGTGAAAATGTATGATTTTATAAGTTAAAAATGATTTAAATAAAAAAAATAAGTGTTTGTGAAATTCTATTGAATATTTGAAGTTAATTAACAGCATTTTTTAAATGCTGTCTTTTGTTAAATTGAATTGTTTTGAATGTAACTTTCTGTCTGCGAAACTTGAATTTTCATTGTTTTAATAAATTTAAGTGCATAAATGAACATTGAAAAGTTTAAATTTTTGGAATTTAATAATTTAATTATTAAATGTAATAACTTTATTTTTATGATTTAAAATGAAGTAATTTGTTTTGAAATATAACTATTTGATATATTAAAATGATTGAAATGTGGTTTCGAAAAGATATGATATTTTGATATATTAAAATGATTTGAAATGTGGTACTGAAAGATATGATATTTTGGTATACTGAAATGATTTGAAATGTGGTTTTGAAAAATATAGCTAATTTGATATATTAAAATGATTTGAAATGTGGTTTTGAAAAGATATGATATCTTGATATATTAAAATGATTTGAAACGAAGTTTTGAAAGATATGATATTTTGATATTAAAATGATTTGAAAGAAGTTCTGAAAGATATGATATTTTGGAAATGAAGCTTTGAAAGGTTATGATATTTTGAGATATTAAAATGATTTGAAAGGAAGTTTTGAAAGGATATGATAATTTAATATATTGAAATGGTTAGAAATGACTTGATATTTATTTTGATAAATATTTGAATTGAAAGATATGGTATGATGATATATTGAAATGGTTTGGAAATGATTTAATCTTTATTTTGATAAAGATTTGGGTTGAAATGATATTTTATTTTGAAGTATAAAATATTGTTTTAAAGTTATAACTAGGGTTATAATAACGATTGGTTGTTAAAGAGACCGAGATCGGATATTGTCTTATAGCCGGCCAATACCGAAAACCACTTTAACAACTGTGTACGCGGTGGAGATTCCAGAATGAAGTAGGATGGTGGCGACGTTCTCGAGGTATATTACGTGGACCCAACTGCCGTGAGTTGGCATAAATGACTAAAACAGGAGCTATACCGGGCTACACAAAGGGTCGCACCCTTTCATCGAGCATGCTCCATCGGAAACCATTCTATTACTTTTGTGATTCGATATGTGGCGCCACTTTGATTCGGGGGTATTGTTCGAGGTGGGCGGAAGCTGCTGACTTGCCGTCACCACCGGTCCGGGAGTGCAAACGGTGTATCCACCCTGGCATTGCCTCACGTGCCGTGTCATCTCCTTATAGGGAGCCCACTACGATTTTGGTTTTAAAGATCCGACCGCGTTAAGGTTCACCATCCCTTTAACGCTATTTTCTATATGATTATACTTTACTGATTAGACACTATTGTATATAGCGTATGTTACTACATAGTAAATAGTTTAACGGATCCTTAGAGGATGGGCGGTCCCAAGCATCTTCTAAGTTACTTGTACCTTTACTACAGTTCACTTGAGTTGGTTTACATTGTATAAGTATGTATGTCCTGACTCGAGTGTTTGTATTTTTATTTACGCTCGGGTCAGCCCGAGTTATTCACAGATTTGGATTTCCACTTTGTGGAGATTGGAATCGCTGGAGATTTTCTACTTGTCAAGTTTTATCTTTTCAGTCTGTTGTTTCTTTCAGCTCTTGTATCAGTAGACTTCTATGTAGTGAGACTTCCTTTGTACTTTATTTCTTCTGTTGTATTTTATGTAACTCTGATATTTTTATATAGTACCTTCATGAAATACTGTTTCTTTTACTTCCGCTGCATTATTATTACTCTGTGTCTGTGATCTGTGATTTTTATTTACTGTATATTCTGAGTTTTGCCAAATTTTTATTTACAACATGGTATTTTGAGCAATTCAATTCCGGCATGAGTGTCTACCTATACACTTATAATGGATGCGAATGGTTGAAAATATCGGGTCGTTACACCGTAGCAATACAGCCGAAGGTTTAAATACTTCAGAGGAACGACCACTATAATATTTACGAATCACCGTAATATTTATAAATGGCTATTACTCTGCCGTAGCCTAGACACCAAGAATTTAATTGTTCAAAGAAGAAAATTTGTCAATATACAATTAAGTGCGTTATTATTAATCAAATTCTAATATGAAATGCAAATTAGAAATTAAATGTGTAATAACAATGCAACTACGAATGGATTTTTGTTTGTATTTTTGGTTATTTAAAATTTTCTTTTTTAAAAAAAAATATGCAAGTGCAAGCAAACAACAATGCAAAACAAATAAAAATAATAGATATAGCAAGCAAATGGTTTATTTTATTTTGGCAAGCAAAGCGAAACAATTATTTTTGGCAGTAGTTCTTCTTCTTCTGAAATTCTGCTTTGGCAACTTGCAATTTTTTTTTTTGAGCTAACAAGCAGCGCAATTTATTTTGGCAAGCGGTTCTTCTTCTTCTGAAATTCTGCTTTGGCAACCTGAAATAAAAATAAGATATATACAAGGTTTTTTTTTTATTCAACTTTTGAGTTTTTTTTTCAATAAGGATGTAACAAAAAACAAATTGAATCAAAACAAATTATCAAAAAAAATAATTATTATTTTAGACCAATAATGATTTTTTTTATTATTATTATTTTTTTTGAGAGAAAAAAAAACTGAAAGAAAACTTACCCAAACAAAAAAAATTGCACCCAAACTTAAAAATAATTCAACTCAACCCAAACTAAAAGTAATTCAACTCATCCCAAACTTAAAAAAATACCCACCCGGCCCAAACGATTCCTTAGTCAAACTAAAATAGAAGAACCGCAACGCTCAATTTTTCAACCCAATTTTCTAAGAAAACAACAGAAAATAAAAATCAATCGCAACCCAAATCAAATTTTGGGAGTTCACGCGGCGTTCGATTCGAGTTGCCTGCGTTTTTAGATGAGTCGATTGTATTTGTAGTGTAGATGCGGAATTTCGATCTCTAGTTCTCGATTGAAGTTGGGGATTTCACGAGGATGGGTTGGTTGGAGGAGTTCGTCAGTTTGAGTTCGAGTTCGATGGCGAATTCACAGTTTCAATTGGTTTGTGTTCGAAGTCATGGTTTGGTGATTGTGAGGTTCGATAAGGAGGTGGAAGCAGTAAATAGAGGTATCATTTAAGGTGTTTGAGGTTGTGGTTGTGCATTTAGGTGATATTGCTGTGATAGTTGATATGTCAGTTGTGGAGGCCTATTGGAGGAATCGAAGTGGTGATTTTGGGTTGTTGTTTGGTCAATGCTCGCGTGTAAGAGGTAAATTGGGTTAAAGGTGATGTGTCAGTGAAGTTGCGATTCGGAGATTGCGGATTTTGATCGAGGTATGTTTTTTTGTATGGTATTATATGAAGTGCATTGATATTTGTATGGTGTCGGCAATGGTATTGTATAGAAATTGTGATGATTTCGGGTTTGGTCAGGGGTAGGAGGTCTGGATCTTGTGGCTTTCGTGGTTTGGGATATGAGCTGGGCAGTGTGATGTTCGCTGGTGGTTGGCAAGGGGCAGAGGTGGATTGTCAGGGGAATAAGTAGGCAACAATGGAGTGTTATGGGGGAGTATTTGGTTGTTGTTCTGATGATAGTTTGTTGTGGCTAGGGAAGTTGCAGAGGTTGGGTAAGATGAAGGTTGATGCAATTTCAGGTGGAATGGTGGTTGATATATGTACTAGGGTTCCTGTTATGATGTTGGCTGGAAGAAGTGATGCTTGCAGTTTGATGGTTGTGTTTGGCTGTTCTGGTGAAGTAGCGGCAGTGTTATGGTCAGCGGTTTGGAGGAGTGTTGGCAGTACAGGTAGCAGGCATGTGTGTTTGTATGTAGTGATGTTTGGTTTTGTTTTGGAATTGATGGTAGATAACTGTGGTCAGGTGGTTGTGGTAATGCTGTTGAAGTGGGATGGTGGTATGTCCGTTGTTCAGAGGAGATGGTCGTATGTGCACTGGTCAGGGGAATGCATACAGTTTTGTCAAATGAGCAGCACTGGCAAGGGGATAGGAAACTGGGTGTGATCTTGGTTTGGTAGATGAAGTATGTTATGTCACTGGGTGGTCTGGGCACTAGCAGTTTCAGGTGGGGTATCGTGATGGTTGCAGTGTATGAGTATGGTTGTGTTTGGTGGAGGAGTTGAATAGAACAGAAGTGAATGGAGCTTGTGGCAGGGAACGTTTGAATGTGATAGCAACAGTGGGTTGTTTGGTGAATGCAAGTTGAAACTGTGAAAAAGGAAACTGTGGTTGTGAAGGTTGCTTGTGTTGCAATTTGAAGTGTAGCAGTGAAGATTGAAGATGATGTGAGAAATGTACGGTTGAGTAACAGTAGTTGAGGAGTGCACAGAACAGAAGCAGTGCACAGAACAGAAGAACAGAAGCACTGGAAAACAATGTAAGAAGAAAATGGAAATGCAACTCAATGTAAATTGAAATGTAAACTAAATGAATTATTATTATTTTTTCTGTTTTTGAAATGAGATTGTGTTTTTTCTTTTTTTAGAAACTATAAATGCTAATGCTAATTGAAAACAAAAAATGCACACGAACAAAAACACACAACAAACAATCACATAATTTTTTTTATTAATGCACTCAACACACAAAACAAACATGCAATAAAACCAAACAAAAATAATTCGAAAAATAGAAAATCAAAATCAAAACAATTTCTCGGCAACGGCGCCAAAAACTTGTTTAACGACGAATTTTCTATTGATTAGAAACATGCCGATAATTTTGAAATAAAATAACCGCAAGCGCAGGTGAACTATCGTAGTACGTGGCGAGTACGGGTCGATCCGTTGGGAATTTTTAAGATTTTAAAATTTCTAATTCAATCAAATTAGACCAAAGTGAGAGAAAATTGTAAATTACAAAAAAGAAGCTAAAGCTAGAATTAAAATGTGATTTAAAAAATGATTAGACTAGAGAACAAATTAAGAGGCATATCCACTCTCATATTTTTGTAAATCAACAACAAATAATTCATGATCTCTAATTATGATATTAAGTGAAATAATCGTTGCATTTATTATAAGTATGGTTTGTTTATGTTATTAATTAACATAACTCAACCCATCAAACTACAATACAACAATTATACCACTTATACATTCTCATGAAAATGAAGCCAAAATAAAAGCTATTTTAAGTATGATCTATTTACTATTGTAACTAGTAATATAAATCATCAAATTTCATTTTTACTTAATTTCAAAATCAAAAATTAATTAGCAAATGATGATATATTGTGTTTATGTTGAATAAGAATAGCTCATTTGCATAAGCAATATAAGCTATCAAACCCACTTGTATAAACTTACATCAAAATTCACTTTCATAAGCACAAGCTAAAGAGATCCAAAATCTTAAAAATGTTGAAATTACATAATATTTGAAAGCTTCATTACCCCTAAATTGAAGGGGTTTAGCTACTCATTTGTGTTATCAAATCAACATTTGCAAATTTCAACATGAAATAAAACAAGAGAAAAAAGAGAGCAAAATGAAAAGAAAAGCTAAATAAAAAGAAGTAAACACTAATCTACTTGCATGAATAATTGAAACTACACTACTAGCACGAAAGGAAATAAACAAGAAAAGAGAAGAACATGTATTGAAATTTCATAAAAAAAATTACATAAAAGAAAGAATGGCTAAGTAGCCATGAAAAGAAATAGAGCTTTCATATTATTTCTAAGCTAAAAACTAACTAAAAGGAAGAAGGGGGCTTACCTGAAGATATGAGGTATTCATACAAGTTAGAAACCCTAATTTATTTTTTTGGGAATACCCAAAATGCCCTTAGGTTGTGTGGTGGCCAAGTAATCATTAGCATCCATTAATCATTCATTAAGTACGCATGAAGATTTAATGGCTTTTTAGCATGTGCATTAGCTCCTAAGTGTACATCAAGGTAGGTGGGTAAGTGTGGTCCTCCATGATCATCAGTTTGAATTATTTCCATCTTCATTTGTTCTCTTCACTCTTGTGCATGCATACATCATCATGAACCACTTGTAAAATTCACTACAACATAGAAAATTCCAAGTAAATTTTCGCAATTTAATAAATGCACAAAAATGACCATTTTTCCCCTATATGAAAATGAATATGTGACAATTTGAAAATATTTGAATTTTGGTTTAAACAAGTTAAAATACCCAATATGATCATTTATTTAATTTAAATAGATTAAATATGGTGGTAGAAATATGCACATTTATGTGCACATCATTTATTGGTTGATTTGGATGATGATTGTGATGGATGTTTGATTGTTGATATTGGATGACTGGATGTTATATTTTATACTGTTATAACACTGCAAGTTCTCTATAGGTTAAAACGATACATACCCGAACGGTCATATAGAATATGGGAAAATCATTATGGGTTGAAACGATAAGCCAAGTGATTTTCATTGAAATAAATTTAGGATTTCGATTTGAAATAATATTTACCTGAAAAAATTAAAATATTTACGGATTGAAATGATAAATATCTGTATCACTTGACCATAAGGTAGAAAATTGTATACAGACACTAGATTGGTTAAATTAAATGATTTTAAATCTTTAGTCTTTGAATCCAGTTAAACGATATTTTGAAATAGAATTTGATTGATATAAATTAAATAGTTTTAAGTAATTATTAAAAGGATTTAAACTGAATTTTAAAGTTGAAGTATAAATGACACTCATCGAAATTGGGTTTTGATTTGAAATCTGGATATGATCTAGATTTGTTGAAATGGAAGAAATGATTAAATGTGATGTTAATTTCAAATTTATTATATTAATAATAACTGTATAATGTCTTTTAAATTCTAATTATTGAGATTTTCAACTTTTTAACTAAACTAATCTATTTTAATTATTTTAAACCATTTCAATCTATTTAAAGGATTTTATCTATTTCAATATGTTTTAAATCTTTTTAAAGTATTTTAATTTATTTTAATCTATTTTAAATTTATTTAAAGTATTTAAATCATTTTTAATCTATTTAAAGTATTTTAATCTATTTTAAATCTATTTAAAGTATTTTAATCTATATAATCAACTTTAATTCTATTTAATCTATTTTAAATCTATTTTTAAACTATCTTAAATCCATTTCAACCATTTTAGTCTATTTTAAACTATTAAACTATTTTTAATCTATTTTAACCTATTTAAAAATTCAAACTGGGTAATATGGGATGATTTATATTAAACGAATAAGGTTAAATGATATTATAACCAAAGTTGGATTCAAATGACATATTTAAGTAAATATGATGATTTTTAAATGAGGGTTTAACCTATTTGGTCGGTATGATTTCGAAGTGAGCCTATTTTCAAAAGTAATATGGTTTGAATCGAATATGATATTTTGATATAAATTATGGATTGACTTTTGAAATGTAAAAGAACCATCAGGTGTGAAATAAGCCTTTGGTTGTTAAAGAGACCGGGATCGGATATTGTCATGCTCTCTACTAATACCGAAAACCACTTTAACAACTGTGTACGTGGTGGAGATTCCAAACATGAAGTAGGATGATTTGGCGAACGATTCTGTATGAGGTATTTACGTGACCCTGACTCCCGTGAGTCAGCTTAGATGTGACTAAACAGGAGCTATACCTGGGCCAAGTGAGGTCGCACCTCCGATCGGACATGCTTCTTCGATACCATATTATGACTTTGTGATTGATTTAGTGGCCACCCTCGATTTTGATTATGGGAGCATGTTCCGAGGTAGGCGGTAGTAGCTGCTATGCTTTTCCACCATCCTGGTTCAACAAAACGGTAGAGTCCTGCCCTAGCATTGCCTCGAGTGTGTGTTCACATGCCCTATCGTGCCTTCTACAAGTTTGCTTTGTACCATACATATAGAGTGCACTCTGGGTAGCCCTCCTGTTTATGGAGGAACGTACGGTACTGTATAGACTATGGGAATATATATAATGTGTTAAGGGGGATATGGGTAATGCCTTAACGCTATTTTAATACTTTACTTTACTATAGAGACTATTATAATAGCGTATTGTACTATGTATGTAGATAGTTTAATGGATCCTTAGGAGGTGGAATCTCGAACATCCCTTAAGTTATCGCACTCATGTTAGACACTGGATAAGAGATGTCAAACCCGTAAACATCTTTGATGCCGTTACACTCATATTTATTTACTATTGATTTAACTTACATAAGATCTTTTAGTTCTGACTCGAGTGTTTTGTCTTTTCAATTCGCTCGGGCCAGTCTGAGCTTTTCAGTGTATCGAAGACTGTTAGTACTATACTATTTATTATATTTTTCCCACTGCATCATGTTGATCCTCTGCATTGTTATTTATTTTTGTTGTATGTAACGCTGATTCTGTATTGTAAAAGTGTAATCAAATGTTATTTGTAAAACAGCTTCATGAACTATTTATTTTATTATTATATTTTATCATTCTGTTGTGAGATTCTGTGTTTTGTCTTCTTTCTTTCTCTGCTTTTTCTTATTTACCCCATAACAATCTTCCCTTTTGAATGGTTTGAGTTTGACATGTATGGTTTATCGTCGATTTAAACTGTCCAAAAAGGCAGGTCATTACACTTTGATTCTTCGTTTAGAAAGGCATCATCCATCTCTTATTCAGTGTACATATCCCATTTTCTTGAAAATGGGCCAGGATCCCTTCTCAAACCCCAATAAGAGTATGTGCGAATTTGGGGCCGGATAGCAGAGACTGCCTTGATGCAACAGAGTTGACATAAAAGTTCAAGATGATGTTATCCATCTTTTCCATCTTCCCTTTGAAGGTATCTTGCAGCTCCAAGTGGTTCTCCATCATAGTGGCTTTCTCAACTATGACTTTGGTACATTCAACGTCGAGTTGTACAATTCTTTCTCGAAGCAAAGCAATCACTTGAGCCTGGTCAGAGATGGTCTTATCTCGGGATTCCACCATTCTCGCATAATCTGCGATTGTTCTCTTATGAGCTTCGATAGTTTCGTCATGACCAGCAATGATTCTCTTTTGAGCTTGATGATCTCATCTCGAGTTTCAAGCTTCTTTTTCAGCTTGGCTTCATTAGCATGGGCTTTCTTGATTTCATCTTTGAACACAATTTCAATTTTTTTGTGTGGCACCTTCAATTTCTTTAGAAAACAAGTGTTGCTCTTACTATCTTGAATGGCAGCGTCTCTCTCTTTTATTAATTGATCAATTCTGGCATCACGTTTCGTCGGCATCCTTTCCTTGATCCAAGTCGCTCTAAATAGCTTGGGGATGGGGTACGTAAGAATCCTTACGAATCGGACGTAGGTAATGATTGAATTTAACTCGCTTTAAGAACCAGCCAGGGAACGCAGCTTCAAATTTAGGTGGACTAGACAGGAGAATATAAGCAGGCCTCTTATAAGGGCATGAAAAATTAAAAGCAGGCACACATGAGTTGACGGAGCCTGGGTTGATAGAGCGACCCGAACAGTAGAAGACGGAACATCAATTTTGATAGAAATCGGAGCGGGGGCAGATGTATGTTTTTAAAAAGATGAGGATCATGATCTACTTTCGACTTTTTGGATGGCTCATCCCGATTATTGAGAGTCTTCCTCTTCTCATAGCCACCCCTATAAACTCTGCCTTAGTCCCCATCATCCCAACAACGAGCTTCAGCTTCCCAATCTATTCTCCTCGTTCGCTCTTCCTTGGTTTATTGGTGCTGGTGGTGGCTTGAAGTTTGTTTCGACCCATGTTGTGCATCTGTAAATTGTTCAAGATCTTCATAAAGTCCAGACCTCTCATAGTTCCTAATATAAAAAATGAAGTAACTTTAGTATCATAAAATGAGCTCAAATAATGCATATATGAGTTACGTGACCCTAGCGAAGTATATAACGTGTCGTAGACGCCCTAAAAGGACATCACAAACCGGGTCGGGAAGCGGCTACAGTGGGAGTCAGGCTAACTCTAGAAACAACATGACTGGAGTGAGAATACGATCCCTCGAACTCAAAATAATCTCTCATGAGTTCTGAAATGTCCACATAAACATTAATCAAGCCCCCAAGATCAATATTGATTTCCTTATGGGGAGAACTATGAAGTCATCCAGTTGTTGAGGGAGCATCTTTAGCAATAACCTCTTAGGGAGGCGAATCCGGAAGAAGTGGTGCGTGTCCTAATCCTAGAATAAATAGGGGATGGAACATCAACGGCGATAGCTAACCTCCCAAGACGTAACAATCTGTACTGATGCAAATTCTCGTCCGTCAGCAAAAGTTTGACCGATCTATCTTTAGCATCTATGGCCTTCAGAGTATAGGACATAGAATCTAGTGTTGGATCTTTATTTGGCCTCGGAATAACTGTAAGAAGCCTTCAGTTTATTAAAACTCCACACCATCATGATAAATCTCAAGGAGCGAAGAGAAAACTCACCACCTGTCATCTAAAGATGATCAAATCCATCAGGACATCTAACGAAGAAATATTGGGTCTTGACCTAGACAAGTTGCTTTGGAGTTGCGACACAATTTTGCGATTTCTCTGAGTCTCAATAATCACAAGAGACGGACGTTCACCTCACTTCTTGAATGAAAGGAAATATCTCAATTCATCGAAGCTTGGGACACGATTGAATGTCGACATAAACAAAATGTGAAAACAAGTCAAAATTACATATCCGTTTGGATGGATCTGAAATGGAGCTATTCCCAAATTCAGAAGAGTGTCTCTCAAGACATGGTTGAATAGGGGCACTACACCATTCAAGCACATGTACCGACGGTAGGCGGTGTACCCCGAAGGTGGCATGTGTCCAAACTCATTTTTCAGTGGAAGGCGCGCACATCATCATCCGGAATACCATGCTGTAAGAAAATATTGTGCGGAACTTTAGCTAAAATGATAATATAAGCTCTCTCTAGAGGGTTAAGTAAAACTCTAAAGTTCAAAGGAGGCCGATCGATGATCGGACCAATCGATGCCAATTGACCATATTGAGCCTATGGTGCCAAAGAAGCAGACACTACTGGAACCATTTACAAGGCATAACTAATGTCGATTATGTTTTCGAGAGTACCAAGCTTCCTCCATTGGATTTACGTCGAGAAGATGGATGCTTCATTTAATATAATAGAAATTGTATCCAACGTGGTCCGATAACTCTATTTTTAACTAGAAATTCATGTATGTTTAAATGCCTGAATTCTGAAAATATGTTGACTTCTGCCAAATCGTCGGATTCCAAGGGTTGACTAGGGAAAGTGCAGTATGTTATCTATGTGAGATGGGCTCGGTGTTCTGAACACTACGGATGCTCTATCCTGTGTTGATAGCTCACTCACAACAAAAAAGAAAAAGGCTGTTCATGTCATTCATTGAATTTATTCCTTTCACACTTACCCGTTATCAATCGACGATCCGTTATCCAAAAGGACACGGAATCTCTTTCTATTCTTAGTTACACCGAGCATGCAATAGTAAAACTAATCTGGGATGATCAAGTCTATACTTCATAGTAAACCGCCTCACCGGAACCATCAAGGCCATGTGTAAATCAATTTTGATTTATTGGACGAAGAAAGTAGAATGCGTCAATTGTATGACACGACTATACTATATACCTCCAATAAATTGCAGTTAACCCACTTCATTCACCACCCTCATAGATCTTCCCGAATTCATTGGACATCACCACTAATACAATAACCACGTCATCACTAACCTTAGACCGAAAGCAAATGGGTTCAATTTTGGTTCAAGGCAATTCAGGCTAGGGCTAGCGATCTATAGCGTCGATAGTGATTCTTGTGCTAGGGTTTGGCTCGAGGTGATGGTGAGGGGAAGTTGAGGTCGATAGTGGTAGGCTTTGGTGATAGAGATCAACGGCGGTGGCTGCAAAGGATGGTTAGGATTTGGTCTCGTGATTGGCTCGGGTCACAAGAAGAACACATGAACAAAGGCTAGTGAGAAGGGTCGGTTCGAGCAAAGCTAAATAGGGGATTATTTGCAAAAAAATTGCTAACTACATGGATTGCTAGCGATCCATTGAGTTGCAACCAATCTTCTCCAAATTTGCCAAGTGTGATATATGCGTTGTTTACAAGCATCTTGAAAATTGTAGGATCAAAACTAATTGGTTTCTACTAGCGACGATGATTCACATTGAAAACTCAATAGACAACTGAATAGTCAAAGCCAAATTTGCATGGTAGCCTCGACATAATCAACTAGATTTCACAAAATGGAAACTCAAAAGCAGTTACTTCCAGAGCATACCTTGTTTCCAACGAAGGCATACTCTGGAGGGCAAATGTTAACTGGGTTTTTACCCAAGCAGGAATTCAGATGGATTAGAACAACTAGGCTAAACCAAAACAACTCAAAAATCAACCAAAAGGACCAGAAGAATAGGCCAAGAAGGATTCAAGAAGAATTGCCCAAAATCCACTAAGGGGCCCATTGATCACTGGCGATCCATAAGAACGCTCCATGGATCGTTCTAGCCTCTTGCATCATGAACCAATATCTTTTCTAGGGATGTTTGCCAAGTTTCATAGTATTTCAAGCAAAGTTTGAGAAGTGAATAATAATCTGGTTCAATTTGTAGAACAATCTAACATATGTGAACCATCACTAAAACAAGGCAACAAGCTATGAAATTATATAGAGAGCACCTACATAAGGCTAGGAGTGCAACATAAAAAAAGAAGTCCAAAAATTACCTAAGTACATGGATCACTAGCGATCCATCAGATTAGGTTGGGTCATTATGAAATTTCCAGAGCACAATCTTATCATAGAGTGTAGGCTTCTAGGAACATGGGCTAGCCCAATGGCCCTTCAACCCCTGTAAATACAATCTTACCAGCAACATAAAGGAGATCTTAGGGATTGGCAGCTCAAACTCTATAGATATTATTCTTCACTCTTCTCCTCCCCCACAATGTCATCTAGGGGTTCACTGAGATTCTTCAGTGAACTAATGTACTTGTGACTTGATCTAGCTTATAAGATTCAATCATATTGTAATCCGATTCAACTTGTAACAACAATCAGTTAATAGAAAGTTATATGGTGGACATAGGCTTCATTAATAGCCGAACCACTATAAAAATCTTCTCATCTTTTGACAATTTTTGCTCTTTTTATATTTATTTTCTATATTATTGCTCTACAAAAACATGAATGGTTCTTCCACACTCAATCGAGGGTGTTGATCAACTTTTTGGGTTAATGATAGATAATTTTTAGGCGAAGAATATAAATATAAGAATAGTCGTGATGCTCACATTGATCACACCATGGCAATATTGAGGGTACAATCAAAACCGTTGAGGTACGAATGTATACGGATTTTCCGGAGAGATCTCTTTTGTCTAATCGAATCCATACTCAATGCATAAGGATTAGAAACTACCTTTCTTGCATCGCATATCTCTAGATAAAATATATAACATAAGGTAAACATAATTAACTCACACATGAATATTGGTATGAACCGCATGGAAGCAAGTGCCATCAACTCCTGCACGCAACATTAATACGCATATTCTAGATATGAAGTTGATATACTCCCTCGCGAGTTAGCTAAACCCCATCTTGTGCATCCTACTCTGTCTTTAGCCATTTCCAATGTCGAATCACGTTCGAAATCTTACACACAAGTCTTCATCACTCGAATAGAACATGAATCCCAAAATGGGTTCCAGCAGCTCGAACAGATCATGAATCTCTACATGGACTTAAACATTTCGAATAGATCTTAAATATCTACATAGGTTTCAGCATAAGTCCTTAGATGAATGCTAACTCTGACCTCTCCCTTGGACTTAACCTCAAGATAAACTATTCAACACTATAGCATTTCACTTCATAGCCTCATCCAAAACATGATACCCGTATATCAGTTTTGTAGTGGTATTCGATAAGTAAAATACTTACCGATCCCAGTCACTTCAAAGCTAAATCGATGAATTTCAAGTTAACTTAATTTCGATTCTTTTATAAGCAAGCAAACCATATATAAAGAGGATTCCTATCCGTGCGATCTCGTATATATAAGTTATTAAAGTTCGATACACTTCATACCAATAACCGCCTCGGGGGATCTCAAATCTTATGAAACCATTAAGCTTTTAGATACTTCCTAAGTTATTCTGGTCAAGTTTGATAGTCGACTAATTGACTATTAGGTTCAAAATAGACGATCGTATTTGGAAACCAAATCTTGTGTACTTATCAAATTTCCGGCCTTTTCGTTTCACACTATCCCTCGGTCAAGAGTGAAGCTAGGTAGGTCAGAGCACTAATTGCATCAAAGACCTTACTAGACACTTCATTCTTAACTCTCACAGATAGACAATTCTGCTTTGTCGACTTTTAGTGCTAAGTACATGACTAAATACTTTCCATAAATGAGTAAATACACAAAGCATAATTAAGTCATATAAGCGACTACTAATCTCCTTTTTATTTAATTAATCATTTATTAATTAAAAACTCTTTTATTAGTAAAAACTCCTTTTATCTAATAAATCTCAATTTGTCAATTTTTATTATTCATTTGTACCGTTTCAATACTTCAAAAAGTATTCATATACTTCTCTCAAATGATACAAGTACATTCACAAATCTTTAACTAGATTTACTTACTTTAAACCTTTACTTTTCTAACTTTTTTCAAAAGATTACATACTTGTTATTCTCTTTAAAATATCCATTTTAATGATCTAAGTGCATTTACAAATCTATTCAAAAAGGTTTAAGACTAATACTACGTAAACAATATCACTACAAACCCAAAACCATTTATACTCAACATTATCCTTAAAAAGTTATTTTGAAAGATTTAAGTATACCTACACTTAATAAACAAGGTAATATACTTTTGTTAACTTGCCAAAACCATTTACTATAACATAAATGTTATAATCCGAAAATTCTTTTATTCCTATAAAATATTTAACTTACTTTTTCCGAACTAATATATAATACTTTAAAAATACTTATAACTAGGTTTTAAAAATCTATGTAAAATCTTACATAAAAATAAATACATTATAATTTGATGAACATGTTTTTTATTATAAAACCCCTTAACTTTAAAATATATTATTATCCCACCTTTTGGCCAAGGCTGGAATATCAACAAATTGGCAAGGAATGATGGATATTGGGATTGGAGATCGATTGGAATCAAGGCTGCAATCGATGACATCAAAATTTGATTGAGCTCCGATTGGGATGAAATTGATTGGAGATGATGAGGAGGACTAGGAGAGGTTATGTTTCAAATTTCAGGTTAATCGGAGTTCGTATGAATGAGATATGATCGATGCAAGGTGGGAAGAACATGTTGTTCATATCCATTGGTGTGTAGGATTGGTTCGTATCGATGTGTTTCGCATCGATCAGGAGGATAGTGTTTCGAATCGATAGTGTCTGTATCGATCAAAGACAGGGCATGGTGGTGGTTCGAATTGATACATTTCGTATCGATCAGAAAGTAAGGACTTCAAATCGATACCGTTCGTATCGATCGGCACAGGTTCGACTCAGTGACTTCGTATCGATCGGACAGGTAGGGTAGATGGATTTCGACTCAATAGCAACGCACCCAGATTGGTAGGAAAGCATGAGGAGGCTTGTTCAAATCGATACATTTCATATTGAACAGGATGGGAAGAGATGGTATGTTTCGAATCAATGCTCTCGTATCAATAGCAGATGGACTTTGACACTTTCGTATCCATCAGGTAAGGCCTCGTTCGTATCTAGCTTCGTATCCATACCTTTCGTATGTTTTTCGTATCGATCGCCTCGCATAACATTGTTTCGTATCGATCAGATAGATCGATACGAGACGCCCTCCTAACATCGATACGAAGAACGGTACGATGCGCAGTTGGATAGAGACGCGAAGCGAAATTATGAACGAGAATTATGGATGTGAGCGCGAATCAAGCGAAGAAGCATTCAAAGCGGCTAAGGATAAGCATGGTTCGAAGGAAGAGGCCTACAACTCGGCATGAATTCAGGATCTGGTCTGGGAAGTAGCGCCACGTCATCGATGCGCACGCGCTTCTAATCGAGTCGAAGAAGATGGATGCGAAAGCATGGATTTGAACTCTGCAGTCCACGAGGAACACCAATTCGTATCGATCATATCTCCCAAACCGCTGATCCAAATGCAATGAAATTTTCACAGCAGCTTGCATACAAGGTAAGGAAGTTCCTGCCAAGTTTCAGCTCGATTGGATCATTCTTTGATGGATACGAAATCACTTCGTATCAATCACAGATCGAGTCGAAACTTGGTGGGGTCGGTCGCGTGGGCCCACTCACATGCCAGAAGAAGCCTCCCGAAGTCTAAGCGCGATCTCAGCCTCCTACGCCTATAAATAGAGCCCCAGAGCCTACAGTAAAAGGACCTTTTGGCTATTGGACGTCCAGACTCTGCCGGATTTATTTCTACACTTCAATACAACTATTGTACTCTAAATTCTTCATTACTACTGTTGTAATCATCTGTAACCAGCAAGGATCATCAATAAAAGGATAAAACTTTGAAGTGGACGTAGGCCGGAGATAGCCGAACCACTATAAATCTTGTGTCTTTGTTAATTATTTCTGAATTGCTATTTGATATTTGCTGAGATCTGATATTTGTGCTTGAGTATCACTGATTTGTGTTCACACACTGATGCTTTCACAGTATTTGGGGTTTGTGACCAATTTTGGCGCAAACATATATAATCATTAAAAACATATTGAAACTTGGAACCGACTTTAAAATACTTAAAAATGTGTTAGAAAATAAGCTTAAAAATATTAGGAAAAAATACCAAATTTAATTATCATTTTTAGACACTTAAGTAATTTACTAAAGTATTTATAAATACTGTTAAAAGTACTTGATAATGAATAACATAGAAAATCATGAATTTGGTGACTAGTTCTCAACATTTAAACGAATGGTCTAAGTCTCGATCTTCCTACAGTATGTACTACTGATGAGGTGGTTAAATACCATGGAAAGAAATCCCTAAGGATATCTTTCAATTTATATATAAAAATTCTCGAAAACAAGGTATTTACTGAAGTTTTGTATAGCGAACTTTTTACTCCATCTTTAGCCACTTGTTTGACCGATTCTAAAATCTTTTAAACTTTGATTTTTATTTTAGTAATAAGTGCACATATAATAATTATTAAACATGCAAAGAAATCCTTAAGGATTTCCTTCAAATTAATTACAAAAATTCCCAAAGATAGGACATTTCAAAGTGCTCATATAGCGACTTTCTACTCGCTATAACTTTTTTGCAACTTTGTTTCGCAAGTTAATGAATGATTTAAACTTCAATATTTTTCAATATTAAGTAAATTTATGGTACTTATTAAAAAAGCAAAGGTGCCCCTACGATGTCTTTCAAAGTTGACTTCGAAAATCACCGAACACAAGGCATTTTCAAAGTGCATCCATAGCGACCTTTTTGCTTCTAATTTTCTCAATTTTGTTTCGCAATCTCTACAATTTTCCAAACCATTTCTCTACTATCTCA
Source organism: Allium cepa (assembly GCA_030765085.1). Lineage (NCBI taxonomy): Eukaryota > Viridiplantae > Streptophyta > Magnoliopsida > Asparagales > Amaryllidaceae > Allium > Allium cepa. The sequence continues at coordinate 292,835,573 of CM060941.1, read as the reverse complement.
TACATAAAAATATATGTAGATAACAACCAAAAACAAGTTATATCAAGTTAAGAACATAAATCTTCCATTTACACATGTTAAATTTAAGTAATATCAAAGTGCACTTATAGCGAATGTTCTCGCTTAAAACACTTTCAAACATACTTTAATTCAACACACAATCTAAAAAATATTTAAGCATCACGTTAAGGCTACACCACATGTTCTAGAAGGTAATGGGAATGATGTTATAATATAAAGTTATTACTTGCTTTCAAAAGCAAGAAGATCCAAATTTTATAACTTAATTAGTTAACGTCACTTTAACTTCATTTACACACAAACATATAAACACAATATATACATATAAGATAGTGAGATAACTCACCCAAATCCAAGCCAAACACAAGCCAATCACAAAATAAACCCAAGAACACCTTCTGTCATACTCAAACACTCAAAGATCCATTCTTTAGCATTAAAAACACAAGGTAACTCTACCCCCCGCATTCCATTGCTCACGACCTAAATGGGATCTCCTATTTTTTTCATCTTTCTTTCACTTTGAGTTTTGATCCATGCTTACCAAGGTGTTGGTGAAAGTTTGGTGAAGTTTGGAGGAGATTTGAACTAAGTAGAGAAAGATTAGTGAAGAACAAAGTGGATTAGTGCTAATCCACTTCCACCATTTTTGATTCTTTTTATTCTTTTGAAGCTTTTGAATTTAAAAAGTGTTAACACATATAAACCCTTTCCTTTGTCCCCTTTGGCCAGCCAAAAGACCCCGGTCAATGTGCCTTGAATGCTTTTTTATTTTACACCTCATTTCCCTTAGTAAATTACCCTTGTGCTCCTAAACACAAATATCTATCCAATGCATCTGCATGACATCATCAATATTTTATTTTTCACAAATGTAAAAATAATTTATAGTAACGATTTCCTAAGTGTTTTGGTGTAGTAAAAAATGTTTGAACAATTTCTGTCGAGTATAATGTTGTTTACCGATAAAACTATTTTCGGTCATATTACAAATATGTCTTCGAAGTGTATATTTTGTGAACATTTTTTCTAAAACAAGTTTACCATCATTAGTTATTGATTAAATGGGGTTAATAAAACTATTAAATCAATTTAATCAGATTTAATCCAAGATTCAAATATTTAAACGATTCAGATATTTAAATACAAAGTGTCTGAAATTCCAGATCGTTACATCTCCTCTATTTAAAATATTTCATCCTCGAAATTCCAATATGAGCAACAAAAGGAAACAATAACATGGAAATAGTTAATAGTATTCACAATAACCAACAATCATAGCTTATGGATTTCCTAAGCTCACAAATCCTCATACCGCACAAGAACGATAAATAACTTACTAAGCGTACCTTACGCTCAGCAGCCTCAGATCATTATTTAGTCGATTATTCATGCTACCTCATAACAAATCAAAGAGTTATTCCCTAAACTCTCCATAAGCCAACAAAACATGGTATGCATATACTAAAGTCTAGATGCTGCAGATAGACCATCCATACACAGTATCAATTCCAATCACTTGCTTACTCACATCATTTCAATTCCAACTAATATAGATCATTCGACCTCTCTAGTGACTTCTCCGCTTGGGTTTCTTGATTAGAAACTTCTATTTTCCGTACATATCCATATACTATGATAAAAAAACTTTGGAATCATATCCAGAATCCATATCAAGTGTTCATCATCAGGAAGCGAGTGAAAAATCCATGTTCAAACCGGCATAAATCACCTCAAAATCATGTACTTGAATACTGGATCAGGAATAGTCATGCAAATAAAATGATCTACATACAACTTAAGTATTTATTCTATTGGTTTCTTAACTACACCAATTACCTTTTTTCACATTCATTTATCTAAGTAGTATGTCATTCAATACTAAAATCATTTCTGAAGCATTTCATAAAAACATAAACTCAAGTTTATAAACTTTTTATAACCTCATTTATAGAACATTTTATAAAAACTTACTTCCCTTTGTTACTCGTATAATAATCTACTACATCCTAAGGATATATATATATATACAACATCAGATTTATTTTACTTAACAAGTATATTCATTAATTTAAAACTTGTTTTAACATTCTACCTTTTCAATTAAAGAGTTAAATCAACTTTTATTGATAAAAATGGTAGTGTAGCTACTTGGAGACATACCATGAAAAACATGCCATATTTATATTCAAAACAAATAAGTACATTTACAACACATACCATACATATTTATATTCGCGCACACAAACACAAAAGCTCATGCTGGACCATCAACAAAAGTACAGACCCACATATGCATTTAGCTCACATAGGAGCCTAATACAAACACAAGTACATAACATACATACAGGCATAAGAACACAGACACAAGCACATAATTTCATATCCAATTATAGTACATAAAACACCAAAAATAGCTCATATATGAGAAATTACAAAACATGAATAGCTACAAAAACATCTACTCAAAAGAAAGACGCAAACACAAAACAGCTGCCTATCGACAGTAGTGCCTAATCATGAAAAGAGCTCCATCTTCAAATGTTGCTACTCCTTCCCCTCTTCCTCACTCTTGCACTTATGCTATCTTCAATCATCTCTACTTGCTTCCATCTATCAATAACTGCCCATAGGCATACATATTTGAGTATTTGAAATATAATGGAATTCGAGCTTTATAGTTTCTCCCTTAAGCATCTGGTGTTTCTTTCATGCCACGACAACCAAAAATGCAAAATTCAACCTAATGAATTTGTTTAATTCTACTTGGTTAATGATATCAGCTCCTTCGTAGGCCTAAAAATCAAATTGATCATGAATGAAAGAACTCCACCTCAAATTAATACTAAGTTCAACCATACATTTGGTCCACACATAAAAGGAAAAATCACTAAATAAGTGTGTGTAATTCTCGACATCTTCACCATAAAATACACATCATTCAACAATGTTCATCTTTTTTATTTTTAGCATGCTACCAGTGTTTAGTTTACCACAAATCAGTATCCACATATGCAATTTAACTTTCATAGGAACATCTTTGAAGTCCCATATATATATTTAAATCCCAATACCTGAGAAGTTTATAAACCTATATAAGCTTTTCACTTTGTACATCCGTGTAACATCCCCTATTCTAAGGCCCAAAACTAACTACTACAGATGCTGCAGTCATTCATAATTATTAATTCTCGATGACAAAATATGGCTATATTAATCATATCAATAATCAAAAGCACATGAATATGTAAAATTTCAAACACTGTTTAACAGCAAATTTTCACATCTCATTTCACTCAAATTTATTACATAATCTCATTCGTAATCCCACATTCAGTGAAAATATAATTATTATAAAATACTCCATGAGCGACATATGAAGATGCCCCCTTAGTTGATACGAATCAAATACTTGACAATTGTACAACTTTACCATTACATCCAAATAGACAAAACCAAACTACACAGCGAAAATAGATAAAGTTCCTAATAGCTAGAATGCCTCATATATGTCTCCAAAAGCTTAATCGTCTAACTGGAACCTAAAGCCCCTTAATCCTAACCTACTCAAATCAGTACCCAAGATTTTAAGGGGAAAAACGAAAAACTTCGGGTTAGAAAACAGCCTGGTGTGAATAATAATCTACCATCTCGATCCACATAGATATCTAGTGAGACCATGTCGCTGAGCGGAAAAGGCTTTCACTCACTAGTAACTTAATTAAACATAACCACCATATACAGTGCACCTACAACCACAATGGTTAAAACATAGAAATAGCATTTATAATCATGCAACATATATTTGATTACCCATCCCAATTCATTAGATTATTCATCTTAATTTCAAATGACAACCCATCATAGTTCAAACTTCAAACTGACTACCGATCTTATTTTAATCTGACTACCCATCCACATATAAGCATATTCAAAATTAAGTAGACTATCCATATCACATGTTATTGTTACTTGGATTACCCATCCCCTGCGATATTCCATGTGAAATAGGAAGATTCATCTTCACTTTTTTGTAGTAGTCGTGACCAACAGCCATCAGCAGTCGGCTCGTTGGTAAGGCAAGAGGGGTTTTGGAGTTCGCCCATTCTCTTGTGAATGAAGCTGGTGCTCAATATTCTCATAGTAAGAAGAGTCAACCAGGGAACGTCCCATTAGGAAGTGCAAGGGGCATAGCAGATGACTTCCTTAGTTTAGTTCAGTGCTGTTCTCATTAAAAAGAAGAATCGCAGGAAGAGCAGTTAAGCTCCGTCAAAACCAAGGGTATCGCTGTTGCTTTTAGTGCCACTGGAAGGGCACCTTTTGTTGTTGTTAATCTTGGCGCCGGGAGGGCGGTGAATCCAGTCTTATGGAGCACCTTCCTTCCCCTAAGTATACTAGTGGTGTCCCATTTTCAATTTCATAGGGTCGCCCGAGGAGCAGTATCGCGACTAAGTTAGCTACTTGTCACCCAGCCTAGCTACCGAATGATCCGCTGTCACAGGTAGCCAAGTGCGGAGTGGATAACTACTGAAAGCATCTAAGTAGTAAGCCCACCCCAAGATGAGTGGTCTCCTATTACGACTTCCCCAGAGCCTCCGGTAGCACAGCCGAGACGGTAATTAAGCTGAAAGGGAGGAACATTCTCTACCCGGCGAAGTCAGAATCACTTAGATTCGATACCATGGCACTCCCTGCTTTTTGGTAGGGGAATTGAAATCAATTCTACGTGCGATCTGCTATTGCCCAATCTACTTAACCGCCCTCCCGTTGGTCGCCTGACTATCTATCACATATGGTTTAATTATTTAAAATTATGTGGAATGTCCATCACACATATTCCATTTAACTTAAATAATGTGAACTATCCATCACGCATCCCATAGTTTTTCTAAGATGACTATGAACCCTTCATTATCCTCATAGAGGTTATCCATCTCCAGCATGATGTGGACTGTCCATCTCACATCACATCATTTCATTCATGTTACACAATGTTCCAGTCCTAATCCATGTTACCCACATGATTCAATATTTTTATTCATGCTTCCCACATGATTAACCTATGTCTATTGGTGTTTCCAGTTAGGTTATCTCCCCTTAAAGTTATAAAATTTCAAAGTGATATACATTGGTAGCCCTATGTTATCTATATCAAACTCATTAAATTATACTTTGGTATCCCCAAGGTTTTAAAACTAAATTCATAAGTCATATGGCTCGCCGCCATTAAATAGTTGAAAATAGATCGATGTCGAGATTCATCCACATTGATGTCCCCAACGCCGACGTCGAAACACATAAGTTAAAGTAGCATAGATTTCCCTAATGGCTACGTCAAAGTAGAAGCATAAGGCTCTTTGCCTTTAATAAATTAAAGCATAACACATGCATTATTGTGAGGACAAAACTTAAATTCTTTTAAGCTTAAGAAAAATTCATATCGAAATTAATGTTGTCGACCTTTAAAAACTATAGGTTATCCACCTATTAAAACAAAACATAAACCTTTATAAGTTATTTGGCTTACTACTAAAGACATAGGGTCGTCGCCTCTAAAACATAGTCCTCTTTGCCTCTTATAAAACAGTTTTAGTTAACATAAAGGAAGCCTCTTTGGAATACAAAAGATGAAGGGCAATGTCGTGGATATAAGGCATCGACACTAAAAGATATCGACTCCAAGTTCATCGACGTCATTGGGAAATCTTTACACTTAAGTTACTTCGGCTACTATACTGCTTTTCATATAGAGTCGAAGACACAATAGTGACATCATTGCCTTGATTTGAAAAATAAATAAAGAGATGTAGCATCATTTAAAATAGTGATGAAGACGCACAAAGTCATCAACATTAACACTGAAGCATTTAAATGTTCAAATGCATCACGAGAATGCTTTGTTGTCCATAATAGTTTGTCTCTCGATTGATGTTGATGAGGTTGAAAACACTCTATAACAAACTAAGTAGTTATCTTGTGCTTCTTCTCGTTGTCGTCGACACTCATAGGGGCGACGCTGTACTAGGCGCGGCGACACTAAGGTAGCATGGAATTATCGTAATTCATGCGAAAACTGTTTTTTACTACCAAAAGCATAAACTTTTCACCAAATCTTAGTACTTGTCCAATTTTTATTGGATAAAACGGTCTTTTTACAAATCCTTTTCAAAAATTACTACCGCATTCAGATTTTAAAGACCCAAATACACTTCAAACTAATTAATTAATATCCTTAATTAATTATTCTTTTCAATGCTTATCTAGCATAATGTAATTTCATAGTAAATCAAAATCATTTGGGAAAATTCCCAAAAGTTCACAAAAATTAGAGAATATCCTTCTCTTTGCTATATAAACATTTCAAAGCCAAAAACCATATTTGTTATTTTAAATAATCAAAACCAGAAATTAAGCTATTTCCTCCTTAGGAAATTCACACAATATTCGATTAAATTTGGAAAATTATGAAATTAAAAAATCATCTCCAAAATAATGTTTTATATAATATATCATAAAATCAAAGTATTTGGAGATAAAAATCTTAGGTTTTACCCTTAAAACCCATTTGAACAAATTCATAAAAATTCCAATAACCATTATTCTATCGAAATAATGATTAAACAATCCTATCTTAGCAAAACAAACCTAAATCATTCGGGTATTATCCACAAACGAATTTAAAAGCAACAATAAGATGGTTTCATTATTATTCTCCTTAGATTTGATGGTGGAGTTGAGATTTATATGGCTTTAATCTTCCTAAGCTTCTTCTCCTTTCAATCCCCTTGATTTCGTTTTCCTTAGCTTGAGTTATGGTCGGCCTCTTAAGTTCCTTTCTTAGATTGTTTTAATCTGTGAAAAGTGAGAATGATATGAGGGGGAGAGGGTTTAAAAGTTAAAGATGTGTCTATTTCCTAAATTGCCTCTCTCATATATTCCTTTATATGTTAAGTTTAAACAATCTTACTTAATTAATTAAGTAGGGCATGACCTTATTAAGTTTCAATCTCATTCTTTTTATTCCTTTACATTATTATATTTAATCTATCCAATTAAATGTTCTAAATAATGTTTAGTTAAAAATAGGAAAGTTACAGGCTCACTTCCTTAAAGAATTTCATTCTAGAAATTCGGTAAGGACTACAAACAAGCATATCAAACATGCAAACAATGCTAGTATTTCCCACCAGAGACAAATTCAATATTCAATCAAATATAGAACATACTATCATAACAGTTCAAGAAAAGTATCCTTAATCACGTCCTCTATCGCCCAAGTACAGTCAATCTGGTTGTCACTCACTGGACTTTCACTATTCTGACTACCTTGTTCGTTAACTTTTTCTCATCTCTTGCTGCAAATCGAACCGATTGTCTCACAAATGTCAAATCTGGTTCTACTACTAAATCTTCCAATGCAGTCGGAGTGATAGTAGTCTCTAGATTATGCACATAGATGAGAAACATGAAATACATTATGGACACCCGCCAAACTACTCGTTAACTCTACTCGATACGCGAGCTTTTCGATCCTCTCTACAATAGGGAACTGTCCAACATATCTCGGTGCTAGTTTTCCTAACTTTCCAAAACGTACTACACCCTTCATCGGTGATACTTTAATAAAAACCTAGTCCCCAACTAAGAACACAAGATTCTTATACTTCTCATCTGCATAACTTTTCTACCTAGACTAAGCTTCTCTCATCTTGTTCCAGATTAACTCAATCTTCCTTGTGGCTTCTCTTATCATATCTAGACCAAGGACCAATCTATCTTCGGCCTCTAACCAACATGCTAGTGATATGTACGTCCTTTCATACGAAGCTTCGAAAGGCGTCATTCATATACTAGTCTGATAGCTATTATTATAGGAAAACCCAGCCAAGTACAAATGGTCTTCCCATAACCCACCAAAATCTATTACACAAGCTCTCAACAAATCCTCGAGTTCCTTACTAACTCTCTCTATTTGCCCGTCCATCCGAGGGTTATAAGTGGTACTCATCTTAAGCTTGGTACCTAAAATTTCCTATAGATTCTTCCAGAATTCACTAGTTAATAAGGCATCTCTATCACTGACTATACTACTAGGAATCTCATTCAGTCTAACTATGTTATTCATAAATAACTTAGCTAATGCAGGCGCCATCTTAGTAGACTTAACAGGAATGAAATGGGCACTCTTGGTCAATTTATCTACCATAACCCATATACTCTTATTTCCCTTGTTTGACCTTGGCAACCCATTAATAAAATCCATGGATATCGAATCCCATTTCCAAATCATATATCCAAAGGCTGAAGCAATCCACTTGGCTTTTGATGTTCGTCTCTCACTTGCTGGCAATTTGCACATTGCTTCACCTATAAACACACATCCCTCTTCATACGTTCCTAGAAGAAACTTCTTTTCATATCCTGATACAACTTGGTTTTCCCAAGATGAATCGTAAACTTTGATTGATGACATTCCCTAAGAACTTCCTTCCTTAGGTTTCCCACATCCGAAACACATAATCATCCTTTTTTTCTTAACCATTCCCTCTGGTCAAGATTAAAATCTTTTAGATCATCGATCTCATTTCCATTTTCCAATCTTTTGGTCCTTTCAGCTAGTATTGGATCATCCTTTTGTTTAGATGCAATCCTTTTAATCAATATTTTCCAGACTTCTAAACAAAACAACATGGCAGTACTTTGATTGGAAGTAGCAGTGGATCTTAACTACACACTACAAGTAATTAATACCTCCATATCTTTCCATTCTTCCAACATAGTTAACACCACATTCTAATGTTTTCGGCTAAATACATTTGCAACTTAATTCCTTTCCTTGATGTATACTCAATACCAAAATCATAAGCTGCTAAAAACTCCAACCACCTTGCTGTCTTATGTTCAACTCTTTCTGAGAGAATAAATACCCCAATGAATTATGATCCATATACAACTCGAATCATTCTCCTAAGAGGTATTTTCTCCACACTTTTAGCACAAAACTCACCGCTGCCAACTCCAAATCACGAGTCAGAAATCTAACTTCATATGGTCTAAGCTACCAGGAAGCATAGACAATTGCTTTACTCTGCATTAACGCAGCTCCTAATCCTTTTTCACGTGCATCTGTATACATCACTAAATCCCGATTTCCATCTAGAACTACTAACACGGGCATGTAGATCAACAAATGCTTTAACTCAAGGAATGATTCCTCATATTTATCAGAGCAAATGAACTTCATGTCCTTTTTAGTTAGCTTAGTCAAAGGCATTGCTATCTATGAGAAATCCTTGGTAAACCTCCAGTAAAAGCCAGCTAATCCAAGAAAACTTCTTATCTCGATCCTTGTCTTGGGCCTTTTCGAATTGTTAATAGCTTCGATCTTAGCTGGATCGACTGACAACCCTTTCTTTGAAACTACATGGCTAAGAACCCACACTTCTTTCTTTTAGAAACGATACTTTGAATATTTTTCTTTTAGTTGTTGTTGCCTCAACGTCTCAAGCACTATTCTAGGATGAATCTCATGATCTCTTTCAACCTAAGAATATATCAAAAGGTCGTCAATGAATACTTACATGAACCTATCCAAGTGCTCTCGAAAAATCCGGTTCATCGAATCTACATAGAAAGCTAGTGCATTAGTTAATCCGAATGGCATCACTAATCATTCGTACGAATCATATCTTGTTCGAAACACGATCAGTGGAATACAGTCCTCCACCACTCTCAATTGATGGAACCCTATTGCCAAATCTAACTAGGAAAATACTTTGGCTCCACTCAAAAGATTAAATAAATCATCAATTCTTGGCAATGGATATCGATTATTTATCGCCTTTTTGTTTTTCTTACGATAATCGATGCACAACCTTAACGACCCATCGCTTTCTTCACGAACACTGTTGCCGCTCCCTAAGGAAAACTGCTTGGTCTAATAAAACTCTTTACTTCTAAGTTCACTAGTTGCACCTTTAACTCCTTTATCTTGGTAGGTGTCATTCAACTAAATGTCTCTTAACGGGTTAATCTCCTGCTACAAGATCTATTTGAAACACAATAGCTCATTTCGATGGTAGTCCTATGACTGGCACTAAAACATCTGCAAATTCTGTTATAATTAAAACCAATTCAATTCGTTTTCCACTTCTGTGGTACCCAATAAAGCACAGTCCTAGTCTCGAATTCTCAATTGAGTATACTATTTGATCACTATAATTAGGATATCTCGATGTTATTTTCCTATTTTGGCAAAATATCCTCGCCCCGTATCTCCTCAACCAATCCATATCAAAAGTAATCCAAAAACCTATGAAATAAAATACGCACAAACTACAGGCAAAAATATAGCCTATCAACTCAAACTCTAGATGGTGACATCTCATCCCTAGAGTTCTATACCTACCTATTGGATTAGCTATCATTAAGGAAGTAACAAGGTATTATGGTTCTACACATAACTTATCTACCAAACACTGAGACATAAACGAATGCAATGCGCCAGTATTAAACAGTACCCTAACTGGTATGCTATGAATCAAAAGTGTACCTTCCATCACAGATTTTCCCTTCTCAGCGGTTTTTGGTCTTAATGTAGATGGCTCAAAAGCAAACACCTTTCCTTTGTTAGCCCTAGCCACTTCTGGGCATTTGTTCTTATAATGCCCCAGCTGATCGCAATTAAAGCACTTCACATTTTGCTTCTCTACAACCACCCTGACATTCTAGATTAACACTCGTTATCATAGTTCCCCTTCTTGTCACACTTGTAACAAAGTAATCAGCTTCCCCCTTTCTGGCAGCCCACCTTTCCAAGCTCCCTTCTTAAAGAATTTATTTTTCTTATTTTGAGAATTCTGTTTCTCCATCAACTTCTCTTTCCCAAAGGTCAAAAGCATTTCTTCATTCTTAATAGCCATCTCCACCACTACATTCAATGGATCTTTGAGATGTGGCATATAGCCATCTCCACCACTACATTCAACGGATCTTTGAGATGTGGCATAGTTTCCCCAGAAATCTCTGGCCTCAACCTCGGGATAAACTTCTCATTTCTCTTAACATGGTGTCAATTGTATCGTATCCATATCTAGATAGCCCACCAAACTTAGCAGAATATTCCAATACCGTCATATACCCTTGCTCCATATCCATAAACTTCCTAAGCAAAGAGGACTTAGCTACTTCAGACAAAAATCTTTTCTCAAATCTTCTTCAAAAATCAGCCCAAGTCAATTCCTCTTCTGGTACCCCCACGGTCACTATGTTCCACTAGAACAAAGCAGCTCCTTGCAATTATCTTGAAGCCAATCTCATTTTCTGCTCATCATTCAGACGCAAATCAGCAAAAATCCTTTCACCGTGTAATAGCCAGTTTTCAACTTATATTGCATCCTTGGTCCTTAGAAAAGGCTTCCTGCCTAGACTGGTGTAAATCTCAACTCGGTTTAGCATATTTATTACCAATTGGCGCTACGGCATTGACTCCTTCCATATTAGCAACATTTCCTCCAACTACCCATGCAGCTGCTCCAGCTTGCATTAGATTGATAAATAAATGATACATAGTCCCCATATCTATTGATGAGGTTCTGGCACCTGCGTTGGCATTTGCATTTTGATTAGCATTTTCCTATCGACCCTGGTCTCTCCTGATATTGGGCCAAGCATTTCCATTAGTTGTGGTGCTTGCTCTACCTAGATTCACACTTCCGTTTCCTACCTCTATATCTTTCGTTCTTGTAAACTGCATATGAGACTTAGTAAGATACAGGAGAACGGTCCAAGAGAGAGGGGAGAATATATACTTATGTATATCAAATACAAGTACACTACTATATTGTTAACCCATATCCCAATCTTATTCTTTGATTCATTAGGATGATGTTTTAAAAATTCTTTAGGTTTAAAAATATTTTATTAATAAATCTATGCTCTGATACTAACTTGTTACATCCGTCATTCTATGACCCAAAATTAACTGCTACGGAAGTTGCAGTCATCCATTGTTGTTAATTCTCAATGATAAAAGAAGGCTATGTTAATCATATCAATAATTAGAAGCATATGAATATGTAAATTTGCAAACGTTATTTAGTAGTGGATTTTCACATCTCATTTAACAATTGATTCATATTCATTAATAATCCTATTCGTAATCCTATATTTAGAGAAAATATCGTTATTACAAAATACATCTAGAGCAATATATGAAGATGCCCTCTTGGTTGATCAGAGTCAAATATTTGGCAACTATACAACTTTGTCATTACATCCAAATAGACAAAACCAAACTGCACAGTGAAAATAGCTAAAATTCCTAATAGCTAGATTGCCTACTGCACGTTTCTGGAAGCTTATTTGTTTAACTGGAGCCTGAAAGCCCATATTCTCAACCTACTCAAATGAGTACCCAAAAGTTTAAGGGGAAAAAACTTCAGTCAGACAACATTCTGGTGTGAATAATAACCTACCATCTTGGACCAAATAGATATCTAGTGAAAACCATGCCGCTAAGCAGAACGGATTTTCCTCTCACTAGTATCTCAACTAAACATAACAACTATATACTACGCTTCTGCAACCACAATGGTTAGAACATAGAAAATAGCATTTATAATCATAAACATATATTAGATTACCTATCCCAATTCATTAAATTATCCTTCTTAATTTCAAATGACTACCTATCACAATTTAAACATACGACCCATCTTATTTTACCCTAACTACCTGTCTTATAATTATGTGGATTACCTATCTCATATATATGAGTATTCAGAATTATATGGACTATCCATCTCACATGTAATTATTACTTGGGTACCCATCCCTTACCATAATGATTACGCATTACATATGGTTTAATTATTTAAAATTATGTGGACTGCCCATCATTATATTCCATTTAACTTAAAACGATATGGACTATCCATCACACATCCCATGGTATTCCTACGATGACTATGAACCCCTTATTATCCACATAGAGACTATGCATCTCCGACATGATGTGGACTACCATCTCATATCCCATCATTTCATTCATGTTACCCACATGTTTTAGTCTAATCCATGTTGCGCATATGATTCAGCTTTTTTTATTCATGTTACCCACATGATTAACCTATGTATGTTGGTGCCCCCAATTAGGTTATCTCCCCTTAATGTTATAACATTTCAAAGTAATATACATTGCTAGCCCCATGTTATCGATGTAGAACTCATTAAATTATACTTTGGTATCCTTAAGGTTTTAAAAACTAAAATCATAAGTCATATGGCTCATCACCATTAAATGGTTGATAATTGATCAATGTTGAGATTCATCCACGTTGGTGTCCCCAATGACGGTGTCGAAATCATAATTTAAAGTGGCGTTGGTATATCCAATGACTATGTCGAAGCAGAAGCATAAGGCCCTTCGCCTTTAACAAAATAAAACATAACACATACGTTATTTAATCAACGTTGAACTTGTCCAAGGTCAAGGACAAAACCTAAATTCTTTTAAGCTTAATAAAAATGCATGTCGAAATTGATGTTGTCAACCTTCAACTACTATAGACTATCTACCCATTAAAACAAAACTTAAAACCTTTATAAGTTATTTGGATTACTACCAAAGATATAGGATCATCGACCCTCTAAAACATAGACCTCTTAGACCCTTATAAAACAATTTTAGTTAACATAAAAGCAAGCCACTTTGGCACACAAAGGATGAAATGCGACATTGTGGCTATAAAGCACCGACACTAAAACATATCGACCCCAAGATCATCGACGTCATTATAATATCTTTACACTTAAGTTACTTCGGCTACAATGCCGCTTATTATATAGATTCAAAGGCGTAATAGCCACATCATTGCCTTGATTTGAAAAACAAATGAAGAGATGCATCATCATTTGAAATAGTGATGAAGACATGTGACGTCCTCAACGTTAACATTAAAGCATTTAAATGTTTAAATGCATCACGAGAATGCCTTGCTATCCAAAATGGTTAGCCGTTGACAAGGTTGAAAACACTCCATAACTAACAAAGTAGTCATCCTGTGCTTCTTCTCATCGTCGTCGACACTCATAGGGGCGACGCTGTATTAGGCGCGGCAACATTAAGGTAGCATGGTGTTATCGTAGTTCATGCAAAAACTATTTTACTACTATTAAAAGCCTAAACTTTTCACGAAATCTTAGCACTTGTCCAATTTCTATTAGATAAAACAATATTTTACAAATCCTTTCTAAAAATTACTACCACCAGATTTGAAAGTCCCAAATGCACATCAAATTAATTAATCAATATCCTTAATTAATTATTATTTTAAATGCTTATCTAGCATAATAATTTCATAGCAAATCGTCATTTGGGAAAAATCTAAAAAATTCATAAAAATTAAAAAAATATGTATAAACTATATTTAGATGATTTTACAAAGTATCAAATTTTTTCACAAACCTTAATATTTTAAAAATAATCTTTATAAAGTGTTTTTCTAATTTTTTGAAGGATCTGTCGATATATCCAATTCCTATATGTCGACATAGTGACCGTAATTTTTAAAATTCGAATTTTGAATGGAAGTGTCTTTTCGTCGTATCTGTTCGTGAATGGACATGACTATTGCTTCTCTATAAATAGGGGTTAAACCAACGAATTTTTATTAACTACTTTCTTATATTTTCTCTCCTATTTCACTTTCTTAAATTCTAAAAGAAAATCTATATATTCTCAAATTTAATCAGAATCAAATAATTTGATTCCCTATTGATTACTCTCTGATTTCTTTCATCTCTCTCACTCAAACAAGATCAAAGTGTTATTCAAGAGGTTATAGGATCATTTGTAATCATGATCAATGATCTAAGTCTATAAAACTCTATTAAATCATATTTTTATACTTGTGGGTGTGATTATAGGTGGGGTAAATTAATTGGATATGCGTAGTAGCCCAGAAATCTAGTGGGTGTGCTTATGACCTGTGTAAAACAAGTGACTCTACCTAGAGGTCTGAAAGTCTAGAGGATGTGTCTCATTGTCTTAAAATTAAGATTGTATATGCTTTTCTATTTGAATGGAAATCTATAAAAGGAATTGTACAAGATAGATGTAAGGTAACTTTAAACCAGTATAAAATCCTGATGTGTTTTTTCCTTTTAACTTTTACTGCATTTATATCTATCTGTGTTTGAATCTGTGATTTTTAATTGCATTGTTTAAACTATAATCTTAAAGGAATTTAAAAAAAAATTACAAAAACTATAAAACACTATTTACCCCCTCACCCCTCTAGTGTTGAGTTAGCCTTAAGATTCATCCTCCGCTAAACTTACATTTGGTATCTGAACATTGCGTTTCAAAGTATTCATACTTTGATTTCTAAAAAGCTTTAAGGGTAAGAGAGATTGATGTTATTTTTAACATTATTTCTGAAAAAGCAATCTAATAAAATAAACATGGCATCATTTCATGAATTTGCATTCATTCATTATGAAAAGTAACTTGATCTTTTGAAAAGATATAATTTGCACGAACAAACATGTTACATGGTTTTTCGATGAACAAACACCTAGTGATCAAACTCTACAAATTAAAAAGGATAGATGGATACTGGATAGTGGCTGCTTAAGGCGTATGACTGGTAATCCAGAGATCATGAAAGATGTCATTTACAAAGACGGTGGATCGGTCAATTTTGATGACAACTCTAAAGAATATGTGATTGGCATCGACAATGTTGGTAATTCTAAAACTCCTACCATTTCTAATGTTTTGTTAGTTAGGAATTTAAAACATAATCTGTTGAGTATTAAGTCAATTATGTGATAAAGGTCGCAAAATTAAATTTGAAAAAAATAAATGTCATATTGAAGATAATGAGTCAAACATTATCTTTGAAGGCGTTAGGAAAAGATACATTACATATTAAGTATAAAGGTAACAAATGATAATTTGTGTCTTTTGGGTGAATCAAGTAACCCTTGGATTTGGCACAAAAGATTTGGTCATTTGAATTTCAAACATCTTTCTAAAATTATCAAAATTGATCTAGTTAGGGGTCTTCATAAAATAAGTTTTGATGTTAATAACGTTTGTTATGTGTGTCAACTAGGAAAACTTAGAAAGGTTCTTTCAAGTCAAAGGATATGATCTCTACCTCTCAACCCCTTGAACTTCTTCATTTAGATCTGTTCGGTCCTTCATGGATACAATCTATAAATCATAATAGATATGGCTTTGTAATTGTAGATGATTTTTCTAAGTTTAAATAAAATGAGTAATATTGCTTTCATTTCAACAATTGAACCTAAAAATCCAATGTAAGCATCAACAGGTGATTCATGGATTCTTTCTATGCTAGAAGAATTGAATCAATTCACTCGAAATGATGTTTAGGAATTAGTCCCAAGACCTGAGGATAAATCTGTAGTAGGAACTAAATGGGTATATAGAAATAAAATGAATAAACAATGAGAAGTTATAAGAAATAAAGCTCATTTAGTTGCTCGAGGTTATTGTCAAGAAGAATGTATTGATTTTAATGAAACATTTGCGCATGTGGCTACATTAGAGGAAATAAGAATCTTACACTCTTTTGCAAATCATAATGATTTTAAATTAATTCAAATAGATGTTAAAAGTGCCTTTTTAAATGGTTTTATTAAAGAAGATGTTTATGTAGAACAATCCCCACCTTTTGAGAATGAAAAATTCCCTAATCACGTTTATAAATTAAAGAAATCTTTATATGATCTAAAGCAGGCTCCTATAGCTTGCTAGATAGAATTAAATCATATTTTTTACAATCAAATTTTGAAATAGGAAAAGTAGATAGTACTTTTTTTATTAAAAGAAATAGCAATGATATTCGACTAATACAAATAATACAAATATATGTAGATGATATTATTTTGGATTATCTAATGATAAATTAAACAAAGAATTTTCAAATATAATAACTAAGGAATTTGAAATATGTCATATGGGAGAACTAAATAACTTTTGAGGATTGCAAATAAAATAATTAAGTAATGGTATTTTTATAGGTCAAGGAAAATATACTAAAGTTTTAGTTAGGAAATTTGGAATGTCAAATACCAAGGTAAACCAACTCCAATGGCAACAAATGAAGAATTAAATAAGGAAGAAAAAAGATGTAGATCAAAAATTATATAGAGGAATGTGTATAATCGATTTCACCTTAGAGGGAGGGTGAATAGGGTAACACTTATGATTATAAAAATTTAATGCGGAAGTGTATAAAATAATCGCAACACAGATAATAGCAGAATTATAGTAGAATAGATAATAGCAGAATATTAACAGTAGAAAATAGAACACACAGATTAACCCAGCTTCGGCAAAACCCTGCCTATGTGCCGCGCCAAGGTTTCTACTAGAAATTAGGTAGTTAGACGCTTACACACGTAAACTCATGACACCTTCTACCGACTAACCTAACTCTACGCTCAAAACTCTACCACAACTCAGCCACTAAGTTGCGAATTCTCAAACTACACCATCGTAGTTCGTCCCCTAGTCACACGACTAGAAAATTACAAAAGTTTGAAAGGAAAATAAAAATTAAAAACAATTAAAAGATAAAACCCTAATGTAAAGAATAAAGCCCAAATTAGATTAATAGTTGGCCCAAAATAAAATAGTGAAAGAATGTCCTTTATCTCTTAATTTTTTTTGGCCTGGCCCTGTATCCCTTGCGCTAAAATATGGTTGCATTCCGTTGCTCGTTCATTCCACTTTAAACAAAATTAAGGTTCAAATTTGTTGAAGCTACCGGCTTTAGTTGATTGATCGAATAAGTGAATTTGCTTTCCTTGCTCTGTCGATCGACCGTCTCTTTGAGTTGCACACGACTGCTTCTCGATTTAGAGTTGGTATGTGATTTCCCTTTTTACTTGTCTGGTTAATTTGCTTGAACTCGGTAATCTCGAAATGCCGATGACGATTGGGTTAAATAAGGATTTATTCCCTAATTTTACGTTCGAATAAATTTTCGAATTCGTCTGATAATTCTTAAGCTCGACGATTCGACTATGCTTGAATGTTCGTGATTTCTTTAGACTAGTTCAATTCATATTTTTTTTGTTGCTTGATTATCATCGCTCGATTCTGACTTGTGTTTGATTCCTTGGCTACCACGTCTTGCTTTTGAACTGCTCGATTCCGTTCATTTTTCTGACCTATTCATCGTATTCTCTGATTTCGTGAATATCACGGCTTTGAGTTTCTGGCATTTGAACTTGACATTAACTTGGTTTGAAATCCTCTGCGACATTATTTTGGTTCAAACTGCTGCATATCATTATTCGCTATCATTTTTTACACTACCCACTTGTTTCACTGTTGGTCTGCACTTCATTAAAAATACCTCTGACCTTGGTAGAATTTGCTGCTGTCTATTTTGGCCATTTGTGTTAAACTGGACTTGTTCGATTTTTACTTGCCATTCTATGACTTCAGCCACTTGAAACTGCTGCTTTGTATTTGCATTTGTCTTCATGTTGAGGCTGCACTTGGTTGAGATGTTGTATGGTTGTTCGAGTCTAGTTTCATTTGAATTGAGTCAGTGCATATGATATTTGAGACCATTTTCTCATAGAAGCTGCTGTCTGCATTTGCTTGTACATTTCACTCGATGCTTTGATCTGATTTCATTGTAGTTTTCACTCGAATGTGATTTTGGACTTGAGCTTTGTATATATATCTTGTTGTACTTTGAGTTGTATGCATGTCTAAAGTCTTGATATCTGATAATCTGGTTCACCCTATAATTTTGTCCATTGTATATTTTGAACTGGTTCCATTGTGTTGTTGAGCTTTATATGTACATTTGTTTGGGTGGATTGCCTTTATTGGTTCATTCTTGAACTGCTTGGTGCACTTGATATCTTCACCTGCATATTGATTTCTCTGAGTCGAATCCAGCTTAAATCTTGGGTTTGACCTTGTGCTCATGTCGTGAATTTTTATTGCACTTGAGTTGAACCCGGATTTTTTTAGGTTTGACCTTGTGCTTACCTGTCCCTGCAAATTTATCAAGTATATATTGGTGTGCATGGCCTTGTGGCATGTACAGTGATACATTATGCATGTCACAATTTGTTCATGTTTGATGAATTCAAAATTAAATAATGGCGAACAACCCAAATAACTGAGGCAAATAATATTTTCAAATCACATTTTATGTTAAACTGCACAAATATTTATTTTTCAATTTTACCGCGTCAGTGTTTACTTTGCAGATAACTCAGATGCTGGATACAAACTGGAATACAGTTGAAGAATAATTTCTAGTGAATGAGTGATATGTAGTGAGGTGCTGATGTAAATGATAATTGTATAGTGATGTGAAATGTTGTATATATAGTGAGAGCTCAAGTTTTGTACTATTCAAAATCGTAATAAATATTTGTTTAAATAAAATATCCGTTTGAATTTATATTTTGTGTTGTTTATTTTATTTAGAAAATATTTATTTAATTATGTGAAAAATAAAATAGTACATTAACAAATACATTTAAATGAACATATATATGTGTGTGTGTGTGTGTTTGTTATCATCAAACAAAAATCATATAGTGGCATATTCAACATTCTTCCCCTTTTGATGATAACAAACACACATTTAAGATTTTGAATTTATTAAATATATTTGATCATTCAATTTGCTCCCCCTATTTGAATGCTCCCTCTCTACAACAAAGCTCCCCCTTCATATATGCATGAAAATAAAAATATGCAAATAAACCTAGATGCAAATAATACGAAATATTTGACCTTTATTTGCTCAAAATCTTAACTCTTCTCTCCCCCCTTAGTTATCAAAAAAAGTAATGGTGTTAGAAAAATGGAGATAAAGTGATAGAAATTAATACAATATTAATACCTAGTTGAGTAAAAATATTGAATTTCAATAAAAAAATCATACAAAAATCATAAATACTCTGTTAGGCGCATATTCCACTTTAGAATGATAGGGATGATGTCGGTATATAAAACCATACAGTTGTGTCTATTTGTGGTATATTTATATCAGGAATTAGAATATCTACTAACCATGCATAACCGCAGGACTATTAAATTAGATTAGTAGTATTCCCAATTTAAAAAAAAATGAATTCAAGTATCTTCTAACCACGCATAACCATGAGAACTTTTAAATGGGATTAGAATCAACTTGTCTATTTAATAATCAATTTTGATATGCGTTCCATACATGCATAACCGTGAGGACTTTTAAATGAGCATGAAAGCACATAACCAAAAATTCCAAGTAATTCACCCATGCATAACCGTGAGGACTTTTAAATGAGAGTGAATACTTTGGATGTTTTTTATTGCTAAAAATGTAATAAAATGAAAGCGCATAATTTTCCATTTAAAATACCACATATTCACATACTTATTGGATTCTGATGAGTGACGGTCGATAGAAATATGATAGGAATAGAGATGGTCATAGAATTTTTACCAAGAAATTTTTTTATAACTCTTGTTTAAATTTCTAAAGAAATTTACTAAATACACCGTCTCAAGTTATAATATATGATTAATATCAATATTCATCACTTTTTCAATCACAATTTATCTTTTCGAGAATTAGTAGGGTTCAGATTAATTAATATAGTCATTTAAGATCAAATTCAAAAATAATTATAAAACCAATTTTTCTAAAGTGACTAATGTGAACCAAGGTCAACAATAACTATTTTCTGGAAGAGGTTTTATAAAAGAAAAAATGTCTACTAATTGAAAATTATTTGAAATCAAAAATATGCAGATTTTTCTTTGAAAAATGATGCAATTATTGAATATCTCAACATAAATCAATTTCCACTAGTAATTTTTCTATCAACAAGATTACCAGTGTTATCTGCATCCAAATTTTCCTTTAGCTCAAGATTATCATTAGTTGGATGTCATAGACCAGATCTAGAAGTGTGCAACAAAATCATTTTTAACAAATTTTAAATGAAACTGAATTTAAGCCGTGCAAATCAACAAATCAGTGAATATAGTGACAGATCTCGAATCAGTAAAGTAACCAAATATATCCACATGTATCTAGAATATTCATCAATAAAACAACATCATTAGTCCAAACAAATTTATATGAACTAGTTCAAAGATGAAAAATGATTGGTCAACATTTTTGGTCAAATCAGAATAAAAAATAAAAATAAGTCAAACAAGAATAATTCAGAATCAAACTCAACCTTCATTTTTTATCACATAACTAGCTGATTCAATCAGATTATATGGTACAGATTATCACACTTAATATATCGTTTAGGATAGATGTACCGTCACCTATTTTATCTTTATGATAATTTTTCATTGTTACCCATTGTGATTTTGCCACCTTTGTACTAGGCTAAGGAACTTTGATTTTTCGCTCGTTGTGTGCCTGGAACAGCCAGAATCTAGATAACACTGCTGTTGTTCCTTAGCTTGCCACCACACCTACACGAGAAAAGATATTTACGACCTATTTGTTTTTATAGGTCCATGTTTGTTAGTGGCAGCAGATTTTGTGAAGTAATTTTGTGGAGACCCAAAACTATTTATATATGTTCCTTTTGGCACCCATATTTGTTTGACTTTGGGAGATTATATATTCGTGCCTTTTGGAACCCAAATTGATGTAGTTTTGATATTTTCGGGTCTATACCAGAAAATATTATGATTGGGTCTAGTTTTTCTACAAATTTTGCACTCGGATTTGATTTGATTAATTTTTCCTTTAACATATTCAAATTGATTATACCCAAGTCCTTGTCTAAAAGTATTAACAGTTTGTTTCCCTAATAGCATATTCAACGATCTTTCTCCTTCGAAAAATTGTCCTAAAGTCGTTGACAGTTGTTGGACTTGTGTTTTTAGTGATTCATTTTCGTGCAATAATTGAGTGCATCTTTTAATATAATTTTATCTTCTAGTACTTTCACTCTCTTTCAAAATCAAATTTTCATTTTTAAGTGATTTAATTTTAAACTCTGATTTTTTAATTTCTTCTTCAACTGATGGACACTTATTACACTTAGGGATCTTACTTTGGTAGTTTTTAACTAATTGATCAAGCTGTTTATTTAAATCTATCAAAGTATCTCTTTGTGATTCAATTTTAGTGTATTTCTCCCTAAGTCGTTCGAAACAGCCATTTACTTCGTGGAAATGTATAAGTAATTCTGAGTGAGTAAGTTTTGATACCTTGCTTGGCTCGTCGTCATCGATATCAGTTATATCACCTCGAAGGCACAGATCTGCTATCTCACTCTCACTGCTCATGCTTTTATTATCATCATCACTTTTGTTCCACGTGGCTGCAAAACTTCTCCTTTTGGATTTCTTTTCTTGGCCGAGTCGATTTAGGGACAATTGGGCTTGATGCAGCTAGGTTTATTGCACCTGTGACAGATGATCTCCCGTTCTGGGTTGTCTAGCTCTTTGATTATTCTGCTTTTTAACTGTTGATTTAGAGCTGGATTTCCATATTTGTGATTCCACCTTTTGAATTTCTTTATTAATAGTGTCAGCTCAGCTGCTCCATCGTCGTCGTCGTCATCACTTTCAGTTGTTCCTTTGAGAGCTATTGATTTCTTTCGAGTATGTCCTCCTTCACGCTCTTCCTTAAATTTCATTTCAAGCTCATAAGTGGTGAGATTTCCGATGAGTTCTTCAACTTTGTTTTGTTTCAAATCCTTCAATTCTTGAATATCAGACACTTTCACTTCAAAATTTAATGGAAGGACTCTGAGGATTTTTCAGACTATTTCCAACCCTGTGTATGATTTTCCGAGAGCTTTTGATTTGTATACGAGATTAGAAAGTCGTCCGTACATCTCTTTGACATTTTCATCCTTGCCCATTGTGAAGTTCTCGTATTTGCATGGCAGGGCGAGATTCCTTGACTTGAGATGCTCCTTCATGAGTCACTTCTAGTGTGTGCCATATTTCCTACGTAGTTAGACAATGCGAGACACGATTGAATTCAATTTGATCCAATGAACAAATAATAGAATTCATAGCTTTAGTATTAGCATTCTGTAATTTATTTTCTAGATCTGTCCATTGATCTACTGGTTAATCTATTTCCTGATTATTTACCACTATAGTTGGTGCTCTATAACCCATCTCTACGATATTTCAAGCATCAATGGTTTTTAGAAAAAATTCCATTCCATTTTTCCAGTAAGCATATTCACCATTGAACATTGGTGGTCTAACTATGGACTGACCCTCGGCAAAATATTATTAATAGAAGCCATTTTAAAATTTCAAATTTGTAACATAAAAATTAGTTTTTGAAAAATCAAATTTTTTAAAACAAAACGGCTTTTGTTCCTTGCTTTGATACCACTTATAGGATCTATTTCACCCTAGTGGGGGGTGAATAGGGTGAACTTATGATTATAAAAATTTAATGCGGAAGTGTATAAAATAATAACAACACAGATAATAGCACAATTATAGCAGCATAGACAATAACAGAATATTGAAGCAGAAAATAGAACACATAGATTTACCCAGCTTCCGCAAAACTCGAACTACGTGCTGCCTCCAAGGTTTCTACAAGAAATTAAGTAGTCAGACACTTACACACATAAACTCGCGACAGCCGCTACCGACTAACCTGACTCTACGCTCAAACCCTTCCATAAATCAGCCATCGATTTGCGAATTCTTGAACTACACCACCATAGTTCGTCATCTGGTCACATGACTAGAAAATTACAAAAATTTAAAAGGAGAATATAAATTAAAAACAATTAAAAAGAATAAAACCCTAATTTACAGAATAAAGCCCAAATTAGATTAATAGCCAGCCTAAAATAAAATAGTGAAAGAATGTCCCTTTATCTCTTTATTTTTTTTGTCTTGGCCTTGTATCCTTTGTGCTAAAAAATGGTTGTGTTCCTTGTTGCTCGTTCATTCCTCTTTAAACAAAATTAGGGTTCAAATTTGTTGAAGTTGCCGATTTTAGCTGACTGACCGAATAAGTGATTTTGCTTTCCTTGCTCTGTCGATCGACCGTCTCTTTGAGTTGCACACGGTTGCTTCTCGGTCGAGTTTAATTTAGAATTGGTATGTAATTTCCTTTTTACTTGTCTGGTTAATTTGCTTGAACTCGATAATCTCGAAATGCCGATGATGATTAGGTTAAACAGGGATTGATTCCACAAATTTACGTTCGAATAAATATTCGAATTCGTTTGATAATTTTTGAGCTCAGCCATTCGATTATGCTTGAATGTTTGTGATTTCTATGGACTAGTTCAATTCATATTTTTCATTTCTTGATTATCACAGCTCGATTCTGACTTGTGTTTGATTCCATGGCTACCACGGCTTGATTTTGAACTATTCGATTCCGTTCATTTTTCTGACTTATTCATCGTATTTTCCGATTTTATGAATATCACGGCTTTGAGTTTCTAGCATTTGAACTTGAAATTGACTTTGGTTTGAAATCCCCTGCGATATTATTTTGGTTTGAACTGCTGCATATTACTATTCATTGTCATTTTTACACTGCCCACTTATTTCACTGTTGGTCTGCACTTCAACAAAAATACCACCGACCTTGGTAGAATTTTTCGTTATCTATTTTGGCCATTTATGTTAAATTGGACTTATTCAATTTCTACTTGTCGTTCCATGAGTTCAGCCACTTGAAACTGCTGCATTGTATTTGCATTTGTCTTCATGTTGAGGCTGCACTTGGTCGAGATGTTGTACGGTTGTTCGAGTCTGGTTTCATTTGAATTGAGTCGGTGCATATTATATTTGAGTCCACTTGCTCATAGAAGCTGTTGTCTGCATTTACTTGTATACTTCACTTGATCCTCTGGTCTGATTTAAGTGCAGTCTTCACTCGAATGTGATTTTAGACTTGAGCTCTTTATGTATATCTTGTTGTACTTTGAGTTGTATGCATGCCTGAAGTCCTAATATCTGATAATCTAATTCACCCTAGAACAGTTGTGTCCATTATATATCTTGAACCGGTTCCATTGTGTTGTTGAGCTTCATGTGTACATTTGTTTAGGTGGACTGTCTTCACTGGTTCATTCTTGAACTATTTTTGGTGCAGTTGATACCTTCACTTGCATATTGATTTCTCTGAGTTGAATCCAGCTTAAAGCTCGGGTTTGACCTTGTGCACATGTCACGAATTTTTATTGCACTTGAGTTGAAACCAGCTTTTTATTTGGTTTGACCATGTGCTCAACTGTCCCTACAATTTCATCAGGTGTATATTGGTGTGCACGGCCTTGTGGCATGTATAGTGATACACTGTGTATGTCACAAGTTGTTCGTGTTTGATGAATTCAAAATTAAATGATGGCGAACAAACCAAATAACTGAGGCAAATAATATTTTCAAAACACATTTTATTTTACACTGCACAAATATTTATTTGTCAATTTTACTGTGTTAGTGTTTACTTTGCAGATAACTCAGATGCTGGATACAAATTGGAAAACAGCTGAAGAACAATTTCTAGTGAACGAGTGATATGTAATGAGGTGCTGATGTAAATGATGATTGTACAGTGATGTGAAATGTTCTATATATAGTGAGAGCTCAATTTTTCTACTATTCAAAATTGTAATAGATATTTGTTTGAATAAAATATCTATTTGAATTTAAATTCTGTGTTATTTATTTTATTCAACAAATATTTATTTAATTTTGTGAAAAATAAAATAGTACATTAACAAATACATTTAAATGAATATATATATATATGTTTATTATCATCAAACAAAAATCATATAGTAGCATATTCAACAGAATGATTTGGTCATTACTCTATATAACTACTTGTAGACCTCATATAATGCATAGTGTATGTCTCTATGCAAGATATCAATCTCCATTATCTAAAATCTATAAAATGAATATTAAGATACGTAAATAATACATTAGATTATGGACTCTTTCATCCAAAAGACAATTCCTTTGAATTAATCGTATATAGTGATGTTGATTATGCTGGTTGCAAATCAACTTGAAAAAATACAAGTGGAATGTCACTTTTTAGGGGACTCTCTAGTTTCCCGGTTTAGCAAAAAGCAGAAATCTATATCTCTACCCACAATAGAAGCAGAATATGTTTCAGCAGCATTAGCATATTCACAAGTAATTCATATGCAACAGACGTTAAAAGATTTTGATTTAAACTTTACAAAATCACCGATATACTATGATAATACTCATGTCATTAATTTATCTAAAACCCAACTCATCATGTTAGAACTAAACATATAGATATACAACATCACTTTCTAAGAGATAACCTAAAAAAAGAAATAATCTCACTAGAATTTATAAATATTTAAAATTAAATAGCCGGTATCTTTATAAAACCATTGAACCAAACATCATTTACTAAGAGAAGAAGAGAGTTAGGAATTTGTTCTCTATCAGAAATAGAAAAATAATAACATATAAACCAAAAAGAAAAAGAAAAAAAATCATCAAATTTACACTAGATATATTGACATAAATGGATTGGATATGTCGACTTATCTAGTTAAATTCGGAATTCAAATTTCCCTCCCAAATTCAAAATTCGAAATAGGGTTATATAACCACCAAATTTCGACTTCTTCTTCATTTTTCTGTCTTTTCAGTGTTCTGTCTTCTGAAATAAAATACTCTCATGGCCTCCTCTAATTCTAAGCGTCTAACAGAGGAAAATTCATCCTTTTTCTTCCCATTTCCTACATAAGGGCGTCTCTAAAACATCACCATGACCAAAGTGACTACAATGGAGGAAGAAATCGACAGTGTTCTGCAAATGGTCTATGAAATACAATTAGTTCAACTTTCTTTCCTCAAAGAATAAGAGAAATAGGGAAAATTTCTTAGAAATTTGCAGAAGTATCTATTGGATAATCGTACATATCCAATAGTAATTGAAGAAGATGGTCTTAATCCTAAAAATGTTGAAGTGGAAGACGAAGAAAAGGAAGAAGAACAAAAAGAAGAGAAAGAACAAATGGACAAAGATGAAGTCCATTGTGTTGGAGAAGTTTGTTTCGATCGAGATGGAAATCTTGTCGAACAAAAAGGGAATTATTTTTCCTTTATTATCCCTTCTGTCCCATCCACAAGTCTTCAATTATCAAGAAGAAACCTTAGTCCTAGGATTAGCACATTTAGTATGATTTGGTTTGTTGTGTGATTTAGATTTACTTTAGATTTGTGTGTATAAGACTTGTTGATTAGATTGAATTTGTTTTAATTTATTTGTTTGATGGAATGAAAGTGGAATAATTTGACTATTAGAAGTTATTTCATGTCACTTTAGTTCAAATCTATGTCCTGGATTGTTTTGATTAATACAAGTTATTTATGTCATCGCCTATCATTATTATCACCTATTATTCTTATCACTTTTAAATTACTATTATTGCTTCTTCTACTTGCTTATATATCCCAGTGTCATATATTATGTAGTACCTTAGTTAGAGGGAGTTTTTAGTTAGATTTTTATTGATGATAAAGGGAGAGAAATATATAAAATCTTGCAATCTAGACATAGAATAAGGGGGATTTTTGTATCTTAGGGGGAGTTACAACATATTTTGTATACATGGTTGTCATCATAAAAAATGGGGAAATTATTAGTCTCTTAGGTATTGGTTTTGATGACAACAACCATGTGACATTATACAAAATATAGATACTAATGTTTTTATCACGATATATTAGTATACAGTGCAGGATATTAGATAAGTATTAATTATGAAAATTGTACGGTATCAAGAGAAGATTCAAGAGTTGGAGATTGAAGACTATGAGTATTAAAGAACACAAGTTTTCTCAGATAAGTTATAGAGTTTAGAATTTTTGTTAAAACCCTAATAGCACTTCTTTGATCTCTCTCTCTCTATATTTATATTTCTCAAATGATTTTCAAATATCTATAAAACGGTTTTAGACGTATTTTTGTTTTCAAAATAATTTTTCAAAATTGCCTTAAAATTATTTCTATCTTTTTTATTTATTACATTTTAAGTTTTAAGTGTTTTTAATATACTTTAAATATTATACTTTATTATAATTTTAGTTTTTAAAGATTTCTAAATATTTATAAGTTATTATAATAACTATTATTACTTTGATTCTAAATATATTCACTTTTACTTTATATTTATTATTTTCAAAAGAATTAATCCTTTATATATCTGAATATATTCTTATAAAGTTTTATTAAGTTTTGATATGATTAAAATATGTGTAAACTATGTTTAGATGATTTACAAAGTATCAAAATATTTCACAAACCTTAATATTTTCAAAATAATTTTTATGAAGTGTTTTTCAATTTTGTGAAGGATATATTGACATATCTAATTCCTATATATGGACATAGTGATCGTAATTTTTAAAATTCAAATTTTGAATGGAAGTTTCTTTTTATTGTATCTCTTCGCGAACGGACATAACTATTATTTCTCTATAAATAGAGGTTAAACCAATGAAATTTTTATTGACTACTTTCTCGTATTTCTCTCCTCTTTAACTCTCTTAAATTCTAAAAGAAAATCTATACAAAATATTCTCAAATTCAATTAGAATCAAATTCAAACTCCATTGATTTGACTATCTATTGATTACTCTCTGATTTTCATCTCTTTGACTCAAATAAGATCAAAGTGCTATTCAAGAGGTTATATGATCATTTGTAATCAAGATCAATGATCCGAGTCTGTAAAACTCTATTAAATCATACTATTATACTTGTGGGTGTGGTTGTAGCTTATGTAAATCAATTGGGTGCGCTTAGTAGCCTAGAAATCCAGTAGGTGTGCTTGTGGCCCATGTTAATCAAGTGACTCTACCCAGAGGTCAAAAAGTCTGGATGGTGTGTGTTGTTGCCTTGAAATC
This sequence comes from Allium cepa, assembly GCA_030765085.1. Taxonomy (NCBI): domain Eukaryota; kingdom Viridiplantae; phylum Streptophyta; class Magnoliopsida; order Asparagales; family Amaryllidaceae; genus Allium; species Allium cepa. The sequence goes on along the minus strand of CM060941.1, from coordinate 292,806,619 downwards.
GAGATTGTATTTGCTTTGCTATTTGAAAAGAACCCGAACAAGGAATTTAAACATGATTGGATGTAGGGTAACTCTAAATCAATATAAAATCCTGGTGTGTTCTTTCCGTTTTTACTTTTACTGCATTTATATTTATCCATGTTTGAATCTGTGGTTGTTAATTGCATTTTTTAAACTATAATGTTAAAAAAATTCAAAAGTATTCAAAAACTATAAAACACTATTCAAGCCCCCCCCCCCCCCACAATGTTAAATTAGCCTTAAGATCCATCTTCCACTAAAATTACACCTTATCCACTTGAAAGAAGTGAGGAGTTCATATATTTCAAGTTTAAAACCTCCAAACCTCCCTGACCATAATATTAATTGCACACTTGATTCCATGAAATTAAGAAACTTAAAACCTTGGTTTCTTTTTTTCCTATCTAGAAAAAGTTTCTTCTCAAAGTATCAATTTTTTATAACCCGTTTAAGATATATTTATAAAAAGAGAACCAGTATAAAGGCAAAGCAGGTAATACTAAATTCACCCATATCAACCTACCTAATTTTGATAAAGAGTTGCCCTTCCATCTCGCAAACTTGCTATCAAATTTATCAATTAGTACATACCATTCTTGCTTTAATAACCTGCTTAGTCATATACATAAACCCAACTAATTTAATGGAAATTACCCCCACTTTATAGTTGAGCATTTCAGCGGTTTTAATCGTAATTGCCTCTGAAAAACCAATGTTAATAACCGAGCTTTTATGAAAATTGATTTGTAGTCCTAAAAAACTTTCTAAAAGTAATTGTGTCATCTGCATAATAAGGAGAGTTAATACCTCCTGTTATATAATTACTACCAAAGCATTTTAGCATTCCATTACTACTATTCACTCTTAATATTTGAGTGAAGACATCTGTAGCTATATCAAACAGTGGTGCAGATAATGGCTCTTTTTGCCTCATTTCTCTTCTAGACTTAACTATTTTTTCTAAATATCCACTTTAACCATTTTCCACGAAACCCACTGGCTTTTAAAACATCAATGAGGAAGTTCCAATCTACCATGTCAAATGCTTTAGCAAAATCTAGCTTTAAAATAGTGCAAGGGATTAAATTCTTACCATGGAAAGAATCGACCTCCTATACTAATGTTGCCCCCTCCAAAACTGATTTGCCTTTAGTAAAAGCTGTATGAGCTCCATCAATTAAAAGGTCCATTTTACTTTTAAGTCTATTAGTCAACACTTTAGTAATTAATCTGTAAGTGCTATTCAAAAAACTTATAGGTCTAAAATGTAACATGGTAATATTTCCTTCTTTTTTGGGATTAAAACCATAATAGCATAATTCAAGTTCTCTAAGTTCAAAACACCTAATTCTAATTCGTTAAAAATTATCATAATATTAATTTTGATCCAATTCCAATATTTTTGAAGAAATTTTTTGGAAATCCATCTAGAACCGAAGCTTTATCTCTAAGCTCGTCATTAAGTGCACATCATACTTCCTCCTTTGTAAATTCATTATCAAGCTCTAACAAATTCTGAATACCAGGGTACAGCTTTTTCCAATCCACATCAACTCTCCTTCTTCTACATTCACCAAATATTTTCTTATAGTAGTCAGTGAAACTATTGTTCAACTCATCTTGATTACTAATCTCCTCTTACCACTTTTCACACTACAAATCAAATTTGATCTTCTCCTCCCATTAGAAATTCTAAGAAAATAACCAATATTTCTATCTCCCTCCTTAAGCCATTGTGTTCTCTGCTTTCTCCTGATCAATCATCTTCAACAACTCTTCTTCTTATCTTTCAATAAAACCATCTCCTCTTCAGTATGCCCTTTTTTCCTCCATGATATTAAGATCTATTATATCATTCTCCAATTTCTCCTTCTTTATTTTAATATTACCAAACATCTCTTTGTTCCACTTTCTTAATTATTTTCTAAGATATTTTAACTTCTTTTCACAAAGTACAGGTAGCATTTTTTGTTTTCCAGTACTCATTCCATTTATTCTTAAGCATATCATCAAAACACGCTTCCAAACACCATATTTTTTCAAACCTAAAAACTTCCTTCCTTTTATTATTATATCCGGAATCAAAAATAATAGGACAATGGCCAAAAATAAGTGTAGTTAGCCCTTTCTGAAATGACAAAGGACGTATATATTCAAACTCTAGATTAGTAAAAAATCTATCAAGTTTTACAATTGTAGGCGATTCCCTTCTGCTGCTTCAAGTAAAAAAAATTTAATAAGAGGTAAGTCAATTAGATTACATTCTCTAACAAACTCACTAAAACCTTTCATATCACCATTACATTCTCCCGCTCTTTTATTTCATTCATGAGAAAATCTTGTCACATTGAAATCTCCTCCAATTACCAAGGGCCATTAATAAATTTTTGAAGATTAATACCTTCTTCCCACAACAGTTTCCTTTCCTTCTTGGAAAACTCAGCTTTTATATTTTTACAAAAACACTTAGCTTCAAGTTCTGTAACGATTCTGAAGTTTCTGATTGTCCAAATCGCTGAAAATCACGTTTCATTTTAACAAATGAAAACTGTAAAACAACATATTATAACGTGATGTATTTATACCATCCTGATGAATATGGTGCATGTGTTCATAAAATAGCAAAGTTTCAATTATTTATTAACCACCCTTTTGCTACGAAGAGATAACAGAAAAGGTTTCACAATTATTTGGGTCATGCCACTACCACTCGGGCACTTAGCATAGCATACTTACTAATCTTTTCCATATGGAAAGATTATTTCAAAATCTTTATTAAACTACTCTATATTTTATATCAACCACTTTAAAGAAAACTTTAGAATTAAACTCTGATTTTTATTTCAAATAAGTTAAAATAAAAAATATATACATAAGTCTTTTGTCTATTAAATTATAGTTTTGAGATAAAATTAAAATTTGTTTTACCAAAATCACTCTCTGTAGCACCTCCACTTAGAAACCCAAAAATGAAAGCCGATGATGTTATTGTCATCACCAAAATTATTTTCAAGCGACAAAAGTGGGTTCGGTACATCCAAATCATATCTTTCGGACCTAACCAAAATTATTTCCAAAGTGGTATCAAATAATTTGTAATTATTACTAAGTACCATAATCTTAATTTCATCAACCAATTTCATAAATATTTACTTTTAAATAATACTACTATTATTTTTTCAAAATTTTAAAAAACATTTTCAAAGACATTGGGATTTAAGTTCAAAATATCAATTTAAATCCTCTTCGTTTATAAACCATTTTTAAAAACCATTCTCTTATAAAATCACCTTCTTATATAAAATCTTTCCACAAATGTTTATTTCCAAAATATCTTCTCTTTCCTTTAGATTATAACAAACATCTTTTACCAAATTTAACTTTTAACCCAACATTATCACCGAATGCCTTGTATTCAAATTGTGAAACTTAGTTTACAAGGTGTTCATTTCCATATAACCATAAATTTATTGTCTACCCAACCTATGCAAGGAAAGGTAAAAACTACGCATAAACTGGTCGAGCATAAGTTAATAATCAAGAAATGATATTCAATGCTCATAAACTGGTCGAGATAAGTTAATAATCAACAAATGATAGTCAATGCTCATAAAATGGCCAAGCATGCTAAGCTACTAAATCCACAAATGACAATAATGCTCATAAACTAGTTGAGCATGTCAAATCATTCTACAAAGGATAGAAATGCTCATAAACTGGATGAGTATGGATAAACTAATTAATGGGAGGTAATGAATGAACATTATTAATCCCTACACTAATAAAACTATACTTTAAAATTTATACTTATATAAATTACCTTATATAAGATCTTTAATTTCATAGTTGGAATTACCTTTAAGGAATATGTTTATAACAAATACAAATACGCATCCATATGTATAATACATCTAACTCATACTAGGGCATTCCATTACCCTATCGCCTAACGATTCCTCGGTTACCTAATAGGGCATTAATAAGAACCCGGCCGACCCAATATCGCATAACCTTAATTTTTGTTCATATCTTCCACTTTCAGCATTTATCTCATTGCTGGAAAAAATTAGATCTACAAATTTCATAACTTCCAAAACCTTCTGGTTTCAGATCGATTAACAAAAAACCACAGAAGTAATGTTTTGATGCTGGTGTTAGGGCTAATGCTCAACAGCCAAACCTATTTGTGGGTATGATTCTCATTCTTGTTTTTAATAAGCTATTGCTCTTTATTGTTTAATAGATTCTTCATTCATGCTGTTTAGATGCAAACCAACTAATTATTATGAATTCTTATCCTTGAAATTCCTATAATCTTGTAACAGTTGATCATCTATTTAAGCAAATTATAGTGGTTGGAAAATTACTTATAAAATATCCATGAATAAGCTACACAATCAGCCTAATATATAATTCAACACCTTCTTTAAGCATTTGGTTTTTCTGTAGTTATTTTCCTCTTATCAAATTTTCAAGCTAGATCATTGTAACTTTAGGGTGTTTAGCTTGGTTATTTTGGGGATTTTAAGCAAGACTAGAATTTTATAGCATATGGGTTTTATCGTAAGAGTAAGACCTACTAATATGAATTATATTGCGTAGGTGTTTCTTTTACAAGGTCAAACTGAGCTTGTTAACAACTTTATATTGCATGCATATTGAAAAATCAATGGCATAAAATGAACAATAGTTGATAACCACCCAGTGATGCAAAATCTTAGTAGTTATTTGGTTATTGGTTTAATTAAAGGTAAATTTCCAAATAGATGAAACTAAAATAAAGTATACTTAACATTAAGTATATATTATTTAAAATACTGAAATTATATTTTAATGAAGTATAAAAAATAGTACAGGAAAATATATCAGTTCAAAGTACTTAAATCAAGTCATTTTACTCATATTTGTATTGTAAACTATAAATGATCATTGGCAATCATATTACCATCGACATAATATTATGGTTTTGCATCATATCTTTCTGTAAGTTGATTGTATTTAGGTATTTGTTTCCTGGTAAGTCCATATGTGCTTGCTAACTTGGGTGTAATTCCATAATTAATGGTCGTATAGAAATTGTTCCTAGCTTAGGTGGTTTAGGCATGCATACATGTCTACAAGCAAACATAATTTTGACACATATGATCATCAATAATCAAATTCATATTGCCCTTTGCATTCATCAATTTTAATATATATACGTAATAAATTTATACATCATCAATAATTATCATCAATAATCAGTTATATAAACTTGCACATGCACATGTATGTTGATGCACACACGCGCACGCGTGCGCACGGGCGCGTGCGCGCGCGCGCACACACACACACACACACACACACACACACACACACACATATATATATATATATATATATATGCAATTTTAAGAACAGTTATATATCATATATCAATTTTTAACCATACACACATATACTCCCCTCCCCCCATATGAATTTTAGGAACTATTATATACAATTTTAGGAATATGTATACATTATATCAATTTTAAGAATTGTTATATACATATATGTATGTGTGTGTGCGTCTATATATATATATATGAAATTTTAGACAGGTAGTCTAATATATACTGTTGCATATATATGGTATAGACTGTACATGTTATATGAACCGAATATACAATTGTACATGTAGGAATTGTTATATAGGAGCATATATATGGTATAAATAATTATATAGGAACTGTTATATACAATAATAATATACATGTTGTATACAGTCTATACATGTTATACAAACTAGCTAATTGCAATATATATACTAGCCAAGATTCCATAAAAGTCGGGTCTTACAACCATTATATACGACCTAAGAGTTTTAAGGTTGAAATAATTTGGCATTAGTGATGGGAATTTAGCCATCAATGATGCTTGTTTTACACCAATATTTGTTTGTGTCTTGTTATGCAATCATATGCTGATATTCAAGCATACACAACTTAGAGACCGCCAGAATAAGAAATATGAATATTAGGAAGAACATTTTGATCTAAAGACGTTTCAAACTAATAGTTTCCTTGTTGGCTAAAGTGATATTAATTAAAATTAGGCATATCCCAATTAAAATTTGCTCGGTCTTTTGAGTTGAATGGAAGAAGCAAAACATGCTCTTAGATTCTAAAATTAGTATATCAACCTTCACCAGTAATTGAAGTTGTTATAATTTGCCTTGTATAATCTTTTTTTTTTCAAAAAAAGCATGATATTTCTTAAACTTATCCATCTATTTGTTAATAATTAGAAATAACCAAATAATGAATTTTACAATGATAGACGGGTTGCCAAACAATTAACCCGTGGGAATATGCTTCCATGTATATATGCAACTGAAGTTATATGAACATGTATATATGCAACTGAGAGTGAGAATTGAGTTATATTTATATTGCTTCAGTTAGGATTGTCTCACTAAGTACGTTGTTCACTCATAGCTGATTTACACTTTACACTTGCATTTCTAAATTATTATATTTTCTTCTGTTTGGACGGACTTAGAGAATGGAAAGTGAAGACTGAAGTTGGAGACTGCGGAGTTAGAGTTGACTTTGTGGTTGTCGTATTAATGTAGTCCTATTATCGTTTTGGACTTTGGACTGAATTATAATGTAATGTAATCACTGTGATTGACGCCTGTATTGAAACTTAATGTAATGTATGAACTGAGAGTGAGAACTGAACTACGGAAATGAACTCAAAAACTGAAGTGAAAATGAATTGAATGTACTATGAACTATTATTGAACTGCATTTGTATTCAGCTCAGTGTATCTATGATCTATCTGGTGTGATCCTTGTTATTATTACTATTTGAAGGAATATATGATGTTGCTTAGTCGGTTAACCAGTTTATTTAAACGGTTAATCAATTAATATAAATGATTAACCGATTAAATTAATCGGTTAACCGGTTAATTAAACCGGTTAGCAACGGTTAATTTAAATGGTTCGATCGGTAGACCAGAACCAAAATTAACTGAAACCGGCTAACCAAACCGCTCCATTTTTAACGATTAACCAAAAAATTTAACCGATTGAATTGGTTAACCGACCCCGCCCACCCTTAGAAATAAGAATACTATGGCAGGTGAAACATCCAGCTCGTCTCCTTGAGCTTCAATTAACGTCAAAGACAACCTACATTTCTCAAACTACTTGAAAGAGCACACAAGAAAATTAGTAAAAACAAAAATCATGTGTTAGACACAAGTTTGGTATGAGAAACTCAAGAAATATGCAGCTAGCATATAACAATACTTTTGAGATCGCATGGAATGCAGTAATGGTCATCCTCTCCGAAGAACCACCAACAAATAAGTACATAAGGCAATATAATAGATAATGTCCAAGGTGAAGAATATAATTTTGAAGATAGTTGTGACACACCATAGTAATATTGAGGGTACAATCAAAACCGCTAAGGTACGCACACGTATAGATTTTCTGTAGAGATCTCTTTGTTCTAGGAAAATTTGAACTCCATGCATAATGATCAAAAACTACCTTCCAAGCATTGTATATTTCAAGATAAAACATATCATAAGGTAAACACAACTAGCCCACACATGAATATATGTATGAACCACATGGAACCAAGTACCATCATCTCCCGTGCACAACATCAATAAGCATTCTTTAGATAAGGAGTTGATATACCCTGTCGCGACTTAGCTAAACCCCAGGGTTATGCATCCTACTTTATCTTTAGCCATTTTCAAATTTGAGGTCATGTTGGCATCTCTCACATAAGTCTTCATCACTCAAAAAGAAAATGAATCCCCAAATGAATTCCAACATCTCAAACAGATCACACTATATGGATTCGAGCATCTTGAACAGATCTTGAATCTTCACATAGATTCCTACATAATTTCTTCAATGAATGCTAACGCTGGCCTCTTCCTTGAAGTCAAACTCGGGATAGAAAAATCAACTATATGATATTTCACTTCACAACCACTTCAAAAACATAAATTGTATATCAATTTTGAAGTGGTATTCAATAAGTAAAACACTTATCAATCTCGGTCTCTTCAAAACTAAATTAATGAATCTCCAATTAACTAAATTTTGGTTCTCTTAGAAGTAAGCAAACCATATATAAAGAGGAGTCCTCTTCATGGGATCCCATATACATAAGTTCTTAAAGCTAGAGACATTTCATACCAATGCTCCTTCCGGAGGTTCTCAAATCGTATGAAACCGTGAATCTTTTAGAAACTTCCTAAGTTAATATAGTTAAGTTCGACAGTCGACTAGTTGACTATCAAGTTCAAAATAGACGATCATATATGGAAACCAAGTCTCATGTACTTATCAAGTTTCTGACCTTTTAGTTTACATTGTCCCTCGATCAAGAGTGAAGACGGGTAGGGTAGAGCACTAGTTGCAACAAATTCCTGTCTAAACTCTTCATTCTTAAACTCTCATGGATACACATGTCTACTTCATTGGCTTTTAGTGCTAAGTGCACGACTAAATACTTTCCATAAACAAGTAAATACACAAAGCACAATTAAGTCGCACAAAGCATGATCAAGTCACATAAGCAACTTATAATCTCTTTTTTATTAAAGTAATCCTTTTATTAATTAAAAACTCTTTTATTAGCAAAAAAATCTTTTGTCTAATAAAACTCTATTTATCAGTATTACTATTCATTTATACTCTTTCAATACTTCAAAAAGTGTTCATATACTTATCTCAAATGGTATAAGTATATTCACAAATCTTTAACTAGATTACTTACTTTAAACTTTTACTTTTTCTATCTTTTTCCAGAAGATTTCATACTTGTTATTCTCTTTAGAATATCCATTTTAAGGGTATAAGTACATTCATAGTCTATTTAAAAAGGTTTATGACTAACGCATAAACAATGTCAGTGAAAACGCAAAACCGATTTTACTCAACATATCCTTTAAAAAAAATTAAAAGATTTAAGTATATCTATACTTATTAAACTAGGTAACATACTTTTAATTAACTTCCCAAAACCATTTATTATAACATAGTGTTATAATCCAAAACTTCCTTTATTCCTTTATAAAATACTTAACTTACCGTTCCAAACTATATATATACACACACACTTTAAAAATAAATGTAAATAGGTTTTAAATATCTATGTAAAATATTACATGAAAATAACAGAATTATAATTTGATAAAAATAAATAAAAAATATGTTTTATAATATAAAACTTCTTAACTTTAAAATATATAATTATTAAAAATATATTCAAACTTCAAACCAACTTTAAAATACTAAAAATATGTTAGAAAATAACCCTAAAAATATTAGAGAAAAATATTAAATTTAATTATTATTATAAACATTGAAAACCTTAAGCAACTTACTACACCATTAATAGACTGTTAAAAGTCCTTGACAAAGAACAACGTAAAAAGCATGAACTTTGCAAGTAGTTTTCACCACTTAAACAAATGATTTAAAACTTGAAATTTTTATGGTAAGTACTAACAGTATGGTAATTAAATACCATGGAAAGAAACCCCAAAGGGTATCTTTTAATTTATTTACTAAAATTTTACGAAAACATTGTATTTACTAAAGTGTTCGTATAGCGACCCTTTTACTCCAATTTTAACCACTTTGTTTGACCAATTCTAAAATCTTTTAAACTTTGATTCTTGTCCAATAATAAGTGCACATATAATGATTATTAAAAATTCAAAGAAACCCTAAGGGGTCTTTTAAATTAATTACAAATTTTCCCAAGACATTTCAAAGTGCTCATATAACGAGCTTCTTCTCACTATAATTTTTTGCAACTTTATTTCACAAGTTAATGAATGATTTAAGATTCTATATTTTTCCAGTAATAATTACACTTATAATAATAATTAATAATGCAAATAAGCCTCTATGATGTCATTCAAATGACTTCAAAAATCACTGAACACAAGGCATTTTCAAAGTGCATTCATAGCGACCTTTTCGCTTTTAACATCTACAATTTTGACTCACGGTCTCTATTACTTTCCAAAACCATTTATTTACTGTCCGATACACCAGAATATGTGTAGATAACAACTAAAACAAGTTATACCAAGTTAAGGTCAAAAATCATCCATTTACATAAGTTGAAGTTAAGGGATATCGAAGTGCATTTATAGCGACTATTCTTGCTTCAAACACTTTCAAACATACTTCAATTCAACACACAATCCAAACAGCCTTTAAACATCAAGTCAACTCCCTGCCACATGTTATATAAGGTAATAGGAGTGATGTTAAACAATATAAAGTTGCTGTTTGCTTTCAAAAGCAAGAGGGTCCAAAGTTAATAACTTTAATTAGTTAATGTCACTTTAACTTTATATTTTCACACACATATACATACACACACAATATATACATACAAGATAGTGAGATAACTCAGCCAGATCCAAGCCAAACACAAGCCCAATCATAAACAAACCCAATAACACCTCTTACATACTCAAACACTAAAGATCCAAGCTTTAACACTAAAAACATTAGGCAACTCCACCCTGACATTCCATTGCTCACGGCCTAAATGGGATCTTTCGTTTTCTTCATCTTTCTTCCACTTTGACTTTAGATCCATGCTCCCTAATGTGTTTTAAGGTATTGGTGAAAGTTTGGAAGAGATTTGAATTAATTAAAGAAAGATTATTGAAGAATAAAGTGGACTAGTGCTAATCCACTTTCACTATTTTTTTTATTCTTTTTATCTTTTGAAGATTTTAACTTTATGAAGTGTTAACACTTCTAAACCCTCTCCTTTAATCTCTTTGGACAAACAAAAGACCCCATCCATGTGCCTTGCATGTTTTTTTACTTTGCACCTCATTTTTCTTAGTAAATTACCCTTTATCCTCACACACAAATATCTATCCAACACATCATGCATGGCATCGTCAATATTTAATTTTCCATAAATGGAAAAATATTTTTATTTCATATGAATGGTTTCGAAGTGTTTTAGTGTATGTAAAAAAAATACGAACAACTTCTGTCGAGTATAATGTTGTTTATCGATAAAACGATTTTCAATCGCGCTATCCATGTCTGTTCAAAGTATATATTTTTATAAATATTTTTCTAAAACAAGTTTACCATTATTAATTATTAATTAAAAGGGATTACTAAGATTATTAAATCAATTTAATTACATTTAATTCACGATTCAAGTATATATATCGTTTAGATTTTTCAATACAAAGGTTTCAAAATTCCGAGTCATTACAACAAAGCTTTGTTAGTAATACAATACATTAATTTGAATAGTGAATCAAACCTTGAAAATAGAACCTTAAACATATAAATATGATTTAGTTTGAAACTAAAATTGTTCATAATAACACAACACAATCTTATGAATTTTAATAAACAATTTTTTTTTGAAATCATCCCTTTTATCCCACTACGTAATGCACATAATCCAATTGATTTTGCTATCTTGCTATCATTTTCAGCTATCATGCTATCTTTTCACCAAATTATTGTTTTCAATCATATTATCAGTTTAATTGTCATTTTAAACATATAAAACCATCAATGTCATATAAATATATTTTTCACTTAAACAATCATAAACACAAAACTACTAGTAAAAAACTAACATTATCGACATCTGCTTTACGCTTGCTAATTATCCAAGCATAATACTCCAATAAGTGGCAATATCTAACATAGTCTCGCCATAATCTAACTGTTAATACGAGTGCGAACCCGTGCTATGCATATGGGGTTCAATATATAATTTGTTTAGCGGTGTATTTTTTAGCATTTATGGTATATGAATATGAAAGCACATATTTATGGGATATAAATTTTTAGATTATTTTTTCATGAATACTGCTAACAAAATGGTTTTTATAAATCCAATTAAATAGTCTCGAAGCATATAAAGTATAACTAATATTTTAGAGCATAATGACTTTATACAGTAAATGTTATATAAACTATTAATTGTTCCTAACTTGGTAAGCACAACATTACTAAGCATGTCATTTAATCAATTTTCAAATATAATTCACATTAGTTCAACATAGTTTTATCCTATGTTTAACAAATAAATTTAAATATGTGCACAATTTTGTTTCATAACAGTGTTCTAAACCTAGAGTAGAGAAATTATGCTCAAAGCGAGATAGTATTTAAATTTGGCTTAATGAAACAACATTTTCATTATTACACATTTTGACATTATACTATACTAATTAAACAAGAGAAAATATTATAATAGTATTTAAACATCGTGTTCATTAATACATATAGCATAATATGACATGAGAATTATACTTAATGTGACGACTCACCCTTCTCGACCCTCGAAAGTCGACACAAATACGCCACTATATAATATGTCGACGATCGAGTGTCGAAAAAGATAAATTGTTGAGGGATTAAAGAAGGAGGTAGAAGAAGAAATAGAAACAATATTAGAATCTCACCATCGCAGCGGAATAATATATAATAGATAAATGACAAATCTTTAAACAAAAGAACTATATCTGTTTATATATTACTTCATCAGAGTACAACAAAATTTACAGCACACAACTGGACAGTTATCATAACCTATCCTCACAATCTGACTATACAGTTAATCATTTACAGCGGAATATACATCAAATACGTGTGATATGTCTCGCCATCCAGCTCATCTCCTGAGCTCCATAGCATTATTTCCTGTATTCTATAATACCTGGTCTGACCCGAGCATTATAGCGAAATAACACCCGAGTCAATTTGGAATACCAGAGTGAGGAAACGCACTCAATTAAATTATTAAAGTTTTACAAAATCCTTTTGAAATCAAAGGTATCTAATAAGATCACGCCACAAATAAACATGTCGGGTTTTTACCTTGCGATAACCAAAACATTTTTTTATCAAATCCATCTAATACTATAATAATTTCTATAGAAAGTAAAATAGAATCTAGCTGAAATGCTTGCATCTCACATTTCAGCATAGTTGGGCACAATCAAAACCGTACAAGCGCTTATTGGAGATTGGATTCTATACAATGGCAGGGCTACTGGGATACCGCCCTTCACAGTACGTGGTCTAGATCACCATACCGAGGATCCACCTTGATCCCATGCATCACAAGACCAGAGCTACCCCTTATTGGATAGTCCGAATAAGGTCACCTTGCGGTTGGGATCAGCAACCGCACACACAGTCCAATAAAATGGACCTCTAGACAGGGATGACCTTACCCTAATTGGTTGCTAGCCACTTAGCCTTGCGTACACCTCCCATGTTTTAGCCATTCCCGGTTGATGAGGCTCGAGGCTATGCGTTACCTTTTTAGCACACATTCACTTAAAATGCTCATCGTCCTCCTGACGATGTTCTGATAGCATTCGTCCATACAAGTCTAATCCAGGTCCGAACGGAACCGAAGGCACTATTCCTACTACATCCATTTTGGAATCACCCTCAGGATTAGTAGCGATTAGCCCTTGCACTTCACTGCTCCATCTTTGACTCTAAGCTCTTGTCGTCCTCACAAAAACGTTCAGATCGAAGTGGTTTTCGGGAAATTACTCCCGATCCCGGTCTCTTCGAAACGATCAACGCATTGTCCAATATTGATAGTCGGTTATTTAACTATCATATAACATTCACAAACAATCATCAGGCCTTAATAATTTTCCAAATTATTTATTTTCAAAATATCTTCGCAAGATATTTTTCTACACTTCAACCCTAAGAAAATAGTTTTCAAATCATTTTCCTTTTTTCTCGCAGAATAGATTTCGAACCAATTGTTTTACTTCCCTTGAAAATCACCAAGTCTTAATACTTAAGATTTTTAAATAATTCAAATCACTTTATTCAAAATGTATATAATTTAAAATACTTAAAATAAAAACTACTAAAACACTTTATTTAAAATACTAGTTATGAAATTTTATAAAAAATTCTCACGTAAAACTTAAGCCAAACTAAACTAAAATGTAAGTTATGAAATTCTATACTAATGCTTCAAATAAAATTTTTAGCCAAACTACCTTAAAAATAAAATTACTTTATAAAATATACATATTTAATAGTTATCTTTTAAATCACAATACTAATTTAACCATAAAAATAATTACTATTATAACTAAATTATTAAGTATTTACTTAAAACAATTTAAATAATAAATTCCTTTAAAACATTTTTTTAAACAACTTCAAAACTTTTAGCTTATACTTAAAAATCTGCTTGAAACATACTTGGTTTTTCACGAAATTCACTTTCCATTCCAATATATCTGTCTAATCGCTTATAAATCCTTCTTGATTTATCCCAATTTAATTTACGTCTCAAACCGTAAATTTCTTTTAACACTTTTAAAAATAAAACCATTTTTTATTTTTAAACACATTTCCATCTCTTTATAATCACTTTCAAAAAAATATATACTTAAATTATTTACATTAAGGCTACTAAAATTACTTAAATAAAAATATTAATTAAGAAATTTATAAGAGTTCCAGAGTAAAATTTAAACCAAAATTTCCCTTTAAAATATAGTTATTATATCCAATATTTATGTTAAAATTCACTTTAAAAATCATAATACTAATTTACTTTTAAAAATAATTAAATACCATAATTAACTTATATAAATATTTAATTTTTACTTAAATAAAAAAATTCTAAAAACATTCTAGAAAAACATTTTAATTTTCTAGTTTAAACTTTGAAATCTTTTCTTTAAAATATGCTTAGATTTCCAAGAAAAATATATTTTTCAGTTTTTTTTACTTATGAATTAATTACCTAACCCTACTTAATTAACATTAATTAATTATAAACTATTTGTTATTATTTTAATTAATTATTGAAATTAATTAATCATCCTTAATTACTAATTAATTATCCTTTAATTATTAATTAATTAACCTTTAATTATTAATTAATTAACCTTTAATTATTAATTAATTAATTTTTCTTTAATTACTTTCGTTAATTGATCAATCTTTAATTAGTTTCATTAATCAATTAATCTTCAATTATCCAAGACCTTAATTAATTTAAGATAAACCATTTATATTAATTAATTACTTAATTATAATTTAAATCTTATTTAGTAAACCTTGGAATTAGTTTATCATTAACCTATAAATTAACTTAAGACCTTTAAGTTTAATTGATGATTAAAACATTTTATTTCCTTAATTAACTACTTAATTATACCATTTAATTTTATTTCAATAAACTTAACAATTAATTATAAATAATGTACACAAAATAAAATACTTTAAACTTACTTAATTTTGAAATAATTTATTTTATAACCTTTAACTAATCCCAAATTAAATAAACAATTATTATTTAAAAGGATTTGTAAAGAAATTGTTTTAAACTTGATTTGTTTTAAAGTTTTAAAATAACAACTTCATATACCCAAGTCAAACCTGGATCTATCCAGAGCCCAAACTCGAGCAATCTTACCTCTTCTCTTTTTTTTTTAAAAAAAGCTTTAAAATAAATCAAGTTTAAAATAGATTCTTTACAAATTCTTTTAAATAATTATTATTTATTTAATTTGGGATTAGTTAAAGGTTATAAAATGCATTATTTTAAAATTAAGTGAAAGTATTTTATTTTGTGTACATTATTTATAATCAATTCTTAAGTTTATTTAAATAAAATTAAATGGTATAATTAAGTAGTTAATTAAGGAAGTAAAATGTTTTAATTATTAATTAAACTTAAAGGTCTTAAGTTAATTTATAGGTTAATGATAAATTAATTAAAAGGTTTATTAAATAAGATTTAAATAATAATTAAGTATTTAATTAAGATAAATGGTTTATCTTAAATTAATTAAGGTTTTGAATAATTAAGGATTAATTAATTAATTAATGAAAATAATTAAAGATTATTTAATTAATGAAAGTAATTAAAGAATAATTAGTTAATTAATTAATAATTAAAGGTTAATTAATTAGTAATTAAAGGCTAAATTAATTAATAATTAAAGGTTAATTAATTAATAATTAAAGGTTAATTAATTAATAATTAAAGATTAATTAATTAATAATTATAGTATAATTAATTAATGTAAGTAATTAAGGATGATTAATTAATTTCATTAATTAATTAAAATAATAACAAATGGTTTGTAGTTAATTAATGTTAATTAAGCAAGGTTAGGTAATTAATTCATAAGTAATTAATTTATTTGGTTTAAATTAAATTAATTATAATTGTGTGATTAATTAATCCTGCTTATGGATGATTAATTATATTAAATGCTTGAATTGATTAATATCACTATTATGATAATCTATAGTGTTCTGTGATATGAATTGCTTTGATTGAGCTGTTGATAAATGTGAGTTATTTATCTGTGATGAATTACTGTGTGAATACAATATTCTGAATTGAATTAAATTGTTTAAACCTTAAACAACTTGGCCTTTAAGATGACGTTTGGATTTCAATGAGACCGGGATCGGATATCAAATTTGTTACCCGAAAACCACATCAATCCAAATTAAAAGATAGGTCGTGAAATCTCAAGTGAAGATCAAGATGAAGATTCAGAGTGCAAGGGCTATTTGTCGTTATCTCTGAGGGTGAATCCAAAACGAGTGTAATGGAGATAGTGCCTTCGGTTTCGTTCGAACCCGGAACAGACTTGTATGGATGAATGCTATCAGACCATCGTAAATGGAGGACAATAAGCATTCCAAGATATGTGTTCTAAAAGGGTAATCGTAGCCTCAAGCCTCATCAACCGGGAATGGCTAAAATAGGGGAGGTGCACGTAAGGCTAAGTGGGTAGCACCCAAGTAGGATGAGATTTTCCCCTGTCTATAGGTCCCTTTTTTTGCCTGTGTGGGCGGTTATTGGCCACAACCGCGGGGTTGTCTTATTCGGACTATCCAGTAAGGGGTAGCTCCGGTCTTGTGTTGCAGGGGATCAGGGTGGATCCTCGATACAGTGATCTAGACCGCATACTGTGATGGGAAGTACCCCGGTAGCCCTGCCATTGTATGGAATCCAATCTCCAATAAGTACAGTATGGTTTTGATTATGCCATACTATGTTGGAACGTGAGATGTAAGCATTCCATCTATTTCCTATTTTATATTAAAGACCCTAAACACGATTATAATATAATTGAATTTCCTATCAAATGTTTTGGTTATCGTAATGGAAAAACTTCTCCGTGTTTATTTTGTCGAGAGTCTTGCGAGATATCTTTTATTACAAAGGTTTTTCAAGTTAAACAACTTAACCGTTTACTCACACCAAACCCGTGTCTGACCCGGAGTTTATTTCTGTTTTCTTAATCTCTTCGGTACTCAAATTTTTATGAGTAGCCAAGTGATCAGGTTGGCTTGACGAATTTGGAAAAGCTTGGAGCAGGAGACTTAGCGTATCTATATATCTATTCCGCTGTGTTGGTATCATCTGTTTGTATTTTGGAATGTAATGGATAGACAGGTCTTTATGACTGTCTAATGTGATGATGTTGTAACTTTATGACTCTGATGTATGATGAATACTATGTAATATCTATGTGAAGCAACATTTTTTTTGTTTCCACTGTGAGATTCTGATGTTGTTCTTTCTTTCTTCTATCTATTCTTCTCTACCTATTTCTTTCTTAATGATGAAACGTCTTTCTATGCAAAATACAAGTGTCAATTTAGTTATTTTTCTTTATTTTTAAAAATAATTAAAACCAAACCTGAAAAAAGAATCAAAGAATAGAATCTAAAAGCAAACAACCTCTTCCAATTTTAAACCTGAAGCAAGTAGATTCAACAAAATCAAAGCAAAGATCATCTCAAACATCAAGCAGATCAAAGAAATTTCCAGGCTTCTATTTCTAGTTTTCAAATTAAAGAGCAAAACGATTTCTAGCTTCTCTGTACAACCAACACAATGAGTAAACATTTTTTTAAAAGCTTAAATCTGTTAAAACTAGATGCATGTGAATAATATTTGAAATGATGTTGTGAAAGATGATTACATGCATGTATAAATAGGCTTGCATGTGTATATGTATGATGTTATCTGTGTGTATGTCTGTATATATATATATATATATATATATATATATATATATATATATATATATATAATATGTGTACATATATGTCTCTGCTTTTAAGTTAATAGGTTAAAACAAGTTAAAAATTCAATCTCTCTTCCTCTAATCTCTTTTAGCTGATGATGTTTAAACAATATATATTAGAATTAACAAGATTTTAATTTTAAAAATATTTCTAAGTATTATTCGTTTAAGTTTTTTTGGGAAATTAAAATATACTGTGAAAACTCAAAAACATGTCAAATTCGAGTGTCATGCTTTCAAGTTTCACTTACATCACCAAATTCGTTTTTGAAAACCATGAATTTTAAAAGAAAAATCAAGATATTTAGGTAAGTATTGAATTAGAATTCTTGGGTTGAATGGAATCGAGTGTTTCCTCGATTTCTGGCGATCGGCGAAAAGATGGGTCTCGTGGTCATTGCCGAAGCTTGCTTATGGGTCTGGGGCCTCGACAAAAATGATCATCAAATTTTTTGATCATCGTGGTGGCGGCACGACGTCATTGTAGGGTTTTAGGCGCTGTGTTGGTCCATTGGGTTTGCGAGGCTGGTTCGTCAACGTCAAAGCACCGGAGATGATCGAAGTGAGAGGGATCGGAGCGTGGTTCAACGGCGAAGTTATGATCGGAGTTTTGAGGTCTCTGGTGACATGAGGCGGTGGGTCGAAGTGAAACTTGGATGGCAGTTTTGTTCTAGTGGGTGCTCGAATTCGATTTCGAGTTTGTGTCTAAGTTATGGGTGGTCGGACTGATAAAGGTGGTTGTTGGTGATGGATGGGTGGTAGCAGCGATGGCCGAAGCATCGGAGTTGGTGTGTGCAGGTGCACATGTATCTGTGTGCCAGAAGGTTTGGGAAGAAGGAGTGGTCTTGAGTTTTAACTTGGGGAAGTTAATTTTGGCTCGAGCATGCTTTCGAGTGTGTTCATGAGTGTTACCAGAACAACAGTTTTCAAACTTAAACCAAAACATAGTTTAAAAACAAAGTTTGAGGGAATCACTCGGGTTTGGGCTCGGGATAGATCTGGGTTTGGGCTGGGGATAGATCTGGGTTTGACCCGGGTTTTTGTAAAAGCAGTTTTAAATAAAGAAAGTTTTTAAAGTTAAAATAAATCAAGTTTTAAACTATTTTCTTATAATTTATTTTAAATATTTGGTTAGTTAAAAGTTGTATAATTTATTTTAACTTAAATTAATTAAGTTAATCCTTAATTTTATTTAAATAAATTTAATAGTGTAATTAAATAGTTAATTAAAGAAGGGTAAATGTTTAAATCATTAATTGAACTTTAGGTCTTAGGTTAATTTATATGATAATGATAATTAATCCAAAGGTTTATTAAATAATATATAAATGATAATTAAGTAATTAATTAAGATAAATGGTTTGTCTTAAATTAATTAAGGTCTTGGGTAATTAAAGATTAATTAATTAATGAAAGCAACTAAAGAATAATTAATTAACTAATTAATAATTAAAGGTTAATTAATAATTAAAGGATAATTAATTGATAATAAAAGGGTAATTAGTCAGTAATTATAGGATAATTAATTGATGTAAGTAATTAAGGATGATTAATTAATTTCATTAATTAATTAAAATAATAACAAATGGTTTATAATTAATTAATGTTAATTAAGCAGGATTTAAAAAGTAATTAATTTAATTTAATTGGTGATTAAATTAGATTAATTAGGAATTGAGTGATTAATTAATCTTGCTTATGGATGATAAATTGTATAGAATATTTGGATTGATTAATATCTCTAGTATGTTAATCTAAAATATTTTGTGATATAAATTGCTTTGTATTGAGATGTGATAAATGTGAGTTATTTATCTGTGATGAATTTCTGTGTGAATACAATGTTCTGAATTGAATTAAATTGTGTAAACCTTAAAAAACTTGGCCTTTAAGACGGCGTTTGCATTTCGATGAGACCGGGATTGGATATCAAATTTGTTATCCGAAAACCACATCGATCCAAATTAAATGATAGGTCATGAAATATCAAGTGAATATCAAGATGAAGATTCAGAGTGCAAGGGTTATTTGTCGTTATCTCTGAGGATGATTCCAAAACGAGTGTAACGGAGATAGTGCCTTCGGTTTCATTCGAACCCAGAACGGAATTGTATGGATAAATGCTATCAGACCATCGTCAATGGAGGACGATAGGCATTCCAAGATATGTGTTCTAAAAAGGTAATCGTAGCCTTAAGCCTCATCAACTGGGAATGGTTAAAAAAGGGGAGGTGCACACAAGGCTAAGTGGGTAACAACCAAGTAGGATGAGATTTTCCCGTCTAGAGGTCCCTTTTTTCGGCCGTGTGGGCGATTGTTGGCCACAACTGTGGGGTTGTCTTATTCGGACTATCCAGTAAGGGGAAGCTCTGGTCTTGTGTTGCAGAGGATTAGGGTGGATCCTCGGTACAGTGATCTAGACCACGTACTATGACGGACGGTACCCCAGTAGCCTTGCCATTGTACGTAATCCAATCTCCAATAAGTGCCTGTACGATTTTGATTGTGCCCAACTATGTTGGAACGTGAGATGTAAGCATTCCGCCTATTTCCTATTTTATATTGAAAACCCTAGACACTATCATAATATAACGGGATTTCCTGTCAAATGTTTTAGTTATCGTAAGGGAAAAACTTATCTGTGTTTATTTGCGAAGAGTCTTACGAGATACCTTTTTTTCAAAGGTTTTTCAAGTTAAATAACTTAACCGTTTACTCACACCAGACCCATGTCTGGCTCGGAGTTTTTTTCTGTTTTCTTATACTCTTGGGTACTAAAAATTTTATGAGTAGCCAAGTGATCAGGTTGGCTTGACGAATTTTGGAAAGGCTTGGAGTAGGAAACTTGGCGTATCTATATATATATATATATCTATTCTGCTGTGTTGGTATCATCTGTTTGTATTTGGAAGGTAATGTATACACAGGTCTTCACGACTGTCTAATGTGATGTTGTAGTAACTGTATGACTCTGATGTATGATGAATACTATGTAATATCTATGTGAAGTAATATATCTTTCCGTTTCCGCTGTGAGATTCTTATATTGTTTAGTTCTTTCTTTCTTTCTATTCTCTTTTCTTCCTATTTCTTCTAATCTACGGTACGTCTTTCTATGGAATGAAAGGCGGGTCGTCATAGTTTAAAAATATTTCAAAGGCATGGAAATTTAAATTTATAATACTGGAGATAATAGATGTTTTAAATTTAAATTTGACAATGCTTTGTTCAGTTTTAAAAATATATCGTTTAAATTGATATTTTAAAATAGCCTTCCGAAGGCACAGCCTCAAAATTCGACGAAACTGGTTCCATTGGATCCGTAATAGTGTGTTATTATAGGATTTCAATTTTTGTAGCATTTGGAGTTGTTGTGGGATCGTACGAAAGATAAACGCACTGAAATTTTTATCGAAAATTTATTATAATTACTGGGTCGTCACACGTAATATATAAAATGAGTAGTCAAATTTTGTACCTTTTGTATCAGAGTATCATTTAGGTTTATGATCATACAATAATCTTTTAACTAATAATTATGTATATAACACCCATTATATTATTGTTACTATAGTAAGTTTCCTAGAAAACTTGACTTGGTTCTAACTAATTAAACATTATTCTTATTTGTTTCAAATAATATGAATAAGAGCTATATAGCATGATTTGATAAAGGTATATTTTGGAAATACATAATGAAGTAAAATTAAAAATTAGTTTTAATCCATAAAAAAATGACAAATTGAACTAAAATTAGACGATTAGCATTAATGAGAATTAGGATGCCTAGCAGAAAAATATAATTGAGGTTGAAGGTTGTGGCCGTTTATAGACAAATTAGAATAGAGGTCGGAGAATAGAGGTTGGATATGAATTATTTGTGCAATGTAAAGTTTTTTTTCAATCTACAATAATTATTAGTTAGTTATTATAATTAATGTATAGTATTGAATAGAAAGTATTATTAATTATCTAGATAAAATTTCAAAATATTCAAAAAAATAGAAATTACGTCCTGTTTATCTCAGAAAAATCGAACATGATTAATACATCTTTTAAAAATGCCACATTTTATAGATTCTAAACGCGGATCCTTAAATCGCTAACGTATCAATTATATTTGACTTATCTAAGATAAGTCAGACATAATTCTCGCTAATTGCTTTTTGATTGACGTTTGCTGTGTCCATGAACAGGGACTTAATATGTAACTATTCCCTAATTAGATTAAATACTAATAAAATAGAATTAATTGTAATAATTCTCAAATTAATTTGAATTGGAATTAAATGAAATTAGCAACACCTAATATTGTTTTTCAATACAATTCTTTTCGTTTGAAGTTAACTACTTGGTAAACATTATTATTAACCCATCTTCGATTCATAATGATTTATAAACATCACCACGCTATAAAAAAATCAAAACAATATAACATAAACAATCTGTATAGAAAATAAAAACTAATCACTAAGATGTTCCATAAGATCTTCAAGTATTTAGTGTTAATCAAGCATGAAATAGGAAAAATCACGCTATTTATTAACATTTCAAAGTCAATGAAGCATTACTATAGAAAAATGTATTATCATAAGTCGATTAAGATGGAATATCTAATTTACAAAAAATAGATCTAGGTTGCATATAACAAAATAAAATATTTAAATAAAAATTAAGTTTGTAGAACGCATATTTAGAACTAAAGTTTCGACATACTTTTCTCAAAATGCAACAAAGAAATTTATTATTTGACTATTCTTTTACTTCATAGATGATATTTTTCTGACTTGATTTTTTTAGATACTTATAGTTCAAAGTAGAAATAACATAAATTTTATCTCAAAATATACTCGATTAATTTTTTTTTGATGTAAATGTGTTAGTGAACCAATTTTGCCTTATAAAATTATGAAGGAAATGAAATCCATGATCGTACTATACAAACACAAAACAGATTAGAGAATTTGTTATGTATTAATTCTCTTTGATGCTAACTTAAGAAAGTAACTTGCCATAAATATGATCGTATTACTTTTTAGAAAATTTGATTGGATTCGATTATAACATCAAATGACCGAATTATGAAATAAAAATATTACCAAATTATCTAACTAAATTACACATACTTTATATTGAGTTTAAAAAAATGTTTAAATAAAGCATTTAATTTTAAAGCTAAAAATATTAAAGGAACTAAACCTACCATTATTTTCGAAACTGAAAGCATATATGAGAGTTGGTAATTTAACCATTTGACCTTCTACCTTCTGTATCTAGGCATCATTTAGGTTTATAGATCATGCAATAATTTTTAACTCATAATTATGTATATAGTATCCATTGTATTATTGTTACTATATTAGGCCTTTCCAAAAAACTTGACTTTTTACTTATGCATATTCTAACTTTGATGATTCCAACTACTTTAACATGATCCTAGTTTGTTTGAAATGTGCAAATAATATGAATAAGAGCTACACAATATTTTTAATAAAAGTATACTTTGGAGATATACAATTAAGTAAAATTAAAAATTAGTCTTAATCCATCATAAAAATAAAATGTTATATTGACTGAAAGTAGACATGAATTGATTAAGATTAATGGAGATTAGTACGTAACTATTCTCTAATAATATATTTTAATAAAAGAGAATTAGTTGTAATAATTATCAAATTATTTTGAATTTGAATTAAATAAATGTTATCAATTTATTCCTTTTAAATACAATTCTTTTTAGTTGAAGTTAGTTTACATGTAAACATTATTCTTAACATGTAACGACCCAAAATTTTCGAACCCTAAAATTCCAGATAGTTATGAAAAAGAAGAAAGAGATAGAAGAAAAAGAAGAACAGAAACACCAAACATCTCACATTCGCAGCAGATAAAATATAATAATAAACAACAACAGTTTACAGAAGAATACTATATCTGTCGATTACATTTAAATACATCAGAGCTACACATATATTCAACACTGGACATATACAAATCAACATGTCTCAGATTTACAATATTATACTACAGCGGAAATACTCTACACGTTCCTGCCATCCAGCTCGACTCCTGAGCTCCAGAACGTCCCTACTTGAAAATCTGTAATACTCGGTCTGACCCGAGCATTACACTAAAGTAACACCCGGGTCGGGCTGGAAACCAGCGTGAGTAAACTCATCCAACACGGAATACAAGCATACAACTTATATTAACCCGAGGTAAACCATATCAATTCATAAATCCACAATTTTTTTTATAGACATCACTTAGTTCACCTCCAATTTACTAATTACCAAAATTTAGATTAAATAGTCCAATTCACTTAAATCATTTCATTCCAACCTATTAATTTCACATAACAATTTATATAAATTCGAAGTGGTTTCGGGAATTTTCCAATACCCGATCCCGGCCTCTTCGAGTCTCATGTCATCCTAACCCAAGTTATCCAAATGAAATACACAACATTTCATATCAGAGATATCAACCCATTCAAAGCATCTAATACCATCCAATCATCCACAACAAATTTGATCACTTCCAAATTAATTCAATTGATTCTAATTGAATTTCTAACATAAATCACTTAGATTTCTCTACTTGTCAATTAATTAATTCCAAATCAATTAATTAGTCAATCTTTCATTATTCATCTTAATTAATCACTCTGGATTAATTATCCTTCAATTTCATTCAATAAATTATCATTAATTAACTTCACAATATTTATTATTCTTAACCAAAATCAATAAGTAATCTTAATTACTCCATAAATCAACTAACTATATTAATTACATTAATCCTTAATTAGTTATATTAATTAATTTCTCATAAGTCACTTATTTTTTATTTATTAATCTTAATTAATCAATCTTTTATTACGTCATTGATTATATAAATTAATGATTTTCCATTTACAATTTCAATTTACCCTAATCTAATTTAATACATTAAATAATTAATCATTTATTAAGCCACACATATTAATCACTTTTGATTTACCTCAACCGGTGATTATCTACCTTGTTATTTACTTCATTAAATAAATTAATTACTCCTTAATTAATTATCTTAATTAATCTCTTGATTAATTTCACAAGTAATTATATTTTATTAATTTCGTTAAGTATTTACTTATTAAACTATCCATCGATTATTCTAAATTCTTAGTTAATTAACTTAACTTTAATTAATTTATTCAACTCTTAATTACTAAATTAATCAACCCAAATCATTAATTAATTGAATTATTAATTATCCATGTTAATTACCCTTCTTATTTATTGAATCACAAATCATTAAGCCCTTGTTAACACTAAAATGAAATCATTTTCTTATTTGTGACTTAAATTTAAACAAGTTAAAACCCAAATACTATGAGTCAAACCACAATTAACTCGAGAACCAACCAAAACCAAAGTCACCCGATCATCTATTCACAGTGCACATCAATCAATTTAATCATGCAACCAAATACATAAATTTGACCATTTAAATTTAGATAAAAATCCAAGGTGTGGGATTTACTCACCTTTCATTTTATTGCAACCCCTTTCCAAACCAGCTTGTCTCTTCACAATTTTAGACCTTGAACAACATTATAAAATTTTATTAATATTCGAATAGATCGTACAATTAATTTTCCATTTGATAATTTAATTAACTAGCGATTTAATTAATTTTTTTTCTTTTGCTATAAATATAAAACAGATGCTCTCTTTGCATCTATATATATATATTTATACTTTCCTTTACTATATATAAACAAATAGTAATTTCTTTACTATTAAAGTTTTTAACATATATATATATATATATATATATATATATATATATATATATCCCCTTTTTTTCCTGTTATATACATATATAAAATAGATAAATAAATAAATAACAGAAATGATAGCAATACCTACTGCCTCCTCGAATCACCAGCAACCTGCCGAACCACGTGGCTGTCGTCATCCACGCAGTAGCCATCGGAACAACCCACTGTCGATTATCCCCACTAGAACGCGCCGCCTTGCTTTCGCGTGAGTCACGTTAGCCTCCCACGTCGCGGCTTGCTTCCAGACGATCGAAACCCTAACCCAAACCGCCTCGTGCCAAAACTCCAGCCGTACGTGAAACCACCAACCACCTCCTTTGCTTGCGAATCGCTCGAACGTCTCCTCGAATTTGCCAACGATCGAACACGGCTTCGGCCTAGCTTGATTCGTCGAACGCAAATACCCTACTCCATTTGCTCAGGCATCGGTATTTGGATTGAAAAAAAAGAGAGGAAGGAAGCGACTTCGATCAGCCATCAATTTGATTTTCATTCTTTTTTTTGTGTGAGATCGATATGCTATTATTCGATTAGAGAGAAGGACGGAATATGATATAGGTTAGAGAAAGACTTCTTGAGTACGCGTTTATTAAATAATTAAATATTAAAAATATCACTTTGCATAACGCAAAATCCCGAACCCCGAATCAGACATGCCGACAGACGTCTATAAGGTTTTACCCGCATTCCGAACATAATGGAACGTGTTTCGAAGGCTAATTTGATTGTATGCGCGAGTTACGAAAGTAAACGATCAATTTTAAATCAAATCGATTTAAATAGTTCGAAGGTCAAACGACCACTCCGATTGCTACGAAAATTGTAATCCGATAATAACTAACTATTACGGATCCAATGGAACTTGTTTCGTCGAATTCTGAGACTGTGTCTTGGAAGGCTATTTTTAATTATCGATTTAAACGATATATTATTAAAATTAAACAAATCACCATTAAATTTAATTTCAACCATTCTATTATCTTCAGTATCATTATTTTAAATTTTATAAGCCTTCAAATTATTTTGAACAGGCTTAAAACTCCAGATTTAACATTTTACCCAATTTCAATTATTAAATTCAATATTTAAACTATATAATTCAATGATTTAATTATCAAGTAAAAATTGATATCTTGAATTCAAGTTAAAATTAACTTTTAAATATTTAAGATCAATTAATTATTCCATTTTAAATTGTTTAAAAAATTTGGGTCGTCACATTCCTCCCCCCTTAAAAGAATTGCATCCCCGAAATTGCTAGTTAGGAAGAATGGACCAATACCAGTTTACTTTTCCCAAAACTCACAATTCAACTTCCTACCAACAATCCTTTATTAAAGACTCACTATCACCTTAACCAACTTCCCAAAACCTTTTATAGCTTTCAGACAATACCCTTTTCTCTCATTCATTTAAATTTCAATTTAAAACCAAATTTTGAATTATCAAAATTTTCTTAAAATTTTTCTAACTCTCTAAATTTCCAAAAAAATTTGCCAACATCTCCTTTGCGCGGCTAGCTCGATACAACTACAAAAGGCCTCTACGGGCTCCCAAATTCCAAAAGAAAACAAAAGCCAAGTGGCTAGATCAAAAACTCAATCCAATTTCTTACAGAAATTTAAATACATACCTTTTAGTTGGGAAATTCAAATTTATCTTCTGAAATCAAATCCAATTTTCTTTTTCTCTTTATAATACATGCATAACTTTCCTAGCAATAATATCCAATCATACCCTTTTCAAATCTTTTCATAAATTTCCTTACAGAAGTTTTCATATCTGTTTCTATTCAAATTAGTTTTTCCCATTTCCATATGATTTCAATTTGCCTTCAATTCTGAATATTAAATTTTATCTTCCATTTATAACTGATTCATATCATTATTTTAAATTAGTTTCATTCACTAATTTATTTTAATTTACAATTTGAAATTGTTTTGTCGTTAACAAAAATTTTCTAACTCCTAAAATTTTCAAAAAATTTGGCAGAGTCCCCTTTGTACGGAGGAGCTTTTGCAATTTGACAAGAGATATAAATATATATACATCGACCCACCAGGTCGGAAAAAGCAAAAACAGTTCATATTTTCTATTTTTATTGCGTAGACGTACCTTTATTTAGCATTTTAAGCAAACGGCTTATTATATAAGCAATTAGCGCAATCCAAATCTAGCCAAACGGCCTTCAGGTACCTGTACTTACTCAATTCAAATAGGTAAGTGTCATATATAGAGAATTTATTAGCATTCCACTTACTTTCAAAAGCTAAACACATGCATTACATAAACAACAAGCACCAAACGTTTCCCATAAACGATTTATATGATTTAAAGCTAATTCAATTGCTTTCAACCAATTCATATGCCGTTTCATTAAATTTTAATGGTTTTCAACTCAATTTCTTACATTCAATTCATTTTTAAGCCAAACAAACTCATATTCACTTCAAATGATTCAAAATAAATTTATTTAATCTCTATTGACTCATAGAATTTTAATTACTTTTGTTTACGCCAAACAACAACTATTTCTATGAAATTTCGACGATATTCGCTTAACAGAGTATTTATTTTTAGTCTATAACTACTTCAAATTAATTTCAACTCATTCTGCATTTAAATCCATTTTCATTTCTAATTTATTCACCAACCATACATTGCAATTCATTTCATTTCCGCAATTGTTCCATTCAAAACAATTTATTAAGTTTGGCACATTCAATATTTATAAATTAATAACCATTTCCAAATTAATTTAACCTAGACTTTTATAATCTTTTACTTTTGCTCGAAGCCAAACTTCTATTAATTTTAAACGTAAGTTAATTTACTTTCTTAAAATTATTTCAACTTCATAACTTAAGCTCACATCATTTGCAAATAAATTCTCTTTTTACCTTAACTTGATTCTGTTTCAAACAAATCTCATTTCAATCTACAAATTTATTTGATTAGTTATTATAAATTAAAGTTCAAATTCAATTCATTCACTACTCAATTAACTAATTACAAGGTTATTTTCAATTTATTTCAACCTACCTGGGTTTTGTTTGCAATTCAAACCAAGCCTATTATAGTTCACTTTTATCTCATTCGACAACACTTCATTATATCTAATTTACTTGCAAATTTCATTAGATATTATTCATATTACACTCGAGTTTTATTCATAATTCAAACCATCACTATTTTCCAACTCTATTTTTTTTTACAACATCTCTTCTAATTTAATTCATTATCAAATCCAAATCAAATTCTATTTACAATTCGAATTCATTTTCAAATTCCATTATTAACCTTCAATCTTCTTCTTCTTTTTTCTTTTTTTTACCCGAGTTAAATTTTATCAATATATTTTATCCAATAATTTATTTAATTGATTAGCTTATCTCCAACTTTTAAATCAATTTTTGATTTTATTGCAAAAATCATTTCATTAAATTTATCCTGAATTCAAACATTTTCATAATTCCAATTTGGATTTTCTCTCATTTTCCAAAATTCCAACAGTTTTATTTTAAAAAATTACAAAAACTTTTAAATTCACATAATACTATTAAAATAGCATTTTATAAAAATACTTCTTATAACTCGATGTCTCAACCAATCCATCCTTGTTCTCACAGAAATTCAGTCATACGTTGATCAGGCGTAGGACTGAAAATCTGTAAGTACTTAGCAGACCCATTTTCAACATCCAGTGAAAATACTTGGAAAATAATTTTATTGAAAATATCGGAAACAGTTTTTGAAAATAGAGGAAATATCTTTGGTGAGAATGCTCTGGAGATCATCACTCCCATCCATGGTCGCAGTTACATCCTGGGTTACGTTACCATCGCAGCAAAAGTCCATGTAACTGTAGGCACTCCGAGCCCCTCGATTACGCCATGGAACCCACAACAGATCGCAGTTACATTCCAGGGTTACGTTGCCATTGCAGCAAAAGTCCATGTAACTGTTGGCTCTCAACGGCACACACGATTTTCGCTATCCAAATGAAACTTCTCCACTCTTACATAGGCCGCAGTCTACCGATATAAAATCAAACGCAGACTGTTGGCTCTCAGCGGCACACACGACTTCCGCTATGTTACCATAGGTCATAGTCTACGATATAAAATCAAACGCAGACTGTTGTCTCTCAGCGGCACATACGACTTTCGCTATGGTACACACTACTCATAATCCCCATGAACTAGTTTTGTCCGGACTCCTCAAAGGATCAACTTTAGAACCCCCTTGGGGCTCAAGGCAGCACCACCCGGTGGCACTCCTGAGAAGTTCATTTCAAGGGAGCGCCTTTTTCCCCAGAGCCATCATCAAAACACTTTATACTATACACATATAGTATCTTTCAAATCACACACCTAGTATGATATCATACAAATCTCCTTTACACAAAATCGATTATCCCAAAATCGATAATTCTCAAACTAGGCTTTCCAAATTTCAATATTGATTTTACCCAAAAATCAAAAGCCTTTCCAAATCCAAAGGTTCCCAAAACCTTTTTCCAAAATCCTCATAAGATCCTTTATATATATATATATTCAAAAATATATAAAAAAATTTAAAACTTTGGATCATTTCAAAATTGTATAAAATTCCTTTTATACTTCAAACATTTTCAAAAATCCTTTTCTTCCGGCAATAGATTCAACAAGGAGAGATTTATCTTATATAACAAAGATATATAGCTTTGTTTATTCAAAATCAAATATTCAAATTTGATTACTTTTTTTTTCCAATATCAATTTCACTCAAAACTATACGATGTACACTTATCATCCATACGCTATACCAATCTGATCGCTTGCTCGATCAAACAATTTCACTTCTGAACTAGTATCGTCCACCCAACTTCCTAGTGCGGACACAGATCTGGTTTCTTGATTAGAAACCGTCATTCTCTTTGCATAGTTATAACTATGATAGAGAATATCCAGAACCAATCAACAATCCATATCCAGGTTCGCCGTCGAAAATCGAGCGAAAAATGCCAACTCGGATCGATAAACTATCTCGAAATTCTATGCTCGAATCTGGATCAAATCACTATGCGAATCGAATAATATACGTACATCCTACGTATTTGTTTTCATTGATTATTAGCCAAATCAATTTCTCTTTCTATTCACATTTCCTAAATTTTCATTCACTTATTTACAATTGCCTCAATTCCATTGAATTATCACTTCAATCCTTATTTTAATTGGGTACTTAATCAATAACAGTTTGAACTCCGACCATTTATATTTAGAAAATAGCTTGAAAATTTTAAAAATAGATAAGTAGTTGAAAAATAATTATTAGTTTGCAAAATAGCTGTAAAGTAGTTGCGTAATTGTAAAATAGTTGAGAAATAGCTAAATAGTTTCAGAAATTTTAGATAATTGCAAAATAGTTGTAAAATAGTAATTAATGTGTGACATAGTTAAAAAAATAGTAATTAGTTTAGAAAACAGTTGAAAAATGGTTAAATAGCTCCAAAAATAATTGTGAAATAAGTATAAAATAATTTGGCTTTAAGAACGAAAGGTGTATATATTAAATAGCTTAGAAAAATAAGTTTATATTAAAACAATTTATATTGAAAATAGTCAAGAGTCAAAACGGTTCACTTTCCCTATTATTCAATTTTAATTTCCATTTAAATTGACCCAATTCCAATTCAAATAACTCCAAATTCCATTGGACTCGATTTATTCCCAATTCAAGTTGAATTAATTCTCAATTTCTTTCCAACTTCAAATCAAATTCTATTTGATTCTTACTTATTCAACTTTATTTACAGTTCCAAATTATTCAAATAAATTTGGACTAATTTCAAATTGAATTCGCTTCAATTCCAAATCATTTCAATTCCTGCTTGAATTTAATCCCAATTCCCATTCAAATTTTAAACCTTCAGATTAATAACCTTTCCACTTAAGTTTAAAATTTGCTTTACTTTGGGTTTCACATCATACCACATTCCAAAAAAAATTCAAAACTCAGCCTTAGAGTTAATTTCATATTTATTTCCTTTACAAACCAGACTACTTTTAAATTTTTAAACCACCATTGGTTTTAATTGCAAAACAAATCCCTTAAAAATCTTCCAAACATTTCTTGTTTTAAAATATGACTATATTCGAAATAGTCTGAATTATATTATTTGTTATTTCTTTAACTCTTTGAAACAATTGATTGTTTCTAGACTTAGGTTTTTAAGACGTCGCCGTTTTAAAACCCACTTTAATTTAGAAGTTATACTCATCTTATAAATGTACTTCATTTGGCTTACCTAATAACAAATATGTCATTATTAAACACAATAACTAATTATGATAATACTCAAGGTAATCATATCTAGATACCAATTACTTTTTATATTATTCTTACTTCTATAAATTCAAGATTAAATTTCAGTTTGAATCCATTTCAAACTTACCTTTATTTAAAGCTTTTAAACAATTTAATTTCTGAATTCTAATTTTAGAATTTCATTTTTCAATTAATTAAATTTTAATTTGGTTGTATTTCTGTTTTTACTTAATTTAATTCCAATTCAAGACTTCAATTTGGTTGTATTATATTACTTCTTAATTTAATTTCAATAATTTATCAACCAATCACCTTAATATTTATTAGAAGGAAATATTGCTTTACATATCAAAATATATTTCATATAAAACCATTTAAAAAATTTATATAAGAAAATAACAAGTACGCTCTCATATATATATATATATATACATATATATATATATACACTCAACTCATCCTAGAGTACTACGGACTCTATTTAATGAGTAATCCCCGCCAGAGCCAAGGTTCTCGCTTAACCTTTCAGCTCTAATACCAAATGTAACGACCCGAAATTTTCAAACCCGAAAATTCCAGATAGTTATGAAAATAAAGAAAGAGATAGAAGAAGAAGAAGAACAGAAACACCAAACATCTCACATTCGCAGTGGATAAAATATAATAATAAACAACAACAGTTTACAGAAGAATACTATATTTGTCGATTACATTTAAATACATCAGCGTTTCAAATATATTCAACACTGGACATATACAAATCAACATGTCTCAGATTTACAATATTATACTACAGCGGAAATACTCTACACGTTTCTGCCATCCAGCTCACTCCTGAGTTCCAGAACGTCCCTACCTGAAAATCTGTAATACTCGGTCTGACCCAAGCATTACACTAAAGTAACACCCGGGTCAGGCTGGAAACCAGCGTGAGTAAACTCAACCAACACGGAATACAAGCATACAACTTATATTAACCCGGGGTAAACCATATCAATTCATAAATCCACAATTTTTTTTGTAGACATCACTTAGTTCACCTCCAATTTACTAATTACCAAAATTTAGATTAAATAGTCCAATTCACTTAAATCATTTCATTCCAACCTATTAATTTCACATAACAATTTATATAAATTCGAAGTGGTTTCGGGAATTTCCCAATACCTGATCCCGGCCTCTTCGAGTCTCATGTCATCCTAACCCAAGTTATCCAAATGAAATACACAACATTTCATATCAGAGATATCAACCCATTCAAAGCATCTAATACCATCCAATCATCCACAACAAATTTGATCACTTCCAAATTAATTCAATTGATTCTAATTGAATTTCTAACATAAATCACTTAGATTTCTCTACTTGTCAATTAATTAATTCCAAATCAATTAATTAGTCAACCCTTCATTATTCATCTTAATTAATCACCCTGGATTAATTATCCTTCAATTTCATTCAATAAATTATCATTAATTAACTTCACAATATTTATTATTCTTAACCAAAATCAATAAGTAATCTTAATTACTCCATAAA
Organism: Allium cepa; assembly: GCA_030765085.1. Taxonomy (NCBI): domain Eukaryota; kingdom Viridiplantae; phylum Streptophyta; class Magnoliopsida; order Asparagales; family Amaryllidaceae; genus Allium; species Allium cepa. The sequence goes on along the minus strand of CM060941.1, from coordinate 292,772,804 downwards.
TCAAGTAACTATATGAATTACATTAATCCTTAATTAGTTATATTAATTAATTTCTCATAAGTCACTTATTTTTGATTTTTTAATCTTAATCAATCAATCTTTTATTACGTCATTGATTATATAAATTAATGATTTTCCATTTACAATTTCAATTTAACCTAATCTAATTTAATACATTAAATAATTAATCATTTATTAAGCCACACATATTAATCACTTTTGATTTACCTCAACCGGTGATTATCTACCTTGTTATTTACTTCATTAAATAAATTAATTACTCCTTAATTAATTATCTTAATTAATCTCTTGATTAATTTCACAAGTAATTATATTTTATTAATTTCGGTAAGTAATTACTTATTAAACTATCCATCGATTATTCTAAATTCTTAGTTAATTAACTTAACTTTAATTAATTATTCAACTCTTAATTACTAAATTAATCAACCCAAATCATTAATTAATTGAATTAATTAATTATCCATGTTAATTACCCTTCTTATTTAATGAATCACAAATCATTAAGCCCTTATTAACACTAAAATGAAATCATTTTCTTATTTGTGACTTAAGTTTAAACAAGTTAAAACCCAAATACTACGAGTCAAACCACAATTAACTCGAGAACCAACCAAAACCAAAGTCACCCGATCATCTATTCACAGTGCATATCAATCAATTAAATCATGCAACCAAATATATAAATTTAACCATTTAAATTTAGATAAAAATCCAAGCTGTGAGATTTACTCACCTTTCATTTTATTGCAACCCCTTTCCAAACCAGCTTGTCTCTTCATGATTTTAGACCTTGAACAACATTATAAAATTTTATTAATATTCGAATAGATCGTACAATTAATTTTCCATTTGATAATTTTAATTAACTAACGATTTAATTATTTATTTTCTTTTGCTGTAAATATAAAACAGATGCTCTCTTTGCATCTATATATATATTTATACTTTCCTTTACTATATATAAACAAATAGTAATTTCTTTACTGTTAAAGTTTTTAACGTATATATTTTTTTCCCCTTTTTTCCTGTTATATACATATATAAAATAGATAAATAAATAAATAACAGAAATGATAGCAATACCTACTGCCTCCTTGAATCACCAGCAACCTGCGGAACCACGTGGTCGTCGTCATCCATGCAGTAACCATCGGAACAACACATTGTCGATTATCCCCACTAGAACGCGCCGCCTTGCTTTCACGCAAGTCATGTTAGCCTCCCAAGTCGCGGCTTGCTTCCAGACGATCGAAACCCTAACCCAAACCGCCTCGTGCCCAAACTCTAGCCGTACGTGAAACCACCAACCACCTCCTTCGCTCGCGAATCGATCGAACGTCTCCTCGAATTTGCCAACGATCGAACACGGCTTCGGCTAGCTTGATTCGTCGAACGCAAATACCCTACTCCATTTGCTAAGGCATCGGTATTTGGATTGAAAAAAAGAGAGGAAGGAAGCGACTTCGATCGGCCATCAATTTGATTTTCATTCTTTTTTTTGTGCATGAGATCGATCTGCTGTTATTCGATTAGAGAGAAGGAAGGGAATATGATATAGGTTAGAGAAAGGCTTCTTGAGTACGCGTTTATTAAATAATTAAATATTGAAAATATCACGTTGCATAACGCGAAATACCGAACCCTGAATCAGACATGCCGACAGACATTTATAAGGTTTTACCCGCATTCCGAACACAATGGAACGTGTTTCGGAGGCTAATTTGATTGTATGTGCGAGTTACGAAAGTAAACGATAAATTTTAAATCAAATCGATTTAAATAGTTCGAAGTGTTTTGAGCAGCCAGGTCAAACGACCACTCCGATTGCTACGAAAATTGAAATCCGATAATAACTAGCTATTACGGATCCAATGGAACTTGTTTCATCGAATTCTGAGACTGTGCCTCGGAAGGCTATTTTTAATTATCGATTTAAACGATATATTATTAAAATTAAACAAATCACCATTAAATTTAATTTCAACCATTCTATTATCTTCAGTATCATTATTTTAAATTTTATAAGCCTTCAAATTATTTTGAACAGGCTTAAAACTCCAGATTCAACATTTTACCCAATTTCAATTATTAAATTCAATATTTAAACTATATAATTCAGTGATTTAATTATCAAGTAAATATTGATATCTTGAATTCAAGTTAAAATTAACTTTTAAAGATTTAAAATCAATTAATTATTCCATTCTAAATTGTTAAAAATTCCGGGTCGTCACATAACACATCTTTAATTTGCAATGATTTATAAACATCTCACAACTGCAAAATAAAATCAAAACAATATAGCACCAAATAATTTTTGCAGAAAATAAAAAATAATTACTACTATGTTCCTTAAGATGTTCCAGAATCTAGTCTTAACCATGCATTAAATAGGAAAATGTGCGTTATTTATGTACATTTCACGGTCAATGAAACATCACCATAGGAAAATGTATTAAATCGTAGGACAATTAAGATAAATAATATCTCATATTACAAAAATAAGTCTAGATTGAGTATAAGAAAATAAAATATTTAATTAAAAATTAAATTCATATAACACCTTCTTCAAACTAAATTTTCAACATATAATTACATGTGGTGGACATAACAAAAGTAATATTTATACATTTATATTTCTTTCTCAAATATGATGTAGAATTTATTATTTGACAATTCTTTTACTTCACAGATGATATTTTCTCCAACTTAATTTTCTTGAATTTAAAAATGGAAATACATCAATTTTATCTCATATTATATATTACTTAAGATTGTTTGGTATATACATGTGTTAGTAAACCAATTATGCTATACAACATATACAAAGGAAATAAAATTCATGATCATACCAGCTAAACACAAATCAGATGAACATCGATGTAAATATAAAATTTGAGAACTAAAAAATAGTTCAGCATTACATATCAAGGATTTTATAAAAACGATCAAAGACTATATGATATTGATGTGTTAATAAATCCAATATAACCTTTTGCGGAGTACGAAGGAAACTAAATTGATAATGATACCGATTGAAACTAAAATAATAAGTAAGTACGAGATTTTTCACAACCTGAATTTTGTATATACTTATACTTCAAAATAAAAATATCAACTTTACCTCTTATGCATAAAAAAAAGTTTAAGATTATTTTATATTTATATGTTAGTAAGCCAATTATTCCCTGTGAAATGAATGAAGAAAATGAAAATGATAATCCAATGAACGAATACAAATAAGATGAATACCGATATAAATAAAGAAATTAGAATAAAAAATAATCAAACTTTATGTATTATAGTTTTTACAAAATAACTGAAGATTATGTGACCTCCATTTAATAATTCAATAACCTTCTAAAAGCATAAAGGAAAACTAATTCATATCTATACAAATTGTAACAAAATAGGAAGAAAATAATTTTTAGGACATAAAATTTGAAGCAAAGACTTGAAATCATATATTTAGAACAAAAACAAAAATTCAACCTTAAATTAAATGAAAATGAAGATAATAAAATAAAAACCAAACCATTGAATCCAACTTGATAAATCAATAAGCCAAGGTTTTCTGGAGGCTTTTAGACAATTTTTCCGTGAAAACTATAACACTAAAAGCCACAAATAGAAACATAATCTTTGCAAAATATAAATAAAATTATAAATTTTAGTATTAATAGAAATTGAAGAACCAATGATTAATTCAATCAAATTATAGTTAGATAAGAAAATTAAAGACATTGGCTAAAAAACTGTTTGGATGGAATCTTTAAGTTGATTTAGATTGGAAATAGTTTTTTATTGAATTATAGTATACCTATGAAACTGAAAAAGGGAAGAGATAACATGATGAAAAAAAATTAAATGGAACGGATGTAAAATAATGATAGGAAACAAATGGGGAATGAAAAAATTGTAGTGATAACTTTAAGAAGTGAAAAAATCTCTATGAGTCTATCAAAAGAAATAAATGTACATAAGAGTATTTTATCAAAAGAAATAATGATAACATTAATTGTTATGTTAATGGTGGTAGCTTTGTGGAATATTAAAAAATTTAGGGGGCCTAAAAGGAAAATTGTATCAAAAATTAAGAAGAATGCATTATTCAGTTTGAGAGTGAATGAGAGATAAGAATACTAAGAGTTCTACATTCTCTTTCTTATATAATAGAATAGATTATTCCTAAACTTAATTCACATGCCATTTAACTTAAAACTGTCCATTTTACTCTTGATTTACACCTAGTACCACCTTAATTGTTGATGATACACTAATCTAACCATCAAAACTTAAATCTTACATCATTTATGTATGTATGTGTGTGTATTGATCAAACTCAATTTACTTCACTGTTGTAAGGGTTAAAATATCAAAATTAAATTTAAATTTTATTGAACTCAACTCTACGTCTTTATAATCCTGTCAAAATGTAATATCCCTAATTTTTTATAACATTATTTAGAAGATTTAATTACATAAATTAAATAGAATAATGATGATAAGGAATTGAGATTTGAATAAATACATATATAGGGTCGTGCTTATTAACAAGGTAATTGGGATTTAAAATTTAAAACAACCCGCAAATCCGTACCCCTTGAGTCAACACTATTCTACAACAATCAACTCAAGTTACACAGAAATACGAACCATTTGGGTTAAAGAAGAAGAGGTAGAAGAAGATAATAGAAATCAACATCCGAATCTAACCATCGCAGCGGAATAAAATATAATAGATAATAATGATCTTTACTCAAAAATCAAATATCTCTATTTATATATTACATCATCAGAGTACATCAATCACAGCTCAACATCAATATCATACAAACGGATACACAACAACTCAACACAGCGGAATATATATAAAAGCAAGTACGAGAGTACGTATCGACATCCAGCTCGTCTCCTGAGCTCCACAACATCTCCTGTATCCTATATTACTCGGTCTAACCCGAGCATTACAGTTAAATAACACCCGAGTCAGTCTGGAATACCAGCGTGAGAAAACCACACTCAATTGATTATTAAAGTTTCAAAAATCCTTTGAAAACAAAAGCATCTCATAAGACCATGCCACAAATAAACATGTCGGGTTTTTACCTTACGATAGCTAAAACATTTTTATTAAAATCCTCTGATATTATATATAGAAAGTAAAATAGAATCTAGATGAAATGCTTGCATCTCACGTTTCAGCAAAGTTGGGCACAATCAAAACCGTATGGGCGTGCAGGGAAAATGGATTCCAACTAATGGCTAGGCACTGAGGTACCACCTGTCACGGTACCTGGTCTAGATCAGCGTACCGAGGAGCCACCCTAACTCCCCTGCAACACAAGACCGGAACCATCCCTTACTGGACAGTCCCGAGCAAGATCACCCCGCGGTTGGGATCAGCAACCGCCCACTAAGCCGAAATAAAAGGGACATCTAGACAGGGATGACCTCACCCTCCAGTGGGGGCTACCCACGAAGCCTTGCTGCATAACCCCTGATTTTCAGCCATTCCCATTTGATGAGGCTTGAGGCTAAGCGTTACCTTTTTAGAACATATCCCTTAGAATGCCCATCGTCCACCTGACGATGTTTCGCAAGCATTCATCCATACAAGTCCGTCCCGGGTTCGAACGGAACCGAAGGCACTATTCCTACTACATCCATTTGGAAATATCCTCAGGATTAGTAGCGACTAGCCCTTGCTCTTCACTACTCCATCTTCGAATCCAAAAATCGTTTTTCATGAAAACGTACAAACCGGATCGAAGTGGTTTTCGAGAAATTAATCTCGATCCTGGTCTCTTCGAAACGATCAACGCATTTGGCCAATATTGATAGTCGGTTATTTAACTATCAATTAATATTCACAAACAACCATCAACCAATAAATAATTTTCCAAATTATTTATTTATCTCAAATATCTTTACGAGATATATTTTCACTTTCAAACCCCTTTGAAAACAGTTTTGAACTATCTTCCTTTCTCAGAATAAATTCCAAATATTTCTATTTCCACTGGAATCACCAAGCACAAGATTTTAGATTTTTAAAATAATTTCAAAACACTTTAATTGTAAAGTATGTTTAATATTTAATTTAGAAAAATTTACTTTAGTACTTAATTTAAAATAATACTTTAGAAATAATTTAAAATAAGTTTACTTTATAAATATAACTAGATTTTCTTCTTTAAACAAAATACTAAATCATTCTTAAAATAATTATTACGATAATAGATTAACAAATTTCTCACTTTAGAATTTACTTTAAAATAATTAAATTAAAACTACTTCAATAATTAATTAAAAAAAATATACTATATGAATATTTGAAAATAAGGTTACTTTATAAATATAAACTAGGTTTTCACCTTTAAGACAGCATTACTAAGTCCCTCTTTGTAAATTTTTACTACGGTAATAGATTTGAATAAATATTTACTTAAGAATTTAAACATTTAGAAATAATAAATTTCCAAAGAACATACTTTGTAAAACAACATTAAAACCTTTATTTTATTTTAAAAAAATTACTTTGAAAACGTACTTGGCTATCCAGAGAAATATACTTCTCTCCACAACCTTTTAAAAATAAATCACTATTTACTTTTAAACAATTTTCCTCATTCCTTTAATAAGTCCCCACCTTGAATTTATTCTTTCAAATATCCAATTTCAAACACTTAAATCGATTTCCAAATTGATTTTCAATTTACTTCATTTATTCCAAAATCCTTTAATTTCAGATTTTATTCCTTAACTATGATTTAAAATATTTTTAATTGAAATATCATTTAGATTTCTCAATTTACTTCTTATTCCTTTAAATAAATTTAAAACTTTAAGTTTTAAAAATAATTCTTTATTCATTTAAATTAATATCACATAATATTACAATTCATTAATTACTGTTTATTCAAACCCTTTTCTTTTCATACTCGAAGTTATTTTATTAGTATTTAACATATTTCCATTTCTTTTTCCATTCATTCTTAATTTATTCAATTTTCTAAGATTATTTCGTTTACAAATTTACTTCCTTTATTTTCTTTTCAAAACCCAATTTATATATTTTTGGTAATTCATTATACCCAAATATATCCAATCAAATCATAACATTCAATATTTCCAATATATTCATCATAGAATATCAAGTAATCACAACAGAGAATTATTAAATAATAAATGTTGAGGGGTCCGGTTGGATCCCTCCAACCTGTTTTCCCTGCATCCACATATGTTAGCAAAATAATATGCCAATTCCAGAATTACCATACTATAGCACATCAATCAATTTCAACCATTCAAACAATTATTTAAATTTATCAATTTAAATTTTAAATTTAACCGAGTGAGATTAACTCACCTTTTATTTTTGTTTGGCAATCCATTTCCATTCATTTCCATCCCAGCTTGTTTCTCGATTTTAGACCTTGTATAACATTATATAGTTAATTAACATTTTATACAAATGGGAAAATTAATTGCCATTTTCAAATTTAATTAACTAAGGACTTAGTTTAAAACTGATTTTCCTTTAATAAATCTTGCAGTAACTTAAATAGTTAAATACGGAAATTAAAATAATTTAATCTTCAAATTCATTTATTTGAAAATTAAACTAGTAGATTAAAAATATTCATTTTTATTTCCTGCTTGAAATCACTTATACCTAAAAATCAAATCTTTATAAACCCTATGACATTGTTTTAAAATAAAATTACTTTATTGTAAGTCAATAATTTCTGTCTAACTTGAAAAAACCCAAATTTCTTTACTGAGAACTTTTCATCTAAAATATATATATATATTTTTTAAAAATCTGGTTTTAAAACTCCTTTCCCTATCTCTGTAAATACATGTGTATGTAATTAAATTAAATTGAAAGGAGGAAAAAAACGAGTCGCACCTCACAGCTCCTAATGAAGGCAGCGAACCTCAAACCATCACCTACTCGCGATGCGACAACTCCCAAAGGCAACCCATCGCTCATCACTACGACACCGCTTCGACCCTGAGCCCAGCACTCAACGTCACACAGTCACGCACCCCACCAATTCATGATATTGCGAACCCTAGTTTCGCGACCTCGTGCCACCGCTCCCTCTTCCTCGCGCCACTACTCCACCTCCAGCTCGTATTCGAGCTTCCCATTCCCAAAACTTAAGCCTCAGCAACACGCGACTCCTCCCCATCGCGCCGCCCCTCCCCCGATGCCGATAGAATCAAGCCTCCTTGCGATTTCCCTCGTATTAGATGGAGGAACGAGGACGAATCGATTTGAGGAGAGGCCGCTCTTTTTTTTTAAGACTTGCGGCCATGTTTGTTTGTTTTTTTTAAAAAAAAAACCGTTGAAGGAATGAAAGGCAGATGTGGTTGAAGAAGGGAAGGAATTGAATTCAGATGAAATTATACTTCTGTTCGACTGAAAAGAAAGGGAGGTGGCGTGTGAGGAACGCTTTGAGCTATAGTGATCTTTGAAGTGGAATCAAAAAGGTCTGATGTGAAATAAATTTGACTAGTCGCATAAAGTATTTATTATATTTAATTTTCAATTCGAATTTTCCGCGCGTTTCCCTATCGTACGATCACACGACAACTCCAAACGCTACAAAATTTGAAATCCGATAATAATACAATATTACGGACCCAATGGAACTGGTTTCGTTGAATTCCAAGACTGTGCCTCGGATGGCTATTTTTAAATTCAATTTAAACTATAAAATTTTAAAATTGAACAAACCACTGTTAATTTCAATTTTACAACTTCTATAAGTTCCAATGTTATCAATATAAATTTTACAAGCCTTTAAATTATTTTTAACCGGCTTAAAACTCCAGATTCAATAATTTATCCAATTATGATACTTAAATTCAACAATTAATTATCCAATAAATATCGACATTTGAAATTCAAGTTAAAATTATTCCATTGAATATTTAAATCAATTAAATATTCCGATTTTTAAAGGCTTAAAAATTCCGGATCGTCACAAAATTGGTTTATTGATGAATTAAACTACACATTGGCGTGTTAGTAAATAGCCATTTTATTTACACGACTATATCCTTTGGTAATTGTCCATTCACATTTCACGTTTAATTTCCACTTTCACAATCAAACAAAAAATCAGAAACCTAAACTAAAGTCGGCCATTACCAAGGAAGGAAAAGAAGAAATTTGAATCTAATGCTAAGGATCAAAGCTACGGAGGATTAATCAACACCAAATCTCAAATTCCTTATCAAGTTTAAGGGGAATAATAATCTCATACCATCTCTATTTTGGTTTTATGATTATTTGGTTTCAGATTTATGATTTAAATTCGTTTTTGTGATAAAATAGATGATGATATGCTTGAGAATATTATGACGATTTGTTTCAATTCATAAGCACATGAATTTGCATGGTTTTAACATAAAATCAAGAATGTACGATTCCAGGTTGCCATGGAAAATTTTTATGTTAAGTAAAACATGATTTTGGAGATGGATTTTAATTTTCAGAATTTTCCAAGCTATGGAAATTTTATTATAATTTTTATTGAAAAATATGATATAGTTGGGTTTAAATTTTATTTCGAGAATTTGAGGAAGAAATTAAGTCTAAAATTTTAATATGTTTGATTACAAGATGAAATTGAATTTCTATATGATTTTGGAGATTTTTCCTAATTGATTTACTAGGGAAAATAAATTATTTGAAAAGAAGGACTTCTTTGAAATAATTGGTTTTAGTATATGGAAGGGTTGAAACGTTGCACTTTTAATGATATTAATCTGGTATTAATGCGGTAGTTTAAAAGGTAAAGTATTTGAAAAGTTTTTATGATAGCCAATCAATAGTTTACAAATAGACAACTTGTTAGAAAGTAATTACTAAAAGTTGCTATAATTCTGCCCTTAAATCAGAAAAGGACATTTTGCCACTATTAGTAAGAACCTTTCGACTCATTTGATTCTGCCTCATCCCAGTCGAAACAAACACAGTCGAAACTACCATAGCTGAAACCAATACACAAGATATCACTTAGAGGGTATGCAGTGCATTGGAAGGAAGCCGAAAGTCTTGATGTCGAAAGGGTAGCTTCCGATAGAGTCGAAATCCTGCTATGTTTTCATAAATTAACATTATTGCCTTGTTTTACCAAAGCTTTCGACACAAGTCGAAACAGATGCTTTCGAAAAGGTTTTATAAGTATTCTTTGGAGAAGGGTGTCATGTTATGTTAAAGTACTTGCTTTCGAAGGAGTACCTTTTTCCTTTAAATAATTACTTTTGAAAGGGTAGGTTTCGACCTAGTCGATGCATAGCCACTACTTTACCTTTCGATTATATTGACCAGTAATGCTTTCGAAAGGTTGCCTTTATTTTTCCTTAAACTAAGCCTTTTTCCTACATGCTTTCGAAGGGATTAAGGGTTTTAAAGGTGACGGAGTCAAAAGGGGGTTTCGACTATGTCCTTCAAGGTTTTGATTTTAAAGGTCTTTGCTTTCGATTAAGATGGTTCCGACACCATCAATTTTTTCCAAACTAATTTTTGTTGGTTTTGAAAGAGATACTTTCGTATATGACCATTTTGACCCAAATGATGTTTTTAAAGAGTAAACCCAATGTTTTCAGAAGGGGTACTTTCATTTGTTTCGAAGCTCTATATTTCACAAGGATGATTTGATACCATCGAAAGGTATAATAGGTTTCAAAAAAGAATGTTTACTAAGGGCTTCGAAAGGTATGTATACAATGTTTTGAAAAGAGGTCTTTGCTTTCGAAGGAGGCTATCACGAGGTTTCGAAAGAGATGTTTTTATGGTTTCAAAACATAAACCCAATCTCAATTTAAAGTATTAACCATGGCATAAAAAAAGATTTTGAAATGTTTTTCACATTGTAATTAACCCATAACTTTATTTTGGGGAAAGGGCAGAAAAACCAGTTAGGTTGACCCGTGGTGAATATAACTTAACAGATGTTAACATTTTAATAAAAGATATTGGCTAGGGCCAATAGGGTTACAGTAAGCCCATGAAAACTGTATGATATTAGCAGGGGCCAATAGGTTCATAGTCAACCCATGAAAACTACGCTTTGATACTGGCAGAGGCCTGCAGGTTTGTAGTTAGCTCATGAAAAATATATCTGGATTAAGATATTAGCAGTCATCCAATAGGTTTCTAGTTAGCCCATGAAAACTAGGATAAGAAATAATATATTGGAGTTACCAATAGGTTCTTAGTGATCTCATGAAAACTAAAAAATTGGACAGATAGTCCTTAATATTTAACAGGTTTATAGTAACTCTGGAAACTATAATTGAGATAGGTGGTCAGAATGAATAGGGAAGGGTAATCCAAAATTGATTTATTTGTTTTGCATATCATCATAATGTTTTGAAATACTACATTTTAACCATTGTGGATGCAGGAGCACAATATATGGTTTAATTGTAAATGTTTTAGGATACTAGTGAGGGAAAACCCGTTCCGCTAAGCGGCATGGTCTTACTAGATATCCAAATGGTTTGAGATGGTAAATTATTATTTGTACCAGGCTTCATGTCCGACTCGAAGTTTTTGTTTTCCCCTTAAACTCTCGGGTACTCAATTGATTTTGAGTAGGTTGATAGTTAAGGTTTCCAGGTGTTCTTTTAAACGAATAAAGCTTCTGAGGACGTATAGGAGGCAAGATTGTTATTAGTGTTCTTTTATTTCCGATGTGTGTTTGTTTGTAAAGGCAAATGTTTTCTTGCCTATCTATGTACTCTAATCTACTAATGGGGCATTTTCATATGTCGCTCTCGGCGTATTTTGTAATAATTATACGTTATCTGGACGTGGTCTGCGAAATGGGATTATGTTATTAAATTTTGAATATTTTAAAATGGAACGTGAAATTTGTTTTTTTGTTTAATATTTTCCATATTCTTGTGTTTCTATGTATCAATGTATCAAATATTGCCGTGTTTGGTCGTCGAGTATTAATAATTATGGATGACTGCAGCATCCGTAGCCGTTAGTTTTGGGCCTCTAAATAGGGGGATGTTACAGGTTGGAATCAGAGCATTGGTTTATGAAACTTTAAAAAAAACTTAAACATAAAATATTTTTCCAAACATAATCCAGTTAATCAGATAATAAGATTTTGGTTTAGGTTAACGCTGTAGTAATGCACTTGTATTTGCTGTATATAGTTTTATATATGTAAGTACGTATCCCTTGCTCTCTTGCACTGTTCTTCTGTATTTTATTAAGGCTCGTATGTAGATTTACGAGAAAAGAGATATGGAAGCAGGAAATAGAAGAGAAAATCTTGGTGGAGGAAGCACCACAACTAACGAAAATGCTCGATCCACTAACATGAGAAACCCAGGTCGACCGACTATTGCTAGTAACCAAAATGCTGAAGCTAATGTGGGTGCTAGAAATCCACTAGTAGATATGGAGGAGATGTATCAGTTCTTTTCCGGCTTGATGCAAGATGAAGCTACTGCTGGTGTTGTTGGAAATGTAGGAGGAGTTAGTCCTATGGCTCCAGTTGAGAATATTGCTTTGTTGAGTAGAGATTACACCAGTTTTGGGTGGAAAGCCATTCTTGGGAATGGAGAGTACCGTAGAATTTCAGAATTGGTTGTTGCATTGTGAGCGTATATTTATTGATTTGGGTCTGGATGATGGGCAAAAGAGGAGGTTGGCCTCTAGGCAGTTACAGAGGTCATCACTACACTGGTAGAAAGTGTCACTGCCTGAGTGTTGGAAGAGCAGTTAACTTAGGCTGTTTTTAAGACGATATTTGAGTAGATGTTTATATCTAAGTTTGCCAAGTCTGAGTTGATGAGGAAGTTTATGGATTTAGTTCAGGGAGAGGTGTCAGTAGTGGAGTATGATACTAAGTTTGAGGAACTGTGTCGATATGGATATGCTATTATAAATACTGACATTAAAAGGAATGAGAAGTTCATTCGGGAATTGAGGCTCGAGTTTGCTAGGATGACCATGACACATGTCCCTTGCAATATAATGGTGGAGATGGTCATTCGCCATGAGGAGTTACTTGCTAATTTGGCTAAAGAGAAGTCAGATGTAAACCCAAGGTTCTCAGGGGAAGAAGAGGAAATTCTTTAAGAAGAAGGGAACCTAGAAGGGAGATACTGCCAAGAAGTCAAAGGCAGAGGTAGTTTGCTATAAGTGTGAGAAGAAGGGTCAATTTGCTAATGAATGTCAGTCAAGAACGGGAAGAAAGCTGCAGTTAAGAAGAATGTGAAATGCTTCAACTGTGATCAAGTTGGGCATAACAAGAATCAACGCCCAGAGCCGGTTAGGGAGGACAAAGGAAAAGTTTTTGCTATAGAACTAGCTAGGCCCACTGCAGCAAATAAGGGAAAGAATATGATGGAAGGTATGTTTTTGATTTAGAGTATTTCAATTAGAGTACTTTTTGATAGCGATGCATTACATTTATTTATAGCTCAGTGTTTGGTTGATAGATTATGTCTAGAACCCACCTACCTTGTTATTTCCTTAAGAATTGCGAATCCAATAAGAGGGTATGCCACTCTAGGGTTAAGATGTGGCCAGTTAGAACTTGACTTGTTAGGTCATAAGTTTGCATGCACTTGTATGTTATTGATTTCGTAGATATCGGAATCATTTTGGGTATGGACTGGTTGGCTAGTTATATGGCTAGAATATTTTGGCAGGATAGAGAAATATTACTAAGACACCTTGATAGTCATAACCGAGTGATATTCTCAGTAGAGAATACTGATCGGAGTGTTAGTACTATGCTTAATGCTATGGAGGTAGGAAATGAGTTGAGTCGGGTTCAGGTAGTAAGAGAATTTGCAGATGTCTTTGAGCCAGTCACTGGACTACCCCCGAAAAGAGCTGTTGACTTTAGAATAGATGTTGTGCTAGGAGCTGAATCTGTAAGTAGACCACCTAGCAAAATGACACCAAATGAGATGAAGGAATTGAAGGTGCAACTAGTGGATCTAGAAGGAAGGAATTTAATTAGACCAAGCAGTTCGTTTTGGGTAGCGGCCGCGGTGTTCGTGAAGAAACCAGATGGATCATTAAGGACGTGCATTGACTACCGTAAGTTAAACGAAAGGACGATTAAGAATAAGTATCCTTTGCCAAGAATAGACGATCTGTTTGATCAATTGAGTGGAGCCAGAGTGTTTTTCCAATTGGAATTGGCGACAGGTTTCCATCAGTTAAGAGTGGCGGAGGACAGTATTCCTTTGATAGCATTTCAAACTAGATATGGTTCATATGAGTGGTTGGTGATACCATTTGGATTGACAAATGCACTTGCTTTCTTTGTAGATTTGATGAACCGAGTTTTCCGAGAGTACTTAGACAGATTTGTACTAGTGTTTATAGATGACATTTTAGTATACTCTAAGGAGTTGAGAGAGCATGAAGTTCATCTCAGAGTGGTGCTTGAGATGCTTAGGCAGAATCAACTAAAGGCGAAGTTTACCAAGTATCATTTTTGAAAGAAAGAGGTAAAGTCTCTGGGTCATATGGTTTTAGGGAAAAAATTGTTAGTCGATCCAGATAAGATAGGAGCTGTGAATATTTGGAAGAGACCAGTGACAGTGATTGAGATCAGAAGTTTTCTTGAACTTGCTGGCTACTGCCGGAGATTCATTTAAGGATTTCTCACTGATAACAGCACCCTTAACTAAGCTAACTAGGAAGGAACAGAGATTTGTTTGGTCCGATAAATATGAGGAAGCATTTCTTAAGTTAAAGCATTTGTTGACTAATGCACCCGTGTTAGTAGTTCTGGACGAAAACCAAGGATTGGTAGTGTATACGGATGGATGTTGAACAGGATTAGGAGCGGTATTGATATAGAGTGGTAAAGTCATTGCCTATGCATCTAGGCCTCTTAGACCACACGAAGTCAGATATCCTACTCATGACTTAGAGTGACTTAGAGTTGGTAGCTGTGATCTTCGTGTTGAAGATTTAGAGACATTATCTCTTAGGGGAGAGAATTGAGTTGTATACCTATCATAAATCTTTATGGTATTTATTCTCTCAGAAGGAGTTGAACATGAGACAACAGAGGTGGCTGAAGTTTTTGGCTGCTTATGATTTTGGTATAGAGTATACACCAGGGAAAGGTAATAAAGTGGCAGATGCTCTTAGTAGGAAGCATCAAAATGTGGCGTTAGATATGTTAGCGGAATGTAAAGATTTGGAAGCTTTAGCCAGTTGTGGTGTGCAGTTAAGATCAACTGCTGGTTCTAGCCAGAGTACTACCAGACTATTTTGTTTAGAAGTTCGATTAGTATTGATTGAGAGAATTGCTTCTAAGCAGAAAAAGGATCCAGTATTAGCTGAAAAGATTAGAAGACTTAAGGTTGGAACTAAGATCGATGATCTAAAGGATTTTATCCTTGACCAGAAAGGATGGCTAAGAAAGATGGGACGGTTGTGTATTCTGAATGTGGAAGACTTAAGAGAAGAAATTCTTGGAGAATGTCATCGATCCAAATTTACGATTTATCCTGGAGGAACCAAGATGTATCAGGATATGAAGAGGAGCTTCTATTGGGAAGACATGAAGAGGGATGTTGGCTTGTGGGTTGGACATTGTGCAAACCGTCAACAAGTAAAAGCTGAACATCAGTAACCAAGTAGGTTACTACAACCTTTAGAGATTTTAGTTTGAAAATGTGATTCGATATCCATGGATTTTATAGATGGGTTGCCAATGTCAAATAGAGGTAATGAAAGTATATGGGTTATAGTGGATAGATTGACCAAGAGTGCCCATTTCATTCCAGTTCAATCAACCTGAACGACACCTGTTTTAGCTAAGTTGTTCCTGAAGAACATAGTTAGACTACATTGAGTTCCTAGTAGTATAGTCAGTAACAGAGATGCGTTGTTCAGTAATGAATTCTGAAAGTGTCTACAGGAAGTGATGGGTACCAAACTTAATATGAGTACTGCATATCATTCTCGAGCAGATGGGCAGACAGAGAGAGTCAATAAGGTAGTCGAAGATTTATTGAGAGCTTGTGCATTGGACTTTGGTGGATCTTAGGAGGATCACCTATATTTGGTTGAGTTTCCTATAATAATAGTTATCAGACTAGTATAGGAATGACGTCATTTGAAGCTTTGTATGGAAGACCATGCAAATCACCAACATGTTGGTTGGAGACAGGAGACAGATTAGTCTTAGGCCTACATTTAGTTAGAGAGGCATCAGAGAAAATTGAGTTATTCTGAGGAAGGATGAACGAAGCTCAGTCCAGACATAAGAGTTACGCAGATAAAAGGCGTAAGGACCTAGAATTCTCAGTTGGACATAAGGTTTTCATTAGGGTATCACCTATGAAGGGCGCGATATGATTTGGAATGTCGGAAAAGTTAGCCCCAAATATGCAGGTCCATTCCAAATTATAGAGAGGATTGGAAAGCTCGCATATAGAATAGAGCTGAGCAGTTTGGCATGTGTCTATATCATGTGTCTCATCTTCGCAAGTATTTGCATGATCCAGAGGCTACTATTCCTCCGATAGGTTTATATGACTTGGCGGTAGAGCCTAATTTGACTTTTGTTAGACAACCAGTTCGGGTTGTAGCCATAGATGAGAAAAGATTAAGGAACAAGACAGTCAAGTTGGTGAAGGTTCAGTGGAGCGAAAACGAGAAGGACTGCACTTGCGAGATAGAGGACAGGATTAGAGATACTTATCATGATCTACTTTGAGAGTATGTCTATATTAGGTTTATATAGATAGTTGATGGTCAATTAGTCTAGTATGGTTGTTAAGAGTGGTTACAGATGATTGTTATGTTTAGTATTTGGTCCTTACTAAATTTCGAGGATGGAATTCTTTAAGAAGGGAGCCTGTAACATCCCTAATTTTCGATTATATTATTCATAAGATTTAATTAGATAAATTAAATAGAATCATGATGATAAGGAGATTGAGATTTGAACAAATTCATATATAGGGCCATTCTTATTAACAAATAATTGGGCTTTAAAATTGGTTTATTGGTGAATTAAACTACACATTTACATATTAATAAATAGTCATTTTATTTTACACGGCTATATCCTTTTGTAATTGTCCATTCACGTTTCACGTTTCATTTACACTTTCACAAACAAACAAAAATCAGAAACCTAAACTAAAGCTGGCCATTACCAAGGAAGGAAAAGAAGAAATTTTAATCTAAAGCTAAGGATCAAAGCTAGGGAGGATTAATCAACACCAAATCTAAAATTTCTTATCAAGTTTAAGGTAAATAATAATCTCATACCATCTCTATTTTTGTTCTACGATTATATGGTTTCAGTTTTGTGATTTAAATTCGTTTTTGTGATAAAATGAATGATGATATGCTTGAGAATATTATGATGATTTGTTTCAATTCATAAGCACATGAATTTTCATGGTTTTGACATAAAATCGAGAATATATGATTTCAAATTACCATGGAAAATTTTTATGTTAAGTAAAATATGATTTTGGAGATGGTTTTTAATTTTCAAAATTTTCCAAACTATGGAAATTTTATTATGAATTTTTATTGAAAAATATGATATAATTGGGTTTAAAATTTATTTCGAGAATTTCAAGAAGAAATCGAGTCTAAAATTTTAATATGTTTGATTACATGATGAAATTGAATTTCTATGATTTTTGA
Organism: Allium cepa; assembly: GCA_030765085.1. NCBI lineage: Eukaryota > Viridiplantae > Streptophyta > Magnoliopsida > Asparagales > Amaryllidaceae > Allium > Allium cepa. The sequence continues at coordinate 292,755,091 of CM060941.1, read as the reverse complement.
GGATTTTTCCTAATTGATTTACTAGGGAAAATAAATTATTTGAAAAACGGACATTTGAAATAACTGGTTTTAGTATATGGAAGGGCTAAAACATTGCATTTTTAATGGTTTTAATCTGGTATTAATGCGGCAGTTTTAAAAGGTAAAGTATTTGAAAATTTTTAATGACAGTCAATCAATAGTTTACAAATAGGCAAGTTGTTAGAAAGTAATTACTAAAAGTTGCTATAATTCAGCATTTAAATCAGAAAAAGGCATTTCGCCTCTATTAGTAATGGCCTTTCGACTCCTTTGATTATTCCTCGTCCCCGTCGAAACCAACACAGTTGAAACCACCATAGTCGAAACCAGTAACAAGATATCACTTAGATGGTATGTAGTGGATTGGAAGAAAGACGAAAGTCTTGGTGTCGAAAGGGTGGCTTTCGATGGAGTCGAAACCCTACTATTTTTCATAAATTAACATTCTTGCCTTGTTTTACCCAAAATATTTCGATATAAGTCGAAACATATACTTTCGAAAAGGTTTTATAAGTAGCTTTTGAAGAAGGCTGTCATGTTGTGTTAAAGTATTTGCTTTTGAAGGAGTACCTTTTTCCTTTAAATAATTGCTTTCAAAAGGGTGGGTTCTGGCCAAGTCGATACCTAATCACTACTCTATCTTTCAACTATATTAACCAGTGATGCTTTCGAAAGGTTACCTTTATTTTTCCTTAAACTAAGCCTTTTTCCTGTATGCTTTCGAAGAGGTTGAGGGTCTCGAAGGTGAGGGAGTCGAAAGGGTGTTTCGACTCCATTCTTTAAGATTTTGATTTTAAAGGTCTTTGCTTTTGACTATGATGGTTTCGACACCATCAGTTTTTTCCCAAACTAGTTTTTGTTGATTTCGAAAGAGATACTTTCGTATATGACCATTTTTTCCCAAGTGATGTTTTTAAAGAGTAAACCCAACGCTTTCGGAAGGGTACTTTTATTTGTTTCGAAGCTCTGTATTTTAAAAAGATGGTTTAATACCATCAAAAGGTATAATAGGTTTCAAAAGAGAATGTTTACTAAGGGCTTCAGAAGATATGTGTACAATGTTTTGAAACGAGGTCTTTGCTTTCGAAGGAGACTATCCAGAGGCTTCTAAAGAGATGTTTTCATGGTTTCAAAACATAAACCGAATCACAATTTAAAGTAACAACCATGACATAAATAAAGGTTTTGAAATGTTTTTCACATTGTAATTAACCCATAACTGTATTGTGAGGAAATGGCAGAATAACCAGTTAGGTTGACCTAGTAGTGAATATAACTTAACAGATGTTAAATTTTAATTAAAGATATTGGCAGAGGCCAATAGATTTACAGTAAGCCCATAAAAACTGTATGATATTGACAGGGGCCAATAGGTTCATAGTCAGCCCATGAAAACTATGATTTGATACTGGCAGGGGCCAGTAGGTTTGTAGTTGCCCCATGGAAACTATATCCGAATTAGATATTAGCAGTCAGCCAATAGGTTCCTAGTTAGTCCATGAAAACTATGATAAGAAATAAGATATTGGAGTTACCAATAGGTTCTTAGTGATCCCATGAAAATTAAGCAATTAGAATGATAGTCCTTAACAATTAAAAGGTTTATAGCAACCCTAGAAACTATAATTGAGACAGATAGTCAGAATGAATGTGGATGGGTAATTCAGAATTGATTTATTTGTTTTTCATATCATCGTAATGTTTTAAAGTACTATGTTTAAACTATTGTGGATGCAGGAGCACGGTATATAGTTTTGTAAATTTTTTAGGATACTACCGAGGGAAAAACCCGTTTCGCTAAACGGCGTGATCTCACTAGATATCTAAATGGTTTGAGATGGTAAATTGATTTTGAGTAGGTTGAGAGTTAAGATTTTCAGGTGTTCTTTTAGATGAATAAAGCTTCTGAGGACGTGCACGAGGCAAGATTATTATCAGTGTTCTTTTATTTCCGTTATGTGTTTGTTTGTAAAGGCAAATTGTTTTCTTGCCTATCCATATACTCTGATCTACCAAGGGGGTATCTTCATATGTCACTCTTGGCGTATTTTTTAATAATTATACATTATCTGGATGTGGTTTGCGAACTGGGATTATGTAATCAATTTGGAATATTTTGAATGGAATGTGGAATTTGTCTTATTGTTTAATTTTTTTTTCCATATTCTTTTGTTTCTGTATATCAATGTATCTAATTTCGTCGTGTTTGGTCGTCGATAATTAATAACTATGCATGACTGCAGCATCCGTAACCGTTAGTTTCGAGTCTCCAAATAGGGAGATGTTACCTAAAATCTATTTGAATATGCATTAGAATCATCAAATCACTAAATCACTAAATCAACTTCAAATCCATCCTGCCATTAATAACATTAGGATATTATTGTAAAATATTCAATCATATGTTACTTAAAACCCCGCTAAAGCCTAGTTAAATTCCCTTTTTGGTCCTTATGCTTTACAATTTAGTGCTATCAAATAGCGGATCTGCATAAAGTCCACTACTTACCACTAAATTTTCTAAATTAGGCTATTTTAAGCACTTGCTTTAGCAATTTTAATATAAATAATTAATTTAATCTATTCCCTTTTAAACAAATAAATAAATTAAGGTATAGGCCTAAATGTTCAGTATAAATTAGAATATTATTTTTAATCCCTAAGTTTGAATTGCATTGCTCAAGACATTATTGGATTTTCTTATAGAAGTAAATGATGCATCTTTTTCTTACACTAATAACGTGGGACTAATAATAAATCTATTTTGAAAATTGGATTTTATCTCCAGTATAGTTTTACGCACATTCTCTATTTTTCGCTATATCCTCGCTGTGTTCCAAACATAGCTTTTTACACATCCACCGCTAAAGAAGCGCTACAAGGATCCAGATAAAAGTTTCTCATCTTTATCATTTCGCACCAAGTCTCTACTCTCAACCCATCCATCTTCTTCTATCATAGCCTAAGTTGAAATGGCATTCTCCATTTCCTATTTTCTCTTACTTTCTTATCTCTCAATTTAGCTATATTTTAAATCTCAATTTGTACAAATCCCTTCAAACAGATGGAGGCAGGCATGTATTGCCCTCTTAAGCTTGCCAACCAAGCTGTGATATCATCTTCCATCGAAAGTGAATTTTTTTCCCTCCAATGCTAAAAAGAAATAATCTTAAATCCACCTCTTGAAATAAAATGGGCTACATGCAATTTAGTAGTTGCCGATCAGAATTCTTCTTAAGCACTTTTTTGGTCAAAACCCAATTACACCAATATTCACAAGTACCTTCAAAATCCACATTTTGGCTACTCATAACCATATATAAATACATATATAACTATATAAATACATCATACATCATTTATCTTGTTGTTCATATTTCAGGTTGCTACAATTTTGTCAATAAGCTAAATTAACATATTCCAATTGTTTATCCGCTAAATAATTTCTTCATCGTTTATTTATTTTGAAAGATTAGATGGAAGAGACGAAGTGGTCGGAATGTAGAATGCATTTGTGTTTTGGGAGAACAAAGAAAAATGATTGTTTTTAGAGTGGTGCTAATGCACATCAACTTATACTTCAGTTTATCCAGATTTAGAAATTAGGAAACAAAGAAGTGTCACATTTAAATTGCTCGGTCGATCAATAAAGTTATGATACTGGCTAGTATATTTTATTTACGAAAAGTAAAGCATATTATACAATAATTTTTTTACATTCTGAAAAAGCACACACTAAATCATCGTTTTCATCATCTTGAAAACGCATACATCAAATTGTGAGCATCGACTCTAATTAATCCAAAGTGATCCTAATGCACTTATGCAATAATTAATCAATGCATATACACCAATTAATGCACATATACACTAAACAATTTTTTTCTCATCTCAATGGCAAACAATTATAATAACAGCCTAATTAGCATTCAATTGGGTATACCAAACAATCAATGGGGTATTATACAACTATAACAACAAATTAACTATAATTTAACAAATCAAAATCAATTAGGATTTAGGAATAAAACCTGATTGGAGATTGATGAAGGGTTTAGGCTTGTTAAGAGTGGAGAATGATGAAGTTGGGGAAGCTTGAAGAGGCGTAATGGCTGACTGATGACAGAGATGAGGTGGAGGGAGGGTTTTTGTTTAAGTTGGAGGAAGATGAAGAATGAAGCAACAACTCTCGGCCTCTGGTCTGTATGCACGATAATTTTCGACGGCTAATGATTGTCGCCGACGACTTAGTAGTTTCGGTTTTTGATGGCTAGCAATGGCTGGTGCATTTTATTTATGAAAACGCCACGGAGTTCGACAGCCATCGCTAGCCGTCGGAAACTGTCGTCGGTGGCCGTCGGAAGCCTCCATCGCTATCTACAGTTATTCTAGGAGTGTAGCAATCGTTATCAATACACTATTACTTGAAGATCGAAAAATAAAAAATAATGACGATACATTGCCGAAGACACATTCAATCAACAAAGAGCCAGATGATAATATAACATTGAATGATTGGATAACACAATTAGCTATATTGAGTAAAGTGAAGTGGAAAATAGAATAAAAGCGAAAAATGTAGATCAATTAAAAAATATAATACACTAAGTCACATTTTACAACACCGTTAGTTTTTTGGTGTAGTACATCTCTCTCTTTACTATTAATTATGAAACTCAACCAATATGATTTCTATCTCGTCCTTTAAAATTTCGAAAATACCATGTACAGTATTCTTTGATGACCACACATTAATGAAATTCGACCATCGATTTGCGTCATCCACCATCACGTCCTATTCGATCATCTATCAATGAAATTTCATTATCGATTTGCATCCAACACCTCCAACCTTGAAATGAAGGTGTTGTAATTATCAAAGTTTTTGCATTTATAGCACGTATGTCTTGCTAAATTTTCATGAAATTAAAAATATTTAGCGGTTAAATGAAGCACTAATGAGATTTATACTAGTAATAACAAAATTTTTGTAATATTTAGAGATTAATGCTAGTATAAATGTGTAATAGCAATTGCTCTTTTGTATATAGTAATAACACTGTTTCTTCTATTAATGCTAGCTTAAATTTTCCGATTATCCGAAATGAATACATGAAGAAGCCTTATCTTCTTTAATAATTTCAGTATCTTTTTACGCAACTCTCCTCCTCTTCGTTATAATTCCAAAATTAATATGCATATTTTAGCTTCTTCGTCGTCATTATCGCTGCCTTTTCTTCATTCACCTCCTAGTAATCAAACCCATTTCAATAAATCTTCCGTATTGTTCAAATTCAGGAATCCCCAATTTTGTTCCTGTCGTTTTCCAGCACTTCTATCCCAAACACGATCAGATCAGGTATTATATAGAAGAAACAGTGTTAACACGGCATTCAAATGTATTTGGTGTACTTGTTGATTTTGATGGTTTTTATATGGTAGAATGTGAGTGGAGGAGAAGATGCAGACGAAGTGCTTGATGAATTGCTTAGAAAACATGGGAAGGTTGTGTACAGAAGTGGCGATCAGAATAAATCTATTGCCGAGGTTGATGATGATGCTGAAAGCTTGTCCTGTAAGCTTTCATATTTCATATTGAATTTCTTCAGGCTGTTAGAAACTTGTTGAGATTTGTCTTCAAACTATTCTCATCAGATATGTGTAAGCATTCACCCCAAAATATATTACAGTACTTAGATGGGAATCATTTAAAACACTTTTTCCTGATAAAGGGGTCATTTTTTTCATGATTTTTAAAATTGCCACGGGGAACCGAAAAATTCAGCCTTTAAAAATAAAATTACTTAATTACCCTCTTTCTACAAGCATGCAGAATTCAAATGGTAGCCTAGAGCTGTCAATGGATACCCGAAAAATCCGAAATCCGTCTGCATATATTCCAAAAGCGGATAAATATTCGATATCCGGAAAAACGGACGCGGATGCGGATACGAAGGCATCCGAATCCGAAAATTATCCGTTTGGTATTTTTCAAGTTTCTAGTTTAAATTACGTGCATTTTAGTACAGTGAAAAATATTTATTTATTGTTTTATTAAGTTTGAAGTTTATATTATACACACTAAATGCATATTAACTGCTCAAAACTATTTATTATTATCATATTTGTTTATTTTTAACACTTCAATAATTAATGGGATTGAAAAAAGTTTATATTGAAGTAAAAAAATTCATTTATGTTTCATGATTTATCGGTCGTTAGCGGATATGTTAATTATCTGATATCCGTCCATACCCGTGGATGTGGATATTCGATATCTGAAAATGATTTCGGATGTGGATACAGATATGACACTATCCGTATCCGAAAATATCCGTTGTTAGGCCTAACAGCAGGGCCATGACGTGTTTTTAGAAAAAAATGGATGGGTTCCTACCTTATCTGCAATACCATGCCGTTTTTATATAGATTTTTTGACAGATTGGTGCTTTTTATTCTCAAAATTTTGATGGTATGTTATCAAATTGCTTAAGGATGTTAAAATAGTAAAGTTTTCGGGTTGGAGCACTCCACGTCATGTCCTACCCGTGAAATTTTATTTTACCCGGAGTTCCCTAAAATTATTCTCTTCTTATGCAGAAATTGATTCATTTCAAATAATCCAAATTCCGGTAGGCTACTGTTTCAGTTAATTTATGAATGAATAGTTGGATCGTAGTTCAATGTTAAGAATTTTGTTGCGCAAAACCTAACAAAGGATGAATACCTTGTGAAAGTTTATCCTAAGATCTTATATCACTTAGGACACAAAGGGATAATATTAGATAGATAATAATATTTGAACACAAACAATGATAATAGTTACAAAACATACAAACCAATCAAAAAAGAATCAACACACAAGATCCCGCCCAACCATCCTTTATATTGGTTCTCAAAAACTACTATTTAGAATTAATCTACCAAATAAAAGTTATAAAATAAAAATAGAATCAGTAATCTAATAGGGAACATAGTCTTGATATCTAGCCATTTTGGGTGTTTGGGGAAGAACAAAGCTAAAAGAAGAGGTAACACTAAATATTTGTTCACATTTTTGCATATTCTTTGATAAAAAATGAAGACTATTTATAGCAATCAATTACTTGATGTCCAAATCAACTTGTATATAACAAGTAAATTGATTGATACAACTAGAGAAAGAAATATGCATATTCATATATGTTTATTAATTTGGGAAAAGTCTAAATTTACTCTTTTTTCTTTTATATATTTGTTTCCTCTTCAAAATATTATTTTGTATCATATAAATTTAACGCTTCACCTTGATGCAAAATCACATATGTATAATCATACACTTGATTTCCACCTCAACCAAACCATCTCTTCAAAATGAAAAATAAAAAAGCAAGCCGATCGAATAAAAATAACACACTCAACCTACCATTTTTAGATCAATCACAGCTCTTGAGCTCATGTTCTCACTCGCACCAAATCATAAACTGTTTCCACCAGCAATAAGTGATGCATCCCCACCGTGAGGTACACCACAACAACTCGGTCTTAAGAGCATTTGTAATATCACAAAGATCTTCATACAACCTTTGTGGATTTCCCAACTCGACATCCCTTTATTACCTGATTTGAGCTCCCTACAAGATCATCGTCGATGCCTTTAGTATTAGCAACATGAAGACCACTGTCGGAAATATAATCATCAATACGATCATTACAAGCAGTGCACATATTAAACTCTTCACCTACCTGTGAACTAAGCTCTTCAACTACCACTCGTTGTCTACCACACAACCAACAATATATAAAGGTTTCCATCATTCAATACTCCACTCATCACAATTTGATCATCCTTTAACGCTTTCAAAACTCCATTTCGAGTTTCATAGGTGTAACCATTGCGATCTAGCCATCCAAGAGAAATGAGATTATGCGAACTATTGGCTGTATATCTCACGCCCTAGACATCTCTAACTATACGATCATGCATATGAAACCGGATAGATCCAATACCATAAATCTTATACACTTTATATTTGTTGCGCCTATGATTTTTTTTATAACAATATAAATACAAACAATACCTTTCGACATAACTTTACCATAAGAGACATTTTTCTTCAATCGTATGTCCTTGAGTCTCTTGCTACTATAGTCCCATCTTGAAATGATTCACAATTGACCTTTCCTTCTATGCACTTCATTCAAGAGACTACTCTTAGCAGTATGCAATGAGATAGTTCTATTAGCATTGGAGTTACTCAATGAAACAACTGATGTTTCACAACTCTCTGAAAGTGAACTCATCAACAAAAGAGCTTATAATGCATCATCAAATTTAACATCCATACTTGTCGACTAATTTAGTACATATTGGAATTTGTTGATATACTCTACCATAGACTTATCTCCATTCAGTCTCAACTAAATCGATTTTCGAATGAGAAAAGCCACTAGCAGCACTTTTCAACTCATATAAAGATATCAACTTGTCTCACAAAGCCTTCATGGATTCACGACTAGCCAAATGGTGAAATCGAATCATCAAGGTAGTAGCAAATCAATACCACCGTTTTCTTGTCCAGCTTCTTCCACTTTCCCTCCTTTGTATTTGAGGGTCTTTTCCCGTCATCTCAATCGGCTCATGAAGATCATCGAGTTATAGAACATCATTCATTTTAGGCTTTCAAATACCCCAATTTCTCCATTTAAGAGAGCAATCTTCTAAAAGGAAATTATATCTAACGTCTCAACAATTATCTAAATTCAAAATTACCTTTAGCTTTGCGATGATTTAGCTCTGATATCAATGTGTTAGAATTTTTGTTGTGCAAAACCCAACGAATGATAATTATGTTGCAGAAGCTTATCCTAAGATCTTATATCATCCAAATCACAAAAGAATAATATTAAATAAATAATAGTATAAACACAAACAATAATAATGATAGATCCAAAACGCCTAAACCAATCAAAAAAGAACAAGCACACAAGATTTCATTCAATCATCTTTTACACTGATTTGGAGAAGATCAAAGTTAGAAGAACATAGAAGCACTAAATATATTTTTCACACTTTTTCACACTCGTGGATAAAGAATGAAGGCTATATTTATAATAAACAATTATTTGATGCCCAATTCAATAGGTATATAGCAACAAGTAAATTGAGTAATCCAATTAGGTAGATAATTATGCACCCATACATATATAAATTTGAAAAAGTCCAAATTTATTCTTTCATTCTTTTCTATATTTATTTCCTATTCTAAATGTGATTTTGTTTCACATAATGTTAAACATTCAATTATAATACTAGGTTAACATGATACTTTGTCTTTTTTGCAATACATTATGTATTTACATATTATGTAGACACAAACACGTCATATGTCCAACTATTCAAGTCGGGGTAAGCATGGATAGTGAGATATTTTTTGAAAACTTAGTAAATCAAGCATCACACGCAAACCTCAAGGATGTGTGTGGAATGGTTTACAGGAACACAAGTCATGGTTTCAAACAGCTCATTGTTCCTCTTTGCATGATAAAACCTAAACAATCTATTAGAGGCTAGGGTTTGTATCTCTCATATAACACAAATCCCTATTTCTCAATATAGATCATTAGCCACTATCTAGTCTATTAAAATTTTAGAATAGTATTTGATAATTTTGATTTGTTGTGGACTACTAATTAGCAAATTAATAAGCATAGTTAACTAAGTTAAATCATGACAAGATTGCTTAATGATTGTAGTTCAATTCAAGACGTTTGAATGTTTTTCATTTAAAGAATAAAAATTTCTTCGTTGTTTGAAAAACAATAAGGATCGTAAATTGAATTTAGGTACAAATGTAACCGACGGTGGAAACTAAGAGTAAATGAAATCAAATATAAAAAACGTATAGGAACGAATTTGACTTTTAAACGGAATGAAATGAGAAATTATAGCCAAAGGAACGAAAGAAAATGGCAGAGAAATTGTTCATATGTTTAATTTTTTTACTTTAGATTTATGATGGTTTCTAACATTTTACTATAATCTTCCATGTTCGTAATCAATATATTATGGTGCACAAATGTTTCTTTTGAAGTCAGGTCATATTTTTTCACGTCGTCCAATATTTAAACATTTTCACTGGTAATTTCCCTTGAATAACTATTCCACATAGTGATAACTTCAAGTCAAGACCGGATCCAGTGTGTATCGGTTCTAGATGGGTTGAGTTTTTTTTTTGATTCAAATTATACATTTAAAACTCTAGACTCAACCTGAGATTCAATTTTGGGTCAGGTTAGGTTAATTCAGGTCCGATCAGGTAATAACATTAAAAATGCATGTATTTTTGTTTTTGATTGGATTATTCGGTTTGGGTCAGCTCGGGTCAGGTTTGATTAGGTCTTTATTGTATTTTTCGTCATCCAAGCTCGAACCGAGACCCATCATGTTTTGGTCGGGTTTGAATTTTCACGAGTTGGTTCGGATTTGCAGTTCTCGGTTCGAATTGCCAGCCCTAGCTGATGCCTAGTCCGAAAAGTGAACTACAGATAATATTATTTCGATATTAATTTCTTAGCATTTCATTGATCACTTTGCAAAATTTACCACTTACAATTGTTATAACACAACATAATTTATTATTATCCATTGCACGGATAACGATTGTGAATATTCTTCTCTAAGCCATTCAATTCATTTCTTTAATTTTCTCAACCCATATCATAACAAGATAATATATAGCCATGTTTCGTTTAACTCTTTGTCAACAAAAAATTGAATTAAGTAAGAATTTACAAAACGAAGATGATACGAAATATGGTTCTCAATTAGAGTTTCTCTTATTGTTTATATTACTCATGTTTTTTCCTCTCTAGTTACTTTAGAAAATCAAACTTTGACATATATTACATCGTTATACCATAAAAGAAGCTATTTCCAAAAATGCCATATATAGAACTTAAGTGACTCATATGTGTAATTATTATTTTACCAGTGCAAAGTAACATAAAAGAAGAACGCAAAGAAAGCAGTGAGTGAAGCAAGGGGTCAAACGTATGGAAATCTATATTAAGTACGAAGGGGTGGAAAAAATGTCTATAGGATAGCTAAGCTCCGTGAGAAGAAGACGAAAGACTTCGATCAAGCTAACCGCATCAAGGACGACAATAATAGACTTTTCGTGAAGAACGATGAGATAAAAAATAGATGGAGAAATTACTTCTACATGCTATTCAATGAAGAAGGTGATAACACTACGATCGAGCTGGACGACTCTTTTGATGACACAAGTAGACATTTTGTTCGAGTAATTCAAAAGTCCGAGGTAAAGAAGGCGCTAAAACAGATGAAAGCAGACAAGGCGTTGGGGTTTGATGACATCCCTATTGAGGTGTGGAGATGCCTTGAAAATGAAGAGATAACCTGGCTAACTAAGTTGTTTAATAATATTTTCAAATCAAATAAGATGCCAGATGAGTGGAGGAAAAACATATTAGTTTCAATTTTTAAGAATAAAAAAGATATCTAAAGTTGCATAAACTACCGAGGAATTAAGCTTATGAGTTATACAATGAAGCTTTGGGAGAGAGTCATTGAACATCGATTAAGAAGGATGACAAGCGTGTCAAAAAATCAATTTGGTTTATGTCTGGAAGGTAACCACATAGGCGATTTTCTTGATAAAACAACTTACGAAGAGGTTTAGGAAACAAGAGAAAGATCCGCACATGGTATTTATCAGTTTGGAGAAAGCTTATGAAAAAGTAACAAGAAATGTTTGAAAGTTTGTGTGGATCGGTTGTATGGATAAATATATTAATTTAAAAACTTGTGTGATATAGCAGCGGAAAATAGTCGATAATTAAAAGAAATGTAAAGCGGTAAGTAAATGACACCAGATATTTTTATACTGGTTCGAACTTCCCGTTCTACGTCCAGTACCAGACTCCTTCTGGATTTACTAACACTCTCGCTTCATCCGAAAGAATAGGCACCTGAGCAACCAAATAGGATTTCAATACACTTGTCCAAGCAGTCGAACGGGACTTTCAATATAAAGTATTTAGTTTCTTGACTTGATGTGTTCTTGAATAACACCGATTAGTCGATATAGTACACCCTTCTTATAATCTTCTCCTTTGTGGTATGTAGTGTTTGTACGTGAAGAGAATGAAAGATTTAAATAGAATTCTCAATAGAATGCTTGTATGAACGTTTTAGAAAGCAAAGACTATAGAGAGTAGAATCAAAATAGGATAGAAAGAATTGTAATAATTGTTGTTGAAATGAATTTGATTCTTGGCTATATTTATAATGAATCAAGAGTTGTTTTCTTACATGAAGAGTAGTACTGAAAAGAAACGGAAACAACCCTTGAAGTTGAGTTGTTTCTCTTCTTTGAAGAGACGAATCTCTTCATTAAAAACTAGCCGTTATATGAATTCAGCGGACTGAATGCAGAAGATTCAGTCGTCCGATTCAAAACGGAATATAAACAGGGCAAAAGACGGTACATTCAGCCGGCTGACTCAGTGAATTCAACCGGCTGAATATTATGGTAAACTTAAATTTACCCAGTATTCAGGCGGTTGAATAGCTGTAGTCAGCCGGCTGAAATCTGTGTCTTGTGTATGTGCATATTTTTAAGATACTTGTCAATTTTGTTTTGCAACATACCACTTTGGAGAGATTTCAACATATTTCTAACTAGACTCAGAAATAATAAAACGTCTAATCTATTTTCACGTATTTCTAAATCCATTCTTCAAAGGTTTAACTTCTCCTGCAAATTTGGTTAGTATACAATAATAATATAGCTTATATAGTTGTCACATTCAAAATCGGAGATTTCTGGATCTTAACATTCTTTCCTTTTTGATGATGACAACTATGTAAGTATAATGCAATATAATTCAGAATATACTCCTACTGATTTGTTGCTCCCCCTATCGATATGATTTACCTTCTCCCCCTTTGTCGTTGACAAAAAAAGTAGTCGATAGAAGGTAAGCATAGATATGATAAATAGAAATATCTTAAGCACATAGCACATCACAATATTCAACACTTATAAACGACATTTTAGCAAAGTTATGTAATTTAGCATAGTTATATATATGTATAAAAACTATGTAGTAAAACATCACATAACTAACACTATATCGACATCATAGAAACATCACAAAATATTATAGAACAAGCATAGACATATGCTTTTTTTCAAAATTAAAGATTGTCGCAAATTAAACATACACATACAACAGAATAATGTTAAACCACAGAAGTTTACAGCTAAGTTATCACAAACATTTTAATCAGAAAATCAGGAAAGAAATACTTAAAAGTTGAAAAGAGATAAAATAAAATTCATACGAAAATGTTTCATTCTTCATCCGTAATATCCCATTCAAGAGTAGTCAAATCTTCAACCACTCCGGTAGAGGTTGACGAAGAACAAGATACATTTTTTCATATTTTGTTCAAGAAATCCTTTATAGAGTCAAATTTCTTATTTGTGGATTTTTCGAACTTTTCTATGCGTCGATTAAGCTTTACTTGATTTTTAGCTATTGTTTTTAGTGCATTCTTGGGTTTGGAATTGGGGTCGATCTCATGAATGTCATCGTTGCTTTCATCTTCTTCTTCTTTGGGTTGATGAGAAGAGGATGCAATTTCCGTGTTTCGGGGTTGAGGAATACCTTGATTATGGTTTTCAACCCATTTTTGAAATGAGATGATATCATGATGAGGAAAAACTCGAGGAAGACCCATTAAACTTATAGTTTTAGCTCCAATTTCACTTATAGTCGAATAGTCGGATTCGGGAGTCGGTACACCAAAATTTAAAAGTATCCTCATGATATATGCACTGTAGTGAATTGTTTTATATCTTCTTCAAATGTTGACATTTGAAAATTCGTCCATTATTATTTTTCCCCTATTCACTCGTTGTTGTGAATATAATGCATATAGTGCTTGAAAACATGTTTATAAATCTTTTCGTAGCTACCGGTTCTTGGTTGTAATGATCTTATCAAGGCTCGGTGAATTAATCTTGCCTTTGGCCGTAAAGTGCTAGTTCGAAGATCATGCATATCGTCGGATAAGAATAGATGAGAGACTTCATCTCTTCGGACCACATCAACATCAACATCAACATCATAAATGTCAATGCCGAAGGATGGACAACAAAGTATATGTCCTAATCGTTGCAAAGAAAGAAAAAATTTCACACCACATACCAAAGTCCACACGCAATCTTCCGTATTATGAAGGTTGTGATGATCTAAATTCATATTCGCAAAGAAGAGCTTGACTAGCAAGTGATCAATTTTTACATTATTTGGATCAAAACCAATTAAAGTATCGATTTGGTTTACCTCGGCAAATTCCAAAAAATTGTATCTAGTCTATCGACATGAGCAAATGTTTCTTTATAATCAATTCCTTCTTCTTGATTATATCCTTGAGCTACTAATCTAGCTTTATTTCTAGTTATATTTCCTAGTTCATCGGCTTTATTTTTGAAAATCCATTTAGTGCCGATGACGGTTTGATTTTCTGGTCTAGGAACTAAATCATATACATCATTTCGTTCAAATTGATTTAGTTCTTCCTACATTGCTAAAATCCAATAATCATATGTTGAAGCTTCTTTAGCATTTTTAGGTTCTGTAGTAGAAATAAAAGCTATATGACCCATTTGATTTAGTTGATGTCATGTTTTTACATTTTCGTTAACTTCACTAATTATATTTTGAATTGGATTATCTTTAAAAATTCTTGGTGGAGATTTCAACACGTTTTCTAGATGATTTTCTGAAGTATCATTATCCATAGTTTTATTTTCAGAATTCTGTTCAATAGTCCCAAACTCCTTCTGGATTTACTAACACCCTCGCTTCACCCGGAGGAATATGCACTTGAGCAACCGAACATGATTTCAATACACTTACCCGAGCAGCCGAACGGGACTTCCAATACAAAGTATTTAGTTTCTTGACTTCATATGTTCTTGAATAACACTGATTCGTCGATATAGTACACTCTTCCTGTAATCTTCTCATTTGTGGTATGTAGAGTCATCACATAACCATAAGTTATCTGATATTTTTTAATATGGATAACAATAATCACTCTAATTTCACTTAAAGACAATCCACTGTACGACCTCCACTATTTAATGGTCTAAACTATGCTTACTGATCAACTAGGATGAGAGTTTGTATACAATCAAACGGGTTTGATGCATGGAACATTATTCAACAAGAATATAATGTTCCTACTAATGATTTTGCAAAATGGTCTAACACTCAAAAATTAGATGCTTCTGCAAATGTGAAAGCAATGAACATGTTATTTTGTGCACTAGATAAGAATAAATTCAATAGAGTTAGTATGTGTGTTACTGGATATGAAATATGACGCACACTTAAAGTTACACATGAAGGTACTAACAAAGTTGAACAGAGTAAGATATCTATGCTTAAGAATCAGTTTCAAAACTTTAGAATGAAGCAAAATGAGACCATAAATGATATGTACTCTAGATTTCAAGACATATATCATTCATTTTTGGCACTAGGAGAAAAATATATAGATTTCGATATTGTGTCAAAAATACTCAACTCTCTCACGGATGAATGGAAAAGAAAAGTCTTAACTATCGAAGAAGCTAACGATCTTTCTACCATAAAACCAAAGAAGTTGATAGGAAATCTAATGTCATATAAAGTAAATTTGTAGGCAAGAAAAGTACAAGCACAAGACCGTAAAACAATAGCATTTCAAGCCGAGAAAGAAGAATCAGACGATGAAGATGTTGAGGATATGGTATTCATAGACAAACATTTCAGAAAATTCCTGAAATTTAGAAAGAAGAAAAACTTTGGAAGCAATAAAGGTCAAAATAACTTTCCTTCAAACTCATCTCTGAAATGCTACGAGTGCAATCAATCAGGTCACATAAAAAAGAACCGTCTGGAACTCAAGAAAAACAAAAACGAGAAACGGTTCAGAAAGAAAAAGTAAGCTTTTTCAGTTACTTGGGATGATTCCGACTCTTCGTCATCCGATAGTGATAGCGACACCGAACAAGCTAATGTGTGCTTCATGGCATCTAAAAACGATGCAAGTGAATTCTCTTTTGATGATTAAATAGAAGTAAACTCTGAATTGTTAAAAACAATTAAGAATCAGAAACGATCAAATAAAGATATATTAGCAAAATTAAATCGGAGTGAACTGGAAGTAGATATGTTACAAGATGAGAAAAACTTCTTGAAGAAGAATTAATAAAAATTCAAGAATCAGAAAGAAGTTTATCTTCTCAACTCATAATAATTGAAAAAGAATTAAAATCGTTGAAAAACAAGAATATTATAGTAGCTATAGAAAATCATGATTTGAAAAGCAATAATAAAATCTTAGAATTAGAAATAGAGAGTCTAAAGAACAAACTACAAAGTATTACAAAGAATGTTTCGAATTTTAACAAAGAAAGAGAGAATTTCTCTAAAATTATTGAAAATTCCCAACATACTTCAAGTAAGAGAGGTTTGGGTTATGGCAAAGCTAGTAGTTCTGAAAAATTATATTATTTGTTATATGATAGGTTTAAAAAGAATACTACAAAAAAACTATAGTTAACACTACTAATCAGAAAACTATCAAAATATGGGTACCAAAAAACAACAATTATTACAATTCTTTCTATCCTATTTTGATTCTACTCTCTATAATCTTTGCTTTCTAAAATATTCATACAAGCATTCTATTGAGAATTTTATTTGAATCTTCCATTCTTTTCACCTACAAACACTACATACCACAAAGAAGAAGATTATAGAAAAGGTGTACTATATCGACTAATTGGTGTTATTCAAGAACACATCAGGTCAAGAAACTAAATACTTTGTATTGGAAGTCTCGTTCGGCTGCTCGGGTAAGTGTATTGAAATCCTGTTTGGTTGTTCAGGTGTCTATTCCTCCGGGTGAAGCGAGGATGTTAGTAAATCCAAAAGGAGTTTGAGACTGGACGTAGAACGGGAAGTTCGAACCAGTATAAAAATATCTGGTGTCATTTACTTACCGATTTACATTTCTTTTATTTATCGACTACTTTCCGCTGCTATATCACACAAGTTTTTAAATTAGTATATTTATCCATACAACCGATCCACACAACTTTCAATGTTATGTGATGGGTTCTGGAAAGGAAGAGAGTCTCAACAAAGTACATTACCTTTATCAAGCATATGTACGATCCTATTGTGAGTAGTGTCAGAACATGCGAGGGTGAAACCAATTACTTTTCCATTAACATAAGATTACATCAAGAGTTAGCTTTGAGCCCTTACATTTTTGCGCTAGTGATGGATGTGGTGCTAATTGACGAAAGTAGGATTGTGGTTGATAGACAACTGGAGCCGTGGAGACAGACTTTAGAATCAAAAGGTTTTAGACTTAACAGAACTAAAACCGAGTATATGAAGTGTGAGTTCAGCCGTGTCAGGTCAGATGATAGAGATGTCACTTTGGCCGGACAAGTAGTGCCCAAGAAGGAATCCTTTTGATATTTAGGATCAATGTTGCAGTATGATGGTGAGATCGATGAAGTTGTTAGTTTTAGAATTTGAGTGAGATCGTTGACATGGCGATAAACATCTGTCATGCTCTATGATATGAAAGTTTTACAGAAGCTTAAAGGAAAATTCTACATAACGGCAATTAGACTTGCGATGTTGTATGGTGCAGAATGTTGGTCTACTAAAATCCAACACGTTCAGAAGATAAGTGTAGCAGAAATGCATATTTTGCGATGGAGCTGCGGTCATACAAGAAGAGACCGAATTAAAAATGACGATATACGTGATAAACTTGGAGTAGCATCAATTGAAGAGAAGTTGGTCCGACACCGCTTAAGATGATTTGTATATCTCCAACGAAGGCCTCTCGAGGCACATGTGTGCGTTGGAATTATAAGCCACATCGAATATTCAAAGAGAAGTAGAGATCGACCAAGGATGACACAGGAGAAAGTAGTAAAAATATATTTGAAGTATTGGAATATATCCGAAGAGCTACTGTCGAACAAGAGCGCGTGGAAATTAATGATTCACGTACCAGAACCATAAGTTAGGAGTTTTTTTCATTAGGGTTGGTTTAGGGACAGTGTTATAAGTTTTAGATTATATGACTAGTTAATAGGAGCCTAAGACAGTGTTTGGTCTTCGGGCAATATTGCTATTGCTATCATTGTTACTATTAATATTACTATTATATCATCATGGTTTTGTGTATATATATTATTTTTATATTTATTTTTATTTTATTTAGTTATTGTTGTTATTTTTAGTTTACTTATTTGACTTTATTTTATTATATTTATCATAGTTTTTATCGTTGTTGTGTTGTTACGACTTTTAAATTAACTTTGTCATTTAGTTTTGGGTTCCATCTCTAGTCGATCCTAACTTGTTTGAGAATAATGACTTTGTTGTTGTTGTTGTTTTGATCATTTGAAAATTTTGAAAATTCGGTTCGGCTTCAAAAATCCCCGAATTTATACTTTAATTCCAATTTAAGAATTGTAATACCTTTATTACATAGATACTTTGATGAATATTACAAACAAAATGTGTACTCTATTTATATAGAGAAAATGAATGAAATAATTCAATCATAAATTGGTTGCTTTCATTTTGACGGATTTTTTTTTGCGGTATGTTTCTTAGTCCACTTCGAGATGAGTTTTTTGAAGTACATACTTAGTAATAAATTGAATGCTTGTTCAAATATATCATTATTTTAGGCATGTTTTTATTTTATTTTTTGTGGACTTGATTCAGATTCTGTTCTTTCTGATTTGCGATTCTGATGTGGTATTGACTTTCTTGGATTAGCTCAGTTTGGATGTATAGCTTTCTTCCTCTCATAATTGTCAGTCCTAGAAGTTTTCATTATCATTGTCGTCACAACTTTTACTGTGAGAAAGCATTTTTAGAAGGACACCAAGACATTATTATGAAAGTGGAAATTAGCCACAATGGCTTCTTTAGCAAGTGCAATTAGTTTATAGGATACACAAATGAAATAATTAGTTTCTAAGGCCTAAAAACCTATGAAATTATGCCCTTGAAAGTAATTGGACTGCCGATTTTGTCCTTAAAAGTAATTATTCTGCTAACTTTGGCCTTGAAATTAATTTACATGAATGAGTGTCCTAGAAAATAATTGGACTGTAAAGTTTGTCCTTCTAGTGAAATGTCCCATTATGAAACTGATTAAAAGATGTGAAATGAATGATGTTTGGATGACTTTTATACAACAATGTATTGCTAGATTTCTTTTAGAACTAAGAAACCATTCCAAGAAAGAGTAACTGTGAAGTCGGGAAAAGTTTGTTTGTAAACAAATTATGCTTTGTAGTTGTGTTGTATTTAAGCTTTGATAGAAAACTTCCGTGGTTATACTTTTTGAACACATGTTAATAATATTGCAAAATTTATTGTGTTTATAATTAATAATTGGAATTCCAAGACTATTTTGGCCCTTCTAACCAAATTTTCGGCATCCGTGTTGGAGTAAAATCAATAACTACTTATGTAGTTTTTCTTTCTTTCTTTCTTTTCATTTTTATAACATGTTAGTGAGGATACTTAGTTTGGACATATGCACCAATATATGGTACTTAAGTGAATCGTTAGTTGACGTGACATTATACTAACAACTAAATGCAAACAAACTAATCACTTTATGGTCTTATGGCCTATGAACTTGTGTAGTGTACTATTGTGTGGCCCGTGCATTGCACATGATGATAGTGTAAAGAAATATGTGAATTCATTTTTTATAGAATTTAATCTCTATTTTATGAACAAATAACAACTAAGTTGATTTCATGTATTTAAAACCCAGATTAATCAATTTTAGTTGAGACGTTAAATAAAATTTGAATTTGCTACTTATACATAACAATCATATTGAGATATATGGTTGATACTTGAAAAGTTCGTATTTAAATTATTGAAATAGTTGATAAGTTTAAAAATGTGAAAAACATAAATGAAAATATATTGTTGAAATTTTTGAAAATATTGATAACTTAAAACATTGACAAAGGGATTAAAAAACAGACGATATGAATATTAATGTAAATAGACCAAGGAGAGAGTTAAGAAGAGCATATTAAATGTTTTTATTTACCAGCAGTTAATGGACAGATAAATATAATAACAAGTGAAGGATAAAAATATAATGAAATAGCTTTGTTGGACCTCGAACTCATGACCTCGAACCATCAATGGGGAGATGTAAAAAAATACCGAATCTAAAGTTAATAGTGTCGCATTATCAGGGAAAGTGATTAACCATATAATGAGGAGCGTTCAGTAACACTCCAAATAGTGCATCACTCCACTAGCCTTTTGATTTTCAGGAAAAGTTCCGATTTAAATAATAATTGCTTCTTTCTTCCTACTACACGCTATTTAAATCGAAACTTGTGGTGGAAAGTAGGAGGCTAGTGGGGTGCTGCACTATTTGATATTTGATGTGTCATTGAATGCTCATCTTATACGATAATTATAAGTCAAAGTATTGACAAAGCCCAAGACCCGTAAAAGGTATATGATGTTCTTTAAAATATTGCATGTTGATAGAATTCTTCCTTTGTTATTTTTACTGTTAAATGTGATTTGTAAGTAGATTAAGTGAAGTCATGCGGCCGAGTTACCGTCTGGAAGGGACAGTCTTAGGTCACATTTTACCATAAAATATATCTGTTATAATAAAAGATTCCGTACCCAGCATTCTCAATGAATAATAAGTAAACTTTGCATCCATTTTGATGAAATGCTCCATGAATAATAAGTAATCTTTGCATCCATTTTTGATGAAATGCTCCATTATTTCACAATTATTAAACACTTGCATGGAATGCGGATATGGGTGTCCTCTTAAGTAAACAGTAAATTAATTTCTGGACACTGTTT
This sequence comes from Allium cepa, assembly GCA_030765085.1. Taxonomy (NCBI): domain Eukaryota; kingdom Viridiplantae; phylum Streptophyta; class Magnoliopsida; order Asparagales; family Amaryllidaceae; genus Allium; species Allium cepa. The sequence goes on along the minus strand of CM060941.1, from coordinate 292,734,097 downwards.
GATGTTCAAATAAAAAACGGTAGTAACCTATAACACTCTACAAAGTCATAGGGTGTTGGGGGTTGATGGAAGAACTGAACGACTTTTGGTATAACTAAGCTTTTGGTAGACTAATTCAAACAAAATATTGAAGTTTCTTTGATCCAAAGGGCCATGTTAATATATCCATCATAACGCTTATTGGTAAATGGTAATAAGCAGATGAATACAAGGCATGAAAACAAATACTAATACTGAATGCTAATCTTCATAGTAAAAAAACTGATACTGTAATGGCCTAAATATCGACAAGGATTCATGACATGGCTTATAAGTCATAATGTTGTTGACACTCACTCACTGGTAAAACTGTTTGTTCGAAATAGAACCACCATTGCTATTTCATTTTCTTATGTTCTAACTGTATTATTTTTTGTAGTTGCTGTTTCGTTAGCAAAAGTTGCAAGCGATGTCAAAGCTGGAGATATCCGTGTTTTATTTGTGAAACCTCTAGTATACTGGACTCGATTTTTCATCATTGCAACTGCCTTCTCTCGCCCTCAAATAGATGCCATTGGGTATGTAGCCAAAATTTATCTTTACCAATACCATTTTTCACCATCACAAAGCTTTAAATAATTTAACAAAGTACAATCTTGTAATGTAGGTCAAGAATAAGAGACACAGCTGAAAAGCAGTACAATAGAGTTGCATCTGGTGACACAAAACCCAACTCTTGGACTTTATTAGACTTCGGTAAGTCATTCGTGCTTACAGAACTTTGAATTCTAAATTTAATATTTTTTGGCATATAAATAGTTTCTAAGTCAGATAATGTAAAGCTACTTTTGCAGGTGATGTAGTTGTACATATATTTCTTCCTCAGCAGAGAGAGTATTACAACTTGGAGGAATTTTATGGCAATGCTACACAAATTGAACTTCCATTTGATCAAACTCCCTTAAGAAATTGAGATACAGACACTTCCAGCAGAAAATCTGAATAGTTAGTTATGCCATAAAGCTTATGTTTTCATAAATGCAGGGAAGACATCTCCTTTAAAAACAAAGATCAACATGGAAATACGAGGAACAATTTGAGAATTCAATTGTAAGAAGAAGATGAAGTGGAGTTGTGAATGACCTGTTGCATTGTTGGTTTGTTAATCGCCATATTTTTAATGTTGTGGCTTCTCTCGGATGATTTTAATATTGTTATTGAAACAGGGGTGAGTGTAAAAGTGTAGTTGAAGATATAGTTCTTTATGTAATTGTTATTCGACTATGTTAATTCATATCATGAGCACAAAATTTAAGCTGTCCATCATTTCTGCAGTACACAACGGTTGGTTAGGACAGTTCTGCTAACCCCAGCTGCTTTTCTTTGCCCTCCATTAAGTTATAAAGTGTTGTTATTCTAAATTTGCTATCAAGTCTTTTGTTAATTTGAAAAATCCCATGTAATGCCAACGTGATTGGCACAGTCTATTAACACAAATTAATCATATTCATAAATAAATAAAATGCAAATGCTTAGCTTGAAGATTTTTCATAAAAGAAACTAATTTTAAAGAACCTTGCTTAGATTGAAAGCACGTCTGTTGGCAGGCGGAAGATTCATTTGAACCAGATCGTTCGATCTGAACAAAGTTCAGTATGACTGTATGAGAACCTCGCGCGCTTTGAGCAATGCGCTTCCATCAAGTGGTAGTATTTTTAGAAATTGTAGGGTTACCAAAACTTAGAATGATGTAGTTTTCATTTTTTTTAATAAAATAAAAATTGATGTGTGTGGCGGACTAATGGAAAATGAATGTGAATTGACTCCGTTAATAATTCATTCCTATCACGTTTTCACGAGTGAACAAATAACCGGTGTGTTGGAAAATTGTATATGCGCATATAGACGGAGTAAGGTGAACCATAATAATGTGAATTTTCATTAGATGTCATTCTAATGTTTAAACAACAAACAATGTGGAAATAACTAAAACTTCGTACATAATTTGATCATATCTTGTAAATCTACAAATAATATTACAAGATTATATTGATAAATGATAAGCGATAAGCTAAATCCATGATTAATTAAAGTCTTAACACATCCTTGTAGTATCCTTTACAAGATAACGACAATGGGTTTCTCTCAAGGTCCAAGTAGAGCTTTTCCATTCTTTCTTGGACAAATTCTAAATGTAGACTCACAAAGGGGAAAAAACAAATAAACTTTTTTAGAAATTAGAAATTAAACCCACAACTTATTACAAAAATTAACATGTTTGAATTTGTACGCAATCATTTTCAAGTCCGCATGTACAAATTTGCATTTTAAAGATGACATTTAAAAAATGCACGTGTAAATTTTTTTGTACGCATGCACGTAGCGCAAATGTACAAATGGGTGAGCTATCAAAAATCAAGTCATTTATGTAATAAATTTGCAATGAACTTGTTTGTACATTAATTTTTTTGATGAGCCTATTTTTAATGTTTATCCTTCTTCTCTAGTTGAGTATCAATCATACCCACTCAATTGGTAGTTAATACATGGTACTAATTTGTGTGCTCTAAATAGATACCTCCCCTATTGAAGCTCGTTAAATTCCGAAACAAATCAAACTTCCTTGAATGAGAAACATATCGATTTCTGAAAAGCTCTCATAAAAATTTCCAAGTATTTTCTTCTTTACCATAGAGGTAGTCCTCATATCCCACAAACTATCAGTCTTAGAGCTATCTCGAGTGAAGATACTGTTATACCATATTTTACCGAAGCACTAGATAAATGCATAGGACCGAAGGGCTAACAAATAGTTCATTCTGAAAGGAAAGATGTACAACCGAAGGAGGGTGATCCAACTACTAACCCCAAAGCCTAAATAACCCCGATAAAGCTATAAGCCTACACCAAAATTATAAAACCCGAAGGGTTGCATATCGAAGAGTCTATAATACTATAGATTTGATTAACTCGGTTTAATTTACAAAAGGCCAAAACCTAGAAGTCTAAACCTAAAGGTCACTATTACATAATTTCTTGTTTAGTTATTTATAAGTACATGCAACTAAATAAGAACTGAAAGCCGTCGGGAGCGGTAATAAGCTAGATATGCATAAGTATTGCAATACTAGGAAAACTCAACCATCTACATGTACTTCCCAGATATAGTTGAAGAGGAGGTGTCCACAAAGTATACATTTGTAATAACCAAGATTTCTGGGCATTGTAACTAATAATATAATTGGGTTAAGTAGTAGGAATACTGAATTTATAAATTGGACAAATGAATCTGATCAAATAAATATTTATATTTGAAATTGTGTTGGGTATATATATACATAGATTTTAAATAGAATTATTATATACAAGTTGGAAATTGTATTTTTTTAAATATATGTATATATCAAATTAAATCTGAAATTTAAATTGAATTTTGAATTTTAATTTGAATTATGAAGTAATTAATGGTTAATTTTTGAATTTAATTATTTAATCAAAGTTTTAAAGTAATGTTTTTAATAACAAAGTTTTCAAATTATTTTGAAAATAAATAAGTTTAAATTAGATGTTAAAGTGTTTTAAATTTCAAAATTGATTTTTAAATTCCTTATTTCCAAATAAGGTTATTGTTATAATTTTGGAATCAAAAATAAAATAATTTATTTATATTTATAATTAGTTTTAGCGAATTCTCTTTTAAAAGGCATACATAAGTATTTATTAATTAAGTAACTTTAATAAATAAGTTATTTTACATTTTAAAATTTAATAAAATTTATTTAAATACTTATGTACATATATGACCATATTGTCACATTTTAATAACACATGTAAAGCTATTAAGCTAATTAAAATGACAAGTGTAAGTGTTAGTGACAAGTGTTTAACAAGTATCTTTATTTTGACAATTTGTTTTTTTTTTTAACTTTAATAAACTTGTTTTCCTTCTTCTTCTCATTCCTTTTCCTTTCTTCATTCCTTTAACTTAATGTCAATCTAAAAATTCAAACTTACAAGCATTATTTTAACCTGAAAACTGAAAGCAAATGAAAATTAAAACCATCAATTGAAAACCTGCAAATTCAAACTTTTTGCAATAGAAGATCAAACTCAGCAAAAATCAAATCCGAGTTTAAATTGCAAACCTGCAACTTAAAAGGGAAGCTCAACATTAATTACAGCACTTAAATCATCAAATTGTAAGCATGCAGTAGGATTTTATCAGCAATCATCAAAGCATATTTTTTCCAGATTTAAAGATTACAAGGCCTGGAAGTACTATAACTTTCTCTGCTTTTGTTCACTGCAATATTAAAGGTGAGAAAATTTAACCCAAAATTAGTTTAAATTTGATGCTCTGTAATGTTTTGTGAAATCCTGTTATGAATGGTATAATCTATGTATGCATGCTTGGTAAAAACCTGAAATCAGAATAATATGAATATATTGATATGCATGTTGGTAAATATAGTAATTCAAATTCAAAAACTGAAGAAATCAAGAATTAAACTCTGATCTGAAGCCTCTGCATTCCTAAAATCTGTGAGTAAACACTCCCTTTTCCAAAACCTGGATCAATTTAAAATATTGATGCTTGTGAATAATAATTGTAACAATGTTGTGATAAATGTTACTTGAATGTGTATGATCCTTGCATGCACATAAACATGGCTGGATTAAGTGTGTATGACTGTATATTCATATACAGGGGTCTCTGTTGGTTTTATAAACCTTAAATAAAATTTCAAAATTTAAAATCATCTTATTTGATCATTGTTTTGGATTAAGTTTCAAAACATAGTTGATTGTTTAAGCATAATTAAGCTTTTAAAATTTTAATTATATGATTTAAATATGAAATTTTACTGGAAATGAGGAAAATACAGTGGAAATTTAGGAATAGGTTGAAATCAAGTGCGTTGATTTGTAAATTCAGGTATAAAATCTGAATTCCCTATTCGAATTGGGATTTTTAAAATAAAAATAATAATTTCTAGTGGAGAGTTGGATGCGCAGTTCTTAGTTAATCAGAAATTGGGTTTTTGTCATTTCCGGTGGTCGGAGAACTCAAGGGAGGTCGGGGTTTTTGTCGAAGCTAGTTTGGCAATCGGGGAGGATGGGAAAAATAGTCAAGAATTTTATGTAGCTCCGTGGTGACGCAACAAGATCGATCTAGGTTTTAGTGGTGGTTTTAAGTTGGGGTTGATTTCGAGTTGATTTCTTCGACTATGGTGAATCGGAATCAGTAAAGATGGGTGGAATGGTAGCGTAGTACTACGGCGAATTTCTAGATTTGATGTCGAGACCTCTGGTGATCGGCGAAGGCGTCGTGTGGTGGATCTTGGTGATCGACCTTGTTTCTGTTTCGTTCGAACAGTTGGATTTTGTTTGCTTTCGAATTTTGTTCTTCTGAATGGTCTGGTGTGTAGAGGGAGTCTTGGACGACTTGTCAGAGGCAAACTCGAAGGTCAGATCATCACTGATGGTGGGTGTAGGTGTACGATGTATCAGCATATCGGTTCTTGTCACGTGAGTATTCTTCTCGGGTTTAAGCTCGAGATAAATCTTATTAGTCTCGAGTATTACTTCGAGTATGGTAGCAGGTAATTGTGTTTCAGGTTGAAGCTTTAACATTTAAAATTATATAAAAAAAAAGAACTGAAGCCGAGACGAGATGAGGGAACTCGAGAATCGGTTCGAGTAAAACATTAATGGGTTCGGTCCCCTGATTAGTTAACAAGTTCTGAAATTAGATAAGAAATAACAAGTTTTTATGTTCAAACTTGATTAAGTATACACAGATTATCATCCATTTAAATTTAAAAATTTTAAGGTTGAGAATAGAATTATTTGAGTTTAAGAATTTCATTATCTATAACCCTTTAAAAATTTATTTTAAATAATCAGGAAAAAATGTAATTAAATACGTTTAAGGATAATTATTAAATTTAGGTATTGATTAAAGGGATAATCAATAATTGGTGAGATTAATTTGTAGTTAATCAATTTAGGTGATTAACTAAGGATAATTATGAGAATAGTTTGAGGACAATTAATTACAGAATGTAATTAATTAAGGGTGATGAATGAGAATAATTAAGAGTTAAAAGGGGGTTGATTAATTAAAAGGAATTAATTAATGGTTAGTTAATTAATGAGTGTGATTCATTAAGGGTTAATCAATCAATGTAAATGATTATAAGATAATTAATTTGGGTAATAATTCAAAGATCAATGCAATTAATATGGATGGGTAAGGTTAATTAATTTGTGAAATTAATTAAGATAAAGTGGTTGATACTAGTTAATTAATTAAATTAAATTAAATTAATCAAAGGTAACTATTGGATATTGAGTTAAGTATAATCACTTAAGGTAATTAATGAGGTATAATTACTTAAAAAATAATAATTAGTGGCTAATTACTGGATGTAATTAGTTAAAGGAAATTACTTGATTAAAGGATAATTACTTGATGGAAGAAATTAAGTAATGATTTCTCAGTGTAATTGAAGGATTAATTTATATAATTAAATCAAGGAGTTGGTTTATTTGAAGGAGTAATTAAGGAGAGTTAATTTCTGATTTTTATTAACAAGATTGATTAATGAATATAATTAAGTTATAGATTAGATATTATATAAAATTTAAGAATAATTTACTAATGAAAGTAATTTGAGAATCATTAATTAATATAATTAATGAAGTGATCAATCTTGCCTATTAATGATCGAATGATGATGAGTGCTTTGGACTGGTTGATACCTCTGATATGAATTGCTTTATGACATGATATGTTGAATGGATGATGATATTGTGATTAACTATCAATTATGAGTTGATGTGAATAAGAATGTTATCTGGTAATTAAGGTTGAATTGTATTTAATTGGATAATTTTGGTTAAGATGACATTGGACTCGAAGAGACCGGAGTTGGGTATTAATAAATTCCCGAAACCACTTCGATTCTGTATAAACTGATATGTGATATAGGTGATGTCTATAACAACTTGTGGAGTTGTAAATTGATATAAGTTACCCCGGGTTTACTTAAGTTGTATGCATTTGTCATTCATGTTAGATGGGTTTACTCACGCTGGGTTCCAGCCTGACCCGGGTGTTACTTTGATGTAATGTTCGGGTCAGACCGAGTATTACAGTTTTTCAAGTAAGGACGTTCTGGAGCTCAGGAGGCGAGCTGGATGGCAGGGACGTATGGAGAGTTTCCACTATGATATTGTATATATCTGAGACATGTTTAATGGTATCTGACCAATGTCGTATAAAAATTGTTGTAACTCTGATATGTCAATGTAAATTGATAGATACAGTTTTCTTTGGTATAACTATTATTTTTGATATTATATTTTATCCGCTGCGTATGTGAAATTCTGTGTTGTGTGCTCTATTTCTTTTCTTCTTTATCTTTTCTTCTTTTTCTAACTATATGGAATTTTCGGGATCGAAACTTCCGGGTCGTTACAACATCAATGATCCATATGATATATCTAAAGCAAGCTAGATTAATATCAAGTGTTAGTAATTCAACATACTAGCTCAATAGTGCAATCCACCCATCGTTCCATGTCCTCTCTAGATGACTATAAATAAGCACTGATCCTAATGCAGAAATGGAATTTTTGAGCAGTACTAAGATAATAAACTATATTTTTCCTTATTAGAGATTTTATAAAAAAAACTCATGAACAACAAACTTAGCTGACTCAGTATTGTAATAGCCTTTCGGAATCGTATAAGACTCTAAAAAAGGAAAGAACAAAGTAGAAGTAGGGATTTAGCCCGAACCACTATAAGTCTTGATGTCTTTTTACTACTTTCGTACTTTACTTTCGACACCACTTACAATGCTTACTCTCGGCCCAGTTCAATATCTTTCTCCTTTGGTGTTAACTCTTAGAATCTAATCTAATAAGTCTTGATAACCCCTTGAAGCATTCGGTATCAGCCTACCAAACCTATAGAAAAAAAGCAACCAACTGAAGCTTGCTCTTGGTCCTTAGGTATTGGTGTTAAGAAAAATCAAAGCAACATTTTGACGCTAGAAGGAGGATCTTTTCCTCTTCGCTTTTTTATCCAAAAATCAACTACGGTCAACTTGTTATGAATAGTTCTAGCAATGAAAGTGACACTGAAGATTTTAGTTCAGAATGGCCTCTCAACCTTCGGATTCGGTTTATTGAAGAAGACAATAATGAACGCTTGGAACTCTTGTTTTGGAAAAAGATAAAAACGAAGAATATGAAATTGTTTATGAACTTTAGGCTCTTCAAATCAGGCAGCTTTCAGGATATTTCAAGGAATTTCTATAAGAGCGTGCTCAACTCAGAAAACTTATTAAAGCAATGAACGAATAAATAAGAGACATGCATGCTAAATTAATGACAAACGAAGATTATGCTTAACAACCTAAGAATACCAAAAGGCCTTTTCCCGAACTTCAATCAATGAACCCCAAAAGAAAATGAAAAAGGAGAAAATTCTCACCCTACTCAATTATACTTTGTCCCATATCTTCTGCGAGACTGATAACAAGTCTCCTTATTCGAGCTATCCTCCATCTAAAAAGAGAAAGTCCAAAGAGCGAAACTACTGCATATACCATCATATGAATGGACATAAAATGAACAATTGCTGAAAGCTTGCTTATGCCATCGAAAAATGATCTAAAAAGGGAAATTTTTGGAATTTATTCAGTATTTCGCTTTAAAGCATTGTGTAACTTTGCTTTGTTTTTTATTTCAGGAAAACCAAACGTGCTTACTCCTTTTGGCAAATGCAAAAAAGTATATATCTTTATTTTGGCTACAATAACCATTATTCCCAAAATTTCATATATATATATATATATATATATATATATATATATATATAAGCAAAATAAAAGGGAGCAAAGTCATAATCTAAAAGGAAGTCAAGTAAAGAATGCACCATTATATACTCTCGGATCATTATTTCCATATTTCGGCAGTTTCAACTCTTTTTGGTTTTCTTATCAGTTTGGTAGGAAGCCTAAAGATTAGAGCTTTATACATTGTGTGTGCTATTTTAGGATTATTTCTTTTGCTCCATACCACTTTGTGCCATTGAGTAGCTGGAAAATGTTTTCTAGTGTCAGACCAAGCTTTATGCCGCTTAAATTAACCTTTATGTTACCCTTCTAAGCCTATATATCATTTTCTTTTCTTATATATAATGGTGTTGCTTCTATTTCCTATGTTAAATTCCTAGTAGCCACTTGCATGTCACTTTTCAAGTGCCCTCTCGTATAATTGTTGCTACTTTCAGGTTTTGGTGTGCCATTTGCTGAGTAATAGTTCCATCCCATCCTGTCGATTAGGCTTTTACTATTTAACTAGGGATCTTTCCACAAATCAGTACCATTGCATTTGCAATCTGCCTTTCAACTAGGGTTTCTAGCTGCTCTCACTATATAAAATGTTTTTCCACGTAACTGAAGCATTATTATCGGTTTTCATTGTCCAAAAGTTATCCTTTATATATCCAGATCTCATCCAGACCGCGCATAGATTATGTGATCCCAAAATCTTCCATGCAAGTTAAAGGCCATAGACTTTTTTAACTCAAATAAAATTTTCAGACCTACTTCATCCTCTTTCTTTGGTTTGCAAGGTTCGTTATAACCAACTTTGTATAGTTCTCCTCTTCAAATAAAATCAGCACACACTACGTTAATTTTAGCAATTAAACAATTAGGAATTTGGAATGTTTGTAGCCAGAATCTAACTTTGGACGTGATTACTATGTGTACATGTTCCATTCTGCCTGCAAATGATATTAATTTAGATCTCCAAATTTGAAGATTCTCTCTAACATTGTCTATAATTTACCACATTCTTTATCAGTTATTGTGATATTTGAAAATGGAACTCCAAGATACTCAACTGGAAGTATCCCCTCTTGAAATTCCAATTCCTCTATGAAGCTTTTCTTGCTTCTATAGAATTTTTTAAAATAGTACTTTATCTTTAATTCATTTACTTTTAAAGCTGCCCATATTTCCATCTACTTGAAAATTTGTTTGATAGTAGAAACAACCATGGAATTTGTCTTGGTGATAATTAATAAATCACCAGCATAGATTAAGTGGGTGATTGCTAGCTGTATATTGTAGATAGGACCAATTTTCTTATGGTGACATGCAAGCTGTAACAACCCGCATCTTAATGGGCTTGAATTTTGACTAAATCGAAACCCAAGTCCATTAAGGTACGGATCGTAGGTTTTGGTAATCTATAATAAACACAAGTATATCAGAGAGGAATCAATATAAACACATAATAGAATAGAAAATTATAATAGAACATACGTATAGACTAGGGCCACGACCTAGGAATCAATATTATTCTATGGATGTCTAGTGCCTTGTCAGTGCCGAGCATGAATATAAAGACTTCTCCATCTGCTATTCATGTCTTATTCTAGTAGCATGTCCTTCTAAATCTGTCATGTGGTTTATTGAGAAGGGAGACAGAGCAACATTTAGTAATTGGAAAATTGTATAGCTTATCCACAACATAAATTTATGTCAATTGATTCCTACATAAGTGTTATGTCTATTATTTACGGCTAATTCATTCAATCCTGTATGTGTGTACGATATGCCTAACCTCCTCCGAGATATTACTACCCACACACAGAGATATATGTATATGTATATGTATATGCATATGTATATGTATATGTATGCCTATATACACATATATTTAAAACTATACTATCCAAAAACCCAACCACTTAATACTTCTTTAATAGGAAGAATGTAGACCTGATGGCCATTTAATACCTTAGTCCCCAAAGCGGGCCCTCCGTAATGTAAAGCTAGTCAATTGGTCCTATCTATAGAAACCAAAGAAGAGTCTTTGAGATACGTTAGTAGAACGACAATTAAGTTATAAATTATAAAGTCACATGTTCAAAGGATTAACTAGTCTACCTCGGATAAACAAATTTTGTCTAACCATTTACTTTGAGGTACATGCGTCACACCTACGGATTTTATATTAGTAGAAAGCAAAATCCATCAGGGCATAACTCAAGTCTTTGCTACCGCTCACTCGAGATCGTTAGTGGTCATAGCTTATTTGTCTATTCTAATACTAAATACCAGCCTAAAATACTGACATAGCCCGCCGACCTTCCTCAGCTGACATCTCATTTAGACTAACCTAAGGTAAGTCAAGAAAAATGTCCATTTCGGTTACTTAATACCTCTTATTAAAAATGAAGCAGACCCTATTTCCTTAAAAGTACCAGGTCATTTAATACTTCAAATCCAAGGTGGACCCTTGGTATATTTTCCTCTACCTATCCGCAATGCATATTTCTTGCCCACGGGTCTTACGGTTAGAGATGTCTCACGTCAGTAGTAAGTATACACAACTGCTGGTAGTCTCTAGGTGAAGGGTAGACTTCTGTTGTGTAACTCTGCTGACCTCGCATCCCAACCAACTAAACCAAACTAATTATCCTAGGCTTAAATATCGGGCTTGGCCCAACTAATTCACGCTTACCCTAAATGTATAATTAAGATTATGTAATTTCTCATTACGAAAATTATACTAACTTCTAGGATTTAATTTCCTACCTTATACATTTATTTATTATATTCTATAAATATTAATTATCCATAATAAATGGTCAATATTATTTAATTGGACAATATCTAATAACATTTATATATTCATTCTAATTCAACCTATTATGCCTATTCATTTTTCAATAAATACCACATTAAATCCTTTAGTCAGCCCATTAACACATTTATTTCCTTATTTAATTCTATTATGCCTATTTATTTCTCCATAAATGTCATGTTAGATTCTCTAATTAGTCCCCATTTACTTCCTTTAACTTTCCATTAACTACAAATTTACAGATTTATTGCTCATTGAATTTGTAGTTATTGTCCATAAATTTTGGAATTACTATTCCTTCCTTTTTCAACATTCTAGTCATATAATTACTATGCGGTTGATAACTAAACATCTTATGTATACTAATTTGAATATCGCTGTATATTACGCTATAAATATATTTTTAATTTTAATTGGTAAGCGAGGATATACAAGTGTGTGTGTTCCTAACACATTAATTCATGTGCTTGGGAATTTCAAAATACTAATTTATTAGAGCCAGCCTTTCCAAAAACAATTACGGTTATGATTTTCCATAAATTACCCAAAAATGTGACTTTTGCTTCATTTGAAATTACAAGAAATTATTTCTTTTATTGAAATAGGCAATCTAAAGTATAGAGAAGAATGTCCAGACTTTATGCGTCTCCCAATAAATTACATAGATATACATTTTATACATTTGTGGAATTAGATAATTTTTAGAAATTACATGGAAATAGGTACAATTAGATTATACCTGCTCCCAAAAAATTAAAAATAGAAATTTACATTCCAAGTTAACCTAGGCAACCTAATTTACAACCCAATTATAAAACTAAAAGAACTTTACAAATTTTAAACGTTCTATAATAATAAATATTAAGGACTGATTTGAAATTTCCATATTATGTTGTACATGTTGTTCCTATAACTTATCTTATTGAATATGTAGGCAATATTCCTAGACATTTGTTTAAGCCTACAACTCATTGGGCCTTATATAGGCGTAATAATTAAATAAAAATTCAACGAGATAAATTTCATTACTATAAATAAATTATATAATTTCCCACTCACCTTTCAAGCTTTCCAATCTTCCAAATCTTAATCTATTCCTTTACTTGACTCCTTTTTCATTCTAAGCCAAAAGAATATGTATACCAAGGAATATACATACTATTAGAAGTATAGACTTGAGAAGAGATCTGGGGTTAAGGAGAATATGAATTTATAATTATAAAATCTTATCCTTTTCTTTTGCAACGTTGATTCACTTCTTCTCTTTTTTATTTTATTTTATTTTTCACCCTTCTTTGATCTGTGTGCATATATAATGTTTTTTTAACTTTAAAAAATAGTAAAGAAGGGAAAATGGCAAAGCTTCGCTACTTGCATCAGAAAACATAAGAAGAGAAGTGAGGGATTATGCATGTATTTATAGGCGCTTGAATCAATTGTAACCGTTGGATTAAAATGATTAAATCTAGGTTTTTTAGCCAAGGCTCAAACCCTAGGCGCGACATAAAATCGCTCAACCGCTAGTGGTCGACCGGCCCAATGAGTGGGTCGACGGATGGGGTCTGAATTTAATGTAATTTATGTCCTATTTTTGTTTTTAATTATTTTCGCTCTCAAAACTTCAAACGCTAATAATTTTTCGTTTGAGCCCCGATCGCGAAACTCCAAATATGAATGTTGCTCAGAAAATCACCACGAGCGCAATGATGTAAGTTTCATTGCCAAATTCTGATGTTACATTCTCCCTCCGTTAAAAGAATTTCATCCCCGAAATTTCCCAAGGGTTGAATCATATAACATAATGTATAACCATTCTAAGCTATCCAACCAATTAGTGTACAATCAATTTTATAGCCAAGCATGTACAAATGCATGGTGTATCATAACATATAAGACATGTATGCAAAATGATTCTAAATCGACGCCTCATATATGAATGCATTCTTTTAAAAACATTTTGAAGATATGATGCAACAAACTTAGATGTACTGGAATTCTATATGTATGCAAGTTTTCAAGAACCAAAAATCATTTTTCACACAAAAATGTCCACATTCCTACGGATCAGAGTACGGTTCAACCAATTTTGCATCCAATCCCTATCATCTAACACCTAACATACAATTTTTTTTAAAGTTTAATTTTTTGAAGGTATAGTTTTTCAAAACTGTACTCCTATGCCGAAAAAGGAATTTAGATAGAAAATTCTACAGTTTCACCCTTCTTTTGGATACTTGTTCCATTGTACCTTGGGTTCTTCTCTTTTGCCTCCAAAACTTTTCAAAGTACAATTTAACATAAGGAGGTTTATTTATGGATGTTAAAGCATAATTATCCTAAGCGCAAGTTTTCGTTTACTATCAACAAGGTTAGAAAAAGAAACTCCAAAGCTAAAACAGTCTTTTCCCTTGTTATCACCTAGTTTTATATACTATCACCCTTACCCGATAGAAAAATTCATATTCACTAAGGTGTCGACCCGCCCTAAGTGTGTTCCACTAGAAAAATGACAATTTTTCATTTTCCATCAAAAATCATTTTCCTTTCCAATCAAACCCTGCAAAATAGTTTAAAGAAATCAATTTCCCAAAACACTTAAACACCATATTTTTTCCAAAGCACTTGACCAAAGTTTTCTAAAAACATTTGAAACCCACTTCTCAAAAGCATTTGACAAAAAACCAAAACATTTTCCCCCATCGTTAAAAATAAATCAAGCCACATCTTAATGTAATTGAAACTCAATCAACGAGTTAATCATAGGATTTATCCTAGTATCGTGCAGTTAATGCTAGATTTGGAGAACCTTTTCTTTAATTCTAAAACAACAAACTACCTAAAGCGTATTCATAAATTTTAGCTTTTAAGGCATAGAGATGGTGACCCGTGACATCGCAATAACATTTTCCCGTCCTTCGTTTGGTAAAATTTATTTTTTTCAAAATTTTGAAGTTTTTGGGATCAAAGCATTCTAAATTGTTTTGACATCGCAATAAGCTTTCCGATCTTCTAAATCTGAATCCATTCCTTTACTTGACTCATTTTCCATTCTAAGCCAAAAGTATATGTATACCAAGGTATATATATACTATTAGAATTATAGACTTTAGAAGAGATCTGGGGTTAAGGAGAATATAAATTTATAATTACAAAATCTTATACTTTTCTTTTGCAACGTTGATTCACTTCTTCTGTTCTTCTTTTTTATTTTTCACCCTTCTTTGATTTGTGTGCATATATGTAATGTTTTTTGATTTTAAAAAATAGTAAAGAAAGGAAAATAGCAAAGCTTCGCTGCTTGCATCAAAAACATAAGAAGACAAGTGAGGGGTTATGCATATATTTATAGGCGCTCGACTCAATCATAACCATTGGATTAAAATAATTAAATCCGGATTGTTTACTCAAGGATCAAACCCTAGGCGCGACCATAAAATCGCTCGACCACTTCTCTATAAGCGGTCACTGCTAGTGGTCGACTGGCTCAATGAGTGGGTCGACCGATGGGGTCTGAATTTAATGTACTTTATGTCCTATTTTTTTTAAAATTATTTTCGCTCTGAAAACTTCAAACGCTAATAATTTTTCGTTTGAGCCCCGATCGCGAAACTTCAAATATGAATGTTGCTCAGAAAATCACTACGAACGCAATGGTGTAAGTTTCATGGCCAAATTCTATCATTTGCCCAAATTCTATTTTTGAAACCTTATTAATTATTTATTAATTATCATTAATTTTATTTGATGTTACATTCTCTCTTCCTTAAAAGAATTTCATCCTCGAAATTTCTCCAGGGTTGAATCATATAACATAATGTATAGCCATTGTAAGCTATCAAACCAATTTGTGTACAATCAATTTTGTAGTCAAGCATGTACAAATGCATGGTGTATCATAACATATAAGACATGTATGCAGAATGATTCTAAATCGAAGCCTCATATATGAATGCATTGTTTAAAAAAACATTTTGAAGATATGATGCAACAAACTTAGATATACTGGCAATTCTATATGTATGCAAGTTTTCAAAAACCAAAAATCATTTTTCACACAAAAATGTCCACATTCCTACGGATCGGAGTACGGTTCAACCAATTTTGCATGAAATCCCGACCATCTAACACCTAACATACAAATTTTTTTTTAACGTCCAATTTTTTTGAAAATCTAGTTTGTCCAAACTATACTCCTACGTCGAAAAAGAAATTTAGATGGAAAATTCTACAGTTTCACCCTTCTTTTGAATACTCGTTCCATTGTACCTTGGGTTCTTCTCTTTTGCCTCCAAAACTTTTCAAAGTACAATTTAACATAAGGAGGTTTATTTATGGATGTTAAAGCATAATTATCCTAAGCGCAAGTTTTCGTTTACTATCAACAAGGTTAGAAAAAGAAACTCCAAAGCTAAAACAGTCTTTTCCCTTGTTATCACCTAGTTTTATATACTATCACCCTTACCCGATAGAAAAATTCATATTCACTAAGGTGTCGACCCGCCCTAAGTGTGTTCCACTAGAAAAATGACAATTTTTCATTTTCCATCAAAAATCATTTTCCTTTCCAATCAAACCCTGCAAAATACTTTAAAAAAATCAATTTCCCAAAACACTTAAACACCATATTTTTTCAGAAGCACTTGACCAAAGTTTTCTAAAACATTTGAACCCCACTTCTCAAAAGCATTTAAATAAAAAAATTCAAAACATTTTCCTCCATCGTTAAAAATAAATCAAGCCACATCTTAATGTAACTGGAACTCAATCAACGAGTTAATCATAGGATTTATCCTAGTATCGTGCAGTTAATGCTAGATTTGGAGAACCTTTTCTTTAATTCTAAAACAACAAACTACCTACAAGCTTATTCATAAATTTTAGCTTTTAAGGCACAGGGATGGTGATCTGTGACATCGCGATAACCTTTTCCCGTCCTTCGTTTGGTAAAACCTATTTTTTCAAAATTTTAAAATTTTTGGGATTAATGCATTCTAAATTTTTAGCTGCTAATTTAATTTCCTAATTTATTTTATAACTTTCAGTCTTACCTACATTTTATCACTAGTTTAGTGTCCTTATGAGATTTCCTTATCTACACTCTTTTCCAGTATATTTATATAGCAGTCAAAGCACTTCCAAACCATCAACATATTAATAAAACGGGGACATATCTCATATCACATCAGACGCTTTTCCAATAACCTAAAGGAAACAACTGGCGATTATAGCCTAAAAACCCTAAAAGAATTTTTTTGCTGGAAGTTGCCATTCATCATCAACAGGTGTTAATGATGTTGTGGCCCTAACGCTCCTTACTAAATTAAGATGGATATTTATAATATGCCATTCAACTATAATCCACATGTTTTAACTTGCTTCCTTGGCTCATAATAATGATGTCCACCATTACTTCAGTTATTACACCCGGCTATCAGATAAATTGTGCGTTGCTATACCAAAGTGGGTAAGAAATATGAACTACGCACATTTAGAGTAACTTATCAAAGAATTAATTTGGTAGAATAACTTTCCTACCACCTATCTCGCCTTCTTTAACCACGAGACAACCATTATTCTCTATATATGTTTTCCATTTTATTACTCACTTCTCCAATCACACTATTATCTTCTTCGAATCATAATCTGTTGACAGTCTCAACCTTTGGTATTACTTTCTTTATCCTTGATTTTTAATGCGAGTATATCCTAGGACTTGAAAACATGTACTTTGATACCATTCCCTAATCCTTCGAGGGTTCTACGCATGTTTAATCAAATATTCCTTGGTTCATTCCAATATCTCTTATATTCAACTGGGATTCCTTGTTGCCACTCTACGAGCATTCATAGCTATTTTATTCATATCCTAAACATTTACACCGTGTTACCTAGGTAGTGATCCATATTTCTCCATATTAAAATTTTGGTTTGCCTTTTGCTATTCTTTATAAAAATAAACTTCACAATCATAAGGTACTTGACCTAAATCTTTTATCTTTAAAAATATAAACACAGAAACCTTTTTATCAAATTTAAGACTTGCTTGGTTTCCAAAAAGGAACCATGAAATTTTTTCCTTTTCTAACCAACTTTAGCTTGTTAATGCCTTTCTACAACAGAGATTTACTTCTTTTATAAGTAGGATTTTTAACTCAAAACTGTTATAAAAAATCAATCATCATACTAAACCATTTTTTCTTAAAAAAATCTTCAATAACTTTAAACAATTAAAAGTGGAGTAGACAAAGATAACTTTTATCCTATTACTCATGCTATTTCCGCTTCCACCTTTGACGGAGATCTAAATAGCATATGAGGGAGATTCGAAAAGATATGCGCAATTGCAACATCTAACTATGCACTTATCTATTATATATATATATATATATATATAATTATGACATATCTATGGTTTTATACATTCTTCCTATCTATTCATATTGCTTTTCTCCTATATTATTTCTAACTAGATTGCTAATCTTATTTTTTTTATATGTAAATTCCTAATACTATTTCTATCTAAATTTTCCAATATTGACTCATTGTAGCGCGTTCGCCTAATACTATCCTTATTATCGAACATCCTTACTCATTTATTCTTTTTACCCTATTTTAGTCAAGTATTGTTTCCATTTATCCACCCTTTAAGAGTTTTAAAACTTTCAAACTTACAAAAATACGAATAATCATCGAGGAAAACCTACACTCTATTTTTCATTCATTTCAAAAACGAAAAACCCTTTTACCAAAAATAATTAAATCAAAAAAATTTGACCCAACAAATTTTAAGCCAAGCATTTCAAATTTTCTTGCTTTTCTAAAACAACTTCCCAATAAATCTTTTGAGAAACCCATTTAAAAAATTTCAAGGAATTTCCCAAAAATCTTTTGTCAAACTCTTTCACATGGGCTCAGACTCAGAAATGGACTTTACTTGTCCTTTCTTTTGGACTTTCCTTCTTCCCTATCCAATCTTAACTCACCTTCGTAAAAAATGTAGCCACCTTCTTATGGCGATTAAATACACCTTCTTACGGGAACTTGCTTTCTTATGGGTACTTGCTTCACTCCTTCGCATCTTTCTTTCGAATGCTTTGCAACATATAGTTTCTTACTTCCCATCCATCTAGATGAAACGTGCACCTTTATTCAGCAATCCATCAAAATCCACAATCATAAGGTAGCCTAGGCCTAGCAAGGAAGTCAGGTATCATCGAGCTTTCGGGGTACTCCTATATGTCATGCTCGTGCTCTTCTTGGTCAATCTCTTTGTGATACAACCTACACTCTATGGGGTAATCGAAGTAGGTGAATAATTTAACTCTATTTATTGACCCAACTCATGGTTGCCTCACCGATCCTTTTGGAATATAGTTACAACTACTTCTATTGTCAGAATTCATAGAGCTTGGCATATAATATATATATATACATAATATAATTATGGGTAAAAATAGGAATCCGTTCGCTAAGCGTATCCTAATTCCTGTGATTGACAAACCTAAGCTCCGATATCAAACGTAACAACCTGCACCTTAATGAACCCGAATTTTGACTAAATCAAAACTCAAGTCCATTAGAGGACGTATCGTTGATTTTGGTAACCTGCAATTAATACAAGTATATCAAAGAGCGATCAATATAAACTCATAGCGGAATATAAAAATATAATAAAACATATATATTGACTATGGCTACTACCCTGAAATCAATATTATTCCTTGGATATCTAGTGCCTTATCAGTGCCGAGTACGAATAAGAAGACTTCTTCGTCTTTCATTCCCATCTTGCTCCAGTAGCTCGTCCTTTATAATCTATCATATGGATTATAATGAGGAGAGGGGTCAGAACAACGTTCTAGTGATTGGAAAATTGCATATTTTATCCACAACATAAATTTATGCTAATTAACTCTTATTTAAATGTTGTGTCTATTATTTATTACTGACCCATTCAATCTTATATGCACATACGATATGCCTAACCTCCTACGAGGTGTTACTGTATATATGCCTATATACATATATATTTAAAACTATACTACCCAAAAACCAAGCCACATAATACTTCTTTAATTAGGCGGTGGAAGGCCCAATGGCCATTTAAGACCTCAGTTACCGAAGTGGGCACTCCGCAATGTAAAAGCCAATCAATCAGTCTAAGCTACAAAAACCTATAATCCCGATGTACAACTTTATAATTTATAATCTAACTGTCGTTCTACGATCGCAT
This sequence comes from Allium cepa, assembly GCA_030765085.1. Lineage (NCBI taxonomy): Eukaryota > Viridiplantae > Streptophyta > Magnoliopsida > Asparagales > Amaryllidaceae > Allium > Allium cepa. The sequence continues at coordinate 292,714,209 of CM060941.1, read as the reverse complement.
TTCAAAGACTCATCTAAGGATTAAGTAGTCCACCTTAGATAAACATATTTTGTCTAACCATCTACTTTGAGGTATGTGCATCTTCCATACCAATTCTACATTAATACGAAGCAAAATCCGTTAGGGCATAACACAAGTCTTTGCTACCGCTTGCTCGGGATCGCTAGTGGTCATAGCCTATATGTTAGCCCTACTGCTAAATACCGGTCCAAAAACACTGACATGGCCCGTCGACCTTCTTCAGCTGATATTCCTTTTAGACCAATCTAATGTAAGTCAAGAAAAATGCCCATTTCAGTTACTTAACACCTCTTATTAGAAATGAAAGAAATTCCATTTTCTGAAAAGTACTAGGCTATTAATACTTCAAATCCAAGGTGAACCCTGGTATATTTTCCGCTACCTATCTGCAACGCCCTTTCTCATGGATCCTATGCTTAGAGATGTCTTACATCAGCAGTAAGTATATACAACTATTGGTAGCCACTAGGTGAAGGGCAGACTTCTGTTATGTCACTCTATTAACCTCACATCCCAACACTAAACCAAACTAACCATCCTAAGCTTAAATATTAGGCTAGGCCAACGTAATTCATGTCTATCCTAAATGTATAATTAAGATTATATAATTTCCTATTATGAAAATTATACCAGTTCTAGAATTTAATTCCTACCTTATACACTTATTTATTATATTCCATAAGTATTAATTGTCCGCAATAAATGCTCATCATCATTATTATTAGATAATTTCTAATAACATTTATGTATTCATTCTAATTCAGTCTATTATGCCTATTCATTTCTCTATAAATACAACATTAAATCTTTTAATTAGTCTATTAACACATTTATTTCCCCTTTTTCTATCTATTTCTCCATAAATGCCATATTAAATTCTCTAACCAGTCCTCATTTAATTTCTTTAACTTTCCATTAACCACAAATTTATTGTCCATTAAATTTGTAGTTATTGTCCATTAATTTTGGAATTACCATTCCTTCATTTTTTGACCTCCTAGTCTTATAATTAATACGCTATTAATAACAAAACATCCTATAATAACTAATGCGAATATATATGTATATTACGCTCCAAATACATTTTATTTTAATTGGTAAGCATGATTATACATACATATTTATATATATTTATATTTATTCATTTTCTAACATATTAAAGTCGATGCTTAGCAATTTCATAACATTAATTTCTACATTTTAATTTATTAGAGCTAGCATTTCCAAAAAGGATTACCATTATAATTTTCCATAAATTACCCAAAAATGAGACTATTATTTTATATGAAATTACAAGAAATGATCTCTTTTCGTTTATTCAAATAGATAGTGCAAATTACGAATAAGAATATCCATACTTTAAACATCACTTTCCTTTGTGATATATTCTTTGTTAATTCAAAGATGCACTTTTATGCAATTGTGGAATTAGATAATTTATGGAAATCACACGGAAATAGATACAATTGGGTTGTACCCTGCTCCCAATAAATTAAGATATAGAAATTTACATTCCAAGTCATGCAACGTTTGCGATTTTTCGTCCACGAATGCCGACATCAATACGTCCACTGTATCAACTGTCGAGCAATCGAAGGCCGAAAAACCGTACCGTTAGGGCAAAAGAAGAAGAAAAAGTAGAAGAAGATAGAAAAAGATAGAACAGAACAGAAAGAAATAACAGAACAACATCAGAATCTCACAATTCGCAGCGGAACAACATATAATAAATAAATGAATAATCTTTAAACAAAGAACTATATCAGTTATTACATTACATTACATTTCATTACATCATCAGAGTGTACAACAACAAACAACATCAACAACGGAAAAGAAATATCATATACTAGTAATACGCCATGCCATCCAGCTTGCCTCCAGCAACTCTTGAATTCCAGAATATCCTGATAAACCTTACTCTTGACTGCCCATGTGGAAATTGGTGGGCACCCAGAGTTTAGGAAGGAAAACAATAAACTCCGAGTCAGTCATGTGACTGGTGTGAGAACTAAAACAGTTTATTTATCTTTAAAATCAAAATAGAGGAATATTTTTAAAGTCAATTCGTAATGCTTTTAAAAATGAGACTACCATAAGGCCTCCCGCACACACACACAATGCAAACGCAGAATCGGAGGAGATTTCTCCTTATGATAGTCAAAGATGCTTGATACGCATTAAAAAAAAACATTTGATATTATTATTAGTGCATAGTGTAGGGAAAATCATTTCGAAAGTAAAGATATAAATCTTAGCCAACATACGACCATTATCGTATGCCTACTATAGCTACCATGTTCAATAGCAGGTTACCGCCACATTCCATGGCAGGTTCTACAACTAAAACCGTACAAGTCTCGTATTGTTTCTTTGGATTTCCAACAAATGTTCAGGCCAAGGAACTTCCCATTGCCACATGAAAACGCCTCTGGAAAGACGCCCCGAGAACCTAACCGGATCTCTGCCAACACAAGGCCGGGTTACCTTTCAAACTAGGTAACAACTGACACGAATATGTCATCCTCCGATCGTAACCGATCTATCCGAGGATCCTCGATTTCCAACAACCACAAAATTTGCAGCAACAACATAGGTTAAGTATCTGGGCTCCATACCATGATACCACCTCTATCCAGAAGGAATGACGTACACTAAAGGGGCGCTACCCCCTAATAACCTTGCTGCATCCTTCCTGTTTTGACCATTTCCGGGGTGTGAGGTCCGACGAAGTCTCGTCCACAAAGCCACGCTTTATACAAAAGCTGTGCTTTGGGTCAACAAATGATCATAGAAATGATCACAAAGATAAGTGATTAAACAAATGATCATATCACAAATGATCAAACAATGATCATTTTACAGCAACACTCAGCACGTCACATTACCAAATTGGGAATATATCGCTAATAACTTTCAACTACATAACCTCTGAGCTCGTATGTCTCAGAGAAGGGTGTTAAGCTAAGAGAATAAATTCTCCGCCACCAACAGAAATATATTTGAAAGAGATCAGCTTTATATCTCAATTTGTAATGTCAGACATACTATCCATACAAGTCTGTTTCGGGATCGAACAGAACCGAAGGCACTTCCAAAGAAGTCCTTGCAATCCGGATATTCACTAATCACGACCGGACTTCCCGTCACTAAGGGTGATAAAACCTCTATATCGGAGATCAACCGATGCAGAGTAACTCAACGGTAATCCTTCCGTTTTCAAAAATATCCGGTCTTCAACACCGGTCATCAAATGCAATCCATTACGACGTATCACATATTCGGAATGGGTTATACGACCCCAAGGTCCTTTCCCGGCTAACCTGAATAGTGAGCACTTATTCAAAAATAAGTGTAGCATTCAAATTCAAGCAATCACAACAAATACCTATTTAAAGGTAAATATTGATAGTCGGATTATTTAACTATCAATAGGCGTGTTCAACATCACCAAATCCAAATAATTTCCCAAATTATTTACTTTCCAAAATATCTTTACTAGATATATCTTTCCACACTTCAAAAATAAATCAACGTTTATTTTTAATCAAATTCCCCTTTCATTTATGAATTCCATAGTGAATTTACACTTCCTAAATATCTATGAATATACGATTTCTCAAACCGATTTCTAATATTCATTTTCAATTTGTCTACAAAAAGATAAATTCTCAAAACGTTTCATTTCACATTGGAAAAACATTTCCATACTTATTTATTAGTAAGTAATTCACAAATCCATTTATTTTCAATACTTAGAAAATATTCAATATACTTAATATCGAAATTAAGTATATATTTCATTCTTTAAGGAAAACATTCACTTAAACACATTTATTTGGGCTAAAGCGAATGTTGCGTAAAACATCGTTACGACGACCCAAAATCACTAGTATAGGGATTTGAAATTAAAATAGATATATAAATCCCAATACTATATAAAACACTTTCTTTTAGAAATCATTTACTATAACAACAGTGTTATAGTCCACCATTTCCTTCTATTTCTCGAAAACGTTATTTCAACAATGAATGTTGAAATCTATGTATTCGATACTTAATGCATTTTAAAACGTCTTTAAAATCATTAACTTCATTTCATAATGTTCCTTCCCCAAAAACATATCCATTTCATTTAATAATATATTCACTGTCCAAAATCGTGAATATACTTCGTTAACCAATTTCAACATTTCTACATATTTAATTAAAGGATTATCCTCTGTCCAAAATCGTGAATATAATTCCTTTCATATATTCCTATATCCAACTTATCAAATTCAATTGATTTCGGATTTATAAACAACGTTTATAAACTCCATTTATATTTTTATAAACTTCTATTTATAAAAATCCTTTTTATATCTCATTTTAAATGCCAAAATCCGATTTATAAGTTGATTACGTATAAATCTTATATTTTACAAATCTATCCATTTTATATATTCATATTTCATAAATTTATAAATCTCAATTCACTTATGAAATCCATTTTTATTTCACTTTATTACTTATAAAAACTCGTTTTATAATTCCAGTATTTTTAATTTATAAATATCAATTCTATAAATCTTTTATATAAACCGTTTATAATAATTCAAAATTCCCAATTAAACCATTTTATAAATTAATCACTATTTATTTCAAAAATCTTAATTTGGTTATATTTTGACAAAAATCATAACTTTTATAACATTAAACTTATAACGTTAATTTATTTAAAATAAATCAATTCAAAATTTTAATAAAACATATACTTTCAAAAATCACTTTAATTTTTTTTAAATCAAAATCATTCTTTTAAAACTTCAAAAATGGATCCGATGATGCAACATCACCAAATAGTCAATCACGACATCCAAACATCATATATCAATATGATAATCAACAAATATCACAATATCTGTAAATAAATCAATACAGTTGAGGAATCCAGTTGGATCCCTCCAACCTGTTTCCATGCATCCAAAGATGTTAGCACAATACCAATTCCGTTTCAGTACGGAATTATCGTGGTATATAGGATTTATAAAATATTATCCGCTTAATAGACGGCGCAATAGGGTCTCATCCGCTATATAATGCGGGAAAATCAACTCCAAGTACAATAATAATACCAATTTCACTATACGGTAAAATATTCGCGGTATATGTTTTTAATAAATAACCTCCGCTTACTAACGGCGCATAATGTCTATTTTAACAATCAATAGTTAACAATCATCATTCAACATTCAATCAACAATTTTAAATCTAACTATTTAAAATTAAAATCGAAACCGATTCGATTGAGTGAAAAGTTCTCACCTTGAATTCAATTTCGTTTTAGCGATTTATTTCGAATAAAATTAAACGGACGTTTAATTTTACCCGAAATTCTCACTAACTCCAAATGACTCCAATCCAACTCCATAGCGTAGAGCTCGTCCATACGATTCCAACGCAACTGGTTTCGTGCGTTTTTGACCTCGTATGAAAAAGATATGTAAATTTAAAGTTCAAATAATTTTAAATATAAATTTATATACATTTTATTCTTTATTTCTAACCCTAGCTGCATCTCAACCCTTGATTTCGAAATCTCAGATCCTGGCCGCACGCGCATGTTTCTTCCCCACGTTCAGTTTCACGCGTTAGGAACCCAAAATAGCCGCCTCCTAGGGCTTTGAACCACCGCCACTTCGACGAACTATAGCACGATCAAGAGACGCCACTTCGAAAAACATCACAGCCTCTACCCATGCCTACCAGCACGTGCAACTTGGTCAGCCATTTCACCTTGAAGTTCGTGCCGAACGGTGGGAGGACGCGCCCGGTTTGTCGTCAATATACTCAATGAAAACCCATCACAACTGTTGAACTACTAGATCTCATCGTCCTCTACAAAGTTGCAGTTGATAATTTTTCGTACAGATGTATAGATTTGGAGAATTTGAAGGGAGAAGATGATTACTTTCTGGCCATTGATAAAGATAATGGCGGCTGAAGGAGATGAATTAGGGTTTGGATAAATTTGTGAAGATAGGGTGCTTTTATAGAAATTTCTCGAATTACTATTCATCCCGGATTTTCCGAACTCCAATTTTCGCGCGGTAACTGGCGTTTCTAGGGTTTATCCCGTGTTCCGGACACAATAGAACGTGTTTTGGAGGATAATTCGATCATCTGTGCGAGTTACGGCAATAAACGGTCGATTTAAATTTAAATCGATTAAACCGATTTCTAGGCGTTTTCGCCTGCCCCGGACAAACGATAAATCCGATTGACACGAAATTTGAAATCTTACAATAATATCACATTACGGATCCGATGAAACTAGTTTCATCGAAATCCGAGACTTTTTGAAAAATGACTATTTTAACTCGCCAAATAAATATTAAAACAATTTCGATGCGTTTCGAGCTGCCACGGTCAAACGAAAACTCCGATTGCTACGAAAATTGAAATTCGGTAATAACAAACTATTAAGGATCCAATGGAACTAGTTTCGTCCAATTATGAGACTGTTCGAAAAATGGCTAATTTCACTAGTCGATTTAAATATTAAAATATTCAATTTTCACAAATTAATTTTTAATCCTATTTTAAAAGTTCTAAAATATCGTTCTGACTCCAATATGATAAAATAAAATTTTACAAATCATTTTCAATCACATTAAACCCAATTTTCAATTATTTCTGGAATTTCAATTATTAAATTATCGATTTAATTGTCCAATTAAATCCAATATTCGAAAATAAATTATTCGACTTATAAATTTCACGTATTAATATTTAAATTCAATTAAATATACAAATTTTAATTAATATAAATTCTGGGTCGTTACAGACTTTACTAAGTTTTCAAATCTATACTTAGTTATCTTTTCAAAACAATTAATATCCTTTAACTTTCAACTTTAAATCAAAACTTAGTTTTTCACAAAACTTTCCAATTTTCCCAAAATTTTTCCAACGCCTTAAATTTTCGGAAAAATTCGCCATAATCTCCTTTGCGCGCTCGATCCAAAAAAAAATGACAGTGTATATATCACAAATATACATCTCATCAAGTGATGAGGCATCCCGCAGGGAAAAAAGTGTAAAAGTACGGTATGTAATCTGAGATATGTACCTTATTTATTATTAGCGAGCGTATACGGCTAATATAGCGCGAAAGCGAGCTCCAAATGCGAAGCGAACGCCATCCGCACCTACTAAACACTCAACAACAACATGAGAAACATGCATATATGAAAATAGTATCAATATGCAACATATAGCAACATAAGAACTATATGTGCCAACATAGCAAATGCAACAAAAGTAACAAATGCAACCACCAACCAACTATCATCCATAACCAAATAAATATTCATTCATATTCTCATTAATATTCAATGAATTGGTTTTCAATTTAAATCACATTTGATTCATTAACATTGGATTTACTAACATTCATTCATATTCAATTTTAATTAGTTTGCATTCACTAATTTATTCACATTAATTTGCCTTCAATCCAAATCAAATCCAATTCTATTCAAATTTATTTACTTCCAATTTGGATTCAATCACATAGCTTTTAATTTCACTAACACTTAATGAATTTACATACAATCAATTAACATCCATATAACAACCAATGTATATTCAACATAACCAAGTTCATTCAATTCATTTTCAATTTGGTCCAACACTTTTAATTCCAATTGATTGATTTTAAATTGACTTCCATTCCAATTTATTCAACTTCCAATAACATTAGCTTTTAATGAATTTACACTTACATCCATTATTTCATATCCATTATTTACATTTAATTGATTAACATGCAATCCATTTATCAATTCAATTGCTAATTCCTTTGACAATTTAAAGTTGAATTTCATTCATATAACTCAAGTTCAAATTCTTAATGACTTCATTTCATTAATTCACTTATTAATTTACTTTGACACCAAAAATCAACTTCGTACAACATCACTTAAGCTATATTCCATTTCAAACATCTTATCAAATCCAAATCAAATCCAAATTTTCCAAACAACTTTCTTTTAAACAATTTGTCTACAATCCCTCTTTTGGAAACCCAAAAATGAACACCAATGATGTCGCGATCATCATCGGAATTATTTTCCAGCGACCAAAAAGAGTTTAGAGCTTTAATTTCTCTAAAACAATTTTCCCAAAATATCAAATCTTTTCAAAACACTTCTCTGGAATTTCATTTCAGATTATAAATCACATTTTATAAACCTTTTACTTATATAATTTCATTTCTTATATATAAGATTATTTCACAAGTGTAAATTATTTTAATTATAACTCCATACTTATAATTAAATTGCTTAACAATTCATTCTTTTACAGCTGTTGTTTTTATTTAACTTATTCAACAACCAAACAATCAATTCATATACACTTTAATAATTCTGAAAAATTATTTCCTTTATATATAAAATATAATCGAGGTAAAATTATTTGATTTACCCTATTAAAACAATACTGTGTCGAATTATTCTATTCAAGTGTTTAGAGATCCCTATCAACAACGTTAATTACTTGTGTTGACCAAAATCCATATACCACTCAACAAACCAATCATCACAATATAAAACAATTTATATTCACTAACAAATACGCACTCATATCTATTATTACACTCACACTCATCCTAGAGTATTACTGACTCTATCTCTAATGAGTTATTCCCAACAGAGCCATCGTTGTCGCTTAACCATAAGCTCTGATACCAAATGTAACGTTTGCGATTTTTAGTCCACGAATGCCGACATCAATACGTCCACTGTATCAACTGTCGAGCAATCGAAGGCCGGAAAACCGTACCGTTAGGGTTAAAGAAGAAGAAAAGGTAGAAGAAGATAGAAAAAGATAGAACAGAACAGAAAGAAATAACAGAACATCAGAATCTCACAATTCGCAGCGGAACAACATATAATAAATAAATGAATAATCTTTAAACAAAGAACTATATCAATTATTACATTACATTACATTTCATTACATCATCAAAGTGTACAACAACAAACAAAATCAACAGCGGAAAAGAAATATTATATACTAGTAATACGCCATGCCATCCAGCTTGCCTCCAGCAACTCCTGGATTCCAAAATATCATGATAAACCTTACTCTTGACTGCCCGTGTGGAAATTGGTGGGCACCCAGAGTTTAGGAAGGAAAACAATAAACTCCGAGTCAGTCATGTGACTGGTGTGAGAACTAAAACAGTTTATTTATCTTTAAAATCAAAATAGAGGAATATTTTTAAAGTCAATTCGCAATGCTTTTAAAAATGAGACTACCATAAGGCCTCCCGCACACACACACAATGCAAACGCAGAATTAGAGGAGATTTCTCCTTATGATAGTCAAAGATGCTTGATACGCATTAAAAAAAACATTTGATATTATTATTAGTGCATAGTGTAGGGAAAATCATTTCGAAAGTAAAGATATAAATCTTAGCCAACATACGACCATTATCGTATGCCTACTATAGCTACCATGTTCAATAGCAGGTCACCGCCACATTCCATGGCAGGTTCTACAACTAAAACCGTACAAGTCTCGTATTGTTTCTTTGGATTTCTAACAAATGTTCAGGCCAAGGAACTTCCCATTGCCACATGGAAACGCCTCTGGAAAGACGCCCCGAGAACCTAACCGGATCTCTGCCAACACAAGGCCGGGTTACCTTTCAAACTAGGTAACAACTGACACGAATATGTCATCCCCCGATCGTAACCGATCTATCCGAGGATCCTCGATTTCCAACAACCACAAAATTTACAGCAACAACATAGGTTAAGTATCTGAGCTCCATACCATGATACCACCTCTATCCAGAAGGAATGACATACACTAAAGGGGCGCTACCCCCTAATAACCTTGTTGCATCCTTCCTGTTTTGACCATTTCCGGGGTGTGAGGTCCGACGAATTCTCGTCCACAAAGCCACGCTTTATACAAAAGCTGTGCTTTGGGTCAACAAATGATCATAGAAATGATCACAAAGATAAGTGATTAAACAAATGATCATATCACAAATGATCAAACAATGATCATTTCACAGCAACACTCAGCAAATCACATTACCAAATTTGGAATATATCGCTAATAACCTTCAACTACATAACCTCTGAGCTCGTATGTCTCAGAGAAGGGTGTTAAGCTAAGAGAATAAATTCTCCACCACCAACCGAAATATATTTGAAAGAGATCAGCTTTATATCTCAATTTTTAATGTCAGACATACAATCCATACAAGTCTGTTTCGGGATCGAACAGAACCGAAGGCACTTCCAAAGAAGTCCTTGCAATCCAGATATTCACTAATCACGACCGGACTTCCCGTCACTAAGGGTGATAAAACCTCTATATTGGAGATAAGCCGATGCAGAGTAACTCAACGGTAATCCTTCCGTTTTCAAAAATATCCGGTCTTCAACACCGGTCATCAAATGCAATCCATTACGACGTATCACATATTCGGAATGGGTTATACGACCCCAAGGTCCTTTCCCGGCTAACCCGAATAGTGAGCGCTTATTCAAAAATAAGTGTAGCATTCAAATTCAAGCAATCACAACAAACACCTATTTAAAGGTAAATATTGATAGTCGGATTATTTAACTATCAATAGGCGTGTTCAACATCACCAAATCCAAATAATTTCCCAAATTATTTACTTTCCAAAATATCTTTACTAGATATATCTTTCCACACTTCAAAAATAAATCAACTTTTATTTTTAATCAAATTCCCCTTTCTTTTATGAATTCCATAGTGAATTTACACTTCCTAAATATCTATGAATATACGATTTCCCAAACCGATTTCTAATATTCATTTTCAATTTGTCTTCAAAAAGATAAATTCTCAAAACGTTTCATTTCACATTGGAAAAACATTTCCATACTTATTTATTAATAAGTAATTCACAAATCCATTTATTTTCAATACTTAGAAAATATTCAATATACTTAATATCGAAATTAAGTATATATTTCATTCTTCAAGGAAAACATTCACTTAAACACATTTATTTGGGTCAAAACGAATGTTGCGTAAAACATCGTTACGACGACCCAAAATCACTAGTATAGGGATTTGAAATTAAAATAGATATATAAATCCCAATACTATATAAAACATTTTTTTCAGAAATCATTTACTATAACAACAGTGTTATATTCCACCATTTCCTTCTATTTCTCGAAAACGTCTATTTCAACAATGAATGTTGAAATCTATGTATTCGATACTTAATGCATTTTAAAACGTCTTTAAAATCATTAACTTCATTTCATAATGTTCCTTCCCCAAAAACATATCCATTTCATTTAATAATATATTCACTGTCCAAAATCGTGAATATACTTCATTAACCAATTTCAACATTTCTACATATTTAATTAAAGGATTATCCTCTGTCCAAAATCGTGAATATAATTCCTTTCATATATTCCTATATCCAAATTATCAAATTCAATTGATTTCGGATTTATAAACAATGTTTATAAACTCCATTTATATTTTTATAACTTCTATTTATAAAAATCCTTTTTATATCTCATTTTAAATGCCAAAATCCGATTTATAAGTTGATTACTTATAAATCTTATATTTTACAAAATCTATCCATTTTATATATTCATATTTCATAAATTTATAAATCTCAATTCACTTATGAAATCCATTTTTTATTTCACTTTATTACTTATAAAAACTCGTTTTATAATTCCAGTATTTTTAATTTATAAATATCAATTTTATAAATCTTTTATATAAACCGTTTATAATAATTCAAAATTCCCAGTTAAACCATTTTATAAATTAATCACTATTTATTTCAAAAATCTTAATTTGGTTATATTTTACAAAAATCATAACTTTTATAACATTAAACTTATAACGTTAATTTATTTAAAATAAATCAATTCAAAATTTTAATAAAACATATACTTTCAAATAATTTTTTATTATTTTTTATTTATTTTTTAAAATCAAAATCATTCTTTTAAAACTTCAAAAATGGATCCGATGATGCAACATCACCAAATAGTCAATCACGACATCCAAACATCATATATTAATATGATAATCAACAAATATCACAATATCTGTAAATAAATCAATATAGTTGAGGAATCCAGTTGGATCCCTCCAACCTATTTCCCTGCATCCAAAGATGTTAGCACAATACCAATTCCGTTCCAGTACGGAATTATCGCGGTATATAGGATTTATAAAATATTATCCGCTTAATAGACGGCGCAATAGGGTCTCATCCGCTATATAATGCGGGAAAATCAACTCCAAGTACAATAATAATACCAATTTCACTATACGGTGAAATATTCGCGGTGTATGTTTTTAATAAATAACCTCCGCTTACTAACGACGCATAATGTCTATTTTAACAATCAATAGATAACAATCATCATTCAACATTCAATCAACAATTTTAAATCTAACTATTTGAAATTAAAATCGAAACCGATTCGATTGAGTGAGAAGTTCTCACCTTGACTTCAATTTCGTTTTAGCGATTTATTTCGAATAAAATTAAACGGACGTTTAATTTTACCCGAAATTCTCACTAACTCCAAATGACTCCAATCCAGCTCCATAGCGTAGAGCTCGTCCATACGATTCCAACGCAACTGGTTTCGCGCGTTTTCGACCTCGTATGAAAAAGATATGTAAATTTAAAGTTCAAACAATTCTAAATATAAATTTATATACATTTTATTCTTTATTTCTAACCCTAGCTGCATCTCAACCCTTGATTTCGAAATCTCAGATCCTGGCCGCACGCGCATGTTTCTTCCCCACGTTCAGTTTCACGCGTCAGGAACCCAAAATAGCCGCCTCCTAGGGCTTTGAACCACCGCCACTTCGACGAACTATAGCACGATCAGGAGACGCCACTTCGAAGAACATCACAGCCTCTACCCATGCCTACCAGCACGTGCAACTCGGTCAGCCATTTCACCTTGAAGTTCGTGCCGAACGGTGGGAGGACGCGCCCGGTTTGTCGTCAATCTACTCAATGAAAACCCATCACAACCGTTGAACTACTAGATCTCATCGTCCTCTACAAAATTGCAGTTGATAATTTTTCGAATAGATGTATAGATTTCGAGAATTTGAAGGAAGAAGATGATTACTTTCTGGCCATTGATAAAGATAATGGCGGCTGAAGGAGATGAATTAGGGTTTGGATAAATTTGTGAAGATAGGGTGCTTTTATAGAAATTTCTCGAATTACTATTCATCCCGGATTTTCCGAACTCCAATTTACGCGCGGTAACTAGCGTTTCTAGGGTTTATCCCATGTTTTGGACATAATGGAACGTGTTTCGGAGGCTAATTCGATCATCTGTGCGATTTACGGCAATAAACGATCGATTTAAATTTAAATCGATTAAACCGATTTCTACGCGTTTTCGCTTGCCCCGGACAAACGATAAATCCGATTGACACGAAATTTGAAATCTTACAATAATATCACATTACGGATCCGATGAAACTGGTTTCGTCAAAATCCGAGACTTTTTAAAAAATGACTATTTTAACTCGCCAAATAAATATTAAGACAATTTCGTTGCGTTTCGATCTGCCACGGTCAAACGAAAACTCCAATTGCTACGAAAATTGAAATATGGTAATAACAAACTATTACGGATCCAATGGAATTAGTTTCGTCCAATTCTGAGACTGTTCGAAAAATGGCTAATTTCACTGTCGATTTAAATATTAAAATATTCAATTTTCACAAATTAACTTTTAATCTGATTTTAAAAGTTCTAAAATATCGTTCTAACTACAATATGATAAAATAAAATTTTACAAATCATTTTCAATCACGTTAAACCCAATTTTCAATTATTTCTGGAATTTCAATTATTAAATTATCGATTTAATTGTCCAATTAAATCCAATATTCGAAAATAAATTATTCGACTTATAAATTTCGCTTATTAATATTTAAATTCAATTAAATATATTGTATTTTAATTAATATAAATTCTGGGTCGTTACAAGTCAACTAGAACAACCTAATTTACTACCCAATTATAAATCTAGTAAAACTTTATAGTTTTACTAAAATTCTATAACGATAAATATTTGAGGCTGATTTCGAATTTTCAGATTAGGTTGTACATTCTATTCCAACTACCTATCTTATTGAATATATAGGCGATATTCTTATACGTTCGTTTTAAGCCTATAACTCATCAGATCTTATGCAGGCATGATAACTAAATAGAAATGCAATGAGATAAATTTCAATATTATAAATAAATTATATAATTTTCCACTCATCTTATTAATAAATAATTAACCATCGTAAATTTTACATGGTATTACGCAACTCCATTTGTAGTGCAAACCATTCCTTTGCTATTGCAAAACGATAGAGGGATAATGGATCCCCCTATCTAAGATCTCTAGTATCGTGTACATACCCATTTGGAACATCATTGATCGATACAGAGAATGTGGGTGAATTGATGCAGTGAGCTACAAGTGTTATCAGGTTATCTGGAATCCCCATTGCCTTCAACACATGTAATATAAAACCTTTATTCACCATATCGTAAGCTTTATGAATGTTCACTTTCATGCACATTTTATCTTCACCTTTTTGTTAAAATCTTTCACCGATTCATGAGCCATAAGCGAGTTTTCAAATATAAATATGCCTTTAATAAATGCACTTTGGCATCGGGAAATTAAGTCTGGCAGAACCTTGTTCACCCTCTTGCATTTTGATCAGAACTTTATATATCACATTACAGCAGGCTATAAGCCTATACTCTTCAAGTTTAATTGGCTTGTGAACTTTAGGAATCAAGGATATAAATGTGTGATTTATCTCTTGTATCAACTTACCAGTATCCAAGGATTCTTAGGATGCAACTAGCATATTTTCTTTCAGGTTATCCTGTGCACTTTGAAGAAATGTACCCCCATTCCATCTGGACCAGGATTGGAATCATCATTAGTCGAGAAGAGAGCACTTTTCAACTCCATTTCTTGTATTTTGGATATCAACATTTGCCTTCTTTCGACGAGATCCTGCTTCTAGTGTGTATTTCAGGTATGTCTTAACAATAATCCCCATCGTATAACTCTATGAAGTAAGTTATAGCATTATTTCAAGTTATTTATATTTTTCTACAGCTTCCCCTATTCATTCAATCAGTTTATTAAATTATTTTGATTTTCCTTTGAGACATTTAGTGTAAAAAAATTGTTGCATTCATCTCTCTCTACAAGCCACATTTCTTTAGCCTTTTGTTTTAGACCAGTTGCTTTGTTTTCTAAGCCGTTTTTCAGTAGCCTTTGTAGAGAATAGAAATATGCATCGAGTCCTTCATTTTGTAGGTCTGCATCCAATTTATATTGAACTTCCTCTTATGCATCTTCAACTTTTAAGGACCCCATATGAAGATTTTGTCTGTTTTTGTTCAGTCTTTGAGTTGTTCTTCATCGATTTGACCAACATAAAATATCAATACATATAATTACCATCGGGTCGTTGAATTTCATTAAAATTAACAACATCATTATACCCATCACATAAAGGCCAATAGTTAGCATATCTAAATGGTTTCCTCTTCTGATTCTATTCATCATTATTGAATTGTATAAGGAGAGGGTTGTGATCACTACTTTAACGTTTTGAACTTGATTGAATAATTCTGTACACCCCAATGCTCTATCTAGTCTTGGTGCTATCCTTTTCATCTCCTCGCCTTTCCATGTGTATTTAAGGCCAATGTGAAATGCCTCTATCAATCCACTAGTCAACATACAATTATTGAATTCAGCAATTTGGTAGGGTTTTAATGTAAATCCACCTTTCTCATCAATTCTCAGGACTATGTTAAAATCTCCAACCATAACCCATGGTTTATGAATCCATTTCAAATTATGAATTAGCTTTTTCCATAAGTTGGTTCTGATGGAAGCCCAGTTATTAGCATAAACAAAGGCAAAATAAACTTCCAGTCCCCCAAAAATTAAAAATTAAAAAAGTAAGAGTAATCTTTTGTTCATCCAGATTTAATGTAATAACAGGCCAAACTTCTTTGTCCCAAAGAACCATAATTCTTTCCTTTTCCATATTGGAACTGTTATGTTTTAGTTCCTATTATTTCCACGTTTGCACTTTAAACATCTCTATACATTCCTCACTAAATTTCTTATCAAGAATTACTAATATTGTAGACTTATATTTAGCCCTTAGATTATAGAGGCTAACTTCATTGTAGCATTATTTAGACCTCTAACATTCCAACAATTCACTAACATTGGGGTTTTGCAGCTTTGCTCCTTGTAATAGGAGCCGAGACTACTTTAGTTATACTCGTAGCTTCTTTCCCTTTACCTTTATATAAATGTTTTAGATATTCTTCATTTGGTAATGTATAATTTTCATCATTTCCTCACTTAATTTCTTCATATGAGGTATCAAGTTGTATGTTTAACTTTTGAATTTCTTCTATAGTGGTAGGTAATACAGTACAACATATATACTCTATTACAACATCAAAAAAACGTGCAATAGGGGTTTCGTAATATTTTTGCAAATGTAGTATTAGACCAAGTTGTAATACGATCAGTATCTTTTACAATGTTTTTTAAATGTTGCAAAAAACTATTGTAATAATTACAATTACAACTATTTTTAGATGTTGTGAAATGTGTTTTACAACTTCTTAAAATTTTGCAGAATATTTTTTACTACTTTTTTAAATGTTGTGAAATATATACAACTTTTAAAAAACCGAATAAACATTTAAACTATTTTCAATCTGCAGCTTTATCCTAAATACTATTATAAAATTGAAATTTTAGAAATTGAAATGCATAAAATTCATTGATTTAAATACATAGAATTGATCGATTCAAACAACACTTTACATACAATATAACATTCATTTTACAAATAATATTCAAATATTGATGCCACATAAAACAACCTTACATAGAACTATACAAATAACCTCGCCCAATAAAATAATGTTATGAAATATTATAAAATGCTCACTTTAGTTGCTACCCAAATGATAACCACATTATCGTTAGCTTTTGTTCATGCCAATGCTCAGGCGAGATCTTGTCAACACCTTTGTCGTATGCTTGCTGCTTATATTCTACTCATATTCTTGCTCATGCCCGCCTTCAGCAAGTTACATTACCACAGTCATAGTACTAAGCCATTCAGCACATGGCCTCATCTGTCCCACTATACCTCGTCAACACCTTTTTTTGCATGCTCAAAATTTTTGCTGGACAAAAATACCTGCAATTGTTTTTAGTCGTAACCTCAGAAAGGTGTTACGAAATTGTTATTTTGGTAACGTTAGAAAAGTGTTACTAAACTTTGTACAATGAGTAGTACGGTATTTTACAAAAGCATTGCGAAACGGTTGCAATTATATCGATAAAACTGTTGCAAATATATTCAATATTGGTAAATAAATTACCGTTGACCTTTTTCGAGTCTAGTGAAACTGTTTCCTTTAAACAAAATTGCTCCCCCAATGGTGCTGAAGGATCGACGAGCAACTATTTCTCAAGATGAAACAGATTGATCTCTGTAGTGTTGCGCTGATAATTGCAGAGCAAAGACGAACTCAAGAGAGGATTTTAAGAACGGAGTTTGGAGGCGAAAGAAATGCAGAAAATTATTCCGTGTCATTCTAATTTTTGTTTTGCCTATATATAGGCATGGGGAGGTTCCTATTCGAAGGGGAGGTGTATGTTTGGACGGTCGTGATTATTGGAAAGGTTGCGATCCTTTACTAGGCGGTGTGACCGTTTAAATTTAATCAGACAGAAATAAAAAACTGTTTGGCCTGGACAGCCATGCCAACGGCTAACCGCAAAGTGCTAAATGCCCCTAATACGCCTCAAATTCCCATTCACCCACGTCGTGGGTGTGGGTACGAACACACAAACGTGTAGGGTGGTGCGTTGCACCACCCGTCATGACCTGTGTCCCTCTTTGTCTATATGAATTATCATAATGTCCACATCTTAGTATATAAACATAAATATTTTATTATATTCTAAGACATGAGACTATTCAACTTTCAAGGCAATTAATGCCTTCACATTCACTAATAAAACTCATTCATTTCTAACAATCCCCCACATGAATGATTTTTTGTTCAATTTTTTCTTAAAATTATGCAAAACATTTACCGTATTGGTTAAAGTAGCATGTAGGCCTTGAACTTCCCTAGTGTTTATCCTTTTGACTTACAGGCGAATCAGTATACTAGGTTGTCTTTGAACTGTAAGCCTTTTTGTGTAAATCCAAAATAGATAACATACAATAAGTGTTTCTTATCTTCCTTGGTTCTTTATTTGTGTTCGTTTTTGGCATGAACACCAGCTTGGTCTCATGAGTGCTTATAGAATTTGGCCTCTCAATTCTCCTTGAAGCGGCGCCTTCACACTCACATAGGTGATTCTGTAAAGGATATTCGTAATTCCTTACTTGGTCATTTAGTATTACCAAGTACATACATCATTAAAAGTATCAAAACTTATCCTATTCTCCAGCGAGTAATGTACTGACTTATCATATGAATAATTTGAGTGTATACCAGTGCCATTAAGTTTATCTTGAACTTAGTTGTCCCTTTGAACCTATATCTTGGGATCTCCAGTCAACTAGGTAGGGTTTCCATGTTAGAGAAACTTTTAGTATGGGCCTTAACCCCGTTTCCATTGACACAGTTCGAACTTTCTCTCTAGGAAAGCCTTTTGTTAGTGGATCCGCAATGTTATCTTTTGACCTTACATAGTCTATAGTGATAACTCCATTAGAGAGAAGTTGTCTTGTGGTTTTATGTCTATGACGAATATGGCTAGATTTACCGTTGTATAGTGTACTATTAGCTCTATCGATAGCTGATTGACTATCATAATGTATGCATATTGGAGGCATGGGTTTGCTCCTATTCAGAATGTCTTCCAAAAAACTTCGACTCTAGTTTACTTCTTGTGCGGCTTTATCTATGCAATAAATTCTGATTCCATTGTTGACCTTTCCATGTAAGTCTGTTTGGATGATTTCCATGAAATTGCTCCATTTCCTAATGCGAACACATATCCGCTTGTCGATTTTGTGTCATTTGAACCAGTTGTCCAATTTGCATCACTGCATCCTTCCACTAATGAAGGATATTTAGTATAGTATAATCCATAGGTCTGTGTATACTTTAGATATCCTAGAGCTCTAATTATTGCTTTTCTATGATTTTTACCAGGATTGCTGGTATACCTACTCAGCTTACTTATAGCATATGCGATATCTGGCCTAGTGCAGTTCATGACATACATGACACTTCCTAGTATACGAGAGTATTCAAGCTAATAGATACCATCACCGGTGTTCTTTACCCACTTTTGGTTCATATCTACTGGTGATTTTTCACTACTTATATTATGTTGTTTGAACCTTTTGAGTAATTTGGCAATGTAATGTGATTGAGATTTTGCATATCCTGAATATGTCTTCAAAATTTTGACATCCAAAATTACATCAGCTATTCCTAGGTCTTTCATGTCGAATCTAGAGGATAACATATCCTTTGTTGACTTTATTATGGCTTTATTATTACCTAGGATCAATAAATCATCAACATACAGACAAACAATGATATATCCAATATTTATATGTTTTATATAAACACATTTATCTGGTTCATTTATGTTGAATCTATTTGATATCATAGTTTCATCAAATTTCTCGTGCCATCGTTTTGGAACTTATTTAAGGCAACAAAGTGATTTTACTAACTTGCGTACCCTATTCTCATTTCCTGGGCTAAAACACCCTTCAGGTTGCGTCATGTATATTTCTTCTTCTAGTTCACCATTCAAAAATGCATTTTTTGCATACATTTGATGTATTTCCAAATCAAATGTGGATGTGATTGCAATAAGCATCCTATACGTGTCGAAATAATCCAGGTCTTCCTTTTGTTTGAATCCTTGGATTACAAGACGAGCTTTATAATCGTCTATTGAATCATCGAGTTTCAAATTCTTCTTAAATATCCATTTATTACCTAAGTTCTTGCATCCTCGAGGTAAACCAACTAACTGCCATGTACGGTTAGCCATAATGGATTCGATCTCAGAGTTAATGGCCTCCTTCTAGTAAGGGGCATCAGCGAAGGACATAGCTTGTTTGTATGTTAATGGATCGTCTTCTATCATAAATGTGTAGAAGTCTGATCCAAAGGTTCTTAAGGTCTGTGACCTTTTGCTTCTTCTTGGTTCCTTCACTTGTTGATTAGTACTATTTTTCCCAAAATTATCAATATTTTGTTCGACATCCACAAGAGAATTAAAGTTTTCAGTTTCCCATGGTCTCTTTTGAGTATAATTTTCAGTACCCTGTTTCAAAGGATATATGTGTTTGAAAAATCTAGCATTTCTCAACTCAATGATGGCATTGCCATGAATATCATTAACTTTAGATTTGTATACCAAAAATCGATAAGCTGCACTATTTTGTGCATATCTAATAAATACACAATCGATGATTTTTGGTCCAATTTTGACATTCTTCTACTTAGGTACCTAAAGTTTTGCAAGACTCCCCGACACTTTTAAGTATTTGTAGGATGGTGGTCTATTTTTCCAAAGTTCATGGGGGAGATTTGGATGTTTTCTTTCATGGTATTTTATTTAAAATATGATTTGCAGAAAGAATAGCTTCTCCCCAGAAGTGTTACTAAATTGTATACAAAGTGTAGTACAGTAATGTTACAAAAGTGTTGCGAAACTGTTGCAATTATGTTGATAAAACTGTTGCAAATATATTCAATACTGATAAACAGATTACCGTTGAATTTGTCTAAGACCAGTGAAACTGTTTCCTTGAAACATAATTGCTCCCTAAATGGCGTTGAAGGGTCGACGAGCAACCGTTTTCCAAGATGCAACAAACCGATCTCTGCAGTGCTGCGTTGGCAATTGCAAAGCAACGACGAACTCAAGAGAAGATTTTAAGAATAGAGTTCGAAGGAGAAAGAAATGTAGAAAATTATTCCATGTCTTTCTGATTTTCGTTCTGCTTATATATAGGCATGAGGAGGTGCCTATTCGACGGGGAGGTGTCTGTTTGAGAGGTCGTGACTGTTGGAAAGGTTGCGACACTTTACCGGACGGTGTAACCATTTGAATTTGAACAGACAGAAATAAAAACCTGTTCGGTCTGAACAGGCACGCCAAGCCAATTGCCAACTGCCAACTACAATGTGCTAAGTGCCCATAATATGCCACAAACGCGCACACCGTAGGTGCAGATATGGGTGCAGGTACTAGTTCAGGTTCAAGCACGGGCGCAGGCGTGCGTGCTTGTGGGGTGGTGTGTTGCACCACTCGTCATGACTTATGTCTCTCTTTGTCTATATGAATTCTCATAATGCTCGCATCTTAGTATATAAACACAAACATTTTATTATATTCTAAGATGTGGGACAATTTGACTTCCAAGGCAATTAATATCTTCACATTCCCCAATAAAACTCATTCATTTCTAACAATCCCCCACATGAATGAGTATTTGTTCAATTTGTTCTTACAATCATGCAAAATATTTATCATATCGGTTATAGTAGCATGTAGGCCTTGAACTTTCCTAGTGTTTATCCTTTTGACTTACTGGCCAATCAGTAGACTAGGTTGTCTTTGTACTGTAAGCCTTTTTGTGTAAATCCAAAACAAACAACACACAATAAGTGTTTCTTATGTTCCTTGGTTCTATGTTTGTGTTCGTTTTTGGCATGAACACCAGCTTGGTCTCACGAGTGCTTAGAGAATTTGGCCTCACAATTCTCCTTGAAGCGGCGCCTTCACACTCACGTAGATGATTCTGTAAAGGGTATTCATAATTCCCTACTTGGTCCTTTAGTATTATCAAGTATAGACATCATTAAAAGTATCAAAACTTATCCTATTCTCCAGCGAGTAATGCACTAACTTATCATAGGAATGGTTTGAATGTATACCGGTGCCATTAAGCTTAAACTTAGTTGTCCCTTTGAACCCAGATCTTGGGATCTCTAGTCAACTACGTAGGGTTTTCATTTTAGGGAAACTTTTAGTATATGCCTTAACTCCATTCCCATAGACAAGGAATGAATTTTAACTCTAGGCAAGCCTTTTGTTAGTGGATCGTAATGTTATCTTTTGAAATTACATAGTCTATAGTGATAACTCTATTAGAGAGAAGTTGTCTTAGGATTTTATGTCTAGGACGAATATGCCTAGATTTTGAATCCGGAAATAGATGATTAACTATCACAACGTATGCATATTGGAGGCACAGGCTTGTTCCAATTCGGAATGTCTTCCAAAAAAATTCGAAGCCAGCCTACTTCTTCTGCGGCTTTATCTAGTACAATAAATTCTTATTCCATTGTTAACCTTTCTATGCAAGTCTGTTTGGATGATTTTCATTAAATTGCTCCATTTCCTAATGTCAACACATATCCACTTGTGGATTTTGTGTCATTTGAATCAGTTATCCAATGTGTATCACTGTATCCTTCCACTACTGAAGGATATTTAGTATAGTATAATCCATAGTTCTGTGTATACTTTAGATATCCTAGAACTCCAATTGTTACTTTCCCATGATTTTTACCAGGATTGCTGGTATACCTACTTAGCTTACTTATAGCATATGCGATATCTGGCATAGTGTAGTTCATGACATACATGATACTTCCTAGCATACGAGAGTATTCAAGCTGATAGATAACATCACCAGTGTTCTTTACCCAATTTTGGTTCATATCTACTAGTGATTTTGCAGTAGTTATATTATGTTGTTTGAACCTTTCAAGTATTTTGGCAATGTAATATGATTGAGATTTTGCATATCCTTGTGATGTCTTCAAAATTTTGACACCCAAATTTACATCAGCTATTCCTATGTCTTTCATGTCGAATCTAGAGGATAACATATCCTTTGTTAACTTTACTATGGCCTCATTATTACCTAGGACTAATAAATCATCAACATATAGATAAACAATGACATACCCAATATCTATATGTTTTATATAAACACATTTATCTGATTCATTTATTTTGAATCCATTTGATATCATAGTTTCATACAATTTCTCGTACCATGGTTTTGGAGCTTGTTTAAGGCCATAAAGTGATATTACTAACTTGCACACCTTATTCTCATTTCCTGGGTTCAAAAACCCTTCAGGTTGCTTCATGCATATTTCTTCTTCTAGTTCACCACTCAAAAATGCAGTTATTACATTCATTTGTTGTATTTCCAAATCAAGTATGGATGCGATTGCAATAAACATCCTAATTGATGTTATTCTAGTTAGTGGTTAGTATGTGTCAAAATAAACTAGGTCTTCCTTTTGTCCGAATTCATGGACTACAAGACGAGCTTTATACTTGTCTATTAAACCACCAAGTTTCAATTTCTTCTTAAGTATCTATTTATTACCTAAGGTCTTGCATCCTCGAGGTAAATCAACTAAGTCCCATGTATGGTTAGCCATAATTGATTCGATCTCAGAATTACTGGCCTTCTGCCATTAAGGGGCATCGGCGGAGGACATAGCCTGTTTGTATGTTAATGGTGTTAACCCGCCTTTTGGCAAGGCCATGGATATGCGGATTTAACTTAATTGACTACGTGTGCGTCGATGCTGATGTACGATGAATTTAGTCGACTGGATGGATGGATGACACAGCGTGCTTGAAAGATGGAAATATGATCGGATAAAAATGAACCGACTATAATTTGGGTCTAGGAAACAAGGTTCAGCATTAAACATGGTTCAGCATGGTGGAGGCTCGGCATAAATCTCGTTCATCATTGGATGGGTTATTCGGCATACCTCCATACCTCGATAGATCCATACCTTGGTAGATCCATACCTCGGTTGATCCATACCTCCATACCTTGGTAGATCCATACCTCCATACCTCGGTAGATCCATACCTCCATACCTCGGTAGATCCATACCTCCATACCTCGGTAGATCCATACCTCGATAGATTCATACCTCCATACCTCGGTAGATCCATACCTCCATACCTCGGTAGATCCATACCTCGACACCTCGGTACCCTTGGTGGGTCCAGACTACTCAGGAGGCCCAACAACCTGGTTTTTCCTCTAAATACAGCATTTGGGTCTGCAGATGAGGGGACGACGGCTTCTTCTTCTTTCCGCTCTCTTACTTTTTACTTTCTAAGACTAAGACAAGTCTACCACATTGTAACTGTAATGGATTATTACATCAACTAAAAGAAAACTTCTGGAGTAGACGTAGGCCGGAGTTAGCCGAACCACTATAAAATCTGTTGTTCTTTACTGCTTTCATTTTAATTTTAACTGTTCTTCATATTATTACTCTCTACATACATCCTATCTGTGAGCTGTGATTAGGATTTGGTGCTTTCATCTGGATTTGGGTGTTAGTGACCAATTTTGGCGCTAACATTTTGGTGCTTTCACTGAGAACTGAAGCGCTCAGGAATTTTGGAGTTAGAAACTTGGATTTGAATGAGCAATGGCTAGACCATCAGCAAGGAAGCAAGTGATAGAGAGGAGCAATCAGGAGGGAAGTCAAGAGGCTTTCTCTGGAAATGGAGCAGGTGGAGCATCCATTTACATCACCAGAAAGGAAATGGAAGCCATGGTGAAAAGACAAGAGGAGACGATGCAGGCTCTTCTCAGACAATTTGCGCGAGCAAGAAAGGCAAGGGCTCAGATCCATGGAGCTGGATCTGAAACGCTCAACCAGCAAGGAGAGGGAATGGCTCAGCAGGGGGCAACCCCCAATCAGCAGACGGCTATCATTCCGGATGGATCTAGACTCGGAGGCATACCACCAGAAAATGCCGGACCAATCCATAGAAAGACTACCACCTACCTTGAACGGAGATGTCACTGGATCTGGGCAACGACGGCTCAATATCAACTAAACAGGTTTATGGTTTTGAATAAGTAATAGAACTCAAAGTATGCGGCTAGGTCAATTACACTCGTACGGGATCGAGGACGGTCCCTAGGCGTGCTCTGAGATGACAAAAAACCGTGCTACTTGAGTCTATGAAATCCTACTTTCTTTCTATTTTTCTGCAAACTTTGGTTCCCCCTTTCGTATTTTTGACGTTTACTTTTCTTTGATATGGTTTTGGAGTTTGAATTGAACTCCCGATTTGGTTGGTTTTCTGGTTTGCCATTTTGGCTTGGACATTTGCTTTTTCTGATTCTGTTTTGGAGTTTGGATTGAACTCCTGGTTTAGTTTGTTTCCTGATTTGGATTCCCGTTTTTCTGGTTTGGTTTTGGAGTTTGGTTCGAACTCCTGATTCTGTTTGTTTCCTGGTTTGAATTTTGGTTTGGATATTGGTTTGGATTTTCGATATGGATTTTTTGTTTTCTAATTTGATCTGGATTTTGAATTGGCTTTTGATTGGATTTTTATCTGGTTTTTGGTAAACGGTCGTCGGGTATGGATTGTGCCCGGCAAGGAGTAAGTCTTTGCGCCCAAACGCGGTGAATTGACTTATTCAGGTCGTCGAGTATGGACTATGCTCGGCAAGGGTTCAGAGAGACCAGGATTCGGCCTAGGACTTAGGCCCCATATCATCGGTTACTACTTCAGGTCGTCGAGTATGGACTATGCTCGGCAAGGGTCCGGAGAGACCAGAATTTGGCCTAGGACTTAGGCCCCATATCATCGGTTACTACTTTAGGTCGTCGAGTATGGACTATGCTCGGCAAGGGTCCGGAGAGACCAGGATTCGGCCTAGGACTTAGGCCCCATATATCAGTTACTATTTCAGGTCGTCGAGTATGGACAATGCTCGGCAAGGGTCTGGAGAGATCAGGATTCGGCCTAGAACTTAGGCCCCATTTTATCAGTTACTATTTCAGGTCGTCGAGTATGGACAATGCTCGGCAAGGGTCCGGAGCGACCAGGATTCGGCTTAGGACTTAAGCCACAACAATACTCAACATCCAGGGGCACATGATCACGGTCGTCAGATGTGGATTGCGCTTGACAAGAACCCGGAGAGGTTACGGATATGGATATCGGCTGTGAACGGTAGAGGATTTGGATATTGACCCAGAGATCCTAAGATCGGTTATTGGTTATTGGATATGGATGAAACATGGACTTCGGATATTGGATTTGAGGCTATTCAAAACACACCTTCCAACAGCAAGGTATGTTTTGGGGGGCAAGTTTTAACCCGCCTTTTGGCAAGGCCGTGGATATGCGGATTTAACTTAATTGACTATGCGTGCATCGAGGCTGATGTACGATGGATTCAGTCGACTGGATGGATGGTTGACGCGGCGTGCTTGGAAGATGGAAATATGATTGGATAAAAATGAACCGACTATAATTTGGGTCTAGGAAACATGGTTCGGCATTAAACATGGTTCGACATGGTGGAGGTTCGGCATAAATCTCGTTCGGCATTGGATGGGTCATTCGGCATACCTCCATACCTCGATAGATCCATACCTCCATACCTCGGTAGATCCATACCTCCATACCTCGGTAGATCCATACCTTGACACCTCGGTACCCTTGGTGGGCCCAAACTACTCAGGAGGCCCAACAACCTGGTTTTGCCTATAAATACAACATGTGGGTCTCCAGATGAGGGGACGACGGCTTCTTCTTCTTTCCGCTCTCTTACTTTTTACTTTCTAAGACTAAGACAAGTCTACCACATTGTAGCTGTAATGGATTATTACATCAATAAAAAGAAAACTTCCGAAGTGGATGTAGGCCGAAGTTAGCCGAACCACTATAAAATCTATTGTTCTTTACTGCTTTCATTTTAATTTTAACCGTTCTTCATATTATTACTCTCTACATACATCCTATCTGTGATTGGGATTTGGTGCTTTCATCTGGATTTGGGTGTTAGTGACCAATTTTGGCACTAACAAATGGATCAACTTCTATCATAAATGTTTAGAAGTCTGGTTCAAAGGTTCTTTAGGTCCGTGACCTTTTGCTTCCTCTTGGTTCCTCCACTTGTTGATTGGTATTATTTTTCCCAAAATTATAAATATTTTATTCAGATTCCTCAGGAGAACAAGAGTTTTCAGTTTTCGTTGGTCTCTTTTGAGTATAATTTTCAGTGCCCTCTTTTAAAGGATATATGTGTTCGAAGAATCTAGCATTTCTCGACTCAATGGTGGTATTTGCATGAATAACATGAACTTCAGATTTGTATACCAAAAATCGATAAGCTACACTGTTTTGTGCATATCCAATGAATACACAATCGATGGTTTTTGGACCAATTTTGACCTTCTTTGATTTAGGTACTTCTACTTTTGCAAGTCTTCCCCACACTTTTAAGTATTTGTAGGATGGTGGTCTATTTTTCGAAAGTTCGTAGGGAAATTTGGATGTTTTCTTTCATGGTATTTTATTTAAAATATGATTTTCAGAAAGAATAGCTTCTCCCCAGAAGTTATCTAGCAAGTAAGGACTAGTTAGTAAAGCATTCATCATTTCTTTAAAAATTCTATGTTTTCCGTTTGGCTATACCGTTGGATTGAGGTGAATACGGGGCTGTAATTTGGTGTATAATACCATTCTCGATGCAGAATTCCTCAAAGGGAAATTCATATTCTCCTCCCCTATCACTTCTTAAAGCTTTTATTTTCTTGTTGAATTGATTTTCAACTTCTGCCTTATACTGCTTAAACATATCAAATGCCTCGTCCTTGTTTCTATGGAGTTACACATAACAGTACCTTGTACAATCATCAATGAAAGTGATGAAGTACCTTTTTCCTCCTCTAGTTTGACATATTTTTAAGTCACATACATCTGTGTTTATTAAGTTTAGAGGTTCGCTTTCGCTCTCAACATGATGAAATGAGGTTCTAGTCAATTTTTCTTCAACACAAGTTTCACATTTATAACTTGGATCTGTTGAAACTTAGGTATAAAGTCTAAGTTAATCATTTTTCGTAATGTATCAAAACTAACATGGCCTAATCTGGTATGCCATATATTAGAGGTGGTACAACAGTCATTAAATTCATTTAAACAAGTCATCAATCACTTTCCAACATAAACATTGTTCTTTGATAAAACGAAGTTATCGGATACAAATATTAACTTGAAGCCAATTTTTTTGAGTAGTGAACCAGAAACAAAATTCTTTCGAATGTCCAGGACGTGCATAACTTCATTCAATGTAATTTCTTTTCCAAAGGTCATCTTTAGCAAAATTCTGCCTTTTCCATTTACCTTTGACGTGGATGAATTTACCATAGGCAGTTGTTCTTCTTGTATCACAGGTTTATAGTTAGAGAACATCCACTTAATGGCGCAGATATGTTTTGTCGCACCAGTGTCCACAAACCAGTCTTTGGAGTTGCCAATTAAGTTGCATTTAGAAATCACCATAGACAAGTTCATTTCAGAAATGTCATCGGAGAGTTTCTCGCTTCGGTGATATTTGCTTGTTCTTTCTCGCTTCGGTGATATTTGCTTGTTCTTTCTTTTTCTTTGGACTCGGCAATCGCTGGCCTTATGACCTTTCTTCCTGCAGTTATGACAGTTTCCTTTGAACTTCTTTAGTTTCTTTGTGTTTGGATTATATTCCCGTTTTCGCTTATTGTTTTTCTCAGCCTCGATTACATTTGCTTTTGCCACTATAGCATTGGTGGTTTTCTTTTCTGATTACCTGTTGTCCTCTTCGATTCTAAGTCGTATTACAAGATCTTCCATAGTCAATTCCTTGCGCTTATGTTTTAGATAATTCTCGAAGTCTTTCCATGACGGGAGTAGTTTTTGATGGCAGCAGCTGCTTAAAATGATTCGCTTAAGGACATCCCTTCATCATGAATTTCGTGTATTATTACCTGCAACTCTTGAATTTGACTGATAACGATTTTGGCGTCTATCATTTTGAAATCAAGGAACTTTCCGACAATGAAATTTTTCGTTCCAACGTACTCCATTTTGTGCTTTTTATCTAGGTAAGCTCAGAGTTGTTTCGAAGTCTTCATTGTGCAGTATACATTATGCAGACTGCTATCTAGTCCATTTAATATGTAATTTTTGCATATGAAGTCTGAACTGTTCCATATGTTGAGTACTTTAACTTTGTGCATCAGTCTCTAATTCGGCCACTTCTGAAGCATCCTCAGTGAGAAATTGCGCAAGGTTAAGAGTAGTCAAGTAAAACAGCATTTTCTGTTGTCAGCGTTTGAAATCTACTCTTGAATATTTTTCTGGCCTCTCACCATGTGAAAAAGAGACAATGGTTGTTGGAACCATTGTTCTATTCTCAGTGGTGGCCACGGTAGGTTTGTCTGCCGATGTATTACTATCTTGAGCCATTGTCTAAAATATAGTGACTGCAATCAGTGAAAAATAAAATACAAAATTCTGTTTCGAGATTGTTAGTCATAACGTCAGAAAGATTTTAAGAAACTATTATTTTAGTAACGTCAGAAAAGTGTTACTAAACTGTATAAAAAGAGTAGTATAGTAATGTTACAAAAGCGTTGCGAAACTGCTGCAATTATGTAGATAAAACTGTTGCAAATATATTCAATACTGAGAAACAGATTGCCTTTAAATTTTTCCGAGTCCAGTGAAACTGTATCCTTAAAACAGAATTGCTCACTCAATGGCGTTGAAGGGTCGACGAGCAACTTTTTTCCATGATGAAATAGACCGATCTTTGCGGTGCTGAGTTGGCAATTGCAAAGCAACGATGAACTCAAGGAGGATTTTAAGAACATAGTTTGAAGAAGAAAGAAATGCAAAAAATTATGCTGTGTCTTCTGATTTTCGTTCTGCCTATAATAGGCACGAGGAGGTGCCTACTCCAGGAGGTGGTGTCTGTTTGAATGGTCGTGACTATTGAAAAGGCTACAACCCTTTACAAGGCGGTGTGACCATTTGAATTTGAACAGACAAAAATAAAAAACTGTTCGGTCTGAACAGCCACACCAAGCCAACTACCAACTTCAAAGTGCTAAGTGCCTCTAATATGCCTCAAACGCACATTCAGCCATGTCGCGGGTGCGGTTGCGGGTTCGGGCGCGTGCGCGCATGTAGGGTGGTGCGTTGCACTACCCATCATGGCTTATGTCTCTCTTTGTCGATATGAATTGTCATAATGTCTACATCTTAGTATATAAACACAATTATTTTTTTATATTCTAAGATGTGAGACTATTCAACTTCCAAGGCAATTAATGCCTTCACATTACCCCATCAAACTCATCCATTTCTAACAATCCCCTACATGAATAAGTATTTGTTTAATTTATTCTTAAAATTGTGCGAAACATTTATCGTATTGGTTAAACTAGCACGTAAGCCTTGAACTTCTCTAGTGTTTATCCTTTGGACTTACTGGCGGATCAGTAGACTAGGTTGTTTTTGAACTGTAAGCCTTTTTGTGTAAATCCAAAATAGACAACACATAATAAGTGTTTCTTATCTTCCTTAGTTCTCTATTTTTGTTTTTTCCATGAACACCAGCTTAGTCTCATGAATGCTTGAAAATTTTTGCCTCATGATTCTCCTTGAAGCGACGCCTTCACACTCACGTACGTAAGTCTGAAAATGATATCTGTAATTCCCTACTTGGTCTTTTAGTATTACCAAGTACAGAAATCATTAGAAGTATCAAAACTTATCCTATTCTTCAGCAAGTAATGCACTGACTTATCATAGGAATGTTTTGAGTGTATACCAGTGCCATTAAGTTTATCTTAAACTTAGTTGTCTTTTTGAACCTAGATCTTGGGATCTCCAGTCAACTAGGTAGGGTTTCCATTTTAGAGATACTTTTAGTATGGGCCTAAACCCCATTCTCATCGACAAGACTTAACTTTCTCTCTGGTCAAGCCTTTTGTTAGTGGATCCGCAATATTATCTTTTGACCTTACATACTCTATAGTGATAACTCCATTCGAGAGAAGTTGTCTTACGGTTTTATATATATGATGAATATGCCTAGATTTACAGTTGTACTGTGTACTATTAGCTCTACCAATAGCTGACTGACTATCACAATGTATGCATATTGGAGGCAAGGGTTTGTTCTTATTCGGAATGTCTTCCCAAGAACTTCAAAGCCAATCTGCTTCTTCTACGGCTTTATCTGGTGCAATAAATTCTGATTCCATTATTGACCTTGCTATGCAAGTCTATTTGGATGATTTTCATGAAATTGCTCCATTTCCTAATACGAACAAATATCCACTTATGGATTTTGTGTCATTCGAACCAGTTATCCTATTTGCATCACCATATCCTTCCACTACTGAAGGATATTTAGTATAGTATAATCCATAGTTCTGTGTTTCAAATATCCTAGAACTCTAATTATTGCTTTCCAATGATTTTTACCAGGATTGCTGGTATACTTACTCAGCTTACTTACAACATATGCGATATCTGGCCTAGTGCAGTTCATGACAGATATGATACTTCCTAGTATACAAGAGTATTCAAGCTGATAGATACCATCACCGGTGTTCTTTACCCAATTTTGTTTCATAGCTACTGGTGATTTTGCAATAGTTATATTATGTTGTTCGAACCTTTCAAGTATTTGGCAATGTAATGTGATCGAGATTATGCATATCCTTGTGATGTCTTTAAAATTTTGATACCCAAAATTACATCAGATATTCCTAGGTCTTTCATGTCGAAACTACAGGATAGCATATCCTTTGTTGACTTTATTATGGCCTTATTATTACGTAGGATCAATAAATCAACAATATACGGACGAATAGTGACATATCCAACATCTATATGTTTTATATAACCACATTTATCGGATTCATTTATTTTGAATCCATTTGATATAATAGTTTCATTAAATTTCTCGTGCCATTATTTTGGAGCTTTTTAAGGCCATGAAATGATTTTACTAACTTGCACACCCTATTCGTATTTCCTGGGCTCAAAAACCCTTCAGGTTGCTTCATGTATATTTCTTCTTCTACTTCACCATTCAAAAATGCAGTTTTTACATCCATCTGATGTATTTTTAAATCAAGTATGGATGCGACTGCACTAAGCATCCTAATTGATGTTATTCTAGTTACTGCTGAGTATGTGTCAAAATAATCCAGGTCTTCCTTTTGTCTGAATCCTTGGACTACAAGACTAGCTTTTTACTTGTCTATTGAACCATCAGGTTTCAATTTCTTCTTAAATATCCATTTATTACCTAAGGTGTTGCATCCTTGAGGTAAATCAACTAACTCCCATGTACAGTTAGCCATAATGGATTCAGTCTCAGGGTTAATGGACTCCTTCCAACAAGGGGCATCGATGAAGGACATAGCTTGTTTGTATGTTAATGGATCGTCTTCTGTCATAAATGTGTAGAAGTCTGGTCCAAAGGTTCTTAGATCCGTGACCTTTTGCTTCTTCTTGGTTCCTCCACTTGTTGATTAGTACTATTTTGCCCAAAATTATCAATATTTTGTTCGGCATCCACAAGAGAATTAGAGTTTTTAGTTTCCCTTGGTCTCTTCCGAGTATAGTTTTCAGTACCCTATTTCAAAGGATATATGTGTTCGAAAAATCTAGTATTTCTAAACTCAATGATGGTATTGACATGAATATCATTAACTTCAAATTTGTAGACCAAAAATTGATAAGCTGCACTGTTTTGTGCATATTGAATGAATACACAATCGATGGTTTTTGGTCCAATTTTGACATTCTTCGGTTTAGGTACCTAAAGTTTTGCAAGGCTCCCCTACACTTTTAAGTATTTGTAGGATGGTGGTTTATTTTTCCAAAGTTCGTGAGAAGATTTGAGTGTTTTCTTTCGTGGTATTTTATTTAAAATATGATTTACAGAAAGAATAGCTTCTCCCCAGAAGTTATCTGGCAAACCAGAACAAATTAGTAAGGCATTCATCATTTCTTTAAGAGTTCTATTATTCCGTTCGGCTATACCGTTGGATTTAGTGAATACGGGGCTGTAGTTTGGTGTATAATACCTTGCTCGGCCCAAAATTCCTCAAAGGGAAATTCATATTCTCCTCCTCTATCACTTCTTAAAGCTTTTATTTTCTTGTTAAGTTGATTTTCAACTTCTGCTTCATACTGCTTAAACATACCGAATGCCTCGCCCTTGTTTCCTAGGAGATACGCATAACAGTACCTTGTACAATCATCAATGAAAGTGATGAAGTACCATTTTCTTCCTCTAGTTTGACATATTTTTAAGTCACATACATCTGTGTGTATTAAGTCTAGAGGTTCGGTTTCTCTTTCAACATAACGAAATGAGGTTCTAGTCAATTATGCTTCAACACAAGTTTCACATTTATAACTTGGATCTATTTAAAACTTAGGTATAAAGTCTAAGTTAATCATTTTCCGTAATGTATCAAAATTAACATGGCCTAATCTGGCATGCCATATATTAGAGAATTCGGCGATATAAACAGAAGAATTAACTTTATTATCACAATTCTTTGGCACAACCATCATTACATTCATTTTAAACAAGCCATCTCTCACATATCCTTTCCCAACATAAACTCCGTTCTTTAATAAAACAAAGTTATCGGATACAATAAATACCTTAAAGCCACTTTTGCTGAGTAGTGAACCAGAAACCAAATTCTTTCGAATGCCCGAGACGTGCAGAACTTCATTCAGCGTAAGTTCTTTTCCAGAGGTCATCTTTAGAACAATTCTACCTTTTCCTTCTACCTTTGATGTGGAGGAATTTCCTATAAAACAGTTGTTCTTCTTGTGTCACAAGTTTATAGTTGGAGAACATCCACTTATTGGCACAGATAGTTTTGTGGCACCAATGTCCACAAACCAGTCTTTGGAGTTTCCAATTAAGTTGCATTCAGAGATCACCGTAGACAAGTTCATTTTAGAAATGCCATCAGCGAGTTTCTCGCATTCGGTGATATTTGCTTGTTCTTTCTTTTTCTTTGGACCTCGGCAATCGCTGGCCTTATGTCCTTCCTTCCTGCAGTTGTGACACTTTCCTTTGAACTTCTTTGGTTTCTTTGTGTTTGGATTGTATTCCCATATCCGTTTGTTGTTTTTCTCAGTCTCGACTACATTTGCTTTTTCCACTATAGAAATAGTAGTTTTCTTTTCTGATTTCCTGTTGTTCTCTTCGATTCTAAGTCGAATTACAAGATCTTCCATAGTGATTTCTTGCGCTTATGTTTTAGATAATTCTTGAAATCTTTCCATGATGGGGGTAGCTTTGCGATGGTAGCATCCACTTCAAATGATTCGCTCAAGGACATACCTTCATCATGAATTTCGTGCATTATTACCTGCAACTCCTAGATTTGAGTGATAACGATTTTGACATCTATCATTTTGAAATCGAGGAACTTTCCACCAATGAACTTTTTCATTCCAGTGCCCTCCGTTTTGTACTTTTTATCCAGAGAAGCCCAGAGTTGTTTCGAAGTCTTCTTTTGTGCAATATACATTATACAGACTGTTATCCAGTCCATTTAGTATGTAATTTTTGCATATGAAATCGAAACCGTTCCATATGTTGAGTGCTTCAACTTTGGTTGCATCAGTCTCTAGTTTGTCATCTTCTGGAGCATCCTTAGTGAGAAATTGCACAAGGTTAAGAGTAGCCAAGTAAACCAGCATTTTCTATTGCCAGCATTTGAAATCTACTCCAAAAAAATTTTTTGGCCTCTCACCATATGAAAAAGAGACAGTGGTTGTTGGAACCATTGTTCTTTCTCAATGGTGGCCATTGTTTGTTTGACAGCTGATGTAATACTGTCTTGAGCCATTGTCTGAAATACAGTTACTCCAATCGGTGACAAACAAAATACAAAATTCTATTTCAAGATTGTTAGTCCTAACGTCAAAAAGGTGTTACGAAATTGTTATTTTATTAGCGTTAAGTGTTACTAAACTGTATACAAAGAGTAGTACAGTAATGTTACAAAAGCATTGTGAAACTGCTGTAATTATGTTGATAAAACTGTTGCAAATATATTCAATACTGGTAAACAGATTACCGTTGAATTTGTCCAAGTCTAGTGAAACTGTTTCCTTGAAATAGAATTGCTCCCTCAATGGCGTTGAAGGGTCGACGAGAAACTATTTCCCAAGATGAAACAGACCGATCTCTACAGTGTTGTCCTAGCAATTGCAGAGCAACGACGAACTCAAGAGAGGATTTTAAGAACATAGTTTGAAAGAGAAAGAAATGCAGAAAATTATTATGTGTCTTTCTAATTTTGGTTCTGCCAATATATAGGCACGGGGAGGTGCCTATTCGAGGGGGAGGTGTCTGTTTGAATGGTCGTAACTGTTGGAAAGGTTGCGACCATTTACCAGGTGGTGTGACCGTTTGAATTTGAACAGACAGAAATAAAAAAATGTTCGGATTGAACAGCCATGCCAAGCCAACTTCCAACTGCTAAGTGCTTCTAATACGCCTCAAACGCCCATTCGCCAATGTCGCGGGTGCAGATGCGGGTGCGGGTACAAGTTCGGGCATGTGCAGGGTGGTGCGTTGCACCACCCGTCATTGGTTGTGTCTCTCTTTGTTTATATGAATTGTCATAATGACCACATCTTAGTATATAAATACAAATATTTTATTATATTCTAAGATGTGGGACTACTCAACTTCCAAGGCAATTAATGCCTTTACATTTCCCAATAAAACTCATTCATTTCTAACAATCTCCCACATGAATAAGTATTTGTTCAATTTGTTCTTAAAATCATGCGAAACATTTATCGTATCGGTTAAAGTAGCACGTAGGCCCTAAACTTCCCTAGTGTTTATCCTTTTGACTTACTGGTAAATTAGTAGATTAGGCTTTCTTTGAGCTGTAAGCATTTTTTTGTAAATCCAAAATAGACAACACATAATAAGAGTTTCTTATCTTCCTTGGTTCTCTATTTGTGTTCTCTTTTGCCATGAACACCAGCTTGGTCTCATGAGTACATAGAGAATTTGGCCTCACAATTCTCCTTGAAACAGCACCTTCACAATCATGTTGGTGATTCTGTAAAGGGTATTCATAATTCTCTACCTGGTCCTTTAGTATTACCAACTACAGACATCATTAAAAGTATCAAAACTTATCCTATTCCCTAGCGAGTAATGCACTGATTTATCATAGGAATCGTTTGAGCGTATACTAGTGCCATTAAGTTTATCTTAAACTTAGTTGCCGCTTTGAACCTAGATCTTGGGATCTTCAGTCAACTAGGTAGGGTTTCCACTTTAGAGAAACTTTTAGTATGGCCCTTAACCCCATTCCTATCGACAGGGTTTGAACTTTCTCTCTAGGCAAGCCTTTAATTAATGGATCCGCAATGTTATCTTTTGACCTTACATAGTCTATAGTGATAACTCCACTAGAGAGAAGTTGTCTTATGGTTTTATGTCTACGACGAATATGCCTAGACTTACCGTTGTATAGTGTACTATTAGCTCTACCGATAGCTGACTGACTATCACAATGTACGCATAATGGAGGCACGGGTTTGTTCCAATTCGAAATGTCTTCCAAAAAACTTCGAAGCCAGTCTGCTTCTTCTGCGGCTTTATCTAGTGCAATAAATGTTAGGAACTGAGTTGATGATGTTTTGATGACAACAACCTTATATAGTTATTATACTTTACTTTATAAAATATATACTAACATTTCCATATATATATATATATATACATATATATATGTATGTATGTATTTAGGAAATATATGCATGTATCATCGAAGACTGATCAGTATAAAGACTCAAGCATCAAGATGGAGATTAGAGATTCAAGATTCAAGACTCTAGAGAATCAAGATTTCAAGATCTCAAGATAAGTGTCTAGTATTTTGTTAAAACTTCATAATAGAACTCTCATCTTCCTTCCAATTTTCTTTTGGGATGGAACCCAATTTCTATCGAAACCAGTGGCTTACAAACCCACGACAAGTAGCTTACAAACCTACGACAAGTGGCTTACAAACCCACGAAAATCAAAATCGTTTAAACTACTTTGTACAAGTTCTCGAGTCCTATGGAGGAGCTCTGTAGGAAGGTTCTTGCAATTTCAGTTTGAATAGATTTTTCAAAATGTTTTTAAATCTGTTTTCAAAATGTTTTAGCTTTCAAAATCATGTTTTCAAAAATATTTTCAAACTTTGTTTTAGCCTTGAAATATTCCTCTATTCTGATTTTAAAAACTTCTATTTTTAAAACATCAAAACTTATTCTGATTTTAAATGTTACTTATATAATTGACGGTCTATATCAATTATATATATATTTAAAATAATGTTTTATATTCATTCTCTATCTCAAAATATTGTTTAAACACTTTACTTTGCTTCAGAGAAGTTTCAACTTGTTTTAAATTCAATTGTCTTTACAAAACAACATCTTTATAATTTTGAACCAAGGGATATCGACATAAGGGGATACCCCATGTCGACATGGTGACAGTTGGATTCAAAATTCAATTTTCAAAAGAAGTGTCCATTCGTTCGAAAACCTTTCGCCAATGGTTATGACTGTTGTGCATCTATATAAAGGCTTCCAAAACGAATTTTTTTAACAACTACTTTCTTATTTTCTTCACTCTTTCTTCTCCACCATTCCATATCCATAAAACTTCATATTTTCAAGATCGTGCCATCATTCTGCCAAATTCTCAACAGGAAATCATTTAGATACTCTCTCTATTTGATTCTCCATCATTCTACTAAAGATCAAAGTGCTATTCAGAGTTATAGGATTAATTTGTATTCAAAAAGTCCATAGAGTCTATCCATTCAAAAGGATTGTTATTAAGAAGTATTTGGGTGATCTTGTGTCCCGTAAATCAAGAGAGTTTACCCCAGACTCGGAGATAGGAGGGTTCCTCAAGGCCTTAGAAATTGAGGGTTGTAATTTATATATTGGCTTATAAAAATCTGTACAAGGATATTGCCTTGGTGCAAGACTGGATGTAGGAGGATTCCGAACCAGTATAAAATCCAGTGTGTTATTTCCTTTTACTTGCTTTACTTTACTATTTGCATTTGTTATATGTTATGTGATCATTCTGTGTTAGAATTCTGTTTAGATTTGTGTTGAAAGTTTTAATTTAGTCATATAGTTCATATATTCTTTAAAACACTATTCACCCCCCTAGTGTTATTTCTGCCTTAAGATCCTTAATCTGCATCCCTAACAATAAATTCTTATTCCATTGTTGACCTTGCTATGCAAGTCTGTTTAGATGATTTCCATGAAATTGCTCCATTTCCTAATGTGAACACATATCCACTTGTGGATTTCGGGTCATTTGAACCAGTTATCCAATTTGCATCACTATATCCTTCCACTATTGAAGGGTATTTAGTATAGTTAAATCCTTAGTTCTGTGTATATTTTAGATATCCTAGAACTCTAATTATTGTTATCTAATGATTTTTACCAGGATTGCCAGTATACCTACTCAGCTTACTTACAGCATATGCGATATCTGGCCTAGTGCAGTTCATGACATACATGATACTTTCTAGTATACGAGAGTATTCAAGCTGATAGATACCATCACCAGTGTTCTTTACCCAATTTTGGTTCATATCTACTGGTGATTTTGCAATAGTTATACCAAAATGTTTGAACCTTTCAAGTATTTTGGCAATGTAATGTGATTGAGATAATGCATATCCTTGTGATGTTTTCAAAATTTTGACATTCAAAATTACGTCAACTATTCCTAGGTCTTTCATGTCGAATCTAGAGGATAACATATCCTTTGTTGACTTTATTATGGCCTTATCATTACCTAGGATCAATAAATCATCAACATACGAACAAACAATGACATATCCAATATTTATATGTTTTATATAATAACATTTATCTGATTCATTTATTTTGAATCCATTTGATATCATAGTTTCATCAAATTTCTCGTGTCATTGCTTTGGAGCTTATATAAGGCCACAAAGTGATTTTGCTAACTTACACACCCTATTCTCATTTCTTGGGCTCAAAAACCCTTCAAGTTGCTTCATGTATATTTCTTCTTCTAGTTCACCATTCAAAAATGCAGTTTTTACATCCACTTGATGTATATCCAAATCAAATATGGATGCAATTTTGCAATAAGCATCCTAATTGATGTTATTCTAGTTCCTGGTGAGTATATGTCAAAATAATCTAGGACTTCTTTTTGTCTGAACACGTGGACTACAAGATGAGCTTTATACTTGTCTTTTGAACCATCAGGTTTCAATTTCTTCTTAAATATCCATTTACTACCTAAGGTCTTGCATCCTCGAGGTAAATTAACTAACTCCCATATATGGTTAGCCATAATGGATTCGATCTTACAGTTAGTGGCCTCCTTCCAGTAATGGGCATCGGTGGAGGACATAGCTTGTTGTATGCTAATGGATCGTCTTCTATCATAAATGTGTAGAAGTCTGGTCCAAAGGTTCTTGGGATCTGTGACCTTTTGCTTCTTCTTGATTCCTTCACTTGTTGATTAGTACTATTTTGCCCAAAATTATCAATATTTTGTTCAGCTTCCTCAAGAGATTAGAGTTTTCATTTCCCTTAGTCTCTTTTGAGTATAATTTTCAGTACTCTATTTTAAAGGATATATGTGTTCAAAAAATCTAGCATTTCTCGACTCAATGATGGTATTTACATGAATATCATGAACTTCAGATTTGTATACCAAAAATCGATAAGCTGCACTATTTTTTGCATATCCAATGAATACACAATCGATGGTTTTTTGCCTAATTTTTACAATCTTTTGTTTAGGTACCTCTACTTTTGCTAGACACCCCCACACTTTTAAGTATTTTTAGGATGATGGTCTATTTTTCCAAAGTACATGGGGAGATTTGGGTGTTTTATTTTGTGGTATTTATTTAAAATATGATTTGAAGAAAGAATAGCTTCTCCTCAGAAGTTATCTAGCAAGCTAGAACAAATTAGTAAGGAATTCATCATTTCTTTAAGAGATCTATTTTTTCGTTCGGCTATACCGTTGGATTGGGGTGAATACAGGGCTGTTTGGTGTCAAATACCATGCTCGGCACAGAATTTCTCAAAGGGAAATTCATATTCTCCTCCTCTATCACTTCTTAAAGCTTTTATAAGGAGATACACATAACAGTACCTCCTCTATCAACTTCAGATATGTTTGCTTTATACTGCTTAAACATATCGAATGCCTCGTCCTTGTTTCTAAGGAGATACACATACCTTGTACAATCATCAATGAAA
Source organism: Allium cepa (assembly GCA_030765085.1). Classification (NCBI taxonomy): domain Eukaryota; kingdom Viridiplantae; phylum Streptophyta; class Magnoliopsida; order Asparagales; family Amaryllidaceae; genus Allium; species Allium cepa. The sequence goes on along the minus strand of CM060941.1, from coordinate 292,673,865 downwards.
GTGATGAAGTACCTTTTTCCTCCTCCAGTTTGACATATTTTTAAGTCACATACATCTGTGTGTATTAAGTCTAAAGATTCGGTTTCTCTTTCAACATGATGAAATGAGCTTCTAGTTAATTTTTCTTCAACACAAGTTTCATATTTATAACTTGGATCTATTAAAAACTTAGGTACAAAGTCTAAGTTAACCATTTTTCGTAATGTATCAAGATTAACATGGCCTAATCTGGCATGCCATATATTAGAGGATTCGGCGATGTAAAAAGAAGAATTAACTTTATTATCACAATTCTTTGGTACAACAATCATTGCATTCATTTTAAACAAGCCATCACTCACATATCCTTTCCCAACATAAACTTCGTTCTTTGGCAAAACAAAGTTATCAGATATAAAGACTAACATGAAGTCATTTTTGCTGAGTAGTGAACCAGAAACCAAATTCTTTCGAATGTCCAGGACGTGCAGAATTTCATTCAGCGTAAGTTCTTTTCCAAAGGTCATCTTTAGCACAATTCTACCTTTTCCTTCTACCTTTTATGTGGAGGAATTTCCTATAAAATAGTTGTTCTTCTTGTGTCACAGGTTTATAGTTGGAGAACATCCACTTATTGGCGTAGATATGTTTTGTGGCACCAGTGTCCACAAACCAGTCTTTGGAGTTGCAAATTAAGTTGCATTCAGAAATCACCGTAGACAAGCTCATTTTAGAAATGCCATCAGAGAGTTTCTCGCACTTCGGTGATATTTGATTGTTCTTTCTTTTTCTTTAGACCTCGGCAATCGTTGGTCTTATGTCCTTTCTTTCCGCAATTGTGACAGTTTCCTTTGAACTTCTTTGGTTTCTTTCTGTTTGGATTGTATTCCTGTTTTCGCTTGTTGTTTTTCCCAATCTCGACTACATTTGCTTTTGCCACTATAGCATTAATGGTTTTCTTTTCTGATTGTCTGTTGTCCTCTTCGATTCTAAGTCGAATTACAAGATCTTCCATAGCCATTTCCTTGCGCTTATGTTTTAGATAATTCTTGAAGCCTTTCATGACAGGGGTAGCTTTTCGATGGTAGCAGCCATTTGAAATGATTCGCTCAAGGCCATCCCTTCATCATAAATTTCTTGTATTATTACCTGCAACTTCTAGATTTGACTGATATCGGTTTTGGCATCTATCATTTTGAAATCAAGGAACTTTCCGACAATGAACTTTTCATTCCAACGTCCTCCGTTTTGTATTTTTTATCCAGGGAAGCCCAGAGTTGTATCAAAGTCTTCATTGTGCAGTATACATTATAAAGGTTGTTATCCAATCCATTTAATATGTAGTTTTTGCATATGAAGTCCGAACTGTTCCATATGTTGTGTGCTTCAACTTTGGTTGCTTCAGTCTCTAGTTCGTCCATTTTCGGAGCATCCTCGGTGAGAAATTGTGTAAGGTTAAGAGTAGTCAAGTAAAATAGCATTTTCTATTGCCAGCGTTTGAAATCTACTCCATAAAATTCTTCTGGCTTCCCACCATGTGAAAAAGCGACAGTGGTTGTTGGAACCATTGTTCTGTTCTTAGTCGTGGCCACGGTTGGTTTGACTGTCGATGTATTACTGTCTTGAGCCATTGTCTGAAATATAGTGACTCCAATCAGTAACAAACAAAATACAAATTTTTTTTTAAAGATTTTTAGTCGTAACGTCAGAAAGGTGTTATGAAATAGTTATTTTAGTAACGTCAGAAAAGTGTTACTAAACTGTACACAAAGAGTAGTACAGTAATGTTAAAAAGCGTTGCGAAACTGTTGCAATTATGTTGATAAAACTGTTGCAAATATATTCAATACTGGTAAAAGATTACTGTTGAATTTGTCCGAGTCCAGTGAAACTATTTCCTTGAAATAGAATTGATCCCTCAACAGCGCTGAAGGTTCGACGAGCAAACGTTTCGCCAGATGAAATGGACCGATCTCTACGGTGCTGCGCTGACAATTGCAAAGCAACAATGAACTCAAGAGAGGATTTTAAGAATAAAGTTTGGAGGAGAAAGAAATGTAGAGAATTATTCCGTGTCTTTCTGATTTTCGTTCTGCCTATTTATAGGCACGAGGAGGTGCCTATTCGAGGGGGGTGTCTGTTCGAACGGTCGTGACTGTTGGAAAGGTTGCGACCCTTTACCAGACGGTGTGACCGTTTGAATTTGAACAGACAGAAATAAAAAACTATTTGGTCTGGACAGCTACGCCAAGCGCAAAGTGCTAAAGTGCCTCCAATATACCCATTCGCCCACACGACAGGTGCAAGTTCGGGAGCGTGTGAAGTGGTGCAAGTCCTGACTTATGTCTCCTTTGTCTATATGAATTATCATTATGTTCACATCTTAATATATAAAAACAAATATTTTATTATATTTTAAGATGTGAGACTATTCAACTTTCAAAGCAATTAATGCCTTCACATTTTCCAATAAAACTCATTCATTTCTAACAATTGTTTCATACAACTCGCATCATCTTCCTACAGTCCCCTTCTACCCGGCCTACAAACTGCCACAACCCACCTATCATGCCCAAGCTTCCCATGCAAATAATAAAGAAAGATATGACCATGCACAATCAAGGCCATCAACTTCCTCCAGTTGATCAAATTTGGAACTGAAGTCGTGTTATTCTTCCCAAAGTCCATAAGCGTTTGTTCTCCTGGTGCGATATCCCATTGAAATTTACATAAAATAAGATAATCACAACAATATGTATTATTAAAGACACAAGTAAAGATGTATATGTCAGACAAATATTATTGATTAATGAAATATTGACTACACTCTTGGAGGTTGATATCAAATAATGTAATGGCACTGTCCATCTATTTCCAGTGTCAGATGTACAAATTCAATCCATTTATCCAGTGCCAGATGTATCTGAATTATAGTTGAAACTGTCCGAGCATACAAAGAAACTATCAAATTTTCAACAGATGGTTCAGGAACTGGCATAGGAGGTGCTTGCTACTTCTTTCATTTTCGTGCCAACACTTGTATGTCTTCTTTTCTGCACTGGATCAGTCACATGCTATGTTAATTGAGGGATCAACTGCTGCGTAGCTCTGCTATCACCTACCATATCCTCCAAATATTCTAACACTAGCCTGATTCCCTGTTTCAGCCATCTGCTAAATAGCTACAACATTAAGTTCCACACTGGCCAGATCTTTAGCCCTCTCTCATCTTTTGTAACGACCCGAAAATTTCGTTAACTAAATTTGTCATATTTTCCATAATTTTTAATAAAATGACTGTTAGGAATTTGGTGTTGCCATTTGTTCTTATTAAAAGTTAACAATTTAAAATGAGATTTCCAATTCAATAAAATAATGTAATTTTTGTGGTTTAATTTTTGAATGGAATATGTGAAAACAAGAGTAATTATGGAATAATATGTTATTTATTTAGAGTATTGAATAAAAAATAATTTTGTAAGCCAATTTTAATTAATGGTAATAATGCGATATAAGCTAATAAATTTGATCTCAATGCGATAACCATTTAATGAAGGTAATGAAACAGGATTTAGAAAATGTATACTAGGTATGAATGAAATAGAAGGAAACAAACGTATATATCGGATTGATTTATGAATAAATACTTTGGATAGTAATTGAATGTACAGTAATGGTAGTTTAAAACTTATTTATAGTAAGACTGCATAAGATTCAGTAAATTAAGCGGTGGAAAGATTTTTCCTAGATATACTTTGAAGATGTGAAATTAAAGGTGAATATTAAAATTGGTTAATGTAAAATAACATTGATTAACCGTAAATGGGAATAAATTTGAAAATAAAAATTTATGTTAATACAAGTGGATCAATTATAAACTTAAATGAAACATTCCAATTTAATAAGAGGTATTCGAATGTTATGTTTTATTTAAAGGTAATAATTGGATTTAATTGGAATTTGTGTATGTTGGATTATATAGGAAAGGAGTATACAAAAGAAACTGTGAATAGTAGAGTAGCAACTGAAAAGGAAGAAATTGAAATAAGGGCAATAAACATTGTATAAATTAATAGTAATAAATGCCAACATTGAATTGTAATAAATATAATTAATATTACAAGTGGGTGAACGTAAAGATAAGGGTTAAGAGTGTTGGAATAGGTATACTAGAATAAATATAAAGTGTAAATGTACGTATTTATAGCAACATGAATTATTGAAGGAAAATAATTGGTAAACGGGGTTTGGGCTAAGGAAATGTTATTGATTGTTTTGAAACCTTATTTATTATGGGAAATTAATTTAGCATAAGCAAAACCAATGCAAATATCTAATTTATCAGTAAAGCAATAATAATAAATAGTAATCAATGCAAATTTATGTAACAATAGAATGTGAAATTTGGAGAATAGACGCAAAGTATATATGAGTTGCTAAAAATATGCATAATAAGTGCAAATTTAATAAATCAGCGTCCTGTAGAGGTTGGAGTATGGTTAGTAATAAAAGCTTTTCAAGAAAAAAAAACCTTTAATTTATAAATGAAAATCAATGCATTAAATTAGGTGTAACTGAATGCATGTAAATAATTTTGTAAGAATAAGTTAATAAACAATTTATTTGTGCATACCCGATTTAATTGAAATAACAGAAAAGACAAGAACTTGATTTGCCTAGGTGTATATATATTTATATATATATATATATATATATTGATAAACTATAACTAAATAGAAAGTTTGGTAGTAAATAAGATATAAGAAGACAATGGCAACTAGTAGATTAATAAATGAATTCATAATAATAAGTCGTAATTAATGCATATATATTTGGCATTAGTGATAATTTCAAAACTTTACCCATTTATCTAATTTATTTAATTAAATCTAAATCTATGGCAACATTGTTGTAACGATGGTTGTAAGTGAATTTGAATGTAAAAGGGTAACAATTATTTAGGTTAACCATTTTGAGTATGTTAAGTTAAGAATGGCAATCGATTGAAATAAATCTAAATTAATTATTTTGTTGTGGTTAATGTGTTCTAGTTAATAAAGGGGAGTCTATAAGAAATGAAGCATGCACTAATGAAATGTGTTATAATTCAAATGTTATTTATACCCATAAAATGTCTATTTACTGAATAGAAAGATTTTAAATCAATAAGCGAATTTATTGAGGTTCCAATTTATAATTTATAACATTTAATGTAGACTCAATTACAATTAATTGACTTAAATCGTGCAGTTAGCGTAGATTTGTTTTGTAATTGGAGTAGTTAATTCTATAAGATGAAGTTAATGCTAATTCTATTTATAATTGGACCATATGTTGATATAGATTATAGAAAGCAAGATGTATAAATTTAATTTAAGTATCAACATTCAACAATTGTAATTATTGAAAATTAAAATGGAATTTGAGGATAATAAGGTGAAACCATGAACAAATGTTAGTGCATCCTTATTACTGGTAAAAGATGAGTATATAAAAGATTGAAAATCAAAAACAGGTTTTTGAAACTTAATTTATAATTTCTAAATATAAGGAAGTGGAGAAATTAACACTGCAATGGATAGACTTATCAGCTTTTAATTTACATCTAAATTTGTTTAGATCAATTTGGAAATTAATAAAATTGTGGATATATTTTAAAACGTAAACGAAATGTCTAGATTTACATTTGTAAATATGTTTAAAATAAAATGTAAATGATAAGGAATTTATTTATTTCCTAAATCCGTAACGTATGTAATTAATATTATTTATCTTTTGGGACCACTTCCGTTCGCACGTTAAAATTTGTGCACACCTATTCTTTTGCGATCTATCTATAAATAGACGATCATAAACCCTAGCCTCCATCTTCTGTCATTTGTCTGTACGTTCTTTTCTTCAACTCCTTCTCCTCCTCAAATGGATGCAAATTTCAGATCTAATTTCAAACCAAATCAAAAGCTAAAAATTTAAAGTCTCCAGAAAAATTCACAAAAATTATATGTTATAGATTTCATCGATACGAATCTGCTGGTACTGTTCGTTTTTCGATTGGAGTTTCTGTGTGTTCAGATCGGGGACAATTAGTTTCGGCCGTTCATCACGTCGTCACAAAAGTTCGTCGGATCGGAAATTTGTTTCTAGGTTTTGGAGAGAGTCGAGCGTGCTTCGCATCGGTGTGGTTGGTTCGTCGTTTCAACGGCTAGATCGCCTCGGATATTTCGATTAGGGGTGCGTTTTTGGGTGGCGGCTGCACAGTATTGGGACGTTTTGGTGGTCGCGCGTAGGACCGAGGTGGGGAGGAAGGTGCTGGCGGTCTTGGCGCAGGGTTCAACGTTATGGCGAAGTTCCTGGAGGCGTGGGGAGTAGCGGTCATTGCCGGCGGCTAGGGTTTGATAGTTGCATGCGTATTGTACGCGTGAGCAGGTGCGTATGGGAAGAAGGCAGCATCTTTCTGTGGTGACGTGGCCTCGTGTTTAGGGTGAGTTATATTAAATTTAGTTTTAAGTTAATTTTTGTTTTCAAACGATTAAACCAATATAACTTTTACACACGAATTCCGTTTCACACGAATTTTTCTTTTGTTGGGATCGTAATTAAATTCCAGATGCGTTGGCGCTAGTTTGGACAGATTTGGAGACCGTCGAATTTTTGGGTTTAAATCAGATTTAAATTCGATTTAAATTCAAAAGGTGAGTGTTTTAACCCACTCACAACTTCTAAAAGTTTTTATGTTTGTTAAATTTATTTTAGATATGAGTAGAAATTTATTTATGACTGTTGGCATGTTTTATTCAGCATATCTGTTAAATCGCATTTATTAAATTAACTGTTAATTTCTTTTATGTATTGCATATAAATTGGCAGTTAGAATTTATTTATGTGCATATAAACTGCTAGTTAAACAGTTATAAATTTAATTGAATATGAAATGTTAATTAATAACTGCCAATTATTTCCTGTTATATTGTATATGCCATATATTGATGTTTGTTTAAACTGATGATGTTTGAGATAATTTGGTTGATGATTGATGATGGATGAATGGATGTTTTGTTTCATATCATTAAACTGCAAGTTGTCATGTATTTTTCATTTCATTCGGGATTGTGGTTTGAAATGATATACAACCGCAAAATTTTATATCTTTTAAATTGCGGATTGAAATGATAAATATCCGTATCACTTGACCATAGGATAGAAAATTTTATACAGGCACCATGGTCTATATATAAAATATTTTAAAGTGATTTCTATGGTTTGGATGATACGGTTTATAATAAGTTAATTTTGATATTTTCTTCTATATATATATACATATGAAGTTAGAAATTTTGAATTTAAGCTGTGTATAAATCTCTTAAATAAAAATGGAAAAATTGAGGAAATGGAGTTTGATGGTTTATATTATATGTTAAATGTTTAAGTTGGAAATATTAAGATATGATATTTATAACTAGATTTTTCCAAGATAAATTTAAAACGAATATTCTAGTATAATTAAATTGAAGAAAATATTTAATTGCTAAAAAAAAAATTGGAGTTTTATTTATGGATTTATGTGAATATTCAAGACTAAATAATAGAGCATTTAATTTGTTGAAAGAATAAATTCCAACTTTAGTTTGAAATATTATTACTCCAAATGGATATATATATATATAGAAATTGAAGTGGTTTGGAACTTGAAAGTGATATTTAAATTTTGGTTCAGACTTTAAATAAAGAAACATATTTGTAAAACTATGGAAATTATTTTCTTTACAAAGTAACCTTAAAGTTAAACCATTTATTTTATTTACCGTTGAATATCCAAACCATTCAAGTTTTAGAAGTTATGGTTTTTAAAAAAGTATGAATTCAGAAATATTATGTTTGAAAGTATAATTCAAATGTTTGGTTTCCAGATATTATAAATTTTTAAAGCAGTATGATTTTGGAAAAGGATTATATTTGAGATAAAATGATATCGTATTGATTTGGGGTTTTAAAAATATAAACGATATCGTATTTATATGGGTTTAAAATGGATTTTGTTCTGGTTTTAAAGTATAATTATTTTAAATGACCGCGGTGTTATAATAACGTTTGGTTGTTGAAGAGACCGGGATCGGAAGTTGTCATACTCTCTGCCAACTCCGAAAACCACTTTAACAACCGTGTACGCGGTGGAGATTCCAGAATGAAGTAGGTTGGTGGCGGCGTTTCCTGCAAGGTAAATACGTGGACCCGATTCCCGTGAGTTGGCATAAGGTGGCTAAAACAGGAGCGATTCTCGGGCCAATGAGGTCATTCCTCTGATCGGACACTCCTCTTCGATATTATACTTTGACTTTGGATTGTTTCAGTGGCCACTTTTACTTTGATTTTGGGGGAGTTTGTTCGAGGTGGGCGGTAGCTGCGGCTATGCGTTTCCATCAGCCCGGATAGCAATTGGTATATCTACCCTGGCATTGCCTAGTTGTGCCGTGTCACTTACCCTATCGCGCCTTATACGATTTTGGTTTTGTACCATACCTATGGAGTGCCCTCTGACGACGCCTAGTACGGGGGAGATTACGGTACTGTATAGACTATGGGAATATATTTTGTGTTAAGGGTTATATGGGTAACCCCTTAACGCTATTTAAAAGTAAGTTTATTTTAAAAATAGACACTATTATAAGCAATATACTACATAGTAAATAGTTTAACGGATCCTTAGGAGATGTAAATCCCGAGCATCTCTTGAGTTACTGCACTCATATTTATTTCTGTTAATTTAACTCACATAAGATCTTTTAGTTCTGACTCGAGTGTTTTGTCTTTTCAATTCGCTCGGGTCAGTCCGAGCGTTTCAGGATTTGAAGTTTTAGCTCTGGAGGACGAAGACGAAGATTTGTATTACTATTATCTACTATTATTCCACTACACTCATATTTTTCCGCTGCATTGTTATTGGTATGTATAACTCTGATATGTATTATATAAATGTTTGTAAACAGTTTTATAAACTGTATATTTTATTATTATATTTTATCCTTCCGCTGTGAGATTCTATTTTGTATATTTCTTCTCTGTTTTTCTTATTTACCCCATAACAATCCGCCTTCCGTATGGTTTGAATCAGCATGTGCGTCGATTTGAAGTGTGCAAAAAGGCGGGACGTTACAGTTGGTATCAGAGCTTTGGTTTAGCGATAAACCTTGGCTTTGTGGGGTTTGACTCTTTGTTAATAGGGTAGTAATACCCTATGGGAGTCGCTGAGTGTATATATATGAGAGAGCGTATTTGTTAGTGTTATAAAAAGATTTTAATATATTGTGTTAATCTGTTCCGTTTTGTATTTATAAATTCTGCTTGATGCATGGGACGCTGTGTCATCAATAGGGATTTCTAAATACTTAATAGGACAGACCGACATAATATCTGTTTTAATATAGGTGAATGAAATAATTTTGCCTATTATATTTTCTATATATAAAATAAATTTTTAAATGATATTATATATATATATATATATATATATATATTGTTGCAATAGATTGGGTGTTAGGAATAAAATTTATATATAATAGGTAAATAAGATTGAATTTAAAATCAATGAAATTTGGAAATTTTAGAACTTAAGTCCGGGATTTTGAAATTTGCTTTCAAAGGATTTTGAAGTATAATAATATTGTTATAAATATTTTCTGATATAAATATTTCGGTATAATCCGGAAGAATTGTTTTAAAGAAGATTTTGGAGAAAATAAGTTTTGTACTTTCCTCTCTGTCGCTGGAAAATAATTTCAGTGATGGCGGCCGCATCATCGACTTTCATTTTCGAGTTTCGAAGGGGAAAGGCCACTGTGGTAAATTCTACTGCAGATTTATTTTCAAATTATTTAAAATAATTTGAAATTTGACCCGGTATTTAATTCTTAAATTTCCATTAATTAATAGTTTAAATTATTTTAGTGGAATAAAAGGTAAGTAATTAATGAATTGAAATCTCTAATTTAGGCAAGAAATTTAATGCAAAGTTATTAATGGGAATTAAAGGAAATTTGAAATATGTAACATATGAAACGAAGGGTAATATTGTCGAACATTAAATTTAATTAAAAGATGAGATAAAACTTGTATAAGTTCTTTTGCATTTTCTTTAACATATATAACTTACCAAATATGAAAAGTTGAAATGTTAAATAAGAGATTTGAATATAATATTATACAAGTAGAAATTTTGGAAATAATGAAGTATTCAATGAATTGCTATTATAAATGAGAATTTAATGGCATAAACTTAAGTTATAAATTGAAATTTTACCAAAATTAAAGGTAAGTATTATAAATAGGTGATTTTAAACTTAAGTAAATAAAATGAAATTCTTTAATAATAAGGATTGATGTATAGGGTTATAAACCTAAGTATGATAAATGCTACTAGTTTAATATAATAAAAGTAGGTAATATAAATAGATGACCGCAAACCCTTGTTAATGAGTTAATAAAATCCTTTATTTATAAGAATGGATGTTATAAGATTAAGAATTTAAGTGAAATTAAAAAGGGTTACTATAATTAAATGTAATAGAAATGGAAGCATTAAATAAATGATTGAAAATGAGAAGTGCATTAAATGTAATAAAATAGAAGAAACTTACATGACCTAAATAAATGGAAATGGATAATTGGAGGAGTGAATAAAATTAAAGGTTGTTGGAAATAAATGTAAATTATAAAAGGATAATTTAAAGAAATAAATGAAAATAAAAGATAAACTGTTATATGAATGAAAAGATCAAACTGTTAATGTATGAAATATAAATTTATAATAAGTTAAATTGATTTGTTGGTTTAAATCGATATTGTTTGCTTTATGGTTGGCTGGGTAAGGAAATTTGAAGTTGTTGGATGAATAAATAATCTAATTCTGTCTCATCTAAGACTGCTGAGTAAATGATGCACTGGATGGTTATTTTTCATTCCGTACCATTTCAAGTTTTGAACCCGAACAACTATTTGCTTGTTTGACTGAATGGTTGTTTTGTTTGTGTGTATGCTGTTTGTTGAAATCGATGATTGTGTATTGATTATTGTTAGTAGTTGAAACTATGAAAATGTTTCACTTTAATATAAATAGTTAACCTTTTAGATTATATAAGGGAAATGCAGGTATGGAAGCAATTGCTACCGATTTTGGTTCCATAAATTAAGCGTAATTTGCCCGACAAATAGGTACGTTTCCGGATTACGTTTTGTAGCGATATTTTTATATATTTCCCGTGTTGGGATATACTATTTTGAATATTCTATATGATACTTTTTTATATTTTGGTATTATATTTTCCCGAGCCTCTCCGTACAAAGGAGACTCTGCCAAAAAATTCCGTAAATTTTGGACTTAGAACCATGTTGAAAATGTTTTTCAAACTTTAATTATTTAAGTATAAAAGGATACAATGATTATAAAACGGGTATATTTTATTTAAGGTAATAAATTTAGTAAATTACTGTTTATAAGTTAAATATTTTGAATAAGATGTATTGTTATTTAATTCTTTCTTCTCCCTTCTTTTCCTTTTCGGGGACGAAAAGTTTTGAGTGGGGGAGAGTGTAACGACCCGAAAATTTCGTTAACTAAATTTGTCATATTTTCCATAATTTTTAATAAAATGAATGTTAGGAATTTGGTGTTACCATTTGTTCTTATTAAAAGTTAACAATTTAAAATGAGATTTCCAATTCAATAAAATAATGTAATTTTTGTGGTTTAATTTTGGAATGGAATATGTGAAACAAGAGTAATTATGGAATAATATGTTATTTATTTAGAGTATTGAATAAAAAAAATTTGTAAGCCAATTTTAATTAATGGTAATAATGCGATATAAGCTAATAAATTTGATCTCAATGCGATAACCATTTAATGAAGGTAATGAAACAGGATTTAGGAAATGTATACTAGGTATGAATGAAATAGAAGGAAACAAACGTATATATCGGATTGATTTATGAATAAATACTTTGGATAGTAATTGAATGTACAGTAATGGTAATTTAAAACTTATTTATAGTAAGACTGCATAAGATTCAGTAAATTAAGCGGTGGAAAGATTTTTCCTAGATATACTTTGAAGATGTGAAATTAAAGGTGAATATTAAAATTGGTTAATGTAAAATAACATTGATTAACCGTAAATGGGAATAAATTTGAAAATAAAAATTTATGTTAATACAAGTGGATCAATAAACTTAAATGAAACATTCCAATTTAATAAGAGGTATTCGAATGTTATGTTTTATTTAAAGGTAATAATTGGATTTAATTGGAATTTGTGTATGTTGGATTATATAGGAATGGGGTATACAAAAGAAACTGTGAATAGTAGCGTAGCAACTGAAAAGGAAGAAATTGAAATAAGGGCAATAAACATTGTATAAATTAATAGTAATAAATGCCAACATTGAATTGTAATAAATATAATTAATATTACAAGTGGGTGAACGTAAAGATAAGGGTTAAGAGTGTTGGAATAGGTATACTAGAATAACTATAAAGTGTAAATGTACGTATTTATAGCAACATGAATTATTGAAGGAAAATAATTGGTAAACGGGGTTTGGGCTAAGGAAATGTTATCGATTGTTTTGAAACCTTATTTATTATGGGAAATTAATTTAGCATAAGAAAAACCAATGCAAATATCTAATTTATCAGTAAAGCAATAATAATAAATAGTAACCAATGCAAATTTATGTAAAAATAGAATGTGAAATTTGGGGAATAGACGCAAAGTATATATGAGTTGCTAAAAGTATGCATAATAAGTGCAAATTTAATAAATCAATGTCCTGTAGAGGTTGGAGTATGGTTAGTAATAAAAGCTTTTAAAGAAAAAAAAACCTTTAATTTATAAATGAAAATCAATGCATTAAATTAGGTGTAACTGAATGCATGTAAATAATTTTGTAAGAATAAGTTAATAAACAATTTATTTGTGCATACCCGATTTAATTGAAATAACAGAAAAGACAAGAACTTGATTTGCCTAGGTGTATGTATATATATATATATATATATATATATATATATATATTGATAAACTATAACTAAATAGAAAGTTTGGTAGTAAATAGGATATAAGAAGACAATGGACACTAGTAAATTAATAAATGAATTCATAATAATAAGTCGTAATTAATGCATATATATTTGGCATTAGTGATAATTTCAAAACTTTACCCATTTATCTAATTTATTTAATTAAATCTAAATCTATGGCAACATTGTTGTAACGATGGTTGTAAGTGAATTTGAATGTAAAAGGGTAACAATTATTTAGGTTAACCATTTTGAGTATGTTAAGTTAAGAATGGCAATCGATTGAAATAAATCTAAATTAATTATTTTGTTGTGGTTAATGTGTTCTAGTTAATAAAGGGGAGTTTATAAGAAATGAAACATGCACTAATGAAATGTGTTATAATTCAAATGTTATTTATACCCATAAAATGTTTATTTACTGAATAGAAAGATTTTAAATCAATAAGCGAATTTATTGAGGTTCCAATTTATAATTTATAACATTTAATGTAGACTCAATTACAATTAATTGACTTAAATCGTGTAGTTAGCGTAGATTTGTTTTGTAATTGGAGTAGTTAATTCTATAAGATGAAGTTAATGCTAATTCTATTTATAATTGGACCATTTGTTGATATAGATTATAGAAAGCTAGATGTATAAATTTAATTTAAGCATCAACATTCAACAATTGTAATTATTGAAAATTAAAATGGAATTTGAGGATAATAAGGTGAAACCATGAACAAATGTTAGTGCATCCTTATTACTGGTAAAAGATGAGTATATAAAAGATTGAAAATCAAAAATAGGTTTTTGAAACTTAATTTATCATTTCTAAATATAAGGAAGTGGCGAAATTAACACTGCAATGGATAGACTTATCAGCTTTTAATTTACATCTAAATTTGTTTAGATCAATTTGGAAATTAATAAAATTGTGGATATATTTTAAAACGTAAACGAAATGTCTAGATTTACATTTGTAAATATGTTTAAAATAAAATGTAAATGATAAGGAATTTATTTATTTCCTAAATCCGTAACGTATGTAATTAATATTATTTATCTTTTGAGACCACTTCCGTTTGCACGTTAAAATTTGCGCACACCTATTCTTTTGCGATCTATCTATAAATAGACGACCATAAACCCTAGCCTCCATTTTCTATCATTTGTCTGTACGTTCTTTTCTTCAACTCCTTCTCCTCCTCAAATGGATGCAAATTTCAGATCTAATTTCAAACCAAATCAAAAGCTAAAAATTTAAAGTCTCTAGAAAAATTCACAAAAATTATATGTTATAGATTTCATCGATACGAATCTGCTGGTACTGTTCGTTTTTCGATTGGAATTTCTGTGTGTTCAGATCGGGGCCAATTAGTTTCGGCCGTTCATCACATCGTCACAAAAGTTCGTCGGATCGGAAATTTGTTTCTGGGTTTTGGAGAGAGTCGAGCGTGCTTCGCATCGGTGTGGTTGGTTCGTCGTTTTAACGGCTAGATCGCCTTGGATATTTCGATTAGGGGTGCGTTTTTGGGTGGCGGCTGCACAGTATTGGGACGTTTTGGTGGTCGCGCGTGGGACCGAGGTGGAGAGGGAGATGCTGGCGGTCTTGGCGCAGGGTTCAACGTGATGGCGAAGTGCCTGGAGGCATGGGGAGTAGCGGTCATTGTCGGCGGCTAGGGTTTGATAATTGCATGCGTACTGTACACGTGAGTAGGTGCGTATGGGAAGAAGGCAGCATCTTTCTGTGGTGACGTGGCCTCGTGTTTAGGGTGAGTTATATTAAATTTAGTTTTAAGTTAATTTTTGTTTTCAAACGATTAAACCAATATAACTTTTACACACGAATTCCGTTTCACACGAAATTTTTTTTGTTGGGATCGTAATTAAATTCCAGATGCGTTGACGCTAGTTTGGACAGATTTGGAGACCGTCGAATTTTTGGGTTTAAATCGGATTTAAATTCGATTTAAATTCAAAAGGTGAGTGTTTTAACCCACTCACAACTTCTAAAAGTTTTTATGTTTGTTAAATTTATTTTAGATATGAGTAGAAATTTATTTATGACTGTTGGCATGTTTTATTCAGCATATCTGTTAAATCGCATTTATTAAATTAACTGTTAATTTCTTTTATGTATTGCATATAAATTGGCAGTTAGAATTTATTTATGTGCATATAAACTGCTAGTTAAACAGTTATAAATTTAATTGAATATGAAATGTTAATTAATAACTGCCAATTATTTCCTGTTATATTGTATATGCCATATATTGATGTTTGTTTAAACTGATGATGTTTGAGATAATTTGGTTGATGATTGATGATGGATGAATGGATGTTTTGTTTCATATCATTAAACTGCAAGTTATCATGTATTTTTCATTTCATTCGGGATTGTGGTTTGAAATGATATACAACCGCAAAATTTTATATCTTTTAAATTGCGGATTGAAATGATAAATATCCGTATCACTTGACCATAGGATAGAAAATTTTATACAGGCACCGTGGTCTATATATAAAATATTTTAAAGTGATTTCTATGGTTTGGATGATACGGTTTATAATAAGTTAATTTTGATATTTTCTTCTATATATATATACATATGAAGTTAGAAATTTTGAATTTAAGCTGTGTATAAATCTCTTAAATAAAAATGGAAAAAATTGAGGAAATGGAGTTTGATGATTTATATTATATGTTAAATGTTTAAGTTGGAAATTTTAAGATATGATATCTATAACTAGATTTTTCCAAGATAAATTTAAAACGAATATTCTAGTATAATTAAATTAAAGAAAATATTTAATTGCTAAAAAAAATTTGAGTTTTATTTATGGATTTATGTGAATATTCAAGATTAAATAATAGAGCATTTAATTTGTTGAAAGAATAAATTCCAACTTTAGTTTGAAATATTATTACTCCAAATGGATATATATATATATATATATATATATATATATATATATATATATATATATATATATATAGAAATTGAAGTGGTTTGGAACTTGAAAGTGATATTTAAATTTTGGTTCAGACTTTAAATAAAGAAACATATTTGTAAAACTATGGAAATTATTTTCTTTACAAAGTAACCTTAAAGTTAAACCATTTATTTTATTTACCGTTGAATATCCAAACCATTCAAGTTTTAGAAGTTACGGTTTTTAAAAAAGTATGAATTCAAAAATATTATGTTTGAAAGTATAATTCAAATGTTTGGTTTCCAGATATTATAAATTTTTAAAGCAGTATGATTTTGGAAAAGGATTATATTTGAGATAAAATGATATCGTATTGATTTGGGGTTTTAAAAATATAAACGATATCGTATTTATATGGGTTTAAAATGGATTTTGTTCTGGTTTTAAAGTATAATTATTTTAAATGACCGCGGTGTTATAATAACGTTTGGTTGTTGAAGAGACCGAGATCGGAAGTTGTCATACTCTCTGCCAATTCCGAAACCACTTTAACAACCGTGTACGCGGTGGAGATTCCAGAATGAAGTAGGTTGGTGGCGGCGTTTCCTGCAAGGTAAATACGTGGACCCGATTCCCGTGAGTTGGCATAAGGTGGCTAAAACAGGAGCGATTCTCGGGCCAATGAGGTCATTCCTCTGATCGGACACTCCTCTTCGATATTATACTTTGACTTTGGATTGTTTCAGTGGCCACTTTTACTTTGATTTTGGGGGAGTTTGTTCGAGGTGGGCGGTAGCTGCGGCTATGCGTTTCCATCAGCCCGGATAGCAATTGGTATATCTACCCTGGCATTGCCTAGTTGTGCCGTGTCACTTACCCTATCGCGCCTTATACGATTTTGGTTTTGTACCATACCTATGGAGTGCCCTCTGACGACGCCCAGTACGGGGGAGATTACGGTACTGTATAGACTATGGGAATATATTTTGTGTTAAGGGCTATATGGGTAACCCCTTAACGCTATTTAAAAGTAAGTTTATTTTAAAAATAGACACTATTATAAGCAATATACTACATAGTAAATAGTTTAACGGATCCTTAGGAGATGTAAATCCCGAGCATCTCTTGAGTTACTGCACTCATATTTATTTCTGTTAATTTAACTCACATAAGATCTTTTAGTTCTGACTCGAGTGTTTTGTCTTTTCAATTCGCTCGGGTCAGTCCGAGCATTTCAGGATTTGAAGTTTTAGCTCTGGAGGACGAAGACGAAGATTTGTATTACTATTATCTACTATTATTCCACTACACTCATATTTTTCCGCTGCATTGTTATTGGTATGTGTAACTCTGATATGTATTATATAAATGTTTGTAAACAGTTTTATAAACTGTATATTTTATTATTATATTTTATCCTTCCGCTGTGAGATTCTATTTTGTTTATTTCTTCTCTGTTTTTCTTATTTACTCCATAACAATCCGCCTTCCGTATGGTTTGAATCGGCATGTGTGTCGATTTGAAGTGTGCAAAAAGGCGGGACGTTACATCTTTAATGCCTCAGGGTTCCTGAATTCCTCCAGATACTAATAGATTTGTTTCTTATCATTAAATAACATATAAATTCAAGAATTCAAGGTAAATCTATAAATTTTCCAGTTACAACATTAAGCCATATCTTGTAGCTATTTGAGAAAGCCTTATCTTCCCTCGGGTGCAAAGAGGGAAAAATGGAGCTTACCCTGAATTCTGAATCTATAGCCTAAAATTGAGTTTGTGGTCGTGTGAAAATCAGGCTTTCAAGCTGGTTGTTCTAGCATAATCCTTAAATTAAGTACCTATAGTTTTGAAAAAGGGGCATTTCACCAGAAGGACAAACTTTACAGTACAATTAGTTTTTAGGACACACATCCACAGAAATTAATTTCAAGGCCAAAGTCAGTAGAATAATCACTTTTAAGGACAAAGTCAGCAGTCCAATTACTTTCAAGGACATAATTCATAGGTTTTTAGGCCTTAGAAACTAATTATTTTGTATTTTGTCCTTAAAAGTAATTATTTCAGTTGTATGTCCTAGAAACTAATTGCAGTTGCTAAAGAGGCCCTTGTGGCTAATTTCCACTTTGAAAAACCTGTGATTTAGCAACAAAATATTCTTTTGTTTGTTAAGGTTAATGGGCTGAGCCCAGTACAAAGCGGGTAAAGATCAACCCGAACTGCATCTCATAAGATAACATAACCCTAGCCGACACAAACTCATTACACAGCCTTGAGCCCTAAAACTAAAAATGGCGACGAGAAAATCTCCACTGCTTCATCTATATCGCTCTTCCACCATACTTAGCACCGCTCGACTCTCCTTCTCGATATGATAAGCTGCTGTTGGAGCATCCTCGCATCCCATCAATGTTCGCATTAAAGGGATTGTTCCTCTAACGAATTGAAAACCAAGGGGTATTAACAGGTCTGAGGTCGTTATGACCCAGATCTGTTAATTCCTCTCCTATATTTGTGTCTTCACCTAAAAATGAGCTCCAATTCAGCCTGGAAGCCTCGATTGTTCGCTGATAAGAAAGTGATTCACTGTTATCCGCAGCTGAACTCTGGTGTAGGCCATTAGTTTCATAAGGTTGTTGCTTGTCGTGAGGCTCTTTAGCACGAGTGAGAAATAGCTTAAGATGCTTGCTGCCAACTTCGTGACTCCATTTATCCGCAAAAAAATAAAATTTGGTTTAGTCTTTGATTATTTTCTTTGACTTATGAAGAATAATCCTGCTATCTGTCTCGATAAGTCTCCACTTATGTTCTCTGTTCATGCTGCTTTTATTATGCGTTCGAAAATTCCTTTCTTTCCAAATATGAAACATCGCAGCAGTAAGTAGTATGTGAGCATAGTCCCTTTCAAGTTTTTAGCTTTAAAATTGTTGTTTATATGTTGAATAGCTTGTAGCAGACCCATCTGACCATATCAGCAATATGCAGTGTAGTGTGAATACAGTTCCATATGTAATAAGAATAACTCCATTCAAAAAACAGATGATTAGCACTTTCATTTACTAAATTGCATAAGGAACAAAGTGAAATATTTGAGTTCCCCCATTTATTTATTTTATCCCAAGTTGGCAGTCTGTTATTAACTGCAAAGTACGCACAGAAAGCCATCTTGGGACAGTTCACCTTGTTCCATATACAATTATACCATTCCACCATAGGTGCTTTATTTCTAAAATTTGCCAAGTAAGTTTAAAAGAAAACTTCCCTCTTAAGCTTGCCTTCCAGTCCTAATAGTCACTGTCTACACGAATATCAATAGGAATTTGACACATACTTTTCTTATGTGGTATGTGATAGGGTGCGATCGTGGCTGCCATTGATTCTCTTTTATTATCATAGCCATTGTATCATTAACCCCACCACAAATGAACAAACTATCCCAACTCACTTTATTAACAAAAGATTCATTATTGAATCAGGGGTCAAACCATAAACTAGTTTGTTCTCCTAGTTTAAATTTTCTTTCCAAAAAAGATTTACCAATATTCCTGCATTTTAAAATTTGTTTACATGCATAAGACTGATTATTTCTTGGTAAAGCAGTCCAAAAGTTATCATTTTTGAGGTATTTGGACCTCATACATCTTGCCCAAAGAGAGTCTGCATTCACAAACCTCCAGAATAATTTTAAATGGCATGTTAAAATGAGGTCATTCATATTCCTACTACCAAACCCTCCCCCCTCTTTTTTTGGTCTGCATACTTTTTCCCAACTGATTTTATGATATTTACCCCTCCATAAAAAATCAGCACATCTACTTTCAATTTTTTTAATTGAGGCAGTTGGAATATGATATGTTTGTATCCAATATAAGATAATGGCATAAATCACGGTTTTTTTAAGTTCCAACCTACCAGCAATAGAAAGAAGTTTACGAGACCAAGTTTGCATTTTTTCTTGAATTTTTTCTATAAGAACTAAACAGTCAGAATCTCTAATCTGATTAATAGATAAAGGCAGACCCAAATATTTAATAGGAAGACGACTTTCTGCTATATTTAGAGATTCTAAGATCTCATTTTTAAATCTATTGCTTCTACTGAAATAAGCTTTACTTTTGCATTCATTAAGTTGAAGACCAGCATATTTATAAAGTTTTCCAAATATGTTTTTAATAGCATCTGCATTAACCTTATTAGCCTTAATGAAAAACATAAGGTCATCTGCATATATAAGATGACTAATACAAGGTTGAATTTTATTCATAGAAGTAATATTACCCTTAATAATCCCTGTTTCCATTAAGATAGAAAAGTACTCCATGACAAAAGTAAAAAGATAAGATGAAAATGGATCACCCTGTCTATACCCATATTACTTTTTATATAACCCTCTGACTTACCCTGTATAAGAATAGAAAAGGTAGGGGATTTTATGCATTCAAAGACCAAATTATAAAACTTACTTGGAAAGCCCATACATTTCATTATATGATATATAAAGTGTCTGTTTACTTTGTCATAGGCCTTTTGCAGATTCATCTTAATACAAACATTGTCGCCATTTATAGAATTAAAGTTTCTAACAAGTTCATGGGATAGAAGAGAGTTTTCATAAATAAGTCTGCCAGGAACAAATGCACTCTGGTTTTCAAACACAATAAATGGCAGGAAATTTTTAATCCTATTACTTAAAACGGTAGCTATGATCTTATAGATAAAATTGCAGCTAGAGATGGGTCTATGGTCACCAATACAAGTGGGATTTTTAGTTTTAGGGATTAAAGTAATAAAAGTATGATTTATACTTTTAAGGATTTTGTCTTTATCAAAAAATTCATTTACTACATTCAGAACCTGACCCTTCATGCTCTCCCACCGATTTTTATAGAATTTAGCATTAAACCCATCGGAGCTAGGGCTTTTGTTGTCACCAGCATTAAACACAACATATTTAATTTCTTCGATAGAGACTGGAGAAAGTAATATATTGGAGGCATTGGCATTTATAACATTCTTACATATAATATGAGGAAAGTTATTAGTAATAGATTCAGAAAAAACAATTTTTCATAATAGTCAACTGCCTCACTAACCACTTTATCATATGCATTAGTTAAATTACCAGCTTTATCTATAACATTACATATATTAAATATATGTCTTCTACTACTCATTTTTGCATGAAAAAACTTAGTGCAGTCATCACCCATTGTTAACCAATCAACCTTGCCTTTTGTTTAGCATTCATAGTATTAGTATATAGCTATGTAGATATATTTTGTTGATTGGGAATAAATTAACAGCAGTAATGTTCCCAGGATTTTTATCTACTATTTCATGTAACAGTTTTCCTCCCCGTCTTAATAGTTTCAGTTTATTATTCTTCATAAAATTATTTTTGTTCCAAGCTTTAAGTTTACTTTTGGTATGCCTCAAAAACATATTGAATTGAAACTGTTTTGTACCATTACAAGAAAAACTCAAACAGTCTTCAATTAGAATTTTATAGTTTTCGTCTAAAACCCATCCATTCTTAAACCTGAATGGAGCTATTCTTTGATCAAAAGCTGAATCCTTAAAAAGAGTGTAAGTATCGGAGTATGATCACTGGTATTTTGCTCAAGAGTAGAACATATAAAATTGAGGAAAACATTGGAAAATTCTTATTAATCAGAGCTCTATCTAATTTACAATGAATATTTTTTGTAATACCTGATTTCCAAGTATATTTTTTACCACTACTATTTAGTTCTATTAACACAGAATCAATTAAAATTTTATTTAGCATGTCTAATTTGCTTTGAGGTATTTGAGTACCCCTAAATTTTTTAGATGCATGTAAAACAGTAGTAAAATCCCCTAAAATAAGCCAGGGGAAATTATAGTTTAAATTCGAAGCTTTTAATCTAATCCACATACTATTTCTTTCAACTTCCAAATTGTTGCCGTAAATATTAGTAATTTGTAAAGAAAACCACCAATATTTCAAATTGGCAGTCTATGAACTGTTTGTCCTTATTACTACTTAACATACTCCAGATATTGGAATCCCATAAAACAATAATTCTGCCTTTACAACCACGATCATTATTGTTTATAGCTTTCCAATTTCTAGGTAATTTAAAACAGAATTTTTCAAAATTATCTTCATTCGATTTATTCTCAATCATTGTTATAACAGAAGGTTTATACATATTAAGTGTGTGTAAAATTTCAGATTGTTTAGGAGAGGAATTCATACCTCTTACATTCCATGCCAATATAGACATAATCAAGATATTAAAGAAAGGGTTTAAATAGTACCTGACATCGAAGTATTCTTACCTCTTCTTTTGTTCTCAATGCTTTTTGCTTTTAAGCTGGTTGACATTTCATCCCAATCTGGATTTATAGATATGTATTTTTGTTTAAAAGCTTTCTTCTCTTTATTACCCTTGCTCTTACCAGTAGCCTTTGTTTTTGGTATATGCAGTTCAGAGATATCAGACTGATCAACAGCATCCACCATTTCCATTTCTGTTCCAGTATCATTGGCACCTTCTGGAATTTTAACAAGAGAAATATCAAATGGATCAGCAACGGGAGGTATGGCTGAGTCTGACTCCTCAGCCAGTGCAGCCTGCTCTGGTAGAGGGGCTGTTTCAGTAGGCTTTGCTATATTCAGAATTGCAGAATGCAGATGACCTTCATTATCATTATCATTATTGTTATTTGAATCATAATTATCTGTAATTACACAAGGATCTGTAACTGGTGGGGTTGTAGATTCTAAGACCTTTGTATTCTTTTCACCCATCACTTTATTGATCTGCAATTTTCCCTTTGAGATGATTTCATTACTATGATGGACTTCCTTAGCTATGACCTGATCATCTTGATCAGAGAGCACATTATTATTCTTTCTTTAATTGGAGCTGATACCTATTTGGTTGATTCGATCATTATCTTCAGATGATGCAGTCTGTTTTTGTATTGTTGAATAAATTCTTGAATCGGAATTTGAGATTTCTTTATCTTCAGTTTCTTGGTTATTGCTCTTGGGGACCTATGTCTGTTTTGGGTTGCACTGGTCTCTAGTGTGACCAAAGCATTGACAAACATTACATTTTGGCGAGACCCATTCATATTCGACCTTTTGAGTAATTTTCTCTCCATTATACAAAGAAAGATAGATTTCATTGAGAAGTTCATCATTTGCAGACACTTATACAAGAAGGCAAGCGTAATTCAATGTCGTCTTCAAAGTTGTGGCTGCATCCATTTTAATGCGTTTTCCTATAATACTTGTCATGACACTGGAGGCCTCCATGTCCCATAACTTCAGATTAATAAGGGGTAATCTTACCCAAATCGGCATAGACGTTAATAAGTCTCTGTCCGTTTTTTCAGAGAATCGGACCACTTTTTCACTATGATGAATTTGTCATTGTAGAAATAAGGTCCATTTTTTAAAACTGAAGAGCAATCTTGGGATTAGAATCCGTTCTCTCTAGTAAAAATTTCAAATTCACCAATCGGATTCCAAACTCTTTGTATATATGATTTAAAAAACAGGTAGTATGATTTGATACCCACTACATGCACAAGAACAGAATTATTCCATGATTTAGTTGCCCTTTTACATATCTCTTCTTTTACCAGACTATACTTCTTATTGTTAATCTTGATTGGTGCAAAATGCTCTAGATTGCAATCTTCATCATTGGGTTCTTGAGGCTGATCAGCAACAATATCAGTCCAAGATTTTCGGTCTTGCTCTCTATTCAATGAAATGACTATCGGTTTGCTCTGTGTTGGCAACATTTCATCTTGCTTTGCAGTATGGGTGGTTATATTCTGACCATCTCTGTCTTTTTTTTTGTCTCTGTTGAGAGCCGATAGCAATTCCTGTGATTTCTTGGCCTCTCTCTTCCTTTACTGTTTGGATTGGACCAATTTAAAACCATCATCATCTATGTTGATAACTCCTGATGGCTTACTGATGTGAGAAGACTCAGGTGGTCTGATTTGAGAAAAAGAATAATAGAAGTTTGAAGAAATTTGGTGAGGGAATTAATTTTCCCCGAGGGTTTGAGAGGAAACCCTAAATTTCGATTAACTTTTAGCAACAATATATACTATAACCTTATTCTATTTTATCAAAAGATGCCACAGAAAATAATAAATGGGGGAATGTTAAATTATAAAACTACGCTCCTAAGCTTGAAGGTTGTATTGATTGTTTTGTAGTTTTTAGCTGATTCTATGCCGACCATGGTAGCAAAATCCTTTTAACAGCATTATTCTTGCTAAAACGCAGCGCTGTCATGGACAACTAAATCACACCTACTTGGTCTTAGACTAGACCGGAGTATAGAAACCAATAAAAAAATAGATACGAAACAAATTTCCACTTTCAAAAAATAGATTTGGTTGAAACTGGTCATTGGTCATCAAGGGAGTCATGGATAACTAGAGATATCACACCTGCTTTGTTATTGAACCAGAACAGAGGAAACAAACACATAAAACTACTATTTTTTAAAAGCAGAGCAAGGATGCATCGAAAAGCATTGATCGTTGAGTTCAAATATCTAATGGTTTTGAAAGATTTGGTGCATGCATGTAAACGAAGATAAAATGTGAGATTAAACATACCATGCCATCCCTGGTCAAATACTGAATAGTCATCACAATCTGCTTGATATTATATCCGCCACTGAAATACAAATATTTGTTAAGCAAATCGCCATGCCTGTTCTCTTTAGCAGTCCATCTTCTTGTCCATTTAGCCCAAGATGATGTATTAGTGTTAGTCCCATTCGTATCATAAATGCTATCAAATAAGCTGTAGACGAATGACTGGTATGTTGGTAGAGCTTCTTCTGTGATCATTTCACCAACTAAACACACCTAGTATTCATGGGGTATTCCTAAGGCACATTCTCTTATTCCTTTTATGTTTTTGAAGAATTCTTCATTTGAATGTGATGGATTTGGAAGAAAATCTTGAGGTTTCCATAGTTGTTCTACTGGTTTTAGGTGTGTCATTATGTTGGTTTCTATCCAGCCTTCTGAGGATGAAAAAATTTCAATTTTCTCAGGAATCATCGTCGTCATCCAGTTTGTTCTGTGACTTTTGTTGTTATTGGTGTTCCTGCATTTTCAAGGGGTAAGAAAATCATAAATTGCACTTATATATATATATATATATATATATATATATATATATATATATATATTTGATGGAAGTGTGTTTGATGGAGAAGATAGAAACCAGATGTTTGATGGAAGCATGTTCGACCTTAGAAACTTTGAAGTTCTTGGTTCAGAAGAAGAAAACTCTATCAGTGTTACAAATAATGCCTGACTAGACACCGGTGAAATGTAATTTGCCATTAACATTTTGCAGCATAGGCCCAATGATCAAGTTTTTGAGTACAGAACTTTTGAATTTTGAAGGTGGAGGTGCAAGCAAGCACTCATAGTTAGCTTAATGTTTCTTATGCTTTCACAAATTCATGCTTAATGGTTTCACAATTCCTAAATTTCTCCAGGCTTAATGTTTCTTATGCTTTCACAAATTCAGGCTTAATGTTGTACCCAGAATTCATCCTGAATTCCAGATACTAAAAAGCTACAAAATAAGGCTCAACCTGAATTTCTCCAGATACTAACAGATCTGTTTCTTATTGTGGATGTCTTTGTGAAGGAGAAGTAAGCCATGTCAGGTCAGAAACAACATCAACGCTTGCAAACAACATCACCACTTGAACCCGTCCTCGCCTCACTTCACGCACAGATCCACCGCTTGAACTAGACAAGTGCTTGGATGTTAAATTCATCAAGGTCTGAAATGATGTGCTACTTGGGATTTGGCTTTGGATTCGGATTTGAGAAGGGGTGCTAACTGGGAACATTGATTTTGCTTCTCTGTTTGGATTAGAAGTTGAGAACTGGTTGCTAGTTGGGAAATTTGTTCAAGGAGTTACGAAAATATTGGTTTGGAGCCAAAATTTTGGGTTTAGAGGCAAATGTTTGGGTTTGGAGTCAAAACTTTAAGTTTGAAGCCAAAAGAAAATTTGCATACGGCAAAGAAAAGATTTAGAAAAGAAAATTTCTAGATGCATATGGAAATAATAATTTATATCATACACAAGTTGCAATACATTTTGCAACATAATTACTAAAAAAAATTGAATTTTGATTTTTTTACGAATTTTCTAAAGTTTTGAATATTTTATAAAATTTTAAATTTATTGAATTTTATGAAAATTTCTAAATTTTGTTTCTAAATTTTATGAATGTTTTTAAATTTATTTTAGAAAATTTGAAATATTAAACATTAAATGCAATTATTAAATAGTAAATAATAAATATTACTTCTTAATTATTAAATATAACATATCGGTTATTAATTATTAAATATTACTTCTTAATTATTAAATATAACATATCAGTTATTATTATTAAATATTGGTCTTAATTATTATTTAATAGTAATTATTAATTAATAACTATTTAAATTACTTATAAAGATTAAATATTACTTCTCAATTATTATATACTACTTATTAATTATTAATTAATTTTAAATATTTTGAATTTTTATGAAATTTTGAATTTTTTACGAATTTGAAATTTATTGAAAATTTTAGTTTCTCTAATTTTGAATTTTATGAAAATTTCAAAGTTTGTTTTTAAATTTTATCAATATTTTTAAATTTATTTTAGAAAATTTTTAAATTTTAAATGTTTAAATAAAATTATCAATTATGGTTATTAACTATCAAATACTAACTAATAAATATAATTTCGTAATTATTAAAGATTAATTACTAATTAAATATTGATTATTAAAAATTAATTATTGAACAG
This sequence comes from Allium cepa, assembly GCA_030765085.1. Lineage (NCBI taxonomy): Eukaryota > Viridiplantae > Streptophyta > Magnoliopsida > Asparagales > Amaryllidaceae > Allium > Allium cepa. The sequence continues at coordinate 292,647,037 of CM060941.1, read as the reverse complement.
TACATATTAAATATTAGTAACTATTAATTATTAAATATCAAATGTTTCATAGTTATTAATTATTAACTATCAATTATCTAATAGTAATTATTAATTATTACTTCTTAATTATTCAATAATAATTATTAACTATTAGTTGTTAATTAATTAATATTAATTATTACATATTAATTATTAATATAATAATTTAGTATTTAATAATAATTAAGTAATTTTTAGTTATTAAAAATTAACTAGTAGTTATAAATAATTACTAATTTGTTGATAATGATTGGTAATTGTAAATTATTTTTTAGTAATTAACTGTAATAAGTTATTAAATATAATAAATTATTATAGATAAAACAATGAGTACAACTACTATAAAAAAAGTTGTAGTAAGTTAACATGTAGATGTAAAAAACAATGTTTTTACAACTTTTTTAAAACCCTTGTTAAAAAAGTTCTATGACAACGTTTATCAATAAATGTTGTAGCAAAGTATGCCTTTACAACGTTTTTAAAGAAAATGTTGTAGAAAGTAAGGGTTTTAGAGCGTTTTCGTAGTTGTAGAAATGGTTTTTTACAATGTTTAAAAAACGCTGTAAAACAAAAGTTGTAATAAGGTGTATTTGTTGTGGATATACCTTCTCCTTCTCCTCAGTAATACCTGACTCGGTCTCAGGGTCCTCTAACTAATCGGGGGAATTTTCAACAACCTGCACAGTAATTTGACCTTGATTTCAAGGCTCTATGGGCTCATTTACAACATCTTTTCTACTATCTTCAGGGGATGGTATGTGTAAATAGGGCTTTTAGGGATAGTAACTGCAGCATTTTGTATGTCATTTTTTGTTGCTGCATCATTTTTTAGGGAACTCACTTTGGTAGGGGCTGTGAATTACTAGCAAATGTTGTGTTGTTGCTTTTTGGTTTGTTTACCTAAGTCTGTTTGTTTTTCCGTTATTGTGTTACATTGCTCTGTGTTATGACAAAAACACTTACACTCCATACATCTAGGGGGCACATGCTCATATTCAACATCCTGCATGTATACAATACCATGTTTGTCTTTGACTTTTAACTATTCTAGTAGTTCAGAGTTAACTTCAAACTCCACCAAAACTCTTGCATATTTGATTCATTTGACCAGACCCTTATTTTCATCTATGTCTAATGGTTTACTAATTAGACTAGCAAGTTTGCCAATGCATTCTATATTCCATAATGCCGGATTTAAGTTATTGAGTTTTACCCAAACTGGGTATAGTTAGCATTACTCTTTTAAAGTTAAAATATGCTTCCCATTTCTTCGTAAATATTAATTTGCTAGCCATGAATCATGGGCCTCCTTTTCAATGCTCTTTAATAATCATCCTCCATTTCAAATTTTATCAAATAAAACCCATTGACTCTAGGGTTAACATCCCAAGAACCTTTAGGATTCCATACTCTTTGTTAGAAGCATTGAAATACACAAAGTAAGGCTTTAACCTGCCATATATGCATAAATTGAATCTTTCCACACTGTATTGGCCTCAGCGTAATCTTCATCATCGATGAACTGATACGATTCTTTCCCATTATATGTTGAAAAAAGTTAACCTTTACGTTGATTTCAACTTTATTGCCAAGCGCATCAACCCAAAATTTAGGCTTTTTCTCCAACTTAGTTTTTCCGACATAGGGTTTTGTTTAACTGCCCTCGCAAAAGTTTGCTTCCCCTTATGTTTAACCTCCTTACAGCCACCACCGTCATCACCCTCTTTGTCGCCTAGGGTTTTGGGATTAACTTTTGTTGTTGCCATTGTTTTAATACACACACACACACACGTATGTATGTATGTATGTATATGTATATATGTGTGTGTGTATGCAAATGCATATGTATATATAATATAAATTATATGCATAATATATAACTATATATAAAATATATAATTATATATATACATAATTTTATGTATAAATATAAATTTGTATATATTGTTCTAAAAGAAGATATAAGCATATATATTTGCTAATATATACATTTATAAATAAATATTTTATCTTTGGGTTTTAAAAAAAATTTATGTCCAAAAGGAGTTTTAATATATATATATATATATATATAATACTTAGTTGATAGATGATTTAATATAATTATATATATATATATAATATTTTTGTAACTTATATATTATTTAAAGTTTTTTTGAGAGAAATGTGTGATCGTCTAAAGTAAAGAAGAGCACACATGTACACAGACACACACACACACACACATCATTGAAAACAAAGGAGCTGCCAACATGCATGACAGGCGACAAATCATAATACAGAGAAAACAAACTCATGGAACTTCTTGAATGAGCTCTGGCAAGGTCATTGCTCATTACACCTTAATATCGAACTCCGACAAGGCCACTGCCCGATAATGAAGTGTTAGAAGTACCCCAACGAGAACAGCAAAAGAGATCTACAAGCAGCTCCACTAGAGAAAGGACGTCTCACTACAAACGCGAATGAATCAGAAAGAAGGCCTTGCTACATATGCGGATGATCTGGAATGAACGCCTCAATACAAACACGGATGATCCATGGTGTGATCAAGTGCACAAATGAGATCAAAAAGCAGCTCCACCAAACAAAAGAATGCCTCATTACAAAAGAGGATGATCCAGAAAGAATGCCTCGCCGCCAATGCGGAAGATCCAGAATGAACGTCTCACTGCAATCCTGGCGACAACAACACTAAAAACCTGCAAATAGCAATCTAGCACCATATCCGGCCTAAACCTGCATCAAAATGGAACTATACGAAAATATAAGAATAATACTCATATATGTATATAAATGGAATTTATATACATATATGTATTAATGAAGTAAAAGTAATAAAACTAAAGCTAAAACTACAAGACAGTAAAGAAACTAAAATAATAGACAGACTAAGAAAGGATCAAAGCTCATTATGCAACATCTTAACAAACTCTAAAATGTGAAATAGTGATTTTGAAATTAAAAGGCAAAAAATTAACAAAATATGAAGCTAAAAACCCATAAACTATAAAATCTATAAAACTATCCTTATGCTCCTTTAATCAAAACAACATTATAATAATCAGCAAAATCATCATTCAAATTCGAGAAAATGTTAATGCTATAATTACTAATGTTAAAAATATTGTTTTTTTGTTTAAATAGCTTAATATTATTTCTAACCTTATTAAGATATTTTTTGAAATGATTATTTTTAGCTAATCTATATTTAGGATTTGAGATCCAGTTGAAACAAAATGATGATATTATAAATATTAATATATTGATATGACTATTATTATTATTAGAAAATCTTTGGTGTCTCTCAAACCAAATATACCAACATATTATAATGAATAAAGTATCAAGTAAAAATTTATTTTCCTTTTTAAACGTAAATCTTAAATTATTCCATTAAAAATCACAATCAGTAACTTTAGTTGTACGAATAAAGTTAAAGATTTTGAGAGTATAATTAAGAATGTAGCAAGCATCCATACAATCATAATATGCATGATTAAATTCTTCAAAATAGAATTCACAAAAAGTACATTTATTATCAATTTGCATATTCTTTCTGCTTAAAAATTCAATAGTATTGAGCTTCTCATGCATAATTAACTGCATATGAAACTTAGCTTTAGGTGGAGCGTTAGCTTTCCAAATAAGTTTAAAAGAGTTATAGTAACACCCAAGAAATTAAGAAATTTATATAAAGAAATAGAAGTGAATTTCTTACTTTTATCCCAATCTCAGTTAATAATATCATTTTCGTTATCAATATTATATTAATTCAATCTTACACATAATAAAGAAAATCGTCTAAGAGCTGTACCTTCTAAAATTCTATTAAAACTAAAATTTCAAGGGGGATCATTATCTGGAAAAAACATCTAAAATTATAGCATTCATAAATTTACAGATTTCATAAAGATCTTTAAATTCAATCCTAAGAGGAATGACAGATATCCAACAATTATTCCAAAAAGAAGTATTACTTCCCGATTGAACTATCGTATTAGTACCAAGGTTAAAAAATTTATGATATTTTAAAATAGATTTCCAAAAATCAGATAATTTATTGGTAACTGAAGGTGTAATTTGGTATAAATTATCACTACCATTATAATAATGTTTAGAAACAATTTCTTCCCAAACAGAATTATCATTTATATCCTTAAATTTCCATAACTACTTCCCTAATAAAGACAAATTCATATTATGCAAATTAATAACTCCTAAACCACCTTCCTTTTTCAATTTACAAACTGTTTCCCAATTGACTAAACACTTAAGACAATTGTCAGAATTATCGCCACTCCATAAGAAATTCCTTCTTATTTTATCAATTTTATTAATCACCCAATCTGGAAAAGATGCATAGACATCCAATAGATCGGAAGAGCAGATAAAACAGAATTGTTGAGAACTAATCTAACCGCTCTTCGATAAGAATCTCCCATTCCACTTAAAAATTCTATTTTTGATTTTATCTATAATAATTATCCAGTCATCATGCTTAAGTTTGGTTGATGTAATCAAAAAATCAAGATAATCAAAAGGGAATATCATAGTTTTACAATTAAGCGTATTAGCAACTAAACCATCAACCTTACCAACATCATTTAATACTAAAATCGAACTTTTATCAAAATTAATTTTTAGCCCTGAAAGAAGTTCAAAGCTGTATAAAATAAATTTAAGGGTAATGACATGATTAAGCAAACGAGAAGCAAATAATAAAGTATCATCTGCAAATTAAAGAACAGAGAGACCGTTGCGTGAAATTTCACTACCAACGCACCCTAAAGAACCATTACCAATCGCTTTTTTTAACAATCATAGCTAAATCTACAGCTAAGTTAAATAAAAGAGGCGATAAAGGATCACCCTGCCTTAAGCCTCGTTTAGATTAAATTTTATTTCCTAAAATACCGTTAACCATAATACTAGAATTACCAGTTTTAAGCAAAGTCATAATCCAACCAATCCATTTGTGACTAAAACCTCTAGCCAGTAACATATCTGTTAACCGGGGTTTTAACTTAGCAGGATCTAAGAGAAAACGGAATAACTTGATGGAGACAAAATGGCTCATAACTCAACCAGAAGGACTAAAGCAACAAGACAAAGAGAGCCAAGAAAAGAGAACAAGAAAATCCACTAAGGACATGGATCGCTAGCAATCTATGGTCTATAGATATCTAGCGATCCATGGGGAATAGTCCAATGCTCAACCAGTTCTCTTGCACCATGATCCAATCCATGTTACTAAAGTGGTGGCTAGGTTTGACGAGATTCCGAGTTAAATACACCAAGAGACAAGCATCCGTCCAATCTGATCAGTAGCCAAGTACAATTAGCAAGTAGGTCGCTATCAAAATAAGGCAATGTGTAACGAAACTACATGAACAACGTTGGCACAAGATAGCAAAGAAAGCGTAAAGAAAAGCGCAAAAATATGTTAAGTGTATGGATCGCCAGCGATCCATACACCATGGATCGCTGGCGATCCATGATTGATCATGGAATCGTTGCGACCTAAGCTAAGCGAAGAAGAAAATAGGGCTAAGTGATTAGCTTGCACTCGAGCTACTGCTATGGATCACTAGCGATCCTTAGACCATGGATCGCTAGCGATCCATGCTTTTGGCTTGGGTCATGAGCTAAGCTCTAGTGGATCCTCCTATGTCCATCTGCAAGCCTTTGGCGAATAGGCTTGGTCCAGAATCTCTCTGATCTCTATAAATACCATCCTACCTGCAACATACACGGGATCTCTCCCCCAGGCTGGTTGTTGAAACTTTGTTGGAAACATTCTTCACTCTTCATCTCCCTCACAACAATCTCCATAGAGGTTCACTGTGATTCTCCGGTGGTTTCCAACCTTGGAGATTCAATTTAGCTAAGGACAATCCAGAGACTTATAATCAAACAGCTCTTGTAACAACAATCAGTCTATAATAGAAATTATAAAGTGGACGTAGGCTTCGATAACAACCGAACCACTATAAAAATCTTCTTGTCCTCTTTCTTTTACTGCTTTTTCTATATTTATTATCTATATTATTGCTCTGTGAGAACATGGCTGGTGATTTCATACTCAAACTAGGGTGTTTATCCATTTTTTAGGTTAACATTTTGGTATTTTCACCGAGAACTTAACTTAGGATTCAGATCTAGCTATCTACTTTGGATCCTATAGCTCCAGAAGTTAGATCCCTAGTCTTTGCCTGAATGATCTACCACTTGGAATCAATGGCTCTTGGAAGAAAGAGAACTGCCTCTTGAAGGTCCATAGGGGCAGTTATAGTTGGAGAAAATGTTAATCCTCAACGTACTAAATTAAATGGTGCTAACTTAGGAAATCAGGTGCCGACATCCTCCAGTCAGCACGAAGTCATTACTAGAGATGAGCTGAATAAGATGGTTGATGAAATCAACCAAAAAATGGGAAGTAGCCAAAAGGCTCTGATGGATAAGCTTAACGCTCTCTTAACCTTAAAGTCAAACCCTGCTCCAAGAACTATGCCTGAACTCGCGACTGTTATAGAACAAGAAAATTCCTCTGTTTCGGTCCAAACAGAAGAAACGGAAAACAACCGTAAAAAAGAGTGACAATAGGAGCCATGGGACTCAACGTGGAAGGAAATGCGAGTACCCCTTGCCACAAGGCAACCAACTCTGAACCTGAACCAGGAGGCAAAGACCCCGCAAGAAGACATAGTTATGGACCTCTCCGACTCAGAAGATAGAGAACAAGACAATCAGTTGGAAGAGAATGCCAACGTATTCGATGATGCTAGGAACATCCAAACTGCCCCGATCAGACCAACTGCAAGCCAACGGGATCCCGCGGGAGTGACTCTCCCAAAGACAGGAGAGCCTTGGCCAACCCACTCGCCAAGACCGTTTGCAAAGCCAAACACTTGGTGTAGTGACTGACTTCCGCCCTTAGGATTACCGGACATCAGAGGCATACATAGCAAAAATGGTCAAACGTCTAATGAACGAGAGTGAAAATAGGAGAGATGATGTATGGGGATCTGCACCAAGTCGGACTCCCTTTACCGATGAAATCTTAAATGAGAATTATCCAGAAAAATTCACAATGCCAACTATTCCGTCCTACGATGGGACAAAGGACACGAAATCCCATTTGTACAAGTAAAGTTGGTACATGGATGGAGCTATTTCCTATGGAGCTCTTCGGTGTAGGTGTTTTTCCATCTTTCTTGAAGGAATTGTGTCTATGTGGTTCACTAGGATTCCACTAAGATTTATCTCTACTTTTGACCAATTAGCAACAAGATTCCTTCATTAGTTAAGACTCCATACCACGCAACCAAAAATGTCATGTCCCTATCCGGACTATTCTAGGGACACAACGAATCACTAAAATCCTTCATGAATCGGTTCAATACTACAGTGACGGAAGTAAGAAACCCCAACGAGGACATGGTTTTTATAGCGTTAGTCCATGTCATCCATCCGAAGATTGTATTCAGAAAGTAGATTAAGATGAAGCAACCTACCATAAGGAAATACTTCAATGGTAAAGCAAGTCAATACTTGAGATTGGAGAAAGCGCAAGAGCTGGAAAGGAAGTCTACTAGTATGCAACCGATGAACATCGGACAGGGAAATGTAGCAATGAATCAAAATGCACGCGCTTTTGGAACTGCTAAAGAAGTCACAGGGAAATATGAAAATCAAAAGAGAAAAAGTCAAAACTCCAATAAAATGAATGGTAGTGGAAACAATAAAAGGATTAAAGGGTTTAGGCCCGAAGACTATGCCCCTCTAAACGACAATCCAGAAAATACTTATCTCGCAACACAAGGGACTGAGGAATACAAAAAACCCATAGGAAGGAAGCAACTGAACAATAAAAATGCTCAGGAAAGTTCTGCCGCTTCAATGAGACTCATGGTCATAACAAAAACGAATGCCTCCATCTGAAGAATATCATTGAAGAACTGATCTGGGAAAACAAACTCCTGCAGTACTTGAGAAAGTCATAGAACCCTGATTAACCCACGGCTCCTCAGCCTCCTGGGGAATGAAGGAATCAAGTTGAAACTAGTGAAGAAGGGTCCAAACGAACTAACTAAAGACTTATTATTGGAATAATATCCGAGGGACCATACCCTATGCAAAGAAGCTAGGGGGGATGAAGCGGTATGCAAGTTCGTTGAAGCATGCTCTAAAGGAATCATGTCTTGCAATAGAAGATGAAACTCTAACCAAGCTACAGAAAGTATTGAGTGATGACATAGTGTTTCGAAATATGACCACCAAAGGGATCAAAGCCCCAACTCTCGATCCAGTAGTGGTAACAGTGGGAATCAATCCCACTATTGTTCGACGAGTGTTGGTTGATGGTGACAGCTCTGTTAATATACTTTCAAATGTACTTTTGATCAAATGAAGATTGGCATAAAAAGCGTGTCTACATGCAAAACGAAGATCCAAGGGTTCACTGGCGAACCCAAGCAACATGTGGGAACAATCGACCTGCCAGTGGAACTTGGAGAGGGTGATCGAAGAGTCACCCTCATTCAAACTTTCATAATCATGGACTGAATTCCACATATAACACCTTCTTGGGAAGTTCTACTCTAGCAGATTGCTCTGGCCCAATGGTGTCTACCCATGAAGTCCCTTACTATAAATGGAATCGGAGTAATGAAAGGAGACAGTACGCTGCCTGAGAATGTTACATTGCAGAGTTACGTGAATTCAGTAGAAGGAAAAAAGGAAAGGATGTGAGGGGAACTCTCCACATCCGTGAATCTATCGAATAGCAACTACAAATCCATCCCTGGCTTGGGGACCATAGCCAATTCAACAAGGCTTTGGACCATAGAATGAAGAGTTCAGGGGAGGAACGGGCAACACCGGTAGAATTGACGGTGTTTGTCTTGGTTGATATGGACGACCCACTAAGGTCTTGAAAATTGGATTGCACCTTGGAAACAAGATGCGTTTGGAGCTTACTAAATTTCTTCGCGCCAAGTTGAATGTGTTCGCATTGACGCATTCTGATATGTGTGGGGTGTCACCAGAAATTGCATGCCACACGCTCAATATTGACCCCAAGTTCACAGCAGTAAAGCAAAAGAGGCACAGCATGGGTCCTGAACGGTCCAAAGCGTTAAGAGAAGAGGTGGAGAAGTTAATGGCCAATGGTTTTATCCATGATGCAACTTATCTTGAATGGGTATCTATCCCGGTCTTAGTCAAAAAGTCCAATGGAAAATGAGGAATCAACATTGGTTACTCAGACTTAAACAAAGCTTGCTGGAAGAATAGCTTCCCTCTCTCCAGAATAGATCAGCTTGTGGACGAAATAGCAGAACATGAGCTGCTATCATTCATGGACACATACTCCAGGTACAAATCCTAATGCATGAACCTGATCAAGAAAACACCAGCTTTGTCATCGACCTGGGCCTATACTGTTGTAGGGTAATGCCATTCGGTTTAAAGAACATTGGGGAAACTTATTAAATATTGGTAAATACCATATTCAAGCACCAAATCTGGAAAACTATGAAGGTTTATGTGGACAACATGTTGGTCAAATCATGAGCAGCCACCAGCCACCTAGATAATCTTGTTGAAATCTTCAAAATACTCCGAAAGTACGAAATGAAACTCAATCCTCTCAATGTCACTTCGGAGTAGCTTTCAAAAAATTCTTATGATTAAGTGCCAGGGCATTGAATAAAATCTAGAACAAATAACGGCACAACGAGAAGTCCAAACTCTGAAAAATAAGAAGGAATTACAAAGCCTAAATGGAAAGTTTGCAGCACTTAGTCGATTTATCTCGAACGCTACCAACAAGTGTATACCATTGTTCAATGCACTGAAGAAAGGAAAGAAGAAATTATAATGGAGTGAAGCTTGTCAAACAGTATTCAAAGAATTTTTGTGGCACATGGAAGCTCCGTCAATCCTATCAAAGCCTGTGGATAGAGAAGACCTGTTCATTTACTTAGCAATCTCACCTCATGCATCGAGCGTCGCTCTTGTGCACGAATAAATGAAAATCCAGCGACCCGTGTACTACATTAGCAAGTGGTTCACTAGCCGAGAAAAATTATCCAAAACTAGAAAAAACTAGCGTATATTCTTGATCGCATCTAGAAAGTTACGATCATACTTTTAGGCTCATTCGATTAAAGTATTGACTGACCGGCCGCTAAAGCAAGTGTTGTATCGGCCTGAAACTTTCGGGCAACTTCTCAAGTGGAATATAGAACCGAGTCAATATGATATCACATACCACCAAAGAAGGCCATCAATGGGCAAGCGTTAGCAAACTTCTTCGCCGAATTTACTATATGGGATGGCGAGGAGGAAACACAACAGGAAGTGGATAGGCAATTGAGACTCTTTGTCGATGGCGCATCTAACAACCTCTGTTCTGGGGCAGGAGTAGTGCTTGAAACCTTCGAAGGACAAGCCATTTCTTACGCTTTGCGCTTGGAATTCCCTACTACAAATAACAAAGCAGAATACGAAGCATTGATAACAGGATTAAAAGTTGTGAAAGAGCTAAAGATAAAATATGTTCACATCTATAGCAACTCCCAGCTAGTCATCTGCCAAGTTAAAAGGGAATACCAAGCTCAAGGGACGAATCTTGCCCCATACCTGTCTAAGGTGTAAGAACTGTTAAACGACATCAAACATTACACCATAACTCACATTTCACGAGAGTAAAACACCAAGGCAGATTGTTTGGCTAAACTGGCAAGCTCTAGAAAAGCTCGTCATTGAGGCCAGTCCCAGTTGAAACTCTAACCACCCCAAGCATATACGGAATGGATGTCGACTGAATCCTCGAGATCACCATCAAACAAGAGACATGGATGACACTAATAAGGACTATTTACTTGCAGGGATCCATCCGACTGACCAAAATCAACGGAAAAAGCTTCTCTGAAAGGCACCGTGATTCATGATACAAGATGGAATACTCTATCAAAAGGGATTCTCAACCCCCTTCTTAAACGTGTGTCTGATAATGAAGCCCGACGAATCCTAAAGGAAGTGCACGAAAGCAAATGTGGAGATCACACTAAGGGGCAGACTCTTGCAAAGAAAGTCCTTCAATACGGATACTTCTAACCAACGATTAACCCCGACGCTGCAGAATACGCCAGAAGATGTGATCGTTACCAAAGATTCGGTAAAATTAAAAGAACTCCTTCAACGAGCTACCATAGGTGGTCATCCCGTGGCCATTTGCAATATGAGGAATCGACTTGATTGGAGTTTTGTTAATAACAAAAGGAGGGGCGAAATATGCTACAGTTTCCATTGATTATTTAACAAAATGGTCCGACACGGAACTGTTGACCACCATAACCATAAAGAAAGTCATTAATTTTGTTACTAAAAACATTATTTGCGGGTTTGGTGTGTCGTAGAAAATCATCACTGATAATGGAACTCAATTCAAAAGCACCAAGTTAAAAGACTTTTGCAAATGCTTCGTAATTGAAAAGAGATTTTTTGCGGTAGCTCATCCGCAAGAAAATAGACAGGTGGAAGCAATTAACAAAATCATCAAGTCCATTATCAAAAAGCGACAAACTAAGGCAAAAGGGATCTGGGTCGATGAACTTCCACTGGCACTATGGGCTTACAGAACCACTCACAAAGCGGCAACTGGACACACTCCGTTCGCCTTGGCATATGGCTCAGACGCAACGATTCCTGTTGAAATGGAAGTTCCTTCGCATGGAAGGAAAAAATTTAATCAAAAAAAAAACAAGCAGCTCCTACTTGAATCACTAGATATGATTGACGAAAGAAGGGAAGAAGCCGAGTTGAGAACTACTGCCCACCAAAAAAGTATCGCATGATACTTCAACTCCAAAGTTCATAACAAAACCTTCAAAGCGGGAGATCTTGTACTCAAGCGTGTCTACTCTGTCTAGGGGGTCTTTGGACCGAACTGGGAAAGACCATATGTCATCAGTCAAAAGCTAAAGGACGTTACTTTCAAGCTAACAACCGTCGACGGAATCCAAATTTCCAGGGCATGGAATAGCAAATCGCTCCGCCGTTACTTCGTTTGAAAACTACCTTTTGCACTCTTTATTTTTCAACAAATAAGTCATCTGGAGATGCTGGGGCATTGTAAAAAGAAAAAATCTGCCTTGCTTTCCTTTATTTAAATTGATTCACTTATTGAACCGACAAAACTTTGTTTATAATAACTACCCACCAGGTCGATGGAAGCAAATCGACTCAAACCGTTGGATCGATGGAACCATTTCTTTGCCTTTTAAAAACCACTATTGCCTCGGTAACATGAGAAAGGCTAAAAAATACACTCCTCATGTTGCCCGAAGATAGGAAACATATAGGAGTACGAAAATCTACGTATCCCATAAGCCGCGCACAAACTTTTAAAACTCAAACTCCTCGCGTTGCCTGAAGTAGGCAACACCAAGGAGTACCAAAAGTCGTTCACCTCATAAGCCCTGCATTAACTTTTAAAAATAAACTCATGCTTCGTTACTCGAAGATAGGCAACACTGAGGAGTACCAAAATCCACACACCACATAAGCCATGCACCAACGTCTCAACACAAACTCCTCATGTTGCCCGAAGACAGGCAACATCGTGGTGTACTAAAACCATTCTGGACCGATGGGTCGTCTCAGACCCAAAAGCAGCCCATTCCATAACCCGTTCATTTACTCTTAGAACAGTGAAATCACACCCCTAAAATGCAAATTCCTCATGTTGCCCGAAGATAGGCAACACCGAGAAGCATCTCGTGAAATCACGCTCCTAAAACGCAAAATCCTCACGTTGCCAGAAGATAGGCAACTCGAGAAGCATCGCCGTGAAATCACGCTCTTGAAACGTAAACTCCAAACTTTGCCCGAAGATAGGTAACACCAGGAAGCATCGGAATCATTCCGGATCGACGGCACATATTGATCCTAAAGTCTGTGCACCCAGTAAACTGCATGCACTTTCAAGTCCCAGAATCGCTCCGACAATACCGAGAAACTTATCCATACAGGAATAACAAGAATTAAGCCACTCACATTATTGGAAGCAAATGGACACGAATTCAACAAAATCGGAGTGCGACAAACTATTACATTAAATGTTGATAGCATGTAACTACCCACAGTCAACTTATCTAGTGTGCACATTTCAAACATGTATATGTTGCATACTTACTAGAATATCCTAAAAAACTTGGACTACATGCTAAAGTTACAAAATTCTGAAAGAAGAGAAATCAAGTTTACAAGTTGTGACTATGTCAAATTTCAAGTTTTAAAATGCAAACTATTTAAATCATAAGTTACCGGCCATTTGTCAAATATTTGAAGTAAACAGCCCTGTGAACTAGGGGCATTCATGGCACTTAAATAAAAATACTTAAAAACAATAATTTCATAAGTTCTATTACTCCAAATAAAGAATTTTGGTAGTAATCACGGGATTAGATAAAGTGAAGTGAAAGTATATAGAATAAATGCAAGTGCATAGAACACATATGAATAGACAAGTAAGAGTACAGCCAAAATATCGATAATGTGTAACCTATAACTTTCTTTTATACAAAGTCAAAATGTGGGGGCTGAATCCATATGATGCCGGCCAATAAAAAAAAATACAGACACCACAACAAAAACACTGAGTGCAGACTCTACACTTCAACAAAATGACACAAAATGAACCAAAATCAGATCAATCACCACCCAAGCTTCTCAGCGCTTCTTTCCACCGCTCCCCTTTCCGCCTCTTGTTCGAAGTTTCTACTTCGCCTCGAGAGTGGTGTCACTACCAGTAATGTCAGCGATATCCTCAGCACTAGTGTCCTTCTCTTGCGCTGCAACCTTCTCAGAAGATTTTCCCTTCGTTTTATGCTTCTGTGATTTGTGGGAATTCTTTGAGGTCTTGATTTCTTTAACCTTCTCCTTTTTTACGGCGACCATTTGTTCTTGAGTCTTGCATGGCTGCTCAGTTTGAGCTTTCTGCTCTCTAACTTTGGCCACCGTTGCATTACCTTCTAAAGATACAGAAGGGTAATCCAAGCCATGAAGTGCGGTGATTTTCTCGGACTCCGGCCCCGGCTGCGAACCAGACGTAGGCATGGAGATCGGAGTAGGAATGGAAACGAGCATGGAAGCAGTGGAAATAGTTGCAGGTCCAGGCGCCAAGGAAGTTGGCAGCTCAAAAAATAAGATAGACAGACCTATAATTTCAAAAATGAAAGTACTAAATTCTTCTTGTTCTTGCGGCATAAGTTGAAAGCTCTCGAACTCGGGGGAAACAATAGGATTACTTGCATATAAAGAATGACCAAGAATGTCAACTTCGTATTCACCACCTTAACCCTCCTTAGATGGCTCTATAATTCAAGGAGAAGCCTTGGGCCCAGAACTTGTTGGCAGATTACGGGGATGCTCCGATGGCTCACCTATACCAGAAATGAAAGGCTCCATAAGCGCTTCGGCAGCCGCAGTCATAGCGGCATTGGTAGCTTCTTTCTCCCTCTCGATCCGCAAAATCTCTTGGCCCTCCAGCAAAGCCTTCTTTGATTCTTCATTAAGGTAGGCGTTTTCTAACGCTCAGTACAAACGTCACCGTTGTCACGAAAGCGGGTCAAGATTTCTTCCCGGACCACAGCGAGAGTGTGCGAAAATTTCAGGCCTATGTAGCTGAGGCTCCCATGATGCAGTAGAGAGTTGACATAAAAATTCAACATGGTCTCGTCCATCTTCCATTCAAAAGCATTCTGAAGTTCCAAATAATCCGCTGTAACAATGGCCTTCTCCACTTCAACGTGAGACTTAACGGTACTAAGCTACGCAACTTGATCATGTAACCTAGCGATTATCTTACCCTGGTCGGAGATGGTCTTGTTATGCCCCACTACGATAAGGTCATGATCGGAGATGGTTTTCTTTTGGGCCTCTATAGTTGCACTCCGAGCTGCCACCTCCTCTTTCAATTTGGCCTCTTGTGCACGACCCTTCTTAATTTTATTCTAGTAGACGATCTCAATTCTCTCATGGGCCTCTTTTAATTCCTTTAGCAAGCCAGCATTCATTTTGCTTTCTCGAAACACCGCTTCTTTCTCCTCCTCCAGCTATTTGATTCTGGCATCGCACTTTGTCAACACCCTTTCAAAATCATCATCCTCTGATTTAAAAGAGAGGATTTCCTTATAACTATTGCGGTTCGCTCCTGCCAGTTGCCTACATAATTTCTCCTACCTTCGGCTTATTCTAAATCATCTTGGATAGCCTGAAGATGTAGCATGTAAGAATCCCAACGAAGTGAATGGAGATCACGATCAAACTTAACCCCCCTTAGAAACCACCCGGGAGCACCGCCTCAAGCCTGGGAGGACCAGACGGAAGAATATAAGTGGGTCTTCGGTGCGGATGTAAAGCACTGGGGGCAAGAGCAACAAAGGATGATGAAATGTAAGCTGAAGGAGAAACACGGATAAAAGTAGTGGGGATTTCCTGACCCGTTGAAGAGAGCGTCGGAATGAAAGCTTACTGTTTCGAAGAATGGGAATCGTGATCTAATTTAGACCACTTCAATGGCTCCTCTCTCTCGTCAAAAGTCTTCCTTTTTTCATACCCGCTTTTATATATTTGGCCCCGCTCTCTCTCATATCGATGATGGGTTTTGGCATTTAGATATTTTCTTCTTCTATACTCTTCCTCCATCTCTCAGGGATGGTGACGACTGGAAGAACGCTTGGACCAGCGTTGGGAGTTGGTAAATTCCTCAAATTGATCATAAAGGCCACATCCTCTCATCATACCTGGCATGAAGCATAAATAAAATAGAAATTGAAAATAAACATTAAAAGTGTGTGTGATCCTAGTGAAGGTGTGATGTGTTTAGGAGGAAAGCCTAAAAAACGTTACAAAATGGATCGTGCAGGTTCTGTGGAAGGAACCTGACTAACTTCGGACGAGACATTGCCCGAACAATGGGGCACCTCCTCAAATTTGAAATCTTCCCCCATGAGCGCGTCAAAATCGACGTTAACATCACTTAAATCTCCAAACTGCATGCCAGCATTATTACTCGGAGAATCTTGACGTCCTTTGATTTTTAGGGAATCGTCTTTATCACTCATGTCCTGAGGAAGTGATCACGAAATAATAGGATTCATCCTTTGAGTCTCGTCACATGATTCAGAATCCCCATCATCAGATTCTGCATAGAAATCATCGCTGGAAGTGGACCCATCACTAATACTCCTAATTTCCCCCTCCTCCTTTTTCAAGTCCATTGTGGCTTTGCCTTTCCTCTGTTTGAAATCCTCTTCTCATTCTTTTGGAATCGAAGGAATTCTGGTCGGGTGACTAACTACGGCCGTAGTAATATAACTTCCATCGTGAGCCTCTTTAGCCGACTCTCCGAACAAACCCTTTCTCTCTTGAGAAGCACCTTCTTCAAAACCATGAGAATAGGAAGTATCACGTGTGAATCCTAGATCGAGAAGGAGAAGGGACTTCAACTGGAATGACGGATCTCCCCGGATGCAATAATCCATATCAGAGTGAGTTTTTGTCAGTCAACGATACTTTAACGGATCTTTCCTAAGCATCGATAGCCTTAAGGGTTCTGAAAACTTCATCGAGAGACAAGTCCATATTCATCCTCAGGATAAATGCAAGAAATACTTGACTTGTTAGAAGCCCCGAAGAAACATGTCAAAATAAATAAGTAGGGAAAAGAACTTACCAACCATTGTCCACAGACGATTAAACCCCTTAGGGCACCTAAAGAAGAAATACTGGGTCTTAAACTGGGATAGGTTGCTCTGCAATCTTAATACGATTTTCCAATTCCTTTCAGCTTCGATTATGACCAAGAACAGACACTCATCTCTCCTCTTGAATGAAAGAAAGTATTGCAACTCGTCAAAGCTCGAAGCTTGATTGAATGTTCGCATAAAAAGGATGTGCAAACAAGTTAAGATGGCGTAACCATTGTGATGAACCTCAAATGGGACAATGCCTAAATTCGAGAGAGTCTCACGTAGAGAGTCGTTAAAAGAGGGCACAACTTCATTCAGACGCATATACCGATGACAGATGGTGTACCCCGGAGGAGGCATGTGAGAAAACTCGTTCTTCTCTGGAAGGCGTAAGTCTTCCTCTGGCATGCCATGTTGCATGTAGATATTGTGCAACACCTTATCGAAACCACAAAATAAGCTCTCTTTGGCGAGTTGAGAAGAAATCTAAAATTAGAGGGAGTTCGATCTAAGACCGGACCTACCGGAACCAACTAGCCATATTCAGCCTATGAGGTGGATGGAGAAAGGACAATGAACGATGACTCGGCTTTTAAGACTGTCGAACTTCCTTCGCTTGTCATACGGCGCGAAGTTGGATATTTCATTCTAAACAACAGAACTCGCATCCAAAACGGTCAGGTAATTCTATTGTAAACTATTAGTTTCCCCTACAACACTTGAATTCCGAAGAGACGTTGATTCGCGTCGACACATTAGATTTCAAGTATGTACCGAGGCAAGTGCAACGTGCTATCTATAGGGGTAAGCTCGGTGTCAAAAACACTACGAATGTTCTATCCCGTGTAGGTAGTTCGCTCGCAGCGGAAAAAGAAAAGAACTTCTCGCATCGTTTCCTTTTTATTTTTACTTCCTCTAACTTACCCATTATCGATAACAGATTGGTTATTCGAAGCGATGTGGAAAATTCTTTTCAGTACGGGGACATCAAGCGGCATGCAAAAACAAGAAAGTAAGATAAGTCCAAATTCTTCAGAAGGGCCAGAACTAATTTGCGATGTGACGTGCAATATCAGCTGTGGAACTTAGCACAACTCAATTCCAGCTTAATGAACGAAGATAACAAAACGTATCAAGCACCAGAGCAAGGCCCGAATGTCATTCGGGGAGGAACTCAAGATTCGATTTACTATTTTCCTCCACTAAGCCGCAATCAACTTAGACTCTCACGTGAAAACATCATGAATGTAACCTCACTGCCAAATCATTAAACAAACATTGTAATCATCGAACATATCTTGGATTAACAACCTATAATGCAAAGTCAATCGAAGCTTTAGGATCAGTAAACTGCAATTGGGTTGATGACGATCTACGGCTGGCGAACTTGTGTCGTGGCAACGTAGAAGGAATCATGGTGGAGGACAAGGTCGAATCTCAGAGAGGTGATGGATCTAATCGCACTTGAAGACTTGAATCGAATCGCTGCAAAGTATGGATCGCTGGAAGAAAGAATGTCTCAACTTGAATAAATGGATTGAACCGTCTCAATCACTTAAGTAGGTAGCAAAAACACAAAAAATCCTAAGTGTTCAGATCACTAGCGGTTCACTAGTGATCCATCATCTATGGGTCGCCAGCAATTCATCAACTATGGATCGCTAGTGATCCATGAAGCTGCATGGATTTTATCTCCAAATTGCCCAAAGACATTTACATAACATTTCAAGGTGGAAGAAAGAATGGCTCGACTCGAAGGAATGGATTGAAT
The DNA here is from genome assembly GCA_030765085.1 of Allium cepa. Taxonomy (NCBI): domain Eukaryota; kingdom Viridiplantae; phylum Streptophyta; class Magnoliopsida; order Asparagales; family Amaryllidaceae; genus Allium; species Allium cepa. The sequence continues at coordinate 292,628,482 of CM060941.1, read as the reverse complement.
TGGCTTGACCACTTAAGTAGGAAGAAAAAACATAAAAATCCTAGGTGTTCGGATCGTTAACGATCCACCAGCTATGGACCGACAGCGATCCATCATCTATGGGTCGTCAACGATCCATCAGCTATGGATCGCCAGCGATCCATGAATTTGCATGGATTTTATCTCTAATTTGTCCAGCGATTACATAATATTTCGGGGTATATTGAGAAGCTATAGAGAGAAATTCAATCTATTATGATAAGTAATGGCGGTCGGGGTCAAAACTAAGCGAGCAGCAACATGACCCAGCTCACGTTCGCGAAATTCTGACACGATTACTTGGAATTCAACAAGCAGAGATTAAAAACGGTAACTTCCAGAGCACGCTTTGTTACTAACGAAGATGTACCCTAGGGGGCAAATGCTATCCGAGTTTTTAACCTAGTAGGATCTAAGAGAAGACAAAGCAACTTAATGTAGATAGAATGGCTGAGAACTCAACCAGAAAGACTAAAGCAACAAGCTAAAGAGAGCCAAGAAAAGAGAACAAGAAAACCCACTAAGGACATGGATCATTAGCAATCCATGGGGAATAGCCCAATGTTCAACTAGTTCTCTTGTACCGTGATCCAATCCATATTACTAAACCGATGGTTGGGTTTGACGAGATTTCGAGTTAAATAAGCTAAGAGACAAGCATCCGTCCAGTCGGATCAGTAGCCAAGTATAATTAGCAAGTAAATTGTCATTAAAATAAGGAAATGTGAAACGAACTACACGAAAAACGTCGACACAAGACACCAGAGAAAGCTTAAAAGACAAAGCGCAATAATATGCTATGTGTTGATCGCTAGCGATCCATACACCATGGATCGCTAGCGATCCATACTTGATTATGGAATCGTTGCGACCTACGCTAAGCGACAAAGAAAATGGGGCTAAGTGATTAGCTCACACTCGAGCTACTGCTATGGATCGCTAGTGATCCATAAACCATGGATCGCTTGTGATCCATGCTTTTGGCTTGGGTCGCTAGCTAACTCTAGTGGATCCTCCTATGTCCATCGGAAAAAAATTGGAGAACAGGCCTAACCCAGAAGCTCTCCGATCTCTGTAAATACCATCCCACCTGGAACATAAATGGGATCTCTCCTCCGGGCTGGCTGTTGAAATTCTGCTGGAAACTTCCTTCATTCTTCACCTCTATCGCAATATTCACTAATGACGCTCATTGTGATTCTCCAGTGGATTCCAACTTTGGAGATTAAATCTAGCCAAGGAAAATCAGGATCCTTCTAATCAAACACTTCTTGCTTAAATTAATCTATAATAGAAATTATAAAGTGGATGCAGGCTTCGTTAACAGCCCAACCACTATAAAAATCTTCTTGTCTTCTTTCTTTTACTGCTTTTTTCTATATATATTATCTAAATTATTGCTCTGTGAGAACATGGCTAGTGCTTTCACACTCAAACCAGGGTGTTGATTCTTTTTTGGGTTATCTATATTAATATCTATATTATTGTGTGAGATTTCACTACCAACGCATCCTAAAGAACCATTACCAACCGCTTTTTTAAAAATCATAGCGAAAACATCTGCAGCTAAGTTAAACAAAAGAGGCAATAAAGGATCACCCTACCTTAATCCTCGTTTAGATTGAATTTTATTTCCCAAAATACCATTAACTGTAATACTAGAATTACCAGTTTTAAGTATAGTCATATTCCAACCAATCCATTATCGACTAAAATCTCTAGCCAGTAACATATTAGTCTGAAAATTCCAATCAACCGAGTCAAAAGCTTTAGCAAAGCCCAGTTTAAAAATAGCATAAGTAACGTTATTTTTACAACAGTGATTAAGGTATTCTTGAGCAATAGCCTTCCTATCTGTGATATTTCTAGCCTTAATGAAAGCGGTTTGTGAACAATCAATTAGATCATTCATTCTAGTACTAAGTCTATTAGCTAAGTATTTTGAGATAATTTTAACAGAACAATTAATTAGAGAAATTGGTCTAAAATCTTTTTAATTATTAACATAGATTTTTTTATGTAATAGAATGACGTTTGCAAAATTAAATCTTCTTACTTGAAGTTTCTCATTATAAAATTCATAAAACATGCTAATTACATCAAATTTTAAAATATCCCAAAATAGTTTGTAAAATAAAGTAGGAAACCCATTAAGACTCGAGGCTTTATCACTAGACATGTCGTTAATAGCCTTTAAAATCTCCTCTTCAGAAAAAGTATTATCGATGTCAGAAAGGTTGATTCTACATTCAATAGGATAAAGTTCATTCCATTTAAGGTTTGTTTAATGCTTATTCTTATTGCCAACAATATCCCTATAGTAATCAGTAAAGGCCTTATTTAGTTCTCTTTGATCAATTAATTCAACATTATTCACAGAAATACAATTTATCATGTTGCTACATTTTCTACCATTAGCCATATTATAAAAAAATTGTATTATTATAGCTTCGTTAATCCATTGAATTCTAGGTCTCTATTTCCACATAACCTCTTCTTTTCTAAAATTGAATAAGCTTATCTTTTAAATTAGCAAGAACATTACGCTTTCCAAGATTTAATTGCTTAGTTTCTTCAATCTTATTAATTTTAAAGTATTATAAATTTTATTTTGGATTTTTAAATATATTTACTATATATCTTTTATTTTAAATTATAGATGTTGATTTAGATTTAAATTGTTTTACTGAGTAAGCTACTAGATATTTCAAAAGGTTTTAAAATTTAAAACTACTAAGTTGGTAAAAATAGTTTTCATATTTAAAAAATCAAAATTATTAATATACATATATAAATAATTTTAAATAATGTTTGGACAATCTACTGTATATAAAGGGACAAATGTGTCCAATGCGGTGTAAATCCTAACATGTATATGCGTGCACATTAACCATGTAAACTATTTAAATATTACACGTGTACTGTATACATATAAATGTATTTGATATGCTTATAAAATATAACTTATATAAATTTAATAAAACCTTTTATAAAAAAATTAAATAAAATAATGATTTGATTTAGACTATTTTAGCTTGGATCCAAAATCAGCTACACTTTATAGGCCCAAATAAAGATCTAAAATGTAATTTTTTTAAATTCACCCATTTAACCTACAACGACTCGACCTAGTTCCTTCAATGGTATCAAAGCGCAATAGCCTATGTTGTCTAAAATAGTAGTATTATAAGCTTACACATTTACTGGGGTGTATGGAAAGGTAGTGTCTAAGGTTGGGTTTGGGCAATAATATACCCTACCCTACCTAATATACTCTACCCTACCTAACTACCTAACTACTGATTAATAATTCTTTTTGATAATGTTAATAAGTGATTTATAATGGTTTTAAAATTTATATACTGGTTTTATAAAAGTTTACAAACTTCGTCCCTTTTTGACAAATTGACGCCATATTTTCACAAATGGATTTAATATCATTTAATATGGTTTTTTAATTGAAATAAACTTGTTTAATTATTTATAAATGATAAGAAATTTATTTTCAAGTTTTGTTACAAATATATATAGTTTGACAAAAATGTCAAAATATGACCTTAATTCAAATTACGAATTTACGATGGTTTAACAACAAAAGTTATTGCAACATTATTGGTACATACATGCACATACACACACACATATACACATACACATATGTGCACATTTAGTCCAATCATGTAGAAATAATATAAAAGGAGATAATTAAGTATAATGAAAGGGAAAAGCATACATCTATCACTATAAATGCATCTTTTCCTTTAAAACCAAGGCAAGATTTACATCCATGTGCTAGATACCTTCCTTAAGAGCTAAGCAATAAGACAAGGAAGTGATGAAAGCACATGGACGGGGTGGCATAAGCATGATGGTGATGGGAAGGGAGATATTTTAGGTGTATGCTTAAGGGTTAAGACTTCTCACCCTATAAATACATCCAAACCCCTTCACAAATTCATTCCTTCCATCTTCATCTTCTCTTCTTCTTCTTCTTCTTCTTCTTCTTCTTCTTCTTCTTCTTTCCTAAGGTCTTTATTGGTCTCTTCTTCTCTAAGAAAATAAGGAAAAATTATAGCAAAATAAAACGAAATCATATACAAAGTTATTCCACTTTCAGAATGTTGCTGAACGCCTCCTCATCTCCCCTATATTGCACGGTTTACCCCGCCATCACCTCAAAGCTAAGCTTCTACCTCCATGAGCTAAGGTCGAGCATCCCAAGGAAAAGGGAGCAAGTTCAAAAGGCTACGGAGTGAAGAAATAGGAGAGAAGTGCTATTGGAATACCGTCGGAATAATTTCAAGGAGTTTGAAATGGAAAGCTATAACAGTGAGAACATATCCTAACTTTAGTTTCTTTAAATCTTAAATTTATTTTAAACGATGATATGCATGATTAATTTGTTAATTAAAATATATGCATAAATATTGGTTGATTTGTTTGGTTCATAACTTGGTTATGATTGCTTGATAACTTGGTCGTGATAAAAATAATTGTTATAATTAATTATGTGAAAATCATATCCGACGGAATAGAAATGATTATTTTAAATAGCCCTAATTAATTCATGAAGAATAATCCGTATTATACTTTGAAATATCTGTAAGGTTGGAATTGGTTTCGAAATAAAAAAATAAAACGGAGGAGTTTTGAAATTATTTGTAAAATAACTTTTATGATTTGATTTTGAAAAATAATGATTTTAAAAAATGAAAATGATATTCATAAGGACTATATAAAAGAATAGTAAATGGAAAAATAGAAAATTGAATATAATAATGATATAATATTATAATATTTAGAAATAAAGTGAAAATGGATTTTGGAATCAAGTAAAATAGTGAAATATGGGTTTAAAATGGTTTAAAATGTTATATAAAAGTTTTAAAAGCATTTCGTAAAGTTTGGTGAAGTTTGAAAATTTGATTAAGTATGCGATCGTCGCATAGCGGTAATTTGCGAATTCGGGTCGTAAAATGTTAAATCAATACACAAAATGAAATACAAGTTAGAATTTATTAAAATAAGAATTTTCCAGACCTTTATAACTATAGTTTTCAAATGAAAAATAAAAATCAAGATTTCATTTAGTAAAGTTAGAAATATGTCCAAATGAATATTTCAAAATAATCGCGTTTTGGGAGTTTGAGAAATATTGTACATTACTCTTTTTAAATGGTAATTTTTAATCCTTAAAAATATAAAATAATTTCAGAAATATGTTAGACCATTTTATAAACAATTCTAAGTTTCAAATTGGACATAAAAATGATGAAATATGAATTTCGAATTTAAAGAGATTTTGAATTACTATTTGCTAATGTTTTTGCAATTGTTTTGGTGATTTTTTAAATCTTTGTTTTAATTTAGTTATTCTTCCCCAACCATTTTAGTAATCTTTTCAAATGAATAATTAAATATTTTAAAGGTGATTTGGAAGTTATAATTGTTTTAAAGGAGTTTAATATAAGTGGTTAAAAGGAAATTGTTTATAAAACTTGTTTATAAAATAATATTCGGGATTGTGAACCCTATACTTAGTGTTAGGTTTCGAGGTATGGAAACCACAACTATTTCAAAAGTTAAGAATGTGATTGAACCAAGATTTCAAAGGTAATAATTTCCCAACTTGGAAGGCCTCATTATTAAACGATAAATAGTTTAAGTTTGAAATCAAAGACTAAGGTTAAGTAAATGAGGAATTATTTTTGAATATGATTTTCAGTAATAAACCGAGTATGCAGAAATGACTTGTACCTTTGTTCCATCTGTGAGAGTCAAAGAAACCCGACCGAGGGTTGGAACAGATCGAAAGGAAAGTCAAATGCTCTAAAAAGATTGTATTAAGATTAGAGTCGTTCAAATAACTTGACTGCCTTATGAGTGACAGAGATGTAGTCTCTGGCTTGGGTTTGAAAATTAGTTTTGTGCTCTTGCTAGCTATCCATACTGGTCCAATGGAGGGATTAGTTCAATTGATTTACTCAGGCTGCATTTTCTAAGATAAAAGAGAGGAGATTTGTAGTTTTCTCCCAAAGTTAAACAAGATTTAAAAGTGAGATTTTGGAAATGTTTTCCAAAATAAAAGATGAAATGATTTGGTATTTCCAAAGTTAAAAAGGGTTTTAATTAACCAAAGAATTTGATAAAAGAGGCTTAATAATCCATATATACTAAAAGAAATAAAAATGGTTTAAAGCTTATATCTCCGAAAAGATATTTATTTGTATGAAAAGATTTAGAAATTAGATGATGTTTAATAATCACCTACATACCTGACATATTTTTATCGACGATTGGTTCAGAGAGACCTGGATCGGATTTGGGTGATTCCTATCCGAAAACCACTTCGAACCAATATACGCATTCGAAAGTGAAGAATGTTGAAGACAATGATTTTAAATATGAAGATGTTCATAATGTAGGGTTGCTTTCCACTAACCTCTAGAGTGATTTCCATATTACATATGTAGGGGTAGTAGTGCCTTCAGTCTGAAAATTTTCGATTGGAAAAGACTACTCACTACTAATCCTATGGATGATTCCTAAACAGGATATAGTAGGAGGAGTGCCTTCGGTTTGTCCTTCACCTGGATAACTTGTATGGATGAATTTCTGACATTGCATTTTTAAGACCACATATGTTGGTTTTTACAAACATATATCTTTTTAGTTATGTAGAAGGTAACCCCTCTTATACTTAACACCCATCCCTTAGGCGTATGAACTCGGGGGTTGTACTTTTGTGGAAATCAATAGTGTGTTGTTAGAAGTGGTAATGTGGCATTCTAAGTGGAATTTACTTTGTGGAATGTAAAGCGTAACCTCATAAGCCTCACATCCCGAAGATGATATGGAAAACTATATGGTCCAAAGGAAATATTACAATATTACAGACTATCGGATAACCGTGGAAAAAGAGGTGTGGCAGCCTTAGAGTTTAAATAAACAGGTATAGTGGTGTATGAGTCCTTATACGAAAAGCCACCGGATACGCTGATTCATAATAATGTAGAAATATGATACCGTGGTGTATGAGTCCCTGTACGAGAAGCCATCGGGTACTATGATTGCTATACGAGGAATCTGCAAAGGAAGGAAAAGGTCACTAGTTCCTTATCATAATAGAAATCCAACTCCAATACGAGTTTTACGATTTTTGATTATGTTTCTAAAATAGCTGTAATGCCTTGCAAACATTTCAGCTAACCCATGGTACCATATACTCTGTCGACTTGTCCAATTATTGGTACTTTCTTTGTATGTACATTTACTTGAAAAGTGTTTTCAAACCATATCATTAAGGATAATATCAAAATGATTGGATATAAAGTATTTTGGTTATCGTAAGGTAAAAACCAATCCATGTTAATGTGTGCCGTGGTCTTATGAGATACCCTTTCTTTTCAAAAATGTTTTGTTTTGGCATCAATCAGATCTATGACACTGTCATATATTTATAATTCATATTTCTTACGCTAGATTGCTAAGCCTAATTTGAGTATTCTTAATACTCAGGTCAGATCTGAGTAGTTTATGTATTAGCTGAAGTTGTTTTGGAGTATCAGAGGAGAGCGGGAGATCTTCATCAACATGTGGGCGTAGTTTACTTTTCTTTCGTGTTTGTTATTTTTTAGTATTTACAAGGACATATGTTTATAACTATCCAGGTTGAGCTTAGGTTAGACTCTGATATATATTTCAAATTTTTTGCTATGAACATTTATTGATATGATTAAGTATTTCATTGTAACGAACGTGATTATCGACCCTTCAAAATCGACACTAATACGTCCATTGTATTGCGTGTCGAGCATTCACGTGTCGGAAAAACCAATTGTTAAGGGTAAAAGAAAATAAAGAAAAAACATAATCTCACACGAATGGAATAATTTATAATATCAATAATCTTTATAGCTAAAAATTTGAAATACATATATCAGAGTCTAACATAAGCTCAGCCTGGACAGTTATAAACAGCCATCCTTATGAATGTTGAAAAACCAAAACAATGAAACAAATGCAACGGAAATATAATCTATGTCCATACGTTGATGAAGATCTCCAGCTCTCCTATGAAAACTCCAAGCGTTTAAAGCTAAACCTAAAACTACTTGGATCTGACCCGAGTATTAAAAATATGCGGATCAAGCTTGGCAAATCAGCGTGAGAAACACGAATTATAAATATATATATGGAAGTGTTGCGACGACCCGACTTCCTATCTCCAGGAAATCGCATCATCTTGAAGAAAGAAAGGGATAGAAGAAGAAAAGAAAGAGAAAGAAGAAATAGAACAACATCAGAGAACTCACAGCGGAACGAATAAAATATAATATATCACATAAAATACTACATAGTATCATAATACATCAGAGTACACAACCTAAACAATACATATTAGATAGTTATAAACATCTGTCTAACTATACAACTCAAGTACAACAGATACATATACCAAACAAACACAGCGGAACCATAATGTATCTACATGTCGAAGCCTCCTGCTCCATATCTCCTCCAGAATTTGTCAAGAAAACCTGAATCACTTGACTACTCATACATAATATGAGTACCCAAGAGTTTAATAAAATAGAAAATAAACACTCGGGTCAGACAGGGGTCTGGTGTGAGTAAACGGTTTTAAAGTTGCTTAAATTTAGAAAAAACCCTTTGAAAAGAAAAGGTATCATGTAAGACTTCCCACACATAAACATGGAAAAGTTTTTACCTTACGCTAACGAAAACATTTGATAGGAAATCCAGTGATATTATAATAGTGTCTAGGGTTTTCAAAATAAAATACAGAAATAGCTGGAATGCTTACATCTCACGTTCCAACATAATTGGGCACAATCAAAACCGTACATGCACTTATTGGATTTTGGATTCCATCAATGGCAGGGCTACTGGAGTACCGCCCGTCACAGTACGTGGCCTAGATCACAGTACCGAGGAGTACGCCCGCTCCCCTGCAACACAAGGCCGAAACCATCCCTTACTGGACAGTCCCGAACAAGACCACCCCGTAGTTGGCGCGACCAACCACACACTAAGCCGAAATAGAAAGGGACCTCTAGACAGGGGAAAATCTCACTCTCAAGTGGGGGCTACCCACGAAGCCTTGCTGCACCTCCCCTGTTTTAGCCATTCCCGGTTGATGAAGGCTTGAGGCTGCGATTACCTTTATAGAACACATCTATCTTAGAATGCTCATCATCCACTTGATGATGTCCTGAAAGCACTGAATCCATACTAGTTCGTTCTGGGTTCGAACGAAACCGAAGGCACTATCTCGTTGCACTCATTTTGGAATCACCCTCAGAGTCAACGCCATAGCTCTTGCACTCTAAATCACCATCTCAAACCTATAAGTGCCATTCCGTCAACTCAATACGGAATCACCCACAGAGTTATACTGACGTATAGTTCTTACACCTCGAGTCTTCACTTGCTCCACTTGAATTCACGACCTAACGTTTAATTGGAATCGATGTGGTTTTCGGATTATCCAAATATGGAAACTCGATCCCGGTCTCACCGAAACCAAATGCCATTTTAATGTCCAAGTTGTACTTAAGGGTTTGAACAATTAAAAATTATATACAGGATGATATATAAACAGATAGATGAACCACATTATCACAATAGATAATTCATATCAATATTCATCTCACAAAGCAGCATATCACATATCATAGATATCCAAATCATCCACTATCAACCAAACACCCAATATCAATCACCCAATATTGATCATCCAATATCAATCAATCAACCAATATTAACCAATCATCCAAAGCAGAATTGATTTACTCATAATCAATTGGATTACTTAAATCCCTCTTCATTTATTTATTTCAAATAAATAAATTAATCATCTCTAATGATCTTCCTCAATTAATCTTCTCTGATTAATTATATTTAATTACATTCAAGTAATTATCCTTAACCATATACAGTAATTAACCTTTAATTACTATCATTAATTACAATAATTAATGATCCTTCATTTAGTTCATTTATTAATCAATCATAGTTAATTACATTAAACCTTAATTAATTACAATTAATTAATCACACTTAAATTAAATCACTTATATTAATCAACCTTGCTTAATAACATTAATTACATTAATTAATGATCTTATTAATTAATAATTACTTTAAATTAATTAAATAATTAACTTATAATTAATCACCTCATTAATCATAATCAGTAATTAACAATTTGTAAATACTTATATTAATTAATTAACTTATTAATTAATTATATTAACTCTTGATTTATTAATCTAATTAATCCTTAATTACTTCATTAAGTAATTATTAAACAATTAAATTAAGAAATAATCCTTAATTAATTACTTAATTGCATTTTAATTAATTGCACTTAGCAATTAATCTTAAATTAACCACATTCATTAATTAATCACATTAATTAATTAACTAAAATAATTAAGTAATTAACTCTTAATTACTCAACAAGTAATTATCTCTAATTACTTCATTAATAAATCTTGATTACTTTCTTAATTAATTATTTATCAAGTAATTAATCCCATTATTAAATAATCCTTAATTCTTAAATTAATTAATTACTTCATAATTAATTAACTTCAAAACAGTTATATTAACCAATTTCTTAAATTGATATCATCTAGTGATTATCCATTAACCACTTCAACTAATTGCTCCTATGAGTAATTACCATTAATTACTTCCATAAGTAATTAACTTTCTTAATTACATTCAACAATTAACCATTAATTACTTTATTAAGTTATTACACTTAATTAATTTATAATTAAGTCATATTTAAAATTAAATAAACAATTTAACTAATTATTTAAAATTTATTAAACAATTAATTAATTAACATCTTATATTATAAAATCATTAATTAATTAAGAAAACATTTATCATAATTAATTCTTTACTTAATTACAAATCATATTCAATCAAGTATTCTCAAGTTAATACCAAAGATTACTTAACCCTATTTATCTTCATAATTTTTTTTTTGATTAAATCAAATTTTAATAACTTAAACAAATTATTGTATTGGTTTTCCAAAATTATAACAATATCCTTATTTGGAAATAAGGCATTCAGAAATCTAATTTAAAATTTAAACTCTTTAAACATCTAATTCAAACTTTTCATTTTCAATATAAATTGAAAACTTAGTTTCAGATCATTATTTTTAAATTGAACTTAAAACTTGATTCAATATTTAAATCCAGAACATTCTTCTTCAAATTTAAAATAAAATTTAATTAAATTACTTTAAAAAAGAAATCATTTTAAATAAATTTAAATTTTAAAATAAATTCAATTTATACTTTTAAAGTTTGATTATCGACTACTTTTAAACAACAAGTTTTAACTTTGCATTTGATTTCATTTATAAAACTTGTTTATAATAAAATGCTTGATTTTTATCAAAAATCAAGTTTCATTCAACGTAAAATTTACACAGTACTTTACAAGCAACCTGATCATCAAGTAAACCATCCAATTACCCCGAGCAAAACAATGGATCTACCCGTGCCTAACCCGAAGCAACCTAGCGCTCCTTCCTCTTCGAGTCCAACCCGAGCATAACGCGAGAACTTCCCCGAGAAAGCCTTTCTTCCCCAACTTAGTATATCCACTGCACAAGAATGTGCACGGTGCACCTACCCATGAGCTTCTGGCCCCCGTTGAACGTCGCGATCGACGACGTCGATCACCTAAACCCACACGAACACAACCAAAAACCCAGATCCTTCGAAGAACTCTCGAATCAAACTACAACCCATACTCGAGCTACTGCAAAAAGTAACGACCACAAAACCCATCGTCGTCGGTCATAGCCACCACTGGAAACTCCAACAATCACCTCAAAGCATGCATTATTATTTAACCCAAAGATTAAACCAAATCTGTTTTTAAAATGATTACTCACCTGTTATATTGCAGAGAACAGCGCAGACTCTAATTTACTCAGAAAAATATGCTCTGATTTGCTTTGCTGAAGAAATCCCTTGCATGTTGAAATTTGATGATTTAAAAATGCTGTTGATCTTAATGTTGATTGCAGATGAACACCACTTAATTGCAGGTTGATTTCATTTTGAAATGCAGGTTTTAGAGCTTTGAAAATGCAGTTTTGGTTGCAGATTTCCTTGATGTTGCAAACTTGAGGTTTGCAGATTTAATTTACTTTAAATTTTAATTTTTTTGTTTAAATTTTTCAGTTTTTGAAAGAATTTGCTGGTTGCCATTGAATAAAGTTAAGAGATGAAGACAATAAAAATAAATGTTTGTGAAAGAAAACAAAATTTCTTCTTAACACGTTTATTAAATTAAAATGAGAATAATGCCACTTGTCTTAAGAATTTACATTTGTCATATTAATTAGCTTAATAGTTTTACATGTCTTATGAAGATGTTAACATGTTTTACACATGTCTTAAGCAATTTTAAATTAATTTTTACTTAATTTAAATGTGGATACTTATTAAATTTACTTTATAAATAAATATAAGTTTACTTTTAAAAGAAATATTCTAATACTAATAAAAATGCAAATAATTCTTATACATGTATTCAAAAATCTAAAACTTTTATATTTACACATTTATAACCATTTTATATTAAGTACTTTAAAGAAAACAAAACAAAATGTTTAAATCTTTTAAACTATCATATTAAAAATAAACAATCTTATATTTGAAACAAATTTAATTAATCTTAAGTTTACTTTTGAAAATATTTAGTTTTAAAACAAAGCTTTAATTTAAAATTCATACACATAAAAATTAATAGATTAAATTAAATTTCAAAACAAGTCCAAATCATAACATATACATACATATATATTACAATTTGAAGATTTAATCTTTATTTAAAACAAAACATATTCTGTTCACAATATATATCAAATATATATATTATAAACAGAATAAAATTTCATTAGCTTTGACAAATAATTCTTATCATATTTTAAATTGTTAAAAAGATATTGAACACAATCATCAGATTAAATATTTATTAACCTTTAAAAGATTAAATTTACCAATCTAAATTAAGATTATAAAGAAAATTATCAAACCAATTTAAATTATTAATGCAGATTATTAAATTGATAATGCCTCAAATTCCTAGTCGTTACAATCCTCCCCCTTAAAAGAATTTCGTCCCCGAAATTTAAAAGCAAAGATAATTTAATAACCCAGCAAAGATTTTAATTTCAGTCAGAAAAGCATTCCTATCAACCAGTAAATAACAACCATAGCAATCAATCAACAAACAGACCTAACTAATTATCCTGACACAAATCAGAATAAATCAAACTAACACTATCTCGAGTTTCCCAAACATAAATCACCGGGAGACTCGCTCTACCGAAGCTAACAAACTAACTACACTACCAAAATCCATAGCTCAACTCATCTCTAGATCCACCAATCTGAACTGAACATCAGACTACTCTCGAGTCCAGCTCAATATCCAAATCCAGCAGGACTACAGATTCAACAACCAATGATGAATCATACACGTTCTCCCTCAGAGATACGTGAAATACAATGAATTCCAGCTATCCAAACTGGCAATTCAATCTTATCCTATCAAACACAGATAAGAAATCTTCAAATGCCTCAGCACTAGCCATCCAATCTTATCCAATTACTGTTCTCTTAACCAGAGAAATCTTTAACAACAATGAAGTATCCAACTTCGAATTCCAAACTCCTTATCTCATATTTGTATAACTCAACAGACAATCTTGGGCTGTCAATCTTCTTCCTGAACAACCCAACCTAAGCATAGGCTTCCAGAAACAACTAGACCAAAACAAACAAGCTTCTGGATCCTATTCAACAGAAAGGTCTTCCAAAATCCATCGAAATCCAGAACACAAGCTCTACTTCCCAAGCAATAGCAAACCGAACTTGCTTCCTTCCTTGCACAGCTGCTACCTTGCTCCCGCTGCACAACTCTGATTCTGAAATAATGAGAATACCGTTGATGAACACGAGTACAAACTTATCCAATATATCCAGGAACTTTGTTCATCAAATCCATAAAATCTCAGTGACCCATCTGACTCGGTCACACAACCTTACAGTAGAATCCAACTCAAAACAAGATCTGACCAAATCCAAATCCTAAAGAATTTCTGAGCTGCTACACCAACTCTTCCTCTAGGCTAACTACCAAAATTGCTTCTGGAACCAAAACAATATGGAACTCAACTCCATATGCAGACAGACTTCTGATTACATCAGTAGCTCCTACTACCACATGAGAATCCTCAGTTTCAACTAAAAGATTGCCCAAGAAAAATTCCCAAATTAATCGCAAGTCACTTTTGCGATCCTACCTAGTTCGGATTCCAATGAAACTGTCCTCTCTTTACCAACTAGAACATCTTTTAAGCTTTTTCAAACAAGGTTAACCCTCGAGAAAACATCACCAACTGCCCGGACTGCTGATAGAAGAACCACCAAGAATCCTGAACCATCAGAGAAACAAGCCACACAGCTGCTTCCAAACTCTGCCTCAAAGATACTACAAAGCCAAAAGACCTCCTCGTCAGCACACCGAACACTTCGAACAGAACTGCTACCACAGCTAACCAAAGACTTCTAATCCAAAGGCTTCTTGAAAACCAAAACTATCAACAACCATACAACGGACCTTAGAGATGACCGACATTCTCTCAAGAAACTCGGATTCTAAACCAAGCATCAACATCTCGCTCTCCTTAAGGAATAACAAATGAGACCATGCCAAAGCGGAATAACTTATAGACCTTAGTCTCATATTCCAGAACAGCCAATCTCCATGCTAAAAATCCAGATAACTTCTACACAGACGAATCTTCCCTACGGTAGGTAAAGACTGCTCCTCAACCACTTCTAAAACTGCTTTGTAAGAAAACATCTCCGGAAAATATCAAGGATACTGCATCTCATCACGAAGATATCAAGATATCATCACTTACTTCTGCACTACCAACAGATCCAAACTCAAGAAAAAATTCGCTCACCCGAGCGAAATCCAAATTTACACTTCAAAGATAAACTCCGAATTTTTTTAAAAAGATTTCCTTCGGATATCAGAGAAATCCTTACTCCAAACTACAAATCTCACTCGAGACGGTATTAGGTCTACAGTCTCGATAAATACTTCCAACCTCAAACATATGGACCTCTTCCATTAGTGGTAGTCATGTTACACACACACCACTACTCCATCTACCTCTAAAACTTATGCTGGAAAATCCGAACAGATAACCTAACAGATCAGGTAGATATATATATATATATATAGTTATATATAAAAAAATAAGTACGCTCTCTCAAGAAAGACACCACTCCAGAGCCTAGGTATTCACTCAACCTAATGCTCTCTCAAGAAAGACACACTTCAGAGCCTAGGTATTCACTCAACCTATTGCTCTGATAACAAATGCGACGACCCGACTTCCTATCTCTAGGAAATCGTATCATCTTGAAGAAAGAAAGGGATAGAAGAAGAAAAGAAAGAGAAAGAAGAAACAGATCAACATCAGAGAACTCACAGCGGAACGAATAAAATATAATATATCACATAAAATACTACATAGTATCATAATACATCAGAGTACACAACCTAAACAATACATATTAGATAGTTATAAACATCTGTCTAACTATACAACTCAAGTACAACAGATACATATACCAAACAAACACAGCGGAACCATAATATATCTACATGTCGAAGCCTCCTGCTCCATATCTCCTCCAGAATTTGTCAAGAAAACCTGAATCACTTGACTACTCATACATAATATGAGTACCCAAGAGTTTAATAAAATAGAAAATAAACACTCGGGTCAGACAGGGGTCTGGTGTGAGTAAACGGTTTTAAAGTTGCTTAAATTTAGAAAAAACCCTTTGAAAATAAAAGGTATCACGTAAGACTTCCCACACATAAACATGGAAAAGTTTTTACCTTACGCTAACCAAAACATTTGATAGGAAATCCAGTGATATTATAATAGTGTCTAGGGTTTTCAAAATAAAATACAGAAATAGCTGGAATGCTTACATCTCACGTTCCAACATAGTTGGGCACAATCAAAACCATACAGGCACTTATTGGATTTTGGATTCCATCAATGGCAGGGCTACTGGGGTACTGCCCGTCACAGTACGTGGCCTAGATCACAGTACCGAGGAGTACGCCCGCTCCCCTGCAACACAAGGCCGGGACTATCCCTTGCTGGACAGTCCCGAACAAGACCACCCCGTAGTTGGCGCGACCAACCACACACTAAGCCGAAATAGAAAGGGACCTCTAGACAGGGGTAAATCTCACTCTCAAGTGGGGGCTACCCACGAAGCCTTGCTGCACCTCCCCTGTTTTAGCCATTCCCGGTTGATGAGCCTTGAGGCTGCGATTACCTTTATAGAACACATCTATCTTAGAATGCTCATCGTCCACCTGACGATGTTCTGAAAGCATTCAATCCATACTAGTTCGTTCCGGGTTCGAACGAAACCGAAGGCACTATCTCGTTGCACTCATTTTGGAATCACCCTCAGAGTCAACGACCATACCCCTTGCACTCTAAATCACCATCTCGAACCTATAAGTACCATTCCGTCAACTCATTACGGAATCACCCACAGAGTTATACTGACGTATAGTTCTTACACCTCGAGTCTTCACTTGCTCCACTTGAATTCATGACCTAACGTTTAATTGGAATCGATGTGGTTTTTGGATTATCCAAATATGGAAACCCGATCCCGGTCTCACCGAAACCAAACGCCATTTTAATGTCCAAGTTGTACTTAAGGGTTTGAACAATTAGAAATTATATACAGGATGATATATAAACAGATAGATGAATCACATTATCACAATAGATAATTCATATCAATATTCATCTCACAAAGCAGCATATCACACATCGTAGATATCCAAATCATTCAGTATCAACCAAACACCCAATATCAATCACCTAATATTGATCATCCAATATCAATCAATCAACCAATATTAATCAATCATCCAAAGCAAAATTGATTAACTCATAATCAATTGGATTACTTAAATCCCTCTTCATTTATTTATTTCAAATAAATAAATTAATCATCTCTAATGATCTTCCTCAATTAATCTTCCTTGATTAATTATATTTAATTACATTCAAGTAATTATCTTTAACCATATACAGTAATTAACCTTTAATTACTATCATTAATTACAATAATTAATGATCCTTCATTTACTTCATTTATTAATCAATCATAGTTAATTACATTAAACCTTAATTAATTACAATTAATTAATCACACTTAAATTAAATCACTTATATTAATCAACCTTGCTTAATATCATTAATTACATTAATTAATGATCCTTATTAATTAATAATTACTTTAAATTAATTAAATAATTAACTTATAATTAATCACCTCGTTAATCATAATCAGTAATTAACAATTTGTAAATACTTATCTTAATTAATTAACTTCTTAATTAATTATATTAACTCTTGATTTATTAATCTAATTAATCCTTAATTACTTCATTAAGTAATTATTAAACAATTAAATTAATAAATAATCCTTAATTAATTACTTAATTGCATTTTAATTAATTACACTTAGCAATTAATCTTAAATTAATCACATTCATAAATTAATTAATCACATTAATTAATTAACTAAAATAATTAAGTAATTAACTCTTAATTACTTAACAAGTAATTATCTCTAATTACTTCATTAATAAATCTTGATTACTTTCTTAATTAATTATTTATCTAGTAATTAATCCCATTATTAAATAATCCTTAATTCTTAAATTAATTAATCACTTCATAATTAATTAACTTCAAAACAGTTATATTAACCAATTTCTTAAATTGATATCATCTAGTGATTATCTATTAATCACTTCAACTAATTACTCATATGAGTAATTACCATTAATTACTTCCATAAGTAATTGACTTTCTTAATTACATTCAATAATTAACCATTAATTACTTTATTAAGTAATTATACTTAATTAATTTATAATTAAGTGGTATTTAAAATTAAATAAACAATGTAACTAATTATTTAAAATTTATTAAACAATTAATTAATTAACATCTTATATTACAAAATCCTTAATTAATTAAGAAAACATTTATCTTAATTAATTCTTTACTTAATTACAAATCATATTCAATCAAGTATTCTCAAGTTAATACCAAAGATAAATTAACCCTATTTATCTTCATAATTAATTTTTTTGATTAAATCAAATTTTAATAACTTAAACAAATTATTGTATTGGTTTTCCAAAATTATAACAATATCCTTATTTGGAAATAAGGCATTTAGAAATCTAATTTAAAATTTATACTCTTTAAACATCTAATTCAAACTTATTCATTTTCGATATAAATTAAAAACTTAGTTTCAAATCTTTATTTTTAAATTGAACTTAAAACTTGATTCAATATTTAAATCCAGAACATACTTCTTTAAATTTAAAATCCAAAATGTAATTAAATTACTTTCAAAAAGAAATCATTTTAAATAAATTTAAATTTTAAAATAAATTCAATTTATACTTTTAAAGTTTGATTACGATTACTTTTAAACAACCAGTTTTAACTTTGCATTTGGTTTCTTTTACAAAACTGGTTTATAATAAAATGCTTGATTTTTATCAAAAATCAAGTTTCATTCAACCTAAAATCTACACAGTACTTTGCAAAAAGTACAACCTGATCATCGAGTAAACCATCCAATTACCCCGAGCAAAACAATGGATCTACCCGTGCCTAACCCGAAGCAACCCAGCGCTCCCTCCTCTTCGAGTCCAACCTGAGCATAACGCGAGAACTTCCCCGAGAAAGCCTTTCTTCCCCAACTCAGAATATCCAGTGCACAAGAATGTGCACGGTGCACCTACCCACGAGCTTCTGGCCGCCGTTGAACGTCGCGATCGACGACGTCGATCACTTGAACCCACGCGAACACAACCAAAAACCCAGATCCTTCGAAGAACTCTCGAATCAAAATTCAATCCATACTCGAGCTACTGCAAAAAGTAACGACCACAAAACCCATCGTCGTCGGTCATAGCCACCACCGGAAACTCCAACAATCACCTCAAAGCATCGCCGCAACCACCTCGCTACTATTCCCAATTCGCGATCAACTCTGGTCACACATTCAAGTCAAGAAGTCACGACATCCAAGCCGAACACAAATGCAGGCAAAAACCCTAGTTTTCCCAAATTCGAACAATTCAACAATTAGAAAAATTCTTTAGCATTTTTCTTTTTATCCATGACATACCAGCAAGCTTCGATCCAAATCCTAGCTACAATCATCAAGTAAATCTTCGGCAATCACTAAAAACTCCAAAAGCATTCAAACCCAAAATTCTCTCGAATTAACCAACTAAAAATCACAAATTCCATATCAAAATTCATGATTTACTATCCAGATTACGTGCATGAACTTCAAATTAAAATTTAAGGTAGTTGATTTTTGACTACAATTTAGTTTTACTGTTAATTTATGATATTTACATACCTGTAGCTTTTTAAAAAAATATGAGACTAATTTTAAAATTGTTATCAAACTATAACATACACTTTTCATTTATATAACAAGTTCAAACAAGTTATAGTTTTGAAGGATTTTGGATTTAAAGATGAAAATCAAATCCTGCTTAAACAACAGAGTTTATATTCAAATTTACAGGCACTAAGTAACCATGCATTCACATAATCAAATATTCATTATCAAAACAATAATTTATTTGCATGCATTATTATTTAACCCAAATATTAAACCAAATCTATTTTTAAAATGATTACTCACCTGTTAAATTGCAGAGAACAGAACTAACTCTAATTTACTCAAAAAAAATGCTCTTATTTGCTTTGCTGAAGAAATCCCTTGCATGTTGAAATTTGATGATTTAAAAATGTTGTTGATCTTGATGTTGATTGCAGATGAACACCACTTAATTGCAGGTTGATTTGATTTTGAAATGCAGGTTTTAGAACTTTGAAAATGCAGTTTTGGTTGCAGATTTCCTTGATGTTGCAAACTTGAGGTTTGCAGATTTAATTTACTTCAAATTTTGATTTTTTTGTTTAAATTTTCAGTTTTTGGAAGAATTTGCTGGTTGCCATTGAATAGAGTTAAGAGATGAAGACAAGAAAAATAAATGTTTGTGAAAGTAAACAAATTTTCTTCTTAACATATTTATTAAAATTAAAATGAGAGTAATGCCACTTGTCTTAAGAATTTACATTTGTCATATTAATTAGCTTAATAGTTTTACATGTGTTATTAAGATGTTAACATGTTTTACACATGTCTTAAGCAATTTTAAATTAATTTTTACTTAATCTAAATGTGGATATAACTTACTTATTAAATTTACTTTATAAATAAATATAAGTTTACTTTTAAAAGAAATATTCTAATACTAATAAAAATGCAAATAATCTTATACATGTATTCAAAAATCTAAAACTTTTATATTTACACATTTATAACCATTTTATATTAAGTACTTTAAAGAAAACAAAACAAAATGTTTAAATCTTTTAAATTACATATTAAAAATAAACAATCTTATATTTGAAAAAAATTTAATTAATCTTAAGTTTACTTTTGAAAAATATTTAGTTTTAAAACAAAGCTTTAATTTAAAATTCATACACATAAAAATTAATAGATTAAATTAAATTTCAAAACAAGTCCAAATCATAACATATACATACATATATATTACAATTTGAAGATTTAATCTTTATTTAAAACAAAAGATATTCTATTCACAATATATATCAAATATATATATTATAAACAGAATAAAATTTCATTAGCTTTGACAAATAATTCTTATCATATTTTAAATTGTTAAAAAGATATTGATCACAATCATCAGATTAAATATTTATTAACCTTTAAAAGATTAAATTTACCAATCTAATTTAAAATTATAAAGAAAATTATCAAACCAATTTAAATTATTAATGCAGATTATTAAATTGATATTGCCTCAAATTCCGGGCCGTTACAAGTGTCATAGATCTGATCGATGCCAAACAAAATACTTTTGAAAAGAAAGCGTATCTCGTAAAACTACGCTGCACATAAACATGGACGGGCTTTTACCTTACGATAACCAAAATACTTTATATCGAATTATTTTGATATTATCTTTAATGACATGGGTTTGAAAATACTTTTCAAATAAATATATAAAGAAGGAACCAATACCCAAGCACGAGGTATATGATACTATGGGGTAGCTAAAATGTTTGCAAATCATTACCGCTCTTTTAGGAATACAATCAAAACCGTTAAGCTTGTATTGGAATTGGATTTCCAATATGATAGAAAACCAGTGGACATTTCCTTTCTTGTAGCCACTCCGTTGACAATCATAATGCCCTGTGACTTTCACCTGTCTCAAGCAAGCCATTACACTATATTATTCAACACCGATGGATCATAGTCCCCAATGACTTTTCATCTATCTTAGGCTAGCCACTGTACTACTCCATTTTAAATTCTAAGACTGCTGCGTCTTTTATCAGCTCCCATAGCAATGACATATTTTGGTTCAGGCATTTGTTCATCATGCCAGATGCAACAAAAGAGTAGTCCTTTTTCCTTCTCGCGAACCAATTATCCGATAGCCCGTAATATTGTAATATTTTTTACAGACCACATAGTTTCATGTGTCATCTCCGGGATATGAGGCTCGTGAGGCCACACTTTACTTTCCACAAAACCATGATTTACTTTTCATAAAGACATGCTTTACTTTTCACAAAGAAAATTTCACTTAGAATACTACATTGCCATTTCTAACAACATACTATTGATTTCCACAAAAATACGATCTCGAGTTCATACACCTCAAGGAGGGGTGTTAAGTATAAGAGGGGTTACCTCCCACGTACCGAACAAATGTACGTTTGTAAAAACCATGGTACATGGTTTTAGAAATGCAATGTTAGACACTTGTGCATACAAATTATATAGGTGAAGGACAAATCAAAGGCACTCCAGCTACTACATCCTATTTGGCAATCACCCCTTGGATTAGTAGCGAGTAGTCCTTCCAAATCAAAGATTTTCGGAACAAAGGCACTACTGCCACCATATATAACATATGGGAATCACCCTAGAGGTTAGTGGCAAGCAGCCCTACATTATAAAGATCTCCATCTTCAAAATCATTGCCTTCAACATGTCTTCACTTTTGAACGCGTATGTTGGTTCAAAGTTGTTTTTGCATAGGAATAACCCAAATCCAATCCCGGTCTCTCTGAACCAATCATCAATAAAAAGATGTCACATATGTAGGTGATTATTAAACATCATCCAATTTATAAATCTTTTCACCTAAATAGATATCTCTTTGGAGATATAAGTTTTAAAACATTTCCATTTCGTTGACTATATATGTAATATAAAGCCTCTTTTTATCAAATCCTTTGGTTAATTAAAACCCCTTTTTATCTTTGGAAATACCAAATCATTTCTCTTTAATTGTCGAGGAAAAATATTTCCATATTATTGGTATAATTCCAATCTTAATGAAGATTTCACATTTCCAAAACAAAGTCAAAAACAATGTTATTAAAGATGTGGTTTACTGTAGACCTAAACCAGTTAGTGTCAAGTAAAAAGGGATCCATAAATTTTAGACTAATTATACTTAATACTAATTTCCATATTCCATTTGTATTATTCATCGAATAATAGTGAAATCACCTTTAAAATTCATATGGATAGTAGGAGTCCCTCCTTAGAATTTTATACAGAGTTTAACAAAAATGTTATCTATAACAACCAAAATCCTATTCTAAATCTCATCAACTTTTGGAAAACTCAAAATCTCTTTTCTCTTATCGTTAGAAAATGCAGTCAGAGTAATCAAATTAACTATCGACTCGTTCATGTCAGTCTGGATAACTAGGGGAGCAGACAATTAGTTTTCTAAACTCATGCCTAGAGATTATTTCTCTATCATCTACAAGGCGGTCAAGTTATTTGATCGATTCTAAACCTTTTTAAAGTACTTGTGCAATTATATGAAAAAGAATTCCAAAAGATTCGTAAAGAAAAACCCAAGTTAAAACATTTATTCAAAGGCTGTCTAATTCCATTACTAAATTGCTGATGAATAGTGATTTCAAAGCTTTATAGATCACACAAATTTCAATATACATACATACATATATATATATATATATATATATATATATATCTGTGTGCTTGTGTGTGTGTGTCCGTTACTAAATTGCCGATGAATAGTTATTTCAAAGCTATATAGATTATACTAAATTCAACAGATTGCTCTAGAAAAGGCGTACGCTAACCGCTCCAGAAAAGGGGTACGCCGACCGCTCCATAAAAGGCGTACGCCGACCGCTATAGAAAAGGCGTACACCGATCGCTCCAGAAAAGGCGTATGCCGACCGCTCCAGAAAAGGTCTATGCCTACTGGTCCAAAAAAGGTCCATGCTGACCGCTCTTGGCCGATCCGCCTTGGCCGAACCACCTTGGCCGAGTCACTCTTCGCCGATTCACCTTGACCGAACCGCCTTGGCTGAGCCACTCCATGCCGATCCACCTTTGTCAATCCACCTTGGCCGAACCGTCTTGGCCGAGCCACTCTTGGTTGATCCACCTTGGCCGAACCGCCTTGGCCGAACCGCCTTGGCCGAACCACTCTTGGCTGATCCACCTTGGCCGAACCGCCTTGGCTGAGCCACTCCAGGCCGATCCACCTTGGCCGAACCGCGAGCAACTCTTGGTCGATCCACCTTGGCCGAACTGCCTTGGCCGAGCCACTCTTGACCGATCCACCTTGGCCGATCCAAACATAAGTTTACATCAGTCTCTTATATGACCCCTGTTTTCAAAAAAAAATCGAGTACGACCCAAATTTTCGAAAAAGAAGCTAATTTTTTTTCCGCAGTGTAGAGCGCCCGCATAGTGAATTCAAAACTCAACTTAATAAAGGAACATTCTATCCACCTCCCTAAGATCCTATGACCGACGAGGGCATAGAGGATCAAGTCGCAGCTTCTGAATGGCAACAAGATAATGAACAAGCAACCGCTACTCAATTGATACTCCCAAAGTTGGAGAATATAGATGATATGACTCTAGGCAAACGCCAAGATGACTCTAAGCACCATTCTTCACTGACCCGGCACTTCGAATTTCATGACTCCAAGCAGACCAATATTTGGCTCTAAGCAATTTATTCCAAATACTAACAAGGATATTATACTGATCGCGTTTGAGGAGAGTCGACCTCTAGATATATTTTGGCAGCTAGTTAGCTGGACAGCCTCCTACAACCATGGATCATTTCTATAACAAAATGAATCTGAACCAAAGTGAGGAGGAGTGGAGCAGACTAGGAAAAATAACAATGCAGGCCCATTGGCTAATTACTCTGATTCCAATAGACAAAACAAGATCTCAAAATTCGACTCATATGCTCTTTGAAAGATTCAATCGACAACCTCTACTTGAAGACTCACGACTCAGAGTGGTACTGAAAACCAACCTCAAGAGAGTCTACCGAAGTCCAAAGAAAATCAGGGGAATGTTGTATATTCCAAGATGCTCACTGATCCTAACACGGGCGGTTACAAACACCTCTAAGGTATGATCGAAAAGCCGATCTAGGAAGGAAAGCTTCAATAGTATGTACAAGTCCTATAGAATGGCAGGTAGCGAACATCCGATGCCTATCAATAAAGGTCTATGATTATTAATTGGACTATTGACGGCCGACATCCCTTTGAAAGGAGCCATGGGTAAAGTCGAATAGCGAGCACACGATGTTGCTTCACTTATCAATGAGATTTATTCCAATCTTCTTTGAATTATTTCCATTTCTATTTCTATTTCAAGTGTTCTATGAACTACAACCAACTTGAACTAAACTACTTTCAAAATGATGCAGGTGACCAAGTACTCAGATTTGGCCGCTAACCAATCCACGCAGACCGTGATCGGACCTATGGAGTTTCATCAAGACGAGCATGATTCGACCGCTCACCATCAACCATATGCCTTCGATTTGGGCTACGGACTAGAGATGGAAAAGCTCGTCATGGTCAGAGCCCTATATGAAGCATACATGATTGACCATCCATTCATCGACCTCTATATTTGATTTGGTGGCCTAAGCAAGGCTTGGAATGAATGTGGCCTAATCATCCATTCCTCGTGTAACGACCCGATATTTTCAACCATTCGCATCCGCACATGTCGGACTTGAATTGCTCAAAATACCGCGTTGTAAATAAAATTTGGCAAATCTCAGAATATACAGTAAATACATAATCACAGATCACAGACATAGAGTATTTAATAATGCAGCGGAATTTAAAAGAAATAGTAGTTCATGAAGCTACTATATAAAAATAAGATACATCAGTGTTAAACATGATACAACAAAAAGTAACAAGATACATCAGGTACAAATCAGAATACATCACTGAAATTACTGGATACAGAAAGCAAAATGGATGGCTGGATCTTCAAGGAGAGCTCCAACTACAAAGGTGAATCTTGAATGCTAACTCACTCAATCTGACTCGAGCGTAAAGCAAAACACAAAACACTCGAGTCAGGACATAAATACTTATGAACTATAAATCAAGTCAAATGAACAGTAACAAAAATGCATCAGTAACTTAAAGGATGCTTGGGATCGTCCATCCTTTAAGGATCCGTTAAACTATTTACTATGTAGTAATATTACGCTATTATAATAATGTCTACAGTAAAATAAACATACTTTTAAATAGCGTTCCGGGCTACCCATATCACCCTTCACACATAATAGTCCCAGTAGTCCATCCAATATCATGCCATCTCCACTCCGGGTGACTGTCAGAGGATACCACACGGGCTACGGGAGAAAAACAAACTCGTAGTAAAGGCTCGGTATGGTAGGTGACACGGCACACAAGGCAATGCCAGGGTAGATATACCAATTACGCACACGGGCTGGTGGTAACGCAGCAGCCACATACGCCTACCTCGAAACACACTCCCATATCAAAATCGGAGGATGGCCATCTAATCAATCACCATTAAGAGTATAGTATCGAAGGAATGTGTCCGATAGGAGGAATGACCTCACTTTGCCCGAGATCGCTCCTGTTTTAGCCACCTTATGCCAACTCACGGGAGTTGGGTCCACGTAATATACCTCAAGAACGTCGCCACCATCCTACTTCATTCTGGAATCTCCACCGCGTACACGGTTGTTAAAGTGGTTTTCGGAGTTAGCAGAGAGTATGACAACTTCCGATCCCGGTCTCTTTAACAACCAAACGTTATTATAACGCCGTGGTCATTTCAAAATAGTTTTTACTTTAAAAAGATCAAATCATTTCATTCCAAACTATATTTCTTTCAAAATAGTTTATACTTCGAAACCAAAACCATTTTTATTTCAAAACTATTTATTCAATCAAAATAGTTTATACTTCAAAACCAAAAACATTTCAAACATATATTCATTTCAAAATCATAATATTTTCAAAGTATAACTCTTTCGAAACCAAAAATACTTGAAACAATTACACTTTGAAAATCACAACATTTCAAAATCATACATTTGAAATCATCGGATATTCATTTAATTCTTTACATTTTACAATTCATTCAATTAATCCCAAATTTTCAATTTCCAACTTAATTCAATTCAAACCATCAGTTTCAATTAAATTTCCCAATAACCATTTCAAATCATATCATTTTCAAATATAGATTTGATCCACAAATTAAACTATTCAATTTTTAATAAATTTCAAAGCTTTAATATCCCGCATTTCAAAACTAAATTTTATAATTTCATATATCTCAAATCTAGTTTCATTATTACTTAGTTTTGAAATATTCATTTCATAAATCCAATACTATTTAAATAAACTCAATTTACAATTAAACTAAATATCCTTTCATACCAATATAAACTTCAAATATTCATTTATCAAAAGTACATATCATTCTAATTCATATTCTTTATCAAAATAAAGATCAAATCATTTCCAAACCTTATTATCAAATCATTATTTGAATTCAAATTCAAATACTCAAATTTAAATATCATTTTTAAATCAAATAAGTCATTCATTTGTTATTTCAAGTATCATTACAAAATACGTTAAAAATTCCATTCAAAAATTCATTTATCTCATTACATTTCATTCCATTTAACACATAACCAAGTAAATCTTACTTAAATTCAAATTCAAATTTAAATTCCCTAAAAATTCAAATTTAAATATTAAAATATATTCAAAACTTCTTAAATTTCACAATTAATCAATTTCCAAAATTTAAATCATTTAACACTTTAAAATATAACTCAAATAGTGTTAAAACTATAACATTTCAAACATTGTCAAATTATAGCAACGACGGCATTTATAAAGTGCTATCGTAGCTTATAGCTTCCAAAAATGGTTTAGTTCAAGAATAACGGCATTTATAAAATGTCGTAATAGATATTTAGTTATTTCAAACATTTTTAGATTCAAAACAATAGCATTTAAAAATGCTGTCAAAAGACTACAACATTTTGAAAATGCTGTGAATTCCAGATTTCATTTTTGCTTTTCGAAAAAATAATAAAACTCCAAATTTTATTATAACTCAAAAATCATATTTCTAGACTTCAAAATTTCACATTTAAAATCATTTTAACATATGATTTAACACAACAAAATTTTTAGATCAAATATTCAATTTAAAAACTCCATTCATTTATTAAGTCAAAATTCACTGTTTATTAACATATAAATTAAATAAAACTTAAAATTTTACTTCAAATATAATTTTAAAACTTTAAATTTAATTTCCATTATTTATTTACATTTTAAAATAAAATTTAAAGTCTAAAATCTCAATTTTTTCACATTTACGTACTCATATTCACAATTTCAAGACTTAATATTTAATTTTCTTAAAACCATAAAATATATATTTTTAAATCAAAATTTCATACTTTTAAAAATACATATTTTAATAAATATCATTTAAAAATATACCACGGGGTCTGTATATAATTTTCTAACCTAGGTCAAGTGATACGGATATATATCATTTCAATCCGCAGTTTACAAAGAAAACCCGGGTTCTATCATTTCAAACCCGCAATCCCAAGTCAAATAAAATACAATAAAAATCGCTCAGGCCTATCATTTCAGCCCATAACGATTTTTTCCTAATCTAAAGTCCGTTTGGGTATGTATCATTTCAACCCATAGTGATTCTATTCTAACAGGGAACTTGCAGTGTGAATATATGCATAAACAATATAAACAATGCCAGTGTCACAATATAATGTCATATATCACATGTCGGGTGATAATTAACAGTTTTAACATGGTAATAACATGGCATAGCATATCA
Source organism: Allium cepa (assembly GCA_030765085.1). Classification (NCBI taxonomy): domain Eukaryota; kingdom Viridiplantae; phylum Streptophyta; class Magnoliopsida; order Asparagales; family Amaryllidaceae; genus Allium; species Allium cepa. Next base: position 292,599,986 of record CM060941.1, on the reverse strand, counting down.
TATGATCATCATTAATTTGCATAACATTTTATATTACTAAACACTTGTCATCAATTCACTATTTCATAAGTATAAATGTCAGAGTGAGAAAGACTCACCTTTTACGAAGCTAGAGACAAACAACACACACAAGAGCGATTCCAAAGGCACGACAAACACGATTTGATTTGAATTGATGGAGACCCTTGTAAACAACATAAAATATAACATACATAAGCACAAACATAGATATCGATATACAAATATAATCAACAACTTTAGTTTGCAGAACAGTTGCAAAACAAGAGAGATGACCAAACCTTAGAAGCAAAAGACTTGCACACGACAACATAAGCTTGTCACATGATCAAATGGGCTTGCTCTCATCATACTAGATTCAGCCTAGATGCCAACATGGCTCAGGTTTGGGTCAATATGGGTTCATATGGCTCAGCCTAACTTGGATATGAAGGAGTGGAAGTTGTGACATGAGAAATACAAAAGTCAAGGCAATTAAGTGGATTTTTGGTGCAACTATAGGTTCGGCCTACCATGGCTTGGGCTTGGTCATGCAAGGGGATGGTCAGGTGGTGGATGGAGTGGCGGCCAGAGGTGGTGGAGGGACTGGTGGCGGCGGCCATGGAGGTGGTTTAGGTTAAAAATGAAGGCTATGGCCTTAAGGGTTTGGCTAGGCTAGTTTGGTGGAAATTTTGTGCAAATTTTATGGTGCAACATCAACGGATGGTCATGGCTACTGTCTTGGTCAGAGGAAAGGCTTATGAGCTGCTAGAGATGATGGTGGAGAGGATGGTAGTGGTGGTGGTAGAGGCTAGGCCAAGCAAAACACAAGAAGGATCAATGCAAAAATCAATAGGAAAATCATAAAAACAAGAAGAAAGATGATAGAATTTACCAAATTTTTGTAAAACAAATGGCCATGAGTTTTTTCTCAAGATATAAAATTTTCGTGACAAAGAGTGAGGAATGTGGCTGAAAGATGGAGTAGGGTACAGCCAAAGCATTGATGAATGGAGTTTGGAAAGTGAAAGGTCGGAATGCAAAAGGACTAAGCATACAAAAGATCTCAAACTCTTCATATATTCATTATTTCTTTTTAAATTTTTATATAACTGAAAAACATATATAAATTCAGTTAAAATACGAAAATATAGTAAATAAACAAAAATTAATTAATTAATTATTAATTATATATAGTTTAATTAAATAAAACAGCAAAATTTGCAACTAGTCTTGAAAATATGAAAAATAAGTGCAATGAACTTGGGAAAATTTTTATGTACTTAAAAATATTTATAAATAAAGATAAGAACACAAAATAAAAGGGAAATCACAAAAAATAAATAAATAAATTTTAATTTAAATATAGTTTAGATGAAGAAAATAGCAGAAAAAGGAAAACAGCCTTTTAAAAATAGGAAATCATCATAGTAAATTTTAGAAAAATTCTATTATCATTTCAAAAATATTTAAAACTCAAAATATACATAATATAACATATTAAAACATATTAAAATAAAATATGACAAAGAAAAATAAAATTTATACAATTTAAAATAACAAAATTGCAAAATAAACAATTTATACTCAAAATTGAAATGTACATATCTTTTGCAGTTTAACTCTGTTTTCCACGAAACAAAAAGCCATGTTCAAGTTATTAAATCTATTTTCATAATAAAAGATAAAATTTAAAATTTCAAACTTTTAAATTTTTAAGTTAAAAGTCAAAGTTTGACTATTTTGACCAAAATCAACATTTTCTGGAAATATTCAATTTATGCATGTTTGAAATTCTAATCCACATCAAAATCAACATTTATATTTAAATTAACAAAATATATTAATTTTAATAAATAAAATAAAGTTTTCAAATTAGGAATTTAAATTAAAATAATTAAAATATACAATTACAATAATCAGAAAATACAAGGTTGTTACACCTCGGGTCATAAAGTAAAGTTTGATAAAAATACATACGCCTCTCCTGAAGCTCAGTGATGCCGGGGTCTAACTTGAGCGGAAGTGATTTGACCATCTACACGTCAACTCCTACCCGGAACACAAGAGGTAGTTCAAAAGCCCGACTTGAAGTAGCTATGATGGACTGCTACTCGTCAGCCATCGCTATCAATACATGGACACAACTACACCTTGGAACAAATGCAACTTAGTTTGTCTACTAAATAATCCATTATGCTTGTTTTCTAGAAAGAGATGTGAAGAAAATTATTCAAGACTTGTTATCCAACCCCAACAAGGATGTGATCCAACCACCTATCAAATACCTCCATCCTTGACTTGATTGGAAGAGCTATAATCATCAAGCGGACGAAAATCGACCTTCCATTTTTTAGGTTTCGTCCTTGATGCTGGGGGCAAAGTCCCATTCCATGAGCAAATGCGGTTTGATCGTTCATCGACAACATTAGCCTCGATACGGTAAATGAAATACAAATCAAACGGGTGGAAATACGACTGCTCTCAATAAAAATCTCTAAGTCCCCATAGCGCGGACTAGAGTACTCTGAGTCCCCGGAGTGCGGACTAGAGTATAAACGACTTAAAAATTTCTATGTCCCCAGAGCGTGGACTAGAGTACTCTGAGTCCTCGGAGTGCGGACCAGATTATAAACAACTTAAAAATCTCTAAGTCCCCGGAGCACAGACTAGAGTACTCTGAGTCCCCGGAGTGCGTACTGGAGTATAAATGACTTAAAAATCTCTAAGTCCCCAGAGTGCGGACTAGAGTACTCTGAGTCCTTGGAGTGCGGACCAAAGTATAAACGACTTAAAAAATCTCTAAGTCCCCGGAGCGCGGACTAGAGTACTCTGAGTCTCCGTAGTGCAGACTAGAGTATAAACGACTTAAAAATCTCTAAGTCCCCGGAGCGCGGACTAGAGTACTCTGAGTCCCCAGAGCGCGGACTAGAGTATAAACGACTTAAAAATCTCTAAGTCCTCGGAGCGCGGACTAGATTACTCTGAGTCCCCAGAGCGCGGGCTAGAGTATAAACGACTTGACAAAAATCTCTAAGTCCCTGAAGCGGGCTAGAGTACTCTGAGTCGTCGGAGTGCGGACCAAAGTATAAACAACTTAAAAATCTCTAAGTCCCCGAAGCACGGACTAGAATACTCTGAGTCCCCAGAGCATGGACTAGAGTAAACGATTTTGAAATCTCTAAGTCCTCGGAGCGCGGACTAGAGTACTCTGAGTCCCCGGAGTGTGGACCAAAGTATAAAAGACTTAAAAATCTCTAAGTCCCCAGAGCACGGACTAGAGTACTCCGAGTCCCCGGAGTGCGGACTAGAGTATAGATGACTTAAAAATATCTAACTCCCCGGAGCATGGACTAGAGTACTCTGAGTCTCCAGAGTGCGGACTAGAGTATAAACGACTTAAAAATCTCTAAGTCCTCGGAGCGTGAACTAGAGTACTCTGAATCCCCGAAGTGCGGACTAGAGTATAAATGACTTGGGAAAAATCTCCAAGTCCCAGAAGCAGACTAGAGTACTCTAAGTCCCCAGAGTGCGGACTGGAGTATAAACGAATTGACGAAAATCTCTACGTCCCAAACTGCGGACGAAAGCATAAACCGTTCGACAAATCTCTAAGTTCTCGGAGCATGGACCGAAGCATGAACACAAAGTGGGCGCGAGTCGACTGGAGAGAGAATAATACAAAGTCACCAAAATGCAGAGTGGTGTATAAACATCCATAAATAGACGAATGGATTCCGACCGTTCTCTATGCCGCAAATTTCGGCCTGAAATCGACAACAGGAGTATTAACTCGCTAAGGATGGAGTTCGACCATCCGACTAGTGGCGTGGCCAAATCAATGCTGGGAGCAGGAGTACAAATCACTAAAAGCTAAATATGATAGCTTATTATGGCTCTAGCCTAGCACTCTTTACAACTTAAGGCAACGACTACAAGGAGGCCTCCATACAGAACCAATCGAAACGACATCCAAAGCTACGGGCGACCGACTATATCATACCTCAGATCGAGGGTCAATACCGATCCGCACCAAGCACATACAAATGTGACTCGGATGTCCCTTAAAAAACAATGACCTCTAGAGTATGAAAAGGATAATAAACCACGAAGACTTGTCATAAATTCTTCAGCACCCTCCTTCGATCCATCAGGAGGAGTATGAAACTAGATAAGCATGACCCGAATGCACTTGAACCAACTTTACCCCGAGATCTGATTACAGAACATGAATCAAAGTGGACGTTGTTGACCATCTAGTACCCAAATTACGCCCTGAAACTGACGAGGCATCGAAGTATTCCTCTTGTAATGAAAAACCATAATACAATCCAGGATAGGCGAGACCCAGCCTCCCATCGACTGACCTAATCCTACGATTCAATGAGAAAGAGAGTAAAGCTAAAGTGGGTATGTCTGGCCTTCCTACTTATCAATATATGCCCCGGACCTAGGGGCACGAGCGAGAAGCAGGACGAATGTGAACCGACTATTCACCGATCAACTCTATGTCTTTGGAGTTTAGGTGGGAATATAAACAAAGCTATGACGAGACTCAACCATCTATTCAGTTCATTTATCAACCCAAGACTGGAAGCAGACGCATGGTCATCCAACAAATAGTTGCGATAGTTCAATATTGAAGCTTATATATAGTACTTACAGCTACTCAAGACTATGACCGAAAGAATGCCTAGTGATAGAATCATTAAATTGATGCCTAAGCTCATAGGCAACTGACTGTCACTCCAAACCGAAGGACGGGTAAAGGATCATGAATGCATTGAATAGAAAGTACGTTACTCGAATATACAAGCAAATTCAAACTCATAGCAAGGCCCAACTATCAACCTGCGCGCAACTCGAGGCTGACTCCTACTCGACATTTTCTTCAACGTGCTTTTAAGCCTGATATTTGGCCATTTGCAGATAATCGATTAGAGCATTCAGAGCCCTTTACTATCAGACTTAATAACTCATGACAAGACTCTAGGATTCGACCAAAGTAACCATCAACATTGACCGTCCCTACCATATTTCACATTGAAGGTTACGCAAAATAGTTACATCTAAACTAAAGGAATCTCGGATTGCAACCGCTAAGCTGACAGTCGACATTATAGTTAGCCATGGCGACCCTTCATAGGTGCTAAAGATCAGATCACAGCTCAGTGCAATGATGACAAAAGAATTAGTTGGTTTTCTTTGGAAAAAAATGATGATATGTTCCCTTGGACCTATTTGACAAGCGTGTGTGATTTCACCGACTATCGCGAGCCATGTATTGAATATCGACTCGAAGCTACAAAAGCTAGCGTAATGTCTATTGATTTCATCATGAAAGCTCCACTCTAACTTTTAGGCTCACCCCATTAACGTCTATGCCTACCAGCCGTTGCGACAGGGTATACAATGACCTGAGACGTCTGAAAGACTACTTAAATGGAATATCGAACTAAGCTAATTCGATATCACTTATTTCCCTCGAAGAGCTATCCAAGGACAAAAATTAGCAGACCTTATACCCAAATTCACTGTATAAGATGACTACTTGAAGAGTAGTGGAGAACCAACCAACAGATGGAAAATGTGCACGGATGGAGCATCCAGTGATCAGTGTTATGGCGTAGGAGTCATGTCAATAACTCTTGAGGAATGATCGATCTGCTACGTCTTGAAATTCGATTTCCTGTAAAAAATGATGATGCTTAGTATGAAGCCTCGACCGCCAGCCTCAAACTTGCTAGAGGACTTGGAGTGGAAAATTTACAAATCTTTTATGATTCCTGATTGTTAGTATGCAAAGATAAGGAAGTTGATCTTGCTAGGGGCATTGTCTTGCTCCTTATCCCGACCAGGTCCAAGAGCTACCATCCGACTTCACGTATTACATCATTACACACATCCTCAACGAACGAAATGAAAAGAATCAAGTTACTAGCCAAGCTGGCCAGTTTCAGGGATGCACAACGGACATACTTTGTTTCGGTTGGAGTACTTAATGTTCCAAGCATTGACGGATGGATATTAGCTAGATCTTGGAGATAAAGCCAGAAAAAGGGTCATGGTTGACTCCTATCAAAGACTACCTACAATAAGGAATTCTTACTGAATAGAGGAATGGAAAACGATAGATCCTCCTTAAAGCTTCATGCCAAATCATCCAAAAAGAAGTCATGTGTAGAAAGGAGTTTATCCATTCCCATGCTTCGGTGTATCACCCATGATGATATCAAATGAGTCTTGAGTGAAGTCTATGAAGAAGAATGTGGCGATTACATTAGGAGGAGAACCCTGATAAAGAAAATACTCTGCTATGGGTATTACTGGACAACTATAAATCCAGATGCGGTTGATCATGCTAGACAATGCGATAAGTGCAAGATGTTTGCAAAAAATCCGGGAGCCCCGCCGATGGAAATTACTCAAATGGCTAGTCCATAGTCGTTTGCCACTTGGGGGCATTGACATCATCTTCTTGCCGGTTCTAAATGTGGTGCGAAATATGCCATCATAGCAGTTGATAAATTCACCAAATAGGTAGATGAAGAACTTTTAACCACGACCAAGATGAAGAAAATAATCAACTTCATTTTTCATAACGTCATCTGTCCTTATGACCTTCCATAATCCACTATAACTACAAGTGGACAGGTTGAAGCTGTGAACAAAATCACAAAGTCTGTTCCGAAGAGAGGTTTGAAAAAGGTTAGAGGTAAATGAGTGGATGAACTCCCAACAGCATTATGGGCTTATAGAACTACCCATGAGTCCGTGACTGCCGTACTCCATTCACCCTTGCTTACTGCTCCAAGGTCGTCATCCTTGTAGAACTTGAAGTCCCCTCTCATCAAGTGGCTGATTACAACCCTTATTTCACAAAAAATACAAACAAGGAATCACAATTGAATTCTAATTAAACTAGATGGAATTGGTGACGACTTATGGGCATATAAAATGCATCCGAGAGCCAATGGAAAGAACGTGTATCCGAACATGCATGTGTATATTCGAAAAAGTTTGACTTCTTGAAATCAACAGAAATTGAATTCTCACTTAGGGTTATTAAGAAAAGACTGGATCAGATAGCTGAAGCTTACTAGCCCTGTAGAACCGGACACAGATGGCCACTGATGAACTACAACCCTGAATTTATATTATTGGGAATCGACCAAGCGTCATGACGACCAAAGAAGGATACAAAACCTTAGGAGGATAAAATTGAAGGATAAAGACTATTCAGGAAACACGATAGATTTCTTTCTGGAAAAAAGGACTGATTGCTGGTTCAAAGCTTGTCATGTTGGTTTACACGATGCACTTTGGGGGGAAAATGTTATCCGGTCACTTGGCCCGGCTACAAGGTGATAATTACAAAGGCTTTGATTGAGTCTGGATAAGACTCGAGCTAGTTAGAGATTAGAGACGTAAGGGATTGATCCGTTTTGGGTAGTTCGGCCTATGTGTACGGTTCGGCCTATGTGCATGGCTCAGCCTATGTGTATGGTTCAGCCTTGAAGGATGGCACATGTCCCTCGGCCGAGAAAGGAAGCTATGGGAATTCAACACATATCGCTTGGTCCAGAATGGGAAAATGATATGGCTCGGTCTAGGCGTCCAAGGAGAGGTCGCTCGGCCAGGTTCGATCGGCAACCATCGTTCGGTCACTCTTGTTTGGCCACTCTCATTCGGTCACTCTCGTTCGACCATCCTCGTTCGGCCACCATCGTTCGGCAACCGCCGTTCGGTATGCCTGGCTCGGTGCACAAAATTATCTATTATGGGCCGAAGTACTTTGCTCTTAGGCCTGCGAAGGAAGTCCAACCTATTCTTCGTCTGTAAATGCAGAGGCAGGGGTACAGTTGAAAGGACTTTTTTTGGGAGAACTCCAGCGAGACTCTGCCATCGCTATTTTTCTTATAAACTTGTGTCAATGGATTCTAGCCAATCCAACAACTCATGTAATTGTAATCAAATGAAGAATGAATGAAATTTGAAGTGGATGTAGGCCGAGATTGCCGAACCATTATAAAATCTTTGTACCTGCTTACTTTTACACTTTATTCTCTAGATTCCATTAATTCTCTGATGTCTATGAAATTATATGGGAGTTAGTGACCCATTTTGGTGCTAACAGCTTAAATATCTTGGAGGCCATTGTAGCTTCGAGGAAGAAGAAGAAAGTTTGAAATGGGATGTGCAATGAATTATGAGAGGTGTATGTGGGTATACGTGATGGAAGTCTCAGTTCTAAAGTAATCCCTTAGTAAACGCTACAATACCTTTTCGTCATGTCATCCTTTGCCCTCCCCCATAGGTACACTCTAAACCCACTTTTCCATGCATGATTTGACCACTCAAGTACATACCATTAATGAAGAAGGGATAATGTAAATGATGTTTAAAATGTGTACTTAATATTTTTTGATTTGATTTTTTGTTTTTAAGAGATTTTTTCCAAAAGTAAACAATTTTTGTCTTCACATGTTAAATGTATAAATTTACAAAATGTGTTAATATGTATGTGTATATTTTAAAACCATGATGCAACCGTATTAAAACAACTCTCGTTCGATAGACAGCCGAAAATCCAAGAGCTATATTTCGGTCGTATTTTCACTTTTTCGTTAAACTAATTATTTGTGTAAAATGTAACTTAAAAATAGATTTTCTATCATTATTTAAAAACTAAATGAATTTTATTGAGCCTATAAATTATATTTATAATATTTAATACATTTCCAGAAACTTACATTTTCAAACTGCAAAAAAAGGCGACATCGAACTGCAAAAGTGCGACGAAGCTATTTTATTACTTAAATATGTTTATATATTTATAAAACTATTTGAAATGAGCTATTATCACTATATAATTAATTAAAATGAATTATTTATCATTTAAAAACAATTTTGAATATTTAAAATTAATTAAATATTCTAAATTCAAGTGATAAAATTCTAGATCGTTACATTCTTCCGCTCTTAAAAGGATTTCGTCCAGAAATTCTACAAACCCAAAACCCGATAATACTTACAAAAAAAATCTTTCTAAACTCAAACCATATGATGCATACAGATCATCCATAGGCAAAGTCTTATTTGATCTCCCATTCGAATCTACAACTTTACTTCCAAATTAGTAACGATCCCTCGATCCTCTAGTGCGGACTCTGATCAGGCTTCTTGATAAGAAACCTTCATTTTTCTTACATAGCTCTCAACTATGATTGAAAATGCAAGTACCCAACCACAAACCATCATCAATGTTCGCCATCAAGAATTGAGTGATAGATCCTTTTTTGGACTGGTGTAAACACCTCAAAGTTCCATACTTGAATCTTAGATCAAAATCGTACGATGAAATGATCCACGTACCTCATACATTCTTATTAACTTTCCAAAAATCTTTATGAAAACATTTCATAAAATTTTAACTTTGGTTTAAACACCAATACAAATCCAATTCTTTATTTAAAATTCCTTTAAACTTGTATTTTAGAATATCTTATTAAATTGATTATTGAATAAATGCACAGAGAGAAAATCCACCAAAAAGAGATTTACTGATTATTATCATAACATATACATTAAACCATAGCCCTAACATGTAGTACAGACTTATAGGATAAATCTAGAGATTACACAATCATTATATAGATAATAGGACTGCTATACACACTATTCTTGGGCCTTATTCGAGTTAGATGGTGCTTTTCCCTTGGTACCAATATCAACCATCCCCATCTTTTTTTTGGACAGTCCTGCCATAAATGTTCCCCCCCATAGCACCAAATGCAAGTCCATATGTGACAATCTCTGGCTATATGTCATAGTCCTTTGCAGTGGTAGCGACCCTTTTATCTAATTTTCTTGTGCTTCTCTCTATACGTGCTCTTTAGGCTGCTTTTGGACTTAGCCAAAACTCATTACCTGAAAGACACCAGGCCCCCTAATTGATGTACAAAAATATCATTATTTTAAACTTTTCAAAGTTTTGCAAGATATCTGGATTTAAATTTACAAAATCCTTTTTTATAAAGCATATCTTTCAAATCCATTTTTTCTGGATTTAAATTTACAAAAACCCTTTTTATAAAACATATCTTTCAAATCAATTTTTCTACAAAATCAATTTATTTTTGTAAAACGCACTTTTATACAACATTCTCATTTATCAACTTATATAAATTCATTATCCTTAACATTATCAAACACCTTATAGTCAAATTGTGAAACTTAATTCATAAGGTATTTGTTCAATCAACAAATGTTAATAGTTGAATGTTATTACTTCCTTAACCACAAACTAACACACATAAATGTCTTATATCTTTTTAAAAGAAATTCTTCTATATATGAAATATAGTCCTTTCAAAAACAATGTGTTTGTTTGCCTTGTTAAATATTTAGGAATCACCATCGAATACATGTGGCCACCATGCATCGACTAGAATTCATAAACCATTCAACAAACCAATCAACACAAAACATTTTATTAGCTACTAACAAATATGTACTTATATATATACACTACACTCAAACTCATTCTAGAGTGTCTCTTACCCTTTCTCTAATGAGTCTTACCCCTACCAGGCTTTAGAGGTCGCTCAACCGAAACTCTGATACCAAACGTAAAGAATAGGATTTTGGACCCTTGAAATGGACACTAATAAGTCCATTGTATTGGGGGTCGAGTATTCAAGTGTTGAAAAAATCGATTGTTAAGGGTAAAAAAATAAAGACAGAACATAATCTCACATGAATGGAATAATTTACAATATCAATAATCTTTACAGCGAAAAATTTAAAATACATATATTAGAATCTAACCAAAGCTCAGCCTGGACTTTTATAAACACCTGTCTTAAACATGCTAAAAAACCAAAACAATGAAACAAATATAGTGAGAATATAATCCACATCCATACGTTGATGAAGATCTCCAGCTCTCCTCTAGAAAATCCAAGCCTCTGAAGGTAAACCTGAAACTATTCGGATCTGACCAGAGTATTAAGAATACCCCTATCTGGTTTAGCAAACCAGCATGAGAAACATGAATTATAAATATATATGGCAGTGTCATAGATCAGATCGATGCCAAGCAAAACCTTCTTTAAAAGAAAGGGTATCTTATAAGACCATGCCACACATAAACACGGACGTGTTTCTACCTTACGATAACCTAAAAACTTTATATCGAAATATTTTGATATTATCTTTAATGACATGGGTTTGAAAATGCTTTTTAAATAAATATATAAAGAAGATACCAATACCCGAGTACAGGGCATATAATATTAAAGGGTAACTAAAATGTTTGCAAGGTATTACAACTATTTTGGGAATATAATCAAAACCATATATCTTGTATTGGAATTGGATTTCCAATATGATAAGGAATTAGTGGCCATTTCCTTACAGACGCTCTATTGACAATCATAACGCCCGATGACTATTCACCTGTCTCAGGCTAGCCAATACACTATATTATTCAATGCCGATGGATCATTGTGCCCAGTGACTTTTCACCTATCTCAGGCTAGCCACTACACTACTCCATTTTATATTCTAAGGCTGTAGCATCTCTTATCCGTGATTATCTGATAGCCCGTAATATTGAAATATTCTCTACAGACCACATAGCTTCCCATATCATCTTCAAGATGTGAGGCTCGTGAGTCCATGCTTTACTTTTCCCAAAGCTGAAATTTACTTTTCACAAAGTCATGGTCTACTTTTCACAGAGCATATTTCACTTAGAATGCTACATTGCCATTTCTAACAGCACACTTTTGATAGCCACAAAAGTGCAACCCCCGAGTTCATACGCCTCAGGGAAAGGTGTTGAGTATAAGAGGGAAACCTCCTACACCACCAAACAGATGTACGTTTGTAAAAACTATTGTACATGGTCTTATAAATGCAATGTCAGAAATTGTCCATATAGGTTTTCCTTGTAAAGAGTAAATTGAAGGCACTCCTTCTACTACATCATGTTCGAGAGTCACCAGTAGGGTTAGTAGCGAGTAGTCCTTGCAAATTGAAGATTTTCAGTACGAAGGCACCACTGTCACCAAATATATAATATGGAAATCGCCCTAGAGCTTAGTGGCCAGCAGCCCTACATTATGAAGATATCGATCTTTAAAATCATTGCCTTCAACATGTCTTCTTTTTCGAATGCATATGTTGGTCCGAAGTGGTTTTCGAATGAATCACCCAAATCCGATCCCGATCTCTTCGTACCAATCATCAATAAAATGATGTCAAGTACTTAGGTGATTATTAAACATCATGCAATTTATAAATCTTTTCACCCAAATAAATATCTCTTTAGAGATATAGGTTTTAAAGCATTTCATTTCTTTTAGTATATATGGATTGTTAAGCCTCTTTATCAAATCCTTCGATTAATTATAACCCCTTTTTATCTTTTGGAAATACTAAATCATTTCTCTTTAATTAATTAGGAAAAATATTTTTATATTCTATTATTAGTATAATTCCAGTCTTAATGAATATTTCACATTTTAGAACATATCTTTATTGGGCCAAAAACAATGTTATGAAAGACATGGATTACTGTAGACCCAAACTAGTTAGTATTCAGTAAAAAAGGATCCATAAATATTAGACTAATTATACTCAACAATAATTTCCGTATTCAACCTGTACTATTCGTCGAATGACAGTGAAATCACCTTTTAAATTCATATGGATAGTAGGAGTCCCTCCTTGGAATTTTATACAGAGTTTGACTAGAATGTTTTCTTTAAAAATCAAAATCCTATTTTAAATCTTGTTTAACTTTTGGAAAAATCCAATCTCTCTACTGTTATCTTAAGCAAATGCAGTCCGAGTACTATCCCCTCCATCGGGCTAGTCCGAATAGCTAAGGGAAGCAGGCAACTGGTTCCCTGAACTCCAGCCTAGAGACTCTCTCTGTCAACCATAAGGCTGTCAAGTTATTTGATCGACTCTAAACCTTTTAAAGTACTTGTGCAATTATTTGAACAAAATTTCCATAATATTTGGGAAGAAAAACCCAAGTTTAAATTTTTTATTCAAAAGTTGTCAAATTCCATTGTCAAATTGCCTATGAATAGAGATTTTAAAGCTTTATAGATTAAAACACCAATTTCATTACATATATGTCCATTCTTATAACTCAAATCCCTTTCAAAACATTTTAAAATATTTATAGAATTTATTTCATATTTTTAAAGATTAAATATATCCATTTTTGAAGAGTCAAAAACAATATTTTACGAACTAGCAAAACACGATGATTGTGAAAACTTAATTTTGACACATCTCAAACTTTTCTAAATGAAATCTTGATTTCTCTTTTTCATTTGAAAACTATGATTATAAGGGTATGGAAAATTCTTATTTCGAAGAATTCTGACTTATATTTCATTCTACGCATTGATTTAACTTTTTACGGCGCAAAATTGCAAACTAGTGCAACGTGGCGAGCTCATTTTTACTCAATTTTTAAAACTTCACCAAACTTTGCTAAAACACTTTTAAAATTTTTATATGACAAACCAATTTAAACCCATATTTTACTATTTTACTTCATTTCAAATTCATTTTCACTTCGTTTCTAAAAATTATAATTTCTAAATATTATAATATTATGTCATTATAATATTCAATTTTCTATTTTCCCATTTACAATTCTTTTATATAATCCATATGACATTATCATATCGTTTTCATCTTTTAAAACCATTATTTTTCAAAATTAAATCATAAAAATTATTTTACAAATAGTTTCAAAACTCTTCTTTTTCAATTTTCTTTATTTCGAGATCAAATTCCGACCATTATATAACGATGATTTCTTGATTTATAAATCAAAGAGGCTTAATACTCTACACACATATTATTTCAGAGTATAATATGGATTATCTTTCATGAATTAACTATGGATATTTAAAATAATCATTTCTATTCCGTTGGATATAATTTTCATATTACTAGTTATAATAATTCTTTTTATCACAACCAAGTTATCAACCAATCACAACCAAGTTATCAACTAATCAAATCAACCAATATTTATCCAAATATTTATCCAAATATTTTAATTAACAAATTAATCATGCATATCATTATTTAAAGTCAATTTAAGATTTAAAGAAACTAAAGTTAGGATATGTTCTCACATTCATTTTCAAGATCCTTCCTTTACTACTTTTCAAACACTTAGCTCTTTCTAACTTCAACATAATCATATAAGGCTCAACCTAGCAAGGGAGGGGGTGCATGGCCTAAGGATGGAGGTGGAAGTATATGACCTAGATGGAGGAATGGCTCAGCTTTCAAGGAGAAGGAGGTAAGGCATACAACATTGAGGAGAGGAAGTTGGTTGCTCGACCTACGGTGGAGAAGGGGGTGGTCGCGCACTTCGAGGAGGATGGGGAGGTGTTTAGCTTGGTTTTTGAGGTGATTTGATGATGTGGAGATTATGTATATGTTTTTGTGAATATTTGCGATAGCTTAACTACCTTGAGGAGGCCATTATAGCTTTGAAGAAGAAGAAGAAAGCTTGAAATAGGATGTGTACTGAATTATGAGAGGTGTATGTGTGCGCATACAGAGATAGAAGGCTTAGTTATAAAGTAATCCCGTGGTAAATGTCCCAAATATTCCTTTTTGTCATGTCATCCTTTGTCGCCCTAGGTACACTATAAACCCAGTTTTCCATGCATAATTTGACCAATCAACTACATACCATTAATGAAGAAAGGATGTGGTAAATGATGTTTGAAATATGTACTTAATATCTTTTGATTTGATTTTGTTTTTAAGAGATTTTTTTTCCAAAAGTAAACAACTTTTGTTTTCAGATGCTAAATGTATATACTTACAAAATGCGTTAAAATGTATGTGTATGTTTTAAAACCATGATGCAACCATATTATAACAATTTTCATTCGATAAACGGTCGGAAATCCGAAATCTATATTTCGGTCATATTTTCACTTTTTTTAAACTACCTATTTGTGTAAACAAAACATAAAAACAGATTTTCCATCATCATCTAAAAATTAAATGAATTTTATTAGTGCTAAATTACATTTATAATATTTAATAAATTTCCAGAAACTTATATCTTCAAACTGAAAACGAAAACGCAACATCGAACTGCAAAAGTGCGACGAAGCTATTTTATAACTTAAATATGTTTATATATTTATAAAAATATTTGTAATGAATCAATATCACTATATTAAATGAATTATTTATCATTTAAAATCAATTTTGGATATTCAAAACTAATTAAATATTCTAGATTCAAGTGATAAAATTTTGGATTGTTACATTCTTCACCCTTAAAAGATTTTTGTCCCCGAAATTCTACCAAACCCAAAACCTAATAATACTTACCCAAAACAAATCTTTTAAAATCTAAACCTATGATGTATACAGACCATCTGTATGCAATTTCTGATTCGATCTCCTATTCGAATCTACAACTTTATTTCCGAACTAGTATCGATCCCTCGATCCTCTAGTGCGGACTCTAATCAGGCTTCTTTATCAGAAACCTTCACTTTTCTTATATAGCTCTCAACTACGATAGAAAATTCAAGCAACCAACCACAAACCCTCATCACTGTTCGTCATCAAGAGTCGAGTGATAAATCCTTTTTTGGTCTGGTGTAAACACCTCAAAATTCCGTACTTGAATCTTAGATCAGAATCGCGCGATGAGATGATCCATGTATCTCATACATACTTATTAACTATCCAAAAATCTTTTTGATAACATTTCATAAAATTTTAACTTTGGTTTAAACACCTTTATAAAGTCACTTATTGATTTAAAATCCTTTTAAACTTGTATTTCAGAATATATTTTTAAATTGATTATTAAAGAAATGCACAGAGAGAATAATCCACCAAAAAGAGATTTTATAATTATTATCATAATATATACAACCAACCATAACCCTAGCATGTATTACAGACTTAAAGGATAAACCTGAGATTATATAATCATTATATTGATACTGGGACTTCTATACACACTATTCTTGGGCCTTTTCCAAGGTAGATGGTGCTTTTCTCTTCGTACCAATGTCAACCATCCCCATCTTTTTCTTCGGACGGTCCTTCCATAAATGTTCCCTTATGGCACCGACTGCAAGTTTGTTTGGGACACTCTCTGGCTATATGTCTTAGTCTTTTGCGGTGGTAGTAACCCTCATCCTTTCCTGATAGAACTCCAGGTTTCCTCTTTGTTCTAGGGCACTCATGTAAGAAAAGACCTTGCCCATTACACTTGAAACAGAATTTATCATCCCATATAGGTTTTTCTTTCCTCCACTTCTTTACCTTTCTTTCCTTGCTTTTGACTGCATAATGTCCTTCTTAAACGCATCTGTGCCAATAGATGCTAACATAAAGTCCTAGTTCTAATTTTTCTCGTGCTTCTCTCTCTGCACATGCTCTTTGTGCGGCTTTTTGACTTAGTCAAAAATCATTACCCAAAAGACACCATGCCCCTAAGTGATATACAAAAATATCATTATATTAAAAGTTTCAAAGCCTTCCAAAATACATGGATTTAAAATTTCAAAATCCTATTTTATAAAACATATCTTTCAAATCCATTTTTTATAAATCATTTTATTTTTGTAAAACGCACTTTTATACAACATGCTCATTTATTAACTTATTTAAATTCATTATCCTTAACCCAATATTATCAAATATCTTATAGTCAAATCGTGAAACTTAGTTCATAAAGTGTTTGTTCAATCAACAAATGATAATAGTTGAATGTTGTTTGTTCCCTAACCTCAAACTAACACAAATAAATATCTATATCTTTTTGAAAGATATTCTTTTATATATAAGATATAGTCCTATAAAAATCACAGTGTCAATTTGCCGTGTTAAGTATTTAGAAATCCCTGTTGAATACATGTAGTCACCATACATCAACCAAAATTCATAAACCACTCAACAGACTAATCAACACAAACATTTTATTAGTCGCTAACAAATATGCGTCATATATATAATTCACTCAAACTCATTCTAGGGTGTCTCCTACCCTATCTCTAATGAGTTTTACCCTTACTTGGCTTAGGTGTTTCCTTAACCTAAGCTTTGATACCAAATATAGTGAAGGGGATTTTCGACCTTTGAAAATCGATATAATACGTCCACTATTTTGTGCATGGAGCATTCAAGTGCCAGAAAAACCGATTGTTAATGGTAAATAAAAATAAAGACAGAATAGAATCTCACACGATTGGAATGATTTATAATATTAAAAATCTTTACAGTGGAAAATTTTAAATATATATATATATAATTATATATATATATATATATATATATATCAAACTCTAACCTAAGCTTTGTCTGCACAGTTATAAACACCTATCCTTACAAATGCCGCTAAACCAAAATAATGAAAAAAACACAGTGGGAATATAATCTATTTCCATATGTTTATTAAGATCTCCAGCTCTCGTCTGAAAATTCTAGACGTCTAAAGATAAACCTAAAACTACTTGGATATGACCCGAGCATTAAAAATACCCGGATCAGGCATGGAAAAATAGCATCAGAAACACAGATTATATATATATATATATAGCACTATCATAGATCATATCGGTGCCAAACAAAACCTTTTTGAAAAGAAATGTTTCTCATAAGACCACGCCACACGTAAACACAGATGGATTTTTACCTTACGATAACCGAAATACTTATGCCGAAATATTTTTATATTGTCTTTAATGACATGGGTTTGAAAACACTTTTCAAATAAATATATAAAGAAGGTGCCAATATCCGAGCATACGGTATATGATACTAAAGGGTAGCTAAAATGTTTGCAAATCATTACATCAATTTTGGGAGTACTATCAAAACCATAAAGCTTGTATTGGAATTGGATTTCCAATATGATAGAGAACTAGTGGCCATTTCCTTCCTTGCGAACACTGTGTTAACAATCATAATGCCTAGTGACTTTTCACCTGCCTCAGGCAAGCCAGTGCACTATATTATTCAACACCGATAGATCATAGTGCCTGGGACTTTTCACCTGTCTTTGGCTAGCCACTACACTACTCCATTTAAATTCTAAGGCTGTAGATATTTTGTTAGCGATTGTCCAATAGCCTGAAATATTGTAATATTTCCTATAGACCATAAGTTTCCCATATTTTCTCCAAAATGTGAGGCTCATAAGGGCACGCTTTATTTTCCACAAAGCCATGCTTTATTTTTCATAAAGCCATGTTTTACTTTTCACAAAACAAATTTCATTTAGAATGCCACATTGCCATTTCTAACAACACACTATTGATTTCTATAAAAGTACAACCCCCGAGTTCATACGCCTTGGGGAAGGGTGTTATGTATAAGACGGCTTACCTCCTACACCACCAAATAGACGTACATTTGTGAAAAACAATGTGCATGGTCTTAGAAATGCAATGTCAGACACTTGTCCATACAAGTTATCCAAGTGAAGGACAACCGAAGGCACTCCTCCTACTACATCCTGTTTAGGAATAACCCCCAGGATTAGCAGTCCTTGCAAATCGAAGATTTTCAGAATGAAGGCACTACTGCCACCATATATAATATGAGAATCAACCCTGAGGTTAGTGGCAAGCAGCCCTATATTATGGAGATCTCCGTCTTCAAAATCATTGTCTTCGACATGTCTTTACTTTCGAACACATATGTTGGTTCAAAGTGGTTTTCAGATAGGAATCACCCAAATCAAATCTCGGTCACTTCGAACCAATAATCGATAAAAAGACGACAAGTATGTAGGTGATTATTAAACATTATCCAATTTATAAATCTTTTTTACCAAATAAATATCTCTTTGGAGATATAAGTTTTAAAACATTTCCATTTCGTTTAGTGTATATATGGATTATCAAGCCTCTTTTATCAAATTCTTTGGTTAATTAAAACCCTTTTTGATCTTAGGAAATACCAAATCATTTCTCTTTAATTACTTGGAAAAAATATTTCCATATTCCACTATTATTATAATTTCAATGTTAATGAAGATTTCACATTTTCAAAACATATCTTCAATGAGTCAAAAACAACGTTATTAAAAACATAGTTCGCTATAGACCCAAACTAATTAGTGTTGAGTAAAATGGGATCCATAAAATTTTTACTAATTAAAATCAATACTAATTTCCATATTCAACATGTACTATTTGTCAAATAACAGTGAATTCACATTTTAAATTCATACGGATAGTACGAGTTCCTTTCTTGAAATTTAATGCGGAGTTTTACTAGAATGTATTCTTTAACAATCAAAATCCTATTTTAAATTTTGTTTAACTTTTGGAAAAACCCAAATCTCATTTCTTTTATCTTAAGAAAATGCGGTTTGAGTAACTATCCCCCTTTCGTCGGGCCAGTCCGATAGGTAGGGGGAGCAAGTAATTGGTTTCTCAAATCCAGCCTTGAGACTCCCTCTGTCACCCATAAGGCGTTCAAGTTATTTAATATACTATATACCTTTTTAAAGCACTTGTGCAATTATTTGAAAAACATTTCCATAAGATTCGAGAAGAAAAACCTAAGTTTAAAACAGTTATTCAAAAGTTATCAAATTTCGTTACCAAATTGCCGATGAATATTGATTTAAAGTTTTATAGATTAAAACATCAATTTTGTTATATATATATG
Organism: Allium cepa; assembly: GCA_030765085.1. Taxonomy (NCBI): domain Eukaryota; kingdom Viridiplantae; phylum Streptophyta; class Magnoliopsida; order Asparagales; family Amaryllidaceae; genus Allium; species Allium cepa. The sequence goes on along the minus strand of CM060941.1, from coordinate 292,580,282 downwards.
TACATTTTTATAACCCAAATTCCTTTTAAAACATTTTAAAATATTTATGGAATTTATTTCATATTTTTAAAGATTAAAAATATCCATTTTTAATGAGTCGAAAATAATATTTTACGAACTGCTAAAACACGGCGATTTGAAGACTTGATTTGGACATATAGGAAACTTACTAAATGAAATCTTGATATTTCTCTTTCATTTGGAACACTATGATTATATGGGTCCAGAAAATTCTTATTTTGAAGAATTTAGACTTATATTTCATTCTACACATTGACTTAATTTTTTACGGTAAGAAATCGCGAACTGCCACTACGCGACGATTTCATTTTTATTCAATTTTCATAATTCACCAACTTTTGTTAAAACACTTTTAGATCTTGTATGCAATAGTTTAAACCATTTTAAACCCATATTTTACCACTTAACTTGATTTCAAAATCCATTTTCACTTTGTTTCTAAATATATTATATCATCATAATCTTCACTTTTCTATTTTTCCATTTACAATTCTTTTATATAATCCATATAAAATTTTCATATCATTTTTATCTATTAAAACCATTATTTTTTAAAAACAAATCATAAAAATTATATTATAAATAAGTTTAAAACTCCTCCTTTCTAATTTCCTTTATTTCGAAATAAAATTTCAACCTTTATAAAATGATGCTTTCTTGATTTATAAATCAAAGAGGCTTAATACTCCACGTACGCATATTATTTCGAAGTATAATGTGGATTATTTTTCTTGAATTATCCATGGCTATTTAAAGTAATCATTTCTATTCCATTGGATATGATTTTCACATCATTAGTTATAATAATTCTTTTTATCACAACCAAGTTATCACCAATCACAACCAAGTTATCAACCAATCAATTCAACCAATATTTATCTAGTATTTTAATTAAAAAATTAATCATGCATATCATCATTTAAAATTAATTTAATATTTAAAGAAACTAAAGTTAGGATATGTTCTCACATTCATTTTTAAGATCCTTCCTTTAACAGTTTTCAAACACTTAGCACTTCCTAACTTCAACCCAAGCATACAAGCCTTGACCTAACAAGGGAGGGGGTGTACGACCTAAGGATGAAGGTGGAAATGTATGGCCTAGGTGGGGGAATGGCTTGACCTACAAGGAGGATGAGGTAGGTTATAAGGTAATGGGAAGAGGTGGAGGTGGTTGCTCGGCCTAAGGTGGAGAGGGGTTGACTGTGCACTTTGAGGAGAAGTGGGAGGTGTTTAGCTTGGGTTTTAAAGTGATTTGATGATGTGGAGAGTATGTATATATTTTTGTGAATATTTATGATAGCTTAAATATCTTTAGGAGAGTAGCTTTGAGAAGGAAGAAGAAAGCTTGAAATGGGAAGTGTAGTGAATTATGCGAGGTGTATATGTGTATATATAAAGATGGAAGCCTTAGTTCAAAAGTAATCCCTTAGTAAATGTCATAAATACTTCTTTTTGTCATGTCATTCTTTGCCCCCTTAGGTGCAGTCTAAATCCACTTCTTGATTTGACTACTTGTGCTGATACCATTAATGGAGAAGGGATGTTGTAAATGGTGTTTGAAATATGTACTTAATATCTTTTGATTTGATTTTGTTTCTAAGAGAATTTTTTTTCCAAAATTAAACAATTTTTGCCTTCACGTGCTAAGTGTATAAGTTTACAAAATGTGTTAACATGTATATGCCTTTTTTAAGACCACGATGCAACCATATTAAAATAACTTTCGTTCGATAAACGGTCGAAAATTCAAAAACTATATTTCGGTCATTTACTTTTCGTTAAACTAATTGTTATGCAAACAAAAATTAAAAATAGATTTTCTATCATTATCTAAAAAATAAATGAAGTTTATTAAGACTATAAATTATATTTATAATATTAATAAATTTTTAGAAACTTATGTTTTCAAACTGAAAAACGCGACATCGAATTGCAAAAGTGAGAAGAAACTATTTTACTACTTAAATATGTATACATATATTTATAAAACTATTTGAAATGAATTTTATCACTACATATAAATTAAAATTAATTATTTATCATTTGAACTAAATTTTGAGTATTTAAATTTAATTAAATATTCTAGATTCAAGTGATAAAATTCTGGATCATTACCCTGTTCATATGAGATATGTTCTATCTTTATTTGCTTTTACCCTTAACAATCGGTTTTTCCAGTCCTTGAATGCTCGACATGAAATACAGTAGGCATGTTTGTGTCGATTTTTGAGGGTCGAAAATCACATTCTTTATATTTGGTATCAAAGCTTAGGTTGGGAAAACAACTGAGCATGTTAGCGATAAGTTTCATCAAAGAGAGGGTTAGTGATACCTAGAATGAATAAATGATTAGGGATAGGATAAGAAACACCCTAGAATGAGTTTGAAATATTATATATGAGGGCATATTTGTTATTGACTATAAAAATGATGTGTGTTGATCAGTCTGTTGAGTAGTTTAAGAATTTTGGTCAATACATTGGAAGCATGAGATTGATAGGGATTCCTAAATACTTAAACAAGACAAACCACACACTGTATTAAAAAGATTATATTTTATAAAAGAATATTTCCAAAAAAGAATTTTTTTATATGATGCATTGTCTTTAGAAAATTTGATGAATATGTCTTGATTTGTTTGGTGATGATTGGAATAATCTCCTAAGTACCAATCAGATGTTGGCTTCTGCAAAAGGTATCATGCACTTACTAGATTATCTTTCTTGTCATTGTAAGATCAGGGCAAGTTCAAATTCAAATAATCTAAATTAAGTTATTTGGATAAAAGTTTTTTTTTTGAATGGAGCAAGATGTAATCTATACGAAATTCCTACTGGTATTTTGGTATCTTGTTTAGGGGCAAAATATCTTTTTGTAATTTGGGTAATGAGTTTTGGAGGAGTCCAAAGGTAGCGTGAAGTGCATGAGCAGAAAAAGAAGCTAAGAAAAAAAAATCAAAACTAGGACCATATGCTAGCATCTACCTACTTTAGGTGTGGTAAATGTAATATCTCGGAATTCTAGACAATATAAATTTAATAATCCGTGTTTAAATTTAAATTGAATTGATAATTTTTTTTAATAAATTTGATTTGATTTAATAATCTTCTTTATTTAAATATTTAATTTGTGAATTTATTTTTAATAAACTAATAAATCTATTTTCTATTTAATAATGTATATGTATTTATATATATTTTAAATAGATAAGTTGTTTTTAATTAAATTAGTATAGTATAATTTTAATAATTTGAAATTGGGAACTGTGATTTATTTTTGATTTAAGCTTTTCAAAAACTATTTAATAAATTAACTAAATGATTTTTAAATATGTAAGATAAATGTTTTATTGGTTTAATATTCATTCTGACTTAAGTTTGAATATTAAATAAGTTACGAAAATGTTTGTATTATTCTTTTTAAAATATTGATTTATAAAATGTGATTTGTTAATTTCATATGAAATTAAAAATACAATTTAAAATATGAAACATGTATTCATTTAAGTTACAACCTCTTTTATAAATTTATTTTAATTGTTTAAAAGTATCTTTGTCAAATGATTTATTTGTATATTGTTTTATTTATAATAACACTTTGCTTTATTCTCTAGAAATTAATTATATACATAACAAGGTGTTAAAGAAACTAAGTAATTAAGTTTAATTTTCTTTAACACTTAATTAAAATAACAAAACATTTAAAAAGACATGTGTAAATAATTTAAGACATAAGTCAACATGTGTTAAGTGTTTAAGCAAGATATTTACAAGTGTTAAAAGCTTAAGCCATGTGTTAAAATTTTAGTTTTAATTTTCCTTTAATTTTAATTTAAATCAAAATATTCGTATTTAAACTTGCATGTTTTCTTTTCCCTTTCTTTTCTCATTTTTCATTTCATAAACTAAGAGAAAATTTCCAACTAAAAACCTAATCAAAACTCTTCATTCCTCAAATCTGAAAATCATGATAACCTATTCAATTTCCTGTAAAATCAATTGCATTCCTCAAATCTGCAAATTTCACCTCCTCAAAACTTCAAAATCAAATACTTTGAAAACCTGGGTAATTAGAATCTGTAGGACCTGCATGCAACCATGAAGCAAGCAAAGTCTGCATTCATGAATTTTCAAATCTGGAAGCATTTTTAAAACAAGTTTAAAAGCATCAAATTTGAAGAAAGTTTCAAAGGGGATTAAAACATTTGAAAAGTTCAAGCAGGATTTAAAAAGGAAATTTGGAAGCTTTCAAAATCAGAGCTCTGTCTGCATAATTTCAGGTGAGTAACTCATTTTAAAATTTATTTAATAGGTAAAGTTGTACCATGCTTTTTAAATTAGAAATGAACTTATATGAAATTGCTATGAATATTATACCTGCAAATATATGCATGTATACATGATGATAACTGTTGCATGTCTGTTCTTCAAAATCCCAAACTCCTGTTTGATCCCTAAATTCTTTTCTTTGACTTATTTGATGATATGACTTAAACTTTTGAATAAAACCTGTTTATTTGGAATAGGGTAAGCTTAAATTTTATATAAATTAAATAGAATTGTCTATAACCTGGAAAATTAAGTTACACAGAGCAACAATTAGCATAGAGTGAAAATTCAAACTTTATAATTTAATGTTTCAGGTTTATAAATAGAAACATCAAGTAAATTCATGAATTTTAAATCAAATATTACAATTTATAGTGTTTTAAACAAAGTGCAGTTTTGAATTTACTGTATTTTACATATTGGTTAAGCACAGTTGATGCTTGCATTTGATTTGGTTGAATTTGCTTCTGAAGATGGTGTAACCATCAGAGATTATAGGAAAATTTTTGTTTGAATTGAAATTCATTTGTGATGTTGTAATTTGGGATTTTCAGTTATGAACCCTAGTTTTACCTGGGTTATATATTTTGCATGAATTCGATCTTTTCGGTGGATCGAGTGACTTGGGGATTTAGGGAATGGAGGTTGGTGGTTTGTTGAAGTCGTCGCCGAAGTTTGAGTGGCGATGGTGATCGGAGACGGGAGGAATCACCGTTGATAGGTTTGGATGGGTTTGTGGTCTGATGTTTCTAGGTTTGAATATTTGGTCTCGATTTCGAATTCGAGCAAGTAATGACAGAATGGATGGCCAGTGATGGCCAGAGACCGTGTGCAGGTGCACAGGAGCAAGGTGGTTATGGTGATGTTGGTGATGTTTGTTTTTGGTTACAGGGTTTTATACCTCGTGATGGTCTCTGGTAAATTGGAGGGTGACTCGAAGCAGGAAGGTCTTTGACTCGAAGTAAATCTTTGGGTTGCTCGTGCATTATTTTTGCGTTTCAGGTTTTAGAAGAACATAACCCGTTTTCCCCTTTTTTTAAAAAAATTTAAACAAAGGTCTTGATGCTAACTAAAATTTAAAACTAAGATTTAAAACCTGAATTTAAATTTTGTATTCTATTAGTTTAAATCTTAGGTTTTGAAATAATTTAAATTTTGAAACTTTAGTTGGTCTTAGCATAATCAGGAAATCTGTTTACAATTTTTTTTAATTTTTTAAAAGTTAAAATTTAAAATGTAAACTTAATTTGAATTTGGGTTTTAAAACCTGAATCTAAAATATGAATTAAAATAAGTTTGAATTTTGTTTTTTTAGAAATAATTTAAATTCAGAAAAATTTAAGTTTGGAAACTGTTTTCTGTTTTTAAATTTAAAAGTAAAGTTTCAAATTGTAAGTTGAAGTTCAAACTGGAATTTTAAACCTGAAATTTAAATATGTAATTAATAGTTTAATTCTTGGATTCTGGAACATTTTTGAATTCAAAATTTAAGATGTTTTAAACTAAAACAGGAAACTGTTTTTCTGTTTTAAATTTAAAAGTAAAATTTATAATGCAACTGAAAATTTAAAACAAAGTTTAAATCTGGAAACTGAAATATGAAATTCTAGTAGATAAATCTGAGGTTGAATTTAATTTAAATCTGGGAATTTAAATTTAGATTTTAAACTTTTTAAAATATAAAGGAACATTGGTTTTGAATTTAAAACTATAAATTTTAATTTATGAAATAAAAATTTAAAATAAGTTTAAATTCAGTTTTAAAAACCTGAAATTTGATTTTAATGTCAGTTTTAAAAATTAAATAAGTTTTTAAATTTAAATTTGACTTTACTATTTAGAAAAGGTTTAATAATTTGAATTTAAAAATGAAGATTTAAATTGTATTTTAGTTTGAAATTTAAAAGGAAAATTTCAAATTGAATTCGTTTGAAATAAATTTGTTTAAAAAAAATACTTTATATAAGGAGAATGTTTCTTAATTTAGAACTTAAGAAATTGGTTTCATTTAAATTATTAAATTAATTTAAATGGAATATTAATTATTTAATTAATGAATAATGTGGATGTTTAATTAAGTAATTAATAATTTTTAAGTTAATTAATTAGATTTGAGATTAATTAACTAAGGTTAATTAATTTACAATTAGGGATGGTTAATTAAATTTTAATTAATGATTAAGATTTATTTAATCAAGTGATTAAAGAAAATTAAGATTTTAATTAACACTAAATTAATTAATAATTAGAGATTAATTAAATTGTAATTAAATATTAATTAATTGATAATTGATAATGATTCATTTAAGTTAATTCTTAATTAAGTAATTAAGAAATGTTAATGAAGATCATTAACTTAAGATTATTTAACAATTAATTAATGTGATTAATTTTTGATAATTAATTTAATTAATTAATTAATAATAATCAATTGTTTAAGTTAATTACTTAATGAAAGTAATTAATGAATTAATTACTTGGTGTAATTAATTTGATTAATGTGATTAGTGTAGATTAAATTAAGTTAAATTAATTTAAACATTTGTGGATTTTTGATTATTACTTTATGTAATTTATGGATTTGTAATTACTTAAGGGAGTAATTAATTAATTAATAGTTACTGAATGTAATTAAAGATATTTATTATAGAAGTAATTTGGATTTAAATTACTTTGAAAATTAATCAAGGGATAAATGGAAATAATTAATTAAGAGTAATTAATTTATGGAAAGGGTAATTAAGGGAAGTTAATTACTGAATGGTTATTAATCAAGGGTGATTAATATATATGTGGTTTAATTTCAGATTAATTACTTAAGGTAATTAATTTAAACAGAGAGATTAATTAAATTGTAATTAGAAATAATTAATTAATTAATAAATGATGTAATTTAGAATTGATTAATTAAGAAATAATCAATAAATGAAGTTGTCAGTTAATAAAGGATTATTATAATTAACTTTAGTTAACTAATTGACTAAGTAACTAAAGGTTAATTATTAAGTATAATTAACTTGTGTAATTAATTTATAAGCTAATTACTCATTGTAATTAGGGAATTGTTAATCAGTAATGATTAATTGAATTGAATATTGAGTTGGTGATTATTTAAATCGATTTGTAATCAATTGATGGTTAAGTTAAGAAGGATTTTAATGATGAAGTAATTAATTTAATTCATTTTAAATTAATTAGAGATTAGGTAATTAATTTAATTCATTTTAAATTAATTATAAATGTTGTGATCATTAGATCATTGCTTATGTTTGATGATTGATATTAATTGCCTGGTATGGATTGTAATCTCAGCTATGAGATGGGTAATATTATGTGATATGGATGTATTGGTTGCTTTTGGATGATAAAATGAATTATCTGTTGATAATGATAATGTTGATTATCTATTATGTTGTGAATTATCTATCTGTGTGTATATAGATAATAAATTGAATTGTTTTAAACTCTAAAACAACTTGGCCTTAAAGGACACGTTTTGGATTTCGATGAGACCGGGATCGGGTTTCCATATTTGGATATCCGAAAACCACATCGATCCAAATTAACGTTAGGTCGTGAATCTCAAGTGAAGGTGAAGATTCAGAGTGCAAGGGTTATCATCGTTAACTCTGAGGGTGATCCCAATATGAGTGTAACGAGATAATGCCTTCGGTTTCGTTCGAACCCGGAACGAACTTGTATGGATTGAATGCTTTCAGAACATCGTCAGGTGGACGATGAGCATTCTAAGAGATGTGTTCTCTTAAGGTAATCGTAGCCTCAAGCCTCATCAACCGGGAATGGCTAAAACAGGAGAGGTGCAGCAAGGCTTCGTGGGTATCCCCCACTTGAAAGCGAGATTTACCCCTGTCTAGATGTCCCTTTATTTCGGCTTAGTGGTGCGGTTGCTGATCACAACTGCGGGGTGGTCATGTTCGGAACTATTCAGTAAGGAATGGTTCCGGCCTTATGTTGCAGGAGAGTTAGGGTGGCTCCTCGGTACGGTGATCTAGGCCACGTACTGTGAAGGGCGGTACCCCAGTAGCCCAGCCATTGTATGGAATCCAAAATCCAATAAGTGCCAACGGTTTTGATTGTATTACCCACTTTTGTGGCTAGTAGCCGGAATTTAATCATGTAACAATTTCGGCTATTTCATATTTACTTGAAAACCCTAGACACTATTATAATATCTTCGGATTTCCTATCAAATGTTTTGGTTAGCGTAAGGTAAAAACTTTTCCATGTTTATGTGTGGGAAGTCTTACATGATACCTTTCTTTTTAAAAAGGGTTTTTGAAAGTTAAGCAACTTTAACCTGTTACTCACACTAGACCCATGTCTGACCCGGAGTTATTTCTGTTTTCTTTAACTCTTGGGTACTCAATTTTTACGAGTAGCCAAGGGGATTCAGGTTAGGATTCAGGTTAGCTTTGATGAATTATGGAGGAGCATATGGCGCAGGAGGCTTCTGTGTGTAGATATATAGTTTTCCGATGTGTTGGTATCTCTGAGTGTTTTTATATTGTGTATTGAATTGTAATAACTAGACAGGTGTTTATAACTGTCTAGTATGTGATGTATTGTCTGTGTAACTCTGATATTTGATGTATACTATGTAATACTTTGTTACTAATATAATTTATTCGTTCCGCTGTTAAGATTCTTGTGTTGTTTCTTCTTTCTCTTCTTTCTTTTCTCTTTTCTATCCCTTTCTTTCTTATGGATGATACGACTTTTTGTGGAAAAAAGTCGGGTCGTCTCAGTAAAGAAGGGCATTATGCAGTTCGTTCTAAGGTAGGATAATAAAGAAAGGGAAGAAAGAAAACCTGCTCGAGATGATATATTTTGTTTAAGTGTAAAGGGCAAGGACATTTTCTACATAAGAATCCTAGAACAAAGAAGAAACCAAGAATTCCATCAAGAAATGAAAAGAGCTGCTACTGCTACATAGAATTAGGACAAATAGTTAGGGAGTGTCCTCTAAGAAAAGAGGAAAAGAAGGCTAAGACATATGCCCTTCAGAAAGCACCGCCTATAGTCACTATTATAGCTGGGAGGAGTAATGGATTGTAGTTCATGTTATGAATGAGGGCACATATAGGAGGACTGCCCAAAGAAAAAGATGTGCTTGGCTGACTTAGTACATTGGAAAAGCACCATCTACCTCGTAAAAGGCCCGAGAATAATGTGTATAGCAATCCTAGTATCTATATATTAAATGGTTGTGTATGATAAACTATATTCTCTAGGTTTATCCCTTAATTGGTAAATCTCTTTTTGGTGGACTATTCTTCTTGTGCATTTCTTCTAACCCTCCATTTTATAATATATTTTGAAATAAAAATTTAAAAGGATAATTTTGAATAACCAATTAACATGGTAGTTAGTGGTTATAAATTTTCGATATCAAGATGTTTACATTTATTTTCGAAGGAATATATTTTAAAAATAATAAGTTGATTAGATTTGAAAAGTCTAAATAAGAAGTAAAGTTTGTGAAAAGATTTTAAATAAAACCGTGTCTCTATGAAAAGTGTTCATACCAAAGGTAAAAGCTTTATGAATTGTTTTCATAGAGATTTAAAAAGATAATAAGTATGTGTGATATACACAGATCATTTTGACGCATGATTTTGATCTAAGATTCGAGTACAAGACTTTGAGGTTCTTATATCAGTTTGAAAGAAATTTATCACTCAATTCTTAATGGAGAACATTGATGAGAGTTTATAGTTGGGTACTTATGTTTTTTATCATAGTTTGGGAGCTATGCAAGGAAAGCAAGGGTTTCTGATCGAGAAGCCTGATCAGAGTCAACACTAGATACTAGTTCAGAAACAAAGTTGTGGATTTGAATAGAAGATTGAATTAGATATTTCCTATGGATGATCTATGTGTTTCGTAGGGGTTTAAGTTTATAAAATAATGTTTTGGGCAAGCTCTTTTGAATTTTGGGATCGATAAAATTTCAAGGAGGAAATTCTTTTAAGGGAAGAGACGTTAATGGCCCATAATTTTATTACTTTGAATTAGGATATTTAATTAATTCTAAATGTTAAAATAATTGTTTTAAATGATAGATAATTCTCTTTGATAATGTTAATAAGTGATTTATAATGGTTTTATAAATATATGTACTTGTTTTATAAAATTTTATAAACTTCACCGCACTTTGACAAATCGATGTCGTATTTTCACAAATGGATTATAATTTCATTTAACATGGTTTTATAATTCAAATAAACTTATTTTGATTATTTAGAAATGATAAGAAATTCATTTTCAAGTTTTGTTTATAAATATATAGTTTAACAAAAAGGTCAAAATATGACCATAATTCGAATACCGGATTTACGACGGTTTAACAACACAAGTTGTTGCAACATTATTGGTACATGCATACACATATGATACACACACATATACGCATACACATATGTTCATATTTTGTCAGATTATGAAGAAATAATATAAAAAGAGATACTTAAGTATAAAGAAATGGAAAAGCATACATTTCATCACCATAAATGCATCCTTTCCTTCAAAATCAAGGCAAGGTCAACATCCATGTACTAGATACCTTCCTTAAGATCTAAGTAGGAAGACAAGGAAGTGATGGAAGCATATGGAGGGTAGTGGCATGAGCATAATGGTGATGGGAGGGGAGATATTTTAGGTGTATGCTTAAGGGTTAAGACTTGTCACCCTATAAATACATCCATAATCCTTCACAAATTCATTCATCATCTTCCATAAGGTCTTTAATGACCTCTTTTTTCCTAAGAAAATAAGACAAAATTAGAGCAAAATAAAACAAAATTATATACAAAGTTGTACCATCTCCAGAATGTTGCCAAAGTCCTCCTCTTCTCTCTTATAGTGCATGGCTCAACCCATGTCCACCACAAAGCCAAGCTTCCGCCTCCTACAAGCCAAGGCCGAGCATCCTAGGAAAGGGGGAGTAAGTTCAAAATGCTACGGAGTAGAGAAATTAGAGAGAAATGCTACCGGAATATCGTCAGAATAATTTCAAGGAGTTCGAAAGGGAAAGTTATAATAGTGAGAACATATCCTAACTTTAGTTTCTTTAAACCTTAAATTGATTTTAAATGATGATATGCATGATTAATTTGTTAATTAAAATATTTGGATAAATATTAATTGATTTGTTTGGTTGGTAACTTGGTTGTGATTGGTTGATAACTTGTTTGTGATAAAAAGAATTATTATAACTAATGATGTAACAATCATATCCAATTGAATAGAAATGATTACTTCAAATAGCGATGGTTAATTCATGAAAAATAATCCATATTATACTCTAAAATAATATGAGTATGTGGAGCATTAAGTCTCTTTGATTTATAAATCAAAAAATCATCATTTTATAAAGGTTATAATTTGGTTTCTAAATAAAAGAAATAAAAAAGAAGAAGTTTTGAAATTATTTGAAAAATATTTTTTATGATCTAATTTTGAAAAAAAAGGTTCTAAAGATGAAAATGATATAAAAATACCATATGGAATATATAAACGAATCATAAATGGAAAAATAGAAAATGATTTTGAAGACGGAGATCTTCATAATGTACGGCAGCTTATGCAACAACCCGAATTCTAGTGGTCTAGATTTTTCGCAAAGTTGCTAAAAACCAAGCCTACTGAAACCCGAGTTGGGTATCTGGTATCCTGCAAATAGGCAAAGATAAATATATCAGAGCTCAATAATTTATCTCACAGCGGGATTGACTAAAATATAATAGTAGGTAAATACTCACCAATATAATAACATTCTCTAAACAAGTGTCTTGCAGCTCGGAAGCCTCTGCCGTCTACTTAACCTATAGGGTGTTATGAGGAGGGGGTTAGAGCTAAAGTTCTGGTGAATGGATAAATTATACATTTCTAAGCTTAACTCTACATATACCTTTTTATTTCCATTTACTGTTATATTAGGTTTATTAGGTTTACAATACTCTCATCTCTATTCGTGAACCATGCCCATCTACTCTATAGTAGATTAAAACCTAATAATTAATGTCTACATATATGTAGCTATATGCCCAATGACCATATTGGTCCTAGGTACCACTCATGGTACCTTCCGCATCCTCCTCGAAAAGGGCTCCATCGTCTTGCTCCATAACTACATCTGTAAAGGACTGCTATGTAAGGCCTACAATATAGATACACCATCGTCTTGCTCCATGAGCGTTCCGTAGCTACATCTGTAAAGGACTGCTTCGTAAGGCCTACAATACATATGCTCCACTACTTACTATGAAAACGTAAACCGCGTTCGCACTAGTCTATGCTAGTGCTTGGACATCCACAATGTACCACCCAATGCGTACATTGAGGACTACGTAATCGTTTGTCTACTATATGAATACCGTCAACAAGGTCTACCTTCTACTGAAGTCAGTCGGGGATTTTCTACATCCGTAAAGGACTACTTCGTTAGGCCTACAATGCAGATATTCTAGTTGGTCTTACTCTTTTCTTGTCGTGGCTATGGCCCCATGCAGCCATTCCTCAACTAAATCGAAAGACCTCTAAAGAGTTAAGTGGCCATGCCCTACTGCAAACAATCTAACATCCAATTGGTGGTGCCTCCCCATCCAATGTCTCGATAGTGAAAGAATCATTGGCCTGTTGGTTTAACTCTAGCCTTTCCTAAAATCTCTCATGGTCTTGATGCTGGCCAATATCCTCATGCGACTATCCTTAAACTTACTTGACTGGACGTACGAATACCTTACTCCGAAAACCAAGCCCTTCTGACTTCCTACAAAGGTCTGCTTCCTTAAGCCTACAATGCAAATGCAGTCAACGCATACTCTCTTGATGGAACACCTACAGACCTGCCTCTGGGGTTGCAACTTCATTAGGTCTACCCAAAGGGCCATCCTAGAGTGTCCTCACGTCCCGTTGAAGCCTCGTACTTACTTGAAGCCCAAAAATACTAAGTTGGACATGATTCTTCATTTCCAAAATCCATGATGAACTGCTTCATTAGGAGCTCCATCCTTTAAGCTGCTCCAAACGCATCTCAATTCTTTTATTAGACCTTAAGTCTAATCTTTTAATTTACGTTTAGTTTACTTTTCTTATTCTGTTGGCTGCATATTTACCCTAATTAGCATATTCTTGCCCTCGTCTCGCTTCTGGCTATTGTGAGACCACCATTGATCTAATAGGGAATGCTGTTGGTATTGCCACTTCTTGTTTATTAACTTAATTTAAGTCTTATGTTTATTAAATAAGCATCTTTTGTTCTATTTGATTATTAATTTAATAGAAATCTAAAATAAGCTTTTACTATTTATCTTTGCTATCATTGCTTATTTATTCAAGTTCCCAAATAAGCCTTTCTATTCTTTTACTTAATCATAACTTATGTTATAATTATACTTGTAATTGTTACTATTATTTCTTTTAAAATCTGTATATAATTGCAAGTGTTTCTTTTCTGTTCTAGTCTGTCTTCTTTTATTGTGATATAGAATTCTTTTTAATTCTCTTTTGTTATATAATTAACTTATCATAATAACTGTCTTTTTATATAGTCTGCGTGGTAAATGCAGACCTAGGTTCGTTTATTGTTCACAACCTTAATTTCTTATCTAATAATTTATTTGATTCATTTCATACTCTACTTTATTATCTTTTATTCAAGGAAGTAACTCTATTTTATTTGGTTGGTTGTGAAAGCTATACTAAAATCTATTTCCATAATTTAATACTAAATAATACTATAAACAATAATTCATGACCGCAAGATATTTATTTTATCATTTTGGCTAGTGTAAAATACAGTGGTCCCTCTAATTTACACTAGTTCCATTTTTCTTTCTTTTTATTCTTGTAGTAACATTTATCATTATCTTTTGATTACTAAATTATAGAAATGTATTCTAGTTTCTAAACCAACCAATTAATCTATTATTTACTCCCCAAATTAAATTATCAGATAAATTTATTATTTCCGTTTAGCGCAATTTATTGCAGAACTCCACTTTTCTAATTTTCTTCTAAATTTCCAATTTTCTTATTTTACATCTACTTCCATAAAGTCTAGTATTTTAATTCATAACCGCGAAATCTCTTTCTAACTATATTATTCATGTAAAAGGGGAAAAAGGAACCAGTATTAAAGCTAAATTATTACTTTTAAAATAGATGTAAATAACTGTAAATTTCTTACTTTTAGGCCTACGCCTTTTCTAACTGTCAAGCCTAATTAAATATAATAAAATTTACAGCGTTTCCATAAATAATAGAACTAATTAATGGAATAAATTATCTAACGAAAATTCAACGATAGTATATATTATATATGTAAAAGAATATAATTAAATCCACTCACATGTCGTCCTTAGCTTCAATCTCTATCACTTTTAATTTGCTACACTTTTCTCCGCTTTTCCCCTTTTTTAATTCGCTGTAAATTCCTTGATTTTTTTCACAATTCTACTATTTGCTTGTATGTATATCCTTGCTTAATTTTTTTTTCTTTTTTCGGAGAAAGATTTGATTGATAGAGAAGAAAGGAAGAGGGAGAAGAGAAGAGGCGTTTGTTGTAAATGACAGCAGCTGATTTAGAGCAAGTGTGAGCCAGGGTTAAGTTACATTCAATTTATAGGTGTATTGAACAACTATGAACCATCTGATTAATTCTAAAAACAATCCTCGCCATTATTATTGATTTGTTTACGTTAGCTTATAACATATAATTCTCCAATGTTATTCATTTATTCCATTATTATCGACCATATTAATTCATGTTTCCTTCTATATAAGATTTTCCCATTAATTACCCAATTAATTAGATCATGCATGCATACATACATACATACATACATACATACATATATATATATTTGTGTGTATCCAATATTAATTGATTCTTATACGTTCTAAGTTTTTACCTATTTGAACACGTCAATAATACATCTATTAAATGATTGTATATAAAAATTGTACTTTTTAATTTATTCTTATTAACTTACCTTCATCATTAAATTAATTACTCTCGTTTGATTTTTGTGCGCATTCCAATTCTTTTTTTCTTTTTAACTTGGAAACAAATAATCATATAACTGGTGTTTTCGTCTAGCTAATTAACTTACATTATTAGCTATTGTAACTGTAGGATCGATTTCACCCTGGAGGGAGAGGTGAATAGGGTGATACTAATAAATGCAGAAATATATAAAATAATCACAGCATAGATAATAGCAGAATAATAAAAGCAGAAAATAGAACAACATAGATTTACTCAGCTTTAGCAAAACCCCGTCTACGTGCTGCCCACAAAGTTTCTACTATAAATTAAGTAGTCAGATGCTTACACACGTAAATTCGCGACACCGGCTACTGACTAACCTAACTCTACGCTCAAACCCTGCCACAACTCAGCAACCGAGTTGCGAATTCTCGAACTACACCACCGTAGTTCGTCCCCTGGTCACATGACTAGAAAATTATAAAAATTTAAAAAGAATTACTAAATAAAAACAACTCCAAAACAAGAAACCCTAATTTAAAATTAAAGCCCAATGATAATTATAAAATCGTCCAAAGAAAACAAAATGCTGTGATAAAAAAATGTCCTTCTTTTCTTTGGTTATTTCTTCGGCCCGTATCTCCTTCGTTCAATCCTTCATTCCTCTTTCATGATTTAGGTAAATTTGTTGATTGAAAGATGATCTTTCTTTGGTTTATTTGGTCAATCAACTTGTCGCTTTGATTTGCATACGGCCGCTTCTCAATCGAGTTCGAATTGAATGAATTGGTATGCGATTTCCATTATTTATTTTTGTTGATATGCTTGAACTCAAAATGCTCTTTAATGTCGATGATGTTATTGGTATTTACAGGGTTTAATTCCCTAAATTTTCGATTGAATGAATTTGTTTGATAATTTTTCTCTACCGTTCGATTTTGCTTGAGTGTATATGATTTGATTGGACTAGTTCAATTCATATATTCTTTTGCTTGATTGTCATAGCTTGCGTTCTTTACTCTGTTGACATCTCTGATTTTGGCACTTGAATTATAAATAATATTTTCTGATTTTATGATACTAGAATGGTTCACGATTTGCTGGCAATCGACTTGTGGTATTTGAATTTTTGATATTTCCTGAACTTTTTCAATTGGCTTTGACTTTGGCATTTAAAATTGATATGTTTAGTTTGAATTCCCTACAATATTGACTTTGTTCATCTGTGTTTTACCTACTAGTTACCTTCCTTGACTTATCGAACTATTTCTGCCTCATGTAGCTTGTCTACATTGTTGTCATATATGCGAGTGCACTCTGTTTCACTAGCTTGCTTGGTTCACTGGAGATTTTGTGCATATGTTTGGTTCAAGGATAAAAAGATAATTGGTCAACTTTTTTTTCACAAATCAGAATCAAAATCAATATTTATTTTCTTATCACATAACTAGCCAATTTAAGTCAGATTATAGTGCAGATTTTCACATTTAATAAATGTTTCAAAATAAATATACCATTACCTATTTTACCTTTACGACAATTTTTCTTTGTTGCCCATTGTGGTTCTACCACCATTATACTAGGCTAAGAAACTTTGATTTGTCACCCGTCGTGTGCCTGAATAGCCAGAATCCAGGTAACACTGTTGTTGTTCCTTAGCCTGCCACCACACCTACACGAGAAAAGATTTTATGACCTATTTTTTATAATTCCATGGTTGTTAGTGGCAAATGATTTTGAAATATATGTTCGTGTGGACCCAAAACTATTTATATTTATTCTTTTGGCATCTAGATTTGTTTGACTTTCATGGATTTTATATTCATGCCCTTTGGAATCCAAATTGGAATGGTTTTTACGTGTTTGGGTCTATACCAGCAATTATTTTGACTGTGTCCAATTTTTCTACAAATTGTACACTCGGATTTGTCTTGATTAATTTCGCTTTAACTCGTTCAAATTGATTATACCCAAGTCCTTGTCTAATAGATTGACAGTTTGTTTCCTTAGTAACATATTTAGTGATTTTTCTCCTTTGAAAATTTTTCCTAAAGTTGTAGACAATTGTTGGACTTGTGTTTTGTGAGATTCATTTCCATTCAATAATTGTACGCACCTTTAATGGAATTTTCTCTCCTCGTGTTTTCACTTTCTTTCAAAATCATAATTTCATTTTCAAGTGATTTGATTTCTTCTTCAAATGATGGACACTTATCACACTTAGGGCTCTTATTTCGATAGTTTTTAACCAATTGATCAAGCTGTTTATTTAGTTCTATCAAACTATCTCTTTGTGATTTAATTTTAGCATACTTCTTCCTAAGTCGTTCAAAACAGCCATTTACTTCGTAAAAATATATAAGTAACTCCGAATGAGTAAGTTTTGATACCTCGCTTGGCTCGTCATCATCACTATCAGTTATATCACCTTGGAGACATAGATCTACTTTTTCACTCTCACTGCTAGTGCTTTTATTATCATCATCACTTTTATTCCACGTGGCTGCAAAACTTCTTATTTTCGATTTCTTTTAACGACCAAGTCGATTCTGGGGATAATTAGGCTTGATGTGACCAAGTTTATTGCACTTGTGACAAATGATCTCTTTCTCTTCTGAGTTGTCTAGAACTTTAACTATTCTGCTTTTCAATTGTTTATTTAGAGCTGGATTTCCGTATTTGTGGTTCCACCTTTTGAATTTCTTTATTGCTAGCACCATTTATGCTGCACCATTATCATCGTCGTCATCTTCACTTTCCGTTGTTCCTTTAAGAGCTATTGATTTCTTTCGAGTATCGCCACCTTCATGTTCTTCATTGAATTTCATTTCTAGCTCATAAGTGGTGAGATTTCCGATGAGTTCTTCGACTTTGATTTTTTTTTTCAAATCTTTTGATTCTTGAATGGCTGTTACTTTTGCTTCAAAATTACATGGAAGGACTTTGAGGATTTTTCGAACTATTTCCAACTTTGTGTATGATTTTCCAAGAGCTTTTGATTTGTATATGAGATTAGAAAGTTGTCCATACATTTCTTTAACATCTCATCCTTGGCCATTGTGAAGTTCTCATATTCGCTACCAAGCATGGCAAGGCGAGATTCTTTGACTTGGACATTCTTTCGTGAGTCACTTCCAGTATATGCCAAATTTCCTGCATAGTTAGACAATGTGAGACATGATTAAATTCAATTTGATCTGATGAACAGATAATAGAATACATAGCTTTAGCATTAGCATTATTTTTTTATTTTCACGGTCTATCCCTTGATCCATCGGTTTTTCAATTTCCTGATTATCTACCATTATAGTTGGTGTCCTATATGCTGTCTCAATAATATTCCAAGCATCAATGGTTTTTAGAAAGAATTTCATTCTATTTTCCAGTAAGCATATTCATTGTTGAACATGGACGGCCTAACTATGGACTATCCCTCAGCAAAAGCATTATTAAAAGAAGCCACTTTAAAAAAATCAAAATTTTAAAACAATAATTTGTTTTTGGAAAAATCAATTTTTTAAAACCAAAAATCGACGTTTGTTCCTAGCTCTGATAGCACTTGTAGGATCGATTTCACTATAGAGGGAGAGGTGAATATGATGATACTAATAAATATGCGGAAATATATAAAATAATTGCAGCACAGATAATAGCAGAATAATAAAAATAGAAAATAGAACATCACAGATTTACCCAGCTTCGACAAAACCCTGTCTATGTGTTGCCCCCTAGATTTCTACTAGAAATTAGTAGTAAGATGCTTACATACTTAAAACTTGCGACATTCGCTACCAGCTAACCTAACTCTACACTCAAAACTCTACCACAACTCAGCCATTGATTTTCGAATTCTCGAACTACACCACCGTAGTTCATCCCCTAGTCACACGACTAGAAAATTACAAAAGTTTAAAAAGAATTACAAAATAAAAATAACTCTAAAACAAGAAACCCTTATTTAAAATTAAAGCCCAATGGTAACTATAAAACTGGCCCAAAGAGAACAAAACAATGTGATAAAAAAATGTCCTACTTTTCTTTGTTTATTTCTGCGGCCCGTATCTCTTTCATTCAATCCTACATTCCTCTTTCACGATTTAGGGCTTTTGGAAATTTGAGGGTACCGATTCAAAATTTTTGATTGAAAGATGATCTTTCTTTGGTTTATTTCGTCAATCAACTTGTCACTCTGATTTACATACGGCTTCTTCTCGATCGAGTATGAATTGAATGAATTGGTATGCGATTTACTTTATGTATTCTCATTGATATGCTTGAACTCAATGATCTTTAATTCCGATGATATTGATGGTATTTATAGGGTTTAATTCCCAAAATTTTGATCGAATGAATTCGTCCGATAATTTTCTCCACTGTTCGATTTTGCTTGAGTGCATATGATTTGATTGGACTAGTTCAATTTGTATATTCTTTTGCTTGATTATCACGGCTTGCTTTCTTTTCTCTGTTGACATCTCTGATTTCGGTACTTTGGATTAGAGATAATATTTTTCAATTTCATGATACTTGAATGGTTTAAGAGTTCCTGGCAATCAACTTGTGGTATTTGAATTTTTGACATTTCCTGGACTTGTTCAATTGGCTTTGACTTTGGCATTTAAACTTGATATGTTCGGTTCGAATTCCCTACAATATTAACTTTGTTCATCTGTTTTTTTCCTGTTAGTTACCTTCCTTGACTTATCGAACAATTTCTGCTTCATGTAGCTTGTCTGCATTGTTGTCATGTATGTGAGTGCATTCTGTTTCACTGGCTTGCTTGGTTCACTAGAGATTTGGTGCATATGTTTGGTTCTTGATGTCTTCATGTTGCATACGCACATTTTGTAACTGAACATTTTGTAGTCTTTCTCGTATATTGAACTGCTTCCATTGTATCTCATATTGCCACTACACATGTATATATGCTGTTATCTGCTTCGAGCTAGATCATGCTGCTCATGTTGCCAGGTCTGGTTGTTTTGTTTGTTCATTAGCTTGGTCTGGTTCCAATTTTGTCAGGTCTAGTTCCATATGAATTTTTTTATGCATAACATATATATGTATAAAGTGTTGCTCCTTGATGTTGATATCTGACTGCATTTGTTGTTTCATATTTTATTTCGATTGACAAGTTTCTTTGCACCAGACCATATGCATATGTATATACAGTATTACTCTTTGATTTTCTAGTCTATCATTGTGCACTTGTCTGGTGTGCGAATTCTGCGAGTGCAGTTCATTGTTAATTTGGGTCTGGTTATGGTTAATACTTCATGTGTGCTGTCATGTGGACCATTGACTTTTGAGGCTGTGTTGCTTGATTATTTTGATCGAGCATTTTCACTTGAACTTGAAAATTTTGTGATGTTTTTGTATTGCACCTTAGTTGAACCTAGCTTTAGCTCAGGTTTTGACCTTGTGCTCATGTGTGACTTTATTTGTATTGCACTTGCGTTGAAACTAGCTTTTGGTGGGGTTTGACCTTGTGCTCACCTGTACCTGCAATTTTATCAAGTGTATATCGGTGTGCACGGCCTTGTGGCATGTACAATGATATACTGTGCATGTCACAGGTTATTCGTATTTGATGAATTCAAAATTAAATGATGACGAACAACCCAAATAACCAAGGAAAATAACCTTTTCAAAATACACATTTTATTTTACAATGAAAAAACTATTTCCTTTTCAATTTTACTACGTCAATGTTTATTTTGCAGATAATCCAGATGCTAGATTCAGGCCGGAGCAAAGTCGAAGACAAAATACGAGTGAATGAGTGATACGTAGTGAGATGAACATTGTAAGGTGAAATTTGAGATGTAATTGAAATTGTATTATAATTGAATATATATATATATATATATATATATATATAGTGAGAGTACAAATTTTGTACTATTCAAAAATTATAATAATATATTTGTTTGAATAAAATATTTGTTTGAATTTAAATTCTGTATTATTTATTTTATTCAACAAATGTTTATTTAATTATGTGAATAACAAATACATTTAAATGAATATATATATATATATATGTTTATTATCATCAAATAAAAATCATATACTAGCATATTCACCAGTAATAAGGGCATATTCTTTGATTAATTGACGCCCTTTTTAAAATGCACAACTGATTAGAGGAAGAGGACCAGGGCAGAGACCTGTTAGAGGAAGAGGAAGGAAGCTGATAAAGGTCAGAGGGAGGTGGATGAATATGATCAGGAGGGACATGCTTGGGAGGTGAAATAGTTGATAAGAGAGGAAGCACACAAGGAATAGAGGACGTAGGAGGGACAGGTGTTGGGGGAGCAAGCATGAGAGGAGCAGAGATGGGAGCATGGTGGAAGGACGATGAAGTAGGGGTCGAAGTAAGGGGAGGGACGGAGTTGACAGTTGAAAAAGAAAGGGGAATGGTCCCCATCGGAGAAAGGAAAATGAAACCTTTTGTTTTATTTAATCTTACTTTGAGTTCTTATTAATAACATAAAATTGAATAAGATGAAAAGGCAACATACATTAGGATACATTTAATGATACTGGTCTGTATGTAATTTATAACATAGATTGGAATAACAAATGTTAAATTTAGGAATATAATGGATGTTTACTAATAAAGAAGTCATTGTTATAGAATAAAGAAAGTAGAAGACATTGGAGTGAGAGACAAAAGATATATTATTCATTCTTGAGAATAGATATGTATTTACATTACATAGCCACCTTTATATAAAGGCTTCAGAGCAAAGGATTTAACCTATTCCACGATGTGGGACTAAACAAAGGAACATAAAAGCATATTCATTTTATGATTTACATATATTGTAAAACTCCCCCTTGAATATGCGTCTTCAAAATCTTGAATGCTCTGATAACTTGAAATTTTCCATTTCGAAACATGTATGATGATTGCTCCCCCTTATTATTATCTTGCTTGCATTTATCGATTCAGTCGATATTGTTGCCTCATTAAAAACCTCTATAAGGAAAACCCAATGGGAAAAACCTTGAAAGAGGAAAAGAGTGCAACTTGTGAAATCATAAATATCATATTAAAAATGATATTCCTTCTAGTTTGATATTCCGGGATCAAAATAATGCCTCATTAAAACCTTACTAAGAAAAACCCAATGGGAAAAATCTTAATGAAGGAAAAAGAGCACAATGACATATTTTATTTTCTTATTTTTTTTAAAAATAAATCTTGATACTTCTGGATCAAACTAATGCCTCATTAAAGACCTTACTAAGTAAAACCCTATGGGAAAAATCTTAGTTAAGGAAAAAGAGTACAATATAGTACGTCATATTTCAATAATTTATTGCATCAGATAGAGTTTGATACTTCTGGATCAATTTAATACGTTAGTAAAAACCTTACAAAGGAAAACCCGATGGGAAAAACCTTAGTCAAGGATAAAAATATAATTTTACTTAAATGACATATTTGAGATGTTATTTCTCGAAAAGACGTTGATTCTTCTAGATCAAGATAATGCCTCATTAAAACATTAATAAGAAAAACCCAGTGGGAAAAATCTTAAATAAGGAAAAAGAGTACATTATAGCTTATTTCAAATGTTACTAGGGAGTTGATACTTCTGGATCAAGATAATGCCTCATTAAAACATTACTAATAAAAACCCAGTGGGAAAAATCTTAGTTAAGGAAAAAGAGTGCATTATAAAATAATTATGGGTGCTCCCCCTGATTTAAAGTTTCCTATGAATTCGTATTCGTCTTTCGATAACTTAAATTGGTTATAAATACTTCTGGATCCATAAATATGTATCTCATTAATAATACAATTTTTTAATAGTTTCCTTCGATACAATCAAATTTTCTAAGATTGTTTCTTCAAATATGGTTTGCATTTTATGCATTTGCATGCTACTTTTATGAAAAACACTTCATGTGCTTTCATTTTTGTGCTTCAAATTAGTTTTGCGCATTGCAACTATACATCTTTCATGACTATTAAAAAATTTCATTACAACATTACTAGAAAGCAGGAAGTAATCTACTCATCTTGATGTATCAAGATTTTCATTACAACAATACTTAGAAGAAATTTTAATCTACACTTCATGTCTTTTTCATTCTTTATAACTACAAAATTTATATATATTCTTCAGAAATTTATATACTTTAATAAGTATTTGCATATCGCAACTATCACTTCAATGGATATTAAGAGTTTCATTACAACGATACTTAAAAATAGGAAGTAATCTACTCATCATGAATTATATCAAGATTTTCATTACAACAATACTTAAAAGTAGGTTGAAATCTACTCTCATTGTTCATCACATTCTTTATAACAATGAAAGTTATTTATATTCTTCAGGAATTTGTATACTTTCATTATTTAGTATGATTTTAAACCATATTTATACCTTCGGGGTATATTAAGCATTTCAAGTACTTTTGGTACTTTGCGGACTACAAGTTTAGATTTCTTATTAAGGATAATTTCATGATGGCCAATCATGTTTTTCTCTAATCCAGGATCTTTAATCCATTTATATACATAAGCGCTTTATTATTTATAAATTTATCATCGATGATTATTTCTTGTCAGTTCTAGACTTGATTTATTGAGATCTCTTTAATTATCATGTTTTAGGTACCTAAACCACTTCTGGGTAATTTGACAATCATGTCATTGGTCTCTTCAAGAGCACCCTTAAGTGTTTCTTCAAGAACACTCATCTCCATTATTTGGCATCTTTATTACTTACTCCATAAATAATTTGAACCGACTTTTGAACCATATTTCAGATGTGGTTTACAAATTTTGATCCTTCAGGGATTCAAATCTATACTGGAGAAAGTCTGCTAGGGATAATATTGATAATATTTAGCATCATTGTATATTTAAATATTTAACACTGATGATCAAAATGTGCTTGTATCCCTTTATCCTCCCTCTCATTGTTGACAAACATTGTCACATTAAATAATAATCATTTTTGGACTCTCATTTTGATCCATTATGATATTGCTACTAGCAAACGCATCATACATATTAATAATAGGAGGATAATTCTTTTATTAGTTGATAAGATGCATTCAATTGATATTGATTATTAGAGTTTGTTCTCATTCATTGATCTAAGCAATTGGAGGAATTTACTTATTGTGTAGATCATTTGAATACATACATGACTTCAGGTCATTCAACATTTATGTTGATTGAATTTTAAATCACTAATAATATTTATGCATAATCTATAATATGAGCTTATAACAAACTTCAGGTTGTTAGCTAAATATTTACATATATGGATGTATACATGCGTACACGTATCACATATATATTATAAAATTTTCATATTCTTTCTCATTTGAATTAGTGATTTTTAGAACAAACTATTACAAGGATCCAAACTATTAATATCTATTCATAAATCAATGTCAATGCAAACCTGTCAAAACCGCATGATAATGTTCAAAACATTTGGTTTGAAACCATATCGAACTTCTGGTTCGAACAAAATATACACACAACTTCAAGTTGTTAAGTTTTATTCCTCAATTATATCTCAAATATCAGTTTTGAACCTAATTATGATTACTTATCAAGGAGTAATTTTTAATTGCATATAGACAATTCTACACATCTCTATTGAGAGTTCTATAAAAAAAATTACAGCAAAAATAATAGTAGTATCTTCTGGATACTTAGAATGTTACAGATACAGATTTCCTCAGGACCGTATGTATAGCTTGCATGAAAATTATGATATGAAATATAGACTATCTCTTCCGGAGAATATTTAAAAATTATCTTCAGGAATTGATTATACGTGTAATATTTCTCACGTTTGATATAATTATAATGAAATATATGATACATGTTGCATAGCTCTCAAACTTTTAGGATCTAATCTAAACTAAATTAGGATCCTTTATAATCAAATTTCTATGCATTTATTTGGTTTAATAAAATTACCAAATATATAAGCAAATCTCTTCTAGAGATATGTTATCATTTCCTAATCTATTGTCTCTTTTACGGATATTTTATTATCACTACTTCTGGAGTGAATTTATCTCTTCTAGAGATATATATATGTACTATTGGAATGTCATATCAATGTACAATGTTTCTTTTGTAGAAATTACATAATTACTACTTTACAATAACATAAAACATCTCTAGTGGAGATTTTTGTTGTAACTATCTTTGAAATGACATATCAAACTTTAAATACAGTAACAAAATTAGATGCACGAAATGAAAGTAAGATACGAAGAGATAAAACCACTACTTTTGGAGTGTAACATTGATATACAATATCATTTGTTTTTGGATAAATTATTGTTATTACTCAAAAAAAAATCATTATTCCTTCAGGGAATATAGCATTTCTTTTTAAGGAATTGCAATGTAACAAAAATAAAATTCCTATAACATCTTTTCTAGGATGTTAGATTTTGCAATATAAATATAAATAAATCTCTAAAACATCTTTTCAAGAGATTAATATACACATACACATCCAATTATGTTTGAAATATCATATAACATAATATCTTCAGGATATTTGGTTAATATAGTGTAAATGTTAAGATATAAGGTAAGGTATAACTTATTTGGAGATTTTTGTAATCTCTTGAATGCAGCATCATTTTCTCATATGATTATTTATTAATTTTCTTTAACTTCTTCTGGAAGTTCAACCTTATCATTTTACATAATTTTAATAGAGCTTCGGGCTTCTAATTCATGAACTTCAAGTTCATTAATTTGTTATGAACTTCAGGTTCTTAAATTTTGTGTAAACTTCTCCCCTTTTTTTGTACCATATTGCTACAAAATAAAAGTCTATTAGAATTCGAGCTTGTAAAGTTTATCAAAAATCTTTTCATAATTCAAGACTTCAGGTCTTGGACTTTGAGTTATACAACTTCTGGTTGGAAAAAAAATATTTGCACAACTTCAGGTTGTTGTTCAAACTTATTTCTTTCATTATATCGAGCATTGTTTGCCAAAATGAATACACCATATAATAAACCATATGTCTATTCTTATTCCAAACATAAAAATACAACATCATTAAATTTACCATAGCCAGTGCATTTATGATGATATGGTAATTTAATATTTTACCATGACGACAACATTTAATGCATTTATGATTAAAAAAATGAATGCAATTTACCATTATCGTGGCATAAAATAGAAAATATTATCACAACGAATTGATTTCTTTACAAACAAATAAATCAATCTAACTAACTTTAGTTAGCAAAATTTAATCTCAAAGCTAAGTTTAATATACCCAATAATGAAATTAAATGAATACCATAAGAGAAACTTTATTTCTTAATAGTCAAAATTTCTAAAATAACTAAAATAACTCTTATATATATGTATATACATACATATATGTATTTATATATCCTTTTTTTATATATAATTCAAGTTTTTGCTCTTTTATTGAAACTTCTGGTTCTTTATTATAAGAAAACCTGAAATTTAATAATTTATGGAAACTCAAGCTTTTAGCATTATAGGAACTGCAGGTTCTCAACTTTTATTTCAAATGCTAGAAATTAAGTTTACCGTATATGTTTTCATTAAGTTTCCATTCACTTCTGGTGTACTAAATCAATATTAATATTGGATCTAAACTAATATGATCTTCTAAAGATGCACTATTCTTGTATATGTTTCTCTAAGAAATAATAAAATATTTCTTCTGGAAATATAAACAATATATATCAAAATAATTTCCAAAATCAAAATCCAAATCAAAAAGTTTTCAAAATGAAAACTTCATTTATCAAACATGTATATATTACTTAGATCTATATCACAAACCAAAACCTAATCAAGATAAATAAATTTATTTGAATCAACAACAGAAATTATCAAATTCAAAACTTGCTTTCCAAAATAATGAACTCAAAAAAAACATGCAATAATAAGCAAGTTTGAAATCAATTCAAATCCAAATTTAAAAAAACAAAACATTTTATTTTTAAACAATGTACAAATCTTAAAGGTATATTATTTGGGTGTGATTTTGAGATCTACAATATAATGAGATCAGAAAAATAAGAACAAAAAAAGTCAGATCTATTGTAGAATGAGATCTGAAATATAATGACAAAAATACATGTACAGTGGAATAAGATCTATAATTTTAGATCTATGACAAAATAAGATCTTGAAAGATAATATATATTAAAACTTAAATCCAAATCTGAAAAATTAGAAAATATATATATAGAATTGTGAAACAAGAATACTTAAATGTAGATCTAAATTAATCGCAAAATAAATCTAGAAAATTTCAAACCTGATTTCAATGGTTGAATAAGAGGAAGAGATAGATCTGATTTCAGTAACTGAATAAGAGAAAGAGATGCACCTACATGAAAAAAAGAGGATCTAGTCTTCTGGATTAGAATTCCCAATACGTTCGAGAAAAAGATCGTGCTGATAACGTGTTATAGAATAAAGAAAGTAGAAGACATTGGAGAGAGAGACAAAAGATATATTATTCATTCTTGAGAATAGATATGCATTTACATTACATAGCCACCTTTATATAAAGGCTTCGGAGCAAAGGATTTAACCTATTCCACGATGTGGGACTAAACAAAAGAACATAAAAGCATATTCATTTTATGATTTACATATATTGTAACAGTCATAGGTTTGTTTATTTGAAATGTGTTTTAGCTTAAAGATTGATTACATGAATTAGATAACTTTATTTAGCAAATAATTTATAACTCTTATTGTATAAAATAATTTTATAATTATGTTTTAATACAACTGTTTTATTTATCTCCCCATTAATTATTGTCAATTTTAGAATTTAATATTAAAATTAACTGGAATTAATGTAATTGGAATCTTTCAATTAAAAAGAAATAAAATGTTAATCGCAGTTAACGGTGTTTAATAAATGAAACATGCATTTGTATAAGAAAAAGAATAGTGTATAAATTTTGTGGAATGAAAATTATCTTGCATTAACAATTGTACATAATTGAAACAATATATCAAAGGGTTCAGGGTTGTATCAAAGCATTTATGTGACAGTTACAGTAATTAAAATGGTAAAGTAAAACTTCTAAATCATTTTTGTAATGCACAGATAAATATATGCATGAATTAATAAAATTTATTTGAGTAACATAAATCAATATATAGATGATTGGTTGATTAATTGATTGACTGATTGATTGTTGCTTGATTGATTGGTTGATTGATTGAGTTAATGGAATGTGCACAAACTAACATAAAAAGAACATTTTAATAAAGAATTAAATGATATAAATTTGTGTATATGTGGCATTAATGAAATTAATTAGGTTGAAAATACATTTAGAAATTGGATTTCAAAGGATTGTTTTACATTGATTACCTGTCATTCATTTCTTATTAATTAATACCCGCCCGTTGAGCCTCATTTTCTTTTCATTTGTTCTCCTCATTTCCTAAAGCTTCTTCTTTTTAAACTCGTCAATTAAGTTACTTTCTCATTATTAAAGCTGTCACCTCATTTTCGCTGTTTACACTTCTCATTTCCAATCTCCTTTTTTTGAAGCCATTTTCAACATGAGATTTCATTTTTTTTCCATTTCTTCACCTCCCTTTCCCTCTCTATCCTTGTTCACTTTTCTTCTTCAAAACAACCTGAATTCAATGATTTACCTATCGAAGCCCATGAAACTAAGCCTAAATTTTTATTTCACAAAACCAAATCTAGACATTTCTTTGTCAAGATTTGACTACACTCCTCACTTTAGCAATACATTCAAACATTTCTTCTTCCATTTTTGTTTTGTCTTGCTTCATGAAATGGCAACCAAACCCTCATCCATTCTAAAATCCATGTAAATCAAATAAATATCTGAAAAACATGAAACTTTACATTGATGCTTCTCAACACTTACTTACACCACTACAAGTTGTCAAAGTCTAATTTTAATCAAGTTTGGATGGTTGAAAAATAGTTGGATAAGAGTATTTTCTGGTTTATGAACAATGGAAAAGTGGCTTGTTCAAAGAGTAATTTTGGGTATCAAATCAAATAATTATGGCTCAAATTTGTAGGGTGATTTTTATAATTCATGATCTATATTTTCTTATGCAATTAGATTTAAATCTGGTTTACTTGAGTTGAATTTGAATTAAGTGTTGTCGTCATATTTTTGAAAATAAATTGAATTTGAATTTTATGAGATGCATAATATTGGATTGAAAATGTAATTTAAATAACTTAAAATCATTGTCGAAATAAATATTCAAAATTAAAATCACTATTATGAAAATAAAGTTGGCATGAAAAGTTCTTTGTTTAGAGTTAGATATGAAATTTATGTTGAAAGTTTATATACGTTATGTTAATGAAATGTAATATTGAATAGTTGATATGTTTGTATTGTTGAGTTGATTTAAATTTTATTGCATGTGCACACCCAATAGTTGTTAATAATGGTTAATATGGCGATTATATATTTTTTTGACTATTGATTATGTTGAATATGCTAGTATATGATTTTTTTTATGATAATAAACATATATATATATACTCATTTAAATGTATTTGTTGATTTACTATTTTATTTTTCACAATTAAATAAATATTTCCTGAATAAAATAATAAAACAGAATGTAAATTCAAACAAATATTTTATTCAAACAAATATTTTATTACAATTTTGAATAGTACAAATTGAGCTCTCACTATGTATATACAATTTCAATTACAATATAAATTCGATTACATCATAATTTTCAATTTACATTTGCACCTCACTACATATCACTCATTCACTCATATTTATCTTCAACTCTATTCTAGATTGAATCCAACATCTGAGTTATCTGCAAAATACGCACCGACGTAGTAAAATTGAAAAAGAAATATTTGTGCAGTATAAAATAAAATGTGTATTTTGAAAATTTTATTTGCCTTAGTTATTTAGGTTGTTCGTCATTATATTTATTTTGAATTCATCTTACATGAACAACTTGTGACATGCACAGTGTATCACTGTAAATGTCATAAGGTCGTGCACATCGATATACTTGATAGAATTGCAGGGATAGGCACGCACAAGGTCGAACCCAATTAAAAGCGGGGTTCAACTCAAGTGAAATACAAATAAAGTCATGATATCGGCATAAGGTCAAACCCGAGCTTTAAGCTGGATTCAACACAGAACACAAGTAATGACCAAATCAAGTGCCAACAGACCACATACAAGGCAAAGAAGCAAAACTACTACATGGTGTAGCAAATATCAAGTGAAGGCCAGAAAATCAAGGAGCAACATCATGGATCAGTTCACACACAAACTCAGACTCAAGTGCATATGAACCCAGACAACAAATGCAGTAACAATATACATGTACTCGAGGCAACATGGAAGCAAGTGCACCATGCATATACATAAACAACTTGAAGTCGAACAAAGCTTCATCAAGTATACATGAGGAACATAAACGAGACATGTATCAAGACTTTAGGCATGCATACAACTCAACAGCTAGAGGATCAAGTGAAGTATACAAGCAAGTGCAGCCTCAACATGAAGTTCAACAGCAAAATGCATATGCTCAAGCAACAAACTACAAGTACACAAAACTGCAACCATACATAATTGTAACGACCCTAGATTTTATAATTAATTATCGTTGTTAAGTGATTAATGTTGACAGATATTTGCTGCTAGGAGTTTGATTCGGGTTGTAATTCATTTCAATGATTGGTTTAAGAGTTTAGGGCTTTAAATAAATATCTCTTTTATTTTAATTGGGCGTTCCCTTTTTATATAAAAAAAAATCGATCCGTCCCCTTTTCATTTTCGTTCAAACCTAAACCTAAAAATAAGCGAAAGAATAAAAATGGCGGCGGCTCTGTTCTTTTTCATTGTTCGAATCAAAAATTAGGGCTTTGAAAATTATTGGAGAGGCCAACGTCAATTTCTTCGATCCGGTGGAGGTTGCTTTGCCGATCGATGATCTCGTGCACGGCTCCTTCAAGTTGCGTTGAAATCAAGGTGAGTGAATTATCACTCACATCTATTTCACTCTTAGGTTGTTCGACTTTGTTGCAGTGTTGATGGTTTCTCTGATGTTTTTAATTTAATTGAATAAAACGGTGTTGATTTTGATTTGGTTCGGTTCCTTCTTGTTGACTTGCGGCATGTGAACTTCACTAGTTCGAATTCATGATTTCTACAGCTTGATTTTTAGTGAACCTGCATGATATGTTCCTTCCTTTGTTGGCTTGATACTCTGCCATCACCTTCACTGTTAGTTTGAAAGCTACTTTGATGACCACAGCTTTGAATAGTTTTGATATCTGTAACTGTGGTACTGTTTGATTTGAACTGCAAATGATTTTGAGCATTTGTCTGTTGGCATCGGCATTAATGTGAATTTTGCCTCTGCTTCATTTTGTTTATCACCTAACTTCGGCTTGTGATAACGTTTGGCTTCGGCCTTGACTATTTTAAACTTGATTTTGACTTGTTTATTTCGTTCTGAAATATGCTTGTCTGATATTGAACTGTTTTTGGCTTCCACTTGTTCTTTCCAATGTTTGACTTTGGAATCGGGTGGTAAAATATTTACTCACTTTTCATTGTTCTTTCACTGTTCTTTTCTTTGTTCCCTGCATCTGTGTATGGATATAGATACACCAGAGTTTAAAATGTGGATATAATTGGAAGTTGTATGAGCATAGATAGGCGTGTTAGCATATTTTGTAGACATTATATTGCCAGGATCTTTTCGCATGCTCTGTTTGGTTTCAACTTGTAAAAGTATGACCTTGTTTCAGCTTCAAAACGTTTTTACAAACTTTAGTTTTCGTGCATGTGTATGCTTTGTTATAGGGAAACATTCACTTTAAACCATTCACGTGCATATATGTACACGTTTCTGTTTCTACCCTTGCATGAAAAAAATTCACGCGCAACAAGTAGGTTATACCCAGGTTTATTTGCATTTACTTATACTTGCCTGAGAAAAATATGTGAGACCAATTCAGTTTTACCCCTACACGTGCCTTATATATGAATGTGTTCAATGTAATTCTGAAATGTGAGTGAAAGTTGGAATATATGTGTGTAGTTTACAATGTTTAAATGTTTACCACTTAGCTGAATAAGTACTTTGCATTGTTAAAATGTTGCTTCCTATAGTTGTTTGCGTACTTCCCAGCTGCATGCTTGGGTAATTATTTTTGCAAACGTTGAAATGTTCAGGTTGTCATTATACTTGTTAGAATTCACGTTTTCATCAAATAGTTCAGTTCAACATTGAAATGTTCATCTTTGACTTGGTTTTGTGTACTGCACTTGTGTGGTTTTGTGTGCTGCACTTGTGTATTGGTGCACTTGGGTTGCACATAGATTCACTGTACAGCCTTATCCACTGCTGCATTTGTTCTGATTGTTGCAACTGAGTTTTGTTGCAGTCTCGCCCTCGTGATCTTGTGGTGGCTGCAGCTTTTGTTGCAATTTGGCCCTTGTTGGTTTGTATTGCACTGACCACTGTATTCATGTGCACTTGGTCATTCGAGTTGAGTTGCTTTACAGTTGCTTTGAGGCAGTTTGCATATGAATTAGCTGTCTTGACTACTTGATTTCATTTGGATTTGTTTTTTTTGAATTCACTTGAGTTGAATCCGGTAATTCGGGTTTGACCTTGTATTCGTTTGTGAATTTTCGTTGTGTACTACGTGCACATTGTCCATGTCTGTCTACTTTGACCACCGAGGCCGTGACATTGATATTTGAATCTTCATTGATTTTGGTTCGTCGATCTTTTGGGCACATCATCACTGTAGTGGCAAGGCAGTGCACGCAAGCGTGTACTGCAGCCACACGGTACCATTGAGCTTTTGTGTACATCATCACTGTAGTGGCAAGGCAGTGCACGCAAACGTGAACTGCAGCCACACAGTATGGTTTTTATGATGTTCTATTTTGTTTTGATTTATTGATCTTTTGCATATTCCATATGCTGTAGTGGCGAGGCAGTACACGCGTGCGTGTACTGCAGCCCTGCCCATATTGTTATTTCAATTGATATTTCAATTGTTTGACCTGTTTCATTTATTCAATTCAATATGATTTGAATTGTATTTTGATTGGTTTAATTTGATGAATTTGTCGTTATTGCCGTTTAGGCAATTCTATTGTTTTCCAAATTATCTTCATTGATATTCTTTTCACTTATCTTTGTTGATAATTTGAATTTGCTGATTTGTTGTTTAACACTATTACGTGTTATATTTATCGTTATCGGATTTCTTTATTTAGGGATCAGATAGGTGAATTTATTTTGACTGTCGTCTAATTGTTATTTAATTATTATTGCTTCCGTGCATTAATAACTGAGTTTGAATTAGACTTACCCGTGTATTATTTTCTTTTGAATGTAATACTCGGGTCAGACCGAGTTATTACAGGTTGTAGATATCTTGATTTGGGTTGCTGTTAGAGCTATGAAGTCTTTTCATACCTTTTGGAGTAGTCGTCGTCATTTTATAGTAGTCAGTGAATTTGTATGGGAAGATATGTATTCATGTATATTATATACGATAATGTACTTGTATATGTAACTTCCAGAGTCGACAGTTGTAGTTGTATCATATGTACTGTATCACATGTATTGTAACTGACATCTGTGTATATATATGAGACTTTTTGTTATCTGTGTTCTGCATTTAGATTATCTGTGTTATTATTATATTAATTGTCCTAAACTATTATGAACCATCGTAGTTCGTTTTATACTGGAATTGGGTATGTCGATGGGAGTAAATAAATAAGAGATGAAAAACAAAGATATATACCACTCCTACCGAGATAACCAATACTACTGTAAGGCCTAACAACGGATGGCCGCTCCTATCCAGCCTTATTCTTCGTAATAACGGACAGTATTTCTTTTAATACTCTTTGTTATTGTGAGCATAGAGGTGGGGCGTCACAGTTGGTATCAGAGCGAGGTTTATGGACATAATATAAAACATAACTTAGATGGAACATGTGTTACAACTATTAGTCGATGTTTTATTGTTCTTTGAGCCAAAACTAAAGTTTCGAAAATATGTTGAAATTTTTAAATATCTTTGTTTAAAAATAAAAAGTGAAACCGTGTTTTGATGATTGATTGAGCGTGTTCTGTTTATCAGAGTGCGCAGCGGAAACAGTGACTGTCTTCGCTGACTACGGCTGATAACCTTTTTGATTTGAAAATCAGATTATGAAATTGAAGTAAATTTCATTTGTTGCTTACATAACTGTTTATTTTGTTTTCTTTGAAAATTTCGAATCGATTTGAGGATTCGAAGCGATTGCCGTTATGTGAATTTGTTGAGATTTTTGCTGTTTAAGAATTATCTTCATTGAAGATATATTTGAATGATTTCTTTGTTCATTTTGCGATATACGTGCAAATTTATGTTGCACGTTACTACATTAATTTTACGTTGAACCGATGCTTGGTTATGAAACGTATTTTGTTGCCGTTATTTTTATAACGGGATTTTCACACTGATGCTAAGTTTTTGAAGCACGATGTTTTGTTGACATTTAGATGAATGAAAATTCTCTAGTGTTACATTTTGATGCAATTTATTTTGATGAGATTTTGACGTTTAAAAATCACTGTCGCTTTGACTTCAGTGACCGTCAAATTTTAAAGTGGATTTTCAAGCGGTTATCCACAATGATGATTTTGAGATCCGTTCTACGGTGTTTTGAGAAGTGCAATTTCCTTGTCGAAATTATCACTAATGTTGCTGTTTTTATCACGGATTTGCAAATCGTTTTAAAAATAAAATTGTTTTCAAAATATTTTATGGTCTACGCTTTCGAAAGAATGAGGAAGCGATTTAAACGTTTCAGCAAAATCGAGGACTATGACCTCTTTCTTTTACTGATTCGCTTAATTCCGGACTTGTCCGTTTGAGGACGTGAAATGTTATTTTGAAATACACAATTTTGCACTTTCAAGGAAACGATGAAGAGAATTAAACGATTTAGTAAAACTCGTGGTTATGGGACATATGCGTTTGCTATTTTGGTTAATTTCGGACTCGTTAATTGAAATAATTGCTGTTTTGATGATTTTGATGATTTTCGTGTGCTTTCGAGCCACTATGTTGGACCTTCGGGTCATATGTTGGACCTTCGGGTCAATACCAGTACCAGACCTTCGGGTCATTTGTTGGACCTCCGGGTCATTTGTTGGGCGCCAAAATTATGTTGGGTATTTGGTAGGCTTCGACCATTTGTTGATGCACGTGCGGCATAGCTTAAAAACTCGCCATTTGTTGGGATCGATCCACCTTTTATGTTGATTTTCTAGTTATCTTAATTGATTCTCGATATTTGTTGTTTTCAATTATGTGCAGGTAATTGGATATTTGTTGATATGGGTTCTGATTATCGCTTGTGATAATTAGATATTTGTGATTTGATTATCGTTTTTGATAATCGAATATTTGTTGTTTCTGATTATCGTTTTTGATAATCGAATATTTGTTGATTCTGATTATCGTATCGATAATTAGATATTTGTTGATTCTGATTATCGTTTTTGATAATCGGATATTTGTTGATTCTGATTATCGTTTTTGATAATTGGATATTTGTTGATATGAGTTCTGATTATCGCTTGTGATAATTAGATATTTGTGATTTGATTATCGTTTTTGATAATCGAATATTTGTTGTTTCTGATTTTCGTTTTTGATAATCGAATATTTGTTGATTCTGATTATCGTATCGATAATTAGATATTTGTTGATTCTGATTATCGTTTTTGATAATCGGATATTTGTTGATTCTGATTATTATTTTTGATAATTGGATATTTGTTGATTTTGATTATCGTTTTTGATAATCGAATATTTGTTGATTTGATTATCGTTTTTGATAATCGAATATTTGTTGATTTGATTATCGTTTTTGATAATCGAATATTTGTTGATTTGAGATTTGATTATCGTTTTTGATAATCGAATATTTGTTGATTCTGATTATCGTTTTTGATAATTGGATATTTGTTGATATGAGTTCCGATTATCGCTTGTGATAATTAGATATTTGTGATTTGATTATCGTTTTTAATAATCAAATATTTGTTGTTTCTGATTATCGTTTTTGATAATCGAATATTTGTTGATTCTGATTATCGTATTGATAATTAGATATTTGTTGATTCTGATTATCGTTTTTGATAATCGGATAATTGTTGATTCTGATTATCATTTTTGAAAATTGGATATTTGTTGATTTTGATTATCGTTTTTGATAATCGAATATTTGTTGATTTGATTATCGTTTTTGATAATCGAATATTTGTTGATTTGAGAGTTGATTATCGTTTTTGATAATCGAATATTTGTTGATTTGATTATCGTTTTTGATAATCGAATATTTGTTAATTTGATTATCGTTTTTGATAATCGAATATTTGTTGATTTGAGATTTGATTATCGTTTTTGATAATCGAATATTTATTGATTTGATTATCGTTTTTGATAATCGAATATTTGTTGATTTGATTATCGTTTTTGATAATCGAATATTTGTTGATTTGAGATTTGATTATCGTTTTTGATAATCGAATATTTGTTGATTTGATTATCGTTTTTGATAATCGAATATTTATTGATTTGATTATCGTTTTTGATAATCGAATATTTGTTGATTTGAGATTTGGTTATCGTTTTTGATAATCGAATATTTTTTGATTTGAGATTTGATTATCGTTTTTGATAATCGAATATTTGTTGATTTGATTATCGTTTTTGATAATCGAATATTTGTTGATTTGAGATTTGATTATCGTTTTTGATAATCGAATATTTGTTGATTTGATTATCGTTTTTGATAATCGAATATTTGTTGATTTGAGATTTGATTATCGTTTTTGATAATCGAATATTTGTCGATTTGATTATCGTTTTTGATAATCGAATATTTGTTGATTTGATTATCGTTTTTGATAATCGAATATTTGTTGATTTGAGATTTGATTATCGTTTTTGATAATCAAATATTTGTTGATTTGATTATCGTTTTGATAAATAAATATTTGTTGATTTGAAATTTCTGATTATCGTTTTTGATGATTAGATAATTGCAGTTTTGCGAATCGTGATTTTTGTTTTCTAATTATCCTTCTTGACAATTAGATTTAGCTGTTTTCTAATTATCATATCGATAATTAGATATTGTTGTTTTGTGATTTCTATATTCTAATTATCTAAGTGATAATTGAATATTGCTGATACTTGTAATTATTCAGTTTTGTTGTTTTCTGATTTCCTACTTGATAATTAGGTTTTGTTGAGAATTTGTGAATTTCTTTTATTGGAATTAAAAGATATCTTTGGTGTTAGTGTTCTTGACCTTTATTTCTCTAGCTTAACCAGTTTATGTTAGAGAAATAATTGTTATTGACGACTTTTTTTATGAAAATTGCGGGACGCAATTTTTATAAGGAGGAGAGTCTGTAACAACCCTAGATTTTATAATTAATTATCGTTGTTAAGTGATTAATGTTGACAGATATTTGCTGCTAGGAGTTTTGATTTGGGTTGTAATTCATTTCAAAGATTGGTTTAAGAGTTTAGGGATTTAAATAAATATCTCTTTTATTTTAATTGGGCGTTCCCTTTTTATAAAAAAAAATTCGACCCGTCCCCTTTTCATTTTCGTTCGAACCTAAACCTAAAACCAAGCGAAAGAATAAAAATGGCGGCGGCTCTGTTCTTTTTCATTGTTCGAATCAAAAACTAGGGCTTTGAAAATTATTGGAGAGGCCGACGTCAATTTCTTCGATCCGGTGGAGGTTGCTTTGCCGATCGATGATCTCGTGCACGACTCCTTCAAGTTGCGTTGAAATCAAGGTGAGTGAATTATCACTCACATCTATTTCACTCTTAGGTTGTTCGACTTTGTTGCAGTGTTGATGGTTTCTCTGATGTTTTTAATTTAATTGAATAAAACGGTGTTGATTTTGATTTGGTTCGGTTCCTTCTTGTTGACTTGCGGCATGTGAACTTCACTAGTTCGAATTCATGATTTCTACAGCTTGATTTTTAGTGAACCTGCATGATATGTTCCTTCCTTTGTTGGCTTGATACTCTGCCATCACCTTCACTGTTAGTTTGAAAGCTACTTTGATGACCACAGCTTTGAATAGTTTTTGATATTTGTAACTTTGGTACTGTTTGATTTGAACTGCAAATGATTTTAAGCATTTGTCTGTTGGCATCGACATTAATGTGAATTTTACCTCTGCTTCATTTTGTTTATCACCTAACTTCGGCTTGTGATAACGTTTGTCTTCGGCCTTGACTATTTTGAACTTGATTTTGACTTTGTTTATTTCGTTCTGAAATATGCTTGTCTGATATTGAACTGTTTTTGGCTTCCACTTGTTCTTTCCAATGTTTGACTTTGGAATCGGGTGGTAAAATATTTACTCACTTTTCATTGTTCTTTCACTGTTCTTTTCTTTGTTCCCTGCATCTGTGTATGGATATAGATACACCAGAGTTTAAAATGTGGATATAATTGGAAGTTGTATGAGCATAGATAGGTGTGTTAGAATATTTTGTAGACATTATATTGCCAGGATCTTTTCGCATGCTCTGTTTGGTTTCAACTTGTAAAAGTGTGACCTTGTTTTAGCTTCAAAACGTTTTTACAAACTTTAGTTTTCGTGCATGTGTATGCTTTGTTACAGGGAAACATTCACTTTAAACCATTCACGTGCATATATGTACACGTTTCTGTTTCTATCCTTGCATGAAAAAAATTCACGTGCAACAAGTAGGTTATACCCAGGTTTATTTGCATTTACTTATACTTTCCTGAGAAAAATATGTGAGACCAATTCAGTTTTACCCCTACACATGCCTTATATATGAATGTGTTCAATGTAATTCTGAAATGTGTAAGTGAAAGTTGGAAAATATGTGTGTAGTTTACAATATTGAAATGTTTACCACTTAGCTGAATAAGTACTTTGCATTGTTAAAATGTTGTTTCCTATAGTTGTTTGCGTACTTCCCAGCTGCATGCTTGGGTAATTATTTTTGCAAACGTTGAAATGTTCAGGTTGTCATTATACTTGTTAGAATTCACATTTTCATCAAATAGTTCAGTTCAACATTGAAATGTTCATCTTTGACTTGGTTTTGTGTACTGCACTTGTGTGGTTTTGTGTGCTGCACTTGTGTATTGGTGCACTTGGGTTGCATATAGATTCACTGTACAGCCTTATCCACTGCTGCATTTGTTCTGATTGTTTCATCTGAGTTTTGTTGCAGTCTCGCCCTCGTGATCTTCTGGTGGCTGCAGCTTTTGTTGCAATTTGGCCCTTGTTGGTTTGTATTGCACTGACCACTGTATTCATGTGCACTTGTTCATTCGAGTTGAGTTGCTTTACAGTTGCGTTGAGGCAGTTTGCATATGAATTAGCTGTTTGACCACTTGATTTCATTTGGATTTGTTTTTTTGAATTCACTTGAGTTGAATCCGGTAATTCGGGTTTGACCTTGTGTTCGTTTGTGAATTTTCATTGTGTACTACGTGCACATTGTCCATGTCTGTCTGCTTTGACCACCGAGGTCGTGGCATTGATATTTGAATCTTCATTGATTTTGGTTCGTCGATCTTTTGGGCACGTCATC
Source organism: Allium cepa (assembly GCA_030765085.1). Taxonomy (NCBI): domain Eukaryota; kingdom Viridiplantae; phylum Streptophyta; class Magnoliopsida; order Asparagales; family Amaryllidaceae; genus Allium; species Allium cepa. The sequence goes on along the minus strand of CM060941.1, from coordinate 292,540,209 downwards.
ATTGTAGTGGCAAGACAGTGCACGCAAGCGTGTACTGCAGCCACACGGTACCATTGAGCTTTTGTGTACATCATCACTGTAGTGGCAAGGCAGTGCACGCAAACGTGAACTGCAGCCACACAGTATGGTTTTTATGATATTCTATTTTGTTTTGATTTATTGATCTTTTGCATATTCCATATGCTGTAGTGGCGAGGTAGTACACGCGTGCGTGTACTGCAGCCCTGCCCATATTGTTATTTCAATTGATATTTCAATTGTTTGACCTGTTTCATTTATTCAATTCAATATGTTTGAATTGTATTTTGATTGGTTTAATTTGATGAATTTGTCGTTATTGCCGTTTAGCCGATTCTATTGTTTTCCAAATTATCTTCATTGATATTCTTTTCACTTATCTTTGTTGATAATTTGAATTTGCTGATTTGTTGTTTAACACTATTACGTGTTATATTTATCGTTATCCGATTTCTTTATTTAGGGATCGGATAGGTGAATTTATTTTGACTGTCGTCTAATTGTTATTTAATTATTATTGCTTCCGTGCATTAATAACTGAGTTTGAATTAGACTTACCCGTGTATTATTTTCTTTTGAATGTAATACTCGGGTCAGACCGAGTTATTACAGGTTGTAGATATCTTGATTTGGGTTGCTGCTAGAGCTATGAAGTCTTTTCATACCTTTTGGAGTAGTCGTCATCATTTTATAGTAGTCAGTGTATTTGTATAGGAAGATATGTATTCATGTATATTATATACGATAATGTACTTGTATATGTAACTTTCAGAGTCGACAGTTGTAGTTGTATCATATGTACTGTATCACATGTATTGTAACTGACATCTGTGTGTGTGTGTGTGTGTATATATATATATATATATATATATATATATGAGACTTTTTGTTATCTGTGTTCCGCATTTAGATTATCTGTGTTATTATTATATTAATTGTCCTAAACTATTATGAACCATCGTAGTTCGTTTTATACTGGAATTGGGTATGTCGATGGGAGTAAATAAATAAGAGATGAAAAACAAAGATATATACCACTCCTATCGAGATAACCAATACTAGTGTAAGGCCTAACTACGGATGGCCACTCCTATCCAACCTTATTCTTCGTAATAACGGACAATATTTCTTTTAATACTCTTTGTTATTGTGAGCATAGAGGTGGGGCGTCACAATAATTGTCCAAGCTAGGTGAAAACATGAAGACTACAGCTCCAAAGCATACATATATACATATGAAAATACACATGTATACACATAGACAGTGCATACTGCAATCTATATCAGACAATAAGGAGATAAGGCTGTTTACATTTCGACCCGGAAATTATGAACTGTGTGAAGCCTGTGTGTCAGAACAGTGAAACGATAAAAATCAAAATAGTATACAAGAATACAATGAAGACCAGAGGATTGCAACCAAGTCAATGAACAATACATATGACATAGTGACAGCAACCATAAATGAAGATGTCAAGGCCAGACTGCATGACTACAATCCATATATATACATAGACACACATATGTATACACACATGTATACATATATAGGCAATGCAACAGTGAAAAGAATAAGGCTCAATTAAAGCATGCAACACTTCAAATGCCATCGAGAATTTCAAACCAAGTCAAAGTTTTTTAACAAGTCAAAATGTTATAAAAATTTCAAGGTGGTCGAAGTCAATTTACAGTTATAAAAATCAGGGTAGTCGTGTTTCAGACAAAGTCAAGGCCGAATTCAGTCAGAGGTAAAACATAGCAGTGAAACTAGAGGCAACAGCAAAGCACTTCACAAAATCAAATGACCAAAGTAAGGAAAACGAATTAAACAGTCAAGATAAATCAACATCGTCAGCAAATTCAAAGCTGTGATGACCAAGAAAAATTGAACAAGCTAAAATCAAAGCCGTGAGAATCAAGCAACAAATTATACGAAATTGAAGAAGTCAGTAATCTTCTCAAGCATTCAAGCATAATCAAATGGCCGAGAAAAATCATCAGACAATAAAATATGAACGAAATTATAGGAGTTAGAATCCTATTTAAACCCAATCATCATTGGCTTTCAGAATTATCGAGTTCAGGAATATTAACCAATAAAACAAAAAGCATAAATCACATACCCTTAAAATTGAACTCGATCGAGAAGCAGCCGAAGGTAAGCAACGAAGAAACCGTCGATTAACAGAGAAACACCTAAACATCATTTGATTGATCAACTAAAGTCCGCAACTTCTAATTTACAAAAGTCCTAATTTTCGAGCATTGGAAAAGAGGAACGAAGACGAGCAATCTAAGCAGCCATTTTTCATAAAGAAAGAAACAGGTCGAACAAATAGCAAAGAAATGGAGGAAAAAAAAGTTTATCACTTAATTTACTTTGGGCCGACAAATTTAATTTCTTTTGGGCCTTTTATTTTAAAAATTAGGGTTTTTATTATTTTATTTGCTTTTAATTTGTAATTTTCTTTAAAATTTTGTAATTACTAGTCATGTGACTAGGGGACGAACTACGGTGGTAGAGTTCGAGAATTTGCAACTAAATGGCTGAGTTGTGATAGGGTTTTGAGCATAGAGTTAGGTTAGGCGATAGAGGGTGTCACGAGATTACATGTGTAAGCGTCTAACTACTTAATTTCTAGTAGAAACCTTGAAGGCAGCACGTAGGCAGGGTTTTGCCGAAGCTGGGTAAATCTGAGTGTTTTATTTTCTACTTTCATTATTCTGTTGTGATCAGTGATGCGATTAATATATATATTTTCACATTAATTTTTTATAATTATAGTATCATCCTATTCACCCCTCTCTAGGGTGAAATCGATCCTACAAGTGGTATCAGAGCTAGGAACAAAATCCATTTTTGTTTAAAAATTTGGTTTTTCAACGACCAATTTCTGCTTTACAAATTTGAATTTTTAAAATGACTTCTTTTAATAATGCTTTTGCTAAGGGTCGGTCCAATATTATTCCTCTTGTGTTGTTGGAATGGATTTTTTGAATTGAAAATTAAAAATGGAATTTTATTTAAAATCTGTTAATGTAAATGTTGGGATATTATTGAAAATGGATGTGGTATAATAGATGAGAAAATTGCTTCATCAATGCTCTCGCTATGCATATATTATATTCTCATATTAATCAAGATAATTTTAACTTTATCTCTCATTGTGAAAATGCACATGAAATCTGGAATACTTTAGATGCAATATATGGTGCAAAAGTCAACAATCATGAGAGGTTCCCATAATCAACTCAGAAACATGCTTGACAGGACTGGCAAAATGCAGCAGTGATGAAGATTCAATAGCCGATGAGATAAGTGATTTTCCAATCAATGATTTAGTTCTCTTGTGCCAAAATTAATTGAAAAAAAATAAATCTCTTATGTTTAAAAATAATAAGTGGGAAAGGGAACAAGATAAACTTCATCAGAAAAATAATGGTTGGGAAAATGAGCATAAAAATATTAAGAAAAATAAAAATTCTAATTGCAAAAGGAGTTTGAATCATGAAAAAGAATTTGCCCGTCTTCATGGAAACTTTCAAAAGTTAGAAAACAAAATTATAATTTGAGGGAAAAAACACTGAGTTGATTTGAAAAAAATAATATTTGCAAAAAGAGTTGTATAGTTTTAAGAAGTCAGAAATTTCTAAATGTGCTATTTTTGAAAATAAATTAAATGGGATCAATGAAAATTTCAAAACCCTTGAAAAAGAAAACGTGATTTTGAGCAAATCTGAAATTACTCAATTAAATCACGAGTTTGAAAAGGAGATAAAAAAAATCAAGTTTTTTGAAAAAATCGAATTTAAAAAAACTCCAACTCTTTGGAACCGAGATGCTTGAAATTGAGAATAAATTTGGAGAGCTTCAAAATGAAAATAAGCGATTAAAAATGAATAGTTTTGAAAACAGAGATAATAACATTAGTTGTTGTTCGAAGCTAATAAATGAAAATAAACTTTTGAAATCCAAAATTAATAAACTTGAGTTGGTCACTCGGAATTTTTTCACCGGACATAAATCATTAAATATACTTTTAGAAAATCAAATCTTCGAGAATAAAAGGAATGCATTTGGATTTGCAAAAGCGTCAAAATATGAACACACAACTAATAACATTGTTAAAAGGAAATGTGTGATAACCATTCCAATTTGGGTTTCAAAAGGCACGAATATACAATCCATTAAAGTCAAACAAATCTGGGTGCCAAAAGGAACAAATATAAATAGTTTTGGGTCTCCACAAACATGTTTTTTCAAAATCTTTTGTCACTAACAACCGTGGACCTATAAAAACAAATAGGCCACAAAAATCTTCTCCCGTGTAGGTGTAGTGGCAGACTAAGAAACAACAATAGTGTTCCATGGATTCTAGCTATTCCAGACACACAACGACCTGCAAATCAAAGTTCCTTAGCCTAGTACAAAGGTGGCAAAATCACAATGAGCAACAACGAAATATTATTGGTAAAGGTAAAAGAGGTAATGGTATATTCATCTTGAATGATATATTAAATATGATAATCTACACCATAATCTGATTTGAATCAGCTAGCTATGTGATAATAAAATAAATGATGATTTTGATTCTGACTTATTCTTATTTTTATTTCTGATTTGATTAAAAATGTTGACCAATCACTTTTCATCTTTGAACTAATTCATATAAATTTGTTTCGTCTTATGATGGTGTTTTATTAATACATGTGGATATATTTGACTTGATATTATATATTTTGTTTGCTTGTATACACGGTTTTAAATCCAAATTCAAGAGAATTTCATTTAAAAGATGTTAAAAATGATTTTAAGATCTTTTGGTGCACACTTCATGGTCTGGTCTATCAAATCCAACTAATGATAATTTCGAGTGAAAGGAACATTCAGATGCAGATAACACTGGTAATCTAGTTGGTAGAAAAATTACTAGTGAAATGTGATTTATGTTGACATTCATTAGCTGCATCGCATTTTCAAAGAAAATATCTACATATTTTTCATCTCAAATAATTTTCAAGTCAGCAGACATTTTTCTTGTAAAACCCCCTTCAAGAAAATGGTTTTATTGACCTTGATTCAGATTAGTCATTTTAGAAAATTTGATTTCATAATTATTTTTGGATATGATTTTAAATGACTACATTAACTAATATGACTCCCTACTGATTATCAAAAAGATAAACAGTGATTGAAAAAGCGATGAGTGTTGATATTAGTGTTGCGGCTTTTCTATTGATTAGAAAAGCACAAATTTTAATTAATTCTACAAGCGCACAGGCGTGTAGTATGCAGGTCGAACACAGAGAATTGTGTTTTAAAATATTTGAAATCCCTATTTAAATCTTAGGCGTGTTAAAAAAATTCGATGGTGGATCTTGAACAGGAAATAAAAACAATAATATACTCCGAATCGATTTCGAAACTAATCGAAATTGCAACCAAAATATAAAATTGTAAAATTCAGAGCAGAAAATGAAATTGCGGAAAAGAAAATAACAGTGCAAACAATTGAAATATTTATTAACTAACTGAAAAGAGTACAATAACTAAGAATAAGAATAAATAAATTGCTAAATCTAATCAACAATCCTACGTATTCTGTTCGAAAATAAAAACACTGCTGAATTTAAAATTAAACTTGAAGAAGAGTGATGGGGTAAGAGATGATTTTCCATCTGCATTGCTCTCTCTATTTAAAGACTTCAGCCTCCACAAATAACCCTACTATTTAGGTCCATGTGCTTGATATTTGGAGAAAAATAAGGCCACCTCACTTTGAATTGGTCTTTGCTTTGTTATTTGATTAACAAGTGGCCTTGCTTTGAGAGATTTTCAGGCTAATCTTTGAAAGTGTATTTTCGATATTTGCATTTGCCTTCTTGCATGAATAGTACACATGTTGGTGACGTGAGATACATTTCTTCATGAACAATATGTACTTTCTCTTCGAAATATTCGATACTCAAAATGTTGCACTCTTTTTTTTAGCGTGTCATTTGAACCATTGGACGACACAACCGATTAATTTCAAAGTTGCACTTTAGAATCTATAATCTGCAAAACCACAACAAAATACCCGTATAATACCGCTTTATTAAAACAAAAATATATGAAACAAACGGTTTAAAATGCAGAAAAATATCTTCATCAAATACCCTCACACTAGAACTTTATTCGTCCTCGAATAAGCAAGAAAATAAAACTAACTAAATCCTTTTTCGTAGGAAACACGATTGCATTGAGCGTATGCAACAAGCCGTTAAACCTCTGGGTGTCCCTAATAGGACGAGTGGTGTCTTGTGAGGGTTTTCAGCGGATACTACCCAAAATCCAAATGCATTATGTGATGATTCTAATGTACTACATGAATGCAAAATTTTAACAAATGGAGACTCGATTTACTTCAGAATAATTGCAACAAAATAATGTATATCAGTTTTAGTCAACTTCTAGAAACTCACTAAACACAAATTTCAATATAACTCAAGTTTTCATACATTAGATTCTAGTTTGGCCAGTTGTTTCGGTCGATAACATAGTGCAGCCATGAAATAAATTTTTCACTGTTAATCACAGTTTTTATCAAAATGGTATTTTTCAATTCCATTTGTATAACAAGCCAAATCAACAAAGTCAAGAAGTGTTTCGGTTTCAAAGCTTAGTCTCTCTTTACTAATATTTTTTTTACACCTAACTTTTGGACCAAGGTATACCACCCATACACTGCCTCGCGGGCTTACGTGAGAGTTGGGACAGAGCTTGGTGGATTGTGCAAACCGACGCTGACTATGTCAGAAAAGGTCGGTAATCCTTAGGTGATTATTTATTTAATTATTTATACACCTAACTCAGAATGCTGAGGCTAGATATATCATCCATGCACTGCCTTGCAGGCTTACGTGAGAAGAGTACAGAGCGTAGTGAGTGCACACACTTTCATAAGTATGCACACCTATTGACTCTAGGTGTTTCTTATTATTATTATTATATATTTTTATTTTTTTATTTTTTTATTTTTTTTGAAATTAACTAAAGAGAGTTATGCAAATCAACTTAGCACCACTTAACTTCAATGATTTGAAATGTCAACGCATGTACTTTAAATCTGCCACTTTTTTCTTAAACAAAGACTACAGTTTAGAAAGGATTTCATAACCATCACCTACGAATCCCCCTATATACTAACATCACTATTATCGCTTGTAATTCAACTTTTCATTATATTTTACATTTGAAATTAGTGATTCACCAAAATTTTCATCAATTGATGTCAACTGCTTACTTACTTTGTCTTGACTAATTAAAAATAAATCAAAGTCCTGAAAATGATGGGAAATGAGAAAAAAAATTTAAAGGAAATTCGAAAACAAATAATGAGATGATTTTTTTTAAATGATGCCACACTATGAAATATGAACAAACAGAATGAGATATGCGTCCCCCCACACTGGAATGAGGCAGTGTCCCAACTGTCAAATGGAATGCAAATGCAAATGTAAAACAGAAAAAAAAAAATATAACCTGATATGTACAAGATAGTGAGTGGCTCATGCCGAATAGATAGGTTCGTGAAGATCCACGAACTCGTCGTCCTCGTGTTGTTCAAACTCTAGAAATGGCTTCAAGCGTTGTCCATTGACCTTTGAAATGGAACTGTCCCTAGGATTTTCAATTTCAACTGCACCATAAGGGTATACTGTCTTCGCAATATATGGACCTGTCAATCGAGATCTCAATTTGCCCGGAAATAAATGAAGTCTGGAATTATGTAAGAGAACTTTCTGATCTACTTCGAATGTCTTACGAAGTATGGATTTATCATGATAAAATTTAGCTTTCTCTTTATAAATCTTTGCATTTTCGTATGCTTCATTTATTAATTCTTCTAATTCTGACAATTGTAATTTACGATGTGATCTGGCTTTTTCTATGTCAAAACTAAGGTATTTGATTACCCAAAGTGCGCGGTGCTCGAGCTCAACGGGTAAATGGCATGCTTTTCCAAAGATTAATCAGTATGTTGACATTCCTAGATTGGTTTTATAAGCTGTGCGAAATGCCCAAAGGGCGTCTATCAATTTAGATGACCAATCTTTTCTGTTGGAGTTAACCGTCTTTTCAAGAATTTGTTTAATTTGTCTATTGAAAATCTCGACTTGACCGTTAGTCTGCGGATGATATGGAGTAGATAGTTTATGAGTGATAGAGTATTTCTTAAGAAGAGATTCAAAAGCAAGATTACAAAAATGAGAACCGTTATCACTTATAATGGCTCGAGGTGTGCCAAAACGGGAGAATATGTTTTCTTTCAAAAATTTGACGACAACAACTTTATTGTCATTCGTTCTGGTGGGAATGACCTCAACCCATTTAGACACGTAATCTACTGCATGTAGGATGTAGAGGTTTCCAAAAGAATTAGGAAAAGATCCCATGAAATTGATGCCCCAAACATCAAAAATTTCGATGACAAGGATTGGGTTTAGGGGCATCATGTTACGTTTGGAAATACGACCTGTTTGTTGACATCTAGCGCATTTGGAGCAAAATTCGTGGGCATCACGAAAAAGAGAAGGCCAATAAAAACCACACTGTAACACCTTGGAAGCAGTTTTCTTTGCTCCAAAATGTCCTCCAAATGCTTGATTATGTGAAAAAGAGTGGATGCTATGGAATTCATGTTCGGGGACACATCTACGTATGATTTGATCAGAGCAATATTTGAAGAGATAAGGATCGTCCCAGTAAAAGTTTCGAACATTGGAGAGAAATTTTTGTTTATCTTATTTTGACCAATGGGAAGGTGTTTCATTTGTGACAAGATAATTTACAACGTCCGCTTACCATGCTGCACTGGAGAGCGAAAGAATTTGTTCATCGGGAAAATGATCGTTGATTTGAGAGTTATCGTAGTTTTCATGAACAATACGAGAAAGATGATCAACTACGACATTTTCAGAACCCTTTATATCTCGTATTTCTAGGTCAAACTCTTGAAGAAGGAGAATCCAACGGATTATGCGGGGTTTGGCATCCTTTTTTGTGAGTAAATATCGCAAGGCGGCATGATCGGTGTAAACTATGACCTTAGAACCTACGAGATATGATCTAAACTTATCGAGGGCAAAGATAACTGCTAAAATCTCTTTTTCTGTGGTTGAGTAATTCAATTGAGCTTCGTTAAGAGTTTTTTAGCATAATAGATTACTCGAGGAAGTTTATCGATTCGTTGACCTAAGATGGCTCCAATGGCATAATCAGAAGCGTCACACATTAATTCGAAAGGCAAAGTCCAATTTGGAGGTTGGATGATAGGTGCAGTCATCAAGATCGATTTGAGGGTTTCAAAAGACGTTTTACATTCATTGGAAAATTCAAATTTAACGTCTTTAGCCAGAAGATTCGAAAGAGGTTTTGAAATTTTTGAAAAATCTTTAATGAACCTCCTATAAAATCCTGCATGGTCGAGAAGTGAGCGAATGTACTTTACGGACCTTGGAGGAGGAATGCCAACAATAAGATCAACTTTAGATTTTTCAACTTCTAGGCCATTTTTGGAGATAACATGACCTAAGACTATTCCTCGCTTAACCATAAAATGACATTTTTCCCAATTAAGAACAAGAGATTTCTCCTTACATCGCTTTAAGACACATTCTAAACAAAGGAGGCATTGATCAAAAGATGACCCATAGATTGAAAAATCGTCCATGAATATTTCTAAGAAATCCTCCACCATATCAGAAAATATACTCATCATACATCTCTGAGAAGTAGCGGGAGCATTACAAAAACCGAAGGGCATGCGACGATAAGCGAAAGTTCCGAAGGGACATGTGAACGTCGTTTCGTGTTGGTCCTCTAGCGCAATGGGAATTTGATTATAGCCGGAGTAACCATCAAGGAAACAATAATATTCATGACCGGTTAAGCGTTCGAGCATTTGATCAATGAAAGGGAGGGGAAAATGATCTTTTCTTGTTGCTGCATTGAGTTTTCGAAAGTCGATGCAAACGCGCCATTTTTTTTTGACTTTTGTTGGAGCAAGTTCGTTATTCTCATTTTTGGTCACAGTGATTCCAGACTTCTTGGGCACAACTTGTATCGGACTTACCCAAGTACTGTCAGAGATAGGGTAGATAATGTTAATTTCTTCCTTTACCACTTCTCTCATATTAGGGTTTAATCGCCTTTGAGCTTCGTGGGTGTGTTTAGCCTCGTCGACTAAATGTATTCGATGTTCGATGATTGATGGACTAATTCCCTTAATGTCAGCGATTATCCATCCTATTGCCTATTTGTTTTCCCTTAAAATTTTCAAAAGTTGTTCTTCTTGGTCCTTAATGAGATCGGATGCCAAGATTACAAGGAAATTTCCTGAAGAATCTAAGTATGCGTACTTAAGAACGTTTGGAAGAGGTTTGAGGTCTAATTTAGGGTGTACTTCTTTTGAGGCTTCAGTAGACATCAACTGATTAAATTCTAGTGAATTATGAGAAGAGCAGAGCATATCATTTAATTCATAAACGTATTCATCTTCATTTAAATTGGAATTGAAATGATCTAGGCACATGTTAAGAGACTCCGTAATATCACTAAAATCATTTTCTATAATTATTTGGATCGTGTCCACTTCTTCTATTTCAAGATCCCTTGGTTGTCTGTTAAGATTGAATATATTTAGTTCAATGGTTAGGTGCCCAAAGGAAAGTCGGAGTTGACCATTCCTAATTTATGATAGCATTTGATGTTGCTAAAAATGGACGACCTAATATCAAGGGAGTCTGACTGTTAGGATTTGAGACAGGTGCGGTCTTTAGGACTATGAAGTCGACTGGGAAATAGAATTGCTCGATTTGTATCAAAACATCTTCAACTGTACCCAATGGTTTTTTGACAGATCGATCAGCTAGTTGAATTGTGATGTTTGTAGGTATTAATTCCCCTAGTCCAAGTTGATAGCACACAGTATAAGGCAAAAAATTCACACTCACTCCAAGATCGAGTAAGGCATGACTAATGTGAGTGTTACCTATTTTACAGCCGATTGTAGGAGAACCGGGGTCCTTATACTTGATTGGGGAGGGATTTGAAAGAACAGAGCTAGTATTTGCAGTTAGAAATGCAGTCTTAGGAGCGTTAGTGGCACGTTTTTGAGTACATAGCTCTTTCAGACATTTGGTGTATTGAGGAATTTGCTTGATGGTATCAAGAAGTGGAATATTGACTCGAACTTGTTTAAAGATTTCAAGAATTTGGTCAAAATTAGCAGGCTTCTTCTTTTTGTTGAGTCTATCAGGAAATGGAGCTATGGGTTTATAGACTCGTTCGGTAGTTTTTTCATTCGAAGAAGAAGGTGTGGTATTAGAAGGTGAAGATAAGGGCACTGAAATGTTGGGGTTGCTAACATCAGAAAGCGAAGAGTGGTTGGGATTGCCGACCTTGGATGAAAAATTAGAGTTGTTTGGATTGACAACGGTGGGTGTTGACTGAGTTTCATAATTTTGAACAAGGGAAGACGTGAGAAGGACGTCGGGGTTGCCGACATGGTTGTCCACCTTCTTTCCAGACCTTAATGTGGCGATAACATTAACTGGATTTACATTTTCGTCCTCACAAAGATTTACTCCTCGAGAGTTATACTTTGGATTCACTTCAGTTTGACTAGGCAATTTACCTTTCTCATTGATTTTGATGGAATCCTTCATCATTATCAATATTTGTTCATTTGTTTAGTGATTTGCTCAATTCTCGCATCTTGGTTAGTGATTTGTTCATTTTGTTTAGTGAGTTGTTTTTCCAATTGAGCAATTTCTTGTGAAGGCTGAGAAGGTTGGGATGATGGATTGAAGTTAGGATGCCTGTATGGTTGATTCAAAGGTTTTGCTTGAGGAGTTGGTTAAGAATTTTGAGCATTAGATGTTGGGGCTAGATAATTCGAATTTGGTATCATCGGATACATATGTGATGGATTAGCCACATTGTTATGATTTGACCATGAAAAATTGGGGTGGTGCTTATAGTTAGGATTGTATGTGGATGAATAAAGACTGTTTTGAGCTATAGCATTGATTTGGTCTTCTGTGTAGTAATGGGGTAGTCCTTCTCCTTCTTGAGGAGTTTGGGCATCTATACGAAGATGTGATGGGTCAATGGCATGTACTCCTCTGTTTGGAGTACGAATTAGAACACGAACTATTTCCCATTGCATATCCTTTTCTGAATACTCTTCTAAAAATTCCCAACCTTCCTCGTCAGTTTTTGCCATGAATTCTCCTCCGCACATTGATTCGAGTTGGGATCTTGTTTGATAGTTAAGCCCTTCATAAACGATTTGGCACAAAACGTGTTTAGGGATTGCATGATGTGGGCAACTATATAACAATTGATTGAACCTTTCAAAATATTTTTAAAAAGTTTCTCCTTCATTCTGATAGAATTGGTTGATTTTTGTTCGTATTTTCAGAGTTTTGTGAAAAGGAAAAAACTTTTTCAAAAATAGAGTAACGAAATTGTCCCAACTTTTAATTGAATTTTTAGGAAGAGAATTAAGCCATCTTTTCGCACTTTCTAGAAGTGCAAATAGAATAAGCCTTAGCTTGATGGATTCATTAGAAAGTTGTTGCATTTTAGTTATAGGAGCATATAACTCAAATTCACTAAGAAAATTCATATGCATTTTCAGACCCAGTGAATTTTGCTACCCCTTGGATAAAAGAATTTTTTAGCTCAAAATTATTTCCTTCGGCGGGTGGAAATGAAATAACCTAAGGTTGACAGTCCTAGTTGGATAACATTGGTCTCTAAGGGATAATGGTCGGTTCTCATGAAATTCATTATTTCCAACATGTGATTTAGGTGATAATTTTGGTGAATTGTGGTATGAACTGTGATGTGAACCGTGTTGTGAACCGTGATTGCTCATATCTGTTTGATTTGAAATTTCCGTTGATTTTTTTAATGAAATGTTTTGGCTTTCTAAATGGTTAAAATTATTTCTTGCCCAAATGCGCATAAACAAATCAAGGTGTAATAGCTAAAAGTAGATTTATAACAGTTTTTAGTTAGGCTCCTGTAGAGTAGAAAATTACTAACAAAGGGGTATGGTTGTCCGTCCAGTGCAACTGAGTAGTGCTAGTGATTCAAACTCCACCGTTTGTGATTGCTCGACCCCTAGAAACTTGTTGTTGAATGGCTGAGATTTACGGAGTTGGAGCTTTTTGATTTGTTTGATTGCTGATACTTGACGCTTCTGACTTGATTCACGTGAATTTAGTCTCACAATGCGGATGACACGTGCATTCGAATTTTGAGCTAGATTTCATTCTATACACTCATTTGACTTTTATGGCGCGAAAGCGCGAACTGCCGTTACGCGACGCTCCGATTTTTGACTCAATATTCAATTACCTTTCAAACTTCACTAAAATACTTTCATATGTTTATAAAACAGTTCAAACTCATTTTTAAACCATTTTAAAGAGGTTTAACATCCCATATACATTGATTCATTAATATAGAGGAAACTGATTTTTTGTGTGCTTATTGACGTGTATTTCCGTGACTTGCATATATATTCAACATTCACTTTAAACAACCTTTATCAACAATCATAACCAAACATATATGACATCCAATAGCATATAATACTATAGTTTAGGAGTTTCTCACCTTTGGTTTTTTTAAACGATTAACTAAAAATTCGTTATAGTTCCATTATTTGGTTTCCAAAGTCCACGATCCTTCAGACTTAAGCTCCTAGGTGACTTGATCAAAGCTTGGGGTGGCTTGGGGAGCTCACGGCCTAGGGTAGAGCAAGTAAGAGGCTCGGCCTTTAATGGAATAGGGTGGAGGCTGTGAAATGCAAGGAGAAAAGGTGGAGTTTCGGGATTTTTTTGAGGTGCTTAAGTGTATATAACTGTATATAAATTCAAAAAAAAGTTGGAATGAAATTCGCCATAATTTCTCTTAGGGTGGAAGCCATTACAGAGGAGGATAAAGCTTAGAAAGACGAAGAAGGAGATGAATGAAAATGAAGAGGAAAGTGTATGATATTTATATGCAAAGGAGAGAACGAAAAATATCTACGCATACATCATCTTCTGCATCACCATCACATGCACCTTCATCATCACAACCTCCCCCCATGCACAGCAAAAACTCCATCACCCATGTTCCCATCACTTCCATCACTTTAGGGTATGCATACGTTGACTTTTATATGCTTAAGAAGTAAGGAAACTTAAAATACCTTCTATATTTTATATTATATTCATATACTTAAATATATTTATATACGTATGTTTATGTGCATGTTCTCATGTTTGCACATGTACATGTGTATGTGTATGTGTATGTGTATGTTACATATCTCCACAATGTTGCACAACTTCCACCCGTTGTATCGTTGCCAATCCCGATTCCGATTTCCGGTCATACTTTCTCTTTTTAGTTAATATGCATTTATTTGTAAAAAAGTTTTGAAAATAAATTTTCTTATCATTCTTAACTAATTAAAATGATCATATTCATTTATGAAATCATATAAATTAATATTAATAATTATTTACGAAATTCTTGTTATATTGATAAAGCGAAACGAACATTTATTTAAAGTGATATACTTACGGGTCGTTTCATTTTATAAATTGTTATAATATGAAAATTATTCCGTTGGTATTTATTTAATTATTATTCCTAACTAGATAATTATATATGAGTTGTAGGCAACAAATTAAATATAATCTGAATTTAATAAATATCGCCTGTATATTCTTTTTTACGAATTGATTTGGGATTGTTTACCACCTGATTTGGAAATCTGTCCCAAAAGCATGAATTTAGAACATTGATTTGAATGAAATTTATTCTAGATCTGAAAATAGGTTGTATAATAATGTTATAAATTTGGATTATTATCCTATTATTGTTTCCACTGTGAGTTTAGATTTCTATCAATCCCCGATAATGCTTATGCTTATTTGCAAGTATGGTTTTATATGCTTTTGCTTGCTTAATACGAGCGAACTCGCTCATATTAATCATACTAGGGTGCATATCTTGGATTATATACTGCACTTTTATTTTTTTCCCAATGGGATGCCTCATCATTGAGATGAGATGTATATTTGATATATATTTAGGTTATATATTGTATTGTAAAATTTTTTAGACCGAGCCATGCAAAGGAGATGCTGCCAAAATTTTCCGTAAATCCGTGTGTTAGAAAATTTTTGAGGTTTTAAAATTATATAATTTTTATATATATATAAGTTGTAATTTTCGTAAAACTGATATCGTAGTGGCGTAATATAAGCATAGTAAAGATTTTTGTAAATAAGATTTTAAAGTTATAAGTTGATTGTTTTGAATAAAATGTATCAAATGTTAAACTCTATACTTAACCCCTTCTCGAGGACGAAATTTTTTGAGCGGGGGATAATGTAACGACCCTTATTTTTGTCTATTTTAAAATTATAGAATTTGAATAATTATTCAATAAAAATAGTTATAAATAAAAATTTAACGATTTATTATTATAGTTTATTAAATATAATATATTTCTTAAATAAACAATTCCGAAGGTTTTGGCGATAACAAATATTGAATGAAATTCTATATATTAAACGTATTTATAATCAATAGTTGGAATTGAATAATGAATTACTGTAAAGTGATAGTAGTTGTTTTATTATTTGAATTCATTTTAGAAGTTAAATTTTATAAGTTAAATAACTAGTATTTCTATTTTAGCGTTTTATTGGATAATTGAATTGTTTAATTTTTCTTGGGTTTTTCAAATAATTGAATCCTAAATTAAAATAAATGAAAATAATTTTTAAAGTTGATTTGAATTCTATTCAAATGGGAATGAAGGCCGTAAATTTTAAAATTGAATTTAAAGTGATTAAAATGATTTTTGAATTTTTTTATTTTAATTAACGAATAAAATAGCCATTTTGGCCATTGTCTCGGATTTCGACGAACTAGTTTCAATGAATCCACAATAGTGAATTATTACGGGATTTTAAGTTTTTTAGCGATCGGACTTGTCGTTTGGCCAGGCGAGCTTGAAACACGTAGAAATTAATTTTAGAAACTTAATTTAACTAAATTGATTTTGAAAATCTATCTTCTGCATACGATCGAATTACGTCTCGAGACTGTTCCATTGTGTTCGAAATGGGAGTAAAACATTAGGAGCACTAGGCAGCACACTTCATTTGAAGCTCGAGAATTTTTAGACGTTATGAGGCTTGATATTTTCAAATTAATAATATATGTTGACTTTTTCTCCTCCAACAATTCGTATAAGGCAGCCCCCTGTCTTCTCTCGTACCTCATTCCTCCCTCCTCCTTCAATTCACATCAGATCGCAAAGAAAAATAATAACGGATCAAAAAAAGAGAGTCGTGATTTCTATGGTCCTTTACGACCTATAGCAGCGCGAGGGTGGAGAAGATGGAGAGGGGGAATTCGAGCTATGGATTAGGGTTTGGGCACGAGGGTTCGTGTGAGTGCTGGAGGTTGGTGCGGCGACTGCTAGCGGTGCTGGAGGTTGGTGCGGCGACTGCTATCGGTGACGGCGGAGGGTGGTCTGATCATCATTGTTTGCGGCGGTTGGATCGTGTTCGAGCGACTATCGCTGTTATAAAAAAAAGAAAGCGCGAAAGAACCGGAGGATTGCGTATAACCTAGAGTTGGCATGATAGTAAAGACGAGGTTAGATTTGTCTTTTTTCATTTATTTAGTTATTTTTGTTTTAATTATCGTTATACTAATGAAATAGTATCTTTTGCGTACGAGGTCCATTTCAGACGAAACAAATCATGTTGGAATCGTATCGACGAAGGCTGCGGCTTGGAGTGGAATTCGAATTTATTTGAAGCTGAAATATTTTCAATTCAAATAAAAGGTGAGTGTTTTAACGCTCACATCGTACTATAATATTTTTATGTTTGTTAAATTGAGATCGTTAAGTTATTTAATTTTATTGACAGTCGTTTAGAGATGAAATTGACATATGAATTGACTGTAGAAATTAAAATTGACAGTATAATTTGAAATGGAAATTATATTACTAGTAAACTCCCGATTATTGATATCCAGTTAATTGTTGTGATATTTCAACTATTTGGATGATTGATTGTGATGGATGCTATTGATTGATATTTTGGACGAATTAGATGTTTATTTATTTTGATATCCTGTTATCATCCTGTATATTATATTATTTACAGTATATAAAAATATAGATTTAGTTATTTTGAATAAATTAAGAAATAGGTTGAAATGATATATACCTATGACATTTATTTTGGATTGAAATGACATATATCCATCCCCTAAATTAAAATGAAATAACTATTCACTTGACCATAAGATAAAAAATTATACACGGACAGCGAATTGATTAAATTAAATGATTTCAAAATTTTGATTTGAAAATATTTAAATGTTGTTGATTTAAAGAAATAAAAATCGAATTTATGGAAATCGAATTAGTTTCGAACTTGAGCTCGAAATGTTGAAATTTAAATTTGGTAACGGGGATTGTTTAAATAATCGAAGTTGAGATTTTGAAGTTAAGACCGAAATATGATTTGAATTTCGGAAATTGATTTGTTTTGAAAGATTGGACTTTTTATTCGAACTTTGAATATTGCTAAGTAAAAGTAATCTAAATCGATATTTCAAAAGTTGAGCTCTGAATTGATTTATTTTAAGGGATTTGAGCATTGAATTGAACATCGAAGTTAAATTTGATTTAAATGATTTGAATCGATATTTTGAAAATCGAGCTCGAAATTGATACAAATTGAAATGGTTTAAAACTTGAGATTTGAGTTAAAATTTAACCATTGAATCAGATAGTTGAAGTTGAAATTTAAATGGATTCGAAATTGAAATTAATTTGAAATTGAAATTAAATTGGGATTGAATTGAAATTAATTCAAGTTGGAATTGGAATCGAAGCTAAATTCGAATTGAAATCGAAATTGAATCGATTAAATTAAATAGAAATAGATTTGAATTGGAAAATTTTGGAATTGAATCAGTTTGAATTTTCAAATAAATTATTTTAATATAAACTACTTAAAATCCATCTTTTTAATATTCAAATTATTTTGATTTTTCAAACTATTTTATAAAAAAATTTAAATCTTAAATCATAGTATATCGAACTATTTAACTATTTAAACTAATTTTAAAAATTTAAAACTTTTTCCAAACTATTTTCTAAAATTCAAACTGATTAAAAGCTGAATGTTTATAATTAAATCGTTGATTTAAAAAGGAATTGGGTTAAAATGAAGTTATAGCCTAATTTCAAATTCGAAACAATTTTGGAAGCGAAATCGAGATATTAAGGCGAAAATGATTTTGAAGTGAAATGTTATATTTTGAGTAAATATGATGATTTTGAAATGAAATTGATTTTATAGCGAATATGATATTTTGATATCAAGGATGAATTGTTTTCGAAATATAAAAGTACCAATCGGTGTGTAAGCTGACATTTCGTTGTTAAAGAGACATGGGCCTCTTAATTGGCATACTCTCTGTCAATATTAGAACCACTTTAACAACTTTGTACACGGAGGAGAATCCTGAATGAAGTTGTTGGATTTGGCATCGTTTGCTGCATTTGAAAAAAGAGAACGATGATGGATAGACTCTGCATTTGTGCCAATTTGAAATGACTAAAACAATGCTTGACAAGGTCAAGTGGGCTGGCTACCCCTAGCGGACATCCGTTCGATTTTCTTTGACTCGGTCCATATTATTCCTCTTGTTGTTGGTTTCGATTGGCGCACCTTGATTTGGGATAACCTCCCTTTGACTTGTTATGGGATGGATGGATGCAGTGGGCGGTCGTGACTATGATGCATTGCCACTAGCCCTACGACCTGAACTGGTTGTATCCTAACTTAGGCATTGCCTCACATGCCTTGTCATACTTTTATCCCTATACGAGACCCCTGCGGTTTTGGTTTAGTGTTGTTGTATCACAGCGCATCCCTATCCCCCAACATTCTACTAGGGCATTATGTGCAAACTATACGACAATGCTTAAAAACGCGTTAAGGGGGATTAATGTAAAGCCTAAACTCTAAGAAAAGTATTTATTTTACCAATTATACATTATATGTGTAGCGTATTCTATTATATGTAAATATTTTGATGGATCCTTAAGAGATGGAAAATGCCGTAACATCTCTTGAATTATTGCACGCACGTTCTAAACTGGATAGGAGATGTAAAATCCCGTAAACCTTTCTGACACTATTACACCCATGTTATTTGATATCGATTTGACTCGCATAAGGATATTTTAGTCCTGACTCGAGTATTTTGTCTTTTTATTACGCTCGGGTCAGTTCTGAGTATTTCAGCGCATCGAAGGTCATTTTATGGAGGACGAAGACGAAGATTTGGTATATTATTACTATTATTTTTCCTGCATCATGTTGTCTATTACATTATTTTATTTATCCATGTTGTATATACAACTCTAATAAATGTTGTATAAATTTATAATCAAATGTTTAGTAAACGGCTTAATGAACTATTTATTTGGTTATTATATTTTAGCATTCCACTGTGAGGTTCTACTTTTTTTCTTCTTCTTTTTTTATTTTTCTTAATTAACCCAATTGATTATCTATATTCTGGATTGTTTAAGTTGGACATGTGTGGATTTATTGTCGATTTAAACCTTCCGAAATGTGAGTCATCACAATAATATTTAGTGTAAAAGTATTGCGTGTGCAGTGGAAAAATAAAAATATAGTTAACTAAGTTCATGATTACATGTTAATAATACATCCATATATACAACATTTCTAGCATATGTACCCTTTCCATTTTGAACTTTACCATTTTTCACCAAAACTTTCATTGTTTTTCGTGCAACATATAGTTGATGATGGATGACAGCATGTTCGAGAAGATAAATACTAAATTAAGGGATGGTTTGTCCTTATGATTTATTAATTATTAAGGAAAAGCTAATTTAACAGGAAATTGTTTACGTATTAGGTTGAAAGGAATGTTAATATTCTTAGAAGGCTTAAGTGGTATCTTGTACCATGGAAAGGTCCAACAACAATTTCTGCATCTATGAGATGTTTGTGAAGGACACAACATAGTAATCTGGTTCCATTACATAATCCAGTTCTTGAATCAATATTCCTAAGCAACATGATCGGTACTCCTACTTTTAGCATTAATTTATGGGGTGGAAAACCAACTGGAGCAAGCGAGTTCAAAAATTCCAACTGATATTGATTAGGCGCATCTTCTTCGACTTTGTCAAATGAATAGTAGGTATATTCGCTACTTGGAAATTTTCTATAGGTTTATTATTATCTCTTCCACCGTTTCATTTTTAGGTGCTAATGTTGCTCTCTCCGTTTGATAACTATTAGTACCTAATCTATCTTTGAGTTCGATGAAGACTTCATTAATCAAAGCTTAAATCAAACTAATATTGGCTCAAGGTTCATTGATATCATCTGGGAGCATTATAATATCATCTTGAACATAGACTTCACTTCCATTTCCAATACATAAAAGATATGCATATGATTGGTCATATCTTGCATGCATATTTTGTGTTAAATGAATTGCCTGAACATTTTCTCATAAATATGATCGTACTATACATGCTTCGACTGTTTGAGCTCTAGTGACATCTACAACTATTGGTAGAACTTGATGAAAATCACCTCCTAAAATAACAATCTTTCCTCTAAACGGTGCATCTAAATTTGTTAAATCTCGTAATGTTCTATCTAAAGCCTTAAATGCATGGCAATGGTAGCTTCATCCGTAGTAAAATAGTAGCAATCAATAGAAGTTTTACGATCTTGGATTGCTTAGGAATATGACTTGTAGAGGAAGGGTCTATTTTAACTTAGGAATGTGCAGTTTGATCTCCTGGAAGACAAAGAGAAGCAATTCTAGAAGTAGCGACTGCAATTGCAATATGACCTTGAATTTGTAAATGGGTCAAGATTGCTCTATATAGATATGTTTTTTGGGTATCATTGGGGCCATCTATGAAATATATTGCATTTGCTTTATCTTTAACAGAAGACATTATCATGTCAAATGCCTTCTTTTTTTAGGAGTTCATGTTATTTATGAATCAATATCACTATTGGGTATTTCTATACACCGTTCTTCTGAAATAAGAGTGGAGCTATTGGTATGAGTAAAATCATTGAAATTATTATATGGAATATCGTAATCAAAAATTGTTTTATTATATTGTTTGAGAAGGTTATCGAGGTCGGAGAGACATTGAATTAATAAATATGAATTGTTCACATTAGTAGTAGATATAGAAGGATAGTTTTCAAGTAAAAAGGGCAAAAACTCTTCCCACAATTCACACACATTACAGGGTTCGTAGTACACTAAAATTGTAATCAATAATCTTCTTAAAGCCTTAGGCATATGTATGTTGGAAGCATCACTCAAACAATCCTTGTGACGACCCGAAATTTTCGAGCATTTAAAAATTGGAATATTTAAATGATTTTAAATATTCAATAGAGTAATTTTTAAATTGAATTCAAATATCACTAATTATTGATAATTAAATTTATTGAATTAAATAGTTTGAAGTTGAGTAAAATGTTGAATCTGGAATTTTAAGCTTGTTGAAAATAAATGGAAGGCTTATAAAATTTATATTGATAACACTGAAGATAATAGAATTTTTAAAATCGAATTTAACAGTGATTTGTTCGGTTTTGAAATTTTATCGTTTAAATTGGATTTAAAAATAGCCTTCCGAGACACAGTCTCGGAATTCAACGAAATCGGTTCCATTGAGTCCGTAATATTGAACTATTATCGGATTTCGAATTTTGTAGCATTCAGAATCATCGTGTGAGCGTACGAGATAAAAATTTCTAGAAAATAATTAACCGTTTAATTTGAATATCTTACATCTTTTCACCTATCATAATCTTTTCCCTATCAGCCACCCTTTATTCCTGAGCAGCCGACTTCTCTTCGTACTAATGTTTCTTCTTTTTACTACATCACGCAAAACCCCTCTTTCTTTAATAATGAAACCAAATTCCCTTCCTTCAAATAAAAAACAAGATCAAAGACCAGAAAAAAATAATGTCGGCCGAAGCCTTGTCAAAAAAAAATGGCAACACTCGAGCTCTTCTTTCTTTTCTAAATCAACGTTTTCGAGTTCGAGATAATTGACTTCGATTTTGGGGCTTCGCGACTGACCTTAGGCTCGTGTAGGTTGGATTCACGAGAGGCACTGCGCGGTTCGTTTTCGACGTCGCATCACGATGTCGCGAGTTGGGTGGTGTTGAGGCTGAGGCGACGAAGGCAAGCATGGCGGCGCATTTGGGTAGCTCGCGAGGTTGCCGAGATTTCTAGGCAACTAGGGTTCGGCGACGGCATCGACGTCGCGATGGATTGGGCAGCACGACAGAGCAGTGGAGGTATTTGATTTGTTTCTTTCAATTAAACTTAGCCATACATGTGACGACCGCCCATGACTCCTGCACTAAATAAGGAAATAGTGCGTTGTAAAGTGTGCCAGGCAGCCATGGATGATCATCAAGGTAAGGTAAAAATAGCGGAGTCTATCATTTTACTTACAGCGCATGGGTAAAATACAATAGAATATATATATATATATATATAATATATATATATATATATATATAGTGAAGCTTCATAAAACAGAATCTCGTCAAATAAGCCTCATAGTAATTTGATACAAAAATCTGAATAGTCAATACATCAAGCCTCACTACATATCACTCAGAGAATATACAAGCAGTTGAACATCCAGTACATATAGTAAGAAAATAATATGCAAGCCTCCAGCTCGTCTTCGTCATCAGCATCGTTGGTCACTAAGAACAGCACCTGTCACCTGCTACCTAGTCTGCCCATCCCAAAATGGATGAACAGCCCAAGGTAATAAGAGTTGAACATAAAATCTTGAGCCAGACAACAGTCTTAGTGAGCGGTAAATTAACTAACAACATACCAAAAGAGCATAAAGGTAAAAGGAATAGGAACCCAACTCTCCCACTCCACCCCTTTCTACAGTGATAGCACCCAGACACACTAAGCAGAAGTAAACATAGAAAATCAGACTTTTAAAGTAAAGTAATTGTCACTCGAGTCAAGGTCGATGTTTTCCAAGTACAAACCCCAAGGCCTAAACCAAGATCAGATAAGCACCCAGAAAACATCGCTCTTGAGACCGAATGACGATACAACCAAAACATCCAAACATCCATGACTCTGGCTATCACTGTTATCATTGCTTCGATACCACCGTTAATTAAATGACCGGCACATTCTTTTAGCCGTCCGTCAAGGGCTAATGGTAACCCCGGTTCTAGACAAAACTCTGCACGTCATCGCAACCCATGCCTAGGACTATCGAATCTGCCCAGAGAACTCGACCACCAACTGTAGTCTTTTGGGACTTTCGAATCTGCCTAGCATACTCTTGCTTTGAGTCTGGTAGAACCTTCAATAACGATGAAATCTCAGCCTTCTAGTCATCCTCCTCGACGACTATTCTCATACTAGCTCAAGCGCCTCTCGAGCCAACCATTATCCACAAACTCGAACCATCCCTCGAGTTATCAACATGCTTGGAATGATCCCGTCTAGATTATACAAAGCTACCTCACATCATGCCTCGCCTTATCTCATTCGTAGCAAAGCTCCATCTCAACATCATCATCAAATCTGTCCATATGAGCTTTATCATCCACTACATATGCCACGTGCAACTTTTCTATTCAAGAGCTTCCCCCTTAGCCTTTGAATCATCTCCGACCAACTTGTCCAAATCCAACCACTAATCAACTAATTTATAACAACCAATCAAGTCAATCATTAATCCAAGTAATTAAGCATTCAAACATGATCTAAAAGAAATTATAACAAAAATGGCAATCTTGTAAATAAAGAGTCTAAATCTAACAAGCATAATCATGAATAATATCTCTACAACTTGATGGATGAACTTGCATAGGTTAACATGTATTATAATGGATGTCAAATCTTCATGAACCATGGATCTATACTAAGGTTTACGAAAATGCATGAAATCACTATTTTTAACACAAAATCAAGCCACCAATCCAATATACTCCTTTGGGTCCGTGTGAGAGATAACCACCACTCACCGAATCACCTAAACACCTTAAAAGCAACACACTCCAAATCCGGACAGCGAAGGATCTAGCTCGATCCGCCAAAATTCCGCTTCAAACGATGAAATCCCTCTTCGATGGATGGAGATCTTCAAACTAGGCTCTTAGATCTTCGATTTGATCTTCAATTTGGATGGAAGGAAGCACAAGATTAAAGAGTAGAAAAGAAGTGAAGAAGCGTAGCACTCGAGCTCTCAAAATGGCAGAACTTCGTCGCTTCAAAATCCGGATCCCAAAAATGAAGCTAACCCGTGTATTTATAGGCCGAACCCATAAGTCGCTCGCCCTTAAGTCGCTCACGACTTAACGATACCCTACGACCTACGACCTATCAACTCGAGTATATGCACGACCTATCATTCAAGCCTTCACGCGACTCAACGACCTAACACAAACACGACCTAACGACTTAACAGCATTGCCGACCTAACGACTTAACCCTTTACGCGACCTAACACCTTCGCCTTCACGCGACCTATGACCTAAGCCTTATCTCGTCCACGACCTAACTACACACAGAATCTAACTTAGGTCGCTCACGACCTAACTAAACACAGGGTCTCAACGACCTATACCATAACGACTTAAACTATTATCCTTAAGTCGCTCGAACGACCTATCTTCCTTAGGTCGTTAACTCACTCAACCTCCTAGGTCGCTTCTCCTATGCCGTTAGTTTCTAGGCCGCTAACTACTAGGTCGCTAAACCCCTTAAGCCGCTTACTACTAGGTCGTTAACTTCCTTAACCGGCCTACCTTCCTTAAGTTGTTAGTTCCCTTAGGTCGCTCCAATCTCTTAAGTCGCTCCAATCTATGCCGCTAAGTCGCTCCACGATCTATCTGCTATACGACCTAAGCTATCACACGACCTAAGCTATCATACGACCTAACTCCTTAGGTCGCCTAAACTCTTAAGTCGCCGACTTCCTTAGGTCGCTCTGCCTTACCTTTAGGTCGCTCAACACTCAAGATCTTCTACGACCTAACCTCTGGACGACTTAAGCTCTGGTCGACTTAAACTCTGGATGACTTAACAACACTAACGACCTAATAACAATGGTTTTACGATCTTTCGATATGTAAAATACGAGTCGTTACATTCTCTCCCCCTTAGGAATTTCGACCCCGAAATTCCAAACAAACAAGAACCTAAAACTATTCTGCATGTCTACCATCCATAGCAACCAACAAACCATGCATCCAATTACTACCCTACCATGCAGAATTCTAAGACTAGAACAAGTTACAATGTCATGAGATGACACGACACCTTATGGTCATACCTTGAAGAGTTCAGGATAAGATGCCTTTATCCTCTCTTCCACCTCCCATGTACAATCGTTAACATCATCACTCCATTGTATCTTGAGCAACCTAACTTCCTTCCTCCTAAGCTGTTTCGTGTCAGTTTCCACAACACGAAGCGGCTTACGAGGTCTCTTATCAACTGGACTAACCTCAAAATCTTCACAGCTATCAGCAGAAACCACTGTATTCGAGTCGTGCACATACTTCCATAGATACGATACATGAAAAACATTGTGCACACCCGACATCTTTTCTGGTAACTCCAATTTATAGGCGAGCTTTCCAATTTGCTCGATGATCGGGAATGGTCCAACAAATCTCGGAGTCAATTTTCCTTTCCTCCCGAATCGAATGACATTCTTCAGTGGAGAAATCTTCACAAAAACCATATCACCTACGTCGAACTCCAAATCCTTACGACGCTTATCGGCATAACTTTTCTGACGGTCTTGGGCTGCCTTCATTCGTTGCCGAATGATCTCTATGCAATCCGAAGTCTGTTGAATCATTTCTGGCCCAAGCATCAACTTTTCTCCCGTTTCCAACCAACACGTTGGAGAGTTACACGGCCTTCCATACAACGCTTCATACGGCGCCATACCAATGCTGGACTGGTAACTGTTATTATAGAAAATTCCACCAAATGAAGATGATCTTCCCATGATCCTCCGAAGTCCAAAACACATGTTCTGAGGAGATCTTCCAAAACTCGGTTGACTCTCTCGGTCTGACCATCTGTTTGGGGGTGATAAGCTGTACTCAAACACAACTCGGTTCCCAAAACTTCCTGGAAGCTCTTCCAAAATCCACTAGTAAGCAATGGGTCTCGATCGCTCACTATACTTTTCGGGATACCATGGAATCGAACTATCCACTTAACATACAGCTCAGCCAACTTCGACGCAGTCCTAGTTGATCGAAGAGGAATAAATCTTGCACTCTTAGTCAAACGATCCATGATGACCCAAATCCCTTCATTTCCCGCTCTTGTTCTAGGTAACCCATCAATAAAATCCATCGATATTTGCTCCCACTTCCATGTAGGGACTTCTAATGGCTGAAGCAATCCACTGGGCTTCTTCTGCTCGGCTTTTACCAACTGGTAGTTCATGCACTTGGAAATAAAATTTCCAACATCCTTCTTCATACCTTCCCAGTAATAGGTTCTTTTCATATCCCGATACATCTTATTTCCACCTGGATGAATTGTCAACTTCGAGTGATGACTCTCCTTTAGAACTTCATCTCTCAATTCATCTATATCGGGAACAACTAGTCGTCCTTGCTTCCGAAGCCAACCCTCTTGATCGACCTCGAATCCTTTATCCTTCTCTGGGTCCAACCCCGATTCCGAATCACGGATAATCTTGACAAGCTTATCGTCTCGCTTATGGCTCTCACCAATTCTTTCCACAAGAGTAGGTCTTATCGATAAGTTTGCCAACATCTCAGGTTCCAATTCACATCTGGGCCTGAAGTCAAATCCAGCCAAATACTCGAGACTCTTCCATTCTGAAAACATGGCTCCTAATCCTGCATGTCTTCGACTCAACGCATCTTCCACTGCGTTACCTTTTCCCGGAGTATAGGCTATACCAAAATCATATGATGCTAAAAACTCTAGCCATCGTTGATGCCGGAGATTCAAATCCTTTTGGGAGAAAAGATACTTCAATGACTTATGATCTGTAAACAACTCGAATCGAACTCCCAATAAGTGATGTCTCCACATCTTCAGAGCAAATACAATCGCTGCTAACTCCAAATCATGAGTCAGATAATTCCTTTCATGCGACTTCAGTTGTCGACTTGCATATGCAACAACTTTACCCTTCTGCATCAGCACTGCTCCAAGTCCAGTACCACATGCATCAGTGTAAACCACCATCTCATCATTTCCACTTGAAATAGTCAAAACAGGAGCACTTGTTATTCTCTCTTTCAAGATTCCGAAAGCTTGCTCACACTTAGCATCCCATCTGAATACTTGATTCTTTTTCGTCAATCCTGTTAATGGTGCAGCTACCTTGGAAAAGTCTTTGATAAACTGACGATAGTATCCTGCTAATCCAAGAAAACTTCTCACATTAGATGCATTCTTAGGTCTAACCCAATCCTGGATTGCTGCCACCTTGGCGGGATCAACCGCTATTCCATTTCCAGAGATAATATGGCCTAAGAACATCACTTCGCTCTTCCAGAAGTGACACTTCAAAAACTTAGCCTTCAGCTGATGTTTTCGCAAGGTTTCCAAAACAATACGCAAATGCGTCTTATGCTCTTCTTCATTACTGGAATAAATGAAAATATCATCCACGAACACTAGTACGAACTTGTTCAACTGATCCCTGAACACTCTATTCATAAGATCCACAAAATATGTTGGTGCATTGGTAAATCCAAACGGCATTACCAACCACTCAAAGAAACCTGATGGTGTCCTAAAAGCAGTCTTCGGCATACTATCCTTTGCCACTCTTAATTGGTGAAATCCCGTTGCCAAATCCATTTGAGAAAACATCTTGGCTTCGTGAAGCTGATCAAACAAGTCATCTATTCTCGGCAATGGATACTTGTTCTTCTTAGTCACTTTATTCAGTTCACGATAATGCACACATAACCTCAACGATCCATCTGCTTTGGTTGCAAACACAACCGGTGCACCCCATTCGGACACACTATGTCGAATGAATCCTTTTTGTAAAAGATCATCAACTTGCACCTTCAACTCGTGCTGTTCCCTAGGCGCCATCCGCCTAAGAGGCATCACAACAGGTCTGGCTCCTTCAACTAGATCGATGCGAAACGCGATCTCTCTATGCGGCGGTAACCCTTTGACCTCATTAAAGACATCCTCAAATCCATTTGCGTCTGGCACCGATGACAGTCCATCCCGTGGAACAACCAGCGAATACATGAAGCCCATGAAGACGCCTTCCTCATGCTTACATCGTATCACAACCTTTCGCTCTTCCACATTCTCCACTGTCACCTCTAGCCTTTTACAATCAACCTTTGCCGCGTACTTCCTAAGCCAGTCCATACCCAAAATAATTCCAAACCCCGCAAAGTTTAGAACAAAACAATCACAAACAAAAGAGCAATCATGACTCGATACAACTAGACCACGACATATCATACACAAACAGGATGAACCCCCAATTGGATTAGTCACAACCAATGGTCTATCAACAATAACCGGTTCCAAACTCAACCGGCCTACAAGTTCATTACAAACGAAAGAATGCGACGCTCCAGTATCGAATAACACTCTAACTGGAACACCACATATGGAAAGGGTACCTTGTACCACCACACTCTTTCCTTTTCCTTCTGCAGTAGGAGCTTTTGAAGATGATGGCACAGCTCCCAAAGTATAGGCTTGCACAATCTGTTTGTCCTTCCGCGGTTCTGGACAATTCCTCTTAATATGCCCAGGCTTGTCACAGTTGTGGCACTTCACAGGCACCTTTGGATTCTTACAATCTTTGGAGAAATGGCCCTTCTGCTGACAGTTGTAGCAGGTCACTTCGCCCTTCGGCTTCTTCTGGCCATCCTTACCCTTCTGCTGCTGCTGCTGCTGCTTCCTCTTCTTGTTTCCACCTTGCTGTGGTTTAGACTCCTCCTTGGTCACAGCAGCAACAGATCCTTCTTTAGGAAACAGATTCTCGTGCCTAAGAGCCTTCTCCACAAGCTTCTCAAATGGGTCATCCAGATGATCCACCAACTGCCTCCCTAGATAAATGTCCAAGCCTGTCACAAACTTCTCGTTCTTCTGATATGGAGATTCAATATACGACCGAGCATACTTGGACAAGGCTTCAAACTCAGAAACATACTCAAGAACTGGTCTTCCTCCTTGCTTGAGCTCCACAAACTTCTTGAACAGAACAGATTTCTAAGCTGTAGAAATGAACTTAGCTTCAAATCTGGCTTGGAATTGCACCCAAGTAATTTCTTCCTCCGGAGTATCAATGGTGATAGAGTTCCACCAGTCAGAAGCTCTCCCCTGAAGCTGTCTTGATGCGAGCTTCCTTTTGGTTGCATCCTCAATTCCCAAATCACCAAAGATTCTTCTACAAGCATCTATCCATCTCTGGACTTCAATGGTTGACTCTGTTCCCATGAAAACCTTTCCTCCAAGAGCAGTATAGTCTTTACACAGCTTAGCAAAATCCACCGGTTTTGGAGCTTGAACTTGAACCCCAATATCTACTGCTGGCCCCGGAGTTGGCATCCTCCTCATGATCGAAGTCATCATAGCCTCGAACATAGCAGCATAATCAACAGCCCCCTCAGCAGCACGGCCTTCCCTAGCAGCTGGTCTCCCTCTTCGACTCATTCTTAATATCGATAAAAAAATGATTAGTGCACCTTGAGAAACAACTGCATAAGAGGTTCAAATCCTTCTAAGCTACTATATTATATATAGTAATCATCCATAAAAATACAATTACGTCTCTCATACGTAGTTACGTCAGCGAGCGTTGGCTAAAATCGATAAACCAAAGCTCTGATACCAAATTGTGACGACCGCCCATAACTCCTGCACTAAACAAGAAAATAGTGCGCTGTAAAGTGTGCCAGGCAACCATGGATGATCATCAAGGTAAGGTAAAAATAGCGGAGTCTATCGTATTACTTACAGCGCATGGGTAAAATACAATAGAATATATATATATATATATATATATATATATATATATATATATATATATAGTGAAGCTCCACAAAACAGAATCTCGTCAAATAAGCCTCATAGTAATTTGATACAAAAATCTGAATAGTCAATACATCAAGCCTCACTACATATCACTCAGAGAATATACAAGCAGCGGAACATCCAGTACATATAGTAAGAAAAAAATATGCAAGCCTCCAGCTCGTCTTCGTCATCAGCATCGTTGGTCACTAAGAACAGCACCTGTCACCTGCTACCTAGTCTGCCCATCCCAAAGTGGATGAACAGCCCAAGGTAATAAGAGTTGAACATAAAACCTTGAGTCAGACAACAGTCTTAGTGAGCGGTAAATTAACTAACAACATACCAAAGGAGCATAAAGGTAAAAGGAATAGGAACCCAACTCTCCCACTCCACCCCTTTCTACAGTGATAGCACCCAGACACACTAAGCAGAAGTAAACATAGCAAATCAGACATTTAAAGTAAAGTAATTATCACTCGATTCAAGGTCGATGATTTTCAAGTACAAACCCCCAAGGCCTAAACCAAGATCAGATAAGCACCCAGAAAACATCGCTCTTGAGACCGAATGACGATACAACCAAAACATCCAAACATCCATGACTCTGGCTATCACTGTTATCATTGCTTCGATACCACCGTTAATTGAATGACCGGCGCATTCTTTCAGCCGTCCGTCAAGGGCTAATGGTAACCCCGGTTCTAGAAAAAACTCTGCACGTCGTCGCAGCCCATGCCTAGGACTATCGAATCTGCCCAGAGTACTCGACCACCAACTGTAGTCTTTTGGGACTATCGAATCTGCCCAGCGTACTCTTGCTTTGAGTCTGCTAGAACCTTCAATAACGATGAAATCTCAGCCTTCTAGTCATCCTCCTCGACGACTATTCTCATACTAGCTCAAGCGCCTCTCGAGCCAACCATTATCCACAAACTCGAACCATCCCTCGAGTTATCAACATGCTTGGAATGATCCCGTCTGGATTATACCAAAGCTACCTCACATCATGCCTCGCCTTATCTCATTCTAGCAAAGCTCCATCTCAACATCATCATCAAATCCATCCATATGAGCTTTATCATCCACTACATATGCCACGTGCAGCTTTTCTATTCAAGAGCTTCCCCATTAGCCTTTGAATCATCTCCGACCAAATTGTCCAAATCCAACCACTAATCAACTAATTTATAACAACCAATCAAGTCAATCATTAATCCAAGTAATTAAGCATTCAAACATGATCTAAAAGCAATTATAACAAAAATGGCAATCTTGTAAATAAAGAGTCTAAATCTAACAAGCATAATCATGAATAATATCTCTACAACTTGATGGATGAACTTGCATAGGTTAACATGTATTATAATGGATGTCAAATCTTCATGAACCATGGATCTATACTTAGGTTTACGAAAATGCATGAAATCACTATTTTTAACACAAAATCAAGCCACCAATCTAATATACTCCTTTGGGTCCGTGTGAGAGATAACCACCACTCACCGAATCACCTAAACACCTTAAAAGCAACACACTCCAAATCTGGACAGCGAAAGATCTAGCTCGATCTGCCAAAATTCCGCTTCAAACGATGAAATCCCTCTTCGATGGATGGAGAACTTCAAACTAGGCTCTTAGATCTTCGATTTGATCTTCAATTTGGATGGAAGGAAGCATAATATTAAAGAGTAGGAAAGAAGTGAAGAAGCGTAGCACTCGCTCTCAAAATGGCGGAACTTCGTCGCTTCAAAATCTGGATCCCAAAAATGAAGCTAACCCGTGTATTTATAGGCCGAACCCATAAGTCGCTCGCCCTTAAGTCGCTCACGACTTAACGAAACCCCACGACCTACGACCTATCAACTCGAGTATATGCGCGACCTATCATTCAAGCCTTCACGCGACTCAACGACCTAACACAAACACGACCTAACGACTTAACAGCATTGCCGACCTAACGACTTAACCCTTTACGCGACCTAACACCTTCGCCTTCACGCGACCTACGACCTAAGCCTTATCTCGTCCACGACCTAACTACACACAGAATCTAACTTAGGTCGCTAACGACCTAACTAAACACAGGGTCTCAACGACCTATACCATAACGACTTAAACTATCATCCTTAAGTCGCTCGAACGACCTATCTTCCTTAGGTCGTTAACTCGCTCAACCTCCTAGGTCGCTTCTCCTATGCCGTTAGTTTCTAGGCCGCTAACTACTAGGTCGCTAAACCCCTTAAGCTGCTTACTACTAGGTCGTTAATTTTCTTAACCGGCCTACCTTCCTTAAGTCGTTAGATCCCTTAGGTCGCTCCAATCTCTTAAGTCGCTCCAATCTATGCCGCTAAGTCTCCACGATCTATCTACTATACAACCTAAGCTATCACACGACCTAAGCTATCATACGACCTAACTCCTTAGGTCGCCTAAACTCTTAAGTCGCCGACGTCCTTGGGTCGCTCTGCCTTACCTTTAGGTCGCTCAACACTCAAGATCTTCTACGACCTAACCTATGGACGACTTAAGCTCTGGTCGACTTAACAACACTAACGACCTAATAACAACGGTTTTACGATCTTTCGATACGTAAAATACGGGTCGTTACAATACATATACATATAGATTTTAAAATATGTAGTCTAATCTAAGCAGGGACTTGTAAATTAAAAAATATATATATAGTTAATATGTAAAAGTTACTTTTGTTTATATACAGTAAAGTGAAAAGGGGTGGTTTCTGTTCAACAGTTTAAATCTAGAGTTGATCCTAGTTAATTTAAATATATATGTAAAATATGCAGTACAATAATATATATATATATAGGATTTTGGGAAAAAATATATGAGAGTTTAAAGTTGCGTAAAATTAGATTTTAAAGCTGATGTAGATTATTTTGGAATAAGCTAAATTATACATATACGCGTTTTTTTTAAATTTACTAGCTTATTTTATAAAAATAAATTTAAAATCTGTATGGGTTATGTTATCGGTATTTTTTTAATTTCAAAAGGAAAATTTAAGAAATTTGTAAAATTTAATTATTAGTTGATTTATTTATTTAATGGTAATAAATTGTTTGATAAGTTAAGATATTAATAAATACACACACACACACACACACATATATATTTCCATTTACTAGTGAAATTTTTAAATAATGAATGATGGAAATTTATTTGTTCTTAGTTACTTTAAAATTTATAAAATAAAAATAAAATGTTCAAGTATTTCAAAGTGTAATAATTCGTATGGGTGTTATACAAGGTCAAAATCTGATAGAAGCAAGCCGGGTTGGGTCGGATTGCAAAACAAGAGTCAAAGGTGAGTTAATCTCACTCAGTTAAATTTACATTTAAAATTTAAATTCAAATGATTAAATTTAAATAATTGTTTGAATGCTTGAATTGATTGATGTGATATAGTATGGTATAATTTGAAATTGGCATATTATGTTGTGCTAACATTTGTGGATGCAGGGAAATAGGTTGAAGGGATCCAACTGGATCCCTCAACATTTATTTTAAATTATTTAATACCCTCTGTTGTGATTATTGGATATACTATGATGAATTATATTGAAATATTGAATGTTATGGTTTGATTGGATATAATCTGATATAATGAATTACCAAAAATATATAAATTGGATTTTGGAAATAAAATAAAAGAAGTGAATTTGTAAGTAAAATAAGTATAGAATAAATTACAGAATGAATTGGAAAAGAAATAAAGTAACTTTAAAATTTTGATAAATAAATCTTGAGTATGGAAAGGAAATTTTAAATAAACAGAAAATTAATGAATTTTAAAATTCAATGTTATTATTTAAAAGAATAAAACATTTATTTAAAATTTAAGATTTCAATTATTGAAAGAATAAAGTAGAAATTGGGAAAAGTTGAAATTCGTATATTTCAGTTAAAAAGGCTTAAAATCAAACGGAAAATAATAATAATAAAGTCCATAATTAACGAATTTTGAAATGAATTAAGAAAGTAAAGATATTTATTTCAAATGGAGTAAATTGGAAATCAATTTGGGAAAATTGATTTAAGTGGTTGAAATTGGAATTTTCTCTGGATAGCTAAGTACGTTTTTAAAAGTAAATTTTTAAATATAAGTTAAAAGTTTTAAAGTTGTTTTTAAAGAAGCAAGTTTCGGAAAAATTTATTATTTATAAATATTTAAGTTTTAAAGTAAGTATTTTCTTTTAATTTATTATCGTAGCAATTATTTAAAAAAAAAGGTGACTTAATATTTTGTTTTAAAAGTGAAAACCTGATTTTTATATTTTATAAAGTAACCTTATTTTCAAATACTCATATAGTTAGTATTTTTAACCAATTGTTGAAGTAGTTTTAACTTAAATGTTTTAAAGCATATTTCAAAGTAAAGTGTTTAAAAATTATTTTTAAAAATTTAGTTTTGTGCCTAGTGATTTCAGTGGAAATAGAAATATATTTGGGAAGTTTATTTTGAAGAGAAAGATGATTTGGAAATTGTTTTCAAAAAGGGTTTGAAAAGTGAAAGTATATCTTGTAAAGATATTTTTTGAGGTTAATAAATAATTTGAAAAAAAAATTATTTATTGTTTGATGGATGTTTGTGAATATAAATGGATGTTTGTGAATATAAATTGATAGTTAAATCACCGACTATCAATATTGTCCAAATACGTTGATCGTTTCGAAGAGACCGAGATCGAGATTTATTTCTCGAAAACCACTTCGATCCGGTTTGTACATTTTCGTGGAAAACGAGTTTGGATTCGAAGATGGAGCAGTGAAGTGCAAGGGCTAGTCGCTACTAATCCTGAAGACATTTTCAAAATGGATGTAGTAGGAATAGTGCTTTCGGTTCCATTCGAACCCGGGACGGACTTGTATGGACGAATGCTTGCGAAACATCGTCAGGTGGACGATGGGCATTCTAAGGGATATGTTCTAAAAAGGTAACGCTTAGCCTCAAGCCTCATCAAATGGGAATGGCTGAAAATCAGGGGTTATGCAGCAAGGCTTCGTGGGTAGTCCCCACTCGAGGGTGAGGTCATCCCTGTCTAGATGTCCCTTTTATTTTGGCTTAGTGGCCGGTTACTGATCCCAACCGCGGGGTGATCTTGCTCGGAACTGTCCAGTAAGGGATGGTTCCGGTCTTGTGTTGCAGCGGAGTTAGGGTGGCTCCTCGATACGCTGATCTAGACCAGGTACTGTGACAGGTGGTACCCCAGTGCCTAGCCATTAGTTGGAAATCCATTTTCCCTACGTGCCCGTACGGTTTTGATTGTGCCCAACTATTGCTGAAACGTGAGATGCAAGCATTTCAGCTAGATTCTATTTTACTTTCTATAGACACTATTATAATATCAGAGTATTTTAATAAAAATTGTTTTAGCTATCGTAAGGTAAAAACCCGACATGTTTCTTTGTGGCGTGGTCTTACGAGATGCTTTTGTTTTCAAAGGATTTTTGAAACTTTAATAATCAATTGAGTGTGATTTTCTCACGCTGGTATTCCAAACTGACTCGGGTGTTATTTAACTGTAATGCTCGGGTCAGATTGAGTATTATATGATACATGATATGACGTTGTGGAGCTCAGGAGACGATCTGGACGACGATGCGTATTCTCGTACTTGTTTTATACATATATTTCGCTGTGTTGAGTAGCTGTGTATCCATGTGTATGTTATTGATGTTGAACTGTAATTGATGTACTTTGATGATGTATATATATAAACAGAGATATTTGAATTTTGAGTAAAGATTATTTATTATCTATTATATTTTGTTCCGCTGTGATGGTTAGATTCTGTTGTTGATTTCTATTTTCTTATTCTACCTCTTCTTCTTTAACCCAAATGGTTTGTATTTCTGTACAGCTTGAGTGGATTTAGGTAGAATAGGGTTGACTCAAAGGGTACGGATTTGCGGGATGTTACACATGGTATCAGAGCTTAGGTTGGTGATAACCTTGGCTCTGGTGGGAATTACTCATTTCAAATAGAGTCTCCAGTACTCTATAATGAGTTTGAGCGTATTAATAGATATGAGCACGTATTTGTTAGTGAATGTAAATTGTTTTAATATTGTGTTGATTGATTTATTGAGTGGCATATGAACCTTCGTCGACACAGTCTGCGCAACTGTATTGAAGGGGTTTCTAAACACTTGATTAGAACAATCGAAACGGTATTGTTTTAAATGTGGGTAAATGAAATAATTTTACTCAAAATATATTTTGATATAAAGAAAAGTTTTTGTAAACTATGTTAGCTAACATATGGTTGCTTGGATGTTAGAAATGATAATATTAAAGTATTATCATTGTTAAGTGAAAATTTAACTAGAAATTGAAATATAACTAAGTTTAAGGAAATAAATTCATTATAAAATGAAATTTATAAATATGAATTATTAGGTAATGTATGAATTGAAATACAATCAAATGGAAATTTGT
The DNA here is from genome assembly GCA_030765085.1 of Allium cepa. Taxonomy (NCBI): domain Eukaryota; kingdom Viridiplantae; phylum Streptophyta; class Magnoliopsida; order Asparagales; family Amaryllidaceae; genus Allium; species Allium cepa. The sequence goes on along the minus strand of CM060941.1, from coordinate 292,503,490 downwards.
ATAAGCATAAACTGTACAAATGAATTATAGTTAAAATATATTTAAGCAGGCTTTGGAAATTTAAAATTCCGGAGACTTTGGAAGTGTTTATCAAGGTATTTGAAGATAAATAATAACATTATTGTTTTAGAAGTATTTCTGAAAGGAAATTTGTTTTAAAGGGATTTTGAAAGTGATATAGCATTGAAATCACTTGGATTATTGGAAAATAATTCTGATGATGACGGCTGCATTATCAGTATTCATTTTCGAATTTCTAAGTGAAGGATTGCTTCCAAATTGGTTTGTGCAGAAAAGTTAGTTTTTTTTGAAAATCTCAAAAGAAATTTGTTGAGGATAAAACCAGGATTGGTTTGACTTTTGAGAAATGTGATTTGAGAAGTTGGAGATTCCAAAATAATTTGAAACCAAAGGTCGGGTATTTAAAATCCTGATGAGATAGGTTGTAAGCTTATAAATTAAGATAATTTTTAAATCAAGAAGGAAATATAAGCTTGAATGTTTGAAATTTAAATTTAAAGTGAAAGCTAAAAATGAAATTAACTTGGATTGGAGAATAAAATTTAACTGGATTGAAATTAATTAAATAGGATGAAAATAATATCCAGTTGTTTTCGAATTAAGTTGAAGTCGAATTGGAATTAAATAAATCTGAGTTAAAATAAAAATTGAATTGGAATAAAATTTTAGTCGAGTTATTGAATGGAATTAGAATCTTACTTGAATAAATGGAAAATAAATTTGGATAAGGATTGGATTGAAATAAATAAATTAGAATAACTCATAAAAGAACTAAAAATCCATGGAAACAAAAAAATATGCTTGGGTTATAAATAAGTATAAAGCTTGAGTTAAAATAAAAGATGAACATATTTAAGCCTAGAATGAATGGAAATGTGTGAAATAATAAGTGGTGACTTCTAAAATTAAAAAGGTGGGATAGAAAAACTCAAGATAAATATTGTTTGATGAATTGGAAATAAAATAAAAAATCAAAACTTGAATTATAAACAAAATTCAACTTAAGAAAATTTAATGAAGAAATTTTGAGATTTAAAATCAAGTATTGAACTATAAATAGGGGAGAACTAATTTTTTAATAAATTAGTTATTGAAATATGTAATGGAACCTAATGTAGATTAAATAGAAGCTGAATTTGTGAGTTAATATTGAAGTTTGGGAATAAACTCAAGGTATGAATCAAATTCGACTTGAATCATTAGTGAAGAAAATATAATTGAAAGTGGCCTTGTAATTAATTAAATGAATCGAGTATGAAATTGAATTGTAAGTTAATAAATTGGATGGTAAATTAAAAGAGAATGGTGGGATCAGAACTTGAGTTATAAATAAAAATTTGACTTGAAGTGTTAACAAATTAAATATAATTGGAAACGTATCGAATAAAAATGAAATTGGATTAAAATAGTAATGGTTTGTATTGCGAATAAAATCCAAATATGTGAAAATAAATTGGATATGGCCTTATAATCAATTGAACGAGTTGAATCTGAAAATTAAACTTTATACAAACTAATCAAAGGAAATTGTAGATTGAAATGAGTTTTATTTGAAATAGAATTAAGTTGAATAGAAAAGAAAATTTACTTGTAAAATGAAAATGAGCTTAAGAATAAAATTTGAATAAATTGAAGTAAATTGACTTAAAGCCAAACAAATGGAAGAGAGTTGAATTTAATTCAACTTAAACTAAGTTTAATGACATTGGCTTGGATTTAAATCAAGTGAAAATAAATTTGAATTGGAATAGAATTCGGTGGGTTATAAATAATATTTAAGGAAATGAAAATTCATAATGGATTGAGTGGGTAAACTAATTATATTGAATAAACAAATGGATGGAATAAATAAGAATCAAATGAAGTGTGGTTTAAATAAGTTGAGAATTGGTTGTTGAATGAAATAGCTTGGATTGTTTTCGAGCTAAATAAAATAGTTCGGAATAAACAATTTTGGAATGAATCGTAAATGAATGGATTATGAATGAAATTTAAATGGAATGTGTCAAGCTAAATAAATGATTGTGAATGAATTAAAATAAAAGGGAAATTTAATTGGTAATGAAGATGAACCTAAGTTGTTAATGGTTTTGTATGAACTAGTTTGGTTAATAAAATGAAATGCAAGTGAATGGATTCAAATTTAAATGCAATGAAACTGAGAATATATGAATTGTGAATAAATTTAAAAATGGAATGGAATTAAGTATAAATTGAGTTGAAATCCATTTAAATTGGTTATAAAACATAAATACTTATTTATTCACATAGATCTCGTTAAATTGCATAGAATAAATTATCATTTGATGTAAATGGAAGTAATTAAAATTCTATGAATTGTTAGGAGTAAAATAAATTGATTTTGAGGGCAATTGAATTAAATATGAGTTCAGTTTGCTTAAAAATAAATTAAATGTAAGCGGTTGAGTTTTAAACCATTCAAATTGATGAAGTTGTATACGAATGGATTGAAAACCATTCAAATTGAATGAAAATGGTTATAAATTAATTGAAATAGTTGAATTATCCTGAAAATTGTAAAAGTTGCTTACGGGAAAATGTTTGGTGTGGATTTCTTTTAGAATTCATAAGTTTAACTATTGCAAATAAGTGAGATGTAGTTAAACATCATTTATATGGCACTTACATGTTTAAATTGAGTAAGTATAGGTACCTGGAAGCCGTGTGGCTGGATTTGGTTGTGCTAATTGCTTAATAAATAAACTGCTTGCTTAAAAATGCTAAATAAGGCACGCCTACGCAATAAAAATAGGAAATATGAACTGTTTTTGGTTTTTCCGACCGAGCGGGTCGATGTATATATATTTATATCTTTTGTCAAATTGCAAAAGCTCCTTCGTACAAAGGAGACTCTGCAAAAAAATTTCGGAAATTTTGGGAATTAGAAAATTTTGGAAAATTTTGTTAACGACAAAACAATTTCAAACTGGAAATTGAAATAAATTAGTAAATGTAACTAATTAAAATAATGACATGAAATAGTTATAAATGGAAAATAAAATTCAAATATTCAAAGTTAAAGATAAATTGAATTCATATGGAAATGGAAGAATCGATTTGAATAAAAATAGAGACAAACTAAAGTGGTAAGGTGAAAATTTATATAAGAAGCATATAAATGCTTATACTAAAATTAAGAAAGGGAATGGTGAATTCTTAAATGAAAGATTGATACTACAAATATAATCTAAGATAATATTGGAATGGATAGATATTGGCACTTTGTAAGGAAGTCGATAAAATGTTTTTAGAATATTGTGATTGGATATTATTGTCAAGTAGGATATGCAGGTAATATAAAGGGAAGGAGAATTGGATTTGATTTCAAAAGATAAATTTGAAATGCTCGACAAAAAGGTATGTATTTAAATTTGATATGAAATTTGATTGGGTTTTTGATCGAGCCACTTGGCCCTTTTGTTTTCTTTTGGGATTTGGAAGCCCGTAGAGGCTTTTGTAGTTGTACCGAGCTAGCCGCGCAAAGGAGACGCTGGCGAAATTTTTCGAAAATTTTGAGAGTTAGAAAATTTTTGAGAAAATTTTGATAAGTCAAAATTGGTTTAAAAATTAAAACTTGAATGATTGGGCAAATAGGATTGTTTGTAAATTATGGGGGAGTTTGAGAAGTTAGTAAGAATGATAGTGGGTCTAAAATAAAAAGGATATGTTATGGCAAGTTAATGAAACTGTTTGGTTATAGGAAATAGTAAACGGGTATTGGACCATTCTTCCTAACTAGTAATTTCGGAGACGAAATTCTTTTAAGGGGAGGAATGTGACGACTCGGAATTTTTGAGCATTTAAAAATTGGAATATTTAATTGATTTTAAATATTCAATAGAGTAATTTTTAACTTGAATTCAAATATCACTAATTATTGATAATTAAATTTATTGAATTAAATAGTTTGAAGTTGAGTAAAATGTTGAATCTCTAGTTTTAAGCTTGTTGAAAATAAATTAAAGGCTTAAAAAATTTATATTGATAACACTGAAGATAATAGAAGTTTTAAAATCGAATTTAACAGTGATTTGTTCGGTTTTGAAATTTTATCGTTTAAATTGGATTTAAAAATAGCCTTCCGAGGCACATTCTCGGAATTCAACGAAATCAGTTTCATTGAGTCCGTAATATTGAACTATTATCGGATTTTGAATTTTTTAGCATTCGGAATCATCATGTGAGCGTACGAGATAAAAATGTCTAGAAAATAATTAATCGTTTAATTTGAATATCTTACATCTTTTCACCTATCATAATCTTTTCCCATCAGCCACCCTTTATTCCTGAGCAGCCGACTTCTTTTCATACCAATGTTTCTTCTTTTTACTACATCACGCAAAACCTCTCTTTCTTTAATAATGAAACCGAATTCCCTTCCTTCAAATCAAAAACAAGATCAAAGACCAGAATGAAAAAAAATGTCGGCTGAAGCCTTTTCAAAAAAAATGGCGACACTCGAGCTCTTCTTTCTTTTCTAAATCAACGTTTTCGAGTTCGAGATAATTGACTTCGATTTTGGGGCTTCGCGACTGACCTTGGGCTCGCATAGGGTGGATTCGCAAGAGGCACTGCACGGTTCGTTTTCGGCGTCGCATCACGATGTCGTGAGTTGGGTGGTGTTGAGGCCGAGGCGACGAAGGCAATCATGGCGGCGCATTTGGGTAGCTCGCGAGGTTGCTGAGATTTCCAGGCAACTAGGGTTCGGCGACGGCATCGACGTCGTGATGGATTGGGCAGCACGACAGAGCAGTGGAGGTATTTGATTTGTTTCTTTCAATTAAACTTAGCCATACGTATACATATAGATTTTAAAATATGTAATCTAATCTAAGCAGGGACTTGTAAATTAAAAATAATAATATATAGTTTATATATAAAAGTTACTTTTGTTTATATACAGTAAAGTGAAAAGGGGTGGTTTCTGTCCAACAGTTAAATCTAGAATTAATCCTAGTTAATTTAAATATATATGTAAAATCTGTAGTACAGTAATAATATATATATATATATATATATAGGATTTTGGGAAAAAATATATGAGAGTTTAAAGTTGCGTAAAATTAGAACTTAAAGCTGATGTAGATTATTTTGGAATAAGCTAAATTATACATATACACGTTTTTTTTAATTTACTAGCTTATTTTATAAAAATAGATTTAAAATCTGTACGGGTTATGTTATCGGTATTTTTGTAATTTCAAAAGGAAAATTAAAGAAATTTGTAAAATTTAATTATTAGTTGATTTATTTATTTAATGGTAATAAATTGTTTGATAAGTTAAGATATTAATAAATACACACACATATATATATATTTCCATTTACTAGTGAAATTTTTAAATAATGAATGATGGAAATTTATTTGTTCTTAGTTACTTAAAGAAAATTTATAAAATAAAAATAAATTGTTCAAGTATTTCAAAGTGTAATAATTCGTATGGGTGTTATACAAGATCAAAATCTGATAGAAGCAAGCCGGGTTGGGTCCGATTGCAAAACAAGAGTCAAAGGTGAGTTAATCTCACTTAGTTAAATTTAAATTTAAAATTTAAATTCAAATGATTAAATTTAAATAATTGTTTGAATGCTTGAATTGATTGATGTGACATAGTATGGTATAATTTGAAATTGGCATATTATGTTGTGCTAACGTTTGTGAATGCAGGAAAACAAGTTGGAGGGATCCAACTGGATCCTCAACATTTATTTAAATTATTTAATACCCTCTGTTGTGATTATTGGATATACTATGATGAATTATAATGGAATATTGAATGTTATGGTTTGATTGGATATAATTGGATATAATGAATTACCAAAATTATATAAAATGGATTTTGGAAATAAAATAAAAGAAGTGAATTTGTAAGTAAAATAAGTATAGAATAAATTACAGAATGAATTGGAACAGAAATAAAGTAACTTTAAAATTTTCATAAATAAATCCTGAGTATGGAAAGGAAAATTTAAATAAAAAGAAAATTAATGAATTTTAAAATTCAATGTTATTAATTTAAAAGAATAAAACATTTATTTAAAATTTAAGATTTCAATTATTGAAAGAATAAAGTAGAAATTGGGAAAAGTTGAAATTCGTATATTTCAGTTAAAAAGGCTTAAAATCAAACGGAAAATAATAATAATAAAGTTCATAATTAACGAATTTTGAAATGAATTAATAAAGTAAAGATATTTATTTCAAATGGAGTAAATTGGAAATCAATTTGGGGAAATTGATTTAAGTGGTTGAAATTGGAATTTTCTCTGGATAACCAAGTACGTTTTTAAAAGTAAATTTTTAAATATAAGTTAAAAGTTTTAAAGTTGTTTTTAAAGAAGCAAGTTTTGGAAAAATTTATTATTTATAAATATTTAAATTTTAAAGTAAGTATTTTCTTTTAATTTATTATCGTAGTAATTATTTTAAAAAATAGTGACTTAATATTTTGTTTTAAAAGTGAAAACCTGATTTTTATATTTTATAAAGTAACCTTATTTTCAAATACTCATATAGTAAATATTTTTAACCAACTGTTGAAGTAGTTTTAACTTAAATGTTTTAAAGTATATTTCAAAGTAAAGTGTTTAAAAATTATTTTTAAAAATCTAGTTTTGTGCTTGGTGATTTCAGTGGAAATAGAAATATATTTGGAAAGTTTATTTTGAAGAGAAAGATGATTTGGAAACTGTTTTCAAAAAGGGTTTGAAAAGTGAAAGTATATCTTGTAAAGATATTTTTTGAGGTTAATAAATAATTTGGAAATTTTTTTTTATTGTTTGATGGATGTTTGTGAATATAAATTGATAGTTAAATCACCGACTATCAATATTGGCCAAATACGTTGATCGTTTCGAAGAGACCGGGATTGAGATTTATTTATCGAAAACCACTTCGATCCGGTTTGTACGTTTTCGTGGAAAACGAGTTTGGATTCGAAGATGGAGCAGTGAAGTGCAAGGGCTAGTTGCTACTAATCCTGAGGATATTTCCAAAATGGATGTAGTAGGAATAGTGCCTTCGGTTCCGTTCGAACCCGGGACGGACTTGTATGGATGAATGCTTGCGAAACATCGTCAGGTGGACGATGGGTATTCTAAGGGATATGTTCTAAAAAGGTAACTCTTAGCCTAAAGCCTCATCAAATGGGAATGGCTGAAAATCAGGAGTATGCAACAAGGCTTCGTGGGTAGCCCCCACTGGAAGGTGAGGTCATCCCTGTCTAGATGTCCCTTTTATTTCGTCTTAGTGGGCGGTTGCTGATCCCAACCGCGCGGTGATCTTGCTCGGAACTGTCCATTAAGGGATGGTTCCGGTCTTGTGTTGCAGGGGAGTTAGGGTGGCTCCTCGGTACTCTGATCTAGACCAGGTACTGTGACAGGTGGTACCCTAGTGCCTAGCATTAGTTGGAAATCCATTTTCCCTACGCGCCTGTACGGTTTTGATTGTGCCCAACTATTGCTGAAACGTTAGATGCAAGTATTTCAGCTAGATTCTATTTTACTTTCTATAGGCACTATTATAATATCAGAGGATTTTAATAAAAATTGTTTTAGCTATCGTAAGGTAAAAACCCGACATGTTTCTTTGTGGCGTGGTCTTACGAGATGCTTTTGTTTTCAAAGGATTTTTGAAACTTTAATAATCAATTGAGTGTGATTTTCTCACGCTGGTATTCTAGACTGACTCGGGTGTTATTTAACTGTAATGCTCGGGTCAGACCGAGTATTATAGGATGCAGGATATGACGCTGTGGAGCTCAGGAGACGAGCTGGACGACGATGCGTATTCTCGTACTTGTTTTATACATATATTTCGCTGTGTTGAGTAGCTGTGTATCCATGTGTATGTTATTGATGTTGAGCTGTGATTGATGTACTTTGATGATGTATATATATAAACAGAGATATTTGAATTTTGAGTAAAGATTATTTATTATCTATTATATTTTGTTCCGCTGCGATGGTTAGATTCTGTTGTTGATTTCTATTTTCTTCTTCTACCTCTTCTTTTTTAACCCAAATGGTTCATATTTCTGTACAACTTGAGTGGATTTAGGTAGAATAGGATTGACTCAAGGGGTACGGATTTGCGGGCTGTTACAATCCTTTAGACTATCATCATTTTCATGCAAACCTCTACGTTGACCTGCTTCTTTAAATGTATTATATTGTGCTCAATTAACTGTTAGTAAGTCATTAAAAGATAGAGGACCTCTAACATGTGTTAATAATAATTGAAAATAATGACGATCACCTTCAATGAGAGATACATACAAATTCTACCGATTGCCCTTGGTTGTTTCATCTGCCGTTTCATTCCTTATTTGTATGAGTCCCAACAATATTTTTCAGGAAACTCATAGTATAAATATTGACAGGCTTGTTCATCAAAAACATTTTTACAAATTTTTTTAGTAATTTTTGTTTTAGATCACTGTTGATTATCCAAAATAGTTTATATGTGCTCTTCTGCATGAAAGAGTAGTTGTTGTCTATTTGGTAAATGTATTTGTAAACCAGTAACAAAGGAAAAATGTTACTTACTGAAAATTTAAATATTCTCCATAAAGCTGCTGGGGCACAAATTCCATCCAGCATTAACAAATTTTAAAATTTCATTGTTGTCATCAGGTTAGTGGACAACCCTACAGATACACAGTCCAAACCTTTGTAAATATATTTTACAGATTTAATACTTAAACAAATTTCAGCATTTATATAACAACCATATTTCAAAAGTAAGTAAGGATTATAAGGTACGGTCCAACGGTTATCGATTATATGGCTGCCAGTCCGATATTGTATTCCATTGTCGCATCTTTTATAATGGGGGTAAAAGTTATTTCCTTGTAAATATAAGGAAGAAAAAGATTTTGGAAAAACTTCTTATAGTGGTTGTTTTTCATACATAGAACTCTTGGATTACAATGTCTGCATGGATAAAGAATCATATGTTTCATTATAGCATTATGTAGTTCAGGTTATAGGCTTTTACATGGAATTTCAGCTCGAAATAAAGCATCATAATCATCAGGATTTTTAACCTTATAATTTTCATCTGGGATAATTAGAATATGTGAATGTGGTATTCCTCTTTTTTAGAATTCAATAACATGGATATGGGCAATAACTTTACCTAAAACACATATGTCAAATAGGTCAGTTTTTAGTTGCTCTACTTTTGCTCGAAAAATCCTAGTTGTTAAATCTGGTCTATCTTGTGGTTGTTGACTGGGAAGTAATTCTTTTGTAATTTCTACCCTATTTGTATTACATGTCATAGTAATAAATAAATTGGGCTTCTCATACCTTCTCACTATGATCATCGCATCTTGATATTGTGTTGATGCATATCTCGTGGACTACTAATATAGGATGAAGGAAGAATCTTCTTAACATCAACACTTCCTATTGTGTGAAAATTCATACGACTGATTAGTAGATAATTAAGTGGTTAGTAATTGCTAATAACAATAAAAGGTTAGACGTAGGAGTTAAAGAAACTTACTGGTAGATGTCTTTCCATTAGTTAAGGCATCTTGTAAATCTTGGTATAACTTCGCTCTAATAGTATTCTGATTACTGTGAAGAAACCTTAGGCGCATTATTTCTATTTTTACGTACATATTAATAACATATTATTGAAATAGACGGTCACCAAGCAGTATAAGTAATGTCTCTGTTGGTCGTATCTACGTGAAGAGATCAAAGACAATGAAAGTAACATTAATATTAATGATGATTTGAACAAAGTTTTTTTCTTTACGAATAAATAATTTTGGATATCAAATAGGCTATACTTACCTATAAAATATGAGAGTAATATGATGTACAAGTTATAAGTGTATTTCCTTTTTCGTGGATGTTCAAATCCCATTCGTGTTGACTATATAGAAACTATAGTGGATATTACAATGGGTCATAAAAACCTGTAGTATTTGGAATCCTTTACAGATTTCCACTTCTTGTCTCATTAATGATATCTCTACCTTGCAAATTTTTTGGTTCATCTCCAATTATTATACCTGCTACTTAGGATGTGGTTGACAACTCGTAAAGATGTCAATCTACTATGATCACTTTAATTTTGATTCTACAATTTTGTATATCTGGTTGTTACCCCAACTTTCAAAGTACAGAAACATATTGGTTATGAGTATCTAAAATTTCTTTCAAAATTGAAATTATCTCTAGTCTTTTTGCTTCATTATCTTGAAGTCGGTTTCAATCTTGTGGTCGGTGTCATATATGTATAATTGCAAATACCTTGGTCTATTTACAGCCAAGGGTAAAATACTTCCAATAGCATGATATATCGAACCTTATGCACGATATATGTACACTCCTTCTCTACCATTGGCTAGGTTTTTATCAATTGATGCACGCGTAGATGTGAATGAAAATTCATTGTTATGGGAACAGATGTTTGTTCGAAAATGGGTACCAACTTCCCTTTGATCTTGGAATAAGCTTAGTAGCTCTTATGGTGTTGTTGTAGGTCGATGAATATCAATAGAACCGCCAGAGCAACAATTCTGTAAGCTTTTGTGAAAAAATATTTTAGCACTGCAAAAATCATAGTAAATGGGTCGTGATAGTTGATGTTTTTGGCGGTGCATGCAATTATAACTACCGATTATTGCAGTCTAAGATATCATATCTTCCTCACGTTTGTGTTATTGAAGAACCTAAAAAATGGAGTTTAGTAGTAAGTACATCATTTAAATAATTGTAAGTACAACATTTAAATAAAATGTTGATTTATGGTAACATTTAGTCGAACTTACTGGATCTTTATCTTTACATTAAAACAAATAAATTTTAAATGCACACATTGCTTGCAGAATATTAAACAAGCCTGTATATACTCGTAACATATATCTGGACAGAAAACATCATGTATACCGCTCATATCAGCTAGCCAACACAAGGAAAGAATTATTAAAATTCACGGACTTAAGTGTGAATTATATATAAGGCGATGGTTAATAAAGAAACGTAGAAAGCTATTTATAGCTAATGAAGCACGCGCATGTGCGCATGACTAAACAGTTAACATAAAATCTCAGTATGCTAGCTCATGGAAACCTACACGTCTTTGAGTGAATATGCATGAACTAGCATGCAAAAATTATACATGGAAAATATATTTATATATATAGTATGTGAAAATGAAGGACAGGCAAATAGTTTATACAAAAGTGGTGGAAAACATGCAAATTTAAATACGAAAGTGAAGACAACATGCAAATAATATATACATAAATAAAGATAATATAGATAATTCCATCATATGAATTAGCAAAACTCAAAAAACTAAGACCGAAGATGAATTAAGAAAATTGTATGTATAAGTGCAAACACTTTGCACTTTTCAAAAAAACAAACTGCACATATACAATGTACAGAATTAACTCAAAAATGTAAAATGCAACAAAAGTTTGTAAACTAACTCATCCTGTACATTCTAGAAAATTATAAACATCATGTACTGTAAAAATATAAATAATTTAACATGTAAAAGTGTGGATTACCTACATAAAAGATGTGTAAAATATACATTTTTCTACTGGTTAATAGAGGAAGGGAAAAAAATTGTTGCAATTCTGTAAAAACAAATGGATATTTTAGAAATTCAGACAATTGTTATAAATAAAAAACAATCTTGAAAATAATTGACATATATAAAAGTAAAAACTTGTTCTCATAAAGATCATTAGAACGAAAGAATATTAATTATAAAGACCCCACACTATTATCTTGTCAATCCATGGATGGCAGTAGAGCATTGCATGAAACAAAAAATGAAATGAGAAGAAAAAACTATAAACGATAGGCTAACAAATGAAGGGTTATAGCTTATTGGAAATGTAGGATTTTACCTTTGTCAAATCAAGTTTTTTTTTATATTTCTTTTTGGCTACTCTCTGAGACTTTTACTTCTATTAAATTACTAAATTTATTGTATATATTAAAGGAGCATAATAAATAGTAGGTGCACAACAATAATAGTAAAAAGGAATTCAAAAATTATCGACTAAAGTATGGATAATGTTTTATTGAATTTTGTCTATTTTGGAGTTTTAAAAATATTGTCTGTTTTGCTATATACAAACATACATATACATATATATATATATATACATATACATATATATATATATACATATACATATATATATATATATATACATATATATATACACACACACACACACACACACACACACACATATATATATATATATATATATATATATATATGTATATGTATATGTTCACATGTAGCACTACTGCTGGTATATCTGTACCATGTGTTCTTAAGTGCAAGCACTTAGATTATATTACATATTTTCTAAACATGCATGTTGCTGTCATCTAGTTAAGCCGTTTGTAAACATAAAAAACGTTTGTATAAAACAAAACAACACATGGAGCTGTACTATCTCTACTTGGCACTTATGTTGAACTATGGTACTTGAACCTGAAAACCTAGTTTGAACTTTCATTACAGAGAAGTTAATTTTAAATTTAAATTCTAATGCAAAGAGCTTACAAAAATCTTTACAAGCCAAAGCCGATTCAAAGTGCAAATTCCAGTTAATTTACTTAAAACTTCGAGCTAGTATTAGTACATAGTTATGATTTGTCAAAAACGATACTATCACTACTTGTTCAGATCATGTTGGCTTACTACTGTTTGGACAAATCTATTACACCAGAAATCTCATTTTATCAAAATCAACATGCATACCCTTTCCCCACCTCCCTTACCCTAACCTCTACTCCTATCCCAACCCATCCACCAACCCATCGATTTTTTACACAGAGACTTTAGCGTAGCCATGATCTCCATCAATGATCACTATGTAGCCGATCATGATCCGAAACCCAATGTAATCACCATACAGTATAATTAAAGGATTACTTCACTAATCTATGGTCAATATCTGCATATTGGTTATATAATAGCATAAAAAAATCAATATTTACTTCTTATTACCTTTAAAACGACTTAAGGGGTAATTCAATTATATGTTTATAATAGCTAGTCATAATATAAATATAGAGTGAAATGATCAAAAGTGTTTTGTTGTTGTATTAACAAAATCTAACTTGAAACATTTATATGGGTAATACATAGGAAATAGTAACCTGATAAGCCTTGAATAAGTTAGTTTTCACTCAATTGTATTCTTCTATTTGCAATAGTTATTTCTCTTGCTTGTGCATGTCTAGCACGCTGACTAAGCCGCCGCCTTTCTTTTTGTTGTTGTTCCATTAAATGGTGAAGATAAACTAAAGGAAAAATAAATAGTGATGAAGGTAATTTACTTATTTGTGAAGGAATTGCAAAAAAATATGGCAAAAGTGTAAACAATAATAAAGTAGTAAGTGAAGGGAGAGTCTAGTGGCAAATATGTACAGATAGATGAACCATTGGTTAGATAATTTGGTATTACTTCTGAAAATGAGAAGGTGTACGTTATAGAACTAGTAAAGATCCAAGAAAGGTGTACTGTAGATATTTAGTAACGGCAAGTGCTACTTGGTTTAACTTATTATATTTTACACATTTATTTGTTGCGACCTACTGATATTGTTATATTGGAGTTGAGTTTTTCCACCATTTTTATTATTCTTTTAACTGTATACCACTTTATTTTTTGATTACTTCATTAGTAAATATTTCATTAAAGATAAAGAGATTTTCCAATAATAGCTAGTTGCTCCAGTATAGTACATTGATATGTGAATAATTTGTCAGTTATATCATAATTTTTTTAATTTAGCCTCAAAAATATACATGAAATTTTATACGTATATATAATATATGATGTAGAACCGAAACCCATAAAGGTGGTAAACATGAAAGCTTGGTATGAATACTTAATATTAATGTACTTTGTTGCTTATGTAGTCCAACTAAATACTCATAATGTAAAAGGACCACAATAATGTATAATTGCTACGCATCTATCATAATGGCACTGTGGTTGTGTAGTTTGTAGCAAATTGCTACCCAGATTTGATGCCGAGTTAAAATATATTTGCAGAAGAAAAGATATTAGGGAGCTATTACTTATATGATGCACTATTCTATACCTTTTATGTTGTAGTCATATATGATATAATATTGCTTATAATATTTGAGTTATAACAAAATTAAATTAAACTTTGTATTTCTTTGCGTACAACTAAAGCATTGCATTAGTAAGAGTTTGTTGCCTAAATATACATGATCGCCAAGCGTATATATAAACGATGTGTATCTTTCACTGAATTTTTATTATAGCAACGAATGTGCTAACATATAAGTGCATATTTTCTAGTATAGCAATAATTAATGGGAATAGGCAATAGGTTTCATATTACTGTAATAGCTTTACTGTTTTACGTAAATGGTAAAATTCTAATATGCATTATTAATTGAGGTCAGAAGAGGTGTAAGACAAAATTTATTGTACAATAAAAAGTAGCATATCAATTCGCAGCATCATTTAAGAATATTAACAAATATATGGAAACACATCATAATTTTTTTGTTTAATGAGGAATGATAGTTTCAGTGTTATATGTAAATGGGAAATTTGACTATGCAGCACTGATTGATGAGCTTTTAAGAGGTGTAAGATGGAAGTTACAGTAAAATGAGCATTAGCACACTAATCCGGAGAACTTTTTGACAGTAATAACACACGTGGAAAACACAAAAAATTTATTTTTACAGTAACAAATATATGGAAAACACATCAAACTTATTTTGATAGTAACAAATACATGGAAAGCACATCAAATTTATTTTGACAGCTGACGGAGAAAAAATTATTGAAGCACGAAAATGGACAGTTTTTTGTTAACATAGAGGTGAATCATTAGTGCGAATGCTCCACTAAAAATCGCTCAACAACTATATCACATTGTTTAATCTGCAAGTAAAAATTTACGGTGGGTATAATAGCTATATATATAAGACATGATTAATTTTTGGTATACTACTTCAGGAGTAAAAACGTCATCCCAATTATCATCTTGAGGACAATGTGGAAAATATTGGGTTCATCGAGTTGTGGCATTTGTACTTCACGGTTGAAAGATGCTAATAATATATCGTTGTTTTCCACATTATTTTCCTTAAAGGAGGATGCAATACCCCGTATTTATAACACTATTTAGAATAATTAACAAAATAAAATAAAATAATGTAGAGATTAATAAGTTGAGAATTGATTAGCTAAGGGTAGCCGTGCCATGTTAGTGTATAAACTGTAATGTGTTAGGATATGAGAAGGACAATATGAAAAATAGGAAGGGCTTATACCCTAAGCCCTTAGAAATGAAACTCATGTTCATTTCATTTTTACTCTAACTAAAAGTATACCAAGGCCAGCCACTATTATTGTTCTCAAGGAAAGATTAAAGCTAGGATTCAAGTGAAGAAAGGTAATCAACATAATCAACATCAAATCTCACATCTTATAATCTTAAAGCTAAGGCGAATGATTACTACATCCCATTTTCATATGGTTTTTGATTAGATCTGAATGTTTTTGCAAGTATATGCCATGTTTTGATGATTAAAGTTATACATATGCATGTTGATGAATTATATATGTTCATGTTAATTTTTTTGATATGTTTGACATAAAAACCCTATTAGACGACGTCCAAATTACTTAAAAATTTAAATATAGGCCAGAAATGATATTTTAGAGATGGGTTTCAATTTTCATAATTTTCTGAATTAATATGGATTTTATATAAATTTTCTAGTGAAGAAAATGATTTATTGAGTCACAAATTATTTACGGCTAAAATAATAATTATTTGGGTTTGAAATTTCTATATATTCGAAAACATATTAAGACAGAATTTCTAGGATTTTTTCAGATTTTTCCAAAGTTGTTTGATGAATATATAAAATTATTTAAGGTATGAGACTTAAATGTTTTATATATTTAATTCAGGAGAAGTGGCATTTTATAAAATAAAATGATTATTTAATTCTAAAAATAGTGGCAGCACTTTTCTAAAAGTATTTGTTAACCAATGAGAATTTTGACAAGTAAAGGCAGGTTATCTAAAAATTATCCTTTTTAAGTTAAAAACAAAGAAATCATACTTTTGGCATGTGTCAGCCAATTCTGGTATTAAACCTTCCGATCCAGACCTTACGACAAAGTCGAAAGGTTAGCTTTTGATAAGATCAAAGTTCAATGCATATGGTGTCAAGTATCTTGGTACATAATGAATTAAACAAGGTCAAAGGGTTCGTAGTCGAGAGGTTGGTTGACAAAGAAGTTGAAGTATGTTTGTTTTTTAAACTAAAGCTTTCACCTGCATTGCTTTCAAATTAGAGATTTCGACTTGGTTGCCTTCAACCAGGTCAAACGTTTAAAATAAAGGTTACTGTTTTTATCACTATTTTGTTTTGAAACCTTTTGAAACAATCGAAGGGTTACTGTCACTTTATAAATGTTTTGTTTTGAACCTTTCGACAAAAACGAAAGGTTTACTTGTTTTAAAACCAGCCGCTTCTCCCAATGCTTTAGAAAGGAAGCGTTCGACTTAGGTGATTTGCCCTTGTTTTCTAAGTGAAGTATAACCAAGCTTTCAAAGAAGAGCTTTCGACTTTGTCCAAAGGTTGCTTCAAATGGAGTCAAAAGGTTTTAAAAGAAGGTTTTTCACTTATTTTACACTGAACCCAATAAGCCTTCGAAAGGTTTATGTTTTAAAAGGTTTGATGACTTCGAAAGGTTTAAATTGAATGACTTCGAAAGGTTTAAATTGAATGACTTCGAAAGTTTTAGTTGAATGACTTCGTAAGGTTTATGTGAATGATTTTAAAAGGTTTTAATTCTATGATTTTGAAAGGTTTATTTTGAATGGTTTCGGAAGCTTTGAATTCAATGATTTCAAAAGATTTTAATTCTATGATTTTGAAATGTTTATTTTGAATGGATTCAAAACGTTTGAGATGGAAGGTTTTTCAAAGATTTTCTAAGTAATGTTTTAAAGCGATTTTAAAGAAGGATGTCTAAGTTTTATTGTTTTCGAAAGGTTTGATGTTTGATTTTGAAAAGAGATGATTTCAAAAGTGTAGAAAAGGTTTTTTCAAATGGTTAAATGTTTTCATCAACTAAAGTTTGAGTAAAGAATATATATTACATGGCGATATGATTAGAGTAAAGTATAAAGATTATATACTTCTCCTTGTTTGAGTTTGATTTAAAGGTTTTAAATCATTTTGAAAATGTTTTAAAGGAAAATTATAGGAGGGGATCCTTAAGTGAAAAATGATTCAGATATTAGAATATCAGATGGGACTAATATGGGGTCGCACCCTATACATTAACTATTAACCCCAGCTAATTGTTATCCAATATTCCAGTGGGTAAAGCATGGTCATAGGTAGATTAAAATTATGATTACACACCGAAAGGAATATATATTGTATACAAATAGGTTATTAGTGAGCCCGAAAAACCATTAGGATCAGGAAAACCTGGAAGATGATTAAGTAGGGACAGACCGTCTAGAAGAGAACAGATAGTTAAGGACAGACCATCCAGAAGTGAAGGATTTAATAGATAGCTAAGGATAGATAATCCAAAATAAAAATAGCTAATAAGTGTTAGATTAATTTTTATTATATTGTCTAGTAGGCCCGAGTCAGCCAAAGGTTAAAAGTTATCCAAACAAAACTTATGCTTTTGAACAGATAGTTCATTATTACCTAATGTTTATGTGTGTTTACATAATGATGTTTTATAGTGTTTAATCGGCTTTGATTGCAGGAAAAAGTTTTCCAAAGATATATTTGTAAAGGATGTTAGTGAGGGAAAACCCGTTCCGCTAAGCGGTGTGGTCTCACTTAACATATATATTTTGGGATGTATAGTATTATTCATACCACGCGTTATGTCTTACTTGAAGTTTATGTTTTCCTCTTAAACTCTCCGGTGCTCAAAATTAATTTGAGTATGCTAAAAGGTAAAGGTCTTTTCAAGTTTTAGTCGGATGATGAATAAGGCTACCGTAGGCTTATAGGAGGCAAACAGATAACAATTTAGGAGTTGTAGTTTTTTTTTATGTTTTGAAGTATTTCTGTTGTGTTTTGTATTAAGTTTATTATGACTATATGACTCTGGTCATCCAAGTGGGTATTTTCATAAACCACTCATGGAGTATTTTGTAATAAATATATTTTATCTGTGCCTGGGAACGTACTAGGATTATGTAAGTTGAATATGGAACATCTGTTTTAAATGTAATGAAGTAAAAGTTGTTTGAAATCTGTGTTCAGTTTCATGTTCAAGTACTTCTGATATTATAGATACCATTAACGTAGCCATATTTAGTCTCTAGAAGCTAATACTATAGATGACTGGAGCATCTATAGTGCTTAGTTTTGGGCCTCTAGATAAGGGATTTTACAGCTTCGTATTAGAGCATAGGTTTATGAAACTTTATAAAAGAGAAGTAAAACCTAAAAGCTTTTTCGAATATAATCCAATAAATTTAAAATATGATCGAGGTTTGGGTTAACGCTATATTAACGTACATGTATTTGATATACAGGTATATATCTGAGAACGCATTCCCCTCTTCCTTAGACTATTCTTATGTATCTTACTAAGACTCGTAAGCAAATATACGAGAAGAGGATATAGAGGCAAGAAACGGAAGAGGAAATCTAGATGGAGGAAGCACCACTACTAATGGAAATGCTCGACCTAATACTCGAAGAAACCAAGGTCGACATGCTAATGCTAACCAAAATACTGAAGCCAATGTAGGTGCTGGAAATCCACTAGTGGATGCGGGGATTGTGATGACCCGGAATTTTGAGAAATATTTATTTAACAATCTTTGTTAATAAGCATTTATATTTGTTTAATAATCTTCTTTTATAAATATTCAATTGATAAATTTTATGTTTTAAAGCTAATAAAATGTTTTCTATTTAATGTATATATATTTGTATATATTATAAATTGAAAAGCTTTGGTTTGAATTTAACAAATAAAGACATGTTTTCAAATTCTAATATATTTTGGTAATTTGGAAGAAATGATTAAATTTAATATTAAACTTTTCATAGGTTATTTAAATAGTTAACCATATAGTTTTAAAATATTTAAGGTAAATGTTTATTTGTTTAAATTATATTTTAGCTTAAGTTTAAATTTAAATAAGATTAGCAAAAGGTTTGTTTTATTTTCTTTTTAAATATTGCTTGATAAATATGATACATTAATACATTTATTAATATAAGTAATTTATAAATAATGAGATAATTTCTTTTATAAATTATTTAAAATTGGCAAATTTGTTATTTTCAAATAATAATTATAATGTGTTGATATATATGTATATATAAATTGACTTTAAATTGGATTTTTAAATTGAATTTGTATTTGAATTTGGATTTAATTTTGAAATTCAAAGGATAAATATTTTGAGATTTTTTAGATTTTAAAAATATATGTATAAGATTTTATTTGTATATAATTTGTTTTATAATATTTTTCTTTAAAGAAGTGTATATATATATATAGATAAGAATTTATCAATTAAGTATAAAAGCTTTTTATTAACATTAAAATAAATAAAAATTACTTAAATGATAAGTGTAAATGTTTAAGGCTTGATTTTAACAAGTGTTAATTAACAAACTATAGTGAATGACAAATGTTTAGTGTTTAAACATGTGTCATTTTTAATTTTGATTTTCCTTTTATTTTTAAATAAACCACATTTTAGCCTATATAAACATATCCTTCTTTCTCTTCATTTCTTTTCTATCTTCCTCAATTCAAAGCTAAGAATATTAAAACCCTGTAACTTAAAAACAATCTGATAGTCAAACCAGAAACTAATCCAATTCAACAGCCTGTATATCATTTTCAAAATAAAAATCAAAACCTAAGCCTGTATATTTTCTTCAACCTAAGATTTATCAAAACAAGCTCAAAATCAAAGCAGTCTCATCTCTTCAACAAGTTCCTGTAACAAAGCATTTTCTTCAATAAATCAAGTTTCCAGATCTTAACAACCAGTTTTCAAAAATCAAAGAAGCATTTTTCAGTACTCAAGTATTCAAAAGCTATTTCAAAATAAAAGGTCTCTGTTCATCATATTTTACTAGTGAGTAAACTTTTACATTAAAAACAGTTTAAAATTCTATGATTAATCTTGCAGCATGTTATGAAAATTTGTAGAAATATATTATATAGTGATTACTTGAATGTTTGGTTGTAAATGTATGTGCAAACATATGATTTGTTTGAGATATACCTGTGCATGTATATACCTGCTTTGTTGTTCTTCTTAGGTTTAAGACAACTTTCAAAAATTCATATTTTTCCATAGGATCGCTATTAAATATTGATCATCAAAAGAAAAAGGTCAGAAAAAAAATAAATTCAATTCTAAAAATGGTTTCAGAGATAAATATTTAATAATTATTTCTAAATTGATAATTTACAGTGGAAATCAAATGTTGGTCAAAATCAAAAGTATGGAAATTGTGTTTTGGGTTCACAATTTGATTCATCATAGGAAATCTTGAATTTAGGTATAAAGCTTGAGACTTTTAGTTTGGAATTCGATGAGATAATCAGTGTTGATCGTTTTTGGGTATTTTGGCTTCCCATGGTGATCGAAGGTGAACTGGAGCTTAGGGTTTGTTCTGAAGGTGGTCGGGGTGTCGGGAATCTTTGGAAAAATGGCGAAGGATTTTTTTGTTGGCCATGGTGGTCGAAGAAGGAAGAAGTAGGGTTTTATACTCTGTTGAGTCGTCGATGTAGATGGGTTTCGTGCGATGATTGTGGTGGATCGGAATGGTTCGTGATGGAGGGGATCGGCGCTGGAGGTCGAGGGGATTCTCTGGTAGGGACGGCGAGGGTTCTCGTGGTCCAGGTCGACGGCCAGAGGTGGTTTTCTGATCAAACTCATATTCCAATTTGATCGAATTTTCGATTTTTGGTTAGCCATCGATTTTTATAGTTCTGCATAGTCGAGATGTTTGTCGAGGTTGATTGCGGGTTGGTGAGGGCCGGAGAGATGGTCGGTGTCAAGTTTTCCAGTCGTGCACATGCACGGAGGTGATTAGTATGCCTGGTTTGTTTTGGTGAGGAATATGAAGTCAGGGCTCGATTCGTTCTCGAGTAATTTATGGGTGTGTCTCGAAGCAGAGAGGAATTTGTGTGTCTCGTGTCTTTGCTCGGGAGTTTGACTTGTTGTCTCGGGTTTTCGTTCATGGATTATTACTTTGGACTCGGTGTTGTAATGTTTTAACCAAGGTATTTAAAATGTAAAATAGAACAGTTTTATAAAAGGGAAAATAGATAGACCAGGTTTCATGTTTTTAAAAATGTTTTAGTTTTCAATAAAAATGATTCCTAGTTCTAAGTGAAATTAAGATTTAATGATTTATCTTAAGTTAATTAAGATTTAATGATTTAAGATTTATTTAAATTAATAAGGTTTAAAGAGTAATTAATCAATTTAATTAATTAATGATTTAGATTAATTTATAATTAGAGATTTATTAATTGGTAATCAAAGATTAATTAATTTATAATTAATAAGGGTTAATTAAAGTATTATTACTTAAGGGAAGCGATAAAAGGAATTAATCACTTAATGTAATTAGTTAAACAAATATGATTAACTTAAGTTAATTAATTAGTTTAATTAATTTAAGATAATTATTTGATTGATTGAGTATAATTATTTATTGTAATTTATAAAGTGTAATTACTTAGCGAAGTAATTAATGATCAATTATTGGATGTAATTAATTGAAGGATGATTAATAAATGGAAGTAGTTTTGGGTTTAATTACTTTGTGTAATTAATAAAGAAGGATAATTACTTAGTGAAAGTAATTAAGGAATAATTACTTAGTGTGATTAATTAAAGAATTAATTAATAAACTTTATTTAGAAGTTAATTAAGTAATATAATTAATTAAGAGTAGTTAATTACTGAATGTAATTAATCAAAGTTGATTAATGAATATGATTAATTAAAGATTAATTATTAAATGTGATTAGTTAGAACAATAATTAATTTAAGAAGTAATTAGAGGATCATTAATTAATATAATTAATGAAGTAAATAAAGGTTGATTAATTAAAGGATAATTAATCAATATAAGTGATTATAGAATAATTATTTAATGTAATTAATTAAGGATTAATGTAATTAATTATAGTTAATTAATTAATGAGAGTAATTAAAGGTTAATTACTGTAAATGGTTAAGGATAATTAATTTGTGTAATTGATTAAAGGCTAATTACTTAATGTAATTAAAGAATAATTAATCAAGGATGATTAATTAAGATAGATAATTGTAGAATGATTAATTAAGATGGATAATTAAAGGATGATTCATTAATTGATTTGTAATTAATTAATAATTAGGTAAGCAGGATTTTTAGTATTATATGTAATTAATTTATTTTAAATTAATTAGAAATGGTGTGACTACTTAATCTTGGCTTATGGATGATTGAATATTGAATGCCTTGGATTATGTGATATCTCTGATATGGGATATGTGTTGCTGTGTGATATGAGATGCTTTGGTTGAATTGTGATAATATGGGTTATCTATCTGTGAATATGTGAATTATCTATCTGTGTGAATATAGATAATAAATTGAATTGTTTTAAATTAAAATAACTTGGCCTTAAAAGAAATGTTTTGGATTTCGATGAGACCGGGATCGGGTTTCCAAATTTGGATATCTGAAAACCACATCGATCCAAGTTAAAAGGTCATGACATCTCAAAGTGAAGATCGGGATGGAGTTTCGAGTTTAAGGGTTATTGTAGTTAACTCTGAGGGAGATTCCAAAATGAGTGTAACGAGATAATGCCTTCGGTTTCGTTCGATTGTGTGGATTGAATGCTTTCAGAACATCGTCAGGTGGACGATGAGCATTCTAAGATAGACGTGTTCTATAAAAGGTAACCGTAGCCTCAAGCCTCATCAACCGAGAATGGCTAAAACAGGGGAGGTTCAGCAAGGCTAAGTGGGTAGCACCCAAGTAGGATGAGATTTTCCGCTGTCGAGAGGTCCCTTTTTATTCGACTGTGTGGGCAGTTGATTGCAACAACTACTGGGGTTGTCTTATTCGGACTATCCACTAAGGGGTAGCTCCGGCCTTGTGTTGCAGGGGATTGGGAGTAATCCTCGGTACGGTGCTCTAGGCCACATACTGTGACGGGCGGTACCTGAGTAACCCTGTCGTTGTATGGAAATCCAATCTCCAATAAGTGATCACGGATTTGATTGTATAACCCACTTTGTGGCTAGTATGCTAGAATTTAATGAATGTAAAAATTTCGGCTATGTGAATATTTACTTGAAAACCCTAGACCCTATTATAATATAACCGGATTTCCTATTAAATGTTATGGTTATCGTAAGGTAAAAACTTTTTCGTGTTTATGTGTGGGAAGTCTTACGAGATACCATTTGTTTTCAAAGGTTTTTCAAAAGTTAAGCAATTTTAACCTGTTACTCACACCAGACCCATGTCCGACCCGGAGTTTATTTTCTGTTTTATAAACTCTTGGATACTAAAGTTTTTACAAGTAGCCAAGGGATTCAGGTTGGCTTTGACGAATTCTTGAGGAGGTATAGAGCAGGAGGCTT
The DNA here is from genome assembly GCA_030765085.1 of Allium cepa. NCBI lineage: Eukaryota > Viridiplantae > Streptophyta > Magnoliopsida > Asparagales > Amaryllidaceae > Allium > Allium cepa. The sequence continues at coordinate 292,479,769 of CM060941.1, read as the reverse complement.
CAGCGTTTGTAGATATATAGTTTTCCGCTGTGTTGGTATCCCTATGTTGTATTTAAGTTGTAATGACTAGACAGGTGTTTATAACTTTCTAGTATGTGATGTATAAGCTTTGTAACTCTGATAGATGCTGTATATTATGTAATACTTACGTGATTAATATAATTTATTCGTTCCGCTGTGAGAATTAGATGTTGTTTCATTCTTTCTTCTCTATCTTTTCTCTTTTCTATCCCTTTCTTTCTTAATAATGATGCGTCTTTCTGTGGAGAGAAAGGCGGGTCGTTTCAGTTGGTATCAGAGCACTAGGTTGAGCGAATACCTTGGAATTGGAGCAATTTCTTTCTTGAGAGAGCGTACTTGTAATTTTGATATATATATATATATATACACACCTATTTGTTGGGTTACCTTTCGGGTTTTCCAATATGATATCTAAAGGTAGGAAGGGTAGTGGTGTGTAGCACAACGACCAATGGAAGTAGTCCAAGTGTTGAGGTGGGAAGTGTATCTGCCGAGGCTATAGACCAAATACTGCCTCGAGTGAGCTTTGCTATGGTGTAAGGATTTCACCAATCTCGGCAGGAAACCTTTTAAAGGTTCGGAGTCCATTATTGAAGTGCACGTTTGGATCTGTCGGTTAGGCAGGAGCAAGTGATGTATCTTGGCAACTTTAGAAAGAAGCAGCTGCGTAGTGAGACGCAATTACTATGGATGTTTTCGAAGATGTTTTTTGGAGCAAGTTTAAGGAAGTGTGTCTGCATCGGAGATGAGACTAAGTTCAGCAGGGTGCTTGTGTTTGGTTTGAGGCCCGAGTTTCTCAAGGAGCTTATGGATGAGGAAATCTTTGGCATCTGTGTCAGCAATGCAGCTCGGAGGTGTTGTGTGCTAGCAAGAAGGTCATCTGGCTAAGCAGTGATCTAGAGGTGGAGTTGAGAAGCAGAAGAGTGGATCCATTTCTTCGATGGATTGGTTAGTCAAGCATAAGCTGTTCTGATGTGTGAAGAGAGAACAGTTTCTTTGGTATTAGGCAGGATAGGATCGCAAAAGTGACTTGCAATTGTTTTAGTGTTCTCTTGGGTTATCAGAGATTTTTCGGGATGTCTTCGTAGAAGTCAAGATTGGCCATAGCATCTGGAGATTGAGTTTTCATATCGACTAGGATTCCAGGAGTGATACCGGTGGTTCAGCTAAGTAGAAGGATAGCTCCGAGAGAGAAGTTTTGGTGAAGCGGCTCCGGATTTCGTGGAACTTCTGAGTTTTCTCTTTATGGATTTGTTGAACCATAATTCTGGGATGTGTTGTCTAGTTTGTGCTCGTGTTCATCGTCAGCATTTTCATCTGCTCCAGATCAGAGTTGTGCAACGGAAGCAAGTTTGGCAAGCGCACCTGTTTTGTCTTTTCTGGATAGGAGAAGTAAGTTTAGTATTCTAATGATTGTGGAGTAGAGTTTGCTTTCTTGATTTCGGTTGATCTTGAGAGGATCATTTGTTGGTTTGTTTTGGTCCAATTTGTTTCAAGAAGCGTCAGTGAAGGTTGAGCTGATCAGGAAGGATGAAGGCAGCCCAGGATCGTTTGAAGAGTTTTGAGGATAAGAGACAGAGGAATTTGGAATTTGAAGTTGGAGACTACATTGTTATTAAGGTTTTCTCCGATCAAAGGAGCAATAAGATTTGGTAAGACTAGAAGGCTAGCTCCGAAGTGTATTGGATCTTTCTGTGTTCGTGTAAGGGTTAGTGTTTTGGCCTACAGGATTGAATTGCCAGTTTGGAAGGCTGGGATTCAATGTGTTTCACATATCTCTGAGGGAGTACGTGTATGATCTATCACTAGTTATGGAACCAGTAGTTCAGGAGGATTTGGTAGTTGAGCAGGACTTGAGTGTGGTCTGATATTCTGTTCAGATTGTAGATCTAGATGAGTGGGAGCTCTGAAGCTTAGTAGTATAGCTAGTTTGGATTCAGTAGAGCGAGTATCCTAATATTTATACCTAGGAAACTCTAGACAGTTTTAGGAAGTCCTATCCAGAATTTTGTCTGGATAGTTAGGTTTGTTTGTTTGAATAAAATGGTTGCTATGGTTGTTAGCATATAGTTGATAATATATGCGCGTAGTTTAAAATTAAAATCTTTGATGGGTTATTAAATTGTCTTTGCTTTTAAATTTCGGGGACGAAATTCTTTTAAGGGGAGAGGAATGTGATGACCCGGAATTTTGAGCCATATTTATTTAACAATCTTTGTTAATAAGCATTTAAATTGGTTTAATAATCTTCTTTTATAAATATTCAATTGATAAATTTTATCTTTTAAAGCTAATAAAATGTTTTCTATTTATAATGTGTATATATTTGTATATGTTATAAATAGAAAGCTTTGGCTTGAATTTAACAAACAAAGACATGTTTTCAAATTTTAATATATTTTGGTAATTTGGAAGAAATGATTAAATTTAATATTAAACTTTTCAAAGGTTAATTAAATAGTTAACCATATAGTTTTAAAATATTTAAGGTAATGTTTATTTGTTTAAATTATATTTTAGCTTAAGTTTAAATTTAAATAAGACTAGCAAAAGGTTTGTTTTATTTTCTTTTTAAATATTGCTTGATAAATATGATACATTAATACATTTAGTAATATAAGTAATTTATAAATAATGAGATAATCTCTTTTATAAATTATTTAAAATTGGCAAATTGGTTATTTTCAAACAATAATTATAGTGTGTTGATATATATGTATATATATAAACTGACTTTAAATTGGATTTTTAAATTGAATTTGTATTTGAACTTGGATTTAATTTTGAAATTCAAAGGATAGATATTTTGAGATGTTTTGGATTTTAAAAATATATGTATAAGATTTTATTTGTATATAATTTTTTTTATAATATTTTTCTTTAAAGAATTGTATATATATATATATATTTAGATAAGAATTTATAAATTAAGTATAAAAGCTTTTTATTAACATTAAAATAAATAAAAATTACTTAAATGACAAGTGTAAATATTTGATTTTAACAAGTAGTAATTAACAAACTATAGTGAATGACAAATGTCGAGTGTTTAAACATGTGTCCTTTTTAATTTTGATTTTTCTTTTTATTTTAAATAAATCACATTTTAGCCTATAAAAACATATCCTTCCTTCTCTTCATTTCTTTTCTATCTTCCTCAATTCAAAGCTAAGAAAATTAAAACCCTGTAACTCAAAAAAAATTTGATAATCAAATATTCCTCAAACCAGAAACTAATCCAATTCAACAGCCTGTATATCATTTTCAAAATAAAAATCAAAACCTAAGCCTGTGTATTTTCTTCAACCTGAGATTTATCAAAAGCAAGCTCAAAATCAAAGCAGTCTCATCTCTTCAACAAGTTCCTGTAACAAAGCATTTTCATCAATAAATCAAGTTTCCAGATCTTAACAACCAGTTTTCAACAATCAAAGAAGCATTTTTCTGCACTCAAGTTTTCAAAAGGTTTTTCAAAATAAAAGGGCTCTGTTCATCATATTTTACTGGTGAGGAAACTTTTACTTTAAAAATAGTTTAAAATTCTGTAATTAATCTTGCTGCATGTTATGAATATTTGTAGAAATACAGTATATAGTGATTACTTGAATGTTTGGTTTCAAATGTGTGTATAAACATTTGATTTGTTTGAGATATACCTGTGCATGTATATACGTGCTCTGTTATTTTTCTCAAGTTTAAGAACAGCTTTCAAAAATTCATATTTTTCATAGGATCGCTGTTAAATATTGATCATCAAAAGAAAAAGGTCAGAAACGAAATAAATTCAATTCTAAAATTGGTTTCAGAGATAAATATTTAATATTTATTTCTAATTTAATAATTTACAATGGAAATCAAATGTTGGTCAAAATCAAAAGTCTGGAAATTGTGTTTTGGGTTCACAATTTGACTCATCAAAGGAAATCTTGAATTTAGGTATAAAGATTGAGATATTTAGTTTAGAATTCAATGAGATAATCGGTGTTGATCGTTTTTGGGTATTTTGGCTACCAGTGGCGATCGAAGGTGAACTGGAGCTTCGGGTTTAACATGAAGGTGGTCAGGGTGTCGGGAATCTCTGGAAAAATGGCAAAGGATTTTTCTGTTGGCTGTGGTGGCCGGAAAAGGAAGAAGTAGGGTTTTACACTCTGTTGAGTCGTCGATGTAGATGGGTTTGGTGTGATGATTGTGGTGGATCAGAATGGTTCGCGATGAAGGGATTCTCTGGTAGGGATGACGAGGATTCTCGTGGTCCAGGTCGACGACCAGAGGTGGTTTTCTGATCAAACTCGTATTCCAGTTTGATTGAATTTTCGATTTTTGGTTGGCCATCGATTTTTGTAGTTCTGCATAGTCGAGATGTTTGTCGAGGTCGATTGCGGGTTGGTGTGGGCCAGAAAGATGGTCGACGTCGAGTTTTCCAGTCGTTCACGTGCACGGAGGTGATTAGTATGTCTGGTTTGTTTTGATGAGGAAGATGAAGTCTGGCTCGGGTTGTTCTCGAGTCATTCGTGGGTGTGTCTCGAAGCAGAGAGGAACTTGTGTGTCTCGTGTCTTTGCTCGGGAGTTTGGCTTGTTGTCTCGGGTTTTCGTTCATGGGTTATTGCTTTGGACTCGGGTGTTGTAATGTTTTAACTATGCTATTTAAAATGTAAAACATGAATAGTTTTATGAAAGGGGAAAATGTGTAGACCAGGTTTCATGTTTTTAAAAATGTTTTAGTTTTCAATAAAAATGATTCCAAGTTCTAAGTGAAATTAAGATTTAATGATTTATCTTAAGTTAATTAAGATTTAATGATTTAAGATTTATTTAAATTAATAAGGTAATTAAAGAGTAATTAATTAATTAATGATTTAGATTAATATATAATTAGAGATTTATTTAATTGGTAATCAGAGATTAATTAATTTGTAATTAATAAGGGTTAATTAATGTATTATTACTTAAGGGAAGTGATTAAAGGAATTAATTACTCAATGTAATTAATTAAATAAATATGATTAATTTAAGTTAATTAATTAGTTTAATTAATTTAAAATAATCATTTGATTGATTGAGTGTAATTACTTAATGTAATTTATAAAGTGTAATTACTTAGTGAAGTAATTAATGGTTAATTACTGGATGTAATTAATTGAAGGATGATTAATAATTGGAAGTAGTTTTGGGTTTAATTACTTTGTGTAATTAATAAAGATGGATAGTACTTAGTGAAAGTAATTAAGGATTAATTACTTAGTGTGATTAATTAAAGAATTAATTAATAAACTTTATTTAGAAGTTAATTAAGTAATGCAATTTATTAAGAGTAGTTAATTACTGAATGTAATTAATCAAAGTTGATTAATGAATATGATTAATTAAAGATTAATTATTAAATGTGATTAGTTAGAACAATAATTAATTTAAGAAGTAATTTGAGGATCATTATTAATATAATTAATGAAGTAATTAAGGGTTGATTAATTAAAGGATATTTAATCAATATAAGTGATTATAGAATAATTAATTAATGTAATTAATTAAGGATTAATGTAATAATTATAGTTAATTAATTAATGAGAGTAATTAAAGGTTAATTACTATAAATGGTTAAGGATAATTAATTTGTGTAATTAATTAAAGGCTAATTACTTAATGTAATTAAAAAATAATTAATCAAGGATGATTAATTAAGATGGATAATTGATGGATGATTAATTAGGATGGATGATTAATTAATTGATTTGTAATTAATTGATTTGTAATTAATTAATGATTAAGTAAGCAGGTTTTTTAGTATTAGATGTAATTAATTTAATTTATTTTAAATTAATTAGAAATGGCGTGACTAATTAATCTTGGCTTATGGATGATTGAATATTGGATGCCTTGGATTATGTGATATCTCTGATATGGGATATGTGTTGCTGCGTGATATGAGATGCTTTGGTTGAATTATGACAATATGGGTTATCTATCTGTGAATATGTGAATTATCTATCTGTGTGAATATAGATAATAAATTGAATTGTTTTAAATTAAAAAAACTTGACCTTAAAAGAAACCTTTTGGATTTCGATGAGAACGGGATCGGGTTTCCTAGTTTGAATATCCGAAAACCACATCGATCCAAGTTAAACGATAGGTCATGACATCTCAAAGTGAAGATCGAGATGGAGTTTCAGAGTGCAAGGGTTATTTTCGTTAACTCTGAGGGTGATTCCAAAATGAGTGTAACGAGATAATGCCTTCTATTTTGTTCGAACCTGGAACGAACTTGTATGGACTGAATGCTTTCAGAACATCGTTAGGTGGACGATGAGCATTCTAAGATAGATGTGTTCTATAAAAGGTAATCGTAGCCTCAAACCTCATCAACCGAGAATGGCTAAAACAGGAGAGGTGCAGCATGGCTAAGTGGGTAGCACCCAAGTAGGATGAGATTTTCCCCTGTTTAGAGGTCCCTTTTTATTCGGCTGTGTGGGTCGTTGATTGCAACAACTGCTAAGGTTGTCTTATTCGGACTATCTAGTAAGGCGTACCTCCGGCCTTGTGTTGCAGGGGATTGGGAGTAATTCTCGGTACGGTGATTTAGGCCACGTACTATGACGGGCGACACCAGTAGCCCTGTCATTGTATGGAAATCCAATCTCCAATAAGTGATCACGGATTTGATTGTATAACCCACTTTGTGGCTAGTATGCTGGAATTCAATGAATGTAACAATTTCGGATATGTGAATATTTATTTGAAAATCCTAGTCCCTATTATAATATAACTAGATTTCCTATCAATTGTTTTGGTTATCATAAGGTAAAAACTTTTCCACGTTTATGTGCGGGAAGTCTTACGAGATACCATTTGTTTTCAAAGGTTTTTCAAAAGTTAAGCAACTTTAACCTGTTAATCACACCAGATCTATGTCTAACCTGGAGTTTATTTTCTGTTTTATTAAACTCTTGGGTAATCAAATTTTTACGAGTAGCCAAGGGATTCAGGTTGGCTTTGACGAATTCTGGAGGAGGTATGGAGCAGGAGGCTTCAGCGTTTGTAGATATATAGTTTTCTGCTCTGTTGGTATCTCTGTGTTGTATATGAGTTGTAATGACTAGAAAGGTGTTTATAACTGTCTAGTATGTGATGTATAAGCTTTGTAACTCTGATAGATGTTGTATATTATGTAATACTTATGTGATTAATATAATTTATTCATTCCGCTGTGAGAATCAGATGTTGTTTCATTCTTTCTTCTCTATCTTTTCTCTTTTCTATCCCTTTCTTTCTTAAAAATGATGCATCTTTCTGTGGAGAGAAAGGCGGGTCATTTCAGGGATGGTGTATCAGTTGTTGCCTAATATTTTGCAAGCGAGAGCTGCTAGTAATGTTAGTGGAGCTAATCCTATAGTTCCAGCTGGTTATAATTATGCTAAGTTGAGTAGAGACTATATCGGTGTGGGTGAAAAGCCGTTTGTAGGAATGGAAGATGCTGTTGAAGTAGAGAATTGGCTGTTGAACTGTAAGAGGATCTTTGCAGATTTAAGCTTGAAGGATGGAGAGAAGAGAAGACTAGCCTTTAGACAGTTGCACGGTTAGTGTTTTATTGGTGGAACACTGTGATGGCCGGAGTGCCTGAGGAAGAGTTGACTTAGGTTGACTTCAGGAGGAGGTTTGAGCAGAGGTTCTTGTTTAAGGTTGCGATGACGGCATTGATGAGGAAGTTTATGGATCTTGTCCAAGGAGATATGTCCGTGATCGAGTATGGTGCTAAGTTTGATGAGCTATCTCGATATGGTTATTCTTTGGTTGACACAGATGTCAAAAGGAATGGAAGATTCATTATAGGATTATGGCCAGAGCTAGGCAGAATGACTATGGTCCATATTCAAGATCCTTCTAATGTTGTGTGGAGATGGCCACTTGCTATGAGGAAATGCTTGCTATTTCAGCTAGAGAGAAGCCGATTGAACCTGAGGGTCGTCAAGGGAAGAAGAGGAGTTTTTCAAGAAGAAGGACGCCCAGAAGGGATGAACATCCAGGAAAGGGAAAGCATATATAGTTTGCTACAAGTGTGATAAGAAGGGTCACTATGCAAATGAGTGTCGTTCGGGAGATGGAAGGTTAGTTGTTGGGAAGAAAAATGTGCAATGTTATAATTACAACCAGATGGGGCATTACAAGAACAAGTGTCCTGAAGCTACCAAGGCAGGAAAATGAATGGCCTTTGCTTTCGAACCATCATCTTCTAGACCTACTGGAGTAGAGAAAAGGAAAACTATGATGGAAGGTATGATTTTGATTCAAAATATACCAGTTAGGGTACTTTTTGATACCCGTGCATCACATTCATTTATATCCCAGTATTTGGTTGATAGGTTATGTATAGAATCCACATACCTTGTTACTTCCTTATTTTCTAGGTTATGTATAAAACACTGGGATGAAGTGTGCTATTTAGAGTTTGATTTGCTAGGTCATACTTTTGATTGTTGTTTGCGTGTGTTTGATTTTGTGGGATTTGGTCATATCCTTGGGATGGTTTGGTCAAGTAAATATGATGCTAGGATATTTTGCCACGATTGGAAAATATCATTTAGTCACCCTAGTTTTAGTGATCAGATAGTTTATACCGTAGAGAACCCTAGTTGCGAAGTAAATGCTTTACTGGGTATCATGGGGTTGGAGGATGAGTTGCATGGAGTCTTTATGGTTAGAGAATTTGCTGATGTGTTTGAGCCAGTAACTGGATTGCCACTAAAATGAGCTATAGAGTTTCGGATTGATTTGGTGCCTGGAGAAGAACCGATGAGTAGGCCACCAAGCAGGATGACAACTATAGAGATGAAAGAGTTCAAGGTGCAGTTGGTGGAATTGGAAAGAAAGAGTTTTATCCAACCAAGTAGTTCGCCATGGGGAGCTATCGCGGTGTTTGCTAAGAAGCCGGATGGATCGTTAAGGCTCTGTATTAATTATCGTAAGTTGAATGAGAAGAAGATAAAGAACCGATATCAGTCGTCGAGAATTGACGATTTGTTCGATCAATTAAGTGGAGCCAAAGTATTCTCTCAGATTTAGCGACATGATTTCATCATCTTAGTGTAGCAGAGGATAGTATTCATTTGACGATGTTTAGAACAAGATATGGATCGTACAAATGGCTAGTTATGCCGTACAAACTAACCAATGTGTCGACATTCTTCGTAGATTTGATGAATTGAATTTTCCAAGAGTACTTAGATAGATTTATGTTGGTCTTCATAGATGATATTTTGATATACTCTAAGGATGAGAAGGTAAATGAAGTTCATCTTAGAGTTGTGCTTGAGACATTGCGTGAACAATAGTTGAAGGCTAAGTTTTCGAAGTGTCATTTTTGGAAGAAAGAAGTAAAGTTCCTTGGTCATATAGTTTGAGAGAACGGGATGTCTGTAGACCCGACTAAGATTAAGGTGGGGAATAATTGAAAGAGATCCGAGACGGTGACCGAGATACAGCGTATTCTTGGATTGGCTGGATATTATCGAAGGCTTATAAAGGATTTTTTGCAGATAGCTGCATTGACGACTAAGCTTATGCGAAAGGATATGAAGTTTGTATGGACTGATAAGTGTGAGGAAGCATTCTAGAGCTTGAAACACTTATTGACCCATGCACTAGTGTTAATGGTTCCGGAGAGGAATTAAGATTTGGTTGTTTATACGGATGCATGTGGAACTAGATTGGAAGCTGTATTGATGCAAAGAGGTAAAGTGATTGCTTATGCTTCTAGACACCTCAGACCACATAAAGTGAGGTATCCTACGCATGATTTAGAGTTAGCTGCCGTTATATTTGCTTTGAAGGTGTAGAGGCATTATCTTTTGGGAGGCTGATTTAAGCTTTACACAGATCATAAATCATTGAAATACTTGTTCTCTCAAAAGGAGCCGAACATGAGACAGTAGAGATGGTTGGAATTTATTGCTGCCTATGATTTTGGAATTGAATACACACCTGGGAAAGGAAACAAGGTTGCGGATGCACTTAGCAGGAAACATTAGAATGCAGTATTGGCTGTGATTTCTAAGTGGAAAGATTTTGTGACGACCCGCAAATCCGTAAATCCGATTGACACAATATTTAAAATCCTACAATAATATAATATTACGGATCCAATGAAACTAGTTTTGTCGAAATTCGAGATTGTTTGAAAAATGGCTATTTTTACACGTAAATTAAATATTAAAATATTCAATTTATACAAATTAACTCTTCATTCAATTTTATAAATTCTCTAACATCATTCTAATTCAAATAAAATTTAATACAACTTTATAAATCATTTTTATTCACATTAAGTTCAAATTCCAATTATTTCCACAATCTCAAATATCAAATTAATAAATTTATTATCCAATTATTCATCTTATAAAATTAACTTGTGAATATTTAAAATCAACTAAATATACGAATTTCAAATGACTAAAATTCTGGGTCTTTACATTCTTCCCTACTTAAAAGAATTTCGTCCTCGAAATTACCAAGTAAGAAAAAGTCATAAAATCCATTAACATTTCAAAACAAATCATTCAAACTAGATTACAAACCAATTTAAACATTTTAACTTTTCCAAAAATCCATTCGTTAAACTCACTATCAAAATTTTAGTTATCAAAAAATTTCCAAAATTCCCGAAAAAAATTCTAACACTTTAATTTTCAAAAATAATTCGCTAGCGTCTCCTTTGCGCGGTTCGATCATAGTAGGATCACAACACATATATATATATATATATATATATATATGTATATGTATATATCATAAATATACATCTTATCTTCAAGGATGAGGCATCTCGTAGGAAAAAAAGTGTAAAAGTACGATATGTAATCCGAGATATGTACCTTATATATTATTAGCGAGCATATACGGCTAATATAGCACGAAAGCAAGCTCCAAATACGAAGCAAGCGCCATCCGCACATACTAAATACTCAACAAACAATGAGAAACATGTGTACAAAAAGTAATATCAATATACAACATATACCAATACCACTACTATATATATCAATATAGCTATGCAACAAAAGCAATAAATCCAACCATCAAACAACCATCATCCAACTAATCCATATCCATGCAATCAATCCACAAACAAATCAATATAAATTCACTTCTCATTAACATTCATTGAATTAATTTTCAATTTAAATCACATTTGATTAATCAATATTGGATTTCACCAATACTCATTTATTTAAATTCAACTAGTTTACATTCACTAATTTACTTTCATTTTAGGTCACTTTCAATTCAATAAATTATATTCTACTTAGATTTACTTACTTCCATTATTCCATATTTTATATACTAAATTTATTTTATTAGTCCAATTCAATTCATCTGTTAATTCTGTAGGATCGATTTCACCCTAGAGGGGGGGGGGTGAATAGGGTGATGGTATAAATTATAAAAAGTAATTGCGGAAGCTTATAAATAATTTCAATACAGATCACAGAATAATAGCAGCACAGAAAAATAGCAGAATAATAAAATGCAGAAATAGAACGACACAGAATTTACCCAGCTTCGGCAAAACTCTGCCTACGTGCTGCCCCCAAGGTTTCTACTAGAAATTAGATATTCAGACGCTTACACACATAAACTCGCGACACCCGCTATCGACTAAACCTAACTCTACGCTCAAAACCCTGCCACAACTCAACCACTGAGTTGCGAATTCTCAAACTACGCCACGTAGTTTGTCCCCTAGTCACACGACTAGAAATTTAAAACGGTTTAAAAAGAAAATACAATTAAAAACAATTTAAAAACAAACAACCCTAATTTTAAAACAAAGCCTTATAATTTATAAACTTTTAAAAACAAAAGAAAGGGCCGGCCCCTTTTTCCTCTTTTATATTATTGCAGCCCGTTCCCTTGTAATTGATAATGGCGGCTTGTGTCTCTTGTTCATTCCTCTTCCTTCAATAAATTAGGGCTTTCGAAATTTTGAAGATGCCGACTTTTGTTCGATCGAATATATGTTTCTCGTTGCTTGCTTTCGTCGATTGTTTGCCTCTTGATATTCATTCGGCTTCTTCAAAATTGATCGGTAAGTACTTTATTCCTTTTGCTTTGCTGGTTTTGGCTTGCTTGAACTCGATGATGAGATTGCCGATGATGATTTCCTTATATAGGGTTTGTAACCCTAGAATTGCGTTCGTCTTATTTTTTCTATACTATGCTTTCGGCCGATCGATATTGCATGGATGTTTGAGATTGATTCTGAATTCTTCAATTCGTATATATTTTGATTGCTTGACATTCACGGCATTGATCGATTTCGTGATGATCACGGTTTTGAAATTGACTTGTTCGTTTGAGACGATTTCGACTTGTTCAAAAACGTATATTTTTGATTTTGCTTGGTCGACTCGGTTTAAAATACTCGGCTTTGAAATTGTGATGATAGACTATGTTTTCGTGATTTTCTCTGACTTGATAAGATTGTATCCTTCCACGGCTTGACTCTCCGATGTTTCTTCTGTTGACTTTGACTTGTTTACTTCGGCTTTGACTCTGGTTGTTACTGCATTCATGGTTTTGCTTCGACCACTATCTTGCATTTTTGCTTGAGTACTGGGTTGCTCCAACTCTCCCTGTACTCGGTGTTGTGCGCATAGCACTGAGCTTTATATATTTTGTAAATGGTTTTGTTCATTTAATTACATTTTGTGGCCCCTGTGTACTTCGGCTCTGCCCATCTTTGTGTTCATCCCTAAGCATCGACTGGTCTTTGATCTTTTGTTCAGTGTAGTCATTGTATACATAATGGATATTTACTTGGTTGAAACCGGTCAGTCATGTTGTAAGTGATTTGTACATTGAGTTGTACATATGTGCATTCGTATCCTCATTTATATGATATCTCTGTTTGTCTAGTTCCATTTATGGCTTCACTTTGGTCATGTGTTCATCTGAGTGTTGTTAGCTTGGTTTGTGTTTTCATTTTTGCTGTTTGCATGCTTCATTGACATCTGCATATTGATCACCATGTATTTCATGTAGTATGGGTTCTCTACTGACTTGTAGTGTTGTTTTATTGAGTCTGAGCTTTGAGATCTTGTTTACTTGTTTGAGTCTGGTATCTTGATTCACTTGTTTTCTCATGAACATATGATGGCATTGTTCATCATTGTGTATTGAATGAGTCTTGTGGATGCTGTCTTGATTTGTTACTGCTGTGTCTTTGATGTTGTACACTGTCATGTACACTTGTGTTCGTTGAGTCACTGTACTGTTGAGGCTGATATATTGGTTCGGTCTGCATATTTGTGAGTTGTTCAGTGCACTGTTGAGCTTCTGACCTTGATATCATGGTGTACATGTGAGTTGTATTTCATTTGCGGCCTTGACTTTTGTTGATGCATTGAGTTGAGTAGTGACTTGACCTTTGCATTTTGTTTATTTTTCTAATTTTCACCTGAGTTGAATCCGGCTTGGATTTGACCTTGTGCTGAATGACATTATTTATTGCACTTGAGTTGAATCATGTATTTGGGTTTGACCTGTGCTCACTTGTCCCTGTAAATCGATCAAGTGTATATTTCGGTGTGCACGGCCTTGTGGCATATATAGTGATACACTGTGTATGTCACAAGCTGTTCGTGTATGATGAATTCAAATTTAAATGATGACGAACAACCCAAATAACTGAGGCAAATATTATTTTCAAAATTCATATTTTATTTTATATTGCAAAAATATTTCTTTTTCAATTTTACTGCGTTAGTGAATATTTTTGCTGATTGCTCAGATGCTGGATTCTAACTGGAATGAAGTTGAAGATAAATACGAGTGTGAGTGATATGTAGTGAGGTCAACTGTAAATGTAAAATAGTGATGTAATTGAATTTGTATCAAAGTTGTATAGTGAATAGCGAGAGCTTGAATTTGTACTATTCAAAAATGTAATAAATATTTGGTTGAATAAAATTTCTGTTTGAATTCAAATTCTGTGTTATTTATTTTATTCAGCAAATATTTATTTAATCTACGAAAAATAAAATAGTACATTAACAAATACATTTAAATGAATATATATATGTTTATTATCATCAAACAAAAATCATATAAGCGCATATTCAACAATCTCCCCCTTTTGAAGATAACAAACATATATTTAAGATTTTGAATATGTTAAATGTATTTGATCATTCATATGCTCTAATTGCTCCCCCTATTTAAATGTCCTCTCTATACAAAGCTCCCCCTACATATATGCTAAAAATATGCAAATGAGTTTAGATGCAAATAGAAAATTATTTGACCTTTGCTTGATTTTATTTGACAAAATCTTAACTTTTCTCTCCCCCTTTTGTTATCAGCAAAAGAATAATAGTGTTAGGGAAAATAGAGATAAAGTGATCGATATTAATCCAACATTAAAAACTCAATTGAATATAAATATTAAATTTCAATAAAAAATCAAACAAAAATCATAAATATTTTGTTAGACGCATATTCTACTTTTAGAATGATGGAAATGATGTCATCATATGAAACCATACAGTTGTGTCTATTTGTGGTAAGTTATATCAGGAATTTGAATATCTACTAACCATGCATAACCGTTAGGACTTTTAAATGAGATTAGTAGTATTCCAATTTTATTTTAAAAAAAATGAATTCAAGTATCTTCTAACCACGCATAACCGTGAGGACTTTTAAATGGGATTAGAATCAACTTGTTTATTTTTAGAAATCAACTTTTGATATGCGTTCCATACATGCATAACCTTGAGGAATTTTAAACGAGCATGGAAGCACATAACAAATTCCAAGTAATTCACCCATGCATAACCGTTAGGACTTTTAAATGAGAGTGAATACAATGGTATTTATTTATTTATTATTATTATTATTATTATTATTATTATTTTAAGAAAAAAATGTAAAATGAAAAACGAACGATTCCTGCTTAAAGTACCACATATCGACAAACTATATAGAATTTTGATGAGTGATGGTTGTTAGAAATATGATAGAGATAGAGATGGTCATGGAATTTTTACCAACAAAAGTTTTATAACTCTTGTTTAAATTTCTAAAGAAATTTACTAATTATACCGTCTCGAGTCATAATATATGATCAATATTAGCACTCATCACTCTTTCAATCACTATTCATCTTTTTGATAATCATAGGAGTCAGATTAGTCAAAATAGTCATTTAAAATCAAATTCAAAAATAATTATAAAATCAATTTTTCAAAAATGACTAATCTGAAAATATGGTCAAAAATGATTTTCTCGAAGGGGTTTTATAAGAAATTTTTCTACTATTTGAAAATTATTTGAAATGAAAAATATGCAGATATTTTCTTTGAAAAACGATGCAGTTACTAAATGTCTCAACAAAAATCACGTTTCATTAGTAATTTTTCTATCAACTAGATTACCAGTGTAATCTGCATCTGAATTTCTCTTTCACTCAAAATTATCATCAATTAAATTTGATAGACCAAAACATGAAGTGTGCACCAAAAATTTCAAAATCAATTTTAACAACAATTTAAATGACATTCTTTTGAATTTGAATTGAGGCCGTGTAAACAATCAATAACCGTGAATATAGGGTTAGCCGTATTATAAGCAAATGTATTATCATCCAATAAAACACTATTTTTAATCCAAACTGATATATATGAAGTAATTCAAAGAATTTAGAGAATTTTATAGTGTTTTTGGCATAAGAATATAATTGGCCAACACTTTTGAATAAGTCAGAATCATCATTTTTTCATCATCTCATTATTGGCTGATTTTAATTCAGAATATGGTGCAGATTATCACATTTAATATATCGTTCAAATACATATACCTTTACCTGTTTTTACCTTTACGATATTTTTCGTCGTTGTCCATTGTGATTCTGTCACCTTTATACTAGGCTAAGGAACTTTGCTTTGTTGCTCGGTGTGCTCTCGGAACAGCCATAATCCAAGTAGCACTATTATTGTTCCTTAGCCTGCCACCACACCTACACGATGAAAGATTTTTGTGACCTATTTGTTTTTATAGGTCCATGGTTGTTAGTGGCAGAATATTTAGAAAAATAATTTTGTGGAGACCCAAAACTATTTATAATTGTTCCCTTCGGCACCCAAATTTGTTTAACTTTGAGAGTTTTTATATTTGTGCCTTTTGGAACCCAAACTGGTATAGTTTTCATATGTTTGGGTCAATACCAACAATTATTGTGATTGTGTCCATATTTTCTACAAAATGTGCACATTGAATTTTCTTGATTAATCTTGTTTTCAACAATTTTAGATTGATTATATCCAAGTCCTTTTCTAACCATGTTAACAGTTTGCTTTCCTAATAGCATATTCAACGATTTTTCACTTTTTGAAAATTTATCTAAAGTCGTTGACAATTGTTGGACTTGTGTTTTGAGAGATTCATTTTCGTTTAACAATTGTGTGCACTTTTTAATAGAATTCTCTCTCCTAGTATTTTCACTTTCTTTTAAAATCAGAATTTCATTTTCAAGTGATTTTATATTCATTTCTGATTTTTTTAATTTCTTCTTCATATGTTGGACACTTATCACACTTAGGGATCCTACTTTGATATGTTTCAACTAATTGGTCAAGTTGTTCATTTAATTCTATCAAAGTGTCTTTTTGTGATTCAAGTTTAGCATATTTTTCCCTAAGTCGTTCATAACAGCCATTTACTTCATGGAAATAAATAAGTAATTCAGAGTGAGTAAGTTTTGATACCTCGCTTGGTTCGTCATCGTTGCTATCAGTTATATTCCCTTGAAGGCACATATCTGCTTTCTCACTCTCACTGCTAGAACTTTGATTATCTTCATCACTTGTATTCCATGTGGCTGCAAAACTTTTCCTTTTTGATTTCTTTTTAAAGTCGCGTTAATTTTGAGGACAATTGGGCTTGATGTGTCCGGGTTGGTTGCACTTATGACAAATTATCTTCTGTTCTTCCGAGCAGTCTAGTGCTTTGGCTATTTTGCTTTTCGCTTTTTGAATTCGAGCTGAATTTCCATATTTGTGATTCCACTTTTTGAATTTCTTTATTAATAGCTCCAATTCTGCTGCTGCATCATCATCGTCATCGTCATCACTTTCAGTTGTTCCTTTGAGAGCTATTGATTTCTTTCGAGTATCTCCTCCTTCACGCTCTTCCTTGAATTTCATTTCTAGCTCATAAGTGGTGAGATTTCCGATGAGTTCTTCGACTTTCATTTGTTTCAAATCTTTTGATTCTTGAATGGCGGTCACTTTGGCTTCAAAACTTCGTAGAAGGAATCTAAGGATTTTTCGGACTATCTCCAACTCTGTATATGATTTTCCAAGAGCTTTTGATTTGTATACGATATTGGAAAGTCGTCCATGCATCTCTTTGACATTTTCTTCCTTCGCTATTGTGAAGTTCTCGTATTCGCTGCTTAGCATGGCAAGGCGAGATTCTTTGACTTGAGATGTTCCTTCGTGAGTCACTTCTAGTGTGTGCCATATTTCCTGCGCAGTTAGACAATGTGAGACACGATTAAATTCAAATTGATCTAATGAACAGATAATGGAATTCATAACTTTAGCATTAGTATTTTGTAATTTATTTTCTAGTTCTGTCCATTGATCCAACGGTTTTTTTATTTCTTGATTATTTTCAATTATACTTGGTGCTCTATACCCTGTCTCAACAATATCCCAAGCATCAATGGTTTTCAGAAAAATTTCCATCCTATTTTTCCAGTAAGCATATTCACCATTGAACATTGGTGGTCTAACTATGGACTGACCCTCAGCAAAAGCCTTATTAAAAGAAGCCATTTTAAAAATTCAAATTTTTTAAAAAAAAATTGGTTTTTGAAAAACAAATTTTTTAAAACAGAAGTTGACTTCTATTCCTAGCTCTGATACCACTTGTAGGATCGATTTCACCCTAGAGGGGGGGTGAATAGGGTGATGGTATAAATTATAAAAATT
Organism: Allium cepa; assembly: GCA_030765085.1. Classification (NCBI taxonomy): domain Eukaryota; kingdom Viridiplantae; phylum Streptophyta; class Magnoliopsida; order Asparagales; family Amaryllidaceae; genus Allium; species Allium cepa. The sequence continues at coordinate 292,461,761 of CM060941.1, read as the reverse complement.
AATTGCGGAAGCTTATAAATAATTTCAACACAGATCACAGAATAATAGCAGCACAAAAAAATAGCAGAACAATAAAATGCAGAAATAGAACGACGCTGAATTTACCCAGCTTCGGCAAAACCCTGCCTACGTGCCGCCCCCAAGGTTTCTACTAGAAATTAGATAGTCAGATGCTTACACACGTAAACTCGCGACACCCGCTATCGACTAAACCTAACTCTACGCTCAAAACCCTGCCACAACTCAGCCACTGAGTTGCGAATTCTCAAACTACGCCACGTAGTTTGTCCCCTAGTCACACGACTAGAAATTTAAAACGGTTTAAAAAGAAAATACAATTAAAAACAATTTAAAAACAAACAACCCTAATTTTAAAACAAAGCCTTATAATTTATAAACTTTTAAAAATAAAAGAAAGGGCCGGCCCCTTTTTCCTCTTTTATATTATTGCGGCCAGTTCCCTTGTAATTGATAATGGCGGTTTGCGTCTCTTGTTCATTCCTCTTCCTTCAATAAATTAGGGCTTTTGAAATTTTGAAGATGCCGACTTTTGTTCGATCGAATATATGTTTCTCGTTGCTTGCTTTCGTCGATTGTTTGCCTCTTGATATTCTTTAGGCTTCTTCAAAATTGATCGAGTTCGATTACAATTTCGGTAAGTACTTTATTCCTTTTGCTTTGCTGGTTTTGGCTTGCTTGAACTCGATGATGAGATTGCCGATGATGATTTCCTTATATAGGGTTTGTAACCCTAGAATTGCATTCGTCTGATTTTTTCTATACTATGCTTTCGGCCGATCGATATTGCATGGATGTTTGAGATTGATTCTGAATTCTTCAATTCGTATATATTTTGATTGCTTGACATTCACGACATTGATCGACTTCGTGATGACCACGGTTTCGAAATTGACTTGTTCGTTTGAGACGATTTTGACTTGTTCAAAAACGTATATTTTTGATTTTGCTTGGTCGACTCGGTTTAAAATACTCGGCTTTGAAATTGTGATGATAGACTATGTTTTCGTGATTTTCTCTGACTTGATAAGTTTGTATCCTTCCACGGCTTGGCTCTCCGATGTTTCTTCTGTTGACTTTGACTTGTTTACTTCGGCTTTGACTCTGGTTGTTACTGCATTCATGGTCTTGCTCCGACCACTGTCTTGCATTTTTGCTTGAGTACTGGGTTGCTCCAACTCTCCATGTACTCAGTGTTGTGCGCATAGCACTGAGCTTTATATATTTTGTAAATGGTTTTGTTCATTTGATTTGATTTTGTGGCCCCTGTGTACTTCGGCTCTGCCCATCTTTGTGTTCATCCCTGAGCATCGACTGGTCTTTGATCTTTTGTTCAGTGTAGTCATTGTATACATGATGGATATTTACTTGGTTGAAACTGGTCAGTCATGTTGTAAGTGATTTGTACATTGAGTTGTACGTATGTGCCTATGATATCTCTATTTGTCTGGTTCCATTTATGGCTTCACTTTGGTCATGTGTTCATCTGAGTGTTGTTAGCTTGGTTTGTGTTTTCATTTTTGCTGTTTGCATGCTTCATTGACATCTGCATATTGATCACCATGTATTTCATGTAGTATAGGTTCTCTACTGACTTGTAGTGTTGTTTTATTGAGTCTGAGCTTTGAGATCTTGTTCACTTGTTTGAGTCTGGTATCTTGATTCACTTGTTTGCTCATGTACATATGATGGCATTGTTCATCATTGTGTATTGACTGAGTCTTGTGGATGCTGTCTTGATTTGTTACTTCTGTGTCTTTGATGTTGTACACTGTCATGTACACTTGTGTTCGTTGAGTCACTGTACTGTTGAGGCTGATATATTGGTTCGGTCTGCATATTTGTGAGTTGTTCAGTGCACTGTTGAACTTCCGACCTTGATATCATGGTGTACATGTGAGTTGTATTTCATTTGCGGCATTGACTTTTGTTGATGCATTGAGTTGAGTAGTGACTTGACCTTTGCATTTTGTTTATTTTTCTAATTTTCACCTGAGTTGAATCCGGCTTGGATTTGACCTTGTGCTGAATGACATTGTTTTATTGCACTTGATTTGAATCTTGTATTTGGGTTTGACCTGTGCTCACTTGTCCCTGCAAATCGATCAAGTGTATATTTCGGTGTGCACGGCCTTGTGGCATATACAGTGATACACTGTGTATGTCACAAGCTGTTCGTATATGATGAATTCAAATTTAAATGATAACGAACAACCCAAATAATTGAGGCAAATATTATTTCAAAAATTCATATTTTATTTTATATTGCAAAAATATTTCTTTTTCAATTTTACTGCGTTAGTGAATATTTTTGCAGATTACTCAGATGCTGGATTCTAACTGGAATGAAGTTGAAGATAAATACGAGTGTGAGTGATATGTAGTGAGGTCAACTGTAAATGTAAAATAGTGATGTAATTGAATTTGTATCAAAGTTGTATAGTGAATAGCGAGAGCTTGAATTTGTACTATTCAAAAATGTAATAAATATTTGGTTGAATAAAATTTCTGTTTGAATTCAAATTCTGTGTTATTTAATTTTATTCAGCAAATATTTATTTAATCTATGAAAAATAAAATAGTACATTAACAAATACATTTAAATGAATATATATATGTTTATTATCATCAAACAAAAATCATATAAGCGCATATTCAACAAATTCAATTGCTAATTCATTTTGCATTTCAAGTTGAATTTCATTTTATAATTCAAATTCATTTAATCACTTTATTAATTTACTTCAATACCAAAATCGACTTCATTGAACATTACTTAAGTTATGTTTCATTTCCACTCACTTGCATTTACTTTCACTTTTACAACTTAAGTTCATTTCTAATTTAATTCAAATTCTATTTTATTTAACTTTTACTTAAGCCGAATCCATACCACTATTCAAATTCAAATTCTGTTTTTCTTAACAAAATTGTTTAACCATTTTATAAAATTGGTTTTGCCTACTTTTTCTCTTTTTATATGTTATACAACTTATTTATTCAAACTTTCAAATTCATGTTATATAATCACTTATCTTTTAAGTTTAATTTCCATTTCAGCAACTTATATAATCTGGTTAAAATCCAATTCAATTATTTAACTTTTTCTTTAATTAGATTTCAAATCATATATCTAATTATGCTAATTCAAATTTTATTTCATGTTATAAGTCCAAAACTCATTTCACTTTTTTTTTTATCAATTTCAACTTGGATTTTAAATTCTAATTTGTTTATCAAAACAAAACTTCAGTTTTAACTTACTATGGTTGCAAATTCATCGCACAAAAACTCGAAAATGATACTAACGATGCTGCAATCATCACCCTTATTATTTCCAGGCAACAATAGTGAATTCAGTGCTTTATATTCTGTAACGATCCTGGTTTTTGAGTCAAATTTAAATTGGTAATTTAAATTAATTTTTGAATTAAATTGTGAATTTTTTGGTAAATTAATTTGATAATTTTCAGAATAAAAATATATGTATATAAATTGATTATAAATAGGATTTGGATTAGAAATTCAAAGATAAGTATTTTTAAAATAAATTGGATTTAAACTTTATATTTTGAAATTAATAGGAATTTGTTTTCTAATTATAAGAATGAGTAAAAAGTTTTAAATTATATATATCTTTTGAAAGTATAAATATAAGATTTGAAAATATAATGTGTGTGTAAATATAAAACTAGACATGGGTTTAACACAAAATAGTTGTTTATAAATTAAGCAACATATTTAAACAAAGGGTTAAAACTAAATCTATAAATTAATTAAAGTAAAGGATTTAAACATAATTTTTAAGTGAGGGTTAAACATAAAAATACAAGTTAGGACATTTGTGAAACAAGGGAAATATGAAATAGAGAAGCGTTAAACTAAATAAACAAGTGGAAAAATAAAATTTTCTTTTTATTTAGAAATTATAGAAAATATGTATAAGAATAGGAAACCAGGCTATAGTATATCTTCTATTCAAAACTGAATCAAAATTTGAGAACAAAGAAAAAATATATAAAACAGGTCAAGAAATTAAAACAACAAGCCTCTTTTCAAATACAAAAGCAATGGTTCAACAATTTCAAACTAAAAGCATGTAAATTCAAATCAACCCAAAACAAAATCTAAAGAAAAGAGATTCACTCATATACATAATGCAAGATTAACTCATATTCATCAGGTCAACATCAAGGTTCGAATTTCTAAACTAAAAACACTTCCAGGCTTAATCCTGTTGCTCTGTTTCAAATATTTCAGGTGAGTAAACACCACTCCCTATCAAACTTTATTTACTCTGTTTTGATGTATGTGATAATCTATGAATTAATTTTATGAAAATTGGTTTGTGTAATGGTAAATGGGCTTGCATGAATATCAGTTCATATGTGATGTGTCTGTATGCCTGTAAGTCTCCTCTGTTCTTGTTCTTAGATACAAAACTAATTCAAAAACCAAAATCACTTCCTCTATTGTCCTTAGGGTTAAGATGTTTAAGAAAAATGTGTTTGAAAATCAAGATCTTAGTTTTGAAAATATATTTAAGTAGAAATTGGAAGCAATTCTAACTGGAAGAAGAAATTACAGTGAAAACACAAAAATGACAAGATTTCGACTTTCCAAAATTTATTGTTTCAGTTACATGATACATTTTTGTAAACAATGAATTTGGAAATAATATCATGATTTTTAGTGTTGAGAACAATAGGGTTTCTCGAGTTGATCGAGTTTGGCTTTTCATCGAATGTCGACGATCGGCTTAGTGTTGATCATCAATCTTGAACCTAGAGAAGGCTTAGGTGTCGATGGTTACGAGAAAAATGCTCGCTTGGATTTTGGATCGCCGTCGTGGTTTGGGTTCGACGATTTAGGGTTAAGCAGTAGTTTTTGTCCATGTTGAAAACATGGTTGTTCGTCGGCGTGAATGAATCGAGTTGAGCCAGACTTAGGAGAATTGGAAGAGAAGTGTTTGGTGTAACATGGACGAGGCGGCACTGTCTCAGGTGTTAGGATCATCCTTGTCGAGGCGTTTTTGTCAGGGGTTGGGTTCTAGTTTTTAGGTCAGGTTGTTAAATTTTGATCGATGGTGAATGGGAAGATTCTGGAGGTTTAGGCTAGTCATGGTGGTTCGCGACGACATGTCAGAGATATCATCGACGATCAGATCATCGTAGTTGGCTTGTGCATGTGCACACTTGTTTTTGGCATGTCTGGAAATCATAAGGTTGGGGAAGAGAAGAAATTCTCAGGTTCAAACTCGGTATTGTAGGCGTTTTGACTCGAAGTAGGTTTGAAAAATAGGGTTGCTTAGGAAAATGTCGTTTGGCTCAGGATTTCAATAGTATGGCTCGGGTTTTATTTAAACTTGAAGATTCAATAAGTTTTGGAATTAATGTTAGTTAAAATTTAAAATTTATTAAGTAAATAAGTTTTAAAGGGAATATAGATTAAGTTTTGAAAGTAAATTTATTTACAAGATTTTAAATAAATTTCTAAGGTTTATTTCCATAAGATTAAGTGTTTTCAAAACTTATTAACATGGTTTTGTAATAATTTTATCAAAATGATTAAATAAATTCCAAGTGTTTCCAAAGTGTAATTTATTGGTGAAGTTAAGAAATGATTTACCTAGGATTTCTCAAATAAATGTTAAGCATTGAATTTAATTTAATTAAGTGATGTAATTAAAATAAAAATAAAGATAAAATGGTTTATCTTTTAATTAATTAAGTAATTTGTGATATAAGTAATTAAAGGTTAATTAATTGCTAGTTAAAGAACAATTAATTATTAATTTAAATGGTTAAAGGTTAATTACTTAATAATTAAAAGTTAATTAATTAAAGTAATTAATAAATGGAAAGTAATTAAGGTAATTAATTACTTAAAATTAATTACTTAATAAATGTAATTGAGGATAATAAATTGATAATTAATGATTGATTAATCAAGTAATAATTACACAACGTAATCAATTAGTAATTGTTAATATATAAGTGATTAAAGATAATCACTTATTAATTAAGGATAATTAATTAAATGGTAATCAATTAAGGGTTAATTAATTAATTAAGGAAATTAATTTAAAGGATAATTAAATATTTAAAGGTTAATTGATTTATTTATTAAGGTTAATTAATAAATGATTTAAAGTTTAAAAAATCAAAATAATTTGTAATTAATTAATGTTAATTAACCTGCATTAGTGATTAATCTGGTTTCAATTAATCAGATGATCAATTAACCTTACTTATGGATCTTTGAATTGCATGGAATGCTTTGGGTTGTTTGATATCTCTGGTGTGTGATGCTTTGTGATATGAATTATTTTGATTCGAGCTGTGATAAATGTAATTTATTTATCTGTGATGGATGTATATTATTTATCTGTGCATCTGTGAATGGAAGATAAGCGTTATAGATTATACCGCTTATCGATATTGATATGATTGAATCTGTGATGATTGAAGATGTTGCACTATTGTGTAAAACCCCTGGACAACACCATACACACACAAATATGAATTTCACGAGGATTCGGTTAAGTCACGGATATTTTAATTTAATATTATGAAATGGTTTTAATGTTGAATTTTGAACACAAATGGTTTTCAGAAATGGAATTGGGTTAAATATGAAAAGATTTGAAAGGGAGTTTTAAAGATAAAGGTTATTTTGAAAAATCTGATAAAGTTTTGAAATTTAAATAATTTGATTTGAATTTGAATTCAAGATTTGAATTATGGTTTAACAAGTTATATAATTTTATATGGGTTTTAAACCATTTTAAAGGTATTATTTTGGGAATTAATATTTAATCCAAATTTATACTTAAAAGATCTAGCTTGTGCAAATGTAATCAGATTTTCCCGAAACGAAAACTATTTGTTTTCAAATAATAATATCTTTCATATAAAGAAAGGATTTCTAATTTGTATTGAAAGGATTTCAAGTTTGAAATGAAAATGTTTTTCCAAGTATGAATGAATCTTTGGAAATGGTTTTAAAAGCTATGAATTGAGTCTTTGATTTAAAGATTGGTTGAGTTTATCCAATTTGAAAGGGAATTTGTTTTGAAAAGATATAAATGTATCTTTGCTAAAGATTGGTGAACTATGTTTTCAAATGAAATAGGATCTTAAAGGTGTATCTTTGGTATAAATGATTTGAAATGGAAATAGTTTTGAAAACTATGAATTAATCTTTATGGAAGATGAGTGAACTTGTGAAGTGTATCTTTTTGTTTAAAGATTTGAAATGGTAATTTGTTTAAACCATTTGAAGAAAGGTTCTGGGCTTTAAGTTGTGACTTAAGTAAGATACCAATATCCATGTGTTTTTAAAATTTTTGCGCTCATTATTCGGTTTAGCCAGGAGAGGACCTTGTATCAATAGCCCATTCCGAATAGTGATACGACGATATGGATAGCATTTGAAGACCGGTGGTAAAGACCGGGTATTTTCGAGAACGAAAGGATTACCTGTCAAATGTCTCTGCACTGAGTGACGTCGGTATAGAGATCTCCATATGTGATGGGGAGTCCGATTGGGATTGTGAATACCCGGATTGCAAGGGCTTCTTTGTGAAGTGCCTCCGGTTCTGTTCGAACCTAGAACGGACTTGTATGGATGTGTGTCTGACATTACACTTTGAGATGTAAAGCTGGTTCCTATCAAATACATTTCTGTTTAGTGGCAGAGAATTTATTCTCTTAGCTTAACACCCTTCTCTAAGACGTACGAGCTCAGAGGTTATTTATTGATGGTTACTAATGATACATTCCCAATTTGGTAATGTGGCATACGAAGTGCTGCTGATCATTTGTTGATCGAAGCATGGCTTTTGTGTTAAGCGTAGCTTTGTGGACGAGACTGCATCAGGACCTTACAACCCGGAATGGTCGAAACAGGAAAGATGCGGCAAGATTATTAGAGTCGCTCCCCTAGGGTATGTCCATTTCTTCTGGAAAAGGGTGGTATCATGGTATGGAGCCCAGATACTTAACTCATGTGCTCACCGCAAATTTATTACTTTGTGGTTGTAGCTTTGTAGTTAAGGATCCTCGGATAAAGGTCGCAAATGATTGGGGATGGTATACTTGTAGGTGTTACGTCAGGGCAGGGGTAACCCGACCTTGTGTTGGCAGATAGCTGGTTAAGTTCCCGGGGCATCCCTCCAGAAGCGTACCCATGTGGCAGTAGGAAGTTCCTTAGCCTGACCATTTATTGCAAATCCAATCTCCAATACACGCCTTATACGGTTTTAGTTGTAGAACCTGCCATCTAATATGATAGCTATAGTAGGCATACTATAATGGTACGTATGCTGGCTAAGATTAATATTATACTTGCAAATGTTTTCCACTATGCACTAATAATAATATCAAAAGGATTTTTTTCATATCAAGCATGTTTGACTATCATAAGGAGAAATCTCCTCCAATTGTGCGCTTGTATTGTGTGTGTGGCGGGAGGCCTTATGGCAGTTTCTGTATGAATATGCGAGTATATGATTTTTGTTTGATGATAATAAACATATATATATATATATACATTTAAATGTATTTGATAATGTACTATTTTATTTTTCATAGATTAAATAAATATTTGTTGAATAAAATAAATTACACAGTATTTGAATGGAATTTGAATTCAAACAGAAATTTTATTCAAACAAATATTTATTACAATTTTGAATAGTACAAATTCAAGCTCTCACTATACATATACATTTTTGAATACATCACAATTCAGTTTACATAATTTCCTCACTACATATCACTCACACTCGTATTTTGTCTTCAACTGCATTCCAGTTTGAATCCAGCATCTAAGCAATCTGCAAAAATATTCACTAACGCGGTAAAATTGAAAAAGAAATATTTTTGCAATATAAAATAAAATATGGATTTTTGAAAATATTATTTGCCTCAGTTATTTGGGTTGTTCGTCATCATTCACATTTGAATTCATCATACACGAACAATGTGACATGCACAGTGTATCACTGTACATGCCACAAGGCCGTGCATATCGATATACACGTGATAATGCTACAGGGACAGGTGAGCACAGGTCAAACCCAAATGAAAAGCCAGGTTCAACTCACGTGCAATCTATTCAAAATTACGACACGAGCACAAGGTCAAACCCGAGTTTTTGAAACTGGATTCAACTCAAGTGAAACTTCAAAAATCAACATGAAATGATCAAGAATCAGATCAGAGACCAAGTACAAGGCACAGTGCACCACTGACTAGAATACAAAGACAGGAAAACAGTGCAGTGCAACTACACAATGCACCAAGTAAGTAACAGCAAGCAACATGGTCAGACATACTTCAATAGTGCAGACCAACCAGAAATTCAAGGCAACAGAGACCAAGTTCATATGCACAATGCAAGACCACAAGTAAAGTACATCAAGTATGATCAAGTCCAAATGCATCAGTGAAGTCACAATGAAACTGCAGTGGACATGTATACAACAAAAGAAACAAGTCTCGAACACTATGCAGTGTACATGAAAGCAACAAGTAAAGTGAATCAAGTTCAGTAAGGCAATGCACAAATACAAGATGACCAAGTGAATTAAGTTCAGGTACACGAGCTAATGAAGACTGCATCATGATACAAGACCAGAGAACTGCAAAAGTCAACCAAGCTACTAATGCATGAAAGCTTGAACAAGTCCAAATACAACCCAAAGTGCAACAAGAATGTTGCAGTGATACAAGGTAAGTTCATATGTACAGCAAGCTACAAGTGATGCAGAATCAAGGTGAACAAACAGTGAATACATGGAAGTGTTAATGACAGCAAACAACTCTGTGCATATGTAAAGCCAGAAGAACTACACAACTACAAGTACAGGGATGAATACAACATGATGAAGCAGTGGAAATGAGCAAGTGCATCAGTGAATAATGCAACATGGTGAACAAGACACAGTGAACAACAAGTGCAACAGAAAGGGGTGCAAACACAACAATGAAGTGAATACAACTACAGGTGAACAGAAGGAAAATACTGTGTTTCGAATCAAAACAGTGCCGTAATAATCAAGGCAACGAATTGACCAAGTCAGAAATCAACGCAATACAAAAATGGAAATTGCCAAAAACAGGAAAGTCAAACAAAATATATCAGGAAGTCGTGCGCATCAGGCAAGCAAAATATTAGGAAAGTATCGAATTGATTAGGGTATAGGAATTCATATAAATACCAACCCGCAAATCATCATCAGGTGTGCAGAAAATTCAATCAAATCCAAATATAAACCCAAATGTCATCATCGGCAATTGGTACCAAGTCGAAGTATTAAAATTCAAATTCATCATCGACATCGTGTGCAAAAAAAAAAGAACGATCGAGTTCAAGTAAGAAAAATCAGAAGAAGCAAAAGCACAGATTACATACCGAAGCAACAACGAAATCGATCAACAGAGGAGCAACGCAACCAGAGAATCAATCATAAGCGAAGCAGCGAGCCAGAGCAACACAAGTCAGATCAAACAAAGAATCAAAGCACAAAGCCCCAATTTGGATTGAAGAACGAAGCCCTAATTCAGTAGGGGATCGGCCGCCATTTTTCCTTCACAAACAAAAGAAAGAGGATCGGGTTAAAGAAAAAAATTGGGCCGTCTTGTTTTATTTTTAAAGAGGGCTTTAGTTTATTTCAAATAGGGTTTTTAGTTTTATTTGAGCCAAAATTATGGAGTCAAGTTTGTATTTTAATTTTTGCTCCTGCTTTCAATTTTGAAGTCTGTTTTTTCTTTTCAAGTCAAAGTATTGGTAAATCACCACCTAGGTTGTAAGTAGTGTCAGATTGTCTAGTTAGAATTAGTTCAGTGAGCAGGGTGTGCGAGTTTGCAAAACTCTATAGGCGGGAGCAGAGTTTGCGAGTTTTCAAAACTCTATAGGCGGAGCAGGGGGTGCGAGTCTATTAGAGTGTTTGTAAGCGGGAGCAAGGGTTTGCGAGTCTGTTAGAGTGTTTGTAAGCGGGATACTGTTTAATTCTAATAGAAATCTGGGAATGCAGCAGTAGGCAGTGGTTGCTGAAGCTGGGTAAATTTTGTGTGTGATTTACTTTTTAGCATATTTATTTCTGCAGTTTGTTTTTACGTTTAATTCGAGAAAATTTGCTATAACCCTATTCACCCCCCCTCTAGGGTTAATCTAGATCCTACAGTTTCATTTTCCAAAAAGCATTATGGATTTCTTTTAAAATCTTTTGTTTTGCTTTTGATAAAGATAAACTATTTTCGTTTGCTCACACCAGTCTCATGACTGACCTAGAGTTTATTGTTCCCTTTCTAAACTCTGGGCACCCACAATTTTCCACACGGGCAGCCTTGAGTTAGATTTTCAGATAGTAGATATATATTCGGTTGCCTTCAGCTTTCTGTTTCGATATCTTTCGAATCTTTGGATTTTGGCAATCGCGTTGGGAATCGAGTTTGCTTAGTTAAGTTTGATGGTGGTTCAAGCTTATTAGATCGGAATCTTCGACGAAATTTGAGTTGATCTATTTGGTTTTGGAGCATTAGAGATGGAGTTACAATACGGACATTGATTTTCTTTGAAGCCTTTGTTGTTGGTGTAAATCTTTCTGCTGTTGTGTATCTCTGATTATGTGATATTCATTGTATCATTGTTGTATCGAATGTTGTATATCAATGATGTATATTCTTTCTCTTCCGCTGTGTTATACTTAATGTGTTATAAGCTCTGGCGAACCAGATTCGACGTTTGGATCTGCGGCATTCGAATACGGATGATGTATTCAGTGTCGATTTTCGAAGGTCGAGTCAGGGTCGTACAGTAGTATTAGAGCTAAAGGTTGAACTTTAGCTTTTGGAGAATAACACATTAGGTAACTCATTAGAGATAGGGATATAAATACCCTAGAACGAGTATTCCCTAAGATATCCGTCTGTGTGCCTCAGTAAATTCTCTTACTATTCACTGGTAGTAAGTATGAGTGCAAGAAGAGGACGAGATAGGGGACAGGGAAGTACCACTGCAAATGGTCGATACCCTACAACAACAGCAGGAACAACTTTTTCTCTATCAATCTCCTTTGTTGATTATCCAGTTCCATTCTTTGATGACTTCGTGGCAGCTCGAGGGAGAAGCTTCGATGTGACGGTGGCCTTGCGAATCGTATAGATAAGTTCTTAATTTGTATTCTCTTCGTCGGTTTTCTCTCAGCTTTTCGATTTTAACCTGAATGAATTTGGAATTTAAATTGAAATAAATTGGTAATAAAATATAAAGTTAAAATTGACTTGTATCGATAAAACGATTTCGGTCAAGACTAAGGTTTGAGAATTCTGTTGTGATTTCTTGTGAGGATCAATGTCCGAATAGGGACAAGCTAGTATATACTTTGGGGTATTACGACCTGAGTTTGGAATCCATACCTATTATTTGATAAATATGGAAGATTGAATCCATTTATCTATCCTTTAGAATCCAAATATATTCTACGAACGGTTAGTTACCCTTCAGACTAACCAATGCCATGCATATTCGTAGATCGGATGGCCTGAGTATCTTGTGAAATATTGAATAAGTTGGTTCTCGTATCTATTATTGGTATTCTAATTTGGTAAGCCAAATGCAGAATAGATATTCAGTTTGATCTGGAAAGATATTTCTCTATCTTTCATCTGATTTTTGTTATCTCCCTATCTTGCAAATTTCGAGGACGAAATTATCTTAAGGGGAGAATCTGTAACGATCCCAGTTTTTGAGTCGAATTTAAATTGGTAATTTAAATAAAATTTTGACTTAAATTGTGAATTTATTGGTAAATTAATTTGAAAATTTTCAAAATAAAAATTATATATGTATACAAATTGATTATAAATAGGATTTGGATTAGAAATTCAAAGATAATTATTTTTAAAATAAATTGGATTTAAACTTTATATTTTGAAATTAATAGGAATTTGTTTTCTAATTATAAGAATTAATAAATAGTTTTAAATTATACATATCTTTTGAAAGTATAAGTATTGGATTTGAAAATATAATGTATATGTAAATATAAAACTAGACAAGGGTTTAACATAAAATAGTCATCTATAAATTAAGCAACATATTTAAACAAAGGGTTAAAACTAAATCTATAAATTAATTAAGTAAAGGATTTAAACATAATTTTTAAGTGAGGGTTAAAAACATAAAAATAAAAATTAGAACATATGTGAAACAAGGGAAATATGAAATAGACAAGTGTTAAACTAAATAAACAAGTGGCAAAATAAAATTTCCTTTTTATTTAGAAATTATAGAAAATATGTATAAGAATAGGAAACCAGGCTACAATATATCTTCTATTCAAAACTGAATCAAAATTTGAGAACAAAGAAAACATATATAAAACAGATCAAGAAATTAAAACAACAAGCCTCTTTTCAAATACAAAAGCAATGGTCCAACAATTTCAAACTGAAAGCATGTAAATTCAAATCAACCCAGAACAAAATCTAAAGCAAAGAGGATCAGTTTCAAAATCTTATAACCTGGAATCAAGCTAAGTAGAGATTCAACTCATATACATCATGCAAGATTAGCTCATATTCATCAGATCAACATCAAGGTTCTAGTTTCTAAAATAAAACACTTCCAGGCTTAGTGCTGTTGCTCTGTTTCAAACCTTTCAGGTGAGTAAACACCACTCCCTATCAAACTTTATTTACTTTGTTTTGATGCATGTGATAATCTGTGAATTAATTTTGTGAAAATTGGTTTGTGTAATGGTAAATGGGTTTGCATGAATATCAGTTCATAAGTGATGTGTCTGTGTGTCTGTAAGTCTCCTCTATTCTTGTTCTAGATACAAAACTAATTCAAAACCAAAATCACTTCCTCCATTGTCTTTAGGTTTAAGATGTTTAAGGAAAATGTGTTTGAAAATCAAGATCTTAGTTTTGAAAATATTTTTAAGTAGAAATTGGAAGCGGTTCTAACTGGAATAAGAAATTACAGTGAAAACCCAAAAATGACAAGATTTCGACTTTCAAAATATATCGTTTCAGTTACATAATCTGATACGTTTTTGTAAACAATGAATTTTGAAAATAATATCAAGATTTTTAGTGCTGAGAACAATGGGGTTTCTTGAGTTAATCGAGTTTGGCCTTTTCTTCGAATGCCATCGATCGGCTTAGTGTTATCATCAAGCTTGAACCAGGAGGAGGCTTGGGTGTCGATGGTTACGAGAAAAATGCTCGCTTGGATTTTAGATCGCCGTCATGGTTTGGGTTCGAAGATTTAAGGTTAAGTAGCAGTTTTTGTTGATGTTGAAAACGTGGGTTGTTAGTCGGCGTAAATGAATCAAGTTGAACCGGACTTATGGGAATTGGAAGAGAAGTGTTTGGTGTAACTTTGGATGGGGCAGCGTTGTCTCAGGTGGTAGGATCGTCGTTGGCGAGGCGTTTTTGTCAGGGGTTGGGTTCTAGTTTTTAGGTCAGGTTGTTAAATTTTGATCGACTACGAATGGGAAGATTCTGGAGGTTTGGGCTAGTCGTGGTGGTTCGAGGCGACATGTCAGAGATATCGTTGATGATTAGATCGTCATAGTTGGCTCGTGCACATGCACACTTGTTTTTGTCATGTCTGGAAATCATGAGGGTTGGGAAGAGAAGAAATTCTCAGGTTCAAGCTCGGGATTGTAGGTGTTTTGACTCAAAGCAGGTTCGAAAAATAGGGTTGCTTGGGAAAATGTCATTTTGGCTCGGGATTTCAATACTACGGCTCGGGTTTTATTTAAACTTGAAGATTCGGTAAGTTTCTGAATAAATGTTAGTTACATTTTAAAATTTATTAAGTAAAAAAGTTTTAAAGGGAATATAGATCAAGTTTTCAAAGTAAATTTATTGACAAGATTTTAAATAAATTTCCAAAATTTATTTCCATAAAATTAAATGTTTTCAAAACTTATTAATATGGTTTTGTAATAATTTTATCAAGATGATTAAATAAATTCCAAGTGTTTCCAAAGTGTAATTTATTGGTGAAGTCAAGAAATGATTCACCAAGGATTTCTCAAATAAATGTTAAGCATTGAATTTAATTTAATTAAGTGATGTAATTAAAATAAAAATAAAGATAAAATGTTTTATCTTTTAATTAATTATGTAATTTATGATATAAGTAATTAAAGGTTAATTAATTGCTAGTTAAAGAATAATTGATTATTAATTTAAATGGTTAAAGGTTAATTACTTAATAATTAAAAGTTAATTAATTAAAGTAATTGATAAATGGAAAGTAATTGAGGGTAATTAATTACTTAAAATTAATTACTTAATAAAAATAATTGAGGATAATAAATTGATAATTAATGATTGATTAATCAAGTAATAATTAGTCAACGTAATTAATTAGTATTTATTAATAGATAAGTGATTAAAGATAATCACTTATTAATTAAGGATAATTAATTAAATGGTAATTAATTAAGGGTTAATTAATTAATTAAGGAAATTAATTTAAAGGATAATTAAATAATTAAAGGTTAATTATTTAATAATTAAAGGTTAATTGATTTATTTATTAAGGTTAATTAATAAATGATTTAAAGTTTAATTAATTAAAATAATTTGTAATTATTTAATGTTAATTAACCTGGATTAGTGATTAATCTGGTTTCAATTAATCAGATGATCAATTAATCTTACTTATGGATGTTTGAATTGCATGGAATGCTTTGGATTGTTTGATATCTCTGGTGTGTGATGCTTTGTGATATGAATTATTTTGATTCGAGCTATGAAGAATGTAATTTATTTAACTGTGATGAATGTATATTATTTATCTGTGTATCTATGAATGGAAGATAAGCTTTATAGACTATACCGCTTATCGATATTGATATGGTTGAATCTGTGATACTTGATGACGTTGCATTTTCGTGTAAAACCCCTGGACTACACCATACACACACAAATATGGATTTCACGAGGATTCGGTTAAGTAGCGGATATTTGAATTTAATATTATGAAATGGTTTTAAAGTTGAATTTTGAACCCAAATGGTTTTGGAAATGGAATTGGGTTAAATATGAAAAGTTTAGAAAGGGGGTTTTAAAGATAAAAGTTATTTTTAACTTATAAAGTTTTGAAATTTAAATAATTTGATTTGAATTATGGTTTAACAAGTTATATAATTTTATATGGGTTTTAAAAGATTTAAAGGTATTATTTTGGGAATTTATATTTAACTCAAGTTTATACTTTAAAAGATCTAGCTTGTGTAAATGTAATCGGATTTTTTCGAAATGAAAAATATTTGTTTTCAAATAATAATAGCTTTCATATAAAGAAAGGATTTCTAATCTGTGTTGAAAGGATTTCAAGTTTGAAATGAAAATGGTTTTTCGGGTTATGAATGAATCTTTGGAAATGGTTTTGAAAGCTATGGATTGAGTCTTTGATTTAAAGATTGGATGAGTTAATCTAATTTGAATGGGAAATTGTTTTGAAAAGCGATAGATGAATCTTTGCTAAAGATTGGTGAACTTTGTTTTCAAATGAAAGAGGATCTTAAATGTGTATCTTTGGTATAAAAGATTTGAAATGGAAATAGTTTTGAAAACTATGAATTAATCTTTGTGAAAGATGGGTGAACTTTGTGAAGTGTATCTTTTTGTTTAAAGATTTGAAATGGTAATTTGTTTAAACCATTTGAAGAAAGGTTTTAGGCTTTAAGTTGTGACTTAACTAAGATCCTAATATCCATATGTTTTTAAAATTTTGCGCTCATTATTCGGTTTAGCCGAAAGAGGACCTTGTGTCATATAACCTATTCCGAATAGTGATACGATGATATGGATAACATTTGAAGACCGGTGGTGAAGACCAGGTATTTTCGAGAATGAAAGGATTACCCGTCGAATGTCTCTGCACTGAGTCATGCCGGTATAGAGATCTCCATATGTGATAGGGAGTCCGATCGAGATTGTGAATATCACGATTGCAAGGGATTTTTTGTGAAGTGCCTTCGGTTCTGTTCGAACCCGGAACAGACTTGTATGGATGTGTGTCTGACATTACACTTTGAGATGTAAAACTGGTTTCTATCAAATACATTTCTGTTTGGTGGCGGAGAATTTATTCTCTTAGCTTAACACCCTTCTCTGAGTGTACGAGCTCAGAGGTTATGTAGTTGATGGTTACCAGTGATACATTCTCAATTTGGTAATGTGGCATACGAAGTGTTGCTGATCATTTGTTGATTGAAGCATGGCTTTTATGTAAAGCATATCTTTGTGGATGAGACTGCATCAGGACCTCACAAACCGGAATGGTCGAAATAGGAAAGATGCAGCAAGGTTATTAAGGGTCGCGCCCCTAGGATATGTCCATTTCTTCTGGAAAAGGGTGGTATCATGGTATGGAGCCCAGATATTTAACTCATGTGGTCATTGCAAATTTATTACTTTGTGGTTGGGGATCCTCGGATAAAGGTCGCAAACGACCGGGGATGGCATACTTGTAGGTGTTACTTCTGGGCAGGGGTAATCCGGCCTTGTATTGGCAGAGAGCTGGTTAGTTCTTGGGGCATCCCTCTAGAGGCACACCCATGTGGCAATAGGAAGTTCCTTAGCCTGACCATTTTTGGAAATCCAATCTCCAATACGTGCCCTGTACGGTTTTAGTTGTAGAACCTGCCATCTAATATGGTAGCTATAGTAGGCAT
Organism: Allium cepa; assembly: GCA_030765085.1. Lineage (NCBI taxonomy): Eukaryota > Viridiplantae > Streptophyta > Magnoliopsida > Asparagales > Amaryllidaceae > Allium > Allium cepa. The sequence goes on along the minus strand of CM060941.1, from coordinate 292,444,030 downwards.
ACTATAATGGTATGTATGCTGGTTAGGATTAATATTATACTTGCAAAGGTTTTCCACTATGCATTAATAATAATATCAAAAGGATTTTTGAGTATCAAGCATGTTTGACTATCATAAAGAGAAATCACCTCCAATTGTGCGCTTGCATTGTGTGTGTGGCGGAAGGCCTTATGGCAGTTTTATTTTCCAAAAAGCATTACGGATTTCTTTTAAAATCTTTTGTTTTGCTTTTGATAAAGATAAACTTTTTTCATTTGCTCACACCAGTCCCATGACTGACCTGGAGTTTAATATTCCCTTTCTAAACTCTGGGTGCCCACAACTTTCCACACGGGCAACCTAGAGTTAGATTTTAAGATAGTAGATATATTCGGTTGCCTTCAGCTTTCTATTTCGATATCTTTCGAGTCTTTGGATTTTGGCAATCGCGTTGGGAATCGAGTTTGCGTAGTTCAGTTTGATGGTGGTTCGAGCTTATTGGATCAGAATCTTCAAAGAAATTTGAGTTGATCTATTTGGTTTTGGAGCATTAGAGATGGAGTTACAATACAGACATTGGTTTTCTTTGAAGCCTTTGTTCTTATGTAAATCTTTCTGCTGTTGTGTATCTCTGATTATGTGATATTTGTTTTATCATCGTTGTATCGAATGTTGTATATAAATGATGTATATTCTTTCTCTTCCGCTGTGTTTGTTATACTTAATGTATATAAGCTCCAACGAACCAGATTCGACGTTTGGATCTGTGGCATTTGAATACGGGTGATGTATTCAGTGCCGATTTTCGAAGGTCGAATCAGGGTCGTTACATATTCTTACAAATTTTCTTTTTTTACTTACAAATCACATTTACAAATTATATTTATATAGTTTCACTATTTCACTTTACTTACATAAGATCATTCCAAATTTATTTATCTTATCTAGATTTATAATAATATAAACTCTTTGTAACGACCCGGAATTTTTGGATATTTGAAATTGAAATATTTAATTGATCTTAAATATTCGAAAGTTAGTTTAGCTTGAATTTCAAATATCATTTTCATTGGAAAATTAAATTATTTAATTTAATAACTGGAAATTGGCTAAAATAGTAAATCTTTATTGTTAAGCTGGTTAAGAATATTTCAAAGACTTGGAAATTTTTAATTATGGTACTTGTTAGCACCAGAATTGGTCACTAACACCCGTAAGAGAAATTGTGTAGAGAGATTAATGAAGAAATTAGAGTTAAACAGAGAACAGTATGCTAAATAAAATGCAGAAAACAAGAACATCAGATTTATAGTGGTTCGGCGCAATTGCCTACATCCACTTTGAGGTTAATCTTTATTGCTTTACTTAACAACTGGTTACAGATACAATCTGTATACCAACTATTTGAATACAACTGCTAAGTAAAAAAGGTAAGTCTTAAATGAGTCTTGAATGCGGTAGAGTCTCCCCGGTGTTCTCGAAAAAAGTGCCCTTTCACTGTGCCCATGGCATTCTATTTATAGACGAAGTTGGGTTGGACTTTCCTAGCGGGCCTAGCAGCAAGATACCTCGGCCCGTAGTGAGTGACTTCTGTGTGCCAAGCCACAAATGCCGAGCCATGTCTTCAAACCGAACAAGGTAGTATGTTGATTGAAATGCACGGGCCGAACGAGATCCGATGCCGATCGAGGGGAGATGCCGAACGAGGCATGAATGCCGAGCGAGGCTGGAATGCCGAACGGGGCTGGAATGCCGGTCGAGGCTGGAATGCTTTGGTCGACGCTGGAATGCCGGTTGAGGCTGGAATGCTGGTCGAGGCATGAATGCCGAACGAGGCTCAAATGCCGAACGAGGCATGAATGCCGAACGAGGCTCGAATGCCGAACGAGGCTTCATACCGGTCGAGACTGAACGCCGAACGAGGCTCGAATGCCGAACGAGGCTTCATGTCGGTCGAGACTGAATGCCGAACGAGGCTCGAATGTCGAACGAGGCATGAATGCCGAACGAGGCTTCATGATGGTCGAGACTAAATGCCAAACGAGGCATGAATGTCGAACGAGGCTTCATGCCGGTCAAGATTGAATGCCGAACGAGGCATGAATGCCGAACGAGGATTCATGCCGGTCAAGTCCGAATGCCGAATGAGGCATGAATGCCGAATGAGGCATGAATGCCGAACGACCCTGCTATGCCGAATGTCCTTGCAGTGCCGAGCGAGGCTGGAGAGCCGAACGACCTCCTTATGCCGAACGAGGCTTGGATGCCGAACGGTGCTAGATTTGCCGATCGACCCTTCATGCCGAACGAGGCTTCCACCTCAAATCTCTGCTTACCTGGTCAAGCCACTATGTAACACTTGCCCTTCAAAGTGTATCATGTGGATGAACATAATGCGCTTTGAATCATCATTTCTCCATGCCTTTCTTTGGGCCCTTATTCCGAATGTCAATCGAGGCAATGCATGCCAAACGACATGCTAATGCTGAGCGACATACAAATGTCGAAAGACCTGAATGCCGAACGAGGCAGATGTTTTGACCGGTTCTACCGGTCATTGTCCCTTTAGCTTCTCTTCTCTCTATATAAGCTGATGCTCTTTCTTATTTTCCCTTTTACCTTTACCTCTGCTTTCCTGTACTTACGAACTTTGCCTGTTAACAGTCTTTAGAGAATTAACTACTCTTCCCTCCTCAAACATCATATGTTTCCTCACTTCTTTCCCTAATCAGTCGAACCTAATTAAAACCGCGCTCCTTACTCTAGAATCTCCCCAAGTCTTCGTCTCATTTATTAGGTAAAAACCTCTCCCTGAAACACTTCACCTCGATTAGGAGACCTTGCACGAGATTCGAACTCGTGAATCTCGGCAAAATCGAGGTCAGTAGTAATTGCATGGAGCAGGAGGAGTTATGGGTGAAGCATGGGTTTTTTAGAGGAGCTTAAGGCTAGGCAGAGTGGAGGAGAGATAAGGATGATAGAGGTGTTTGAAGGAGGAAGTTGGTGGAAGACGTACCGAGGTGGCTCGGCATGACTTCCTTATGCCGAGCGATGGAGGGGAAGTACTATAGTGAAATTGGAGTTAAGGCTTGGTGTGCTGAGCGATGCGGCTCGGCATGAGTACCTCATGCCGAACGAGGTAGGAGGGAAAGTAGAGGAGAAGTAAGAGCTAGGTATAATGCCGAGCAATGCGGCTCGACGTGAATGTGGTTCGGCAAGACTTCTTTATGCCAAACGATGAAGAGGATAGTTGGGAGAGTGGTGTGCCGAATGGCATGGCTCGGCATGTTTGCGGTTCGGCATGTCTTGCCGCATGCCGAACGGTGATGATGAGTGGTAGATGAGTGTTGACGTTGAGGATAGAATGCCGAGCGAGGTGGATAGGCATAATTGTGGTTCGACATGACTAGTTGAATGCCGAACGGTGAAGTGATTAGGTACGAGGGTTGTGTACAACAGCAACACCAGTCGAACCTAATGCATAATTGACTCAACACATGTTTTATGCCTGAACATAGGATAACGAACAAGGACAGACTCAAACAACAAAGCATATCGGACAATCCGGACTGATAAATCCTGTTTTAAACAATTGAAAACTTGGACTTAATTTGCTTAATGGTTAATAACCATTCAAATGAAGCGACGATGTCGATTTCAAAATATAAACCGTCTCATGACAAGCTTTCGTAGAAGGTCGGCGATGACGGTCTTCGAAGACGACAATTCAAAGCTTTAACTTATTTCATCAATCCAGTGTCTTTTCACTGCTTGGCAATTACATTTGAATGATCGCACTAGCTTACACACCACATGGGGGGAATTTTTTTGTTGTCAAGTCTAATGTCGATTGTTTTCAAGTATAGCTCAAAAAGGTGCCTTGTCAGACCCAATCTTTATTAGAGATGTCTAGGAAATCAAGCTCTGCTACAATCTCGGACAGACCTGGGCCATCCTCTCGACAAGAAGTTGTAGGGACTTCAAATCCATCAACAACCCCTGCTCAAGACTTACTGAGCCCTGCGACGGCATCTGTCGACTTGGCTCCCGATGCTCTGGAGGCAGTAATTTTTTTAGACGACCCAATCGATTAACAGGCCTCAAAGATTAATGAAAGTACACTCCGTCGGATATGCTCTGTCCACGGAATCCCCTTTGACGATGTGTTAGTTCCATCGGGGAATGATTGTCCGCACTTTCCCCCAGTCGGATATATAGCTTGTAACAGATTCATGTGCTGGGTTATCATCGTGCCACCATTCAACTCATTTCTTCGAGACGTGTTGCAGTATATCGAGATTGCCCCATCGCAACTGCATCCGTACAGCCACGCATTCATATACGACACTTGCATCCTCTTCATGAGTGTCCTCTTCAGGCTTCCGACTCCGAACGATATTCGATACATCTATCACATCAAGAGATGGTCGGATAGCCCATCTTTCGTGTTTTTCGAGCCACACAGCAAATGCCAAATCTTAACTGGGGCATGGAGCAAGTTTGCCCAGTATAAACAAGAGTCGTTCTATATGCGCTGTCGCTCCAGCTTTGCGAGGAGATGGGTGGAAGGATGTAAGTCTTTTTCCTGGACAAAAACTCATGTTTAGTCGAAGATGTACCTTTTCTAACTCTTCTTCCATCTTTTCATATATTAGCCCACGTCCCTAGGGCCCTGGATATTTCGAAGCTATTGAAGCTATCGAGCCATCCCTGACGATGACCAGGACATCAAAACTCTCATTTTGAATGAGTCGCTCACGAAATTTGGTTGTTGGCGGAAGGTCGTCGGATAATCCTCCCCCATGGTGTTTCCATACCTAAACCTGCCTCGGGAAAAGGAAAAAAGAAGGCTGAATCCTCAGCACATAACGCCTCTGAGACGCCAGAGGAAGGGGAGATTAAAGAAACCGAAACTCCCGAAGTACATGGCGAAAATGTCAGTCCACCTCGGGACCCAATAGTCGAAGTCCATGACATTGAAATGACGCCTTCCCCTTCGAAGAGGAGGAAGAAATTGACTTACAAGCTGAGGAAGAAAACAGCCGGCGGAACTTCTAAAGTTACTCTCGTTCCAACTGAGAAAGAAGCTTCCTCGCAGCACTTGGAAAGTTCTCTAAAAGGCCCATCGAACCTCTCCATACCTGAAGATCTAATCAATTACGATTTTGAGGATCCAGAGGCCCTTAAGCTTCATTCGCCCGCGAGAGGCGATACAAGTGCTCAAGCCCAAAACCAGGGAGAAAAAATCCTATTATTAAAGAAACTGGTCCGTCGGGGGGAAACACTAGGACACACACAAACACATGCACTTCACCCCGCACTTAACTTTCTATAATCACTCTACTATTTTCTAACTCGAAGTTATTTAAATTCTATGTAGGGGACATGGGGCGCACGCATGGACTTGACCGCCTTCGCGGTTCATCGATTTTTCACCAATCCGATCGGGATTCGGGTTCCGGCAAGCGTCGAGACAGAGACGACTCCGATGATCGAGACTACCACTGCTGGAAATCGTCCTATCGGAGAAAATCTTATAGTCAATTCTCCTACCCTCGCGATCCTCCGTCTCAACCGGAGCATAGCAAAGAGAAACCTGTACATAAGGGGTCTCAGCCTGAGGCACATCAGGACCAACACTCCGGTTCATCAAGTACCAGACAGTCTCGAGATCCCCACGGAACGCCTGCGGTCTCCACGCAGACTCCTCTTGCTTCCGTATCTGATCCAAAAGTCATTGAATGACTTGCTGAGCTTAAAGCCTCATTTTCGAAGATATGTTTCGATGGCTTAAAGTTTCTTCCGACGATTCACCAGATTCCAGGGTATGTCAATCAAAGTGCCATTGCTTGCACCAATGACATCAATGTTCAGTACGATGCGTTCGTGTACTTAGCCGAAAAAGTTTCAGAGTTTACATAGAGCGTCAGCATGAGATCGATCGCCTGAAGCTTGTGGCTATCCATGATAAAGACATTATAAAAGCTCAGGACGAAGAGCTTGCTTCTTATATGTCCCAACTTGAAGCTGCCCAGCAGAACGCTAAAGTCACTACCGAGGCCGCTACTCGTCTGGAGTCAACCCATAAAAAAGTAACCGATGAAGCGGTCCAATGCTGTGGGGCCCTAGCTTTAGAGAAGGCCTCGATGCAGAAAGAGAAGGATGCATTTGGCCTCCGAGTCAAAGAACTGGAGGAGTAACTTCACAAAGAAAGAGAAGAGAAGATTGCTGCCCAAGAAGAGTCGCAACGATATTGCGACGAAATCGTTGCTACATGACTCTTAAAGGCGAAGCTTGATGATGAACTTTCTAAAGTCGGGATGCTAAAAGATGAATCCCGTGAAGAAGGAAAGAAAATAGCATCTACGGAGATTGACTCTCGCCTGGAGGCGGCTAAAGAGGCTGGTAGGGAGGAGGTCAAATGCAAGTTCGACCCGTTGATTGCATAATTCAACGCACGCGTCCTCATGTATCGAGACTTAACTTTTCTGGAAGAGGGCTACCTCGATTCCTTAGTAGATGCGTGGGAGACTTTAGTAAAAATCAGGAAGGTCAACTTGGCACCGAGGAGGTTGATGAGGATGCTTTGATAAGGGAATTTCTTAAGGGAAACGAGCCTTCAAACCTGTCTGTGGCGAAAGCTCTTTACTGCAAAGGCTCCCCCTCATCGAAAGGGAAAGATGTTATTGTCGGTCCATCCGGGATCGAGTCTTCAACTCATATGCCTACTTAGTCGGCCGATCGGCCGATACTTGATCCATTTGAGCAGCATATCGGTATGACCCGGAGGACCCTGGCCTCAACGTTCGCATTCTGTCTCCCATTCTTGAGGGTGAGACCCCTCGGATGGCTGAGTGCCTGTCAGAACCCGGTAGATAACCCTTCACTTTAACATTCCAAAAGTAATCGTTTCTCATGAGGGGCTATTGTATTCTAATGCTTTTTTTCATGATTTTTTGCAGGTCATTCTGATCCCAAACCCACTCTGAGGAGTGACATCGCCAAGGAGGTGAAGGAAACAAGTGAGACTACTCACGGAGGGGAGGCTCTTGGTCCAGATGCTTAGGTGATCGGAGCGCTTGATGGGGATAAGTCTTAGACTTCCTCTCCCATCGATGGGAGTTATGAAATCAAGATTACAGGCGCCTCTGAACATACATCTAAATTGAGCATGAAGGGGCAGCTTGGGGAGGAGAAGAAAAAGATGGTCGAAATCAAAGTCGGGCCTCAAGTTGTGGACCTGGACGATACTCTGAATAAGCCGTTGAAGGTCATCCTCCCTGGCGGGTCCAGGCTAGTGGAAGTTCCCCGTACTTCTTCAGTTGTCACCTCCCCATCAAAGAAAATTACCAAGGGAAAACACACGCGAGATGAGTCGTCTGGGAAGAAATCGAAGAAGTAGTCGTTACTCTCGTTCAACGAGAGTTAATTTAGATTATGTAATTATTATTATTTTATTTTCGTAGTCCATGTAAATAGACTTTTAACTCCGTGTTTTGGAGGAGTTGTAGTAGAAACTTATCTTTGAATAAATAAAGCCTAGTTCTTTTGTCTTTCAGAAGACTTTTATCATTCTGTGTGATTGTGGTCGAAACCCAAGCTATTGTGAGTTACATGAACTTCTCAATTTATCTTCATATAACTCTGAAATTCTTTGGAGTTGTTCATCATGTATTCCATGCTTCAAACACTTAGAATATTTTTTCATCCGTACAGCAGGGACTTGATGACTTCAAGTCATTCGTGTCACGGTCCGCACTCTGGGAACTTAAAGAATTCAAACCATTTATACTTTGATCCGCACTTCGGGGATTCAGGGGACCTTAGTCTGCACTCCGGGGACTTAGAGATTTTTAGTCGTTTATACTCCGGTCCACACCCAGGGGACTTAGAGCACTCTAGTCCGCACTCAAGGGACTTGGAGATTTTTAGTCGTTTATACTCCGGTCCGCACTCAGGGGACTTGGAGATTTTTAGTCGTTTATACTCCGGTCTGCACACAGGGGACTCAGAGTACTCCAGTTCGCACTCAGGGGACTTGGAGATATTTAGTTGTTTATACTCCGGTCTACACTCAGGGGACTCAGAGTACTCTAGTCTGCACTCAGGGGACTTGTAGATTTTTAATCGTTTATACTTCGGTCCACACTCAAGGGACTCAGAGTACTCCAGTCTGCACTCAGGGGACTTGGAGATTTTTAGTCGTTTATACTACGGTCCACACTCAGGGGACTCAGAGTACTCCAGTCGGCACTCAGGGGATTTGGAGATTTTTAGTCGTTTATACTCCTGTCCACACTCAAGGGACTCAGAGTACTCCAGTCCACACTCAGGGGACTTGGAGATTTTTAGTTGTTTACACTTCAGTCCGTACTCAAGGGACTCAGTGTACTCTAGTCCGCACTTAGGGGACTTTGAGATTTCGAGTCGTTTATATTCTGGTCTGCACTCAAGGGACTCAGAGTACTCCAGTCCGCACTTAGGGGACTTGGAGATTTACGTTCGTACACCATACAGAATAATGTAATTTTAGTGGTTTGCCGTAAAATTATCATACATAGAAACATCGACAATTCATGGAAAAAATGGCTTTAAGCCTTCATTAATGCAAACAAGCTAAATTATCTTATTACATGCCGTAAACTTGGAATAAAAACATGCTGGAAATAATTGCAACTAAAATATGAAAGAATGAACTGAGTATAATAATGCCGCAAATGCTCGCTATTCCAGGCTCGGGGGAGTGTCACACCATCAACGGTCGCTAGCTTAAAGTTCCTTCTCCAAGCCTCCGTTCAATGACATCTGGACCTTCCCATGCGGGGCTCATATGTGATGGAACTAGGAAAAATCGTTTCAAAACGAGATCACCCACACCAAAAATTCTCGGTCGAACTTTTTCATTATAATATCGAGCGACTCGGTGTCTGTATGCGGCCGCTCTTAAATTAGCTTCTTCGCGTTTTTCGTCAGTGAAGTCCAGTGATTCCAACATAAGTTCCTGATTCGACTCAGAGTCATAATGAGTTACCCGATGTGATGGAACTTCAAGTTCTACGGGTATAACAGCTTCCATGCCATATGCTAATGCGAATGGAGTGTGGCCAGTCGCGGACTTGTGGGTGGTTCTATAAGCCCAAAGCATTGTTGGAAGCTCATCCACTCACTTGCCTCTAGCCTTTTTCAAACGCTTTTTGAATATGGACTTGATTATTTTGTTTACGGCTTCACTTGTCCATTGGCTTTCGGGTGAGAAACCGCTGCAAACTTTTTCTCAATACCATATTTCGGGCAAAACTCTCTGCTTTCGAGTTGAATTCCGTTGTCTGCAGTGATGGTCCGTGGAAGGCCAAAACGACATATAATATTTCATACAACGAAATTAATGACCTTTTTGTGGTGATAGTGTCCAAAGGCTCTGCTTCTACCCACTTGGTAAAGTAATCGACTGCAACTATCACGTATTTCGCACCACCTTTAGATATGGGTAAGGACCGAATTTGTCAATCCCCCACATTGCATACGGCCAGGGACTAACCATTTGTGTGAGTTCCGTCCACGGAGCTCTCGGGATTTTTGCATATTTTCGACATTTGTCACATCTTCTCACATAGTCTGCGGCATCCCGATTCACAATCGGCCAATAGTATCCATAGCGGAGGATTTTCTTGGCTAATGTCTGCTACCCAGTATGGTCACCACATTCCCCTTCATGGACTTCCTTCAGGACTCGTTTTATCTCATCATGGGCTATGCACCGGAGTAAGGGGGTCGAGAATCCCCTCCGATACATTAACCCATCTTGCATTACATATCGTGAAGCCTTACGAATGACTTGTCGCCTTTCGCTTCTTCTTTCGGGTACGACCCCGTGTAACAAGTACTGCTTGAATGGGGTCATCCATGATTCCTTCTCGATTTCTGTTTCTAACATGAAATCTACCTCCATCATATTTATGCTCAGGGCATATAAGGTTTCAACGGGAAACGATCCCATTTACTGCGTATCGCCAGAACTTGCAAATTTTGCCAACGAATCGGCTGCTCTGTTTTGCTCACACGAGACATGTGAAATATCATAATATTCCAGATTCACTAGCAGCTCTTGATCTCGCACCTGGTATGGGTCAAGTCTTTTCCCCTTTTCTTGATAGTCCCCCCAGACTTGGTATACCACCAGTTGTGAGTCACAAAAGATTTCAACCGATCTTACCCCCAATTCTCTGATAAGTCTCAAGCCAGCAATCAATGCTTTATACTCGGCTTCGTTATTTGTTGCTGTGAATTCGAGCTTCAAAGCGTAGAAAACTGATTGGTTTTCAAGAGTCACGAGAACTATGCCAGCCCCCGAACAACGGTCGTTAGATGCCCCATTGGTGTACATCTTCCATCGAATAGGAGGTATGACATTGTGGCCGTTTGATTCGTCTAACATGGTGAATTCAGCAATGAAATCTGCTAGCGCTTGCCCCTGTATGGCCCTTCGTGGCAGGTAGGTAATATCAAACTGACTCAACTCGATATTCCATTTTAACATCCTTCCAGAAGTTTCCTGTCGTTAGAGTACCTGTCGCAAGGGTTGATCAGTGTAAACACTCGAGTGTGCCTGGAAGTACGGGCGAAGCTTGCGTGATGCAATCACCAAACAGTAAGCTAGTTTCTCAATCTTGGGATAATTTCTTTCTGCCCCCATCAATCGTTTACTGACATAATATACTAGCTTTTGAACTTGGTCCTCCTCATGAACCAAAGCCGTACTGATAGCGTGTTGGGATACAGCCAAGTATACATACAACATTTCATGGTCAATTGGTTTTGATAGCACCGGGGAGCTTTCTAGATGTCTAACCAGAGCTCGGAATGCTTCCTCATAGTCAGACGTCCACTCGAAATTCCTCTTTCCTTTCTGTATCACATCGAAGAAGGGAATGCACTTATCCATCGCTCTAGGTATGAATCGACTCAATGCAGCTACCTTTCTATTCAAGCTTTGTACTTGCGTTATAGTTCTGGGCACTTGTATATCCTTAATAGCCTGAATCTTTTCCGGGTTAGCTTCAATTCCACGTGCATTTTCATAATGAAACCCAAGAACTTCCCTGACGCAACGCCAAAAGAACACTTCAAAGGGTTGATTTTCATCCCGTAACGCCTGAGTATATCAAACATCTCTGCTAAGTCTCGAATGTGGTCGTTTTGTGACTTCACGAGCATGTCATCCACATAGACTTCCATCGTTCTGCCAATCTGATCTTTAAACATTCGGTTCACCAAACGCTGATAAGTCGCTCCAGCATTTTTCAATCCGAAGGGCATCACTACATAGCAATACAACCCAACATCTGTGACAAAACTGGTGTGTTCTTGGTCTGGAATGTGCATCGGGATTTGATTGTATCCCAAGTACACATCCATAAATGACAGTAGCTCGTGTCCGGCTGTTGAATCAACCAGATGTCGATCCTAGGAAGGAGAAACTATCCTTCGGGCATGCTTTGTTTAAATCAGAATAATCAACGCAAGTTCTCCACTTCCCATTCGCTTTTCGTACCAGCACAGGGTTAGATACCCATTCAGGGTAGAGGGCGTCGCGGACGAACCCATTGGCTTTAAGTTTGTCCACCTCCTCTCTGAGAGCGTCGGACCTCTCCGGGTCCATGCCTCTCTGTTTTTTTTCACTGTGATGTACTTCGGGCCTATGTTCAACATATGACTCGCAATGGCGGGAGAAATCCCGCACATATCAGAATGTGTCCAAGTGAAAATGTCTAGGTTCGCTCAGAGAAAATCAGTAAGATCCTCGGCCAATGGCGGGTCGAGTTGCGATCCAATCCTAAAAACTCATAACGGGTCATTCTGGCTGACTGGGATGTCAATCATCAGCTTAGACGGTGCTGCATTCGCTTCCCTGGGTCCTCCATCATCATCCCTCAGATCTATGTGTCTATAGATCCGAGGATGTCGCCCGAGCCAGGGCTCGGGCGCTATTTGTCAATTGTCAATATTTTGGATGCGAACGGAGTTGTCCGCAACCTTCCATTTTTCTCTCCGCCGAGCCTCTCTCAGCTATGCCACATAATAGCATGACTGGTCACCTGGTCGCCATGCACTACGCCGACTCCTTTGTCTGTCGGAAATTTTATTATCAAACACCATAGTGCCAAAGCTGCCCTAAACTCCGCCAGGGCTGGACAACCCAGAAATACATTGTATGGAGAGTCAACATCCATTACTATGAATGGTAGGATTCGCACTCTCCTACACTCATCTTCTCCCAGTTCAACTGGTAACTTGATATACCTTATTGCGTCAGTCGCTGCACAATTAAAGCCGTGGATACGGGATTTAGATGGTTTTAAATCTTTTCTCTCCATCTTCATTTGGTCATAAGCCTTCTTGAAGATGATGTTGACAGAGCTTCCACAATCAATCAAAATCCTTTTGACGTAAGCTGGCTCGATCATCGTAGATATGACCATCGAGTCGATGGTAGGAGCCTCCACCTTGTGTGCATCTCGACTCATAGACACTATATCATATGTCATCATGAGTTGTTGTTTTGTAGGGGTTCCATCTTCCACATTCGAGCAACATTCATAATCCGCATGCCTCAAGGAGGTAGCATATCGTTTCATCTCCTGCTAATTCTTGTCTGCAGGATGAGATCCTCTGACTATAGTGTTTATGATCAACCTACCCACGGTTTGGGCAGGTTCCTCTGGATGGCGCGGAGCCGGCCCGCGTCCGGGGTCTGACATTCCTTGCCTACCCTCTTGTGGGTTCTTAACAAACTACTGCGGCTTTTTCTGCCTGATCAACTTTTCTATGGCATCGTGGAGGTGTCTACATTCCTCAGTATTGTACCCGTGGGTCTTGTGGAAGCAACAATATTTCCCCGTCCGCTTCTGTTCCTCTGTGGACTCCTTTGGGCGCGACTTTCTATATTGAAAGGTGTTACATGTAGATAGGTAAATATTTTCCAGAGACGTATTCGGGGGGTGTATTCGTTGTAGGTTGGAATCCTCAACTTCCATTTCCTTGTCTCTCTTTTCTTTCCGAGATTTCCACCTCCGGATCATTCAGATTGCCTAGGCTTGTTCTGGACGTTGACTTGAACTTTTCTCGAGTTGTCATCGGATTGCTTCACGGTGATGTTACTTTTCATAGTCACCTGAACAGGCCTTAGTGCCTTATCTCGTCTTGTCCATTGAGCTTCCTCCCTTCTTATGAATTGATGAGCTTTCGAATAGAATCGCTCCAACGTAGTTGGGGGCTTTTCCGTCAACCAATCTCCAAACTTCGAGTCTGGATCTACACCTCGCATCACTGCCATCAGAATTACATGGTCGTTAGGGTTACTAACTTCGGTAGTAGCAACATGAAATCTCTGCAAATATGCTTTCAATGACTCCCCCGGAGCCTGAATTACGCTTGACAAGGACATCACGTTCTTCGAATGAGTAGCATGTATCCTGAATTGTTCTACAAATTTCATTGTCGGTTCGTCAAAGTTGGATATAGACCGTGGGGGAAGTCGAGTAAACCACATGGTGGCAATTTCGGATAAAGAAATTGGGAAGCACCTACGCTTGGTCGCATCATTCACTCTTGCAGAATCCATCATCCATTCATACCGCATCACGTATTGCCTAGGGCAATCTTCCCTTCATAGGCTGGGATAGTCGGCATACTAAACTTCCTAGGATACTCAGCCTGTAGAATCGTATCTATGGAGGGAGTATGACTCTTGGACACGCCCCAATCTTCATTGGTTAAACCTTGGTTCTCTCTCATCAACTGTCTAACCATGGCTGATAAGTCTGGAGTTTGTATGGAGGATGGAAGATGGGTTTCGTTCCACGGGACCTCTCGGGTTGGTGTCCCCTCTGCTGGCGATCGAACAAACATGCATCCTGAAGGCCAACTTCATTAGGATCTTAGTAGGCCGGGTGTCCGGTCACTTCACATGCTTGATTCCTGGTTGATTCATCAGTGGCACCTGCCTATGTAGCTTCAGTCTTACGGCATCTATGCCTAGGAGGTTCATCGGCCGAGGTCGAGCTATCAGACGAAGAATGAGGAGCATGGCTACCTCCAGCATTCTGATGCTGCTGTTGAGTTAGCCGAGTCATGAGATTAGCGTTGGCCTGAATCTTCTCGGCAAGTTTCCTTCTACTTTCCCTGAGTTCCCTCATCAAATCATTGAACTCTATCCTGGTGATGACTTCCGTTTGGGTTTGGGCGGTAGTCCCTGCACCTAAGTTTGCTTGTAGATTGCTAGGTCCAACTTGTTGCACACTAGCAGTCTCATGGACGTCCGCATTGTGAGAGGCTGATCGGGTACATGGTCTTTCCATATTAGAGTTTTTGGTCGAAACTCTGAATAGATTCAATGGGCGTCCTATAAGTAAGTCGGGTCTCCTTCGAGGGATTTTTCAATCCAGCAGCTACAAAGTAGATCCTATCGGCCCGAGAATTCGATTCTCAGTGAAAGCACCAGTATTGGTCACTAACACCCTTAAGAGAGATTGTGTAGAGATATTAATGAAGAAATTAGAATTAAACAGAGAATAATATGCGAAATAAAATGCAGAAAACAAGAACACCAGATTTATAGTGGTTCGGCGTAATTGTCTACGTCCACTTTGAGGTTAATCTTTATTGCTTTACTTAACAACTGGTTACAGAAACAATCCGTACACCAACTATTTGAATACAACTGCTAAGTAAAAAAGATAAGTCTGGAATGAGTCTTGAATGCGATAGAGTCTCCCTGGTGTTCTCGAAAAAAGTCCCTTTCACCGTGCCCCTGGCCTTCTATTTATAGACGAAGTTTGGCTTGACTTCCCTAGCGGGCCTAGCAGCAAGATACCTCGGCCCGTAGTGAGTGACTTTTGTGTGCCGAGCCAAAAATGCCGAACGGAAAATGCCGAGCCATGTCTTCAAACCCAACAAGGCAGTATGTTGAGTGAAATGCGCAGGCCGAATGAGATCCGATGTCGATCGAGGGGAGATGTCGAACGAGGCATGAATGTCGAGCGAGGCTGGAATGCCGAACGAGGCTGGAATGCCGGTCGAGGCTGGAATGCCAGTCAAGGCTGGAATGCTGGTCGAGGAATGAATGCCGAACGAGGCTCGAATGCCAAACGAGGCATGAATGCCGAACGAGGCTTCATGTCGGTCGAGACTGAATGCCAAACGAGGGTCGAATACCGAACGAGGCATGAATGCTGAACGAGGCTTCATGCCGGTCGAGACTAAATGCCAAACAAGGCTCGAATGCCGAACGAGGCATGAATGCCGAATGAGGCTTCATGTCGGTCGAGACTACATGCCGAACGAGGCATGAATGCCGAATAAGGCTTCATGATGATCAAGACTGAATGCAGAACGAGGCATGAATGCCGAACGACCCTGCTATGCCGAACGTCCTTGCAGTGCCAAGCGAGGCTGGAGAGCCAACTGTTGAATATGCGCTTATATGATTTTTGTTTGATGATAATAAACATATATTCATTTGTTTAAATGTATTTGATAATATACTATTTTATTTTTTCACAGATTAAATAAATATTTGCAGAATAAAATAAATAACACGAAATTTGAATTCAAACGAATATTTTATTCAAACAAATATTTATTACAACTTTGATAGTACAATTTCAAGCTCTCACTATACATATACAATTTTGACTACAATACATGACATTTCACTATTTTACATCAGCACCTCACTACATATCACTCACACTCGTATTTATCTTCAACTGCATTCAAATTTGAATCCAGCATCTGAGCGATCTGCAAAAATATAAACTAACGCAGTAAAATTGAAAATAAAATATTTTTGCGATATAAAATAAAACGTGAATTTTGAAAATGATATTTGCCTCAGTTATTTGGGTTGTTCGTCATCATTTAAATTTGAATTCATCATACACGAACAACTTGTGACATACACAGTATATTACTGTATATGCCACAAGGCCGTGCACGCCGATATATACACTTGATTGATTTACAGGGACAGGCAAGCACAGGTCAAACCCAAATGAAAAACCGGGTTTCAACTCACGTGCAATATATTTAAAATCACGACACGAGTACAAGGTCAAACCCGAGCTGTAAAACTGGATTCAACACAAGGCGACATGACATGAATGCTATGTTCAAACATGACACGGCCTCAAACCAGCAGTATACAAGTACAAGACCACCAAGCAAAATCAGTACAACATGTCATGAATGAACTAGCAAAGGTTAGCCATCAACATAACAGCAACACCAACCAGAAAAGAAGCAAACCAAACATGCAAATGCATCAACATGCCACAAGACATAGTAATGCAACAGTGGCTAACCAGAAGTGAAGATTGCAGCAACATCAAGTGACAATGCAAGCAAAAACTCAAGTGCAACAGTGAATTTCAGTATGGTAGTGAAACAGACAACTACTGAAGCTCAAGAGGTGGTGTAAATACAACTCGAAGAATGCAAGTTCATATGTACAGCAACCCAACTGCAATACTGCGACAACAAGGCATAGCAACCACAAGATACTGCAACAAACACTCAAGTGAGTGAAATTCAAGTTATAATGCATCAGTGAGCCAAGAATACATGTACTCAAGCTCGACTAACAGTGAAGAACATGGACTGCAATATTCAAGTATATATTGAAAACAAGCTGCATGAATACATCATAAAGTACAGCAACACAAAGATGCAACAAAGACCAAGCTGCAACATACCAGAAGATGGAGACAACTCAAATGAACACAATGTCACTGAAACATGTGCAGTCAAATGATCAGAGGCATCAATATGGTAACACACTACAACATGCTCAAAGTAAACACTGAATACATATGGACACAACAAATGGCATGGCAATGCTCAAGACCAAAACAAAGCTACAGGAATGATCAGACCAACAACAGTGTGCAACAGGGAACACAGGTCAGACTATATCAACTCAACAACAACAGGATGCACCAGACCAAGATGATCAAGTGCAGATCAGACCGAACCAGGTCAATAGCACACTCAAGACCAGACCAGACAAGTCCAATGATGTAAATAGTGAAGAACATAAAGTACTACAGAGATCAATGCAACTTCACAGCAATCATAACACAAGCCAGAGTGAATGCAGACAAGAACATGAATACATAAAGCTACAAGTGATGCAGCATCAATCAAAAAGTGATATGGTGAAGCACTGACTCAAATACAACTACAAGGCATGAAACCATAGTGAAACATCACAATGAACACCACTGACCAGTGAATACAACATCAAGTTGCAGACTACAAGTTACAAACTAAAATGTGCAAATCAGTGAAAATATACAATGCACCAGAAACATGCAAGTGTCAAAGTACAGGTGCAAGTGTACATAAGAGAAGTACAAAATGACCAAACAGCAACAGTGAATGGGGCAAAGCACAAAAGTGCAACAGCAAATGCAATGACCATGTACAGGTATGAAATGGTCAGGGTGTCAACAAGTCAAAGCCGTGGTTGTCGAAGTCAAAGTCAGAGACCTCAACCAAGCAACAAATATATTCAATTATGAACAAGTCAAGGCCGAAGCTGTAGCAATCAAGAAGCCGTAGTCAACAACGTGATGATCATGAAATAAATCAAAACCGTATCCATCAAGCAATGAAATATACGATTATGAACTAGTCAGAATCAATCATCAAACGTTCAATTTAAATCAAGTGGCCGAGAAGAATTTTTGACAAATTCAAACATATTTTATACGAACGAGAATATAGGAATTCGATTCCTATTTAAACAATTCATCATCGGCAAATTTAAGGATCGAATTCCAGAAAGCATAAAATCAGAAAAGCACAAGCAAATAATTACATACCGAATCGAAGAAGGAATTCGATCAAAGAAGTAGCCGAAGTGAGCATCAATCAATCAAGGATACACGCAAGAGATCATAAAATCAATCTACATACTATCGGCACTTCAAAAGCCCTAAATCTGGAAAAGGAATGAAGCCCTAAATTTGCAAGAGGAACGGCCACCATTATACACGCAAACGAACGGAGTAAAGCAAAAGGAGACGGGTCAAAATAATAAAAGAGGCCGGCCTATTGTTTTTAAAAGGGAGAATTCTTTTTTTATATAAGGGTTTTTAATTAGGGTTATTTTGTTTTATAATCGTTTTTAATTGTATTTTCTTTTTAAACCGTTTTAATTTTCTAGTCGTGTGACTAGGGTGCAAACTACGGTGTGTAGTTTGGGAATTTGCAACTCGGTAGTTGAGTTGTGGTCAAGGTTTTGAGCGTAGAGTTAGATTAGTCAATAGCGGGTATAGCGAGTTTACGTGTGTAAGCGAGGGACTATCTAATTTCTAGTAGAAACCTTGGGGGCAGCACGTAGGCAGGGTTTCGCCGAAGCTGGGTAAATTCTGTGTTGTTCTGTTTTATTCTGTTATTTATATTCTGCGATATCTGTGCTGCTATTCTGTGATCCGTGTTAAATATTAATTAGCTTCTGCAATTAATTTTTATAATTTACACTATCACCCTATTCACCCCCCCCTCTAGGGTGAAATCGATCCTACAAGTGGTATCAGAGCTAGGAACAAAAGCCATTTTTGTTTTAAAATTTTGATTTTACAAAAACCAATTTTTAATTTTAAAAATTCGTGTTTCAAAAATCAATTTTTGTTTTTAAAAATTCGTGTTTCAAAAATCGGTTTTTGTTTTAAAAATTTGAATTTTTTAAAATGGCTTCTTTTAATAATGCTTTTGCAGAAGGGCAATCCATAGTTAGACCACCAATGTTCAATGGTGAATATGCTTACTGGAAAAATAGAATGCAAATTTTTCTGAAAACCATTGACGCTTGGAATATTGTTGAGACAGGTTATAGTATACCAACTATAACTGTAGATAATCAGGAAATAGAGAAACCAAAGGAACAATGGACAGAACTAGAAAATAAATTACAGAATGCTAATGCCAAAGCTATGAATTCTATTATCTGTTCATTGGATCAATTTGAATTTAATCGTGTCTCACATTGTCTAACTGCGCAGGAAATATGGCACATACTAGAAGTGACTCATGAAGGAACATCTCAAGTCAAAGAATCTCGCCTTGCAATGCTAAGCAGCGAATACGAGAACTTCAAAATGGCGAAGGAAGAAAATGTCAAAGAGATGTACGGACGACTCTCCAATATCGTATACAAATCAAAAGCTCTCGAAAAAACATACACCGAATTAGAAATAGTACGGAAAATCCTCAGAGTCCTTCCACGAAGCTTTGAAGCAAAAGTTACTGCCATACAAGAATCGAAAGATTTAAAACAACTTAAAATTGAAGAACTCATCGGAAATCTCACCACTTATGAGCTAGAAATGAAATTCAAAGAAGAGCGTGAAGGAGGTGACACTCAAAAGAAATCAATAGCTCTCAAAGGAACAACCGAAAGTGATGATGATAATGATGAAGATGATGGAGCAGCAGAATTAGAGCTGTTAATAAGGAAATTCAAAAAATGGAATCAAAAACATGGAAATTCAGCTCGAATTCAAAAAGAAAAAAGCAGAATAGCCAAAGCACTAGACTACTCGGAAGAACAAAAGTTTATTTGTTATAATTGCAACAAACCCGGTCATATCAAGCCCGATTGTCCACAAATTAAATCCAGCCACGGAAAGAAACAGAAAAAGAAAAGTTTTGCAGCCACTTGGGATGAAATAGACGAGAATGATCAAAGCACTGGCAGTGAAAGCGAAAAGGCAGAATTGTGTCTTCGAGGTGATACAACTGACAGTGACGATGACGAGCCAAGTGAGGTATCAAAACTTACCCATTCTGAGTTGCTTATATATTTTCATGAAGTAAACGGTTGTTTTGAACGACTTAGGGAAAAATATGCCAAACTTGAATCTCAAAAAGATACTTTGATAGAATGTAATAAACAACTTGATCAATTAGTTAAAACCTATCAAAGTAGGATCCCTAAGTGTGATAAGTGTCCAACGTTTGATGAAGAGATTAAAAAATCAGAAATTAAAATAAAATCACTTGAAAATGAAATTCTGATTTTAAAGGAGAATGAAAATACTAGGAGAGAGAATTCTATTAAAAAGTGCACACAGTTGTTAAACGAAAATGAATCTCTCAAATCACAAGTCCAACAATTGTCTACGACTTTAGATAAATTTTCAATAAGTGAAAAATCGTTGAATATGCTATTAGAAAAGCAAACTGTTAATACGGTTAGACAAGGACTTGGATATAATAATTCGAAAATTGTTGAAAACAAGATTAATCAAGTTAATTCTATGTGCACAATTTGTAGAAAATTTGGACACGGTCACAATAATTGTTGGTATAGACCCAAACATGTGAAAACTATACCGATTTGGGTTCCAAAAGGCACAAATATAAAATCTCTCAAAGTTAGACAAATTTGGGTGCCAAAGGGAACAATTATAAATAGTTTTGGGTCTACACAAAATTATTTTTCAAAATTTTCTGCCACTAACAACCATGGACCTATAAAAACAAATAGGTCACATAAATCCTTTTCCGTGTAGGTGTGGTGGCAGGCTAAGGAACAACAATAGTGTTCTCTGGATTTTGGCTGTTCCAAAAACACAACGGGCGACAAAGCTAAGTTCCCTAGCCTAGTATAAGGGTGACAGAATCACAATGGACAAGGACGAGAAATATCGTAAAGGTAAAGACAGGTAAAGGTATATTTATATGTGATAATCTGTACCATTTTCTGAATAAAATCAGCCAATTATGCGATGATGATATGATGATGATTTAATGATGATTTTGATTCTGACTTTATTCAAAAGTGTTAGCCATTTATATTCTTATGCCAAAAACACTATAAAATTCTCTAGAATTACTTGATATATAAGTTTAAGAGGAAAATAGTGTTTTGATTGGATAATAATATTGTTGTTATAATATTTTTGGCTAAATCTATATTCATGTTTTGACACGGCCTCGATTTAAAATCCTAATGAATTCTATTTTAAAAATTGTAAAAAGGATTTTAAATTTTTTAAATTGTTGAAACTTTTAAGAAATTGCTTTGAAATAAAAATAATGTTTGATGGCTTCTAAAATTGACACTTTAATATATGTTTGATTGTTGACACGGTTTTCATTTCAAATCCAAGAGAATTTCATTTAAAATTTGTTGATAATAATCATGAGAAAATTTGTTGAAATTTCTTAATCTGGTCTTTGACATTCAACGAGTGAATTTTGAGCGAAATTTAAATTCAGATGCAGATTACACTGGTAATATGGTTGATAGAAAAATTACTAGTGGAACGTGATTAATTTTTGACACATTCATTTGCTGCATCGTTTTTTTCAAAGAAAATATCTGCATATTTTTCATTTGAAATAATTTTCAAATAGCAGAAAATTTTCTTATAAAAACCCCTCGAGAAAATCATGTTTGACCATATTTACAGATTAGTCATTTTTGAAAAATTATTTTTATAATTTTTGGATTTGATTTTAAATGACTATTTTGACTAATCTAACTCCCTAATGATTATCGAAAAGATCAATAGTGATTGAAAAAGTGATGAGTGTCGATATTTGTCATACATTACTCAAGACAATATATTTAGAAAAATTTCTTTAGAATTTCATAACAAAAGTTATAAAAACTTTTTGTTGGGTAAAAATTTCATGGTCATTTCTATTTCTATCATCTTTCTATCGACCATCACTCATCAAAATCATATATAGTATGTAAATTTGTGGTAGTTTACAAAGGAAATTATTCGTTCTTCAATTTGTTTTATCTTCAGATTCATAAAGGAAATTATCTGTGCACAATTTATTATATTCTTCAATAAAAATAAATATCCAAAGTATTCACTCTCATTTAAAAGTCCTCACGGTTATGCATGGGTGAATTACTTGGATTTTTGATTATGTGCTTCCATGCTCATTTAAAAGTCCTCACGGTTATGGATGTATGGAACGCATATCAAAATTAATTGGTTAAATAGACAAGTTGATTCTAATCCCATTTAAAAGTCCTCACGGTCATGCGTGGTTAGAAGATACTTGATTTTATTTTTAAAATTAAATTGGAATACTACTAATCTCATTTAAAAGTCCTAACGGTTATGCATGGTTAGTAGATATTCAAATTTCCTGAAATAAATATACCACAAATAGACAGAACTGTATGATTTTTATGAATTTATCCCCATCATTTCTGAAAGTGGAATATGCGTCTGACATGGGTAATTATGATTTTTGTTTGAAGTTTATTGAAACTTGATATTTATATTCAATTGAGTTAAATGTTTGATTCATGTCGATCACTTTATCTCTATTTTCTCTAACTCTATTATTCTTTTGCTGATAACAAAAGGGGGAGAGAAAAGTTAAGATTTTGTCAAATAAAATCTAGCAAAGGTCAAATAATTTTCTATTTTGCATCTAGACTCATTTGCATATTTTATTTGTATGCATATATGTAGGGGGAGTTTTGTGTAGAGAAGAAGCAATTAAATAGGGGGAGCAATTAGAATATATCACTGATCAAATACATTTAACATATTCAAAATCTTAAATATATGTTTGTTATCATCAAAAGGGGGAGATTGTTGAATATGCGCTTATATGATTTTTGTTTGATGATAATAAACATATATTCATTTGTTTAAATGTATTTGATAATATACTATTTTATTTTTTCACAGATTAAATAAATATTTGCAGAATAAAATAAATAACACGAAATTTGAATTCAAACGAATATTTTATTCAAACAAATATTTATTACAACTTTGATAGTACAATTTCAAGCTCTCACTATACATATACAATTTTGACTACAATACATGACATTTCACTATTTTACATCAGCACCTCACTACATATCACTCACACTCGTATTTATCTTCAACTGCATTCAAGTTTGAATCCAGCATCTGAGCGATCTGCAAAAATATAAACTAACGCAGTAAAATTGAAAATAAAATATTTTTGCGATATAAAATAAAACGTGAATTTTGAAAATGATATTTGCCTCAGTTATTTGGGTTGTTCGTCATCATTTAAATTTGAATTCATCATACACGAACAACTTGTGACATACACAGTATATTACTGTATATGCCACAAGGCCGTGCACGCCGATATATACACTTGATTGATTTACAGGGACAGGCAAGCACAGGTCAAACCCAAATGAAAAACCGGGTTTCAACTCACGTGCAATATATTTAAAATCACGACACGAGTACAAGGTCAAACCCGAGCTGTAAAACTGGATTCAACACAAGGCGACATGACATGAATGCTATGTTCAAACATGACACAGCCTCAAACCAGCAGTATACAAGTACAAGACCACCAAGCAAAATCAGTACAACATGTCATGAATGAACTAGCAAAGGTTAGCCATCAACATAACAGCAACACCAACCAGAAAAGAAGCAAACCAAACATGCAAATGCATCAACATGCCACAAGACATAGTAATGCAACAGTGGCTAACCAGAAGTGAAGATTGCAGCAACATCAAGTGACAATGCAAGCAAAAACTCAAGTGCAACAGTGAATTTCAGTATGGTAGTGAAACAGACAACTACTGAAGCTCAAGAGGTGGTGTAAATACAACTCGAAGAATGCAAGTTCATATGTACAGCAACCCAACTGCAATACTGCGACAACAAGGCATAGCAACCACAAGATACTGCAACAAACACTCAAGTGAGTGAAATTCAAGTTATAATGCATCAGTGAGCCAAGAATACATGTACTCAAGCTCGACTAACAGTGAAGAACATGGACTGCAATATTCAAGTATATATTGAAAACAAGCTGCATGAATACATCATAAAGTACAGCAACACAAAGATGCAACAAAGACCAAGCTGCAACATACCAGAAGATGGAGACAACTCAAATGAACACAATGTCACTGAAACATGTGCAGTCAAATGATCAGAGGCATCAATATGGTAACACACTACAACATGCTCAAAGTAAACACTGAATACATATGGACACAACAAATGGCATGGCAATGCTCAAGACCAAAACAAAGCTACAGGAATGATCAGACCAACAACAGTGTGCAACAGGGAACACAGGTCAGACTATATCAACTCAACAACAACAGGATGCACCAGACCAAGATGATCAAGTGCAGATCAGACCGAACCAGGTCAATAGCACACTCAAGACCAGACCAGACAAGTCCAATGATGTAAATAGTGAAGAACATAAAGTACTACAGAGATCAATGCAACTTCACAGCAATCATAACACAAGCCAGAGTGAATGCAGACAAGCACATGAATACATAAAGCTACAAGTGATGCAGCATCAATCAAAAAGTGATATGGTGAAGCACTGACTCAAATACAACTACAAGGCATGAAACCATAGTGAAACATCACAATGAACACCACTGACCAGTGAATACAACATCAAGTTGCAGACTACAAGTTACAAACTAAAATGTGCAAATCAGTGAAAATATACAATGCACCAGAAACATGCAAGTGTCAAAGTACAGGTGCAAGTGTACATAAGAGAAGTACAAAATGACCAAACAGCAACAGTGAATGGGGCAAAGCACAAAAGTGCAACAGCAAATGCAATGACCATGTACAGGTATGAAATGGTCAGGGTGTCAACAAGTCAAAGCCGTGGTTGTCGAAGTCAAAGTCAGAGACCTCAACCAAGCAACAAATATATTCAATTATGAACAAGTCAAGGCCGAAGCTGTAGCAATCAAGAAGCCGTAGTCAACAACGTGATGATCACGAAATAAATCAAAACCGTATCCATCAAGCAATGAAATATACGATTATGAACTAGTCAGAATCAATCATCAAACGTTCAATTTAAATCAAGTGGCCGAGAAGAATTTTTGACAAATTCAAACATATTTTATACGAACGAGAATATAGGAATTCGATTCCTATTTAAACAATTCATCATCGGCAAATTTAAGGATCGAATTCCAGAAAGCATAAAATCAGAAAAGCACAAGCAAATAATTACATACCGAATCGAAGAAGGAATTCGATCAAAGAAGTAGACGAAGTGAGCATCAATCAATCAAGGATACACGCAAGAGATCATAGAATCAATCTACATACTATCGGCACTTCAAAAGCCCTAAATCTGGAAAAGGAATGAAGCCCTAAATTTGCAAGAGGAACGGCCACCATTATACACGCAAACGAACGGAGTAAAGCAAAAGGAGACGGGTCAAAATAATAAAAGAGGCCGGCCTATTGTTTTTAAAAGGGAGAATTCTTTTTTATATAAGGGTTTTTAATTAGGGTTATTTTGTTTTATAATCGTTTTTAATTGTATTTTCTTTTTAAACCGTTTTAATTTTCTAGTCGTGTGACTAGGGTGCAAACTACGGTGTGTAGTTTGGGAATTTGCAACTCGGTAGTTGAGTTGTGGTCAAGGTTTTGAGCGTAGAGTTAGATTAGTCAATAGCGGGTATAGCGAGTTTACGTGTGTAAGCGAGGGACTATCTAATTTCTAGTAGAAACCTTGGGGGCAGCACGTAGGCAGGGTTTTGCCGAAGCTGGGTAAATTCTGTGTTGTTCTGTTTTATTCTGTTATTTATATTCTGCGATATCTGTGCTGCTATTCTGTGATCCGTGTTAAATATTAATTAGCTTCTGCAATTAAT
This sequence comes from Allium cepa, assembly GCA_030765085.1. Classification (NCBI taxonomy): domain Eukaryota; kingdom Viridiplantae; phylum Streptophyta; class Magnoliopsida; order Asparagales; family Amaryllidaceae; genus Allium; species Allium cepa. The sequence continues at coordinate 292,418,355 of CM060941.1, read as the reverse complement.
TTTTATAATTTACACTATCACCCTATTCACCCCCCCTCTAGGGTGAAATCGATCCTACACCAACAACCTCCTTATGTCGAACGAGACTTGGATGCCAAATGGTGCTAGATGTGTCAATCGACCCTTCATGCCGAACGAGGCTTCTGGTCAAGCCACTGGGTAATAGTACTGAAAATAATAGAAGTTTTAAATCTGAATTTGAAAGTATATTGTTCATTTTTAAAAATATATAGTTTAAATTGACATTTAACAATAGCCTTTTGAGGCACAGTCTCAAAATTCGACGAAACCAGTTCCATTGGATCTGTAATAGTGTATTATTATCATATTTCAATTTTCGTAATGTTTGGAGTGATCGTTTGGCCGTACGGTAGATAAACGCGTTGAAATTTATATCGAAGATTCAATATAATAATAAGGTCCAAAAAGCTATCTTCTCCATATGATCAAACTAGGACTCGAAACCTTTTCCATTGCGTTCGGAATAGGCGTTTAACAGTATAAATGCCTAGGGACACGTGTCGATTGGAGATCGAGATTGTGAATTGCGGGAATCGTGATGATTTGAATTTGAATTTAAATTAAAAATAATACTTTTTTTCTCAGCGGCCTTTTTCTTTTTGTTTCAACACGTGCCTCCCCTAGTTTGACACTTGTCCACTTGTATTTACACGCGTTTGTTTTTAAAATAAAGCTAAAACAGCCCAACACCTTGTTTTTAAAGAAATGAAAAAAAAATAAGAAAGAAGGCTGAACATTTATCTCGACATAAAAAAAGGGGAATCAGGAGTAATAATGGAGGACCCAAATTCGAAACCAAAATCATTCGAGTTCCTCACATCGGAGTGTCGCTACTTTCTCGTTCAATATGGATCGCGCCTTCATTTTTGTCACGCGATAGATCGTGTATGTCATCCCAAGAAGCAGCAGCTTATCAAGTTAAGGCGAAGAGGGATTTGGAACTTAACTGGCTCGACTTGAAGGTGTTGATGGCGACGTAGGGAAGCCTCGCGTTGTGCTAGGGTTCCGCATTGGTTTTGTGGCAATGTCGCAGCAGGATGACATCGATCGAGGCCGTCATTTTGGGGGATTGGATCTTTGATCAGAGTGTCGCGAGCAAATGGGAGTATGGGTTCGTCGTCGTGCAGTGGTAGGCAATATCTGGTCATCAGTGAAGATGCTCGAAGATTCGATTGGTGGCGCTATCTTAATTAGAAGGGATGGTAGCTGTGTTGTGCAGTGAGGTAGCTTAATTTTGCTTTAATCCAAAATATAAATTCATATACATATTGTAAACTAAAAACTGTATATATATATATATATAAGGTAAGATTTTGAAAATAATTCTTTTTTGTAGAATTCAGATAAAAATATATTGACAGAACCTTAAATCTGGTCTGCATATGCATGTATTCAGGATTTTGAAATAAGAATTTTAAATGTTGTAAGGGTTATTTAAAATTTGATTTTGAAATCCATATAGACATTTTTGTAAATATATATATATATATATATATGGTCCTAAAGGAAATAAATATATATTTACATATCTTAATATACTAGCTATTTTAAATAATGGGTTTAGTAAATAAATTGTTAAATTAACTTATTTGACTTATTTAGTTACTAAAGATAATTTATTTAAGGAATTTAGTTTTAAATTAAATAATTTGTTAATTAAATCTATGGGAATTAACTTTCCAATTAGTTCGAATATTAATAAATTATATAATGATTGTACAAGGTCTGAATCGTGAAGAAAACAAGCTGGTTGGTTTGGACTGCAAATTAAAAACAAAGGTGAGTTAACCTCACTCATTTGGATTGCTATTTAATTTAAATAGTTAAATTTGAATTATTGTAACGACCCAGAATTTCTGTCATTTGAAATTCAAATATTTAATTGATTTTAAATATCAACAAGTAAAATTTATAAGTCGAATAATTTATTTTTCGAATATTTAGATTTAATTGGATAATTAAATCAGTAATTTAATATTTGAAATTGTGTGAAAAATTGAAAATTGGATTTAATGTGATTAAAAATGATTTATAAAGTTATATTAAATCATATTGGAGTTAGAACAATGTTTGTGAACTTTTAAAATTGAATAAAAAGTTAATTTGTGAAAATTGAACATTTTAATATTTAATCGACTAGTGAAATTAGTCATTTTTCAAATAGTCTCGGATTTCGACGAAACCAGTTTCATCAGATCCATAATATTAAATTATTGCATGGTATCAAATTTCGTGTCAATCGGATTTACGGTTTGTCCGGGGCAAGCCAAAACGTATAGAAATTTGGTTTAATCGATTTAATTTAAATTTGATCGTTTATTTCCGTAACTCGCACATATGATCAAATTAGCTCCCGAAACCTATTCCATTTGTGTCCGAAACACGGGGAAAACCCTAGAAACGCAGGTCACCGTGTGAGATTTGGAGTTTGGAAAATTTCGGATGAATAGTAATTTGAGAAATTTCTATAAAAGGACCTAACTATTTTCTATTTGCAACTAAACCAAACCCTAACGCTAAATACCTTCAGTCGCCACCATTATCTCTAATGGTCAAAAAATATCCCTTTTCTTCCTCAATTTTCTTCCAATCTACAAACTTTTACGCGAAGTGTTCAACTACAAAAGGATAGAGCACAACGAGAGCTACGTATCCAATGGTGGAGATCGGATTTAGGAGAATGGATTGATGGCAAACGGCTCGCGTTCATCAGGAAGTCGCACACGTTTTCTGGGCTGAGAGCACGACCGAGCTCGGTAATCTTCTAGCCGATGGTGACTCATGTAGCTAGCTTCGTCGTAGTGTATCCTGATCGTTGTAGAAGTGCTCGATTTGGTCGCGAAAATTGAAGGGAAAAAGGCGGCAGTGGGTTTCGAATGCGCATGAGTAACCTGGAAGAGATACGTAATGGGGAAGAAAGGGGCACGGCCACGATCTGTTTATCTGCAATCAACAGCTTGGATTAGAGAATGGTATAAAATGTAAAAAGAAATGTAAATTAATATTATTAAATTTGTGTAATCTTTGTAGTGCTATAACTTGTTCATACGAGGTAGGAAAATTACGAAACGCATTGCGTTGGATTCGTTTTGTCGAGCACTACGCAATGGAGCTGGTTTGGAGTTGTTTGGAGCTAGTGATAATTATGGGTAAAATTAAACGCGCGTTTAATTTTATTCGAAACAAAACGCTACAACTGTTATCGGAAACTCAAGGTGAGAACTTCTCACTCAACCGAATTGTTTCGATTTAAATTTTAAATAGTTAGATTTAAAATTGCTTGATTGTGTGATTGGATGATAGTTATTATCTGTTCTATTGAAATAGACCCTATACGCCGTATATTAAGCGGATGTTATTTATTAAAAACATATACCCTGATAATTCCAATTTGATATGGAATTGGTATTATATATGTACTCGGAGTAGATTTCCCTCATTATATAGCGGATGAGACCCTATTGCGCCGCATAATAGCGGATAGTATTTTATAAATCCCATATACCGCGATATTCAATCTCGAAGCGGAATTGGTATTGTGCTAACATCTTTGGATGCAGGGAAACAGGTTGGAGGGATCCAATTGGATTCCTCAAACATTTGAATTTATTTCAATGTTGTGTGTTGATATATTTATAATCTGCGTGATTATCTTTGTGATTGAAATCGTTAAAGGCTAAATTTTAGCCGAATATATATATTTGGTATCGTTAGATGCCGAAAATAAATAAAATTGGATTTTTGAAAATTTAAGTTGAGGATTCATAATAAAATTTAATTTTGAAATTGATTCATTTTAAATAAATAAACGTTGAAATTTTTATGTTATAAAAATTATGGTTTTTGTGAAATATAACCGAAATGTGATTTTTGAAATAAGTAGTCGATTAAATTATAAAATGGTTTAAATTGATATTTTTTGAATTATTATAAATGATTTATATAAAAGATTTATAAAATTGATATTTATAAATTAAAATATTGGAACTATAAAACGAGTTTTTATAAGTGTAGAAATGAAGTATAAATGGATTTCATAAGTGGATGAAATCTATAGATTTATAAATTGTGAAGTTATAAAATGAATAGATTTTGTAAAATAAAATATTTATAAGTAATTAACTTATAAATTGGATTTTGGCGTGTAAATGGGATATGGATAGAATTTGTTAATAAAGTGATTTTATATGTTGTAGTTGTTATAAAGTATAAATGGAATTTATAAACGTTGTTTTATAAATCCGAAATCGACTTATTTTAATAAGTTTAATTATTATAACTTATTAAAGGAGATATATCCACGATTTTGGGACAGTGGATAATCCTTTAAATAAAATATGTAGAAATGATGAATTTGGTAAACGAAGTATATTCACGATTTTGGACGGTGAATAATATATTAGAGAAATGTTTTGGGAAAGTGATATTTTAAATAGAATTTAAAACGATTTAAAGATGTATTAAAATGTGTTAAGTATCGAAATCATAGATTTCAACATTCATTGTTGAAATAGACGTTTTCGAGAAATAAAAGGGAATGGCGGACTATAGCACTGTTGTTATAGTAAATTATTTCCGAAAGGGAAAGTTTTGTGCAGTATTGGGGTTTATATATCTATCTTAATTTTGAATCCCTATACTAGTGATTTTGGGTTGTTGTAACGATGTTTTACGCAACATTCGTTTTGACTCAAATAAATGTGTTTAAGAGGAGTTACCTTAAAGAATAAAATATATACTTAATTTGGATTTAAGTATATTGAATATTTTCCAAATGTTGAAAATAAATGGATTTGTGAATTACTTATTATTGAATAAGTATGGAAATGTTTCCAATATGAAGTGAATGTTTTGAGATTTTATCTTTCAAAGATAAATTGAAAGTGAATAATTGAAATCGATTTGAAAAATCGTATAAAAAGTGAATATTTGGGAATGTAAATTCACAATGGAAATTTATAAGGGAAATTTGTTTTAAAAATAAACATTGATTTATTTTTAAAAGTATGAAATAAATTTACGGATTTGGAACGTAAATTTAATAAATCGGTAAGGATTTATTTGATTGGTTTAAATGAATCATTTTGAAATGGAAGTTGTATAGGTGAAAATTGATTTGGAATTTGTTTTCAAATAGTTGAAGTGTGGAAATTATATTTTGTAAAGATATTTTTGAAAATAAATAATTTGAGAAATTATTTGAAATCGGGTTATGTTGTGAGTATTGATTGATAGTTAAATAACCGACTATCAATATTGACCCTTAAATGGCTATTTGTTGGAATTGGTTGAAATTTAATGCTACACTTATTTTTAATTATTGCGCACGTTATTCGGATTACCCATTACGAATAGTGATACGACGTAATGGATAGCATTGAAGACTGGTGGTGAAGACCGGGATTTGTGAAAACGATAGGATGACCTATCGATTGTCTCTGCACCGTTAGCTACGGTACAGAGATTTCCTTTGTGATGGGAAATTCGATCGGGATAGTGAATACCCAGATTGCAAGGGACTTCTTTGGAAGTGCCTTCGGTTCTGTTCGAACCCGGAACAGACTTGTATGGTTACGTGTCTTACATTACATTTTGAGATATAAAGCAGATTTCTTTCAAATACATCTCTGTTGGTGGCGGAGGATTTATTCTCTTAGTTAACACCCTTCTCTGAGACATATGAGCTCAGAGGTTTTGTAGTTGAAGGTTATCAGCGATATATTCCCAATTTGGTAATGTGGCATGCTGAGTGTTGCTGTGTGATGATTATTTATTCATCATTTGTTGATCAAAGCATGGCTTTGTGAAAAAGCATAGCTTTGTGGATGTGACTTCGTCAGACCTCATACCCCGGAAATTGTCAAAACAGGAATATGCGGCAAGGTTATGAGGGTCGCGCCCTTTAGGGTATGTCATTACCTTCTGGAAAAGGATGGTGTCAGGTATGGAGCCCTAATGCTTAACCTATGTGGTTGCTCCAATCTCATTTTTCTGTGTGGTTGTTGCTTGGTGATCGAGGGCCCTCGGATAAAGGTCCCAAAGGACCGGGGGTGGCATATTCGTGTAGTAGTTACCTAGTTACAAAGGTAACCCGGACTTGTGTTGGCCGAGAGCTGGTTAAGTTCTCGGGACGTCCCGCCAGAGGCGATCCCATGTGGCAGTAGGAAGTTCCTTAGGCTGACCATTTGTTGGAAAATCCAAAGAAACAATACGGGCCTTGTACGGTTTTAGTTGTATTACCTGCCATTCACTTATGGTGGCGCCCCACTGTTTGGATGGTAGCTGTAGTAGGCATAGTTTGGAATGTCTATGCTGGCTAAGATTTATATTCTATTTTCGAAATGCTTTCATCACTACGCACTAATAATAATATCAAAAATGATTTGTTTTGCGTAGTAAGCATCTTTGACTATCATAAGGAGAAATCTCCTCCAATTCTGCGTTTGCATTGTGTGTGTGCGGGGAGGCCTTATGGTAGTTTCATTTTCCAAAAGCATTACGGATATTTTCACTTCCCTTGTTGTTTTAAAAGATAAATAACTGTTTAAGTTCTCACAACAGTCTTGCTTATCTAGGCGAAACGTGATGGGGGGTTCTCGCTTCGCGGTTTGGTGACGAACGGGAGACTCTTACCCCTACACGTCCTCTTTACGGGGTTGGTTAGGCGTAAGTTGTGACAGTCGAAAGGCTGGTCGTAAAAGCAAGTTTGGGATACCAGTGTCAGCCACGGCGGGGCTGGGATGGTTGAAAAGTATACTAGTCGAGATTGGCCACTGTCGACGATTGAAAAGCTAAACCTTAACAAAGTGGTATCAGAGCATATGGTTAAGCGACAACCTTGGCTCTGTTGGGTGTTACTCATTAGAGATAGAGTCAGTAGTACTCTAGAATGAGTTGAGTGTAATAGTAGATACGAGAGCGTATTTGTTAGTGAACATAAAATTGTTTTATGTTGTGATGATTGGTTTATGGAGTGGTATATGGATTCTGGTCGGTATAGTCTGTACAACTCTATCGATAGCTAAACATTGGTATAAAACAATTTGACACGATATTGTTTTAAAATAGGGTAAATGAAATAATTTTACCCAAAACTATTTTGTATATAAAAGGGATATTTTTTTGTAAATTATTATAGTATATGGCTGCTTGTTTGTTAGGAATTGATAATATTACATTATTACCGTTGATTATTAAATAGGAAATTGAAATCGTAACTTCAAAGTTAAGAAATAAATCCAGATACAAATGGAAATTGCAAATGTAAATGTGATGTGTAATTTGAAATGGAATTCCAGAGAATTTTTTGAAAGGAATTCAAAATTTTTGAAGATTTGGAAAGTTTAAATCCCTTTTTGGTTTGAAAATAATTTTCAAAGATTTTAGAGAAATATTTTGGAGGGATAAAAGCACTAAACTCTTTTTGGTCGCTAGAAAATAATTCCAATGATGATCGCGACATCGTCGGTGTTCATTTTCGGGTTTCCAAGAGAGGAATTGCTTCCAAATTGTTTTAAATTAAAGTTGTTTGGAAAATTTGGGTTGGGTTTTGGAAATTCAAAAGATAATTTGAATTGATTTCAAAATTGGTTTTGAAAGGTTGAAAAGACTCTGGAATCCTATTTTAAATATTTATCGAATTGGTAAATGAGTTGGTAACTTATACAATTTGAATTTTGATAGAATAAATTTAACTTAAAGGATGGAGTTAAATGAAAGTAAGTATAAGTGAATCAATTAAATAAAGTGAATTTAAAGAAAGGTCTAAGAGGCTAAGTGAAATGATCTTATATATATAAGAAATGATTACTTAAAGAAAATTTATTAAGTTAAAAATAAATTTGGAGTAGTAACAAATGGATTGGAAGTGAGTTTGAATTATAAAAATAAAATTGTGAATGGATAAATAAATTTACAACTGCAAGTAAATGAAATTGAAATGAATGTTGAATGAAGTTGATTTTGGTATCGCAGTAAAATAATGAAGTGAATTAAATGGATGTAAGTGTTAATTCATTAAAGCTAATTAAATGCATTAAACCAAATTGAAGGTAAACAAAGTGAACAAATTCGGTTGTGTTGAATATACATTGGTTGTTATTTGATTATAAATTGGTTGTATATAAATTCATTAAGTGTTGATGAAATTGAATTAGTGAAATTGAAAGCTAAAGTAATTGAATTTGTAAATGAAACTAATTTAAAGTAGTGATATGAATCAATTGTGAATGAAAGATAATTGATAAATTCAACATTCAAAAGGTAAATTGAATCCAAACAAAATTGAAAGTGTAAATTGAATTCGAATGAAATTGATAATGCAATGTAGAATGAAAATGGATATATAACTTCAATAGTAAAGTAAAAATGGTATAAGAAGTATATATTGAAAATTTTGTAAAGGAATGTGCAAAATAAATTTGAAAGTTGTAATTGGATATTATGGCTAGCAGGATATACAGGTGTATTAAAGGTAACGGAATTCGGATTTTGAAGAAAAAAAATGAATTGCTCAACAAAAAGGTATGTATTTGAATTTCAGTATGAAATTTGATGATCTTCTTGTCTAGCCGCTTGGCTTTTCGTTTTCTTTTTGAAATTGGGGGCCCGTTGTGGCATTTTATAGTCGTATCGAGCTAGCCGCGCAAAGGAGGTTATGGAGAAATTTTTTGAAAATTTAAGGCGTTAGAAAATTTTCGGGAAATTTTTGAAAACTAAAAGTTTGATATTTGAGTTATAAAAGTTAAACGATATAGTTGGTTTTGAAAAGATAACTATATATGGATTTGGAAACTTAGTAAATATTTTGTAAGAAGTTTAACTATGGATTTTGGAAAAGATAAACACTTAAGAGATTTGTAAACCAAATTTGAACGATTTTTTTTGAAAAGCTAATGGATTTCAAAACTTTTTCTTACTTGGTAATTTCGAGGACGAAATTCTTTTAAGGGGAGAAGTTTGTAACGACCCAGAATTTCTGTCATTTGAAATTCAGATATTTAATTGATTTTAGATATCAACAAGTAAAATTTATAAGTCGAATAATTTATTTTTCGAATATTTATATTTAATTGGATAATTAAATCGGTAATTTTAAATTTTAAATTATGTGAAAAATTGGAAATTGGGTTTAATGAGATTAAAAATGATTTATAAAGTTATATTAAATCAATTGGAGTTAGAACAATGTTTGTGAACTTTTAAAATTGAATTAAAAGTTAATTGGTGAAAATTGAACATTTTATTATTTAATCGACTAGTGAAATTAGTCATTTTTCAAACAGTCTCGGATTTCGATGAAACTAGTTTCATCGGATCCGTAATGTTAAATCATTGCATGGTTTCAAATTTCGTGTCAATCGGATTTCCGGTTTGTCCGGGACAAGCCAAAACGCGTAGAAGTTTGGTTTAATCGATTTAATTTAAATTTGATCGTTTATTTACGTAACTCGCACATATGATCAAATTAGCTCCCGAAACCTATTCCATTATGTTCGAAACGGAGGGTAAATCCTAGAAACGCTGGTCACTGCGCGAGATTTGGTGTTCGGAAAATTTCGGATGAATAGTAATTCGAGAAAATTTCTATAAAATGACCTAACTTTTTCTATTTGCAACTAAACCAAACCCTAACCCTAAATACCTTCAGCCGCCACCATTATCTCCAATGGCCGAAAATTATCCCTTTTCTTCCTCAATTTTCTTCCAATCTACAAACTTTACGCGAAGTGTTCAACTACAAAAGGATAGAGCGCAACGAGAGCTACGTATCCAACGGTGGAGATCGAATTTAGGCGAATGGATTAATGGCAAATGGCTCGCGTTCATCAGGTAGTCGCGCACGTTTTCTGGGACTAGAGCGCGACCGAGCTCGGCAATCTTCTAGCCGATGGTGGCTCGTGTAGCAAGCTTCGTCGTAGTGTATCTTGATCGTTGTATAAGTGCTCGATTTGGTCGCGAAAATTGAAGGGAAAAAGGCGGCAGTGGGTTTCGAACGCGCGTGAGTAACCTGGAAGAGATACGCGATGGGGAAGAAAGGGGCACGACCATGATCTGTTTATCTGAAATCAAGGGCTTGGATTAGAGAATGGTATAAAATATAAAAAGAAATGTAAATTAATATTATTAAATTTGTGTAATCTTTGTAATGCTATAACTTGTTCATACGAGGTCGGAAAATTACGAAACGAATTGCTTTGGATTCGTTTTGTCGAGCACTACGCAATGGAGCTGGTTTGGAGTCATTTGGAGCTAGTGATAATTTTGGGTAAAATTAAACGCACATTTAATTTTATACGAAACAAAACGCTACAACTGTTATCGGAAACTCAAGGTGAGAACTTCTCACTCAATCGAATTGTTTCGATTTAAAATTTAAATAGTTAGATTTAAAATTGCTTGATTGTGTGATTGGATGATAGTTATTATCTGTTGTATCGAAATAGACCCTATACACCGTATATTAAGCGGATGTTATTTATTAAAAACATATACCGCGATAATTCCAATTTGATATGGAATTGGTATTATATATGTACTTGGAGTTGATTTCCCGAATTATATAGCGGATGAGAGCCTATTGCGCCGCATAATAGCGGATAGTATTTTATTAAACCCATATACCGTGATATTTCGTCTCGAAGCGGAATTGGTATTGTGTTAACATCTTTGGATGCAGGGAAACAGGTTGGAGGGATCCAACTGGATTCCTCAAGCATTTGAATTTATTTCAATGTTGTGTGTTGATCTATTTATAATCTGCGTGATTATCTTTGTGATTGAAATCATTAAAGGCTAAATTTTAGCCGAATATATTTTTGGTATCGTTAGATGCCGAAAATAAATAAAATTGGATTTTTGAAAATTTAAGTTGAGGATTCATAATAAAATTTAATTTTGGAATTGATTCATTTTAAATAAATAAACGTTGAAATTTTTATGTTATAAAAATTATGGTTTTTGTGAAATATAACTGAAATGTGATTTTTGAAATAAGTAGCCGATTAAATTATAAAATGGTTTAAATTGGGATTTTTTGAATTATTATAAATGATTTATATAAAACATTATAAAATTGATATTTATAAATTAAAATATTGGAATTATAAACGAGTTTTTATAAGTGTAAAAATGAAGTATAAATGGATTTCATATGTGAATGAAATCTATAGATTAATAAATTGTGAAGTTATAAAATGAATAGATTTTGTAAAATAAAATATTTATAAGTTTTTTTTTCTAACAACATGTATATATATTAAGAATTTTTTTTTATAGAATAAGTACATATCGGAAATGACTGAAAACAAGAAAAACAAAAGCAACGAAGCTAAGGGAACATCTGAGATCTAGAAGAGCTCCGGCAAGGCCACCACCCTTCATACGCCCAAACTGAGCTCCGGCAAGGCCACCGCCCAGAAGGGGTATAAAGACTCAGAAATGAAAGCCTATCAATCAGATCAAAAGATCTAAAAAACCGCAACCTAAAGGAGAAAGCACCGGTGCAGGATAACAGGGTGAAACAGCTAGTCCCTGTAAATCTACTATATCACCTGCATAACTGGAAGAATAATCAAAAATAGTCGCAACCTCCCGTGGGAGGTAAGGAAATATGTATGCAAAAAATAAAAAAGAAAGACACAAGCACAAAGAAATGTCACTACCCTCAGAACTATGTAAAACAAGATAAACCTCAGCCAATACCTGACCTAGGAGCAGCAATCTCGAACGCAATGTCGAAATACCTAGCAAGAAAAGATGATCTGGAACCAATAGACTTCCTGAGAGGACGACCTCTAAAAGCAAGATAGATGTCATTGCGCACTCTCCGGATGTTAGCAGAAGAATCCATAGGCGCCTCTTCAAAAATCATCTTGTTACGGGCGCACCAAGTGTGCCAACAAATAAGAGAAGGGATAAGACGAAAAATAATCGAGCGAACAGTCTTCCCAACAATACCAGTCCACCAGAGTTGCAAGAGCCCAGGTATGGAGTTGACAGGACCATTGCAGCCAACTAGGTTACCAAAGAAAGACCAAACAGCATTGGCACAATTGCCTTGGAAAAAAAAGGTGAAAGAGAGTTTCGAAGCTACCAGCTTGGCAGCATCTACACCGAGAAGTGATAGGAATACCAATTTTCCTAAGGTTCTCATCTACTAAAATTCCTCCGTGAAGGATTTTCCACATAAATACAGAGACCTTAGGAGGAATTCTGGTATCCCAAATACAGGAAAATAAAGGAAGCGAAGGGGCAGGACTTCTGATAGAATACCAAGCAGCTGACAAGGAGAAGGGTTGCCCGCGCCAATAAGAGCCACTACCATTGCTGTCCCATAACACTTTAACAGATTGCATCTGTTTCCATGTTTCACTAGCATAAGAAGGGGACCCCGAGAAGTTTGCTGCCTCAAGACGACAGTATTTGGCATGTAGGAATGAGACCCACTGGGAGTTGTTAGCCCCAAACCTGGCCCAAAGCTTACACGCAAAAGCAGAACAGACGTCTTTAGGGTTACGAATGCCAAGGCCACCCTCACACCTAGGACGGCAGATGATTTTCCAAGAAATCCAGTGATGGCGAGGAGAACCTTTGTTTCCCCAGAAGAAGGATGAGATCAAAGATCGAAATGAACGGAAAAAAGCAGAGGTAGGTGTCATGGCTGCAAAAATGTGCGAGCCTAAAGAATGCAGAATAGAGTTAATGAGAACAAGTCTGCCAGCTTGCGAAAGAAGGGAAGCATTCCAGCGAGTGATCTTGCTTTTCGCCTTATCTAAAATGGGATCAAAAATCGCATTAACTTTCCTCCCACGGTAGAGAAGAATGCCAAGGTAAGGTAAGGGAAGGGAAGCTTTCTTGAATCCCGAAAAAGATTCAATCCAAAGCGAGCGGGCAGGAGCAATATCCTTAGCTGGAACAAAGCAACTCTTAGAAGAGTTAACCAGCTGCCCAGAGGAACGCTCATAAAGACTCACAAAAACAAGAAGGGCATGGATGGATCTCCGACAACCGTTGGAGAAAATAATGATATCGTCGGCAAAGGACAGGGAAGAAATCAGGGGGCATCCCCGGGGAATGCCAAATCTCTACATTTGGCCCGCAATCATCATTGAGTGAAGACCTCGGACAAGAACTTCAGCCGCAATGACAAAAAGAGAAGGAGAGAGAGGATCTCCCTGACGAAGACCCCTTCCTGCCCTGAAGAAACCGTGGGAAGAGCCATTGATGAGGACCGAAAACCAAACATTGGAGATCAATCTCCAGATGATATCAATAAAAGGTTCAGGGAAACCAAAGGCTCTTAGGACCTTGATGATAAAGAACCAAGACATACGGTCGTATGCTTTCGCCATATCTAATTTAAGGACCACATTAGAACCTCTAATTTTCCTATCAAGTTGAGAAATAAGTTCCTGCGCTAAAAGGACGTTGTCAGTGATAAGACGTCCTTTAACGAAGCCAGCCTGAGAAGAAGAAATGATACGCTCCTGGAAGGGAGCTAATCTAGTGGTCATAATCTTCGAAATCACCTTATTGGAAAAGTTGCACAGACTAATAGGCCAAAAATCTGCACAAGTCTTGGGATTCTCATATTTCGGGATAAGAATTAGATTGGTAGATGTCCAACCCGTAGGAAGTTCACCTCCAGAGAAGAAGTACTGGATAGCAAGACAGAAGTCAGATTGGATAATCGGCCAGGCACTACGAAAGAATGCTCCATTGAACCCATCAGGACCGCTGGCGCTTTCCTTACTAAGGGCAAAGACACACGATCTAATGACTTCCACAGAGGGAGGAGCAGCTAATTCAGAAACTTCGGCAGGGAGAAGAAGATGAGGAATGAAGGATAGCAAGTTAGGATCAGAAAAGTTAACAGAAGGCGAGCCAAGGAATGATTGGAAATAGGAAATGATGGTATCTTGGACGTCCACCGGAGAAGTGGCCAAAGAAAGATCATCACGCTGAATACTGGAAATGGTAAGACGCGCGTTATTCTTATGGATAGAGGAGTGAAAAAACTTGGAATTCATATCGCCTTCCACTATCCATTTAATCCTAGCCTTTTGATGCAGATAATCATGCTCAACACGAAGTTCAGAGGAAACGTAAGATGGGCTAGCGCCCAGGATTCCTTGTTGTCAGGAGAAGGAACCTCATCGAAGGTCGCTTCCGCTAACACGAGAGTCTCTTCGGAAGCCCTAACCCGGTCAAACACATTCTTGAAAACAAGAATGTTCCATTCCTTAAGGCAAACCTTGAGACGTTTTAATTTTCGAGAGAACACGCCACAAGGCGAACCAGAACAGGGTAAGTTCCAAGAATCCGCAACCACAGAAAGAAAGGAATGATGAGAGACCCACATATTTAGAAAGCGGAACGAAGAAAGGCCAGATAAAGCTAAGGGGGAACAGGAGAGAATCAAAGGGGAATGGTCAGAAAAGGTACGGTGAAGACGAGTCACAGAAAAGGTGAAAGGAAGACTAAACCAATCAATCGAGCCAAAGACTCTGTCTAGTTTAGAGAGAATACGGTTTGGACCTTCTTGGTTATTACACCAAGTAAAGGCAGAGCCTACAAAAGAAACCTCAGACAAGCTAGAGGACAGAATGAAGGAATTGAAATCAGCGATCGCTAACCGATTGACAGAATTGCCGCCTCTTTTCTCAGCATGAGAAGCAACAACATTGAAATCTCCACCAAGAACAGAGGCAGAGATATTAAGGTTACCTAACGCAATAATATCAGACCAAAGGGTTAGCCTAGCGATCCTATCACACTTAGCATAGACAGCCGAAAAGAGAAACGAAGAGGGAAAAGAAGGTAAGGTGCAAGAGACAGTTAAGAGTTGGTCAGAGTCAAAAATAGGACTAATATTAGCAGACATGTTCCACAAAATTCAAATTTTACCTGAAAGGTTAGATATGGCCCCTTCAAATCCGAGAAAGATGACCAAATCAGAAACTTCAGTGGCATCAATCAAAGGTTCTAAAAGAGCAATCAAGTAAAGGGAATGTTTCCTAACTAACCGCTTAAGGCGAGCTCTAGACTCGTCGTTGCCAGCACCACGAATGTTCCAGAAGAGGAAATTCGCCATAACCAAAGCTGTGACGAAAGAAAAAAGAAACACCTCAGAGCCCCTCAGACGAGGTAAAGGGTATGCCGAGTGGATCGGATGATCTGCTCAGCCGCTGCTATAGAGCGAGTACGGATAGTCCTAGGAGTGCGAGGCTGGGAGGAGAGACGGGTAGAAGAGCGACGGAATCTCCTCTTAGGAGATGAACGAGAAAAAACAACCTCTGAATCATCAGCGACGGATGGAGTGGAGGAAAAAGTCGAGCAAGGCCTCGAGTTCTTAGTAAGACGAGCTAAACGCTCGTTAATGATCTCTATCTCATCACTACTAAGAAAAGGAATGGAAATCGAATGCGCAGACGCATCAGAAGGGGTAGAAAGCAGACGAGAATTACAACAAGAGACGGAGAGAGATGTTGTGTCTCTAAGAGTCAGAGACACGATATGCTGTATGATATTACTCACGATCGCATAGTCATGGAGTTGACAGTGCAATATAGTGGAGGAATATCTAATACGAAGGGACGAAAGCGAGAAAAAACAAGTCAAGATATCACGAATAGAAAGAACAACGGTTTCCTTGCTAGTGGGGCAAGAAAACCGTGTATAGATAGATGACACAGAGCTATCTATACACTGAGTACCTACACTATCCACCAAACTCGGAATCACACTCGATCCAAAAATCAAAACAGAGCTACCCAAGCGCAAAACAAAAGGGTAAGGAAGGCCATGTTTGATTACATGAAACTTATTAATTAAGGTGATGTAATCACAAATCCTTCCGAAAGTGATAAGGCCAACGACGACAAACCGACGAGAGGAACTACAACCAACAAGCCAAGCCAGTCTAGCTGATAGGATCGACCAATCAGAGATGGCACCATAGAGGGACCTATGCCAATCCAAATGGTAGAAAAAACTGCTGTTAACAGGGAACCAGCAGCTGAATGCTATCGAAAAAAACAAAACCCAGAGGAAATCAACATTGAACCAAGCTGAAACGCTGCCAACAGTCACTAGGGCAAAGGACACGAAGACAGTACAAACAGTGGCAACCAAGCAAACCACACAACCATTTCCAACTAGAAGCAAGACAACAAAAAACCAGTCAATAAGAAAAGCAGAACCATTACCGCTAAAAACCAGCAGGTAAAAAGAAACGGCAACCACCAAGATATCAGAGGGAAGGCAATATCAAGAGACTCCCCATAGTCATGTAAAACACTGATGATAGAGCAGGAGAAATAGGGCAGGGATGAAACACCCCCGCCATGGCAATTTAAATAACCAGAGAATGAACAACCATAGGGAACAATAAGAAAAGAAACAATAGAAGAACTGATAGCATTAGCAGTTCCATAACCATCCATGAAATCTACTATACGTTCATTCAAGAATGAATAATCATTAGAAGGGAGAACTTGGTTGCCCAAGTTATGGCACATAATGAAACAAGGCAAAATAGACAAAGCCAATATGGAATCATAATCAATCATACCTGATACCTGTAAATCGGAAAGATCAACGCGAAAAATGTTGGGGGACGTACTTACAATGGGGCAATCAACATCCATCCCAACATCACATGTAACTTGCAAAGCAATGGATCCCTGTTGAAAGCGTCTTGGTTTGCGCTTCCTCTTTCTCTTATTCTTGCGTAGGACAATATCGAATTGCCTGTATCGCGCCGAGGGACCCGAGGAAGCATGAAAAGCAGCCTTAGAACCATTGGCCGTAGCAGAACAGTTGCCACTGACGAGCTGTTGCTTGACATAAAATGGAGTCATCACATCCCCATTTGTGCTAGTCAGTTGCTCATCGATGGAACCGTCTTCCCGGTCGATATTACACCACAAATCACCCACCACAAACCCCAAAAGGGGATTACTAGAACCAGCAGCGCCACCCTTGAAGAAATTTAACGAAGGGACGAAAGGAGTGGCCAACTCTCCTTTGGTCTTCCTTGTTAAAATTGGACAAGGAGCAATTGAACCCGACCACCAATCAGAACAAGGGGCAAACATTGACGGAAAGAGGGGCGGTCCAAACGCTCCAGTAAATTTAGGGTTAACCTCCATAAAGACCTCTTCGATAATAACGAATCTCATCCGAGCAAGATCACAAAAAGCATCGATATTAGAAACATAGATTTCCACAGTAGATTCGGAGATCGATTTAATCGAAAAAGGCCAGTGGAAGTTAATTTCAATTGCAATGAAGATGGAACTCAGAGGAGGTTTGGATCGAACAAAATTCCCCACACAAACAAAATTGGAGACCGATTCCATCAGAACAACGAAATCGAAATCGATTAAGTTAGGGATTTGAGACGAAGAACCATAGATCGGAAAATTTCTTTTAGCCGTTGAGAACTACAGATCGGAAAAAGGTAAACTTTGGGGACAGGGAGACTATGTCGCCCTGACCTTTGGTTAAGCCGGTTTTAAAGTGGCCGTGCACTAAGTCTCATTATTGTGGCCGCTGGAAATCGATCCGGTGCCACTACAACACAATGTAGCCACATCGACTATGTCGAAACCACTGGACCACTAGAACTTGACTTATAAATTGGATTTTGGCGTGTAAATGGGATATGGATAGAATTTGTTAATAAAGTGATTTTATTAGTTGAAGTTGTTATAAAGTATAAATGGAATTTATAAATTGTTTTATAAATCCGAAATCGAATTATTTTAATAAGTTTAATTATTATAGCTTATTAAAGGAGATATATCCACGATTTGGGACAGTGGATAATCCTTAAATAAAATATGTAGAAATGATGAATTTGGTAAATGAAGTGTATTCACGATTTTGGACGGTGAATAATATATTAAAGAAATGTTTATATATTTACATATCTTAATATACTAGCTATTTTAAATAATGGGTTCAGTAAATAAATTGTTAAATTAACTTATTTGACTTATTTAGTTACTAAAGATAATTTATTTAAGGAATTTAGTTTTAAATTAAATAATTTGTTAATTAAATCTATGGGAATTAATTGTCCAATTAGTTCGAATATTAATAAATTATATAATGATTGTACAAGGTCTGAATCGTGAAAAAAACAAGCTGGTTGGTTTGGACTGCAAATTAAAAACAAAGGTGAGTTAACCTCACTCATTTGGATTGCTATTTAATTTAAATAGTTAAATTTGAATTATTGTAACGACCCAGAATTTCTGTCATTTGAAATTCAAATATTTAATTGATTTTAAATATCAACAAGTAAAATTTATAAGTCGAGTAATTTATTTTTCGAATATTTAGATTTAATTGGATAATTAAATCAGTAATTTAATATTTGAAATTGTGTGAAAAATTGGAAATTGGATTTAATGTGATTAAAAATGATTTATAAAGTTATATTAAATCATATTGGAGTTAGAACAATGTTTGTGAACTTTTAAAATTGAATTAAAAGTTAATTTGTGAAAATTGAACATTTTAATATTTAATGGACTAATGAAATTAGTCATTTTTCAAATAGTCTCGGATTTCGACGAAACCAGCTTCATCGGATCCATAATGTTAAATTATTGCATGGTATCAAATTTCGTGTCAATCGGATTTACGGTTTGTCCGGGGCAAGCCAAAACGCATAGAAATTTGGTTTAATCGATTTAATTTAAATTTGATCGTTTATTTCCGTAACTCGCACATATGATCAAATTAGCTCCCGAAACCTATTCCATTTGTGTCCGAAACATGGGGTAAACCCTAGAAACGTCGGTCACCGTGTGAGATTTGAAGTTTGGAAAATTTCGGATGAATAGTAATTTGAGAAATTTCTATAAAAGGACCTAACTATTTTCTATTTGCAACTAAACCAAACCCTAACCCTAAATACCTTCAGTCGCCACCATTATCTCCAATGGTCAAAAATTATCCCTTTTCTTCCTTAATTTTCTTCCAATCTACAAACTTTTACGCGAAGTGTTCAACTACAAAAGGATAGAGCGCAACGAGAGCTACGTATCCAATGGTGGAGATCGAATTTAGGCGAATGGATTGATGGCAAATGGCTCGCGTTCATCAGGAAGTCGCACACGTTTTCTGGGCTGAGAGCACGACCGAGCTCGACAATCTTCTAGCCGATGGTGGCTCATGTAGCTAGCTTCGTCGTAGTGTATCTTGATCGTTGTAAAAGTGCTCGATTTGGTCGCGAAAATTGAAGGGAAAAAGGCGGCAGTGGGTTTCGAATGCGCATGAGTAACCTGGAAGAGATACGCAATGGGGAAGAAAGGGGCACGGCCACGATCTGTTTATCTGCAATCAACGGCTTGGATTAGAGAATGGTATAAAATATAAAAAGAAATGTAAATTAATATTATTAAATTTGTGTAATCTTTGTAGTGCTATAACTTGTTCATACGAGGTAGGAAAATTACGAAACGCATTGCGTTGGATTCGTTTTGTCGAGCACTACGCAATGGAGCTGGTTTGGAGTTGTTTGGAGCTAGTGATAATTTTGGGTAAAATTAAACGCGCGTTTAATTTTATTCGAAACAAAACGCTACAACTGTTATCGGAAACTCAAGGTGAGAACTTCTCACTCAACCGAATTGTTTCGATTTAAATTTTAAATAGTTAGATTTAAAATTGCTTGATTGTGTGATTGGATGATAGTTATTATCTGTTCTATTGAAATAGACCCTATACGCCGTATATTAAGCGGATGTTATTTATTAAAAACATATACCCTGATAATTCCAATTTGATATGGAATTGGTATTATATATGTACTCGGAGTTGATTTCCCTCATTATATAGCGGATGAGACCCTATTGCGCCGCATAATAGCGGATAGTATTTTATAAATCCCATATACCACGATATTCAATCTCGAAGCGGAATTGGTATTGTGCTAACATCTTTGGATGCAGGAAAACAGGTTGGAGGGATCCAACTGGATTCCTCAAACATTTGAATTTATTTCAATGTTTTTTTTTTTTTTTGCAAAGCAAGCGGGGTTGAATGGTCCCCTACCATTTTATTACTAACCAAAAATGTACCGCATAAGATTACAAAATACTGACCACCACAAGATAGAGGAAAGCAAAGCGGGAACTATAAATTACTAGTAATAGAAAGGACCAATACATGTTTAGAGGAAGCTTGCCCTTTAAACACTCTATTGTTCCTCTCCAACCAAATAAAATACAAGACCTTCTTCATAATTCTAAGCAGCCCTCTACTTCTATCATTCTTCCACCTCGTTGCCTTAAATATGTTGAACCATTCCATACAGGAACTTCTCATAGGCATATGATATCCATAGTGCTGAGCAATGGTACACCAGATATGATAAGTGTAATGACATTCAAAATATAAATGGCCAACAGTTTCCTCAACAGCACCACAAAAGATACATTTATCACATTGAATAACCCCATGACCTTTCAACCTGCCTAGAGTTAGGATACCATTCTTCAGCACCTTCCACATGAAAATGTTTTCCTTAGGAGTAGACTTATGATCCCAGATACGAGAATACCAAGGAAAAGAAGGAAAATGCATGGATGAGTCAAGGGCCTTATAAACAGTTTTAATAGAGTGCTCTCTGTCATTCCAAGTCATATGAATAGGGCTTAGCTTATAAGTGGTGTTGTGTATATCAGTCCACACTCCAGTAATCACTGCAGAGCTACTATTCGGGAGAGAAACAGAATCATCTGCCCAATATCTTGCAAGAGTAGCATTATTTCCAATGCCAGTGGATCTTCTCATGTCATAATCAATTATATTCGCTAAAATCACCCCTTTTGCAGACCATGGATCAAACCAAAAAGACACTTTGTTAATCTCTTTCATTCTCTGTTGCACCATAGGAAGGAATAACGGTCTTCCTCTCAAGATATTCCTCCATGTCCAACTGCAGTCAGAAGAAGCTGACATACACCAAAAGTTGCTATGACGTATAAGGTAATGCCTACACCAAGAAGACCACAAATTTCCATCCTTCCTTGACAGCTTGTCAATTCTTGAAGAGAGCATAGCAAAATTCCAATTCTTAATATTTATTATTCCAAGCCCACCTTTTTCCTGAGGGCAACATATTTTACCAAAGGCAATGGGTATCATTTTCAAAGAGAAGGGATTACCATGCCATAAAAAATGATTAAGAGCCGAGTTGATCATGGAAATGAGTTTGGCTGGAAGAATGAAGACCCTGGCATAATAAACACACATGGATATTGCTATGGACTTAACAATAATAAGTCTACCAGCCATCGAAAATTGAGAAACTTTCCAGCTAGCAAGTTTAGCAGTAATTTTTTCAAAAAGTTGTAAGCATTGGATAGTCCTGATTCTCGAATTACATATAGGCATCCCAAGATAATATTCATTGTCATTGAAAGGAGAGAGGCCAGACATAGTGTAAATCATCTCTTTATCTTCCTCTGGAAGGCCAGCAATGAGCAATTTAGATTTACTGCTGTTTATGACCAGACCAGTTAAGGTTGTGAATGAATCAAGCACATTTAAAACCCCACTAATCGATTTAGAATTAGGCTTAGTGAATAAAAGTAAGTCATCAGCAAAAAGGAGCGAAGAGATACTGATCTTTCTACATAATGGATGATAGTCCAGAAGCTTATTACGCATAGCAGCAGATAGCATAGTATTGAGCAGCTCCATAACACAGATAAAGAGATAAGGAGAGACCGGGTCTCCTTGTCTGATACCCTGAGTGGCACCAAAGTAGCCAAAGATATTACCATTAATGCTAAGAGAATATTTGACAGTGGAAATGCATGTATATAACCAACACAAGAAAGGGATGGGGAAATTCATCTTGTACAAAATATATATGATAGTTTTCCACTGAATGGAGTCATACGCTTTCAGAATATCAAGCTTAAGGACACACCTAGGAGAAATGATTTTCCTATTATACCCCTTCATAAGTTCTGAAGCAAGAAGAATATTATCAGTTATGTCCCTGCCAGGTAGAAAAGCACTCTGATTTGCAGATATCAATCCATCCAATGGCGTTTTCATCCTAGCTGCCAAAATCCTAGCAATGCACTTATATATAACATTGCAACATGCAATGGGCCTGAACTGATCAACAGAAGTTGGGTGGCTAATTTTAGGGATCAGAGCAATTTTAGTAGCATTAATACCAGAGATAAGCTTGCTGTGACTAAAAAAGTTCTTAATGGCCTTGACAAAGTCCCTACCAATTATATCCCAAGTGATTTTGAAAAAATGAGCATTATATCCATCAGGACCAGGAGAACTGTTGGAGTTTAATCCAAAAATAGCATGCTTGATTTCATCATCCGAAATTTCCTTAACTAAGTCAGTGTACATGTCATCAGGAATTTTAGGGAGTTGGTATTGAGCGAACTGATGCAGGAAGATGGAAGGAATCTGAGGCTTCCCCAGGTTATGTTGAAAATACTCCATGAATGCATCTTGAATTGAAACTTGGGAATCACATGGCTGACCATGTATGTCAAGAATAGAAAAAATGTTTGTTGAAGATTGTTCAATTTTTAATCTTTTATGGAAGGTTGCAGAATTTTTATCACCATTCAACTGCCATTCATGTTTAGATTTTTGCTTTGCCATCTTATTTTCTTCAGTGAGAGCTTTGGAGAGGTCCTTATGAAGAGAAGCTTCAGTATGTATCATCTGTTGATGGTCAGGACATCTTTGTATTTCCAGTTGAACTTGAAAAAGCTTTTCACGAATTGAAGAAGACAAGCTGCTCCCATTACCATAAGTTTGCTGAGCCCAGTCCTTCAGAATAATCTTCAAGTGCTTGAGCTTAGCCTGCAAAACAAACATATGGTTTCCAAATGTATGAAAATTCCAGCCATTTTTAACAATTTCAAGGAAATCAGGGTGTTTAGACCAGTTATTAAAAAAAGAAAATGAGGAGCGTCTTCTCACAGTGTCCTTTCCCCAGGAAAGAATAAGAGGGGAGTGATCGGATAATGATGGCGGAGGGATAAAGGTAGATAGGTTAGGCCATTTGAGAATAGAGGAGTAATTAGTATAAACTCTATCAAGTTTACAGTACGTTCTCCTTCTCAATTTACTTGAGTTATTCCAAGTAAAGAAAGCCCCAGTACTGTTGGAAGGAATAAGATTAGCATCATAAATTGCTTTGTTTAAAGGGCGTGTTTGACTGTAAGATAATGGAGAACCCCCACTCTTTTCAGATGATAGTTGCATGCAATTCCAATCACCAAGACAAATCCAAGGCAGATTGGACTGCTGAAGAGAAGGTAGAATGTCAAGAAAGATTTGCCTCTGAGTAGCATTATTGACAGCATAAACAGTGGTAAGGATAAAAGAAGTTGAAGAGGGAATGTGAAGAATTTCAGAGTGAATGAACTGTCTATGGACAGTGATAGGGGATAGGGAATAGATAAGAGGATTCCATAGAATTAACAATCTACCAAAAGGAGCTTGGGATAAATTATGGATACTGCTCCAATTATGTCTGATGATGGAGTGAGCATGTTGAGTAGTATTATGATTAAGTTTAGTTTCAGAAATGGCCATAAGTTGGATGTTGTGAGTAGAAATAAGGTTAGAGATTTCAAGTTGCTTGTCAATGGAGTTAGCACCCCTTACATTCCAAAATCCTATTTTATCATTCATCATGATAACGTTGAGGATGAAGCTCTGGTTTGAACACCAGAGGACAAGTTTGCCTTAGAATTATGAGACAAAACTTCAAGACCAATTTGTTCAATTGAGAAATTGATTCCATTGTCCAAGTCATTTCTCTGTATATTAATCGATTTCTTTGGCCTTCCTTTCTTCTTTATTCCAGAGGATTCTGGATTGGTAGGTTGAGAGGGTAGGGGAGGAATTGATGAAGCAGAAATGTCTTTGAAGATATGGTTTGGAAGAGAGAGGGAAGAATAAGGAGATACTTCATTGTTGGGAGGAGAGTTAATGGCAGTGGTAATTGCATGTGGAGAAAGATTGTGCATGTCAGTGCACAATACAGTATTGTGCAAATCTGGAATTTGAGGAGAGACATGTTGATTAACTTCTTCATTTTCACTAATCTCCTGAAGGACTGAGAAAGGATTATGTGTTGACACAACACAGCAATCATGATTTGTATTATCAAGAATTACAACATTATTATCAGGCTTTTCTGTTACATTCTGTATTCCACCATCTATTTGACCATTACTGCATTTATCATATTCAGGTATATTCACAGTTTGCTTCCTGACTTCCTCAATGGTACTCAACTGTTGATTAAAATCATTAACCAAATTAGCACTACTGATATTTTCCAATGCAGTAACAATTATTGGTTCATTTTGTTTCGACGCCTGTAAATCAACATCTTTTCTTTGACTCACTTCAGTAGGTACTCTTTCCAGACTTCCTTCCATTTCACTATTGTTATTTTTGTCCCTATTAACTTTTCTCCAAATCTTTTGACCGGCTTTAAATCTCTTTTTACTTCGTATCAAAAAACCCCTTTTATCTATATCATCATGAGTTTTTTCACCATCCCTGACTATGTCATCAACTGCAACATTACTTGTACACAAGATATCATTCTTAACTCCATTTTGCTGACTTTTATTCCTCTCACATTGTTCAGTAGCATGGCCAAAAGCTTTACAGTAAACACAAATGAGGGGTTTCCATGAGTATTCAATCTGAATATTAGGACAGGAATCATCCCCAACAACAATGTAATCAGGCAATTCTTTTTCTGGAGAAACTTCAATTAAGCATTTAGCATATTCAAATCTATTCATCCTTTCAGTGTTCTCATCAAAGCAAACAAGCTTCCCAAGGTGACACGCTATCCAATTGATACCCATCAATGACCATAGCATTATTGGAATTCTGTATAAATGAATCCAGATTGGCACTAATCTCACTGCCGCATGAGCAGAAGACAGGGTGGGATTCCATTTAGTAATGATAAACATCTGACCTTTTATGAACATAGGATCACGACGCAGAATATTAATCTTGTCTTCCTCAGAGGCAAATTTGAAATAATAATTTTGGTTATCAAAAAAGATGTCATAAGATCCTTTTAACTTCCATACTTTTTGAAGATGAGATTTAACTGCCATGTAATTAACATTTCCAGCCAAAAAGGAACCAACAAGGCAATCAGACCAGGCCTTAATACCCTCATTCAATACTTCCTGAGGAGGTTCAATCGGGGATCCAGTGTACTCAACTTCAAATTGCTTTGGAATGTAAGAACCAGCATTCCGAGGTTTTGAGTTAAAAAGGGAGGACCAAGAAGCAGAATGAGATGAGGAAGATGCAGCACCAAGGGTAGGGAAATGATCAGAAGAAAGAGGAGAGCCAGAAGGCAAGGACGAGATAAGAGATGTAGGAGGAGGAATAATATCAGGAGGAGGAGGAATTGGTGGAGGAGGTGGTGGAAGGAGGTTAATGGGGATGGTAGCGGGTATGGGCAGGATAGGAATAGAACTGTATAAAGATGGCAGAGCAGAATTGGCGACAATGGGTGACTGAAGAGGAGGAGGGAGAGGGGACAAATCAGAGTCGGGGGAAGGACGATGGGGAGAAGATGTGACATGAACGGGGCGCATGGGAATTGAAGATGAAGGTACAGAAAGGGATGGGGGAAGGACACCATGATTCAACATTTTTTTGTGTGTTTCAATGTTGTGTGTTGATATATTTATCATCTGCGTGATTATCTTTGTGATTGAAATCGTTAAAGGCTAAATTTTAGCCGAATATATATTTGGTATCGTTAGATGCCGAAAATAAATAAAATTGGATTTTTGAAAATTTAAGTTGAGGATTCATAATAAAATTTAATTTTGAAATTGATTCATTTTAAATAAATAAACGTTGAAATTTTTATGTTATAAAAATTATGGTTTTTGTGAAATATAAGCGAAATGTGATTTTTGAAATAAGTAGTCGATTAAATTATAAAATGGTTTAAATTGATATTTTTTGAATTATTATAAATGATTTATATAAAAGATTTATAAAATTGATATTTATAAATTAAAATATTGGAACTATAAAACAAGTTTTTATAAGTGTAAAAATGAAGTATAAATGGATTTCATAAGTGGATGAAATCTATAGATTTATAAATTGTGAAGTTATAAAATGAATAGATTTTGTAAAATAAAATATTTGTAAGTAATTAACTTATAAATTGGATTTTGGCGTGTAATTGGGATATGGATAGAATTTGTTAATAAAGTGATTTTATAAGTTGAAGTTGTTATAAAGTATAAATGGAATTTATAAACGTTGTTTTTTAAATCCGAAATCGGCTTATTTTAATAAGTTTAATTATTATAGCTTATTAAAGGAGATATATCCACGATTTTGGGACAGTGGATAATCCTTTAAATAAAATATGTAGAAATGATGAATTTGGTAAACGAAGTATATTCACGATTTTGGGCGGTGAATAATATATTAGAGAAATGTTTTGGGAAAGTGATATTTTAAATAGAATTTAAAACGATTTAAAGATGTTTTAAAATGTGTTAAGTATCGAAATCATAGATTTCAACATTCATTGTTGAAATAGACGTTTTCGAGAAATAAAAGGGAATGGCGGACTATAACACTGTTGTTATAGTAAATTATTTCCGAAAGGGAAAGTTTTGTGTAGTATTGGGGTTTATATATCTATCTTAATTTCGAATCCTTATACTAGTGATTTTGGGTTGTTGTAACGATGTTTTACGCAACATTCGTTTTGACTCAAATAAATGTGTTTAAGAGGAGTTTCCTTAAAGAATAAAATATATACTTAATTTGGATTTAAGTATATTGAATATTTTCCAAATGTTGAAAATAAATGGATTTGTGAATTACTTATTATTGAATAAGTATGGAAATGTTTTCCAATATGAAGTGAATGTTTTGAGATTTTATCTTTCAAAGATAAATTGAAAGTGAATAATTGAAATCGATTTGAAAAATCGTATAAAAAGTGAATATTTGGGAATGTAAATTCACAATGGAAATTTATAAGGGAAATTTTTTTTAAAAATAAAAATTGATTTATTTTTAAAAGTGCGGAATAAATTTACGGATTTGGAACGTAAATTTAATAAATCGGTGAGGATTTATTTGATTGGTTTAAATGAACCATTTTGAAATGGAAGTTATAAAGGTGAAAATTGATTTGGAATTTGTTTTCAAATGGTTGAAGTGTGGAAATTATATCTTGTAAAGATATTTTTGAAAATAAATAATTTGGGAAATTATTTGAAATCGGGTTATGTTGTGAATATTGATTGATAGTTAAATAACCGACTATCAATATTGACCCTTAAATGGCTATTTGTTGGAATTGGTTGAAATTAAATGCTACACTTATTTTTAAGTTATTGCACTCGTTATTCGGATTACCCATTCCAAATACTGATATGACGTAATGGATAGCATTGAAGACCGGTGGTGAAGACCGGGTATTTGTGAAAACGATAGGATGACCTATCGATTGTCTCTACACCGTTAGCTACGGTATGGAGATTTCCTTTGTGATGGGAAATTCGATCGGGGTTGTGAATACCCGGATTGCAAGGGCTTCTTTAGAAGTGCCTTCGGTTCTGTTCGAACCCGGAACAGACTTGTATGGTTACGTGTCTGACATTACATTTTGAGATATAAAGCAGATTTCTTTCAAATAC
This sequence comes from Allium cepa, assembly GCA_030765085.1. Classification (NCBI taxonomy): domain Eukaryota; kingdom Viridiplantae; phylum Streptophyta; class Magnoliopsida; order Asparagales; family Amaryllidaceae; genus Allium; species Allium cepa. Next base: position 292,390,600 of record CM060941.1, on the reverse strand, counting down.
ATCTCTGTTGGTGGCGGAGAATTTATTCTCCTAGCTTAACACCCTTCTCTGAGACGTATGAGCTCAAAGGTTTTGTAATTGAAGGTTATCAGCGATATATTCCCAATTTGGTAATGTGGCATGCTGAGTGTTGCTGTGTGATGATTATTTATTGATCATTTGTTGATCAAAGCGTGGCTTTGTGAAAAAGCGTAGCTTCGTGGACGAGACTTCGTCAGACCTCACACCCGGAAATGGTCAAAACAGGAATATGCGGCAAGTTTATGAGGGTCGCGCCCTTTAGGGTATGTCATTTCCTTCTGGAAAAGGGTGGTGTCAGGTATGGAGCCTTGATGCTTAACCTATGTGGTTGCTCCAATCTCATTTTTCTGTGTGGTTGTTGCTTGGTGATCGAGGGCCCTCGGATAAAGGTCCCAAAGGACTAGGGGGTGGCATATTCGTGTAGTAGTTACCTAGTTACGAAGGTAACCCGGCCTTGTGTTGGCAGAGAGCTGGTTAAGTTCCTGGGACGTCCGGCCAGAGGCGATCCCATGTGGCAGTAGGAAGTTCCTTAGCCCGACCATTTGTTGGAAAATCCAAAGAAACAATACGAGCCTTGTACGGTTTTAGTTGTATTACCTGCCATTCACTTATGGTGGCGCCCCACTGTTTGGATGGTAGTTATAGTAGGCATAGTTCGGAATGTCTATGCTGGCTAAGATTTATATTCTATTTTTGAAATGCTTTCATCACTATGCACTAATAATAATATCAAAAATGATTTGTTTTGCATAGTAAGCATCTTTGACTATCATAAGGAGAAATCTCCTCCAATTCTGCGTTTGCATTGTGTGTGTGCGGGGAGGCCTTATGGTAGTTTCATTTTCCAAAAGCATTGCGGATATTTTCACTTCCCTTGTTGTTGTTGTTTTAAAAGATAAATAACTGTTTTAAGTTCTCACACCAGTCTTGCTTATTTATCTAGGTGAAACGTGATGGGGGGTTCTCGCTTCGCGGTTTGGTAGCGAACGGGAGACTCTTACCCCTACACGTCCTCTTTACGGGGTTGGTTAGGCGTAAGCTGTGACAGTCGAAAGGTTGGCCGTAAAAGAAAGTTTGGGATACCAGTGTCAGCCACGGCGGGGCTAGGATGGTTGAAATGCCTACCAGTCGAGATTGTCCGCTGTCGACGATTGAAAAGCCTAGACCTTGACAAAGTGGTATCAGAGCATATGGTTAAGCGACAACCTTGGGTTTGTTGGGTGTTACTCATTAGAGATAGAGTCAGTAGTACTCTAGAATGAGTTGATTGTAATAATAGATATGAGAGCCTATTTGTTAGTGAAAATAAAATTGTTTTATGTTGTGATGATTGGTTTGTGGAGTGGTATATGGATTCTGGTCGGTATAGTCTGTACAACTCTGTCGATAGGGATCTCTAAACACTGGTACAAAACAATTCGACACGATATTGTTTTAAAATAGGGTAAATGAAATAGTTTTACCCAAAACTATTTTGTATATAAAAGGGAATAATTTTTTGTAAATTATTATAGTATACGGCTGCTTGTTTGTTAGGAATTGATAATATTAAATTATTACCATTGATTATTAAATAGGAAATTAAAATCATAACTTCAAAGTTAAGAAATAAATCCAGATACAAATGGAAATTGTAAATGTAAATGTGATGTGTAATTTGAAATGGAATTCCAGAGAATGTTTTGAAAGGAATTTAATTTTTTTTGAAGATTTGGAAAGTTTAAATCCCTTTTTGGTTTGAAAATAATTTTCAAAGATTTTAGAGAAATGTTTTGGAGGGATAAAAGCACTAAACTCTTTTTGGTCGTTGGAAAATAATTCTGATGATGATCGCGACGTCATCGATGTTCGTTTTCGGGTTTCCAGGAGAGGAATTGCTTCCAAATTGTTTTAAATTAAAGTTGTTTGGAAAATTTGGGTTTGTTTTGGAAATTAAAAAGATAATTTGAATTGATTTCAAAATTGGTTTTGAAAGGTTGAATAGACTATGGAATCCTATTTTAAATATTTATCGAATTGGTAAATGAGTTGGTATACAATTTGAATTTTGATAGAATAAATTTAACTTAAAGGATGGAATTAAATGAAAGTAAGTATAAGTGAATCAATTAAATAAAGTGAATTTAAAGAAAGGTCTAAGAGGCTAAGTGAAATTATCTTATATATATAAGAAATGATTACTTAAAGAGAATTTACTAAGTTAAAAATAAATTTGGAGTAGTAACAAATGGATTGGAAGTGAGTTTGAATTATGAAAATAAAATTGTGAATGGATAAATAAATTTACAATTGCAAGTAATGAAATTGAAATTGAATGTTGAATGAAGTTGATTTTGGTATCGAAGTAAAATAATGAAGTGAATTAAATGGATGTAAGTGTTAATTTAGTAAAGCTAATTAAATGTGTTAAACCAAGTTGAAGGTAAACAAAGTGAACAAATTCGGTTGTGTTGAATATACATTGGTTGTTATTTAATTATAAATTGGTTGTATATAAATTTATTAAGTGTTGATGAAATTGAATTAGTGAAATTGAAAGCTAAAGTAATTGAATTTGTAAATGAAACTAATTTAAAATAGTGATATGAATCAATTGTGAATGAAAGATAATTGATAAATTCAACATTCAAAAGGTAAATTGAATCCAAACAGAATTGAAAGTATAAACTGAATTCGAATGAAATTGATAATGCAATCTAGAATGAAAATGGATATATAACTTCAATAGTAAAGTAAAAATGGTATAAGAAGTATATATTGAAAATTTTGTAAAGGAATGCGCAAAAGAAATTTGAAAGTTGTAATTGGATATTATGGCTAGCGGGATATACAGGTGTATTAAAGGAAATGGAACCGGGATTTTGATTTTGAAGATAAAAAATTGAATTGCTCTACAAAAAGGTATGTATTTGAATTTCAGTATGAAATTTGATGATCTACTTGTCTAGCCGCTTGGCTTTTTGTTTTCTTTTTGAAATTGGGGGCCCGTTGTGGCATTTTGTAGTCGTATCGAGCAAGCCGCGCAAAGGAGGTTATGGCGAAATTTTTTGAAAATTTAAGGCATTAGAAAATTTTCGGGAAATTTTGGAAAATTTTTGAAAACTAAAAGTTTGATTTTTGAGTTATAAAATTTAAACGATATAGTTGGTTTTAAAAAGATAACTATATATGGATTTGGAAACTTAGTAAATATTTTGTAAGAAGTTTAACCATGTATTTTGAAAAGGTTAAACACTTAAGAGATTTGTAAATCAAATTTGAATGATTTGTTTTGAAAAGCTAATGGATTTCAAAACTTTTTCTTACTTGGTAGGACGAAATTCTTTTGAGGGGGGAAGTTTGCAACGACCCAGAATTTCTGTCATTTGAAATTCAGATATTTAATTGATTTTAAAAATCAACAAGTAAAATTTATAAGTCGAATAATTTGTTTTTCGAATTTATTGATTTAATTGGATAATTAAATCGGTAATTTAATATTTGAAATTGTGTGAAAAATTGGAAATTGGGTTTAATGTGATTAAAAATGATTTATAAAGTTATATTAAATCATATTGGAGTTAGAACAATGTTTGTGAACTTTTAAATTTGAATTAAAAGTTAATTTGTGAAAATTGAACATTTTAATATTTAATCGACTAGTGAAATTAGTCATTTTTCAAACAGTCTCAAATTTCGACGAAACCAGTTTCAACGGATCCGTAATGTTAAATTATTGCATGGTTTCAAATTTCGTGTCAATCGGATTTACGGTGTGTCCGGGGCAAGCCAAAATACATAGAAATTTGGTTTAATCGATTTAATTTAAATTTGATCGTTTATTTCCGTAACTCGCACATATGATCAAATTAGCTCCCGAAACCTATTCCATTGTCTCCGAAATGCAGGGTAAACCATAGAAACGTCGGTCACTGTGTGAGATTTGGATTTCGAAAAATTTCGGATGAATAGTAATTTGAGAAATTTCTATAAAAGGACCTAACTATTTTCTATTTGCAACTAAACCAAACCCTAACCCTAACTACCTTCAGCCGCCACCATTATCTCCAATGGCCGAAATTTATCCCTTTTCTTCCTCAATTTTTTTCCGATCTACAAACTTTTACGCGAAGTGTTCAACTACAAAAGGATAGAGCGCAACGAGAGCTACGTATCCAACGGTGGAGATCGAATTTAGGAAAATGGATTGATGGCAAATGGCTCGCGTTCATCAGGAAGCCGCGCACGTTTTCTGGGCCGAGAGCACGACCGAGCTCGGCAATCTTCTAGCCGATGATGGCTCGTGTAGCGAGCTTCGTCGTAGTGTATCTAGATCGTTGTAGAAGTGCTCGATTTGGTCGCGAAAATTGAAGGGAAAAAGGCGGCAGTGGGTTTCGAACGCGCGTGAGTAACCTGGAAAAGGCACGCGATGGGAAAGAAAGGGGCAAGGCCATGATCTCTTTATCTGAAATCAACGGCTTGGATTAGAGAATGGTATAAAATATAAAAAGAAATGTAAATTAAAATTATTAAATTTGTGTAATCTTTGTAATGCTATAACTTGTTCATACGAAGTCGGAAAATTACTAAACAAATTGCGTTGGATTTGTTTTGTCGAGCACTAGGCAATGGAGCAGGTTTGGAGTCGTTTGGAGCTAGTGATAATTTTGGGTAAAATTAAACGCGTGTTTAATTTTATTCGAAACAAAACGCTACAACTGTTATCGGAAACTCAATGTGAGAACTTCTTACTCAACCGAATTTTTTCGATTTAAATTTTAAATAGTTAGATTTAAAATTGCTTGATTGTGTGATTGGATGATAGTTATTATCTGTTGTATTGAAATAGACCCTATACGCTGTATATTAAGCGGATGTTATTTATTAAAAACATATACCCTAATAATTCCAATTTGATATGGAATTGGTATTATATATGTACTCGAAGTTGATTTCCCGCATTATATAGCGGATGAGACCCTATTGCGCCGCATAATAGTGCATAGTATTTTATAAATCCCATATACTGTGATATTCCGTCTCGAAGCGGAATTAGTATTGTGCTAACATCTTTGGATGTAGGGAAACAGGTTGGAGGAATCCAACTGGATTCCTCAAACATTTGAATTTATTTCAATGTTGTGTGTTGATCTATTTATAATCTACGTGATTATCTGTGTGATTGAAATCGTTAAAGGCTAAATTTTAGCCGAATATATATTTGGTATCGTTAGATGCCGAAAATAAATAAAATTAGATTTTTGAAAATTTAAGTTGAGGATTCATAATAAAATTTAATTTTGGAGTTGATTCATTTTAAATAAATAAACGTTGAAATTTTTATGTTATAAAAATTATGGTTTTTGTGAAATATAACCGAAATGTGATTTTTAAAATAAGTAGCCAATTAAATTATAAAATGGTTTAAATTGGGATTTTTTGAATTATTATAAATGATTTATATAAAAGATTTATAAATTGATATTTATAAATTAAAATATTGGAATTATAAAACGAGTTTTTATAAGTGTAAAAATGAAGTATAAATGGATTTCATAAGTGGATGAAATCTATAGAGTTATAAATTGTGAAGTTATAAAATGAATAGATTTTGTAAAATAAAATATTTATAAGTAATTAACTTATAAATTGGATTTTGGCGTGTAAATGGGATATGGATAGAATTTGTTAATAAAGTGATTTTATAAGTTGAAGTTGTTATAAAGTATAACTGGAATTTATAAACGTTGTTTTATAAATCCGAAATCGACTTATTTTAATAAGTTTAATTATTATAGCTTATTAAAGGAGATATATCCACGATTTTGGGACGGTGGATGATCATTTAAACAAAATATGTAGAAATGATGAATTTGGTAAACGAAGTATATTCACGATTTTGGACGGTGAATAATATATTAAAGAAATGTTTTGGGAAAGTGATATTTTAAATAGAATTTAAAACGATTTAAAGATGTTTTAAAATGTGTTAAGTATCGAAATCATAGATTTCAACATTCATTGTTGAAATAGACGTTTTCGAGAAATAAAAGGGAATGGCGGACTATAACAATGTTGTTATAGTAAATGATTTCCGAAATGAAAAGTTTTGTATAGTATTGGGGTTTATATATCTATCTTAATTTCGAATCCCTATACTAGTGATTTTGGGTTGTTGTAACGATGTGTTACGAAACATTCGTTTTGACTCAAATAAATGTGTTTAAGAGGAGTTTCCTTAAAGAATAAAATATATACTTAATTTGGATTTAAGTATATTGAATATTTTCCAAATGTTGAAAATAAATGGATTTGTGAATTACTTATTATTGATTAAGTATGGAAATCTTTTTCAATATGAAGTGAATGTTTTGAGATTTTATATTTTAAAGATAAATTGAAAGTGAATAATTGAAATCGATTTGAAAAATCGTATAAAAAGTGAATATTTGGGAATGTAAATTCACAATGGAAATTTATAAGGGAAATTTGTTTTAAAAATAAACATTGATTTATTTTTAAAAGCGTGGAATAAATTTACGGATCTGCAATGTAAATTTAATAAATCGGTAAGGATTTATTTGATTGGTTTAAATGAACCATTTTGAAATGGAAGTTGTAAAGGTAAAAATTGATTTGGAATTTTTTTTCAAATGGTTGAAGTGTGGAAATTATATCTTGTAAAGATATTTATGAAAATAAATAATTTGAGAAATTATTTGAAATCGGGTTATATTGTGAATATTGATTGATAGTTAAATAACCTACTATCAATATTGACCCTTAAGTGGCTATTTGTTGGAATTGGTTGAAATTGAATGCTACACTTATTTTTAAATTATTGCGCTCATTATTCGGATTACCCATTCCGAATAGTGATACGACGTAATGGCTAGCATTGAAGACCGGTGGTGAAGATCGGGTATCTGTGAAAACGATAGGAAGACCTATCGATTGTCTCTGCACCGTTAGCTACGGTATGGAGATTTCCTTTGTGATGGGAAATTCGATCGGGATTGTGAATATCCGGATTGCAAGGGCTTCTTTAGAAGTGCCTTCGGTTCTATTCGAACCCGGAACAGACTTGTATGGTTACGTGTCTGACATTACATTTTGAGATATAAAGCAGATTTCTTTCAAATACATCTCTGTTGATGGCGGAGAATTTATTCTCTTAGCTTAACACCCTTCTCTGAGACGTATGAGCTCAGAGGTTTTGTAGTTGAAGGTTATCAGCGATATATTCCCAATTTGGTAATGTGGCATGCTGAGTGTTGCTGTGTGATGATTATTTATTGATCATTTGCTGATCAAAGCGTGGCTTTGTGAAAAAGCGTAGCTTTGTGGACGAGACTTCGTCAGACCTCACACCCCGGAAATGGTCAAAACAGGAATATGCGGCAAGGTTATGAGGGTCGCGCCCTTTAGGGTATGTCATTATCTTCTGGAAAAGGGTGGTGTCAGGTATGGAGCCCTGATGCTTAACCTATGTGGTTGCTCCAATCTCATTGTTCAGTGTGGTTGTTGCTTGGTGATCGAGGGCCCTCGGATAAAGGTCCCAATGGACCGGGGGGTGGCATATTCGTGTAGTAGTTACCTAGTTACAATGGTAACCCGGACTTGTGTTGGCAGAGAGCTGGTTAAGTTCTCGGGACGTCCCGCCAGAGGCGATCGCATGTGGCAGTAGGAAGTTCCTTAGCCTGACCATTTGTTGGAAAATCCAAAGAAACAATACGGGCCTTGTACGGTTTTAGTTGTATTACCTGCCATTCACTAATGGTGGCGGCCCACTGTTTGGATGGTAGCTATAGTAGGCATAGTTCGGAATGTCTATGCTGGCTAAGATTTATATTCTATTTTCGAAATGCTATCATCACTATGCACTAATAATAATAATATCAAAAATGATTTGTTTTGCGTAGTAAGCATCTTTAACTATCATAAGGAGAAATCTCCTCCAATTCTGCGTTTGCATTGTGTGTGTGCGGGGAGGCTTATGGTAGTTTCATTTTCCAAAAGCATTGCGGATATTTTCACTTCCCTTGTTGCTGTTGTTTCAAAAGATAAATAACTATATTATGTTCTCACGCTAGTCCCACGACTGACCTGGAGTTTATTGTACTCTTCCTAAACTCTGGATGCCCAAAATTTTCGACACGGGCAGTCTAGAGTCAGGTTATCAGGCCATTCTGGATTCAGAAGTGCTATGGAGCTAAAGTGGCGAGCTAGATAGCGAGACGTATTACTTGTATATGATATTATCTTTCCGCTGTAAATTCACTTGTAAGGACATGGTTGTATAACTGTCCATTGTTTTGTTGTGTGGTATATTGTTGCTGTACACTCTGGTGATGATGTGATGTAATGTAATAACTGAGATAGTTCTTTGTTTTTAAAAGATATTCATTTATCTATTATACGTTGTTCCGCTGCGATATGTAAGATTCTGATATTATTTCTGTTCTGTTTTCTTACTTCTTCTATCTTTTTCTTCTACCTCTTCTTTTTAACCCTAACAATTCGGTTTTCCAGCATTCGATTATGCGGCATTTGATACAATGGACGTAAGAATGTCGACCTTCGGATCCCGACAAAATCGCATATGTTACAATTATTGGTAGAATAATTGAATTTACTGGATGTGATATTATATATAGTATATATATATATGTGGAGTGATTGATTTCCCGCATTATATAGCGGATGAGACCCTATGCGCCCCGCATAATAGCGGATGACCCCATATACCGCGAAATCCTACCTCGAAGTGGGATTGGTATTTTATGTTGTGCTAACTTCTGTGGATGCAGGGAAATAGGTTGGAGGGATCCAACTGGATTCCTCAAAAATATTTAGATTTTTTAATATTCTGTTATATGGTTTATTTGATACTCTGTGATAAATTATATTGGCAATTGAAAATACTGGATGTTATGGTTTGATTGATTATATTTGGATATACTGAGTTATCGAAAATATATAGACTGGATTTTTTGAAGAGAAATAAAAGGATAATTTTTAAGTAAATAATTATAGAGGTTTGGACAAATAAATTGGAAAACCACTTCGATCTGGTTTGAACGTTTTCGTGAGGAAGACAAGTGCTCGGAGTTGAAGATGGAGCAGTGCAGTGCAAGAGCTAATCACTACTAATCTTGAGGGTGGTTCCAAAATGGATGTAGTAGGAGTAGTGCCTTCGGTTCTGTTCGAACCCAAAACGAACTTGTAGGGACGAATGCTTTCAGAACATCGTCGGGAGGACGATGAGCATTCTAAGTGAATGTGTGCTAAAAAGTAAAGCATAGCCTCGAGCCTCATCAACCGGGAATGGCTAAAATAGAGGAGGTGCACACAAGGCTAAGTGGCTAGCAACCAATTAGGGTATGGTCACCCTTGTCTAGATGTCCCTTTATTTTGGCTGTGTGGGCGGTTGCTGATCCCAACCGCGGGGTGAACTTATTCGGACCATCTAGTAAGGGTAGCTCCGGTCTTGTGGTGTAGGGGATCAGGGCGGATCCTCGGTACGTGATCTAGACCACGTACCGTGACGTGCGGTACCCCAATGCCCTGCCATTGATGGAAATCCATTCTCCCAACGTGCCTTTACGGTTTTGTTTGTACACCTATTAGCTGGAATTTAACAATGTAACAATTTTGGCTATTTGATTAAGTATTTGTATATAGACACTACTATAATATCAGAGGATTTTATAAGAAATGTTTTGGTTAGGTAAAAGCCCGGCGTGTTTATTTATGGTGTGGTCTTTCGAGATACCTTTGATTTCAAAGGATTTTGAAAACTTTAATAATCCAATTGAGTGTGTTTTCTCACGTTGCTCTTTCAGACCGACTCGGGTTTTATTTAACTATAATGCTCGGGTACAAGATTCAACTTAAAAGGGGTTAAGTAAAAGTAAGTGTGACTAGAGAATAAAGTTAGAAAGGTAAGCCAATTAAATGAAGTAAACTAAAGAAGGTTAGTAAATGGAATGGAAATAAATTGAAAAACTTACAGAAATTTAAAATTTAAATTGAAATGGAGTGTAATTAAATATAATTAAGTAAAATACAATTTAAAGAAAGTCTCAGGAAACAAAAAGAAATAGTTACTTGAATAAAAGGTTACAAGTTGGAAATAAAATTGTGGATAGACAAATGAATTTGCATTTGTAAGTAAATAGGATTGAAACCAAATATTGGAAATTAATTTGAGTTGTGTGTAATGGAAGTTAGTCAAGATTTGACTAAATAAGGTATTGAAATAAAATTAGTGAGTAAATTAATTGATTCAAGTAGGTAAGCAAATGAATTGGAATTGTATATTGGATAATATTAAAAACGTGTAAAAATAAAGTGAAGTTATAGAATTAATTCGAAGTGAACCAAAATAATAAAAGTTTGGTGATCAAAAAAAATTGTTTGAGACTTAAAATAAATTAGTAAGTGAAATTAATTTAAAATAATGATATGAGCCAGTTGTGAATGGAAGATAGTTGATAAAATTCAATATTCAGAGTTTGAAGATGAATTGAATTCAAGTAGAATTGAAAATGAAAATCTGGATGAAAATTGTGAAAAGGTATTGAGATTTGAGATTAATTAGTAAATTGAAGCAAATTGAATCTATATGGAATTGGAATCCAAATTGATTAAATGTAGATAAAAACAAAGTGGTAAAGTGAAAGTAATAATATAAGAATTTATAAAGTGCTTATATTAAACTTAAGAAAAAGTTAAGGTTGAAAGTTCTTAAGTAAATTTGGTATTGAAAATATACTAAGTTAATAATTAGATGAAATTTAAACTGGAAGTTAGGAAATGGGATGGATGTAAATAAGTGAATGGAAATCAATATAGATTTGAATAAAAAGAAGAATTGATTTAGCTAACAGTCAATTGAAGAAAAACACGTAGGATGTACGTATATTATTTAATTCGCATAGAGATTTGATCCATATTTGAGCACAGAATTTCGATGTAATTATATCGATCCGAGTTAGGATTTTTCACTCAATTTTCAACGAGGAACCCTAGATACGGATTTTTGACTGATTCTAAAAATTCTCTATCATAGTTGTGGCTATGCAAGGAGAATGACGGTTTTTGATCAAGAGAGCAGATCTAAGTCCTCACTACGAAATCGGGTGGACGATACTAGTTAGTTGTGTGATCGAGTGAGCGATCAAATTGGTTATTGTGTAAGGATGATATATATGCATTGTATGGAGGTGAATGAAATAGAAATTGAAATGGTTGTAAAAAAATGTATAAAATTATTTTGAATTCTAGAATTGGACGATATTGCTAAGTAGGATATTCAGGTGTTAAAAACCAAAAGGGAATTGGGATTTTTGATTTTTGAAGATAAATTGAATTGCTCAACAAAAATGGTATGTATTTAAATTTCTGTATGAAATTTGGTGATTTTCTGACCTTGCCACTTGGCATTTTGTTTTCTTTTGTAATCTAAGGGCTCGTAAAAGCATTTTGTAGTTGTACCGAGCTAGCCGCACAAAGGACGTTGGTGAAATTTTTCAAAAATTTAGGGAGTTAGAAAATTTTGAGAAATTTTGAAAAATTTAAACTTGGTTTTGAATTATAATTTGAAATGATTAAGTCAATAATATGGATTGTAATCTATGGTTGAGTTTGGAAAGTTAGTAAGGGTGGTAGTGTGACTCCAATAGAAAAGATTGTTTGGGAAGTTGTTAAAAAAACTGTTTGGTTTGGAAAGTGGTAAGCGGGTTATGGACAATTCCTCTTAACTAGTAATTTCGGGGACGAAATTCTTTTAAGAGGGAGGAATGTGACGACCCAAAATTTTTGGATATTTGAAATTGGAATATTTAATTGATTTTAAATATTTGAAAGTTAGTTTAGCTTGAATTTCAAATATCATTGTTATTGGGCAATTAAATTATTTAATTTAATAATTGGAAATTGGCTAAAATAGTGAATCTGGTTCTTAAGCTAGTTAAGAATATTACATAGACTTGGATTTTTTTTAATTATGGCACTGAAGGAAATAAAAATTTTAATTCTGAATTTGAAAGTATTTTGTTCAGTTTTAAAAATATATAGTTTAAATTGACATTTAAAAATAGCCTTCCAAGGCACAGTCTCGGAATTTGATGAAACCAGTTCCATTGGATCCGTAATAGTGTATTATTATCGGATTTTAATTTTCATAGTGTTTGGAGTGATCGTTTGGCCGTACGGTAGATAAAGGCGCTGAAATCTATATCGAAGATTCAATATAATAATAAGGTTCAAAAAGCTATCTTCTCCATACGATCGAATTATGACTCGAAACCTTTTCCATTATGTTCGGAATAGGGGTTTAACATTATAAACGCCTAGCGGCATGCCTCGATTAGAGATTGAGACCGTGAGTTGTCGAAATCGTGATGATTTGAATTTGAATTTAAATTAAAAATAATATTTGTTTTCTCAGCAGCCTTTTTCTTTTTCTTTCAACACGTGCCTCCCCTAGTTTGACACTTGTCCACTTGTATTTACACGCGTTTGTTTTTAAAATAAAGCTAAAACAGCCCAGCACCTTGTGCTCGAAGAAATGAAAAAAAATAGAAGAAAGAAGGCTGAACATTTATCTCAACATAAAAAAAAGGGAATCAGGAGTAATAATGGCGGACCCAAATTCGAAAAAAAATCATTCGAGTTCCTCACATCAGAGTGCCGCTACTTTCTCATTCAATAGGGATCGCACCTTCATTTTCGTCACGCGATATGTTATCACGAGCAGCAGAAGCTTATCAAATTAAGGCGAAGGGGGATTTGGAACTTAATTGGCTTGATTTGAAGGTGTTGATGGCGACATGGGGGAAGCCTCGCGTTGAGCTAGGGTTTTGCGACAGTGTCGCAACAGGATTGCATCGATCGAGGGTGTCATTTTGGGGGATCGAATCATCGATCAGAGCGTCGCGAGCAAATGGGAGTATGGGTTCGTCGACGAGCAGTGGTAGGCAATATCTGGTCATCGACGAAGATGCTCGGAGTTTCGATTGGCGGCGGTATCTTAATTAGGAGGGATGGTAGCTGTGTTGCGCAGTGAGGTAAGTAAATTTTGCTTTAATCTAAAATAAAATTTCATATACATATTGTAAACTAAAACTGTATATATATATATATATATATATATAAAAGGTGAGATTTTGAAAATAATTTTTTTTGTAGAATTCATATAAAAATACAATGACAGATCCTTAAATCCGGTCTATATATGCATGTATTCATGATTTTGAAATTAGAATTTTTAATGTTGTTGGGGTTATTTAAAATTTGATTTTTGAAATCCATATAGACTTTGTATATATATATATGTGTGTGTGTGTCTAGTCCTAATGGAAATAAATATATATTTACATATCTTAATATACTAGCTATTTTAAATAGTGGGTTTAGTAAATAAATTGTTAAATTAACTTATTTGACTTATTTAGTTACCAAAGATAATTTATTTAAGGAATTTAGTTTTAAATTAAATAATTTGTCAATTAAATCTATGTGAATTAATTGTCCGATTAGTTCAAATATTAATAAATTATATAATGATTGTACAAGGTCTGAATCATGAAGAAAACAAGCTGGTTGGTTTGGACTGCAAATTAAAAACAAAGGCGAGTTAATCTCACTCATCTGGGATGCTATTTCATTTAAATAGTTAAATTTGAATTATTGCTAGAATAATTGAATTTACTGGATGTGATATTATATATATATATATATAGTGTGTGTGTGTGTGTGTGTGTGTGTGTATTTGGAGTGATTGATTTCTCGCATTATATAGCGGTTGAGACCCTATGTGCCCCGCATAATAGCGGATGACCCCATATACCGCGATATCCCACCTCGAAGTGGGATTGGTATTTTATGTTGTGCTAACATCTGTGGATACATGGAAACAGGTTGGAGGGATCCAACTGGATTCCTCAAAATTATTTAGATTTTTTAATATTCCGTGATATGGTTTATTTGATAATCTGTGATAAATTATATTGGTAATTGAAAATATTGGATGCGATGGTTTGATTGATTATACTTGGGTATATTGAGTTATCAAAAATATATAGATTGGATTTTTTGAAGGGAAATAAAAGGAGAATTTTTAAGTAAATATTTATAGAGGTTTGGATAAATAAATTGGAAAAGGATAGAAGTTGGTTTTTAAATTCTAATAATTTTTTCGTTTTATTTCCATTCCATTTACTAACCTTCTTTAGTTTACTTCATTTAATTGGCTTACCTTTCTAACTTTATTCTCTAGTCACACTTACTTTTATTTCACTTTACTTACATAAGATCTTCCAAATTTATTTATCTTATCTAGATTTATAATAATATAAACTCTTTAACTTTTAAAAAATATCTTTCTAAATAAACGAGATTCACAAATTCTTAGTTTAAGTCCATTTTCATTTACAACTCATATTTATAAATATATTCATGTTGTTTCATTTCTTATATATAAGATTATTTCACAGCTGTAAATCATACTAATTATAATTCCATACTTATAATTCATTTGCTTATATAATTTATTCTTTTACAATTGTTGCTTTTATTTAGATTATTCAAACATCTTTTATTAACTTATATGTATTTTTATATTTTCAAACAACCAAACAATAATTCCTGAAAATTTATTTCCTTTATATATAAAATATAATAGAGGTAAGATTATTTCATTTACCCAATTTAAAATAATACTATGCCGACTTGCCTCGTTTAAGTTTTTGGAAATCCCAATCGATAATACGGCGTCCCAAATACCGACCAGAATTCACAAATAGCTCAACGGATAAGTAAACACAATATATAACATTTTATATTCACTAACAAATACGCTCTCATATATATAATACACTCAAACCCAATCTAGGGTGCTACTGTCCCTATCTGCTGAGTACACATCAAAGCTTAGGAATATACAAAATCTAAGCTCTGATACCAAATGTGACGGTCTACAGATAGTGGTTAACTCCACCGAAGCTCACACTGATACCTCGCGCTTTGTTTTTACGACCAGCCTCTCTAACCAACCCTTTCACACTAGGGACATGTAGGGGTAAGAATCATCTATTCACTACCTAACAAGAAGCAAGAACCACCTATCAGGCTGAACATAATCAAGCAAAACCAATGTACATAATCTATAGAAATGCGATGTCAGACAAACATCCACACAAGTTGTCTAGGAACAGGACAAACCGAATGTACTTTCCTACCACATCCTGGCGGGAAATCCCTAGGATCAGTAGCAAATAATTCCTCGCATTGGATAATTCATTATGAAGAGACCACTGCTACTATATGTATATTGGGATTTTAACCCCAAACGATCAACAAGCAGTCTTCCACTATGAAAATCCGGAATATCAATATCATCATAACCAACCTGCACAATCATCGCATAAATGTTAGTTCGAAGTGGTTTCCAGATACATCTGACCCCAGTCTCTTTGCACCAACAATGCAAAAGCGTTTCTCAACCTCATACAGAAACTAAGTTTCATAGACTTATCACGTCTCCAACTTTCAACTTGCTATCTTTCGGGCCAATAAGGAAGCTCGATAGATTGGAGTAAAACTCTGCACTATACGAATCAACATCCTCAACACAAACGATAATCATACACAGAAGGCTACGTACTAGTAAATAGTTCCCACATCAAGTCGAGGAACTAAAATGGCATAATATGATAGTCGGTTATTTAACTATCAAAGCAAACAAACAAATATTTAGCACGATAAGCAATCACTAGGCCCTTTAATTAATCTTTTATTAATTAAATCACTTGCCAAATATTCACTTTAATTTATCTTTAAAATGATATATTCTTAAAACATTTCAACATTGGAAAACATTTCCAAATACTTATTTAATAATAAGTAATTCACAAATAAATTTATTTTCAGCACTTAGAAAATACTACATATACTTAAATCAGAATTAAGAATATATTTTATTCTTTAAGGAAAACATTCTCTTTAAACACATTTATTTGGGTCAAAACGAATGTTGCGTAAAACATCGTTACGACAACCCAAAATCACTAGCATAGGGATTCGAAAATAAGATAGATATATAAATCCCATATACTATACAAAAACATTTTCTTTCGAAAATCATTTACTATAACAACAGTGTTATAGTCCATCATTTCCTTATTTCTCAAAAACATCTATTTCAACAACGAATGTTGAAATCTATGGTTTCGATATTTAACACATTTCAAAACATCTTCAAACCATTTAAAATATCACTTTCCAAAAAATATCCCTTTTATTTAAAAGATTATTCACTGTCCAAAATCGTGAATACAGTCCATTTACCAAATCTAATATTTCTACATATTTATTTTAAGGATTATCCACTGTCCAAAATCGAGGATAGAGTTCATTTACCAAATCCAATATTTCTACATATTTATTAAAGGATAACCCACCGTCCAAAATCGTGAATATAATTCCTTTAATAAGCTTCTATATTTAACTTATCAAAATTAATTAATTTCGGATTTATAAAACAATGTCTATAAATTTCATTTCTATTTTATAAAAACTTCCACTTGTAAAATCCCTTTATTTATCAATTCCATTTATATCATTTATATGCCAAAAATCCAAATTATAAGTTAATTTCTTATACACCATTTATTTACAAATTCATCCTTTTTATAACATCATCAATTCATAAATCTATAAATCTTATTTACTTATAAAACCCAATTATAACTTCATTTTAACAGTTACAAAAACTCCTTTATAATTCCAATATTTTAATTTATAAAATATCAGTTTTCTATATCTTCTATATAAACCATTTATAATGAATCAAAAATCTCAATTTAAACTATTCACGAAATAATCAACTTCATATTTCAAAAATCACATTCTGATTATATTTCACAAAAATCACAATTTTTAAAACATAAAAATTATAAATTTTATTTATTCAAAATAAATCCATTTACTTTAATAATTCAAAATTCAATAAAACTTCTATTTTCAAAATCACTTGTAAATCCTTTTAAATTGAAATCATCACTTTAATATTTTTAAATTATCAAAAATAGGCCTAATGCTGCAACGACACCAAATACTTCAATCACAGCATCCAAAACATCATATATCACATGATAACAGCATATATCACAATATCTGTAAATAAATCAATACTAGTGAGGAATCCAGTTGGATCCCTCCAACCTATCACCTGCAACAAATATACATATTAGAAAATATGTACAATGTCTACTTCGAGGCAGACACACGTACAAAAGGGTCATCCGCTCATACCCGAGAACATGTAGAGTCACATCTGCTCCAATAGGCAGGAATATATCCAAATACTGATCAATATATACAAAAGATATCATATATCATCCAAACAATCATCAATCAGCATAAATAAATTTATTTCTCACTTATATAAAAATATTAGTGAGTCAGAAAGAGTGAGTTGTACTCACATTGCTTCTAATAGCAGTTGTAGTGTTTTATTCCGAATAAAATTAAACAAGCGTTTAATTTTACCTAAATTTTACACTAGCTCCAATCAACTCCAAACCAGCTCTAAAATATAATGCTCGTCGATACGAACTCAACGCAACTTGTTTCATCAAAAACAGACGTCGTATAACAAAGTTACAATGTTTTAAAGTCAATACGATTTAAATGATTATAATTTACTATTTTATTTTTATTTTAAAACCCTTAACCTATCAGAGTCGTTCGATCTTTCTTGAGTGAATCTGGGCCATGATCATTTTCTTCTCCCCTCTACGTTCCAAAACCGTGAGCAAAACAAACCCATGCCACCATCTCTTCTTGAATTTTCATGACCTCCACACAACCCTAGGGGTCGACTAACAACCTCCGAAGTGTTCGCCTACTCGAGTTTCACCATCGACACTAACCACATCGCACTCGGTTGCAGATCTACCTCGATTTTCATGCGTGAACAATATCACTTTGAACTTGAATTGCCGCCACATCAAGCCTCTATTTACGATCATAGCCGTTGGATCGATAGACCTTGATACGCTCTTCAACTTTGTAGTTGAAGTCGAGATGTGAAAGCTAATGGATTGAGAGAGATCGGAGGGGAAATTTTATAGCATTTTTGTCCATTGACATATTAAATGGCAGCTTGCCCTAGATGAATTAGTGTTTTGGCAAGTGATGAAAATTGAGGTCATTTTATAGAAAATTTGACGACACTATTCATCCGAAAA
Organism: Allium cepa; assembly: GCA_030765085.1. Lineage (NCBI taxonomy): Eukaryota > Viridiplantae > Streptophyta > Magnoliopsida > Asparagales > Amaryllidaceae > Allium > Allium cepa. Next base: position 292,372,343 of record CM060941.1, on the reverse strand, counting down.
TTTCTCGAACTTGAAACGAAGCATGCCGCCTGAAGTTTACAATGTTTTACCTCTATTCTAAACATAATGGAATAAATATCGGAAGCCAATTCAATCGTATTTGGAAGATAGGTTTTCGGATCGACTTATTTAAATTTAAAATTCACTTAAAAGATTTCTACGCGTTTTAGCTTCCTCTGGATAAACCGTAAATTCGATTGACACGAAACTTGAAATCCTATAACAATATAATATTACGGATCCAATGAAACTAGTTTCGTTGAATCCAAGACTATTTGAAAAAAGACTATTTTTACACGTCAATTAAATATTAAAATATTCAATTTATACAAATTAACCTTTAATTCAATTTTAAAATTTCTCTAACATCATTCTAATTCAAATAAAATTTAATTCAATTTTATAAATCATTTTTATTCACATTAAATTCAAATTCAAATTATTTCTACAATTTCAAATATTAAATTAACAATTTAATTATCCAATTAAATCAATATATTTGATATATAATTTATTCAGCTTATAAAATTAACTTGTGAATATTTAAAATCAATTAAATATGCGAATTTCAAATGACTAAAATTATGGATCGTTACAGATTTAGACGCATTATCAGTGTGTAGAGTGTAGTTTAGATCCGAGGTAGGTTCTAGTGCAGGAATTGCAGTATTGTCTTGCTTAGAGGTTCGACCGGTATTGATTGAGAAGGTAGCTTCTAACTAGGAGGAGGATCCAGTTTCAGCTAAATAGATCAGAAGTTTAAGGGAAGGAATAGAGGGCGATGACTTAAAAGATTTCGGTCTTGACCAAAATGGGTGGTTGAGAAAGAAAGAAAGGTTGTGTGTTATGAATGTTAGAGACATGAGGAAAGAACTTTAGGGTGAATGCCATCGTTCGAAGTTCCCTATCTATCCAGGAGGAACGAAGATGTATAAGGATATAAAGAGATGTTTCTTCTAGAAAGGTATAAAATGGGACAGTGGTGTATATGCTAAGCCGTGCTTGAATTGCCAACAAGCAAAGGATGAATACCAGAAGCCAAGTGGATTGCTTCAATCATTGGAAGTTCCATTATGGAAGTGGGCTTCTATCTCTATGGATTTCATAAATGGGTTGCCAAGGTCCAGTAGTGTAACATATCAATTTTGTCGGGATCCGAAGGTCGACATTCTTACGTCCACTGTATCAAATGCCGCATAATCGAATGCCGGAAAACTGAACTGTTATGGTTAAAAAGAAGAGGTAGAAGAAAAAGATAGAAGAAGTAGAAAACAGAACAGAAACAATATCAGAATCTCACATATCGCAGCGGAACAACATATAATAGATAAATGAATAATCTTTAAAACAAAGAACTATATCAGTTATTACATTACATCATATCATCATCAGAGTATACAACAACAATATACAACACAATAAGACAATGGACAGTTATACAAACGTGTCCTTACAAGAGAATTTACAGGGGAAAGATAATATCATATACAAGTAATACGTCTCGCCATCCAGCTCGCCTCCTGAGCTCCATAGCACTTCTGAATCCAGAATGACCTGATAACCTGACTCTAGGCTGCCGTGTGGAAAATTTTGGGCACCCAGAGTTTAGGAAGAGAATAATAAACTCCAGGTCAGTCATGGGACTGGTGTGAGAACTCAAAACAGTTATTATCTTTTAAAACAACAACAACGATAGAAGTGGAAAATATCCGCAATGCTTTTGGAAAATGAAACTACCATAAGGCCTCCCCGCACACACACAATGCAAACGCAGAATTGGAGGAGATTTCTTCTTATGATAGTCATTGATGCTTACTACGCAAAACAAATCATTTTTGATATTATTATTAGTGCATAGTGATGAAAACATTTCGAAAGTATAATATAAATCTTAGCCAGCATAGGTACCATTATATTATGCCTGCTATAGCTACCTCCCGAGGAGGCAGGTTATACAATTGCAATCGTAAAGGGCTCGCATTGTTTCTTTGGATTTCCAACAAATGGTCAGGCTAAGGAACTTCCTACTTCCACATGGGATCGCCTCTTGCGGGACGTCCCGAGAACCTAACCGGAACTCTGCCAACACAAGGCCGGGTTACCTCTGTAACTAGGTAACTACTACTCGAGTATGCCACTCCCCGGCCCTTTGGGACCTTTATCTGAGGGCCCTCTATCACCAAGCAACAACCACACAGAAAATGAGATTGAAGCAACCATATAGGTTAAGCATCAGGGCTCCATACCTGACACTACCCTTTTCCAGAAGGAAATGACATACCCTAAAGGGAGCGACCCTCATAACCTTGCCTCATATTCCTGTGTTGACCATTTCCTGGGTGTGAGGTCTGACGAAGTCTCGTCCACAAAGCTACGCTTTTTCACAAAGCCATGCTTTAATCAACAAATGATCAATAAATAATCATCACACAGCAACACTCAGCTTGCCACATTACCAAATTGGGAATATATCACTGATAAACTTCAACTACATAACCTCTGAGCTCGTACATCTCAGAGAAGGGTGTTAAGCTAAGAGAATAAATCCTCTGCACCAACAGAAATGTATTTGAAAGAAATCTGCTTTATATCTCAAAATGTAGTGTCAAACACGTAACCATACAAGTCTGTTCCGTGTTCGAACAGAACCGAAGGCACTTCCAAAGAAGCCCTTGCAATCCGGGTATTCACAATCCCGATCGAATTTCCCATCACAAAGGAAATCTCCATACTGTAGCTAACGGTGCAGAGACAATCGATAGGTCATCCTATCGTTTTCACAAATACCCGGTCTTCACCACAGGTCTTCAATGCCATCCATTACGTCTTATCACTATTCGGAATGGGTAATCCGAATAATGAGCGCAATAATTTAAAAAATAAGTGTAGCATTCAGTCTCAACCAATTCACAACAAATAGCCATTTAAGGGTCAATATTGATAGTCGGTTATTTAACTATCGATCAATATTCACAACATAACCCAATCTCAAATAATTTCCCAAATTATTTATTTTCAAAAATATCTTTACAAGATATAATTTCCACACTTTAACCGTTTGAAAACAAATTTCAAATCAATTTTCACCTTTACAACTTTTATTTCAAAATGGTTCGTTTAAACCAATCAAATAAATCCTTATCGATTTATTAAATTTACGTTCCAAATTCGTAAATTTATTTCCACACTTTTAAAAATAAATCAATGTTTATTTTTAAAACAAATTTTCCTTATAAATTTCCATTGTGAATTTACATTTCCAAATATTCACCTTTTATACGATTAGTCAAATTGATTTCAATCATTCACTTTCAATTTATCTTTAAAAGATATAATCTCAAAACATTCACTTCATATTGGAAAACATTTCCGTACTTGTTTAATAATAAGTAATTCACAAATCCATTTATTTCCAACATTTGGAAAATATTCAATATACTTAAATCACAATTAAGTATATATTTTATTCTTTAAAGAAAACATCTCTTAAACACATTTTATTTGGTTCAAAACGAATGTTGCGTAAAACATCGTTATGACAACCCAAAATCACTAGTATAGGTATTCAAAATTAAGATGGATAAATAAACCCCAATACTATACAAAGACTTTTCCTTTCGGAAATCATTTACTATAACAACAGTGTTATAGTCCATCATTTCCTTCTATTTCTCGAAAATGTCTATTTCAACAATGAATGTTGAAATCTATGGTTTCGATACTTAATACATTTTAAAACATTTTTTTTGAATCGTTTTAACTTTATTTAAAATATCACTTTCCCAAAATATTTCTTTAATATATTATTCACCGTCCAAAATCATGTATATACTTCATTTACCAAATTCATCATTTCTACATATTTTATTTAAAGGATTATTCACTGTCCAAAATCGTGGATACATTTCCTTCAATAAGCTATGATAATTAAACTTATCAAAATAAGTCGATTTCGGATTTATAAAACAACATTTATAAATTCCATTTATACTTTATATCAACTTCAACTTATAAAATCACTTTATTAACAAATTCTATCCATATCCCATTTACACGCCAAAATCCAATTTATAAGTTAATTACTTATAAATCTTTTATTTTACAAAAATCCATTCATTTTATAACTTCACAATTCATAAATCTACAGATTTCATCCACTTATGAAATCCATTTATATTTCATTTTAACACTTATAAAAACTCGTTTTATAATTCCAATATTTTAATTTATAAATATCAATTTTATAAATCTTTTACATAAATCATTTATAATAACTCAAAAATCCTAATTCAAACCATTTTATAAACTAATCAACTACTTATTTCAAAAAAAATCACATTTCGGTTATATTTCACAAAAATCATAATTTTTATAACATAAAAATTTCAACGTTTATTTATTTAAAATGAATCAATTCCAAAATTAATTTTTATTATGAATTCTCAACTTAAATTTTTCAAAAATCAAATTTTATTTATTTTCGGCATCTAACGATACCAAACATATATTCGGCTAAAATTTAGCCTTTAACGATTTCAATCACAAAGATAATCACGTAGATTATAAATAGATCAACACACAATATTGAAACCAATTCAATCATTTGAGGAATCCAGTTGGATCCCTCCAACATGTTTCCATGCATCCAAAGATGTTAGCACAATACCAATTCCGCTTCGAGACGGAATATCGCGGTATATGGGATTTATAAAATATTATCCGCTATTATGCGGCGCAATAGGATCTCATCCGCTATATAATGCGGGAAAATCAACTCCAAGTACATATATAATACCAATTCCATTCAAGTTGGAATTACCGTGGTATATGTGTTTAATAAATAACATCCGCTTAATATACGGCGTATAGGGTCTATTTCAATACAACAGATAACAACTATCATCCAATTACATAATCAAGAAATTTTAAATCCAATTATTTAAAATTTAAATCGAAACAATTTGAGTGAGAAGTTCTCACCTTGAGTTTCCGATAACAGTTGTAGCGTTTTATTTCGAATAAAATTAAACGCACGTTTAATTTTACCCGAAATTCACACTAGCTCCAAACGAGTCCAAACCAGCTCCATTGCGTAGTGCTCGACAAAACGATTGCAACGCAATTTGTTTCGTGCGTTTTCGTCCTCGTATGAAAGAGTTATTGCAATTTAAAGTTTGAACGATTTAAAATAAATTAAATTAACAATTTTCTTTTATAATTTTTAACCTAACAACTTTCGGCTGTTAGATTTTGCAAATGAAATCTGGGCCGCACGCAAACCCTTTCTTCCCCCACGTGAAAAACTTCCCAGGTAATAAAGCACGACCGAACCCAAAAGCACGCCACCAAACCTAATTCGCGCGGCCACTACGTTGACTTCGAAGACGATCGGCGAGTGCCATTCGAACGAGCTTCACGAGCTCCACCTTCGGCTCGAGTAACAAGGAGCTCGGCCCTCCCTACTACATGCGAAACGAGAACAAACACGCCTACTTTGAACTCGATTTGCCGTTGATATTCTCAATGAAAATCGATCATCACCGTTGATTGAAGGATCTCACCACCCTCTAGAACTTTCAAGTTGTAAGTTTGTTGTCATTGCTTACGGATTTGAAGATTTTGAGGGGAGAAGAAATCAAAGTTTTCGTCCATTGATGTAAATAGAAGCGGAGGCCTGACATTGAAACCCTAGGCTCGGTTTTGTTTTGTGAAAAAAGGGGGAAAATGGGCTTTTATAGAAAATTTTCAAAAACACTATTCATCCCAAAATTTCCAAACTCCAAATCTCGCACGGTGACTAGCCTTTCTAGGGTTTACCCCACGTTCCGGACGCAATGGAATAGGTTTCAGGAGCCAATTCGATCATCTGTGCGAGTTACGGAAATAAACGATCAAATTTAAATTAAATCGGTTAAACCAATTTCTATGCGTTTTGGCTTGCCCCGGACAAACGGTAGATCCGATTGACACGAAATTTGAAATCTTACAATAATATAACATTACGGATCCGATGAAACTAGTTTTGTCGAAATCCGAGACTGTTTGAAAAATGGTTGTTTTAATCGTCAATTAAATATTAAAATATTCAATTTTTATAAATTAACTTTTAATTCAATTTTAAAAGTTCACAAACATCGTTCTAACTCCAATATGATTTAATATAATTTTATAAATCATTTTTAATCAAATTAAACCCTATTTCCAAAAAAATTATGTAATTTCAAATATTAAATTGCCGATTTAATTATCCAATTAAATCTAAATATTCGAAAAATAAATTATTCGACTTACAAATTTTACTTGTTCATATTTAAAATCAATTAAATATCTGAATTTCAAATGACAGAAATTTTGGGTCGTTACAAACTTCCCCCCTTAAAAGAATTTCGTCCTCGAAATTACCAAGCAAGAAAAAGTTTTGAAACCCATTAACTTTTCAAAACAAACCGTTCAAATTTGATTCATAACTCTCTTAAGTGTTTAACTTTTCCAAAAATTCAATAGTTAAACTTCTTACAAAATATTTACTAAGTTTTCAAATCCATATATAGTTATCTTTTCAAAATCAACTATATCGTCTAACCTTTAACTTCAAATCAAAACTTAGTTTCACATTTTTTTTTTAAATTTCCCGAAAATTTCCTAACGCCTTAAATTTTCAAAAAATTTCGGCATAACCTCCTTTGTACGTAAGAGCTTTTACAATATCACAATAGATGTAAATATATATACATCGACCCACACGGTCGGAAAATAGAAAAACAGTTCATATTTCCTATTTTTATTGCGTTGCTGTACCTTTTTAGCATTTTTAAGCAAAGCGGTTATTTATTTAGCATTTTGCGCAACCCAAATCCCGATAATGGTACCGGTACCTGTACTTACTCAATATAAACATGTAAGTGACATATATAAGAAGTTATTAACATTTTACTCTTTTAAACAACTATAACACATGCATATTAAAAGAAATGCATACTAAACAAGGTTTATAAGAATCTTATATGATTTCGACATTTCTTGTAATTGTTTACAACCAATTCATATACAACGACATTCTTTTATTTATTTTCAATTAGTTTACATTCACTAATTTACATTCACATTTGTTCACTTTCAATTCAAACCAATTTCCATTCAATTTAGATTTACTTAACTTCCAATTTGAATTTAATTGCTTTAGCTTTCAATTTTTATTCATTCAATAGCATATGAACTTCAATTTAATCAATTAACAATAATCTAACAACCAATGTATATCCAATACAATCGAATTTATTCACTTTACATTCAACATTCATATTCACTTTGTTTACCTTCAATTTGGTTTAACATTCAATTAGCCTTAAATGAATTAACACTTATATCCATTATTTCATATCAATTCATTACATTCGGTTGATTTACATTCAATTCATTAGTTCAATTACCAATTTATTTTACAAATAAAGTTGAATCTCCTTTATATGACTCAAATTCATATCCATTTAATGACTTTATTATTTTACTTTGATACGAAAATCAACTTCATTCAGCATTACTTAAGTTATATTCCTTTTAAACATCGTTTATTCAACTTAACTTAAATTTCCATTTCAACAAAATATCTAATCCAGTTAAAATCCAATTAAAATTCCAACTTCAAAGTAAATTCCATTTAACTTTTACCAAAGTCAATTTCATCACTTATTCAAATTCATACCTCATTTTGCTTAACAAAATTGTTTAACCATGTTAATAATTGGTTTTACTTACATCTTCACATTTAATAAGTTATACAACTTATTATTCAACTTCCAAATCTGATTTAATTTATTTAACTTCCATTAGTTAAAGTTCACATCATATAGTTTATCATACTAATTCAAATTTATTTCAACTTTACTAAAGTTAAAATTTATTATCTCATATTATAAGTTCAAAACTTGATAACTTATATTAATCAATTTCAACTTGGATTTTAATTTCAAATTTGTTTATCACAACAAAATTAAATTTCAATTTACTATGGTAGCAAATCCATCACACAGAAACTCGAAAATGATACTAATGATGCTGCAGTCATCACCCTTATTATTCCCCAACAATAGTAGTGAATCCAATGCTTTAAATTCTTTCAAAAAAAAATTCCTTTTATTTATAAATCTTGCTTATATAATTTCACTATTTCTTTTTACTTATACAAGATTATTTCGCAATTGTAAATCATTTCAATTAAAATTCCATACTTATACAATTGTTGCTTTTATATACTTTATTCTTTCACAATTGTTGTTTTTATTCAAATTATTTGAACAACTTTGATTCACTTTTATATTTTCTTACATTTTCAACAATCAAACAATTCAATTTTACATACACTTTGATAATTTCTGGAAAATTATTCTTTTATATATAAAATATAATCAAGGTAAAATTATTTCATTTACCCAATTTAAAATGATACTATGTCGGTTTATCTCGTTTAAGAGTTTAGAAACCCCTATCGACAACAGTTAGCTAGACTGCATCGACCAGAATCTATAAACAATCAACTGATAGGTCAACACAATACAAAACAATTTCATATTCACTAACAAATACGCTCTCATATCTATTAATACACTCAACTCATTCTAGAGTACTGCTGACTCTATCTCTAATGAGTAATTCCCAACAGAGCCAAGGTTGTCACTTAACTATATGCTCTGATACCACATTGTAACATATCGATTTTGTCGGGATCCGAAGGTCGGCATTCTTACGTCCACTGTATCAAATGCCACATAATCGAATGCCGAAAAACCGAACTGTTATGGTTAAAAAGAAGAGGTAGAAGAAAAAGATAGAAGAAGTAGAAAACAGAACAGAAACAATATCAGAATTTCACAGTTGCAGCGGAACAACATATAATAGATAAATGAATAATCTTTAAAACAAAGAATTATATCAGTTATTATATTACATCACATCATCATCAGAGTATACAACAACAATATACAACACAATAAGACAATGGACAGTTATACAAATGTGTCCTTACAAGTGAATTTACAGCGGAAAGATAATATCATGTACAACTAATACGTCTCGCCATCCAGCTCGCCTCCTAAGCTCCATAACACTTCTGAATCCAGAATGACATGATAACCTGACTCTAGGCAGCCCGTGTGGAAAATTTTGGGCACCCAGAGTTTAGGAAGAGAACAATAAACTCCAGGTCAGTCATGGGACTGGTGTGAGAACTCAAAACAGTTATTTATCTTTAAAAACAACAATAACAATAAAAGTGGAAAATATCCGCAATGTTTCTGGAAAATGAAACTACCATAAGGCCTCCCCGCACACACACAATGCAAACGCAGAATTGGAGGAGATTTCTCCTTATGATAGTCAAAGATGCTTACTACGCAAAACAAATCATTTTTGATATTATTATTAGTGCATAGTGATGAAAACATTTCGAAAGTATAATATAAATCTTAGCCAGCATAGGTACCATTATATTATGCCTGCTACAGCTACCTCCTGAGGAGGCAGGTTATACAATTGCAATCGTAAAGGGCTCGTATTGTTTCTCTGGATTTCCAACAAATGGTTAGGCTAAGGAACTTCCTACTGCCACATGGGATCGCCTCTGCCGGGACGTCCCAAGAACCTAACCGGATCTCTGCCAACACAAGGCCGGGTTACCTCTGTAACTAGGTAAATACTACTCGAGTATGCCACTCCCCGGTCCTTTGGGACCTTTATCCGAGGGCCCTCTATCACCAAGCAACAACCACACAGAAAATGAGATTGGAGCAACCACATAGGTTAAGCATCGGGGATCCATGCCTGACACCACCCTTTTCCAGAAGGAAATGACAAACCCTAAAGGGAGCGACCCTCATACCTTGCCGCATATTCCTGTTTTGACCATTTCCGGGGTGTGAGGTCTGACGAAGTCTCGTCCACAAAGCTACGTTTTTTCTTTAATAAGCTATGATAATTAAACTTATCAAAATAAGTCGATTTCGGATTTATAAAACAACGTTTATAAATTCCAATTATACTTTATATCAACTTCAACTTATAAAATCACTTTATTAACAAATTCTATCCATATCCCATTTACACGCCAAAATCCAATTTATAAGTTAATTACTTATAAATCTTTTATTTTACAAAAATCTATTCATTTTATAACTTCATAATTTATAAATCTACAGATTTCATCCACTTATGAAATCCATTTATATTTCATTTTAACACTTATAAAAACTCGTTTTATAATTCCAATATTTTAACTTATAAATATCAATTTTATAAATCTTTTGCATAAATCATTTATAATAACTCAAAAATCCTAATTCAAGCCATTTTATAAATTAATCGACTACTTATTTCAAAAAAATCACATTTCGGTTATATTTCACAAAAATCATAATTTTTATAACATAAAAATTTCAACGTTTATTTATTCAAATTAAATCAATTCCAAAATTAAATTTTATTATGAATTCTCAACTTAAATTTTCAAAAATCAAATTTTATTTATTTTCGGCATCTAACGATACCAAACATATATTCGGCTAAAATTTAGCCTTTAACGATTTCAATCACAAAGATAATCACGCAGATTATAAATAGATCAACACATAATATTGAAACCAATTCAATCATTTGAGGAATCCAGTTGGATCCCTCCAACCTGTTTCCCTGCATCCAAAGATGTTAGCACAATACCAATTCCGCTTCGAGACGGAATATCGCGGTATATGGGATTTATAAAATATTATCCGTTATTATGCGGCGCAATAGGGTCTCATCCGCTATATAATGCGGGAAAATCAACTCCAAGTACATATATAATACCAATTCCATTCAAGTTGGAATTATCGCGGTGCATGTGTTTAATAAATAGCATCCGCTTAATATACGGCGTATAGGGTCTATTTCAATTCAACAGATAGAAACTATCATCCAATCACACAATCAAGTAATTTTAAATCTAACTATTTAAAATTTAAATCGAAACAATTCGATTGAGTGAGAAGTTCTCACCTTGAGTTTCCGATAACAGTTGTAGCGTTTTATTTCGAATAAAATTAAACGCACGTTTAATTTTACCCGAAATTCACACTAGCTCCAAATGACTCCAAACCAGCTCCATTGCGTAGTGCTCGACAAAACGATTGCAACGCAATTTGTTTCATGCATTTTTGACCTCGTATGAAAGAGTTATTGCAATTTAAAGTTTGAACGATTTAAAATAAATTAAATTAAGAATTTTCTTTTATAATTTTTAACCTAACAAATTTCGGCTGCTAGATTTTGCAAATGAAATCTGGACCGCACGCAAACCCTTTCTTCCCCCACGCGAAAAACTTCCCCGGTAATAAAACACGATCGAAACCAAAAGCACGCCACCAAACCTAATTCGCGCGGCCACTACGTTGACTTCGAAGACGATCGGCGAGTGCCATTCGAACGAGCTTCACGAGCTCCACCTTCGGCTCGAGTAACAAGGAGCTCGGCCCTCCCTGCTGCATGCAAAACGAGAACAAACGCGCCTACTTTGAACTCGATTTGCCGTTGATTTTCTCAATGAAAATCGATCATCACCGTTGGATTGAAGGATCTCACCACCCTCTACAACTTTCATGTTGTAAGTTTGTTGTCATTGCTTACGGATTTAAAGATTTTGAGGGGAGAAGAAATCAAAGTTTTCGGCCATTGATGTAAATAGAAGCGACGGCCTGACATTGAAACCCTAGGCTCGGTTTTGTTTTGTGAAAATAGGGGGGAAAATGGGCTTCTATAGAAAATTTCCAAAAACACTATTCATCCCAAATTTTCCGAACTCCAAATCTCGCGCGGTGACTGGCGTTTCTAGGGTTTACCCCACGTTCCGGAGACAATGGAATAGGTTTCGGGAGCCAATTCGATCATCTGTGCGAGTTACGGAAAGAAACGATCAAATTTAAATTAAATCGGTTAAACCAATTTCTATGCGTTTTGGCTTGCCCCGGACAAACGGTAAATCCGATTGACACGAAATTTCAAATCTTACAATAATATAACATTACGGATCCGATGAAACTAGTTTCGTCGAAATCCGAGACTGTTTGATAAATGGCCGTTTTTACTCGTCAATTAAATATTAAAATATTCAAATTTCACAAATTAACTTTTAATTCAATTTTAAAAGTTCACAAACATCGTTCTAACTCCAATATGATTTAATATAACTTTATAAATCATTTTTAATCAAATTAAACCCTATTTCCAAAAAAATTATGTAATTTTAAATATTAAATTGCCGATTAATTATCCAATTAAATCTAAATATTCGAAAAATAAATTATTCGACTTACAAATTTTACTTGTTCATATTTAAAATCAATTAAATATCTGAATTTCAAATGTCAAAAATTCTGGGTCGTTACAAACTTCCCCCCTTAAAAGAATTTCGTCCTCGAAATTACCAAGCAAGAAAAAGTTTCGAAACCCATTAACTTTTCAAAACAAACCGTTCAAATTTATTCACAACTCTCTTAAGTGTTGAACTTTTCTAAAAATCAATAGTTAAACTTCTTAAAAAATATTTACTAAGTTTTCAAATCCATATATAGTTATCTTTTCAAAATCAACTATATCGTCTAACCTTTAACTTCAAATCAAAACTTAGTTTTCACAATTTTTTTTTAAATTTCCCGAAAATTTCCTAACGCCTTAAATTTTCAAAAAATTTCGGCATAACCTCGTTTGTACGGAGGAGCTTTTACAATATCACAATAGATATAAATACATATACATCGACCCACACGGTCGGAAAACAGAAAAACAGTTCATATTTCCAATTTTTATTGCGTAGGCGTACCTTTTTAGCATTTTTAAGCAAAGAGGTTATTTATTTAGCATTTTGCGCAACCCAAATCCTTCTAATGGTATCCCCGGTACCTGTACTTACTCAATATAAACACGTAAGTGACATATATAAGAAGTTATTAACATTTTACTCTTTTAAACAACTACAACACATGCATATTAAAAGAAATGCATACTAAACAAGGTTTATAAGCAACTTATATGATTTCGACATTTCTTGTAATTTTTTACAACCAATTCATATACAACGACATTCTTTTATTCATTTTCAATTAGTTTACATTCACTAATTTACATTCACATTTGTTCACTTTCAATTCAAACCAATTTCCATTCAATTTAGATTTACTTAACTTCCAATTTGAATTTAATTGCTTTAGCTTTCAATTTTTATTCATCCAATTGCATATGAACTTCTATTTAATCAATTAACAATAATCTAACAACCAATGTATATCCAATACAACCGAATTTATTCACTTTACATTCAACATTCATATTCACTTTGTTTACCTTCAATTTGGTTTAACATTCAATTAGCCTTAAATGAATTAACACTTATATCCATTATTTCATATCAATTCATTACATTCGATTGATTTACATTCAATTCATTAGTTCAATTACCAATTTATTTTACAAATAAAGTTGAATCTCCTTTATATGACTCAAATTCATATCCATTTAATGACTTTATTATTTTACTTTGATACCAAAATCAACTTCATTCAGCATTACTTAAGTTATATTCCTTTTAAACATCGTCTATTCAACTTAACTTAAATTTCCATTTCAACAACATATCTAATCCAGTTAAAATCCAATTAAAATTCCAACTTCAAAGTAAATTCTATTTAACTTTTACCAAAGTCAATTTCATCACTTATTCAAATTCATACCTCATTTTGCTTAACAAAATTGTTTAACCATGTTAATAATTGGTTTTACTTACATCTTCACATTTAATAAGTTATACAACTTATTATTCAACTTCCAAATCTGATTTAAGTTATTTAACTTCCTTTAGTTAAATTTCACATCATATATTTTATCATACTAATTCAAATTTATTTCAACTTTACTAAAGTTAAAATTTATTATCTCATATTATAAGTTCAAAACTTGATAACTTACATTAATCAATTTCAACTTGGATTTTAATTTCAAATTTGTTTATCACAACAAAATTAAATTTCAATTTACTATGGTAGCAAATCCATCACACAGAAACTCGAAAATGATACTGATGATGCTGCAGTCATCACCCTTATTATTCCCCAGCAATAGTAGTGAATCCAATGCTTTAAATTCTTTCAAAAAAAAAATTCTTTTATTTATAAATCTTGCTTATATAATTTCACTATTTCCTTTTACTTATACAAGATTATTTCGCAATTGTAAATCATTTCAATTAAAATTCCATACTTATGCAATTGTTTCTTTTATATACTTTATTCTTTCACAATTGTGTTTTATTCAAATTATTCGAACAACTTTGATTCACTTATATATTTTCTTACATTTTCAACAATCAAACAATTCAATTTTACATACACTTTGATAATTTTTGAAAAAAATTTCTTTTATATATAAAATATAATCGAGGTAAAATTATTTCATTTACCCAATTTAAAATGATACTATGTCGGTTTATCTCGTTTAAGAGTTTAGAAACCCCTATCGACAACAGTTAGCTAGACTGCATCGACCAGAATCTATAAACAATCAACTGATAGGTCAACACAATACAAAACAATTTCATATTCACTAACAAATACACTCTCATATCTATTATTACACTCAACTCATTCTAGAGTACTGCTGACTCTATTCTAATGAGTAATTCCCAACAGAGCCAAGGTTGTCACTTAACTATATGCTCTAATACCAATTGTAACATATCGATTTTGTCGGGATCCGAAGGTCAGCATTCTTACGTCCACTGTATCAAATGCCACATAATCGAATGCCGGAAAACCGAACTGTTATGGTTAAAAAGAAGAGGTAGAAGAAAAAGATAGAAGAAGTAGAAAACAGAACAGAAACAATATCAGAATCTCACAGTCGCAGCGGAACAACATATAATAGATAAATGAATAATCTTTAAAACAAAGAACTATATCGGTTATTACATTACATCACATCATCATCAGTGTATACAACAACAATATACAACACAACAAGACAATGGACAGTTATACAAGCGTGTCCTTACAAGTGAATTTACAGCGGAAAGATAATATCATGTACATGTAATACGTTTCGCCATCCAGCTCGCCTCCTAAGCTCCATAGCACTTCTGAATCCAGAATGACCTGATAACCTGACTCTAGGCTGCCCGTGTGGAAAATTTTGGGCACCCAGAGTTTAGGAAGAGAACAATAAACTCCAAGTCAGTCATGGGACTGGTGTGAGAACTCAAAACAGTTATTTATCTTTTAAAACAACAACAACGATAAAAGTGGAAAATATCTACAATGCTTTTGGAAAATGAAACTACCATAAGGCCTCCCCGCACACACACAATACAAACGCAGAATTGGAGGAGATTTCTCCTTATGATAGTCAAAGATGCTTACTACACAAAACAAATCATTTTTGATATTATTATTAGTGCATAGTGATGAAAACATTTCGAAAGTATAATATAAATCTTAGCTAGCATAGGTACCTTTATATTATGCCTGCTATAGCTACCTCCTGAGGAGGCAGGTTATACAATTGCAATCGTAAAAGGCTCGTATTGTTTCTCTGGATTTCCAACAAATGGTCAGGCTAAGGAACTTCCTACTGCCACATGGGATCGCCTCTGCCAGGACGTCCCAAGAACCTAACCGGATCTCTGCCAACACAAGGCCGGGTTACCTCTGTAACTAGGTAACTACTACTCGAGTATGCCACTCCCCGGTCCTTTGGGACCTTTATCCGAGGGCCCTCTATCACCAAACAACAACCACACAGAAAATGAGATTGGAGCAACCACATAGGTTGAGCATTGGGGCTCCATACCTGACACCACCCTTTTCCAGAAGGAAATGACATACCCTAAAGGGAGCGACCCTCATATCCTTGCCACATATTCCTGTTTTGACCATTTTCGAGGTGTGAGGTCTGACGAAGTCTCGTCCACAAAGCTACATTTTTTCTTTAATAAGCTATGATAATTAAATTTATCAAAATAAGTCGATTTCGGATTTATAAAACAACGTTTATAAATTCCATTTATACTTTATATCAAATTCAACTTATAAAATCACTTTATTAACAAATTCTATCCATATCCCATTTACACGCCAAAATCCAATTTATAAGTTAATTACTTATAAATCTTTTATTGTACAAAAATCCATTCATTTTATAACTTCACAATTTATAAATCTACAGATTTCATCCACTTATGAAATCCATTTATATTTCATTTTAACACTTATAAAAACTCATTTTATAATTCCAATATTTTAATTTATAAATATCAATTTTATAAATCTTTTACATAAATCATTTATAATAACTCAAAAATCCTAATTCAAACATTTTATAAACTAATCAACTACTTATTTCAAAAAAAATCACATTTCGGTTATATTTCACAAAAATCATAATTTTTATAACATAAAAATTTCAACGTTTATTTATTTAAAATGAATCGATTCCAAAATTAATTTTTATTATGAATTCTCAACTTAAATTTTTCAAAAATCAAATTTTATTTATTTTCGGCATCTAACGATACCAAACATATATTCGGCTAAAATTTAGCCTTTAACGATTTCAATCACAAAGATAATCACGCAGATTATAAATAGATCAACACACAATATTGAAACCAATTCAATCATTTGAGGAATCCAGTTGGATCCCTCCAACATGTTTCCATGCATCCAAAGATGTTAGCACAATACCAATTCCGCTTCGAGACGGAATATCGCGGTATATGGGATTTATAAAATATTATCCGCTATTATGCGGCGCAATAGGGTCTCATCCGCTATATAATGCGGGAAAATCAACTCCAAGTACATATATAATACCAATTCCATTCAAGTTGGAATTATCGCGGTGTATGTGTTTAATAAATAACATCCGCTTAATATACAGCGTATAGGGTCTATTTCAATACAATAGATAGCAACTATCATCCAATCACACAATCAAGTAATTTTAAATCTAACTATTTAAAATTTAAATCGAAATAATTCGATTGAGTGAGAAGTTCTCACCTTGAGTTTCTGATAACATTTGTAGCGTTTTATTTCGAATAAAATTAAACGCACATTTAATTTTACCCGAAATTCACACTAGCTCCAAACGACTCCAAACCAGCTCCATTGTGTAGTGCTCGACAAAAAGATTGCAACGCAATTTGTTTCGTGCGTTTTCGACCTCGTATGAAAGATTTATTGCAATTTAAAGTTTGAACGATTTAAAATAAATTAAATTAACAATTTTCTTTTATAATTTTTAACCTAACAACTTTCGGCCGTTAGATTTTGCAAATGAAATCTAGGCCGCACGAAAACCCTTTCTTCCCCAACGCAAAAAGCTTCCCAGGTAATAAAACACGACCGAACCCAATAGCACGCCACCAAACCCTAATTCGCGCGGCCACTACGTTGACTTCGAAGACGATCGGCGAGTGCCAATTGAACGAGCTTCACAAGCTCCACCTTCGACTCGAGTAACAAGGAGCTCGGCCCTCCCTGCTGCACGCGAAACGAGAACAAACGTGCCTACTTTGAACTCGATTTGCCGTTGATTTTCTCAATGAAAGTCGATCATCACCGTTGGATTGAAGGATCTCACCACCCTCTACAACTTTCATGTTGTAAGTTTGTTGTCATTGCTTACGGATTTGAAGATTTTGAGGGGAGAAGAAATCAAAGTTTTCGGCCATTGATGTAAATAGAAGCGGCAGCCTGACATTGAAACCCTAGGCTCGGTTTTGTTTTGTGAAAATAGGGGGAAAATGGGCTTTTATAGAAAATTTCCAAAAACACTATTCATCCCAAATTTTTCGAACTCCAAATCTCACACGGTGACTAGCGTTTCTAGGGTTTACCCCACGTTACGGACACAATGGAATAGGTTTCGGGAGCCAATTCGATCATCTGTGCGAGTTACAGAAATAAACGATCAAATTTAAATTAAATCGGTTAAACCAATTTCTATGCGTTTTGGCTTGCCCCGGACAAACGGTAAATCCGATTGACACGAAATTTGAAATCTTACAATAATATAATATTACGGATCTGATGAAACTGGTTTCGTCGAAATCCAAGACTGTTTGAAAAATGGCTGTTTTAACTCATCAATTAAATATTAAAATATTCAATTTTCACAAATTAACTTTTAATTCAATTTTAAAAGTTCACAAACATCGTTCTAACTCCAATATGATTTAATATAACTTTATAAATCATTTTTAATCACATTAAACCCAATTTCCAAAAAAATTCTGTAATTTCAAATATTAAATTGTCGATTTAATTATCCAATTAGATCTAAATATTCGAAAAATAAATTATTCGACTTACAAATTTTACTTGTTGATATGTAAAATCAATTAAATATCTGAATTTCAAAATGACGGAAATTTTGGGTCGTTACAAGTAGAGGAAATAAAAGCATATGGGTCATAATTGATAGACTGACAAAGAGTGCCCATTTCATTACGGTAAAGTCAACTAGGACGACACCTATGTTACCGAAGTTGTTTATAAAGAATGTGGTTAGACTGCATGGAATTCCTAGTAGTATTGTCAGTGATAGAGATTCATTGTTTACTAGTGTGTTCTGGAAGAGTCTACAGGAAGAATTAGGAACCAAGCTAAATATGAGTACCGCTTACCATCCATAGACTGATGGGGAAAACAGAAAGAGTTAACAAAGTCTTGGAGGATTTGTTAAGAGCTTGTGTGTTGGATTTCGGGGGATCATGGGAAGACCATCCCATCGAGTCGGGTTCTCATATAACAATAGTTACCAGACTAGTATTGGGATGGCACCGTTTGAAGCTTTGTATGGAAGACCATGCAAATCTCCTGTCTGTTGGTTGGAGACCGAAGATAGACTGTTTCTTGGTCCAGGTTTGGTGAAAGAAGCCGCAAAGAAGATTGAGTTGATCCGAGCTAGGATGAAGGAAGCTCAGTCTAGGGAAAACGGTTATTTTGACAAAAGAAGGACAGATTTATAATTTTTGGTTGGAGATTATGTGTTTATTAAGGTTTCACCGACGAAGGGTGTGTTTAGATTTGGAAAGTCAGGAAAGTCAACACCCAGATTCGTTGGACCTTTCCGTATTATTGAGAGTATCAGGAAACTCGCTTATAGGGTAAAGCTACTGAGTAGTTTGGCTAGAGTCCATGATGTATTTCATATTTCTCATCTTAGAAAATGTATTAGGGACCCAAAGACTACTATAGCACCTACGATATTAGAGGATTCAGTAGTAGAACCGGACTTGACTATAGTTAGAAAGCCGATTCAGATTATGACCAGAGATGAGAAGAAGTTGAGAAACAAGACACTCAAATTAGTAAAGGTCCAATGGAGTGACGATGCTAAAGACTGTACTTGGGAAACTTAGAGCAGGATTAGAGATGCTTATCCAGAGTTGTTAGATGGTATGCTTTACCTTTGATTATTTTTATTGTATACCTTATCGTAATTTCAGAAGCGAAATTCTTTAAGGTGAGGAGTCTGTAACACCCCATATTTTTATAACATTATTTAGAATGTTTAGTTAAAAAAATTAAACAACATAATGTAGTGATTAATAAGTTGAGAATTGATTAGCTAAGGGTTTTCGTGCCATGTTAATGTGTAAACTAAAATGAAATAACATAAGCTAATGTGTTAGGATATGAGAAGGGCAATATGAAAAATAGGAAGGGCTTATACCCTAAACCCTTAGAAATAAAACTCACGTTCATTTCATTTTTACTCTAACTAAAAATATACCAAGGCTGGCCACCATTATTGTTCTCTAGGAAAGATTAAAGCTAGGATTCAAGTGAAGGAAAATAATCAACACAATCAACATCAAATGTCACATCTTATAATCTCGAAGCTAAGGTGAATAATTACTATATCCTATTTCATATGGTTTTCGGTTTTTGATTAGATCAGAAATGTTTTTGCAAGTATTTGCCATGTTTTGATGATTAAAGTTAAACATATGCATGTTGATGAATTATATATGTTCATGTTAGTTTTTATAATATGATTGACATAAAAAAAACCTATTAGATGATGCCCAAATGCCTTGAAAATTTAAATATAGGTCAGAAATGATATTTTAGAGACGGGTTTCAATTTTCATAATTTTCTAAATTAATGTGGATTTTATATAATTTTCTAGCAACGAAAATGATTTATTGGGTTATAAATTATTCACGGCTAAAATAATAATTCTTTGGGTTTGAAATTTATATATATTGGAAAACATATTGAGATTTTTTGGATTTTTCCTAAGTTATTTGACGAATATATAAAATTATTTAAGGTATGGGACTTAAATGTTTTATATATTTAATTAAGGAGAAGTGGCATTTTATAAAATAAAATGATTATTTAATTCTGAAAAATAGTGGAAACACTTTTCTGAAAATTATTTGTTAACGAATGAGAATTTGACAAATAAAGATAGGTTAGCTGAAAATTATCCTTTTTAAGTTAAAAATAAAGATTGGCACGTGTCATCCAATTCTAGTATTAAACCTTCCGACCTAGACCTTCCGACTAAGTTGAAAGTTAGCTGTTGACACGGTCCTAGTTCAATGCATATGGTGTCAAGTATCTTGGTACGTAATGAATTGAACAAGGTCGAAGGGTTCCTAGTTGAAAGGTTGGTTGCCAAAGAGGTTGAATTATGTTTGTTTTATAAACTAAAGCTTTCCCTTGCATTGCATTCGAATTAGAGCTTTTGACTTGGTTGCATTCAACCAGGTCAAACGTTTAAAATAAAGATTTTAAACCTTTTGACACAGTCGAAAGGTTAATGCTGTTTTATCACTATTTTGTTGTGAAACCTTTCGATACGGCCGAAGGGTTACTGCCGCTTTTAAATGTTTTGTTTTGAACCTTTCGACAAAGACGAAAGGTTTACTTGTTTTAAAACCAGCCGCTTCTTCCAATGCTTTAGAATGGAAGCGTTTGACATAGGCGATTTAACCTTTTTCTCTAAGTGAAGTACAACCAAGCTTTCGAATTAGTCGAAATGTTGCTTCCAATGGAGTCGAAAGGTTTTAAAAGAAGGTTTTTCACTTGTTTTACATTGAATCCAGTAAGCCTTTGAAAGGTTTATGTTCAAAAAGATTTGATGACTTCGAAAGGTTTAAATTGAATGACTTCGAAATGTCTAAGTGAATGATTTCGAAAGGTTTTAGTTGAATGACTTCGAAAGGTTCAAGTGAATGATTTCGAAATGTTTTAGTTCTATGTGTCGAAAGGTTCATTTGGAATGGTTACGGAAGGTTTGAATTCATTGATTTCAAAAGGTTTTAATTCTATGATTTCGAAAGGTTTATTTTGAATTGATTCGAAAGGTTTAAGATGGAATGTTTTCCAAAAAAATTCTAAGCCAAAGGGTAAAATTTATCCAAACAAATTTTATGTGTTTGAACAGATAGTTCATTATTACCTGATGTTTATGTATGTTTACATAACGATGCTTTACAGTGTTTAATCACTTTTGATTGCAGGAAAAAGTTTTGCAAAGATATGTTTTAAAAGGATGTTAGTGAGGAGAAACCCGTTCCGCTAAGAGGGTAGTCTCACCTAAAATATATATTCCAGGATGTATATTATTATTCATACCAGGCTTTATGTCTGACTCGAAGCTTATGTTTTCCCCATAAACTCTCGGGTGCTCAAAATTAATTTGAGTAGGCTGAGGGGTTAAGGTCATTTCAGGCTTTGGTAGGATGACGAATAAGGCTACCAGAGACTTGCAGGAGGTAAACGGATAGCTTTTTAGGAGTTACTGTTCTTGTTTTATGTTTTGAAGTATTTCTGTTGTGTTTTGTATTAATTTTATTATGACTCTGGTCATCCAAGAGGGTATCTTAATATACCGCTCTTGGCATATTTTGTAATAAATATATTTTATCTGTGCTTGAAAACATATTATGAAAGTTGAATATGGAACATCTATTTTAAATGTAATGAAGTAAAAGTTGTTTGAAATTTGTGTTTTGTTTTATATTCAAGTGCTTCTGATATTATAGATACCATTAACATAGCCGTATTTAGTCGTCGGACGCTAATATGATAGATGACAGTAGCATCTGTAGCGCTTAGTTTTGGACCTCTAGATAGGGGATGTTACAGAGAAAGATGAACAAAGTGGTACAGTTTGTTAATGTTTTCTGATTAAATCTGAGGAAGAGTAAGCTTTGGGACAACGTTTAAAGCATCGATTTTTTCATCATTAAGTGATTGAAGCTGCTTTGTTAAACTTGTACTTTTACATTTGGATTTCTCCATGGAAAGAGATAATGCAGTCTCTTTACCTTGTTGTACATATTTGTTCTTTAGGATCAAAAATATTTGTCAATTGTAGATAAAATACAGACTCATCTTTGGGAAAAATGAAAATAAATAACATATTAGAATTAGACAATGCATGGCAGTATATAGTAAAAGGTCGAAGGCAAAATACAACACTGCACATTTACTTAGAAAGAAGTATATTCTAATTTAGTAATCATAGTTGGACAAAATAGATTAAGTGTGTGGATAAGAGATAAGAGAGAAGTACCTTTGTCATTTTTGGATGAAAAGCAATATGCTTGAGTGGAATTTACATATGTGAAAGAATTTATAGATCTGAGTTGTTGTGGATATGCAAACGTAGGCATGAAGCTGGTTAATAGAGTAGTGGATATGATGTAAGAGTTAGTATTATACTTGATCATTATTTCACTGTAAAATACATATTAGCCTAGTCTGTAGCAAAATTTACATGAGCATTAATAAGGAACGTGGTAATTAATCATGGAGACAGAAGAATATTTTTTACGGCATCATTATATAGATAGTACAGTTGGTCAAAGATAAATATCATCAAGAAAAGAGCTACAGGTCTCTATTTTTGATGTTGTTATAAAAAAAGTCCTTACAGAAATGATTACGTAAATCTTGTCCTTATTTTTGAAAAATAGGAAACGCAAGGTGCTTTGCACTTTTCTGATAGAAAATGAAAGATAACTTGCACTTTTCTAATTTGATTTTTTGTGAAATTTTTTAAAATTTTGAAATTATTGAAAAGCGCAAGTTAACTTGCACTTTTAAAAATTTTAAAATTTTTGAATTACGCTTTCTATTAGAAAAGCGCAAGCTAGTTTGCGCTTTCTAATTTTTAAATTTTTTTCAAATTTTTGAAATTTTTGAAAAGCGTAGGTTAACTTGCACTTTCTATCAACAAAGCGCAAACTAGTTTGCACTTTCTTATTAAGAAAAAATATGGACCTAATTTATATACTCATTACTACAGAGACTTTCTTGTAACAACACCAAAAATAGGGACCCCAAATAACATTTGAACTTTGGACCACATTTGGTGATACTCACGCCTAGCAGGATTCTGTTGATTTCCTTATCAAAACCATACTATACATACATTTGTACAATATAATCCTAATCACTTACCGCATTAACTATCTGATTGAAGTTAATAGCTTATGGTATATTAATGAATTTAGATGCTTCAAATGAAACATAGAAAAGAATGCCTTTTAAGTTTAGAAGATGAAACCTTTCTTTCATTTTTCATACTAGGAATACCATTTGTTAGTTGTATGTTTCAATATCATTGTTTATCTGTTTGCAAGATAAAATGATAACTTTTTACCTTGCCACTTTTACACCTCCTTTTCTTCTTAGTTTTTTATTTTATTTTTGCTCGGTAACTGATACATACTGTAATAAGTCGAGGCAAAACAATCTAAGCAATAAGTCATCGTATTTCTTTGCTTTATAATTTATGTGTGGATGGTTTGACAATCAAAGATCCCCTAGATTGGGGGTTCCTGATATTTATTTTGGCCCGGCTATTTCCATTTTTGAGCCTAGGTTTTCGAAATATAGATTGGCTTTCGGCAAGGCTTTCATTCCTATGCAGGAGATGGATGGATTACATGATAACACCACACATCATGAATGATTAAATCTTATTTAAGAAGATTTTAGGATGTAATATTTTTTCCAACTTATTCTTTTTTGCACTATCTTTGATTTGAAGAAAGTATTCAACAATAACACAAAGGAAAAAAATAGTCCATCCTGTCACTGGTTTTGAAAATGAATTAGACCAGTCAACAAATATTGGTTAATTGAATTTTTAGAAGTTTTAAATTTATGATAGCTTAACTTAAAAATATGAGCATAATGTGAAACAATTGGAAAATTCTATATAGCTACAAAAATTATAGAATATCGGTATTTGAATATAAAATGGTATCCAAGAGAATTGGTGGAACATTGCAACAATTCCAATAATGATAGAACAATTAGTTTGAAAATAAATCATCTAGAAAGAATTGAGGAGGGAGAGAATTCGTAAAATTAATAAGAACATAAAATTCTTCTCCTTACTATAAATAATACATAAACAAATTTCATTCATGAATATGTTATTTAACATGAAAAATACATCACGTGGTAATCTGCAAAAAAAATATACATCACGTGGTGCTGGAATTACCTGAGAACAGGGTTCAAAATAATAGTCCATCGCTAGCTATACGTTGCTACTACATGAGCATATGGTGAAAACAGAAACGTAACTTGAGAATTGCATACGATGACATAAATGGCTTGTGATTAAGAAAACTCATTTCACACAATCAAGATCGGCCCATAAATATTGTTACTCCAACCTATATTGAATTTTTAAGTTCAGTTTGAAAATAAACATTCGTAAAACAAAATTGTCACCCATGATCCAAAACTCACGCTGATCATAACCTCATTTTGAACACTAACCACTAGATTGAAATTATAAATGCTTATTGTTGTACAAAAACTTTTTATACATAAGTTTGTAGTATTTGTTTCCTAAGTATTGCCCCTGGTCCAGCAAGTTGCCTCAACCAAACGACTTGGAAGGCTGCCTCTGGAGTAAGTCCTGCATATAGCCATCTTGTTCTCAGTATTTTATTGATGAATTAAATACTTTATGATAGAAATCTATTAGAAATCAATTTTCTTGACCATTGTATTCCACTTCTGATCATATATATATGGTTTACAAGAGCTAAGATAGGCTACAAATTAGCCAACTGATTTGCTAAAACAAAGGTAACTGAATAAATACTTCCTAAATAAAAATATCCTCAAATCAACTGATTTGCTAAACAACGGTAACTAAATAAATATTTCCCAAATAAAGATATCGTCAAATCAGAGAATAAATGCAGGAAATATCAGAGAATAAATGCAGGAAATATCAAAAAATATTCTAATGCCTAGAATATATGCAAAATATATTCTATCACAACCCCTCGGTCGAAGTGGGGGGTTCTCATATGCTTAGACTGTCCCTGAAATCATTAAATAATACGTGTGGAATCCCTTTTGTAAAAATATTAGCAATTTGGTAATGGGACGGTACATGAAGCACATGCACTTCGCGACGAGCTACTTTCTCACGGACGAAATGAATATCCATCTCAATGTGTTTAGTGCGTTGATGCTGAACAGGATTGCCAGATAAGTACATAGCACTCACATCATCACAATAAACTAGAGTAGCCTTTTGAATAGGACAGTGCAACTCCAGAAGCAAATTTCTGCTCCAGCACGAATCAGAAACAACATTAGCAACACCCCTGTACTCCTCCTCAGCACTACTATAGGAAAGAGTAGGTTGTCGTTTTGAAGACCAAGAAATCAAATTATCTCCAAGGAATACACAATAACCAGAGGTAGAACGACGGGTGTCAGGACAATTACCCCAATCTGCATCTGTATATGAGATAAAACGATTAATATTGGATTTGTACAAGTGGAGACCAAAAGAAAGGGTACCTTGGAGATAGCGTATGATATGCATAAGAGCTTTCATATGTTCATTAGTCAGGGCATGCATATGAAGGCAGATCTGCTGCACGACATAGGAAATGTCTGGCCGAGTGAATGTAAGATACTGAAGAGCACCTGCAAGACTATGATACTTAGTCAGATCATCATAAGGAGTGTCTGCGGTGACACTTAGTTTGGACCTAGTGTCAATAGGAGTAAGACATGAACTGCAGTTAGACATTCCGGCATGTTCAATAATTTTTGCAGCATACCGTGTCTGAGATAAGAAAAGACCATGGGCATGACGAGTGACAGCAGTACCCAAAAAGAAACTCAAAGGACCTAGATCCTTCATAGCAAATTCAGAAGCTAAGAGAGTCATAATATACTTACGAAGACGATCAGAAGAAGCTGTAAGTATAATGTCATCCACATATAACAGAACATAAGCAATATTAGAACCATTCTTGTAGATGAATAAAAAGTGATCTGACGTACTACGAGAGAACCCAATGGTAGCAACAAAATCAGCAAATCTTTGGTACCAAGCTCGAGAAGCCTGTTTTAATCCGTACAAAGATTTATTCAAAGGGCAAACATGATTCGAATAATTTTTATTACGAAAACTCATGGGTTGATGCATATAAACTGCTTCATTGAAATGACCATGCAAGAAAGCATTCTTAACATCCATTTGATGAATGGGCCAAGATTTAGAAAGAGAAATGCTGAGAACCACTCTAATAGTGACCGGTTTAATCACAGGGCTAAATGTTTCATCACAATCAATGCCCTGTTGCTGTGTATTTCCATTACCTATAAGATGGGCTTTATAACGCTCAAAAGAGCCATCGGATTTATATTTATGACGAAAAATCCACATAGACCGAATAACATTAACATTAGGCAGCCTAGGAACTAATTCCCAAGTCTTATTGTCAATTAATGCATTAAATTCATCCAACATTGCACTTTTTCAATTATGGTCACTAAGCGCACTAACATGATTTTTCGAAATAAGAGAAATATTTATAGTGGTGGTAGTGTGGTAATTAGAAGAGTATTTGGGGTTGGGTTTAAAAATGCCATTTGATGCACGAGTGGTCATGCGGGCCGAAATGGGGTTGGGAGGCATTAGGGTGGTGTGAGGAATGGTCAAAGTGGGGGAGATCATAGATGGGGTTGGACTGTGGGGAAGAGAGGATGGGTCAGAGGAGGAAATAGAGGATCGAGTGTGGGCAGTAATGGGAGGTGTGGAATCTGGGCATGTGTGAGACTGTGGCCCAGATTGAGGAAGAAAGGACGAGTCGTTGGGCTACGTTGTTGGGTCAAGATGCATATTTTGTGGTGTGGTATTTTGAGATAAATGATGTGTTAATTGAGGATTAATATTGTCACTCAAAAAATCGTAATTCGAAGGTTTTTTTTTGTGGAGGTTGGAGAATGGAAATTCTGTTTCAACAAAACGAACATGACGATAAATTATGATTTTACCACTAGACATGTCATAGCATTTGGAGCCACAATGATTAGGAGCCGGACCTAAATAAGCACAAGGAGTCGACCTTTCTTGTAATTTATGAATAGTAGAAGAGGGGAATAATGGGAAACATAAGCAACCAAAAACACGCAAACTGAATAATCCGGATCACTTTGATAGGGGATTTGAGCGGGAGATTGGTAATTCAATACCTTGGAAGGAAGGATATTGAGAAGATATGTAGCCATGGAGAGAGCATGATGCCAAAAGGAGAGTGGCATAGATGCATGAGCAAGAATAGTCCAGATGATATTATTTATGGATTTTATGTGTCTTTCGGCCTTCCCGTTTTGAGGAGATGTATGAGGACATGAGAGACGGAAAAGCATGCCATGTTGCCCAAAAAAATCCTTAAAAGTGCCATTAATGTATTCCGTACCATTGTCACACTGAAAAGTCTTAACATTACGTTCAAATTGTGTCTTGACTAAAGCATGAAACGCTTAGAAAAGATTGTTTGACCTGAGATTTTTTTGCAATAGGAAAGGTCCACAAAATTTGCTATAGTCATCAAGAAAAAGAACATAATAACAATTGCCGAAAGTACTAACAATAGGAGAAGTCCAAAGATCACTATGAATAATATCAAACGGAAGAAAAGTATATGACACTGAATCATAAAAAGGTAGCTTAGAATGTTTCCCAAGAGGACAAGAAGAACAAAAGTTTTATATTACAATCAACAAACTTTTTACTACAAAGAGACTTAAGAATAGCATCGCTAGGATGAACTAAACGATTGTGCCAAATATTCGAAGGCAAAGCAGTAAAAGAAGAATGATTGTTGGAAGAAATGGCTTGAGAGTTGGAGAAAAGTGGATATAAGCCCTCAGTGCTATCACATCTCATTAGTCTGTTCCCTGTCTGTAAGTCATTAACAGAGAAACCAAAAGGGTCAAAAGAGATAGAAACCATATTATCTGTGGTAAATTTACGAACAGAGACCAGACTTTTAATGAGTCTGGGAGCATGTAACATATTGTTTAGGGTAAATAGTGGATAAGGTGGAGGCAATGTAGTGCGACCATGACCAATAATTGGAATTAAATGACCGCTACCAACAACAATGTTATGATGCTTATTGCTTGAATTGAAATAAGAAGAGTGAATACCTGCATCCACCGTAATGTGAGATGTAGCACCAGTATCCATATAGTAGTTCCCATCTGGTTGAGAGAACGAAAGAGCATGCATAGTGGCCTCAATGAAGGTGGGCATGTAGCTAGGAGCAAGAGGAGCAACTGCATTGAAAGCATGAGGTCTAGACCCAAGTAAGCCTGACCCAGAAGAGGAAGGACATTGGGCCGCTGGATTGGGCCTTGGCTGCTAAGAGTATGCGAGAAATAGGCAAGGAGGAATAGTCCACCCTCCCCAACCAGGCTGCTGCCACTGGTGCTGCTGATATGGCGGCTGACTAGGACTGGACCTATTAGTACTTTGGTGGACCTATTTCTTCCCATTGTTTCAAATTGTTCCTCCCTTTATTATTGTTGTTGCGCTTGTTACTTGCAGATGAATCAATGGAAACCATGGAAACACCACTGGACTGACTCCCAAAACCACAAATTTCACGAGCTTGACGAGCCTTGATAGTACGCTCATCCATTTTCAACCTTGAACGACAACTCTCAAAGGATGGCAAAGGCTCTTGATTTTGCATATAGTCCACCGTACCACTATATGCTCCTGGTAAAGATCCGGTGAGACGTAAAACCAAACGACCATTTGTCACCGGAGCATCAACATCAGCCAACCTATCCGCCAGAGATTGTAGATAATTACAACAATTGTCGATCGAGTTGAAAGCCTCAAAAGCAGCGTTTGTAATGTCCTCCTCGAGATGGGTAGCCCGAGAGGCTTTGTTGTCCTGAAAAAGAGCTTCAAGATGGTTCCATGCCCCCTCTACCGTGTCATTACGTCTGAGAATAGCGAGGAGAAGATCGGAAGAAATGGTGTTGTAAATCCATTGCAAGACAACGGCATCCAAACGCCTCCGAAGTGCTGGATCAGCCGACTTAGCCTGGACACAGGCAACCATAGCCTTCTCCTCCGTTGGTGGAACCAAGTGATCGTAAAGATCATGAACCCTAGCAAGATTGGTAAATAGAGTAGCCAAAGAATGATACATGGCTTGCTCATTGTCTAATGTTATGGGAATAAGAGATTTAACATTAGTGATGGTGAGTGCGCGATGAAATTTGGACAAGTCTGCCATGGAAAAGAATTAAAGATAGAAGAAGAAGAACAGAGACGAAGATAGGTGAGGCAAGGGTAAGGAGAACAGCTCTGATACCATGATAGAAATCTATTAGAAATCAATTTTCTTGACCATTGTATTCCACTTCCAATCATATATATATGGTTTACAAGAGTTAAGATAGGCTACAAATTAGCCAACTGATTTGCTAAAACAAAGGTAACTAAATAAATACCTCCCAAATAAAGATATCGTCAAATCAACTGATTTGCTAAACAATGGTAACTAAATAAATATTTTCTAAATAAAGATATCGTCAAATCAGAGAATAAATGCAGGAAATATCAGAGAATAAATGCAGGAAATATCAGGAAATGTTCTAATGCCTAGAATATATTTAAAATATATTTTATCACTTTATTATTATATGTAGTACTAAGTAAGATTGCATCAGTGGCTATGTGGCCAAAAAAGCATTGCACCTACTTTCTTCTGCTCAGTATTTGATTAATAAAATTTAAATCAAGTTTTCTAAACCATTACTAACAGTTAACCAAGCACTATAATTAAGTAACTTTTGTTTAACAATCAAAAGATACAGTCTTCAAAGAAGTGCTTGACTTGTAAGCTGTAAGGCGAAATCTACAACATGTCATTATAATGGAAAAACTTAGGATTTTTTTTTTTGCAATAAGTAATGATTTTTCCATCTCCGTCATCCTAACTATAAAACAATGATCATAAGTAACTATAATAAACATACAAAAAATTCACCACGACAATATCTTCTAAGGCTCTGTGTTTTATGTTATTTCTCTCTAGCTTATACCCACAAGATATATATTTCTTTGACTTAACCTTCTTCTACTCATACGCATTTTATATTTTTTATACTGATTTTTAGAGAGAGAAAATGTTGTGTAAGAACAAACCTGATACATATCAAGAATAAGTCTATCGTGTCAAGGAAAAATGATGCATCAAAGTATATACAATTAATAAAAATAATATGTTTTTTCTTTCATTATTGAGTTAGTAATGAGTTAAGTTACCTTATGGTTATTATTTAATTTACATATGATTTTGCTTTTGAATCCCCAAACTTTACTTACATAACCCGTTAATTGATCGACTACTTAAATAAGGAAGGTGAGTTTTTCTCTTGTCAAAACAGAATTTGCATGAATATACAAAAAATTTCAAAACTTTTCAAAAGAAACCGACTTGCCATGTAGATGGATTTCTTAAAATTTTCCCTCCTTTAAAGTACCGATTAAGCATGTCTCGAATTTCCATAACACACCATAAGTATATCTATAGTTTGAGGATATGTCAATACTAGGTAAAAATATGAAGCATTTCCAGTATGAAGTGCAAAAATAAGAAATAGTCAATCAAGGAGCTGATATTAATTTATCAAAAAATAAAGATCAATTATAAATTTAGGTTGGGCATTAGTTATGGCTCTTTAAATGCATTCTATCATTAGTTGATAACACACATATCTCCTTACATACCTTTTGGGAATGATCTGCAGACCACTCATTACCATTGTGAGCTAATATAACTGAAACTTTAACGAATAAATTAAAACATGGATTTGATAAATATGTATAGTTTGGAAAGTATTCAAAAGCGATATACATCCTGTTTTTGGCTATTAATAAAATGAAGATGCAGTTATAACAGAGGATGATATAATAAATGTAACAATCGACTTCATATAAATTTCACAAACCTAACAAAATATATTATCATCACAAAAAAACCGAAGTAACTAGTTTATGAGTCAGTTATGTTGTTCACACATTTTCACCCTAAACTGCTCTTGTTTGGCCAGCTTCAATGTGAATAGTTTCTTTCTAATGTTAATATATGATAACATTAGTATGCTTATGCATTTTATATGATGAAATACTTCAACTCCCTTCTTCCTTACTGCCTTGAATGAAGTGGTATTGGTGGGAAAATATATGAATGTTTAAAAATCAAAATATTATCTTTCAACCTTCTAGTTTAAAAGTAAGAAATTACTTTGAGCTCGTTAAAATAATAATGAAGTAGTAGAATATCACATCAGCCTGTGTTTTTATAATTCAGTAAATACATTTTCCATTATGAAATTAATTTGTTTAAAGAACTTCCATCGATATCTTGAGAGTTTCAATAATGCACAACTACTTAAATAATTAATATCAGGTACCTAAAATGGATATAGAAGTAAGTGCCAATGATTAAAGACAACCAAAGCGAATAAAAGTAGATGCCTCTTACCAAGCAGAAAGCAAGCAGTAAGTCAACACAAAGAAAGACTCTCATGAAATAGCTTGCAACCAAAGTTCCTCCAAAGGACATAGTTGTATACAATATGAATGAGATATAATTATTATTTTGTTGAAAATTAATTTTACATTTGCATGAAAAGAAAATACTTTAGACTAAGAAAATCACATATCTTTTTTGTGTGCTGAAGATAAACAATGTATATTGGATGCGGGTTTACTTTTTAGGTATAGAAAATGAATTGCCTTTGACTTATTCATGATAGTATGAACTTAACTAGACTAAACGATTAAATATTTTTTGAATTCGTACAAATAAGTTGGAAGTCATAATTCCATGTGGTGGAAGTCTTATCAAACGCTTAGAATGTTATGTTCGATAGTGTCGAATATTGGCACCTTTTTTCTTAGAAAAAATGCTTAATACCCTAGTCTATATGTAACATCATAGTTAAATTTATGGAATAGTTCTGGAAATTGCATTATGCATTAGATGTAATAGTAACACGTGAAATAGATTTAAATCTTTAGTAAACAGGTAGTACTGACTATAGAAAAGTAACATGTGATAATCCCGATTTTTGGACTTCTAGTAATTGGATAATTAACTGATTTTTACTTTTGAGATATTAATTTTTTTAGTTGAACAAATAAAATTCTGATAATTAAAAATATCCGGATGTATATAAATGGATTTGAAACAATAATAAATGTTGAATTATAAATATCTAAAAATGATAAATCTTATAGTAAATTAATAAATATATAAGTAGAATATATGGAAGTTTGTAAAAGTGTGGATACTCATAATATCAAAAGTTCACATAAGATATTTCTAATTATAATATATGTATGTATGTATGTATGTATGTATGTATGTATGTACATATATGTATTGTGACTAGGAAGCATTGATTTGAATATTCAATGTAATAATTTTTAAAGTATATTTAAAGTTAAAATTCTATATTTTCAAAACATTAATGATAAATCTTTATGTATAGTTATTATTTGAGATAGTAATAACTTAAGTAAAGATTAAACAAGAATAAATAAAAAGCTTTAAATATATATATATATATATATATATATATATATATATCTTTCGAAATTAATGAGATAAACATAATAAGTATAAATTTAAAAACATAAAACATATGGTAATAAAACATAAGAAATTATTAAATATAGGTTTTGACATTTGTAGCTTAGAGTAACAGGCAAAATAAAAAGTGGCAAATTGTTTTCTTTAAATTGAATATATTAAGAATGTTGAGAGAATAGGTTGTATTCAGTTCAAACATTTTCATATTCTTCTCAATCCTTTGTCTTTCTTTCTTCTAAAAAAATAAAAATAAAACCAAAAGAAAATCAAAACTATTTCAAGTTTCAAAGATTCAAGTTTTCAACCTGATCAAAAGCATGCAAATTCATCTCAACAAAGTAGATTCAAATTCAGATTCAAGATCAAATCAGAGAAATCAAGTTACAGATCAAAAACATCCAGTTGCAGTTCAAAATCAAGTTTCCTGATTTTCAAAAATAAGGCTCTGTCTCTGTTTAATCAATATACAGGTGAGTAAACAACTTTTTTAAATCAAATCTGTGTCTATACTTTGATGCATGTGCTAAATGTGTGAAGTAATGTTGTGAATAATGTTTGCACGGATGTATTTTACCTGGAATTTAGATGAACTACTGTGAATAGTAATGTGCATGTCTGTGTGTATGTATACAAGCCTCTATTATGTTCTACAGGCTCAAGAATACCTTATATAAATTCATATCTCTTTATGTAAACACGTTTAGGGTATGATCTTTATGGAAAAACTGTTTGTAACAACAAAATTTGATTTTTACAAATATTATTAAGTGTAATTAATAGGTAGGATTGCCGGAAATAAGAAATGTCAGAGAAAAGAAATTCAAGTCAATAATTTGATTTTCAAAATTACAAGTTTTAATTATATAAACTAATGCGTACTGAAAAACGATGAATTGTAATAATCATATCATAATTTTTAAGTTTGGCTTTGAGTATAATTTTTGAGTTGAACGGGGATTGCATTTTCGTCGTTTTTTGGCGATCGGGGAAGAGATGGTTGTCATGATCGTTGCTGGAGGAAGCTGAAAGTCTAGAGATCATTGGAAAAATGTTCAAAGAATTTTTAGTTTGCCGTGGTGGCTTATCGATGGCGAACTAGGGTTTTATAGCTTGTTTTGGTCGATGATGAAGTCGAGGCAATTGCTTGGTCATGGGTGAACCGGAGTTGATCGCAGGTGGGGGATTAGAAGCGTAGGCGAGTGGCGGAGGTCTGGCCATGATCGTGAGGTCGTAGGCGATCAAAGGCGGCTGTGCGAGAGGGGTTTTGTCGATTGATTTGGGTTTGAGTAGGTGCTGTCTTGCTCGTTTTTGATTTCCAGTGGGTATCATTGATCTTGATGGCCGTGACGACTCAAGGGAAGATCGCCGACTTGTTGATGGTCGGAGCATGGATCGGAATTGGTCAGAACTTGTGTGCACGTGCACATGTGTCCTTCGTGTCTGGAGATGTCGCTGCGTTGAGTTGAGCTCGGGAAAGATGGAGGTTTTCTTCGAGTACGAACTTGAGTTTATCGAGAGGGAGAGTAGCTCGGGTTGTTGCTCGAGAATTTTGGGGTTTGGGCTCGGCTTTGGTTTTGTTAGTTAACCTGGTTTAAAAAGAAAATTATTAAACAAGTATTTGAAAGCAATAGAAAGATGGAAGCAAATTTAGTTAACAAAGTTTAAAAGCAAATTTTAAACAAAGTTTCAAGCAAAAAAAAAAGTATTTATCGAGTTTTCAAGCAAGTTCAAAGACTTAAATTTAAAGTTAAATGTTTTTAAGATGAATTGTTGTGGTATTGAATAATTAAATATTAGGTTAATTATTTAATTAAATCTCTAAGTGTTTTTTTAAAATTTTTAAGGATGTCATTAAGTAATTAATTAAGATAAATGGATTATCTTAAAATTAATTAAGGTCTTAAGTAATTAAAGGATAATTAATTATTGTAAGTAATTAAAGGATATTTAATTAATGCGAATAATTAAGGAATGATTAATTAATTTAAATAATAATGAATGGTTTGTAATTAATTAATGTTAATTAAGCAGGTTTTGAAAGTTATTAATTTAATTTATGTGGTGATTAAATTAAATTAATTAGGAATTGTATAACTAATTAATCTTGCTTATAAATGATAAACTTGGATTGAATGCTTGGATTGATTAATATCCCTAATCTGTAATTTGTGATGCTCTGTGATATATGAATGCTTAGTTGAACTGTGATAATGTGGTTTATCTACTTATGATGTATTGCTGTTAGAATATGTTATTCTGAATATAAATTGAATTATTTAACTTAAACAACTTGGTTTAAAGATGGTATTGGATTCGAAGAGACCGGAGTCGGATATCGGCAATATTCGGAACCACTTCGATGAGTAATCGGTAATTCTTTTTAGAATCAAATAGACTGGAATGGAATAAATTAAGTAAACTGAGCGGTACTTGGATATTATTTTATGAAATAAGTATTTGACTATAATAAGATTAGAACTCGTAGAGAGGTACGAGTTACCCTAGTTTTCAAATAAATTTTATAACTTAGTATTTCAATTATTTGGGTTTACTCACACTGGTTTCTAGCCTGACTCGGGTGTTACTTCAATGTAATGCTTGGGCCACACCGAGTATTACAGATTTTCATGTTAGGATGTTCTGGAGCTCAGGTGGTGTTCATCGACGGAAATTCTATCAGTTTAGAAAACCGTCGAACGGATTTAAATTAAAAATAACCGCAAGTGCACTGTGTACGAATATAGCACGTGGCGAATACGGGTCGATCCACAGGGAATTGGTGATTTTAAAATTATATTCAATCAAATTAAACCAAAGTCGAGTGAAAGTTAAGCTAGAGAATTAGAGAACTAACTAAAAAAAGAGAAGCAAATGTAAGAGTTAAGTGACAATTTAGGAAATAAATCCACTCTCTAGATCATGTAGTTCAACACATATGAAATCATGATCTCACTTTTATGTTCATTAGTGCTTTAATTGATGTGCTTATCATAAGTATGACATATTTGTGCTATTTATTAGCCAACATAAGCCATCAAACTATAACACGTCCCCTAAAGCACTTACTAACTTTTATGAAACTTGACAAAGAAAAAGAAAATGAAATCTATTTTAAGTATGGCCTATTAACTATTGATTAGAAATATAGACCATCAAAATTTAATTTCAAATCACTTTCTTTTGCAATAATCATATTTTGATGAAGAGGCATTTGTGTTAGTGATTGTTTAAGCATAGCCTATTTGGTATCAACAATATAGGCTATCAAATTCAAAGTAAAAACAACAAATAAAACCACTTCAAGTATCATCATTAAGCACAAAAAGAGAGCATGAATCAACAAATAGTTGAAGCTACATAATTAGAGAGCTTCATTATCCCTAAATTGAAGGGGTTTAGCCTCTCATATTTGTCATTAAAATAATAAATGTAGCTTGCAACATGAAAGAAAAAGAAAAGGGAAAAGAAAGCAAGAAAAAGAAAAACTATTCTACTTACATGAAAAATAAATCTAAACTACAACATGAAAGTTAATAAGCATGAAAAGAAAAAGAACATGTATTGAAGTTGCATAAAAAAATTACATAAAGAGAAATGGCCAAGTAGCCATGAAAAGAAAGAAGAGAGCTTGGTTTTATTTTGATCCTAAAACTAACTAAAAAGAGACTAAGTAAGAGGAAGAGATTACATGAAACATATGGGTATTTATACATGTATGAAACCCTAATTCATATTTTTGGAGAATGCCCAAAGTGCCCTTGAGGTAGTGTGGCCATCAAGTAATCATTAGCATGTCATTATCCCCATTTAAGTGTACATGAAGCCATTATTTCCATAAGCATGTGCATTAGCCTCTAATTTGTACATTAAGGTGGTGGGTAGGTGGGGTCCTCCATGATCTTCACTTTGAATTATTTCCATCTTCATTCCTTTGTTTTCTTTTTTGTGCATGCATATCTTCTTCATGAAACAACTTGTAATTGAAATCAAATTCCTACAAAATAATATGGAAATTTCTAATTAAATTTTCTCAAGTTAATTTATGCATAAAAATGACTATTTTGCCCTTCGATGAAGATGAGTGTGTGACAATTGGAATTAATATGGATTTTGGTTAAAACAGATTAAAATACCCAATATGATCATTTATTTAAATTACATAGAATAAATATGGTGGTAAAAATATGCACATTTATGTGCACATCAGGTGGCGAGCTGAATGGCAGGAACGTATCGAGTATATTCCGCTGTGTATTGGAGTTGTATTGTTTGTTGTCAGGAACAAGTTAATTATAACTGTCCAGTTTATTTGTGTATGATTGTACTTTGATGTATTGTATGAAATTAACAATTATAACTTTACTTTGTATAAATGCTGTTATTTGATATTATACTTTGTTCCACTGCGTTATTGAGATTTTGTGCTGTTGTTTTTTTTTCTTCTACCTCTTTTTCTTCTTTACCCTAACAATCTGAAATTTTCGGCGTTCGATTGCTCGCACTTCTATAGTGAACGTATTAATGTCGAATTTTCGGGGTCGAAAATTTCGGGTCGTTACATAACATTAAGAACATTAACTATGAGAAAGAAATATCATATGACTGAAAGTTGAAATCCTAAATCATAACTCTAATTACCAATGGAATACTACATAGGAAAATAGTTTAGATTTTGCATAGTTATAGTAAGAAAGATACTGCCAGAGCCATGAAACGTGGTAAACTTGAATGATATACGATGCTTGTACAACAAATGTTTAACCTTCCCTGAACTATCTTTATAGTGTATTAAAAAATTGGCTATTTATACATTTACCTTTTGAAAGTATTCCATGAAGGTATGTTTAAAACAATTACAATTATCCTAGCAGCTTGGGAAGGTTGTAATTCCTATCTTTGCTTTGGTACCAATGCAAGGCTAATATTGCATGTTACTTTAAACTACTGTGTTACATGTGCTTGACATAATTTAATATAAGCATTCAATGATATGGCTCATATAAATGTCATAATGTCTAGAAAACGGTGTCATAATAAAAAGTATAGTAAGATAATCAGTATGAATGCAAATAACTCCTTAGTTACTTTGTGTTAATAAGTCATTTTGTAATGACATGACAGGTAGCTTTGCCAAAACCATTATATGGTTTGCTTGTAAACAAATTGCATGGTAACTAACACCTCTACTACAGGATTTCTAAGCTAGCAGCATTCAAGCTTCGTTGAAGTCATGCTCCCATTACTTAGTGTTCTTATCTTAACGTTGTTTATGTTTGATACATCTGAATCAGCTCCACTTAATTTGAATCCATGTACATATCTAGGAAAAATCATTGAAGAAACTTCATGTTTGAATTTTGACGACACTATATAGTGAATTCGAGAGGCCGAGAATAGCTTGATAACGGTGAAAATGGCACTCGAATCGAAGCTTGGATACTCAAATTATCGAGATTTGAAGATGCACGGGCTGAAGGTTGTGTCAACCGTCCGACAAGAATCCTCAGATGTCTAACAATAGGTTTATTGCAACCCGAAAATTGTGACAGACATTTGAGAGGTTGTGATAGATGCCTAAAGCAGTGTGCTTTTGTTTTTTCGGCCCAGAATTTATGAATTTTGTTGCAGGGCTTCAAGGAGAAAATAAGGTTTTTGTCAAGGAAGGATGGTTCACTATATAAGCTATTTTCAGAATTCAAAGGAACATGATTTGATGATCTAAGAGATTAAGTGTTTTATCCTCCATTAACTAGGGTTTATCCTAACCTAGTTTTTCTTCAATTCTCTACTCCACAGATCTAATTC
Organism: Allium cepa; assembly: GCA_030765085.1. Classification (NCBI taxonomy): domain Eukaryota; kingdom Viridiplantae; phylum Streptophyta; class Magnoliopsida; order Asparagales; family Amaryllidaceae; genus Allium; species Allium cepa. The sequence continues at coordinate 292,333,539 of CM060941.1, read as the reverse complement.
TATTTGAATACTGATCATTGTAAGCAATCCCTTATACTCTTCGCATTGGTATTAATAAAGGCTCTCTCTCAAAGTGGATGTACAGTAACAAGACATTAGTGAAACAACAACAAATCAGTGTGTGATTTATTTAGTCATTATTGCTTTGTTTTTCTATTGCTTGTTTGGTGATTGTGAATGGTTTTGGATTGGATTGAGATATTAATTGGCTGTTTAAAGTTTTTGCACTTCTTACCACGATCTCATTTTCCATTGTTCTTTGAGGTTTTGATTTGAGTGGTATCGAGTTAGAATTCTCATAAAATTCGATATCAGAGCTTTGGTGTTGGTAGGTGGTTGTAGAAATGCCAAAATCAGATAATACCTCAAGTAGTCCCTCAATAGTTAGTCCAAGTGGTGTAGCACCATATGTATGTGGATCGTTCGCAACTTTAAGATCATAATTCGTTATAGACATGTGAAATGGTGATAATGATATCAAAAAGTGGCAATGGAAGATGAAAGTGGTTCTTAGATGGAATCGAGTGCATCAAGTAGTGTTTGATACACATTTATTGCCGGCGGACATCTGATGTTGAGAGAGAGGAAATGGAAGAGTGGTGATTCACTACACTTCAACTTGTTATGGAAGAGAATTTGATCTTCGAAATTAGTGGTGAAACGACCGCTAAGGGTATTTGACAAATTGAAAGAGTTGTACATGAATAAGTCACTGACTAATCGTTTGATCTTATTGCGAACGTTATTAACCTGTAAGATAAAGGACGGTACTTTGCTAAAAGAGCACTTGAATGTCCTTGATTATTTGCTAAGGAAGATGAAGGCGATAGATTTGAAGGTTGAGGAAGAGCAAAAGGATATGATATTATTATGTTCGTTGCCAAACTGTTACACGGGTTTCTCAAATAGTTTGACCTATAGCTGGGATACATTGACTCTTGACGATGTCAAAATGGGTCTTCTTAGCGAGGAGTTGTGCAAACAAATAAATGAGTCAAGTGATGGAAGTAGTGGTGCTAGTAGTGGTCATGGTTTATCTACAGAGAAGGAGAGGTATGAGAAGAAAGGGAACTGCAAGCGTTATAAATCAAGGAAGCCCGGTTGGAGAGGAAAGTCAAAGAAAAGAAATGGCAAGTGATTTATTTGTAAAAAACCTATTCATTGGAAGAATGAGTGACCGGACAAGGAGAATGCAAAGAAGGAAGTAGCATCTTCATCCGTAGGAGGAAACATAGATGTTTTGATGGCGGTAGCATCAGATGTTTCGGGTAGCGAATGGATGCCGGATTCAAGGGCATCCTATCATATGGCGTCAAATAAGATTTGTTTTCCTTCTTATGCCGACAAAGAAGGAAATTCAATTGTTAGGGGTAATGGTGCTATTTTTATGTCAAAGGGCACAGGTTCCATGTAAATTTGGATGTTTGATAGAGTGGTTCGCACTCTCACTAATGTACGCCCAGTTCTGTGATTTTGGAAATCCCTTATCTCTTTGGAGCAGCTAGATTCTTTAGGATATAATATCATTATTGAGAGTGATAGCTTGTGGGTTTCGAAGGGTGTGTTTGTGGTGATGAAGGCTGATAGGAATCATGGTGTATTTGCTTCAAGGAGTGACTATTGAAGGTGAAACTTGTACAGGTGTTGATAGTTCTCGTGGCTCGGATGTGACTAGATTTTGGAATTTGAGCTTAGGTCATGTCTCAAAGAGGAGTTTGGATATTCTTCGAAAGAGGGAGCTGATCGATGGAGAGATTTTTCAACAAAGTAGAGTTTTGCGAGGAATGTTTCATGGGGAAGAAAACTAAAGTATCCTTTAGTGAAGGAAAACATGATTTGGGAAGGGTTTTGAGCATGTTTACACGGATGTTTGAGGACTGGCACCCGTAGCTTCTTTAGAAGGAGCTTGTTATTATATTTCTTTCATTGATGATTTTTCTCAAAAGGTATGGGTGTATGTAATAAAGGCCAAGTCAGAGGCATTTGCAAAGTTCAAAGCATGAAAGGCTCTTATTGAGAATGAAAGTCGAATGTCTCTAAAGGTTTTAAGGTCCAACAATGGTAGAGCGTATGTTTCTGAAGAGTTCTTGGAATTTTGCAAGCATCATGGTGTTCAGAGGCATTTTACTACACCGAGAGATCTGCAGTCAAGTGATGTTGCAAAGAGGATGAACCGTACTCTACCTTGAGAAAGCTCGATGCTTGAGATTGACATTGGGTTTGTCTAAGGGATTTTGGACCGAAGCGTTGTCAACCGTGGTGCATATTGTTAATCAAATTCTATGCTCAGCTATTGATAACAAAATTTCGAAGGAAGTGTGGAAGGGAAAGAGCATTGACTTGAGTTATCTTCGTGTGTTTGGTAGTCTGGTTTATGTACATGGTTCGAGAAATTATAAGCTTGAGCTTAGAGATTTCAAAGGTGTCTTACTTAGTTATATGGATGGTGTAAAAGGCTATCGGATATGGAACTCAAAATAGAAGAAGGTTGTGAATTCTCATCATATTATTTTTGATGAGTCGTCTTTGTTCAAGGAGAATGAGAGCTCATCGGATGTTCTAGATTTGGTTCATGGTGCATCAAAGGGGAAGGAAGTTATTCTCACCTTTCATCCAAAGAGTGGAGTAGTTAGAGATGCTTGAACATGGCGCCTCTAGTAGTGTTGGTGATGTACATGATTCTAGAGAGGATTCAATTCAAGATGGACCCGAAAGAAGTTTGAGTGATAGTATTGCTACTCGGATGGATCGACATGCTATAAGGCCACTCGATAGGTATGGTAACTGGAACTATCTTAGCTTTTGTGATAATTAAACTATACTCTTCATGTAGTCCAAAATGAGCCGATGGACCTTGATGACGTCATGGATTTGAGTGATAGCTCGAAGTAGATTTGTGCCATGGAGGAAGAGAAGCAATCGTTATTGAAGAATCAAAATTGGGATTTGGTTCGACTTCCTAAAGAAACCGTGCTATTGGGTCCAAATGGATATACAAGGTGAAGGATGATGGAAGATACGAAGCTAGATTAGGGGCTAAAGGGTTTGCACAAAGGAAGGGAAAGAAGTATGATGAGATTTTCGCACCGGTTGTGAGACATACTTCAATCTCGATATTATTTGCTATAGCTGCTATTCATGACTTGGAGTTGGCGCATGTCAAAACTGCCTTCATGCATGGTGACTTGGATATAGACATCTACATGGAGCAACCTGAAGATTTTGTTGTAGATGGTAAGTCAAATTTGGTTTGCAACTGAAAGAAATCACTATATAATTTGAAGCAATCACCTAAGCAATGATGTAAGAGATTTGATCATTTTATGCTTGAAAATGGTTTTGACAGAAGTATCAAGGATGCTTGTGTATATTTCAAGAAGTTGGAAAATAATTGTTGGTTGTATTTTCTCTTGTATATGGATGACATGCTCATTGCTTCTAAGGATATAAATGAAATCAACAAGTTAAAACTGAGTTTAAAATTAGAATTCGAACGAAGGATCTTGGAGAAGCAAAGAGGATATTGGGCATGGAAATAGAAAGGTATCAAAAACGATTTGAGTTAAAATTGACCCAAAAGGAGTATATAGAGAAAGTTCTTTATGGTTTAGCATGAAGAATGCAAAGGTTTCAAATACTCCTTTACCTTTGCAAATGAAACTTTTGAGTAAGGGATCACCTATCCAGGAGAAAAACAAGGCTTATATGCAAAGGTGCAATATGCTAGCGCTATTGGAAGTTTAATGTATGTTATAGTGTGTACAGGGGCTGATATTGCAAATGCCATCAGGATAGTTAGTCGGTATGTGTCTAATCCGGAGAAATCGCATTAGGAAGCTGTGAAGCTTATTTTGAGATACCTTAGAGGTACATTATGTCATGGTCTTGTTTTTGGCGGTAGTGAGGGCATGAACTGCAAGTTGGTTGGTTATTGTGATTCAGACTATACCGATGATAGGGATCGGAGAAAATCAACTTCTGAATAAGTCCTCACACTTGGTAGTACAGCCATAAATTGGAAATCGAGATTGTAGACCATAGTTGTTTATCCACTATGGAGGCAGAGTTGATGCCACAGTGGAGGCGGCAAAGAAGGCACTTTATTTGAGGCGATTATTGTGTGACTTAGGATTTGAGCATGATAATACCGATATACGATGTGATAGCCAGAGTGTTATTCACTTGGTGGAGAATTTGGCGTTTAGCTCACAGACTAAGCATATTTAAGTGAGAGAGTCATTTTTCAGTAGCCTTGGGTGAAGATAAGCGAGTATATCTTCGAACTGTGCACAGAAAGGATAACGTGGTGGATATGTTCACTAAGGCATTACCGGTTGGGAACTTCGAGCATTGCTCGAGTTTGATTCGCTTAAGAAAGTGCTAGGTGTCAAAGGATGGCACGGTTGAGAGAGGAACTTGGTTATGGATGATGAAGAGTACCAGTGAGAGATTGTGATTCTATCTTCTTGGAGAGCACTAGTTTACACTCCTTGGTGCTTTTGTCTTTTGGTGAGACGGTTTTGGATTTAGGTGCTTTCAACACTTCATTAGCGGGTGGGGGCTTCATCTAAGCTCATTGATGGAGTGCAATGGACGATGGCTTTGCTGGAGCTAATTGAGAAAGCGTTCAAGCTTATTTGGTTGAAGGTAGAAGTGGTGATAAGTTGGTACTATCAGTTCTCGATGTTGGAGATGGATATAGTGTCGAAGTGAATTGTTGAATTTCGATGACACTATATGGTGAATTAAAAAGGTTGGGAATAACTTGATAATAGTGAAAACGGAGCGTGAATCGGAGCTCGGATGCTCAATTTATCATGGTTTGAAAATGCACAGACTGAAAGTTGTGTCAGACGTCTGATAGGAATCCTCAGACTTCTGACAGCAGGTTTATTACAGCCTAAATGTTGTGACAGGCATCTAAGAGGTTGTGGCAATAGTCTAACACGATGTAGTTTTTTTTTCCACCTAGAACTTGTGAATTTTCTTGTAGGGCTCCAAGGGGCAGATCGGGTACTTTTCAAGGAAGGATGGTTAACTATATAAGCTATTTTCAGAATTCAAAGGAACGTGGCTTGATGATTCAAGAGATTAAAGGTTTTATCCTTCATTAACTAGGGTTTATCTGAACCTAGTTTTTCTTCAATTCTCTTCTACACAAATCTATTCTATTTGAATTTTGATTATTGTAATCAATCTCTTGTACTCTTCTCATTTATATTAATAAAGGCTCTCCCTTAAAGTAGATGTACACTAACAAGACGTTTTTGGAACCACTAAAAATCAGTGTGTTATTTATTTTGTCATTATTGCTTTATTTTCTATTGCTTGTTTGGTGATTGTGTTTGGTTTTAGATTGGATTGAGATATTGATTGGTTGTTTTTGCACTTCTTACCATGATCTCATTTTTCACTGTGCTTTGGGGTTTTGATTTGAGTGGTCACAAGTAAGAATTCCCATAACACTTCATATGATTGGTGCTGCGATTCCTAGAATACCAAATCATGTTCCATAATCGAAGACTTTTCCTGTCCACTAGTCTAATCTTGCATATACTAATTTCTATGTAGCTAAATAAATTTAATCAAAACATTTAAAAAACACCAATTTGTGAATAAATCGGTCAAAACAAATTTAAGAAATTACCTACATTGATTCAAACTAATCATCATCCATGTCTTTTTTGCTAAAGCGTTGAATAGCACTTAACCAAACCCTCTATAGACATGCATGAATCTAAACTTTCTACACCTTTATATCATGTAAATATAAGAAAATACAAAGGAATAACATCATGAGCATCCAAATCAACAATAATATTAAAGCAAATCCACATATTTCAGATACAAATTGAAGAAGAAAGACTATATCTGAAATTAATGCACATAAAGAAACCATATATTGTCATACTTTAACTTAGTCTGTTGTAAAATTCCATACAAAAAGTATCTATTGTCCGCTTGTAAACTATGTGATGTCTGCTTTTGTGTTGAACCTAAGTTTTTTTGTCTTAACTATTTCAGAATCCTTGGATGAGTGAATTTGCAAAAGGAAAAGCATTCCTTCAAATTAGCATTGATAACAATGACACTGAACATTAGAAACATGGTAAAGCTTTAAATTTCAATTCAGTAATTAGTTTTCTTTTGTCATCTTCTACAGTTGTGGTTGGTTTGCACTGAACATAATATATCTGTAGCCATCTCCTAATAACAGGCAAAATGCCCTTATTTTTTATTTCTCTTAAAAGATATAGCTAAGGTCATCTAAAGTTTAATATAATTTTCATATTATGATGTTTCAATAATAACCAAGCAAAAATTGGGAAAAGTACCATGCCCGATTCATGATGAACTGAATGAATCATCTTATTAGATCCAACCAATGTCATCTTCGAAGTAATCAGCTTCTCCACTCTCAACAATAACAACAAACCCCTAATTACGAAAATCTTTCTCTTAAAAGATATATTTGAGGTCATATAAAGTTTAATATAACTTTCATATTATGATGTTTCAATAATAACCAAGCTAAATCAGGTAAAGTACCATGCTCGATTTATAGTGAACCATGCCCAATTCGTGGTGAACCGAATGAATCGTTCGATTAGATCTAGGCAACATCATGTTTGAGTAATCAACTTCTCCATTCCCTGCAATAACAATGAACCCCTAACTACAAAAATATGTAAAACCCACGAAAACAAAAGTGTAAGATGAAGAATTTGCCAGAACTATCCCATCTTTATAATGATGTCGATGGCTTTGGCAGCATACTCGATCTAGAATACACGACCATTGAGAGAAAAGGCAGTGACGGATAGATCGTATCAATTTCTGATGCTGCTCATTCTTTGGAATTAGCCATTGAATTTCACTTATGTTGGAAGAGTTTCAAAAATCAAATGTGTAGCTGGGTTTTATACTTGGAGGTAAAGGTTAGCAAGAAACAAAAACGGTAAAAATGAATTGAAAACATAGAAAAGAAATGGATATAGTACGTGCTATATATAGAAAAGACTAATCTAACCTGATAATATAATATATTTTTGGCTTTTGGACGGGAAAAGGGTACTTTTGGAAAATCTAAAAGGCTTCGCTTTCCAAGTATTTTCATTGTGCATAGGATACGCAACACACACACACACATATGTATATATGTATGTATGTATGTATATATATTGATGTGATAAAAACTATAATTATATTTGACTATATATACACACACACTCACGTATAATAATGTAAAAGAATGCTGATACATTCATAAATACGCATAAATAAATTTTATTAAGAAATTATAAAATTTAAATTTCAAATTCCAAATTTGAAAATTAGATCTAGATCTGAGTATATCATTTAATTTTAAATTCAAAATTTAAATTTTGCAAATAAATTATACATTACTCAATAATATATACATATGGAAAATTTAATTTTTTTATAAACTATATATATGTCATTATACATATGTGTATATATATATTAAAATTAATATTTATACACTTCTAATGATATATATACATATATTATTTTACCCTATACTTAGCGTTTGACTAAATCAAAATTTTATTTGCTATAATAAATCTGTATGGATTTATTTTTTATTTTAAATTTAAAATCAAGTTCCATATAGAAAAAATCCAATTTTTTTATTTCTAAAATATTTGGTAATGTTTACAAATTTGTGTATATTAAAATATGGACGATATATTTATAAATTATTAAAAGCCAATTTAATGCATTATGTTATAAAATAAAACATATATTCATATATTTTTAATTTAATATATATACATGATTTTTTATTTTTAAAACAAAATTTATTTAAATTTAATAACAAAATTTACATTTATTTTATACATATTTATTTGATTTAAAAATTCAATTTTGTTTAAAAAAAAATTTTAAATTAATTTTAATTCAAATTTTTTAATACTAGGCCGAGAATAATGAAAACATATATCTATAAAAAATGTATTTTTAACAACAAAATATAGATATATACGAATTTTAACGTGACAACATACACATATAAAGATTCGTGATATATATATAACAAATCTAGATAGATATGACATAATAAATTTTATATATATATATATATATATATATATATAATTGTAGGTTTGTATGGTACCTCAGTTGTAGTCTAAAGATAGCACCTTGAACGCTGAATCTACTGAACACCTAGGATTTGAATCGAATTTCTTCCAATAAGCGCTGCCAGATGAAGAGATCTACATACCTTTCTTTTATTTGACTTGTATTTGTGTTTCAAGTTTGAAAAATATGGAGGAGGTGATGATATGGTTTTGGCTAGAGGTAGAAGTGTGGAAAAGTGTAACAGCCCGCAAACCCGTACCCCCTTTGAGCCGACAATATTCTTCATCAGATCAACTCAAAGTGACGGAAATGCAAACTATTAGGGTTAAAGAAGAAAGAGGTAGAAGAAGAAATAGAAAACAATACTAGAATCTTACAATCACAGCGGAACAACATATAATAAATAATAACTGATTCTTGTACAAAAGATAACTGTAACTGTTATACATTACATCATCAGAATACAACACAAAATCAATAGCAAAAAACTGGATAGTTATATTAACTTGTCCTCACAAAAGCTGACGATACAGCTTATACTGCACAGCGGAATATACATCAAGTAAGTGTGATACGTCTTGCCATCCAGCTCGTCTCCTGAGCTCCTTAGCATCTTATCCTATATCCTATAATACTCGGTTTGACCCGAGCATTATAGTAAAATAACGCCCGAGTTAGTCTGAAAAACCAGCGTGAGAAAACACACTCAATTGGATTACTAAAATTTTCGAAATCCTTTGAAATTAAAAGTATCTCGTAAGACCACGCCACAAATAAACATGCCAGTTTTTTACCTTACGATAACCAAAACATTTTTATCACATTCATCTGATATTATAGAAGTGCCTATAGAAAGTAAAATAGAATCTAGCTGAAATGCTTGCATCTCACGTTCTAGCATAGTTGGGCACAATCAAAACCGTACAGGCACTTATTGGAGATTGGATTTCATACAATAAAGGGCTATTGGGGTACCGTCCGTCATAGTACCTGGTCTAGATCAGAGTATCGAGGATCCCTTCTGATCCCCTGCAACACAAGACCGGAGCTACCTTTACTGGATAGTCCGAATAAGATCACCTCGCGGTTGGGATCAGCAACCGCCCACACAGCCGAAATAAAAAGGAACATCTAAACAGGGATGACCTTGTTAATCCCTGAGAAGTAGGTTTTGATGACAACAACCTTAGAATAAGATTATAAAATATACTTACTAACATTATAGTTTAGATATATATGTATATGCAAGATTTAACCATGAAGGTACCAAGAATGAAGACTGTACAGTATAGAGACTCGAGAACCGATAAACTCAAGATTGAAGACTCATGAGTATCAAGATTATCAAGAGTTCAAGATTTCGATAATAAGTAATTTAATTAGGAATTTTGTTAAAACTCCTAGAAAAGCACTGGCATCTTAAAATCCAATTTATTCGTGGAACGGAATCCACTTCGAGCCCGTTAAAGGGATGGAACCCTAAGTAGGATGGAACTTACAAAAAATCTAGTGGAACATTGTTTTGTATCCACTAAATTTTATTCAAATGTTTTACAAAAGTATATCTTGTTTTCAAAATGATTTTAAAATCTTCCTTTTCTAAAATCACAAACGTCGACCCTGGCTTTAAAATACTTTTAGCCTCAAAGTAATCTTTATTCCCAATCAAATTATCCTTGGTTTTAAACTATCTTTCAATTATAATATATTTAACTTTTAATGTTTATACTTAGATTTTAATATAAAATTATAGTAAAATTTTATATATATACCAAAATATTATTCTCTATACTTATCTTAACTATAGTTAAGTATATTTATAAAAGTTTAAAATAGTTTTAATACAAGATAGAAGTTATTTTCAAAGAAAAGCAAATTACCAAGAATACCTTAGGCATGTTGACAACCCCAAGATACCCATGTCGATAAGGTAGCAGTTTATTTCAAAAAATTTAATTTCAAAGGAAGTGTCTATTCGTCATATTCTTTCACGAATGGACATGGTTGTTGTTCTACTATAAATATGGGATGTTTTAAACGAATTTATATTCATATTTTCTCAGATTTTACTTCTCTTCTTCTTCCATATTTCTTTGTATATATTTTTACCATTACCCTGGCGAAATCACCATTGAATCTAACTAGATCATTTGTGGTTTGATTCTCTATCACTATCTCAACAAAATCTCAGTGCTATTCAGAGTTATAGACTTCTTTGTAATCAATTGAGCGAGAAAAGGTGCGATTGTAGCCTGTGAAATCAATCAAGCGAGAAAAGGTGTGATTGTAGCCTGTGAAATCAATTGGATGAACTTATTGCCCGTAAAATCAAGTATCTCTACCCAAAGGATTGTGAATCTGGAGTGGTGTACCTTGTGGCCTTGAAATCGAGGGTGTAATTGCAAGAATTATTTTTGAAAGGAAATTCGTACTTGTGTTGCGGGACTGGATGTTGGGTAACTCCGAACCAGTATAAAATCTGGTGTGTTCTTTCCTTTACTGCTTTTACTTTATATTTTCATCTGTGTTTGATTCTGTGATCTTATCTGTGTCTGAATATTGCATACATTTGTGTTCAAATTAACGTAAATTCAAAAAGAATTAGTAATTCCTTAAACACTATTCACCCCCCTATAGTGTTTATTCTAGCCTTAAGATCCATAATCCGCTTTTCTCACATTTGGTATTAGAGGAAGGTTTTCAAAGTTTCATAATCTGATTTTTGAAAAGTTTCAAAATGGCTACAACCACTGGTACTATTACCAACACTGGTTCTATTATCCCTATCACTAGTTCATTTGTAGAAGGCCAGTCTACTGTCAGACCACCACTTTTTAATGGCGGTAACTATGCATATTGGGCATGTTGGATGAAAATAAATTCACAATCTGTAGGACTAGACACTTGGAATATCACACGGACTGAATATATTGAACCCACAACTGATTTTGCACAGTGGGTTACTGAGCAAAAGACCGTTGCACAAAATAACTCTAAAGCTGTGACTATTCTGTTTTGTTCACTTGATAGGAATGAATTTAATAGAGTGTCAGTTTGTAAGTCTGCATATGAAATCTGGAAAACTTTGCAAGTTACTCATGAAGGAACAAGCAAAGTTAAACAGACCAAAATTTCCATGCTCACAAATCAGTTTCAATTATTTAAAATGAATTCTAATGGGTCTATTTTCGATATGTATAGTAGATTTCAGGATATTATGCATTCTCTAATATCCTTCGGAAAGGAATTTTCCGAAGAAGATCAAGTCGGAAAAATCTTAAACTATCTCATCCCAAAATGGGATCAAAAGACACTTGCGATCGAAGAGGCAAATGACATCAGTACCTTAAAGATAGAAGAATTAATTGGAAATCTAAGGTCGTTTGAAGCCCAAATAATTGGGAGAAGAGAAAGCAAAGCATCTGAAAAGAAATCAATTGCATTCAATGTATTGACCGATGGATCAGACTCAAACAGCAATAATGATGAAGAGATAGCCTTTATGACCAAGAACTTTCAAAAATTCCTAAAATACAGAAAGATGAATAATCTTAAGAGAAAAAATTATAAGAACTCTGGTAATCAGAATGTTGTGCCAAACTATATCAATTGTTTCAACTGTGATGAACCAGGCCATATCAAAAGAGACTGTCCGCATCCAGATAAGGAAAATCTTCCTATAAACAATGACTCTGCAAAGAAACGAAAACGTGCATTTACTACTACTCTAGATGACTCAGACTCGTCCTCAAGCGATAATGATCAGAAGACAGATAATTTAAATATGTGTTTCACTACAGTTCATGACTTCAACGAATTCAAACAAACAAACTCAGAAAAAGGTACACGTTTACAATACATTAGTTGAAATTGCATGCTTAGGATTGGATGTTTGATTGGTTGATTTTTGAATTGATGTGTAGTTTGAATTTTAAATTTTTTTATTTTTTTATTTTTTTACTATTATTTTATTATTTTTATTTTTATTTTTTAGTATCATAATATTTTATGGAATATACTATAATTCTAGTAATATTCCAAATATATATATATACTAAAAATAATAAATATATATATATATATATTAGAATACTTAAGAAAAATAAATCATGGAAATTCAGTGACACCTGTCAACAAGGGTCCCCCCACGTTGTCGACAAGGGCACAGAAATTTGAAATTCAAATTTGAATTCAAATGGTTGAATTTCCCTCCATCTTTTCACTCCATTCAATTCTCTGAAAAGTCACTTTTGACCAGAGAACATGTCCTTTGAGAATCTATTTACTTACTATCTCTTATCACAACTTTTCACTTTCATTTTCAAATTCAAACTCTTGTTTCAAAATGTCAAGCTCTCTACTCTAATGGCTTCTTCAAGCAACCCTTCCACAATGTGAATTTCCAGAAAAATAAAAGAGCAACTTTTAAATAATCCGGAGGCTATAAAAGCATACATCAACTATGCTAACTATGGAAAAGTCCATCCTGGAAAGTTTGCTTTATTTAAAGATTTTTCTACTTATGAAATTGATTCTCTTTTTTCAAACAATCATGTTCTTAGTCTTGTTGATGCTTCATAAAATGATTTTGTTTGTTATCCAAATCTTGTTAAAATTTTCTATGCAAATCTCAACCATGGGTTTTATAATGGAAATTATCATGAAATTTGGAGTAGTGTCAAAGGCACTAGAATCATTTTAAATTGTGATCCTTTGGGTACCATTCTCAATTGCAAGAGCATGGGAATGGATCTTTCTAATTTTAATATCGATGAAAATGATCATGAGACATTTCATCACATTTTCGAACGAAATGATAACTTTGAATTCGAAAATAGAAACTTTCGACCAAAAGCTAGAATTGTTAATCTTCTTTTACAACATACTTTGACCCCAAGATCGGGGAGTTTTAACAATCCAACTTCAAAAGTTTGCAAATCACTTTTTGCTATTTTTAGTAATTATGATATTAATTGGGCGCAAGTTATTTGGATGAACTTCGTCCCAAAAATCTTGAAATGGGTGAAAACACTTTGTATCATGGAATCTATCTCACTCGGATTTTTAATTATTTTGGAGTAGATTTCAAAGAAGAAGATTTTGTTTCAAGAAAGGTTTTTAATCACTCAAACATTTCTCCTATGAAAATTCCATTTGTTTTTCAACCAATGAGACTCTTGCCGAAAAGGAAGAGCGTTTGGCTTATGAGGAGATGGAAGAGGAGGAAGAAGAAGAAGGGGATGAAATGGATATAGAAGAAGAAGAAGAAGGTGAAATATCCTTGGAATGTATTGACTATCCTCCTAATCCAACAACAAAACCTTACTCAAAAAATCAAAAGACCATTGTTGAAAATCAACAGATTCTTAAACGGTCCATTAGTGAAAAATTGGATAACATGTCATCCAAGATGAACAAGTTTTTCTCCAAAGTCAGCAAGAAGCTTGGATTATCTTTATCTTCGTCATCCTCTAACTAGTTCTATCTTTCATGCCATGTTGTATTGATTTTAGTTTGTTTTTTATTTGAATATTCATGTAGTTCATAATGTTTAATCATTGTATCATTTTATTATGAAATGAAATTGAATTATCTTTCTGTTATCTAGATTATTCTATCTTCGGAATAAATGTTAGTATATTATATAAATACACACACACACACACACGATTATTCACAAAATCAAAATGAGTCATCAAAATAAACTGACCCCTATCGACACCCCCCTCTAGACCATGACGACATGTACTGAACAGAAATGACTTTTCATTTTAAATTTTAAATTTGAATAACTACCTTGTGTCTATTCATTTCAAATGAATTTCTACACCCATAAATACATATTTCTTCCAAAATTCTTCACTCAAATTCATTTCTTATCTACCTTATCTATATTTCTTCTCACAAACTCAAATATGGCCGATCCAATTCATAGTTTGATCGAGAATCTTGAAGAAACTCTTAATTCTTTCAAGAATATTCTTTCTTTCATTCTTCGTAATCAGCGACACTTATATTTAGTCAAATGCAGATGATCAAGGAGCAAGAAAAGCATTTCAATACAATACAATGGATGATTTCCTCCCTGCACAAAGATGATAATGAAGCACATCCTCCAGTCTCTCTCTCCAATGAAATTGAAAATTGGGATGCCATTAAAGCAGACCCTATATTTGGAGAAGAAGGATGGGTGGAAGTTCCTCGTAATGTTTGATTTTATTTGATTGCTTTGTTTTGAATTGATTGCTTGAATTGATTTGATTTGATTTGATGTGGATTGATAATTGGTGTGGAAAACATAATATGTATAAATACACATTAATATTTATGTGGTCTTTGATTAGTTATCATGTCTATCGGTATTATTATCCCTTAATCTATCTATTATATACTCCATTGTATATTTTATTAGTGCAGGTGCTTTAGTACAAGAATGAGGGGGAGTTATATAGTTTGGAGTTAGTTTTTGTTGATAACAAAGGGGGAGAAGTATAAAATAGGATAGTAAGGCATAGATTAAGGGAGAGTTATTAGTTTTAGGGGGAGTTATTAGGATAGAAGTAATATTTTATAAACAAAGATTGTCATCATCAAAAAGGGGGAGATTGTTAGTCCTTGAGAAGTTGGTTTTGATGGCAACAACCATAGAATAAGATTATAAAATATAATTACTAACATTATAGTTTAGATATATATGTATATGCAGGATTTGACCTTGTAGGTACCAAGAATGAAGACTGTACAGTATAGGGACTCAAGAACTGATAAACTCAAGATCGAAGATATCAAGATTGAAGACTCATGAATATCAAGATTATCAAGAGTTCAAGATTTCAATAATAAGTAATTTAATTAGGAATTTTGTTAAAACTCCTAGAAAAGCACCGGCATCTTAAAATCCAATTTATTCGTGGAATGGAATCCACTTCGAGCCCGTTAAAGGGATGGAACCCTAAGTAGGATGGAACTTATGAAAAATCTAGTGGAATATTGTTTTGTATCCACTAACTTTTATCCAAATGTTTTACAAAATTATATCTTGTTTTCAAAATGATTTTAAAATCTTCCTTTTCTAAAATCAAAACATCTACCCTGACTTTAAAATACTTTAGCCTCAAAATAATCTTTATTCTCAATATTAAATTATCCTTGGTTTTAAACTATCTTTTAACTATAATATATTTAACTTTTAATGTTTATACTTAGATTTAAATATAAAATTATAGTAAAATTTTATACATTCCAAAATATTATTCTTTACACTTATTTTAACTATAGTTAAGTATATTTATAAAAGTTTAAAATAGTTTTAATACAAGATAGAAGTTATTTTCAAAGAAAAGCAAATTACCAAGAATACCTTAGGCATGTCGACAACCCTGAGATACCCTTATCGACAAGCTAGCAGTTTATTTCAAAATTTTGAATTTAAAAGGAAATATCTATTTGTCATATTCTTTCACGAATGGACATGGCTGTTGTTCTACTGCAAATAGGGGCTGTTTTAAACGAATTTATATTCATATTTTCTCATATTTTACTTCTCTTCTTCTTCCACATTTCTTTATATATATTTTTACCATTACTCTGCTGAAATCACCATTGAATCTAACTAGATCATTTCTAGTTTGATTCTCTATCACTATCTCAACAAGATCTCAGTGCTATTCGGAGTTATAGACTTCTTTGTAATCAATCGAGCGAAAAAAGGTGTGATTGTAGCCTGTGAAATCAATCAAGCGAGAAAAGTGTGATTGTCGCATGCGAAATCAATTGGGCAAACTTGTTGCTCGTAAAATCAAGTATCTCTACCCAGAGGATTGTGAATCCGGAGTGGTGTACCGCGTGGCCTTGAAATCGAGGGTGTAATTGCAAGAATTATTTTTGAAAGGAAATCCATATTTGTGTTGCGGGACTGGATGTTGGGTAACTCCGAACCAGTATAAAATCCGATGTGTTCTTTCCTTTACTGCTTTTACTTTATATTTGCATCTGCGTTTGATTCTGTGATCATATCCGTGTCTGAATATTGCATACATTTGTGTTCAAATTAACATAAATTCAAAAAGAACTAGTAATTCCTTAAAACACTATTCACCCCCCCCCCCTCTAGTGTTTATTCTAGCCTTAAGATTCATAATCCGCATTTCTCACAGACCTTATCCTAATTGGTTGCTAGCCACTTAGCCTTGCTGCACCTCCCATGTTTTAGCCATTCCCGATTGATGAGGCTTGAGGCTATGCGTTACCTTTCTAGCACAGATTCACTTAGAATGCTCATCATCCCCCTGACGATGTTCTGATAGCATTCGTCCATACAAGTTGCCCTGGATCTGGACAAACCGAATCACCGTCATCGTCATCTTCACGGTCTTCATTCGCAAACTTTGAAACCGGATCTAAGTGGTTTTTGGGTAATTAAATCCCGATCCCGGTCTCTTCGAAACGATCAGCACATTGGTCAATATTGATAGTCGGTTATTAGACTATCAAATAATATCCACAAACAACCATTAGGCCTTAATAATTTCCGAAATTATTTATTTCAAAATATCTTCGCAAGATATTTTTCTACACTTCAAACCTTTGAAAATAGTTTCCAAATCACTTTTCCTCTCGCGGAATAAATTTCCAACCAATTGTTTTATTCCAATCAAAATGCCAAAACTTATTGAATTAAGATTTTAAAACATATTAAATCACTTTACCCAAAAGTATACACTTAAAACGTTTGAAATAAAGATACTTAAATCACTTTATTCAAAATATTATTCATAAAGTTCAATAATAATTTTTCCAAGTAAAAATTTTAGAAAAACTATTTTTAATAAAACTATTGTATAAAGTATAAGTACTTATAATTATCCTTTAAATCATAATACTAGTTTAACCTTTAAAAATAATTACTACCATAATTAATTTAATAAATATATTTACTTTAAAATTTTAAAACATCTTAAATAATAAATATTTCTCTAAAAACATTCTTCTTTTAAAACATCTTTTAAAACTTCTATTTTTATACTTAAAGACCTTCTTTTGAAAATATACTTAGCTTTCCAGGAAAATACACTTTACATTCCAATATAACCGTCTAGTCATTTATAAATCCTTCTCGATATCTTCCCAGTTAAATTTACGTCCCGATTTCGTAAATTTCCTTTCCACAATTTTAAAAATAATCCACCATTTATTTTTAAAACAAACCACCCTTTCCTTAAAGTTCCCACTGTGAATTTATACTTTTAAATTATACACTGATAAATATTCACTTTATTTACAAACCCCGTTTATAATTTCCATAATCTCATTCTCTTTTTAATCATAGTTTCATCACTTAATCGATTTTCAAAATTAACTCCATTTTAAATAAATTCCTTTACTAACCCAACTCTATCCCAAAACCCATTAATTTCAAATTCACTCCTTATTTATGATTTAAAATCTTATTTAAAACTAAAATACCAATTTCATACTTTATTTCATATTTCTCCCTTTATTTCTCCCAAACCATTTAAATCTTTGAATTTTAAAATAATTTTTTGTACTTCAAATCAATTTTTCTTAAGTCCATATTTTTTAAATCCTTTAATTCACATTTATTCACAAACTCTTTTTTTCCCATATTCAAGAATTTATTAAATAGGATTTTAAAATCCAACTTTTATTTCTTTCCAAAGCAATTCCTTTATTTTGTCCAATTTCACCACAATTATTTTGCTTAAAAACTCCCATTTTATTTTCCTTTAAAAATCCACCTTCATATTTTAATATCTTAAAATACCGAAATACATTCAGCCAAACCATAGCATTCAATGATTCAATTACCAACATAATCTTTCACGGATTATCGAATAAATCAAATCACAGAATACGAAATATATTCAACATTTTTGAGGAATCATGTTGGATTCCTCTGGTCTGTTTCCCTGCATCTGCAGATGTTAGCACAATATAAAAATACCAATCCCACTTCAAGCGGGATATCGCGGTATAAAGGGTCATCTGCTATTATGCGGGGCGCATAGGATCTCATCGGCTATATAATGCAGGAATATCAATCACTCCAATATATATATACACCACTATATATAACATTACATCCAGACAGATAATAAATCATCAATTCAAGCAATAAATCCAATAATTTAAATTAAACTATTTAATTAACCGATAATCCAAATGAAACACGTGTAGGTGGTTGCATGCTTTACCCAACATGTTACAGTGATTCAGAAAGGATGGGAAAAAGTTCTGATGTTAAATTAATTGACCAGTCAAACAAAATATGTTTTATATTTAAATTTAAATTGTCTCGAAATCGTAGCTCAAAATCTCGATCTCCTATCCAGGCGTTCCGCCAGGCATTCATAATGTCATACCCCTTTTCCAAACGTAATGGAAAAAGGTTTCGTGCCCTAATTCGATCGTATGAAGAAGATAGTTTTTTGAACCCAATAATTATATTGAACTTTCGATATAAATTTCTGCACGTTTATACATCGTATGACCAGTAACAACTCCAAATGCTACAAAATTTGAAATCCGATAATAATATATTATTACGGACTCAATGGAACAGGTTTTGTCGAAATCGGAGACTGTGTTTCGGAAGGCTATTTTTAAATGTCAATTTAAACGATAAATTTTCAAAACTGAACAAAACACTTTTAAATTCAATTTTAACACTTTTACTATCTTCGCTGCTATCAATATAAAAATTTTAAGCTTTTAAATTATTTTTAACAAGCTCGAAACTCCCGATTTCGTATTTTACCTAAATTTCCAATTGTTTAATTCAATAGTTTCTTTACTCAATAAATGGTTATATTTGAAAACCAATTTAAAAATTAACTTTTAAATATTTTAAATCAATTAAATATTCCAGTTTCAAATGTCTAAAAACTCTGAGTAGTCACATTCCTCCCATCTTAAAAGGATTTCATCCACGAAATTGCTTGTTAGGAAGAATGGTCCGTTACCCGTTTATTATTTCCAAAAACCAAATGGTTTTTCAACGACTCCCCAAACAATCTTTTTATTAAATTCACATTTTCACCCTTACTAACTTTCCAAACTCTTTTATAGTTTCCAAACAACATTACTTACTTAACCTTTCAAATTATGATTCAAAAACCAAATTTTAAATTATCAAAATTTACTCAAAAATTTTCCCACCCTAAATTATCGAAAATTTTTGCCGGTGTCTCCTTTGCGCGGCTAGCTCGAAATGACTACAAAATTGCCTCTATGGGCCCCAAATTTTCAAAAGAAAACAAAACGCCAAGTGGCTAGATTAGAAAATCATCAAATTTCATACGACAATTTAAATATATACCTTTTTGTCGGGCAATCAAAATTTATCTTCTGAAATCAAAAATATCAATTTCCTTTTGCTTTTAAACACCTGCATCCTACTTAGCAGTAATACCCAATCCAGAGTTCAAAATCATTTTATTCACTTCTTTTCAATATTCTCAATATTAGCTTTACTTAAGCCCGTACTATGTCCACGTATCATCTGTGCGCAATAACAAGTATGATCGCTCACTCGATCATACAATTCCACTTCCAAACTAGTATCGTTCACCCGACTTCCTAGTGCGGACTCAGATCTGGTTTTTTGATCATAAACTGTTATTCTCCTTGCATAGTCCTAAACTATGATAGAGAATTTCAGAACCAATCCAAAATCCATATCCAGAGTTCGCCGTCGAAAATAGAGTGAAAATTCCCAACACGGATCGATATAAATATCTCGAAATTCTGTGCTCGAATCTGGATCAAATCATTATGCGAATAGAATAATATACGTACATCCTCCGTAACTATATCAATCCTCTTTTATTCACATTTATTTGATTTCCATTCACTTATTTACAACCTCATTTCACACTTTACTTAATCTTCATCAAATATTATTTTAGTATATTTCTCAACTTCAAATTTACTTAAAAAAAAATCACCATCCATTTCTTAAGTTTAATATGAGTATTTTATACTCTTCATATATTTATTTTCACTTCACAACTTTTGGTTTATATCTATTTTTATTCAAATTGGATCTTTCATTCCATATGAATCAATTTACCTTCATCATTAAATATTGAATTTTATTCATCTTGTCTCAAACCATATTTAGTTAATCATTTCTTTAATTAGTTCCACTTACTAATTTATTTTAAATCTCAATGGATTTTTTTCCAAACCTCTCATTTATTATCTTTGGTCTACTTCAAACTAATTTTTCATCTTCTCTTTACTTTACTTTACACAATTTAAATTAAATATCACTCCAATATTCAATTTCAATTTATCTTCTTACCCATTTAAATCAATTAGCTTACTTACTAATTTTATTTCCAATCTTTTGTTTTATATAGTCCAACTTAACTAATTTTTCATTTCACTTTATTCGACACTATTCAAATTGGATTTCAATATTCAGTTTCAATTCCACTTACTTACAAATGTAAATTCATTTGTTCATTCACAAATTTATTTCCAACTAATAAATTTTATTCCATTTCCATTTAGTCTACTTAGACTTTTTCTTTAAAATTTACTTTATTTAACTTAATTCCATTACATTCCATTCAAATTTTAAACTTTCTTAAGTTTTGCACTTATTTAAATTTAACTCTTCATCAAGTTAGATTTTATTCTATCAAATTTCAAAATTTATAAGTCCCCAAACTTATTTATATTCCATAAGCATTTCAAATAAGACTCCAGAGTCTTTTAAACAATTACTCAGCATTCCAAAAATCATTTTGAAATCAATTATATATATATAATTCATTTGCATATCGAATTATCATTTGAATTTTAAAACCAAACCCAGTTTTGCAAATAACTCTAATTTAAAACATTTTGGTATCAATTCCTCTTTGGAAACTCGAAAATGAACACCGATGATGTCGCGATCATCATCGCAATTATTTTCTAGCGACCGAAAAGAGTTCAGTGCTTTTATCTCTTTAAAAAAACCTTTTCCAATATTTTTAAATTCCAAATCTCACCAGGTTTCAAATTCAATTCAAAAATATTTATGAAACAATATCACTATTATTTCCCCAAATCCTTTGAAAATCATTTTCAAACACAAAGGAAATTAATTTCAAATTCCAAATCCTTTCAATTCATAATCAAATATTACTCTGGAATTTTATCTCCTTCCAATTATAAATCACATTTATAATTCTCATTTTGTTATGTAAATTTATTCCTCAACCTTTGGTTATAATTTTAATTCCTTGTTCAATTTCCACACAACAATGATAATAATTTAATATTATCACTTCCCAACAACCAAGCAACCATATATACTATAAGAATTTCTGAAAATTATTCCTTTTATATATAAAAATAATAATTTGGGAAAAATTATTTCATTTACCTTTTTTAAACACACTGTGTCGAGTTGTTATATTCAAGTGTTTAGAGATCCCTATCAATAACGTTAATTACTCGTATTGACCAAAATCCATAAGCCACTCGACAAACCAATCAACACAATACAAAACAAATATTATATTCTTTAACAAATACACGCTCATATCTATTAATACACTCAAACTCATTCTAGAGTACTACGGACTCTATTTCTAATGAGTAATCCCCACCAAAGCCAAGGTTCTTGCTTAACCTTAGCTCTGATACCAACTGTAACAACCCGCAAACCTGCACCCCTTTGAGCCAACAATATTCTACATCAGATCAACTCAAAGTGACGGAGGTGCAAACTATTAGGGTTAAAGAAGAAAGAGGTAGAAGAAGAAATAGAAAACAATATCAGAATCTCATAATCGCAGCGGAACAACATATAATAAATAATAACCGATTCTTATACAAAGGATAAAAGTACCTGTTATATATTACATCATCAGAGTACAACATAAAATTAATAGAAAAATACTGGACAGTTATATTAACTTGTCCTTACAAAAGTTGACTATACGGCTTATACAGCATAGCAGAATATACATCAAGTACGTGTGATACGTCTTGCCATCCAGCTCATCTCCTGAGCTCCTTAGCATCTTATCCTGTATCCTAAATACTCGGTCTAACCTGAGCATTATAGTAAAATAACACCCGAGTCGGTCTGGAAAACCAGCGTGAGAAAACACACTCAATTGGATTATTAAAGTTTTCAAAATTCTTTGAAATTAAAGGTATCTCGTAAGACCACGCGACAAATAAACATGCCGGGTTTTTACCTTACGATAACCAAAACAATTTTATCAAATTCGTCTGATATTATAATAAAGTCTATAAAAAGTAAAATAGAATCTAGCTGAAATGCTTGCATCTCACTTCCAACATATTTGGGCGCAATCAAAACCGTACAGGCGCTTATTGGAGATTGGATTCCATACAATGGCAGGGCTACTGGGGTACCACCCGTCACAGTACTTGGTCTAGATCAGAGTACCAAGGATCCCTCCCGATCCCTACAACACAAGACCGGAGCTACCGTTTACTGGATAGTCCGAATAAGGCCTGCGGTTGGGACCAACAACCGTCCACACAGCCAAAATAAAAAGGGACATCTAGATAGGGATGACCTTATCCTAATTGGTTGCTAGCCACTTAGCCTTACTGCACCTCCCCTGTTTTAGCCATTCCCAGTTGATGAGGCTTGAGGCTATGTGTTATTTTTTAGCACATATTCACTTAGAATGCTCATCGTCCCCCTAACGATGTTCTATAGCATTCGTCCATACAAGTTGCCCTGGGTCTGGACAAAACGAATCACCGTCTTCATCATCTTCACGGTCTGCATTCGCAAATGTTCAAACCAATCGAAGTGGCTTTTGGGAAATTAAATCTCGATTCTGATCTCTTCAAAACGATCAGCGCATTGGTCAATATTGATAGTCGGTTATTTGACTATCAAACAATAACCACAAACAACCATCAGGCCTTAATAATTTCTCAAATTATTTGTTTCAAAATATCTTCGCAGGATATTTTTCTACACTCAACCCTTTGAAAATGGTTTTCAAATCACTTTCCCTCTCGTAGAATAAATTTCCAACCAATTGTTTTATTTCCACTGAAAATGCCAAAACTTATTGAATTAAGATTTTAAAAAAAATTAAATTACTTTACCCAAAAATATACACTAAAAACATTTGAAGTAAAGCTACTTAAAGCACTTTATTCAAAATATTAGTCGTAAAGTTCTATAATAATTTTTCCAAGTAAAAACTTTAGCCAAAAACTATTTTAAATAAAACTATTGTATAAAGTATAAATACTTATAATTATCCTTTAAATCCTAATACTAATTTAACCTTTAAAAATAATTACTACCATAATTAATTTAATAAAATATTTACTTTAAAAATTTAAAACATCTTAAATAATAATTATTTCTCTAAAAACATTCTTCTTTTAAAACATCTTTTAAAAATTCTATTTTTATACTTAAAGACCTTCTATTGAAAATATACTTAGCTTTCTAGGAAAATACACTTTCCATTCCAATACAACCGTCTAGTCATTTAGAGATCCTTCTCGATTTCTTCCTAGTTAAATTTACGTCCCAATTCCATAAATTTCCTTTCCACACTTTTAAAAATAATCCTTATTTTTAAAACAAACCACCCTTTCCTTAAAAATTCCCACTGTGAATTTATACTTCCAAATTATCTACCGATAAATATTCACTTTATTTATAAACCCCGTTTATAATTTCTATAATCTCATTCTCTTTTTAATAACAATCTCATCACTTAATCGATTTCTAAATCGATTTTTAAAATTAACTCCATCTAAAATAAATTCCTTTACTGACCCAAATCTATCCCAAAACCCATTAATTTCAGATTCACTCCTTATTTTTGATTTAAAATCTTATTTAAAACTGAAATGCCAATTTCATACTTTATTTCATATTTTTCCCTTTATTCTCCCAAACCATTTAATCTTTGAATTTTAAAATAATTATTTGTACTTCAAATCAATTTTGCTTAAGTCCATATTTTTAAAATCCTTAAATTCACATTTATTCACAAGCTTTACTTTTTCCATATTCCAGAATTTATTAAATAGGATTTTAAAATCCAACTTTTATTTCTTTACAAAGCCATTCCTTTATTTTATCCAATTTTACCACAATTATTTTACTTAAAAACTCCCATTTTATTTTCCTTTAAAAGTCCACCTTCATATTTTGATATCTTAAAATACCGAAATACATTTAGCCCAACCATAGCATTCAATGATTCAATTACCAACAAAATCTATCACGGATTATCAAATAAATCATATCACAGAATATGAAATAAATTCAACATTTTTTAGGAATCCAGTTGGATCCCTCCAACCTGTTTTCCTACATCCACAAATGTTAGCACAATATAAAAATACCAATCCCACTTCGAGGGGGATATCACGGTATAAGGGGTCATCCGCTATTATGCGGGGTGCATAGGGTCTCATCCACTATATAATGCGGGAATATCAATCACTCCAATATATATATATATATACATACACTACTATATATAATATTACATCCAGACAGATAATAAATCATCAATTCAAGCAATAAATCTAATAATTAAAATTTAAACTATTAAATTAACCGATAATCTAAATGAGTGAGCTTAACTCACCTTTAACTTTTGTTTGCAATCCACTTCAAACTGGCTTGTTTTCTCCACGATTTCTAACCTTGTATAACGTTATACAGTTTATTAACATTTGAATTAATCGAATAATTAATTACTAACTATTTATTTAATTTAAACAAATAATTTGGTTTTAAACTAATAATTTCCCTTTTGAAAACCATTTAGTGACTATAATAAATTGAATAAGTTAATTAAACAATTTAATCACCAAACCATATTTTTAAAAATAAACTAGCAAACTAAAATATGTAAATGTATATTTATTTCATCTTTGAACATATATACTTGTAAGAAATAATCTATATAGATAAAACAGAAATTTTCTTTTAAACCTTTCTATAAATCAAATACATACATACATACATACATATATATATATATATATATATATATATATATATTCGTAAAATAAAATAAAACTCTGAGTTTCCCTTTTACTATAAACTTTATCTTTACTGTGAATTTACATACATATACATATATTACAAAAATATGCAATACCTCACTGTCTTCTCTTTTCTTTTTTCTTTCAGATTTGCATATACCTCACTGTAAAATCATATATATATATATATTCCTATATATGATTATTAATTTAAAATGAAACAAAATGAAGAATAATCGAATCGCATACCTCACTCAATCGAGCATGATTTGTTGTTTGCGTCGGGGACGAACTCGACACTGCACAATCATTGTGCCCTCAAAAGTCTTCGAACACCACCCTCTGCCTCGTCGAGTTCTCCTCCACATGCCTCCACTCCATCTTGAAACACGCTACCACTGCCACCCTCTCTATATCGACCACTATTCGACTAGAACCACTAGTCACCCCCACTGACTTTAGCCCTTGACTCCCACGTGACCCAACCTCAAACGCCGCTACACCCATACGCGTATGCGTGCCCCGATTCGTCCCTACCCAGCCTAGCGTCGCTCGCGTCTCCTACCAATCTTGGCCATTTTGAGTTATGCGAGATAACTATGAACGAATGGAAAAGGATTTGAAGAAGAACGAATAAAAATTTTATTTCGGCCGTTGTTTTAATTTGATTTTTTTCCTCTCAATGCTTTTGGAAGAGGGAACTCGATTTAACTGAAAGGGAAAGAAAGGGGATCGATGCTTTTGAAAAGAAAAGGGGAAACACATGTAGGTGGTTGCATGCTTTGACCAACATGCCACAGTGATTTGGAAAGGATAGGAAAAAGTTCTGATGTTAAATTAATTGACCAGTCAAAGAAACTATATTTTATATTTAAATTTATATTGTCTCAAAATCATAGCTCAAAATCTCGATCTCCTACCGAGGCATGCCACCAGGCGTACATAATGTTATACTCCTATTCCGAAAGCAATGGAAAAAGTTTCGTGTCCTAGTTCGATCGTATGAAGAAGATAGCTTTTTGAACCAAATTATTATATTGAATTTTCGATATAAATTTCTGCACATTTATACACATATTGACCACACAACAACTCCAAATGCTATGAAATTTGAAATTCGATAATAACACATTATTACGGACTCAATGGAACTAGTTTCACCGAAATCCAAGGCTGTACCTCGAAAGGCTATTTTTAAATGTCAATTTAAATGATAAATTTTCAAAACTGAATAAAACACTTTTAAATTCAATTAACACTTTACTATCTTAAGTACTATTAATATAAAATTTATAAGCCTTTAAATTATTTTTAACAGGCTCAAAACTTCCGATTTCATATTTTACCTAAATTTCCAATTGTTTAATTCAAAGTTTCTTTACTCAATAAATAGTTATATTGGAAAACCAAGTTAAAAATTAACTTAATTTTAAATATTTTAAGTCGATTAAATATTCCAATTTCAAATGTCCAAAAATTCCGAGTCGTCACAAAAAGAGAAAAGATAAAGTAGAAAAACGAGGGGTAATTGTGTTTACATAAGAGAGAAAAGTGAGAGTAAAATATGGATCCAAATCCACTCTTTCTCTACAAATTCAAACGTAGAAATATCCACACAAACCGCTCCTCCCTTCATGCTTTGGCTGGCCATATCATCAGCCTATATGGGCCACCATTCCTCTTCAAACCAGATCGGATAAGTCATATTTAAATCGAATTTAAATGTATATCGATATTGTATATCGCTATGTGTGTATATAATTTTTATGTAAATACTATTTTCAATATACTGATCAACAGAAATCAAATAAAATTATGTAATTAATATTTCACAAATATTAGTTAATTTAGTTAATTTATAATCTAAATCAAATAGTAGTCGAAGTATTCAACATTGCGGTTGAGTGACTCTTAGATGTAAATTCAGTCAATGGTTAGTATTGAAAAATTTGAATATTAACATTCACACGTCATCATAGCTAGTGCAGTGATGGTTTGGCCAAATTTACTGCTTACATAGTTTCGGTAAAATCCAATTTTATTTACTTTAAGGTCCCTATTAATGATAATTATTTACAACCACTCTCTTCGTTAAAACTATATTACATTTGGACTTATAGAATTTGGTAATGCTCAAAATTCCAATATCATCCACATTCAACTAGTATTCTCTAAACACAAAATCCTTGGTTTAATAATAATGGTTATTAGTAATCGAGGTGCTCATACCGAAAACTTTGACATTGAGTTAGCTATAGTTGACCATGAAATTAACCTCATATAATTGAGAAGACGAGTTCTCTATTGAATAGGTTTCACTTCCAATACTTCAAGTCAACTCAATTATAGTCATTAGATGGACCCTATGTCTCGATTTTACTATAATCAAAGTGGAGTTTCCATATTGAAGTTTTGTAGTATTCTCAAGTCATGAGAATTGTGTAATATGTCACATCAATATTTTTTGTTTGACTTTAGTAATATTAAACAATTGAAACTATCGAGTGAGTCATTCTATGGTTCTCCAATAACTTTCCGTATGAAACCACTTGGTAGCCCCCCAATAACCATGAGTAATACACTGCCTAACATTTGGAGAGTGTTATATATTATAATATCAATGAATGTATCGATATCCAATATAGATACGTGTAGACTAGGAATATTTAAAATATATGTTTATTTTTATTATGATAAAGTTGTCATGATTACAACACATTGTAATTACTACCACAAAACATATCATTCATGGATTTTCTGTTAAATATGTGTAAATTATTTTAATTTATTAATTAATATAACACATTATATCAAGTATATAATAGAAAGGAAAACACCTTTTAGTTTGAATGAGATATTACTATAGGGTTATTAATTTACAGTAAAGTATAGAATTTCTCCTAGGGAACACTCTTAACTCTACCGATCTCCCACTTAGGGCTAATTATGGAATCTTGATCCCATCCCTTAATTGATGAGAACTAACCGAGCTAGTCCATTTGTGAACGGATTTGAAAGTTGTTATACACCAGATCAACGATGGCCAAATATATAGATACAGAATTGAAGCACGGTAATCATAATAGCAGCAATATAAATATAATAGCAATGGGAATAAATAGTAAAGTAAACCAAGAAGAAATCACAATAAAGGTTTTAAGCCAAGTTTTGATGTCGATCGTCATATATTCTTGTATGACTTTTATCCTCTTTTGTACTATGTACCTTTACGTTTATTGCACCCCACACCTCTAGGCACCCCAAAAATCGGACATGACTAGAAGCAGGTGGTCGGGTGAAATAAAAATCCATAACATAGCAAAGAGATTAAGGCAACAACATAAAATGATTAAAATATTACAGTGGAAGGAAACTTTCACTAGTTATAAATTAATAGCAAAACAGCTTCATTAAAAACAACATTATCCCAAATTTACTTCTGAAACCAAAAGTATCAAGTAGTCTCCACTTACAATACAGGTCCCCGTATATAGAGTAAAGTACGGAAAAGAGAAACGAAGTACATGAAACAAAAGAAACAAATGATGAAGATAACAACTGCTACAATGACCCTCCAAGCTACAAAGAACTGCAACCTAGACCCGCCCTCCTATGATTTGGGGATAATAGGAAAAATAGTAACGGGTCAGACATAAAGTCAGGTGAATGGGAAATAAAATGCAACAGAAAGAATAAAACAGCTTAATTCCATATCTTCCCCGGATATCGCAGAGGGTGAAGACCTTCCCTTATCCAAAGTGTCAGTCCTCCGAAAGAGAGCCCCCAGCTGGGTCGACTGCGCATAAATTTGAAAAAAGCTTTGCTTTAATCTTTCTCCATTTGATTCTTGTAAATTCCCCAATTTGCTTGAAATATATAGATAATTTAATTTGGTAGAGATTTGTTATTTCATAGAGAAAAGGAGGAAGAATAAAACACACTAATTTTACTGAAGAATTATGGCGATGGCTGAATAAGAGATTAGGTTTAGGTTAGATGGTTTATTTACAAATTTTTGAGTGAATATAATCCATTTGATTATTCTAGATTAAATATCGTTCTTTCATACACTTAATGGTTATCCATTCTAGCCCATACACATCACTCAACCAATAAAATTTAGCCATCTCATCTTATTACATCACTGGAGCGAACGGGAAGCCGCCACATGTCAGAAACAATGTTGAAATACGTAGGAAAATTGCTAGAAACGAACCAGCTAAAAGAAAACATCGCTTCAGATTTTAGGCGACAACGGGACTTGATCGCTGGTCACTAAGGAAGTCAACATGCACCCTTACCATTTTATCAAATGTGCTTTTAATTTCTTTTTAATAATATTTCCCGTAAAATATCGGGGTGTTACAATGTTGAACTTATTTCTTTTTCTCTTTTTGATTCTAATATACATACAAGTAAGCTTGGAGGTTCTTTAATATAATTGTATGGCTGTTGTCCTTAAAATTTAGCAAAAGAGGTTCTAACATTCTCTCCCTTTTTGATTATGAGAACTATATAATTTTTTAAAAATATTTATTTTATATAAAATGATATTATAATATGATTAAAGCTCCCCCTACATATAATATCTCCCCATATCAATACGCATATGAATTTCTCCTCTTTTTTCATTATCAAAAAGGAATAAGAGCCAATGCATATTATATTTTAATAACTCCTGCTAGATATAACATTTTTATTAAGAAATAAATCTACATACTTTATATATATGTGAACTTTTTATATATAAAAGAAATAAGTGTCATAGATAAGTAAATAAAGCAATTTAACATTAATGCAATTTAATGAGTGTCTAATAGATATGTTAAATGTAAGCACAATTATACCCATTTTACGAAATAAATATAGGGTTTACGACTTATGAAATCATATCCAGTTGGATGTGGTTGATCCCTTAAAAATATAATTTTCATTGTAAATCACAGTGTTATAACAATTGCTAATTTATAATTGTCTATAATGATTGGTTAGAGTAGTAGGAATCCATATATCAATATTAATTGTCGTTGATTAAGTATTCAAAGAATATTCTCTATTTTCAAGTAAAATATTATCATGACATGAAGTGGTTTAGAACTATTTCTATTTTTAGTACCAGTATTAAAACGCGTATACATGAATGCATATCTAGTAATATTTTTGTGTTTATCGCACTTATAGCCTAAACTATTTCTATTATTGGGAACTTTAGTATTTATCATTAAGGAAGATAAATCATCTTTTCCTTTATTGAATTTTGTAACTTTCTCATTTAGTTTGTCAAAATTCTCTTCAAAGTCGCAAAATTTCCTTTACAAAATAACATTATTTTCTTTTAAAAGCTTGCATTCTTTAATTAAATCTAAATTTCTAGCGTTCAAAGCACTATTTTCTTTTTTAAGAAATAAAATTTAGAACCGGATTCATTTAAAGATTTTTCTTAAAATATAATTTTATTTTGAAAAGATTCATATTCATTTAAAAGAATAGCATTATTATTAATCAAAATCTCATTTTCTTTTAAAAGGAAATTATTTTGGGTAACAAGTTCTTTAAGGGTACTTTCAAAAGTTCTAGTTTGTTTTACTAAGTAATCATTTTCTTCCTTTAATTTATCATATTTAAATTCATAATCATTTAACTTCTATAAAGCAACATTATTGCCCTTTTATAACAATTTAATTTCTTTTAAATAAGCTATCATGTGATGTTAAAAGATCATTATAAATAGAATCATTGTGTATCGATTTTGATTTGAGTGCAGCCACATTGCACATGTATTGAAATTTAATTTTCAATTTGTTGTTTTTAGAAATTTGCTTTTCTCGATAGTCTTTGAGCCCTGATTAGATCTTCTCTTTCTTTCCATTGTTCTAGGATGTTGTTACGATCAGTAGAACGTCATGCTCTAATACCAAATGAAAGTCGCTATGTGGATTGAGTAATATGAATAGTTCTACTAAACTAAAAGATAAATAAAATTCGTTATGCACTAGATAGACGATGGCCAAATATATAGATACATAATAAACGCGCAGTAATCACACCAGCAGCAATATAAATATAATTGCAGTGGGAATGAATAGTAAAGTAAAACAAGAAGCAATCACATTAGAGTTTTTATACTGGTTTGAAATTCCCGTTCTACGTCTAATCCCAGACTCCTTTTTAAATTAACTAACAAATGTCCTCACTTACCCTAGAGGAATAGGTTTTACAAACCACTTGAGCTGTTGAACATGATTTCTATATTGCAAACCGCCTAAGCTGGCAAATTGGACTTCATTCGTTAAAAACTCCAACCGAACTTCGACTACAAATGGTTGTAAGTTTCTTGATTGATTTTGTTCTAGATAACATAGATAAGTCTATTAAGTACACCATTCATATAATCTCCTTGAGATGATGATTTGAACGTATAATTGTAGGAATTGAGTTATTAAGAATATTTGCAATTAACAAGTGCGTATAAATTAGAATGATCGAAAGAATTGATTCTTGGTTAGTGTAAAAGTAAATTCTTTACTCTATTTATAGATTTGAAAAGCTAATTGAATAGTAGTAATCAATGGAGAGAACTATTTAAAGCAGGGAATACAACTGCTGAAGAAGAGGGGATATTCTTTTCAGAAATTCAAATGAAAAAATTGGCTATGGGCATCCAAACGTTTGGATATCTTGTACCAGATGTTTGGATTGCAATATAGACATCTATTATAAAAAAATCCATACATCTAGATTAGAACTAAAAAGTTCTTTTTTTCGTTTAAATGTACACGGACGTCTAAGAAGAAAAATGCCAGACGTCTAAAGTTGAACTGTTTTGTTCATTTACTATGAAATATTATATTTTGACTATTTTCTTTGAATAAATATGCATTATAAAATAATTATATTGCAAATATGATTTCTCAAAATATTTTTTTTGTGCATGCAATCATTAAATTGGAGATTGTACATAAAATCTAGACCGACAAAAATTTAGATATAAAACCTTTTTTTTTCCTTCTATTTCAGCTCGGCTTTGATGTCGATTGTCATATCTCCTTGTATATACTTTTAACCTCTCTTGTATTGTCTACCTTCATATTGAACTTATTTGTTTGTCTCTTTTTGATACTTATATGTTTGTAAGTAAGCTTAGAGATTCTTTGGTATAATTATATAGTTGTTGTCATTAAAATCCGACAAGATGGGTTCTAATAGGATCTGCTATATTAGTTAATTATCCACTCCATAAATCAACTCACTCTAACGTAGGTAAACTATCTTTATCTCATGGAACTATTCAGAGTATGTTTCTCGACTTCTAACAAGCTATCATCATGACATTGTTATCGTAACTAATGACATAGTATTCTTAATCACCCATAGCTCAGTTATAATTTTGTATATTTATATTTATTAAATACTTTTATTGTGGTGCTATTTAAGGTGATATACTCAGCCTTTTCATTGAATCAGCCACAACCTCTTGTTTGAAACATTTTAAACTTAAATCTCCTTAACTTAGGTTTAAACATAAATTTAATATTGACATATTATACTCAATATCGCTTATGAAGTTTGAGTTTGAATACTCCTTCATAAGGAATTTATTGTTCTTTAAACAGTTCTCTAGTACTTTGTAAATACTGAGAACACTCTAAACTACCATTTAGTGATCTTAATTTGGATTTGATATTTGCTTAATGTATCAAAACATTAGGTAAATATGATATTGTTGATAATACAACATGTATGATAACTCTTATTGCCAATGCATAAGGAATCCATCATACGTGCTCCATATTAAACATTTTTATGGTGTTAGTGCATATGTTTTTGGGACATTCCCAAAATCATTTATACTTATTGTAAAAGGTATCATTTGCAAGTCTAATGTTGAGTACTAAACAACTAAACTATAAAGGTTTTAACTTAAGCGCATCATTAATAATCATAAGTTTGATGTTTACGTTTTACCTTAGAAACATCAATATACCTTTTTATTCTTATAGACACACGCTTCCTTTACATATTAACTGAAAATCAAAATATTTTATATTTTTGTCAAAATACTTTTCAACTTTGATGTTTGTCGAATGATACTTTTGTATCCATTCTTGGATCATATCAGAAAATCCATAATATAAATACCACTCCCATTGAATTCAATACATTTTGCTTATTATGTGCAAATAGTCTATTCTAAATTACTATTTAGAATTTCTTGTTTTAATATGAATGTGACCAAACAAAAAGTCGTACCAGCGATAATTTTATAAGTGAAATCTAGATTAACTTAAGCATGTTGAATGGTAGATCACTTAAATTAATCTTGATAGCTGGAATTTACGATGTTATTCATATGAACATTTCTCACCATATTCTAATTGCGTTGGTTTTTGAAACACCCCACTCCTCTTAGCATACCCAAAAGGACACATTAAAAGATGTGGTGCGTTGTAGGTATAACTAAAGCTGGTAGAGACTAAGATTCACAAGTGAAAATGATAGATAATAACACAACGGAAGTAATTAAAAACAATAAGTGATTTTAAAAATTAATACTTCATAAATACTTTAGACAAACGACATGTGTTCCAAATACCAAATACAATTGTCTTATGAAAATAAAATCTCAGTCTCATCAGAAAAACAAGAGTACAAACTCAAACTATCCATCAATACAGTGCCAGTACAATAAAAGAACCAAAAGCTAGAAATAAAAAGAAGGAATACATGATAAGGTCTCCAAGATGCTGCGGTCTATTTCCCTTGCCCCAGATTGCCTATGGAGGAGAAAAAAGGGAAAATAGAGGAGTAGGTCAGACTAAAAGTTTGGTGAATGATAGTGATTACTAGAATCTTTAAGAAACATAAAAATAATAGACCTTACAATAGTTCTAGTATATAAAAAGAAACAAAGGGAATAGGAAGAAAGACAAAGCTGGAAATTAATATGATTGGTTAACTTTGATTGTTTGCACTTGTTTTTTGTAGCTACTTAGATTAGGCTGAATCCATAATTCTGCCCTTTGATCGGCCTGCTACTTTATAGAATCTACTGTGGACCGGATGCTAAAGCTCCCTACGTAGTAGACATTGGTGCCTATGAAAGGGGCACACTAAGCGTTTAGAATTCATAACGATTACCAAGCACCCAAATGGAAGTCGTACGCATAACCGCCACCATGCTCAAGTTATCAGTTGTTCCACCTAATGAGTCTTCTTATTACCTCAAGCTTTAGCACAAGCATGCATCTCGTCTCACTTTGAGATTATATGAGTCACCTCGTCTCACTTCAGGCTTATGTGAGACACTTCGTTTCACTTCAGGGTTATGTGAAACACCGTGTCCATAGAAATAATAGGGGAAATGTTATTGTTATGGCCTGTCATCCCAACAATATCTAGTTATGCCCCCTTTGCCTAATTCCCCATAATTTGGGTTTGACTTATTTTCCATTTACTACCGTTATTAAGATAAGTGTGCCCCTCGTCTCACTTCAGGATTATGTGAGACACCTCGTCTCACTTTAGGGTTATGTGAGACACCTTATTTCACTTAAGGGTTATGTGAAACATCATGTCCATAGAAATAGGGGAATGTTATTTAGTACAGGTCCTACTTTAATTCATTGCCTATTAACTTAGATAAATTATTTAAATAAGATTTTACCTTTGTTCTTACTATTTGTGCTTATTACTTATCCTAAGTCATAAAATAAGCCTCACTCTATTCTATTTCATATTATAACCTGCGTTATAATCATGCTTGTTACTTAACCCAAAGTCTAATTGTAAAAATAAGCTTCTCTCCTCTTATACTCCTTTTAGTTGTAATTCTAAGTTATAACTAGGCCAATTATCTTTAGTTAGTCCAGTTCTAACATCAATCTCATAATTAGGTTCAATTTCAATCTTAATTCCATTTCCATTACAGTCTTTACAATTTACATCTTATCTTCTGTTATTTCAGTATTCTTGTAATTTTAATCCATATTCGCATTTAATTTATTCTAATCCATACGCAAAGAAGAACTAAAAGTAAATAGAAGACAATCAACAACGTAGGAAAAAGACATAAATAACGCATAAATAACAGTAAATAAATTAAAATACTGTAAATAAATGGAAAAGCAATAATTAACAGAAATAAACTAAAATTAATTGAAAAGAATAGCTAAAAGAAATTGATTGAAAATAATTCTAAAAGCTATAAATAAACTACTAAAAAGGTTATACCAAAAATCGTAGTAAAACTATAACTATTGGAAACCTTATTATTTTAAATTACTTAAAGAAATCTAAAATAACTATAGTCACTCACCTATGGTCCTAAGCTCTTCCCTTTTGGTCTTCTCGGATCCACTTGAGGGTATTAAAATATTTTTATTAAAAAGATTCTCTCCTTGAAAAATTATTCCTTTAGGATCCTTCCTGAAAAAGTGAACCCAAGTGGAGAAAATCTAAAATGAGAAAAAGTGTTAGGCCTAGGGTCTTATTTATAGGGGTAGAAGTGGATTTTAGACCGTTGGATTTGGAGGTTGAATAAGATGCAACCACGTCATAGGCTGAATAGGAGCCGTCGGATGGAAGCACGAAGGGACCAAATCAGGCTAAGGAATGAAAAATACGTGTTCGAAAACCTCTGGAACAAAGAAAAATTTCTTTGTTCCATACCCATAGGCGGATCGACCGCCCCTCTCCCTAAATCGACCGGCCGATCGACCTAAGGCATGGTCGACCTAGCCTATCTTATTTTATTTTATTTTATTTTTCTTTATTTTTTTAATTCATAACTTGCTCATATTAGCTTGGATTCTAACGTTCTGTATATGGAAATTGACCAGAAAATTACCATGGACACAATGGTGCAACTCCCCGTGGCTCAATTCTGATAATTTCACAAAGTTATTTTATTATTTCATTAATAATGAATTTATTATTATGGGTTAAATTTCGGGTTGTTACATTCTTCCCTCTTCAAGGGATTTCATCCCCGAAATCTCTAAGGATAAAAGAATGAACTAAATTTTTTCATCAAGTTCTACAACTAACTACTCAATCATTATCCATTCATCCATTGCCCTTAAGTTTTTCTAATGCAGTTTATGATACTTATGCAATTAGTGTAGTGTAGTGTAGTGTAGTGTAGATGTCCCTAACTAATGCAAAAGAATAGGTGGTCCACTAACTCTGTTGACCTCCTTTTATGCAGTCATGTCCGTGCCATGTATCCAAATGAATGCAAATTCCCTAATGATAACTAATAGTTCTATATGCATACTACAAAAATCTTCCAAATGCATCAATCATATGAAAATCATTCATTTTTAGCAACCATGGAAAATAGGATAAAAATGCGCACACATCCATATGCATATGCTCTAGTGTCCTAGTTAGGCTGTTCTCTAAGAGATTATAGTGCCCAGTATAAGTATATGCGTCCATAGCATCCACGAGCAAACACTTGCAAACCACTAGCATACATCATACATAACAGGTACTATTAACATGTTTACATCAAACCATACCATACATATAGGTTAAATCCTAAGTTCGACCCTCCCAAAGGATAATAAAGGAAAGAATCTGTTCAAAACTAAAGATGGAAAATAGAAAATTCTGAAAATTGCTATCGAAAAGATGGGAATAGGAAGTATGAATTTTCTCTTTAGTCTCCCACGAAGCTTCTGCAACATCGTCTCCCCATTGCACCTTTACTAGCGGAAACTCCTTATTCCTCAGTCGCTTGGTGCCTCTTCCAACAATCTTCGTGGGGATATGATGAACTAATGCTTCCTTATCTACCTCCACCTCATCCAACTGACTAGGCTCTACGACCTCCGCTGAGTCATGTAAGCACTTCCGCAAGTGCAAAATGTGAAAAACATCATTCACTCCTGTGACACTTTCTGGTAGCTTCACTCGGTAAGCCATCTTCCTAACTCTCTCCATGATAGGAATTGGTCCAACAAATCTGGGGGCTAACTTTCCATTTGATCCAAACCTTACCACCTTTCTAAGTGGGGATACTTTGATAAAAACTAAGTCTCCAAGCTCAAATTTAATGCCTCTCTTCCGCTTGCCTGCATAAGGTTTCTGCCTGTCTTGAGCTATCTTCATCCTTCACCGAATCAAACCTACATTCTCCAATGTCTCCCTCACCACATCAGGCCCAAGCAACAACTTCTTTGTAGACTCCATCCAACATGAAGGTGACCTACAAGGTCTCCCATATAAAGCCTCGAATGGTGCCATTCCTATGCTTGCTTGGTAATTATTATTATACGCAAACTCAACCCATGGAAGATGCTCTTCCCAAGTTCCTCCAAAGTCCAAAATGTACATCCGTAGCGAATCCTCAAGCACTTTATCCACTCTCTCCATTTGGCATCTGTCTGTGGGTGATAGGTCGTACTCAACCTAAGTTGTGTCCCTAGCGCCTCCTATAAGCTTCTCCAAAACTCACTAGTGAAAATGAGATTTCTATCGCTTACTATGCTAGAGGGAACTCCATGTAGTCAGACTATCTCTCAAACATATAGGGATGCCCGATAAAATGTCGTCCTCTTGCTCTTAATAGGAATGAAGTGGGCACTTTTGGTCAAACGATCTACTATTACCCAAATTCTAGTATTCCCCTTTCTAGAACGTGGTAAACCATCTATGAAATCCATCGAAATGCTGTCCCATTTCCACTCTGGCACATCTAAAGGCTGAAGTAATCCATTGTGTTTTTGTTGCTCTACCTTAACCCTTTGGCATACAAGACACTTAGCTACGAACTCTGCCACATCCTTCTTCATGTGTTTCCAGTAAATAATCCTCTTTATGTTCCTATACATTTTGTCACCACCCGGATGAATAGTCATACCGGAATGGTGTGATTTCTCTAATACTGCTCTCAACAAGTCACTAGTGCGGGGAACACAAAGCCTTCCATCTCTCCTAAGCTGCCCCTGCTATCTATGGAATAACGTTGGAGATGTTTATAGACCTCTCCTCGGCTAATCCTATCCATAATGTCCATGATTCCAAATCCTCTCGCTGCCTTAAGAAAATCTAATCCATAAGGGTAGGCCTCACTTCAGGCGTAGCTAACAATCCAGGGGTAATGTCCATAGAGGGTTTAAAATCAAAAGTAGAAATAAACTCCAAGCTCCTACACTCTACGAACAAAGGACTAAGGGTTGCCTTCTTCCTACTTAGTGCATCCACAACCACATTACCCTTGCCAAGGGTATAAGCTATCTCAAAATCGTACGACGCTAAAAACTCCATCCACCGCTGCCTCCAGTTCAAATCCTTCTATGAGAATAGGTACTTCAATGACTTATGGTCAGTGAAAATCTCAAACCTCTCTCCAAGCAAATAGTGCCTCGAAGACTTGAGTGCAAAAACTATGACATCTAACTCCAAATCGTAGGTAGGGTAGTTCTTCTCATGCATCCTCAACTGCTACTACCATAACATACTACCCTCCCTTCTTGCATCAACACTGCTCATAAACCCATCCTACATGCATCAGTGTATATAGTAAAAGGCTTAGCTCCATCGGGTAAAACTAACACCGGTGCACTAGTAAGGGCTCTCTTAAGCTTGTGAAGGAATCCTCACAATTCACATCCTACATGAATGCTTTATTCTTCTTAGTAAGGCGCGTGAGTTGTGTCGAAATCTTAGAAAAGTTTCTAATGAACTTCCTATAATAGTTGGCCAATCCTAGGAAGCTCCTAACTTCAGTGACATTCTTGGGGGCCTTCTAATCTTGCACTACCATCACCTTAGTGGGGTCAACAGCCAAATCTTCCTTCAAGACTACGTGCCCCAAGAAACGTACATCTCTCTCCAAAAGCGATACTTCGAAAACGTAGCTCTCAAATGATGACTACGAAGTGTGCGAAGAACTTCCTCTAAATGAACAGCATGTTCCCCATATTCTTGGAAAATACCAAGATGTCATCCACGAATACCACCACAAACTTATTTAGGACCTCTCTAAAGACGCGGCTCATCAAGTCAACAAAGTAGGCCAGGGCATTGGTTATCCCAAAAGGCATAACCAACCACTCATAAAATTCGTCTAGAGTCCTAAACGCGGTCTTATCTATGCTATCATCGGTGACCCTAAGCTGATGGAATCCTATGGCTAAATCATGCTAGGAGAATACCGAAGGGCCAACTAACTGGTCAAAAATATCATTAATTCTAGGGAGGAAATATCAGTTCTTCTTTATGAGCTTATTTAATTCCCTATAATCAACACAAAGTCGAAGAGAACCATCCACCTTGGTAGCAAAGACGATTGGTGCTTCCCACTCCGTTATGCACCTCCTTATGAAACCCTTCTCTAAAAGCTTATGGATCTGCTTGCTCAATTCCTTACTCTCCCTAGGTGCCATGTGTCCTACAAGTAATTCTACTGGCTTAGCATTCTCGGTCAAATAAGTCCTGAAGTCAATCTCTCTCTTAGGGGGTAGTCCCCTAACCTCCTTAAAGATGTTTGGAAAATCTCTGACGGTAGAAACCGAGCCTAGCTCTGTTGAAGATGAATCGAGGGAATATAGGAAACTCAACATGACTGACCATTGCGGGTCGCAAGAAACCTCGAGAGTCCTACCGATGCATGTCTCTAGTCTAATGACTCTCCTCTCGCAGTCTAATATAGCTCCATATGTGGATAACCAATCCATCCCAAAATCATCCCATACCCTGAAAATCCCAAAACATAGGCGTCGCGGTCGAATTCTACGCCTAGGATAAAAAATTTCAAACCCCTACAAAGAATTGATAAGTGTGTCAATTCTCTTATAGGGTTTGAAACAACAATGGGCTCTACTACTAAAGAAATGTCTAAATGCAAACAATCCACGAGAGAACTAGAGATAAAAGAGTGTGATGCTCCAAAATCGAATAGAGTTCGAATGGCAAAATAAAAAATAGTAATCAAAACTTCAACTATGACTTTCCTACCTCTACCTGGAATGCCGCATGAAGGTGCTGCGTCTAACGCTTGAATCTAGCAACCGGTGTACTAGCTCCCTATTCCATCTTATGGGGGAAATTCCTACTTAAGTGACTGGGCTCTCCGTAATTAAAGCACTTTCCCTTCATCTTATCCCTCTTGCAATCCCTGGCGATATGTCTCATAATTCCATAGCTACCACACTTTAATCCTTTCTTAATCTGCTTCTGAGGGCCATCGCCTTTGTTCTTCTCTTTATTGTTCCTCCACCATTTCTTATACGGACCTTCTGACTTAGTAACTTCCTTTGACTCTCCTTCCTTGACTGCATCAGACATAAGCACCATCTCCACCAAAGACTCATAAGTAGCTCCCATCGGCACGTGAGTCAACAACAATCTCTAAAGGGGCTAATTCAATCCCTTCGCAAACTTTATAGCTTTCTTGTGCGGCATATTCACCAACTCCACTCTAAATCGTGACAATTCATTGAACTAATTGATGTACTCCTTCACCGACAAACTTCCTTGCTTCAAATTAGTAAACCACTCTAACTGAACACTCTCCTCTGCTTGAGGCAAAAATTTCCTATCCAACTACTCCCGAAATTCATTCCATGTCACCTCCCTTCGTTCTAACTCTATGACCTCCCACCAGTACATAGCCTCCTCTTTCAGCTGCCGAGATGCTAGCTGAACTCGTTGCTGATCATCCAATTCTAATATTCTGAATATCCTCTCTGTGTCTCTAAGCCAAGCTCATGCCTCCACAAAAGTCTCCTTATCCGAAAAAGTCTTTCCATCCAAACTCGCAAAATCCTTACAATGCTTAGAGAAATTGGCGGCGGCAAGTGGGTTGATGGGATTCCCACCTGCTGGTGCTGGATTGGGCGCTTGCTCATGCACCTTTGGATTCGTGGCTTGTAGACATCTACGAAACTAGGTTGGGACTGGAATGATGTAAGGAAGGTTCGGGGAATCCGCCATTCTACGAAAAGAAAAGGATAGTTTAGGAAAGAGTCGAAGTAAGATTGAACTGGACTTTCGAGGG
This sequence comes from Allium cepa, assembly GCA_030765085.1. Classification (NCBI taxonomy): domain Eukaryota; kingdom Viridiplantae; phylum Streptophyta; class Magnoliopsida; order Asparagales; family Amaryllidaceae; genus Allium; species Allium cepa. Next base: position 292,292,396 of record CM060941.1, on the reverse strand, counting down.
GATTTTTATAAAAACTCTTTTATAATTACTTTTAAGAGTTCTTTTCTATAAAAAAAACCTTAAAGCAAGTTAAAAAAAATACTTTATTTTTTAAAATAATTTTTTAGGAATCCTGTAAACTTAGGCTCTGATATAAAATGAAACACCTCATACCCCTTAGTATATCTAAAAGGACACACTAAAAGATGTGGTGCGTTGTAGGTATAACTAAAGGTAGCAGAGACTAAGATTCACATGACCAAATGATAGATAATAACACAGCGGAAGTAATTAAAAACAAAAAGTGATTTTAAACATTAATACTTCATAAATACTTCAGACAAACCATATATGTTCCAAATATCAAATACAATTGTCTTATGAAAATAAAATCTCAGTCTCATCAAAAAAAAACAGAGTACAAACACAAACTTTTTCTCAATACAGTGCCAGTACAATAAAAGAACCAAAAGCTGGAGATAAAAAGAAGGAATACATGATAGGGTCTCCAAGTCTCCATGAAGCTGCGATCTTTCTTCCTTGCCCCTGATTGCCTATGGGTGAGCAAAAGGGGAAAATAGAGGAGTGGGTCAGACTAAAAGTCTGGTGAACGATAGTAATTACTAGAATGTTTAACCAGAGTAAAAGTAATAGATCTTAGAACAGTTTTAGTATATAAAAGGAAACAAAGGGAATAGGAAGAAAGACAAAGCTGGAAATAAATACAAGTTAACTATTGCTAAATTAATATGATTGGTTAACTTTGATTGTTTGCACTTGTTTTTAGTAGCTGCTTGATTAGGCTGAATCCCCAATACTACCCTTTGATCAGCCTAGTACTTCATAGAATCTATTGTGGACTGGATGCTAAAGCTTGCTATGCAATAGACATTGGTGCCTACGAAAGGCACACATATGTGCTTAGAACTCACAACAATTACTGAGCACCCGAATGGAAGTCGTACGCGTAACCGCCACCATGCTCATGTTACCTATTGTTCCACCTATTGGGTCTTCTTGTTACCTCAAGCTCTAGCATAAGCATGCCCTTCGTCTCAATTCAAAATTACGTACGACACCTCGGCTCACTTTAGGTTACGTGAGATACCTCGTCTCACTTTAGGGTTATGTGAGACACCTCGTTTCACTTCCATTATTTTAGTCTTAATTTCATTTTAATTATAGTCTTTACAATTTACATCTTATCTTCCACTATTTTAGTATTCTTATAATTTTAATCCATATTCATGTTTAATCTGTTCTAATCCATACGCGAAGAAGAAGGAGAAATAAAGAAAACTGAAAACAGAAGAAAATCCAAAGAGTAGGAAAAAGATGTAAATAATGCATAAATAACAGTAAATAAATTAAAATACTTCAAATAAACTGTAAATAAAAGGAAAATCTATAATTAACGAAAATAAACTAAAATTAACTGAAACGGAAATCTAAAAGAAATAGATTGAAAAAAATTCTAAATGCTGTAAATAAACTATTAAAAAGGTTATCCCAAAAACCATAGTAAAACTACAACTATTGGGAACCCTATTATTTTAAATTACTTAAAGAAATATAAAATAATTACAGTCACTCACCTATGGTCCTAAGTTCCTCTCTTTTGGTCTTCCCGGTTCCACTTGAGGGTATTAAAATAATTTTATTAAAAAGATTCTCTCCTTGGAAAATTATTTCTTTTAGGATCCTTCTTGAAAAGGTGAACCTAAGCGGAGAAAATCAAGAATGTGAAAGATTGTTAGGCCCAGGGTCTTATTTATAGGGGTAGAAGTGGATCTTAACCGTTGGATTTGGATTGAATAGGATGCAACCACGTCATAGGCTGAATAGGAGCCATCGGAAGGAAGTATGAAGGGACCAGATCAGGCTGAAGAATGAAAAATACGTGTTCGAAAACCTCTGGAATGAAGAAAATTTTCTTCATTCCTTACCCGTAGGCGGGTCGCTTGACCACCCCTCCCCCTAGGTCGACCGGCCAGTCGACCTAGGGAACGGTTGGGTCAAACTTTACCTGTAACATCCTGATATTTTATGGCATTCACATCCGCACATGTCGGACTTGAATTGTATCAGATTGTTAATTTATATTTGGCAAAACTCAGCATATACAGTAAATAAATAAATCATAGAATTATAGACACAAAGTAGTATAATAATAAGCAGTGGAAACAAAAGAATAGTAGTTCATGAAGCTACCATATATATATAACAGAGTTAAAAAAGATACAACAGAAGTCTCGAATACATAGAATTCTCAATACAATAGTCAAATACAAAATCTAAATATATCACCGAAGTCAACTGAATAACTGAAAGCTTAATAGATGTAGATGGATCTCCAAGCGAGGATCCAACTCCATGGTAAGTCTCGAATGTTGTGACACTCAGTCTGACTCAAGCGTAAAGCAAAACACAAAACACTCGAGTCAGGATTAATATTCTTATACCAATAAATCCAACTCAAGTGAAATATCAACTGAAATACAAGTAATTTAAAGGATGTTTGGGATAACCATCCTCTAAGGATCCGTGGAACTATCTACTATGTAGTAATATACGCTATTATAATAATGTCAGTAGTAAAGTAAACTATTAAAATAGCATCAAGGCATTACCCATATCCACCTTAACACATTTTATAATGCCATAGCCTATACAGTACCGTAATACCCCGTAAACTGGAGCTACCGGAGGGCACTCCATAGGTACGACACAAAACAAACTCGTAATGGTCTCGATATGGTAGGTGACACGGCACAACTACGCAATGCCAGGGTGGATATACCAATTACACTTCCGGGCTGGTGGTAAGCAAAGCCGCAACAATCGCCCACCTCGATCCACACTCTTAAAAATCTGAAGGTGCAACCAATCAATCACAAAGTAATAGAATGGCAAACGATAAAGTGTGTCCGATCGGAGGAGCTACCTCACTTGACTCGTCAACTGCTCCTATTTTAGCTACCTTAAGCTAACTCACGGGAGTAGGGTCCATGTATATACCTCAAATAAAATGTCACCACCATCCTACTTCATTTTGGAATCTCCACCATATACATAGTTGTTAAAGTGGTTTTCGGTATTGGCGGAGAGTATGACAATAACCGATCCCGGTCTCTTTAACAACCAATTGTTATTAATACCGTGGTCATATCAAAATATCATATCTTTTCAAAACCATATCAATACGATATCATCATTCCCTGAAAATATATCCATTTCAAAAAATCATAGTACTTTCAAAAATTATAACACTTTCAAAACCATACACTTGAAATCATAACACTTTGAAAATCATAATACTTTCCTTTTAATCGGTTCAGATGTAAATAATAGTATATGTAATAAACTAGTTTATATAATAAAATAATTAGTATGTTAAAATAGTTAAAATTTAAAATAGTTTAAAATAAAATAAATTATAAAGAAAAATATTAGAATAGTTTCAAATATAATTTAAAATACTTTATATAATAAAAATAGTTTCCTCAAATTTCACAAATCGATTCAATCAACTAAAATTCCAAAATCCCATTTAAACCAAATCTCAGTTCTTCCATTGCAATTCAAATCTCAATAAACCATTTATATCAACTTCAAATATAGATTTGAATTTCAAAAATAAACCATTTCGATTTCAATAGATTTCAAAGATTTAAATATTCAAATATACCAAAACTAAATTTGGCAGTTTCATATATATGTATCAAATTCACTTCTACTATTTAGTTTTGAAATATTTACTTAGTCATTCCAATAACATTTAAATAAAACTTCAAATTACAAATTACATAAAACTAAATATACCATTTCAGTTTATGTAAATTTGAAAATATTCATTTAAATCAATTTTAATCAAAAATCAAGTTATAAAATCATACTTTAAAATTTCAAATTTAATAAATTCAAAATCAATTTATTTGAGTATAATTCTTAAATAAATAAAATTTGAAACCAATTTCTATTTATCTTTCTAACCTTAATTTAATAAAAATTGTTATAAACTCTATATTTGAAAATATAATTTTAAATAAATTCTTAAACATATTATATATTAATTAAATCAACTTTATTAAATTAAATCTTATTATTAAACTTATTTTACATCAAAACTTAATTTATATGTAATTTAAAATGGTAAAATTATAAGTAAATTCTTTAAATTTGTAATTTCAAAACTAACTTATAAATTTTGAATTTCCAAACATATAATTTTGAAAATCTAAAAGTTAAACCTTTATAAAATAACATTTGTGTGTGTGTGTATATATCTTAAAATCAATATTTAAATAAAACCATATATTTCCTTTCAAAACCATGGAAATCATTTTCAAAGTATTTATATATAGACCAACGGTGTCTGTATATAATTTTCTATCCTATGGTCAAGTGATACGAATATTTATCATCTCAATCCGCAATTTAAATATATATACGGGTATATATCATTTCAACCTGCAAGCCCAAAGTTCAATTCAATGAAAATCGCCTGGGTTTATCATTTCAATCCATCACGGTTTTCTCTTATTCTACAAGATCATTCAGGTATGTATCATTTCAACCCATAGGGAATTCCATACTAACAGGGAACTTATAGAGTGAAAACAGTTATGATAGTAATATAAGATATAGAAACAGGCATGTATCATCAACATAAATAATAGATAATGGTGTCAGATGTCAAAGGTGAACAGAAACAGATACTAGCATATATATAGCAATGAAAATAACTAACAGCAGCATATTTCAATTGTCGTTTCAATTAAAATCAAATTTAATAAATATAAGAACGATAATCATGAGTGATCTCCCACCTTTCGAGGCTAGAGGAGTTTGACAATAGAACAAGCTACGAATTCCAAAGCAAAGCAAGATTGGCACGAATTCGACGAATAAAGCTGATAAATAGGAATTGAAGAAATCAAATTAGAACTGGATTGATGAAGAGAAATTGTATCAGTGAACTTATATATAACCATGTATAACTATATATATAAATCATATCCTAAATTCACACATATATCAAATATATATATATATATATATATATATATATTTCAACAAATCATTGCTACAAATTAAAACACATATATAAAATCAAACATATAATCATAATATATTTGGAAATAAATACTTATATATATACCAATACAATATAAAAAAATTAAAGTGCTTAATTTGTGAAACATAACAGAAATGCGAGATAAACCTGGTGCAGCATATAACATTGTGTGTGTATATATATTCTATATTTTCCTTTTCTTCTTAACGGCAAGGGTAAATTAAAATGATAACCTATATTTATATAACCATATATAACTCAAATATATTATATATATATAAAACTGGCCTTTAAACTAATATGTAAACATACATACTTACTTTATTGAAATATAATTATATCAACAGACCATATATATAAATAACCTTATATGTGTATGAAACATTATATATATATATATATCATATAAATTCACATATAAAATCGAACAGGTAACTTTATAACAATAGATCAAAATATATAGAAATGTAAATTGGTCTTGTATATTCATATTTATATACAAACCAAAATGACCCTCATGTGTACACTTTTAATACCGAAGACTCATATAATATAGCACTGCACTTATATAATGACATAATTTATGTATATACATACTGTAACTTATTTATAGTAGACTATAAACAACAATTATGAAAAAAAATACATTTATAAACAAATATATATATATAACATCATTCTGTAAACAAATAAAACATATATCACAGGTTTATAACATAGTGTAACGAAACATAAAATATATGTGTACTGATATTTAAAATCAATAAACAATATATACATCACTGTAAGTATAAATATATAAACTGTAAAACTTATATGCCATAAACAAATAACATATATAACATATAATCCATATATAAACATATACAGATCATATATGTATAAGTATACCATTACTGCAGAGGGAAAATGGGCAAAACAAAGAGACGAGGCTGGGCGAGAGGTAGGTTGCTCGGCACAAGGTGGGAGCATGGGCTGGCCATGCAGTCGGGTGGCTTGCTGCGTGTTCAAGAAGGTTGGAGACTGAGGCAACATGTTGTTGATGAGGCAGAGGTGGTGGGTTGTGGCCGATGGGATGGGTAACTTGTGAAGTCGGTGCTCGGTCAAGGGAAGAGGCGGAAAGGGGCTGCCCTCGGTTGTCGGAGGTTAGCGCATGGGGAGGTGTGAGGATGAGGTGAGGTGCGGCAGGCCTGACAAAGGGAATGGATGCTGACTCAGCTGTGGTGGCTACACACGGCAAGGTGTAGGGCACGTGAGAATGGGGAGGAGGTGATGGTCGGAGTCTGCATTCGAGCGTGGGCTACTTCCATGCCCGGGCGAAGAGAGAAAGAGAGTCGGTTTCCAAGCACGGTGATGGGAGGTAGTTCGGAGAGAGGAGGCCAGAGGCAGATCTATGGTGGAAGGCGGGTTCGCTTAGCAGAGAAATTTGGTGTAATAGCAGTTTTGAGGTCATGGGTGAGCTGTGCTTGTGGTGAAGTAGATGTAAGTGGGAGGGGTTTGCAAGAGGCCAAATGAAAAGCTTTGACAGAGAAAAGAAAGGAAAAAATACGAAGTTAAAAATAAAGAGAATGTTAAAAGACGATCACAAATTTAGGGGAATAGTGAAAAGCTGAATACATTAATTTTAGATAGCTATTGGCTTGCACGGTAGGAAATGAAAAGATAGGAAACCAAAACACTCGGTTGTGGTACCGATACGTTAGGTGTTTCGTAGATTGCACCGCACACCAAACTCCGAAGTACACAAATAAGTATACTGCAAAGATCAGCATGAAGAGATGATCAAAACAGTATACAGATATTAGTGGTACGATCATCCAATCAAAATTCGATATTCGGTATCGAAAATGCTGCTAAAACATTGAAAATAAGATAAACGGAGCAATAGCAGTCCAAATTTTGAAGAAACGAAATATGACGTCTCACTTAGTATATATTTTACAAATTTATTACATAAAAATATTCAAGTTTGAAAAATATTTTAGTCACATCAAATATTAACTGATTTAAACTGAAATAGAATTACACAACAAAAATAAACTTCCATATTATTTGATGAAAATTCACCACTTGCTATATTTAAATAGGCGAACTCCAAATATTAAATTTTTATTTCTAAATTTTATTGTTTAAAAATTCACAAAATATCAGTTAATTACGTTATAAAAATCATTAAAATTAACGAGTCGTTACACCCTCTTCCACTCAAAACTTTTCGACCCTGAAATGGAAGGAGGTAGGAGAATAGAAACAACCAGAAAGAAAAATATATTGAAACACAAAAATAAACAATTAATTTAAACCATATAAATTTCATTTATTTTAAAATTGGTTTATATTCAATTAATTTGGTTTAAATCCATTTAATAAATAAATAATATTCATTTATCTTTATATTTTGATGATTTCAATTCAAGCTATTTCATTAAGTTGATTTAATTTCAAATTTATTAATGTTGTTTTAAATTTTCTTTCAAACAAAAATTAGGTAAGTTATATTAGAATGAAATTGGGTATTACACAAGTAAAAAATTTCCAGTTCAATTATTTCAAGTTTAAATATTTATTCAAAAATTAAGAGTTAAACTTCCGATTTTAGTTCAAACATTTTAGAGATAAATGCATCCAAATATATTATATACATCAGATCAAAATTTTAAAATCATATGCCTATATATACACACATCAAGTCATACTAAAAAAATTCAAATCAAATTTATTTTCCAAAAAAAAATGTAGCAAAGTTGTAGAATGGTCTCTCTACTCTGAAACTCGAAAATGAATCTCGATGATGCGGCCATCATCACCGAAATTATTTTCCAACGACAAAAGAAGAGTACCGATATAAATATTTTAAAAAAAAAATCTTTGAAAACGGTTTCTTTTTGAAAATAATTTTAAATAATACACCCTTAAATTTAAAAAACCAAATTTTCTAAAAATACCATAAATTTAATTCTTAAATCCTTGATTTAAAGTTATTTCAATTCCAAATAAATTTATAAACCATGTTTATATTTTCATTTATTTAATGCGGGAACAGTTAATGGTTTACAAAGTAACAAATGAAAATTAAATACTATCATTTCAAACAACCAATTTATTTAACAGATTATTTCAGAAAATTATACTTATATATATAATATAATCATACAAAAATTTATTGTGTTAGTTTGCTCTGTTCCGGTGTTTTGGAATTCCTATCGATAACGTTGATCAGACGAATCGATCGAGACACCAAATCAACTTAACAACTCAAACAACACAATATACAAAAAAAAATTAATATTGATAACAAATACACTCCCTCACTCGATTATTCAAAGATAGGCTCTAGAACAAAGTTAGAGATTCTAGTTCAAGAGGCTCTAATCAAAAAGAATTCTAACTCGAAGATAGGCTCGAAACGAAGATGAGATTGATTAAGTGGAAAAAGAGAAAAGATGGATATACTAAGATTAATCGCGGGTGACCTTAACCGAGTCAATCGAGACTTCAAGAATAAGATTGATGCAGAATTATGAGGCAAATCGACATTAAACCGCAAGAGATAGAATTCGAGCACAGCAAGAGACAGCAACATCTAAACCGAGGATATAGAAATTTTCGGTGAATCAATGCTATTGTAAAGGAGTTCACCCCTTTACAATCATACAGTGGAGTTATGGGATGCTCCAGAATTAAGGAAACACAAATAGGAAAGACAAGGATGGATTTCAGAATGAATGAGGAAGTTCCAAGAATCAAAGGAAACCCGAATCAAAGAGGAAGAACTCAAGCTCAAAAGAAGTGATTCTGTAATTAAATTTACTCTATATGTTGAGTTTTTCCTAAAACCAGAGCTCTAATACCACACGTAACATCCTGGAATTTCGTGCCATTCGCATCCGCAAAGGTTGGACTTGAATTGCTCAAAATTTAAAATTGTTAATTTATATTTGGCAAAACTCAGCATATACAGTAAATAAATAAATCACAGAATCACATATACAAAGTAATATAACAACAAGCAGCGAAAACAAAAGAATAGTGGTTTATGAAGCTACTATACATATAACAGGGTTTAACAAGATACAACAAAAGTCTCGAGTACATAAAAGTCTCAATACAATAGTCAAATACAAAATCTGAATATATTACTGGAGTCAACTGAATAACTGGAAGCTTAATAGATGTAGATGGATCTTCAAGCGAAGCTCCAACTCCAAGGTGAGTCTCGAATGCTGTGATACTCAGTCTGATCCGAGCGTAAAGCAAAACACAAAACACTCGAGTCGGGATTAACATTCTTATATCATTAAATCCAACTCAAGTGAAATATCAACTGAAATACAAGTAACTTAAAGGATGTTCGGGATAACCATCCTCCAAGGATCCGTCGAATTATCTCCTATGCAGTAATATACGCTATTATAATAATGTCTATAGTAAAGTAAACTATTAAAATAGCGCTAAGGCGTTACCATATCCCCCCTAACACATTTTATAGTGCCATAGTCTATATAGTACCGTAATACCCCGTAAACTGGAGCCTACCAAAAGGAACTCCATAGGTACGACACAAAACAAACTCGTAGTGGTCTCGATATGGTAGGTGACACGGCACAACTAGGCAATGCTAGGGTAGATATGACGACCCGGAATTTTTAAGCATTTAAAATTGGAATATTTAATTGGTTTTAAATATTAAATAGAGTAATTTTAACCTAAATTACGAATATCACAATTTAATTGATAATTAAATCATTGAATTAAATAATTTGAAATTGGGTAAAATGTCGAATCTGGAGTTTTAAGCCTGTTAATAATAATTTGAAGGCTTATAAAATTTATATCGATAATATGGAAAATAGTAAAGGTGTTAAAACTGAATTTGGTAGTGTTTTGTTCGGTTTTGAAATTTATATCGTTTAAACTGAATTTAAAAATAGCCTTCTGAGGCACAGTCTCGGAATCCGACGAAACCAGTTCCATTGGGTCTATAATATTGAATTATTATCGAATTTCAATTCTCGTAGTGATCGGAGTTGTTGTGTGAGCGTACGATATATAAACGCATTGAAAATTTTATTGAGACAATTGGAATTTAAATAATACACCATTCAAATCACAGCCGAAATAATTTCACATCAGAATGATTTTTTTTGCTTTCATTTTGTGGCCACTGTAGACAGGCTTCTTCTGCACGCCTCCCTTCTTTCTTTGAAATCGTCGCCCCTTCTTTTCTTCTCAGCCGAAAGAATCTCAAATCAAAATCGGAAAAAAACGGCGGAACAAAAGGGGGCCGAGCAATCTCATCTTGAGTTCCAAATCCCGTTCCTCTCTAAAACAATAATGGCGACGGCTTCCACAAATTAAATCGCGCCTCCCTGTTTAGCGAATTCGACCCTCGGTAAAAAAAGAAAAAAGAAAAGAAGAACGAAATGGCGGACTGAGGTTCGAACAATTTGCATTCGAAAATCCAAATCAAGGTAATCTCGTCCTAGAACGGCAACTCGATCATGCCGTTCGATGTTTGGGGGGAGGGGCCGTGAGTTTCATCCTTTCTGTTTCAATCTTCTTATTGTCAGCTCGAGTACAAGGAGACGCGCGATGTTGGGAAGGGGGTCGGCGTCGACCATGGCCGATGGGAGTGGTCATTTGGGGCTGCGCGTGAAGGGATGGTCGCGATTAGGGTTCGGTCGCGCTGTCAGAATTCGAGGCGTGGTGATCCCAGAGGGCTTGACTTAGGGTTTCGTGGTAGTGAACGAGGTGTCGCGTTCGTGTGGACGAGGCAGTGAGGCTGTAAGGTATTTGTGTTTATTTTTGATTTAGCTTAATTTAATAATATATGTATATGCAGAAAAAGAATATTGTAGGGTTTATGAAGATTTTATTTTGAAGTATAAGTGATTTCAAGCAGGAAACGAAAATGAATATTTTTAATCTAATAGTTTAGTTTTAAAATAAATGGATTTGAAGTTTAAAACTGTTTTAATTTCCTTATTTAGCTGTTTAAGTTACTAAAAAGATTTATTAAAGGAAAATCAGTTTAAACTAAGTCATTAGTTAATGAAATTGGAAAATGGCAATTAATTTTTCGATTTGTTTAAAATGTTAATAAATCATATAAATATTTATACAAGGTCCAAAATTGGGAGATAAATGTTCGATATGGAATTGGATTGCCAAACGAAAAGCAAAGGTGAGTTAATCGCACTCAGTTTAAATTTAAATTTAAATTTAAATGATTAAATTTAAATAATTGTTTGAATGGTTGAATTGATTAATGTGATATAGTATGATATTTTGGAATTGGTATATTATATCGTGCTGACGTTTGTGGATGCAGGGAAAAACAGGTTGGAGGGATCCAACTGGATCCCTTAATATTTATTTAAATTATTTAATACCCTCTGTTGTGATTTATTCGATATCCTATGATGATCTTTATTGGAATATTGAATGCTATGGTTCGATTGGATATAATTGGGAATGGTGAATTACCAAAAATATATAAATCGAATTTTGGTAAAATAATAAAAGAAGTGAAATTGTAAGTAAAATAATTATAGAAATTTGAATAAATTTTTAAATGAATAGGAAAGAAATAAAGTGACTTTAAAATTCTAATAAATAAATCTTGAGTATAGAATGGAAATTTGAATAAACAGAAAGTTAGTGAATTTTAATCTTCAGTGATATTAATTAAAAGAATAAAACATTTATTTAAAATTTAAGATTTAAATTATTGAAAGGAATAAAGAAGAGGTTGGGAAAAGCTGAAATCCGTATATTTCAGTTAAAAAGGTTTAAAAACAAACGGAAAATAGTAACATTAATAATAAGTCCATAACTAATGAATTTTGAAATGAATTGAGAAATTAAAGAAACTTATTTCAAATAAAATAAATTGGAAATCAATTTGGGAAAATTGATTTAAGTGATTGAAGTTGGAATTTTCTCTGGATAGCCAGGTACTGGATTTAAAAAAAAGTAAATTTTTAACTATAAATTAATTGTTTTAAAGTTGTTTTTAAAGAAAGCAAGTTTTGTAAAATTTATTATTTCTAATATTTAAAGTCTAAAGTAAGTATTTTCTTTTAATCTATTTTAGCAGTAATTATTAAGAAGTAACTTAGTATTTTGTTTTTTTTAAAAGTAGAAATCTAGTTTTATATTTTATTAAGTAACTTTATTTTCAAATGTGTATATGGTATGTATTTTTAGTAAATTATTAAAATAGTTTAACTTAAGTGTTTAAAAGTAAATTCCAAAGTAAGTATTTTTGTTTAATCTATTATCGTAATAATTATTTAAAGGTTGATTTGGTATTTTGTTTGAAGAATTATTACAAATTAAGTATTAAAATAAATTTTTCTAAATTGAATGTTAAATATATTTTACAATAAAGTGTTTTTAAATTATTTTAAAAAATTTAAGTTTTGTGCTTGGAGATTCCAGTGGAAATGGAAGTACTCGGAATTTATTCTGAGAAAAGGAAGATAGTTTGAAAACTGTTTTCAAAAGGATTTGAAAGTGAGAATATATCTTGTAAAGATAATTTTTGGGATTAATAAATAATTTAGGAAAATTATTTATTATGTGATGATGTTTGTGAATATTAATTGATAGTTAAATAACCGACTATCAATATTGGACAAATACGCTGATCGTTTCGAAGAGACCGGAATCGAGATTTATTTCTCGAAAACCACTTCGATCCGGTTTGTACGTTTTCGTGAAAACGAGTTTGGATTCGAAGATGGAGCAGTGAAGTGCAAGGGCTAGTCGCTACTAATCCTGAGGACATTTCCAAAATGGATGTAGTAGGAATAGTGCCTTCGGTTCCGTTCGAACCCGGGTCGGACTTGTATGGATGAATGCTTGCGAAACATCGTTAGGGGGACGATAGGCATTCTAAGGGATATGTTCTAAAAAGGTAACGCTTAGCCTCAAGCCTCATCAAATGGGAATGACTGAAAATCAGGGGTTATGCAGCAAGGCTAGGTGGGTAGCACCCAAGCAGGGTGAGGTCATCCATGTCTAGATGTCCCTTTTATTTCGGCTTAGTGGGCGGTTGCTGATCCCAACCGCGGGGTGATCTCACTCGGGATTATCCAGTAAGGGGTAGTCCCGGTCTTGTGTTGCAGGGGAGCGGGCGTACTCCTCGATATGGTGATCTAGGCCCCGTACTGTTACAGGTGGTACCCCAGTGCCTAGTCATTAGTTGGAAATCCATTCTCCCTACGAGCCTTGTACGAGTTTTGTTTGTATTACCCACTCTGTGGCTAGTAGCTGGAATTTAATAGATGTAACAATTTCGGCTATTTTATAAGTATTTGTATATAGACCCTATTATAATATCAGAGGATTTCTATAAAATGTGTTTTAGCTATCGTAAGGTAAAAACCCGACATGTTTATTTATGGCGTGGTCTTACGAGATGCTTTTGTTTTTAAAGGATTTTTGAAACTTTAATAATCAATTGGGTGTGATTTTCTCACGCTGGTATTCTAGACTGACTCGGGTGTTATTTAACTGTAATGCTCGGGTCAGACCGAGTATTATAGGATACAGGATATAATGCTGTGGAGCTCAGGAGACGAGCAGATGACGATACGTACTCCCGTACTTGTTTATATATGTATATTCCGCTGTGTTGAGTTGTTGTGTATCCATTGTATGATATTGATGTTGAGCTGTGATTGATGTACTCTGATGATGTAATATATGAACAGAGATATTTGATTTTTTTTGAGTAAAGACCATTTATTATCTATTATATTTTATTCCGCTGCGATGGTTAGATTCTGTTGTTGATTTCTATTTTCTTCTTCTACCTCTTCTTCTTTAACCCAATGGTTCGTATTTCTGTACAACTTGAGTTGATTTAGGTAGAGTAGTGTTGACTCAAGGGGTACGGATTTGCGGGCTGTTACAGTTGGTATCAGAGCGAGGTTGGTGATAACCTTGGCTCTGGTGGGAATTACTCATTTAAAATAGAGTCCGTAGTACTCTGGAATGAGTTTGAGCGTATTAATAGATATGAGCACGTATTTGTTAGTGAATATAAATTGTTTTAATATTGTGTTGATTGGTTTATTGAGTGGCATATGAACCTTCGTCGGCACAGTCTGTACAGCTGTACCGAAGGGGTTTCTAAACACTTGAATAGAACAATTGACGCGGTATTGTTTGAAATGTGGGTAAATGAAATAATTTTACCCAAAAATATATTTTGATATAAAGGAAAGTTTTTGTAAACTATTTTAGCTAATATATGGTTGCTTGGATGTTAAAGATGATAATATTAAATTATTATCATCGTTGTGTAAAAATTTAACTAGAAATTGAAAATATAACCAAAGTTTAAAAGAATAAATTCATTATAAAATGAATTTATAAATATGAATTATAAATGTAAATTATAAATTAAAATGTAATCAAATGAGAATTTGTATGAGCATAAGCTGTGCAAATGAATTATAGTTAAAATGGATTTAATCTGGATTTGGAAATTTAAATCCCGGAGATTTGGAAGTATTTTGAAGATAAATACTAGCATTTTTGTTTTAATGATATTTCTGAAAGGAATTTATTTTTAAATGGAATATGAAAGTGATATAGCATTGAAATCACTTGGATTATTGGAAAATAATTCTGATGATGATGGCCACATCATCAGTATTCATTTTCGAATTTCTAAGTGACGGATTGCTGCCAAAAATTGATTTGTTTAGAAAAGCTAGTTGTTTTTAAAAATTGAAAAGGAAATTTGTTGGGAATAAAACCAGGATTGGTTTGACTTTTGAGAAATGTGATTTGAGATGTAGGAGATTTCAAAATAATTTGAAACCAAAGCCGGGTGTTTAAAAATCCTGAAGAGATAGGTGGTAAGCTTATAAATTGAGATGATATTTAAACTGGGAAGAATATAAGCTTTGAATAATGGAATGTAAATTTAAAGTGAGAAGTTAAAAATGAAATTAACTTGGATTAGGAAATAAAATTTAACTGGATTGAAATTAATTTAAATAGGCTGAAATAATATCCAGTTGTATCCGAATTAAGTTGAAATCGAATTGAGTTAAATAAATTCGAGTTAAAATAAAAAAAATTGAATTGGAATAAATATTCAATTGAGTTATTGAATGGAATGAATTGGAATAATTTATAAAAGAATTAGAAATCCATGGAAATAAAAATAAAATAAAATATATGCTTGGTTATAAATAAGCATAAGGCTTGAGTTAAAAAGAAAAGATGAATATATTTAAGCCTAATGGAATTGTGTAAATAATAAGTTGTGACTTATAAATTTTGAAAAGGTGGGATAGAAACCCAAAATAAATATTTTTGATGAATTGGAAAATAAAACGAAGAATGCAAAACTTGAATCATAAAATAAATTGAACTAAGAAAATTACATGAAGTGATATTTGGATTTAAAATTCAAGGATTGGATTATAAATAGGGGAAGAATTAGTTAGATAATAAATTAGTCAATGAAATGTGTAAATGGAGTTCAATGTAGTAAAAATAGAAGCTGAATTATAAGCTAATAATGAATATTGGAAATAAAACTCAAGTTATAAATCAAATTCGACTTGAATCATGAGTGAAGAAAATATAATTGGAGATAGCCTTGTAATTAATTAAATGAATCGAGTATGAAATTGAATTGTAAGCTAATAAATTGGTTGGTAAATTAAAAGAGAATGGTGGGATCAGAACTTGAGTTATAAATAAAAATTTAATTTGAAGTGTTAGCAAATTAAATATAATTGGAAATGTGTCGAATAAAGGAAAATGAAATAGATTAAAATAGTAATGGTTTGAATGTGCAAATAAAATCCAAATAAGTGGAAATAAATTGGAGATGGCCATGTAATCAATTGAATGAGCTGAGTATGAAAGTTAAATTTTATAATAACTAATCAAAGGAAATTGTAGATTTAAAATGAGATTTAATTGATATAGAATCAAGTTAAATTAAAGAGAAAAATTACTTGTAAAATGAAAATGAGCTTAAGTATAAAATTTAATAAATTGAAGTAAATAACTTAAATCTAAACAAATGGAAGAGAGTTGAATTGAATTCAACTTAAACTAAGTTTAATGATATTGGATTGAATTTGAATCAAGTAAAAAATAAATTTGGATCGGAATAGAAATTGGTGGGTTGTAAATAATATTTAATGGAATGATATTCTTAAATAAATAATTGTAAACCATTTAAATTATTAAGGGATTGAAATAACTTGAGACAATAAGAAAAATAGAATGTTTCAAGTTTACTAGAATGGTTTAAGTGAATGTGGATAAACTAATTATATTGAATAAATAAATGGATAGAATAAATAAGAATCAAATGAAAGATGGAAGTTGAACTTATTATAAAAAGAAATGGAAATGAACTTAAGTTATTGACTTAAGTAGGTATTGAATAAATCCGAACTCAAAATGAAGTGTGGTTTAAATGAGTTGAGAAATGGTTATTGAATGGAATAGCCTGGATTGTTTTCGATCTAAATAAAGTATTTTGGAATAAATAAATATGGAATGAAATGCAAGTGAATGGATTCAAATTTGAAATCCAATGAAAATGAGAAAATATGGATTGTGAATAAATTAAAAAATGGAATAGAATTGAGTATAAATTGAGTTGAAATCAATTTAAGTTGGTTATAAAACATAAGTACTTATTTATTCACATAAATCTCGGCAAATTGCATAGAATAAATTATCATTTAATGTAAATGGAAGAAATTAAAATTCTATGAATTGTTAGGAGTAAAATAAATTGATTTTGAGAGCAATTGAATTAAATATGAGTTCGGTTTGCATAAAAGTAAATTAAACTTAAGCGATTGAGTTTTAAACCATTCAAATTGATGAAGTTGTATACGAATGGATTGAAAACCATTCAAATTGAACGAAAATAGTTTATAAATTAACTGGAACAGTGGAATTAGTATGAAAATTATATAGGTTGCTTATAAAAAAATGTTTAATATGCATTTCTTTTAGAATTCATGTGTTTAACTATTGCAAGTAAGTGAAACGTTGTTAAACTTCATATATTTGGCACTTACATGTTTAAATTGAGTAAGTACAGGTACCTGGAAGCCGTGTGGCTGGATATGGTTGCGCTAACTGCTAAATAAATAAGCTGTTTGCTTAAAAATGTTAAATAAGGTACGCCTACGCAATAAAAATAGGAAATATGAACTGTTTTTTTTGTTTTTCTGACCAGGTGGGTCGATGTACATATATTTATATCTTTTGTCAAATTGCAAAAGCTCCTCCGTACAAAGG
This sequence comes from Allium cepa, assembly GCA_030765085.1. Taxonomy (NCBI): domain Eukaryota; kingdom Viridiplantae; phylum Streptophyta; class Magnoliopsida; order Asparagales; family Amaryllidaceae; genus Allium; species Allium cepa. The sequence goes on along the minus strand of CM060941.1, from coordinate 292,275,040 downwards.
AGACTCTGCCAAACAATTTCAGAAATTTTGGGAGTTAGAAAATTTTTGAAAATTTTGGAAATTTTGTTAACGACAAAACGGTTTCAAATTGGAAATTGTAATAAATTAGTAAATGAAGCTAATTAAAATAATGACATAAATTAGTTATAAATGAAAGATAAAATTAAATGTTCAAAGTTGAAAATAAATAAAATTCATATGGAATGTGAAAACCAATTTGAATAGAAATAGATATAAACTGAAGTGGTAAGATGGAAATAAATATAAGAAACACATAAAATTCTTATACTAAACTTAAGTAAGGAGTGGTGCGTACTCAATTGGAAATTGGTATTACAAATATAATCTAAAATAATATTTGAATGAATAGATATTGACATTGGTAAGGAAGTCAATAAAATGTTTTTGGAAATTGTGATTGGATATTAGTGCTAAGCAGGATATGCAGGTATTATTAAAGGAAAAGAAAAACTGGTTTTGATTTCAGAAGATAAATTTGAAATGCTCGACAAAAAGGTATGTGTTTAAGTTATTATATGAAATTTGATTGGGATTTTGATTGTGCCACTTGGCGTTTTGTTTTCTTTTGGAATTTGGGAGACCGTAGAGCCATTTTGTAGTTGTACCAAGCTAGCCACGCAAAGGAGACGCTGGCAAAAAATTTCGAAAATTTAGAGAGTTAGAAAATTTTTGAGAAAATTTTGATAATTCAAAATTTGGTTTAAATTGAAAGTTGAATGATTGAGCATGTAATGATATTTGAAAACTATGGAAGGTTTTGTGAAGTTAGTAAGAAAGATGATGGGTCTTTTGTAAAAAGATAGTTGGTTGGATGTTGGATTGTTTGGTTTTGAGGAAAGTAAACGGTATTGTATCATTTCTTCCTAATTAGTAATTTCGGGGACAAAATTCTTTTAAGGGGGAAGGAATGTGACGACCCGGAATTTTTAAGCATTTAAAATTGGAATATTTAATTGGTTTTAAATATTAAATAGAGTAATTTTAACCTGAATTACGAATATCACAATTTAATTGATAATTAAATCATTGAATTAAATAATTTGAAATTGGGTAAAATGTCGAATCTGGAGTTTTAAGCCTGTTAATAATAATTTGAAGGCTTATAAAATTTATATCGATAATATGGAAAATAGTAGAGGTGTTAAAATTGAATTTGGTAGTGTTTTGTTTGGTTTTGAAATTTATATCGTTTAAATTGAATTTAAAAATAGCCTTCTTAGGCACAGTCTCGGAATCTGACGAAACCTGTTCCAATGGGTCCGTAATATTGAATTATTATCGGATTTCAAATCTCGTAGTGATCGGAGTTGTTGTGTGAACGTACGATATATAAACGCATTGGAAATTTTATTGAGACAATTTGAATTTAAATAATATACCATTCAAATCACAGCCGAAATAATTTCACATCAGAATGTTTTTTTTGCTTTCATTTTGTGGTCGCTGTAGACAGGCATCTTCTGCACGCCTCCCATCTTTCTTTGAAATCGTCGCCCTTTCTTTTCTTTTCAGCCGAAAGAATCTCAAATCAAAATCGGAAAAAAAAATGGCGGAACAAAAGGGGGCCGAGCAATCTCATCTTGAGTTCCAAATCTCGTTCCTCTCTAAAACAATAATGGCGACGGCTTCCATAAATTAAATCACGCCTCCCTGTTTAGCGAATTCGACCCTCAGTAAAAAAAAAAAAGAAGAACGAAATGGTGGACTAAGGTTCGAACGATTTGCGTTCGAAAATCCAAATCAAGGTAATCTCGTCCTAGATCGGCAACTCGATCATGCCGTTTGATTTAGCTTGATTTAATAATATATGTATATGCAGAAAAAGAATATTGTAGGGTTTATGAAGCTTTGATTTTTAAGTATAAGTGATTTCAAGCAGGAAATGAAAATGAATATTTGTAATCTAATAATTTAATTTTAAAATAAATGGATTTGAAGTTTAAAACTGTTTTAATTTCCTTATTTAACTATTTAAGTTACTAAAAAGATTTATTAAAGGAAAATCAGTTTAAACTAAGTCATTAGTTAATTAAATTGGAAAATGGCAATTAATTTTCCGATTTGTTTAAAATGTTAATATAAACATCTATACAAGGTCCAAAATTGGGAGATAAATGTTCGAGATGGAATTGGATTGCCAAACGTAAAGCAAAGGTGAGTTAATCTCACTCGGTTTAAATTTAAATTTAAATGATTAAATTTAAATAATTGTTTGAATGGTTGAATTGATTGATGTGATATAGTATGATATTTTGGAATTGGTATATTATATTGTGCTGACGTTTGTGGATGCAAGGAAAAACAGGTTGGAGGGATCCAACTGGATCCCTCAATATTTATTTAAATTATTTAATACCCTCTGTTGTGATTTATTCGATATCCTATGATGATCTTTATTGGAATATTGAATGCTATGGTTCGATTGGATATAATTGGGAATGATGAATTACCAAAAATATATAAATCGAATTTTGGTAAAATAATAAAAGAAGTGAAATTGTAAGTAAAATAATTATAGAAATTTGAATAAATTTTTAAATGAATTGGAAAGAAATAAAGTGACTTTAAAATTCTAATAAATAAATCTTGAGTATAGAATGGAAATTTGAATAAACAGAAAGTTAATGAATTTTAATCTTCAGTGATATTAATTAAAAGAATAAAACATTTATTTAAAATTTAATATTTAAATTATTGAAAGGAATAAAGAAGAAGTTGGGAAAAGCTGAAATCCGTATATTTCAGTTAAAAAGGTTTTAAAACAAACGGAAAATAATAACATTAATAATAAGTCCATAACTAATGAATTTTGAAATAAATTGAGAAATTAAAGAAACTTATTTCAAATAAAATAAATTGGAAATCAATTTGGGAAAATTGATTTAAGTGATTGAAGTTGGAATTTTCTCTGGATAGCCAAGTACTGGGTTTTAAAAAAATGTAAATTTTTAACTATAAATTAAATGTTTTAAAGTTGTTTTTAAAGAAAGCAAGTTTTGTAAAATTTATTATTTCTAATATTTAAAGTCTAAAGTAAGTATTTTCTTTTAATCTATTTTAGCAGTAATTATTAAGAAGTAACTTAGTATTTTGTTTTTTTTTAAAGTAGAAATCTAGTTTTATATTTTATTAAGTAACTTTATTTTCAAATGTGTATATAGTATGTATTTTTAGTAAATTATTAAAGTAGTTTAACTTAAGTGTTTAAAAGTAAATTCCAAAGTAAGTATTTTTGTTCAATCTATTATCGTAATAATTATTTAAAGCGATTTGGTATTTTATTTGAAGAATTATTATAAATTAAGTATTAAAGTAAATTTTTCTAAATTGAATGTTAAATATATTTTACAATAAAGTGTTTTTAAATTATTTTAAAATTTTTAAGTTTTGTGCTTGGTGATTCCAGTGGAAATGGAAATACTCGGAATTTATTCTGAGAAAAGGAAGATAGTTTGAGAACTGTTTTCAAAAGGATTTGAAAGTGAGAATATATCTTGTAAAGATAATTTTTGGGATTAATAAATAATTTGGGAAAATTATTTATTGTGTGATGATGTTTGTGAATATTAACTGATAGTTAAATAACCGACTATCAATATTGGATAAATACGCTGATCGTTTCGAAGAGACCGGGATCGAGATTTATTTCTCGAAAACCACTTCGATCTGGTTTGTACGTTTTCGTGAAAACGAGTTTGGATTCGAAGATGGAGCAGTGAAGTGCAAGGGCTAGTCGCTACTAATCCTGAGGATATTTCCAAAATGGATGTAGTAGGAATAGTGCCTTCGGTTCCGTTCGAACCCGGGGCGGACTTGTATGGATGAATGCTTGCGAAACATCGTCAAGGGGACGATGGGCATTCTAAGGGATATGTTCTAAAAAGGTAACGCCTAGCCTCAAGCCTCATCAAATGGGAATGACTGAAAATCAGGGGTTATGCAGCAAGGCTAGGTGGGTAACACCTAAGCAGGGTGAGGTCATCCCTGTCTAGATGTCCCTTTTATTTCGGCTTAGTGGGCGGTTGCTAATCCCAACCGCGGGGTGATCTCACTCGAGATTATCCAGTAAGGGGTAGTCCCGGTCTTGTGTTGCAGGGGAGCGGGCGTACTCCTCGGTACGGTGATCTAGGCCCCGTATTGTGACAGGAGGTACCCCAGTGCCTAGTCATTAGTTGGAAATCCATTCTCCCTACGAGCCTTGTACGAGTTTTGTTTGTATTACCCACTCTGTGGCTAGTAGCTGGAATTTAATAGATGTAACAATTTCGGCTATTTTATAAGTATTTGTATATAGACCGTATTATAATACCAGAGGATTTTTATAAAATATGTTTTAGCTATCGTAAGGTAAAAACCCGACATGTTTATTTGTGACGTGGTCTTACGAGATGCTTTTGTTTTCAAAGGATTTTTGAAACTTTAATAATCATTTGGGTGTGATTTTCTCACGCTGGTATTCCAGACCGACTCGAGTGTTATTTAACTGTAATGTTCGGGTCAGACCGAGTATTATAGGATACAGGATATAATGCTGTGGAGCTCAGGAGACGAGCAGGATGACGATACATACTCCCGTACTTGTCTATATATGTATATTCCGCCATGTTGAGTTGTTGTGTATCCATTGTATGATATTGATGCTGAGCTGTGATTGATGTACTCTGATGATGTAATATATAAACAGAGATATTTGATTTTTTTGAGTAAAGACCATTTATTATCTATTATATTATTCCGCTGCGATGGTTAGATTCTGTTGTTGATTTCTATTTTCTTCTTCTACCTCTTCTTCTTTAACCCAATGGTTCGTATTTCTGTACAACATGAGTTGATTTAGGTAGAGTAGTGTTGACTCAAGGGTTACGAATTTGCGGGCTGTTGAAGTAGATTTACCAATTACACTTCTGGGATGATGGTAAGCAAAGCCGCTGCAATCGCCCACCTCGATCCACACTTCCAAAAATCCGAAGGTGCACCCAATCAATCACAAAGTGATAGAATTGCAAAAGATGGAGTGTGTCCGATCGAAGGCGCTACCTCACTTGGCCCGTTAATTGCTCCTGTTTTAGCCACCTTAAGCCAACTCACGGGAGTCGGGTCCATGTATATACCTCAAATAGAACGTCGCCACCATCCTACTTCATTTTGGAATCTCCACTGCGTACATGGTTGTTAAAGTGGTTTTCGGTATTGGCAGAGAGTATGACAATAACCGATCTTCGTCTCTTGAACAACCAATCGTTATTATAACACCGTGGTCATTTCATAATATCATACTTCAAAACCAAAATATCATATCTTTTCAAAAACATATCGGTACGATTTCATTATTCCTTGAAAATATATCCATTTCAAGAAATCATAGTACTTTCAAAAATTATAACACTTTCAAAACCATTCACTTGAAATCATAACACTTTCCTCTTAATCAGTTCAGATATAAGTAATAGTGTATATAATAAAATAATTTATATAAGTTAAAATAGTTTACATAATAAAATAATTAGTATATTAAAATAGTTAAAATTTAAAATAGTTTAAAATAAATTAAATTATAAAGTAAAATATTAGAATACTTTTAAATATTATTTAGAAATAATTTATATAATAAAAATAGTTTCCTCAAATTTCACAAATCGATTTAATCATTTAAAATTGCAAAAAAACAAATCTCAGGTCTTCCATTTCAATTCAAATCTCAATAAACCATTTATGTCAACTTCAAATATAGATTTGAATTTCAAAAATAAACCATTTCGATTTCAGTAGATTTCAAAGATTTAAATATTCAAACATTTACAAAACTAAATTTGGCAATTTCATATATATATATGTATATATATATATATATCAAATTCACTTACTATTATTTAGTTTTGAAATATTACTTAGTCATTCCAATAACATTTAAATAAAACTTCAAACTACAAATTAAATAAAACTAAATATACCATTTCGATTTATGTAAATTTAAAAAAATTCATTTAAATCGCTTTTAATCAAAAATCAAGTTATAAAATCATATCTTAGAAATTCCAAATCATACTTATTTGAGTATAATTCTTAAATAAATAAAATTTCAAGCCAATTTATATTTCTCTTTCCAACCTTAATTGATTAAAAATTATTATAAACTCTATATTTGAAAATATAATTTTAAATAAATTCTTAAACATATCATATATTAATTAAATCAACTTTATTAAATTAAATCTTATTACTAAACTGATTTTACATTAAAACTTAATTTATATATATATTTTAAAATGGTAAAATTATAAGTAAATTCTTAAAATTTGTAATTTCAAAACTAACTTATAAATCTTGAATTTTCGAACATATAATTTTAAAAATCTAAAATTTAAACCTTTGTAAAATAACATTTGTATGTGTGTATATATATCTTAAAATCAATATTTAAATAAAACCATATATTTCCATTCAAAACCATGGAAATCATTTTCAAAGTATTTATATATCGACCAACGGTGTCTGTATATAATTTTCTATCCTATGGCCAAGTGATACGGATATTTATCATTTCAATCTACAATTTAAATATATATACGGGTATATATCATTTCAACCTGCGATCGCAAAGTTCAATTCAATGAAAATTGCTTGGGTTTTACCTTCTCAACCCATAGCGATGTTCTCTTATTCTACAAGGTCGTTTGGGTATGTATCATTTCAACACATAGGGAATTCTATACTAACATGGAACTTGCAGAGTGAGAACAGTGATGATAATAATATAACATATCAAAACAGGCATGTATCATCAATATAAATAATAGATAATGGTGTCAGATGTCACAAGTGAATAGATACAGATAATAGCATATATATAGCAATGAAAATAACTAATAGCGGCATATTTCAATTGAAATCAAATTTAATAAATATAAGAACGATAATCGTGAGTGATTGCTCACCTTTCGAGGCTAGAGGAGTTTGACAATAGAACAAGCTACGAATTCCAAAGCAAAGCAAGATTGGCACGAATTCGACGAACATAGCTAATAATAGGAATTGAAGAAATCAAATCCGAACTGGATTGATGAAGAGAAATGATATCAGTGAACTTAAATATACCCATATATAACTATATATATATAAATCATATCCTAAATTCACACATATATTAAATATATATTTCAAAAAATCATTGTTACAAATTAAAACACATATATAAAATCAAACATATAATCATAATATATTTGGAAATGAATACTTATATATACCAATACAATATACAAATATTAAAGTGCTTAATTTATGGAACATAACAGAAATGCAGGATAAACCTGGTGCAATAACATTGTGTTTGTGTGTCTATATATATATATATATATATATATATATATATATATATATATCTATGTGTGTGTGTGTGTATGTATATATGTATATGTATATATATATTTATATATTCTATATTTTCCTTTTCTTCTTTACGGCAAGAGTAAACTAAAATGATAGCCTATATTTATATAACCATATATAACTCACACATATTATATATATAAAACTGGCCTTTAAACTAATATGTAAACATACATATTTACTTTATTGAAATATAATTATATCAACAAATCATATATACAAATAAACTTATATGTACACCAAACATAATATATATATATATATATAATATAAAATCACACATAAAATCGAACAGGTAACTTTATAACAACAGATCAAAATATCTAGAAATGTAAACTGGTCTTGTATATTCATATTTATATACAAATCAAAATGACCCTCGTGTATATGCTTTTAATACCGAAGACTCATATAATATAGCACATCACTTATATCGTGACATAACTTATGTATATACATACCGTAACTTATATACAGTAGACTATAAACAACAGTTATGCAAAAAAATACATTTATAAACATATATATAACATCATTATGTAAACAAAGAAAATATATATAACAGGTTTATAACATACTGTAACGAAACATAAAATATATGTACATTGATATGTAAAATCATTAAACAATATATACATCGTTGTAAGTATAAATATATAAACTGTAAAACTTATATGCCATAAAAAAATAACCTATGTAACATATAATCCATATATAAACATATACAAATCATATATGCATATGTATGCCTCGGCAATAGGGGGAAAATGGACAAAACAAAGAGACGCGGCTCGGCGAGAGGAAGGTTGCTCGGCACAAGGCGGGAGCACAGGATGTTCATGCACTCGGGGTGGCTTGCTGCGTGTTCAAGAAGGTTGGAGACTGAGGCACATGTTGTTGACAAGGCAGAGGTGATAGGCTTGTGGCCGATGGGATGGGCAACTTGTGAAGTCAGTGCTCGGTCAGGGAAGAGGCGGCAAGGGGCTGCTCTCGGTTGTCGGAGGTTGGTGCATGGGGAAGTGGGAGGATGAGCTGAGGTGTGGCAGGCCTGACAAAGGGAAGGGATGCTAACTCGGCTGTGGTGGCTACATGCGGCAAGATGGAGGGCTCACGAGAATGGGGAGGAGGTGATGATCGGCGTCTGCGTTCGAGCGTGGGCTGCTTCCACGCTCGGGAGAAGAGAGAGAGAGAGAGAGTCGGTTGCCAGGCATGGTGATGGGAGGTGGTTCAGATAGAGGAGGCCATAGGTGGATCTAGGGTGGAAGGCGGGTTTGCTTGGTGGAGCAATTTTATTTAACAGCGGTTTTGACGTTATGGGTGGGCTGTGCTTGTGGTGAAGTAGATGCAAGTGGGAGAGGTTTGCATGAGCCAAATAAAAAGCTTTGTTAGAGAAAAGAAAGAAAAAAAATATGAAGTTTTAAAATAAAGAGAATGTTAAAAGATGATCACAAATTTAGGGGAATAGTGAAAAGCTGAATACATTAATTGTAGATAGTTATAGGCATGCACGGTAGGAAATAAAAAGATAAGACACCAAAACGCTCGGTTGCGGTACCGATACGCTGGGTATTTCGCAGATTGCACCACACACCGAACTCCGAAATACACAAATAAGTATACTGCAAAGATCAGCATGACGAGACGATCAAAATGGTATACAGATATCAGTGGTACGATCATCCAATCAAAAGTCAATAATCGGTATCGAAAATGCTGCTAAAACGCCGAAATAAGATAAACGGAGCAATAACAGTCCAAATTTTAACAAAATGAAATATGACGTCTCACTCTGAATATGATTTAAAAATTTATTATATATAAATATTCAAGTTTGGATAATATTTTATTAACATCAAATATTAAATGATTTAAACTGAAATAGAATTACGTATTAAAAATAAACTTCCATATTATCTGATGAAAATTCACCATTTGCTATATTTAAATAGGCGTATTCCAAATATTAAATTTTTATTTCTAAATTTTATTGTTTAAAAAATCACAAAATTTTAGTTAAATACGTTATAAAAATAATTAAAATTAACGAGTCTTTACACTCTCCCCCACTCAAATCTTTTCGTCCCCGAAATGGAAGGAGGTAGGAGAATAGAAACAACTAGAAAGAAAAATAGGTTGAAACACAAAAATAAACAATTAATTTATACCATATAAATTTCATTTATTTTAAAATTGGTTTATATTCAATTAATTTGGTTTAAATCCATTTAATAAATAAAAATATTCATTTGTCTTCATATTTTGATGATTTCAATTCAAGCTATTTCATTAAGTTGATTAATTTCAAATTTATTGATGTTGTTTTAAATTTCTTTCAGAAAAAAATTAGATAAGTTATATTAGAATGAAATTGGGTATTAGACAAGTAAAAAATTTCCAATTTAATCATTTCAACTTTAAATATTTATGCAGAAATTAAGAGTTAAACTTCCGATTTCAGTTCAAACATTTTAGAGATAAATGCATCCAAATATATTATATACATGAAATCAAATTTTTAAAATGATATGCCTATATATATACGTCAAGTCATACTAAAAAAATTCAAATCAAATTTATTTTCCAAAAAAAAGTGTAGCAAAGCTACAGAATGGTCTCTCCACTCTGAAACTCGAAAATGAATGTCGATGATGCGACGGTCATCACCGAAATTATTTTCTAGCAACAAAAGAGAAGAGTGCTGATTTAAACATTTTAAAAAAAATCTTTGAAAACGGTTTCTATTCGAAAATGCTTTTAAATAATATGCCCTTAAATTTAGAAAGCCAAATTTTCTAAAAATACTGGAAATTCAATTCTTAAATCCTTGATTTAAAGTTATTTCAATTCCAAGTAAATTTATAAACATGTTTATATTTTCATTTATTTAATGCGGCAATAGTCATCGGTTTACAAAGTAACAAATGAAAATTAAATATTATCATTTCAAACAACCAATTTATTTAACAGATTATTTCAGAAAATTATACTTATATATAATATAATCATACAAAAATTTATTGTGTCGGTGTGCTCTGTTCCAGTTTTTTGGAATTCCAATCGATAACGTTGATTGGACAAATTGATCGAAACCCCAAATCAACTTAACAACTCAAATAACAAAATATATAAAACATTTTTAATATTGATAACAAATACACTCCCTCACTCGATAATTCCAACATAGATTCTAGAACAAAGTTAGAGATTCAAATTCAAGGGTCACTAATCAAAAAGAATTCTAACTCAAAGATAAGCTCGAAACGAAGATGAGATTGATTAAATGGCAAAAGAGAAAAGATGGACTTACTAATATTAATCGTGGGTGGCCTTAACCGAGTCAATCGAGACTTCAAGAATAAGATCGATGCAGAACTTTGAGGCAAATCGACAGTCGATTACAAGAGATATAATTCGAGCATAGCAAGAGACAGCAGCATCTAAACCGAGGATATAGAAATCTCTGATGAATCAATGCCTATTGTAAAAGAGTTCACCCCTTTACAATCATACAGTGTAGCTATGGGATGCTCTAGAATTAGGGAAACAAAAATAGAAAAGACAAGGATGGATTTCAGAACGAATAAGAAAGTTCTAAAATTAAAAGGAAACCCGAATCAAAGAGGAAGAACTCAAGCTCGAACAAAGTGATTCCGTAATTAAATTTACTCTATATGTTGAGTTTTGCCTAAAACCATAGCTCTAATACCACATGTAACATCATGATATTTCATGCCATTCGCATCCGCACATGTCAGCCTTGAATTGCTCAAAATATAAGATTGTTAATTTGTATTTGGAAAAACTCAGCATATACGGTAAATAAATAAATCACAGACACGGAGTAATATAACAATAAGCAGCGGAAACAAAAGAATAGTAGTTCATAAAGCTACTGTATATATATATATATATATTTATATATATAACAGAGTTAAAAAAATACAACAGAAATCTCGAATACATTGAAGTCTCAATACAATAGTTAAATACAAAATTTGAATATATCACTGGAGCCAATTGAATAACTGAAAGCTTAATAAATGTAGGTGGATCTCCAAGCGAAGCTCCAACTCCAAGGTGAGTCTCAAATGTTGTGACACTCAGTCTGACCCGAGCTTAAAGTAAAACACAAAACACTCGTGTCAGGATAAACATTCTTATATCAATAAATCCAACTCAAGTGAAATATCAACTGAAATACAAGTAACTTAAAGGATGTTTCGGATAACCATCCTCTAAGGATCCATGGAACTATCTACTAAGTAGTAATATATGCTATTATAATAGTGTCTGTAGTAAAGTAAACTATTAAAATAGCATTAAGGCGTTACCCATATCCCCCTTAACACATTTTATAGTGCCATAGTCTATACAGTACTGTAATACCCCTTAAAAAGGAGCTACCAGAGGGCACTTCATAGGTACGACACAAAACAAACTCGTAATGGTCTCGATGTGGTAGGTGACATGGCACAATTAGACAATGCCAGGGTAGATATACCAATTACACTTCCGGGCTGGTGGTAACGCAAAGCCGTAGCAATTGCCTACCTCGATCCACACTTTCGAAAATCCGAAGGTGAACCCAATCAAACACAAAGTAATAGAATTGCAAACGATGGAGTGTGTCCGATCGGAGGATCTATCTCACTTGGCCCGTCAGTTGCTCCTGTTTTAGCCACCATAAGCTAACTTGCAAGAGTCGGGTCCACGTATATACCTCAAATAGAACATCGTCACCATCCTACATCATTTTGGAATCTCCACCATGTACACAGTTGTTAAAGTGGTTTTCGGTATTGGCAGAGAGTATGACAATAACAATCCCAGTCTCTTTAACAACCAATCGTTACTATAACACCGTGGTAATTTCAAAATATCATACTTCAAAACCAGAATATCATATCTTTTCAAAACCATATTAATACGATATCATTATTCCCTGAAAATATATCCATTTCAAAAAATCATAGCACTTTCAAAAATTATAACACTTTCAAAACCATACACCTGAAATCATAACATTTTTGAAGTCATAACACTTTTGAAATCATAGCACTTTCCTCTTAATCAGTTCAGATGTAAATAATAGTGTATATAATAAAATAATTTATATAAGTTTAAATAGTTTATATAATAAAATAATTAGTATATTAAATAGTTAAATTTAAAATAGTTTAAAATAAAATAAATTATAAAGTAAAATATTAGAATAGTTTTAAATATAATATAAAATACTTTATACAAAAAAATAGTTTTCTCAAATTTCACAAATCGATTCAATCAACTCAAATTCCAAAATCCCATTTAAACTAAATCTCAGTCCTTCCATTTCAATTCAAATCTCAATAAACCATTTATATCAACTCCAAATATAGATTTTCGTTTCAAAAATAAACCATTTCAATTTCAATAGATTTCAAAGATTTAAATATTCAAACATTTACAAACTAAATTTGGCAATTTCATATATATATATATATATATATATATATATATATATCAAATTCACTTACTATTATTTAGTTTTGAAATGTTTACTTAGTCATTCCAATAACATTTAAATAAAACTTCAAATTACAAATTAAATAAAACTAAATATACTATTTCAATTTATTTAAATTTGAAAATATTCATTTAAATCACTTTTAATCGAAAATCAAGCTATAAAATCGTATCTTTGAAATTCCAAATCAAACTTATTTGAGTATAATTCTTAAATAAATAAAATTTCAAACCAATTTCTATTTCTCTTTCCAACCTTAATTTATTAAAAATTAATATAAACTCTATATTTGAAAATATATTTTAAATAAATTCTTAAACATATTAGATATTAATTAAATCAACTTTATTAAATTAAATATTATTATTAAGCATATTTTAGATTAAAACTTAATTTATATATATTTTATAAAATTTTAAGTATTTAAATTTTAAGTAAATTCTTAAAATTTGTAATTTCACAGCTAACTTATAAATTTTCAATTTCCAAAAATATAATTTTAAAAATCTAAAATTTAAACCATTATAAAATAACATTTGTGTGTGTGTGTGTATTAAAATCAATATTTAAATAAAACCATATATTTCCTTTCAAAACCGTGGAAATCATTTTCAAAGTATTTATATATAGACCAACGGTGTCTGTATATAATTTTCTACCCTATGGTCTAGTGATACAGATGTTTATCATTTCAATCCACAATTTAAATATATATACGGGTATATATCATTTCAACCCGCAATCCCAAAGTTCAATTCAATGAAAATCTCTTGGGTTTATCATTTCAACCCATAACGATTTTCTCCGATTCTACAAGGCCATTTGGGTATGTATCATTTCAATCCATAGGGAATTATATACTAACAGGGAACTTGCAGAGTGAGAACAATGACAATAATAATATAACATATGAAAACAGGCATGTATCATCATTGTAAATAACAGATAATGGTGTCAAATGTCACAGGTGAACAGATACATATAATAGCATATATATAGCAATGAAGATAAGTAACAACAGCATATTTCAATTATAGTTTCAATTGAAATCAAATTTAATAAATATAAGAACGATAATCGTGAGTGATTTCTCACCTTTTGAGGCTAGAGGAGTTTGACAACAGAACAAGCTACGAATTCGAAAGAAAAGCAAGATTGGCACAACAACGAACAGCGCTGATAAATAGGAATTAACGAAATCAAATCAGAACTGGGTTGATGAAGAGAAATGGTATCAGTGAACTTATATATAACCATATATATAACTATATATATATAAATCATAACCTAAATTCACACATATATTAATTATATATATATATATATATATATATATTTCAAAAAATCATTGTTTCAAATTAAAACACGTATATACAATCAAACATATAATCATAATATATTTGGAGATAAATACTTATATATATATATATACACCAATACAATATAAAAATATTAAAGTGCTTAATTTGTGAAACATAACAGAAATGCAGGATAAACCTGGTGCAACATATAACATTGTATATATATTCCATATTTTCCTTTTCATCTTCACGGCAAGAATAAACTAAAATGATAACCTATATTTATATAACCATATATAACTCACATATTTTTTTTTATATATATATATATATATATATATATATATATATATAACTGGCCTTTAAACTAATAGGTAGACATACATACTTACTTTATTGAAATATAATTATATCAACAGATTATATATACAAATAAACTTATATGTACACCAAACATAATATTTATATCTCATATAAATTCGTATGTAAAATCGAACAGGTAACTTTATAACAACAGATCAAAATATATAGAAATATAAACTAGTCTTGTATATTCATATTTAATACAAATAAAAATGACCCTTATGTATATGTTTTAATACCGAAGACTCATATTAAATACCACTGCACCTAAACAAATATATATGTATATAACATCATTCTGTAAACAAACAATATACATATAACAGGTTTATAATATACTGTAATGAAACATAAACTATATGTATACTGATACGTAAAATCATTAAACAATATATACATCACTGTAAGTATATATATATATATATATATATATATATATATATATATATATAAACTGTACAACTTATATGCCATAAACAAATAACATATATAACATATAATATATATAAACGTATACAGATCATATATACATATGTATACCTCGGCTGCAGGGGAGAAAATTGACAAAACAAAGAGATGAGGCTGGGCGAGAGGAGGTTGCTCGGCACAAGGCGAGAGCACGAGCTGGCCATGCACTCGGGTGCCATGCTGCATGTTCAAGAAGGTTGGAAACTAAGGTCACATGTTGTTGACGAGGCAGAGGTGATGGGCTTATGGCCGATCGGATGGACAACTTGTGAAGTCGTTGCTCGATATGGGGAATAGGCGGCAAGGGGCTGCTCTCAATTGTCGGAGGTTGGCGCATGGGGAAGTGGGAGGACGAGCTGAGGTGTGGCAGGCTTGAAAAAGGGGAGGGATACTGAATCGACTGTGGTGGCTACACATGGTAAGGTGGAGGGTTTGCGAGAATAGGGTGGAGGTGATGGTCGGCGTCGGCGTTCGAGCGTGGCTGCTTCTGTGCTCGAACGAAGAGAGAGTCGATTTCTAGGCACGGTGATGGGAGGCGTTTCAGAGGGAGGAGGCCAGAGGCGGATCTTGGGTGGAAGGCAGGTTTGCTTGGCGGAGCAATTTAGTGTAACAGCAGTTTTGATGTCATGGGTGAGTTGTGCTTGTGGTGAAGTAGATGCAAGTGGGAGAGGTTTGTAGGAGGCCAAATGAAAAACTTTTACAGAGAAAAGAAAAAAATGAAGTTTGAAAATAAAGAGAAAGTTAAAAGACGATCACAAATTTAGGGGAATACTGAAAAGTTGAATACATTAATTGTAGATAGCATTTGGCTTGCACGGTAGGAAATGAAAAGATAGAAAACCAAAAGACTCGGTTGTGGTACCGATATGCTAGACGTTTCGCAGATTGCACCGCGCGCCGAACTCCGAAATTCACAAATAAGTATACTGTGAAGATCAGCACGACGAGACAATCGAAATGGTATACAGATATCGGTGGTATGACCATCCAATCAAAAGTCGATAATCGGTATCGAAAATGCTGCTAAAACGCCAAAAATAAAATAAAAGGAGCAATAGCAGTTCAAATTTTGACGAAACGAAATATGACTTCTCACTCAGAATATAATTTACAAATTTATTATATAAAAATATTCAAGTCTGGAAAATATTTTATTAACATCAAATAATAACTGATTTAAACTAAAATAGAATTACACAATAAAAGTAAACTTCCATATTGTCTGAAGAAAATTCACCATTTGTTATATTTAAATAGGAGTATTCCAAATATTAAATTTTTATTTCTAAATTTTATTATTTAAAAATTCAAAAAATTACAGTTAATTACCTTATAAAAATCATTAAAACTAACGGGTCTTACATTGCTGGTCGACCTAGCGCGTGGTTGGGTCGAACTTTCGGCCGACCTAGCCCATCTTATTTTATTTTATTTTTTATTCTTTATTTTTGTTTAATTCATAGCCTGCTTATATTAGCTCGCATTTTGACATTCTATATACGGAAATTGACCATAAAATTACCATGGACACAATGGTGCAACTACCGTGGCTCAATTCTGATAATTTCACAAAGTTATTTTATTATTTCATTAATTAACAAATTTATTATTATGGCTTAAATTTCGGGTTGCTACAGTTTTCCTTTTGGCAACTGTTAGAATCATATTTTGATATTGTACTTTGTATCTATTCAGGATTTACGCATCATACCATATGGTAGATTTAGTACTCTTAATGGTTTTATTGAAATTGAGGAATATTTATTTTCGACATTGATAAGAAACTCGCAATTTCTCTTTAATGTGATAAAATATTTATTATACACTCTATAATGCATTGTGCCAATTTCAATCTGGTTTAGTTCTTTTCATCCTTTGTAATCTATTTTATTTTTGATCGTATCCAAATCAATTTTACTATTAACAATTTCTAGAAGAAATTCCTTCATTACGAAGTTGATGTTTTCGGAAACAACATTTATTTCTTAGTACAATGGAATAGGTATTGATAATCATTTATGAATCACCTTATATGTATGTATGTATGTATGTATGTATGTATGTATGTATGTATGTATGTATGTATGTATGTATGTATGTATGTATGTATGTATTTATGTATGTATGTATGTATGTATGTATGTATGTATGTATGTATGTGTACGTAAGTGTGTGTATAATTAATTTAGTTTTAGTTTATAAAACTTATGCTCAAAGCATAAAGTAGTTGTCGAATGACGATTGTTCCCAAACTTCTTTTAGCGTGGTCCATATAGGATCCCTCGTGACAATTATTACGTGTAATCATTCGACTCACATAACTTATCAACTCTTTGACCTAGGATATGTTAGGGTTTCGTATAAACCCTTATTGTATGATTTTGTATACTTATTTTTAGATTAAATTAATTTTGACTTGATGTACTGCTCTTAAGTACACGATCTTACAGAAAAAAGTTAACTCAACTTCACTCACTATCATTCATACTTTCTTCAACAAAATTTGATTATTTTTTATTGATGCATCATTATGTATCATAGAGAAAGTGATTTTCGAAATTTAATTTTTATTCATTATTAGATACATCTGGAATTCTTTCCAATATAATAACTATTCGATTAAATCGAATTATTTTATTTTCTTTTGCATATTATGGTACTTACTTCCATTTTATATTCTATGAACTCATCATAGACATAGTACTTGTGTATCAAATGCACATGTTCATGTTTTTGATAGTTCATCAGTGAATTTAATGAAGTATATGGAACCGTTTTGATATTATTAAACTTACGATCATATACATCTATATCTATTAATCCAAATAGTTCGTCAATTCTTATGTCGTTCCCACTGAGTAGGTACTTACCTTTATTGATTGAGGTTTAAATCACTTGTATTGTATGATTTATAATCATATAATTAAAGAATGATTTCTAAAAATTGGCTTGATCCAAAATTCCAAAATAATTGCAGAAATTTCAAATACATCTATATATTCCAGTGCATCATTTTTTTTATCAAAACAAATACCACTATTATAATTTTATTTTATATTGAATATCCAGAATATTCACATTAAAATATACTAAGTATCTTTTCAGCCACTAAAAATAGTTGTTTTTCATATAAAATTGTTTATGAAAACAATTTCATTACTTGATGCCATCGCCAAAGTGTCAATGATATGCTCCCACTACTTCTGTCATTACTACAATAGTATACAAAATACAAAACTCCATTCATCCACTTAATATAGGCTATATATTCCATCTACTATAACTAGTTTACAGTCCAGAATTTTTGGTCAAATATCTTAAACTCAAAAAAAAATCTCACAGAAAACAATTTTCTATATGAAAATGCATTTTGGAATAGAAATCTTATTTTTCATTCTATATTAAGTATCTATTATTATTTTACAATTCTCGTTTCCAATGTCTCTTCGTAAACCAGAAGTGACAATTCACTCCCTTCATTAATATTGTGCCTTAAGTTACATCTACTCTCGAGCATTCGTTTTCCTTTCCAAATAGTCAAACCACTCAATAGAAAATCCTTCTTATAAGATCGTAACGAGCTCTTTAAAAAACTGCATTTGACCATCCTTAATATTTAAGAATATCAAATAGGCTACACTTTACATAAACTGATCATACTGACATTTCAATAATTGAATTCTTAGATCCATTTAGTAACTCTTAGTCTAGTGTTACAACTAACACAATAATATCTTTTGTAACAGCACATATTTTAGGACTTCAAATTTGGATAATTTAGTTTATTTAAATATTTGGATTTGAATTAAACTATAATAAAATCTATTTTTCAAATCAAGAGCTATTTTCGGTGATGTATTTTTAATTAAATTTTTAGAATTTTTCCATAATTTTTAATTGGGAAAAACAAATAAATTCTAGTTTGACGTATTTGACGACAAACGCTGGCATTTTGAGACTTCATAGAATTTAATAACTTGTCTAATTTGTTTTTATTTTGTGATCGTGTAACATTGTTATACGCAATCATATTTTATTCTTTGTTATCGCGGCTCGGAATCGGGCGTGATACGGTATGGCAGGATACTGGAATTTATTTTAAAAATCAGCACATAAACGCATATATAAGGTATGCTATATTTTCCCCTCGGGAGAAATGTTGTTTCATCTGTTGCTCCTCCCTTTTGGTTTCGTTGTTCCCACCTAAAAATTTGATCACACACATATATATACATAAATATGTATATGTATAGGCAGACACTCAGCAAGAAAGGAAAAAAAGAATCATTCCCTCTTTCTGCCATAGCCAAACTCCCATGTTCTTCTAATTTTTTTCCTTTAACTCAAAGTATATATAACTGTAACAATCCCAGATTTTAGCTAAGAATAATTTGATAATTAATTTAATCTTTGGGATTAAATTTTGAAATATTTGATAATTTATATAAGAGTTTGAATTAAATTGTGAGATTAATTGGCAAATTTATTTGAGTTTCTCCGAAAACAATTAAAATATGTGCTTTACAAATAAATTGTGAATATAGAATTTTGGATTGGAATTCAAAAATGAGTATTTTATAAAGTTGTTAATTATTTGAATTTTCAAAATTAATAAGATGTATGTTTATCCATTTATATAAATGGATTATATAAAATAATTTGAATTTGAATTCGATTTGAATATATGATATATATGAAAGTTATATTTTGAAATTAATGTATATAGATAGATATTTATTTAAATGTATAATAGTTTCAATTTCAATAAGATTTGATTAAAATGGGTTGTAAAGCTAAATTGAAAATATAAAAAGTTTTAAAATGAATATATCTTTTCGAATAAAATTTGGTTTGTAAAATATTTACATATTAACTAATTTATAAAAATGAAAATCTACGTAGATATAAAACTAGACAAGAGTTGAAAATAATTTGATTGCAAGTATTAGTCAAGTATAAATAAAGGTTTCAAAATTTACATATTTGCCTGTATATATCTTTTAGAAATAAAAATGATTTATATAAAGATATTTTAACTCAAGTTCAAGTTTAAAATAAGAATTGAATAAGGAGTTATATGCCTTCTTTTCAAATTTGTTTGAATCAAATTTGTATATATGTATATATATATAAGAATATATGAATGTAAGAAAACAAAATAGATAAATATGTTTCATAAATTAAAATAAAGAACGGGTTTAAACTATAGGTTATAAATTAATTTGAGAAAAGGACTTAAACACAATTTAATCAAAAGTGACAAATGTTTAATAAGTGTTCATTAAATTTAACAAATTTAAGTCAAGGAAGACATGAAATTAACAAGTGGCAATAGCTTACATTTCTTTTAAGTTGATAATGTGAATAATATCAAATAGTACAAACCAGGCTATGTATTCTTTTCTCAGTCTTCTCCCTATCAAAACCTGGAAAATAAGAAAGTAAAACCAGATGAAAACAAAATCAAGTTCATATCTTCTTAAATCACATTCCAAAACAGAAAAATAGGATTCAACCTCAAGCAAGGCAGCAATTAAAAAAAATAGGGAAACTTTAAACAAGTCTGCAGCATGCAAAGTGATCAAATGATTTCAACCTGAAGATCATCTAAAACAATTCAAAAATCCTAAGCAAAGCTCAAGATCAATTTGCAACCAGATCAGATAACAACCTGATCTAACTTTAGATCATCTCAGCATAGATTATTCTGAACTTAAAGCAAAGTTCAAATTTGACTGGAAATAAAAGGAAAAACAATCATCATCTCAGGAATATCAAGCATGCAGCAGACAATCTTTAACAAGTTCAACTAAAATAGCAACCTAAGGATCAAGCAACCGCAGTTTAAAAAATTAAAGCATCTCAGCCAAGCAAGTTAAAGATCGGATTCAACTTAGCAAGTAACAGATCTAAATCAAGTCAAAAAGAATTAAAGAAAATTATTCCCTGTTCAATCAAAAGTTCCAGGCTATGTTCTTCCAGAAGCCAGGTGAGCAAACCACTTGACCTTGTTTTAATATCTTGATGTCTGGAATTGTATTTGAAGTGATAAGTTGAATATGCTTGTATATTGTGTTAATCTGCCTGCATTTGTTTATATATGTACAAAATTGATGTGTATGTCTATAGAACAGGCACTCAGGCCTCTGTTTAAATGTACAGGGTTCAGAAACAAGAAAAAAATTCAACATCTCTTCTTGTAATTGATCTTAAGCTATAATCCTTAAGGAAAACTTGTTTATATTAACCTAATAAGATTTTTAAAAATATTTATAAGAAAAATCAATAAATTATTTAACTAGAAAGAAAGGAAATTACAGTAAACTTTTTAAACTGGAAAATCGATATTCTTAAATTTATGTTTTGACTTGATAATTGGGTTCACACTAGAATATGATGAATTTTGCCGATGAAATTATAATTTTTAAGCCTATAATGATCAAGAAACTGGGTTTGAATAGAATGGACAAATTCGTCCATTGCTATCGATCGGTAGGCTTATAGTCATCATGATTGAGGAAGGTGATGGCTGGAGGATAGGTAATTATCAAAAAAATGCTCGTATGAATTCTAGTTCACTGTGGAGTTCAGGCATAGTTGATTTAGGGTTTGAAATCGTATTTGGGTCGAGGTGATTTCTGTGGCGACTATGGCGTCGTCAATTCTTTTGGGTCAATCGCGCAGGGGGGAACTAGAGCCGGAGACTTAGGAGGAGGTCCTGGTGAAGCGGCGTGGGTTCTGGCGCGAGGTGGCGCCAAAGCGAGGTCAGAATGCTCATTTTTGATCTCAAGCTTGAATAAAGGCCCAGGTGATGGGAATTGATAGAAGGGGTCAATGGTGATTTGTGAGTGGCAGTAGTGATGATCGAAGGTCGATCAGTTGGTCATGTACGTGCACATGTATTGGCGTGTATCTGTTGATTGAGGAAGACGAAGTAGCTAGAGTCATACTCGAAGGAAATCGCATGATAATTCGAAGCAAGTGAAAGATGGAGGAGACCCGAAGTAAGGATCGGGAAAATCAAGGAATGGCCCAAGGTTTGTATGATTGAATGAACATAAGACAGTTTTAAAGTTTTAAAAATTTAAACAATGTAATGTTTAAATCATGTTTTAATGAATAAAAGCTAATTATTTAATGATTAAAGTTAATTTATCAAGTAATTGAAGAAGAATTACTCAAAGTAATTAATTTATGATTTACTAATATAAGTTATTAGGAAAATCACTTATTGTAATTTTATTCTTTAATGGTAATTAGTTAAGGGTTAATTAATTATGTAATTAACTTAAGGTTAATTTAATTAATGTAATTAATTAGGGATAATTAGTTAAAGGATAATTAGTTAATTAGAAGATTAATTATTAATGATTAAAGGTAAACTGATTTATTAATTAAGATTAATTAATAAATGTTTTAAGGTGAATTAATTAAAATAATTTATAATTAATTAATGTTAATTAACCTAGATAAGTAATTAATCTGATTTAAATTAATCAGATAATTAATTGATCTTGCTTATGGATGTTTGAATTGTATGAAATGCCTTGTATTGTTTGATATCCCAGATGTATGATGCTATATGACATGAATTGTATGTTTGAGCTGTGATCTGTGACTCATTTATCTGTGATGCATTTATATATTTATCTATGCATCTATAAATGAAGATAAGCGTTATAAGAATATACCGCTTATCGATATTGATGTGCTTGAATCTGTGATGATTGATGATGTTGCACTATTGTGCAAAACCCCTGGACTACACCTTACACACAAACATATGGATTGCACGAGGAAATTGGTTAAGCCATAGATTTTTGAAATGGTTTTAAAGTTGAATTTTGAATCCAAATGATTTTGGAAATGGAATTGGTTAAATGTGAAAAGCTTCTGAAAAGGAGTTTTTAAAAATAAAGTTATTTTGGATAACTTAATAAAGTTTTGAAATTTAAAATGGTTTGATTTGAATTTAAATTCAAAATTAGAAATGGAATCCTATGTTTGGAAAATTATGGTTTAAAAAGGTTATACAAGTTATAATTAAGTTTATATGTGTTTGAAACCATTTAAAAGTATTGTTTTGGGAATTTACCCAAGTTTTATACTTGAAAGGCTTTAACTTATGTAAATGTAATCGGATTTGTTCGAAAACGAAAACTATCTGTTTTCAAATATTAATAGCTTTCATATAAAGAAAGGATTTTCAAATTGTGTTGAAAGATTTTGAGTTTTGAAATAGAATTGTTTGGAAACTATGAATGAATCTTTATGAAAGATTGTTAAGCTTTGTTTTGGAATCGAAAAGGATTTTAAATGGCGTATCTTTTACATATAAAAGATTTGAAATGGGGATTGTTTGAAAGTTATAAATGGATCTTTAGAAATAGTTTTAAAAGCTATAAATTGAGTCTTTGGGTTAATAATTGGATGAGATAATCCAATTAAAAAAAGGAAGTTGTTTTGAAAAGCTGTGAATGAATCTTTGTGAAATATTGGTAAACTTTGTGAATTAAATCTTTTTGTTTAAAAGATTTGTAAATGGGAATTTGTTTAAACCATTTGTAGAAAAGTTTTTGGGTAGTAAGTTGTGACTTAATTGAAATCCCAATATCCATATGTTTTTAAATATTGCGCTCATTATTCGGTTTAGCCGGGAGAGGACCTTGTGTCATATAACCCATTCTGAATAATAATACGACGTTATGGATAGCATTTGAAGACCAGTGGTGAAGAACGGGTGTTTTCGAGAACAAAATGATGACTTGTCGAATGACTCTGCATCGATTAGCGCCTGGTGTAGAGATCTCTGTATGTGATGGGGAGTCCGATCGGGATTGGGAATTCCCGGAGTGCAAGGGCTTCTTTGGAAGTGCCTTCGGTTCTGTTCGAACCCGGAACAGACTTGTATGGATGAGTGTCTGACATTACACTTTGAGATGTAAAGCTGGTTTCTATCAAATACATTTCTGTTTGGTGGCGGAGATTTATTCTCTTAGCTTAACACCCTTCTCTGAGACGTACGAGCTCAGAGGTTATGTAGTTGATGATTATTAGTGCTACATTTTCAACTTGGTAATGTGACATACGAAGTGTTGCTGATCATTTGTTGATCGAAGCATGGCTTTGTGAAAAATTGTAGCTTTGTGGACGAGACTGCATCAGGACCTCACATCCTGAAAATGGTCGAAACAGGAAAGATGCGACAAGGATGCAGGGGTCGCGCCCCTAAGGTATGTCCATTCCTTCTGGCAAAGAGTGGTATCATGGTATGGAGCCCAGATACTTAACTCATGTGGACACTGTATATTTATTACTGTGTGATGTTTCTTTGTGGTTGAGGATCCTTGGATAAAGGTCGCAAACGACCGGGGGTGGCATATCTTAGTTGTTACTCCCGGGAAGGGAGTACACCGGCCTTGTGTTGGCAGAGAGCTGGATAAGTTCTCGGGGCGTCCCTCCAGAGGCGTACCCATGTGGCAATGGGAAGTCCTTGACCTGACCATTTGTTGGAAAATCCAATCTCCAATACGCGCCCTGTACGATTTTAGTTGTGTAACCTGCCATCTACTTATGGTGGCGCCCCACTGTTTAGATGGTAGCTATAGTAGGCATAGTTCGAAATGTCTATGCTGGCTAAGATTAATATTATACTTTCGAAAGGTTTTCTGCACTATGCATTAATAATAATATCAAATGGTTTTCGCGTATCAAGCATTTTTGACTATCATAAGGAGAAATCTCCTCCAATTCTACATTTGCATGGTGTGTGTGGTGGGAGGCCTTATGGTAGTTTCATTTTCCAAAATGCATTGTGGATTTTTCCACTTTTAAATTCTTTTGTTGTTTGTTTTAAAGATAAACTATTTTTGTTTGCTCATACCAGTCCCATACTGACCCGTAGTTTGTTGTTCCCTTTTTAAACTCTGGGTGCCCATAATTTTCGACACGGGCAGTCTAGAATTAGGTTTTTCAGATAGTCGAATAATAGGTGTTGATTCGATAGCATTCAATTGCTGGATATTAGAAATCGCATTGGGATGGAGTTTGCTTCAGTACAGCATTGATGGTGGTTCAAGCTTATTGGATTGGAGTCCTTGTAGCCTTTGGGATGAGCTTTTGGTTTGGAGTTGCAGATTTTGGATTCATTCTTCATCGAAGAACATATTCGAGTTATCTCTTCTGTTGTTATCATATTCCGCTATGTATATTTGTCTCTGATATTGTTGTATCATGTTGTATCAGATATTGTATTCGTTGTCGTATCAATGATATATTATTCATTTTTTTCTGCTATGTTGTTGTACTTAATGTGTTATAAGCTCCGGCGAACCAGATTCGACATTTGAATCTGCGGCATTTGAATATCGGTGATATATTCGGTGCTGATTTTCGAAGGTCGAGTCAGGGTCGTTAGAATAACCATCTCCTCTACTTAAAAACTGATTCGTCCCAAACCGTCAAGTTTTATCTAAAACTCTCAACAACAAGTTGTTTGTCATCGAATCTAGTTTTTTTTTAAATTGATCGCTCGAGATTTCGTTTAGGACCAAACAAAATATCCCAATTTTTCTACAGGGGGAAAATGTTCATCAATGTTCAAAAAATCAAATTCTCATGGTATGCTTCGAATGTATCGATGTCGTAGGCACCATTGGTTAGTATGGTGTTGTAGTAATTTTGTGGAGGTTTCGGCACGATTCTGCATCGATGATCGACATTCATCGATTCCTAGTGTTCAGGTTTTCTCGGCCCACGGTCAATGATGGATGATTTGGAGTTTAGGATGGCGATCGTGAAGGAGAGGACTTTGAGTGGTGAAGTTTTGGTAGGGTTTGGTGAGATTATATATCGCAATCTTTGGCGAACTGTAGCATGCGATTTGCTCATCCTCGATGGTCGCGTTTCGATGTAAGGGACCGAAAGACCAGGCGGTTGCATCGTTGGGTGGAGCTCAAAATTTAGGACTTGCTTGCAGCCTTGATGTCGACGTTGGATGGGCCAGTGAGGTGTGCACGTATAAGAGCATCCACGTGCATGTTAGTTGGCTTTAGGAAAATTTCGAATTGGAGAATAGGGAAGTGGGAAAGAAGGGTATTGTGCGTTGGTGGGGAGGCTTTTGTGGAAGCAGGCCGGGCTTGGTTTTATGCTATGTGAATAATAACTTTTTTTTGTTTAAATATGTATATAAAGCTAGTTAATTTTGAAATGGCATGTATTGACCATTTTAAACCTGATTAAACTGATTCTTTTTTCATTGTACTCATATGAACGAGTACAATATTATAGTGTAACTTATTGATAGCTTTGGACAAGTACAAATTTATGACATATAAAAATGGATAGGTGTAAATTCACATTATTTTAAATAATAACATCGTTTGAATTTATATACCATAAATATTGATGTTTATTTGGCCAAATAAATTACTATTGAGTTAAACTGGATCGAATATGGTAATTGGACATTGTTTTAGCAAAAATAAAATGTTGTTCCACTAATTAAATTAATTTTGCAATTAATTAGCAGGATAATTCCCCATTCAGCTATTTTATTATTTTGGACATTCGATTATATATCGTAAATGATATGCCACTTTGAATTAGTGATGTTGACTAATGATGGTTAAGTTATTTAGTTATGGTTTATTGATTAATTTTTGATATTTCATTTAATAATTTAAATGTCGCTATAGCGATTTTCGCTATACCGTCACTTATTGGATTCCATCCCCAAAACCCTATTGTATGAACTTGAGCTTGCGTTTCCGCTAAAAAGAATATTGAAATGTATTAATCGTTGTGATTAATAATAATTTAAATTTTTTAATCTTTTAAATTAATTAATTTGAGGTTAGGCAACCAATCTAATAAATGATGATTAAAATTGTTTCTCTTTAGATTTAGTTAATCATTTTTGCTAATAATTTTTTATACTTAACTAATCGTTTTAACTAATGATTATTTGAGTTTAATTAATTCTTTAAGAATAATGGAGTTTAATTAATTTATTAAACTAAGTTAATTGTTTTAATCAATGATGATGGGACTAAATTAATCATATCAATTAAGGATAAATGAAATTAATAATCATTTTAATCAATGATATTTAAAAGTAATAAATCATTTTAAATAATGATATTTGAATTTTATTAATCCTTTTAATTAATGATTTTTTTGAATTTAATTAATTTTTTATGTGACGACCCACCTTTTTGGATGGTTTAAATCCACAATAAACCATACATGTCAACTCAAACCACTCAAAAGGGAGGATTGTCAGTGGAGTAAATAAGAAAATAAGAGAAAAGAAGGAAAAATAAAACATGGAATCTCACAGTGAAATGACAAAATATAATACTCAAACAAACAGTTCATAAAGCTGTTTTATAATATACATTTGATTACACAAATTTTACAACAATCAGAGTACAAACAACGACATACCAAAAATGATGCAGTGGAAAATTACTAATAATATAATATACCGTACTCCGTCTTCATCCTCTAGAAATGAAGTCTTCAACCCTGAAATGCTCAGGCTGACCCGAGCGTAATGAAAAGACAAAACAATTGAGTCAAAACTAAAAGGTCTTATATAAGTTAAATCAATAATAAGTAATTATGAGTGCAATGGCTTCAGAGATGTTTATGAGATTTTACATCTCTTATCCAGTGTATGACGTGCATGCAATAACTTAAGAGATGTTTCAGGATTTTCCATCTCCTAAGGATCCGTTAAACTAATTATATATAGTAAAATACGCTATATATATGTAGTGTCTATCAGTAAAGTATTAAAATAGCATTAAGGCATTAGCCATATCCCTTTAACACATTTTTTATAGGCATCGTAATCTATACGTTACTGTAAACTCCACTGTAAACTGGTGGGCTATCAGGGAGCACTCCCTTGGTACGACACAAACCAAAATCGTAGTGGGCTCGATAAGGCATATGTCAAGGCACGCGAGGCAATGCCCAGGGTAGGATTCTACCGTTTTGCACTGCCGGACTGGTAGTAATGCATAGCAGCAATTATCGTCCACCTTCAGACATGCTCCTTTAATCAAATCGAGGGTGGCCACCAATCAATAACAAAGTAACAGATATGGTATCGAAGAAGTGTGTTCGATCGGAGGAGTGACCTCACATGGCCCATTGTAGCTCTTATCTTAGTCATATCAAGCTAACTCGAAGGTCAGGGCTGTGTTTCTTACCTCATATAGTAGCGTTTGCCAAATCAACCTACTTCGTTCTAGATTCTCCACCACGTGCACATTTGCTAAAGTGGTTTCAGAATTGGAAGAGAGTATGACAATATCCGACTCCGGTCACTTTAACAACCAAAATTTTATTTCATACTGTGGTCATTTTATAAAACATTTTTAACAAATCTAGAAAACAGTTTATACCTTCGTATCAAGATATCCATATACTTATTCCAAAAGTATAAATATATTCATAAATGCCGAGGAAGATTTCTTTCAACCAATTTCAAAAATAATTTACAAATCTCTTTTAAACCATTTACAAACTATTTGTATGCTTTAGAACCTTTTATAAATCTATTTATAAATTCCAAAAAAGTTTACAACTCTTCCCCTTTTCATAAACTTCTACGTAAATTCTTTTAAAACACTTCCACATCCCTTTATACAAGTTCTTTTATAAAACCTTTTATAAAATCCTTAAAAACCTTTAAACTCCTTTATAAAATAATTATAAAATCCTTTATAAAAATATGTTAAAAAATCCTTTTATAAAATCCATTATAAAATCTCTTACAAAACCTTTTACAAAATTCTAGAATCTTTTGAATAAATTGTTTATCTATCAAAGTAATTATAAAAGTCTATATTTATTATCTTAAATCAAAACTATATTTATTATATTAAATTAAATTTAAAATATGTATATTAAAACTATATTAAATATTTTATTAAATTAAATTTTAATCTATTTAAAAAAAATATTTAAAACTAATAAAATATAAGTTAAAAATCTTAAATTTACATTTAAAACCATATATTAACTTATAAGTTGAAGCTTTAAAACATATAAAATAAATTATTTACCAAATTTTTGTAAAATCATTAAATTAAATTTATAAATCAAATTTATGAATCAAACATACTTTATCATTTAGAAAATAATTTAAGCCGACCAACGGTGTCCATATATAATTTTCCACCATATAGTCAAGTGATTGGGTATGTATTATTTCAACCCAAAATAGTTAAATTTCCCAGGTATATATCATTTCAACCCGTATCCCAAATCAATAATTTCCAAATCAATAAAATCGCTCAAGCATGCATCATTTCAACCTAACGATTTTCCTAATCCATAAGATCATTCAGGTACGTATCATTTCAACCTATAGTGATTACAAGGATATATAAAACAAATAAACATCCAATCATCCAAAATGTCGACAAACAAACATCCATCACAATCAATATCCAAATCAACCAATAAATCACAACAATTAACTGGTTATCATTATCAGGTATTTAACAAGCAATTTAAATTCAATATTAATTTAAATGGCAATAAAATTCAAATTAAGTTTAAAATGGCAATTTAAATTACAAAACAGCAATTAATAAGATTCATATTACATCGTAAATTTAATTCAACTAACATAAGAAGGTTTAGTATGGCGAGAGTTGCTTAAATCAATCACCTTTGATTTATTTTCGATTTAAAATCCAAAAGAATGCCCAAATTTGAATAGTCCTAGAATTCAACCAAGTCAGCTCCATATTGTCTGGAATTTCGATACAATTGCAACGGAAGAAACCGAGTTCAAATTCGAGTTCGTGTGCAAGAGTTATGAGCGTTGGAAGATTTAAAATTAAAAATTAAATTAAATAAAACACTAGGGCAACTTTGCAATTAATAGTCACCTGAATCCTAGCTCAACACGATCGAACCCACACGCATAGTAATACACAGCTGCCACCTTCAACGCGACACCATCGCCGCTCCGATCATCTTCACCATGATCGAACAACGTCGTCGACTTCCACGTGCAAGGTCACACCTCCGCCATTGATGCGACCACCTCCGGCCTCCCCAGGCGCACAGCGTCGCCGCCACACATTATCGTCATTTCTGGCGAGCTTTGACCTCCTTGAGATGAACAAAGACCATGGATCGACTTGCCTTACCTCCTCTATACGCCAGTGCCTCCCGATCATCGATTGGTCGACGATCCATCGTTGAAAACAAAACCCTAACATGGACGGCCGAAACTTCTTCGCCTAATTCTGGCCAAACCGGAATTCTAATCGAAAAACGAATTGCAGAAGTAGATTACGTTCATCGAGAGCTTTCCGGTAGTACATAATTCGACAGGGTTTTCAGAGCTTAATTTTGAAGTTTGATTTGAAATTGGGAAATTAGCTTTTCCTGCCATTGAAAAGGATTATGAACAGGTAAATTGAAATTGTACATACGAAAAGCAGAAAAAGACTACTAGGGTTAAGGAAAATCTATT
This sequence comes from Allium cepa, assembly GCA_030765085.1. NCBI lineage: Eukaryota > Viridiplantae > Streptophyta > Magnoliopsida > Asparagales > Amaryllidaceae > Allium > Allium cepa. The sequence continues at coordinate 292,244,490 of CM060941.1, read as the reverse complement.
TATATAGACAAAGATGGATAAGAATGGATGCACGGATTGAATTTGGTCGAAACGATAACAAGGATCAGAAATGCCCGTTTCCCAATATATCAAAATATAGGTTTTCGATATTTTTATACTCAGTAGAACTAGTTTCAAACCCTAATTCAAAAGTATATAGAAGTTAGCATTTAAAATCAAATTATATTAATTTAAATTTCATTAATTGATTTCTATGCGTTTCAAGCTCGCATGGCCAAACGACAAGTTTGATCGCTATGAAACTTGAAGTCCTACAATAATTCACTATTACAGATCTGATGAAATTGGTTTCGTCGAGATCTGAGACAGTGGCCAAAATGCCTATTTTTTACACGCTAATTAAATGAATTATTGACTTAAAATCAATTTAATCATTTTAAATTCAATTTTTTGAGTTTAAAAATCTTCATTGTTGTTTAAATGAAACTTAGATCAACTTTCGACGTCATTTTCATTTACATTAAATTCATAATTCAATTATTTAAATAATTTCCAATATTAATTTAAAAAAAATTCAATTATTAGATAAATGACATTAATAAACCATAAAATTTTAATTGAATTTAATTATTATCAACAATTATTCTATTTTCATCTGAATAATTCGATATTTATTATTCAAGTCCAGTTATTGATTGTAAACACATTCAATATCTAAAATTTGATTTCTATAGTTGTTATTGACAAAATCTTTGAAATTGTTTATTTCAAAATCTTATTAAAGTTTGTATTCAACAAATTACATTAATATATTATTAATTTTTTTATTTTAACCATTTTTATACAATAATTAGATTAAATTTAATAAATTAGAATAGTTAAAATAAGGGTCGTTACACTCTCCCCCACTCAAAACTTTTCGTCCTCGAAAAGCGGTTAAGTATAGAATTTCACACTTGATATATTTTATTCAAAATAGTCAACTTATGAAACATTTAAAATCTTATTTACAAACCTTTACTATGCACTCTCTACACCCCTCCATCGTTTACGAAAAATATAACTTACATATAAAAACAAGTTACAAAATTTTTCAAACATCCGGGTTTATGGAAAATTTCGGTCAAGTATCCTTTGCGCGGTTCGATTCAAAAAAATAAGAATATCAAAAAAAAATATCATATTTCAATAATAAAACATTCCAACCTAGGAAAAACAGTAAATATCGTTTCAAAACTGTAATCCAAAAACGTACCTATTTATCGGGCAAACAAACTTTATATATGAAACCAAAAGCAACAGCTATTGCTACCATAAACCTGTAACTCACTTACATAATCCAAAAGAATTAAAATTATGTAAAAGAGTAAAATTTTAGTTGTTTCAAATCAATAGCACAAACAACATGTCATATATAATAATCTTATGCAAACAAAAGAAGCCAACCATCATATGTAACAAAAGAAATCAATCATACATCCATAGCAACAAAAACAAATGGTTTGTTCAGGTTCAAAAACTTTTCATTGTCCAAGGGTGATAAATAAACCATAAGTGTACCTTATGTTCAACAACCCTCAGGTAATCACTTAATATATTATTCATGCAACCTTAAACAATTTATTGTATCATTTCCCAAATTTCCCATCACCCAAGACAACAAAGAATTTAAGTATTATTTAAATTTGCATGATGTACATAAATGTTTTATACACTATATCGATTCTAATCGCTCACTTGAATACACACATTCACCTTTCAAACTAGTATTTTTAACCCGATCACTCTAGTGTGGACTCGGATCCGATTTCTTGATTCGAAATTTCCATTTTCCTTGCATAGCCATAAACCATGATAGAAAACTTCAAATTCATATCAAAATTCGTATCAATTGTTTGCCATCAAGAATCAAGCGAAAAATCCTAATTCGAACTGGTGTGATTTATTACAAATCTTGTATTCAAATCTGAATGATAACTATAATGCGAATAAAATGATTTACACACAATTTACATATTTTATTCTATTGGTTTCTTTTCACATCATTATTTACTTTTCATTTGTTTTAGATTCATTCATACAATTATTATTTTTTATTAATTTTCCTTCATTACTTACACAATTTGTTTCCCATTCAATATTTGAAATCATCAATGAATCCATTATTGAAGTATTACCTACATTTCAATGCAGTTTATTTCACATTTATTATTTACTTATAACCTTGATATCCATTTTAATATTAATATTCATTAATGAATCAGTTCAGTCATTTTCTTAAGTTTATAATCATTTACTTAAATAGTATTCATTTTTTCTATTTAATTTAATTTAATTACTAGCACTTAAAAACATTATTTATGCTTAAAATATTCCTTGTACATCATAATTCTTATCTGTAAACATAACTCCATTACTTAAGTTTTACTCATACAAAATTCTATTACATATTCATATTAACATTTCAATCTTTAAACATTTCTGGTAAGTTATATGTATGTATGTATGTATGTATGTATGTATGTTTTTAGAATATAATTGAGTGTTATACAAATTTATCTTATTCATTTTAGTTAGCAAAAATATTTACGAATTCACAACTTCTAAATTTCATTTCCCTTTAATTTACAAGTGACAAATCTCTAATTTCTTTACAGTTTCATTAATCACTCGGCTTCTAATTTATTATTTTTCATTTTAGAAGTTTCTAATCATTAAAACTTTACTTTATTTCTACAACTGAAAATCATTAATTTAACAGGAACTTAAGAACTAAATACCTGGTTCATTTCAAATTATTTTGAAATAATTTATATATATATATATTCATATCTTTTATATATATCAAATCATGCTTAAGAAAATAAAATTAAAATTCTTTTATCAAGACAAATGTGTAGCAAAGCTACTACAGTGGTCTTCTAACTTTGAAACTCGAAAATGAACTTCGATGATGTCACGATCATCACCGAAATTATTTTCCAGCAACAGAAGAGGGGAGTACAGAATTTGTTTCCTTTCAAAAATTCTTTGAAAATATATCTTTCAAATCATATTGAAAATATTTATATCTGAAAATACTTCTAAATAATACTAATGTTATTTTTCCAAATCTACGAAAACCAATTTCAAAACTCTGGAACTTAAGTTCTTAAATTTCCAATTCATATCCACTTTATTTGTAAATCCTATTTTGCAATCAATATTTATAAAATTCACTTCCTAATAAAAAAACATATCACGTACAACTATATCCATTTATAAAAATTATTCTTTTATATACAAAGTAAAATACTAGGTAAAATTATTTCATTTACCTATATTTCAAAAACAATATTGTGTTGGTCTGCCCTATTTAGTGTTTAGAAATCCCTATCGATGCCATAGCATCCTATGTACCGACCAGAATTCATAAATACTCAACAGAACAAACTAACACAATACAAAATATTTTTATATTACTAACAAATACGCGCTCTCATATATATACACTCAAACAACTCATTCTAGGGTATTACTACCCTATCACTAATGAGTCAAACCCCACAATGCTAAGGTTATCGCAAAATCAAAGCTCTGATACCAAATATGATGACCCGCCTTTTTGGACAGTTTAGATCGACAATAAACAACAATGTCAACTCTAACCATTCAAAAGGGAGGATTATCAATGCGGTAAATAAGAAAATAAGAGATAAGAAGGAAAAACAAAACACAGAATCTCACAGCGGAATGACAAAATATAATACTCAAATAAACAGTACATGAAGCTGTTTTATAGTATACATTTGGTTACACAAATTTTACACTAATAACAGTATAAATAATGACATACCAAAAATGATGCGGTGGAAAATTACTAATAATATAATATACCAAACTTCGTCTTCGTCCTCAAGAAATAAAGTCTTCAACACTGAAATGCTCCGACTGACCCAAGCGTAATGGAATGACTAAACACTCGAGTCAGAACTAAAAGATCTTATGTAAGTTAAATCAACAAAAAGTACTTATGAGTGTAATGGCTTTAAAGATGTTTATGGGATTTTGCATCTTCTATCCAGTGTATGATGTGCATGCAATAACTTAAGAGGTGTTTCAAGATTTTCCATATCCTAAGAATTCGTTAAACTATCTATATGTAATAAAATACGCTATATACATGTAGTGTCTATCATTAAAGTAAAGTATGAAAATATAATTAAGGCATTGCCCATATCCCCCTTAACACATTTATTATAGGCATCGTAGTCTATCCAGTACTGTAAACTCCACCATAAACTGATGGGCTATCAGGATGCACTCCATAGGTATAACACAAGCCAAAATTGTAGTGGGCTCGATAAGGCATATGACAAGGCATGTGAGGCAATGCCTACGGTATGATTCTACCATTTTGCACTCCCGGATTGGTGGTAACGCATAGCAGCAATTACCATCCACCTCAAAACACACTCCCATAATCAAATCGAGGGTGACCACCAATCAGTCACAAAGTAACAGATATAGTATCGAAGAAGTATGTTAGATCGGAGGAGTGACCTCATTTGGCCCAGTATAGCTCCGGTTTTAGTCATATCAAGCTGACTCGAAGGTCAGGACTGCGTTTCTTACCTCATACAGTAGCATTTGCCAAACCATCCTATTTCGTTATGGATTCTCCACCACGTGCACAGTTGTTAAAGTGGTTTCAAAATTGGTAGAGAGTATGACAATATCTGACCCCGGTCTCTTTAACAATCAAATGCTTATTTCACACCGTGGTCATTTTATAAAATATTTTTAATAATAAATCCAGAAAATAGTTTATACCTTCATATCAAGATATCCATATACTTATTCCAAAAGTATAAATATATTCATAAATGCCGAGGAAGATTTCTTTCAATCAATTTCGAAAATAATTTATAAATATCTCTTAAACCATTTACAACTATTTATATGCTTAAGTACCATTTATAAAGCTATTTATAAATTGCGAAACAGTTTACAACTCTTTCCCTTTTCATAAACTTCTACGCAAATTGTGACCCCCCACCTTTATACCCACGCTAGCCAAGAGCACTACGGTGTAATGCTGTCAACTGACACGGAGAATAAGGCTGTTGAGGAGCGGCCATCAGTAGTTAGGCCTTACACTAGTATTGGTTATCTCGATAGGAGTGGTATATATATATATATATTCTTTCATTTTTCCTCTATGATTTATTTACTCCCATCGACATACCCCAATTCCAGTATAAAACGAACTACGATGGTTCATACTAGTTTAGGACAGTAAATATAATAATAACACAGATAATAAATATAAATGCGGAACACAGATAAAACGGAAAGTCTCGTATATACAATAACTGATGTCAGTTACAATACACGTGATACAGTACATATGATACAACTACAACAGTCAACTCGGGAAGTTATATATATATATATACACAAGCACATTATCGACAAATATACATGAATACATATCAACCTATACTGTGTCACGACTACTCCAACAGATATGAAAAGACTTCATAGCTCTAGCAGCAACCCAAAGCAAGGTATCAACAACCTGTAAATACTCGGTCTGACCCGAGTATTACATTCAAAAGAAAATAATACATGGATCGGTCTAATTCAAACTCAGTTATTAGTGCACAGAAGCAATAATAATTAAATATCAAATTAGACGACAGTCACAATAAATTTACCTATCCGATTCTTAAATAAAGAAATCGGATAACGATAAATATAACACGTAACAGTGTTAAACAACAAATCAGCATACTCAAATCATCAACAAAGATAAGTAAAAAGAATTTCAATGAAGATAATTTAGAAAGACATCAGAATTGCCTAATCGGCAATTAACAACAAAATCTAATTATTGAATAAATAATTAGAAAACCATAATCTAATAATCAAGTAGATAATTAGACATCAACAAAATGATTAAATTAAACCAAATAAAAATGCAATTTCAAAACAATTTGAATTGAATAAACGAAACAGTTCAAATAGTTGAAATATCAATTAAAACGCAAATTAAAGTAGGGTTGCAGTACACGCACGCGTGCACTGCCTCGCCACTACAATAATTAAATACACAAAAGATCAATAATTCAAAAGCAATAGAATATCAATAAAATCAATACCGTGTGGCTGCAGTTCACGCTTGCGTGCGCTGCCTTGCCACAACAGTGATGATGTACACAAAAGATCAACGAACCAAAATCAATGAAGGTTCAAATATCAATTCAAAATGTCGATACTGTGTGGCTGCAGTGCACGCACGCGTACACTGCCTCGCCACAACAGCATATACAGAAATAGCAACAAGGCACAAAAGTCAATACACAAGAATTCACTGTGCAAACTAATGCAATAAGCAAGTGACAGTAGTGAAAAGCTTCCACCCAGTGAATGTGAAATATGTACACTGCAAATTCAAGAAGGTAGCAGACTACCACAAAATGCAAGGAGGTCAAGTCACTGACTCGACACATCCGCAGCACCAAAGCACAATGCAGTGGTACAACTACAAAAATAGGAGGGTGAGGGCACCATAGGTATGGCACCACAGCACACGAACACATACATATCAGTGAAACCATAGAGCAACAACCAAAAATGCATAAAACTGGACAGAGCATCACATACTCGAAATGAATGGTGGTAGAGTAAGTGCAACCCGAACCAGTACAACTCAAATGAGCAGGTGCACCTGAGAAGGCTGCACAGATAGAAAGGCCAGGCAACACAATGCAAATGAATTCGACAAAGTATTGCACAAGCTCAAGACAACTGCATCACAAAAGCAATAGCGTGTATACAATTTCGAACACAGCAAGACAATGCCAAAATGGTCAAGAGAAGATGACAACAGTGGTATAGTGGACCACATTGAAACCAAAAGTGTATAATTCAATGCAATGCAAAGCACAACAGACTCAAAGAGGAATGAAATTGGGTCTAGCAAGTGCAACCCCAAGTGACACAAATGTACATGACTTCACAGTACAACTACCACACAATGCAAGAAGGTCAAGTCAATGACTCAACACAGCTGCAGTTCAAATAAAATGCAGTGCGTCATGTAGCAGTTCCAAACCGATAGTATACATCAAGCAGTACAATGACAACGACATTGCAAATGAAATCCAGGCCAGATACAGAGGTGATGGAGATATGGTGATTGTAACGACCTGTTAAATTAATAATATTTAATAAATTAAATTAATATAATTTCTAATTTGTTTAAGAATAAATGTAGAAATTTGGTATAGTAGTTGTAACCTAGTGTAACAATAAAATTTTATGACAATAGATTTGGATAATGTAATTTGTCACTTTTTGTTAAAAGTAAATTTTAAGAAATCAATAAATGTTGAATTGAGAATATTAATAAAAAATATTAACTAAAATGAGATTCATTAATATAAAATCAGTAGTGAAGATGTCACCTTTGGTTGTAATAAAGGTGAATGCTATTAGTGGATGTCAACACTTAATAAAATTTATTTAGAATAAAAAGAATTTAAATGCATGTTTGAATAGAGTATTAAATTGATAGATTAAGCGTAAGTAATTAGAATTTAACCCTATAAGATATGGAACTGAATGTATGAATATAATTTTGTAGAAATAGTTAATTGACAACTTATTTGTGCATACCCAATTTAATATAAATAACAAAAGGGCTAGCACTTGATGTGCCTAAGTATTAATATATTGGAACTATAATAAAATAGAGAGTTTGGTAGTAAATAGAAATAAAAAGACCGTTGTTAACTAGTAAATTAATAAATGGATTCTAACAATAGGTAGTAATTAATGCGTGTATATTGGGCATTTGCGGATTACCAATTTTTCTACCTATTCATATAATTTATTTATGTAAATCTAAACCTATGGCAACATTTTGTTAATAAATGTTGGAAGTGAATTTGAATATATCAAAGGATAACAAGTGTTTAGGTTAACCATTTATTTTATTTAGTTAAGAAGGGAAATAGATTGAAATAAAGCTAATTTAATTTTTTTGGTTGTTAATGGGTATAGTTAAATAAGGAGAAGTTATAGGAAATAAAACGCGCACTAATGAGATGTAATATAATTCCAAAGTTATTTATACCCACAAATAGGTTAATTACTGTATAGAAAGAGTCTAAATAAATAAATGAATTTATTAAGATTACATTTATAATTTTATAACCTTTATGCTGATTTAAGTTCAATTAATTTATTTGATTAAATAGTGCAGTAGCGTAGTTTTGTGCGGTAGTTGAAATAGCTAATTCTTTTAGGTGAAGTTAAGGCTAATTCTATGTATATATTTGACCTATTGTTGATATAGATTCTAGGAAGCAAGATCTATTAATTAAATGGAGTATTAGATTCAATAATTGCATTTATCGCATAAATAAAGAGAATATAACGGTTAAATTTGGCGTTATTGAAATTAAAAAGGAATGGGGGAATAATAATTTGAAATCATTGTAATAGATATTAATTTAAGGTTACCTTAAATAAATTAAGGTAATAAATGGAGGATAGTGTAAATATCTTTATAATACGATGATTTGTGCAGTTAGGGTAGTTTTGATTTGTCACTTAAGATGGAGGATTTTTATAAAATGTAATAAATGCAGTTTAAATTAAGGCATTGACGTTTGGGTATTTAAGAAGTGATAAACTAAAATTTATTTATTTATTTGAAAATTTGAAATCCAATTTGTGGATTTATTGCAAATAAGTGAAATTTGTGTTTAACCATTACATCGATAGGAATAAATTAAATTTAAGGTTATATTAATAAAATTTGGACTAGAGAAATGATATGAATCGGTTTTAGAAGCCTTAAATATAAAATGGGAAGTAGACGGGATTTCACGTTACAACCATTTTTAAAAATCCTGATGTATGTAGAAATATTTATGAAATATAACGTAAACCAATGTTGAATCAAAAGAATAGAGTCAACACTTATTTATTCATTTAATGTGATATAACTACGAGTATGATTTATTGCAAATTACATGGAAATCTAATATATAGGACATTACCTAAAAAGGAAGAGTAGATAAAATTTATGATAAACATATTTGTATATGAAGGTTATTGATTTAAGGAGAAATTGGGCAAGTTTTATGTATTTGGGTTAAGTGCAACCTTTAATAGATAAATTTGGTGCAATTAAAAGAAATTGACATTTAATATTTCGATAACTTAAAATTTGATGGGATAAGAACATTTGGGTAATGAAGGGATGACAAATATTAGCTATGATTCTAGAAGGAATTAAATAGATAATGGGAAGATTAAAATCAGGTTCTAAGCAATAATTATTAAATAATAGAAGTTTAGGAGTAAAGTGAGATAATTGAAAATTTTAATCATTCATATAAGTCATTTGTGTTTATTAATATGAGTTAGCTAATAAATTTAACTTGGGCAATACCTATATATTGGAAACACATTTGTAAAGTGTAATTAATTGAATTTGGTGAATTGGGAATGAATCCAAGGTTATAGGAATTGATGTAATACTACGCAAATAAAAGGTAACTGCATAAAATCAATGTTTCGTAATAAATTGTAATTGATAATTAAGTAGGAATGGGTTTGAATTTGACAAAAAGGAAAATTTATTATTTGCTTACCCATCTATTCAATCTATTAAATTTGATCAGATCCATTTGCAATTAAACGAATTTATTTACAAGTTAGCATGTATTTAGCTGATAACTATAAACCAATTAGGGCAATTGGGTATATATATATTACCAGTTAAGTTATATAAGATAATGGTTGACTTAATTAAGGGAGTTTATGTAATAATTTCATTTATTTTGTAAGTGGAAATAAAACGTTAATGATAACAAGTATTCAAAATTTACCATCTATTTAGTATATTAAGTATAATTGATAATCAACTGCAGCAAGTAATAAATAATAAATACGTAACGTTAAATGAAGTAATATTTGAAATTTAATATTTAGAAACTATGTAAATATAAGTGCAGATGAAATTGGGGATATTTACATATTGAAATATGAATCCAATGATAAATCAATCTAATTGACAATAAATAATGGAAAGTAAATTTAATTAAATTTTGGAAATTTAATATATATATATACAGTTATAAACCCTAGCTCCATCCTATTGTCATTTGCTGTATATTCATTTCTTCATCTCCTTCTCCTCCACAAATGGTTACAAAACCTAGATCTACTTCAATCCAAATTTCAATGAAAATGCAAACACTTCAGAAAAATTCCACAAAAAAATATATGTTAATGTTCTCGAGGCACGTAATCTCCTGGTGCAATTCGTTTTCTGTTTTGAACATTCGTTTGACCAGAATTAATTCAAACAGTCCGTGACCATTCATCATCGTCGTCGCAAACTTCGTCGGATCGTCAAACCTTTTCTGGGTTTTGTAGAGTGGACGATGGGGATCGCATCTATATGGTTTGTGTGTCGTTTTATTTATTTTCAATTTTGAATTCAATCATCATTTTTCACCATAACTTTTTCATACGAAGTCGGATTCACACGAAATTTCTTTTGTTAGGATCATAATTTAATTCCGGATTTGATGACGCTGGTTTGGACGAATTTCGAGAAGGGCGAATTTTTGGGTTTAAATCGAATTTAAATTCGATTTAAATTCCAAAGGTGAGTGTTTTAACCCACTCACAACTACTAGAAGCTTTTATGTTTGTTAAATTAATTTTAGAAATGAATAGAAATTTATTTATGAGTATTTGGCATGTTTATTTCACTCATATTTGTTGAATTGCATTTATTAAATTTAACTGTTAATTTAATTTATTTATTGCATATTAATTGATAGTTAGAATTTATTTGTTTGCCTATAAACTGCTAGTTAACAGTTATATAGATTATTACTGAATATAAACTGTTAGATTAATAGTTGTTAAATTTAATCTGAATAAAATTGTCAGTTATTACCTGTTATATATTATCAAATATAAATTGTTATTGATTAATATTGCTTGATGATTGAGATTGGATGATGGGTGATGTTGATGGATGTTTATTGTATATCATTAAATTGCAAATTATCATGCATATTTCATTTCATTCGGGATTGTGGTTTGAAATGATATATAACCGCAAAATTTTATATCTTTTAAATTGCGGATTGAAATGATAAATATCCGTATCACTTGACCATAGGATAGAAAATTTTATACAGGCACCGCGGTATATATATAACTATTTAAATGTGATTTCTATGGTTTGGATGGAATACGGTTTATAATAATCTTAAATTTTATATTGTATAAATATTTTTCTTCCACATATATATACATATGAAGTTGAAAATTTTGAAATTAAAAGGTGTATAAAAATCTTTATTAAAAATGGAAGAAAATTAAGAAAATGGAGTTTAATAATTTATATCATATGTTTAAATGTTAAGTTTGGAAATTTTAAGATATGATATTTATAATTGGATTTTTCCCGAAATAAATTGAAATGAATATTCTAGTATAATTTGAATTGGGAAAAATATATATATTTTATTACTAGAAATTGAAGTCTTATTATTTATGGATTTTATATGAATATTCAAGACTAATTAATAGAACAATTGATCTGTTGAAAGAATAAAATCCAATTTTAGTTTGAAATATTGTTACTCAAAATGGATATACGTATATATGAATAAATTGAAGTGGTTTTGGAACTTGAGAGAGATAATATAAATTTTGGTTTAGACTTTAATAAAGAAATGTATTTGTAAAGCCATGAGAACTATTTTCTTTACAAAGTAACATTTAAGTTAAACCATTTAATTCATACACCGTTGAATGTCCAAACCATTCAAGTTTTTAGAAGTTATGGTTTTAAATTATGATTTTCAAAATATTATGCTTTGAAATATTTGATTTTCAGACGTTATGAAGTTAAAGCACTATGATTTTGGAAAGAATTATATTTGGGATAAGTGATAAAATATGGTTTTGGGTTTTGAAATGATATCGTATTCATGGTTATGAAATGGAATGTTTATTCTGATTTTTAAAGTATAACCTATTTTTAAATGACCGCGGTGTTATAATGACGATGGGTTGGCAAAGAGACCGGGATCGGATATGGACATACTCTCTGTCGATACCGAAAACCACTTTGACTAACCGTGTACGCGGTGGAGATTCCAGAATGAAGTAGGTGGTGGCGACGTTTCCTGTAAGGTAAATACGTGGACCCGACTCCCGTGAGTTGGCATAAGGTGGCTAAAACAGGAGCGATTCTCAGGCCAATGAGGTCATTCCTCTGATCGGACCCTCCTCTTCGATATTATGATTTTGGATTGATTCAGTGGCCACTTCTATATTTTGATTTTGGGGAGTTAGTCCGAGGTGGGCGGTAACTGCGGCTACGCGTTTCCACCAGCCTGGATAGCAATTGGTATATCTACCCTGGCATTGCCTAGTTGTGCCGTGTCACCTACTATACCGAGCCTTTACTACGAGTTTCTATTTGTGTCGTACCTATGGAGTATCCTCTGGTAGCTTCCCGATCAGGAGGTATTACGGTACTGTATAGACTATTGGCATTATTTGTGTTAAGGGCTATATGGGTAACCCCTTAACGCTATTAAAAAGTAAGTTTATTTTATAAATAGACACTATTATAATAGCGCAATATATTACATAGTAAATAGTTTAACGGATCCTTAGGAGATGTAAATCCCGAACATCTCTTGAGTTACTGTACTCATATTTATTTCTGTTAATTTTAACTCACATAAGATCTTTTAGTCCGACTCGAGTGTCTTTGTCTTTTCAAATTCGCTCGGGTCAGTCCGAGCATTTCAGGATCGAAGATTTTAGCTTTGGAGGACGAAGACGAAGAATCCGTATTATATTATTTATAGTATTGCACCACACTCTAAATTTCCGCTGCATTGATTGTATTGGTATGTGTAACTCTGATATTTATTGTATAAAGCAAATCAAGTGTTTGTAAACTGTTTTGAACTGTATATTTATTATTATATTTTATCCTTCCGCTGTGAGATTCTGTTTTGTTTTATTTCTTCTCTGTTTTCTTATTTACCCCATAACAATCCGCCCTTGCGTATGCTTTGAATTGGCACGTGTGTCGGTTTAAAGTGTGCGAAAAGGCGGGATGTTACAGTGATGGAAGTGCAGTGGTGGATCCAAGAATCCAAGTTTATATGCAATTAAACAGTGTAGTAAAAACATGCACACTTATATAAATGTATGCAAGAAACAATACATATGTACTCAGGTGGGCTGCAAATCTAAAGAGGTCGAAACTGTTGCAACTTGATGAAATCAAAGCCATGACAAAATCAAATGGATGCAAACTGCCTTACATATGCTCAATACTTCATAAAACAGGTAGGAAAACTATCTCAAATGCCTTACAAAGTCGAACAATTTCGAATTAGATGTGAGTAATATAAATTACTCACCTTGTTGCCAAACCGAAGCAGCCGAAGAAAGGAGGAGACCATCAATTGAAAGTCGGCGTCTTCGTATCTTCCACAAGCCCTAGTTTTTGGCTGACGTGAGGGAAGTGAAGGCACCCACGATCCATGGCAAGAAGCCATCGGCGCCTTCGAATTGAACGAGCCCTACTCTCGAACGAACGGGGAAGAACGAGGCTGCCATTATCGTTCGTATGTTTTGATTAGGGTTCGAATGAAAATAAAAATGGAAAAAAAGGGGAAACGGGTTTTGGATTATCACGGCATCAATAAAGGAAACGTGGGCCAATATGATTTTAAAGCCCACAACAATTAACAGATTTTTATCAAAGGAATTTCAAACTGTTTTAAAAATTCCAAACAGCAAATAGCTAGGAAAAGAAATCGTGCAAAAACGATAATTAATCGGTACGAAATACCGGGTTGTTACAGACTCGCCTCCTTATAGAAATTGCATCCTCGCAATCATAAGGAATAAATGGACAAAAGGTAACAACCATAAAAGCATATCATCACAAAATGAAGACACTGGGGTCAAGAATAAAAATCGGAAATCCCTAAGGCATTTTCGTAATTGGAAGACGTGGAAAACGTCATGAATAGCATAAAATTGAGCCGGTACACCGGCGTAGTACAATATAAACACCAAAGAAATCTTTTAATTTCATAGAAGAAATTCACAAATTCTCTACAAAATTTAATTATCAAATAGATAATCAAAATACAGAAATCACAAAACAGCAATATCTAATCATCGATGCGATAATTGGAAGACAGCAAAATTTAATTATCAACAAAGATAATTAGAAAACAAAAATCACAAGTCGCAAAATTGCAAATATCTAATTACCAAAAACGATAATTAGAAATCTCAAATCAACAAATATCCAATTATCAAATACGATAATCGGAAACAACAAATATTTAATTATCAAAAACGATAATCAAATCTTAAATCACAAATATTTAATTATCACAAACGATAATTAAATCTCAAATATCTAATTATCACAAGCGATAATCAGAAACAACAAATATCTTATTATCAAAAACGATAATCAGAAATCACAAACATCCGATTATCAAAAACGATAATCAGAAACCACAAATATCCGATTATCAAAAACGATAATCAAAAATCACAAATATTTAATTATCACAAACGATAATTAAATCTTAAATCACAAATATTTCAATTAACGAGTCCGGAATTAATCAAAATAGCAAACGCACATGTCCCATAACCACGAGTTTTACTAAATTGTTTAATTCACTTCATCGTTTCCTTGAAAGTGCAAAATTATGTATTCTAAAAATAACATTTCACGTTCTCAAACGGACAAGTCCGATATTAAGCGAATCAGTAAAAGAAGTGGGTCATAGTCCTCGATTTTGCTGAAACGTTTAAGTCGCTTCCTCATTCTTTTGAAAACGTAAACCTTAAAATTTTGGAAACAATTTTTATTTTTAAACAATTTTTATTTTTAAACAATTTTTAAAACACGTGATTAAAACAGCAACATCAGTAGCAACTTCGACAAGGAAATTGCACTTCTCAAAATACCGTAAAAACGGACAACAAAATAAGCATCGCGGGATAACCGCTTGAAAATCCATTTTAAAATTGACGGTTACCGAAGTCAAAGCGACAATAATTTTTATACGTCAAAATCTCATCAAAATAATTGGCATCAAAATATAATACCAATGAATTTTCATTCACCAAAAATGTCACAAGAATCTTCTCAAAGATAGAAAGGGATATCATACCCTAAACTTGTATTCATAACAAGTCAATGACACACGAATTCACCAATGCACAAAAATTGATAAAACTTATCAATAGAAATCACGAAAATTGGTGAAGCACAAATTCTAGAAATCATCACAAGAAATCCAGAAAACACAAATTCTAGAAATCTACACAAGAGATCCATAAATCACAGAAAAAGGGAAAGAGGCCTATCACATGACGGCCCGAAGACCAGGGGGAGCTACCCCATATGGGTGAGTCAGAATCACCCAGATGAGGTCTAGGCTAACCAAAAAGCAAAAAGGTATGTGTGAGTGGAATCACACAAATGGTGTCTAGCCTAACCTCGCAAACAAAAAGGTATGTGTGCGCGGAATCACACAAATGGTGTCTAGGCTAACCAAAAAGCAAAAAGGTATGTGTGAGTGGAATCATACAAATGGTGTCTAGCCTAACCTTGCAACAAAAAGGTATGTGTGAGTGGAATCACACAAATGGTGTCTAGGCTAATCAAAAAGCAAAAAGGTATGTGTGAGCGGAATCACACAAATGGTGTCTAGGCTAACCAAAAAGCAAAAAAGTATGTGTGAGTGGAATCACATAAATGGTGTCTAGCTTAACCTCGCAAAAAAAGGTATGTGTGAGTGGAATCACACAAATGGTGTCTAGGCTAACCAAAAAGCAGAAAGGTATGTGTGAGCGGAATCACACAAATGGTGTCTAGCCTAACCTCACAACCAAAAAGGTATGTGTGAGAGGAATCACACAAATGGTGTCTAGGCTAACCAAAAAGCAAAAAGGTATGTGTGAGCGGAATCACACAAATGGTGTCTAGCCTAACCTTGCAAACAAAAAGATGTCGCACAATTGCTAGTCTAAATCATGAAAAGGGGAAGGCCTATCACAAAATGGGAGCATGAAAACTCACCAACCGGTATCACAAAACGAGACGCTATCTCATGGTGGCCAACCATTAAATTTTGACGTACGAATGGTCCGAAGACCGTGGGGCGCTACCCCACATATGTGGTGGCGAAACATCACACAAATGTGATGGCGAAACATCACAAGAGCGGGGTCTAGTCTCCCTCGCAGACAAAGAGACATCACACAGTTGCTAGTCTAAATCACAAAAATGATCGTCATGATCATAAAGAAGTGTCAATTACACTAAGTTAGTAAATATAAAAGTTTAGCTTCATGTCCCATAACCACTTGCTTGACTTAAATATTTACGAACAAACTGTAAATCTTCACTAGAAAATTGTCACAAAAGATTCAATCGAACAAGTCCAAGAATTAACCGACGAAGCAAACGCAAGCGTTTCATACCACTTGTTTTACTAAGCCGTTTAATTCAATTTCTCATACGAGTGAGGTAAAGGTTTGTATATGCTAGTAGATTGGAAAACGGTTTGAGAAAACGAGTTTTGTAATAAAATAGTGTTGAAATCATTTAGAGAAAAGGGTTTTGATATTTACTACTAGTATAGAAAACCTTTATATTTTTAAAGTGACCAAATCACAAAAATGATTGTCGAAACAATCAGTCACAAGAATTCACATACAAAGATGTGAATAGAACCCAAAGAAATCGATACCGAATTCATCAAAAGGTATGTTCACGAAAATCCCGAAGAAAACTAATAAATGATAGCAACAAATCGGGAAATTAACAAGAATCGATTAAATTTGGAAACCAAATCAATTCACTAAAATTCACATTCGAAGACGTGAATAAAATCCAAAGAATTCGATTCCAAATCCATCAAAGTAGAAATACCCAAAAATTCCAGAAATAGAAGTTATAACAACTAATCGGAAAAGAAGAATCGATTAACAATCGGAAAAACAAAGCAAAACGAGCATAAATGCATAAATGACTTCAACAAAAATAAAAATCAAGTCAATGCCGAAGTCAATAATTATTGGCCACAGTCGAGTACAAAACGAATCAACATCCTCATCAAAGAATTCAACGGCAAACAAAGTCAGAGTCTTGGAAATCAAGAAACTAGCAATTTCACGAAAACAAAGTCAAATGCACATGAATAAACGTTAGGAATTCATACCTAACAATCAAAAATAATCATAGGCAAAGATGAGAGATAAAAAATCGACAATTAGTTGTAACACATGTTCCATCTAAGTTATGTTTTATATTAAGTCCTAAACCCCAGGCTCCGATACCAAGCTGTGACGCCCCACCTCTATACCCACGCTAGCCAAGAAGACTACGGTGTAATGCTGTCAACTAGCGCGGAGAATAAGGTTGTTGAGGAGCGGCCATCAGTAGTTAGGCCTTACACTAGTATTGGTTATCTCGATAGGAGTGGTATATATATATATATATTCTTTCATTTTTCCTCTCTGATTTATTTACTCCCATCGACATACCTCAATTCCAGTATAAAACGAACTACGATGGTTCATACTAGTTTAGGACAGTAAATATAATAATAACACAAATAATAAATATAAATGCGAAACACAGATAAAACGGAAAGTCTCATATATACAATAACTGATGTCAGTTACAATACACGTGATACAGCACATACGATACAACCAACAGTCGACTCGGGAAGTTATATATATATATATATATATATATATATATATATATATATATATACAAGTACATTATCGACTAATATACACGAATACGTATCAACCTATACTGTGTCACGACTACTCCAAAAGATATGAAAAGACTTCATAGCTCTAGCAGCAACCCAAAGTAATGTATCAACAACCTGTAAATACTCGGTCTGACCCGAGTATTACATTCAAAAGAAAATAATACACGGGTCACTCTAATTCAAACTCAGTTATTAGTGCATAAAAGCAATAATAATTAAATATCAAATTAGACGACAGTCACAATAAATTTACCCATCCGATTCGTAAATAAAGAAATCGGATAACGATAAATATAACACGAAACAGTGTTAAACAACAAATCAGCATACTCAAATCATCAACAAAGATAAGTAAAAAGAATTTCAATGAAGATAATTAAGAAAGACATTAGAATTGCCTAATCGGCAATTAACAACAAAATCAAATTATTGAATAAATAATTAGAAAACCATAATCTAATTTTCAAGTAGATAATTAGACATCAACAAAATGATTAAATTAAACCAAATAAAAATGCAATTTCAAAACAATTTGAATTGAATAAACGAAACAGTTCAAATAGTTGAAATATCAATTAAAACGCAAATTCAAGTAGGGCTGCAGTACACGCACGCGTGCACTGCCTCGCCACTACAATAATTAAATACACAAAAGATCAATAATTCAAAAGCAATAGAATATCAATAAAATCAATACCGTGTGGCTGCAGTTCACGCTTGCATGCACTGCCTTGCCACTACAGTGATGATGTACACAAAAGATCAACGAACCGAAATCAATGAAGGTTCAAATATCAATTCAAAATGTCGATACTGTGTGGCTTCAGTGCACGCACGCATACACTGCCTCGCCACAACAGCATATACAGAAATAGCAACAAGGCACAAAGGTCAATACACAAGAATTCACAGTGCAAACTAATGCAATAAGCAAGTGACAGTAGTGAAAAGCTTCCACCCAGTGAATGTGAAATATGTACACTGAAAATTCGAGAAGGTAGCAGACTACCACAAAATGCAAGGAGGTCAAGTCACTGACTCGACACATCCGCAGCACCAAAGCACAATGCAGTGGTACAACTACAAAAATAGGAGGGTGAGGGCACCAGAGGTACGGCACCACAGCACACGAACACATACATGTAAGTGAAACCATATAGCAACAACCAAAAATGCATAAAACTGGACAGAGCATCACATACTCGAAATGAATTGGTGGTAGAGTAAGTGCAACCCGAACCGGTACAACTCAAATGAGCAGGTGCACCTGAGAAGGCTGCACAGATAGAAAGGCCAGGGAACACAATGCAAATGAATTCGACAAAGTATTGCACAAGCTCAAGACAACTGCATCACAAAAGCAATAGCAGGTATACAATTTCGAACACAGCAAGACAATGCCAAAATGGTCAAGAGAAGATGACAACTGTGGTACAGTGGACCACATTGAAACCAAAAGTGTATAAGTCAATGCAATGCAAAGCACAACGGACTCAAAGAGGAATGAAACTGGGTCAAGCAAGTGCAACCCCAAGTGACACAAATGTACATGACTTCACAGTACAACTACCACACAATGCAAGAAGGTCAAGTCAATGACTCAACACAGCTGCAGTTCAAATAAAATGCAGTGCATCATGTAGCAGTTCCAAACCGATAGTATACATCAAGCAGTACAATGACAACGACAGTGCAAATGCAATCCAGGCCAGATACAGAGGTGATGGAGATATGGTGATGGAAGTGCAGTGGGGGATCCAAGAATCCAAGTTTATATGCAAGTAAACAGTGCAGTAAAAACATGCACACTTATATAAATGTATGCAAGAAACAATACATATGTACTCAGGTGGGCTGCAAATCTAAAGAGGTCGAAACTGTTGCAACTTGATGAAATCAAAGCCATGACAAAATCAAATGAATGCAAACTGCCTTACATATGCTCAATACTTCATAAAGCAGGTAGGCAAACTATCTCAAATGGTCAAGACAGCTGCCATAAATGATCAAACGTGGTGTGAACTCAAAACTTGTGTGTAATCAATCTGTAATGGTCCCAAAGGCACAAGTGAACAACATGAAGTCTGTGTGCCTCAAAGGTCAGAGGTAATGTAAAATGCAGACGGCACATAAATAAAGTCCACACGAGCTCAATGCATCAGTGAAACAAGTTCAAGAGGGGTGGCAACAAGTTCGAACCAAGTCAAAGTCACCAATAATATGCAGTAAAGGCTATCACAATAAAACATGGCAGTGTGCAGTTCAATGTCAAAGAAATAGCCAAAGTCATCACATAACAACATCACAAGACGAAGCCAACAATGCACAGTGAAGTGAAGTCGAGAGCAAAGAAGACAGCGTTGAAGAAAAATTAAAACCGTGTAAACCAAATAAACAAGGAATCAAACCAAATCAAGAACAAGACAGAAATTATCAACATCGATGAAATCAAGTCGAAGCCGAAACAACGAAAACCAATTAAGCAGACAAAGTCGAACAATTTCGAATTAGATGTGAGTAATATAAATTACTCACCTTGTTGCCAAATCGAAGCAGCCGAAGAAAGGAGGAGACCATCGATTGAAAGTCGGCTTCTTCGAATCTTCCACAAGCCCTAGTTTTTGGCAGACGTGAGGGAAGTGAAGGCATCCACGATCCACGGCAAGAAGCCATCGACGCCTTCAAATTGAACGAGCCCTACTCTCGAACGAACGGGGAAGAACGAGGCCGCCATTATCGTTCTTATGTTTTGATTAGGGAAAATAAAAATGGAAAAAAAGGGGAAACGGGTTTTGGATTATCACGGCATCAACAAAGGAAACGTGGGCCAATATGATTTTAAAGCCCACAACAATTAACAAATTTTTATCAAAGGAATTTCAAACTATTTTAAAAATTCCAAACAGCAATTAGCTAGGAAAAGAAATCGTGTAAAGACGCTAATTAATCGATACGAAATACCGGGTTGTTACACAAATTCCTTTAAAACGCTTCTAAATCCCTTTATACAAGTCCTTTTATAAAATCCGTTAAAACCTTTAAACTTCTTTATAAAACCATTATAAAATCCTTTATAAAAATCTTTAAAAAATCCTTTTATAATATCCATTATAAAATCTCTAACAGAACCTTTTAAAAAATTATAAAATCTTTTACAAATTTTTTTATCAATTACTGTTATTCTAAAAGTCTATATTTATTATTTTAAATCAAAAGTACATTTATTAAATTAAAAAATTAAAAATATTTATATTAAAAATATATTAAATAAGTTTTTAGATTAAATTTTAAACTATTTAAAATATATATTTAAAACTAATAAAATTATAAGTTGAAAATCTTAAATTTACATTTAAAACCATATATTAACTTATAATTTGAAGCTTTAAAATATAAAAATAAATTATTTTCCAAATATAAATTTAAAAATAAAATTATTAAACTAAATTTAAAAATCAAATTTATAAATCAAACATACTTTATCATTAGAAAATAATTAAAAACTGATCAACGGTGTCCGCATATAATTTTCTGCCCTATGGTCAAGTGATTGATTATGTATCATTTCAATCCAAAATAGTTAAATTTCCAAGGTATATATCATTTCAACCCGTATCCCGAATCAATAATTTCCAAATCTATAAAATCGCTCGGGTTTGTACCATTTCAACCCATAATGATTTTCCGTAATTGATAAGATCATTCGCGTATGTATCATTTCAACCCATAATGATTATAGGGATATATAAAGTAAATAAACATCCAATCATCCAAAATGTCAACAAATAAACATTCATCACAATCAACATTCAGATCAGCCAATAAATCACAACAATTAACTGGTTATCATTATCAAATATTTAACTAACAATTTAAATTCAATATTAATTTAAAGGGCAATTTAATTCATATTAAATTTAAAATGACAATTTAAATTACCAAACAACAGTCAATAAGATTCATATTACATCATAAATTTAATCCAACTAACATAAGAAGGTTTAGTATGGTGTGGGTGGGTTAAATCACTCACCTTTGACTTATCGTCGATTTAAAATCCAAAAGAATGTCCAAATTTGAATAGTCCTAGAATTCAACCAGACTAGCTCTATGTTCTTCGAACTTTTGATACGATCGCAATGGAAGAAACCGCGTCAAAATTTTAGTTTGTATGCAAGAGTTATGAGCATTGGAAGATTTTGAAATTTAAAATTACATTAAATAAAACACTGCCAGTTTTGTAAAAAATCATCACCTAAACCCTAGCTCAACACGATCGAACCCACATGCACAGTAATACACAGCCACCACCTTCAACGCGACACCGCCGCCGCTCCGATCATCTTCACCATTATCGAACAACGCCGTCGACTTCCACGTGCAAGGCCGGACTTCCGCCATCGATGTAACCACCTCCGGCCTCCCCAGGCACATAGTGCCGCCACCACACATTCTCTCCGTTTCAAGTGAACTTCGACCCCCTTGAGATGAACGAAGACCATGGATCGACTCACCTCAGCCTCCTAGGGTTTTCTGCCATTGAGAAGGATTATAAACAGGTAAATTGAAACTATACGTATAGAAAAAAAAAGACTTCTAAGGTGAAGAAATATCTATTATATTGACAGAGATGGATATGAATGGATGGACAGATCGAATTGGGTCGAAACGATAACTACGACCTAAAAAGCCCATTTCATTCTCGAAACGAAAGTATGTCATCCAATATATTGAAATATAGGTTTTCGATATTTTTAGAGTCAACGGAACTAGTTTCAAACCCTAATTTAAAAGTATACAGAAGTTAACATTTAAAATCAAATTATATTAATTTAAATTTCATTAATTGATTTCTACGCGTTTCAAGCTCGCACGGCCAAACGACAAGTCTGATCGCTACGAAACTTGAAATCCTACAATAACTCACTATTATGAATCCGATGAAACTGGATTCATCAAGATCCGAGAAAGTGACCAAAATGGCTATTTTTTACACATCAATTAAATGAATTATTAAATTAAAATCAATTTAATCGCTTTAAATTCAATTTTTGAGTTTAACAATCTACATTGTTATTTAAATAAAATTCAAATCAACTTCCGACAACATTTTCACTCACATTAAATTCAAAATAAAATTATTTAAATAATTTACAATATTAAATTTAAAAAATTCAATTATTAAATAAATGACATTAATAAATCATAAAATTTCAGTCGAATTTTAATTATCAACAATTATTCTATTTTTATCTAAAAAATTCAGTAGTTATTATTTATGTCCAATTATTAATTATAAACACATTCAATATCTAAAGTTTCATTTCCATAGTTGCTATTGCCAAAATCTTTGAAGTTGGTTATTTCAAAATCTTATTAAAGTTCATATTCAATAAATTACATTAATATATTATTAAAATTTTTATTTTAACCATTTTTATCCAATAATTATATTAAATTTAATAAAGTAGAATAGTTAAAAATACAGATCGTTACAGTTTAACTAGCGATGTTTGGATTTTAGTTAAATCATTAGAATTAATTCTGTATTAAAAATAAATAAATCATTTTAACAAATGATGTTTTAATTAATTGGTTTGACTAATGCAATTTGGATTTAATTAATCCGATTAATTTATGGTTATTTTGGACTTTATTAATTGTTTTAATTAATGAAATTTGAAATTACTTATCATTTTAATTAATAATGTTTGAAATTAATTATTCATTTAATTAATGACTGTTTAAATTGAATAAATCTTTTTAATTAATTGATTTAATAAAGGTTATTAAAGTAAATTAACTAATACAATAAAAAAATTAATAAACTGATTTAAAGTTAATAAACTAATTTAATAAAGATTTTAAAGTTAATTTTCCCAATGTTATAAAATTGTTGGAAATAATTATCTATTCTATTATAGATAATGAATTGTTTATTTGAAGGGATTTAAGTGTGATTAATTATCTTTTGGGATAATTAATATTGTTTTTTTAAAAGTTATAAAAAGGAACTGGAACTCGATTATTAGGATGTTATGTTGGATAACCTTTTGGGTATTTGATCTGATGTTGGGTTAGGCCTTCTGGGTCGCGCACTTGGAAAGATTCTTCCCTTATCGTTTCAACAACCAGGAACTAATTCTAAAAGTGTTTTACAAATATGGAGAGCAAGCACAAGTTCAGTTTGATTTTAAAAGTGAAAAAGGTTGATTTGTTTATGGAAATGAATTATTTCTGCAAAGCGAATCACTTATGTGGAAACGATTTATATATATAATTAGCACTAAACCTCGAAGAAGTAGACTTTCGTTATTTCTAAAGTCATGAATAATCATGTGACATGACTTGAGGTAACACTGCCTTGACTTATCCGGTATTATCGTTAACCAAGAAATAGTACACATTTGAATTCAATTAACGATGATAAGTATATAAGACTTAATTTTTGTATAAGATTGTTTCATGTCCTTGATAGTTGGTATCTCAACTATCGGTTACTTCAGCTATTTTATTATCGTCATTCAAAGACAATTTATTGCTCCATTGATCGTTGCTATCCATTGTCGGAAAAGACTAAACCAAAAGCGCGAAAGGAAGCCATGATATGTGGGGTTGCTCCTATTAGGGTTTTTTCACGTCTCATTTAGTTTGGATTCAGTTGTGCACTTAGATGTGGAAATATTCGGATACTCGGTAAGGTCTGACGGGGTCCGGCTTGGTATTGTCTGAGAATTGTCATAGAGTAAATGAGCTTCTCAGAAGTATATCATTAGAGGTATACTTCAAGGGGGGTGCACTTTCCTAGTCATTTTTTGGAAATTTTCCTTTCTTTATTTGATTTGTATCCCTGAATCTATTTTAGCTTTAAATTGCCACGAGTAGAGCCAACTTCTCATCACGGCATTTACGTGTTTATTTAGCTCATTCTATCGAGTTTGGACCATTACTTTATTTAGCCCATTCTATCGAGTTTGGACTATTACCTTATTTAGCCCATTCTATCGAGTTTGGACTGTTACCTTATTTAGCCCTATCGACTTTGGACAATTTCCCTTGTTCTATCCATTCTGTCCAATTTGGATTTTACTTGATTTATTTCCATTCTTTCAAGTCTGGTTTAATATTATTTATACTCAATCATATTTAGATTTCCCCCCTGATATTTATTTCTGCCCTTGCCTTATGGATGTTATTCTTGTGAGGTAAAAACCCATTCCACGTTAGCGCCGTGGTCTAACAGAATTTTTATATATGTTCCTCATTATTCGAGTTATCCCACGCTAGTTTACCAGACTAACTCGAGCATGGTTTTCCTATAATGCTCGGGTTAGACCGAGCATATTTCCAGGTTTACTTGGATATTTGGAGCTTCATGAGAGGAGCTGGATGTCCAAAGATGTATTCATGTACATGGTTACTTTTCCGTTGCATTCACTATTGTATATTTGTAACAAACCATATTTTAACAAATATTTTTAATGGAATTTATTTGGAAACTTCGATTTTAAAATCATTTAAAATTGAAAATTTTGGAATTTTCCAATGTAATTTTGGATTTTTTTATAATATATTTTCCAAATATCATAAAATAAATATTTTCTGAAAATTTTATATTTTGGTCAATTGTAGTCAAACTTTGACTTTCAATTGAAATTTTTAAATTTAAATTTTAAATTTCCAATCTTTTATTTGAAGTTGAATTTGATTCTGATATTGGTTCTGCTTTTCGTTTCGTAAAATTCGGTTTTATACTTTTAAAATCTGTTAAATTTCAGCGTTTTACACGCGATTATTTTCAGCATTTTCTATTTATTTTCTATATTATATTTGCTACTTCATTTCTATTTTATATTTTATCTTCTATTTCTATTTTTTGGACTTTTTATTTGATTTTTATTTGAATTGTGGGCTTGAAAATTCTAAAGGACACAAGTTTCTTTTTATTTAATATGAAGTGTGACTTTTCCAATAGCATAGTCGTTCATATTTCCACTTCCTATAGCCGTACAAACACCCCACTTCCCTTCTCATTCACGTAAAAAACAAATACTTCTCATCTCCTTTCTCATTTGTGTAGGATCTAGATTAACCCTAGAGGGGGGGTGAACAGGGTTATAGCAAATTTTCTCGAATTAAACACAGAAACAAACTACAGAAATAAATATGCTGAAAAGTAAATCACATACAAAATTTACCCAGCTTCAGCAACCCCTGCCTACTGCTGCATTCCCAGATTTCTATTAGAATTAAACAGTATCCCGCTTACAAACACTCTACTAGACTCGCAAACCCTTGATCCCGCTCACAAACACTCTCATAGACTCGCACACCCTGCTCCGCCTATAGAGTTTCGCAAACTCGCAAACTCTGCTCCCGCCTATAGAGTTTTGCAAACTCGCACACCCTGCTCACTGAACTAATTCTAACTAGACAATCTGACACTACCTACAACCTAGGTGGTGATTTACCAAATCTTTTGACTCGAAAAGAAAAAACAGACTTCAAAAATCAATGCAGGAGCAAAAATTAAAATATAAACTTGAATCCCTAATTTTTGCTCAAATAAAAAAGACCCCCTTTTAATAAAACCCTAACTAAAACCAAATCCTCTTTATAACAATGAAGGCCGGCCCTTTTAACCCGATCCTTTGTTCTTCCTTCTGAAACAATTGCGGCCGTTCTTCTTTCTGAAATTAGGGTTTTCTGAATATTGGAGATCGCGACTGTTTGATTTTCTTGCTCGGTTGGTCGCTCCTTCTCTGATGACGAATTCACTGGTTTGTGTTGCTTTTGCTCTCTCAATTCTCTGATTTGCGTTGCTTGGGCTCTTTCGCAGCTGCTCCTTTGATCGAGTTCACTGTTGAGGTATGTAATCTCTTTGCTGGTTTAATCTGCTTGAATTGAACTCGATGCCGATGATGAGTTTTGGGTTCAGTATTTATATGAATTCGAGACACTTGATTTCGTTCGTGTTCATTAACGCGACTATATCACTTTCCTAATTTTTTGCAACTTGGTACACACGGCTTTCCTGATATACTTACTACTTGATGCTCACGGCCTTGATTATGTAACGTTCGATTTTCCTTGATTCACACGGCAAAGAACTTTCCTCTTTTACATTGTGACTTTTTCAAAGATACGAACACTTGATTTCTGACTTTGATTTTGCTTCTTGATCATCACAGCACTGTTTTGATTTCGTGAATCATATCCACTCCACGACTCTGCATTACGTCGACCATCACAGTTTTCATCCTTAAGAGCTTCGTCTCTGGTCGACATTTGATGTTTGTAGCTTGTGATTGCCACTGTGTTGCATTGTTATTGATACATGGTTGTTCTGTGCTTTGATATTGTGACACTATTGCTTCAACTTGTCGCTTGAAATTGTTGACTGATGTTCACTTCACTGTTGACTTGAGTATTTGGTTCCTTACTTTTCATTGTTGCTTGGATATTAAACTTGAGATGTTTCAGTTTGCTTGTGCTCTGCACTGTGTCTTGTTCACCATGTTGCAACTGCTTGTTGTAGCTTGAAACTGTTTTGTCAATTCGAATTGCACTTGAGTTTAGTCTGCACTTTTCACTTGATATTGTGGTATTTGTTGTTATTGCATTCACTTCATGTTGGCATGAGCTCTGGTCATTTGCACTTGCACACTCCATACTTTGGTATTGTTCCATGTATTTGCATTGTACCATGCTGTTACCTGTACTTGGTGCATTGAGCATTTTCACTGTGTATCTTCACTGTGGTCTTGAATTTCTGGTTGCTTTGTGTAGCTGCCACTATATCTGTAGCTTGCATCACTGTGTATTATGTTGTTCATTGCTTGGTCTCTACTTGATGCTGTAGTCTTCAAGTATTTTTGATTGCCATGTGCATCACTTGTTCATTGTGTCGATTACTGATACATACATGAACTGTGTACATTAGCCTGAATTTGTTTACTTGGTGGCATTTCTTTGTGGTCTGCCATGCTGCTTGACCTGTCTGGTTCATCTTGTTGCACTTTGTCTTTGTTTGGTCTGTGTAGTTGTAACTGAACATGTCCACTGCAGTTTCTTCACTGATGCATTTGGACTTGACTGTGTTGATCCAATTCATCATGCATTGTTTCATTTCTTCAAATATGCCTGTTTCATTTGAGTTGTGTCTGCATTATGCATTGAACACTGTTCAGTTTCACAGTTGCTTCATACTGCTACTTGGTCTGACTTGTATCACTTGTGTCATTGGTGTACTTGAGCTTCTGGCCTGTATTTTGATGTTGCCACTTTGTTTTATTTGAATATCTCAGTGGTGCACTTGTTTGGTCATTTTGTACTTCTGGATGCACTTGTCTGATTGAGTTGCATTTTTGATTTGTCAAAGCTTTGCATTCTTCATGTAGCCTTGTGTTGAACCCAGTTTTAAAAACTCGGGTTTGACCTTGTGCTTGTGTCGTGATTTTAAATATATTGCACGTGAGTTGAACCCGTCTTTTCATTTGGGTTTGACTTGTGCTCACCTGTCCCTATAGCATTATCAAGTATATATCGACGTGCACGGCCTTGTGGCATGTACAGTGATACACTGTGCATGTCACATTGTTCGTGTATAATGAATTCAAATGTGAATGATGACGAACAACCCAAATAACTGAGGAAAATCATATTTTCAAAAATCATATTTCATTTTATATTGAAAAAATATTTCTTTTTCAATTTTACTGCGTTAGTGAATATTTTTGCAGATTGCTCAGATGCTGGATTCAAACTGGAATGAAGTTGAAGACAAAATACGAGCGTGAGTGATATGTAGTGAGGATATTAATGTAAAGATAATTGTGATGTATTCAAAAATGTATATGTATAGTGAGAGCTTGAATTTGTACTATTCAAGATTGTAATAAATATTTGTTTGAATAACATATCTGTTTGAATCCAAATTCTGTGTAATTTATTTTATTCAACAAATATTTATTTAATCTATGAAAAATAAAATAGTACATTAACAAATACATTTAAAAGAATATATATGTTTATTATCATCAAACAAAAATCATATACTCGCATATTCCACAATCTCCCCCTTTCGATGATAACAAACATATATTTAAGATTTTGACTGTGTTAAATGTATTTGACCAATGATATACTCTAATTTCTCCCCCTATTTAAATGCTTCCTCTCTACATGATGCTCCCCCTACATATATGCATCCAAATAGAAATATATAAATGAGCCTATATGCAAATGGAAAATTATTTGACCTTTGCTTGATTCTATTTGACAAAATCTTAACTTTTCTCTCCCCCTTTTGTTATCAGTAAAAGAATAATAGTGTTAGAGAAAAATATAGATAAAGTGATTAATATTAAACCAACATTAAACTCAAATTGAATATAAATATTAAACTTCAATAAAAAATCAAACAAAAATCATAACTACCCTTGTTAGGCGCATATTCCACTTTTAGAAATGATGAAGTGATATTCTCATATAAAATCATACAGTTGTATCTACTTGTGGTACATTTATATCAAGAATTTGAACATCTACTAATCATGCATAACCGTTAGGACTTTTAAATGAGATTAGTAGTATTCGAATTTAATTTTAAAAATGAAATCAAGTATCTTCTAATCACGCATGACCGTGAGGACTTTTAAATGGGATTAGAATCAACTTTTCTTATTTAATCAATTAATTTTGATATGCGTTCCATACATGCATAACCGTAAGGACTTTTAAATGAGCATGGAAGCACATAATCAAAAATTCAAGTAATTCACCATTGCATAACCGTAAGGACTTTTAAATGAGAGTGAATACTTTGGATATTTATTTATTTTTACAAAAAAAATGTGAAATGAAAAACAAATGATTCCTGATTATAGTACCACATATCGATAGACTATTTTTAAGATTTGATAAACAATGGTCGATAGAAATATGATAGATATAGAAATGGTCATGCAATCTTTACCCAACAAAAAGTTTTATAACTCTTGTTTGAATTCCTAAAGAAATTTTCCAAATATACTCTCTTGAGCAATGTATGTTAAATATCAACACTTATCATCTTTTCAATCACTATTTATCTTTTTGATAATTAGGAGGGAGTGGATTAGTCAAAATTTGTCATCTAAAATCAAATAAAAATGACTAATCTGAAAAATGGTCAAAACATGATTTTCTCGAAGGGGTTATATGAGAGAATTTTCTGCTATTTGAAAATTATGAAAAATATGCAGATATTTTCTTTGAAAAACGATGCAGTTACTAAATGTCTCAAAAATCACGTTCAACTAGTAATTTTTCTATCAACTAGATTACCAATGTAATTTGCATCTGAGTTTCTCTTTCAATCCAAAATATCACTAACTAAAACTGATAAACCAGACCATGAAGTGTGCATCAAAAATTTCATACCCAATTTTAGCAACAATTTAAATGACATTCTTTGAATTTGAATTGAAGCCGTGTAAATAATCAAAAGACCGTGAATATAGAGTTAGCCAATATTATCATCCAACAAAACACTATGTTTAATCCAAACAAATATGTATGAAGTAATTCAAAGAATAGTGTTTTTGGCATAAATGTAATTGGCCAACTATGTTGAACAAGTCAGAATCAAAATCATCATCACATCATTATCACAATTTTGGCTGATTTAATTCAGAATATGGTGCATATTATCATATTTAATATACCTTCAACTGTTTTACCTTTACGATAATTTTTCGTGGTTGCCCATTGTGATTCTGTCACCTTTGTACTAGGCTAAGGAACTTTACTTTGTTGCCCGTTGTGTTTCTAGAACAGCCAAAATCCAGAGAACACTGTTGTTGTTCCTTAGCCTGCCACCATACCTACACGGGAAAAGATTTATGTGACCTATTTGTTTTTATAGGTCCATGGTTGTTAGTGGCAGAAGATTTAGAAAAATAATTTTGTGGAGACCCAAAACTATATATATATGTTCCTTTTGGCACCCAAATTTGTTTAACTTTGAGAGATTTTATATTCGTGCCTTTTGGAACCCAAATTGGTATGGTTTTCATATGTTTGGGTCTATACCAACAATTATTGTGATCGTGTCCATATTTTCTACAAATTGTGCACATGGAATTTTCTTGATTAGTATCGCTTTCAATGTTTTAGATTGATTATATCCAAGTCCTTGTCTAGCTGTATTAACAGTTTGCTTCCCTAATAGCAGATTCAACGATTTCTCACTTTTTGAAAATTTATCTAAAGTTATTGACAATTGTTGGACTTGTATTTTGAGAGATTCATTTTCGTTCAATAATTGTGTGCACTTTTTGATAGAATTTTCTCTCCTAGTATTTTCGTTCTCTTTTAAAATCAGAATTTCATTTTCAAGTGATTTTATATTAATTTCTGATTTTTTAATTTCTTCTTCGAATGTTGGACACTTATCACACTTAGGGATCCTACTTTGATAGGCTTTAACTAATTGGTCAAGTTGTTCATGTAATTCTATCAAAGTGTCTTTTTGTGATTCAAGTTTGGCATACTTCTTCCTAAGTCGTTCAAAACAGCCATTCACTTCGTGGAAATAAATAAGTAATTCAGAGTGAGTGAGTTTTGATACCTCGCTTGGCTTCATATTGTGCTCTCTGTTTTTTAATTTTTGATTTAGAGCTGAATTTCCGTATTTGCAGTTCCTCCTTTTGAATTTCTTCATTAGTAATGCCAGCTCGGCTGCTCCATCATTATCATCCTCATCACAACTGCTATTTACCACTCCTATTAAGCACATTTCTTTAACTGAGTTGGTTGTGGAGGACATCTCATTGCTGTTGACTTTTGTTCCATATATTGCATCAAAAGTATTCCAGATTTTCTGTGCATTTTCACAATGAGAGACGAAATAAAAATTATCACGATTAATATGAGAATATAATATATGCATAGCAAGAGCATTAATCGAGATAATTTCCTTATTTGTTATATCACACCCATTTTCAATAATATCCCAACATTTAATATTAACAGATTTTAAATAAAATTCCATTTTCAATTTCCAGTTCAAAAAATCTGTTCCATCGAAAATAGAAGGGATAATATTGGAATGACCCTCAACAAAAGTATTATTTGGTGGATTCATGACTCTAGAGTTAAAAAAAGAATACCGTGCTCTGATACCACTTGTAGGATCTAGATTAACCCTAGAGGGGTGTGAATAGGGTTATAGAAAATTTTCTCGAATTAAACACAGAAACAAACTACAGAAATAAATATGCTGAAAAGTAAATCACACACAAAATTTACCCAGCTTCGGCAACCCCTGCCTACTGCTGCATTCCCAGATTTCTATTAGAATTAAACAGTATCCCGCTTACAAACACTCTACTAGACTCGCAAACCCTTGCTCCCGCTCACAAACACTCTCATAGACTCGCACACCCTGCTCCGCCTATAGAGTTTCGCAAACTCGCAAACTCTGCTCCCGCCTATAGAGTTTTGCAAACTCGCACACCCTGCTCACTGAACTAATTCTAACTAGACAATCTGACACTACCTACAACCTAGGTGGTGATTACCAATTCTTTTGACTCGAAAAGAAAAAACAGACTTCAAAAATCAATGCAGGAGCAAAAATTAAAATATAAACTTGAATCCCTAATTTTTGCTCAAATAAAAAAGACCCCCTTTTAATAAAACCATAACTAAAACCAAATCCTCTTTATAACAATGAAGGCCGGCCCTTTTAACCCGATCCTTTGTTCTTCCTTCTGAAACAATTGCGGCCGTTCTTCTTTCTGAAATTAGGGTTTTCTGAATATTGGAGATCGCGACTGTTTGATTTTCTTGCTCGGTTGGTCGCTCCTTCTCTGATGATCAATTCACTGGTTTGCGTTGCTTTTGCTCTCTCGATTCTCTGATTTGCGTTGCCTGGGCTCTTTCGCAGCTGCTCCTTTAATCGAGTTCACTGTTGCGGTATGTAATCTCTTTGTTGGTTTAATTTGCTTGAATTGAACTCGATGCCGATGATGAGTTTTGGGTTCAGTATTTATATGAATTCGAGACACTTGATTTCGTTCGTGTTCATTAACGCGACTTCATCACTTTCCTAATTTTTTACAACTTGATACACACGGCTTTCCTGATATACTTACTACTTGATGCTTACGGCCTTGATTATGTAACGTTCAATTTTCCTTGATTCACACGGCAAAGAACTTTCCTCTTTTACATTGTGACTTTTTCAAAGATACGAACACTTGATTTCTGACTTTGATTTTGCTTCTTGATCATCACAGCACTGTTTTGATTTCGTGAATCATATCCACTCCACGACTCTGCATTACGTCGACCATCACAGTTTTCATCCTTAAGAGCTTCGTCTCTGGTCGACATTTAATGTTTGTAGCTTGTGATTGCCACTGTGTTGCATTGTTATTGATACATGGTTGTTCTGTGCTTTGATATTGTGACACTATTGCTTCAACTTGTCGCTTGAAATTGTTGACTGATGTTCACTTCACTGTTGACTTGAGTATTTGGTTCCTTACTTTTCATTGTTGCTTGGATATTGAACTTGAGATGTTTCGGTTTGCTTGTGCTCTGCACTGTGTCTTGTTCACCATGTTGCAACTGCTTGTTGTAGCTTGAAACTGTTTTGTCAATTCGAATTGCACTTGAGTTTAGTCTGCACTTTTCACTTGATATTGTGCTATTTGCTGTTATTGCATTCACTTCATGTTTGCATGAGCTCTGGTCATTTGCACTTGCACACTTCATACTTTGGTATTGTTCCATGTATTTGCATTGTACCATGCTGTTACATGTACTTGGTGCATTGAGCATTTTCACTGTGTATCTTCACCGTGGTCTTGAATTTCTGGTTGCTTTGTGTAGCTGCCACTATATCTGTAGCTTGCATCACTGTGTATTATGTTGTTCATTGCTTGGTCTCTACTTGATGCTGTAGTCTTCAAGTATTTTTGATTGCCATGTGCATCACTTGTTCATTGTGTCGATTACTGATACATACATGAACTGTGTACATTAGCCTGAATTTGTTTACTTGGTGGCATTTCTTTGTGGTCTGTCATGCTGCTTGACCTGTCTGGTTCATCTTGTTGCACTTTGTCTTTGTTTGGTCTATGTAGTTGTAACTGAACATGTCCATTGCAGTTTCTTCACTGATGCATTTGGACTTGACTGTGTTGATCCAATTCATCATGCATTGTTTCATTTCTTCAAATCTGCCTGTTTCATTTGAGTTGTGTTTGCATTGTGCATTGAACACTGTTCAGTTTCACAGTTGCTTCATACTGCTAGTTGGCCTGACTTGTATCACTTGTGTCACTGGTGTACTTGAGCTTCTGGCCTTTATTTTGATGTTGCCACTATGTTTTATTTGAATAGCTCAGTGGTGCACTTGTTTGGTCATTTTGTACTTCTGGATGCACTTGTCTGATTGAGTTGCATTTTTGATTTGTCAAAGCTTTGCATTCTTCATGTAGCCTTGTGTTGAACCCAGTTTTAAAAACTCGGGTTTGACCTTGTGCTCGTGTCGTGATTTTAAATATATTGCACGTGAGTTGAACCCCGCTTTTCATTTGGGTTTGACCTGTGCTCACCTGTCCCTGTAGCATTATCAAGTGTATATCGACGTGCATGGCCTTGTGGCATGTACAGTGATACACTGTGCATGTCACATTGTTCGTGTATAATGAATTCAAATGTGAATGATGACGAACAACCCAAATAACTGAGGCAAATCATATTTTCAAAAATCATATTTCATTTTATATTGCAAAAATATTTCTTTTCCAATTTTAATGCGTTAGTG
Source organism: Allium cepa (assembly GCA_030765085.1). Taxonomy (NCBI): domain Eukaryota; kingdom Viridiplantae; phylum Streptophyta; class Magnoliopsida; order Asparagales; family Amaryllidaceae; genus Allium; species Allium cepa. The sequence goes on along the minus strand of CM060941.1, from coordinate 292,209,828 downwards.
AATATTTTTGCAGATTGCTCAGATGCTGGATTCAAACTGGAATGAAGTTGAAGACAAAATACAAGTGTGAGTGATATGTAGTGAGGATATTAATGTAAAGATAATTGTGATGTATTCAAAAATGTATATGTATAGTGAGAGCTTGAATTTGTACTATTCAAGATTGTAATAAATATTTGTTTGAATAAAATATCTGTTTGAATTCAAATTCTGTGTAATTTATTTTATTCAACAAATATTTATTTAATCTATGAAAAATAAAATAGTACATTAACAAATACATTTAAACGAATATATATGTTTATTATCATCAAACAAAAATCATATACTCACATATTCCACAATTTGCGTCCAACAAAAAGAATATTTACAGTAAGTTTCCATGTCTTCTTCTCCTTCTTTTTTATTTTTCTTTCTTTTGTCTGCAAGCATAGCTCGGCCATGCATCATCTAGCTGACCTCTCCTCCTCACCACCACCACCTGACCGGCCTCCACCATCCCATCACTGTCCATGACCCATGTCGTGACCATCTAGATCCAAAAACTCCATCACAAAGTTGCTTGAAACCCTAGCCGAGCCTCTACATCACCACTTTCCTAATTGCTAGCCGTGAACACACCATGGTCGTACCCTCTCTGATGTGACCTGACCACCTGAACCAAACATGAACCCAGGCCGAGCCATAGGAGCCATAGACCGAACCCAAAGCTTGCTTATCCTTGCCTTTTGCCTTCCTATGAATTTTGCCTTGCCATCCCTTCCTATTCTAAGCCTAGCTGTGCCTCTCACTTGCCTTGGCCGTGCACATGTGCTTCAGATCTAGTTATGGCTGTGCCATGTGATGTTGATCTAGCCAAATTGCTAAGTAGCCGAGCCACTTTATTGGTTAAGCCAATACTTGTTCATTTTGATTCATAATTGTTCATTGGTTTGATTTATTATCTTGTGTTGAATTATATTTTTATGCTTTTTTATATTTACTTGTTTACAGGATTTGAATCTTGGCTCTCCATCCACTCGAATCTAAGTTGTGCTTTATCGTGCTTTTCGAAGTTTGTTTGTGTGTCTTGAATTGTTGTCTCCAGCTTTAGAAGGTGAGTTTATCACTCTAGACCAGATCAATTCGTTCTTTTTTCTCTGACAGATTCATACTTATATAATTGTGAAACAATGATAAGTGGATATGTAGAAGTGATATGCTATGCTGTGATATGATATTTCATGATGTTATAACCTGATTATATATTTGTTACATCACTTGATATGACATGTTATGCTATATTGTTTATTTTATTTACTGTTTCTCACATTACAAGTTTCCTGTTAGAATAGAATCACTACGGGTTGAAATGATACATACCCGAACGGACTTTAGAATAGGGAAAAATCGTTATGAGCTGAAATGATAGGCTCAAGCGATTTTTATTTTATTTGACTTGGAATTGCGGTTTTCAAATGATAGAACCCGGACTTTTATTTTTAAATTACGGATTGAAATGATACATATCTATATCACTTGTCCTAGGTTAGAAAATTATATACAGACCCGTGGTTAATTTTAAATATTTTCTGAAAATTATCAAGTATTTTTGAAATTTAAAATGTGAAATTTTAACTTAAATTGGATTTAAATGATTTAAATAAATGTTATAGTGATTTTCTATAAGTTAAAAAAGTATAAGTAAATAAATGGTTTAAAATGTAACTTAAAATATGACTTAACTTGATAATTAAAAATTTAGTTTTCAAATGGAAATTTAAGCTTATCTTAGTAATAAGAATATTTTATTATGAAATGGGTATTTTAAAATTAAAGTATTAAGTTGTTTGTTAAGATAAAAAGTTAAGTAAAATAATGTACTTTTGACTTAATAAATGAATTATAGTTTAATTTGGATATTTTATTAATAAAATTTTATTTTATTAAGTCATAGTTAAATGATACCAGATAAATATTTCTGAAAACGTGAGATATGTTTTACAAGTTAAAAATGTTGAAAAACTGGAATTATAATATTTCTGAAATGTTATAATAGATCTTAATTTGTATTGGCAGCATTTCCAAATGTTGTGGTTTTAAGGTAGCGTTTTCTAAGTGTTGCCATTTTTGAAAATGTACTGTTTTTCGAAATACCACTATATCTACAGTAACGTTTTCCAAGTGCTGCTGTTTTGAAAAAAACAATATTTCTGAAATACTAGTATATTTACAGTAACATTTTCTAAGTGCTGTTGTTTCTAAAGAAAAAAACATTTCTAAAATATTAGTATATTTACAGTAACATTTTCTAAGTGCTACTGTTTCTGGAAAAAAAATATTTCTGAAATACTAGTATATTTACAGTAACGTTTTCTAAGTGCTGCTATTTCTAAAAAGACAATATTTCTATGTATTATCACATTTTCCAAGTGCTACGAATGCTATGATATAATGTGTTTTTTTGAAATTATAATTGAATAAACTTAGAAATGCTACAACTTTGGAAATGAATGTTATTTTTTTGAAAGATATTGACATTGAATTTAAATGGTTCAAATGAATATGTTTTGATTTAAATATAAACCATTTTCAAATTTATAACCACGGGTAATAATAACGTTTGGTTGTTAAAGAGACCGAGGTCGAAAGTTGTCATACTCTCTGCCAACTCTGAAAACCACTTTAACAACCGTGTACGCGGTGGAGATTCCAGAATGAAGTAGGATGGTGGTGAAGTTCTATTAAGGTATATACGTGGACCAGACTCCCGTGAGTTGGCATAAGGTGGCTAAAACAGGAGCGATTCTCAGGCCAATGAGGTAGCTCCTCTGATGGAACACACTTCTTCAGATGCCATTCTATTACTTTGGGATGGATATGGTGCACACCTTTGATTTTGGGAGTGTGGCTCGAGGTGGGCGGTAGCTACGGCTATGCGTTACCATCAGCCCGGATGCGTAATTGGTATATCTACCCTGGCATTGCCTAGTTGTGTCGTGTCACCTACCCTAGTGCGCCTTGTACGAGTTTGGGTTTGTGTCGTACCTATGGAGTATTTGTGGTAGCCGCCCGATCTAGAGGCACGATGGTACTGTATAGACTATTGACACTATATATGTGTTAGGGTGGAAAATATAAAGCCTTAATGCTATTTTTAAGTAAGTTTACTTTACTTTAGACATTATTATAATAGTGTATATTACTACATAGTAAATAGTTTAACGGATCCTTAGAGGATGGACGGTCCCAAGCATCCTTTATGTTACTTGTATATTTTATTACAGTTCACTTAAGTTAGTTTACATTGTATAAGTATGTATGTCCTGACTCAAGTGCTTTGTGTTTTGCTTTATGCTCGGGTCAGCCCGAGTATCAGCTTTGGATTTCACCTTCTGGAGCTAAAGGAATTGATGGAGACTATCTATCTATCTAGTTGTTATCTATTTCCATTCAGTATTTTCTACTCAGCTTATGTATTAGTGAACATTTATGTATTGGGATTTCTGTTGTATTTACTTTTCAGACTCTGGATTTTATACTTGTTTTGTGACTGTGTTTGTAGTAGCTTCATGAACTACTATGGTTATTTTATTTCCGCTGCGAGTTATTCTGATTTATCTGTGTCTGTGATTCTATGATTGGTTTTGTTTGCTCCAAATTATATTACAATCTATTATTTTGAATTATTCAAGTTCGAGATGTGTGATTTTATTGTCGATTTGAATGGTCCAAAATAGTGGGTCATTATATTTGGTATCGGAGCTTGATTTTAGGCAAACCTTAGCCTGTGGAGCAAAAACTCATTAGAGATAGGGTAGAAATACCCTAGAATGAGTGAATTCAATCTTGGAATCCTTTCTTTGTGAGAGAACGTATTTTAAAGTATAAAATAATTTTTCAAATGGTTTTCAATGGATTTTCAAAAATTTATTTTGATATAAACTTTTCTTGTTTCGAAATCAAATCTTTCTAAACTTCTCCCTTTTCCTTATCCACCTTGTTAGTAATTTCTGTGTTTAGGATATTCAATTCAAGTTGAACCTAATCTTATCTTATCTTATCTAATATTGTCTTTGTTCTCAGTTACTTCTGTCCTAAAATTCATTCTTGATTTTCCAGGATGAGTCGTAGGAATGCTAGAAGCAGGGGTCGTGGTGTTGCCCCAGTTACTGAGCCTGCTGCACCAGTTAGGTTCACTACTCTCTGTAAGAAATACACTAAGCTTGGTGGCACCAAGTTTGCCGGATCAGAGAGCGTTATCGAGGCTCAGCAATGGTTCAATGGATTGGAGAGGATTTTCTCTGGTCTTGAGATCACTGATGCTCACAAGCGGCAGCTTGGTAGTTGAAGGGAGCAGCCTTGGATTGGTGGGAGACTGTTACAGCTCACACTGTTGAGGCTGACATTTCTTGGGAGCAGTTTAGGTATCTCCTTCTATTTGTCTTGATTTTGGTTCAATTTTTCTCTCTTTAAAATCTGTCTTATGTTTCCTTATCGTGCTTTACGGACATTTTGTTGTAAAGTGGATGCCCGAGGCAGGAACGTCTCAACTGTATCGGGAATTCATAGATCAGAAACAGGATGATATGTCATTTGCTAAGTATGAGAGGAAGTTCAATGAACTTTCTAAGTTTGGCCCTAATCTGATTGACACTCCTTTCAAGATGAATGAGAATTTCATAGCTGGTGCTCGTCCGAAGTATTATGGTCGTCTCATCGCTAATGTGCATAGCCCTTTCACTTGTCAGATGGATATGGCCATTAGATATGAGAATCCTACTTCTAAGGATCCTCTAGTTGCTCGTGCCGTTTCATCCCAATCTTTTTCTGGTAACCCTAAGAAGAGAAAGCCTAACTCTCATCATCAGAAGAAGAATTTGATCAAGACTCCAGGCTTGGGATCTTCTTCATCTTGGAGGCAGTCGATCGACCTATCTTCCATTACTTGCTTCAGATGTGATCAGAAGGGACACTATGCTAATAGTTGTCCTACTTTGTTTGGTGCTGCCGTTCCTCCTCCCTCTTAGCTGAACAAATGTGATCTCTGTCATATTTGCCTTCATCCTGACCACTTTAGGAAGGATTGTCCTACTCAGCAGAAGGGCAAGCCTTCTGGTATCTTTGTTGTTACCTCTGCATCTTCACCTGCTCCACCTGCTCCTGCTCCTAGTGATGCTCAAGGTACTCTTCAGGGCACCTTTACTTTGTTTAAATTTTGTGTTCGTGTTTTGTTTGATACTGGAGCTTCCCATAGCTTTATTTCTGTGAATCTTTGTGATAAGTTCGAGCATCTTCTTTCTTCCAAGTTTACTTCTGAACCTTTGTGTGTTAAAAATCCTATTAGTGGTCCTGCAAACCTTAGTAGGATTAGTAATTAGTGAAACTCCTATATTTTAATCACCATTTCAGTGGTGATTTCTTTGTTTTGGGTTTCGATGCTTTTGATCTATTGCTTGGAGGTGATTGGCCGAAGAGGCATGAAGCTATTATCTCTTGTAAAACCCAAATTGTTTCTCTTATTGATGATCTTGGAAATTCTCTGGTGATTCAGTGTTGTTTGCCCCATGATTTTGCTGGAAGCTTTATTTATTCTCTTTATTCTTCTCCTGGTGATCTTGATTCAACTCATGTGGTCAAACTATTTCCTGATGTATTTGGTGAAGCCACTTCTTTACCTCCTAAGCGGAAAATTGATTTCCGTATTGATCTTATTCTTGGAGCTCGACCTGTAGTTCTTCCTCCCAGAAGAATGGCACCCTATGAGAAGGTTGAGTTAAGGAAGCAAATTGAGGACTTGTTCTCCAAAGGTCTGATCAGACCTAGCCATTCAGAATGGTGAGCAGCAGTAGTTTTCGTCACTAAGTTCGATGGTTCTTTGAGGATGTCTGTTGATTATAGGGAGCTGAACAAACTTATTATGAGGAACGGATATCCTTTGCCTCGTATTAATGATACGTTCGATCAGCTTCATGGAGCTACTGTTTTCTCTCAGCTTGATCTTGCCACATGTTTTCACCAGCTCAAAGTAGCTGAGGAAAGTATTCCCAAGACTGCTTTCCGTGCTGAGAATGGTTTTTATGAATGGTTAGTTATGCTTTTTGGTTTGACTAACGCTCCTGCTTTCTTCGTTAATTTGATGAATCGTGTTTTTCGTGATGTGCTTAACAAGTTTGTTCTAGTCTTTGTTGATGATATCCTTGTCTTCTCTAAGTCAAGGAAGAGCATGAGTTGCATTTGAAATTTGTTCTGGAGACTCTTAGAAATCATCAGTTGAAGGGTAAATTCTCGAAATGCCATTTCTGGAAGGATGAAGTCCGATTTCTCAGGCATATTGTTTCTAGTAATGGAGTTTCTGTTGATCCGGTCAAGATTGCTGCGATCAATGTAAATTTTCTTCTCTTCTCTTCCTGTAAATTGATCATTCTATCTTTTCTGTGGTCCTTATTTCTCCCTATTCTGCTACAGGATTGGGAAACTCCTAGGACTCCATCTGATATCCGTAGTTTACTGGGACTTGCTGGTTATTATCGGAGATTCATTGAGAAATTTTCTCGGATTGTTGCACCTCTCACTGCTTTGACTCGAAATAGTGCTAAGTTTATATGGCATGATAAGTGTAAGGCCGCATTCAATGAGTTGAAGCATAAGCTTACTTCTGCACCGATTCTTACCTTTCGAAGTGGAAATGAGGGATTAACGGTATACACTGATGCTAGTCGTGAGGATTTTGGAGCTGCTCTGATGCAAGATGGGAAAGTCATTGCTTATGCTAGTCGCCAGTTGAAGATCCATGAAGCAAATTATACAGCTCATGATTTGGAATTGCTTTCTATGGTTTTTGCTTTGAAGCTTTGGAGGCACCATCTTTTGGGTACTAAGTTTAAGCTCTTTACTGATCATCGATCTTCGAGATATATCTTCACCCAGAAGGATTTAAAATAGCGTCAGGTTAGGTGGCTTGAGTACCTTGCTTCTTATGATCTCGTCATTAGTTATACCCCTGGGAAGGCTAATGTTGTAGCTGATGCTTCGAGTCGGAAGAAGGCTATGTTGTGTCAGCTTGTTGTTTCTTCTTCTCCTCTTTCGGATCATATCATTACCAAGGAGGATGAGGATAGGATTATCAGATCGATTAAGGAGAGTGTTCGTAGCAGAGTTGGTGGTAGTGGTTCTGATGGTAGTGGAGCTCAGATCGATGGTAGAGGTATTTTGAGGATAACAATCGATTTGTGTCCCGAATGTTGATGGATTAAGGCAGGAGTTACTTCGGCAAAATCATCGATCCAGACTGACTAGTCATCCTAGTGTGACAAAGATGTATCAGGATATGAAGAAGCTTTATTATGGGAGAGGTATGAGGCAAGATATCTCTATCTTCGTTTGTACGTGTGCGACTTGTCAACCAGTCAAGGCAGATCATCAGAAGACCCATGGTTTGTTGCAGCCCCTTGAGGTTCCCAATTGGAAATGGGAACAGGTTTCTATGGATTTTATTGATGGATTACCGAGGACTCGGAGGGGCAATGAGAGTATTTGGGTTATTGTGGATAGATTGACTAAGTCATCTCATTTCATTCCGATCAAGTCTACCCGTTCTGCTTCTAGTTTGTCTGAGATTTATATGAAGGAGATTGTTCGTCTCCATGATGTTCCTCTTAGCATTATCTATGATCGAGATCCTATCTTTACCAGTCAGTTTTGGAAAGCTTTTCAGGAATCTTTGGGTACTCGTCTAAATCGGATCACTGCTTGCCATCCATAGACCGACGGTCAAACGGATAGAATGAATCAGATTCTCGAAGATCTTCTTCGTATTTGTGTTCTTGATTATGGAGGATCGTAGGAAGATCATCTCCATCTTGTTGACTTCACCTATAACAACAGTTATCAGGTATATTTTCAATCTTCTATTTTAATCTTATCTTAATCTTTTATCTATCTCATTTCGTCTTTGAATTCAGGCTAGTATTGAAATGTTTCTGTTTGCGGCTCTTTACGGAAGACCTTGCAGATCTCCATCTTGCTGGATTGAATCCGGTAATCATTTGATTCTTGGTCCTGATATGATTTTGGAGGCGTCTGAAAAAGTTGAGGAGATTAAGAGGAAGATGAGGAGTGCTCAGGATAGGCAGAAAAAGTATACTGAACGACGTAGGAGGAGTTTGGAGTTTTCTGTTGGTGATCTGGTTTTCCTTAAGGTCTCTCCCTTAAGGAATGTGATTCGGTTTGGTCGGAGAGGGAAGCTTGCTCCTAGGTTTGTTGGTCCTTTCTGTATCTTTGAGAGGATTGGTTTTATTTGATCCAAATTATATTACAACTATTGTTTTGAATTATTCAAATCCGACATGTGTGGTTTTATTGTCGATTTGAATGGTCCTAAATAGTGGATCATTACAATATTGTTCACATTTGTAAGGACGTGATGTTTTAACTGTTTGGGCTGAAATAGGTTAGTAAACTTTGATTGATGTCTATATATAAATATATTACAGTTTTGTATTTGTGTAAAGGTTGATTGCATATTATAGAATATTCGTCCGCTGTGAGATTCTTTGTTATTTAGTTTCTTCTTGTCTTCTTTCTTCTTTCTTTTCCCTAACTATCCACCTTTCTATTCAATTTGTTGTTTAGTAGGGTTGACTCATTTGAGATTTGGTAAGTGAGACCCTAGGATGAGTTTGAGAGAGAGAGTGTGTGTGTGTGTGTATAAGAGTGCGTATTTGTTATTTTCATAAAAATATTTTATATTGTGTTATTTGATCGGTTGAATGGCTTAAGAATTCTGATCAATGCTTTTGCCCAACATTATCGATAGGGATTTCCTAAACACTCGAACAAGGCCAGAATGATACAATATTTATTATTAAAATGGGTAAATGAAATAATTTTACCCTCAATTACATTTTATACATAAAAGAAGTATCTTTCCCAAAAGTTTATTATAGTTATTCTTGGTCCTACTTGGTTGATTGGAAAGGATAGTATCCCACCATTATCATCTAGGATTTGATCGATCGTGCTCGTCCATTTCTGAGCATTGATTATCACCGATTAATCTATCTTGAACCTTCCTTTTTGACAACGGGTTGGGTAGATAAGAATTTTGGAACATTGAAACGAATACCTTGTGAATTAAGTTTCACAATTTGAATATAAGGCGTTCGTTGATAATGTTGGGTTAAAATTTGATTCCTAAGGGTTGTTTATTTAAAAGAAAATTTGAATATTTTGGAATGAATATTTTACGAACGATATTAAATAAAGGTTGATTTGATTAAAAAATAAGTTTTAATTAAGGTCGTTTTATTAAAAGAATATTTTGAAATAAAATTTTTGGAAACAAGTGGATATAAAAGTTGGTTGTACTAAAATCGGGGTTTTATACAAGAAGTTTTTTAAAGAAAACTTAAATATTTCCGAAATAAATACTTGAAAAATGAATTATATCAGAAAGTTTGAATATTTTTGCAATAAAAAAAATTTGAGGAATGATTTCCTCTCAAAGAAAATATTTTGTAAAATTGATTATTCGAAAACTAAAATTCCGGTGATTTTGGCAAATTGGTTTTCATGGTTTACATGCCAATAATAGTAATTGAAAATATACTTGGGATAAAACAAATTTTGATTTGATTCCAACAAGTATGGTTTGATTTACTATAAAGTAAATATATATTATTATTTCAAATGATTTTAGAGGAAAGGAAACAATAATTTTATTAAGATAGTTTTAGACCATAAAAGACTTTGGAAATGATAATAATAATAGTTTCTTAAAGAGGTTTTAGTATATTAATATTTTGGAAATAATACACTTAGAAATATATAAGTATAAATATCTTTGAAAGGAATTTGATGGAAATGTGTATTCCTTTGGATTTTGATTCAGAGAATAAGTCCCGATTTGTTTTATGGTGATTAGAATAATTTTCTAAGTGACAATCAGATGTTTGCTTAGGCAAATGGTATCATGCACTTAGTAAATTATTCCCTTTGTCATTGTACGGTTGGGACGACTTTGAATCCAGACGAATCCGAAGTAAGTTGAAAATGAATAATGTTAAAGCCATTTATCTAGAAATATTTTGGTATGGTTTCAGAAAGGGGGTATTGGAAAGTGAAGTTTTTTTTCAAGTTAACTGGTTCGAGCGGCTCGATAATAACTAAAAAAGGGTAAGAGCAACATTCGGATGGTAAATTTTCTCTTGAGTATTATCCTTCTAGTAAGGAAATGTATGATACTGTTTGGTAGTTCCCGGTTCCTTGGTATAATTTTGGGGTTACTCGGGCTATATATATATATATATATATATATATATATATATATATATATGTTATGGATTAAATATATATATAATATCATTTCAAAGGTTTTTGAAAATAAATATCTAAATATTTGACCCTAAAGTTTCCAAAACATACGGTATCTTTAAAAATCAAAAAAAAAGTGTTTTGAATAGAAACCGGGTGTTATAAATTCTTAAGTGAATTCAAAAGAAAGGTCTAAATCTAATAGTTTTGTGTATCCTTAGGGTATGATGGGGAATTTATAATTTTTATAAATCCAATGGAGTTATATAAAATATTTCAATAGAAATGGAATTGGTATTAGGAATAACCAATTAAATAAGTATGTGGGGTGGACATAGATAATTTTTTCTTCTCATATAGTTTTGATCTAATATTCGAATACGAGGTTTTGAGGTGTTTTACACCGTTCCAACTAAGGATCTACTACTTGATTTTTGATGGCGAGCATTTGATGAGGGTTCTTGATATGGAACTAAGGTTTCTATCATAGCTACAACTATGTAAGGACAACAGAGGTTCCTAATCAAAGAGCCTGATCAGGGTCTGCACTAGTAAATCGGGTAAATGATACTGGTTTGGAGGTGGAGTCATGTATTTGAGTGATGATCGAATCCAATTCTGTATATGAATGATCTATGAACATCATATGGGCTTATGAATAGTACTGAGTGTTCTTGGCTGGAATTTCGGGGACGTAATTCTTTATAAGAAGGAAGAATGTAACAATACGTACTTTAGGATTTTGAATTTGAATAATTAATTTATTTAAATATTTGAATTTGAGTTAAATTGTAATAAAATCTGTATTCCAAATTAAGAGCTGATTTTGGGTGATGTATTTTTAATTTAAATTTTAAATTTTTTCCATAATTTCTAATTTGGAAAAATAAACAAATTTTCGTTTGACGTATTTTATGGCAAACGCTGGCATTTTGAGACTTCACAGAATTTAATAACTTGTCTATTTTATTTTTATTTTGTGATCATGTAACATTATTATACGCGATCAAGTTTTATTATTTATCAGTCGCGGCTCGGAATCGGGCGCGATACGTTATGGAAAGATGCAAGAATTTTTTTAAAAAATCAACACATAAACACATATATAAGGTACATTGTATTTTCCCCTTAGCCGAAATGTTGTTTTGTCTACTGCTCCTCCCTTTTTGTTTCTCCGTTCCCTTCTAGAACTTTGATCACACATATATATACATAAATATATACATGTATAGGAAGACACTCAGCAAGAAAGGGAAAAAAGAATCATTCCCTCTTTCTGCCATAGCCAAGCTCCCATGTTCTTCTAATTTTTTTCCTTTATCTCAAAGTATATATAACCATCTCCTCTGCTTAAAAATCGATTCGTCCCAAACTGTCAAGTTTTAGCTAAAACTCTCAACTACAAAGTTGTTTTTCATCAAATCTAGTTTTTTTTAAATTGATCGCTCGAGATTTTATTGAGGATCGAGCAAGATATCCCAATTTTTCTACAGGGGGAATAATGTTCATCAATGTTCAAAATCAAATTCTCGAGGTATGCTTTGAATGGATCGACGCCTTAAGCACTGTTGGTTTTGTATAGTGTTGTAGTAATTTTGTGGAGGTTTTGGCATGATTCCACATTGATGATCGACGTTCGTCGATTTCAACAGTTCTATTTTTCTCGGCCCACAGTCTATGATGGACAATTTGGAGTTTGGGATGGCGGTCGTGGAGGAGAGGGCTTCAAGTGGTGAAGTTTTGGTAAGGTTTGGCAAGATTATGTATCGCGATCTTTGGCGAAATGTAGTTCACGATTTGATCGTCCTTAATGGTTGCATTTCGATATAAGGGAACGAAAGACTAGGTGGTTGCATCCTTGGGTGGAGCTCAAAATTTAGGACTTGCTTACGGCCTTGATATCGACGTTGAATGGGATGGTGAGGTGTGCACGTATACGAGTTTCCACGTGCATGTTAGTTGGCTTCAGGAAAACTTCAAATTGGAGAAAGGGGAATTGGGAAGAAAGGTACCGTGCATTGGTGTGTGGGCTTTTGTGGTAGCAGGCCAGGCTTGGTTTTATGCCATGTGAGTAATAACTTTTTTTGTCTAAGCATGTATATAAAGCTAGTTAATTTTGAAATGGCATATATTGACCGTTTTAAACCGGACTAACCTGATTCTTTTTGCGTTGTACTCATATGAATGAGTACAATATTGTAATGTAACTTATTGATAACTTTAGACAAGTACAGATTTATGACATATGAAAACAGATAGGTTTTAAATCACGTTATTTTAAATAACAACGTCGTTTAAATTTATGTACCTTAAACATTGATGTCTATGTAGCTAAATAAATTACTGTCGAGTTAAACTAGATCGTATATGGTAATTGTACATTGGTTTAGAGGAATAAAACACCGTTCCACTAATTAAATTCATTTGGTAATTAATTAGCAGGATAAATCCTCGTTCTGCTATTTTATAGTTTTGGACATTCGATTATATATCATAAATGATATGCCACTTTGAAATAGTGATATATTGACTAATGATGGTTAAGTTATTTAGTTATGGTTTATTGAAATTAATTTTTTATATTTCATTTAATAATTTAAATATCGCTATAGTGATTTTCACTATATCGTTGTTTATTTGATTCCATCCCCAAAACCCTATCGTATGAACTTGAGCTTGCATTTTCGCTAAAAAGAATACTGAAATGTATTAATCATTTTAATTAATAATAATTTAAATTTATTAACCTTTTAAATTTATTTGAGGTTAAGTAACAAATCTGATAAATGATGATTAAAATTGGTTTCTCTTTAGATTTAGTTAATCATTTTTGCTAATGATGTTTTATACTTAACTAATCGTTTTAACTAATGATTATATGAGTTAATTATTTAAGAATAATGGAGTTTAATTAATTTATTAAACTAAGTTAATTGTTTTAATCGGTGGTGATGGGATTAAATTAATTATTTCAATTGAGGATAATTTAAATTAATAATCATTTTAATCAATGATATTTAAAAGTAATAAATAATTTTAAATAATGATATTTTAATTTTATTAATCATTTTAATTATTGATTGTTTTGAATTTAATTAATTGTTTAACTAACAATATTTGGATTTTAGTTAAATCATTAGAATTAATGATGTTTTATAATTAAATAAATCATTTTAACAAATGATGTTTTAAGTGATCGGTTCGATTAATGCAATTTGGATTTAATCAATCTGATTAAGTTATGATTATTTTAAACTTAATTAATTGTTTTAATTAATGAAATTTAAAATTACTTATCATTTTAATTAATAATGTTTGAGATTAATTATTCATTTAATTAATGACTATTTGAATTGAATAAATCTTTTTAATTAATTGATTTAATAAAGGTGATTAAAGTAAATTAACTAATATAATAAAAATTGTTTTAATAAACTGATTTAAAGTTAATAAACTGATTTAATACAGATTTTAAAGTTAATTTCCCTAATGTTATAAAAGTGTTGGAAATACTTATTTATTTTATTATAGATAAATTGTTTATTTAAAGGGATTTTAAATGTGATTAATTATCTCTTAAGATAATTAATATTGTTTTTTTAAGTTATAAAAAGGAATTGGAACTCGATTATTAGGATGTTAAGTTGGATAACCTTCTGGGTGTTCGATCTGATGTTGATTTAGGCCTTTGGGGTCGCGCATTTGGAAAGATTCTTCTCTTAACGTTTCGACAACCAGGAACTAATTCTAAAATTGGTTTACCAGTATGTAAATCAAGCACAAGTACAATTCGTTTTTAAAAGTGAAAAAGGTTTATTCATTTATGGAAATGAATTATTTATGCAAAGCAAATCACTTAAATGGAAATAATTTATTTGTATAATTAGAATTAAACGTCGAAGAAGTGGACTTGTCGCTATTTTAAAAGTCAAGAATAATCGTGTATCATGACTTGAGTAACACTACCTTGACTTGTCCAGTATTATTGTTAACCGAGAAATAGTATATGTTTGAATTCAATTAGTTATGATAAGTATACAAGACTTAATTTCCATATACGATAATTATATATCTTCAATTGTTAGTATCTCAGCTATCGATTACTTCAACTACTTTATTATCGTCATTCTAAGACAATTTATTGCTCCATTGACCATTGCTATCCTTTGTTGGAAATGAATAAACCAAAAGCGCAAGAGGAAGCCAAGCTATGTGGGGTTGCTCCCATTAGGATATTTTCACATCTCATCTAGTTTGGATTCGGTTGTGCACTTAGGAGTGGAAATATTCAGATACTCGTTAAGGTCTGGAGGGGCTCGGCTTGGTATTGTCTGAGATGTGTCACAGAGTAAATGAGCTTCTTAAAAGTATATTACTAGAGGTATACTTCAAAGGGGTGCACCTTCCTAGTCATTTGTTGGAAATTTTCCTTTCCTTATTTTATTCGTATCCTGAATCTATTTTAGCTTTAATTTGCCACGAGTAGAGCCAACTCCTCATCACGTCATTTAAGTGTTTATTTAGCCCATTCTATCGAGTTTGGATTGTTACTTTATTTAGCCCATTCTATCAATTTGGATTGTTGCCTTATTTAGTCCATTCTATCAAGTTGGACAGTTTCCCTTGTTCTATCCATTCTGTCTAGTTTGGAATTTACTTGGTTTATTTGCATTCTTTCAAGTCTGGTTTAATATTATTTATACGCAATCATATTTGGATTTTTTTCCTTGGTATTTATTTCTCCCCTTGCCCGTATGGATGTCATTCTTGTGAGGTAAAAACTCATTCCACGTTAGCGTCATGGTCTCACAGAATTTTTATATATGTTCCCCATTGTTCGAGTTATCCCACACTGGTTTTACCAAACTGACCTGGGCATGGTTTTCCTATAATGCTCGGGTCTAACCTAGCATATTTCCAGGTTTATTTGGATATTTGGAGCTTCATGAGAGGAGCTGGAGGCCCAGGGATGTATTCACGTACATGGTTACTTTTCTGTTGTATTCATTGTTGTATATTATTCAGCATTTGTGGAGATGGGATGTTTTAGCTGTCCGGGCTGAAATAGGTTAGTAAACTCTGATTGATGTCTGTAAATACATATATTACATTTTTTTATTTGTGTAAAGGTAGATTGCATATTATAGATTATCCATTCCGTTGTGAGATTCTTTGTTGTTTAGTTTCTTCTTTCTTCTTTCTTTTCCCTAACTACCCGCTTTTCCTTTCAATTTGGGTTGAACATGTGTGGTTTATTGTCAGCTTAAAGTGTACGAAAAAGTAGGTCGTTACACCCTTGTTGTAATCAATCATATTGAAATCACGCGCACTATGGTTTACTTGCACATTTTGACCGAACTAATTTTATCGAAGTTTTGTACATTGTGAATGATTACTGCTCACCATATAACATTTATGTGTGGTCGAATATAGATCAAATATCCACAATATTGTATTACTTTTAGAGTTTGAAACTCCCAGAATATTATACATAGTCTCAGACAAGTAAACTCGTAAGTGACTGAGTTACGAACATATTTAGTAGTGTAAAGTTAGGCTCTTGCATAGATCTTGAAGTGACAACAAGCCAAAAGATTTGAGATAAGTATATTTTTTATTTCTTTGTCCATATTTAATTAAGTTCCATGATATATTTTAACTAATAAACATTTTATCAATTATATTGATTACACAAACTCATTGAAGTATATTTATATATTGCATGTGCACTATATGCATATAAGTGTATTTGATACGCTTTTAAAATATAACTTTATGAATTAAATGAAACTATTTATAAAAAAACTAAAAAAAAGATATTATTTAAAATATTTTAGATTGAATTTTAAATCAATTGGACTTCGTAGACCCAAATAAATATCTAAAATGGATTTTTTTTAATTCACCCATTTAACCCACTATGATATGGCCTGGTTCCTTTAATCTTTACAAGACGGATATAAATCCCAATATTCACATATGTATATATTAACCATGTTATTATCTGTTATATCATCACATTATACCCAATTTGTCATCACACTTTGTATGAGTATACATTAAATACATTCATAAATATATACACATCGTATATATTTAATTAATAAGATTAATTAAATTAAATAAAAAATTAAAATAAAAGATTTTATTAAATAACTAAATTAGATCTAATGTTAGTCAGTATATTTCGTAGGCCTTTTCAGATCCAATCTTATTTTTTTAATTTTCCACTTCACCCACTTAGTACTGGGCCAACTCAAATAGATTCAAGGTGGGCCATGACAAAAGAGGGAAAATCTTTAAGGGTTGGCTAGTGACAATGGTGACTAGATATTGACTACTGAATGATGATGGCCATGGATCAGCTTCAATTGTACCTTAGAGAGATTCATGGAACTGCTTTGAGATTACATTTCACATTCTAATGAATTTGAGCATCAAGATGTTCTAGGATGTGAATCTCATTGACACTCACATTCATCCACCAAAAATCTTTTTCCTTGCAAATATCATATCGTCCCTCCGGGATTCCGCTGTTAAGAGATAAAATCTGTAACACTTGTTTTTTGTCCTGTCCCGTTAACTTAAATCCCACGTTTAACGAGTAATATTCGACAAATGATTCCATCTTGTACCGAGCTCGCTTGCCAGCACAGGTGGGCTTTCTATATAGAGTGCACCCCAGTCAATATACACAACCTAATTGGTCAACGCATATCGATATTTGTTAGATGTTATACATTGGCCACACATGGGGAAAATTCATTCGTTTAGATAAAAGAACGAAAAATTATATGACCATACTTGTCCTCCAAGCTTTTAATGTCCAATGTATGCTTATAGCTTACCTCCATTGTCACGGTGACTACTTTTCCTTAGTCCCTATGGCAATAGCTTCCAGTTTTGCACTTTTCTACTCTTTCTTCTGTTAGGACTCACATACCATGTCGTCATGTACTCCCTCCTAAGGTAGATCCATTAATGATAGTTGAGTAGCCACATAGTGAAGTTACTCTTGATGCTGACTTTACTGGGATCATGATCTTAGATAATCTGTTGGATTCCCTAGCTTCTAAACAAAACTCTATCGAACTCCAAGGATATACACTAGGCATGACATTTCGATGGATGAAATGATGCTACCTCGTCCTCATTACTATGCTCATAATACTTTAGACGACTACATGACATACAGTCGCTTGTTTCTAAGTAGGACTATGCCTCCGTTTAACTCTTTCTTAAGACACATCCTTCGATTTACGAGGGTCGCTCCTTCTTAGCTTCAACCGAACACATATGTTGTATTAAAGAGCCTTTACATCATCTTTGCTATGCTCTTTAGTAGGATGCATTCATTTTCTGAGACTAGATATCTATAAATTTTTGAGAAATGATACGACTAAGCTTGTTAATGGTTCTTAGGAAAACCATCCTTACTCGAAAAGTGGATATATATCCAATATTCGAAAAAGTGAATACCGATGCAAATACGAAAGCATCCATATTCGAAAATTGTCCATCTAATTTTTATCAAGAATATAGTTTATATTATATGTACCATGGTACAATTAAAGATATGTACTTGTTGTTTTATTAAGTTAGTAGTTTATATTATATGCATTTAATAGATGTTAACTATTAAAAATTATTCATTATCTTCATATTTGTTTATTTTTCACACTTTTATAATAATTGGTATTGAAATAAATTTATGTTAGACCAAAATTTCCTATTTATATTTCTTGATTTATCGACCTTTAGTGAATCAGATAATTATCTGATATCTGTCTGTAACCGTAGATGCAGATATTCGATATTCGAAAATGATTTTGGATGTGGAAGTGGCCAACGCACGATCTACATTCGCAAGACTCCATTGACAGGATTAGATATGACTTCCCCTTCTTGACATTCTTTGAAGCCTTTTAAGACTGTCAGCTAGTGATGATTTATACAGCAAGAGAAGCTACTTCAAAGATGAATATTTCTTCATTCGTTGTCCTATAGGATTCTCCTTAAAGTGGCTCTTTAGATATAAGCCCTACACCACACACTCTGCTTTGCTTGAATTCAATCCATTCAAGTCACTAATTCGCCTCTATTTACTTTGCAGTTATCCCTCTGAGAGTTGAAAATGATAGGTCAATCCATATATCCTACCAACTTATGTGGAATGGCCCATATTTTAAATATTGGATAATCATATAATATTGTTTTCATATTCATTTGAGGTCGTATAACTTGATAACTTTGGGAAATGTCTACCGGTGACATTTTCTATCATTAGAATTTTAAGTTGATGATTTATACTCTAAATTTTTTATAAGGTCTATAACTTTTTATAGGAACCAATTTAGAATCTGAAACTACTTTCATTACATCAGGATGATGGTTTCTCTTTCCATACGGCGGTCATAATAGAAATTTGTAGGAGATATGACCATTTGAAATTTATAGAGTAGTTGGCTAGATTAGTAGGTAATTAACTATGCCAAAATTAAGCTCACTAACTCATTTTGGGAATTGTACCTAATTAGAGATGATGGGACATTTCTTAATCACTTTCCCAAAATTGATCTAAACCTCCATTAATTCATTTTCAACAAAAACTTACCCTTTTCCTAATTTATTAGCTTAAAACGCATCATTAATGGGTAACTAGCAATGGAATCAAGTAATTACTATTTTTTGGAATCCATAAAGGTTCTATTTAGACTTGGAATTGCATTTGTATTTGGGTGAATTTGGTGCTAGGTGAGTGATATTGCTTCTTCCACCATGCTATGTATATTGATATTGTTAAATATGGTTTTTGAAATGATTTCTAATTAGAATGCTTTAAATCTTGGATTTGATGAAATGACATCTTAATACCGTATATAAAGAGATGGATTTGGATTACAACTTGTTTTATACCATTTACCAACTATAATTGGTATTTTATAGAAATTTAGATCTAGGATGATATATGCTTGTAAATTGTGTTTGGATGATTTATATGCATTGCCTGGGTGTTATGGGATGATGTTTGATTTTTGTATGAATTGTTTTAATGTGTTTGGTAGTTGTTTTGAGTGGTTAGAAATATGGTACATCGTTCGATGCAAAATAGCATCAAATTGTTCAAAACATGATGCGACTTGGATGTAATGCTATTTGAAGTCCCAAGAAACCCCAAACAAGTTATAAGCAAATTGGAGTTGATTTGGTAGCCCAAAATATGGTCGTTGAAATCATGTTGGTGATGACTAAAATTAGGTCGTGATTAGGGCGCTTCAAGTCAAGGGGTAGATTTCTTTAGGTTTTGAAGGCAAAAGCTTTAGGTATGGCCTAATTTATATGGTGGCATAGGCGTTGGACTTAGGAAATTTCTTGGTCGGTAAAAATCAACTCGGCATTGGTGACTTCAAGTGAAGTGAGAGGAACTTTGGATTGGATGAGTAGAAGCTTCGGATCGAGCCTGGAAATGGTGTGGAAGATGAAGTTTGGACATGGCCGAAATTCAAGAGGAGCACATGCTTAGTATTGACCATGTGTAGCTTAGAGTTTTTCATGCTAATGCTTCGAGATTAGATAGAGGAGGCTTTACTTCAACAAATGGGGCAAAGTGAAGTGGTGAGCAACTTCAACAGTTGGCTATTTTGCCTAATTGGCAAGTCGCATATGCTCGAGGCCAACCATACATGGTTGGTACTGACCATGTTGGCGGTTGTCCAATAGGGTTGAGGCCTTAGAGGCGTGCAGATGATGCTTTAATGGTCATGTGTGTGCATTCATTCATTTAGATGGCGTTTATTTTCATCGATTGTAGCATGATGAAGAATGATGATAAACAACAAAGCGAAGAAGTGACTATTCGATGTGATAACTTTGATACTTTGAAGTGTTGATTCTATGATTGATTTTATGTCTAGAAGTGTTCCAATAATGGGGATTCTATGATGGAGTTGTGAAGTTGATCTATAAGGATGTATTTGTCGAAGGGAATTCCCGTGTAGAATGTTGAAGTGTTCTATTATGGAAAGTAGAACATTGAATGGATCCATAGTGATGAACGGAAACAGCTGGAGCAAGGAAGGACTCGGATACACGTGTGATGGGATCGTTGATATTTGAAGTGTTTTCTAGTGTACTCATAAGAAGCGGTATTATGAGTATGCCCATTGGATACTTAATCGACTACCCCGAAACATTAAAAGGATCCATACACACTGGATCCTTGAAGGGATCTGTATACCCTGGATCGTTGAAGGGATCTAGTGTTAGTATTTGGCTGGTGGTTGAGTACATAGAAAACTAGAATTTTTTCATAAATCCCTGGAAGAGGAATATGCAAACGATTTATCATATATCCAAAGCACTTCGAGTGGTAGTGAGAATTATATGATAAGCGCTATGTTTGCTATGTTTATTTGTCGCTCTAGGGATGTCATATGACGTAGATATCAGAAGAGCAATATTTAGACACCCGAGATGTACCAGGATGTTTGTAGACTTTATAATATTAGTAGGGTAGCATATTGTTATTATGTGTTAACTCTTAGAATGCAAGGATAGATCATGTATGATTCTTCATACTATTGTTCCTTATTGTATCTATTACATAGTATTTTGAGATTGCTTATAACCCATATCAGACTATTTTTTGATTTAAGATTTTATTCTTTGCTTCTTATTATCTTGGGTACTCTTAAATGAGTAGACTAAATAGTAGGTTTAAGTGACACGTGGAGTGAAGTAGGAGGCGATATTTCTCATGCTTATATTTGGTTTCACTATTACTTACTCCATTATGTGAACTGTGGAGCCTAGAAAATGTTCGTTTATTTTATTTAGAGATGGTTTTTTTGTGTTTATAATTTGTTGTATAAACTCTACCTATACGTTGTATAACATATGAACCATGTACCCTGATATTGTGGTTCAGTTGTTTATTGCTATCTCGCCTATTTATTACCTACGGCGGCTGTTATATATTATTTAATACGCTGTGAGATATATGATAGGTTCTGTGATTGTTTTATCTACACTTCAACCCTTGGCAATCCTCCTGCACTACCCATGCACTGTTGCGGTGCATTAGATGGGTAGATTGGTTATTGAAGGTGTAAGCCAATCATCACATTTAGTCTCAGAACTTAGGTTAAACAATTCGACTTAGGTTAACTCACTTGATTCTAAGTTGATACCATGATCCGTTAGTATTAACGAGGAGTTATCTTTGAGAATGGATCGATAGTATATAAAAGAGAGCATTCTTGTTATACATTTTGGTTTTCAAAATTGTTTAGTAACATATATAGTATATAAGTCAAATTGCACACACGATTACCACCAATGCAGTTTTCTTTATGAGAGATCGATCATTCCTATTACAGATGAAGTATGAGCCGGCATACAAGAAATGCTAGGAGGAACTCTGTCTCAGGAGTCAAGGAGAAAGAAAAGAGATCAAGTGCAGTTAATCTTAACTTGCAGGCAATGTTCAATTCCATGATGACGAACATGTTGTAGAATGCCAAAGAGTTTGATCCTAACGTTGTTGGAGTTAGTTCTCAGGTGCAGGCACCCAAGGCTAATTTCGTGAAGTTAAACAAGGATTTTTCCAGTCTTGGCAGAAAACCATTCCAAGAAACATAATCGGTTATTGCAGTACAGGATTGGTTGAATACCTACGAATGGATTTTTGATGGTTTGGAATTAGATGATATGACAAGGAGATTGACTTCTCGACAGCTCCAAGGTAGAGGTATAAATAGGTGGAATGCTGTGAAAGTTGCTAGTCCTGAGGATCAGTTCACTTAAGATTGGTTCAAGGCCAGTTTCGAGGAGAAATTCGTATTGGTGGCTCAAAAGTTGATGCTATTCAAGAAGTTTATAGAGCTACAAAAAGGAGACATATCCGTCTCCAAGTATGTAGCAAAGTTTGATGCCTTATCAAAGTATAGGATGACTTTTACTGACACTTCACTACATAAGAACAAGAAATTTTTTATGGGCTTGGATGATTATTTAGGAGGTAATTTAGTGGGCCACATCAACTAGTACTTTTAGAAGCTCATTAAGAAGGCTCTTTGACATGAGAGTCTATTCCTATGATCTAAGTCCGTAGTTATTGCTAAAGAAGAGCTAAAGCCACAACCAAGTGAGGGAGGAAAAAAGAAATGGAATGGAAAAGGCAAGCAGTTCTAGAATAAGGATGCTTCGAAGAAGGCTAAGTGGAACCCTATTTTCTATAACTGTAGTGATTAGGGCCATCTGAGTAAAAATTTCAAGTCTAAAGGGAATAAATGGTATAATTTCAATAAGGCAGGACATCTGCAGAAAGATTGCCCTGAACTGGTGAAATAGAAGCAGATGGTGAAGGAATATGCTTTTATTGTTATAACTTTGTCGAGTGTTCCCTCAGTGAAAGAGAAAGGGAAGGGCATCACTATTCAAAATATGTTTTCTATTTATGGTGTTCCCATATGTTTTTCTAATCTAGTAGATAGATTAGGATCGAGACTCGAAATCTTTGACCGACCTTTAATAGTGACAAACCCAATTAGAGGCCTACTTCCTATGTATGATTTTTCGTAGTTTCGTCTTATTAAGTCTTGGATGCTCTTTTTTGTGATTTCTTTGTTTTTTAGTTTTGTCAAGTTCGGTATTATCTTGGAGATAAATTGACTAAGGAAGAATATAGTAGTGATGTGTTGGTGACAATAGGGGTTGAAGATGGGTGGAAGGTAGAGATTGGATGCCTACTAGAGATTTGAGGGTATGGTTAGCCTTTTTTAGTTGCTAGAGGTCCCACATGATGAATTGTCATATGTGCCTATAGTTAAGGAGTATGCAGACATATTTGAGGAGGTGACTCGATTACCACCACACCAAGAGATTGAGTTCACATAGATTTAATGAAGGATGTAAGACTAGTATTTATGCCTTTTGAAGCGTATAGCACCCAAAAAGTAAAAGAATTAAAGGTATAGGTGAATGACGACAAGGATTCATTCGTAGAAGTATATCTGAGTGGGGCGCAACTGTAGTATTTACCACTAAGGCATTGGCTCTTTGAGGTTGTATGTTGATCACCATAAGCGGAATAAGGCGACGAGGAAGAAAAGGTATCCACTCCCACGAATTGATGACTTGTTCGATCAGCTCCATGGTGCGAAGGTACTGTCTAAGTTGGATCTTGCGATGGGATTTCACCAGTAGATGGTAACAAAGGAACATCTGCCAATTATAGCGTTCCGTTGCCATTTGGATTCCATAAGTGGTTGGTTATGTCGTTTAGGTTGGCCAACACACTGACATACATTATTAATCTTATGAACCATGTCTCCAAGGATTGGCTGAATAAGTTTTCACTTATGTTTGTGGATGATATTTTGGTCTATTCTCGTATGGAAGAGGAACACAAGAGACGTTTGAGGATTGCGCTAGATGTGTTGAGGAAGCAAGATTGAAAGCGAAGTTTTCAAAATGCCGAATCTGGCGTAGGGAAGTGAGATTCTTGCGTCATGTTGTTTCATGACAAGGTATTGCTATAGATTCTGCAATGGTATCAGCAGGTCTAGATAGGAACGAACCAAAGAATGCTATGGAAGTGAGGAGTCTCCTTCAATTGGTGGGATATTATAGGCATTTTGTCTAGGACTTCTCGAAGGTAGCAACACCCTTGACTAATCAGATGAAGAAGAATCATATTTTTGTTTGGGATGTGAGGTGTGAGCACGCATTTGTAGGTCTAAAAGGGAGGTTGATGAATGCACGATTATTGACTATTCCAAGCGAAAATGAGGAAATGATGGTAAAAATAGAAGCTTATGGTATCGGATAGGTGCGGTACTGATGTAAGGAGGCAAGGTTTTTGCATATATTAAGCGAGAGTTGAAGCCTCATGAGAAGAAATATCTAACCCATGATCTGGAGTTAGCGGCGTTAATGTTTGC
Source organism: Allium cepa (assembly GCA_030765085.1). Taxonomy (NCBI): domain Eukaryota; kingdom Viridiplantae; phylum Streptophyta; class Magnoliopsida; order Asparagales; family Amaryllidaceae; genus Allium; species Allium cepa. The sequence goes on along the minus strand of CM060941.1, from coordinate 292,185,592 downwards.
TTTGAAGATTTGGAAGCATTGCTTGCTTGGCAAAAGGTTCGTGTTATTCACGGATCACAAACCATTGATATACCTTTACTCTCAGAATGACCTTAACCTTTGTCAACGGTGATGGTTGGAATTTTTGGCCTCCAATTCTTATATGCTTGGTGAAGGAAATGCATTCGCTGATGCTTTGAGTAGAAGACATGCTAGTTTGGGGCGATGTTCCAATAGCGGATGCCGCTTGAGTTTATTGCTGGCTATGACTTCGGACCCTATTGTGAGATGGAGCAAGAGATGTTGGCAAGTTTAACCATCAAACTTATTTTGATCGATAGGATTAGCACTAGTCAGAGGTGAGATACTAGACTAGTGGAGATCATAACAAAGATAGAAGAAGGGGTATGGTCTGATGAAATGAGGCAGCACAGACTCGACTGTGATGCTTGGCTCCATAAGGATGATAGATTGGTTGTTCTCGATGTCAATGGATTATGGAATGAGGTACTCAAGAATGCCACCATTCAAGGCTGACTATACATCCTAACGCTAATAAGATATACCATGATACGAAGCAGACCTATATTGGGAAAGGTGAAGAAGGATGTCGGGGAATTCATCTTTAAGTGCATGAACTTTCAGTTGGTAAAGGTAGAGTAGAAGAAGCCAAGTTGGCTAATGCAACTACTTTAGGCTCCCGAGTGGAAGTGGGAACGAGTCTTGATGGATTTTATTGATGGGTTGTCGAGGACTAAAGGACCGTACGATAGCATTTGGATCATAATCGATAGATTAACGAAGAATACTCGATTCAATCCCATTAAGTCCTATATAACGTCATCCAAATTGATTGAGTTGTATGTGAAATTGGTAGTGTAATTCCATGGTGTGCCAAGGGCATTGTAACTGACCTAGACCTTTTATTTACTAGTGGATTTTGAAACAGCTGATAAGAGGCGTTGGGGTAGAGCTACATCTTGGTATATCTTATCACTTATAGATCGATGGACAAACCGAGAGACTGAATATTATCTTGGAGGATCTCTTGTAAGCTTGCATACTCGACTCTGGAGGCTCATGAGATGATCACTTATATTTGGTATAATTCGTATACAACAGTAGTTATCAATCTAGTATTGATATAGCACAATTCGATGCGCTATATATATGACCATGCAATGCTCCCTAGTGTTGGTGGAAAGCGGGCGAAAAGTTAACACTTAGACTAAATATGATCACAAAGACTTCGAAGAAGATCAAAATCATTTGAAAGCAAATGAAGGCTGCTCAAAATAGATAGAAGACCTACACCGATAAGTGGCATAAGGATTTTGAGTTCTCTATCAGCGATAAGGTGTATGTGAATATCTCCTCGTTGAAAAATGTTGTTTGATTCAGTAATAAGGAGAAGTTGGCACTGATATTTATAGGTCCTTTTTTGATATTAGAGAGGATTATGAACCAAGCATATAGAGTCGACTTACCTAAGAAGATGGTAGGGTTGAACAGCATGTTCCATGTCTCTCATTTAAGGAAGTTTGTGTGCGACTTAGGCATGACAATTGCACCGGATCAACTTGATGATATCCAAATTGAAGCGGTATTTTTGAGACCTCCTAGGCCTTTTCATATTGTCGGATATGATATAAAGTAGCTTATAAAGAAGTTGGAGTTAGTGAAGGTTTAGTGGAGTAAAAGCAAAGGCGATTGCACGTGGAAAACTAAGGAGAGCATGAGGGCTGCTTATCCAGAGCTTTCCAGTTGGTAAGTATTAACCGGCTTTTTTACCAAGCAGATATTCAACTGGAATTAGAATGTCAAGATGAAGATGAAATGATTCACGAACGTGGATACATGTTTGGAAAAGCAATAATGTCATAATCAATAAGTTTCAAGGGAGAAGGAGCAAAGTGGACCACTTGGTACAGAGAAGAACCACTCGGTACCGAAAAGTTTTTACTCCACTTTGGACCATCTAAACCGGTTGTACGTACATTACCTCAAGTGTTTGCAATGAAGTGCTTTTCTTAAGATATAGATGAACAATTCTAAGGATATTCTTGAAGAAAGTATAGAAAGTAGGAAAGGAAGAAGTATCAAGGTAATTATCAGGAATAAATCTTCAAGGAAAATCGTTTAGAATGTAACAGACCGGAGATAGAAAGCAGAATGGAAGAGAAAGGAAAATTTTCCACCAGCACATACCTCTCGATACCAAGAGGAACCTCTCGATGCCGAGCGGCTTCAATTGATGATGGGGCCGACTACTGCTCCCGCATACCTATAGGCTTGGGCCTGGACCTTGTATTTCGTGTACCATTGATTCTAAATATAGACCGCATATCAACTTGGCTTCTTCCTCTTCTTCTTCTTCTTCTTCTTCTTCTTCTGCTTTTTGCCACTTGATTTCTCTTCTATCTTCTTCTTTCCCAAATACTTTTAAACACTTCTAAATTTGAGAACTAACAAACTGTGGTCGGATTTGAGCTATAATCATTATATTCCAGAGAGAATCAATCAATAACAAAGACTAAAGTTGACGTAAGCTAGAATATTTGCCGAAGCACTATAAAAATTGTGTATTTTCTATTGCTTTTATGTCTATACATTATTGGTGCTTTTATGTCACTTAAAAAGCTCCTCTTTCAATAACTTAATTAGTTTAAAATGCATTATTTAGGTAAAATTAGCATGTAAATTAAGTAATTACTATTTGGCCATCTTGAAATCTATGAAGGCACTGTTCAGTCTCGGATTTGCTTTGGTATTTGGGTAAATTTGGTGCTAGATGAGTGATATTGCTTCTATAACTATGATATGTATGTTGTTATCGCTAAATTATGGTTTTTGAAATGATTTTCAAAACTAAAATATTTTAAATCTTGGACCTGATGTAAATGACACCTTAAAACCATATTTAAAAAGATGTATTTGGATTATCACTTGTTTTATACCATTTACCAAGCATGATTGCTCTCCTATTGAAAATTAGGTCTAGGATGATATAAGCTTGTAAATTGTGATTGGATTACTTATATGAATTGCTTGGATATATGAAATGATGTTTGATTTTTCTAGGAATTCTTTCGATGTGTATGCCATTTGTTTTGTGTGGTTATAAATAGGCACATCGTTTGATGCAAAATAGAATCAAAGTGTTCAAGACATGGTATGACTTAGATGTGATGTTGTTTGAAGTCCCAAAAGATCCCAAAATAAGTCGCAAGAAAATTGGAGTTGATTTGGTAGCTCAAATTATGGTCATCGAAATCATGTCGGTGGTGACCAAAATCGGGCTGTGATTGGGGTGCTTTGGGTCATTGGGTAGATTTCTTTGAATTATGAAGGAAAAAGATTTAGGTAAGGCCTGGGGAATATGGTTAGCTTTGGCGTTGTAGTTAGGAAAATTCTTAATTGGTAAAAATCAACCTGGCATTGGTGACTTAAAGTCAAGGCGAGAGGACTTCGGGTTGGATGAGTGTGAACTTCGGGTCGAGCATGAAAATGGAGTAGCTTCGAGTTTTTCATGCCAATGCTTTAGGAATGGATATGGGAGGCTTTGCGTCAGCAAAGAGGGCAAAGAGAAGTGGTGATGGTCTTTAACACTGGGACATTTTGGCCAAATGGCTAGTCGCACATGGTTTTGGTCGACCATACATTGTCAGTACTGACCATATTGGAGGTTGGCCAATGGGGTTGAGGCCTTGTAGGTATCTAAGCAATGCTCTGGTGGTCATGTGCATGTTTTCATTCATTTATTTGGCATTCACTTTCAACGATTGTTGCACACTGAAGAACAGTTAAAAATAACGAGGTAAAAGAGTGAAGCTTAGATGTAATGGCTTTGGAAATTTGATGTTTTGATTCTACGATTAATGTGGATGTTTGGAAGTGTTCCGATGATGGCAGCATGATCAATAGAGTCATGATGATAATCCATAAGGAAGGGTTCGTTGAAGGGCTCAGATATATGTGCAAAGGAATCATTGAATCTTAGAGTGTTTTCTTATGCACTCATAAGAAGGGGTATTTCTAGTATGCTCATTTGGTACTTAGTGGGCTACCCCAGTTCATTAAAGAGATTCGATACCCTAGATCGTTGAAGGGATTTAGTGTCAACATTTGGCTGTTGTTTAGGTTAATAGAAAACCAAGATTTTTCCATTAATCCCTAATGGTCATATTAGTTATCATATATCCAAAGAAAATCGAATGACGGTGAGGATTGTTTGATGGGTGCTATTTTTGCTATGTTTGTATATCGCTTTAGGGATGTCATAAGACCTTATCCAAGAGACTAATATCTAAACACCCGAGATGTGCTAGGATGTTTGTACATTTTATGATGTCAGCAAATTAGCATGTTATTATTGGGTACTAACTCTTTGAATGTTGGGACGGATCATGTATGACTCTTCATGTTATTGTCCCATCTATGTAATAGACACAATATTTTGAGATTGTTCATTGCTCACACCAAACTGTTGTTTGACTCAAGGTTTTACGCTTTGCTTGTTATTATCTCAGGTATTGTTAATGAGTATATTAGATAGCAGGTTTGGGTGACACGAGATGTGGCACAGATGGATAAGTAAGAGGCAATGTTGTCTCGTACTTATATTTGGATTCACTATTGTTTATTCCATCTTGCAACACCGTGGAGCCTAAATAGTGTTCGTTTATTTTATCTAGAGATTATTTATCTTTTGAGTTTATTATCTGTTGTATAAACTCTACCACCGTGTTGTACAACTGTGTGAACCTGTATACTCTGATATTATGGTTCATTCGGTTATTACTATCTCTCATTTTTTATATTTATGATGACTATTATATTTTATTCGATGCACGTGAGATATACAATAGGTTTTGTAATTGTTTTATCTACTCTTCATCCCTTGGCAACTGCCTTGCAACGTCTAGGCATTGTCGCAGTGCACTATACAGAGAGATTAGGTGTCGGAGGTATAGGGTGGCCATTACATATGACCATTCTAGAGGAAGAAAGAAAGTCAACCCTTCTGCTCATAGACCTTCGCCTTTTCCAATACCACCATTTTAACAACGGCTGAAGATTCCACTCTATGTCACCTCCTCCAAGCACTACATAGGTGGCTCCCCATTGCGAGATAGCTCCTTTGGATTTTGCTTGCCCTAGAGTCATTAAAGAGGAGGAGGAACTACTTGACATCACTTCTAACGATGCACATGAAGAGGAAGAGATTGAAGAAAGCAAAGAAGAAGATGAAGAAGGTGTAGATAAGGAAAAAGAGGAAGGGAATGAATCAACTAGGGAGAGCATTGAATAGGAAGAGACCTTTAGTCTTGCTCCTGAACTAAAACATCAAAATATGGGGCTCCTTGAGAAAGCACCTGAGCCTAGTCATTTCTAGACTAGGAAATCATCTCCGTCCCTAAATCTTGATGACATCTTCGGCTCACTACCCATCTGAGGAACCGCTAATCTTCAAATGCATGGCTTCGATCCTCTTGAGATGCGGGATTTGTTTAGTGATTGGTCTGATAATATCTTTCTTCCTATCAAGGGATAATCCACCTCCCCGAAAGTATAAACCAAGTCTAGTCCGTAGAATTAACAGGATAAGCCATCACTACACTTATGATCACAAGCATGCACGCTTCGTACGTACTCTTTTTGAACTTAAAAATGGTAACTCCATTCTTTCTTTACTTTTAGGTACCATGGGTAAGAAAAGTCTCTTTAGATATTTGGGCCAGAAGTTCGATCAAAACCTCATTATGCATCGATCGACATTCCAACCATGCCATGACATCGCCAATGAGTGTCGAGTGGAGTGGGATTGTAACATCCTCCATTTTGAGGTCCGAAATTAAGCGCTACTAATGCTGCAGTCAACAATAGTATTATTCTCTGGTGATAAAATAAGATTAGTTAATAGTATCATTAACATCAGAAACATAAGAATATGAAAATTTTCAAAACATGGATTTCATTAATTAATTTCCATATTCATTACAAAATCTCAGACGTTGCTTAGTTTCAGATAAATATAGTTATTATAAAATACGCTAAGAGCAATATATGAAGATGCTCCCTTGGTTGAATAGAGTTAACTACTAGACAGATATAATTTCTGCCATTACATACATACATATAAAAGTCATAACAACACAGCGGATAAATAAATAGATAGACTCCAGCATAGCTAGCGATGCCTCCTGTGCATGTCGAGAAGCTTTATTTTTCAAACCTAAAACTGAAGACCTTACTCTTGAACTACTTAATTGAGCACCTGAGAGTCAAAGGGGAAAAAATTCGGCTAAATAAAAAGTCTTGTGTGAATAATAATATGCCATCTCAGTTAATAGATATCTAGTGAGATTACGCCGCTGAAGGGAACAAATTTTCCTCTCACTAATATCCTCAAAAATATGTCTTTTATAAATCAAGCACCTGCAACCATAATGGTTAAACTAGACAATATAAACAATTATATACATGCATCCAACCTAGGTAATCATAACCAATCTATCTAAATGATGGACGATCTATCCCGCATCATAGTTTTTTTGGGTAACTATAAACCTACAGGCTGACTCGGGCCACTAGGTATATCAAATTCTCCAACTTACTGTTAGAAGGAAATTGAATAGTCTGCCCGAAACTTACTATTCCTAGGATCACTCTAATCCTAATAGTTTTGCAAGCCAACCAATAACATACCTCATCCTTGTGTATTCCTTTCTATGTGTAAACCTACTTTTAGTCTTACCCTTGACGAAGCCATACACACTAGAATTTTGGACTAATATCAGCTAGAGGCTAATAGATAAAGTGCAGGGTGCAACCCTATACCAGTCGAATCTGGTTTTCTAATCTCTGAGTCAATTTATCTTGTCATAATTTATCTAAAAATGATAAGAACTATAATCTCTTTAGCAAAATCCTAGACTAAATACCCTTTTATATTTCCTAGAAAACATAAATCTTTATAATTGATTTACCCTTGAAATCATGCTTTAAAACAAGGAAAATATAGCCTTTTACTTTATCCAAAATATTATGCCAAGATATATGCTTTATAAAATAACATTAGTGAATTTCAAAATCACTTAGAGTTTGTCACACCTAAAAACCTAGGCTATGAAACCATATATGGCCTTATAGCGGAATGTTTTATAAATTAAATGCTTTAACATGGTTTCACTATAGAGGGGTGTGACAGTCCCATAGTGGATATATCACTATAAATGATTTTATTGTGTGTGTGTGCATATATATATATATATATGGGACTGTCAAAATAAAACCATTTATAGTGATATATCCACTATGGGACTGTCACACCCCTATATATTGAAACCATGTTAAAGCATTTAATTTATAAAACATTCTGCCATAAGGCCAAAACCCTTCATGTCGCATAACATGAATATAAAGGTTGCCAATTATGAGCGGCATAGTTATAGGTTTGCATAGTATAAAACTTTAAAACTTAAAAATATGGGAATGTCGAAATTTAGGTTAGGCACATCATTGCAATATAAAACAGTACCGAAAATAGCCTATAGTGACATTATGGCCAAAACACGGCGGCATAAGAAACTAGCGACATCATTGCCTCTTTATAATCAATATCGAAGTTCTTACATGCGGCATCAATGTTGTAACATAGCTTATGTCAAAAATATACTTATAGTGGCATTGCTTCTATATGGAATTAATATCTGTATAAAAAATATGCAGCATCATGGACATCGCTATAAAACTTGTGGCTTTATCAATGTCACAATAAAACCGTGGTATAAAATAGGCCGCATAGAACATGTAGGGAGTAGAAGGCTAGCTGCATAGAATACCAACGACATTTCCAACGTCGCAGGCATTAATGTCGACGTTGTAGCCCCAACCTTAATGGAATCAATGCATATCAACAAAGTTGCTACCATATGCTTCCCTATAGGTTAGAGACGACATGCAGAATGGATGGACTTCGGCGTTAGTTAATGATGCATGACAATTATGCAATTTTTATGAAATATATTTTATTTTAATATCTTTTCAACAACTCCAATTATTTGTCTAGTTCGTATTGAATAATAACTTTCTTTGCCAAATCCTTTTCAAAAAACTGCTATAGATTTGATTTCTCATTCCCAAAATAATTTGCAATCCATATAATTTATATTAATATTTTAAAATAATTATAGCTTTCCTAGCCTAAATTTATAATAATTCGTAAACGCTTGGAGAAAATCCCCAAAATCAGAATAAAAATCAAATTTATCATATTCATTAACATATAAAAAGTCCCGGACCAAAAACATTATTATTTTTAATTATTAAAACCCAAAACAAACCATTTTCTTCACTTAAGAAGTTCTTAAAATATTCATACTTGATTGGAAAATTGTGAAATTAAATACCCACTTCTAAAATAATATTTCTAACATCGTATCAAAATTTCAAGTCAAATGGATGTCATAAACTAGGTTTTATCTCTTAAACCTATTAGATAATTTTACTATAAATCCAATAATTCATCCTAAAGCATATAATCATCAAACGTTCACATCATATCATAATAACATATATATAAGTTTTGGATTTAATTGTAAAACCGAAATTAAATAGGCAAGCTTTAGACGGATTATCATCATTCACTTTAATCAGATAATGAAACTTGAGATTTGAGTGTTGATTTGGTTTCCTTAAGCTTTCACTTCAATTTCCTAGCTTTTCTTCCTCTTTGAACTCCTTAGTAATAGTCGGCCTTGTATTTAATTTAGTTTGTGTAAATGAATGTGAATGGGGGAGATGAAAGTGTAAGGATTTATGTTTAGGAAATGTGCATATTCCTATTTTACCCTCCATATAATTTCCTCCTTCTAATTTTGAGTTATAAACATTCTTGTCAATTATTAATTAAGGCTCAGTCCATATTAATTCCCAATTTCATTCTCCTTATCTTATTACACTATTCTATTTAATTTACCTAATTAAATATCCTAAATAATGCTAATCTAAATTAGAGCTATTACAAAACCCCTCCGTAAAGAATTTCATCCTCGAAATTACGATAAGGTATATAACAAACATATATAACATAAAGATAAAATTTATCATCAGAACAAATCAAGATAAGTGTCTCTGATCCTGTCCGCTGTCTCCCATGTAAGCCTTTCTCATTGTCACTCCATTGGACCTTTACTAGTCTGGCTGTTATGTTCCTCAGCTTCTTCTCATCTCTAGCCATAATATGGACTGTTTGCGTAATAATAGTCATGTTTGGTTCCACTACTAATTTTTCAATGTAGTTGGAGTGATAGTAGTCTCTGAATCTTGAACATACTTTCTAAGATGAGAAATATGAAAAAAATCGTGGACTCCTGCCAAACCACTCAGTAACTCTATCTCGTAATTGAGTTTCCAATCCTTTCTATAATAGGGAATGGTCCAACAAATCTAGGTGCTAATTTCCATAGTACACCCTTTATCGGCGATACTTTGACGAAAACATGATCTCCAATTGAGAATTCTAAGTCTTTCCATCTCTAATCTGCATAACTCTTCCACCTAGACTGAGCTTTCCTTCATCCTAGCTCGAATCAACTCAATCTTTTTTGTGGCTTCTTTTATCATATCTGGACCAAGAATCAATCTATCTCTGGTCTCTAACCAACAAACGAGTGATTTGCAGGGTCTTCTACATAAATCTTCGAAAGGTGTCATTTCTATGCTAGTTTGATAACTATTATTATAAGAAAACTCAACTAAGTGCAACCGGTCTTCCCATGACCTAAAAAATTCTACTACACAAGCTCTCAACAAATCCTCCAAGACTTTGTTAACTCTTTCTATCTGCCCATCTGTTTGTGAATGATAAGCGATACTCATCTTGTGCTTGGTACCTAACACCCCGTGTAGACTCTTTCAGAATTTACTAATGAATAAAGTATCTCTGCCACTAACTATACTACTAGGAATCTCATGCAATCTAAAAATATTCTTCATAAGTAACTTAGCCAAAATAGATGATGTCCCTATCGACTTTACGCTAAGGAAATGTACACTCTTAGTTAATTTATTCACTATAACTCAAATACTTTCATTTCCTCTATTCGATCTTGGCAATCCATAAATAAGATCTATGGATATATAATCTCATTTCCAAACCGGTATATTTAAAGGCTGAAGTAATCCACTTGGCTTTTGATGCTTGGCATCCACTTGTTTGCAATTCAAACATAGTTTTGCCTGTAAGCATACATCTTATTTCATACCTTCCCACCAACTGACACCTTTCCACAAATAATTAAAATTCCATTTATTAATCTCTATCTTTACTTTTTTGAAACTTATGAAATTCTTCCGTTAAACCTTGAACAACAAACCTACAAAATCTCTAAAAGTGTTTGTGACTAAATCCAGATATTGTAGACATTACCTCATTTCCATTCTTTGCAAATATAGTGGTTCCTATGACGATTCTATACGTACTTCTTATGTATCTTATAGGTGGGTTTAAAAAACCCCACGAATTAACTTGGGTTATGGGGTGGTTCTGGCTTTATTGACTGTTTTTGGTGTAATTAGTTATTGCTTACCTCGGGAGCAAATTGGTCGAAAATCCATTTCGTCGTCCAGCAGCGACAACAATCTTTTTGATCGGTACCGCAGAAGCTCTTTGGGTAGGTATGGAAGCAACATTACCTATTGATAAATCTCTAACTTTAGGTCCATTACAAATTTATTCAACTATAAAATACCAAAGGAGACATCTATCTATTGGAATTTGACTCCCAATCTTTGGTATCGGTATGGTTGACTAGGTACTCTATTTGATTAACAATCACGCCAACCGTACTGGATTCTCAATCTGGTAGGCAAAAGTCCTCCTTTTACGCTTCTCTACTAGCTAAACTCCTTGTCATTCAATACTCACCCAGAAAAATAACTAATAAGAGCGAGAGCACCAGGATGAATAGTAAACTTTGATCGATGACACTCCCTAAGAACTTCTTTTCTTAGGTCACCCACATCTGGAAAACACAATCTTCCATTATTCCTTAACCATCCATTTGGTTAAGATAAAAATCTTTTAGATCATCAATCTCGGTTCCACTTTCAATTCTTCTAATTCATTCGGCTAATAATGGATCATCTCTCTACTTAAAAGCAATCTTTTCGATCAATACTAGTCAAACTTCCAAGCAAGATAACATTGTGGTACACCGGCTACAACTAGCAATCGATCTTAATTGCACACTAAAAGTAGTCAATGCTTCCAAATCTTTCCACTCTGCTAAAATTGTAACATTGCATTCTGATGTTTTCAGTGAGTGCATCTGCGACTTTATTTCCTTTCCTTGGTTTGTACTCAATTCCAAAGTCATAAGCTGCTGTGAACTCTAACCACCTCTATTGTCTCATATTCAACTCCTTCTGAGAGAATAAATATCTTAAAGACTTGTCATCCGTATACAACTTGAATCTTTCTCCCAACAGATAGCGTCTCCATACTTTTAAAGCAAAGATTATAGTTACCAACTCCGAATTGTGAGTTGGATATCTAATTTCGTGCGGTTTAAGCTGTCGAGAAGTGTAGGCAATCACTTTTCCCCTTTGCATCAACATAGCTCCTAGTCCTATTCCGTACACATCAATATACACCACCAAGTCTTGATTCTCATCCAGAACAACTAATACGGATGCATTGGTCAATAAATGTTTTAGTTTCAAGAATGCATCCACACATTTATCGGTCCAAATATATTTTGCTTCCTTCTTTGTTAGTTTAGTTATCAGGGTTGTTTTATAAGAGAAATCATTGATAAATCTTGGATAATAGCCAGCTAATCTAAGAAAACTGTTTATCTTAGTCACCCTCTCGGGTCTCTTCCAAATATTAACAGCTTCTATCTTAGTTGGATTCACTAATGATCTTTTTTTCGAGACTTCATGACTAAGGAACTTTGCTTCTTTCTTCCAAACATGACATTTCCAGAACTTCGCTTTCAGCTGATGCTACCTTAACATCTCAAGCACTTTCTAAGATGAGTCTCATAGTCCTGCTCATTCCTAGAATATATCAGAATATAGTTTATAAATACTAACACGAACCTATCCAAATGCACTTGGAAGATCCGGTGCATCAAATTCATGAACAAAGCAGGTGCATTGGTCAATTTGACTGGCATTACTAACCACTTGGGAACCAGACCTTGTTCGAAATGCCGTCAATGGAATGTTATCATCTGCTACCCTTAATTGATGTAACTCAGTCGCAAAAATTCAATTAGGAAAATGCTTTGGCTCCACTCAACTGATCAAACAAATCATCTATCCTTGGCAACATATATCGATTCTTTATCATCTTTTCATTCAACTTACGATAGTCAATATATAATCTCAATGGCCTTCGGCTGCTCCCCAAGGCGAACCTCTTGGCATAATAAAAAAATTCCTTCTAAATCCAACAGTTGCACCTTTAAATTCTTCATTTTAGTAGGTGTCATTTTGCTAAGCAGTCTACTTACAGATTCAACTCTGGGTACAAGATCTATTCGCAGATCAATAGCTCGTTTCAACGGTAGTCCTATCACTGGCTCAAAAACATCTACAATTTGTCTAATGACAAAAAACTCAATTTAACACGTCTTCCTTCTCCATTGTACCCAATAAAGTACAAACATCAAAATTTGAGTTTTCTGCTAACTGTATGATTCATCGCTACTATTAGGGTGTCTTAGTGATATTTTCCTATGTTGGCAAAATATCATAGCATCATATTTGCTTAACCAATCCATACCAAATATAATTATAGGGCCCATAAAATCAAACACATGCAAAACTGTAGGCAAATATATGAACGGGTAATTAAAACTCTAAATGGTCGCATCTTATCTCGAGAGTTGCATACCCTTCTATTAGATTCGCAACCCTTAAGGAATTAGCTAGGTATGATGGTTCTAAACTTATCTTATCTACCAAGCAATGAGATATAAAAGAATGTGATGCACCAGTAACAAACGGTACTCTAACAGGTATACCATGAATCAAAAGTGTATCTCCCATCACAACCTTCCCTTCTCTTCTACTGTTGGTCTCAAGGTAGCGGTTACAAAGCAAAAAACTTTCCTTTCTCAAACTTATCTAGTTCTTTGCACTAATTTTTGTAATGCCCAATCTGGTCACAATTGAAGCACTTGATGCTCTTCCTTCCAGTAATATTTTTTCCTCCAGAGCGACATTTGTTCGCAAAAAGCCCTTTATTGTCGCACTTTTAACACACAACATCCGCTTTTTCTTTCTTGGCAGCTCCACCCTTCCAAGCTCTCTTTTTTAAAAGAACTTCCTTTTCCGATTCTTCCCACTTTGAGTCTCTGTTGCTTTATTACCACCAAAGAAAGCAAGAATCTATTCATTTCTCAATACCATCTCTGCTACTATGTCACATGGATCCCTGAGATGTGACGAGGTTGCCCTTGCAAGCTCTAGTCTTAATCCATGGATAAACTTTTCATTTCTCTTAATCACTGTGTCAACCATAGCAAACCCATACCTGGATAACTTCTTAAAACTTATTTTATACTCTAACCAGTCATGTCACCTTGCACTAGCTCAGCAAACTTCCTAAACAAAGTTGACTTGGCTCTTTCAAACATGAATCTCTCCTCAAAACTCCTTCTATAAACTCCTTCCAAGTCAAGTTCTCTTTCGGTACTTTAACCGTTACACTATTCCACCAATACAATGTGGCTCCTTGCAATTGCCTGGATGCCAATCTCCTCTTCTGCTCATCATTTAGATCTAAATTAGAAAAATATTTTCATAGTGAAGTAGCCAATCCTCCACTTTGATAGCATCCTCAATTTCAATGAATGACTTTCCTCTAAGTCTTGCACAATCCTAACTCAAATAGCATAGTTGTCGACAACCAAACTTTAGGATTTGCTTCTCCAGCATTACCACCAACTAATCCAACTACAACTCCTTACATCATGTTGACAAAGAACTAGTACATAGCTCCCATATTTACCTGCGGTGTTCCAGCATCCAAATTAGTAGCTATTTGTCGATCCGAATTCCTTCTAGTATTAGGCCTGACTCTTCCGGTTGTGATGCTTCCTCCATCGAGATTCACTCTTCCGTTTCTTGCCTCCATCTCTTAGTTTCCTTAAATCTGCGTTCGAACTTTAGTAAGATAAGAAAGAATAGTCCAAGAGAGAGGGAAGAATAGAAGTAAGATATATGTACTTATATATAGCAAATAAAAGTACGTTACTATAGCATCCCATACCCCAACCTCATTCTTTAATTCATTAGGATTATGTTATATAAAACCTTTTAAATTCAGTATTCATTTAGTCTTACATAAACCTTTGCTCTCATACTAAGTTGTAACATCCCTCATTTTGAGGTCCGAATATAAACACTACCGATGCTGCAGTCATCAATAATAGTATTCTTCGGTGATAAAATAAAATCAGTTAATAGTATCATTAACATCCGAAGCACAAGAATATAAAAATGATCAAAACACATATTTCATTTATTAATTTCCATATTCATTACATAATCCCAAATGTTGCCTAGGTTCTGATAAATATAATTATTTAAAAATATTCTAAGGGCAATATATGAAGATGCCCCCTTGGTTAATCAGAGTTAACTACTAAACAGATACAATTTCTGCCATTACATATATGCATACAAAAGTCATAACAACACAGCGAATAAATAAATAGATAGACTCCTACATAGCTAGCTCTGCCTCTTGCACATCTTCGAAAGCTTTATTCATCAAACCAAAAACCTGGAAACCTTACTATCAAAGTACTCAATTAAGTACTAGAGAGTTAAAGGGAAAAATAAAAACTTCGGGTCAGAAAAAAAGTCTGGTGTGAATAATAATATGCCATCTCGGTTAATACATATCTAGTACGAACATGCCACTGAGCGGAATGGATTTTCCTGTACTAGTATCGTCAAAAATATATCTTTTATAAATCAAGGACCTACAACCACAATGGTTAAATTAGACAATATAAACAAACATATGCATGCATGCAACCTAAGGAATCACGACCAATCTGTCCAAATATATGGAATATATATCCTACATCATAGTTTTCTTAGGGTAACTATGAACCTAAATAGTTGACTCAGGCCTACCGGATATATCAAATTCTCCAACTTACTATTAGAAGGAAACTGTCGGTCTATTCAAAACTTACCATTCCTAAGGTCACTCTAATTTTATTGGTTTTGCAAGCCCAACCAATAGCCTACCTCGTCTTTGTGTATTCCTTTTTATCTGTAAACCTACTTTTACTCTTACCCTTGACGAAGCCCTATGCACTAGAATTTTGGACTAATATCAACTAAGGGCTAACAGCTAAAGTATAAGACGCGACCCTATACCAGTCTCATGTTTTTATATCTTTGATTCAATTCATCCTATCGCAATTTATCTAAAGGTTATAAGGAATATAATCTCTTTAGCAAAATCCTAGGCCAAACACCTTTTTATATCTCCTTAAAAGCATTAATATTTATAATTGATGTACCCTTGAAATCATGCTTTAAAACATGAAAAATATAGCCCTTTACTTTATCCAAAATATTATACCAAGATATATATGCTTTATAAAATAACGTTGATGAGTTTCAAAATCACTTAGAGGTTGTCGCACCTCAAAACCTTAGGCAATGAAGCCATATACAATAAAGCCATTTAAATTGGTATAGCGCGGCATTGATATACCTGCTATGGGATTGCCGCAACCCTCTATATTGAAACCATGTTAAAGTATGTAATTTATAAAACATAAGGCCATAAGGCCAAAACCCTTTATGTCGCATAACATAAATATAAAGGTTGTAGATTATAAGCGGCATAATTATATATTTACATAGTGTAAAAATTTAAATCATAGAAATATGAGAATGTTGTAATTTAGGTTAAGTGACATCATTGCCATATAAAATCAGTACGGAAAATAGCATATAGTGGCATTATAGCAAAAACACAGTGGCAAAAGAAACTAGCGGCATCATCGCCTCTTTATAATCAATGTCAAAATTCTTACATGTTGCATCAATGCCATAACATAGCTTATTTCAGAAATATACTTATACTGGCATTGCTGCCTTATAGAGTTTATGTCAGTATAGAAAATATGGGGCATCATGGACGTCGCTATAAAATTCATGGCTTTATCAATGTCATAATGAAACACATGGTATAAACAGGCGGCATAGAAGTCTAGCGACATAGAATACCAATGGTATTTGCAACGTCGCAGGCATCAATGTCAATGTTGAAGCCCTAACCTTAGCAGAGTCATTGCATACCAACAAAGTTGTTACCGTATGCTTTCCTACAGGTTAGAGATGATATGGCATGGATGAAGTTCGGCATTTGTTAATAACGCATAGTAATCAACATGAAAATTATGTTTTGTATTTAAAGAGCAATATCTTTTCACCAACTCCAGTTATTTTTCGAATTCTTGTTCGATAATAGCTTTCTTTGCCAAATCCTTTACAGAAAAGTGATATAGATCTGATTTCTCATATCCAAAGTAATTTACAACCCGTATAATTTATATTAATATTTTAGTATAACTATTAAGTTTTTCTAGCTTAATAAATTTATAATAATTCGTAGATACTTGTAAAAAAACCTCAAAAATCACAATAAATTAGATTTATCGTATTCTTTAACATAGTAAAGTTATCAAAAACGTTATTTAATTATTAAAATATAAAATTAATCTATTTTCTTCACTTGAGAAATTCATAAAATATTCGTACTTGATTGGAAAATTATGAATTTAAAAACAGACTTTTAGATAACGTTTCTGACATTGTATCAAAATTTCAAGTCAAATGGATGTCATGGACTAAGTTTTTACTCTTAAAACCTATTAGATAATTTCATAATAAATCAAATAATTCATCATAAAGCTTATAATCATCAAACATTCACATCATTGCTTAATACATATAAGTTTCATAATAAATCCAATAATTTGCATCAGTATCGGATACCAAGGTTGATGCTGAGACAGGTCATTCTACGACCACAACATTAGTAAAAAGGAAAAAGAGGGAATATATCATATGGTTAGCAATGACAAATATAACTCAGTCTATGCATAGCATTTTTCTAAAGAAGCTTAGAAACAGGTCTTCTCCATTGCATTCCAACCCAAAAAGGCAGAAACTGAAATAGATCTAATGTTAGGGAAGATAAGGAGGGATTTAAAGCCATTGGATAACCTTGAAGATGTACATATAAACCCAGAAAATCCTTCTAGATTTCTCAAAATAGGAAAAACCTTCGGTACAAAAATTAAAGCAAACCTAATAGACTTCATCAAAAGATCAACAGATGTATTCTCTTGGATGCACTCAGACATGGTAGGATTAAACCCAACTATCATTTTCCATGCACTCATCATCAATCCTGATGGTCATCCGGTCAAGAAGAAGCATAGGACCTTATATCAGGAAAGATATAATTCTTTACACGAAGAAGTTAAGAAACTGATGGAAAATGGATTCAACGGAATAGTTACTACTCGAAGTGGATTGTGAACCCTTTTCTTGTGAAGAAGTCTAATGGGAGATGAAGAAGGCATTGACTACATCAACCTCAACAAGGCATGCCCGAAGTACAATTTTCCCCTATCTAGAATTGATTAATTAGTGGATGCAACTAGCGCCCATGAACTGTTTACCTTCATGGATGCATATTCAGTTTACCACCAAATAGCTATGTTTGAGCCAGACCAGAAGCACAACAGCTTTGTGACAGACAAAGGCTTATACTACTACAAAGTTATACCGTTTGGACTCAAAAATGCTGGAGTAACCTACCAAAGGTTAGTTAACTTGATGTTCTCAGACCAGATCAAAAAAATATAGAAGTGTATGTAGATGATATGTTGGTTAAGTCAAAAGCAGCACCAAGTCATGTGCATGACTTAAAAGAGACCTTTGCAATCCTAAGACAATGTAACATAAAGTTGAACCCTTTGAGGTGCACTTTTTCCATCCAATTAGGAAAGTTTCTAGGCTACATGGTAAGTGCTAGCAGCATTGAATCAAATCCAGAACAGATTAAGGCCATAAGGAATATAGGGGCCCAAGAAAAATGGAAAGACATCATGGGCCTAAATTGTAGGGTGGCCGCTCTAAGTAGATTCATTTCCAAAGCAACAAACAAGTGTATACCATTCTTCAATGAGGTAAAAAAGGGACAAAATTTTGATTAAACTAAGGATTGCAAAACTATGTTCCATAATCTGAAGGATCGTCTAATTAGTACCCATGTCCTATCAAAACCAAAACAGGTGAGAATTTATATGTGTATTTAACTGTGACCAACAAATCAATTAGTGCTACAGTGGTTCGAGAAGACGAAGGGACTCAAAGTTCTGTTTACTTCACGAGAAAATGCCTATCGGTAGTAGAGCTTAACTACTTAATCATTGAAAAGCTAGCTTATAACCTGCATCTAACAGTAAGGAAACTACGGCCATACTTTCAAGCGCATCCAATTAAAGTCCTCTCAAACAAACCACTGAAGCAAATAATGCAAAAATCAGAAATCTCGGGTCACTTACTAAAATGTTCAATAGAGTTCAGCCAATATGATATCTTCTATTATCGTAGAAAAGCAATCAAAGGACAGATTCTAGCAGACTTCAATGTGAAATGCACGCTACCTACTGAACCACAATATAAGCAAAAGTCACCAATTCCATAGTTTGGCTATTGTTTGTAGACGAGAATAAAATGAGTGGAGGCAAGAATTCGATATGTACCGATCACCGCAAATAACCAGAAATTACACGGGGCAGTGCACCTTAGGTTCAAAGTTACCAATAATGTAGTAGAATATGAAGCTCTCCTCGCAGGCTTAAGGATGGCTCTGGTAATGAAGGTAACTAATATTAAAATTCATAGTGATTCCCAGTTAGTTTTGAACCAAGGACATGGTAATTACCAAAAGAAAGAGCCAACTCTGGCTAAATACATGGAACTATCTAAAAAGTTACTAGAGCAATTTGAACAATTTGATATAGAGTAAATTTCATGTGATAACAATTCTTTTGCAGAATCATTAGCCAAACTTACAAGTGCTAAAGTGGCGAATGAAATGAGAGCCGCTCTAATCGGGCATCAAGATGAACCAATCATCACCAAGGCCATCAAATACAAGTCCTAACTAGAGCCCAACGAGTTGTGGCCAGAGAAGCCCAAGATCAAGAAACAATAAAAATTCAAGGGCAGACCTCGATGACGCATATCCCTCACAGCCCTATCAAACAATTCTCAATAAATGGAGCTTTACCCCCAAATAAGAATGAAGCCCATAAAATAAAATACTAGGCTCTATATTTCTCCATTTTTGATGGCATATTATATAAGAGAGGGTACATTACACATTACTTTAGATGTGTTCCAAAGAAGAATGAGTATGAGTCCTCAGTGCAGTACATGAAGGGCAATGGAGGGATCACTCTAGAGGGGCTAAATTAGCAAAGAAAGTTCCAATACATAGGTACTATTGTCCCACCGCACTTCAAGATGCGTAGGAGTATGTAAGGAGATGTGTTAGATGTTAAAGATTTGCCAATATCCTAAGACAACCATCCCATGAGCTCATCCCATTGGCAACCCGTGGCCATTCGATATATGGGGCATAGATTTGATAGAACCACTTCCTATGTCAAAAGAAGGGGCAAAATATGTCATGCCAGCAATTGATTACTTCACAAAGTGGGTGGAGGCAGGACCTTAGCAATAGTCACTGTAAAGAAGATAGCCACTTTTGTCATGAGAAACATAATCACTAAGTTTGGAATTCCCTATAAAATAATTTCGGACAGTGGAACCTAATTTGAAAGTAAGGAGTTTACCTAGCTCTATAAAAGGAATGACATAATAAAAAGTTTCTCCTCTATCCCACACCTCCAAACGAATGGACATATTGAAGCAGCAAAGAAAACCATCAAGAAACAGCTCAAGAGAAGGTTACAAAATGTTAAAGGAAGTTGGCGGAAGAGTTATCTTTAGTACTATGGGCTTATTGATCCAGATCTCTATCTGGATACAAACCTATCTCCTTAACTTATGGTTATGAAGCTATGCTCTCAATTGAAACAAAGGTTCCATCACATAGAAGAATATCGTAAATGGCAGAATAGAATATGGCATTAAAAGAGGCTGCCCTTAATCTTATTCAAGAGAGAAGAGATGAGATAGTAGTCCAATCCGCTGCATACCGACAAAGGATGGGAAAAAATTGCAATGCTAGGCTCAAGGAGAGAAACTTCTACAAAAGTGACCTAGTGCTACAAAGAGTAACGTTCAATGCTAAGGACCCAATAGATGGAGCTCTAGGCCCAAATTGGGAAGGCCTTTTGTTTGTAGTAGAAGCCTTGGCAAATAAGGCATACCGACTCTCCAGGCTTAATGGAAATCTAACTCCAATAATAAGGAATTCAAAGCATCTCGAGCCTTATTTTGTATAAACGATGTTATTTGTATAATAGACGTTGTAATTATTATGAAAAGCAGTAATAAAATGTACTGGAGTAGGGATATTTGACAGTTCGAAATAGTTTAAAAATCTTTCTATGCTAATTTTACTAACATAGTTAGCCACATTGAGTTGTAATTTAAAGGTCTCGGCTTTTCAGCTTGATAATTATACTGGACATAAGCATATTAGATGGCTTGAATTGGTAAAAAAACCATGTGCATGAATTAAAAGGTTGTAAATAAATGACCTGACTTCACAGTCAAAAATAGTCCATCCCAAAATGGTGAAGTAGATCGTGCCAAGTGCATGACAACACATGGATGCTAAAACTCAAGTTCGGAATGCATTAACTGTGTAGGGATCAAACAAAAGTGGTATGAAAAGACAATACATGGAATGCAGTACAATAAACAAAATGGGTACAGTTCCAAAAACTATATGGAGCTTACTAGGTAAATATTAGTGAGATATACTAATATTTACTAAAATATAATCATATCTGCATATTCTCAACATTTGTGCATACACCACAAACAAATTAAAGTTCACAAGACATTTAAATTCATTTAAAAGGAGGCTTGATTTATCAAATAGCCTTATAATTATTCGCACAACCAAAAGGAATATTTACTACAACATAATTTTATCAAAATGTCCTAAATGAATAAATCCTTATATAGTAATACCACAAGTGTGAAATATCTAATCTAAGGGGTGCTAGCTAAAGATTGGTCCTATTTGACACATAAAGTTTTCCTAGGATCATAGTTGGCACCCGTCCATAGGTTCGTCGGATCCTCCACAGTCACTACGAAGTCTACTTTATTATAGAGAAAGCTCAAGTTGAGCGCTGGGCAAAAATAATTAAAGACATTCATGGCGCGTCGTAAAGAGATATGTCATATCTTACATCTGACATTCTCTTTCCTAAGCTTCTCTTTAAGATCGACAACTCGACCCTACCTAGAACAGTAGTCGGTGCTACTACGACACTGGGAGCATCCTGAGCTTCTTGTAATTGATCTTCGAGTTCATAAATCCTAACCAAAGCAATCTCTTCTAGACTCTTTATCAACTCATCCCTTGTCTTTTTTGAGTCTCTAGAAAAGCCACCAAAACATTTGAGAGCATCCACAACTTCTACCTCTTCCTTTGTGTTCGAGGAAGCACCTTCAGCCCCTATCGATCAATCTACTGCTTAAATGGGCTTCCAACTCTTTGAGTTTACCTTGATAGTGTAATTCAAATATCCTTTTTCATTCATCCGCCAATAAGGCGTCCACGCTCGCAAGAGGAGAAGGGTTTGCATGCAACTAATCCCCTTTGTCGCCTCTTTTTCTTCGGCATTGTCCTTTTCTTTATATTGATGGGAAACATGTTTTCTATGTTCTCCTTCAATTTCTTAATCTTATTTTCATGGACAATCCCATAAAGTGCTTCACTCTCCTTTATTGTCTACTGTAATTTAGTTACTTTGGAGTTTGCAAAATCTAACTCAGTGCACAAACTGATATTATATTGGTGTCGACACTCAAATACATCCATAGATTCTTTGAGCTCATAATGGGCATTCCTTAAATCTCTTTCAAGCCCTTTGTTAGTAAGCATTAAATGAAAATTCTCTTCCTTTAATGCCACGGTAGAAGTCATGGCCGCAACCACGAACGCAAGCCACCTCTGTCACCAGGGCTACAAATGGTGGGAACCAAAGGTTCGATGAATTCAATGGGCCCGAGAGACACGAAAGGAGGCCCACAAGGATCAACCAAGTTGGTAGTAATTAGATTTTGGTTCAAAAGAAATCAATTCGCACAAAGCTAAGTTTAGAAAAACATATCACATAAAGAACAAGTTTCTATATGGAGAATGTAACGAATCACATACAAAAGTAATAATAATAAACCGTGCTCACTCCTTATTTATATCACCAAGCCTAATCCTAAACCACTCCAAGTGAGGACTATCAGGTGGGAAGGAACTTCTCTCTAAGGTATACCGCCATCGACCCATTATAAAATCACCAAGTGCTTCTTTTTCTTTAACTTTTGGTCAATTTTGGAAAGCAATCCATGGGTCCCTCTCTATGTTGCATGAAGGACTCATCCAACTTCTTTTCACACTTACTAATTGCAGCTGCATAAGGACTAAGATAATATATGGTCTGGGTTTAGAGTTTTTCCATGCTTTTCTTTAGAAGTTTAGTGAATATTACTTCTTTAGAAGACTATAAAAGACAAAGGAATGAAAATAACTTGGTCGTAGTAATGCAGTAATGAAACAAGTAAATTAAATATATTGACTATAAAAAACTGGGAAACAAATTTATTTTTATTACATAAGAAACATTGAGGTCATTTAGAAGGGTTCAAGTAATTACATGAGCTTGAGAAGCAGAGGTGACCTCAGTCCCTTTAGACCGTGCATCCTCAACATCTTGTTATAATGAAGTATCATAAGAAGCAGAAGAGGAGGCATGCTCCATAGCCAACTCCTTAGCACATTCAACTAAGCAGTAGGCAGTGATCCTTTTAATCTTTGTAGTGTCCCCCAAGATGATGTCAACCTCGGAGGAAGTATCACTTAAGCGGTGACAAAAGCCCGATGCTTGATTGCGGCGTACATCTTGTAAAGCACCCGATAAGTAATCTGCTCAAGTTTATCTTCAAACTTCTCCATCTCCATCTCCTTCTCCTTCCCCTGAATGTTTTGCCCTTCTCCCTAATAATGTTTTCTTCTCTTTCAACTCTTGACCCTTCAAATCCAAGGCCTCATCCACCTCCTCCAAGCTCCTCCTCTATTTTGAATTTCATAGAGGTTTCTACAGCAAGGTCTACTTCAGCTTAGCAATTCGGGAAATGGATGCAACCCGATCATCGTATGCCCCCTTTCGAGCCTCAATTGCCAAGGCCACCACTTTTCGCAAAGCAAAGGAAAATAAAATGAGAATTGGTAAAGTAAATCACCGTTGAACAAAGAAGAGAGATGACACTTATGTAGACCAGGGATCTTTTGAGATCAGTAACAAGCTCGTGGAAGGAAAGTCAGGAAATGGAAGGATAATGATATAAGACTGTGGAGTAGAAGTAATGTGAGATAGGTCATCCAGAGTGATACGTCCTAACCTCTCAACAAGATCACCTAAGGAACCCTCGGGTAATGGCAAGAAGAAAATACTTAGGTCTCAAAATATTAAAAATGTGAGATGGGCAATGCTTTAAAGGAAGGAGGAGGAGGAGGAGGCATACGCGATTTCTTGAAAGGTTGACCAAAGGCTTCAGCGTCGTCTTTTTTCCTCTTTTCTCCCCTCCTCTTCTTCAACGTCTCTAACCTCTTTGATAGGGAATCATCAAGAAACGAATCAAAAAGATAATCACTCATTTTACCTACGTAATAAAAGAATCAGGATCAGTGATTGTCCTTATATATAATAAAAGTAAAAATTTCACTATCCGTTTAATCAAATTATACCCCTAGAATCATCCGTAACAGAAGAGAATTTAAAATTGCAGTAAATAAAATTGTGTCTAGTGCGCAGGAAATTATACCTTTATAGTAGCGACTGGTAAAAAATAATTTCGTTTTCCTCTCATCTCAACTAAGCCTAGGATGTTCCTCCTACGAGATTCGTATGAACTGGTGGCTAAGTTGGAAAAAATAGGGCGATTAAGGTGTGGTTGGAAGAAAGATGAAAAGTTATCAAAATTTGAAATGAAAAAATATTTATCATTCTATCTCTGGGTTTTATAGGGGATATATGTAAGAATCGATTTCTTTTCCTTAGCATGATAAAACCAAAATCACCCTCGGAATGACTCTTATGAACATCAAATAAAAATTGAAGTTCCTCGTAGGAAGGGGGAGAGCATTTCTTCATGTAAAGAATAAAAGTGGCAAATATATGGGAATAAGAAATGGAAGCAAGTTAGACGAGAACAATACCAATGATAATTAGCTATTTGTAAAGAATTTGGTTGAGAGGAAGATAAAGTCTACAGTGAATATGCTCACAAGTAATGGAAATAAAATCGTTAGGAGGTGTGTGGTTGCGTTCATGAGACTCTGATACCCTACCTATATAATCCTCAAACCCAAAATGATTTAGAATACTCTATGTTTCCTTTAATTCGGCTATTCTAAATAGTAAGGATAAAAGAGATGAGGAAGCGGTTGCTATATCGAAACCACTAGGTTAATTATTGATTACTATTAAATTATAAGAAAACGGAAACTACAAAAAGAAATAAGGTCCATAATTCGAAAAAGGAACGGTTCTTGGAAAATATGAGAATGGCGACTAGGGTATTCTTTTTGAAAGCGTGTAAAGAAATGAGGAAGATGAAAGGAATTTTTTTTTAATATAGTTATCTTGTTGAATTTTGGCCAAAAAATCGCAATGATTAAAGAAAACGTCAACCGATTAATGACACGGGAGATCAACGTAAGAATCTATACATATTTTCTTAGGAGTCGAAAAGACTAAAGTTATAATTTTCTCAAAAGACTAGCCAATAAAGAAATGACATGTGTACTTGGGCATTAAATGCAAAATTGCAATGAAGAATTTTTTTCCTTATTAAAATAGAGAAAAATGAAAAGTGATGGGTTACAGAAAAATATGGACGTCGAGACAAGTCCACACCAATCTACATTTGTTGTAGGGTTGGTGGCAAATATTAAACCCATATTCTCTAAACGTTATCAAAAGAAAATTGATATAGGAATAAAGCCAAGAGAACTGCTCCCACAATAGAAATGATACTAAAAAAGGAAGCAAGAGCGAAAGCCTAGAACCGTGCTAGTAAACTAAGGCGGCCACAAAATATAAGGACGATTTGCAATAATAAAAATTACTTCAATAAGTAGAACCGTGAAATAACTTTCAATTGCCAAACATGGAAGTCGTGCTGTGATGCTAAAAGTAGACCTTAATAATTTGAAACCATGGCATAATCTTTAATTAACGATTGGATATAAAGATTGTGATGCAGCCCCAATGGTAACACCAATGATATCAAAATTGTGACCAGCCCAATGGTAACACTAATGATATAAAAATTGTGACACATTCCTTAAAGAAACTATACGTGATAGGGATGCACCGCAATTATTGAATTAACATTAAAAGTGTTTGCATCAAAAATGGTCACAATCACCCAATTATCGATGAAAGCACCTATCTACAATCATAGATCTCAGATAACAAATATGTAGAGAAAATAAATGTGAAGAACACTCAAAATTTAAAAAGAATCACACAGAAACACACAGATTTAGAGTGGTTCGGCGTCTGGCTTACGTCCACTATGAAATTGGTGATTTTATTAATCTTTGTTCACTGGTTACGACTGGTTGTTGTGGATTACAACAATGGATTTTGAGTACAACAGTGATCTTTGAGTACAAAAATGGTTTCGGCAGAGTCTGGATGTAGGAGAGCTAAAAGGTCCCCTTTTTATGGACTCTGGGATGTTATTTATAGGCATAGGATGCAAATATCTCGCTCAGATCTTAGGAGACTTCTTCTGGCACGTGAGTGATCCCACGCGATCGATCCCATGTCATATGCACTCAGTTCGTGATCGATACGAACGAATTTCTTATTGGTCAAGATTTGATCCAATCGAGTCGAAATTTAGCATGAATATTCTTTAGGTTGTACATAAGCTGCTATGAAAATTTTGTGGCATGGACTTGTAGATTGTGAGTTATAATCGACGCAAGTTTGGGCTTTTTGGTTGTCGTTCTCTTCGCATCGATGTTGTTCGTATCGACGATTTCGCATCGGTGATTCTGCACGTGATGCCAGTTGACGTGGCGCTAACCTTTAGGATTGATCCACCTTTTCTGCCGAGTGACCAAGTCTTCTACCCTTTTTGGCTTTGTTCGCATCGATAAGAATTACCTTGTTCGTATCCATCTAGTGTATATCATTTCGTAATGATGGAAAATGCTTTTTCGTATTGATCGTCCGGTTGCTTATTCGTATCGATCGTAGGCCGATCTATACGAACTGTACAAATGGAATCAACACGAACTAGCTTTGGTTGACTTCGTATCGATGACTCCTATTCCTATTCGTATCGATATGTTCTTGAGCATTTCGTACCGATGGAAGAATGCCGTCTCATATCGTTCATGGGATGCATGCTTCGTATCGATCTTTAACCGATCGATATGAATGCTTGAGAGGAGTGATACGTGTTGTATATTGGTGGTATCGATACGAAATTCCCTCAACTGATGGATACGAATTAAGGCAGGGCACGATGGAAACGATCTGATGGGTGCATGATGGATACGAAGAGCTGTAGTTGGCAAGCGATACGAACTAAGCCATATATGCTTGATGGATATGAACCAGGTGTGGTCTTTGGTTGCCGATCGATCCACAGCTTCGACTCGAAGCAATCATCTCTTTAACCCGAAGCAAACCTATCGGCGACTCGAAGTAGGTGCTATGGTGACTCGAAGTAGCTTGTTTCTCAATGACCTAAAGCAAACCTTCTGAAAACTCGAAGCAGACATCAATATGGCTTGGAGCAGACTCCAAGCAACCTGAAATGCTCGATCTTTGTTGAAACCATATTTTTTCCATCTTGCGTTGTTTGTTCACTGACTATGCTATGTTGTGGCTTCGTTATCATTTTTTTTACCCGTGAAATCCAACTTCGATCATTATATAGTCAATTGGGTTAAATCCGCCTGTATGTGGCCTTTCCTAAAAGCGGGTTAACACGTTGCCCCCCGAAACATGGCTTGCAATAGGAAGGTGTGTTTTGTAGTGGCATAGGCTGGACGTTCGTATCCTATTGATGACCTATAAAAGAGATTGATAGTCTTACCTGATTTTGAATGACGGTCGTTCAAGATCGTATGTCATTCGAGGTGGTATGTGATCGTTCGAGGTCCCGTGTCGTTCGCAGCGAATGGTGACCGTTCACAGTCGTGTGCCGTTCAAGGCAAATTGTGACCGTTTGCGGTCGGGTGCCGTTTAAGGTGAATTGTGACCGTTCGCGGTTGGGTGCCGTTCGAGGCGAATTGTGACCATTCGCGGTCGGGGTGTCGTTAGAGGCGAGTTGTGTGTGCCCAGGGGGACTTAGTATAATTGATGTTGGATTTCACATTCAAGTGAGTTTCTGAATTGTTTGTTATGGCGGTTTATCATCATCTTAGAGCATGCTAGAGGACCGTTTGCGATCCTATACATATATAAGTGGCTTAGCTGTTATGGAATCACAAATAGATGATTTACATTCAAAACGAGTCTTTCAAAAAAAATCCAACAAAACCAAGTCCAAACATGAGAAATAGCAAACAAAAGAAAAACAGAGACATCAAAGTGCAAACACCTACACTGATGCGATTGATAGTCATATCAGAGCATGCCTGAGGACCGTTCACGATCCCGTACATGTGTAAATGACTTAATCATGTTGGTGTGGAGTTTGTCACTTATTCGTCATTATTTCAATCAGTTGATGATAAGCTGATGCCTCGATCCTGAGCTGTTCCCAGTTGGTGTAGGTGGTGGTCGTTCTTGCTCCACCGTCGCAGTTTGCTTTCTCACATACTGTAATATCATGCCATTTCGAAAATGCCCTTCTATCTCATCCCTTAAGTACCTGAAATCATTGGTATTATGGCCGCTTAGCTCATGGAATAAGTAGTACTTGTCTGATTCCTCTCATTGTTTGTCGGATCCCTCCTCGTTGGCTTTCGATAAGGAACCTGCCCCCTGTATCCTGGTAGATCCGTTCTGAAGTTTCATTCAAACTTCTTATAAGAGGTGAATCTCGGTTCTTTTCGTGGTCGCTTTGGTCCATCATCGTTATCTTTGGCTTTTCGTTTCCCTTTGTCCTTGCACGAATCCTTTCCGGGCGGATCTCTGCTTTTGACTACATACACATTGAATCCCTCTCCTTCCTCTCTTTCAACATTTGCATCTTCTAATTGTAGAAATTCTTTGGCCTCATGATAAAACTCCCCTAGATCCATAGGTGGATCCCTTGTCAATGAATTTTTGAACTATGTTCCATCAGTTGTGCCAGATACAACTGCCATTAAGACTATGGATGGATCTGGGCAATCCACTGATGCTGCTGCTTCATTAAATTGTGTTTAGAAGTTCCTTAAAGATTCTCCGGTCTTCTGCTTCAGTGCCTCTAGACTCATCACATTCTTGGGCCTCGAGATGTGAACTCTGAACTGCCTCATGAACTTCTCAGTCGGCTCGGTCTATGTTCTAATGGAGCCGCCTTCCAATTGCCTGAACCATAATGTTGTTATGTCCGTCAGATACAATGGAAAACACTGGGCCACAAGTTCCTACGATGCTCCCAGTACTTCCATATATCTCATGTATCTTGTCAGATGAACAGCTGGATATGTCCTTCCATCATATGTCTCCAATGTCGGTAGCTTGAATTCTGGTGGATTCCTGGCCTACCAAATTGCAGGAGCGAAGGGGCTTCTATTAACATTGTCCAAATCTCTATTCACCAGTCCGCCACTCATGGCTCGTCTGACCATCTCCGCCAGTCTGTCACCATCACCAAGCTGTAGTCCTTGTCCTTTGCCTCTGATCTACCCCTCGAGTTCGTGAGGGAATCTTGGAATCTTCTCTCTTAGACGGGCTTCTGTTCCTCTATCAATGCCATGTTGAACAGCTGCATCCAGTTTCCTGCCTAAGGTTGGATCAACATGCTTTTGTGGAATGCCCCCTAGTTCATGGGCTGCTCCAAACAGTCCTGCTCTATTTTTGGTCCTGGTTTCTCCATGCTCCTGACCACTATCTCTAGCATTCCCTGTCGTAGTGTTCCCTTGATTCTGCATTCTAGTTTGTCCAACTTGTTGGAGTAGGTTCTGCATCATCTCTTCTTGCCTTTTTGGCATTCCCTCCTGCATAGCTTCCATCATCATCTCCATCTCGTCTCGGGTGATGAAGACTGAGGCTTGATTCGCTTTTGAGGAAGCTTCCTGAGTTCCTTCATGCTGGCTTCTTTCTGCTCTTGGTCTCCTTGTTGATTACTTCACCATTGCTTTCCAGATCTAAGTCCTTAAGCCTTCAGATCCAATCTAAGCTGTAGAATCCCTAAGTTCAACTCTCAGCGAAAGCACAAAAATGTTTGTGCAAAAAATGGTCACAAACACCCAATTATCGATAAAAGCACCCGTCTACAATTACAGATCTCAGATTACAAATATGTAGAGAAAATAAATGTGAATAACACTCAAAATTTAAAAAGAATCACACTGAAACACACAGATTTAGAGTGGTTCATCGTCTGGCCTGTCCACTATAAAGTTGGTGATTTTATTGATCTTTGTTCGCTGGTTACAACTGGTTACAGTGGATTACAACAGTGGATTTCGAGTACAATGGTGATCTTTGAGTAGAAATATAGTTTCGGCATAGTCTAGATGTAGGAGAGCTAAAAAAGTTCCCTTTCTGTAGACTCTAGGATGCTATTTATAGGCGTATGACTCAAATATCTCGCTCAGATCTTGGGAGACCTCTTTTGGCACGTGAGTGGGCCGACATGATCGATCCCATGTCATATGCACTCGGTTCGTGATCGATACAAACGAATTTCGTATCGATCAAGATTTGATCCAATCGAGTCGAAATTTAGCATGAACATTCTTTATGTTGTACATAAGCTCTTGTGAAAATTTGGTGGTATTTGGACTTGTAGATTGTGAGTTATGATTGATGCAAGTTTGGGCTTTTCGGTTTTCGTTCTCTTCGTATCGATGATGTTCGTATCGATGATTTCGCATCGGTGATTCTGCACATGATGCCAGTTGATGTGGCGCTAACCTTTAGGATCGATCCACTTTTTCTGCTGAGTGATCGAGTCTTCTACCCTTTTTGGATTTGTTTGTATCGATAGGTGTTACCTTGTTCGTATCCATCTAGTGTGTATCATTTCATATAGATGGACAATGCTTTTTCATATCGATCGCCCGGTTGCTTATTCATATCGATCGTAGGCCGATCGATACGAATTGTACAAATGGGATCGACACGAACTAGCTTTGGTTGACTTCATATCGATGACTCCTATTCCTATTCGTATTGATATGTTCTTGAACATTTCGTACCGATGGAAGAATGTCATCTCGTATAGTTCATGAGATGCATGCTTCATATCGATCATTAACCGATCAATACGAATTCTTGAGAGGAGGAGTGACATGTGTTGTATATTGGTGGTATCGATACGAAATTCCACCAAGTGATGGATACGAAATAAGGTAGGTGCTATGGATATGATCTGATGGGTGCATGATGGATACGAAGAGATGTGGTTGGCGACCGATACGAACTAAGCCATCTGTGCTTGATGGATACGAACCAGGTGTGGTCTTTGGTTGCCGATCAATCCACGGCTTCGACTCAAAGCAATCATCTCTTTAACCCGAAGCAAACCTATTGGAGACTCGAAGCAGGTGCCGTGGTGACTCGAAGTAGCTTGTTTCTCAATGACATGAAGCAAACCTTCTGAAAACTCAAAACATACTTCAATATAGCTCGGAGCATACTCCAAGCAACCTGAAATGACTCGACCTTTGTCGAAACCATATTTTTGACATCTTGCATTGTTTATTCACCGACTATGCTATGTTGTGGCTTCGTTATAATGTTTGTTACCCGTGAAATCCATCTTTGATCTTTATACAGTCGATTGGGTTAAATCTGCCTATATGTGGCCTTGCCTAAAATGAATTTTTCTTTGTTAAGCATTACCCTACAGTGACGATTATTTACACCAATTCTCTTTGTCAAAACTATATCACTTTAGACTTATGAAATTTGGTGATGATCAAAATTCCAATATCATCTATATTCAACTCTATAGTCAAACAAAAATTCATTGGCTCAATAATAATAATAATAATTTACCGAATTACTCTGACCAAAGATTTTGAATTTAAGCTGACCGTGATACAATCCCCATATAACCGAGGAGACAAATCCTCTCTTGAATAGTGTTTCACTTTTAATACTTCCACTCAACCCAATATAAGTCACTCGATGGACATCATGCATGATTTGACTACAATTAAAGTGGAGCTTTCATATTGAAGATTAACAGTATTCTCTAATCTAGAGAACTATGTAAATTAGTCACATCGATATTTTCCTTTTGATCTTGGTTATATTAACTGACAGAAAACTATCGAGTGAGTCATTCAATTATCCAATAACTATCAATACATAACTCCATGGTGCCCCCAACAGTCATGAGTAATACACTGCTCAACACTTAGGAAGCATCATGTACTCTACTCTCAACGGATGCATCGATATCCAGTCTCAATGTATCTTGACTAGGAATATTTAAAATGATATGTATTATATTATGATACAATACCCATGATTACAACTATTTGTAATTACTATCACAAACATACCATTTATGGATTTTTTTGTTAGATATATTTTAGTTGAACAATTAATTATTTATGACACATTATAAAAAATATAAAAAACACATTTATTATGAACGAAACACATTTATTATGAACGAGAATTGATACAGTGTTAATTGATTTACAATAAATTATAGAATTGCCCCTAGGGCATACCCCGAACTCAATCAATCTTCCACTTGCACTTGGGGACAATTATGAAATCTCAATCCCATCCTTTCAACTAGCTTCTTGAGACTCGACTGAGATAAACCCTTAGTGATTGGATCTGATATGTTATCCTTGGTATCTACCATTTATATCATGACCTCTTTCTTCTCAATGAAATTTCTAATGTGGAGAAACTTCCAAATAATATGTCACGACTTCTTGTTTGCTAGGGGCTCCTTTGCGATCTATATCATCATATAGTTATCATAAAAAAAGCCATTGGATTCTTAGTATTGGAAATCACTCCGATCTCACTTGAAAACCAGCACATGCAGACTGCGTCATTAGCTGCTTCATTGAGGGCGACTCGACCTCCATCATCGATTTAGCTATTGTTTCCTATTTGGAACTTTTCCTACTGGCAACTCCACCATTAAGTGTAAAACATAACCAAACACTGACTTACTATCATTAATATCACTTTGAAAGCTCAAATCTGTATACGCCTTCATAAGGAGGTCTCCATTTCCATAAACGAGGAAAAAATCCCATGTATTTCTTAAATACTTCAAGATACATTTTACTGCCATCTAATGTTTTTCTTAAGGATTAGATTGGTATCGGCTTATGCATCCTAATGCGTATTCCATATCCGGTCTAGCACATAACATAGCGTACATTATGGATCATATGGCTAAAGTATACAGGCTCCTCTTCATACCTCTTTCTACTCATCGATATAAAGAACGTCCTTCTTAGAAAGGAAGATTCCTAATTGCATTAGAACATTTCCACATTTGGAATTTTCCATACTAAACCACTTCAATATGGTATCTATGTATAGGGATTGGGAAAATTCCCACATTCTATTAGATCTATCTCTATAGATCATTATACCTCGTATATAAGCTACTTCTCCCAAATCCTTCATGGAGAAGTTCCTGAAAAGCCAAGCATTCAGCGATTGCAATGACGAAATGTCATTGCCAATCAACAGGAGATAGTCGACATATTGCACTAAAAATATGATAGCATTGTCCTGTTCTTTTTTATATGTATATTTCTTATGTTTTCTATAAAAACCAAATTGTTGGATTAATATATTAAAACTCTTGTTCCAACTTCTCGAAGCTTGCTTAAGCCTATAAATGGACTTTAACAACTACAAGCCTTGCCCTTACTCCCACTGACCACAAAACCATCGAGCTTTGACATATAGATGGTTTCTTCAAAATCACCATTTAGAAATGCCGTCTTTACATCCATTTTCCATATTTCACTATCATAGAATGCAACAATGGTTAGCATAACCCTGAATGGACTTAAGCACAGCTATAGGCGAAAGTTCTTGTCATAGTCAACACCTTGAATTTTATGAAATCCTTTAACAATTAGCCTTCCCTAATAGTCCCAACTTCCCCATCTGCATTTAGTTTTTCTTAAAAATTCGTTTGCATCCAATGGGTTTTATCCCTTCGGGTGTGTCCGATAAGGTCCATACGTTGTTTTCATGCATGGAACCCATTTCAGATTCCATTGCTCCAAGCCAGAGTGTAGAGTCTTTACTCTACAGTGCTTGTCAAAAATAATGAAGAATGTTGTCCTCTAAGACATAGTCCACCTTCTCGCCATCCATGAGAAATCGCAGCAACTCACTGATGTGCGAGATTCCCTACTAGACCTTTTAGTAGGTTGTGTGTTTTCATATACAGGTAAACTTGGTTCTCCTATTAGTACAACCTCAGTGTTAACTTCTTGGATCTCATCCAAGTCTACAACTTCGTTTTTTATTTCCGTTGATAGAAATTCCTTCTATAAAAAGACAACGTGTCGAGAACAGTAACCTTTTGTTCCTTGGTATTGTAAAAAATATATCACATTGAGTTTTTCGGATATCCTATAAATTTACATGGTACCGATCTCGCCTCTAGTTTATTCGGCCAACATTCTTGATGTATGCCAGAAAACCCAATACCTTCAAATACTTGAGTTGGGGTTTCATACCATACCACATCACTTATGCTATTTTAGGCATAGGTTTAGTGGGCAACAAGTTCAATATATGCACTATAGTTTTTAACACATATCCCTAATATGACAAAGGTAACTCGGCTTTACTCATCATGGAATAAACCGTGTCTAATAGGGTTCGGTTCCTTGCCCTAGAATACCATTGTGTTGCAGAATATAGGGTAGAGTAATCTAAAAGATAATGTCATTACCTTTTAAGTGTTGTTGGAATCCCTATCCAACATGCTCACCTCCTCGATTAGATTGAAGAATTTTAATCTTATGGTCCTTTTGGTTTTCTACTATATTTTTTTAATAAACAAATTTATCATGGACATCAGTTTTTTTATTCATAAGATACACATATCCTATCTCAAAAAATCATCAGTGAAGGTAACAAAGTAAGAACTATATTCTTTGATCATTAATGACACTGGGCCACATACATCAATATGTACTAACCTTAAGAGTTCATCAACTCTTTCATTACTCCTACGAAAGGGGTGCTTGGTCATTTTACCTTTGAGACATGACTCATAGAGGTCAAATGATTAAGAATCAAGTGACGGGAGAAAACCTTCAATTTTTGGTTGTGTATTCATTTCTCACTAATATGACCTAGCCTACGATACCAAAGATAACTATCATTTATATTGCTAGAAATAATATTGATAGAACACGCATAATTAGTATTAATCACATAAATTTCATTTCCAATAACACCATCATAGACTTTATTTCCATTCAAACTAATATTCATAACATTTTTTGCATAATGAAAAATATATCTAGTATTAGAAAATCTAAAAACAGGAATAATTCCAAAAATAAAGTCTTTACAAAATAGCAATTATATAGTATCAATACTACTCCATTAGGAAAATATAAATGATAATCTCCTACTGCCATTGCATCTACGATAGATCCATCGACAACTTAGATCCTCATCTCTCCTTTTTGCCATGGGGTGCCAGTTCCTAAGCCCCTGTAATGAATTACATAGATGAGTTCCAGACCCAGTATCTAAGACCTAAGACATTTAATTGATTACAAAACAATTCCAAATCATAAATATACCTAACAGAGCTGCAAAACCATTCTGCTTTCTTTCTCTAGTAATGTTTAACTAATCAGAATTGTTCCTTTTCTAGTGACCTTTTTTCTGGTAGTGGTGATGTTCACCCTTGTCATCGGTCTTCTTACTTTTCTTGTTCTTACCTTCTCTTTTCCGCTTCTTCAAACCTTTTAAAGATGATGCACCGCCCTTTATAGAAAGTACAACCCTTTGATCCTCAGATGTAGGCTCGACTGACCTCAACATATTGAGGAGCTCCATGAGATTCACATTCAGTTAGTTAATATAATCAACTTATAATTCATTGGTTATCTATACATCCAATTGCAAAAGCCTATTAATATAGTCTTTCATAATCGGCACGTAATTGTCCACTTTCTGTCCTTTAGTCATTTTGGTGTTGAACAACTTCTTCGTAAACTCGTATCTCGTGAACGTGACAATTCACCAAAAATGGCCTTGAAACTATCAAATATCTCATGGACATACATGTTTTTGTGCTACCCCTGCAATGGCTTGTTTAACATAAACAACATGAAAACTTAGGCGATCTCTAGGTCTGAAGCTAATTTCTCATAAGTAAGTCGAAGTTCGTGGTCCGCATCATAAGCCGGTTGTTCTTTAGGTTTGCATGTAATAGCCGACAAAAGATGGTCGTAAGTCAATGTTGTCTTAATCGCTCTTAGCCAATTGGTATAGTTTGGTTCGGTAAGCTTGTCACTTTTAGAAAATAGTTCTGGAGTTGTCATATTTTTGCAAGTTTTAATTGGTAGATTATTAGAACAATATCATAGTATATGTTAGTTAACCAAATTTATGGTCAATACCCCAAAGAATCCCAGTAGACAATGTTATTGGGAAATGGTAGAAAGTGGTCTCGGAAGGTCCGTAAATGTCTTGTTAATAGTTCCAAGTTACCTCAAGTAACAGGATTAAGCCGAAATATTCCGAAGGGTTGATGATCCGTAGAATTATCTATATATCTCCGCCTGGAATTAAACTTTGATTCTGACCTTTCGTTGATGTCAAGAAAGCTTAGGAATAAGATCTGATAAAACCTTTCGGCTTTGCTGAGTTAATGTAGAGTGATCACCGATTTAATTGAACCTTTATAAGATTTCTCCCGAAAGCTATTTCCTTGACCAAGATAGAATTTCCTTAGTTTGCCTTATATAGAGAATTGACATGGATCGTTGCCGAAAGGTTAGGCAAATAGTTGTTTGAGGTTCAGAGGGTTGCTAAGGTTGTCGAAATATGACGGGTTATTACTCTTGTCGAAAGGTTCGATCAATATATTTTATAATTTTGAAAGGTTTTATGAATGTCAAACCAAGCTAACTTCCCTTATGGCCGAAGGGTTTAGGTTGCAGGCTAGAGGTCTCCGAAGGGTTATAAAGATTAACCATGAGGGAAAATCATTATCTCTGTTGCAAGAACCCTTCAGAGGAGCTACACCTGAGAATTGGAACTAAGCCAGCAAAGATTAAGGTAAACTATAAAGTAAATTTACAAAACTTAAGACTTCCCTCGGATCCATGAATAGACTTCACTTTTCATTAAATTCCCAAATCACTACCCAACTAGGGTTACAGAGCTATGATTTTAGAAGTTACAATATTAGAATGAGGAAAAATCCGCCCCTAAAATAGGACCCCTTGGGTCTTATTTATATATGCTGGTGGCCATGCTTCCGTCCCTGTGCTTTCAGTTGGATCGAAGGGTTCCCTTCTTATATATAATTTCTAACCTTCAGCTTCAATGAAAGGTTTTCCTTTTACATATCATCGTGGATCCTTAAACGTCGTCGAAGGGTTTTTTCTTTCATTTGTTTTTAGGAACCCTTTGCCATGATCGAAAGGTTTGTCATCTATACAACATGTTAACCCTTCGGAGTTGTCGGAGGGTTCCTAGATATTGTGAACCCTTCGACTTGGTCAGAAGGTTGCTTTTCACTTAGATGTTGCTGTGAGCCGAGTTTTCCTTGATTGTTGTCGGAAGGTTGCTTTACATTCTATGCTGACTTATGAATGTTGCTTTCATCATAGACCCTCCGATCAAAAGTTATTCGGTAGGCGTTCCAACCGGCTCGAAAGGCTTATTATGCTTTCGGTTGTTATAGGGTCGCATGCCCTTGTCTTGACTTATTTGGCTTCTTTGGAGGGTACGAGCTTCTTGGATTGTGGAATAATACCCTCTATCTTCTCCAAAAGGTCTTGAGATGCTTCATATTGTTGACGGAATCCCTTCGACCTCTTCGGAAGGTCTGATCTGGAATCCTTTTCTTCTGTCCTTTGTTTGAGATCTTCTGACTTAAGCAGGAGGTGAATTTTTCGAGTAACATTTGCCCCCCTCCCATGCGAAGGGATCCCGTTGACTTCCCAAGTCATCATCTCTAAAAGTTATGAAGTCTCCAGCTTTGTTTTCCTGCAAACGTAATTACCAGTTGCAAGTAAAAGAGTTCTTTTAAACAAATTAGCCTC
Source organism: Allium cepa (assembly GCA_030765085.1). NCBI lineage: Eukaryota > Viridiplantae > Streptophyta > Magnoliopsida > Asparagales > Amaryllidaceae > Allium > Allium cepa. The sequence continues at coordinate 292,147,914 of CM060941.1, read as the reverse complement.
TTTTAAAATAAAGAGGTCACTTTCAAAACTCGATTTAAAACATTTTAGACTACCCTTCCTATACACTTATTTCCCAAGCAAGATTTAAAATTGCACTTAATATCAAGTAAATAGGGTAACCTAAAATCCATTTAAGTATCATTTTGGTAACCTTGAATGTCCTTTTTCATCCCTCCGAAGGGAATTAGGGCTGTAGTGATAAATATGCTCTTTCTTTAACCTTATGATAAGATCGAAAGGTACTCCAACCTCAACTCCTCTTTATTGTCGGAAAATATAAATAACTTAATGGTTAGACCTTCCGAAAACAAGATCTCGTCGAGGTCTAAGAGTTCTAACCTTTCAATTTTTTTCTGTGTAGCATAACATCATATAACAAAGTAACAAACACATAAACATATTTTCAGCTACACAACATAACTTTAGAAATTCAACTAAAATATCTAAATATTCACACACACACACACACACACACACACACACACACACACATATATATATATATATTACTTCATGTTACATTTCCAAAATTATTTGTCAATATGTACATATTCAAAATGACACTAACATCCTAGAATTAAATACCAAAGGCGATCAAAAGTAGTAAGATGGTTTCCCCCCTTTTCCTACAGCTTATTTGGAAAAGGCGGTAAGCCTGGAGCCAAATTGATGGGGTTGATGATGATGGGTTTGACCCAAATTGGCTGATAAGGTGAGCAAGTTATCAGCGCAGGGTTTTCTCTAGAAGCATCCTAGATGGCCAAATCCATCTAGAATGTGTTTGTAGCCATATCAAAAAGCAAGGAGTATGTTGCTTTTATGTGTGGATTAAATAAATTAGGTTGTAGGTGGTTCGTATTGCTGGATTATGCACTATTGACCTCCTCCACCTCTTGCGGTTGGTTCAGTAAGCAGCAGCAGCAATGTGGTGTTTCCGCGTTGATAAAATCGGGATGAATTTGGTGGAGATTGCAGGTTGCCATGGATGTTTCTCTCTTTTGTTTAGTTTTTTTAGAAATAAATGTTTATATAATAAAAGATTAGAAGAGAGAAGGAGGAAGATGAATAGATTTTGACACTGATTTTAGCGCGAAAAATGAGACATTCTCTCCTATTTTCTAAAGATCGCCATTAATGGTTTTTGTCTTTTTGTGTAATTACCGTTCCATTTTTATTTGAGAGAAAATATTGGTTAAGAACTATCTGGTGAAGTTCTGCAAATGATGGCCTTGGTACGACGTTTTTTGAAAAAGAGCAGCGAATTTCTAGCCTTATCTGGATGATAGGTTGAGAAAAACGTTTTGGCAAATTCTATGTAAGATGTATTTTTGACACCCAGCCATAAAGCTTTTATATTCGGGTAAACTTCAGTAGGAGTTTACCTAAGTGTTTCCATTTTCATCTAAATTAGGACCATGTCTAAATCCTAGTGCATGTGGTAATTTGCTTTGAATCAGATTAATTTTCCAAAAAATTTATTTAAATAGTGCAAGTGTTATAAGTATAGTTTTATTTTCGAATTCCTCTCTAAGTAAATTTCGTATGAAGTAGGGGGAGTAGTCATAAATAGACGACAATCAGTTGTTCTGTGAATATATGTCTCTCATTACATAATTTACATTTAGTTCTTCTGTATTATGCTATTTTAGACTATCTTTTTCTTAAATCATGTCACCCTAAGAGACCCACCTAGTTAATATGCTATAGTAGGGAAGACCCTCTCCAAAAATGACTTAATATTGATGATCTTGGAGTAAATGGTTTTCATACATAGAAAACCCTAATTCCTCAGAAAGTAGAAGGGAAATTTCTTTCAAAAGAAATTAGAATACTTTATTCAATGTTGATTGATGGTTATGCTACAATACTCTTCTAGCCGAGAGATGGAATTATAGTAAATACATACTAGTCATCATTCTAGACTGGGTCATTATATCTTATTATTAACAACAGGTCCTAACAAGAAACATACTCTAATATGTATTCTTATTATTGAAATAAAGAAATTTGGTTTCTGTTTGTTTGTTGATATGAGAGACTCGAGCAAGACTAGTTTTACCTTCTTAGGCCCCTTCTTCTGAGTTTGCAATGATCTAGGATATGTTAAGAGTAGAGCCTAAACGAAGCCAATTTCCATAGAAGATTCTTTTAATTTCTAAGCTCACATGTTACACTATTCAAAAATTCTTCAAGGAAACTGAGGTTTTAAAGTTAAAACTTTAAGAAAGGGGGACTGAGATATTGAAATTTTAAAGCATTTCATCGATGGAGATACTTATATCAATGTCGACTCGAAATGACCAAGTTTTATGAGGAGATAAGTGTCTTGGAAATTAAAAAAATTTAAAGTTGATCTGGCACTACAAATCTTCAGAATTCATAATCGGTAATTCAATTTCGAGTGTCGGTCCTATAATGTCTATTGGTTTTATACGAACGTCTGACCAAATCACAAGCATCTCAATATATAAGATATATTTTCCATACCTTGGTAATGCCATGCAGCATAATGCAATGTGGTGTTCATAATATAGTAAATATTACATGTTTCTTTGCTTTTGTTCGCACCTTGTTTATCTCTGATTCAGATACGCCTCTTGGAGATTGGTGTTTTTTCTCAGCTTTCCTTTTTAACCCATGACTCCTCTCTTGATTAAGTGAATCTAGATTCCTTGTCATTTTGATTTTTCTGCGAAACACGTGGCACATAATACTCTTAATTATTAGCTCAAAATTAAGAAACTAATCTAAAAGACATCATTTTCCTAGATTAGAAAATCATTATGGCAATTATGGAAAGTAATTCATTTAAAATGTTAAGGTCTCATCTTTATCCATAACGTGGGATGATCATTGATTTAGCTCATTCCACTTATTCGACGTTCCTGAAAATAGTTAATATTAAGCTCCATATAATTATATCGAAGTTTAACTTTACTCGATAAAGACTTTGATGGGACATTTATGACTGAGGTGTTGACATGGTAGTTTTTGGATTCATCCCTCATTATCAAGGGAATCTAAGAATAAAAAGGTCTAAAGTTCCCATTAGGAGATTCTTTTGGCAGCAATCTTCTTCCAATCATATTCTTTAACTCGGGTCAGATCACTGAAAATGAGTAGAAGTCCAAAGATTTTGTACCCAGATTAGGGTTTTCAATAATAGTAGCCTTAGCATCCAAATTTTGGTATTAAAGATGGAGTTTTACAAGATATCTCCGAATCCATATTCGGGTATTATAAAATATTAAGAAAATTTAGCAGCCGCTTTTTGGTATACTCTGATAATAAATGATCGAGAGTTAGAATGTCGGCCTCAGTAACAAAGGAATGTTGGAATATCGAAATGCCTTTCTTCGGTAATAAGCAACAAAAACTTACTGTATCATTTCCGATGATGGACGTCATAAGGACAGAAATTTATATTTGCTGATAAGATATCAGGATCTCTAATATGGAGTTAACAGTAAGAGTCTAGAAAACCGTATGTGATAATTAAGTAACAGGGGTCCAGGAGATGCCTTAACCTGGCCATATCGTGACGTGGTTAAGGGCTTGTTCGGCACCTTGGCCAGGCCATAGTATGACAGGACCAAGGGATTACCCATCCTCCCTCCAGGTTGTGCCTTATCCTAGCTATAGCATGACGCGGATAAGGACTTGTGCGGCTTTAACCTGGCCATTTCTAATTTTGGCGCGGATAAAGGCTTACGCCCTCCCTCCAGGAGGTGCCTTGACCTGGTCATCTTGGTGCGACCAAGGGCTTTCTACGGTTATTGTAGCCGACCATTTTAGGTAGTCCAAGTTTAAGGAGAATTTCTCTCCCGATCATGTAAAATTTTCTTATTTTGAGAATAGATTCTCTATTTCATGACTTGATAAATCCTTTAGGGGTCGTTTGGATTACAATAAATAAGTTGCTTTTTTGCTTATAAAAAGCAAAAGTTAAAAAGTCAATATGGATAAACAAAATCTACCAACTTTTAAAGGTCACTTTTCAACTTTTTTCAAAAGCATTTTTGTTTGCTTTCCGACTTACATAAGTCAATTTTTTATATGAAAAAATTATAAAAAAATTATTTTCAAAAAATTCCAGAAAAGTTTGAATTTCAAAATTCCAAATTGTTAAATTTTCAAAACCAGAGTTTTAGAATTTCAAAATTTCAAAACTTAAAATTTCAAAATTTAAAATTTAAAATTTTCATACTATCAAATTTCAAATTTTCAAATTTCAAAATCAGATTTTCAGAATTTAAAATTTTCATAATTTCGGATTTTGAAATTTCAAAATTACAGAATTTCAGAATTTTAAATTTCAAATTTCAAATTTCAAATTGTCAAAATTTCAAATTCCAAAATTTCGAATTTCAAATTTCTAATTCAAATTTCTAAATTCAAAATTTTAGAATTTTATATTCCAAAATCAGATTTTTAGAATTTCAAAATTTCAAATTTCAAAATTTCAAATATTCATTATTTGAAATTTAATATTTTACAATTTCAAATTTCAAAATATCACAATTCAAAATTTCAAAAATTCAAAACTGAAAATTTCAAAATTCTAAATTCAAAGTTTCAAATTCATAAGTTCAAATTTCAAAATCAGATTTTCAGAATTTAAAATTTTAAAATTCAAATTTTAAAATTTCAAAATTAACATTTTCTAATTTCAAAATCAGATTTTTAGAATTTCGAATTTTGAAATTTCAAAAATGTCAGAATTTCAAATATCAAATTTCAAAGTTTCGAATTCCAAAATTGGAAATTTCAAAATTTTGAACTTTAAAATTTCAAAACTATGATCTTTAAAATTTCGAATTTTTAAAATTTAAAATTTTAGATTTAGTACTTTAAAATGTCAAATTTTCAAAATCTAAAATTTGAAATTTTCAAATTCGAAAATTTACAATTTAAAATTTTCATATTTGAATTTTTAAACTTTTTTTTTCAATTTTAACTCGTAAGTCAAAAGTTTTCCAAGTATACTTTCTTACTTTTTAACTTTCTTAAAGCAAAAGTACTTTTGAAATTGGCAAAAGTCCTTTTGCTTTTGTTTGCCAAACGGGCCCTTACGGATTGCTTTAGCTTTCCTTGTCTTACAAAGTGTAGGACCATTTTCCCAACTACTTTACATCGATTAATATCATGTTCGTTTATGAGATGGAAGTTGCAATATGACCCTTTAGATTTTCTTTCAAACCCTGGATTTTTCTTCTGAGATGGCCAATAGTTCAGCTCCTCTTTGGTTCTAATATAGATGTCCTTAAATGACGTTGTAAGATTATATTCTACAAGAAATATTAACTTTTGAGCCGTCTTTGACTAGCGTCTAATGCTTTTGTAGCTTGGTTCAAGTACTTCTTTTTTAGGAGCAAGTTTTCATTTCATTGCCTGTTGACCTTCTTTCAAGTGAATTTCTTTCGGTTCTAAGGTTTTGGTTGGGAATTCCTTGGTAATTTTTATATCTCCACTGGGTAGTTCTTCGATCATCCTTTTTCTTCAACTGAGGATGTTTTCATGTGTCCATAATTCTCCCTTGAATAGCAAGCCTCATTTATAATCTTACTCTATTTGTATGTGAAATTATCGTTGTCCTTTACCATCTCTTTTTCAAAGATAGTCCCTTGGGAACATGACTGGATAGTTCTTCTCATTCGATCAAAAATGTGGCCACTTCCACTTATTCTTCTTCTAAGTGCAAAAATCAAGGTTGGCCCTATATGAAAAGGGTTCAAGCCCCATTTCTCGGGACTATAAAGATCTGACTTCTTTTTGTTTATAATTTTTAAGGCTTCAAATCTTAATCTTTGCTCCTCGTCCTAATTGGAGTCTTCGATATTCACATAGGAAAGCCTGGTCAAATGTGGTTCGAAAGATCCTTGTTCTGACCTCTTATATCTTTTAACCATGATCAAACCAAAATAAGAGAAGTTGATGTCAATCTGGTACGATGAGAATCAGAGAATTGCAGTGTGAAGAAATCAGTCAAGCTGGAGGTTCAGGCACTCCTTCTAGCCCCAAAAATGTTAACCAAATTTATGGTCAACTCCCTAAAGAATCCCAATAAATAAAGTTATTGGAAAATGGTAGAAAGTGGAATCTCTCGGAGGATCCGTAAATGTCTTGTTAATAGTTCCAAGTTACCTCAAGTAATAGGATTAAGCCAAAATATACCGAAGGGTTGATGATCCATAGAATTATCTGTATATCTCCGCTTGGAATTAAACTTTGATTCTGACCTTCCAGTTATGTCAAGAAAGCTTGGGAATAGGATTTGATAAAACCTTTCGGCCTTGCTGAGTTAATGTAGAGTGATCACCGATTTAATTGAACCTTTATAAGATTTCTCCCGAAAGCTATTTCCTTGACCATGATAGAATTTCCTTAGTTTGTCTTATATAGAGAATTGACCTGGAACTTTGCCGAAAGGTTAGGCAAATAGCTGTTTGGGATTCGAAGGGTTGCTAAGGTTGTTGGAATATGACGGGTTATTACTCTTGTCAACGGGTTCAATCCACAGATTTTATAATTTTGAAAGGTTTTATGAATGTCAATCCAAGCTAATTTCCCTTGTGGCCGAAGGGTTTAGGTTGCAGGATAGAGGTTTCCGAAGGGTTATAAAGATTATCCAAGAGGGAAAATCATTATCTCTGTTGGCAAGAGCCTTTCAAAGGAGCTGCATATAAGAATTGGAATTAAGCTAGCAAAGATTAAGGTAAACTATAAAGTAAATTTACAAAACTTAAAACTTCCCTCAGATCCATGAATAGACTTCACTTTTCATTAAATTCCCAAATCAATACCCAATTAGGGTTAGAGAGCTATGATTTTAGAAGTCACAAGATTAGAATGAGGAAAAATCCCCCCCTCCCCAAAAAAAAAACATGAGCCCTTGGGTCTTATTTATAGATGCCAGTGGCCATGCTTCTGTCCCTGTGCTTTCGGTTAGATTGAAGGATTCCCTTCTTATATACAATTGCTAACCATTCGGCTTCAACGAAAGATTTTCCTTTCACATGTCATCGTGGATCCTTGAACACTGTCGAAGGGTCTTTTCTTTCATTTGTTTTTAGGAACCTTTTGCCTTTTTGGAAGGTTTGTCATCTGTACAATATGTGAACGCTTCGGAGGCGTCGGAGGGTTCCTGACTATTGTGAACCCTTCGATTTGGTCGGAAGGTCGCTTTTTACTTGGATTTTTCCGAGAGCCGAGCTTTCCTTGAATGTTTTCGGAAGGTTACTTTGCGTTCTCTACTGACTTATGAATGTTGCTTTCATCACAGACCCTCCGACACCATCGAAAGGTATTCAGTAGGTATTTCAACTAGCCCGAAAGGCTTATTATGCTTTCGAAAAGGTTGTTATAGGGTCGCATTCCCTTGTCTTGACTTCTTTGCCTTCTTTGGAGGGTAAGAGCATCTTGGATGTTGTGGATCGGTACGCTCCATCTTCTCCGAAAGTTCTTGAGCCGCTTTATATTGTTCACTGCATCCCTTCGGCCTCTTCGGAAGGTCTGATCTGGATTCTTTTTCTTTTATCCTTTATTTGAGATCTTCTGACTTAAGCGGAAGGTGAATTTTTCGAGTAACAATGTTCTTATAATATTAGTAATGTTAAACTTTATGTTTCATTTTTTTTAGTAAGCTCCCACTTTTGTTTTGCTAAACCCTAAATCAAAATATAGAATTCCTTTGACTTTACTAGTAGGTGTTAGGATTTGTCCGTCTTAGATTTCTGACCTTGAGCTTGCTCAATAAGTCATAGCTCCATAGACAATAGATAACTTCTTATCGGTTGTATCATATACAACTTTTAACCCGTACTACCTTGTTCTAATTTCACTTCGACCTTGAGTTTGCTTAACAAATTAAAATGAAATTATTTGCTCATACCTACCATATCATAATGGCCTAAGTATAGTATATGTACCTTGAGTTTGCTCAACAAATACATATAGTTATCAGACTTCGTTTATTCAGTATATTAATAATACTACACATAACATCTCTAGCTTGAATTTGCTCAATAACTAAAGAGTATGCAAGTAATTCATTAATATATATGGTAGAAGATAACATTATATTGAAAATTCATAATCTTTAATATATTATATTAAGTAATATCGACTTATGGAATAATGTGTTTTTTTATGTAATACCTCCTGATTCAAGTGTTGGATACATCAGGAATTACGGTATACGTACATTTACGTATATATTTATTCCTTAAGTCTATTTAGAGTTTCTTAATGTTCCACCTTTAGTTTCTAAATTCATATTACATAAGTTTTATTATTATATAACAATTATATTTCAATTAGCTTATATAACAATCTTATGTATAAAATTACGTTAACCAAATCTTATTTAATTAATTTCAATTAATTAACTCTTTAATTAATTATTTATTATTCACTTTTAACTTGATATATTGAATATTTATATATATTATAACCTTTATAGTGATACATATATATCAAATATATATGTATGTATGTATTTTAACATATTAATTAAATTTTATTAATTTATTTAACTAAACTAATTTAATTAAATTTTATTAGTTTTGAAAAATTATTCTATATATACATACATGTACACTTATATTGTTTTAAACATTTCAAGAAAATATAACATACGTTAATTATATACATGCATATATGTTTTATTTAATTAACTTATTTAATTTATTTATTTCTTTTATTAATCTTACTATTAAATTAATTTTGAAATTAATTTTGAAATTAATTTTATATCTATGTTCAAACATTTTTGAAAAATTTATTATATTATGATTTTAGTAATATACAAACATACATACATACATATATCTTATGTCAAATTTAACATATTATATTTTACTTTTCAAACAATTTCGAAAATTAACCCATGGGTCGATTCACATTAGGCCTTTTTTATCAAGGACATCCTTTGGGCTCAAATATCTATTAGAGCAGAGAATCTAATTACCCAAACCCAATCCTTTAACACTATATTTCTAACCACCATATTTTTTGGGCTGTGAGATTAATTAGTTAACCCAAACATGACTAATTTCGACAACATATGCTACTTGCCTTCGATATCATCAAAGGAACTAAGCTAGCCCATAGCGGAAGAAATGGATGAATATCAATATATTTTTTATACCATTTTGGATCTTTATTGAGCCTATGAAGTCTAATTCATTTAGAACATTTCTAAATTTCTTTTAAATAAAATCATTATTTTATTTCAATTTATAATATAGTTTTATATTATGTAATTATTATAGTATTATACATACATGTATCATACAAGCACATATATGTGTGTACGCATGTGTAACGTATCAATCCGTGTAAGGTTTGATGTGCCTATATATACGTGTTTGGATTTACATCGCAGAAATGTTGCCCCTCTAGTATACAAATATATCGTCCAAATGTATGCTTACGTGATTTAAGTCATACATACAAAGTATTATAAATATATATATATATATATATATATATATATATAGTGAAAAACAGTTCGTTGTTCTAAGAAGAAAGAACTGTTGGTTGAATTTACCTCCTTCAAAAAAATCTTAATAACGCAGTAAGAAAAAAGATTGCACAGATATATTTGATTTTAAGGGTAACACATAACAAAAATTGAAGAGAGGCAAATTTATTATTAAAAACAAAAAGGATGAGATATCACATCATTCAGAGCAAAATATTTATAAAGTATATTAATAAATAGAACTGTATGGACAGGTAGGTAAATAGAACAGTAGGAAATAAGCACCATGCTTTGCACACGGGTACGATAAAAATAGTTTACATGCAATTAAAGAATAAAAATATTTTTAAAATAATTAGAATTTTCTATCTGAAGGAAGTAATGTGAAATAGTATTACCCTACCAAACATAGATGTAGGCATAAGGTTTTAAATAGAAAGATATACCTATCAATACATAAGGAAATAAATAAATAATTAATCAAATAAAAAAACAGCAGATGCACCAAGCAGTAAAAAAAAAGGGGTACTGTAAACAATAGGACCAAAGTGTAATAAAATAATGTGTCCACTATGACATAGAGGCATATTTTGATATAGTATACAAACGGTGACCAATATGTGACTGTGTCAACGTTATTTTTTAAAAGATTTCAACACACAGACGAAAAAAAAAGTGTATGATATTGTTGATATATACGATAAGTATTGACAAAGAAATGAGTTTACTGAATTAATATATTAATAAATATGAATATACCTAGCGTAATTGGTATAGCAAATACGTAGACTGAATGCATAGCTATCTAGTTTTATGAATAAGGAATGATAACAAAAGAGTAACAACTCCTCCATCTGTTCAACAACTTGGTTTCCTTTGTATCTACTATTTTGTAATGTTAATATATGAAAGTGATATGTACTCTTTTTCCTTGTAAGGCACCCGTTTAGGTTAGGGGGATTACAAGGTTTTAATGAGGCATATCATGAAAATATATGCTGTTTTGTGAATAAAGTACCCGTTTTCCAAAAAACAAAAACAAAAGAGTAACATGATCTGTAGCTTCATAGTTGTTCTACATGGTTTGTAGTTGATGGACTTCAATGAAAAATCAAACGTCATTTGTACTAATGGAAAATCAATCTGACAAAGAGCAATATATATATATTGAATGCATAGCTATGTAGCAAATATATAGACTGGTGCAAACGTCAATGAAAAATCAAACTGGGCAAAGAGCAATAAGACAGCTAGATGATTTAATAAAAAACCAAAACTGGGCCGAGAGCAATAAGACAGCAAGATGATTTAACAGAGAATGGTTTTCAGAATTCATGTTCATACACAGTACAAACAGCAGCGGATAAGTATAATTTTAGAAGGATGTGCAAAAATCAAAATCAGCTTTGTTTGTACAAATATGGTCTTCATATTAACTGGCAGCCCTTATCTTGTTGTTAACTTTTGCATTTTAGTCGGGTTAACTATTTCAACAATGAAGTCATTTGTACCTGCAGCAAAGTATAAAAAAAATATTTACTTGCAGAAGGAATGTCTAAATGCATTTTGTACTTGCATATTTCTATAACCTGAAATCTACATTTAGTGTGAAAGTTGTAACAAAACCAATATGAAATTAAAACATGCAATCTTATTTCATTCATTTTTATTGATTGAAAAGTTGAAGGATTTTATCCATGCAATTTCAGGTGGAATGACATTCAAGCGGACAATTCAAAGCCCTTAAATCCATTCAGGTGCCGAATATAATCAACATTAGTTGATTTGTTAATTCATTTTAGCCACAAATATAAACACAAATACTTCAAGCCACAAAGTCATGTATGTCATTGATTTATGCAATAATAGTGCAAGATGTTCAGAAATATCCATGCAGATCCGTATAAGCCAAATTTAAGTTTCCTAAACCATGCTCACTGAAGCAATATTTAGTCATCATAATGTCAAGTGCCATTTAAGCAAAAATTATGCGCGAATGCAATCCAATTACCAATTTGTTCAAGTAGCAGGGTCAAACAGCAACTGCCCAATTATCAGCTAATTAACTTCAATCCAGCAAACACCAACTCATCCAGTTATTCAATTCAAACAGCAACACTGAAAGCAGCAGTCAACAATGCTGTATTAATTTTTATACATCAAATTTAAAATAACATCTCAGTCATGCTGCAAAAATGCGAGCCCAGATAAATATTCTATAGAAAACGGTGTTTAAAATAAAGTTGAACTTAGCTTTGGTCTTGGAGCATGATTTGCTATGAATAAAATCACATTACAAATAGTCAAGTTGCTTTAATTAGATGAAGATGAAGATGGAAGTTCAGTTGGAAATTCAGAACAGAAAAATTTGTGCATGTCATCAAGAAGATGAAAGTGTGCTAAATGTAAGGAAAAAAAGAACAATAGTACCATAACGCAATAGCTGCAGTTGTGGCAATCCTTATGCGCTGTGATTTCTTCCCTTGTCAACTGCCGATACTGAAAAATATACTCGAATTTGACAAAGTTCAGATAAAAATAGAAAATAATGTTTATTTTTAAAAGTTCAGTAAAAATAGAATATGCTCAAATTTGACAGTGCTGAAACACAACATACACTTAAAAATATACCCAATAAACGCATCATGAATTTAAAAATAGGTTATCCTAGTAAGTTGTTAAAGATTAAATCTTGGCTACTAACACAATGTTTTGAGTTGATAAGTATTACCTGGAAATGACGCAAACTTCAATAGAGAGTGCACATTCATGTCAAAGAACTGTTGGTATAATAAGAATGAATATTCTTGCATCGCCAGTAGATAATGTAGACTTTCATGATCACTCTAACAAAAAACATATGCAAAAGGTTTTTGTTAAAAAGATTGACTATACCAAGTTATACGAATATCACTAAAACGGTATATGTATTTGCAAAGAAGTACAAAAACATATCATGTACGAATTGCTATAAAGAGAATGTTTGCCAACTTGAAAAGTATTAGCTATGAATATCAATCAATATATCTGGCCAACATTATCATTTGTATTATTTTGGGTTTGTATATGGAACCCACACATTGACTTCATTTAACCATTTACCTTTGGCGACATTTTCTGGTTAACTAAACTACATGAAAGTGAATTTTTGAGTGGAAATAGTAGTTCATAATTATATTGATTTAAAATCCCAGAACATACTTCTATTGATAATATTTGTATATTGTACACATGGAGAGCAATAACGAACAAATATTAACCATATTAAATATTTTTGAAATACGCTTCAAATCCCGATGTTATCACTTACCCTAGAATGAAATCACACAAATTTTGGCAAAGAAATACATGGATACCATGTACTTGATGAGTCCGGAAATTTTATGGTAACAGCTGTCAAAATTCGTAAAATAGCATCATTTTATGTTATTAGATATTCAGTAGAGAAAAAAACTATTTCATGGTGAAAACGAAATGGAAGCAAAGCCAAAGGAAATAGTTCATGCTTTGGCAATTTTAAGGATCCCTCTTCTGTTTGGTAGGTATGAACTCATTAGTTGTCTTATAAATAGAATTATCTATGACAGTTCTTAGAAGTTAGATAAAGCAGCAATTAATAATTCAACTTTGACAATGGTTCCATAAGTCATAGAAAAATGCTAGAAGTAACAAATCTAATAAGCATTCAACTTACATAAGGTGAACATACAAATTTATGAAGTATGAAATGACATTGTTTAGTTCAGTTGTATTTCATTAAATTTGAAATTTATTCACTTTTTATGATGTCTTAAATCATTGTATCCGATGTTCATGTTTACTTGTATTAGCTTTCTCATGTTTTTGACATCATTTGAACTTTGATCTGATGGTGAAATTGGTGCAACCTTAACGGTTATTCAACAGAAAAGTTTCTTGCTCTTTAAGATAAATGTACAAATGATTTTTGCGTCACTTAATTGTCTTATGTTAATTCATTAAGCGTGTTAATACGTAAAATTGAATTCTTTACGAACATGAAACTTTAAAGAAGAAAAATGCATGAATAGATAATCTATGTCACACGACAACAAAATAAGGAGATACTTTGTTATGTAAATGAATGGACATAGTTATGTTGTGCAGTGAACTATTTGTTTTAGTTATTGACCCGTATAATAAGTATGCAACAATAAGAGAAGAGTAAAAAAACCTTAAAAGATGCAGTAATGGATGATGAAAACGCCGAGGAACAAAAAGTTGCATTTGATCCTGAAAAGCATCTAGAAGGGCATCTGCATTTTCGAGTAAATGAGCAAAGAGCAACTAATTTACTCCAACCACTTCTTGTTGGTGCATGTCTTGAGGCAATGCCAATTATTAAATTGATTCCAACATCAGTTCTTTAGGGATATTTCGCTTACATGGAAATCGATAGTATTCCTGGAAATCAATTCTGGGAAAGAATACTTCTTCTATCCATAACTCCTCAGAGACGTTTCAAGTATATTTGTTTTTTCTTTTTCCTTTTCTTCTTGTTTTTTTCCTTGTCATAAAATTGCCTTTTGGATTTACTGTTATTATTCTACAATCTTTTGACTAATATACTGAAAATTTATACTGCGTCCATATAAAACATAATATTCCAAAGAAAGTATTACTGCGTATTTTTGGAAACAAATAAAAATCAGATGGATATGCAGGGTTTGAGCTATACTTCAAGAAAAGATTTCCGGTGTAGCACTCGGCCTGATATCTAAAAGTTAATCATTGGTATTGACCTTTGCCTTATGCTCTTAATGATAGAACTAAAAAAAGAAAGCATTGTAGAATAAAGAGATACATTTTTATATTTTTATGTAGGTTTATTTTCACTGTCAATTTCATTTCATTTTTTTAACCATTAATAAGTTACAACCAAAACAATTTCTTAAGTTAAGAAGATACAAAAATCATAGTACATATGTGCAGACAAAAAAACTGAAAATTTGGTATTCAAAACCAAAGTACTGCAAGCTGCCAGGTTGTAATGAATTCCTAAGAGGATATCTAGTGGCACCAACATAGAAAATCATAATATACAAATTCGGGCAAATTTTGTGGTTGTCTAAGAATATTTTACTGTCAGTGACAATGTTTATTTAACATTTCAATGCAAAAGCAGTCATGTTATAGTTTTAGCATTCATGTTAAATTCAAACTTGTCAAAAACATTAGCATAAACATCCTAGCATGGTGAGAATAGAGAAACAATGTAATATGAATTCTGATTAAATGAACACAAAAACAAAAGTTTTTAAGAAAGTAATAGTGCTAATAATATATAGACTAAATTACATAAATACAAAGAAGGGATCATAGTGGTTGTGCTAACATACTGTGAAAGCATGGTGTAATTTTTATATAACAACCTCAAATGTGAAAAATGAATAATGTTCGAAAAGTATTATCCTATCATCAAAATTATCTATGATACTAACTGGATAAATCTATAAAATTATCAATATATCAAATGTCCTAACAACATAGTTGAAGAAGCCCACGTACTTTAGGGGTAGGTAAAGAAACTTACTGTAAAGTAATAACTCAATCTGAAAGGAAATTCACTTGGTTTGCAAATATTAGACAATCGATTAGATTATTACAATAGCATGTAAACCAAAGTAAATGAAAGAAAATTTATTCAAAACAACACTTATTCTACTAAAAGGAGTTGAAAAAATCTTTTCAAAAGAACCAAACTTTAGAAATTCACATTTTCAAATCGAATAACTCGATCCAAATTATATAAACTAATACCTATTGGTTTTAGTTCATTGTAAAAGCAATAGATTTAGGAGGGAAGGTTTTCTGTTTGGAGTTTGGTTTATAAAGGTTGGGAATAATACCTATGTTGCATAGAGTGTACCATTATTTAGGTTGCTCCATAACACATCTCGATTGGAACTGAAATTTCCTAGCATATTATTTGCTCGTTGAATATTTTGCCATCGTTAGAAATAAACACTCTTAAAACTGAATGTTCCCATGGTTATATAATATGTGTAGGTAATATCATGTATACAATAGAACTTTTATTTTTAATGTAATTTTTTTCACATCCCCTATGATGTAACATAACAAACTCTACAATTTGAGTTTCTTGCGTAAGTTTTAGTTCATTTTATATCGATCCCCTTATTTATCGTTTATTTCTTCAGTAGGTGGATAGCATTGAAGTCCATCTTATCCTATAGTGTTGGGTGAGAGTTCCTTTACTAACCCGATGGTTAAATTTTGTCCACAATGTAAGCAGTAGAACTCAAGGCTAACCTTAAGTCAATATGATTCATCTCTTCTTCCTATTGAATTGGTTACTTTAACCACTTCACGGGTATTAAAGGGCGATGTACCAAAAACTGATCTTAGGAATTGTATAGTAAGAAATATTACAAAATTAAAAATTAAAATCTAAGACCATATGTCTATACTCTAACTGGAATAGAACGTAACAAAATGGTTCAGATTTTTCATTGGTGCATAGCAGAAGGAATTATACCTTATTCATGATACTTATTCATATGTTGAAAGTTGCACCACATTGGAATGATATGCAATATTCAAATCTTGGGTGCTCTTTTAAAAGGGAAAACACCTGCACCAATATCCAAAAGTAATTCAAATGTAATTATGGCTATAAAACTTATAAGAATTCAAAATTTTAGGTAAAGCATCACGATAGTTGCATATAACTAAGTACAACTATATCATGGTTATGTAATATAAGTACATTAACCTGTATCATCTATCTCTGCAAGGGATACCACCCATAGGACCTATTTCCTCCAACATGAAAAATCATATGACATAGCAAATACAGGGAAATTTTATCTGTTTCGTAGTAAAAGGAAGGAGCACAATTATTCTAGGGTAAATAACCCGTGCTATGATAGTTTAAAAGAAACTACAGGAAGAAGAAAGAATCGCTTACAATGGAAGAAGAACTGGCAACTTTAAAGACAACCCGTCAACGCTGCATTGCCGACGACTCCTTTGGCGGACTGAGAAGATGAATACTACGGACGATGGATAAGGAAAGCCGAAATGGATGGAGAGGCAAAAGCGATTGTCAGCCGATCGAGCTGAGAGTCGAAGTTGAAGGGATCGGCCATGGTGGTAGGAGGACAGATCAACGACGATATATGGGAAAAGGCAAAAATTGAGTGTACATTACTAATTAGGGTTTGGACGATAAGGGAGGAAATGGAGAGCTGCGTACAGAAAGAAACGAATAGGGCGACCGAGAAATCTGCTTTCGATGATCGACTCCTTCTCCTATTGCTTCATCGAAGATTACTGTGATGCCATTCCTCCAATTTGCGTTGATGATAAGGTAAGACCTCATGGACAAAAAGAAGAATTTGAAGGTGCGACGTTTGAGTGTAAAATAAAAGCAGGAGACCTCTGCTCTACGGAAACAAAGCAGAATTCAGTTCAAGTAAAACTTAGTAGAATAAAAGCAAAAGACTGTTCGGTTGCCAAAATTGAAGGGACCCGTGCGCTTGTAAAATTGAACTCACTGATAATATAATAGTATAGATGTACACATATGCTCCATATATGATATTTACTATCAAATGCACGGCCCAAAATAGAAAAAAAAGATTTGAAGCTCCGCTTAAATCCATCTTCCACATCATCCTCCATCATTCAGCTCTATCCCCATCGTTCACAAATATCTTTGTTTCTCGCGTCTTCCTAGTTCTCTTAGTTGATCCCCTCATCATCGTTGCAACTTCGGCTTGAATAAGCTTTGATCTTTAAACCTTCATCAACTTCTGGGAGTTAAATGTCCTCTTCTTTCTTTCGATCCAAATGTGGTGTATCGTGGTAGCCAAGCTTGTCGCTGCGATCTGTGCAATCTGGTCATCTCTGGTAAACTCTCTTTCAATTTCCTCAATTTCTTTATATAGGGTTTTGGGTCTAGTTGGACTTAATTTTAGCTTTAATCTCATAAGCGTCCAGATGTTTGAACTATAGGAGCACTGAAAGAAAAGTAATCTTTGTTCTCCTCTTCAGTACCATATAGTTTTTATGCGGTTGAACAGTCGTAACCCCATTGTCGTAGCTTATCAGTAGTGTTAATAGCATTTTGCATGACTTTTTAAGCAGTAAAATCCATATTCCGACTAATGATAGGATTTCAATCACTTTAGTCTACTTTAATATAGTTGATTTTTCTCCGATTGCATCCTATGCTTGTCGAAAGTCAAACTTGTTATCACCCTGCCATCTCCATACATCAGTAGGATATTCGGTATAAATGTAGACTTGCCTCACCTTCTCTACAATTTTTTCGATAAACGGTAGGATGTTAAGGTTAAATTGGTTGTCCTGTACTATTGAGCTGACTTATAGTTGCTGCTAATTGTAACATGAAGTTTGTCCCATCCAAGTCAACCAGTAACTTGCCACTTATCCAAGGATCAAACCAAAGATAAGTATCATCCCCATTTGATATAAGTTTTTCAATTAAGTTTCTACCCATGTCTCTTTGTCTCGGTATTGATTTCAGAGCACATGACATATTGTTATCAATAGTCATCACCCAGAAATTATGTTCAGTGTAGTATTTGTTTCTTATCTAAGTTGTCCATAATGTTTGCATTGATAAAAATTTCCAAAGCAATTTTAGTGCATGTGTATCTCTTAAGTCCTCCAAGTTCTTCAATTCTATGCCCCCCTCATTTTTTGGTTTGCAAAGTTTGGTCTACGATATTTTGTGCTGCTTGCCACCCCATAATAAAATCAGCATTAATCTTGTCTATCTTCTGGAGAGTAGCTATAGGTAGCTGGTATACTAGCAACCAATAAAGGACCATAGGATAGATAACAACACTTATCATTTCTACCTGCCATAGAAAGAAACTTATAGTCCCATTTATGGACGTTGCTTATTATTTTATGAAACAAGGATGTACAGTCTGCGTAGTGTAAGTAATTATTGGACAATGGGACTCCAAGATACTTGATTAGTAAGGTGCCTTTAGTAATTTCCAAAGTGCGTAAGATATCCTCCTTGCCTGATGCATGCGTGTTGAAATATAAGGTAGACTCCAGATTATTGATTCTTAATCCTGTAACCCATTTAACTGTCTGAGAATGCTTTTGAGTGTGACTGCACTTTTAATATCAGCATTTGTAGATAATATAAGGTCATCTCCATATAATAAATCAGATATTATAGGCTGAACTTTAGATATAAGCTTAATGTCTTGTGTTCTGACTACTCTTTCCACAAGCAAAGATAAGTACTCCATTGCTACACAAAAAAGATATGGGGACAATGGGTCCACTTGTTCTAAACCCCTATAGACATGATATACCCCTTAGGTTGTTGTGGCGGAATTCTAACTCGAGACCGCCCAAATCAAAAACCCAAAAGCACAGTGGAAGACAAGATCGTGGTAAGAAGTGTAAAAACAACCAATCAATAACTCATTCTAAATCTCAACCAATCCAAATTCGATCACAATCCCAAACAAGCAATATAGAAATCAAATTAATAATAAAAAATAAATCACATAGCGATTTATAATGGTTCCGCTAATGTTGTGTTAGTGTACATCCAATTTAAGAGAGAGCTTTTATTAATCTCGATGAGAAGAGTACAAAAGATTGGTTACAATGATCAAAATTCTAATAGAATTGATTTGTGAAGAAGAGAATTGAAGAAAATAAGGTTTTGACAAACCCTAATTAGTGGAGGCTAAAACTCTTGCAGTAGCTTTCTATCGCATTGAAATCCGAATCCAGCAAATAACTTATATAAGAGAATAAAAAACTAGGCAAAGTTTCAAAATTGCCCTTCGAATATCACAAATTTACATACCAAACCCAAGTTAGAAAATACGAAGAAGCCGCCACAGACAGTTAAATGAGGTTTCTTCGTATTGCGACAGACGTCTGTCACAATATCACAAATCTACATACCAAGCCCAAGTCCGAAACATCCGATGAGCTTTTATTCTCCTTAAACAATGCTAACTCATTAAAAGTAACATAACAAGAATTCAGGACCTTCTTCGTTTTTGGATTCCAAATCCTATAGCCTTTTACTCCATCCGTATAACCAAACAAAATCCCCTTGAAAGCTCTAGGTTCAAGCTTATCATTTCTCGAATCATGCACATAAACGGGACTACCAAACACAAGAAGATGACTCAGGTCAATGTTTTTTTCCTTTCACACTTCCTCCGAAATTTTGTTATCAACAGCCGAACATGGAATTCAATTAATAATATGCACTATGGTTGACAAAGCGTTGGCCCAATATCCCTTAATTGAACTCGATGTCAATCTCAAGCATCGAGCTTTCTCTAGTAGAGTATGGTTCATCCTCTCCGCAACACCATTCGACCGCGGATCTCCCGGTGTAGTAAAATGCCTCCGTATACCATGATGCTTGCAAAACTCCAAGAATCCTCTGGAAACATACTCTTCGCCATTGTCGGACCTTAGAACTTTCAAAGACTTGCCACTCTCATTGTCCACAAGAGCTTTTCATGCTTTGAACTTTGCAAATGCCTCGACTTGGCCTTCATTACATACATTCATACTTTTCGAGAAAAGTCATCAATAAAAGAAATATAATAGTGGGCTCCACCCAAGAGGCTACTGCTGCCAGTCTCCAAACATCCATGTGAACATGCTGAAGAACCCTTCTCGAATCATGTTTTTCCTCACCGAATGAAACTTTAGTTTGCTTTCCCATGACACATTCCTTACAAAACTAGTTTTTTGAACTCTCTCCATCGATCATCTCCCTCTTTCAAAAAATATCCAAACTCCTTTCCGAGACATGACCTAACCTCAAATACCACAATCTAGTCGCATCCAAGCCGTGAGAACTATCAACTCCTACACAAGTTTCACCTTCTATGACCACTCCTTGAAGCAAATAAATACCATGAGTTCTAGCACCCTTCATCAGCACAAGTACATCCTTCGAAACCCGCAAGCTATCACTCTCAATAGTGATCTTACAACCTAAAGAATCCAGCTGTCCCAAAAAGACAAGACACTTCCGAAGTCTCGAAACATAGCGCACATTAGTGAGAGTACGAACCACTTCGTCAAACATTCGATTTTGCATGGAACCAATGCCTTTCGACTTACAAATAACACCATTTCTGTAACATCCCGTCTTTTTGTACGTTTTAAATCAACGATAACCCACACATGTCAGACTCAAACCATACAAAAGGGCGGATTGTTATTGGGGTGAATAAGAAAAAGAAAGAAAGAAAACAAAACAGAATCTTGAAGTGGAATGACAAAATATAATAATTAAATAACAGCTCATGAAGCTGTTTACAAAACAATTGATTATACTAATACAATATAGAATCAGAGTTATACATACCAGAGAATAATATATAACAATACAGCGGAATAGTATGAATGTAGTGGAATAATATAATAAATAATAGTAATAAAATCTTCGTTTTCGTCCTTCAGAAATAAAGTCTTCAAATCCTGAAATGCTCAGGCTGACCCGAGCGAATTGAAAAGACAAAACACTCGAGTCAGAACTAAAAGATCTTATATGGGATAAATCAACAGAAATAAATATGAGTGGAACGATGTCAGAGATGTTTACGGGATTTGACATCTCCTATCCAGTGTCTAACGTGAGTGCAGTAACTCAAGAGATGCTCGAAATTCACATCTCCTGTGACGACCCGGGATTTTGGCAATATTATTTTAATAAGTATTTAATCTAATTAAATAAAGTACAAGCTTATCATTTTAACAACAAGGATTTATGTTAGAAATAAAAATAAAGTATATGATTGTAATTAAGTATTGGTGGTTTAAGCTCAAAATAGAAATACAATAAAAATAAGGATAAGGATTTATTGAAAAAATAGAAATAAATATATAAGGTAACTTATATGTTTTTTGAAAACATAAGTAAACACCTAAGAAAATTCTACAATATATATATGCACTATGAAATGCATAAGTGAAAGAATAGAAATAAAAAGTATATAAGTGGTTATTTGTGCATATGCAACATGAGTTAAACCAATATAAATAACTAAAACAATTTTATATTAAGCAAAGCAAACCAGACAAGAATGTTTGCTGTGAATTTAGATATGCAAGGCAAAAATAAATATCTATGTACAAAACAAAATCAAATGGAATAAGTATGTAAACATAGATGGAGACATTTGCATTAAATGATATCAATTCTAGCAAAAAAACAAGTCATTTCGTAACCCTTAAAAATCATTTCAATTTTCAGAAAAAAAATCTTTGACCATAGTATTGAAAACAGAGAAAAACTTATACCAGAAGACACCTATCCTGTAAAACCCGTTTTCTTTATATATACATCTATTTTAGTTCATGCTCGTTCAAAAACTAAGCAAACCAGAAATAAGAAGCGTCATCATTTTTACAAAACTCAAATATAATTCAGTTAAACAAAGTAAGCAAGAAGATTTTCCAAAAAATCAAGCAAGCAGTTTTGCTTTTCAACACAGTATTGGTTCTCTGTTCCAAAACTTCTTTCTACAAGTGAGTAAACATATTTTTTTTAAAAACTTGAATCCGTGCATTCAGATTTATAAATAATTTTGTGCTTTATTTGTATATTTTCAAGTAGGTAGCTCTGTATATATTTATGATTGTACTGTGTATTATTGTATGGCATGTTCTTTTCTGGTTACAGAGCAAAGTAAACTAGAAAAAAATTAATACATCTTCATACAAACATTATTAAGCTTAGGGTTTTAAACAAAATAAGTTTGTTTAAACTTAAAGTATGGCCTAGAATTTGTTTAAAGCTTAATAGTGAAGTTTTGACTCTGTAAAATTCAGTTTTACAGTAAAAAGACGAACCCATGATAAATTCGAATATTTTAAACCATCGATTCAATTACACAACTTGAATCAACATTCGAAAATAGGATTTTTAAAACAAAAAAGGGAATTATTAGTTAAGAATACTAGGAGCAGTTCATAGATGAACTGGAAATGCATTTTGATCAATTTCTGGTGACCGAAGAATTTTTGGATGTTGAAATTTTGCACAAAGCTAGCTTGGCCATCGATGAAGTTGAGAAAATTGTTAAATGATTTTTCTATTGCAAGAGATGTTAGAACGAGGCAAGATTAGGGTTTAATGCTCGAGTTTTGTCGTGGTCAGAAACGAGGTGATTTCGTCACCTCTGATTGATCGAGCCGCACGAAATTCTAGGGAATGGTAGAATGGAGGAATGATGTGGTGAGGCCGGAGTTGTATCGCCTCCGGTGGACGGTGTGAGTGAGGCAAAGCGAATTGCTGGGTGGAGTCAGGTTACAGTTTTCTAATGGAAGGCAAAATCGCGATCCGGAAATTTTTGCATCGAGTTGATCCTTGTTTTCGATTGTAGTGATAGTTCGTGACTCGCTGGAGGTACCGTGGTTCGCCAGAACGCCGGCGAGGTGTCGTGCACCTGCACGACCGTGAGACGGTGTCAGGGAGTTTGGTCGTGAGCAACTCGAGTTGATGCTCGAGAAAATGAATGGGCTGCTTCGGGTTGGACCTGAGTGCGCGGGTGTTTCCTGATATTGAAGATTATAACTTAACAAAAAAAAGGGGGAGAAGAAAAGTATGAGAAGAAGAAAGAGAGGGGACTCGGGGAAATGGGAAGGAAACTCGAGTTTTAACTCGAGTGGACCTAGGGATTTGCTCGGGTAGGGTTTTCAAAGGCTAAGTATAATGAAAATTTGAAGTTAATCATCTTATACAAGTTTAAGAATTTATGAATTAATTAAGGTCTGAAGTTGAAGATAAGAATTTATTTTAAGACGTAATTAATTAAGTTAATTCTTTAGAAATGTTTTAAATCTTAATTAATACTTTAATTAAGTAGTTAATTGAAGATAAGTGTTGAAATTTAATTAACATTAAAGTTTTTAAGTTAGTAATAATTTAATTTCAAGATTTTTAAGGAAGATTTTAAAATGTTAATTAAGATGAATAATTATTATTAATTAATTGTTTGAAAAGGGTATTTAAGAATGATTAATTAATTTATAATTGTAATTAACTAAATAATAAGAAATGTATCCATTTGTAATTAAAGATTGGTTAACTAATGATTAAGTGTTTAATTAATTTGTAATTGGGAATTGTAAATTAGCTAATTAAAGTTAATTAATAAATAATTAGTAGTTAATTAATTAGGTAATTAATTAAGGATTAATGATAAATTAATTAGTAATTAATGATTAATTAATTAATAATTAAGGAGTAATGAATTAAGTAATTAAGGTTTAATAAATTTATTAAGAAGTAATTAATTAAATAAATGGTATGAAATAAAATAATTAATTAATGATTTATCAAGCAGGATTAAAGATGTTTGCTTATGGATGATTGTATAAGTAGAATATCTGATTTTGTGATATCTATTTGGTGATATTCTGTGGTACTCTGTGATATATTCTGGATATATCTGTGATGTTTGAGTATGATTTATCTGTGATAAATGCTATGTGAATTCAAAGTGTTGAATTAAATTGTTTAAACCATTAAACAACTTGGCATTTAAAATGACGTTTGGATTTCGATGAGACCGGGATCGGGTTTGCTATATTACAGCATGATAGGGGGTTCTCGCTTTGCGTTAGGTGACGAACGAGAGACTCTTACCTCTACATGTCCCCGGGGGTAGTATAAGGCCTTTTGGGGTTGGTTGCGAGTCGAGAGGCTGGCCATAAAAGCAAACGCGAGGTATCACTGTAAGTCACGGCGGGGCTGGGATGGTTGAAAAGCCCAGTTGTGGTCGCTGTCGATGGTTGAAAGAGCGAGGTTGAGATAATACCTAGGCTCTGGAGTAATATCTATCTTGAGAGTGCATATTTGTATTTTTATATAACTATATACCTTTCTAAATTTATTGAGTTACCTGTCCAGATTAAAAACATGAGTTCTGGAAGGAGATGCAGAGGTAGGGGCAGTACCTCGACTGATAATGGACG
Source organism: Allium cepa (assembly GCA_030765085.1). NCBI lineage: Eukaryota > Viridiplantae > Streptophyta > Magnoliopsida > Asparagales > Amaryllidaceae > Allium > Allium cepa. The sequence goes on along the minus strand of CM060941.1, from coordinate 292,123,433 downwards.
AAGTCAAACTGCTAGTGAGACTGTAGATCCAGTACCGCCTCAGGTTAGTTTTGCCGTTTTATGCAAAGACTTCACCAACCTTGGAGGTAAACCATTTGAAGGGTCAGAATCGATATTTGAGGTCCAAGCTTGGCTACGCTCGTGTGAGCGGATCTTTAAGAGTATGAAATTGTCTGATGAGCGGAAAAGGGAAATGACTTCATGACAATTACAGGAAGGCGCTGCAGCCTGGTGGGATGCAGCGACAACAAATATATCTGAGGACGACATTTCTTGGGAAAGATTTAAAGAGTTATTTGAGGAGAAATTCATGCCACCAGCAGGGAAAACTCGTCTGTATCGGGATTTTCTGAATTTGAAGCAGGGAAGCTTGACTATAACAGAGTATGAGACTAAATTCAATGAACTTTCTTGCTATGGACCAGGGCTCATTGATACTCCCCTAGAAAAGAACGAAATATTTGTGCAAGGCTTGAGGCCATAATTTCATGAAAAGATGACGGCGCATTTGAAAGGATCTTTTGTTGGATTAATTGATATGATTCTGAGATATGAGGATTTGATGAACAAGAAATCAGTGGCACCAGTAGCAGCATCGGGAGAGAATTTTGCTAATCCAAATAAGAAGAAGTTCAATTCCAATTGGAGGAAGCAGAACAAGAAGAAGACTGAAAGTAATAACAGACCTTGCAAATGCTATATATGTCAACAAGAAGGTCACTTGTCGAATAAGTGTCCTAGGAAAGGATTTCAGCAGCAGCAGCAACAGTCGCATCAAAGTGGACCGAGTTCGGCTTTGGTTCAGAAATCTTTATGCTTCAATTGCCACCAACCAGGTCACATGATCAAGGATTGCTCGCTACTTTATAAAGCTCAGCAGAATAAGGTATTTGCTTTGGAAGGTGCATCATCTACTTCATCTAAAGGCAAGGGAGTATTGAAAGGTACATTACTTTTAGATGACACGTATATTAAAGTTTTATTTGATTCAGGTGCTTCTTTGAGTTTTATTTCTTTGGAATCTGTAGAGAAGTTCTTTCTTACCCATAGGACTGTAGACTGTCCCATCTTTGTATCTAATCCTATAGGAGGGGTAACCAAATTAGATATGATCTGTAAGGATTTGAAGATTTTCTATCTATCCCATAGTTTTTCTTGTGACCCTTATGTGTTGGATTTTAAGGGATTTGACCTTATATTGGGGATGAATTGACTTGATAAGTATAAGGCTGTCCTGAATTGTGATGAGAGAACGTTTCACTGGAAACCGATCTGGGTAGAATTGCTAGAGTGACGTGTGATAATTCTGAAATTCACTTGAGTAGTCTTTTACATGGAGTTGAGACTTCTCAAGAGAAGGTTGAAGATATCGATGTAGTCCAAGATTTCCCTGATGTATCCAAGAAAGTCAAATGTTTACCTCCGCATCGAGAGATAGAGTTTTGCATTGATTTGGTTACAGGAGCAGTACCAGTGATTCAGCCTAGCAGGAGGATGACTTCTAGAGAGAGGGAGGAGTTAGTTAAGCAGACTCAGGATCTTTTGGAGAAAGGATTGATTATGCCCAGTTTTTCTTGTTGGGGTTCTGCTGCGGTGTTTGTCACCAAATCGGGTGGATCGCTAAGATTCTGTGTTGACTATCGAGAGTTAAACAAAGTGACCATTCGAAATAAATACCCTCTTCCTCGTATTGATGATCTCTTTGACCAGCTGAATGGAGCTTCTGTCTTTTCTCAACTGGATTTAGCTTCAGGTTTCCATCAGTTAAGGGTAGCTGAGGACAGTATCCCCTTGACTGCATTTAGGGGACCAAATTGTTTCTATGAGTGGTTGGTTATGCCTTTCGGGTTAACCAACGCTCCTGCCTACTTTGTCGATCTAATGAACCGTGTCTTTCGAGATGTATTGAATAAGTTCTTCTGGCGTTCATTGATGATATTCTGGTCTACTCTAAGTCTGAAGAAGACACAAGCAACATTTGAAAATTGTGTTAGAGACGTTGAGAATGCATGTGTTGAAGGCGAAATTCTTTAAATGCCATTTTTGGAAATCGAAAGTCAAATTTTAGGGCACATTGTTTCTGGAGAAGATATCTCTATAGATACAGCGAAGGTTGAGACTATTCTGGAGTAGAAGCAACCACAGACACCGACTGAAGTTCTAGTTTTCTGGGATTAGCTGGCTACTACAGGAAGTTTATCAAGTATTATTCCAAGATTTTTTATATTTGACCAAGTTGACAAGGAAGGGAGCTAAATTCAAATGGACACCCCAGTGCGAAGAAGCTTTCCAGGAGTTGAAGACGAGGCTAACTAGTGCACCTGTGCTAGCTATTCCGGATGGGAAGAGCAAATTTGAGGTTTATCCAGATGCTTGTATAATTGGATTGGGAGCAGTTTTGATGCAGAATGAAAGAGTAATTGCGTATGCGAGTCGGCAATTAAAGCCACATGAAAAGAACTACGCTACGCACGATCTTGAGTTGTTAGCCATTGTTTTTGCTTTAAAGATCTGGAGGCACTATCTTTTGGGAGAGAAGTTTGAGTTATTCACGGATCATAAACCGTTGAAATATCTTTTCTCTCAAAAGGATCTTAATTTGAGACAACAGAGGTGGGTTGATTTTTTGGCATCATATGATTTGAATATTCTGTATACCCCGGGAAAGACGAATGTTGTGGCTGATGCTCTTAGCAGGAATGCAATTCTGTCTCTTTTGGAAGTTGTTCCGTCTCTCCAGGAAAGAATGGTAAGCAAGCAAATGGAGGATAGATCTTTTGAAGAACTAATTCTTGGAATTAAGGATGGTTGATATTCGGATTTCAAGGTGGACGATCAAGGTGCTTTGAGGTTTAATGGTCGTTTGTGTATACCTAATATAGATGGATTGAGGCAAGAAGTCTTAACTGAGTGTCATCGCTCCAGACTGAATATTCACCCAGGAATATCTAAAATGTATAAAGACATGAGAAGAGTTTTCTGGTAGCCGGGCATGAAGAGGGATGTAGCTGCTTTTGTCAATAGCTGTGCTATCTGCCAACAAGTTAAAGGAGATCAACAGAAGTCGGCAGGTTTGTTGCAACTTTTGGAAATCCCGATGTGGAAGTGGGAGATGATTTCGATGGATTTCATCGACGGTTTGCCTAGAACCAGGAAAGGAAACGAAGGAATATGGGTGATTGTGGATCGTCTAACTAAAAGCGTCTATTTCATACCGGTTAAGGCAACTCAGACTGCAGCTTCTCTAGCAGAGATTTTCTTGAGGGAGATAGTCAGATTGCGTGGTGTTCCAGTTAGTATAGTAAGTGATCGAGATCCTTTCTTCACCAACAAACTCTAGGAGGCTTTGCAATCAGCTATGAGAACGAGTTTGAGATTGAGTACAACCTATCATCCAAAGACGGACAAACGGAAAGACTTAACCGAATTCTATAGGATATGTTGCGAGCTTGTGTATTGGATTTTGGAGGATATTGGTAAGACCATCTTCATCTAGTGGAATTCTCATATAATAACAGTTACCAGGCGAGTATCAAGATGGCTTCTTATGAAGCTTTATATGGAAGACCGTGTAGATCTCCATCCTGTTGGATAGAGTCAAAAGATCATCTTGTGCTTGGACTAGATTTGACTCGTGAAGCTTCTGCGAAAGTTGAGCTTATCAAGAAGAGAATGAAAGCTGCTCAGGATCGTCAAAAGAAATATGCAGATAAAAGGCGAAGACAATTGGAATTTGAGATCGGAGATTTAGTCTTTGTCAAAGTTTCCCCGATCAAAGGAGCTATTAAATTTGGAAAGACGGGAAAACTTGCCTCGAGATATATTGAACCATTCCGAGTGCTGGAAAGGATTGATGCTGTAGCTTACAGAATTGAATTACCAGAACGGATGTCTAGAATTCATAATGTATTTCATGTATCCCATGTAAGGAAGTTTGTTCATGATCCATCACTGGTTGTGGAACCAGTAGTTCAGGAAGATTCGGAGGTCGAGCCAAACTTGACTGGTCAGGAATTCCGTTTGGATTGTTGATCAAGACGAGAGTCAACTCAGGAGCAAAGTAGTAAAGCTCGTCAAAGTGCAGTGGAGCGCGGATCTCAGAGATTGTACCTGGGAAACTCTGGATAGTTTTAGGAAAGCCTATCCGGATTTGTGTCCGGACAGCTAGTGATGTTTGTTAGGATAGACTGTTTGGTTGATTGTTAATGTATGGATGATATGTATGCTTGGATTGTTGATATAAAAGCTTTTGAATTATCTTTTGCTTTAAATTTTGGGGACGAAATTCTTTTAAGGGGGGAGGAATGTGACGACCCGAGATTTTGGCAATATTATTTTAATAAGCATTTAATCTAATTAAATAAAGTACAAGCTTATCATTTTAAAAACAAGGATTTATGTTTCAAATAAAAATAAAGTATATGATTATAATTAAGCATTGGTGGTTTAAGCTTAAAATAGAAATAAAATAAAAATAAGGATTTATTGAAAAAATATAAATAAATATATAAGGTAACTTATATGTTTTTTGAAAACATAAGTAAACACCTAAGGAAATTCTACAATATACACACACACACACACACACTATGAAATACATATGTGAAAGAATAGAAATAAAAAGTATATAAGTGGTTATTTGTGCATATGCAACATAAGTTAAACCAATACAAATAACTAAAACAATTTTATATTAAGCAAAGCAAATCAGACAAGAATGTTTGCTGTGAATTTAGATATGCAAGGCAAAAATAAATATCTATGTACAAAACAAAATCAAATGGAATAAGTATGTAAACATAGATGGAGACATTTGCATTAAATGATATCATTTCTAGCACAAAAACAAGTCATTTCGTAACCCTTAAAAATCATTTCAATTTTCAGAAGAAAAAAAAACTTTGACCAAAGTATTGAAAACAGAGAAAAACTTGTACCAGAAGACACCTATCCTGTAAAATCTGTTTTCTTTATATATACATCTATTTTAGTTCCTGCTCGTTCAAAAACTAAGCAAACCAGAAATAAGAAGCATCATCATTTTTACAAAACTCAAATATAATTCAGTTAAACAAAGTAAGCAAGAAGATTTTCCAGAAAATCAAGCTAGCAGTTTTGCTTTTCAACACAGTATTGGTTCTCTGTTACAAAACTTCTTTCTACAAGTGAGAAAACATATTTTGTTTTAAAACTTGAATATGTGCATTCAGATTTATAAATAATTTTGTGCTTTACCTGTATATTTTCAAGTAGGTACCTCTGTATATATTTATGATTGTACTGTGTATTATTGTATGGCCTGTTCTTCTTTTCTGGTTACAGAGCAAAGTAAACTAGAAAAAATATAATACATCTTCATACAAACATTATTAAGCTTAGGGTTTTAAACAAAATAAGTTTGTTTAAACTTAAAGTATGGCCTAGAATTTGTTTAAAGCTTAATGGTGAAGTTTTGACTCTGTAAAATTCAGTTTTACAGTGAAAAGATGAACCCATGATAAATTCGAATATTTTAAACCATCGATTCAATTACACAACTTGAATCAACATTCGAAAATAGGATTTTTAAAACAAGAATGAGAATTTTTAGTTAAGAATACTAGGAGCAGTTCATAGATGAACTGGAAATGCATTTTGATCAATTTCTGGTGACCGAAGAATTTTTGGATGTTGAAATTTTGCACGAAGCTAGTTTGGCCATCGATGAAGTTGAGAAAATTGTTAAATGATTTTTCTATTGCAAGAGATGTTAGAACGAGGCAAGATTAGGGTTTAATGCTCGAGTTTTGTCGTGGTCAGAAACGAGGTGATTTCGTCACCTCTGGTTGATCGAGCCGCACGAAATTCTAGGGAATGGTAGAATGGAGGATTGACGTGGTGAGGTCGGAGTTGTATCGCCTCCGGTAGACGGTGTGAGAGGCAAAGCGAATTGCTGGGTGGAGTCAGGTTAGAGTTTTCGAATGAAAGGCAAAATCGCGATCTGGAAATTTGCATCGAGTTGATCCTTGTTTTCGATTGTAGTGATAGTTCGAGACTCGCTGGAGGTACCGTGGTTCGCCAGAACGCCGGCGAGGTGTTGTGCACGTGCACGACCGTGAGATGGTGTCAGGGAGTTTGGTCGTGAGCAACTCGAGTTGATGCTCGAGAAAATGAATGGGCTGCTTCGGGTTGGACCTGAGTGCGTGAGTGTTTCCTGATTTTGAAGATTATAACTTACCAAAAAAAAGGGGAGAAGAAAAGTATGAGAAGAAGAAAGAGAGGACTCGGGGAAATGGGAAGGAAATTCGAGTTTAAACTCGAGTGAACCTAGGGATTTGCTCGGGTAGGGTTTTCGAAGGCCAAGTATAATGAAAATTTGAAGTTAATCATCTTATACAAGTTTAAGAATTTATGAATTAATTAAGGTCTGAAGTTGAAGAAGATAATTTATTTTAAGACATAATTAATTAAGTTAATTCTTTAGAAATGTTTTAAATCTTAATTAATACTTTAATTAAGTAGTTAATTGAAGATAAGTGTTGAAATTTAATTAACATTAAAGTTTTTAAGTTGGTAATAATTTAATTTCAAGATTTTTAAGGAAGATTTTAAAATGTTAATGAAGATGAATAATTATTATTAATTAATTGTTTGAAAAGGGTATTTAAGAATGATTAATTAATTTATAATTGTAATTAACTAAATAATAAGAAATGTATCCATTTGTAATTAAAGATTGGTTAACTAATGATTAAGTGTTTAATTAATTTGTAATTGAGAATTGTAAATTAGCTAATTAAAGTTAATTAGTAAATAATTAGTAGTTAATTAATTAAGTAATTAATTAAGGATTAATGATAAATTAATTTGTAATTAATGATTAATTAATTAATAATTAAGGAGTAATGAATTAAGTAATTAAGGTTTAATAAATTTATTAAGAAGTAATTAATTAATTAAATGGTATGAAATGAAATAATTAATTAATGATTTATCGAGCAGGATTAAAGATGCTTGCTTATGGACGACTGTATAAGTAGAATATCTGATTTTGTGATATCTATTTGGTGATACTGTGATATTCTGTGATATATTCTGGATATATCTGTGATGTTTGAGTATGATTTTTTGTGAATTCAAAGTGTTGAATTAAATTGTTTAAACTATTAAACAACTTGGCCTTTAAAATGACGTTTGGATTTCGATGAGACCGGGATCGGGTGTCAATTATGATTATCCGAAAACCACATCGATCCAAATTAAACGATAGATCGTGACATCTCCAAGTGAAGATCGAGATGGTGTTTTAGAGTGCAAGGGTTATCGTCGTTAACTCTGAGTATAACGAGATAATGCCTCTGTTTCATTCGAACCCGTAACGAACTTGTATGGATTGAATGCTTTCAGAACATCGTTAGGTGGATGATGAGGATTCTAAGAGATGTGTTTTCTAAAGGTAATCGCAGCCTCAAGCCTCATCAACCGGGAATGGCTAAAACAGGGGAGGTGCAACAAGGTTAGGTGGGTAGCACCCAAGCAGGACGATGTATACCCCTGTCTAGATGTCCCTTTATTTCGGCTGTGTGGACAGTTGTTGACCACAACTGCGGGGTTATCTTGTTCGGGACTGTTTAGTAAGGAATGGTTCTGGCCTTGTGTTGTAGGGGGTCGGGAGTGATCCTCTGTACGGTGATCTAGGCCCCGTACTGTGACGGACGGTACCCCAGTCATTGTATGGAATCCAATCTCAAATAAGCGCCGTACGTTTTGATTGTGCCCAACTATGTTGGAATGTGAGATGTAAGCATTTCAGCTATTTCTGTATTTTATTTGAAAATCCTAGACACTATTATAATATCACCGGATTTCCTATAAAATGTTTTGGTTAGCGTAAGGTAAAAACTTACCCGTGTTTATGTGTGGGAAGTCTTACGTGATACCTTTAATTTCAAATGGTTTTCAAAGTTAAACAACTTTAACTCGTTTACTCACACCAGACCCATGTCTGACACGAAGTTTATTTTTGTTTTCCATAAACTCTTGGGTACTCAATTTTTTATGAGTAGCCAAGTGATAGGTTTTGGATTGTTGGAATCTGAAGGAGCTTGGAGCAGGAGGCAGACGTATCTATCTATCTAGTTCCGCTGTGTTAGTTGATATATGTTGTATTTTAGGATGTATGTAGTGACAGATATATATAACTGTCTTGTTTGAATGATGTTGTGTAACTCTGATATATGTAAAACTATGTAATAGTTATGCGATGTATTATATTTTGATCCGTTTCCGCTGTGAGATTCTGATGTTGTTATTCTTTCTTTCTATCTTTTCTATTTCTATCTCTTTCTTTTCTTATTGATGATACGTCTTTCTATGGATAGATAGGCGGGTCGTCACATCTTCTAAGGATCCGTTAAACTATCTACTATGTAGTAATATACGCTATTATAATAGTGTCTACAGTAAAGTATAATATAAATTAAAAATGGCGTTAAGGCTTTACATTTTCCACCTTAACACACTTTTATATTCGTACAGTCTATACAGTACCGTGATCTCCCCCGTACTGGGCGTCGTCAGAGGGCACTCCATAGGTATGGTACAAAAACAAAATCGTATAAGGCGCGCTAAGGTAGGTGACACGGCACACAAGGCAATGCAATGACAGATATACCAATTACGCATCCGGACTGGTGGTAACGCGTAGCAGCTACTACTGCCCACCTCGAGCCACACCCCCTAAATCAAAATCAAAAGTGGTCACCAAATCAATCAAAAGTCAGAGTATAATATCGAAGGAGTGTGTCCGATAAGAGGGGATACCTCCTTGGCCCGAGAATCGCTCATGTTTTAACCACCTTATGCCAACTCACGGGAGTCGGGTCCATGTTCATACCTCAATAGAACACCGCCGCCATCTTACTTTATTCTGGAATCTCCACCGCGTATACGGTTGTCAAAGTGGTTTTCGGAGTTGGCAGAGAGTATGACAACTTCCGGTCCCGGTCTCTTTAACAACCAAAAGTTATTATAACAACATAATAGTTTGAAACTTAAAACCCAACATATCATTGCCCTTTCAAAAACCATATAAATACGATATCATTTCCATTTCAGAACCAAATAAGATATCATTTCTATTTCAAATACATCCATTTTCCAAAGCCATGACATTTTCAAAGTTATAACACTTTCAAATCATAATAGTTTGAAACTCATAACTTTGAAACATAACTTCCACCACTTAAATGGTTTAAATATTAAAATACTTTATATAATAAAATAGCTTCTTCAATTTCACAAATCAATTCCAAAACAACTCGAATTTTTAAATTTTAAATTTAACCAAATCCCAAATCATGCATTTCAATAAGATTTAGTTTCCAAATAAACTATTCCAAATTTTATCAATTTCAAAACAGATTTGATCCGTAGAGTAAACCATTTCAAATTCAATATATTTCAAACATTAAGTATTCAAAAATTTCAAAACTAAGTTTGGTGATTACGATTCAACAATTTAGTTTCTATTATTTAGTTTTGAAATATTTTACATAATAAATCCATTATCTTTTAAATGAACTCAAATTACAAAAAACTAAATATTTCCTTCAATTTATTTATATTTGAAATATTCATTCAATCCACCTTAAACCAAAATCGAGTTATAAAATCATACCTTCTAAAATTTCAAATTTAAATAAATTTCACATCAAGCTTATTTGAGTTTGATTCTTAATTAAATTCGATTTCAAATAAAACTCAAATTTATCTTCCAACCTTAATTTACTTAAATCATTATAAACTCTATATTAAAATATAATTTATATACTTAACCATATTATCTTTAATAGAAATCAAACTAATTATTAAGCTTATTCTATATTAAAACAAATTATACATAGCTTAAAAATCAAGGATAAACTAACATTTATAATATCTAAAATCAATATTTATCTAAAACCATGTATTTCTTTACAAAACCATAGCAATCATTTCAAAATATTTTTTATATATAGACCACGGTGTCTGTATATAATTTTCTATCCAATGGTCAAGTGATACAGATACTTATCATTTCAATCCATAATTTAAAATATAAATACGGTTATATATCATTTCAAACCACAATCCCGAATGAAATAAAAATCCATAACAGCTTGCAGTTTATAACAATATAAAACACAACATCCATTCATCCAATATCAATCATCAAACATTTATCACAATCATCATCCAATTCAATCAATAACATCAATATAGAACATATAATAAATAACATGTATTTACTCGCAGTTTATATTCAATAATAAATTAAATAACTATTTTATCCAAATAAATTCAAATAAATTGAGAGGATGATTCAAATTATGCCAAACAGTCGTAAATAAATTTCTAATCACATCATAAATCAATTTAACAAACATAAGAAAATTTTGAAGTTGTGAGTGAGTTAAAACACTCACCTTTTGAATTTAAATTGAATTTAAACCCAAAATTTGAACAGTCTCCGAATTCATCCAAACCAGCGTCAAACTGTCCGGAATTTCAATACGATCCGAGCGAATAAAACCACATGAAAAATCGACCTCGTATGTAAAAGTTATTGACATTAGAAGTTATATGGTTTTAAAAAATATATAAACAAACAAAACAAAAAAAACGACGAATAAGCACCTGCCACGTGGCTCTTCCCTCTGAAACCCTACAGGCTATAGAACCTCACGCTCAACTTAGCCACCATCGTTCGATCGTTCATCGCGCCGCCTCTGGCCATCATTGGCCGCGCTGACCACCACCATATTGCTCGCCTCCACCAGCGCCTCCCTTCGCCACCACCCCGATATCACCTAGCAACTCTGATCGAGCCCAAACACGAGCCGTGACCACCCATAAACGAAACCCTAATCGAATTTCTGGCGTCGTTCTGACCATCAATACCACCTGCGAACCCCTCCGATGAACAACACTCGGCCCCCTCAACAACACGCTGCCTTCAAATTGACGATCCGTGGAAGTTGATCGTCGTGTGATGAACGGTCGATGATTGATCATCGATTTCTGGGCAACCGATGATTCAAATTAAAAACGAATCTCAAATCTAAGATGCGCTCATTAAGAGCTTCAGATCGATATAAATTTGATATTATTTGAGGAGTTTGAATTTTTGTTGTTGGATTTTGAATTGGAATTGAATTGAAAAATTTAGGGTTTACAGCCATTGAGGAAGAGGAGTAACAGAAGTTTCTGTATGTACAGAAATGAGAAATAGAAAGGCTGCTAGGTTTATAACCGGATATTTATAGACAAATCTGAAAATAGAATTGATGGACAAGATTGACCTACACGTTGAATGACAAAATGGCCCAAAAAGCCCGTTTCGACTCTGTAACGAAATTGGGTTAACCCATATATCAAAATATTTGTTTTCAAATATTCTAAAAATCAAAGGAACATGTTTCAAGCCCAAATTTCATCGTATGAAGTAGTTATGCTAAAATCAAGTTATTTCAAATTGATTTCAATTTCATTGATTTCTAGACGTTTCAAGCCCGTACGGTCAAACGACAAGCCTGATCGTTATGAAACTTGAAATCCTGCAATAATTCACCGTTACAGATCCGACGAAACCGGTTTCATCAAAATCCGAGTCAGTGGCCAAAATGGCTATATTTCAGTTAATTAAATAAATTAATATTAAATTAATTAATCACTTCTTCAATTCAAATTTAATTATTTACCATTTCTATCATTTCTGATCACAAATAAACTTCTAATTCATTAACCAAAATTTCTATATCAATCAAATAAGGATTTATTGCAAAATTTATAGTGTTTACCTTCGATTTAAGTAAATTCAAATAAATTATATTTTTATTTTCAATTAAATTAATACAATTTGTATTCAATCTCTTTATTCAATAAATCATCATCCTATGGATAAATTTAACATTAGTATATCCAATTACCTTAATATTTTTACAGTCGTCAACTAAATTCATATTAATGTAGTTTTTAATTACGTTTAATTGCAATGGATTTAGATCTAATTCAATAGATTAAATACATGGGTAAACAATTAATGGTTATCACCATTTGCCTTATTTAATCCCATTGATACTTTATTATCAAACAACAAATATTATAATTACTTATCTAACATTAATTCTATCAAATTGTAATTTATTACGTATTATTTCATCAATAAATATAACTTTGAATTTTTTTCACAATTTTCTAATTACAATCAATTATAACCTTACAATTGGTTTCAATTAATTGGGATTGTACTAACTTAATTATTTATTAACTTGCATTAACATTATTACCTTAATTTACATTCAATTACCATTAACAACGTGTTATTTCATTAGTCATTTAAATAATTACATTTGTTTTCCCATATTCACTTTGTAACCAAAGATAGCCTTTCAATCACCTTATTAAATTTGAATTCCATATCTTATTAATAATTCACTTGAGTTAACGTTGTTACTTTCGTTTTAGTTATCATTTGATTCTCAAATTACAAATTTTTATCTCTACCAGATTTAATTACCAAAATCATATTAAATTAACAAATTTTAAAACATCAAAATTATGGGTCGTTACACTCTTCTCCACTCAAAACTTTTCGTCCCCAAAAAGGAAAAAGAAGGGAAAATGTGAATTGAGTAAACAATACATCTTATTCAAAAATACTAACTTTATAAACAATTAAATTTACAAAATTAATCAATTTGAATAAAATATATTAATTTATAACCATTAAATCTTTTTATACTCAAATTAATTAAGTTTGGAAAACATTTTTCAACGACCAAAATTTACGGAAAATTTCGGCGGAGTCTTCTTTGTACGGAGAGGCTCGGGGGAAAATATAATATTAAATATAACAATATATAACATACATTTTCCAAAATAATATATCCAAATACGGAAAAAATAATATAATAATGCTATAAAACCGTAATCCAAGAACGTACCTATTTGTCGGACAATTAACGTTTATTTTATGAAACCAAAAGCAGTAGCAATTGCTTCATAACTTATATTTCACTTATATAATCCAAAAAGTTAATAATTATATAAGATGAATTATTTAAAGTTGTTTCAACCACTAACAAACGAATCCATTTAAACAACGATCACTTGCAATCATAACATACAACCATCATGTGAAGCCAATAAAATCAACAATCCATATATCCATAGCAAACAAATAAATAGTTATTCGGGTTTAAAACTTTAAATTGTACAGAATGGAAAATAAACTACTAAGTGCACCATTTACTCAACAGTCTTAGATGAAACTAAATAGATTATTCGTACATCCAAATTTTAAAGTATCCTTGCCCAAACAACCATAAGCCAAACACACAATGACCCCAAGCATAGATTAAGTTTATTTTTATTAATTTCATTTCATAGCATTTATTGTTTCATTCCCTTTTCATTTATATATAATGATTTATTTTTTTAATTTACATTTACTTCGTACAAATTTTTATTTCCATCCATCCATTCAGTGTTATTTCTTTTAATTTCATTTACTACTTACAAATATCCATTTCATTTATTCAGGTCATGTCAGTTTTGTAACGACCCATAAATTTTCGATGTTTTAATTTTGTGGTTTTAATATTATTTTATGAGTTAATATTGAAAGAAATAAAATGTTGCAATTTTATAATGGAATAATAACTAAATTTAAACTTAGACAATGTTAATACAAGTTAAGTGTTAACAATCTTAATGAAACTCCAATTCATTGTATCTAAACATGCTATGCTTGGTTATAAAAGTAAATATAAGTAACAAATGTAAACATTTAGTTACTGTACAAAATAGATAGTTAATGGTAATTAAATAAGATCAGTATGGTGTAAGGAATTGCAATATGTGTGGTATTAATGGTTACACTGATTTATAGTGGGATGTGAAAGGTAATAAATTAATGTTGTTTTGATAATAAACATTTCTTAATGATTTTTAATTTCGTAACGGAAGAGTGAATGAGAATTTATGGAAAACATAAATTTATTTTTAAGTAAACAAGAGTATATATTGAACAAATTTATGATAATTGGATAATGCAGTGTTAATGGAAATTAATTAGTGTTATATATGGAATTTATACCTAGGTGGGTAGTAAACTTATAAATGAAAGAAGTAGGTGACCATTTATTTAGGTTATCTATTCATTTAGTATGATAAATAAAAAATATTTGGGAACCAGATCTCAATTAAGGGAAATTAAGTTGTACGTTAATTTGAAATAAAATCTAATAAATATTACATTAATATGGGATGTAGTACAAATGGTTAGGAATTGTCAAATTTGGTAAAAAAGGATTTGACTTAGGAAATTTTGTTAATTTAGTTGAAAACCTTAATAATACGCGTAATTGACAAGATTCACAATTTTAGGTATAACCGTTGATACAAATCTAAGATGTATATATAAATATTAATGTAATGAAATATGAAACAATGTTAACTATGTTAGTTGAGTAATAATTGAGTGAATATTAAGTTGTAATCGAATAAAATCAAATTTATTGGAATTAATTTGCAATTAATTGGATTAATTGCAGTTGACATTTGAACACTGTATTTACTGGAAAAATTGACACTAAAATTATATGTGAATTTGCTTTTAGCTATATTAAGTATATAAGGGATTAAAAATGACAAAAATCTACTAGTTTATAATTTGTGCATACCCCATTTATTGAAACAGATGGTAAAGTTTAATTGATTGAAATCAGCAAATTGGAAAATAAATTCAATTGATGAAATAATACGCAGTACAATGTAATTTGACATAATCAATGTTAGGTAAGAAATTTTATTTTTGTCAATTGATAATAGGGTATGAATGGGAGTAGATTTGGCTTATTGTGATAACTATTAATTGTTTACCTATGTATATAATTTAGTGAATTAGATCTAAATCCATTGAAATAAACGTAATTAATCACTACGTTGATATAAATTTAGTTGATTACTGGAAAATATTAGGGAATTGGATTTACAGTAGTGTATAATGTACCCATAAGATAATGATTGACTGAATTTAAAAGAATGGAAAGTAAGATTTTTAATTTAATTGAAGTGTAGAAAAATTCAATAATTGGATTTATGGCAAATAAATGAAATTTAACACTTATTTTTTACGTTAATAGAAAGTTAGATGGAATGTAAGAATATTATGATAGTTTGCAAATTCAATGAAATTTTTTATCCGTTTAAGAATAGTGAATTGAATAATAGATATGAAACAAAATAATTATACCATAAGAAGAATGTATTGAAAATAAATGGAAAGCTAATTTCATTGAAAATTTTGGAAGATTTAATGTATAATCTATAAACAATTGAAATAGAAGTTAAAGCTTTGAAAGTGTGGAATTTGCAACATCTAATCCATACGAGGAATCTTTAAATTAAAAGGAAAGAGAACTTAATTGAAATTTATGGCAATTAATATAAGAAACGTACATTTTTGGGTTAAATAGAAAGAGCATTTTTAATGAAAATAAAAGAACAGTTTGAGAAAAATAAAATGAACGTTTTATTTTAAAGATAAGTAAAATTTTATAAAAAAGGAAAATTTTGAATTTTGAAACAGCATTTTACATTCATTTTGTAACAATCAGAGGCAGTATAGAAGTGATTTTAATGCTAACTTTATGTTTTAAAGTAAATTAAATATTTTGAATCGTGATTGCGCGCTGAGAAAAACGCCGTTTTTAAATTTGAACTTCCAGTCTCGGTTCATCTTTTATTGTGTGCAACGGCGGTCCCCAGTGGCATTAATTGGGGTGTTACATTTTATTTAATGTGTGTTAATAAAATTTAATTGGGTGTTAATAAGGTGTATGTTTAGGGTTAATAGAAATTAATTTAGCGGAGTAGACGTTTTGAAATTGGATCTCAAAGTTTTAGTACAACTGGTCCATTTGTTACTTTAATTTATTCGTTACCACCTCTTTGTTTGAAATGTATAAATTTTCATTTTTGCTACCTGAAGCATTCATTTCATTGGTTCCATCCTCCATTAGCCTCATTTCAATTTTCCAATCTCACTGAACTTCATTATGCAAACATGACCCTATTTCATTTTCTCCCTCACCTGCTTGCAACACTTTTTCCTAATCCTTCTTGAAGCTTTGAGTTGCGTGAAAGCCTCTCCACCTCACCCAAGCCTTGCCACCACCTTGTTAGCAGGTACCCTAGTCGCCTCATCCCAAAACGTGAAATTTGGTATTTATTTTGTTTATATTAATATCACTATATATATACACTTTATTATGGCAATGGTCATCTTATAACTTGAATAACTTCCGCATACAATGTCCGATTTACGCACGATTTTTTTTGTTAGGACCGTATTGAGATTTATGACATTTTGACGCTAGTTTGGGCAGATTCTGAGGCTGTTGAATTTTTGGGTTTAAATTGGATTTTAATTCAATTTAAATCCAAAAGGTGAGTGTTTTAACCCACTCACAACTTCAAAGTTTTCTTATGTTTGTTAAATTGATTTAAGATATGAGTAGAAATTTATTTATGACTGTTTTGCATATTTTATTCATCATCTCAGTTAAATCACATTTATTTAATTTAACTGTTAATTAATTTTATTATTGCATATAAATTGACAGTTAAAATTTATTTATTTTGCATATAAATTGCTAGTTAAACAGTTTATTTATTTATTTTTTTGAATATAAACTGTTCGTTGATACCTGTTATATTTTATATGCTATCTATTGATGTTTGTTTAAATTGATGATGATTGAAATAAATTGGTTGATGATTGATATTGGGTGAATGGATGATGTGTTCTATATTATATAAAGTGCAAGTTATTATGCATTTTCATTTCATTCGGGATTGCGGTTTGAAATGATATACAACCACATTTTTTATTTTTAAATTGCGGATTTGAAATGATAAATATCCGTATCACTTGATCATAGGATAGAAAATTATATACAGGCACCGCGGTCTATGTATATAAATTATTTTGAAATAATTTCCATGGTTTGGATAAGATACGGTTTAATAAATATTAAATTTGGATATTATATAAATATATTTTACATATACATATATAGTTAAATTTTTGAATTTAAGCTATGTTTAAATCGGTTAAATAAAAATAAATAAGTTGAACAATGGAGTTTGATTATTTATGTTAAATGGTTAAGTACATGTTTAAGATATCGTATGTATATATAGAGTTTTAATAATTTAAATCAGTTAAGATTGTGAGGTAAATTGGAAATTTATTTGATGGAACTTGTTTAAAAACTTCTCTCCATAAGTTGATGTAAACTTATTAAAATTGAAAATTTTAAAGGTATGATATTTATAACTGGATTTTTATTCAAGATAAATTAAACGAATATTTCTAGCATAATAAATTGAAGGAAATATTTAAGTTGTTAGTATTTGGAATTTCAATTTAAATGACTTTGATCTATTATGTAAACATTTCAAAACTAAATAATAGGACAATGAATTTGTGAATATAAATTTCCAACCTTAAGTTTTGAAATCGTTAAATACTAAAAGTTTAGAAATATATTGAAATTGAAGTGGTTTATTTAAATGAAAGTGAATTCAAAATTTATGGATTTAGACTAAATTTTAAATGAATAAAATTGTGAAGACGCGGAAATTATTTTATAAAGTAATTTTAAATTCAAACTATTTTATTCTATATACCGTTGAATATCCAAACCATTCAAGTTTTAGAAGTATAATTTTAAAGCTATGAGTTTCGAAGTATTATGTTTTGAAAGTTATAATTCAAATGTTTGGTTTCCAGATATTATAAATTTTAAAGCAATATGATTTTGGAAAAGAAATATATTTGAAATAAAATGATATTATATTAATTTGGATTTATAAAAATAATATCAAACGAGTTTGTTTTGAAATGGAAAGGATATCGTAATTATGCGGTTTTGAAATAGATACTTTATTCTGGTTTTGAAAGTATAAACTATTTTTAAAGACCGCGCTGTTATAATAACGTTTGGTTGTTGAAGAGACGGGGATCGGAAGTTGTCATACTCTCTGCCAACTCCGAAAACCACTTTAACAACCGTGTACGCGGTGGAGATTCCAGAATGAAGTAGGCTGGCGGCGACGTTTCCTGTAAGGTAAATACGTGGACCCAACTCGCGTGAGTTGGCATAAGGTGGCTAAAACATGAGCGATTGACGGGTTAATAAGGTAGCACCTTTGATCAGACACTTCCCTTCGATACTATACTCTGACTTTGGATTGATTCGGTGGCCATCTTCACTTTTGATTTCTTTGATTTGGGGGAGTTTGTTCGAGGTGGGCGGTAGCTGCGCGCTACGTGTTACCACCGACCCGGAAGCGTAATTGGTATATCTACCCTGGCATTGCCTAGTTGTGCCGTGTCACCTATCATACCGAGCCTTTTACGAGTTTGGATTTCTCCCGTAGCCCGTGTGGTATCCTCTGATGACTTCCCAATCAGGAGGGACTATGATATTGGATGAACTACTGGGACTATTATTGCGTTAAGGGGGAGATTGGGTAACTCCTTAACGTTATTTAAAAGTAAGTTTATTTTAAAATTAGACACTATTATAATAGCGAAATATACTACATAGTTAATAGTTTAACGGATTCTTAAGAGATGTGAATCCCGAGCATCTTTTAAGTTACTGCACTCATATTTATCCCTGTTGATTTAACTTACATAAGATCTTTTAGTTCCGACTCGAGTGTTTTGTCTTTTCAATTCGTTCGGGTCAGTCCGAACGTTTCAGGATTTGAAGATTTTATTCTGAAGGACGAAGACGAAGATTTGTAGTATTACTATCTACTATATTATTCCACTACACTATTTAATTCCGCTGCATTGGTATTTATTGGTATGTGAACTCTGACATTTATTGTATGAAGAAGAATCAAATGTTTGTAAACAGTTTTATGAACTGTATATTTATTATTATATTTTATCCTTCCGATGTGAGATTCTGTTTAGTTTTTTTCTCTTCTCTGTTTTTCTTATTTACCCCATAACAATCCGTCATATAGTATGGTTTGAATTGGCACGTGTGTCGATTTAAAGCGTGCGAAAAGGCGGGATGTTACAAGTTTTTTTTATTACATTTTATTCATTCATTATTACTTTATTTCATTTATTTACATTCATTTATTCATAGTATTCATGTTTAATTCAATTTCTTAGCATATCAATTCATCTACTTAAGTTTATAATCGTTTATTTATAATACATACCTTTTTATCATATTTAATTAGTAGCATTTCAATTATACATAAGTTTATAACAATATACCATTAATTCTTATTTATTAAAGAATTTCATTGAATACTTTCGTTATTCCAAGTTACTTTTATAATATCCTATTACATTTTCTTATTAAACATTAGAACTTTTAATATTTGGTAAGTTATACATATGCTTTTAAGGATGTACTTGAAAGTTACACAAGTTTATTTTATTTCTTTTAAATTAACTTAATGCTCAATAATGATATCCTTTGTTTCTTAGGTTACAAATTTCAAATTTCTTTTAATTTTGTTTATTACTTAGCACTAACTCTCTTATTTCCTTTAGAGGTTTCAATTGTTAGTTGAATTTAATTTCACTAGACTAATTAAAACTATTAATTAACAGAAACTTAAGAATTTAATACCGGGTTTTATTCAAAATCATTTTAAATAATAGATAAATGTATATACTTGCAACTTATATATCTAATTATATTTTAAACAATTTGAAATTTATATTTTTTTATCAAAATAGATCTATAGTAAAACTACTACAATGGCCTTCCCACTTCGAAACTCGAAAATGAATGTCGATGATGCGTGCACTCATCACCGAAATTATTTTCCAACGACAAAGAGGGGAGTACAGAACTTATGTTTTTCCAAAATTTTCTTTAAAATAATTCTTTCAAATCTTATTGAAATATTTATATCAGAAAATACTTCTAAATAATATTATTATATTCCAAAATCATTTGAAATAAATTTTCAAAACCCCGGAACTTAAGTTCTAAAATTTTCAATCTATTCTTATTTATTTTACTTTTCAAATCCTACCTTAAACTAATATTTATAAATTACCCTACCTAACAACCAATATATTACAACCAAATATATATCATTTATAAAAAATTTATTATATATATAAATATACAATAGGCAAAATTAATTTCATTTACCTATATTTCAAAACAAATATTGTGTCGGTCTGTCCTATTAAGTGTTTAGAAATCCCTATTGATGTCATAGTGTCCTATGCACCAAACAGAATTTATAAATACAAAACGGAACAAATTAACACAAT
Organism: Allium cepa; assembly: GCA_030765085.1. Taxonomy (NCBI): domain Eukaryota; kingdom Viridiplantae; phylum Streptophyta; class Magnoliopsida; order Asparagales; family Amaryllidaceae; genus Allium; species Allium cepa. The sequence continues at coordinate 292,103,080 of CM060941.1, read as the reverse complement.
ATCAAAACCTTTTATAACACTAACAAATACGCTCTCATATATATGTGTGTGTGTGTGTGTGCGCGCGCTCAGCGACTCATCATAGGGTATTACTACCCTATTAATAAAGAGTCAGACCCCACAAAGCTAAGGTTTATCGCTAAACCAAAGCTCTGATACCAAATGTAACATCCCGCCTTTTTGTACGTTTTAAATCGACGATAAACCACACACGTCAGACTCAAACCATACAAAATGGCGGATTGTTATTGGGGTGAATAAGAAAAAGAAAGAAAACAAAATAGAATCTTGCAGCGGAATGACAAAATATAATAATCAAATAACAGTTCATGAAGCTGTTTACAAAACAATTGATCATACTAATACAATATAGAACCAGAGTTATACATACCAGAGAATAACAGATAACAATACAGCGGAACAGTATGAATGTAGTGGAATAATATAATAAATAATAGTAATAAAATCTTCGTCGTCGTCCTCCAGAAATAAAGTTTTCAAATCCTGAAATGCTCAGGCTGACCCGAGCGAATTGAAAAGACAAAACACTCGAGTCAAAACTAAAAGATCTTATGTGAGTTAAATCAACAGAAATAAATATGAGTGGAACGACGTCAGAGATGTTTACGGGATTTGACATCTCCTATCCAGTGTCTAACGTGAGTGCAGTAACTCAAGGGATGCTCGGGATTCACATCTTCTAAGGATCCGTTAAACTATCTACTATATAGTAATATACGCTATTATAATAGTGTCTACAGTAAAGTATAATATAAATTAAAAATAGCGTTAATGTTTTACATTTTCCACCTTAACACACTTTTATATTCGCATAGTCTATACAGTACCGTAATCTCTCCCGTACCGAGCGTCGTCAGATGACACTACATAGGTATGGTACAAAACCAAAATCGTATAAGGCGCGCTAGGGTAGGTGACACGGCACACAAGGCAATGCCAGGGTAGATATACCAATTACGCATCCGGGCTGGTGGTAACGCGTAGCAGCTAATACCGCCCACCTCGAGCCACACCCCCAAAATTAAAATCAAAAGTGGCCACCAAATCAAACCAAAGTCAGAATATAATATCGAAGGAGTGTGTCCGATAATAGGGGCTACCTCCTTGGTCCGAGAATCGCTCATGTTTTAGCCACCTTATGCCAACTCACGGGAGTCGGGTCCACGTTCATACCTCAATAGAACGCCGTCACCATCCTACTTCATTCTGAAATCTCCACCGTGTACACGGTTTTCAAAGTGGTTTTCGGAGTTGGCAGAGAGTATGAAAACTTCCGATCCCGGTCTCTTTAACAACCAAACATTATTATAACACCGCGGTCATTTTAAATAGTTTATACTTAAAAACCAACATATCATTGCCCTTTCAAAAACCATATAAATACGATATCATTTTCATTTCAAAACCAAATAAGATATCATTTCTATTTCAAATATATAACATTTTCAAAGTTATAACACTTCGAAATAAAGCCACTTGAAATATAACACTTTCAAATCATAATAGTTTGAAACTCATAACTTTGAAACATAACTTCCACCACTTAAATGGTTTAAATATTAAAATACTTTATATAATAAAATAGTTTCTTCAATTTCACAAATCAATTCCAAAACAACACGAATTTCTATATTTTAAATTTAACCAAATACCAAATCAAACATTTCAATACGATTCAGTTTCCAAATAAACTATTCCAAATTTTATCGATTTCAAAACAGATTTGATCCACAGAATAAGCCATTTCAGATTCAATATATTTCAAACTTTAAGTATTCAAAAATTTCAAAACTAAGTTTGGTGATTATGATTCAACAATTCAGTTTCTATTATTTAGTTTTGAAATATTTTACATGATAAATCCATTATCTTTTAAATAAACTCAAATTACAAAAAAATAAATATTTCCTTCAATTTATTTATACTTGAAACATTCATTTAATTCACCTTAAACCAAAATCAAGTTATAAAATCATACATTCTAAAATTTCAAATTTAAATAAATTTCACATCAAGCTTATTTGAGTTTAATTCTTAATTAAATTCGATTTCAAATAAATCTCAAATTTATCTTCCAACCTTAATTTATTTAAATAATTATAAACTCTATATTAAAATATAATTTATATACTTAACCATGTTATCTTCAATAAAAATCAAACTTATTATTAAGCTTATTCTATATTAAAAAAAAATATACATAGCCTAAAAATCAAGGATAAAATAACATTTATAATATCTAAAATCAATATTTATCTAAAACCATGTATTTCTTTACAAAACCATAGCAATCATTTCAAAATATTTTTTATATATAGACCACGGTATCTGTATATAATTTTCTATCCTATGGTCAAGTGATACGGATATTTATCATTTCAATCCGTAATTTAAAGTATAAATATGGTTATATATCATTTCAAACCGCAATCCCGAATGAAATAAAAATCCATAACAACTTACAGTTTATAACAATATAAAACACAACATCCATTCATCCAATATCAATCATCAAACATTTATCACAATCATCATCCAATTCAATCAATAACATCAATATAGAACAGATAATAAATAACACGTATTTACTCGCAGTTTATATTCAATAATAAATTAAATAACTATTTTATCCAAATAAATTCAATAAACTGAGATGATGATTCAAAATATGCCAAACAGTCGTAAATAAGTTTCTAATAACATCATAAATCAATTTAACAAACATAAGAAATTTTTAAAGTTGTGAGCGGGTTAAAACACTCACATTTTGAATTTAAATTGAATTTAAATTCAATTTAAACCCAAAATTTGAATAGTCTCCGAATTCGTCCAAACAAGCGTCAAACTGTCCAGAATTTCAATACTATCCGAGTGGAGAAAACCGTGCGAAAAACCGACCTCGTATGTAAAAGTTATTGACGTTAGAAGTTATATGATTTAAAAAAAAATAAACAAACAAAAAACGACGAATAAGCACCTGCCACGTGGCTGCTTCCCTCCGAAACCCTACAGGCTACAGAACCTCACGCTCAACCTAGCCACCATCGTTCGATCGTTCATCGCGCCGCCTCTGGCCATCATTGGCCGCGCCGACCACCAACATATTGCTCGCCTCCACCAGCGCCTCCCTTTGCCACCACCTCGATGACCTAGCAACTCCGATCGAGCCCAAACACGAGCCATCGCCACCCATAAACGAAACCCTAATCGAATTTCTGGCGTCGATCTGACCGTCAATACCACCTGCGAACCCCACCGATGAACAATACTCGGCCCCTCTGCAATACGCTACCCTCAAATCAACGATCCGTGGAAGTTGATCGTCGTGTGATGAACGGTCGAGGATTGATCATCGATTTTTGGGCAACCGATGATTCAAATTGAAAAACGAATCTCAAATCTGAGATGCGCTCATTTAGAGCTTCAGATCGATATAAAATTTAATATTATTTGAGGAGTTTGAATTTTTGTTGTTGGATTTTGAATTGAAATTGAATTGGAAAATTTAGAGTTTACAATCATTGAGGAAGAGGAGCAACAGAAGTTTCTGTACGTACAGAAATGAGAAATAGAAAGGCTGCTAGGGTTTATAACTGGATATTTATAGACAAAGCTGAAAATAGAATAGATGGACAAGATTGACCTACACGTTGAACGATAAAATGACCCAAAAAGCCCGTTTCGACTCTGTAACGAAATTGGGTCAACCCATATATCAAAATATATGTTTTCAAATATTTTAAAATCAAAGGAACAGGTTTCAAGCCCAAATTCCATTGTATGAAGAATTTATGCTAAAATCAAGTTATTTCAAATTGATTTCAATTGATTTTTACGCGTTTCAAGCCCGTACGATCAAAGGGCAAGCCTGATCGTTATGAAACTTGAAATCCCACAATAATTCACCGTTACGGATCCGATGAAACTGATTTCGTCAACATCCGAGTCAGTTGACAAAATGGCTATATTTCAGTTAATTAAATAAATTAATATTAAATTAATTAATCACTTCTTCAATTCAAATTTAATTATTTACCATTTCTATCATTTTTGATTACAAATAAACTTCTAATTAATTAACCAAAATTTCTATATCAATAAAATAAGGATTTATTGTAAAATTTATAGTGTTTAATTCGATTTAAGTAAATTCAAATAAATTATATTTTTAATTTCAATTAAATTAATACAATTGGTATTCAATCTCTTTATTCAATAAATCATCATCCTATGGATAAAGTTAACATTAATGTATCCAATTACCCTAATATTTTTACAGTCAACTAAATTCATATTAACGTAGTTTTTAATTACGTTTAATTGCAATGAATTTAGATCTAATTCAATAGATTAAATAAATGTGTAAACAATTAATGGTTATCACCATTTGCCTAATTTAATCCCGTTCATACTTTATTATCAAACAACAAATATTATAATTACTTATCTAACATTGATTCTATCAAATTCAATTTATTACGTATTATTTCATCAATAAATATAACTTTGAATTTTTTTTTTCAATTTTCTAATTACAATCAATTATAACCTTACAATTGGTTTCAATTAATTGGGATTGTACTAACTTAATTATTTATTAACTTGCATTAACATTATTACCTTAATTTACGTTCAATTACCATTAACAATGTGTTGTTTCAATAGTCATTTAAATAATTACGTTTGTTTTTCCATATTCATTTTGTAACCAAAGATAGCCTTTCAATCACCTTATTAAATTTGAATTCCATAAGTTATTAATAATTCACCTGAGTTAACTTTGTTACTTTCGTTTTAGTTATCGTTTCATTCTCAAATTATTAATTTTTTATTTCTACCAGATTTAATTACCAAAATCATATTAAATTAACAAATTTTAAAACATCGAAATTTACGGATCGTTACAATTTCCCATAACAATTGAATTTCCTTCTCTGTCAACATAAAATGAAAAACAATTCATATTCGGCGTCATATGATAAGACGTCCCCTAATCGAGCACCCATTAGCTACCTGCAACATCCGATGCTACCGCCGATAACACATCTACGTCTCCCTCACCAACTTCACGCTCCACCACTACCGATGAAGATGATACTTCCTTCTTTACCTTCTCTTTGTCCGGACACTCATTATTTCAATGATCGAGCTTCTTACAAATGTAGCACTTACCTTTTCTTTTCTTCGACTTTCCTCTTCAACCAGAGCTCCTTGATTTAGAACGCCCTCGGTTCTCCTTCTTCACATATCTCTCCTTCTCCACAAATAAACCATGACCACTACTAGCACCACTGCTTTCATCACCTAACTCCTTCATTTTATCCCGTAACTTCTCGCTAAGAAGACCTGTTTTGACATCATCAAGAGTCAATGTATCCTGGACATAGATCAAACTATTTGAGAAACCTGTATAGCGGCCAGGCAACGAACATAACAATATCGTAGCCTTTTGCTCTTCCTCAATCTTGAAATCTACCACCTTCATCTTCATTAGCAAATCATCAAAAGTATTCAAGTGCGCCTTTAGCGAAGTACCTTTCTTCATCTTGTAAGTGAAGAACGTTCGCTATAAGATCAAACGGTTAGTCAGTGACTTCTTCATATACAACTACTCCAGCTTGTATCAAATACCCTTAGTTTAGTCTCACCATTAATTTTGGAGATAACATTTCCTTTCATAGCAAGTTGAAGTGTAGTGAATGTCCACTCTTCCCTTTCCTCTCTCTCAACATTCGAGATATTTGGTGGCAACAAATGTGTATCAAACACTACCCGATGCACCTAATTCTTCCTTAGAACCGCTTTCATCTTCCATTACCATTTTTAAAAATCATTATTACCATTACACTTGTCTATTACCAATTGTGATCCCAAAGCTGCGTATGAGCTACATACGTAAGGCGCTACTCTACTTGGATTACCCATTGAGGAACTACTTGAGGTATCATGTGATTTCGGCATTTCTACAATCATCTACCAACACCAATGCTCTGATACCAAATGTTGTGATGGATTCTAATTCGAGACCACTCAAATCAAAACCCCAAAAGTACAGCGGAAGATGAGATCGTGGTAAGAAGTGTAAAAACAACCAATCAATAACTCAATCTAAATCTCAACCAGTCCAAATTCGATCACAATCTCAAACAAGAAATATAGAAATCAAAGCAATAACAAAAAATAAATCACACAGCGATTTATAGTGGTTCCACTAATGTTGTGTTAGTGTACATCCACTTTAAGAGAGTGCTTTTATTAATATCGATGAGAAGAGTACAAGAGATTGATTACAGTGATCAAAATTATAATAGAATTAATTTTTGGAGAAGAAGCCGTATCTCCGATTGAGTGTATAACAATCCCTACATTCTCAATACAGTCATAAATTAAACTTACAAAGTGGTTTGGGAAACCCATTTTCTCCATCATCAGATAGATAAACTGTCTGTTTATTTTGTCATAAGCCTTCTGCAATCAATTTTTACACAATTTTTTTTTTTACATCCCTCTGTCAAAAAATTTAATTAGCTTATGAGCTAATAAAATATTTTCTGCACTGATCTAGTGGGTATAAATGTAGATTGTGCTTCTGAGAGAAGATAATTCAAAAACCATTTAATTCTTCGACATATAACTTCTAAAATAATCTTGTATAAAACTTTGCCACTAGCAGTAGGCCTATAATCGTAATTGTAATAGGCTTATCTTTTTTGGCACCAATGAGATGAATGTATGATTAAGCCTTTTGGCAATTTTTCCTGATTGAAAAACTTCATACACTGCTGCTATAATAATTTCTTTATATTCATTCCAGTGTGTCTTGAAGAACTTTGCAGTGAAGCCATCAGAATCTGGTGACTTGTCATTTTTGATAGAGAAAGTTGCATTCTTTATTTCTACTTCAGATACTGGTTGAGATGTTATCTACCTTTTGCATTGATCCTTCTACAGTTAATTTGTTGGTCAATTGTCTCCATGCTGTCTGGACCATTGTGCAAATTAGTGTAGAAGTTAAGTGCCTCGTTTTCAATCTGCTTATTCTCATATATAGCTTCCTCATCTTGATTCAGTAATGCCTGTATGTTGTTTTTGTACCTCCTTATTGACATTTCAGCAAAAAAGATTCTTGTGGTTTTGTCTCCATGAATAAGCCAATCCACCTTTGCTTGTTGCTTGCAGTTAGCGTAATGCATATTCATCAGTGTTGTAAATGTGTGTTTTAATAAATCATCTGTTCATAGCTTTGCACATCCATAGGATTTTCATCAACTTGTAGCAGCATATCATTGAATTCTGATTCCAGTTTGGTGATTCTAGTATCCATTTATCTCTGTTGAGGTTCCTTTTTTTAGCTCCAATTTTGTATTTTTGAGTTTGTAGATCTAGTTGTATACTTCCCTCCCCAAGTAGAACATGTCATCCCCCTCTAAACTGCTTCCTTATATCCTTCGTGGGTGGGCTATGCATTTACACATCGAAAAGGTCTCCCTTTGTTGATTGTTTCATTATAGAACAGTGTGAGCAGAGGTGTATGATCACTCTAGAGAGTAGGCAGTGCAATAGATTTTAGTTGGTTGAAAGTAATAAACATTTTATCATTCAACGGTACTTATCTATGTGTGTAGCTACATTTCTCCTTTGCCAAGTTTAAATCCATAAATATTAGCCTCAACTAATCCACATTGAATAATGCAATTAGAGAATCCCCTGACCTGTGAGAAAGGAATTTGTCTACCCCCTTGTTTGTCTTTGAAGTTGAGTACATTACTAAAATCTCATGAAAGCATCTAAGCTTTGTCTACGTTTGTAAAATCACCAAATCATGTGTTGCCATAAAATTTCCCTTTCTGCATATAAGTTACTTGTATACCACAGTTACGTACATCTGAAATTCACCATGGTTAGTAGAAAGGCAAGTAATATGTTGAAAACTTAAAGAAATGACCGTTAAACCGTAGATTTCTTTATCATATAAAATGAGAATTCCACATTTTGAATCATTCTTATTATTGTGTACGAGTGTATATACACGTTCAGGTGGACTTGTATCTAACCACAATGTTCATGCATTAATTCAAGAACACACTTTTGTGTGAGATGTAGAGTAAATGTATATGGGTTTTTGGTGCATAGAAGGCAATTCTATACCATGCAACCAGTGTCATATAAATAACATGTAGATAGTAAAGTTATGATTACTGTATAGAATGATTTTTTATAACATAGAAATATCAAATTTGCACATTGGCAAAATCTTTTTTATATGATGATGCCCTAGTTTCATGCGCTGCTAGTTTCCATTGTCCGCTTCATTCTACTTGTGCTTTTGGGTTTGCTGTTCCTCCCTACCCCCTTTTATGGTGATTGCCCTTCTTTCTTGGACATAGATATATACTGTGTCACTAACTACAACACCCACCATACGATTATTTTGATGCCGCAGCTTGCATATCTCCTGCATTTTCTTGCCTTAATCCAGCACGTCACATGCTGCTTCAATCCATACGTTCCTCCAGTTTCATGTATTTAAATGATTCCTCATAAAATAGCTTAGAAGTTTCTTCATACGATAGTCTTGAATTTTCTTCCGATTAATTTTTGAATATGTCTGCACTGCATTTCTTATGCACTTATGAAGTTTTCTTTTGATATTACATTGGCCATTGGACTACATATCTCTTTATTCAAGTGTACTTGCTTTGCGCTTCTTGTTTTGTGCATGTAGCAGCATTAACGTCCTACTCGCATGTGCTTGATTGGCTGCTATCCTTGCTAGGCTCACACACCTAACCTTATTTTATGCACCTTCCAAAAATTGATTTTGTCCTTTTCTACGGCAAATTCTTTAGAGTAGTAATAGGTCTTTCCATCAAGTCTCAACTTTACAGCTTTGGTTGTAAAAATTGTCATTAATGCACCATAGAAAAATACAGTTGTAATGCTTGACCATGCAACATTTAAGCATCATGCATATACAATATAATTTTACTAACCTTTGGGGCTTTATAATTTTACGTAAGTTCCATAATTATCAATCATTCAGTAATTTTGACTATATATATTTTGGTTAAATTCGTTTTTATTCTACAAATTACGAAAAAATCATTAATTTTAGTGATTAATTTTTTTGTTGTTTATCAAGTAATTAAAAAGATAAGCATAATATCAATTATATGATTTATGTCACCCCTTCATTTCTTTAGAATATAATTTTCCCAATCATTTAAATAATTACATGTTTAGGAACATGCACTTATATCATGGTTTGAGGTTTCGGACGGTACCGCGAAATTTCTGTGATACCGTGCCGGTGCCGAAGGTGAGCGAACCGAAATCGATCAAAAAAATCGTTTTAGTTACGCTGTAAAAAAAAAAATTGAATCCTAGCAAAATCATTCGACTTGCAGAAAAATAGGAGATACGAAAGGAAAAAATTCCAAATACCCGAGCAAGATCGGTCTCGATTTAGCATCGGTCTTCGTCTTCAGCGATGTCGACCTCCACAACTTGTGCAACAGTGAGATCGATGACTCGAAGTGAGCCACTTTTTAGTCGGCAGTGAAGATGGTTGATTGACTTTTATTTTATTTTATTTTTTTCCGTTGTTTCAGCGTTTTTTATTTTGCCCTAGCTTTCGGTGAAAGAGAATTTTGGTGGGTGCGTGCAAATTTTTTTAGTGGAGAGAGAGAGCAGCAGAATGAATATTTGGTTGTGTTAGATTTTATGTTATTATGGGCTGAAGTTGGGCTGCGTTGTGTATTAGTCTTGGGCTGAAATTGTTCAATTTAGATTAGTATATTATTATTGTTAGGTTAAATTTGGGGTTGATTTGGTTATATATTATATAATATTAAGTTTAATATTGTTCTGTAACTAAACGTTGAAAAATTGAAGTCGGGACCGAAACCAAAACCGAAACTTCCGAATGAAAAAAAATGCCCTTTTTTTTAGTGAAAAAACTTTTGATTGATATCAGGAAATCAAATAAGTTTATCATTCATTCATTGAATGATAAATGACTACAAGCGAAGGAGATACGCGATTTAAAAAACGGAAGATCCAATATTTCACAATTGTATCTAGAATAACTGGAAAAGTGGAAACAAGACCAGATATAATTTGCTCATTATGAGCCAATCCAAAATCATTGTAGATCGAACCAATCATTAGTTCCCAACCATGGGTTGAGTGAAATCCAATCCATAAATCAGTAACTAAAAGAACAGTATCGTCCGAAACTAACAAAATTTGAAATGACCGAAACCGAGTTCTCGAACCTTGACTTATATCTTCTCTTGTCATATTATGTTTCATTTAGCTGGAGAAATTTTTTCTAGTACCCGACATTAAATTTTTGTGGAAATAATTTGTTTCCAGTTTATGTTGTACATGTTATATTGTATTATGATCCATGTTGCTTTTTGCACTTTTGTGGTGTATTAAAATTTTGTATCAGATGTTAAGACCATGAAATTTAGAAATCTCTTAGAGGCTACTACAATTAGTACATCTTCATTGTTGGTTCCGGTACACTCTTATAGGCTAGGCTCTTCCAAAGGTATACCATTCTATATAAAATAAGCTTACATAAATTACCCATGACATATTCCTATTATTTGCATGGATTTTATAACCTTCAGCAGATGGGGAGAAATAATGGAGTTAGGACTCTAGCTGTTAATGTGAAGTCTAAAATAATTGAAAATAGTTCCAGTTATTCAGTTTGCACTTTGCATTGTCAATACACAAAAGTCCATTGTAAATACACAAAACATCCATGTCTGTTAGCTTATAATGAAAAAGTTGAGGGTATATTGATTTTATATTTCTTTTCTAACAGTGAGAGCGAGAGTAAAAAAAAGCTAATATATACACTGGAGTGAGTCCATATTAGCGGTTGACATTCATATATATTTATTGAGCATAAACCCAGGAAAGTGTATAGAAAGCACATTGTCCATGCTGGACAATATTAGCCTACTATTTGTCACGTTTGTATTTGTTTTCCACCTGCATATATAGTCATCCGCGATATATGTATGTGTAATAGAGTAGTCGGTTAGCACGCCATTAAGTTGAAAGCTATGACAGTGGAAAACTTATTTTCAAAACTTTATATACATGCATTCAAGACTGGCATGTTTTTCAAAACTGTGCATATACGTCAGAAATTTTATGCAGTTGAAAGATACATATGTCTGAAATTTGTATATATGAAAATGCATACGTAAGATATTTTTATATAGACTTCAAATCAAAAACATGAAACCTGCATTTATTCATTCAAAACTTGCATATATACAAACTTCCATATTCAAAGTTTCAAACCATGAAATTTATTATATTTGAAACTAAATATCTTCATATTTTCAAAGCGTGATACATATATATGTGTGTATATGTGAAACTTGCAAAATCATAATTGAAAATTAGGTGTAAACATCGAATCAAGCACCTAAATTTCGAATGAAATTTTTAGTACAATTACCAAAAAATCTAATATAGTTTGTACATTTATCACTGCCACTATAGTGAAGATAAGTGTGAAATCTAGTTTCGAAATGTACTGGTGGTAAGAAAATTGTGGAAATTCATATAAATAAAATTGTATTTTTACAACTAACGTGTCAAGTCAGTAAAGCAATTATAAAAAATAAATTGGCTCAAAAACATTTCGGACTGTGTTTATAAGAAAGTTGTAGATTTTATTTGTGTTGTGTGTTTATTAGTTGTAGGATCCTGGTATAATATAATGATATAATATACTTTGCCCTTATTACTTTCGGCTGCTCGTTTCTATTCGATATTTCTAATAATTTACTTTTGTGCTGCCCTGTGAGCTGTGACTTAGTGTGCTTAGGGCTGTGCGGTACCTGTTTGTGATAGTGTTTGTATGGGTCAGTGTGTACTGTTTACATGTGTGGGTGTGTGTATTTGATGTGTGATAGTCTGTGTTGTCAGTAGTGTGTATAGGTGTTTATGCATATATGTGTTAGTGTGCCTGTGTAATGTTAGTGCATGAGGGGGTGTAAAGGTGGTTAAGCCTGTTACTGCGTATGTCCAGTTTTATGAATTAGAGAATGTGTTGTGCATGTGCGTGAGTGACAGTGCATATGTAGAACGTAAGGGTGCATGTAATAGGTCTTTCAGTCATGCCATATTTTATCTTTTTGTCTTTGTCCTACTCGGCAATGGATGTTTTTTGTCATATAGATTGTAATTTAAATGGACAATGAGCAACAACATTAAACACATTCTAATTGTTTTAATTAGTCTCACATCTTTTAAAATATATTAATTGCTGTTGTATATAACCTAAGGATGAAGAAGGAAGTTGTTTCAATAACATCTAATTGAGTTGAGATGATGCGGGGAGAGAAGTTTAATAGTATGTCCTATGAATAGTTGCCATGCAAATTGAATGTGGGTTTAGCTCAAATAATTTTAGTTCTACCCTACCAATTACCATACATATACATCTATATAGATGTAAAGGGTATTTTAGGAAATTCAAAAAGACACGGTTGAATTCTATTCATGTTTCGAGCAAACCAACAAAAGGTGGTCTGTGTTTTAGGAGGAATTAAAGGATGTAAGACATTTTTCTTTCATCATTCATCCCCCTAACATTCCAACTGATCACTGTCATTTGGGTTTGAATGTGCTTCTTGTGTTTCTTTTAGGCGGAGCAAATTTGACTTGTTTACCAAATCGTCTTGGTTGTCTTGGTTTGCTTTGCACTGAAATTTCCTTCAGATAATCAACATTTTCTTCCATCATACTTGAGACATCATAAGTTTCTGGTTCCACTGTGTCTTCCTGGACGTTTGATGCCAAGTTGTCAAAAATAATTGTTTCCTGTAATTCATCAACTGCAGGCTCTGATTCTTCCTTGTCATCTGAATGTAGGAAGTCATTGGTTTCAACATTCATTGGACCAGTGGTTGTATGAGTTATGCCACAGTGTTCGTCGTTTCCTGAATGTGCACACTCATGAGCAGAATTTGCTGTTTGGTTAGGTACATCGCGGCAGTGCACTTCAGAACGGGTAGCTTCTTCATCTCCTGATCTGAAACATTACGTGAGTTCACTTCTTCCTCTCCTTTTCCCATAGTTGTACTATCAACAGAAATAAAATCTTTACTTTGCTGTTTGATTTTGGAACCCATGTAGGCATAATTTTGTCTTTGCAATTATCAATAGTGTGTCAAAACACTTTCCAGTGGTTGCATCAAAATGGCTTATAATCATATGTAACAGGAACTTACACAACAGCCATCAAAATATTCTGCCCCCACTATGTTTGGGTAGTTGTTTTCAATGTCCATCTCTACCAGAACCTTTGCATTTTTGTCTTCAACTGGGGTGAAATAATTAGGTTTTATGGGCTTCCCTACCACACTCGCAAGCCTGCATAATGCTTCAACATCCCAGAGTTCAAGATCTTCAATGTGGAGTTTGATCCAAACTGAAAGTCAACTGAAGTATTCTTTGTCTAACTGCATACCAGGCCTCATTTTTTGATTGTGATGATTCTTTAATTATATGTATAAGGCTCTGATTGTAAAACATGTATAATTAATCTTATTTGTTATTACTATTCTCAAATCTAAAAAAGGAATTCCAAAAACTATGCCAGCTGGTAATCCGACTATGCGAACTCCTCGGGACTTGGGCAGAGAAGAATAGATTGGACTCACCCTCTCTCCCCAAGACACATTAGCCATGTATGGATTTGCTGGTTGTTCAAACCCGCTCTTTCGTCATGAATGAGTTGCGAACACAAATGGAGATACTAGTGGGTAAATCTTCATCAAATACATTTTCCGAAGTTGAGTCCTGCACGACCTACGACCATGTCTTTCCTAATGAGGTTCTCCGATCATAAGACGGTTTTGTTTTTGTGGTTCCAACTTCTTCTTCGTTGGTTATAACTATTTCATCCATTACATATATACATAAATACATACATACATACATACATACATACATACATACATATATATATATATATATATAATTTTGAATAATTTATAAATATATATAGAAGGAATTTATAATATATATGAAATATATATTAATCTAAATAAATGTAAAATCATTTTAAATAAAATATGTCCAAAAACAATTTTTTTTTTTTATAAAGTATAATATATATAAACACACACTTATAAATAATTTATATATATATATATATATATATATGAACAAAATATGTGTGTGTATATATAATATATGTATACACACACATCTAATAATGCTCATGGCACAAATTTATTTTTTAAATATTTAATAAAAATTAATTATCATTTGGAAAATAATAAAAATTAAATAAAATACTTCCGAAAATAAAATTTGTATTTTACTATTTTACGAAAAATCTGAATAATATGTTAACCTTTAAATATTTCCTCATATATATTGTAATTTAAAATTAATTTAAAATTAAATAATTAATTTTCGCAATTATATGTAAAAATTTAACTTATATAAAATTAATTTTTTACTTTCGAAAGCATACTAGATATGAAATTAATTTTATAAAATTTAAAACATATTTTATGTGATATATTTATTGATATTATGAATTTATGAAATTTACTTGATTTAATTAGTATTTAAATAATATATACATATATATATATATATATAATCGAAATTTATATCAAAATCAATTTAGGTGTAAAACTATATATATAAAATTTTAAAAACATGTTTTGTATAATATAATATTTAATATTTACATTATGAAACTTAAATAATTAAATGATATATTAAATTAATTTGAAATTAGAATTTTTTTAATATTGTCGTCAATATTAAGGTATTTATTTGTTGGATAAATTTATTTTACTTTAAATTACAGAAGCACATAAATATATAATCATTAAGATTCATCACTTATCGATCTAAACATCATATGATATAAAAAATAATATTAATTTATATTTGCAAATCAAAGACATACCTTTAATAAGGCCTATTGAATACACGTTGAAATGAAGGTACGAGTTCCTATGAATTCTATTCCAATTCTAAACGTGCTAGCTTCGAATTGTTGACCACCAGCTATCAAATAGCTTTTGTTATTATTTGATTTGAGCTTGAAAAATGGAGGATATGGAAGGGTGATTTTCGGCCAGCAATAGAGTGGGTGGAGGCAATAAAAAGTAGTTTTAGAATAAGGGTTCTGATCATTTTATAAGGGAGATGCTAAAGAGATAAAGTAGGATCAAGATCCACTTTCTTCTTTTGCTCATCCTCTGCCTTTTTAAATATCAAAACCCAAGCCTATTGCTATCTTATGGTGGTCCATTTCTTGATCTCATCATGGCCAAAGTTCCCTTGCCCTATATGGGCTTCAAACCCATTTCAGTCCCGAATAAATTTTATCGTATTTAATCCAATTTAAACATGTACCGATATTGCATATCGATTAATATATTTATAACTATTAGAAACATATTTATTGACATTGTTCAACACATCAAATAAAAAATTTATAACTAATATTTCATAAATATTACTTAATTTAATTAATTTATAACAATCATAAATTAATTAAATCATGCGTTATTTTTAACAGTTTTAAAGTATAGGATTTGATATAATTATTCGATGAATACGGGTAAAAATACATTGATTTGTTAATATTGATTTATTGGATAATTTAAATTGTTTAAATTTAATATAGGAAATTATTTGAATAATTAAATTATGGATTTAATATGATTAAAATGGTATCAAAAAATTGATTCAAATTTTATATAAATAGGAATGAAGATGGTTAACATTTAAAATTAGACTTAAATGTAATTTAAATGCAAATAATTAGAATTTGAAAATTTTATATATTAATCGACGAGTAAAAAAAATAGCCACTTTGGCCACTGTCTCGAATTTCGACGAAACCAGTTTCATCGGATCCGTAATAGTGAATTATTATAGAATTTCAAGTTTCGTAGCGATCGAACTTGTCGTTTGACCGTGCGAGCTTGAAATGCATAGAATTTAAATAATTAATTCGATTCGAAAAGCTATCTTTCGCATATGTTCGAATTAGGCCTCGAGACTAGTTCCATTGTGTTTGGAATGGGGGTAAAACATTATAAATGCTGGGTGGCACGCTTCGTTTGAAGATCGTAACTTCGTGGGTAGATCGAATCAGATATTTTCTAAGTATTTTAATAAAAAAAGAAACTCGTTCAACACACGCTCCCCTTTTAAACTGTATATTCCTTCCCCTTTTCTTCTAATCAAAATAAACAGATCAGTTTCAAGATTTAAAAAAAAGAAACACGAACGAAATAAAAAGAAAAATTTTTTGAATCGCGATCGAAGCCTCGCGACCTGGGAGGAGTCGCGCGCACGCACCCTGATGTTCGCCTACGACTTGGAGAAGAGCTACGCAGCAATCGAGAGGGTTTCGGAGTTGCTCGCTTGCATGCGTAGGTGGTCTAGTTGCGATGGTTGTGGTGATGTAGGCGCGACAGAGATAGAGGACGAAGACGCGCGTGCGTACTCAAGGAGGTGGCGAAGGCATGACCGTGGTTCGACGTTTAGGAGTTGCCTTGGGTCGCGTTTATGTGGGCGTGGTAGGCGAATGCGGGAACGACGGCGACCTAGATGAGGAAGCAGCGTTTGATCATCTTATATAAAAAAAATTAACGTGAACGAATGAGGAAGCTGCGATCCGTGTTGGCGTGGGAGGGTAGCAGAGTGAGCCTGGAGCAATAGATATTAGGTTTTGTTAAATTTTAAATTATTTAAGCTTGGTTAATTTCATTTATTTCAAGTATTAATAAAATTTGATTTTGTTCGTTCGAGTTCTGATTCAAGTGAAACATACTACATTGGATTCGTACTAACGTCGTCTAAGTTGTGGAGTTGGATTTGTCAACATTTGGTTGGCTTGAATTTTCAGCTTTGAAAAGATGAGTGTTTATACACTCACAATTGACTGAAATATTTTTATGTTAGTTGAATTTATATCGGGAAGTATTTGAAAATTTATTGATTGTTGTTTGATAGGTTTAATTAGCATTTAATTGACATCTAATTTAATTGATAAATTTTTAATTGACAGCTAAATTTGGATTAGAATTAACTGCGAGTAAAATTCCCAAATTACAGCTAATTGGTTGATTGTTGTAATTATTGACCGTTTGAATTAGTGGTTGTGATGGATGCTATTGGTTGATATTTGATGTATATCTATGTTTAATATATCCTGTTATCATTATATATGTTGTTTACAGTGTATAAAACTGTAAATTAAATTATTTCGTTTAAATTAAGAATTGGGTTGAAGTGATATGTACCTATGATATTTATTTTGGATTGAAATGATGTATATCCATACCTGGAATTTAAATTGAAATAATTGATTCACATGGCCGTAGAATAGAGAATTATATACGAACACCGGATTGGTTAAATTAAATGATTTTTAAATTTTCGTTTTGGAATTATTTAAATAATTTGTTTAAATAATTGATAATGCCTCACGTGCCTTGTCATATTTTTCTCTATACGAGCTCATTACGACTTTGGTTTAAAACTGTATAAATGTGTTAAGGTGGATCAATGTAAAGCCTTAACGCTATTTTGATATTTATTTTACTAATAGACATTATCTATTATAGCGTATACTATTATATATATAAATAGTTTAACGGATCCTTAGGAGATGGAAAATCCCGTAACATCTCTTAAGTTATTGCACGCATATTTTTGATATTGATTTGACTTACATAAGAATATTTTAGTCCTGAATCGAGTGTTTTGTCTTTTCATTACGCTCGGGTCAGTCCTGAGTTTTTCAGCGTATTGAAGGTTACTTGCTGGAGGAAGAAGACAAAGATTTTGGTATATTACTATTATTATTATTTGCTACATCATGCTATTCCGATGTATTGATTATTTATCCCTGATGTATATATATAACTCTGATAAATGTGTATAGATTAAAATCAAACGTATAGTAAACAACTTCATGAATTGTTTATTTGATTATTATATTTTATCATTTCCGCTGTGAGATTTTGTGTTTTGTTTTCTTCTTCTCTTCTTATTTTTCTTATTTAACCCCACTGATTATCTACGTTACAGATTGTTTAAGTCGGACATGTGTGAATTATTGTCGATTTAAACCTTTCGAAATGTGGGTCGTCACAGGGAGAATACAACGTTTCGGTTGTGACTCTTTAGGTGTAAATTTGGTCAGTGATTAATATTAAACTATTCAATTATTAACATTCATATGTCACCTAATAGATGTTGACATTTTTGCCAAATTTATCGCTTACTTCGTTTTGATAAAATCCAATTTTACTTTATTAAGTGTTACCATGCAGTGACGATTATTTACACTAATTCTCTTTGTCAAAACTATATCATGTTGGACTTACAAAATTTGGTAACAGTCAATTAATCGAACTATCCACCTAGAGATTTTGACTTTGAGTTGACTTCCATTGAACGTGATTCTAACCCCATATAACTGAGGAGATGATTCATCTCTTGAATAATGTTTCACTTTCAGTACTTTTACTCGATTCAATGATAGTCACTCGATGGACCTCGTGCTATGATTTGACTATAATCAAAGTGGAGTTTTCATATTGAAGATCACCATTATTCTCAAGTCGAGAGAAGTATGTAAATTAGTCACATTGATATACTCTGTTTGACCATTGTTATGTTAACCAACAGAAAACTATCGAGCGAGTTATTTCATAGTAATCCAATAACTATCAGTACGTAACTCATTGGTGCCCCAATAGTCATGAGTAACATACTGTCCAACGTTTGGAGAGTGTTACGTACTCTAGTCTCAAAATATGCATCAATATCCAATCTTGATGCATCTTAACTAGGAATATTTAAAATGATGTGTTTATTATATTGTAGTACAATACGCATGATTACAACTATCTATAATTACTTTCACAACACAACATTTATGGTTTTCTGTTAAATATATTTCATTAAATATTTAATTATTTATAACTCACTATAACAAATATATAATAGATAGAAAAACACCTTTATTGCGAGCAAGAAATGATTATAGAGTTAATTAATTATAATAAAATATAGAATTTCCCCTAAGGCATACCATTAATTCTATCAATAATCTCTGGGAAGCATGGGTCTATGAGCAGGCAAGTCGACTAGGTTGGTCGTGGGAGGAGTTGGTATGACAAAGTTTATAGTTTTTGGACATCCAACTGTGTCCTTGAGCCGTTCACTTTGCGGGCTAGCTGACCCATGTTTGTTAGCTGTAACAATATTAGCATGACACATTTTTTCATTGATACCAAGATTGGGTTAGACAGCACTAGCGATAGTGTTGCCATTAGTTCCATTCCCGTTGAAGTTTCACCTTCAACCGGCGAAAGATTATCCATGGTAACAAGTTAGATCAGATTTTTGTAGAGGAGAAAAGTGATGAATGGTGAAAGCTCTAGGGGGAGATCCTCCTAGTGACATAATCTTGGCTAGATTTTTAGCCAACCTCGAAATTAAACTAATGCATTGTGAAAAACAAAATTTTATTTCCTAATCACTAGGCTTAAAATGGAAAATGAGGAAGAAAGTAAGCAATTAAGTAAATGACACGAAATAAAGAGTGGTTCGACAAGCTTTCCACGTCCGCTATGAAGTTATCTTATTATTTTTCTATCTTATAATTATAGAGAATTACAAGAGAATAATAAGAAAAATGTAGTACTTAAGACCAATGAGGTGACTAATCTTATGAACTTATTGTGTGAAAAGCTCCGAATTGTGTATAGTACCCAAAAATTCTTATATTTTCCCATCCCTTTGCGGTGGCAGTGTATGAGGTATTTATAGTGGTTGAGATAGACGATGGACGGCTGATATTGTACTGCAGCATAGGCTGGAAAAGAGCCAGACCGTTCATCTGGTCGCATGGTCTGATGGGAGGCAGTTGTAAATGTATAAAGGGATGTGTGGTTGATAAATATGTCATTTGTCCCTCCGTACTAGACACGGACTTGGCATTCAATGTGCATTAAATGTTGATGGCTTTCTATAGGCGTAGAGATGTGTTTTATGTCGCTTGGGTATAGTGCTTTGTATGGATGGTTGTAGGGTTTGTCATTTACTTTTTTGTAATTATGTGGCAAGGTTTGTTGAGCTGGCTGGTTGACGACTGAAGGCGTGAAGGAAACTAAGATGCTAAGAACCAAGCTTGGGAGATGATGCCAGGCTGGATGTGAGATGACAGGGCGGGCTGCTTGGGATTGGTAGAAAGCGGATGTACTGAAGCCAGGCCAAGGATGGGCCATACCTAAGCTGGCCTTGTCGAATATTTTGGTAGCATGAGGTAGTCTTAAGTTGGGCCGGCCGACAGCTGAAGTGATGCTAAGCGAACGGGCTAACTTGGAGTCAAGCTGAAAGTGGGCCAATGTAGGAGTGTCGGTTGTCATTGAGTTGGAACGGAGTGGACGGGACAGTGCTATACTTAGCTTTGTCTTCACCTGATGAATTGACTGTGAGTGCCAGCTAGGGCTAGGACGGTTGGTCTTTAGCTTGATGCCTTGTTGAGTGGATGAGCTAGTTTGGAATCAACTTGAGTCTGGATCGACATGAATGGGTACGTCGAAGAATAGCTGGGCCGACTTTGATTGGGCCAGGCTGTACCTTAATCGGCTTACTAATTTCTTAGGAGAAAATTAAGCAACACTCATGTATCTGCACTTCAATGAAAATGTAATTTTACCATTTTTGTTAATATGATGTACTGTATATATTGAAATTTTCCTATTTACATCATTTAGAAGATGAATTTACGAATATTATTTAATTGTATTTATCTTGTTAGTCATAATTTAAAAATGTAAGTAATTTAAATATATGGATTGGAATGTAAAATATTAGGGGAATGTGCATTTAGTTTTATAAATAATTTTGGTAATTTTAGATGTAGGCGTTGAAGTTAAAAATATAATTTTTACGATGCAAATGTGTAATAAATTTATTCAGATAAATGTATAACAAATTAAATTTGTTATTTTTTTCTATGTTATTAATTTCACCGTTTTAATTGGTACGATGGTGGTATACATACTATAATTGTCCTTCTATAGTTATTATTAGAAATATTAATAAATATTAGTTATTGAATTTATTTAAGTAGTTTAAATTTGGATTATGTAGTTAACCTAAGTATATGGACTTTAATTTAAAATATCAGATGTTACTCATGAATTATTTGCAAATAGTTGGGAAACATTTAGTAAAATAAGTATAAGTTGATAAATTAAAAGATTTGAAAATATATTATTAAGAGAAAATTAAGGAGAAGAGGGAAAACTTCTAATATCAATAAGAGAGCTAGTAATTCTTTTGTTTTACTATTACTCAGTAGATTAGTATATTCATTTATATCATTTGGATACATAAATTATACCATTTACAATAATTCAAAATTATTTTAGCAAAAATTTAATAAAGTTTAAATATTTTACATAACTTGCATTTTAATAATACAACAAACAAATCAGTAGCAGGTTGGTTGTGTTGTAAACAAAGCAATGTTTCATTGTATAAAATGCTTAAAAAAAGAGAGAATGGAAGAGGTAGGAATGTCAATATATACTTTCGAATGCGGATAGTGTCATATTCGCATCTACATCTAAAATCATTTTCGGATATTGGACATCCGTATCTACAGATACGGATAGATATCAAATAATTTCTTTTCTGTCGAAGGTCAATAACTAAAAAAAATACAGAAAATTTTGGTTTAACATGAATTATTTCCGATCTCACTGATTATAAAAATGTGAAAAATAAATAAAAAATGATGATGATAAACAGTTTTGAGTAGTTGATATGTATTAAATGCAGATAATATAAACTACTAACTTGATAAATAATAAATACATATATTTCATTGTACTAAAATATACGTAATATGAACTATAATCTCGACATAAATTAGACAGACAATTTTCGGATATGGATGCATTTGCATCCGCTTTCGTATTCGTTTTTTTATATCGGATATTCATTCTTTTTTTGGATGCAGATATGCACAAATTTTGGAATTTTTGGGTGTCCATTCACAAACTTAAGCAGAGATGACTTTGGTATTTGATAGGTGACATGGATTACTAAGCATTTTTGATAAAATGAGGATGTAAACATAATTTCCGCTTACAGATTTTGATTCTTATCCATGAGAAAGCGTTCTAGTGAACACTTGTTTTAAATTAGCATTACCTAAACATTAGGATAGAAAAGAAGAAAAAGACCACCTTAGATTTTGTTGTATTAAGTATAGAATGGACTGTGACAATCATTAGATATTAATTAATAACTATATATATATGACATTATTACACACATTAAATTTTTTTCTGAATGATTTAGCAAATTGATTTTATTCCAAAATTGTGGGTTACAGTGTTTACCCCAGATCCTTACAATCAAATTCTTTATATACCGATCAAACTTGAATAAAATTACAAATATATGAACAACTCTTACAGTCTTGCTTCAACACTACAATTAAAACGTATTTATTTCCTGGAAATGGAATACAGTAACGAAGACAGTAATGTGCCACTTGTGCAGAAAGTAACAAAATATGGCGAAAAGGCGACCTCTCCTCAAACTTTAGTCAATATTCTGATATCTATTTTGGGAACAGGAGTTTTGAGTATTCCATATGCTTTTCGGGTTACGGGTTGGCTTTCTGCGTCCATCGGTCTATTAATCTCCTGTTGTGCTGCTTACTATTGTATGCTTCTACTTGTATGTATCTTTGATATCCCCGCCACCGTTCATGCATTAGTTTAAATTGTTCTGATTTTGTCAGAGTTTCCCTAGTTCAAATTTATCAGCTTTTGTTTGAGTTTAACTACTGTAGCTAAATGTTTTCCTATGATTTAGCTTTTTTTCTTTTCTTTTTCTGATTAGACATATGCATATGTAAAACGACACACATAACTTAGTGTTTTTCACCATATAATACTGATAATTCTTTTGTATGATGAGCCAGACTGGAACAGTGACCATGTCTTCTTTAGTTTTCAAAATTTTAATAGGGATGATTTCATAATAAATAAAAGAAAATAAAGAAAAGAAAAGAAAAGATCATTGGACTTATAATTCAGTTGTTAAGATTAATTGGTTCTATAATTGAACTAATCAATCATACATAAAACAAATATTTGAATATGATGATGTTTTTCTGCATTGTCTAAACTATTCATGTATTTGGTTTTTAGACTAACAAAAACAACGTAGTGATATCAGTCCAATGCACTTATAGCATATACAAATTCACACCATTTTATTTATTTTATAAATGCAGGTGGACTGTAGAGGAAAAATAGAAGAAGATGCAGAAGACAGAGACACACTGGCACTAACAAAAACTTACGGAGACATAGGAGCAAGTGCATTCGGTGCACAAGCTCGTTTCATAACTGAACTCCTCATAGTCATGGCACATTCTGGCTGTGCAGTCGCCTTCCTCGTTTTCATCGGCCAAAACCTCTCCTTCCTTTTCATTAATTCTTCATCACTTTCATCCTCAACTTCCATTATCTTTCTTCTCCTTCCGCTAGAACTCGTTCTCTCATTCATAACATCTCTCTCCTTCCTCTCCAAATTCAGCGCCTTCGCCACTGTCTGCAACTTGTTCGCCATGGCTATCGTGATCAAAGAAAACATAATCAAGATTAGAGAAGTAAATATCTCGAATGCTTATGAGAACATAGTCGCTGTAAATGGACTGTGGAGTATTCCTTTTGCTTGTGGAGTTGCTGTCTTTTGCTTCCAAGGCTTTGGAATGACGTTAACGCTCCATGGATCAATGATGAAGCCCGAGAAATTTTCTCTTGTTTTAATGCAAGCTTTTGTTGGTTTGCTATTCACATACATTTGTTTTGGATTCTTTGGCTATATGGCTTATGGAAACGAGACTATGGGAATCATCACTCTCAATCTTCCAAATAATTGGTCAGCAATTCTAGTCAAGGTAAACTTCAAATATATCCCATGATACAGTTAATTTTATCACTTGTACCAATATCTAATTTTCTGACAGATTGGTCTGAGTATCGCCATAATGTTCACGCTGCCTCTCATACTTATTCCTGTTTATGATATCATGGAAACGACTGTTAGGTCAAGTAAAACATTTGAAAGATTTTCGGGTAATTTTGAATACAAGTGTTGGATGGTGTCTAAGGGGATAAGGCTTATAGTGGTAGTGGTGTTAGCAGTAATAGCGACTATGGCTCCAGGGTTCGCACAACTGGTGTCTGTGACTGGGAACACGATTTGTGCACTGATATCCTTTGTTCTTCCTACAGTTTATCATCAGAAGATAATGGGGTCCTCGCTTTGTCTGTGGAGACGTGTTGTTGATTGTGTGATTTTGATGGCTGGTTCGGCTCTTGCTTTGCATGGCATCTTTTCAGCTGTACAGTCTGTCGTTGGTTGATAAATGATGCATGACACAGTGGCTGACTGTGACACTTACCCGTATATATATTTAGAAATTTTCATTTTCATTTTGTCCTTCTGACATCCGTCTCTTCTTTCTCTACATCATATATTATCATTGTTGTCCATCGTGGTGTTGTATAAATTAAAACAAGCTCATTAACAAGAGATGAGTTGCTTTAAAACTGTGGTAATGTCTCATTCGCAATTTTTGGACTATTTATGCTTCAAATGGGCTTTATGCATCCATTCTTATGGGACAGTCTAGGTTGAAATGGACATCGGATAAAAAATAGTTCCAAATTTCACTAGTTTTTGTACTATTTTTTATATATAAACATAGATTAGTGAATTGAGGTTTTGAATTTTAGGATCCTACTAATATTTTTAACAGATAAAAGGTTTCCTTCTAGATTTTCTATAAATCAAGTAGTTGTTTCCTATCCATCTCTCCCATGATGTTATTATGTTTTTAAAATATTTTTTTAATAGATAAATCTAGATCATCCAAACATTTAAGTTAACTTTTTAAAATGCAATAACTTTCTATGAAAATATTGGATTGGAAAACCATTTTCACCATTAAATCACATATGTCATCATCTTTCGAACAATAGACATTACGCATTGCAAAAACAAAATTCTAAAATTCATACTTTTCTAAATTCGATAATTTTTAATATATATCGTATTAATGTTCAAACATCATCAAGTATATATATAGATATTGAAACTACATAAAAATGTCTTCAAAATTGCCTTAAAAGCCTTCCAAATTGTTAAAAACCGCCAATAACAAAAGCAAACTACTTAAAACGTCTTTTAAACGTAGTAAAACAAATCTATTTTAAATTTGCAATAACGTATACAAAAATAACTGCATGATGGCTGTTAAATTAGCTATAGTATCTCTCAAATGCGCTTTTAAGGCCCTAAAAGCAATAAAATTGCTTAAAACGATATTATACTATTCAGAATTGCATGTTACTCGTCTTTCAAATGCATCAAGATAGATATAGTTTAAAACTGCATTAAAACATAAAAAATAACTTCGTAATAGTTACACAATCAATTGTTACACCTCTCGAATGAACCTTTAAGACTTAAAAATTTGCTTAACATAATATTGTATTGTATATTTCAACTACATTAATACACAACTATTTTAAAGCTCTAATAAAACATTAAAAAATATAACTCCATAATAGTTATGAAATTAGTTTGTCCATCTCTCAAACGAAACTTTTAGGCTCCAAAAATGCTAAAAAATGCTTAACATTCTTACTACTTAAAAGTAACTGTAACGATCCTTTTTTTAAGTCAAATTTAAATTGGTAATTAATATAATTTTTTGGATTAAATTGTGAATTAATTTGAATTTTTTCAAATTAAATAAGATATGTGTTGTTTATAAATAAATTGTAAAAATAATTTGGATTTGGTTTTGGAAGTTATATAAGTATAAATTTAAAAAATATAAAACATATAAATAAATAGAAATGTAATATAAAACATAAATTTAATTGTTTTTAACAAGTGTAAAATAATAACACATACATTGGACATTTGTGAGATAATTATAACATATGTTAATATAATAAAGAGATATCTAATAAAACTAAATTGAAAAATATAATATAAAATGATAGTAAAAACATAAATACATGTAATTCATGAATTTATAAAGGGTTTAAACCATAAAAATACATTGTTATGACATTTGTAAAATAAGGATTTCATGCTTAAACAAGTGTAGCTATTTTATCATATGCGTTTACAAATATGTTTTGTTTTAAAATTGAAAAAAATATAAACACAATGCTTAAGAGAGAAAAAACCAGGCTAATGCATATTTTCCAAAATCTTCTTTCATCTTCATTTTCTAAAACTAAAACTTGAGATGAACGAAAATCAAAAGAAAAAGAAAATCAAACAACTTCAGTTTGCAAACCAGTAAGCTTAAACCAGAGAAAAACAAATCAAACTCAATTCAAAGATCCAAGTTCTTCACCCTGAAGCAATTAAAAACAAGTTCAAAGATCAGATTCAACTCAAAGTCATCAAGTTTCCAGATTTTCAAAGCATAAAACAATTTCCAGGATCAGTTCAAAGTAAAAAAAGCAAAATTCAAATTTAAAAGCAAGATCAAATTCAGTTCATCTCAAACAAATTCCAGGTTTCAAGTTCAAGATAAAAATCTATTCCTGTTTTCAAATCTATTTCCAGGCATGTCTTTGTTTCATGTTCCAGGTGAGTGAACTACCTGTTATCCCATTTTTTGGTCAAAACTAGGATATCCATGTCGAGCGCGTCTCCACCACGATCGAGCCAATAAGAAGCAAGCAAGCGTATACAAGTCGAAGATTTCATTCATAGCCCCAGTGCAAAAGCTCATTCGGTAATAGGAAGTTTAAGGTTTCATTCGGCAGAGCCTTATTCGGCACTCCAAACATGAAGTTCCATTCGGCATTCCCAAGGCAATTCTCATTCGGTGGTCGCAATTCTCATTCGGTGGTCCGAGCACCCATTTCCATTCGGCACTCCCATATATGGAAGTTCATTCGGCATCCCTCTCACCACAGTTCATTCGGCATCCCTCTCACCACAGTTCATTCGGCATCCCTCTCACCACCGAATCTCTTCTACCGAACCATCTCTTCCATCCTCCTACCGAATCCAAGCTCCACCGGTCCACCACCATACTCCTACCACCGAACCAGGTGACAACCGAACCAGATCTGCCAGGCCAGATTGCTTCAGCCCAAGCCCACCAGCAGCTATAAACATCCAAGACCCCTACCCCCAGCCTCACTCTATAAATAGAGGGGCAGGGGTACAACAATGGGAGAGAATTTTTAGAGACAAGTTTGAGAGCTCAAGCCTGGAAGGAACTCTCAAACAACTTTAGATACTTGTAATCAAAGCTTTGTACTTGTAATCTGAAGAAAAAAGGAGAATAACATATAAAGTGGACGTAGGCACGTTCTTGCCGAACCACTATAAATCTGTGTGTCTTTTACATTTTAGTCCTTGCTTTTTACATATTTGCATAAATCACCCAAATCACTAAACACAACATAAAATCAACCAACTCATACGACTTTGGGTGTTTGCGGCCATTTTTTACGCAAACATTTTGGTGCTTTCACTGAGAGGAACCAGCTTCCGCCACACGGATAGAAGTTGAATTTGGAAATCTAAGATTTCAGATCTAAGAGCTATGACGAGACAAACAAGTAAAAGGCAAAGGCCAGAGAGAAGTGAACACCAAGGAAGTCAAGAGGCTTCCTCAGGAGGGAATCAAGCATCGATCTTCATCACTAGAGATGAGATGGAGGTCATGATGAGACGACAAGAAGAGATGATCCAGAACTTACTTCAACAAATTGGGCAAATTGGAGCACAAATCCAAGGAACGGCTGGAATTCAGAACGGAGCAAGACCATCTGGCGCAGCACCAGAGCTAGGGGGCACTCACGCAGAGCATGTTGATCCAACCCCGGGAAGTGAGATGGGGGCATCCGAACCACTTGGTAGCAATAGAGGAATGAACGTTCAGCCAGGGATGCATACACATGGAAACTCCCGCGGACTTAGGGGGCAGGTCGAAGACAGTGAACGAGAACTACAGGTTGGAGACAATGATAGATTAGCAGAGATGGTTAGAAGAGCTATGAGAGGCGGTTTAGTAAACAAAGACTTGGAAGATGTAAACAGGAGTCCTTTTTCTTCTGCGATTAGGATGGCTAGGAACCCACCAGAATTCAAGCTACCATCATTGGACATGTACAACGGGAAAACGGACCCCACGGTCCATCTAACGAAGTATATGAGACATATGGAAGTGCTGGGGGCATCAGAGGAGGTTATGGCCCGGTGCTTTCCACTGTATTTGACGGACATTGCAGCGTTATGGTTTAGGCAACTGGAGAGCGGCTCCATAGGAACATGGGCAGATTTAACTGAGAGATTCATGAGGCAATTCAGGGTTCATATTGCGAGACCCAAGAATGTGATGACTTTGGCAACCTTGAAACAGAGAACCGGAGAGACTTTGAGGAGCTTTCTAACGCGATTTAATGCGGCGGCAGCATCAGTGGATCGACCAGATCCATCTATGGTCATGATGGCAGCTGTATCTGGAATAGCTGGTAATACAGAGTTCAAGAATTCATTAACCAAGGACCCGCCTATGAATCTGGGAGAGTTCTATCATGAGGCTGAAAAGTTTCTGCGTTTGGAAGATGCTAGTGCAGAAAGAGAGGAAGAAGATGACGTTTACACAATCAAGAGCGGAAACCTACCTGGAAAGGGTGCGGAGACTAGCAAAGGAAAAAGAAAGGCTGAGGATAGTGATGACAGGACAAAGTGGCTACGAAGAGAGCCACGATTCACCACCTATTCAAAGCTGAATGAGAGTTTGGATCGGATTTATCAGGATACCAAGGGGCAGATTCCGTATCGTATACCAATGCGAAGGGATCCAACCTCTGACGAAAGAAAATCAGATAAGTTTTGTATATTTCATGAATTGAATGGTCATAACACTAATGATTGTAGGCATTTGAAGGACGAGGTGGAAGGGCTTATCAGGAACGGTATGCTCCTTCAGTATGTAAAGAGGCGAACTCCAGCGGTGGAGCCAGAGCGACCACCCTCTACATCAGCTAGAGGTGACCCTGGATCAGGGCACCATTTGATTATCCATTGATTGCTTGATTAAAATAACGATGAACAAGTCGTAAGCTTCCACTAAAGCAATTAGATCATTTACACATGTACGAGATCACGAACGATCTCCAGGCATGCTCTGAGTGATCATTGACTATTTCGGAGTGGGAACTTACACTTTGACATCCTTGCTTTGCTTTTGTTTCGATTTGAACATTTGAATTCTTCCTGTTTGGACATTTCTGCTGAAAGGTACTATTGCTTTAACATTTACAATTCTATGGAAAAAAAAAAAAAATTATTTACTTGTATGCCCGTTGGATCGCGAATGGTCCACGAGCACCTAGTGCATGGCAACGAACTGCCGAAGTCTTTGATTCAAAAAATTCCCCAAACAATAACTCCAACACTGATGATATTAAGTCCCCCCCGGGCACACTCATTCGCCTCGTACGGCACCCGACTTCGAACAGTCACAACTCGCCTCGAACGGCACCCGATCGCGAACGATCACAACTCGCCTCGAACGGCACCCGACTTCGAACAGTCACAACTCGCCTCGAACGGCACCCGATCGCGAACGATCACAACTCGCCTCGAACGGCACCCGACTTCGAACAGTCACAACTCGCCTCGAACGGCACCCGATCGCGAACGATCACAACTAGCCTCGAACGGCACAATTCGCCTCGAACGGCACAACTCACCTTACCTCAAATGGCTCGATCGCGAACGGTCGTCATTTGAGGTCCGCCACATAATCCCTGACTGTTACACCTTACCTCAAATGGCTTGATCGCGAACGGTCGTCATTTGAGGACCACCACTTGACCGCACACTGTCGCACCTTACCTCGAATGACTTGATCACGAACGATCGTCATTTGAAGTTGGGCGCTTGACCTTGAACGGTCACATTTCACCACAGATGGCTCGATCCCAAACGATCGACGCATGGACTTACAACTCGACCGCGCACTGTCGCACTTTACCTCGAATGACTCGATCCCGAACGGTCGTCATTTGAAGTTAAGCGCTTGACCTTGAACGGTCACATTTCACCGCAGATGACTCGATCCCGAACGATCGACGCATGGATTTACGCGCTTGACCGCGCAGGGTCGCACCTCACCTCGAATGACTCGATCGCGAACGGTCGTCATTTGAAGTTAGGCGCTTGACCATGAACGGCCGCGCTTCATCCCGAATAGCTCGATCCCGAACGGTCGTCATTTGGGGCCATATAAACTATCAAATTCTTTACAGGTTGATGACAGGATATGAACATCCAGCTCATGGCATTACAAAACACGCCTTCCTACCGCAAGGCATATTTTGGGGGGCAAAGTGTTATCCCATTTTTTGGTCAAAACTAGGATATCCATGTCGAGCGCGTCTCCACCACGATCGAGCCAATAAGAAGCAAGCAAGCGTATACAAGTCGAAGATTTCATTCATAGCCCCAGTGCAAAAGCTCATTCGGTAATAGGAAGTTTAAGGTTTCATTCGGCAGAGCCTTATTCGGCACTCCAAACATGAAGTTCCATTCGGCATTCCCAAGGCAATTCTCATTCGGTGGTCGCAATTCTCATTCGGTGGTCCGAGCACCCATTTCCATTCGGCACTCCCATATATGGAAGTTCATTCGGCATCCCTCTCACCACAGTTCATTCGGCATCCCTCTCACCACAGTTCATTCGGCATCCCTCTCACCACCGAATCTCTTCTACCGAACCATCTCTTCCATCCTCCTACCGAATCCAAGCTCCACCGGTCCACCACCATACTCCTACCACCGAACCAGGTGACAACCGAACCAGATCTGCCAGGCCAGATTGCTTCAGCCCAAGCCCACCAGCAGCTATAAACATCCAAGACCCCTACCCCCAGCCTCACTCTATAAATAGAGGGGCAGGGGTACAACAATGGGAGAGAATTTTTAGAGACAAGTTTGAGAGCTCAAGCCTGGAAGGAACTCTCAAACAACTTTAGATACTTGTAATCAAAGCTTTGTACTTGTAATCTGAAGAAAAAAGGAGAATAACATATAAAGTGGACGTAGGCACGTTCTTGCCGAACCACTATAAATCTGTGTGTCTTTTACATTTTAGTCCTTGCTTTTTACATATTTGCATAAATCACCCAAATCACTAAACACAACATAAAATCAACCAACTCATACGACTTTGGGTGTTTGCGGCCATTTTTTACGCAAACACTACCTATATAAAATCTGGAATCTATTATATCTTGTTTACATATGATCGCATGCGTGAATCTGTGAAAATTTTGTATATGCATGTCTGTGTATATCTGTGAGCATACCTCTGTTTGTTTTTAATAAACTAAAATAGGTTCTAAAATCAAATCCTCATCCCTCAATCTCTTTTAGAACATAATCCCTTAAAGGAATTTGTTTGTATTTATGAGATTCGAAATTTAAAAATAGTTTCAAGCATATATGTCAAGCAATTATTTCTAAAATAGGATAACACAGTGATGAACAAACATTAGACAGAAAATCAAGTAATTTAATTTCACATTTTGATTTTATAACCTGATTAGTATTTGGAAATGATGAATTTAGATAAGGAAATCATAATTTTTAAGTTAGGGGATGCTGAGTATTTGCGAGATGATCGGCACGGGGAGTTTCGTCGATTCGCGGCGATCGACGAAGAGTGCGACGTCGGGTTTGAGGGTGAAGGTAGCTGGAAGTAAGGGGTGCAAGGAAAATTGGTCGGAGGGTTTATCGACCATCGTGGTAGGTGTGCGACGATGATTTAGGATTTTAAAAGAAATTTTGGTCATCGGTATTTTCTAGGCTTGTGTATCATCGTCGGTGAACCGGACTTAACCAGAGGGGTGGGGATAGAAGTGTGAGACTGCGGAGGTAGTGTGAACGTGATCGTGAGGCTTCAGGCGATCGTAGGCGGCGTGCGAAGCGTTTTTCTGATGATCAGTTTAGTTCAAGTTGGATGTTGTTATGCTCGATTTTGTTTCACGGCGAAATTGATCGACCTGGGTGGTCGGGAGGCTCGGGTAGGTCATCGATGACCTGAAGGCGACAGCGACGATGGTCGGAGGAGCGGCGATGAAGTGTACACGTGCACCTGTGCACATTGGTATTTGGGTTGATTGGTTTGAGGAGAAAATTTTGTCTCGGGTGTGTTTTGGGGAAGAGCTCGAGAATCTGGGTTGGTAGCTCGAGTATACTCTCGGGTTTGTTTGCGTAAGTATATTACAACAGTTTAAATTTTTTTTAACATAACAAAGTTTTAAAAAAAATTTGTGACTTGTGTTTCGCTCGGGAAAAAAATTAAAAAGGCTCGGGTCTGACTCGAAGTTGTCTCGAGTACATGTTGCCGCCGTTTTGAATTCTAAAATAAAACAAGTTTTTAAAACTGTTTCTTAACCAATTCTGCTAAATAGTATTTATTTAAGTTTGGAAGTTGGTTAAAGTTTTTAAGTAAATTATTTTAAAATTAATTTAAGTTTAAAGTTTTTTCTTATGTATCCTTTAATTAATTAATAAGTTTATTTAAATAAATTTTGATATTGTGATTAAGTGGTTAATAAAAAATGAAGTGTTTTAATTTGTTAATTAACTTAAGAATCTTAAGTTAATTTATATGTCATTGATAATTAATTCCAAGGCTTATTAAATAAAGACTAAATGTTGATTAATTTAATTGATTTGGTTTTGGAAATAATAAATTAATCCATAAGTATTTTCAAGTGAGATTTAATAATGATTGGATTAAGTAGATGATTAAGATAAGTGTATTAACTTAAGCTAATTGAGGTCTTAATTTAATTAAGGATAATTAATTAAGTAATTAAAGGGTGATTGATTAATAATTAAAGAATAATTAATCAAGTGATTAAGGATAATTACTTAATATGATTTATTAAAGATAATCACTTATTGTAATTGATTATGGAAAATCAATTAATATATTTAATTAAAGGTTAATTAATGATAACTACATAAAGGTTAATGACTTATTGTAATTAATTAAGGATAATTAATTAAAGAATAATTAAATAATTAAAGGTTAATTATTTTGATGATTAAAGGTTGACTGATTTATTAATTAAGATTGATTAATTAATAATTAAAGGTTAATTAATTAATAATTGAGGGTTAATTATTTAAAAATTAAAGGATAATTAATTAAAGGTTAATTAATTAATGATTAAAGGTGAATTAATTAATGATTGAAGGTTAATTCATTTATGTGATTAATTAAGGATAATTAATTAATCAAGGATAATTACTTAAAATGGATAATTAAGGTTGATTAATTAATTTCATTAATATAATAACCAATGGTTTGAAATTAATGTTAATTAAGCAGGGATAAGTAATTAATTCATAAGTAATTAATTTATTTGGTTAACTTTGAATCATGTGATTAATTGATCTTGCTTAGGGATGATTGGGTTATATTGAATGCCTTGAATTGTTTGATATCTTTGATGTGTGACATTCTGTGATATGAATTGTGTGGATTGAGCTGTGAACTGTGAATATTTATCTATCTGTGATAAATTTACTTGTTTATCTGTGAATGAAAGATAAGTGTTATAGGATTATACCGCTTATTGATAT
The DNA here is from genome assembly GCA_030765085.1 of Allium cepa. Lineage (NCBI taxonomy): Eukaryota > Viridiplantae > Streptophyta > Magnoliopsida > Asparagales > Amaryllidaceae > Allium > Allium cepa. The sequence goes on along the minus strand of CM060941.1, from coordinate 292,069,282 downwards.
TGTTGTCCTTGAATTTATGATAATTGATATTTTATTGTTGCCTGTGAAATCCCTGGACTACACAACACACACACAAATATGGATTTCATAGGAAATTGGTTAAGTCACGGGTGTTTTGAATTTAATATTATTTTATTTAAAAGTTGAATTTTGAATCCAATTGGTTTGGAAGTGGAATTGAATTGAATATGGAAACTTTTGAAAAGAAAGTTTTGAAATTGAAAATCATTTTGAATATAATACGTCTTGTTAAAGTTTTGAAATATTTTTGGAACTATAGTTTGAAAGGGTTATATAAGTTATATAAAATATATATGGATGGAATTATTTTGAGAGTTTGAATTTAACTCAAATAGAACTTTCCGGGAATACGACAGTTCGTTGATTTTCCAATGTATACTTTGAAAGGCAATAACTTGAGTAAATATAATCAGATTTTCCCGAAATGAAAAGCATTTGTTTTCAGATAATAATGGCTTTCATATAACGAAAGAATTTCCAGTTTTGTTGAAATGATTTCAAGTTATTGGTGGATCAAATTGAAAATAGTTTTGAAAGCTATTTCTCTGTGTGTTCATCTGTTCTTGTTTGTCTCCGTGTCTAGCAAATTTCGAGGACGAAATTTTCTTAATGGAGGAATCTGTAACGATCCCCTTTTTAAGTCAAATCTAATTTGGTAATTAATATAAATTTTTGGATTAAATTGTGAACTAATTTGAATTTTTCCAAATTAAATAAGATATGTGTTGTTTATAAATAAATTGTTAAAAAGAATTTGGATTTGGTTTTGGAAGTTATATAAGTATAAATTTAAAAAAATATAAAACATATAACTAAATAAAAAGGTAATATAAAACATAAATTTAATTGTTTTTAACAAGCGTAAAATAATAGCACATACATTGGACATTTGTAAGATAATTTTAACATATGTTAATATAATAAAGAGAAATCTAATAAAACTAAATTGAAAAATATAATATAAAATGATAATAAAAACATAGATACATGTAAATCATAAATTTATAAAGGGTTTAAACCATAAAAGTAGATTGTCATGACATTTGTAAAATAAGGATTTCATGCTTAAACAAGAATAGCTATCTTATCATATGAGTTTAGAAGTGGCAAATATGTTTTGTTTTAAAATTGAAAAAAATATAAACATAATGCTTAAGAGAAAAAAACCAGGCTAATGCATATTTTCCAAAATCTTCTTTCGTCTTCATTTTCTAAAATTAAAACCTGAGATCAATAAAAATCAAAAGAAAAAGAAAATCAAACAACTCCAGTTTGCAAACCTGTAAGCTTAAACCAAAGAAAAACACATCAAACTCAATTCAAAGATCCAAGTTCTTCAACCTGAAGCAATTAAAAACAAGTTCAAAGATCAGATTCAACTCAAAGTCATCAAGTTTCCAGATTTTCAAAGCATAAAACAATTTCCAGGATCAGATCAAAGTAAACAAAGCAAAATTCAAATTTAAAAGCAAGATCATATTCAATTCATCTCAAACAAATTCCAGATTTCAAGTTCAAGATCAAAATCTATTCATGTTTTCAAATCTATTTCCAGGCCTGTCTCTGTTTCATGTTCCAGGTGAGTGAACTACCTATATAAAATCTGGAATCTGTTATATCTTGTTTACATATGATTGCATGCCTGAATCTGTGAAAATTTTGTATATGCATGTCTATGTATATCTGTGAGCATACCTCTGTTTATTTTAATAAACTAAAACAGGTTATGAAATCAAATCCTCATCCCTCAATCTCTTTTAGAACATAATCCCTTAAAGAATTTTTTTTTGTATTTATCAGATTCGAATTTTAAAAATAGTTTCAAGCATATATGTTAAGCAATTATTTCTAAAATAGGATAACACAGTGATGAACAAATATTAGACAGAAAATCAAATAATTTAATTTCACGTTTTGATTTTATAACATGATTTGTAATTGGAAATGATGAATTTAGATGGGAGTTTTGTCGATTCGCGGCGATCGACGAAGAGTGCGACGTTGGGCTTGAGCGTGAAGGTAGCTTGAAGTTAAGGGATCCAAGGAAAATTGGTCGGAGGGTTAATCGACCACCGTGGTGGGTGTGCGACAATGATTTAGGGTTTTAAGAGAAATTTTTGTCATCGGCATTTTTAGGCTCATGTATCATCGTTGGTGAACCAGACTTGACCAGAGTGGTGGGTATAGAAGCATGAGACTGCGGAGGTGGTATGAATGTGATCGCGAGGCTTCAAGCGGCCGTAGGCGGCGGTGCGAAGCGTTTTTATGATGATCAGTTTAGTTCAAGTTGGATGTCGTTATGCTCGATTTTGTTTCACGTGAAATTGATCGACCTGGGTGGTCGGGAGGCTCGAGCAGGTCATCGATGACCTAAAGGAGACGGTGACGATGGTCGAAGGCGCGGCGATGAAGTGTACACATGCACCTGTGCAAATTGGTATCTGGGTTAATTGGTTTGAGAAGAAGATTTTGTCTTGGGTGTGTCTTGGGGAAGAGCTCGAGAATCTGGGTTGGTAGCTCGAGTGTACTCTCGGGTTTGTTCATGTAAGTATAGTATAACAGTTTAATTTTTTTTAACATAACAAGGTTTTTAAAAAAATGTGTGACTCGGGTTTCGCTTAGGAAAAAAAATTGAAAAGGCTCGGGTCTGACTCGATGTTTTCTTGAGTACATGTTGCAACCGTTTTGAATTCTAAAATAAAACAAGTTTTTAAAACTGTTTCTTAACCAATTCTTCTAAATAATATTTATTTAAGTTTGGAAGTTGGTTAAAGTTTTTAAATAAATTATTTAATTTAAGTTTAATGTATTTTGTTATGTATCCTTTAATTAATTAATAAGTCTATTTAAATAAATTTGATATTATGATTAAGTGGTTAATAAAAAAATAAAGTGTTTTAATTTGTTAATTAACTTAAGAATCTTAAGTTAATTTATATGTCATTGATAATTAATTCCAAGGCTTATTAAATAAAGACTAAATGTTGATTAAATTTAATTGATTTGGTTTTGGAAATAATAAATTAATCCATAAGTATTTTCAAATGAGATTTAATAATGATTGGATTAAGTAGATGATTAAGATAAGTGTATTAACTTAAGTTAATTGAGGTCCTAATTTAATTAAGGATAATTAACTAAGTAACTAAAGGATGATTGATTAATAATTAAATAATAATTAATCAAGTGATTAAGGATAATTACTTAATACGATTTATTAAAGATAATCACTTATTGTAATTGATTAAGGAAAATCAATTAATATATTTAATTAAAGGTTAATTAATAATAACTACTTAAAGGTTAATGACTTATTGTAATTAATTAAGGATAATTAATTAAATAATAATTAAATAATGTAAGGTTAATTATTTAATGATTAAAGGTTGATTAATTTATTAATTAAGGTTGATTAATTAATAATTAAAGGTTAATTAATTAATAATTAAGAGTTAATTATTTAAAAATTAAAGGATAATTAATTAATTAAAGGTTAATTAACTAATGATTAAAGGTGAATTAATTAATGATTGAAGGTTAATTAATTTATGTGATTAATTAAGGATAATTAATTAATCAAGGATAATTACTTAAGATGGATAATTAAGGTTGATTAATTAATTTCATTAATATAATAACCAATGGTTTGAAATTAATGTTGATTAAGCAGGGATAAGTAATTAATTCATAAGTAATTAATTTTTTGGTTAACTTTTAATTAGGTGATTAACTGATCTTGCTTAGGGATGATTGGGTTATACTGAATGCCTTGAATTGTTTAATATCTTTGATGTGTGACATTCTGTGACATAAATTGTGTGGACTGAGCTATGAACTGTGATTTATGTATCTATGATAAATTTACTTTTTTCATCTGTGAATGAAAGCGTTATAGGATTATACCACTTATTGATATTGTTGTGCTTGAATTTATGATGGTTGATATTTTATTGTTGCCTGTGAAACCCCTGGACTACACAACACACACATAAATATGGATTTCACAGGAAATTGGTTAAGTCACGGGTGTTTTGAATTTAATATTATTTTATTTAAAAGTTGAACTTTGAATCCAATTAGTTTGGGAGTGGAATTGAATTAATGTGGTAACTTTTGAAAAGAAAGTTTTGAAATTGAAATCATTTTGAATATAATACGTCTTCTTAAAGTTTTGAAATATTTTTGGAACTATAGTGTGAAAGGGTTATATAAGTTATACAATATATATGGATGGAATTATTTTGAGAGTTTGAATTTAACTCAAATAGAACTTGCAGGGAATACGGTAGTTCGCTGATTTTCTAATGTATACTTTGAAAGGCTATAATTTGAGTAAACATAGTCGGATTTTCCCGAAAAGAAAAGCATTCGTTTTCAAATAATAATGGCTTTCGTATAACGAAAGAACTTCCAGTTTTTTTTGAAAGGATTTCAAGTTATTGGTGAATCAAATTGAAAATAGTTTTGAATGCTATGAATGAATCTTTGTTAAAGATTTGGTGAACATTGTTTCAAATTGAATAGGATCTTAAAGGGTAAATCTTTTGTTTAAAAGATTAAAAGTGGAAATTTGTTTAAACCATTCAAAAGGAAAGGTTCTGTGCTTAAAGTTGTGACTTAAATATGATCCAAATATATCCATATCTTTTTTTAATATAAGAGCGAATTATTTGGTTTAGCTGGGAGAGGACTTTATGTCATAAAACCCATTTTTCATAGTGATATGACGAAATGGATAGCATTTGAAGACGGTGGTGAAGGCCGGTTATTTTCGAGAATGAAATGATTACCTGTTGAATGCCTCTGCACTGAGTTGCACCGGTATAGAGATCTCCATATGTGATGGGGAGTCCCATCAGGATTGTGAATTCCCGGATTTGCAAGGGCTTCTTTTGAAGTGCCTTCGGTTCCATTCAACCCAGGATGGACTTGTATGGACGAATGTCCGACGTTACACTTTGAGATGTAAGGCTAGTTTCTATCAAATACATTTCCGTTTGGTGGCGGAGAATTTATTCTCTTAGCTTAACACTCTTCTCTGAGACGTACGAGCTCAGAGGTTATGTAATTGATGGTTACTAGTGATATATTCCCACTTTGGTAATGTGGCATGCTAAGTACTGATCATTTATTAATCGAAGTATGGCTTTTGTGAAAAGCGTAGCTTTGTGGACGAGACTTCGTCGAACCTCACAACTTGGAAATGGTCGAAACTGGAAGGATGCGACAAGGTTACAGGGGTCGCCCCTCTTAGGATATGTGAATTTCCTTCTGGATAAAAAGTGGTATCATAGTATGCAGCCCAAATATTTAACTTATGTGGTTGTTGGAATTTGTTGGTGTAGAGGTACCTCGGATAAAGGTCGATGACGACCGGGGGATGACATACTCGTGACAGCTAGTTACCTAGTTACAGAGGTAACCCGGCCTTGTGTTGGCAGAGAGCTGGTTAAGTTCTCGAGGCGTCCCTCCAAAGGCGTACCCATTCGGTGAAGGAAGTTCCTTAGCCTTGACCATTTGTTCGAAATCGAATCACCCAATACGAGCCCTGTACGGTTTTAGTTGTAGAACCTGCCATCTAACACGGTAGCTATAGTAAGCATACTATGATGATACGTATGCTGGCTAGATTAATATTATACTTTCGAAATGTTTTCCACACTATGCACTAATAATAATATCAAAGAATTTTCGCGTATCAATCATGTTTGAGTATCACAAGGAGAAATCTCCCCCAAGTGTGCGATTGCATTGTGTGGGAGCCGGGAGGCCTTATGGTAGTTTCGTTTTCCAAAAAGCACAGCGGATTTCTTTTTATTCCTTTTGTTTTCTTTTGTTCAAATAAACTATTTTTGTTTACTCACACCAGTCCCATGACTGATCTGGAGTTTATTGTTCCCTTTCTAAACTCTGGGTGCCCATAATTTCCCACATGGACAGCTTAGAGTCAGGTTATCAGATAGTCAGCTAATAGTGTAACTTTTGGCAATCGCATTGTGCACCAGATTTGCTTAACTTCAGCATAATGGTGGTTCTCACTTCTGGTTTGGGATCTTTGGAGCTTGGCATTGAAGATATTGTCTTTCCGCTGCTGTTGTATCTATCTCTGATTATGTTGATCATTTTATTTGTATCATTGTTGTATCAAATGTTATGTATCAATAAAATGATTTCATTCTGTTTCCGCCGTGTTGTTATCGCCTATTGTTGCTATAAGCTCCGACGAACCAAACTCAACGTTTGAATCTGCGGTATTTGAATACGGGTGATGTATTTGGGTGTCGATTTTCGAAGGTCGAGTCAGGATTGTATTACCTAACTCGACCTTCGAAAATCGCACCCAAATACGTCATCCGTATTCGAATGCCGCAGATTCAAACGTTTAGTTGGGTTCGTTGGAGCTTATAAAAACATTAGGCGATAACAACACGGTGGAAACAGAATGAAATCATTTTATTGATACATAGCATTTGATATGATACAAATGAAATGATCAACATAATCAGAGATGGATACAACAGCAGCAACAGCAGCGGAAAGACAATATCTTCAATGCCAAGCTCCAAAGATCCCGAACCAAAAGTGAGAACTACCATCATGGTGAAGTTAAGCAAATCCGGTGCACAATGCGACTGCCAAAAGTTACACCTATTAGCCGACTATTTGATAACCTGACTCTAGGTTGCCCGTGTGGAAAATTATGGGCATCTAGAGTTTAGAAAGGGAATAATAAACTCCAGGTCAGTCATGGGACTGGTGTGAGCAAACAAAAATAGTTTATTTGAACAAAAACAAACAAAAGGAATAAAAAAAATCCACTATGCTTTTTGGAAAATGAAACTACCATAAGGTCTCCCGGCACACACACAATGCAATCGCACACTTGGGGAAGATTTCTTCTTATGATAGTCAAACATGCTTGATACGCGAAAATTCTTTGATGTTATTATTAGTGCATAGTGTGGAAAACATTTAAAAAGTATAATATTAATCTTAGCTAGCATACGTACCTTTATAGTATGCCTACTATAGCTACCATGTTAGATGGCAGGTTCTACAACTAAAACCGTACATGGCTCATATTGGGTAATTGGATTTCTAACAAACGGTCAAGACTAAGAACTTTCTTCACCGAATGGGTATGCCTCTAGATGGATGCCCCGAGAACTTATCCAGCTCTCTACCAACACAAGACCGGGTTACCTCTGTAACTAGGTAACTAACTGTCATGAGTATGCCATCCCCTGATCGTCACCGACCTTTATCCGAGGTACCTCTACACCAACAAATTCCAACAACCACATAAGTTAAATATCTGGGGTCCATACCATGATACCACTTTTTATCTAGAAGGAAATGCACATACCCTAAGGGGCGCGACCCTCGTAACCTTGCCGCATCCTTCCTGTTTCGACCATTTCCTAGTTGTCCAATCTGTAACGGTATGATTTTTCGACATTCGAAAATCAACATCAATACGTCCACTGTATCGAATGATGAACAATCGAATGCCGAAAAACCGAACCATTAGGTTAAAAGAAGGAGATAGAAGAAGAGAAAACAAAACAACAACAGAATCTTACCATCGCAGCGTAATAAAATATAATAGATAATAACTGATCTTTGCACAAAAGAAACTATATCAATTTTATACATACATCATCAGAGTACAATAGAATCAATTCAACACAACTCAGGACTGTTATAATATCTCGTCCTTCCAAAGCTGAATATACAGCTTATACTATATAGCGTAAATATAAATCTACGGAAAATACGCCTCGTCATCCACCTCTTCTCCTGAGCTCCACAGCGGTCCATCCAGAATATGTACTCTATAATACTCGGTCTGACCTGAGCATTATAGTTAAATAACACCCGAGTCAGTCTGGAAAACCAGCGCGAGAAAACACACTCAATTGGATTATTAAAGTTTTCAAAATCCTTTGAAATCAAAGTTATCTCGTAAGACCACGCCACAAATAAACATGCCCGATTTTTACCTTATGATAACCAAAACATTTCTTATAAAATCCTCTGATATTATAGTAGTGTCTAAATACAAATACTTATTCAAATAGCCGAAATTGTTACATTATTAAATTACAGCTAATAAGTATACAATCAAAACCGTAAAGGCATGTAGGGAGAATGGATTTCCATCAACAGTAGGCTACTGGGGTACCTCCCGTCACGGTACGTGGTCTAAATCACCGTACCAAGGATCCACCCTGATCCCCTGCATCACAAGACCAGAGCTACCCCCTACTGGATAGTCCGAATAAGTTCACCCCATGGTTGAGATCAGCAACCGCCCACACAACCGAAATAAAAGGGACATCTAGACATGGGTGACCTTACCCTAATTAGTTGCTAGCCACTTGGCCTTGTGTGTACCTCTGTAACAACCCGTGTTTTTCGCTTTAAGGTGATTATTGAATAAAAATGGTTATTAATGTAACTTGTTGAATAATTTAATTGTTTAGATTTAATATTGGAAATATTCAAATAATGGGATTCTGCATTTAATGTGAATGAAAATGCATCAGAAATTGATTCAAAATTTTATTTAAATATGAATGGAAATGGTTAAAGTTTAAAATTTGTATTTAAAAGTGCATAATTAAAAATTGAAAATTTATATTTTAGTTAACGGGTATAAATAGCCATTTTGGCAACTGCCTCGGATTTCGATGAAACCAGTTTCATCGGATCCATAATAGTGAATAATTGTAAGATTTTCAGTTTCGTAGTGATCGGACTTATCGTTTGGTCGTGCGAGCTTGAAACGCGTAGAAATCAATTAAAAGGAATACAATAAAATAAATTGACTTTGAAAAGCTATCCTCCACATACGATCGAATTAGGCCTCAAAACTACTTCTACTGCGTCCGTAACGGGGGTAAAAAATTATAAACGCCTGGCGGCACGTCTCGATTGGAGTTCGGACTATTTTGGACCTAACTATATAAATACGCATGCAAATCGAGACAGTTTTATTATTATTTTAATTTCTAAAACCTTAGCAGTCACTTTCTTTTAATGGCTAAATATTCACCAACTTTCCTCCTCAATATCTCTCAATCCATTCAACGAAGTCGAAAAATTCCAAAAGCAAAATTGTAGATCTCGACGAGCTCTTCAAATCCATATAGTTGATCGATGCTATTACATCATGGATTTGCCAGAATCTGGCTTTGAGTGTCGCGCGTTCTTATGGGTTTTCGTGACGAACGGAGGTGGTTGGGGACGAGGCGTTCGAGACTGAGGAGAAGCAGGCCAAGGCGCTTTGAACGGTGGTCGTTGATTGGCAGGACGTTGGAGATGGCGTGTGCATGGAGGCTTGGACGTGCATGATTTGGTAGGTGGTGTACGTGATGTAGAGGAAGAAGATGTACGTGCTCTTTTTTATTTATTTAATAGTTAATTATTTTATATTAAAATTCAAATGTTCTAACTCGTATAACTTTTTCATACGAGGTCGGATTCCCACGCGGTTTTCTCCAATGCGTTCGTGTTGAAATTCCGGACAAAATGGATCTAGTTTAGTAGCATTCCAAGGCTATTCAAATTTGGGCCTTTATTTTTATTTTAAATCGTCGATAAATCAAAGGTGAGTGTTTATATGCTCACAATTGACAAAAATAATTTTATGTTAGTTATATTTATATTCTGAAGTGATATAAATTTGATTGGTTGTTGTTTGATAGGTTTAATCGTCATTTAAATTGGCATATCATTTAATTGATAGAATTTAAATTCACCGTTAAATAAATTTAAATTTAATTGGCAGCATATTACCCGATATGGTAAAAATTGAAATTTGGGAAGGTCACTGGCTTTGTGGTTGATTGGTTGTGATGGATGCTAATGGTCGATATTGGTTGTTTATTTAATTTGATATATCATGTTATCATCTTGTATATTGTTTGTTGCATATAAAACTGTAAACTGAATCATTTCGAATAAATTAAGAAATAGGTTGAAATGATATATACCTATGACATCTATTTGGATTGAAATAATATATATCCATACTTGAAATTAAATTGAAATAATTATCCACTTGGCCATAGGGTAGGAAATTATATACGGACACCGGGTTGGTTAAATTAAATGATTTTAGAAGTTGTTTTTAAATTATTTAAATGAATTGATTTTTAGAATAAAATCAAATTTATGGAAATTCAATTACTTTGAATTAAAGCTCGAAATGTTGGAATTTAAACTTGGTAAAAGAAATTGTTTAATTAATCGAAGTTTAGATTTTTAAGTTAAAAAAATTGAAATACGGCGTAAATTTTCGAATGTTGATTTGTTTTAAAAGATTGGTCTTTTATTCGAACTTTGAATATTTCTAAGAAAAATTGATATGAAACGATACTTAAAAATTGAATTCGGAATTTAAAATTTGGATTTAAATTTGGTATTGAAAGTAAATTTGATTTAAGTGTTTAAATCGATATTTTGAAACTGAATTTGGAATTGGAACTGAAATTGAAAATTAATTTGAAATTGGAATTTAAATTAATTTGGAATCGGAATTGGGAATTAATTTGATTTAAATTAATTTGGAAATGGAAATTGAAATTGAAGGAATTGTGAATTGAAATCGAAATTTATATGGAATCAAATTTATTCGAGTTGGAATCGGAATTGAGTCGATTAAATTGAAATGGAATTTGGAATTGATTTGGGTAGGAAATTGGGAAGTTGGCCGGTTTTGACTTTGGATTTTTTTTTAAAAAATGAATATTTTAGTATAAATGATTTAAATCTATATTCTTTAAATATTCAAATTATTTTGATTTTTTTAAACTATTTTACTATATAAGCCATTTTTATATTCAAATTATTTTTTATTAAACTATTTAAACATTTTTTGTTAAACTATTTTTAACTATTTAATCTATTTTCTAAAATTCAAACTGATTAAAGGGTAAATCGTTTATATTTAAATCTTGGATTTCGAATTGGGTTAAAGTGAATTATAACCAAAACTATAATTCGAATCAAGTTTTGAAGTGAAAACGATATATCGAGTTGAGTCGCTATTTTTGAGTAAATACGATGATTTCGAAATGGATATGATTTTGAGTAAATATGATGATCTCGAAATGGATATGATTTTTGAGTAAATATGATGATTTCAAAATGGATTTGATTTTGAAATGAATATGATGTTTTGATATCAAATACGAATTGTTTCCGAAATGTAAAAGTACCAACCAGTGTGTAAAATGACGATTGGTTGTTAAAGAGACTGGCGCCTCTTATTGAAATACTCTCTTTCAATATTGGAACCACTTTGACAACCGTGTATGCGCTGGATGATATCCAGAATGTAGTGGTTTAATTGGCGATGTTTACTGGAATGAAGTAAGAGAACGATGATGGATAGCCTTGACATTTATGTCATAATTAAAATGACTAAAACATGAGCCTATGTCTGGCCATTGAGGTTAGCTACCTCTAGCGACGTTGATCCCTCGTATTACTATTGTGATTTCGGATTCGATGGGTGCACCTTATTTGTCGTTTGGATTGATTGTCGCGGTCGGCCACGGATGAGTTACGACCAGCCAGAAAAGGTAAACTAGTAGAATCCTACCTTGGGCATTGCCTCACGTGCCTTGTCATATTTAACCCTATACGAGCTCATTATGACTTTGATTTAAAACTATAAATGCGTTAAGGTGGATCAATGTAAAGCCTTAACGCTATTTTGATATTTATTTTACTGATAGACATTTTCTATTATAGCGTATACTATTATATATAAATAGTTTAAAGGATCCTTAGGACATGGAAAATCCTGTAACATCTCTTAAATTGTTGCGTTCATATTGTGTTATTGATTTGACTGACATAAGAGTATTTTAGTCCTGACTCGAGTGTTTTGTTTTTTCATTACGCTCGGATCAGTCCTGAGTTTTTCAGTGTATGGAAGACTACTCTCTGGAGGACGAAGATAGAGTTTGGTATACTACTATTATTATCACCTGCATTATGCTATTCTGCTGTATTGATTATTTATCCCTGACGTAAAGATATAACTCTGATAAATGTGTATAGATTAAAATCGGATGTACAGTAAACAGCTTTGAATTATTTATTTGATTATTATATTTCATCGTTTCCGCTGTGAGATTCTGTGTTTTTTTTCTTCTTCTCTTCTGATTTTTTTTATTTAACCCCATTGATTTTCTGCGTTTCGGATTGTTTAAGTCAGATATATGTGGATTATTGCCGATTTAACCCTTTCGAAACGTGGGTCGTTACAATTGGTATCAGAATGAAGGTTTAGCGATAACCTTGGCTTTGTGGGGTTTGACTCGTCAGAGATAGGGTGGTAATACCCTAAAATGAGTCAGTTTGAGTGTATATATGAGAGAGCATACTTATTAGTGTTATAAAATGTTTTATATTGTGTTTACTTATCTGTTGAGTTGTTTATGAATTTTGGTCGATGCGCGGGACGCCTTGCTATCGATAGGGTTTTCTAAACACTTAAACGAGGCAAGTCGACATAATATTGTTTTAAATCGGGTAAATGAATTATTTACCTAAGTATATATTATATATATAAACGATAATTTTTATGAATGTAAATTGTTAGGAGATGATAGTATTTAGTTATCATCAATCATTGGTTGAAAAAATAATAAAATAAATACTTAACAAACTTTATGTTATGAAGCATTGATAATTAAATTAAACTGAATTGAAATATTATTGCAATAAGAATTGGTTTAAATGACCAAGTCTAAATTAATGAAATATTTTGTTAATAAGGTGAGAAAATTTGGATAAGTACATTTATAATCTAACTTACATATAGAGATGGTTTTAAAAATTGAGAATTTTGGAATTTAAAATTTATTTATTTTCAAAATTGTTTTTCAAAGACTTAAAAATTAATAGACAGTATTATTTGGAAGGGTTTTGACAAGAAAAAATATTTTGAAAGATTTTTGTAGAAATAAAAGCATTAAACTCGCTTGGCCGCTGGAAAATAATGCTGCGATGACTGCAGCATCGCCAGCATTCATTTTCGAGTTTCTGAGTGAAAATTGCTACCGAAAGAATTTATTTTGAAAAAAAAAGTTTGGTTGAAAATATGTATTCTAAGTGAGACTTAACAAGAGTGTGAAAATAGTTTTGTACTCATAATTAAAATATAGAAAACAAATAAGCTTGTAACTTATAAATTTGTGTAGGAAAACAAAAACCAAATTTAAAATGGTTAAAATTTTGGTTAAACAAAATAAATGATTTAAGAAATATTAAATTAATTAAGTTAGTAAAATGAAATAAACAAAATATAGTTTAGCTCATGGAAGTTTAAATAAAATTGAATTATAATAAAATGAAATTTTGAACGAATAAATTGTATAACCTATAGATTTGAGAATTTTAAGTCAAAAATAAATTTTAAAATTTTGTAAAACGGGAATAATTAGAAATTTAACTTGAATAAAATTTAATAAATGAGTAATGGATTAAATTGAAATGTAGTTTAACTTAATATTAAATAAGTTGAATTGGATATTAAGTGAAATTAGATAAATTAGTAAAGTGAATTAAATTCCACTCAAGCTATAAATTGAATTAATCAAATGGATATGAACTTGAATTTAAAATGGATGTAAGTAAAATTAATACGGTTAATTGAATTTAATTTAAATTGGATATAAATAAATAAAATGCAAGTGGAGTAGTTAAATAAAAATTGAATGTTAACTAATATAATATGGAATAAACTATAAAGTGAAGTTAACTTAAGAGAAGCTTAAATGAAAATAAATTACGTTTAAATTAAAGTAGATAAATAATATGAATTCAAACAGATAAAGTGAACCAATGAATTAATAATAAATCAAGATACAAAGTAATAATAATAACCATTATTGTATTGTATAAATTGTTATAATAAATTTAGATGGTTTATAAATGATGTTAGTATATAAATAAAAAGATATACTAAGTGGAAATAAAATAGATTTAACTTAATCATGGTTAAGCGAAATAAATTTTTATAAATGATTTACAAATGAATTTATATGACATAGGTTAAACAAAAGGTGAAACAAATTCGAATTTCACAAATTGAATTGAATAAAAAAATTGAATATAATGAATTTGTAACGAATGATGATAAATTGGAAGAAATCAATGGAATGTAAACCGATTAAAAGTGGATGAAACAAAAATAAATAATTGAAACAAATCGATTGAATGTAAATAAATGTATATTGAATTGTATTAAATCAAATATGAATGCAATAAATATTGATTGGAAGAAAAGGGTTGAAACCAGATTAGTCGAATGTAAATAAATTAAAAGCGAATGATTTAGTTATATATTCATTGTATGATTAAAGATATGAGTATTAATAAGTGAATGGTAATCAATTTAAAATATATGAAATGTGGTATGAAATTAAATTACTTAATTGTAACTAATTATATGAATTATTGAAATGAATTAATGGAACTGAAGAAAAAAAAGAATGTAACTATAAACGAGTGTAAATTAATAAAATGTGAATTCATAATGTTGATAAGTAAATTGGAAGCAGATTAATTGAATGAAAAATTAATGGAATGTGAATCTAATTGAATAAAAGTTGTTGAATGCAAATAAATTGAATCGAGCAAATTAAATATTAATAAAAATTTATTGTAATACGAATGAGAGTGTATAAATTAAATATTGACATTTAAAATGTAAATTGTGATAGTAATGAATATTGATTTATCGGATGATTTGTTTTGTTGTAAATCCTTGTTTCATTGTTTTGAGTGCATATGATTATTGTATGGTTGCATATTTGTGCTCGTGTATGAGATTTGGATTCAAAATGCTTGTTTTATACTTATTTGAACTTATGCATATTCTGAATCTTATTATAAGTGGCTAACATTCCAAATTGAGTTGAGATAGGTAAGTACGAAGACCGTTGGATGTATACATGGATTATTATATGCTTTTGCTTGCTTAATACGAGCGAACTCGCTTGTATTATAAATAATAAGGTGCGTATCTCGGATTACATATCGCGATTATATATTTTTGCCCTTCGAGATGCCTCATCATTGAGATGAGATGTATATTTGATATATATTGGTTATATTTGTGTTATATATTGAGTTGTAAAAATTTTCCGATCGGGCTGCACAAAAAAGACTCTACCGAAATTTTCCGTAAATCTACGAGTCAGAATTTTTTTGAAGTTTTAAAATTTTTACAACTTGTTTTTATATATAAGTTATATTTTCATAAAACCGATATCGGAGGAGTGTAGCGAGAGTATAGTAAAGGTTTTGTAAATAAGATATTAATGTTCTATAAGTTAATTATTTTGAGAAAATATATCAAGTGTTAAATTTTGTGCTTAATGCCTTTTCGAGGACGAAAAGTTCCGAGTGTGGAAGTATGTAACGACCCATGTTTTTAGCTATTTTTAGTTATTAGATTTAAGGTGATTATTGAATAAAAATGCTTATTAATGTAATTTTTTGAATAATTTAATTGTTTAGATTTAATATTGGAATTATTTAAATAATGGGATTCTGCGTTTAATGAGAATGAAAATGCATCAGAAATTGATTCAAAATTTTAGTTAAATATGAATGAAGATGGTTAAAATTTAAAATTTGTATTTAAAAGTGAATAATTAAAAATTGAAAATTTATATTTTAATTAATGGATAAAAATAGCCATTTTGACAACTGTCTCGGATTTCGACGAAATCAGTTTGATCGGATCCGTAATAGTGAATAATTATAAGATTTTAAGTTACGTAGTAATCAGACTTATCGTTTGGTCGTGCGAGCTTGAAACGCGTAGAAATCAATTTAAAGGAATACGATAAAATAAATTGACTTTGAAAAGCCATCTTCCACATACGATCGAATTAGGCCTCAAAACTAGTTCCACTGCGTTCGGAACGGGGGTAAAACATTATAAACGTCCGGCGGCACGTCTTGATTGGATTTCGGACGATTTTGGACCTAACTATATAAATACGCACGCAAATCGAGACAGATTTATTATTATTTTAATTTCTGAAACCCTAGCCTTCACTTTCTTTTGATGGCTGAAAATTCACCAACTTCCCTCCTCAATATCTCTCAATCCGTTCAACGAAGTCGAAAAATTCCGAAAGCAAAGGTGCAGATCTCGACGAGCTCTTCAAATACATACGGTTGATCGATGCTATTACGTCACGGATTCGCCAGAATCTGGCTTTGAGTGTCGAGTGTTCTTATGGGTTTTCGCGACGAATGGAGGAGGTTGGGGACAAGGCGTTCGAGGCGGAGGAGGAGCAGGCCAAGGCACTTCGAACGGTGGTCATTGATCACTGGCAGGACGTCGGAGATGGCGTGCACAAGGAGGCTTGGACGTGCATGATTGGGTAGGCGGTGTACGTGATGTAGAGGAAGAAGATGTACGTGCTCTTTTTTATTTATTTAATAGTTAATTATTTTATATTAAAATTCACATGTTCTAACTCGAATAACTTTTTCATACGAGCTCGAATTCACACGCGGTTTTCTCCATTGCATTCGTATTGAAATTCTGGACAACAAGGAACTGGTTTGGTTGCATTCCAAGACTGTTCAAATTTGGGCCTTTATTTGGATTTTAAATCGTCGATAAATCAAAAGTGAGTGTTTATACGCTCACAATTGACTAAAATAATTTTATGTTAGCTATATTTGTAATCTAAAGTGATATAAATTTGATTGGCTGTTGTTTGGTAGTTTTAATTGTTATTTAAATTGGTATATGAATTAATTGATAGAATTTAAATTGACCGTTAAATAAATTTAAATTTAATTGGCAACATATTACTCGATATGGTAAAAACTAAAATTTGTGAAGGTCGTTGGCTTTATGGTTGATTGGTTGTGATGGATGCTACTGGACGATATTGGTTGTTTATTTAATTTGATATATCATGCTATCATCTTGTATATTGTTTATTGCATATAAAACTATAAACCAAATCATCGAATAAATTAAGAAATAGGTTGAAATGATATATACCTATGACATCTATTTGGATTAAAATAATATATATCCATCCTTGAAATTAAATTAAAATAATTATCCACTTGGCCATATGGTAGAGAATTATATATGGACACCGGGTTGGTTAAATTAAATGATTTTAAAAGTTGTTTTAAAATTATTTAAATGAATTGATTTTTAGAATAAGATTAAATTTATGGAAATTCAATTACTTTGAATTAAAGCTTGAAATGTTGGAATTTAAACTTGGTAAACGAAATTGTTTAATTAATCGAAGTTTAGATTTTTAAATTAAAAAAATTGGAATACGGCGCAAATTTTCGAATGTTGATTTGTTTTAAAAGATTGGTCTTTTATTCAAACTTTGAATATTTCTAAGAAAAATTGATATGAAATGATATTTAAAATTTGAATTCGGAATTGAAAATTTGGAAGTAAATTTGATTTAAGTGTTCAAATCGATATTTTAAAACCGAATTTGGAATTGGAACTGAAATTGAAAATTAATTTGAAATTGGAATTTAAATTAATTTGGAATTGGGAATTAATTTGATTTAAATCAATTTGGAAATGAAAATTGAAATTGAAGGAATTTGTGAATTGAAATCGAAATTTATATGGAATCAAATTTATTCGAGTTGGAATCGGAATTGAATCGATTAAATCGAAATGGAATTCAGAATTGATTTGGGTAGGAAATTGGGAAGTTGACCGGTTTTGACTTTGGAATTATTTTTGTAAATGAATATTTTAGTATAAATGATTTAAAATCTATTTCTTTAAATATTCAAATTATTTTGATTTTTTTAAACTATTTTACTATATAAACCATTTTTATATTCAAATTTTTATGATTAAACTATTTAAACATTTTCTATTAAACTATTTTTAACTATTTAAGCTATTTTCTAAAATTCAAACTGGTTAAAGGGTAAATTGTTTATATTTAAATGTTGTATTTCGGATTGGGTTAAAGTGAATTATAATCGAAACTGTAATTCGAATCAAGTTTTAAAGTGAAATCGATATATCGAGTTGAGTTGATATTTTTGAGTAAATACGATGATTTCGAAATGGATACGATTTTTAGTAAATATGATGATTTCGAAATGGATATGATTTTTGAGTAAATATGATGATTTCGAAATGGATTTGATTTTGAAACGAATATGTAATTTTAATATCAAATACGAATTGTTTTCGTAATGTAAAATTACCAACTGGTTTGTAAAATGACGATTGGCTGTTAAAGAGACTGGGGCCTCTTATTGAAATACTGTCTTTCAATATTGAAACCACTTTGACAACCGTGTACGTGGTGGATCATGTCCAGAATGTAGTGGTTGAATTGGTGACATTTAGTGAAATGAAGTAAGAAAACTATGATGGATAGCCTTGACATTCGTGTCATAATTAAAATGACTAAAATAGGAGCATATGTCTAGCCATTTAGGTCAGGTACCTCTAGCGATGTTGATCCCTCGTATTAGTATTTTGGTTTCGGATTCGATGGGTGCACCTTATTTGTCATTTGGATTGATTGTCACAGTCGGCCACGGATGGGTTACGACCAGCCCGAAAGGGTAAATTGGTAGAATCCTACTGTGACGACCCGGAATTTTCGAGCATTTAAAATTGGAATATTTAATTGATTATAATTATTTAAAGGTTAATTATCAACTTAAATTACGAATATCATAATTTATTTAACAATTAGATTGTTGAATTAAATAATTTGAATTGGATAAAATATGAAACCTGAGATTTTAATCCTGTTAAAAATATAATTTGAAAGCTTATAAAATTTATATTGATAACATTGAATATAATAGAAGTATTAAAATGGAATCTAACACTAAATTGGTCAGTTTTGAAATTTAATCGTTTAAATTGAATTTAAAAAGAGCCTTCCGAGGCACAGTGTAACAACCCGCATATTTATCGATTTTATATTTAAATATTTTATTTAAATATTTTATCGTTAATCGGATATTGGTCCGAAAAGCTACTTTTTGCAAACGGTCAAATTAGGACTCGAGACCACTTCCATTGAGTTCGAAATGCCGTTTACAATTTTTTTAAGTATAAACATTGGTAGGTTTGGAGTTAGTAGAATTTCACTAACTTTTCCCGCTTTGGACTTTGGGTTAGATTGCCATTATAACTCAAGCCCAAACCCCCTTCCTTCTTCTCACTCTTCATAAATTTCCTAACAACCAAGCTTTTGCATTAATGGTGAGTGGAAGAGGAAATTAAAACTCCAAGCTTAGGTTTCAACTTTAAATCCATCATTCAACTCCAAAATCAAAGTGAAGACATTGGATTCTAGCTTTTAGTTGCTTCTCCATTGTTTCAAGCTCCTTCTTCATTGAATTTGTGCAAAGGTGAGATTTTTATCTCACAAATCTAGTCTATAACTATATTGGACTGTTGGGAATGATTCCCTATCACTTTTGCATGCACATTTGCCTTTGGTTTGGATTGGATTGGCGAAAAACTCCAATTTTTAGCATTTTTGGAAATTTCCTGCACTTAGCTCGTTCTGGCCACTTGACTCGTTCGGTGATAGGTCGCAAGGTCACTGGGTGGTCGTAGGGCTTTAGGTCGTTCTGGAAGAATTGGCACTTCGGAATTAGGTCGCTCACGAGTTAAGTCGTTAGGTCGCTCGCGAGTTAAGCCTTAAGTCGTAGGTCGCTCACGAGTTAGGCCTTAAGCCGTAGGTGCTCGCGAGTTAAGCCTTAAGTCGTAGGTCGCTCACGAGTTAGGCCTTAAGCCGTAGGTCGCTCGCGAGTTAAGCTTTAAGTCTTAGGTCGTTTCCGACCTATAATCTCTAGGCAAACGTTAAGTCGCTCGCCCTGGTTTATCTCGTAGGTCGTCTCCGACCTAAGCTCCTGATAAGTCGTTCGAGTTAGGTCGTTGGACCATTTACCTTAGGTCGCTCGTCCACTAAGTCGGCCTGGTTTATCTCGTAGGTCGTCTCCGACCTAAGCTCCTGATAAGTCGTTCGAGTTAGGTCATTGGACCATTTACCTTAGGTCGCTCGACTCTGTTAAGTCGTAGGTCGTTAGACCTTAGGTTGTTCGCCTTCCTTAAGTCGCTCGACCCCTCCACACTAGGTCGCTCGGCTTGCTTGAGTCATAGGTCGTTAGACCTTAAGTCGCTTGCCTCCCTTAACTCCAGTTAGGTCGCTCGGCCATTGTGTTAGGTCGCGTGAACCCTTAGGTCGTTAGACCTCATTTTGCTTTAGGTCGTAGGCCGCTTGTCTTCACTTAGGTCGAACCCCGTAAGCGGTGGCGTTGCCCCCGCACCCCCACCTTGGGGGGTTGCCACCCCCCCTGGACCCCCCCTCCGTAGGGTATCTTATCTGAAAAACATTGAGCTGATTTTCTTGGATTTTATTCACATCTCCGTATGCGATCTTTGTGATTGATTGTTTCTACAATTGCTTCTGTGTTTTGTCATTTTATAATATAAAGGTTTCAATACTAGTAGTAAATATCAAAACTCTTTTAACAAACAATTTCAACTCTATTTTTAATAACAAAGCTCTTTTCTTAAACCGTTTTCCAATCTATTAGTATATACAAACCTTTACCTCACTCGGATGAGAAATCTAATTAAACGACTTAGTAAAACAAGTGGTATGAAACGCTTGCGTTCACTTCGTCGGTTAATTCTTGGACTTGTTCGATTGAACCTCTTGTGACAATTTTATTAGTGAAGATTTACAGTTTGTTCGTAAATATTTAAGTTAAGAAAGTGGTTATGGGACATGAAGCTAAACTTCTATATTTACTAGCTTAGTGTAATTGACACTTCTCGTTGATCATGACGATCATTCTGATGCTTTAGACTAGCAACTGTGCGATGTCTCTTGTTGCGAGGTTAGACTAGACACCACTTGTGTGATTCCACTCACACATACCTTTTTGCTTTTTGGTTAGTCTGGACCTTAATCTGTGTGATTCCATTCACACATGTGGGGTAGCTCCCCTTGGTCTTCGGACCGTCATGTGATAGGCCTCTTTCTCTTTTCTATGATTTTTGGACTTCTTGCATTGATTTCTAGAATTTATGTCATTAACTTGTTATGAGTACAAGTTTGGGGTATGATGCCCTTTCCGAATCTTTGAGAAGATTCTTGTGATATTGATTATCTCTTATTGATTGATCTTCTGTTGATCATTATTTACATACTTATAGTGGTATGTCATCATGGATATTTTATATTTATGCCATATCTTTTATGTTATATCTTGTCATCTGATATTTATAGCTAGACTGACCCGTTTATTATTTTTCTTAAATAATACTCGGGTCAGACCGAGATGTTACAGGTGTTTCTGCTTGACTTCTTCCTAGGGATTCATCACTCTGACTTTTGGCTAACTGTTTAGATTAGCAGTTTTTGTTGTATACACTTGAGATATAGACTCATAGTTGTATTCTTTTGTATAGCACGTGTTGCTATTCTTTTGTATTATTGTGGATCTTTTGACCACTACTCTGATGTACACTTTCATGTGTTAGTTATATATTCATATCTTCTTCCGCCTTTGTGATATGGATGTCCGTGACTGATTTGCGTTATGCTTATTTCTACGTTTGTTTCCGAAGATTATTTATAGCCACCGTGTGATAAGCAATTACATGGATGGTCGCTCCTCAACAGCCTTATTCTCCGTGCTAGTTGACAGCACTACTCCGTAGTGTTCTTGGCTAGCGTGGGTATAGAGGTGGGGCGTCACACACAGTCTCGGAATTCGATGAAACCAGTTCCATTGAGTCCGTAATATTGAATTATTATCGGATTTCAATTTTCGTAGCTTTTGGAGTTGTTGTGTGAGCGTAAGATATATAAACACGCTGAAAATTTAATTGGTAATAATTTGATGAAATTTAATTTAGTTAATCAAGCTTCTGGTATACGCCATCTTCCTGTCATTTAATCACATACTTTTCCAATTCTAAGCCGTTCAATCAACAATCAAAATGCTCGAACTAAATAATAATAATAATAATAATAAATAAATAAATAAAAGAAGAAGAAGCTTCAAGGGGAAGCTTTAAGTTACGTTAAAAAAAACTACTCAATAGGGTCGAACCCCCCTTTTTCTTCTTTTCAACCCCAAAACCCCTCGGTGATAAAAAAAATGGCGATCGTTTCCTACTTTTGAATCGCGTTTCCCGTATCCCGAAATCGCGGCGATCAGAGCTTCGAGGAGCAGCTCGAGCTCGAATTCGGTTCGCGAGGCCTGGAAATTGATTGACATGATGGGTGCTCGCATGGGAAAAGGGGTGAAGATCTCTGTTCGAAGTCGCACGATGGAGCCGCGTCTTCAGGGATGAGGAGGGACCAAGACCGGGGCACACGAAGGAGGGCGTGTGAGGAGGACATGGTCATTAGGCGCGCAAGCATGGCGGCGACTAGCAGTGATCGAGCGGGAGAAAGTTGATGAGCACGACGTCGTGGTGATGATGGCACGAGGCGAGGGTTTTGCAATGCAGTGAGCTTGGCTAAGCACGTTTGGAATACGAGCAGAAGCTCGGCGTTGGTGAACTCCTGTTCGCGTTTAAGGTATCGAGTTGTTTTAATTTAATTAAGTGATTAGTGTTTACAAATACAGTAAAGAAAATATATAACACCGTAAAGGTAAACATGTCTGGTCTAACTTAAAATGTATATGATGTTTTAAGGAAATTTTAAGAATGTTATAATGTTTAAAGTTTATGTAAAATTGGAATTTTATTAAAATATATATATATATATATATAGAAAAGGTTGGATAAAGGAATTTTAAATGTTGTAGGGTTTATAATAAATTTAGAACTTAAAATTTTATATACATATATACACATGTCTTCACTAACTAGTTTATTGTTAATAATATACGATGAAGATATTAACTTATTAAATTCTTTTAGGTACTAAAAATATTTTATAAAAAGGAAATCAGCTTAAAATTAAATTACTAGTCTGGGATAAAAGCATTGGATAATTAAATTCATATACAAAAATTTTATGGTCGATTTATTCGAATGTTAATAAAAATCATCCAATGTTTATTCAAGGTTAAAATTGGGAGATAATGATCGAGATGGAATTGGGTTGCAAGTAAAAGCAAAGGTGAGTTAATCTCACTCAGTTTAAATTTAAATTCAAGTAATTAAATTTAAATAATTGTTTGAATGGTTGAATTGAATGATGCGTTATAGTATAGTATATTTAGAAATTGGTATTATATGTTGTGCTAACGTCTGTGGATGCAGGGAAAACAGGTTGGAGGGATCCAACTGGATCCCTCAACATTTATTAAAATTATTTAAATCCCTTATTATAATGATTTGATATTTTGTGATGAATTATGTTGAAATATTGAATGCTATGGTTTGTTTGTACATAATTGGGTATAATGAATTTCCAAAATAAATGGGATTTTGGAAAGGAAATAAAATAAGTAAATTTTGTAAGTTAAACAATTATATAAATTTGATAAATTTAAGAATGAATTGGAAAAGTAATAAAGTGACCTTAGAATTCTATTAAATAAAATTAGAGTATAGAAGGACATTTTGAATAAACAGGAAGTTAATGAATTTAATCTTTAGCGATATTGTTTTGAAAGAACAAAACATTTGTCTAATATTTAAGATTTAAATTTTTGAAAGGAATAAAGAAGAAATTGGGAAAAAACATGAAATTTGTATATTTCAGTTAAAAGGTTTAAAATCAAACGGAAAATAATAACATTAATAATAAGTCTATAACTAATGAAATTTGAAATGAATTGAGAAATTAAAGAAACTTATTTCAAATGAAATAAATTGGAAATCAATTTTGGGGAAATTGATTTAAGTGCTTGAAGTTGAAATTTTCTCTGGATGGCCAAGTACATGTTTTCAAAGGTAAAATTGTAAATATAAATTAAATGTTTTAAAGTTGTTTTTAAAGAAAGCAAGTTTTGTAAAATTTATTATTTCTATTATTTAAAGTCTAAAGTAAGTATTTTTAGTAAATTATTGAAGTAGTCTTAATTTAAATTTTTTTTAAAAAAAAGTAAATACCAAAGTAAGTGTTTTGGTTAATCTATTATCGTAATAATCATTTAAAGGATGATTTGGTATTTCGTTTAAAGGAGAAAACCTAGTAATATTTATAAAGTAAACCTATTTTAATTATTTCTAGGGTATTATTTAAAATTAAGTATTAAAG
Source organism: Allium cepa (assembly GCA_030765085.1). NCBI lineage: Eukaryota > Viridiplantae > Streptophyta > Magnoliopsida > Asparagales > Amaryllidaceae > Allium > Allium cepa. The sequence goes on along the minus strand of CM060941.1, from coordinate 292,045,007 downwards.
TAAAATTTCCTATATAAAATGTTAAATATATCTTACAATTAAGTGATTTTAGATTATTTTAAAAATCTAAAGTTTTGTGCTTGGTGATTCCAGTGGAAATAGAAATACTTGGAATTTATTCTGAGAAAGGCAGATTGTTTTGAAAACTGTTTTCAAAGGAACTTGAAAGTGAAAATATATCTTGTGAAGATATTTTTGAGATAAATAAATAATTTGAGAAATTATTTATTGTGTGATGGATGTTGTGAATGTTGATTGATAGTTAAATAACCGACTATCAATATTGGACAAATGCATTAATCGTTTCGAAGAGACCGGGATCGAGATTAATTTCTCGAAAACCACTTCGATCCGGTTTGTACGTTTCATTAAACGATTTTGGATTCGAAGATGGAGCGGTGAAGTGCAAGGGCTAGTCTCTACTAATCCTGAGGATATTTCCAAAATGGATGTAGTAAGAATAGTGCCTTCGGTTCCGTTCGAACCCGGGACGGACTTGTATGGATGGATGCTTACGAAACATCGTCAGGTGGACGATGGGCATTCTAAGGGATATATTCTAAAAAGGTAACGCTTAGCCTCAAGCCTCATCAGATGGGAATGACTGAAAATCAGGGGTTATGCAGCAAGGCTAGGTGGGTAGCACCTAAGCAGGGTGAGGTCATTCCAGTCTAGATGTCCCTTTTTATTTCGGCTTAGTGGGTGGTTGCTGATCCCAACCGCGGGGTGATCTCACTCGGGATTATCCAATAAGGGGTAGTCCCGGCCTTGTGTTGCAGGGGAGCGGGCGTACTCCTCGGTACGGTGATCTAGGCCCCGTACTGTGACAGGTGGTACCCCAGTGCCTAGTCATTGGTTGGAAATCCATTCTCCCTACGAGCCTTGTACGAGTTTTGTTTGTATTACCCACTCTGTGGCTAGTAGCTGGAATTTAATGAATGTAACAATTTCGGCTATTTTATAAGTATTTGTAAATATACCCTATTATAATATCAGAGGATTTCTATAGAAATTGTTTTAGCTATCGTAAGGTAAAAACCCGACATGTTTATTTGTGGCGTGGTCTTACGAGATGCTTTTGTTTTCAAGGGATTTTTGAAACTTTAATAATCAATTGAGTGTGATTTTCTCACGCTGGTATTCCAGACTGACTCGGGTGTTATTTAACTGTAATGCTCGGGTCAGACCGAGTATTATAGGATACAGGATGATGCTGTGGAGCTCAGAAGACGAGCTGGATGACGATACGTACTCTCGTACTTGTTTATATATATATTTTCCACTGTGTTGAGTTGTGGTGTATCCATTTGTATGATATTGATGTTGAGCTGTGATTGATGTACTCTGATGATGTAAAATATGTAAGCAAATATATTTGATTTTGAGTAAAGATCATTTATTATCTATTATATTTTATTCCGCTGCGATGGTTAGATTCTGATGTTGTTTTCTATTTTCTTCTTCTACCTCTTCTTCTTTAACCCAAATGGTTCGTATTTCTGTACAACTTGAGTTGATTTAGGTAGAATAGAGTTGACTCAAGGGGTACGGATTTGCGGGCTGTTACACCTACCTTGGGCATTGCCTCACGTGCCTTGTTATATTTATCCCTATACGAGCCCATTACAACTTTGATTTAAAACTGTAAATGTGTTAAGATGGATCAATGTAAAGCCTAAATGCTATTTTGATATTTATTTTACTGATAGACATTATCTATTATAGCATATACTATTATATATAAATAGTTTAATGGATCCTTAGGAGATGGAAAATCCCATAACATCTCTTAAGTTATTGCATTCATATTATGATATTGATTTTACTGACATAAAAGTATTTTAGTCCTGACTCGAGTGTTTTGTTTTTTCATTACGCTCGAGTCAGTCCTGAGTTTTTCAGCGTATGGAAGACTACTCTTTGGAGGACGAAGATAGAGTTTGGTATAATACTATTATTATTATCACCTGCATTATGCTATTCTATTGTATTGATTATTTATCCCTGACGTATAGATATAACTCTGATAAATGGTATAGATTATAATCGGATGCATAGTAAACAGCTTTTGAATTATTTATTTGATTATTATATTTTATCGTTTCAGCTGTGAGATTCTTTGTTTTATTTTCTTCTTCTCTTCTTATTTTTTATTTAACCCCATTGATTATCTACGTTTCGGATTATTTAAGTCGGACATGTGTGGATTGTTGTCGATTTAACCCTTTCGAAACGTGGGTCGTTACAACCTCCCTGTTTTAGCCATTCCCGGTTGATGAGGCTCGAGGCTATGCGTTACCTTTTTAGCACATAATCACTTAGAATGCTCATCGTCCTCCTAACAATGTTCTAAAAGCATTCATCCATACAAGTCCGTTCCGGGTCCGAACAGAACCGAAGGCAGTACTCCTACTACATCCGTTTTGGAATAACCCTCAGGATTAGTAGCGATTAGACCTTGCACTTCACTGCTCCATCTTCGACTCCAAGCTCTTGTCTTCATCATGAAACGTTCAAACCGGATCGAAATGGTTTTCGAGAAATTAATCCCGATCCCAGACTCTTCGAAACGATTAGCGCATTGCCAATATTGATAGTCGGTTATTTAACTATCAAAAAACATTCACAAACAACCATCAGACTTTAAATAATTTTCCAAATAATTTATTTCAAAATAACTTTGCAATTTATTTTCCATACTTCAACCCTTTGAAAACTGTTTCAAACCATCTTTCTCTCACGGAATAAATTTCCCAAATATTATTTATTTCCACTGAAAATCACCAAGTCCAAATACTTTGGATTTTAAAATAATTTAAATCACTTTATCCTAAAATATACTTAAAACATTTAAATTAAAAAAATTAAAATACTTTATTCAAAAATATAAAACTACTTTAAAAATATATGGGATTTGGGGATAAAGATAGGAAATTTTTTTTGGATTCGAAGAGTTTATATAAAATCAGATTTTTAAATCTGAATATATTTTATAAGTATATGTATATGTATGATTTCAAAAGAAAATGAAAAGATCTTATATAGGGATTTTAAAATGTTTGAGGAATTTATAAAAGTAGATTTTTGAAAATCTATAATTTATTTTTATTAGAATATATGTAGTTTCAAAGGGAAATTAATAGTTTAATTAAATCATTAGTCAATTAAAATTATTACATGGAAATTGATTATTAAATTAATTCAAATATTAATAAATTGTATAATGTTTATACAAGGTTTAAAATCATGGAAACAAGCCAGTTTTTTACCTTATGATAACCAAAACATTTGATAGGAAATCCAATGATATTATAATAGCGTCTAGTGTTTTCAAGTGAAATACAGAAATAACTGGAATTCTTACATCTCACGTTCCAACATAGTTGAGCACAATCAAAACATACATCACTTATTGGAGATTGGATTCCATACAATGACAGGGCTACTAGGGTACCGCACGTCACAGTACCTGGTCTGGATCAGAGTACCGAGGATCCACCCTGATCCCCTTCAACACAAGGCCGGAACCATCCATTACTAAATAATCCCGAATAAGACAACCCCACAGTTGCCGACATGAACTTCCTACACGGCCAAATAAAAAGGGACCTCTAAACAGGGGAACTCTTATCCTGCTTGGGTGCTACCCACTTAGCCTTGCTGCATCTCCCCTGTTTTAGCCATTCCCGGTTGATGGAGGCTTGAGGCTATGATTACCTTTTAAGAACACATATCTTGGAATGCCCATCGTCCTCCAATGACGATGTTCTTAAAGCATTCAATCCATACAAGTTCGTTCCGGGTTGGAACGAAACCGAATGCACTATCTCACCACACTCATTTTGAAATCACCCTTAGAGTTAACAGCAATAGCCCTTGCACTCTAAATCTTCATCTTGAAACTGAAAGCACTATCTCCATTACATTCGTTTTGGAATCATCCTCAGAGTTAACGACAAATAGCCCTTACACTTCGAATCTTCATCTTGATATTCACTTGAGATTTCACGACCCATCGTTTAATTTTGATCGATGTGGTTTTCGGATGTCCAATTTGGAAATCCGATGCCGGTCTCACCGAAATCCCAAGCGCCGTCTTTTAAGGTCAGGTTGTTTAAGTTAAAAATAATTTAATTTATATTTAGAGTAACATATGCACATAGATAGAACAATTCACATTATTACAGCAGATAATCTATTTTATCACAGTTCAACCAAAGCATCTCATATCACAGAGCAGCACATATCACATATCAGAGACATCCAGTAATCCAAGGCATTCAATATCATTCAATCATCCATAAGCAAGATTAATTAGTCACACCATTTCTAATTAATTTAAATAAATTAAATTAATTACTTCAATCACCTTTAAATCTGCTTACTTAACATTAATAAATTACAAACCAATTAATTAATCATCCTTTAATCATTATCTTAATTAATCTTTCTCAATTAGTTATTCTTTAATTACTTTAAGTAATTAATCTTTAATTAATTATACAAATTAATTATCACTTAACCATTCACATTAATTAACCTTTAATTACTCTCATTAATTAATTAACTATAATTAAGTACATTGATCCTTAATTAATTACATTAATTAATTAATCTATAATCACTTGCATTGATCAATTATCTTTAATTAATCACATTCATTAATTAACTAACCCTATAATTAATTACCTTAATTAATCCTTTAATCAATTACACTAAGTTATTAATCTTTAATTACCTCCATTAAGTAATTATCCTTCAATTACTTTCACTAAGTAATTTCCCTTTTATTAGTTACATTCGGTATTTTTTTGTGAAAAGCAATGGGCTAAGGGAGCCCTGCCCATTTTATTCAACTCAGAAAAGTTACCTATATCAACACAGCCTTATAACAAATACACATTATCACAATGATCAACATCTCAAATAATACATAAAACTAATACATGATCAATTCAATTCTTCTTTCACTTCAGTCTGCTAAGCCTTTTAAGAATTCTCTTATTTATTATACTATATATTGCATCTGCATCTTCCATCTTCATGTTAAAGATTCTTCTATTTCTTTCATTCCATATCTCGTATGCAAAGTCTTGAAAATAATCATAAGAATTTTTGCATTTGGTGTTCTCCACCTTGTTGCTTTGAAAATATTGAACCATTCAATTCTGGAGCTTTTGATAGGTTTGTGAAAATTTCCATTACCAAGCAACCTGCACCAGATTCTATAAGTGTAATTACATTCAAAAAATAAATGTATATTTGTTTCCGGATGATTATGACATAGCACACAGTCTTCATTGCTTATAACACCCAAGTATGTTAATTTCTGCTTTGTATTTAATGCATGTGCCATTATTTTCCATAATAATAAATTTTCTTTTGCAGGAGATTTGTCAATCCAGATTCTTAAAGCCTATGGAAAATTTTCTGGAAATATATTTTCTACCAGAGTTTTGTACACCAGAGATATTGAATGTGCCTTTCCTAAACTAGACCAGAGCACTTTAAACTTTGAAGTTGGTAGAGCCATAGAAGATATAGTTTGCCATAACTTCCTAACCATATTTGAACTACAATAAGGTAGCATAATAGATCCTTCATTAATATATGTAGAAACTTTTGCATTAAAAGGAATACCGGTCTGCTTCCTTAGAGAGCAAGATAAACTATCTTGAATAATGAATCCATTTTTTGCCCAAGGAGATGACCAGAATGATAATTCACTATTCTCTAGAGGATTACACTGAATCATTGGAAGAAAGGTGTTTCTAAGATTTAATAAATTTCGCCAACTCCAGCTGCAAATATTAGGAACATTCATTGAACAAAAGTCCTTATCTTTTATAAGATTTTTCTTAACCCATTATGTCCATAGATCATCTTTGTCAGATAGAATTTTGTCAAAGTAAACAGATAAAGCTACAATATTCCACAGTTTAGATTTGTAATGCCAAGACCTCCTTTATTCTTTGGTAGTTTAATCTTCTTATAAGATATTGGAATGAGCTTTTTGGAAAAAGGATCACCATGCCAAAGAAATCTATTCATTGCACTTTTAACCATAGAAATGAGTTTATTTGGAAGAATATAGTGTCTCATCCAGTAACTAGCCATTGCACTTGCAATACTCTGAACTATAACCAGTCTTCCTGCCTGTGATAATTTTGTATTTGGCCAAGTAGATAGTCTTTCAGTAATCTTCTCATATAATGGAAGACAATCAGTTTTAGTAATTCTTGCAGCAATAAGAGGTAATCCTAGGTATTTAGCATTATGATTCATCTCCTTAAGACCAGAAAGAGCTATAATTTCATCTTTCTGACTACCACTTAGTCCTGCTAATAAGATATGTGATTTGTTAAAGTTTATCTTCAAACCAGTAATATCATAAAAAATCTTCAGCACCTCAAGGATTGCAGAAATATTATTAGAAGTTGGCTTGGCAAAAATTACTAGATCATCAGCAAATAAGAGATGTGTTATAAGTGGGTCCTTGCATTTTGGATGCAGTTCCAATTTCTTTAATTGTACTTGCTCAATTAATAGTGAATTCAGGATTTCCATCACAATTATAAATAAAAAAGCAGATATTGAATCACCTTGACGAACCCCTTGAGTTCCTTTGAAAAAAGCTTTTGTACATCCATTTCTTATTATAGAGAAGTGAGTGGTTGATATACAGGTATAAATCCAGGCTAACATTGGTTTATCGAAATTCATTCTAGATAGAATTGCTATAATAGAGCTCCACGAAATAGAATCAAATGCTTTTTGAATATCAAGCTTCAACATGCATCTAGGAGAAATACTTCTAATTCCATAATCTCTTAAAAGTTCTTGAGTTAACAAAATATTATCACCGATATTTCTCTGTGGCATGAAAGCAACTTGATTTTTTGATATGATAGAACGAAGAATAGTTTGTAGTCTACTTGCAATTATCTTGGACATAATTTTATATAATACATTGCAACATGATATTGGTCTAAAATCTGCAACATTGATTGGATTGTTATTTTTTGGCACTAGAGCTATATTTGTTGCATTGACACCAATAGGTAATTTATTATGTGAGAAGAAATATTGGATAGCTTTGATAACATCTATTTTAATTATTTTCCATGAATTATGAAAGAAAAATGCATTATAGCCATCAGGGCCACCACTACTATCAGGCTTAAGAGAAAAAACCGCCCTTTCAATTTCCTCAGATAATACCTCCTGTATCAGTTTATTAGCTTGATGATTATCCAAGAATGGAGTTTTTAATTTATATAGAGGTAAAATATTTGGAATCAATGGCCTAGGATTTGCCAGTGTAGATGAGAAATAATCTATAAAGGCCTTAGTAATAGAATGATCACTTTCCTACAAAGCTCCATTCAAATCAGTTATACACAAAATCCTTCCTTTTGCCTGTTTAATTTTAATTGAATCATGAAAATATCTTGTATTACTATCTCCATGCTTTTCATAAATTTCATGCAGAACTTCTTTCCTCATTAAAGCTTCAACTTCTAGTGCCTCATGCAATGCTTTTGATAATTCAAATTCTTGGCAAGCTAATATTGTGCTCATTGGATTATGCTTAGTTGTTGTTGTTTGTGAATAAGCTGCTCTCTTATTCCATCGGAAATTCTTGAACGATCACCAAAATTTTCTTTAGCCCAAACTTTGAGTTTGAATTTGAAGCTTTGCTTTGAGTATATACAAAGGATTTCCAAATTTTAATTCCTACCATACCTATAAAACAATGCTATGGAAATCTTTATGATTAGTCCTTGATTTGTAAAATTTAAAAGAAGGGTTCCTCCTTAAAAAAAATTCTCCCCATGTTAAAATGATTGGTGAGTGATCAGATATTGAAGGACTCAGAAATTTGCATAAAAGATTAGGCCAAAGATTTATAGAATGAATGTTTTGAAATGCATGATCAAGCTTACAAAAAGTTCTTGGACCAATTTTGCTTTTATTGTTCCAAGTGAATTGAGCTCCAACATAAGTAATATGACTGAGAGATGAATTGATTAGAGCTTGTTTCAATGGAGTTTGTTATCCCATTTTTTGGTCAAAACTAGGATATCCGTGTTGTGTGCGTTTCCACCACGACCGGAGCAAGAAGAAGCAAGCAAGCGTACATAAGTCAGGGATTTCACTCAAGGTTCAAATATAAAAGTTCGTTCGGTGAAGCCATGCGAGAGTCCATTCGGTGGTCAAGTTTCGAGTTTCATTCGGCATTAGAGGTTAAGGCTTCATTCGGCAGCTTCATCCGGCATTCCCAATGCCAAAGTCCATTCGGCATTCCCAACCCCCCAAGCCAAGCCGAACCAACTCACCTCTCATCTACCACCGAATCGCCACAACTCCATGCACTACCGGACTAACTACTACCGGACCAACTCCATGCCAAGCCAATCCACTCACCACCGAATCATGTCCCACCGAACCAAACCAAGACCGAACCATCCAACTCCGAACCAGGTGACCACCGAAGCTTCTCCATCCTTCTCTCCAAGCACGACCGAACCAAGCTCCGCCGAACCAAATGTGCCATTCCAGATTGCATCAGCACAGGCCCGCCAGCAGCTATAAACATCCAAGACCCCTGCCCCCAGCCTCACTCTATAAATAGAGGGGCAGGGGTACAACAATGGCGGACAGGTTTGAGAGCTCAAGCCTGGAAGGAACTCTCAAACAACTTTAGATACTTGTAATCAAAGCTTTGTACTTGTAATCTAAAGAAAAAAGGAGAATAACATATAAAGTGGACGTAGGCACGTTCGGGCCGAACCAATATAAATCTGTGTGTCTTTTACAGTTTAGTCCCTGCTTTTTATATATTTGCATAAATCAACCAACTCATACGACTTTGGGTGTTTGCGGCCATTTTTTACGCAAACATTTTGGTGCTTTCACTGAGAAGAACTAGCTCCCGCTACATCGGATAGAAGTTGAATTTGAAAATCTAAGAGTTCAGATCTAAGAGTTATGACGAGACAAACAAGTAGAAGGCAAAGGCCAGAGAGAAGTGAACACCAAGGAAGTCAAGAGGCTTCCTCAGGAGGGAATCAAGCGTCGATCTTCATCACTAGGGATGAGATGGAGGCCATGATGAGAAGACAAGAAGAGATGATCCAGAACTTACTTCAACAAATTGGGCAAATTGGAGCACAAATCCAAGGAGCAACTGGGGTTTAGAACGGGGCAGGACCATCTGGCGCAGCACCAGAGCTAGGGGGCACTCACGCAGAGCAGGTTGATCCGACCCCGGGAAGTGAGATGGGGGCATCCGAACCACCTGGTAGCAATAGAGGAATGAACGTTCAGCCAGGGAGGCATACACATGAAAAATCCCGCGGACTTGGGGGGCAGGTCGAAGGCAGTGAACGAGAACTACAGCTTGGAGATAATGACAGATTAGCAGAGATGGTTAGAAGAGCTATGAGAGGCGGTTTAGTAAACAGAGACTTGGAAGATGTAAACAGGAGTCCTTTTTCTTCTGCGATTAGGATGGCTAGGAACCCACCTGAATTCAAGCTACCATCATTGGACATGTACAACGGGAAAACGGACCCCACGGTCCATCTAACGAAGTATATGAGACATATGGAAGTGCTGGGGGCATCAGAGGAGGTTATGGCCCGGTGCTTTCCACTGTATTTGACGGACATTGCAGCGTTATGGTTTAGGCAACTGGAGAGCGGCTTCATAGGAACATGGGCAGATTTAACTGAGAGATTCATGAGGCAATTCAGGGTTCATATTGCGAGACCCAAGAATGTGATGACTTTGGCAACCTTGAAACAGAAAACTGGAGAGACTTTGAGGAGCTTTCTAACGCGATTTAATGCGGCGGCAGCATCAGTGGATCGACCAGATCCATCTATGGTCATGATGGCGGCTGTATCTGGAATAGCTGGTAATACAGAGTTCAAGAATTCATTAACCAAGGACCCGCCTATGAATCTGGGAGAGTTCTATCATGAGGCTGAAAAGTTTCTGCGTTTGGAAGATGCTAGTGCAGAAAGAGAGGAAGAAGATGACGTTTACGTAATCAAGAGCGGAAACCCACCTGGAAAGGGTGCGGAGACTAGCAACGGAAAAAGAAAGGCCGAGGATAATGATGACAGGACAAAGTGGCTACGAAGAGAACCACGCTTCACCACCTATTCAGAGCTGAATGAGAGTTTGGAACGGATTTATCAGGAAACCAAGGGGCAGGTTCCGTATCGTAGACCAATGCGAAGGGATCCAACCTCTGACGAAAGAAAATCAGATAAGTTTTGTGTATTTCATGAATTGAATGGTCATAACACTAATGATTGTAGGCATTTGAAGGACGAGGTGGAAGGGCATATCAGGAACGGTATGCTCCTTCAGTACGTGAGGAGGCGAACTCCAGTAGTGGAGCCAGAGCGACCACCGTCTACATCGGCTAGAGGTGACCCTGGATCGGGGCACCGTTTGATTATCCATTGATTGCTTGATTAAAATAACGATGAACAAGTTGTAAACCTCTCTCTAACACGGTTAAATCATTTACACATGTAAGCGATCGCGCACGGTCCATAGGCATGCTCTGAATGACTACCAACCGCGTTATAGTAAGAGTTTGCGCTTTGACATCTTCATTCTGCCATTTGCTTTGATTTCGATTTGAACATTTAAATTCTTCCTATTTGGACATTTCTGCCGTAAGGTTCATATGATTATTGCTTTAACATTTACAATTCTATGGAAAAGTTACTTGTATGCCCGTGGATCGCGAACGGCCCACGAGCATCTCTTGCATGGCAGTGAACTGCCGAAGTCTTTGATTCGGAAACTCCCCCAAAACAATAACTCCAGCACTGATATTATTAAGTCCCCCCCGGGCACACACAACTCGCCTCGAACGGCACCCGATTTCGAACAGTCACAATTCGCCTCGAACGGCACCCGATCGCGAACGGTCACAATTCGCCTCGAACGGCACCCGACTTCGAACAGTCACAATTCGCCTCGAACGGCACCCGATCGCGAACGGTTACAAATCGCCTCGAACGGCACATGATCGCGAACGGTCACAACTCGCCCTGAACGGCACAACTCCTCTCACCTCAAATGGCTCGATCGCGAACGGTCGTCATTTGGGGTCCCCCACTTGACCGCGCACTGTCGCACTTTACCTCGAATGACTCGATCCCGAATGGTCGTCATTTGAAGTTGAGCGCTTGACCTTGAACGATCACATTTCACCACAGATGACTCGACCCCGAACGATCGATACATGGATTTACGCAATTGACCGCGCACTGTCGCACTTTACCTCGAATGACTCGATCCCGAACGGTCGTCATTTGAAGTTGAGCGCTTGACCTTGAACGGTCACATTTCACCGAAGATGACTCGATCCCGAACGATCGACGCATGGATTTACACGCTTGACCGCGCACGGTCGCACTTCACCTCAAATGACTCGATCACGAACGATCGTCATTTGAAGTTAGGAGCTTGACCATGAACGGCCGCGCTTCATCCCAAATAGCTCGATTCCGAATGATCGTCATTTGAGGACATGTGAAACTACCAAGCTCTTTACGGACATCAACGGGATATGAACATCCAGCTAATGGCATTACAAAACACGTCTTCCTACCGCAAGGCATATTTTGGGGGGCAAAGTGTTATCCCATTTTTTGGTCAAAACTAGGATATCCGTGTTGTGTGCGTTTCCACCACGACCGGAGCAAGAAGAAGCAAGCAAGCGTACATAAGTCAGGGATTTCACTCAAGGTTCAAATATAAAAGTTCGTTCGGTGAAGCCATGCGAGAGTCCATTCGGTGGTCGAGTTTCGAGTTTCATTCGGCATTAGAGGTTAAGGCTTCATTCGGCAGCTTCATCCGGCATTCCCAATGCCAAAGTCCATTCGGCATTCCCAACCCCCCAAGCCAAGCCGAACCAACTCACCTCTCATCTACCACCGAATCGCCACAACTCCATGCACTACCGGACTAACTACTACCGGACCAACTCCATGCCAAGCCAATCCACTCACCACCGAATCATGTCCCATCGAACCAAACCAAGACCGAACCATCCAACTCCGAACCAGGTGACCACCAAAGCTTCTCCATCCTTCTCTCCAAGCACGACCGAACCAAGCTCCGCCGAACCAGATGTGCCAGTCCAGATTGCATCAGCCCAGGCCCGCCAGCAGCTATAAACATCCAAGACCCCTGCCCCCAGCCTCATTCTATAAATAGAGGGGCAGGGGTACAACAATGGCGGACAAGTTTGAGAGCTCAAGCCTGGAAGGAACTCTCAAACAACTTTAGATACTTGTAATCAAAGCTTTGTACTTGTAATCTAAAGAAAAAAGGAGAATAACATATAAAGTGGACGTAGGCACGTTCGGGCCGAACCACTATAAATCTGTGTGTCTTTTACAGTTTAGTCCCTGCTTTTTATATATTTGCATAAATCACCCAAATCACTAAATACAACATAAAATCAACCAACTCATACGACTTTGGATGTTTGCGGCCATTTTTTACGCAAACAGAGTTGTTTATTTTATAGAAAGAGGAATACCACCAGTTTTTTGTTCAGAAGAAACCATGCAGTTAAAATCTCCTAGAACTATCCATGGAAGATTAGGTTGGACAAGAGATGAGAGATTGGAGAGAAAAGAAAGTCTTCTGTCTAAACTATTTTGAGCATAAACAAAAGAAATCAAAAAAGATGAATTTGAAGGTAAGGATATAGCATTGAAATGAATAATTTGATCATTTTCCATTAACTTTGTCATTTTGAATATAGCTGAATTCCAGAGCACTAAAATTCTTCCATAGGGAGCATTTTGCAAATTATCTTCATATAACCAATTTGGAGAAATATTCTTGCAAGCTATTCCAGCCTTTGTCTTGTTTAACTTTGTTCACTGATAGCAATAAGTTGTATTTTTTCATCTTTAATCAATTTCTTCACTTTAGATTTCTTTGATAATAAATTCCCTCCTCTGATATTCCAATATGTCATATTGTTGTTCATCATCATAACAGTTTAGGTGATAGGAGAATTGTAGGATGTTTCCTTGTATGTCTATTTCCACTTGATTGAATTGATGATTCTTTGCAAGATGCTGTAGACTCTTTATTATTTCTTGGTTGAATTTCATCAATATTATAGTTATTACCATTATTAAGATCATCAGCTAATTCAATAAAAGAAACTTTCTTTTTTACCTCTTTTTCCTTTTTTACTAACTGATATAACCTGTTCCACAATATCCTCCTTTGAATTACAAGGCGGTGGTAAAATTAGGTGAGCAGGAGGAGCCATATTGATATATGAAGAATATTGTTGAGAGTTAACATCATTACTCTTTTTCAAAGGCACAAAATTAATATCATTTGCATAATTTCCTTGCTCTAACAGATTAGGAGATTCCAAAGTCTTGCCATTTTATGAATTTTCTGTTTCCCTATGATATTGACATTCCTCATTCACAATTGAATTCTCCACTAAAATCTCTTTATGTTCCAGTATCTCAGTTGTAATTGTTGAATCCTTTGCAACAGAACTATTACTAAACATGTTAACTGCAACAGAGCCATTATTTTCAAATGAAGTAGCAATTTCCTGAGTATTTCCAGATTGAGAAGTAGAAGCCTCATTTCCTTTTATTATCTCATTATTAAAAGAAACTTCACAAATGTCTGATAATACCTTAAAAGAATTTGATGTACTAATATTCTCCTCATATCCCATACCATCCAATTTCATTAGCTCTTTACTTAAACCTGAAATACTATTGTTAATATAAGTCTCTGTTTTCTTTTGAACTTTATAATTTTGATCCAATTTCTTCTTCCCAATATCAGGTAAAAAAACTATTAGATTTCTCATTCCCATTATTACAATCATTAAGAACTTCTTGATCTTTCTCCTTCTTCCTCCAGACTTTCATAGTCCTCAAATTTAATTTTCCAGAATTGTGAGTCTTCGTTACCTTATCTTGTGAAATATTCTGATCAATGTATTCACTGCAATCAGCTACTCCAATATCACTATCTAAATGCACTTCAGATCTCTCAACCTTACAATTTCCAGCACAGTTCTTTGTTTCATGCCCAGACACTTTGCATTTACAACAAATTATTGGTTTCCAATCATATACAACCTTAACATGTGGGCAGCTATCACCTAATTCATCTATTGCAATATACTCGGGAAGTTCTTGATCAGGAGATACCTCAATCAAAGCTTTTGCATACTTGAATCTTGTTAATTTTTTTGTACTTTCAACAAGACAAATCAATTCTCCAATATGACAAGATAACCAATTAATTCCAATTAATGTCTAAGCAATCAGTGGAATTCTATAAAAATGAACCCAAATTGGTACTTTTTTGATTTTCTCTTGAACATAACCATAAGATGGATTCCATGTTGTTATGATGAACATTTGACCTTTAATAAAGATAGGATCAGATTGTAAAATATTCAATCTGTCTTGATCATTCGAAAAGCTAAAGTAAAAATTTTCATTGTCAGATTTAATATCAACTTCTCCTTTCAATCTCCAAACACTTCTTAAATATTTTGCAACAGTTAGATAAGAAAGAGATCCATCCAAGAAAAAACCAACCAAATGTTCACTCCAGTATTTAATACCTTCTCTTTTGAATTCTTCAGGTAAAGGTATAGGTTGACCATCTTCAATAATATCAAATTGAATAGGCACAAACACTCCAGCATTTCTTGGCTTCTTCTTGAAATGCAATAACCAATTATTACCATTTTTAGAAATCTTTGTGTTCTTAACAGAATTATTATCAGGTAGAGAAGGAAAATTTATATCATATAACAATGAGGATTGATTCGACGAATTCAAACATGATAGCGGATTAGAAGGAGAAAGAGGAGGAATCGGAGAAGAGATCATAGGTGATTGATGAGGAATCAGAGATGAAGAAGGTGGAGGAATCAGAGAAGTGGGAGAAGGAGATATCAGGGAAGAGGAAGGAGGAGGTAATGGTGATGAGGAAGAAATATGTAATGAGGGAGGAGGAGGTATCAGAGAAGATGGAGGAAATTGAGATGAGGTAGAAGGAGGTAATGAGGGAGAAGGAGACAGAGAAGAGAGATGAGGAGGTAGCGGAGATAAGGGAGGAGGATGAATCAGAGAGGAGGGAGGAAGAGAAAACGAAGAAGTGGGAGGGAGACCGCCATTTTCTTGATTCAAAGCATTCTTTACATTCAGTAATTATCCATTAATTACTTACACTAAGTATTTACACTTTATTTCTTACATTAAGTAATTATACTTAATCAATTTCATAAGTGATTATCCTTAATTAAATTAAATTAATTAATTATCTTAAATTAATCACATTTAATTAATTTAATTAATTACATTGAGTAATTAATCCCTTTAATTACTTCCATTAGTTAGTTACTCAATTAATTGACCTTTCATTACTTAGATTAATTAACCTTTAAATAATCAAGTAATTAACTATCCTTAATTAATTAAACCAATTATCTTAAATTAATTACATTGATTAATTATCTCTTAATCACTAGTTAATGATCCTTAAATTAATTACATTCATTAACTACCCATTAACTACTTTCATCAAGTAATTCCCTTTTAATTATTAACATTAATTAACCCTTGTTAATTTATATTAAGCGATTAACCTTTAATTAATTTCACTAATTAATTATCCTTAATAAATTACAGCCTTAATTAATTTAAAGATAAATTCTTTTATCTTAATTAAATATTTAATTACATCATTAACTACATTTGAAGAAGGAAAACATTAAGGAACTAATTACATAATTAACCTAGTATATAATTATATACCAAAACAAATTTAAAAAAATTTAACTTTAAAATTTAATCTTTGAAAACTTGTATAAAAACTTGTTTAAATAAATTACTTTTGAACTTTGGTTTACATTCCTTTTTAACCCTATACATCTTCTTTCATTTATTTTTAAAAGCTTTAAAAATTACTTAAACATTTTGTTTGGAAACTTAATAAATACTTTTATTTAGAAAACTTGTTTTTGGTTTAGCTTTTAAACTTATACCCTTTTCCTTATGCTTGAAAACTTTGTATTCTTTGCTTTTATAAAACTGTTTATACTTAACTTTCCTTTTAAAACCTGGTACCTTAAACACACTAAAACCCGAGCCTAAGCAATCAAAAACCTGAGCCACCCTACCAAAAACCCTAAGCAAAAACACGAAATCTCCGAGTCACTCACGTTCACACTCGATTTCGAGAAAAACCCTAATCGACTCGAGCTCACTCCCGAGAAAAATGCTTCTTCCCTAACCCAACGAAACCCAGACACACCACAGTGCACACGTGCACACGCAACCAGAGCACCTCCGACCCTCATCAAAGCCACTTACAAGTCAACGATCACCTCCTCCGATGACTCGACCATCCATCATCCTCGATTGGTCTAAAAATAATAAACGAGCTGATTGACCCAAAAATGGAACCAAACAGATGGAAAAAAACTTCACCGCGACGACGATCTCATTCACCGAAACCCACGTCCCTCTGACCAAAGCAGCGTCACGGACCCGGGCAACGTTTCCCACACATGCGATCGCTTCCAGATCATCCATGACGATGAAATCGTCTCGAGAACCACTTCGACAAAAACCAGGCATAAAACCCTACATTGTCGACGAATGGCCACCACGTCGATCATAAAATCCAGCGATCATTTTTCCTTCAATCGTCATCCTTCGCACTACCTCCAGCCTTGATTACGACAACAACCACCTCACCGATCATCGGAATTCGACCAAAGTTCAAATATCGTTTATCTCCAAAAATCTCGACACTCCCAAACTTAAAAATCATGACTTCTATATTAAAATTCATCATTTTCCAAGATGAATCAGATTGCTAAACCAAAACACGATTTCCAGACCTTTTGACTTTTGACTTATTTTTTATTTTCTATTTAATTTAAATATTTTGAAATAGTTACTAAATATAAATTCTTGAAACTATTTTTAAAAATGATTTTACATTCTTATAACCATTTTTTATTTAGAAATCAAAGCCTAAAACTTAATGTATGAAGAGAAATGGAATTTATTTAAGGACATTTGAGCCCGAGATTCAACAGGGTAGATATATATATATATGTGTGTGTGTGTATATATATATATATATACATACACAAGCATTTCACTGACATATCATATGTACATACATGCATTCTCAACCATACTCTTATGCAAACATACTACTACAAACATTCATCACATGCATTAAAGCTTACAACCATAATTTAAGTTTCTAAGAGAAATGTTTACTCACCAGAAACTTAAAGAAGCTGAGAATAGGCTCTGTTTTTGTTTCCTAGAACTGAAGTATTTGATTTGATCTTCTTTAAGTTTGAGTTGATTTCTTAAAACTGATCTTCTTATTGATTTGAGTTTGAACTTGCTTGATCTTCTGCTTAGGCTCAGGTTAGACTTGAGAAAACAATTTTTGTTGTTGATTACAGTTTTTATTTTCTTTTATTTTTGGTTTAGTTGAAAGATGAAAGAAGAATTGAAAAGTGAAGAAAAATGAAGCCTGGTTTCTCATCTCTTATAATTTATATATATTTTTCAATTAAAAGAACAATATTTTCCACTTGTTATTTCAAGTTATAATAAGCTTACAAATGTATTTTGCATGTTTTACTTATCTTACAAATGTCAAAAATAATTTATTTTATGTTTAAACCCTTATATTTAATATTTCTTATGTTTTTTATTAATATGTTTTATGTTTCCTTTGTATACACACACACACACACACACACTAAATTCATGTATTTTTAAAAGAAAGAATATTTTAAACCTTTTATTAAATTTCGTTTTCAATTTTAAAGGAAAATGTACTAAAGCTTTATAACAAATCCAATTAAGCTAAAATACTTTTAATAAATAAATATATATAGATACTATACTAAATGTATGAAAATATAGAGTTTATCTTTAAATAGCTTTTTGAAAAATTATATTGAATTTAAAACAAAGCTTCCAATCATAATATATATATATATATAAACATGCACACACACACACACATATATATATATTATAATTAGACAACATTTTTTTTTGTTAGCTTTAGAAAAGATAAATTTGCCAAAATAAAATAATTATCAAATAAAAATTATCAAATAAATATTGCCAAATTAAATAATTATTAATGAAGATTATCAAATTGCTATTGTCCAAAATTTTGGTCATAACATCCTCCCCCCTTAAAAGAATTTCGTCCCCGAAATTTAAAAGCAAAGATAATTTAATAATCCAGCAAAGGTTTTTATTTTCAAACAACAAATTATACATATCAACCATAAACTAACAACCATAGCAACCAATTCATTCAAACAAATAAACTAACTAACTATCCTGACATAATTCAGGATAGGACTTCCTAATACTATCTAGAGTTTCCCAGGTACAATCACTGGGATCCTCGCCTACTGAACCTCAACTAGCTACACCATACTGATCCTGAGCTCCTTCTCAACACGATCTATAAACTGAACAAGATATCTGACCACAGACAAGTCCGACTCAACTTCCATATCCTTTTGAACTGCTGGTTCTACAACCAGTGACAGATCAAGCACATACTCCTCAGATGAGACACGTGAAACACATTGTGAATCCTAGCCATCCGAAGTGGCAATTCAATCCTGTAGGCCAAAGAACTTATCCTTTCGAGAACACGGAAAGAAATCCAATATACCTCGGAGCTATCTTTCCAGTCTTACCAAGTCTGATTTCTCCTTTGATCGAAGAAAACCTTATCCAAAAGCCAAATCTCAAATCTTCGAATTCCAAATTCCTTCGTCTCTTATCCGCATAACTCTTCTGACGATTCTGGGCTGCCTTTATCCTTTCTCAAATAGCTCAACCTACGCGGATGCCTCTCTAAACAAGTCTAGACCAAGAATAAGACAATCTCCGGATTCTACCCAACAAAATGGTCTTCTAAAGATTTATTGAAAATCCAGAATATAAACTCTACTCCATAAGCATCAGTAGACTTCGAACTTACTTCTCTCATCCGGAAAAGCCAAAAGAGGTGCACTCGAAAACCTCATCCTCAGATCAAGTTAATTAAAATGGGATTTATAAGTTGAACTTCCATGGAGATATCTGGATAAAATTGGAAGGTTTTGAAGTTTGGAAATTTGGGAAATTTAATTTCTTTTGAATTGAAAATGATTTTCAAAGATTCTGGAAAATAATAGTGATATTATTTGGGAAATATTTTTGAATTGGATTTGAAATCTGGTGAGATTTTGAATTTAAAAATATTTGAAATGTTTTGAAGGGTTAAAAGCACTAAACTCTTTTCGGTCGTTGGAAAATAACCTTGGTGATGACTGTAGCATCATCGATGTTCATTTTCGAGCTTCCAAGAGAGAAATTGATGCCTAAATGTTTTAAATTAAAATTGTTTGCAAATCTGGGTTTGGTTTTTGAAGTTCAAAAGAAATGATTTTGGGTTGATATATATGATTCAAAAATATTTTTAAATGTTTAAGAAATTATTTAAACTCTGGAAGTTTAATCAAAAATGTTTATAGAATATAAATAGGTTCGATAGCTGATAAAATTAGAAATTTGTTAGAATAAAATTTAACTTAAAGAAGAGTTATTTAAATAGGTATGGAAATAAAATTTACCAGTAAAGTAAATTAAAGAGATTTGGGATAAAACGTAAATAGTTAGAATGTACGCCAACTAAATGAAGTAAATTTAAAGTAGTTAGCAAATGGAATTTAAATAAGTGGAAAATTTATAGAAGTTAAAAATTTGAATTAAAGTGTAATTGAGAAAGGTGAATTTAAGGAAAAGTCTAAGTAGACTAAGAATAATGGTCATTGGAATAAAATTTACTAAGTATGAAGTAAATTTGTGAATAAACAAATGAATTTACATTTGTAGTTAAGTAAAATGGAAGCTGAATATTGGAATTAAAATTGAATTGTGTTAAATAAGTGAAATGGTTACTTAAAAAGTTATAAGTTGGAAATAAAATTATGGATAGACAAATGAACTTGCATTTGTAAGTAAATAGGATTGTAACTGAATATTTAAATTGTGTAATTTGGGAATTAGTTGAGTTGGACTAAATAAAACAAAGTATTGAAATTAAAATTTGTAAGTAAACTGATTGATTAAAATTGTAAGCAAATGAATTAAAATTGAATATTTGGATGTTATTTAATTTAAGTTGTGCTTAGTAAAGTGAAGTTGAAAATTTTGTTCTAAGTCAACTAAAAATAGTAAAAGTTTGGGAATAGAAGTGTTCGAGATATAAAAATTGGTAAGTGGGATTAGTTTTAGAAATGGATTAAATAAATATGGTTTGAGATAAGGTGAATAGAATTCAATATTTGATTTGGAAATAAATTAAGAATTGGAGATAAAATTAAATTCAAATGGAATTGTAAGGGCTAAGTGAATAGAATGAATATAAACTTTAGTAGTGAAGTAAAAATAAATATAAAGAAGTATATAAAATATTTATATTGAACTTAAGAAATGAATGGTGAAATTCTCAAGTAAATTTGGTATTAGAAATATATTAAGTTGTTTTGGAATGAAGATTAAGTAAAGTTGTGAAATGGGATAATTGTGGATAAGTAAATAGAAATCAAAATAACGTGAATAAAAGAGAATTGATATAGTTAACAATCAATGGATATAAATACGTAAGATATACGTATATTATTCTATTCACATAATGATTTGATCCATATTCGAGCGCAGAATTTCGAGGTAGTTATACCGATCCGAGTTGGGATTTTTCATTCGATTTTCGATGGCGAACTATGGATATGGATTTTTGATTGATGCTAGAAATTCTCTATCATAGTTATTACTATGCAAGGAGGATGATGATTTCTGATCAAGAAACCAGATCTGAGTCCGCACAAGGGAGTCGGGTGGAGATACTAGTTCGAAAGTGATATTGTGTGATCGAGTAAGCGATCGAATTTGGTGTTGCGTACGGATGATATACGGACATCGTACGGGCTTGAATAAAATAGATATTTAAACTTTTGTAAAGAAGTATATAAAATGATTTTGAATGTTGTAATTGGGCATTCTTGCTAAATAGGATATACAGGTGTGTTAAAGGCAAGGGATAAATAGGGATTTTGATTTCAGAAGATAAATTAAATTACTCGATAAAAGATATGTATTTAAATTTCTATATGAAATTTGATCATTTTCTTGTCTAGCCACTTGGCCTTTTGTTTTCTTTTGAAATTTAGGGGCCCGTAGAGGGATTTTGTAGTCGTGCCGAGATAGCCACGCAAAGGACACGTGATAAAAAATTTCTAAAATTTAGAGAGGTAGAAAATTTTTGAGAAAATTTGATAATTTAAAATTTGGTTTTAAATTTAGATTTGAATTGTTGAGTAAATAATATTGTTTGAAAGTTATGGATGAATTGAGGAAGTTAATAAGAGTGATAGTGTCTTTAATGAAAGATTGTTTTGGTTGTGGTTAAAAACTGTTTGGTTTTGAGAAAATAGTAAACGGGTATTGGACTATTCTTCTTAACTAGTAATTTCGAGGACGAAATTCTTTCAAAGGAGAAAGAATGTGACAACCCAGAATTTCTGTATATTTGAAATTTAAATATTTAATTGATTTTAAACATTTGGAAGTTAGTTTAACTTGAATTTCAAATACAACTAATAATCGGATAATTAAACTGTTGAAATCAATAATTGGAACCGGGTAGAATATGATTTTTTTTAAAGCCTGTTAGATCTTTTTTAAAGGATTGTAAAATTCATATTGATAATACTAAAAGTAATAGAACTTTTGAAATTGAATTTAAAGATGATTTGTTCGGTTTTAAATTTATATTCTTTAAATCGATATTTAAAAATAGCCCTTTGAGGTACAGTCTCGGAATTTGACAAAATCAGTTCCATTGGATCCGTAATAATATATTATTATCGGATTTCAAATTTCGTAGTGTTTGGAGTTGTTGTGTGAGCTTACGATATATAACGCGCTGAAATCTATATCGAAAATCTAATATAATAACTGGGTCCAAAAAGCTATTTTCTCTATACGATCGAATTTGGACTCGAAACCTTTTCCATTTTATTTGAAATAGGCGTATAATATTTTAAATGCCTGGCGGCATGCCTCGATAGGAGGTCAAAATTTTTGTGTTGCATTTATCGAGACGATTTAAAATTTGAATTTAAAGTTTGATATATATATATATATATTATTGACTGAATAATGTTTTTACAATTTACTACATGTGTTCACTTGATAAACACGTGTTTTCCTGCCATTTTTAATCACGTACAGGTGTTTTCTTCGTCTTCCAAAATATATGAAATCTGTCTTCGTTAAGAAGAAAAAAAAGAGAAAATAGAATTCAAAATAAATGGCCGTGTTCTTTTCTAATCAAGACAGTGGCAGAAAAAATAAAATCGACAATTTCATTTATTCTTAATCAAAATCGATTTCCTTATCTTATTTATTTTCCTCCCTGTCCATTTTTTTTCAACCACTCGAACCGACTTTGAATTTTTTTTAAATAAAAAAATAAAGCCACCAAATTAGTCAATTGGGATTCATGGAGAGAGGGGAGCAGCTCACGATGGCAGCGGTAGGCCCTGGAAGTGTGTGGGGTCGAGTTTGGGCCCACGATTTCTTGGGGGATGCTGCGTCAATTGGCGTGCCGATTTTGAGATCGCGAATCGCCTGGTCGTCGCGCGTGAGGCCGTTGCTGCATTCCGCGATGGGATGTAGTAGGGGAAGAGGGTCGTGACTTCTAGATGACACATAGGACTTCCAGATGACACATAGGGGTTTGGGCACTGGATTCTCAGGTGGGAGCCGCAACTGATTTGCGTGCACGGGTGGTCAGAAGCTTGGGTTCAAGTTCCGAGCATCGGCAATGTTCGTGAGTGAGGTTAGAGACTAGTCGGCGTTGTTGTACGCGAATGGTAGTAAGCTATAATTTTTATTTTCAATTTAAAATTCAGATGGAAGTTTAATTACAGCAAACAGAATATATATATATATATATATACACGAAATTTTGGGGAAAATATACTGGAATTTTAAGTGTTGAAAAGTTTTATAAAAACTAGATTTTTAAATCTATATAAATAAATTTTATAAGTGTATGGGTTTCCAAGGATAGAAAAAAATAAAAAAAAAATAAAAAAAGAAAAAAATGCTTTAAAGATATATGTATATATGTATATATATATTTGGACTTGCTGGTTTAATTTAAAATAATGTATTATGAAGATAAATTTGTTTAGTAAACTTAATTAATTATTTTAGTGGCTAAAAATATTTTATTAAAAGAAAATTGGTTTGAAATTAAATTATTAAATGGAAATTGATTTGTTTAATTTTTTCAAGTATTAATAAACCAGATAAATGTTTATTCAAGGTCAAGATCTGAAAGGAAGTAAGTCGGGATTGAAGTGGGTCGCAAACAAAATCATAGGTGAGTTAATCTCACTCATCTAGATAATAATTTAAATTTAAATAGTTAAATTTAAATGGTTTGCTGGATGATTGAATTGTCTGGATGTGGTATTATATAGTAGTGTATATAGTATATATTGGAGTGACTAACTTCCCGCATTATATAGCGGATGAGACCCTATGCGCCCCGCATAATAGCGGACGACCCTTTATACCGCAATATCCCACATTGAAGTGGGATTGATATTTTTATATTATGCTAACATCTGTGGATACAGGGAAATAGGTTGGAGGGATCAAACTGGATTCTTTAATATTCTGTGATATGATTTATTTGATAATCTGAGATAGATTATATTGGTGATTGAAAATATTGAATGCTGATTTGATTGAATGGGTATACTGAGTTATCAAAGACGAAGATTGAATTTTTTAAAGGAAAATAAAATAGGGAATTTTTAAGTAAAATAATCATAAAGAATTTGGATAAATTAAAGAATGAATTGGAAAAAGATAAAAGTTGATTTTTTAAATTCTAATAAATAAACTCCAAGTGTGGGAAATGAGATTTTTGAATAAATAGGAATAAATGAATTCTTAAACTTAAGTGATAATATTTAAAGGAATAAAAGATTTATTTTTAAATTTAGAATTTAATTGGTTTAGGAAGGAATAAAAGAAGAATTTTGAAATAAATATGAAATTGGTATTTTCGGTTTAAATAAGATTTTAAATCATAATAAAGAAGTTAAATCTGAAATTAATGGGTTTTGAAATAAAGTTGAGTAAGTAAAAGATTTATTTTAAAATGAAGTAAAATCTGTAAACGATTTGAAAATTGATTTAGAGTTTGAAATTATGTTTTAAAAGAAGATGAGACTATGGAATTTATAAACTGGGTTTATAAAGTGAAATAAGATATCAGTGGATATTTGGAAGTATAAATTCACCGTTTTTAAGTCAAATTTAAATTGGTAATTAATATAAATTTTTGGATTAAATTGTGAATTAATTTGAATTTTTCCAAATTAAATAAGATATGTGTTGTTTATAAATAAATTGTAAAAAGAATTTGGATTTGGTTTTGGAAGTTATATAAGTATAAATTTAAAAAAAATATAAAACATATAACTAAATAGAAATGTAATATAAAACATAAATTTAATTGTTTTTAACAAGTGTAAAATAATAACACATACATTGGACATTTGTGAGATAATTATAACATATGTTAATATAATAAAGAGAAATGTAATAAAATTAAATTAACAAATATAATATAAAATGATAATAAAAACATAAATGCATGTAATTCATATATTTATAAAGGGTTTAAACCATAAAAATACATTGTTGTGACAATTGTAGAATAGGTATTTCATGCTTAAACAAGTGTAGTTACTTTATCATATGAGTTTACAAGAGGCAAATATGTTTTGTTTTAAAATTGAAAAAATATATAAACATAATGCTTAAGAGAAAAAAAACAAGGCTAATGCATATTTTCCAAAATCTTCTTTCAACTTCATTTTCTAAAACTAAAACCTGAGATCAATGAAAATAAAAAGAAAAAGAAAATCAAACAACTTCAGTTTGCAAACCTGTAAGCTTAAACCAGAGAAAAACAAATCAAACTCAATTCAAAGATCCAAGTTCTTCAACCTGAAGACATTAAAACAAGTTCAAAGATCAGATTCAATTCAAAGTCATCAAGTTTCCAGATTTTCAAAGCATAAAACAATTTCCACGATCAAATCAAAGTAAACAAAGCAAAATTCAAATTTTGAAAGCAAGATCAAATTCAGATCATCTCAAACAAATTCCAGATTTCAAGTTCAAGATCAAATCTATTCCTGTTTTCAAATCTATTTCCAGGCCTGTCTCTGTTCATGTTCCAGGTGAGTGAACTACCTATATAAAATATGGAGTCTGTTATATTTGTTTACATATGATTGCATGCCTGAATCTGTGAAAATTTTGTAAATGCATGTCTGCTTATATCTATAAGCATACCTCTGTTTGTTTTCAACAAACTAAAATAGGTTCTAAAATCAAATCCTCATCCCTCAATCTCTTTTAGAACATAATCCCTTAAAGGAATTTGTTTGTATTTATGAGATTCGAAATTTAAAAATAGTTTCAAGCATATATGTCAAGCAATTATTTCTAAAATAGGATAACACAGTGATGAACAAACATTAGACAGAAAATCAAGTAATTTAATTTCACATTTTGATTTTATAACCTGATTAGTATTTGGAAATGATGAATTTAGATAAGGAAATCATAATTTTTAAGTTAGGGGATGTTGAGTATTTGCGAGATGATCAGCATGGGGAGTTTTGTCGATTCGCGGCGATCAACGACGAGTGCGACGTCGGGCTTGAGGGTGAAGGTAGCAGGAAGTTAAGGGATCCAAGGAAAATTGGTCGGAGGGTTTATCGACCATCGTGGTGGGTATGCGACGATGATTTAGGGTTTTAAGAGAAATTTTGGCCATCGGTATTTTCTAGGCTCGTGTATCATCGTCGGTGAACCAGACTTGACCAGAGTGGTGGGGATAGAACCATGAGACTGCAGAGTTGGTCTGCACGTGATCACGAGGCTTCCGGCGATCGTAGGCGGCGGTGCGAAGCATTTTTCCAATGATCATTTTAGTTTAAGTTGGATGCCGTTATGCTCGATTATGTTTCACGGCGAAATTGATCGACCTAGGTGGTCGGGAGGCTCAGGCAGGTCATCGATGACCTGAAGGCGACGGTGACGATGGTCGAAGACGCGGCGATGAAGTGTACACATGCACCTATGCACATTGGTATCTGAGTTGATTGGTTTGAGGAGAAGATTTTGTCTCGGGTGTGTCTCGGGGAAGAGCTCGAGAATCTGGGTTGGTAGCTCGAGTATACTCTCGGGTTTGTTCGTGTAAGTATATTATAACAGTTTAATTTTTTTAACATAACAAAGTTTTAAAAAAATGTGTGACTCCGGTTTCGCTCGGGAAAATAATTAAAAAGGCTCGGGTCTGACTCGAAGTTGTCTCAAGTACATATTGCAACCGTTTTGAATTCTAAAATAAAACAAGTTTGTAAAACTGCTTATAACTAATTTTTCTAAATTATATTTATTTAAGTTTGGAATTTGGTTAAAGTTTTTAAATAAATTATTTTAAAATTAATTTAAGTTTAAAGTATTTTTTTATGTATCCTTTAATTAATTAATAAGTTTATTTAAATAAATTTTGATATTGTGATTAATTGGTTAATAAAAAAATGAAGTGTTTTAATTTGTTAATTAACTTAAGAATCTTTAGTTAATTATATGTCATTGATAATTAATTCTAAGGCTTATTAAATAAAGACTAAATGTTGATTAAATTTAATTGATTTGGTTTTAGAAATAATAAATTAATCCACAAGTATTTTCAAATGAGATTTAATAATGATTGGATTAAGTAGATGATTAAGATAAGTGTATTAACTTAAGTTAATTGAGGTCTTAATTTAATTAAGGATAATTAATTAACTAATTAAAGGATGATTGATTGATAATTAAAGAATAATTAATCAAGTGATTAAGGATAATTACTTAATATGATTTATTAAAGATAATCACTTATTGTAATTGATTAAGGAAAAATAAATTAATATATTTAATTAAAGGTTAATTAATGATAACTACTTAAAGGTTAATGACTTATTGTAATTAATTAAGGATAATTAATTAAAGAATAATTAAATAATTAAAGGTTAATTATTTAATGATTAAAGGTTGAGTGATTCATTAATTAAGGTTGATTATTAATAATTAAAGGTTAATTAATTAATAATTGAGGTTAATTATTTAAAATTAAAGGATAACTAATTAATTAAAGGTTAATTAATTAATGATTAAAGGTGAATTAATTAATGATTGAAGGTTAATTAATTTATGTGATTAATTAAGGATAATTAATTAATGAAGGATAATTACTTAAGATGGATAATTAAAGTTGATTAATTAATTTCATTAATATAATAACCAATGGTTTGAAATTAGTGTTAATTAAGCAGGGATAAGTAATTAATTCATAAGTAATTAATTTATTTGGTCAACTTTAAATCAGGTGATTAATTGATCTTGCTTAGGGATGATTGGGTTATACCGAATGCCTTAAATTGTTTAATGTCTTTGATGTATGACATTCTATGACATGAATTATATGGATTGAGCTGTGAATTGTGATTTATTTATCTATGATAAATTTACTTGTTTATCGGTGAATGAAAGATGAGCGTTATAGGATTTTACCGCTTATTGGTATTGTTGTGCTTGAATTTTGGATGGTTGATATTTTATTATTGCCCGTGAAACCCCTGGACTACACAACACACACACAAATATGGATTTCATAGGAAATTGGTTAAGTCAAGGGTGTTTTGAATTTAATATTATTTTATTTAAAAGTTGAATTTTGAATCCAATTGGTTTGGAAGTGGAATTGAATTGAATATGGAAACTTTTGAAAAGAAAGTTTTGAAATTGAAAATCATTTTGAATATAATACGTCTTGTTAAAGTTTTGAAATATTTTTGGAACTATAGTTTGAAAGGGTTATATAAGTTATATAAAAAATATATATGGATGGAATTATTTTGAGAGTTTGAATTTAACTCAAATAGAACTTGTCGGAAATACGACAATTCGCTGATTTTCCAATGTATACTTTGAAAGGCTACAACTTGAGAAAATATAATCGGATTTTCCCGAAATGAAAATCATTTGTTTTCAAATAATAATGGCTTTCATATAACGAAAGAATTTCCAGTTTTGTTGAAAGGATTTCAAGTTATTGGTGAATCAAATTGAAAATAGTTTTGAAAACTAGATTGAATCTTTGTTAAAGATTTGGTGAACATTGTTTCAAATTGAAGAGGATCTAAAAGGGTGAATCTTTTGTTTTAAAGATTAAAGGTGGAAATTTGTTTAAACCATTCAAAAGGAAAGGTTTTGGGCTTAAAGTTGTGGCTTAACTAAGATCCAAATATGTCCATATGTTTTTTTAAATGAGCGATCATTATTCGGTCTAGCAGGGAGAGGACTTCATAAAACCCATTCCGAATAGTGATACGATGAAATGGATAGCATTTGAAGATGGTGGTGAAGACCGGGTATTTTCGAGAACGAGAGGATTACCCGTCGAATGTCTCTGCACTGAGTTTCTCCGGTAAGAGATCTCCATTTGTGATGGAGCTTAGATATTTAACTTATGTGGTTGTTAGAATTTGTTGGTGTAGAGGTATCTCCGATAAAGGTCGGTGACGACCGGGGGATGGCATACTCGTGACAGTTAGTTACCTAGTTACAAAGGTAACCCGGCCTTGTGTTGGCAGAGAGCTGGTTAAGTTCTCAGGACGTCCCTCCAGAGACGCACCTATTCGGTGAAGGAAGTTCCTTAGCCTTGACCATTTGTTGGAAATCCAATCACTCAATACGAGCCCTTACGGTTTTAGTTGTAGAACCTGCCATCTAACATGGTAGCTATAGTAGGCATACTATAATGGTACGTATGTTGGCTACGATCAATATTATACTTTCGAAATGTTTTCGACACTATGCACTAATAATAATATCAACGAATTTTCACATATCAAGCATGTTTGACTATCACAAGGAGAAATCTCCCCCAAGTGTGCGATTGCATTGTGTGTGTGCCGGGAGGCCTTATGGTAGTTTTATTTTCCAAAAAGCATAGCGGATTTCTTTTTATTATTTGTTTTTGTTCAAATAAACTGTTTTTTTGCTCACAACAGTCCCATGACTGATGTGGAGTTTATTATTCCCTTTCTAAACTTGGGGTGCCCACAATTTTCCACATGGGCAGCCTAGAGTCAGGTTATCCGATAGTCAGCTAATAGGTGTTACTTTTGGCAATTGCACTGTGCACCGGATTTGCTTAACTTTAGCATGATGGTGGTTCTCACTTCTGGTTTGTGATCTTTGGAGCTTAGCATTAAAGATATTGTCTTTCTGCTGCTGTTGCTGCTATTGTTTTTTCCGCTGTTGTATCTATCTCTGATTATGTTGATCATTTCATTTGTATCATTGTTGTATCAAATGTTATGTATCAATAAAATGATTTCATTCTGTTTCCGCTGTGTTGTTATTGCCTAATGTTGTTATAAGCTCCGACGAACCAGACTCAATGTTTAAATCTGCGACATTCAAATACGGGTGATGTATTTGGGCGTCGATTTTCGAAGGTCGAGTCAGGATCATATTACAAGTGGTATCAGAGCTAAAGGTTGAGTAAGAACTTTAGCCTGTGAGTATAACACATTAGGTGACTCATTAGTGATAGGGATATAAATGCCCTAGAATGAGTTTCCTTATGATATCCGTAACATTCCGTTTTTAAGCCAAATATTAATTTAGTAATCAATATAAAAATTGGGATTAATTTGTGAATAAATTTGAAAATTTCAAAAACAAATAAGATAAGTGTTGATTTATATATATATATATATATATATATATATATATATATGAATAGATTGTAATTTGAATTTAAAATTCAAATATAAAATTCGTAAAAAATATTTGGATATAAAAATAATATTTATTTGATTCTTATTTATGTATAAATTAGTTTTAAATCATTTTCTTTTAAATTATACATATATATAACAAAGGAAATATATTTAATAAGGATATAAATTAATAAAACATATATATATATATATATATAATATGAAATTAAATATAATATAATATATAAATTATATAAAAACATATTCTCATGCAAAAATGCAAGTGTAAGTTAATAAGACATATAAATTACAAGTGTAATGATTTTAAACATGAGAATAAACAAGTGTCAAGCTTCTTAATTTTTCTTTTATTTTTAAAAATAATAATTTTCTGGCTATATATAAATATGCACTTCCACTCTCCATTTTTCTTTTTCATTTCAAAAGAACTACAAACTTAAACAAATCAAAAGAAAAAAACCTGGGAAAGTTTAATAACCAGAAAACAAAATTCAAAACAAAAACAAGACAATCTCTTCAATTTTAAAACCTGAGCAAATCCAAAGATCAAATTCAAAGATCAACTCAGTAACTTAGCAAATCAAAGTTTCAACATCAAACAAGATTTCAAAGCAAAGCATTCCAGATCAAAACCAAAACAAGTTTACAGACTTCAAATTCAAAAAAAAAACTTCGATGTTTTACAAAGCTCTCTATTTTAAAACCCAGGTGAGTAAACTACGGTTTTAAAGCTTGAATCTAGGTTGAATCTTGATGCATGTGATAAATGATAAATATAATGTTGTGAGAAGTGATTGCCCATATCGAAATATGCCTGTATGTATATGTATACATGTAAAAGATTTCGTGCATGTCTGTATATTCCTCAGTCCCAGGCTTTCAGGTTTCAAAACCTGATTAAAAATTCAAAACCCTCCCTCCAATCCTCTATAGACTTTGATGTCTATATAAAACATGTTAGAATTTGCAAGATCAAAATTTTAAAATTACTGTTAAGTATTAAAAATGAATGGTTTTATTGGAAAATATAAAAACACAGTAAACTCAAATTTTGTCCAAAATTTAGTTGTTTAAAATTTGGGTTTTGATTATATAATCTTGTCCGTCTGCTTAAATCATGAATTTTAAAGGAAGAATCAAGATTTTTAATGTCGTATTGATTGAGAAATTCGAGGATGAACGGTTTTGGGTTTATAGGCAATTCACGGCAGTCAGAGCAAGATAGGTGATAGGGGTTGCTTTTGGAGGTGTCTGGGAGGTTGTCGAGCTCGGGAAAAATGACCAGAGATTTTCTCGATCATTGTGGCGACGACACGGTGAGGTTTTAGGGTTTAAACCTAGTTTTTGGTGGTGGTCGGATATCGAATTGCTGAAGCTTCGTCAGTGAGCTAGAGTTGATCGCACCGGTGGGAATCGAAGCGTAGGAGTTAGGCGAAGCTTTGGTCGAAGTTTCATAGTCGCTGGTGGCTTGTTGCGGTGGGTCGAGGAAGATTTGACGATCGAAGTTTTTGTTCCAGTTTGGGTCGAGTAGCTCAATGTCGAATTCATTGTATTTTCGGGTTTCTGGGTGGTTGGAGACTTAGGGGAGGTCGTCAATGTTTTTCTGACGGTCTCAGCATTGACCGAAAGTCGCCGGATTGGTTGTGCACATGCACGAGATGGATTGGTATCTGGTGATGATTGTTTGGGGAAGAAGGTACGTGCTCGAAGTCAACCTCGGGAAATTTTGTTGTTGGCTCAAGTTTTGGTCCGAGGATTCGTGTGGGTTAACACGAGATAAAAAGGTTTTAAGTTTGTAAAATAAAAACAATGTAAAAAAGGAAAGGGGAGGGTTTTACTCAGGAATGACTCGGGAAATTTTGGTTTTTACTCGGGGTAACGCTCAAGTCGATCTTGGGTATGTATAGTTTCAGTTTTCAAAACTTTAAAACAAATTCAAATTTTAAACATTTTTAACTCATGCTTTTAAATAATTGTTCTGATTTAAGTTTGGGATCGGTAATGGTTTTAAGTAAATTAAGGTAATTAAGTTAATTTATTTAATTATGTGACATTATGTATAAATTAATTCTTAAATTGTTTTAAATAAATAATGTAATTAAAGAGTTAATTAAGATGAAATGTTTTTAAATTATTAATTAACTTAAATATCTTAAGTTAATTTATGTGTTATTGTTAATTAATTCCAAGGTTTATTAATTTAAAGATTTTTAATGATAATTAAGTGATTAATTAAGATAAATGATTTATCTTTTACTTGATTAATTTTTTTAATTAATTAAAGATTGGTTAATTAATGAAAGTAATTAAAGGTTGATTACTTAAAGAATGATTACTTAATATAAGTAATTAAAGAATAATTAAGGGTTAATTAATTATTGATTGAAGATTACTTAATTAATAATTAAAGGTTAATTAATTAATAATTAAGATTAATTAATAAATAATTAAGGTCAACTAATTAATAATTAAGGATTAATTAATTTATAATTAAGGATTAATTAATTTATAATTAAGGATAATTAATCATTAATTAAGGATAATTAATGAAAATAATTAAGTGATTAATCAATTATAATCACACGATTAATTAATCTTGCTTATAGATGATTGATTATTATTGAATATCTTGGATTGATTGATATCTCTTATATGTGATTGTGATACTTTGTGATGTGACTTGCTATGAATTGAGCTGTGATATCTGTGGTATATAACCGTGTGAATGTGAAAACAACTTGGCCCGTAAAACGGCATTTGAATTTCGATGCGACGGGGGGTCGAATTCCAAATCGGAAACCCACATCGAATCTTAATAGTGAATCTTTTGTTTAAAAGATGGAAATTTGTGTGACTTGTGTATCCATGTGTTTTTAGAATAAGGACTCATTATTTATTTGAGCCGGGAGACGACATTAAGTCATAAAACCCATTCTGAATAATGGTACAAAATGGGAATGCATTTGAAGACAGTGGTTGAAAACCGGGTATTTTCGAGAATGAAAGGATTACCTATCGATTGTCTCTGAAATGAGTTGCTCCGGTATAGAGATCTCCATATGTGATGGGGAGTTCGGTCGGGATTGTGGATACCCAGATTTGCAAGGGCTTCTTCCTTTATTGGACGAAGTGCCTTAGGATCCATTCAGACCCAAGATGGATTTATATGGATGTATGTCTGACATTACACTTTGAGATATAAAGCTGATTTCTATCAAATACAATTCTGCTGGTGGCGGAGAATTTATTCTCTTAGCTTAACACCCTGCTCTGAGATGTACGAGCTCAGAGGTTATGTAGTTGATGGTTATTAGTGATATATTCCCAATTTGGTAGTGTGGCATGCTAAGTGTTGATCATTTGTTGATCGAAGCATGGCTTTTGTGGAAAGCGTAGCTTTGTGGGACAAGACTTTATCGAACGTCACACCTTGGAAATGGTCGAAACAGGAAAAGATGCAGCAAGGTTACCGGGGTCGCGCCCCTTAGGGTATTTGCATTTTCTTCTGGATAAAAAGTGGTATTCTGGTATGGAGTCCAGTTACTTAACTTATGTAGTTTTTGGTTGTTGTTGGGGCCTCGAAGAAAGGTCGGTTACGACCGAGGAATGGCATACTCGTGACAGTTAGTTACCTAGTTACAGAGGTAACCCGGCCTTGTGTTGTAGAGTTCTGGTTAGGTTCTCGTGGGTCCGTCCAGAGGCGTACCCATTCGGAAAGGAAGTTCCTTAGCCTGGCCATTGCTAGAAATCCAATCATTCAATACAAGCCCCGTACGGTTTTAGTTGTAGAACCTGCCATCTAATATAGTAGCTATAGTAGGCATACTATAATGGTATGTATGCTGGCTAAGATTAATATTATACTTTCGAAATATTTTCTACACTATGCACTAATAATAATATCAAAAATGATTTTTCTCGTATCAAGCATGTTTGACTATCATAAGGAGAAATATCCTCCAAGCGTGCGATTGCATTGTGTGTGTGCCAGGAGGCCTTATAGTAGTTTAATTTTCCAAAAGCATGAACGGATTTCTTTTTAAAATTATTTCCATTCAAACAACTATTTTTTTACTCATACCAGTCACAAAACTGATCCGGAGTTTATTGTTCCCTTCTTAAACTCTAGTGCCCATAATTTTCCACACGGGCATCCTAGAGTAAAGTTAGCCATGTTCTAGAGCTAGTTCGGGTTGTAGATTTGAATTTTTTTGGAAGCTTTTGGTTTGGAAGTCTTTGGAGCTTTGGAGCTTTTGAATTGAAGGTGCTTATGTTGGAATCTTTTTGAAGACCTTGTTGCTGTTTCGCTGTGGTGTTATTGTTCTATTATTGTATCATGTATACAGCACTCTGATGATGATGTTCAATTGTTGTAATGGTGTTGTATAAATGTTGTGGTCAATGAAATCATCTTTTGTTTCCGCTGTTTTATATTCATCTAATGTTGTTATAAGCTCCACCGAACTGAAGTCCGACGTTTGAATCTCCGGCATTCGAATACAAGTGATGTATTTGATGTCGATTTTCAGACACTAGATTTTAGGTCGTGATAAGTGGTATCAGAGCTAGGTTTCAATCCTGGCAACTGTGGGATATGGGCCTACCATGCTTCCGCTGTGAAACTCTGATACCATAATAAAACTAATTTTTGGACCATCAAAAAAACAAACTTCCAGTTTTTACAAAGCTCTCTGTTTTAAAAACCCAAGTGAGTAAACTCCTGATAATCTGATCTATGGCTTGTTGTTTTGTGAAGTGAAACTGTGAAAATGTGTGAATATGTCAAAATATGTTGTATGTATACAAAAATGTGTGTGTATATATATATCTGTGTGTGTGCATGTCTGTATATTCCTCTGTTCCAGGTTTTCAGGTTTCAAAACCTGATTAAGAATTCAAAATTCTCCCTCCAATCCTCTATAGACTTCGATGTCAAAATAAAACATGTTAGAATTTGCAAGATAAAAATTTTGAAAATACTTTTAAGTATTAAAAATGAATGGTTTTATTGGAAAATATAAAAACATAGTAAAATCAAATTTTGTCCAAAATTTAATTGTTTAAAATTTGGGTTTTGATTACAAAATCTTGTTCATCTGGTTAAATCATGAATTTTAAAGGAAGAATCAAGATTTTCAATGTCGTATTGATTGAGAAATTCGAGGATGAACGGTTTTGGGTTTATTGGAAATTCACGGCGATTGGAGCAAGTTGGGTGATAGGGGTTGCTTCTAGAGGTGTCTATGAGGTTGCCGAGCTCGGGAAAAATGATCGAAGATTTTTTCGATCATCGTGGCGATGGCACGATGAGGTTTTTGGGTTTAAACCTAGTTTTTGGTAGTGGTCGGATATCGAGTTGCTGCAGCTTCGTCAGTGAGCCAGAGTTGATCGCACCAGTGGGAATCGAAGCGTAGGAGTTAGGAGGAGCTTTGGTCGGAGTTTCATGGCCGCTGGTGGCTTGAGGCGGCTGGTCGAGGAAGATTTTTCGATCGAAGTTTTTGTTCCAGTTTGGGTCGAGTAGCTCGATGTCGAATTTGTCGTAGTTTCGGGATTCTGGGTGGTTAGAGACTTAGGGAAGGTCGTCGACGTTTTGTTGATGCTCTCAGCATCGACCAGAGGTGGCCCTTTCAAATGCAGTAAAATAAATACACTTTCGAACTGCATTAAAACATTAGATTAAAATTAACTTCATAACAGCTATGTGGTTAAATATTGCACGTCTCAAATGCAGATTCGGACTCCAAAACTGCCTAAAACAACACTAAACTACTTAGTACTACATATTTTAATTGCGGTAAAGAGAATCTATCTTAACGTTGTATTAAAATATCAAAAATAATAATTGCATAATAGTTATAAAGTGATGCATCTCTTGAATGCTCTTATTTGAATCTAAATGCTAAAAACATATTATAAAACATAATTTTCAAATGCAACAAACTAAAAAGGTTTTACAACGCGCTAAAACATAAAAAAATCTAACTTCTTTTGTGCAAGGATGTTAAATGTGCAATTGAAAATTTGCAAATTGAATACTATACTACTTAAAATTGCATATTCAAATGCATTAAAACAAATATTCTTTAACTGCATTAAGATTTGTTATAATTTTATTAACAGACCCTAATATATGCGGAATAAATTATAATCCAAGATATAAAACCACTTATACAATGACAAAAAGATCAAATAATAAATAAATGTAAAAGAAACAAATAAGAGGAGAGCTCGTAGATTTGACTCAACTTTCCTTATATTGCTTGTTTGTACGAATTAAAAGTTACAAGTGATGTTTATAAATCAAATAAAAATTGATATAATGGAGAATTTGAGTCACAAACACACGAGGAATAATAAAGATAGGATAAATATATTTTGTAGATTAACTCTCTCTCTCTCTCTCTTTCACTCTCAACCGCAGTATTTATAGGGTAGACTACTTGAAAATGAAGTAATCTAAAATAGTATATAAATAATTGATCGATTCACCAGACATCCAATCAAGTTCTTTCATTCTTTCGTCATATTCCATAACTAATTAACTAAGTAATTTTGTCAAGAAAAGTGTCACAGATCCCTTTTTGATACTTTTATAGGAAAAGTCCATGTAGAAATGAATAGTAAATTTGATCTCTATCTTTGATAAATAAAAACGTAAGATGCCTTGCACTTTTCTGATAAAAATGCAAGGTAACTTGAAATTTCTGTTATTTTGGAATTTGTTTCAAAATTTTGAGAATTTTCAAAAAATTTCAAAATTTTGAAAAGCGCAAGTTAACTTGCATTTTCTATCTTCTAGTTTTGAAATTATTTTTGAAATTTTTGAAAAGCACAAGGTTCTATCAGGAAAGCGCAAGCTAGTTTGCACTCTTCGATTTTGAAATATTTTTAAAAATTTTGAAATTTTCAAAAATAATAATTAATGTTTAAAAATTGATTTAGAAAAAACAGAGACCTAATTTACATATTCATTTCTATAAGGACTTTTCTTATAGCAACAACGAAACTATGGACCTTTCATGCAAAGCCCCATAATTTTTCCTTTTTTTATTCAAATTGGCAAGAAAATTGTACATATTTGGTTAACAATTACCCATAGTTGCATAATATTAAACACTACACCTCGATTCAAACATGACATCACTAATCACTCTACCAATCTCAACTCATTAATGAAGAGAATCCGTTGGGTCTAAGCCCTAAGTCGTTGGAACTAGCCTGTTTGACAGCGGGTGAAGTGGGTAAATTTAAAAAGGTTTCTTGTTTGAATCTTAATGCGCCTATGTAATATATAAACTAGCATTAAATCCAATTTATATATTAACATAAAATCCTATTTTATTTTAAAAAAATATAATTATTTATTTAATCATATAATTAAATTTATTTAATGTTACTTTAAATATAATTCATACCCTAAAATGATGGCAAAACATATATAAGCAAGTGTATAACATATGTACACACATATACATATTGGAATTTATATCTATTGCATTTAATATATATTATACTTACACATACATACGAGTAATTCATACATATATTAGAAACATAAATGCCTTAGTATATACTTATAATTAAATATACCATAATATACGTATATAGTTTGTATACACATATTTATAACTCCATATGTATATAGTATAGATATGTATATACTTTAGACATATATGTATGTGTGTGTAATATATATTACCATATTATTATAAAACTAAGATTATAGAAATACATACACGCACACACAAGGACACGCACACGCGCGCGCGCACACACGCACACACATGTATATACGTATTTATATATACATACACTTATATATAATAATCCAAAACAATAAATAAAATAAATTTTAAATTTATTCCATTGACTACCTAAACGTCAAAAGATCTTAATTTAAAATTAAAATTGACATAGTCAAATATTTAAATTTAAATAATATTTTACTATTTAAAATAATATAAAAATAATTATATAAAATTCAAATTTAATTATTTCAATATTTATTTTTTGATAACAAGAGTGATATGTTATTGAAGCATAACACTCATTAATATTT
Source organism: Allium cepa (assembly GCA_030765085.1). Classification (NCBI taxonomy): domain Eukaryota; kingdom Viridiplantae; phylum Streptophyta; class Magnoliopsida; order Asparagales; family Amaryllidaceae; genus Allium; species Allium cepa. Next base: position 292,006,893 of record CM060941.1, on the reverse strand, counting down.
TAAAATTCATTATATTAAAATATATTAAATTTGTAAAATTACTATGATAAATTATCATGGCCTAAAACAGTAACACGCTAAGAATTTAATAATAAATTAAAATAATAGTAAGGGTAAAAATCTAATTTTACACGGAATGACAAAACAGTATATTACCATAAACTTTGGAATTAGGCCTCGAGACTATTCTATTGCGTCCGGACTGTCATTTACAATTGAAAAAATATTCAACTTATTAAATTTGATAAAATGAGTCCAGATTAGCGATACTATAATTTTCCATAGCATTTTCGTAATTATTAGTTACAAATTTAGACGTGATAATCCTAGTTTTCAACTATAAAGAAGCCTCTAACCCTCACTTATTTTCATTCTAAACCCTTGCCGCAACCTCTCTATTCTATACATATCACTTTTCATCTTCCTCCTCAAAATCTTCTCGAATCTAACAATGCTTCTATTCTCTTCAAAAATTTATGTACTAAAAATAAAATAAAATATATCCGATTCAAAGAAGAAAGAGAGAGAATCAAGAGTAGAAGAGAAAGAGAGAAAAAAGGGCGAATCAATCAACTTGGAGGCCTAGAAAGGAGTTTCACATCAAGTTGGAAGAATGTAAAGGTATGTGAATTGATTATGATGTTATGATGATTCATCGGTAATTAAACTTTATAATTCTATTTGATTAAAAAATATAATTCTTAAATTTAGGAATAGTAGTTTCGACTTGGATTTTGTTTAATAAGAATAATTATTGAAATGAGTAAATGATAGTGTGGGTTGTGGAATAAAAGATCTTAAGGCTAATTTAACACTAGAAAAGAGTGAATAATATTTTCTAACTTATGTAAATCTTTTTAACTTTCTTTCAAGATTAATATTAAATCATAGTTTAACAATATACAATTATACCAACAATCAGTCGCAGATGCAATCACAGATAAATATAAAATCAATAACGTAAAGTAAAAATTAGAGAGATGACACCAGGGATTTTATACTGGTTCGGATTTCTCCTTCATCTAGTCTCGTATAATTGGTTGTATAGATTTCTTTTAAATTGTCAAATTTTAAACCAGGTGAAGGCAAACAATATTATAATCTCGATTTCAATGCAACGAGACGCACCCTTCGTATCATGAGTCCAAAGTAAACTCTCTTGATCTGACCCGGCTATAAGATCACCCACCAGATTTATCGGATCACTAAGCACAATCACTTAATTTGAATAGGCTATAAGTACATCTTAACAAACAAGAGTAGAGTTGATAGTTTCTCTAAGGACAAATTCTTGTACTATGGATACAACGGATCCTTCACTTTGATCTTTGAAATGAGAGAAAATTGTTTTTAAAACGGTAAAAAAAGTAGTATTGAATCAATACAATAAAGTATGAATTGATTCTATTGATTTTGAAAAATATAGAGCATGTTTTTCAAGAGAACTTTCAAGGGAGTGGGGAGTGGGAAGAAAGTAAGTAATTAATTAGTTATAAATTCATTTGCACTTCTCTTTATATTTTAAATGAACATGTATATCCAGTCATAAAGAGTTGTGTCCAAAAGACATTCCGTTCTAAATTTAAAAAACATTTTAATGGCCTATATGTCGACATATAGAAATAAGTATGTCGGCATATCCTAGTAATTTTTGAAAATGCTTTTCTTTTAAATTGTTTTGAAAAACCCTATTACTTTGTAAAATAATTTGAACATAGTTTTTAAATATTTTAAACTCTTAAAAACTTTAAAAAAAATTAAAAAATATTTGAATTTTGGATAATTTGTATTCATCTAAAATATCTAGGATCAAAAATTAGAGATAAGGATCGAAGATTTCTATCAAGGACTTTAACTATATATTCTAATGACTATAAACACTAAATTTTAACCTTGGAATCTTCATTTATTTGTCATTGAACACATAGGTCCTCATATCTTTATCCTGAGTCTTTATATTGTGCAGTCTTCGATTCAGCACCTATGTAATATTCTGCCCGTATACTATATAACTTGAAAAATATTAGTATCTATATTTTATATGGTTTTTGTCCTCAAAATCAAATAATGAAGGTATTAACAGATAGACTAATGAAATTTATATCAAATTTTATCAACAAAGTAATCAAATACCCGTTTTATCTTAATTTGAATTGATTATATAACTTGGAATATATATATATATATATATATATATCGTTATTCAAAGATATATAGGTAGTTGATTGAAAAGTTATATATGGATAATCGTTGGAATTAACTAGTGAATTCGTGTAAACAAAGACAGTGATTATATAAAAAATACGATTAAGAATGAACCTTAAGTTCGTACTCGAATCGACAAAGAAGACAAACAAAATGAATAAAATAAACAAACTACAAAAATTTGGAAAATACCAACTAGACATCTAAAACATTATTCAGACATTTGAATTAGGGTTCAACGTTTGGATTAGCAGTGGTAACCTAAAAGAAATTAGTTCGAATTCAACTCGATTCGGACATCTGGATTATTTTTCAAACAGGTGGAATCAAAGTTAGACATTTGAGAAAATAAGTCAAATGCCTAAGTGCTTAGAAAAATATTTTGAAAAAACAAGGCTAGATGTCTAAAGTAAATTTTCAGACATCTGAATTGTTTCGGCAAGCCAAAGTTGAACTTGGACCTAATGCGAGCCAAGTAGGATGAATAGGGGGACTTGTTTCCTCTTTCTCCACTTTTATGAGTTCACATAGCTTCATAGAGAAGGAGCAACTGGGAATACTGGTTTAACTCTAGATGATGTACCTAGGTTCACACTTCATGGTGAGCATAATGTGAGACTCAGCAAGGCGGGCGATAGAAATGCAACTAGAAGCTCTTATTATTATTGGGGCACGATTGATCATATGTTAAACATGTTGGAATCAAGGAAGGGAGACATAAACATCCGCAATAGTAGGGCTATATGGCTGCGAAGTGGATGAACCTAAGGGGGAACTGTTGTAGTGATTTTTTTAGCCTCAGATTGAATGACAAAGAGTGTAGGTCATGTTTGTCATTGAGAAGGTGACACAAGTGCTCTGATGGACCATAAATCATTGAGGTAGTATACTCGAAATGAGCGGCATTACGATATTCACTCAATCTAAAAGTGTGTTATATGCGATTCTTCATTGAGAATGTTAACTTAATGTTGGTTAGAAAGTTATTTTCTAGGATTATATACTAGGAATTAACCTAAATTTATTAGCTGTCGATTTTTCAACCCTAAATTGCAAACCTTCGTAAGTTTAGTTGATGTAGGTGTAATAAGAATTATACCAATGGTTTATAAAGTAATTATCTTTTATATTTAATATACGAAAACAAATAGGCACCTCAGGTTGTGTAAATTACAGATGAAGTTAATTGCTTGTGAACATCATTCACTAGCAATACAATTCATTCACCAAGCTTTGTCTGATCCACTCCTTTCCTTACCCCATTATACCGATTATAGGAGGACGGGTCTTCGGGTAATTTAGCCAAGAAACAATACGTGGTGAAGGAGAATAGGCATCCAGAGTTACATTTCTTATAGTTATTTTCGATGTATTTTATACTATATTATTCTATTAGTCAGATTTATGTTAGTATTTAGAGACATCATTGTATGCACTACGTATTGTCGGGACTATTATGCGATTTGGTTATTTTCAGTGTTCATATTTTATTTCATTCCACTGTGAGGTCTGAAAGTGCAGAATACTTTAAATTTTATATTAGTCTTTGTATCATGAATGTTCTAAAATTCCAACGACTTGGACTTCTTGGCACAAGTAAGTTCGAAACCACTGTAGGCTTTATATCGGTATGTCCGAAGGTATGGGTTGTCACAAAAATAATTTAATAAACTATATACATATACCGAATCAAATTTTATATAAATTACATATATGTACACACATTAAAATACATGCATGGCCAAAAAATAATTAAATTATTCTGTACGTATATAAAAACAATTTTAGACATATAACATATACATATTTAGATTACAGCAAAAATGAATAATTATTTATATGTATAAAATATGTAATATTACATTAAACATGATTTTTATAAAGTATTTACATATATATATGGTTGAAATAAATAGACAATTTTTTATTATATATATATATATTATTTTGAATTTTATTTATAAAACAACATTTAGAACAATTTTAAATTATAATGAATTTCAGTGGAAACTAAAAATATAACTCGTACATCAACATGGGTAATGGGTGAGCATATATGAATCTATTATGTAAAATAAGGATTATACCTGAGTAGATCTGTCATTTATGACCCTTCGATTTTCATATAGTCTTCAAGATTGCTTGAATCACCATGCGATATTGCGAGAATAGAATAATGCACTTTTTTTTCTTTGTTTTGAAGTTATATGGATTAAAATTAGTCTAGCCAAAGGGGAGTTGAACTAGAGGTGGTGGCTCAAAATAGGGTGGAGAAAGAACATCAAATGAGATTGAATGCTTGGTATTTATAAAGAGAAAAGGAAGAAAAAATCTGCCACCTTTTACTCATTCACTCTTACCAATTCAACTTAGACCCAGATCCGAATTCAAAATCATTTCAGCCTCCTTATGGCCAGCCATGTTTGGTCCCTATATGGACCCAAAAAACTCAAAGTTCATTTAGTAATTAATTGTATTTAAAGCATGCTTAAATGCGTATTGATATCATATATGAGACATGCATTATAAAAATATATATACATCCAAATAATTACTAATTGCACGTAGAAAATTTCTAGGATAATTAATATTTTTAAATATAACTTTGTTTAATAGATTTATAACACTTTATAGACTAATTAAATCATGCAATATTTCAGAGAATTCACAAATGTTGTTGTGTGACTTAGAGGTGTGGACTAAGTTAGTGATTGATATTGAACAATTCAAATGTTAACATTCATATGTCACATTTGCTAGTGGTGTGACCGTTTGGCTGAATTTGTCGCACACAAATCTTTTAGTAAATCATATATTACATCACCTTAAGCGATATTATAAGTGATAATAATTTATACAAGTTCTCTTTGTCAATTTTAGCATATATGGAGTTTGGTATCGCCTGAAACTCCAACAATATCCACATTCAACTGTTCATTCAATAAAACAATGTCCTTAGCTCAACCGTAACATTTATTATTAACCATTTTGCAATAGCAAAAGATTCTGGCTTTGAATTGACTTTTGCTGACCGTGATACTGACCTTATACAAGCGAGGATACGAATTCTTTATTGAATACTGTTACACTTTCGATGCTTCAACTCAGACCCAACTATAATCTCTCAATAGTCGCTATGGCATGATTTAAGTATAATCAAAGCTAAATATCCACATCGAAGTTCCATATTATTTTCAAGTCGAGAGAATTATGTAACGTTGTCGCACTAAAATTTCATGTTTAAACTAGTTGGTATCAACTAACAGGAAACTCTTGATGGAGTCATTCTATAATTATCCCATAAATATTAGTACATAACACCTTAGTTCCCCCAACATGCATGATAATACACTGTCCAACATTTGAAGGATAGAGTTAGGGGTATGCCCTAGGGTAATTTTGTAATTTATTGTAATTGTTAACTCTGTAGTCAATGCTCGTTCACAATAAAAGGTCTTTTCTTTTTGTAATATATTTTATATAATATGTTATAATTAATTCAAAGTTTAATTGAAATATATTTAACTAAAATCCATAAATGGTGTGTTTGTGACAGTGTAACAACCTACAACTTAATGGACTTGATTTTTCACTAAATTGAAAACCCAAGTCCACTAGGATACAGATCATAGGTGTTTGTATGCTGCAATAAACAAAAGTATATCAGAGCGCTATCTAAATGAACTAACAACAGAATAAGAGAGTATAATAAAATACACACGTGCATACACACACACATGCGCGCGCGCACATACACACACGTATGTATGTATGTATGTATATGTATACCGACTAATTTATCCTTCCACTGTTCCCGCCTTGTACCAGTATATTTTCCTTTAGATCTATTATGTGGGTTACAATGATGAGGGGGTCAAAATAATGTTCTAGTGACCGGTAAATTACATACTTTACCATAACACTAGTTTATGCCAATTGCTTTTTGTAACGTGTTATGTCTATTATTCAAAGCTTAGTTATTTTGACTTCAATTATGCATACAATAACTCAACCTAATCCAAGATATAAAATACAAACACATACAGATATACACACACACAATCATTATTGCACCACGCAAGGCATCCAACAACAGTGTCTAGGCCGACTTGCCAACGTATATCAAGGAACCACCGTTAGTGTAGGGCTATAAAACATCCAGCATCGATGGCACTCTTAATCTATGTATAAAACCTTAAAATATATGGTACAACCTTACTGACATAGTGCTTACCCTTTGCCCACCATCCAGTTTAGATTGTCTAACTCAAATCAAGGAAATTTCCTCTGGCTACTTACCCTATGTTGGAATTGAAATAAACCTTAATCGATCATTTAAAATTTCAAATCCAAGGCGAACCCCCTTTGGTATATTTCTTAAACCTATTTGAAAATGTATATCCCCACAGGTCCTACAGTTAGAGACGTCCCACATTAGTACAATGTATACACAAATTTTGGTCAAGGAACGGAGTTTTCTAATTAAAAAACCAATTTGGAGTCCGCATTAGAGAGGTCAAGTGATCTATACTAGTTGGAAAGTAAAATCTATGTGATCAAGTAAGTGTTCAAATCAGATATTATGTACGGATGATATATATACATCATACGGGCTTTAGTACATTTATATGATATGTTAACTTACGAAGAGTTTAGGGAAAAACTTTTCGATTTGTTATGAGGCAACATGAATAACCTTCTAAGTAATGACCTGAGGCTGTTTAGCGTAAGGTATGCTTAGTAGAGTGTTTATCGTCCTTGGACGATGGAAGATTCTATACCTTAGCAAACCATAAGCATTATTTTCTAGTAATTATGAATACTGTTTGAGTATTTGAGTGCCTGTTCCTTTGTTAAGGTTAGAAGTGCCGTGAAGCAAGGATGCTCGAGGTGGTACAAGGAAGAGGGATGGCAATTTGAAAGGAGATCCATCCAATGTTGATTATGGACTACAGTTTCCTTCTTATCTTAGTATCGTATATCTTTCATACTGCACTCACGGCTTAAGGTGGAGTCGCTTAGTATGCATTTCAATTTGCAATTTAGTTTGTGTATAGTTTCAGCAGTACTATATATATATATATATATTTCATGGTTTTATTTTAAAAGCATATATTTAATTCGTCTTATTATTATTGTTTGAATTTTGAAGATGAAATGTTCTAAGTGGGGGGAGAATGTAGCAACCCGCAAATTCGAATACTCCATCTTCGAATATAGAAATGTTTTGAAATATAATTAAGTGTTATAAATATGATTTTATAACTTTGTTAGACATCACTTAATTAACGAATAATGGTAAGAAACTTGTTTTTTTTTTAAATTTTTTTACAAAAATATATTCTTTGGAAAAACATTGATAATTTGACCGAAAATCATTTTATCGATAAACAGCTTTTTCTCAACAAAAGTTGTTCAAACTTTTTGTGCATATCTAATTTATCATTAAGGGATAATTAGCAAATAAAAATACTATCATGTTTATGGCTAACTAATTATGATGACGTCATGCTTGATGTAAGAGAGGATAAGATATTTTAAAATGAGCAAAAAAATAAAAATGAGCAATAAGGAATCCTTAACCCTAAAGCTTATGTAACATAAAGTAGTTATGACAAAAATAATTAATGTTAGTAGGGTTTTGAGGGGGTATTGGTCTTTTCCCATCATTATTACTAAGCCTATATAAGAAGGGGTACACTCTTAGGAAATATATTATAAAAAAAATTCAAAGCTTAAGAGAAATTTCAATGTCATCTTATTCTTCATCTTAATTTCCTAAAGCAAATACTTTGCAAACCATCTCAAAATCACCTCAAACTTTGAGGAAAGCTTTGCCACCACATAACCAAACCTTCTTCCTAGTTAGATGCTAAAAAGGCAAGGCCACACTCACCTTAGGAGTTGGGGCCGTGAGCTATAAGCAAGGGAAGGAGGCAAAGGAGGAAGGAAAAAGCAAGAAGGAAAAAAAGGAAAGATGTTGCTAGCTTGGGTTCGGACTTTGGTTCTTGGATCTTTGTTATTTGTGTGGTTAAAGGTGAGTTAACACCTCACTTTGAATGGAAAAATATAACATGTATATGTTGTGTTTGATTGTGGTTTAGTAGTTTGAATTGTTAATAACTTACTTTAAAAACAATAGTTGTAGCATCTTACTTTAAAAGTAAGTGACATATGTGATCCATGTATATGGACTTGAAAGAACTTGGAATGGACTTCAACGGACTTATATGACTTGTGAATAAACCTTGAATAAATCACATGGGTTATAGTTGAACATAGGTTTGGATATGACTTGGATTTAGAAGTGCACTTATAGCGATAGTCGCTATAGAAGCGGTTTGAAATTGCCTTTGTTTTGGCTAATTCCATGGAACATTTTAGAGATATCCTTAGGAGTTTCTCACCATATTTATAATTTTTATATATATTTTGTTGATATTAAAATTTTTATTGGTAAAAAGTAAAGTAAGATCTCGAAAATGTCTAAAACATCACTAGTGCAAAACTACCCTGTTTAGCCTTGATTTTGGACTTTAAAAGGTTCGAAAAGATATTTAAACTTAAGTATTTTGTCTCATTCTTTTACAAGTATTTACTAACTCATATAGAGTATTTGAAAAGTATTTTAAGATATTTATAAATTTTTAAGAATTAATTATGAATTTTTAAAGAAAAGATATATTGTTGAAAATATGTCATTTTCAAGTTTTAAGGAATTTTGTAAAGTTGTTATTTTCAAGTAATATTTTGGATAGAAGATTTAAAACATATTATAAGTATTTTTGAGTATTTTTAAGTATTTTAAGGTATAAAGAAAAGGTTTAGAAAGGGGTTAGAATTCTTAAATGGCCAAATGGTTAATTGTTATATTACTTGTTTGAAAAATTATTAATTATGCTTAGTAATAAAAACCGACGAAGTAAGGCTTATCTTTTTATGGTTATTAAGATTGATATCGAGTAGGGATGGAGAAATAGAGCTCTAACCTACCGGGCTTCCCTCTTAACTGAGGAATAGTAAGTTGGAAAATGTCAAAAACGTGTTAATCATGTTGATTTCTTATTGTTTATGGAAATCATTAATACTAAACACTACAGCCTATGAGGTGGACTTATCTATTTACGAGATTCAATAATGAAGTTTCTAGGCGAGGCTTGATGCAATCAGTGCTCAAACTTACCTGGCTTCAATCTTGGAAGATTAATAGTTGAGTTGGTATGTCAGAAATGAGTTAAGCATACGAATCGTAATTTCTATAAGCTTTCATTTTTAGAACTTGATTGTTAACTTGTCAAATGCAGAACTTAGATTTTTAAAACAAGCATTTTAGTTAATACAAGTATAGAATGGTTTTGGGTTTCTTATGACAATATGTTAATAGCATTCGCCTTTAACCCATTTTTATTATAGTTATGGATGTAAATAGATCTTTCAAAGCATGATTTAAAGATAAGCATAAGTAAAATGGTTTTTGGGTTTGTAATGGAAATATTTAAGTAAAATTAGTCTTAAAACTTTTGAATGGATTCGCGGAAGTACTTAGATCCTTAAAATGGATATTTTGAAGGAAATTATAAGTATGGAATCTTTTGGATAAAGATAGAAGTTTATTAGGCAAAAAAAGTTTGCTAATAAAGGAGTTTTTAAGTAATAAATGAGTAATTAAATAAAAGGGATCAGGAGTTTCATAAGTAGCTTAACCAAACTTTGTATGGCTTGATCGTACTTTGTGGGACTTGATAGTGTTTTGTATGTTCATTTATTTATGGAAAGCATACTAGATTTGGTTTCCATTTCCAAACAAACATCTTATACCAGATAGTCAATTAGTCGACTATCGAAATTGTCCAAATATAACTTTGGAAATATCTAAAGGAAACACTAGTGTTATATGGTACAGTAATCTCCAGAGATACTATACTATACGCAACTATACTGTACGTATAAACTCATCTTGCTTTTCTAGAACAAATGATAAGGAAACTAATGTGCTCAAGCGGTTAGGAGGTGATCTTCACTCTTATGTATTATCTATTTATTTCCAAAAAAACCGAGGTTGAGTTTACCAGGAATTCATTGATTGGTTCTTGAAAGTCCGATAAGTGGGAAGAGTGTATTTATATGAGATGACTTGAACCCAAAACCTCTTTAAAACCATATACGTTGTAACAACCCGGGATTTTGGTCATTTAATTTTGATTATTTAATTAATTTTAATTATTAAATTATTGGTTTAAAAGCTTTAAAACTTGAATTAAATTAGGATTGTTTAAAATCTTTAAATTGTGAATAAATATTTGAATAGTGATTTAAATATTGGAATTGTGAATTTATTATTTGAATAATGACTAAAATATCTGATTTTTTATTAAGTATTTATTTAATGGGTTTAATGGACTTATTTAACTCCTTTTAAATTATAAAATGCTATTAGTGAATTCCTTTATAAATTTATTCCAGTACTAAATGTTTCAAATAAATAATAAGAAAATAAAATTCTTATATAACAACTCGAATTCTATTGACGTTTTTTAATTCATTTTATTTGATTTTCCATGATTATTAATTTGGAAAATATTAAGTTGGCGTTTGATGAATTTTTGACAAACGGCAGTGTTTTTATGATTTTTAAGAATTCAATAACCAGTGTATATTATTATTGTTTTAAGATTGAACTGCTGTCCTGAGCACGATCCTGTTTCTTTAGTAGATTCGGGGTCCGTACATGAACAGAAATCTGGGTGGCGAGATGTCGAAAAATTTAAAACAAATATAACCTAACTCTAGACATTTAATACAAGCAAGCATGCATTCTCGTTTATTGTCTCCTTTTCTATGTTTGTCTTCTTGTAAGCAAACAAGAAAAAATAAAATGAAACAAAATTCATATCCTCTTGAAAATCAAAATGCTTAAAAGAAAAAATATGCATATACATAAAAATGGCACCTTTAAATTAGTTAGGGGTAGATCGTCATTTCGGTATTGGTTTTGAGGGGTGCGGCTGTCATGCACAAGTAGTCGTGTGTTGTCAGTAAGCAGATGAGAATTAGAGTTTCAGTTACCAAAGGTTTTAAAGGGCAGATGGCCAAGGGGAAGCTCGGATTCATGTTTGTCATGATAAGTTGAGGTTGTGGTGTCGTTCCGGTGGCCTTTGATAGAATTGGAGGGTGCGATTTTTACAGCAGGTCAAGGTTGGGTGTTTCGGTTTTTGCCCGAGGAGGTTAGGAGGGTGGTCGTGAGTTCGGGAGTGACGAGCAGGGGAAGTGGGATGCGTTGACGGGGTTCGATTTGGCATTAGATGGCTAGAGATGGGGTGCACATGCACTGTACACCATGAATGCTTGCGAGCCGATCTCGTTTGCTCTAGAGCGAAGAAGAAGATGCAGTACGATGGTGGGCTGAGTCCTTTTAGTGTTGGGTGAGTTTAATTAGTTTGTAATTAGTAAGTTAATTTGTAATTTTAAAAATCGATTACTTAATAATTGTATAACTCTCACACACAAGGTCCGATCAAGACGAAAAAAATTTGCGTCGCTCTTGTATTGACGATATCTTCGCGATGGAACTTGTTTGGATGAATTTGGAGCAAGTTGAAATTTGGGCTAAAATCAGACGTCTTTCGATTTTAGTTCAAACCGAGACTTTTCGGCGACAACTAAAACTATAGTGAGTTAAACTCACTTCTTTTCGTTAATTAGTATGCTTGTAATAAATTAAATTTATTTACGCCTGCTTGGATTGTTGAATTTGCTGGTTGTTTGAATTTGCTGGTTGAAATGCTATTAGATTGTTTGAATTTGATCTAGGATCATGATATAGTATCTTGAAATGCTATTAGATTGTTTGAATTTGATCTAAGATCACGATATAACATCTTGAAATGCTGTTATATTTTTTGAATTTGACTCAAGATCATGATATAGCATCTTGAAATGTTATTAGATTGTTTGAGTTTAAAAATTTATATTCAAAATTTATTTTAAGTATTGGAGCATATATAAGGTGATAAATTGATATTGATTTTGATTAACATAATTAGGTTGTGTAAAATTATAAGTAGTTAATGTAAGCATACTTCTTGGTATTATCAATTTGGCCAAATAAACACCGCACTGTTAAGTAAGTTGGATAGTGTGGACACCTATGTAGTGGAATAAAATACCGTTCCGCTAATAAAATTTATTGGTCATCTAATTAGCGGAATAAATTCCCATTATGTTATTTTATAGATTTGAACGTCTAATTCTATATCGTTAACTGATATGCCATCTTTGAATAAGTGATATGATAAACAATGATAGTTAAATGTTGAATTTATTAATATAGTCATTACTTATGTAAACATCAGTTATTAACTTGGAAAGTCAAATTACGTGATATGGTAAGCTTGTTTAAGTACTATGGTGATCGTTAAGCCTCCTTCAAATTTGAAAATTAAGATTTTGATTTGAAAGTTATTTTGAGAATAATCATTATTAGTAATAAGATTTTAAAAGTAATAAATATTTATTAACAATGTTTTAAAAATAATTAATAATTGATTTATAACGATTTAAGTTAATTATTTTATTAATATGATTCTTAAAAGCTATTTCTTAATGTTATTTAAGAATATTTAATTATTATTTTAAAGTCGTTAAATTATTGCTTAAATTTTTTTAATTATATTATAATTATTAATTCAAAGTGATTTAGTTATACTTTCACTTTTAATTAAAGTTACTTAATTATATTGGTTCAAGTAATTTAATTATATTAATTGTTAATCACTTATCGTATTATATTAGTTAAAAGTTAATTGATTTTTGTAATAATAACATTTTAAAATTAATTAATTACTATATTAATATTGTTTTGATGTCAACTTATTAATACAATAATAGTGCTTAAAATTAATTTAATATATTATTAATGAGATTCTAAAACTATTATTTGGATGGGATTCAACTAAAATGAAATAGAAGCATGTTTAAATAATGACTTGTATTTTAAAGTTATTTTAAATAATTTATGGTTTATCAAGGGAACCTTACGGACTTAAAAAGTTTATTAAATAAGTTTGTTTAAATATGGAAGTTTTATAAATGGGGTTTTGAGATTTATAAAGAATGTTTATAAATAGATTGGGGAATTTTAAAGAAATTTTTATAAATAGATCAAGAGATATTAATAAAAATAAAGAGATTTCGTTAGAAAGATTTATTTTCATGGCATAGTTCGAGGGGCCGGGATTGCCTACATTTTACTATGGATTCGTGGGATAGCGACGTAACCATTGAGTAAACTTCGATCCATGATTTTTGCTAAAAGGTACTTTCCATATTCATTTTTAAGAGTTTCAAATATTTTCGAAACGAGTGATTTGTGAATATACTTATTCCAATGAGATAAGTGTATGAATGTTTTTTATAAAGAGATTCAAATAAATGGAAATTTAATTGAATGAGACTTAGTTGTTTTCATGGTAAATGTAATCTCTGTTTGAATGTTGTTTATTTGATAGTTAAATAACCAAGTATCAAACCTGGCCAGTTTTAAATTATCATTGTCGGTTTGGAGAGACTGAGATCGGATATATTATTTGAAAACCACGTCGTACCGGCATAAGCGTTCGAATTGGAATATCTTGAAGATGATTGATGACACAGCTTTTGAAGTGCAAGGGCTACATGTTACTAATCCTGAGGATGATTCCAAAATGGATGTAGTAGAAGCAGTGCCTTCGGTTTTGTTCAGACCTAGAATGAACTTGTATGGATGACGCTAGCATTGTAATTCTGCCTGGATGGCAGTGTCAGCATTCAAAGAGAAATTTCTATATGAAAGGTAATCGTAGCCTCAAGCCTCACAACCAGATGTAACGACCGAGAATTTTGGATATATGAAATTGGAATATTAAATTGATTTTAAATATTTAAAACTTATTTTTTTAACTTGAATTTCAAATATAACCATTTATAGGGTAATTTAATTATTGAATTTAATAACTAAGATTGGTTAAAATATTGAATCTTGTGTTTTGAGCTTGTAAAAAATAATTTAAAGGCTTATGAAATTTATATTAATAATACAGAAGATAATAAAAAATTTAAATTTGAAAGTGACTTGCTCAGTTTTAAAAATATATCGTTTAAATTGACATTAAAAATAGCCTTCTGGTGCATAGTCTCTAAATTTGACGAAACCAGTCCCATTGGATCCGTAATAGTGTATTACTATCAGATTTCAAATCTCATAGTGTTTTGAGTTATCGTTTGACCATACGTAATATAAATGCGCTAAAATTTATATCGAAAATTCAATATAATAATTGGGACCAAAAAACTATCTTCTCCATACGATCGAATTTGGACTCGAAACCTTTTCCATTGCGTTTGGAATAAGGGTACAACATTATAAATGCCTAGCAGTATGCCTCGATAGGAGGTCAAGATTTTAAGCCACGAATTCGTGACGATTTAAAATTTGAATAATATTTTTTTATTGACTGGTCAAAGATTTCACATCAGAACTTTTCCCCTTCTTATCAAAAAGCATTGTAGCCTTTCTTTACATGCCATTTTCTCTTCAATCACTTCCATCTCTTCTTTATTTTAAAAACAGACGAAGAAAAAAATGGCAGGATTTCAAAAATTCATTTCTCTTCATATTACGTGACTAGAAATTCTGGGACTTCTTTCTAAAATCATATTTCGCCTTGCTCTTCATTTTGGTATAACAATTGTTGAGTGTAGCGTCTATTGGGAAGCTCGGTAGTGGAGGAGGAACTGTTGTTTTGCCTAGGTTAGAGATTCGTAGCGATTTTGGGGTCGGTGTGGGATTTGGATGACATAGTCGAGTTCGCGAGGGAAGAAGGCATCGACGGCCAGAATCTGGTGGGTCGCAATCAAGTATGGAGATGCACAATATTTTAGGTCGCGTATAGTCGGTACTGTCGCTTATTGTTCTGGTGGTCGTGGGGCTGTGCTTTGATGATCAACATGTAGGTGACATCGAGTGGTGAAGGTGGATGATAGCGGCATCAATAATCGATGGTCAAAGGGTAGTCATTGGTGGGTTTGAATTTCTGGTATAGGGGCATTTTCGTTTGGGGAAGAAAGACTTAGTGGGCCGGGTCCGTGCTCTTGGGTATGGGCTTCTTTTACAAAATAAAAAAATTGTTTACATAAATTACATTCAAACTTATAAAACTTATCTCTCATGCATACGAGAACCGATTCAAATGATTCAAGATTTGTTGGGATCGTGATGTCGTCATCTACGCATTTAAAATGGTTTGGACGAAATTAGAGCTTTTGGAATTTTAAACAATTTAAAATGCATTCAAAATGTATCGGAACCGAAACACGAAAACAACAAAAAGATCAATGTGAGCTAATCTTATTCAAATTTGGAATACTACAATTAATTTTAAATTATCGGTTGATTGTCGAATTTGATAATTATTATAAAGTGAATATTATATTATATATATATATTAGAGTGATTGATATTCGCACATATATATCGCGGATGAGACCCTATGCGCCCCGCATAATAGAGGATGACTCGATATACCGCGATACCCCCCTCGAAGTGGGATTGGTATTTTATATTGTATTAACATTTGTGGATGCAGGGAAATAGGTTGGTGGGATCGAACTGGATTCCTCAAAATTTTTGAATTCAATTTCATATACACATATCAATATATGATCTGTTTAATAATATGTGGTAGATTACAGTGAAATTTGAATTTATCAGATGCTATGAAATTATTGGTTAGATTTTTGATATTTTTAAATACCAATGATAAGTATTTAAATTTGGAAAGAGATTTAAAAGGAGAATTTGAAGTAAAAACATTATGATGAATTTTGGATAAATAAAAAGAAATTGAATATTGAGAAAAATAAATAGTTTGATTTTTAATGGATAATTCCGGACATGGAAAAAATGGAGCTTTTGGAATAACTTTACTAAAAGTGTTTTAAGTAATAAAACTTAAAATAAACTTTGTCAAAGTGAAAAGAGGATTTATTTTTAAAATAGATATTTAAAATAGTTTAGGAAAATAAAAAGGAAATTTGAAAATAAAATATGAAATTGATGCTTCAGATTTAAACAAGACTTTAAATCATTAAAAGGAAGTAAGATATGAAATTAGTGGGCTTTGGAATATACTTGGGTTATTTAAAAAATTAATTTAAAAATGGAATTAAATTTATAAATCGATTTTAAAACCGATTAAGTATTGTGAAACGCTTATTAACGGGAAATGAGGTTATGGAATTTATAAACGAAGTTTATAAATAAAGTGAAGTAATTATCAGTGGATAAATTGAAGTTATAAATTAACTGGGAGGATTTATAAGAAGATGGATAAATCGGTTTAAAAATAAATGGTAAATTTATTTTTAGGAAAAGTGAAAAGGGAATTTTACGAAATTGAGACGTAAATTAAATTAGATATAAATGGGAAGGTTTTATTAATATTGGACTGGCTATATGGGAGTTGGAAAATATATTTTCCTGACAAGTTAATTTTTTTTAAAAGGGAATTTTCAGTATTTACTAGAAAGTTTAAAAGTGTTTAAGAATATTTAAGAAATTAATTATTTAGTTGTTTAAAATTTGTTTAAAGTGTATTTAAATATTGGTCCAGCTAGTTTATAGTAAGTCAATTTACATTTAAGAATAAATCTGTAAGGACCCGCTTCTTCGACTTCCGAAAGTCGACATCAATACGTCCACTGTATAACCTGCCGAACAATCGAATGCCGGAAAACCAAACCCTAAGGGTTTTAAGAAGAAGAAAAAGGTAGAAGAAGAAGAAAATAGAACGAAAAAAGAACAACAGAAACAATATAAGAATCTCACAATCGCAGCGGAACAACATATAAGAGATAAATGAATATCTTTAAAAAACAAAGAACAATATCAGTTATTACATTTCATCACATCATCATCAGAGTATACAACAACAATATACAACACAACAAAACAATGGACAATTATGCAAATCTGTCCTTATAAGTGAATTTACAGCGGAAAGATATATCATATACAAGTAATACGTCTCGCCATCCAGCTCGCCACTTGAGCTCCATAGCTCTTCTGAATCCAGAATGACCTGATAACCTGACTCTAGGCTGCCCGTGTGGATAATTATGGGCACCCAGAGTTTAGGAAGAGAACAATAAACTCCAGGTCAGTCATGGGACTGGTGTGAGAACTCAAAACAGTTATTTATCTTTTAAAACAACAACAACAAGGGAAGTGAAAAATATCCGCAATGCTTTTGGAAAATGAAACTACCATAAGGCCTCCCCGCACACACATAATGCAAACGCAGAATTGGAGGAGATTTCTCCTTATGATAGTCAAAGATGCTTGCTACGCAAAACAAATCATTTTTGATATTATTATTAGTGTATAGTGATGAAAATATTTTGAAAGTATAATATAAATCTTAGCCAACATACGACCATTATCGTATGCCTACTATAGCTACCATGTTCAATAGCGGGTTACCGCCACATTCCGTGGCAGGTTATACAACTAAAACCATACAAGGTTCGTATTGTTTCTTTGGATTTCCAACAAATGGTCAGGCTAAGGAACTTCCTACTGCCATATGGGATCGCCTCTGGCGGGACGTCCCGAGAACCTAACCGGATCTCTGTCAACACAAGGCCGAGTTACCTCTGAACTAGGTAACTACTACTCGAGTATGCCACTCCCTGGTCCTTTGGGACCTTTATCCGAGGGCCCTCTATCACCAAGCAACAACCACATAGAAAATGAGATTGGAGCAAACACATAGGTTAAGCATCAGGGCTCCATACCTGACACCACCCTTTTCTAGAAGGAAATGACATATCCGAAAGGGAGTGACCCTCATAACCTTGCCGCATATTCCTGTTTCGACCATTTCTGGGGTGTGAGGTCTGACGAAGTCTCGTCCACAAAGCTACGTTTTTTCACAAAGCCACGCTTTGATCAACAAATGATCAATAAATGATCATCACACAGCAACACTTAGCATGCCACATTACCAAATTGGGAGTATATCGCTGATAACCTTCAACTACAAAACCTCTGAGCTCGTACGTCTCAGAGAAGGGTGTTAAGCTAAGAGAATAAATTCTCCCCTACCAACAGAAATGTATTTGAAAGAAATTTGTTTTATATCTCAAAATGTAATGTCAGAAACGTAACCATACAAGTCTGTTCCTGGTTCGAACAGAACCGAAGTCACTTCTAAAGAAGCCCTTGCAATCCGGGCATTCACAATCCCGATCAAATTTCCCATCACAAAGGAAATCTCTATACTGTAGCTAACGGTGCAGAGACAATCGATAGGTCATCCTATCATTTTCACAAATACCCGGTCTTCAATGATATCCATTACGTCGTATCACTATTTGGAATGGGTATGTGACGAACGAGAATTTTTCGCGCTCGAAAATCGATATCCATACCTCATATCGTATTCGAATGCCATAGATTCGACCGTTCAAATGCGATTCATCGGAGCTTATAACAACATTAAGTAAACAACACAGCGGAGTAAAAGAATAATACATTGATATACAGCTTTGATACAATATCTGATACAACAAATGATCCAATAGATATCAATATACATCAGAGATATGATACAATAAAATAGCAGCAGAAAAGGAAAATAGATAACATCTAGCAGCGGAACAATATAACTCTAAGATAGTCTTCAAAAGAGAACTCCAGCAGCAGCAGCTCGTTTCAACATCACGATACGCAAAGACAAGCAAGTCTCGTCCACATCCAAAGACTGAACTAGCTCCAGATAATTCACTGAACCTAACTATCTGAAAAAACCAACTATAAACTGCTCGTGTAGAAAAATTTTGAGCACCCAGAGTTTAGGAAAGAAACAATAAACTCTGGATCAGTCATGGGACTTGTAACAACCCTAGATTTTACATATATTTTAATTTTGACTTTATTTTTTTTATTTTGCAATTATTTTAAACTTTTTTTTTCAAACATTTCATTTTTTATATAAATGTTGATTATTAAGTGGATTATAGTTTTAAACTGGTATAAATTAGATATTTTACTAAAAAGTGAAATTCTGGTCAAACTGGACAAGCTTTGACTTTTTACTTAAAAATTTAAAAGTTTGAAATTATAAATTTTATCTTTTATTATGAAAATATATTTAATAACATGAACACTGCTTTTTGTTTCGTTGAAAACGGAGTTAAACTGTAAAAGTTATGTACATTTCAATTTTGGGTGTAATTTGATTTATTTAACAATTTTGTCTATTTTAAATTATATAAATTATATTTTTCTTTGTCATATTTTATTTTAATATGTGTTAATCTGTTATTTTATGTATATTTTTGTCTTTTAATATTTTTGAAATGATAGTATAATTTTTCTAAAGCTTATTGAATTTATTTTCTATTTTTAAAGCCTAGTTTCTATTTTTTTTGCTATTTTCTTCATTTAAATTATATTTAAATTAAAATTTATATATTTATTTGTGAATGCATTTTAGTTTATGTTATTATCTTTGTTATAAATATTTTTACAAGTACATAAAGATTTTCCAAAGTTCATTGCATTTATTTTTCATATTTTCAAGACTAGTTTGCAATTTTTGCTGTTTTATTAATTAAATTATATATATAATTAATATTTATTTATTTATTTTTGTTTATTTAATAAATTTTCGTACTTTTATCTGAATTTATATATATTTCAGTTATTTAAAAATTAAAATAAATTGATGGAAATTTTAAAGGTTTTAAACACTTTAACTTCCAAAGCCTTTTTACATTCCGACCTTTCATTTTCTCAACTCCACTCTTTAATGATTTTTTGCCGTGCTTTCATTTCTCATTCTAGCTGCATCTCCCTCATTTTTCACGTATTCTAACCTTCTCAAACTCATAAAAAAATTGCACGACCATTGCGTCAAAGGTTTGGGTAAAATTCATCCCCTTCTTCCTTGTTTTTCTAGTTTTCTATTGAATTTTGTATATGTTCTCTACCTCCATAGCTTTGTTCCTCCACCTCCAGCTGCTAGGCCGACCCCATCACCACCACAACCAGCCACCACCACCTCCAGATCACCACCCCATCAGGCCGACCTGCCCTAGGCAAGAGATCCACCCTCCATTTACACAAACCATCACCATATAGTTTAGGCCGAGCATACCCTTCCTCTATCACCACTTCCACCACCTTTTCCACCACTTCCTCCACCACCCCTTGCTCTGACCTGACCACCACCCACTTCCACCTCACCCACCACCATCTGGACACCTGGCCATGCCCCTATAGCTTGAGGCCGAGCCCATGTATAGCCTAGAAATGATGATATGTTGCCTTGTGTGTAGATTGTTGCACCCTATGTCCATCACCTTCAATTTCCACCATGGCCATCACCAATAGCCTCCACCACCACCTCTAGCTTCCACATCAGACCCCACCTGACTTTCACATTACATGGCTAGACCCACAACAGCAAGGGTCGAACCCTATGGTGCAACAAAAGCCACCATTTGCCTTAGAACCCTTTGTATTCCATTGTCTTCTCTACTTGTAACTCCCACTCACCTTATCACCTTGTAGCCGAGCCTATACTGGACCCAAACCAGACCTTAATCCATGCCTTGGCTATGCTATTTCAGTTCATAACTGAAGTATGTAAAGTTGAGAAGAAGTGCAAACCATTTAACTTGTTTTGGACATTGATTTCTAGTGTTGTTCAAGTGTTACATTGTTTTGTAACTTATATGTTGCCTTGTTTTGTGTAAATGTGAACAAGGAAATTATCTTTGGCTCTCTCAATATCAAATCTTTGTCGTGCCATCGTGCTTTTGAAGATCTCAGTTTGTGTCAGTTGTATTGCAATCTCCAGCTCAAACAAGTGAGTTATCCTCACCAGACAATATGTACATATATAACTAGTAAATTGACCCCTTTTGAATCTGTAAAATGCATTAACATGTTACATATGCTATATTATGATTATATGATGTTCACCCATGCTTAAACACCTATTATAACATCTGTTACTGTTATATTATGTTGTTCTGTTATTTTTATCAGTTTATCACACTGCAAGTTCCCTTTAGATTAGAATCACTATGGGTTGAAATGATACATACCCGAACGGACTTTAGAATAGGGGAAAATCGTTATGGGCTGAAATGATAGGCCTGAGCGATTTTCATTTTATTTCATTTACTTGGGACTGCGGGTTTGAAATGATAAAACCTGGATTTTCTTTGTAAATTACGGGTTGAAATGATACATTACCGTATCACTTTACCTAGGCTAGAAAATTATATACAGACCCGTAGTAAAAATATATTTTTCTAAAATTTTTAAAAATATGTTTGAAATGTAAATATTATAATATTTTGATTTAAAACATAATTAAAAATGATTTTTGTAAAGTATTATTGATTTTTTTGGAAATTTATAGGTTAAATAAATTATGGAAAAGTTAGAAAATTTAAATGTAAGTTATTTTGGAAATTTTGATTTAAATATAATTGGAAATTAAATTAAACATGAAATTATGATAAATTTATGATAATTTGAATTTAAAATGAATTTAAAATGATTTTATAATATATTAATGATTTTTGAGTAAAGTTAAAAAATGAAAGGGATGATTATTTAAGTTGAAATTTTGAAATATAACCAAATGGGAATTTGTGAATTTGGCTTAAAAGTGAATTTTAAGTTAAGTGAATAAAATTAAAATTAAGTTATATTTTGAAATTTAAACTTAAGTGTTAAGTTGAAATTTAATTTAATGAATTTAAATTTGAATGTTGGAATTTAATAAGTGAATTATTATTAAACCTTGATTTTTGAATGGAAATTTAACTTTATAAAATCATGAACTTAAGGAAAATTAAATGTTGTTTATAAATGTGAAAATGTATGATTTTATAAGTTAAAAATGTTTTAAATAAAAATATAATTGGTTGTGAAATTATATTGAATATTTGAAGTTAATTAACTGCATTTTTGAAATGCTATTAATTGCAATTTAAATGATATTACAGCATCTGTAAATGATGTAGTTGATGATAATGAACTAAAAAGCTAAATTGAATTAAAGGCTATTATAGCAATCTTTTTAAGTGCTATAATTGTTGAATTTAACTAAGTTTATTTGAAATATTAAGTAAACCCTATTACAACATTTTTAAAAATGCTGTCTTTTGTTAAATTGAACTGTTTTGAATGTAACTTTCCGTAGCGTTTTCTAAATGCTGCGAAAAGTGAATTTTCACTGTTTTGATAAACTTAAGTGAATAAATGAACTTTGGAAGTTGAAATTTTTGGAAATTTAATAATTTAATTATTAAATATAATAACTTCATTTTAATGATTTAAAATGATTTTTGAAATATAAACTGATTGGAAACGTAAATTGAAATGGTATTTTAAATTGAATAAAATGAATAATGATTTGAAATGAATGCGGTTTTGAAAAGATATGATATTTTGGTTTATTAAAATGATTTGAAATGAAGTTTTGAAAAGATATGATATTTTTGATATATTAAAATGATTGAAATGACTTGAAATGGAAATGATATTTTTGATATATTAAAATGATTGAAATGACTTGAAATGGATATGATATTTTGATATATTAAAATGATTGAAATGAGGTTTTGAAATGATATGATATTTTGATATATTAAAATGATTTGAAATGTGGTTTTGAAATGATATGATATTTTGATATATTAAAATGATTTGAAATGTGGTTTTGAAAAGATATGATATTTTGATATATTAAAATGATTTGACACGAATTTCTGGAAAGATATGATGTTTTAAAATGGTTTGGAATTAATTTAATCATTACTTTGATAAAGATTTGGATTTGAAATGATATCCTATTTTGAAGTATAAACATTATTTTAAAAGCTATAACTACGGGTTATAATAACGATTGGTTGGCAAAGAGACCGGGATCGGATATCTGGCATACTCTCTGTCGATACCGAAAACCACTTTGACAACCGTGTACGCGGTGGAGATTCCAGAATGAAGTAGGATGGTGGCGACGTTCTTGAGGTATATTACGTGGACCCAACTCTCGTGAGTTGGCATAAGGTGGCTAAAACAGGAGCAATCTCGGGCCAAGTGAGGTCATTCCTCCTATCGGACACATTCCTTCGATACTATACTCTTACTGGTGATTGATTAGATGGCCATCCTCCGATTTTGATATGGGAGTGTGTTCCGAGGTGGGCGTATGTGGCTGCTGCGTTACCACCAGCCCGTGTGCGTAATTGGTATATCTACCCTGGCATTGCCTTGTGTGCCGTGTCACCTACCATACCGAGCCTTTACTACGAGTTTGTTTTTCTCCCGTAGCCCGTGTGGTATCCTCTGACAGTAACCCGGAGTGGAGATGGCATGATATTGGATGGACTACTGGGACTATTATGTGTGAAGGGTGATATGGGTAGCCCGGAACGCTATTTAAAAGTAAGTTTATTTTACTGTAGACATTATTATAATAGCGAAATATTACTACATAGTAAATAGTTTAACGGATCCTTAAAGGATGGGCGGTCTCAGGCATCCTTTAAGTTACTTGTACCTTATTACAGTTCATTTGAGTTGGTTTACATTATATAAGTATATATTGTCCTGACTCGAGTGTTTGTATTTTTATTTACGCTCGGGTCAGCCTGAGTTATTCACAGATTTGGATTCCACTTTCTGGAGATTGGAATCGCTGGAGATTATCTGCTTATCTAGTTTTATCTATTCCAGTTCTGTTGTTCTATTCAGCTCGTACTTGGTTATCATCTTAAGAGTTCTGTTGTACTTTATTTAGTCTGTTGTATTTTATTTAACTCTGATATATTTATATAGTGGCTTCATGAACTACTATTTCTTTTACTTCCGCTGCATTATTAAATACTCTGTGTCTGTGATCTGTGATTTTATTTACTGTATATTCTGAGATTTGCCAAATTTTATTTACAATGCGGTATTTTGAGCAATTCAAGCCCGACATGTGCGGATGCGAATGGTTGAAAATATCGGGTTGTTACAGGACTGGTGTGAGCAACAAAAACAGTTGTCTTTTAAAACAATCAGCAAGAGATTTTAAAATCAATTCGCAATGCTTTTAAAAATGAAACTACCATAAGGCCTCCCGCACACACACACAATGCAAACGCAGAATCGGATGAGATTTCTCGTTATGATAGTCAAATATGCTTGATACGCGAATTCCTTTGATATTATTACTATAAGTGCAAAGTGCAGAAAACATTTCAAAAGTAGAATATAAATCTTAGCCAGCATAGGCATTTTGCACTTATGCCTACTATAGCTACCATGTTCAATAGCAGGTTACCGCCACATTCCATGGCAGGTTATACAACTAAAACCGTACATGATTCGTATAGTTTCTTTGGATTTCCAACAAATGGTCAGGCCAAGGAACTTCTCATTGCCACATGAGAACGCCTCTGGAAGGACGTTCCCGAGAACCAAACCGGATCTCTACCCACACAAGGCCGGGTTACCCCTAACTGGGTAACTACTGACACGAGTATGCCATCTCTCGGTTGTAACCAACCTTTAACCGGGCAGCAACAAATCACAAAGTAATATATATATATATATATATATATATATATATATATATATATATATATATATATATATATATATGCGATATCAACATAAGTTAAGTATATGGGCTCCATACCATGATACCACTTCTATCCAGAAGGAAATGCACATACCCTAAGGGGTGCTACCCCCAATAACCTTGCTCCATCTTTCCTGTTTTGACCATTTCGAGGTGTGAGGTCCGACGAAGTTTCGTCCACAAAGCCACGCTTTGGTACAAAGCGATGCTTTGGGTCAACAAATGATCAAAGTAATGATCACAAAGATAAATGATCAAACAAATGATCATATCACAAATGATCAAATAATGATCATTTCACAACAACACTCAGCACGTCACATTACCAAATTGGGAATATATCGCTGATAACCATCAACTACATAACCTCCGAGCTCGTACGTCTCAGAGAAGGGTGTTAAGCTAAGAGAATAAATTCTCCGCCACCAACAGAAATATATTTGAAAGAAATCAGATTTATATCTCAACTTGTAATGTCAGACATACAATCCATACAAGTCTGTTCCGGGTTCGAACAAAACCGAAGGCACTTCCAAAGAAGTCCTTGCAATCCGAGTATTTACAATCCCGATCGGACTTCCCATCACTTTGGGAATCTCTATACCGGCGCGACTCGGTGCAGAGACAATCGATAGGTCATCCTATCGCTTTCGCAAATACCCGGTCTTCATCACCGGTCTTCAAATGCTATCCATAACATCGAATCACATATTCAGAATGGGTTATACGACACCAAGGTCCTTTCCCGGCTAAACCGAATAGTGAGCGCAATTTAAAACATATGGATGTTGGGTTTCAATTAAGTCACAACTTAATAATTCAAAACTTACTTTCAAATGGTTTAAACCAATTACCATTTCAATGAACTTGTTAAATCTTTAAATCAAGATTTAACTTATAGCTTTCAAACTCGTTTCCAAAGATTCATTTATAGCCTTTCAAAAACAATTCCAATTCAAGTTGGATTAATTCATTCGGTCTTTGAACCAAAGACTCATTTCATCATTTTTAAAACATTTCGATTCCATTTGAAATTTGAAACCTTTTTAACACAATTTGGAAATCCTTTCTTTAAAAGGAAAGCTATTATTATTTGAAAAAAAGTGGTCTTCGTTTCGAAGAAATTCGATCTCATTTATACAAGTTAAATCTTTGGGTTAATTCAAATTCCCAAACCAAATACCTTTAAAATAGTTTAACCCATATAAACTGGTATAACATCTTTAGTCCCTAGTTTCCAGATCATAGAATTCAATTTCAAATAGTGAATTCAAATTTAAATCAAAATATTTAAATCCCAAATCTTAATCAAGTTATTCAAAATAATTTCATCTTTGAAATTCCATTTCAATTTCTTTTTACTTTAAACCCAATCCATTTTCAAAACATTTGAATTCAGATTGTTTATTTAAAAATCGTTTTCAAAAATCTGTGACATAATCGATTTCCTCGTGAAATCCATATTGGTGTGTGTATAAGTGTGGTCAAGGGGTTTAACACAATAGTGCAACATCATTCAATCATCACAGATTAAAATACAAAAATATAGTTGATAAGCGATATAAACATACGCTTATCGCTCATTCACAGATTCACAGATAATATACAAATGTAAATAAATGAATAATCATACACGGCTCAATCTACAGAACAAAATATCACAGATCAGATAGGGCAGTAAATTCAAGGCATCTCATATAATATAATCATTTATAAGTGAGGTCAAGCATTCAATAAACATTTATAAGTAGGATTAATTTATCGTTTAATCCTAATTAATTCAATTTATTCCCAAGTAAATTTAATACATATAAATTAATTATCAAATTCTACTCCTATTTTATTAATTACAAATCATTTGATATAAATTTATTTATCAAACAGTTTAATAAGTAAAGTTACTCTTAATCCATCACATTAATTTGATTTACCTTTAAATAAATTAATTACTTTAATAATTTAATTATTCTCAAATTAATTACCAAATCAATTTATCACATTATCCTTAAATTTATTATTGCTTAATCACTTGATACATCAACTTTAATCATTGATTAATATTTTATTAAAAAATCCTTAATTCACAAATTTATCACTCCTTAATAAATAAATCTTTAAACCTTAATTAATTAATTTAAACCTTTAATTACTTTGTTTATTGATTATTTATTCTTATTAAAATTACCTAAGTTAACTATTGATATTAGTTAACTTTAATTAGTTACTTTAAAAACTCTTAGTTACAAATTAATTAAACTCTTCATTATTAACTAATTCATCTTTAATAACAACTTTATAAATCTCAATTTACTTAGTAGATTCCAATTATCAATTTATAAACATTCTTAATTACCCTGCAATATAATTCAATTAAATCATTTATCTTTTATTTGAAAAATCTTTCTTTCATAACTATAAATAAATTTGTTACTACCTTACAACTAAATGTTAATTTAAAGTTTAAAAATCAAAATATTAATTAAGACTAATACTTAACTGTCTAAGATGATTAACTACATCTTTCAAATAGTCGAACTAGTTGCAAAATGATTCACAAACTAAATTTGATTAGGCTTAACATCTTGAACTAATACCCGAGAAAACTTTATGTTCATTCGAGTTGAAGCTCGAGTTCCTTCACCCTTCTTCCGAGATTCCCTTCTTCTTCCTATTTTTTTTTTCTTTTTAGTCTATGTTGTTATTTAAATTTCAACATCCGGTGAAACTTCAATAACCTGTGATTAAATTCCCCAGGCAAATACACGCAACAACCCAAAGTTTCGAGTCAAATCACGAAAATCTCGAGCTCCACTTCGAGTTGCCTCCAAGCAACATTCCCTGACACACTGTAACAACCCGCATATTTGTTGATTTTATATTTAAATATTTTATTGATACTCGGAATTTAGTCCGAAAAGCTACTTTTTGCATACGGTCGAATTAGGACTCGGGACCACTCCCATTGAGTTTAAAATGCCGTTTGCGACCTTTTCGAGTATAAGCTTCGATATGTTTGGAGAAAGTAGAATTTTGCTACTTTTCACTTGGGCTTTGGGTTTAGGTTGGGTTCAGCCCAATGTTCTAACTTAATACCCCAAACTGAAACCCCCCTCTTCATTCACTCCCTCTTCCTCTAATTTCAGTTCTAAAGAGATTAATGGTGGAAGAGAATGGAAAATAGAAATCCAAAACCCTAGTTTCCATTTGCAAATTAATTTCTAGCTCCAAACTCAAGAAGAACCCATTGGTAAGCTTCTCTTCTTCTTCTCCAACTCTTCCTCTCTTTGATTTTAGAAAATTCCTAAACCTAGTTTGGAAAATGTTTCTCTTTTTAGCTTAGAATCAAGCTTCTTGAGTGGGATTTGAAGAGTGGTTGATTCTCCTTTGCTTTCAAGCTTCTTCTTCAATCGTTTGGGTTCAAAGGTGAGATTTTTATCTCACATCTATGCTTATATTTATCTTCGATTAATAGGTATGAATTCCTAACACTTATTCGTGTGCATTTGCTTTTGGTTTGGAATGGTTTTGTGAATATTCCAATTTTGGTATTTTGAAAGCCAAATTCTTAAAAACCATAGCTTTGATGTTCAAATGTGTTTTTGGTGATGCAACAAGGAGCTCATAGGGCCGGGTAGTCGATTGGCATAAATCCTTAGTGCCGATGCTCGTACGGTTGCTTTGGTAGTGATTGGCCATTGTATTCAATGGGCTAGGAAGGGACTGGGAACAGGCTCAGCCGACCGAGCCCTGTGGCCGGTCGACCGACCTGCTACTATGGTGCATAGGCACCTTTCTGTCTCTGGTCCGGTCGACTGGCTACAGGGCTCAGTCGACCGACCTGCTTCCCGAGAATTTTTGTGGAACAGGGTCCGGTCGACCGAGCTCTGTAGCCGGCCGACCGACCTGGTGGATTTTTGCCTATTTCGCCTAGTTGCTTGAATTTCCAACTTTAATCGATCCGCGTTGTTTCCTATTTGTTGTTATCATTTATTATGAATTTGATGACTCCTTTTTTAGGGATTTTTGAATATCCATTTCGATGGATTCTTTATCGGTTTCGTTGGATTCTTATTCACATCTTCATATGTGAATTTTTGTGATTGATTGTTCCTACAATCTTCTTTGTGATTTGTCACTTTATAAATATAAAGGTTTTCTATACTAGTAGTAAATATCAAAACTCTTCCTTCAAATGATTTCAACACTATTTTATAACAAAGCTCGTTTTCTCAAACCGATTTCCAATCTATTAGTATATACAAACCTTTACCTCACTCGTATGAGAAATCTAATTAAACGATTTAGTAAAACGAGTGGTATGAAACGCTTGTGTTTACTTCGTCGGTTAATTCTTGGACTTGTTCGATTGAATCTCTTGTGAAAATTTTCTAGCGGAGATCTGCAATTTGTTCGTAAATATTTAAGTTAAGCTAGTGGTTATGGGACATGAAGCTAAGCTCATATATTTACTAGCTTACTGTAGTTGACACTTTTTGATGATCATGACGATCATTTTTGTGATTTAGACTAGCAATGTGCGATGTCTCTTTGTCTGCGAGGGAGACTAAACCCCGTTTTGTGGAGTTTCGACTCAAATTGATGGGGTAGCGCCCCATGGTCTTCGGGCCGTTCGTGTGTCAAAAATTAATGGCTAGCTACCATGAGATAGTGTCTCGTTCGTGTGATACATATGTTGGTGAGTTTTCATGCTCCCGTTCGTGTGATAGGCCCCCCTATTTTGTGTGATTTCTGGATTTCGTGTGTCGAATTCTGGAATTTTATTCTTCACCTATTTTTGTGATTTCTATTGATATGATTTATCAATTTTTGTGCATAGGTGAATTCGTGTGTCATTGACTGGATTTCTTGAGATGATTTCTAGAATTTGTGCTTCACGAATTTTCGTGATTTCCATTGATAAGTTTTATCAATATTTGTGCATTGGTGAATTTGTGTGTCATTGACTTTTGTGTTTGACCTTGATATAATCGTCAATATTTATGGTTTGGTGAACGAAACAAGGAGTATAACATTTCCTTTGATTCTTGTGTAGATTTGGTGATATTGATTAATCTCTTGTTGATTTTCAATTACTTATATATATCACAGCTTGGCATTGTGATTATTATGCGTTTAGTCATATCTCTTGTTCTATATCGTTTCATTTGATATTTATAGTTAGACTGATCCGTTTATTATTTTCTTATTAAATAATACTCGGGTCAGACCGAGATGTTACAGGTGCTTCAGCTTGACTTGTCACTTGGGATTGATTTCTCTGACTTTTGGGTTAACTACTTAGATTAGTAGTTTTTGGATTGTATACAATTGAGATATAGACTCCATGATGTATACTTATTCTTTTGGGTAGTTCTTGTAACTATTCTTTTGTGTCATTGCGGATCTTTTTAGACCGCTACTCTGATATACACTTTCATGTGTTAGTTATATATTCATATCTATTTCCGCCTCTGTGATATGAATTATCTGTGACTGATTTATGTTATGCTTATTTCTATATTTGTTTCCGAAGGAATTACACAGCCACTGTGTAGTAGTTTCCAGTTTGAAACGGTATGTCGGATTTCCTCTCGAAATAAAATGCATGTTTTACTATCTGACATATCGATGCTCGCACAAAGCAATTACATGGATGGTCGCTCCTCAACAGCCTTATTCTCCATGCTAGTCGACAGCATTACTCTGTAGTGTTCTTGTCTAGCGTGGGTATAGAGGTGGGGCGTCACACACACGCTCATCACTGTGCATGTGCACGCCTCCCTTCGCCGCCACCGTTCGCCACCAATACTTCGAGCAAGTTGAAGGTCATCCCCAGCTCCGATCCCAACCACCATACCCCCTCCAGTTCGACTCGAACGCAAATTCGAGTAAAGATCAAAACCTGGAAAACACGCTAGCTTTAACACCCCCAAAACTGTCAACGTCACATTCTCCGAGCTCCTCCCACCATTTCGCCTAAAACTCCAGCCATCTACTCCCTAATACTCGCTCCATCAACCCTCCAAATCTCGTAGCACTCGGTCGATCCTAGCCGACGAACGAAACCAAAAACAAAACTACAGCAAAACTAGGTCTACAAATTTCCAAACCCCACCGCCGTCGCCACCGAGGTCTGACCACCATCTTACTATTTTTCCCAGCATCCCCTTTCGTCCCTCCATCACTAGCAACGGTCCCGACCATCACGAACCCAAGAATCACCAAGAATTGACGATAGAACAAGATTTAAACAAACTCGAATTTCTCTTAACTTCCAAGTCTAAAAATTATAAATTTTTCTTTAAAAATCATCATTTAGCATAAGGACTCTGTTTATAATCCTGAATTTGAAGATTAAGAAGTTTGAAAATTTTCAAATTTGAAGTTTGGCTTATGTTTCTTAATTTCCAGAAAAATAAATAAGTTGTTTAGCTTAAGTTAAATCCTAACTAAAGCTTGAAATGAAACAAACAAGTTTTATTTAAACTTAAGTCTAAACAAAGATTTGAATAAAAAGGTTTTGAATTTAGATCAAAACATGAACAGAACAAAAACTAGAAACAGAGAAGTTTCTATTATTCCAATGCCTGCATACATCATACTTAAAAAAAATTGCAAGCATACTTCACAAAACAATATTGATCACAGCAAAATCATTCAACTAATTTATACTTTAAATTTTAAAGGTGGAGTTACTCACCTTCCAGACCATATTGACTCCAGGAGTTGAAGTTGAAATCTGGTTTATCTGAAGCTTTTCTTTGCTTCTAAACTGTCAAGCTTTGATTGCTTGGAAAATGTTTTAAGTGTGAAGCTTGTTTATGTTAAGTGAAATTGTTTTGGTTTTTTTTTTCTTTCACTCAGTTTTATTTTACTTAGGATGAACTGAATGCAGAATTTGATAAAAAAGAAAAAAGACAGTGCATGTTGATATATATAAAAGAATGTACAATAAGGTAATAAAATATTGTTTTGCTAGTACAATGCTAAGCATGCTGTAGTGATCTTGAATTATGTTTGAGGTGTATTAGAGGTATGGCTGCAGTGATGTCTTCTTTTTTTGCTGAAGTGATGCTGCATAATGTTTTGATGGCTGAGATTATATAGTATGTGTTGGAGGCTGATGATTTCTTTTGTATATAAATGAAGTTCCATTTAAAACATATTGTTTTCATTTTAGCAGATTTGTTTATTCCAGCCTGCATAGTATTTCAAAACTACATTCCTATATGATTTACTTGCCTAGCTTGCTTTATACTCTCTTCTTTTATTTGATTGTGCTGAGATGATATGGTGGTGGCTATGCAGATTTGTTTTGGCTGGGAGGATATACTTTGTGTGCTTGGAGATAATATTATGTACTTGCTTGTTTTCATATTTGTTTACAGCTAAAGATATTATATACATAGATATTTTCTTTCGTTTGTTGACTAAGCTAATTCATTTTGGCTATAAACTTATTTTAGTGGCTGCAAATATTTTGCTTAGTACATTTTTTTTTTCTTTTTCATATTGTACACTTGAATATATATCTTCTTTTCCTGTTGCAAGTACATTTATATATAAAAAAAATTGTTTTCTTTACTATCTCCTATTTTATTTAAGTGTACATGGTTATATATTTTCTTAAATTTCTTCTGTCGTATGCTTTGCAATTTGAATGCATTCCTATTTTACATGTTGTTTACATTTTAGTTATGTGTATTTAGTTTATCTGTTGGTTAAATTTAACATTTATTTAACTCACATACTAATTGTCTTGTATATCCACACATACATATTTTTATACTTTATTTTGTATTTACAATTTTTCTGTATCAAATACATAGTACTTAAAAGGCAGTGTTTTGAGATTCAATACGTATTTTTCTTGAATTTGGAGAAACTCAAATCAATTTATCATTTAATTTCACAATTTTATATCAAAAATAAATTACATCATCAATTTAAAATTAATTAAAATTCGAGATCGTTACAGACTTCCCCCCTTAAAAGAATTTCGTCCTCAAAATTACACAGCTCATTTCACGAATTATACGCACACAGAATAGACCAATGCGAATTCAACTATACTAGTAAACACATGAATTCTTTTGGGTAATTCATAATATATCTTATATTAAATGCTACTCGTAATATTAGTACACAAGTTATAGTCATACATAACCCTACTAACATCTCCGCTACACTACAATTCTCATTCCAAAACATGTACATAAACATACCCTAACCAAAAGAAGTCAATCCAACCAACTAGAGGTCTTCACCATTAGAGCTCCCCTTCTCAGGCCCTGACAGTTCTATAACTTCAGCCTCATCGTCTGTCTTAAAAACTTCCTCGGGGTCAGACTCTATCGGAATAAAACCTCCACCATCTAGCTCCTCGTCTTCTATGGCATCATCATCCTCTATGGCATTATCTAAATCCCAATAAATTGCTTCATCACCTTCGGACTCTACCTCAATTTCAGGTTCTTCTTCCACCTCAAACTCTTCCTCAAATTCCTCTTCGAACTCTTCTTCAAATTCCTCCTCGAATTCTTCTTCAAATTCCTCTTCAAACTCTTCTTCATTTCCGGACTCCTCCTTGGGTTCTTCAACTTGAGGTTGTGGCTGCACCACAGGTTCTTCTGGCACCTCCTCACGTCCTGATGGTTCACCCAAATCATCCCGAATCTTACTAGATAAACCAAAATCTCCAACCATTCTGGCCTTTCCACCACGGCTGATGCTATTTGTTCTCTACAATTAAAATCAAAATCTAAATATTAAGATCTTAATGGTTTTAGAATTTTATAGGTTGAGAAATACAACAAAGTTTATATTTCAGATTTTATTCTACCCAAGAAGTTATAACAGAAATCCAAAATTTGGTTTTAAACGAAATCGTTTTATCGATACAATTCAATTTATCCTTATATTTCATTAACCAATTTAACTGAATTTAAATTTCAAATTTATTCAAAATTTCTAATTTATTTAAAATTTCAATTTCATTAAAGTTTAAATCAAAAAGTGAAAAGAAATCGATGAAATACGAAGTAAAGATTTTCTACAACGATTCATAGGGCCATCATCACACCGAAACTTCTTTCTGGAGCTGTCACTAAGCAATCAAAAGAATTTAGAAACGAATCGAAGAAAATTTGATAGAGAAAGATTGTTTCCACTATTGCAGGGTATTGACCATTTATAGTTGTATTTCCCTGTCCCCTATCTCGTTTTCTTCTTGCACTCATACTCACTATCAGTGGATAGTAAGAGAATTTACTGAGGCATTCAAACGGATATCTTAGGGATATACTCATTCCAGGGTTTACTTCACCCTATCTCTAATGAGCTAATTAATGTGTTATACTCCTGAGCTAAAGTTTAACCTTAGCTCTAATACCAAATGTGACGAACGGTAATTTTTCGCGCTCGAAAATCGACATCCATACCTCATATCGTATTCGAATGCCATAGATTCGACCGTTCAAATCCGATTCGCCGGAGCTTATAACAACATTAAGTAAACAACACAGTGGAGTAAAAGAATAATACATTGATATACAGCTTTGATACAATATCTGATACAACAAATGATCCAATAGATATCAATATACATCAGAGATATGATACAATAAAATTGCAGCGGAAAAGGAAAATAGATAACATCTAGCAGCGGAACAATATAACTCTAAGATAGTCTTCAAAAGAGAACTCCAGCAGCAGCAGCTCATTTCAACATCACGATACGCAAAGACAAGAAAGTCTCGTCCACATCCAAAGACTGAACTGGCTCCAGATAATTCACCGAACCTAACTATCTGGAAAACCCAACTCTAAACTGCTCGTGTAGAAAAATTTTGAGCACCCAGAGTTTAGGAAAGAAACAATAAACTCCGGATCGGTCATGGGACTGGTGTGAGCAACAAAAACAGTTTTCTTTTAAAACAATCAGCAAGAGATTTTAAAATCAATTCGCAATGCTTTTAAAAATGAAACTACCATAAGGCCTCCCGCACACACACACAATGCAAACACAGAATCGGAGGAGATTTCTCCTTGTGATAGTCAAATATGCTTGATACGAAAATTCCTTTGATATTATTACTATAAGTGCAAAGTGCAGAAAACATTTCGAAAGTAGAATATAAATCTTAGCCAACATAGGCGTTTCGCACTTATGCCTACTATAGCTACCATGTTCAATAGCAGGTTACCGCCACATTCCATGGCAGGTTATACAACTAAAACCGTACAGGATTCGTATTGTTTCTTTGGATTTCCAACAAATGGTCAGGCCAAGGAACTTCCCATTGCCACATGAGAACGCCTCTGGAAGAACGTTCCCGAGAACCAAACCGGATCTCTGCCAACACAAGGCCGGGTTACCCCTAACTGGGTAACTATTGACACGAGTATGCCATCTCCCGGTTGTAACCAACCTTTAACCAGGGCCCCAGCAACAAATCACAAAGTAATACATATATATATATGCAATATCAACATAAGTTAAGTATCTGGGCTCCATACCATGATACCACTTCTATCCAGAAGGAAATGCACATACCCTAAGGGGTGCTACCCCCAATAACCTTGCTGCATCTTTCCTGTTTTGACCATTTCGAGGTGTGAGGTCCGACGAAGTCTCGTCCACAAAGCCACGCTTTGGTACAAAGCGATGCTTTGGGTCAACAAATGATCAAAGTAATGATCACAAAGATAAATGATCAAACAAATGATCATATCACAAATGATCAAACAATGATCATTTCACAGCAACACTCAGCACGTCACATTACCAAATTGGGAATATATCGCTGATAACCATCAACTACATAACCTCTAAGCTCGTACGTCTCAGAGAAGGGTGTTAAGCTAAGAGAATAAATTCTCCGCCACCAACAGAAATATATTTGAAAGAAATCAGCTTTATATCTCAACTTTTAATGTCAGACATACAATCCCTACAAGTCTGTTCCGGGTTCGAACAGAACCGAAGGCACTTCCAAAGAAGTCCTTGCAATCCGAGTATTTACAATCCTGATCGGACTTCCCATCACTTTGGGAATCTCTATACCGGCACGACTCGGTGCAGAGACAATCGATAGGTCATCCTATCGCTTTCGCAAATACCCGGTCTTCATCATCGGTCTTCAAATGCTATCCATAACGTCGAATCACATATTCGGAATGGGTTATACGACACCAAGGTCCTTTCTCGGCTAAACCGAATAGTGAGCGCAATTTAAAACATATGGATATGGGGATTCAATTAAGTCACAACTTAATAATTCAAAACTTACTTTCAAATGGTTTAAACCAATTACCTTTTCAATGAACTCGTTAAATCTTTAAATCAAGATTTAACTTATAGCTTTCAAACTCATTTCCAAAGATTCATTTATAGCCTTTCAAAAACAATTCCAATTCAAGTTGGATTAATTCATTCGGTCTTTGAACCAAAGACTCATTTCATCGTTTTTAAAACATTTCGATTCCATTTGAAATTTGAAACCTTTTTAACACAATTTGGAAATCCTTTCTTTAAAGTGAAAGCTATTATTATTTGAAAACAAGTGGTCTTCGTTTCGAAGAAATTCGATCTCATTTATACAAGTTAAATCTTTGGGTTAATTCAAATTCCCAAACCAAATACCTTTAAAATAGTTTAACCCATATAAACTGGTATAACATCTTTAGTCCCTAGTTTCCAGATCATAGAATTCAATTTCAAATAGTGAATTAAAATTTAAATCAAAATATTTAAATCCCAAATCTTAATCAAGTAATTCAAAATAATTTCATCTTTGAAATTCCATTTCAGTTTCTTTTTACTTTAGACCCAATCCATTTTAAAAACATTTGAATTCAGATTGTTTATTTAAAAATCATTTTCAAAAATCTGTGACTTAATCGATTTCCTCGTGAAATCCATATTAGTGTCTGTATAAGTGTGGTCAAGGGGTTTAACACAATAGTGCAACATCATTCAATCATCACAGTTTAAAATACAAAAATATAGTTGATAAGCGATATAAACATAACGCTTATCGATCATTCACAGATTCACAGATAATATACAAATGTAAATAAATGAATAATCATACACGGCTCAATCTACAGAACAAAATAACACAGATCAGATAGGGCAGTAAATTCAAGGCATCTCATATAATACAATCATTTATAAGTGAGGTCAAGCATTCAATAAACATTTATAAGTAGGATTAATTTATCGTTTAATCCTAATTAATTCAATTTATTCCCAAGTAAATTTAATACTTATAAATTAATTATCAAATTATACTCCTATTTTATTAATTACAAATCATTTGATATAAATTTATTTATCAAACAGTTTAATAAGTAAAGTTACTCTTAATCCATCACATTAATTTGATTTACCTTTAAATAAATTAATTACTTTAATAATTTAATTATTCTCAAATTAATTACCAAATCAATTTATCACATTATCCTTAAATTTATTATTGCTTAATCACTTGATACATCAACTTTAATCATTGATTAATATTTTATTAAAAAATCCTTAACTCACAAATTTATCACTCCTTAATAAATAAATCTTCAAACCTTAATTAATTAATTTAAACCTTTAATTACTTTGTTTATTGATTATTTATTATTATTAAAATTACCTAAGTTAACTATTGATATTAGTTAACTTTAATTAGTGACTTTAAAAACTCTTAGTTACAAATTAATTAAACTCTTCATTATTAATTAATTCATCGTTAATAACAAATTTATAAATCTCAATTTACTTAGTAGATTCCAATTATCAATTTATGAACATTCTTAATTACCCTGTAATATAATTCAATTAAATCATTTATCTTTTATTTGAAAAATCTTTCTTTCATAACTATAAATAAATTTGTTACTACCTTACAACTAAATGTTAATTTAAAGTTTAAAAATCAAAATATTAATTAAGACTAATACTTAACTGTCTAAGATGATTAACTAAATCTTTCAAATAGTCGAACTAGTTGCAAAATGATTCACAAACTAAATTTGATTAGGCTTAACATCTTGAACTAATACCCGAGAAAACTTTATGTTCATTCGAGTTGAAGCTCGAGTTCCTTCACCCTTCTTCCGAGATTCCCTTCTTCTTCCTATTTCTTTTTTTTCTTTTTAGTTTATGTTGTTATTTAAATTTCAATATCCGGTGAAACTTCAATAACCTGTGATTATGTTCCCCAGGCGAACACACGCAACAACCCAAAGTTTCGAGTCAAATCACAAAAATCTCGAGCTCCGCTTCGAGTTGCCTCCAAGCAACATTCCCTGACACACGCTCATCACTGTGCACGTGCACGCCTCCCTTCGCCATCACCGTTCGCCACCAATACTTCGAGCAAGTTGAAGGTCATCCCCAGCTCCGATCCCAACCACCAGACCCCCTCCAGTTCGACTCGAACGCAAATTCGAGTAAAGATCAAAACCTGGAAAACACGCTAGCTTCAATACCCCAAAAACTGTCAATGTCACGTTCTCCGAGCTCCTCCCACCGTTTCACCCAAAACTCCAGCCATCTACTCCCTAATACTCGCTCCACCAACCCTCCAAATCTCGTAGCACTCGGTCGATCCTAGCCGACGAACGAAACCAAAATCAAAACTACAGCAAAACTAGGTCTACAAATTTCCAAACCCCACCGCTGTCGCCACTGAGGTCTGACCACCATCTTACTATTTTTCCCAGCATCCCCTTTCGTCCCTCCATCACTAGCAACGGTCCCGACCATCACGAACCCAAGAATCACAAAGAATTGACAATAGAACAAGATTTAAACAAAATCGAATTGCTCTTAACTTCCAAGTCTAAAATTATAAATTTTGCTTTAAAAATCATCATTTAGCATAAGGACTCTATTTATAATCCTGAATTCGAAGATTAAGAAGTTTGAAAATTTTCAAATTTGAAGTTTGGCTTATGTTTCTTAATTTCCAGAAAAATAAATAAGTTGTTTAACTTAAGTTAAATCCTAACTAAAGCTTGAAATGAAACAAACAAGTTTTATTTAAACTTAAGTCTAAACAAAGATTTGAATAAAAAGGTTTTGAATTTATATCAAAACATGTACAGAACAAAAACTGGAAACAGAGAAGTTTCTATTATTCCAATGCCTGCATACATCATACTTAAAAAAAATTGCAAGCATACTTCACAAAACAATATTGATCACAGCAAAATCATTCAACTAATTTATACTTTAAATTTTAATGGTGGAGTTACTCACCTTCCAGACCATATTGACTCCAGGAGTTGAAGTTGAAATCTGGTTTATCTGAAGCTTTTCTTTGCTTCTAAACTGTCAAGCTTTGATTGCTTGGAAAATGTTTTAAGTGTGAAGCTTGTTTATGTTAAGTGAAATTGTTTTGGTTTTTTTTTCTTTCACTCAGTTTTATTTTACTTAGGATGAACTGAATGCAGAATTTGATAAAAAAGAAAAAAGACAGTGCATGTTGATATATATAAAAGAATGTACAATAAGGTAATAAAATATTGTTTTGCTAGTACAATGCTAAGCATGCTGTAGTGATCTTGTATTATGTTTGAGGTGTATTAGAGGTATGGCTGCAGTGATGTCCTCTTTTTTTGCTGAAGTGATGCTACATAATGTTTTGATGGCTGAGATTATATAGTATGTGTTGGAGGCTGATGATTTCTTTTGTATATAAATGAAGTTCCATTTAAAACATATTGTTTTCATTTTAGCAGATTTGTTTATTCCAGCCTGCATAGTATTTCAAAACTACATTCCTATATGATTTATTTCCTAGCTTGCTTTATACTCTCTTCTTTTATTTGATTGTGCTGAGATGATATGGTGGTGGCTATGCAGATTTGTTTTGGCTGGGAGGATATACTTTGTGTGCTTAGAGATAATATTATGTACTTGCTTGTTTTCATATTTGTTTACAGCTAAAGATATTATATACATAGATATTTTCTTTTGTTTGTTGACTAAGCCAATTCATTTTGGCTATAAACTTATTTTAGTGGTTGCAAATATTTGGCGTAGTACATTTTTTTTCCTTTTCATATTGTACACTTGAATATATATCTTCTTTTCCTGTTGCAAGTACATTTATATAAAAAAAATTGTTTTCTTTACTATCTCCTATTTTATTTAAGTGTACATGGTTATATATTTTCTTAAATTTCTTCTGTCATATGCTTTGCAATTTGAATGCATTCCTATTTAACGTGTTGTTTACATTTTATTTTTGTGTATTTAATTTATCTGTTGGTTAAATTTAACATTTATTTAACTCACATACTAATTGTCTTGTATATCCACACATACATATTTTTATACTTTACTTTGTATTTACAATTTGTCTGTATCAAATACATAGTACTTAAAAGGAAATGTTTTGAGATTCAATACGTATTTTTCTTGAATTTGGAGAAACTCAAATCAATTTATCATTTAATTTCACAATTTTATATCAAAAATAAATTAAATCATCAATTTAAAATTAATTAAAATTCGAGATCGTTACAAGGTAATCCGAATAACAAGCGCAATAATTTAAAAATAAGTGTAGCATTCAATTTCAACCAATTCACAACAAATAGCCATTTAAGGGTCAATATTGATAGTCGATTATTTAACTAACCAATATTCACAACATCACCCGATTTCAAATAATTTCCAAAATTATTTGTTTTCAAAAATATCTTTACAAGATATAATTTCCACACTTCAACGATTTGAAAACAAATTTAAAATCAATTTTCACCTTTACAACTTTTGAATAAATTTCAAATCATTTTCCTTAAGCGGAAAACACTTACAACAGTTATTCATTTTCACTGGAAATCTGCCGAGTTCAAATATTATTAAAATAATTTATATTACTTATCCAAAATATATTTGGAAAACTCTTTTAAATAAGACTATTTTTCTTCAAACACTTTGCTTAAAATATTAGTTATAAAATATTATACCTATATTATATAAACTTAAACCCAAACTAATTTTTCAAAATAATATTAGTAAATAGAGTATAACTATTTAAATAACTATTTTCTAAATCAATTGCTAATTAAATCTTAGAAATAATCATTTCTATAAACAATTTAATAAATCTTTACTTAAAGGATTTAAAATAATTTAAGAGGTAAATTTCTTCAAAGTATCCTTTTCAAAACCAATACTAGAATTTTATATATATGAATAATATATTTTTTTCAAAGCTATTTGGAAATTTTTATTCGGCTTTCCAAGGAGGAT
Source organism: Allium cepa (assembly GCA_030765085.1). Lineage (NCBI taxonomy): Eukaryota > Viridiplantae > Streptophyta > Magnoliopsida > Asparagales > Amaryllidaceae > Allium > Allium cepa. The sequence continues at coordinate 291,965,736 of CM060941.1, read as the reverse complement.
ACACTTTCTTTTCAAAATGGTTCATTCAAACCAATTTAAATAAATCCTTACCGATTTATTAAATTTACGTTCCAAATCCGTAAATTTATTTCCACGCTTTTAAAAATAAATCAATGTTTATTTTTAAAACAAATTTCCCTTATAAATTTCCATTGTGAATTTACATTTCCAAATATTCACTTTTTATACGATTTTTCAAATCGATTTCAATTATTCACTTTCAACACCAAAATCAGTTTTCAATTGATTTCCAAAAACACCAAATGAAATTCCATATTGATTTTCCAAGAATGTAAACACTAAGTGAATTTCATTCAAATTTCAAATTGAAATCAATTTTTACTGAACCTCAAATTAATTTCCAAATTGATTCCAAATTCATTTCAAAACACCAAATAAATTTCCAAATGGATTTCCAAAAGATCTATTTTCAATTACCAAAATCAATTCCCAAATGGATATCTAAATTTATATCTTTTCACAATAATTTCCTTTCTAAAGAATACTAATTCTTTTATTTTCCCAACTCTTTAAAATCCATATTTTGAATAAATTTTCAACCTTTGTATAATATTATCGAAAATCCATTTATTACGCCCTTTTACCATATTTTAGAATTTTATTCGATAAGATAAAAATAAAACTTTATCATTTTAAAAATTCCTTCCTTCAAATTTATACGATTCTCAAAAATAAATTTAATTATAAATTTTCAACTTAAATTTTCAAAAATCCAATTTTATTTATTTTCGGCATCTAACGATACCAAAAATATATTCGGCTAAATTTTTAGCCTTTAACGATTTCAATCACATAGATAATCACGCAGATTATAAATAGATCAACACACAACATTGAAATAAATTCAAATGTTTGAGGAATCCAGTTGGATCCCTCCAACCTGTTTCCCTGCATCCAAAGATGTTAGCACAATACCAATTCCGCTTCAAGATGGAATATCGTGGTATATGGGATTTATAAAATATTATCCGCTATTATGCGGCGCAATAGGGTCTCATCCGCTATATAATACGGGAAAATCAACTCCAAATACATATATAATACCAATTCCATATCAGGTTGGAACTATCGCGGTATATGTGTTTAATAAATAACATCCGCTTAATATACGGCGTATATGGTCTATTTCAAACGATAGATAATAATTTATCATCCAATCAAGCAATTTTAAATCTAACTATTTAAAATTTAAATCGAAACAATTCGATTGAGTGAGAAGTTCTCACCTTGAGTTTCCGATAACAGTTGTAGCGGTTTATTTCGAATAAAATTAAATGTGCGTTTAATTTTACCCGAAATTTTCACTAGCTCCAAACGACTCCAAAGCAGTTCCACTGCGTAGTGCTCGACAAAACGAAGCCAATGCGACTTGTTTCGTGATTTTTTGACCTCGTATGACAAAGTTATACACTTTTAAACATTATACGAATTTAATATAAATTCAATTCACAATTTTCTTTTTATATTTTTAACCTATTCAATCAGAGCCACAGATCTCAAGCCCCTTAGATCCAGGCTGCACGCACCTATTCCTTCCCCCCTTTCCAGGTGTCGTACGCGAGCACGAACCCAACATCGATCCTTAGGGTTTGCTCGCCGCTCCTCCTCTGATCTTCTTGAACTCGATCGGCCTACGCCACTACGAAGGCCATCATGAAAACCACCACCTCCCCAACTCCTAGCCAACTCGGTCGTCCCCAGGCGTGAGAATATGCACACGAACGTGTGGCCTATCGACCACGATAACTTCCTCCACGTCGCTCCATTTACGATCGTAGCCGTTCATATCAAAGATCTCATTACGCTCTTCGATGTTGTAGTTGGAGATTTTTGTTAATACTGAGTGGATCGAGAGGAAAATGAGGAGGAAGACGGGAGCTTTCTGGCCGTTCGAATTATAATGGCGGTCGAGCTCTTGAAACCCTAGCTAGGTTTTAGTTGTGTTGCGAATGAAGATAATAGGGGTGCTTTTATATAAATTTCAACGAAAACACTATTCATCCAAAATTTTCTGAACTCCAAATCTCACGCGGTGACCGGCGTTTCTAGGGTTTAACCCGCGTTCTGAACACAATGGAATAGGTATCGAGAGCCAATTCGATCATCTGTGCGAGTTACGGAAATAAAAGATCAAATTTAAATTAAATTGGTTAAACAAATTTCTATGCATTTTGGCTTGCCCCGGACAAACCGTAAATCCGATTGACACGAAATTTGAAACCTTACGATAATATAACATTACGGATCCGATGAAAATGCTTTCGTCGAAATCCGAGACTATTTGAAAAATGACTATTATCACTAGTCGATTAAATATTAAAATATTCAATTTTCACAATTTAACTTTCAATTCAATTTTAAAAGTTCACACAAATTTTTCTAACTCCAATGTGATTTAATATAACTTTATAAATCATTTTTAATCACATTTAACCCAATTTCCAATTATTTACGCAATTTCAAATATTAAATTGTCGATTTAATTATCCAATTAAATCCAGATATTCGAAAAATAAATTATTCGACTTATAAATTTTACTTGTTAATATTTAACATCAATTAAATATCTGAATTTCAAATGACAGAGATTCTGGATCGTTACAAACTTCCCTCCTTAAAAGAATTTTGTCCTCGAAATTGCCAAGTAAGAAAAAGTTACAAAATCCATTGACTTTTCAAAAAAATCCACTTGGTGAAAATTTTATATTCACCTTTTCCAAAACCTTTAACTTCAACCGAAACACTAGTTTCCATTTTCTAGTTCAACTCCTACGTTTTCATTATAATTTGTTCAAATTAAATTACCAAAATCACTTAAGTGTTTAACTTTCCCAAAAATTCAATAGCTAAACTTCTTACAATAACTTTACTAAGTTTTCAAATCCAACTTAATTATCTTTCCAAAATCAACTATATCGTTTAACCTTTAACTTCAAATCAAAACATAGTTTTCACAAAAAAAACTTTCCAAAATTTCCCGAAAATTTTCTAACGCCTTAAATTTTCAGAAAATTTTGCCATAACCTCCTTTGTACGGAGGAGCTTTTACAATATCACAATAGATATAAATATATATACATCGACCCACACGGTCGGAAAACAGAAAAACAGTTCATATTTCCTATTTTTATTGCGTAGGCGTACGTTTTTAGCATTTTTAAGCAAAGCAGTTATTTATTTAGCATTTTGCACCACCAAAACCAGCCAAACATTAGCCCCGGTACCTGTACTTACTCAATATAACCACGTAAGTGACATATATAAGAAGTTATTAACATTTTACTCTTTTAAACAACTACAACACATGCATATTAAAAGAAATGCATACTAAGCAAGGTTTATAAGCAACTTATATGATTTCAACATTACTTGTAATGGTTTACAACCAATTCATATTCAACGACATTCAATTATTCATTTTTAATTAGTTTACATTCACTAATTTACATTCACATTTGTTCACTTTCAATTCAAATCAATTTCCATTCAATTTAAATTTACTTAACTTCCAATTTGAATTTAATTGCTTTAGCTTTTAATTTTATTCATTTAATTGCATATGAATTACTATTCAATCAATTAACAATAATCTAACAACCAATGTATGTCCAACACAACTGAATTTATTCACTTTACATTCAACATTCATATTCACTTTATTTACCTTCAATTTTGTTTAATATTCCATTAGCCTTAAATGAATCAACACTTATATCCATTATTCTATATCAATTCATTACATTTGATTGATTAATATTCAATTCATTAGTTCGATTACCAATTTATTTTTGCAAATAAAGTTGAATCTCCTTTATATAACTCAAGTTCATATTCCTTTAATTTACTTCATTATTTTACTTCGATACCCAAAATCAACTTCATTCAGCATCACTTAAGTTATATTCCTTTTAAACATCATCTGTTTAACTTAACTTAAATTTCCATTTCAACAACATATCTAATCCAGTTAAAATCCAATTCTAATTCCAACTCCAAAGTAAATTCTATTTAACTTTTACCAAAGTCAATTTCATCACTTATTCAGATTCATACCTTGTTTTGCTTAACAAAGTTATTTAACCATTTTAATAATTGGTTTTACTTACATCTTCACATTTAATAAGTTATACAACTTATTATTCAACTTCCAAATCTGATTTAATTTATTTAACTTCCTTTAGTTAAATTTCACATCATATATTTTATCATACTAATTCAAATTTATTTCAACTTTACTAAAGTTAAATCTTTATTATCTCATATTATAAGTTCAAAACTTGATAACTTATATTCATCAATTTCAACTTGGATTTTAATTTCAAATTTGTTTATCACAACAAAATTCAATTTCAATTTACTATGATAGCAAATCCATCACACAGGAACTCGAAAATGATACTGATGATGCTGCAGTCGTCACCCTTATTATTCCCCAGCAACAGTAGTGAATTCAGTGCTTTAAATTCTTTTAAAATTTTCTTTTTTATTTATTTATAAATCTCATTTATAAATCTTGCTTATATAATTTCACTATTTCCCTTTACTTATACAAGATTATTCCATAATTGTAAATCATTTCAATTATAATTCTACACTTATACAATTGTTACTTTTATATAATTTATTCTTTCACAATTGTAGGTTTTATTCAGATTATTCGAACAACTTTGATTCACTTATATATTTTCTTACATTTTCAACAATCAAACAATTCAATTTTACATACACTTTGATAATTCTGAAAAATTATTCCTTTATATATAAAATATAATCAAGGTAAAATTATTTCATTTACCCACTTTAAAACCATACTATGTCGGTTTATCTCGTTTAAGAGTTTAGAAACCCTTATCGATACAGTTAGCTAGACTGCACCGACCAGAATCTATAAACAATCAACTGATAAGTCAACACAATACAAAAGAATTTCATATTCACTAACAAATACGCTCTCATATCTATTATTACTCTCAAACTGATTCTAGAGTACTGCTGACTCTATCTCTAATGAGTAATTCTCAACAGAGCCAAGGTTGTCACTTAACCATATGCTCTGATACCACTTTGTAAAGGACCCGCTTCTTCGACTTTCCAAAGTCGACATCAATACATCCACTGTATCAACTGCCAAACAATCGAATGCCAGAAAACCGAAACCTTAGGGTTTTAAGAAGAAGAAAAAGGTAGAAGAAGAAGAAAATAGAACGAAAAAAGAACAACAGAAACAATATCAGAATCTCACAATTGCAGCAGAACATATAATAGATAAATGAATATCTTTAAAAACAAAGAACTATAGCAGTTATTATATTTCATCACATCATCATCAAAGTATACAACAACAATATACAACACAACAAAATAATGGACAGTTATACAAACCTGTCCTTACAAGTGAATTTGCAGCGGAAAGATATATCATATATAAGTAATACGTCTCGCCTTCCAGCTCGCTACTTGAGCTCCATAGCACTTCTGAATCCAAAATGACCTGATAACCTGACTCTAGGCTGCCTGTGTGGAAAATTATGGGCACCCAGAGTTTAGGAAGAGAACAATAAAGTCCAGGTCAGTCATGCGACTGGTGTGAGAACTCAAAACAGTTATTTATCTTTTAAAACAACAACAATAAGGAAAGTGAAAAATATCTACAATGCTTTTGGAAAATGAAACTACCATAAGGCCTCCCCGCACACACACAATGCAAACGCAGAATTGGAGGAGATTTCTCCTTATGATAGTCAAAGTTGCTTGCTACGCAAAACAAATCATTTTTGATATTATTATTAGTGCATAGTGATGAAAACATTTCGAAACTATAAATCTTAGCCAACATACGACCATTATCGTATGCCTACTATAACTACCATGTTCAATAGCAGGTTACCGCCACATTCCATGGCAAGTTATACAACTAAAACCGTGCAAGTTTCTATTGTTTCTTTGGATTTCCAACAAATGGTCAGGCTAAAGAACTTCCTACTGGCACATGGGATCGCCTCTGGCGGGACGTCCCGAGAACCTAACCGGATCTCTGCCAACACAAGGCCGGGTTACCTCTATAACTAGGTAACTACTACTCGAGTATGCCACTCCCCGGTCCTTTGGGACCTTTATCCGAGGGCCCTCTATCACCAAGCAACAACCACACAGAAAATGAGATTGGAGCAACCACATAGGTTAAGCATCAGTGCTCCATACCTGACACCACCCTTTTCCAGAAGGCAATGACATACCCTAAAGGGAGCGACCCTCATAACCTTGCCGCATATTCCTGTTTCGACCATTTCCGAGGTGTGAGGTCTGACAAAGTCTCGTCCAAAAAGCTATGCTTTTTCACAAAGCCACGCTTTGATCAACAAATGATCAATAAATGATCATCACACAGCAACACTCAACATGCCACATTACCAAATTGTGAGTATATCGCTGATAACCTTCAACTACAAAATCTCTGAGCTCGTACGTCTCAGAGAAGGGTGTTAACCTAAGAGAATAAATTCTCCGCCACCAATAGAAATGTATTTGAAAGAAATCTGTTTTGTATCTTAAAATGTAATGTCAGACACGTAACCATACAAGTCTGTTCCGGGTTCGAACAGAACCGAAGGCACTTCTAAAGAAGCCCTTGCAATCCGGGCATTCACAATCCCGATCGAATTTTCCATCACAAAGGAAATCTCTATACCGTAGCTAACGGTGCAGAGACAATCTCATCCTATCGTTTTCACAAATACCCGGTCTTCAATGCTATCCATTACGTCGTATCACTATTTGGAATGGCCGAGTAACGAGCGCAATAATTTAAAAATAAGTGCAGCATTTAATTTCAACCAATTCACAACAAATAGCCATTTAAGGGTCAATATTGATAGTCGATTATTTAACTAACCAATATTCACAACATCACCCGATTTCAAATAATTTCTCAAATTATTTGTTTTCAAAAACATCTTTACAAGATATAATTTCCACACTTCAACAATTTGAAAACAAATTTAAAATCAATTTTCACCTTTACAACTTTTGAAATTAAATTTCAAATCATTTTCCTTAAGCGGAAAACACTTACAACAGTTATTCATTTTCACTGGAAATCTGCCGAGTTCAAATATTTTTAAATTAATTTATATTACTTATCCAAAATATATTTGGAAATCTCTTTTATAAGACTATTTTTCTTCAAACACTTTGCTTAAAATATTAGTTATAAAATATTATACCTATATTATATAAACTTAAACCCAAACTAATTTTTCAAAATAATATTAGTAAATAGAGTATAACTATTTAAATAACTATTTTCTAAATCAATTACTAATTAAATCTTAGAAATAATCATTTCTATAAACAATTTAATAAATCTTTACTTAAAGGATTTAAAATAATTTAAGAGGTAAATTTCTTCAAAGTATACTTTTCAAAACCAATACTAGAATTATATATATATGAATAATATATATTTTTCAAAGCTATTTGGAAATTTTTATTCGGCTTTCCAAGGAGGATACACTTTCTTTTCAAAATGGTTCATTCAAACCAATTTAAATAAATCCTTACCGATTTATTAAATTTACGTTCCAAATCCGTAAATTTATTTCCACGCTTTTAAAAATAAATCAATGTTTATTTTTAAAACAAATTTCCCTTATAAATTTCCATTGTGCATTTACATTTCCAAATATTCACTTTTTATACGATTTTTCAAATCGATTTCTTTTATTCACTTTCAACACCAAAATCAGTTTTCAATTGATTTCCAAAAACACCAAATGAAATTCCATATTGATTTTCCAAGAAATTAAACATTAAGTGAATTTCATTCAAATTTCAAATTGAAATCAATTTCTACTAAACCTCAAATTAATTTCCAAATTGATTCCAAATTCATTTCAAAACACCAAATAAATTTCAAAATGGATTTCCAAAAGATCTATTTTCAGTTACCAAAATCAATTCCCAAAATGGATTTCTAAATTTATTTCTTTTCAAAATAATTTCCTTTTTAAAGAATACAATTTTTTTTATTTTCCCAACTCATTAAAATCCATATTTTGAATAAATTTTCAACCTTTGAATAATATTATCGTAAATCCATTTATTACACCCTTTTACCATATTTTGGAATTTTATTCAATAAGATAAAAATAAAACTTTATCGTTTTAAAAATTCCTTCCTTCAAATTTACACGATTCTCAAAAATAAATTTAATTATAAATTTTCAACTTAAATTTTCAAAAATCCAATTTTATTTATTTTCGGCATCTAACGATACCAAAAATATATTCAGCTAAATTTTTAGCCTTTAACGATTTCAATCACAAAGATAATCACGCAGATTATAAATAGATCAACACACAACATTGAAACAAATTCAAATGTTTGAGGAATCCAGTTGGATCCCTCCAACCTGTTTCCCTGCATCCAAAGATGTTAGCACAATACCAATTCCGCTTGAAGACGGAATATCGCGGTATATGGGATTTCTATAATATTATCCGCTATTATGCGGCGCAATAGGGTCTCATCCGCTATATAATGCGGGAAAATCAACTCCAAATACATATATAATACCAATTCCATATCAAGTTGGAATTATCGCGGTATATGTGTTTAATAAATAACATCCGCTTGATATACGACGTATAGGGTCTATTTCAAACGATAGATAATAATTTATCGTCCAATCATACAATCAATAAATTTTAAATCTAACTATTTAAAATTTAAATCGAAACAATTCGATTGAGTGAGAAGTTCACACCTTGAGTTTTCGATAACAGTTGTAGCGGTTTATTTCGAATATAATTAAACGTGCGCTTAATTTTACCCGAAATTTTCACCAACTCCAAACGACTCCAAACCAGCTCCATTGTGTAGTGCTTGACAAAACGAAGCCAACGCAACTTGTTTCGTGATTTTTCGACCTCGTATGGCAAAGTTATACACTTTTAAACATTATACGAATTTAATATAAATTCAATTCACAATTTTCTTTTTATATTTTTAACCTATTCAATTAGAGCCGCATATCTCAAGCCCCTTAGATCCAGGCTTCACGCGCCTATTCCTCCCTCCCTTTCCAGGTCTCGTACGCGAGCACGAACCCAACATCCATCCTTAGGGTTTGCTCGCCGCTCCTCCTCTGATCTTCTTGAACTCGATCGGCCTACGCCACTACAAAGGCCATCACGAACACCACCACCGCCCCAACTCCTGCCCAACTCGGTCGTCCCCAGGTGTGATAATACGTGCACGAACGTGAGGCCTATCGGCCTTGATAACTTCCTCCACGCCGCTTCATTTACGATCGTAGCCGTTCAAATCAAAGGTCTCATTACGCTCTTCGATGTTGTAGTTGGAGATTTTTGTTAATACTGAGTGGATCGTGAGGAAAATGAGGAGGAAGATGGGAGCTTTCTGGCCGTTCGAATTATAATGGCGGCCGAGCTCTTGAAACCCATTTCTGAACCAAAGATCAAAAATGAATAAAGATTCCATCATTCCCTTTCTCTAATGGCGCCTGACCTATCTCTTCCATCGTTCCCTTTCTGCTTCTTCGCTATCTCCATCTCCCCACTTCTTTTCCTATGACCGATTCCTCTCAACCCCCTCTCAATTCCTTCCCCCTCTCTCCCTCTTCGACTAGGTCTGGCTGTGTTTTCAAGTTCATGACGCCGGTGTCTGTGGGTCCCCCTCCCCTCCATTCGCCTGCTGAGTTTCCTCCTTTGCAATCAACACCTGTACGTCCCTGTGTCGCGGATGCTGGTGATTTTTTACTTGAATCTCTGCCCCATTTTGTTGCGTGTGGGCATGTTGTCTGTAAGCCAGTTACGCTGAGTTGTGATGTGGGCAAGACTACTTTGATTGACAAGAATGATGCTACTGTGGTCGCTGGTGTGTCTGCGCGAGTACAGGGGTGTGAATCAGCTGATTTCCCTTGTTGTGGTCAAGGCACGACAGATGTTTGTGTTAATTCCCCAGTGAACTCTGTTCCTATTGACACTGTTTTTTGCTCTGATGCTAATGTTTTTTCTGCCACTATTGCCCCCAGAGTTGTTGAGAGCCGTGATACAGATGTTTCGAAGCCTACCTCAAAATTGTGGTCTTCTCTCTTCACGTCCTTGCCCCGTAATGCGGGTCCTACATCCCGATTGAATTTGAATTAACTGAGGAAAATGGTGTGATGATTCCTCCCCCGTGTGTTTTGCAAGCCGATGAGGAATTTTGGTCTGACTATTTGGTTGGTTTTTTTCTGGAACCAAATCACTGAATTGCAAATGCAACTTCGTTTCTTCGGAGGGCTTGGAAGCTTCATGGTAATTTAGAGGTGAAGCTGATCGATTCGATGTATTACTTAAAGTTTTCCACTTATGAGGAACGTCGGCTTGTTTTGGAAGAGCCTTCTTTTGTTGATGGAAGGCCCTTTATTGTTACCCCCTGGTCTCCTATAGTGGCGTGTGCTCGTGAACAAGTATTTTCCATCCCTATTTGGGTTTATTTTTCTCAGATTCCCTCTGCACTACAGCCTCTTATTGGATTGAATTGGTTAGCTTGTAATGTTGGCAAGCTGAAATGTATTGACTCTAATACGGTGGCGCGTGATAAGTTGATGTATGCGAAGGCTCTTATTGAGATTTCCCCCTCTAAGCCTCTCCCTACTTCTATTCCTGTTCAGCTTGCTGTCGGCCATGTTGTGGAAGTCAGAGTTCGCTATGGCTGGGTTCCGAATATTTGTAACTCCTGTCACTCCTTTGGCCATCTGACTATCGATAGCCATCATTCAGAAGCCTCCGCGACTGCTCCTAAGTTCCCTTTGTCGCGCCCACGTCGTCGGATCTGGGTTCCCAAGGTTTCTAACCCTGCCTCTCACCTTGATCCTGCTCCTGTGGCTACGTTGCCAGATCTGAGTGTACCTACTTTGCCTTTAGTTTTGCCTGTTACACCACCTTCTGAGGTTCCTTGTGTTGCTCCTGTCATCCCTATAGTTGCTCCTGACCCTGCCTCGCTGCCGCCTCCTGTTGCTTGGGATGAGGCCGAAGGGTGTTGGATTGATCCCATTTCTAATATGAGGTATAACCCGGTTAATGAATCCTTCTTCCGGTTCGTCTCTGATAATCAACTGGACCTTAGATGCCTTCGCTACAAACCATCTGGTGATTCTCTTGTTCTTGATATGGACGGTCTGGATGCGAGTTCAAATTCTGACATGCTTGCTGATCCATCCTGGGATAGATCTTTTATCTACTCTTCTGATGATGTGGATTATGACCCTTGTCTTGCTCTCCGGTTCCGCCCTTTTGCTGGTCTTTCTGGGTCTATCCCTTTGTGCTCTTCTTTGGTGTCTGGGGTAGTTGGTGATTCTCCCTCCTCGGAGGAGTGCTAGTTTTTTTATGTTATTTAAAGTTACTGTGACATAACCGTCACGTACCTGCGCTGTATTTTCTGTTTTTTAGTAGTTAAGGTGCTTTTACCTTGCTCCTATACTTCAATTTTTATTACGTTCGTAATAAAAAGTGGACGGTCCACTATAAAACCGGCTGGCCTTGCCAAAAAAAAAAGATAATAGGGGTGCTTTTATATAAATTTCAACGAAAACACTATTCATCCAAAATTTTCCAAACTCCAAATCTCACACGGTGACCGGCATTTCTAGGTTTTAACCCGCGTTCTGAACACAATGGAATAGGTATCGAGAGCCAATTCGATCATCTGTGCGAGTTACGGAAATAAACAATCAAATTTAAATTAAATCGATTAAACAAATTTCTATGCGTTTTTGCTTGCCCCGGACAAACCGTAAATCCAATTGACACGAAATTTGAAAACTTACACTAATATAACATTACGGATCTGATGAAACTGGTTTGGTCGAAATCCAAGACGGTTTGAAAAATGACTATTTTCACTAGTCGATTAAATATTAAAATATTCATTTTTCACAATTTAACTTTTAATTCAATTTTAAAAGTTCACACACATTTTTCTAACTCCAATATGATTTAATATAACTTTATAAATCATTTTTAATCACATTAAACCCAATTTCCAATTATTTATGCAATTTCAAATATTAAATTATCGATTTAATTATCCAATTAAATCCAGATATTCGAAAAATAAATTATTCAACTTATAAATTTTACTTGTTAATATCTAAAATCAATTAAATATCTGAATTTCAAATGACAGAAATTCTGGGTCGTTACAAAATCAGTCTTATTGTTTTAGAGGGATAAATTGTTCAATATTAATATTATTATATACTTTTATTTTAAAGAGTATTCGCCAAAAGTTTTACTTAGAAATTATTATAGAACTTCATAGGTATTATTTTGAAAAATATTAAAAAAGTTTTTGGGAAGTAATAGCATACTCGCATGGCGAAATCGGAGGCAGTGAGTGCTTGTAGTTAAGTCTTGGATTTCTCTGGGATAGAGACGTAACCATTGAACTGTGAATCCATGGTTTGGTACCGCAGTGGTACTTTCCATATTATTTTGAAAAGGGTTTTCAAATATTTTGAAGAAAGGTGTAATGACCCGTAAAAATTCGATGTTTAAAATGAATTAAATTAATAAGATTTTAATTTAAATTTAGAAATAAATAAAAATCTTATTAATTTATATTGGAGTGAATGTAGAAATTAGATGAAGCAATTGTAATTAAATGTTACAATTTAATATTTATATGGCAATGAATTAAAATAATGTAAATTGGCATACTTGGTTATAAGTTTAATATAAGAAACCAATAGAAATTTTGAATTTGTGAAATATTAATAAAAATAGTAACTAGAATGGAATTCATTAATATAATAATGAATAGTGAAATTTGTTACATTTGGTTTAAAATAGAAAGGGAGTAAATAAAAGTAACTGTTGAATAAACCAATGCAATAATTATAGATAAGTAATTATAGTGCGTGTTGTTGATAATGAACGTACTTAAATGATAATAAAATTGAGTATAAGAAAACAAAGGCATTTAGTGAATTATTTAATGAATTCATGAAATCAAAATCAATGTCCTGTATGTAATTATAATATTGTTTGGAAGTGAAAACGTACAAGTATGAAACCAAGTAAGTAAATTAATTAAGAACATTTAATAGTAATTAATGTATATATTAGGCAATTGACAATTTATGGATTTGTTAAGATTGCAAAGTTATAATTGAGTGTAAATAGGAATGTTTGCTAATTAATTAAAATAAGAAAAAGTGTAAATGTTATAACTTGGTTATAAAATTTATATATACGAAAGTGGATGTAAATATGAATTAATTAATGTGCGCTTTAATGTATAATGGGATAAAACTTAAATTAATGTAATAAGGATGATGTAGGTTGATAAGTATTCATAATTTTGTTATTGATAATAAATGTTACTTTAATAATTATTAATATAGAAACGGAAGTGTGAATGTAAATTTAATAGAAGCGTAAATTTATTTTAAGTAGTAATTGGTAAATTGGGAAATAAGTTCAAATTATGTAAATTGAGAAAATAATACGTAAAGTATTGTAAAGTAATTAATAGAATGTAAATTTAATGTTGTAAGTTTAATAGAATGTAAAGTATTTAAAAACCTAAATTAATGTGTTCGATTTGATGGAAGTACACATTTTAAAATGTAATATTCATTCAAATATAAAATGTAAATAAGCGTATATTAATGCAATGAAATAAAATTAGCGTTATATATTGAATTATGGTAGTTATATCACAATAAGTGGAAATAAAATAGTTAATACGGATAAAAGTGAAACGGAAAATATCAGTGTAATGGAACGTAACCAAATGGTAAATATGCTTGTTGAATAATAAGAATGAGAATCGGGTTTTATTTATTTGAATAAATTTTTTTTAGGTAATTGGTTTTATTGCAATTTAATGTAATAAAATCTCTGATTTTTGCGTTAATTGAAATCAATATGGGATGTAAGAATAGTAAGGTAATAGTTTATAAATCCAATGTTTAATTTATCCTTTAATAATGATGAATTGAATAATAGAATGGAATAAATTAGGGTATATATGGAAAGTTCAATAATTGGATTTATTGTAAGTAAATGAAATTGGATATAGCTAAATAATACGTTATTTGAAGTGAAGATGAGATAGGAGAAAAGTTATGTAATATTTTTGAATCCAATAGTAAACCCATCTATTGACAATAATGAATGTAATAATTATCGGTAATTTAATTAAATGGAAATTTTGGTAATTTTATTTATAATTTTAAAATTTAATGAAATTGGAAATTAACACTGAAATTTATAAATTTATCCACTTTACACTTTCATCTAAATTTGTTTAAAACATTGTAAATTTTTAAAAAATTAATAATGACAAGAATTGTCGATTATAGGATTGGAAATTGAAAGTTGATTTAATTAATTAAATTTTTAACTTATTTAATTAAGTATAAAAATAGCCATTTTGGCCACTGACTCGGATTTCGCCGAAACAAGTTTCATCGGATCCGTAACGGTGAATTATTGTAGGATTTCAAGTTTCGTATCGATCGGACTTGTCGTTTGGTCGACGGACTCGAAACGCCTTGAAATCGATTTAATTGAAATCAATTGAAATCAATTTGAAAATTTTGAATTGAGCATAACTTCTTCATACGATGCAATTTGAACATGAAACCTTATCCATTGCATTTAAAATATTTTTAAACATCTATTTTGATATTTGGGTTGACCCATTTTCATTCCGGAGTCGAAACGGGCTTTTTGGGCCACTTTATCGTTAGCGCGTATTCAACCCGATCCATTTATCATATTCCAACTTTCTCTACAAATATCCTGCTATAAACCCTAGCCTTCATAATTCTCATTTGTCTGTACGTAAATTCATTCTATTCCTCCTCTTCCTCAATGGCAGACAAAATTCTATATTTCCTGATCCAATTACAAATCAAATCCAAAACATAAAATTCAAAGCCCTTAGAAAAATTTGAAAAAAATATATGTTGAAGCTCTCGACTAGCGTAATCTTCTGGTGGAATTCGTTTTTCAATCCGATTCATCATTTGTCCAGAATTTCAGAATGAACCTCGGCCGTTCGTTTTAGAGTTTTGACGATCCGACGGCGGATCGTCGCCCGATTGATGATCGGGGAGTGGCATGGGGAAGAGGACGTCGTGCAGGTCCTGGTGATGGACTTCGTTCGTCGCAAGAGGCCACGAGTTTGCCAAAATTTGTAGAAAACACTAGAGGTGGCGGAGGGAGCTCTAATCATCGAGGAGAGGTCGCGTGGTGGCCATTCGGGTCGGCCGGAGGTAAGGACGTGGTTGCCGACGTCAGATCGTGGGAAAAGCAGGCGAGGCAGCGGCATAAATTCGAGTTGGTGGCGGCTGAGCATTTTGAGTGGCCGTGTTCAATCAAAGTAAGGTTTCTTTGCTACTGTAGCATGCATGTTTTCTCCTATTGCGTGCGTAAGAGTGATGAGGTGACGTGTATAATTTTATTATTTAATTTGTTTTAAATTTCAAAATCTAATTATCTTCTTATTGAAATAACTTTCGCATACGAACTCTGTTTCACGCGCAATTTTTTTTGTTAGGATCGTAATAAAATTTCGGACACTTTGGCGCTTGTTTAGATGGATTTGGAGACTGTTCAAATTTTGGGTTTAAATTGGATTTAAATTCAATTTAAATTCAAAAGGTGAGTGTTTTAAACCCACTCACAACTTCTAAATTTTCTTATGTTTGTTAAATTGATTTATGATATGAGTAGAAATTTATTTATGACTGTTTGGCATAATTTTATTCATCATCTCAGTTAAATCGCATTTACTTAATAAAATTTTATTTAATTATTCATTGCATATAAACTGCCAGTAAAATTTGTTATTTATTCATTTATTGCATATAAACTCCCAGTTAAACAGTTATTAAATTTATTATTGAATATAAACTGTTAGTTAATACCTGTTATTTATTACCTGTTATATATTAATGCATTGTTTGAATTTGGATGATGATTTTGATAAATGGTTGATGGTTGATATTGGATGAATGGATGCTGTATTTTATATTGCTATAAACTGCAAGTTATTATGCATTTTCATTTCATTCGGGATTGCGGTTTGAAATGATATATAACCGTAATTTTTATTTTTAATTTGCGGATTGAAATGATAAATATCCGTATCACTTGACCATAGGATAGAAAATTTTATACAGACACCATCGGTCTATATATATATATATATATATATATATAAATATTTTGAAAATGATTTCTATGGTTTGGATAGGATACGGTTAAATAAATATCAAATTTTTATTTATATAAATATTATTTTTATATATACATATATAGCTAAATTTTTGAATTTAAGCTATGTATAAATTTGTAAAATAAAATAAATAAGTTAAATAATGGAGTTTGATTATTTTATATTATATGGCTAAGTACATGTTAAGATATTGAATATGTATACATAGAGTTTTAATGATTTAAATCAATTAAGATCGGAAGTTAAATTGGAAATCTATTTGGAATTGAGTTTTTAAGGAATTAAACTCCATAAGTTGATGTAGAATTTATTAACTTGAAATGTTAAAAGGTATGATATTTATAACTGAAATTTTTATTCAAGATGAATTAAATGAATATTTCTAGTATAAATAATTGGAGGAAATATTTAGTTATAGGTAATTTGAGTTTATGATTATGGTTTTATTATGCAAATATTTCAAACTAAATAATAGGACTTTTAATGGTTAAATAGAAATTTCCAACCTTAGTTTCTAATTGTTTAATACTCGAAGTTTGAAATATATTGAAACTAGAGTGGTTTATTGGAACTGAAAGTGAATTTAAAATTTATGGATTTAGACTTAATTTAAAGAGAATAAAATTCTAAAGCCGTCGAAATTATTTACTTTATAAAGTAATTTTAAATTCAAACAATTTTATTTTATATATTGTTGAATATCCAAACCATTTAAGTTCAAATTTATGGTTTTAAAGCTATGGATTTCGAAGCATTATGTTTTGAAGAGTTATAATTCAAATGTATGGTTTCGAGATATTATAAATTTTAAAGTCGTACGGTTTTAGAAAATGATATATTTGAAATGATATCATATTGGTTTGGTTTTAAAAGTGGAAAATGATATCGTATTTATATGGTTTTGAAAAGGGATATTATATTCTGGTTTTAAAGTATAAACTATTTTGAAAAGACCGCGGTGTTATAATAACGATTGATTGTTGAATAGACCGGGATCGAAAGTTGTCATACTCTCTGCTAACTCCGAAAACCACTTTAACAACCGTGTACATGGTGGAGATTCCAGAATGATGTAGGATGGTGGCAGCGTTTCCTTTGAGGTAAATACGTGGACCCAACTCCCATGAGTTGGCATAAGGTGGCTAAAACAGGAGCGATTGATGGGTTAATTGAGGTAGCACCTTTGATCGGACACATCCCTTCGATATTATACTTTGACTTTTGGATTGATTCGGTGGCCACTTTTGATTTTTTATTTGGAGGTGTGGCTCGAGGTGGGCGGTAGCTGCGGCTATGCGTTACCACCGATCCGGAAGCGTAATTGGTATATCTACCCTGGCATTGCCTAGTTGTGCCGTGTCACCTATCCTATCGTGCCTTGTACGAGTTTTTATTTGTGTCGTACCTATGAAGTATCCTCTGGTACCCTCCCGATCAGGAGGTATTACGGTACTGTATAGACTATTGGCATTATTTGTGTTAAGGGTTATATGGGTAACCCCTTAACGCTATTTAAAAGTAAATTTATTTTACAATTAGACACAATTATAATAGCGAAATATACTACATAGTAAATAGTTTAACGGATCCTTAAGAGATGTAAATTTCGAGTATCTCTTGAGTTACTGTAACGTCGCGGATTTTCGTTCTTCGAAAAATTCAACATCGACACTCACTTTATCGACTGCCGAGAAATCAAAGGCCGAAAACCAAGATGTTATGGGTTTTAAAAAGAATTTAAGAAAAGAAAAAGAGAGAAAAGATAGAAAATAGAGAAAGAAAACAGAGAATTTGAAAAATAGAAGATAGAAGAATTTTAAAAATAGAACGGGACAGAAGAAAACAACAGAACAACATCAGAATCTCACAATTCGCAGCGGAACAACGTATAATAATAAATGAATAATCTTTAAACAAAGAACTACAGTTATTACATTTCATCATATTTCATTACATCATATCATCAGAGTGTACAACAACATACAACATCAAACAGTGCAGCGGAAAAAGAAATACTATATACTAGTAATACGCCATGCTATCCAGCTTGCCTCCAGCAACTCCAGAATATCCAGAATATCCTGATAAACCTAACTCTTGACTGCCCGTGTGGAAATTGGTGGGCACCCAGAGTTTAGGAAGGAAAACAATAAACTCCGAGTCAGTCATGTGACTGGTGTGAGAACTCAAAACAGTTTATTTACTTTAAAATCAAAATAGAGGAATATTTTTAAATTCAATTCGCAATGCTTTTAAAAATGAGACTACCATAAGGCCTCCCGCACACACACACATGCAAACGCAGAATCGGAGGAGATTTCTCCTTATGATAGTCAAAGATGCTTGATACGTATTTAAAATAACATTTGATATTATTATTAGTGCATAATGTAGGAAAATTCATTTCTAAAATAAAGATATAAATCTTAGCCAACATACGACCATTATCGTATGCCTACTATAGCTACTATCCAAACAGTGGTGACCACCATAAGTGAATAGCAGGTTCTACAACTAATGCCGTACAAGTTTCGTATTGGGAATTGGATTTCCAACAAATGGTCAGGCCAAGGAACTTCCCATTGCCACATGAGAATGCCTCTGGATGGACATCCCCGAGAACCAAACTGGATCTCTACCAACACAAGGCCGGGTTACTCCTAACTGAGTAACAACTGACCGAATATGCCATCCCCCGGTCCTTTGGGACCTTTATCCGAGAGCTCTCTAATCAATTCACACAATCATAAAAACAAAGTGTTTCAACATGAGTAAGTATCTGGGCTCCATACCATGATACCACCCTTTTCCAGAAGGAAATGCACATATCCTAAAGGGCGCTACCCCTCATAACCTTGCCGCATCTTTCCTGTTTTGACCATTTCCGGGATGTGAGGCTCGACGAATTCACGTCCACAAAAACATACTTTATACAAAAGCCATGCTTTGGGTCAACAAATGATCAACACAATGATCACCAGGATAGACGATCAAATAAATGATCCTATCACAAATAATCAACACAATGATCATTTCAGCATCACTCAGCATGTCACATTACCAAATTGGGAATATATTGCTGATAACTTCAACTATATAACCTCTGAGCTCGTACGTTTCAGAGAAGGGTGTTAAGCTAAAAGAATAAATTCTCCGCCACCACAGAAATATATTTGAAAGAAATCGGCTTTATAACTCAATTTGTAATGTCAGACACACAATCCATACAAGTCTGTTCTGGGCTCGAACAGAACCGAAGGCACTTACAAAGAAGTCCTTGCAATCCGGATATTCACTAATCACGTTCGGACTTCCCATCACATATGGAGTCTCTATACCGGGGACCAGTCGATGCAAAGACATTCGACAAGAAACCCTTTCGTTTTCGAAAATATCCGGTCTTCAACACCGGTCTTCGAATGCAATTCATAACGACGTATCACATATTCGGAATGGGTTATACGACCCCATGGTCCTTTCCCGGTTAACCCGAATAGTAAGCGCTTATTTTTAAAAAAAAAATAAGTGTGGCATTCAATTTCAAACAAATTTACAACAAATACCTTTCAAAGGTAAATATTGATAGTCGGTTATTGAACTATCAATAGATATGCACAACATCACCAGAATCCAAATAATTTTCCCAATTATTTATTTTCCAAAATATCCTTAGAAGATATAAACTTTCCATACTTAAAAAAATAAATCAATATTTATTTTTAAACCTATTTTCCAAATTTTCTTTATAAATTCCATATTGAATTTATATTCCCAAAATATTTATGAATATTTGATTTCAAATATTCATTTTCAATTTATCTTCAAAAAGATAAATTTTCAAAATATTCACTTTATATCGGAAAACAATTCCATACTTATTTATTTATAAGTAATTCACAAATCTTTTTATTTTCAACCTTTGGAAAATATTCAATATACTTAAATCGAGATTAAGTATATATATATTTCATTCTTTAAGGAAATCATTCTCTTAAACATATTTATTTGGGCCAAAACGAATGTTGCGTAAAACATCGTTACGACAACCCAAAATCACTAGTATAGGGATTCGAAATTAAAATAGATATATAAATCCTAATACTATACAAAACATTTCCTTTCGGAAATCATCTATTATAACAACAGTGTTATAATCTACCATTTCCTTTTATTTCTCGAAAACATCTATTTCAACAATAAATGTTGAAATCTATGATTTCAAATCTCAACATATTTTAAAACATCATTAGATCGTTTTAATTCTATTTCAAACATCACTTCCAAAATAATTTCTTTAACATAGTATTCACTATTCAAAAACGTGAATATTCTTTGTTAATAAATTTCATCACTTCTATTCATTTTATTTTAAAGGATCATTCACTGTCTAAAACATGAATATAACTCCATTAATAAATTACAACAATTCTACTTATCAAAATAAGTCATTTCGAATTTATAAAACAACGTTTATAAATTCTATCTCTATTTATTTTATATCAACTCCTTTTATAAATTCCTTTATAAATCTATTCAATTTTATATCTCGATGATATACTACGATTCCATATTATAAGTTAAATACTTATAATTTATTGGTTTACAAAATCGTTCCTTTAAACTCTCCAAATTTATAAATCTTATACCTTCTAAGATTTATTTATTTACCCAAATCCATTCCTTTAATAACTTTATAAATTTTATAAACCTACTGCTTATAAAATTCCATTTATAATTTCACTGTTTATAATTCTATAAAGTTCATTCATTTATGAATTTCATTCACAATTCATTCTAACTCTTATAAAACTTCGTTTTATAATTCCAATATTTTTAATTTACAAATACCCGTTTGTAAATCTTTTTTTTTATATAAAACAATTGATATTACTATTTTCAAAACGTCTTTAAACTCTTTTATAATTTCATCATCTTGATTTATAAAATAATCCAATTTTACAAATCCTATATTTAAACTTTTTACAATAGATTCAAAAATCCCAGTTTAAACTATTTTATAAAATCATTAATCCCATATTTTCAAAAATCAACTTTTAACTATTTTTTTCTCAAAAATATAATTTTTATAACATCAAAATTATAACGTTTATTTCTTTAGAATGAATCAATTCTAAAAATATTTATAAAGCGTATATTTTCAAAATTACTTTAGAAATCTCTTAAAATAAAAATCGTTATTTTTAAACTTCAAAAATGGGATCTGATGATGCAACACATCAATTAGTCAATCACGACCTTTCAATATCATATATCATTCCATGATAAACAATCAAATATCACAATATATGAAATCAAATAAATATTTGTGAGGAATCCAGTTGGATCCCTCCAACCTGTTTCCCTGCATCCACAGACATTAGCACAATACCATTCCGTTTCAAGACGGAATATCGCGGTATATGGGATTTTATAAATATATATCCGCTTACTAACGGCGTATAGGGTCTCATCCGCTAAAAGAAAATGCGGGAAATCAATCAACTGCAATATATACATATGCCAATATATATATATTGCTATATATATAATATAATACCAATTCCACTTCGAGGTGGAATATCGCGGTATACGTGTGTACTAAATAACCTCCGCTTACTAACGGCGTATAGGTTCTATTCACATCCAATATATATATAATAATCATCATTCAAGCATTCAATCAACACAGTCAAGCAAATTTTAAATCTAACTATTTAAAATTCAAATAAATCCTTTAGAGTGAGAAGTTCTCACCTTTGCTTTTATTAGCAATCCATTTCCTTCTTGACTTGATTTTCTCGATTTATACCTAGTATAAATATTTACACAATTTATTAATATTCAATATAAATCGAATAATTAATTTTCCATTTGATAGTTTTATTTAATTTGGCTAAGGATTTGGGTTTACTAAAAATTTATTCTTAACATAATAATTCGAACAAATCGAATAATTTATTTCTTTGAAATAGATTTAACTAATTAATTATTTAATTTTAAACTATTCTTCCTTTAATAGATTCAATTAACTTACCCTTTAATTAATTTTATTCAACTAATTATTTCATCTCAAGTTAATGATTTTTTTTTTATTTTAAGCTAAAAATTAAAGATTCAAACTGATTTTCTTTTTAAAATAATTCTAACATTTTGCTTATATAAATTTCTTCAATCTTTTAAAATTCCTTTGCTAATAAATTATTTTAACTAAAAATTTAATTTAATTGACCAAACTCACTTTCAATAAAATTATCTAATCGAAGAATTAAATCTTAAACTAGAATTCCTTTAATTTATTTATCCAATAAATTAAATTCCTATTAGGTAAATTAAATTAGCCAATGATTTTATTAATATTCGAATTAAATCGAACTATTCAATTTTCGTTCTTGATTGTTTAATTAATCAATAGTTTTATTTAAACCAATCACTTCTTAAATAAATTTATTTTAACTTAATATTTTACTTTTAAAATGATTCTAACTAGAAATTTCCAATTGAACTTAATTTCCTTTTTTATAAATTTTAAATCAACTAATTTTTTTTTTCTTAAATAAAAATATATTTCCTTTTATAAATCATTTCACTTAATAAATTGAATTTCCATTCATAGTAACTATTTGATTTAGAAATAAATTCCCCTTTGAAACTAAAATTCCTATTCAACTAATAATTTAGTTTTAAACTAAATTTTCTTCTTTAATAGATTTAATTAACTTTCCAAAATATTTATATGTATAAAATTTCTGTTTTATAATTTACTGTTATCATTTTATTTACTCTAAACACTTTTGTCTAAACTTCATATATATATTAAATTCAATTAGCTATCATAAATTTTTTTCCTTTAAATTCTATTTTAATAACTAACTGTAAAATTTAATTAAATTTTTTTTTTCTGTAAGTAAAAAAAAAATGAAACTGCATTTTTATTGATTGCTAAAATATACCTTCACTGTAAGTATTAAAAAAAGAAAAATTATTAAATAAATTATTAAACTGCATTTTAACTGTAAGTATAAAAAAAGTTATTAAATAAATTATTACCTTCACTGACGAACATCAATTTTGATTTCGAGTCGCAGTCGCCATCGCCGCTTGAAGGCGAACCCCCCCAACAATCGAAACCCTCAATCACGCGCGCGCCACCTCATCACCACCGGCCTCGTTGCCTCGACGCCGTCGCGCCCTCGCGCTCGAACCACGCGCTTCATCGCGATGCCGCGCTTCACTGTCGCGCACTCGAGCTCAGCAACGCCGACCCCCTTATCGCGCGCGGCCCCCCCTACGCGCCTCACTAGAACCCCTTGCGCGCCTCCTTCCATCGCGTCGCCCTCCCCAGGCTACGGCCATTTTTTTTTTTATTGAGTGTCGTTCGAATGAATTTGGGGGAAGAAAATAGAAGAGGGGGAAGAAGGAAACGACATCGGCCATTTTTTTCAAATTGAACGAGAAAATCTTTTTCTCTGATAATAAATGCAGACGCCATTGTTTTAAGGACGAGAGATCGTGCCCTTGCAGATGAAATCGCGTGATTTTAGGCGTAAGGTTAGGAAGATAACGTGCGTTTGTTAATTAATTAAATTTAAATTCAAGTTTAAATCGAATTTAATTTCAACGCGTTTAATCGCCGTGTGCTCACATATCAACTCCTAAAAATACGAAATTTGAAATCCGGCAATAATTCAATATTACGGACCCAATGGAACTGGTTTCGTCGTATTCCGAGACTGTGCCTCGGACGGCTATTTTAAATATCGATTCAAACGATATATTTCAAAACTGAACAATTCACTTTCAAATTAAATTCTGAAGCTTCGATTACCTTCAGTACTAGAAATATGAATTTTACAAGCCTTTGAAATATTTTTAATTGGCTTAAGAATTAAAGATTCAAATTTTTATTCAACTTTCTATAGATTAAATTCTATTATTAAATCGTCAAATTCAAAGTTATATTGAAAATTCAATCCAAACCATCATTCAAATATTTAAAATTAATTAAATATTCTCAAATTAAATTGTTTAAAATTCTGGGTCGTTACAATCTTTCCCCCTTAAAAGAATTTCGTCCCGAAATTACAAGTTAAGAAGAATGCCCTTATCCCGTCTATTATTTTTCACAATTCAAATAGTTTTATCAACTTACTAGCCTAAACCTTTTACTAGACATTCACTATCATTTCAACTAGCTTTTCAACTTCAATTAAAGGTTTCAAACAACATTGTTTTACTAACCATTCAAATTTAAATTCAAATTCAAATTTCAAACTTTCAGATTTTTCTCAAAAAAATTTTAACACCCTAAATTTTCGAAAAATTTCGCCAGCGTTTCCTTTGCGCGGCTCGATCGGTACGACTACAAATTGGCACCACGGCCCCTCAGAATCAAAAAGAAAAGAGAAAAGCCAAGTGGCTAGAGAAGAAAATCATCAAATTTCATACTGAAATTGAAATACGTACCTTTTTGTCGAGCAATTCAATTTTATCTTTGAAATCAAAATTTCCAATTCCATTTCTCTACCTGTATAACCTGCTAGTAGTAGCATCCAAATCCAACATTCAAACCATTTTGCCAATTCTATTACAAAATTTCCAATATATGCTTCTTATACATTTTTACTTCACTATTGAAGTTACACATCCAATTTCATTCAATTTTACATTTCAATTTCGATTCACAATTTCAATTCTATTTGAATTCAATTCACAATTTAAATTTCATTCGAATTCAATTCTCAATTCTAAATATTGAGTTCTAACGATTAACTTTCATTTAGTAATTCACATTACTACATTGAATTAGTTTCATCCACCAATTCATTTCAATATTTCAATTCATCTTGATTTCACTTAATTATTCAATTCAAATTTATTTTTTTATTTTTTTTTTTTGCTTACGACCAATTCACATTCCATATTCATATTCATTCCATTTTATTTTATTTTCATATACTAATGATAATAATTCAATATTATCACTTCCTAACAATCATGCAACCATATACTATAATAATTCATAGAAAATAATTTTTTTTCTATACAAAAATAGTTTTGGGAAAAATATATTTACCCGATTCAAAAACAATTTTATATTCACTAACAAATACGCGCTCATATCTATTATTACACTCAAACTCATTCTAGAGTACTGCTGACTCTATCTCTAATGAGTAATACCCTACAGAACCATGGTTGTCGCTTAACCATAAGCTCTGATACCAAATGTAACGTCGCGGATTT
This sequence comes from Allium cepa, assembly GCA_030765085.1. Classification (NCBI taxonomy): domain Eukaryota; kingdom Viridiplantae; phylum Streptophyta; class Magnoliopsida; order Asparagales; family Amaryllidaceae; genus Allium; species Allium cepa. The sequence continues at coordinate 291,940,214 of CM060941.1, read as the reverse complement.
TCGTTCTTCGAAAAATTCAACATCGACACTCACTTTATCGACTGCCGAGAAATCAAAGGCCGAAAACCAAGATGTTATGGGTTTTAAAAAGAATTTAAGAAAAGAAAAAGAGAGAAAAGATAGAAAATAGAGAAAGAAAACAGAGAATTTGAAAAATAGAAGATAAAAGAATTTTAAAAATAGAACGGGACAGAAGAAAACAACAGAACAACATCAGAATCTCACAATTCGCAGCGGAACAACGTATAATAATAAATGAATAATCTTTAAACAAAGAACTACAGTTATTACATTTCATCATATTTCATTACATCATATCATCAGAGTGTACAACAACATACAACATCAAACAGTGCAGCGGAAAAAGAAATACTATATACTAGTAATACGCCATGCTATCCAGCTTGCCTCCAGCAACTCCAGAATATCCAGAATATCCTGATAAACCTAACTCTTGACTGCCCGTGTGGAAATTGGTGGGCACCCAGAGTTTAGGAAGGAAAACAATAAACTCCGAGTCAGTCATGTGACTGGTGTGAGAACTCAAAACAGTTTATTTACTTTAAAATCAAAATAGAGGAATATTTTTAAATTCAATTCGCAATGCTTTTAAAAATGAGACTACCATAAGGCCTCCCGCACACACACACATGCAAACGCAGAATCGGAGGAGATTTCTCCTTATGATAGTCAAAGATGCTTGATACGTATTTAAAATAACATTTGATATTATTATTAGTGCATAATGTAGGAAAATTCATTTCTAAAATAAAGATATAAATCTTAGCCAACATACGACCATTATCGTATGCCTACTATAGCTACTATCCAAACAGTGGTGACCACCATAAGTGAATAGCAGGTTCTACAACTAATGCCGTACAAGTTTCGTATTGGGAATTGGATTTCCAACAAATGGTCAGGCCAAGGAACTTCCCATTGCCACATGAGAATGCCTCTGGATGGACATCCCCGAGAACCAAACCGGATCTCTACCAACACAAGGCCGGGTTACTCCTAACTGAGTAACAACTGACCGAATATGCCATCCCCCGGTCCTTTGGGACCTTTATCCGAGAGCTCTCTAATCAATTCACACAATCATAAAAACAAAGTGTTTCAACATGAGTAAGTATCTGGGCTCCATACCATGATACCACCCTTTTCCAGAAGGAAATGCACATATCCTAAAGGGCGCTACCCCTCATAACCTTGCCGCATCTTTCCTGTTTTGACCATTTCCGGGATGTGAGGCTCGACGAATTCACGTCCACAAAAACATACTTTATACAAAAGCCATGCTTTGGGTCAACAAATGATCAACACAATGATCACCAGGATAGACGATCAAATAAATGATCCTATCACAAATAATCAACACAATGATCATTTCAGCATCACTCAGCATGTCACATTACCAAATTGGGAATATATTGCTGATAACTTCAACTATATAACCTCTGAGCTCGTACGTTTCAGAGAAGGGTGTTAAGCTAAAAGAATAAATTCTCCGCCACCACAGAAATATATTTGAAAGAAATCGGCTTTATAACTCAATTTGTAATGTCAGACACACAATCCATACAAGTCTGTTCTGGGCTCGAACAGAACCGAAGGCACTTACAAAGAAGTCCTTGCAATCCGGATATTCACTAATCACGTTCGGACTTCCCATCACATATGGAGTCTCTATACCGGGGACCAGTCGATGCAAAGACATTCGACAAGAAACCCTTTCGTTTTCGAAAATATCCGGTCTTCAACACCGGTCTTCGAATGCAATTCATAACGACGTATCACATATTCGGAATGGGTTATACGACCCCATGGTCCTTTCCCGGTTAACCCGAATAGTGAGCGCTTATTTTTAAAAAAAAAATAAGTGTGGCATTCAATTTCAAACAAATTTACAACAAATACCTTTCAAAGGTAAATATTGATAGTCGGTTATTGAACTATCAATAGATATGCACAACATCACCAGAATCCAAATAATTTTCCCAATTATTTATTTTCCAAAATATCCTTAGAAGATATAAACTTTCCATACTTAAAAAAATAAATCAATATTTATTTTTAAACCTATTTTCCAAATTTTCTTTATAAATTCCATATTGAATTTATATTCCCAAAATATTTATGAATATTTGATTTCAAATATTCATTTTCAATTTATCTTCAAAAAGATAAATTTTCAAAATATTCACTTTATATCGGAAAACAATTCCATACTTATTTATTTATAAGTAATTCACAAATCTTTTTATTTTCAACCTTTGGAAATATTCAATATACTTAAATCGAGATTAAGTATATATATATTTCATTCTTTAAGGAAATCATTCTCTTAAACATATTTATTTGGGCCAAAACGAATGTTGCGTAAAACATCGTTACGACAACCCAAAATCACTAGTATAGGGATTCGAAATTAAAATAGATATATAAATCCCAATACTATATAAAACATTTCCTTTCGGAAATCATCTATTATAACAACAGTGTTATAATCTACCATTTCCTTTTATTTCTCGAAAACATCTATTTCAACAATAAATGTTGAAATCTATGATTTCAAATCTCAACATATTTTAAAACATCATTAGATCGTTTTAATTCTATTTCAAACATCACTTCCAAAATAATTTCTTTAACATAGTATTCACTATTCAAAAACGTGAATATTCTTTGTTAATAAATTTCATCACTTCTATTCATTTTATTTTAAAGGATCATTCACTGTCTAAAACATGAATATAACTCCATTAATAAATTACAACAATTCTACTTATCAAAATAAGTCATTTCGAATTTATAAAACAACGTTTATAAATTCTATCTCTATTTATTTTATATCAACTCCTTTTATAAATTCCTTTATAAATCTATTCAATTTTATATCTCGATGATATACTACGATTCCATATTATAAGTTAAATACTTATAATTTATTGGTTTACAAAATCGTTCCTTTAAACTCTCCAAATTTATAAATCTTATACCTTCTAAGATTTATTTATTTACCCAAATCCATTCCTTTAATAACTTTATAAATTTTATAAACCTACTGCTTATAAAATTCCATTTATAATTTCACTGTTTATAATTCTATAAAGTTCATTCATTTATGAATTTCATTCACAATTCATTCTAACTCTTATAAAACTTCGTTTTATAATTCCAATATTTTTAATTTACAAATATCCGTTTGTAAATCTTTTTTTTTTATATAAAACAATTGATATTACTATTTTCAAAACGTCTTTAAACTCTTTTATAATTTCATCATCTTGATTTATAAAATAATCCAATTTTACAAATCCTATATTTAAACTTTTTACAATAGATTCAAAAATCCTAGTTTAAACTATTTTATAAAATCATTAATCCCATATTTTCAAAAATCAACTTTTAACTATTTTTTTCTCAAAAATATAATTTTTATAACATCAAAATTATAACGTTTATTTCTTTAGAATGAATCAATTCTAAAAATATTTATAAAGCGTATATTTTCAAAATTACTTTAGAAATCTCTTAAAATAAAAATCGTTATTTTTAAACTTCAAAAATGGGATCTGATGATGCAACACATCAATTAGTCAATCACGACCTTTCAATATCATATATCATTCCATGATAAACAATCAAATATCACAATATATGAAATCAAATAAATATTTGTGAGGAATCCAGTTGGATCCCTCCAACCTGTTTCCCTGCGTCCACAGACATTAGCACAATACCATTCCGTTTCAAGACGGAATATCGCGGTATATGGGATTTTATAAATATATATCCGCTTACTAACGGCGTATAGGGTCTCATCCGCTAAAAGAAAATGCGGGAAATCAATCAACTGCAATATATACATATGCCAATATATATATATTGCTATATATATAATATAATACCAATTCCACTTCGAGGTGGAATATCGCGGTATACGTGTGTACTAAATAACCTCCGCTTACTAACGGCGTATAGGTTCTATTCACATCCAATATATATATAATAATCATCATTCAAGCATTCAATCAACACAGTCAAGCAAATTTTAAAGCTAACTATTTAAAATTCAAATAAATCCTTTAGAGTGAGAAGTTCTCACCTTTGCTTTTATTAGCAATCCATTTCCTTCTTGACTTGATTTTCTCGATTTATACCTAGTATAAATATTTACACAATTTATTAATATTCAATATAAATCGAATAATTAATTTTCCATTTGATAGTTTTATTTAATTTGGCTAAGGATTTGGGTTTACTAAAAATTTATTCTTAACATAATAATTCGAACAAATCGAATAATTTATTTCTTTGAAATAGATTTAACTAATTAATTATTTAATTTTAAACTATTCTTCCTTTAATAGATTCAATTAACTTACCCTTTAATTAATTTTATTCAACTAATTATTTCATCTCAAGTTAATGATTTTTTTATTTTTTTTAAGCTAAAAATTAAAGATTCAAACTGATTTTCTTTTTAAAATAATTCTAACATTTTGCTTATATAAATTTCTTCAATCTTTTAAAATTCCTTTGCTAATAAATTATTTTAACTAAAAATTTAATTTAATTGACCAAACTCACTTTCAATAAAATTATCTAATCGAAGAATTAAATCTTAAACTAGAATTCCTTTAATTTATTTATCCAATAAATTAAATTCCTATTAGGTAAATTAAATTAGCCAATGATTTTATTAATATTCGAATTAAATCGAACTATTCAATTTTCGTCCTTGATTGTTTAATTAATCAATAGTTTTATTTAAACCAATCACTTCTTAAATAAATTTATTTTAACTTAATATTTTACTTTTAAAATGATTCTAACTAGAAATTTCCAATTGAACTTAATTTCCTTTTTTATAAATTTTAAATCAACTAATTTTTTTTTCTTAAATAAAAATATATTTCCTTTTATAAATCATTTCACTTAATAAATTGAATTTCCATTCATAGTAACTATTTGATTTAGAAATAAATTCCCCTTTGAAACTAAAATTCCTATTCAACTAATAATTTAGTTTTAAACTAAATTTTCTTCTTTAATAGATTTAATTAACTTTCCAAAATATTTATATGTATAAAATTTCTGTTTTATAATTTACTGTTATCATTTTATTTACTCTAAACACTTTTGTCTAAACTTCATATATATATTAAATTCAATTAGCTATCATAAATTTTTTTCCTTTAAATTCTATTTTAATAACTAACTGTAAAATTTAATTAAATTTTTTTTTTCTGTAAGTAAAAAAAAAATGAAACTGCATTTTTATTGATTGCTAAAATATACCTTCACTGTAAGTATTAAAAAAAGAAAAATTATTAAATAAATTATTAAACTGCATTTTAACTGTAAGTATAAAAAAAGTTATTAAATAAATTATTACCTTCACTGACGAACATCAATTTTGATTTCGAGTCGCAGTCGCCATCGCCGCTTGAAGGCGAACCCCCCCAACAATCGAAACCCTCAATCACGCGCGTGCCACCTCATCACCACCGGCCTCGTTGCCTCGACGCCGTCGCGCCCTCGCGCTCGAACCACGCGCTTCATCGCGATGCCGCGCTTCAAATCGCGCGCGCTTCACTGTCGCGCGCTCGAGCTCAGCAACGCCGACCCCCTTATCGCGCGCGGCCCCCCCTACGCGCCTCACTAGAACCCCTTGCGCGCCTCCTTCCATCGCGTCGCCCTCCCCAGGCTACGGCCATTTTTTTTTTTTATTGAGTGTCGTTCGAATGAATTTGGGGGAAGAAAATAGAAGAGGGGGAAGAAGGAAACGACATCGGCCATTTTTTTCAAATTGAACGAGAAAATCTTTTTCTCTGATAATAAATGCAGACGCCATTGTTTTAAGGACGAGAGATCGTGCCCTTGCAGATGAAATCGCGTGATTTTAGGCGTAAGGTTAGGAAGATAACGTGCGTTTGTTAATTAATTAAATTTAAATTCAAGTTTAAATCGAATTTAATTTCAACGCGTTTAATCGCCGTGTGCTCACATATCAACTCCTAAAAATACGAAATTTGAAATCCGGCAATAATTCAATATTACGGACCCAATGGAACTGGTTTCGTCGTATTCCGAGACTGTGCCTCGGACGGCTATTTTAAATATCGATTCAAACGATATATTTCAAAACTGAACAATTCACTTTCAAATTAAATTCTGAAGCTTCGATTACCTTCAGTACTAGAAATATGAATTTTACAAGCCTTTGAAATATTTTTAATTGGCTTAAGAATTAAAGATTCAAATTTTTATTCAACTTTCTATAGATTAAATTCTATTATTAAATCGTCAAATTCAAAGTTATATTGAAAATTCAATCCAAACCATCATTCAAATATTTAAAATTAATTAAATATTCTCAAATTAAATTGTTTAAAATTCTGGGTCGTTACAGTTACTGCACTCATATTTATTTTTGTTGATTTAACTTACATAAGATCTTTTAGTTCTGACTCGAGTGTTTTGTCTTTTCAATTCACTCGGGTCAGTCAGAGCGTTTCAGGATTTGAAGATTTTTATTCTGGAGGACGAAGACGAAGATTTGTAATACTATTATCTACTATATTATTCCACCACACCATTTAATTCCGCTGCATTAATTATTATTATCTGGTATGTGTACTCTGATATTGTATTGTATAAGTACAGAAAATCGAATATTTTGTAAAGCAATTTCATGAACTGTATATTTGATTATTATATTTTATCGTTCCGCTGCAAGATTCTGTTTTGTTTTATTTCTTCCTTCCTTTTCTTATTTAGCCCATAACAATCCGCCCTTCCGTATGGTTTTGAATTGGCACGTGTGTCGATTTAAAGCGCGCGAAAAGGCGGGACGTTACAACAGGGTAGTTTATGAATTTATTAAATTCGATAAGATAAGTATACATTCTGGATAAAGAGATTTTGTAACGACCCGTAAATTTCGACAATTAAATTTTTTAATTTAATGGGATTTTGTGATTTAATTTTTAGTAGAAATAATAAAGGTGATAAATTAATGTTGGAATGAACGCTAAATTAAATATAGCAATGGTAATTAAAACCTATTTATAGTAATTTGAATAAATTCAAATGAATTTAGCAGCGAAAAGATTTTTATCTGGATATAATTGAATATGAAGAGTATAGGGTAGGCATTGAATTAGTTAATGTAAGAACGCGTTGTTGCAGTAATTGATTGTAATAATATGGGATAAACTGAAATGTGATAAAATTAATGTTAATACGAAATATGATGGGTGTTATACAGGAATGAATAAAAAGTTTGAAACCAAATAAATTATGGAAAACATTTAAAAGTAATCAATGTATATATTAGGCAATTGACAATTTATGGATTTGTTAAGATTACAAAGTTAAAATTGAGGGTAGATAGGGATATTTGGTAATTAATTAAAGTAAGAAAGAAATGAAAATGGTATACCTTGGTTACAAAATTTATTTACGGAAGTGATGAAGATATGAATTAATTAATGTACGAATTATTTTATAATGGGATAAAACGTAAATTAATGTAATAAATATATTTCAGGTTGACAAGTATTCATAATGGTTGTGTTGATGTTAAACGTTGCTTTAATGATTATTGATAAAGTAACGGAAGTGTAAATGAAAACTTAATAAAAACATAAATTTATTTTAAGGAAACAAGAGATATATTGTACAAATTGATGAATTAGTATAAATTTAATGGTAATTGGAAAATTAAGGAAATATGTTAATATAAGTTAATTATTAATAACTTGAAAGGTATTCCAACCAATTTAAGTTAAATGTTACACTTGGTTATAAATTGAATATAAGAGAACTAATATACATATTGGATAAATTTTTGAAATAGTTTGAAATATATGGTAATTGAGTAAAACCAGTGTTATGTAAGTAATTATAATATTGATTTGTAAATAATGAACCTATAAAGGTGTGATTAAGAGTTCATGACAATAATTTTTGTACGTTACTTATTTTATTTGTTTGATAAGTTTAATTTGAGTTCAATTTCAATTAATTCACTAAATTATTGCAGTTAATGTGGAATAAATTGGTAAGTGAAGAATGTTGAATTCAATAAGATGTAACCAAGGTAAAATTCCATTCATAATATGATAGTTAATGTAATAAAAAGAATGAAACCGAGATGAAATAATTAATTGAGATTTTTAAATTTTAATTAATGAGTAAAATTGACAAAATTTCCAATATAATTGAAATACAGTAATTAATGCAAATTAAAGATAAAGATTGAGAAATATTTATATAGTAATTTTAAATCCAATGGTAAACCCTTCTATTTGAAATTTATGAAGGGAATAATTATGAATTAATTCAATTTAATGGAAATTTTATCTATTATTTGAATTTTATGAAACTGAAGATTTATATTGATTAATCTTTAATAAATTAACATTTAAAAATTGTTAAATCATTGTAAATGTTTGAGAATTATAAAGTGATAAAGATTGCAAATTTCAGAATTTAAACGCAAATTTGATTTAATTAATTTATTTCAAATTTATTTAATTAATGAAAAAATAGCCATTTTGGCCACTCATTCGGATTTCGATGAAACAAGTTTCATCGGATCCGTAACGGTGAATTATAATAGTGTTTCAAGTTTCGTAGCGATCGGACTTGTCGTTTGATCGTACGGACTCGAAACGCGTTGAAATTTATGCAATTGAAATCAATGAAATCAATTTGGAAAATATTATTTTCAGCATAACTTCTTCATACGATGGAATTTGGACGTGATACTTTTTCCATCGCGTTCATAATATTTTAAAACACCTATTTTGATATATGGGTTTACCCAATTTCGTTCCGGGGTCAGAACGGGCTTTTTGGGCCACGTTAGCGTTAGCGCATATATCTATCAACCCGATCCATATATTTTATTTCAATTTGCCTATAAATACCGTGCTTAACCCTAGCCTCCGCCTATTCTCATTTATCTGCGCGTAAAATTTCATCAGCTCATCTTCTTCTTCAATGGATGCAAACCATAGATCCAGTTACAATCCAAAATCAAAGTCAAAAATTCAAAGTCCTTTGAAAATTTTGGAAAAAATATATGTTGCAGCTCTCGACTGGAGTAATTCACTGGTAGTGTTCATTTTTCAATTCAAGTTATCGTTTGCTCTAAAATTAAAGGTTTATCCACGGCCGTTCTTCATCGCCGCGACAAAAATCGTCGGATCGAGAAACCCTTTCTGGGTTTCGGAGAGGAAGCCGAGGGGAGTTCATCGGCGGTGTTCGTTTGGCGATTCAACGGTCAGATTGGGCGCAACAATTCGATTAGGTTTTTAAGTATAGGCGGCGGCTGCCTGGGTTTGAGTCGTAATGGCCGGCCGTGGTTCGTCGTGGAGGTCGTGGGATAGTGGCGCGACACTTGGGGTGGACCGCGAGGGCAAGGAGTTGGACGGCGTCAGATGTGACGGTGGGGTGATTGATGCGAGCGAACGATGCCTGGAGATGGTAGGGTTTCCTGGAACCAAAGTCGCGTGCGCATGATGTGACGACCGCCCATGACTCCCGTACGAAAACAAGGAAAAGGTGCGCTGAAAGGTGTGCCAGGCAGCCATGGACAATAGTCAGGGTAAGGTAAAACAGAATAGTCTATCGTATTACTCACAGCGCATGGATAAAATACAATAGAAAAATATACATAGTGAAGCTCCACAGAACGGAGTCATATAAACTCATAATAGTTTTTATACAATCATCTGAATAGTCAATACATCAAGCCTCACTACATAACACTCAGAGTATCAAACAAACAGTGGAACATCCAGTACATATAGTAAGAAAACAATATGCAAAAGCCTCCATCTCGTCTTCGTCATCAACAGCGTTGGTAGCCAAGAACAGCACCTGTCACCTGCTACCTAGTCTGCTCATCCCAACATGGATGAACAGCCCAAGGTAATAAGAGTTAAACATAAAACCTTGAGTCAGACAACAGTCTTAGTGAGCAGTAAATCAACTATCAAACATACCAAAAGAGCATAAAGGGTAAAAGGAATAGGAACTCAACCATCCCACTCCACCTCATTCCACAGTGATAGCCCCCAGACCCTCTAAGCATAAACAAACATAGCAAAGCAGACAATTTAAGTAAAGCAATTATCACTCGAGTCAAGGTCGATGTTTTTCAAATACAAACCCCCAAGGCCTAAACCAAGATTAGATAAGCACCCAGAAAACATCGCTCTTGAGATCGAATGATGGTGCAACCAAACATCCATGACTCTGGCTATCACTGTTATCATTGCTTTGATATCACCGTTAATTGAATGACCGACACCTTCTTTCAGCCGTCCGTCAAGGGCTAATGGCAACCCCGGTTCTAGACATAACTCCGCACGTCGTCATGACCCGTGCCTAGGACTATCGCATCTGCCCAGAGTACTAGCACGTCATCGTGACCCGTGCTTGGAACGTCATCGTGACCCGTCCTAACGTACTCTTGCTTTGAGCATGCTAGAACCTTCAACAATGATAAAATCTCAGCCTTCTAGTCATCCTCCTTGACGACTATTCCCACACTAGCTCAAGCGCCTCTCAAGCTAACCATTATCCACAAACTCGGACCGCATCACCGAGTTATCAACATACTTGGGATGATCCCGTCTGGATTAAACCAAGGCTTTCACACATCATGCTTTGCTTCAACGCATCATAGCAAAGTCCCATCTCAACATCATGGTTTGCCCCATCGCATCATGGCAAAGTCCCATCTCAACATCATCAAATCTATCCATATGAGCTTCAACATCCGCTTCATATGCCACAGGCAGCTTTCCTTATTCAAGAGCCTTTCCACTTAGCTTTTGAATTATCTTCGACCAACTTGTCCAAATCAAGTTATCAATCAACTAATCAATCAAATCAAACATTAATCCAAGTAATCAATCATTCAAACAAGATCTAAATAAACAATTATAACAATAATGGCAATTTCGTAAATAAAGAGTCCAAATCTAACATGCATTCTATCAAGCATGAATTATGAACAATATTTCTACAACTTGATGAATGAACTTGCATAAGTTAACATATAGTAAAATAGGTGTTGAATCATCATTAACCATAGATCTACATGCAGACTTAAGAAAATGCACGAAATCACTATCTTTAACACATAAACAAACCACCGATCCAATATACTCCTTTGGGTCCGTGTGAGAGATAACCACCACTCACCGAATCACCTAAACACCTCAAAAACAACCAACTCCAGATCTGGACAGCAAAGAATCAAGGTTGATCCTCCAAAGCTCCGCTTCAAACGATGAAATCTCTCTTCAATGGATGGAGATCTTCAACTTTGGCTCTTGGATCTTCGATTTGATCTTCAATTTAGATGGAAGGAATCACTAGATTAGAGTGGAGAAAAGAAGTGAAGAAGTGTTGTAGTTGAGCTCTCAAAATGGCAACACTTCGTCGCTTTAAAATCTGGTGCCAAAAAGTGAACCAAACCCCTCTATTTATAGGCTGGAAATCCTTAGGTCGCCGCCCCCTTAGGTCGTCCACGACCTAACTCTTAAGTCGTTCGCGACTTAGCGACATAAGCCTCCACGCAACCTATCACTCAACACAACTGCGCGACCTAACGACATGGCCGACCTAACACTCATGCGACCTAGCGACTTAACTAGTATGCGACTTAGCAAATGCCGCGACCTAACCAAACCCAGGCCACACGACTTAACTATGTCACGACCTAACACTGCAACGACCTAAAGCCCAGCCGACCTAAAGACTTAGCATCATAGCCGCCTCAACGACCCAACACATTCCACGACCTAACGACTCATCATTTATACCAGAACAACTTAAGCCTTAGGTCGTTCACGACCTAAGTACAACACAGCTAAATCTTAGGTCGCTCCATTCCTTATACGACCTAAGCCCCAATACAACCCAACTATACTAAGTCGCACGAACGACCTTCTTACCTTAAGCCGTTCACCCTTAAGTCGTTAACCTACCTAGGTCGACCAAATCTTAACTCGCTAACTCGCTAGCTCCACTAACCCGCTCACTGTACTTAACTCGCCTGGTCTCTTAAGTCGCTAGCTACTAGGTCGTACTGTTTTAAGTTGCTCTGCCTCCTTAACTCGCTCCCACGACCTAAATCTTATGCGACTTAACTCCTACACCACCTAACTCTTAAGTCGCTCAACATACTTAGGCCGTTACATCTATAGGTCGCTCCTCTCAACCTAACTCTCATACGACCCAAGCTACCCACGACTTAAGCACCACACGAGTTAACCTTTATACGACATAAGCTTTGGTCGACTCAAACTCTAAACGACTTAACAACAATACTAACGACTCGATGGCATCTATTTTACGATTTATCGACACGTAAAATACGGGTCGTTACATTCTCTCCCCCTTAGGAATTTCGCCCCCGAAATTCCAAACAAACAAGAGCAACCAAAGTTATTGCGCATGCCTACCATCCATAGCAATCAACAAACCATGCATCCAATTACTAGCCTAGCATGCAGAATTCTTAGACTAGAACAAGCTACAAATTCATGAGATGTCACGACACCTTAGGGCCATAGCTTGAAGAGTTCAGGATGAGCTGCCTTCATCCTCTCTTCCTCCTCCCATGTATAGTCGTTAACATCATCACTCCATTGTATCTTGAGCAACGTAATCATCTTCCTCCTAAGCTGTTTCGTGTCGGTTCCAAAAACACGAAGCGGCTTACGAGGTCTCGTAACAACTGGATCAACTTCTAAATCTTCATAGCTATCAGCAGAAACCACTGTATTCGAGTCGTGCATATACTTCCGTAGATAAGATACATGAAAAACATTGTGCATACCCGCCATCTTTTCGGGTAACTCCAATTTATAGGCGAGCTTTCCAATTCGCTCGATGATCGGGAATGGTCCAATAAATCTTGGAGTCAACTTTCCTTTCTTCCCGAATCGAATAACATTCTTCAGTGGAGAAATCTTCACAAAAACCATATCACCTATGTCGACTTCCAAATCCTTACGACGCTTATCGGCATAACTTTTCTGACGATCTTGGGCTGCCTTCATTCGTTGCCGAATGATCTCTATACAATCCGTAGTCTGTCGAATCATTTCGGGCCCAAGTATCAACTTTTCTCCAGTTTCCAACCAACATGTCGGAGAGTTACACGGTCTTCCATACAATGCCTCATATGGTGCCATACCAATACTGGATTGATAACTGTTATTATACGCAAATTCCACCAAATGAAGATGATCTTCCCATGAGCCTCTGAAGTCCAAAACACATGTTCTGAGAAGATCTTCCAAAACTCGGTTGACTCTCTCAGTCTGACCATCTGTTTGGGGATGATAAGCTATACTCAAACACAACTCAGTTCCCAAAACTTCCTGGAAGCTCTTCCAAAATCCACTAGTGAACAATGGGTCTCGATCGCTCACTATACTCTTCGGAATACCATGGAATCGAACTATCCACCTAACATACAACTCAGCCAACTTCGATGCAGTCCTAGTTGATCGAACAGGAATAAATCTTGCACTCTTAGTCAAACGATCTACAATGACCCAAAACCCTTCATTTCCTGCCCTGGTTCTAGGTAGACCATCGATAAAATCCATCGATATCTGCTCCCACTTCCATGTAGGAACTTCTAACGGTTGAAGCAATCCACTTGGCTTCTTCTGTTCAGCTTTTACCAAATGGCAGTTCATACATTTGGAAATAAAATTTCCAACATCCTTCTTCATACCTTCCAAGCAGTAAGTCCTTTTCATATCCCGATACATCTTATTTCCACCTGGATGAATTGTCAACTTCGAGTGATGACTTTCCTTTAGAACTTCATCTCTCAATTCATCTATATCGGGAACAACTAGTCGTCCTTGCTTCCGAAGCCAACCCTCTCGATCGACTTCAAATCCTTTATCCTTTTCTAGATTCAATCCAGATTCCAAATCGCGGATAATCTTGACAAGCTTATCATCTCGCTTTTGGCTCTCGCCAATTCTTTCCATAAGAGTAGGTCTTATTGATAAGTTTGCCAACATCTCAGGTTCCAATTCACATCTGGGCCTGAAGTCAAATCCAGCCAAATACTCGAGACTCTTCCATTCTGAAAACATGGCTCCCAATCATGCATGTCTTCGACTTAACGCATCTGCCACTGCGTTACCTTTTCCCGGAGTATAGGCTATACCAAAATCATATCATGCTAAGAACTCTAGCCACCGTTGCTGTCGAAGATTCAAATCCTTTTGGGAGAAAAGATACCTCAATGACTTATGATCCGTAAACAACTCGAATCGAACTCCCAATAGGTAATGTCTCCACATCTTCAAAGAAAATACAATCGCCGCTAACTCCAAATCATGAGTCGGATAATTCCTTTCATGCGGCTTCAGTTGTCGACTTGCATATGCAACAACTTTATCCTTCTGCATTAGCACTGCTCCAAGTCCAGTGCCACATGCATCGGTGTAAACCACCATCTCATCATTTCCACTTGGAATGGTCAAAACAGGAGCACTTGTCAGTCGCTTTTTCAGGATTCCGAAAGCTTGCTCACACTTATCATCCCATCTAAATACCTGATTCTTTTTCGTCAATCCTGTCAATGGTGCAGCTATCTTGGAAAAGTCCTTGATAAACCGACGATAATATCCTGCTAATCCAAGAAAACTTCTCACATCGGATGCATTCTTAGGTCTAACCCAATCCTGAATTGCTGCCACCTTAGCGGAATCAACCGCTATTCCATTTCCAGAAATAACATGGCCTAAGAACCTCACTTCACTTTTTCAGAAGTGACACTTCGAAAACTTAGCCTTCAGCTGATGTTTCCGCAAGATTTCCAAAACAATACGCAAGTGCATCTTGTGCTCTTCTTCAGTTCTGGAATAAATCAGAATATCATCCACGAACACAAGTACGAACTTGTTCAACTGATCTCTGAATACTCTATTCATAAGATCCACAAAATATGCTGGTGCATTGGTCAATCCAAACGGCATTACCAGCCACTCATAAAAACTGGATGGTGTCCTAAAAGCAGTCTTCGGCACACTATCCTTAGCCACTCTCAACTGGTGAAATTCCGTTGCCAAATCCATCTGAGAAAACACCTTAGCTTCGTGAAGCTGATCAAACAAGTCATCTATTCTCGGCAATGGATACTTGTTCTTCTTAGTCACTTTATTCAGCTCACGATAATCCACACACAACCTCAACGATCCATCCGCTTTGGTTGCGAACACAACTGGTGCACCCCATTCCGACACGCTACGCCGAATGAATCCTTTCCGTAAAAGGTCATCAACTTGCACCTTTAACTCTTGCTACTCCCTAGGCGCCATCCGCCTAAGAGGCATCACAACAGGTCTGGCTCCCTCAACTAGATCGATACGAAACTCGATCTCCCTATGCGGCGGTAACCCTTTGACTTCGTCAAAGACATCCTCAAATCCATTCATAATAGGCACCGATGACAGTCCATCCCGTGGAACAACCAGCGAATACATTAAGCTCATGAAGACGCCTTCCTCATGCTTACATTGTATCATAACCTTTCGCCTCTCCACATTCTCGACTGTCACCTCCAGCCTCTCACAATCAATCCTTGCCGCATACTTCCTAAGCCAGTCCATACCCAAAATAATTCCGAACCCCGCAAAGTTCAGAACAAAACAGTCACAAACAAAAGAGCAATCATGACTCGATACAACTAGACCACGGCATACCATACACAAACAAGACGAACCCCCAACTGGATTAGTCACAACCAATGGTCTATCAACAATATCCGGTTCCAAACCCAACCGGCCTACCAGTTCATTACAAACAAACGAATGCGACGCCCCAGTATCAAACAATACTCTAACTGGAACACCACATATGGAAAGAGTACCTTGAACCACCACACTCTTCCCTTTCTCTTCCGCAGTAGGAGCTTTCAAAGATGATGGAACAGCCCCCAAAGAATAAGCTTGCACAATCTGCTTATCTTTCCTCGGTTCTTTACAGTCCTTCCTGATATGCCCCAGCTTATCATAGTTGTGGCACTTCAACTGCACCTTTGGATTCTTGCAATCCCTAGAGAAATGACCCTTCTGCCGACAATTGTAGCAGATCACTTCACCCTTTGGCTTTTTCTGGCCATCCCTACCCTTCTGCTGCTGCTGCTTCCTCTTCTTGTTTCCATTTTGCTCCTTGGTCACAGCAACAACAGATCCTTCCTTAGGAAACAAATTCTCATGCCTGAGAGCTTTCTCCACAAGCTTCTCAAATGGATCGTCCAAATGATCCACCAATTGTCTCCCAAGATAACTATCCAAGCCTGTCACAAACTTCTCATTCTTCTGACAGGGAGAATCAATATACGACCGAGCATACTTGGACAAAGCTTCAAACTCAGAAACGTACTCAAGAACTGGTCTTCCACCTTGCTTGAGTTCCACAAACTTCTTGAACAGAACAGATTTCTGAGCCGTAGAAATGAACTTAGCTTCAAATCTAACTTGGAATTGCTCCCAAGTGATCTCTTCCTCTGGAGTATCAATGGTGATAGAGTTCCACCAATCAGAAGCTCTCCCTTGAAGCTGTCTTAATGCAAGCTTCCTCTTAGTTGCATCCTCAATTCCCAAATAGCCAAAGATCCTTCTACAAGCATCAATCCATCTCTGAACATCAACGATTGATTCTGTTCCCAAGAAAACCTTCCCTCCAAGAGCAGTATAGTCCTTGCACAGCTTAGCAAAATCTACTGGTTTTGGAGCTTGAACTTGAACTCCAACATCTACTGATGATCCTGAAGTTGGTATCCTTCTCATGATCGAAGTCATCATAGCTTCGAACATTGCAGCATAGTCAGTAGCTCCCCCAATAGCACGACTTTCCCTAGCAGCTTGTCTCTCACTTCGACTCATCCTTAATATCTATAAAAAGAATGATTAGAACACCTTGAGAAACAACTACATAAGGAGTTCAAATCCTTCTAAGCTACTATATTATATATAGTAATCATCCATCAAAATACAATTACGTCTCTCTTACGTAGTTACGTCAGCGAGCGAGCGTTGGCTAAATCGATTAACCAAAGCTCTGATACCAAATGTGACGACCGCCCATGACTCCCGCACGAAAACAAGGAAAAGGTGCGCTGAAAGGTGTGCCAGGCAGCCATGGACGATAGTCAGGGTAAGGTAAAACAGAATAGTCTATCGTATTACTCACAGCGCATGGATAAAATGCAAGAGAAAAGTATACATAGTGAAGCTCCACAGAACGGAGTCATATAAACTCATAATAGTTTTTATACAATCATCTGAATAGTCAATACATCAAGCCTCACTACATAACACTCAGAGTATCAAACAAACAGCGGAACATCCAGTACATATAGTAAGAAAACAATATTCAAAAGCCTCCAGCTCGTCTTCGTCATCAACAGCGTTGGTAGCCAAGAACAGCACCTGTCACCTGCTACCTAGTCTGCCCATCCCAACATGGATGAACAGCCCAAGGTAATAAGAGTTAAACATAAAACCTTGAGTCAGACAACAGTCTTAGTGAGCAGTAAATCAACTATCAAACATACCAAAAGAGCATAAAGGGTAAAAGGAATAGGAACTCAACCATCCCACTCCACCTCATTCCACAGTGATAGCCCCCAGACCCTCTAAGCATAAACAAACATAGCAAAGCAGACAATTTAAGTAAAGCAATTATCACTCGAGTCAAGGTCGATGTTTTTCAAGTACAAACCCCCAAGGCCTAAACCAAGATCAGATAAGCACCCAGAAAACATCGCTCTTGAGATCGAATGATGGTGCAACCAAACATCCATGACTCTGGCTATCACTGTTATCATTGCTTTGATATCACCGTTAATTGAATGACCGGCACCTTCTTTCAGCCGTCCGTCAAGGGCTAATGGCAACCCCGGTTCTAGACATAACTCTGCACGTTGTCATGACCCGTGCCTAGGACTATCGCATCTGCCCAGAGTACTAGCACGTCATCGTGACCCGTGCTTGGAACGTCATCGTGACCCGTCCCAACGTACTCTTTCTTTGAGCATGCTAGAACCTTCAACAACGATAAAATCTCAGCCTTCTAGTCATCCTCCTTGACGACTATTCCCACACTAGCTCAAGCGCCTCTCAAGCTAACCATTATCCACAAACTCGGACCGCATCACCGAGTTATCAACATGCTTGGGATGATCCCGTCTGGATTAAACCAAGTCTTTCACACATCATGCTTTGCTTCAACGCATCATAGCAAAGTCCCATCTCAACATCATGGTATGCCCCATCGCATCATGGCAAAGTCCCATCTCAACATCATCAAATCTATCCATATGAGCTTCAACATCCGCTTCATATGCCACAGGCAGCTTTCCTTATTCAAGAGCCTTTCCACTTAGCTTTTGAATCATCTTCGACCAACTTGTCCAAATCAAGTTATCAATCAACTAATCAATCAAATCAAACATTAATCCAAGTAATCAATCATTCAAACAAGATCTAAATAAACAATTATAACAATAATGGCAATTTCGTAAATAAAGAGTCCAAATCTAACATGCATTCTATCAAGCATGAATTATGAACAATATTTCTACAACTTGATGAATGAACTTGCATAATTTAACATATAGTAAAATAGGTGTTGAATCATCATTAACCATAGATCTACATGCAGACTTAAGAAAATGCACGAAATCACTATCTTTAACACATAAACAAACCACCGATCCAATATACTCCTTTGGGTCCGTGTGAGAGATAACCACCACTCACCGAATCACCTAAACACCTCAAAAACAACCAACTCCAGATCTGGACAGCAAAGAATCAAGGTTGATCCTCCAAAGCTCCGCTTCAAACGATGAAATCTCTCTTCAATGGATGGAGATCTTCAACTTTGGCTCTAGGATCTTCGATTTGATCTTCAATTTAGATGGAAGGAATCACTAGATTAGAGTGGAGAAAAGAAGTGAAGAAGTGTTGTAGTTGAGCTCTCAAAATGGCAGCACTTCGTCGCTTCAAAATCCGGTGCCAAAAAGTGAACCAAACCCCTCTATTTATAGGCTGGAAATCCTTAGGTCGTCGCCCCCTTAGGTCGTCCACGACCTAACTCTTAAGTCGTTCGCGACTTAGCGACATAAGCCTCCACGCGACCTATCACTCAACACAACTGCGCGACCTAACGACATGGCCGACCTAACACTCATGCGACCTAGCGACTTAACTAGTATGCGACTTAGCAAATGCCGCGACCTAACCAAACCCCGGCCACACAACTTAACTATGTAACGACCTAACACTGCAATGACCTAAAGCCCTGCCGACCTAAAGAATTAGCATCATAGCCGCCTCAACGACCCAACACATTCCGCGACCTAACGACTCATCACTTATACCAGAACAACTTAAGCCTTAGGTCGTTCACGACCTAAGTACAACACAGCTAAATCTTAGGTCGCTCCATTCCTTATACGACCTAAGCCCCAATACGGCCCAACTATACTAAGTCGCACGAACGACCTTCTTACCTTAAGCCGTTCACCCTTAAGTCGTTAACCTACCTAGGTCGACCAAATCTTAACCCGCTAACTCGCTAGCTCCACTAACCCGCTCATTGTACTTAACTCGCCTGGTCTCTTAAGTTGCTAGCTACTAGGTCGTACTGTTTTAAGTCGCTCTGCCTCCTTAACTCGCTCCCACGACCTAAATCCTATGCGACTTAACTCCTACACCACCTAACTCTTAAGTCGCTCAACATACTTAGGCCGTTACATCTATAGGTCGCTCCTCTCAACCTAACTCTCATACGACCCAAGCTACCCACGACTTAAGCACCACACGAGTTAACCTTTGTACGACATAAGCTTTGGTCGACTCAAACTCTAAACGACTTAACAACAATACTAACGACTCGATGGCATCTATTTTATGATTTATCGACACGTAAAATACGGGTCGTTACACATGATTCATGTTTCGGTGATGGTGACGTGGCAAGAACAAGTGAGTGAAAGTGTTCTTTTTTTTATTTGATTTCAATCACATTATTTGTTATAACTTTTGCATATGAACTCCGTTTTACACGCTGTTTCTTTTGTTAGGATCGTATTGAAATTCCAGACTTGATGACACTGATTTGGACGAATTCTGAGACGGTCAAATTTTTGGGTTTAAATTGAATTTTAATTCAATTTAAATTCAAAAGGTGAGTGTTTTAACCCACTCACAATTTCTAAAATTTCTTATGTTTGTTAAATTGATTTATGATGTGTTTAGAAATTTATTTATAGCCGTTTGGCATATATTTCATCATTATCTCGGTTAATTTGCATCCATATAATTTACTTGTTATTTAATTCATTTTTCATATAAATTGCTAGTTAAATTTATTTATTATTGCATATAAACTACAGTTAAACAGTTATTTAATTCATTATTGAAAAATTAACTGCCAGTAATTAATTATTATTTATTAATGTGATTGTTTGAATTGGATGATAAATTGATAAATGTTGATGATTGATATGATGGATGAATGGATGTTGTATTTATATTGTATAAAATGCAAGTTATTATGCATTTTCATTTCATTCGGGATTGCGGTTTGAAATGATATACAACCGCATTTTTTTATTTTTAAATTGCGGATTGAAATGATAAATATCTGTATCACTTGACCATAGGATAGAAAATTATATACAGGCACCGAGGTGTATATATATATATATAATTATTTTTGAAATGATTTTCTATGGTTTGGAAAGAATACGGTTTAACAAATATTAAATTTTGATATATATATATATAGTAAAAAAATTTGAATTTAGCTATGCATAAATTTGTTTCGAATTTTAAAATAAGCTAAATAATGAAGTTGATTTCGTTTATATAATATGGTTAAGAATATATTTGAAATTCTATTGTATGTAGAGTTTATAATAACTCAAATAAAAGTAAGGTTGAAGATAAATGTGAATATGATTTGAATTAAAGTATTTAAGAATTTTTCCTCGAAGAATTTGTGTTGAAATGTAAATAAATTAAGATTAAAGGATATGATCTTTTAACTTGATTTTTGATTTGAGGATTTAAATGAATATCAAATTAATTTAAAGAATATTATCAAGTTAATATAATTTAAAGAATATCATGTTATTGAAGTTTAAGGGTTTTACTTAAATAATATTTGTTTTATCAAGTAAATATTTCAAATTTAAATAATAGGAATTTGGATTTGATATATATTAAATTATCAAAGAATCTTTCTTTTTGAAATAGTGGAATATTTAAAGATTGAAATATATGAACTGTAAAGTTTTGAAATATAGAATATTTAAGCTTTGAAATATATGGGAATTAAAATGGTTTACTTGGGGGTTCAAATTGATATTGGGAATTTATTGTGAAATTTGAAGAAGCTATTTTATTATATTAAGTAATATAGTATTTAAAACATTAAGTATTAAAAGTTATGTTTCAAAGATATGGTTTCAAGGTACATATATATATATATATATATATATATGAAAAATATTATGATTTTGGGAAAGAGATATTTATAAAATAAAAACGATATCATATTGATTTGGGTTTTAAAAATATAAATGATATCATATTTATATGGTTTGAAAGAGATATTATATTCTGGTTTTAAAGTATAAATTATTTTGAAAAACCGGGGTGTTATAATAACGATTGGTTGTTGAAGAGACCAGGATTGGAAGTTGTCATACTCTCTGCTAACCCCGAAAACCACTTTACACGGTGGAGATTCCAGAATGAAGTAGGATGGTGGCGGCGTTTCCTTTGAGGTAAATACGTGGACCTAACTCCCGTGAGTTGGCATAAGGTGGCTAAAACAGGAGCGATTCTCGGGCCAAGGGGGTTAGCGCCCTTTATCGGATACTCCTCTTCGATATTTTACTCTAACTTTGGATTGATTCGGTGGCCACTTTTGATTTCTTTGATTTTAGGGGGGAGTTTGTCCGAGGTGGGCGGTAGCTGCGGCTACGCGTTACCACCAGCCCGGATGCATAATTGGTATATCTACCCTGGCATTGCCTAGTTGTACCGTGTCACCTACCTTAGCACGCCTTCTACGAGTTTCTATTTGTGTCATACCTATGGAGTATCCTCTGGTAGCCTCCCGATCAGGAGGTATTACGGTACTGTATAGACTATTGGCATTTTACGTGTTAAGGTGGAAAATGTAAAGCCTTAACGCTATTTAAAAGTAAGTTTATTTTACAATTAGACACTATTATAATAGCGAAATATACTACATAGTAAATAGTTTAACGGATCCTTAGGAGATGTAAATCCTGAGCATCTCTTGAGTTACTGCACTCATATTTATTTCTGTTAATTTAACTTACATAAGATCTTTTAGTTCTAACTCGAGTGTTTTGTCTTTTCAATTCGCTCGGGTCAGTCCGAGCGTTTCAGGATTTCGAAGACCTTTGCTCTGGAGGACGAAGATGGAGATTTATTATTATTATTATTAGTCCACTATACTCATACTATTTCGCTGCATTGTTATCGATATGTGTAACTCTGATAAATGTTGTAAGTATAATCGAATAATTTGTAAAACAGTTTTATAAAATGTATATTTGATTATTATATTTTATCCTTCCGCTGTGAGATTTTGTTTGTTTTTACTTCTTTCTTGTTTTCTTATTTACCCCATAACAATCCGCCCTTCCGTATGGTTTGAATTGGCACGTGTGTCGATTTAAAGCATACGAAAAGGCGGGATGTAACAGATTTAATTTATAAAAATTAAATAAAAATGAGACATGGTGTTTTTAGTGGAAAATAGAGTATTCGGTTGATTGTTTGTTTATTTGATAGTTAAATAAACGACTATCAAATCTGGACCCAAAATATAACTTTTGGAATATCTTGGAGAAATAACAGAATTATATGGTACAGTTACTGTTGAGCAGCTATATTGTACGTATAAACTCGTTTCATTCCTCTAGGACGATGATAAATAAATCCATCCACAAACGGTTAGGAGGTGATCTTCGATCTTATTTTCGTTTTTTTATTTCTTAAAGAACCGGGGTTGAGTTTATCGAGAAATATCGAACGTTGTTTCGAAGAGACCGAGATCGATAAATTATCCGAAAAAACACTTATATCCAACGAGTACGTTTTTGAAAGAAAAACAAGAACATGGAGTCGAAGATGGAGCAGTGAAGTGAAAGGGCTAATCGCTACTAATCCTGAGGATTTTTTCCAAAATGGATGTAGTAGGAGTAGTGCCTTCGGTTCCGTTCGGACCCGGAACGGACTTGTACGGATGAATGCTATCAGTATATTGTCATTGGAGGACAATGAGCATTCTAGGTGAAAATTCCACAAAAGGTAATCGTAGCCTCTAGCCTCATCAATCAGGCATGATTGAAAATCAGGGGGGATGCAGCAAGGCTCAGTGGATAGTACCAAATTTAGGTATGTTTATCACCTTTCTAGATACCCTCGGATGTTATTACTACGATTTATGGAAGGAGCTCGAAAAAGGGTGGGAATACCTGGGGTGATAACATATTCGGTCTATCCAGGTTAAGGATTGTCTGATCTTGTGTTGCAGGGGATCCTGGCATGGTCCTCGGTACGTTGTTCTAGACGTATACTGTAATAGATGGTACTCCAATGCCTAGTCATTCATATGGAATCTGTTCTCAATAAGCGTTGTGCGGTTTTGATTGTAACTAACTATGCTGAAATGTGATATGTAAGCATTTCGGCTATTTGAATAAGTATTTGTACTTAGGCACTATCATAATATCAGAGAATTTGATATGAAATGTTTTGGTTATCGTAAGGTAAAAACCCTTTGTGTTTATTTGTGGTGTGGTCATACGAGATACCTTTGATTTTCAAAGGATTTTGACAACTTTAATAATTCAAATTGAGTGTGTTTTCTCACATTATTTTTCCAGACTGACTCGGGTGTTATGTTATTAAAATGCTAGGGACAGACCGAATATTTACAAATACAAGATAGGATGCTATGGAGCTCTAGAGACGAGCTGGGTGATGAGATGTATTACATATATCTGATTTATATTCCGTTGTGTGTTGTAGGCTATATGTTCAGCTTTTGTGAGGACAAGTTATTATAACTGTCCGATGTCGTGTTATTGATGTGTTGTACTCTGATGATGTAATGTATAAAAATAGTTATAGTTCTTTTTGTATAAAGATCAGTTGATATCTATTATATATTGTTCCACCGCGATTGTGAGATTATATGTTGTTGCTTCTATTTTCTTCTTCTACCTCTATCTTCTTTTCCCTAAGGACCTGGTATTCCCGGCATTCGATTATTTGGTATGTAATATAGTGGAAGTATTTATGTCGGTGTTTGGAAGTCGAAAATCCCGGCCGTCACACTTGTTATTAGAGTTGAAGGTTAAACGAGAGCCTTGGCTTTGGTGGGATTATTTATTAGAGATAGGTTCAATAGCACCCTAGAATGAGTTTGAGTGTATTAATAGATATGAGCGCGTATTTGTTAGTGAATATAAAATTATTTATATTGTGTTGATTGATCTGTTTAGTGGCTTATGGATTCTGTTCAATACGAGTGATTAACGTTATTGATAGGGATCTCTAAGCATTATAATAGAACAATTCGACATGGTATTGTCTTAAAATAGGGCAAATGAAATAATTTTACCTAAATTATTTTTGTATATGAAAGAAATAATTTTTCAGAAATTATTATAGTTATATATGGTGTTCTTGTTTGTTAGGAAATGCAGATACTAAACTATTATCATTGTTGTTGTGGAAATTGAATAAAAGGTTGATATTTTAGTCAACAGTTAAGAAATAAATTCATATAACAAAATGAAATTTGTAAATATAATTTTATAAATGTGATTTATAACTAAAATGGAAAAGAAAATTCCAGAGGAATATTTAAATATGATATTACTTATAAAAAAGATTTATAAAGGATTTAAAAGTTGGAAATTTAAATCCCGTTGGTTTTGAAAATATTTTTCAAAGTTGGGAATAATAGTGATGTTATTTGGAGAATATTTTTGAATTGGAAATGAAATCTATTGAGATTTGGAATAGAAATATTTAAAATTGGTTTTAAAAGGAATAAAGGGAATAAAAGCAATAAACTCACTTCGGTCGCAGGAAAATAATTCAGATGATGATCGCGACATCACCGATATTCATTTTCGAGTTTCCAAGGAGAAATTTCCTACCTTGATGATTTGCATTGGAGTTTTGGTTTGGTAAAACTGACTAGATTTGAAATTCAAATGAATAATTTGATATATCAAAGGATTTTGGATATAATTGATTTCAAAAATAATTTTTAAAATACTTAAGTAATTGTTTAAACTTTGGATTTTGATCTAAAATGTTTTATGGGATATAAATAAGTTAAAAACTTATAAGGATTTGAAATTTGTTCAGAATAAAATTTGACTTAAGAGTTAGATAAAAGTAAGTGTGATAATAAAATAAATTAGTAAAGCAAACCAATTAAATGAATATTAGTAAGTTTGATAACTTAAGAAATTTTGAAATTTGATTTATGGAGTGAGATTTAACTCGAATTAAGTTAAATAAAGAGAATTTTGGAAATTTAGCTTAAGTAGGCTAAATAGAGTTTATTAAGATCGAAAATAAATGTGTGGATGAACAAATTTGTTTAATTTGTAAGTAAATGGAATTGAAATTGAATATTGGAATGATATTTAATTCGATTATGTAAATAAAGCGGAATTGAAGAATTAGTTCGAGTGGATTGAATAAAATAAAGTTTGGAAAAAATGTTATTGATATATGAAATAAATTAGTTAATTAAATATGACATGGGATATGGTCGATAAAATCCAATATTGAAAAATTGGAAGGTGAATTGAGTTCGAATGGAATTAAAAAAAATTAGATAGAAATGGGTATAAAAAAGGGATGAAGTGGAAATAAATATAAGAAGTTGTATAAATTGTTTAAAATGGACTTAAAAAGGTTAATGGTGAATTCTAAAGAGAAATTGCTGTTGGGAAATATACTGAGTATGTATTTGAATGAAGATTTAATATAAGTTGTGTAAAAGGATAATTGTGGATAAGTGAATGGAAATTAAAACAAATGTGAACAGAAAGAATTGGATATAGCTGATAATCAATTGGAAAATTAATACGTAAGTTGTACGTATATTATTGTATTCGCATAATGATTTGATCCAGATTCGGGCATAGAATTTAGAGATAGTTATATCGATCCGAGTTGGGATTTTTCACTTGATTTTCGACGGCGGACACTGGATATGGACTTTTGATTAATTTTGGAGTTCTCTATCATAGTATACATCTATGTAAGGAGAATGAAGGTTTCTGATCAAGAAATCAGATCTGAGTCCGCATTAGAGAGTCGTGTGAACGATACTAGTTTGGAAGTGAAATTGTGTGGTCGAGTGAGCGATCTGATTTGATTTTGCATACGTATGATATGTACACATCGTACGATTTTTGGTGAAATGAATATTAGATATTTGAAAATTTGCAAAATAAAATGGTTTGAATTGCATGATGGGATATTATTGGTAAGTGAGATATATGTATTTAAAAGCAAAGGCTAAACTGATGTCTTCGATTTCAAAAGTAAAATTTGATTGCCCGACAAATAGGTATGTATTTAAATTGTTTTATGAAATTTGATGGTTTTCTGATTTTGCCACTTGGCTTTTGTTTTCTTTTGATGATTTGGGGCCAGTAGTGTCGTTTTTTAGTTTTTCGGATCTCGCTGCGCAAAGGGGACGCTGGCGAAATTTTTCGAATTTTAAGGAGTTAGAAAAATTTTTGAAGAAAATTTTGATAATAAAATTTGGTTTTAAATTATAATTTAAATGATTGAGGGAATAATATTGGGGGTGATCTAAGGATGAAATTGGAAATCAGTAAAAGAGATAGCGTGTTTTCAATAAAATTGTATTCGGAAAGTTGTTTAAAACTATGTGGTTTTAGGAATTAGTTATTGGGGTTTGGACCATTCTTCTTACCCAGCAATTTCGAGGATGAAATTCTTATAAAGAAGAAGGAATGTAACGACCTATAATTATTTGGAATTGGAATATTTAATTGATTTTAAATATCTAAAAGTTAATTTTTGACTTGGATTTTAAATATAACCATTTATTGAGTAATTTAATTATTGAATTTAATAACTGAGATTGGTTAAAATATTGAATCTTGAGTTTTGAGCTTGTTAAAAATAATCTAAAGGCTTATAAATTTATATTAATAATACTGAAGATAATAAAAGTTTCAAATTTGAATTCAAAAGTGGTTTGTTCGGTTTTAAAAATATGTCGTTTAAATTGACATTTAAAAATAGCCTTCCCATTTGGTTTAAATTGACGATACATTTTTAAATGTTCCCATTTTAAGAACTATCTAACATTCCCATGTTTGCATGGTCACATATTGGGATTAATTGGCTATCTTCCAGAATTGGAAAATTACTTTGCCTAGATGAATCAACTGAAAAAATGCAGAGAATTGGGTTTGCAAAATGTATGGTTGAAGTTTCTCCTGAGCAATGCCTTCCTGATGAATTTCCTGTTCATTTGTTAGATGGGAGCATCCAATATGTTAAAGTGAGTTACCTATGGAAGCCCTCCATATGCTCCTTTTGCAAAGAATTAGGTCATGATAGCATTAGTTGTTCGAGGGAGAAGCATGAAGAAATTGTGCCAGCTGATAAAATAAGTATTGTTCCTTCTGATAAAAGTAAAATTCCTGCCCTTAAGGTCAATTTAAAAGGAGTAACTAATCAGAGAAGTAGTTGGCAAAAAGTTAAGAATTTTAAAGCAAAAGAAAGTAATGGGAAGCATCTTGATTCTGCTATTAATAAAATTGCTAATGTTATTGTTGGCACGGATATGAGTAGCTCACCTATTAATCAACTGCCCTTGCTTGATAAGGTGGATGCAGAAACTAGTAATAAGTTTTCCATTCTTTCTGTTGAGAATGACATAGATATTGAAGAACGTGGCAACAATCTAATACAGGAAACAGTTGAGGAAGGAGAAATTCCTCCAAAGTGTAATGGCATTATGGTTCAAGACAGTGAAAAATCCCCCGCTACTAATTGTGTTTCTTCTAGAGGGTATGAGTTGCCTTGCAGCAGTGAGACTTTCATTCAATCTAATGAGATCTCTGCAGTTGATGTTAGTAGTGAGTTTGAGAATGATGATATCCTTCAGCCTGACGTTTTATTAAAAGTTACAGAGGAAAAGATTATTGGTGATGAGCAGGAAAGGAGACAACGCAATGAACATAGTGGAGGCAACTATTCTGGAAGTGAATTTGTTGTAAATGAAAAATGAAACTGAAGCATGTCAAAAAGTCTCTTAGAAGCTGGTCCAAGAGCAATTTTGGTAATGGTACTTTGAAGTCAGAGACTATCAAGAAGCAACTAGAAGAAATTCAAATTCAAATGCAAAATAATCCAAACGATGATGAAATTGCGGCACACGAAAGTGTCCTATTTTTATCTCTTTCTGACGCTTTAAGGATGGAATGCTCTATGAGGAGACAACTTAATAATAAATGGATGACTGAGGGAGACAGCAACACTGCCTATTTCCACACAATGATAAAGGCTAAGCAAGTTCACGAGCAGATTTATCGAATTCAGGACATTAATGGGGATATGCTAACCACACCTACTGAAATTGATAATGTCCTGATTAGATACTTCTCTTGCCTTCTCGGTAATTCTGATAACTTCTCAGCTAACCTTCACCACATTGATAACACTGACCTCTCATCCATTAATCAGTCACATGCTGATCACCTAATCTCTATTGTCTCTAATGATGAAATAAAACTCTCTCTCTCTCTCTTTAGTATGAATGAGAAATCTAGCGGAGGTCCCGATGGATTTAACGTGCAGTTCTTCACCCATAACAGGGAAGTTATCAAAATTGATTTTTTTCCATGCTATTCACACCTTCTTTTCTAAATTCAAGCTCCTAAATGAAGTCAATGCTACTAATTTGGTTCTCATTCCCAAAACCCAACCTCTTACGGATGTCCCATCGTTCAGGCCCATTGCCTGCTGTAATGTGTTCTATAAATGCATAGCAAAGATTATTGCTTCCAGACTCAAATCTGTGTTGCCTGACCTCATTTCATCTAATCAGGTTGCTTTCCTACCTGGAAGAAACTCCTTAGATAATGTGATGATAGCGCATGGGCTTCTTAAGGGATATTTTCGGGCTAATACATCCCCGAGTGCTATGTTGAAACTTGAACTCTCTAAGGCCTATGACTCTGTTCAATGGTCTTCTATTGTTAGAGTTATGGCACAGATGGGTTTCCCGAAACCATTTGTTGCTTGTATCGACATTTGCATATCCACTCCTTCCTTCTCTCTAAATTGCAATGGTAAAGTCGCTGGGTATTTTAAAAGTAAACAAGGCATTCGCCAAGGTGATCCATTATCATCCTACATTTTCCTCCTCGTTATGGAAATTTTAACTAGAATGCTAAATGCTAGATTTAGATCAAAAGGGATACAATTCCATCCTAAATGTAAACAGCCTCTGATCACTTCCCTTCTCTTTGCGGATGACATAATGATCTTCACTTCCCTGTTCATGAATCCATAGATAATATTAAAGAAACCCTTGACATCTTTTATTCCTGCGCTAGTCTAAAGCTCAACCTTTCCAAATCATCTATCTTGTTTGGTGGTATTCTCCTTCCTTATCATCTACGATGACTGCTTATTCTGGTCTTCAGCCCATGCAAAGTGACATGGTCAACCTGGGCATCCCTCTTTGCTTATCAAGAGTCACTCTTTCCAATTGCCTTCCGCTCTACAATAAAATCACTAGAATGGTTGCTAATTGGGCCATTCACAGGCCGGTAGACTCGTCTTGATTAAATCTCTTTGTTTTTCCATGGTAGTTTACTGGGCTAGAACCTATCTCCTACCCAAAAACTGCTATGACTTGTCAGACGTGCCATGCTACGGTTCTTTTGGACCGGTAGCATTCACAATAGGAAGCCTGTTCCATGCTCATTTGATAGCATCGAACAACCAATGTCTTGTGAAGGCTTGGGAATTTTAAATATTGAGCGATGGAATGTCGCTGCTATCAGTCACCATTTTGACTCGTTACTCTCAAACAAAAATAGCCTTTGGGTTCAATGGACTGTCACTCACAACTTAAGAAATAGAAGCATTTGGTCTTTAGAACCCCCTAGTGGTTGCAGCTGGATTTGGCGTAAGATACTTTCTTTGCGTTCTGTTTTCCTGCCCTATCTCCAATTCTCTCTCTCAAGTCAAAGTAGTAAGAAATTCTGGTATGATCCTTGGTTAAGTAAGGGTCTCATCCTCTCTGCCATTTTATCTCAACAACAAATTTATCAATCTGGCATAAGCAGTAATGCGAATGCTGTTGACTTCATAGTAGACAATAAACTATCCCTCCCGTATACTAGCAACCATACCTTGAGTGTTTTCTGGGCTAATTTTAGTAGTTATCACAATTCTTTCCCTGAAACTGATATGCTTTGCTGGGATGGTAAGCCTTACTCTATAAACCATGTTTATCACTTACTATCTAATACTCGAAATAAACCTAAGTTCCCATGGCATAAAATCATTTGGAATAATCACTCCACTCCCTCTGACAATCTTTTGTTATGGAGAGTTCTATCGAATGCTATCATGACTAAAGAAAGGATGACAGGGTTCGCTCCTATTTCTGATCACCTATATGTCTTCTGCAAAAGCGATATTGAGAGTGGTAAGCACCTGTTCTTTGAATGCAGCTATCTGCACCAAAATTGGGAGAGGTTAATGGTCAAGATTGGAAGGTCTGGTTTGTTTGTTCAGTCTTCTTTTCAGTGGGACTTGATTCTTAAACAACTCGAAAGAAGGATGATGCAAGTGAACTCCTTAGTTTCTGTCTCAAGAAATATGTTCGATCAATTTGGAACAAGAGGAATCAGAGATGTTTTAATAATATTTAGCAATCCCAACTTCAGTTATGGTTAGTTTTGAAACATTCTATCATGAATGAGCTACAGGAACGTAAGTCCATTCTTCTACCTCTACTTGGGGATTGGTAAGTCATGTTCATATGGTGGCTTCGGGGATCTTCTCTGTTGCCTTTGATGTTTCTCAGAGTCGTTGCCTTGTGACTTGGTTGTTTCTTGGTGGCTTCGGGGTTCACTTCGGGTTGTTCTCGTCATTTGTTGCCTTGTGCTTGCGGTCCTCCCTGTGCTATTTTCCGTTTTCCTTGTTTTTGTTCCTTTTGTTTTGCTTTATTTCTTTTGTCTTTTCGCTCTCTGTTCTCTTTTTTACTTTCTTGCTCAAAGCATGTTTTGAGTAGGTTTTCCTTTTCCTTTTATAAAATCTGGTAGGAGACTATCCAACCTCGCTAGCTTTGCTAAAAAAATAGCCTTTTGGGGGCATAGTCTCAGAATTTGACTTAACCCGTCCCATTAGATCCGTGATAGTGTATTATTATCGGATTTCAAATTTTGTTGTGTTTGGAGTTATCGTTTGACCGTATGTAATATAAACGCATTGAAATTTATATCAAAAATTCAATATAATAATTGGGTCCAAAAGGTTATCTTCTCCATACGATCAAATTAGGACTCGAAACCTTTTCCATTACGTTCGGTATAAACGCCGAGCGGCATGCTTCGATGGGAGGTCAAGATTTCAAGCTACGAATACGAGACGATTTAAAATTTAATTAATTTTTTATTGATCGGTCAAGGATTTCACTTCAGAACTTTTCCCTTCTTATCAAAAAGCATGGTAGCCTTTCTTTACATGCCATTTTCTCTTCAATCACTTCCCTCTCTTCTTCATTTTAAATACAGCCGAAGAAAAAAATGGCAATATTTCAAAAATTCATTTCTCTTCATATAGGTGACTAAAAATTCTGAGACTTCTTCTAAAATCCTATTTCGCCTTGCTCTTCATTTTGGTATAACGATTGTTGAGTCCGACATCTATTGGGAATCTCGGTAGTGGAGGGGGAACTGCTATTTTTCCTAGGGTTAGAGATTCTTGGCGATTTTGAGGTCAATGTGGGATTTGGATGGCATAGTCGAGTTCGCGAGGGAAGAAGGCATCGACGGCCAAAATCTGGTGGGTCGCCATCAAGTATGGCGGTGCGTGATATTTTGGGTCGCGTACAGTCCGCACTGTTGCGTATTGTTCTGGCCATCGTGGTGCTGTTTGGGGAAGAAAGACTTGGTGGGCCAGGTCCTTGCTCTTGGGTATGGGCTTCTTTCATAAAAGATTAAAAAAAAATTGTTTATATAAATTACGTTCAAACTTATAAAATTTATATCTCATGCATACGAGGACCGATTCGAACGATTCAAGATTCGTTGGGATCGTGATGTCGTCATCTACGCATTGAAAATGGTTTGGATGAAATTGGAGCTTCTGGAATTTTCAAACAATTTAAAACATGTTCAAAATGTATCGAAACCGGAGCTCGAAAACAACAGAAAAATCAAAGTGGGTTAATCTCACTCAAATTTGGAATACTTCAATTAATTTTAAATAGTGGTTGGTTGTTGAATTTGATAATTATTATCAGTTGAATGTGATATTATATATAGTAGTGTGCGTGTGTATATTGGAGTGATTGATATTCCCGCATATATATATATGGCAGATGAGACCTTATTCACCCCGCATAATAGCGGATGACCCTTTATAACGCGATATCCTCCTCGAAGTGGGTTGGTATTTTATATTGTATTAACATTTGTGGATGCAGGGAAACAAGTAGGAGAGATCCAATTGGATTCCTAAAAATTGTTGAATTTAATTTCATATATGTCGATATATGATTTGTTTAATAGTCTGTAGTGGATTAAAGTGAAATTAGAATTTATCGGATGCTATGAAATTACTGGTTAGATTTTTGGTATTTTTAAATACCAATGATAAATGTTTAAAATTTGGAAAGAGATTTAAAAGGAGAATTTGAAGTAAAAATATTTAGGATGAAATTTGGATAAATTAAAAGAAAATGAATATTGGGAAAAATAAATAGTTTGATTTTGAAATTTCTATTGCATAATTTC
Organism: Allium cepa; assembly: GCA_030765085.1. NCBI lineage: Eukaryota > Viridiplantae > Streptophyta > Magnoliopsida > Asparagales > Amaryllidaceae > Allium > Allium cepa. Next base: position 291,907,039 of record CM060941.1, on the reverse strand, counting down.
GGACATGGAAAAAATGGAGCTCTTGGAATAACTTAAGTAAAAGGGTTTTAAATAACAAAACTTAAAATGAACTTTGTCAAAGTGAAAAGAGGATTTATTTTTAAAATCAAGATTTAAAATAGTTTGTGAAAAATAAAATGGAAATTTGAAAATAAAATATGAAATTGAAGCTTCAGATTTAAACAAGGCTTTAAATCATAAAAAGGAAGTGGGATTTGAAATTAGTGGGCTTTGTAATATATTTGGGTTATTTAACAAATTAACTTAAAATGGAATTTAATTTATAAATCGATAACGTATTGTGAAATAGTTATAAACGGGAAATGAGACTATGGAATTTATAAACGAAGTTTATAAATAAAGTGAAGTAATTATCAGTGGATAAATTGAAGTTAAAAATTCACGTGGAGGATTTATAAGAAGATGGATAAATCGGTTTAAAAATAAATGGTAGATTTATTTTTAGGAAATGTGAAAAGAGAATTTTATGAAATTGTGAAATAAATTAAATTAGAAATAAATCGAGAAGGTTTTATTAATATTGGACTGGATATATGGGAGTTGGAAAATATATTTTCCTGAGAAGTTAAATTTATTTTAAAAAAGGAATTTTTGAGCATTAACTAGAAAGTTTAAAAGTGTTTAAGAATATTTCAGAAATTAATTATTTAGTTGTTTAAAATTTGTTTAAAGTATATTTAAATATTGGTCCAACTAGTCTATAGTAAGTCAATTTTTTATTTAAGAATAAATCAGTCTTATTATTTTAAAGGGATAAATTATTCAATAATAATATTATTATATAATAACTTCTATTTTAAAGATCATTCACCAAAAGTTTCACTTAGAAATTATTTTAGAAACTTCATAGGTATTATTTTGAAAAATATTAAATAAAGTTTTTGGGAAGTAATGGTATACTCGCATGGCGAAACCGAAAGCAGTGAGTGCCCGAAGTTAAGTATTAGATTTTTCGGGGATAGAGACGTAACAATTGAACTGTTAATCCATGGTTTGATACCGAAGTGGTACTTTCCATATTATTTTGAAAATGGTTTTGAAATATTTTTTAAGAAATGGTACTTTGTGAATTTACTAAATTCGATAAAATAAGTATACATTCTGGATAAAGAGATTTAATTTATAAAAATTCAATAAAAATGAAACTTGGTATTTTCAGTGGAAAATAGAATATTCGGTTGAATGATTGTTTATTTGACTGTTAAATAACCGACTATAAAATCTGGACCCAAAATATAACTTTGGAAAAATCAAGGAGAAATAGGGAAATTATATGGTACAATTACCGTTTGAGGTGCTATATTGTACATATATATTCGTTTCATTCTTCTAGGACGATGATAAAGAAATCCATCTACAAACGGTTAGGATGAGATACCCGATCTTATTTTCATCTATTTATTTCCTAAAGAACCGGGGTTGAGTTTACCAAGAAATATCGAACGTTGTTTCGAAGAGACCAGGATTGGATAAGTTATCCGAAAAACCATTTCTATTCAACGAGTACATTTTCGAAAGAAAAACAAGAATATGGAGTCGAAGATGGAGCAGTGAAGTGCAAGGGCTAATCGTTAATAATCCTGAGGATTTTTCCAAAATGGATATAGTAGGAGTAGTGCTTCGGTTCATTTCGGACCCAGGACGGACTTGTATGGATGAATGCTTTCAGTACATTGTAATTTGAGGACAATGAGCATTCTAAGTGAAAATTCCTTAAAAGGTAATCATAGCCTCTAGCCTCATCAACAGGGAATGACTAAAAATCAAGAGGGACGTAGCAAGGCTAAGTGGGTAGCATTCAATTAGGGTATGTTTATCACCTTTCTAGATACCCTCGGATATTATTAATACGATTTATGGAAGGAGCTCGGAAAAGGGTTGGAACACCCGAGGTGATTGCATATTCCGTCTATCCAATTTAGGGATAGTCTAGTCTTATGTTGTAGGGGATCCCGGCAACGTCCTCGGTACGCTGTTCTAGACGTGTACTGTGACAAGTGGTAATCCAATGCTTAATCATTTGTATGGAATCCATTCTCCAATAAGAGCCATACATTTTTCCAGACCGACTCGGGTGTTATATTATTATAATACTCGGGTCAAATCGATTATTTATAGATACATGATAGGATGCTATGGAGCCCTGGAGACAGCTGTGTGACGAGACATATTACCCATATCTGATTTATATTCCGTTGTGTATTGTAGGCTATATATTCGTCTTTTGTGATGACGAGTTATTATAACTACCCGGTGTTGTGTTATTGATGTGTTGTACTATGGTGATGTAATGTATAAAAATAGTTATAGTTCTTTTTGTATAAAGATCGATTGTTATCTATTATATGTTGTTCCGCTGCGATTGTGAGATTCTATGTTGTTACTTCTATTTTCTTCTTCTACCTCTTGCTTGTTTTTCCTGACGGCCTGGTATTTCCGGCATTCGATTATTTGGTATGTAATACAGTGGACGTATTGATGTCGATTTTCGGAGCTCGAAAATCTCGGCCGTTACATATTAGGAAGGGTCGGAAATGTTCCGTTGTAAATATGACGATTTGAAAACAGTTTTCAAATGTTGAAGAACTGAAAGTAATATCTTATAAAGATATTTTGGAATAAATTTTGGGTAATAAGGCCTGATGATTTCTTTTGAATGTTTATTGATAGTAAAATAACCGACTATCAATTTTGGCCAATTTCATTAATCGTTTCGAAGAGACTGAGATCGGATTTGCTTCATTACAACATGATAGGGGGTTTTCGCTTCTTGTTAGGTAACGAACGGATGACTCTTACCCCTACATGTCCCTGAGTGGTTGGTTGCAGTCGTGAGGCTGGTCATAAAAGCAAATTCGAGGTACCAGTGTAAGCTACGGCAGAAAGTGGCCGCTGTCGATGGTTGAAAAGCCTAGATCTTTACACTCAAAAACATGGTAGATGTAATAGGGCTATATAGTTCGCTTCCATTAGGGTGTGTCGTCATCTTTCTAGATCGTCATATTATGGATTTGGTTGTGTATGAGGGCTCTCGATTAAGGGTGGAAAGCAACAGGGTGGTGACATATTCAATACTATCCAAGTTCAGGGGTAGGCCCGTTCTGCGTTGGCAGAGGTGAACCAAGTTCAGGGTCATACCCTAGGTACATTTTATGTAGAGATGTATGGTACGGAAGGTAGTCCCTTACCTTGCCATTGTTGAAATCCATTCTCTAATAAGCGCTATGTGAACTTGATTGTAAACCTATTATGCTAGAATTTAATAATGTAATAATTTAAGCTATGACTAATAAGTATTTGTATCTTAGACATTATCATAATATCACTGGATTTTCTATGGAAATGTATTGGTTATTGTAAGGTAGAAACTCATTTGTGTTTATGTGCGGCATGGTCGTATGAGATACCTTTATTTCCAAAAGATTTTTGTAGCATTAAAATTTAATCAAGGTGTGTTTTCTCATGCTGGCTTACCAGACTGATCCAGGCGTTATTTTCTTATAATGCTCAGGTCAGACGTAGCATATTTGCAGGTTTAGTTTGAATTCTGGGAGCTTTAGGAGATGAGCCGGATGCCTCCAAGTTGTATTAATGTATATTCTATTTTCTGCTGCATTAGTTATTTTATTTAACAGCCTTTGTGAGGACAGGTCGTTGTAACTGTCCAAGCTATTGATTTAATTGGTTGACTCTGATTGATATATGTATAATAAAGTTTAATTTTTCTTTGGTAAAGATCTATTGTATTATATGTTACTCGTCATGGTGTGAGATTCTGTTCTGTCTTTTCGGCACTTGGAAGCTCAACAAGTGAATACTATGGATGTATTAGTGTCGACTTTAAAGGGTTGAAAGGGTGGATCATTACGTACATGATCTATGTTCGGGAAGCAGTTGAGAAGTAGAATGTTATAGAGTTGAACTATCGATCTTAAGGTTAAAGTCCAAGGGAGAGGTCAGCATTAACATTTCAAACTATGCTATCGTGTGGGATTGTCTATTTTAAAGAGTATTCCAAGAGAGAGGATAGCATTAGCATTCACCAAAGGACTTATGTAGGGAACCTATTTGGAGATTTGAGATCTGTTCTAGATGCCCGAATCCATGTAATGATTCATGATCTGTTCGAGAGACGGGAATCCATTTGGGGATTCATGTCATGTTTAGTGATGAAGCCTCCTGCGAAAGATGTCGAACGTAGCCTCGGCATCGAGAAAATGATAAAACATAAAGAAGGGACATGGCTAGGGGGTTTAGCAACCAACTTCATGTCTAGAGATGCTTATCGATATGTTGATACCGAGAGTTGGTATGGCTCGGATCATATACCAAGTGTGGTTCGGTTATGTTTAACTTAGAGTATATCCAAGCTAGAGATATACATTGCTCAGAAGGTAGTTTATGATCATTGTCATGGAGTTCGGATTCGGCTTACCCGAAGAGATTCGGGTGAAAAATCCATTATGCGAACGCACCTTAACGGTATTGATTGTATACCTATTATTGTTGTCGCATTCATACAGCAACTAATTGATATGATTTATGTATTATACCTTAGACATTATTAATCATATCACTATATAAAACTTAATAAATGGTTGGTTTCATTTAAGGGAAAAACCATCATGGTAATCTATATAGTCTCAATGTTACTATTACTTGTGTTATATTCCTTGAGTTTCTCACATTAGCTTAACAGATTGATCCGATTGTTGTTTTCTTATAATGCTCGAGTTAGCCTCGTTTATGTTTTTAGATTCAGCTTTGGATGCTTCGAGCTTATGGAGAAGAGTTGGATGATTAATTACCATAGCAGTCTTATTTCTATTGTATTACTTTGTGTACGTATATATCAGTATATGTGAGGAAAGGTTGTTATAACCGTCTAGGCTGATTACCGCAACTCTAAACAAAATATCTTTGAATGACAGGTTATACTGTCTTTTGATATTATACATGATCGTTTCGTTATGAGATTATGATGTGTTCTTCTTTTCTTGTTCTATTCTCTTCTCCTTTTATTTCAACCTAATAATTCATCTTTCCGGCACTTATGTGTTCGATACGTGCATACTGTGGATGTATCAGTGTCGACATTTGAGGGTCGAAAAAGCGGGTCGTTACATCTATCCTGTGGGTTGTAAAGATGATGGGGTCAAAACAACATTCTAATGATCGTTAAATTACATACTTTATCCATAACACTAGTTTATGCCAATTGATTTCCACTACTTGTTATGTCTTTTGTTCACAGCTTGGCTATTTTGACTTCTGTTAGGCGTATAATAAACTCAACCTTATCCGAGGTATAAAACACACACATAGACACACACACACACACACATATGTATATAATCATCACTATCCCCTATGGATTAGGATACATTCCCCGCTAGTATCTATAACTAGATATTGCACTCTTATAATCCTGATTGCTTCATCTCGAATACCCAATTTGGCATTCCAATCTACGATGACAATATATTATACTTACACATTAAGAGAAGCCTACAATGCTGAATCACTCCAAAGACGACTTAGGGTATTTTACATCATGTCCAAGACTCAATGTTAATGCCACTTATTGCACCACGTCAGGCATTCAACAATAGTGTCTGGGTCAACTTGCCAATGTATATCGAGGAACCACCAGTTAGTGCCAGGTTATAAAACATCCATGACCGATTACACTCTCAACCTATGTATACAACCCTAAAATATATTGTGCCATCTTGCTGACATAGCGCTTAGCCTTCGCCCACCATCCTGTTTAGATTTTCTAACACAAATCAAGGAAATTATCACCTGGCAACTTAATACCCTATTTTAGAACTGAAATAGAGCCTAATTGGTCATTTAAAACTTCAAATCCAAGGCGAACCCCCTTTGGTATATTCCTTAAATCTATATGCAAACGTATATCCCCATGGATCCTATAGTTAGGGATATTCCACATTAGTACAATGTATACACAAGTGTTGGTAGCCCTTTGTAGAGGGCAGACTTCTATTGTGCAGTACTACTGACCTCGCATTCCAACCCATGCCAAAGACAGTCCAATAATGCACACCCGTCATAAACATATTCTTGAGGTCATATAATTTCAAATGAGAAATTATTACATCTTCTAAGCTCAAGTATTAATGTTTACTTACTTACTATGAACTTACTTCTTGTTTTTAATTTTATAATTAATACAGTTAGGTGCCATTTACTACTTCTTTTCAATCAATTCCCATTTTAACTTGATTACTATAAACCCCCTAACTTTTCTATTCATTTCCTTATTAATATTTTGCACTCATTATTTCTTTCCTAACTTGTATGCAATCTAAAAAAATTAATCGATGATGGAATTATTATTATTATTTCCAATTATAACACTTTTAATTCTACATTTCAGGATTTCTACATTTTAATATGTTGAAAGTATATCCTTCCCAAAATGGAAAATGTTATCATTGTAATATCCCATAAACTATCTAAAAGAAGAATTATGGTGTGTTTAGAATTACAAGGAGCTTCCTTTTTGTGTTTATTGAAACAGACTATACAAAATATGGTAAACATCCATATTTTTCACATATATTTCTTTCGGACATGTCCCTCGTTATTTTAAATGACACACCTTCAAATATAATTACAAAGTTAGGTAATATATAGAAATTATATATAAACTTTTTGCGTTCCAATGAATTAAAATATAAACTTTAACACCAATCGAATTCGAACAATCTTCAATTCATGTTCAATAACTATAAATTCAAATAACAAAATACGAAATTGACATAAAATCTTATCAATGAATTATATCATAACTTTTAGGGACAACTTACACCCTTACATTTCAGATTTAGGTGTATATGACAGTTAATCAAAATTAACAATATACTGAATATATAGGCAAGAATCTCACGTTCATTTTATACATTATAATTTATATTCAAGCATAAAAGAAACGTATTACCAACGATATAAGTCCAATATTATGTAAAAACGTATAATCTTTCACTCACCTCTTAGTTTCCAAATCTCCAGATCAAATTTTTTATCCTTTTTTGACTCCCTTTCTTTTTACCAAAATATGTATCAAAAGCACATACATAATTATTAGAATTACATATTAAAGAAGAGATTTGAATTAAACGTAATTATAAACTTAGAGTAAGAATTTACATCTTCTTCGCGTAATCGATTCACCCTTATTCTTCTTCTCTTTTATTTTTCACTATTCTCCACTAATGAACACACAATATATATATATATATATATGATATTTTATAATTTCTAAAATTTCTAGAATTAATGGAGAAGAGAAAATGGCAGAGCTTTACTCGTTGATTCAGAAAAGTGAGGGGTTACACTTGTATTTATAGGTGCTCGAATCAATTCTACTGTTAGATTAAATAATATTTATTCCAGGTCGTTAGGCCTAGGTTAAGATTACTGCTAGTCTTTCCCTACCGGTCGACTGGTTCGAAACCAGCGGTTGACTATTAGCGGTCGACCAATGGATGTGGACTGTTGATCGGTGGATGTTGACTGTTGTTCATTTATTTTTTTTCCTTCCTTGTTTCTTTTAACTAGATTTGATTTGATATAACACCATCAGTTATCATTTATATTTAATAGTTGCTTTAATGTTAAGTTGATGATAATTATTGCTTTGATACATTTTTAATTATTTCTGATTTGAAATCTTCAAACATTATAACTTCTTTGTCTAAACTTCAATTATAAAACTCTATACACAAAATTGATCAGAAAATCGCTATGAACACAAAAGTATAAGTTTCACAGCCAAATTTTGACGTTTATAAATTTTTTATTTTTGAGCTTTAATAATTATCTATTAATTCTTTTAATTAACTACTGCTTAATTTATGGGGTGTATAATTATAAATAGTTATAATTATTGAATACGTGCTTATATGATTTTTGTTTGATGATAATAAACATATATACATTCGTTTAAATGTATTTGATAATATACTATTTATTTTCACAGATTAAATAAATATTTGCTGAATAAAATAAATAACATGGAATTTGAATTCAAACGAATATTTCATTCAAACAAATATTTATTACAATTTTGAATAGTACAAATTCAAGCTCTCACTATTCACTATACAACTTTGATACAAATTCAATTACATCACTATTTTACACATTCACCTCACTACATATCACTCACACTCGTATTTTTATCTTCAACTTCATTCCAGTTAGAATCCAGCATCTGAGCAATCTGCAAAAATATACACTAAGGCTATAAAATTGAAAAAGAAATATTTTTGCAATATAAAATAAAACGTGAATTTTGAAAATGATATTTGCCTCAGTTATTTGGGTTGTTCGTCATCATTTAAATTTGAATTCATCATACACGAACAACTTGTGACATACACAGTATATCACTGTATATGCCACAAGGTCGTGCACGCCGATATATACACTTGATTAATTTACAGGGACATGTGAGCACAGGTCAAACCCAAATGAAAAACCGGATTCAACTCACGTGCAATAACATAAAAGTCACAACTCTCAGCACAAGGTCAAACCCGAGTTTTTAAAAACTGGATTCAACTCAGCGGCAAAACTGCAGACAAATACATATGGCCAAGCAAAGCATCACATACATATATACATGAGTAGAGACACAAATATACATGTATGCGCTGACACAGCAGTTTTGAACAAAGGAACCAATACACAGTGAATTAAAGGAAAATGGAAAGCCTGCACCAAATCAATATAACCAAGACCAAGATGCAGTATACAAGCACAAGACCACCAAGCAAAACCAGTGACAATATAGATTCAAGTACTGCAACAAGTAGATGCAAACATACATGAACAAGCAGTGCACCAATGAACCATCAAAGAGTGCAACACAGTGAAGAGACCAAGTGCACGACTAAACTGACGATGAATACAACATGAAGCACTACAACTCAAGGAGATAGGGTCGACCAAAAATCCAAATGCACAAATGAACAGCTAAGGATAAGAGGTCAATACAACATAAAGAGTGCAACAGGTTATACTACAGAAATGAACACAGTAGACATGTGCAGCAACAGTGAATGGCAATGCACCAACCAGAAATTCAATGAAACAAAGACACAGCAGTGTCAAGTGAAACAGTGGATAAGCCCAGACGTTCAAATAACCAGAAGTGTGCTCAAAGCAAAACTAGTGCCAACATGAACAAAAACATGAAGCAAAACATACAACAAGTACAATGTAACAAATGTGCAAATATATACAAGTTCAATATCTTGCATTCATGGACCATACTGTACAGTTCAAAACTGTATCAAACAGTGGCAAATGCATGTACAAACTGTAGTGAATGCAGATGGTAAACCAGAGATCAGACAAGACCGAACGAGCAAGCTAACCGGCATATGAACAACTACAACGATGCACAAAGATACAAGGCAAACTGGCACTCAGGAAAATGTACAGACAACAAGTTTTGCAGTGATACAAAACAAGTTCGACGGCCAACAAGCAAAAGTTCATAGTGAAGTCGAAATCATGGAAAGTGGCACAGCAATTTTTGAGAAGAACCAACAGAAATCGCCATGTCAATGTTGAACAAGTCAAAGTAAAAAAGGCCAAGAAATCAACATGAAATATACAAATATGACAAAGTCAAATTAAAGCCGTGCTCATCACAATTTTTAAAGCCGTGTCAATCAAGCAATCGAGTATTTACACAAATGAATTAGTCAAGGAAAAATCACGAGCATCCAAGTATAATCGAATGGCCAGTGCAAATAATTTGACAAATTCAAATATATTCGTACGAACGCAAATCTAGGGTTACAAACCCTATATAAAGAAATCATCATCAGCAATTTCATTCATGGAGTTCAATGAAGCATAACAGAACAGCATAAACAAAAATCACATATCGAATCGAAGTTGAACTCCATCAACTCGAAGTAGCCAGAGAGAGAGCTACGAGAAATCGATCGAGCAAGGCAATTCTCGAACAACCACAGATTCGATCGAAGCAATAACGGCACTTCGAAAGCCCTAATCTGAATCAAGAACGAAAGCCCCAATTTTGCAAGAGGAACGACGGCCATTATTCTCAAGAAAAAAAGGAACCAGGCTGATAAAATAAAAAAGGAGAAAAGGGGGACGCAATCTTTAAATTAGTGGGCCGGTTCTAATAATATTATTTTGGGTTTAGTTGTTTTAAATTAGGGTTATTTTGTTTTAAATTGTTTTTAATTTGTAATTTTCTTTTTTAAACCGTTTAATTTCTAGTCGTGTGACTAGGGGACAAGCTACGTGGTGTAGCTTGAGAATTCGCAACTCAGTGGCTGAGTTGTGGCAGGGTTTTGAGCGTAGAGTTAGATTTAGTCGATAGCGGGTGTCGCGAGTTTACGTGTGTAAGCGAGGGACTATCTAATTTCTAGTAGAAACCTTGGGGGCAGCACGTAGGCAGGGTTTTGCCGAAGCTGGGTAAATTCTGTGTCGTTCTATTTCTGCATTTATTATTCTGCTATTATCTGTGCTGCTATTGTTCTGTGATCTGTGTTGAAAATATTTTATAAGTTTCCGCGATTAATTTTTGTAATTTACACTATCACCCTATTCACCCCCCCTCTAGGGTGAAATCGATCCTACAAGTGGTATCAGAGCAAGGAACAAAAGCCGTTTTTGTTTTAAATTTTTTTACAAAAATCAATTTTTGTTTTAAAAATTCATGTTCTAAAAATTGGTTTTTGTTTTAAAATTTTGAATTTTTGAAATGGCTTCTTTTATTAATACTTCTGTTGAGGGTCGCTCCAATATTGTTCCTTCTATTTTCGATGGAACAGATTTTTTGAATTGGAAATTAAAAATGGAATTTTATTTAAAATCTGTTAATATTAAATGTTGGGATATTATTGAAAATGGGTGTGATATAACAGATAAGAAAATTATCTCGATTAACGCTCTTGCTATGCATATAATATATTCTCATATTAATCAAGATAATTTTAATTTCATTTCTCATTGTGAAAATGCACAGGAAATCTGGAATACTTTCGATGCAATATATGGTGCAAAAGTCAACAGCAATGAGAAATCCTCCATAACCAACTCAGTTAAAGAAATGTGCTTAACAGGATTTGAAAAAAGCAGTTGTGATGAGGATGATGATGATGGAGCAGCCGAGCTGGCACTAATAATGAAGAAAAATAATGAAGAAATTCAAAAGATGGAACCACAAATATGGAAATCCAGCTCTAAATCAAAAATTAAAAAGCAGAATAATCAAAGCTCTAAACAACTCGGAAGAACACGGGATCATTTGCAACAAACCCGGTGATATCAAGCCCAATTATCCCCGATTTCAACACGATTTTGAAAAGAAATCAAAACGGAGAAATGCTACAACCACGTGGAATACAAGTGATAAAGATATTCAAAGTTCTAGCAGTAAGAGTGAGAAAGCAGATATGTGCCTTCATGGAAATATAACTAATAGCGATGATGACGAGCCAAGCGAGGTATCAAAACTTACTCACTCTGAATTACTTATTTATTTTCACGAAGTAAATGACTGTTTTGAACGGCTTAGGGATAAGTATGCCAAACTTGAATCACAAAAAGATACTTTGATAGATTTAAATAAACAACTTGACCAATTAGTTAAAACCTATCAAAGTAGGATCCCTAAGTGTGATAAGTGTCCAACATTCAAAAACGAAATTAAAAAATCAGAAATCAATATAAAATAACTTGAAAATGAAATTTTGATTTTAAAAGAAAGTGAAAATACAAGGAGAGAGAATTCTATCAAAAAGTGCACTCAGTTGTTGAATGACAATGAATCTCTCAAAACACAAGTCCAACATTTGTCAACGACTTTAGATAAATTTTCCAAAAATGAAAAATCGTTGAACATGCTATTAGGAAAGCAAACTGTTAATACGGTTAGACAAGGACTTGGATATAGTCATTCTAAAAATGTTAGAAATGATATTAATCGAGAAAATTTAATGTGCACAATTTGTAGAAAATTTGGACACGATCATAATAATTGTTGGTATAGACCCAAACATGTGAAAACTATACCAATTTGGGTTCCTAAAGGCACCAATATAAAATCTCTCAAAGTTCAACAAATATTTATTTAAACTGTGAAAAATAGAATAGTATATTAACAAATACATTTAAACGAATGTATATATGTTTATTATCATCAAACAAAAATCATATAAGCGCAAAAGCGCATATTCAATAATCTCCCCCTTTTTATGATAACAAACATATATTTAAGATTTTGAATACGTTAAATGTATTTGATCATTGATATGCTCTAATCTGCTCCCCCTATTTGAATGCTCCCTCTCTACACAATACTCCCCCTACATATATGCATACAAATAAAATCAAGCAAATGTCAAATAATTTTCCATTTGCATCTAGGCTCATTTGCATATTTTTATTTGTATGCATATATGTAGGGGGAGTATTGTGTAAAGAGGGAGCATTCAAATAGGGGGAGCAGATTAGAGCATATCAATGATCAAATACATTTAACATATTCAAAATCTTAAATATATGTTTGTTATCATCAAAAGGGGGAGATTGTTGAATATGCGCTTATATGATTTTTGTTTGATGATAATAAACATATATACATTCGTTTAAATGTATTTGATAATATACTATTTATTTTCACAGATTAAATAAATATTTGTTTGAATAAAATATTCATTTGAATTCAAATTTCGTGTTATTTATTTTATTCAGCAAATATTTATTTAATCTGTGAAAATAAATAGTATATTATCAAATATATTTAAACGAATGTATATATGTTTATTATCATCAAACAAAAATCATATAAGCGCATATTCAACAATCTCCTCCTTTTGATGATAACAAACATATATTTAAGATTTTGAATATGTTAAATGTATTTGATCATTGATATGCTCTAATCTGCTCCCCCTATTTGAATGCTCCCTCTCTACACAATACTCCCCCTACATATATGCATACAAATAAAAATATGCAAATGAGCCTAGATGCAAATGGAAAATTATTTGACCTTTGCCTGATTTTATTTGACAAAATCTTAACTTTTCTCTCCCCCTTTTGTTATCAGCAAAAGAATAATAGTGTTAGAGAAAATAGAGATAAAGTGATCGATATTAATTCAACATTAAAAACTCAATTGAATATAAATTTTAAATTTCAATAAAAAATCAAACAAAAATCATAAATATTTTGTTAGGCGCATATTCCACTTTTAGAATGATGGGAATTATGTCATCATATAAAACCATACAGTTGTGTCTATTTGCGGTATATTTATATCAGGAATTTGAATATCTACTAACCATGCATAACCGTTAGGACTTTTAAATGAGATTAGTAGTATTCCAATTTTATTTTTAAAAAAAATGAATTCAAGTATCTTCTAACCACGCATAACCGTGAGGACTTTTAAATGGGATTAGAATCAACTTGTTTATGAATAGTACAAATTCAAGCTCTCACTATTCACTATACAACTTTGATACAAATTCAATTACATCACTATTTTACACATTCACCTCACTACATATCACTCACACTCGTATTTTTGTCTTCAAGTTCATTCCAGTTAGAATCCAGCATCTGAGCAATCTGCAAAAATATACACTAACGCAGTAAAATTGAAAAAGAAATATTTTTGCAATATAAATAAAACGTGAATTTTGAAAATGATATTTGCCTCAGTTATTTGGGTTGTTCGTCATCATTTAAATTTGAATTCATCATACACGAACAACTTGTGACATACACAGTATATCACTGTATATGCCACAAGGCCGTGCACGCCGATATATACACTTGATTAATTTACAGGGACAGGTGAGCACAGGTCAAACCCAAATGAAAAACCGGATTCAACTCACGTGCAATAACATAAAAGTCACAACTCTCAGCACAAGGTCGAACCCGAGTTTTTAAAAACTGGATTCAACTCAGCGGCAAAACTGCAGACAAATACATATGGCCAAGCAAAGCATCACATACATATATACATGAGTAGAGACACAAATATACATGTATGCGCTGACACGGCAGTTTTGAACAAAGGAACCAATACACCGTGAATTAAAGGAAAATGGAAAGCCTGCACCAAATCAATATAACCAAGACTAAGATGCAGTATACAAGTACAAGACCACCAAGCAAAACCAGTGACAATATAGATTCAAGTACTGCAACAAGTAGATGCAAACATACATGAACAAGCAGTGCACCAATGAACCATCAAAGAGTGCAACACAGTGAAGAGACCAAGTGCACGACTAAACTGACGATGAATACAACATGAAGCACTACAACTCAAGGAGATAGGGTCGACCAAAAATCCAAATGCACAAATGAACAGCTAAGGATAAGAGGTCAATACAACATAAAGAGTGCAACAGGTTATACTACAGAAATGAACACAGTAGACATGTGCAGCAACAGTGAATGGCAATGCACCAACCAGAAATTCAATGAAACAAAGACACAGCAGTGTCAAGTGAAACAGTGGATAAGCCCAGACGTTCAAATAACCAGAAGTGTGCTCAAAGCAAAACTAGTGCCAACATGAACAAAAACATGAAGCAACACATACAACAAGTACAATGTAACAAATGTGCAAATATATACAAGTTCAATATCTTGCATTCATGGACCATACTGTACAGTTCAAAACTGTATCAAACAGTGGCAAATGCATGTACAAACTGTAGTGAATGCAGATGGTAAACCAGAGATCAGACAAGACCGAACGAGCAAGCTAACCGGCATATGAACAACTACAACGATGCACAAAGATACAAGGCAAACTGGCACTCAGGCAAATGTACAGACAACAAGTTTTGCAGTGATACAAAACAAGTTCGACAGGCAACAAGCAAAAGTTCATAGTGAAGTCGAAATCATGGAAAGTGGCATAGCAATTTTTGAGAAGAACCAACAGAAATCGCCATGTCAATGTTGAACAAGTCAAAGTAAAAAATGCCAAGAAATCAACATGAAATATACGAATATGACAAAGTCAAATTAAATCCGTGCTCATCACAATTTTTAAAGCTGTGTCAAGCAATCGAGTATTTACACAAATGAATTAGTCAAGGAAAAATCACGAGCATCCAAGTATAATCGAATGGCCAGTGCAAATAATTTGACAAATTCAAATATATTCGTACGAACGCAAATCTAGGGTTACAAACCCTATATAAAGAAATCATCATCAGCAATTTCATTCATGGAGTTCAATGAAGCATAACAGAACAGCATAAACAAAAATCACATACCGAATCGAAGTTGAACCCCATCAACTCGAAGTAGCCAGATAGAGAGCAACGAGAAATCGATCGAGCAAGGCAATTCTCGAACAACCACAGATTCGATCGAAGCAATAACGGCACTTCGAAAGCCCTAATCTGAATCAAGAACGAAAGCCCCAATTTTGCAAGAGGAACGGCCGCCATTATTCTCAAGCAAAAAAGGAACCAGGCCGATAAAATAAAAAAGGAGAAAAAGGGGACGCAATCTTTTAATTAGTGGGTCGGTTCTAATAATATTATTTTGGGCTTAGTTGTTTTAAATTAGGGTTATTTTGTTTTAAATTGTTTATAATTTGTAATTTTCTTTTTTAAACCGTTTAATTTCTAGTCGTGTGACTAGGGGACAAGCTACGTGGCGTAGCTTGAGAATTCGCAACTCAGTGGCTGAGTTGTGGCAGGGTTTTGAGTGTAGAGTTAGATTTAGTCGATAGCGTGTGTCGCAAGTTTACGTGTGTAAGCGAGGGACTATCTAATTTCTAGTAGAAACCTTGGGGGCAGCACGTAGGCAGGGTTTTGCTGAAGCTGGGTAAATTCTGTGTCGTTCTATTTCTGCATTTATTATTCTGCTATTATCTGTGCTGCTATTGTTCTGTGATCTGTGTTGAAAATATTTTATAAGCTTCCGCGATTAATTTTTATAATTTACACTATCACCCTATTCACCCCCCCCCTCTAGGGTGAAATCGATCCTACAATAATCATGGGTATTATATCATAATATGATAAAGACGTCATTTTGAATATTCCTAGTCAAGATGTATCGAGACTGGAAATCGATACATCCGTTGAGACTACAGTATGTAGTCCTCTTCAAATGTTGGAAAGCGTATTACTCATGATTGTTGGAGGAATCAGCGGCTTACATATTAATGGTTATTAGATAATTACGGAATCACTCACGTGATAGTTTTATATTGGTTAATATAATTAAGGTCAAATGCTATCGATGTGACTAATCTACATAGTTCTCTTGACTTGAGAATACTTTTGATCTTCAATGTGAAATCTCCGCATTTATTATAGTCAAATCGTGGCAT
The DNA here is from genome assembly GCA_030765085.1 of Allium cepa. Lineage (NCBI taxonomy): Eukaryota > Viridiplantae > Streptophyta > Magnoliopsida > Asparagales > Amaryllidaceae > Allium > Allium cepa. The sequence goes on along the minus strand of CM060941.1, from coordinate 291,890,622 downwards.
GGCATACACTGAATGACTATAGTTGGATCGAGAGGAAGTATGGAAGTTAAACATTATTTAGGAGAGAATTCGGCCTCTTAGTCACGTGAGGTAGTGTCAAGGTTAACTCGAAGTCAAAATGTTTGGCCAGAGTAGTTTAGTTAATTATAACTGTTATTATTGAACCAAATATTTTGTGTTTGGATTATAGAGTTGAATATGGACAATACTAGAATTTTGACCATTACCAAATTTCATAAGTCCAGGGTGATATATTTTTGACGAAAAAAATTGATGTAAATAATTGTCACTACCATTTAACGTATAATAAAATAAAATTAGATTCTGCCGAAACCAAGCAAGCAATGAATTTGGCCATAATGTCATACCACATACTAAGTGAAGAATGAACATTAATATTAGAATTGTTCGATATTAATTGCTAACTGAAATGTTGAATACTCCTTTTTCTACTTAATTTAACTAATTCGTAATTTTTATAAATAAATTAAAATTTATGAAATATTAAGTACAAAATTTTATTTGATGAGTATTGAACAATACTAATGTGCATATAGTGGTTAGATAAACGTTAATCGATAAACGATATAGATACGAGTTTAAATTGGATTTAAATGCAATAAATATTGTTCGGGCTTGAAGTTGATTTTAGACCCATATGGGGTTTCGTAACGACCCGTAATTTTATCACTTTAAATGTGAATATTTGATATATTTTTAAAGAACTAAATGATATATTTTATAACTCAAATTAATCTCTTTTAAATAATAACTAATAATGGTAAAGATGTTTTAAAATTTTGTAAAATAGTTAGTTCGAATAAAAATTGAAAATGTGACCGAAAATCATTTTGTGGATTTTTGGGTTTTCATTATTCAAAGGTTCTTGGAACATGTTGTATACACTAGTATATGCATGTACACGTATATGAGAATAATATATGCCTTTGGCTAATGACGTGGTTAGATTTAAATAAGTTTAAAAGTTTACTTAAGTTAATAAAAAGAAATCAAACTTTTCTTTTATAATTTAAAAAGGAAAAGAGCACAAAATCTAAGGCATTAGTACATTAGGAAAGAGGAGATATGGTGACATAAAGTGACAAGGGGGGTGGCGTGTGTACTAAGGGAAGAGGTGGGTATGTTTTCAACAATGTGGTGTAGGGTATTGGCTAAGGATATTTTGGTAATTTATTATTTTACATTTTCTATAAAAAAAACTCCACTCTTTCCATTTTCACTTAACTTCATTTCATTTTTTTCATTTCTTTCTTCTTCATTTCCACTCTCTTCTCTTTTTCTTCCTTGTCTTAAAGAAATTGAGTTAAATTCACTCCTTTTTCACTTTTAATCCATAAATAAGTTGTTAAAACCACTTTTATACTTCTCTACACTACTTATTCACCAAAAAAAAAATCCAAAAATGGCGAGGTTCAAACGAGGAAAGGCTTACGGTGGATCCCTATTTTTATTTTACTACAGCCGTGCCTCTCCAAGCCAAGGCTAAGCCCATTTAACCTCCCCTAGGTCATATAAATCAAGTTTGTACAAAGGAAGCTAGGTGTGTGTTTTATTCAAAAATTGGGTAGTTTGGTTGAAAGATCGTGTTAGTTTATGTGAGTAAAGCTCACTTCAAAAGGAAGTTTCAGAAGTTGATAACAATTTTAGTTTCTTGCTTATGTTTATAAGTTTATGAAAGTAATTATTGCTTGTTTTGGTTCCTACTTGAAAGCGGATGGCACATATGATGTTTGCAGGGGACTTGAAATGAAGTTGAAGTGGTTGTAGCAAATAGGTTGTTATGACACACTTCGAAGTGCATATGTGATAATTTGTAGAAGTAATTTTTCCTTGCCTTGTGGATGTTATTTAAAAATATATATATATATATGTGCTTACGTATATAAATGTTGAATATTGCTTGGTATAGCTAACACGCTTAAGTCGGTTTTTATTCGACATTGGAATCTTGTATTTTCTTTTAACTAGTTTACTACTTCATTTTCCAAGAAAGTTTTTAAATGATTTTCCAAACTTAACTCTCGATTTCAAACCTATTTTACAATGTTATTGAAGTGGTTTAAATATAGAAAGATAGGGTTTAAAAGCTATTTTGATTTACAAAATGAGTTTTAAAATTTATCGTCCATATAGCGATAGTCGTTATAGATGCAGTTTGTAAATCGATGATTTTTGGGTAAAAAGAGAGTTATCAATTTTAGATATTTTGAAAAATCTTTTAAAATATGTTTATAAGTATTTAAAAAGGAAGTTTAAAATTTTAAATATATTTTCAAGAATTTATTTAGTTATTTAAACAAGAGGTTTTAATTTTAACCGCTTTGTTTCAAAGGTCGGGATTTTGTTCAAAGGCAACTATCTTTTAAAGGATGTTTTAAATACAATAGATTTCTTTTTCTGTGTCATTAAGTAGCATCAAAAAAATGTGATAAGTTGCGCTAAAATGTTGACACACTTGTAGAAAGTAAGTCATCTTGCATTTAGCACTAAAATCCGATGAGTAGACATTCCTCTACCTATGACATCCAAAACTAGAGTTTCTACGCAGAGAAGTTAAAATGTTGACAACAAGATATAAGAGAGTTTTTTCAATAAATGGGTCATGATTAATTAAATTACGGAACATACTTCATTGTATACTTAACAACAATTCTGAGGTATGGAAACTCGTCCCTATCTTGAGAAGTAAAAATGTATATCGATGTAAGGATAGTCTTCTAATTTGTTTGACTTCATTGTTAATCAAGAGATAGTATTATTTGAAACTGGAAAGTGGTGATAATTATAGGATGCCATAAATTTCATATGCAAACTATACTTACCTAGATAATGGTTTGTCCATTATCGATAACTTGACCAATTTTGAAACTATCGATTCTTGTTTTAAAGAGACCAGGATAGGATAAGCATGAGTTATCTGAAAACCTCTTCGAACGGACATATGCGTTCGAATTTGAAACATATTGAAGATGATGGAATCGAACACAAAGTTCTTTGAAGTGCAAGGGTTATTTTTACTAATCTTGAAGGTGATTCCAAGAAGGATGTAGTAAAAGTAGTGCCTTCGATTTGTTCATATCCTAAACAAATTATATGGAAGAATGCTGGCATTGCATTATTGCTTAGAGGAGAGTATTAGTATCAAAAGTGGGATTTGCTAAAAAGTAAAAGCATGGCATCAAGCCTCACACCCACGATGACTAAAACTGAGATATGCTTCAGGGCTACGTGGGTCACACCCATTAAGGTATGGTCATCACCAGATCTAGATAGATATTTTCATATTATGTATGCTAGTGACCCAAGTACGGTTGTTGATCAGAACCGGGATGATGACATATTTAGTACTATCTAGTAAGAGGGAGGTCAATCCTGACTCACAGGGGGTCCATGTGTGACCCTCCGTACATTTTTCTAGAAGTGCACTATGATAGGCAGTTCTCTAGTAGCATTGTCATTGTATGAAATTCAATCTTCAATACGTTCTTTACGGATTTGAATGTATACTTAGTATATTGGAATGTAATTGATGTAAATATTTCAACTTTATTTTGAAACTTTAAACATTATCATAATATTTATTTTAAAATTTTAACCATTTCGACTATGGTTTGCTTATCGTAAGGTAAAAACCCGTCTGTGTTTATGTCCGGCTTGGTCTTATGAGACACCTTTATCTTTAAAGGGTTTTATAAGTAGAAAATTCAAATGATTTGAGTTTACTCATACCAAACTCATGTCTGACCCGGAGTTTTTCTTTCTTTTCCTTAAACTCTTGGGTACCCTAATTTTTTAGTAGCCAAGTAATGCAAGTTGTTAAGGATGCATTTTGGCGGAGCAAGTAGCAGGAGGCTTCACCGTTGTCTGGTTATTTTATTTCCGCTGTGTGTACATATGTATCAGCATTGTAGGGTCAGGTAGCTATAGCTGTCCCTGGTTGAAGTCAGTACCTATTGTAATTCTAACATTTCATTTTGGAAGTGACCTTTTGTACTATCTTATGTTCTATTATATATGACTCCCTCGTGTTGTGAGATTCAATATTTCTTTTCTATTATATATGTACTATCTTCTGTTCTATTACATATGATTTCTTATAACAGCCTGTCTTTCAAACACCTAGATGATCGGTACACAAATAACGTGGATGTAATAAGTGTCATCTTTAGGAGCAAGAAAGGTGGATCGTTGCAGGCTTGCTATTTTTGACTATGATTGGATCATGATGAGGCCAGCCATATGATATGATGTGGCTTATGAGGAGGAGTTTGAATGTTTGAAAAGAAGAGAATGCATACGAGAAAATTAAGCATCTTGATCCTACTTTTTCTCTCTAGTCTCTTCTTTATATAAGCATCTTAACCCTCACTTTATTTTTTGATTTTTTAACCCTTTTTCTTTTCGTTTTCTGATCAAATGCACCGCATCCCTCTCCTCTAATTCTCAGGTAATTTAAATACAAATTAAATCAAATAATTGTTGGTGGTAAAGATAATCTGAAAGCTAACAACTTTAGGATCGGAATTTGATTTAAGGAGTTCACCTCTTCGTTTCAACGTGCAAGGTTTGGCCTTTGATGAAAGGTACTCTTTTAGTTTACTATTATATATGAATGTCTATATGCCTAGTGTTCTATATATTGCTTTGTTAGAAATATCACGAATCGGTATATAGATGGATTGTCATATGTTGATAGTTGTATATATATAATTGGAAATGTATATTTAAAAAAAAATTAAAAAGTTCTCTCTCCCATGGGAAGAGAATCGTTCGATTGGGGATGCGGAAATTTTACACTATTTCATTTTTTGGGGATCTGAAAAGCATTTCAATTATATGCAGTGGCGAAACTGGGCTTCTATAGGAAATCAAACATGCTGTATAATACTTGCAACCATTTTGATTGGGATTGATCTGGAAATCAAGGCATATATTAGTGGCGGTATGTTGATTTGAAGAATGTTTTCGGTCTTATACAATAATTAAGTAATATTTCTCAGCAATTTAAAGGATCAGCAATTAGATCAAGATCTTTCGTATCCTTATGTTTATAAGTTTAAGGTGATTCCATAATTTCACTTCAAATCTTACGCTATTGAGTTTTCAAAACATGTGCAAGTCGTTCCTGAAAAGATCGACTTTTGAATTTGGTGATTATTTATGGCCACGGAGATTCAAAAATCCATATTTGGGCATGTTTTTTAATATCAATTTCAAGGGATCCTCAATTTAACGTTCTATCGTTCGTACCCTGTGTGTTATAAAAACAAAATAAGGGATCTGCGATTTTAATTTCCAATTCTAGGCATCCCTGTATTCTTATATGCAAGGTGATTACGTTCTTTCATTGATTAATCTTGTACCTGACGAGATTCATCTAAAGATTTCAAATACAATTCATGGGATATGTAATTGTGTTTTAATATTTGGAATCATAGTTCAACTTGTGATATACTTGAGATAGCAAACTAACTATGCTATTCAAAGTTGAAAGAGGACGCTCTTGGTTATTGAGTGGTGTAACTGCTTCCTAGTAGATGTTTTGTACCATTGGAAGGAGCGGTTATAGAGCTTCCAGTTGCTCACATGAGTTGCGGTTACACTCGAAGTGGTGGTTTCTGTAACTACTGATGCATGGAGCAGCTGGGGTAACCACCCATTTTCGATCACGGAGTAGAGAAAGAAGACTTTACATGAGCGATGAGCGGTTTAATGTAACTACAAAAGGTCATATGAGTTTAGCACAGGAGTTTGGTTGTTGGAAATAAGATGTGTTGCATCATCATGTGCAACATTTTTAACGTTTTGAATTTATATGCTTTAGGTTTTAGTAATTAGGCTAAAATGGGTAAAATAAGTGGATAAAGGAGATTGTGATTTGTAAGGGTTGTGTATTTGTGGTTGTTGCACTGCAATAATGCATGCACTATATTTGTCAGTTATTAATAAATGAACCCATTTTCAAAAAAATATTTAAAACAAATTATGCATGTTTTCTTATACATGCTCTCAGGTTAAAAAAATTATCTTTGAAAATTAAAATAGTAGTGTTAAATGATTTTTAATACTAGATCTAATTAAAAAGGTTTAACACAACATAATATACATTTTAAAACTTTACAAAATTTATTTTTGTTAGGAAGACATTTGACAACAATAATTTTTTATTTTTTTCTAATGTATATTATATTTATTTATACACTATTATTTAAATGAGAACTGATTATATAAATAAAATATGCATATGTGTGTGTGTATTTAAAAATAATATAAAATTTTGTAAAAAATTTATATAATATCATATACATAATGGTTTCAAAAATCCTTTTTTTAATTTTTTATTAATTTCGTATGGTTTTGAATTAATTATGAGTATTTAATTAATAAGTCATTTTAAATCAAAAAAAATGTCTACTATCTAGCCAAAAGCAATGGCAAAATATATATGTAAATATAATATATATATACTTCATTCGTATTTCACATTATGAATATTATAAATTATTTTACAAACTAATATTCAAAATGATTTTATAATTTAACTATGTATATGTATATGTATATGTATATGTATATGTATATGTATTTAATAAATATTTTACGTATATAACCTGCAACCAATATTTTATAATAGTAATAATTATATAATTATATTTTCATATATATATACACATAGTTTTTTTATGCATATATATATATACACACAAACATACATTTAGACAATCGATCTTTAAGCACGAGGGCTAACATGTCTGTTTCAATATACTACATATAGACATGTCAAACTACATACATATTATCATGTTGTATATGCACGTACATATATATGTGTGTATAATACACATATCTAAAGTATAATACATATTATATAAAACAAATTTATATTTATTAAATTAAATACATTATTGATTTTATCTAAAAGAAATTTAGAAAAGTTCTAAATGAATTTACACTACATAGGCCTATTAAAGATCCAAATAGGATTCTTTTTTTGAAATTTACTCAATTACTTCACTACCGGTTGGTCTACATACAACAACGGCATCATAGCCCATTAGCATATGTAGTCTAAATTAGTGATGTTGGGGCTAACTAATTAAGCTCATAACCCAGATAGCAGGGTGACTAGAAAGGTAGAGTCGAAGGATTATGTTTAGATAATCAAATACTCTGTCCTACTTGGCTACCGTCCTGACACAAATAGATATGTGAGCTTAAAGGTTGTTTTTAGTAGAAAAGGTTCGATTGGAATTGGGGCTTCGACTACTTTTTAAAATTAAAAACATAGATTTAAAATTAAACTTATATATTATAAAAGTTGTAATAAATGAAAATTTTCAAAGCGTTTGAAAAATATATAAATTAATTTCGAAACTAATTTTACCAATAGGATTAATAAAAGAAAAAAAATTAATTAAATAATGCATAAATGCATGTATAATATATAATGATATACATTATGTTGTCTTGAAATATCTAAGATAATATAAATATACATGTATGTATATAAAACAATTTTCAGAATTAAAAAAATTTAATTAAAAAAATTTAGTTAAATTAATTAACTAAAAGTTAATTAATATATTAAAATACATGTATGTGTGTGTCATATTACTATAAAGGTTATAGTATATAAATATTTTATATGATATGTTGAAATTATATAATATACAATTAATTAAAGTGTCAACTAATTAAAGTTAACTGAATATGATTTAATCAATGTATTGTTATACTTGAGATTATTATATAAGTAAATCAAAATATAAAAGTTATATAATAGTAAAAACTTATATTATATAAATGTGTAAACTAAAGGTGGAACATTAAATAAACCCTAAATAAACTTAGGGAATAATTACATACGTAAATGTATATATACCATGATTCCCGATGTATCTGACAATTGAATAATGATGGTTTTCTATAAGAAATGCATCACTCCATAAGTCAACATCGCTCAATATAATATATTGACGATTATGAATTTTTAATATAATATTGTCCTCTATCATATATATGTTAATAAATTACTTGCATACCCCTTAGTTATTGAGCAAACCTAAGCTTGGAATGTTATGTGTAGTATTATTAATATGAATAGACGAGGTAAGATACCTATATATATTTGTTGAGAAAACTGCAGTTATATATATTATACTTAGGTCATGGTGATATAATAAGTACGAGTGAATAATTTCATTTCGATTTGTTGAGAAAACTCAAAGGTCGAAGTGAAATTAGGAAAAGGTACCATTGGTTAGAAGTTGTGTATGATACAATTGATAAGAAGTCACCCATCATCTGTGAAGCTATGACTTGTTGAGAAAATTTAAGGTCGTAAGGCATATGAGTTCTAACACCTACTAGTGAAGTCGAAAGATTCTATGTTTTCGACTTAGAGTTTGGCGAAACATAAAAAGACTAGTGGGAGCTTGTTAGTAAAATAGAACATAAAGTTTAACCTTACTAATATTATAATAACATCTATTATAATATTGTGCTAATAACCAACTAATTAAAACTTATAGAAAATGCTAGATCCAAGACAATTTAGTGAAAATGACAAACCAATTGGACCAAACAGCTATATCATTTGGCCAAGAGCTATCAAGATAGCGTTAACATACAAGCATCTTTGGTCGTATGTTGCTTGTGCTCCTATGACAAGACCGCTGATAATGCTAACCTTAAACTGCATATTGCTTATAATAAGTGGATCGCTAACCTAGAAATCGCCTAGTTTTTCATGTTATCTATGTTACATGTCGTTACAAAGGGAGGACGAAACCATATCTATCCATCAAATATTTGATCGTTTGAAGGTATTTTCTAGTGAGGAATCCCATTCTATGAGGTACGAGATTACTAGAAAATTGTGCAACATCAAAATGCGAAAGGGATAAAAGGTGGATGATTATGTCCTAATGATGAATGGCTATATTGATAAGCTTCCATAATTGGACGTGACAATAAGCAATGAGTTGTAAGCAAACTTGATGCTTGGTTAACTTACCACTCAGTATGAATCGTTTATAATGAATTATAATATGAACCAACTGAATTTGAATCTCGTGGAGCTCCTCAATATGTTGATATCGGCCGAGTCGCAATCAAAGAATCAAGGGGTCATGCTTGCTGTTAAGGGCAGAGTGTCAACTTCGAAGAGTTTGAAGAAGTGAAAGAGAGAAGGTAAGAAGTATAAGAAGAGTAAGAAGACCAATAACAAGGGTGAATGTCACCATTCCATAAGAAAGACCACTGGAAAAGGAGCTATCCTGAGTACCTAAAGGTTGTTAAAGAAATAAAGCAGAATGGTTCTATAGCTCCGCAAGTATGTTTATAATTCGAAATTGTTTTGCAATCAATAAAATTTCTTAGGTGTTAGATATTTGATCTGGAACTCATATACGTAATTCATTACAGGGGCTTGGAACTAGCGTTGCATGCAAAAGGAAAGATGAGGCTCCAAGTTGTTAATTAATCTATCGTAGATGTAACAACAATAGGTGGATATCATTTATGCTTTCCTAGTGGAGTAATATTGATATTAAATAATATCTATTTTATTGAAGACTTCGTTTGTGGAATTGTTCTGTTTCTAGATTGTTTGAGACTGGAATTAATTGTGCGAACAATGTTATGAACATTAGTTTGAATGTAAATAAAGTCAGCAATGGTGTTCTTCAAAATGGCATTTTTCCAATCAATACTAATTATGTGTGTTCTGTGGGTAGTTCTTCTAATAATTTAAATGATAATTATCTTTGGCACTGTAAGATATGTCATATTGGTGAGAAACCACTGCACAAACTGAAAGGCAAAGGTTTTCTTCCCTCACTTGATTTTGAATCATTTGACATGTGTGAGTAATGTCTTAAAGGTAAAATGACCATACCCCTTCAGTGGGAGCAATGAAATAGTTCATGAACTATTAGGGTTGGTACATAGTGATGTACATTGCCCAATACCAATAATCACCAAGGATAATAGTTCTTACTTTGTTAACTTCATGGATGATTTCTTGAGACTAGGATATATGTATCTTATGAGGAAAAAATCTGATATTACTGAAAAATTTATTGAGTATAAGAATGTGGTTGAAAATCAATCGGGCTGAAAGATATAAAAAAATTCAATCTGATTGAGGAGCAGAGTACGTTGGATAAGAACTCCAACAATACCTAAAAGATAAATGGACTATCTCTCAGTTTAATCCACCTTCTACTCCACAACACAATAGCGTGTCAGAGCGAAGGAACCAAACCTTATTAGATATGGTTTGTTTCATGATGATTAAGGTTGAGTTACCTCTGCCGAGGGATACATGCTAGAAACTGCAACGCTTATGTTGAACTTATTGCCTGTTAAATCCATGCATAAAACACTATATGAGATGTGGTGTGGTATGAAAACCCTAACTGAAGTATTTGAAGGTGTGGGGTTGTCCAGCTTACATTAAGAATGTTGATCCAAATAAGTTAGAGGCATGATCAAAAGCATGGAAATTTATAGGATATACCAAAAACTCAATTGGATATATATATATTCTACAATACCAAGGAACAAAGGGCTATTGTTTCCCGGCATGCTATCTTTTTAGAAAAGGAATTCCTATCAGAGGAAATTAATAGCGAGATTGTAAATATTAACGAGATCAAAGAAGTTAACACTAAGGCCAAACCAATGGGAGTGTAGAATACAATAGTTTATGATTTTAATTTGATTGTAATAATATATATATATATATATATATATATATTCATTTAAATGTATTTGTTGTTATACTATTTTATTTTTCACGTAATTAAATAAATATTTATTAAATAAAATAAATAACTCAAAATTCATACTTAAACAAATATTATATTCAAACAAATATTTTATTACAAATTCAAATGGTACAAATTTGAGCTTTCACTACATTTGCACATTTTCAATTACAATACAATTTCAATTACAACACATTTTTTAATTTACAATTTTCACCACCCTACATATTCACTCTCGCTCGTATTTGAGCTTCAACTATATTCCATCCTGTATCCATCATTTGAACAGTTTGCAAAATAAACACTAACGCGGTAAAATTGAAAAATAAATTATTTTGCAGTGCAAAATAAAGTGTGTGTTTTGAAAATATTATTTTTCTCGGTTATTTAGGTTGTTCTTCATCATTTTCTTTTGAATTCATCGTACACGAATAGCTTGTAACATGCATGGTGTATCACTGTACATGTCACAAGGTCATGCACACTGATATACACTTGCTTGTTAAAACTGCAGGGACAGGTGAGCACAAGGTCAAACCCAAGCCTAAGCTAGATTCAACTCAAGTGCACTTATTAGAAGCAGAAAAAGAACACGCTAATATACATATATATATATAGCAACATATTCAAGTGCACACAAATGTTTGGACTCAAGGCAGTGACATGTATACAAGCAAAATCTAAAAACAAGACATGCAACCATGTATAAAGCAATTGAAAGCATGACAATACATACGGCACCAGAGCAATGCAATGACCAAAGGCAAAACACCCCACAAGACCAGACTTGAGTGAACCAGACCAGAGGCAAACACACACTCACAACAATAAAGGCACCAGATTCAATGACACATGAAGGCTCATAATTGAACCAGACTATAAAAAAAACATACAAAACAAGACAGAAAATGTATCAAGCACATATGGTCAGAGGCAATGCATATGGTCAGAGAACATAATGACACAAGTACATGAAGTACACAAGCATTCAAATGGAACTAGTCACATTGCAGACCTCAATGAGACCAGAACACACATATATACATACATATATGTATGTATGTATGTACGTACATATATACATGGAGAAAACAGTTTAAATGTTTCAAAAACAGTGAAGCAGTTTACATGTGTTTAGATGTTTACAGTAAAAACAGTTGCAAGTCACAGTTCAAAGTAAAGAAGCAGTTTTTTAAAAAGACATGATCAAGCCGTGGATGATTATCATCCATAAGTTGAATAAAGTCATTGATATTGCAATGAATTCAATCAGACGTCACATGTTGATAATACGATGAACAAGTCATAACAGAAAGGTACATAACCAAATCAGGTTATCTCAAACTTCAAAGTGCCGAAGTCATAGGAGCAAAAAGAACGAAAAGACTCAAAGAAGTTCAAGCAACGTCAAGTAATGAACATGTAAATTTCATCACATCGTTCGATCAAAAAACACATGGCCAAGCAAAGAAATGGACAAATTCAAACAGAAATATATGAACGAGAATTTAGGGATTTAATCCTTATAAAATCCCAATTACATCATCGGCAGATTTTCATTCGATTTCAAGCAAATCAGAGAGAAAGCATTGAAATAAATCACGAAGCTCGAATCGAAGTCGAGAATAACCAATAATCAAAAAAGGAAATTCACATACTAGTTAAAAGCACCATTCGATCTCGACTCAATTGATGCTACCGAGAGACTCAAGCTAGGGATTGATTGACGAAGCAAACCAAAATCAAAATCATCACTTCAATCAATCTATTATTAAGTGGCAGCATCAATTGGTGAACAAAACCCTAAATTTTAGATCAAAGAGAAAAAGGAAGAGACGGCATAAAACAAAATAAAAGGGAACCAACTTCTCTTGTTATCATCACTTTTAGGCCGGCTCTATTTATTTATTTTGGGTAAAATTATATATCGGGTTTTGTATTTGTTATTTTTGTTTTATTTTTGTAAATTTTCCTTTAAATTGTGTAACTTTCTAGTCGTGTAACTAGGTACAAACTACGGGGAGTAGTTTGACAATTCGCAACTCAATGACTGAGTTATGGCAGGGTTTTGAGCTTAGAGTTAGGTTAGTCAAGTTAGCGGATGTCGCAAGTTTACGTGTATTTTTAAACGTCTGACTACTTAATTTCTAGTAGAAACCTTGAAGGCAGCACGTAGGCAGGGATTTGCCAAAGCTAGGTAAATTTGTATGTGATCTCTACTGCATTATTTTCTGTTGTTGTTTTTATTTCCACATTAATTTTTATTATTAGTATCACTCTATTCACCCCCCTCCCTTCTAGGGTGAAAACGATCCTATAAGTGGTACCAGAGCAAGGTTAATAGCATAGATGTCTAACCCTAGTTGCAAATCTAGCGAGAGTCGGTCCAGTATTATTCCCCCTATTTTTGATGGAACAAAATTTTTAAATTGGAAATTAAAAATGGAATTTTATTTAAAATCTGTTAGTTCTAAATGTTGGGATATTATTAAAAATGGGTGTGATATAGTAGACAAGAAGAATACATCAATTCATGCTCTTACTATGCATATACCATATTCTCGTATTAATCGGGATAATTTTAAGTATATCCCTCATTGTGAAAGTGCACAGGAAATCTGGAATACTTTTGATGCATTATATGGAGCAAAAGTCAACAACGGTGAGAAATCCTCCGTAATTGACTCAATTGAAGAAACGTGCTTGACAGGATTTGCAAAAAACAGTGGTGAGGAAGATTCAATAGCAAATGAGATAAGTGATCTTTCATTCAATGATTTAGTTCTCTTGTACCAAAAATTAATTGAAATAACGAAGCTTTTGAGGTGAAAAACAATAAGTTGAAGAGGGAACAATCTAGACTGCGTTAGAAAAACAACGATTTGGAAAATGCTTAAAGATATTAAGGAAAATAAAAATTCTAATTGCAAAAGGTGTTTGGACTATGAAATACAATTTGCCTGTTTTCATGAAAACTTTCAAAAGTTAGAAAATGAAATTTTAATTCGGAAGAAAAACAAAGCTGAGTTGATTTGTAAAAATAATATTTTGCAAAAAGAGTTGGATAGTTTTAAAAGGTCGGAACGTTCTAAATGTGCGATTTTTGAAAAGAAACTAAATGAGGTCAATGAAACTTCCAAAATCCTTGAAAAAGAAAACGCGAGTTTAAGAAAATCAGAAATTATTCGATTAAATCACGAGCTTGAAAAGGAGACTGAAAAAATCAAGGATTTTGAAAAAATTGAATTTAAAAAACTCCAACACTTTGAAACTGAGATGCTAGAAATTGAGATTAAAATTAGAGAGCTTAAAAATGAAAATATTGGCTTGAAAACGAATACTTTTGAAAATATAGATAGTACCATTAATTATCGTTGGAGCTAATAAATGAAAATAAACTTTTAACACCAAATTTAATAACCTTGAGTTGATTGCTCAGAAATTTTTCACTAGAGAAAAATCATTTAATATGCTCTTACAAAATCAACTCTTCGTGAATAAAAGGAAAGGATTTGGATTTGCGAAAGTGTCAAAATATGAAAAACGACTAATAACAGTGTTAAGGGGAAAAGTGTGCTACCCAAATGTATAAAAAGTGAAAATATTGGACATGGAAAGAATAACTGTCCAATTATATACAAACACAAAACTGTTAAACAAATATGGATTCCAAAATGTACGAATATAAATGGTTTGAAATTTAAAAAAAAATTGGATTCCTAAGGGTACAATTGTAGATGCTAACGGTTTGTTATATAGAAAAATTTGGGTGCCAAAGATTTCAATAGATAATAATAGTGGTCCTACATCCATAGTTCAGACGCTTGCCTTCTCCAACATTTGAACACATAAGTGGGCTAAGTAACAAATTTGATGGAGATAGACTTTGAGTTGTTCTAGGCGACTGATAAACTAAAATTTAAATGTTCCTTAGCCTGTTAGATGGAGACCATCGCATTTCGGATATCATGGAATCGAAGGAAAGTGAGGTATGATCTCTTAACTAATTTTGTTCACATATTGTTAACTATGTTTTAATCGACATTACTGAAGTATTTTTGCCATATTTTGAACATCTCAACTTTGGTTTGTAAAATTCTTGAAGTTTTGGAAAGCTACCCAATAACGCAATAACTTTTCTTTTTTTAATTTTTATTAATTCACTTTGGAATGTCATGAAAAACTACTTTGACGAATTTTTTGAAAGTGTGTTTCTGCTCAATATAGATTACTTTACTTATGCTTGATATGAATGGACATGCCGAAAATTTTCAAAAAACAATTCAAGTGTTGAGGAGTGCACGTTTTTCTTATATACCACTATATATCACCATGAATACATCAAATACAAGTGGTATCTGATACCATCTCATGTTGAAATCATTTCTGCAATTATTTATATTGATTTTCAACTAGAAGTCATTTTCAGAAAATCCTCCTTATAGAAAATTGATTTTCACTTATTTTAATTTTTGAAACTCGAGTTTTCATCACGTTAAAATACTCTAGTTTATTTCGGTAAGAGATGTACTCTAGAAAAGATAATCATTGCCTAATTGAATCATTTGGAACTCATCAAAATTATTATAGTGCTCGAAAAGTGATGGATAGTGATTAAATTATATTTCATAACAAGAGGAAGTATAATTTTATAATTTTATGAAAATTAAACAAATTTTATAATATATTTATATTAGTACTTATTCTATGATCATTTTTATCACTTTCACCTTTCTGTCAATCCATAAATCATAATATACTATGCAGAATTTGGTATTTCAAAATGAGAAAATATTTTTTTGTAAAATAATTATATCCTAAAATATTCACTCTCATTTAAAAGTCCTTACGGTTATGCATGGATGAATTACTTGAATTTCTATATAGGGTTTCCATTCTCATTTAAAAGTCCTTGCGGTTATGCATGGAAGAAAGGGATGAATATCAAGTATATTATAATCTCATTTAAAAGTCCTCATGGTTATGCATAGTTAGAAAATACTTAACATATTTTTTAAAAAAAAGGGTAACTACTAACCTCATTTAAAAATCCTAACGGTTATGCATGGTTAGTAAATGCTTCATATTTTTTTGTATAATAATTGAAAAAAGAAAATGCACAAATTATTCCTTTATTGGAAATATCAAACTCTTGTCACTATATAAAATTTTCCATAATCCCACCATTTCTCTAAAGTGGAGTTTGTTTCTAACTAAAAAAATATTATGATTTTTGTATGATTAATTAGAATTTGAGATTAATATTTCCGTCTTGATTTGATTTTATATTTTTAATCAAAATCGTAGCTATTTCAATTACTATTATTATTTTTGATGATAACAAAATGGGGGAGAGGTTAAGATTTTGATTTTTGAGCGATATCCTTACTAATATTCAAGAGTGTTTTTATTCAAAGTTACATTAATTAATTTTTCAATTTTAATTACATGCATCTGTGTAGGGGGAGCTTTGTTGTAAGGGGAGCATTCAAATAGAGGGAGCTAATAGACTCCATCAAAACCAAATGCATTTAATAGAGTCAAAATCTAATTATATGTTTGTTATCATCAAAAGAGAGAGATTGTAGAATACAATAGCTTATGATTTTTGTTTGATGATAATAAACATATATATATATTCATTTAAATGTATTTGTTGTTTTACTATTTTATTTTTCACTTAATTAAATAAATGTTTGTTGAATAAAATAAATAACTCAGAATTCATGTTTAAACAAATATTTTATTCAAACAAATATTTTATTAGAAATTCAAATAGTACAAATTTGAGCGCTTACTACATTTACACATTTTTAATTACAATACAATTTCAATTACAACACATTTTCAATTTACAATTTTTACCTCACTACATATTCACTCTCACTCGTATTTGATCTTCAACTCTGTTTTAGCCTGTATCCAGCATCTGAACTATCTATAAAATAAACACTAACGCTATAAAATTGGAAAAGAAAATATTTTACGGTGCAAAATAAAGTGTATATTTTGTAAATATTATTTGCCTCAGTTATTTGGGCTGTTCGTCATCATTTTCTTTTGAATTCATCTTACACAAATAGCTTGTAACATGCAGTATATCAATGTACATGTCACACGGTCGTGCACACCGATATACACTTGCTTGTGAAAACTGCAGGGACAGGTGAGTACAAGGTCAAACCCAAGCCTAAGCTGGATTCAACTCAAGTGCACTTATTGGAAGCAGAAAAAGAAAGCACGTTAGTATACATATATGTATATAGCAACATATTCAAGTGCACACAAATGTTTGGACTCAAGGCAGTGATACGTGTACAAGCAAAAATCTAAAAACAAGACATGCAACCATTTACAAAGCAACTGAAAGCATGACAATACATATGGCACCAGAGCAATGCAATGACCAAAGGAAACAACACCCTACAAGACCAGACTTGAGTGAACCAGACCAGAGGCAAGCACAAACACTCACAAAAACAAAGGCACCGGATTCAATGACACATGAAGGATCATAATTGAACCGGACTTACATGAATATACAAAACAAGATAGAAAATGTATCAAGCACAAATGGTCAAGGGCAATGCACATGGTCAGAGAACACAATGGCATAGGTACATGAAGTACACAAGCATTTAAATGGAACCAATCATAATGCAGACCTCAATGAGACCAGAACATACATATATACATACATATATGTATGTATGTATGCATGTATGTATATACATGGAGAAAACAGTTTAAATGTTTCAAAAACAGTGAAGCAGTTTACATATGTTTAAATGTTTATAGTAAAAACAGTTGCAAGTCACAGTTCAAAGTAAAGAAGCAGTTTTTAAAAAGGAAATGATCGAGCCATGGATAATTATCAGCTATAAATTGAATAAAGTCACTGATATTGCCGTGAATTCAATCAGAGGTCACATGTTGATAACGCGATGAACAAGCCATAACAGAAAGGAACGGAACCAAGTCAAGTTATCTCAAACTTCAAAGTGCCGAAGTCATAGGAGCAAAAAGAACGAAACCGACTCAAAGAAATTCAAGCAAAGTCAAGTAATGAACATGTCAATTTCATCACATTGTTCGATCAAAAAAAGTATGGCCAAGCAAAGAAATGGACGAATTCAAACAGAAATATACAAAAGAGAATTTAGGGCATTAATCCTTATAAAATCCCAATTACATCATCGACAGATTTTCATTTGATTTCAAGCAAATCAGAGAGCAAGCATTGAAATAAATCACGAAGCCCAAATCGGAGTCGAGAATCACCAATAATCGAAAAAGGCAATTCACATACCGGTTAAAAGCATCATTCGATCTCGAATCAATTGAAGCTACCGAGAGAAACTCAAGCTAGGGATTGATTGACGAAGCAAACCAAAATCAAAATCGTCACTTCAATCAATCTATTATTAAGTGGCAGTAACAATTGGTGAACAAAACCATAAATTTCATATCAAAGAGAAAAAGGAAGAGACGCATAAAATAAAATAAAAGGGAACGAACTTCGCTTGTTATCATCATTTTTGGGTCGGCTCTATTTTATTTATTTTAGGCTAAAATTTCATATAGAGTTTATTGTTTGTTA
Source organism: Allium cepa (assembly GCA_030765085.1). NCBI lineage: Eukaryota > Viridiplantae > Streptophyta > Magnoliopsida > Asparagales > Amaryllidaceae > Allium > Allium cepa. Next base: position 291,872,229 of record CM060941.1, on the reverse strand, counting down.
TTTTTATTTTATTTTTGTAATTTTTCCTTTAAATTGTGTAACTTTCTAGTCATGTGACTAGGTACAAACTACGAGGCATAGTTTGAGAATTCACTACTCAGTGGCTGAGTTGTGGTAGGTTTTGAGTATAGAGTTAGGTTAGTCAAGTTAGTGGGTGTCGCAAGTTTATGTGTGTTTGTAAGCGTCTGACTACTTAATTTCTAGTAGAAACCTTGGGGGTAGCACATAGCTAGGATTTTGCCGAAGCTGGGTAAATTTGTGTGTGATCCCTACTGCATTATTTTATGTTATTGTTTTTATTTCCGCATTAATTTTTGTTATTATTATTATCACTCTATTCACCCCCCCCCCCCCTCCCCCTTTTAGGATGAAAACGATCCTATATGGAGAACCGAGTTCAGCCATGTATGAAAACACGCAACCTATTAGAAGGTCTAGTAGGAAATCTCGTGCACCAGAGATATACTATGGCTTTCTCATGGATGGCAAAAAGGAGGAATATATTTTAGATGATGCTCCTTTGTCTTTTCGACAGGCGTTGCAGAATAAAGACCCTGCACTATGTATTGGAGCGATGAAATCTAAGATGGGTTCCACGTATGAAAGAAAAGTATGGACTTTGTCGGACATACCCAAAAGGATGAAACCAAAGAGTGGAAATGGATTTTTAAGAAAAAGCTAAATGTAGATGGAGACGTAGTGACTTATAAGGTTAGGCTAGTTGTAGAAGGATTTCGTCAAATTTGAAGTGTTGATTATGATGAGACCTTTTCGTCCATAGCCATGCATAAGTCAATCTAGATAATGTTAGCCATTGATGTTGGAATTAGGCCATCTCGGAGTAGAAGTAATTGGTGAATTTCAAAAAAAAAATCACTTGCTAGATCTTTGTTGGGCCAATGAAGTCTAGTTTATCTAGAACATTTCTAAGTTTTACTTAAATAAAATCTTTTATTTTATTTAAATTTATAAAATGAATTGTATCATTTAATTTTATGTTATACTAAATATATATGCGTATCATATACACATATATAAGTGTGTGCATGTGTAGCACGTCAATCCATGTAAGGTATAATATGTCCATACATAGATGTTGGGATTTGCATCACAACAGACACAATAGCTCATTTAACATCTTAATATATTGACAAGCACCATTGTCCAAGTGGTTAATCGATTCGGCTTTGGTGCAAGAGGTCACAAGTTCGAAACTTGCTTTCGAACGTTTATTGACATGGGATATGTTGTCCCAATGATTTGTTGTATATAAAGTACCATTTTCAAAAAAAAAACATCTTAATATATTGTCTCAGTATGTGTATGTGTGTATACACACACATACTTTTGCTTTTATAATAAAAAAATTCAAAATTTATATATATGTACATTTATATATATACATACATACAAATATATATATATATATATATGAATCTAAATTTATTTATATACAATTTTGTATAAACGTATAAATGTTTATATATGAACATAAGTATATAATATTAACAAATATATTCATAAATATATGTATATGTGTTTATATCGTTTAAAATCTATTAAAAAAAATATTAATAATGCCAAAAATAGTTCTTATATAAATTCAAAAAATTATATATATATATATATATACATATATATATATAATTGAATATGTTAAAAATGTGTCTGTATGTATATGTGTATATGTACGTATATATATGTAATATGTATGTAAAATAAATATATGTATATATATATTAATGTAAATGCAAATGTAAATGTAAATAATTTTTATTTAAATGTACATATTGATCTGGTTATGCCCACATATCAGGATTTTTTAATTTATAGTGTGTGTGTGTGTATTAATAAAACTGAAAATAATCATGTAAAAATTAGAAACACATTTCAATCGACTCTACATTTAAATATTAAACTTCCAGCAAATATTAGACAAGAGTATTAAATTTTGAATTTTTTTACATAATATTAGGGTTTAAAATAATAAAAAATCAATTTTTAATTTTTAATTTTAATTTAAATATTTAAAAATAAAATAATTTTTTATTTTTTGTGACTTTGATATTTATTAATATGATTTATAAAACATAAAATATATTTTGTAATGTATATATGAAGTTGTATAATTATTTATATTAAAACTGATTTAAATATTATTTAAAAATAATTATACAAATAATTTTTTTCCTTTATGCCCAAAAAAATACTTACTAAGAATCATATAAAAAAAATTCCATATTTTACATAATTATAATATAGTATTTAATTTTTTGACTATATAAATATATGTATGTATGTATACTATATATTAAATTATTTAAATAATGAAAAAAAATATTTTTTAATTCATGGCCATGACAATAAGTAGAATATTTATCAAAAGAATTTTTTTATTTAATTAACATATACACTTATACATATAACCAATCTAATTTGTGTTAATTTATATCTATACATTGGAATCGTCTCATAACTATCAATATGTATATATATATATGTATATATATATATATATATTGATCGTTGTAAATATAAATTAATGTTTGAATTTACTTAGAAACATACCTTATAGCTAAAGCCCTAAAGCAAACCTTGAAACGATGATGTATGCTTCTAGAAATAATTTCTGATCCAACAGAGTGCTAGTCCTTGAACCTGTTAGAACCTCTCTTGTTGGATTTTAATGATAAAAAACTATACAATTATGGGAAAGAACCTCTAAGTCGACTTGCAGGTACATGAGTATCAAAAATGATGATCAACATTGAAATCGAGCTCAAATATTGAAGACAAAAATAGAGTTTGGCGTATGTTATAGTTGATTTAGTTATAACGTATAATCTCCTATATAATGATTTCATACACACACAAATATTGCTTCGAATTTTTTTTAGAAAAATATATATTAAAATTTCCATAAAAAAATAAGATTTTAAAGCAATTTAAAAATTAAAAAGGTAGAAAACAAACATACGCTTAAAAAGTGTATTTCAACCGTCTGAAATCGAATTTCAATTGTCTGAAATAAATTTCAATGGTCTGAAATAGCTATTTTTTGAACTAGTTTGTTTCTACCTTTTTCTTTATATTTTGAGCCATCTGGTTTATAATTTCCAGCTATCAGAATTAACCTATTGTTCAATATTTTGTTTTTGTTTTACACCGTCAAATTTCCGCCATCTGAATTTGAATTTCAGCCGTCTGATTTGTTCGAAAAGTAGTCTCTTCACATAAATCAAAAATCTAGAGAGTTTCTTTGAGACGACCCGACTTTCTCACCACAGAAAATCGCATCATCTTGAAGAAGAAAGGGATAGAAAAGAGAAAAGAAAGAAGAGAAAGAAGAAGCAACATCAGAATCTCAACAGCGGAACGAATAAATTATATTAATAACATAAGTATTACATAATATACAACAATTATCAGAGTTACACAGATTATACATCACATACTAGACAGTTATAAACACCTGTCTAGTTATACAACTCAATACAAAACAGAGAAACTGCTCAGAGATACCAACACAGCGGAATACTATATATCTACAACGCAGAAGCCTCCTACTCCATTGCTCCTCCACAATTTATCAAAGCTAACCTGAATCCCTTGGCTACTCGTAAAAATTTGAGTACCTAAGAGTTTAAGAAAATAGAAATAAACTCCGAGTCGGACATGGGTCTGGTGTGAGTAACAGGTTAAGGTTGCTTAACTTTTAAAAAACCTTTGAAAACAAAATGTATCACGTAAGACTCCCCACACATAAATATGGGTAAGTTTTTACCTTACGCTAACCAAAACATTTGATAGGAAATCCAGTGATATTATAATAGGGTCTAAGGTTTTCAAGTAAAATACAGAAATAGCTGGAATGCTTACATCTCACGTTCCAACATAGTTGGGCACAACTTATACGTACGGCACTTATTGGAGATTGGATTCCATACAATGGCAGTGCTACTGGGGTACCGCCCATCACAGTACGTGGCCTAGATCAACGTACCGAGGATCCACCCTAAATCCCCTGCAACACAAGGCCGGAACCATCCCCTACTGGACAGTCCCGAACAAGACAACCCCGGCAGTTGGAGCTCACAACTGCCCACGCAGCCAAAAAAAAAAGGACCTCTAGACAGGGGGAAATCTCGTCCTACTTGGGCATGACCCACTTAGCCTTGCTGCACCTCCCCTATTATAGCCATTCTCGATTGATGAGGCTTGATGCTACGATTACCTTTAATCAGAACACATCACTTAGAATGCTCATCGTCCACCCGACGATGTTCTAAAAGCATTCAATCCATACAAGTTCGCTCCGGGTTCGAACGAAACCGAAGGCAGTATCTCGTTACACTCATTTTGGAATCACCCTCGAAGTTAACGACGATAACCCTCGCATTCTGAAACTTCATCTTCACTTCAGATTCACGACCTATCGTTAATTTGGATCGATGTGGTTTTTGGATATCCAAATCTGGAAACCCGATCCCGGTCTCATCGAAATCCAAAACACCATCTTTTAGGTCCAAGTTGTTCTGAAGTTTAAAACAATTCAATTCTATTATCTATACACTCATAGATAGATAATTCACAATATCACAATGGATAATCAACATTATCATCATAAACAGATAATCCACATTATCATCACAAATAGATAATTCATATTATCATCACAATGCAAACAAAGCCTCCATATCACACAGCATCACTATTCTCATCTCTGAGATCTCAAACCATTCAAGGCAATCAACATTTCCATCCATACATAAGCAATGATTTACTTAATCACATCATCTATAATTAATTTAAAATGAATTAAGTTAATTACTTCCATCTCCAATTAATTTAAAGTGAATTAAATTAATTACTTCATCTTTAATTAATTTAAAATAAATTAAATTAATTACTTCATCATTTTAAATCTTGCTTACTTAACCATTAATTAATTACAAATCAATTAATTAAACATCCTCAAATTAATCACCTTAATTAATCACCCTTGATTAATTATCCTTTAATTACATTTAAGTAATTATCTTTAATTAATGTCATAAATTAATTATCCTTAACCAAAAATAGTAATTAACCTTTAATTACTTCATTAATTAATTAACTATAATTAATTACATTAAGCCTTAATTAATTACATTAATTAATTACTCTTTAATCACTTATCATTGATTGATTAATCTTAATTAATCAACCCTTAGTTACATCATTAATTATATTAATTAATGATCCCTAATTACATTTTAACTAATTACTTTATTTAAGTTAATTACCTTAAGTAATTAACCTTAATTAAACCATAATTATTAATCCCTCTTGATTAACCACATTCAGTAATTAACTACCCTTAATTACTTCATTAAATAAATTAATTACTCTTAATTAATTATTTTAATTAATCCCTTGATTAATTACTAAGTAATTTAATCCAAATTACTTCTATTCTTACATCATCTTCAATTAATTACATTCAGTAATTATCAATTAAGTACTTCACTAATTAATTACCATCCATTAATTACATTAAGTAATTATTATCAAATCATCTAGTGATTAAATTAATTAAACTTAATTAATTAACTTAATCTAATCACATTAAACTCAATTAATTACATTAAGTAATTAATTCCTTAATTACTTCCATTAAGTAAATACACTTAAACAATTTCATAAATGATTATTTTTAAATTAATTAATCTAATTAATTATTAAAAATTAATCACATTAATGAATTATTAAATAATCTCAAGTTAATGACCTTCATTAACCATTAACAATTCTTTAATTACTTTTCTTAAGTAATTAAACTTAGATTAATCATTATTAATTACAAATTAATTAATCTTCAATTACCAATTAATTAATCTTCAATTATTTAATTAATTAAGTATTAACTGTAACTTAATTAATCCTTAATTACTTGATTAGTTAATTTTAATCATTAATTAATATCAAATTAATAATCCTTAATTACAAATTAATTATCCTTAATTAATTAATCTTAAACTTTAATTAATTTAAACTTTTGTTTACTTATGTAATTAATCCAAATCATTAATTAAATAAATAAATAAATTATCCATTTTAAATAACTTAATGAATTACAAATCATTAAATCTTTACTTATTTAAAGATAAAAACATTCTTCTTATTAATGATCAAATTATCATTAACAAAGCATTTTAAAACAATTTGTTTTTTTAAATTTACTTTTAAATTTCATTTTAAATTTAAGATTTAAAATGAATACAAATTAACTTTAACAAAGTTTAAAAACAATTCAAAAGCCTTTAATTTCACATGTTAAAGAAATATTCATTTTATAAAGAAGTTTTAAAAAAATTAACAACCAATTTCATTTAAAATTCAAATCAATTTAAAAATACACTTTAACATTCAAGTTGTTTAAAACAATTTAAGTTTAAAAACTTCTTTTATTTCAAAACTGGAATATATATTTAAATCTGAATCCAGATTAAACTTAGATTTAAACTTACTTCAATTTAGACTTCATTTTAAAATTCAAACCATTTAACCATTTTAAAATAGTTAAACAATATAAATTTTAAAAACTTTATTTATTTTCAAAACTGAGATTCAAACTAAACTTGAACCAGATTTAAACTTGTTTAAAAACTTTGCTTTTCATTTAAATTTCAGTTTTAAACTTTTTAAAACAGAACAATACATGTTACTGTTAAAACCTGCAACAAAATTATACATGAGCCACTTCAAAACTTTCTCGAGTCAAATCCAAACAAACTCGAGCAAAACCCTCAATGACTCGAGTAAAAACTCGAGTAACCCTCTCTACTCAAAAACCAACAGCATCACCAGAAACAAAGTGCACCGTGCACATGAACAGTGACTTTGATCGCCTTCGACCATCTCCGATGGTCTTCCCACAACGGCAAGCAACTTCACCACCAACCACGATCATCGGATCGTGCATCCAGACTCGAAATCAAATTCAAGAATACAACTCAACCTGGAACAGACAAAAACCACCACACCCAAAACCTGGAAATGCCTCGACCACGAAATTCTGACCACCGTAGATTCTGAAACACCGGCTCTGACCTCGTCTACGACCAAGCTATCATCTCTCAAAATTCCATCGCACTCGATCATCTCTAGAACCCATGGTGATTAATTTTTCTAACCTAGTTAAAACTAGGGTTCCAGAAGAGATTCCACTACTGCAACTTCCTCGATGAATTGCAACACCATCCAGTATTTTTCCCATCAACTACTATCACTCCTCCATCATTACCTAAAGTCTCGACCTCTCCAAACCTTTGGATCACCAGAAAACCCAGTTTCTCCTTATTTGATTCAACCCAAAACTGCATCCTTATTCCCAAATTTAAAACTATGATTTTAGTGTTAAAAATCATGTTATAGTTGATGTATCCAATTTATAATCCTGAATTTATAAATTAAACAGTTTGAGTTTTGATTCATATTGAGCATGCACTGATGTTTTTAAATTCCAGAGACAATCAAGCTTTATTTTGCCTAAATTAAATTTTTAAACATTAATCCATAATCAATCAAACAACATTGGTTTGTAAATCAAATCCTATCAAGAACTAGATCAAGTGGTAAGGGATTTAAATGGAACTTTGTGCCTGGGAAAAACAAACAGAATAGAGCACATGTAAACAGCATGCACATTATAAATATTCATATCGGATTTCACTTATATATACATATAATACATATTCATTTCAACCATACTAGCATTGCACCCAAATTATATTTTAAATTTTAAAAGTTACTCACCAGATTTTGAAGAAGAAGACAGTGCCACGGATTGTTTTGAAAAGTTTGAAAACTGGTTTCCATTTTCTTTAAAACTTTGAACTCTTTTAAACTAAAATGCTGCTGATTTGAAAACTTGTTTGCTTGATTTGAAAATGCAGGTGCATGCTTCCAAATTTAAGAAGAAAAAAATATGATGCAGGCTTGCATGTAGAAGACAATTCCAGATTTGAAAATGCTCTTTTACAGGTTTGAAAATGTTACAGGGAAATGGTTATTTTGTTTAAAGATTTGTTTAAAGGGTTTTGCTTCAGATTTGATATGAGGAATTTGATTTGAAGATGGTTACTGATTTAGTTGATTTTCAGATTTTGTTCACAGGTTTTTGAGAGGAAAGTTGGAGTTTTATTCTTTTTGCTTTTAGAAAATGAGATAGTGAAAAAGAATGAAGAAGAAAAGATGTAAGTTTATATGAAATGAAATTAAACTTTATTAAAAAAATTCAAATAAAGATGACACATGTCATCCTCCTTACTTATTTAATTAACACATAAGCTTAAGAGGAGATAATATGTTAACACTTGTTATTAAGTGAATTTAAAAGCTAACACATGTCTTTTAAGTTATCATTAGTTATAATTTAAATGTTAATATGTAAGTTATGCTTAATTAATTTGTTTAATTATTATGTATATATGTATAGATAATTCTAAAAGAAATAAAACCAATTATATGTATGAATAAAAGTTTATACAAATATTTTAAAATCCAAAATAGTTTAAAATCTATATTTCGAATTTCAAAACTTTAAATTCAAATTCAAATCAAATTCTAAAATTCAATTTTGAAATCAAGTTATATATATACAAATTCGATTTTGAAATAATAGTTTCTATTTTTATTAAGAATCCAATTGTAAAACAATACATTATTAATATTATTTAAAAATAACTCGTTATCAGATTAAAATAATTTATAAAATAAATTATCTCTTTATTAATAAATTACTTATCTTATCAAGCCATATTTAAAAAGAAAACAAAACAAACCTTTTGTTAATTAATTTAAATTTAAACTTAAGCTAAAATCAATTTAAACAATTCACACTTACCTTAACAACTTAAAACCATATGCTATTTATTAAATAGCCTTGAAAAGCTTAATATTAAATAAAATCAAATTACCAAAAATATTAGAATTAGAAAATATGTTTTTATTTATTAAATTTAAAACAAAGCTTATCTATTTACAATATATACAAATATATATACATTATAAATAGAAACCAATTTATTAGCTTTTAAAAGATAAAATTCACCAATTAAATATTTATTAAAAGAAGATCATTAAATCAATTCAAATTTTACTAACAAAAATTGTCAAATCAATTTAATTTTTAATACAGATTATTAAATTGATATGCCAAAAATTTCGGGATATCACATTCTTTCTTCTCAAAAGTTGCAATCCTTCAAATGACTGTAACCCTTCAACTAGGACGCTTCACAATTACAAATAGAGTTGAAGTCCATCATTTTTAATCACGAATTCTAATTGTCTTTTCTACTTTCAATATCCATGTGAATTTCAAAAAATTCAACTTTCCAAATCATCACGTTCAAATCATTATCTCAATGTATAGGAAGGGTGTACTTCATTGACTCATTCATATTATTAAAAAACGCATAAAGCCAAACATTTTACTACCATTTATAGCCGATATCCTGTTGGAGATCTTCGGGTATGAAGTCCAGTTTGGAAATTCAAGCAGTTTGTAATATACATGTTCCTCCAGGTTAAATGAGGGTGTTGTTTAAATCTGGAAGGAGTATAGGACTGGACGTAGAATAAAAGTTCAAACCAGCATAAAAATCTCTGGTGTGATCGTTTTTCCTTTCTTTACTTTATTTATTTTGCTGCTTATCCACTAGTTATTAGTTATGTAGACTTTATTTAAGCTATTGGTATATACGTCTTAATTTAGTAGAATACTTTACATTACTCGATTTATAGCGATTTTCATTTGGTATCAGAGCCTGGAATACTAGAGATCGTAATAAAGTCTTAGAATAAATGGCCATAAAGAGATCTAAGCAAGGCAATAGAAAGAGGAAAAACAACAAAGAAGAAACAACGGAGTAAATAAAAAAAATGCTTCACGGCTATACTCAGATCACAATTGGTATGCTTAGATTCTTCATGTACAGATCTTTTGTTAGCATATGATAATTATTAAAAGATTGTAAAACTTTAAATAAAGTAATAGAATTGCATAAATTAAGATAAAAACGTGAGCAAAAAAATTCCACTTTACAAGAAGAAAATAAATATTTGGTAAAACAAACAAAACTTATGAAAATACAGTAGAAGATCTTATCTTACAAAATGATTTCGTACAAAAAGAAAATGAGCAATTAGAAGTTAAAAATAATGATCTTTTGAAGAAAATCAATGTTTTGCAAAATAAAAATATATTTCAGGAAAATGCTTTAAATAATTCAAGCTCTTTAATTTTATCTCTTGAAAAAGATAATGAAATAGAATTTAGAATTATCTAAGGGATGTGAGATTTTAAAATATAATAGTAATATTTTGCAAATAGAAGTTTGGGATTCTAAAGCAAATTTTGAAAGATTAAATGGAAAAAAATCATAAATTTCAACAAAGGTAAAGATATCCTATCTTCCTAAGTTACAAATTCAAAAGCTCATAACAATTAAAGCGGTTTAGGCCATAAACAAGCTAAAAGCAAAAACTAGTACATATGCGCATTCTTATATACTAATTTTAGGGCTAGTACTAGTAACCAAGATATTCTTAAAACAACTTATAATCATAATAGTACTTTGTCTAGAAATGATAGATAATATGTTTAGGTACCAAGCTAATTACTGAAAGAAATTATGGATTCTTGCTAATATAATTGATCATAATGAACAACTTATATATCATAGATTATTATAAGAATGTAATTTGTAATGAAAACTATATTTATAAAGATTCAACCACACCTAAATGGGTATGGTTTCTCAAAAATTAAGAAACTATAAGAACCTTGGATATCATATTTTTTAAAAGTTAATTTTTTTTCTTCAAATACCTTAGTTTATAACTAGTAGTTATTTATTAATGATTGACAGTCTAACTTATATCACTAAAACATAGCAGTTTACTACAAAATGCTATAAACTGTAGGATTCTCTATTAAAATTCTACTTTTTTAGCACTATCAAAAGTAATGTATAAAATAATTATTTGATAAAATTGTTTCATTTATTTTTTTAGAGGGTACATCCACACCTATTTTGGTAAGGTTTTCACCATATAATTAACCCATACCCCCTAACATAGTAAGTGGGTACTAAAAATGATCATTATTTATTATATATACTTATAGAAAATGAAAGGAAAATAATAGGTTTTGAATTTTAAAGATGTTTCATACATTTATTGGAATTATGTGCTTAAAATGAAATAAGGACTTCAGCAAATTTGGTAAAATCTAACTTGTTTTATTCGTAATTAATATTGGGTTAATATTTTATTTTTTAAGGAATACTAAGCTATTTTAAAAAAAAATACTCATATTTTGAACTAATTATTACCTTAAAAGGCAGTATTTTATATTCTCTCATTCTTTTTTATAATGACAAGGGAAGAAATAATATGCATATTGATAGGAGGAGATATTATACTTAAGGGGAGCTTTAATTATATTATAATTAATTAAAATAAATATTTAAAAATTATATATTTGTCATCATCAAAAAGAGCGAGAATTTAGAACCTCTCTTATTGGATTTTAATGATAAACAACTATACAATTATGCAAAAGAACCTCTAAGATAACGTGTAGGTACATGAGTATCAAAAATGACAATGAACGTTGAAATCGAGCTCAAATATTGAAGATAAAAATAGAGTTTGTCATATGTTATAGTTTACCGAGTTATAATGTAAAATTTCCTATATGAGGATTTCACATATACACAAATATTGCTTTGAAAAATTATTTTTAGTAAAACTATATTTAAAAATTTTCCGTAAATATAAATTAAGATTTCAAAAGAAATTTGAAAAATTAAAAAGGTAGAAAACAAACATACACTCAAAAAGTGTATTTCAACCATCTGAAATACATTTTTAGACATCTAAAATAGCTGTTTTTTGAGCTAGTTTGTTTCTGCATTTCTATATATTTTCAACCATCTGATTTTTAATCTTTAGCTATCTGAATTTTGAAATTCGGTCAGTTGAATTAACCAATTTTTCAACTGTTTTGTTTCTATTTTACATTGTCGAATTTCAACCATCTGAATTTGGATTTCAACCATCTGATTTGCGCGAAGAGAAATGGCTCTTCATAGAAATTCAAAATCTAGAGAGTTGCTTTCTTCCCGAAGGTTGCAATCCTTCTAATGGCTATAACCCTTCAACTAGGACTCTTCACAACTATAAATAGAGTTTAAATCTATCCTTTTTACTTATGAATTCTAACTTGCTTTCTACTTTTAATATTCATGTAAAGTACAAAACATTCAACTTCCTAAATCATCATGTTCGAATCGTCATCTCAAGGAGATTATAAGAAGAGTGCACTTTATTGACTTAATCATGTTAGTCAAGAACCAAAGTCAGACATTTTTACTGCCATTTATAGTCGAAGTCTTGTTGGAGATCTTCAAGCACAAAGTCCTATTCGGCAGCTCAGGTGGTTTGGAATATAGATGTTCCTCCGGGTTAATCGAGGGTGTATTTCAAATCCAGAAGGAGTTTGGGACTGCACTGGAATGGGAAGTTTGAACCGGTAAAAAAATCTCTGGTATGATCGTTTTTACTTTCCTTACTTTATATATTCTGTTGTTTATCTACTAGCGATTGGTTATATAGACTTATTTAAGCTATTGGTATACAAGTCTTAATTTAGTAGAATACTTCATATTACTCGATTTTTAACGACTTTCAGAATCGTCAACCACTGGCTATCGAATAGCAATTTAATTTACTTGATTTAGGCATAATAAAAGGAAAGACTAGAGGAGAAATATTTGACCAACAAAGAATGAGGATGGAGGCTACAAAAGTCTATAATCAAATGGAGAAAGAGATACATAATTAAAGGATGGAAAGAAGAGAATTTAGGACTTTTACTCTATCTCCTTTATCTTGGCCATCCATTTTTAGCCTTTTAATCCATATCTTAGCTGCCCCTATGCTCCATGCTGTAGCCGATCCTATCGGCGCATATGGTTGGCCTTAAACCCTTTTGAGTCAAATCTAATTTAAAATGCTTATCGATATCGTTTAATGCTTTTATAACTTTTATAAACATTTTAATATTCATTTATCAAATCAAAATAAATTCATAAATATTCTTTTATTTAGTTAATATATAGCATTTATAAAATAATCAAATCATTTGGTCAAAGAAGAATTCATCGTTTTCGGTTGTGTGACTCGTTACGTATAAATTTGGTCAACTGTATCCAACTATTCAAATATTAATGTTCACACTTCACTTGGAAGCTGGTGTGACATTTTGGCCAAACTTATCGCTTACTTGGTTTTGGTAAAATCTTAGTTTACTTTTTTAAGTGCTACCCGGTTGTGTTTTTTATTTACACAATTATTTTTGTTGAACTATATCACTTTGGACTAATAGAATTTAGCAATGGTCAAAATTCCAATATCTTTCATATTTAACACTATAGCCTAAATACAAAGTCCTTGGTTCAATAAGAATAATTACATAATGCTCTGGCCAGAGACTTAGACTCTGAGTTGACCGTGATACTAACCCCATATAACTGAAGAGACGAATCCTCTCTTGAGCAATGCTTCATTTCCAATACTTTCACTCAACCCAACTATAGTCACTCGATGGATATCATGGCATGGTTGGATTATAATCGAAGTGAAGTTTTCATATTAAAGATCGATAATGTTCTCAAGTCGAGAGAACTATGTAAATTAGTCACATCGATATTTCTTTTGACCTTAGTTATATTAACCAACAAAAAATTAGCAAGTGAGTCATTCCATGTTATCCAATAACTATCGGTATGCAACCTTTTGATGCCTCCAGTAGATATGACTAATATACTGCCCAATATTTGGAGAGCGCCACATACTCTAGTCTCAATAGGTGTATCGATATCCAGTCTTGACACATCTTGACTAGAAATATTTAAAACGGTATATTTACCTTATTGTGATAAATTACTCACAATCACAACACTTTGTAACTACTATCACAAAGCATACCATTTATGGATTTTCTATTAAATATACTTTTAATTAAATTAATTAATTAGTATAACACATCATATCAAGTAACAATATAAAGAAAACTTTTGAACAAAATTGGGAACAGTTAGACATACGTAATAAATTACATAATTGCCCCTAGCGCATACCCCTAACTTTATCAATTGCTACATCCTATGACTACGAAATATGGAAAATGGATGTAAACATATCATTTTATATCGTGATTAGAAAAGACCGTCTATATGTCGCAACTCGAAAGTTTTGTGGTTAGTGGGATCGAGAGCAAGGCTTGTAAGTCGTTGAAGTTCATTTATGGACTCATATAAGCTTCAAGGAGTTGGAACAAGTGTTTTGATAAGATAATCAAATAGTTCAGCAACCATTAGAACACAGAGGAAGCATGCATATATAGAAAGGAACAAGGCAACGCTATCGTATTCTTAGTGCTATATGTCGACAATCCTCTCTTGATTGGCAATGACACTTTATTATTACAATCAGTGAAAGCTTGGTTTTCCAAGAACTTCTCCATGAATTATTTAAGAGAAGCAGCCTATATTCTAGGTATAAAGATCAATAAAGATAGATCTATGAAGTTTCTAGGATTATCCCAATCCCTATACATAAATACCATACTAAAGTGGGTCGGTTTGGATAATTCCAAGCATGGAAATGTTCCAAAACAATCTGAAATCGTTCTTTCTAAGAAGGATGCTCCTCATACTGATGAGGAGGAAGAGTGTACAAAGAGAATCCCTATACTTTAGCCATAAGATCCATAATGTATGTTATGTTATGTACTAGACTAGATATGGCATTCACATTAGGATGCGTAAACTGATACCAATCTAATCATGAAGAAAAGCATTGGACGACTGTAAAATGTATATTTAAGTATCAAAAAAACACTCAAACTTATTCATAATATACGGGGATGGAGACCTCCTTACGAAGGGGTATACTGAATCTAGATTTCATAGTGATGTTGATGATAGTAAATTGGTGTTTGGTTATATTTTACACTTCACTGTGGGGCTATTAGCTGGAAAAGTTCTAAATAAGAAACAATGCGTGATTCGACGATAAGGGCTGAATGCATCACCCTCAATGAATCAGTTAAAGAGGTAATCTGAATGCGCAAGTTTTTAGGTGAGCTCGGAGTGATTACCGATACCGAGAATCCAATGGCATTGTTTTGTGACAACAATGCGATGATACAGATCCTGAAGGAGCCTAGAGTATATAAGAAGTCATGATATATTCTTCGTACGTTCCACCCCATTAGAGAATTCATTGAGAAGAAAGAAGTCGTAATACAGAGGGTAGATACCATGGACAACATAGTAGATCCATTCACTAAAAATCTAGCTCGGTCGGCTCTCGAGAAGCTTATCGAAGGGATGGATTGAGATTCCATAATGGCCCCAAGTGCAGGTGGGAGATGATAGAGCTAGGGGCATACCCTTGGGATAATTTTATAGTTTGTTGTAAATTATTAACTCTATAGTCAATGCTCATTCGTAGTAGAAGATATATTCTTTCTATTGTATATTTTTTATAATATGTTATAAATAATTAAATGTTTAATAAAAATATATTTAGAAAAAAAAATCCATAAATGGTGTGGTGTGGTTGTGATAGTAATTACAAATAGTTGTAATCATGATTATTATATCGCAATATAATTAACACATCATTTTAAATATTTCTAGTCAAGATGTATCGAGACTGAATATCGATACATCTATTGAGACAAGATACGCAACACTTTCCAAATGTTGGGAAGTACATTACTCATGACTACCGGAGGCACCAAGGGGTTATGTACTGGTATTTATTGGATAAATATGAAATAACTCGCTCGACAGTTTTCTGTCGGTTAATATAATTAAGTCAGACATAATATATCGATGTGACTAATTTACACAGATTTCATGACCTGAGAATATTGTTGATTTTCAATATAAAATCTCCGCTTTGATTATAGTCAAATCATGAAACGACGTCAATCGAATGACTATAGTTGGGTAGAGAGGAAGTATTGGAAGTGAAACAATATTCAAGAGAGGATCTATTTCCTTAGTTATATAAGGTTAGTATAATAGTCAACTAAAGTCAACTCACAGTCGAAATCTCTAACCGGACTAGTTTGGTTAATAATAACTATTATTATTGACCAAGGACTTTTTGTTTGGACTATAGAGTTGAATATGGACGATATTGGAATTTTTAACATTACTAAATTTCATAAGTCCAAAGCTATATAGTTTTGATGAAAAGAATTAGTGTAAATAATAGTCACTACCAGGTAATGTTTAATAAAGAAAATTTGGATTTTACCAAAATCAAGTAAGCGGTAAACTTAACCATAATATCACACCACCTGCTAAGTAAAGTGTGAGCATTAGTATTTGAATTGTTCGATTTTTATCGCTATCCGAATTTACACCTAAGAGTCACACGATCGAAAAATTGAATGCTCATTTTCGACCCGATTTAATTAAAATGTTATTGTTACAAATTAACAAGTATTTATGAGATATCAATTATAAATTTTATTTGATGTATATGGAACAATATTAATATGCATATAATAGTTATATAATCATTAATCGATATACAATATTTATACGCGTTTAAATTGGATTTAAATGCAATAAATATTATTTGGGCTTGAAGTGGATTTGAGGCCATATGAGGCTTGCTATTTTTCTATGATTGGAGCATGATGATGGCGGCCATATGATGGCTTGTAGGGAGGACTTTGAATGTTTAAAAAGAAGAGAATGGGTTAAAGAAAATCAAGAATCTTGATCCAATTTTTGCTCTTTAGTTTCTCCTTTACATTAACATCTTAACCCTCACTTTAGTTTTTGATTTTTGGAGCCTTCATCTTCTGCTTTTATGGTCGAACACATCCCTCCCTCTCCTCTAAATTTCAAGTAATTTAAATGCAAATTAAATAAAATAATCGTCGGCGGTAAAGGTAATTCAAAAGCTAGAAGCTTTGGAATTGGAATTCGGTTCAAGGAGTTCACTTTTTTGGTTAAACATGCTAGCTTTGGGATTTGGTGAAAGATACTCTTCTAGTTTACTATTATATATAAATTTTTATATAATCAGCGTTTTGTATATTGATTTTTTAGAAATGTCGTGAATCGGTATATCAATGGATTGTCATATACAGACAGTTGTATACATATAAGTGTTAATATATATTAAAAAAAAATATGCATGTTTGCTTATACATGCTCTAAGCCTAGGAAAAATATTTTCAAAATCTAAAATAATAATACTAAATGATTTCAAATATTAAATCTAATTTAGAAGGTTTAACACAACATAATATATGTTTTAAAATTTTACAAAATTTATTTTATTAGAAAGGCACTCCACGATAATAATAATAATATAATTTTTTTTGGATATTTATTACATAGATTTAAATACTATTATTTAATTCAAAATTGATTATATAAATAAAATGTAGGGGCATTTCACTAGAAGGACAAACTTTGCAGTCTAATTAGTTTCTAGTACACACATCCACATAAATTAATTTCAAGACCAAAGTCAGCAGAATAATTACTTTTAAGGACAAAATCAGCAGTCTAATTACTTTCAAGGATATAATTTCATAGGTTTTTAGGTGTTAGAAACTAATTATTTTTTATTTTGTCCTTAATAGTAATTATTTCAGTTGTGTGTCCTAGAAACTAATTACACTTGCTAAAGAGGCCCTTGTGGTTAATTTCCATTAAATATATGTATATATATTTATAAATAATATAAAATTTTATAAAAAATAATATAATATGAAATATACAATATGGTTTTGAAAATAAATTATTTATAATATCTAAAACTGAAAAGAAAACTAAAGAAATTATTTTTATTATCTAGTTGAAAGCAGTAGAACAGCATATATATTTAATTATATATTATACATATATAGTTATATGTTTATGTGTAATATATATTTAAATGGGGCATTTCACCAGAAGGATAAACTTTGCAGTCCAATTAGTTTCTAGGACACACATTCAATAAAATTACTTTCAAGGCCAAAGTCAACAAAATAATTACTTTTAAGGACAAAGTCAGCAGTCTAATTACTTTCAAGGACATAATTTCATAGGTTTTTAGGCCCTAGAAACTGATTATTTTGTATTTTGTCCTTAAAAGTAATTATTTCAGTTGTGTGTCCTAGAAACTAATTCCACTTGCTAAAGAGACCCTTGTGGCTAATTTCCACTATTTAAATTAATTAAAAACTAAATTTATTTCAGTTTGGATTTCATATTATAAATATTCTAAATTATTTTACAAACTAATATTTAAAATAATTTTATAATTTAATTATATATGTGTGTGTGTATTTTAATAGAAGTTTTATGTAAATTATTTACAATCAATATTTTATAATAATTGTATAATTAAATTTTCACGTATATGTATATATACAATTCTTGATGCGTGCGCACATACACAGAAATATATATATAAACACACACACACATACACACACGCATATTTAGACAATCCATTTGTATACACGAGGTTCTAACATGTTCGTTGCGGTGTAAATCTCAACATCTGCACACAGGCACGTCAAATCATGTACACATTATTTTGTTGCAGGTGCACGTACACATGCACACATATGTGTATATGATACACATATATAAAATATAATACATATCGTATAAAATAGAGCTTTATTTATCAAGTAAAATAAAATATTTATTTTATCTGAAAGAAATTTAGGAAAGTTTTAAATGAATTTAGACTACATAGATCCATTAAAGATCTAAGTAGGTAAAAAAATTGCCCAATTACTCCGCGGTGGGCTGGCCCAGATCCAACATGGAGAGCGTTACGTACTCTGGACTCAAAAGATGTATTGATATCGTTTCTTGAAATATATTGACTCGGAAAATTTAAAGTAAAATGTTATTTTACATTGTGATTACTTACTCACGATTGCAACTATAATCACATAACATTTTATTTAACGATTTTCTTACTTATAAACTTCAAATTAATTACTTAATTAATTATATCATAATATAACTGTAATAACCCAAAATCTAATCCGTAATAATTAATTTGTTAATTAATAAAATAATGAAATAGCCTTGTGAAATTATCAGAATTGAGCCATAGGAGTTGCACCATTGTGTCCGCGGTAATTTTCTGGTCAATTTCCATATATAAAATGTCAGCAACCGAGCTAATATGAGCAAGATATGAGACAAACAGGAAAACGAAATATATATGGTCAGGTCGACTGGCCGATCGACCTGCGCAAGGTGGCGGTCGACCGCCTGGTCGACCCACCTCAGGTAAAGGAATGAAGAATCGCTCCTCCATTCCAGTATGTTCCAACAAACCTTTTGCACGTCATTTGCATCCTTTATTTCAATCCGGTCCTTCCATTTTTGCATCTGATGGCCCCTGTTCAGCCTATGACGTGGTTGCATTCTATTCAATCTCCAAATCCAATGGTCTAAGATCCACTTTCATGCCTATAAATAGACCCCTAGATCTAACACTTTTTCTCGTTCTAGGTTTTCTCCAAGTGGATTCGAGAAGACCAAAAGAAAAGCTTAGGACCGGAGGTGAGTGATTGCAATTATTTTAAGATTTTTAAGTAATTTAAACTAATAAGGTTTCCAATAGTTGTACTTTTACTATGACTCATGGAATAGCCTTTTCAATAGTTTATTTTTTTAGAATTATTTTCAGTCTATTTCCTTTCAGCTATTCTTTTCAGTAATTTTGGTTTATTTCTGTTAAGAATATTTTTTTATTAATGATTTACATTTATAGTATTTAAGTTTATTTACTGTTATTTACATCTTTTTTCAATGTTTTGGATTTTTTTGCAAGCGTCTATTCTCTTCATCCCCCGTTTCTTCACCTATGGATTAGAATAAATTAAACGCGAATATGGATTATATAAGTAAGAGTATTAAATGAAGAAAATAAGATGTAAATTATAAAGACTGTAATAAATAATAGAATTTGATTGAAGTTATGCCCAATTATAATTATAATTGGACTAATTAAAGATAATTGGCATAGATAACTTAGAATTGTAAGTAAATAGAGTAAAATATGAAAGAAGCTTATTTTCACACTTAGACTTTAGGTTAAGTGATAAGCATGATTATAACGGAAGCTATAATAAGAAATGGAACAGAATGAGACTTATTTTAAGACTTAAGATAAATTAATAAATTGTAAAGGCTTATTTAAAACAATTTATCTAAATTAATAAGCAAAGGTGAAAGTAGGACTATAACAAATAGCATTCCCTATTAGACAAAAAGATGAGCCTAAGGCATGCTTATGCTAAAAATGGTAGTAATTGGTCAAATAGAAGTCCAAATCACGGGGGATTTGGATAAGGGGCGCAAATAGATATTGTTTGGATGAAGGACCGTTACCAATAGCATTTCCCCTATAGATTCTATGGACACAAGGTGATCTCACGTTATCCTAAAGTAGGATGAGAGGCATGCTTATGCTGGATGTTGAGGTAATAAGAAGACCCAATAGGTGGAGCAAAAGGTGGCATGGGCATGGTGGCAGTTATGCTTGCGACTTCCATTTGGGTGCTTAGTAATAACTATGAGTTCCAAGCGCTTAGCATGAGTGTCTTTCGTAGACATCATTGCTTTCTGTATAAGGAGTTATATATGTCATCCGGATCCACAGTAGTTGCTCTGTGCATATTTCGTAGATAACATTAGTTGCGGTGTAGGGGGTTATATAGCAGCTGATCCGTAGTAAGGTCTATGGAGTAGCATGCCGATCAAAAAGGGTAGAATTAGGGTCACGTCCTAAATTCAATGCAAATCAATATTTACAATAAATTCAATGCAAGGTAAGGAAGTCAATGCTTTACATCATATGCGTGTTTATTGTCACTTCATAATCTCCTTATACAACGGTTTTGAAACTGATTTCTTTAATGCTTGTTTATCATTTGTCCTCCTTAACATTTTGTCCTTTTATATTTAGGCAACTGTGGCTTTTTTACCCCATACCTTTTACAAGTAAGGTTAGCCTAGACAACGCTAATCGTTTAGTTAAAACTATATGCCACTTAACTTTGGCATGTAAAATACTGAAGTTAATTACATCAACATACATCCAGTGTGTAGTATATGCTTATACTATTATACTGATCTTGCCTCTTCTTATAAAGTTGAGGCATATGCTTTTTTGTGTACTTGGGTGATAAATAAAACATGGGTATTGATAAATAAGCAGAGAAATAAGATTTTCTAGATCTTTTGCATTCATGCTGTGAGTGAACTAGTTGACTAATTCATTGAATGATTTATTTTACTTCCATAAACAACAATAAAATTAGTTTGACCAACAAATTTGGATCTTCTATCCTTAGGTTAATATGTGTGCTCATTCGTCCATTAATTAAAATGTATTGGTCTAATTGATAAATATAATCTGAATGTATGATATTCAAGTGGGACAGAGAATCTAAAATACAGTATTTCACATACATTCCTCACTCTTTTTTTCCCTCCCATTATCACATTACCTAATATTTATAGGACAATACAGGGATTCCACTAAAATTCAGCAATTATATATATTTAACTAGCTTTATATATTTTTCTTCGCTCTCATCCTAAAAAATCACCAATGAAGGAAAAAAAAATTTAAACCTTTGATGGTACATCAAATTTCTAAGCATACACATATATGAATTCATATATTTTTAAAATAAAGAAGGTGTTTAACATGGGTTAGTAATTTTTGTAACTGCAGATAACATGTATATTAATATTGGTGATAGTTGGGCTAGTTACGAAGGGGAAATGTATAGATTATAGGAAAGCAGCAGGATGCAGGGAAAATGTAGTGAATCTGAAGCAATACGGAGGGGTGGGTGATGGGGTCACCTCCAACACAAAGGCATTTAATGCTACGGTGGATGATCTGA
Source organism: Allium cepa (assembly GCA_030765085.1). NCBI lineage: Eukaryota > Viridiplantae > Streptophyta > Magnoliopsida > Asparagales > Amaryllidaceae > Allium > Allium cepa. The sequence continues at coordinate 291,850,205 of CM060941.1, read as the reverse complement.
GCAGATACTTAGGAAAAGGAGGTGGTATGTTGTATGTGCCGAGTGGGAAGTGGCCCACTGCACCCTTCTATGTCACTAGCCACTTCACTTTGTTTCTGGAATATGGCGTTGAGTTGCATGCCACCACCGCAAGTGTTTTTACTTTACTAAATATGATAGCATTAGATGAATATTAGAAATGTGATCTGTGAATTAATACCCTCTGTCCATTTATTGTTTATCCCAATGTTCCATAAAGAATCTTAATTAGTTATTTATCGCAATAAATTTAATAGGACTTATCATATTTGATGAATGAACGATAATACAAAATGAATGACTGACATATATGTGGCATAAGATGGATGAGCCTGATTTTATATAGACAGCAATGATTCTATTAGTATAGGTGTTGATTCAGGACTGGGTACTAAATTAGTTGATCTCAGGGTTACGTGTTTCATTTTGATGAGATTTTTACTTAAATAATACTTGCAGAAAGATAAGGCAAGAAAAGAGCTGATTTTATATGTATGAACAAGCTGGGTGCAACAATATTAGGTAGCATTTTAGTTAAGTTCTTCAAATATTGACCAGTTAAAAGGAGTTTTTAATTCCCCTTTAATTATTTTGAGCTATAATAAACCTTCAATCTTATACCTTTAAGCTAGATGTTCATGTCACTTTCTTGGATTTGAGTTTTCTTGCGAGATTAACTAACTTTTAAAGATAGGATGAACCCTGCAATCCGCCTTCGGGCACAGAGAATGGCCAATCTGGTTCCTCGACGACAACTGCTTCCTCATTGGCTGCCCCTCCACTTCCATCAAAAATATGGCCCTTAACCGAAAAATTCTTTCCAAAGCCGGGGGTTCCATCTTCCTTGAAGCATGGCCAGAGTATGAAACGCCGGCTCCAATTGTCCTCGAACCCCCAAGCTGGGCGACGATCAAAGGAATCCCAGAATCCCTTAGACACAACCCTGATGTGGTGCAAACGGTGATCAACCTGGTGGGTAGATTCACAGAATTCGACAGATGCGATTGGTCCGAATTCGATCGCCGACTTCTATATATCAAGATGCAATTCCTAGTGGGGATCCCTTCCTCATCATCATATAGAGTTTGTCTTAATGACGCGGATTACCTCATTACCGTCTCTAGATGGGATCATGCTCATCCACGCACCAGGCCGGAGAATTACCTTTTGGGCCTGGACTATGAAAGAGATTTGAAATGTTTTAACGACCCACTAGATATACCATCAACTGAGCTGGTTTCGGAGGATCGCTTTGATGCGATGAACTTTGAACCTGCCTCTCCCACCTTCCCCCTCCCCATGAAACCTAATATGGATGATGAAGTAAACAACTTCCTCGGTCCCCCTACCGTTCCCGCCCCTCAACATTGAGATCCACTATTTGATGTGGATCTTTTGATGCCTCTCCACCTCCAAGCTCCTCCTCTACGACCTATTCCTATGAATGATCTTCGCCTAGCTCCCGACCCCACCCACCTCCATCCTCGAGCATCCATCCCCCCTTTCTTGATCACAACCTGGCCTCTCCCTCATCCCCGATGCTGAAGCAACCAAGGAGGAATGATTTGACTCCGGCGTGGGTTAGAAGAAGCGCGCGGAATGCAAGATCATTACCTGGCCATACAGGTTGTTTTTACAAAACTGTAGTTTTTTCTTCTGCTAATTCTAAATTAAGCAGAAAGCTAGCACGTTGCATGGGGGTAACTATTCATGATGAACATTACACTGCCATGCAAACCCTAGAACATGAGAGATTGTCTTTTACCCAATGAAAATTGTATCATGGAATATTCGTGGACTAGGGGACCCCTCTAAGAGACACTCAATCTATCTATTCTTCTCACCCCTAAACATAGACATCCTTCTGCTTCAAGAATCTAAACTGTCTGATCCAACTCTTTCTCAAATTAGACAAATAGGTGGTCCTAATCTCACAGGATATGCATACTCCAACGCTATTGGCTTTAGGGGGCCTAATCACCATGTGGAATGAATCTTTTTGGTCCCTTTGTCAAATAATATCCCATCCCTCTGTACTCCATGTAGCGCTCAGACACACACAAACCGATACTATTCACTTTTTCTCAAACATATATGGCCCCTACACGTTACAAGAAAGATTAAAACTTTGGTCGGGATGCGTGGAATTTGCATCATCTTTATACGGCCCCTGGATAATAGGCGGAGATTTTAATATAACTAGATACCCAAACGAGAGAAGCTCGGGAAATCTTTCACTTGACTCAGATGATTTCAATGCCTTCATCAACTCCTGCTCACTTATTGAGCCCCCAATCAACAATCGACATTTTACCTGGACCAACAAGCGTCAATCGCCTTCTCTCGCTAAGCTCGATCGTTTCCTTTTCAATCCATCCTAGGAAGATATTCATCCTCTCTCCAACTGCATCGGCCTCGCTACCATCATATCTGATCACTGTCCTCTCTATCTTGACTCAGGCACCCTTCCTACCTTCAAACGTCCTTTTAGATTTAAAAGACTCTGGCAACTTGAACCCTCTTTCGAGGACTTTATCAAATTGGTATGGGATCAGCCGACCAAGTCCCCCTCGGTAACCGCACGTGTAGTATGTAAACTCAGATCCTTGAGAAAAATCCTCAAACCTTGGGCAAAATCCATCTGGGGCTCCCTCCGCAAACGCATAGCCGCCATTCAAAATGAAATTCTAGCCCTAAATATCCAGGAAGAATCTCTTCCCCTTGATAACTGTGACTCACTCAAACTCTCAAATCTAGAAGCTGAGCTTGAACGACTTATGAAACAAGAAGAGATTGGATGGAAACAACGGTCCAAAGCCAAGTGGATAAAAGAAGGTGATAAAAATACATCCTACTTTCACAAATTAGCAAATGGTCGTCGCATGTCCCTTTCCATCCCTGAAATAATGCAGAACAACATCCCAATCACCGACCACTCTGAAATTGCAAACCTCTTTACTGACTTTTACCGCTCCATGCTTGGTAATCCCTCGCCTCCCCTTCCTCCCATAGATTGGAATCTCCTATATCCCAACCCTTCGCCAATTCCTATTGAGTCACCCTTCACAGAAGAAGAAATCCTGGTCGCCCTTAAGGACATGGATGACGATAAATCTCCGGGACCAGATGGCTTTGGCCCATTCTTTCTTCAAACATTTTTGGGAAGTTGTCAAGGGCGATATCCTAGACATGTGTGCCGAATTCTGCGCTAATCATATGGCCATTGCTCGACTAAATTATGCCAATATTGTCCTCCTGCCTAAATCCGAGGGACCCAACTCCTTATCAGCCTTCCAACCTATTAGCCTTCTAAATACCATGTTTAAACTGATTACCAAAGTCCTTGCCAACCGTCCTCAAACATTCATGGAATCGTTAGTTGGTGTGGAGCAATCAGCCTTCATCCAAGGCAGGAGCATCCTAGATTGCGTCGCGGCTACACAAGAAATAATCTCCTCCTGTCATTCGAACAACACCCCTGGGGTCTTGTTAAAACTAGATTTCTCCAAGGCTTTCGATTCAGTGAATTGGAACTTTATTATTGAGCTCCTTATACGCAGAGGTTTTCCATCTACATGGTGCAACTAGATCAAATGCATCTTAAACTCGAGCCTTTCATCGATTCAGATCGGCGGATCACCTGGAGGGCTCATTAAATCTGTCCGGGGTCTCAGACAGGGTGATCCTCTCTCTTCACTCATCTTTGTTCTAGTAACAGATGTTTTTAATCGTATGATCAAACTGGCAATATCTGGCAATTTCTTTGCTGGTATCGGTTCCTCCAACCCTCGTCCCAACTCTCGCCCTAATCTTATGATTTCCAACATCCAGTTTGCAGATGATACTATTCTTTTCGTCTCGCCCTCTCCTGATCACATTCACTGTCTTAAGGTTCTCCTTTACACCTTCGAGCTCATCTCCGGCCTATCAATTAATTTTAGTAAGAGTTCTGTCATCATGCTTGGAAATGCTGATCACCTCGGTCCCCACATCTCCTCCTCCCTTAACTGCCGCCTTGACACCTTCCCTTTATCCTACCTTGGCTTCATCCTGCGCCCCACCAAGCTTCACTGATCTGACTGGACACCCCTCATCTCCAAACTTGAATCAAGACTTGCAGGTTGGAAAGCAAACACTTTATTGACTTCGGGAAGACTAGTCTTAGTTAAAGCAGTACTCTCGGCGCTTCCTCTCTATTGGCTCTCGTTCCACAAGATTCCATGCTGGGTTTCCAAAAAAAATCGACACTATTAGACGCTCCTTCCTCTGGAATGGAGGGAAAGCCAAATGCCTTGTCAACTGGAAAATTGTATGTATGCACGAGGATCATGGTGGACTAGGCATTACCAACCTATCATCCCTCAACCAGGCACTTCTAGCAAAATGGCTCTGGCGTCTCTTCTCGCCAGGGTGGTTCATCTAGAAAGACTGGATCTTGGCATCCCATTACAACGACTATCCATTCCGTGCTCTTTATTTTGCTCCACGTCTCAAGCCCTCCCCATTTTGGTCAGGTGTCCTAGCATCAATGGATCGTATCAAACCCCTTATCCAGGTGAACATAGGCAATGGATAAAATTGTCTTTTCTGGTTCGACAATTGGCACAGCCTCCCCCTCTAAACCTATCCTTTCCATCCCTCTTTTCCTACTCCAATAAACCACTCCTGACTGTGTCGGATGCTGTCTCCCTGGGCCTGCTTAGTCTATGTCCACCAACCCTTTTCGTCGAAGACACCTTCATGGAAATCCTTTCCGTACTCCGCCTGCTACAATCTGTAACCCTGGACCCCTCAACGTTGGATAGACATATATGGAAACTATCTCCTTCAAGAGGCTTTTTAGTATCCCAATTCTCCTCTTTTCTAAACCACCCTGGCAGATTATTCTCTTTCGCTCGTGTCTGGAAATGCCACACCCTCCTCGTATCAAATTCTTTCAGTGGTGTCTCATCCACGGACGCATAAATACCAAAGATCGTCTCCAGCGCCTAAACATCACAACTGATCAGAATTGTGCCTTCTGTAACACTAAAGCTGAATCGATCCGTCATCTTTTCTTTGAATGTGATTTATCATACTATATATGGGTTTCGGTTTGTGTACACAACCTAGGACAAACATACACAATCACAAACTTTTTTGATCACTAGCAATACTGCGTACCGAACCACTACCTAGATAATCTGCTAGCTATCTTTAGCTGGGTCATTTGGAAAGAGAGGAATGCCCTCGTCTTCAACAAACCCACCAACTCGTGTTTTAACATATGCAATAAAATTTCTAATATATTTGCGTATTGGACAGGCTCTTCCTTCTCAGCACCGTTCAATCTTCGGCTTCCACCAGCTCGGTCTCCATCGCCTGAATCTGTAGGCAGTACAACGCCAGTCGCATCGACTGATCGTCCTGGCGGCAGCTAGTGGTTCGCTTGTTTTTTAGCCACCGACTCTCTAAGATTTCTCTCCACAGTAGTACTTTTTGGTTTTGTTGGTCAAATTACGTCTAATTTTGTATATTTTTGAAAACTCCTGGCCTGCAATTTCATGCTGGCATGCTACTTTGTTCCTTTAACACTGATTATGTTGCTTGTGCTTTTGCCATCGGTCAGGCCTGTTGATCGATCTTAGTAGTTATATATATATATATTATTACTCAGCTGTGTAGTTTCGTGCTACACATCCGTTCTCCTCAAAAAAAAGATAGGATGAAGGATTGCCTTAATTAGTTCCATAATTGACTTATTGTTTAAACGGTTATACACAACAGGTTTCATATTTTAGTGATTTTAAAGATGATTTCATTCCACACACGCATTCAATTTGATGTGATTTCCAACATTGTGTTCATTATCAAGTAGTATCCCTTTCAAAATGAAGCTTTTGTGCGTTGTATTTTATGATCAAAATATTAACTGTGATTTAAAAAAGCAATCAGTGTATCACGTGCAATGTAATTTAAATGAAGAAAATTTATGAATGCAGAATGAGAAAGAATGGCCTATAATCAGTGCATTGCCTTCATATGGAAAAGAAGAGATGGTACACAAAAAAGATATGCAAATTTTATCTCCACCGTCCTATGACTTTGAATCTATTTAAGGTTTTAATTATATTGAATATTAGGTCTAAATCCCGATATTCTCAACTGCTCTCGCTTATTGGAAATATGGATGTGTCATTGCTTCTTGAGTTGTAAGTCTTTTGTGATGATCATAACGAAGCAGCCTACTAAAAGATCAATTACCTCGGGTGAAACTAAGGGTTGGTTGTTAGGATTGATGAACCGAGACCAACGTTTCCCGCCATACCATGCTGAAAGAGCTTCTAGCTGCTACTCAAACTTCAAGCGCTATTTGTTCAAGTAAGATTTTAATCCATTTGTTCCAAGCGCTTTTTTAATTTTTAGCCTGTCGTCTATTTCATTGATGCCTTTAAGTGGATGGCCTATCCACCTCCTTAATAACCTCCTTTTGGTTCAGATTTTGGTTTAGATTTTTAGACTAAATGTGAGTATTACTTATATAACACATCCTCCTTTTTTGGTTCAGATTATTAGTTGAAATGTCGACTATAAATTACACGAACCTTCAATATATTATCAACATAAATACAATTACACATATATAAATTATGTAACTTGATAGTACATGAATGAAATTAATTCTCATCTTCATTTGTTTGAAAGTTGATATCTTTGCAATAATTGCAAAATTAAAATTAACTAAGTTTTATTCCATTAGAATAATTAAAATTAACTAAGATAACAAAACTTAAGTATTATAAAAATCATGTTCTCTATTTTGAAATCATTGTTAATTTGTTATAAAAAGTGATGAAGTTTTACAAAATCTATCCAATTTTTATAAAAATTAACTAAGTTAACTAAGTTTTGTAAAAATTAATTAAGTTTATAAAAAGTAACTAAGTTTATAATAATAATAAATTAACTAAGTTTAAAATAATTAACTAAGTTAATTAATTTTATAAAATTATTTAAGTTTTATAATAATTAACTAAACTAACTAAGTTTATAAAATTTCTAAGTTTTATGAAAATTAATAAGTTTATAACAATCGACATGCAATTGTTGAGTAAAGTATTTAAAAAAAAAAAAACATTAACAAAGTTATCTAAGTTTTATAAAAATTAACCTAATTTATAAAAAAACAACTAATTTTTGTAGAAGTTAACTAAGTTTTATAGAAATTAAGTAAGTTTAAGTTTTCAAATAAACTAAATTTATAAAAGTTTTATAAAGCTTGGTCAAGTTTTATAAACATCCGATTATTAAATTTGTAAAATTTAATTAAGTTTTATAAAAAGCTAACTATGTTTTATAAAAATTAATTATTTTTTGTAAAATTAAACTAAGTTAGATAAATTATAAAAATTAACTGCGTTAACCAAGTTTTATAAAAAGTAAATAATTTTCTACCTCAACTAAGTTTTAGAAAATTAAAAATAAATTTATAAAATCAACTAAGTTGTATAAAAATTTAAATAAGTTAAACAAGTTGTATATAAATTAAATAATTATCTAAATATTGACAAAATTCTGTAAAAGGTAAGTGAATTTATAAAATAATAATTAAATTTATAAAAATTTAACAAAGTTATCTAAGTTTTATAAAAATTAAATAAGTTTATAAAATTCAACCTAATTTATACAAATTAACTAATTTTTACAGAAGTTAACTAAGTTTTATACAAATTAAGCAAGTCTATAAAATATGACTAATTTTACAAACTTTAATTAAGTTTTTAAAATAAATTAAGTTTATAAAAATAACCAGTTAATAAAATTTAACCAATTTTTGTAACATTTGACTAAATTAATTAAATTTGTAAAATTTATCCAAGTTTGATAAAAAGAAATTGTGTTTTATAAAAATTTAACTAAATTAACAAAGTTTCTATAGAATTTATTAAATATCATAAAGATTTTGCAAAGTTAATTAAGTTGCCAAAAATTAAAATAGTATTATAGAAATAAATCAAGTTTTATAAAAGTTAAATAAGTTTTAAAAAATTAATGGTATCTGTACTCGTTTCAAAACAATAGTGGTTTAGAATTGAATAAGTTCATAAACATCGTATGTTGTTCAAAAGCGTCACTTTATATGCATATTTTTCATGAATCATGTCTATTACGACTAACTATTGAACTTTTCTTTACAGGTAACTAATACATTTTGTGCTAGCAAGTAGCAATAAGATTATTTGAAGTAATATATAGTGTTGTGTGTATCTTTAGTGTTTGAATACTTCTATGTATCGTTTTGATAAGATTGTTTGTGTATAATATTAGTTTTATTTACTTGCATTTGTAATCTTCATATGTAGTTATGAAATATAATGAACACATGTTGTTTTGGTGTAATTTTATTTGTTTACATATAACATATTGGTAATCAAATGTGATCTTGGTGATATTCAAATTCATTATACGTATATGCATTGAAATATCAAAAAAAGCACAGGAACTCTTATGCAATAAGACGATATCATTAAAAAATGCTATAAAAGGTAACAATAGCATTTCTAAAACACTATAATATGCAACTATTGCTAGCAGTCCAAAATGCTATTGTTAAGAGAGTTTTCATAAAGTTGGTAAAACGCTAGTGTTAGGAACTTTTTATAGCATTTTATTCTTGCTGTCTAATAACCCTTTCAATTTATAACATATTTTTTTACAGCGTGTGCAAAAACGCCATTAAAATAATTTACAGTATTTTCCACAGGCTATTAAAAAAACTTATTTATAGCGTTTTTGATGTTGCTATCGTAGGTGATAGACTTATAATAACATGTTGATATATCGCGTTCATAAAAAGGCTATAAATTCCTCTAATAGCGTTTCTTAAACGTTATTAAAGGTCCAAATTGTTGTAGTGTTCCATGATTTGAACAAAAAAATTAAGACCTCTTTGTTTAAGCTACACAGTGTTGTCAAATCTAAAGAAAACCATGCATCATTGCGTTGATATCCTATGCTTTGACTTAGATATATTTAACCGACATAGCACTCACGTTTTAGTAGTTCTATAATTATCTTATATATACAAGTACATAGTCTTTTAGTGCCTTCTATGGTCATGAGTAAATCACCGTCTAATATTTAGAGAGCGTTACGTGCACTAGTCTTCACAAATGCATCAATATCACTTTCTTGATTCATCTTGATAGGAATATTTAAAGTGGAATATTATTTTACTAGATCGATTTAATACTCATGATTACGACCTATTCGTAATCGCGATCATTATAATATTACTTACGGATTTTCCATTTATTAATGCCCAATGTACATAATCATTAATTATATCAAATATAACACACACAAAAATAGAACACAAAACCAAAATGAATAATTTTATTGCGAACAGGATTTGTTATAGTATTAAACTTATATAACAAATTACATAATTATCCCTAGAAAATACACTTAACTCTCTCAATCTCTTATTTGCACTTCGGGCCAATTATGGTACTTTATTCCCATTTTTCGATCAATTGTGGTAGAACAAATTGAGAAAGGGCCTTCATGGAAGGATCTATGATATTATTGTATTGTATCTATTTTTCAATTATACTTCCACTTTACTGATAAACTCATGTATCAACGTGTTGACTAAGGAGAACGTACCTCGAGTTCTTATTGAGCTGTTAATTCTCGTTGCAATCTATATTGCATCTTTGTTATCACAATATGCTATTGGATTCTTAACAGTGAGAACTAGCCCTGGCTTTCTTATAAATTTGCACATATAATGCTTTCGTTGTGGCATTATTTAAGGTGATATACTTAGCCTTTATAATAGAATTTTTCATAACTACGTTTGGAACATTTCCAACTTAAAGCTCCTTAGTCAAAGGTGGATATAAATTTACGTTTAACTTAACATACTCGATTTTACTTATGAAGTTTGTGTTTGAACACTTCTTCATAAGAAATTCGTTGTTTTTATAAACAATTCTCTAGTATTTTGTGAATACTCAAGAATACCCTTCACTACCATTCATTGGTTTTACCTTAGATTTGGTATTATCTTAATACAACATGTGGGTAAGCGAGCTCTAATATACCACATAACATAGCATATATGATGACTCATATTATCGTGCATAAGGGGCTACCTCATATGATTCATATTAAACATTTTAATACGGTGATGTGTATGTTGATTGGAAAATCCCAACATCCTTTTATACCAAGTATAAATGACATGTGGGTTCAGGAGTTGGTATTGCATGGCCGAGCTGGATAATGGGGACGAGGTGCGAAGGTGTTCGAAGAGTGGTCAACAAATGTTGCTGGACAAGGCTTGTGGAGGACCACTGTCCTTGAGGAGGGTATGGACATGGTTCCGGGCAAGGATCATGGGGTGGACATTTCTTGGATGCAAGTTTTATTGCACAGATAGGCGGCTGAGCCATGAGGGATGCTGGTCGACCCATATCAGGCGGGCCTTTGCTGTCAATTCAAGTTTCTACCCATTTACGTACCTTGTCCTTGGATTCAAAAGTCTACATTAAAACTAAAATAACTTACCAAATAGAATTGAATTGTATAAATTCGATACAAGCTAACAGTCAAACAGTCGATGACGTTGGTAATGTGCCTCTTTTGCTTTAAAATATACTGTCATGTTCGAATAATTAATTAGCGCAAGATTAGGAAAATGTTCACAGTCGTTATCCGCAGTAGAAACATTTTTACAAAAAATATTGATACTTATTCATTCCAACAAATAAACAAACAAACAATCTACAAAAAATATCACATGCCTTTGATGGAAACGACCGAAGCATAATATCTTAAAAATTCTTCAAACGCATCATTTGAACCTTGGATGGAAAGAAATATATCAACATACATGTCATTTTGTTTGGTCGGAGATATACACGAAAGATGAGATGATTTAGACTGATATAGACTTAAATGGGAAATGAAAGGGACGGTAGATGAAAATTGAGAATGATCTTCCTCCATAGCAACAATATTTTGAAAATAAAATAAAAAAATACAAGCATTACCAGCTAGAATTTACTATGATGAAGAAAGGAAAGATGGTAGATGAAATTCAACAACGGTTCTTTTAACAGTTCCTTGAAGAATGCATTTGACCAATGCAGACAGTTGGATTTGTGAAGGGATATGATGATGATCTGAATTTTTGAATCATATACAAATTTAACGGTTAAGATTACATTTAAAGGTTCATTTAGCATTTAACCATTTAAGGTTGAATCAGTTGGTGCAGAGGAGGAATACAAAATCCTTGAGATTGAGATGTGAACAAATTGCAACCGAAACGCTCATAGGAGAAAAGCACTGCACTGTACGTTTCTTCCTCATAAGGACAATGAATACGGACGGCAGGCAGTACGTTTCAGCTAAATACATAGTCTGTGACCACATGATAAACAAAATAGACGTTCAATAACATATAAAATAAACGGCGGAGACGAGAGAGCAAGTAAGAAATAAAGAGGGACCGCTGCATTCTCGATGTTTCGATGTGCGTCTACAAAATTAGGATGATGTTACAGAAGATGATGCATGCAGCACGTAATCCTTATCCAATTTTGTATCCCAATTTAATTTAATTAATTGATTTTTGAAAAGAACTTATCCCTTCTTCACTTTAATACTGCTAAACACATCTGGGAGCGCTTGATAACTCTTGAAGCAGACCTCGTTATACTTCTTTCTTCTGTACTTCTTGAAAGAGACGCATGTCATTTGCAGGAAAATAAAATATAAAACCCTTCTATTGAAACAGTTACTGTTTTTCTTTGACTATCCACTTTAGAAAGCATGACATAAAATTTTAAGCCTTAATAGCCCATTGTTCTTATAAAAATCTGTGAGCTCCAAACTTACATAACTTCCCCGTGTGTGTGTGTACCCACCTTATCCTATCCATATAATTAAAACAATATACACACACATATTTAAATAGTCCCACCGACTAGTAAACCTTCATCTATAGTATTACAACAATGTTTACAAATACAAAACAAAATACAAAACAAGAACCAATGAACCCCATTCAATCATTCTTCTCTACTCTCTTTTTAAACCTTTCACCGAAGAACACGCCGACAAAAAATAAATCAGATTCAAACTCCATAATTGTGTATGAGAGAATCTTCAAACAATATGATGAAGATGGCGATGGAAAATTATCGGCCTCGGAGTTAAGAAAATGTATCGGTTTTGACAACATATCAGCTGAAGATGCTGCAGTGTTGTTCCAGTTCACAGATTCAGATGGAGATGGAAAGATAGAGCTTGAAGAATTTGTAAAGTTGGTTGAAGTAGAAGATGAAGAAGAGAAGGAAAAGGATTTGAGAGAAGCTTTTGAAGTATATGAAATGGAAGGTGAAGAGTGTATAACTCCAAAGAGTTTAAAAAGTGCACTGGAAAGGCTAGGGCAGATGAAAAGCGAGCAAGAATGCAAGAGCATGATAGAAAGATTTGATATAAATGGTGATGGTGTTATTAGTTTTGATGAATTTGAAGTTATGATGATGTGAGCTGCATGTATATAACAATACGATGATTTCATTTTTCTTACGTCCTAGATCATGTAAAAACAAGTAAAGTGATATTGTACTGCACAAACAAGAAGTTAACAGCGGTAGATATGTACACATACACACAATCATACAGGATGCATATTGATTTTGTCCCCACAGCAAGACTATTTACATATTAATCCTCTTTTTGGAAGACTTGAAGCTGAAAGGCTGGCAAGAAACAAGGTAGAAAGCAACCTTGTTCTTAATTTTCTTCAGTAATATTACCTTATCTTCGCCCCAATGAAATATTGCAATGAACCTGCTCTTCAGGGACAATTTGACCATTTCTTCTTCATCCACTATTGCAGCTTCCTCGTCACAGTCATCGTTTTCCCATTGAAGAGGATAACTCCTTAAAAACACTCTTCTTGTGTTGTAGTCTTCATACCGGAAACTTCTTGTTTTAATTTCTTCTACCTCTTCCATTTTAAGTAAACTTTGGTTTATGTTAACTTTGATGGTTTCACTTCATTTATATATGCAACATTCAACATAGAAAACAAGTAATAAGAGAAAGAGTTACTTGACCGGCAATATGAACATTTGAATGATGTGACCTGCAGATGGCATTTTGTGCAAACATACGCCCTTATAAATTTGACATGTATATATATATAGTAAAGTAATGCTTCACATCTCTCGTACAATTTTATACCTTGTCCTTGTCTTATATACGGATGTTATGTATAATATATTGATATATGCAGTTAACAAGCACTAAAACGGTAGACAAACAGCAGTCGACATAGTTCACTAAGCACGGAGCTTATATATTATAATTTAACCAACTATGATATTTTGTAGTCCCAAAATATTGTTAGAAACGAAGAAAATTCGCTACCACTGATGCAGTAATATCTTTAACACGTCTATCTTCATGATTCCACAAAGAAACATTGGTAGACTTGGATGGTAGATGCTGCTAAATTCAACACCCATCTAACGGGTTAAAGTTTAATAAAAATATAATAAAATTAGACGGTTTAAATCGATAAACAACCCTATCATGTTTATTTTTCAAACACACACACTCATACGATATTCAATTGAAGTGGATATTTATATCATCTTCGCAGCGATACAATGATTTAAGGTTCGCCTAAGGTTTGACAACTATACCACCTAAAACAGAGTTCCAATAAAATTAGTAGCCCGAAATGAGTAGTATTTTTACAGACAAGATACTGACCATAATAGCTTCAATAACCACAGTATAACGTAATAAGCAGCTACTATCTTCTTATGATTCAAGCAACTTTTCCAAAACTTTCCAATACCTCGAACATGAGGGATTTAAATGTATTGCCCTTAAAATCCATGATTCAGGACTAAAAGATAATTCAATGTCTGCTTGTTTATCTGATTTTGGCTTGGTAAGGGATTTCTTAGCAAGCAAATGCATTTGGAAATATAGTTCAGCAGGCCTCATTTCTGCACATAAAAGAAAATCAACAATTAAGAATCATAAAACAGAGGGTATGACTAGCATGAAATATAAATATTTGCATATTAAAAATATAACCTGAAGGCCATGAACAATATTCAAACCGAAGATTTCTCTCCCAGTTGGCTGTTTGGCCTAAGCTTGCTTCTGCCTGAGCTAAAAGCAAAGAAACAAAGGGCAAAGGAAAAGGGGAGAAATGTTGAGCTTTTCTGAGACTGTTCACTGCACGGGATAAAAACTCAGAACCTGCACGTTGCCTCACAAGCTCCATGCATATTGCACCTGTTAAGAGATCAATTAATTAAACCAATGAAGCATGTTGTGTTCACATTTTCTTGTAAAATTTGTTACTCACAACTTCACAAGTACAACATATCAAAAAGATGAACTGGTATGAAGTATAAATATGAGGGGAAAAAAAACAAATGCAAGAAGATGATACCATGGCAAAGTAACAAGCAGCTATCGACTTCTTCCAAAGAGCACACATGTGCTAAAGTTTGTTCAGCGCTACGAAGATCCAGGTCCCACATATAACCCTGACAACGTGCCAAATTAAAGATAGCTGCCCACATTTTCCGAGAATTTTGTTTGGTTGAAAGGCACCTTTGAAAATAACTATCTGTCACATGGGGATCTCTCTGTAAGTTGAACTTGAGCTCGAGATATTTTAAGGATATCCAACCAATGGGGTCCATTGTCCTGACATGCAAGCAATTTGTATACTCAGTCCTAACGTTTTCCAAAGCATTTTGAGCCGCATATACACGACACAGTTGTAAGTGAGCAAAGAAAGGATCGCTACAAGAGGCGATTTTTAATGCGTTAGTAGCATGAGCAACACTACCGAGAAAATCTCCACTTTGCAGTTCTACTTCAGAAGCAGTTAACAAGGTTAAAAATTTCAGATGATTATGTAGCTTGTGGTCGTTGCTTGGGACTACTCTTGAAAGAGCAATGGACAGTAAGCGTTTTAAAGTTGCACAAAGGTTTGGTGGAAATTTCTCTTCGCGTGCCATCTGTAAGACATTGAGTGACAACATATAGTGTGCCTTGGCATTCCATGGCTCACAATGCAACCACCTGTGGATAAAAAAATTCATGTATGATTCGAAGAAAATAATGAAACAGTTATTATGACTCCTAAGTATTGCTTCTTGCACTATGAGAAAAGATAGGTAATGATGCCTTAGAGAAAGGCAGTTTAATAAAAATCAACCAACCAAAAAGCACAACAAAGAGAGAATTATTACTTTTGAAGCTGGCGTACTCCCACTGTGCCATAAACAAGATTGTCTTTGCACGTTGCAAATGAAAATTTGGGATTAGTGATACAGCTATCATAACAAGCAACCCCTGCAGTGCCATATATCTCAAATGGTGATTTTGAAACCAATAGAGTGGGATATCCAGAAGCTACGATGGTGATTTTAAGTGCTTTGTGAGACGCCATCCAATCTCCCGTAGAGAGTATAAGAGAGCTAAGGTGGTTTCTGACACCAGCAAGATAAACCATAGTAACAGTGAGCACACAATTGCAAAATAAAAATAAAATATAGCTAACAAGGATGATCTGTGCATTGAAAGTGATAGCCAGAATAGCTTATGTTTGGTTCAAGAGCGTGATGTTTTGAAAATGTGATGTATACACAGCATGTGGCATAGGTTAGACGCATGAAAGGCATAAACCCATGCATACTACGTTCGATCAAAAACATCATGAGTAGTCATGCCAGCTTCATGTTTACCATTCATTTTTTGTAACCGCCAAACTAAATCTGTTGAATGTGCACAGTGCAACTGAAGAAATAGCCTCGTATACATATACAATCTAAAAGGATCAGCTAAACACAGACAATTGCATCCGTTACTTCGGAAATATAGATAACAAAATAAAGTAGCGATATCACCTTATAAAACCGCTGTCAGGATACAGATGAACTACTTTTTTCAAATAGTCCACTCCCCTTTGAATTTCAAGATTTTGTTCAGATCCATTGACCTACAAATTTAATTGTTGTTAGAAACTGAAGCATGTAGTAAACCAAATATCAGCCAGACAAGAGCTAAATCAGATGAGCAAGGTTTTCAAAATGGGATTTAAACTGTAAATCGCAAAGTTTAAATTTAAAATTCGGGATTTAAATCGCAAATCATAGATTCAAAAAATCAACATTTTACGGTTTACATGTACTTTGAAGTTGATTTTAACGTTTGAACTTCTACAGTTAAATTTAAAACTCGATTTTCTCTCTATTTCCATTTTTTATTTTGTTTAAAAAAATTATAATGTGGATTGTGGATCTAAATAAGTATATTAAATATGTTAGTACGAGTTGAATGTGTTTTCGATTGTGGTCTTAGCTAAGTTTGAATCGGAATGTAAATCGAATCGTAAAGGAAGGGATCCGATCTGAATCGGGATTTATATCGTTAAGGTTTTAAGATTTCTGACAACAATGCAGATGAGAAGGAAATTTATATAATTACCATTTTGCTCATACAAATTATGTAATGTAGCTCAGCAACCGAATCATGCAGTGCAATACAATGAATATTGGTTTGGAGAATCATTTGAAGTTGAGTGCTTGGATTCAAAGCATTAATTGTGGCAACAATAAAACTCATTTTTGCACTAATTAAATATTCTTCAGGAAGCTTCAGAACAAATGTAGCTGCGTTATTTTGTCCAGTGACGTGATAAATTAAGGAGCATATTAGTCCTAAAGCGGCAACAGCACATCTCTGGTTCATGGTGGATACCAACTTTGCCAACTTTTTTGCAGTGGTGAGAGCTAAATCTTTTTTCCCAAGTTCCCATAATGCAACAGCATATATTTGCAAAGCATTGCTGTCAAGATTACCTTCAAAATAATGGATCACAAATTACATATAATCAACCATAACATGTAAAAGGACTGAGACAAAAATAAAAGGTGAACAGAAAATGGCTAGTTCAAAAAAGGTTTGGATCGATACACAAGGTGTAACATTCCGAAATTTATTGTTTTGATTTTGAATATTTAATTAATTTTAAATATTTAAATAATTAGTTTTTAGAGTTTAATAACTTATATTCAAATATAGGGATTATTTAAATATTTGAATGAATTAAATATTAATTAAATGGATTTAATAGCCTTATTTAACTTTTTTCAATAAATAATACTTGTAGACTCATGTTATAAATTTATTTACAATAATAAATGGTTCGAATAAATAACAAGAAAATCAATTGTTAGTAAAACAACTTGATTTTTATTGAAATATTTTTAAATGAATTTATAGGATTTTTCCATAATTTTTAGTTTGAAAAAATATTTAAATTATCGTTTGACGTATTTTACGGCAAACGTTGCTTTTTTGACATTTCACGGAAAAAAATGATATGTCTTTTATTGTTGTTTTAAGATTGTGTCGCTTTTTGGTGCACGGTCGTATTTTTATTTCTGTCGTTCGCAGTTTGTATACAAACGAAAAATTGTATAGCAGAGTATCACAACTATTTCTTTTCAAAACCTTTTAAAATCAAATCAAAATTCAAATTATTCAACTAGTCATAATGGCATTTGCTTTGGTATGATGCGTTCTTGAAGTTTTTGGTTTACTTGAGTTGAAAGTAAAGAAATTGATTTTGTTTTTAAATATGAAAATATCATCATAATCTTGAGCTATAATCAAAATTTTGTTTTTATCGTTGTTTCAACATCTCATTTTTCCACTTCCCCCTCTCTCTCATTTTTCATTTCCAGTGAAGAAAAGTATGGCCTCCTCTTTCTAAAATTAAAATCTTGAACTATAATCAAACGAAAATCAAAATCGTTTGATCTGTTATACTCGTGTGATGAGGGGCTTCAAATCTATACCCATATTGTTGCGTGCGGTCATGTTTGGTCGTGCTTGGTTGTTTTGGGCGTGGCTAGGGTTGGAGATTTTGATCGATTTAGGCAGAGTTAGGGTGTGACGTTGTTTGCATCGCGCTTGTCGCATGAAAGAGCTTCAACGGTGAGATTTTGGGGAGGTTCGACCCCAGGTTGGTGAACGCGGCATTATGCTGTTGCGGTTGAGATGGCTACATGCCATGCCTGTCTAGAGGTGATCGAGCCTTGCTTGATGGTGACCGAAGCGGAGCTCTTGCGAAAACATAGTCGTCGAAGAAGGTTGGAGTCGATTTCGTGGACAGACGAGGGGATTGGAGGAGAAAGAGGGTCATGCATGGGTGTGTATGTGCACGGCCCATGCACAAGTTGTTTTGGAGAAGAAGAGTTAATTTTGTGGGGAAGGTGATTAATTATTCATTAATTAAGGGACTGGTTAATTTAATTGTTTAATTTAATTTCAAAATTTATAAATTCAATATCTTGCTCATACGAGGTCGGATTCAGACGCGGTCAGTTATGTTGGACTCGTATCAACGTTGTCTATGCATTGGAGTTGGATTCGTTGAAATTGAAGCTAATATGATTTTCAACTAAAATTTTAGATCAAACAGGAACGCGAAAGCATCAACTAGAATTTTGGTGAGTTTACTCACCTCCAAATAAATTATATCACATCTGTGTTGTTCTAGATTATCGTTGAATGCTTAGATGATAGTTGATAGTCTTAATAAAGTATAAATTTATGATAAAATTATAGTAATTTAATTTAATTACGTTTGACGTAATTAAATTGGTTATAATTCGTTTGGAATATCTATTTAGCAAAATAAACATCATTCTGCTATAATTAAATTGAATAGATTATTTTGAACATTTGTCGAGCGGAATAAGTCATCATTCTGCACTTGCAAAGTAAAAAGATTATTTTTGAAGTTAATCAATATGTGAATTAATTAATAAATGATATGTTACCTATTGATTGCTAATTGTTAATAATAATATGTTTGTTATTATTGTTTAATTGTTTGTTTCGATTCGAATATCCGTTTGATAGTGGATGACATAAATAATCATTTCGTTGCAGGAGACAAAAAGAAGTTGGAGTGTTTTCGTTGCGAATAGATCGTTATAGGACACTTCAAAATGCATATATATGTGTGTGTGATTTACAAGGGACTTTTGTAAAGAAACCCTAAGTGGTTTCTCGCCAATATTGATCTATTTTCGTATATTGCTTATATTGATGTTTGGATGAAATATTTATGACATACTGTTTGATTTATGCAAGTGTCGTTATAGCGGTTATCGCTATACCGTCACTTACGAAATATCATCTCCTTAAACCCTTGTGAGTATTGAACTTATGCTTGTAAATTTTACAAAATAAATGTTTAGTTGCATTTTTGCACTTTGAAAGTTAATTAAACTATATTTTTAAATATTCTGAGAATTTAGAAAATAAAGTGTAAGTATTGACTAAAATTTATAAATGATTATAAATTTGATTAATTATCTTTCGGGAAAATTAACGTTTTAAAATTTATAAAAGATTATAAATTTGATTTATCATCTTTCGGGATAAAAGATTGTAAATTTGATTTATCATCTTGTGGGATAATCAATTTTGTTTAAAATATATAAAAAGATTATAATTTGATTTATGATCTTTTGGGATAATTAATGTGGTTTTCAAATTTACAAAAGAATTATATCAATTATCATTCAGGATGATTACCATAGTTTAAATTTAATAAAAGTATTTAAATTGATTTATTATTTTTTGGGATAATAAATGTAATTTTAAATTTATAATGATCGTTTATAAATATGAAATTTTTAAAAAGGAATGTCTAAAAACAAAGCTAAGTGTAAATTGTTTTGAGGTTTATAATAAACAATGTTTTCGAGGACATTCGTTTTTTACCCTCATTTTAATACACATAGAAATATAATTTTCCCTTTTAAATGAATATTTTTAAAGTGCTTTTAAAGTCTTTCAAAATATTTGTGATGTGAAAATCAAGCACAAATGAGAATCAAATGTTTAAAAAGACTGATTCATTTATTGGTGGCAAGTGTATGCGATTTAATTCTCATATACAATATTCGTTCGTTTTCGATAGTTGATTCTTTAACTATCGATTTTAATATCTTTCTTTGTGCTTCGTCAATCTAAAACGATTTGTTGCTCATTTTGAGCATTGGCATCCAACACCGTGGATAACTAAAATCAAAGACTGAGTGGAAAGCCAAGCCGTGTGGGTCGCACCCATTCGGGAATATTCACATTTATCTAGAAATTTGTTGGTAGCATGGATGCGGTGATGTGAGTATATTCAGATGCCCACATCAAGTCATACGGAATCCAGCTTGAAAGTTCCCGAAAGTGTTGTGTGTTTGACGTCAGGCTCTCAAGTGTATTTTATCTAGAGGTATACTTTTAGTGTAGGAGGACGCACCCTTCTAGTCAAGTTGGATAAATTCGTTTTCCTTGTTTCGATTGCAACCTTGAAATTAATCTTTTCCTCTTTTGTGTTTCATCAATTTAAGACGATTTGTTGCTCAATCGAACGTTGATATCCTTTATCGAAATGACTAAAACCAAAGAACGAGCGGACATCAAGCTATGTGAAATTACTCCCATTATGGTATCTTCACATCTACTCAAAATTAGATTCGGTTGTATGCGTGCGGAGATGTGAAATACTTGAATACTCGATAAGGTTGGTAGGGTCTAGCTTGTACATTTTTCGAGAGCCATCGTAGTTCTCTAGTATATTTCTAGAAGTATACTTTCGGTAATGGGGTGCACCCTTCGAGTCATTTTTGAAAAAATTATCTTTCCTTATTTGCTTCAAATCTTGAAAAAAAAAAATTAATTGCATCGAGAAGTGCATGTACCTCTTCTTGATGTTTAATTATTTATATCCATTCTTCAAGTATGAATTTTGACTTGTCAGTGCTCATCCTTTCTTGTTTGGATGGTTGTTCTGATTTTTTTTCTCATTTCTTCATGTATGGAAGTTATTGTTATGAGTAAAACTCGTTCCGTATTTAACGACGTGGCCTCATAAAATTATTGTTGTATGTTCACCACATCTCTTGGGTTTTCTCACGCTGCTTTTCCAAACTTATATACGTGTTGTTTTAATATGATGTTCGGGTCGGATCGAATATTTTTCCAGGTTGTCATTTGTGGGATAGGAGCTCATAGAGTAGAGCTGGATGTTCACCTACCGTAGTATTTTTTTTCCGTTGTATTATTATATACTATCATCAGCAATTGTAAGATCGGAAATTTATAACCGTCTAAAGTTCGTTTTTAACTCTGATATACCTTGTATTTTATAGTAGCAGTTTTTACTATCTTTGTTATATTGTACGTTGTTCCGCTGTGAGATTTGTTTTCCTTGTTCTTTTTCTTTATTTTACCCTAACAATCTGCATCTTCAACTGTTGAATCTTCGATACGTGAATAATGTAGATGTATTACTGCCAACTTTCGATGGTCAAAAAGTTGAATCGTTACACAAGGCTTTTCAACTAAGTGAGGATTGAGAATTGAGTCAATTGACCTTACCATGCAGACTTGAATCCACAATTGATGGAAACACATTGGTTTGTCTTTACTATATTGACAAGGTCTACCTTCTAAACTAGGTTACCCCTTGTCCATTCAAAATCAACAAGCCGCAAATTTGGTGCAAAAAGTTTAATACTAAATTTGTATACAAAAGTTAGTTTAGAATTTCAATTTGAAATTATTCCAAATTTTCATTTAAATATAAAATTTATCTCATTTTAAAAGTTAAACAGGATTTCAAAATTTAGTTCGATCGGATTTCAAATTTCAAATATAAAGTTTGTTTTCACAAACCTGTAAATATTACATCAACCTTAACATTCGAATAATAAATTGTTAAAAGAAGAATTTTATAACCTAAAGGAGAAATGAACTGTTAAAAGGGAAAATTTTGATGTATCAAAGGCCAATCGTGACTACATGACCACAATTCACACTTTGACTATGGTATTCTGGTTTGTTATGTGCACTCCAAAATGCAATACACTAGCATTCTTGAACGCTATTCGTACACGATTTGAAATGTTTATTTTGACGCTCCAATATGATGAATCCAACATTCTGCACTAATACCGTCCCAAAACGTTGATTCCAACATTCATTTCTATGATTTTAAGAGCATCTCCAACAGCTTAGAGGGGTGATATTCAGGCGCTGAATATTACCCCTCTAATATTAGGGGGGACCGCCCAACATTTGGGCGCTGATTAAATTAACGCCCGTGGCTAGGAGCTTATAAGTGGGGCATCCAGCCCCTTTTTCCTATTTTTTACCTGTTTTATTTGCTTTTTTATATAAAAGAACGTCGAAATGCCGCCACGTGTAACCAAAATCGCAAGACGAAACGTTCGACATCAGCCAGAGGAGCTTGTAGGCGCAGCACAGATTGCTTCTGCACCAGATACGACAATTTTCCAGCTACGGATTCAATACGAGCTGCCAGAGGAATACAGTCATTGTTTCTTCACGGCATTGGAAGCGGTTTAGGTACAATTCTAACTACTAAATAACCAACCATTAATTAATATTTATTAGATAGATATGTGATATTATAAAGTGTCTTACTTAGTTGTTTGAATTTAAATCGTACAATAATCCTGAACAACCCTTTAATTTTTTAGTCACAGTACGTCAGCTATCGGGGTAGTTGGACGAAGTGTAGAGCACAGCAGTATGACACACTGCCCCAAGGTTTTAGCAGATAGACTGCAGGCTGGTCTTTTTGCACATTTCTTGCAAATTAGGACACCACGGTCATTTGATCGTTCACTTGTAGCAGCCCTAGTTGAGAGGTGGTGGCCTACGACACAAACTTTTCGTTTTTCAGATTTTGAGCACGGCATTACCCCCGACAACTTTTATATGTTGACTAGGATTGAGATCGGAGGCCCTGACAGGATACCATTTCCTTTTGACCATACATTTGAGAGCTCCGAGGTCTTCACTATTTATCTACCCCGGTTTGAGGGGTGTCATGTTGCCTCTGGGGCGATTCCTCTTTCATATCTTCAGGCGTACATTGCAGCTCATATTGGCACCGAGGTTATGAGTGACGCCATGCTTAGAGCATTTCTGCTGTACTTGTTTGGTTCAACTTTCTTTTCGAACCAAAAGAGTACCATTAGATTAGGTTATCCTGCAGCGGTAGCCGATTTAGATCAGCTGCACATTATATACTGGGTTCCGCTATACTTGAATATTTGTACACCGCTCTTGATTCTTTTGCGTTGAAGAATGTTAGACAAATGTTTGGGTTTTGGTATATTCTGCCGTGCTGCTACTATGAGCACACGGTGAACATGCATCCACGTATTGTTGAGACTGCCAGTCAGGCTCCATAGACATATTTTCTGCGCATGAGACGATGAGAGCGTGTTCAATTCATTTTTCGGACGCCTATGGGGTTAGACATGACCTGATAGAGACACGTACGCAGATTGATATGAGGTGCAAGAATAATATATTCCGAGAACCATGGGCTGCATATTGCATTGCCATGACACATGCGGGTCTGATGCATGATGCTCATCCACTTTCTATTTCGTATCACTTGGGCATGCGGAGGATGATCTTACTCCCACCGGTGTTTCTTCTATTTGATATTTGGGGGAGTGGTGCTGGTTTCAGACTACTGGAGCGTTACGTATCTCTGGAGATCCATTATCCTGTGACGACATGTTCGACAGACGTCGAACCATTGAATCACATGATATACATAGATTGAGACAAACTGGATGGGTAGATGCTTCTATATTTTTCTTAGAGAAAGGGGACTATGACAGCTATTGGGTTAGAGTTGCTTTTGGCGTTCTACAATCCAGATTTGCAATGATTAGTAATCCATGTCGACTTTGGTCTCGAGAAAAAAAATATTCAGAGTCATATTTGCATGTATTATTATGCATAATATGATTATTGAAGACGAAAGGGATATGGCTGGAAAACGTCGCTACGAATATGATGGTGCGGGGCAAATGCCAGAATACTTCGAGATGATCTTATAACAGAAGAAGCATTCAACGTTCACGTGGAACGTTAACTTTCATACCGTGACACACAACTTCACAGCCAGCTACAAAAAGATTTTATGAATCACGTTTGGAATTACTTTGGTGATTGTTAGATCAATTTTATATTTGATTTTCAATGTATGTACAACCTAAACAATTCTAATATTAAAACAAACTACTTTGGAGGAACTTGGATATAATTATTTGTCGTTTGCGCTCCATCCAATACTGCTTTTGCATGTCATCCATCCCCGTCGGATCTTTATCCATAATCATATGTTCTTGTCTTTCCCTTTCAATATCCAGCTTTTATTGCTCAATTTCTGCAAACTTACGCATCACATCGATCTTCTTCTGTGCTAGTTTGCTTCTACCTTGATGCCTTCTTTCGTGAATTTCAAGAGCGACATCCACTTTAGCGTCCACCACGACATCAACCTTATTCTTTCTATTTGCTGCTTTGACTCTACTCTCATTGGCCTATAACCTTCATCCGGTCTCTGGTTGAACGCATCCGACTCATTTTCTCCCTCGAATTGACTTTCACTACAAGATGAATCTCCCAGGCTGGAAGAGTGACGATTTAGATGCTTTGTTCTTCCATTTCCCCTTTGTTTGAACGTTTCTGAGGCTCTTCGTATTATCGAAGTTCCACTTCGGTGTGCTCGTCAGCAACTCGTAGCAGTTCGAAAATTGATAATAATACGCTTTTTTAGCTCCGTTTTTCCTTGGAAAAAGTTTTATGAATTCCCCATTCACCCTTCTTTTCTGAAAACCGAAAAGGAATAAATTAATAATCAAACTAAATACAAAAAACTAATAATAACATGAAACGTACCAAATGCTCTTCGCCTCCCATTCCACTAGGGTTCGCTTTCTTTATTTTATAAATCTATGATTCATAAAACCGAGTTTGACGATTGATTTTTCCAAATTGACCTTGAATCGCCGACAAAGATCGAGTATTTTCAGGATGCTTAAGGTTGAAGGTATGCATAATTTTTTTTTCAAAACTTATCGCCGCTCTAATCGTTGCCTATAATCGAGTCGTTCGTATAATGACAGTAAACGTTGCATTAATCGTAGTTCTCGTCGCTTCTCCATGGGTTAGATGAATGTTGTGTGGGAGGAGTGTTCGGTTGTTGCTGGCTGTTGTCGAAATAATAGTTTTGAGACTGAGAATGATGCGTGAAATCTCCAAAAGTGAAGTCATTTTCAGATAATACATGTTGTAGAAGAAATGAATGAAGATGTTTGTGTAGATAGAAAGAGGGAGGAGGGTGAATTTATGGAGAAGGCGGAAAATGACCATTGGAAATAGCCGTTAGGGGGGATAGCCGAAGGCAACAATCGTTGCCTTTGGGCACTGATTAAATCAACGCCCTTTACTGGACGCTAATTTAACCAGCGCCCTGAATATTAGCCTTAATATTCACCTTCATATGCACTGTTGGAGTAGCAATTTGAAACAAAGCTTAATATTCAGCTGAATTCTCAGCTGTTGGAGATGTTCTAAGTGTAGTATATTGATATGTTAAAAAAATGATGTAACTTTGTTATAATTTTCAACTAAAACTATAAAAAGATATTGTTATCCCATTTTTGGTCAAAACTGAAATATCAACAAATGGACGAGGAATGATGGATGTCAGGATTGGAGATCAGTTGGAATCAAGACTACGATCGATATCGTCAAAATTTGGTTGAACTCCGATCGGGACGAAATTAATTGGAGATGATGATAAGAATTAGAAAAGGCTATGTTTCAAATTTCAGGTTAATCGGAGTTCATATGAAGGAGTTATGATCGATGCAAGGTAGGAAGGGCATGGCTGTTCGAACCCATCAAGGTGTTCGTTTCGAACCCATCAGGTTCGAATCGATCGAAGGCACACAAGGTTCGAATCGATACACTTCGTATCGATTGGTATGGATTCGGCTCTGTGAAGTTCGCATCAGGTGTTGGTTCGACTCGATAGCGCTCGAATCGATTGAGTTACTGGTTCGACTCGATAGGCTCGTATCGATTAGACAGGAAGGGTAGATGGATCTCGGTTCGATGGCAACAAACCCAGAGTGGTAGCAAGCATGTGGAGGTTCTTCGAATCGATGTGCTTCGCATCGATCAGGATGGGTGCAGATGGCTCATTTCGACTCCAGTCTCGTTCGAATCCATCAGGTGAGAGCTTCGTTCGAATCCATCTTTCACGACCACCTTGTATCGATATCCCCATGCTCGTTTCGAGTCGACCATATCACGTGGGATCGATTCGAAGTGAACTCCAGGAACCGATGCGAAGAGAGACGCAAGTTAATGGATACGAACATGACCGTTGTGAAGGTATGGATAAGGACGAAGCGTGGAAAATGGATACGAACGCGTCTTCAGGAAGGGAAGCATTCAACACGGCGACAAAGGGGGATCGACCCAGAGAAATAGCGCCACGTCATCGGTACGCACACGCTGTGGATGGATTCGAAGCATGGGTTCGAAGCATGGATTCGAAGGCAACAGGCAACGGACAACCCCAAATTCGAATCCATCATATCTCCCAAACCGTTGATCCAAATGCAATGAAATTTTTACAGAAGCTTACATACATGTTGAAAAATGTTCTCACCAAATTTCAGCTCAATTGGATGGTTTCTTGATCGATTCGAATGGAGTTCGAATCGATCCCAAAGTGGGCCCAATTTCCTGAGGCCGGGCGCGTGGGCCCCCCTCACGTGCCAGAAGCGGTCTACCGGATTTTTAGGAGAAATATCAGCCTCCTACGCCTATAAATAGAGCCCCTGGTCATTCAGAAAAGGGGTCGGAGAATTTGAAGAGAGAAAGCATGCCCGGACGCTGCCAGAGTCACTCCATAACATCATTACTGCAATTTATTTCAAGTTTTGGACTTTGTAACTGCTGTAATCATCTGTAATCATCAAGTATAATCAATAAAAGGATAAAAAACTTTGGAGTGGACGTAGGCCGGAGATAGCCGAACCACTATAAAACTTGTGTCTCTGTTCTTTACTTCTGGATTGCTGTTTAATATTTGCTGAGATCCGAGATTTGTGTTTGAATATTATCGATTTATATTCATACACTGGTGCTTTCACGGTATTCGGGGTTTGTGACCATTTTTGGCGCAAACACTTTGGTGTTTTCACTGAGCAGGACTAGCACCCGCTACCCGCTACATCGGATTTGAAAGTTGGATTTGAAGATTTTGAAAGAGTTTGGATTCAAGGACAATGACTAGGCAAAGGGCAGAGAGAAGCCAACAGGAAGGAAGTCAACAAGCATCCTCCGGGGCCGGGGAAGGACAGGCTTCAATCTACATAACCCGGGATGAAATGGAGGCTATGGCAAATTCTTTGCAAGAGAGATTGTTGAAGAACCAACAGGAAATGATGCAGACTTTCTTTGAGCAAATGACAGCTGCAGGGATGCAGAACTTAGAAACAGCTACAGCCGTTGTGGATGCAGGACAGGGGACTAGGGTCGTGGAACCCAATGGAGGACGAGATACGGAGCTAGAAGGCAATCAGCAAGGGCTTGGGGGCAGGCCCACGGGATCCAACACAGAAGGACCTTTGGAAGGAGTTCAACAGGCCAGGGCCAACATTGCTGCCATTGAGCCACACGAAGAGTATGTGCCGGAGTTCCCTCGGAGGCATGGGGGGCAGCCCCCAACAGACAATACTGGATTAGCGGAAATAATCAGAAGAACTGTGCAAGGTGGTTTGACCATCAGAGACTTGGAAGGAGTGAATAGGAGTCCGTTCGTTCAGGAAATAAGGATGGCTCAGAATCCACCTAAGTTCAAGCTACCTAGCGTGGAGGTATATGATGGTAAGGCAGACCCAACTGATCACTTGATGAGGTACACCAAACACATGGAGGTGCTGGGAGCATCGGAGGAAGTGATGGCCCGATGCTTCCCTTTGTATCTGACGGACTTAGCTGCAATGTGGTTTAGGCAGCTGAGAGAAGGATCTATCAGGACTTGGAGAGAATTGGTGGAAAAGTTTTTGGGACAGTTTCGGGTTCACGTCAAGAAGCCGAAGAATGTGATGACATTGACATCGGTGAAGCAAAGGATGGATGAATCGCTTAGAGCTTTTCTAACTCGATTCAGTGCGGCAGTCGCTTCGGTGGATCGGCCTAATCCATCGATGGTTTTAATGGCAGCAGTATCAGGAGTCAGGGAGGACTCGGATTTCAAGGTATCTCTGATACGAGATCCCCCACAGGATCTCGACGAATTCTTTCACGAGGCAGAAAAGTTCCTTCGGCAGGAAGATGCGAGTACGGATTTAAAGGTGAAAATGGTTAATGCAACTCAGGATGTAGGACCATCCAACAAAGGTTTGGATAAAGACAAAGGGAAAAGGAAGTTGGACGATGATTCTGGAAACGCTAGAAAGCGATGGAAGGATCCGAAGTTTTCCACATATACATGATTGAGCGAGACGCTGGAGCGGATATACCTAGATACTCGGAATCGTCTTCCTTACCGAAGGCCGGCTAGGAGAGAACCATCAGAACGGGAAAGAACATTGGGAAGGCACTGCCTCTTCCATGATTTAGATGGGCATGATACCAACAGCTGCAGGCACTTAAAGGATATAATCGAGGAGCATGTAAGGAATGGACAGTTACAACAATATGTCGGAACTCAGAATGCAACGGTGGAGCAGGAGCAACCACCGACAACCTCTCGCCGTGATGATGGGAGGCCCAGGGATGATGGTCGATTAATCATCCATTGATCGGGATAATGTGAAATAAGTAGCAAACTGCTGGCAAGCAACTAAGTCATTTACACATGTATGGGGACGGAGATAGCCCCTAGGCATGCTCTGAATGGCGATAAACTGCGATGCTGTAGTTTGTGAAATTTATCTTTTGCTTTTATGATTGGACACTGCTTTTCTCTTTGGATTTGGTTTTGGAGTTCGGATCGAACTCCTGGTTTTTGCTTATTTTTTGATTTGGATTTTCCACTGAATGATTGTTTTTGGTTTTGGATGCTGGTTTGAATTTCTAATTTTTTGATTTCGATTTGGATTTTTGGAAGTTGGATTCTGGATTGGATTTTGATTGGATTTTCATCTGGTTTTTGATAAATGGTCGTCGGGTATGGATTATGCCTGGCAAGGGGTGAGTCACTTTGTCCGAACGTGGTAAATTGACTCATTCGGGTCGTTGAGTATGGACTATGCTCAACAAGGGTCCGGAGTGACCAGGATTCGGCCTAGGACTTAGGCCCCATATTATCGATTATTGTTTCAGGTCGTTGACTATGGACTATGCTCAACAAGGGTCCGGAGTGACCAGGATTCGGCCTAGGACTTAGGCCCCATATTATCGATTATTGTTTCAGGTCGTTGAGTATGGACTATGCTCAACAAGGGTCCGGAGAGACCAGGATTCAACTTAGGACTTAAGTCACGGCATAGCTCAACGTCCAGGGACACTGGACCACGGTCGTCAGGTGTGGATTACGCTTGGCAAGAACCCGAAGAGGTTAGCTCAACGTCCAGGGACACTGGACCACGGTCGTCAGGTGTGGATTACGCTTGGCAAGAACCCGGAGAGGTTGTGGATTCAGATATCTACCCGGAGAGGTCCTGGATCTGGTTATTGGCTATTGGATAAGGATGGATTAAGACTCGGCTGTCGAGTTCGAATGGATATGAAATTGGCTAAGGCCTTGGTTACGGGATTTGGAATTAAGCATCGACTCGAAGCAGTCAAGGATGACATACTCTGGCGATATGGCTATGGACTTCGAATATTGGATTCGGAACTATTCAAAACACGCCTTGTTATCACAAGGCATGTTTTGGGGGGCAAAGTGTTATCCCATTTTTGGTCAAAACTGGAATATCAACAAATGGACGAGGAATGATGGATGTCAGGATTGGAGATCAGTTGGAATCAAGGCTACGATCGATATCGTCAAAATTTGGTTGAACTCCGATCGGGACGAAATTAAGTGGAGATGATGATAAGGATTAGGAAATGCTATGTTTCAAATTTCAGGTTAATCGGAGTTCATATGAAGGAGTTATGATCGATGCAAGGTAGGAAGGGCATGGTTGTTCGAACCCATCAAGGTGTTCGTTTCGAACCCATCAGGTTTGAATCGATCGAAGGCACACAAGGTTCGAATCGATACACTTCGTATCGATTGGTATGGATTCGGCTCTGTGAAGTTCGCATCAGGTGTTGGTTCGACTCGATAGCGTTCGAATCGATCGAGTTACTGGTTCGACTCGATAGGCTCGTATCGATCAGACAGGAAGGGTAGATGGATCTCAGTTCGATGGCAACAAACCCAGAGTGGTAGCAAGCATGTGGAGGTTCTTCGAATCGATGTGCTTCGCATCGATCAGGATGGGTGCAGATGGCTCATTTCGACTCCAGTCTCGTTCGAATCCATCAGGTGAGAGCTTCATTCGAATCCATCTTTCACGACCACCTCGTATCGATATCCCCATACTCGTTTCGAGTCGACCATATCACGTGGGATCGATTCGAAGTGAACTCCAGGAACCGATGCGAAGAGAGACGCAAGTTAATGGATACGAACATGACCGTTGTGAAGTTATGGATAAGGACGAAGCGTGGAAAATGGATACGAACGCGTCTTCAAGAAGGGAAGCATTCAACACGGCGACAAAGGGGGATCGACCCAGAGAAATAGCGTCACGTCATCGGTACGCACACGCTTTAGATGAATTCAAAGCATGGGTTCGAAGCATGGATTCGAAGGCAACAGGCAACGGACAACCCCAAATTCGAATCCATCATATCTCCCAAACCGTTGATCCAAATGCAATGAAATTTTTACAGGAGTTTACATACATGTTGAAGAATGTTCTCACCAAATTTCAGCTCAATTGGATGATTTCTTGATCGATTCGAATGGAGTTCGAATCGATCCCAAAGTGGGCCCAATTTCCTGAGGCCGGGCGCGTGGGCCCCCCTCATGTGCCAAAAGCGGTCTACCGGATTTTTAGGAGAAATATCAGCCTCCTACGCCTATAAATAGAGCCCCTGGTCATTCAGAAAAGGGGTCGGAGAATTTGGAGAGAGAAAGCACGCCCGGACGCTGCCAGAGTCACTCCATAACATCATTACTGCAATTTATTTCAAGTTTTGGACTTTGTAACTGCTGTAATCATCTGTAATCATCAAGTATAATCAATAAAAGGATAAAAAACTTTGGAGTGGACGTAGGCCGGAGATAGCCGAACCACTATAAAACTTGTGTCTCTGTTCTTTACTTCTGGATTGCTGTTTAATATTTGCTGAGATCCGAGATTTGTGTTTGAATATTATCGATTTGTATTCATATACTGGTGCTTTCACGGTATTCGGGGTTTGTGACCATTTTTGGCGCAAATAGATATATTCTCTTATATCATGAGTACATCTTTTAGAAGATAATCAGCTTTGCAAATACTGGTAAACGTGATAATTTATTACCTTGTTAGGGTTCGAAATTCTGATCTCTCATCTCCAGATCCTCTTTTTTACCACTAGGCTTCGAACTGTAGTAAAAACTCGTAACAAAACTACAATATGGTGATCGCACTTAAACTTTAACTACAATATTTGAATGTTTTGTAATATTTTTTCCTTCAATTGCTATAAGTTGTAACTAATTAGAAATGACCATTAATAGTATGTTTATTTATACTTAAGGTTTTTTATTTTTGTACATCTGTTTGTAGCGGTTAATAATATTATACCTATAGGCCTCATGTATGCAAAAAGAACATTTTATGAAAACGTTAAGCGTTCTGGTTGTGTGTTCCGACTTCCCACCCTAACTACATTGTATGCAATGCTTTCCGTTTTCGTTCCACATAACGCATTGATCCGCGTACCGACTAACATATATCCATGATATAATCTGTTTAGGTGTTCCATGCATCTACCAATACATTCGAAATATAACTACTTTCATTTGAATGTCTATATGGCTCATAATTATTAGAAATGAGTGCAAAAACTCAAGATGTTTAAATTGGCACTTAAAGTTATAAATATACATTTTTTTGACCATGAACTAACATAAAACATGAACTAATCTCAAGTAAAAATAAGGAAACGAGGCATACCATTTTTCTTCTCGAAATTTTCACACTCACGAGCAGCATCCAAAGCATAACCTGCCTGTTTGGACAAGGAATTAGGAATGCAAACTGTATGAACATTAAGATACTCATGCAAATTATTATTTTCAACCAAAAGAGCTAAGATTATAGCGTAACACATACAACTTAATAAGAAAATTATACTGAGGAAAATGTATAAAACTGAGTTATACCTTACAAAGCGCTCTGGAAAGATTGATCGACAAATCAGCGTGCTGAGATTTAGGGGAATCCTTATAAGTGCCTGCAATGTTTAAAGCGTATCGTGCTAGCCTGTACGAAGCTATTGCAGACTGAAAATCTAACCGTGACTCACACACCAAACCCTTTAAATTATGTGACTCTGGATAGTATGGAGCACGTTGAACAGCTTGATTTATAGCTCCTTGAACCTAAAAGGATAATTAACCTAAGTACAATCCATAAAACATTTTCATACATCAACAGCATGTACCAACAGATAATTAAACTTCACCTATAAAAAAACACATTATTAAAGCACATTGATTTAGCAATTGTAACAGCTTGCAGCATTAAGTATTAATGTAATATGAGGCAACAGCAGGTTTGAGCTTCTAAAATGACATATTGCTACACAATAATAGACTGTTGCATCTGTACGATACACTGGCTAAGCAAATTGGATTAAGGATAGTATAGTTAAATGTGATCTGCATGTTCTTCTACTGGTAGCAAATGTTTTAAAGAAGATGCGTTTCTTGAAACACATGTTGCCACTATTGACTCCTTCAGTAACAGATGGAACGATGATTGGCTGTGTACGCTTCAGTAACCTATCTATTGTCACTAATTCATCATCATCCTTGTTTTCTTCCCAAATGACTGGTGTCGACCACATGAATCCTCATTTTCCATGATTTCCCATCTTGAGTTACATCTTTATAAAATTTCAATGTTTTTAGATCATTTTTAATACTTTTTTTCCCATATTAATTTCAAATCATCGTCATCCTTGCCTTCTTTCCACATGATTAAGGTCGGGCAGATAAATTCTCACCTTCCATAATTTTCTATCTTGGGTCATGTCTTTATTAAAACACTTTTTTAAATCAATTTTAATATCTTTAATATTGTAGGTAATTATACCACTAAATATGTAAATCTGTAACTACCGATTAAACGATGACAATATGCACGTAAATGGAAGGATATACAATAAATAAGCAGATGAAAGAAGTATGTGTAGGATGTGGGGTGGGGTATATGTGTGTGTGGTTTTATAATCATGGAATAAGTTCTACCAAATTTCAGATTTCCACTTCCACCTTAGATGTCTTAAATCCTGATTAAATAAAATGTCCAAGGCATGGAAGAAAATTGGAAAATTTTACAGGAAAAACAATCCCCAAGGCATGAAAAGGGTACTATTAATTGCAGTATTAATACGTCTATTGTCTAGTACTGTCTAAGGGCACAATAACATAATTCTAATTGTATCTAGAGGGCATTATATTAGCTCGGGTTTAAATGCATTATACTTATTATGGACTGAAATACCCCTAAAATACCAATTCGTTTTATACTATAGTTGTCCTGTCATTTTTTCACTTACATTTTTTCCACTTTTCCATGAAAACTTGTAGCAATTCTAAACGCGATAAATTGATATTCCCTTAAGCTTTATCCCTGAAAACACAATTCTACATGCATGCAGTTCCTCCAATATCTGTTTGCATTCAATTCTTGAAGCTCCTTGGAAGTTGCATTATGCAAGATAGGTGATTGGATGATGGGAAGAACTAAATATTAGTCTATACAAAATTAATGGTGGTATATGAAAATTCAACACTAAGTGATTACAGTATATGAAATGATCGTATTACAGATGACATGTCAGATTCAGAGTTCGACGACAGTGCTGGAATCATTCTTTAAATATATAATTACAAATATTGAGGAAAGAAAAGGGAATGAACAAGATACAAGGGTAAAACTGAAAAAGGTCCTTTTTAAAAAAAATGGTATATGCAATATCACAAAGTAATTTTATTTATAGAAAAATTTGTATGAGAATTTTTAATGTAATATAATACCTGCCCATAGACAAATTGGTTTTGGGAATAGCATTACCCACTGAAAAAACTTTGCAGTTAATGATATAGATAGATGCTAGGTAATCAATAAGACAAATGTCGAATAAAAATATACAACTCAGAATCAAGTTTACCATCAATTTATGTACGACTTTGGTTGCAAGCAATGACATACTATATATCTAATCAGATTAGGATCACTTCAATCTCTGAGAGACCAAGCAAACACTCTATATGGTAGATTTTGAAGACAAGGCAAAATTCTTGCATGAATTTCGAAATGTTCAGAAACTATCAAAATTTCACCTAGGTGATTTACATTCTACCCAACTTGCACTGAGCACGGTTGAGCTTCCTCCTTTCCTTTTTCTTTTATCTTTTCGCTTTTTTTCTTCTGATACAAAGGATGAGAGAACAACCTTCATCCAGTATACGTTATAATTAAATAAGCTAGTTATACTAACATAGAGTCAAGTACGGACTAGCATGGTCAATCATTGTGGTGGACAATTTAGTTGTAAATAGGTTTTCCTATTTTACGATAATGAAGAATCGTGAAATTGGTATAACATGGAGTATAAAAAGCAAATATTGTGTTTTAAAAAAAAACCAGAAAACTCAAGAGTAAAAAATGTATATTGCAGGGTTCAAATAGAACTAGCCATAAATGTCAATTTTTGCAAATAAAAACCTGAGGTGATAGTAGTTTGCCAGATAGAACAGCCAGTTTACCTAGGCCAATTTGAAATTCTGCAACCTGCAAGCAAGTTTTGAAACAGAATAAATGAATGAAATATTAAAAAGTTGTGAATTGCTATCATGTTCCTTCATATACAGATGGATGATCTAATTAACTGAGCAATAAAACAAGTTTGCTTCCAGTTTCTTTACTACCAAGGTCATAGGACAGAAGTCAGCAAATCAAAATTTCAGCGTAGGAAGTACTATAATAAAGTTGCATGTGCTGCATCAGTGTACTGCATATTGGTGTCTCCAAACTATGCTTTCATTTTAACAAATAGATGTCATTTGAAAATTATAAGAAAACATACGCACTTGTTATTTTTTTTCATGTGAAAATATATATCCCATAAAATTAAAAAAATCAAATGAAATAGTATTTTATTAACAGCAATGACTACTGAGCTTTGGAAGGAAATTAACTGTATGCATTGGTGGTTATAGTTTTGTCCAGCTCTCACAAAGGATTTATGACTTTCTTCTGACATAATTTTCAAAAATGAAAATGTGAAATTTGCTTCAAAAGTAGAACTGTCAACTAGAACTATTCCAAAAATGTTGGAAAGTGTATCGTACATTATAATGAACCAACAAAAAAGAAGAAGCAGCAGCTGCTGCTATCAGTGAAGATGGACATGTATTATTATTGTGGAATCTACACTCACGCATTTTTTTGAAAGAAGTAGTGATATTTGGATATTTCTAAATTTTTAGGCTCAATATGATGATGCAATCATCATATATATATATATATATATATATATATATATATATATATGAAAGCCATTTTTCGGAAATATTTTTCAAAATAGTACGTCTAGGTTAATTCCTTGGAACAGAAAATATAAAATTTTACTCAGATTGACAATTCAACATAATTAATATCTTCACGTGCAAGGCATCACAGAAAAAAAAAGGAAGAAGAAGAAGAAATCAACTAAATCTGGAAGGCGCTTACAGGCAGAATCTGTACAGCTCTAAGGCAACTTTCATAAGCCTCGCTTACTGAAATGTTCCTGATAGGAATAATTTCCACAGATGCATTAAATATATGGTAGTAGTAACAACAACGACGACGACAACAACAACAACAACAGCATCAACAACAGAAATAATACCCATCGGGTAAATTAGCTGCCATGCCAGCCCAAGATAATGCCAAAGAGGGATCTATGCTTCTAGCATGATTGAACGCTTGGATGGACAAATGGTTTTCACCCAGTTCCCTGTAGAGCTGCAAATAAAAAAAGGAAAAAATGAAGAAAAAAGTAAAGAAAAAACGGAGGAGGAGGAGGAAAAGATTAAGGATATCAGAAGATTCAGAATGCAAAAAATAAAGAGTACGCCTCATCACCTTTCCAAGATATGCCCATGCAACAGAGAGTGATGGATCCAATTGCAATCCCCTTATCAAAGCATGTTGTCTTAGTGAAATTTCTTTGGACAGGCAGCCCAATATAACCCAAGACTCGCTGTTAGTTCCTTCACATAATATACCACCAGCTGACATTCTCTCTGGAAGTCGCCTTACATATGTAAATTTAGAGAAGATGATTAGCAGTGAAATATGTAAGAAATCCCTTTAAAAGCTACCTGTGTGCCAAGGTTCGAGATCTCGGTTTCAATCTTGGTTTCGGCCTTTCGTAATTTTAGGAATTTCAATGTAATTCGAAAATTCGAAAATTTCAATTCTAGTTTCGGATATCGCTATTCGTTTTTCATATAAATTACACATATATTTGTTTAATTTATTGAAACAAGACATATAATTTATATTTAGTAGAAAAATAAGATATAAAAGAACAATACTGATTAATTACAAATATCTATAACACTAAAAAAATGTTTATTAATTATTTCATTTTCAACTTTTCTAGTTACACCATTCACATTTCATGTGAATTTATATGTTTCCTAAGTTACAATTTTAAATTCGAATGTTCATGTATTTTAAACTCAAATTAATTCTTTTTTTGTGACTTTTTTAAGCTGTAAAATTTAAAGTTCAATAGTTTTATTGAACCGAAATTTCCTCTTGGCTTCGTTTCGGTCCCTGCCGAAACCTAAACAGAACGACCGAAATCTCGGTGTTTCGGTCGAAACCTCAAACCTTGCTACGTACATGTTTACCTATTATCAAACTCTACTGTCTTTGCTTCCAAAAAGGATATAT
This sequence comes from Allium cepa, assembly GCA_030765085.1. NCBI lineage: Eukaryota > Viridiplantae > Streptophyta > Magnoliopsida > Asparagales > Amaryllidaceae > Allium > Allium cepa. Next base: position 291,813,048 of record CM060941.1, on the reverse strand, counting down.
TGCCCAAAGCAATGGCAATATCAGAATATAAACTGGCTTGCCATGGTGACAAGTGCAAAGCTTTTTGGTAGAAGAGTTTAGCTTTATTTGCAGCCAAAAGACGAGTATTTTTCCATTCGTGAATAGCGAGCTTGAAATTCCCTTCATCAATTTTGCCTTCCTCATAAGAATCCCACGGAAAGCATTTTGCATATGCACTCTGGTTTATGAACAAAAATCTTATGTCATCATGAAAAGGAAGAAAAGCATCAACAGATAAATATTAAACAGCCATACCTAAATTTAAAACATTGATTTTGAATACATATTAAAAAATGAAAAAGAAAAAAAACAGCTATTGTTTATCCAGACGTACTAATACCACCAAGCATCCTACCATAAATAAAGAACTCATCAACAAAACAAGTCACTGTAATGCTGTATAAGGCGGTCATGTTGCAGAAGATAAATGTATGGAATAAAATTCGATGACCTGGTCCATATTCTACATGTAAAACAGGGGAAGTACGGAAAAAGCCGGAACATCGCAAAGAATTTGAGAAATCTTTATTTAGAAAAGCTATGCATAACATTCAAAAATAAAATTTTAGATAATGAGCTTTGCGATAGAATCCTTTAAAATCTCCTCCAGTTGGTCAATTACAAAAGAAAATTAGCTAATTTATGATGAATATCCACATGCATGAAAATGGAAGTATGTGCGTTGATGCCAGCCACAAATATAACTGTCTCGTTTTGTTTTTTACCCCCCGTTTTCTTCTTGTTCTATGTTCTCTTTTCTTCTCTTTACTTCTTCCTTCTATCAAAGAAACTAATAACCTTAGCTAGTTTTTATTTTATTTTCCATTCTCTTCTGCAGATTTTCTACTTACTGTCCCTTCTCATCTTCTAACATATAAAATAAAGCATTTTCCCCCCAATCTTATGGCTGAAACCGGAATTTAATGGCTATTTCAATTACAAAAGAAATTCAGCTAATTTATGATGAATCTCCACATGCATGAACATGGAAGCATGTACGTTGCTAGCTACAAATATAGCTGTTTCATTTTGTTTTTTACCCCTCATTTTCTTCTTGTTCTATGTCCTCTTTTCTTCTCTTCTCTTTACTTCTTCCTTCTATCAAAGAAACTAACAGCCTTAGCTAGTTTTTATTTTATTTTTTTCATTCTCTTCTGCAGATTTTCTACTCACTGTCTCTTCTCATCTTCTAACATATAAGAGAAGCATTTTTCCCAAATCGTATGACCGAAACTGGAATTTAATGGTTATTTCAATTACAAAAGAAATTTACCTAATCTATGATGAATCTCCACATGCATGAACATGGAAGTATGTACGTTGCTAGCTACAAATATAGCTGTCTCGTTTTGTTTTTTACCCCTCATTTTCTTCTTATTCTATGTTCTCGTTTCTTCTCTTTCCTTCTTCCTTCTATCAAACAAAATAATAACCTTAAGCTAGTTTTTTTTAATTCGCTTCTGCGGATTTTCTACTTACTGTCTCTTCTCATCTTCTAACATATAAAGAAAGCATTTTTCCCCAATTGTATGACCGAAACCGGACTTTAATGGCTATTTCAATTACAAAAGAAATTCAACTAATTTATGATGAATCTCCACATGCATGAACATGGAAGTATGTGCGTTGCCAGCTACAAATATAGCTATATCATTTTGTTTTTTACCCCTCATTTTCTTCTTGTTCTATGTTCTCTTTTCTTCTCTTTGCTTCTTCCTTCTATCAAAGAAACTAATAGCCTTAGCTAGTTTTTTTCATTCTCTTCTGCAGATTTTCTACTTACTGTCTCTTCTCATCTTCTAACATCTTTAATTTTAATTGTAATACATTTTATGTCACAATTTTTTGGTATCAGCGTGAACTACCAAATAAGCTCCTCTACATATTGCTAAATCTTAATATTACTTAAAGATAGAATCTAACAAATAAACTTACTTTACAAAATTTAAAATGTCCTTCTACAAGTATTATCAAATCTTAATATCAGTTAAAAACAGATCTAATAAATAACTTCCTTTGCAAATTCATTCTTTAATAATAGTTGTAATACCTTTGGTGTCACCATTTTTTTGGTATCAGCGTGAACTAACAAAAAGACATCTCTACGGATATTACTAAACCTTAATATCACTTAAAAATAAGATCTAACAAATAAACTTACTTTACAAATTTAAAATGTCCATCTACAAGTATTATCAAATCTTAATATCACTTAAAAATAGATCTAACAGATAAACTTCCTTTAAAAATTTGTTCTTTATTAATTAATAATAGAAATGAAAATTAAAACTAACAAAAAACTAGAAGTTGCAACTTAGAAATAAAAATTAAAAACTAAAACTAATTACACAGAATTTCAAAGCAAAAATATGACTAAATATTTATTCAAAATATTTTCCTTCTAAATGTGTTAACCATATACAATTTATATTAAAACAACTAAATATTTATTCAAATTATTTTTCTTTTAAATGTGTTAAATTCTTTTAAATGTGTTAAACGTATACAATTTGTAGAAAAACAATTCACGTGCAAAGCATGTGCCATATCACGGACGAAGCGCGTGCCGTAACACTGTATAAAAGAAAGCATGTTCCCCAATCGTATGACCGAAACCGGAATTTAATGGCTATTTCGGATCGCCGCCTCCCGAAACCGGTCTGAGGTAGCCGGAATTTCGTAGTTCGGTCAGAACCTTGAACCAGGAACTTAGTGCACAGCAAAACACAATAAAAAAGCATTACTCATGGTTTACCAACCCAGAACAGAAGTCACTTGTCCAGTCATATATAAGAAGCATGTATCAGGTATGGGAAGAAGAAAACTTGGTCAAGAATATAAAAAATGATGAGCATTATTACCCGCATGTACCTTGATGTCCCCATGCAACTTCCAAGCAGAATAAACATTTCCACACAAGCATGTGCCAGCTTCTACAGCATTTGATGCTTCCTACACCCAAAAAACATGCAAGTCAGCACGTGTCAATGTGATATCATAAATTTAAGCTGTTTTATAACAGACCTCCAAAAGAGTAGCTGCCCATCTAAATGCTCCCACATTTGTACATTCTTTTGATAATCCAAGCAAAGCAGAAGCGAGTCCAAAATGAGCAGATGCATCTTGAGGTCCTATTTCCAAAGCATGTTGAAATTGCTCGATTGCCTGCAACAAATTTAGAATATAAACTGAGAAAAGGAGTATGCACTGTCATTAGATAAACAATAAAATGATAACTTTATCCCACTAGACCCCCTAAATTCCAATTAAATCAAATTATTTGAGCGCATTTTTGTCTAGAGATACCAAACACCTGTAATTGTTTGTACTTTTAATACAGACTCAAATAGCTCGTAAGTATGCAGGATGATGAAATTTACAATTTTACTAGTAGAAATACACACAGACGAGTGACTGCAAATTTATGAGTTTTCAGGATTATAATAACGTGTACAGGTGAACATTAACTGATGATCAAGATGTACCAATATATCTAGGTAAATTTTTTAAGAATTATTTACAGAAGTTTTCTTGGTCATCCCAGATAGATCTCACAAAAATCGTTAAAAATGAAAGCAATGCACATTTCACAACTCCACAAACCAATACAAACTAATTTGATAGAGAATCTTACTTTTCGAAATGAACCAAGCATTAAAAGAATGTTCCCGCTCTCTAACAATGGAAATATTCTTGATTCATCCAATTCAATTGCTCGGCCAAATGACTGCAACATAAGAAAATATATAAGTATGGAGGGTAACAAAAAGAATTGGATGATGTCTTGCTATAAAACAGACCATGAAATGTAAAGGTGCTTCCTTAGTGGTACTTGATAATAAACTGTGTGTAAAGTACTATAGTTTGTAATTATTTATTTATTAGTTAGTAAATTTAAAACTATGAAAACAGTTAAATAGTAAAATGGAAAATGTTAACGTGTGACCATCGGCACTTTAAAACAAGGGTAGCTTTTAGTTTGTAGCTATCAGTTTTTTGTTCTGTTTTCTATAATCAAAATTATTTTAAGTGGTTCTTAGTAGTTGGTTGTTGAGGTGTGTGAAATATGCACACGTGTACATAACCCTATTAAAAGTATGGACTTTATTTACTAGTTGACTGAATAGGTATTTATTGCTCAGAACACGAAGCTTGCCACATGTACCTATGTGCTATTATTATTTCCAACCTAGTTCTATGCATCTTTGGTGCAGTTGCTGGTACTGTAAGAAGTTGATCTCAAGCTATTAATTCATAATCAGGGTTGTTAACTTGTTATTAAATATTGCAAAGTGTAAGATTTGTCTAAATATTACTAAATTCATCTAAAATTTGTTTATATAAATTTCATGGCAAAAAAAGGTAAAATACCACGTGTAACTAAAAGAAATAAGGAAGTTCAAGCAGCAAGAGAGACCAAATTAGCAAATGGGTCATCAATAGACACTCTTTTACTTGGAAGATACAACTCACAAGTCTGCTAAATATAGCAAAATACGTTATATAAACGCATACATTTGAAAACAGTAAATTTGTTTCAAAAAAAGAAGATAAGCTAATATGAGTTTACATCGCTACTCCAGCCATATGCCTCTGGCATACTTAATATAAAAATTAATCGGGCACAAGCATATCAAATAAGCTATATGCCCAAAGCACACACCACTAACTCATAAACGAATCTTCTGTTTCTCCGTTCATCTCAGATTACAGACTTCTCAAGAGAACCTTATTTATAGCAATGTGCAATGAAAATCACTCAAAATCTGAGTGATAAGACCATATCTGAACCACAATATAGAGTTTTAGAACCAAAAAAAAATTGTTGTAATAGCTACTTAATGTACCTTTATAGCTGCAGTAAACATGCCCAAACAACGGTAAGAAAGACCTAGAGCCTGCAAAGTTATAACATGCATAAAACAACAATATGTATAGATGAAGTAGAAGTTTGAAAAACCCAACACAAGTTCTCTATACCTCCCATAAATCTCTGCATGTAGGAAAGCCTCGTATAGCATGCTGAAGGCTTTGCACTGCCTCCGGCCATTTCTTTTGACCTACCTGAAATTTATTTCCACATAATAGTAAATCAAATAGTGATATGCTTAGTGGCATGGATGAATGCATATTTCACAAATTGCCAAAAACATCATGGATATTAAATCCCTACTTTCGTACTGATCCTAGACACCCAAAGCACGAATGGAAACAATTATGGGAACAGGGAAATATGGCTAAGCCTACAAGTTTAAAGTTGAAAACCAGATGGAAACATGTTTTAATACATAAAAAAGTATTAAAATTATTCAACTATTTATTATTTACTTATGTATTTAATATTACAAGTTATCTTTTCTCTTAAATGTTAAAAGTAAACTTTATTTTAGATAATTAGATGTAAACAAACATAAGTGGAGCTCTAGCGCAACGGTTAGGTCACCCGCATGGTAATCTGGACGTCCACGTTCGAGTCCAGAAACAGCCTCTTCGCAATACGAGGGCAACGCTGCGTACATTATCGACTTGAAGTGAAGGGACAACTAACTTGGTTTGGATGACAAAAGAAAAGAAACAATGTACAATACAAAATTCTTTCTAATATCAACCATATCTTTCTAAGGATAAAAACAAAAATCAAGTTGCAGAAAAGCTCCGTTCTCGTTGATCTTGAAACATGTTCTCAGCCATTTAAAATTGTGATTTCATCTACTTGACGTGTATTTTCATTTATATAAATCATACACTCGAATAAAGAGGATAAAACATAGTTTAAAAAACACCAGGCAGAAAGGTGCTAAGCTACTATTTTTAACTAGAACTTTAAAATTTCAGCTGTCACTGAAATGAAAAATATCACATTTTGTTTTCAAAAGATTTAATATCAACCGTTACTTAAAAATATTTTAATGTATTAAGATTGATCATTGTTGGTTTTAAGTTGTAATATATTTTTAAGATATCATTTTGCTCTGCTGTTAAAATAAAAATTCAAACAACTCACGAAGTTAAGAAATGTTCATATCACCATTGGATCATAATATAATCCAAATTAATGTGCATTACTATTATGGTCCTACAAAACATTGCTGCTATATACAAGTGTACACACACGCGCACAAAAAAGCACATATATATATACATATGAGCTATGTTCAATGACAACTCTAAATTTTTATCTTAATCAAAGTAGTTGAATTGTTTTAATAAATGATGTTTGAATATATTTACATAGCTAATTATGATATTGATTTAGTGCTACTGGTCATATTATCATATAGCCTCATTGATTATATAAGTATAATGCAATAGATTGGAGTATATTATATGTATGAATCATAAATGTAAAGGTGCTATATGAATCATAGATGTAAAGATGTGGTTGAATATATCTATATATGTATACATATGTGATGCAAGCATCATTTATATATTTATGCTTTATTTATAAGCAGGTTGTAAAAATCGCTAGGTGGATGCTTGAGTTAGTACGGACTAGAGATTAATCGTTTAGGTGGGGATTAATCGGAGCTAAGAATTTTTGAAAACTTATGTACTTTGAATAAAAATTTAATTTTTTTGTGTTGGTTGATGTAAATTGAAATTTTGAGATTTCGAATGTGCTTCGGAGTAGTCAAAGAGGCAAGATCGTCTAAAACTAGCATATAATGTTTATATATGGCATTGAACCTTAAATAATGTCCAATCAGTGCCTAAATACATATTTTGATTCTTACGTGAGGCGGTAAACCTTGTCTAGATAGGCCTAGGCAAATCGCTAGCGGTAAGCCTCACCTAACATATAGGTGGTAAGCCTTGCCTAGCGTCTAGATGGGGCCTAGAAAGATTTTCACAACAGTGTTTATAAGTACAAGCAAGCAGCAATGTATATGTGTCGGTGTGTTGGTAAATTATCAAAGAGAACAAAAGATTTACTGAAAAAGAAACGTGATGTTACAATCTATTTCAAGTGATTTTCGTTTTACAAACCGAAAATTAAGAAATGGTTGATTACATTATTACTTTATAAACAAAACAACTGTTTATCGAGCAGAAATGTGGCATATTACCCTACCAAAAACATAGATTGAGTATCGTTGTTATACACTATACTGCTTCAAGGTTAGGTTTAGATATTTATGAGGTTGCTTGCCAGAGGGAAAACAACCATCTAATGATTTTAACATGCATTATTGTTTTTCGCTGCCTTTTAAATAGTTGCCATCGATTCCAAACACGGTAAGCAGTAGAACAGATATAACTCGTAGCACTTTTAGTTCTTTTATTTGTATACACAATTAGTATCCATTTTATGACTAACGTCCCTTATTTGATTTTAACTTCCCTTCATACGATATCCATATATTCATGAATCATTTGTAATTGTATTATCCGGTCATTTACCTCCTATATTTCATTTACAAAACACATATACAATTTAATTAGTTATTGTGAACCATTGTGCTTTAATAAGCCATTTAATTTAGTAAATATGATTAGATGTTAATCACCAATCTTATAAATTCTGAAAAAAATTCTATTACATGTGCATTCAGCTTTAACTGTGTGAATTGCTCCTTTTTGGAAGAACAGAAACGTCAGCGCTGTATTATTTATTTGCAGTCCATTTGGATAGCATATAATTCTAGGTTTTAGCCGAACAATGGAACGGATGCATGGCTAAGCTTTGGCGATTGAACATAAATATAAAATAAAAGAGACGTTTCAAACGATAAAAACAAAACTTACCATCAAGTAACCTAATCTTCTGAAAGCCCAAAATGCTTTTGGTGACTTCTCCGATGCATATTTACACATGGCAATCTCCAGAGACTCCTTGCCACTTGCATCCAATAAATCACACAATGCTTCCTACAAGGTAAAAGTGGATTAGCATTAGCGTAATCAATAATTATTGATCTGCAATTGACAGTAATTCTATGTCCCGAAGATTTGAGGCATGTAATGTTCCTTTCCGGCTAAAGCAATGCTAGTTTCAGTTGCATTTTTCAGGTTAACAAATTGGCCATGTCTCAGGCTATGCCGTTATGTTGAGAATATTTACAGTATAATATTAATACATCAGCCGTGCGAGTTATACATGAACGTACAGTGATGCAGTGTTAGTTTTCATAATTTTGTTGTAAGACAATAACCTTTGACAAATTCATAAAAAGTGCTTGTGATCATTGACTGCTCTTGATATCCATGAAATAAATCATATGTTTTGTTGTATGTATCCTGACATGCTACGTGTAAAATCACGTATTTTATAAACAAAGGCCAACCCTATTCGAAATCAAACTGTATGGTTTACCTATAACACAACCAAATAAACTTACCCCAGCCTCAGCATCATCATAATTCAAATTAACTGCTCTTTGATAACACTTAATCGCCCTCTGCAAATCCCTACCGTCACTACTATCATAATACTTTCCCAAATACCGAAAAGGATCCCCAAAATTAGGGTTCAGCTTGGCCGCTGCCACAAAATGTTCCACTGACCGCTCCTTTTCACCATTCTCCCACAGATACAAACCCTGAACAAATAAACAAAAAGCAATGATTAGATTAACTTCTAATTGTTAAAGAAATGTAACAGGTATTATTAGTGTTTGTTCGCACGAGATTGAAATGGTTGGAGAAGTTGTCAGGGTCGGAGGCAAGGGTTTGTTGGAGATCTGCGAGAGGATGTTTATTCTCCGGTGGTAGCATGACTAATGGAAAGAAAATAATAGAAACAAGAAAGCGCAAGAAGAAAGTACGGCATACGGAATGTCGTGAATTTAAACGTTGCTTAGCTAAAGCGAGCCGAGTGCGGTCTTACAGCTGGACTGCATGCTTTAGCGTGCAGGTTGTATCAACGGATATTTATCTTACCGGCCAACAGAGCTGAACTCTAGAAACAAGTACGAATCTAAAATTTGTTCATATGCATTTTCAGAATGCTCAAATGCAAAATGGTCAAATAGTAAAAAGCATATCTATTTTCAAAGTGTCACGGCACGCGCTTCGCTCGTTAATTATTTTTCTTATAAATTGTATATGTTTAAATCTGTAAAAAAATGATTTTTTATTTTCAAGTGGTATTAAGATTTGTGTATTTGTAAAGAAGTATTCTAAATTTACAAAGAAAGTTTAATTTTAGATCCTATTGTTAGAAGTGCTTTGAATTCATAAATCATTTTTAATCGTTAGATCCTACTTTTAGAGGTGTTTGAATTTGTAAACAAAGTTTAATATTAGATCTTATTTTTAAGTGGTTAAGATTTGATAATATATAGAAGGACGTTTTTGATAGTTCACGTTGATACCGAAAAAGTGTGACACCAAAGATATTACAACTATTATTAAAGATAGATATAAATTAATTCGCTATTAATGATAATAAGTAGTTTCGAACGGTTAACATGTATTAAATGCATATAATCAAGTGTGGTATTATTATCATCTAGATAAATGCTTTTACCTCGCAAAACTAAAAATCGTCATACAAAGTTTGATTCTCCGTTTCGTCAACTATAAGTAAATGGGGATTCAAATATTTCATTACACAATCCTAAACCAAAATCAACTATTTTTAAAACACAATAAAATTCATATAACATACACAGACATCCAAAAAAGAAATTTTATTTTTCTGACCGTATTTAGGATGATTAAATTTAAATAAATACTTACTTGATTAGTTATAAAAAGGTTTGTCAAATCAACTTGTATGTCTTATGCAGCATTTGATCAGTTGTCTTCTTTCATGTTTTTAGTATCAAACATTTATTGGAAACGATAAGTGCATTCTCAATTTTATTGCGGTTGTTATATTCCATCTAAGAACAAAAACGAAAATAATATAAGGAAAAAATATCAGAAACGTTGTATGATAAAACTGTAACGACCCGTAAATTTTCGATAATTAAAATAGCTAATTTAATAAGATTTCGTGATTTAGTGTTAGAAAAAAATTGTAAGTCGTTTGGAATAATAATAAATGTTGAATCCATTGGGTATAATAGAGTAATTGATTGATAAGTAAAATCTATTTAAATCAAATATTGAATATTGAACAGGTAAATTGTTTAAATTAAATATTTAAAACTTATTGAATAATTGAATAACTGTAAAATGAAAATAGTGTTCTAAATTGTGAACTAGTTTTAAAAGTTGAATCTTATAAGTTCAATTTCAATATTTCAAAAGATAATGAATTATTGGATAATCGAAATTGTTTAAATTTAATACTTGGAATTTATTGAATAATTTAATAATGGGAATTGAATAACCGTATAATGGGAATGGTTGTTCTATAATTTTAATTCGTTTCAAAAGTTAAAATTTTAAGTTCGTTTTGAATATTTCAAAAGATAGTGATTTAAGAATAATCAAATTTGTTAAATTTAATATTACAAATGTTTGAATAATTAAATTCCGAATTTGATATGATTAATTTGATATTGAAATTTAATATATGAAAATAGAGTGAATAATTGAAATTTGATTTAATATGATTCAAATTGGTTTCCAAAGTGAAGGTAAGTTATATTGGAATTATAATAGAGTTAATAGATTTTTAAAATTGGGATTTAATTAGATAATTAAATCGATAATTTAATATGTTAAATTTCAGAAATAATTGAAATTTGAGTTAAATATTATTGAAAATAATTTGTAAAATTTTATTTTATCATATTGGAGTTAGAACGATATTTTAGAACTTTTAAAATCGAACTAAAAGTTAATTTGTGAAAATTGAATATTTTAATATTTAATCGACTAGTGAAATTGGTCAATTTTCGAACAGTCTCAGAATTGGACGAAACTAGTTCCATTGGATCCGTAATAGTTTGTTATTATCGGATTTCAATTTTTGTAGTAAACGGAGTTTTCGTTTGACCGTGGCAGCTCGAAACGCATCGAAATTGTTTTAATATTAATTTGACGAGTTAAAATAATCATTTTTCAAACAGTCTCGGATTTCGACGAAACTAGTTTCATCGAATCGTAATGTGATATTATTGTAAGATTTCAAATTTCATGTCAATCAGATTTACCGTTTGTCCCGGGCAAGCTAAAACGCACAGAAATTAGTTTAAATCGATTTACTTTAAATTGATCGTTTATCGCTTAACTCTCCCATACGATCGAATTAGCTTCCGAAACATGTTCCATTGTGTTCGAAATGCGGGATAAACCCTAAAAACGTCAGTTATCGCGCGGAATTCGGAGTTTGGAAAAGCCGAATGAATTGTATTCGTCGTTCCTATAAATAGCCCCTTTATTCAAAAAAAAAAGGGTTAGGGTTCGTGGCCGCCTCTTTCAGAAGCAATGGCCGAAATCATCTCATCTCTTTCCTCTAATTATCTTCTAATCCATGCAACAATTCGCGAAATCTTCAACTAGTAAAGTGTAGAGCACATCACGAGCTACCTATCCAACGGTCAAGATCGCGATTGGAGCTACGGATGGACGAGGGTTTGTGTTTAAATGCGTGCGTTTGGGCACGGTTTTCGAGCGTCCAGGGGAGGCCGAGCTTGGAGCTGTTGTAGGCGTAGGTAGGCGTGGTGATGGGCTGCAGAACGATGGTCTCCGATCATCAAATAGTCAATCGTGGAGGGTGCGGCCTAAAGCCCTTGTGCGTGATGTTGGGTTCCTGTACGTGGGTTCGAACGTGAGAGAGGAAGGGGGGAAGGGATTATGGCGCACGGCCCTGATCTGCATATACAAATCGTGCGGCCCATATTGGATGAAGGTTTATACTAAAAGAAATTATTGTTTATTATATTTATAATTCGTTCAAATGTTTAGAAATGCATATCTCTTTCATACGAGGTCGGAATTTGACGAAATCAATTGCGTTGGGTTCGTATAGACGAGCACTACGCTATGCAATTGGATTGGAACTGTTTGGAGCTAGTGAAAAATTCGGGTAAAATTAAACGCTCGTTTAATTTTATTCGAAATAAAACGCTGGAACTACATTGAAATCAAAGTGAGTGTTTTATAACGCTCACAACGTACTAAATATCTTTATGCTAGTTAAATTTGACATTATGAAGTGTTATGATTTTATTCGTCGTTGTTTGATAGAATTTAATTATCATATAGATTGTCATTTGAATTAAGAGATGGAAAATCCCGTAACATCTCTTGAGTTATTGCACACACGTTGACACTGGATGTGAGATGTCAAACCCCGTAAACATCTCTAACGCCGTTACACTCATATTTATTTACGATTGATTTAACTTTCATAAGGATATTTTAGTCCTGACTCGAGTGTTTTGTCTTTTCATTACGCTCAGGTCAGTCCTGAATTTTCAGATTTTTGAAGATCTATTCTGGAAGACGAAGACTCGGTACACTATTACTATTATTATCTGTGCATCATGCTGTCTGCTGCATTATTTTAATTGTTCTGTTGTATATGTATAACTCTGATAAATGTTGTATAAATAATAATCAAGGCATAGTAAACAACTTCATGAACTGTTTATCTGATTATTATATTTTATCGTTCCGCTGCAAGATTCTGTGTTGTTTCCTTTCTTTTATTTCTCTTTCCTCTTCTTTTCTTATTAACCCCAATAACCATCTGCCCTTTTGAATGGTTTGGAATCGACATGTGTATTTGATCGTCGGTTTAAACTGTCCAAAAAGGCGGGTCGTTACAGTTGGTATCAGAGCTTTGGTTTAGCGATAATCTTAGCTTTGTGGGGTCTGACTCTTTATAAATAGGGTAGTAATACCCTATGATGAGTCGCTGAGTGTATATATATGAGAGAGCGTATTTGTTAGTGATATAAAATGTTTTATACTGTGTCGGTTGATTTGTTGAGTGGCTTATGGATTGTGGTCAATACGAGTAATTAACGTTATTGATAGGGATCTCTAAACAGTTAAACAGAACAATTCGACATAGTATTGTTTTGAAATCGGGTAAATGAAATAATTTTGCCCTGATTATATTTTGTGTATAAAGAATTTATTTTCAAAATTTATTGTGACTTATCTAGCTTACCTGGTTGTTAGGAATTAAAATATTAGTTATTATCATAAATTGGATATAGTAATTTAATAAATAAGATGAATTACAAAATGAACAGTAATAAAACAACTTGCGGAATGTTTTAAGAAAGAAAATCCTATAAGAATGTTTTATAAAGGTGACTTAAAATAGATTTAAATTGGAAAATATTGAATTTAAGACCCGGAGATTTTGAAAAATAGTTCTCAAAGTTTTGAAGAAAATATATAGTAATATTAGTTGGAAATTGTTTACGGAAATATTTTGAAAGGATTTTGAAGGAAAGAATGAATTCAGTACTCCTCTCTTATGGCGCTGGAAAATAATTTCGGTGATGACTGCGCAGCATCATCGACGTTCATTTTCGAGTCTCAAAGTGGGGGTGACTTCTAAGAAGCTTTGTTTTATCGAAATAATTTTGGGTAAATGGGTTTTGGTTTAAACTCCAAAGGTATGATTTGATATTTTTAAAAGGATATAAGTATATATGTTTATTTCAAATGATTTGGAAAGAACCGGGCATTTAAAATTCTAAGTTCTGTTAATTAATAATTTTCAAATTTTTTTGAATGAAATGTGAATAATCAGAATTTATAAAATAAGAGGATTAAGATATCTAAGCTATAGTTTGGGAAAACTTTAAAGTTGAAAGGTAAAGAGGATTTAAACATATTAAATTGTGAACATTCTAAATTAGTAAAATGAAATTCTATAAATTTGTATAGTACCAAATTTGCATTCTAATAACATATAACAAGACTTACCAAATGTTAAAAGTTAAAATAATGTTTTGGATATGTAATGAGATGTTGTACAAACAAACAGAACCTGAAAAAAATTGAAGTATACAAGTAAGGAAAACTCAAAAGGAATTAAAATGAATATAAATGAAAATTTTGGTTGTGATAAAAATGTTATATACTTAACTATAGCATGAAATGATGAATGGATAAATGGAACAAGTAAGTGAACTTAAGAAAGAAGATAAATGAATCGTATTATATCTTTGTAAATTGGTTATAGAAAATAAATATAAATTGCAAAGGGATTGAAAAAATTTTGAATTTGTAACCTTTAAGATAACTGTAAACTAAGAAAAGTCATTTATGAGAGGTTAGACTTTTATAGGATGATTAATAAACTAAAGTGCTGGTTAATAAAATGTTCCATAAATTTGTTATTAACTAAAATTATGAAATTGAAGTAAATGTAAACAAAGGAATTTCTTATAGCTAAGAATCAATTGGAAAATGAAATTGAATTAAATTAAATTATATAGAATGTTTAAAATAAACTTGAGTAAGCAAATTCTATGATATGATGTTTAAGAAAAGATAATGTTAAAGAACATGCTATGTAAAGAAATGAATATACTCACTGAATAATGGATTGTGAATAATTAATTGTAAATAAAAAAATAAAAGCCAATAAAATAATTTAATATAGATAAGTTGGATAGAAATCCATTGGAAGGTAATACGTGAGTTGTATGTATATTATTTTGTTCGCATAACGATTTGATCCAAATTCGAGCACAAAATTTCGGGATGATTTATATCGATCCAAGTTAGGATTTTTCACTCGATTTTCGACGGCGAACCCTAGATATGGATTTTTAATTTGATTCTGGAATTCTCTATCATAGTATATGGCTATGCAAGGAGAGTAACAGTTTCCATTCAAGGAACCAAATCTGAGTCCGCACTAAAGAGTCGTGTGAACGATACTAGTTTGAAAGTGAAATTGTGTGATCGAATAAGCGATCAGATTGATATTGCTCACGGATGATATATGTACGGCTTACGGACTTAATTAAAAGTTAATATTGGAAATTTAAGATGCCAAATATGTGAAGATAAATTTGCAACTTTTGAGGTAACATTAACTAAGAAAAGTCATATATAAGAAGTTAGACTTTTATGGAATGACTATAAATTAAAGTGATGATTAATAAAATGTTCTGCATTAATAAAATGTTCCGCAAATAAATTGGTTATTAACTGAAACTGAATATGAAGTAAATGTAAACAAAAGAATTGGGTATGGCTAAGAATAAATTGGAATTGAAAGAGATAAACCAAATTGTATGAAAAATTAATAATTTGGTTATGTTGGGTATGATTTGGGTGTTATATGATTGTTAGTTGATTGTATATAATTCATTAAGTGTTAATGAAATTGAAAGCTATAAACCATTGAAACCAAATTGGAAGTTAAATGAATTTAAATAGAATTTAATTTGATTCAAATTAGAAGTGAACTAATGTAAATATAAATTAGTAAATGTTAACTAATTGAATTGAGAATGAATGTTAGTAAAATCCAACGTTAATGAATCAACTGTGATTAAAATTGAAACCCACGTCAATAAATATTAATGAGAAATGAATTTATATTGATTGGTTATGGATTTGTTGGATGATAGTTGGAGGATAATTGATTGATGGTTGCATTTGTTGTTTTCTTGCATTTGCTATGTTGGCATATGTAGTTGTTATGTTGCTATATGGTGTATATTGATATTATTTTCATATATGCATGTTTCTCATGGTTTGTTGAGTGTTTAGTAGGTGCGGATTGTGCTTGCTTCGCATTTGGAGCTCACTTTCGCGCTATATTAGCCGTATATGCTCGCTAACAATATATAAGGTACATATCTTGGATTACATACCGTACTTTTACACTTTTTTTCCCTGCGGGATGCCTCATCACTTGATGAGATGTATATTTGTGATATATATACTATCATTTTTTTTTCCGATCGAGCCGCGCAAAGGAGACTCTGCCGAAATTTTCCGTAAAATCAAGGTGTTAGAAAAAATTTCAAGTTTTAAATTTTTTTATAACTTTTTTTGATAACTAACTTTTAAAGTTAGAAAGTCGTTCAGAGTAACTTAGTGGAAGCGCAGTTATGACTTTATAAATGGAATTTCATTGTTTTATAAGTTGGTAAATTTGAATAAAATATATCTAATGTTGAATTCTATACTTAGTTCCTTTTCCCTTCTTTTTCCTTTTCGGGGACGAAAAGTTTTGAGTGGGGGAGAGTGTAACGACCCGTAAATTTTCAATAATTAAAATAGCTAATTTAATAAGATTTCGTGATTTAGTGTTAGAAAAATATTGTAAGTCGTTTGGAATAATAATAAATGTTGAATCCATTGGGTATAATAGAGTAATTGATTGGTAAGTAAAATCTATTTAAATCAAATATTGAATATTGAACAGGTAAATTGTTTAAATTAAATATTTAAAACTTATTGAATAATTGAATAACTGTAAAATGAAAATAGTGTTCTAAATTGTGAATTGGTTTTAAAAGTTGAATCTTATAAGTTCAATTTCAATATTTCAAAAGATAATGAATTATTGGATAATCGAAATTGTTTAAATTTAATACTTGGAATTTATTGAATAATTTAATAATGGGAATTGAATAACCGTATAATGGGAATGGTTGTTCTATAATTTTAATTCGTTTCAAAAGTTAAAATTTTAGGTTCGTTTTGAATATTTCAAAAGATAGTGATTTAAGAATAATCAAATTTGTTAAATTTAATATTACAAATGTTTGAATAATTAAATTCCGAATTTGATATGATTAATTTGATATTAAAATTTAATATATGAAAATAGAGTGAATAATTGAAATTTGATTTAATATGATTCAAATTGGTTTCCAAAGTGAAGGTGAGTTATATTGGAATTATAATAGAGTTAATAGATTTTTAAAATTGGGATTTAACTGGATAATTAAATCGATAATTTAATATGTTAAATTTCAGAAATAATTGAAATTTGAGTTAAATATTATTAAAAATAATCTATAAAATTTTATTTTATCATATTGGAGTTAGAACGATATTTTAGAACTTTTAAAATCGAATTAAAAGTTAATTTGTGAAAACTGAATATTTTAATATTTAATCGACTAGTGAAATTGGTCAATTTTCGAACAGTCTCGGAATTGGATGAAACTAGTTCCATTGGATCCATAATAGTTTGTTATTATCGGATTTCAATTTTCGTAGCAAACGGAGTTTTCGTTTGACCGTGGCAGCTCGAAACGCATCGAAATTGTTTTAATATTAATTTGACGAGTTAAAATAGTCATTTTTCAAACAGTCTCGGATTTCGACGAAACTAGTTTCATCGGATCCGTAATGTGATATTATTGTAAGATTTCAAATTTCATGTCAATCGGATTTACCGTTTGTCCGGGGCAAGCTAAAACGCACAGAAATTAGTTTAAATCGATTTAATTTAAATTAATCGTTTATCGCTATAACTCTCACATACGATCGAATTAGCTTCCGAAACCTGTTCCATTGTGTCCGGAACGCGGGATAAACTCTAGGAACGTCAGTTACCGTGCGGAATTCGGAGTTTGGAAAAGCCGAACGAATAGTATTCGTCGTTCCTATAAATAGCCCCTTTATTCAAAAAAAAAGGGTTAGGGTTCGTGGCCGCCTCTTTCAGAAGCAATGGCCGAAATCATCTCATCTCTTTCCTCTAATTATCTTCTAATCCGCGCAACGATTCGCGAAATCTTCAACTAGTAAAGTGTAGAGCACATCACGAGCTACCTATCCAACGGTCAAGATCGCGATTGGAGCTACGGATGGACGAGGGTTTGTGTTTAAATGCGTGCGTTTGGGCACGGTTTCCGAGCGTCCAGGGGAGGCCGAGCTTGGAGCTGTTGCAGGCGTTGGTAGGCGTGGTGATGGGCTGCAGAACGATGGTCTCCGATCATCAAATAGTCAATCGTGGAGGGTGCGGCCTAAAGCCCTTGTGCGTGATGTTGGGTTCCTGTACGTGGGTTCGAACGTGAGAGAGGAAGGGGGGAAGGGATTATCGCGCACGGCCCTGATCTGCATATTCAAATCGTGCGGCCCATATTGGATGAAGGTTTATACTAAAAGAAATTATTGTTTATTATATTTATAATTCGTTCAAATGTTTAGAAATGCTTATCTCTTTCATACGAGGTCGGAATTCGACGAAATCAATTGCGTTGGGTTCGTATGGACGAGCACTACGCTATGGAATTGGATTGGAATCGTTTGGAGCTAGTGAAAATTTCGGGTAAAATTAAACGCTCGTTTAATTTTATTCGAAATAAAACGCTGGAACTACATTGAAATCAAAGTGAGTATTTTATAACGCTCACAACGTACTAAATATCTTTATGCTAGTTAAATTTGACATTATGAAGTGTTATGATTTTATTCGTCGTTGTTTGATAGAATTTAATTATCATATAGATTGTCATTTGAATTAACCATTGAAAATTAAATTGACAGTTAAATTGAAATTAAAATTGAATTGCGATTAAATTACCTGACATTGATAACTATGAAACTGCCATGAATTGTATTGTCGATTGGATGATGTATTTTGATGGATGTTATTTGTTGATATTTAAATGTTTGGATGTTTATTTGCTTATATATATATACTGTTATGCATACATATGACACTGTGCTTGGTTTAAGTAATATATACTCATCCCTGACATTTAATTGAAATAAATAATTACTTGGCCATAGGATAGAAAATTATATACGGACACCGAATTGGCTAAATTAATAATTTTTGGAATTGTCAATTTGAAATTATTTAAATGTTTTGATTTAAAAGTTATAATTGAAATCAATTTATTGAAATCGAATTTATCGAAAATTGAGTTTGGAATGTTGAAATAAATTTTGGTTAAAAGAAATCGTTAAATAATTAAAGTGGAGACTTTGGGATTTAAAATCGGGATATGATTGAATTTCGAAAATTGATTTGTTTAAAGATTTAACCTTAATTCGAGCTTTGAATATTACTAAGTAAAAGTGATATAAAAATGATATTTTGAAGTCGAGCTTGGAATTGAATCATATTTGAAATTTGGATTTAAACTCGAAAATTGATGGATAATTTTGTTAAGTGTTATAAATGGATATTTTGAAAAATCAAGCCCCAAATCGATATAAATTGAAATTGAATAAATTAAAAGTGAATATAAAATTTAATAAATTTGAAGTCAAAGTTGACATTGATTGAATCGAAATCGAAATTGAATCGGTAGAAGAGAAATTGAAATTGTTTTGAATTGGGAAGTTAAAATTGAAATGGTTTGGTTTTGAAGCTGTTTTATTTTGTTTTCCAAATTACTCAGTTATATAAACCATTTTGAATACTTAAACTATTTTAATCTATTTTAAATCTACTTAACCCGATTTAAATTATTTTAAACTAATTTATCTATTTCAAATCCATTTTAAGATTTTAAGTATTTTTAACTATTTTAATTTTTTTTTAAATTATTTTTAAACTCCTTAAAACTATTTTCTAAAATTCTAAGCTGGTCAATAAGGTGAAATGTTTATATTTAAATCTTGAATTTAAATACGAATTGGGTTAAATGAAGTTGCAACCTAAATTAAAATTCGAATTGATTTTGAAATCGAAATAAGATATTGAGATGAAAATGATTTTTGAAACGGAATCTGACATTTTAATAGATACGATGATATATGAAATGGATTTGATTTTGAAGCGAATATGATATTTTGATATCAATTATGAATCGATCTGAAATGTAAAAGAGCCAACGGTGTAATAATACGTAGTTATTAAAGAGAGCGGGATCAGATATGGACATACTCTCTGTCGATACCGAAACCACTTTAATAACTATTATACGCGGAGTGTTGATCCAGAATGAAGTGGATGGTTTGGTGAACGCGTTGATTGAAGAAAGAGAACGATATTGGATGACCCCTGACATGACTAAAACAGGAGCCGCGCCGGGCCATTGAGGTTCGCCACCTCTAGCGGACACACTTCTTCGATACCATATCTATTACATTTGTGATGCGATTTGGGTGCACCCCTTGATTTGGGAGTGTTGTTTCACGGTGTTGGGGTAGCTGCTGGCTATGCTCAACATCAGTCCGGATCACGCAACTACTAGTATCCTAGTTGGTATCGCCTCATGTACCTTGTCATACTGATTATCCTATTCGCAACCACTACGTTTGGTTTTGTGTTATACCTATGGGGTACCCTCTGATAACCACCAGTTTACGGTGGGGCTTACGGTGCTGTATAGACTATGGCATTATAAAAATGTGTTAAGGGGAATTATGGTAACGCCTTAACGCTATTTTGATACTTTATATTACTGATAGGCATTATCTACTTAGCGTACATTACTACATAGTAGATAGTTTAACGGATCCTTAAGAGATGGAAAATCCCGTAACATCTCTTGAGTTATTGCACGCACGTTGACACTGGATATGAGATGTCAAACCCCGTAAACATCTCTAACGCCGTTACACTCATATTTATTTATGATTGATTTAACTTTTGTAAGGATATTTTAGTCCTGACTCGAGTGTTTTGTCTTTTCATTACGCTCGGTTCAGTCCTGAGTTTTCAGATTTTTGAAGATCTATTCTGGAAGACGAAGACTTGGTACACTATTACTATTATTATCTGTGCATCATGCTGTCTGCTGCATTATTTTAATTGTTCTGTTGTATATGTATAACTCTGATAAATGTTGTATAAATAATAATCAAGGCATAGTAAACAACTTCATGAACTGTTTATTTGATTATTATATTTTATCGTTCCGCTGCAAGATTTTGTGTTGTTTCCTTTCTTTTGTTTCTCGTTCCTCTTCTTTTCTTATTTACCCCAATAACCATCTGCCCTTTTGAATGGTTTGGAATCGACATGTGTATTTGATCGTCGGTTTAAACTGTCCAAAAAGGCGGGTCGTTACAAAAACACTACAACTAAATAATATCCATTAAGATTTTCAATCACAACATCATCAAACTTTGTATTCATCAAACTTGCGTTAGGCACGAGATCATTAAAGTCATCCTAAAATAACAATCAAAAAACTCTAAACAACAAATCTAAGATTGATGCGTAGAATAAAAATAAACTTTAAAAGATAAAAAGTAAAGTAACATCCTTTTGTATTCATCAAAATTAAGATCAGCGGCAAAATCTTCACTTGACTTCATCTGTTAGATAAGAAGAAGAATTTTTTCGCTTTAGGGTTGATTTTTTTTTTTTTGTATTTTGATGATGCAAAAATTAAAGATCCAATCGATTGTAAAGGAAATGTTGAATGGTTAAAATTTATGACTTTGTTGTACCCAACTATGTGATGGACAACATATTAAAGTACTTGCTCATTATCTTTAACTGTACTTTGAGGTAAAAGCTATGAAGCCCGGAAAAGTAAGATAGAAATTTGTGCAAAGAAGAATTAGTGGAACACCTTGAAACGGGTATTTAAAATCTTGTCACCTCCGATTTTCATTGCACTCATGTCCTTCGAGCCTTCTAGCACACTGCATTCTCCATGTTTCTTCATTTTTGCTTCACCATCATACCTTTTATGCATCACTTTCATGTTTTTCCTTTTTCTTTTTCTTTTTTGAAAAGAGATATTTTATTTACTACGTAAAAAAAGGTACAGTAGATGATTGTTAAAACCCAAGGAGGTGCAGTATGTAAAACAACTGGACAAAATCATTCATAGAGGATCACTAGCAACAAAGTGACAACAAAGACCAACGTTATAAGACAGTAAAAAAATACAATAATCGACACGTGTCTACACACTCAAACAACAAAACACCGGTCTCATCCACTTTCACTCAACATTATGTCATAGAAAACTTAGAAACTATAGAAACCCGACTTCCAGTATACTTGTAATAAATTTAATTTTAATGAAATGCGTTATTTGAGTTTTATTATGCATAAAATTTATTACTGTCAATAGAATTTTTCATCACATACTAGCACTTCAAATATTGAAGGGTAGGTTTCAATCGGACTATTTCTTGATTGCTTCGATAAGTTGGTTACTGAAGATTAAACTAAAAATAGTAAATAAAACCAAAAGTAAATGTACTGAAAGTACGATACCGAGAGTTATAGTTGTTTAGGCTAAATTATCCATGTCTATTATCCTTTTCTTCTTTGGAGTTCTATATTTGAGCCAAGAGGCTGCTGCAATGTTAAGTCCACTATTAATGAGTTTTTGATATGAGCTCTAACATAAGAAATCACAATTTTACTTAGTATCTGAATTATGCAGGTGCCAGAAGATCTTTAATGCATTAAGATCAGTGCTTATTTATACGTGTCTTGTTATGTTGCTATAGGTGGAGTACTTCCTACATGGATTGATGACTTTGCTCATCGATAAGGTTGAAATTGGAACACATACGGGTATCTAACCAACTACTCCCTTTAGATATTCTCTATACTTTAGCATATGGGATTATCCATTGGTTTGATGTACCGAGGAGTATTATGCAAAAGCGTATACAATATATTGATCAAGTTTAATATTCATGGGAATTTTAATATTGGATAAAGTTCACATGGCTTAGTGTGGAATAAAACTGAGTAAAAATTATGGTAAAACACATGACTTTCCAAAGTTCACTCTTTATGATGAATATAGAGTGGACTTCGGTTTTTGGTGGGAAGACTTAGACCGTACTCTTGTACTTAGTTATTTCAATCTTTTCCTTAGTTTGTATTAATTTCTCATAACCATTAAACTTGACCAATGCCCAAAAGGAATTTGAGGATTTTATCAAGTAGTGGGGATTTGGAGGTCGAGATCTAGGCATAGCATGATGTTGTAAACTAAAAGGCGGATGTATACCAAAGGCTATGTACAATAGAGTGTCGTATAGGAAAAAGTAGTTATGAGCCAAAGACTATGTATAATAAAGTGTAATATAGAAAAAAGTATTTAAGAGCCGAAGGCTATACATAATAGAGTGTTTTATAGACAAAAATAATTATGAGTCGAAGGCTATGATTAATAGAATGCCATATAGGAAAAAGTAGATATGAGACGAAAACTACGTATAATGAAGTGCCATATAGGTAAAAGTAGTTATAAGCCAAAAGCTATGTATAACAGAGTGTCATATAGGCAAAAGTAGTTATGAACCAAAGGCTATGTATGATAATGTGCCGTAAGGGCTAAAATAGTTTTGAGTTGAAGGCTATGTACAATAGAGTTAGGCAAAATTAGTTATGAGTCGATCGAAGGCTATATATAATAGAGTGACTTTTAGCCAAAAGCAGTTACGAACCGAAGGCTATATATAATAAGATGTCGTAAGGCCAAAATAGTAATGAGCTGAAGACTATATATAATAGAGTGCCATATAGGCAAACGTAGTTATAAGCCAAAGGCTATGTATAATAGACTGTTATACAGGCAAAATTAGTCATGAGTCAAAGGCTATGTATAATAGGGTGCCATAAGGGCTAAAATAGTTATATGCCGAAGGCTTATGAGCCAAAAGCTATGTATAATAGGGTGCTATAAGGGCTAAAATAGTTATAGGCCAAAGGCTATGTATAACAGAGTGTCGTATAGGCAAAAGTAGTTACGAGCCAAAGTTTGTGTATAATAGATTGTCGTATAGGAAAAAATAATTATGAGCCAAAGGTTACGTATAATTGGGTGCCGTAAAGGCTAAAATACTTATGAACCAAAGGCTATGTATACTAGAGTGTTGTATCGGAAAAAATGGTTAAGTAAAATAGAATGTCATACGGGCAAAAGAAGTTTTGGAAATATGACCTTGGAAATGAATTTGAAAATCTTTGCCTCATCATCCAATGAGGACTTGAAGGTCTAAGCCTTAGGAGTTGCATCATCATTTTAGTGAAGGTATGTGTGTTGGAAGTTATCTCATCATTTTAGTGAGGACTCGAAGGTCCAAACCTCAAGGGTTGGAGAATATAACCTTATCATATTATAAGGGTCTGGAAATCTAACCTTATTGTCTAATAAGGATTTGTTGTCGACAGCTTAGTAGATCAAGTTCCACAAGGCTAAGTAGTTTGTTTATCGTGAGACGCTGTAGATAAGCAAACCGTAAGGCATAATCAATTGAGTGTCGTAAGGCTAAGTAGTTTGATTATGGTAAACGCTGTAGATAAGCATGCTGTAAGACATAGCTGATTTAGTGTCGTAAGCCTAAGTAGTTTGATTGTCATAAGATGTTGTAGATAAGCATGCCATAAGGCATAATTGATTGAGCGCTACATAGCTAAGTAGTTTGTTGCTACAAGGCATTGTAGGTAAGCATATCATAAAATGTAATTGATTGAGTGCCGTAAGGCTAAGTTGTTTGACTGCTATAAGGCGTTGTAGATAAGCATGTCATAATATGTAACTGACTAAGTGTCGTAAGGCTAGGTAGTTAGATTGTCGTAAGGCAATGCAGACAAGTGTGTTATAAGGCGTAGTTGATCGAGTGTTGTAAGGCTAAGTAGTTTGATTACCGTAAGGCATTGTAGCTAAGCTACCTTAAGACGTAATTGACCAATTATCGAAGGCGATGTTTGATAAATACCAACGGTAGAATATATTAGATGTCGAAGGTAGAGTGAGTTTAAGCTCCGACCGTCTTTTAAATTTTATCTTTTCTGAACATGAAGCGACCCCTCTTCCACATTAAATGTTGCTGTCACATGGCATTATTTGATTGGCCTGCTTAAAAAGGGTATCCTTTTACTATGAAAAAGGTAATTTGCTTTCTAATTTAGCGGTTTTTGAAATATTGTTCTATAATAACTATTTTGATCGTGTAGCTGAGATATCCTTAACTCATATTTTATTGATAAAAAAGGAGGTATATAAACTTTTTTTTCTTTATTCGCTTTTGTTGTAACTTCCCCATTGTCACCATCAGAGCTTACTGAAAACACATAAATTTCTTGCTTTTCAGCAAAAATAGAATCCTTTATGTTCTCCTTTTCCTATATTCTTATTCACGGTGATTATCTCATACTCATATTAAACTACAATTTGATTTTTGCAACTATTTTTCATCGTGCTTGAGGTGTATTTGCCATGTAATTATTTTTAGGCTTTCTGAATAACATGAAGCACTTATTTTGATGATTTTTGTTCTTAGGGCACTGATAATTGTTTGGTTATAGTAATATGGAAATTTTATTAGTTGTTATTTTCTTCCCTGGATATTGAATTGATTAATTTGAACCCATAATCAGATCATTGTTATTTGTTAATTGCTATAGAAATGCACAACCTTGAATTGCTTGGATTATAGGCTTAAAATCGGCCTTGTCCTCATAAGTATGTCTTATTTGTAGTTCAAGTTCAATTCGTTTGTACTGATTTTGAAAGTTTTATCATGAAAATAAGTCTAACTTTCCTTGTTTGGTTTGAAACGAATCGTTAATGCATTTAGTCTTCTTAGACCTAAAGATGAGTTCTCCCATTGATACACAAGCTGATCTTGGCAGGATTCCTGATGAGTTCGACATCTCGAATGTAGAGGCGATTGCTTCTGGCCTCAACGATGTTTGGCATGCCCATTAGGAATGATGCTTTCCATGGGATATGGAGTATTTATCAAATGGGATATCTCTCCCTCTTGCCTCTTACTTTATTGGCTTGCTTGAATTTTACAATCTCAACCCATATCAGCTTCCCTGGTTTCATATATCATTTTGTACTAGCAAAGGAGGTATAGGGAGATTTCGGTGACCGAGATAAACTATTTGTTTGACTTAAAGGCTTATAAATATATTGGCCCTATGCCTCTATATTATTTAGAAATTATAAAGAAACGACCTTTGTTAGTCCTTGAGATGATGATTTTGATGACAACAACCCGATGACTTGTTATAAAATATAAATATTAGCATTATGCTTTAGATATATATGTATATGCAGGATATAAACATGTAGCTAACAAGAATGAGGACTGTATAGTATAGAGATTCAAGACCGAAGATATCAAGATTGAAGACTCATGAGTATCAAGATATCAAGAGTTCAGGATTTCAAACAGTACAGCATAAGTATTGAGTCTAGAATTATGTTAAAACTTCTTGAAAGTGCTTACATTTTTATTTGAAATTTATTTGTGGAATGGAATCCACTTCGAGCCTGTTAAAGGGATGGAACCCTAGTGGGATGAAACCCACGACAATATCTAGTGGAACACATAGTGGTCCTATTTTGATATCCACTAATTTTATAAAAATGCTTTTCAAAATATAGCTCTTGTTTTTAAAAATGTTTTCAAAACTTTCTTTTCAAAAAGACATCTCTCTTGGTTTTAAATATTTTAGCCTCAAAACTATTTTTATCATTTTTAATATTATGATTTCAAAATTTTCTTGTTTTTAAACCATCTCTTATTTTAAATATTTAACTTTAAAATATTTATATACTCAGATTTTAAAACACTTTATAGATTAAGATTATATATATTAAAAATTACTTTCTAAACCCTTTTATATGTTTAAACTAAACTATATTCAAATATATTTACAAAGTTTAGAAATTGTTTTGAGAAATTATAGAAACCAATTTTAATAAGAAAATCAAAACATCAATTTTGCCTTGAGCATGTCGACATCCCTCAACCCCCCATGTCGATATAGTGTCCGTTATTTTCAAATTTCAATTTTCAATAGAAGTGTCTATTCGTTGTATACTTTCACGAATAGATATGGTTGTTGATCTACTATAAATACCAGTAAGTTATAAACGAACTTTTTACAAAATTTCATTTGTTTTCTCTCCTCTTCGTCTTCCACAATTATTCTAAAGAATCCTAAACTATACTCTGCCGAAATACCAAGTGAATCAAACTTGATTATCTCTTTTTTGATGCTCTGTCACTCTCTCCATAAGATCTCAGTGCTATTCAGAGTTATAGAATCTTTTGTAAATCAAACCGTTGAGTAAAAGGTGCGGTTGAGCCTTGAAATCAATTGGGTGTGATTGTACCATTATAGCTCCGGAAATCAATTAGGTATGATTATAGCCTAGTTAAATCAAGAGAGTTTGCCCTAGATTCCAATACAGGAGGGTGTACCTCGTAGCCTTGAAACCGAGGGTGTAATCTAGAAGATTATTTTGATAAGAAATCTGTACGATTGTACGAGACTGGATGTGGGGTAACTCTGAACCAGTATAAAATCCCGGTGTGTTCTTTCCTTTATTACTTTTATTTATTATTTGCATTTGTGCCTGATTCTGTGATTATATCTATATTTGTGAACTGCATTTGTTGGTGATTAAATTACATAAGTTTCAAAAAGATTTAGAAAATCCACAAAACACTATTCACCCCCTCTAACATTATTCGAGCCTTAAGATCTGTAATCCGCATTTCTCACATTTGGTATCAGAGCATTGGTTTTCAAAGTTTTTATAATTTGAATTTTGAAAAGTTTTAAAAATGGCTACCAACACTGGTTCTGTTAACACTATCAGTAGTTCATTTGTAGAGGGTCTGTCTACTGCTAGGCAACCACATTTTAATGGCAGTAAATATGCATATTGAGCATGTAGAATGAAAATATATTTACAGTTAATAAGATTAGACACTTGGAATATCAGATAAACTGAATATTCTGAACTCACAACTAGTTTCGCACAATGGACTGCTGAGAAAAAGACTATTGCACAAAATAATTCCAAAGCCGTCAATATTTTATTTGTGTTCACTTGATAGGAATGAATTTAATAGAGTATCCGTTTGTAAGTCTGCATATGATATTTGGAAACTTTGCAAGTTACTCATGAAGGAACAAGCAAAGTCAAATAGACCAAAATATCCATACTCACAAATTAGTTTCAATTATTCAAAATGAATTCTAATGAGTCCATTTCAAACATGTGTAGTAGTTCAGGATATTGTGCATTCTCTGATATCATTGGAAAATAGTTTTTCCGAAGAAGATCAAGTCAGAAAAATTCTAAATTCTCTTACTCCGGAATGGGGTCAGAAAACTCTTGCAGTCGAAGAAGCAAATGATATCAGTACTTAAAAGATTGAAGAATTGATTGGAAATCTAATGTCGTTCGAAGTACAAATGCAAGGGAGAAGAAATAGCAAGGCATTCGAAAAGAAGTCAATTGAGTTCAATGCATTAACAGATGGATCAGACTCGGCAAGTGATGATGATGAAGAAATAACTTTCATGACAAAGAATTTTCGGAAGTTTCTGAAATACAGAAAGATGAACAACTTCAAAAAGAATGATCACAAAAATTCTGGAAATCATAATGAAGTACCAAACCACGTCAAATGTTTAAACTGTGACGAACCAGGCCATCTCAAAAGAGACTTTCTACATCTTGATAAGCAAAAGTTTCCTACAAGCAATGATTATATAAAGAAAAGGAAAAGAGCGTATACCGCTACACTAGACGATTCAGACTCAGACTCATCCTCAAGCGATGATGATCAGAAGACGGAAAATTCATATATGTGCTTTATGGCTATTCGTGATTCCGATGATCTTGGAGATACGAATCTAGAAAAAAGTACACATTTACAATATACTGGTTGAAATTGTTTGCTTAAAATTGTTTGATTGTTTTTGAAATTATGTGTTGTCTGAATTTTAATTTTTTTATTATTATGTTTATTTTTATTTTTAATATTACAATATTTTTTAAAAGAGTATTATTATATTTAATATTACTCTAGAAAATATATAGACATTAAAAATAATATATTTATATAGATATTAAAGTATATAGGAAAATATAAGTCACATGAATTCTCTGACCCATGTTGACATGGCCCTACCCATGATGTCGACATCCCTGTCAGAAATTTGAAATTCAAATTTGAATTCAAATCTTTGAATTTTCCTCCACCTTTTCACCAAACCCAATGTTCTGGAAAGGTACATCTTGACCAGAGAACATGTTTATTGAATATCTATTTATTTCCATTATCTTATCATATCTTTTCACTTTCATTTTAAAATTCTCTTTCACTCTTTCAAACTTTCTACTCTCTTCAAAAATGAGTTCTTCAAGCACTCCGTCCACAATGAGGCTGTCTAAAACTATTAAAGAGTATCTCTATAATGATCCGAAAGCAATCAAGGCTTATATAAGCTATGCTAATTTCGGAAAAGTTCATACGAGAAAGTTTGCTATCTTTAGCGATTTCTCTACATGTGAAATCAATACTCCTCTTGAAGAGAATCATATCCTTAGTATTTTTGACAATTCTCAAAATGATTTTGTTTGTTACCCAAATCTTGTTAAAATATTTTATGCGAATTTGAATCGCGGTTTTTATGAAGGAAATGAAGATGAAATTTGGAGTAGTGTTAAAGGCACTAAAATTGTTTTAAATTATGAAATTTTAGGCTACATTCTCAATTGCAAGAATTGAGGAATAGTTCTTTCTACTTTTAATATTGATGAACATGATCGTGAGACATTTCATCACATTTTGAAGGAGATGACAACTTTGAATTTAAAAATCGTAACTTTCATCCGAAAGAATGTATTGTCAATCTTCTTTTGCAACATACTATCACTCCTAGATCGGGAAATTTCAATAACCCTACTTTAAAAGTTTGTAAAGTTCATTTTGCTATCTTTGGTCATTATGACATTAATTGGGCGCAAGTGATTATGGACGAACTTCGTCCTAAGAATTTGGAAATGGGTGAGAATACCTTGTATCATGGAATCTATCTCACTCGGATTTTTAATTATTTTGGCGTTGATTACAAAAGAGAAGAATTTGTTTCAAGAAAAGTGTTTAATCATGCCAACATTTCTCTCATGAAAATTCCTTTCATATTTCAACAATATGAATCTCTTGCCGAAAAGGATGAAAGATTGACACATGAAGATATGGAGGAAGAAGATAAAGAAGAAGAAGAAGAAGGGGAGGAAATGAAAATTGAAGAAGATAATGAAGAAACTTCCTTGGAAAGTGTTAAATATACTAACAATACTAATAATCCTTCCAACAAAACTCTCTTCAAAAATCAAAATATTATGGTGGAAAATCAACGAATTCTCAGATGATCCATTAGTAAGAAATTGGATGAAATGTCCACCAATATGAACAAATTCTTTGCTAAAGTTGGTCGGAAACTTGGCTTATCATCATTCTCCTCATTCTCTAGCACATTCTAAGAACTATGTTGTGATGTATTAGTTTGTTTTATGTGAGCTTGTATTGTTCTTTTTATCGTATTATGTAGCAACTTATGTATCATCTCATATATTTGTAAAAATCATCTATCTTATGTTTTTCTACCTTATCGTGTCTCTGGAATAAATGTTAGTATAGTATATAAGTTTATATATATACATACTTATTCACAAAATAAATAAGATACATAAATTAACAGACCCATGTCGACATGCCTCTGCCCCCCTATGTCGACATATAACTATCATATTTGGTTATTTTTAAATTTTTGAAATTAAAATAACTAACTCATATCTATTAATTTTAAACGAATTTCTACCTATTTAAACACCAGATTCTTCCATAAATTTGTAATCTTTTCATTTCTACTTATCTCTTTTTGCATCTCTTCACTACTTATCAAAAATGGCTTCCTCTTCTCGAACTCTAAGTGATAATCTTGAAGAAACTCTCAATTCATTCAAGAATATACTTACTTTTATTCTCCGCAATCAAAGGCACTTAGAACTAAGTCAAATGCAGATGATAAAGGAACAAGAGATGTATTTCGATGCCCTCCATTGGATGATTTCTGCCCTCAACAAAGATGATCTCGATGCAAATCCTATAGTAACTTTGATTCAAGATAAATGAAGATTGGGAAGTTATTAAAAAGTATCCTATCTTTGAAGAAGAAGGATGGGTTGAAGTTCCTAGAAATATTTGATCTCCTTATGGTTTGAATTGCTTGTTTTTGAATTGTGTGATTTGATTTGATTCGATTCGATTTGCTTTGATTTGATTAGAATTGATTTGGTTTGAATGGATTGTATAACATTATATAAAACATAGTATATATTTATTGGGTTTAAACTTTCATATTTGTCATGTCTTTATTATTAACTCATGTTATATATATATATATACACACACACACACACACTCCATCATATTTTGTCACATGTACTCCAGTATAAGACTAAGGGGGAGTTATATTAGTTTAGGATAAGTTTTTTGATGATGACAAAGGGGGACAAATATTAAATAGAGTAGTTAGGCTTAGATTAGGGGGGAGTTATTTGTTTTAGGGGGGTTAGACTGAAGGTGAAGTATATTTCATAAACATAGGTTATCATCATCAAAAAGGGGAAGATTGTTAGTCCTTGAGATGATTGTTTTGATGATAACAACCCGAGGACTTGTTATAAAATATAAATACTAACATTATGGTTTAGATATATATGTTTATACAGGATATAAACATGCAGGTACTAAGAATGAAGACTGTACAGTATAGAGATTTAAGACTGAAGATATAAAGATTGAAGACTCATGAGTATCAAGATATCAAGAGTTCAAGATTTCAAATAGTACAAGATAAGTATTGAGTCTAGAATTATGTTAAAACTTCTTGAAAGCACTTACATCTTTATTCGAAATTTATTCGTGGAATGAAATCCACTTCGAGCCTGTTGAAAGGATGGAACCCTAGTGGGATGGAACCGACGACAATATCTAGTGGAACATATAATGGTCCTATTTTGACATCCACTAATTTTATAAAAATGCTTTTCAAAAATATATCTCTTGAAAAATGTTTTCAATACTTTCTTTTCAAAAGACATCTCTCTTGTTTTTAAATATTTTAGCCTCAAAACTATTTTTATCATTTTTAATATTTTGATTTCAAAATTGTCCTTGTTTTTAAACCATCTCTTATTTTAAATATTTAGATTAAAATTTTTTATATACTCAGATTTTAAATCATTTTATATGTTAAGATTGTATATATTAAAAGTTACTTTCTAAACTCTTTTATATGTTTAAACTATATTCAAATATATTTACAAAGTTTAGAAATTGTTTTGATAAATTATAGAAACCAATTTTAATAAGAAAATAAAAACATCAATTTTGCCTTAAGCATGTCGACATCCCTCAACCCCCATGTCGACATAGTGTCCGTTATTTTCAAATTTCAATTTTCAAAAGAAGTGTCTATTTATTGTATTCTTTCACGAATAGATATGGCTGCTGCTCTACTATAAATATCAATAAGTTCTAAACGAATATTTTTACCAGATTTCATTTATTTTCTCTCCTCTTCATCTTCCACATTTATTCTAAAGAATCCTAAACTATACTCTACCGAAATACCAAGTGAATCAAACTTGATTATCTCTTATTTGATTCTCTTCCACTCTCTCCATAAGAACTCAGTGCTATTCAGAGTTATAGAATCTTTTGTAAATCAAACTTTTGAGTAAAAGGCACGGTTGAGCCTTGAAATCAATTGGGTGTGATTGTAGCCCAAAAATCAATTAGGTGATCTTGTAGCCTGGTTAAATCAAGAGAGTTTGCCCTGGACTCGAATACAGGAGAGTGTACCTCGTAGCCTTAAAACCGAGGGTGTAATCTGGGAGATTTTTTTGATAAGAAATCCATACGATTGTACGGGACTGGATGTGGGGTAACTCCGAACCAGTATAAAATCTTTCTTTCCTTTATTGCTTTTATTTAGTATTTGCATTTGTGTCTGATTCTGTGGTTATATCTGTATCTGTGAACTACATTTATTAACGATTAAATTACATAAGTTTCAAAAAGATTTAGAAAATCCACAAAACACTATTCACCCCCCTCTAGTGTTATTCCAGCCTTAAGATCCATAATCCGCATTTCTCATAGCCTTTACTCCATCTCATTAGCAAGATAGTTGTAAGATACCATTCGTTTGAGCCAATAATCCTTGAATCGTCACCACTTTTCCCAAGGCCAACAAGCTGAATTTATATTTGAATAATTTTATTTATTAACAAAGATCTCGATTCTATCTTTGGATATGTATGCTATTAGGAAAACTCGAGAGCACAATGGATAACGAGGAATTTTTATCTCATTTTAACAATATTTTAGCTCTTCCATAAATTTAGCGGTGATGTCATTTAGTGCTGACAACTTTTAATTTGAAATTTTGATTCCTCTCAATGTCATGTTTAGAGGAAATTCTCAATTAAGGGTTAAGGTTTCCCCAAAGGTTGTTACAGTTGAGAGTTATAAAGAAGGGAATGACCTTATTCCCTCAAGCATGCCGATTTCTCTGAAACAGAAACGTACGGTAGACCTCGGTCCGAGCCCTTTATTTTTAAATTTTAATGTATTTGGAATATCTTACTTTTACGTTTTCTTTTAGTTGCTTAGTTTATTGCTATTCACTTATTTTTCATATTGTATTATGGATATGATCCTTCGAAAAGAAAACAACTAGGCTCTCTTTTGTTATCTAAGAGTAAGCTTGGAACCATAAAATTTTCTAGATTAAAGTTAGGATCTGAAGGTGTTAAGGATGTATGCAGGAAATGAAAGAGGAACGTTGTTGAAAGTAGGCGTTTTGAATCACCTATTTAGGCATCATCTCAACCTGGAGGCTCTATAATTCCCTCTTCGCTCTTAGATTTCCCTTTTTCATCAAAATTCCATCATGTGGTCCTTTGGTTTTGTTTTAAAAAATTTATTTGGATGTTGGTTTTATAGACTAAGGTTGAGTTGGCTTTCTTTAGCCATAAATATGAAAAATTCAGGAACATACATGGGGCTGAAGTCATTAAGAAGGAACTGACCGAGCTTTAGTAGGGAAAAGAAGCTTTAGAAAAAGAGGCTTAAGAGCCATGATTGCGCTTAGTAAGTGGATGAAGGAAGATAAGGAAAACTTGGAGGGGCTACTAATGCCAAATTGATAAAACTTAAAGAGGACTTCAAAATCCAAGGAGAAGAATTTGCCAAGAAAAATGAAGAGTTGGCCAAAGTCGAATGGAAGATTGAAGAAGCAACAAGTGTGTAGGCCTTTGACATTTTATTTAACGCATACATCGAGAGTCGTGATAAAGACCAACCCTTCACCTTTGATTTCCTTGGTGAAAATACTTCGACAACCGAGACAAGTTTCAACCTGCAGTACAAGGACACAACGAAATCCAAGGATGGATATGCCACTGTTGTTCCCATAGTCATTGAGGTAGGGGAAAAGATGACTTTTTGAACCTTTAATAATTTTGAATTGGACTTATAATGTTCTTTTTGTGGACTATGAACATTTTTTTGGTTGTGCCGATGATATGGTTATTTTTAATTTAATTTTACTGAAACGGTTTTAATTTTATGCCACCATCTGAAATGTTCTGTCTTACTTAGGTTAAACCGAAGAAGGTGCGGTCATCTTTTATTTCACAATACAAAGTTTTGCGGAATCATAACAAGACTAAAAATTATCACTTGCTCAAAACTATCAACACACTTAAGAATCGTCTTTATGTAAGTAGATTGCAAAATATTAATTTAGCTAGTCGATTTAAAGATGTAAAAAATTCTCATGACAAGTTCTATGCAAAACTCATCAAGTCCCTGAGGCACGAGGGTTTAGGTTAGCTAGTCATATCTTAAATTTGGCTAACCGACTTAGGTTTTCCATCCAAGACTTAATTGAGATTTTTCACGAATTCTTAAAGTTAACAAAGCACCATACGAGGGATTGGGTTTTAAAACGAAAGGATTTGAATTACATCGTCAATTTCACAGTCTGGAGCTAAATGTAACCAAAATCTATCCTTGGGTTTAAAAGTTTGACTCTACCTTCTTTGGCTATCACCGAAGTGGAGCAAGTCGAAAGTGATTCCATTTTGGAATACATTCCGCAACATGTTTTGGAGGTTACCCATAGGCTAGAGCTTGCGGGTTCTTCCCCCTTGGAAATTTCATTGCCAAACATGGGGTTGGGTAAGGATGTTGATTCTTGTAACTTGGCTAGACTTTCAGAGACTCTTGTCGAAACTAGGTATAGAGGTCTTGAGATCATTTTAAGTATGAAAGAAAAGTTTGGTCATCGGGAAGTAGTAAGCCTTATAATTTTCTTTTGCCGTTTAACATTTGTAATTTTTTGCAACAAAATAAACTTTTATTTGATTATCTTCTTGTTTTGACTTTATGTTTTATCCAATTATTTCAAAAAGTTTTTATGCTCAAATTTCTTAAGCAACAAGCATGCTTATGATGTCATTCAAAAGGCATATGATGATAAGACTTCATAAATGCAAGTGCTTAACATAGAGCTCGCGACATCAAAAGGCTAAGTTAACCTCTTTTGGTTGAAGTTAGCTTTAGACAACATTACTTCATAACTTATTAAAGAGAATGAATCCTTGAGAATAAATGTGGAGCATTTAGAAAGACAATTGGAAGCTATTCTGGAAGCAACTCCACTTTCGAATAAAGCTTCAGAGGGACTTATCTCGGACTTGTTTGATTCAACATCCAATCTTAGGCAACAGTTAGACAATGTTGATGAAGAGCTTTCGATGATCAAGCTTAGAGAGGTAAATGATGAAAAAAGTCTCAGTCTATTATAGTGGCTACTCCACCATTTAGGGAAGAGATCGAGGCAAGAGTTCATTCAAACTCCTTCATTCTCATAAAAAAAAATTGTTACGAAAGGTCGTAGTCTCATTTCAAGAGTTAAAGCAAGCTAATGGGAGTTCGTCTTTGGTTCCTTTCAAGAAACCAAGTGAAATCATGATTGATCTTAAAAATGGGAAATTTGTTTCCTTTAGGATTACAGGGCCAAATGGTTTTATAACGCAAACAATTGTATTGAAGAGCATTACAAATGGATTTCGACTCAGGCCATTGCAAGCCGAACTCAAATAAACCAAATGCTCAATTGTTATCTTAGACTAGAAGGTTATTATGAGTATGCACTAGAGTCGTTAGTAGATTATGGGGTCCCTTTGGACCTTTTTTGCATTTTGGAAAAAGTTGAGCTTGATCATACTATGAGAATTGTACGTGACACTAGTCGGCAGATTGCTACAGCTCTTATCCGTCTTTCAATTATGTCGGGTCCTTGGAGGGTAAGCTTGATGATCATTATACGAGACCATGGAAAGGTTCACGTTTTGAAATGTTCTCCTCCGATTGTAGAAGTGGAAGTCACCATGGAAAGACCATGATCGAAGAATAGGCTTTTTAACCGCGTTTGATTATAAGCATGTATCTTGTAATGACTTTAGTTCATAATTTTTTTCCACCATTTTTTTGGGCCTCATTTTTTTGCTTGTATCATAATATTTTCAAATTGTATTGATATTGTTTCGCCATTTTGGTGCTTGGATGCCTAATATGTATATATTTCCTTATTTCAATAGTATTAAGAAACTTTAATTCTTTCGATGTCGTATCATTGAAGTTGTTAAGGGGACTTCGTTATAAAATTTCCCTTAGTTTATAGTAATGAGAATTTGTACATCTCATGTCATTCTTAGAGTAATTGAACTAAGAGTTGTTATGACAGATACTCTTTGGTCTTGGACGAAACCATCATGTTATCTTGGGGTGCTTTCAACTCTTAATGTTTAAATTTTTTTATGATAATATAACATGATATGGTTTCAATACTATTGTTACCGATTGAATAAGTTTATGGCATTCGTTAATTAGCGTTTAGCCGGGATAGAGGTCAAATATTGTCATACCTGTTTGAATAGGTTTAAAATGTTCATTAGTTAGCATCTTGTCGTATTTAGATAGTAAACTTGATAGGGATTTCAGATATCACTGTTACCTATTTGATTAGGTTTATGACATTTTCTAATTGGCATCTAATTGTATTTGATTTCTTAGTAGAATTTTGAGCATGGCCATGCTTGCATAATTAGATCCCATGGCTTCTATCCTTATAGGGATTTGGATATTGCCGAGCCTGTATAGTTAGGTGTTTTGCTTCTATCCCTACAGGGTTTGGATATAGCCAAGCATGCATAACTAGGTCTTATGGATTCTATTCTTGAATGGGATTCTACCTGCTGTGTGCATGGTACCATGGTTTACTTTGCATTCGTTGTCGATTGATTCTGAAACCTAAGTGATATGGCTTTCTCTTGCATGTGCTAGTAAGAGTTTTTCTAGCGCATCAACATGGGGGTATGTTGGGAATGGATCCCTCTAGAAGAGAATTCATTTGTTGATACCGAGGTCACCAAATCGATATTTTTATTGACAGAAAGAGTTAGCGCCATGGAAATACTTATGAAACTCCTTTATAATGAAAGACGTTCACTTATGGTGGGAAATTAACCTATGAAATAATTTGTATTTATTACGTAGTAAGTTATGGGGGTAATGCATTTTTTGTTACCATGCTGAGCTGAAACGAGAAAGAATTTTGTTTTGAAAGAAATATCCCTTCAGTGCAGAAGTCATATTTTAGTTTTTCCTTTTCTTTTCAAAATTTTAAGTAGACCCTTGTGGGGTACTTTTAAAACATTTTATTTTCCGAAAACCTTTCTAGTTAATGTCATTTTTGGCGTACGACTTGTAATCATGATCAATGTTTTCATTTTACAGGAAGTTTTACAAAGCAATTGCTTGAAACAAAACTCATGACTAACCATAAAGAGAAAAGAATGTGGGTTAGTAGGTGGGACAATGCTCATTTTGTTTGAGATTATAAAATGTGAACTTCAAGGTACCCAAAGGTTTAATGAAGAAATTTTAATGTATCCCCTTAAGCATAAACTTAGTTGAACGAGCGACTTCCGGAAATGATATTTAGAATTCCGAAGGCAAACATAGGAAATCCAACAAGTGCCTTTCAAATATAAACTTAGCAGAAGGATATTACCAAAGGCAATATTTAGAAATCCAAGAATTCTAAAGGTCATTACAAGAAATCCAATAAGTGCCCCTAAGTATAAACTTGGTAGAAAGAGCAATTTCGAATGCAATATTTAGAAATCCAAGAATTTCAAAGGTCAATACAATAAATCCCATAAGTGCCCAAGAGTATAAACTTAGTAGAAAGGGCAATTATCGAAGGCAATTTTTAGAAATTCAAGAATTTTGAAGGCCAATACAGAAGGCTTCTTAAGAGAATTATTTTGAAACCGATGGAGGTTAAAAAAGCCGAACCAAGTAACTATCTTCTGAAGATATAGAGCTTTTCCAAAAAATACCAATACTTTGTCTTTGTTTTGGATGAATCTCAAGTTAACCAAAATAAAAAGGATAAATTCCATTAATTTGCGAAAGATTTGAATTTGACATAAAATCTTCCTTGGAAAGGAAAAGATGAAAAAAAATTAATCATTATAACAAAATAAGGTGTAAATATTATTTTGTAATACATTCATAAAGCTGCCCCTTTTGGATCATATTCTCAATGGCATATGCGAGCTTTCGGCATTCATCTATCTTGTGCCCATTCACTTGATGGTACATGTAGTAATTTTGGCCCTTCTGCCTTTCACCTGTTTATGGGGAATAATACATATGACAAAGCTTGTTACGTGTTTCTTCGAAAACATGGGTCAAGGAATTATCAAAGGGAGTGAGAACCTTTTCCTTTAAAACCTAAGTCTTTGACTTTGTCATTCATGGCTTCGATTATTTTCCTGAGTTGAGCTAGTTCCCGAAGTGATTAGTAAAGACATCTCGAAAGTTGCCTAATTTTGAGAGCCTGAAGTTCATAGACTGGGTCATACTCCCTACTTTTATCTAACTTCATAATCAACGTAACTAGAGGTTAGTGTTGTCCTCCTCAATGAGCTGAATTTGAAGCTTTATAAGCAATTTCTAGTCGAATTCCACATTCCTACCTTCATTGCTGGAGTTAGACTTTGCTATCCAAGGAGAATAGCCACTTTGAGACCGGGGAATAAAGGAACGAAGGTTTAGGGCCTCCTTCTAGTGCCGAAAATATTGGTATGATTTTTTATCACATAGCAACACTTCAAAGATAGAAGGGTACGTTTCAATAAACTATTTCTTGATTGCGTCAGTAAGTTGATTATTGAAGACTAAATTGAGTACAATAAATAAAACCAAAATTAAAGGTATTGAAAGTAAAGACACCAAGAGTATAGTGGTTCAGGCTAAAATCCCTATATCCACTATACTGTTCTTTTTAAAGTTCTATATTTGAGCCAAGTGGTTTCTATGCTGCTAAGTTTGCCATTAATGAGTTTTTGATATGATCTTGCAATGACCAACGGTTTACATATTAAAGGATTGTAAAATATTATTTTTAAATTCATATTGGGTCGTATGACGCTTTAATTTGGGAAAATGTTAAGTAATGACATTTTGACCCTTAAAAATTTTGTTGGACGATTTTCACCCTAAAACTTGTAAGGCCTATAACTTTCGATAGGAGCTGAACAAGGGGTCGAGACCACTTCTGTTGAAAAGATGTGATGGTTTCTCTTTCCGTAGAATGGTCACTATAGCCTTTTGGACTTACCTTCAGGAGCTGTGGTTGTTTGTCGTTCATACAGTTTTTGATATTTAAGTGGGTAATTAATGAGATTTAGGTTAGGCCCAAAAGCCCATCTTAGGAGTTGTGCAAAGTGTGGCCGATGATTCTCTTGCACATTTCACACTTCTCCAAAAAAAAACCTCCAATAATATCCTCTCTAGCCAAAAGGCATCATTAAACCTTACTTTTCTTAACCAAAACTCATAATTAAGGGGTAATTAGTAAGGTAATTTACATACTTACAGTTTGGGTCATTATAGAATTCATGCATCTACTGTTCATTTTAGGATTGGTGCATTTTTGGTATTAGATGAGTGATTTTGCATTCTCACCATCCTATGTTAGTTAATATAGAAAAATTAATATTTTTAAGATTATTTAGATGTTAAAACATTTTTAAAATTAGATCTAATCTTAATAGCATCTTTAAAATGGTTTTAAACGGATAGAGTGTATTTTGATTCGTTTTTGAACGTTTTGATAAACCACTCACCATTTTGTGTAAGGTCAGATCTAAGACAATATATATGATTGAATCATGTCTGGATTGCTTAAGTATGATGTATAAAATGCTATTTAATATTTATATATGGTCATTTGTTGTGTTTTTAACTCATTTTAGTATAGTTACAAAGTGGTCGTCATTTGAGTGGTTTGTGATAAAAAATGCTCAATACTTCATGCAACCGAGATATAGCACTATTGGAAGCCTATGCAACCTACACTTTTGATTACAACTTATTTTGATTGGATTTGATGAAGTTTTGGTGTAAAAGAAAACAATTCGGTGGTAGGGTTGAAATTAAGTCAGTGGTGAAGTTGCTTCGAGGGTTATGGTGTTCTGCTTTGGGATAAAGGAACATAGACTTTGAGAAAACAAAATAGACGAGAGGATTTTGGAAGTTGAGTGGAAAATTAGGTAAGTAATACTACCACTAAGAGCTTTAGGTCCGAGAGGTTTTGGCTTCGAGTTGATGGTGCAAAGACTTCGAGCACGTGAAAGGTTGGCTTTGGGTCGTGGATGTGGATGGTTCTTATTTTGGGCTAAGCAAAAATTTGGCTAAGGGGATATGTTAGCATCGACATGATAACTTGGGGACTTTTAAGGAGCGATTTCGAGACTCCGAGGTTCAGGCTTCGAGGCGCTTAAGGAAGACATGTTTTGAGTT
The DNA here is from genome assembly GCA_030765085.1 of Allium cepa. Lineage (NCBI taxonomy): Eukaryota > Viridiplantae > Streptophyta > Magnoliopsida > Asparagales > Amaryllidaceae > Allium > Allium cepa. The sequence goes on along the minus strand of CM060941.1, from coordinate 291,772,533 downwards.
AAAAGGACTTAACCATTTCTAGGTTAAGTGAATCATATCGAACCCGATATGATATGTCGATGCCAACATGATTGAGGTTGGCATGACCTTATGGAGTATAAGGGAGTTCAAGCCGCAGACTTCGTGATGTGCGCCTTGCATGTTTGTTCGTTCGTTCGATATTCGATTTTGATGTTATAACGTAATGTAGAATGCCTCTAAGGGTAAAGCAACGACCCAATGCTTCGATGTGATGACTTTGAAACTTTAACGAGATGATTCTATAACTTATGAGGGGTGTTTAGAGTTGTTTCGATGTTGACAACTCAATGATAGGAGTCGAGATGATGATCCAAAAGGATGAGTTCAATGATGGGGACTCATGAATGGGACTAAGATTGTGTTGTACTATAAAGATAAATGGAATGGAACATCGACTGTTTTCTACCACATGAACATATACAGAGGGATCGTTGATACTTAGACATTTTCAATGTGCTTATAACATCCTAGAATTTTATCGTTTTGATTATTGAAATTAATTTAAATATTTAAATAATTGGTTTTAAAAGTTTAATAACTTGAATTAAAATATAAGGATTATCTAAATATTTGCTGTGAATCAAATATTGATTAAATGGATTTAATAGCTTTATTTAACTCTTTTTAATTAATAAATAATAATGGTAAATCCATTTTGTGAATTTATTTACAATAATAAATAGTTCGAATAAATAACAAGACAATCAGTAGTTAATAAAACGACTTGATTTTTAATGACGTATTTTTAAGTGAATTTGTAGGATTTTTTTCATAATTTTTAATTTAAAAAATATTTAAATTATCGTCTGATATATTTTATGGCAAACATGGTATTTTTAAAATTTCATAGAATAAAATAATCTGTGTTTTTTATTGTTAATTTATGATCGTGTCACATTTTGGTGCGATCGCATTTTTATTTTTATCGTTCGTGGTTTGTACGCGAACGAAATATTTTGTAGCGGGATACCGTAAATCCTAATTTTCAAAACTTTTAAATCAAATTAAAATTCAAAATTTCGAACATGAATTAATTGGTGATATGATGGGTTGCTTGAAAATTTTGGGTTACTTGAAAGTTTTGGTTAATTTTTTTCTTCAAGTAAAGTAAAGGTGCTTGCTTATAGAAGGAAAATAACATCACGCTTAGTCCAATTCACCTTCCCTTTATTTTCGATTTTTCAATTTTCTTTCTTCATGTTTCTTTTATTTCTTTCCAGTAAACAAAATAAACTAGTTTCCTCTTTAAATAAAATCTACACTTAACTAAAAATCTTGAAACTTGGTTCGTTAAACTCATATGGAGTTAATCTTTGAATCCATACCCAAATATAGTATTCGATCGAGTTTGTCCCAGGGTTGATTATTCACAGCCATGCTACGGATTGAGATCGTTGGAACTAGGAACGGTGTTGATCGAAACGAAGGCCGCCATCATGTTGCTCTTATCGAAATGCACCTCCCTACCAAGTTAGATTAGGTGCGGTCCTTGATTATAGAACGCATAATTTTTGGGTCGTCGTCTTCATGCTCCAAGTCACTTTCTGGTTGAGGAAATCGAGCTCCTTGACGTTGGGTAGATTGGAGTGCTTGCGTGAAGTGGAGTTGTTTAGCGCAAACGTGAGTTGGTTTCGTGGAGAACTGAGCGAGAGAAGGGGAGGAGAAAGCTCGGCTATGTTGGGGTACAGGTGCACAGTGTGCATGGACTAGATTTTTTAATTGGGGGAAGAAGGATTTGAACTTGATTATGGTAATTAGTTAATAATTAAGCTAATTAATGTATAATTTAATTTCAAATCTTATAAATTCAATTACTATTGCTTACGAGGTCGGATTTGGACGCAATCTTTTGTGTTGGACTCATACCGATACACTGGAGTTGGATTTATTGAACTTAGAGCTAGTAGAATTTTGAGTTAAAATACAACGTCGATCAATTTAGATCAAATCAGAAAGCGAAAGCGTCGATTAGATTGATGCGTTCACTTGCCTCTGAATAAACTATATGATATCTATGTTGTCATAGATTATTATTGAATGCTTGGGTGATAGTTTATAGTTTTAAGGAAGTATAAATTAATGGTAAAATTATAGTGACTTAATTTAATTACTTTTAACGTAGATAAATTAGTTATACTTCGTTTGAGATATCCTTTTAGCATAATAAAACACTGTTCTGCTATAATTAAATTGCATAGATTATTTTGGACACCTATCAAGCATAATAAATCACCATTCTGTGCCTACAAAGTAGAAGGATTATTTTTAAAGTTAATTAATATATGAATTAATTAATAAATGATATGTTAGCTATTGATTTCTAATTGTTAATAATAATATGTTTGTTATTATTGTTTGATTGTTTATTTGGATTTGAATTCCCGCTTGATGGTGGATGACATAAATAATCATTTTGCAGGAAACAAAAAGAAGAAGTCGAAGTGTTTCGTAGCGAACAGGTCGCCACGAGAAACTTCGAAGTACATATACATATGAGATTTACAGGGGAATTTTGAAGAGAGACTCTAAAGGGTTTCTCGTCAATATTGATCTATGCATATTCTTATATTGCTTATATTGATGTTTAGGTTAAATATTTATGACATACTATTTGAATTATGAATGTGTCGTTATAGCGATTCTCGCTATACCGTCACTTATGAAATACCATTTCCTTTTACCCTTGTGTGTATTAGACTTGTGCTTGTGTTTTATACAAAATAAATGTTTGGTTACATTTTCGCACTTTGAAAGTTGTTTAACTATATGTTTCAATATTTTGAGAATTTTAATAATAAGGGATAAGTATTGATTAAAATTAATAAAAGAAGTTTTAAATTTGGTTAATTATCTTTGGGATAGTTAATGTTGTTTTAAATTTATAAAAAAATTATAAATTTGATTTATTATCTTTCGGGATAATTAATATTATTTTAAATTTATAAATGATTGTACATTTGATCGCTTATCTTTCGAGATAATTAATGTTATTTTAAATTTACAAATAATTATAAATTTAATTAATTATCTTTGAAGATAAGTAATGTTGTTTAAAGTATATCAAAAGTTTATAATTTATTTATGGTCTTTTGGGATAATTAATGTGGTTTTAAAATTTATAAAGGAATTGCATCGATTTTCTTTTGGGAAGGTTAACATCGTTTAAACTTAAGTATTTAAATGTATTTATTATCTTCCAGAATAATAAATGTTGCTTTAAATTTATAAATGATAGTTTATAATTATCGAAATTTTTAAATAGGAATGTTTAAAAAAGCAAAGTGTAAATTGTTTTGGGGTTTATAGTAAATAATGCTTTCAATGACATTTGTGTTTGACCTTTATTTTTAATATAACTAAAAATATAATTTTCTCTTTAACTGAATATATTTAGAAGGGTGTATTTAAAGTGTTTTACAAATATTTATGATATGAAAATCAAGCACAAGTGAAAATCAGATGTTTTAAAAGCTCGATTCATTTATTGGTGGTAAGTTTATGCGATTTAACTCCAATATATAATCATTTATTTATTTTGATAGTTGATTTCTTGAATATCAATTCCAATATCCTTCTTTGTGTTTCGTCGGTTCATGACGAATTTATTTGCTTATTCGGGGCATTTAAACCTTGTTATTCTTAAAGTTAAGAAAGTTGTCGAGTCAAGATAGGAAGCAACACTGGCATAACTTGTTTGGCTACATTGTTTTCCCCATGGTAGTAGTTTTTTTCGGTAGTTGAATTTGTCGACTATTGATTTTGATATCCTTCTTTGTATTTCCTTAATCTAAGATGATTTGTTGTTTTTTTTGAGCATTGGCATTCTATACCGTGGATAACTAAAATCAACGAACTAGTATGAGCCAAGCTAGTTGGGTCATAGAAATTAGGGTACATTCATATTTATCCAGAGATTTGTATTTAGCATGTGTGCGGTGACATGAAATATTCGAATGCTCATGTGAAGCGGGGTCTAGATTGGAAGTTCTCGAGAGTGATGTGTGTTTGGCGTAGACTCTCAAGTATATTTTATCTAGAGATATATTTTCACTGTAGTAGGGCGCACCCTCCAAGTCATATCAGATAAATTCTTATCCTTGTTTGATCCGAACCTTGGATAATTCCGTCAAGAAGTGCCTTGAGCTCTTCTCTATGTTTAATTATTTTTGTTCATTCTTTAAGTTTAGAGTTTAATCTTATATGTGTCCATCCTCTTGTTAGAATTGTTTTTCTGGTTTGTTTCTCATTTCTTCATGTATGAATGTTGTTCTTTTGATGTAAAAACCTGCTTCGTGTTTAGCGGCACAGTCTCATAGAATTATTTTATGTTTATTGTATCCCTTGAGTTATCTTACACGGGTTTTCCAAACTGACCCAGGTGTCATTTTATTGTAATGCTCGAGTCAAGCCGAGTATTTTCTAGGTTGGCATTGGTGTTATTGAGCTTTTGGAGAAGAGTTGGATTTTCGTCTACCGTAGTATTTTAGTTTTCTCTATATTATATTGTATACCTATCAGCAATTGTAAGGTCGGAAATTTTCAACTGTCCAGCTGACGAAGTTTGTTTTTAACTCTGATGTACCTTGTATCTTATAGTGATGTTTATAATATCTTTATTATATTATGTGTTGTTGTTTTCGATGTGAGATTCTGTTTTCCTTGTTTGTACTTTTTATTTTACCCTAATGATCTACCTTTTCGACGATTGGACGCTCGACATTGGAATACCGTGGATGTATTTGGTGTCAACTTTCAATGGTCGAAAAGGAGGTTGTTACATTTGGTATCAGAGCTAAAGGTTAAGTGAGAACCTTGGCTTTGGTGGGGTAAACTCATTAGTGATAGGGTAAGTGACACCTTAGAATGAGTTGAGAGTATTATATATGAGAGCGTATTTGTTATTATTATAAAAACGTATTGTGTTAATTGGCCTATTGAGTGGAAATGGATTTTGGTCGAGATGTGGGACGCCACGACATTGATAGGGATTTCTAAACACTTGAACAAGGCAAACAGACACGATATTGATTTTTGAAAACCAGTAAATGAAATGTCTTACCTAGAATTATGTATTTTCTATATATAAAGGAATAATTTTCAAATTTATATAATTATTTATGGTGTTTGTATGGAAATGATAATATTTATTATTATCATTATTGTTTGATTTGTATTGCTCGGATAGTTTAGGAGCATTGACTATTGTTCATTGATTTATGCTCAACCAGTTTACAAGCGTTTATTGTTTGATAATTGTAAGTATGTTAAAATGAACCCCGTGTAAGTTAAGTTTCATAATTTGACCGTATGGTGTTTAGAGAAAATGTTAAGTAAAACATAATATTTTAATAAAATTTGTTTAATATAATCTAAATGGGAAGATAAGACATTTAGAGGAGAAAGATTTGAGAAATTTTATTATAATAAAGGAGAATTATTATAATATGAGATGATTTTGTATAACTAGAATTCTATATAAATTGGTTTTATAAATTGTATTTTTAAAAGGATTTTCTAATTTAAAACCCGAAATTGCTTTAAATAATTCCAAAGGGGTTGAGAAAAACAAGGTAGTATTACTTGAAAGTATTTACAAGCATAAATATTTCAAACAATTTTTTTAAGAAAGGCACATTCTCTTTGGATGGTTCGAGTAAATATCTCAATTATTTTTGTTGAATCCGAATAATCTCCTATGTGACAATTGAATGTTTGTTGAGGCAAACGTTGTAGTGCACTAAGTAAATTATTCTCTTTATCATTGTGCGATCAAAATGAGTGCGAATCCGAGCAAACCCGGAGCGGGTGTTAGTGAATAAACTGTTAAGATTATTATATATGTGTGTGTGTATGGAAATATATGTAGTATGATTTCGAAAGGGTTTTGAAATAAAAACCGGATGTTGAGTTCTTAAGTTTTTATGAAGGAAATTGTTTTAAAATAAAAGATATTTTGATAAAAGAATATTTTTGATAAATGAAATTTTAAACTCTTGGATAGAGAAGAGATAATTTGACTTAAGTTTTAAATGGGTTAAATTGGATAGAGAGGTTTTAATGAGCATTGTTTTACCGAAATTGAAGTTTTGTTTAAACATCTAAGTCGTATAATCTATTTGATGTTATTGGGCCAACCTGTAAACATCTTTCAATAAAACACTCTAAGATAAAAAGATCGAAATGTTGACTCAATTTTAAAGACCTACGTTTTGTTTAGACCTCCATCTAAATTTTTAAAAGTAAAATGAAATTGATGTTTTGTATGTACTCTTAAGATATAAAAGAGTATTATACAAGTAAACTATAGTAGAGTAATTTCTTGATTTAATGTTTATAAAGTTGTGTCCTTATAAAATGTTTATAAACTTAAATGAAAATTTGTTAAACAATTCATAAATAATTTTAGTACTTAATGAAATACTAGAAATGAAAATGAAAGTGATTTAGAGAAAGATTGGTGTAGTTAAGAAACCAATAAAAAAATTAAGTATGTAAGTTGTCTGTAAATCATTTTATTCGCACGGTTCTCGATATAGGATTCTAGTACATAACTCGAAGTTATTTACCCAGCCTAAAAAAGGATTTCTCACTTGATTCTTTTCAGCAAACACTTGATTCAGATTCTTGATAAGGTACTAAGGTTTTTTATCATAGTATATGGCTACATAAGCAGAATGGAGATTTCTAATCAAGAAACTTGATCGAAGTCCGCACCAGGTAGAACAGGTGAGCTATACTAGTTCGAAAGTGAAATTTACGTATCCGAGCAAGTGGTCGGATCATATATTACGTACTGATGGTTTATATACATCATTTGGGCTTAAGTATAAAAGATATGTTATATGGTTTAGGAAGTTTAGGGAATGACTTTCAATTTTGTTTGAGGGAGCGTAGATTACCTTCCAAGCAATAACAAAAGAGCCGATGAGCGTAATGGTACACTTAGGAAATTATATGTAACCATGAACAATTGAGAAAGTTGAACCTACGCAGAATTATTAATATTATTTGTTAGTCATTTAGCATTTTAAATAGTGTTAAGTGTTATTTTATTCCCTTATGGAATTTAATAATGTGATTTTACAGACCACGACTTATAAAGTTTTTTCTACTAGGAGTTAAATCCCCGTGCTTTTGAAAAAAATGATTTCGAAAGAATTTATGGAAGAAATAATATTATTATTATTTTGAAAACTTTGGTGAAGTATTATTATTTCAAAATATTTGAAAAAGGTTTTTGTAAAGTGATTTTTCAAATATTTTTAGTTATGACTAAAGTTGGACGATTGGGGGTTTTTCGAGTTGGAAGACTCTCTAAGTATATTATTTACTCCAGCTACTGTTTTAGAAGGAACTGGAATATCACTGGATGCTCCATGTTGTTTTGATTCTAGAGTTAACCATGCTTAGGTGGGAGGAGCCCCCTCCTTGATATAATTGATTTTGGTTTTGATATATTTCTCTTGGAGGAATTGAAAATATATTTTGAATATGAAAACCCGGGCATTTAGTTCTAAATGTATCTTTTAAGAAGATTGGATGCGTAGTACTTTATTAAAGAACATTCTCTGCATTTTGTGGCATATGGTTGTTATATTGTTTATGTTGCTAGTGTATTGCTCTTTTGTCAGCATGGTACTCTTTTAGATTATGTAAGTAGAAGATAAGTACATGGAAGTAAGAGATTACTATTTGATTTCCTACGAACCTGCATTTGCATCGAGATAATAAGTTGCTTGCAAAAATAAAAATCAAACACAACAGAGGTATGTAGTAATTTAGAAATTAGAAATTGATTGATGATTTTATTCCCTAGATATAGGAGGCCACTTGGCTTTTGCTTTCTTTGTTGATGCAACGACACAGACTTTTCATCATTTGATTTTTAATATTTAAATGGTTTTAAATGTTGGGTTTGGAATATAAATTGATTTTTGAATATGAAGATTTTGGTTGAAATTATAGAATGAATTTAAATTTCAAAAATAGCGATTTATCGTAATACAGAAATAGTTAATAATTGAAATTTGAGTTGAATATGAATCAAATCGATTTATAATGTTGATATAAGTTATATTTGAATTAAACTGAGTTAGCAGGTTTCTAAAACCAGAATTTCAAGCGATTTCGTCAATTTTTGAAATCGACGATTTATTCGACGCATTAAAATAGCGATCTGTGGCACAGTCTCGGAATTCGATGAAATCAGTTCCATTGGATCTGTAATATTGTATTATTATCGGATTTCAAATTTCGTAGCGATGGGATTTACTGTTTGGTTGCGCGAGTTGAAAATGCACAGAATTAATTTAATTAAAATAGTCGTTTTAAAAAGCTATCTTCCGCATACAATCGAATTAGACCTTGAGATTTGTTCTATTGGGTTTAAAATAGGGGTTAAACATATATAACGCCAGGCGGCACGCCTCGATAGGTGTTAGAGATTTTTGAAGAGGTAAATGAGATATTTTGAATATTAAAATAATAATAATCATATCGAGAGAAAAAATTCAGCCGACCTAACACTTCACGTCAGCCACCCTAAGCATGTCTTCGCCCACCCTAAACACTGAACCCAGCCGCCCCTCACCGTTTAAAATCGTGAAATCCCTCTTTCTTCTTCAAGTTCAAATTCAGCAGAATATATATATATATATATATATGTATGTATGTATGTGTGTGTGTGTGTGTGTGTGTGTGTATAGTGGAAATTAGGTTGAAGGGCTTCTATTTGCAGGGTAACAAGTTTTCAGGACAACACTTCTGAATAATTGGTTTTAAGGATAATTTACAACATGATGGTAAATTCATTTATCATTTTAAGTTATATAGGAAAATGATAAATCTTTTTATTATATTTTCTATTTAACTGAAAATGATAATTTTTTTTATCTTTTTCATGTAAAATATCCTTAAAACTATTTTTTGGAAGTAGTGTCCTTAAAACTTATTACACTACACAAATAAGCCCTTGAGGTGAAAATCCCCTATGTGTGTGTGTGTGTGTATGGCGATCGAATCATGATGGAGGAGTAGCGCTCAGGCGAAGCACGCACGCACGCATAGGGGAGGGATAGCGCGGCAGTTCAGGCACGTGGAAGAAGCTAGGGCGAGGTGGACGGGTCGACGTTGGTGGTGGGGAGCTCGACGATGTCTAGGCGGCCTGTGGCGGTGAGGCGGCGAACTCCAATGTCACATGGAGGTGCGATCGATGATTGAAGTCGAGAATTGAGATATAGCCTGGAAGCTTTATCGTGAACGAAGAGGGTTGTTAAGGTTAACGTAAGTTCTTAGTTAATGATGTAATTAAATTTAGTTAATTATATTATTAAAAATCAAATGCTTATGAATGCGATAACTTATCCATACGAGGTCCAAAAATCACGAAATTAGTCATGTTGGATTCATGGCTGCAAAATATATAATCTGGTATCGATTTGGAATCGATCGATGTTAGCTGCAATTTTTAGATTTAATCGAACGTCGTTCGATTTACTTTAAAATTGGAATGATCGGCAAATTAAAAATCAAGATGCGGAGATCCCACTCATTTGGATTACTGGTTTTAATATAAAATGTTAACAATCAATTGTTGGTTTATTGGATGAATTTATAAATTATTATCAGTTGGATGTTATATTATATATAGTAGTATATATATTAGTAGGTTCGTATATTTCCCACCGTTGGAGCGGATGAGACAATACGCCTCACATAATAGTTGATGATCTTATATTATCGCAGTATCCCGTCTCGAAGCGGAATTGGTATTTTATGTTATATAAAGTCTATGGATGCAGGGAAACAGGTTGGAGTGATTCAACTGGATTCCTCAAAAATATATTTATTTATTTCATGTATAGTGATATATGATGTGAATGAATAATCTGTTGTGTTGTGTGATTTGACCTGTTGGATGCTATAGTAACACTGACCCAAATTTTGGTATTTTACTATAAATAATATTTTTAAATTTCAAAAAGAAATTCAAAGGTAATTTTTGGAAATAAAAATATTTATACGGAAATTGGAATGTTGAATAAGAAATGGATTTGGAGTAAATAAAAGATTTGATTTGGAATTCACTTAATTATTTTGTAAAGTGGTTCAGATAAATATTTTTGAAATTAATTTATAGAAGGAACTTAAAACAACAGATTTTAATAATATGTCAAAAATTGTAAATGGAAGTTGAAATCGAGTTTTGAATAGACTTGGAAATATAGTTGGATTTATTGTAAAGAGATTTCCAAACGGGATTTTTAATAGAAATCGATTTATAAATGGATTTTAGCAATATAAATTGGTTATAGACTGGAAATGAGTTTATAAAGTTAGAAACAATGTTTATAAATAAAGTGGAATGATTATCATTTGATAAATTAGGAATATAAATTCACCGTGTGAATTTAAAATGAAATATGAAAATCAGTTTAGAAAGAAATAGAGGATTCTATTTTGGAATTCGAAAATAGTTGTGAAATTGAAAATGTAAATTGATTTGTGATAAATCGAGAGAGATGTATAAGTATAAAATCGGCTATGTTGAATTTTAAAAATAGATTTTTTCAAGAAGTAGGTTTTGTTTTCAAAAAAGGATTTTTATTCATAAAACTATGTAGTTTAAAAACTGTTATTTAGATTAATATATATCGGAAAGTTAGTTATTCAAATATTTAAATTTGTTGAAATGAATCCTAGGTTTTATAAACAATCTTTGTAAATCGATTAGTATCATTTATAAATGAACTGGAAATTAGTTATCGTTGTTTATTTAAAAGGGGTTTTGATATTTTAAATAATTACTTCAAAAGTGTTTTGAAAATTTATTATTATTCTTTAAAATGCCTATTTTTATAAATATAGAGTTTTGGAAATTGGTTGAAGTTATTTATCAATACTCTCGAGATTTATAATTCAGATTTTATTTAATGAAAAGATTTTATAAGAGAAATCTTATAATGGAATTCTAAAGACATAAGAAAATTTCCATAATGTTAGATATGAGAACTTCGAAAATGAATCTGAATTCATAAAAGAAGTTATTAACTGTTAGTTGAGATTATAAATAAGTATAATCAATTTTTGGAAATTGTAAACGGAATTAATAAAATTCCGAAGATTTATGAGATAAGTGATGAAAATGTTTCGAAGTATGGATATTAGAAATGATTTGGAAAAATAAACTTATAATATTTTCTAATTATGGGAACGAAGGTTTTGGAAAAGTTGTAACGATGAAATGAGTTATATGGAAATATATTTCTAAGTAATGAATAATGAATTGAATTTGGAAATATTTCTAAGTGTTGAAATAAGATATGGTTGGAAATAACTGTTATGGATATAAGTGTTGGAAATTGTTCCGAATATTGAAATATTGGAAGAGATTTGGATATATATCTTTGTAAAGATATTTTGAAATAAATATTTTGGAAAATTTATAATTGTGGGCCTAATGACTATTTATGTGTGTAATTCGATAGTTAAATAACCGACTATCAAATCTAGCCAATTTTGTTAATCGTTTCGAAGAGACCGAGATCAAGTTTAATTATCTAAAAACCATTTCAATCTGATTTATGTGTTATGAATTGTGATATCTCAAAGATAATGGAGATGGTGATCTTGAAGTAGATTCGGTTTGTTCAGTCCCAGAACAACTTGTATGGATGAATGCTATCATTGCATTGTTGCTTGGAAGGCAGTGTTAGCATTCCAAGTATGAGTGCTATTCTTAAGGTAAAACGTAGCCTCAAGACTCATCAACCGAGAATGACTAAAACATGGGAGATGCAGCAAGGCTATGCGGGACACTCCCATTAGGGTATGATCATCACTCATCTAGAGTGGGTATCTATCATCACTTTAAATTGTATGCGTTTCGGGGCCCATTAGTGGTGATCATTTTCGGTACTATCCAATAAGAGGTAGGCCGGTCTTGTGTTGGCAGGGATTGGTAGGTTTGTTTTCGGTACATTTTTCTAGAGGTGTACTGTGGCTGATGACACCCTGGTAGCCCTGTCGTTGTATGGAATCCAATATCCACTACGAGCCTGTTACAACCCTAGATTTTGAATATGAATTAAAATTTGACTTTATTTTGTTTGAAATTATTTTTAAATTTGTTTTATTTTTGAGATTTTCATTTCTAAATATTTTCAAAATGATAATAGAATTTTTCCAAAATTTACTGTATTTATTTCCTATTTTTAAAGGCAGTTTTCTAATTTTTTGCTATTTTCTTCATATAAATTATATTTAATTAAATTATATTTATTTATTTTGTGAATGAATTTTTATTTTTATGTTATTATCTTTGTTATAAATAATTTTCCAAGTCCATATAATTTTTCTAAAATTTAATCTGTTTATTTTTAAATTTTCTAGTCTAGTTTGCAATTTTGTGCTATTTTCTTATTTTAACCTTACATAATTAATAAATATTTTTATATATTTTTATATTTTGTTTCATTTTCGAAATTTTAAATTAAATAATTATTATTTTCAGTAATTTAATCTTATATGAGTAAATTAAAAGAAATTTGTAAGGGTTTTGACTCTTGGTTTTCAAATGGCCCTTTATCTTCCACCCTTTCACATTTATCATAACTATTCATCAATTGGCTTTTAATTTACACACCTTTCAGCCGACCACCCTCATTCTCATTCACATACATTATTTTTTCATTCCTCAAACTGAAATTTCGGCCATAGCCTTGTGAAGAAAGTTTGGTAAAATCTTTTTCTTCTTTTCTTTGTTTACTTTTATTCTTCTTGAATTTGATTTGCACTTGTTCTCTTATGTCATAGGTTCGGCCACCTTCCTCTCCAGCCCATGCTGCCTCCACCACCACCTGAGAACACCACCATCATCACCTCTTCTCTGACCAAACCCCAAGCCGTGCCTCCTTGTGGATTGATCCATCACCAAAATCCAACAAAACTCCATAAATTTGCCTAGGCCGAGCACCATCCATGTCTACCACCTCCAAATCTCCACATGGCCGACCAAACACCCCCACCACCAGCCTGTTACAGATCTAAGACACCTTTGCACACCACCTACCGACCCCACCTGAAATAGCCATGCCCTCCATGCCTTGGCCGAGCCCATAAGTTGCCTTGAAATCCATGCTTTTGCCTTGAAATGTTAGCCTTTTGCATCACCAACTAGTGCACCATTTTTTTCTATGCATGGCCGACCCCTATAGGTCCACAACCAAACCCTAGAACATGCCATAGTCATGTACTTTCCAGCCATGGCTGAGCCTATGGAAGTTGGAAGCAAATACAAAGCAGTTTCGCTTTGATTTGTGCAGTCTATTCTATCATCGTTTACCGTATTTGAATTTGAAACTTATGTATATTATATTATTTTGTGTGACTTGTATTCAAGGGAATTGATACTTTGGATCCTCCACTCATATTTGAATCGTGTTATCGTGATTATTTGGATCTCGTTCGTGCATTCGTCGTTGTGTCTCCAGCACGAACCGGTGAGTTATACTCACCAGACAATATGTACATATATAACTAGTGAATTGACCCCCTTTGAATCTGTAAAATGCATTTTCATGTTATATCTGCTAATTGCTATATTATGATTATATGATGTTCATCCATGCTTAAACACCTGTTATAACATTTGTTACTGTTATATTATGTTGTTCTGTTATTTTTATCAGTTTGTCACACTGCAAGTTCCCTTTAGATTAGAATCACTATGGGTTGAAATGATACATACCCGAACGGACTTTAGAATAAGGGAAAATCGTTATGGGCTGAAATGATAGGCCTAAGCGATTTTCAAATTATTTCATTTACTTGGGAATGCGGGTTTGAAATGATAAAACCCGGGTTTTCTTTGTAAATTACGGGTTGAAATGATATATTACCCGTATCACTTCACCCAGCGTAGAAAATTATATACAGGCCCGTAGTTAAAATGTTTTTCTAAAATTTTTAAAATATTTTAGAAATGTAATTATTATAATATTTTGATTTAAAATTTATTTAAAAACAAATTTTGTAAAGTATTATTGATTTTATGGAAATTTATTAGTTAAATAAATTAATGAAAAGTTAGAATATCTAAATGTAAGTTATTTTGGAAATGTTGATTTAATTATAATTGGAAATTAAATTGAATATGAAATTATGATAAATTTATAATAATTTGAATTTAAGTGAATTTGAAGTGATTTTTTATTATATTAATGATTTTTATTAAAGTTAAAATGTAAATGAATGAATATTTAAGTTGAAATTTTGAAATATAATTAAAATCGGAAATTTATGAAATTGACTTAAAAGTGGATTTTTAGTTAAGTAATTAAAAATAAAGTTAAGTTATATTTGAGAATTTGAACTTAAGTGTTAATTTGAAATTTAATGTAATGAATTTAAAAACTGAATGTTGCAATTTAATAAGTGAATTAGTATTAAATATGAATTTTAAATGGAAATTTAACTTTATGAAATCATGAAATTAAGGAAAATTAAATGATGTTTATAAAAGAAAAAATGTGTGATTTTATAAGTTAAAAGGGATTTAAAGAAAACATAATTGTTGTGTAATTAACTACATTGTTCAAATGCTATTATTTCTAATGTAAATGATAATACAACATTTGTAAATGCTGTAGTTGATAAGTGAACTAAATAGCTAAATTGAATTAAAGGCTATTATAGCATTCTATAATGCTATAATTGCTGGATTAAACTAAGTTTTCTTTGAAATTAATGTAACACTATTACAACATTTTAAACGCTGTCTTTTGTTAAATTGAACTGTTTTGAATATAACTTTCTGTAGCATTTTCCAAATGCCGAGAAAGTTGATTTTTCACTGTTTTGATAAAATTAAGTGAATAAATGAACTTTGAAAGTTGATTTTTTTTTTGAAATTTAATAATTTAATTATTAAACGTAATAGCTTCATTTTTAAATGACTTAAATGAAGTAATCTGTTTGGAATTGAGATATTTTGAAATGTGAATTGAAATGGTATTTTTTTTAAATTGAATAAAATGAATATGTTTTTTTTATGAAATGATAAGTTTGATATTTTGAAATGGATTTGAAATGATATTTGATTTTTGGGAAATAAGTACCATTTTTAAATTATAACTATGGGTTATAATAACGATTGGTCGTTAAAGAGACCGGGATCGGATATGGACATACTCTCTGTCGATACCGAAAACCACTTTAACAACTGTGTACGCGGTGGAGATTCCAGAATGAAGTAGGATGGTGACGACGTTCCAAGGTACTTTACGTGGACCTAACTTCCGTGAGTTAGCTTAAGGTGGCTAAAACAGGAGCGATCTCGGGTCAAAGGAGGTCGCACCTCTGGACTGGACACACTTCTTCGATACCATTCTATTACTGTTGTGATTGTTTGGGTGCACCCCTTTATTTTGGAGTGTTATTCTGGGTGGGCGTAGTGGCTGCTATGTTACCGCCAGCCCGTGTGCGTAATTGGTATATTTACCCTGGCATTGCCTTGTGTGCCGTGTCACCTACCATACCGAGCCTTTACTACGAGTTTGTTTTTCTCCCGTACCTCGTGTGGTATCCTCTGACAGTCACCCGGTGTGGAGATGTCATGATATTGGATGGACTGCTGGGACTATTATGTGTGAAGGGTGATATGGGTAGCCCGGAACGCTATTTAAAAGTATGTTTATTTTACTGTAGACATTATTATAATAGCGAAATTTTACTATATAGTAAATAGTTTGACGGACCCTTAGAGGATGGGCGGTCCCAGGCATCCTTTAAGTTACTTGTATCTTTATTACAGTTCACTTGAGTTGGTTTACATTATATAAGTATATATTGTCCTGACTCGAGGGTTTGTGTTTTGCTTTATGCTCGGGTCAGCCTGAGTGTTTACAACTTTGGATTCTCTTTCTGTAGCTGGTCTGTGCTGGAGTTTCTGCTTACCTACATATTTATCTACTTCTATTTCAGCTGTTCTAGTTTATCTCATGTATTAGTGAACTTCTATGTATTTGGAATTTCTATTATGTTGTTTTCAGACTGTATTATGTATTTGGTTTGAGACTCTGCCGTAGTAGCTTCATGAACTACTATGTATTTTACTTTCCGCTGCGAGTTATTCTGTTTGTTCTGTGTCTGTGATTCTGTATATTTGATTTTATTTGATCCAAATTTATTTACAATATGTTATTTCACATCATTCAAGTCCGACATGTGTGGATTATTGTTGATTTGAATGGTACGAAATTGGGGTTGTTACAAGTTGGTATCAGAGCCCGGTTTTTGGCAAACCATTGCCTCTACGGAGGAAAAACTCATTAGAGATAAGGTATTTCTACCGTACAATGAGTGAAATCAATCTCAGGATCATATCTTTGTGAGAGACGTATTTTCAAAGTATAAAATGATTTTTCAAAATGTTTTCAAAGGATTTTCAAAGACTATTTTGATATATAAATTTTTCTTGCTTTTAAAGGATTTTCAAAGGTTTTCTAACTTCCTTTCTTTCGTATCTACCTTGTTAGGATCTTTTCTTTCTTTAAGATATTCATCCAAGTTTATTATCTTGTCTTTATTCTTGTCCTAAATTCATTCTTGATATTTTTTCAGGATGAATCGAGGAAATGCTAGAGGTAGGGGTTGTGGTATTGCCCTAGCTCCTCAACCTGTTGCTCCAGTCAGGTTCACTGTTCTTTGTAAGGAATTCTCTCAACTAGGTGGAACCCCATTCACCGATTCAGAGACTATCATTGAGGCTCAGTAGTGGTTGCAGAGTCTTGAGGGGATATTTACTGATCTTGATATTACTGATGCCCAGCTGCGTCAGTTAGCAGCTTGGCAGTTGCGTGATTCTGCTTTAGATTGGTGGGAGTCCGTTACGGCTAACGCCATAGAGGCTGATCTCACTTGGGAGCAGTTTAGGTGTCCTTTGTGTTATCTTAATTTTGTTCCTATTTTTTCCTTTCTTTGAATCTATCTTAAGCTTGTTTTTTTTATCTCTTTTCCAAGGAGGCTTTGGTGGCAAAATCGATGCCAGAAGCCGGAAAATCTCAGCTTTATCGTGAGTTTATGGATTTGAAGTAGGGTACCATGTCTTTTGTTGAGTATGAGAGGAAGTTCAATGAACTTTCCAAATTCGTTCCTAGCCTTATTGATACTCCTCTCAAGAAGAATGAGAAATTTATTGCTGGTGCTCGTCCAGAGTATTATAGTCGCCTTATTTCTCATGTTCATGGTTCTTTCACCCAGCTTATGGATATGGCTATTCGCTATGAGAATCCCACATCCAAAGGCCTGCTGCTTCTGGTGCTTCTCCAACTCAGTCTTCCTCTGCTAATTCCAAGAAGCGTAAGCCAAATTTCCTCCAGCAGAAGAAGAATTACATAAAGCGTCCTGGTTTGGGATCTTCATCATCTGCTCCTGCTCAGAGACACCAGTTGATCTCTCTTCCATCACTTGCTTTAGGTGTGATCAGAGAGGTCACTATGCCAATAGCTGTCCTATATTATCTGGTGCTGCTATTCCTCCACCTGCTCAGTCGGCTAGACGTGATCTCTGCCATATTTGTCTCCAGCCCGGTCATTTTAAGAAGGACTGCCCTACCCTATAGAGGGGTACTCCTTCTGGTATATTTGCTGTCACTTCTGCCTCATCTCCAGTTCCTCCACCTGCCCCTGCTCCTAGTGATGACCAAGGTACACTCCAGGGTTCATTTACTTTATTTCATCATCCTGTTCGTGTGTTGTTTGATACTGGTGCTTTACACAGTTTTATTTCTGTTGATATGTGTGATACGTTGGAGAATCTCTTATCTCCTGAGTATGCTTCTGTTCTATTATGTGTTTCAAATCCTATTGGGGGTCCTGCTAACCTTAATCGGATTTGTCGAGAAGTGAAACTTCTCCATTCTGATCATCGCTTTAGTGGTGATTTTTATATTCTGGGCTTCGATGCTTTTGATTTATTGCTTGGTCAGGATTGGTTAGTGAATCATGATGCTCGTATCTCTTTTAATCCCGGTATGTTCAGCTTGTTGATGATCAAGGGAATTCCTTGATTATTCAGTGCCGCATGCCTCAGAATTTTGCTGGCAACTTTATTTATTCTTTGGATTCTTCTCCCAGTGATCTTGATTCTACTCCTGTGGTAAGACTATATCCCGATGTATTTGGTGAAGTCACTTCTTTACCTCCGAAGCGAGAAATTGATTTTCGGATTGATCTTATTCCTGGTGCTCGACCTGTTGTTCTTCCTCCTAGAAGAATGGCACCCCGCGAGAAGGTTGAGATGGGAAAACAAATTGAGGACTTATCTTCCAAAGGTCTGATTAGGCCTAGTTTTTCTGAATGGGGAGCTGCGGTGGTTTTTGTCACTAAATCTGATGGTTCTCTTCGGATGTGTGTTGATTATAGGGAGCTGAACAAGCTCACTATGAAAAAAAGATATCCAATGCCTCATATCAATGATATGTTTGATCAGCTTTATGGTGCACTATTTTCTCTCAGCTTGATCTTGCCACAGGCTTTCATCAGCTCAGGGTTGCCGAGGATAGCATTCCCAAGACTGCTTTCCGCACTGACAATGGTTTTTATGAATGGTTAGTCATGCCTTTCTGTTTGACTAATGCTCCCACTTTCTATTTTGATTTGATGAATCGTGTTTTTCGTGATGTGCTTAATAAATTTGTGCTAGTCTTTGTTGATGATATCCTTGTCTTCTCTAAGACTAAGGATGAGCATAAGTCGCATTTGAAGTATGTTCTTGAGACTCTCAGAAATCATCAGTTAAAGGCTAAATTTTCTAAATGCCATTTCTGGAAGGATGAAGTCCGATATCTCGGGCATATTGTTTCTAGTAATGGAGTTTCTGTTGATCCAGTCAAGATCGCTGCGATCAATGTAAGTCTTTCTTTCTTCTCTTTTCTCTATCATTTTAATAATTCTATCTTTCATGTTGTCCTTATTTTCTCCCTATTCTGCTCTAGGATTGGGAAACTCCAAAGACTCCATCTGATATTCATAGTTTTTTGGGCCTTGCCGGTTACTACCGGAGATTCATTGAAAATTTTGCTCGGATTGTTGCACCTCTCACACCTTTGACTCGGAAGAATGCTAAGTTTGTCTGGAGTGATCAGTGTAAGGCTGCATTCAGTGAGTTGAAGAGCAAGCTAACTTCCGCACCAGTTCTTACTGTTCCGAATGGAAGTGAGGGATTGACAGTTTATACTGATGCTAGTCGTGAGGGTTTGGGTGCTGTTCTCATGCAAGATGGTAAGGTCATTGCCTATGCCAGCCGTCAGTTGAAAACCCATGAGGCAAATTATGTTGCTCCTGATTTATAGTTACTTGCTATTGTCTTTGCTTTGAAACTTTGGAGGCATCATCTTCTTGGAACCAAGTTTGAGCTTTTCACAGATCATCGGTCTCTGAGATATATCTTCTCCCAGAAGGATTTGAATCAGAGGCAAGTTCGTTGGCTTGAGTTTCTGGCTTCTTACGACCTCGATATTAGTTATACTCCCGGTAAAGCTAATGTTGTGGCCGATGCTCTGAGTCGGAAGAAGGCTTTGTTGTGTCAGCTTGTTGTTTCTTCTTCTCCTCTTCTGGATCGGATTATGGCTAAGCAGGATGAGGATGAGATGCTTAGATTGATGAAGGAGAGTGTTCATAGCAGAGTTGGTGGTAGTATTGGTAGTAGTAGTGGAGCTCAGATTGACAATAGAGGAATATTGAGGATTAATGGCAGGATTTGTGTCCCGAAGGTTGATAGTTTAAGGCAGGAGTTGCTTCAGGAGAATCATCGATCCAGACTTTCTATTCATCCTGGTGTGTCGAAGATGTATCAGGATATGAAGAGGCTTTATTGGTAGAAGGGGATGAAGAGGGATATCTCTATCTTTGTTAGTCGGTGTGCGACTTGTCAGCAAGTCAAAGCCGATCACTAGAAGACCCCTGGTTTGTTGCAGCCCCTTGAGATTCCTAATTGGATGTGGGAGCAGGTTTCCATGGATTTTCTCGATGGTTTACCGAGGACTCGGAAGGGTAATGAGAGTATCTGGGTTATTGTTGATAGACTGACCAAGTCCGTTGATTTTATTCCGGTCAAGTCCACTCGTTCTGCTTCTAGCTTATCTGAGATCTACATGAGAGAGATTGTTCGTCTCCATGGTGTTCCTCTCAGTATTGTTTGTGATCGTGATCCTATCTTTACCAGTCAGTTCTATAAGGCTTTTTAGGAATCTATGGGTACTCGTCTGAATCTGAGCACTGCTTACCATCCACAGACCGACGGTCAAATGGAAAGAGTAAATCAGATTCTCGAGGATCTTCTTCGTGCTTGTGTGCTTGATTATGGAGGATCTTGGGAAGATTATCTCCATCTTGCCGAATTTACCTACAATAATAGCTATCAGGTATAATCTTATCTTCTGTTTTCAGTCTATTCTTGATCTTTTTATCTATCTCATTCCATCTTTCAATTCAGGCTAGTCTCAAAATGTCTTCGTTTGCTGCTATATACGGATAACCTTGTAGATCTCCATCTTGCTGGATTGAATCCGGTAATCATTTGGTTCTTGGTCCTGAAGTGATTTTGGAAGCTTCTGAGAGAGTTGAGGAGATTAAGAAGAGGTTGAGAGTCGCTCAGGATAGGCAGAAGAAGTATGCTGATAGGCGTAGGCGGAATTTGGAATTTTCTGTTGGTGATCAGGTGTTCCTTAAGGTTTCTCCCCTGAGGAATGTCATTAGCTTTGGTCGTAGAGGGAAACTTTCTCCTAGGTTCATTGGGCCTTTCCGCATTGTGGAAAGAGTTGGTTCTTTGGCTTATCGTCTGGATTTGCCCGAGAAGCTTTCTGGAGTGCATGATGTATTCCATGTCTCGCATCTTCGCCATCATCTTCATGATCCATCCCTTATTATCCAGCCTTCTGCTCTTGGTAGTTTAGATATTGAGCCTAACCTGACTGTTGAGATGAAGCCACTTCGTATTGTCGACAGAGGTACGAAGCAGCTCAGAAGGAAACCTGTGAATCTGGTCAAAGTACAGTGGAGTACTGACGATCAAGACTGTACCTGGGAAACGGAGGAGAGAATTCGTGCTTCGAATCCAAAATTGTTTGTTTCAGGTACTATTTTGTTTTCTATTCTTGTTTCTCTTTATTTTACCTTTCCGCTCTTTTCGAGGACGAAAAGATTTGAGTGGGGGAGAGTGTAACAATCCTAGATTTTGAATATGAACTAAAATTTGACTTTATTTTGTTTGAAATTTTTTTAATTTTTTTTTGATTTGTGAGATTTCATTTCTAAATATTTTTAAAATGATAATATAATTTTTCCAAAATTTACTGTATTTATTTCCTATTTTTAAAGGCTGTTTTCTAATTTTTTGCTATTTTCTTCATATAAATTATATTTAATTAAATTTTATTTATTTATTTTGAGAATGAATTTCTATTTTTATGTTATTATCTTTGTTATAAATATTTTTCCAAGTCCATATAATTTTTCTAAAATTTATTCTATTTATTTTTAAATTTTCTAGTCTAGTTTGCAATTTTGTGCTATTTTCTTATTTTAACCTTATATAATTAATAAATATTTTTATATATTTTTATATTTTATTTCATTTTCGAAATTTTAACTGAAATAATTCTTATTTTCAGTAATTTAATCTTATATAAGTAAATTAAAAGAAATTTGAAAGGGTTTTGACTCTTGGTTTTCAAATGGCCCTTTATCTTCCACCCTTTCACATTTATCATAACTATTCGTCAATTAGTTTTTAATTTACACATCTTTCAGCCGACCACCCTCATTCTCATTCACGTACATTATTTTTTCATTCCACAAACTGAAATTTTGGCCATAGCCTTGTGAAGAAAGTTTGGTAAAATCTTTTTCTTCTTTTCTTTGTTTACTTTTATTCTTCTTGAATTTGATTTGCACTTGTTCTCTTATGTCATAGGTTCGGCCACCTTCCTCTCCAGCCCCTGCCGCCTCCACCACCACCTGAGAACACCACCATCATCACCTCTTCTCTGACCAATCCCCAAGCTGTGCCTCCTTGTGGATTGATCCATCACCAAAATCCAACCAAACTCCATAAATTTGCCTAGGCCGAGCACCATCCATGTCTACCACCTCCAAATCTCCACATGGCCGACCAAACACCACCACCACTAGCCTATTACAGACTTGAGACACCTCTGTACACCACCTACCGACCCCACCTGAAATATCCATGCCCTCCATGCCTTGGCCGAGCCCATAAGTTGCCTTGAAATCCATGCTTTTGCCTTGAAATGTTAGCCTTTTGCATACCAACTAGTGCACCATTTTTTTCTATTCATGGCCAACCCCTATAGGTCCACAACCAAACCCTAGAACATGCCATAGTCGTGTACTTTCCAGCCATGGCTGAGCCTATGGAAGTTGGAAGCAAATACAAAGCAGTTTCGCTTTGATTTGTGCAGTCTATTCTATCATCGTTTACCGTATGTAAATTTGAAATTTATGTATATTATATTATTTTATGTGACTTGTATTCCAGGGAATTGATACTTTGGCTCCTCCACTCATATTTGAATCGTGTTATCGTGCTTGTTTGGATCTCGTTCATGCATTCGTCGTTGTGTCTCCAGCACAAACCAGTGAGTTATTCTCACCAGACAATATGTCATATATAACTAGTGAATTGACCCCCTTTGAATCTGTAAAATGCATTATCATGTTATATCTGCTATATTATGATTATATGATGTTCACCTATGATTGAACACCTGTTATAAAAATTTTTACTGTTATATTATGCTGTTCTGTTATTTTTATCAGTTTCTCACACTGCAAGTTCCCTTTAGATTAGAATCACTATGGGTTGAAATGATACATACCCGAACAGACTTTAGAATAAGAGAAAATCGTTATGGGCTGAAATGATAGGCCTGAGATATTTTCAAATTATTTCATTTACTTGGGACTGCAGGTCTGAAATGATAAAACCCGGGTTTTCTTCGTAAATTATGGGTTGAAATGATATATTATCCGTATCACTTTACTTAGCGTAGAAAATTATATACAGGCCCTTAGTTAAATATGTTTTTCTAAAATTTTTAAAATATTTTAGAAATGTAATTATTATAATATTTTGATTTAAAATTTATTTAAAAATGAATTTTGTAAAGTATTATTGATTTTCTGGATATTTATTAGTTAAATAAATTAATGAAAAGTTAGAAAATCTGAATGTAAGTTATTTTGGAAATGTTGATTTAATTATAATTGGAAATTAATTTGAATATGAAATTATGATAAATTTATGATAATTTTAATTTAAGTGAATTTAAAGTGATTTTTTATTATATTAATGATTTTTATTAAAGTTAAAATGTAAATGAATGAATATTTAAGTTGAAATTTTGAAATATAACTAAAATTGGAAATTTATGAAATTGACTTAAAAGTGGATTTTTAGTTAAGTAAATAAAAATAAAATTAAGTTATATTTGAGAATTTGAACTTAAGTGTTAAGTTGAAATTTAATGTAATGAATTTAAAAATTGAATGTTGCAATTTAATAAGTGAATTAGTATTAAATATGAATTTTAAATGGAAATTTAACTTTATGAAATCATGAAATTAAGGAAAATTAAATGATGTTTATAAAAGGAAAAAATGTGTGATTTTATAAGTTAAAAGTGATTTAAAGAAAAATATAATTGTTGTGAAATTAATTTGAAGTTAATTAACTGCATTGTTGAAATGCTATTATTTCTAATGTAAATGATAATACAACATTTGTGAATGTTGTAGTTGATAAGTGAACTAAATAGCTAAATTGAATTAAAGGCTATTATAGCATTCTATAATGCTATAATTGCTGGATTAAACTAAGTTTTCTTTGAAACTAATGTAACACTATTACAGCATTTTAAACGCTGTCTTTTGTTAAATTGAACTGTTTTGAATATAACTTTCTGTAGCATTTTCCAAATGCTGAGAAAGTTGAATTTTCAATGTTTTGATAAAATTAAGTGAATAAATGAACTTTGAAAGTTGAATTTTTTTTGAAATTTAATAATTTAATTATTAAACGTAATAGCTTCATTTTTAAATGACTTAAATGAAGTAATCTGTTTGGAATTGAACTATTTTGAAATGTGAATTGAAATGGTATTTTTTAAATTGAATAAAATGAATATGTTATTTTTATGAAATGATAAGTCTGATATTTTGAAATAGATTTGAAATGATATTTGATTTTTGGGAAATAAGTACCATTTTTAAATTATAACTATGGGTTATAATAACGATTGGTTATTAAAGACACCGGGATCGGATATGGACATAATCTCTGTCGATACCGAAAACCACTTTAACAACTGTGTACGTGGTGGAGATTCCAGAATGAATTAGGATGGTGACGACGTTCCTAAGGTACTTTACATGGACCTAACTCCCGTGAGTTAGCTTAAGGTGGCTAAAACAGGAGCGATCTCGGGTCAAAGGAGGCCGCACCTCTGGACTGGACACACTTCTTCGATACCATTGTATTACTGTTGTGATTGTTTGGGTGCACCCCTTGATTTTGGAGTGTTGTTCTGGGTGGGCGTAGTGGCTGCTATGTTACCGCCAGCCCGTGTGCGTAATTGGTATATCTACCCTGGCATTGCCTTGTGTGCCGTGTCACCTACCATACCAAACCTTTACTACAAGTTTGTTTTTCTCCCATAACCTGTGTGGTATCCTCTGACAGTCACCCGATGTGGTGATGTCATGATATTGGATGGACTGCTGGGACTATTATGTGTGAAGGGTGATATGGGTAGCCCGGAATGCTATTTAAAAGTATGTTTATTTTACTGTAGACATTATTATAATAGCGAAATATTACTATATAGTAAATAGTTTGACGGATCCTTAGAGGATGGGCGGTCCCAGGCATCCTTTAAGTTACTTGTATCTTTATTACAGTTCACTTGAGTTGGTTTGCATTATATAAGTATATATTGTCCTGACTCGAGGGTTTGTGTTTTGCTTTACGGTCGGGTCAGCCTGAGTGTTTACAGCTTTGGATTCTCTTTCTGGAGCTGGTCTTTGCTGGAGTTTCTGCTTATCTACATATTTATCTACTTCTGTTTCAGCTGTTCTAGTTTATCTCATGTATTAGTGAACTTCTATGTATTTGAGATTTCTATTATGTTGTTTTCAGACTGTATTATGTATTTGGTTTGAGACTCTGCCGTAGTAGCTTCATGAACTACCATGTATTTTATTTTCCGCTGCGAGTTATTCTGTTTGTTCTATGTCTGTGATTCTGTATATTTGATTTTATTTGCTCCAAATTTATTTACAATATGTTATTTTGCATCATTCAAGTCCGACATGTGTGGATTATTGTCGATTTGAATGGTATGAAATTGGGGTTGTTACAAAGCCTGTACAGTTTTAGTTGTATACCAAATATGCTGAAATGTGAGATGCAAGCATTTCAGCTATTTTATAGTTTATTTTCTATAGACACTATTATAATATCAAATGATTTTGATGTAAAATGTTTTGGTTATCGTAAGGTAAAAACTTGTCGTATTTATGTGTGGCGTAGTCCTACGAGATACCTTTGTTTTCAAAGGATGTGATAACAGTAATAATTCAAACTGAGTGTGCTTTCTCACGCTGGTTTTCCAAACTGACTCGGATGTTATTTTATTATAATGCTCAGGTCAGACCGATGATTATAGATTCAAGCTAGGTGTTATGGAGCTCAGGAGATGAGCTGGAGGGTTCTCGGGCGTATTATACATACTTGGTTATTTCCGCTATGTGAGTCATGTTGTATATTCAGTGTTTGTGAAGAGAAGTTATTATAACTATCTATATTGGTTGTTGACTGTTGTACTCTGATGATTGTATGTATATTACAACTACAGTTTCATTGTATAAAGATCTGTTATTATATATTATATTTTATTCTGCTGCGATTGTGAGATTCTGTATTGTTGTTTATGTTTCTTCTTCTATCTCTTTTCTTCTCCACCCCTAAAGATTCGTATTTCCGTTCAATTTGAGTTGGCACATTTGATTTATTGTCGACTTAAAAGGTACGGAGATACGGGCCATTACATTTGATATCAGAGCGTAAGGTTAAGGGAGAAACTTGACTTTGGTGGAGAGTACTCATTAGATATAAGGTCAGTAGTACCCTAGAATGAATTTGAGTGTATTTATAGATATAAGCACATATTTGTTTGTGGATATAAATTGTTTTAGATTGTGTGGACTTATCGATTGAGTGTTTATGAATTCTGGTCGGTACGGTCTGGACAACTGTATCGATATGGGTTTCTAAACTCTGAACAAGTTAAATTGACATAGTATTGTTTTAAAGCGAGTAAATGAAATAAATTTACCTAAATTATATTTTGATATAAAAGAAATATTATTTTGAAATTATTATACTATATTGATGTGTTTGGTTGTTATTATCATAATCAAAACAAGATTATAAATTGGAATGGTCATATATAACCAAATTAAAAGGTATAAGTGTGAATTACACAAATGAGCTAAAACTAAAATTTGATTCAAACTAGAATTTGGAAATTCAAATCTCGAAAATTTCGAAAATGTTTTCCAAGTGTTTTGAAATAAATAATCGTAACATTATTGTGGAAATACATTTGAATAGAAAATGTTTTTAAATGGATTTTGAAAGTGATAAAGCATTGAATTCACTACGGTCGCTTGGAAAATAATCCTGGTGATGACTGTAGCATCATCAATATTTATTTTTGAATTTCTAAGTGACGGATTGCTACCATAGTAAATTGGTATGGAGATTTTTGTTGGAAACAACTGTTGTTTTGGAAATTCCGAAGGGAATTTATTTGGATAAAACCAAGTTTATTTTGAAAATTCTATATGAGTGGTTTGTTAAACCAAAAGAGATGTATATATTTATGACTACAAAATGATTTGAAGTAAAAACCAGATGTTTGAATTCCGGAATCCTTATCTAAATGTTTTAGACAATATCGGGGGATAAGTTTGAACTTATAATTTGAAATTGGGAGAGGTAAGTAAGGAAAGTGTGAATTTTGAATTTTGAAATTGAATTTTAACTTAATTTAAAATGGATTGAAATTTAACTTAAGTTAAGTTAAATAAAAATTGAATTGGAACTGAAATTATACCGAATTGAATTAAATATAAATTTTCAGTTGTGAAATAGTTATATAACTGTATAAATTTTGAACGGAATTAACTCAAGTATAGAATTGATAAAAATGTGAAAAAGAAGTTATGTAACTTATAAATTAGAAAAGTGGAATGGTAAAACCAAAACAGAAGTGGTTTGATATTTTGATAAAGAAATGAAAATTCAAAATTGTAATTATAAAATGAATTTGAACTCAAGCCAACCAAGTGGAGTGATTTTTGGAATAAACTTAACTCAAGTTAAGAAAAGTGGAATGAAGTGAAAAGGAAGTTGAACAAGAATAAGTGAAACTACTATTGGAATTGGATTTAATACGGATTGAATTAATATAATAGACTAACCAAGGAATTAGTGAATGGACGTGGGACTGAATTGTTATTGGTAATGATAGAAATGATGTTTGAAATATTATTCGATAATCATTGAAAAATGGACTTAAGTCGGGAGTGTGAAAATCTAAAGTGATGGTATAAATAAAATTGAGAAAACAAGATTTTGTGAATAAATTGAATGTGGATTAATTAAAAAACTAATAAATTGATTTAGAATCAATTTAAAATAGCTATAAATTGGAATGGTTGTTTTGTTAAATGAGTATCACCAAATTTGCATGGAAAAAGAATTGTCGTTTGACATAAACGGAAGTAAACATAATTATGCAAATAAGTAGTAAGTAAATAAATTGGTTTAGAACCAATTTGTAATGGATATGAATGTAATGGATGTGAATATGAAATGAAGCGCAAATATAATTTGTTGTGGATCATTCAACTGAAATAAATGGAAGAGAATGAATTAACGCGCATCAATTTAACCGAATAAATGGAAGCTTAAAGAAATGGAAATATATGTAACGGGTGTAACTGTAAATCGGATGCAACTGAATTGTTATGAATAAATTTAAAATCGAATAAATGGTGCAAATCAATTTGGAAGTGAATGATTAAATGTTGGAACATGGTACTTGCATGTACATGCTAGATATACATATTATAGCATGTTTTGTTTATAAAATTGGTTATACATCCATGATATAACTTGTTGGTTATGAAAATAATGTTTTTAACTAGTTAAGTGAATGAAAGTTATTAAATTTCATATATTTGGTACTTATGAGTTTTATTTGACTAAGTACAAGTACAAGAAGACTGTTTGGCTAGATTTAGATTGTGCAATTGCATATAAACTGAGCTCGCTCATTTAATAACGCTAATATAAGGTACGCTTATGAATTTAACACGTGGAAAATAGAAAAATATTGATGTATATTGCGTTTTCCGACCTGAGAGTTGATGTGTATCATTTTATCATATTTATGATATTGCAAAAGGCTCTCCGTACAAGAGAGACTCTGCCAATTTTTTTGGAAATTTAGGGTGTTAGATTTTTTTTTGAAATGCTAACTAAAATAGAATTTGCAACTTTAACTTGAAATAAAGGATTTTGATTTAGGAACGAAACCTAATTGTTTTGGATGAAATTAAATGGTTTAGGAAAGTGAAACATAGGGTTTAGCTAAGTGGGTTTTGGATAAGTTAATAGGTTTGGAGCATTTTTTATACCTTAGCGATTTTGGAGACGAAATTCTTTTAAGGGGGGAGAATGTGACGACCTGGATTTGTTGTCGTTTGATTTTGAAAATTTAAATGGTTTTAAATATTGGGTTTGGAATTTAAATTGATTTTTGAATATGAAGATTTTGGTTGAAAGTATAGAATGAATTTAAATTTCAAAAATAGCGATTTATCGTAATACGGAAATGGTTAATAATTGAAATTTGAGTTGAATATAAATCGAAATGATATATAATGTTGATATAAGTTCTATTTGAATTAAAATTGAGTTAGTAGATTTGTAAAACTGGAATTTCAAATGATTTCGTTAATTTTTGAAATCGTCGATTTAATTAACGCGTTGAAATAGCGATCCAAGAGACATTCTCGGAATTCGATGAAACCAATTTCATTGGATCGGTAATATTGTATGTGATTTACCATTTGGTCGTGCGAATTGAAAACGTAGAGAATTAATTTAATTAAAAATAGTCGTTTTAAAAAGCTATCTTCCACATACGATCAAATTAAACATTGAGATTAGTTCCATTGGATTCCGAATAGGGGTACAACATATAGAACGTCAGGTGGCACGTCTAGATAAGAGTTAGAGATTTTCGAAGGGGTAAATGAGGTATTTTGAATATTAAAATAATAACAATCAAATAGAGAAAAAAATTCAGCCGACCTAACCCTTCACCTCAGACACCCTAAACCTGTCTTCGCCCACCCTAATCTCTGAACCCTGCCGCCCCTTCACCATATAAAATTGCAAAATCCCTCTTTCTTCTTCAAGTTCAAATTCACACGGAATATATATATATATATATATACACACACACACACACACACACACACACATATATATATATATCAATCGAATCGCGATGGAGGAGCAGCGCTCAGGCGAAGCACAGTTCAGGCATGTGGTAGAAGCAAGGGCGATGCAGACGGCTCGACACTAGTGATGGGGAGCTCGACAAGGTCTAGGCAAACTATGGCGGCGAGGCAGCGAACTCCGGTGGCACGTGGAATCACGGTCGATGATTGACATCGAGAGTTGAGATGCGACCTAGAAGTTTTATCGTGAATGAAGAGGGTTGTTAGGGTTAAGGTAATTTCTTAGTTAATGATGTAATTAAATTTAGTTTATTATATTATTAAAAACCGAATGCTTATGAATGTGATAACTTATCTATACGAGGTCCAAAAATCACGAAATCAGTCACGCTGGATTCGTAGCTACGAAATATACAATCTGGAATCGATTTGGAATCGATCGATGTTAGTTGGAATTTTCACATTTAATTGAACGTCATTCGATTTAATTTAAATTGGAACGATCAACAAATTAAAAATCAAGGTGAGTAAATCTCACTCATTTGGATTACTGGTTTTAATATAAAATGTTAAAAATTAATTATTGGTTGATTGGATGAATTTATAAATTACTATCGGTTGGATGTTATATTATATATAGTAGTATATACATTAGTAGTTTGGTATATTTCCCGCTGTTGGAGCAGATGAGACACTATGCGCTTCACATAACAACGGATGACCTTACATTACCGCGATATCTCGCCACGAAGTGGGATTGGTATTTTATGTTATATAGTGGATGCAGGGAAACAGGTTGGAGAGATCCAATTAGATTCCTCAAAAATATATTGATTTGTTTCATGTACAGTGATATATAAGGTGATTGAATAATCTGTTATGGATTATTGTGTGATTTGACTTATTGGATGCTATAGTAACAATGGACCAATTTTGGTATTTTAAATACCATAAATAATATTTTTGAATTTTAAAAAGAAATTGAAAGGTTTGGAAATAAAAATATTTATATGGAAATTGGAATATTGAATAAGAAATGGGCTTGGAGTAAATAAAAGATTTGATTTGGAATTCACTTAACTATTTTGTAAAGGGGTTCAGATAAATATTTTTGAAATTATTTATAGAAGGAATTTGTAACAACATATTTTAATAATATGTTGAAAATTAAAAATGGAAGTTGAAATCGAGTTTTGAATAGGTTTGGAAATATAACTGGATTTATTGTAAAGAGATTTCCAAGCGGGATTTTAAATAGAATTCGATTTATAAATGGATTTTAGCAATATAAATTGGAAATGAGTTTATAAAGTTAGAAACAATGTTTATAAATTAATTGGAATGATTATAATTTGATAAATTAGGAATAAATATTCATCATGTGAATTTAAAATGAATTATGGAAATCGGTTTAGAAAGAAATAGAGGATTCTATTTTGGAATTTGGAAATAGTTGTGAAATTGGAAATGTAAATTGATTTGTGATAAATCGAGAGAGATCTATAAGTATAAAATTGGTTATGTTGAATTTTAGAAATAGTTTTTTTTTCAAGAAGTAAGTTTTATTTTCAAAAAAGTATTTTTATTTATAAAACTATGTAGTTTAAAAACTATTATTTAGATTAATATATATCAGAAAGTTAGTTATTCAAATATTTAAAATTGCTAAAATGAATTCTAAGTTTTATAAACAATCTTTGTAAATTGATTAGTATCATTTATAAATGAATTGGAAATTAGTTATCGTTGTTTATTTAAAAGGGGTTTTGATATTTTAAATAATTATTTAAAACGTGTTTTGAAAATTTATTATTATTCTTTAAAATACTTATTTTATAAATATAGGGTTTAAGAAATTGGCTGAAGTTATTTATCAATACTCTCGAGATTTGTAAATCTGGATTTATTTAATGAATGAGATTTTATAAGAGAAATCTTATAATGAAATTCTGGATATTTAAGAAAATTTCCAAAACATTAGATACGGGAACTTCGAAAATGAATCTGAATTCATAAAAGAAGTTATTAGCTGTTAGTGAGATTATAATTGATTTTTGGAAATTGTAAATGGAATTAATATAATTCCGAAGATTTATGATATAAGTGATGAAAATGTTTCGAAGTATGGATATTAGAAATGATTTGGAAAAATAGACTTATAATATTTTCGAAGTATGGGAATGAAGGGTTTTGGAAATGTTGTAATGACGAAATGAGTTATATAGAAATATTTTTCTAAGTAATGAATTATGAATTGAATTTGGAAATATTTCTAAGTGTTGAAATAAGATATGGTTGGAAATATCATGTTATGGATATAAGTATTGGAAATTGTTTCGAATATAGAAATATTGGAATAGATTTGGATATGTATCTTAGTAAAGATATTTTGAAATAAATATTTTGGAAAATATATAATGTGGGCCTAGTGACTATTTATGTGTAATTTGATAGTTAAATAACCGACTATTAAATCTGGCCAATTTCGTTAATCGTTTCGAAGAGACCGGGATCAGATTTAATTATTCAAAAACCATTTCGATTCGATTTGTGCGTTATGAATTGTGATATCTTGAAGATAATGGAGACGGTGATCTTGAAGGAGTTTCAGTTTGTTTAGTCTCAGAACAACTTGTATGGATGAATGCTATCATTGCATTGTCACCTAGAAGGCAGTGTTAGTGTTCCAAGTATGAATGATATTCTTAAGGTAAAACGTAGCCTCAAGCCTCTTCAACCGGGAATGAGTAAAATAGAAGAAATGTAGCAAGGCTATGTAGGTCGCTCCCATTAGGGTATGATCATCACTCATATAGAGTGGACATCTATCATCACTTTCATTTGTATGCGTTTTAGGGCCCATTAGTGGTGATCATATACGGTACTATCCAATAAGAGGTAGGACGATCTTGTGTTGGCGGGGATCGATAGGTTCGATCTCGGTACATTTTTTTAGAGATGTACTATGGCGGGCGATTCCCTAGTAGCTCTATCATTATATGGAATCCAATATCCACTACGAGTCTATACGGTTTTAGTTGTATACCAAATATGCTAAAACGTGAGATGCAAGCATTTCAGCTATTTTATAGTTTATTTTCTATAGACACTATTATAATATAAGATGATTTTGATATAAAATGTTTTGGTTATCGTAAGTTAAAAACATATCGTATTTATGTGTGGTGTGGTCTTACGAGATACCTTTGTTTTAAAAGCATATGATAATAGTAATAATTCAAATTAAGTGTGTTTTCTCACGCTGATTTTCCTGACTGACTCGGTGTTATTCATTTTAATGCTAGGGTCAGACCGAGTATTGCAGATTCATGTTAGGATGCTATGGAGCTCAAGAGAAGAGCTGGAGGGTTCTCAGGGGTATTATACGTACTTGGTTATTTTCCATTGTGTGATTCATGTTGTATATTCAGTATTTGTGAGGACAAGTTATTATAACTGTCCAGATTGATTGTTGACTGTTGTACTCTGATGATTGTATGTATATTATAGTTACGTTTCTTTGTATAAAGATCTGTTATTATATATTATATTTTGTTCCGTTGCGATTGTGAGCTTCTGTATTTTTTTCTGTTTCTTCTTCAATCTCTTTTCTTCTTCACCCCTAAAGATTCGTATTTCCGTTCAATTTGAGTTGGACACGTGTGATTTATTGTCGACTCAAAAGGTACGGAGATACGGGCCTTTACAGTTCATTTGGGCCAACTTTGGCGAGTTGCGATTTTTTCGGATTAACCACGCAAATGAGGTGCTGCTGAAATTTTCTGTAACAAAAAGGACTTTAAAAGTTTTATACCTCATTTTAATTAATAGTTTTTAGACCTTGAGGGTTTGGAGATATTTTCTTCCTTAGAAATTTGGGGATAAAATTCTTTTAAGGGATGAGAATGTAAGATCCCGGAATTTTATTGTTATGATTATTGAATATTTAATTAATTTTAAATATTTAAATAATTGATTTTTAAAGTTTAATAACTTGAATTCAAATGTAAGGATTATTTAAGTACTTGAATTATGAATTAAATATTAATTACATGGATTTAATAGCTTTATTTAACTCATTTTAATTAATAAATAATAATGGTGAATCCATTTTATAAATTTATTTACAATAATAAATAGTTTGAATAAGTAACAAGAAAATTAATGGTTAAAAAATGTCTTAATGACGTATTTTAAATAAATTTATTGGATTTTTCCACAATTTGTAATTTGAAAAATATGTAAATTATCTTTTTGACGTATTTTATAGCAAAAGATTACATTTTTTAAATTTCACAAAATAAAATAATCTATGTATTTTATTATTGATTTGTGATCATGTGCCATTTTGGTGAACGATGATATTTTTATTTTTTGTTATTCGTGGTTCATACGTGAACGAAATATTATGTAGCAGGATACCGCGAAAAGCTACTTTTCAAAACTTTTTAAATCAAATCAAAATTCAAAATTTTGGGCACGACTTAATGGGTGATATGATCTATTGCTTGGAAATATTGGGTAACTTGAAAACTTTGGGTTACTTGAAAATTTTAGTTAACTAGTTTTTTAAAGTAAAGTAAATGGAATTGCTTATAAAGAAGAAAATAACATCGCATTTAGACCATTTTCACCTTCCCTCATTTTCTATTTTCCCTCTTCCTCTTTCTTCCGTTTCTTTCCAGTAAACAAAATAAACTAGCTTCCTCTTCAAAAATCCAAATCAAAATCTACACTTAACTATAGATCATGAAACTTGGTTCCTTAAACTCGTATGGAGTCAATCTTTGAATCCATACCTAAATTAAAGTGTGCGATCAGTTTTGTCCCGAGGTCGACTATTCATAGCCGTGCCAGGGTTGAGATCATCGAACCTAAGGGCCGAGTTGCTCGAAACAAGGCCCCCCCATCATGTTGTTCTTGTCGAAATGCACCTCCCCATCAAGTTTTATTAAGTGCGGTCCTTGATTTTACAATGCGTCATTTTTGGGTCGTGGTTTTCATGGAGATATTGGAACGAATATGAGTGGATTTCATGGAGAATCAAGCGAGAGAGGGGAAGGAGAAGGCTCGGCTGTGTTGGGTTGGCGGTGTAAAGGGTGCACGACCTTGATTTTATAATTGGGGAAGTAGGATTTGAACTTGATTATGGTAATTAGTTAATAATTAAGCTAATGAATAAATGTTTTAATCCTAAATCTTATAAGTTGCATACGAGATCGAATTTAGACGCGATCTTTTGCATTGGACTCTTATCGATGGTATCTACGCATTGGAGTTAGAGTTGTTGAATTGGAGCTAGTAAAATCTTGAGCTAAAATCGAATGCCGATCGATTTTAGATCAAACAGGAACGTGAAAGCGTCAACTGAAATTTTGGTGAGTTTACTCGCCTCTAAATAAACTACATGATATCTTTGTTGCTAATGATTATTACTGAATGCTTGGTTGATGGTTGATAGTTTTAAGGAAGCGTAAATTAATAATAAAATTATAGTGATTTAATTTAATTACGTTTAAGATAGTTAAATTATCTATGTTTTATTTGAGATATCTATTTAGCAGAATAATACACCGTTCTGCTATAATCAAATTGAATAGATTATTTTGGATATCTATTGAGCAGAATAAACCACCGTTCTATGCTTGCAAAATAAAAAGATTATTTTTGAAGTTAATTAATATGCGAATTAATAATAAATGATATATTAACTGTTGATTTCTATTCATTAACAGTAATATGTCTGTTATTATTATTTTATTTCTTGTTTGGATTTGAATTCCCATTTGATAGTGAATGGCATAAATAACCATTTTATTGCAGGGGACAAAAGAAAGAAGCCGGAGTGTTTTCATAACGAATAGGTCGGTACGGGGCACTTTGAAGTATATACACACACAGATATATATATATATATATGAGATTTACAGGGGACTTTTGAAGAGAGACCCTAAAAGGTTTCTCACCAATGTTGATTTATGTATACTCTTATATTGCTTATATTGATGTTTGGTTGAAATATGTTTGACATACTATTTGAATTGTATAAGTGTCATTATAGCGATATTCATTATACCGTCACTTATGAATATCATATCCTTAAACCCTTGTATGTGTTGAACTCGTGCTTATATTTTTAACAAAATAAATGTTTGGTCGAGTTTTCGCACTTTGAAAGTTGTTTACCTATGTTTTCAAATAATTTGAGAATTTTGAAAATAAAAGAAAAGTACCGATTAAAATTTATATAAGAAGTTATAAATTTGATTAATTATCTTATAGGATAATTAACGTTGTTTTAAATTTATAAATGATTATAAATTTGATTAGCTACCTTTTAGTGTAATTAACGTTGTTTTAAATTTATAAATGATTATAAATTTGATTATCATTTAGGATAAGTAATGTCGTTTAAAATATATAAAAAGATTATAATTTTATTTATGGTCTTTTGGGAATATTAATGTGGTTTTAAACTTTATAAAGCAATTATATTGATTTTCTTCCAAGATGATTAACATTGTTTAAAATTAATAAAACTATGTTAATTTATTTATTATCTTCCGGGATGGTAAATGTTGTTTCAACTTTATAAATGTGGTTTATAAATATGCAAATCTTCAAATAGGAATGTTTTAACAGAAAAGCTAAGTGTAATTGTTGTGAGGTTTAAAATGTTTTCAATGACATTCGTTTTTAACCCTCTTTCTAATACACTTAGAAATATAATTTGCACTTTAACAGAATATCTTCAAAGAGTGTTTTTAAAGCGTTCTACATATGTTTGTGATGTGAAAATCAAGCACAAATGAGAATCAAATGTTTTAAAAGCTTGATTCATTATAGCGGCAAGTGTATGCGATTTAATTCCCATATACAATCATTTATTTATTTCGATAGTTGATTTCTTGACTATTACCTCCAATATCCTTCTTTGTGTTTCATCAATTCAAAATGAATTTGTTTGCACATTTGGGGCATTTATATTCTTGTTATTCTTAAAGTTAAGAATGCTATCGAATCAAGGTTAGAAGCAACATTGCCCTAACTTGTTTGGCTTCATTGTTTTTCCCGAGGTAGTATTAGTTTATTTTTGATATTTGAATTCATTGGTTATCAAATTTTATATCATTCTTTGTGTTTCGTCAATCTAAGATGATTTGTTGCTCGTTTTGAGCATTGCATCCAACACCATAGACATCTAAAATCGAAAAGCGAGTAAGAACCAAGCTAGTGGGATCGCACCCATCAGGGTATACTCATATTTATCTAGTGATTTGTTGGTAGAATTCATGCGTAGATGTGAAATATTCGGATGCTCGTGTAAAGCAGGGTCTAGTTGGGAAGTTCTCGAAAGTGATGCGTGTTTGACGTAGACCCTCAAATATATTTTATCTAGAGGTATAATTTCGATGTAGGAGGGTGCACCTTCCTAGTCATGTTGAATAAATTCATTCTCCTTGTTTGATTCGAACATTAGAGTTAATCTTTTCTTAATTGCATCGAGAAGTACCTTGAGCTCTTCTCCAGTTTAATTTTTTTGTCCATTCTAAAGTTTGGATTTTAATCTTATATGTATCCATCCTTCCTTGTTTGGAAATTGTTCTGATTTATTTCTTGTTTCTTCATATATGAATCTTGTTCTTGTAAGGTAAAAACCATTTCCGTGTTTAGCGGCTTAGTTTCACAGAATTATTTTACCATATCCCTTGAGCTTTCTCTCGCTGGCTTTCCAAACCGTGTGTTATTTATTATAATGCTCAGGTCAGGTCGCGTATTTTCTAGGTTGGCATTGGTGTTATGAAGCTCTTGGAGAAGAGTTGGATGTTCACCTACCGTAGTATTTTATTTTCCACTGTATTATACCATATACCCATCAGCAATTATAGGGCTAGAAATTTATAACTGTTTACCGACGAGGTTTTTTAATCTCTAATGTACCTTGTATCTTGGGGTGATAGTTTACACTGTATTTACTATATTACATGTCATTGTTTCCACTATGAGATTCTATTTCCCTTGTTTGTTCCTTTTATTTTACCCTAAAAATCTGCCTTTCGATGATTGGATGTTTAGTATTGGAATACCGTGGATGTACTTGGTGTCGACTTTCGATGGTCAAAAAGGCGGATCGTTATAGTGCTCGTGTAGAGGGGGTACGTGGGGACACCCACCTACATAATGACTGTGCCTCGATCTTATGACCATGGATTACCCAAGACCTTATGATTATTGGTCTAGATCCTTGCCTTATGAAGCAACATTATTTGAACATTGAGAAACCTAAACTTTAATTAAGTCTTTAGCTGATGATTGTTTGTATCCAATGCACTCGAGTGATATGAGGATTGTTTGATGGATTCTATGTTTATTTTATTACCCTAGGTTTGCCACGCGACATAGATGTTATGGTTTGGATACCTAGACACCCCCATATTGTGCTTAGACGTGTAGTACACTCGTATGAATACGATGATAGTAGATCATCGTACATTTATGTATGTGCTAACTCTCTGGATGTAGGGACAGGTCAGATATGATTCTTAATAACCTATGTTCTATATACTATACCGACTTTTATGGTATTTTGAGATTGTTTATTGGTCACACAATACTGTTTTCTAACTCGTAATTTTATACTTTGCTTCTTATTATCTGGGGTATTCTTAAATGAGTAGACCGGATAGAAGGTATGGGATGTCATATGTGTTGTATAGATCAGTAGTATGAGTCTATGCTTTCATATACCACTACTTGGGCTTATTATTGCAATTGTTCTGTTGTGCGACACTATAGAGCCTAGACAGTGTTTGATCATTAGAGATAATTTATCATTTGAGTTATTATTCAATGTATAAACTCTATGATTTGTGTTGTAAATAGCTATTATAAACTTGTCACTTTGGTTATGTGGTTTGTTTAGTTATTACAATCTCGCATGTTTTATTTCTATGATGTTTATTATATTTTATTCGATGAATTGCGTGACATGCCACATGTTTACTTTGGAGAGATTTTTGCTTTTATTTACCTTGACAATCGTCCTACATCAATCGGGTGCCGTTGTAGTGATTATGCAGGTATATTGGGTACAAGAGGTCTGGGGCAATCGTTACATTTGGTATCAGAGCCTAAGTTGCATAGGTAACCTAAGGGATACCAGGATCCATCATAGTTAATAAGGATTTATACCTTAGGATGGATCAAGCTTATATAAGAGAACATACTTGTCATATATTTTTGATTTTCAAAGCTATATAGTAGAATATGTAATATATAAATTGTATTGCACACATGAGTACCATTGATGTAGCTTT
The DNA here is from genome assembly GCA_030765085.1 of Allium cepa. NCBI lineage: Eukaryota > Viridiplantae > Streptophyta > Magnoliopsida > Asparagales > Amaryllidaceae > Allium > Allium cepa. The sequence continues at coordinate 291,733,580 of CM060941.1, read as the reverse complement.
TCTTTATGAGAGACCAATCATTCTTATTATAGATTAAGAATGAGCCGGCATATAAGACATGTTTCTAGGAATTCTATCTTTGGTGTTGAGGAGGGGGGCAGGTTCGAGAGCGGTTAACCTCAATTTGCAGAACATGTTTACTGAGATGGTGCAAAATATGGTTTGAAATGCCCAAGTTGCTCCTAATGCTAATGGTGCTCCAGTGCAAGCTCCCAAGGTCGAGTTTGCGAAGTTGAAATGAGCTTACTCCAACTTGGGAGGGTACCATTCCTTGGAATGGAGTCGGTTATGACAATATTAGATCGACACTTGTGAAAGGATCTTTGAGGACTAAGAATTAGAAGATGTCATGAAGAGGAAGCTGACCTCTAGACAACTTCAGGTGCGAGCGATAGGTTGGTGGAATGCCATCAAAATTACTACCATAGAGGATCGGATTACTTGGGAGTGGTTTAAGATGTGATTTAAGGAGAAGTGTATACTAGACGTTTAAAAGTCGGTAATGTTCCAAAAGTTTGACGACTTGAGATAAGGAGATATGATTGCCTCAGAGTGTGTGGTCGAATTTGAAATGTTGTTGAAGTGTTGTCTATCTTTTGTTGATACTCCATTGAAAATGAATGAGAAGTTCATCATAGGCTTAGACGATTATCTAGGAGAAAAGCTGGTAGGGCATATTGATAAGAAAAGTTTAAAGCTTGTTTGGAAGGTTCTCCAACATGAGAGTTACTACCCTAATATTAAGTCGGTTGTTGTTTCCAAGGATGAGCCAAAGCTGTAAGCTGGCAAAGGAGGTAAGAGGAAGTGGAACAACAATAAGAAGAAGCGGTTTCAGAAGGGTATCCAGAAGAAGGGCAAGAAGGATCCTACTTGCTATGATTGTAGAGAGAAGTCTTACCTTGTTAAGTATTACAAAGCCAAGGGAAGGAAATGTTACTATTGCAACAAATTTAGGCATATTCAGAAGGACTATCATGAACCATTGAAGCAGAAGCAAGTGGTGAAGGGATTTGAATGTTGGTTTGACTTCATCAGGTGCTCTAATGGTGAAGGAGAAGGGAAAGGTCATTATATCCAAGGTACGCTTTCCGTTTACGATGATATTGGCACTTAACATTCCTTTATATCTATTAATTAGATGGATAAATTGGGATTGAGACCCGAGATAGTTGATCAACTTTTGATTGTGATAAACTCTATTAGGGGCACACCTCGCTTGTGCATGGTTTATCAAGTCCTAATTTATCGAGTTATGGATCTCTTTTTTTTGTGATTATTTTGTATCTATAACTCGATAACATATACAAAACAATAATAAAGAAGAGAATAAACCAAAAGGAGAGTACAAAGCACTACTCTAAGATACACTAAGAAAAAGAATAAGAAAGAAGAGAATGAAACATATGAATCTCATAACTGAACGATAACATATAATACCAAAAGATGGCACAAAGAGCTACTCTAATATATGCAGCATTTCAAAGTCACGATACTAAGTAACATCATCAGTCTGGACAGTTGTAACAGCCTATCTTCAAATGTTGATAAACGTACTAGCAGTGCAGTGGGATTAATAATACTATGGTAGGTGAAAGCATCCAACTCGTCTCCTTGAGATTTAAATAATATCCAACAAAAACCTGCATTTCTCAAACTGCTTGAAAGAGCATTCGAGGAATTAAGGGAAAAATAGAACCACGATTCAGACATAAATATGGTGTGAGAAACTCAAAAAACATATGTAGAATGTAACAATATCCCTTGAGGCTAATTGAATCACCAAAATGATTTTCCCTTCAAAAGAACCAAAATCATCTAATGAGTACATATGATGAAATAATACATAATGTTTAGGGTGTAGAATATAAATCAGAATATAGTTGTGCTGCGTGTTCAACACAACAATATTAAGTATACAATCAAAACCATTAAGGTTCGTTCGTAATGGATTTCCGTTAAAGGTACCCTCAGTACGTCGAGAATGGGCCTCATGATAAGAGTTAGAGATATACTTTCGAGTAGTGTATGTCTCTACATAAAATATACCATAGCATAAACATAGATGGTTCATGCCTGTAAGTTGTAACACGTGGTGTCGAATATCATCGCTCCTGCTAACAATTTGTAAGCATATCTAGAATAGAGCTGATATATTCTTGGGTTAGTGAAACCCATTGGCTATGCATCCTACTTCAGTTCTATCATTACCGATGGTGAAGTTATGTTGAGCATCTCTACACATGAGTCTTCATAACTCAAACAGATCTCGAATCTCTAAATGGATTCCAACATCTCGAACAGATTTCGAATTTTTACATGGATCTCAGCATCTCAAATAGTTCATGAATCTCTCCATAAAATATAAGTCCTCCGACGAATGCTAACGCTGTCCTCTCTCAGAATCACCCTCAAGATAGACTGTACAACATGATAGCATCATCAAAATGTAAACTTGATGTCTCCCTTGGACTTAACATTAGGATAGGCAGTTCAACTCTATAACATTTCGCTTCACAGTCACTTTTAAAACATAGAACATGTATATCAATTTTGAAGTAGTTACGCGTTCGTGTCATCTCATATAAGTACACTTCCATAATTACCGGACTCTTCAAAACCAATCAATAGATTTTCAGTTAACTTAACTCCGGTTCTTTCAAAAATAAACAGATAATGCATAAGGTGGAGATCGTCTCTTATACGGATGGATTTTCTTATCTTTCATCCTAGAAGAGCAAGACGAGTTTATACGTAGGTATAATACACCTAGGATTACCATACCGTATAATTCACATGTTTCTTATAGATATTTCCTAAGTTAATTTTGGTCAAATTCAATAACAATAGGAATGATATCATATGGAAACAAAGTCTCATACACTTATCACTTTTCCGACCTTCTCAACTTACACTATCCCTTAGTCAAGAATGAAGCCGGTAGGTTAGAGCACCGTTTGCTTCAAAGCCCTACTCGAACATCATTCTTAACTCTTACAGGTAATAAAAGACTACTATGTTGGCTTTTAGTGCTAAGTACACAACTACATACTTTCCATAGACGAGCAAACACACAAAGCACGATTAAATCACACAAAGCATGAAGCCACATGAGCAACTTCTAGTCCCTTTTTTGTTAAATAATAATTCTTTTATCATTTAAAACTTCTTTTATTAAATAATATTTCCTTTAGAAGTAAATGAAAAAAATATAGGAGCCGTCATCGGGGGATCTTGAATACATACGTTCAAAAAGCAAGAAATGTTTCATAAGAACGAGTCCTCCCTGAGGGATCTCAAATTGTATGAATACGGGATGCTTTTATTCACTTCCTTTTCCTGCTTGTACATATATATATATATATATATATATATATATATATAATACCTTTACATGAGATATAAAATGTATTATACTATTTCACTATTCATTTCTACACTTATTAATACTTCAAAATATATTCATATACTTATCTCGAAGGTACGAGGATTTTCACAAATTATTTAACAAGATATTTTACATCAAAGGTGCAAACAAAATGGTTAAAAACAATTGTTACTAAAACGTTGTTTATTATAAAACCAAACGCTTTATACTTTCCATTATCTTTAAAACATTCTTTTTAAAGATCTAATTACATTCATAAGTATATTCAAAAATGTTAAAAACAAATGTTATTTAAACATTGCTTACAATAAACTCAAAACTATTTTATACTTAACATTATCTTTAACATATTCATTTTAAAAATCTACGTATATCTATAATTATTTAGAAAGTAATGTGATTTTTAATAACTTCTCAATACCATTTATTATAACTAAGTGTTATAACCAAAACCACCTATTATAAAATACTTAAATCACTTTTCCAATCTTATATTTCTAAATACATTGAATATACTTATAAATAGGTTTCAAATGTGTGTGTGTGTGTGTGTGTGTGTGTGTGTGTATAATATTAATTAAAAATAAAAAAAAATTAAAATTTAAAAAAATTAATAAAAAAGCATGTTTTGTGTTCAAAACCCTTTACTGCAAAAATTCATAAATAATTAAGAAAAATATATGTAAACTTGAAATCACTTTTAAAATACTTTAAAACATACTATTAAACTTCCCCAGAAAGATCTAATAATAAATTTAAATATTATTTTTAAATACGTTTAAAATCTCAAAAATAGCCTAAAGCAACACCATATCAATAGAAGGCCAGAAGTGCTGCCGTAGCTCAAAGACAGCATTATTAAGTGATTTAAATGCTACTGGGAAGAGAGCATTTTAGAAGAAAAAAACATGAAAGTTTTGTCCAATTTTCTATACCCGAACAAAGTTTTTAAGATGTGAAATTTTTACAGTAAGTATTATACTTAGAGTACTTAAAACCATGCAAATAAACCCTTAACGACATATTCTAAAATCATAGTAAAATAGCTTTTCAAAAGGCTCATATAGCAACCTTTTTGCTACTAACTTTTGCAACTTCGTTCAACCGGTTATTAAATGATTTAAACTCTGATATATTTTTGCAGTAAGTAGTACACATATTGTACTTAATAAAACAACAAAAACAAATCCTAAGGATGTCTTTCAAAATCATATCAAAAATCGTTGAACATAAGACATTTTCAAAGTGCTCATATAGCGACTTTTTTCGCTATAACTTTTGCCGCTTTGTTCTACGAGTTCTATAAATTTTCAAACCAGTTCCTTATTGTCCCATACATTTCTATAAGTGTAGAGCACAACCAAAGTATATACATTTACAATATATTCAGATGTACCATTTTAAGGAGTTTAACTATAAGGAATTTCGAAGTTCCCTTATAGTGATTATTTCGTTTCAAACAAGTTCAGACACAATTCAACTTCACACAGAATCAAACCAAACATGTAGACACAAAGTCTAGGCCACGATACACGTTTTAGAGGCTAATAGGAAGTAATAATATTAAATGTAAAGTTGTTACTTGCTTTCCAAAGCAAGAATGGTCCAAAGTGATAATTTGCATTGTTCTTCACTTTACTTTTTATTCAATCACAATAAACACATATATACACAACATATATCATTCAATGGCGAGTTAACTCACCCCAAACCAAGCTAACACAAGCATTAGCCACCTAGAATCACATTAACACTTCCTACCATCACCAACCATGCAAAAAGAGACTACATTTCCTTCCTTATGCTCTTGGCCTAGCCTTGCCTCCACCATACTTGCTCATGGCCTAGCCTTGGGTGCATCATTTCTTTCATATCCATCCACTGTTGAGTTGATTTTCCTTCTTTCCATGATATTCTAATCTCTTTGCCAAAGTTTGAGAGGATTTGGAGTTGATTTGCTTTGATTTAATGATATTGATTAGGGAAGAGAGAACAGGATGAAGACTAGTTTGTATGTTAACTTTAGTGAGTGATTTTATGAGCTAACATGTGTGTATATAAGTGTTAACAAGAGGTAAACATGACTTCCAAACCTCATTGGATGGTCAAAACACTTGCTCCTTCCCACGTGCAAACTTTACACCCCACTTCCTAAAAACAGTTATCTTTTTACTATTCACCAAAATATCTTCCCTCTTTATCACTTGCTAATCTTTCACTCTTCATATTTAGTTAACTATAACACACAAAATATCTTTAGTTGATAATTAATTACACATTAATATATTAGGAAGGCCCAAAAAGTTCGAACAACATTTATCCAGTAAAAAGTCGTTTATAGATAAAATGATTTTCGGTCACATTATCGATATTTATTCGAAGTATCTATCTTTTAAACATCTTTCGAAAACATGTTTACCATCATTAGTTATTAGTTAAAAGGGAGTTAATAAGATTATAAAATCACCTTTATCGTATTAAATCTAAGGTTCAAATATTTCAGATATTTAAATATGAAGCGATCGAAATTCCAAGTCATTACATTCTCCCCCACTTAAAACATTTTGTCCTCGAAATTCCAACATGACCAACACACAAATGAAACTGGCATAAAACAATACTTAACAGTATTCACAATCGCTAGCAAACAAAGCTCAAAATTTTCTCAGGTTCAAAAACCCTCTCATTGCACAAGGACGATAAATAACATACTAAGCATACCTTACGCTCAACAGCCTCAGGTTATTACTTAGTTGATTATTCATTCTACTCTAGAACAAATCTAAAAATCGTTCCCTAAACTCTTCATAAGACAACATATTATAGTATACATATGTAATTAAGCCTATATGACGCACATGGATCATCCGATGCAACAACAAATCCGATCACTTGCTCGATCATACAAATTTACTTATAAACTAGCATAGATCACTTGATCTCTCTAATGCAGACTCTGATTAGGTTCCTTGATTTGAAACCTCTATTTCCCTTACATATCCATATGCTATGACATAAAATTTCATGATCATATTAAGAATCCATTTCAACCATCGAGAATTAAGGGAAAATCCTTATTCAGATAGGTATAAATCACCTAGAAATCTTGTACTCGAATCCTGAATCAAGAACTGTCATGAAAAAAAAAATCTAAGTACGAATTATGTTTTTTAATCCTATTGGTTTCTTAACTATACTAATAACTTTTTACATCACATTCATTTACACAAATAGTATCTCATTCAATACTAAAATCATTTATGAAGCATTTCATAAAACATATCTCAAGTGTACAAACATTTTATAAAGACATAACTTTATTTATAAATCACTTAGCTTCAAGTTATATAACAATCCAAAAATTCCAAATCGTCAAAAATCATTGAAAAATCCATTTTTTCTAACAACTTAAAACAACCAAACAGACATATCAAGAACGATGAACATACCACGCTGTCCCTAATGCATAAGATACACGCATCAATAAAATAACCCATTAAAGTTTCACTTATTTATTAGACACGCTTTACTCTAAAGAGAAAACATGAAAGGTACAATAATTTTTTTTAGGCCATGCCACTACACCTGGGCTCCCTACATAACATACATATAAAACTTTTACATACAAAAAGTTCATATCAAAATCTATTTTATCAAAACTACTCTATAGCAAACTATTATTGTACCATCTCCCACTTTGAAACCTGAAAATGAACATCGATGATGTTGCAGTCATCACTAGAATTAGTTTTAACCGACAGAAGTGAGTTCAGCGTATTCAAATACAATTTATATTAATAGAGCAACTAACATCATGATCTTAATTTATAAACCAATTTTCTAAATATTTTTAGATCTATAGAATATATATATATATATATATATATATATATATATATATAGTAACACTAAAATGATACCAAGGAAACGGGTCCTACCAAGTAGTATTATATATCTTCTTACTATGATGGGTAATATTCAAGAGAAGTGATTACCAACCGAGTACATCTCTTGCCTATTTTTAGTCACTTTCAGGCCACTCGCGCTAGCTAACATAAAAATACTTTGTTCCCCAGTCAACTCATTATTTTTGCGAGCAACTTCAAACTCAAACAAATCTTAAACTCTTTTCTAGATATTAGTATTCACAAGTACTTCCAAATAATATTGTTATTATTTTCTCCATAATCTTAAAATCCATTTTCAAAGACACTGGTATTTAAGTTCTTAAAATATTAGCTTAAATCCTCTATGTTTATAAACCATATTTTATAATCCATACTTATATAAAATCAGTGTCTTATATATACTCATTTCAAAAGTATTTTTTCCAAAATACCTTATCTTTCTATTAGATTATAATAAACATCTTTTATTACAGTTAACTTTTGATCTAACATTATTACCGAACGCCTTATAGTCAAAAGGCTAAACTCAGTTCACAAGGTGTTCACTTCAATGCATCAATTAATTACCGTTTACCCAACCCATGCAATAAAAAGTTAAAACTGCTCATAAACTGGATGAGCACAAACCAGTGATCAATAAATAGTAATCGGGCCCAAAAACTGGCTGCGCAAGACTAAATTAATCAATGAGGTATAACGAATGACCATCATTAATCCCTACATTAATCAAACTACACTTTCATGTCATACTTATATACAAATACATATATGCTCTCATATGGATAATACACTCTACTCATCCTAAGGCATCACTTACCATATTTCTAATGAGTTACACTCAAACAATGCCAAGGTTCTCGTTTAATCTTCAGCTCTGACACCATGATGTTACGATCCGCCTTTTCGACCCCAAATATCGATACTAATACATCTATCGTATTCATATGTCGAACACCCAAGCATCGAATAGACATATTATTAGGGTAAAAAAAGGGTAGAAGAAAATGAATAAGAAAGAAGACAAAAATCATCTAATTTTCACAACGGAAAGATAATATGTAATATCAAAAGACAATGCAAAGTGCTACTACAAGATACAAAGAATTTCAAAGTCACAATTATAAGTACTATCATCATCCTGGATAGTTAAAATAACATGTCCTCATAAATGTCGATATACATACTAGTAGTGCAGCAGAAATAAGAATACTACGGTAGGCAAATGCATCCACCATGTCTCCTTGCGCTTCAAAGAATGTCCAAAAAAAACTGCCTTTCTCAACCTGGTCGAAAGAGCACTAGAGAAATTAAGTAAAAAATAAAACCACGAGTCAAACATAAGTTTAGTGTGAGAAACTCAAGAAACATATGCAGAATGCAATAGCATCCTTGGAGACTTAGCGAATCATCAAAATGGTTTTCTCTTCAAAAGAACCAAAACCATCTAATAAGCACATATGGTGATATAATAGATAAAATCTAGGGTGTAGAATACAAAACAAAAAATAGTCGTGCTATGTGTAAAATAAAAATATTAAAAATATACAATCAAAACCACTAAGGTTCGTATGCATATGAATTTGTTTTGGAGGTGCCCTTAGTACATCTAGAACGGACCTCTTGATAAGGATTAGAGATATCCTTCCGAGCAGCATATATCTTTAGATAAAATATACTATAGGATAAATATAGCTAGTTCACGCCTGTAACAAGTGATATCATATATCATCGCTCCCAACAACAATCCATGAGCATCTCTAAAATGGAGCTGATATATACTTGGTTAGCTAAACCTATTGGCTATGCATCCTACTCTGGCTTCTGCCATTACCAATAGTGAAGTAATGTTTAGCATCTCAACATAGGAGTCTATCATTTGAACATATCTTGAATTTCTGCATGGATTCTAACATCTCGAATAGATATCGAGCCTTTACATGGATACTAACATCTTGAACAGTTCATGAATATCTCCATGGATTTTAGCATAAGTCCTCTGACAAATGCTAATGTTGTCCGCTATATTAGAATCATCCTCAAGATAGATAGTACAACATGATAGCATCGTCGAAATTCTAACGCCAACCTCTCTTGAACTTAACCTTGGGATAGACAGTTCAACTCTATAACATTTTGCTTCACAACCACTTCCAAAACATAGGACACGTATATCGGTTTTGAAGTGGTTACGATTTCAAGTCATCTCGTATAAGTACATTGCCCTACTTACGAGACTCTTCAAAACTAATCAATAGATTTTTAATTAACTTAATTCCGGTTCTTTCAAAAATAAATAGACAATGCATAAAGATGGATATCACCTATTATCTGATTGGTTTTCCTTATCTTTTTTCCTAGAAGAGCAAGATGATTTTATACGTAGGGTATAACACCACCAAGGATAACCATATTGTAAAATTATTGTGTTTCTTTTAAATATCTCTTAAGTTAATTTTGGTTAAATTCAATAACAATGAGAACGATCGTATATGGAAACCAAGTCTCGTATACTTATCATGTTGCCGACCTTCTCAACTTACACTATCCCTCGGTCAAGAGTGAAACCGGTAGGTTTGTACACTTTTCGCTTATAAGCCATACTCGAACATCATTCTTAACTCTTACAGATAAGACAAGCCTACTTTGCCGGCTTTTAGTGCTATGCATACGACTATATACTTTCCAACGACAAGTAAACACATAAAGCACAATTAAGTCACACAAAGCATAATTAAGTCACACAAACGACTTCTAATCCCTTTTATTAAATAATAATAATTTTCTCATTTAAAATTTCTTTTATCAAATAATACTCTTTAGAATGAAGTGAATGGTATATCGGAGTCCTCCCCGAGGAATCTCGAATACATAGATCCAAAAATAAGAGATGTTGCTTACTGATAAGTACTCTCTAGGGGATCCCACACCGTATGAATACCAGATGCTTATATTCCTTCCGTTTCCTACTTATATATATATTCAAAATACCTTTATAAAAGATATATACATGTATTCTACTATTTTACTATTCATTTCCACTCTTACCAATGCTTCAAAATACTTTCATATACGTATCTCAAAGATATAAGAATATTTACAAATCATTTAACAAGATTTTCCACTTTAAAAGTATAAAAAAGGGTTAGAAACAATTGTTACAAAAACAATTTTTTACTATAAACCCAAACTTTATACTATGTTCTTTTTAAAGATCTAATTACATACATAAGTGTATTCAAAAGGTTTAAGAACAAATGTTACTATATATTATTTCTATGAATCCCAAACTATTTTATACTAACATTATATTTAGATACTCATTTTAAAGGTCTAAGTATATCTAAACTTATAACCACCTTTTAAATAACATGCTTTTTAATAACTTCTCAAAACCATTTATTATAACTATGTGTTATAACCAAAACCACCTTTTGTAGAATACTTAACTTGGTTTTCCAATCTTATATATATAAATAATTTAGAAATATTTATAAATAGGTTTTAAATATCTATATAAAATATTACCTACAAATTTATAATTTAACAAATATCATAAACAAAGCATGTTTTATATTTAAAATCCATTACTTTAAAATTTTACAAATAATTGATAAAAATATATTGAAACTTAAAACCACTTTTAAAATACTTTAAAACCTGCTATTAAACTTCCCTAAGAAGATTTTGTTAATTAATAAATTTAAATATCATTTTTAAACACATTTAAAATTTCAAAAATAGCCTAAAACAACACTACACCAATAGAAGACCATAAGTGCAGCTGTAGCTCAAAGACAATATTAACAAAGTGCATTTTTAAAAAAGCATGAAAGTTTTGTCCACATTTCTATACTCTGACAAAGTTTTTATGATATAAATGTTTTACAGTAGTTAGTATACTTAGAGTTCTTAAAAACCATGCAAAGAAACCCTTGTGGATATCTCTCAAATCATACTAAAACTCCAAAAAAAGGCTTTTCAAAGTGCTCTTATAGCGACCTATTCGCTACTAACTTTGCAACATTGTTCAACTGGTTATTAAATGATTTAAACTCTGATATTTTTTAAAGTAAGTAGTACACATATACTACTTAATAAAATATCAAAGAAACCCATAAGGTTGTCTTTCTAAATTATATATACAATCGGTTAATACAAGGCAGTTTTGAAGTGCTCATATAGCGACATTTTTGGCTATAACCTTTTCCACTTTGTTCTACAAGTTCTATAACTTTTCAAACCACTTCCTCACTGTCGCGTGCACTACTATAAGTGTAGAGAAGAATCAAAATATATACATTCATAACATATTCATATATAACCATTTTAAGGAGTTTAAAACAAGGGATTTCGAAGAGCACTTATAGTGACCATTTCATTTCAAATAAGTTTACACACACTTCAACTTCACAAAGAATTACACTAAAATGTAAGCACAAAGTCTAGGCCACAATGCATGTTTTATAAGGTGATAGATGTGATAATACTACATATAAAATTGTTACTTTCTTTCCAAAACATGGGGGTTCAAAAGTGGTAACTTGCATTGCTCTTTACTTTCGTTATATTCAATCGCAACAAACACACACACACACAATATATATATATATATGTATGTATAATTTAGTGGTGAGTTAACTCACCCCAAAACTAAGTGAACATAAGAAAAAGCCACATATAACCACATGAACACTTCCTACCATCCAAACATGCAAAAGACAATACCTTTTCTTCCTTATGCTCCATGTCTAGCCTTGCCTCCACCATAATTGCTCACGGCCTAGCCTTAACTGTGCCGATTCTTCCATCTGCTTCCACATTTGAGTTATTTTTCCTTGTTTCCTTGATTTTCTAAGCTCTTTGCAAAAATTTGGGAGGATTTGGAGTTGGTTTGCTTTGAGTTTACGAGATTGATTACGGAAGAGAGAAGGGGATGAAGACTAGTTTTTGTGTTCATACTTTAGTGAATGATTTTATGAGCTAAGGTGTGTGTGTATATGAGTGTTAACAAGGGATAAACATGACCTCCAAACCTTCTTGGCTAGTAAAAAAACTTTCTCCTTCCTATATGCAAAAATTTACACCTCACTTCTGAAAAACAAATTTCTTTTTACTATTCCCAAAAATATCCCCCCCTTAATCACTTGCTAATCATTCACTATTCATATTTAGTTAACCATAGCGCATAAAATATTTTTAGCTGCTAATTAATTACACATTAATATATCAGGCAAAACCAAAATGTTCAAACAATATTTATTAAGTAAAAAGCCAATTATTGATAAAACGATTTTCGGTAACATTATCGATGTTTCTTTAAATATTTATTTTTGTAAATATCTTTCAAAAACAAGTTTATCATCATTAGTTATTAGTTAAAAAGGGGTTAAAAAGGTTACAAATCACTTTTATCATGTTAAATCCAAGATTCCGGGTCGTCGCAATCAGGTTTGGTATTATTTTGGAAATGGACTAGCTAAAGAAGTATGTGGCAGTGGTGGATTGTGAGAGGTCGTTTGTGATAACTGAAACTAACAATGGGCAAAGATTAGAGGTAAGTTGCTTGTTGGATGATGATGTGATGGTTAACTATTTGTACATTAGAAGTCCTATATAATGAGTTATCGTCGATGCTTGTATCTAGGGATTTTTCAAACATATTTGAGGAGGTGGCTACATTACCACCACATCAAGAGGTAGAGTTTTGTATTGATATGGTCAAGGATGTCAGAATATTCTTTATGTCTTTGAGGCGTATGGAATTAAAAGAGCAAAGGTAACTGGAGATACAAGTAAATGACCTATTGAGGTGAGGGTTCATTCATAGGAGTATATCCGAATAGGGGGCAACTGTAATATTCACTACTAAGGCGGATGGCTCTTTAAGGAGTTCCGTTGATTACTTTGAGTTGAATAAAGTGACAAAGAAGAGCAAGTACCTATTCCTAGTAGTGGAAAATAGGATGTAGGACAAATAATTCGTTTTTTTTTTGGCTAAAAAACGCGCGAAATTTTTTTTGGGCTGAAGTCCAAAAATCTTTATTTTATCAGTCGACCGCACATTATTTATTCCTCTTTACTTTCTTCTCCTTTTCCCTCATTTCTTCTCTTTCAAATCGTCGTGCAAATTATAATTCTGAGATGTCGTTGAGTAACCAGTACCGATTTGGAATTCTCATGTTTTTTTGTAGGCGAGTTCTCACTGTATGGTAATAAAGGTAAGTTTAGCCTAATTTTTTGATGTCGATTTGAATTTTATGCTTGATTTGGCTAGTTTTCTTCTCTTTTCTTATTATTTTACTATCATTTTGAAATTCTTAGACTATTTTCATGTAATACGTCTGATCTAGGTACAAGATTGGGAGGCAAAATCGGGTATGATTTCATTATGCTTGATGCTATGTCCATTTACCATTTTCAAACTGTTTGATGCTATAAAAATATTTTATATGCAATTTTATCATTTTCTACTATTGTTGTCTCGTGTACAGTGCATTTTATGCCTAACATAATTTATATTTAACTGCATGCTTATTCTTTTACATTTTACTTACCTTTTGCCTTTTTACTTCACTCTTTTTTTCTTTGGCAGGAATGTTGATGATAGTATTCTTGTACGGTTTTTACTTGATGAAAACAACTATCTATTCGACTTGACATGACTTGTTCTTTGATTGGTGTTAAAAATAGTATATGTGAACATTGACCGCATCTTACCCCTTATTCTATTGGCATATCCTATAGTTTGGAAAATAAGGTTATCACAGTTGATACCGATTCGGATTTGCATACCATACCATGCTTTCAAGTATACAAGAAAGGTTCTTATTTTGTTTTTACTGTTAAGTCAAGCATTTGTGCACTGGAGTTCAATTTGGGAAATAGTTTATCAATTACTTCTGATCATCAGAGTAGTTCAGTTTCTAGTAGTGTTTGAATATTAAATCTTATGGCGAGTCAAGTTCTTATTTGAAGTATATTATGAAGAAAAGATCTCAGTTAAATCTTGTGGACTTTATTGGTTATTGTTTCAATGGTGCTGAAGATTTTAGAGAGTTTCTTATGGCTTATCAAATAAAAGAAGGGCGTAAATTGATTTTTGTTAAGAATTGTCCAGAAACAATATATGTTATTTGTTCGTGGTTTAAAGAAGGTTGTAAGTTCACCATGAATGCCTTTTCAGATCCTGGACATCTTATTCGCTTTTTTTTATTAGGACTTACAAGTTTGAACATTCATGTGGTGCTGGGTTAAGAGATGTTAAGAAAGTTCATATAACTAGTAGATTTGTAAAATCTTTAATTATTGATCAAATTAGAGATGTCCTGATGAAGAAACCGAAAGACATTATTAATGATTTCAAAAGAGAATTTAATTTCACTCCTTCTTATTATTATGCATACACCGGGAAACAATTGGCGTTGAAGGAAATTTATGGAGATGATGCAATGTCGTACAATGATTTGAATTGGTATGTAGAGGCTATACAAAAAACTAATCCTGGAAGTTATGTTGCTTTGGATGTGGATTGGTCAACTAATCAATTTGAAAGAATTTTCATTAGGTTTAGTGCTTGTTTACTTGGATTTAGGCATTGCCGTCCCATGATATTTTTAGATGCGACATTTTTGAAGGGCCGACAAGGTGTTTTATTAGCTGCTACAGCAAAAAATGGCAATCAAGGTTTGACTTTTGATTTTTGTTCTGTTTTTTTGCTATGTGTTATTTAGTATATTGTTTTAGTTATGTAGTATAGTAACATTTGGTGATGTTGATATATCTTAGCACTCCATTGTCATTTTAACAATTATAAGTTGACTATATTGTTACTTTATATGAATTTATAATATTACATGAATTTAACATTTGATATTGTATTATATGTCATAGTTCTAGTATTTTTTAGCATTTGTTATTCTGTATATTATATGACTATACTATCAAACACATAATGTTATATTAATTTAGGATTAATCATATATATTCTTTTTCACTCTTGCCGTCATGTAAATATATGAAATTTTATGTTGTGAAAGTAATATACTTTACTAATATCAGTATACTATTTTCTTGTATTATCATTTGAAAAAAAACTACTGTTTTTTTAAGGTTTCTTTCCGCTTGCTATGGGAGTAGTTTCACATGAGAATGAGTCAAATTAGTCTTGGTTTTTGGAGCATTTAAAAGAGATGCTTAGTGAGGATCGCGAATTGGTTTTCATACCTGATAGCCAGTGGGGTTTGCTGTTAGGTGTTCCAAAAGTGTTTCCATCTCCTTTTCATAGCTATTGTACATTTCATATGGAGCAAAACATTGGTTCAGTAGTTAAAGCTTGCCAGGGCGATACTTCTATTGTTGATTTGTTTAAACTTTAGACTCGACCTTCAACTCCATATGATTTTGATCACTATTTGTTAAGGTTTAAAGAAATTGGTGGTGTTGCTACAATTAATTTTTTAAATGATAAATCTTTTGAACAATGGACTGATTTGTTTTTTCAAGGCAAGAGGTATGGAGAATATTCATCTAATGTGGCTGAAAGCTTTAACTCTTGGATTATGTATGATAGATTTATGCCTATTACATCTTGTCTAGATGGAATCCGGGTTAAAATGATGGAACAAATGGTGAAGAGGAGAGAAGAATATCATCAATGGACTACTACTTTATATCCGGTTATGGAGCAACGGTTGTCGCAATTAGTTAATGAAGGTTTTGGATGGGATAAATATAGGTCTTCGGAGAATGTTTTTGAAGTTAGATCTCCAATATCTCATCATGTCGATCTTGCAAAAAGATTGTGTACTTGTAACAGTGGAAAGTTACCGGTTTTCCGTGTGCACATGCCATCAAGTGTATGAATAGGTCAAGGCAGTCAGTATATGATTATGTGGATTATTATTTTACGGCTGATGCTTTTAGATCGAGTTATGCATATGCTATTAATCCAATTCCTAATGTTGTAAGCCAATTGTTAGCGGAGATGAAGTCATAATTAAACCGCCTTAAGAAATTCGAGGTGCTAGAAGACCTTCTACTAAAAGACATGGCGGTTTTTCTTATTCTCAGAGTAAGCGGAATAAATGGAGTAACTGCAATCAAGTTGGACATAACAAGAGAAACTGTCAAGCTTCAATGAAGATTTAAATTTGATTTTTTTTTTCTTTTTTTTCTGTCATTTTATTCTTTATATTTCTTTACTGTTTACTTATTTGATATAGTTATACTTTTTTAATTTCTGATACTAGTACATGTACTGTGATGATTGATTGTTTTAATAAGAAGTTTACTTTTCTGTGGATTTTTTGTGTTTTTTATTTGTTTATGGAGCATATTATTTTCATTTGTATGTGGTGAAAAAATATTGGTATGTTAGTATTAGATGCTTTCTGTTAATTGAGCAATTCATAAGAATAATGCTATTTGTATTTAGCTTTTTTATTTAGTATATAGTAGAAAGGTTGGCAAATTTGGTTATCGGTTATATATTAATAAACTCTGTGATGCTGCTCTAGAAAAATTATAGTAATAGATATCAATACAGTGTTGTTGTGAGCATTGACATTCAGGTCAAATAAACGAGTCTTCTTTTTTGTCTATGTTGGAAGCTGATGTATTGAAGTTGTTTATCTTCTATCTTTTTCTTTCTGTCTGTTTTCTTTCTTCTACTTTGATGTTTATAATTTACAAAGGTTCTTCCTTTGAATTTAATATCAAGTTACTAAAAGAAAATAGTGAGCCATCAATTCTTATTTACAAGATGTAATTAAAAGCATATACAGTCAATGAAAAAACTAGCATGAAATAAATTTCTGGCATCTTATAACATTGCATGGAATGCAAATTCCCAGCGCTGAAATAAAAGGATAGTAATATACAGATGAGATAATCATTTTCTACTTTTCTATAAGAGATGGAAGGAAAGATAATAACTGTTAAATATGGTAACTAGTAGATCTACATATACTACATGCTCAGGTCCTAAATCTTATTTACTCTACTTGGCTCTAGTTCTTCAAATTATTGATTAGCTGTTATTCCTTGAACACTTGAAAGAATTATCTATGTTGTTTTCTTATAAACGTGGTATAATTCAAGTACAAAAAATTGGTTGCAAATTCAATATAGCATTTTCCAACATTGATGTTCATTCATAAAACTTTCAGAGCAAGTATAATACTTTCAGAGAAAAATATAGATCAAGTAATTACATTTTTTCAATTAATAATACAAGACATTTTTAGCAAAAAAACAAACATTTAATAGATCGCACGTATAACAAGTTACAGCTTTGCAAGTAGTAACACTATTACACTTGAATTAGAAGTTCAGCAAAATATAAGTATCAATTCAACTATAGTTAGCACTTCATCCTTACTTCAGCTAATTCATATTTAACTACAATCAGTACTTCAACTTAAATTGAGGCAATTCAAATTTAACTACAAACATGACTTCTTCGAATTTTCCAAGTCTTCAACATTTCTTTTTTACTTTAGTTCTTTTTCTTCACTACTTTTTCAGCTTCTTCAGGAGTTGCATTTGTAAAGAAAGTCATGACGTTCCAACTTCTATGTGGATTATTTAGTATGTTATACACCATTTCAGCTTGCACGAGGTTGATATCTTTTTTGCTGTAATCGGTGGGAAGGTTTGAGTCTTTGACCAAATGTTGAATGAACTTCATGACATATAGAGCACAGTCATTCCTGTTGATTTAAAAAAGAAAAAACAACAAAAATGGTTTGTTAACTAGTAATCAATTTATGCTAATAATTTTATCATTACAGACAGTCTAAAAATATTTGTACATGGTAAGTATTTAATACTTGTGTTCTGTTAAAAGAACTGTACATCAGCTTGAGTAACATAGGCTGGAGACATAAGGACTTATATGGGTATTTATGATGTAGCTTTCAAATTAATAGAGTAAATGCTATGATTATTTAGCATACATTTCCTACTGTGAATTAATAACCATACATTTCCTACTGCATAATGATAATGCAACCTGTCACATTTTTCGGTTTATTGAACATTGCAATATTGCAATGCTATGATTATTTAGCATTTACGTGAAAATAAATACTTTAATACATTATACATTTTTACTGCTATTGCCATTTAGCACTTTTTTAACATACACTGTATCCCATCTTTTTTTTCTTTTTCTGATGCATTGAATATTATGGCAATGCAATTTTTAGTATAATAGATGTGTAGTTTACTTAAAGAAGATTAAAAACTTAATAATGCTTACGAGGAAAGGTCTTGCTGTGGACACCGTGGTTGCTTTATTGTCTTTGTATGGACTTCCTTATTTAAGATTTGGTTCTATCTCCACTTTTCTTGTAATATTTTTTCCATCTTTTTTCTCTGTTACAAAAAAAGAAAAAAATATAGTTAGATTTTTTTCAAATTATTTTTTGTTATAAAATATGGTCTTACAAGTAGCTGAGCTTGTTTGTAATGTTGATTTGATGTCGTTGTTGATCTTTTGGGCCTTAAAGAATCATAATGGCACAATTTGGTTGCAATCCAAGGTTAGCAATGTCCAATGATTGATGTAATGCAAGGGGAAAAATATCATTTCTGTAAATGAATCCATGACTATATTTTGTAATATAGGGTATACCAATGATTGGATTACATTTTCAGTGTCTGTTTGCAATGCATGCTGCAAATGAAAATTGAATATTAGTTTGTTTTTTCCATTATATTCAATTTCAAAGCAAAATAATATTGTTTACCGTCATGATTGTGCTGAAAGTGTAGTTATGTTCATATGTTGGTACATTTTCAACAAACCAATCAATAATCTGCATTAGAAAAAGAATGTTGGTTAAGCATATAGTAATAAAGTATTTTGAATTTTTTTTAAACATTTTATAATAAGTATACACTATGAGATATACACACACGGAGAGAGACAATGATAGATATATGCTACCATCTTTTAATAATTTCATATACTGTATTGAAAAATTAATATTTTGTAAGGTCTATGTTGTGTAATCAAAATATTTATAGTCATTGTAAATTTTCAGGCTAATATTATACATTTGGTACTAAAAATTTATTGATATTGTTTTTACTAACAAAAATATAAACAGAACAAAAAATAATATTAGTGGCGTGTTATTATAATTCAAATGTCATAGTGCTAGCGCTAGTTAGCATTTCCGAATGTCAAAATTTATTGATACTGTTAGCATTTTTAAATGTCATACCTGTCCATCTGTAAATTCTTCAAATAGCAAAGCTTCTAGCATGGACTGAACCACTGTTATCCCGCCTTTCTTACCATCATCTTTGTGCCATGCTACCATGCTATATAATTTGTAAATTTCAAATTATTATAAAATTATAACTCCAATGAAATTATTTAAGTTTTTACTGGATATGAAGTACTTACTTTGATGTGTCCTCGCATGCAAAAAAAGCTCTTATTATATCCTTCTTCCGTGTTTCTAGCATTTGAAAAATGTGAGTTTTTGCTATGTTTCTTTGACGATATTGCTTTCTTTCAGGTGAGTAGTTATCTACATCAACAAATTCTTCCTTCTCATCTTCATCATCCGTGTAAGTTTTTTCTTCATTTGTTTTGTTCTCCTTTGCATATTCTCCTTCATAATCTTTATCTTCTTTATTGTCTTCTTCACTGGTTTCTTCTTCATTTTCTCCGCTTTTGTTTTCACTCGCCTCATCATTTTCTTTACTGTCTTCTCTTTCATATATTTTTTTCCTTGTCTTCATTTTTTATTTGTTTAGTTTCTTTACGGTGGCCATCTTCGTTTTCTCCTCCTTCATCCTCATTTCGTGTTTTATCTTCCTTTTTTCCTTCTTGTTTTTTATTGTCATCTTCACTTTTCACTCTTTTGTTGTGGTACACTATCTCAAACTGATAATGAGGATCTACTTTTGCCTTTCTTTTTTTTCGATTTTAGTCTTTTAATCATTGAAGGGGGTGAGATATTTTTCAATCGCTGACTTCTTCTTTCATTCTTATCGTCTTGTTTATCTTCTTCTTTGTTTTCTTCTTCTTGTACTTCAAAATCCTGTGTGTTCAACAGCTTGAACGATGGAGGGATAATACTTTCAAAAGATTCATTTAGTTTTCTTTTTTGTTCCTCTTTCTCAAATTGTTGAATTTTTGATTTCAACAATTCGATTTCTTTCTCCATTACAGTTAAGTCCTTTTCCCTCTGTTTTCTTACTTGTTTTTCCTTCTCCATATCGCTTTTTGTTTGATCCAAATCGTTTTCCAAATATTTAATGTGGTAGCTTTGTGTTTGAATTTGTTTTTCTTTGTCACTCAATTCTGATTCTTCTTCGGCATCTGTTTCATTTTTTTGTTGTTTTGTTTCTATAATTGCCAATTGCAATTTGAAAGAATCAAGCAATAGCCTTTCTTTGGCTATTATATTTTTGAGTCCAATTGAGATCTGTATTCATTGTGCATCACATATTTTATTAGTACTAAAATTATGTAGCATTTTCTACTAATGATTATGTTTCAGTAACATGTAAATCTTTTTTGAATGTAAAAAATGAGAATATAAAATCATTCAAGATAACATTAACATCTTCCATAATTAATTGTAATAAACTAAGTAACAATTTCCTAAAATTCATATGCATAAATATCATAAATAAAGACGTGGAAAGAAAATATTTTGTGTTCTAACTTTGTTCACGGAATATTATGTTATAATGCTATCATCATCTACCATTTTTTTCCCATTTATATGTATGCTTGCATAATCTAGTGCACCAAAAAAATTGCTAACACTATATAGCATTTTTTTATATAATTTTATCATCATTTAGCATTTTTTTCCTATTTATATGTAAAAAATAAGTGACGGCCAATATTAGATGTATATACCTTTTTGCTTTCCACATTCTTTAAATAGTCTTTTGAGACTATGTTCTTCATCCCATTCAGCGACCATTTAGCAAATCTTGCTAAGTCCTTCGACCATTCCTTCCTTGGCTTTATTATGTCCATATGTTCACATAAAAATACTAATATATAAAAAACAAAATGTTATTTCATAATTTATTATAATATAGTAGAATATAAAATTATATCCTTACCAATGGTATCATCGAGCAACCTGACATATTCCTTGGTTTTTGCTTGAAAAAATTTAATGCTTTAATCAAAGAATAGTGAATGCTTAAAGGCCATGAAACTTGATTCATTTTTTCAAATCAACTGCATATTGGAGATATCCCTAACTTAACATTCTTTGATTGTCAGGAAAAAAAATGTAATGAAAGAAAGAATGATGATAAATTTTGGTAAATCGTTTTCTTGTTCTTGAATTTCTTTGTCTAGTTCTTTCTTTATCTTTTGAATAATAATATCTCTTGTTATATGGTCAATTATGCCAAAGTTTCTTAAAAAAAATTCTTGGCAGTTTTCTGGGGTGCTTTGAAAAAAAACCTTAGGAAGTGGAAAAATGTTTTTTCCTTTCATTGGTAAACCAAAAATTAAAGAAATGTCTGCTGTTGTTATCTTTAATTTTTTTTCCTCCCATATTAAAACACTCTTCTTCAACACAATAAGAGTCCATTAAATCATCTAAATTTTTTGAACATTTTCTAATGCTTTTGCTTCCTATATCACCCTCAAAGAAAGCATTAAAAAAGTTGTAGAAAGGTGTTTGTTCTAAAAAATTCAACTGATTTTCAGTAAAACCTTTTGTTTTTTTAATATTTTCAAGCATTTTAACCAAGGCGGATAAACTACACCTATACTGCATAGTTTCCTTATCTACTCTCTTTCTTCTGCATTTTTTTACCGTCCTCTGCTTGCAATGAAGATTTGTATTCTAAAAAATACAAATAAAGAAACAGTGTTAGCTATATTTATGCAAAATGATTTTGTAGACTTGCATAGTAAATAAATAATGATGCTACAATAAGCAAATATTTAATATCAATAAGCAATACATAAACCATGATGCTACAATGATTTAGCATTTCTTGTAACATTACAATATTTTTAACAAAGTAGATTAAGATGATAACT
Organism: Allium cepa; assembly: GCA_030765085.1. Lineage (NCBI taxonomy): Eukaryota > Viridiplantae > Streptophyta > Magnoliopsida > Asparagales > Amaryllidaceae > Allium > Allium cepa. Next base: position 291,711,247 of record CM060941.1, on the reverse strand, counting down.
AGTCTTAGCATTTTTACTAGATGCTAATTTCTTTAGCATTTTTGGAAATGATTGTAATTCATGCAATACTTGAACTTTAATGCTACGGTGATTTAGCATTTACTGTAACAATGGATTCTGTTTTCAAATTAAATTTAGATGATAAATAGTTTTAGCATTTTTACTAGATGCTAATTTATTTAGCATAATTAGAAATCAATTGAATTCATAAAATAGCTAAATCATAAAGCTACGGTATTTTAGCATATTGTTGTAACAGTGGATTTTGTTTCCAAAATAAACTAAGATGATAACTAGTCTTAGCATTTTCCTAAATGCTAATTTTTTGAGCATTTTTGGAAATGATTGTAACCAGCCTTAGCATTTTTATGGATGCTGATTTTTATTGGAAATGCTACAGTTATTTAACATTTCTGCATCATTAGATTATGTTTGCCTAATCGAATTAATATGATAACTAGTCTTAGAATTTTTACTAGATGCTAATTTATTTAGCATAGTTAGAAATGATTTTAATTCATAAAATAGCTATGCTATAATGTTTTATCATATTTTTATAATAATGGATTTTGTTTCCAAATTAAATTAAGATGACAACTAGTCTTGGCATTTTTCCTAAATGCTAGTTTCTTTAGCATTATTGGACATGATTGTAACTTGTTAACCCGCCTTTTTACCAGGCCATGGACATGCGGGATTAACATAACCGGTTGCACGTTCGCCAAGGCTAATGTACAATGGATCCAGTCGACTGGATGGATGGATGACGCAATGTGCTTAGGAGATGGAAATATGATTGGATAAAGATGAATCAACTATGGTTTGGGTCTAGGAAATATGGTTCGGCATTGGCAATCATTCGGCATTGAAGTACGTCCGGCATTCCTCCACTCGGCATTTGTACTCGGCATTGAAGTACGTCCGGCATTCCGTCACTCGGCATCCTCCACTCGGCATTTGTACTCGGCATTGAAGTACGTCCGGCATTCTTTCACTCGGCATTTGAACTCAGCATTAAAGTGCGCTCGGCACACCTCACCCCAGCATCGATCGGCATGCATCACTCAAATACCTCCTCCGACATTATTCTATCAGACTTCGTTCGGCATTCTTCCTCCAGACGCTTCGTTCGGCATGGAACGGGTCGGCATTGATGGCTCGGCATTACATGGCTCGGCATATGTGGACCGACCATAAACTCGGTGGGCCTGAATCACGCAAAGGCCCAACAACTCAGGATTTGCCTATAAATACAGCATGTGGGGGTTCAGAAAAGGGGATCCTGATTCTCTCTCCTGCTCTCTAACTTTCTATCCCCTAAGGCTAAGGCTAGCCTATCACTTTGTAACTGTAATCGATTGTTACAACAATAAAAAAGAAATTACTGGAGTGGACGTAGGCCAGAGTTAGCCGAACCACTATAAATTCCGTGTCTTTACCGCTTTCATTTTAATTTCTGTTATTCTTCATATTAAATATCCTCTACATACATCCTACCCGTGAACTGTGATTGTTGTTTGGTACTTTCACTTGGATTTGGGTGTTAGTGACCAATTTTGGCGCTAACATTTTGGTGCTTTCATTGAGAGTTGAACTCAGGAATTTTGGAGTTAGAAACTTGGATTTAAAAGAGCAATGGCTAGACCATCAGCAAGGAAACAAGTAATGGAAAGAAGCAATCAGGAGGGAAGTCAAGAGGCTTCCTCTGGAGATGGAGCAGGTGGAGCATCCATTTACATCACTAGAGAGGAAATGGAGGCGATGATGAAAAGACAAGAGGAGATGATGCAGACTCTTCTCAGACAATTTGCACAAACAGAAAATGCAGGAGCTCAGATCCGTGGAGCTGGATCAGAAGCACTCAACCAAGCAGAGGGAATAGCTCGGCAGGGGGCAACCCCCAATCAGGAAACAGCTATCAATCCAGATGGATCTAGACTTGGGGGCATACCACCAGGAAATGTTGGACCAACCCATGGAGGGATACCAGACGATGTTGTGCAACCCGACACCAACAAGAGTGCAGGAGTGCGAGATGAGGAGTATGTGCCAGAATTCCCTCATAAACTCGGGGGGCAGACCAGAGGCGAGGGACAAGGATTACATCTTGGGGGCAACGACAGACTAGCGGAGATGGTTAGACGGGCTATGAGAGGTGGATTGGTAAATAGAGACTTGGAGGATGTAAATAGGAGTCCCTATACTCCTACTATCAAGCAAGCTAGGAACCCACCCGAATTTAAGCTACCAAATTTGGAAATGTATAATGGGAAGGGGGATCCAACGGTTCATCTGACGAAATACATAAGGCATATGGAGGTACTGGGGGCATCGGATGAGGTCATGGCTCGATGCTTCCTATTGTATTTGATAGATATCGCAGCTATGTGGTTTAGACAGCTGGAGAATGGTTCTATCGGCACATGGACGGAGCTAATTGAGAGGTTTATGAGATAGTTTCGGGTCCACATAGTTAGACCCAAGAACGTGATGACTCTGACATCTATGAAACAATGGAAAGGGGAATCGCTCAGGGACTTCTTAACCAGATTCAACGCAGCGGTAGCCTAAGTGGATCGACCCGATCCGTCAATGGTTTTGATGGCAGCCGTCTCGGGAATCGTGGATAACTCGGATTTCAAAATATCATTGGAACGGGACCCACCGAGGGATCTCGGGGAGTTCTATCATGAGGAGGAAAGGTTCTTGAGACAGGGGGATGCGTAGGCTGAGAGAGTAGGGAGAGAGGCTGAAGCTTATGCAGTGAGGGGTGGAGGTCCATCCAGGGAGGATCTAAGTAAAGATGATAAAGGAAAAAGGAAAACGAATGAAAATGGTGGCACTTCGAAGAAACCTCGGAGGGAGTCAAAGTTTTCTTCTTACACAGATTTAACTGAGTCTCTAGAAAGGATTTACTTGGACACTCGAGGGCGGCTCCAATACCGAAGGCCAGCAAAGAGAGAGCCTTCAGAATACGAACGGACATCGGGAAAGCATTGCCTATTCCATGAGCTGGATGGGCACAACACAAACGACTTTAGGCATTTGAGGGATATCATTGAGGAGCATGTAAGGAATGGTCACCTACAGCAATATGTCAGGAATCGAACTACGGCAGGGGAGCAAGAGCAGCCACCACCTACCTCTAGCAATGGCGGCATTGTGTCTGGTCAACATCGGTTTACCATCAACTAAACAGGTTCATGGTTTTGGATAAGTAATAGAACTCAAAGTAATACGGCTAGGTCACTTACACACGTACGGGATTGAGGACGGTCCCTAGGCGTGCTCTGAGATAACTGAAAACCGTACTACTTGAGTCTATGAAATTCTGCTTTCTTTCTAGTTTTCTGCAAACTTTGGTTCTCTCTTTCGTATTTCGGACATTTACTTTTCTTTGGTATGGTTTTGGAGTTTGGATTGAACTCCCGATTTGGTTGGTTTTTCTTGGTTTCCCATTCTGGTTTGGATGTTTGATTTTTGATACGGATTTCTGGTTTTATATTTGGTTTTGGATCAATGTAATAAACAGTTCATGTTTTATAATTACTGCCCCGACCGGAGAGACGGGGCAATGGTCACAAGTTACGAGTCCCTTCGTTGGAGAGCGAAGAAATGGACTCGGGCAGAATATAAAAAGTCCTTGACCGGAGAGTCGAGGCCGGAGAATATAAAAAGTCCTTGACCGGAGAGTGGAGGCCGGAGAATATAAAAAGTCCTTGACCGGAGAGTGGAGGCCGGAGAATATAAAAAGTCCTTGACCGGAGAGTCGAGGCCGGAGAATATAAAAAGTCCTTGACCGGAGAGTCGAGGCCGGAGAATATCAAAATCCTTAGCCGGTTTGCTGAGGCCGGTGAATATCAAAGTCTTTGACCGGAGGGTCGAGGCCGGAGAACATACAAGCCCGTGATGGAAAAGTCAAGGCTGGAACAGGATAACACGACCCGGTGAGGTCTACAAAATCAAGATTAAGCCCGGAGAGGTCGTGGATTTGATAATATGGTTACAAAAAGGACGTGGACTTTGGATATCAGATTTGAGGCTATTCAAAACACACCTTCCAATAGCAAGGCATGTTTTGGGGGGCAAGTGTTAACCCGCCTTTTTACCAGGCCATGGACATGCGGGATTAACATAACCGGTTGCACGTTCGCCAAGGCTGGTGTACGATGGATCCAGTCGACTGGATGGATGGATGACGCAACGTGCTTAGGAGATGGAAATATGATTGGATAAAGATGAATCAACTATGGTTTGGGTCTAGGAAATATGGTTCGGCATTGAAGTACGTCCGGCATTCCTCCACTCGGCATTTGTACTCGGCATTGAAGTACGTCCGGCATTCCTTCACTCGGCATCCTCCACTCGGCATTTGTACTCGGCATTGAAGTACGTCCGACATTCCTCCACTCGGCATTTGTACTCGGCATTGAAGTACGTCCGACATTCTTTCACTCGGCATCTTCCACTCGGCATTTGAACTCAGCATTAAAGTGCGCTCGGCACACCTCACCCCAGCATCGATCGGTATGCATCACTCAAATGCCTCGTCCGACATTATTCTATCAGACTTCGTTCGGCATTCTTCCTCCAGACGCTTCGTTCGGCATGGAACGGGTCGGCATTGATGGCTCGGCATTACATGGCTCGGCATATGTGGACCGGCCATACACTCGGTGGGCCTGAATCACGCAAAGGCCCAACAACTCAGGATTTGCCTATAAATACAGCATGTGAGGGTTCAGAAAAGGGGATCCTGATTCTCTCTCCTGCTCTCTAACTTTCTATCCCCTAAGGCTAAGGCTAGCCTATCACTTTGTGACTGTAATCGATTGTTACAGCAATAAAAAAGAAATTACTGGAGTGGACGTAGGCCAGAGTTAGCCGAACAACTATAAATTCCGTGTCTTTACCGCTTTCATTTTAATTTCTGTTATTCTTCATATTAAATATCCTCTACATACATCCTACCCGTGAACTGTGATTGTTGTTTGGTACTTTCACTTGGATTTGTGTGTTAGTGACCAATTTTGGCGCTAACATAACTAGTCTTAGCATTTTTAACAGATGCTAATTTTTATTGGAAATGCTACAGTTATTTAGTACTTCTGTACCATTAGAATATGTTTTCCAAATCGAATTAATATGTTAAGTAGTTTTAGCATTTTTATTAAATCAATGATTAAAATCTAATAAATTAGTCAAATGCAACTAGTAGAAAACAAAGCAGGTTTAAAGTGATGAAAGTTAACAAAAATAACTTTGAGTGATCGGATTTGGTTACTAAAATACAGTGATTTCACCAATCTGAATTCAGATCAAATGAGTAACATAATCATTGTTGCTGAAGTCAGAAAATAATGATAAAACCACAGCATAAAATCACTAAGATTTCGAGAAAAACATTCAGTACACTACAGATTTTGACAATAAAGATAAAAACACAGCACAAAACGTTCGCTAGACAAAAAGGATGAATAATAATATAGCATTTCTTATAAAATAATTCTAAATCGACAATATATACAGAATAATTCAGTATTATACCTGTTTTTGTTTTTTCTTCTCCATTTCTCTCGTCTTCCTAGCCTTTGATGCAGCTAAAGATGATTTTGACGATACAATTTGGGATTTCGATTGCAGTGAAGAACTAGGAGACTGATTATTGGGCGACAGAGAAGATTTTGACCTAGTTTCCATTAGAATGTATGAACGATTCGATGAGTTTTTCGATTTGTCATTTTGAATGTGATTATCGATGTGAATTTGTTGTTTCTTTGGATTTTGGATGAAGAATTTGAAATGATTTCAGATGAAAACGACTGTAGAACCTTGATTTGGCAAAACCCTAGAGACGAAAACAATGTTAGGTGGTTAGTTTGAAAAGGCGGGTCCTTCGGTCCAAATAATTAAACTCGTGGCCTGGTAACATTTTTTTAATAAGTTTGTCCTTTTAACTAATTTCCTCTTCCTAGTATTAATGACTTGTTCGATCATTTCAATGGTGCGAAGGTGTTTTCTCAATTGGACTTAGAAACGAGGTTTCACCAACTAAGAGTGGCTAGGGAGAGTGTGCCGATTACAACATTTCTTGCTATCTAGATTTTATGACTGATTGGTTCATTCAGGCTAACCAAAATGTCGACATACTTTGTTATGTTAGCATTAGTACTTCTGTATGGTACAATTAGTACTTGTTCATGCATTTGTTCATTGATGATATTCTTATTAAATAAGTTCATGCATTTAAATAAAGGTTTGTCTTGCGTCCCTTCTGTACCATTGAATAGTTACTACAGTTATTTAGTAAGAATATTTTGTCTTGCGTTTGTCTTGCGTTAACTGTTAACTCTTACTTAGGGAAAGCCTTGATAAAACATCTACAGTATTCTACAGCTAACAGTTAGCATCTGTTAAAAATTACAGTAAGCCTTGATAAAACATCTACAGTATTCTACAGCTAACAGTTAGCATCCCTAAGTATACAGTATTCTACAGCTAACAGTTGCTAAATTATCTACAGTATCTAAAATAACTGTTACTACAGTTAACACCAACTAAGAGTTAACTAAGAGTTAAGGGATAGAATAGTTACTACAGTTATTTTGCTAAATTGGTTAACAGTGCTGCTTACTTAGGGAAAGCCTTGATAAAACATCTACAGTATCTAAAATAACTGTTACTACAGTTAACACCAATTAAATGTTGTTATTTACTACAGTTAACACCTAAAATTTGTCTTGCGTTCCCTTCTGTTTTACAAATGCTACAGTTCATTGATGATATTCTTATTAAATAGTCCTAAAATTTGTCTTGCGTTCCCTTCTGTACCATTGAACTTATTTAACAAATGCATGAACTTATTTAACAAATGCATGCTACAGTTATTTAGTACTTTTGTACCATTAGAATATGTTTTCCAAATTAGCATTAGTACTTCTGTACCATTAGTACTTCTGTATCATGGGATACTGTAGATGTTTTATCAAGGCTTTCCCTAAGTAAGCAGCACTGTTAACCAATTTAGCAAAGAAGAATTAGACTTTTGTTTAGGATGCGTGGTAAAAGTGCACATTTGTAGTACAAAGGAGGGGTTGAAGATTGCACTGGTGTTAGTCATTCAAAGTGGAAATGAGTAGTTGATGATATATATAGACGCCTATCTTAATAGACTGGGTGCGGTGTCAATGTAGAAGGGTAATATTATCGCATATACTAGTCGGCAGCTAAAACTGCATGAGGAAGTATCTGACTCATGATTTAGAGTTGGCGATGATAGTATTTGCTTTAAAGATTTGGAGACACTGTCTATTATGAGAGAGGTTCGAGTTATTCACAGATCATAAGTCGTTGAACTACCTCTTGTCCTATGACTTCGGCATTTCCTATGCTCCTGATAAAAGAAATGCAGTCTCTGATGCTATGGGTAGAAGACATCCTATCTTAGGGGCAATGTTCCTAGGGTGGAAGTAGCTTAAGTCTATTTCTACTTATGACCTCAGATCTCGATGTGAGCTAGAGCAGGAGATGTTATTTAGTTTCACTATCATACCTATTTTGATTGAGCAGATCAACACTAGTCAACGACGTGATGCTAGACTCATGGCTAAGATTAAGAGTGGAGTAGACTCTAAGGGTAAGAGGCAGTACAAACTTAACCAAGATGATTGGCTTCACAAGGATAGGAGATTATTTGTGGTTGATGTTATGTCCATAGGTTGAGAGATGAGGGCTATGAGAGTGGAACCATTCGAGATTGATTGTACATCCCGATGATAATAAATGTACCATAACGTGAGGTGGACATTATATTAAGAAGGGAGGAAGAAGGAAGCTGGGACATTCATCTCAAAATTCATGAACTATCAGCTGGTGAAAGATGAACAGAAGAAGGCAAGCGGTTTGATGCAACCACTTTAGATTCTCGGATGGAATGGGAACATACATCGGTGGACTTTTCAATGGATTGTCGAGGACTAGAGGAGGGTGCAATAACATTTGAGTCATAACCAATAGATTAACAAAAAATGCCTGATTTATACCCATAAAGTTAAATAGTACTACATCCAAATTAGCCGAGTTATATATAAAGATGGTTGTGTGGTTCCATGATGTGCCAAAAAGCATTGTGAGTAATCGAGACTCATTGTTCATTAAAGGGATTTAGCAGAGCTTACAAAAGGCGTCAAGGACATAGCTACATTTAAGTACAACTTACCACCCACAAACTCATGGGAAGCCCGAGAGGATGAATCGTATATTGGATGATCTCTTGCAAACTTGTATTCTTGACTTTGATGGCTTATGGGATGATCATTTACATTTAGTAGAGTTCACATACAACAACAGTAATCAGTCTAGCATCGATATGGCACCATTTGAGACATAATATGACCGACCATGCAACGATCCTTCATGTTAGTTGGAAGCGGGCAAAAAACTGATATTGGAGCCATATATGGATAGAGAGACATCAAAGAGGATCGTGATCATTCAACAACGAATGAAAGCTATATAGTGTAGACAAAAGAGCTACGTTGATAAGAGACATAGAAATTTACTACCCTTTGTCGACAATACGGTGTTTGTTAAGACCTCTTTGCTAAAGAATGCAGTTCAATTCGGTACTAAGGGGAAGTAGACAACAAACTTCATAGGTCATTTTTCAATATTTGAGAGGATTGTGTACCTCGCTTACATTTTCGACTTAGCTCAGAAGATGGCGGGTATGCACGATGTGTTCCACCTTTCTCATTTACTGAAGTTTGTGTATAGCTTATACATGACTGTTTCATCGGATCAGTTTGTCGATATCGAGATTGAACTAGAAGCTTCAAGACTTTGTTTGCCTATCTGTATTATTGGACATGATATGAAATAGCTTAGGAGGAAGATGGTTGTGTTGGTGATAGTTCAATGGAGTGGAAGTGAAGATGATTGCATGTAGAAGACGAGGTGAGCATGAGCACCACTTATCCAAAGCTTTTCACTTAGTAAGATTTGTGGATTGTACATATTGTTTGATGATAACAAATATTTGATTTTTTCCTTAGAGTGTGTTTCAATTTTAAAAAATAAATCATTTAGCACCTTTTATTTTCAGTTGACTTGTTTCAACCTATCATATATCAAACGCATTTGCATTTTATTTGTAAAATTTAACATATACTTATTATTATCAAAATAGAAACAATATAAGATACACCAATTAAATTTAGTTTGATATTAATAAATATATGTTGTATTTAATGTGTTTTTTTAGTGTTGTGTATTTACATGGTTCTAATTTCAGTCAAGAGATGTATTTGAATTGATTTGCATATCTCATTAGTTCAACGTAAATCTTCTATATATAATATAAAACACTGTCAAAATAAAGGTACAAGATGTCATTCTGACAAAAGGGAAAGAAATATCAATATTCAAACAAAAAGGGAAGAAATATCAATTTTAGTGATTCAAATAAGAGATTCTCTTTCAAAATATTTGTACCATACACTATCTATATGTTGAAAAAACTCTCAAATACAATAACCCATCGCATCACAAAATAACTTCCATACAACAAATATTTTTCTTCTCTTGCATCATTATAATCCAATCATCAAGTCACATAAATAAAGAGCTTGTCAACATCAAAGCACACGTTCATATATTATTATATTCGGTACCCAAGCAAAAGGAAGAAAAAAAACTTTGGTTTCAGATACAATCTTTAAAACACTTTATCAGAGACATCATCATCATCATCCAAGCATCATTAACCTTCAAACATAGTTTTCATAACCCAACCCTGCCGCGGTTGAACCGCGAATAACCCCGAGCCGTGGGGGTCAAAGGCCGGAAACTCAATCAAACCTCCTTCATGCAAGAACCTTGGTTCGACCTTTGAATTGACATTTTAACCCTTCATTTGAACCCTATTGAACCCTCTCATATGCGCAATTTTTTCGTTTCAAAATATGTTTTCAAATCTCCGTTCATTTTATGTTCGTAATTAGTGCAGCTAGTGTAATAAATTTTGTTTAATTTTTTATATTTGAATTAATGTGTGAATTATGAATTAATATCGTATATATTTATTGAAGATGTTGATTTATTGTGTACTTATGGTTGATACGTTGCATCTAAATGTATTAATTTTCAAAAAAAAATATGTGTGGTTCTTGACAGTTCGACCGGTCGAACCCTTGAAATCTCCAACCTTGAGTCCTCACGGTTTGATTCATGGTCCAGTTATGAAAACATTGCCTTCGAGATTAGCTGCACCCAGCAAGCTACAAACTCTCTGCATCCACATCATCTTCTCACAACAACATTCTAGCCTAGGATCTACACCAATACAATCAACGACTTTGATATTAATCAAAACTTCATCAACCGCATATCACTAATTTGTTCATCGCTCAGCAAACTCTAGTGAAAGTCAACATAACTTGTAATACTAAAAAAGGCTTCAGATTGAATACTTGGTTGCAACATTAGTTGTAGGAGAGAAATGATAATAGTAATAACTCAACCAGCATCAACGTATCATCATTAGGCCATTGATCTTATTCAGGCAATCACAAATTCGCTAGCGAACTTTGTTTTGATGCTGAACACAAGTGCACATGGACCCATATCATTTTTTAGCATTAGATTTCCAGATCTCTAGTCGTGGGCTTCTATAGGCAATGAGCTCGAGTTCCAAATAGCAAAGCGGAGGGAAAGAGTTTTAGCAATGCTTCTGGATCTGATTCAACAAACAGTCCCTAAATGGGAGCATCGAAATTCTGCCACAACAACTCTTGACACCAGCCGCTACAAACTCCAATGACGACGCGACCATCAAAACTAAACGCAACAATTGAAATCGCGAACAAATTAGGAAACCACGATGAATTTAGACCAAGCGACAGATTGATCTAGACTGTGACGACATAGGGGATACCTACATCTCCAACGTCATGACGTTACGAGTACTCAAGATCTGGGCATCTGGCAACATATGGTCTTATTAGAGGAAATCTTTGTGTTAGAGCTCAAGGTTTGAACCAGAGCTTATTAAAGAAGAAAGAAGAAGAAGGAGGCGATTCAACGAACACTTTGTTACCAAAAAAATTTACAACCACCGTCGATGATCTAGAGCACCGGGTGGTCAATGGTCAACATGGTTTAGAAGATCTACGAGATGCACACACTCTAGCACTATCTGTTGGGTTCAATCTTGATTAGGTGTGCTGTGCACAAGTTGATTTACAATTTATATATTCATGGGCTTGTACTTTAAGAATATGCTATGTAATCTGGTCATATGGATGTTGAATCAGTTGCCTCTTATCATGTATAAATAGGCAGTATAAGCCATCTGTAAATATACAAAGATTGAAATTTAATAAAATCTTTCCCTTTAATCTGTTGTTATTTTTTCTTCTTGTTTCTCTTTCCCTATCAACAGGCCCGGCCCTAGGGGTAGGCGAGCTAGGCAGCCGCCTAGGGCAACGGACGGGTAGGGGGCAACGGCGAAGGTGGTGATGAATATGATTCTGTAAAAATAGTTAAAATTAAATAATATCTACGTATAATTTAGACAATAATTGTGTTATATCTCAAGTGATTTGCACATTGCTTAATGTGACAAGTGATTAGGGTTCAATTCCTACTGTGTTAACTATTTTTAAATATCATTTTTTTTTCAAATCGGCTAGGGCAACGGTTTTGCTCGGGCCGGTCCTGCCTATCAACTGCTGTTTACACCTTTACTTCTTCTATCTCATTGTTTTTTCCCTTGAAAACCATTCTCTATGTTATCTGAAGCAAATTTGCATTATCAATCTCACTATCTTCCATACATCAACTACTATATGATAACTAGATCCATGGCAAAGAAATAAGATCATAACAAAGTGGTATCGAGCAGTCCGAAACTAGAGGCCAACTTGATCTCTTTGATGAAGAGAATATTGATCACACTGAAATCACTCCAGACCATTCACCTGGAGAGATAGGGCAAGAGAAAATCAGTTTAAAAACTGCTGTAGCCGTCAGAGATGTTCAAGTATCTATTCAAACATTGCAAGAAACAACCCATGATCTGCAAAAAGGCAACCAAGAACTCAATATAAAGATCGATAACCTCAGTGAGGTTCTCAACAATGTGGTTAAAGAACTGAAAGAAATCAAGAACCAACAAGACAACAAAAATAGTGAATCCAGTAGCCAACCATAACCCAAAACCACTCTTCCCTATGTGCCACCCTCACAAAGAATACAACAAAGAATCCATCAACAACCTCTTTAACATGAATAACCTTTCCACACTTATATTCCACCTCCAAGAAATACCACGGGAGTATTAACAAGCTCTCCAAACCATAACCTAAACTCTAATCAGACCCCAAAACTGCTTCAAAACACCATTATCAAATTGGAATTCCCTACTTACAATGGAGACAACAATGTAATGGAATGGATTAGCCAGGTAGAGCAACTTTCCCAGTATCATAACACACCAGAAATAGAGTGGGTACCCACTTGTTTTTTTTTTTCATCTAAAAAGAGAGGCACATTTATGGTTTGAGTGGCTTACAAAGAAGGTAAAGAATTATAAGCAATGGGTAATCTTCAAGGAAGAGTTAATTGTCAGGTTAGCACCATAGGATTTGCAGAGGCCTTATGGGGCAATGTCCAATATCAAGTAGTCAACCACTGTAAGAGCCCGCCTCACTAAATTTGAGGAGTTGTAGGGGGTGTGTCAGGCCCTATCCGACCAGTTCTTGCTTGAGAAATTCATTGATGGTCTCAAAGAGGCAATTAGATTTGATATCATGGCTTTACATCCAGTGGACTTCAAAGAGGCAGTAAGCCTGGCTAAGGTATTTGAATGGAAAAAGACAAGCAAGAAGAAAAGTAAACTTAGCAATTCAACAAGAAAAAAATTCCAAAATAAAAATATACATCCAGAAAGAAGTTATAAAGAAGCTCACGCTAAAGTTAAAGGATTGACCTCCCAAGAAATCATAGATAGGAGGAGAAAGAATCTATGTTATAGGTGTAATGAATAATGGCATCCTAGCCATTTGTGCAAAAACAAACAAGTATATATTGTTGAAGGCATTGTGCCACTTCATGAAGAAGGTGTGGAAATGCCAGAAGATGACACCATGGGAGATAATCAAAGATTGAATGAAGTACCTACCTTACCTACAGAAACGAAAGAAGAAACTTATGCCATCACGCTCAATGCTATGTGCAGTATCCCTACACTCTATACTATAAGAGTACAAGGCATAATTAATGGAAAACCTGTTACTGTACTTATAGATTCTAGGTCCACCCATTGTTTTATAAACACTGAACTATCAAGAAGGCTACAATTGAATGTTCAAGAACCTTTGGAATACCCGGTGCAAATAGCTAATGGGGATAAAATTCATGGCAAGGGTATTTGCAAGAGTGTCATATTTAAATGCCAAGGATGTACTATGCCCATTAACTTATTGGTGATACCACCAGAAAGATGTCAAGTTGTTCTCTGTGCACAATGGATGAAGGAATTAGGAAATGTATCCTTTAGTTTTTCAAAGTTACAAATTAAATTTCAATTTCAAGGTCAAACATATATTTGGCAGGGAATCAAAGATAGCAACAAGTTGATGAAAGATAAAGACATAACAAAAGAATGTACAATGGGAAAACTCACCTTGCTTTTGTACTCTAAAGAACTGCAAGGCTCTGCTAGCAATTGTTCTAATCAAAAATTCATCTCGAAGTTCAAGCCTTACTGCAACAGTTCCCTTTTGTTACAAGTGCCACCCCACCACAACCTCCAACAAGAAGTTGTGACCATAAAAATACCTCTTCTACCAAATGCTAAGCCAGTATGCCTCAGACCATACAGACACTCTTTTCATATCAAAAGTGAGTTGGAAAAACTTATTAAAGAAATGCTGGAGTCTGGAGTGATACAGCCTAGCACAAGTGAATATTCGTCTCTTGTGGTTATGGTCAGAAAAAAAAGATGGAACACGGAGAATGTATATCGATTATAGATCACTCAACAGCCATGCCATAAAAGATAAATTTCCTATCCCTTTAGTTGATGACTTGTTAGATGAGTTATATTGTTCAACTTACTTTTCTAAGCTTGATTTGAAGTCAAGGTACCATTAAGTTTGAATGCATCCCTATGATATTTATAAAACTGCATTTAAAACTCATGAGAAGCATTATGAATTTATTGAGATGCCCTTTGGGCTTTCAAATGCCCCATCAACATTTCAAGCTTTGATTAATAATGTTTTTAAACATATTTAAGGAAATTTATACTTGTGTTTTTTGATGATATACTAATTTACAGTCAGACTTGGTCCGAGCATATGTTGCACCTTAGTCTCACCTTTTAGGTATTGGAAAGTAACCAGTTGGTTATAAAGCTTTCAAAATGCTCTTTTGCAGTAACTCAGGTGGCTTATTGGGGACATATAATATCCAAAAATGGCATTGCAGTGGATCCAGACAAGGTGTAGGCCATCAAACAATGGCCTCAACCAAAAAATATTTAAGAGCATAAGAGGGCTTTTAGGTCTCACTGGTTACTATAGAAGATTTATAAGGAATTATGGAAGCATTGCTAAACCAATGACTAAACTCCTGAAAAAGAATGCGTTTGAATGGAATGAAAAGGCTACTGCAGCTTTCAAAAGGTTGAAACAATGTCTGATGGAGCCACCCATTCTTAGCATGCCAAATTTTAATTAAGATTTTTTCATTGAGTGTGATGCTAGTGGAGTGGGTTTAGGTGCAGTTTTAACACAAGATGGAAAACCCATAGCCTACCTCAGCCAAGCACTCAAGGGAAAGAATCAATTGCTATCTACATATGAGAAGGAGTTGCTTGCTTTAATTTTAACAACAAAAGAATGGTCACAATATATGATTGGTCGAAGGTTCATCATAAAAACTGACCATCAAAGTTTGAGGCATCTCTTATAACAAAGGCTATCAATAGGAATTCAAGGTAAATGGTTGGCCAAACTACATGGTTTTGACAACAAAGTTGAATATAAAAAAGAAAAAATAAACATTGTGGCAGATGCACTATCAAGACTACCAGAGGAACACAAATCGACCATAACCACGATGCACTTCTATGCTATATTAACTGTTGAGAGTAATTGGTTACAAGAATTAAAGAGTAGCATGCAGCAATCTGAAATATACCAAGACATACTATAGGGAATCAATGAAGGCAAGCACAACCCAGAAAAATATAAGATAGTTGATGGTCTCATTTTTTATAAAGGAAGAATTTATTTAGATTACAACAGCAAGAAAATCATTTCTACTATGCTACAGGAGTATCATTCTACTATACTGGATGGACATGTAGGCATCAAAAAGACTAAGCATCAACTCAAAAAAGTATTTTATTGGAAGGAAATGAAATCAGATGTAGAACAATTTGTCAAGGAGCGTGATACTTGTCAAAGGAGCAAACATGAAAACATACCGGTGCCCGGACTTTTGCAACCATTGCCTATTCCTGATAAGATTTGGAGTGAAGTTTCAATGGACTTTATTATTTGTCTCCCAAACAACAACAAATATCCCGCAATATATGTAGTGGTTGACAGACTTACCAAATATTCACATTTCTTTCCCTTAAAACACCCTAACACAGCTAAGGACATAGCAAAATCTTTTATGATGGGGTGTTCAAACTTCATGGTACAGCACAAAGCATAATTAGCAATAAAGATGCAATTTTTACTAGTACATTTTGGCAGGAGTTTTTAAATTACAGGGACGTACATTCAAATTAAGTTCAGCTTACCATCCCCAATATGATGGACAAACTGAGGCAGTCAACAAAATATTGGAAGGTTATCTACGATGTTTTGTTTGCCACATGCTGTTGGATGGTCACACTGGTTACCAGTAGTAGAATATTGGTACAATACTAGTTGGCATAGCTCTACAGACACTACACCCTTCTCTGGAGTATATGGAATCCCTCCACCAACTCTACTGTCATATGTTCTCCATACTGCTAAGGTACTACAAGTGGAACAAGAATTATTCTCCAGAGATATAGTGTTGTAGTTGTTAAAGGTCGGCCTAACTTTGACTCAAGAAGGAATTAAGAAGTTCATAGATGAAAATAGGATAGAAAGGAAGTTCAACGCAGGGGACTTGGTCTACCTCAAGTTACAATGATGTAGGCAAATTACAGTTAGTAACTCGAAATCAACAAAGCTTTCACCCAAGTTTTATGGGCCTTATCAAATCCTTCAAAGAATAGGCGAAGTATCTTACAAGTTGGAATTACCACCCGAAGCAAAATCCATCCTATTTTTTTATGTATCTCGGCTCAAAAGAAGGCATGGAAGAGGCGTAGTTATTCAACACAATGTTTTGACCTTCATTGAAGAAATAATAGAGGAATCTAAGGCAATTCTCGATAGAAGAATTTTTCCTAAAATAATAGGGTTGTGACACAAGTGCTTGTCAAATGGAAACAACGAACTGAACAATTTATAAAAATTCTCCAACAACCAATAACTGAATACATGACCTTTCTGGGTCGATATCCAAATCCATACCCAGTAACCAATAAGCAATAACTGAATCCATGACCTCTCTGGGTCGATATCCAAATCCAAGACCCAATAACGAACTGAACAATAACTGAATCCATGATCATACCTAATAACTGATATCCAAATCCATACCCAATAACGATAACTGATATCCAAATCCATACCCAATAACGAACTGGACAACGAACTGAACAAGAATCCATACGCAATAACCAATAACTGAATCCATGACCTCTCTGGGTCGATATCCAAATCCAGGACCACTCCGGGTCCATGTCCAAATCCTTGGCTGTTCATAGCCAATATCCAAATCCGTAACCTCTCTGGGTTCTTGCCAAGCGCAACCCGCACCTAACGACCTATGTCAACTAATGCCATGGTGCTCCGGGTTCAGTGTCCCTGAACGTTGACTAATGTTGTGGCTTAAGTCATAAGCCGAATCCTGGTCGCTCTGGATCCTTGCCTAACATAGTCCATACTCGACGACCTAAAATAGTAACCGATAGATAATATGGGGCCTATGTCTTAGGTCGAATCCTGCTCTCTTCGGACCCTTACCGAGCATAGTCCATGCTCGATGACCTTTTAGAAAAAGTCAACCAAAATCCAATCCGAAACGCAGATTCAAACCAAAAAACCAGAAATCCATATCAAAAGTCCAAATCAAGATCCAAATAAAAAATTAAGCATCCAAACCAAAATTCAAACCAGAAACAAAATAGGGAGTTCAAACCGAACTCCAAAACCAAAGTGGTAAAAGCAAGTGTCCAAACTAAAAATAAATAAAACCGATTTCACAAACCAAAGCGTCACGGTTTATCATCATCTCAGAGCAAGCCTAGGGGTTGTCTCCGTCCCCATACATGAGTAAGTAACTAGCCGTCTGCTTAGAGTTTGCTACTTATTTGAAGCCATCATGATTAGTTGATGACCAACCGACCACCATTCCTAGGCCTTGCGCCATCGTCGTTCAAGGTAGGCGGTGGTTGTTCCTGTCCCACCGCTGCATTTTGAGTTTCGACATATTATCGCAACTGACCATTCCTTACATGCTCCTTGATTATATCATTTAGATGTCGGCAGCTGTTAGTATCATGCCCGTCTAGGTCATGAAAGAGACAGTTCCTTCCTGATGCCCTTTCGCATTCTGAGGGCTCTCTCCTTGCCGGCCTTCGATAAGGAAGGCGATCCCGAGTATCCAAGAATATCTGCTCCAATGTTGCATTCAATCCTGTGTAAGTGGAGAACTTTGGATCTCCCCAACGCTTTCTCTTCCCTTTATCCTTGTCTTTACCCAAGCTTTCACCGGAGGGTATTCCATCCTTAACCATGTTTACTTCCTTGAATTCATAACCAAACAACATCCTTTTGTCGAAGAAATCTCTCAACTTCGTGAAAGAACTCCCCGAGATCCATTGGTGGATCTCGTATCAACGATACCTTAAAATCCAAGTTATCCTTGACTCTTGACACTACCGTCATCAAAACCATCGATGGATCTGACCGATCCACCGAAGAAACTGCTGCATTAAACCGAGTCAAGAAAGCCCTTAGAGATTCCCCTGTCCTTTGCTTCAGCGACGTTAGTGTCATTACATTCTTTGGCCTTTTAACATGAACCCGAAACTGCTTCAAAAACCTATCCATTAGCTATGTCCATGTTCGAATAGATCCCTCTTCCAACTTTCCGAACCACATAGCAGCTATATCAGTCAAGTACAGGGGAAACACCGGGCCGTAACCTCCACTGATGCCCTCGGCACTTCCATATGCCTTGTGTACCTCATCAAGTGGTCAGTGGAATCTATCTTACCATTGTATACTTCTAGAGCAAGCAGTTTGAAATTGGGTGGATTCCTAGCCATCCCATCCTAATGTTACAGGTAAACGGACTCTTATTTACTCTCTCCAAATCCCTATTTGTCAGAACTCCACGAATGGTTAGCCTGATAATGTCAGCCAATCCAGTGTTACTTACCAAGGGTTTCTCCTCATCCATATTTCCTACTCAGGGAAATTCTGGTGTATACTCATCGTCATGCATTCCTGTTGGCACCGGACTGTGCAGCATCATCTGGTATCACTTCATGGGTTGATCCAGCATTACCTGATTGCATGCCCCTCGAGTCTAGGTCCATCCAGATTGATAGTTGTTTGCTGATTGTGGGCTGCCACTGTTGAACCACTCCATCTACTTGTCGGTTGACTCCTTCTGATCCAGCTCCATGGACCTGAGCTCCTACAGTTTCTGCTTGTCCAAATTGTCTAAAAAGTGCCTACATCATTGCCTCTTGCCTTTTCATCAATTGCTCCGGCATGGAATTCATCATGACCTACGTCTTGTCCCTAGTGATGTAGATGGAGGCTTGATTAGCTCCAGAGAAAGTCTACTGACTTCCCTTTTGTTGACTTCTTTCCGTCCTCTATCTCCTGGCTGATTGTTTTGCCATAGTCTCCAGAATCCAAGTTCCTAAGCCTTTGAATCCAAACTCCAAGCTTCCGAATCCCTAAGTGCTAGCTTTCTCAGAGAAAGCATAAAGGTTAATTAATCAAAACTCATCTAATGATGCATGTTTATATATTTATTTTAAATTTTTTAAGGCAAATTGTAAATACTTTTTTTAATTTACTTAAAATTTTTAATTAAAAAAGTTTTGATTGATAAATAAATTAATGTAAACTATACATATAACCATGCATATTATAAAAAGTATTTATATTATAAATACTTTTTAAAATTATAAATACTTTTTTTGGTTATATTATAAAGGGGATTTTAGGCTCAAGGAAAAAGTTAGAGAAAAATTTCGTTTCAGGGACAAGAAGTTTGTTTTTTAGGCTGAAGGACACTTTTTAGTGTAAATCATAGAATGATAGTTGTAACTATCATTTTCAGTTTACACTAAAAAGTGTCCTTCAGACTAAAAAGCAAACTTGTTGTCCCTGAAACTAATTTTTTTTGCAACTTCTTCCTTGTGCCTATTTACCTGTATTATAAATTATAAATCTCAATATCTATATGCGGACATGTTAAATCATGTACACTATTTATATTGTACATGCACGCATATACATATGCGTATACGATACACATATTATATTATAAATTATAAATAGAAAACCAATACAAAACTTTATATTAAATTAAATTAAATATTGATTTTATTTAAAATAATTTTAGATAAGATCTAAATAAAATTAGGCTGCATAGGCCTAATAAGATCCAAATGGAATAATTTTTATGAAGTTTACCTATTTGCCCCACTACATGCTGCCCTGTTCCAACACACTAGAAGACGCATAGTGAATGGTAGCGGGGAGGGGCGATATAAGGAATCGATGTTTACCTTTGTGGATGTTTACGAAAACTTCATATATGCTTCTCACTATTGTCGTCCCTGGTCTTGATGAACCGACATATAGAATCAGTGTTTATTTGTAGCCATTGATTGAAGAGTTGAAAATATTATGGCATGAAGTATTTAATACATATGACGTTTTTAAAAAGAATTTTTATTTTTTTATTTTTGGGTCTTTGTTATGGACTATTGGAGATTTTTCGGCTTGTGCAATGCTTTTAAGTTAGAGTACAGTTGGTTGTCTAGCTTGTCTTTGTTGCATTGAAGAAACACGAGTATTTTCATTACCGAATGGAAATAAAATTACATGATTTGATTATCATCGAGGTTTTCTCCATGTTAATCATACTTTATAAGAGATAATTTTTTTTAGCTAATAGAGTAGGGGCTAGACAACAATCAACGATTTTTTGAAGTAAAGAAATATATGAACTTGTTAAGAAGTATTCAAAGATACATACAACTAAAGTACACACTGAAATTCCAAGTAAATTGATAATTCACAATTGGTACAAATAAAGTATATTTTAGGAGTTACCTTATTGGAAAGATCTCTTACATCGACATAATATTGACGTGATGCACAATGAAAAAAAAATGTGTTTGATAATGTATATAATACAAATTTGGATCTTAAGGGGAAAATTAAGGATGATCTAAATTCAAGACGTGAAATAGCAAAAATATGTAAATATCTTGAACTTCATATGAAGCCTAATGACAGTAAAAAAACTCAAAGCATGCTATGGGATAGACGGTATGAAATTAAAAATTGTGTTAAAGTGGATGAAAGGACTAAGATGTCCTAATGGGATTTCTTCTAATCTCTGTAGATGTGTTGACTTTAAAAGCAATAAACCGAGGGAGACAAAAAGTCACGATTGCCATGTCATGATGGAAAATTTCTTATCCATAGTTTTCAAAGAATTGTTGCCCTTAAAACTATGGAGTGTTATAACAGAATTAAGTCTGTTCTATGAAAAGCTTTGTTCGACTATGTTAGAAGTCGAGCGTATGCAGGAACATGAAGAGGGTATCCCTATACTGCTTTGCAAACTTGAGACAATATTTCTTCCAGAATTCTTTAATGTAATAGAGCATTTAACTGTTCATTTTCCATCTGAAGCGCTTCTTCGAGGTCCTGCCAATATGGATAGATGTGTCCATTTAAGAGGTGATATTGGATATCTGTAATATTAATTTCAATTTCAAATTTTAATTGAATTAAATTTGTAATAAGTACTTGAATCATTTGAAGAAAAAAGTTAGACAAAAAGCACGAGTTAAAGGTTCGATTTCAAATCAAATCTTGAAGAAGAAGTTCTATTCTATTTCTTTCATTATTTTAGTGACCATGTGAACTTATAATTTATAAGTGTTACTTGTAATGATGAAACCGCTGAACAAGATTCTTCTCAAGCAATGTAATCTATTTTTAGATAACATGGCTGACCTTTTGGAAAATGTATGAAACTATGCTTAGACGATGGAGATTACCATGTAGTACACACATACGTTCTTCATAATTATGCCGAAGTTGCACCATGCGTTAGATAATATTAAATAATAATTCTCGATATATGAATTTCCTAGTTCATATTTATTTCAATTATACTTATAGAGTATAATGCAATATATTATATATTTGCAGTATTTATCTCAGGAAAGAATTTGCAAATTGATTTTTAAACTACGCTTATGATCTAAGAAATTGTGTCGGTTATGAAGGATTAAAACATCTTGCGATAGGACCAAAAAGAAATGCCAGGACTTGTCCAATATTCTTTGTCAATGAATTTAAATTTAAAACCAAGGAATATGGCGCTGAAAAATTAACTTACAACAGCGGTGTATTTGTCAAAGACAGTGATGATCCAGATGAGCATATAAAAGATTTTTATGGTGTTTTAACACAGGTTTTAGAATTGACATAGTTTATACGGCCTGTAGAAAAAGTTTTTTTTATTCAGATGTAATTGGTTCGCAATGTTCCTGGTTGTGGGATCAACCTGCACAAAGCTTATTGAAATAAAACATACCTCGCATTGCTATGAGCATGATCCTTTCGTATTAGCCAAACAAACATTACAAATTTATTTTTCTCCAAATCCATTCTTAAAAGGAGATAAATAAGATTGGTCGGTTGTTCTTAAAACAAAGGCAAGATTTACATTTGACGGAAAAAATATTCCAGACGAAGCACTTATCAAGCAGATTTTGAGTCAAATAATGAAATAATAATAGTTAATGATCATATGGTTTAGGTCTTTTGAATGATGAATCAACTGTTTTAATAAAATAATTTGAGTGTACATAGGAAAATGATATAGAGTACGAGACCGAGTCTGAATTAGAAAATGACGTACACTAATTATTTATTATTGATGATGTAATGTATTTATGAGGCATATTTGTATCACTTGTTGTATAATTTATATTTTGAGTTTCCACTATTAATAATGATGATGATGATGATTATTCTGTGAACTATGTATTATTCTGTTTTATTAATTCCATGTATTTAGGAAACCTTGTTCCATTTTTGTAGTTTTAATGGAAGTTTTATATGATTATTAATCAGACATGTTTTCTAATAATAAAATGATATTATTTTTCAATATATGAAATGATATTTTTGTGGCAAATATTATATCTCATAGAAGCCCTTTCAGATCTCATTCTTCTTCTTCTCTCGCTGTTGGAGAGAGTGCTAGTGACTTAGCTGATCTATGCCCAAAGATGAGTATAACTCCCAAAACGGAATGGTGGGTGTGACGACCGGGATTTTGGAAATATTATTTTAATAAGCATTTAATATAATTACATAAAATACAAACTTATTATTTTAAAAATGAATAAAACTTTTGGGTCATTTGCCAATTTATATATATATATATATATATATATATATATGTATGTATATATATATGGGTATTTGTGTAGAAAACTATGGTCTGAAAATTTAAAATAAAGTCTTTCAAAAGTTTTTAAATTAAAATCTATCGTATTCAATTTAATTAATTCTCTACCTTATCAACATTTAATTTAAATATATGCATATGAATGAAATATAGATAATAATGTTTAAAATAAAATCAATATTATCAATATAAATATAAATATAAGTAATAAGATATATGAATATTAATTAAGTGTTGATGTTAAGCTTAAAATAGAAATAGAAATAAAAATATAAAGTAACTTCTATGGAATACATGTGTGAATGCAAGGTAAAAAGAAAAAAAATATCTACATACATATCAAATAGGATAAGTATGTAAGTTTGAAAGGAACATGGCATTAAATACAATCATCTCAAGCACATCATAAGGTCAATTCGCAACCTTTATAAATCATTTCATGTTCATAAAAATCTTGCCTGGTCAAGAAAAATCTTGGAATCAAGAAGAAAAAAAACAAACAATGTTGTACAGCAAAGCCTACCCCTGTAAAACCTGTTTTCTATATATGCATACCCCCCTTGTTCCAGTTCGTTCACAACATAGCAAATCAGGAAATAAGTAGGCATGTCATCTTACAACTAAAGCTTAATTAACAACTCAACTAAGAAAGAAGATTTAGGAAAATCAGGCTAGCAGTTTCAGAGAAAAACAAGTAGTTGCTCTCTGTTCAAACTCTTGTTACATGTGAGTATTCCAACCTGGTTTCCTCTGATTATGTTTGAAATGCCTGTGAATAACATCACTATTTAAATGTTTAAGTATATGATTCTGTGGCATGCTAATCTCTAAGGTAAGTTTGTTTGGTGAGTATATTTGTAAGTAAATCCCTATGTGTATATATGAACATATGGGTGTGAGCATTGCTATGTGTTTGGAGTTTTCTCTGATTTTGGTTCCAGGCTCAAGGTCAAATCAAAAATCATTTGCTCATGATCCAATCTTTGTTAAGACTTATGTCTTGAACAAAATATGATTGTTATACCATAGAATTTAGTTTAAAATTTTGTTCAAGTTAAAATAAATTTGTATATTTTCTGGAAAATAAAAACGACAGAGCAACCTTAAAATAAGCCAAAAATTAAATTATCATAATTGATGAATTCAGGGATATAAATCAAATACTTAAACTAAAACTTGATTTTCGAAATTAAGATCATGATTTTTAGTAAAGGGATTTGGGTGTGAATCTGCTTTGACCGGAAAATTGAGTTTGAGTAACTCCTGGCGATCTAGTTGATCTGGGGTGTCGTGATTATTCCTGGAGATAGAAGAGTGATCGGAGAATCAAGTAAGAATATTGGATGGGTGTTCAGATGATCGTGGAAGTGGTGGTGTTGGATTTTTAATCTGTAAACCTAGTTTTTGGCATAGTCGGGTTTTGGATTTGGTTCGTCTTCTCTGGTGCATCGAGTTCACCAGAACTCAGGGAGGTGGAAGCGTGGGGGTTGTCGAAGGCATGGCTAGAGCCGCTGGCACTCCGGTGGTTGGAGGAGCAAGAACGAGGGGTTTCCTGGATTCGATGGTTGTTCCAGTTTTGTGCCAGGTTGCTCGATTTTTTTTCGAGTGCGAATCGAAGTGGTGATGGTCGGAATCTTGAGTGAGGTTGGTCGCCGACTTGTGAGGATCATCGCTGATGGTCGAAAGCGACGGCATCGCTGGTACATGTGCACGGTGCACATTTTGACCTCTGATAAAGTTTTGGGTTGAAGCAGGGAAGTGGACTCGAGTTTTCTCAAGTAAAATTCAAGGATAGCTCGAAGATGTAGGCTGTGTGACTCGAAGATTTTTAGGTGTGGCTCGGGTCAAACTGTTGATTACAGGTTTTAAGCCTGTTAGTGTTTTGAATTTTGAAATGAATTTGAAATTTAAGGCAAGCTCTTAAATAAAGTTTTAAAACCCAGTTTAAAGTATGGTTTCAAATTAACTTTTGCATCCTAGTTTTAAAAATAAATAAAGTTTTGGAAATTTAAATTGTTTAAACAAGTTTGAATGTTTGAGATATATTTTTCCAATGGAATGTTTAAAACTTTGCTTATATAAAATTCTTTATGAAAGTTTCTTTAACATTAGATTTTAAATGTTTTATAAATTGAATTAAAATTTGGTTATAGTTTAAATTTGTTAATCATATTAAACCTTAAATTTGAAATGAAGTTTGGAAGCTGATTTTAAAATGAAATGTTTTAACTGCATATGTTAGTGAAATTAAGTCAGGATTTATCTTAAAATAATTTAGGTTTAATGATTAATGTTGATTAAGTCAGTTAATTAATTAATGATTTAGTATTAATTAATTCGTAATTATGGACTGTTAGCTGGTAAATTAAGGGTTAATTTGTTAAGTAATTAAGGTTTAAGTTAATTAAGGAATAATTAACTTGTAATTAAGAAAATCATTAATTGGATAAGGTTAGATTATTAGTTAATGATTTAAGATTAATTAAATTGTAATTAGCAATAATTAATTTAAGTTTAAGTTTGATTACTTAAGAGAGGTAATTAAAGAATTGTTAATAATTAAGGAAGATCATTAACTTGGGATTATTAAATAATTAATTAATGTGATTAATTTTAATAATTAATTAGATTAATTAATTAAAGATAATCATTTGTGGAAATTGTTAAGTATAATTATTTGATGTATAATTACTTAGTAAAGTAATTAGTGATGATAATTACAAGATGTAATTAATTATAAACTGGGATTTGTTTTGGGTTGGAATAGTTAAGAATAATTGATCTATGTGATCAATTAAAGTTTAATTACTTAATGTAATTAAAATTAATCAAGGAGGATTAATTAAGATGAATGATTATTGGATGATTAATTAATTGATTTGTAAATAATTAATAAGCAGGAGTTAAAAGTAATTAAAGTAATTGGTTAATTAAATTGTGGTTGATTGAATTAATTAGAGATGGTATGGTTGATTCATCTTGCTTATGAATGATTGAATGATATTGTGTGCCTTATATTAGATGATATCTATGGTAAGTGATGTGTGATGCTATGTGATAAAATATGTTGGGATCAACAGTGACATCATGTATTTAAAGTTGAATTGTTTTTCATTTTAAATAATTGGGATAAGATGACATTAGATTTGAAGAGACCGGAGTCGGGTACTAGTAAGTATCCGAAACCACTTCGATTCTTATAGATTGATTTGTGAAATCAATAGGCTGGGATGGAATGATCTAAGTGAATTGGACCATTTAATCTAAGTTTGGTACTTAGAAATTGATGTGTGAAATATGTGTTGTCTATAGCAAATTGTAAATTTGTAAAATTGATATAAGTTATCTCGGGTTTATATAAGTTGTATGTATTTGTATTCCATGTTAGATGGGTTTACTCACGCTGGTTTCCAGCCTGACCCGGGTGTTACTTTGGTGTAATGCTCGGGTCAGACTGAGTGTTACATATTTTCAGGTAAGGACGTTCTGGAGCTCAGGAGACGAGTTGGAAAGCGAGAATGTAAGGAGTGTTTCCGCTGTATTATATTGTTGTATATCTGAGACATGATGATTGTGTATATCCAGTAATTATGTATGTGTGTAACTCTGATGTATTAAAATGTAATTGACAGATACAGTATCCTTTTGTAAACTGATATTATTTGATATTATATTTTGATCCGCTGCGAATGTGAGAATCTGTGTTGCGTTTCTGTTTCTTCTTCTTCTACCTCTTTCTTCTTCTTCTAACTATCTGGAGATTTCGGGATCAGAAATTCCGGATTGTTACAGTTGGTATCAGAGCTGAAAGGTTAAGCGAGAACCTTGGCTCTGGTGGGATTACTCATTAAGGATAGGGTGAGTGATACCCTAAAATGAGTTGAGTGTATATATATTTATGAGAGCGTACTTGTTATTTTCTTATATAAAGATTTTAAATGATTTATATAAGAATATATTTGATATATTAAGCAATATTTATTTCAAATAAATATTAAGGTAATTGGTTATTAGATTATTGGAATTAAATTAAGTGGTAATAGGAATACAACCAAATTGAAATAAGTTTGAAACGGATTCAAACTGAAACTGAAAACTTGAATTGGCGAAGAGTTTCAAAATAAGATGATAATGGATGGTTTCAGATATGATAATCTTGGTTATTATCATAAATGATTGTTGTGTTTAATAATTAATGAGTAAGCAAAATGAAATGTTTTAAAGAAGTTAAACATTTGGGCAAGTATGACTCATAAATTGGAATTGAAGTTGATCTTAATTGTGGAGTTTTAAATCTGGGTCCAGAATTTGAAAATTTTGTTTCAAAATAATGAAAATAATAATAAATAATGTTATTTAATATTATTTGAATGATAGAGCTTGATTCAACAAGAGTCGTTTGAAAATTTAAAAGGAATTTGTTTGAATTTAAAATCAAAGGTGGTTTAAAGTTAAAAGTAACCAGGTGTGTAAAGGAAATAAATATGAAAAAAACTCTAAGGTTGAGTTTTGAATTTTCCTTGGAATGTGATGTAAAACCCAAAGTGAAGTAAGTGTTAAACTTAAGTGGGAAGTTAAATGGTTAATTTAATTGGGAGTTTGTGCGATCTCAAAATGGGTTTGAGATCTGTAAATTTGAAATGGATGAATGTTTTAAAATAAATTGGATGATATCATCCTATTGTTGTTAAAAATCTTTAAATTGCGAATTGGATTTGTTTAAATAAATGAGAAAGGAAGTGTGGTAATATATCTATTGTTGAGATAAAATTGGGTAATAAGTTGAATTTTTAGGATAAAAATTGTTTTGAATTCTTATTTGAACTTTGAAATTAGTAAGTAAAGATAATTTAAAATGGAATTTTGAGAATTGGACTTAGAATTAAACTGTTTAAAGATTTGGATTATTGATTTAAAACAATAGGGTTAATTTAATTTAAGGGGTTAAATCAACATTTGAAAATTTAGCTCGAATTTATATAATGCGAGATGGGTTAAAGTTGAAATTTAAATTTCATTAGTTCAAATTGAATTTAGTTTGAATTACTTAGAATTGAAGATGGCTAAGTACAAAATTCAAATGGAAAATTTGAATTGGATTAATTTGAAATAAAATCGAAGATTTAATGAGTTCAAATTCAAATAGGAATTGAAATGATTTGAAATTAAAGTGTATTCAATTTGAAAATTAGTCTAAATTAATTTGAATAATTTGGAATTGTAGTTAAAGTGAATATGTTTAAAATAAAATGGAATTTGGTTTGAAATTGGAAAGAAATTGAGGTTAATTCAACTTGAATTGGGAATAAATCAAGTTTAAGGGAAATTGAAGTTATTTAAATTGGAATTGAGTCAATTTAAATGGAAGTGGAAATTTAAATTGAATTGATGAGAATGGAGAATTGGAAATTGAATAGTTTGGCTCCAGACTATTTCAAATAAATTGTTTTAATATAAATCTATTTTTTCAAACTATTACTATACAACTTTTCTTTTTACACCTAAAACTATCTTATACTTGTTTTACAATTATTTTTGAAACTATTTAACAATTTTTTTCGACTGTTTTATAAACTAATTACTATTTTATAACTATTTTGCAAATTAATTACTATTTCACAACTATTTTGCAATTATCTAAAATTTCTGAAACTATTTAACTATTTTCCAACTATTTTACAATTAGTTAACTATTTTACAGCTATTTTGCGAACTAACAATTATTTTTCAACTAATTATCTATTTTTCAAATTTTCAAGCTATTTTCTAAATATAAACCGGTCGGATTTCAAACTGTTATTGATTAAATACACAATTGAAGTGATAATCCAATGGAACTGAAACAATTGTGATTATGTGGATAGAAATTAAAGGAAATGTGAATAGAAAGAGAAATTGATTTAGCTGATAATCAATGAAGATAAATACGTAGCATGTACGTATATTATTCTATTCGCATAGTGATTTGATTCAGATTCGAACACAGAATTTTGAGATAGTTATATCGATCTGAGTTGGAACTTTTCACTCGATTTTTGATGACGAACCTGGATATGGATTGTTGATTGGTTCTGGATATTCTCTATCATAGTTATGGTTATGCAAGGATAATGACGGTTTCTGACCAGGAAACTAGATCTGAGTCCGCACTAGGAAGTCGGGTGGACGATACTAGTTCGGAAGTGAAATTGTGTGACCGAATGAGCGATCAGATTGGTATAGCGTACGGATGATAGGTGTAAATTGTACGGATTTGAATGAAATCGATATTGGAAATTTGTGAATAAGAAATGTGAAATGATTTCTTTTGAAATGAAAGTATATTTTGTGAAATATACAATGGATAAAAGTGAAAACTGAATATTTTTATGATGATAAGTAAGATGGAAACAACTTTAAAAAAAAAGTAATCAAATTTGAATATTTGATTTTGAATAAACAAAGTTATATATCTTTGTTATATAAGATAAATCTCCCCTTGTTGAATCTATGGCCAGAAGGAAATGATTTTGAAAGTATTTGAAGTATAAAAAGGGTTTTATACAAGTTTGAAATGATCCAAAGATTTTTATCAAGGATTATATATATCTATATATAAAGGATCTTATGAGGATTTTGGAAAAAGGTTTTGGGAACCTTTGGATTTGCGAAGGCTTTTGATTTTTGGGTAAAATCAACATTGGAATTTAGAAAGCCTAGTTTGAGAATTATCGATTTTGGGATAATCGATTTTGAGAAAAGGAGATTTATATGAGATTCATACCGGTGTATGATTTGGAAGATACTATATGTGTATAGTATAAAGTGTTTTGAAAATGACTCTGGGAAAAAAGGCGCTCCCTTGAAATGAACTTCTTAGGAGTACCACAGGGTGGTACTGCCTTGAACCCTAAGGGGGGGTTCTAAAGTTGATCCTATGAGTAGTCCGGACAAAACTAGTTTCTGAGGATTATGAATAGTGTGTAGCAAAAGTCGAGGGCACTGATGCCTATAGAGGCATTTGGGTTATGCTGTGACGATAGTGTAACTCGATGTCACTGCGATTTACTGCAGACCATAGCGAAAGTCTATGTGCCGCTAAGAGCCAACAGTCTACGTTTGATTTTATATCGATAGACTGTGACCTATCGTAACATAGCGAAAGTCGTGTATGCTGCTGAGAGTCAACAGTCTGCGTTTGATTTTACATCGGTAGACTGCGACCTATGTGGGAGTGGAGAAGTTTCATTTTTGACAGCGAAAATCGAGGGCGCTGATGCCTACAGTTACATGGACTTTTGCCACGATGGCAACGTAACCCTGGAATGTAACTACGATCTGTTGTGGCTTCCATGGCGTAATCGAGGGGCGCGGAGTGCCTACAGTTACATGGACTTTTGCCACGATGGCAACGTAACCCTGGAATGTAACTACGATCTGTTGTGGCTTCCATGGCGTAATCGAGGGGCGCGGAGTGCCTACAGTTACATGGACTTTTGCTGTGATGGCAACGTAACCCAGGATGTAACTGCGACCTGATGGGGTGATGATTTCCATAGCATTCTCACCAAAGATATTTCCTCTATTTTCAAAAACTGTTTTCTATATTTTCAATAAAATTATTTTTCAAAATATTTTCACTGGATGTTGGAAACGGGTCTGCCAAGCACTTATAGATTTTCAATCGTACGCTTGATAAACGTATAACCGAATTTCTATGAGAACAAGAATAGACTTGTCAAAACATCGAGTTATAAAGTATTTGTATAGAAACTATTTTAGTAATATTATCTTGATTTTTAAAGTAGTTTAAAAATGATCAAAGAAAATTTATCTGATTTTAAGCATTTTAATAATTTTGGTTTCGTTCCTTTTCGAGGACGAAAAGATTCAAAGGGGGAAGGAATGTGACGACCCGGGATTTTGGCAATATTATTTTAATAAGCATTTAATCTAATTAAATAAAATACAAACTTATTATTTTAAAAATGAATAAAACTTTTGGGACATTTTCCAATTTTTTATACATACATGGGTATTTGTGTAGAAAACTATGGCCTGAAAATTTAAAATAAAGTCTTTAAAAAATGTTTAAATTAAAATCTATCTTATTCAATTTAATTAATTCTCTACCTTATTAACATTTAATTTAAATATATGCATATGAATGAAATATAGATAATAATGTTTAAAATAAAATTAATCTTATCAATATAAATATAAATATAAGTAATAAGATATATGAATATTAATTAAGTGTTGATGTTAAGCTTAAAATAGAAATAGAAATAAAAATATAAGGTAACTTCTATGGAATACATGTGTGAATGCAAGGTAAAAAGAAAAAAAAAATCTACATACATATCAAATAGGATAAGTATGTAAGCTTGAAAGGAAACATGGCATTAAATACAATCATCTCAAGCACATCATAAGGTCAATTTGCAACCTTTATAAATCATTTCATGTTCATAAAAATCTTGCCCGGTCAAGAAAAATCTTTGATTCAAGAAGAAAAAAAACAAACAATTTTGTACAGCAAAGCGTACCTCTATAAAACCTGTTTTCTATATATGCATACCCCCCTTGTTCCAGTTCATTCACAATATAGAAAATCAGGAAATAAGTAGGCATGTCATCTTACAACTAAAGCTTAATTAACAACTCAACTAAGCAAGAAGATTTAGGAAGATCAGGCTAGCAGTTTCAGAGAAAAACAAGTAGTTGCTCTCTGTTCAAACTCTTGTTACAGGTGAGTATTCCAACATGGTTTCCTTTGATTATGTTTGAAATGCCTGTAAATAACATCACTATTTAAATGTTTAAGTATATGATTCTGTGGCATGCTAAACTCTGAGGTAAGTTTGTTTGGTGAGTATATTTGTAAGTAAATCCCTGTGTGTATATATGAACATATGGGTGTGTGCATTGCTGTGTGTTTGGAATTTTCTCTGATTTTGGTTCCAGGCTTAAGATCAAATCAAAATTCATTTGCTCATGATCCAATCTTTGTTAAGACTTATGTCTTGAACAAAATACGATTGTTATACCATAGAATTTACTTTAAAATTTTGTTCAAGTTAAAATAAATTTGTATTTTTTCTGGAAAATAAAAACAACAGAGAAACCTTAAAATAAGTCAAAATTAAATTATCATGATTGATGAATTCAGGAATATAAATCAAATACTTAAACTAAAACTTGATTTTTGAAATTAAGATCATGATTTTTAGTAAAGGGATTTGGGTGTGAATCTGCTTTGACCAGAAAATTGAGTTTGATTAACTCCTGGCGATCTAGTTGATCTGGGGTGTCGTGATTATTCCTGGAGATGGAAGAGTGATCGGAGAATCAAGTAAGAATATTGGATGGGCGTTCAGATGATCGTGGAAGTGGCGATGTTGGATTTTTAATCTGTAAACCTAGTTTTTGGCATAGTCGGGTTTTGGATTTGGTTCGTCTTCTCTGGTGCATCGAGTTCACAAGAACTCAGGGAGGTGGAAGCGTGGGGGTTGTCTCAGGCGTGCTTGGAGCCGTTGGCACTCCGATGGCCGGAGCAGCAAGAACGAGGGGTTTCTAGGATTCGATGGTTGTTCCAGTTTTGTGCCAGGTTGCTCGATTTTGTTTTCGAGTGGGAATCGAAGTGGTGATGGTCGGAATCTTGAGTGAGGTTGGTCGCAGACTTGTGAGGATCATCGCTGATGGTCGGAAGCGGCGGCATCGCTGGTACATGTGCACGGTGCACATTTTGACCTCTGATGAAATTTTGGGTTGAAGCAGGGAAGTGGACTCGAGTTTTCTCGAGTAAAATTCAGGGATAGCTCGAAGATGTAGGGCGTGTGACTCGAAGATTTTTAGGTGTGGCTCGGGTCAAACCGTTGATTACAGGTTTTAAGCTTGTTAGTGTTTTAAATTTTGAAATGAATTTGAAATTTAAGGCAAGCTCTTAAATAAAGTTTTAAAACCCAGTTTAAAGTATGGTTTCAAATTAACTTTTTCATCCTAGTTTTAAAAATAAATAAAGTTTTGGAAATTTAAATTGTTTAAACAAGTTTGAATGTTTGAGATATATTTTTCCAATGAAATGTTTAAAACTTTACTTGTATAAAATTCTTTATGAAAGTTTCTTTAACATTAGATTTTAAATGTTTTATAAATTGAATTAAAATTTGGTTATAGTTTAAATTTGTTAATCATATTAAACCTTAAATTTGAAATGAAGTTTGGAAGTAGATTTTAAAATGAAATGTTTTAACTGCATATGTTAGTGAAATTAAGTCAGGATTTATCTTAAAATAATTTAGGTTTAGTGATTAATGTTGATTAATTCAGTTAATTAATTAATGATTTAGTATTAATTAATAAGTAATTATGGACTGTTAGTTGGTAAATTAAGGGTTAATTTGTTAAGTAATTAAGGTTTAAGTTAATTAAGGAATAATTAACTTGTAATTAAGAAAATCATTAATTGGATAAGGTTAGATTATTAGTTAATGATTTAAGATTAATTAAATTGTAATTAACAATAATTAATTTAAGTTTAAGTTTGATTACTTAAGAGAAGTAATTAAAGAATTGTTAATAGTTAAGGAAGATCATTAACTTGGGATTATTAAATAATTAATTAATATTATTAATTTTAATAATTAATTAGATTAATTAATTAAAGATAATCATTTGTGGAAATTGTTAAGTATAATTATTTAATGTATAATTACTTAGTGAAGTAATTAGTTATGATAATTACATGATGTAATTAATTATAAATTGGGATGTGTTTTGGGTTGGAATAGTTAAGAATAATTGATCTATGTGTTCAATTAAATTTTAATTACTTAATGTAATTAAAATTAATCAAGGAGGATTAATTAAGATGAATGATTATTGGATGATTAATTAATTGATTTGTAAATAATTAATAAGCAGGAGTTAAAAGTAATTAATGTAATTGGTTAATTAAATTGTGGTTAATTGAATTAATTAGAGATGGTATGGTTGATTCATCTTGCTTATGAATGATTGAATGATATTGTGTGCCTTATATTAGATGATATCTATGGTAAGTGATGTGTGATGCTATGTGATAAAATATGTTGGGATCAGCAGGACATCCTGTATGTAACGTCCCATCTTTTTGTACGCTTTAAATCGACGATAAACCATACAAGTCAGACTTAAACCATACAGAAGGGCGGATTGTTATGGGGTAAATAAAAAAAGTAGAAAAAGAAAAAAACAAAATAGAATCTTGCAGCGGAATGATAAAATATAACAATCAAATATACAGTTCATGAAGCTGTTTACAAAATATTCAATTATACTTATACAATACATATCAGAGTACACATACCAGAGAATAATAATTAATGCAGCGGAATTAAATGGTGCAGTGGAATAATATAGTAGATAATAGTACTACAAATCTTCATCTTCGTCCTCCAGAATAAAATCTTCAAATCCTGAAACGCTCGGACTGACCCGAGCGAATTGAAAGAACAAAACACTCGAGTCAGAACTAAAATATCTTATGTAAGTTAAAACAACAGGAATAAATATGAGTGGAACATCGTCATAGATGTTTACAGGATTTGACGTCTCCTATCCAGTGTCTAACGTGAGTGCAGCAACTTAAAAGATGCTCGAGATTCACATCTCCTAAGGATCCGTTAAACTATTTACTATGCAGTAATATTTCGCTATTATAATAGTGTCTAATAGTAAAATAGACTTACATTTTTCATAACATTAAGGGGTTACCCATATAGCCTTTAACACGTAATAGTCCCAGTAGTTTATCCAATATCATAGTCTCTCCTGATCGGGAAGCCACCAGAGGATACCACACGGGCTACGGGAGAAAACCAAACTCGTACAAGGCGCGATAAGGTAGGTGACACGGCACAACTAGGCAATGCCAGGGTAGATATACCAATTACGCTTTCGGGAGGCTGTTGCGCGTAGTGCGCAGCTACCGCCTACCTCGAGCCACACCCCCAAAAAATAAAATCAAAAGTGGCCACCGAATAAATCCAAAAGTCAAAGTATAATATCGAAGGGATGTGTCCGATCAAAGGTGCTACCTCATTAGCCCGTCGATCGCTCCTGTTTTAGCCACCTTATGCCAACTCACGGGAGTCGGGTCCACGTATTTACCTCAAAGGAAACCCCGCCACCATCCTACTTCATTCTGGAATCTCCACCGCGTACACGGTTGCTAAAGTGGTTTTTGGAGTTGGCAGAGAGTATGACAACTTCCGATCCCGGTCTCTTCAACAGCCAAACGTTATTATAACACTGCGCTCATTTTAAAATGATTATACTACAAAACCAGAATATAATATCCATTTCAAAACCATATAAATACGATATCATTTCTATTTTAAAACCAAATCAATATGATATCATTTTAAAGAAATCCCAAATCAATATAATATCATTTTTATTTCAAATATATCCCTTTTTCCAAAATCATAGCACTTTCAAATCATAATACCTTGAAATCCATAAATTTGAAACATAACTTCCAATGCTTAAATGGTTTACTATTAAATTACTTTATATAATAAATTAGCTTCTTTAATTTCGCAATCAATTCCAATACAGATTTAAATCCTCAAATAAGCCATTTCAAATTCCATATATTTCAAAGCTTTAATATTCAATGTTTCAAAACTAAATTTTATAATTCATATATATATACCAAATTTACTTTACTATTATTTAGTTTTGAAATATTTAATTAATAAATCTAGTATCCTTTAAATGAACTTCAAATTTCAACAATTTAATATTCCTCGATTAATTTAGACTTGATATATTCACTTAAATCACCTTAACCCCGAATTTTGTTGTAAAACCATATTCTTTTAAAATATAAATTTCAATATGTTCCAAAAGGATTCTTATTAAATATAATTCTTAATTAAATAAAATCTTAATCAATTTCAACTATCTTCTCAACCTTGATTTATAAAATCAATATAGACTCTATATTAAATATAACTTAAGTAAATACTTATCCATATTATATTTAATAAAATCAAACTTTATTTTATACTTTAAACAATTTTATACATAGCTTAAAACCAAGAATTTAACTATATATAAATAACATTTAAGTTACCCAAATCAATATCTCATAAAAACATATCCTTCTTTACAAAACCATAGAAAATCCTTTCAAAATATTTTTATAATAGACTACGGTGTCTGTATATAATTTTCTATCCTATGGTCAAGTGATACAGATATTTATCATTTCAATCCGTAATTTAAAATAAAAATACGGTTATGTATCATTTCAAACCGCAATTCCGAATGAAATAAGGATGCATAACAACTTGCAGTTTATAATAATATAATACAACATCTATTCATCCATCATAAAGTCATACATCCATCACAATCATCATCCCAAACAGTCAATCAATATCAATATATAACTCATAATATATAACAGGAAATTAACTGGCAGTTATATTCAAAAATAAATTAAATAGCGATTTAATTTAAATAAATGCAATTATCTGAGATGATGATTAAAAATATGTGGAAAAAGTCATAAATAAATGCATAATCACAACAAAAATTTAAATTAACAAACATAAGAAATTTTAAAAGTTGTGAGTGGGTTAAAACACTCACCTTTTGAATTTAAATCCAATTAAACCCAAAAATTTGACAGTCTTCAAATCCGTCCAAACAAGTGCCAAAATGTTTGGAAATCAAATACGAACCTAGCGGAAAAAACCACGCGTAAAACCGATTTCATACGTAAAAGTTATAGCATTTAAACGAACGTAATTTGAAATTGAAATAAAAGAAAACAAATAAACATCTACCAACCTTCCAACGCCACGTCACTTCTATCTCCTTACGCAAGTTACAGGGGAAACCCCAAACATCTTCGTTCGTTCGAATGGTACGAACGCCGCCAGTAGATTGACCGCGACACTTCCACTCAGCCCACGATCGCGCGCACCTGCTCGCCTCAGACGACCGCCCTACTCCGCCGACCCACGCGTGGCCAAGGTCATCACCGCGCATGAGACGCACCCAGTCGCCGTCGATTGCTTCTAGACCTAATCGAATTTTGTACGACGATCAAGCCGTCACTTAGATCTACGCACCCAGCCTAAATTTTGTCTGCCATTGAAATGCGGAGGTGAAAAAATTTGTACGCGCAGACAAATGAGAAATAGAGGTAGGCTAGGGTTTATAACAGGGTATTTATAGGCAATGTTGAAATAAAATAGATGGACCCGATTTATAAACGCGTTGAACGATGAATGGCCCGAAAAGCCCGTTCTGACTCCGGAACGAAATTGGCTCATCCCATATACCAAAATAGATGTTTTTAAATATTTTAAACGCAATGGAAAAATTGTCACGTCCAAATTCCATCGTATGAAGAAGTTATGTTAAAATCAATATTTTCCAAATTGATTTCAATTGATTTCAATTTAATTAATTTCAAGGCGTTTCAAGCTCGTACGATCAAACAACAAGCCCGATCGTTATGAAACTTGAAATTCTATGATAATTCACCATTACAGATCCGATGAAACTGGTTTCGTCGAAATCCGAGTCAGTGGCCAAAATGGCTATTTTTCCAGTTAATTAAATAAATTAAAAATTAATTAATTCATTAAATCAAACTTTCAATTAAATCTTATAATCGACAATTCTTATCATTTTTAATTCCTTAAACATTTACACTAATTTAAACAAATTTAACCGTCGATTTAAATTTATAAATTCTTCAATTTCATTAAATTCAACAATAATAAATTAAATTTTCAATAATTAAATTAAATTTACTTTTGATTTATTATTCTATTAATTCCATCTTATGGTATAATTATCATGATTTTCATCTTAGTGCGTTACAAATTTCCAATTTCATCTAATTTCAACCAACGTAGTAATTAATCTCATTAATTTGCGCAATTTGATTTCCAATTCTATTTAATAGGCTAAATAAAATATGTAAAACGTAATAATTGATATCATTCCTTTTTATTTCATTTATAAGTTTATTGCTTCCAACAAATGCTAACATTAGTTCCATAACACTAATTTATTTCATTTCCATTCATTATACACTAGTTTAGTAGTAAGTCAACATTTGAAATTATTAATTTACCATTTACATCTCATTATAAATTAATGCACACATAAATTTTCCAATTACAGTGTTTAACTTCCATTTCCATAAATTCAAAAATTATAAATTTACTTGATTTAACTTCAATCCTTTTTATCAAATCAATTATTATTCAATAAACAAAGATAACATTTGTTTTACCCTTTATTACATTAGTACGCTCAAATTTTCATCTTTCCTTTGTATTGACTACCCTATTTCCAGTTTTATTATTTCTACCAATATACACGCTAATTTGCGATTAACATTCTAAATTAATTCATTTACTTGGGTTCATACTTTCCATTATATCGATTACCACACTATGAATAAATTTACAATCCTAATTATTTCATTATTACATTCACTCTTTCCGTTATAATTCTTAAATATTTC
The DNA here is from genome assembly GCA_030765085.1 of Allium cepa. Classification (NCBI taxonomy): domain Eukaryota; kingdom Viridiplantae; phylum Streptophyta; class Magnoliopsida; order Asparagales; family Amaryllidaceae; genus Allium; species Allium cepa. The sequence goes on along the minus strand of CM060941.1, from coordinate 291,672,864 downwards.
TGCTTTTATTTAATTACCGTTAACTATACTACTATTATTCCATTAGCTAATGAAGTAATTATATTCGTTTCTTACATTTCAACCTCATAACCAATTATGACAGATTCCAATATCTCACCTGACTTTTCCTTTCAAAATTCCATTTATTAAGTTTTACATTAATACAACTTTATTTTCATTCCTTAAATTTACCCTTAAGTTTATGTTCTATTCGACTAATTATCATAACACTGAATAAAATTTACGTTATTCCAATTATTACCCAAATTTACATTAACGTAACATTAAATTCAGATTTATTGCAATTTCATTATTTATTATAATTACTTACATCATAAGAATTCATTTCTGTTACCCTAAATCAGACATTAATTCATATATTCATACAATACTTACATTTATTTACTTAATTTGCATTTATAACTAAGTCCTAACATTTAAATTTATTTTCATTAATTGGAATTTCTTTCCATTCATTTATTATTAAATTTAATTAGTATTGTGTACCTTGCATTAACATTATTGTCTAAATTTACAAGCAGTTACTATCAATCAATATTATTGCATTGGTTAATTAAATGCTTACCTTTAATTTCTTATTTTAAATTTTTATACTCAAGTGCAACAATTAACGCTATTTTTTTATTGGGATTTCACTCCAATTATCGAAAATTAACTTTTAAATTACCATTGCTACACTTCTTTTTAGCATTCATTTCATTTTAAATTATAATTTTTTTATTTCTTTCTAAATTTAATTACAAAGATCCTATTAAATTAACAAATTTATTTATTAAAATTTATGGTTCGTTACACTCTCCCCACTCAAAACTTTTCGTCCCCGAAAAGGAAAAGAAGGGAAAAGAGGAACTTATAAATCAATATATATTATTCAAAACATTATATTCATAACAATAAGTTTACAGAATTGGATAATTTAAATAAAATATATAGATTTATAAACAATTAAATCCCCTTTTTATTTAAATTTATAAAGTTGGGAAACCATTTATAAATTTTCTAAGTTCAAAGTTTACGGAAAATTTCGTCAGAGTCTCCTTTGTACGGAGAGGCTCGGAAGAAAATATAACATCATATATACATATATAACATATAATTCCCAAAATAATATATATCCCAACCAGGGAAAAATAATATAATAACACTATAAACCGTAATCCGAAAACGTACCTATTTGTCGGGCAATTAACGCTTAATTATGAAACCAAAAGCAGTAGCAATTGCTTCCATAACCTGTATTTCACTTATATAATCCAAAAAGAGTTAACAATTATATAAATGAAATATTTAAAGTGGTTTCAACCATAAACAAACAAATCAATACACAACAATCACTTGCAACAAGAAATACAATAATCACATAGAATCAAAACAAATCAAGCATTCATATCAAACAAAATAAATAGTTGTTCGGGTTTAAAACTTTAAATTGTATGGAATGAAAAATAAACTACTAAGTGCATCCTTTACTCAACAGTCTTAGGTGAAACTAAATAGATTGTTTATACCTCCAAACAAATTTAAAGTATCTTTTCCCAAACAACCATAAACCAAACAAACAACAAATCCAAACAATAAGTTAAGTTCATCCTTATTAATTTCATTTCATAACCTTTGTTGTTTGATTTCCTTTTTTTCTCATTTGATGATTTCTTTAAATTCACATTTATTTCTTGCAAATTTTCATTTTCATTTATTTATTTATTTGCATTACATTCATTCATTTCTCAATTTCATTTACTTAGCATCTCAATGCATTAACTTTACAATACATATCAGAGTACACATACCAGAGAGTAATAATTAATGCAGCGGAATTAAATGAATAATATAGTAGATAATAGTACTACAAATCTTCGTCTTCGTCCTCCAGAATAAAATCTTCAAATCCTGAAATGCTCGGAATGACCCGAGCGAATTGAAAGAACAAAACACTCGAGTCAGAGCTAAAATATCTTATGTAAGTTAAAACAACAGTAATAAATATACGGGATTTGACATCTCCTATCCAGTGTCTAACGTGAGTGCAGTAAATTAAAAGATGCTCGGGATTCACATCTCCTAAGGATCCGTTAAAATATTTACTATGTAGTAATATTTTGCTATTATAATAGTGACTAATAGTAAAATAAACTTACTTCTTTCATAGCATTAAGGGGTTACCCATATAGCCCTTAACATGTAATAGTCCCAGTAGTCCATCCAATATCATAGTCCCTCCTGATCGGGAAGCCACCAGAGGATACCACACGGGCTACGGGAGAAAACCAAACTCGTACAAGGCGCGATAGGGTAGGTGACACGGCACAACTAGGCAATGCCAGGGTAGATATACCAATTACGCTTCCGGACCGGTGGTAACGCGTAGCGCGCAGCTACCGTCCACCTCGAGCCACACTCCCAAAAAAGAAAATCAAAAGTGACCACCGAATAAATCCAAAAGTCAAAGTGTAATATGTAAGGGATGTGTCCGATCAAAGGTGCTACCTCATTAGCCCGTCGATCGCTCCTGTTTTAGCCACCTTCTGCCAACTCACAGGCGCCGGGTCCACGTATTTACCTCAAAGGAAACGCCGCGACCATCTTACTTCATTCTGGAAACTCCACCGCGTACACGGTTGTTAAAGTGGTTTTTGGAGTTGGCAGAGAGTATGACAACTTCCGATCCCGGTCTCTTCAACAACCAAACGTTATTATAACACCGCAGTCATTTTAAAATGATTATACTTCAAAACCAGAATATAATATCCATTTCAAAACCATATAAATACGATATCATTTCTATTTTAAAACCAAATCAATATGATATCATTTTAAAGAAATCCCAATTTGATATAATATCATTTTTATTTCAAATATATCCCTTTTTCCAAAATCATAGCACTTTCAAATCATAATACCTTGAAATCCAAAAATTTCAAACATAACTTCCAATGCTTAAATGGTTTACTATTAAATTACTTTATATAATAAATTAGCTTCTTTAATTTCGCAATCAATTCCAATACAGATTTAAATCCTCAAATAAACCATTTCAAATTTCATATATTTCAAAGCTTTAATATTCAATGTTTCAAAACAAAATTTTATAATTCATATATATATATATATATATATATACCAAATTTACTTTACTATTATTTAGTTTTGAAATATTTAATTAATAAATCCAGTATCCTTTAAATGAACTTCAAATTTCAACAATTTAATATTCCTCCATTAATTTAGACTTGATATATTCACTTAAATCACCTTAACCCCGAATTTTGTTGTTAAACCATATTCTTTTAAAATATAAATTTCAATAAGTTCCAAATGGATTCTTTTTAAATATAATTCTTAATTAAATAAAATCTCAATCAATTTCAACTATCTTCTCAACCTTGATTTATAAAATCAATATAAACTCTATATTAAATATAATTTAAGTAAATACTTATCCATATTATATTTAATAAAATCAAACTTTATTTTATACTTTAAACAATTTTATACATAGCTTAAAACCAAGAATTTAACTATATATAAAATAACATTTAAGTTACCCAAATCAATATCTCATAAAAACATATCTTTCTTTATAAAACCATAGAAAATCCTTTCAAAATATTTTTATATATAGACCACAGTGCCTGTGTATAATTTTCTATCCTATGGTCAAGTGATACGGATATTTATCATTTCAATCCGTAATTTAAAATAAAAATACGGTTATGTATCATTTCAAACCGCAATCCCGAATGAAATAAGGATGCATAACAACTTGCAGTTTATAATAATATAATACAACATCCATTCATCCATCATAAAGTCATACACCCATCACAATCATCATCCAAAAGAATCAATCAATATCAATATGTAACTGATAATATATAACAGGAAATTAACTGGCAGTTATATTCAAAAATAAATTAAATAGCGATCTAATTTAAATAAATGCAATTAATTGAGATGATGATTAAAAATATACGGAAAAATTCATAAATAAATGCATAAGCACAACAAAAATTTAAATTAACAAACATAAGAAATTTTAGAAGTTGTGAGTGGGTTAAAACACACACCTTTTGAATTTAAATTGAATTTAAATCCAATTTAAACCCAAAAATTTGACAGTCTTCAAATTCGTCCAAACCAGCGCTGAAATGTCCGAAAATCAAATACGAACCTAGCGGAGAAAACCTCGTTTAAAACCGATTTCATATGTAAAAGTTATAGCATTTAAAACGAACGTAATTTGAAATTGAAATAAAAGAAAACAAATAAACATCTACCAACCTTCCAATGCCACGTCACCTCTGTCTCCATACGCAAGCTACAGGGGAAACCCCAAACGTCTTCGTTCGTTCGAACGGTACGAATGCCGCCAGTAGATTGACCGCGACACTTCTTCTCAGCCCACGATCGCCCGCACCTGCTCGCCTCAGACGACCGCCCCTACTCCTCCGACCCACGCGTGGCCAAGGCCATCACCGTGCACGAGACGGACCTAACCACCGCCGTTTGCATCTACACCTACTCAAATTTTGTACGACGATCCAGCCGTCACTTCACCCAATAAACTATGCCGATGGGCTGCGTACGCTGCACTCCTCACCGTGGTACCATTGATTTGTCGATCAGTCGCAGTCATTTCGACAAAAATAAACGGGCGAGAATAAAAGCCTGAATTATAGTCAAACGAAAATCCAAAATGGAAAACGAATTGTAGATCTAAGATGCGTACATCGAGAGCTTCGATATATAATTTTTTTGAGGAGTTTGAAATTTCACTTTGGATTTTGAATTGCAGTTGGAATTGGTGTTTGTCTGCCATTGGAATGAGGAGGTGAAAGAAATTCTACACGCAGACAAATGAGAAATAGAGGTAGGCTAGGGTTTATAACATGGTATTTATAGGCAAGGTTGAAATAGAATAGATGGACCCGATTTATAAACGCGATGAACGATGAATGGCCCGGAAAGCCCGTTCTGACTGCGGAATGAAATTGGGTCATCCCATATACCAAAATAGATGTTTTTAAATATTTTAAACGCAATGGAAAAAGTTTCAAGTCCAAATTCCATCGTATGAAGAAGTTACGTTAAAATCAATATTTTCCAAATTGATTTCAATTGATCTCAATTTAATTAATTTCAAGGCGTTTCAAGCTCGTACGATCAAACGACAAGCCCGATCCTTATGAAACTTGAAATCTTACAATAATTCACCATTACGGATCTGATGAAACTAGTTTCGTCGAAATTCGAGTCAGTGGCCAAAATGGCTATTTTTCCAGTTACTTAAATTAAAAATTAATTAATTCATTAAATCAAACTTTCAATTTAAGTCTTATAATCGATAATTCTTATCATTTTTAATTCCTAAACATTTACACTAATTTAAACAAATTTAACTGTCGATTTAAAATTTATAAATTCTTCAATTTCATTAAATTCAACAATTATAAATTAAATTTCCAATAATTAAATTTAGTTTACTTTCCATTTATTATTCTATCAATTCCACCTTGTAGTATAATTATCATGATTTTCATCTTAGTGCGTTACAAGTTTCCAACTTCATCTAATTTCAACCAAGGTAGTAATTAATCTCATTAATTTGCACAATTTGATTTCCAATTCTATTTAATAGGCTAAATAACATATGTAACATGTAATAATTGGTACCATTCCTTTTTATTTCATTTATAAGTTTATTACTTCCAACAAATGCTACCATTAGTTCCATAACACTAATTTATTTCATTTCCATTCATTATACACTAGTTTAGTAGTAAGTCAATATTTTAAATTATTAATTTACCATTTACATCTCATTATAAATTAATGCACATATAAATTTTCCAATTACAGTGTTTAACTTCCATTTCCATAAATTCAAAAATTATAAATTTACTTGGTTTAACTTCAATCCTTTTTATCAAATCAATTATTATTCAATAAACAAAGATAACATTTGTTTTACCCTTTATTACATTAGTACGCTCAAATTATCATCTATCCTTTGTATTGACTACCCTATTTCCATTTTTATTATTTCTACCAATATACACGCTAATTTGCGATTAACATTCTAAATTAATTCACTTACTTGGGTTCATACTTTCCATTATATCGGTTACTACACTATGAATAAAGTTACAATCCTAATTATTTCATTATTACATTCACCCTTTCTGTTACAATTCTTAAATACTTCTGCTTTTATTTAATTATCGTTAACTATACTATTATTATTCCATTAGCTAACGAAGTAATTACATTCGTTTCTTACATTTCAACCTCATAACCAATTATGACAGATTCCAATATCTCACCTGACATTTCCTTTCAAATTTCCATTTATTAAGTTTTACATTAATACAACTTTATTTTCATTCCTTAAATTTACCCTTAAGTTTATGCTCTGTTCGACTAATTATCATAACACTGAATAAAATTTACGTTATTCCAATTACTATCCAAATCTACATTAACGTAACATTAAATTCAGATTTATTGCAATTTCATTATTTATTATAATTACTTACATCATATGAATTCATTCTATTACCCTAAATAAGACATTAATTCATATATTCATACAATACTTACATTTATTTACTTAATTTGCATTTATAACTAAGTCCTAACATTTAAATTTATTTTCATTAATTGGAATTTCCTTCCATTCATTTATTATTAACTTTAATTAGTATTGTGTACCTTGAATTAACATTATTGTCTAAATTTACAAGGAGTTACTATCAATCAATAAATTATTGCATTAGTTAATTAAATGCTTACCTTTAATTTCTTATTTTAAATTTTTATACTCAAGTGCAACAATTAACACTATTTCTTTATTGAGATTTCACTCCAATTATCAAAAATTAACTTTTAGATTACCATTGCTACACTTCTTTTTAGCATTCATTTCATTTTAAATTATAAAAACTTTATTTCTTTCTAAATTTAATTATAAAGATCCAATTAAATTAACCAATTTATTTATTAAAATTTACGGGTCGTTACACATTATTTAAAGTTGAATTGTTTTTCATTTTAAATAATTGGGATAATATGACATTGGATTCGAAGAGACGGGTGTCGGGTATTAGTAAGTATCTGAAACCACTTCGATTCTTTATAGATTGATTTGTGAAATCAATAGGCTGGGATGGAATGATCTAAGTGAATTGGACCATTTAATCTAAGTTTGGTACTTAGAAATTAATGTGTGAAATATGTGTTGTCTATAGCAAATTGTAAATTTGTAAAGTTAATATAAGTTACCCCGGGTTTATATAAGCTGTATGTATTTGTATTCCATGTTAGATGGGTTTACTCACGTTGGTTTCCAGCCTGACCCGGGTGTTACTTTGGTGTAATGCTCGGGTCAGACCGAGTGTTACAGATTTTCAGGTAAGGACGTTCTGGAGCTCAGGAGACGAGTTGGAAAGCAAGAACGTAAGGAGTGTTTCCGCTGTATTATATTGTTGTATATCTGAGACATGATAATTGTGTATATCCAGTAATTATGTATGTGTGTAACTCTGATGTATTAAAATGTAATTGACAAATACAGTATCCTTTTGTAAACCAATATTATTTGATATTATATTTTGATCCACTGCGAATGTGAGAATCTGTATTGTGTTTCTATTTCTTCTTCTACCTCTTTCTTCTTCTTCTAACTATCTGGAGTTTTCGGGATCAGAAATTCCGAGTCGTTACAGTGGGTATCAAATTTATTGCAACATTATTAATATTTAGTGCATTTATATTATTTATGATTTATTAAATGTCTACATCAAAATTAATACAAGGATTTTAAGCTGGAGCCTTCCAGTTATATTCTAGACGTCTCTAGAAAGGCGTACATGAGTCGGATGTCTGGATGTTGGTTGATATGTGATGAAATCCCACCATATATTAAGAATGCTATATGAACCGACTTGTTGGTAAGTATAAATTTATAATTCATTTGAGAATGACATATTTGATCTTTGAAAATTAATATACTATGTTTAATTCATTTTAATTTCAATGTGCAGAGTGCGGTTGTTGTAGACAAGGAAGATCAATAGCTGTTTAGAAACTAATGAAATAAGAAAATGAGAAAAACTACAGGGACACCCTCTCAGATGCAAAACACAAAAATAAAAAACCCGATTGGATGAGTGCTAATGTTTAGGCTAATTTTCTTGAGCACTGAGACATTCCTGTCACAAAAGTAAGTTTTCTAGTTTCATATATGTATTATAATTTGTTTAAAGTTTGTGTAGTAATTGCATTAATTTAGTCAATCATATATTTAAGTAGTTACAGACGGTAAATATAATTTTGATGTTAAATTTATAGGAAGTATCTGCACGAAACTCGGCAAACTGAAATAAAAATCATGTTAGACAACACGACGGATCAAAATCCTTTCAACAATATCGGAAGAAAATGATAAATTTATAAATTGCAATAATAAATGCTTATAACATTGTTTAATCTTATATATACACATTGTTTAATCATATATAATTTCAAGCGAAAGAGAAGGGTCGCGAGCCTATATACGTGGAGGTCTTCACTTGGACTCACGCCATCGAGTAGATCAATGAAGATGGCTTAGTTACGTTTACTTGGACATACCTTAAATCTCAAGCTATAATGATAAACATGTTTTAATTTTTCTCTTATTTCACATAACATAAATTGTAAATTGAATATTTATCGTGAAAAAAATTCTATTTCTAATCGTAGGAAAGATTTGAAATGAAGCGACCTCGAGTGCTGGAGGCGACCGATAGAGAGAATTTGAATGCTGAGGAGGAGGACATGATTTTTGATGCTGTGAACGATAGACCGACGCGAAATATCTGATACAGTTATCGTAATTAGAATGTAATGTTTATTGAGTCTAACTACTTCGTTAGCTAATTTATAAAATTTATTTGATATTATATATAAATTATAACTAGCTATTAACTAATTTACAAGCGAGGATTTCTCAAGTCGATTATAGGAAATACATGCCGATGAGGAGATAACACAGCAGAGAGCTCAGGTAGCAAAGTTGAGTGATTGACGGAGGAGTGAAGGATCGACTATGCTGGTAGAATAGCGGATTGCGTCATACATGGTAGAGAACGAAACGTTTCCTTCCTAAGGGTCGGGAAATGATGATTAGTAGGTATGGTTGTGTTTTTTGATGGATATTGATTGATTTGGCTTGCACTTATTTGATATATGTTAATGGATTTGATACTTGTTTGATGGTTGTATTGTTTGTGAATGTTTGATGATTAAAGTTGGGGTTTTTATGGATGTTTGATGATTGTGTTGTTCGATGGAAATGAGGATTTGTAGGTAGATTGTGTTGTTTGATGGTTTTGTGTGATATGTATGATAATACACGATGTATATGTTTATACTTGTGAAATTGGGTTTATATGTGTTATATATGAGGTGGATAGACAGAAGAATATATATATATATATGTGTGTGTGTGTGTGTGTGTGTGTGTGTGTGTGTGTGTGTATGTGTGTGTGGTTTGATGGTTAAAATAACAGCCGTTTTATAAAACAGAGCTTTCCGGTTACCGACGGATAGCGTCAGCCAATATGTTACAGGTTACCGACGGCTAGTGACAACCCAATTGTTCATTCGTGATGCACAGAACTATGATACATGTCCATAGGTTATTGACAGCTAGCGACGTCTATATTTCTTATCAGCCGTTGAAAAGTAATGGACAAGGCCGTCGCTAAGGCCATCGCTCCTTCTTTGATCAACGATTAAAAAAGCAACGACTTGTACCATCGGTTGGCGTGGCTAGCGACGGTCGTCGACGACTATTAGCCGTCGCTAAATAGTGTGTCTTGTAGTGACAATTCATTTACCCCAACTCTGAATTATTTGAATGTCAAAAATTAGTAGGGTTTGGTGAAATTATTGACATATTTAGATAATAAACATTTTAAATTTATCGATATGGAGAGGGTGGCTCTTATTTACACCTTTTCATTGTTTGCATGCATGTAAAATGTTGGTTATGGCATGAGACTGACCTTTCCTTGAATTATTGTATTTGATAATTTTATATATATGATACTTGTTTGGATTGGTGAATTACCTTGTAAGAAGGAAATTATTTATAATAGCCAAAAGTTGAAAATTTACAAACATCTTTAATAATAGTTGTAATACCTTTAGTGTCTCACTTTTTTGGTATCAACGTGAACCTGTGTAGTTAATGCCCCGCTATTACCCCGCTATATCTCATAGCGGATTTCAACCGTTACGATTCTTCCATGTAGCCCCAAAACATAGTCTTTCCGCTTTAAGCTCCGCTATTTCCGCTATATCCCGTTATTCCCGCTATATTCCGCTATTTCCGCTATAAACTTCTTTAATAAAATGAATTGAAAAAGTGTATTTATACATTATAAAAATTATGAAACTAATTTATTTGATTTAATTTTTAATATATTTTTAGAAATGAAAATACTCTAATATTCTACTAATTCAATTATGTTATATAACAGTTTTACGTTTATTTAAAGTATATTCGCACACGTTTTTATTTAAAATTATTTATGTATTAATTATAATTCAATTGAATGATAATTTTTCATTTAATTGCCATTTATATAATTTGTAAAAATATTAAGTACGAGTTTTATATGCTATTTTAGAGCCATCCGCTATATCCTGCTATATCCTCGTTGTATCCCCGCTGTGACTTTTTGCACCACCACCGCTTTGAATCTGCCGAGCGCATTAACTGCACAGACGTGAACTATAAAAAATGCCTCTTTACAAATATTATTAGATATCAATATCACTTAAAGATAGGATTTAATAGATAAGTTTCCTTTACTAATTCAAAACGCATCTATATGGATATTATCGAAATCTTAATATCACTTGACATATGATCTAACAAAAAAAATCGAAGTCGTTTTTTATTAATTAATAATAGAAATAAACATTCAAACTACTTAATATTTAAGTTCATTCGTTATTAATTAATAGTAGAAATAAAAATTTAAACTAAAAAAATTAGATGTTTTAATTTAGAAAGTAAAATTAGAACTAACAGCATATCATTTTAATGCAAGAATACGATTAACTACTTGTGCAAATTATATTTTTTCGAACGAGTTAAACATACACAATTTGTAAACGATTCCCACGCGAAGTGCGTGTCATCATCACGCGCGAAGCGTGTGCCGTACCACTCGTATTAATAGTTGTAACACGGTGTCAAACTCTTTTGTTGTCAACATAAAATATCAAAAATGTCTCTCTATAGATATTATCAAAATTTAGTATCACTTAAATATATGATCTCACAATTAAGCCTCATTTACAAATTCAAATTTTCCTCTATAAATATTTACCAAGTCTTGATATCGCTTAAAAATAGAATCTACCAAATAAACTACTTTACAAATTCATTTTTTATAAATTAATAAAATATATAAAATTTTAAACTAACAAAAAAATTAGATACCACAATGTAGAAATAAAATTCAAATTAATTACGTGTGATTCAACACAAAAGCATGGTTATATATTTGCGAAAAACGTTTTCTTTTAAACGTATTGAACAAATACAGTTTGTACAAAAACAATTCAGATGTCTTCATCATGCAGGAAGCGCAAGCCGTTCGTTTTTTATTTCTTTAATAATAGTTGTAATAGCTTTGGTGTCATACTTTTTTGGTATCAACGTGAACTAACAAAAACGCCCCTCTATATATTGTCAAACCTTAATCACTTAAAAATAAGATCTAATATTAAACTTGTGACAGCCCTGGTTAATCAAGTATGTAGAAATTTAGGTCATTTGAATTTTTATAAAAAAAAAAGATATATAAATAAATAATTAAATAAACTAATATATAAAAACAGTTTTCTGAAATATATGTTTATACTGTGAAGATGTATGTGGTGGTGCATGTGCACATTGTTGCAGTGTACAAATTAGAGCACGCAATTCAGTAAGAATCTTGCAAGGAAAAAAATATATACAACAATATAAATAAGTACATAAATAAATCAGTGCATGACCATCAAGTGTGTATGCATCATAGCTGAATGAAATGCATGAATATCCTGAGAAAATTTTAGCTCTAACTTTCATAGCATGAGTGAAAACATAGTAGTTTGTGTGGGTAGAGAAAATATACACACATAGGGATACACATGCATATACCCAGTAGTTGGCAGAAACACACACCTAGCTGGCCGTTCAAATAAAAATTATATGCATAACTATCACCCAGAAAAGACAAGGAATGCCTGAGCCTAAGAAATCATGCATGAAATGTGTGAAAGAACTTTGCCAAAAAGGGTTAAGACAGGGAAAAAGGAGAACTGCAGGGAGAGGGTAAACTGTTGGGTGAAATTAGGAAATAATGATAGAATTTCTGATGAAAATAAATTACCTAACTAACCTTAAAACCCTAACAACTCCACTATATACCATACTATCTCCTACGGGTGCACATTGGAAGGCCAGAAATCAAAACACAGAAAAGGGAAGTAAGCAACAGGTTAAGGAGAAAAAATGGCAAACTGGAATCAAGACCTAGGAAGAAGAAACATGGTGAGTAAATCCTCACTTGGCAAGGCATTAAGACCTTTGGAAGGCAGCCATAAAAAAAACCTTTAGCTTATCTTGATTTTGCCGTGATGTTTATATGCATTTTAGTTGACAATTTCCTGTAGTTTCTGGCTTTGTGTTTTGCAGTGCTTTGTTACTATTTAAATTATGACTTGATTGTACATGTTAATTTAATGATAGCATGATAATAACTGACTTACTGGTGGAATTCTAAGTTTGAGAAAAATATTTTTGGTTTAAGTATATACTAGCAAGAAAAGTAGGGTGCAAGGCAGTAAGGGGAAGGGAATCCTCTGGCTTATGTCTTGCATTTGAAAAGATGGTTGAGATACATTGGAAGTTCCACATGTTAAATCTTGATGCATCATAGGGTACCCTCTGGAAATAAGGTTATTGAGAAAATACATTATAATGCATGAGATGGCTACAAGGACCTTATTGCTAGAGAACCCTAGAAGCATTCCATTTGGAAATGCTCTGAGTTATGCTTCAACCAAAAATATATTTCTGCAGGAAATTAACTTGAAATGACTTTCAAATATGAGTGATGGTTGAATACATGGGTTACTGAATGTTTGATGGATGTGTAAAAACTGCTTGTATGCATAGATTAGGGGCACAACAGGGTGGGACATGACACTGCATAGGCAATAAGGGGTCATGGGAAAGAATTTAGTAATTAAACTCAAGGCATGGGTCACCTCTATCAGGTTGGATATGAGGAAAGGGGGTACGACATGGTAGTTGGCTTGCATCAAGGTTGGGGTGTAAGTTTGCACATGACATGTTTATGTCCAAAAGCTAGTAGTGCACTGGAAAATCAAACAGTAGCTTCGAGGCAGTGTGCACCAGTGCAACTACAAAATGTGATACTGGACTCTTAAAAGAAATTGTGTTATGGATTGATAAGCAAAGATGTATATGCTAAGAGTATGGTGAGTACTGGTATGCAGACCAGTTTTGATGCTTTAGCTAAATGATAGGAGTTTTGCTTGTTCAATAGTTATGAAATGCCTGTATGATTTGTATGATGGCTGCTATGAATTCTTGAAATAAGAATCTTTGCTAAAGAATTGGTTTAAGCACTCATACATGCATTTAACAATTCATTCATTTCACTGTAAATACACAACAAAAATGAGTACCTGATGAAAGGGGTTAACAATTTGGGTAAAACAGTTAGTATCTGAACTTAAGTTGATATGGAATCAGTTTCATAAATCTTATGTACTTGTCAATTGAACTTACTCATACCAGATTTCAATCTGACCTGTTTGTTGCTTGCATCAAATGGGTGTTTCACTTGCATGGTGAAGCAGACCCTGAGATGGTTGCAGGAAGAAAGGATGCTAAATAGTAAGATGCAGTCATATGATGCTTGAAGGAATTGCAAACTAACTAAGCTAGGATTTTGTAGGAGAGTAGTTCTTCTGTTTTGTTTTCAGTAAAAGCTTTATGTAGTGATGTTTCAAATTATGCAAGGAAAGACTTTATTATTATGTAAAGAATGATTGGGGAAAAGCATGTTGTAATGAACATTATTTTCAGTAAAAGGTGATAAGGCCTTTTGCTTTATGTTAGAAACTGTGAACATACTTATTTCTTGAGAATTAGATAAGGAAATTGGTAGTGGGTCTGAAGCATAAGTAAACTAGTATGCTTATGTATTAATTTGTTTAGGAACACCTAGAACCTGTTCATCTAGTCACCATTAACATCATGAGATAAGAAATACCATGGGCAGAAAAAGAAAAGAATAACATAGAAGGGGGTTGTCTCAGTTGGTATCAGAGCTATGTTGATAAATACATAGCTGAAATAAATATTTGTTTGAATCTGTATGCCTTGTTTGCATTGTTTGCTGCATGTTTGAGTTAGTTTGCCTGTTATAAACAAATAAGTTCATTGTTAGTTTCAAAAAGCAAAAGTAGTGAATAAGAATCAGAACTAACTACATTAGAAATGTTCAATAGAGGCCCAGAGGAGTTAGAATCAATCCCCAAGCCACAGGAGAAAGAGAAAATGGCCAATCTTCTAATACCACTGAGCAAGCAACTAGAATGGCTGCTGGTCCCCCAATGATTAACATGCAAGATTTTGTTCAAATATTGAGGGATGGAATGGCACCTAGGGTAGATAACCCATATGAGGAGCTGTCCAAATTGCTTAAAACATATACAAATCTGGGAGGCAGTAGCTTTGATGGCACAGAAAATGCCATAGGGGTCCAGGCATGGTTAAGAACAGTGGAAAGGATTTTTGGAGATATGCAAGTCAATGATCAGAGGAGAAGGCAAATAGCTTCAAGACAGCTGAAAGGCATAGCTTTGGACTGGTGGGAAGTGATTATTGCAGGCAGACAAGAACAAGAAGTCACATGGAATCAGTTCAAAGAGATGTTAGAAGCCAGATTTGTCCCAGCATCAACAAAAGCTTCATTGCTTGAGGAATTTATCAAGTTGAGACAAGGATCTATGAGTGTTACTGAATACACCCAGAAGTTTGAAGGGTTGTCTAAATATGGGACAGTGTTAATTCCAGATGAAACATCAAGGAATGCTAGGTACATTCAAGGGTTGAATGCTGGATTGAGTAGAGCCATGTTGCCATATAAAGATAGAACATTTGACCAAGTTATGGATTTGACACTGTCATTTGAGCAACATGACAATGCCAGGGAAAAGTTCAAGAACTTCAGGAATAACAAGAAAGGGAAGAATAGAGCACATCCATATGAGAGGAAGAAGGGAGAAGCAATGAACAAGGAAGGAAGTAAAGTGGCAACCTCTGACAACAAGAAATCTAAAGTAATTTGTTACAATTGTGGAAGGGAAGGCCATATTAAAACCAAATGCCAAGCACCCAAGTCAACTGTTCTTAGATGCTACAACTGTGGAAAAGAGGGGCACATGAAGAAGCAGTGTCCAGAGATGGCAAGAGTAGCTGTACTTGAGGGAAAAGGCAAGGCAATGGATGCACTAGCCAAGTGGAAGGTATGTTATTTATAAAAGGCATACCCATATCAGTTGTTTTTGACACAGGAGCCACACATTCTTTTATTTCATATGATATAGTTCAGAAATTAGGGTTAATATGTATTCTTGTTGATAAACCACTGCATATTGATAGTCCCTTAGGTAGCTCCTGCATTACTCACATGAAATGCATGCAAGTAGAAATAAGCATGGGTGGTCACACCTTTATCTCAGAATTATATGTGTTGAATTACCCCAAGCTGGGTGTCATACTGGGAATGGATTGGTTAAAAAGCTTTTGTGCTATTATTAATTTAGGAAATTCTACTCTTTCACTACAACTTCCTGATGGAAAGAGGATTGTGGTTATGTATGAGGCAGCCAAGGATAGGGGTATGGGAAAGGTATTCAACTTGAACAGTGGTGAAGTTGAATTAAGTTTAAATAAGATACCCATAATTAATGAATACCCTGATGTGTTTGGTGAAGTAAATGGCATTCCTCACAACAGACCAGTAGAATTTCAAATAAGACTTAAACCAGGAACAAGCCCTGTCATTAAGAGACCAAATAGGATGAGTCCTAAAGAACTGAGTGAGTTGAAGAAACAACTAGAGGAATTAGAACAAAAAGGTTTTATTAGGCCTAGCAGTTCAAATTGGGGATCACCAGTAGTGTTTGTTAAGAAACATGATGGTTCCTTAAGAATGTGTATAGACTATAGGGGACTGAATTCAGTCACTATCAAAAACAAATACCCTCTACCTAGGATTGATGATCTCTTTGATCAACTAAACGGTGCTAAAGTATTTTCTAGACTTGATTTAGCAACTGGTTTCCACCAAATGAAAGTAGAAGAGGAAAGCATCAAATATACAGCTTTCAACACTAGGTATGGCTTGTATGAATACTTAGTAATGCCATTTGGTTTGACAAATGCACCATCTTATTTTGTAGATTTGATGAATAGAATTTTCAGAGATTATTTGGATAAATTTGTGCTGATTTTCATTGATGATATATTAGTGTATTCCAAGACAGATAATGAACATGAAGAGCATTTGCATATGGTACTGAGTAGACTAAGGCAATAAAATCTTAAAGCCAAGTTTGCAAAATGTTCTTTTTGGAAGAATGAAATAAAATTTTTGGGCCACATAATTTCTCAAGAAGGAATCTCAGTAGATCCAAGTAAAGTCATGGCAGTGCAAGCATGGAAAAGACCCAGCAGTGTTACTGAAATCAGATCATTCATGGGTATGGCTGGATACTACAGGAGATTCATAAAGGATTTTGCTAAAAAGGCGATTCCACTAACCAAGTTAACAAGGAAGGACCAGCCTTTTATGTGGACTGAGAAGTGTGAAGAGGCATTTAACCAATTAAAGGAGGCATTGATGGAAGCACCAGTGCTGAAAATCCCAGAGGGCAATGATAATTTAGTGGTATATACTGATGCATGTGGATCAGGTATAGGAGCTGTCCTTATGCAAGATGGTAGAGTAATAGCTTATGCATCAAGACAATTGAAACCCAGTGAAACCAAGTATGCAACACATGACTTGGAATTGGCAGCAGTGGTATATGCACTAAAGCTTTGGAGACACTACCTGTTAGGAGCAAAGTTTGGACTTTATACTGATCACAAGGCTTTAAAGTATTTATTTTCTCAAAAAGATTTAAATATGAGACAACATAGGTGGGTGGAATTTCTTGCTGCCTATGATTTGGACATTATGTACACTCCAGGAAAAGCAAATAAAGTGGCAGATGCATTAAGTAGACAACATGCCAAGTTGGCTACACTGTTGATACAGGAGTTTAAAGGGTTGTTAATACTGACAGATGTAGAGATAGAATACATGGGAGAACAAGCAATGGAGGTGGGTAAGGATGTGGAGTATTATGGTAAGCTCAGCCTTATTACAATAAGGTCAGATTTAGTGGAAGAAGTGAACCAGTCACAAGACACTGATGTGTTCTTGAGAGAAAAGAAGGAGTTGTTAAAAGGGGGTGTAAAGCTTGACAAGTTTGAATTGGATGCAAAAGGATGTGTAAGACATAAAGGAAGGTTATGTGTACCTGATACAGAGGCACTTAAAAGGAAAATCATGGATGTTCATCACAAATCAAAGTACACCATACATCCAGGTGGCACAAAAATGTATCATGACCTAAAAAGAAGCTATTGGTGGAAAGGAATGAAAAGAAGTGTGGGTGAATATGTGGCAAAATGTATGACTTGTCAACAAGTCAAGGCTGAGTATCAAAGACCCAGTGGACTGCTGCAACCCTTGGAAGTTCCAAGATGGAAATGGGAAAGCATATCAATGGATTTCATTGATGGCTTGCCAAAATCAAAGAAAGGAAATGACAGTATTTGGGTGGTGGTGGACAGACTAACCAAATCATCACACTTCATACCAGTAAAGAGTGATAGAAATGCACCAAAACTAGCACAAGTTTTCATGAAAGAGATAGTAAGGTTACATGGGGTACCTACCACCATTATTAGTGACAGAGATACTATATTTACATCTAAGTTCTGGAGTAGCTTTCAACAGGCAATGGGGGTTGAGTTGTGCTTGAGCACAGCCTACCATCCCCAAACTGATGGTCAAACAGAGGTAGTTAATAAATTCTTGGAAGATCTGCTTAGAGCTTGTGTGTTGGATCATGGTGGGAATTGGGAAGACTACCTACATTTGGCAGAATTTGCCTACAACAACAGCTACCAAAGTAGTATAGGAATGGCACCCTATGAGGCTTTGTATGGAAGGCCTTGTTTGTCACCTGCTTGCTGGTTAGAGGTGGGTGATAGAGTAATGTTGGGACCAGATCATGTAAAAGAGACAAATGATAAAGTTTCACTGATCAGACAGAGGATGAAGGCAACACAAGACAGAATGAAATCATATGCAGATAGGAGAAGGAAGCCACTTGAATTTGAGATAGGAGAATGTGTGTACTTAAAGGTTTCACCAATGAGGAAAGTGTTGAGATTTGGCAAGGCAGGGAAACTAACCCCAAGGTATATAGGACCATATGAGATTATTGCAAGAATAGGAAAGATGGCCTACAAGTTGAAATTGCCAGAAGAGATGAGTGGAATACACAATGTATTTCATGTATCACAATTGAGAAAATATGTGCATGATGAAGCTTCAGTAGTTCAGCCACCAAATAAAGTGGAAGTTAGACCTGACCTGGTGTATGAGAAGAAGCCAGTGGGCATTACAGCTAAGGAAGATAAGAGATTGAGAAACAAGATAATTAAACTGGTAAAAGTGCAGTGGAGTTTGGACCCTAATGACTGCACATGGGAGGTTGAAGACAAGATAAAGGCTCAATACCCTCAATTATTTGCAGCAGCTAGTTAAGGCAGAGGTATTTTTAATATTCATGCTTAAATTTTCTTAGTTGAACATGACATCCAATATTATGTGTGCTGGTTTGTTTTGGTTGAATTAAGAATATGTATTTATGTTTGACCCTTAATTTACATGGCAAGAAGTGTTAAATTGTGGGACACAATTTCTTAAAGAAGGGGTGTATGTGACAGCCCTGGTTAATCAAGTATGTAGAAATTTAGGTCATTTGAATTTTTATATAAAAAAAAAGATATATAAATAAATAATTAAATAAACTAATATATAAAAACAGTTTTCTGAAATATATGTTTATACTGTGAAGATGTATGTGGTGGTGCATGTGCACATTGTTGCAGTGTACAAATTAGAGCAAGCAATTCAGTAAGAATCTTGCAAGGAAAAAAATATATACAACAATATAAATAAGTACATAAATAAATCAGTGCATGACCATCAAGTGTGTATGCATCATAGCTGAATGAAATGCATGAATATCCTGAGAAAATTTTAGCTCTAACTTTCATAGCATGAGTGAAAACATAGTAGTTTGTGTGGGTAGAGAAAATATACACACATAGGGATACACATGCATATACCCAGTAGTTGGCAGAAACACACACCTAGCTGGCCGTTCAAATAAAAATTATATGCATAACTATCACCCAGAAAAGACAAGGAATGCCTGAGCCTAAGAAATCATGCATGAAATGTGTGAAAGAACTTTGCCAAAAAGGGTTAAGACAGGGAAAAAGGAGAACTGCAGGGAGAGGGTAAACTGTTGGGTGAAATTAGGAAATAATGATGGAATTTCTGATGAAAATAAATTACCTAACTAACCTTAAAACCCTAACAACTCCACTATATACCATACTATCTCCTACGGGTGCACATTGGAAGGACAGAAATCAAAACACAGAAAAGGGAAGTAAGCAACAGGTTAAGGAGAAAAAATGGCAAACTTGAATCAAGACCTAGGAAGAAGAAACATGGTGAGTAAATCCTCACTTGGCAAGGCATTAAGACCTTTGGAAGGCAGCCATAAAAAAAACCTTTAGCTTATCTTGATTTTGCCGTGATGTTTATATGCATTTTAGTTGACAATTTCCTGTAGTTTCTGGCTTTGTGTTTTGCAGTGCTTTGTTACTATTTAAATTATGACTTGATTGTACATGTTAATTTAATGATAGCATGATAATAATTGACTTACTGGTGGAATTCTAAGTTTGAGAAAAATATTTTTGGTTTAAGTATATACTAGCAAGAAAAGTAGGGTGCAAGGCAGTAAGGGGAAGGGAATCCTCTGGCTTATGTCTTGCATTTGAAAAGATGGTTGAGATACATTGGAAGTTCCACATGTTAAATCTTGATGCATCATAGGGTACCCTCTGGAAATAAGGTTATTGAGAAAATACATTATAATGCATGAGATGGCTACAAGGACCTTATTGCTAGAGAACCCTAGAAGCATTCCATTTGGAAATGCTCTGAGTTATGCTTCAACCAAAAATATATTTCTGCAGGAAATTAACTTGAAATGACTTTCAAATATGAGTGATGGTTGAATACATGGGTTACTGAATGTTTGATGGATGTGTAAAAACTGCTTGTATGCATAGATTAGGGGCACAACAGGGTGGGACATGACACTGCATAGGCAATAAGGGGTCATGGGAAAGAATTTAGTAATTAAACTCAAGGCATGGGTCACCTCTATCAGGTTGGATATGAGGAAAGGGGGTATGACATGGTAGTTGGCTTGCATCAAGGTTGGGGTGTAAGTTTGCACATGACATGTTTATGTCCAAAAGCTAGTAGTGCACTGGAAAATCAAACAGTAGCTTCCAGGCAGTGTGCACCAGTGCAACTACAAAATGTGATACTGGACTCTTAAAAGAAATTGTGTTATGGATTGATAAGCAAAGATGTATATGCTAAGAGTATGGTGAGTACTGGTATGCAGACCAGTTTTGATGCTTTAGCTAAATGATAGGAGTTTTGCTTGTTCAATAGTTATGAAATGCCTGTATGATTTGTATGATGGCTGCTATGAATTCTTGAAATAAGAATCTTTGCTAAAGAATTGGTTTAAGCACTCATACATGCATTTAACAATTCATTCATTTCACTGTAAATACACAACAAAAATGAGTACCTGATGAAAGGGGTTAACAATTTGGGTAAAACAGTTAGTATCCGAACTTAAGTTGATATGGAATCAGTTTCATAAATCTTATGTACTTGTCAATTGAACTTACTCATACCAGATTTCAATCTGACCTGTTTGTTGCTTGCATCAAATGGGTGTTTCACTTGCATGGTGAAGCAGACCCTGAGATGGTTGCAGGAAGAAAGGATGCTAAATAGTAAGATGCAGTCATATGATGCTTGAAGGAATTGCAAACTAACTAAGCTAGGATTTTGTAGGAGAGTAGTTCTTCTGTTTTGTTTTCATTAAAAGCTTTATGTAGTGATGTTTCAAATTATGCAAGGAAAGACTTTATTATTATGTAAAGAATGATTGGGGAAAAGCATGTTGTAATGAACATTATTTTCAGTAAAAGGTGATAAGGCCTTTTGCTTTATGTTAGAAACTGTGAACATACTTATTTCTTGAGAATTAGATAAGGAAATTGGTAGTGGGTCTGAAGCATAAGTAAACTAGTATGCTTATGTATTAATTTGTTTAGGAACACCTAGAACCTGTTCATCTAGTCACCATTAACATCATGAGATAAGAAATACCATGGGCAGAAAAAGAAAAGAATAACATAGAAGGGGGTTGTCTCAAAACTTCTTTTACAAATTCAAATGCCTCTAAAAGTAGGATCTAACAATTAAACGTTTACAAATTCAAAGCGCTTCTAAAAATAGGATCTAAAATTAAACTTCTTTTATAAATTCAGAATACTTATTTACATATATACAAATATTAATATTACTTGAAAATAAAAAATCATTTTTTAATCGATTTAAACATATACAATTTATAAGGGAAATAATTCACGCGCGAAGCGCGTGCCGTGACACTCGTTTAATAATAGTTGTAATAGGTTTGGTGTCGCCCTTTTTGGTGTCAATGTGGATTACCAAAAACGTCCATCTACATATTATCAAATCTTGTTCACTTAAAAATAGGATCTAATATTAAACTTCTTTTACAACTTCAAACGCCTCTAAAAGTAGGATCTAACAATTAAACATGCTTTACAAATTCAAAACGCTTCTAAAACTAGAATCTAAAATTAAACTTCCTTTACCAATTCAAAATATTTCTTTACAAATATACAAATATTAATATCACTTGAAAATTAAAAAAACCATCTTTTGGCTGATTTAAACATATACAATTTATAAGAAAAACAATTCACGTGCTAAGCGTATGCCATAACACTCGTCTATAAATAATTGGTGTTGTAATTTTGAGATAATCGTATACATGTGCAAACTAACTTTGAGAAGTTTTATTTGAAGTACATATTAAAGAACAATGATTATAATTATTGAAATGTTTTATTTAACGATTCGAGCAAGACCTTAAGCCTTTTAGGAGGGGTTGACTGTTACATGTACAATTATAATTTTGGATATGATTTCGCTCACACTAGATAGTTTGACTGATGTATTATAATTGTTTATAATTCTCAGGTCAAACCGAGGATTGACAGGTTGAGATTTCATTGTATTTGATAGGTTTTGGGTGGATGCGTAGGAGACAAAAGGTAATATATTTGGTATAATAACAATGTGAAATGTATTCTTGTGGATGACCGATATGATTTATACTTATATTTTCTGATTAGCAACGTTGTATATGATCAAATGGCTTGTATATTATTTTGTACAATACTATATTTATTTTATATGAAAATAAGTGATGTAGCATTATTTTCAAATTTATTCCACTTTCATTACCTTCCAAAAATAAGTTTCATCGAGCATGTATAATTATTTTCAACGAAAATTCATAGTTTTCAGAACTAATATTCATATTTTTTATGTAAATATTTATACTAACAACTACAAATATTTACACCAAAACCGTAAATATTTGCACAAAAAGGTACAATTATTTGTACCAAAAATAGTTATTTTTAATGAAAATAAATAAGGAGTCATTTCTTGAAACTTGTTTGTGAGAGAAAGATGGAAATGCATTTTGAGACATTAGAAGGATGTTTCACAAAACTTCTTTTGTCTTATTCCAACCTCCTACCCTCTTCCCTCCTCAAATGAATATTTTCATTTTGGAATCAATGCGGTCACAACTAATGCAATACAAATCTAATAAAAAAATACAGATGACATAATACTCTTCCTTAGACGAGCTTACCTCAATTTCTGTTGATATTTTTAAATATTAAAAAAGAATTACAATCGAAAAAAGGAAAATGAGAAGACAA
This sequence comes from Allium cepa, assembly GCA_030765085.1. NCBI lineage: Eukaryota > Viridiplantae > Streptophyta > Magnoliopsida > Asparagales > Amaryllidaceae > Allium > Allium cepa. Next base: position 291,649,484 of record CM060941.1, on the reverse strand, counting down.
ACTTACCTTAACTTTTGCTGATATTTTCAACTATGAAAAAAGAATTACAATATCAGAAAAGAAAACGAGAAGACTGGCCGATAATTTTAGTAACTTTCCTTGTTACAAGCTCTACAACAAAAAATAAAAAACAAAAAAATTAGAGAAGGTGTAGAAATTTATTATCTTGGCATTTAAACTTTCCTGGAAGAAAACATTGATCGACGCATCAATTACAACAGAATAGCAAATAAGGTCGATAATGAAATCATGAAGCATAAGGAATTTCAAGAAATGTCAATGATGGAGGAAACGGGATGATACCCTACTTTAGAGTGGTTGCTGGCAATGATCAATTTTGGATGATGGCAACTGATCATGTTTAATTTGCTTCTCCTTTTGGTAGGCACTCGGTTTAAGATAACGTCCATTTCTTAATGGTATCGAGTTTACACCATGGTTTGAAATTTCGATGGAATTTCGAACATTTCGGTAAATTCGTTCCTGTTCAGATCATAATTGGAAGCGAATTTGATTATGGAGTTATGGTCCAAGCTCCAGCTTTGACTCGCTAGTATCTACTATCAGTTTATGCATAATATATGTTTCATCCCAAAATCTAAAATGATTTTGACGCATAGCATTGAGTTTATACATAATATGTATTTAATTTGAACAAATACAAATATGTCCTATCAACCAATGTGTGGAAAAAAAAAACAGAATGAAGTCATAACTAAAATCCCCTAAATACACCAAAATTTCAAAAATCTTGAATGACGGAAATGGAAATAAAAACTTAAATTTTAAGCCTTGATATACAAACAATCATACAACCGCCAAGATGATGGTTCATCATAAGATAGCAAATATCTAATGCTTCCTTATGGTAATAGGCCTTATGTTTTACATTGTTTTATGTCTTACCTTGGTGTGTCTATATATATATATATATATATATATATATATATATATATAATTTTGTTGTGATGGAAAATCGTTATCAAATTTATTTTGCACTTCTATTGTTAGGCACTGGTTGAAATTTATTAACACAATTTCTATCACAAGTGCATAATGATTAACTAAAAGTAAAATTTATTAATTATTAAATAATAGATATTGATTATTAGTTATCAACTTAAATATATTAGTTATTAACTAAAATGTATTACCTGTTAATTTTTAAATAAAATATATTATTTATTATCTATGAATTAAAATTTATTAATATTAACCAAGTAATTAACAAAATAAACAACTAAAAATGCATCCAATTCCATATGTAACTGGTCAAAATGTATTATACCAAGTACAACAATTCTTCTTCTTTAATCACACCTTTTGGCAAAAACTTTTTGCCTGCAGTAGCATTGTTCTCAGACCTGTAAATGGATATTCGTCCGCATCCGAAAAGTGGATAAATGTCCAATATTTGAAAAAATGGATACGGATGCGGATATAAAGGTATCCGCATTTGAATTATCTATCTGGTTTTCGTCAAGATTACAGTTTATATTTTGTATATTTTAGTACAATGAAAACATACATTTATTCTTTATTAAGTTAACAGCTTGTATTATATGTATTTAATGCATATTAATTGTTCAAAACCATCTATTGTCATCATGTTTGTTTATTTTTCGTACCATTATAATCAATAGAATAGAAAAAAAATCGAGCTAAACCAAAATTTTCTATTTATATTTCTCAATTTATCGATCGTTAGCGGATAAGATAATTATATGATATTCATCCGTATTCACAAATGCGGATATCCAATATCTAAAAATGATTTCGGATACGGATATAACAGTATCTGTATCCGAAAGTATCTGTTGACAAGTCTAGTTGTTCTTTTGGGTAATGCAGATTTGCGAAGAGAAAACCGTCGAAATATCCAATGAATATTGTACAAGAACCCCGACTTCTACAAGTAGCGTATCTGTGAAAGCATGTACATATCCACATACAAATACGTGTGAAATGCACATGTATACATGTCATAAGGCTCAAGTAATGCACCTTCTTGTTCAAAATTTCAACAGGTTCGAGGACCTACACAGCTGTTGGAATCAACAAACAAGCATCGATAATGAAATCACTAAACTGACGCTAAATTCAAGCAAAGACAATTTCACGAGATAGGTGTAATCACAAGAAAGGTGGATGGGAAAACTACAAATTTTAAACACATCAATATGTTTAAGGAGACATAGAAAGTACACCAGATTGCATTAATTGAAAAAAACAAGGTTACAGCCTGCATTTGAAATTCGAATCAACCATTCAAAGATGAAGGAAGATAACAACCAATCTATACCGGCACTGCCATCAGTATGCCATAGTGATACAATGTTTCTAGACCTACAACAAAAAGGGGAAATGAAGAATTGTCAAATAACAGGCAGAATGGAGAATACTGACATATAAACTAGAATATTTAGTATGTATGTCTTGAGAACTTGTATTACAAATATAAGCAATTTAATTCTAGTTCCTATAAAACTACCTACCTCAACACATACAAACGAAATATCAGCTTAAGGTTAACTGGAAATTTTGTTGTCCAAATAGGATGGTGCGTCAGGTATTTCTAATTTGTTCAAACACACAATATCTACAGTTTTGTGCAAAAACAAAGCTTAAAACAACAGTAACTCACCCGATCAAGTGCAAATCAAAAGGCCGCCCTTTGCTTCTTCTTCCCAAAAAATGCCTCCCAAACAGCAGGCGAGTAAGGACCATTCTTATCCATATATTCCCTTACTTTTCTATCATCAATGGCGAATCTTTTTTCCCTTAAACTTTTCAGTACTTTTGCAGCTTCTTCAATACCTTTCTCTTCACAGAATCCATGAACCAAAGCAATTAAACTAGCAGCATTTGGCGCATGCCCAGCATCTATCATTTCATAGCAAAACTCAATGCCATCATCCAGTCTTTTTCCTTTGCATAATCCCTGAATTATAATTCCATAACTGATGGCATTAGGAACGATTTCGTTCTTCTGCATTTTACGGAATATTCTTATCGCATCATCAAATTTAGCTGCTTTACAAAACCCTTCAACTACTGCAGTATATATCACAACTTCAGGTATAGTTCCTTTCTCGCGCATTGAACCGAACAGTTTCATTGCTTCTTGAACTAACCCATCTTTACATAATCCATCAAGCATTGCTACAGCATTTGGAATCAAGCCAGTTTCCTTCATTTTCTTAAATATTTCATCTGCGTCTGCAGGTGGCTCAATTTTCATATTATTTGGACGTACCTTTTTAGCAGTTCTAGGTGGACTGGTGTCACCTAAATCAACAGTTTCAAGAATGGAACCACTACTCTTCTTATCATTATGGGTTTCAATACTAGGGGTGTCATCAAAATCCATTTCTTCCAGATCCTTGTCAAAAGATTGACTCTTTTTCTCACCCATGTCATCAAAATCCAATTTTTCAAAATGGGTATTTTTGCTTTGATCTCTCTCTTTCATCATATCACTGAATTTGAATGGTATACTACCATTTGCATTCCGTTCACGTTGTTCTCCTTTCATCCGTCTATCATTTTGATCCCTTCTGCTGAAATTGTTGTCATCGCTTCTTTTTTCATTTTCAAAGTTGGAATTGTAATCATCGTTCCTTCTTGTGCTTTCTCCTCTCATAGGCCTATTGGGAACCGAACTGAATCCGGCAAGGGGACGGAAATAAATTGAAGATTGAAATGAGGAGTTTTCTTTGATACATGGTCCGCAAATATGAGAAATTTTACTTACAAAATTGAAGAATAAGTATTTAGAGATCCTAATCTGCATGGTATTTGATTAGCTTTGAGATTGGGTTTAGAGATCGTGAGCTAGGGTTTTGGAACGAGAAAGAAGACGGTATGCTGATTGCCGAATTATTAAATGGCCTTCTATCTGACCACCCCAAAGTTTGTCTTTCCAATACCGAAAGTCCAAAATCCGATTCATCTATATCAACAAACGACGGACGATTATTAGATATTCACGAGATCAGATGCGAAACTGAATACGAAAACATCAGTATTTGAAAAAAATAAAAATAATAGGCATAATGATAAACTTAGCAAAAAAATTTAAGCTCAAGAGCCTTCTATCAGTATTTGAAGGACAATGTTAATATTTTGTATAGTGTAAAACTTAATATATGCTAGATATAACTAGCATTTTGTATGGCGTAAAAGTTGAATATAATGCTAATTATAACTAGCATTTGTCATTCGACCTAAAAATAAAACTTGGTGTCTTTCAGCTTAATTTTTCTCTCGAAGTTTGTCAATTTACCTAGTTCTCTCTTTAAAAATTATCCGTTCGGTTTTTATCAAGATTATAACTTATATTGTGTGTATTTATATGTGTGTGTGTATATATATATATATATATATATATATATATATATATTATGCCTAAGATCGGACTCTCTTCGATAAAGCGTGGCGAATCGTTAAATGACCTTCTATGTTATACCAAAAAATTTCCTTTGTAGCGACCCAGAAATTTGAACATTTCGTCTTCGAATATCGAAACATTGTGAAATATACAAGTGTTATAAATATAATTTTATAACCTTGTTAAACATCGCTCAATTAATGAACGATGATAAGAAACTTGTTTCTTTTTGAAAATTGTTTGCAACAAACATATTATTCAAAGAAAAATCGATAATTTGACCGAAAATCAATTTATCGGTAAACAACTTTTTGATCGATATAAGTTGTTTGAACTCTTATACACTTGTCTAATGATCAAATTAACACATTAGCAACTAATTAACACTTTGCTTCATAAAGAAAATAGAACATTCTAGATAGTTCCAAATGGATAAGAGATATTAAGATGTAAGAGGTATAAAAGGAATTTGCTAAATGAAAGTGAGTTAAAGGAGAAGTGATGGGCACGTGGGCTAATGGGCCTTCCATGGCATCGTTTTGGGGGGTTTTGGGGGGAGGGGGGTGGGGTAGGGGAAAACTTAGGCAACACCATATGAAGCCAACGCATACCATTGTTAAATAATCACAAATTCACAAAGCAAAACCAAGCTTTCTTCCATCTCTTCTTCTTCTCTTATGTTCTAAAGAAAATAATTGCAAATCACGTCCAAATCAACTCAAATTTGGAGTGGAATCTTGAGACAACATTACAACAACTTCTAACTAGTTAGATCTTGAAAAACTGAAGCCACTCTCCCCTATCCAAGAAGGCCGTGAGCAAAAGGGGTGCCTAAAAGCAAGTGAAAGTGAAAGTGAAAGAAGGAGAAGATAGAAGACGGTTGCAAGGAATAGGTTGGGCTTGGCTAGCTTGGATTTGGTTGATCGTTGGGTTAAAGTTGAGCTAACTCACCACCTTGAATAAAAATATAGAGTATATATACTTGTGTTGATTATGTATATATTGTTTGAATTGATGTTTATATATGTTGAAATATTGGATTTTATTCTTTGTTTAAAAGCAAATGGCATATGCAATCCATATGAAGAGACTTGAATGGATTTGTAGCAAGACCCTGAACTAAAGCACATAGGTTGTAGATGAACTTTGGTGTAGATTGGACTTAGATTTGAAAGTGCACTTATAACGATAATCGTTATAGATGCACTTAGGAATTATCTTGTATTTGACAATTTCTATGGAACTTTGTAGAGAGATCCTTAGGGTTTCTCATCGTTTTTATTTTGTTTTATATGTATACATGCTTCCAAAAAAGTTGAATAGTGAAAAGTTATTTAATATTTCGAAAAGCGGCCAAAACTTCACTTGTGAAAAACTGCCCCGTTTAGCCATGACTTTTGAACTTTAAAAGTTTGAAAAGTAAGTATTTTGTTTCATTCTTTTTACAAGTGTTTACTAGCTGTTATTATAGTACTTTAAAATTAGGTTGAGATTTTTATGAATTTTTAAGAATTAGTTGTGAATTTTTAAAAAAGGGGTTTTACTTATAAATGTATAGAAAACATGTTTTTCCAAGTTTTAAAGTAAATTATACATTTGTTATTTTCAAGTAATATTTTGTGTACATATTTTAAAACCTATTATAAACATTATAAAGTATTTCAAAAGCATGTTTAAGTATATATAGTATTAGAAAATTGTTGACTATTTTATATTTTATGTAGTAAATATCTTCTAAAAATAGTTTATAAATAAAAGGTTTAGAAAGGTAATAAATTACTATACGTATATTATATATCATTTTAAAAAGGATTTTAAAAGTATAAACAAAAGGTTTAGTAAAGGTTTAAAAATTACTTAATGGTCAAATGGTTAATTGTTTAATTACTTGTTTGAAAGGTAATTTACTGTGTTTAATACTAAAAGTTGACGAAGTAGGCTTATCTATTTGTGAGAGTTAAGATTGATGTTCGAGTAGGGATATGAGCGATGGAGGCTCTAACCTACCGACTTCCCTCTTAATCGAGGAATAACTAAGTCAGGAATGTCAGAAATGTTTTAATCGTGTTACTTGCTTACTTGTTTATGGAAATCATTGATACTATACTTAACATTAAAAGTCGACGAGGTAGACTTATCTATTTGTGAGATTCAAGAATGAAGTGCTTGGTAAGGCTTTGGTATGCAACCAGTGCTTTAACATACCTAGCTTCTCACTTGGACGAAGGATTTTTATATTGGAATGTCAAAAGCGAGTTAAGTATATAAATATTGATTTGTATAAACAATTGTTTTTGACTAGATAGTCGTTAGTCGACTATCAAACTTGATCAAATATGACTTAAGAAGCATCGAAAGACTTCGTGATTTCATACCAAAGAGAAATCATGGGGATGAGCATTGGTACGAAACGTCTTTAAATTTCTCATACTAATGAAAGACATCGAATAGGTTTTGAAGAGACCGGGATCGGTAAGTGTTCACTTATCGAATACCACTTTAAAACTAACATACGATTTCTATGTTTTGGGAGCGGTTGTGAGGTAAAATGTTATAGAGTTGAATTGTCTATCTTAAGGTTAAGTCCAAGGAAGATGCCAACATTAACATTTCAAACGATGCCATCATGTGGGACTGTATATCTTGAGGAGTATTCCAAGAGAGAGGACGACATTAGCAATCTTCGGAGGACTTATGCAAGAATCTATGTAGAGATTCGAGATTCGTTCAATATGCTTGAATTCATGTAGCAATTCATAATTCGCTCGGGATGATGGAATCCATTCATGTTCCGCTCGAGTGATAAAGATTCATGTGAGAGATGCTGAACTTGACCTCGACATCGGGAATGGCTAAACACGGAGTAGGATGCATAACCCGGGTTTAGCTAACCTTTGAGGTTATATAAACTACATTATCTAGAGATGCTTATGGATGATGCTAGCGGAAGTTGTTGGTACTTTTTCCATCCAGTTCATACTATGTTCTGGCGATGAGCCAGTTGTGTTTACTTCATGGTATATTTTATTTAGAGATATACAACACTCGAAAGGTAATTTTCGGTCCTTGTAATGGAGATCCGCTTCAGTATACTGGAAGCATCTCTGTGGAAAAATCCATTATGCAAACGTACCTTAGCAGTATTAAATGTATACCTATTATTATTGTGTCGTACGCATAATAGCTACTTATATATTTATGTCATGCACCTTATATGTTATCTATTATATCGATATACTCACTCATTGGATGATTGATTTCATTTGAGGGGAAAAGCTTTACGGTAATCCGTACGGTCTAAATGGTAGCTGTTACTACATATTTCTTGAGTTTCTTATGCTGGTTTACTAGATTGATTTGGGTGTTATTTTCATATAATGCCCAGGTCAGTCCGTGTGTATTCCAAATTTAGTTTTGGATGATCTGGAGCTTATAGAGACGAGCCGGATGTTTACCTACTGTCGTTTTCTTATTTTCTCTACATTACTGTATTGCATATTTTAGCATTGTAAGGACAGACAGTAATAACTGTCTAGACTGATGATAGCACTTAGGTTTTGTAACTCTGAAATCTTTGAAGTCAGAGTAACCCTTTGTATAGTTATTTTGATATTATATATTATCGCTCCGTTGTGAGATTCGAACGTTGTGTGTCCTCTTTCTTGTTCTATTCTTTTTATTACGCTAACTTTCTGTCTTTCTGCCACTTGGGTGTTCGATACACGAATACTGTAGCTGTATTTAGTGTTGAAATTTGAGGGTCGAATAGTTGGGTTGTTACAGCCTTTCCAATTAAGTCTGCCAATGGATATTTGAAAAATCCAAAATCCATCCACATCCATATCAAAAAGCGAATAATTATCCAATATAAAAAAATAAATGCGGATGCAGATGCAAAAGCCTCTGCATCTAAAAATTATCCATTCTATTTTTACCAAGATTATAGCTTATATAATGTGTTTTATTAAAATAAAAAGTTGGCTTCCTGGGATTGAACCTTCTCCCTCTTCTGGAGAGCTAGAAACCCTTGCTAACCGCACTAGAACTTCTGTTGTTTTAAGCTATGTTTTTGGGATGAGTTTTGCTTCCTAGGATCGAACTCTCTCCCTCTATCGTGTATTTTAGTACAATGAAAAATATGTATATGCCGTGTTATTAAATTAATTTTCTTGCTTTATCAATTGTTAACGAATATGATAATTATCCAATATCCGTATCCGTAGATGTCGATATTTGATGTATGAAAATTATTTTAGATGCGGATGCAGATATAGCAACATGCACATCCGAAAATATCCTTTGACAGGCCTACTTCCAACCCCCGTTTAGTTAAAAAATATGCAGCTCCTTATTTTCTTTCAATCCATCACTTTATTCCATGTTAGTCTTTATTTTTCAATTTTGGACACAATAATCACTATATATGATACAAACCAACCCGTATTTTACGCATAGAAGAATCATAAAATATTATTTTTAAACCTTTATTAAGTCAGATTTGCTAATAACCTTTGGTTACGTTGAGTAGCAATTTTTTTTACCTTTAAAAATTTCATCGGACTATTTTGGTCCTGAAAACGGATAAGGTTTATAACTTTTGGTAGGAGCCAAATTAGGGATAGAGAACACTTCCATTTGAAAAATGTGTTGGTTTCTCTTTTCATAGAGTGGTCGTAATAGCTTTTTCAACTTACCATGTATGGTCGTTTGAAATTTTGACAGTTTCTTGCTAGATTAATAAGTAGTCAAATAGGTCCGGATTAGGCCGATTAACAGGTTTTAGGATTTGTACCTAATTAGGGAGATGAGACAGTTTCAATCACTTTTCTCACTTTCCAAAACTAAACCAAACCTCCATCAATTCATTTTAGCTAAAAAGCATAATTTTTCTGTATTTTAATTAGCTAAATCGCATCATTAAGGAGTATTTAGCGAGGGATTGGAGAACCTACCATTTGCGTATCTTGGAAATAGTGAAGGTTGTTGTTCACATCTGGTTTGCATTGATTTCATGCACTTCAATATTTATGCGAGTGATTTCGTATCTCTTTCCCCATTGTGCATATTGACATTGTAAAATAATGACTTTTTAAAGATGAGTTTTGATGTTAAAACGTATTTAAAACTAGATCTAACTTTAATAACATCTTAAACCGAGTTTAAAAAGATAAAATGTAGTTTATTTGTTTTTGACGTTTTTGTAAAACAACTCATCATTTTGTGTGTGGTTAGATCTAGGACGATATAAATTCTTTGATATGAATTTTTTTTCTTATATGTGATGTCTAAATAAGACGTATTACTTGTATGTACTTTTTTGTGTTGTTTTTAACTTGTTTAGGTGTAGTTAGAGAGTAGTCATCGTCGCGTGAAATCGATGAGTGAAAATATTCAAAACGTGATGCGATCGTAATATGTTTCTTTTTAAGTCCTAATGGAGCTAAAATAAAAGTCACATTTGGTTTGGATGTGATTTGATAGAGTTTTGGTGAAATTGAAATCTTGACGGTGGTTGGGGGGTAAGGTTACTTTGGGGATCTTGATGCCTCACTTCTGGAAAGTAGTGTAGAGACTTCAGGTACATATGGACAAGACTACGGGAAAAGCGTGATGACTAGAGGACTTAGATAAGTGGAGGAAAACTTAGCCATCTTGGCTAACTAACCATGTCATCATCGATATGCATCAAGTCTGCATTAACATATTTCTAGGGGCTCGGATTCCTGCTTTGAGTAAGCGCAATGAAACTATGGGCTAGGAGGGGCGTTATTTCTGGAAAATGATGAGGCACCGAGAGAATTTAAGATGGTGAAACACTTAACCATTTTTTGTTTAGTCAATCATGTTGGCACGGACATGATCATATCAATATCGACATGGTTGAAGTGAGAGGTGACGATATGTGGGGTGTAAGAGGAAGTCGAGGCGTAAACTTTAGGGGTCAAGCCATGTGTGTTCTTTCGTTGGTTCTATTAGAAATGGGCCAGACCACAACGGAAGAAATGGGTGGATTTCAATTTTTTTTACCGTTTTTGATCTTTATTGAACTTACGTAGTCTAAGTCCATTTAGGACATTCCTAATTTTATTTTGAAATCAATATGTTATATAAATTTATAAATAATGTTTTATTTTATTTCATTTGTATTATATATATATATATGCATATCATATACACATATGTGTGTATATGCACATGCAATAAAATAATGCGTATATGGTTTAACATGTCCATATATAGATGTTGGGATTTACATCACAACAGACATGTTGGCCCCTCGTGTAAACAAATGTGTTGTCTAAATGTTTACATTCATGTGCATCAAAATATAATAAGATATGTGTGTTATGAAACACCGGATGTAATTAATTAATTATAAAACATTATGAAATGTGTATTTGTGTGTGTTTATATATATATATATGAATATAATTCAATTATAATTTTTTTTAATTATATATATATTAAAAATATATTTTAACATTCATAATATACTTAATACGCGAACATTTTTTTAAATAATATAAAATATATAAACATATAATATATATATATATATATATATATATATTTAAATAAATAATAAAATGTATACATAAAAATTTGCCTCGTTGCTCTCGGCACATATAGACACACAAATATCCGTGTGCGTGGATGTTGCGTGTGTGCATGCGTGCGTGTAGGTGTGTATGTTTTTAAAATTAAAATTTCCTTTCAATTTTAATTAATTAGTTGCATAAACAGTTGTTACATTATTAACTGCATGAAATTATTATTTAAAAATATAAAAAAATTATTTCTGAAAACATGTTATAATATTATATCTTAAATTTTGGTCAAAATTATTATTATTTGTAAACTTATATAATTGTATTTTACAACTTCATAAATGATTTAAATCAAATAAATATATTATATATATAATAATAATTATTTTTATTTTTTTGACATTAAGAGTTAATTTCACATAAATGAATTTTTCCAAAATTTAAAATGTGAATTATATATTTATAATCTTGTTAAGTTACGACTTTGATAATTAAATCATTTAAATAATGTTATTTAATTATTTTTTCTTATTCTCTAGCCTAAAATTATTTTTATCATAAATAAATTTTCAAAATTTCAAAACCTGTATTATATATCTATAATCATTTTAAATTAAGACTAAGGTAATTGAATCAATAAATAATATTTTTTAATTTAAAAATAATATTTTCTTGGCTGTAAGCACTATGAAATTTACATATGTATATAATTTTTTTATTATTAATGCATAAATATATAAAAAACCGTTGTATGTGATAAGACAATCATATATCAGTTCATAGTATATCTGATAAACTGGTATATAGCACAATAATCAAATGAGCATTAATATAAATGGGTAAATCAGATAATTACCATTCCCTAATGCAAATGATCGCAACTTGAAGTGTTGAAATGAACTCCTGAATCGAACTCCAGTTTTGAAGGTGCTATCTTCCAAACAGCCTTACTACCTGTGATCGAATTGCTTTGATGGTATGTTTTTATATTTTGAATTTTTGGTGTTTGGACACTACAAGGAGTAAGCCTATTCCCACGGCCGTAGATCGTGAGCGGCCGTTAAAAGTCGATGGTGGCTATCAAAAAAAACTATTGGAACGAAGGTCGTCACTAAATAGTGTTTCTAGGCTTTCCAACAGCGCCGTCGACCTATTTCCGACGGCTCCCAACATCTTCCGGCGACTGCTGTGTACACTGGAAAGTCATGGTTTAACTGTATTTGTGTTGAAAGCCATTGGTATTAGCCGACGAAAGCCGTTGATTATTGTTTACTAATTAGTCGTCGGCAACTGTCAGAAATCTAGAATGTTTTTTAATGCAACTAGTCGTCTTTCGACAAAACATACATATCAATATATATATATATATATATATATATATATATATGTATATTATAGCTCAATTTCATGCATATAAATCATATATATGCCTAAATCACATATAAAACATTGTTAATAAAAATATATATCAATATTTACAATAAATCAAACTCAAACAATTCACCATACAACAAAACATTCCAACAACAGACACAAAATCAATCTCTAACATCTCAAAAGGTATCAATCGTGTCAAAACAACCAAACACCTATCAAAACAACCCAAATCAACCTCAAACATCCAACATCTCTTCAAAATGTATCAAGCATTTCAAAACACATCATCTTCACTATCTTTAAGTGCATATATACAGAATATCTCAACACAAACTAAAAAATCATACATATCGCTACTGATCGTCTCCTGAAGCACCTGACAAAGAGTCATGCTGCTGCGTATACGCAGCAATGCGCTTGTCCAACTGTGTCATATCCACAGCGGTGCGATGGATCTTATTCCTCCAGCTCAGCAACCCTAGCTCTCAAGTCCTAAATCTCTACTAGACCCTGAGCTTTTTTGTAGATGCTCTGCTTCCGTCTAGCTTGCAATACTTATATAATTTAATAAAGGATTTTTACCAAATTGCTAGCAAAAATTTTAGGTTAAGCAGCCGTTATAACAATGTAATATATAATTTCATAAGAAAGTGATTTTAAGCTACATCTAAGTTATGTTTTCTTTGTCCTAAACTAGCAAGCTATTTATGTAATAGGTGTGACTGTGCAACACTGATTGAAACTTATTTGACTAAGTTGCAAAAATCCTTTAAAAGCTTGCAAAGATCTAAGGTAGCTGAGATTATATTCTTGGAATCTATTCGATTAATTTTTTTTCCTTTTAACATCAAGTATTTTACATGTTAAAGCACAAGTTGCTCTAAATTAAGTGGTTTAGTAGTTATTATAAAGAAATAACACTTATAAAGAAATATCTTTGTTTATTTCCTTATTATTTAACTAACAACTAATATACAAGTCTAAGAACACAAATAAGAAGGACCAAAAGCAAGTATGCAACACACGTGACTTTCATTTTTAAACCTAAAAGCAAAGGGGCCAAAAAAACTTAAATAATTTCAAGTTTGTTGCAGTCAAAGGATTAGTAAATAGTCAAATCAAAATGTACTATTCACCACCTCTTGGTTGCCAAAGCCATAATGCACATTCTACGTTGCCGGATCCATGATAGCTTTAAAAACCGCGCCCTCTTCGTCAATAGTTTACTGATCCTATCCCGTTCCCTCAAGAAGCTTCTCTTATTGTTGCATAAATTTTTCCTGCAATTCCAAACAAAAATACAATTGAAACTAGCACTACATTATTTTAATTCTTTATAACTAATTAGTTAAACTGATTATCAATAACTTGTAACTTAAAATATGCTTGCATAAGCCTGTTGTGATTTTGAGTCAGATCATGTGTATGTGACCATGCCATCTTCATTTTCATGCTCAATGGCATGAGTATGTGCAAACATGTCTATGTAGAAGACAGGACCTTGACGCTCTCTATTCTAAAATAATTATTGTAACGAACTGCATTTCTTACTCCGAAAGACGATTCATTAAAGGTACAAGAAAATGAAAGACAAAAGGAAACTATTCAATCATAGAATCTCAATAACATAGGATATTACATAGTCATTTCCTCAATAAGAATACATCAGAGTCATAACATTACAATCATTAACTGGACAGTTATAACTACCTTCCCATACAAAATTTATAGATTATACATACATACACAACGAAAAAGACAATAACAAGCTAACGGTGAAGCCACTTGCTCTAGCTCCTCGAAAATGCAATCGTAAGAAACCTAGATCACTTGGCCACTCATAGGAATTTGAGTACCCAAGAGTTTTAGGGAAAGAAAGTAAAACTCCAGGTCAAACATAGGTCTGGTGTGAATAAACTTTAACAGCTGAATTATTTCATTATAAAACTCTTTGAAATTTAGGGGTACCCCGTAAGACCACGCCACACATAAACATGGAAGAGATTTTACCTTACGATGACCAAAACACTTTATATAGAAATCTAGTGATATTATCATAATGTCCAGGGCTTTCAAGTAAATAATTAACATAGCCGAAATTGTTACATTAATTAAATTCCAACATAATAGGTATACAACTAAGACCAAAGGCATATATTGAGAAATGGATTCCATATAATGACTGGACTACTGGGGTACCGCCCATCATAGTGCATCTCTAGATAAAATAACACCGAAGACCTTGTCGGGATCTCCTGCCAACATAAGACCAGCCTACCCCTCGCTGGATAGTACCGAATATGATCACCGCTCGGTTGGGGTCAGCAACTATACCGAAGCAGACATGAGTTGATAGCAGGGACTCTAGATAGGGGTGTCCTTGCCTTAATAGGAGCGACTCACTTAGCCTTGCTGCATATCCTCTATTTTAATCATTTCCGATTGACGAGGGACAGAGGCTACGTTTACTTTTACTATAGCACTGCCACTTGGAATGCTAACATTGCCTTCCAGATGTTAGCACAGTGTCAGCACTCATCTATACAAGTTGTTCAAGAGATGAACGAATAGAAAGAACTACTTTCACTACACCTATTTTGGAATCAACCTTAGTTTTAGTACCAAATAGCCTCTGCACTTCAAAGTCTTCATCTTGGACCTTGCCTTCACTATTTCAAATTCGAACGCTTACGTTGGTCCGAAGTGGTTTTTGGATAACAACTGTTATCTGATCCCGATCTCTCCAAACCAATGTTCTATAATTTAAAGGGTCAAGTTTTTTATAGTGGACCATTCCACTATCAAGGTGTAAATATTTTATATGCGCATACGTCATATATGCTTAGATTATCATGACTCGCATATCGAAATTAATTCCCTTGTATTCCTCACGTTCTCGAAGTACAGTATTTGTGAAAAGTACAAGTCGACATACTTTCAATAAAACGTGCCAACGTTTTATTACAACTATTTTAATTCATTTGGCTACTTAATAGCATGGACAAGAGATCCTCTAGTTTTAAGAACAATTTACGTAAATAAGAAAGTTGGTTTAAAATAAATAACTAGTAGAGTTTTAAGATGCTTCTTATAAATAATAAACTTTAATTAAATCATAAGTAAAAACTTAATTAGACTTTAATTATCTTAATTAAATCATAATTAATAAGAAATTTATTTATAATTAAACTTTAATTAAATAACGTTCATTTAAGAATTTAATCCTAATTAAGTAATAATTAACTTCAATTAAATAATAATTAACTCTAATTAAATAACTAATAAAGTAAATAAAATTGATTAAATAAAAATTAATTTTTTGTTATCTTAATTAATCATTATATAAAACTTCTTTAATTAAAAAATATTTAACTTGGTTAATAATTTTTTGAACTCTAATTACTTAACCTAGTTACTTAATTAATTAATTTAATAACAATTACCCTAATTAATAAAATAAATAAATTATTAAATAAATAAACTTAACTTTTGACTTACTTTGGTTTGAAATGATTTTTCAAAAACAATCCAAAAGAAAACAATTTAAACTTGAAATCGTGAAATCTTCGAACTGCATCCATAGCGACTTTCGCTATGAGCGCAGTTCGCTAGAATTGATTTCTAAGTGAAAACCTCACTTTAACTATAGCTACTACATATTTGAAAATTTAAATGAAAGTTTTTGAAAAATTAAACAAAAGGGTGTAAATTTGAAAAAAACATTTTCAAAAAGCAAAACTAGAACAACAAGACCTTCTTTTTTAACTTGGACCTCAAGTCCGTTGCGATATTTAAATGTGCTAACTTCACAACATTTACATCACATACACTTGGTTTTTGTTTCATAACACCCTATCATCATATCATAACCAACCATTCGCATATCCATATCCAAACATATAACATTAAAATCACCAATCCATGCTCAATCACAAACTTGTAACCATGTGCCATCAAAACAACATGATATTTCGACACAAAAAACATATATTTTCACAACATATAGTTCATCAAAATCAAGTTGTTTTATTTTCAAAGATGAGAGTTTTAGTCACCGTAACCCAAGGCGAACTTTTGCTAAAACTTTAGAACACCTAGGATCTTGCAAAAATTGAAAACTTTGGATGCTTGAACACCCTAAGTGGGCTCGGCCAGAGGCTAGTTGGGCTCAGCATGGTGGTAGGCTCGGCTATGTGGGCTAGTGTAGGATGGTGCTTGTATTTTGGAAGAGGAAGCGTTATAGAGCTTGTAGAAGTATTTCAGCAAGAAGTGGAAGTGATTTAAGTGGTAAAAAGTGATTTTTTTTTTCAATTTAGAAAATATGAAGAGAGGCCATGGATATGTTTGCCCAAGCTTTTAGGAAATTTAAAGTAGAGATAGAATTGTAAAATTAGAAATACTAATGTTAAAGGGTACATATAGGCTTAGGAAAACATTAAAAAACATAAAGTGCTTATAGTAAAATATGTATACATGCATGCACTCCCTCGCCCTCCCCATGATTTCCATCCATCCTTGTACCCCCTCTCTCATGCAACTATTCATGCCATGATGTCATGTACTATGTGTTGAAAAAAGCATTTTTATATAATAAAATATATACACTTTTCTTTATAAAAATATTTTCTCTTATCTTTATATACATAGACACACACACACTTTAAAGAGAAGTATATATATGCATATATACATGTATTCATCATGTTAAAATAGTTTGTAATGTGTGCATATGTGTTTACAATAGTGTTATGACATTTTAGATAACATTTAACCGATGAAAAATCAATATTTTGGAAAATAATTTCCGTTCATATTTTCTATTTCTCTACGAACTACATATATTGGTAAACAAAACTTGAAAATGGTTTTTATCATCGTTAGTTATTATTTAAAATAGTTTTACTTTATAAAAAAGTTTATTTATTTATTATTTAAAAATATAATTAAATATTTATTTAAATAGTGATTCAGTTCTGGGTCGTTACACTCTCCGCCATTAAAAGAATTTTGTCCTGAAATTAGTAAACAAGAAGATAATTCAACTACGCAAAAATCTATATATTCATATCATAAAACACAAAACAAGACATACACTAAGCATCCATAGCAAGCATGCATACACTATACATACAACTAGTTATCCTAACATCACTAGGGATAAGCTTCTTTTATACGATCCACAGTTTTGCAAGTGCAGTCTCTTGGATCCTCACTCCATTGAGTTTTGACTAGTCGCACCACCTTGTTACGCAATCTCTTTTCATCCCGATCCGCAATATAAATTGGATGTCTAACCATTGTCAAGTTCGGTTGTATTTCCAATCCCTATTGAACCGATGGCTCCATAATCGAAGATGGTTTATGAACATATTTTCTCAAATGAGACACGTGGAATACATTATGAACACCCGCCAAGCTTTCTGGTAACTCAACCTTAAGCGATTCGATTCTCTCAAGAATACGAAAATGTCCGACGTACCTTAGAGCTAACTTTCCAGCTTTTCCAAATCTAACAGCTTCTCTTATTGGCGAGATCTTAATGAACACCAAGTCTCCCACCACAAATTCCAAATCTCTTCACCTCTTATCAACATAACTCTTTGGCAATCTTGGGCTTCCTTCATTCTTTTCTTAATCACTGCAATTTTTTCAGTAGCTTCTCAGATCATGTCCGGCCTAAGTACTAGTCTATCTCGTGTCTCAACCCAACATGCTGGTGACTTGCACGGTTTTCCATATAAGGCTTCATAAGGTGCCATACCGATGCTTGCTTGGAAGTTATTGTTATAGGAGAACTCAACTAAATGCAAATGATCCTCCCATGATCCACTAAAATCTAGAATACATGCTCTCAAGAGATCCTCTAAATTCTGATTCACTTGCTCCATTTGTCCGCCTTTTTAGGGGTGGTATGATATGCTTAAGCTCAACTTTGTTCCTAGAGTTGTTTGCCATTATTCCCAAAATTGACTAGTAAATATGGGGTCTCGATCATTTACAATACTCATACGAACTCCATGCAATCTGACTGTCTCTCTCATAAAAAAATTAGCTAAATAAGCAGCAGTTTTGGATGGTTTACCTGAATAAAATGCATGCTTTTCGTTAGCCGATCCATGATAGCTCAAACTCCTTCATTTTCTTTTCTGGTTCTGGGTAAACCATCAATAAAATCCATTGATGTCATCTCCCATTTTTAATTAGGTATTTCCAAGGGTTGTAATAATATGTCTACCTTCTGATGATCACCTTTTATTTGTTGATAGCACGAACATCTGCTAACAAAGAGAGAGATATCTCTCATCATTCCTTTTCACCAAAACATCCACTTCAAGTACCTATGCATCTTTGAGATGCCTAGATGGATACTTAACTTAGAACAATGGTACTTTGACAAAACTTCCTACCTAAGACTGTTGAAATTTGGTACACAGATCCATCCATTCATCCTCCAAACTCCTCGGTTATCAATCTTAAAACTTGTACACTGTCCCTCCTCAACCTCCCTGATGATTGCCATTAAGCTTCTATCCACTCTTTGCTTGCTTGCTATTATTTCTAGGAGAGTCGAGGCAACCTCTAAAAGAGTTAAAACAACATTCCTGCTTAAGACATTCGCTGCCAATTAGCCTTTCCTGACGTATAAAGAATATCGAAGTCGTAGGACACCAGAACTCTAACCGCCTTTGTTGCCTCGGGTTCAGATCCTTTTAAGTAAAAAGATACTTCAGGGATTTATGATCCATGAAGAGTTCAAAATTTTCACCTAATTAAAGAAATAAATTTATTCCTAGAATCTCCAAAGATTAGAAAGAAACTAAGAGGAATAGAAGGATCCTTACCCAGCAAGTAGTGCCTCCACATTTTTAATACAAAAACAACAGCCAGCAACTCCAGCTCATGCGTAGCATAGTTCTTCTCGTAAGGCTTCAAATATCTACTTGCATACGCAATCATTCTACCATGCTACATCAAAATAGCACCTAGTCCTACTCCACAAGCATATGTATCAACCATGAATCCACTATTTCTATCTAGAACAGTAAAACTAGTGCACTGGCAATCGCTTCTTCAATTCCAGAAATGGTTCTTCACCCTTTGGAGTCCATACAAACCTCTTTCCCTTCTTAATCGGCTTTGTCAAATGGGAGGAAACCTTAAAATAATCTTTAATAAACCTCATATAGTATCCAACCAAAACTAAGAAACTGCGAATCTCGGTTGGAGTCCACGATCGCTTCCATTCCTGAACAGCTTCCACTTTTACTGGGTCAACTGAAATGTCCTCTCCTAACACAATATGTACTACGAATATTATTTCTGTTTGCCAAAAATGGCACTTAGAAAATTTCACCTTCGGGTCACGTCTCCTCAATGTTTCCAACATCACTTCCAAATGATGCTTATGCTCCTCCTCAGATTTGGAATAGATAAGGATGTCTTCAATGAAAACTAACACGAACTTGTTAAGAACATCTCAGAAAACATGGTTCATGAGGCCTACAAAATATACAGGTGCATTAGTTTACCTGAAAAACATAACTAACCACTTAAAGAAAAAATTAGGGCCCCTAAAAGCAGTTAAGGGTATACTATCTTCAACAACCCTCAACTAACGGAATCCAGCAGCTAGATCCATCTGAGAAAATATTGTAGATTCATGAAGTTAGTCAAAAAGATCATAGATGCGGGGTAAGGGATACTTATTCCTAATTGTCGCTTATTCAACTCCCTATAATCCATGCACAACCTTAAGGATCCATTAGACTTAGCCTCAAAAACAACAGCTGATCTCCACCTTGAACACCGAGTCTAGTCGATCCTCTCCTTAATAGGTCATGGGTTTGACTTACCAACTCCTCTCTCCCTCTTAGAGCCATTCTTTGCTTAGGTTGAACCAGGGCCTTGCACCAGGAACTAAATCAATGTGGAACTCTATCTCTCGGTGCGTGGGTAAACTTTTAACCTCTTCGAATACATCAGGAAAATTCTTAACAACTTTAATAGACCCTAAATTTTCTTGGGATGCTTCAATGACATATAAAAAACTACACGTATTAATATCGGGCTCCTCACATGATACTTTAGCCCTCCTTCCCAAATTGGTTACTAATAATACAGTTCTTTCATTACAATTTAAAATAGCTCCATATTTCGATTACCAATCCATACCAAGAACAATGTCAAATCCTTTATAGTTTAAGACATACAGATTATAAGAAAAGTGATGAGTAAGATAGAAAATTGGCACATTCTTACAAATCATACTCAAATGGTTTACCCCGCCTGTTGGGCACATATAGGGTTTTCTATGATACTTGGAATAAGATGAAATTTATCTATTGATTCTAAAGAGATAAAACTATGGGAGGCACCAGTATCAAATAATGCTTGAACAAAAATACCATTAATTAGTAAAGTATATTCAAGCGCGCCTTTTCCCTTCGCATCCGTTGAAGTCGAAGGTTCATCCTTAATAGCATACACCTTGGGCTACTGCACTTTCTTTATGAGTGGGCTGTCATTTTTGCAAATACAACAACCACTACCCTTATGCTTGTCTTCTTGATCTTCTCCCTATTTCCCTTTTCCTTGCCTTTCCAGTTAGCATTGAACTTCCACTTGTTAGAACCTTTTCCACTGGTATTTCCACCAGGTGCTACTGGAGTAGGCTTCTTCTTTTCCAAGGCCTCGTTCCTTAGAGCCATATTAACTAAATCCACAACAGTACTCTTAATATGAGCAGTCATTCTCTCATGGTACTCTTCTTTCATACCCAAAACAAACATCTCATTTTTCTTAATGAGCCGTTGATCAATTCCGGTCCAATACAAGATAGCTTGTTGAAATTCGTCTCATATTATGCCATAGATAAATCCACTTGTTTCAAGTCCATGAAGTTTCTGTACATCCTGGTCCATCCTGTTGTTGGCAAGAATTGGTCCTTAACCTCTTTAAACCAGGCCCACAAAAACTCTTCCTCTGGAATATTTTCAGTAAGGGAGTCCCACCAAGCTGCAGCTCCCTCTTGCAGTTTCCATGCTACTAAGAACCTTTTCTGTTCATTAGGTAAATCAAGACCTTTAAAAATATTTTCGAAAGATCATAATTAGGCTTGTACTTCCATGATAGACTCGGTTCCTTTAAATGGTTTCCCTCTTAGGCTGGTGTAATCCTTGCAAAAGGTTGCTAAATTCACTTTTGACTACACTAGTGCGCCTCTTCGGCAATCCGAACTCCTTTAAGATTTGGGGTTCGACTATTTTTAGTCATAGTGCTACCTGCTCCCCTACCTCATCCGCCTCTGTTATTCATGTCTTACTACCTAAACATAATAAGATAATCCTTAAAATATGTGGATGAGATAAATCTTGAAAGAAGGGTACTAATCAAACTTATGAAGCTGATATATATATATATATATATATATATATATATATATATATATATATCTATGTGTGTGTACGTACGTATGTATATATGTATGTATATGCAAATAAAAATTACAAATACGCACTCTCGAAGTTGACCCCAACCCAAAAGTCTAGGTGTTCTCTTAACCTAACTCTGATACCAAAATGTAATGAACCGGCTTTCTTACTCCAAAAGACGAGTCATTAAGAGTAGAAGAAAAAGAAAGATAAGAAGAAACTACACAACCACAGAATCCCACCATGAATTACAACAACATATAATAGATAACATAGGATATTACATAGTCATTTCCAAAATAATAATACATCAGAGTCATTACATTATTACCGTCAACTGGACAGTTATAACTACTTGCCCATACAAAATACATTTATCATACATACGTACACAGCGGAAATAAGATAATAACTAGCTAACGGTGAAGCCATTTGCTCTAGCTCTTCGAAAATGCAATCGTAAGAAACCCAGATCATTTGGCTTAAGTACCCAAAAGTTTTGTGAAAAGAAAATAAAACTCTGATTCAGAAATGACTCTGGTGTGAGTAAACTTTAACAACAGAATTATTTCTTTAAAAGCTCTTTGAAATTTAAGGGTGCCTCTTAAGACCACGACGCACATAAACATGGATGAGTTTTTAACCTTACAATGACCAAAATACTTGATATAGAAATCCAGTGATATTATCATAATGTCTAGAGCCTTCAAGTAAATAATTAACATAGCCAAAATTGTTACATTGATTAAATTCTAGCATAATATATATACAACTAAGACCAAAGGCACTTATTAAGATATGGATTCCATATAATGACTGGGCTACTGGGGTACCACCCATTACGGTGCGCCTCTAGATAAAATAACACCGAGGATCTCGCTGGGATCCCCGTCAACAGAAGACCGGCCTACCCCTTGTTGGATAGTACCAAATATGATCACCCCTCGGTTGGGATCAGCATTCGTACCGAAGCATACATGAGTTGATAGTAGGGACTTTAGAGAAGGGTGACCTTACCCTAATGGGAGCGACCCATTTAGCCTTGCGCATATCCCCTGTTTTAGTCATTTTCGAATGATAAGGCCCGAGGCTACGTTTACCTTTACTATGGCACTGCCACTTGGAATGCTAACATTGTCTTCCATATGTTGATACAATGTCAGCACTCATCCATACAAGTCTTTCAGGAGATTGAACGAACATAAAGCACTAATTTCACTACACCTATTTTGGAATCACCCTTAGGATTAGTAGCAAATAGCCCTTGCACTTCAAAGTCTTCATCTTGGACATTGCCTTTACTATTTCAAATTCGAAAGCTTACGTTGGTTCGAAGTGGTTTTTGGATAGCAACTGCTATCCGATCCCGGTGTCTCCAATCCAATGTTCCATAATTTAAAGGGTAAGGTTGTTTATAGTGGACCATTCCACTATCACGGTGTAAAGATTTCATAGGTGCACACATCCCATATGCTTAGATTATCATGACCCACTTATCGAAATTAACTTCCTTATATTCATCACGTTTTCGAAGTACGGTATTTGTGATAAGTACAAGTCGACTTACTTTCAATAAAACATGTCAACGTTTTATTACAACTAATTTGATTCATTTGGCTACTTAATAGCATGAACAAGAGATCCTTTGGTTTTAGTTTTTTTTACGTAAATAAGAAAGTTGGTTTAAAATAAATAACTAGTAGAGTTTTAAGATGCTTCTTATAAATAATAAACTTTAATAATTCATAAGCAAAAACTTAATTAGGCTTCAATTAATCTTAATTAAATCAAAATTTTGATTTAAACCTTAATTAATTAGAATTATTTATAATTAAACTTTAATTAAAAAACATTCATTTAAGAATTTAACCCAAACTAAGTAATAATTAATCTTTATTTAACTAATAATTAACTCTAAATAAATAATTAATAAAGTAAATAAACTTGATTAAATAAAAAATAATTTTCGTTATCTTAATTAATCATTATTTAAGACTTCCTTAATTAAAAATATTTAGCTTGGTTAACAATTTCTTAAACTCTAATTACTAAATCTAATTACTTAATTAAATAATTTAATAATGTAACTTCCCCCTACTTAGAGGCCTAAAACTAATGGCTACAGATGCTGCAGTCATCCATAGTTATTGATCCTCGGCGATCAAATACGGCGATTAGATACATTAATACGTAGAATCACAAGAATATGGAAAAAAAATTAAACAACAAACAAATTCCACATTTTCATTTCAAAATATTCCAAATTGATTACATAATCCCAAATCACAGACCACGTTCAGATAACATATAATTATTATAAAATACACCAAGAGCAACATATGAAGATGCCCCTTTGGTAGCTTAGAGTATATAGATAGGCAAGAAAACAATTTGCCTTTACAAACAAAACGCACAGCGGAAATAAAAGAACTCAAATAACAAGCTTGCCTCCCGCATGTCGTCGGAAGTTTTATTTATCTAAAAGAACATCTGGAAACCTTAGCCCTCAACCTACTCAAATTCAATCGAGTACCCGAGAGTTTAAGGGGAAAACAAAAACTTCGAGTCAGACATAAAGCCTGGAATGAATAATAATTTACCATCTCAAACCATTTAAATATCTAATGAGACCACACCGCTTAGCGGAACGAGATTTTCCCTCACTATTATCTTAAAACTTTACAAAACCCTACATTTTGCTCCTGCATCCACAATGGTTAAAACATAGCATTTCAAAACATTAAAATGATATGAAAAACAAATAAATCAATTTGGGATTACCCATCCCCATTCGTTCTGACTATCTATCTCAATTATAGTTTCTTGGGTTACTATTTACTTGTAAAATGTTTATAGATTATCTGTCCAATTACTTAGTTTTCATGAGATCACTAAGAATCTACCGATAACTCCAATATCTTATTTCTTATCCTAGTTTTCATGGGATAATTCGGAACTTATTGACCGACTGTCAATATCTTAATCCGGATATAGTTTTCATGGGCAAACTACAAGCCTATAGGCTCCTGCCAGTATCGAATCATAGTTTTCATGGGTTGACTATGAACCCATTGGCCCCTACCAATATTGTTAGTTATATACATATATGGGTTAATAACAATGTCAATAATATTTCCAAAATCTTTATTTATGCCGTGATCTTTTCCTTTAACATGAGAGTGGGTTATTTGTTTTGAGACTTTAAAACATCACTTCCGAAACCACTGGATGACCTCCTTCAAAAGCATATAAAAACCCTTATCCAAACTCTAAGTATACATCTTTCAAAACCAACAATACTTTTTGATGGTATCAAGAAAACATTCTTTAAAACATAGCTTCGAAACAAATAAAGTACCCTTTCAAAAGCATTGGGGTTACTCTTTGAAACGTACTTTGAGACAAATTGATTATATACAAAAGTATCTCTTTCAAAATCAATTATAAAATTGTTTTGGAGAAAAGTTGATGGTGTCAAAACCATCTAGTCGAAAGCAACAACCTTTTAAATTAAAATATTGAAGGATGGTGTCAAAACCCTCTTTCGACACCATTGCCTTCGAAACCCTTAACCCCTTTCAAAAGCATTAGGAAGCGGCTTAACCTAGGTAAAAACAAAGATTACCTTTCGAAGGCATTGATCGCTTCAATACTTCGGAAGGAAAATAACAGCTAGATTTCGACTTGGTCGGAACCAACCCTTTTAAAAGCTCTTATTTGAGGAAAAAGTTCCCCTTCGAAAGCTATTTACAAAGTCCCTTTCGAAAGAATGGCTTTCGACTATGTTAAAAGCTTTGAGTAATACAAGGCAGGACTTTAACTTTAGAAACAAACTAAGGTTTCAATTCTATAGGGCACCGACTCTGTTGAAAGCCCTTCAAACCCAAGCAGGCATTTATCTTCTTAAACTAAACCTTGGTTTTCGACTCTGACGATAGCATAACTTTCGATATCCTATCTCCCGCTGCTTACCAATTCACTTAGTACCAATTCTATTGATACTATGTGCCTTGGTTCCGGCTACGTGGGTTTCGATAGAGATGGTTTAGATTAAGATGGCATGGAGGTAAAGGAGTCGATAGGTGCTACCGAAATAGGCGGAACCACCTTTTTCTAAAATGCTGATTTATAGCTAAATATGGCAATTTCTTTCTAACTAACATCCTAGTTGTAACTCCTTGATTGGCTACTTTATAACTTTTCAAATACTTTAACATTGAAAATTGCCGCATTAATTAAATTTAAATTAGAGCATTATAACATTAAACCCTTCCATATGACAAAACCAACATATGCAGAAAAGTCCCTCTTTTAAAATAGTTTATTTTCCCTAATAAATCATTTGGGAAAAATCCCCAAAAATCATAGAAAATCTTTTTCATCATATAATTTAACATATCAAAATTTTGAACCAAAATTTCTTCTTGAAATACTTGAAATAAATTTTAAACCCAATTATATAATATTTTCCTTTAGAAATTCATAATAAATTTTCTATAGCTCACAAAATTCTAAAAGTAAAAATCCTTCTCCAAAATCCAGTATTGTTCGACACAAAATTTTTCCATAGCATTCGAAAATCATAAACCCTTGGTTTTCCCTTAAAACCGAGCAAATCCATATGTATATGAATTGAAATAATTCGATCATAACATGATTCAAGCATAGCATCATCCATATTATTATAAAAATGAATTTAAACATAAATTCAAAAACACATAATTATAGAATAAAATAGAGATGGTATAAAATTATTATTCACCTTAGATATGATAAGAAATTTGAGATTTGTTGTTGATTAATCTTTTCTTGCTTTTCTCCTTAGCTTTTAGATTATAATCTTCCTCTTTCCTCCATGTTAATGGCCAGCTCTTAGGGTTTTTGCATTTGTTTTTTGTTTGAAAAAATGAACATGAATGGACAATAGTGAGAAATGTATAGCCGTGTAAAATAAAGAGGCTATTTTTACTAGTATGCCCATGTGTGAACTAATTATCCTTTAAACCAATTAAAGCCCATTTATGTAATTATTAAGCACGGCCAATATATAATTTATTCAAATCTCAATCCACTTATCATCATTATTCTATTTAATTTTTCCAACCAAATTTTCTGAATAATGTTATCAAAAATTAGGGATGTTACAGGCTCCCCCTTAAAGAATTTCGTCCTCGAAATTCAGTAAGGACTAAATACTAAACATAGCAATCATTTGTTACACATCTAAGATCATACTACTCTAACTTACTAGCAACTATCTATATAAATCTAATATAGACATACCCTCAAAGTAGATCAGGATAAGTATCTCTAATCCTATCCTCTGTCTCTCAAGCACAGTCCTTCTCGTTGTCGCTCCAGTAAACTTTCACCAACCTGACTATCTTGTTTCTTAATCGTTTCTCATCTCTAGCTACAACCCGAACTGATTGTCTAACAATAGTCAAATTAAGATCTACCACTAAATCATCCGATCCCGTTGGAGGACTAGTAGTCTTTGAATCATGCACATACTTGCGAAGATGAGACACATGAAATACATTATGGACACCTGCCAAACTGCTCGGCAACTCTGTTCTGTATGCGAGCTTTCCAATCCTCTCTATAATCTGGAATGGACCTATATATCTTGAGGCTTACTTCCCTGATTTTCCAAATCGTGTCACACCCTTCATTGGTGATACTTTAATGAAAACCATATCTCCAAATGAGAATTCTAAGTCCTTACACCTCTTATCTGCGTAACTCTTCTATCTTGACTGGGCTTCCTTCATCCTTCCTCGGATTAACTCAATCCTCTCTGACGCCTCTCTAACCAAATCTGGACCAAAGACTAATCTATCTCCAGTCTTAAACCAACATCTGGTGATTTGCATGGTCTTCCATAAAAACTTCAAACGGCGCCATTTCAATACTAATTTGGTAAATATCATTATATGAAAACTCAACCAAGTGTAGGTCATCTTCCCAAGATCCATCAAAATCCAGTACACAAGCTCTTAATAAATCTTCGAGTACCTTATTCACTCTCTTTGTCTGTCCATCTGTCTGAGGGTGATATGCAGTACTCATATTAAGCTTGGTAATCATTACTTCCTGTAGACTCTTTCAGAATTCACTAGTGAATAGAGCATCTCTGTCACTAACTATACTAGGAACTCCTTGTAGCCTAACTATATTCTTTAGGAACAATTTAGCTAAAACAGATGTCGTTCTGGTTGACTTAACTGGAATAAAATGGGCACTTTTGGTCAATCTATGCACTATCATATATTTTCGTTACCACTATATGACGTTAGCAACCCGTCTATAAAATCCATAGATATCGAACCCCATTTCCAAACTGGTATCTCTAAAGGCTGAAGCAACCCACTCGGTTTTTGATGTTCATCTTTCACTTGTTGACAGTTTGCACACTGCCTAACCCACAAGCCAACATCCCACTTCATGCCTTCTAAATAGAAGCTCCTTTTCATATCCTGATACATCTTGGTCCCTCCAAGATGAATCATAAAATTGGACTAATGACATTCTACAAGAACTTCTTTCCTTAAGTCCTCCACATTCGAAATATATAACCGTCCCTTCCTTCTTAGCCATCCTTTCTGGTTAAGGTTAAAATCCTTTAAATCATCGATCTTTGTTCCAACCTCTAGTCTTCTTATCCTTTCAGCTAATACTGGATCCTCCTTCTGCTTAAAAATAATTTTCTCAATCAATACTGGTCGAACTTCTAAACAAGATAACCTGGCAGCATTCTAACTAGAACTAGCAGTCGAACGTAACTGCACATCAAAACCGACTAAAGCTTCTAAATCCTTCCACTATGCCAACATAGCTAACACCACATTATGATGTTTCTTGCTAAGAGCATCAGCCACTTTATTACCTTTTCCTGGTGTATATTCTATACCAAATCATATGCAGCCAAATACTCCAGCCACCTCTATTGCCTCATATTCAACTCCTTCCGAGAGAACAAATACCATAAAGACTTATGATCCGTATACAACTCAAATCTCTCCTCTAAGAGGTAATGTCTCCAAATCTTCAATGCAAAGATCACGGCTGCCAACTCCAAATCATAAGTAGAATATCTAACCTCATGCAGTCAAAGTTCCCTAGATGCATAGGCAATAACTTTACCATTCTGTATCAGCACCGCTCCTAATCCAATTCCACATGCATCAGTATACACCACCAATCCTTAGTTTTCGTCTGGAACTACTAACATAGGTGCATTGGTCAATAAATGCTTTAATTTAAGGAATGCATCCTCACATTTGTCGGACCAAAAAAATATCACTTCTTTCCTAGTTAGCTTAGTTAAGGGTGCTGCTATTCCTGAGAAATCCTTAATGAATCTCTGGTAGTAGCCAGCAAGTCCGAGAAAACTCCCGATCTCAGTCACAATCTCTGGTCTCTTCTAGTTATTCACAGCTTCGATCTTATCTGGAATGACTGACAATCCTTTCTCTTAAACTATGCGACCAAGAAATTTTACCTCTTTCTTCTAGAAATGACACTTGGTAAACTTCGCCTTTAGCTGGTTCCGTCTCAGCGTCTCAAGTACCACTCTAAGATGAACTTTATGATCTCTCTTATCCCAAGAGTACACTAAAATGTCATCTATAAACATCAACACAAACCTATCCAAATACTCTTGGAAAACTCGGTTCATAAAACCCACAAAGAAAACAGGTGCATTTGTTAATCCAAATGGCATCACCAACCACTCATACGAACCATACCTAGTTCGAAATGCTATCAAAGGAATATTGTCTTTCGCCACTCTTAATTGATGGAAACCTGTCGCCAAGTCTAACTAGGAAAACACTCTAGCTCCACTCAACTGATTAAATAGGTAATCTATTCTTGGAAAAGGATACTTATTCTTAATTGTCCTTCCAATTAACCTACGATAGTCGATGCATATCTTCAACGACCCATCTGGTTTCTTCACAAACACCGCCGCTCCCCAAGGCGAACTACTTGGTCTAATAAAACTCATTCCTTCTAGATCCACTAACCGCATCTTCAATTCCTTCATCTCAGTTGGTGTCATCCTGCTCGGTGGTCTATTTATAGGTTTAGCTCCTAGCACAAGATCTATTCTAAAATCAACAGCTCTTTTCGAGGGGTAGTCTAATGATTGGCCTAAAGACATCTGCAAATTCTCTTGCTATCCGAACCTGGCTTAACTTATTCTCTACCTCCATAGTATTAAGCAAACCACTGACGCCCTAGCCAGTATTCTTTAGTGAGAATATAACTCGGTTATGGCTATCAGAGGGTCTCAGTGATATCTCTCTATCTTGGCAAAACATTCTAACCTTATACCTACCCAACCATTCCATACCCAAAATCATCCTGAAATCTATGAAATCAATAACATACAAACTGCATGCAAATTTATGACCTCAAATCAGGTTTCAACCGGTCACATCTTAACCCCAGATTTGCATATCCTCCCATTGGATTCACAACTCTTAAGTAAATAACTAGGTAGGTGGGTTCTTAACATAATCTATCAACTAAACACTGAGATATAAATGAATGTGATGCACTAATATCAAAAGGTAATCTAATTGGAATATTCTAAATCAAAAGCGTACCTTCCGTTACAGTCTTTCCTTTATTGGACGCAGTAGGCCTAGCTAGTCCTATAGCAAAAACTTTTCCTTTGTCCCCCTAACTGGCTCTAGACACTAATTCTTGTAATGCCCAACTTGATCACAGTTGAAGCAGTTCACATTCTTCTTATTTGTAGCTTTCTTCCCATTTTCTGACCGACATTCATTAGCAAAGTGACCCTTCTTGTCACACTTATAGCAAACTACCTCAACCTTTGACTTCTTAGCAGTATCTCCCTTTTTGGCTCCCTTCTTGTTAAAGAACTTCCTTTTCTTCCATTGAGAACCCTGAGTTTCCATTGACTTTCCTTTAACTAAATCAGCAAGTAACTCCTCATGGCGAATGGCCATCTCCACCGCTATATTACAAGGATCACGGACATGTGTCATTGTCATTCTAGCAAGCTCGAGCCTCAATCCTCGAATGAACTTCTCATTCCTTTTGATGTCAGTATCTATAAAAACATATCCATATCGAGACAGCTCTTCAAACTTAGTAGCATACTCGACTACTGACATCCCTCATTACACTAAATCCATAAACTTCCTCATTAGCTCAGACTTGGCAAACTCAGATACAAACTTCTGCTCAAACCTCAATTTAAAACCAGCCCAAGTTAACTGCTCTTCGAGAACTCCAGCAGTGACACTATTCCACCAGCGTAGTGCTGACCCCTAAAACTATCTAGAGGCCAACCTTCTCTTTTGCCCATCATTCAGACCCAAATCAAGAAATATACGCTCACAGTGCAACAGCCAAATCTGAACCTCTATGACACTCTCCATTCCTAAGAATAGCTTTCCACTCAAATTGGTGTAATCTCTACTCAGCAAAGTAATATTCCATACCGAAGCCACATGATTAGCTTCTCCGGCATTTCCAACAAAACCAATAGCAGCTCCAGCTTGCATCAAACCAACAAAGAATTGATACATCACCCCCATATCTACTGGTCGATTTCCAACATTCACATTGGCATCAACATTTTGATTACTAGTATTAGCCTGTTAACCCGGATTTGTCATGGTAGTGGGTCGAGCATTTTCATTTTTTGTGGTGCTTCCTCCATGGAGATTTCCTCTTCCATTTCCTGCTTCCATATCTCCT
This sequence comes from Allium cepa, assembly GCA_030765085.1. Taxonomy (NCBI): domain Eukaryota; kingdom Viridiplantae; phylum Streptophyta; class Magnoliopsida; order Asparagales; family Amaryllidaceae; genus Allium; species Allium cepa. The sequence continues at coordinate 291,617,997 of CM060941.1, read as the reverse complement.
TCTTCGTAAATCTACATACGAGCCTTAGTAAGATACATAAGAACAGTCTAAGAGAGTCGGGAATATGCACTTATATATATAATATACACTATATATAGCAAATACAAGCACATTACTAAAATGATAACCCAAATCCCAATCTTATTACCTGATTCATTGGATTATGATTGGAAAATCTTTTAGGTTTAAGTTTCTTTTAGAGTTTCATAAACATATGCTTTGAGACCAATTTGTAACATCCCCCTACTTGAAGGCCCAAAACTAATGGCCACGGATGATGCAGTCATCCATAGTTATTAATCGTTGGCGATCAAATACGACGGCATTAGATACAATGATCGTAGAAATACAAGAATATGGAAAAAAATTAAACGGCAAACAAATTCCAGATTCTATTTTAAAATATTCCAAATTGATTACATAATCCCAAATCGCAAACCACGTTCAGATAACATATAATTATTATAAAATATGCCAACAACAACATATGAAGATGCCCCCTTAGTAGCTCAAAGTATATAGATAGGCAGAAAAACAATTTGCCTTTACAAACAAAACACACAACGGAAATAAAAGAACTCAAATAATAAGCTTGCCTCCTACATGTCCTTAGAAGTTTTATTCAAAACCTTAATCCTCGACCTACTCAAATTCAACCGAGTATCCAAGAGTTTAAGGGGAAAACAAAAACTTTGAGTCAGACATAAAGCTTAGTATTAATAACAATTTACCATCTCAAACCATTAAGGTATCTAGTGAGACCACGCCGCTTAGTGGAATGGATTTTCTCCTCACTAGTATCCAAAAACATTTGCAAAACCATATACTGTGCTCCTGCATCCGCAATGATTAAAACATAGCATTTTAAAACAATAAAATGATATGCAAAAAAATAAATCAATTCGGGATTACCCATCCCCATTCATTCTGACTATTTGTCTCAATTATATTTTCTTGGGTTACTATTTACTGGTAAAATGTTTATGAACCATCTGTCCAATTACTTAGTTTTTATGGGATCACTAAGAACCTATTGGTAACTCTAATATCTTATTTCTTATCCTAGTTTTCATAGGCTAACTAGGAACCTATTGTAGGGCTGTCAATATCTTAACCCAGATATAGTTTTCATCCGCTAACTACAAACTAAGGTTAAGTTTCGGTTAGGCCGGAACCAACCCTTTAGGAAGCTCTTATTTAAGGAAAAATTTCCCTTAGAAAGCTATTTACGAAGTCCCTTTTCGAAAGCATGGCTTTCGACTATGTTGAAAGCTTTAAGTAAAACAAGGCAAGACTTTAACTTTAGAAAAAAAAACTAAGGTTTCAACTCTATAGGGTATCGACTCATTCGAAAGTCCTTCAAAACCAGGTAGGCGTTTATCCTTTTAAAACTGAACCTTGGTTTCGAATCTAACGAAAGCATAGCTTTCGACACCCTACCTTTCGCTACTTACCAATTCACTACGTACCAATTCTATTAATACCATGTTCCTTAGTTTCGACTATGCGTGTTTCGACAGAGATGGTTTCGACTAAGATGGCACGGATGTAAAGGAGTCGAAAGATGCCTTCGAAATAGGCGGAACCACCTCCTTCTGAAATGCTGATTTATAGCTAAAGATGGCGATTTCTTTATAACTAAACCGTCGGTTGTAAATCCTTGATTGACTACTTTAAAACTTCTCAAATACTGTACCATTAGAAACTGCAGGATTAATTAGATTTAAATCGTAGCATTATAATGTTAAACCCTTCCGTATGACAAAACTAATATTTGCAAAAAAGTCCCTCTTTTACAATTGTTTATTTTCCTTAATAAATCATCAAGGAAAAATCCCTAAAAATCATAGAAAATCTCTTTCATCCTATATTTTAACATATAAAAATTTCGAACTCTAATTTCTTCCTAAAATACTTGAAATAAATTTTAAATCCAATTATATCATATTCCCCTTTAGAACTTCATAATAAATTTTCTATAGCTCGAAAAATTCTAAAAATCAAAACCCATCTCCAAAATTATGTATTATTCGACATAATTTTTTTATGGCATTCGAAAATCATAAATCCTGGGTTTTCCCTTAAAACCGAGCAAATCCATATGTATATGAATTGAAATAATTCGATCATAACATGATTCAAGCATATCATCATCCATATCATTATAAAAAACAAATTTAAACATAAATTCGCAAAAATGTAATCATATAATAAAATAGAGATGATATAAAATTATTACTCACCTTAGATATGAAAAGGAATTTAAGATTTGTTGTTGATTAATCCTTCCTTGCTTTGCTCTTTAGCTTTTAGATTATAATATTCCTCTTTTCCTCCTTGTTAATGGCCGGCTCTTAGGATTTTTGCGTTTTGTTTTTTATTTGAGAAAAATGAACGTGAATGGACAATAGTGAGAAATGTATAGCCGTGTAAAATAAAGAGGCTATTTTTTACTTTCCCATGTGTGAACTAATTATTCTTCAAACCAATTAAAGCCTATTTATTTAATTATTAAGCACGACCCATTATATAATTTATTCAAATCTCAATCCCTTATCACTATTATTCTACTTAATTTATCTAATTAAATTTCCTGAATAATGTTATCAAAAATTAGGGATGTTACACTTAAATTTTAACTTACCTACTTTGGTTTGAAATGAATTTTCAAAAATAATCTAAAAGAAAACACTTTAAACTTGAAATTGTGAAATCTTTCGAACTACATCCATAACGACTATCGCTATGAGCACAGTTTGCTAGAATTGTTTCTACGTGAAAACCTCACTTTAACTCTAGCTACTACATATTTGAAAATTTAATGAAAGGTTTTGAAAACTTGAACAAAAGGGTACAAATTTGGAATAAACATTTTCAAAAACCAAAACTAGAAAATAAGATCTTCTTTTTCAAATTGGATCTCAAGTCCTTTGCGACATTTAAAGGTGTTAACTTCACAACATTTACATAACATGCAATTGGTTTTTGTTTCATAACACACTACCATCATATCATAACCAACCATTCACATATCCATATCCAAACATATCATTTAAGATTAAAATCACCAATCCAAACTCAATCACAAACTGTAGCCATATGCTATCAAAACAACATGATATTTCAACGCAACAAACATTATATTTTCACAACATATAGTTATCAAAATCAAGTCCTTTTCTTTTTCAAAAATGAGAGTTTAACTCACCAAAAATTTACTAACACATGGCGAACTTTTGCTAAAACTTTGAAATAACCTATGATCTTACAAAAATTGAAAACTTTTGGATGCTTGATCACCCTAAATGGGCTCGGTCAAGGGCTAGTTGGGCTCGGCCTGGTAGAATTTGGGCTCGGTCATGCAGGCTAGTGGATCATGGTGCTTGTATTTTGGAAGAAGAAGTGTTGTCGTGCCTGTAGAAGTGTTTTAGCAAGAAGTGGAGGCGATTTAAGCAGGAAGAAGTGATTTTTCTAAATTTAGAAAGTACGAAGACAGGACATGGATATGTTTGCTCAAGCTTTTAAGAAATTTAAACTAGAGATGTGTGACGACCCGAACATGATGTCCGACAAACAACATAAAATTCGTATCGTCGGAGCTTGCAACACCATTAGATGATAAATAACACAGCGGAAATAAAAGATGATTTCACTGCTACAACATGAATACAATATCCAATACATCAATTTGTTACAATGATAATCATCAATATCAGAGAATATACAACACAAAATACAGCGGAACAAGATACAATATGAGATAGGTCTTTATAGAACCCAATACTGCAACTCCAATCCAAAACTCCAAAGCTAGAACTCCAAAACTTCAAGCTCGATCCACCATCACCGTTGCACAAAGATAAGCAAGCAAGGTCAGTCGTCCAAGGAACTAGCTCCAGATAATCTACTAGACCTGACTATCTGAAAAACCAAACTCTAGACCGCCCGTGTGGAAAATTATGGGCACCCAGAGTTTAGGAAGGGAGCAATAAACTCCGAGTCAGTCATGGGACTGGTGTGAGCAAACGAAAACGGTTTGTCTTTTAAAACAATCACAAGGATTTAGATTTGTAATCCGCAATGCTTTTTGGAAAATAAAACTACCATAAGGCCTCCCGCCACACACACCATACAAATGTAGAATTGGAGGAGATTTCTCCTTATGATAGTCAAAAATGCTTGATATGCGAAAACCATTTGATATTATTATTATTAGTGCGTAGTGGAAAACATTTCAAAAGTATAATATTAATATTAGCCAACATAGACATTCCGAACTATGCCTACTATAGCTACCATCCAAACAGTGGGGCGCCACTATAAGTAGATGGCAAGTTATACAACTAAAACCGTACAAGGCGCGCATTGTTTTAATTGGATTTCCAACAAATGGTCAGGCTAAGGAACTTCCTATTGCCACATGGGAACGCCTCTGGAGGGATTCCCCGAGAACCTATCCGGCTCTCTGCCAACACAAGGCCGGTTTCATCCCCGCCCGGGAGTAATACCTAAAGATGTGCCACCCCCGGTCCTTTGGGACCTTTATACGAGGATCCTCTACACCAACAACATCACACAGTAATAAATATACTACAGTGCCTACATGAGCAAGTATCTGGGCTCCATACCATGATACAACCCTTTTCTAGAAGGACTGGTCACACCCTGGGGGAGCTACCCCTGAAACCTTGCCGCATCCTTCCTGTTTCGACCATTACCAGTTTGTGAGGCTCGATGAGGTTTCGTCCACAAAGCTACGCTTTTTCACAAAAGCCATGCTTTGATCACAAATGATCAACAAATGATCATCAACACACAGCAGCACTTAGCATACCACTCTACCAAATTGGGAATGTCTCACTAGTAATCATCAACTACATAACCTCTGAGCTCGTACGTCTCAGAGAAGGGTGTTAAGCTAAGAGAATAAATTCTTCGCCACCAAGCAGAAATGTATTTGATAGAAACTGGTTTTACATCTCAAAGTGTAATGTCAGACACACATCCATACAAGTCTGTTCTGGGTTCGAACAGAACCGAAGGCACTTTCGAAAAAGCCCTTGCAAATCCCGGTATTCACAATCCCGATCGGACTTCCCATCACTTAAGAAATCTCTATACCGTAGCTACTCAGTGTAGAGACAATTGATAGGTCATCCTATCGTTCTCGCAAATACCCGGTCTTCATCACCGGTCTTCAAATGCTATCCATAACGACGTATCATTATTCGGAATGGGTTATATGACACAAGGTCCTCTCCCGGCTAAACCGAATAATGAGCACAATATTTAAAAACATATGGATATGGGATTTCAATTAAGTCACACTTTAAAATTCAAAACTTTCTTTCAAATGGTTTACACCAATTACCATTTCAAATCTTTTAAACAAAAGATTTGTTTCACAAAATTCACTCAGTTTCACAAAGATTCATTCACTGGTTTTAAAACAACTTCCGTTTCAATTGGATTAATTTATTTAAATCTTTAAATCAAGATTTGACTTATAGCTTTCAAAACTCGTTTCCAAAGATTCATTCATAATTTGGAAAACCATTTCAATTCAAACTTGAAATCCCTTTAATACAAATTGGAAATTCATTTCTTATATGAAAGCTTTTATCATTTGAAAACAACAGTTTTATTTCGGAAAAATTTGATCTCATTTATACAAGTTTAAAACCTTGGGTTAATTCAAACTCCCAAAAACAACACTTTAAAAATGGGTTAAAACCCAAATAAACTCGTATAACCTTTTAATATCATAAATACCAAATATAAAATTCTATTTCAGATATTGAATTCCAATTTAAATCAAATTATTCAAATTTCAAAACTCAACCAAATAGTTGAGAATAACTTTTATTTTTGGAGTTCCTTTTCAAAAGCTTTTTTTTATTTAATTCAATTCCATTTCCAAAACTATTTGAATTAAAAATTCAAATTCAAAACTATTTAAAAATCTGCGACTTAACCAATTTCCACGTGCAATCCATATTTGTGTGTGTATAGTGTAGTCCAAGGGGTTTTTACACCATAGTGCACAACATCAATCATCACAGGTTTATCGATAAGCGGTATAACCCATAATGCTTGTCTTCATTCACAGATTCATAGACAAGGTGAATTTATCAATCACAAAGATTCATCATTACAATTCTTCTTCTCTTTTTTTAAAAGAAAACTGTTAAAACGTTAAAACCCGGTATTAATCCAAACGAACACGAGAATCGCTTCAAGTTAAAATGACATTTCCCCAAGTATTTCTTCGAGCCTCCCTCCTCCTCCTTCTTTCTCTATTCTTCCAGATCCAAGGGTGCACGTATACGTGCACAGATGATCGGAGTTTCTCCGCTCATTTCCACGAGCATCTACGCATCGCCCATCTCCCCTTAAAATGATAAGACCACTCAGATTCGACGAATTTGATAGGAATTGAAATCGAGCTATTCACACTCATAGGAACTAAATCCTGATCAACTAAATGGCCTCGCCGAAGACGATTCTGACCATCCGCGATCATGCCGTCACGTCCAAAGCAACACCATACCTTCACGCTTCGAATCCCTCTGGTCCCTTTTGACTCGATGCAACATTGATGGTGATCCATCCTCGAATTCAACAGCCACCCAAACCTAAACTTAAACCCTACTAAGCCACCATGTTACCCCCTAGATGATCGGAAAACTCTCCGGTCATTTTTCCCAAACTTAGCAACCATCAAAGCACCTTCAGCCCAAAGCTCGAACCTTAATTCTTCGTTGGTCACCAAAAAAATGAGCGAAATGCGTAAATCGTTCAACTACCCATATCTCCTTCAATCCCAAAAAAAATTAATGATTTAACTTTTAAAATTCATGATTTTAAATAGTGATTCAGAGTATATAAGTATATCATAGAATTTCAATGCTTAAATTTCAACATGTTATAAATTTCTACTGTTCTTCTTGCTTTTCAGATTATATATGAACAATATTATACCCATACTATTTTTAAATTAAAAATCTTTCTATTTTAAACAATATCTGTTTGATCAGTAAAGTCTATAAGGAATTAGAAGATGAGATCTTTGTTTTTAAAAGGTTTGGAAACCTGTTTAACAAGAACAGAAAGCATCTTCGTCCAGATATGCACACATACATTTGTATAATATACACAGACTTGCAAGAATACATAATCATTTAAGCCCATTTCAGGTCATGCTTCAAAGATCATTCAGATGTATCAAGTTTAATAATTTAAAGAGGAGAGTTTGCTCACATCAAATTTGAAGAACAGAGAGCAGCTGTTGTTTGAATGCTGCAGATTTGATCCTCCTATAACCCTGTTTTGCTTTCTTTGAATTGAATGATGAGTTGAATTTTGTAGATAATGATGTTTATTTCTTTTTTTGGTTTGCTTAACTTTTTTTTTTACTGAACAACTGGAATAGGATGAACACATACATATAGAGAAACAGTTTGCATATGGGAAGGCTTTAATTGGTTAAGTTTTATCTTTTGTTGAACAGATTTTTTTCCGGCTGAAATGATTTCCATTTGTGTTGAGAAGATGTTATTAAATGCATGTGTCCTATTTTGTTTACAACTTATGCTATTTGTTTTGTTTTGTAGATATTTTCTTTTGTTTCATTATCTTCTTTTGTAAGTTTTATTACAAAGATATTTTTTTTGTTTGTTTACTGAAATGACTTTTAAACTTGCTTGCCTAATTTACATACAATATACATGTACTTCATATGAAAATTGTTATGGTATGTATTTATCTTATGTTTGCTTAAGTATTTATATTTTATTTTTACTAAAATAATCTCATATATCCATATGAGTTACCCTATATATTTATTATTAACATAGTTCTTGACTTTTGTTTCTATTTATAGTTTAATTATCAAACATTAAATTTATAACATATATTTTATTTTATACTTTTTATAACTTCATAAGGAAAATGGATTAAAACACAATTTATACATTTAATAAATAATCATACATATTATTCTTTTCCAAAGTAAATTTTTTAAATCCAATTCATTTTGAATTTCCAAATCAATATTTTATTTATAATTCAATTCAATTGAAAATATTTATTTTAAGTTTCAAATCTAAATTTTAAAATAAATAAGTATATATCTCTTATTAAATTTGAAAAATTCAAACAAATCTATAATTTAACCCAAAAATTTAATTTAATTACAAATTGAATTCGTCTTTAAACTGGGATCGTTACAAGATGGAGATTGTAAAATGAGAAATATGAGAGTAAAGGGGTATGTATAGACTTAGAATTTAAAAAAAAAAATATAAAGTGCTTATATATAGGCAATCCCTCTCCTTCCCCGTTATTTCCATCCATCCTTTTACCCTTCCTCTCATGCAACTATTAATACCATGGTCTCATGTACTATGTGTTGAAAGAAGAATTTTTATACAATAAAATATATACACTTTTCTTTATAAAAATATTTTCTCTTACCTTTATATATATATACACTTTAAAGAGAAGTATATACATACATATATACATGTACTCATTATGTTAAAATAGTTTGAAATGTGTGCATATGTGTTTACAATAATATTATGACATTTTAAATAACATTTAATAAATGAAAAATCAAGATTTCGAAAAATAATTTTCGGTCACATTTTCTATTTCTCTATGAACTATATATATTGGTAAACAAAACTTGAAAATGATTTTATCACCATTAGTTATTATTTGAAATAGTTTTATTTGTTAATAAAAATTCATTTGTTTATTACTTAAAAATATAATTAAATATTCTTTAAATAGCGATTCAATCCTAGGTCGTTACAGTTATTATGTATTATTATATATAAAAAAATTATAGAATGTAATAACCTTTTACAATCGAAATTAATAAATTTAGATGCCCTTAACGATAATGCTGGAATGACTTAGAACCAACACGGTGCACGACTGGATTCTAGTTTCTATTCGTAGAGTTAATTTCCGACTCTGCCTATAAATTTAAATTGAACATTGTATTTTATATTTGTAATTGTATATTATATACAGAACAAGTTAAAGTGATATTTTGACTTATCGGAATATACTTTGTATAATGTATGATAGATTTTGCATGAAACTTCAATTTAAATAATTAATAAGAGATTAGTAAACTTACATTCTCATCGCTATTCCAATTAGCAATCTAAGCTTCCCACATGCTTGCGTACATCCAGTCAGGCTTCTTCCCCTTTTTTTATGGCTAACATCATGTCATGGTAGTTCTTCTTAATTTTCTTCATCCAGTGGTTTATGCAAAGGAGATGGTCAACTTCTTGCAAGCCTACCACCCCTGCACGTTGAAAAAATTATAAGTTATACATTTATACTTAGTCAACAAATTGTACATTGGTTATACATAATGATATACAAATTTAAACTTATGAGGAAGTCCTATCAGATACACTCTATGATGTGGGGTGGGATACTATCCCACTTAGGTTAGCAATCACTCATCCTGCTCCAGTAAAAAAGCTTGGAAACATCAAGAACAACTTCTGATGTCTCTAGCACAATTCCCCTATGTTAAATATGATACAAACCATTAATAAATCATGACTAATATATCATACATAAAATAATTATGGTGTTAAAATAAATTTAATTCTTACCCATTCGCTTTGCTAAATAACATCACTATGAAACATCGTGTCTGCTATGATGGGCCGCTGCCATCACCTCCTGCGGCGGTCCCTCTCCGAGTAGAAGAGGGGGAACTTGATAAATGGAAAGAACTCCAACGTCGAAATGACATAATACCTGTCCCAGACATATCATTTGTTATGCCAAAATATATCGTTTAATTATGAGAAAACATATCATTTTTAATGAGAAAGAATAACGTTAATAATCATATAAGTTACCTTTTATCAAAATGCACATTATTAATTAGTCGTCATCTTTTTCTGGTTCAGATTTGGTCCCGTATTTTATATTGTTTTTCCCCTGTAGTCTCAAATGCTTCTACTAAAATATTTGATCCATCATTTAGAGGTCCAGCATCAGTATGATCATTGGTTATTATTATTTTGCTACTTTGCTCAAGGTCTGCCAGGTAAGCTTATTCCTTTGGAATATTCTTTCCATTCAAACATAAATCTTACCAAAAGCTGTCGGCCAATCTGGTTTATCTTTTTTAAGAAATGGATAAGGAGCCTAATAAACTTTTAACATTAGTTTGGCTAGTACAAAAGCATTATACATATGATAATACGAGGTATGCTTTATTTCAATAAGATTATAATCTTTATCCGTGTTGATTCCAGAACTTGGATCATTGCTGAACCAATTGTATCTAAACAGAAAAACTTTCTCCACGGATCATGTGAAATATGTCAATTAGAAAACCTAGGTTAACACACCATAAAAATCATTTATATGATTATCTGGATCGTCACTACCTTTGACGAATACATCGATATTGTTAGTTAATTTTTCAGCACCATATTCATTGATGTTGAATTTATATCCATTGACGAAGAATATTAGATATATCTTGACATTTCTCTTTGGGCCCAATATAAGATATTTCAATCCTTCATCGACCACACAATTTCTTAAATCGTAAATGTAATTTGAAAACCAACCAACGAATCCTTTACTAAGATCGCCACATGGACGTTGTGATTGTTAAATACTGTAGATATGGATAATTATTGCATCATTACCTACGTGTATTATTGAAATAAATATATCGAGAATTACTATTTAATATTACCAAACAAATGTTGTAACTTCATCATAATTAAGAAGAATATATGTGTGTGCTACACGATAATCTCTATCGTCTAACCATAGTTCCATCCATTTTCTAACGGGTCTGCCATGTTGTCCAAAAATAGGTAACATTGCTTGAGAAGAGTCTTGTTAAACGACTTCTCATTACACGAAACACTTTCAAATGATAAGTTTACATGTTAATTGTAATAATCATTGAAAAAGAACGAAGCTTCTTCTTCAATATATGATTTGCAAAATGAACCTTTAGCTCGTGCTTTTTGTTTAACTTTTTCTTTAGATGATTTAAGTACCTACTAAAAAATTATTTCGAATTAGAATTTACTTATATATGTAATTAAACTAATATTTAACATACTCAATATTATTCTTCTCAAATGAATATATCCATCCATTTGCACAAGACCTTGAAGACATGCTTCAGATGGAAGATGAACAAGTAAATGCTCCATTATATAAAAGAAACCCGGATGAAATATTTTCTCCAGTTTGCAAAGTAGTATATGGATTTATGCTTTAATTTTAAGTAAACGTTCAACTCTTAATGTAGTTGAACAAACCACTTTGTAAAAAAAACTAAGTTTCGTTATAACTGTCCAAATTTTTATGGGCAATAGTTCTTTGAAAATGACGGGTAACAAATTTTGCATCATCACGTGGCAATCATGGCTTTTCATCCTAATCAGTTTACCATTTTTAAAGTCGGCACACCTATGAAGATTAAAAGAAATCCCATCAGGAAACCTTAATCCTTCCACCCATTTGAACACAACTTTAACTTGGTTATTTTCTAACTCATAGAATGCTCTAGGTTTTTTAGTGTAGCTCAGGATGATTACATAATTCTTGCTTATCACGTCTTGATTTCAAATTGTCCTTAGTCTTTCCCATGACATTCGAAATTGCATTGAACACATTATCAAAAACGTTTATCTCGTTGTGCATCACGTCAACATTGTAACGAAGCGGAGACCTTTTCAATAAGGCATCTCCTAAAATATACTTCATTTGCACTAATTATGAGTCATCGATTTACATGGAATTTTAATTTATACTCCATTTTCATGTATCTTTGGATAATCCTTTACAAGTTCATATATTTCTTCGCTTGACCAAATCGTTGGTGGTTGCATAGTGTCTGCCCTATTAGTTATAAAGTCTTTTCTATCTTTTCTAATTGATAAATTAATAAAACTATTATGTATCATAAATTTCATCAGAAAATTTACAATTGATTGATTGAAAGTTGGAGAAAACGATTGTCTGTGTTTAATTTTCAATAACGTTAATTATTGAATATAATTATAAAACAAAAAAGATTAGCGACAGCAATAATTCAATTAATTAGAAACCATCATAAATTTGAATAATTAATTAAAAATAACTTTTCAAATTCTTAGGATTTGAATTATTATATTTAATCAAATTCCAAACTTATATAACTAATATATTATAATAAAGTAATAAGTTTAAATAAATGAAATGAGGTGCCTTTGGAAGCAAAATGACGGAGCTGTCGACGACCATTGGAATGCTCCGCTACAAATTACCGTGGTTCCTGTAGTAGAAGAAACCATGGCTGACCATCCTTGATGCTACAAATGAGTGGATTTTTCTTTAAAAAATCAAATGAGGCAAAAGTGTAGTAATAAAAGAAGGATGGGAGATTAGAAAGTGTATCGGATCCTCATATTTCTCTTTACCAATTCTTACCTTTTATTTAATTAAACTAATAAGCCATGAACCATACATGGCCAGCCTCATCTTTGCACATTTATGGACGAATTTTGCGGCTACCAACTGAGCCTTGAAACTATTCCAAGCCTGAGCAAAATATTCTCGTATTTAAATCTAGTTTAAATGTGTACCGCTATCGTATATCGATTAGTATATTTATACCTATTATAAATATATTAATATTGTTCAACACATGAAATGAAAATTTTATAATTAATATTTCATAAATATTGGTTAATTTATAAGAATTATAAATTAATTAATCAGGTGGTAACATTTCATTTATGTGACTCTTATATGTAAATTTGGCCAGTGATTAATATCAAACAATTTGAATGTTAAAGTTTCCACGTCACTTAATAAGTGGTGTAACATTTTGGCTAAATTTATTGCTTACTTGGTTTTGGTAAAATCCAATTTTACATTAGTAAGCGTTACCCAATTGTGGTAATTATTTACACTAATTCTCTTCGTCAAAACTATATCACTTTGGACTTACAGAATTTGATAATCAAAATTCCAATATCGTCCATATTCAACTCTATAGTCCAAACACAAAGTCCTTAGTTTAATAGTAACAATTATTATTAATCGAAATGCTCTAGTCAGAGACTTGACTTTCAGTTGACATTAGTTAACCATGATGCTACCTCATATAACCGAGGAGATGAATCCCCTCTCTTGAATATTCTTTCACTTCTAATGCTTCCACTCGACCCAACTACATCCATTTGATGGACACCATGCCATGGTTTAATTATAATAAAACCAGAGCTTCCACATTGAAGATGAAAACATTCTAAACAAGAGAACCGTGTAATATTGCTACATCAATATTTTCTATTTGACCTTAGTTATATTAACCAATATAAAACTACCGAGTGATTCGTTCTATATTTATCCAATAACTATCAATACGTAACTCTTTGGTGCCCTCCAGTATTCATGAGTAATACACTGCCTAACATTTAGAGAGCATTTTGTACTCTATTCTTAATGAATGCAACGTTATATTGTCTCGATACACCTTAATTAGGAATATTTTAAACAATATGTTGATTTAATTATGATAAATCACTCATGGTTACAATGCATTGTAACTACTATCACAGAACATACTATTTATAGATTCTATAGAAAATACACTTCTACTTAAATTAAATAATTAATATAACACATTATGTCTAGTATATATTAGAAATAAAACACTTTTTTATTTTGAACAAGATTGGTTATTGACTTAGAATAATGTAACAACTACATAACTGTCCCTAGGGAATACCCTTAACTTTATCAATCTCCTATTTGCGCTTGGAGCGAATTGTGGAATCTTTATCCCATCCTTTGATCAATTTGATTAGAACTGATGGAGTTAGACCCTATTTGAATGGATCTGCTGTGTTTTTTAATTATCTACTCTATCAATTGATACTCTGCGATGTTGATAAACTACTTTTATCATGTGGAACAATTCGGAGTATGTTTTTTGACTTCTACTAAGATCTTATTGTTTCATTGTTATCATATAATAATTATATAGTGTTCTTAATCCTTGTAATCACCCCTTGCTCAAGTATAAATTTGTTCATTTATATTTATATGCATGGCTTTTATATGGCATAATTCAAAGCGATGTACTTAGGCATTCGTAGAATAAGCCTTTCGTTTGGAACATTTCTAAATTGAAACTTCTTAACTAAGGTTTGAACATGAATTTAATATGGATATATTATACTTGATAGCACTTATGAAGTTTGAGTCTGAACACTCTTTCATAAAGAGTTCATTGTCTTTGTAAACAATTTTCTAGTATTTCATTAATACTCGAAAACACTTTAAACTATGATTTAGTGATCTTAAGTCGGATTTGATATTTTCTTCACGCATCAAATACATAAGCAAAATATGATATTGTAGACAACACAATATGTATGATAATTCATATTGTTAGTGATAGAGTTAGGGGTATGCCATAAGGTCAATTATGTAATTTGTTGCATATATCTAACTCATTGACCAATCTTGTTCGAAATAAAAGGTATTTTATTTCTATTATATACTTGATATAAATGGTTATGTTAATTAATTAAACTTAATTAAAAGTATACTTAATAGAAAGAAATCCATAAATCGTATATTTTGTGATAGTAGTTACAAAGTGTTGTAATCGTGAGTAATTTATCACAACGAAACAAATATACCATTTTAAATGTTCCTAGTCAAGATGCGTCAAAATTGGATATCGATGTATCCGTTTAGACCGAAGTACGCAACACTCTCCAAATGTTGCATAGTGTATTACTCATGACTGGTGGGGCACCTACGTGTTACATACTAATAGTTATTGGATAACTATGGAACGACTCACTCGATAGTTTTTTGTTGGTTAATATAACTAAGGTCAAACAGAAAATATCGATGTGGCTGATTTACACAGTTCTCTCGACTTGAGAATAATGTGGATCTTCAATATGAAAGCTCTGCTTTGACTGTGTCCAAATCATGTCATGACAACCATCGACTATAGTTGAGTCGAGTGGAAGTATTGAAAGTGAAGCACTATTCAAGAGTGGATTTGTCTCCTCAGTTATATGCGGTTAGTATCAAGTCAATTTAAAGCCAAAGTCTTTGGCCAAAGCATTTCGGTTAATAATTGTTATTATTAAACAAAGGATTTGTATTTGGACTATAAAGTTGAATATGGATGAGGTTAGAATTTTGACCACTACCAAGTTCCATAAGTCCAAATATAATGATGAACTGTTATTGGCCTCCATTACCTTCTACATTGCTGATTAAAACATAGCTCTCAATCCACTACAAAATTCTCAAATATATTTCAAATTAAAATAATAGTATTCGATAGTTAGAGGTCAGTGATTCCGGACTTGCAATCTGACGAATCAAGAATAGTAAAAGGAAGGGAAGTCTTTGCTTCAACGTGGATTCAAAGGCATCATTAAATTGGTAATTTTAATTCATATTACAGTAACTAAATTATATTGTATGATCCTATAATGAGCAATTTCATATCTGTTTAAATATATTGCTACTATATGTTTAGTTAGGTGGGATTTTTGGAAGTAGATGTGGTTGTCATAAATTAGTTTGGTTATGTGCATAATTTGTTTATTATACTATTTGATTTATGTATAGTCAAATTTTGTTTATCGTACAAAATCATTTTTTTGTTATTAATAATTGTTTTATATATATTTATTAATAAATTCATATATATATATATATATATATATATTAGTGTATATTTCTCTCTCATAGTAGCATATATGCATATATATATATAAAATTTAGTACACTTATTTATATATAATATGAATTTACAAATTCGAAAACTAATTATCATACATATGTTCATATGTTTAAATTAACATTTATTGAATTTTTGATTTTTTTATTATATATAAAATAATTGTTGCATTAAAAATTCAATCTATATTTTTTTAAATATTCTATCATTTTAGAAACATATAGAAAAAATTTAAGAATTTTTCAATAAAGTTTATTATGTTTAATAATTAATATTATTTCATAAAAACTATTTATGATTTATTAAAAATAATAATTTAATTGAAAAATTCTTCAAATTTTTTAATAACCTTTCATTCATGATCCTAGAATTTATAAAATTTTAAATTTTGAATTTTAATAATATATTATTTTATATTAAATAATTATTTTCGAAGTCAATGTATTTGTTTTTTAAAATAATATTTCAATTTTGAAAAATCTTCAGATTTTTTCTCTCTATTTGATGATCCTGTATTTTCAAAAAAGGTAGATTTTGAATTTTCATCAATAGATTATTTTATGTTAATTATTTATGGATAAAAACATTATTTTATTCATAATATATACAAACTACAATACTAAAATTATTATGTTTGGAAAACTAAGTTAATTTTGAATTATAAATAATTTTTAATAATTGCTCTCCCTCTCTTTATATATATATATAAATATTTATCTATATATAAATGTTTTATGTTCATATATATTATATATAATATACTTATACATGCATACGTGTGTGTATTTTGTAACACATTTACACACACATATCTGAACAACATACATGACATATAAAATAAGCTAATATGTCTATTGTGATATAAATCCCAACATCTACATATATGCATATTATACCTTTCACGGATTATTATGTTACATATGCACTCACAAATATATGTATATGATACATTTATGTATTAACTAAATCAAATAAAATTAATTTCATATCTTAATATATTTGAATTTAAATAAAATAAATGATTTTATTTAAAATAAATTTAGAAATGCTCTAAGTCAGTTAGACTTCATAGGCCCAACAAAAGATCCAATAAGGTAATTTTTTTGAAATTCACCCATAACTTCCGCGTGGGCTAGTCCAGTTCCAACAGTCAATATATAAGGAATCCATCTTACATGTTCCATATCAAACATTTTAATATGGTGTATTTGCATATCATTTAGGATATTCCTAACTTCCTTTATACTTGTTATAAAAGATATAATTAACATGTTCAATGTTGAGTATTGAACAACCAAAATATTAATAATTTTACCACAAGTACATCGTTAACAATCAGTAGTATGTTGCTTACTTATAGTTTAGAAATATCTATGTACCTTTTAGTGGTTCTTTCTTATGGACATATGTTTCCTCTATATTTTGACTGAAAATCAAACTATTCGATATTTCTATCAAAATACTTGTTCAATTTTGATGCTTATAAAATGATAATTTCGTACCATTTCTTGGATCACATCCAATAAACCAAAAACTTAATATCGTTCTCACTGACTTCGAGACACTTTGGTTGTTATATGCAAACAGTCTATTCTAAACCATAATTTAGAAATTTCCATTTCAGCACATATGTACCAAAACACAAAGTCATACCAAGCGGTAATTTATGAGTGAATCTGAACTAACTTAAGCCCGTTGAATAATAGACCTATTACGCCAATTTCAATAATTGAAATTTACAATGTTATTTTTATTAACGTTACTTTGGCTCTTGAAGAATCATTCGCTATCAATGGATCATATCCATTCGGGTACAACTACCTAAATCATATTTTGATATCATATTTGGAAACCTTTTCGGATTCGTGCATCATATAATATCATAGAGTCAATACTCTTAATGGGTTAATTAACAACTAAGGATTTTCTATTCTCGACACTGACAAGAAACTCATAGTTTTTATTCACTGTGCGAGAATACTTATTACACACTCTAATATGATGTGTTCGTTTGGGTTAGGTTAATTTCATTTCATCCCATGTAATCAGTTTTATCTTTGGATCATAACCAATTCCATTTTAATACCAATAATTTCTCAAAGAAATTTCTTCGCTACGAAGTTGATGTTTCTTGAAACAACAATGTTTTCTCAATGCCACGGAATAGATATTCATAAACACGAATTGCCTTATATGTAAAACTGGTTTGGTTCTAGTTTACATTACTTATGTGAAAGATAAACCGATCTTCCCAAGACAATCGTTCCCTAACTCCTTTTGGGACGATTCATACGAGATCCTTCATGAATAATTAGTTCATGCTGTCTTTCGACTCATACAACCTGCTAACTTCTTGGCCTATGATATGTTGGGGTTTCTTATAAGCCCTTATCTTGTATGATTTTGTAAACTATTATTTAGATGAAATTAATTTTAACCTTGTATATTATTCTTAACTACAAGACCTTATAAATATGGTTAACTCAACTTCACTCGTAATTAATAATACTTTATCCAACAAAGTTCGATTACTCCTCATTGATATATCATTATGTATAGTAGGGAGGAGTGATTTTTGAGGTTGAATCTTTATTCATTCTTAAGTACGTTTGGGACTCTTTCCCATATACTCCCGTATTGATCAAATCAATCATTTTATTATCTATTGCATGTTATTTTATTTTCTTCCATTTTACACTATATAAGCTTATCATAGACATACTATATGTGTATCAAATATACACATACATGATCGTAATAACTCATCAGTGAATATTATGAAGTATGTGGAACCATTTTGGCATTAATAGACTTGCGACTGCATACATCTATGTATATCAATCTGAAGAGTTCATCAACTCTTATGGTGATCCCATTGAATAGGTGCGTTGTCCTTAATTATTTGAGATGCAAGTCTCTAATATCATATGATTCATGATCATACAATAAAATAATTATTTCTCAGAACTATGGATTTAGTCTATAATTTCAAAATAATTGCAAATAACTTGAAATACTTATATATTTTATAATGCATCACATATACCACCATTATAGTTTTATTTCATAATGAATACTCATTGAAATAAAACTATGCCTATTTGTTAATCAATACTGAAAAATAATAACCATTTCTTAAATAATGTTTGGTACGTTTTACGAAAGTAATTTTTATAACTTGATGTGACCAATAAATGTTATATGTTATGCTTCCACTATTTTCGCTATTACTGTAATAATGTATGAAATACGAAGCTCCATCTAACAACTTAATATAGGCAATTATTTCATTTATTATAACTGGTTTGCCATCGAGAACTTTCAAATCAATTATCTTAAATTTAAAGAAATAAATATCATAGAATACAATTTTCATGTGAAAATACATTTTGAAATAGAAATAATATTTCACATTCCAATGTTAAATATCAAATTTTATTTTACAATTCTCATTTTTGATGTTTCTTTATGAAGCAGAAGTGATGATTCACTATCTTCATCCCAATCATGCCTTATGTTATATCCACTCTTGTACATTCGATTTCAATTCTAAATGGTCAAACCATTCAAAGGAAACTTTTACCACAATATCGTAAATGATTCTTTACAAAAGCACATTTGGCCATTATTAACTTTTAAGGATGGAAAATAGATTGCACTTTACGTAAATCGATCAAACTGACATTTCAATGATCGAATTCTGAGATCTATCTTGTAGCCTTTGGTCCAATGTTACATTTAACACAACAAGATCATTATTATAATCAGTCATATTGAATACACGATCTCACACTATAGTTTACTTGCTTATTTCAATGGACAAATTTCATCGAGGTTTCTTACATTACAAGTTATGGCCGTTCACCATATAACATCTATATGTGACTGGAAATGAATCAAATATTCATACCCTTGTATTGCTTTTAGGGTTCGAAACGCATTGAAGATAATACACAGTGTTAGACAAGTAAACATGTAAGTGGCCAAGTTATGAACGAATTTAGTACTTGTATATTAGGCTCTTCCATGGGTCAACATGAAAAATATATATATTGGTAAGTATGTTTTATATTTCAATTTGTCGATATATAATCCAATTCTTTATATAATTTAATTGATAATCATTTTATTAATCGTATTTAATGCACAAATTTATCATAGTACATTATTTTAATTATGCATAGCAGATGTTCATACAATGTTAGAAAGGTTAAATGTTTCCATCTCATTTTTCTAACAGGGCTGCCACTAGTTTTTTATATTTCTCCAAACCCTAAGATGAAATATAAAGTCTTTCAACTTCATTAGTAGGTTTTAGGACTCGTCTATCTTGGGATTTTGATATTAAGTTTGTTTAACAAGTCATAGCCCCATAAATGATGGATAACTCTTTATCAGCTGTATCATAT
Source organism: Allium cepa (assembly GCA_030765085.1). Taxonomy (NCBI): domain Eukaryota; kingdom Viridiplantae; phylum Streptophyta; class Magnoliopsida; order Asparagales; family Amaryllidaceae; genus Allium; species Allium cepa. Next base: position 291,597,813 of record CM060941.1, on the reverse strand, counting down.
ACAACTTCTAACCTATGGTTCCTTGTCTTAATATCATTTCAACCTCGAGTTTGCTCAAAAAATCAAAATAAATTATTTGTTCGTACCTACCATTTCGTAACGGCCTAAGTATAATGTATTTATCTTGAGTTTGTTCAACAAATACATATAGTTATCTTACCTCTTACACTCAATATATTAATAATGCTACACATAACATCTCTAGCTTGAGTTTGCTCAACAATCAGAGAGTATGTAAGTAATTTGTTGATCTATAATTGGTAGAAGACGACACTTATATTATAGATTCATAATCTTCAATATATTTAATTGAGTGATATTGACTTATGAAATAATGTATTTTTTATGAAATACCATCATGATTCAAGTGTCAAACACATTAGAGATCACGGTATACGTACTATACATATGTATTTATTCTTTAAGTCCAATTTGGTTTCTTACCGTTCCACCTTTAGTTTATACATTTATATTATATAACTTTTATACTTTATTTAACTTAATATTTTCTATATAGCATTATATTAGTTAAATCTTATTTAGTTAATTAATTAACTAATAATTTAATTAACTACTATATTATTCAGTTATAACATATTATATAAATATATGTAACATAACCTTGATAGGAACACTCTTACATTATATATAGCTATTTGACTTATTAATTTACTTTTAATTTATTTATTTAATTAAATAATTTTATTTAAAATTTATTAATTTTAAAAATTCTTTTATACACACATGTATACACATATTATCTTAAACAATTCAAGACAGCATAACATATCATTATATATATGTATATATTATAGGTATGTATGTGTGCATTTAATTAATTAATTAATTAACTTTTTTAATTTATTCATTTATTTTATTAATCATAATAATAAATAATAATTTCAAAATTGATTTTATAATTTTTCGAACATTTTCAATAATTATATTATAACTTTTGTGATATGTATTTTATTTTATACTTAAACTTTTGTTTTAGTTTCAAAAAAAAAATTAAAATTAGCCCACGGCCCAATTAAAATTATGTCTTTTACATTAGGGGCAATCTTTGGGTGTACATAATTTTTGAGCCAGGCTGGTAGGTAGGTATAACATGGTACTTGATTACACAACAATCTAGCCTAGACACTACCTTACTTAGATACCATACTAGCTGGGTTATAAGCTAAATTAGTTAGTCATAATAAGACTAATTTATACCACGTATGCTATAGGGCTCTAATACCAATGTTGGAACATGGCCACACCACAATGGAAGAAATGGATGACTTTCAATTTTTTTTTTACCATTTTGGATCTTTATTTGACTTATGTAGTCTAAGTCCATTTAGAACATTTCTAATTTTATTTAAATAAAACTAATATTATTTTTTTAATTTATAAATAATGTTTTATTTTTATCATTTGTAATATATATATATATATGCATGTCATATAGGCATATGTGTGTATATGTATGTACAACAAAATAACGTGTACATGGTTTAACATGTCCATATATAGATGTTGAGATTTACATCAAAATGGGCTTCTTGGCCCCTCATATACTCAAATGCGTTGTCTAAATTTTTACATTTGTATGCACAAAAATATAATAGGATATAAACATGTGTGTGTGAGTATTATAAAATACTAGATGTAATTAATTAAATATAAAACATTATGAAATGTACACACAGATATATATATATATATATATATATTTGTTTATATATAAGTATAATTAAATTATAAAATTATTAGAGTAATTTAGTTTAAAGGAAAAAGTTTAAGAAATTAATTTTAACAGACGTTAAAATTTAACTTCCGTCTCAAGGACAAGTGCCAAAATTTCACGACCGTTCCTGCTTTTTCAGTCTCTTTTTCTCTGCATACAAAATTTCTCATCCTTCATCAAACAATGGCAGCCGAAACCCAAATAATCTTTCTTTCCCAAACTGATTTACAAACGCAATCGACTTCGAAAGCTAAGTCGATGGACGTAAATCCACATATTTCAGAAAATCCTAAATAAATAAACGATGAACCTAGGATTTTCAAAACTAGGCCTTCGAATGTTATGTGCACAGAATAAATACAAGGCGAAAAACTAGACAATCCACCGCTATTGATTCGACTGATATTCATGAAGAAACAAAGAGGATGAGAAAATCTAAGGCAGGAAAAACTGTGAATGAAGACGAGATGAAGAAACAAGAGCTTTGTGATGAAATCGTCAGTAGGAAAAGAAAGAAAAAGTATAACATCTGATTTTTTTTTTCAAAATAAAAGATAATTTTAGAATGATAGTTGAATATATTATTTTAATTGTAAATAGTTTTACAATGAAAGTTTATGTTGAATTGGTAATCATGTGGACAGTTTAGAATGATAATTGAATATATCACTCTATCCGTTACATGCATTATGTTGAAATGGTAGATGAAAATAGATTTTCAGTTTTTGATAAATGTTAGATGATAATTAGATTGATAATTAAAGAAAGACAGTTGAATATATCACTTTATTTACTGTATGTTTAATGATGGAATGATTAATGGTAAATTAAAATAGCATTTTGATATTTAATAGACGATAGATGATAATTAAATGAATAATTATTGAATGATAGTTCGATACATCATTTGCTTTGTTGCATGCATCATATTGAAATATGAGATGATAGATGAACATAGCATTCGGTTTTTGACAGTTGATAGACAACAATAAGATAAATAGTTACAGAATGATAGACAAATATAGCATTGGAAAAAATGATAGACAAACATAACATGATAGAATGATAGTTGAATATATCACTTTCTTTATTGTATGTGTAGTGATGGAATGATAAATGAAAATAACATTTCGATATTTGATAGACGGTACATGATAATTAGATGGATAATTGAATGATAGTTTAATACATCATTTGATTTATTGCATGCATCATATTGAAACATGAGATGATAGATGAACATGACATCCAGTTTTTGACAGTTGATAGACAACAATAAGATGAATAGTTACATAATGATAGACAAATATAACATTGAAAAAAATGATGGATAAACATAGCATGATAGAATGATAGTTGAATATATCACGTTATTTACTTTATGTGTAATGATGGAATGATAAATGACAAATGAAAATAGCATTTCGATATTTGATATATGGTGGATAGTAATTAGATGAATAGTTATTGAATGATAGTTCATTACATCATTTGATTTGTTGCATGCATCATATTGAAATATGAGATGACATGAACATACCATTCAGTTTTTGAAAGTTGACAGACAACAATAAGATGAATAGTTACAGGATGATAGACAAATATAGCATTGGAAAAAATGATAGACAAACACAACATGATAGAATGATAGTTGAATATATCACTTTATTTATTGTATGTGTAATGATGGAATGATAAATGATAAATGAAAATAGCATTTCAATATTTGATATACGGTAGATGGTAATTAGGTGGATAGTTATTGAATGATAGTTCAATATATCATTTGATTTGTATGCGTCATATTGGTATGAGATGATAGATGAACATAGCATTTAGTTTTTGACAGTTGATAGATAATAATAAGATAAATAGTTATAGAATGATAGAAAAATATAGCATTGAAAAAAATGATAGACAGACACAACATTCATTCTCTAAACTGCAAAAGCATCATTGAAAAAGGGTAATGTTAGAAAAATACAACATTTAAAAAAATAATGATAGACGAATATAGCACTAGAAAATTGTGCATTCATAGTTGAAAAAATTGATAGATAGAAATACGAATGCATTTAAAAAGTGATAGATGAAAATAACTTTATAGTTTGTTAAATACAGAATTATGCATTCATAGTTTTTTGTACAGGAATCAAAAGGTAAAAGATTGAAGAAAGCAAAAAAAAAATAAGGAAAAAATATCAAAGAAAGGATCTTAGGAAAAAAAAATAAGTATCGATGTAGCTTGCTTCCAATGATAAAAATATTCTGAAAAATTAAGGAAAAAGGAGGTTATCTTGTAGATCAATTGAATTATTTAAAACAAACACCCTTCGAAAAATTTATGTTAGTGTTTTTAAAAGAGATTTTATGCATTACCACTTTTACAAAATCATCAACAACTTTGGATGATATCATAGAAACATTTTTTATTGATGAAGAAGCTTTTAAAAGGGGGAATATTTTTCTAAAATTCAAACCTGAAGATGTTTCAATTCTCTTTAGCTTACCTTTGTCTGGAATTTATATTTTTCCATTACCTAAAAAGAGTTTACAAATCCTTCCAGACAATTATAAAGATTTTATACTAAGAAATTTTGGAAAAATAGAGCACATCACAAAGGATCTTACAATTTCAAAGATAAATAATGTATTGGAAACACAACAATTTCAACATGAAACAGATTTTCCAAAACTGATTATTATACTTGCAATGATAACCTTCTTCTTTCTCGACAACCAAAGATACTTACCATGGGGATATATTCCTTATATCCTTGATCAAAACAAAATGAACTTAGTATCTTGGTTGGTTTCAATTCATCATTCATTGGTTAGAGCTTTGACGGCTTTCAAAACAAACCCGAGAAACGTGCTGGGCTGTCCATGCTTCCAATCGTAAGTACAACATTCTATCTTTATGTTAATGCATCTATCTCTATAAATTAAATTATACACATTATATGTTTTAACAAGTAATATTTTATTTGTAGTTTTTCCTATATGAGCATGTGAATTTGATATCTCCATTAGCAACATACTGTTATACCTTACCTAGATTTGGGAGGTGGAATATCGAAAGCTTGAAAAAGGTTATTTCAAGAGAAGATTTGATGAACATGGACAATAGAAAGTTATTATTTCTCACACGAGTTGCTAAAGAATGATAGTCAGATATAGCATGACAAGAAAAATGACAATTATATATAAAATTAGTTCATTCATTGTATGTTAGCTCATTCATTGCTATTTATATTATTACATAGATTTTTGTTGAAATAAGAAATCTGGCTGAAGATGAAAAAGCACTTCTTCAACAAACAAGCTAACAAAAATTTGTTCAAATGGATACCAATGAGAATATTGGAATACAAAAAAAGAAAACTTGGAAGAGACATCAAAAAAGCAAGTCGAATCAATGTAGCAGTATATTGAGGATTTGGAAAATAAATTGAAGAAGAGTGAAGAAGAATAGGAAAAAGAGAGACATAAAAGAATACAAGCAGAAGGCATTATCGTACAGTTGAGAAAAGAAATCAAGATGTTGAAATCAAAAGCAAGAGAAGAAATAAAACCACCATCATTTGATCTCAATATAACCTAGGAAATTAAGATGATGTAGCAAGAGAAAGAACAATAGGATCAAAAGAAACCTTCAAAGGAAACAGAAAAATCCCCGACAGTGCATGAAATAGCATAGAAGAAACTAAGCTCTTTACTTTTGAGAGTTAAAAAGCGCCAATAAAGGAATAAAATTGATCCCGATTGCCAGTTTGAAATTGTTCATAGAAAAACAATGAAAAATGTTGACACTCATGGAGTTTGAAACCCTAGCAACCGCCTTCCTTCTCGTCTAATTTTTGCGATCTTCCTTCTCTCTCGTTCGAATTTCTCCTTCGCTTCAACCTACCTGATGTCCTCACCTCCTCCTACTGTTCAGGGATCCCCACATCCCGGTCCATCTCCCACTTCTCCTACTCATCCTCCGGGATTCGAACCACCACGAAATGATGTCAATCGGATCCATGATGATGATGGCTTCACACAAGTGATATCCCGCAGGTGGAAAAGACAATCCAAAAGTGCTGCTAATAAAATTAGTATTCAATCCAAGAAGAGATCCGTTCCTAATTATAGCGAACCTATAAAATCTAATTTTACATCAAACCAGTTTAATCTAACCCTTCGGTTATGAATGCTCATGTTCCATCTCAGAGTAAAAATACTGGATCTGTTAAATGGAATTTTTTGTCCACTTCGAGTAAAGCATGGAACGAGGTAGTCAAAGGCAATAATATTCCTATTTCTGTTCCATTGAAATTCTATCAGCCCCGGGAAATTAATTCTTTGAAGTGTGCAAAAATGTCTACTAAAGTGATATCGGATGCCAGAAAGCAATGGAACAACGCCATAGTGATTTATATAGTTGGCCCTAAACCGTATTATCCATATTTTAAGGACTACATAATTAGAGTCTGGAAACCAGCAGAGGACTTCTCAATCTTTTCGATGGAAAATGGATTCTATGTGATTAAATTCAATAAAGAACAAGATTGTGTAAATATTCTAAAAGGTGGACCCTACTACTATAATAAGAAACTTATGATGATCAAAAAATGGCATCCAGGAATGCAACTCAATAAAGAGTTACTTCATACTATTCCGATTTGGATTCGACTACCGAATTTGCCACTTGACTTCTGGACGGAAGAGGGGATTAGTCGTATTGCTTCCGTAATTGGCTCTCCTATCAAACTCGATAAATTCACTGAAGGTATAATTAAGATTGCATACGCTAGGGTTTTAATTGAAATCGAAAACTCTTTTAAATTTCCTACTAAAATTCCTATACTAAATGAGAAAGATGAGATTATATGGCAAGAAGTTGTCTATGAATGGAAGCCTAGTACGTGCTCCAATTGCTCGAGTTTTGGTCACATGGAAAATCAATGTCAATTCAATAAAGTATGGGTTCAGAAAGCTGAACAAGATATCACAGATAACACTTCAGCCATGAATATAGATTCAATCGACCCCCTCCCAACTTATAATGTCGCAAGTGAAGAAACAGTGAAGCAGCAAGCCATATTGATGAATGAATACGAAGAAACACAAAACCAGCCTAAGGTAACAAATCAAATTCTCCATTATAATCCTCAATCAACAGTCGTAACATCAGAACAGAATCAAAGTGCTATGCTCAATGATCAAACAGTCCTGCCAACTAAATCTAGTTTGACTATTATTACATCAGCAGATAATAATAACATTGACAATATGCAATCTCTAAACGACATTAGCAATACAATTGTTCACAGTGAGATTCAGCACACAGACCCAGATAATACTTCTTTAGCTGAAGATTCTGCTCAAATGACAACGAAACATTCTTCGTATCAACAGCAAGATATGGCCAACCCAGAGTCCCTGTCTTTCGTCAAATCCAAAGCATCCCGCAAAACTAGAACAGAGGAAGCCCCTTTCGAATTCAAAGCTTCATCGAACTCTGAAGTAATGGATAACCCTGTATGGGTAAATATGGTTAATCAACTAAAAGGTAAACAGAAAAAACCAAAGAAAGCAATGACTTTGGGGAAAGCTACTTCCTCGGAAGAAAGTAGCAACCCGAATAATAATAATTAATGGAGTTCCTCTTATGGAACATTAGAGGGATGAATGCCCTCTACAAGCAAGTGGAATTTCGTAATATTCTTAACTCGAACAAGTATTCCCTTATTGGGATTCTTGAGAATAAGCTTTCTAATCATTCTATAGAAAGTTTTATAAATAAAATTGACAAAAAATGGAGAATTTCCCACAATATTTCCGAAGATCAAGGAAGTCGCATCCTTATATTTTGGGACTCACTGATTTGGACCAATATTATAGTTCATACCAGTGAGCAATTCATTACGAGCATGCTTTACAGTGCTAGTAGTGTCAACCTAATGTGCACAGTTGTTTATGCCCTTAATGAGGAGGAGAAGCATAAATCACTATGGGATTATATAATAGACCAATCTAAATATGTCAACCTTCCGTGGCTAGTGGTAGGAGATTTCAACTCTATTCTTTACAGCGGTGATAGAATGAATAATGGATCTTATAATTCTGTTGGGGATCATAATTTCATTGATTGCATCACCTTATCAAAACTAGTGGAACCTGCTTTCACAGGTAATTTTTTTACTTGGCGAGGAGGTAACTCTTTTTCAGTTCATAGTAAGATAGATCGTGTGTTTGTTAATTCTATTTGGCTTGATAAATTTGATAAATTTGGCATTTGTTTTGGTAACCATTCACTGAGTGACCACACAAAAATTTTAATTAACCTCCAAATGCAAAACATGAGAAAGAGAAAGATACCTTTCAAATACAAAAATTCTTGGAATGACTATGATGATTATCACCAAGCAATCCATGAATCTCTAGAAAATGGCAACACTGGCAATCCTCTATACAAGCTGATCTGCAAACTGAAAGCCGTGAAAAATAAATTGAAGAAATGGTCAAGCAATTTAACAAATGTGACAGTAAAGATTAATAGGCTGAAAGATCAAAACAACAAAATATACAATCAATTAATCAACAATCCTCTTGATGAAAGTCTATTGATATCTTACTCTAATAATTACGATTGTCTACACAAGATGATGAGGAAAGTTGCTATAGACAATGATCAAAAAATGAAAATTAATTGGCTCACTAAAGGGGATAGACCTACGGAGTTCTTCTACAGTAAAATTTCTGAATGTAAACCCAATAAAAGAATCAACTGTACTGTTAATAGTGAAGGAAAGTGGGTCTCAACATCAGAAACTATAGCAGAAGAAGCAATTTGCTACTTCTCAGATTTATTTCATTTGCCACAAGCTGTAAATCAATTTCCTAACATTACTTGTAAGAAAATCTTAACAGAAAATGCTAGAATCAGTTTATGCAGTCCTTTTCAATTGGAAGAAATTAAAGAGGCAGTCTTCCAGATTAATGAAAATAGCTCTCCCGGTCCAGATGGTTTCAACTCTAAATTTTATAAAGTTCATTGGGATAGCATTAAAATGGATATCTGGGAAGCCATGAATGGTATTCTACAATATGGTAAAATCATCAAAGAAATCAATCATACTTTCATATGTCTAATTCCTAAAATCCCAGATGCTACTACCATATCAGACTTTCGACCTATCTCATTATGTAATGTTACTTACAAAATTCTAGCCAGTCTTCTTTGCAATCGAATGAAAGTATACATGAATGACCTAATATCATATAATCAAAATGCTTTCATCCCAAATAGATCAATCTCAGAAAATTCTCTTCTAGCTTATGAGATGGTGAGAAGTTTTAACAGGAAAAATTCAAATAATGTTTGTATGAAAATTGATTTACATAAAGATTATGACAAAATCAATAGAGAATTTATTCATCATATGTTGATTTCCATGGGATTCCCACTTTCCTTTGCCAACCTCATATATGAGTGTATATCCGCTCCATCATTTTCTATTTTAATAGAAGGTACCCCTTATGGTCTTATAAATAGCTCGAGAGGACTCAGACAAGGGGACCCACTATCCCCATATTTATTTGCTATTGCTATGGAATTCCTGTCTCTGAATTTGGAGCTAGAATTCCATAAAGGAAATCTCAGCACTATTTATCAAGTGGATCCCATTATTACTCATTTATTGTATGCTGATGATATTCTTATTTTGGCGAAGGCTACTACTAACAATGCAGAAACCATCCAACATATATTGCAGTGTGTGACAAATTTCACAGGCCTTGAATTAAACTCCAGAAAAAGCAGTTTATTTTTCAGTAAAGGGGAAAAATGTAAGCAAAATATAGTGGACATAATAAAAATCAAACCAGATAACCTGCCAATCAAATATCTGGGAATTCCTCTATCAAATAATGCTTTAAAGCTAGAGACTTTGGTTTGCTCATTGATAAAATCAACAAAAAATTCAGCAACTGGCATAACAGATTTCTCAATATTAGTGGGAGGGTAGAACTCATAAAAACTGTTACCCACCCTATGTTACATTTCTGGCTACAAATTGCTCAAATCCCTGCATCTATTATACAAAAAATCAATTCCCTGTGTGCAAATTTCTTGTGGAAATCAAAATCTCACAAAATGAGTTGGGAAGAGGTACGCAAAACCAAAAGTGAAGGGGGTCTAGGAATCAGGAAAATTGAAGACATAGCAAAATCTATTGCTGCAAAGTTGTTATGGAATTATATTAATGGAGACTCCTTATGGGCACAATGGATGCATAACAAATACGGAAACAAAGGAAATTTCTGGGTAGCCAGAATAGATAATAATGCATCACATACATGGAAGACCATACTGCATGCTAGACAAAGGTGCAAGGGGCATATTGACAGAAAAATTGTCAATGGTGCGAACACAGACATATGGTTTGACCCTTGGATTCAGGGCTCCAACCTTATTGACACTTATGGGTGGAACACTATGAGAACTATGGATGGCTGCTACAAAACTGTTTTAAGGCTTATAGCTAATCATAGATGGAAACATAGACTCAATTTCATCCCTATAAACTCACATGCAGAGATTAGAAAAATTCACATTCATCAAGACATGAAACATGACTTTTGGTGGTGGTTGCCCACCAACCAAGGCCAGTTTTCCTTGAATTCTGCATGGAGCATAGTTAGAACCAAACATATCGAATTCAACTGGTCTACTGTTGTATGGGACAAGAGTTGTGCCCCTAAAATGTCTACATGTGCTATGCTGGCCATAAGAGACAAGTTGCAGACAAAGTATAGAATCAGTAAGTGGCTCCCCAATATAGATCAAAAATGTGTGCTTTATGTTAATCAAATTGAAGATAAAAATCATATGTTTTTTCAATGCACCTACTCGAGGCATGTTCTGGATGCTCTTATGCCTAAGCTTAACATAAAGATAGATATGAACTACGACATCAATTCCTTACTGAATTCGATTTTACTAGCTCAGGATAAAATTAAATCACCGATAAAAAGCATTCTAAGCATCTTCTTTACTACTATCATATGGAATATCTGGGGTGAACGTAATAACCGTATTTTTAAAGGTCTTGAACAACCCTTCAGATTAAGAACCAACCAAATAATTATCGAAAGCAAGCATCTTTTACAAGTAAGATTTCAAGGTCATTTACTGAACGAAGAGGAGAAACTTATCATTTCGAAGTTCGATCCAGAAATTAGACTCCAAGATTGTTTTCTCCCTCCCTGATTCCGCCCCACTGCTGGCTAATCATCAGCATCTAGCTCTGGTAGATGCATATTGTTATCTGCCTCCGGAACTGGCCGTAGCCCATTTGCTTTAGATCTGATTATGGAAGCCGTTGGGTCTTTTTTCTTTCCTCGTTTTGCCTGAGAGAAGAAATTAGCCGACCTTTTTCTTTCTTTTTTCTTTTGGTCTGTTGTTTTATGTTGTAACTTGTAGTGGCTTTTGGTTTTTGTGGTGTTATTTCTAGTGCAAGCTGTTCGTACGGATGGTTTTGAGTACCCATTAACTCGTTTTTACTCCTCCATCTGTTTGATAGCTTGGCACAGATTTTGTTTGTTGTACCGTTAATATACGGAAATGATATGTACTCTTTTTCCTTTTCCAACGCACCCATTTAGGTTAGGGGGGTTGAAAGGTTTTAATGAGGCATATCATGGAAGTATATGCTATCTTGTTAATAAAGTACCTTTTTTTCAAAAAAAAAGACCAAAAGGAGCAACGTGAAACTAAGGAAGGTCAAAAGGAAAATATAAGCGAATAGGAACAACAAGAACAAAATGAAGAATCTAATTATGAAGAGGAATCTGAAACTGAAACAGATGAGCAAGTCACTACAGTTGAAAATGAAGAAATTATTGATGTTGATGGGTACTCGCCATCAAGTAAAGCTTATAAGAATAAAGATATCAGATAAAAATAGTATTCTACAATTATTGAATGAAGAACAAAAAAAAACAAAATTCTTACTTTCTTCAAATTTAACGAAAATGAGAAGTAAGATTTCTAACGTTTTTTCTTTCATTATCTTTCTAATTAAATAAAACTGAAAAAAAAACTAACTTGTAAATTATTGATTTTCAATTACAGCACTGTAGCCTATGAAAAAGATGAAGGGAACAAAGGAGGAATCACAATAGTGAAATCTATGCTAGAAGCCGTTCTGTTTGAGGGGGTTACAGATGAATAGGTATGCATCAAATTAGAATTATGATAATAAAAAAGTGTATATAAATGTGTAAAATGGGAGAATGATAGGTAAACCTAGCATTCTACTTTTCAAAGTGCATATAAATGAATTGAATGGGAGAGTGACAGCTTAAAGTAGCATTAGTATTTGTAAAATGCAGATAACTGTATATGATGGGAGAATGATTGTTAAATCCAACATTCATAGTTTTTTAAGTGCATATAAATGTATATAATGAGAAAATGATAGTTAAAACTAGCATTAAAAGTTTCAAACTGCATATAAATGTACCGAATAAGAGAATGGGAGTTAAAAATAATATTGGTATTAGTAAAGTGCATATAAATATATTAAATGTCCAAGATGATTGTTTAAACTATCATTTTCATTTTTCAGTGCATTTAATGCAGCAAACATGTAAATGATAGTGAATACTAGCATTAATATTCCTGTTTCAAAATATAGAAAAAATTAATTATTCCATAAAACTTACAACTTTCTTTGTTTGGTTAAACAGCTTATTGATTGGTTTTATTACAATCAAGAGATGTATGAACACAATTACTACTTCACTACAATGATGATGGTAAGTATAAGCTTTTCATTATAAATGTTAAAAAATAACATAATGTATTCCAATACATATCAATGCATAGAATGCTTTAGTACATGATCATCAAACTCTGATTAATGACATAGTCATACCGACAATAGATGTCATTGTGAAGGATGAATTAACAGAGAAGATTTACTTCCCTCTACATTACATAAACCATTGGATCTTGCTGATGCTAAACTACGAAACAATGTAATGGAGTCATTATGATTCAACAAAACCAAAAACCATATCAACAAGGACATCAAACCCCGGCTATAACCAAGCACTGGTTCTTGTAAGAAAAGTAATTTTTTTAATAACCCTAACATTAATATACAACACTAATTTTTATTCTTGCAGAAAGACAAAATTGAATTGATGTTCGAGAAGAAATGGGCAGAAGTAGGAATACTGAGTAAAGAATTTTACAAACCTAAAGTGTTGCAGCCAAAAAGTCCACCACAGGATTCTCATTCGTAGGTAATTAATTTCATTTCTTCTTTTATCATTTTAGTTCGTATATTCATCCAACTTTTTTTATTCTTTTCTAAAATACAGCTGAACACATCTAATGATCAAAATGATAGTTAAACCTACATCTAAATTTTTTAAAGTGCATCAAATTGGGAAAATGAAAAAATGACAGTTCAAACTGTCATTTATATTTTTTCAATGCATATAAATTTATCAAATATCCAAAACGATTGTTTGCACTAGCATACATATTTTTAAAGTCTTTTACACTAAACTAAACATGCAAATTGATAGCCAAAATATCATTTGTATTTTTAAATTGAACTATAATGCATTAAATATGCAAAACGATAGTTAAAGCTCGCATTGGTAATTGATAGTCCATTGAACTGCATCTATTGAATAAAAAGATTATGTATAAGGTGCACATTCAACATGCAGCTATGGTGTCTCTATGAATGTATTGATTAATATTGTGATTAAAATATAAAGCTATATTTTAGAATTCTAGAGTAAACAATGCTGTCTTATTTTAGTATTAGATTATACTGTAATATTAACTAATATTTCTATATTTGAAACAGACTTGATTGTCATTCTTTATGATGGAAAACTTGAAAAAACTAGACGAGGATGAGATGCCAGAAAAATATGCAAAGGAAATGATTAGAAACCTAAGAGCTGCAGTGGTGTATAACATACTCAATGATCCACAATACAGTTGGTCGGTGGAGAAATCCTGCAAAGATTCTACATAAAAATAGTCGTTGCATTTGAACTTCTTAGAACTTTGGATTTTATTTGAACTGAACATTTATGCTAATTAAAATGAGATGGAGTCTAAGATGGAGTCTTATATGTTTTCCAATGCTTGTATTTTTTTCTCAGTGTATAAACTGCTCAGATGGATTTGAACTTCTCGATTTGAATTTGATTCGATTATAGTTTTCTGTTTTCAGTGCATGAACTATAATGGATAAACTATATGAAAGTGTCATTTTTTGTGCTTTTTAATGTTTTTACTGTATTTCTGAAGTGGTGAATAATGTATTATACTGAAATGCTAGAAACTAGCATTATGCAAAAATACATTTCTCAGTGATTGAATTGTGATGAATAATGTGTGAATTTATCCATATAACATTTTTATACGATTTCCAATGTTTGTACTTTGTTTTAAGTGTGATGACTACTGTTTACACTGTAATGCTAGTTATAGCTAGCATTTAACTGAAATGCTAAATACAACTATCATTCAACTGTAATGCTAGTTACACTGTAATGCAGTCCACACTGATTGTTATTTTGATGGTAGTTACCAAAGTAGGTTTAGCGCATAAGTATCTCGTAGATCCTCTATCTTTTTCAGGCCTATAGCCCATTCCTTTTTTGGCATACACAATTTATCTCAAGAAATTTTATGTTGCCTCCCTTCCCATAGAAAGTCGGCATTTTTCTTATTTGATTTCTTTAAAGTAGCAGTAGGAAGTTGATATAGCAGTAGCCAATGTAGCACCATAGGTTATATTACACCATAAATCAGTAGCCAGTATAGCACCATAGGATATATTACACCATTAATCAGTAGCCAGTATTTGCAAACCTATTTATCAACTTTGTTTGTTATTTTCCTGAAACAGAGAGGCGTAGTCTGCATAATCAAGATATTCCATAGGTTGTACTTTACAAATTGGTGTTAACTCTTTTTTCTAGCTGCACTTTTTAACAACAAGGAAAGATATTCCATTGCAATATAGAAGAAATATGGGGCAGAGGTTCCCCCATATCATATAAACAGTATATCATCATACTGACATTTCATCAAAAAACCACTTATGTAATCTCGTCAGCTAATCATATAAACAGTATATCATCATCATCGGATCCTTCGTTCTTGCACAACAGCTTACTCAGTTCTATACAATGATAGATTATGGATTTCAGTATTGAAATTATATTTTAGGTATGATGCATACTGATTATAATGAAATGCTAGTTACGACTAGCATTCGAGTGGAATGCTAAGTTCAACTAGCATTGAATAGAAATGTTAATACTTAAATGCAGAGCTCATGTAGTTCTTTAATTCATATTAAATATTTTGCAATATAAATAAATAATAGATTCCTAAAAACAGAAATTCAACAACAAAGGAAAATATAGGAACAACATATATTAGATATTAAAATAATATAACCAAAACATTTCATATTTTATTTTCTAATGATTTCACAAAGTCCGACTTCATTCTTCTATATGGTTTAACAGCTTTACACTTAAAAAACTACTCTATTACACTAACAACACACATAATTTTTTTTAACTTTTTGAAGAAGCAAGACAATTCCTTTTGTAGTGACCAACTTCATTACACTGACTGCATCTGTTTCTTTTACATTGAGAATATCCGAATCCATCACGCCTCTTTGTAGATGGTCTTCCTACACCATTATCCTTTTCAGGAGGTCTAATCAAAACATCATTTTTAGCAGCAACTGGCTTCTCAAAATCTAGAATTGGATTGATAACATTAGCATACGAAGATATGAAACATCAATAGTGAAATAATCCTTCACATAATCATAAACCGATAACCTAGGCTTGTTAATGCACTTAATTACATGGGCACATGGAAAACTAGCTACTCTCCATTGATTACAACTACATAAACAATTTTTAAGATCAACAACCTTTTACTTAGGGGATTTAACTTCAAAAACAAATTCCAAAGACTTATAAACATCCCAACCAAATCCATCATCTACTAACTTAGAAAAACGGTCCTCCACAACCAGGACAAAGATTCATTGTCTATAAATAACATTCCTCTCTTCATCTAGCCATTTGCTCCATAATTTTCAATCGAATACCGTCCAAACAAGAAGTTCACTCATAACTCTATCTTTCAAAATCCATGAGTTGAAACTTTCTACAACATTTGAAGAATATTCACCATAACGCATTCCTTAAAAAAAAACAAATCTGCCAAATAGTCAAAATGTTTAACTCTTAGAAAATTTTCAACGGACGTACGCCCAATATCCTCAAATTTAGAAAGATATCGTTTAAAATCATACATATTATAAGCCCTAGCACAAAGTTTGAACTACTCCACAATAGATGAATTTCCTTTAGCCGCCTTGACAATAGTACCAATATTCTGTTCCATGTGAAGTAAACAATAGCTATGATATGAAGAAGGAAATATTTTCGAAACACCTAAAATGGGACCCCAATGAAGATCATATATAAAAACTAAAGACCAATCTTCATTAAGCATTTCTTTCAAATGGGACAAAAACCAAGACCAATTAGCTTCATTTTCATGTGAAACAATACCCATAGCAGAAGGAAAGTAACCTATAAAATAAATAATTAATGACTGCTCAGTAGTAAGTAACATGAATTATATTAAACATTAAAACCTGTATTAAATGTTAATAATTTCTATTATACACAATTGAATTAGGTTCAAAACGATATATGAATATAACGTATGTTATTTTAAAGTCTTTTAGCCACTGGTGCATAAAATTTTTGTTCTTATTTTTATAAACATTTCTACTATAAACATTTCTAGTGTAACCAGCTCGACCATTGAATAAAATAAAGCAAACAATTCTAGTGAAAACATGGTGCATTAAAAATTATGTACTGCTTCGAACAATGACAATTTAACATATCATTACCAGAAAATAAAATAAGTAAATAAAAAAAAACTAAAACGAAACTCATACTTGGTTACCAATTTTAGAAGTAGCAGCTAACAAAACACCCGGTCTTCCCTTCAAAGCAGCTGCATCTAAAAATATTAATGGCCGACAGTGTTTAAATCCAAGTAGACAAGCACCAAAACCAATACAAACTTTCTTAAACTGATTGGTTGAAGCATTAACTTCCATGGCCGCATAACTACCAGGATTATACTTTTGCAACACCTCCAAATACCAATTTAAATCGTTTTATGACATAGCATCATCCCCATATATTTCTTTCAAAGCCAACTGTTTTCCATTATAAGCATAATAATATGAAAGAATAAAATTCCACTCTCGTCTAAATTCCTTCATAATATCTTTTGGCTTTTTCATAAGAGCATCTCGAATTTGATCAGCATTCAAAGATTTAACAAATCTAGTTGAAATATTAACTTTGTTAACATCTCTAAGATCGTCTCAACACGAATGATCAAAATTGTAGGCTCTAATAAAAAACTAAGAGAGTAGATCAGGATCCGAAGAAGCATTAAGATAAAACTTACAACCGTCCTTCAACCAAGAGCAATTAACTAAAATTCTATCAGGAGAATTTCTTAAAAAATAAAATCATAACCATTTTTTATTTGATATGCCATTAAAAACCCCCTAAAATCCTCAGCTCCATTAAAACATAAACCAAGAAAATCCACAATAGTTTTTTGAGAACCTTTCTTCAACATATCGTTCAAATAATAAGAAGAATCAGCATGTGAATCACTATTTATAGTAGAATTACTACCAGTTGAGGTGCTTTGAACACTTGCATAGCTTAAACCACAGCCACCAATATCAGCTTCCATAGCACAAACAGTTTTCTTAACAGTAAACTTAAAATATTCACCCTTCTTGAAAATTAGAAAACACAAAATACTAATCAAATCTGAATCAGTATCAATGATTATATTCCTATTCTCAAGAACATAAGATATCTCAGTAGAAAATGAACTAAGATGTGGCCAAACTTCATGGATTTCAGTCTTAACACTAAACAAAGAAGATCCTGTGGTAAGTCGAGTAGAATAACAATTCTCGTTATGTTCAAAAATAACGAGCAAACTATTTGCTTCATCATTGTAGATATCAGTACTACAAAAGAAATTAAAAAATCAATTAGAAAACTTAATCTTATGAATACAACACAACAAAAAATGCTAAATTAACATAGCATAACAAATGAAAATCAAATTAAGTGCTAAATGGAAGCAATATAAATTAATTAAAAAGCAGACGATAATTGAACATGACATAATCAAATTAAAACAAATTATGAATACAACAACAAAGAATGTTATATAAACATAGCATAACGCAACAAACTATATATAAAATTCACTAGAATGATAGGCGAACAGTAAAATTGTAAAACAATAAACTGTGCTGAAGTAACATAATAGTTCACAATAAAATCTTATTTTTCCATTGAAACAAATCTAAAATTGGTATCAAAATCTGGAAGAAGACAAACTATGCAACCTAGAAAAACAAAAATATACTTAATAATTGAACGATATTATATCAGAAGAAGATCGAAAAAAATAAGAGCGATATACCTAAATCTAGGGAAACTATTTGATGAAGATTCAGAGCACAATGAAGATCGACGATAAAGAAACACGATAAAGATCGATAGACAATCGAGAAGATTGAATACAAAAATAAAGAAACACGCATCCTTGAATCAAGAAGTTCGATGAACTAAGATCAGTAATATCAGAATGAAGATCAAGAAGAAATTAAGAAGCAAATTTAAACTTTATTGAAGTTTGTCCTTGGAACGAAAAAATAAAGGCCGCGTCCTTCAAGCGAAAAAAATTAATCCGTGTTCATAGGCCCAAAAAAAGAAGTAAAACTTCCTCCAGGCCATTTTCTTAAAATTATTATATATATTTATTTATATTTATAAAATATTTTAACATATATCATATACTTAAAATCCAAGCAGAATTTTTTATAATCAATATAAATATGTATAAACATATATAAAAATTTACCTTATTGCACTTGGCCTAGATCTATACATATATGTAATTTATTTTTTATTTTAAATTTCCTTTTGATTTTAATAAATTATTTGTACAAACAATTAATAAATTATTAAACTACATGAAATCATTATTTAAAAACAATAAAAAATTATTTACACAAGGAAATGTGTTATTATATTATATATAAAATTTTGATCAAAATTATTATTATTTGTAAATTTATATAATTGTATTTTACAAGTTCATAAATGATTTAAATCGAATAAATATATTATATGTATAATAATAATTTTATTTTTTATGCCAAAAATTAATTTTCACATAAATGAATTTTTCCAAAATTTAAAATGTGAATTATATATTTATAATCATATTAAATTAAGACTTAGATATTTATTCATTAAATAATATTATTTAATTTTTTTTAATAATTCTCTTGTCGAACGTTCTCTCTTTCATAAATAATATTTTCAAAATTTTTTTTTTGGAACTAGGGAAACCTGTTCAATCTTTACCGACCAGCGGTTCCTGAACAGCAAACCTAGGGAATAGCCGGAAGGCCCGCCACAACCAACTATTCCGGGAAGCCAGACCTTTCGGTTGGCTTAGGGCAGGAGGCGCGAAAATGAACCGGATACCTCCCAAGTGAAAAGTCGTTTCTCCTCCCACACAAGGTGGGACTTGAACCCCAAACCTCCTACTTGGGAGCCGCATCATCCCACCACCGCACCAAGCCCGCGGACAAAACTTTGGGGCCAAGGAAACTATGTTTGCCCTGGCCTTCAGTTAGCTGGTTTTATAAGTGGCCGTGCACAATGTCTCATTATTATGGCCGCTGGGATTCGAACCGGTCCCACTACAACCATATGTAGCAACTCCACTATGTCTTAACCACTGGACCACTAGAACTTGACGAAAACTTTGGGGCCAAGGAAACTATGTTTGCCCTGGCCTTTGGTTAGCCGGTTTTATATGTGGCCGTGCACTATGTCTCATTATTGTGGCCGCTGGGATTCGAACCGGTGCCACTACAACCACGTGTAGCAACTCCACTATGTTTCAAAATTTTAAAACATGTATTGTATATTTATAATCATTTTAAATTAAGACTAAGGTAATTAAGTCATTTAAATAATATTATTTAATAAAATAAATTATTTTGGCCATAAGCGCTATGATATATACATATGTATATAAAAAAAATTTACTGTTATTTTGGCACCATATATAAACAACCGTCATGTGTGACAAGATAATTAAATACTGGTTTGTTGTATGTATAACAAGCTGATATATAGAGCTATAACAAGCTGATATATAGAGCATTAGCGTAAATTGGTAAATCAGATAATTACCTTTCACCATTGCTAAATGATCATACTTTGAAGCATTGAAACAGACTCCTGAATCGAATTCTAATTCTTAAGGTACTATCTCCCCAACAGCTTTACCATCAATAATTGAATTTCTTTGGTTTGATATGTTTTTTTATTATGAAATTTTGGCACTTGGAGTAGCTATGGCTGGTCATCTTTGCTGCTGAAAATGAGTGGATTTTTCTCTAAAAAGAAAATGAGGCAAAAGTGGAGTAATAAAGGAAGTATGCAAGAGTAAAAAGTGGATTGTATTGTCATTTTCTCTTTACCACTTTTTTCCTTTTATTTACTCAAACTAATTAGCCATGTACCATACATTGCGAACCTAACCTTTCCCCCTATAGTCGAATTTCGTAGCTACCAAATAGGCTTTGAAACTATTCCAAAACCGAGGAAAAAAGTTCCCGTATTTAAATCTAATTTAAATACACACCAATATCGTATATCGACTAGTATATTTATAACTATTATTAATGTATTATTAATATTTCACATCAAATAATATTTTATAATTAATATTTCATAAATATTAATTAATATTGATCTATAACAATTACAAATTAATTAAATAAGGTGGTAAAAGGAATTTTTCAACATTTCGGTTGTATGATTCTTAGGTGTAAATGGAAAGTTACTATACTGAAGGATCATGTAATATGGAATATAATAAATAAGTAGCATGGAAAATGATAGTAGCAGTAAAGAAAATGAAACCGGAGATTTTTATACTGGTTCGAACTCCCGTTCTACGTCCAGTCCCAGACTCATTTTGGATTTAGCAAGCAACCCTCACTTAACCCCAAGGAACAAATATTACACCGCCTGAGCAACCGAATAGGACTTTGACCGCCTGAGCAACAGAACAAGACTTTGACCGCATGAGAAACCGAACAGGACTTTGACCGTCTGAGTAATCGAACATGACTTTCTTACAAACTGGATTTTAACTTGTCTTTGTGTGTTCTGAATAAAACGGATTTGTCACTTGTAGTACACCCTTCTATAATCTTATCCTCAAAGTAGATTGTATATTTGTGTGTGTATGAAGAATAGGAAGTATAATATTGCTTGAAGAGTGTGGAAATGAATATTCAAGCAATGATTGTATGAGGGCTTGTATATATTGAACTAAAGAATGCTAAGTGTTATAGATCAAAAAAGAATAGAAAATTAAGCGATTGAATCTATGAATCTCGAGTGCATATATAGTGTGTGATGAGATATGACTTCTTGAAATCAACATCTATTAGAATCTAAGAGTTGTGACCTTCTAAGAAGAAGGAACCCTTTGATCAAAAGAAGTGTCTTTTGGAGAAAAATGACAGTTGCAGATTCAGTCGACTGAACTTGCTTGGTCAGTCGACTGAATTTCAAACGTGCACAAAAACATGTACGGTGTCAGTCGACTGAATTTCAAACGTGCACAAAAACATGTACGGTGTCAGTCGACTAACTTAAACAGTTCAGTCAACTGACTGCTGTATTTTAAAAAAAATTACAAGCAGCATCAGTCGCCTGATATATAGTATTCAGTCGACTGAATATTGTTTTCCAGTGCACATAAAAACTTTGGGTATATATGAAAGTTTTATAAACAATATTCAATTTTCGTAAAATGAATTTGTGAATGATTATCTTTGAGAGTATATTTTAACAAAATTATGTACTAAACTGATTACTTAAAGACTCTAGTTACATTTATCAATATAAACCATATTTGAGTTGAAGAGTTCGGATTTTCTGTAATACTAGATTCGTGAAGAACTTTCGTCTCTTGTTAGCACTCAAAACCTTATGATCCAACATTCTCCCTCTTTTTGATGATGACAACTCCATTTGCTATGAGTGAAACTTTGACATGATTTTGTTAAAATATTTCTCCTCCTGAGTAATATGCTTGCAACTTATCTTTTATATTGTATTCTCCCCCTAAATATATGCTATATTTCCTGTAAACAATAAATTGTGTTTTTCTCCCTCTTTGTCATCGAGAAAAAAAGGAGAGTACTCAAGGTATGGGGTAGTGAAAGTACGAATAATATTGTACAGGAACACACATACATATGAAACTGAAACTTAGCATAGAACATAGAAACAGAACAGTCATACCCTCCAAATAATAATAATAATAAAACAACATGACATACATATAGAAAAACATAGAGTTTTAGACAATTACATAATAGCACAAGAACTTAAAAACAAAGATTAACAACTACGTAGAGAGAGATAAAAATGCTTAGTCATCACCATGATTTTCACCATTTGAACTTTGTTCGTCACCTTCAGTTTCTTCATCTTCTGAATCATCACCTACCTCTTCAGCTTCTTCCTCCTGCTCCTCATTTGATGTCGACCAGGTAAATTGTTCTGTCGGTCATTTTCCGTGAGATGTTGGTATGTGTACGGAGGCAGAAGATTGTTGGGAGCATGTGAAGTATCCCGGATATTGTTGAGGGAGGACTTAATATAATTAAGCTTTTAATTAACTTTTGAGACATTTTTATCAACTCTAGAGATAGTTGATTCGACTAAAGATAGACGATTATCAAGAAGTCTTTTGATTATGAGAAATGGTAGTAACGGCTTCATGAGGCCGAGTTTGAGGATCTATTTGAGTAGGTCGAGGAGGTTGGGATGAAGAAGAGGCTTGCATATGTGAAGTTTGTTGACGAGCTAGTTGGGGGGAAGGTTGATCTTGACCTACGGCTTGGTTTTCAAGCCAATGTTCATAAGTAATTATGGAGTGGTCAAGATATTGCTTTGGAAGGTTCATGAGACTAAGGGTTTTAGTATTTAAGGAACCTATGTTAGAACATTTGGAATCAACAAAAGGACATCAGTTTGAGAATGTGCATGATGTATGTAACGACCCGCAATTTTGGGTAATCAAATTTCAATATTTAATTTAGTTTAAATATTCGGATTTGAATTAAATTATAATAAAATATGTGTTTCGAATTAAGAATTGATTTTTTATGACGTCATTTTAGTTTATTTTATAGGATTTTTCCATAATTTTTAATTTGGAAAATATTAACATT
Source organism: Allium cepa (assembly GCA_030765085.1). Lineage (NCBI taxonomy): Eukaryota > Viridiplantae > Streptophyta > Magnoliopsida > Asparagales > Amaryllidaceae > Allium > Allium cepa. Next base: position 291,574,620 of record CM060941.1, on the reverse strand, counting down.
TTTCGTTGATGTATAATTAGCGTATAGTGGTGTTTTGTGATATTAACAGAACTCAATAACCGGTCTATATTATTGGTGTTTTAGGATCACCTCGTCATACTTACTGCGATCGTATACTTGTTTTATTGATTTGGGTTCGAAATAAGCAAAGCATGATATAACGGGGTACCAAAAAAAATATAATATTAAAACTTTAAACAAGAAAATATCTTTCTTATTCTACACGAGCATCGACGTCATTGTCCTTCCTCCTTACTTTGCATTTAATGCAAACGTGTTTGCATTAAATGGTTTGTACGTTCATTCCTTTGCTACTAAGTTAATTAGCCTATATATGTACAAACACTCTTCTATGTTTAGACCATACTGCTTTCAGTCGTTCAAAAACAAAAATCTTAGCAAAGCCTGAGAGGATCTAAACAAAATTCCTATTATACTTCTTCTTTGCAAATTTATAGACAGCGACTCTTTTCTTTTTTTGATTCCATTCTTTTTCCTTTGTAAATATGAACAAAAGTATGTGCACGCATGGATTTTCACTCTCTATACAAAACAAAGCAACATAGCAACCCAAAAGCACATCATAGGAAAGAGGAAACCTTCTTTTTTTTTTCTTTTCCATATGCCATTTCATTTGTAAAGAAGAGGGGTCACTTTTCCACTTTTTTTTTTGCATGAGAATGAACACAGCAACAATATGTAAGCACTTTCAGTTTCACTTCCATATTCTCTGCCACACACACGCGAGAGGGGAGAGCACGCATGAGAGGAGCTTGCTTAGCCGTGAGTCTTATAATGTGAATAGGAGAGTCTGCATGAGCTGTGGATGAGAAATGCATGTAAGAAAGTGGAGGCATGAGTTTTATAATATACAAGAGTGTGTGTGTTCAAGTTACCGTGTATATATTTGTGTAAATGTGCATGCATGAACAAGTAGGGGTATGTGTGTGCACTGGCGTGAGTGAGTTTGAGGGTGTGCTGGCAAGTATAGCAGGGGAAGGCGGCCGATGATGCTCAGGTCACTGTGTGGGTTTAGCATGGAAAATAGATTCAGGTGGCACATGAAAGTAAGCTTGCTTGCATATTTTTTGTTTCAGACTTACTGTCACTTGTTTTATGGATGTGACCAAGCATTGCCATCCCATTTTCATGTTAGCACATATATTTATTTATCCTACCTTTGATACTTGCGTGTGTGCCTATATATGCTTGTTTACATTTGTTGCCGCTACTTTATATTTTATAGTGTTTTTGCATGTGTTGGTAGTAAGTGAAGTAACCAGACATTTAGTAATTTATACAAAGTTAGTTTCCAATCCAAGTAAACTATCAAATTAAGTAAATATATTTTGTGAATATAAGTGTAGAGTGTGCGTCCTATGCATATAACATCAGTTGCTATGTAGGTATTAATGTGTTTTCGTATGTATATATGAGTGCTGAGTATGGGGGAGTGTCAGATGGTGATTGCTGGATGAGAATAGTTTTTCTAAAAATAAGTTATTTTTGATTGGTAAAAAAAGTGTTATGCTTAAAAGTGTTTAATTTTCTCATACGAGATCCGTTTAACCCGCAGTCTTCGATACTAGATTCGTAATAACGGATAAAACACATTAGAATAATTATTTGTCACTTTTTACGAAGTATAAAATATTGATAAATTGTTAGTGATTGAATTTAATTGCAGTTATGTAATTACATAACTATACTTCAATAGAGACATATTATTAGCAGAATAAATCATCATTATGCTATTATAAACTGTGTAGAATTATTATTATTCGATAATTGATCTATTTGATATTGGTTGTTGGTTATTTAATAGACACGTGGCTATTTAATATAGTTGTTGATTGATTGTTTGGTTGTTTGGATTGCGCTTGGCCAGTTTATGAGTACTGATTATTATTTATTGGTTGTTAACTTGGCTCGACCAGTTTATGAGCAATTAATTATCCATATACATGGGCTGGGTAGAAAATAATTATAAGTTAACTCCTTATGATTTATTTCAAGATTTGGCTATAAGGTGGTTAGCGGCACATTTGATTTATTTCAAATTGGTTTTGAAATAGAAATTGAAATTGGATTTTCAAAATGGAAATAGAAATATTTGGAGATAAATATTTGAACTGATTTTAATAGTTTATAAAATGTGTTTTATAAACGAAGAGAATCTCAAGGACTAAACCCGATGTTTTGGAAATGATTTCTGAAAGGATTTGGAAATGGAAATTATTATATATTTGAAATATTTTCGAATATTATTGTGAAATGATTTAATACTTCGGGATATAAAGTGATTTGTTATGTTACCAATGATTCGGGTAACCCGTAACTAAAAAGTGGGCATGTGTTTTTGGTATAGTCCGCTCTTAGAATAGAGAGATATACTTATTTATCGATTGTGCCAAGGCTGGGACCCAGTTGCCTTGTTGATGGGAGAAATCTATCGGTCATGGTGCATATGGTTTGATATGCATTTATTATAGTGTTTGGAGTTTTCAAATGAATATTTCAGAAATGATTTGTTTTTAAATCCCGAAGTGAAAGTATAAATTGATATAAAAGAGATATGTATATCAAATGGTTTGAAATAAAGATTCGGGAATAAAATCCAAGAGATAATCTTCGTAAAGATAATTAGATTTGAAAACCTAAAGGTAAGGATTAAGCTAAGTGGGTAGACTTAGTATCTACATTTGCATGATATATGCTATGTAGTGAGAATTGCATATTGTTTGTTGCATCGTAGGCTCGATGAGTCCTATTTGTGATAGGAGAACTACATTGGCTTGATCCTGTATCTAATTGGGTACCCAATTAGACAGGGGTACTTAGGCAGTCACAAGTGGTAGTGATGCAGCCCCTAAAATAATATAACTTTTTCCTGTTTAACTGTTTATTGGTGACTTGTTGTTGTATTTCTCCTGCTTACTATATTATTCCGCATTTACATTGTTTATTGAGTTCGCAGGATTGGATATTGTTGTCCCTCTCATCAGAGTGCGAGCAGTAGTTGTATAATGTTTAAGTTAGGTATGCACACCTTGTAGATTAATCTATTTACTCTGATTATGTTGTCTAAATTGAATTTGTATCCTATACATTTAGCAGTATTGTATATTTATCAAATAAGATTGTATATTAAATTGGTAGTTTTCATTAGTTGTTTTGGAACGGACGGATTTTTCAACGATTTTCGAACGCGAAAAATCCGTATCGTCACAATGTAAGCGCCATAATAGATCATCCTCTTTCATCCCTGATTAAAGGTTCGAAACTAATCTGGAATGACCCTTTCCCGGTTTACTCGTCTGTTTCCGCAAATGGCGTATAAGGATTGGAGATCATGCCGATAGACTTTCTCATAGCTTCTGGTGCGGGGATTGATGGTGTGGGTAAGCACTCTTTGCATAATACAAGCTTTTGGCCTTAGTGCTACTGCTTTTAACTCTGTTAAATCATCTGAGACGAACAAATGACTAACTCAATTACAGGTATCCATGTTTACGACAATCTCAGATCGCTCGTCACCCTCATCGGGATACTGCAAAATTCATGCAAGTCGCTGTTGTGGAAGAAAAATCTTTTTACCACATACTACCGTCCAAATGTAGTCATCCGGATTTGTAATTGTGTGGTGATCTAGATTTAAGTTTGCGTAAAAAAGTTAACAAGAAGGTGATTAATCTTGTTATTTTTTGCCGCAAAATCAATGAGATGCTCCAATCCGCTACGGCGAGCTAAGTCTTCAATAGCATAAGAAGAAAAATCAAGGAATTTTATAAAAGAACCTTCGAAAATCCTAGAGTTTTGCATCTTTTCAAAGTGTTGCATCGCCTTGCCATTATGAAGCCATGCTCTTATTTGTGAATCCGAAGAAGTTGTTGTAGATTGAGGATGACGGGGTCTTCTAGGAGCCATGATAAGAGCTAGGGTTTTGGTGATGAAGTGGAAGGTTCATATGAGAAGAATTGGACAAATTTATGAGAGAATTTGTGAAATTGTAGGTGCATTTGAAGTTGAAAAAGAGTTTAATGGCAGAAAGTTAAAAAAATTGAAAGTAGAAAGTGAGTTTGGTAAAGGTGAAAAGTTAATTTGTAGAGGCTGAAGAGGGTGAAAAAGTCGGGTACCCAGTATCAGTCGACTGAATATTCATTGGCAGTCGACTGGTACAGTGTTCAGAAAAACACAATTTTTTGAGTTTAGTCGACTGGACAACTAAGTTCAGTTGACTGATTCTTTCTTGAGATTTTATAACAGAAAAGCTTTGAATTCAGTCGACTGTTTTGGAGATTCAATCGATTGACTGCCGAGGAAAATTAATATTTGAAAGACAGTTTCAGTCGGTTGATTATTTGATTCAATCGATCGGCACTGTTGAATTTTTAGGGTGAACCACCTGTTGAAAAAAATGAATAGAACAGTATATAAACGAATTTTTTTAATAACATGAATTAATGCACATAATTTATATACTAGTACAATATACACACACACACACACACACACACACACACACAATCAAGATGATTTGGTTGAAGAGGAAGGATTGTGGTAGTCTTCCAGTTCCACTTTTGTATTCTCATGCAGAGGTCATAATGGTGACCAACTTTGTCCACGTTCCTAAGAATTCGGAAATAACGGTGAACATTTAGGTGATGGTTCCCATGGATTACGACGTAAAGGAGATGTTGGTTGATGAACCATATTGTGTGAAGACGAGCCACAGAATTTAAGAGCCATTTGTTCAAGGAAGCTTAGCTGCTTCGCATTAACCTTCTGCTCGTAGTATAGTTCTCGTTGTAACTCGAGAATCTCCCGTTGATAGTGATGAATGTCGTCTATTTTTTCTTTTGTAGACGGCGATCCAAAAAGTAGAGAGCGTTTAGCTCTTTTGACGGGAGGGGTATAACAAGTGTGGATGTTAGATGGTGGAACAATAGGAACTGGTTTATAAATCGGTGTTGGAGTAGGTAAATTTACCGATCCTAAACTATGAGAAGAATATGATAGGACAAAGATTCAAAATTGAGCTAGGAAGACATTTTGATTAAATAAAATGAAAGTACATAATTATTTTAATTTCATTGAAAAAAAAGTACTTATATGTAAGAGTTTTATATAAGTAGAAACGGAATTGATGGTTAGGTTGATAAGAACCAAAGAAAAAATTGGTTGTAAAGTAGTTAAAAAAATGTAAGGTAAATAATAAAAATAGAAAGCAGACCAAGTTTGGTTGTAAAGAGAAGAATAGTGAAGTGGTAGAGTACCAGGTTTCCAAGTAAGATATCCTGAGTTCAAGTCTTTGAAAAAAAAAATTCATTAAAAAAATTATAAATCCTATATGGACATAGTTCCTAATTCTTTTCTTAATTTTATGATGATATTATCATTTAGAGGTTTTGTAAACATATCTGCCAATTGATTTTCAGAGGATACAAATTCCAGTCTGACTAGATCCTTTTCAATATTATCACAAAGAAAATGATGACGTAAGTCAATATGTTTAGTTCGTGAGTGATTGAAAGAATTTTCTGATAACTTTGTAGCACTAGTATTATCACAAAATATTTTTTGATTTAGATAAATTATCAACAAAATCTTGTAGTGTTTGTTGCATATAAATGACTTGAGCACAAGCTAAGGCAGTAGAAATATATTCTGCCTCACAAGTTGAAAGTGAAACACAATTTTGTTCTTGCTAAACCAAGAGACTAAGGATTGTCCATTGTAGTAACAAGTCCCACTAGTACTTTTCCGATCTTTCCGACATCCTTCAAAGTCAGCGTCGCTATAAGAAACTAACTCAAAAGGACATTCATTTGGATAGAAAAGTCCAAAATCTTTGGTTTTGCTAAGATAACGCAATATGCGTTTTACTGCTCGCATATGTGATTCCTTAGGATTTGCTTGAAATCTGTCACATAAACAAACACTCGTCATTATGTCAGGTCTACTAGCAGTAAGATAAAGTAGTGGTCCAATTATGCTTAAATATAATTTTTGGTCAACACTTTTGCCCTCTTCATCTCTATCGAGAGGAACCGTTGTACTCATTGAGTTCGTTTAACGGAAGTATTTTCCATATTAAATTGTTTAATTAGATTATTGAAATATTTTTCTTGATTAATAAAAATTCCATTTTCTATTTGTTTAATCTATAATCCAAGAAAATAAGATAATTCTCCGACATGTGACATTTCAAATTCTTTTGTCATTATTTTTGAGAAATCCAAACATAATTTTTCATTTGTAGAACCAAAAATAATATTATCTACATAAATTTGAATGATTAAAATATCCTTTTTAGATCTTTTAATAAAAAGAGTTTGATCAACCTTCCCAATTTCAAAACCAGAATCAATTAGATAGCTCTTAAGACATTCATACCAAGCACGGGGTGTTTATTTTAGTGGGTACAAGGCTTTCTTAAGTTTATAGATGTGGTCAAATTTTTTTTCATGTGTGAATAGAGGGGGTTGTTCAACATAAACATTTTCTTGTATATAACCATTTAAAAAGGCACTTTTAACATACATTTGATAAAGGTTGAAATTAGTAAACATGCAAAGGCCAATAAGATTCATACTGCTTCAAGCCGTGCGACTGGAGCAAACGTTTCTTTATAGTCAATTCCTTCTTCTTGATTATATCCTTGTGCAATTAATCTAGATTTATTCCTAGTTATATTACCTTGTTCATCTGCTTTATTTTTGAAGACCCATTTAGTACCAATAAGTGTTTGATCACTTGGTCTAGGAACTAGTTCCCACACGTTGTTTCATTCGAATTGGTTTAGCTCTTCTTGAATAGCTATAATCCAATAGTCATCAGTAGCGGTATCTTTTATATTTTTAGGTTCAATATTCGAAAGAAATGCTACATGGCCTGTTTGATTTAGTTGATTTCTAGTTCAAACATGTGAATCAATTTCTCCTATGACATTTTCTACTGGGTGATCTCGTAAAATTCTAGAATGAGATCTTAATTCATTTTCGTTCCAATGTTTTCATCTTCTTCAAAATTATTTTGAGTAACTGTATTTGTGACCGTCTTAGGTATATTTTCATCATCCTCAAAATTATTATTAAGTTTGAAATTTACGTCGAATGAAACATGAAGTGTTTCTTCGAGTGCTTTTATTGAAAATTCAATAAGCTTTGCTTCATTCTGAATATCCTACGAAGATTTCTTCTTCGGATTTTGGATCGAATTTGCTAAGTTGATCCTTTGTGTTTAAGATAAAATATTTTGAACCAAAAGTTTTAAAATATGAAATGTTTGGTTTTGCTTTGATGAAAAAGTTCATATGGAGTGTGTTTTGTTAAAGGTCAGATGGAAACACAATTTAGAACATAGCAAGCAGTTGCTATAGCTTTTGCCCAGAAATGTCTTAGTAATGTGCTTCCATTTAATAAAGTTCTTGCACATTCTTGTAACATTCTATTTTTTCCTTTCTACAACTTTATTTTGTTGGGGTGTTCTAGGAAAAGAAAAATTATGATAAATTCTCATTTTGTTACAAAAATGTTCAAAAGCTTCATTTTCAAATTCACCTCTATGATCACTTCTAATATTTTTTGATTTATAAATTTTGAGATTTTGAATTCTCTTTGCAAAAATTTTGAAATTTTCAAATATATTACTCTTATTTTTTAGGAAAATAGTCCACGTATATCTTGAGAAATCATCTACTATAACAAACAAATATTTACTATGACTCATAGATTGAATTTGAGTTGGACCAAAGAGATCTAAATGTAATAGTTCGAATGGTTGTACAGTAGAAATATTTTTATTAGATTTATTGGATGATTTTGATAATTTTCCAAATTGACAAGCGTCACAAATATTGTTTACTTTAAAGTTCATTTTTGGTAAACGGTTACTACATTATTTTTAGATAATTTATTTGTAGCTTTGAAATTTATATGACAGAATCTTTTGTGCCATAACCAAGGATCATTTTCTTTGGCTATCAAACGCATATTTGTGTTATAATTTATATTCATATTTAAAACATAAATATTTTTATCTCTAAAACCTTCAAAAATAAGATTTTTATTTTGTTAAAAAATGCCACACTTATTTTCAGAAAAGGAAATATTAAATCCTTTGTCACACAATTGGCTGATACTAAGTAAATTACGCTTTAAATTTTTAACTAATAAGATGTATGTAATAAAAGGTAAATTAAATATACCGTTATTGCTTACATCGCCTTTGCCGATTACACATCCTTTGGAATTATCTCAAAATGTAACAGAACCTCCATCTGAGTAATTAATGTTTGTTAGCATACTTTTATTTCCTGTCATGTATTTTGAGCAACCACTGCCTAGTATCCACTTTTCTCTTTTTTTGGATGGTACCTACAAAATATAGAGATAACATTGGTGTAGACCCTTTATTTTGGGTCCTAAAAGTTAGGTCTTAGGAAGCCAAACCCAAGAGGGTTTAGAATTCCTTTTAAAAACAAAGTCTTTGTTTTTATGAATAGTTTTTATACATATTTCTAATTAAAGAATTATTTATTAATTGATTTAGAAAATTTTGAAACTTTTGAACTAGGTTTTTCAACTTTAATATTATTCTTTTTATACGAAAAATTCTTTTTCTTTGGAATAACTTTAGACGATTGCTTATATCCTAGTCCTCTTTTATTTGGAGTATTTTGATAATTTTCTATGATTTTGGAAAGATTTTCTCTACCATTATTAAAATTAGAAACATTTTTAGTAATGTCTTCTAACTTTGTTTTAAAGCTAGAGTTATCTAACTCTAAAATCTTGATATTTGCTTTAGGGTTATGGTTTTCAATTAATAAAGCATCATTATTTTCTTTCCGAGTTTCTTTTTCTTGACTTAGTAGAGAAAGTTGAGATGTCATATTATAATACAATTCTTGAGTAACTTGAAGTTCTTCTTCTAAGATTTGTTTCTCATCTCTTAGCATATCTACTTCGATTTCAATTTATTCAGTTTTTCAAGAGATTTTTTGTATTTTCTTTTTTTCTTTTAGCTTATCAAGTAATTTTTAGTTTATTTCCAATAGGTCATCAAAAGTTAGATCGCTCACCTAATCTTTTGTGGCCACAAAAATACGTTTTCTTAGTCTGCATCATTATCCGAGTCACTATTTGATGATGAAGACGATTCTGTATCGTCCCTTCTTGAATCTGTCCTCTTTGTTCTTATATTAATCTTTCTTTTCAGGACAGTCTTTCTTTATGTGTCCTTTCTTATGACATTCATAAAATTTAGGAGCAGATGATGATGGTTTGTTGATGTTGTTATTGTTGTTGGAGTTGTTCTTGTTATTTCTAAATTTGTTGCTCTTTCTAAATTTCAAAAGCTTTTTGATATTTTTAGCTATGAACGCCATATCTTCTTCATCTGAATCTGATTCATCTTTTTCTACGTAGAGTGCTATATTTTTCTTATCTTGAGCATGTACTCGTTTTTCTTGGAGATTAACTTCATGAGACATTAGATTTCTAATCAACTCTTCTGGTTTATGGTCGAAATGTCGTTAGCTTCTTCGATTGCTAAGACTTTTCATTCCCACTCATCCGTAAGTGAGTAGAGGATTTTTGAAACAATATTAGAATCTGCATAAGTTTCTCCTAATGCTATCGAAGAATGATATATATCTCGAAATCTAGAGTACATTTCATTTATAGTCTCATCTTGCTTAATTTTAAAATTCTGGAACTGATTTTTGAGCATAGAAATTTTGCTTTGTTTGACTTTTTTAGTACCTTCATGTGTAATTTTAAGTGTACACCAAATTTTATGAGCAATTTTACACATTCTTATTCTATTTAACTCATTTTGTCTAACGCACAATATAACATATTCATAGCTTTAGCATTTGTAGTAGCATCTAATTTTTGTGTGTTAGACCATATTGAATATTCTGTAGTAGGAATAATATATTCAGATTACATAATGTTCCAGGTTTCATAACTACTTGCTTTTATGTAAATTCCCATTCTAGCAGCCCAATAGTTATAGTTCATTCCATTAAATAGAGGTGGCCGTGTAGTAGATTGACCTTCAAGAAAAGTATTCTTAGTTACCGTGCTCGTGTTGTTTTCCATATTAAAAAATATTAGATAACTATATTTCGGTTAAATGATAAACTCGCTCCAATACCAAATGAAAGTTACTATACCGAAGGATCGTGCAATATGGAAAATAATAAATTACTAGTGCAAAAAATAATAATAGCAGTAAAGAAAATGACATTAGATATTTTATACTGGTTTGAACTTCCATTCTACGTCCAGTCCCAGACTCCTTCTGGATTTAGCTAGCAACCCTCACTTAACCCGGAGGAACATGTATTATGCCGCTTGAGCAGCCGAAAGAGACTTTAACCGGCTGAGCAACAGAACAAGACTATGACCGCCTGACCAATCGAACATGACTTTGATCGCCTGGGCAACCGAATAAGACTTTCATACAAACTGAATTTAAACTTGACTTTGTGTGTTCTGAATAACATGGATTTGTCACTTGTAGTACACCCTTCCTATAATCTTATCCTCAAAGTAGATGTATATATTTGTGTGTGTATGTAGAATAGGAAGTACAATATTACTTGAAGAGTATGGAAATGAATTTGCAAGCAATGATAATATGAAAGCTTGTATATATTGAATTCAAGAATGCTAAGTGCTATAGATCAAAAGAGAATAGAAAATTAAGTGATTGGATCTATGAATCTTGAGTATATAAATAGTGTGTGATGAGATATAACTTCTGGTAATCAACATCTATTAGAATCTAAGAGTTGTGACCTTTTAGGAAAAAGGAACCCTTTGATCAAAAGAAGTGTCTTTTGGATAAAAATGACAATTGTAGATTCAGTCGACTGAACTTGATTGGGCAGTCGACTGAATTTCAAATGTGCATGAAAACATGTATAGTGTCAGTCGACCGACTTTAGCAGTTCAGTCGACTGACTGCTTTATTTTAAAAAAAATTACAAGCGGCATCAGTCGATTGATATATAGTATTCAGTCGACTAAATACTATTTTTCAGTGCACATAAAACTTTGAGTATATATGAAAGTTTTATAAACAATATGCAAGTTTCATAAAATGAATTTGTGAGTGATGAGCTTTGAGGATAGATTTTGACAAAATTCTATACTAGACCGATTATTTAAAGACTCTAGTCACATTAATATCAATACGGACCATATTTGAGTTGAAGAGTTCAGATTTGCAGTAGTCGTAGATTCATGAAGAAATTACATCTCTTGTCAACATTCAAAACCTTATGATCCAACATAAATTTGGTTGGCGATTAATATCAAACAATTTGAATATTACCGTTCACATGTCACTTAGCCAGCAGTGTGATATTCAGCCAAATTTATCGCTTACTTGGTTTCAGTAAAATCTAATTTCACTTTATTAAGTGTTATTCGACTGTGATAATTATTCACACCAATTCTTTTCATGAAAACTAAACCACTTTGGACTTATGAAATTTTGTAATGGTAAAAATTCCAATATCATCCATATTTTACTCTATAGTCCAAACATAAAGTCCTTGGTTCAATAATAAAAATTATCATTAATCGAAATGCTCTGGCTAGAGACTTTGACTTTGAGTTGACCTCAATTGATCGTGATACTAAGCTCGTATAACCGAGGAGGCAAATTATCTCTTTAATAATCTTGCGCTTCCAATCCATCCACTCGACCCAACTATAGCTGTTCGATGGACACCGAGCCATGATTTTACTATAATTAAAGCTAAGTTTCCACATTGAAGATAAATAATATTCTTAAGTTAAGAGAACTGCTTAATTTTGTCACGTCGATATTTTTTGTTTGTCCTTAGTTATACTACCGACAAAAAAAGTTGAGTGAGTCATTCCATAGTTATCCAATAATTATTAGTACATAATCCCTTGGCGCCTTTAGCAGTTATGAGCAATACACTACAATATTTGGAGAGCGTTATGTACTGTAACGACCCAAAACTTTAGCGCTTTAATTTTTGAATATTTAATTTATTTTAAATATTCAATTACTGGTTTTTAACAATCAAATAACCCTCTTTTAATTCATAAATAATAATATAAAATTCATTTTTGAATTCTATTTACATAAATAAGTAGTTCGATGAAAACAGAAAGTATGATCGAAACACGCTTTTCGCATTTCAGCTTTTTATCGAATGTCATGTTGTAAGAGGTTGTGATACTCTTATTTATACTTTAAGAAAACAACAATCTAATGTTAGAGAAATAATTTGTATTTACAAAAATAATAAAATAAAAGAATAAAGTAAAAGTATACGTAAATGTTTAAATATCTTTAAATTTAAAATGTAAAGTGATAGATTTGAAAAGCTACGATTCCTTACGTATTTAAATCAACTAAGGTGCATGAACATCTTTATATCCACCATATTTTCTTACTAATGACATATTGGAGGCTTTGAAATGTAAACATGAATAAAAATGAAAATAATAATATTCAAAATTGAAACTGAAAGGGATGATTGGATGGCTTAAATATTTGTATGAAGAAAAGTACTTGGATCATCCCGTGATCCATTATATCTTCATATGGTTAGATACTTGATTAAAATTAGATATGATAGCTAAGTTGAAAATGGAGCAAGGTCATTTGTGACATTTTTCCAACTCATCCATTTATAAAAATAATATTATTATTGTTTTTGTTCTTTATTTTTAACTTCCCTCTTCCATTTGTCTTCCTATTTTTTATAAAGTAAAATATATAATCTCATCTTTTAGTTTTAATAGGTTTCTAAAATTTAGTGATAATGGAGCGAGCTTGCCTTAATAAAAGAAAAGATTTCATTTTTCCATCTCAAATGTAGAAAGGAGAGATCACTGACCTTGTTTACACTTATGGAAAAAAGAAGCGTGGTAAAATCTAAGAACCTTTGAATGGATGTTGAATATTTGGGTTTATAGCTTGGTTTAAATAGGATGTTCATGCTTAAGTGATTTTTTCAAATGAGTATACTTGGGGTAAAGGAAGATAATTCACTGTACATATGCAAAACTAACACATGCAGGTTGTTCTCTCTTCTCTGTGCATTGCTCAAAGAAACGCGCGCACACGCACATCCTCTTAACGATCAAAAATTAATATCTGTCAAACAAATTGAAACTAGCCCAACTGACCAACTAGAAAGTTATTCGTTATAGGCAGTAGTAATTTTTAAAAATAATTATTAGACGTTTCATCGTCTAGGATGGTCGTGGTTGCTCGATTACAGTAAACAAACTAAAAAGTTGAAATTTTGATAAGCACAAAATGACAAATGAATTACACAATCTTATTCATTTCAACGGTTCAAGATGTTTAAAATTGCTAGTATGATTTTAAGGCCTGGGATCGAGGTGAGGGAATGAGATGATTGGATTTGGGTATAAATTTATTTTTCGGTGAACTTATGGAGGAGGGATCGAACGAGGAAGGTTAGAGCAACCATGGGACTTGGGGAAGGCATTGGTGAAAGTCATAAGGTCTTCGGTGGGGTGTGGTGATCGGTCGAGCTCAGTTTAGGGTTTAAGATGTTGTTAGTTTGTAGGTTCAGGTTTTTAGGCGCTGGCATTAGTAGGAAGCAACGGAGTAGTTGTAGGGTGGTCTAGTGTTTTGGTGGTGACGTGGTGTGTGGGGAAGGCAATGGAGTAGCTGGTAGTGAATGTTGTCTAGGGAGGCGGCGGAGGGGAGTTCTGCGTTCGTACGTGGTTTAGGATGCCAGGGTGTGTCAAATGAAGGTTGCAGGGTCAGAATTCGATGGATGGGGTTAACGTGAATGACGATTGTGCTATGTGGATAAGGGCGCAAGCGATGTTCATGGGTGGATTCGCACTGGCGATCGACGGAGGCGGTTGGTGGTGCATGTGCACAAGCGTGCACGTCGTTTTTGGTTCCAGGTGATTTTGTTTTGGAGGGAAAGTGGGGATTGGTATAAGAGGGAAGATGGGATTTGCTTTAGGTTGGTTTCAGTCGATTTTAGTCCCGAGTAGGATTGTGTTTTCAATAATTAAATGTTTTATAAATAAGTTTTAAACTTTAAATTCGAATAACACGTTCAATTTAGATCCTTTCAACCCACGGATTTCGAGTTAGATTCGTATTTCCTAGTAGATCACATTTATAAAGTTATTTGATTGAATTGTTGAAGAGTAAAATATTTATCATTTAATAGGCATATAAACAATTGCGTCGATCAGTAATTATATTTTATCACCGTCATCTGGATAGTAAAAATAAACACGGTTCTACTATAGTTAATTTAGTGGAGATTATTTGGGGCATCTTTTGAGCAGAATAAATCCTCATTTTGATATTATATAAATTTGGACATTTATTTATATGTGAGTTAACTTGGAAAAATGACGAGTAATCCATGGTTTGTTGGCTTGAATTTCATTTACATATTTGTTGCTTATGTAATTATCAGTGGTATGACTGGAGAAGTCGAACTGTAATAAATAGTAGCTTGTTTAAGTGCCATTGTAGTCGCTAAGCATTTTTCTAATTTTGAAAAGAAATGGATTTAAAATTTACGTCAACTTTATAATATTTCCAAAATAAAGTATTTCCTGCGTTTAAATGGTTAAGTTAATATTATTTGAATTATAATATTTTAAAGTTAGTATTTTTAAATAATGATGTTTTAAAGTTAATTAATTAATTTATTAAAAGGTTTAAAGGATAATGAATACATTATTTATTGGTTTATTTATTTAAAAGTTTAAAAGTTAATTAATTAGTTATTTATAAGATGTTTAAAGTTAATAAACTATTTTAATGATATTTAAGTTAATTACACAATTACTTAATGATGGTGTTTAATATTAGCTTACCATTTTGCTAATAATGTTTTAAGTTAATTAATTTATTCAAGATAATTAAATTAAATTAAACAATATATGTTTAATAATAATTTTATTTATAAAAGGTGTTTAAATTATATAAATTGTTTTATAAGGGTATTAATTTTATTGATTAGTTTGTCGAAGTTATAAATTGGAAAGAGATCTTGGATTTTGGAAAGATGTTTTGCATTTATAAAACATTGATTTTATATGAATTAGATATCTTAAGCAAATCAAGTTTATGAAAAAGAAAAATAATAATCCTTCTTAATTTTGGTGGCATGAAAACAAATTTCCATACTTAACACTGAAGAATAAATCGTTTTAGGTTCATAAGGGAACAATGTTTAGAATAATAATGTTTTGATCTAGTTAATATGATTATGAATTCCTAAAAATGTTATGAGAATATACTTATACCGGTGAGAAAAGTATATGAACATTTTTGGTAAATAATTTAAGTGTTTTGATTAATGAAGATTAATTAAATTGAGGCTTATTGGTTCCCATATGGAATTTAATCTATGTTTAACTGCTTGTTTATTTGGCAGTTGAATAACCGACTATCAAATCTTGACCAAAATATAACTCTAGAAATACCAAGGATAAACACATGAGTTATATAACATGGTCATCTTCACTGATGCTATAATATGCTTATAAATCTCGTTCTATTCTCCTAGGATAAATGATAAGGAAATCCGTTCACTTAATCGGTTAGGGATGATCCTCAGTCTTATATATTGTCTGCTTATTTCTAAAAGAACTGGAATTGAGTTTACTGGAATTTCAAATGATGGATTCAAGGAGACCGAGATCAGATAAGTGTGAATTATTTGAAAACCACTTCGAACCAACTCGAGCTTTTAAATTGGAGACAACTTGAAGTGATGGAATTGAAGACGAAATTCTTTAAAGTGGAAGGGCTACTTGCTACTAATCCTGAGGGTGATTCCAAAATGGATGTTATAGAAGTAGTGCCTTCAATTTGTTTGTATCCTAAACAACTTATATGGATGAATACTAGAATTGCATTATGCCTGGAAGGTAGTGTTAGCATTCCAAGTGGGATTTGCTAAGAGAGGATAAAGGTAATCATGACCTCACAACCCGATAATGACTAAAAACAAGGGATACATAATAGAGCTATGTGGTTTTCTACCATTAGGAGCAGTCATTTCTCGATCTAGAATCGATATTTATGGATTCGATATACAAACAAAAGTGGGGCCATGGCTGGAACACATTGTTTTGGAGACTCGAGGAATGATGTAATCCAGCCTGTCATTTTAAAAGGGCAGCCGACTCTGTGTTGCCAGAGGGTCTATATGTAGCCCTCGGTACATTTTTATAAAAGTGTATGGTGCCAGGTGGTACCCTAGTAGCCCGTCCTTCATGGAAATCCAATCTCCAATACGTGCTTTTACAGACTTAGTTGTGCCCAACTATGTTGAAATGTGATATGCAAACATTTCAGCTATTTTGTATATTTATTTTCCCTCTGGACATTATTTTAGTATCATAAGATATTCTATAAATTGTTTTAGTTATTGTAAGGTAAAAACTCATCCGTATTTATGTTTGGTATCAACTTACGAGATACCTTTATTTGAAAGGTTTTAAATATATGAAAAGTCTATTCGATTGTGTTTCCCACACTAGTTACTAGACTGATCTGGCTGTTATTTTTCATATAATGCTTAGGTTAGCCTGAGCATATTTTTCAAATTTTGCTGGATACTTTGGAGCTTCAGGGGATGAGTTGAATCCTCTAAGACGTATTCACGTATTTTATCTTCCGCTATTTTATGCTTGTTGTCTCAATCAGAATTTGTAAGGGCAGGTTATTATAACTGTCCAGATTTATGATAGATTTGTATTCTAATGTATGTATGTGTATAAAGTTTTCATTTTGTAAAGATCTTTTTCTACTATATATTACTCGCCACGTTGTGAGATTCTATTTTGTCTTTTCTTTCTTTCACCTCGATAATCCGTTTTTTCTATACTTGGATGTTCGGCTTGTGAATAGCATGGATGTATTAGTCTCGACTACTAGGGATCAAAAAGATGGATTGTTGTATGTACTCTACTCTTAACGGATTCATCGATATCTACTCTCGATACATCTTGACTAGTAATATTTAAAACGTATGCTTATTTTTTTATTATAATCACTCATGGTCACATACATTGCAACTATTATCATAAAACAAACCATTTATGAATTTTTCATTAAATGTAAATTAATATAGCACAATATATCAAGTATATTGTAGAAAGAAAACGCCGTTTTATTTTGAATCAGATTGGTTACAGAGTTAGAATTATGTAATGATTACATAATTACCCTAGGACATCACTTAACTCTATCAAGTTCATCGTTTGATTTCAGCTTTATGGCGTGATGAAGAATGGTTTTGGTGATGAAGTGAGGACGTGATGGTTTGACGTGATGTTTCAAAACTTTGGTGCAGTGATTCTATAATTTACGATGGGTGTCTAATGGTGTTCTCATGATGACGATTCGATTATGGGAGTCATGATTATATTCAATAAGGACAAGTTCGATGGGGGAACTCGTGGGTAAAATGATGATGTGTTCCACTATGGAAATAAATGGAATGGAATGCAACGGGGTTCGAATATGCAAACATGTGTAAAAGGATTGTAGATACTCGAAGGTTTCTAGTGCTCATATAGAAGGGGTATGTAGGAACGCCTACTTGGATTATGATGGTGTCCAAATATTATGATGGCCAATTACTCTGGACTTAAGGTTTGTGATCAAGTTCCTGGCCATATGAAGTGGGATGGAAAGCATTGAGAATCCAAGACTTTTCCATTGGTATGTTGCTTGTGATGGTGTCATATGAGTTTTTATTTGTTCATCAACCCCGAGTAATATGAGGATTGCTTGATGAATGCTTTGATTTCTGTTTTTGTCTTATCACTCTAGAGATGTCACAGGACTTAGGTATTGTTTACCTGGATACCTAATACTCGACGTTTTACTTTGACTTGTAGCACACCCATATGATGCTGATGGCGATAATAGATTAGGCTATATTGTTATGTACTAACTCTTTGAATGCAGAGATCAGTCAGCCATGATTTACCATACCCTATGTCTTATATACAATATTGACTTCCATAGTATTTTTAGATTGCTTATCACTCAAACTTGACAATTGTTTGACTCGAGGAGTTATGCTTTACTTCTTTTATCTTGAGTATTCTTAGAAAAGTGGAATAGATAACATATATTGCATAGTACGTGTCATTGTATAGTTGGACTAGCAAGAGGCTATGCTTTCACGTATACTATAATTTTGGACCTTTTACTATTTCTGTTGTGACACTATGGGGCTTTGACAATGTTTGACTTTTATTAAATACATATATTTCGAGTTTATTTATGAACTGCATAAACTTTACTATTATTTTGTAAAACTTTATTGAACATGCAATCTGATCTATGATGGTTCATTTGGTTATATTTATGTCTTCCTTGTTTGATATTTATGAATGATATTATATATTATTCTTTCGTTGTGAGATATATGATAATTTTTGTGATGGTTTATGCAACTTTACCATTTGACAATCATCCCACATCGGGCGAGCACTACTACTATGCATTATACATGTATATTGTGTATCGAAGGTGTAGGGTGGTGGCCACATTTTGTATCAGCGCTTAGGTTGCACAATTAATCTAAGGGATACCAAGATCCATCAAAGATAGAGTATGAGTGGTCACACTAGGATGGATCGAGTGTATATGAGAAAGTTTACTTGTTACATATTCTGCTTTTCAAAACTATATAGCAGTATGTATATAGTTTAAGTCGCATTACAAACATGAGTACCATTGATGAAACTTTTCTTAATGGGAGACTAATCATTCTTATTACAGACTAAGATGAGCTGGAAAACAAGATACATTGCTAAGAACTCCATCTCTAGAGTTGAGAAGGGGATATGTTTGGGTGCGGCTAACCCAGTTTCCTGAATATGTTTGTTGAAATTGTACAAAACATGGTTCAGAATGCCCACGTCATTTCTAATGCTGATGGTGCTTAAGTGCAGGTCCATAGGGTCCACTTTGCTAAGTTAACTAAATATCACACTAGCTTGGGAGACCTTGGAATGGAGTCCACCGTGGAAGTCCAAGATTGGATCAACACTTGTAGAAGGATCTCTTAGGACTTGGTGATGGATGATGCCGTAAAGAGGAAGCTTGCTTCTAGAGAGCTTTAAGGGTAAGGAATAAGGTGGTGAAATGACATCAAAATCACCACTCCCGAGGACAAGATTACCTAGGAGAAATTCAAGATGTGGTTTGAGGGTAAACTCACACTTACTGCTAAGAAGTTGGCATTATTCCTTAAGTTTGCTGATTTGAGGTTAGGGTATGACTTCTCGGAGTATATGGCCAAATTCAACATGTTGTCAAATTATGGCTTATCTTTTGTTAATACTCTATTGAGAAAAAACAAGAAGTTCAACGTGGGCTTCGATGATTATCTCAAAGAAAAGCTGGTAGGGCATATTGATGAGCCTTTTGAGAAGCTTATTGAGAAGACACTCCAACATAAAAGTCTATATCCTAAATCTAAGTTGGTTGTTGTTTCCAAAGATGAGCTAAAGCTGCTAGTTAGTAGGGGAGGCAAAAGAAAATGGAACAACAAAAAGAAGAAGCATTTATAGAAAGATGGCCAGAGAATGGCAACTGGAAGGCTACTTATCACAATTGCGATGAAAGGGTCATTTGAAGATGAACTACAAAGCTGAAGGCAAGAAATGCTACAGCTGCAATAAATTCGGGCATATTCAGAAGGGTTGTCATGGACCAGTGAACCTGTGGTAGGTGATTAAGGCATATGCATTGGATGTTGTTCTGACTTCATCAAGTGCTCCATTAGTAAAGGAAAATGGGAAAAGCATTACTATCTAAGATATGATTTCCCTTTATGATGTTCCATTACGTATTTTATGAAAGAGTTAGGGGTATGCCATATTATCAATTATGTAATTATTAAATATTTCTTATTCGATAACCAATCTTGTTCGAAATAAAAGGTGTCTCTATTATATACTTTTATATACTTGATATAATATGTTGTTTTAATTCATTAATTCAAATAAAAGTATATTAATAGATCCATAATTGGTAATTTTAGTGATACTACTTTCAACTTATTATAACCATGAGTAAGTTATCACAATGAAATTAAACACATCATTTTATATATTCCTAGTCAAGTTGTATCTAGACTGGATATCGATATATCCGTTGAGACTACAGCACGTAATGCTCTCCTAATGTTGGTAGTGCATTACTCATGACTATTGAAGACACTAAGGGGTTATGTACTGATAGGTATTGGATAACTATGGAATAACTCACTCGATAATTTTTTGTTGGTTAATATAACTAAAGTCAAATAGAAAATATCTATGTGACAACACACATAGCTCTCTTCACTTGAGAATACTATTGATCTTCATATGGAAGCTTCGCTTTGAATATACTTAAATTATGGCACGACATTCATTGAATGACAATAGTTGGTTCGAGTGGAAGCATTGAAAGTGAAACATTATTCAAGAGTGGATTAGTCTTCTCAGTTACATGGGATTAGTATCACGGCCAGCTAAAGTCAACTCCAAGTCAAAATATTTGGCTAGAGTAGGTTGGTTAATAATACTTGTTATCATTGAACCAAGGACTTTGTGATTGGACTATAAAGTTGATTGTTGACGATATTGGAATTTTGACCATTACCAAATTCTATAAGTCCCAATGTGATATAGTTTTAACGAAGAGAATTGGTGTAAATACTTGTCTTCACCGGGTAAGGCTTAAATGAGTAAAATTGGATTTTACCAAAACTAAGTAAATGATAAATTTGGGCATAACATCACACAACCTGCTGCGTGACATGTAAATGTTATATTCAAATTATTCGATATTAATCGCTGGCCAAATTCACCCTAAGAGTCACACAACTGAAATGTTGAATACTCCTTCTACCACCTAATTTAATTATTTGTAATTGTTATGAATTAATTAAATTAATTATTATATATGAAATATTAATTGTAAATTGTATTTAATTTATGTTGATTAATATTAAATAGTATGTATATATAGTTATAAACACATGTGTTGATATACGATATCGACGTGCATTTGAATCAAATTTAAATGCAACATTTATTGACCTGGTTTGAAGCGAATTTGAAGCCCAAATGGGACCATGGCGGTCGGCCATATTATGTAGGAAAAGGATGGAATTTTGAATTAAAAAAGTGGTGATTTGGTAAGAGGAAAAGAAGGATCTAGATCCTCTTTTCACTCCTTGCCCTTTGCTATTTACTTGACTCCAATGCTCATTCTTTACTACTTATTTTTGCTCCATTCTAGCCAGCAAAGGCCGACCCCTAATTACTCTCTCTTTCTCAAAATATCAAGCTTATAAACACTAAATTGAATTAAATCCATACATCGGTGGTAAACATTCAGACTGGTAGCGCTCTCTGGATTCAGGACTTGGTTCAAGAAGCGTTTTCGTTCAAAATTTCAAGGTATGTCAACAAGTCTTTGGCTTAGGTATATTCCTTGTTTACATTTCATTTACGAGTATATAAATATTCATAATGTTATATATAAATACAGATAAGAAGCCTTATATGTTATTGCCGTCGGTATTGGATGTATATGTTTATATATTTATGTAAAGAAATAAATAACCTTTTTAATATATTTATGCTCAATTGACATTCAATAACAAATTTTTTATTTTATTTTTGGGATTAATAGTTTTATTTGAAAACTATTTTAGTTAAAAACACATAATTTTAAAAATAATTTAGTTAAATCATATTCATAATAAATATAAATATTTAATATACTTATAAAATTAACTATGTATATGCACTACATGTATTTGAATTTAAGAAAAAAAATTAAAAACCATATATATATATATGTATGTATATGTATGTGTGTGTATATATATATATATATATATTATAGCCATATAAATATAATCTATTTAAACACAAAATCATGTTTTGCAATATCTATACATCTATAAAATATTAAAAAAAAATATGTAGGAAAATTTTATACATCATTAATATTGTTTAAATAAATGAATTTTTTATTTTAAAAACGATTTCAGTGCGCGAATCAAAATTAAAAAATATTTTAATTTTAAAACCGAAAAGAACATTTGTTTTTGTTTGCTACATATATTTATATATATATAATTAATCTTATGTCAAACCACATTTATATATATATGTATATATATCCGTGTCTGTGTGTTTTATTATATATATAGAATTCTTAAAATTATATTATGAATATGTATATATGGTTATGTGTGTGTATGTGTAAACTTTTTCTAAATATATGCATAAATATTTAAAATTAATACAATGTAATTTTAATTAGAACTTTGATTATATATATATGTGCATATATTTATATTAAAGTATACGTGTCTTGCAAATAACATTTTATTATGTATATTTGTATATACGAATATTTACACACATACATATTACATATTATATGGAAAATATGTAGATGGAGAGGCTAATAGGTCCGTTGCAATGTAAATCCCAATATCTATATATGGGCATGTTAAACGTACATCATTTTTTGTTGCACATGCACATACACACACATATGTATATATGATACACATGTTGTAATATATAACATAAAGTTAACACTAAATAAAACATTGATTTTATTTAAATTATAGAAAGTTTATATATGAATTTTGACTACGTAGACTCAACAATGATCCAAAAGGTATTTTTTATGAAGTTTACCCAATTACTCCGCTGTGATGGCCCAGACCCAACAATGGTATTAGAGCTAAATAGCTTACGAGGTCTAAATTAGCAGTATTGGGACTAATTCATTAAAGCCTACTCATATAGAATAGTGTCTAGAAAAGTAGCGTCTAAGGCTAGTTTAGCTAATCAAGTATTTTACCCTACCTGGCTACTAGCCTGGCCCAAAATGGCGAGGTAAGCCTGAAAGGGTATCCCTTAATAGAAAATTCCTAATTTGAAATTGGCCTTGGGCTAATTTCAAAATTGTTTTGAAATTAAAATAAAAGTTCTAAATTTAAAATAAGAAAAATATTACAATATATTTAATTGTTTCGAAGATTAAAATAAATTTTTTTAAATTTAAAAGTTAAATTTAAAATAAAATACATATTATGAAAGTTGTAATATGATTTTTCAAAATGTTTGAAAATGTTATAGAATTAATTTCAAAATTGTTATTTTTAATAAGATTGATATAATAAATTAACTAATTAAATAAGTTAATTATATATATGTGTGTGTGTGCGTATGTATAAAATATATAGTAATATATGTTAGTTGTCTTGAATGGTTTAAGACAATATGAGTATAAATGCGTGTATAAAGGAAATTTATAAAATTGTTTAATTAAATAAATTATAAAAATTAATTAATTAATTAATTAAAACACATATATATATTAAATATATGTGTATTAGGTTATATATACATATATTCAATATAATATGTTATAATTGAATAATATAATAATTGATTAAAGTGTTAATTAATTAATTTAATTAAATAAGATTTAACTACTGTAATCTTATATTATATAAGTTAAATAAAGTATAAAAATTATATAATAACAAAACTTATACAAAATTAATGTCTAAACAAAAGGTGGAACATTAAAGAAACCCTAAATAGACATAAGTAATAAATAAATATTTAAAAGTACATTTACGCTGATTTCTAATGTGTCCGAAATTTGAATCGCAAGGGTATTTCATAAGAAATACATTATTTCATAAGAAATACAATATTTCATAAGTCAATATTAATTAATTAAATATATTGAAGGGTATGAATCTTTAATATACATGTTATCCTTTACCATTCATACATTAATAAATTACTTGCATGCTCTGTGGTTGTTGAGCAAACTCAAGCTTGAGATGTTGTGTGTAGTATTATCAATATATTGACTAGACAAGGTAAGATAACTATATGTATTTGTTGAGTAAACTCAAATTACATATATTATACTTACACTATCACAAAATGGTAGGTACGAGTGCAACACTTCACTTCTATACCCATACTACCAAAAGAGTATTACTAGGCAATACTGTCCGATAATACAGATTATGAGGTGATATTGGGCTGTCACACGTGAATATTCCCTTGGGTTAACACTGGTACATATTTCAAAAATCATAAACAACTCACTTATACGTACTCAATATCGGCATAAAGAATAAATTTGTTTGTTTCTAGAATAGAACAACACATAATATAAAATAAATCACAGACAACACAAAGTCATACACGTAGCGATAACATATAACAATAAGTATACGAGTTCGAGTGGGATATAAAAAATATTCAAATGCCCACTATCGTCAAGTATATACAAAATGAGTCCTATAATACATCTCGACAACATATGAACACATGTAGATACAAATGTGCAAACTATATACAAATACTCCATCCTCTATCTATGCCTAACATCCACATACTGGTCATTTGTCAAAGAATCTGAAATGTCTCGAACTGACCCGAGTATTATATAAATAACACAAGGGTCATACTCTGTCTAGAAATTAGATGTTAATATAAAATAACAACTGGCATGGTATAAATAAGTATAACACAAGTGACACGTGCATATCTTAAGTGTCAACATGTCTCAAAACCATGCACACAAAAGGTAACCCATTTCCAAGTAAAGTCGTGTAACACATCAAGCATGCTTATAATCCAGTGGGCGAAATAAATATAATCTAACTATAATCAGGTATAAAGCTCATCAACAATACATGTAATACCCCGAAAAATTGTGTATAATTTTAATAAAATATTTAAATTTTGAAATTGGGAAAAATATTGGAATTAACGAATTAATTAAATGAATAAATTATAATGAGGGGATAAATGGTAATTTAATAAATGTTATATAATTAGATGACGAAACCAGTGTCATTGTGAACATCTCATTTTTCTGAGTCGCGTGGTATATATGTTTGTTTCATTTGGAGGTCGCATGAAGGAGATACAATCGAAATAAGTTTTGGAGTTAAGTGGCTTTGAGCTTTTGAGTTTGAATTCAACGATTATAGTCTTTCCCTCCTTTTACTTAGGTTATAACAGAGAGTATCTAACTTCCCGATTCAGAAACCAGTCCTATAACTTCTCTTCTTCCACTCTAAACCACTCCCAATCAAACTTCAATATCTCTCTCATACTTAATGAAATTTCACGAAACCAGCGGTGTTACAAAGAAATGAAAGATGGCTACAACCTGACAGACAATGGAAGAAAATTTTTGAAGGTAGGAAGAGTAGAAACCCTGGACATCAAAGAACATAAATGAAATTCGTATGTCAATTCCATGTCAATTTTCAAGGAGGCATATCTCCCCCTTTTCTCAATGGATTTGCATGAAACCAATGACAAATCAAAGCATGAATGAGTACTACATATAAATACGAGTTTGGTGGTAGATTTCGAAGGTTTGGTTGTGCAACAGGGCCGGACATCAAGGATAATGATGCAAAACTAGTAACCCAATTTCTATCAACATCGTCCAGCTTCAAATTGACATATCTTCTTCGTTTCTTAACGGAGTTCAACGATCCACCCCTTGAAACGACCGTATAGATGAGTGCTATAATTTGAGAAAGGAGATTGGATGAAATATGAGGGTTACTGATTAGAGAATGGAAGAACAATGAAGGCAGCAAACAATCTCGTTACCTCTGTGAGTTGTCTATGCTCGAATCTTTGTATAATGCAATTTTAATTCTACAATATGATCTTAGGCTATGCTTAGAGTAGTGTCTCATATTTATATACTTAAATTCAAATTATTCATAGTCGGGAGGGATTTGGGTTGATTAATAGTATTAAAAACTAGGTTTAAGTAAAATTCTGGAAATCTGAAGTATAATACTTAAATTCATGAAACAATCGATATATTTGGACCTGGAAACCTGAAACTAGGATCTAGGGACGCTCTACGATAACCTAAGGCGAAGTGGTGTCGATCGAAGTCGAAAGGGAGGGGAGAACTACAAATTTCTCAAAGAAAATCTTCACGAAACGCATATATTGGTCCACTCATGGACATGACCGGTTCACCTGTGGGCATATTCCTACCAGGCCGAACCTTTTCATAAGGCCCATATAAATGTGAAATAATCGATTCAACCCATTTTCTTTTGCATTATGGAGGATGATCTAACACGTAACAATATGAATGAAGATAATATGGAATAAGTGTATATGATATTGTTCTTTGTTGCTATTTTGAAGTGATATGTGATATGTACTATGATATATATAGTGTAGCGATCCTCCTTTTCGACCCTCAGAAGTCGACACTAATACATTACGGTATTCACATGCGAAGATCCAAGAGCCGAAATAGGGAAATAGGAAGAAAATGGAGAACATAATCTCACATCATGAAGAATAATATATAATATACAACATATCTTCAAAATGAAAACTGTAATGTACATATATCAAATCAGACTATATTAAACAATCATCAACCTAGACAGTTATAAAAACCCGTCCTCACAATTGTTGATAAATACAAACAACCAATGTAGCGAAAATAAAATATACGTGAATACACCTAGGCATCCAGCTCGTCTCCTAAAGCTCAATAGCATCCATAACTAAATATGAAAATATGCTCGGTTTGACCCGAGCATTATAAGAAAATAATGTCGGATTAGTCTGGTAAAGCAGCATGAGAAACACACTTCAAATGATTTTAAATGTTATAAAATCTTTCAAAGTAATGATATCACATAAGATCACGTCGCACGTAAACACGAATGGGTTTTACTTTACGATAATCGAAGCATTTCATAGGAAAATTTCTGATATTATAATAACGTCTAGGGTTTAAGTAAATTATAAATATAGTCGAAATGCTTACATCTCACGTTCTAGCATAGTTAGGAAAAACTAAGTCCATACATCACTAATTGGAGAATGGATTCCATATAAGGTACTGCATGCCATAATACATCTCTAGAAAATGTATCGAGGGCCTCACATGGACCCCCTTCCAACACAGGATCGGCCTACCCCTTACTGGACAGTATCAAATATTTCATCGCCTCAGTTTCTCTACAACCTTTTCCAAGAGCTCTATACACAATGAATCCATACACACACACACACACACACACACACACATATATAGAATGGTCATGACAATACTCTAATGGGTGCGACCCACATAGCCCTGTTGCATATCCCTTGTTTTAGTCATTCCTAATTGGTAAGGCTCGAGGCTACATTTTACCTTTTATGTAGCAATCCCACTTGGAATGCTAGCACTGCCCTCCGACGACAATGCAATGCTAGTATTTGTTCATATAAGTTGTTCAGGATATGAAAAAACCGAATGCACTACATCCATTTTGGAATCACCCTAGGGATTAGTAGCAAGTATCCCTTGTATTTCAAATAGCTCCAACTTCGATCATCTTCAAGATATCTCTAATTTGAATTCTTATGCATGTTCAAAGTGGTTTTCGAATGACATATCCGATCCGGTCCCTCTGAACCGACAACAATAGTTTTTAAAATGGGCCAACATTTGATAGTTGGTTATTTAAGTATCAAATAGACAAACAAGTCAATCAGAAATTTAGTTCCATATGGAAACCACACTGATTAAGCACATAGCAACCACTAAGCCTCTTTAATTAATCTTTTCATTAATTAAAACCACTTTGTAAATATTTGTATCAAAACACCTTTACAAAGCTAAATCCATAAGTCCTCTCTTTTCTTTTCAATAATTGAAAAATATGGACATACCTATCTCAACTGTATAAGTTTATTTGACAAATCTTAAGAAAGATTCCATTTTCAAACCATGCTTATTTGAATTAAAACAAATGCCATTCAAAATACTGATAACAATAAACCCAAAACACTTCCCTTTTGGAGTGAGTAAAACAGGTCGTATGGAAATTAAGCCATACATACTTACCGCCACTTCATGATTTCAAACAGTACTATCTCTTGATTAACAATGAAATCAGACCAAGTTAGAAATCTATCCTTGCCTCAATATACATTCTTAAATCTAAAGATAGAGACGAGTTTTCATACTTGGAATTTAATGTTAAGTATGAAAAGAACATTTTCCATACCACCGTAAGTAGAAATGATTGTTTATGGAAATTAGGTCTCATTGATACTTCCCAAAGACCGAAATTCTTGATCAATAGAGGAACAATATTACCATTTTTTTGCGTCATAACTTCCCTGAAATATAATCTAGAATTAGATCTTCTTATTTAAAATATAAGCAGATTCGGGAAGCATACCATTGGGTAACGATTCGATAATTAAACCTTTGTGAATCATTTTTTTTCATTCTAGGAAACCTTTTTGAAGTATCAACTAATAGAGGAAGAGTTGTAAGGTGGAAGGTGAGTCCACGGTTTCGGTAACCACAATAGTATATTCCATTACCCATTGTTCTTGGAAATTAGTCACTATCTGAGCCACAAAAGATGCTTTTTGACCAATAGCTACACGAACATAGATTAAAAAAATTTCTTTTTGATTGAGAATCCTTTTGAACCATACTAATATTACTATTTGATTAGATCATCGAATCGTTTATTTCTCTTGAAATCCATTTAATTCTTTTTTTCTTATAAATCCCTTTATAAAATTCCTTTATAAAAATCCTTGCATTTACAACTCCTTTCATAAAATATTGTTTACAAACTCCTATAAATATCTAAAACATAACTATAGCCACCTTTTTTATAAATTCTCAAATTTAGTTAATAACTTCATTATAAACCTCTTTTTACTATTTATAAAACTCGTTATACAACTTCTTCTATAAAATAGACATTTATAAAACTCATTTTAATAAATCTCCAAATTTATTTGCAACTTTTTTTTAATATAAAACTCCAAATTCATTTATAGAACTCCTTCTATAAATTTCAAATAAAATTACAAAACCCTTTTTTATAAAACTAAACTCCAAATATAAACAAAATTTCAAATCTAAACTCATAAACTTTCCATAACACGATCATTCCATATAATACGATAACTCACAACTGTGATTTATTACTCTAATTTACCAAATGATAATATTTTGCCATTTATAAAATACCCTTTATAAACCTACTCCTTTATTTAAAAAATACCGCTTATAAATCTCTCTCTAATTTATAAAAGAGAGAACTAGGGAAAAGTCAAAATTTGAAAAAAAATTAGGTGGAAGGACGTGAAGTTTTATTTTTAGGCTGAAGGACAAATGCTAGTTATATTTAGCATTATATTCAACTTTTACACTATACAAACTGCTAGTTGTAACTATCATTATATTCAGTTTTACACTGCACAAAATGCTAGTTATAACTAGCATTGTCCTTCAGCCAAAAAATAAACTTGTTGTCCTTCAGTCTAAGAAATTTTCTAAGTTTGTCCTTGTACCTATTTTCGTGTTTATAAATACCAATTATAAATCTGATTTTTTTATTTCAACATCTTATGTATAATGTTTTACAAATATTTATTCCAAAAATATTTTTATCTTACTTTAAAGCAAAATCACTTTTAAATAAAAAAATAAAACCCTTTTATTCCTTTAAAATAAACATTCCTTATTATAATAACTTTTCTATAAAAGCAAATACTTTCCAAAATAATTTCAAACCATTTACATACACACAAACACATATATTAGAATAAAGAAGTTTAAAGGAAATGCAGAAGTTCAGAAACTATATTTTATATTAAATAAAATATCATAGAAAATCAGAAGGGTAGACTAAAAAATCACTTTTTAAATCGAAAATCATTTCGCAATCAAATGAACCTAATAGTATTCCTAAAATATTATATCGAGACCAATAGTTACTATAGCACTTAACATGTGCTATTACTACCTTTTTTCCTCTAAAAAAGGTTTAACTTTTAACATATGTCTATGTCACATCCAACATGGTGAAACTATCAAATTTTAACATTTAACAATCCATATAACAGGTATATAACTGAAATAAAATCCAAAGGAATATAACTAGAAACTAAAAATCACAATATCAAGATATCCAGATTTCTCTACAAAATTCCTGTTTTTTAAATCAAATGGAAATAGCTTATCAAAAGCGAATATTTAACCAAAAAATCATCCAAACACAAATAGTAAATTTTATCTACTATATATCATATTAATTACCTAAAAAGATGAGTTTAACTCATCGAAATTCTAGTAGACGCTTAGGCGTTCCAGTTTGAACTAAAATCAAATGACGTCTGATTTTAGCCTAAATTTTCATTTGCTTCAAATCCAGAAAAACCATTTCTATCCCGTATTGTTATCCGGCCTTTTGACCAGGCTATACCCAGACTGACTAGACAAGTTAGACTCTACTGTCATCAAGATCGACATGTCAGATTAACGATTATGAACCATAGAGATTAGGCTTAGATGATTATACGAAGCAGCGGTGAAGCAAAAGCAGAATATGGACTCAATAGAACACTTAAAATACAAAGATGCAGAATTTCCTGAAATGGATCAGGTATGATCCATATTCACCAAATATGGATCTTATCGTATCGATATTAAAGTTCAACTCAGCAGGAATGATTGATATAACAAAATCTATAAGTCGAACACTCATGAAACTTTGAAAACATCAATATATTGAAGACTGGAGCCCACCATTTCGATCACATGCCAAAACGAGTTCACAAACGAATGGTGTCGATCGTTATTATTAGTGACGTGGGACCCACGATTGATACTGCGACTTCTTTTGGATTTGGAAACTCCACTGCCGAAATTTTAGGAAGATATTTCGTCGTCTTCCCCTATAAATACAGACTTGATTGTTCATATTCAGGATCTTTATGCTGCTATTTTCTTGGTACTCCATTGTAAGTACGGATCATACCCGACCCATCCATTTTTACTCAGCAATTCAAGTGCTTAATAAATTTATTTCTCCAAAGTGGACATAGGCTTTCAATGACGAACCAATATAAATCATTGTGTTCTTGTTATTCCTTATTTTCTGTTATTAGATTGCTTATTACCTCTATTTCATCGAAATTTCATTATTATTTCTCTACAAAATCTCTATTGGGTATTTGTGCTAATTTTTGGTGCAAACATTTTGGTCTTTCATTGGGAGATGAATTCTCAGCTTGATCAGATCTCATCATATATTTGTGGATTCCCACATTCACGAGATAAATCTAGCTTTCTATCGACAAGCTTCCATTTCATTCAGATTTGCAAAAGTCTAAGAAAAATTACCCACAATGGTTATAACACAAAATCTACCTCTCAAAACGCAGAAGCAAATGAGAACGCCAGCGTCTAGTAAGGAGGCCAAAGTAATCTTCCAGTAAATTTTAATGCTACCAATCCAGTTGATGTCCAAAATCCAACTGATTCCATCACAAGAGCCGATTTCCAGAGCCTGACAAGTGAGCCCATGGATAGCCGCCGGTAGTTGAACCAGCCGATTCAAGCCAATATCGATATAATAAATCGACTTAAGGATCAGCAACACGGGAATACTAAGAGGGAGCCAACTCCCAATTCTACATCGGAGAGCTCAGCTACATTTGATGACTATCACAGACGTAGACGTGGCAAAACCGACGAATACCACATCGAAACGTTAACCTGCCATCATCAGGCCGATCTAGAAAAACCGATCGCGATCGGTACTGAGCCATATGGAACGATCGGTGTCGATCCAACTTTTGGAGGCTTGTTACAGCAGATTATAGGAAGAATGCACACTGGTGACGTCGCGATTGATCTGGATGCTGGAGTTCAAATTAATGCAGATCAGTTACCTCTCCAGAATGATGATAATATGAATGCACGCGACGCACTTCTTTAAGGTTGCTAAGCCAAGAAGGCATCGAACAGCCTGTAGACATCGACCGGACCATTCATGTGAGAAGGAGCATGATTACTACTTGGCTCCTACTATCCAAATACCAGACTTGTCGGCTATGTTCAGATGGCTAGAAAGGAAAAGCCAAGACTTGGTCAATGATGATTGAGGGATCTTAAGAAGCCATACCCCATTCATACAAAATATTCTACACGTGGAATATCCAAGGATATTTAGCTTGCCGCCGTTGCCTTCCTATAAGGGAAAAATCGACCCCATGCAGCACATTATGAGGTACAAATGTTTGATGGATTCTGCACGAGATGATGATGCTATAAAATGCAAATGTTTTCCTATTACTCACTCTGGCGTAACAACGATGTGGTTTACGAGATTACCCCCACAGTCAATCTCTAGATTTGACGATATAGCAACAAAATTTATGGAACGGTTCTGTATGCGTGCAACTCACCTCGAAGATGTAATGTCCTTATCAAGCATAATGCATGCTCCGGGAGAATCACTGAAAGACTATATAGAGAGATTTCATACAGCTGTCATAGAAGTCGGTAATCCAAATGACCATTCAATATTGATAGCAGTAACAAGAGGGATTGACATAAAATCTGACTTTGGCAATTGGTTAGCTGGAAAACCACATGTGACGTTAAAGTGTTTCTATGCAAAAGCAGCACGGTATTTGAGGAAAGAATATGCTAGATACTCTAGGAAGAAGAATATTGTAGGACCGAGTAGAGAGGAAGTGCAGAGTAATATTGCAGTGAAACAGTTCGAGCAAATGTCCAAATAAACAGAATCAACAAAAGAAAGCCGGTGATAGGAACTGTGAACAAAAGAGGGATTCTGAAAGAGGAAAATCAAGGATTCCATTGTATGATACCCACACACCACTAAATACGTCTCTAGAGAACGTCTACTTGTCTACATGCAATACCATATAGTATAGGAATCCACCTCTGAAGGAATCGATGGAGAAAAAAAAGAAGACGGGAAAATATTTCCAGTTCCACGATTGTTATGGTCACAACACAAATGAATGTGGCATCTCCAGGATGTTATCAAGAAACTGATTCGGGAAAGAAAACTATACCCAGCCGATAAAAGTTGGCATGAGATGGAGCGCTGCTAGTGCAATCAAGCATGTGGATTTTGGGTGTTGTTCAAATATAGAAGATGGGGCTCTAGGTAAACAGCAGCGCATAATAGCAGATGACATTATATTCAGAAACATAGATGAAAATAAGGTGGAGGCACCAACGATCTGCCTAATGTTCATTTCGGCCATGATCGGCACCGGCTTAGCGAGAAATTTCTTGATTGATAGTGGCAACTGGATGAATATTATTTTCAAAAAGGTGTACGACAATATGAGAATGGAAGCCAAAGATCTAAAATCGTATGAAGCCCGCATTCATGGCTTTAATGGTGTTGCAACGAAAGCAGTAGGTTATATCGAACTACCAGTGGAGTTAGTAGAAAGCGACCTTATGAGAGTGCTGATGTTGCCATTTGCTGTGTTGGATGTGGACTCTCCATATAATAGTTTTCTGGGCTGACCGGCCCTTGCTGAATTCCAAAAAGCCATTGCCCCTTGGTGTCTTACCTTAAAATTCCCAACTGACAAAAGTATGGGAGTTATGTAGGGAGATCAGGCGGTTGGGCGTGCCTACTCTGGTGCGGAGTTGAGGGACGCTCAGCAGAAAGAGAAAGGTAAGGGTGTGGGCAAGTCCCTCCGCATCAAAGCCACCAAAGATTGACAACCAACACTCGAGCCTTGACTCGGGCGGTATGGTCGGTTCTACAAAGATATAGATTCGATAAATGATGAGGAGGAGCCCAAAGAAGCCAAGACTGCACCGGCTGAGATAATGATTGACATCATGGTCAACCGCGATGACCTATCATGGGTACTAAAGATAAGGATCATAGCTCAGCCCCTTGATGGCGAAATAACTTGCTAGTTTTCTCCGAGAAAATCTTGATGTGGTCGCTTGGACTCATTCTAATATGTGTGGGATCTCGCTTAACATTGCGAGCCACGCATTAAATATCGACCCAAGGCATGTCTCGGTAAAATAGAAAAGGGGTGGTATGTATCTAGAGAGATCTACCGCCCTCACCCCCTCTACCCTAAATGGGTATCTAATCCTGTACTTGTGAGAAAGGCGAATGGAAAGTGGTAGATGTGCGTTGACTATTCAGATTTAAAAAAGCACACCCAAAAGACAGTTTCCCCCTTTCGAGAATTGACCAGATGGTGGACTCAACCGCATGACACAAGTTGCTACATTTCATGTATGCATACTCTAGATATAACTAAATCCCAATGCACGTCCCTGACCAGATGCATACAAGCTTTATTATCGATGTGAAATTGTATTGCTATAAGGTAGTGCTATTTTGATTGAAGAATGCAGGAGCAATCTTCCAATGCCTAGTTAACCGAATGTATAAAGACCATATTGGGAAGACAATGGAGGTATATGTGGATGACATGCTTTTGAAGTCACGACGATCAAGCGACCAAATTAGAGGTTTAGTAGAAATGATCGACATCCTTCGATACTACATGATAAATATCAATCCTTTAAAATGTTATTTTTGATTCATCGGGAAAGTTCTTGGGTTTTATTGTCAACGCTCGCAACATCAAAGCTAATCCCAAAAATATTCGAGCTATTCGCAACATCCAAGTGCAAAAGGCCATCAAGCAGGTACAGAGCCTAAGTGGGAATTTTGCCGCGCTAAGTCGACTTATTTCCAGAGCCCCACTGTTAGATGCATTCCTTTCTTTAACTTGATTATAAGAGGGAAAATGAACTTTGAATAGACACAGGATTATGAAGATGCATTTCAAGATTTAGTGAACCAAATAAAGAGGCCTTCCATCTTGTCAAAGCCAGTGAATCATGAAGATTTGTATATATATTTGCCGTGTCAGTACACATTGTAAGTGTCGCACTGTTTCATGAGGAGAATCGAATCCAAAGACCGGTATATTACGTTAGCAAGAAATTGACAAGAGCTGAAAGAAATGAATATAGAGAAATTGGCATGCTGCTTGTTGATTGCTTCACAAAATCTCCGCCCCTATTTTCAAGATCATCCCATCAATGTTTACAACAATCAGTCGTTACGATAGGTCTTACAGCGACCTGATATGTCTGGAAGGTTACTGAAGTGGAACATCAAACAGAGCAAATTCAACATCATTTATCTCCCTTGGAGAGCCATCCAAGGATACGTATTGGCAGACATTATAGCAGAATTCACTACACAAGATGATCTCCTAGGGAGCGATGTAGCCCCTACCATTCAGTTGAAAATTTATTTGGAAGATCCAATAATAGTTGTTCTAGAGCCGAAGTCATGTTAGTAACTTCGGAAGACCGATCAATTTTCTATGCATTGAAGCTTGACTTCCCTACGTCAAAAAACGAAGTAGAGTATGAAGCTCTGATTTTTGGACTCAAACTTACCAAATAATTGAGGATAAAATCTCTTGAATCTTTTGCAATTTCTAGTTGGTGGTATACCAAGTTAGGGGAGATTACCGGGCTAAAGGATAATGACTCGCTCCATACCTTATCTGACAAGAGCTATTGACTAGCTTTAAGTATTATTTCACGCACATTCCCCAGGATCAAAACAAAGAGGTCGATCATTGGCAAAGTTTGCTAGCACCGAGGATGCACAAAAAATGCGCTTAGTTTCAGTCAATGTACTAAATGCTCCAAGCATAAACCAGATGAAAACCGATTGGATACCAGAGACAGAGCCTGATAAGGAGTCGTGGATGACTCCAATTAAAGATTTTTGCTCTGGGGTGTCCTTCATGGATAGAGGAATGAAAGACGACAAATCCTCTATAAAGCTTTACGATATATCATTCAGGAAGGAGTCATATATAGAAAGGGTTTTTCCATTCCCGTGCTCCAGCGTATCGCTCGTGATGAAATAAAATGAGTCCCAAGGGAAGTTCATGAAGGGAAATGTGGCGATCACACTGCAGAGGAAAATCCTAGCAAAGAAAATACTCCGTTGTGGGTATTATTGGAAAATTATCAACCGAGATGCTACTGATTAGGCTAAGTGATGCGAAAAGTGCCAGATGTATGCAAAGGTTCCAAGAGCTCCTCAAATGGAAATTACACAAATGGTCAGTCCTTGGACGTTTGCCACTTAGGGCATAGATATTACCGGTTCTTAGCCGATCTTTAAAGGTGGTG
Source organism: Allium cepa (assembly GCA_030765085.1). Lineage (NCBI taxonomy): Eukaryota > Viridiplantae > Streptophyta > Magnoliopsida > Asparagales > Amaryllidaceae > Allium > Allium cepa. The sequence goes on along the minus strand of CM060941.1, from coordinate 291,538,488 downwards.
CGAAGCATGCCATCGTAGTTGTTAACTACTTCACCAATGGGTCGAAGCAAAACTTTTAGCCACGGTCAAGGTAAAGAAAGTAATCAACTTCATTGTCCAGAACATCACATTTCATTTTGGCCTTCCACGAACTATTATAACTGATAAAGGAATCCAATTCAACTACGCTGAATTCAAAGATTTTTGCCATCGACATCATATGAAAAGAGATTTGCGGCAGTTGCTTACCCTCAAGCAAATGGACAAGTTGAAGCTGTGAACAAAATCATAAAGTCCATTTTGAAGAAACATTTGGAAAAGGCTAGAGGCAAGTGGGTGGATGAACTCCCTACAGCATTATGGGCTTATAGAATTACCCACAATTCTACGACTGGCTATACTCCATTCACCATGGCTTACGGCTCCGAAGCTGTCATTTCGGTTAAACTCGAGTCCCTTCTCATCGAGTGAACTACTATGACCCCATAATGAATTAAGTTCTCCATTCAGAATCCCTAGACTTGGTAGATGAGAAGCGCGAAGAGGCTGATTTAAGGGCAGCTGCACATCGATACTTGTTCACCCGATACTACAACACTAAAGTCCGATCTAAGACCTTTGAAATCGGTGATCTCATCTTGAAACAGGTTTTTCCTATCCTATCACATATGAATCCTACTTGGGAGGTACCGTACATCATTGAACAGAGGATTGAAGAAGGAACTTTCAAGCTAGCTACTGTTGATTGTGCCACACTCCTAAGGATGTGGAATATCGATCATTTACGATGTTACTTCACTTAGTTCATTTTTTTCTCTTAGTCACGTTTAATGCTCGAATTTTCTTTAGCGTTAGATTTTCTAGTGATGTAATAATACAAATTATGTCATTTCTTTCCACTTGGCAAATACAATTTGAAATTTCCTTCATATATGTGATTGTTGTAGCATTACATATTAGTTAGGATACCCGACTAACTATTACTGACATGTCCGAGCAAGTTTCCAGAGTTTGGAGCCAAATGATTACACAAGCTTACAATTAGAGTAAAAAGAATAAACATGGTCTGACCATTCATTTGATGATTCTCGCCCACAACTCGATTGATAGAGTACCTAACAAAAATGGATGTGACTTAACCATCTGATAATCAAATTAATCCCACCTTGCGATGGGACAGACATGAATCCAAAGTGATAGTAACACAATCAATCGCTCCTCAAGTTAAACCCTAGGCATAGAGGCAAGTCCATCAATCAAGGAAAATGCGGTTTGATTAATTTTCAAAATAACTCTAAGTCCCCAGAATGTGGACTGGAGTACAAAGACAAGTTAGGTGCGATTTGATTACCCCAAATAACTCTTATTCCCAAACTATGGACGGGAGTATAAACAAATAGATGTGTGTGATTCCACCACTCACTATTCCATAAACTCCGACCCAAAACCGATAAGAGGAGTATAAATTCGCTAAAGATGGTACTCGACCACCCACTATCCAACTTCTTTAACCTAAGAAAAAGAGAAAGGAGTATAATTGGTTAACCCACTGAATCCGACAGCGTAACGCTAGTGTTTGAGCCCAGTGTATAGTATGACATGAGGCCACTACCATATTTAGGCCTTGGGATAAAGTTAACGGATTATCATTCGAATCAATGAGCGATGAATTATAAGTACATTGAATGGAAAATGTAATAGCTCAACTACTTAGGAAAATTCACATAAAAGTTCGACAAAGGTAAAAGCACTTTATTTATATAATCTTGGAAAGTCAAGTACAAGTATTCACAGCAAAAGAATCAAAAAATGAGGGCCAATCCCGTACAAATTCGGCCAACAAAACCAAAAAGGCTTGGGAGCATGAATGCATGCAAAGAATCACTTCCTCCTCAGCTTCCTCTTCATCTTGGAATCGAGGGAGATTTCGCTCGAACTTTTCCCACTCCTCTTCTCCCCTCTCTTCTGTTTCCTTAGCCTTTCACTGGAGCAGTCTCGGTTGACCCAATAGGGTGCATCTTGAGCAGGTTCTAGCTAAGGAGTGGAAGCATCCACTGTTTATCCAGGCAAAACGATCGAGATGGAAGGGAGAACGATCTCCATTTTCTCTTGCTTGACTTTCATCTCAAGGGAAATGTTCGCCTCAAGTTTCTATGCCATTTATTGCATGCAGATTCCTGATAAGGATTGGGAAGCTCCAAAAATAACAACGTCATAATCAGTAGGAATCTATTGACTCAGATCTCTTTCTTCCCTCAACAAAGCATCCACCAAGTGCTCATTGATCATAAAAGCTTCCTTTTCCAGCACCTGAGGTCCTGGTTGAGATTCTTAAGGAAGAGGTGGAACTGCAGTCGGTAGATCTAAAGATGAGGAAACATAACTAAAGAGATTAGATATATCAACCAGGGACACTCCAGCTTTCTAAAGTAAAGGCGAGTTTAATGAAATACCTTCTATAGATTGGTCCCCACAAGAGCCTGAGTGCCACCGAAACCTCCTTCCTTAATCGGGGAGAGCCCACTAGTTGTAGCAATATGCGGCTTCCTCGGATTGTAACTAAGCTCGATAGAAGAATCCACAGTAGTGTTGGGAATAGCTTAGGTCATCGGATTCTGGTCATCTCTACGACATTGTGTGACACGAATCCGGAACCTTAACCAGCTTCATGTTGAGAAGTGGCTATGTGCTCTTTTTGGAGTATAAGCTGGGTTTTACACAGAAGCTTCGGTCCGTCATCCAATAGAATCTTACCTTCGAGCCTCATCAGATTGATTTTTTTGGTGCCCAGATCCTTTTTCTCCTCCTAAACAAGATGCTCTCAAACATGTAAAATATGGTAAGGGTAGTCACCATGGAGCCACTCTAAGTTTCTTCGCTTTAGGACGTTGGCGTTGCAAAGAATAAGTAGTGGATCTAGTTCTTCCATAACCTCCACCCTGGCCTTTTCTTTCGCAGCCTCCACTTCTCATTTAACGAGGGCATCAATGCCTTTGGACTTTTCAACAGCTGCATCTCTTTCAAGCTTGACGGTAACCAATTCATCATAGGCATCCTGATCGATTTTCAATGCTTCTTCTTTATCTTTGGATTCACGCTCAAATTTAGTTTTGTACCCGGATGCAATTCTTTGGGCTGCACCTTTCTAACACTAGTTTATGGTTTCGATGATAGAGTGCTTCAACCTCAGCCAAATGCCTTGCCTTCTCACCCTTGAGTGCCTTAATGGCGGTTTCTGCTTTTCTCTTGGCTTCTTCTTGCGAGTTCCTTGAAGATTCTAACTCATTGGTTAGTGTTTCGATGATCCGTCTATTTTCGGCCCCTTGGGTTTCAGTTCCACAATCTCCGCCGCTCTCTCCTAAGATACATTAAAAATCCTCTCCGACACTCCCATCCACACATTATACTGCTTGTGGATATCACTCACGCAATCCATAGTCGTTTGTTGGACTTTTTCATGAACTTTCTTAAGATTAGGTACAAAGAAAAATATCACAAAATACATTTGGAAAATCTGACTTAAGTTGGGCCATACGAGTGATGGCATTGACTTGATGAGCTTCGGTGACAACTTGGGTGTCAGAGCATTCTATGCCTGACCTTTATTGGTAAACAACATGATCACTATGACGCTGATGATCGTTGGGTCTCTATGGACGAGATGGAATAATGGATTGTGAAGAAACTAAAGTGGAAGGGGTATCACAAGAGGTGTCAATAGGAGGAACGTCATCACGATGATCTTATTGCCTTTAAGAATCATTAAGGGAAGGAGATCTAGATTTGGATTGACCTTTTCCATGGGAAAATTTATCTCTGTCACTTCTATTCTGGTAATCCTGATCCCAGTTGGAGCAATATCTAGGGTTGTATTCACAACCACTAACTTGGCGGTGTGGGCCCGAACGAAAACCGGGATTCTGGTGTGATATTTCATACAGAGACCGCATCATGTGCTTCTTTCTCATCATTGTTTCTCCAAAGAAAGAAAAAGAATGAATCAACTCTAAGTATTGAAGGGAACGAGATAAGTGCAATGCAATATTGTGAAGTGCATGCGAATGTGTGTACCCTTGTGTCCCCCAACGGACCCGTTATTGAAGTTTTACTGGTAGGAGTAACCTCTCCACTAGTGGAAGGATGGATTCCAGCCCCAGTTCTAGAAGGAGGGATTCCAGCCCCAGCTCTAAAAGGATATTCTAATCTGCTAATGCTTATGTAAGTAAAATGGAAGGCATCAACATCATCCGGTATCGGAATATCAGATAATGCCTCAAATATTTCGTCTTAGTGCTATGAAGGTTAAGAAATAGACCGATTTGGAATAACCCGAGGGGTGATGGATAACTTGAGCTATTTGGAGAGATGGCTCTTAGGGAACCTACAAACGAGCTTCTTCCTTTTTTGAGAGTGGGGGGCTATGAGATTTGCAAAGATCCAGCCCTAGCCCCGAAACTAGAACCTGCGTCATTGCCACCAAGGTCGTCACCCTCATCTCCTGCCGCATCTTTATTGGTAGCTTCCTAAGCTACCTTAAATGGGGAACGACAAGATCAGCTTGATGACCTTCATCATCATCCGCACCCTGCTGCTCAGTCACTACAACTCCAGTAGTTAATGTCCCTCTTCCATCAAGCAATAAGTAACGAGGCATTCATTAGAATGGAGATTCTCAATGGAACCCTTTTGAGCGCCAATACCACGTTTATGTATTGTTTTCCATCGGGTCGTGGATAAGAGCTTGCACAAGCTAAAAAAGTTGCTTAGTTCAAGACACAATCTGGATACAAGCTCTCGAGAAATTACGCAAGGAGCAATATTTACATCCTTCTAACTGATGTTTAGCAAATTCGGGCGGGCAGTGAATATAGAACCACTTACTTTTAAAAGCACTCAACTTGTTCCAAGTGCCAGTCAGGATCTGACACTTCTTAGCCGATTCGAGAAATGTGAGCGAAAGGCTTTCCTTCAGTCGCTTGAAGGTGAAAAGAAAACGAATGTCTTTAGGAGTTGGAGGATGGAATAAAAACTCCATGAATACCATGTAAGTACAGGTAATATAGGCATAGCCTTTTGGATGCAGTTGTTCCGGTGCTAACCTCATATGATATAACATCTCTTAGATAAATGAATTAAAGGACAGGATGCATCAGGCCCAACACATGAACATGTTACTATAGGATCGATTTCACCCTAGAGGGGGGTGAATAGGGTGATGCTGTTAATTAAAAATTATTACGGAATCTTATAAAATTATTTCAACATAGATATATCAAAATTATAGCAGCACAGATAATATCAGAATAATAAATGCAGAAATAGAAAGACACAGAATTTACCCAGCTTCGGCAAAACCCTGCCTACGTGCTGTCCCAAGGTTTCTACTGGAAATTAAGTAGTCACACGCTTACACACGTAAACTCACGATACCCGCCACTGACTAACCTAACTCTACGTTCAAAACCCTACCACAACTCAACCACTGAGTTGCGAATTCTCAAACTACGCCACGTAGTTTGTCCCCTAGTCACACGACTAGTAATTACAATTGTTTAAAGGCAAAAATACAAAATAAAAGATAATAAAAACAAAAAACCCAAATTTTATAAACCAAAATCCTTTAATATAACCGGCCCAAAGATATCTCCCTTCTTTAATATATGCCGGCCCACTTTCTTCTTTTTCTATTTGCTCTGTAAAATAATGTCAGCCGTTCCTTGCTTGTTCGTTCCTTTAGCTTCTGAAATTAGGGCTTTGAAGTAGATCGATGAAGCCGATGGGTAATTAGTCGATTACAACCGCTATTTCTCGGTCTTGCTTCGGCAATCGACTCCTACTTTAATTCGAACATGGCTTCTCGATTTGATCGAATTCGACTTTGACTCTAGTATGTAATTTATGCCTTTTTCTCTCCTAGTTGAATGCTTAAACTCGATGCTTTTGTAGCCGATGATGATTGTGTTTTTATATAGGGTTCGAACCCTTTGATTTTCGTTCGTATATATTTGTTTGAATTTGTCTTCGGCCATTTGATTATTCTTGAACGATGGTGATTTATCTGACTTCTTCAATTCATATAATTTCATTGCTTGATACTCACGGTGTTGATTCGTGACTTGGTCAATTTACTTGGCCACCACGGTTTCGAATTTGAACTGTTCGATTCCATTCTTTATGACTTCGGCTTGTGATATTGTTTATGTGATGATTTCTGACCTTCGTGATTGAACTTGCTACTGTTGGTTTCTGACTTGTTCTAATTTTTGTTTTCTGCTTCAACTTGTTTTTCAACATCACCTACTTCGGCTTTGACTTCTGGTAGCACTGGCTTTGAATCGACTTGATAATTGTAGTTGTCTTCACTATACATGTATATGCTGCACCACTGTTATCCCTGTTTCATATCTGAACTTGTTTGAACTTCTTGTGTTTCATTTGCACTTGGTCACTGTGTATCACTGCATGTTGTATTTTCATTGACTGCATGTAACATTTTATTTTGGTACTCGTTTTCTGGTTCTAATGTGTGTATGCATACATGTCACTGATTGATTTCGACCCGATGCTTGAGGTTGAGTTGCTTTTATGTGTACTCGAGTATGGTCTGTACCTTATTTGCAACTGCAGTGGCATTGTGCTATGTATATTACTATGTTAAAGTCGCTGTTGCGTTGCTTCGAGTCAGTTTGCATTGTTTTATTGTGTTTGGTTAGGTATTGCACCACTTGAGTCTCCACTTGCATTGTTTCTGGCTTTATCATGTCTTTGATGTTGAGGTCTGTGCTGCTAACATAGTTTCCATGGTCAAGCACTTGAATGTGCAGTCCTTGGTTGTGAATTGTGTTGATGTTTTGGTTTGTGTTTGAAATGTTGGTGCATATGCTTGCTTATTTCTTGCCAATACATTCATGTGTTTGTTCCTTCATGTGGTCTGGATTTGCTTTGAGCACATTTCTGGTTTGGTGTGCACTGTGCCTTGAGTGTGCTTGCATCCGAGATGAATTCATGTGTGATTCACTGTTGCACTTGAGCTTGTTCTGTCCAGATTCATTTGAACTTAGTTGTATTTGTACATTTTGATTTTGGTCGAGGCTGCATATATGTATGAGCTGGTACATGTTTGTATACTTTGACTGGCTTGCTTCTGACCATTTTATTAAACTTGTATATTCGAACTGCACCTGTGTTGAATCCATCTTTAAAGCTCGGGTTTGACCTTGTGCTGATATTGTGACATTATTTTTATTGCATTTGAGTTGTACCCGGCGTTTTGGGTTTGACCTGTGCTCACATGTCCCTGTAATTTTATCAAGTGTATATATCGGTGTGCACGGCCTTGTGGCATATACAGTGATACACTGTGTATGTCACAAGCTGTTCGTGAATGATGAATTCAAAATTAAATGATGACGAACAACCCAAATAACTGAGGCAAATATTATTTTCAAAATCCACATTTTATTTTATACTGCAAAAATATTTTATTTTCAATTTTACTATGTCAATGTATATTTTTGCAGATTATTCAGATGCTGGATTCACATTGGAATGAAGTTGAAGATCAGTACGAGTTGAGTGAATGAGTGATATGTAGTGAGGTGCAATGTAAATGTGAATTGTAATTTAATCAAATTTGTATCGTAATTTAAATTGTATATAGTGAGAGTTTGAAATTTGTGCTATTCAAAAATTGTAATAAATATTTGTTTGAATAAAATTTCTGTTTGAATTCAAATTCTGTGTTATTTATTTCATTCAGCAAATGTTTATTTTATCTATGAAAAATAAAATAGTACATTAACAAATACATTTAAATGAATATATATATATATATGTTTATTATCATCAAACAAAAATATAGCAATCGTATATTCAATAATCTCCCCCTTTTGATGATAACAAACATATATTTAAGATTTTGAACATATTAAATGTATTTGATGATTCCATTTGCTCCCCCTATTTGAATGCTTCCTCTCTACACAAAGCTTCCCCTTCATATATGCATACAATTAAAATATGCAAATGAGCCAAGATGCAAATAGAAAATATTTGACCTTTATTTGATTTTATTTGACAAAATCTTAAATTTTCTCTCCCTCTTTTATTACCAACAAAAGAGTAACAGTGTTAGAAAAAATAGAGATAAAGCGGTCGATATTAAGCCAACATTAAAACTCAATTGAATATAAATATTAAATTTCAATAAAAAAACCAAACAAAAATCATAAATACTTTGTTAGGCGCATATTCCACTTTTAGAATAATGGGAATGATGTCATCATATAAAACCATACACTTGTGTCTATTTTTGGTATATTTATACCAGGAATTTGAATATCTACCAACCATGCATAACTGTTAGGACTTTTAAATGAGATTAGTAGAATTCCAGTTTTAAAAAAATGAATTCAAGTATCTTCTAACCACGCATAACCGTGAGGACTTTTAAATGGGATTAGAATCAACTTGTTTATTTTAAAAAACAATTTTGATATGCGTTCCATACATGCATAACCGTGAGGACTTTTAAATGAGCATGGAAGCACATAACAAATTCCAAGTAATTCACCCATGCATAACCGCGAGGACTTTTAAATGAGAGTGAATACTTTGGATTTTATTTTAATTTATTTTATTATTATGATTATTATTAATATTTTTTTATTTTATTAAAAATGTAAAGTGAAAAACGAATGATTCCTGTTTAAAGTACCACATATTGACAAACTATATTGAATTTTGATGGGTGATGGTCGTTAGAAATATGATAGAAACAGAGATGGTCATGGAATTTTTACCAATAAAAAGTTTTACAACTCTTGTTTAAATTTCTAAAGAAATTTACTAATTATACCGTCTCGAGTCATAATATATGATAAATATCAACACTCATCACTTTTTCAATCACTATTTATCTTTTAGATAATTATTAGGGAGTCAGATTTGTCAAAATAGTCATTTAAAATTAAATTCAAAAATAATTATAAAATCACTTTTTCAAAATGACTGATCTGAAAACATGGTCAAAAATGATTTTTAGAAGGGGTTTTATGAGAAAAATTTCTGCTATTTGAAAAATTATGAAATGAAAAATATGTAGATATTTTCTTTGAAAAACGATGCAGTTACTAAATGTCTCAACAAATCACGTTCTACTAGTAATTTTTCCATCAAGTAGATTACTAGTGTAATCTGCATTTGAATTTCTCTTTCACTCAAAACTGTCGTTAATTGAATTTGATAGACCAGACCATGAAGTGTGCAACAAAAATTTTAAAATCAATTTTAATAGTTTTTCTAAATGACATTCTCTTGAATTTGAATTGAAGCCGTGTAAATAATCAAAAACTGTGAATGTAGAGTTAGCCGTAAAATAACCAAATGTATTATCATCCAATAAAACACTATTATTAATCCAAACTAATATATATAAAGTAATTAAAAGACTCTACAGATTTTTATAGCGTTCTTGGCATAAGAATATAATTGGCCAACAATTTTGAATAAGTCCGAATCAAAATCATCATTATTCCATCATCACATTATTGGCTCAGTTTACGGTGCAGATTATCACATTTAATATATCGTTCAAATAAATATACCATCACCTGTTTTACCTTTACGATATTTTTCGTTGTTGTCCATTGTGATTCTGTCACCTTTATACTAGGCTAAGGAACTTTTCTTTGTCGTCCGTAGTGTTTCTGGAACAGCCAGAATCCAGATAACACTGTTGTTGTTCTTAGCCTGCCACTACTCCTTCACGATAAAAGATTTTTGTGACCTATTCGTTTTTATAGGTCAATGGTTGTTAGTGGCAGAATATTTTGAAAAATAATTTTGTGGAGACCCAAAACTATTTATATATGTTCCTTTCGGCACCCAGATTTGTTTAACTTTGAGAGATTTTATATTTGTGCCTTTTGGAACCCAGATTGGTATAGTTTTCACGTGTTTGGGTCTATACCAACAATTATTACGATTGTGTCCATATTTTCTACAAATTGTGCACATTGAATTTACTTGATTAATCTCATTTCTAATATTTTTAGATTGATTATACCCAAGTCCTTGTCAAACTATATTAACAGTTTGTTTTCCTAATAGCATATTCAACGATTTTTCACTTTTTGAAACTTTATCTAAAGTCGTTGACAATAGAATTTTCTAAACTTGTGTGCACTTTTTGAAACTTTATCTAAACTTGTGTGCACTTTTTAATAGAATTTTCTCTCCTAGTATTTTCACTTTCTTTTAAAATTAGAATTTCATTTTCAAGTGATTTTATATTTATTTCTGATTTTTTAATTTCTTCTTTGAATGTTGGGCACTTATCACACTTAGGGATCCTAGTTTGATAGGTTTTAACTAATTGGTCAAGTTGTTCATTTAATTCTATCAAACTATCTTTTTGTGATTCAATTTTTAGCATACTTTTCCCTAAGTCGTTCAAAACAACCATTTACTTCGTGGAAATATATAAGTAGTTCTGAGTGAGTGAGTTTTGATTCCTCGCTTAGCTCGTCATCGTTGCTATCAGTTATATTTCCTTAAGGCACATATATGCTTTTTCACTCTCACTGCTAGTACTTTGATTATCTTCATCACTTGTATTCCACGTGGCTGCAAAACTTCTCCTTTTTGATTTCTTTTCATAGTCGCGTCGATTTTGAGGACAATTGGGCTTGATGTGTCCGGGTTGGTTGCACTTATGATAGATGATCTTCTGTTCTTCTGGATTGTCTAGCATTTTGTTTATTCTGCTTTTCAATCTTCGATTTAGAGATGGATTTCTTTATTTGTAATTCCACCTTTTGAATTTCTTTATTATCAGCTCCAATTCGACTGCTCCACCATCATCATCTTCACCATCACTTTCTGTTATTACTTTAAGAGCTATTAATTTCTTTCGAGTGTCACCTCCTTCACGCTCTTCCTTGAATTTCATTTCTAGCTCATAAGTGGTGAGATTTCCGATGAGTTCTTCGACTTTCATCTGTTTTAACTCTTTTGATTCTTGAATGGCATGCACTTTGGCTTCAAAACTTCGTGGAAGGACTCTGAGGATTTTTCGGACTATCTCCAACTCTGTGTATGATTTTCCGAGAGCTTTTGATTTGTATACGATATTGGAAAGTCGTCCATACATCTCTTTGACATTTTCTTCCTTCGCTATTGTGAAGTTCTCGTATTTGCCGCTTAGCCTGGCAAGGCGAGATTCTTTGACTTGAGATGTTCCTTCGTGAGTCACTTCTAGTGTGTGCCATATTTCCTGTGCAGTTAGAAATGTGAGAGGCGATTAAATTCAAATTGATCTAATGAACAGATAATAGAATTCATAGCTTTAGCGTTAGCATTTTGTAATTTATTTTCTAGTTCTGTCCATTGATCCTTTGGCTTATCTATTTCCTGATTAACTATAATTATAGTTGGTGCTCTATAACCTGTCTCAACAATATTCCAATCGTCAATGGTTTTCAAAAAAAATTTCATTCTAGTTTTCCAGTAGGCGTATTCACCATTGAACATTGGTGGTCTAAGTATGGACTGACCTTCAGCAAAAGCATTATTAAAAGAAGCCATTTTAAAAATTCAAATTTTTAAAAGAAAAATTGATTTTTGAAAAAATCAATTTTTTTTTTTAAAATGACTTCTATTCCTAGCTCCGATACCACTTGTAGGATCGATTTCACCCTAGAGGGGGGTGAATAGGGTGATGCTGTTAATTATACATTATTGCGGAAGCTTATAAAATTATTTCAACACAGATATATCAAAATTATAGCAGCACATATGATAGCAGAATAATAAATGCAGAAATAGAACGACACAGAACTTATCCAGCTTCGCCAAAACCCTGCTACGTGCTGCCCCCAAGGTTTCTACTAGAAATTAAGTAGTCACACGCTTACACACGTAAACTCGCGATACCCGCTACTGACTAACCTAACTCTACACTCAAAACCATGCCACAACTCATCCACTGAGTTGCGAATTCTCAAACTACGCCACGTAGTTTGTCCCCTAGTCACACGACTAGTAAATACAATTGTTTAAAGGCAAAATACAATTTAAAAGATAATTAAAAACAAAAACCCCTAATTTTATAAACCAAAATCCTTTAATATAACCGGCCCAAAGATATCTCCCTTCTTTAATATATGCCGGCCCACTTTCTTCTTTTTCTATTTGCTCTGTAAAAATAATGTCGGCCGTTCCTTGCTTGTTCATTCCTTTAGCTTCTGAAATTAGGTCTTTGGAGTAGATCGATGAAGTCGATGGGTAATTGGTCGATTACAATTGCTATTTCTCTGTCTTGCTTTGGCAATCGACTCCTTCTTCAATTCGAACATGGCTTCTCGATTTGATCGAGTTCGACTTTGACTCTGGTATGTAATTTATGCCTTTTGCTCTCCTAGTTGAATGCTTGAACTCGATGCTTTTGTAGCCGATGATGATTGGGTTTTTATATAGGGTTCGAACCCCTTGATTTTCGTTCGTATATATTTGTTTGAATTTGTCTTCGGCCATTTGATTATTCTTGAACGATGGTGATTTATCTGACTTCTTCAATTCATATAATTTCGTTGCTTGATACTCATGGTGTTGATTCGTAACTTAGTCAATTTACTTGGCCACCACGGTTTCAAATTTGAACTGTTCGATTCCGTTCTTTTTGACTTCGGCTTGTGATATTGTTTATGTGATGATTTCTGACCTTCGTGGTTGAACTTGCTACTGTTGATTTCTGACTTGTTCTAATTTTTATTTTCCGCTTCAACTAGTTTTTCAACATCACCTGACTTCGGCTTTGACTTCTGGTAGCACTGGCTTTGAATCGACTTGATAATTGTAGTTGTCTTCACTATACATGTATATGCTGCACCACTGTTATCCCTGTTTCATATCTGAACTTGTCTGAACTTCTTGTGTTTCATTTGCACTTGGTCACCGTGTATAACTGCATGTTGTATTTGCATTGACTGCATGTAGCATTTGATTTTGGTCCTTGTTTTCTGGTTCTAATGTGTGTATGCATACATGTCACTGATTGATTTCGACCTGATGCTTGAGGTTGAGTTGCTTTTATGTGTACTCGAGTGTGGTCTGTACCTTATTTGCAACCAAGGTTTTAAATCTCGGATTTCGATCATATCTCGTCTCGAAAAATTTAGAGAGCCTATCTCGTGTCGGGTGAGATCTCGAACGAGATGAGTGCATCTTGATCGTCCATCTCGGATTTACATCTCGGTTGCTAAGATTCATTTCGGAGTTATCTCGGAGTATATATCATATCGAAAATTAGTTTTCATATACCTAAATTTATAATACTAGTCACTACCTTAAGGAAAACACTATGCATTTACCTTGAATATATCACACGCTTATCATTAGTAATTTAGTATGGAAAAATATCACTTGTATCATGTAAAATAAACAAATAACTAGATTTCATGAATAATGTTCAATATAATATCATATGAGATAAAGTAGACAAGAAACAAACCATAACAAATGCACCTTTACTTTGTTTGATCATTCACTTAACTTTCCTACACAATATAATGTCTTATTTCTACTTTTTATGATTTATAGTGCTGCAAGGGAAATCTTAATTTTATAACTTCAATTACAAAAGTCTACAAGTAGAATTAAAATATTCTATGTATGATTATAGTATTTAATTATTAGCAAACAAAATTTCATTAAGCAACAATAACATAGATATTTCAAATAAACGTAGAAAATATCAGACATAGTACAAATAATTTTCAAATTTTTAGTAATATTATAAGAAAAGAAAAAAATGATGTACGAATGAACATGTAATCATCAAATGAAATCAATAGATGAAAGAGAATTCCTTTATTGCTTAAAAATAAGCCTTGAGGAAAAAAATTATAGCAGCAGAGACTGAATGAAATCAAATTGGAAATTTAGAACATAAAGTTAAATAAGTGAAGCCCAAAATTTATAGCCACAAAAAATAGGGTTAGGAAAAAAACTCAGGAAAGTGTCGAAAAAAGAAAAATGAAATTGGATGTAAATTAATTTGGATCGGAAAGCTAAATGAAAATCATAAAGTGAAATACTTACCATAATCGATGTAGATTTTATCATCTTCTTACACTCGTCACTGCCGTAAAATAAGAGACAAAGATTAAATGAGATTTATATAAGAAATAAGGGTTAAAGAAAGTACAATTAAGAAGGCTTAAATTAAGGTAAAGGATGAGTCAGCCCAATACGGAAAAAGAGTTGATTTTTTCCAAAATTCAACAACTCGGCCGATATCTCGCTGTTAAATCTCGTCCGAGAACCGGACGAGATACTGAAATATCGTCCGAGATTTGGGTCAGACGAGATTCGAACGAAATAGCCTGTTTCGAATCTCCCAGGCTTGAAAACGAGATCTCGGCCGAGATCTCGGCCGAGATGGGCGAGATTTAAAACCTTGTTTGCAACTGCAGTGGCATTGTGCTATGTATATTACTATGTTGAAGTCGCTGTTGCGTTGCTTCGAGTCAGTTTGCATTGCTATATTGTGTTTGGTTCGGTCTTATACCACTTGAGTCTCCACTTGCATAGTTTCTGTCTTTATCATGTCTTTGATGTTGAGGCCTGTTCTGCTGACATAGTTTTCATGGTCATGCACTTAAATGTGCAGTCTTTGGTTGTGAATTGTGTTGATGTTTTGGTTTGTGTTTGAAATGCTGGTGCATATGCTTGCTTACATCTTGCCAGTATATTCATGTGTTTGTTCCTTCATGTGGTCTGGATTTGCTTTGAGCACATTTCTGGTTTGATGTGCATTGTGCCTTGCGTGTGCTTACATCTGATTTGAATTCATGTGTGATTCACTGTTGCACTTGAGCTTGTTCTGTCCAGATTCATTTGCACTTAGTTGTATTCGTACATTTTGATTTTGGTCGAGGCTGTATATATGTATGAGCTGGTACATGTTTGTATACTTTGACTGGCTTGCTCCTGGCCATTTTATTAAATTTGTATATTCAAACTGCACCTATGTTGAATCCATCTTTAAAGCTCGGGTTTGACCTTGTGCTGATATTGTGACATTATTTTTATTGCACTTGAGTTGAACCCAGCGTTTTGGGTTTGACCTGTGCTCACATGTCCCTGTAATTTTACCAAGTGTATATATCGGTGTGCACGACCTTGTGGCATATACCATGATACACTGTGTATGTCACAAGCTGTTTGTGAATGATGAATTCAAAATTAAATGATGACGAACAACCCAAATAACTGAGGCAAATATTATTTTCAAAATCCAAATTTTATTTTATGTTGCAAAAATATTTTATTTTCAATTTTACCGCGTCAATGTATATTTTTGCAGATTACTCGGATGCTGGATTCACATTCGAATGAAGTTGAAGATCAGTACGAGTTGAGTGAATGAGTGATTTGTAATGAGGTGAAATGTAAATGTGAATTGTAATTTAATCAAATTTGTATTGTAATTGAAATTGTATATAGTGAGTGCTTGAAATTTGTCCTATTAAAAAATTGTAATAAATATTTGTTTGAATAAAATTTCTGTTTGAATTCAAATTCTGTGTTATTTATTTTATTCAGCAAAAATATTTATTTAATCTATGAAAAATAAAATAGTACATTAACAAATACATTTAAATGAATATATATATGTTTATTATCATCAAACAAAAATCATAGCAATCACATATTCAATAGTTACCTGTAGTAAACATATGAGCTCTATCATTTCGAGTTGGGACCCGCACATCGTCGAATGAAATCTCATGTTTGCCAAAAATTATGCAAAGAGAGGCTTCATTAATTTTCAAAACCATAGAATCCTTCAGATCTTCAAAAAATATTGCCTCTTCTAGAGTGTCAAGAGCAGGGTATATCACTTCTGCTTGAAGGATAGGAACGATAAAGAAAAGGTCGAGTAAAGGATAGGAACTTTTTGGTTGCTCAGCTTGATGTCTGGGGAGAGTCTATCGGAAGTAGTTGCGAAGCTCGATTCGGTACTTGTGTTGTTGTGCTGTGAAGGTTGTCCAGAAGACATGGCAACTAAATGCCTCGAGCGTTTGAAACCCATGACTACTAAACTCAGTAGATAATCATCATTAGGTAAAACAACCCGTTTCCCCGGTGTATAGTGTGTGCTAGTGCAAAGTGGTGTAGTGTCATGCAATGCAATAAAAAATAGTTCATAATTTAAAACTATGATTGTGACGAAACTTCGAGGTTCGATTGGAGTGACCATCATTATTGACCGTCTCAACCGATTCTCTACGTCACTGGCTGAGGATTCAATCTAAGAATCAGATCAGTAGTTGGCATGCTGAAGTTCAAATTGTGCGTTCAGAAGTAGGTGAGCTTCAAAAATTTATCCAAGACATAGGCAAAAAATGTAAATATGCAGAAGATTAGTCAAGTTCGTTCTATAGTTCGATTGTCATATGCATCTGAATATGTGGTCCATTTCATATGCAAGTCGTGTACATCCATTCAAGCATTTAAGGCTGAAGATCATCACTATGTTCAAATTAATATTTGAAGTTTTAGTATGCCCATCAAAGTTAAACCAACAACCGATCCAAAATGATATTAGGATCGATCCATCAAAATGCACATGACCAAATCAACTTCTAATAACCGATTATTTTTGTACGATCATTTCACAATGGATCATTTTAGCAACTCCAATTGATCGTTGTCTCATATTGATCATTGCGATTGATTCAACTTTCGGCTCTGGTTCCACACTTCACTTCAATGCAAATCTCCAATCTCCAACCACCGATCCAAAAAAACGATCGACCAAAGCCTTATAAAGACGTTTGGTCCTATTTCTATCCATTTTTTCAAGTACCAATCGATCAAGACGATCTATAACAGTCCATATTTTAGAACTTCAAGAACAATAGAATCGATCCTCCACCCTCAGCCACTAAAGCAAACGATCGGTACAACCACGATCATTTCAATTGCTCCATCACCAACTCCAAAAACTTTTCATCGTCTTCCATTCCAAAACACAAATGCCACCGCAATCATCACACTAGCATGAACACTCAAGCCAATCATCACAACTTCCCCTTCCATTATGACTGATTGAACCACCTAACCTGAATCATGCAAATTAGAACAAGATCCATCTTCTCCCACTAAATTATTACAAGAAAGAGAAGTTCGACCTACCTATATCAGAAATTGAAAAGCAAAGGCAATTTGGATTCGATTATGAAACAAGATCTGAGGAGATGGAGGCAATGATGGCAGATATGGTGAGGGAGGTTATCGGTTAAGAGATGGATAACATTTGTGAAATGATTTTGGATCCGAGAATTTAGATCGGAAGTGAACAGGAGGAAGATGATGTAGTCTATTTTCTTCTTGGTTCGGTTAATATATTCTTGCTTATGAAATAAACCGGGGAAAATAATCTAAGTATCCAAGTATATATATGAGGGAAGCAATATGAACAATCGAAGTTTCCAGTTCAATGGAGAATCCAACCGATAAATGATCAGATACGATCGTTTTATGATGATTTTACATCGACCCATCTTTCTTAAACCATGATTCAATCAAATGACCAAACCGAGAAACGATCAGCTGTGATTGTTCTGTGATGGATGTATATCGATCCTTCTCTTTAATATGCAGTGCAATTGGTTTGTTCAACATATATCTAGATAATGTATGATCCAAAACTAATACTTTTGAAGGATCCATTGTTTTCTATTTAAAAACGAAACCTAATATCAATAGATTTGACCAGATCCTTATTATAAATGGATAAAGTATGATCCACTATTGATGGATTTATGCCGATCCATCTAACAAAATATGCGAAAATTTGACCACGACTTGTGAACGTGCAATTATGATCGGGCGTCAGGGATGAATATGTACACGTGCAAGCGTACGTCCTAAAAAAATTTGATTTCTTGAAATCAACAGAAACTGAATTCTCACCGGTATCAATCGGAGGAGAAGTTGAACTAGAAAACCAAGGCCTACTGACTCCCTTGAATGAAGATTTAAATGGTCACGATCAGGATGTGATCTAGAATTTATACTATTGGAAATCGACCAAGCATCGTATCAAAAAGAAAGAGACGCGACTCTTCAAGGAAACAATTCATAGAAGGGACAACTATTGTTTAGAGAATTGGATGGATTCCTTTATCAACGATACTAACTTACATCAATTCAAAGCACATCATATTGAAACAAGATGCACTTTGGGAGGCAAGTGTTATCCGGCATTTTAGGCCGACAATACCCAAAGTGACTAGATAGTTAGACTCGATTGTCATTAAGATCGACATGTCAGATTAATGATTATGAACCCCAAAGATCAGACATAAATGATTATATGAAGCAACGATGAAGCGAAAGCGGAAGATGGAATCGATAAAAACTTAAAATATGAAGATACACCATTCACTGAAAGTGGATTGGGTACAATTCATATTCACCCAATATGGAACTTACTGTATTGATATTACAGTTCAACTTAGCGGAAAACGATCCATATCTCAAATTCTACAAGTCGAATACACATGAAACTTTAGGATCATCAATATATTGAAGAGTGGAGCCCACCATATCGATTGCATGCCAAAACTAGCTATTGAAACGATTGGTGTCGATCATTATTATTGGTGATGTGGGACCCATGATCAATACTGTGGCTTCTTCTTGATTTGGAGACTCTGCTGCCGAAATTTCAGGAAGATATTTCACTGTCTCCCCTTATAAATACAAATTCAATTATTCATTTTTGGGATCTTTACGCTCTTGTTTCCTTGATACTCCATTGTAATTATGGCTCATACCTAATCCATCCCTTTGTACTTCGCAATTCAAGTGCTTAACAAAGTTATTTCTCCAAAGTCGACGTAGGCTTTTAACGCCAAACCCCTATAAATCGTTGTGTTCTTGTTATTGCTTATTTTCTGTTATTTAATCGCTTATTTCCTCTGTTTTCACTGAATAATCTTCATTTATTTCTCTACAAAATCTCTAATGGGTGTTCGTGCCAATTTTTGATGCAAATACGTATCTATCGCCATTACGAGCGCAACGCAAAATACCGTGTATCGCCTGGACCTCATATGAGAGAGATATACATTTTATAAGATTTCAATTTTAGATAATATTATTTAAACATTAATTACTTTTTGAATTACTTAATTACTTAAACTACAACTATTCCCTCCCAAAATGGCTGTAACCTGTACAAGCTTCAAACACACCAATGGATCCCTTCTCTCCTCCTTTTCTCTCTTGTTTCTACATGAAAACAAAATTCACCTTCGCCATCAAACTCCTTCACTCGAGAGCAACCAAACCGACCCTATGCTTTCAAGCTCGGCCCCTCTTCAAGAATCATAACATGCACATGTCCATCCATTTCACCAAATCACGCAACCCCAAAAGTATGACTATGCCCTACCATACTCGACACAGAGATGCACTACGAAATGAGAAACATGATGCCAACCTCCACAATGCCTAACTCCTTCCCTAGCTCTCCAAGACCATAACCCTAGTTTGCCAAGAACTTGCCTCAAACTGTCAAGCATTTTAAACTTCAACCGTACCCAACTAAACTGGCCCAGAGTATAGATCTCTCTATTTTACACTCAAAGATATAAACTTTTTCATTTCAAGTATTTTATATGTTTAGATTTTTTTAAGGTAAAGGCTTCTTAATTATTTTAGGTTTCAGGAAATTTTCAATGACAGTGAAAAGAAAGAGGAGTGATATTGATTTGTCTATGTGTTGGGTAAGATAAAGTGTTTTAAGTTTGATCTATATCGAAATTTTTGGTATTTCGTCACATAGAATTCCATTCGTGTACGAACCGCGAACGATAAAACAAAAATACGATAGTGCGTAAAAATGCGACACTATCTCAACACAATAATAATATACACTGGTTATTTATGAAATCAAATAATGCCATCATTTGCCAAAAATCGTCAAACGATAAATTTAAATATTTTTCAAATTAAAATTATGAAAATCAAATAAATTAAATTAAAAATACACCAACAAGAATCTGCGACATAAAGGAATATCATATGGCAGTTTCACTACTAGTTTGATACCAGAGGTGAAAGAGAGTGTAAATCCGGATGATTGATGGAAGAAATAAAATCATGTCGTTATAATAAAATTTAATTTTCTCATTATTTATTCGAACCATTTATTATTTTCAATAAATTTACAAAATGAATTCACCATTATAATTTATCAATTACAAGGAGTTAAATAAGACCATTAAATCCACTTAATTAATATTTAATTCAAAATTCAAATATTTAAATCACTATTCAAATATTAAATTCACAATTTAAATATTTAAATAATCCCTATATTTGAATTCAAGTTTTAAACTTTAAAAACCAATTATTTAAATATTTTAAATTAATTAAATGTGATTTCTCGGAATTTTTGACAATATCAATTTAATAATCTTTATTTAAAATTAAATTGATTTGATAATATTGATTAATAAAATATGAATTGGTTTAATAATCTAATTAAATAAATATTTAATTAGTGATTTTATCTTTTAAAAGTTAAATAAAATGATATAATGTATATATATTTGTGTATATTGTAAATAGAAATGTTGGTTTGAATTAAATAAATAAAGTTTTGTTTTCAAATTCTAATAATATAATTAATAATTTGGAAATTATGATTTAAATTAATATTAAGCTTTTTCAAAGTTATTCAATTAATAACTATATGAGTTGTAAATACTTAAGATAAATGTTATTGTTTAAAATTTATCTTAGCTTAATTTTTAAATTTAAATAAAATTTTTGTTTCATTTCTTTTAAATATTACTTGATATATATATGATTTGAAGGAAAAAAGTTTAAAATATAATATGGCAAATGGTCTTAATTCATTTAATAATAGAAGTGATTTATAATCTCTTTTATAAATCATTTAACATTGTTAAATTTGTTATTTTCAATTGATGATTATAATACTTAGGTTTTATAACCATAAATAATTTTTAATGAATATAGAATTGTTATTTTTAAATTTAATAAGTAGTTATATATGTATGGATATAATTTAATTCTTAGATTTTATTTTTATAACCTAACTTGAATTTGAATTTAAAGTTTTGAAATTCAATGTATAGATTTTATATTTGTTTGGATTTTAAATATTTATATAAACTTTTATTTATAAATATAATTGGTTTTTATTTCTTTTAAAATTATTTATACATATATAAATGCTAATTAACTAATTCATTAAGCTTGATTTTGTATTAATCTTTCATTAACATTTAAAATATAACTAATTAAATTATGAGACAAGTGTTAACATATTAAGTAATCAAACAACATGTGTTAATATACTAAGTTATCTAAATACATGTGTTAATTAATGAATAAAGATATATGACAAGTGTCATTTTATTTTTATCGTTTTCTTTTATTTTGTTAAATTAATTTCAGCCTTTATAAACCATAGTTTCTTCCCCTTCACTCTTTTTCCTATCTTTTATTCTAAGCTAAGAAAAACTTAAGCAAACCTGAAATCATCTCTAAAACCAAAAACATATTCAAATCAGTAAGTAACACTCCTCAAACAAAAATTGTAAATCAAAAGCCTAATCCTTTTTACAACCCGGAACCAAAGTTTTGCAAGTAATCAAATATCTGCAAATCCACTTCAAAAGAAAATCTGAAATCCCTTAAACAAAAAAATCAAAACACTGTAAAACTATACCCGTTTCCAGAAACAACAACCTGTAGATCAATGTCTGCATTTCATCTGGAAATCATCAGCATTTTCAAACCTGGAATTAAAGCAGAAATCATGCCTGCATGCATGTGGTTTTGGATACGGAGCAATAGCATTTTAGTTTCAAGATTTTATAAATAATGCTCTATGCTTCTGTTTCAGGTGAGTAACACTTTTTAAAACTTAAAGATAATATGGTTGCTTGAGTTATGCCTAAAGTAAGTTTGTATTTGTATATATATGTGGAAAATTTCTGTGTATTGTGTGATGCATGTATGATTTTGAATGCCTGTAGAACTGCTCTGGTCTAAATTTCAACACCAGTTTTCAATTTAAATCATTTCCTCTTGATCCATTGATTGTTAGGACTTAAGATACAAACAAATATTGTTTTTTTGATTATAAACTAAGTTTTAGAAATTTATTTAACTTAACTTAAATCTAGAATTGCTCTGGAAATAAAATTAAACAGGAAACTCGAGTCTTTGTAAAAATTCAAACATGTTAATTGTGCAATTCAGGTATATAAACTAAATCCTTAAACTAAGACATGATTTTTAAGAGTAGAATCATAATTTTTAGCATTGAATCATGGGAGCAGTTCATGTTGTTCTGGAAATGGTGTTTGGGGTGTTTTCTGGCGAACGAGGCGATCTGGATGGTCAGGTTTCATACTGGAGGAAGTAGTGTGATCTAGAACTTTGGCAAAATTGTCAGGTGGTGGATCAAGAGATGTGGTGGCGAAAGGAGGTCGTTCTTGCCTGTAACCATAGTTTTTGGGTTTCGATTTTTGCGTTTCCGTTCATCGTCTCTGGTGGATCGAGCTCCACCAAAGTTTGGGAATTTGTTGAGGGGTTGGAAGAGAAGATGTGGCCGGAGGCATGGCCGTTCTGGTGATCGAAAGTGGAAGGACGAAGAGATGTTTTAGGTTTGAGTGATGTTCCTGTTTGGGTTCTTATGCTCGATTTTGATTTCGAGTAAATGTTGAAATTCTGGTGGTAGATTTCGAGTTCGAAGTTGATCGTGGATGTGTGGGGAGCGTAGGCGATGGTCGGAGCTTCGCCGTGGATGGTGCAGGGTGCACGGTGCATTGGAGTATCTGCTGATGCCTGGGTTGAAGGGGAGAGCGGTACTCGTGTATTGCTCGAGTAATTTGAGTGTTTTGCTCGATGTTAAGGAGAGATTGACTCGAAGTATTTGGAGGGGATACTCGGGTCAATTAGTGTTACAGGTTTATTTTTAAAAACCTGTCGGTGTTGTAAATTTTAAAATTAAATTTTAAAATTTGAAAGCCAAATGTAAGAAGAATTTTAAATCAAGTTTTTAAGTTTGGTTTCAATTCAGATTTGATATCTACTTTTTAAATAAATAAGTTTATAAAAATGAAATGTTTTTAACAACTTTAATCTGTCAAAGTATTTTATAATGTGGTTTTAAAATCTGAAAATGAGATTTAAACAGGATTTTTAAATTTAAGTTTAAATCTGAATTCAAAGCTTAGTTTGAATTCTAGCTTGAAATAAATAAATTTTTTGAATTTAAATGTTTTAAAACAACTTTGAACGTTTTAAAATATGGTTTAAGTATAAAAATGAATTTGATTTTAAATTTCTTTTAAATTTCTTCTATAAGACAAATAAATTCTTTAACATGTAATTAAAAAGGGTTTTTGAATTGTTTTAAGAACTTTGTTTAAATTAAAATTGTTTTCATTTTAAATATTGAATTTGAAATGGGATTTAATCAAAATTTAAAGGCAAATTGTTTTTAAAATACTTTGTTAATGATTACTTAATCATTAATAAGATTAAGGTTTATCTTAAAGTTGATAGGCCTTAATGGTTTATAGTTCATTAAATTATTAAAATATTAAGATGGATAATTAAATAATTTAATTAATTTATGATTTGGGTAATTAATTAAATAATTAAGGGTTTTATTTAATTAATTAAGTAAGTTAATTAAGAATTAATTGATTTTTAATTAAGAAATGATTAATTAGTTAAGATTTGATTTTAAATTAATGATTTGAATTTCATTAATCAAGTATTTTTTTTAAATTATAGATTAACACTTGATTAATTAAATAATTAGAGATTAATTAATGGGTTATTATAGATAAAATAATTTGTAATTAATAATGATTAATCTTAATTAATTACTTTAGAGAAGTAATTAAAGATTTATTAATAATTAATGAAGGTAATTAACATAGGATTATTTAATAATTAATGTGATTAATTTTAGTAATTAATTAGATTAATTAATTTAAAGATAATCATTTGAGAATTGTTTAAATGTAATTACTTAATGGAAGTAATTAAGAAATTAATTACTAATTGTAATGAATTAAGTTTATTTTGATTAGTTTAAGTTAATTAATTAAGTTTAATTAATTTAAAATAATCACTGGATAATTTAAGAAGTAATTACTCAATATAATTAATGTAGAATAATTACTTAGTGAAGTAATTAAGAAGATAAATTATTGAATGTAATTAAATTGAAGGATAATTAGGAATGGAAGAGTTTTAGAAATTAATTACTTTGTGTAATTAATATGAAGAATAATTACTTAGTAAAAGTAATTAATAATTAATTACTTAGTGTAATTAATTAAGAATTGTTTAATAAGGTTATTTGAAGATAATTAAGAAATGTAATTAATTAAGTGTACTTAATTACTTAATGAGATTAATCTAGGCTGATTAATAAATATAATTAACTAAAGATTAATTATTATAGATAATAATTAAGGAGTAATCAATTTATCTAATAAAGTAATTAAGGATAGTTAATTACTGAATGAGATTAATCAAGAGTGATTAATCAATATGGTTTAATTGATGATTAATTGCTTAATGTAATTAATTTAAATAAGGTAATTATAAATAAAAATAATTAGGGATCATTAATTAATTTCATGATGTAATTAAGGATGGATTAATTAAGAATAATTAATCAATGAAGGAATTAATTAATGTAATCAATTAAGGATTAATGTAATTAATTATAGTTAATTAATTAATGAAGTAATTAAAGGTTAGTTACTAAATTTGGTTTAGAATAATTAATTTGTGAAATTAATTAGAGGTTAATTACTTGAATGTAATTAAAGGATAATTAATCAAGGTGATTAATTAAGATGATTTATTTGAGGGTAATTAATTAGTTGATTTGTAATTAAATAATGGGTTATGTAAGCAAGATTTATAATGATGAATTAATTAATTTAATTTACTTTAAATTAATTTGAGAAGAAGTTATTAATTTAATTTATTTTAAATTAATTATAGAATGGTGATTAATAAGTCATTGCTTATGAATGGTGGTTGATATTGATTGCCCTGAATAGTTGAGATCTCAGATATGAGATAAGTGAGGTTGTGTGATATGGATGCTTTCGTTGCATTATGATGATAATATGAATTATCCGTTTGTGATGATAATATGGATTATCTGTTTATGATGATAATGTTGATTATCTATTGTGATATTGTGAATGATCTATCTGTGTGTATTTAGAAAATAGAATTGAATTGTTTTAAACTTTAAAACAACTTGGACCTAAAAGATGGCGTTTTGGATTTCGATGAGACCGGGATCGGGTTTCCATATTTGGATATCCGAAAATCACATCGATCCAAATTAATGATAGGTCATGAATCTCAAGTGAAGATGAAGATTCAGAGTGCAAGGGTTGTCGTCGTTAACTCCGAGGGTGATTCCAAAATGAGTGTAACGAGATAATGCCTTCGGTTTCGTTCGAACCCGGAACGAACTTGTATGGATTGAATGCTTTCAGAACATCGTCAGGTGGACGATGAGCATTCTAAGAGATGTGTTCTCTAAAGGTAATCGTAGCCTCAAGCCTCATCAACCAGGAATGGGTAAAATAGAGGAGGTGCAGCAAGGTTAAGTGGGTCATGCCCAAGTAGGACGAGATTTACCCCTGTCTAGAAGTCCCTTTATATTCGGTTGTGTGGGGCAGTTGATTGCAACAACTGCCGGGGTTTTCTTGTTCGGGACTGTTCAGTAAGGAATGGTCTCGGCCTTGTGTTGCAGGGGAGTTAGGGTGGCTCCTCGGTACGGTGATCTAGGCCACGTACTGTGACGGGCAGTACCCCAGTAGCCATGCCATTGTATGGAATCCAAAATCCAATAAGTGCCAACGGTTTTGATTGTATTACCCACTTTTGTGGCTAGCAGCTGGAATTTAATAATGCAACAATTTCGGCTATTTCTTATTTACTTGAAAACCCTAGACACTATTATAATATCATCGGATTCCCTATCAAATGTTTTGGTTAGCGTAAGGTAAAAACTTTTCCATGTTTATGTGTGGGAAGTCTTTCGTGATACCTTTTCTTTTCAAAGGTTTTTTAAAGTTAAGCAACCTTAGCATGTTACTCACACCAACCCATGTCAGACCCGAAGTTTATCTTCTGTTTTCTTAAACTCTTGGGTACTCAAATTTTTATGGGTAGCCAAGGGATTCAGGTTAGATTTGATGATTTATGGAGGAGCAGTGGAGCAGGAGGCTTCGGCGTTAGATACATAGTTTCCGCTGTGTCTTATCTGTGTTGGTATCTCTTTGTTGAGTTGTATTGAGTTGTAATAACTAGACAGATGTCTATAACTATCTAGTATGTGATGTATATGTTGTGTAACTCTGATTGATGTTGTATATTGTGTAAATACTTATGTTATTAATATAATTTATTCGTTCTGCTGTTGAGATTTTGGTGTTGTTTCTTCTTTCTCTTCTTTCTTTTCAATTTTCTATCCCTTTCTTTCCTCTTTTCTATCCCTTTCTTTCTTAAAGATGATACGACTTTTTGTGGAGAAAAAGTCGGGTCGTCACATTAAATATTTAAAATTAGATGACAAAATTACGAGTCGTTATCTTCTCCCTTAAAAGAATTATGTCTAGAAAATCTCAAAGTAAGAAAATGTCTCTAAACCCTTAAACTTTTCAATCAATTAGTTGAAATGGATTGTTAAATTTTCAAGTCTCTTAAAGTGATGAAAATTTTCGACAACGCCTCCTTTGCACGGCTCGATCGGAAAAACTACAACTTGCCACATGGGCCCAAACCAACAAAAGAAAACAAAAGCCCAAAAGTGGTCTCCCATATCCAGGGTATAAAACCAACAACAACAATATACGTGCGTACCTATTAGTCAAGCAAACCAACTATACGTACGAAACCAAAAGCATCAAACTATCATTTGCTTCCATATACCTATATCTCACTTACACATGCCATCAAACCATATAATTCATAGTCATATAATTTGCATTTTATAATGTCAAAACATATAATTATATTAAAACCCAAATGATGTGCATATATCGTCCACATGCAATATGAAATTTGATCTCTTGTTCAATCACATGAATTTTACTTCTGAACCGATATCGCTCACTTAACCACTCTAGTGCGGACTCTGATCTGGTTTCTTGATTAGAAACCTCCATTCTCCTTGCATAACCACCAAGTGTGACAAAAACTTCAGATTCATATCAAAAATCCATATCAAGTGTTCACCATTAAGAATCAAGTGAAAAATCCTAACTCGGACCGGTGTAATCGACTCGAAATCGTGCACTCGAATCTGGATCAAGATCAATCATGTGAGTAAAGTGACCTATATACAAATTACGTATTCATCTTTGATTGGTTTCCTAATTACACTAAATTCTTTTTATTCACATTCATTTTAAATCATAATTAATCACACCAATAGTATTTCATTTAATACTAAAATTATTTATGAGCCATTTTTTAGAACCAACACTTAAGTCTATTAACCTTTCATAAATCACAGCTTATGTTTATCACCACTTTTAAACTTAAGTTCATACTCATATAATACTCTTCTACATCCTAAGAGTATGTATACAATTTCAAATTATTTTACTAAACCCGAATATTTATCAAATTTAATTTTTTTTTTTAATTTACTATCTTCATCAAAGTTATAAGTTACAAAATATTTCCTTATATTTCCACAAAACACTTAACTTCAATTTATATTAACTTAGAAGATTTTGACTATCCAAAATCGCCGTAAATTCCATTTTATTTCAATAAATAAAAATTATCGGACAACATCTAAAGACGATACGCATAAACTAAACTAGCCTAATGGATAGGATACACAAGTCTATAATATCACACAACTGGAAATTTTAGAACTAAACACCTGGGTTTTATTTAACTTTACTTGGAATAACAATAATATACATATCCCATTTTGTAAATCCAATCATACTTTTGGGATTTTAAACAAAATTTATTTTACTATTACAACTCTACAACTAATTACTATGATAGCAATCCCTCACTTAGAGACTCGAAAATGGACGTCAATGATGTCGTAGTCATCACCGAAATTATTTCCCAGTAACAGATGTGAGTTCAGTGCTTTCTATCCCATTAAAAATTCATTTTAAAAATTGTTAGCACCAAAATTGGTCACTAACACCCTTAAGAAAGTTTATGTAGAGAGATAAATGAAGAAAGTAAATTAAAACAGAGAATTGTATACCAAATTAAATGCAAAAAAAAAACACCGGATTTATAGTGGTTCAGCGTAACAGCCTACGTCCACTTTGAATCTTGATCTTTATTGCTTTCACAAATGATTGAATATAGATGCAATCCTTACTATAATTGTTGAATACAAGTGTTAAGTAAAATAGAATAAGCCTTGAATGCAGCAAAGTCTCCCCAGTGTTCTCGAAAAAAGGTCCCTTTCACTGTGCCCCTGCCCTTCTATTTATGGACGAAGATGTGTTGGACTTCCCTCCTGGACCTTGGAACAAGATACCTTGGCTCACAATAGGTGACTTCTACGCACCGGGCCAGGCATGCCGAACGAGGAATGCCAGTCGAGAATTGTCCGGTCGATCGTTGAATGACTCCAAGCAGAATCATGCCGAACGCTCCTGCTTTATTGTGGCTTGACAACTTGCTAACACCTTCAGTCTGCACCGAGCCAGGGATGCCAAAACATGTCGATTGCATCAAACCCTTATACTCTCAGGATTTTCTTGGTCAGAATCTTGTCAAGTGCTAATAATAGTATCTTCAACTATCATTTTGTAGCCATGTTAAGGTGCCGGGTAACATTTGCCCCCCAAAGTGGGTCGTGTGAAGCAACATGACACGTTTGAATCAGCGAGTACTCCTTGTTTCCAAAAAGAAATCCATTAAGTTTCCTGAATAGTCATTATCTTTCAATTTATCCTCCCAAGGTGTCGTATCCTTCTTTGGTCATCATGACGCTTGGTCGATTCCTAATATTATAAATCCAGGGTTGTAGTTCATCAGTAGCCATCCGTGTCCAGTTCTACAGGGCTAGTAAGCTTCGGCTATATGATCCAGTCTTCTCTTAATAACCTTAAGTGATAATTGAGTTTCTGTTGATTTCAAGAAGTCGAACTTTTCCAGACATACACATGCATGTTCTGGTAAATGTTTTGCCATTGGCTCTTAGATTCGTCTTATATGCTCATAAGTCATCACCAATTCTATCTAGTTTAATTGCAGTTCAATCGCGGTTCCTTCTTTGTATTTTTTGTGAAATAAGGGTTGTAATCAGTCACTTGATGAGAGTGGACTTCAAGTTTTACATGGATGACGACCTCAGAGCAGTAAACAAGGGCGAATGGAGTACGACCAGACATGGACTCATGGGTTGTTTTATAAGCTCATAATGCTATTGGGAGTTCATCCGCCCATTTACCTCTAGCCTTTTCCAAACCTCTTTTCAGTATTTTGTTCATAGCTTCAACCTGTCCATTTGCAATTATAATAGATCATGGAAGATCATAAGGATAGATGACGTTACGAACAATGAAGTTGATTATTTTCTTCATCTTGGTCGTGGTTAAAAGTTCTTCATTTGCCCATTTGGTGAAGTAATCAACTGCTATGATGGTGTATTTCACACCACCTTTAGGATCAACAAGAAGATGATTTCAATGCCCCTAAGTGGCAAACGACTATGGACTATCCATTTGAGTAATTTCCATCGATGGGGTTCCTAGATTTTTTGCAAACATCTTGAACTCATCGCATTGTCTAGCATGATCACTCACATCTGGATTGATAGTTGGCCAGTAATACCTGTGGCAGAGTATTTTCTTTATCATGGTTTTCCCCCTGATGTTATCGCCACATTCTTCTTCATAGACTTCACTCAAGATATCATCATGAGCGATGCACCGAAACATGGGGATGGATAAACTCCTTTCTGTGCACGACTTCTTATTGGATAATTTGGCATGAAGCTTTGAGGATGATCTGTTGTTTTTCATTCCTCTGTTTAGTAAGAATTCCTCATTGTAGATAGTCTTTGATAGGAGTCAACCATGACACCTTGTTCTGTCTCCAAGACCTAGCCGATCTTCATCCGTCAATGCTTGGGATATTAAGTATTTCAACCGAAACAATGTATGTCCGTTGCGTGTCCCTAAAACTGGCCAGCTTGGCTAGTGACTAGACTCTTTTCATTTGTTTGCTGAGTATATGTGTAACGATATAATATATGGAGTCGGCTAGTAGCTCTTGGACCTAGCCGAGATAAGGAGCAAGACAATGCCCCTTAGCAAGATCAACCTCCTTAACTTTGCATATTATCAATCAGGAATCACAAAAGATATGCAAAATTTCCACTCTAAATCCTCTGGCAAGTTTGAGGCTAACCGTCGAGGCTTTATAATAAGCATCATTGTTTGTTACAAGGAAATCAAGTATCAGGACGTAACAGATCGATCGTTCCTTGGAAGTCATTAACATGACTCTTGCGCCACAACACTTATCACTGGATGCTCCATCCGCATACATTTTCCATCTGCCAGTTGGTTCTCTACTACCCTTCAAGTATTTATCTGATGTAGTGAATTTGGGTATGAGGTCTGCTAATTTCCATCCTTGGATAGCCCTTCGAGGGAAATAAGTGATATCGAATTGGCTTATTTCGATATTCTATTTAAGTAGTCTTTCAGACATCTCAAGTCGTTGTATGCCTGGTTGCAATGGCTACTAGGCATAGATGTTGATGGGGTGAGCTCAAAAGTAAGAGTAGAGCTTTCATGATGAAATCAATAGACATTGCGCTAGCTTTTGTAGCTTTGGGTCGATATCCAATGCATGGCACGCTATAGTTGGTGAGATCACACATGCATGTCAAAATGGGTCTAAGGGAACATATCATCATTTATACAGAAAAATCCAACTAATTCTTTTATCATCATTGCACTGAGCTGTGATCCAATATTCAGCACCCGGATTCTTTGGGTTCAGATGTAACTATTTTGCATAACATTCAATGTGAAATATGGTTGGGACGGCTAATGTTGATGGTTACTCTGGTCGAATCCTAAGGTCTTGTCATGAGTTATTAAGTCTAATAGTGAAGGACTCTGAATGCCCTAATCAATTATCAGCAAATGGCCAAAGATCAGGCTTGAAAGCACGTTGAAGGAAATGTCAAGTAGGGGTCAGCCTCAAGTTGTGTGCAGCTGTATAGCTGGATCTTGCTATGAGTTTGAATTTGCTTGTATATTCGAGTAACGCACTTTCTGTTCAATGAATTCATGATCCTTTACCCATCCTTCGGGTTGGAGTGACAGTCAGTTGCGCACGAGCTAAGGTATCGATTTAATGATTCTATCTGTAGGCATTCTTTCGGTTATAGCCTTAAGTAGCTGTAAGCACTATATATAAGTTTAAAGAACGCTAAGATAGAGCTATAGTAAGCTATCGTATTCAGTTTTTAGAGATTTGTACTCCTGCACCCAACATTGATTTGTCCAGGCCACTAGCTGGATGGTCGAACTCCATCCTTAGCCAGTTAATAATCCTCCTGTCGATTTCAGACTGAAGTTTGCGGAATAGTTAACGGTCGAAATCCACTCGTCTATTGTTTATACACCATTCTGCATTCTGGTGATTTAGTGTTATTCTCCCCTCGGTCGACTCGTGCCCAATTTGTGTTCGTGCTTCGGTCCATGCTCCGGAGACTTAGGGATTTGTCGAACGAGTTATGCTTTAATCCACAGTTCGGGACATGAGATTTTCGTCAATTCGTTTATACTCCAGCCCGCACTCTGGGGACTTAGAGTACTCTAGTCCACTTTTGGGACTTAGAGATTTTTCTCAAGTCATTTATAATCTAGTCCTCGCTCTGGGGAATCGTAGTACTCTAGTCCTCTTAAGGGACTTAGAGGTTTTTAAGCCATTTATACCCTAGTCCACGCTTTGGGGACTCAGAGTACTCCAGTCCGCACTCTGGGGACTTAAAGGTTTTTAAGTCGTTTATACTCTAGTCCGCACTCTGGAGATTCAGAGTACTCTGGTCCGCACTCTGGGGACTTAGAGATTTTTTAAGTCATTTATACTCTAGTCCACACTCAAGGGACTGAGAGTACTCTAGTCTATTTTAGGGACTTAGAGATTTTTAAGTCGTTTATACTCTAGTCCACGCTCTGGGGACTCAGAGTACTCTAGTCCGCTTCAGGGACTTAGAGATTTTGGGTCGTTTATACTCTAGCCCGCACTCGGGGGACTCAGAGTACTTCAGTCCGCACTCAGGGGACTTGGAGATTTTAAGTTATTTATGCACGTTCATACGTCGGACAGAATAATGTAACTCTAGTTTTCTACCATAAAATTATCATACATAGAAACATCAATAATTCATGGAAAAAATGGCTTCAAGCCTTTATTAATGAAGCAAGCTAAATTGTTATTACATGCTAAAAACCAAGAATCAACGAAATGGAAACATACTGAAAATAATTGCTACAAAGATAGAAAATGAATAGACTAAGTATAGTAATACCATAGATGCTCGCTATTCCATTCTTGGGAGAGTGTCCTGCCATCAACGGTCGCTAGCTTGAAAGTTCCTTCTCCAAGCCTCCATTTAATGATATGGACCTTCCCATGTAGGATTCAGATGTGACGGGACCGGAAAAACTCATTTCAAAACGAGGTCACCCATGTCGAAGACTCTTGGTCGAACTTTTTCTTTATAATATCGAGCGACTCGGTGTCTATATGCGACCGCTCTTAAATAAGCTTCTTCACATTTTTCATCAATGAAGTCCATCGATTCCAGCAAAAGTTCCTGATTTATCTTGGAGTCGTAATAAGCTACCCGATGTGATTGAACTTCAAGTTCTACGGGTATAACAGCTTCCATGCCATATGCCAATGCAAATGGGGTGTGGCCAATCATGGACTTGTGGGTGGTTCTATAAGCCCAAAGTGCTGTTGGAAGTTCATCCACCCACTTGCATCTGGCCTTTTCCAAACACTTCTTCAATATGGACTTGATTATTTTGTTTACGGCTTCCACTTGTCCATTGGCTTTTGGATGAGCAACTGCTGTAAATCTTTTTGCAATGCCATGCTTTTGACAAAATTCTTTGAACTCTTTGCTTTCGAATTGAGTTCCGTTATCTATAATGATAGTCCGTGGGAGGCCAAAACGGCATATAATGTTTCGTACAACAAAATTAATGACCTTCTTAGTGGTGATCGTGGCTAAGGGCTCTACTTCTGCCCACTTACTAAAATAATCGACTGCAACTATTGCTAAAAAAATTCGCACCACCTTTAGATATGGGTAACGAACCGATCATATCGATCTCCCACACTACGAATGGCCAGGGACTAACCATTTGCATGAGTTCGTTAGCGGAGCTCTCGAAATTTTTGCATACTTCTGGCAATTGTCACATATCCTTACGTAGTCTACAGTGTCCCGATTTACAGTTGGACAATAGTATCTGTAGCGGAGGATTTTCTTTCCCAATGTCTGCCCTCCAATATGGTCACCACATTCTCCTTGATGGACTTCCTTCAGGACTCGTTTTATCTCATCGTGGGCAATGCAATGGAGTATGGAGGTCGAGAATCCCTTCCAATGCGTTATTCCATCTTGTATTACATATCGTGAAGCCTTACGAATGATTGTCGTCTTTCGCTCCTTCTTTCAGGCAAGATCCCGTGTAGCAAGTATTGTTTGAATGGAGTCATCCACGACTCCTTCTCGATTTCTGTTTCTAACACGAAGTCTATCTCCATCATATTTATACTCGGAGCATGTAAGGTTTGGACGGGAGCCAATCCCATCTATGCATCAATAGTACTCGTAAATTTTGCCAATGAATCGGCTTCTTTGTTTTGTTTATGTGGGACATGTGAAATATCATAATATTCCAGATTTGCTAGCAGCTCTTGAACCTGTGCAAGGTATGGGGCAAGTCTCTGTCCCTTCGCTTGATAGTCCCCCCGCACCTGATATACCACCAATTGCGAGTCACAAAAAATCTCAACCGATTTTACTCCAAGCTCTCAGATAAGTTTCAAGCCAACGATCAATGCTTCATACTCGGCCTCGTTATTTGTTTTTGGGAATTCGAGCTTCAAAGTGTAACAAATTGATTGGTTTTCGAGAGTCACAAGAACTATACCAGCTCTCGAGCGACGGTTGTTAGATGCCCCATCGGTGTACATCTTCCATCGAACGGGAGGTATGACATTGTTACCGTCCGATTCGTCTGACACTGTGAATTCAGCGATGAAGTCTGCTAGCGCTTGCCCTTGTATGGCCCTTCATGGAGGTAGGTAATATCGAACTGACTCAACTTGATATTCCATTTTGGCATCCTTTCAGAAGTTTTCGGTCGTTGGAGTACCTGCCGCAAGGGTTGATCGGTATAAACACTGATTGAGTGTGCCTGAAAGTATGGCCGGAGCTTGCATGATGCAATCACCAAGCAATAGGCTAGTTTCTCAATCTTAGGATAATTTCTTTCTGCCCCCCCTCCCCAGTTAAACGTTTACTTACATAGTACATCGGCTTTTGAACTCGGTCCTCCTCGCGAACCAAAACCGTATTGATATTATACTAGGATACAGCCAAGTACATGTACAACATCTCATGGTCTACCGATTTCTATAGTACCGGGGGACTTTCTAAATGCCATACCAGAGCTCGGAACGCTTCTTCACAGTCGGATGTCCACTCGAAATTTCTCTTTCCTTTCTTTATTACGTCGAAGAAAGGAATACACTTACCTATGGCTTTGGATATGAATCGACTCAGTGCGGCCACCTTCCCATTCAAACTTTGTACCTGCTTTATAGTTCTGGACACTTTTATGTCTCGAATAGCTTGAATCTTCTCCGGGTTAGCTTTGATTCCCCGTGCATTTACAATGAAACCCAGAAACTTCCCTGACGCAACGCCAAAGGAACACTTCAAAGGATTGATTTTCATTTCATAATGTCTGAGTATACCAAACATCTCGGCTATGTCTCGAATGTGGTCGTTTGACTGTCGTGACTTCACGAGCATGTCATCCACATAGCCTTCCATTGTCCTACCAATCTAGTCTTTAAACATTCGAATCACCGGACATTAATAAGTCGCTCTCGCGTTTTTCAATCTGAAAGGCATTACTACGTAGCAATATAACCCAACGTCTGTGACAAAACTGGTGTGTTCCTGGTTTGGAATGTGCATCGGGATCTGATTATATCCCGAGTACACATCCATGAATGACAGCAACTCGTGTCCGGTCGTTGAGTCGATCAGTTGGTCAATTCTAGGTAAAGGGAAACTATCCTTTGGGCATGCTTTGGTTAATTTTGAGTAATCTATGCAAGTTCCCCACTTCCTATTTGCTTTTCTCACAAGCACAGGTTTAGACACCCATTCAAGTTAGAAGGCATCGCGGACGAATCCATTGGCTTTGAGTTTGTCCACCTCCTCTCTAAGGGCAGCGGAGCTCTCCGGGTCCATGCCTCTCCTTTTCTGTTGTACAGGAACGACTTCGGGTCTATGTTCAACATATGACTCGCAATAGCAGGAGAAATCCCGCACATGTCAAAATGTGTCCAAGCGAAAACATTCAAAACCGCTCGGAGGAAATCAGTGAGATCCTCGGCCATTGACGGGTTAAGATGTGATCCAATCTTGAGTACTCATAATGGTTCATCTCGGCTGACTGGAATGTCAATCGTCAATTTAGTCGGTGCCGCTTTTGCTTCCCTGGGTTCCCCATCATCATCTCTAGGATCTATGTCTCTATGGATCCGAGAATGTGGCCCGCGCCAGGGCTCAGGCACTACTTATCAGTTGTTAGTATTCTGAATGCGGACGGAATTATCCGCAACCTTTCCTTTCTCTCTCCGCTGGGCCTCTCTCAGCTCAGCCATATAATATGTGCGACTGGTCGCTTGATCGCCATGTACCACACCAACCCCTTTGTCTGTCCGTAACTTCAAAGCCAAACACCACAGGGCCAAAGCTACCCTAAACTCCGCCAGGGCCGGCCGACCAAAAACACATTATATGGAGAATCAACATCCAACATTATAAAAGGTAATATTTGCACCCTCCTATGCTTACCTAGCCCCAGTTCAACGGGCAATTCAACATATCCTACTGCATCAGTCGCTGCACCATTAAAGCCATGGATTCGGGCTTTAGATGGTTTCAAATCCTTAATCTCCATCTTCATTTGGTCATATGCCTTTTTGAAGATGATGTTAACGGAACTTCCACTATCAATTAAAATTCTTTTCACATATGATGGCCCGATCATCACAGATATGACCATCGGGTCGATGGTAGGAGCCTCCACCTTGTCCGCATCTCGGCTCCTAAATACTATGTCGTCTGTCATCATGCGTTGCTGCTTAGCGGGGGTCCCATCCTCCACATTCGAATAACATTCATAATCCGCATACCTTTAGGAGTTATCATACCTCTCCATTTCCTGCCATGTCTTGTCTGCTGGATGAGGTCCACCGACTATAGTGTTTACGACCAGTCTCCCTACAGTTCGGGCAGGTTCCTCTGGATGGCGTGGGGCCGGCCCATGTACGGGGTACAATGTTCCTTTCCTACCTTCCTATGGGTTCTTGACAAACCCTTGCAATTTTTTCTGTCTAATCAACTTCCTATGGCATCGTGGAAGTATATATATATATTCTTCTGTATTGTGTCCGTAAGTCTCATGGAAGCGACAGTACTTCCCAGTCCATTTTTGTTCCTTTGTTGACTCCTTTGGGCGAGGCTTTCTGTATTGAAAAGTGTACAAGTTGACAAATAAATATTTTCCAGAGATGCATTCAAAGGAGTGTACTCGTTGTAAGTGGGAATTCTTGACTTCCATTTCCGCGTCTCCCTTTTCTTTCTAGGATTTCCACCTCCGGACCCTTTAGATTGCCAGGTTTATTCTAGACATTAACTTGAACCTTCCCTGAATTATCACTAGATTGTTTTACAGCGATGTTGTTTTTCACAGTCTCCTAAACAGCCCCTAGTGCCTTATCTCGTCTCGTCCATCAGCCTTCCTCTCTTCTTATGAATCGATGATCCATTGAATAAAAACGCTCCAACGTAGTTCGAGGCTTTCTTGCCAACCAATCTCCAAACTTTGAATCCGGGTTCACACCTCGCATTACCGCTATCCTAATTGCGTGGTCGTTAGGGTTGCTAATTTCGGTGCCGCAAATAGAAATCTCTGCAAGTACTCTTTCAATGACTCCCCCGGAGCCTGGATTACACTAGATAGGGACATCGCATCCTTGGGATGAGTGGCGTGTATCCTAAACTGTTCCACAAACTTCATCCCCTATTCGTCAAAGCTAGATATAGACCGTGGAGGAAGTCGAGTGAACCACATGGTTGCAATTCCAGAAAAATTTATTGGGAAGCATCTACACTTGGTCGCGTCGTTCGCTCTTGCCGAATCCATCATCCATTCATACCTCATCACATGCTACCTGGGATCAGTCTTTCCTTTGTAGGCCGAGGTAGTTGGCATGCTAAACTTCCTGGGGTACTCGGTCTGTAGAACAGTATCCGTGAATGGAGTATGACTCTTGGATATCCCCCAATCTTCATTGGTCAAGCCTTGGTTCTCTCTTATCAACTGTCTATCTATAGCCGACAAGTCTAGGGTTTGTATGGAGGATGGAAGGTTGGACTCTGTTTTTCGGAACCGCTCGGGTTGGTGTCTCCTCTGTTGGCGGTCTGCCAAACGTGTATCTTGGGAACCAGCTTCTTTAGGGTATTGGTGAGCCGGGCGTCCAGTTTCCAAGCGTGTTCCTGCTCCTAAGTTTCCTGCTTCAGCTAGGGTATGGTCTCCAAGATGCAAGTGATCCCTAGTTGATCGATCATTAACACCTTCTTGTGCAGTTTCCTTTTTGCGGTGTCTACGCCTGGGAGGTTCGTCGGACGAGGTCGAACTATTAGATGAAGAATAAGGAACGGGGATACCTCCAGCGTTCTGATGCTGTTGCTGAGTGAGCTGAGCCATGAGGTTAGCGTTAGCTTGAATTTGTTCAGCAAGTTGTCTCCTGCTTTCCATGAGTTCTCTCATTAGGTCGTTGAACTTCGTCCTTCTAACAACTTCTGTCTGGCTATGGGTTTGGGCAGTCCCTATGCCAAGATTAACTTGCTGATTGCTAGGTCCTATCTGTTGTACGCTAGCAGTCTCGTTGACGTCCGTGTTATGAGAGGCAGATCTGGTATGTGGTCTTCCC
This sequence comes from Allium cepa, assembly GCA_030765085.1. Classification (NCBI taxonomy): domain Eukaryota; kingdom Viridiplantae; phylum Streptophyta; class Magnoliopsida; order Asparagales; family Amaryllidaceae; genus Allium; species Allium cepa. Next base: position 291,500,133 of record CM060941.1, on the reverse strand, counting down.
ATAGTAGAGTTGATAGAAACTCTGAGTAGATTCAACGGACTCCCTGTGAATGACTTGGATCTCTCCTTCGGGGGATTTATTCAATCCAGTAGCTACAAAGCAGATCCTAGTGACCTAAGAGTTCTCAGTGAAAGCACTAAAATGTTAGCACCAAAATTGGTCACTAACACCCTTAAGAAGGTAGAGAGATAAATGAAAGTAAAAAACAAAGAATTGTATACTAAATTAAATGCAGAAACAAGGACACCGTAGTGGTTTAGTGCAACTTCCTATGTCCACTTTGGATCTTGATCTTTATTGCTTTCACAAATGATCGAATACAGATGCAATATGTACTATAATAGCTTGAATACAAGTGTTAAGTAAAATAGAATAAGTCTTGAATGTTACAGAGTCTCCCTAGTGTTCCCGAAAAAGGTCCCTTTCATTGTACCCTGCCCTTCTATTTATAGACGAAGATGCATTGGACTTCCCTCCTATGCCTTGGAACAAGATACCTCGGCCCACAGTAGTTGACTTCTGTGCACCAGGCCAGGCATGCCAAACGAGGAATGCATGTCGAGAATTGTCCGGTCGATCGTTGAATGACTCGAAGTAGAATCATGCCCAACGCTCCTGCTTTGTTGTGGGCTTGACAACTTGCTAACACCTCCAGTCTGCACCGAGCCAGGGATGCCAAAACATGTCGATTGCATCAAACCTTATACCTTCAGGCTCTTCTTGGTCAGAATCTTGTCTAGTGCTAATAAAAATATCTTCAACTGTCGTTCTGTAGCCGAGCCAAGGTGCCGGATAACAAAAATTTTTCTACTCATAAATACTTTCAAATAATTCTATTATTATTTTCTCCAAAATTTGAAAAACAAAATGATTTAAGTTCTAAGATTCTCAATTTTAGATCCCTTTTTATTTATAAACTCATCTTTGTAAATCAAACTTATATAAAGTTACTTCTTATATAAAAGCATTTCACAAATGTTCATCTTTATTTAGAATATAATAAACAACTTTCATTAAAATAAAATTTTAACTCAACATTTTCACTGAACACAATATAGTCAAATTGTGAAACTAAATTCACAAGGTGTTCGTACTTAACTCAATAAAAATAATAAATGCTCATTAATCGTCTGAGCAAAAACAATTAATGAGCAACAATGGTCAATGCTCATAAACTGGACGAGCAAGACTAATCAAACAACAAATGATAATACTGCATATTATAATTTCCTAATAAAGCAACATACCATATGCAGCTATATAAATTTCTAAAAATTTATTCATTTACAAACAAAAAATAATCTAGGTAAAATGATTTCATTTACCAACTTTCAAAATAATACCGTGTCAGTTTAACTTGTCCAAGTGTTTAAAAACCCCGATCGATAAATTTGTTTTTTTTGTATTGAATAGAATTCATAAGCCACTCAACTGGTAAAATTAACACAGTATAAAATATTTTATAACACTAACAAATATGCATGCTTCTATATATATACACTCAAACTCATCCTCTGGTCTTACTTAACCTATCTCAAATGAGTTTACCCTATCAAAGCTTAAGTTTTCACTCAACCTCACTTTGATACCAACTGTAACGACCCACCTTTTCGTCCCTCAAAAGTGGACATTAATCCAACAACGGTATTCATGTGCTGAGCATCCAAATATCGAAAAGACAGATTGACGGGCATAAAGAAAGAAAAGACATGACATAATCTCACATCATAACGAGTAATATATAATATATAACAGATCTTTACAAAAAAACTGTTCGCACAAAAAATGGGCAAACACCACCAAGTCATATGATTTAGTTGATTATATGTTGTTCTTAGTGATTTGGGTGATTTATACAAATATATAAAATAGATGGAATAAACTGTAAAAGACACACAGATTTATAGTGGTTCAGACAGAATGTGCCTACGTCCACTTTATATGTTATTCTCCTTTTCTATTCAGATTACAAGTACAAAGCTTTGATTACAAGTATCTGAAAGTTGTTTGAAAGTTCTATCTGTGCTTGAGCTCTCAAACTTGTCTTCTATTGTTGTATCCCTACCCCTCTATTTATAGAGTGAGGCTGGGGGTAGGGGTCTTGGATGTATATAGCTGCCGGTGGGCCTGGGCTGATGCAATCTGGCCTGGCAAAGTTGGTCCGAAATGCCTTGATTCGGTGGGACTTGGTCCGGTGGTGAGTGATCCGGTGATGGTTGGTTGGAGTTTGATTCGGCTATGTATAGGAAGTGTGTTGGACCGGTAGTGCTTGGGAAAGGAGTTGGTTCGGTGGTGAGGGCGTAGCTTGGTCCGGTGGTGAGTGGTTCGGCTGTGCCTAGAGGTGAGTTGGTTCGGCAGTGCCTAGAGGTGAGTTGGTTCGGCAGTTCCTAGAGGTGAGTTGGTTCGGCAGTGCCTTAGGGGTAAGCTGGTTCGGTGGTATCTTCCTTCTTCTTGGCTCGGTGGTAGTGGAAATGCACCCAACATTTGCCCTCCAAAGTGGGGCATATGCCAGCATATGTCGCACTTTGTTTTAGGTCAGTTAGCTTGGGGGATTCTCATTCGGTTTCAAGTGTCGAACCGGTTGGTTCGGTCGCCCATGTTTGCCTATAAGTATGGGTTCCGCATCTCTGTTCACCCTTCACCATTTGAGACAGCCGAATCAATTGAGCATCGAACCAAACTTGACTGCTTGAAATAGCCGAACCAATCAACTATCGAATCAACTCGACTGCCGGACCAGGTGAGTTTTCTTCTACCGAACGATTTTTTATGATTGAACTACCAAATGAACTCAAAGACTTTGATTTACCGAATGAACTTGGGGGGCTTTGATTTACCGAATGAACTTAAATCTTTGGTTACCGAATGACACTCGGGGACCTTAAGTGCCGAATGATACTCGGGGACCTTAAGTACTGAATGAACTCAAGCCATGAATTACCGAATGCGTTTGATAAGTACGAGTGCCAAATGGACTTTATGCCTTTTATGTTTTAAGTTATAAATGAAATTCTAGACTTCATGCACTTGCTTGTTTACTTCCCTCATTCTAACGACTCACTTTTTGTGTTTGCAGTGCCTAGAGGTGAGTTGGTTCGGCAGTGCCTAGAGGTGAGTTGGTTCGGCAGTTCCTAGAGGTGAGTTGGTTCGGCAGTGCCTTAGGGGTAAGCTGGTTCGGTGGTATCTTCCTTCTTCTTGGCTCGATGGTAGTGGAAATGCACCCAACATTTGCTCCCCAAAGTGGGGCATATGCCAGCATATGTCGCGCTTTGTTTTAGGTCAGTTAGCTTGGGGGAATTCTCATTCGGTTTCAAGTGTCGAACCGGTTGGTTCGGTCGCCCATGTTTGCCTATAAGTATGGGTTCCGCGTCTCTGTTCACCCTTCACCGTTTGAGATAGCCGAATCAATTGAGCACCGAACCAAACTTGACTGCTTGAAATAGCCAAATCAATCAACTACCGAATCAACTCGACTGCCGGACCAGGTGAGTTTTCTTCTGCCGAATGATTTTTTATGATTGAACTACCGAATAAACTCAAAGATTTTGATTTACCGAATGAACTTGGGGGGCTTTGATTTACCGAATGAACTTAAATCTTGGGTTACCTATTGACACTCGGGGACCTTAAGTGCTGAATGATACTCGGGGACCTTAAGTACCGAATGAACTCAAGCCATGAATTACCGAATGCGTTTGAGAAGTACGAGTGCCGAATGGACTTTATGCCTTTTATGTTTTAAGTTATAAATGAAATTCTAGACTTCATGCACTTTCTTGTTTACTTCCCTCATTCTAACGACTCACTTTTTGTGTTTGCAGATAAATGTCTCGTAAAGTCGAAACTCGATCAGATAAGAGGAAATCTACGGACAGAAGAGAGTCCCCCGTTGTGCCCCCAGCCCAGCCAGGACCGGGACGACATGGACCCACCCCGAGATCACTAGTGGATGAATATGGCCCTCAGGAGCTCTTGAACTCTCCTCCTGACTGCTTTCCTATCTCCCTCAAGGAGGAGCAGCTTGATGTTATATCTCGTTCTTTCGGGATTGATAGAGCACACATGGTGCTGCCAGGGAATGGAGTTATGCCGTATGACCCCCCTGAAGGATATTTCGCTTATAGTAGGTACCATTGCATGTGCGGGGCCATTCCCCCGATCAATGCTTGGATAGTCAGCTTCACTACCTATTTGAAGGTGGCCCTTTTCCAGCTTCAACCCAATTCTTATGCTATCTTGGCGAGTCTATTCATCATTTTCCAAAGAAGATATGGGCGTAACCCTTCCAACCGGGAGATCCGATATTTGTACAATTTGAGAGGCTACAAGAAGGGGTCTCCATACATCAGCTTGGAATCGGCCGTGTCCTTCAAGTCAGTCCTGGACTTATATTCGAAGTTCAGCATGTTCAAGAAAGAATGGTTTTTGGTCAAGGATGACTCTGTTTCTATCCGTCGCTTCACCTCCGGCTGTAAGTTGAAGCTTATTTATAATTTCCGTTCTGACTGCAATGCTTCTTCTTATGTGTTTTTATTTCTTTCTAGCGACAGGTGGCTTTGCGGTCGTGGAGAACGATTGCCTGGTTCAGATGACTGCGGAGATAGAAGCCATTTTGGGAAGGGAGAGGTCAGCTTCTTACCTGATCAAGAATGCTACTCTTCTGCAGCACAATTTGATTCTACCACGTCAGTCTGTGGTCAAGCAGAGAGACACAGCTGAGGAGAGTGCTGCCAAAGCTAAAGGAGGGGCCACGACAAAGAGCAGCAAGAGGAAACCCTTCTCGATACCTCCAGTCGCCGGGGGGAAGAAGCTCAAGAAATCCGATGGACCCTCCCCTAGCACATGTCCCGATGTTCCGGAGGAGGAAAATGTAGAGGAGGAAAGAGGGGAGGAGGAGAGCGGAGGTGATGGAGAAGGTGATGGTGGTGATGGTGGCGAAGGACAGAGCGGTGATGGCGCCGGGGCTTTGTCTTCTGGGCAAGCAAGGGAGATCCAAGAGGGGACAGATGATGCTTTCCACCAGACTTTTGAGGGGTTGGAGGAAGCATCGACCTTGGTGGAGAAGCCAAAGAAAATTGATAAGGCCGGGACTGGTGCCGGTCCATCTTCCGAGAGCATTTCAGCTAGGGCAACTCCAGCGATTCAAGGTGAATTTTTGACTCCTTTTTTAACTTCATATGTTCCCTGGATTATAGTCCGATGCATGCTTGTAACACTTGGTCTTTATTCCAGGAACGGGTAAGGTTGCCAAGACATCAGACATTCGGCACCGTCTCGAACAATTCAAACTCCTCAAAGCTTCCGCTAAACCAAAGCCTCCGACCAACCATTCCAGGGACGTAGTCGACTACCGTCCTCTTCTCGGAGTTATTAAACAGGATATTCAAAAGAAAAAGAGGAGGCGCTCCTTATTCGAACCTTCACTTGGACCTCAGCCCCCAACCCAGCCTATTCATGATATCACGGGGGAGGATACTGAGTTCATACCCTCTCCGCATCCATCAGAGAATCCTACCGTTACTCATATTGATCGTCCTGGCTTGGCTCATAATCCATTTGCGGGTCATCCAGATCTGGATCCGGGTTCTCATGATATTTCCTTTGATGAGGTTACTGGTGAGCACCTTCTCCCTCACAATCCTATGGTAAGGGTGCTTGATGAGGCCAAGTCCCTGGACCTTGATTTGCTTACTATGCGGATTGTAACTATGGAGGATGAAGCCAAGGCAAATATCGACCGGGTTGCTGAGGAGACTAGGAAGTTGATGGGGCATCACGCCCGACTGGTCAAGGCCGGGGAGGAAATTGGGAGTGCCAACATAAGAGTGCGGCTAGTGGTTGCCGACCAGGCCAAGCAACTCGCTGATCAGGCCATCCAGATCTGTCAGCATGAGACTGCCTCCAGACGGCTAAAGAAAACTATGGAAGAGGCTAGCAGAGCCGAGCTGCGTAAAATGGAGGCCATCTGCAAGGAACGGATCGATATGACCATTGCAACGGTGGGTGAGGTTCGGAAAGCGGATCTCGAGCGGGTAGAGGAGTTATCTGGGAAGCTTGAAGCCGCGGAGCTTGCCCAAGCAAGCTGAAGGAGGAGATGGAGACGATGAGGAAATCCCTTCAGGTTGACCGCTCGCGATACCGATTGGAGAGGGATGCTGCCGTTGCAAAGCTGTTGGCTTCTGAGGTTCGAATGAGGGAGTTTGAGGAGAACGAGGGGATGATGGATGAGATGCTCCAGGATATGTATTTCCGTACTTGGAAGCAGGGAAACTTGTCCTGGATGGATGATTATCCCCGGATCATGACCAGGATTTATCTCCGGGCTCTGGAGGAGGCCAAGGCTGATGCGGATAAGGAGGGTGGCATGGCCTTCAAAATGGATGTGGTTACGCCCAATTCACTAAGGAGGAGAAAGTGGCGGTGAAGGAGGGCATGCGACCGCTTGCTGCTGAGGAGGTAGGTGTGCAGTTGGGGGATGATGATCAAGGAACAGAAGCTGGTAAGTCTTCCCTTTTAGCCTTTTCATAGCTTGGTTGCTTATTGTTTATTCAATGAATTCTTCTCCTGAATTGGACAGGCGGGACCTCTGAAGTGCCAACTACCTCTGGTCAGCATGCTGGGAGTTCTGATCCGGCGGTTAAGTAGACCTCGGAGGGCCAACAGGATAGAGGCGAAGCCCCGATGCAGTCGACTCCTTGGCTTGATCTAGACATTTTTCAGTTTACTTGACATCACTGTCTATGTTAGTCTTAAAACATTAATGTAATTTTCAGGCTTTGATTATGTAACGAACAACTTGATTTTTGGCATGTAACTTTATAACATAAGCTGATTTTGTCATGTTTGAATGTTTTCGTTATTTTGATGTGTTGCATAAAATATAGTTGTGCATGTGTTAGTGATTCAATTGTGTTTGACGCTAAGTTCTTGCTTAAAATATAATTCCATGTCTTGCAATGTTAGTGTGCTATGTGAATAAATTATAGTTACATATTTATGTACAAGAGAAGAAAGTACCGCCCTTCAAGTTTTAGCTGTAGACGGTAGCTTTGAATGCCTTATGTAATCGAATGTGGAATGCAGCTGAGCGACCTGCCATCCAGCTGTGAGTTCTTATTCCCATTAGCGAGTGTCTCCCATTTTGTGTCCTGTACTTTAGTGATCGTTATAGAGGATAGGATAAAAGTTTTTATAAATAAAATGGAAATATAAGAAATAGTAAAACTTCCAATCACGGAAGGCCTTCGACGCGCTTAAGTTCGTAGCAAACGGGCTTTGTAGTCACTTTCCCTAGCTGTGGGTCTTGGAGACATTTGTCGCCCATCTTACGCCTCCGCGGGGAGTTTTCTTTTTTTTACCACAGCCGTACTTAAGACACATGGAGCCGAGATCGCGCACGGTAACTACCCGGGCCATTATGGCCCGTAATCGTGGGTATTATTTGATTTACCGTGGCCGGCTAGCGCGGGTGCCGATCGTCAACTATGAACTGCCCCTGGCTGGCCACACCTTATGTTGGGGCTTATAATCGGTTCATAGTTGCCGGCGAGCCGAACGCCGTAATGATCTGCCTAGGCTATTTTCGGCCTCCTAGGTGGCTTATAGTCGGCTCATTACAGTTGGCTTTGAGGGCCGTCGCGAGCAATGAGTTAACCTGCAGCAGAGGGATGCTGAAGCAAAAGTGTCTCATTGGCGAGGGCATAGATTCGTATCGTACCTGTTAGGTCTTGTCCAGGTGAGATTGCGCTGTGAAGTGTCTAGAATGGAAATGCCATTACACAAGATTTTGTTCAACAGAAAAGGATAAAGCTTAATAAGCAGCCAAGATATAAAGGAACAAGTTAAAAAGAGACAAGATTTTTAAAGTGGTTCGGCACGAAAATGCCTACGTCTACTGATTCTCTTTGGTAATCCACTTTATATGGGCAGTACAAGTTAAGAAAAGTATCGACGAAGGTGTTGGATGTTCCATGCCCTCTGGAACACCTCTCCGTCCACTGTTGACAAGATATAAGCTCCATTGTGGAGATCTTTATGAATTACATATGGTCCGTCCCAGATGGGATCTAGCGCTCCGGGGTGCGGGAAGATTCGCTTGAGGACAAGATCTCCTTCTTGTAAGCTGCGATGCTTGATTTTGGAGTTGTATTGTGTTGCCACCTTTTGCTTGTGAGCTGATGCTTTGTGTGCTGCATCATTTCATCTTTCTTCGATTAGATCCAAAGACATGTGGAGGAGTTCTTCGTTCTCTTCTGGGTTGTAGTGGATCCTACGGTAGGATGGCACTACAGTTTCAACTGGGAGCATGGCCTCCAATAAGTATGCCAAAGAGAAAGGAGTATGTACTGTTGATGTTCTGAAAGACGTGCGGTAGGCCCAAAGTGCCGTAGGAAGTTCATCCACCCAAGTGCCTTTTGACTTTTTAAGCTTCTTCTTGATTAGAGTTTTAAGAATTTTGTTGACAGCATCGAATTGTCCATTTGCCTGGGGATAAGCCACAGATGAGAAGCTTTTGTGAATTCCATGCTCTTGGCACCAGTCGGCGAGCTCCTCGCTGTCAAACTGAAGTCCATTGTCTGATATGATTTTGAGTGGAACCCCGTACCTGCATAGAACATTTTTGATCAAGAAGTTAATAACTTTTGCCGAAGATATTTTATTTAGAGGTTCCGCTTCCACCCATTTGGTGAAATAGTCGACTGCCACTATAGCATATTTGGCTCCACCTCGGCCCATCGGCAGTTCGCCAATCAAGTCAATTCCCCATACTGCAAAGGGCCAAGGGCTGGTCATTTGAGTAATCTCATTTGTCGGTAGTTGAGGAATCTTAGCAAATTTCTGACATCTGTCGCATCTTTTGACGAAGTCTAAGGCGTCTTTGTTTAAAGTGGGCCAGTAATATCCATATCGGAGCGTCTTCTTCGCCAGAGTCTGCCCACCAGTGTGATCTCTGCAGCTCCCTTGATGGACGTTGGATAAGATTTTCTTGGCTTCCCTTCCAGCAACACACCTAATAAGGGGTTAGAGAAACCACGTCGATAGAGGATGCCTTCTTGTATTGTGTAGCGGGAAGCTCTCCTCAAGATTTTCCTTACTTCGTTACGCTCGTTGGGTAATGTGCCATCTTGTAAGTATTTCCGGATAGGAGTCATCCAAGTTTCTTCTTCGATTGCAGCTATCAGATCTTCTTGTTCGAAACTTGGGGCTAGTTGTCTCGAGATGGCTACTGTTCCGGAAATGGTGCTGTTCTTCATGCTAGCTTGCTTTGCCAGCTCGTCGGCCCCTCGATTCTCTTCTCGAGGAATGTGTTTGATTAAATAGTGATCCAATTGATCGAGCAGCAGCTTGGTCTTCTTTAGATATGATGTGAGTCGTTCTCCTCGAGTCTCAAACTCTCCTAGTACTTGGTTTACGATAAGTTGAGAATCACTATGCAGACATAAAGAACTGACTCCAATTTCTAAGGCAAGTTCTAATCCTGCTATTACTGCTTCATATTCTGCATCGTTGTTGGTGGCAGCGAATTCCAATGTTAGGGCATAGTGCAGCTTCCTTCCCTTGGGGGTGATCATCACGATACCTGCTCCCGAGCCTTGTTCGTTTGACGCTCCATCTACAAAGAGATTCCACTTGATATCTTCCGTCATTTCAGATTGATCCTTACCTTCGTTGGTAGTGAATTCGGCAATGAAATCGGCCATGGCTTGTCCCTTGATGGCGGTGCGAGGATGGTAGGTGATGTCATATTGACTCAGTTCAATGCACCATTTAAGTAGTCGCCCAGAAGTGTCGGGGCGATGAAGTACCTGCCTTAGCGGTTGATCGGTTAAAACTCTGATGGAATGAGATTGGAAATAGTGTCGCAGTTTCCGTGACGTGATTAGCAAACAGTATGCTAGATTCTCAAGTTTAGGTTATCTGGCTTCTGCCCCTGTAAATCTCTTGCTTACAAAGTATACGGGCCGCTGTGCGCGGTTGTCTTCTCTCACCAAAGCGGCGCTTAGAGCATGGGACGATATAACAAGGTATAGGTATAGTTCTTCGCCTTCATTTGGAGTTGAGAGTACTGGTGGTCTCTGGAGGTGTTCGATTAGGTTAAGGAAGGCTGTCGAGCATTCGTCAGTCCATTCGAACTTTCCTTTGTCTTTCTTTAGAGCTTCGAAGAAAGGGATGCATTTGTCGGTTGCTTTAGAGATGAATCTGCTTAGGGCGGCCACCTTCCCGTTTAGGCTTTGCATCTCTCTTCGAGTGGATGGTATCTTAATATCTTGCAAATCCCGGACTTGTTCGGGGTTTGCTTCAATCCCCCTGGCATGGACGATGAATCCCAAGAACTTTTCCGACGATACTCCGAATGAGCACTTTAGAGGATTCAGCTTCATTCCATATTGGCGAAGTACATGAAACATCTCGTTCAGGTGGTTTATATGATTGTTGGCTTTCCTCGATTTTACCAGCATGTCATTCACATAAACTTCCATAGTTCGTCCTATTAGTTCCGCAAACATCTTGTGGACGAGGCGCTGATAAGTAGCTCCGGCGTTTTTAAGTCCAAAAGGCATTACTCTATAGCAGTACAATCCCCGGCCAGTGATGAAACTAGTGTGGTCTTAATCGGGGGTGTGCATAGGAATCTGGTTATTTCCTGAGTATGCGTCCATAAAAGATAAGAGTTCGTGCCCGGCTGTGCTGTCCACAAGTTGATCGATTCGGGGGAGTGGGAAACAATCCTTCGGGCAAGCGTCATATAAGTTGGAGAAGTCAATGCATGTTCGCCACTTCCCATTAGCCTTCTTTACCAGTACAGGGTTGGCGATCCATTCCGGGTAGATGGCTTCTCGTATGAAGTTATTGGCAAGTAGGTTCTTTACTTCTTCCTCGAGGGCTGCTGATCGTTCTGCCCCCATACTTCTCTTTTTCTACTTTACTGGCACTTTGGTAGGATCGATGTTCAGTACATGGCACGCTACGTATGGGGAGATTCCAGTCATATCAGCGTGCGTCCATGCAAATACATCCAGGCTGTGGCGGAGAAAATCGATGAGTTGATCCTTCAATTTTTCTTTTAGTCGAGATCCGATTTTCAATAGTCTACTTGAGTCATGTTTGTCTACAGATACAAGTTCCATAGCCTCTACAGGCTCGACGGTGGCCTCCTCCTCTTCGTCCCTGGGGTTTAATTCATTGAAAGGATCACTGGTATATCGAAGAGGAGGGGCTCTCTTTAGTTGCTATGCTTCCAAGCTTTTCATGCAGAGAGTAGTCTCTGCATTCTTCCCTTTATCCCTTCTGCGGTTATTGCGAAGTTCAGTTACATAGCAGTCTCGAGCAGCGTCTTGATCTTCCTCTACTTCTCCTATTCCATTGTCTGTTGGGAATTTCATCTTCAGGCACCACGGGGCCAGGACAATTTGGAAGTCGGACAAGGCTGGTCTTCCCAAAAAGGCGTTGTAGGCCGAGTGGTTTTCTATTAGCACAAATGTTTGTTTCCGCACAACAGAGCGGGGATGACTTCCTATTTCAACAAAGAGGTCCAGTTGCCCGAGGGGCATCTTCGCGTCTCCAGTGAAACCATGTAGCGGTTTGTTGCAGGGAGACACATCCTTCATCGATAGCTTCATTTTGTAGAAAGCATGCTTAAATAGGATATTTACTGAGCTTCAAGTGTCTACTAGAATTCGAAAAACTTTGGCTGGACCGAACCAGGCAGAGATGACCATAGAATCCATGTGAGGGTACTGCCTTCCTTCTAAGTCACGCTTACCGAATGTGATGTCATTGTTCTCTTTCCGCTTTGGGTGGCGTTCTTTTATAACGGAATTAACGCAGTCTTCATTGTTTCTAAGCGACTTTCCATATTTTTCCATCTCTGCCCAGCTTCTGTCGGCGATGTGTGGTCCTTATGATATGGTATGGACCACTATCTTCTCTTGACTAGAGCCGCTGGTGTTGCGATTTCCTCTGCCTACTTCCTGGGGTGATAGCCTCGGGCTTTCATTGGTAGGAGCTGGAGTCCTGTTCTGGCCTTTTACATAACGTTCCAGTCTCTTCCTTCTGATGTGTTCTTCAATTAAGTCCTGGAGATGATGGCATTCATTGGTATCATGCCCATGAGATTCGTGGAAACGGCAGAACTTTCCAGATTTAATTGCGTTATCTGGTTCCTTCTTGTGCGGGGGTGCGTCTGTATTTAACTTCGTCTTGCGTGGCCAGGAAGATGTTTTTGATTGTTTCATTCAAAGGAGTGTAAGTGTCAAATCTCGGTCCTGCCCGATATAGACGCTTTTCTCCCTTCTTGCCCCCAGTACTATCTCTGGAGTCATTTCTTCGAACGTACTTTGCTACTGCGGGTGTGTTGCCATGAGCTGCCTTAGCATGTTGCCCTGTCTTTCTTTCAATGGCAGCGTCTTCAAGTCTCATATACTTTCCGGCTTCATGGAAGAAATCGGGTAAGGTAGCTGGTTTTTCTTTCGTTAATCTTCTAGCAAACTTGGTATCTGGGTGTACGCCACTACAAAGAGCCATTAGGATAAGTTTCTCATCGGCATCTTAGACTGCAGCCGCTGCGGCGTTGAATCGGGTTAGATATTGTTGCACTGTCTCTCCGGGCTTCTGTTTGATATTAGATAGGGAGTAAGCGTCCTTGGGTTGTTCCACATGAATACGGAACTGGCTGATGAACTTTTCTTTCAGCATTTCCCATGAGCTGATGGATCCTTGGGGTAGATGGCAGAACCAGGAGGTAGCTAGATCTGCCAAGAATAGTGGGAAGCATTTACACAACACTCCTTCTGTTGCTCCGCTCATGAGCATATGCTGTGTGTATCTCTGCAAGTGTACAACGGGGTCAGAGGTTCCCTTGTAAGGCTCCATTGTTGGCATTTTCCATTCCCGGGGGGTGATGGCAGTTTCGATATTGCGAGTGAAGGGGCTGATTACCCTAGCGCCTACCCCCCCGATCCCTTTGGTCCCGTTGGACGCACTCTCTGAACAATCGCGCCATCCTTTCATCAGAACTTGGAGCGGATAGAAATGAGTTTGGTTCTTCTCTGTGGGATTGATTCCGTCCAGATGACCTGTAGGGATGGTATCGTCTATCACTCCTAACATTCTCCGGTGGCGGTCTTCGGTCTTCTGGGAGCATGCTGGGGTCAGCTACAATTGGCCCTTGCCTCGATTTTCCCTTGCTGGGCTCTGTCCTAAGCATTCCCTCGGGTCCAACTTCGGGTTGGACTCCAGCTCGGCCCCGTCCATTAGTGTTCCCATGGTAAGGTAGCATGACAGGCTCAGCCATATCCGACCCCTGCCTGGTACCTCCCCTGTTGGGTTCGGTTCCAAGTGTTTCCTCGGGTCGGAATTCGGGCTGAGTCTGGGCTCGGCTCCTACCATTGCTGTTTCTGTAGTTAGCCTCTTCGAAGAAGAAAGATCTTTGTCGCCTCCCAGATCCTCCAGATTGGGACTCACCCCATGATTCAGTGTTGCGGTTGGATTCTTCAGCATCCCTTAAGCGTGACATGAGTTGGTCCACCAAGGCTTCTTGTTGAGATGCAAAGCGGTTAGTTACTTCAGCCACAACCCTGTCCAGATCTGCCCTAGTAATTGGTTGTTCCGTGGCAGGGGCTGTCGGATTTGCCTGATTTCCATTTGCTGTTGGAACAGGACGATTCTCTTGATCTCTGATCACTGGATCTGGGATACTGCTAGTTGCGATGTTCTTTCCTTTGCTAGCATCTTTCCTCTGCCTAGGAGGCATGTTTTTCAAGCAATGAGCGATGCTGTTGGGAAGAAGGTTGAGTGGGAGAAGCTGAAGCTTCTAGCTCGAGTTATCAGTGAAAGCACCAAAAATGTTTGAACAAAAAATGGGCAAAACACCTCCAAGTCGTATGATTTAGTTGATTATATGTTGTTCTTAGTGATTTGGGTGATTTATACAAATATATAAAATAGATGGACTAAACTGTAAAAGACACACAGATTTATAGTGGTTCGGCCAGAATGTGCCTACGTCCACTTTATATGTTATTCTCCTTTTCTATTCAGATTACAAGTACAAAGCTTTGATTACAAGTATCTGAAAGTTGTTTGAAAGTTCTATCCGTGCTTGAGCTCTCAAACTTGTCTGCCATTGTTGTATCCCTACCCCTCTATTTACAGAGTGAGGCTGGGGGTAGGGGTCTTGGATGTATATAGCTGCTGGTGGGCCTGAGCTGATGCAATCTGGCCTGGCAAAGTTGGTCCGGAACGCCTTGATTCGGTGGGACTTGGTCCGGTGGTGAGTGATCCGGTGATGGTTGGCTAGAGTTTGATTCGGCTATGTATAGGAAGTGTGTTGGACCGGTAGTGCTTGAGAAAGGAGTTGGTTCGGTGGTGAGGGCGTAGCTTGGTCCGGTGGTGAGTGGTTCGGCAGTGCCTAGAGGTGAGTTGGTTCGGCAGTGCCTCGAGGTGAGTTGGTTCGGCAGTGCCTTAGGGGTGAGCTGGTTCGGTGGTATCTTCCTTCTTCTTGGTTCGGTGGTGGTGGAAATGCACCCAACAAAAACTATAATGTACATACATCAAATCAGTGTACACTAAACAATCATCAGTCTTGACAGTTATAACAAACTCTTCTCACAATTGATGATAAATATAAACTACCAATGCAGCGAAAATAAAATATATTTTAATACGTTCTAGAGGCATCCAGCTCGTCTCCTGAAGCTCCATATTCATAACTGAATATGAAAATATGCTAGATCTGACCTGAGCATTATAAGAAAATAACAGCGGATCAGTCTAGTGAACTAACGTAAGAAGCATACTTCAAATGGATTTTAAATGTTATAAAAACTTTCAAAATAAAGATATCTCATAAGATCATGCCACACATAAATAAGGATGTCCTTTTACCTTACGATAACCCAACCATTTCATAGGAAATCTTCTGATATTATAATAATTTCTAGGGTTTAAAGTAAATTATGAATATAGCTAGAATGCTAGCATCTCATGTTCGAGCATAGTTGGTCACAACTAAGTCTGCACGGCGCTCAATGGAAAATGGATTCTATACAATGATACAGCTATTGGAAAACTGCTTGCCATGGTACATATCTATAAAAATGTACCGAGGGCCTCACATGGACCTACTACCAACACATGACCGACCTATTCCTTATTGGATAGTACCAATATTTCATCACCTTGGTAGCTTTGCAATCTTTACTGAGAGCTCTCATGCACAACCAAATCCACACACACATATATATATAGAAGTATGATGACAATACCCTAACGGATGCGACCCATATAGCCCTGTTGTGTTTCTCCTATTTTAGTCATTCTCGGTTGGAGAGGCTTGAGGTTACGTTTTATCTTTTATATAACAACCCTATTTGGAATGCTAACACTTCCCTCCAGGCGATAATGCAATGCTAACACTCATCCATACAAGTTGTTCAGGATATGAACAAACCAAAGGCATTATTTCTACTCCATTTATTTTGGAATCACCCTCAAGATTAGTTGCAAGTAGACCTTGCACTTCAAAGAGCTCCGTCTTCAATCAGTCTTCAAGATATCTCCAATTTAAATACTTATGCTAGTTCGAAGTAATTTTCGAACGACATATCTGATCCTGGTCTCCCCAAATCGAAAACGATAGTTTTAAAAACTAGCTAACATTTGATAGTCGGTTATTTAACTATCAAATAAATAAACAATTCAAATGGAGATTTAATTCCATATGGAAACGACATTGGTTAAACAAATAGCGACCACTAAGCCTTTTTAATTAATCTTTTCATTAATTATAACAAGTTTGTAAATACTTTATTAAAATACTTTTACAAAGCTAAATCCAAAATTCCTCTCTACGCTTTTCAATACTTGAAAAATATCGATATACTTATCACAACCATATAAGTATCTTTTACAAATCTTAAGAAAGATTCCATTTTCTAATCACATTTATTTGGGTTAAAACAAATGTCGTTTAAAACGCTGATAATAATAAACCCAAAACACTTCCGTTTTGGAGTAAGTAAAATGGGTCAAGTGGAAATTAAACCATATATACTTACTACCACTTCCCAATTTCAAACAGTACTACCCTCGATTGACAATGAAATTGGACAAGCTAGAAAATTATCCTTACCTCGATATACAATCTTAATTCCCAAGATAGGGATGAGTTTTCATATCTCGGAATTTGATGTTAAGTATGAAAAGAACATTTCCATACCACTTAAGTTGAAATGATCGTTTATGGAGATCTGGACTCGTTCTTTTTATAAATCCAATTCTAAAAATTCAATTATAGGTTTCCTTAAATTTACAATTCCTTTCACAAAATATTTTTTATAAATTTATTTATAAATATCTAAAACATAATTATAGCCTCCTTTTAATAAATTCCCACATTTAGGTAACAACTTCTTTATAAACCCCTTTTGCACTATTTATAAAACTCTGTATAAAAGTTCTTCTATAAAATAGTCATTTATAAAACTCATTTTAATAGATCTCCAAATTTATTTGCAACTTTTTTTTATCAAACACCAAATTCATTTGTAAAACTTCTTTTATAAATTTCTAATAAAATTACAAAATCCCTTTTTAAAAAAGAAAATTCCAAAACTGAAACTCGTACACTTTCCATAACACGATCATTTTATATATTACCATAAACTCCCAACTATGATTTATTGCTTAATTTATCAAATGATAATATTTTTCCCTTTTAAAATATACCATTCATAAACATATTCCTTTATTTAAAAAATATCGCTTATAATCTCTCTTCAATTTATAAAATGCTAATTATAAATATGTTCTTTCATTTCAACATTTTATATACAATGTTTTCTAAATATTTATTCCAAAAACATGTCTATCTTCTTTTAAAGCAAAATAACTTCTAAATAAAAAGATAAACCCTTTTATTCCTTTAAAATAAACATTCCTTATAATAATAACTTTTCCATAAAGATAAACACTTTCCAAAATAATTTTAAACCATATGTGTTTATATATATACACAAACGTATATTAGAAAATAATAAATAAGGAAATTTGAAGGCAACAAAGAAGTTCAGAAATTATATTTTATTTTAATCGAAATATCAAAGAAAATCAAAAGTGCAGATTAAAAGTCACTTTTCAAATCGAAAATCATTTCCCAGTCAAAAAAGCCTCGATGAAATACTATATCTAGGCCAGTAATTACTGTAGCACAAAACTAATGCTATTACTACCTTCATTCCACTAAAAAGGTTTAACTTTTAACATATGTCGGTGTCACATCCTGTGGCCAAACAATCAAATTTTGTCATTTACAATCTATACAAAAGGTATATAACTGAAATAAAATCAACAGGAATATAACCACTATATCGAGAATTCTGGATTTCTCTACTAAAGTCCAATTTTTTTCAACTTAAATGTCAATCGCTTGTCAAAAGCAGGAACTTAACCATAAGTTCATTCAAACACAAACAATAAATTCTTATCTACCATATATCATAATGATTACCCAAAAAGTTGAGTTTAACTTACCAAAATTCTAACGAATGCTTAGGCGTTCCAGTTTGAACTAAAATTTCCCAAATTTTCACTTGCTCTAAATTCAACAAAACTTGTTCTATCATGTAGCTATCATTATTACGAGCGTAATGCAAAAGACCGCATATCGAATGGACCTCATATGAGAGAGATATACATTTTATAACATTCAAATTTTAAATAATATAATTTAAACACTAATTACTTTTTAAATTACTTAATTGCCCAAGCTAAAACTCTTCCCTCCCAGAATCCTTTTTCCCAAAATGGTCACGACCCATACAAGCTTCAAATCTACCAATGGAACCCTTCTCTCCTCCTTTTCTCTCTCGTTTCTACATGAAAACAAAATCGACCTTCGCTATCGAACTCCTCCACTCGAAACCAACCTCCTGACCCTACGCTTTCAAACTCGGCCCCCTTCAAGAATCGCGACCTAGACATATCCATCCACCGCTTCAAAATCACGCAACCCCAAAAGTATGACCACATCCTACCATACTCGGCCCGAAGATGCCTTAAGACGGGAGAAACCAGATGCCAACCTTGACAATGCCTAACTCCTCTCCTAGCTCACCAAAACCCGAACCCTAGTTTGCCAAGAACCTACTGCAAACTATCAAGCACCTTAAACTTCAACCATACACAACCGTACCGGCCTAGATCATAGATCTCCCCATTCTACACTTAAAGATATAAACTTTTCGTTTTAGTCAAGTATTTTATTCGTTTAGATATTTTTTAAGGTGAAGGCTTCTTAATTTCTTTGGGTTTAGGAAATTTTCAATGAAATAGTGAAAAGACGAAGGAGCAATATTGATTTTTCTATGTTTTGGGTAAGTTAAAGTGTTTTAAGTTTGGTTTATATCGAAATATTTGGTATTTCGTCACACGGAATTTCGTACATGTACAAATCATGAACAACAAAACAAAAATACGATCATGCATAAAAATTCGACATGATGTCAATGCAATAATAATATACATTAGTTATCTTACTCTGTGAAATCATAAAAAATACCATCATTTGCCGAAAAATTAACAAATGATAAATTTAAATATTTTCCAAATTAAAAATTATGGAAAAAAATCAAATAAATCAAATTAAAAATACGCCAATAAAATCGCTTCATTATAATAAAAATTAATTTTCTTATTATTTATTTGAACCATTTATTATTTCCAATAAATTTACATAATATATTCATCATTATTATTTATTAATTAAAAGTAGTTAAATAATGCCATTAAATCCACTTACTTAATATTTAATTCAAAATCCAAATATTTAAATCACTATTCAAATATTAAATTCACAATTCAAATATTAAATTCACAATTCAAATATTTAAATAATCCATATATTTATACCCAAGTTTTTAAACTTTAAAAACTAATTATTTCAATATTTAAAATTAATTAAATATAAAATCAAAAGACCAAATTTCGGGTTGTTACATATGGTATATGTTATGAGGGAGATTTGTGATACGATTGTGAATACGGACCGGAAAGAGACTGAGACGCAGGGTAGAAACCCCAGGTAAAACGAGTCTAGGATGCTAGATAGACGCTCTAGAATACATGATGAGAACCTGTGACATAGAAAGATATACAGGTATATTCCCCGACGAGAACCTGGGACATAGGAAGATGTTTGGGTAGATTGCATGACAACAACCTGGGACACTGGAAGATATTCCAATAGATTGTATAGCGAGAACATATGATACAGGAAGATGTATATGTAGATTATATGGTGAGAACCTCTTACACAAGAAGATGTCCAAGTAGATTGCATGATGACAAACAATAGGCTCCCTGGACGGGCAAGAGATCGGACCAAGAGTTAAGTTTGTACTAGTATGATATTGCTAGATATGTAATGTTGATTACGTGACAACATACAATGCGCTCCTTTGATGGGAAAGAGATCGAACGAGGGGATTAGTCGGTATTTGCACGATACAGCCAGATATGTGATTGTTGGATAAAGAGGATGCCAAAACATGTGGTGGCCGAATGACAAACTCATATAATGTTGACATAGACTAGAGTATAACTCACTCACCCGACTTTTGTCTAATCCACTCCTATATTTCCTTTTAATATATATACTTAGGTTATAGAGCTTGGATACGACACGGTATCAAAGACAGTGGTTCATTCGAGTATATTGGATATAATGAAGTTAAGTGTGTACCTGAATTTGACTTTATGCTTAGGGTTTGGATTATACCTGTATTTCTTAAGACTGTGTATATGACATTTCATATATGTTATGGTGATGTGACTATGTTATTGACTATGTATAATATTTAATTCAATCAGCTGTGAGACCCTAAAAGTAAATAGTATTAGTTAGAACTGTATGTGATATATGTCCACGACTATGACCTTATGTACATTTTATCTCACAATAATGACTTGTCTTTTCGATTCTCGGTTGCCGATGTCGATTCGGGTGTCAGATCTAAGTGTTGAAAAGGCGGATTGTTATAATACATGAGATGCTCTCAGCAATGCCTGTTTGTACCAAAAATGCGCACAACACTCTTCAGAAGTTTTTGAAGAGATAAAAATGAAGAATATAAATGTAAAATGTGGATTATCTAATAAAAACTTCAAAAACAGATATGTAAATGCACAGACACACAACAATTTAGAGTGGTTTGGCCTATTGCCTACGTCCACTATGAAGTTTGATGACTTTATTAATATTCTTTCGATGATTACAATCGATTGCAGCGGATTACAGAGAATTACAGTTGTGAATTCAAGTACAACAGCAATAATAAAGTGCAAAGTTGAATCCAGCAGAGTCTGAGTCAAAAGACCATTCTTCTATAGGCCCTGGGGATCTATTTATAGGCGTAGGAGGCTGATATTTCACCCAAATCTAGGGAGACTTCTTTTGGCAAGTGGGCCCACGCGATCGATTCCATGAAGTTTTGACTCGATCCGTGATCGATATGAACATAATTCATATCGATCAAGATTTTGTCCAATGGAGTCAAAACTTGGTGTGAACATTCTTTAGCTTGTACGTAAGCACCTGCAGAAACTTCATAGCATTTAGACTTGTGGATTGTGAGATATGATCGATACGAGTTGGTGTTCTTCGATGGGCTATCTTTTTCGATTCGATGGAATCGAATCGATCTATTCGAATCGATCAATGCACGTGCCCAGGTGGTGACGTGGTGCGCTCTCTTCGGATCGATCCACCTTTTATGCTGAGTTGACCGAGTCATCCCAAGGATTTCGCCTTGTTTGTATCGAAGATCGTTACCTCATTCGAATCGATGGAGATGGTTTAGTTCATATCGATGAAGGTGGCATAGTTCGTATCGATGGTTGTGGCTCTGTTTACATCGATAAAGGCCGCTCTTGTTTGTATCGATCAAAGTTGCTTCAACTTGATGGATACGAACAACCAATATTGTGATGGATACAAATAGATGGCGATGCTGCTTGGCTTGATGAATACGAATAGTGATTACTCACTGGATACAAAGTAGTGATTGTTTGACGGATGCGAACTAAGGTCGCCTGATGGATACGAACTATGGTCGCCTGATGGATACGAACTAAGGTTAACTGATGGAAATGGCCCTTCAGCTGATGGATATGAAGTGGCATGTCTTGATGGATACGAACAGATGTTTGCCGATGGATCTGAAGTAGGCAATAATTGATCGATACGAAGTGAGACTATCTGTTGATGGATATGAAATTAACCGATGCGAAATAATGGGTTATGACTTTGATCGAAATAATGGGTTATGACTTTGATCGATTCGAAATAATGGGTACGAATAAGTTGGCCTTCTTGACTCACATCGATCATATCTTGAACATATGAACTTGGATTGATTGAAATTTGAAACATTGGCTCTCATAGCTTCGCTTGTCATGTCTTGTCAATTATAGCTTGATCCGGACTTGGACAAAATTCATCGATATTCATGGTGAACCTGTGCATACTCGATATCCGAGATAAGCGATCCTTGGTTTTCAGTCAGTTCCTTGATATCTTGGCCTTGCCAAAAGGCGGGATAACATTTGCCCCCCAAAGTATGTCTTGTGGAAACATGACGTGCTTTGAAAAAATGCAACCTTCACTCTAAACAGTTATCATTTTTTCGTTGAAAGTTGTAATCTTTGATTGATTTCCTCAGTAATGTGAATTGCTGATTGTCAACTGTTTACCCTATACTGTTGAAACTGATTGCTGTATGATGGTGATTAGCTGTTTGTCATCGTAACGTTATTAGATGAGTATCCAATTCCTGTGGATGTTGAAAATTGAATATTAGTCCGACATATATGCATATATGTTAATCTGACTCTCGTTAACGTTGCATGTTCACGAGTCGTCAGTTTTCTCGTATCGAATTGCGTATCAATCCTCTCCTGAACTGATGTGAAATTTGAGTAGCAACAACGCTTGATTGTTGTTTTTGAATGTTCCTTCGTATCGTTCCTCTCCTGAATCGATGTAAAAGGTTGAAAGACAGTCTTCGTATCGATGAAGTTGTGAAGGACACGAACGAAGCAGTTGGTTCTTCATGCATTGTTCGTATCGATAGCTAATGATGGATGCGAACATCCAATTTGAATCGATGAATATGATCTTTTATGGGTTCCGTGTTGATGGGTATGAATAGGACAATTCATATCGATGGAGTCACATAGTTTCAGTGCACTCGGGTTGTTCCTTTCGTATCGATGAAGCTTGAGCTATTGGATATGAATAGCCACTTCGTATCGATGCGGTGATAGACCTGTTCCAACCAGTCATTTTGACCGGGAGGCAAAATGTTTCTCTCCTTCAATTTTGCTCCCATATAAAAGCGTTTTGGACATAGAAACATTTTCACTTTTTGCTTTTTTTTACTTTCTGCTTTCGCGTCGATAGGAAGACCGAGAATCAGAAATTGCCTTCGTCCCTAAATCAACACAGCACCTTAAACTCTCGAAGCTACACTTTAATTTAGATAATTAATTGAACACCTTGATCGCAATACGACGAGACTCGAGTCCTTGCCTTCCCGTTTGTCTTCGTGGCCAATTCTGGTGAAGTGGTGGCTGTGTATGGTCGGAAAGAGGTGGTTTAGGAGAGGACGACCTTCATGTGACTTTGGAGAAGAAGAAGGGTTGATGGTTCTGAAGGTCGCCTCCACACCGATCGAAGAAGAGCGACTCATATCGGTCCGGGTACATATCGATTAAACATAGTTGAATTTCGTATTGGATAAAGGAAAAGCTTCGTATCGATAGGAGGTGATAGAAGTTCGCATCGATTCAGATTGATCGATACGAAAGACTAACTATTCGATCGACACGAAAGATCAGGTGTGTTGACCGATGCGAAGGCGCTGCCCATGATCGATACGAATCGATAGTCTCAAGATCGATATGAAGTCACCGTGAACTAATCGATACGAAGCCGTCGGGCTTCGATCGATACGAAGACAGCATACACTGATCGATACGAAACCACCGAATGCCACTCGATTCGAACGAGACTTTATGTGGACGATCTGAACTTGCATTTTGATGGAAATGAACTCCATTCGAACACATGACTCCGACGAGCTTCATCCCTACATATCTACACTTAATTGTTGAACTGCATATTCGACTGCCCATCGAAGCTCGTTGATGGAACTACAACTTAATACGATTTTAATGAACTTTAACTTGGATCGATCGCTAATGTATGGATGGCCCGGTTATGATGGTCAGTGGTGACGATCACTCCAGCTGAATTTCCAAGTCTCGTCGTTTGCATATTTTTTCATACTCTATGGAATTTTTCAGGTAATATACAGCACTGCACAATACATTCACACACTTCACACTAGGGGATGCATGGGCTTATTGTCGTCTAATGATGATTTCTCATAAGTTAGTTAGTTATGGAACCTTTAAGCTTATAGCAACAGGAAGTTCAGAGTTCATCTCCTCCAATAATCGAGACACCGGCAATCACGGTCGAAGTCATAGATCCAGCCCCGGATGAGATACCAGGGGCTGTTTTTACCTGTTCCCTACCAGATTTTGTACCGTCCAATGTTTCCAAAGACATGTTAGCACGGATATGTTTGAGGCATGGTTTGTTACTGGATGACGTGCTATTGCCGGGTCCGAATGACAGACCGCACTATCCACCTGAAGGGTATACTGCATTCAACCGTCATGCGTGCGCAGCAGGGACACTTCCTCCATAACCAGTATATTAGGTAAGTGTTGTATTTCCTTGGGATCGCTCCAACTGTGACGACCCAGAATTTTGGACATTTGAAATCGAAATATTTAATTAATTTTAAATGTTTGAATGATAGTTTAACTTGAATTTCAAATATCAGAATGAATTTGGCAATTTAATTATTGAATCTAATTATAGAAATTTGGGTAAAATTTTAAATCTTCGATTTTGAGCCTGTTAAAAATAATTTGATCGCTTAGAAAATTTATATTGATAATACTAAAGATGATAGAAGCTTCAGAATTGAATTTGAAACTGTTTTATTCAGTTTTGAAAATTTATCGTTTAAAATCGATATTTGAAAATAGCCTTTCGAGGCACAGTTTCGGAATTCGATGAAACCAGTCCTATTGGATCTGTATATTGTGTTATTATCGGATTTCAATTTTCGTAGTGTTTGGAGTGATCGTTTGGCCGTACGATAAGCAAATGTGTTGAAATTTATATCTAAATTTAATTATATAACTAGTTCGAAAAGCTTTCTTCTCCATACGATCGAATTTGGACTCGAAACCTTTTCCATTGCGTTCGGAATGGGCGTATAACATTATGAACGCCTGGCGACACGCCTCAATTGGAGATCGAGATTTTGAAGTTGTGAAATTGATACAATTTGAATTTGAGTCTCAAAATTAAATATAATGCATATGTTTATTTTTATATAATTTCCTAAGACCAATTACATGTTTCATTATCTTAAACACTTGGCAAATTGAATGGGACATGCGTTCATTTGAATTAAAATATTGAGGTAAAAATAAATCTCGTTTAAAGAAAAAATAAAAAAAAATACGCAGAACCAAAATAGAGATCAGATTACTCTTCAAATCTGGAAAGAAAAAAAATGGCGACTAGAATCAATTAAATGTCGCGATCTTTTCCTCTCCTCTCTCAAGCCCTAATCCCTATTATCGTATAAACTAAATCACGAAAGAAAAAGGGGTATGGCATCACGACTTCGGAGTCGCGTTCGTGAAGGCTTCGCGACTTGAAGCATTGTGTCGCATGTGGGATGGGTCGCGATAGAGGAAGGCGATCGCAAGGGTTTGAATGCCTAGTTGGTTCGAAGTAGGTCTTTGATCGAGGCATCGGCATGGGGTCACTTTAGATTTCGCGAGTCAGGAGGCACCAGCGATGGAAGGTAGATCTGGAGCGGCGTGTGATGGTCAGTGGGTGGTGGCGTTAGGCGAAGCTACGTTGGAGTAGGAGTATGGAAAAGGGCAGGTAGTGGCTCGCGATGAGGCAATTTTTGGAAACCACGATCTGGTGGATGCAGCAAAGTCGAGGTAAAGCAAATTTCTTTTATTTATAAGTTTTATAAAAACATATGTATATATAGATTCAAAAGAAAACATTTACAGGAAAACAGAATAAAGTATATACAGTAAAGTATAAAATTGTTTGTTATTTTCAATATTTGCATATGTAAAACAGAAAAATAATAATATTCCAGTGAGATTTAAATGTTTTGAATTGTAAAGACAATGTAAAATTTAATTTTTGTTTAATTGAATCTAAAGAATCTTTGTCACGAAAAATATTCTAATAAAGAAAATTTAGTTTAAAAATCAAATTGTTAGTTAATTAAATTTATCAAATAGGAAGATTCAATTTGTTCGATAAGTTCGAATTTTTAATAAAAACCTTATGATGTTTGTTACAAGGTTTTAAATCGTGAAGAAATAGCTGGAATGGAAATGGATTGCATGCAAATTAAATGTGAGATCTTCTCACTCAATCAATTGTTATTTCTGATTTAATTTTAATAGTTAAATTTAAGATTGATTGATTGTGTGCTTGAATAATTAATTTATTATTAGTTATATTAGTTTAGACCCTATGCGTCGCGTAATAGCGGAGGTTATTATATTAAACCCATATACCGCGATATTTCACCTCGAAGTGGAATTGGTATTATATATGTATTTGGAGTTGTTGATTTCCCGCATTATATAGCGAATGAGACCCTATTGCGCCGCATAATAGCGGATAATATTTTATAAATCCCATATACCGTGATATTCCACCTTGAAGTGGAATGGGTATTTAATTATGTGCTAACATCTGTGGATGCAGGGAAAACAGGTTGGAGGGATCCAACTGGATTCCTCAAAATTTTAAATTATTTCGTATATTGTGTGTTGATTATTTTTAATCCGTGTGATTGTTTGTAATTGAAACCGTGAAGGCTGTAATTTAGCCAAATATATTTTTGGTATCGTAGGATACCAGAAATATGAAATTGGATTTTTGGAAACTAGAGTAGAAAAACCTAGACCGTTACAATTAAAGTATTAAAGTTGATTTTTATAATCCCATCGAATTAATTCCAAAAATATGGGAAAATATTTTAATAAAGGAATTTCGAGTAATAATGTTTAATGGATGAAGAAATTATTTAAGATACATATTTTAAATATTTGAAAGAGATAAAGAAATTTATTTCAAAAGGAAATAAATTTAGAAATTTAATTTGGAATTTAATTTAGAGTTGAAATTTATTTTAGATTTTGATTCGGGAATTAATTTAGGGTTGAAATTTATCTTAGGAATCGATTTGGAAATTTGGTTAGGTGTTTTGGAAATAATTTGGAAAATCAATTTGAAATTGATTTGATATAGGAAAATTAATTTGGGAAATTAAATTAGAAATTGATTTTGTGTTTGAAATAAATTGGAAATCAATTTGGTATTTGATTTGGTTTGAAGATGATATTTGGGAATCGATTTAAAATTCGTATATCAGTTGATATTTAGAAATGTAAATTCACAACGAGAAATTTGTAAAGAAAAGGGAAATTGTTTAAAAATAAATATTGGTTTATTTTTAAAGTGTGGAAAGGAATTTACAGATTTGCAATGTCAATTAAAATAAATCGAGAGGATTTATTAATTTATTTAAATGGACCATTTTGTAATGGAAAAGAAATTCTTCCCTGGAATGCCGAGTATATTTTTAAAATAGCTTTTGAATAAAATTAAAAGTTTTAGATTTGGTTTAAAATAATATTTTTGGAGAAATTAGTTTTGAAAATTGTTTTGAACCTTTAAAGTAAAAATATTTATTTAATTAATTATATAAGGGATTTTTTTAAAAAAATTTAAATTGATATTTGATTTAGGAAATAGGTATTTAAATATTTATACTCTATCTACTAATTTTATTCTAAAATTTGTTTTTGGACTTGAATTTTGTATGAGATATTAGTATAATATTTTTCATAACTAATATTCAAGCAAATATTCTAAAATAGTTTATTTAAAATGTTTCCAAGTATATTTTGAATAAGTATTTTTATATTATTTTAAAATATTTGAAATCGGCAGATTTTTAGTGGAAATGAATAAATATTGAAAATGTTTTCCGCGTAAGGAAAAAATTGATTTGAAATTTATTTTTCAAAGGATTGAAGTGTGAAATTTTATCTTGCGAAGATATATTGAAAATAATAATAATTGGGGAAAGATTATTTGAAGTCCTGTGACTGTTGTGAATAATGACTGATAGTTAAATAACCGACTATCAATATTGGCCTTAATCGGCATTTGAATTCGATGCGACCGGGAGTCGAATTCCAAATGGATATTCGAAACCCACATCGAACCTTTGTAATTGCGATGGATATTTTGTTTAAAAGATAAAAATGAAATTATTGTGAATTGTTTGAATCTGAATGAACATTTATTTTTAAAATAAGTGCTCGTTATTCAAATTAGCCGGGAAAGGACCTTGTGTCATAAAATCCATTACGAATAACGATACGACGAAATGGGATTGCATTTGAAGACGGTGTTGAAGACCGGATATTTTCGAAAGCGAAAGGATACCTGTCGAATGTCTCTGCACCGGGTTGCTCCGGTATAGGGATTTTATCACCCTTTGTGATGGGGATTCCGGACGTGATTAGTGAATATCCGGATTGCAAGGGCTTCTTTGGAAGTGCCTTCGATTCCGTTTGATCCTGGAACAGACTTGTATGGATGTGTGTCTGACGTTACACTTTGAGATGTAAGGCTGGTTTCTATCAAATACATTTCTGTTGGTGGCGGAAATTTATTCTCTTAGCTTAATACCCTTCTCTGAGACATACGAGCTCAGAGGTTATGTAGTTGATGGTTACTAGTGATACATTCCCAATTTGGTAATGTGGCATACGAAGTGCTGTTGATCATTTTTTGATCGAAGCACGGATTTTGTGAAAAGCGTAGCTTTGTGGACGATACTTCGTCGGACCTCACACCCCGGAATGGTCAAAACAACAAGGATGCGGCAAGGTTATAGGGGGTAGCTCCCCTTAGGGTATGTACATTTCCTTATGGATAGAAGTGGTATCATGGTATGGAGCCCAGATACTTAACTTACGTGAATATCGCAAATATATATTACTTTGTGATTGTTGTTGTTGAGGATCCTCGGATAAAGGTTGTTTACAACCGGGGGATGGCATACTCGTGTCAGTAGTTATCTATTTTTGCAAAGGTAACCCAGCCTTGTGTTGGCAGAGATCCGGTTAGGTTCTCGAGGCGTCTATCCAGAGGCGTACCAATGTGGCAATGGGAAGTTCCTTGGCCTGAACATTTTTTGGAAATCCAATTCCCAATACGAACCCAGTACGGTTTTAGTTGTATAACCTACCATTTACTTATGGTTGTCACCACTGTTTAGATGGTAGCTATAGTAGGCATAGTTCGGAATGTCCATGCCGGCTAAGATTAATATTATACTTTCGAAATATTTTCTGCACTATGCACTAATAATAATATCGAAAGGATTTTGCGTATTAAGCATGTTTGACTATCATAAGGAGAAATCTCCTCCAATTCTGCGTTTGCATTGTGTGTGTGGCGGGAGGCCTTATGGTAGTTTCATTTTCTAAAAAGCATTGCGGATTTCTTTTAAAATCTTTTGTTTTCCTTTTATTAAAGAATAACTGTTACTGACCTGGAGTTTATTGTTCCTTTTCTAAACTCTGGGTGCCCATAATTTTCCACACGGGCAGCCTAGAGTCAGGTTTCAGTTATCTGGGAGCGAAGTCAGAAAGAAGTTGCTGTGGAGATCAGAATTTGAAGCTGGATGGCGAGACGTATCTTTTTACTATGTAGTGTCCATTACGTATGGTTAGTGCAAATCAGTTTTCATATAGTCAAGTTATAATAACTGTCAGTGATGTATGGTGTCGTTGTAAACTCTGATGTTGCATTGTATTAATAGTGATTCTTTGTTTTTAAGATTATTCATTTATCTTTTATATATTGTTCCGCTGCGAAATGTGAGATTCTGTTATTGTTTCTGTTTTTCTTCTACCTTCTTCTTTAACCCTAACGGTTCGGTTTTCCGGCATTCGACTGTATGACATTTGATACAGTGGACGTATAAATGTCGAATTTCGAGTGTCGTAAAATTGGGTCGTTATAATTTGGTATCAGAGCATTTGGTTAAGCGACAACCTTGGCTCTGTTGGGTGTTACTCATTAGAGATATAGTCAGTCGTACTCTAGAATGAGTTTGAGTGTAATAATAGATATGAGCGCGTATTTGTTAGTGAATATAAATTGTTTTATATTGTGTTGACTTATCGGTTGATTGTTATAAATTCTGGTCGGTGCAGTTTGGCCAACCGTTATCGGTAGGGGTTTCTTAACTTTTAAACAAGATAAACCGACACAGTATTGTTTTAAAATAGGGTAAATGAAATAATTTTACCCAAAACTATTTTCATATATAAAAGAAATAAATTTTCTGTGAATTATTATAATATATGGTTGCTTGGTTGTTAGGAAGCGATAATATTAGATTATTATCATCGTTGTATGAGAAATTGAAATCAAAACCAAAAGCTAAGAAAATAAAAATACAAATGAGATTTGTAACTGTAAATTTTAAATGTAATTTATAATTTGTAATAAAATTCATTAATGGAATGAAATTGGTAATGTAAATGTATAAATGGGTTTTATAAATTGAAATGAGATTTGACTTGGATCAAGTTGAATAAAAATCCAAACTTGGGGAAAAAGAAAATTAAATGGATTGAATTC
Source organism: Allium cepa (assembly GCA_030765085.1). Lineage (NCBI taxonomy): Eukaryota > Viridiplantae > Streptophyta > Magnoliopsida > Asparagales > Amaryllidaceae > Allium > Allium cepa. The sequence goes on along the minus strand of CM060941.1, from coordinate 291,470,282 downwards.
AAGTAAACTAATATGATAATTAATCAATTCATGAAATAGGAAAGTTGAATTAGTTAAATCAAAACTTGAAATGTGAGTTAAATTTGCAGATAAATTCAAATAGAAATAAATTGAAATTTTCCTAGTTATTGATAAAATAAATCTGAGATGAATTGAGAAAGGAAAGTTGAAATTTAAATGGATAAGTGAGTAAAACTAATTTAATTAAATTAGTAGATGAAATGAATTTGATAAATGAAAATCAAATCAAGGATTTAAATTGGGAAGTGTTACAAGAAAAAAATAAATAAATAAATTTGAGTTTTGAATTGAAATAACTTAAGTAAATATTGGATCAAATGGAGCTAAATGTTAATAAAGGAATTAAAATTTGTTAGTGAAACTAACTAAAAGAATGACAAGTTTAATATGGTTCGAAATGAATGGAATTCAATATTTATAAGCAAAAGGTAAAATGAATTCATATGGAATTTGGAATCGAGTTTAAATATAAGTGATTATAAACCAAAGTGGTGAATTGGAAATAAATATAAGAAGTATATAGAATAATTATCTTGAACTTAAAATAAATGGTAAAATTCTTAAGTAAAATTTAGAGTTGGGAAATATTCTAAATTATTAAATGGAGGATAAACTGGAAATTTTGAAATGGTTTTAATTAAAATGAATGTGAATATGGAATGCAAAATGAATTGAACGGAATCAATTGGAAATGAAATAAAATAAAGAGTAAATTGAGTTTGTATCAATTTAAATTAATTATAAACTAGATTGGATATTCTATTAAGTGAATATCGTCGAAATTTGCATAGAAATGGTTGTCGTTTAACGCAAACATGATTGCATAAAATCCTATGAGTTAATAAAACCCAACAAAATTGATTTTTGAATCAATTGAAATAGATATGAGTTCATTTCGCTTAAAAATAAATTGAATGAAAGAAAGCGAGTTATAAATCACTTGAATTGAATAGAAATGGTATGTGAATTGATTGTAAGCAATTAAATTTGTATCGGAACCATATAAACTGCTTATGGTAACTATTTTGAATGTATTGTTTGTGAAAACTATGTGTTTACTATTGGAAATAAGTGAAATGTGAATAAATTTTCTATATATGTCACTTATGTGTTTAAATTGAGTAAATACAGGTACAGGAGGGCCGGTGGCTGGATTTGGTCATGCTAAAATGCTAATAATAAACCGCTTTGGTTAAAAAATACTAATAAGGTACGCTTACGCAATAAAAATAGGAAATATGAACTGTTTTTGTTTTTCCGACTGGGTGGGTTGATGTACATATATTTATATCTTTTGTCAAATTGCAAAAACTCCTCCGCACAAAGGAGACTATGCCAAAAAAATTCGAAAATTTTGGGAGTTAGAAAATTTTTGAAATTTTTTTTGTTAGCGACAAACGATTTCAACTTGGAAATTGAGGTAAATCAGTGAATGAAACTGAATTAAAATAATAATATGAATCAGCTATAATTGAAAGATAAAATTCAATATTCATAGTAGAAGATAAATTGAATTCAAATAGAATTGTAGTGTAAATTGAATTAAAATAAAATTGAAAATGCAAGATTGAATGAAAATGGATATGTAACTTCAATAGTGAAGTAAAAATGGTACAAGAAGCATACATATTGAAAATTTTGTAATGAAAGGTGCAAAATGATATTTGAACATTGTAATTGGATATTATGGATATCAGGATATACAGGTGTATTAAAGGAAATGGAATTGGGATTTTGATTTTAAAGATAAAATTGAATTGCTCGACAAAATGGTATGTATTTCAATTTCAGTATGAAATTTGGTGATTTTCTTGTCCAGCCGCTTGACGTTTTGTTTTCTTTTGGTATTTGAGGGCCCGTGGTGCCATTTTTGTAGTCGTACCGAGCTAGCCGCGCAAAAGGAGACGTTGGCGAAATTTTTTGAAAATTTAGGGAGTAAGAAAAATTTTGAGAAAATTTTGAAATTTGAATTGTTGAGAAAACAATGTTGTTTGGAACTTATAATTGAACTTGGAAAGTTAGTTGAAATGAATCTTTAATAAAAAGATTTGGGTTGATAAATTGATAAAACTGTTAGGGTTGGAAAATATTACACGGGTTAAGGATCATTCTTCTTAAGTAGAAATTTCGGGACGAAATTCTTTTAAGGGGAGAAGGATGTGACGACCCAGAATTTTGGACATTTGAAATCGAAATATTTAATTAATTTTAAATGTTTGAATGATAGTTTGACTTGAATTTCAAATATCAGAATGAATTTGGCAATTTAATTATTGAATCTAATTATAGAAATTTGGGTAAAATTTTAAATCTTCAATTTTGAGCCTGTTAAAAATAATTTGATCGCTTAGAAAATTTATATTGATAATACTAAAGATGATAGAAGCTTCAGAATTGAATTTGAAACTGTTTTATTCAGTTTTGAAAATTTATCGTTTAAAATCGATATTTGAAAATAGCCTTCCGAGGCACAGTCTCGGAATTCAATGAAACCTGTTCTATTGGATCCGTAATATTGTGTTATTATCGGATTTCAATTTTCGTAGTGTTTGGAGCGATCGTTTGGTCGTACAATAAGCAAATGTGTTGAAATTTATATTGAAATTTAATTATATAACTAGTTCGAAAAGCTTTCTTCTCCATCCGATCGAATTTGGACTCGGAACCTTTTCCATTGCGTTCGGAATGGGCGTATAACATTATGAATGCTTGGCGACAGCCTCAATTGGAGATCGAGATTTTGAAGTAGCGAAATTGATACAATTTGAATTTGAGTCTCAAAATTAAATATAATACATATGTTTATTTTAATATAATTTCCTAAGACCAATTACATGTTTCATTATCTTAAACACTTGGAAAATTGAATGGGACACGCGTTCATTTGAATTAAAATATTGAGGTAAAAATATATCTCGTTTGAAGAAAAAAAAAATACGCAGAACCAAAATAGAGATCAGATTCCTCTTCAAAACACGAAAGAAGTAAAATGGCTACTGGAATCAATTAAATGTCGCGATCTTTTCCTCTCCTCTCTCAATCCCTACCCCCATTATCGTATAAACTAAATCACGAAAGAAAAAGGGGTATGGCATCGCGACTTCGGAGCTCGCGTTCGTGAAGGCTTCACGACCTGAAGCATTGTGTCTCATGTGGGATGGGTCGCGATTGAGGCAGGCGATCGCAAGGGTTTGGATGCCTAGTTGGTTGGAAGTAGGTCTTCGATCGAGGCATCGGCATGGGGTCACTTTGGATTTCGAGAGTCAGGAGGCACCAGCGATGGAAGGTAGATCTGGAGCGGCGTGTGATGGTCAGTGGGTGGTGGCGTTAGGCGAAGCTACGTTGGAGTAGGAGTATGGCAAAGGGCAGGGAGTGGCTCGCGATGAGGCAATTTTCGAAAACCACGATCTGGTGGATGCAACAAAGTCGAGGTAAAGCAAATTTCTTTTATTTATAAATTTTATAAAAACATATGTATATATAGATTCAAAAGAAAACATTTACAGGAAAACAGAATAAAGTATATACAGTAAAGTATAAAATTGTTTGTTACTTTCAATATTTGCATATGTAAAACAGAAAAATAATAATATTCCAGTGAGATTTAAGTGTTTTGAATTGTAAAGACAATGTAAAATTTAATTTTTGTTTAATTGAATCTAAAGAATCTTTGTCACTAAAAATATTCTAATAAAGAAAATTTAGTTTAAAAATCAAATTGTTAGTTAATTAAATTTATCAAATAGTAAGATTCAATTTGTTCGATAAATTCGAATATTAATAAAAACCTTATGATGTTTGTTTCAAGGTTTTAAATCGTGAAGAAATAGCTGGAATGGAAATGGATTGCATGCAAATTAAAGGTGAGATCTTATCACTCAATCAATTGTTTTTTCTGATTTAATTTTAATAGTTAAATTTAAAATTGATTGATTGTGTGCTTGAATAATTAATTTATTATTAGTTATATTAGTTTAGACCCTATGCGCCGCATAATAGCGGAGGTTATTATATTAAACCCATATACCGCGATATTTCACCTCGAAGTGGAATTGGTATTATATATGTATTTGGAGTTGTTGATTTCCCGCATTATATAGCGGATGAGACCCTATTGCGACGCATAATAGCGGATAATATTTTATAAATCCCATATACCGCGATATTCCACCTTGAAGTGGAATGGGTATTTAATTATGTGCTAACGTCTGTGGATGCATGGAAAACAGGTTGGAGGGATCCAACTGGATTCCTCAAAATTTTAAATTGTTTCGTATGTTGTGTGTCGATTATTTTTAATCCGTGTGATTATTTGTGATTGAAACCGTGAAGGCTATAATTTAGCCAAATATATTTCTGGTATCGTAGGATACCAGAAATACGAAATTGGATTTTTGGAAATTAGAGTAGAAAAGCCTAGACCGTTACAATTAAAGTATTAAAGTTGATTTTTATAATCCCATCGAATTAATTCCAAAAATATGGGAAATATTTTAATAAAGGAATTTCGAGTAATATTGTTTAATGGTTGAAGAAATTATTTAAGATACATATTTTAAATATTTGAAAGAGATAAAGAAATTTATTTCAAAAGGAAATAAATTTAGAAATTTAATTTGGAATTTAATTTAGAGTTGAAATTTATTTTAGATATCGATTCGGAAATTAATTTAGGGTTGAAATTTACCTTAGGAATCGATTTGGGAATTTGGTTAGGTGTTTTGGAAATAACTTGGAAAATCAATTTGAAATTGATTTGATATTGGAAAATTAAATTGGGAAATCAAATTGGAATTTGATTTTGTGTTTGAAATAAATTGGAAATCAATCTGGGATTTGATTTGGTTTGAAGATGATATTTGGGAATCGATTTAAAATTCGTATATCAGTTGATATTTGGAAATGTAAATTCACAACGGGAAATTTGTAAAGAAAAGGGAAATTGTTTAAAAATAAATATTGGTTTATTTTTAAAGTGTGGAAAGGAATTTACAGATTTGTAATGTAAATTAAAATAAATCAAGAGGATTTATTAATTTACTTGAATGGACTATTTTGTAATGGAAAAGAAATTCTTCCCTGGAATGCCGAGTATATTTTTAAAATAGCTTTTGAATAAAATTAAAAGTTCTAGATTTGGTTTAAAATAATATTTTTAGAGAAATTAGTTTTGAAATTTTTTTTAAACCTTCAAAGTAAAATAAATTATTTAATTAATTATATAAGGGATTTAAAAAAAAATTAAATCGATATTGATTTAGGAAATAGGTATTTAAATATTTATACTCTATCTACTAATTCTATTTTAAAATTTGTTTTTGGACTTGAACTTTGTATGAGATATTAGTATAATATTTTTCATAACTAATACTTAAGCAAATATTGTAAAATAGTTTATTTTAATTGTTTCTTAGTATATTTTGAATAAGTATTTTTTTATTATTTTAAAATATTTGAAATCGGCAGATTTTCAGTGGAAATGAATAAATATTGAAAATGTTTTCCGTGTAAGGAAAAAATTGATTTGAAATTTATTTTTCAAAGGATTGAAGTGTGAAATTTTATCTTGTGAAGATACACTGAAAATAATAATAATTGGGGAAAGATTATTTGAAGTCCAGTGACTGTTGTGAATAATGATTGATAGTTAAATAACCGACTATCAATGTTGGCCTTAATCGGCATTTGAATTTCAATGCGACCGGGAGTCGAATTCCAAATGGATATTTGAAACCCACATCAAACCTTTGTGATTGTGATGGATCTTTTGTTTAAAAGATCAAAATGAAATTATTGTGAATTGTTTGAATCTGAATGAACACTTATTTTTAAAATAAGCGCTCGTTATTCGGATTAGTGGGGAGAGGACCTTGTGTCATAAAACTCAATCCGAATAACGATACGAAGAAATGGGATTGCATTTGAAGATGGTGTTGAAGACCAGGTATTTTCTAAAGCGAAAGGATACCTGTCGAATGTCTCTGCACCGGGTTGCTCCGTTATAGAGATTTTATCACCCTTTGTGATGGGGATTCCGGACGTGATTAGTGAATATCCGGATTGCAAGGGCTTCTTTGGAAGTGCCTTCTTTTCCGTTCGATCCCGGAACGGACTTGTATGGATGTGTGTCTGACGTTACACTTTGAGATGTAAGGCTGGTTTCTATCGAATACATTTCTGTTGGTGGCGGAGAATTTATTCTCTTAGCTTAACACCCTTCGTTGAGACATACGAGCTCAGAGGTTATGTAGTTGATGGTTACTAGTGATACATTCCCAATTTGGTAATGTGGCATACGAAGTGCTGCTGATCATTTGTTGATTGAAGCACGGCTTTTGTGAAAAGCGTAGCTTTGTGGACGAGACTTCGTCGGACCTCACACCCCGGAATGGTCAAAACAGGAAGGATGCGGCAAGGTTATAGGGGGCAGCGCCCCTTAGGGTATGTACATTTCCTTCTGGATTGAAGTGGTATCATGGTATGGAGCCCAGATACTTAACTTATGTGAATATAGCAAATATATATTACTTTGTGATTGTTGTTGTTGAGGATTCTCAGATAAAGGTTGTTTACAACCGAGGAATGGCATACTCGTGTCAGTAGTTACCTATTTTTGCAGAGGTAACCCGGCCTTGTGTTGGCAGAGATCCGGTTAGGTTCTCGGGGCATCCATCCAGAGGCGTACCCATGTGGCAATGGGAAGTTCCTTTGTCTGACCATTTGTAGGAAATCCAATTCCCAATGCGAACCCTGTACAGTTTTAATTGTATAACTTGCCATTTACTATGGTGGTCACCATTGTTTAGATGGTAGCTATAGTAGGCATAGTTCGGAATGTCTATGCTGGCTAAGATTAATACTATACTTTCGAAATGTTTTCTGCACTATGCACTAATAATAATATCGAAAGGATTTTACGTATTAAGCATGTTTGACTATCATAAGGAGAAATCTCCTCCAATTCTGCGTTTGCATTGTGTGTGTGGCGGGAGGCCTTATGGTAGTTTCATTTTCTAAAAAGCATTGCGGATTTCTTTTAAAATCTTTTGTTTTCCTTTTATTAAAGAATAACTGTTTTTAAGATCTCACACCAGTCCCATGACTGACCTGGAGTTTATTGTTCCTTTTCTAAACTCTGGGTGCCCATAATTTTCCACACGGGCAGCCTAGAGTCAGGTTTCAGTTATCCGGGAGCGAAGTCAGAAAAGAGTTGTTGTGGAGATCAGAAGTTGAAGCTGGATGGCAAGACGTATCTTTTTACTATGTAGTGTATGTTGCGTATGGTTAGTGCAAATCAGTTTTCATATAGTCAAGTTATAATAACTGTCAGTCATGTATGGTGTCGTTGTAAACTCTGATGTTGTATCGTATTAATAGTGATTCTTTGATTTTAAGATTATTCATTTATCTATTATATATTGTTCCGCTGCAAAATGTGAGATTCTGTTATTGTTTCTGTTTTTCTTCTACCTTCTTCTTCTTTAACCCTAACGATTCGGTTTTCTGGCATTCGACTGTGCGACATTTGATACAGTGGACATATAGATGTCTACTTTCGGGCGTCGTAAAATCGGTTCGTTACACCATCTCAGCTACACCCCAACGGATATGCGTTGCTGAACAGCTTGTTCATCGTGTTCATAGAGCATCTCTTTCGACCACCAATCCCAATTGAGATTAGAGATCTGTTCAATATTAAGAGCCGGGGAGATAGCCTTTCTTTTACATTTTTGAAAGCGGTCGGAAATTGCCAAATGGTAACGGGGTCTTAGACTAGGCTAAGTTATTTCAAAACGGAATGGTTCTATGTTCGACGCCCCCCGAATTTGCCAGTTGATGGTTAGCCAGACGTAAATACCGTAATTTTCTCAAGTAGCTAATAATATAATCACAACTGATGTCCAACTTATATCTATCTTTCTTTACAGCTGTAATTCAACGACCCAAAGGTGTGCATTTTAGAGAGATGGTTCGGGTCCTCCAAGAAGTTCCGAGCGAAGAGAGGAACATTGACTCGGTTCTGATGGATAGGAATCTAAGGATCGTCGGACTGATTGAACGACGCTAGAGTATAAGACACTAAGGTCCATCTCGAAGAAACGAGCCAAGCGTAAGATGCCCAGAATTTTTATAACCGAAGCGGCTAATTCAGAGAGAACACCCACTGATGGCAAATTTTTGGCTAGGCCATCGGATGCAGTTAAGGGTTCCAAAAGAAAGAGAAAAGGCAAGGTTTCTGCTTTTAAGCGTCCTAAATCCGATAGAAGGAAATATGTGGTTGTATCTTTGCCCATTCCTAGGATTATATTTCAGAGGCTCCTCCTTTACATGAGGAAAATCCTTTTGAAGGACTAGCCGATATTCCGATTCTGGATTATGTGCCATTCCAACATGATGCCGGGTTAGAGGAGTTTTAGCAATCTTTTGGCTTAAGCATGTCTCCTTCAGCTAGTGAGGCTGACATTTTCGGTTGGTCGGGCGGGTTGCACATGCATACACACTTCACGACACCACACAATTCCTGACCGTAAGTTGATCACTTCGGGAGATTATTAACTTTGTTCTTCTTTTGCTTTATAGATACAATGTCTGGTCGAGACTCGATGCTAAGTAGTCTTCGAAAAGCTCGCGGATCTTCTACATATTATGAGCAGTGCAGAAGAGAGGCGGATAGGGATTATGACCGTGGGTACTCCAATCAGAAGTGGTATGATAGAGACAGGGAGTACAGGCACCGATCTCGATCTCGTTCTCCTCCTAGAAACCCTATACAACCTCCCGTTTATGTCTCACGTCCTTCGGAAACTTCATGGCACAAGCCGCCTTCTCATGTTCCCAGGCCTGAATCTCAATACCACAAAACTAAAATAACGGCCCACATAATTATAGAGCAGGTCCTTGCTGAGCCTTTGGGGGAAGAAGCGATTAAATTTACTCAATTAAAGAAAGATTTTCCTGACGTCTGCTTTGACGGTTACATTTTTCCCCCGCACCTGAAGAGAATTCCAGTAGAGGCTGAGAACACAGTGCATGACTGGCTTGGCTCGAAAAATATTCAAAACATCTCTATAATGCTGGGAGCCAGTTGGTGGAGGAAGAGAAGGCAGTGTATCTGGGTGAATCCTTCGATGAGTTCGAGCTAGAGAATCGCTTGCTGACCGAAGAAAAAAGGAAGGTTCTCCATGAGTCAATGATCTCACATGAAAGGGAGAAGCTCAGCACCCAGCACCAGGAGATTGGTGAAGGCTCAGGTGTCGAGCATCACGCTACAAGCCTTGAGATTACTACTCCACCTCCATTTGAGCCTACACCAGCGGTTTAGCCACAGTCTATCCCGGCTTATAATCTAGAACAGTCGCAACTATCCCCTATTAAGGAGCACACTTCCGAAGCTGCTCAGCCATCCGTAAGCCAAACTGAGGAAGGTACTCTGAACAAATCTTATGCGCGTTCGAAATAAGGAACTTGCCTTAAAGCTTTTGCTAACAATTTCTCTTCTTCTTTGTTTAGTGACCGGAGTTACATTGGTAGCGCCTCCTGCAACCCAAGAATTGCATCAAGCGTAGGAGGCCATTATTACTGAAGCAACCACTACGACAACGACTGCGTCGATTGAAGGAATGCAGGGGAGCTCGCTTTCTTTCGACGAGTAGATGAAGAATGAGCCCCTAGGTCGACACAGTGATCCCTTTGCGGACTTACCATTTGTCATCAGTGGACTCGCGCCCACTTCTAGTTCTTCAACGCAGACCACCCCTGTCACCAGCGAATCCCAATCTATTCGCAAAGAAGAAATACTGGCTGAGATCAATGCTGAATTGGAGGCAGTGGTGCATGGTGGTAGCTTGGGAGGTGGAATGGCGCCGCCTGGTCCGACTCCGTTAAGAATGATATCACCTAGTGGTACAATCATTGATACCAGTGTGCCCATTCCGCCCCCTGTAGTAGATCCAACTCCTCCGACCCCTCTTGCAGGAAGCATTCCCGTATATTCAAGTTCAAAGGAGGATGTTGAAATCGTGCTTTCGTCTGGAGACCATCCGCCAAAGGACAAATCTCAAAGCGAAAAATCATTAGCGGCTCTAAGGGATCCACATCGAAGAGGAAACCGAAGAAGAAAAGGGAGTAGATAGGCCTCTGCGGTACATTTTTGGTAGATAGGAACTTGTTTTTGCTTTCCTTTTGTAGGTCGTTTATAGATGCGGGTTCAGCTCGTGCTAGTAGGAATTTTTGAAAAACTTGTATATGAATCTTCGCTTACAATTAGTTAAAATGGAATTTTGCTTTTGTCTTTGAATCTACTACCGTCTCTTATGCTTAAGTTTTACAGTATTCGAATTTTAGTCCAATGCATTTGTGGAGTTTCAACCTTTGAGTTGAATTTGTTTTTATTTGTTAATTCTGGAAATCATGAACACGAGTCGTAATTGGAGATCGAGTTGGACTTTGACGTAGCACTGCTTCGATTAGGGAGCAACACTTAAGTCCTGCCCCAAGTTTGGAGGATCAGCTGTAAAGATCGACAGCGATCGCACTTTGCCTTTATTTCTTCGGGCTTAACATCGTCGAACCAATGCTAAAATAGGTGAGAATCGAGTGGTTGAATCACACTCGCTCACCAAGTAATGATCATGCCCATACTCCAGGGGCATGCATTTGAACTTCGGCGGTCAATCACGCCTATTGAAGTTTTAAGTGAACGTCCACGCTCTGGGGACTTAAGTTAGTTTATGAGTGGTCGTTCTCACTCGAGTTGTGTTTATACTCTGACCGCACTCTGGGACTCAAAGTTATTTGCAAATCGATAATCTGGTTCGCACTTTGGGAATCCGAAGATAATCGACGTTTGTAATTCAGTTCGTGTTTATACTCCAACTCGCACTCTGGGAATTCGGAGTTGGTGTTTATACTCCGATTCGCACTCCGGGAACCTAGAGTTGATGTTTATACTCCAATTCACACTCTGGGAATTTGGAGTTGGCCGAAGATAGTCAATCACATCTGTTTAAGCTTGTAGAACTTCGTTCACACTCTAGGAACGATGGATTTATCAGGATCGTGGATGGTTGGTTCACATCCACCCCGAGTTAACAAGCGAGCTCGTTAAATGGATGGATCCATCCTCCTCAAACATGGCCAGGATACGGTTGAAGTCATTAGGCGGATGGGTCCACACTCTCTAGAACTGTATTTATGAGTTTATGCTCCAACTCGCACTCTGGGAGTTTGGACTTAGAGAAAGGATTGTCGTGTATCGATCCTTATTTGGCCCTAGTGTAATGACTTGTTCCCGAGCTTGGGTTTCACATAGTGAGTGGTCGGTCGTACCGCAGTCACTCCCTATTTGAATAAATTCCAGCGTATGATGGAATTTAGCTCTCCGTGCATCGTGATGTTGTACGTCATATTCAATAAATCATAGCTCTAGCTCGAAGAGATGGCATTTTATTGCTGAAATGAGAAAATATGCCAGAGTCAGTTGCCTTATTACAAATTCACATTTCGAAATGCAGAAATAAATTACAAATAATAGAATGAACTAAATAAATAAAGCCTGTCATGTATAGTAGCGACGGAGAATTTCGTTGTTCCAGGCTCTTGTCAAAGTAAGACCGTCAACGGTCGACAACATGAATGTGTTCGAGTTTTTGTGTAGTCACATACGGTCCTTCCCAATTTGGTTTCATGTGTGAAGGAATCAGATAGATTCTCTTGAGGACGAGATCGTCGAGTTCAAAGGTTTGTGGTCGGACCTTAGCATTATATAATTGGGCGACTTGACTTCGATATGCGGCTGCCCTCAAATCAACCTCTTCACGCTTCTCATCTAACAGATCCAAAGATTCAGCAAGTAATATAGCATTCGTTTTTGGGTCATAGTAAGTCACGCGATGAGAAGGTACTTCCATCTCGAATGGAGTAACTGCTTCTGAGCCATAAGTTAGAGAAAATGGAGTGTGTCCGATCGCGGACTTGTAGGTCGTTCGGTAAGCCCATAAAGCCATAGGAAGTTCATCAACCCACTTGCCCCCGGCCTTTTCCAATCGTTTCTTCAAAACAGACTTGATAACCTTATTAACAGCTTCAACTTGGCCATTCGCTTGAGGGTGTGCAAGTGCAGAGAATTTCTTGTGGATATGGAATCGATGATAGAAATCCTTGAACTCAACACTGTCGAACTGGGCTCCGTTATCAGCAATGATGGTGTGCGGGAGACCAAATCGGCAGATAATGTTGCAAACTACAAAGTTGATCACCTTCTTCATTGTGATTGTCGCAAGAGGTTCAGCCTCAGCCCACTTGGTAAAGTAATCGACCGCAACGATGACGTACTTCACGCCACCTTTGGCCATAGATAAAGAGCCAATGATATCAATGCCCCATACTACAAATGGCCATGGACTGACCATTTGGATTATCTCAGTTGGTGGGGCTCTAGGAATTCAAGCATGTTTCTGGCATTTACCACATTTCCTGACGTAGTCTGCTGCATCACTGTTTACAGTCGACCAATAATACCCGTATCAGAGTACTTTCTTAGCGAGTGCTTTTCCCCCAGTGTGATCGCCACATTCTCCTTCATGTACATCATGTAACACTCGTTTAATTTCATCACGTGTAATACATCAAAGGAGAGGAACAAAATATCCTCTTCTATACATGACTCCATCCTGAATGGTGAATCGTGAAGCTTTTCGAAGAATCTGCCTCTTCTCACTCCTGCGCTCAAATAGCGTTCCATGCTCGATGTAATTTCGGTATGGAGTCATCCATGACTCCTTACTGGGAGCGATTTCAAATACAAAATTTGTCTCCATCTGATCAATGCTTAGGGGGATAAAGTTTCAATAGGAACGACCCATTTGCTATGCTTCGCCCGTGCTGGCTAGCTTCGCCAACGAATTAGCCTTTTGATTGCGCTCACGGGGTATGTAAAAAATGGCATAATAGTCAAATTGATCAAGTATTCCTTGGACTCGAGCTAGATAAGCAGCCAGTCTTCGATCTTTGGCTTGATATTCACCCCAAACCTGGCACACGACTAATTGCGAATCACAATAAATTTCCATAGCAATAATCCTCAAATCGCGAGCGAGCTTCAATCCAGAAAGCAATGCTTCATATTCAGCTTCATTATTGGTTGCACGAAAATCGAGTTTCAGAGCATAGCATATGGATCGGTCTTCGGGGGTTTCAAGTACTACCCTACCACCCGAGCACCGATCGTTGGATGCACCATCAGTATGAAGCTTCCAGATGTATTCGGGAGATTTACCGGTCTCGGGCAAGTCCTCTGGAACGGTAAATTCAGTTATGAAATCTGCTAGGACTTGTCCTTGAATAGCTCTCCCTAGAGTATAAATGATATCAAACTGTCTTAGTTCAATGTTCCACTTGAGTAACCTACAGACGTCTCAGGCCGCGTAAGGACCTGTCGCAACAGCTGATCGGTGTAAACAGTGATAGGATGAGCTTGGAAATATGGACGGAGCTTCCTTGAGGCAATAACGAGACAATAAGCCAACTTCTCTAGCTTCGGATAATTTCTCCCAGCTCTGGTTAACCATTTACTAACACAGTAGATCGGTTTCTGCGCTCGGTCTTCCTCCCGAACTAAGGCAGCACTGATTGTGTTTTCTGAGACCACCAAGTAAAGATATAATTGCTCGTGGTCGATAGGCTTCGAAAAAATAGGTGGTGTAGAGAGATGTTGAATCAGTGCTTGGAATGCGCCTGCACACTCCGTGGTCCATTCAAAAATTCATTTTCCTTTTCGGATCAGATCGAAGAAGGGAATTCATTTGTCGGTGGACTTTGAAATGAACCTGCTCAGCGCTGCTACTTTTCGGTTGAGACTCTGGATTTGCTTTATGGTTCTCGGGGTTTGAAGATTTCTAATTGCCCAGATCTTTTCGAGATTTGCTTCTATTCCTCGAGCGTTGATGATGAACCCAAGGAACTTTCCAGATGCGACTCCAAAATGACACTTCTGTGGATTGAGCTTCATCTTGTATTCTCAAAGGGTGTTGAACATTGATTCCAAATCTTTTACATGATCAGTGGAGAATCACGATTTTACTAGCATGTCGTCCACATATACTTCCATGGTCTTCTCAATCTGGTTGGTGAACATCCAGTTAACTAGGCGTTGGTACGTTGCTACGGCGTTCTTAAGTCCAAAGGGCATGACTCTGTAGCAGTAGACTCCCAGATCGGTCATGAAGCTGGTATGTTCTAGGTCGGGTAAGTGCATGGGTATTTGTTTGTAGCCGGAATAAGCATCCATAAAAGATAATAGCTCGTGCCCAGCCATTGAATCTACAAGCTGATCAATTCAGGGAAGTGGAAAACTGTCTTTCGAGCAAGCTTTATTCAAGTCAGAATAATCAACGCATGTTCTCCATTTCCCATTTGGCTTTCGAACAAGTACTGGATTGGATACCCACTCCAGGTATAAAGCATTTCGGATAAACCCATTCGATTTCAGCTTATCAACCTCTTCTTTAAGGGCGGCAGATCTCTCTAGATCCATACCGCGCCTTTTCTGCTTGACCTGGATACACTGTGGGTCAATGTTTAGTGTGTAGCTCGCAATGTCCAGAGAGATCCTACACATGTCGAAATGCGTCTAGGCGAATATGTCAAGATTCGTTCGGAGAAATTCATCCAATTCATGTTGCGTCTGTTGTCTTAACTGAGATCCGATCTTTATCATATTTGACTCGTCGTCGTCATCGATCGGAATATCGATCATTATCACGGCCGGTGAGGTTTGACTATCTTTAGTTTCATCTTTATTTTCAGTTTCTCTCAGGTCGAGATCCCTCTGGAATTGGTCGGGTTCCCAGGCCTGGGCCCAGTCACCAATTGTCAATTATCGGCAAAGCAGACGCAGAGAGATTCCTCTACGCCCTTTCCTCTCTCCCTTTGCTGCGTCCCGTGCAGCTCAGCAACATAACAGGCTCTCCTAGCTACCTGATCTCCTTGAACGACTCCGACCCCACGATCGGTGGGGAATTTCAGAGTCAAGCCCCACGGGGCAATAGCTGCCCTCAATCGGCAAGGGCCGGTCGGCCCAAAAAAGCATTATAAGAGGAGTCAATGTCCAAAACAACAAACTGCAATATCCGGACTCTCCGGCGTTCTCCAATCCCCAAATCCACTAGTAGTTCCACCGATCCAATGGGTGTAGTAGCACATCCATTGAAGCCATGGATTCGAGATTGATAAGATTTCAAATCCTTGGCTTCCATCTTGATCGAATCATAAGCTCGCTTAAACAAAATATTTACAGAGCTCCCACTGTTAACCACGATCCTCTTCATCTAAGCAGGACCTACCTAGGCAGATATGACAAGTGGGTCGATAGTGGAGGCTTCAACCTTACCAGCGTCTCTGTTTTCGAATACGATGTCATATGTCATCGTCCTTTGTTGCTTGGACGGAGCCCCATCATCACAACTGCTACAACATTTGAAGTCTGCATGCCTGATAGAGCTGGCATACGACCTCATTTCCCTCCAGCTTCGATCTGCTGGATGAGGACCACCACTTATTGTATTTATAACTTACCTCCTACCGGTACGAGTGGGTTCCTTCTATCTTTCTTGGTTTGATGTATGATTTTGGGTTGATGGGCCCGCAACTCCAAACTGCGGCCCCTGCACAAACTGATCCAATTTCCATTCTCTAATTAGCTTCTCGATGCGATCCAGCAAATCACGGCATTCATTTTTATCGTGGCCGTAACTCTCATTATACCTACTAAATTTTCCTGTCTGGGTTTGCCTCTACGACGACGGCTTTGGAGCAGGCTTCTTGTATTGCATAGTATTACAGGTTTGCAGATACACATTCTCTAGCGACGTATTCAATGGAGTGTAATTATCGAACATTGGAGCCCTACGTCGCGGACCACGGTTTTGATCTCGCTTCTTATTTTGATTTCCATTATTCCTCTGCTGGGTTTGCTTGTTCTAGATATTTAACTGAACTTTTTCGAACTCTCCCTGGATTGCTTAACTGCAACATTACTTTGTATCCCTTCCATACTGGGTCCTGCGGCATCCTGCTTCCTAGACTGTTTTGCGTCCTCCTTCCTTAAGAATTGGGCAGCCTTGGAGTAGAAAGGCTCCAATGACGCGGGAGGTTTCCCAGCCAGCCAATTTCCAAATTCAGAGTCAGAGTCAGTCCCCTTAGTCAATGCCATTAAGATAGAGTTGTCATTGAGATTGCTAATCTCTGCACATGGAGCATGAAACCACATTGAGATTGCTAGTCTCTCCAGGAGCTTGCGTGATACTAGATAGAGTGTTAACATCTTTTGGCCTTGGAACATGCATTCGGAATTGTTCCACAAACTTGGTGGCCAACTGGTCAAAGGAAGATATGGACAGAGGTGGCAATCATGTGAACCACATAGTAGCAATGCCCCCAAAGAAATGTGTAAACTATGGCATTTCACTGCATCATCAGCCCTGGTAGCACTCATCGACCATTCATATTTCAAGATGTGTTGATTGGGATCATAATTTCCTTCATACATCGGTAGAGCCGGCATCCTAAATCGCCGAGGTGGTTCAGCATGTAGTATCTCGTCGGTAAAGGGAGTATGACTCCGGGAGATTCCGCAGTTGTCATTTGTGAGGCCTTGGCTTTCTCAAATCATCTGTCAAATCATAGTTGAAATATACGACATCTGTACGTTCTATGCGCATTGAGCCAAAGTGTGGTCAGAATCCACAGTGCGAGGATGGACTGGGTGTTGTTGATGGTCCATGTCTCACCTCATTGGCTCCAAGTCTTCTGGGAAGTATGGTTCCGGAGTACGTCCACGTTGATGATGGTACAGATTTGACTAATTCCGGGCATCAACACCTGGTTCAACCGCAGCAGTGGTAGCACGGTTGTCTATGGTGTAGTGAGGAACAGTACCTCCCCGGGAGGAGGTTTCGGTATGGAAACTGGCCGACGGGACAACTCTCAGTTGTCCAATGGTCGTTGCAGGCTGATGTCCGGTGGCTTGTGTGTAACTCCCATCTAACCGGGGACGGGTGGTTCTATGGTGGTAGTTAGACAAGGCTTAACTTTCAGTAGAGGAGTAAGAGGCATGATACCTCCTGGATCTCTTACGCCTTTGGCGGTTCAGCTGGTTAGTCAGTTCAGCATGGGCGCGCAGCTGTTCAGTCAGTTGCTGCCCTCTCTGGGTCAACTCTTGAAGCAGCATCTGGAAATATTGTCTAGTAACCGGGCCTGACGGATCAGAGGGTCCGGTAGAATTTTGGTTGGATGGAGGCAATTGCACGGGATTCTGTCTATCCCGTCCTTTTTGATCTGCAACAGTGGAAGCGGTCTTTCTACTAAACATAGCAAATAGTAGAGTCCTTTCCTAGATTTTATGCAAATCTGAATAGGTTGGAAGGATTTCGGACTTGAGATCTAGATCTTCTTCTTGGATTTATGCAATCCGATATCGACAGTAGATCCAAGGAGCAGGAGAAAAGCTGTGTTTTCTTAGTGAAAGCACCAAAGTGTTTGTATCAAAAATGGGCAAAACACTCTTCGGAAGACTTTGAAGAGATAAAAATGAAGAATATAAATGTAAAATGTGGATTATCTAACAAAAATTTCAAAAACAGATATGTAAATGCACACACACACACAACAATTTAGAGTGGTTGGCGTGTTGCCTACGTCGACTATGAAGTTTAATGATTTTATTGATATTCTTTCGATGATTACAATCGACTGCAGCGGATTATAGAGAATTACAGTTGTGAACTCGAGTACAATAGCAATAGTGCAAAGTTGAATCCGGCAGAGTCTGAGCATTAGAGAGTCAAAAGACCCTTCTTCTATAGGCCTTAGGGCTCTATTTATAGGCATAGGAGGCTGATATCTCACTCAAATCTCGAAAGACTTCTTCTGGCACGTGGGTGGGCCCACGTGATCGATCCTATGAAGTTTCGACTCGATCCGTGATCGATACAAACACATTTCGTATCGATCAAGATTTTGTCCAATGGAGTCGAAACTTGGTGTGAATATTCTTTAGCTTGTATGTAAGCTCCTGTAAAAATTTCATAGCATTTGGACTTGTAGATCGTGAGATATGATCGATACGAGTTGGTGTTCTTCGGTGGGCTATCTGGTTCGAATCGATGGACTTGAATCAATCTATTTGAATCGATCAATGCACGTGCCCAGATGGTGACGTGGTGCGCTCTATTAGGATAGATCCATCTTTTATGCCGAGTTGACCGAGTCGTTCCAAGGATTTTTCTTGTTCGTATCAAAGATCGTTTCCTCGTTCGAATCGAGGAGATGGTTTAGTTTGTATCATGAAGGTGGCAAGTTCATATCGATAGAGGTGGCTTTGTTCGCATCGATGAAGGTGGCTCTTGTTCGTATCGATGAAAGTTGCTTCAACTTGGTGGATACAAACAAGCAATATTGTGATGGATACGAATAGATGGCGACGCTGCTTGGCTTGATGGATACGAATAGTGATTACTTAATGGATACAAAGTAGTGATTGTTTGATGGCTACGAACTAAGGTCTAAGGTTAACTGATGGATTCGAACATGGCCCTTCAGCTGATGGATACGAAGTGGCGTGCCCTAATGGATACGAACAGATGCTCGCCGATGGATGCGAAGTAGGCAATAAGTGATCGATATGAAGTGAGACTATCTGTTGATGGATATGAAATTGACCGATGCGAAATAATAGGTTGTAACTTTGATCGATTCGAAATGATGGGTATGAATGAGTTGGCCTTCTTGACTCGCATCGATCATATCTTGAGCATATGAACTTGGATTGAATTAAAATTAGGAACGCCGGCTTTCATAGATTCGCTTTCGTGTCTTGTCAATTATAGCTTGATCTAGACTTGGAAAAAATTCATCGATATCCATGGTGAACCTGTGCATACTCGATATCCGAGATGAGCGATCCTTGGTTTTCAGTCAGTTCCTTGATATCTTAGCCTTGCCAAAACGCGGGATAACAATGCCTAAGATTATTTCTCATATAATCGTAAAGTAAACATATGCAGGGTCCGTCTCATTCAGTAAATATATATAACACATAACAATCACCCAAATCAAACACACATGAAATATAATTATAACATACCCTCGATAGCCAAGATCTTCGCTCAGATAACCATGTAAATATAATACAGGGTCCAACTCCATGGTCTCAGCATCTCCAGATGTCCTCGATGGCTATATAATTAATATGTAAGGGGATGCACAACTGCAAAGACTTTCAGTTCCACAAATAACCCAAGAGATTGATATCACATAATTGTCATATAGACTTTTAACCTCAAAGTAATCCATTTGGCTCTTAGCCAAAGGAACAATCATACAGTCTCTCAGACCTCTGCTAATTCACTCAACTTTCAGTATCGTAGATATTAACCTTGGACTCTCAGTCCAAATGGGCTTTCAACACCATATATAACTATATAGCATCAGTCTCGATAAACGATCAGATCGACTCTCAGCCATAGACTCGACTCTCAGCCAATAACACAATGATCTCATATAGGTGAATAAGTAGGTATTTATTGCATCTCATGTTATCTCATAAATAAAAACCAGATGGGAGATTGATAGCTCTCAACCTGCTCAGGAGCCTTCCTCGCACGCTCTCCACGCTACTCCTACGGGCTTAATTACCTTGATGGCCATCGTGACCCAATATCCATCAAGTGTAAGGCTACACTATGCATTGGTCATGATCCTACAGGAGCCCCAAATGGTAAAGATGTTGGCCCATGTGACACAGGGGTAGTGGCTCTCAGCCATATATATCAACAGGTATGTCATGGATTCGAGGAACAACTCCGTGATCAGGCTGCTAGGATAGATACTAGCCAATTTGGTTTAATCCTCGACGTATACTAGGAGTACACACAATAAATAAAAACTCTTATGTCTCTCAGCCTGCACACTCTCAGTGTGCATCACCATAAATATAATACTCGTATATTTGACCCTGTTAGAGTGATATCTACTTATAGAAAGTAATCAAATAAATATCCGCTCAAGCATCTCATAACACATGGTGTTACTCACCTGTTTACCCAATGCTCTTAAATTGCACTCATCATCACACAATTATTCTCTGTAATAAGTCTAAAGAATAACTAGAGAAATACCATCAAAAATCCCTTACCTTATGGTACTATACTCCATTTATTCTAATTTTTCATCACATAGAAACATAAATCAATCAAAATGCACGATCTTATTATTCATGATATGGAAGGGGTTTCAAAATATACTTTTCCAAAACCTTCAAACCGATTTCAAATATTAATATTCCTTCAAAAGAAAATCAATTTATAAAACTCTTATTCTTTCCTCAAAATCTATTGTCTGTTCCAAAATAAATAGTTGTAAATTCTTTGTTCAGTTACCATGAGATCTATGAATTACGCTCCACTAAATTTCCAAATCCTTTTAAATTCCTTTTAAAAGATATTAATACATTTTAAAATCCTTCTCAAATAATTCTAAATAATTATATTAAATAATTTTTATAATTCAAGATTTCAATTTTACTAAAAATAATGATAAGCAAATGTTAGGCGTATTACTTACAAATATTGTTTCCCAAACATCCAAACTATTGAATTTAAACGGAAGTAAATAATCACTTTAAAGATTACAAATTTCAAATATAATATTATAAAAATAATTTAAATATTTTTATAGTCAACGATAAATGAAAATATATATAAATATTCAAAAATTCTCATATTTAATAAAATTCCAAAACTCGTCATTTCCAAATAATTTCAATTCATAGAATCCTCAAAATAATTCACTTATTTCTATCACAAATAATATTTCCAATTTTTAAATGAAAATCATTTTAAAATCCACTATTTATTTTCAAAAATATTGCATTTCTTTCACCTTCCATTTTAATTTATTCATTCCCTATCGATCAATTACTAATATGATCTCATCACCACAATCTATCAAAGCTATGCAATTCAATTTCATCCATTTATTCCATACCAACAAAAACTCATAATCAAAAAATCAACAAATTCATATAAAAATAGGATATAAACCATAATGGTGAGTTATCGAAACATAACTCACACAAACAATGCCAGTATACCCAATCAATTATTTAACATCAACCATAATCAAAGTAAAACACGCAATGGAGACAATCGTTCCAGACATATAAATGTGAGTTAAATAGGATAACTCACCAAATTGTCGTTGCTCTGAACCATAGTAATGGCCACACAATCCTTTACTTCCATTGACATCGATTTGTTGACATCCCCAACTGCAGCTCCTACCCACATCGTCACAACGTCTCCTTCCAACATTGCATGCCAGCACCTCCACCGGTCATGACCATAGACTTCTTCACCGTGTCCATGAAAGTGTTGTTCATGGTGACATCATCCAACAACGCTCGCACGCAGGCCTCCGCTCCCCCATCATATGTCGATGCCTTCCACTGCATTGTGCCCTCTATATCGCCACATCCAATTGATGCCTCCACTATAGCTTGTAGTTGCTCGAAACTACATCGTGTCTCTTCGACCATATCTTCATGGACGTGCCGCTCGGTGCATCCGTACAAGATAAGATTATTTATTTTTATTTTTTTATGTTTTCAATTTTTTTCTATCTTAAAAGTCGCAATTTGTTTAGGCTAAGGGAGATTGAATTAGGTCTGGTTAGGTTCGAGAGGAAAGGGAAGGGCTTTCTAGAACCAAGGAGAAAGGGGAATGAGCTTGTCCTTAACTACTTTGGGCCTGATTTTTAATTCAACTTAAATTCTGAATCATTCTAATTTTAAATTTTCATTTCTTTTTTTCACAGCTTCTTTTAATTTATTTGTAAAAAAAATTCAATTTAATTTAAATTAATTACACTCTGTTATACATGAATATATTTTGATAACCATCTAATTTTGTTCAATTTGATTCTTGCTTATTTATTATCCACTAAATTAACAATTATAAAAATATTTTGTATTATATAAAAAAAATTATTCAATGGATCGTTTGAAAAGAATCTATTAATTTAATTTATTAAATCAAAACCTTATATTAAAGAGAATTTAATTAATTAAAAATTTATTTTCAAATGATTAAATATCTAAATTAAATTCAAACATTTGTTTTATTTTTTTATTTATATGATGTAGAAAGCAGAGTTACTACGGACTTTCATGTTAAAAAAAATTGCATCCTCACAATTTCTTATAAGGAAACGTCATACACAACTCATACTTTGAACTTTCTCCATATTCTGCAGTCTTCTATCAAACCAAAACTTATTCAATCTTCTATGTGGCTTATACATTCCAACTCATCTTATTACATGCTATGATTTAAATAGATTTAAAAAATGACTTTCTATTCTTCGCCAACGATAAAATTTTTGTGAAAATATTCTAAGTGTTGGATTTTTTAAAAAATTTCGATAAAGTCTTCTTGCACAAAGTGTGTTCCGAAAAATCAAAACATGGTATAATTACAAAATCAATATACATCCAACAAATGGCATCCTAAAACATATAAAAACAATATAATATCGTATAATATATCTATACAATGTAAAAGTGTACCTCTTAAGTAGCATTAAAGCGGGCTATTTCACTTTTAGGCAAGCAAAATCAAGTTATCGCTTGCAAAATAATCTATATAACCTCCAAAAGTTTCTATTCTTGGCTCATGTTCAAATATTAGTCGCATATGAAGAAGTATAAGAAGTATGCACCCATTTAATATAAAAATAACATCTCATTATTATTTAACCCACTTTCCGACAAACTTTCAAAGGTCGAAACAACTAAATCAAGTTATGGTTCTTGAAAGTAAATTGTTGTGTTAAATTTTCTAAACAAATTTCGGGTTACAAAAATATGGATTACAACTTGAATTACGGGAGAATTTCCAAAGTTAGGCAGCTTAGATTTTTTGACAAATACACGGACCACTTAATAAGTACACATTTTTGGCCTTGAAAACATCAAAATTTTGCAAGACACTTAAAATAAAAGCTGTTTCTTAGGTTTTAATCTTTTTTTAATAGGCAAGATGATCAAAATTGGATACACCATTTGAAAGTTATAGTTATTTGAATACAACACAGTTACACAACATTTTCAATTATAGAAAACAATAAATATCGTTTGTAATTTTTAGTTAATCATTGTTTTCTTCAAAATTCCACACTACATTATAAATAAAAATTGTTCTTTGATAATATAGATTTCCAATAAAATTAAAATCATCAAAATTAGATAAACCTTTTGAAAGTTACTTTCAAAATAGTTCAACGTTGTTGTATGGTGTTTATATTTTCAAGACAGCAAGCACTACTCTTATTAACTCACGTTTAAACCATCATAAACATCAAAATTTTGGAAAGTGATAAACAACAAAGTTGTTACTTATGCAATCGCCTAGCCAATAAAAAGGGAATCGACAAAATCAGATCAAAACTGCGGAAATTATGACCTTTTTAATAAGGACTATAGTCTTTTTTGTTCTATTTCCACATATACCATCGCTATTTCAAAACTTCCCAAGACTTTAAAACTAACTTTTCAAAATCTTCATGGACTCTTTCTATACTTTACTATACATTTGATATCGTATTTTCAAAGCCATCCGCAATCACTTTCTTTGAAAATATATTTCTAAAATGATTTCGGTATTATCCATTAATAAAAAAACACACTATCATAATATCTTTCACTTTTAAAGCATTTTTTCAAAATCCCAAATTTTAATTTCGTAATATATTTATAACTTTGCTTATTATAAAATTCACTTTACCACAAAACACCCAAAATCAATATTTTATTTGGATACTCATGAGATACCATCCCATTCCAAAATTACTTATTATGATTCCATAAAATTATCTATAATATTTACTTTATTTTTATTTTTGAAACTTATATATATGTAATTTTATATCGCAATGCATCATATTACAAACATATTTACATCATTCAACCAAGTCATAGTTGTTAGCACCAGAATTGGTCACTAACACCCTTAAGAGAGATTATGTAGAGAAATTAATGAAGAAAGTAAAGTCAAACAGAGGATAATATGCTGAATTAAATGCAGAAAATAAGAATACCAGATTTATAGTGGTTCGGCGTAACTGCCTACGTCCACTTTGAGGTTAATCTTTATTGCTTTTCTCTATAATCGATTACAGATGCAATCCATATCTCAACTACTTGATTACAATTACTGAGCAAAAAAGATAAGTCTTGAATAAATCTTGAATGCGGGAGAGTCTCCCCAGTGTTCTCCAAAAAAGTTCCCTTTCACTGTTCCCCTACCTCTCTATTTATAGACGAAGATGGGTTGAACTTTCCTGGTGGGCCAGGTAGCTAAGTAGCTTGGCCCAAAAAGAGTGACCTCTGTGTGCCGATCCATAGATGTCGAACGGCAAATGCCGAACAAGGCATGAATGCCGAACGATATCCTCATGCCGACCGAAGTGATGCCGAACGATATCTTCATGCCGATCAAAGTGATGCCAAACGATATCTTCATGCCGATCGAAGTGATGTCGAACACTCTGAATGCCGAACGAAGTATTTATGTCAAACGACTCTAGAAACAAGCCCAGTGTGTTGTGCCGAACGACTCTGGATGCCGATCGATCCCGAATGCCGAACGAGGTTTATGCCGAACGAATTGATTTGCCGAACAAGGTTTGGATGCCGAGCGGTATGGTATGCCGAATGACTCTGCCATGCCGAACGTCCATAGATGCCGAACGATATACAATACCGAACGGCTCTCAATGCCGAACGCTCTTGCATGCCGATCGTCCCATAGATGCCGACCGAACTTGAGTGCCGAACGAACCATTTGTGTTGGATGACTCTGGAAGCCGAGCGCTTTCTAATGCCGAACGCTCCTAAATGCCGAGCGTTCCTGAATGCCGAGCGTTCTCTAATGCCGAACGATCTGGAAGTCAAACGGTGCATAAATGCCAAACAGTATGCAAATGCCGAGTACTTAGTCGCCTGGTCAAACCTTCAGGTAAAACTTGCCCTCCAAAGTGCATCATGTGGTCGAACGTGATGTGCTTTGAACCATGAGTCAACTATGCTTTGCTTCAAGCTGTGGCTTATTTTCCTCGATGGTGACTTCCCTTGATTACTAGTTGAGGCCATGTGTGTCGAACGTCATGCAAATGTCGAACAGTACAGCCGAAGTCGAACATTCCATGTATCCCAAACGAATTTTAATGCCGATGCCGAACGATGTCGTTTTGACCGGTTCTACCGGTCATTGTCCCTTCGGCTCGCTCTCTTCCCCAATAAAGTTTGGCACTTTCCTCCTTCCTTTCTTCTTCACTTTCACCTCAGCTATCTTGTACTCACGAACTTCGCCTTTCAACAAACTCCAAAAATTTAACAACCCTTCCCTCCTCTTGCATCATACATAGCCTTACTTCTTTCCCTAATCATTCGGAATTAATTAAAACCGCGCCCTCAACTCCAGAATTCTTTCGAGTTTTGACCCCATTTCTAGGTATTGACCCCTCTTTTTAAATGCGCTCCCTTGAATTAATAGTTTTAATATGAGGCTCAAATTCAAAAATTTCGGTAGAACCGTAGCAAATAGGTGTTGCGTGGATGAGAGAATTGAAGTGGGATTAGGATATGTACTAAGATTAGATGATATGGATGAAAGGAGAAGTGGTCAGAGGCAGGCACATGAGAGAGTTTTTGGGAGATGCACTATGGTTTGGTATGGTTCTCCTATGCCGAATGAGATTGGAGGGAAGAGTAGAGGAGGAGCAGGAATTAGCTAGAATGCCATGGTTCGCCACATGCCGAGCAATGGAATGGAAAAATAGGAAGGAAGTACGAAATGGATAGGATGCCGAACGTCATGGCTCGGCATGACTTGCCGAACGACTCGGCCATGTCGATCGGGAGAGATTGAGGGAAAAAAGGCAGATAATGTTAAGGGCAGAATGCCGAGTGGTATGGCTCGGCAAAAACACGGTTCGGCATGATTTGCCACGTGCCAAACGGCCAAGAGGAAAGGTTGGAAGAGTGATGCTTATGCCGAACGACGCTTGTATTTAAGCCGATCAATATTTAGGCCGAGTGGCGCTTAGGCCGAACAACTACCCACTTTGCCTAATTTTATGAAAAAAACAAGGACAAGGACAAGGACCTAAGCAAACTAGCATATCGAACTAATCTGGACTGATAACTTCCTAGTTTCAGTAATCACAAGCCTGAACTTAAATCGACAAAAACAGATAATTTCCTTTAACATATAGCGCCAATGCCTGAGCCCGAAATTGAAAATATCATAGGGCAGGCTTTTGGAGACGGTCAGCGATGACGGTCTTCGAAGGCGACAATTCAAAGCTCAACTTTATACCATCAACTCCGTGACCTTCAATCTCTCAGCACTTATATTTGAATCATCACACTAGTTCACACACCACACGGGGGGAATACTTGTGTTGTTAAGTCTAACGTCGATTGTTTCTTCAAGTATAGTTAAAACAGGTGCTCTACTAGATTAAATTTCTATCAAAGATGTCTAGGAATTCTAGCTCCGCCACGATCTCAGATAGACTTGGGCCGCCTTCTAAACAAGGAGTCGCAGATACTTCAAACCCGTCGACTTCCCCTGCTCATAACTTAGCTCCCGACACCCTGGAGGCATCAATTTTCTTGGACAACCTGGTCGATTCACAGGCTTCGAAGATTAATGAAAGTGCACTCCGTCGAATATGCTCTGTCCACGGAATCCTCTTCGACGACGTATTAGTTCCATTGGGGCACGATATCAACACTTGCCCCCAGTTGGATACACATCTTGTAATAAGTTTATGTGCTGGGTCGGCAGCGTGTCACCATTCAACTCATTTCTTCGGGACGTGCTGCAATACATCGACATTGCCCCATCGCAACTGTACCCGAACGGTCACGCCTTCATCTACGGTACCTACATCCTCTTCATGAATGTCCTCGCTAGGCCTCCAACCTCGGGTGACATTAGATATATATATATCATCAAGAAGCGGAGAGATAGCCCCTCTTTCATGTTTCTTAAGCCACACCACAAATGCCATATCTTGACTGGGCATGTTGCAAGTTTGCCCTGTACAAACAGGAATGGTATTATGTGTGTTTCCCTCCTGGTTTCGCGAGGAGATGGGTGGAAGGAAGTAAGTCTTTTCCCTGGATTGTTATTCATACTTGGTCAAAGTTGTGCCATTTCTAACTCTTTTTTCCATCTTTTCAGGTATCAATCCACGTCCTGATGGACGCGGATATTCTGAAGCCGTCGAAGCTATTAGAGCCCTTCCTGCCGAAGAACGGGACATCCGAACTCTCATTTCAAATGAGTCACTTACTAGGTTTGGACTGTTGGCAGAAGGCCGTCGGATAAGCCTTCCTCAGGGCGTTACCAAACCCAGGCCCGCCTTTGGCAAAGGGAAAAAACAAGCTGAGTCTTCAGCACGTAACGCTCCTGGCGCACTAGAAGAAGGAGAAATCAAGGAAACCAAAGCACTCGAAGCACAAGATGAGAACGTTGATCCTACTCAGGACCCGATAGTCGAAGTTCACGACATCGAAATGTCATCTTCCCCTTCGAAGAGGAAAAAGAGACTGACGTACAAGACAAGGAGGGAAAAAGTTGGCGCAACCTCTAAAGTTACTCTTATTCCAACAGAGAAAGAGGCTTCCCCACAACGTTTAGAAATTTCTTTAAAGGGTCTCTCGAACCTCTCCATACCTGAACATCTACTTAATTATGATTTTGATGATCCGGAGGCACTTAAACTTCACGCGCCCATCAAAGGCGATGCAGGCGTTCAAGCCCAAACTCAGGGAGAAAAAACTCCCACTAATAAAGAAACTGGTCCGTCGGGGGGAAATACTAAGACACAGACAAATATATGCACTCCACCTTGCACTTAAATTTCCATCGTCACACTACTCTTTGCTAATTCGTTGTTATTTAAATTCTGTGTAGGTGACATGGGGCGTACACACGGAATTGATCGTCTCCGCGGGTCGTCTATCTTCCATCATTCTGGACGGGACTCAGGTTTTGGAAAACGTCGGGACAGAGACGGTGATGGCGATAGGGATTATCATTCCCGGGACTCATCGTCTCGGAAGAAAACATATTATCAGCACAAATACCACCAACATCCCTCTCCTCACTCGGAGCAAAGCAAAGATAAGCACGGCCATAAGGGGTCGCAATCTGATGTTCCCCGTGATCAAGACTCCGATTGCTCTTCCACATGACAGTCCCGGGATCCTCACAGGAGAGCTGAACTTTCAAAGCCGTCTCCTCCTGTTCCTGCAACAGATCCATCAGTATCGGAGAGACTGGCCGAGCTTAAAGTTAAATTTTCAAAAATCTGCTTTGATGGTCTGAAGTTTCTCCCGGCGATCCATCATATTCCTAGAGATGTCAAGCAGAGCACTATCGCCTGCACCAACGACGTCTATGTTCAGCATGACGCGTTCGTTCATCTTGCTGAGAAAGTGTCAGAAGTCTCCGTAGAACGCCAACATGAGATTGATCGCCTGAAGCTTGAGGCTATTCATGACAAAGACATTATCAAAGCTCAGGACGAAGAGATTGCGTCTTACAAATCTCAGCTTGAGGCTGCCCAGTAGAGCGCCAAAGATACCGCCGAAGCCGTAACTCGTTTGAAATCAACTCACAAAAAAGAAATCGACGAGGTGGTACAACACTGTGGGGCTTTAGCTTTAGAGAAAGACTCTGTGCAAAAACTGAGGGATGCATTCCACCTCCAAGTCAAAGAACTTGAGGAGCGACTCCGCAAAGAGAAAGAAGAGACGATTGCTGCCTAAGAAGAGTCGCAACGGTATTGCGATGAGATCGTTGCAACACGACTCCTAAAGGCGAAACTTGAGGGCGAGCTTTCTAAAGTTGAGGCGCTGAAGGATGAAACCCGTGAAGAGGGAAAAAAGATAGCATCTGCGGAAATCGACTCCCGTCTTGAGGCGGCCAAGGAAGAAGGTAGGGAAGAGGTCAAAAGCATGTTCGACCCGCTTAATGCCGGATTCAATGCCCGCGTTCTCATGCACCGGGACTTAACTTTTCTTGGCGAGGGCTATCTCGAATCTTTGGCCGAGGCGTGGGAGACATTAATTGAAATCAAGAAGGACGAACACGGTATCGAGGAGGTTGATGAGGGGGCATTGATAAAAGAATTCCTTAAGGGAAGCAAGCCTTCGAACCTGTCAGCGGCTAAAGCCCTTTATTGCAAAGACTGCCCCTTAACGAAATGGAAAGAAATTATCGCGGTCCATCCGGATCGATTCTCCAGCTCTTGTGCCTACCCAACTGGCCGGTCGGCCGATACTCGATCCTTTTGAAAAGCACATCGGCTATGACCCGGAGGACCCCGGCCTTGGCGTTCACGTTTTGTCCCCTATTCTAGAGGGTGAGACCCCCCTGACGGCTAAGAGCCAGCCGGAACCTGGTAGGCAACTCCTTTACTTTAACATTCCAAGAGTTTTCGTTTTTCACCAGAAGCTATCGCATTCTAATACTTGCTTTTCATGATTTTGTGCAGGCCGTTATGATCTTGAGCCCACTCCGAGGAGCGATGTCGCCAAGGAGGTGAGGGAAAAAACGAGTGAAGCCACTCATGCAGGAGAGGCTCCCGGTCCAGATGCTCAGGTGATCGGAGCGCTTGATGAGGACAAATCTGAGACTTCCTCTCTCATCGATGGGAGTTATGAAGTTGAAATTACAGGTGTCTCTGAGCACACATCCGAACTGAGCATGAAGGAGCAGCTTGAGAAAGAGAAGAAAAAGGTGGTCAAGATCAAGGTCGAACCTCAAGCTGTGGACCTGGACGATCTTTTGAACAAGCCATTGAAGGTCATCCTCCCAGGCTGGTCTAAACCCATGGATGTTCCTCGCACTTCTTCAGCTGTCACTCCCCCATCAAAGAAAGCTATCAAGGGTAAACGTACCGGGGAGGAGTCATCTAGCAAAAAGTCGAAGAAGTCGAAGAAGTAGTCTTCGCTCTCGTTCAACTAGAGCTAGTTTAGATTATGTAATTATTTTTGTTTTCGTAGTTCATGTAAATAAAATTATTTGTGATGAATAAAACTTAGTTCTTTTCCCTCTCAGAGGACTGTTGTTGTATGGTTTTTTGTATAACCGTGGTCAAAACCCGAGCTACTGCGAGTTATGTGAACTTCTCGATTCATCTTCAAACAAGTTGACAAGTTTTTTGGTATTTGCACATTATTTTATCCCATGCTTTGGGGACTTAGAATATTTTCCAATTCGTACGCCAAGGGCTCGATGAATTTAAGTCATTTATATCCAGTCCGCCCTCAGGGGACTTGGACATTTAAATCGTTTATACTTTGGTCCGCACTCCGGGGACTCAGAGTACTCTAATCCGCACTCCGGGGTCTTGAAGATTCTCATTCGTTTATACTCTGGTCCGCACTTCGGGGACTCAGGGTACTCCAGTCCGCACTCCGGGGACTTGGAGATTTTTAGTTGTTTGTACTCTGGTCCGCACTTTGGGGACTCAGGGTACTCCAGTCCGCACTCCGGGGACTTGGAGATTTTTAGTCATTTATACTCGAGTCCGCACTCTGGGGACTTAGATTACTCCAGTCCGCACTACGGGGACATGGAGATTTTGAGTCGTTTATACTCGAGTCCGCACTTTGGGGACCTAGAGTACTCCAGTCCGCACTCTGGGGACTTGGAGATTTTGAGTCGTTTATACTCGAGTCCGCACTCTGGGGACTTAGAGTACTCCAATCTGCACTCCGGGGACTTGGAGAATTTGAGTCGTTTATACTCGAGTCCGCACTCTGGGGATCTAGAGTACTCTAGTCCGCATTCCGGGGACTTGGAGATTTTGAATCGTTTATACTCGAGTCCGCACTCTGGGGACCGAGAGTACTCCAGTCTGCACTCCGGGGATTTGGAGAATTTGAGTCGTTTATACTCGAGTCCTCACTCTAGGGACCTAGAGTACTCCAGTCCACACTCCGGGGACTTGGAGTTTTTGAATCGTTTATACTCGAGTCCTCACTCTGGGGACCTGGAGTACTCCAGTCTGCATTCCGAGGACTTGGAGATTTTGAATCGTTTATACTCGAGTCCGCACGCTAGGAATTAGAGTACTCCAGTCCACACTCCGGGGACTTGGAGATTTTGAATCGTTTGTACTCGAGTCCACACACTGGGGACTTAGAGTACTCCAGTCCGCACTACGAGGACATGGAGAATTTGAGTCGTTTGCACTCGAGTCCGCACTCTGGGGACCTAGAGTACTCCAGTCCGCACTCTGGGGACTTGGAGATTTTGAATCATTTATACTCGAGTCCGCACTCTAGGGACTTAGAGTACTCCAGTCCGCACTCCAGGGACTGGGAGAATTTGAGTCGTTTATACTCAGGTCTGCACTGTAGGGACCTAGAGTACTCCAGTCTGCACTCCGGGGACTTGGAGATTTTGAGTCGTTTATACTCGAGTCCGCACTTTGGGGACCTAGAGTACTCCAGTCCGCACTCCAGGGACTTGGAGATTTTGAGTCATTTATACTCGTTTGTACGTCAAACAGAGTAATGTATCTCTTAGTCATTTGTTACAGCGTTATTATACACAAGAACATCAACAATTCATGGGAAAAAGAAATGGCTTCAAGCCTTTATTAATGCAAATAAGATAAATTGTCTTTTTACATGCCGTAAACTAGGAATAAAAATTTGCTGGAAATAAATGCAACTAATATATGATAGAAATGAACTAAGTGTAATAATGCCGCAAATGTTCAACATTCCATGCTCGAGGGAGTGTCGCACCATCAACGGTCGCTAGCTTTAAAGTTCCTTCTCCAAGCTTCCGTTCAATGACGTATGGGCCTTCCCATGCGGGGCTCATGTATGATGGAACTGGGAAAACTCGTTTCAAAACAAGATCACCCACGCCAAAGATTCTCGGTCGGACTTTTTCATTATAATATCAAGCAACTCGGTGCCTGTACGCGGCCGCTCTTAAATTAGCTTCTTCACGTTTTTCGTCAATAAAGTCCAACGATTCCAGCAAGAGATCTTGATTTGACTCGAGGTCATAATAAGTTACCCGATGTGATGGGATTTCAAGTTCCATGGGTATGACAGCTTCCATGCCATATGCTAAAGCGAATGGAGTATGGCCAGTTGCGGACTTGTGGGTGGTTCCATAAGCCCAAAGTGCTGTCGGAAGCTCATCCACCCACTTGCCTCTAGCCTTTTCCAAACGTTTTTTCAATATGGATTTGATTATCTTGTTTACGGCCTCCACTTGTCCATTAGCTTTCGGATGAGCAACTGCTGCAAACTTTTCTCAATACCATATTTTTGGCAAAATTCCCTGAACTTTTTGCTTTCAAATTGAGTTCGATTGTCTGTAATGATGGTTTGTGGCAGGCCAAAGCGGCATATGATATTTCGTACAACGAAATTAATGACTTTCTTGGTGGTGATAGTGGCCAAAGGCTCTGCTTCTGCCCACTTGTTAATGTAATCGACCGCAACAATCGCGTATTTTGCACTACCTTTGGATAAGGGTAAGGAACCGACTATATCGATCCCCCACATTGCAAATGGCCAAGGACTAACCATTTGTGTGTGTTCCGTCGGCGGAGCTCTTGGGATTTTCGCATACTTCTGGCATTTGTCACATCTTCTTACGTAGTCTGCGGCATCTCGATTTACAGTTGGCCAATAGTATCCATAGCG
The DNA here is from genome assembly GCA_030765085.1 of Allium cepa. Taxonomy (NCBI): domain Eukaryota; kingdom Viridiplantae; phylum Streptophyta; class Magnoliopsida; order Asparagales; family Amaryllidaceae; genus Allium; species Allium cepa. The sequence goes on along the minus strand of CM060941.1, from coordinate 291,437,452 downwards.
GAGGATTTTCTTTGCTAATGTCTGTCCCCTGGTACGGTCGCCACATTCACCTTCATGGACTTCCATCAGGACTCGTTTTATCTCATCATGGGCAATGCACCGGAGCAATGGGGTCGAGAATCCCCTCCGATACATTATTCCATCCTGCATTACATAATGAGAAGCCTTACGAATGACTTGTCATCTTTTGCTCCTTCTTTCGGGCACGGCCCTGTGTAACAAGTACTGCTTGAATGGGGTCATCCATGACTCCTTCTCGATTTCTGTTTCTAACATGAAATCTACCTCCATTATATTTATGCTCGGAACATGTAAGGTTTCAATGGGAAACAATCCCATCTGCTGCGCATCGCCAGTGCTTGCAAATTTTGCCAATGAATCAGCTGCTCTGTTTTGTTCACGCGGAACATGTGAAATATCATAATACTCGAGATTCGCTGGCAGCTTCTGAACTTGGGCCAAATACGGGGCAAGTCTCTGCCCCCTTGCTTGGCAGTCTCCACGCACTTGATACACCACCAGTTGCGAGTCGCAAAAGATTTCAACCGATCCTATACCCAGTTCTTTGATGAGTTTTAAGCCGGCAATCAATGTTTCATACTCGGCTTTGTTATTCGTTGTTGTGAATTCGAGCTTCAAAGCGTAGCAAACTGATCGGTTTTCAGGAGTTACAAGAATTATGTCAACCCTCGAACAACGGTCGTTAGATGCCCCATCGGTGTACATCTTCCATCGGACGGGAGGTATGACATTGCGGTCGTTTGATTCGTCTTTCATGGTGAATTCAGCGATAAATCCGCTAGCGCTTGTCCCTGTATGGCCTTTCGCGGCAGGTAAGTAATATCGAACTGACTCAGCTCGATATTCCATTTTAACATTCTTCCAGAAGTTTCCGGTCGTTGGAGTATCTGATGCAAGGGTTGATCAGTGTAAACACTGATTGGGTGTGCCTGAAAATATGGGCGAAGCTTGCGTGATGCAATCACCAAGCAATAGGCTAATTTCTCGATCTTGGGATAGTTTCTTTCTGCCTCCGTCAGAAGTTTACTAACATAGTAAACTGGTTTTTGAACCGGTCCTCTTCACGAACCAAAGTCGTACTGATAGCATGTTGGGATACTGCCAAGTACACATACAACATTTCATGGTCTATTGGTTTCGATAGCACTGGAGGACTCTCCAAATGTCTTACCAGAGCTCGGAATGCTTCCTCGCAGTCAGATGTCCACTCGAAATTCCTTTTTCCCGTCTTTATCACATCAAAGAAAGGAATGCACTTATCTGTGGCTCTGGATATGAATCGGCTCAGTGCTGCCTCCTTTCCGTTCAAGCTTTGTACTTGCTTTATAGTTCTGGGCACTTGTATATCCCGAATAGCCTGAATCTTTTTCGGGTTAGCTTCAATTCCACGTGCATTCACAATGAAACCCAAGAACTTTCCTGATGCGATGCCAAAAGAGCACTTCAAAGGGTTGATCTTCATACCGTAATTTCTGAGTATATCAAACATTTCTGCTAAGTCTCAGATGTGGTCATTTGACTGCCATGACTTCACGAGCATGTCATCCACATCGTCTTACCGATCTGGTCCTTAAACGTTCGATTCACCAGACGCTGATAAGTTGCTCCCGCATTTTTCAATCCAAAGGGCATTACTACATAGCAATATAGCCCCATATTTGTGACAAAACTGGTGTGCTCTTGGTCTGGAATGTGCATCGGGATCTGATTGTATCCTGAGTACGCATCCATAAATGACAATAATTCGTGTCTGGCGGTAGAGTCAATGAGCTGGACGATTCTAGATAAAGGGAAACTATCCTTTGGGAATGCTTTATTCAGATCGGAGTAATCAACAAAAGTTCTCCACTTTCCATTTGCTTTCTTTACTAGCACTGGGTTAGATACCTATTCAGGGTAGAGGGCATCGCGGACGAACCCATTGGCTTTGAGTTTGTCCACTTCCTCTTTGAGAGCCACGGACCTTTCCGGGTCCACACCTCTCCTTTTCTGTTTTACGGGAACGTGTTTCGGGTCCATGTTCAACATATGACTTGCAATTGTTGGATAAATCCCGCACATATCAGAGTGTGTCCAAGCGAAAATGTCCAGTTCGCCCGGAGGAAATCAGTAAGATCCTCGGCCACTGAAGGGTCGAGTTGCGATCCAATCTTAAGAACTCGTGATGTGTCATCCCAGCTAATTGGGATGTCGATCGTCAGCTCATCCGATGCTGCATTCATTTCCCTTGGTTCCCCATCATCATCTCTCGAATCTATGTCTTTAAGGATCCGAGAATGTTGCCCGAGTCAGGACTCGGGCACTACTTGTCAATCATCAGTCTTTAGGATGCGGATGGAGCTGTCCGCAACCTTTCTCTTCTCTCTTTGCTGAGCTTCTCTCAGTTTTGCCACATAACATGCGCGACCGGTCGCCTGATCGCCATGTACAACACCGATTCATTTGTCTGTCGGAAATTTTAATGTCAAACACCATAGGGCCAAAGCAGCCCTAAATTCTGCCAAGACTAGACGACCCAAAAAGACATTGTATGGAGAGTCAACATCCATTACTATAAACGGTAGGAATCGCACTCTCCTACGCTCACCTTTCCCCCAGTTCAACTGGTAGCTCTATATACATCATCGCGTCGGTTGCAGCACCGTTAAAGCCATGGATCGGGCTTTGCATGGTTTCAAATCTTTCGCTTCCATCTTCATTTGGTCATAAGCCTTCTTGAAGATGATGTTGACAGAGCTTCCACAGTCAATCAAGATTCTTTTCACGTAAGCTCGCCCAATTGTTGCAGATATAACCATCGGGTCGATAGTAGGAGCCCCCACCTTGTCCGCGTCTCGACTCCTAAACACTATATCGTCAGTCATCATGTGTTATTGTTTTGCGGGGGTTCCATCTTCCACATTCGAACAACATTCATAATCTGCATGCCTCAAGGAGGTAGCATATCGTTCCATCTCCTGCCAATTCCTGCCTGCAGGATGAGGTCCTCCGACAATAGTGTTTATGATCAATCTACCCACAGTCCGAGCAGGTTGTTCTGGTTGGCGTAGAGCCAGCCCGCGTCCAGGGTCTAACGTTCCTTGCCTTCCATCTTGCGGGTTTTTGACAAATTCCTGCAGTTTTTTCTGTCTGATCGACTTTTCTATGGCGTCATGGAGGTGTCTACACTCCTCAGTATTGTGCCCATGGGTCTCATGGAAGCGACGGTACTTCCCAGTCCACTTCTATTCTTCAATGGACTCCTTTGGGCACGGCTTTCTGTATTCAAAGGTGTTACAGGTAGATAGATAAATATTTTCAAGAGAAGTATTCAGCGGGGTGTATTCATTGTAGGTCGGAATCCTTGGCTTCCATTTCCCTGCTTCTCTTTTCTTTCTGGGATTTCCACCTCCGGATCCTTTGGACTACCCAGGCTTGTTCTGGATGTTGACATGAACTTTTCCCGAACTATCGCCGGACTGATTCATGGTGATGTTACTTTTCACAGTCTCCTGAACAGGCCTTGGTGCCTTATCTCGTCTCATCCATCGAGCCTCCTCCCTCCGTATGAACTGATGAGCTTTGGAATAGAATCGTTCCAATGTAGCTGGGGGCTTTCTCGCCAACCAATCTCCAAACTCCGAGTCTGGATCTACACCTCGCATTATCGCCATCAAAATTGCGTGGTCGTTAGGATTGCGAACTTCAGTGGCGACAACATGAAACCTCTGTAAATATGATTTCAAAGACTCTCCCAGAGCCTGGATTACGCTTGATAATGACATTACGTCCTTTGGACGGGTAGCATGTATCCTGAATTGTTCAACAAGTTTCATCGCCAACTCGTCGAAGCTGGATATAGATTGCGGAGGAAGCCGAGTAAACCACATAGTGACGATTCCGGACAGAGTGATTGGGAAACACCTACACTTAATCGTGTCATTTGCCCTTGTCGAATCCATCATCCATTCATACCTCATCACGTGTTTCCTAGGGTCAATCTTCCCTTCGTAGGCTGGGATAGTCGGCATATTGAATTTCTTGGAGTACTCAGCCTGTAGGATAACATCTGTGAAGGGAGTATGACTCCTGGACACTCTCCAATCTTCGTTGGTCAGGCCTTGGTTCTCTCTCATTAGCTGTCTGACCATGGTTGATAAATATGGAGTTTGTATGGAAGGTGGGAGGTTGAGTTCCGCTCCATGAGACCATGCAGGTTGATGTCCCGCCTGCTGACGGTCGATCCAATGTGCGTCCTGAAGGCCAGCTTGATTTGGGTCTTGATGAGCCGGGCGTCCGGTCTCTTTACGTGCCTGATCCTTGGCGGATCGATTAGTGGCATCTGCCTGTGTAGCCTCTGTCTTGCGGCATCTACGCCTAGGAGGTTCGTCAGCCGAGGTTAAACTATCAGATGAAGAATAAGGAGCGGGACTACTTCCAGCATTCTGATGCTGCTACTGGGAAAGCTGAGTCATGAGATTAGCATTGGCTTGGATCTGCTCAGCAAGTTGCCTTCTACTTTTCCTGAGTTCTCTTATCAAGTCGTTGAACTCTGTTCGGGAAACGACCTCCGCTTGGTTCTGGGTGGAGATTCCTGCGCCTTGAATTACAGGTTGGTTGCTAGGTCCTATCTGTTGTACAATAGCAGTTTCATTGACATCTGCGTTGTGAGAGGCCAATCTAGTTCGTAGTCTTCCCATGATAGAGTTGTCGGTTGTAACTCTGAGTAGAATCAACAGATGTCTTGCTAATGATTTGGATCTCCTTCGGGGGATTTTTCAATCCAGTAGCTACAAAGTAGATCCTATCATCCTGAGAATTCGATTCTTAGTGAAAGCACCAAATTGTTAGCACCAGGATTAGTCACTAACACCCTTAAGAGAGATTATGTAGAGAGATTAATGAAGAAAGTAAAGTTAAACAGAGGATAATATGCTGAATTAAACGTAGAAAATAAGAACACCAGATTTATAGTGGTTCGGTGTAATTGCCTACGTCCACTTTGAGGTTAACCTTTATTGCTTTTCTCTACAATCGATTACAGATGCAATCTGTATCTCAACTACTTGATTACAATTACTGAGAAAAAAAGATAAGTCTTGAATGAGTCTTGAATGCGGCAGAGTCTCTCCAGTGTTCTCCAAAAAAGGTCCCTTTCACTGTGCCCCTGCCTCTCTATTTATAGACGAAGATGGTTGAACTTCCCTGGTGGGCCAGGTAGCTAAGTAGCTTGGCCCAAAAAGAGTGATCTCTGTGTGCCGATCCATAGATGCCGAACGGCAAAATGCCGAACAAGGCATGAATGCCGAACGATATCCTCATGCCGACCGAAGTGATGCCGAACGATATCTTCATGCCGATCGAAGTGATGCCGAACGATATCTTCGTGCCGATCGAAGTGATGTCGAACACTCTGAATGCCGAACGAACTATTTGTGCCGAACGACTCTGGAAGCAGACCTAGTGTGTTGTGCCAAACGACTCTGGATACCGATCGATCCCGAATGCCAAACGAGGTTTATGCTGAACGAAGTGATGTGTCGAACAAGGTTTGGATGCCGAGCGGTATGGAATGCCGAATGACTCTGCCATGCCGAACGTCCATAAATGCCGAACGATATACAATACCGAACGGATCTCAATGCCGAACGCTCTTGCATACCGATCGTCCCATAGATGCCGATCGAACTTGAGTGCTGAACGAACCATTTGTGTTGGACGACTCTGGAAGCTGAGCGCTTTCTAATGCTGAATGCTCCTAAATGCTGAGCGTTCCTGAATGCCGAGCGTTTTCTAATGCCGAACGATCTGGATGCCAAACGGCGCATAAATACCGAACAGTACGCAAATGCCGAGTACTTAGTTGCCTGGTCAAACCTTCAGGTAAGAATAGTCAATCAACAAACAACATGACAGGCATAAAATCACAACCCCATAACTTATATAATTTTAGATCCTAATATATAGATATAAATATATTGACGATTCCTTTCCATGAATTTTTAGCAGCACACTATGCTGATTAGCTACAATGTTGACCATGTGATCAACATCACCTCGTTATCTACTTCATCCGTCCACTAATGCTTAATGGTTGCAATCATCTCATCAATTATCTAACATTGAAAAATATATTTATTATTTTTTCAAACAATAAATCTCCATTTTCCAAAATATTTCTATCTTTTCAAAACTTTAAATAAAACTCTTTGAAAATATAAATTTTAAAGATAGCTCAAATGTTTTAATTTTTCTAAAATATTATGTCACTTTCCAAAGCTATGTATCCCTATGTCTCGCCCTAGTTTTTAGGAATCCCTGTTGATAATGTTGATTGGCGGCATCGATCAGAATTCTTAAATCACTCAACGGACATATTAACATGAAATTAATTCCAAAAATTCCTTTAAATATCTACTTATAGATATACTTTAAATAATTTTATTTTTTATAAAATAATTTCTTGATTTAAAATATTATTTAATCTTGAAACCATCTTTTCCAAAATAACTATTAATATTTACATTCAAAATTTCAATTTCTTTCAAATTAATATTCAAATTATCTCAAACTATTACTTTTTCCAAAATCCCAAACATCACTTGAAAGTATGATTTCAATCACTTTATAAAGTGACATCATTATTTTATCAAATTATGTGCTTGTTTGAATAAAAATATTTATTTCCAAAACGAATATATACATTTAATTCAAACACCTCTAATAACTATATAAATCATCACACATCAATTATCCTTAATATCAAAAAAGCATTATACAAGCATATATACATTTTTAAATAAATAAACTAACCCTCTAGTAGAAAACTATCAACTAGTTTCCACTGCATAGCTCTGATAACTACTGGATGTTTTTACTCATCTTACCACATCACAATTTGAATTTGTAATGTGTTCAATACGAGATTCGAATTAGGGTCTTTTATAGCTTTCCTAATTGAACAACTCTATTCTTACTCTATTCATAACCTTTAACAGCTACTATGTATCTCATATAGAGACTACACTAAGAAATAGGTAGAAGAAATATATATTATATAATAAGAAAATTACAAATACATCCCTAGATGTTTACCCTTGTAATCATCATATACTTCTATTATCACTTGAGTATAAATAATCTACCACATACCCTTGGGGATAGGAACTTTAAATCTCACCCAAGGCTAGGACCCGTGTCTCTTATGCTCATTATTGTTCTAAACTGGCTTTGATACCAACATGATGTTTGTTTAACTGTGGTCATTATTGGTGCCTCAATCACATTGGTTTTACAATTAGCCTCTTGACTGTGACAACTAACCCTAATTGGGACGTGTAGCGTTAAGAGCCAAAGTTTCGCCACTGATCATAATGCAAGAACACCCTATCAAACCGCTTTCAGCGAAAACCAGCTTTTCTACCAACTGTAACATCCTGCCTCTATACCCATACTACCAAAGAGTATTACTAGGTAACATTGTATAATAATACAGAGAATAAGGCGATATTGGGATGTCACACATGAATATTCCCTTGGGCTAACACTAGTATGTATTTCAAAAATCATAAACAACTCACTTATATGCACTCAGTATCCGTACGAAGCAATAAACACATGTGTTTCCAAGGTAGAATAATACACATTACAAAACAAATCACAGAGAACATATAGTCATCCATGCAGTAATAAAATATAATAAATATACACAAGTCCAAATGGGATATTAAAAATAGTCAAATACCCACTATCATCAAATATTTACAAAAAATGTCCAATAATACATCTCGACAACACATGAACACATGCAGATACAAATTTACAGACTATATACAAATACTATATCCTCCATCTATGCCTAATATCCACATACTGATCATTTGTCCTTGAACTTGAAATATCTTAGACCGACCCGAGTATTATATAACACACAGGCCAGACTATATCTAGAATGTGGATATCAATACAAAATAACAACCGGTATGGTATAACAAGTCTAACAAAAGTGACAGGTGCATATCTAAAGTGTCAACATATCTCAAAACCATGCACATAAAAGATCACCCATTTCTAAGTAAATCGATCTACACATCAAACATGCATATAATCAAGTGGGCGACACAAATATAATCTAATTATAATCAGGTTTAAAGCTCATCAACAATATAGGACATGCTCTCAATTATGCCCTAAATTCTCTCATATAATCTTAAGTAGACATACCCAGAGTCCGTTTCATTTAAAAATATAAATAACACATAATAATCACTCAAATAAAACATACATGGAATATAAATATGGCATTCCTTCGGTAGCCAGGGTCATCTCTTAGACATCCATGTAAAATTTGGTACATGGCCCAGCTCCATGTTCTTGGCATCTCTAGATATCCTAGATAGCTGTAAAATTAATATGTATAGGATTACACAATTGCAAAGTACTCCTAGTCCCATAAATAATCCAAGAGATCAATAATTGCGTAATCATCATCTAGACTCACAACCTCATAGTAATCGACTTGGATCTTGGCCAAAGAAATAATCATACGGTCTCTCAGACCTCTACTAATCAACTCAACTCTTAGTATCATATACAATCACTGTGGACTCTCAGTCCAAATGAGCTCTCAGTACCTGAGATAGCCATATAAACATCAGTCTCGGTAAATGATCGGATCAGCTTTCAGTCGTAGACTTGGCTCTTAGCTATTAACACAATGATCTCATATGGGTGAATAAGTAGGTGTCTATAGCATTTCATGCTATCTCATCAATAACAACCAATCAGGAGACTGGTAGCTCTTAGCCTGCTCTAGACGCCTTCCTTACACCCTCTTAGTGTTACTCCTATAGTCTTAGTTATCTCGATAACCATCGTCACCCAATATCCATCAAGTGTAAGACTACGACATGCGTTGGCCATGACCCTATAAGTTCTCCTAATGGTAATAGATGCTGGCCTATGTGACATAGGGGTATTGTCTCTCAACCATATACATCAATAGGTGTGCCACAAATTTGAGGAGAAACCCCGCAATCAGGCCTCTAGGATAGATACTGGCCAATCGGTTTACTCTCCAACATATAATAGGAGTACACATAATAAATAGACACTCTTATGAATATCAATCTGCATGCTCTCACTACACATCACCATAAATATAATATCCCATATATTCGACCTTGTTACAGTGATACCTGCTTACAGAAAGTAATCGAACAAATATCAGCTCAAGAGTCTCATACCACCTGGTGTTACTCGCCCATTCACTCAATGCTTGTAAATTGCACTCATCATTGCACAATTATTCTATATGACAAATCCAAAGAATCTAGAGAAATACTCATGAAAGTCTTGAACCAGACGGTACTATAAATCGGTTTATTCAAATTTCTCATTACAAAGAAATATAAATTGAACAAAATGCGCAATCTTTTTGTTTATTGATTCAAAAGGGGTTTTCAAATACACTTTTCCTAAAACCTTGAAAATAGTTTCAAATATTAGTATTTGATCAAAAGAGAATCGATTTATAAAATTTTCATTCTTTCGTCAAAATCTATTTTCCATTTCAAAATAAATAGTTGCAAATCCTTTGTTCAATTACAAGGAAATCGATGAATTAAACTTCACTAAATTTCCAACTCCATTTAAATTACTTTTAAAAGCAAAAAAATAATATTAACTAAGTTTTATAATTCAAGATTTCTATTTTATTAAAAATAATGATAATCAAATGCTATGCGTATTACTTATAAAATATTATTTCTCAAACACCCAAACTATTAAATTCAAATAGAATCAACTAATCACTTCAAAGATTACAAAATTTAAATATCAGATTAGAAAAATCAGTTAAATATTTTTATAGTCAACAGTAAATGAAAATATATATAAATAATCAAAAATTCTCATATTTAATCAAATTCAAAAATTCATCATTTCCAAATAATTTCTATTCATATAATCATCAAAATACTTCACTTAAGTATTTTCTACTATGAATAATATTTCCAATTTTTGAATAAAATCATTCCAAAATCCACCATTTACTTTTAAAAATGAAATATATTTCATTTCTTTCGAAACCTTTCATTTTAATTTATTCATCCTTTTTTGATCAATTACGAATGTTATTTCATCACAACAACAATCAATCAAAGCTGTGAAATTTAGTTTTATCCAATTCAATCCATACCAATAAACAATTCATCATCAAACAATCAACAAATTTATATTAAAATCAGATCTATATCATAGTGGTGAGTTATCAAAATATAACTCACCCAAACAATGCCAATATACCCAATCAACTATTTAACATCAACCATAATTCATCGCAATCCATAATCAAAGTAAAACATGCAAGGGGGATAATCGTTCTCCCTTTTAGAAAAATATAGTGTTTGATCTAACAAGGAATAAATGCAAATAAAAAGAGAAAGAGATGTGTAAAGTATGAATTCATTGTAGTTTACACCATCTATTGTGGTAATAAAAAGAAATGATTATTCCTTGTAATTTCAAACGATGTGATCTTCTATATTTTAAAGTTCGATATTTTGTTTTGGACTAATTTATGGAAATTATAATGGATAATCATTTTAGATATGATTCCAACAATTGAACATAAAAAGAAATTTTTTAGTGAAGATATATAACTACAATATATTTGATAAAAGTGGATATTTGTACATAAGTTACTATGCTTATAATAATTAAAATAAAACTTAGCTAATAACGAAGCTTATACGTAGTATTTGCATTTAGGATAACTGATTAGTAAGAAAGGAATTTAAAAGGTTGTAACTCCAATAAATGGGATATAAATTGTAATAAATATGGAAGTTGCATTAATTTGATAGGGTAAATGGATTAATGAGACTGATTAATAGAGAAGTTGAATTAATAACCATGGAATAGTTAAATAGATTACTAATTTGAAATTAATAATCATACCTAAATGTCTTTAGGAAATATCCGTTAGGATTTTATCGACAAATTGACATTTATGAGCATTAAAAAGGGATTTATGGATAGATAAGCTTTTAAGGTAAATCTTATTGCCTTAATAAAAGGGAATTAGTAATTATGTCGAATGTCTGCCTAAGATAATATAAGTAAAGATTTAGGATGGTTAATTGGACTTAGTAGATAGTGATGCTAGGTCAGTAGAGTTACTCGACAGAAGTCTGCCCTTCACTTTGAGGCTACCAGCAGTTGGATGCACTTATTACTAACGTGACATATCATTAATCCTATGACCCATGACTGTGTGAGAAATTAGACCTGCTTTCTTAATTGAAAAGGACTAAATGGTCCAAATTTAGAATTAGGAGCGGTGAGGGATATGTCCATAGGTATTTGCTTCTGGCTTGAGGTATTAAGTGGCTCTAGGTCTTTCTCCTAAAAGGAAGTATTAAGTAACCTAGTGAGATTCCAAATAAATAAGGATGTCTTTGAATGGGTTTACTTCAGTGTTAAGGTACTAGATGGCTATTTTAGGGCCCGCTTGAAAGAGGTAACCTAATGAGATTCCATATTTATAATTAAGAATGATAGTGGATGTCCCGAGAAGGGTTCGCATCAGATTTGATGTATTAAGTGACTGATCTAAGGGCTTGCCTCTCTTCTAAAAAGAAGTATTAAGCGACCTAGTGAGATTTCAAGCGATGTCAGCTAGACAGCATCAGTGAAGAGTCCGCCTTAGGGTGAGGTATTAAATGATAAAGGCCTACCTATAAATAGGTGTTAAATGGTCGGGGATCTACCTACTCCTTATTAAGGAGGTTTTAAGTGGCCTGGGTACAGTCTCTCACATTGCTAAGGCCATAATAATGATAGTACAGGTGAGGAGGCCACTAGGGAGAAAGATATTAAGTGATGTGGACCTGCTTAGAATATAGATGTCAAATGGTCAGAAGTACGCCTAATCCTTTTAAAGGTATTAAGTGGCTTGGGTAATGTCTCTTATATGACTACGGTTTTATTGGCGATCGCGATAATAGTTGGACATTAAATGTAGGAAGTCTTAAATAGTGGTTAGAAATATTTGTAGCTAGGACCCACCGACCATTGACAACATTATTCGAAAACCACCTTGAGAATAGGTCTTAAATGATAGGGTCTGCCTTGATTGAGGTCTTAAATGGCAAAGTTTGTCTGTTTCACCTTTAAAAGTATTTTGTGGTGATTATAGAAGCCCGCTTCATATTTTGAAGTATTAAGTAGCAAATGGGTTGGAAGTATTAGGTGATTGATAAGGCTTCATCAATATTTTGTACCTTGAGAAAGGGTAGGTAAGTAATAGTGTGTGCAATGCAAGGTTAGATTAGAATTGCTAATATTAATAGACATAACCATTAAATGGAAACCAATCAGTATAAATTAATGTTATGGACAGTTTATAGAATTGCCAGTCACCAGAACGTTGTTCTGGCCTCCTTCTCTATACAACCCATAGGATAGATTTAGATGAATAGGTCATTAGAGTTGGATGTGTTTAATTGTTGGAGAAGTCTTCTTTTCTCTCGTGCTATATGTTGATGTGACAATTTACAATCCAAGGAACACCATTAATTCCATGGTAGTAGCCATATTCAGTATTTTTATCCTATTATTATTTTCACGGAGTTTAGATTCTATCAATCTCTGATGATGCTAATGCTTATTTGCAGGTACCAAATCCAACGATCTGTACTTTGATGGATTGGGTTTCGAACTTTATCGAAATATAGGCCCATTGAGGTATGGGGTGTCACATAACCCTAAATTCAACCCAAAACAGTTCCTTTCTTTCCTCTACCATATCCACCCTATGATTTTATTAGTGTTCTTAGCATTAGGACTCGGGACGACTACGATAAAGGGCAGGTTGGGTATGGAGATAGGTCAGAAGGGGCATTAAAATGACGGTAGTATCTACTTAGAGGTTGAGATCCGGATCTAGTCAAAGAAGAACGTCGTTGATATTGATTAAAAACTCATGATGGAGTTTCGGGTTCGTTTGATCGATGATGTCAAGTGAGCCGACTTTGAGTGATATCTAGATCCCATGGAGTTGCAGTAGTTGCATGCTCAAGGAGGCGCTAGCATGGTTGCAAGGGTGAAGAGCAGCCATGGGTACTAAGAGACATTAGATACTGGATGGCAAATTAATAGGAAAATTTTCCTTAGTGTTATATAAACATTTGCAAATTGTTTAATATCAAATAATATCGTTCGGTACCGATCGATACAACCTTATATAAAATAAATCGATGTTGGTGGAAATGATATGATGTAAGTAGACATCTCCATGGATAAGGAATGGAATAGCTTTCAAAATTACTTAGAGATAATTGAAGACTTCAGATGGAAGACTTCAACATTAATATCTACCGAGAGAATGCGATTCAGTAACTTTTTGAGATAATGTGTCGATATTATCTGGGAAGAAGAAATGTCTTATGAAATGGTTCTAGTGATAGAAGTGTCTTTGTAGATTTGGATTTGATCACTTATATTGATCCAACGCATGCTTTCTTTTCACAAAAGCATACACTATAGGGCAAGTGTTATTCTATATTTAAACCAAATGTTATTTCAATAGATCTGGGCTACGAAATGATAAAGTGATGGATCAAGAAGCTTAGAGGATGTCAAGATAGATGTCTGAGAATAAAACAACTAAACTCGATCAGTATTGAACCATATGGACTGGCGCCGATCAAGTCAATGACCGGGGGGCCTCACTCTACTCTAATGCGACCCAAAAATCAAGATTGCAGAAAAGATAATTATAGTGGGTTGACATCAGTTAGTGTCGATCCATTTGGTTTGGCATTAAATGATATGCTTTGAAGAATTAAGCATTCAAGGGTTGAGGACTTGAACTATATCAAAGTGTAAAGAAGGAGAAATGTCAAGGGCATCGGTTGGTACCGAACAATGGTGATTACTAAAAAAAACATATATTTTGACTAGTTCATCCTGTCGGAAACTAAAATTTGAAGACATTTGCTCGTTCAGACCAGATATAGCTATTTTTACACTCATGTTCATCTATAAATAGACATCCTACAACAACTAGAAAATGGTCTTTTGATTTTTAAGGAAACACCATCAAATTTGAAACTTGTTGATTTGAAGCTAGTAATCATTATAATTTGATTGTGTTAGCAAAAGCAAATCAATAATTTAATTAAATAGTGGACGTAGGCACGAGATTTGGCTAAATTACTCTAAAAATCGAGTCTTTTCTCTCTTATCGTTTGGTTTCTTACTTGTTAATTTCATTTTTATTCAATTAGGAGTGTCCGCCTATTTCACATGTAAACATAAATATATAACACACTAATCTTATCTAAAGGATTATAAAATTTGCAATTAAATGATCAAAACAATATTCGAGTAAGATGTTTCAAGTGTGCAATAGACACAATATTTCCATTAACTATTTCATAAGGAAAGTACTTGGAAACATTTGAGATTTCTACTTCGAGATGTAAATATTTGCACTAATAACTTTTACAAAAATATATGATATGTAAATCTTTTTGAAAAATCATAAAATTTGTGGTTCGGTGATATGTGAAAAACTAATTAAATGTTTAAAATGTGAGATAAGTGTGAATATTTATAGTAACTGAAATAAATGTTTCAAACACTTCGTACTTTATTAAAATGAAAAACACTTTTTCATTTTCGTATTTAAAAAGTGAAAGTCTTTGCCATTTTATTCACTTGCACGAATATCAAACAACGGCTAATCCAGCATCTATTTCATCCACCACTATATACTATACCATCACAACACTTACATTCGCCATAACAAAATTCTTTAAAAACTTTCTTCTTCTAATACATAATGTCTTCTAATACAAAACCATGTTCTCATTCGGTAAAAAATCAACAAGAATAAAAGAAAGCAAAAAAATAATTTGCCTCCTTAAAATCCAACAACGAGCCTATCATACCCTTCCTCTAATTATTGGGTTATCATCCTTAGACCAACAATAATTCCTTTTATCACAACACGAATATAGCTGAATGTCATATCAAGACATCCACTAATCTCAATCTTCCCCTCGCTACTTTTCACATATCATTCCCCGTCATTAACGACCGTACTACCATTCCACTATTCCATAACCAAAATACCACCAAACTGTCCCTCTTCAACTTGGTGTTCACTTACAGTACGAAGACCATGCATCATTTATGACCACATCATAAACTTAATACTTGACAACTGAATTCCCGTGATCAAGATATTATGCAAAACCTAGGAAAGTAGTTTTCTCACACCTATATCTCCCGAAGCGCTAATGTTGATGGAAAGAATGAAAGTAGCAATGAAGGACGAGAAGATGTGGAAATGAAAGCAGCTGGAGTAGATGAAGAAAATGCCGAAGAAAAAAATAAAGGAGCGGAAGAAACCCAATTACCTCAAAGCTTAGGGTACAGTAAGAAGAAAATGAAGTGGAAGTCTTTAAGTGGTATGCTTGGAATACTTCATAGGGGTTCAATCTTAACTGGAATTGAAGATATCAAAGAAGTGGAGGCTAGTGAAGTTGAATTGGAACCAAACAAAGTAAGGAAAAAACAAGTTATATTTACGGCTAAATAGTATGTACCACTTGCAAAATCTTGGATTAGGATATAAAATGACAATATTAGAAGAAATAACATAAAGGCGAAAAAAGTTGCCGACTTCTACAATGAGTTAGAAAATGTATACAAGACTTGCGATTCATTGAGAGGAGGTTAACGGGTCATGACCTCATATGACAAAATTATTGGCAATATTGTCTAGATAGGAAACAAACAAAGAAGTAGTATTATCCCTTTTCAACATTGTAATTGTGCTTATCATTTTCATCTAAAGTTTCAATATTGTGTAGTTTATTAATAAATCTTTGTTATGTAATGGAAAGAATGTGATCATAACACTCACCATGCTCAGTATGGACACCTGTTCAAGTTTCAGGAGTTATATGAACAGCTTTCGTCTCTTCCAAAGTGGTAGAACCCAAGTAATTTTATCCATGAGCAACAAAACAAGGTTAAGGGAAAGAACTACTTTGACTCTAGTCTAGGTAGTGAACCTAGCTCCCAAGAAAGATCACCATTGTTTGGAAGCGATAATGGCCAACTACTTGGTAGAAATAAGTCTATTCAAATAGAGCAACGAAATGTAGATTTTGTAAGATTCATGGAGGCAGAGGAAAACCTTAGAAACCAAAGAGAGCAGGAATACTTTGTTAGAAAATCAACTTCAATTAAGGAATGAATTTCAGCAGATGTTCTAAAAGAATATGCGATGAAGCAAGAAGGAGAATCATAAAACGAGGCTAGGTATATGGAAAAGTGTTGGATTAGGCGCATTAAGAGCAAGTTAAAAGGGTGAATTTTTAAAAAAAAAATCTAATTATCAATTTACATAAGATCTTTAGTATTTATATAAATAAATATTTGTGTATATTAAATCAAATTTAGCATTTCAATTAGTAAAAGAGGTTTTAAATATTTTAATTTTGTTGATTTAAATATTTATTTATTATTAACGTTTTATTAATAATTGATTTATTAATTTATTTAATATTTCATAATATCCATATTCACAATATGGACATCAAAGCATTATATAGATAACTTAAACTAGGGTTTTAAGAGAAAATTTGACTTCTTTGTCCTATGGTCAATAGGATGACTAAGTGTGGTATATAATATATCCATAGTATTTGATAAAATAAATATACTATGTGTGCATGAAAATATTTTTTATAATTCGACAACTAAAATGTTTATAATTATTTAAGTAAAAATGATATGTTTTCGTACACACACATACATATATATAAGTATAATTCAAAAGTCAAAATATCTTTTACTTATGTAAAATTATTATATACATATACGCATGTATATACATATTTTACTACCAAAAAATGTATATACATGTTAAACCAAATTTTCAATAATATATAATGATATTATTTAAAATTAGAATTCAAAAAAATTGACTTATTCAAAAGGAAATAAATTAAAAATATTTTTTCATTTCAACCGTAAGCAGAAGAAGATAATTTTCTAAATAACCAAATTTCAGTTGAAACATAATTTATTGGAAAAATTCAAAATAAATATCTATTTAAATTCATTTTACTAAATAAAATAATTTATAAAATAAAAAATTGAAATTTTTTTAACTCAATAAACCAAAAAAATATTAACTTTTTATATAAATCTAAGCAGACATATATACATGTACACATATATGTATGTACGTACATATGAATACATAATAAAGTTATTTTTTTACTTCAAATACTAGTAAGCAATTTTTTTATAAATAAAATATATTTTATTTGATATAAAATTGGTCTTCATTTTTAAAAAATATTTTTTATTGTAAAATAATAAATATGTATATTCATTTTGCCAAAATTAACTTGATTATTGTGCATAAGTATATATTGTGTGTATATATATGTCAAGTTATTTATATATATACGAGTAGTGTGGCACGTGCGATGCACGTGCGTAGAAGGAATTGGTGTTAAGAAACAATTTGTATGAGAGTTGTTGAATGCGATAGAATGAGTGTGACGTACACGTAATGTTGAATAGTTTGGATATTGACATGTAGAATGAATGTACAGCAGACGGACGTGGACGTAGAAAATTTGTATATATAACATGGGAAGAAGCGTTATATCAGACCGACATTGTGTGGGTAGAAAGAAAAGTAATACATATCCATATGGTGTAACCAATTATTAACGCATGTTCATGCAAACCGTAGAGAATTAATTTGATTTGTAATGGAAATAGAATAGGATCTTCGTTACATATAGCAGGTGATCGGAGATAGATATGATTGCATTTTGTGGGGATAGGGAAACAAAATGAGTTGTTGCAGATAAGAATCTATTTGATAGTAAAATATAGGTAGTAAGTGTAGTTTTCGTAACCGTTTTCTCTCCTTCTTGCTCCGGGCTTGAGACTGGCATCAACAGTAAGTTGATGGCGGGGTTAAAAATATTTTTTAAAGGAATTTTTATGTGAACCGAAAGTGAGTTGGAGTAGTAAATAAGGAAATTTTTGTTAACCCAGTTTTGTATTTTGTATAAGCCGTGGCTAAATATATGACCGAAAAACAATAAAATGGAGAAAAAGATTATAAGTGCAGATATTAGTCATTCATGGTTGTACAAAAATTCCCTTAATGATTTACGTAGAGTAATAAAATAATGGTGAGGAACGTATATTTGTACCCAATGTTGTATAGTAATAATTATAGTAAAACGACAGCATGTGAAGTGGAAAAATGAAGTACTGTTAATTAAGTTCGTGGGTACATTGTAATAACACATCCTTATACACAACATTTCTAGTATGTGTGCCACTTCTATTTCGAACCTTTCCATTTTTCACCAAAACTTTTGTTGTTTTTCGTGAAACGCCTCTTGATAACGCAACATGTAGCTGACCATGACTGAAAATATGTTCAGGAAGATAAATACCAACCCGAGGGATGGTCTATCCTTATGATTTATTAATCGTCAAGGAAAAAGATAATTTAATTGGAAATTGTTTACGTATTAGGTTGAAAGGCATGTTAGTATTCTCAGAAAGCTTTAGTGGTATACGTGGAATAAATACTCTTGTACCACGAAAATGTCCAACGGTTATTTCTGCATCTATTACATTTCTGTGAAAGACACGACATACTAATCTGGTGCCATTACATAATCCAATTCGTGAATCAATATTTCTACGCAACATGATTGGTGCACCTACTTTTAGTCTTAATTTATGTGGGGGTAGACCTCCCGGAGCAAGTGAGTTTAAGAATTCATATTGGTATAGATTATGTGTATCTTCTTCGACTTTGTCGAAGGAGTAGTAAATGCGCTCGCTACCTGGAAATAGTTCTATAACTTTGTTATTAATGTCATCCACTGTTTCGTTTGTAGGGGCTAATATTGCTCTATCCATTATAAAATTAGGATCACCTAATCTGTCATTGAGTTCAGCAAAGACTTCATTAATCGGAGCATAGAGTGACGAACTATTGGTCCAAGGTTCAACGATATCATTTGGGAGCTGTATAATGTCGTCTTGAACATAGACTTCATCTCCATTTCCAATATGTAAAAGAAATTATGCATATGATTGATCATCTTTTGCGCGCATATTTTGTTTTAAATGAATTACATGAACATTTTGCCATAAATATGATCGTACTATACATGCATCGACGGTTTGAGCTCTAGTACCGTTTACGACCATTGATAGAACTTGACGAAAATCACCGCCTAAAATAACAATCTTTCCTCCAAATGGTGCGACGAAATTAGTTAAATCTCGTAATGTTTTGTCTACGGCCTCAAATGCATGGCGGTGAGCCATGGTAGCTTCATCCCATAGGAAAACAGTAGCAGTCAATAATAGTTGTGCGAGTTCAGATTGCTTGGGAATATGACATGTAGAGGAAGAGTCTAAATTAATTGGTATTTTAAATCAAGAATGTGCAGTTCGACCTCCTGGAAGAGCAAGAGAAGCAATTCCATAAGTAGCGACTGCAATTGCAATATGAACTTGAATTCGTAAATGTGATAAGATTGCTCTATACAAATATGTTTTTCCTGTACCTCCAGGACCGTCTATGAAATATATAGCATTAGCTTCACTTTGAACAGAAGACATTATCGTGTCAAATGCCTTCTTTTGTTCGGAGTTCAAGTTATCTACAGAATTGATATCATTATTGGGTATTTCTATGCATTGCTCTTCTGAAATAAGAGTGGATGTGTTTATGTGAGTAAAGTGGTTGAAATTAGTATGTGGAATGTCATAGTCAAAAATTGTTTTGTTATATTGTTTGAGAAGGTTGTCGAGGTCAGACAGACATTGAATTACTGAAAATGAATTGGTCACAGTAGTAGCAGATGTAATAGGATAGTCTTCAAGTATGAAAGGTGAAAACTCTTCCCACAATTCACGCACATGGCATGGGTCACAGTATACCAAAATTGTAACAAATAATCTTCTTAAAGCATTAGGCATATGTGTGTGTGAAGCATCTGTCAAACAGTCCTTTATACTATAATTGTTTTCAAATAAACCTCTATGTTCAGCTGCTTCTTTAAATGTGTTATATTCTATTTGATTAACTGTTAGTAAGTCAGTAAAAGATAGAAGACCTCTAACATGTGTTAATAGTAGGCGCAAATAGTAACGATCTCCTTCAGTGGGAGATACAGTGTAAATTCTACCAATTGCCCTACGGTTATTTCGCCTACGGTCCATTGCTTACTTGTAGAATCCCACCAATATTTTTCTGGAAACTCATAGTATAAATATTGACGTGCTTGTTCATCAAAAACATTTTTACAAAAAAATTCAGTAAGCATTGTTTTACATCTATGTTGATCATCCAAAATAGTGTGTATGTGCTCTTCTACACGAAATAATAATTGTTGTCTATTTGCTAAATGTATTTGTAAGCCGGTAACAGACGGAAAAATATTACTTAGGGAAAATTTAAATATTCTCCATAAATTTAAATATTCTCCATAAAGCTTCTGGAGCACAAATCCATCTAGCATTAACAAATTTTGAAATCTCATCGTTATCGTCAGATGTAGTGGATAATCCTACAGAAACGCGGTCTGAACCTTTGTAAACATATTTGTAGAGATATTTCACAGATTTAATACTAGAACAAATATCAACATTTATATGACAATCATATTTCAAAAGTAAGTAAGGATTATATGGTACTATCCAATGGTTATCGATTATGTGGCTTCCAATTTGATATTGTATTCCGTTGTCACGTCTTTTATAAATAGGGAAAGAGTCAGTTCCTTGTAAAGTAAATGGAGAAAAAGCTTTCGGAAAACCCTTCTTCAAGCGGTTATTTTTCATGCATACAGCTCTTGGGTTAAAATGTCCGCATGGATAATGAATCATATGTTTCATTACAACGTTGTGTAGTTCAGGTTCTAAATGTGTACATGGAATTTCAGTGCGAACTAAAGCATCATAAACATCAGGATTGATAATTTTATTGTTTTCATCTAGGATAAGTAGAATGTGAGAATGTGGTAGTCCTCTTTTTTGGAATTCAATAACGTGGACATGGGCAATGACTTTACCTAAAACAAATGTGTCTAATAGGTCAGTTTTAAGTTGCTCTAGTTTTGATCGAAAAATCCTAGTTCTTAAATCCGATCTATCTTGTGGTTGTTGACCGGGAAGCAATTCTTGTGTAATTTCTACCTAGTTAGTATTACATGTCATAGTAATAAATAAGTCAGGCTTTCCATACCTTCGCACTAATGCCATTGCATCTTGGTATCTTTGATGCATATCTCGTGGACTACCAATATAGGAGGAAGGAAGAGTCTTCTTGACACCAACACTTCCTAATGTGTTAAAAGGCATAAGATTGATTAGTAGTGAATTACGTGGTTAGTAATTATTTGGAACAACAAATGGTTGATTGAAGGAGATAAAGAAACTTACTGGCAGATGTTTCTCCAATGGCTAAGACATCTTGTAAACCTTGGTATAACTCCGCTCTGATAGTAGTCTGATTGTTGTGAAGAAACCTTAGCCGCATTGTTTCTATTTTTACATACATATCAACGACATATTGTTGAAATAGATGATCACCAAGCAGTATAAGTGATGTCTCTATTGGTCGTATCTTTGTGTGTAGGCGATAGACAAAATGCAAGTAACGTTAGTACTGATGTTGATATAAATGAAGTTTTGTGCTATTTACGAACAAATTATATTGGATATCAATTAGGATATACGTACCTGTAAAATATGAGAGTAGTAAGATGTACAACTAATAGGTGTATTTCCATTTTCGTGGATACTTAAATCCCATCCATGCTGACCGTAAGGCAACAATAGTGGATATTGCAGCGGGTCGTAAAAACCTGCAGTATCTGATATTCTCTGTAGATTTCCACTTATTGTCTCAACAATGATATCTCGACCTTGCAAATTGTCTGGTTCATCTCCAATTATTATTCCTGCTACTTGGGATATAGTTGGCAGCTAATGAAGATGTCGATCTATTGTGATCTCTTTGATTTTGATCCTATATTTTTGCACGTCAGCTTGTTGCCCCAACTATCGAAGTAGGAGACATATGGGTTATGAGTATCTAAAATTTGTTTCAAAATCATAATTATCTCCGGTCTCATTGCATCACTATCTTGAAATCGGTTTTCAATCTCATGGTCAGTGTCATATATGTACAGTTGTAAATATCTTGGTCTACTTCCAACCAAGGGTAAAGGACTTCCAATACTATGATATATTGAACCTTGCGTGCGATATGTGTAAACTCCTTCTCTAGCATTGGCCAGGTTATTATCAATTGATGCACCCATAGACGTGAATGAAAATGCAATATTATAGGATCGGATGTTTGTACGAAAATGGGAACCCATTTCACCTTGATCTTGGAATAAGCTCAGTAACTGTTGTGGTGTTGTGGTTGGACAATGAACGTCGATGGAACCTCCAGAGAAACAGTTATGTAAGCTTTCGTGGAAAAATATTTTAGCATTGCAGAAATCACAGTAAGTGGGCTGAGGAAGTCGGTGTTTGTGGTAGGGAATCGCCATCCCGTGTTAATGAAGAAACTAAAAAAATAAGGTTATTATTCAGTGTAGTAGTCATACTTTTACAATTTCACATCACTGTCATTGTACTTGAAATGTTGATTATTGTAAACATATCATCGGTTTAAGTCAAATAATGTACAAATAGACAGCCTAGGCTTAAAAACCCGTACACGCAAGCTCCATATTTTTGAAACTATTATTTGTAAAATCATTTTTATAGTTAGTAATAAAACCTGACATATATATATCTAAATCCATGCATGTACTTACCATTATTATTTCAAAACATTTCGCACTTAAACTCGGACCATACATTGTAATGTTGAAAGCTTTATTGAAAGTGGTCTATTCAAATAGGCACACAGTAAAGTAAATCGTACTTGGACCAAGAGCTGATAAGTTAAAAAATATGTACGAAATATTTAAAAGTGGTACACAATTAAATTTTAATTTACTGTACAACTGGAACATATTTTGAAATCATTTATACACTCAAAGTCACATACATATTTAGTAGCATAAATGCGTACAAAGATAAATCTGAAGTGTATAAAAATTTAGTACAATTAAGATGGGTACAGTTTGTGAAGCCCATATATAAAAAGCGTTTGAAACCAACATATCTTTAAAGACTTATACGTATAGATTAAAAGTCATATTTATTTGTTGAAAACTTGTTTACACGGACTTGGTTCTGAAAAACTCGACTTAGCTGAAGTCCTCATGCTCAGAACATTTTAAAAATTATTCTACTAAAAGAAACAAAAAATTAAACGCATTTTGATCTATTTTCAAATATATTACATTGTAACATGCACTAAATCCAAAGAATCAAACACTTTATATTTCAGAAAACCTATACAATGTAGATTAAAAAAATTAGTGAAAATGTTATCATATAAAAAATGTAAAGCCTCACAAAATTTAAAACTCCCAAAATGAATTTATAAACAAATGAATCAATGGAAAATCGATGTAAGTGAAAATGAAGAGGTATAGATAGTTGAAAAATTAATCCCACACACACAGCGAAGGAAAACTTTAGCAAAGCAAAAACAATATGTTCTAAATCATTTCATGTAATTTAGCATAGCCGCAGTCCAAGTTTTAACTTTAACCTTTGATCAAAAGTTAATTCTTAAATTTATATTTTTCGATATTTATTTATAAGGCCAAAAATTTGAGATGATAGGAAATATTAATATTAACAGGAAAAATATAATACCTAAGCATGCTATTAAATGACAATGAAATTATTGACTAATTTGAACACAGAAGCAAGGTATAAAAAATAGTAACCTTTTTCGATTAAAGTAATGGTATAATATAAATTTTAGCAATAGATGTAACAGATATGGATTTTGTTAGCACAGCTCATAATAAGTAGACAACGAACCTTTCTTACATACTTGCTATATTAAAATAACCATCAATCTCAAATTATATAGTACTATGATAATTAATAATTATATTAACGGTTAAAATAATGTAAAATAATGGACGCGAAGGAATACATAGTATATTTGTACACACGTATATTTATGTAAAATTAATGAGAATCAACAGTACTTCGTTAAAAAGATAGTACGAATAACATGTAGTTCTTATTCATTATTTAGAAAGAATCACACTTTCACATAAATTGGAGTGTTCACCTTATAAAAGCTATAAGTAACATTATAATTTCAATTAAACCAATTATCGTAATAAAATTATTTTAACTAATCTAGACCGTAAAAGCACCTGAAAAATTAAAATCAAACAGCAAAATAATATGGAAGTTGATGATAAACAAATTACGTTGCTAAAATAATTCCAGTATAAGCAACAACAAAATTACACGTATCTAGATCTATTATCAAATATATTACATTGCAACTTGCACTTAGTCAAAAAAACAAACTCTCCATACTTCAGAAAACATATATTCTTATTAAAAAAATTCAAAGAAAATGCTACCATATTATAGGATAACAACTACTATTCATATAAATGTTAACATTATATCAAAAACCCCATCTCTTATGACTTGGCCATTGTTTCAAACACATTGTAGGCACTATGTGACTAAAATTCTGAATAGCAACAATTTCACTGTAAATACGTTGTTGTACACAATTAATGCAAAACACGGTTAAGAACATTTCATTTTGTATGCAGCCTGCATTCAAGTCAGAACCGAGTAGTAGGTTCAAAGTTCCACATTTTCATATTTGATAATTTATTAGCTATAAGTAGTAATAGTGTACAGTGCGTACGGTTGGCAGTGTGTCATTTTTTTCTTTGACAGTTTCCTATTCATTAACCAAAACACGGTTAAGAAATGAAAGTTTATATGCATCCTGCATCGTCAAGTCAGAACAGAGTAGTAGGTTCAATGTTCCACATTTTCATATTTGATAATTTATTAGCTATAGGTAGTAATAGCATACTGTGTGTACGGTTGCCAGTGTGTCTCTTTTTTTGACAGTTTCCTATTGATAAGCATGGTATAAGGCCTTGGTTGGGGTGTGCGTCACTTTTATATGGTTATTTTTTCTTGGTAGATAAAGCAATAGCTCGGCTATGTAGTAGGATGTGTGATCCATCGTTCTGTCATATCATGCACGTCCATTTAAAAACAGGAGTACGAAATGGACGAAGACGTGACAAAATAAAGCATAAGTATGAATAGTGTAAATGTGCTACACAGTGAAGTAACGGAGTAAATGAGCTGTAGAGTCTGTGTTAAGAACATAAGGAGGGGGGAGAAAAAAAATTACTTGTTAAACGTCGACCGTGGAAGCCTTCACTCAACTGTGTTCTTGTATTTGCAATATGTATTTCTCTTGCTTGTGCACGTCTAGCCTGTTGACTAAGCCTACGTCTTTCTCTTTGTTGCTGTTCCATTAGATGCAGTAGATAAACTGCAGAGGTAGTAAATAGTAGTGAAGGAAACAAAATTTGTGACTGATGTGAAGAGATATATGGCAGTAGCAGAAAAGGCAGTACAGTAGCAAGTGAAGGACAGTCTATTGGGAAGTGTGTATATATAGGTAAACCAACGGTTACGTAAGTTGGTATAACTGCTGAAAATGAGTACGTAAACGTTGTTGAATTGGTAGAGATCCGAGATTTTCTCTGCTGATTTTTCGTAACGGGACGAAATTTTCTTATGTACGTTGCATTAAAGTGGCCGTAATAACAGGGTAGTTATAGGAAAAATGGTATGCAACGAACTGTGCATGTATATACAGTTGGAGTTTGTATTAAACAGTGGAGAAATTTTTATTTAGCATGTTCACATCCATTCGTTCACATTTATTTACATATGCTAAAGTGTCAAACTACTTGAGTTTTGTTAGTCACCTATGTAAGTTATAGATTTTTTTAATACAATGAAGGAAAATCTGTTTTGCAAATACACATCAATTTGCATGCGAATATAAAGGTCGGTTAATAAGTAGTAATGGGTGGTTGAGTATCTTTGCTTAGTTTGATGGTTTGGTGAATTATGTGGTATACTTAACCATGCGTTGATAAAAATATGGGTACATGGATCAATTGTACAATGTAGTCCCTGCACAATATGGAACATACGGAAAAACTTTGTAAAAGAGTAATTTTATTTTTGTACAAACATTCAAGTAGTGGTGTATTGATTTGTTAAGCAAGGTTTAATCAAGTTTCACAACAACAAATGATTTGCTCTCTGGATGTTTTACGTGATTAAGTTGTTTAAGTTAAAGTAAGATGACATGAACATTCATTTATAAGCTATTCAGTTATAATCTAACTGTGTATACCTAGAGTTGAACATATTCTTACATATTAATTTTTGCTTCGTTTGAATGTAATAATTCTTTATCAATGTTTACTGATAGTTCATGGATGTTTAGTGATAGGTCGTGTATATATTGAAGGCAATACCAGTGTCGAACGAATATTACATGTATCAGCCTCGGATAATATAACGCACACATACATTTTTAGCAGCACTTACATCAACGTGAAAAGAACAACAACTTTATTTAGGCAATGATGAAAGCATGAAGTTCACGACAAATTTAACGGAACAGTAACGAATACATCAGAAACAAATAACTTTGTATTAAGAGCGACGAAAGGAAAAAGTACGGAAGCGCAAAAATGGACAATTTGTGGGCTAACAAAGAGTTGAAGATGTATTAAGTACGGTTCTTGAGAAAATGGTCAACAGCTGCATCACATTGTTCAATCTGCAGGATAAAATAAAATTTATGAATAGCATGTAGTATAAATGTACGTATGTATGTACGTGTCTGTGTATCAAATAATTAAATGTTGGCATACCACTTCAGGAGTAAAAAATCTTCCCATTTATCATCTTCAGAACATTGTGGAAAATAGTGTAGCTCATCAGACTATGTCATCAGGACTTCAGAGGTGGAAGATGTTGATAAATTTTCGTTGGTTTCAAAAAAAATTGTCCCAACCAGAGGAAGTTGAACAGAGTGGGTTGGTTTGTTAACATTGCCCGATTCAATCTGGGAAAGATTAACCTCTGCGATGTTGGATGTAGCATTGACTTTTTCATCGGTAGCGGATTGAAGGTGCTTTGTTAAACGCATACTTTTACGTTTGAATTTGTCTACGGAAGGGGATATGGAGGCTCTTTACCTTGTTGAATATATTTGTTCTGCAGGTGGAAAAAAATGGTAACTTGTGGAAAAACGTGCGGACAGTACATATACGGGTTCAGAAACTTGGTAGTTACAACTAAATAGATTTTCGACTTTGAACTACGTATGTACATGTACAGAATAACTTGCATATTTAAGACAGGGCAGCAAAATTTGTGAAAATCCAGCGTACTCAACTATTTCGTGTGCTGAACTCGTGGACAGCTACTATAGCTAAAAGGTTTGTATGCATAAACTAATATAATAAATGGTTGAAAAAGCATGTGCAAAAGCTTGTGAATAGACTGTGTACAAAAGTATATGCCTGACAGAGGTTGTAGTCATAAAATCCCACATAGGATAGCGTAGAGTAAATTTGTGAATAAAAAATTGTAATACCTTTGTCATTTCGCAGAAAAAGTAAATTGAAGGTTTAAATGATGGAGTGGAATTGGCGTAGGTGGAAGAATTTATGGAGATGATATGTTGAGGATAGAGTGTGGTGTGTGTGTGGAGACTGTTAACAAATATGTGATTATAATTATAGTGGTGGACGTAATAAACTTTTTGAGGGAAAAGGTAGTTACCTGCCTAGTCTGCAGGAAAAGTTAAAGGAGTAATTATAGGAAAAATGGGCAGTAATAACGGATCAGGTGCTAAAGGAATTAAGGTAAATCAGGTGCAGTTATGGGAATGACTGAAAAGGCATGCATTTAAGATTTGTGTTCTTGTATTCTTATTTCTTCAATATAAAAGCAAACATCCCTTCATACTCTGTTGCATACTGTGGACGCTAGATAAGTATGTAGTTGCTGTGTAAAGGAGTCCACATCACGTTTTCTCTGATCTAATTGTACTGCCGTTATAAATGGGCTACTGTATTGTTGCTAACCCCTTGGTCCCTTGACTTCCAACTTTTGACCAATGGTGTTTTCACAGCAAAGTATACAAAGTGCACATAATTGGCTACACTAATATACAAACTTCTCTAGCTATCTTTCCATAACAAATAATAAAGAGACAGAGCATAAAAAATTAGCGGAGGATGTATTTATATTGGAATATGAGCACAGCTCCATTGGTAAGCGGTAATATAGTTACTTTGAATAATATTTATCAGTGCAACCTACAGCCAGTTATTATTTTGCATTGCCAAGCACTCATAATTCATTTTCTTTTACTTCCAACAGGTTCGCAAGTTGAGGAGAAAATTAGTGAAACTTTGTAATATTAGTAGGTATAAATAATAATTATAGGGGCCAAACTTTCAGAAATACGTCCCATCCCAAACATGTAATATACAATAAATTGAAGAATCAAACATATACACATACATGATGCATACAAATCAACTACGGTACATATAGTTACAAATGTTTTTCGACCAAGAGTGAACTTGTAGACCGCCAATACTCTTAACTGCCACCTTGAGATCTTCCAGAACCATGCTTGTCGAAGGGCAGATGGCTGCACTCTTCCAATAAGAGTTCAACCTGCAGTTCAGTTAATAATTATCATAAAGTTCTAACCCTGATAAAAGTTATGACAATGAACAGAGTAAAAATAGTAATAAGATGGTACAGATTGTAGTTGACATCATTCAAACACAAATATTATCAGAAAGACATAATATAATAATGGAGTTTTTTATTTTACTAGTAAAAAATAAATTGAAAATACATGAAGTTTATAAATGTTATGAATGTATTTATTGTCAGTCGGTCATAAAATATAGGAAAACACATGAAATTGTCATGGAGCTCATATTTTTGATAATGGAAATTTAAACTAAAAAGGGAAAGGCAGATAATTTGAAGCTAATATTTGGAGAAGAAAGATACAAATGGACACCAAAATTTAAATAATTATAATGACCTTATGCTTGTGAGTATGTTGATACATAATATTAAATAATAATAAAAGTTGGATTGTGAAGAAAGATAAACGATTAACAAAGTAAAACATATAAAATCAATGACAAAACTGGAAGATTAAAGTTCGCCTGAAAGAAGATTGAGCATTGAATAATGAGAAGATTCATTTAAAGAGGAGAAGAGCTATTGTTTTCAGTAACAACATTGGTCTTCGTAATATTTGTCAAAATTGATTATGATATCCATAATCAATAATCCAAACATAGAAAATCAAACTTTCTATAAAATAAATTCCAACACAGTGAAAGTAAATTGATGAGTACGAAAATTGGTTGAATTAATCATAAAGTAAATGTTTTACCTTGAACGATGGCTGAACCGTCTTTCAATCTACTAATTCCTCCAACTTATGTGTCAACTCTAATCAATTGGTTACATTACATCTCCCACATTCAATCTGCCACACAGCGAATGGAATGTACGTAAAAAATGAAAAATGAAAACCTAAAATACTACTGAAGAAAATTGATCTGTAGTCAAATCGAATAATTTCATATCAGTAGTTACCTTCCGAAGAAAGTCGTAGTTGCTGTCTTTGTCGAACTTTGTGGATTGGAGAGTATGGCAGAGAAAGTTAAACACCAATTAACTATGCATCGTGTGCTTGTGCACTTGTAGTTAGTTCTGTAGAGTAATATAATTGGTTGATTAGAAAGTACATAATGGTCCCAAAAGGGCAAGTGCAAAACAAATTTGCGAATCATTCTATTAAATCGGTCTTATCACATATGATAAAAAATTATCAATTTCCTAGTTAACTGGGTTGATCAAATCAAATCAATGACTATATTAATCGTAGATGTAAATAATAGGCAAATTTAAGGAGACTTGTAATGAACACACCAATCAAATCATCATCTTTATCTGATAAAAAGGTAATTAACTATGAATTAAAAGTAACCTAGCAAGTTAGGCGAGCAAGATTGATGCAACCAAAAAGGTTGTACCCAGTGTACAGCCTTTGAGGATTAAGAGAAGGGAAGTAATAGAGATAATGGAAGTAAGCATCGGTTTGGGGCACCATTGTGTTTGCCGCAGTGTTCACCTGAACGAAAGAGTGAGCGGGTTGAATAGATTTTATCAACAATTTTCAATCTTAATATGTAAACAACATCGGTAAAGAAGAGAATTTAAAATCAGTGGTAAAAAGGGAACATTTTTATTGATGATCAGTAACAACATTGTTCTTCGTAATAAATTTCCACAGACTGCAATAGTAGTAGCATTAAAACATATATTTAGAATGTACACTAATTGAATATATAGTAACAGAATTCAATTGAAGCAGTAACCAAGTCATTTACAGTAATAATTAATGTCCATTTTTTAATCCTTTCCCAATTGCTGCTTGATTGTTCATCCACGACAGCTTCTCGTCTACTGTCTTAGTTTTTTTTGTACAGACTCATATCCATCCTTTTTTTCAATTACACATGCAAGAGGATAAATCCGTTAAAAAGTACAAATATTTTTGTACAATAGTTTCAGTAGTACGTTATGGAAAACAATGACAAAAAGGAATTTACATGTAATGTTGTGTTATAAAAAATCATAGCCAACCCAAATGAGCGAATCAATGGAAAATTTGTCAAAATTGATTATGATATCCATAATCAATACTCCAAACAAATAAAATCAAACTTTCTATAAAATAAATTCGAACACAGTGAAAGTAAATTTGTGAGTATGAAAATTGGTTTAAGTAATCATAAACTAAGAAAATTCCAAACCCAGGGAAAGTTTTACCTTGAATGATGACTGAACCGTCTTTCAATCTACTAATTCCTCCAACTTATTTGTCAACTCTAATCAATTCGTTACATTACATCTACCACATGTAATCTGCCATACAGAAATAAAATCTTTAACAAAAACGAAGAAAAAATATATCAGAAATACAGCAGAAAAAGCAGCAGAACAATCTGCTTGCTCTGGATACAAACCGAATACAAATGGCCTTTTAATTAATCTTGATTGCGAAACTGAAATTGATGTTGATCATCTTCGATTACGACAAAAAGGTTAAAAATAGTGAAAGTCAAAGTAATTTAGAGTTCAGTTGTTAAAACCAAGATGACTGAAAAACTGTGTATAAATAGAAGATTTTCGTGACAATAAATAAAGGCAGGAGATTGTCAATCAATTACCTCTGTTTCAGTTTTAAGTTTCTGAACTGAAATAATCGATCACCATTATTGTTTGAGGTTGTAGTCTAAAGGAACGGAAATAAGGGTAGTGACATGAGGAGGAAGTTGGTAAGTGTTGGTACATGGTATCATAAATGTAACAACTGAGAAAATACCATATCATATGATCAGGGAAACTTGGAATTATTGTGTTCTTTTCTTGAATTTCATCATCCTTCATTTCAGTCGATCCACTGATCACCTCTAAACTCCTACATCTCAGTTATCTCCATAAAAAGTCTCTTAATTCTATTCAGTCTGTCTATCAACCATCTGTTATTAAGATTGAAACACTAAATAAACTTATCAAACAAAACAAATGTCAACTGTAAACACATATGCTTTTAACATTCAACGGAAGTTATTTCATTAATATAGTACATCCAAATGAGAGTAATAGGTAATAAAGAGATCAATAAATGTGATAAATCAAGTAGACTGATTCTTTAGCATGTGCATATTAATATTATTTTGTTAAAAAGCAATAAAGTTTGATAAATGAACATGAAAACAAAGAAAAGCATTAAGAGAAGGGAAGTAATAGAGATACTGGTATGAAAATTCCAAACACAGTGAAAGTTTTACCTTGAATGATGACTGAACCGTCTTTCAATCCGCTAATTCCTCCAACTTATTTGTCAACTCTAATCAATTCGTCACAATACATCTACCACATGTAATTTGCCACACAGAAATAAAATCTTTAACAAAAACGAAGAGAAAATATATCAGAAATACAGCAGAAAAAGCAACAGAACAATTGTTTCAATTCGAAACTATGAATCCAGATCAGGTTGTACCGAAGAATGGAAAAGTTAAGATTTTCCAACCGATAAATGGAAACTTCGGGAGATCTCGCATTTTCCGATGGTTGAGGTCGATCGATTTGAACAGCGGTTTCATTGGGAGTTTCGGATGGAAATGAGCAAGATAGTTTAGGTCAGAAGAAGGCACGGATCATGGTGGCCTGGAAGAATTCTGGGATCTGATGAATTGTCTGCTTCACATCTCATGCCTCCTAGATCAGGAACTCCTGTTAAGCTTTTAGACAGGGATGACGCTAGCGTGTAAGGTTAGAAATTGAGAGGATGAAGAAATAGGGCTGAGGAATTGAGTCGTAGAAGAGAAGGGAGCAATGAGTTGAGAACGTGGAAAATAAAGGCTTCAGTTGTAGAACTATATTTGCAGACGTGATCGGAAAACATGGTAGTGAACCGATTGTGGAGCAGGTGGACTGTGGACAGACAAATATACCCTCATCCGTTATATAAGGAAGTTAAAACCTGGTGGAGATCGGAAAGGACATTTTTGAGAAGTCGAAAAAGGCTTCACTTACTCAAGTATTCCCTTTATATATAAGTTTATATATATATATATATGTGTGTGTGTGTGTGTGTGTGTGTGTGTGTTTAAAAAGCTATATATACACTAATATATTTTTGAAAAGGTTTTTCTGTTGGCCAAATATATTATTATTCAAAATATACATTATGACATGCAACAACCTGCAATTATCGACCATTTAATTTAATAAAGCTCACAATGTGTAAACCCTAAAACCGAAAACAACGTGTCGTTATTGATTGATAACATAAGACAAACAATAAATACATTATCTCTATCTCTTTGTGAACTCACAACAGAAGATAACAATATATTTTTTAGTTAAATATCAATATATTCCAATACAAGTCACACACAATCAAATCCAATCCCAAACCAAATCTAAAAGCACATATATGCAATCGAGATCAATGCCATATGACTATTTATATACTGGTCTATATACATAACTAAAACCATCATCATCTGCGCCATCAAACATCACTTGATAAGACACATCAGTTTCCATTAACCTCATGATGAAACAAATAAGGAAAAATATAGAGAGGGTCGTGCTACAGTTTGGTGAGTCACGCTTGTCTACTTTGCTACATACTTTAATCATTCTTAAATAATACTAAGATGACTACAGTGAACATACTTTAGTCATGTTTCATCTGCATCCAGCAAGTCAGTCAAATAATAGAATAAACATGGCTAACTCGTAGAATAAGGTCTTCGTCCAATACAATTACAATGGTCCATGATATGGTCTAACTCATATGAAAAGCCAAATCCACCTTATTACATTAACACATGGATGAATCACTGAATGGACACAGTTCCATATACGGCTTACCGACCCATTTCTATACTACTACTCATAACTTAGACTTTCTATTACAAAGCGATAATGTTACCACGTTAACCGCTAGAGGTCTCAAAATCAACGTTCAATCAAATTACTAATAGGAATAGACTATCCATATGTATGTATGTGTGTGTGTATAACACATACACACACACATATATATATATATACACGTTCAAACATCTAATTTGATCAAGTTGAAATTACATCAATATGTCAAGCAAACGTTGCCCGAAAACTAAAGGAAAAAGCCCTAAAGCGCTTGGTGCAAACATGCATACACAGGTTATCAGTAGACCTACGCCACCAGCCAACTTATGATTAACCACTGATTGCCGGTGGTAGACATTTTGACAAGATAAAATGCCCTTGTCAAATTTTCCCGAAGTTGTATTTTGTTCTTCTTTTAAGTTTTGCTTCTCTTTTTTTTTACTAGTTTTACATTTGGTTTTCGATCCTTTTTTCAAATTTTGGTATGTTCCTCTACTATCTTTCTACTTTAATTTCATCATAAGATTTAATCCAAAGTCATTTTAGAATTGCTTCAAAAGTTGGTATTTATAAAACTAGTTTCAAGATTATATATGCACATTTTTCTTATACACATGCACACACATATTATATACTTTAAAATATACTCAAAAATCATTCTAAATTCATGTAAAATTATAATATGACATGAAACAACATAGATAATTTTACAAACATTTTTATTATATTATTATTTGCATCTACAGTGCATATTCTTTGTATAATCTAGTTTTCTTATCAAAAACATTGTTTTTCAAAATATTATCAAATATCACATGATAAATCATTTTAAATCAATTTTAATTCATATACACTCTCTGGAATTAAAATATCTCCGAAATCATTTTTAAAAGTTTTTATATGATTTAATATACTATTTTGAATATACCACACACACACTTCAAACCTATTTCCTCTCCCTACTTATACATACATATATATATATATATATATATATTTGTGTATATATATATGTTTGTATGTATGTATGTATGTACGTATATACGTATATATAATTCATAAAATTTCAAATATACATTTTCTGCTCTATATAAAATATTAACACAAACTTTAATTTATAATAATTCATGCATTTCAATATGATTATTAGCCTCATATCATGAATATACAATCCAACATTTCATTGTTTGGTGAAACATTGTTAAATCACTATTTTATATTGATATAAAAATCAGATTCATTTTTCAATGTAGATTATCACATTTAATTACTGTAAAACTTTCAATAATCATCTATATTAACTTAAAATTGTAACCCCAAGTCATAATCATCTAAGAACTAAGAGAGATTGAATAGTTATATAGTAAATTAGGCAAAAACTACTCACTAGGATTAGAAATCCCCTAATCTTCTTTGTGTTCGGAATTAGTCTCCACTCCAAATCCACATGTCTGCGATTCTAATTATTGTTCGCTCATCGATCCAGTATTTGATTTATTGAATTTCATTAAAATTTGAGATAGTAATTTGAACTTCACTGAAAAGAGGTTGTCCTATTTTTCGAGATGAGAGAAAGAAGAAGTAACATATCAAAATGAGAAGTTAAATTTCAAATCTTCTAATCGTACATATATTCATAGGTAAAGGTAAGTGTCCGTTCAATATATATGGGCTTAGCCCGTTAAAAATTTGAATTATCAAAATATAAAATTACGACATCTCTTACATCTAGACTCCAATTTGGACAAACGTAAATACTGCATGCATCAAAAAAATGAGATGGTTGCTATGGCTCCAGTTTCAATTTCAATTTCGAAAGTTATAAAAATGATAATTTTACCTTTGGATTCAAATTTATAAATTTATTTAATCATTAAACTATCAGAAATACAAGTTATTGCACACTCCTCCCTAGAAGGATATTGTCCCCGATATTACGAACATCACATCCAAGATAAACAATTTACAACAACTATTCAATTTTAATCACATCCATGCATATATAACATATAGATGAATAGATATAAATGCATGATCATGTTACGTAGTACTAAATGCAATATTGTAGCCTGGTAGTTGACCTTCCAAAATAGCCAACCTCCTAAATGTATGTAATATAGATGACATATAGGCTTGAGGTAATACAATCTTATTGTATCAACATAAGTAATATCTATATCAATGCAACAATTTACATCATATCATGATTCAAGGGTTCTACCATCCTAACAATCTATACTAATCTAATCCAACCATGAAGCAACCAAATCTTAAGGGTCCAAAATCTTGGCATCCAAATTTAGATCCTAAGGAAACAAAATAGAATTAAGGAATGTGTAGGGAAAAGATTAGGATGAGATGCCCTCGTCTTCTATTTAGGGTTGATATTCTCTCTATCGGATCAATCCCCCATCGCACTCTCACTAAATTCACAACCTTATTCCTAAGTTGCTTTACTCCATGCTCTACAGTACGCGATGGGCCATAGGATGAACTAGACTGAAGTTCCAACTCCACATCCTTCAACTAATTCGGCTCGATAATAATGGCTATGTCATGTGCACAATTTTGCAAATGTGATAGGAATATATTATGAAATCTTGCTATCTTCTTTGGATGTTCAATTCTATAAGCTAGATTGCCAATACACTCCAATATCGAGAGTGGACCAACAAATCATGGTGCTATTTTTCCCTAGTTTCTAGACCTCATTACTCTCTTTAATAGTGAAACCTTCATAATAACATATATCTAACTACAAACTCCAATTCAGTCCTTCACTTATCGGTGTATGGCTTTTGTTGATCCCACGCAACTTTCACCCCCTTCCTTATTAGCTCTACCTTTTCCAAAATATCTTGTATCATCTTCCCTCCAAGAATCACTTTATCTCTCGACATCCGCCAACATTAAGGTGACTTACATGACCTCACATACACCCGCCAACATTGGTACTATTATTGTTTGCAAATTCAACCAATGTTATCCGTAGCTCCTCTGAAGTCAAATATAGAAGCCACGAGTAGATCTTCCAGTACTCCATTCACCATTTCTATCTACCCATCTGTCTGAGGGTGATATGCTATACTCGGGTTCAGTTCCATTCCCAAAGCATCCTATTAACTCATCCAGAACTCACTAATAAAGAGTGGGTGATGAGTAGTTATTATACTAATGTAGTCAAACAGTCTCCTTTATATACAACATCGCCAATGTCATTGTTGTCCTTATGCTCTTCACTGGAATGAAGTGTGCACTTTTGGTTAATCGATCCACTAGTACACAAAATATCATTACCTCTTCTACTTTTAGGCAAATTATTAAAAAAATCATGGATATATTCTCCCATTTCA
Source organism: Allium cepa (assembly GCA_030765085.1). Classification (NCBI taxonomy): domain Eukaryota; kingdom Viridiplantae; phylum Streptophyta; class Magnoliopsida; order Asparagales; family Amaryllidaceae; genus Allium; species Allium cepa. The sequence goes on along the minus strand of CM060941.1, from coordinate 291,400,514 downwards.
CCTATGGAACCTATAATGGGAGTAATAGCATACTTGGCTTCTTCCATTTATCCTTTACTCTTTGGCATGTCAAAACAAGTCGCAAACTCCATTACATGTCTCTTCATTCCTAGCTAGTAATGTCCTTTTTGTACCCTGATACATTTTGTTTCCACCTTGATTAATGGTCATCATGGAATGGTGGCTCTCTCTTAGACTTCTTCTATCAATTCATTAATCTAAGGCACACACAACCTACCATCATGCCTTAGGTATCCTTTTTGGTCTTCAAAGTATCGATCCAAATGGCTTGATTATTCATCCCGATACGGTTGTTCAAAAATCCTAACTAACACTACATCTTGTGTTTGACTATGTCCAATTATATACATCAATGTAGATTTAACTTCCAATCCCGCTAATAAACCTTATGTATTTTGGAAAGAAGGTCTAAGTCAAATTTAGAGATAAACTCCAAACTCTTCCTTCCAAACGATAAACAGTTCATCATGGCATGCTTTCTACTTAATGCATCAGCAATCATATTCCCCTTTTCTGAATTATAAGCAACCTCAAAATCATACGACGAAAGAAATTCCATCAGTTTTAATTGCCTTTGTTTTAAGTCCTTCGATGAAAATATATGCCTAAGGGACTTGTAATTCATGAATAACTCAAATCTTTCTCCCAATAAATAGTCCCTCTAGGATTTCAATTCAAATACAATGGTAGCTAATTCAAGGTCTTGTTTCGAATAATTCTTCTCATGTACCTTAAGCCATCAGCTAGCATATGCCACCGCCTTTCATTCTTGCATCAAGACAAAACCAAGACATGTTCCATAAGCATCAATGTAGATAGTAAGTAGTTTGGTACCATCAGGAAGGTTACGAAAAGCGACTCGTCAACAACCCCTTCAACCTAACGAATGCCTTCTCATAATTTGTGTTCCATGTAAACACTATATTCTTCTTAGTTAGCTTAGTTAGAGGTGCTAAGATCTTAGCAAAGTCTTTGATAAATTTCCTGTAGAAATCGGTCAGCCCTAAGAAGCTATGAATTTGAGAATCACTCTTCAGATTCTTCCAATCCTTTCCATTTCTACTTTTCTTAGGTCTATAGCCAATTCTTCTCTAGATTTAATATGCCTAAGGAATTTGACTTCTTACTTCCAAAAAATTACATTTTGATAATTTCTCCTTTTACTAATTCTTCTCAAAACTACTGATCCCTCCTTTAGGAGATATTTGGGCTCTTCTTTGCTATTGGAAAATACCATGATATCATCCACAAACACCATAACAAACCTATTTAATTGCTCTCAAAATACTCTACTTACCAACTATAAAATATGTCAGAGCATTAGTCAAGCATAATGACTTGACTACCCATTCAAATAGTCCATCAGGAGTTCTAAATGCATCTTTGGTGTACTATCCTCCGCTGCCTTCAACAGATGGATCCAGTAGCCAAATCAAGCTACGAGAAAACTTTATCCTTGACTAACTAATCAAAGAGGCTATTGATGCAAGGCAAAGGATATCGATTTTTTATTGTTAGTTTGTTTAGCTCTCTATAATCGATGCACGTCCTAATGAAACCATTGGCTTTAGTGGAAAAGATGAAGGGGCTCCCCACTCTGAAATACTTCTCTGATTAAAGACTTCCTCCAATAGCTCTAAGACTTGCTTATATAATTCCCTCCTTTCTTTTGAGCCATATGACTAAGTGGCAGTACTACGGGTCGAGTGTCTTTAACAAGATTTATTCTAAACTCAATCTCTCTTTGGGCGAAATAATGGAAAATTTAGCAAAGATGTCTAAAAAATCTTGCATTTTAAGGATAAAAGAAAGATTAACCTATGATGCACCGAGTGAACACAAATAATTAGTCATCGTGGAATCATCAAGCTTAAAACAAACAATAAAGTCCTACCCTCCACCATTCCTCAATCATATAACTTTCCTATAATAATCCAAAATCACCCCATAGTGTCATCCATTCCATTTACAAAATCAATCATTACCTCAAGAAGCTAAATACACATGCATCACAAAGGAACACTACATTATGAATAACCAATTTAAGGTTTGACGTAACATTGATGTGTCGATCCCCCTATAGGATTCGACTACGATGGAATCATAGGTTACTTTGGGGTCTAAGGCTTAGCTTATCTACTAATGCATGACTAATGAATGAATTTGATGCACCAGTATCTGAAAAGAGTTATGATATGAAATGTAGATAGAGATAACACACATTCCGTAACAATCTGCTTCCCCTTCTTGTTAGGAAATGGTACAATACTAGTAGAATGCATATGCCTTGATATCTTTCCTTCTTTCTTTTGCTGAGCTTGGTATTTATTCTTAAAATGTCCGAACTATTAACATATGCAACGCTTAATCTTAGATATATCCATCTTACAATGCTTTATACGTGTGCCTTCTGATGACACCTCCTATAGATGATGACATGTTTCTTTCCATATCCTCCCATAGGGTCCACCCTTATGCTTATTCTGATTCTATTTGGTACCTTTCTTTGGTTCATCTTTATTAGTAATGATAGCTAACTTCCCATTGATCGAATTCAACTATGTACCTTCAACCAATCCTTAAAATGCATACCGAAAGGTATTTGATTCACTTCCAACTCTTTTAGTGGAGAATTAACACCCTTGGCCAATTTTAGTGCCTTCTTCTCTGAATTATTGATCAACCCAAATCCAAACCTTGCTAACTTATTGAACAAACCAACAGATTCGCTCATAGTTGAATCCCTTGCTTTATATGGATAAACATTTCCAATAGTAATCTCTTCTCCACCCAGGAGAAGAACTTAACCGCTAACCTACTTTTGAAGCCTGTCTAAGTGATGGTGTCCTCTTCCTCTTCCAAAGTAATCACTTCCTACTAAGTAGCTACCTCTCCCTGAAGATGCCATGCAGCCAACTACCTCCTAATGATGTCACATAGACCTAATAAACTGAAAATCTTCTCATAAGAAATTCAGCATGCTTTAGTTACCGAATATGGTTTGGTACCCATATATGGTTTTTGGTCCAAACATGAGAAATCCTAATAGATATTGGGTGAATTCACCGCTGGAGTTGGTTGGATTGGAATTACCTCTGAAGTTGCATTAGTATTAGGAATAGGAGGAGTCACGGTAGAGTTTCGACCAATCACTTACAAATACCTTTGAAACAATAAAGGAATGTTCATCCTAGGCGTATCCATGGTATCAACCTTGGTACTAGTATCAGCTCTTGTCTCCACCTCACCGAGATTGATAGTGTCGGTCTCTATTCCAATTGAGTTACTCATTTTCAATTATTGGGAAAGAAAATAGGGTTCAATTGGCAACTCCCTAATAGATAGTGAATATAATTGGAATAGTAAATGGTGGTACATATGTACTCAACTCACCTATACATACATACGACCAATCATTTTTGGCTTTCTAGTTTAACTCAAATCATGATGTATAAACCCTAAAAGCTGAAAATAACATGTTGTTGGTGATTAATAACAAGTGATAAAAAATAAATATATTATTTATCTCTTTCTGGACTCACGGTTGAAGGAATAATATATGATATCATCAATTATCACTATATGGAATACATGTCACATACAATCAAATACAATCTCAAACCAAATCCCGATGCATATAATTCTACACACTTAAAGCAGTTAGCGGGTCCATATCGTGGAGTTGCAAAAATTTATAGGGATATAAAGCAAGAGTATAGCGAAGAATAGAGAACGTGCTAAAAGCTTTATTAGATATAACCTAATATTTAAAGTTAATTTTTTATCATTCCCACACTGTTTGTGTAGGAAAATAAATATTATTTAATCTTATATAACAAAACAGAAGAGTATAAGGATTTATGTGGTCTAGATTTAGTGATCACATTAGATTTTTAACCTGCATTGAGCACTTATGCCTCAAAATAAGTGCATACCCTAACTTTATTGATTTGGTTCAAAAGAGAACCGGTCAAAACAACTTTCAAATTAACATTGCTAAAGCGAGTGCTAAAAAGCCCTGATGTAATAAGTGTAGTGAAAAATAGCAGGGCTTAAAGCGGATCTATTATTACAAGGTTATATTGAAAAAGTGTAGCATTCGAAGAGCACTATGCGCTATAGCGAGATTTTGTGGCACAAGCACATATATACAATTGGTATCAATGTCAGATTATTATTTATATATAGGTCTATGACTCTATATACATAAGTAACATCTTCGTTATCTACATCATCAAGAGTCACTCGATACAATATATTAGTTTCCATCAACTTAGCGATGAAACGAATAGAGGAAAATATAGAGAAGTTCAGACTACAGTCTAGCGAGTGTTGTACATACACTTTACTACATACTCTAATCATTCCTAAATTATAGTAAGGCAACTATGGTACTAAAATCATACCTTAGTCGTGTTTCACCTACATCTAATACGTCGGTAAAAAAATATGATAAACATGCTTAACTCACGAAACAAGGTCTTAGACCCATACAATTACAGTGGTCGATGATATGGTATAAACCATATACAAAGTCGAGCTCATCCTATTGCATTAATACATGGCTGAATCATCAAATGGACGCAGTTTCACATAAGGCTTATGGACTCGTTTATGTACTACAACGGGAACCTCGGAATTTTTATCTACCGGCGATCATGTTACCATAATAACCAATAGAGGTATCAATATCAATAGTCAAACAAATTACTGATAGGGATAGACTATCCATATGTATATGCTCATATATAAATATATGTATATATATGTCTGAACATCTATTTCGATCAAGTCAGAAATCTCATCAATATGTCACACAAACATCACACAAAAACCCAGAAAAAACCCCAAAGCGATCAAAAAAGACACTTATACATGCCCATCAAGGTCATTGATTTAGATGTGCCACCCATTCAATTATAATCTACCACTATTCTACCGCTGGTAGGCATTTTGATAGGAGTAGAGGCTCTTATCAAATTTTCCTGAAGTTATTTTCTTCTTCTAAATTTTGTTTTCTTTCTTCTTACTCGTTTTATATCCGATTTTTAATAATTTTTCTTTCAAACTTTGGTATGTTCCTCCATTATCTTTCTACTTTAATTTAATCAGAAGTTTAACACTGAATTGTTTTAGAATTGGTTCAAAATATTGCTATTTATAAAACTAGTTTTAGGATTTTATATGTACACTTTTCTTATACATGTACTCTAAAATATACTTAAAAAATCATTATAGATTCATGAAAAAATTATAATATAACTTGAAACAACATAGGAAATTTTGTAAATATTTTTATGTATGTTTTTATATACATTTATAGTGTGTATTCTTTATATAATCTAGTTTCTAGTCCAAAACATTGTTTCTCAAAATATTATCAAATATCGCAAGATAAATAATTTTAAATATATTTTAATTTGTATAAACTCTTTGAAATGTACAAACATATCTATAAAATCATTTTTATGATGTTTTTATATGATTTAACATACTGTCTTAAATATATATATATATTAAATTTATTTCCATTGCCACTCTTAACTTCTATGCATATATATATATATACACACTTTCATAAAATTTTAAATTATATTCTTCGGTCCATATAAATCATCAACATAAACTACAATTTATTATAACAATTCATGCATTTCAATTTCGATATAATTATTATTCCCATATCGTTAATGTACAATCTAACATTCATTATTTAGCCAAACATTGTTAAATCACCATTTTGTGATGATATAAAATCAAATTCTATTTTAATATCATGGTATATCACTTTTAATAACTGTAATATTTCAGTAATCATCTACTAACTTCAAATTCTAACCCTAAGCCATAATCATCTTATAACTAAGAGAGATTGAATAGTTACATTGTAAATTAGGTGAAAAACCACCCACTATGATTAGAAATCCCCTAATTTGTTTGTTGTCTGGAATTAGTCTCTACCCAAAATCCATGTATCCATGACTCTAATTGGTATTAAAGTGTAGCCCTCAATTCGCTCTTTAATTCTATGTTTGATTTTGAATTTCATTAAGATTTGATATAGTAATTTGAATTTGACTGAAAAGAGTTTTCTAGTTTTCGAAGACAAGAGGAAGAAGTAACGTATAGAAACGAGAAGTTAAAATTTAAATATCCTAATCGAACATCTATTTATAGGTAGAGGTAAGTGTTTATTCATTTTGAATGGGCATGGACAATTAAAAATTCAAAATTTCAAAATATAAAAATCGTGATATCTCTCACAACCGGACATTGATTTTTCCAAACGAACGACGCACTTCAGAAGAAATAAAATGTCAGAAAGGCACTAGTTTCATTTTAAAATACAAAATTTTGAAAATAGTCGATTTTACCTTTTCGATAAAAATTATTAAATTTATTTTACTATTCAAATTCTTGGAAAATACATTTATTACATGGCATAGGTGAGTATAACATGAACTAAAATCAAAATAAGAAAGTTAGAGCACGAATTGATGTAGCTGAGAATCAATATGTTGGTGGAACAGTCCTTCCTCTTAGAGCACCATAGTCTCCTCCTTTTTGATTTGCAACATCAAAAGTAGGCAACTCAACGAAATATATGGGCATCTAAAAGTGTGGGAAAGAGAGATCAAAATTCAGTAAAAGAATTTGAGTGGGGGATAGGCTATTTATAGCCATCAACCAGCACCTTTCTCTCCCCCATCTGCTCAAACCTTAAAAGACTTGGTTTAGTCATATTATAGCCCATAATATGATCAACCTATGGGTGCAAGCATGGTCGAAATCTCCGTTGACTCCAATTCGAATCAACATTTAATTAACTAAACCTTAGCTCCTTAATCAGTCGAACCATCACATAACTTTTATACATTGTTCTATATGATTTTGAGCTTGATCTAAATAATTAAAAATAGTCACAGATTAATAAAATAATTGTATTAATTTATGATGTTATAAATTAATTTTATCCTTGTCCTACCATGGAAATAACAGGTAACATGGTTCTATTGGCTCTCAAGTGTAAACTCGATCAATCGATCCACATTCAATGATTAAACAATTTAAATATCCAAGTCTACATGGACTTTGCTGAAGTATATTATAGGGTCAAGTTCAATATTTACATATCACGTACGAGAAATCATATTTTTTTATCTATTATAAGCTCATCTTATATAGATAGTTTGTACACGTATTCTTTTCGTCACTACTATATCATTAAGATATCTATAATTTGGTCTAAAGTCAAAACACTATTATTAATTGTGTAGATCAATTGTAATGTCTTTAGGTCAATCCGATGACATTTATTGATCAACCTATTTGCTCTGGCCATATACTTTGATTTTAATTTGACTTATCAATTATGATGATACTCACCTTCTATAACAAAGGAAATGAATCCCTCCTTCAGTAGTGTTTCACTTTGAGTAATTCAATGTATACCTAACTATGGTCGTAACATGGTCACTTTGACATGTGGTTGCCCATAATCAAAATATAGTCTACATTCTCAAGTTTGAAAGTTCTCCCAAGTCAGAAGACTGTAGTACGTCATTACCTTGGGATCTTCTATTTTGACTAAGTTATATAACTCATTGAAGTCTCTCATTTAGTGATTCTACGATTATTCCAAATAACCACAGGTGCATAATCCCTTGTTGCTACCAACAATCATGAGTAAATCACCATGCATTATGTGTTTAGTGTCAATTATCTATTACTTATATTAGAATATAAAAAATCCATACAATATAAAATAAATCCAAAAACATATTTTATTTCACTTAAGATTATTTACAAAATTAGGATTACATAACAAATTCTATCAATCTCTTACTTATGCTTGGAGCTAATTATGGATCATCCCATGCCTTCGATCAGTTGAGAATGCCTTAGTGAATGGATCTTCAATTTATCTTTTGTATCTACTCTCTTGATCACAATCATCCCATCACTAATAAACTACCTTATCATGTGGAACTTATGGAGGATGTTTCTTCACCTCTTATGCACTCTTGTGAAATTTGCATTGTCGAATTGCTATCATGATATATGAGTATTGAACCTTCTATTTTTGGAATCACACCAAGCTTCTTAATGAATTTGCACATCCACACTTCTTCTTTTGCGACATCATTCAAGGATGTGTACTTGGACTCCATTGTAGAATCTTCCACAACTTCATGTTTGGAACTTTTCCAACTAACATCCCTCAACTAAAAGTAACAACAAACCCATAGACCGACTTACCGTCATTATATCAATTTAAAAGCTAGAGTTCAAATACACTTTCATAAGGAGTTCACCACTTCTATAAATAAAAAACAAATCCTTCTTAAATACTTAAGTATGGCTTTAGTTGATATCCAAAGGTTTTCTTATGGATTAGACTGACATCGACTTACTACACCTAATGCAAAAGAAATAGCCGGCCTAGTAAATTGCATGACATATGTGGTTGATCCTATAACCGAAGTATAAGGAATCAGACTCATGTGTCGCTTATCCTCATCCGTAGGTGGAATCAGCCTCTCACACTGACCTCGAAATCCTCTAACTGCGACATATAAACTATCTCTTCAAAATCACCATTTAGAAAAGCCATTTTAACGTACATTTACCAAATTTCATAATCATAGCAAGCGGCGACCGCAAGTACAATCCGAATGGATTTAAGCATGATTATTGGCGAAAGCCTATTGTCATAATCAACATCTTGAATTTGAGGAAAACTTTTTGTGACCCACCTTGCATTGTAGGTATCGACCTTTTTCTCTGTACCAATCTTTTCTTAAAGATCATTTGGCAATCGATGGGTTTTATACTTTCATATACATTTTCCAAAATCTAAACTTTGTTCTTGTATATGGAATTCATCTCAGATTTCATCGCATTAAGCCATAACGCAAAGTATTTACTCTCTAAGGAATGTCAGTATGTGAGGGGATCATCATCATGAATGACACAATCCGCATTTTTCCATCCTGAGAAACCTTAGTATCACTATGGCGTGTAATATTCCCTGTTAGACCTTCTAATAAGATGCATACATTTTATGTAAATCAAAGTATTATTTATATATTCAATATCTATGGAAGTTTCTTGGATCTAATCTAAGTCTGTCTTATTACCACTAATTTCTCATGAGATAAATTCATCTTATAAAAGGGCGACATGTCGAGAAACTAAAACCTTTTGATCCTCCCTATGATAGAATATGTGTTCATGGGAATCTCTTGGATACCCTATAAACTTACATAAGGCCAATCCTGCCTCTAACTTACTAGGATTTACATTCTTAGTATAAGCCAAACAACCCAAACCTTAAGATATTTAAGGTGGGGTTTATTCCATGTCCATTACTTTATTGTGTTTAAGCACCAATTTAGATGGTTCTTGATTTAACAACTATATTGCTGTTTCAAGCGTATATCCGTAAAATAAAAGAGGTAACTCGATGCCACTCATCATCAGTCGAACCATATCCAATAAATTTTGGTTTATCCTCTCTAAAATGCCATTGTGTTTCAAATTACATGGAGGATTAACTTGAGAGTGAATCCCAATCTCTTTTTGGTACAGTTGGAGTTCCGATCCAATGTACTCACTTCCTCTATTAGATCGAAGAATCTTTATTAACTTATTACTTTAGCTTTCAACTTTTCTTTATACTAAATGAATTTCTCATAGACCTTGAGTTGCGTTTCATAAGATACACATATCCATAACTAGAAAAATCATCAGTGAATGTAATATAGTATGAGGTACCACCTTTGGTTGTTGTAAGCATCACATCAGTATGTATAGGTCCTAAGAGTTCACTAACTCTTTTGTTGCTCCAACTGAATGGTTTTTTTAGCTATTTTACCTTTAAGACACAACTCACAAGTATCGAATGATTCAAAATCAAACAATGTGAGAAACCCTAGGTTTATTTGCTCGTTAAGTTGTTCCCTCCTAATGTGGTCTAGGTTACAATACCATTGAAACCATCATCAATTTTAGACAAATGAATTATTTTTCAACAGCAAGTATATGATTTAACTTAAGAACCTAGATATCATTATGCAATGCACCAAATCCAACTATTATATTCCAAACACAAATATTTGTAATATTGTCGTTACAAATAAAACTAAATCCATCGTCAGTCGAATGTTTGACATATATTATTCCATTAAAAAATTAAGTACATAATAATAATTTCCTCAAAAAAAACCATAACCACTCGCTAATATGACATGATATTCGCCCATTTCTTCTACAGCTATGCTAAGCTCCATCCGTAACTTGAAATTCCATAGTGACAGGCCTGTTGCTCCTAAGTTCATGCAAAGAATTACAAATATGAGTTCCAGATCTAGTATCTATATCCCAACTAGAAGCATATACAGATAAATAATTTTCTATACGAAAAGACTTTAGGAGTACAATCAAATTCTTTTCCCTTCAATGTCTTTAAGCACTCTGAACGGTTTCTCTTCCAGTTTCCTTTCTTCGAGCAAAAGTGAAAATCACCTTTCTCTTGGGCCTTTGACTTAACCTTTCCACCCTTTGACTTATGCTTTCTATTTTTTGAACCTTTTGATGAAGAGCCGTTATTGATAGAAGGACCGCACTTTGTTCCTTCATAAGCATACTCTTGGCAATCCATAGCATATTATAAAGCTCAATAATAGTACGCTTCAACGAGTTCATATTGAAATTCAGTATGAACTAGTCAAATATAGAGAAAGTGACTCAAAAATCAAATTGGTCTGAATCTCGGTATATGGAGTAGTACCTAGCTCGATTAATCGCTCGATGTACCCAATCATATTAAGTGCATGACTTTGAACTGAGGAACGTCTGCTTATCTTCATGTCAATTATTTCGACGAAATCTCGTGTTTCACAGTATGAGACTATTCAATGCATGATTTTCTACGTGATCAAATATTTCACAAATAATCATTTTCTCCTATAGTCTTTGGAGCTTGATGCCCATTATGGACAACATGTAAAATCGAGCTAGTTTACAATCCCTTTTCCAGTACTTATAAGCCTTAATTTGTTTAGTTAAAGGTTCATTAGTGATGACATGCCGATGCTTTTCGTATGTGAGTCCAATTTTAACATTCCTAAGCTAATCTTTGTAGTTTATTCCTACTAAGGTGTTCTTTTTGAAGAATGGTTTTATAGTTGCCATTTATCTACACAACTTCATTAGGGTAAGTTAGATATCATTGATATATTCTTATACTGATTAGAATGTCTTATGTTATTTACCTAATAAGATTCCTACTGAATTTTGCATCTCTCAAATAACCTAAAAGAGATATAGAAATTTCATAAATTCATTCGATGGTTGTTAAGATCTTTGATTACTATGACCCTAAGATTGTTCAACAAACTATAGTCCCCATAAGAAATAAGTAACCTTTTATTAGTTATATCTTGTATATAACTCATAACCTAATTTTAATTATGCTCCTATAGTCTTTATGACCTTGAGGATGCCCAATAAATCATGAAGTGCATTAAATACCCTATATCCATCATTTCGTGATATCCTAAGAGGATTTTATGTAACCTTACAAAAACAATCATATATATCTATAGATAACATAAATGTCTTTTCTATGCCTTGTGATTGCTCATCAAACATAAAAATGTGAGGTAGTTTATTTACATTATAAATAATGGAGAGCGTTATTAATTTAAATTCATAATTTAAAATTAATTTGTAGAGTATTATTGACTACTTAAGGAAGATGAGTATATAAAGATCATAACTGATGATATCAAATATCTTTTATATACATCTAATGTATACTCCCTTAAGTCTCATTTGATTTATTTATTTTGACCTCTCATTTTATTTATACGTATAACACATACACACTCTTTTATTGTCACATTTATAATGTGTTTAATTATATATATCAAGCGGGTAATTGCTCTTTTATTTTATTACATGTGTATTTTCTTTTATTAATCAAACAATTTAATTAATTTATAAATATAGCGGTTAAATTTATTTGTTTAAATTTAAAACAGTTTTAAATTTATATTCTACAACCCTTTATAAAATTAATTTATTACATATTTAATTTAACAGTTTTATTATTATCTTTATAAAATTATGTAGTTATATATTTAATTTAAATTATTTTATAATATTCAAATACACTATTTGAATTAACATAAAACTCAACTAGGCATCCCTAGAGTCAAACTATTTTGGTGAGCTAGGTTAAGGCAAGAAGATTGAGAGGTTTTGTAGATAAGTAGTCCTTAATTAAAATAATCTTCCCTTAGTTAAGCATGCTTTCCAAGACACTCGTATACTATGAATTTTTTATAAGGCATTACCTTTAGTGTTGATTAATTTGTTTACACAAGCACAAATATGAGCTTTAACACAATTGTTGGATTAGGTGTACTGGTTGTGGGGTTAAATGGTGAATTTAAAAAAAATCATTTTATTAAATTGCACAAGATCTCAAATTTTTGTTTGTGTAAATAAATATTTGCTTATACTAAATCGAATTTAGTATTTTGATTATAAAAAAGCTTTTTAATATTTTTATTTAATTCTATTAATTAAAATATTCATTTATTACTAAATTTTTAAATAAATTTAATTATTTATGATTAATTTATTAATTTAATTAAAATATTAATTTATTACTAAATTTATTAATTTACTTAATATGTCATAATATCCAAACTCATAAATAAACATCAAAACAACAAATATATATATATAGGTATGTATGTATGTATGTATGCATGTATGTATGTCGTAAACTATGGTTTTAAGGGGAAAATTGATCGCTTTGTCCTATAGACAATAAGATGACTAAGTGTAATATATAATACATACAAATATTTAATATAATATATATACACTAAGTGCATATGAATTTTTTTTATAAATCAGCCATTAAAATATTTATAAATATTTAAATCAAAACAATATGTTTATATATATAAACATATAAATATAAATTAAAATATAAAAATAAAAAAGTATCTTTTATTTACTGTAAAATTATTACACACACGCAATTAATCAAAATTTTATTTTCAACCACATATAAATATATAATTTAAAATTCATGCATAAGTTAACTTTTTAAAATGGGAATAAATTATTATTTTTTGTTTCAACTGCAAGAATAAGAAGTTAAATATTATTATAATATTTAGAATTCGACTGAAATTTTTTTGCTTGCAAAATTCAAAATGAATATTTATTTAAATTCTTTTGACTAAGTAAAGTAAGTTAGATAACAAAAACTTAATTTTTTTAACTTAGGAAGAATTATATATTAATATATTTTTTCATACATTCGAGTGGATATATATATACATACATATATATATATATATATATATTTGTGTGTGTATACATAAATTATTTTTCATTAGAAAACCTGTACGTAAAATTTCTAAATAAAATGAAATATATTTTGGTTAATATTAAAAATGTTTTTGGTTTTTAAAAATTGTCTTCTTGGTTTAAAATAATAAATATATATTTTTATTTTGTCAAAAATAATTCGACTATTGTGTACATGTGTGTATTATATATATATATATATATATTCAAAAGAAATATTTTTATTGGTCGAATATATTGTATACAATATATACATGATGATATAGGCAAGTGTAACATGAATTAAAAATAAGACCAAAAAGTTATACCTTGAATTAACTTAGCCGAGAATCGAACTTTGATGGAACAGTCCTTCCTCTTAGAGTACTACGTTCCCCTTCTTCTCTTTGATTTGCAACTTTAGAAAGTGAGAAATGCCAAGGAATAGTGGGCAATTATCAATAGGGAAAAGAGAGCTCAAAATTCAATATAAGAATTTGTGTGAACGCTTATAGCCATCGGCCACCACGTTTCTCTTCCCCATCGGCTCAAACACTAGAAGACTTGGTATAGTTTTACTATAACCCATAATATAGCTGACCTAGGGCTTACCAAGCATGGTTAAAATCCCAGCTGACTTCAGTTTGAATCAATATTTAGTTAATCAATTAATTCTTAGCTTTTTAATTGATTGGACCATTATATAACTTTTATACATCGCTTCATCTGATTTTATGCTTGAGTAAATAATTAAAAATAGTCATATCTTAATATCACATTTTTATTGATTTATTATTAGTTTATAACATTTATAAACTTATCCTTGGTTGAAATTAGAAATAATGGACAACACTCTCTAGTGTAATCTCGACTGGTCGATTCACAAACAATTTAAGCAATTTAACTGAAGTTTGTATGGAATTTGCTGAAGTATGGTATATGGTCAAGTTTAATTCTCAAAGATCATTAGGAGAAAATGTATTTTTGATCTAATATAAACTTACATAATGATGACAGTTTGTACACGTATTCTTTTTATCATCTTGTAGCACTTAGATATCTAGAGTGGTCTAAGGTCAAGAACTCTTTTAATATCCCTATTAGTTGCGTAGAATAATTATAAAGCCCCTTGGTTCAATCGATAACATTTATTGAATAACCGATTTGCTCCTGCCAGAGACTTTGACTTTAATTTGACTTACCAATTATAGTGATACCGACCTTTGATAACCAAGGAGATAAATCTTCACTTGAGCAGTACTTCACTTAAAATATTTCTACATGTACTCAATTATGGTCGTAACATACGACATGTGGTTTCCCATACTCAAAGTACAGTCTACACACTCAAGTTTAACTCCCAAGTCGGATCACTACCATACATCATCACCCTTAGATCTTCTATTTTGACTAAGTTATATAACCTATAGAAGACTCTCATAGACTATTTATTTGATCATTCTGAATAAATATAATTGGTTAATTCTATGGTTCCCTTAACAATCATGAGTAAACACCATCCACCCTATGGAGAGCGTTACATGCGGTAGTCTCAACAGATGTATCGACATCCTTTTTTCTATAACTCTCGACTAGGAACATTTAAGGAGTTGATGTTTTTGTTAATACGATTCAATATTTATGGCTATGATTCATAATTTCAATCAATAAAACAGCACTCCTAAGGATTTTCTACTTATATAACAAATTACAAAATTTTCCATAGAGCATACCCATAACTTTATCAAGAAGAATATGATTAATTTATCACCTCGGTTTAGAAAGCTATCTCCTTTACAACAAGAAATGGTTATTGAAGAACTAAAATTTTATCAAAGAAAAAGAGGAAGTGGAACCGATGGTTCTCGAGATGCTTTTTGAAAATTGATTCTTTTAATTATGGTCCATTTTTTTTGTTTGATCTTTATTATATTTTTGCGATCCATATGTTTGTACTTGTACTTTTATTTTCATTCAATTTATGTTTCATATTCTAAGATAAGAATATTTGTTTTTCAAATTTGCATAAATAAGAAACATGCATACAACTCAGCATTCTACCATCAACAAAATATGATACAAAAGCAAATAACTCCGTAAACACTTCATAAACAACTACACAAGCTACTCCACAAATATACCACCCTGACATATTTTAGCGTATCTCCTAGCCTTTCTTTCTTTGTGTGCCCATAGGTAGTCGATAAGTTGATCACGTAATTCAAAGTGTTCTGTTTGATCCTCGATATGATTTACTATTGCAATATACCCCGTCATCAAGTTTAAGTTCCTTAGGGGTCTTGTATTTGAGCCTTTGAACATATCCAAATAATTATTTCATAGTTTTTGTGCCCACCTCTTTTAGCCTTAACAATTAGGTAATGAATTATTATGCAGGTATACATAATCTTAAAAGAACTTGTAACGACCCGTTAAATTTGATAATATTAAATGAATTAAATTAATATAATTTCTAATCTGATTTAGAATAAAAAAAAAGCTTTAAGATTTATTTGAGAAAATGTAGTAATTTGTTATAGTAATTGGAATTTAATGTAACAATTTAATTTTTATGACAATAGTTTTGGATAATGTAATTGTCACACTTTGTTAAAAGTTAATGTTAAGAAACCAATAAATGTTGAATTAGTGAATATTAATAAAATATTTACTAGAATGGGATTCATTTAATATTAAAATAAATAGTAGGATTATTTCATTTGGTGACCGTTGAATAAACCAATGCAATAAGTGTAGATAATTTTTTTTTATGAATATTTTTCAATAATGAATGTACTTAAAAACGGTAATAAACTTAATATAAGAAAACAAAGGCAAATTGTGTATTAATTAATGAATTCATGAATCAGTGTATGGACTTAGTGTAACTATACGTAAATGTACGCGGTGGAGATTCCAGAATGAAGTAGGTGGTGGCGACGTTTCCTGTAAGGTAAATACGTGGACCCGTCTCCCGTGAGTTGGCATAAGGTGGCTAAAACAGGAGCGATTCTCAGGCCAATGAGGTCATTCCTCTGATCGGACCCTCCTCTTCGATATTATACTTTGATTTGGATTGATTCAGTGGCCACTTCTATATTTTGATTTTGGGGAGTTAGTCCGAGGTGGGCGGTAACTGCGGCTACGCGTTTCCACCAGCCTGGATAGCAATTGGTATATCTACCCTGGCATTGCCTAGTTGTGCCGTGTCACCTACCATACCAAGCCTTTACTACGAGTTTCTATTTGTGTCGTACCTATGGAGTATCCTCTGGTAGCCTCCCGATCAGGAGGTATTACGGTGCTGTATAGACTATTGGCATTTTACGTGTTAAGGTGGAAAATGTAAAGCCTTAACGCTATTTAAAAGTAAGTTTATTTTATGAATAGACACTATTATAATAGCGCAATATACTACATAGTAAATAGTTTAACGGATCCTTAGGAGATGTAAATCCCGAACATCTCTTGAGTTACTGTACTCATATTTATTTCTGTTAATTTAACTCACATAAGATCTTTTAGTCTGACTCGATTGTTTTTGTCTTTTCAAATTCGCTCGGGTCAGTCCGAGCGTTTCAGGATCGAAGACTTTAGCTTTGGAGGACGAAGACGAAGAATTCGTATTATTATTATTTATAGTATTGCACCACACTCATACTGTTCCGCTGCATTGATTGTATTGGTATGTATAACTCTGATATTTATTGTATAAAGAAGAATCAAGTGTTTTGTAAACCGTTTATGAACTGTATATTTATTATTATATTTTATCCTTCTGCTGTGAGATTCTGTTTCCTTTTATTTCTTCTCTGTTTTTCTTATTTACCCCATAACAATCCGCCCTTCCGTATGGTTTGAATCGACATGTGCGTCGGTGTAAAGTGTGCGAAAAGGCGGGATGTTACAGTTGGTATCAAAGCTTTGGTTTAGCGATAAACCTTGGCTTTGTGGGGTTTGACTCTTTGTTAATAGGTAGAAATACCCTATGGGAGTCGCTGAGTGTATATATATATGAGAGAGCGTATTTGTTAGTATTAATAAAGGATTTTGATATTGTGTTAATCTGTTCCGCTTTGTATTTATAAATTCTGGTTGATGCATGGGACGCTATGTCATCAATAGGGATTTCTAAACACTTAATAGGACAAACCGACATAATATTTGTTTTTAATATAGGTGAATGAAATAATCTTGCCTATTATATTTTCTATATATAAAAATATTTTTATAAAGATATATTTTGGTTGCTATAGTTGGGTGTTAGGTAATAAAAATATTTGTAATGAATTAAAGCTAAGTTGAAATTTTAATAAATCAAATTGGAGATTTTAGAACTTAAGTCCGGGATTTTTGAAAATCTTCTTTCAAAGGATTTATGAAATATAATGATTTGGTTTATAAGTAATTTCTTATACAAATATTTAGTATAATTCAGAAGAATTGTTTTAAAAGAAGATTTTGGAGAAAATAGATTTTGTACTTTCCTCTCTGTCGCTGGAAAATAATTTCGACGATGGCGGCCGCATCATCGACTTTCATTTTCGAGTTTCAAAGGGGAAAGGCCACTGTAGTAAAATTCTACTGCAGATCTATTTTGAAATTATCTAAAAAAATTAATTGTTATAAATATAATTGAGATATAAAGGTTGTAGGAAACTAATTATCTATTATTTCAAAATAAATTGAAATTTGACCCGGAATTTAATTCTAAAATTTTCCATTAATTAATTGTTAAATTTTAGTGAAATAAAAAGTAAGAAATAAATGGATTGAAACCTCTAATTTTAGGTAAGAGAATTAATGCTAAGTATAAAGGAAGTTAAAATTTTAACTTATAAGTAATGGTAAAGATTTATTGAACAATCAATGAATTAGAAGAATTGAGATAAAACTTGTATAAGTTCAATTGCATTTTTCTTTAACATAAATAACTTACCAAATTTAAAAAGTTGAAATGTTAAATAAGGGATTGAAATTGAATATTATACAAGTAAATTTTTGGAAATAATGAAGTACTCAATAAATTACTGTTATAAATAAGAATTTAATGGTATAAACTTAAGTTATAATTGAAATTCTACTAAAAATAAAGTTAAGTATTATTAATAGGTGATATGAACTTAAGTATATAAAGTGAAATTCTAAACAAAAATTGATTGTAGGATTATTAACTTAAGTATGTTTTAATTTCCACTATTCTAATATAATGGAAAGTAGAAAAAAAAATTAAATGACTGCAATCCATAGTTAATGAACAAGTAAAATCTTTCACTTATAGGAATGCAGGTTATAAGGTTAATAAATTAAGTGTAAGTAGAGGGTTGCTGTAATTAAATCTAATAGAAACGTAAACATTAAATAAAGGAATGAAATTAAGGGTAAGTTGAAATTGTAATTTATAAAACGAATATATATTTGTTGAACCATAAATTAATAAAAAGGAATTGAGAAGAAACTTGTAAATTTTCACTTACATTCTTAAAACATACATAACTTACCACATAATAAAAGTTGCAATGTTAGTAAGAAAATGTAGGGGAAATCTTACAAGTGAAGCTTGAGGTAATTAAGATATTCAATAAATTTGCTGTTATTAATGAGAATTAATTGTATAAACTTGAGTTAAATTGGAAATTTTACTATATAAGAAAAGGTAAGTAGTATAAATAGATGATATAAACTTTAGTCAATAAATTGGAATACAAATATAATGAATTTTGTAATAAATGGAAAATGAAAATTGTAAGAAATAAAGAAATCCCTCCATAAATGAAAGAAAGAAAATCAAACCACTGAAGCATGAAATAAAAGTATAATAAGTAAAATTTTGGTTGTTGGTTTGAATTGTTATTGTTTGATTTATGTTTGTTGGGTAAGGAATTTGAAGTTGTTGGATGAATAAATAATCTATCTTTGTTCCATCTAAGACTGTTGAGTAAAGGATGCACTTGATAGTTAATTCCATTTCATACAAATTTCAAGTTTGAACCCAAACAACTATCTGTTTGATGGATTAAATGGTTGCTTCGTTTGTGTATGCATGTTGTTTGTAAGGTTGATGGTTGTTGAATTGTTTGGTTGATTAATGATTGAATCCACTTGAATATTTCACTTTAATATAAATATTTAACCTTTTTAGATTATATAAATGAAATGCAGGTTATGGAAGCAACTGCTACTGCTTTTGGTTCCATAATAATAAGCGTATTGCCCGACAAATAGGTATGTTTCCGGATTACGTTTTGTAGCGCTATTTTATATAATTTCTCCCGTGTTGGGATATAATATTTTGGATAATATATGTAATATATTTGTATATTTGGATATTATATTTTCTCCAGAGTCTCTCCGTACAAAGGAGACTCTGCCAAAATTTTCTGTAAATTTTGGACTTAGAATTTTGTTAAAAATGTTTTCCAGCTTTAATAATTTGAGTATAAAAGGTTATAATGACTATAAAACGGGCATATCTCATTTAAGGAAATTAATTTAGTAAATTATTGTTTATAAGTTAATATTTGAAATAAGATGCAATGTTTTATTCTTCCTTCTCCCTTCTTTTTCCTTTTCGGGGACGAAAAGTTTTGAGTGGGGGAGATTGTAACGACCCGTTAAATATGATAATATTAAATGAATTAAATTAATATAATTTCTAATCTGATTTAGAATAAAAAAAAAGCTTTAAGATTTATTTGAGAAAATGTAGTAATTTGTTATAGTAATTGGAATTTAATGTAACAATTTAATTTTTATGACAATAGTTTTGGATAATGTAATTGTCACACTTTGTTAAAAGTTAATGTTAAGAAACCAATAAATGTTGAATTAGTGAATATTAATAAAATATTTACTAGAATGGGATTCATTTAATATTAAAATAAATAGTAGGATTGTTTCATTTGGTGACCGTTGAATAAACCAATGCAATAAGTGTAGATAAATTTTTTTTATGAATATTGTTCAATAATGAATGTACTTAAAAACGGTAATAAACTTAATATAAGAAAACAAAGGCAAATTGTGTATTAATTAATGAATTCATGAATCAGTGTATGGACTTAGTGTAACTATACGTAAATGTACGCAATAAGGCTGTGAAATACCAATGATTTGGATTTCCAATTTATATTAAACATAATGTTGGTAGAAATTGGAATTCACTGTTGTGTGAAATATATGAGAAATCAAGTCAAATGTAAATTATACCGTAGATGATAAACTCTTTTAAACAGTAGGATTTTTAAATAAATAGACGTTTCACTTAGGTTTCAATTGGATAACTTATGTAGTTTAATGGAGAATCAATTGCAATTAATTGCCATAAATTAGTGATGATAGGGTAGTTTGATTTGGCCTTTAAGAAGCAAAGAAAAAGAAAGCCAAGATTTATGAATTCATTTGTAATGTGAAATGCAAATCTTGTGGATTGTTTTTTTTTACAAGTGGAATTAATATTTAACCATTACGTTAGTGGAGTCTGATAAGTTAAGGTAGGTAATCAATGGTAATTTACCTAATTCAAAGGATATATTAATATAAATATGGGTAAAATGAGGTTAGACCAAGGATATAATATTAATTGATTTTTAAGGCTTAATTAATACGTGAAATAGACAAGATTCCACATTCAAACATTTATACAAAGCTAAGTTGTAAATAGAAGTACCAATGTAATATAATGTAAATAGATGGGAATCAACATTTATTTATTTATTTAATGGAATTTAATTTCTATAGTATGATAATCGCAATTAAATGAAATTGAAATAGCTAATTTATACGTTAGTTGAAATTTAGCTGGAATATGAGGATTTTTAATGAAATAGTGAAATCAAATGGAAATAAGGTTTCAATTATACATTGGAATTTATATTCACCATAAAAGGTTAATTGAAAACCAAAGGAGTTAATAAAGGAATCAAGCTTTATCTATTAATTTGGATTTAAGATATGGTAAATTGGATTTATTGCAATAATTAATTCTATAAGATGAGGTTAATACTTATTCTATTTATAATTGGACCAAATTGTTGATATAGATTTTTAGAAAGCAGAATCTATAAATTAATTTGAGTATCAAATTCAATAATTGCGCTTATTGCATAAATAAAGGGAATTTAACGTTAAATATTACGTTACTGAAATTTGATAGACTTGTCAACTCTAATTCACAGCAAAACTTGTTAAATCATTTAAATTGATTTTAATTTACATAAGCAATAGAATTGGGACAATTTTAGAATATTCATATAGAATTGGATTTCTATAATTTATTTAATTTAATTAATGAATATTAAAAATAGCCTTTTTGGCCACGGACTCGGATTTCGACGAAACCAGTTTCATCGGATCCGTATCTGTGAATTATTATAGGGCTTCAAGTTTCGTATCGATCGGACCTGTCGTTTGATCGTACGGACGCGAAATGCCTCGAAAATCAATTTTATTAAAATCAATTTGAAATCAATTTGGAAATCTTGTTTTCAGCATAACTTCTTCATACGATCGAATTTGGTCGTGAAACTTTTTCCATCGCGTTCAGAATATTTTAAAATACCTATTTGGATATATAGATTTAACCAATTCGGTTCTGGAGGCATAGCGGGCTTTTTGGGCCTTAGTTTGTTTCGTACGTTCATCTATCTAGTCTATTTACTCTAACCCAACCCTACCTTTAAATATGCAGTTATAAACCCTAGCTCCATTCTATTGTCTATTTGCTGTACGTTCATCTTCTTCAAGCTTCTCTTCTTCTTCAATGGGGGCTAACCCTAGATCCAGTCAGTTCAAAAAAAAAGTGAAAATTTAAAGTCCTCCTAAAAATCTCGAAAAAATATATATTATAGTTCTCGATGTCCGTAATCTGCTGATGTGATTCGTTTTTCGATTGGAGCTATCGTTCATTCAGAACAATTCAAATCATTTTCGGCCTCACATCATCGTCGCAACAAAGGTCATCGGATCGTCAAACCTTTTCTGGGTATTGGAGAGGGGACTGAGGGGGTCAGATCTATGTAGTTTATTTGGCGAGTTGACGGTTAGATGTGGCATGATTTTCGAATTAGGGTTCCAAGAGGCCACGGCGGCTGGAGCCCTAGGGGCGCCGGTGGTGGCTCACGGCGGTCGGCCTGGAGAGGGGAGGCTCGTGGTGATGGTCGCTGATGGTCACGAGGGCGGTGGCGTTCGCCAACAGTGGTCAAAGATCGGTCAACATACCTGAAATGGGTTCGGTTGCGTGAAGCTTTGTCTTCGTTAGCAGGCGTGAAGGCTGGGAGATGCGCACGTGAAAATCCTCTACCGACGTGGCTTAGGGTAATTGTTGAATGTGTGTCACTTTTTGTTTATTTTTAATTTTGAATTCGAGTGCAATTTTCGACATAACTCTCGCATACGATCTCCGATTCACGTGAGATTTTTTTTATTAGGATCATAATTAAATTTCGGATCTGATGACGCTGATTTGGATGAATTTGGAGACCGTCAAATTTTTGGGTTTAAATTGAATTTGGATTCAATTTAAATTCCAAAGGTGAGTGTTTAAACCCACTCACAACTACTAGAAGCTTTTATGTTTGTTAAGTTAATTTTAGAAATGAATAGAAATTTATTTATGAGTATTTGGCATGTTTATTTCACTCATATTTGTTGAATTGCATTTATTAAATTTAACTGTTAATTTAATTTATTTATTGCGTATTAATTGATAGTTAGAATTTATTTGTTTGCCTATAAACTGCTAGTTAACAGTTATATAGATCATTACTGAATATAAACTGTTAGATTAATAGTTGTTAAATTTAATCTGAATAAAATTGCCAGTTATTACCTGTTATATATTATCAAATATAAATTGTTATTGATTGATATTGCTTGATGATTGTGATTGGATGATGGGTGATGTTGATGGATGTTTTATTGTATATCATTAAATTGCAAATTATCATGCATATTTCCTTTCATTCAGGATTGTGGTTTGAAATGATATACAACCGCAAAATTTTATATCTTTTAAATTGCGGATTGAAATGATAAATATCCGTATCACTTGACCATAGGATAGAAAATTATATACAGGCACCGCGGTCTATATATAACTATTTTAATGTGATTTCTATGGTTTGGATGGAATACGGTTTATAATAATCTTAAATTTTATATTGTATAAATATTTTTCTTCCATACATATATACATATGAAGTTGAAAATTTTGAAATTAAAAGGTGTATAAATCTCTTTATTAAAATGGAATTTTTTTTTAAGAAAATGGAGTTTGATAATTTATATCATATGTTTAAATGTTAAGTTTGGAAATTTTAAGATATGATATTTATAATTGGATTTTTCCCAAAATAAATTGAAATGAATATTCTAGTATAATTTGAATTGGGAAAATATATATATTTTATTACTAGAAATTGAAGTCTTATTATTTATGGATTTTATGTGAATATTCAAGACTAATTAATAGAACATTCGATTTGTTGAAAGAATAAAATCCAACTTTAGTTTGAAATATTAATACTCCAAATGGATATACATATATATATATATATATATATAAGTTAAAGTGGTTTTGGAACTTGAGAGAGATAATACAAATTTTGAGTTAGACTTTAATAAAGAAATGTATTTGTAAATCCATGAGAACTATTTTCTTTACAAAGTAACATTTAAGTTAAACCTTTTAATTCATATACCGTTGAATATCCAAACCATTCAAGTTTTAAAAGTTATGGTTTTAAATTATGAATTTCGAAATATTATGCTTTGAAAGGATATTTGGCTTTCAGACGTTATAAATTTTAAAGCATTTGGATTTTTGAAAAGGTTTATATTTGGGATAAAGGATATCATATTGTTTTGGGTTTTAAAATGATATCATATTCATAATTTTAAAATGGAAATGTTTATTCTGGTTTTAAAGTATGAGCTATTTTTAAATGACCGCGGTGTTATAATAACGATGGGTTGGCAAAGAGACCGGGATCGGATATGGACATACTCTCTGTCGATACCGAAAACCACTTTGACTAACCGTGTACGCGGTGGAGATTCCAGAATGAAGTAGGTGGTGGCGACGTTTCCTGTAAGGTAAATACGTGGACCCGTCTCCCGTGAGTTGGCATAAGGTGGCTAAAACAGGAGCGATTCTCAGGCCAATGAGGTCATTCCTCTGATCGGACCCTCCTCTTCGATATTATACTTTGATTTGGATTGATTCAGTGGCCACTTCTATATTTTGATTTTGGGGAGTTAGTCCGAGGTGGGCGGTAACTGCGGCTACGCGTTTCCACCAGCCTGGATAGCAATTGGTATATCTACCCTGGCATTGCCTAGTTGTGCCGTGTCACCTACCATACCAAGCCTTTACTACGAGTTTCTATTTGTGTCGTACCTATGGAGTATCCTCTGGTAGCCTCCCGATCAGGAGGTATTACGGTGCTGTATAGACTATTGGCATTTTACGTGTTAAGGTGGAAAATGTAAAGCCTTAACGCTATTTAAAAGTAAGTTTATTTTATGAATAGACACTATTATAATAGCGCAATATACTACATAGTAAATAGTTTAACGGATCCTTAGGAGATGTAAATCCCGAACATCTCTTGAGTTACTGTACTCATATTTATTTCTGTTAATTTAACTCACATAAGATCTTTTAGTCTGACTCGAGTGTTTTTGTCTTTTCAAATTCGCTCGGGTCAGTCCGAGCGTTTCAGAATCGAAGACTTTAGCTTTGGAGGACGAAGACGAAGAATTCGTATTATTATTATTTATAGTATTGCTCCACACTCATACTGTTCCGCTGCATTGATTGTATTGGTATGTATAACTCTGATATTTATTGTATAAAGAAGAATCAAGTGTTTTGTAAACCGTTTATGAACTGTATATTTATTATTATATTTTATCCTTCCGCTGTGAGATTCTGTTTCCTTTTATTTCTTCTTTGTTTTTCTTATTTACCCCATAACAATCCGCCCTTCCGTATGGTTTGAATCGACATGTGCGTCGGTGTAAAGTGTGCGAAAAGGCGGGATGTTACAGAACTCGTGCATCATGAAATCGCGAGGATTTCATAGAATTTGAAACCTTGCCTGCAAAACCTTAATATTAGGTTCAATGTCGTTTCTGTAATTTGCCACTTTCTCAGTGGAACTCCCTCTCTTATTATTACGTAGGAATATGAACCCTTGGATTAATATTCTCCACTTTGAGTATATTCCATCCATAAGGCAGTATCCTATTCGATTCATGATATCATGGATTTTATACTCGAGATCCGATGATAATCAAATTGTTAATTCCAAAAATAAGTAATGTTGTTTTAAAATGTTGATATCATTCAACGAATCTGGTAGTAAAAGAAAGCATGCCAAATCCACAAGTCATCAGATGCAACTAGTTCTAGAAGTATGGTTGGTGCCTTTTTATGCCCTGTGAACTTCCTTTCCATCCAGTTGGACAGTTCTTCCATGCCTAATGCATATACACCAAACTACATAGCATACTAGGAAACCCCTTCACTTCTACTTTAGATAGCAGCCTAGCATTATCATTTGGGCCCGGTGTGTAAGTATTCAACATTGACTTCGTCAATTATAGTTATGACGAATTCAAGCATTTTATTGTTGTTGATGGTGCAAGCATGAAAAATTCATCCAATTAATCACCATATGTGCCATAGCTTAACATTCGTAATGCTGTTAAAATTTAGATTTAGGGTGAAATTCTTGGTTCAAGTGCCCATTTAGTCTATAAGTAAAATATGTTCTCTTCTCATGGATTTTTAAATAAATCATGCTGAAATATCCAAATTCTTGTGAAATTGCCAATGAAACAATGAAACATCATAGGTTGGGTTTTCGATAAAGTAATCGTTCATCGGCCTTTCATGATCGTTTTTGTAGTATCTCTTATATCTTCGATCAATTCCGCTAGGAATGCAACCATGTCGATTGTTGGAAAAGCCTTCTCCAAAGAAATGAGAGTAACCTTGTGTAAATTATTGGATAGAAAAGTCAACGGTTTGACTATTCATCTCTTCTTCTTCGTCGATCATTTCTTGCATGCTTTCATTATAGTGGTAACGATAAGAATCCATTTTTATTTATATAGTTTTATAGTTTTCTTATATAGTTTTTTTTCTTCTACAAAATTGATTACTTATATGTATGTGTAAATGGTTACAAATAAACACATTTATGTTTGTTTCAGTTGTGTGGATGCTTGATATGTGTACAATCCGACGAGAGTTGATGAAGTCATGTGAATTACTGAATGGATTCAAAAAAAACACTTGTGTTTGTTTCAATTATGTGGATGCTTGACACATGAATCCAATGGGTGTTAATGAATTCACATAGATAACTGAATGGTTTCAAGCAAACACA
This sequence comes from Allium cepa, assembly GCA_030765085.1. Lineage (NCBI taxonomy): Eukaryota > Viridiplantae > Streptophyta > Magnoliopsida > Asparagales > Amaryllidaceae > Allium > Allium cepa. The sequence continues at coordinate 291,373,722 of CM060941.1, read as the reverse complement.
CTTGTGTTTGTTTCAATTGCGTGGATGTTTAACACGTTCATAATTTGATGATAGTTGATGAAGTCACACAGATTACTGAGTAGCTTCAAACAAGCACACTTATCTTTGTTTCAATTGCGTTGATGCTTGACACGTGTAAAATTGATGGGAGTTGATGAAGTATGCAGATTACTGAATAGTTTCAAACATATATACTTGACTTTATTTCAATCATGCGGATGCTTGGCATGTGTACAATCTGATAGGAGGTGATGAAGTCACGCAGATTACTGAATGGCTTCAAAAATACACACTTATGTTCAATTGAGTAGAAGCTTGAAATGTGTACAATTTGACGAGAGTTGATGAAGTTAAATGGATTATTGAATGGCTTAAAACAAACACACATTCCTTTATTTTGGTTGTGTGGATACTTGACACATGTATAATCCGATAGGAGTTGATGAAGTCACTTTGATTACTGAATGGCTTCAAATAAACGCACTTATGTTTGTTTCAATTGAACGGATGCTCGACGTATGCAATTCAACGGGAGTTTATGAAGTCACATGTATCGGGAACTTACCATTTAAACATATATTTTGTGTGGAAAATTTATAGAATTGTAATGTAAATTTTATTTGGACTGCACATGATTATTTGATGTTGATAAAGCATATATTAAAGCTGATCATAAACATAGGGAAAAGAATATTAATCATGATTTGAGATTAATATAGATTTCTAGATTAACCTTAATGAAGCTTATAATAATAGCTTGGATTGTAACGTTGATTACCATAAACATATGAAGGGACATCGTGGTTTAAAGGACCTTTGTATGAGTATGATGAAGGCAGATAAATATGGTTGTAATCCACCATTTTAGAATATTTAACTTTAGAAGTGAATATGTTGGTGTCAAAAGATTGTTCGAAAGGTGATATTTATAATATTGCAACAATACAATATGGCTGAAGCACGTGAGAAGGTAAACCATTGACTGATTTTGACTCATCTTCTAGAAGTATGATCAAGTAAGTAATATGACTATAATAGCAAAACATGGCTACGATGCATGTGGATGATAAGGTAAGCCATTGACTGACCATGACTCTCGTTCGGCTGTATGCTAAGATAAATAACATGATTACAACAACAATATGGCTATAGGACATGATAAGACAAGTTGCTGACTATGACTCATCATTTGGTAGTATGTTCAAGTAAATAGTATAATTAGAATAGTACAATATGCTTACAACAAGTGATAGTACAAGTCAGTGATTGGTAGTATACTCAAGTAAATATTGATTACAACAACATAATATGTCTACAGTATGTGATATGACAAGGCACTAATAACACAATAATGATTACAACAACACAATAATAGCTATAGTAAGTAATACATATGGTGCAAACATGAATAAGAGTACATCAAATATGAATAAGAGTGCATAATATATGAATGAGAGTACATAAAACATGAATAAGAGTACATAATACATCATGGTACATAAATTAAAATACATACAATACGAGTCTAGTCAACTCTATATGGATGGGAACCATGACAATGACTTGAGTCATTGACATCATCTATCTTGGATGAATGATCAAAGTACGTACTATAATCCAATATATTTTTTTCCACTCGACCTCCATCTTAGCATGTGATTTAGCCTGTGTCTGTATCGCCTCCTCTACCTGAGATCAATAATATTCCTTTACTACCCGAATCTAAGCCTAAGCCTATGCTTGTACATGTTTCATCTTCTCACCCTTTCGATGCAACATATCCTTGTAATAGTTAATATATACCCAATGTGATGGACTTCCACATGCAAATTGAATAGATCGACATATGACATTTCGATGGGATTGGGGTAATGATCGTGTGCAGGAGGATGGAATACATCGACATAACTGTCAACCCTATTAGTAGGAACTTCCATAGACCAAGCAAAACAATTAGCATCTGAAATATGATCCGAGACATGACACCCTTAACTAGGCGGTGTGTGATCATCGATAACTGGAGGTATGATCCCACGACGAATATAAGCTGTTCCAACCAAATATATTTATGCTACATGAATGGTGATATCACCAGATGCTGTTAAATCTATGCCAAAATCCAGGCATGACGGACTAGTAATGATGAATCTCTCTATCGGCCACTAGCTAGCATCTTTTGCCATATTAAGCTGATCGAAACTGTAAATCATACAGTGGTATGTGTTAGGGTGTGAATAATTAGGAATGGCCTCATCATCATGTACTACCTCCAACATCACTCACCAAGATACCAATAACAACTAAACACAGACGTACAAACTAATGGAAATAGATGCATGCTAAGCATTCTTGCTACCTGAACAAAGTCAAGGTCTATGGACTTATTATCATCAAATGGATACCATATCAACTGCCCTTTATGAATTCTCAAGTCAATCTGGTTATGAGCAACCGAATATACATGACATAATGCATTATTCATCATCATCCTCTTATCCGCACACTAAAAAAATATCCATGGAAAAGTGACAGAATGCTTCTGAAGTCCTTATGAAGAAGTGGAAGTTTATGGAATACTCGAAATATCGATACTTTAATAACTCCCAAAAAGCAAACAGTGAAACTTATGACTCTGAAATGCCACACCGCATATCCAAACATCGATACAAGTAGGCAAGTATGGGGGCATCCTGGTCGTACATTGTGACGACCCATAATTTTGGATAATTTAAATTAGGATGTTTAATTGATTTTAAATATTTAAAAGTAAATTTTTAACTTGAATCAAATATTATTATTATTTAGCAATTAAGTTATTGGAATTTAATAATATAATAATGTAAATAATCAGATTTTGATTCGGGATGAATCAGAATAATTTCTAATGTGATTATAAATTCTATATGATTTATTTTTGAGTTGGTAAAATTTTATAAGTGAAATTTTAAGTGATTTCGACGATTTTGAAAATCTCTCGAATTTATCGACGAGTTAAAATAGCCTTCCAAGGCACAGTCTCGGAATTCGACGAAACTAGTTCCATTGGATCCGTAATAGTTAGTTGTTATCGGATTTCAATTTTCATGGCAATCGGAGTTGTCGTTTGACCCTGGCAGCTCAAAAGCATAGAAACTATTTTAATCGATTTAATTTAAAATTGATCGTTTATTTCCGTAACTCGCGCATATGATCATATTAGCTTCCGAAACACGTAACATTGTATTCGAAATACGGGTAAAACATTATAATCGCCCGTCGGCACGCGTTGTTTGGAGATCGTTTGAGAAAGTTGTTTAAAAGTGAATTTAATAATAATATAATTAGAGTATGCGTATATATATACGTTTACCGGCCCAAACCCTAGCTTATTTTTCATGCCACCGTCTCTTTGCTCGAACGGCCACCATATCGCGACCTTCCTCCCCACTTTTCTCGTTATCCACGCATTATTTTCAAAAACTTCCTTCATGAAACATGAAGAGCTCGAGGAGATCTTCATATCCGACGGTCGAGATCGTAGATGGTAGCTCAGATTCACGAAAATTGGTTCTTGAAGGTCATGAGTTCGAGTGCATTTTCCTGGCTTTTGACGTGATCGAGGTTGGCCGTACGGCGACCGTAAGTGGAGCTGGCCATGGCGCTTCGTTCGATGCTGATGTGATGGGCTCTCGGCGAACGGTGGTCGAGCGATGGTTAAGCCTAGTTTTTGGGAATGGGTTTGATGTTGTTCTGGCGCACGTATTCTTGTTGAGGAAGAAGCATATCGATGGCCAGGATCTTGTGTGGTAATAATAAAATAAAAATAAAAATAAATTTGTTTTAAATTTGTAATTGAAACTTATAAATTTCATATCTATTGCATACGTTGTAAGATTTCAACGAAACTGGCGACGCCGGAATCGCAGCAACGCGATCTACGTTGTAGTGCGAATTTGGAGACGATCGAAGCTAGTGAAATTTTAGGTTCAATCGATCACAGTCAGTTTAATTCAAAATTTAAACGCTCAACAAATTCAAGGTGAGTTAATCTCACTCACATCTGGAATTTTCAGCTAATTTAAATAGTTAAAATTTAAATGAATGATTGATTGGTTGAATGTGAATATTATTATCAGTCTGGATATGATATTTTATCTGTTATGCTAACGTCTGTGGATGCAAGGAAAACAGGTTGGAGGGATCCAACTGGATTCCTCACAATATAGAAATTATTTTCATAATTGATGATGTGTTTATTTATATATTGTAATAGATTAATTTGAGAATTAAATTGTTTTAAACTTAAATCATAAATAAGAAAATGTTTCCATTTTAAAGTTAATAAGGGCTTAATGATTTGTGATTCATTAAATTAGTAGGGTAATTAAAATGGATAATTAATTCAATTAATTAATGATTTGGGTTAATTAATTTAGTAATTAAGGGTTTGAATTAATTAATTAAGGTTTAAGTTAATTAATTAAGTTTAATTAATTTAGAATAATCATTGGGTGGTTTGATAGGTAATTACTTAATGTAATTAATAAAATATAATTACTTAGGGAAGTAATTAATTAATAATTCCTGGATGTAATTAGTTGAATGATGATTTTTTAATAGAAGTAATTTGGGTATAATAACTTTGTGTAATTAATCAAGAGATTAATTGAGATAATTAATTAAGGAGTAATTAATTTATTTAATGAGGTAAATAAAAAGGTACTTAATTACAGGTTGAGATTAATCAAGAGTGATTAATATTTGTGGTTTAATTAATGATCAATTACTTAATGTAATTAATTTAGATTAGGATAAATTAAAATGTAATTAGCAATCCTTAACTTATATAATTAATTATGTAATTAAAGGTTGATGGATTAAGTTTAATTAACCAATAATAAGTGATTTATGAGAAAATAATTAATATAACTAATTAAGGATTAACGTAATTAATTATAGTTAATTAATTTGTGAAGTAATTAGGGATTAATTATTGTTTTTGGTTAAGAATAATTAATTTGTGTAATTAATTAAAGATAATTACTTGAATGTAATTGAAGGATAATTAATCCAGGATGATTAATTAAGATGGATAATTAAGGGATGATTAATTAATTGATTTGAAATTAATTAATGTTAAGTGAAGGAATCTAAGTGATTGAGGTTAGTAATTCAATTAGAATTAACTAAATTAATTTTAGAAGTGATCAAGCTTTGCTTATGGATGATTGAATGGTACTGGATGCCTTGAATGAGTTGATATCTCTGATATGAAATGTTTTGTGGTAACATATGTTTGAGTGGACAAGATATTGTGGTTATCTATCAATAATGAATTTTTGTGTAAAGTGACATCCTTTATTTAAAGTTTGAAGTGTATTTCATTAAGGATAGAGTCAATGGTACCCTAGAATGAGTTGAGTGTGTGTGTATATATATATATGAGAGCGTACTTGTTATTTTCTTATATAAAGATTTTAAACGATTTTATATAAGCTTATATTTTAATATATAAAGCAATAATTTTTCTAATATTAAGTTAATTGGTTGTTAAATCATTGGAATTAAATAGAAACAATGAGAACTAAGTGGTAATAGAAATACAACCAAACTGAAAATTTAATCCTGAATTTGGGAAAAGTTTCAGAATAAGATAATAATGAATTGGTTTCCAGTTGTAATAACATTAGTTATTTTCCTAAAATGATGAAATGATTGTTAGTGATTTAGCAAATTAATAAAATGTTTAAGGAAGTAAACATTTAGGCAAGTATGACTTATAAATTGGAACTGAAGTTGATCTGAATTGTGGAGTTCAAAATCTGGGTCCAGAATTTGAAAATTTTGTTTCAAAGTAATGAAAAAATAATAAATAATGTTATTTAATATTATTTGAATGATAGAGCTTGATTCAACAAGAGTTGTTTGAAAATTTTAAAGGAATTTGTTTGAATTTAAAACCAAAGGTGGTTTAAATTTTAAAAATAACATGGTGTGTAAAGAAAATAAATACGAAATAAACTCTAAGGTTGAGTTTTGAATTTTCCTTGGACTGTGATGTGAAACCCAAAAAGTAAGTTTTAAACTTAAGTGGGAAAAAGTATAAATTTTAAATGGAAATTCCAATTGTGTAAATTTGACTGGATTAAGTAAATTGAATTTAACTTTGGGAAAGTTAAGTAATTTGACAAGCAACCTGAATTCGAAATTTCAAAATGAAATTGAAATTTAACATTGGAAGATAAATGGTTAATTTGTATTGGGAGTTTGTGTGATCTCAAATTGGGTTTGAGATCTGGAAATTAAAGATGGATACTGTAAATTTGGATAAATTTGGATGTTTATTTATCCGGATTTTATAAATAATCTATGAAACTGAGAATGGGTTTTGAAGTTAAAATTCAGTAGTAAAATTGGATTCTAACGATAAAATTGTTTTTGAATTCTTAATTGAACATAGAAATAAGTTAAGTAGAGATAATTTAAAATGAAATTGAAGTTGAATGGGTTCTAATCCAAACAGGAATTGAGATGTTTTGAAATTGAAGTGGGTTCAATTGATATTAGTCCAAATTGATTGGAATAATTTGGAATTGTAATCAAAGCGAATACACTTAAAATATAATGGAATTTGATTTGAATTTGGAGAGAACTGAGGTTAATTCAACTTGAATTGGGGATAAATCAAGTTCAAGGGAAATTGAAGTTATTCAAATTGGAATTGGGTCAATTTAAATGGAAGTGGTAATTTAAATTGAATCGATGGGAAAGTGAACAGTTTTGACTCTGAACTATTTTCAATATAAATTGTTTTAATATAAACTTATTTTTCCAAGCTATTTAATATATGCAACCTTTCTTTTTAAAGCCAAATTATTTTATATTTATTTTACAATTATTTTTGGAACTATTTAACAATTTTTCAATTGTTTTATAAACTAATTATTATTTTTCAACTATTTTACAAATTAATTACTATTTTACAACTATCTTGCAATTATCTAAAATTTCTGAAACTATTTAACTATTTTCCAACTATTTTACAATTAGTTAACTATTTTACAGCTATTTTGCAAACTAATAATTATTTTTCAACTACTTATCTATTTTTAAAATTTTCAAGCTATTTTCTAAATATAAACTGGTCGGAGTTCAAACTGTTATTGATTAAAAACCCAACTGGGATAAGAATTGAAGTGATAATACAAATGGGGATTAAGGCAAATGTGAATAAGTGAATAAAATCAAAGTGAGGATGAATGGAAAGGAAATTGATTTGGCTAATAATCAATGAAGATAATTACGTAGGATGTATGTATATTATTCTATTCGCATAGTGATTTGATCCAGATTCGAGCACAGAATTTTGAGATGGTTATATCGATCCGAGTTGGGATTTTTCACTCGATTTTCGACGGCGAACCTGGATATGGATTGTTGATTGGTTCTGGATATTCTCTATCATAGCTAGGCTATGCAAGGAGAATGACGGTTTCTGATCAAGAAACTAGATTTGTGTCCGCACTAGGAAGTCGGGTGGACGATACTAATTCGGATGTGAAATTGTGTGATCGAGTGAGCGATCAGATTGGTATAGCATACCGATGATATGTGTACATCGTACGGATTTGAATGAAATTGATATTGAAAACTTGTGAATAAGAAATGTGAAATGATTTCTTTTGAAATGGAAGTATATTTTGTGAAATATACAATAGATAAAAGTGTAAGTTGGATATTTTTATGATGATAAGTAAGATGGAAACAACTTTATAAAAAAAAGAGTAGTCAAATTTGAATATTTGATTTTGAATAAACAAAGTTATATATCTTTGTTATATAAGATAAGACTCCCCTTGTTGAATCTATTGCCGGAAGAAAAGGATTCTGAAGGTGTTTGAAGTATAAAAGGAATTTTATACAAGCTTGAAATGATCCAAAGTTTTTAAAAAATTATATATATCTATATATATATATATATATATATAAAGGATCTTATGAGGATTTTGGAAAAAGGTTTTGGGAACCTTTGGATTTGGAAAGGCTTTTGATTTTTAGGTAAAATCAATATTAGATTTGGAAAGTCTAGTTTGAGAATTATCGATTTTGGGATAATCGATTTTGAGAAAGGAGATTTATTTGATATTCATACCAGGTGTATGATTTGGAAGATACTATATGTGTATAGTATAAAGTATTTTGAAAATGACTCTGGGGAAAAAGGTGCTCCCTTGAAATGAACTTCTCAGGAGTGCCATAGGTTGGTATTGTCTTGAACCCTAAGGGGGAATTCTAAGGTTGATCCTGTGAGGAGTCCGGACAAAACTAGTTCCTAAGGATTATGAGTAGTGTGTAGCGAAAGTCGAGGGCGCAGACGCCTACATAGGCATTTGGGTTATGCTGCGATAGTGTAACTCGATGTCACTGCGATCTACTGCAGACCATAGCGAAAGTCGTGTGTGCTGCTGAGAGCCAACAGTCTGCGTTTGATTTTATATCGGTAGACTGCGACCTATGGTAACATAGCGAAAGTCGTGTGTGCTGCTGAGAGCCAACAGTCTGCGTTTGATTTTACATCGGTAGACTGCGACCTATGTGGGAGTTGAGAAGTTTCATTTTTGACAGCGAAAATCGAGGGCGCTGATGCCTACAGTTACATGGACTTTTGCTGTGATGGCAACGTAACCCTGCAATACAACTGCGATCAGTTGTGGGTTCCATGGCGTAATCGAGGGGCGTAGAGTGCCTACAATTACATGGACTTTTACTGCGATGGCAACATAACCCAGGATGTAACTGCGACCATGGATGGTGGTGATGATTTCCAAAGCATTCTCACCAAAGATATTTCCTCTGTTTTCAGAAAAAAAATGTTTTCCATATTTTCAACAAAATTATTTTTCAAGTATTTTCACTGGATGTTGAAAATGGGTCTGCTAAGTACTTATAGATTTTCAGTCCTACGTCTGATCAACGTATGACCGAATTTCTGTGAGAACAAGAATGCGCTGGTTGAGACACCGAGTTATAAGAAGTATTTTCATAAAAAGCTATTTTAATAGTCTTATGTGAATCTAAAACTATTTCTAAAATTTTAAAATGAAAGTGTTGGAATTTTGGAAAATGAAAGAAAATCCAAACTGGAATTAAAAAAAATTGAACTAATAAATCGAATTATAATAGAATTCGACTTGGATTGATAATGAATTAAAATAAGTGGAGATGTTGTAAAAATAAAACGGAATTGGATTATAATAGAAATTATTTGAGTTACAAATAAAATCCAATTCGAGTATAAATGAGTTAAGTATGTGCTTGGATATTATTTTGATAAATTGAGAAGGTGAATTAGAATTTGGATGTGAATGAATTAAAATGGAAGAATTAGATATAAATTGAGTCGGAATCAATTTAAATTGGTTATAAAACTTAAGTAATTATTTATTCACATGGATATCATCAAATTGCATAGAATGAATTATCCTTTGACATAAACAAAGGTAATTAAAATTCTATGAGTTGATAAAGATTAAATAAATTGATTTTAAGATCAACTGAAGTGAATATGAGTTTGTTTTGCTTCAAAATGAATTGAATGTAAGCAATTGTGTTGTAAACCATTTAAATTGAATGAAGTTGTATACAAATTGGTTGTAAACAATTAAAATTAATGTCGGTACCATATAAGTTGCTTATAAATATTGTTCAACCTGCATTGCTTATAGAAACTCGTATGTTTACTAGTTAAATATGTAAAAATGTTGTTAAGTTACATGATTTTGGCACTTGCATATTTGAATTGAGTAAGTACAGGTACCGGGAAGATGTTTGGTTGGATTTGGTCGCGCTCATTGCTAAATAATAAGTCGCTTGCTTAAAAATGCTAAATAAAGGTACGCCTACGTAATAAAAATAGGAAATATGAACTGTTTTTGTTTTTCCGACCGTGTGGGTCGATGTATATATATTTATATCTCTTGTCAAATTGCAAAAGCTCCTCCGTACAAAGAAGATTCTGCCAAAATTTTCCGAAAATTTTGGGAGTTAGAAAATTTTCAAAAAATTTTGAAAAATTTTTGTTAACGACAAAACGATTTCAAATTTGAAATTGAAATGTGGATGAAACTAATTTAAAATAATGATATGAATCAGTTATAAACGGAAGATAAAATTCAATATTCAGAATTGAAGATAAATAGAATTCATATGGAAATGGGGAAAACTAATTTGAATAGACGTAGATATGAAAACTTCTGTAAGAAAATGTATAAAATGATTTTAAAAGCTATGATTGAATATTATTGCTAAGTAGGATATGCAGGTATTATAAAGGGAAAGGAAAATTAGTATTGATTTCAGAAGATAAATTTGAATTGCTCAACAAAAAGGTATGTGTTTAAATTTCTGTATGAAATTTGATTGGGTTTTTGATCTAGCCACTTGGCTTTTTGTTTCCTTTTGGAATTTGGAAGCCCGTAGAGGCATTTTGTAGTTGTACCGAGCTTGCCGCGCAAAGGAGACGCTGGCAAACATTTTTGAAAATTTAGGAAGTTAGAAAAATTTTGAGAATTTAAATTTGGATTTAAATTTAGATTTGAATAAATGAAGTAAATAATGTTGTTGGAAACTATGGAAGGTTTTGGGAAGTTGGTTGAAGTAATAGTGGATCTTTAATAAAAGATAGGTTATGGAAAGTTGATAAAACTGTTTGGTTTTGGAAAAATAGTAATGGGTATTGGACCATTCTTTTTAACTAGTAATTTCGGGGACAAAATTCTTTGAAGGGGGGAGGAATGTGACGACCCGGAATTTTAGACAATTTAAATTGGGATGTTTAATTGATTTTAAATATTTAAAAGTTAATTTTTAACTTGAATTCAAATATTATTATTCTTTAGCAATTAAGTTATTGGAATTTAATAATAATATAATAATGTAAATAATCAGATTTTGATTCGGGATGAATCAGAATAATTTCTAATGTGATTATAAAGTCTATATGATTTATTTTTGAGTTGGTAAAATTTTAGAAGAGAAATTTTAAGTAATTTCGACAATTTTGAAAATCGTTCGAATTTATCAACGAGTTAAAATAGTCTTCCGGGGCACAGTCTCGGAATTCGACGGAACCAGTTTCATTAGATCCGTAATAGTTAGTTATTATCGGATTTCAATTTTCGTGGCAATCGAAGTTGTCATTTGACCCTGGCAGTTCAAAACGCATAGAAACTATTTTAATCGATTTAATTTAAAATTGATCGTTTATTTCCGTAACTCACGCATATGGTCAAATTAGCTTTCAAAACACGTTCTATTGTGTTCGGAATGTGGGTAAAACATTATATTCGCCTGTCGGCACGCGTTGTGTGGAGATCGTTTGAGAAAGTTGTTTAAAAGTGAATTTAATAATGATAAAATTAAAGTACGCGTATATATATACGTTTACCGGCCCAAACCCTAGCTTATTTTTCATGCCGCCTTCTCTTTTCTCGAATGACCACCATATCGCGACCTTCCTCCCCACTTTTCTCTTTATCCACACATTATTTTCAAAAACTTCCTTCATGAAACACGAAGAGCTCGAGGAGATCTTCATATCCGACAGTCGAGATCGTAGATGGTAGCTTAGATTCATGGAAATTGGTTCTTGAAGATCATGAGTTCGAGTGCACTTTCCTGGATTTTGACGTGACCGAGCTTGGCCGTACGGCGGCCGTAAGTGGAGCTGGCCATGGCGCTTCGTTCGACGCTGATGTGATAGGCTCTCGGCGAACGGTGGTCGAGCGATGGTTAAGCCTAGTTTTTGGGAATGGGTTTGATGCTATTCTGACGCATGTATTCTTGTTGAGGAAGAAGCATATCGACGGCCAGGATCTTGTGTGGTAATAGAAAAATAAAAATAAAAAGAAATTTGTTTTAAATTTGTAATTGAAACTTATATATTTCATATCTATTTAAAAATGAATTGAATGTAAGCAATTGTATTGTAAGCCATTTAAATTGAATGAAGTTGTATACAAATTGGTTGTAAACAATTAAAATTAATGTCGGAAACCTATAAGTTGCTTATAAATATTGTTTAACCCGCATTGCTTATAGAAACTCGTATGTTTACTAGTTAAATACGTAAAAATGTTGTTAAGTTACATGATTTTAGCACTTTCATATTTGAATTGAGTAAGTACAGGTACCGTGAAGCCGTTTGGCTGGATTTGGTCACAATAATTGCTAAATAATAATTCGCTTGCTTAAAAATGCTAAATAAAGGTGCGCTTACGCAATAAAAATAGGAAATATGAAATGTTTTTTTTTTCCGACCGTGTGGGTTGATGTATATATATTTATATCTCTTGTCAAATTGCAGAAGCTCCTCCGTACAAAGGAGACTGCCAAAATTTTCCGAAAATTTTGGGAGTTAGAAAATTTTTGAAAATTTTTGGTAAATTTTTGTTAGCGACAAAAAGATTTCAAATTTGAAATTGAAAAAATTAGTGGATGAAACTAATTTAAAATAATGATATGAATCAGTTATAAATAGAAGATAAAGTTCAATATTCAGAATTGAAGATAAATTGAATTCATATGGAAATAGAGAAAACTAATTTGAATAGAAGTAGATATGAAAACTTCTGTAAGGAAATGTATAAAATGATTTTAAAAGCTATGATTTAATATTATTGCTAAGTAGGATATGCAAGTATTATAAAAGGAAAAGAAAATTAGTTTTGATTTCAGAAGATAAATTTGAATTGCTCGACAAAAAGGTATGTGTTCAAATTTCTGTATGAAATTTGATCGAGTTTTTAATCTAGCCACTCGGCTTTTTGTTTCCTTTTGGAATTTGGGAGCCCGTAGAGGCATTTTGTAGTTGTACCGAGCTAGCCGCGCAAAGGAGATGCTGGCAAAAAAATTCGGAAATTTAGGGAGTTAGATAAATTTTGAGAAATTTTTGATAATTTAAATTCGGATTTAAATTTAGATTTGAATAAATGAAGTAAATAATGTTGTTGGAAACTATGGAAGGTTATGGGAAGTTGGTTGAAGTAATAGTGGGTCTTTAATAATAGATAGGTTATGGCAAGTTGATAAAACTGTTTGGTTTTGAAAAAATAATAATGGGTAGTGGACCATTCTTTTTAACTAGTAATTTCGGGGACGAAATTCTTTTAAGGCGGGAGGAATGTGACGACCCGGAATTTTGGTCAATTTAAATTGGGATGTTTAATTGATTTTAAATATTTAAAAGTTAATTTTTAACTTGAATTCAAATTTTATTATTATTTAGCAATTAATTTATTGGAATTTAATAATAATATAATAATGTAAACAATCAGATTTTGATTCGGGATGAATCAGAATAATTTCTAATGTGACTATAAATTCTATATGATTTATTTTTGAGTTGGTAAAATTTTAGAAGAGAAATTTTAAGTGATTTCGACGATTTTGAAAATCGCTCGAATTTATCGACGAGTTAAAATAGTCTTCCGGGGCACAGTCTTAGAATTCGACGAAACTAGTTCCATTGGATCCGTAATAGTTAGTTATTATCGGATTTCAATTTTCGTAGCAATCGGAGTTGTCATTTGACCTTGGCAGCTCAAAATGCATAGAAACTATTTTAATCGCTAAAATTGATCGTTTATTTCCGTAACTCGCACATATGATCAAATTAGCTTTCGAAACATGTTCCATTGTGTTCGGAATGCGGGTAAAACATTATAATTGTCTGTCGGCATGCGTTGTTTGGAGATCGTTTGAGAAAATTGTTTAAAAATGAATTTAATAATAATATAATTAGAGTACGCGTATATATATACGTTTACCGGCCCAAACCCTAGCTTATTTTTCATGTCGCCGTCTCTTTGCTCGAACGGCCACCATATCGCGACCTTCCTCCCCACTTTTCTCGTTATCCACACATTATTTTCAAAAACTTCCTTCATGAAACATGAAGAGCTCGAGGAGATCTTCATATTCGACGGTCGAGATCGTAGATGGTAGCTTAGATTCACGAAAATTGGTTCTTGAAGGTCATGAGTTCGAGTGCATTTTCCTGGCTTTTGACGTGACCGAGCTTGGCCGTATGGCGGCCGTAAGTGGAGCTGGCCATGGCGCTTCGTTCGACACTGATGTGATGGGCTCTCGGCGAACGATGGTCGAGCGATGGTTAAGCCTAGTTTTTGGGAATGGGTTTGATGTTGTTCTGGTGCACGTATTGTTGTTGAGGAAGAAGCATATCGACGGCCAGGATCTTGTGTGGTAATAAAAAATAAAAATAAAAAGAAATTTGTTTTAAATTTGTAATTGAAACTTATAAATTTCATATCTATTGCATACGTTGTCAGATTTCGATGAAACTGGCGACGCCGGAATCGCAGCAACGCGATCTACGCTGCAGTGTGAATTTGGAGACGATTGGAGCTAGCGAAATTTTGGGTTAAATCGATCGTGGTCGATTTAATTCAAAATTTAAACGCTCAACAAATTCAAGGTGAGTTAATCTCACTCGCATCTGGAATTCCTGCTAATTTAAATAGTTATAATTTAAATGAATGATTGATTGATTGAATGTGAATATTATTATCAGTCTGGATATGATATTTTATCTGTTATGCTAACGTCTGTGGACGTAGGGAAAACGGGTTGGAGGGATCCAACTGGATTCCTCACAATATAAAAATTATTTTCATAATTGATGATGTGTTTATTTATATACTGTAATAGATTTATTTGGGAATTAAATTGTTTTAAACTTAAATCATAAATAAGAAAATGTTTTCATTTTAAAGTTAATAAGGGCTTAATGATTTGTGATTCATTAAATTAGTAGGGTAACTAAAATGGACAATTAATTCAATTAATTAATGATTTGGGTTAATTAATTTAGTAATTAAGGGTTTGAATTAATTAATTAAGGTTTAAGTTAATTAATTAAGTTTAATTAATTTAGAATAATCATTGGGTGGTTTGATAGGTAATTACTTAATGTAATTAATAAAATATAATTACTTAGGGAAGTAATTAATTAATAATTACTGGATGTAATTAGTTGAATGATGATTTGTTAATAGAAGTAATTTGGGTATAATTACTTTGTGTAATTAAGCAAGAGATTAATTGAGATAATTAATTAAGGAGTAATTAATTTATTTAATGAGGTAAATAAAAAGGTAGTTAATTATAGGTTGAGATTAATCAAGAGTGATTAATATTTGTGGTGTAATTAATGATTAATTACTTATTGTAATTAATTTAGATTAGGATAAATTAAAATGTAATTAGCAATCCTTAATTTATATAATTAATGATGTAATTAAAGGTTGATGGATTAAGTTTAATTAACCAATAATAAGTGATTTATGAGAAATTAATTAATATAAATAATTAAGGATTAATGTAATTAATTATAGTTAATTAATTTGTGAAGTAATTAAAGATTAATTATTGTTTTTGGTTAAGAATAATTAATTTTTGTAATTAATTAAAGATAATTACTTGAATGTAATTGAAGGATAATTAATCCAGGATGATTAATTAAGATGGATAATTAAGGGATGATTAATTAATTGATTTGAAATTAATTAATGTTAAGTGAAGGAATCTAAGTGATTGAGGTTAATAATTCAATTAGAATTAATTAAATTAATTTTGGAAGTGATCAAGCTTTGCTTATGGATGATTGAATGGCATTGGATGTCTTGAATGAGTTGATATCTTTGATATGAAATGTTTTGTGGTAACATATGTTTGGGTGGACAGGATATTGTGGTTATCTATCAATGATGAATTTTTGTGTAAAGTGACATCCTGTATTTAAAGTTTGAAGTGTATTTCATTTGGTTAACTTGGATTACGATGACATGAGACTCTAAGAGACCGGAGTCGGGTATTAGAAAATAACCGAAACCACTTTGAATTTTTATAGATTGATTTGTGAAATCAATAAGCTGGAATGAAATGATTTAATTGAACTGGACTATTTAATCTAAATTTTGGTACTTAGAAAATTGATGTGTGAAATAAGTGATGTCTATAACAATTGTGAATTTGTAAATTGATACAAGTTACCCCGGGTTTTATACAAGTTGTATGCTTTGTATTCCTTGTTAGATGGATTTACTCACGCTGGTTTCCAGCCTGAGCCGGGTGTTACTTTGATGTAATGTTCGGGCCAGACCGGGTATTACAGACTTTCAGGTAAGGACATTCTGGAGCTCAGAAGGCGAGCTGGATGGCAAGAACGTATGGAGTGTTTCCGCTGTATTATATTGTTGTATATCTGAGGCATGATGATTGTGTATACCAGTGTCTGTATATATGTGTAACTCTGATGTATTATAAATGTATTTGACAGATACAGAATTCTTTTGTAAACTGTTATTATTTGAAATTATATTTTCATCCGCTGCAAATGTGAGAATCTTTGTGGTGTTTCTTCTTCTTCTTCTATCTCTTTCTTCTTTCTCTAACTATATGGAGTTTTCGGGATCGAAAATTTTGGGTCGTTAAATACATGATAGTGCAATCAAAGTTCAAACCAACCACGGTCTTAATTTAACATACTTCCACATCACTACTACTAGTACTAAAGAACATGTTGCTAATAAGATATGACATAACAACCAAGAAAATTTCAAGTCAGTCTCCGGTGTATATGCCATAAGTATATTGTCCATGGTAGTTGTAATTGCACTTACTCTATTGGCAGTGTTGGTCTAGTAAGTTACCCCTACTGTGGTGTCTAAATGGGGAAAATGTTATAAATAAGAGTAGGATCAAGCCACATATTATTGTATGGAAGCGACAAAAAAGAACCTACTCATACGCTGATGCCAGTAAGTGTAGTAAAGCATAAAGGTGTAATATCAAGCTCTCCAGATGAAAAATGAAATTTATGAGTGGTTTTATACTACTACAAAGCAATAGCAGCGACTTATTGAACATTTCCATTTATAAACTTATGAATGCCTAAATCATAAATTACATAACAAGTTAATCTCTACTATAATGCATTGGCCAAATATTTTTTAAATTATCTAGTAAATAATTTACCTAAAAAATAAGCAAATCCAAGCTCATGTAGGAATTGAATTACTTTAGGGATGTTTATCAAGTGCTTGTGATAGCATTTCAAAGTGCTAGCTAATGAACCACGTGAACGAATATTCCATGAGTGTTTTAAGTAAACGAAATCTTAAATATGTAATGAAGGAAAACACATTCTAAATGTAATTGACAGCTAAAAATGCTTACAACTAAGCTGGTTTGCGTGTTGACATGCGCAACATTATTGGAGAGCAACCAAAAAAAGAAAATCCATCTGTACAATCAAATTCGGATCCTCCAAGTCACTCAACTCAGTAACTCTTCAAGTAGCCTATGATGCTTACCTACGATTTCCTCCTAACTCATTACTACGACAACCTCCACTATCCCTTCATCCTTCATTACCACCTACACTCCCTTTGCCGACATCTTCTTTATTCCTTTCGATTGAAGCTGCATCAAATCAGCCTTCTAATTAAACCTTTTTTGTTAAACGGTACTTTGTATACAACAAATCACTGTGACAACATATCATATGTCAATAAACGTTTGAAT
Organism: Allium cepa; assembly: GCA_030765085.1. Lineage (NCBI taxonomy): Eukaryota > Viridiplantae > Streptophyta > Magnoliopsida > Asparagales > Amaryllidaceae > Allium > Allium cepa. The sequence continues at coordinate 291,356,139 of CM060941.1, read as the reverse complement.
TACGCTACGCAAGTTTCAAACTTGTGACATCTTGCATCAATGTCAAATCACTTAACCACTGGGACAATGGTGCTTATCTTCTAATTAAACCTTGCTTGTATCTAAGTGGAACAATTACAATGTATGTACCATTTCCTATGTCATCACCGTTACTGCTTTTTCTATGCATGAATTTTTTTGCAAAATTTATATGCAATCCAGTCATTTCTAAACACATAGATCACAAAACAATGTTTATTTTGTTTGATTTTGAGTTTGGAAAAATAGTGATTTTGGGGGGTATGCTTGGATCTAGAGTGAGAAGGGAAATGATTGCAGGGTGAAGAAGAAGTGAATAAAATGACAAAGTCTGTGTCGTTTTAAATATATAACAGTAATGTGTCGTTTCAATAAAAATGACAATGGCTGTGAATTTTTTTGAAAAAATTGATTTGATGGTTGGTTTTTGTTCTTCTGATTCCAGTAGTCGTTCGTTCAAATAAAAAAGAATAAAATTTTGAAACTGAAGTTGGTAATGGTGTTTTCGCAAGAGTCTATCCTTTGATTGGCTGTTTATTTATGATAACCATATGCACAAATTGACAATCTTGGGATTATATTCCATATAACATAGAACCTTGCTCCAATGAACCTTCTTGTTTGGATTGTGATTAGTATATTTCACCTGTCTTGATTTAAAATTGTTTGTCTTTGAATTTTTGGTGTTCAAGTAGTTTTCATTTGCATCCACATAATCAAATTATTTTTTTGTCTAAAACTGCTCTTTCGGCTTTGTTTTTGAAGTACCCATGTGTTATATTCAATGATGTTGCATACGAGTAGTTGATCATCGGCTATTGTACCTACGGAACAGTGAATTACGAGCAATGCTATTAGTAAAACAACTAAACATTTATTTTTAACTATGTTTCCAAACCGCAACAATAATGAATTAATACATGTTTTGATCCATGTTTTACAATGACACAAAAACATCGACCACTCTTCATGGTTGTCGATAACTTGGTGCCGTCTGTAATGTATAAATGAAACTAAGTTGCCGACTTCGACGAATAACAATTGACATTTTAAGGTCGTTTGAAAATATGAGTAAAAATAAGTATTCATTGCGGTCTAAACAATCTCACTTTTGAGTTATAGCTCGGTTTTTGAAATAATTTACCTCATTGATCCTTTGTATTCTTGTCGTCTACTATTATATTTCTAGCAAAGAATTTTAACATCATTTGAAGTCTTTTTCCAGTAATACGTCAAAAATATGAAAGTTGAATTGATTCCCATGAGATGTAGGCCTATATATTCTTTTAAAAAATATATCAATTTCAGTCCTGAACTGAAATAGATAAATATTATGTTGAAATGAGACAGCAACAAGGACTTCCATTCGGGATTTTCATGAGCTACAGGAAAAGTCGCAAGTTATATATTGACATGAAGAAAGTCTAATTAATCAATCACTATAATATTATCAGACCATTAACCGTTCTAATTATATTTGAGGAGAAAAAAACTCTTTAAAACGTATTCGTGTATAAATATACTACGTTGTAACCTTTACAATCCCTTTATATTTTTGTCATACTTTGATTTTATGTTGTTTTCATGATGTGTGCTTCGAAAATGACAAAATTTGAATACATCTGCAGAGACGTTTGCAAGTGATAAACTATGAATGTATAGAAATTTTTTAAGCAGTTGAACTAAGAACATAATAACTTTGAAACTATTATAATAAACTATCAGGCTATTGACCTAATTCTCAATGTTAATGGAAAATTGTGCCGCTAAACCTACATCAAAAGTCATGTTCAGGCAATTTTGTAAAACTACTAATTATTTTGCAAATTAGGTTTAATTTAATTTGGATTCTAGTTACCATGTTGAAACTATTGGGTAAATTTTGAATAGGAAAAAAGAAGCAAATCACGAAGATGGTAACTTGTCTAGATGAGTTATGATCTATTCTTATAAAATTGCAGAATATGTTGCAATCTGCAAAATAAGTATGTATGAGTTATAATTAAAGCTGTGAGAGTATATCAAAGCATTTAAGTTGCAAATTTGTTGCATTTGCTAAACGTTACAAAATATCTACAATCAAAAACTCAAATAATATTTTTATCTCCATCAAAACTTAATTCAAAAAATGAGTTCCCATTCCATGATCATAGAAGAACAAGGAATTGAAGTCCCTCGCCTCTTTTCCAAGATGCAAGGTTAAATCCAAATAAGATTTTTCAATTAATAACTAAATTTCCAGTAGAAGTTTCCTAATATATACATTATCACTTAGCCGACATATCAATAATCGTTCATCACAAAACAAACGACTCTGATTAACTCAAATAATAAAGCGAATATATCTCATTGATTTCAACGCTTGCCTTTACATTCATTAAACCGCCTTATATAATGTCTCTCTCAGACGTCGAAAGTTTCTCTTTCTTTTTACTCTGTTTTCTTTCCTCTCCTTTTTATTTTATTTCTTCCGATTTTTCCTTGTACTTATAGGTAATTCACACTACCCATAAAATCCCATATCTTAGAATCCTCTCATTCATAATTAATTTTTCTGATAAGAATCTCATCTTGCAGTTAATGTTCTTCTTCGAACTGGACAACCTGGGTATTGAAAATCACCAAAAGACCGTAACCAATCAAAAGCGAACAATGGTAATACATTATTTTCTCCTTTCAAATCCTTAATCACAGTTCAATTTTCTTGTATGCTTTTGTAATTCATATCTCCTTTTTTGAATTAGGTTGGTCCAATGGTAAGTAGAGCACCAAATCATGAAGATTTTGGGCCGCCATGGCTGAACCCTTTATTAAAAGCAAGCTTTTTTATCCACTGCGATGTTCATGGAGATTCAAGCAAAAGTGAATGCAATCTCTACTGCTTAGACTGTACTGGAAATGCCTTTTGCTCTTACTGTCTTCCTAAACACAAAGATCACCATGTTGTTCAGGTTCATATTCATATTCTATTATCGGGAACTTATAATCTTTTTTCACTACAGACTTCATTAAAGAAGGTTTCTTTACTGCTTTCATTCAGATACGAAGGTCTTCATATCATAATGTGATTAGGGTATCAGAAGTCTCGAAATTCATTGATATATCCACTGTTCAGACCTACATTATAAACAGTGCAAAAATCGTGTTTTTGAATGAGAGGCCACAGCCAAGGCCTGGAAAAGGAGTTACAAATACTTGTGAAATTTGCTGCAGAAGTTTGCTTGATACATTTAGATTCTGCTCTCTTGGATGCAAGGTTTGCTTTTTAATCCAAATTTATGCTCGAGTTTCAATCTTTCTTCAGGCAATGTATTCTTTTTGGTATTCAATCATGTTCTTTAATTCTTGTTAAATTATAGAGATGGATTCGGATTCATAAACACAATATGTTGTCCTTCTTTGTATTTTCAGCTTGGAGGAATGAAACGGGGTGACCCGACTCTATCATTTGCACTAAAACCCAAAACGGGTCGGGAACTTCATAACGGGTCAGAGTCCGATGAATCTTCAACTCCGACAAAGCTCAGAAGAACTGCAGCATTCAATAGAACAATTGAATTACCATCAAATGGAGCCTGGAAATGGTCGGAGGATGAAAATGGAAACGCAAGCTGCAGCATTTCGCCAAATACACCTCCTATCGTGAGTTATAGGACATCTAGAAGAAAGGGTATACCTCATCGATCCCCCATTTTCTGAAAATTAAATGAACAAAAATAAATAAATATAATATAGTGATATATAGACCGAATGAATATCGTGGAAACTTTTAATAGTTAGGATATGATAAAATATATACATAGATGAAGATAATAGCAAAAGGACTTGGCTTTTTTCCTATTTATTTTGTACATATTAGCTCAAGTGGGAGTGTTTTACTCTATTTTAGTTGGGAAATCATACTCTCTATTAGCTGTGTGTAGATTGTATAGGTGTGATCTGACCATGAATAATCTTCTTTTTTAAGCTTTCATGATATATATGCAAATGGAAAACATTTGATATGGTGGATATGTTGTGATGGCATGCTTTGTATATATTTGTATAATTTTGGAAAAGGCAATAGATTCTGGGCCTGCTATTTCAGTGCATTTCATTATATCTGACACGCAAGCTTGCATTCATCAGTTATGTAGTGCCATTACACCATAGTCCATAGTCCATATACATGATACATTCTCTTTAATTATAAATGGAAGTAAGAAATCATTTCTCTTCAAGTTTTTTCATCCAAATAATTGCTGAAATGCCTTGTTTTGGTACATTATGCTTATTGTAATACATTTATATGTAATGTATATGTTCTAAACATTAATATATAAGACTCAACATCGAGTTCAAAGCGACGATGCAGTTAACAGTTGGTTGGTTAAGATGGAGTGAGCAACGTAACTGAATTGTGCAGAGTTTAATCCAACGGTCACGCTTAAATAGGAGCATCGCATCATAGGTGATGGGTGGCCACGTTGACTAAAGTGATAGAGACCTTCTATTCAAGTTGCTCCGTTCAATTTTTTGTATCATGTTAACGTTCTTTCAAAACCTCCTTTTAGTTCAACATATATTTCCTCCTTTATTTTCCTATATACCAAAAAAGAGTCGTGAGGAATCTCGACTTCTTAGAAAGATCCTTTATTTCTTAATCACTCGTTTTCATTGCTTAATCCTCTGTTTCTTAATTACACTAAAGTATGTGCTTGACAAAATAGCGTGTGTATATAAGACTTGAATCCAAATCCCTTACATAAAGAGTCCATCAAGTACGCATTGTTTTTATGGATGAAAAGAATAAATTGAAGTGTCGACATAACCTTATCAAAGGCGATCAATTATATGTTAATTTAAGTGATGCATCATAGCAATTTTTATAGTATGAAGTCGAACAAGTACAAAGTGAAAGAATGCGACACATATAATTTTGTATAACAAGGTTGTGCAAGCCATTGTGTAAAGTTCCACATATAAAGCTTACGAAAGGTCAATTTTAAAAAAGATGATGCAGGACCAGTTTGATTAAGGGAATAGATTAATGCTAAACATTATATTAGAGTAGGTGTAGGATGATAACTAAAGAATTATTAAATGTAAATAGGAGTGACAGAGAAAAGAAAAAGAAAAAAAAATCGTTTTCAGAAAAGAGATAAGTTATAGTATTCGACTATTAAGGTGGTTACAAGTGGATTGGGCATTTTGTAATGTTTTGAATGGGTCCAATAATTCATGCATTTGTTCTGGATAATGCCGTATTTATTCCTCTACTATTTTTCCTTTTTCTTCTTCTTTGATTAGAATTCAAATCAGGTGTTGTTGAATATATAATTTTCTTAGTTCCCATCAATTGCCATCGTGTAGTTAGAGGACAAAACGGGTGATATTCTTTAGTAACCTTAGGGTGCTCAACAATTGCTGCCTAAAACACGTAGGACTGAAAATAATAAATAAAGTAACAGAATCAAAACCAATATATTTATCTATAAATACTACTATAAACGCATAACGGTGAAGAAACCGACCGTTCGATTGTATAACTTTGATGAGAAATATGCATTTAAAATTTTTGTTAATATTACTTAAACATTAAGTGATAATATGTTGGAAAAGAATAAATTGAGATTTGAATCTGAAAATATGAATTTCAAATTTAAATATTAATCAAAGCATTCATCGATTTGAAATTGAAATTTTAGAATTTAAAAATCAAAATAGATTTGAATTTAATCAAAACATTCAAAATTATCGATTTGAAATTGAAATTTTAGAATTTAAAAATCATAATAGATTTGAATTTGGAATCTTTGATGCGCGAAATAAAAGAATGAAGTTTAGGGATCCCGCGATGGGACAAGATCCACGTTTTTAAGGAAACCGCGATAAGACAAGATATACGTTTTTTGGCTTCAGAAAAATTGATTTTGGTCAGTGACAGTAAGCAAACCTTTCTAACGGTTGGTTTGATAAAGAACCTAATGGTCGGTTTGATAAAGAAAGAGAGATATATTCATTCTTACGTAGGCAGTGCGCTGTGGCCCAAAATAGGCTTGTGTAGTTTGAAAGTAGAGAAATTGTCGCTATGTAGGAACAAGAAAGGCTGCTAGGGCAGACAGAGGCAGAACACGTGTGGAAGTGCATTAAGTGAGCAGGTTAACTGGGGATAAGATAAAGGTAAGAAGGTGTGGCATCTCACGAGTTGTAGCCGTACTTTATTTTCGGGTACTCCTTACATCTGTATCTATGCCTCTTCTTCTTGTGATCACGTATCCTGAGCAAATCTTCATCTTCGGCTCTTACTTTTACAACTCAAACTTACTCACTTTACATCAACGCCAAAAAAAAGAAAAAGAAAATACATATATAACTTATACTATAGTTGTGTTTGCCTTGGAAAGTTGGTTCATTGACCATTACAGAAGACATTAAATATTATAGGAGTTAATAATATATAAACTTATATTATAGTTATAATATATTTATTTAAAAATTCATACAAATATTAAATAAAGAAAGAAAAAAAAAAACAATAAGATAACAGAAGGTGGGGTAATAAGATACAAAATCTAATAATATAGTTTCATGAAAATAATAATAGTATACGATGCTACTAGTAAAAAAAATCAAGATAATAGAAAACAAAACATAAAAGAAAATCTCCATCTTTAAAGAATTTCAAAATCCTTAGTAAATAGCTAAAACATCGTTCGATAAATTAAAAAATATACTAGTATTAATAAGAATAGAATATATAGTATCATTAATAAAATAATAATAACGTATGGTGTTAAATGAAATGCATAATGTAATATCTAATATTGGTTTTTAAATGATAAAATTTATCTTAGTTATTCAGTAAAACATAGATTATTTGAAAGTTCGAAGTTGGAAAACTGGGGATCGATACCAGTGCAATTTAAAAAGAGTTTACATGTATTTAAGAAAGTGACATCACGTAATAGAATAAACATCAGTGAAATTTAATGTCCTTGAACGAAATGTCATGCTTTGGTACTTCAAGATTATTATAGTACAATGTTACAATTGCTTAAAAGGGATTTTATGGCAGAGTATTTATCGTGAAAATATCATAATAAAGAGGTGATAAGACATACTATGACATTCATCGTTGAAGTGAAGACAAAAATGCTTTATGATGCCGCAGGTCCCGGTATGTAGAAAATTCGTCCGATGTAAAGGCATAGCTTGACTAGAAAGATATTTTCGTAAATAATGACCACTGTGTAAAGAATGTAAAATAAAACACTTGTCGACAACGTCAAAATACAATGCTATAGAAAACCTAATGAATGCAATTCTTGGCTGTGAAAAGAAATGCTTCGTTGGACAATGTATTGGCAAATAATTAGTATTCACCAAAAAATTTTTTGGTTTCCCACGTGAAATGATTGACAAATGTTTTAGTAGATACATATTACTTGGAAAGAAGATAGAAGCTTACACATGTACATTTTCTAATAAGCCAAGACACAAGTCTAAAGAAAATAGTGGTAAGATACACCTTTCATCTATATGCATTATTTGTCTCTTACATGTAGGTTACAAAGTTTATATGCATTGTTTTCCACTGCTAGACACGTGCAATGACATACTGAACGACAACGAGGGGAAGAAGTTTTATGTCATTCTTCATATGGTGAAGCATGAGAACATCTATAACATATATTCTAATAAGGAATTGCATAATGTCAGACTTGATCTGTGTACATATGGTTTCATGCTCCTTCGGTATAACTCATTCAACTTCGTTAGTTATTCTAGCACCATACATTTTACCTACGTGGATGTGTATGGAAAGTCCATACAGGTTCTGAGCTATCATTCTTCCTAGACTAAAAATAAAGGATAGAGGTATATTTAAACCTTTAGTTAATGAGCTGAAGAAACTATGGAGAGAAATTATAACTTACGATGTGCTAAAGAAGATTGTTTTCTAAATGTTTTCCTCTTTAATGTGGATTATAATATATTTCCCAACGTATGAGACGCTTTCAAGATGGAGTACGAGTGAAAAATTTGTCTTCTCTATTTGCATGGATTCAAAAAGTCATTTGACCAAATATGGTGGCAAATTGTGATTGTTGGGATTGCCATTGTCATTTGTTGCATTTAAACGAATGTTTTAGAGTCGACAAATAAAATCGTAACTTCAGATACACATAATTTATTAGGGAAGAAGTGTACGAAATCATATAAAAATTTCTTAAGATACACAAGAAAGGAAAACATGCAAAAATTGCTGATAAAGGGCAACATCACAAATGGTGCAAACAGAGTATATTTTTAGAGTTACCGAAATTGAAACTTCAACATAATTTGGACCTAATGCATAATGAAAAGAAGTATTTGAGAACTTCTTTTACATGATAATCAATGTGAAAGGGAAAACCAATAATGATCTGAAATCAATGCACAATCACGTTTCATACAATCGATCTGAACTTAAACTTGATCATAAACATCTAAATTTGAAACACTTTTCATGTTATCATTGGAAATATACATCGTCAAAAACTATAGAAGTTGATCAAAAATTTGAAGTTCCCACATGAAATTACAACGAATATGAAACATTGTTTTGGTATGAAGAATATTTAATTATAAGGTATGAAAAGTCAGGATTGTCATGTATTTCTCGAGAATCTTTTCTCGATAGTATTTAAAGAGGCTATTACCAAAAAAGGCTGGATCCCCATAACAAAGCTCAGTTTATTCTATAGAGATTTTCGCTCAATCACTCTTAGTACTAATCATTTGAATAAACTAATAAAAGAAGCATTGAAATTTTTATTTAAAGTTTAGAAAATATATCCTCCCGATGTTTATAATTTCATGGAACATCTACTTGTGCATTTACCAACTAAAGCGCTAATGCCAAAATTAGTTTAGTGCGGATGGATGTATGCATTTGGAAGGTATATTTAATAAATCTAGAAGTCATATTCACCTTTATCATTAACATAATCATGCAATATTTAATATTGCACATATTTATATTAAGGTATTTGGACATCCTAGAAAAGGAGAAACAAAAAGCACGTGTTGAATGCTCAACTAGTCAGGCTTATATTGCTGACAATGCATCCGCCTTTTTGGTTATCATTTAGAAGACTAGATTAAGCTATTTAGTAGTGGTCATCGTAATAATGATGATGTTATGGAAGATTAAAGATTCATTCAACATCTCTCTGACTATATTCACTGACTATATTCAAAAAACCAGGATGTCCTTTTAGTAAAAGGAAGGGCGGAGGTTTTCGTACATTTAAAAGTTTTTCTTAGGCTAATTCAGTCATTCTTAGTTGTGAAGAATTATCAAATGTTATTATGTATTCGAACCAGTTATTTTTTAATTAATATCAATCATTTACTAAATCTAACTTTTATCGTGCTGATTGTTAAACGGTAATTTTGAAGAAGAAAATCTAACTACTATGCTATAAAAAGAATTTGACGATCGGTTCAAGAAACTTATAAGAATGATCGCTTTGTCTTTTTTGCTTTTACATAATATTTATGGTATACTTGTGTATGTTAATTTAATTCAATAGGTTGATGATAACGGAATCACTAACAATTGTTTAAAAAAAATTGCATTCAATCCTATGATGAAATACAGAAATGTCCAATCATGTAGGTAAACAACTTTAATTTTCATACAACAGTGTTTGGAGCACATAAAACAACCTACAATAGTAAGTTATGTGCTAAAGGTGGCAATTGTAAAATGTTACCAGAAATAATTGAAATTTCCTACTCAGTGGTTTGATAGTAAGAAAGATGTTGGAGTGAGGTCGTGAATAAGGTGTAACAACCCGCATATTTACCGATTTCATATTTAAAAATTTCATCGTTAGTCGGATTATAGTCCGAAAAGCTACTATTTGCATACGGTCGAATTAGGACTCGGGACTACCTCCATTGAGTTCAAAACGCCGTTTGCGATCTTTTTAAGTATAAACTTTGATATGTTTGGAGTTAGTGGAATTTTGCCACTTTTCACTTAGGGCTTTGGTTTGGGCTGAGCCCATTAACCCCACTTATTAACTCAGTCACAACCCTCTCCTCTTCATTTACTTCTTTTCTATATTCATAATACTCAAGCTTTTATAACAATGGAGAGTGGAATGAGAAATTGAAACTCAAGTCCTAGTTTTCTTTTGCAAATCAAGCTCTAGCTCCAAACTAATAGAAGAAACTTTGGTAAGCCTTCTCTTCATCTTCTCCAACTCTTTCTCCATTCAATTTCAGAAATTTCCTAAACCTAATTTAGGAAATGTTTCTCCTTTAAGCTTAGATTCAAGCTTGTTGGGTTGGAATTGGAGAGTGATTGTTCTTTCCATTGCTCTATAGCTTCTTCTTCTTTGATTTCGTGAAAAGGTGAGATTTTTATCTCACATCTTAGTCTAGAACTATCTTCGATTGTTAGGTATGAATTCCTAACACTTATTCTTGTGCATTTGCTTTTGGTTTGGATTCAATTGGTGAATATTCCAATTTTTGGCATTTTGAGTTCAAATCTTTAAAAATCATAACTTTGATGTTTTGATCATGTTTTGATGATGAATCGATGAGCTTATGGGACCGGGTAGCCGATAGGCGTGAACCCCTAGCGTCCGTGCTTGTCCATTTGCAAATTGAAGGAGTTTGCACCTCATTTGAAATGGGTTTCAATTTGCAGAACATCAGGTTCGGTCGACCGAGCTCTGTAGCCGGCCGACCGACCTGCTACCAAAAGTGCATAAGCACTTTTCTATCTCTGGTCCGGTCGACCAGCTATAGAGCTAAGTCGACCGACTTGCTTCTCGAGAAATTTTCCAGAACAGGGTCCGGTCGACCGAGCTCTGTAGCCGGCCGACCGACCTGTTGCTCTTTTGCCTATTTTGCCTATTTTGCGTGGTTTCCAAGTTTAATCGATTCGTGTTCTTTCCCTATTTATTGTTATCATTTGTTATTGACTTTGAGACTACTTTTCTTCGAGAATTTTAGAAATATCCATTTTGATGGATTCGGTATCGATTTCTATGTATTTTTATTCACGTCTTCGAATGTGAATTTCAGTGATTGATTGTTTTACAACCATTTTTGTGATTTGTCACTTTAAAAATATAAAGGTTTCTATACTAGTGGTAAATATCAAAACTCTTTCATCAAAACGATTTCAACATTATTTTAATACAAAGCTCATTTATTAAAACCGTTTTCCAATCTATTAGTATATACAGACCTTTTCCTTACTCGTATGAGAAATCTAATTAAACAGCTTAGTAAAACGAGTGGTATGAAACGCTTGCGTTTACTTCGTTGGTTAATTCTTGGACTCGTTCGATTGAATCTCTTGTGACAATTTTCTAGTGGAGATCTACAATTTGTTCGTAAATATTTAAGTCAAGCTAGTGGTTATGGGACATGAAGCTAAGCTCATATATTTACTAGCTTAGAGTAATTGACACTTTCTTGATGATCATTGAGGATCATTTTTGTGATTTAGACTAGCGTCATGCTATGTTTCTTCGTCCACGTAGGGGACGGTACCTCGTTTTATTGAGTTTCGTCTAATTTCTTTTATAGGTTAACGACCTATGTTTTATCGAGTTTCGTCTCATTTTTATTATAGGCTAACGACCTATTTATTTCTTGGGGTTTCGACCCAATTCTTGTGGGCTAGCGACCCACGTTTTTATGGAGTTTGGGCGTACCGTTGTACTACATCGTTGTTCCGAATTTTACGAGTTTTGGTTCTTCGGGCGTACCGTTGTACTACGTCGTTGTTCCGAACTATTCGAGTTTCTGGTTCCTCGGGCGTACCGTTGTACTACGTCGTTGCACCGGCTCTATGGTTAGCGACAATGTGATAGCGACCCGTTTTGTGATACACGTGTCGGTGAGTTTTCATGCTCCCTTTTTGTGATAGGCCTCCCCCTTTTTGTGATTGATCGTTTCTACGATCACTTTTGTGATTTTTGGATTTCTATTGATGATTTCCAGAATTTGAATTTCACCAATTTTATGATTGGCATTTATATGTTGTCAATATTTGTGGCTTGGTGAATGAAATAAGGAGTATGACATTCCTTTTGATCTTTGAGAAGATTTTTGTGATATTGATTAATCTCTTGTTGATTTTCAATTACTTATTTATCACAGCTTGGAATTGTGATTATTATGCGTTTAGTCATACCTCTTATCCTATATCATTTCATCTGATATTTATAGCTAGACTAGTCCGTTTATTATTTTCTTATTAAATAATACTCGGTTCAGACCGAGATGTTACAGGTGCTTCTGCTTGACTTCACTTCTAGGATTATCATCCTGGCTTTTGGTTAACTACTTAGATTAGTAGTTTTTGGTTGTATACATTTGAGATATAGACTCATAGTTGTGTACTTATTCTTTTGTATAGCACATGTTGCTATTCTTTTGTGTCGTTGTGGATCTTTTAGACCACTACTCTGATGAACACTTTTATGTGTTATATATATTCATGTCTATTTCCGCCTTTGTGATATGAATTATATGTGACGGATTTGTGTTATGTTTATTTCTATATTTGTTTCTGAAGATATTATAGCCACTGTGTAGTAGCTTTAAGTTTGTGTCGGTATGTCGGATTTCCTCTTGAAAAGAATGCAAGTTATATTTTATCTGGCATATTGGGACTCGCACAAAGCAATTATACAGAGGGTCTCTCCTCAACAGCCTTGTTCTCCGTGCTAGTTGACGGCATTACACCGTAGTGTCCTTGGCTAGCGTAGGTATAGAGGTGGGGCGTCACATAAGGTATCCACTTATTGATATAAACCACAAAACAATATGTCATGGTTACGATCTAGTTGTTTTGATAATGAAAGCAACACGAGTTTATTGTGATTAGTCCTGCTATGAATAACAGTAAGTCGGAGTAATGCGTTATCATTAAAACAAAACCAACACATCGTTCAATTCAAACACGATAAACAACAATTAACCTTACCAAAATGATTCGAACTGCAAAGAACTACTGCAAATCATAGAAGAAACTGAGGATATAGAAACTCTCAACATGAAATATTTCATGGAGATGAATTAAACGAAGATGATGTTAAATCGAAGTTGATGAAGATGTGGATATGGATGAGCATGAAGATGAAGAAAATAGTGTAAATAATGAAACTCATAATGATAATGTAGATGCATGTTATATTTATGTTGATCTGTTTTTTCACTTACATATTTGTAGTTGTCCATTTACTTTCGCACGGTTAGCTAGCTCATATATTTTACTGTTCAATTTATGATATATTGATGGTGTTCTGTTCTATTCATGTATATATCTTTATTCTGTCATTTTCATGTTGTTAGTTAATTTCATATATTCATTTGTTCATTTCATGTTATATTGATGTTGATATTTTTCATTCACTTGCATATTATATATACATATACATATACATACATATACATATTATATATACATACACATATACATGTTATATATACATATGCATATATATACACACACACACACATATTATATATACATATACACACATGTACATATACATACGTACATACATACATACGTATATTGCTCTGTATGGTATGTTCCTACAACAAATTTGTCCACTTGTGGTTGTCATAAGACTTAACCGGTACATTATATTAGTAGCGCACCAACTACTGATTCACTATGTTAGCTAAAAATTGTTTTAACACCTCCAATAAGGTTATAAAGAACCAACAATTCGGTATGTGTTTATGGGTTATCGTTGGATGAGGATTTTAAACTCTAATTTACAAATATCTTCGAGTTCTATCATTTCACTCCAAATCTAGTAAAACTGACAATAATATGCAATATTAAGAAGGGAGATAAGGAAAAGCAAGAACACCAACAAATTGGTTCAACTATGCCAACTTGTACTTTAAATGATTTCATTAATATTAAGCAAGAATATAGATTAAAAATGACAGCACCTCCCTTATTGATGTAAAATGGCAAGATTATATTTATGTTGCATAAACACTTATATTTATATGTGTAGAGGACTAAAAATTGGGTTATGGAGTCAAGCATTTCTTCTAATAAGTAATTCATAAATACCTCCAATCCAAATCCAGATAAATATGAGAAATATAGGGGAAGAATTGGTCAAGTGATGGCTCGATATGGGTCCATTCATGGATCAGTATCGATCAATAGATATGTCTATTTCTTCTTTACTATTTTCATCAATCCATTACCACTTCATGTTTTAAAGTTCCTTCATTCTCCAAAGCCGAAGTTCACTAAGAATTCACCGAGAATTTGTTCCTATTTCTTATGCCTCAAGTACAGTGTAGGCCAAAATAGGCTTGTGTAATTTGAAAGAGAGATAGTGTCGCTATGCAAGAACAAGAAAGGCTGCTAGAGAAGACAAAGGCATAATACAGTGGAAGTGCATTAAGTAGGTAGGTTAACTGGCGGTAAGGTAAAGATACGAAGGTGTGGCATCTCACAGTGTAGTCGTATTTTCAGGCACTCCTTGCATCCGTGCCTTTCTTCTTTTTATTATGTACGTTGAGAAAATTTAACAACCAGCGTTGCAACTCAAATAATTCATATATATAACTTACATAACAAGTACAGTTTTGTAATATTATATCCTATAATAAAAGTTTCCACAAACATTTAATTACAAAATAATAAACAGGATGTCTATGCAACATGCTCCAAACTATTGTGCTTCTACTAAATTGATAATGATCAATTAAATGCCTATTCAACATGCATGTAATAAGTGAGGCAGACGTCTATCCAACCAAGGCGCGGTTGGCATGCCTTGTCATCAAATTATTAATTTTGAAATCCCCTTGTTCTATATTAACATATGTGTATTTTGTTTAGTTCATGTTCTATGATATTGTATTCAAATTTTGAATATATTCTTGTGATAAAATAAACAAATTGTAGCATTGGAACTAAAAGCTATCAATATAGAATTGCTTACCAGAAAGAAACAAATCCCTTTTATTTAATTAGCTCCACCAAACAAATATTGTATATGATTATTACATAGATATACCTTTTTAATAAGAAATGGATATCGATATTCGCTATACAACTATTGGATTTGTCTTGGTATTGGACAAGTTACAAACACAGCAAAATATTTATATTTCATAAACCATTTCATCTCAAATAGTTCAAATTTTTTTGATAGTGCTTCTTTCTTTTTCTACATGTATTCGAAATTGCAAATTAAAAGTGGAATAAAGAGAAGTAGTGTCGAAATTTTATTAAATCGATTAAGTTGAAATGATTTGCAAAATGTAAATATCGTTGCGTTTGTAATGGAAAGTTGCTTAACGGGCCACTACAAAAGACAACAAATAATATAAGAGTTAATAATAAAAAAATATAGTTATAATATATTAATATAAAAGCCGATGAGTTTGGCTCAGATCATTGTAATTTAGATTACGAGATTAAAAGTCATGAATTCCTCGACATCAATACTTGTAGGCCTTAATGAACTATATTCAAAAAAAAATTAATATAAACACTTTCATACAAATAGTTAAATAAAGAAAAAATAATAAGATGACAAGAGATAAGGTTATAAGAGAAAAATATAGTTTGATAAGGTAAAAAGATCGATATATGGTAATATATAGTATTAGTGAGAGAACAATATATACTAAAAGTAATAAAATAATAATAATATATGGTGTGTTACATCCATTTTTCTTCTATAAATATGCGCGATACAGATCTGTAATTCAAGCATACGGTGATGCACAATTCAAAAGAAAGGGCAAGACAAGCTGTAGCTTCATCAAAGAAGGAAGTATGTAAAGCATGACATATTAAGCCCAATAGACCATGTCCAAAGATAGCTAGACGGATTCATAGCCCGTACACAATCAATAGTGTGGCATAGAAATCTAAATCAAAAGGCATTACCATAATTAAGCCAAGTCAAAAGTGAATATAGACAAATTGCACTAGTGTTGTAGCAGTAAATAGTAGGAGGCGAATTATGAATCACCTCTGCATGAAGCAATAAAATCGGTTATAGCACACAAGCAAAGGTAAACCCAAAGGAGGCCTCTAGCAAAAGATATAAAGAACTACACTACCATCTTCTTAAAATCTACACCGCCATTTCCTTAAAGCCTGCTTTGATACCTTCCTATAATCTGCGCCGACGCCTTCCTAGAATCTACGCCAACACCTTCCTACAATCTACGTCGATACCTTCCTAGAATCTACATAAACACCTTCCTAGGATCTATACACCATCAACTAAAGGACATCACTAACGCTCAAAACGGGCTACATCATCGTGTTTAAGAAAAATTCCACCAACTCTTCAAAAAGAAAATCTTATTCAATTTCAAGCCAAGCCTATGTTGTCACAGTCCTACCAACCATGACACCACAAACTAGTGCACCATAGATTTCAAGGTGAAAAGTATTAACCTCTAATGCCCCAAAATTTGAATTTCCTACATAGATTCCAAATTCAAAATTCCCACCTTTAAGAAAATCTTCCCACCTGATGAAATAGCACATACCTTTAGCCGTGTTAGCAACCCTTACACAAATCAACAAACCAGGGGATGAATGACACATGTAATGATCAAATGGTGGACAATAAATGCTGAATTAGGAAATTAGTCATCCGCGTGATGTCATAGTACTATAAACATTAGGGTACTATACCAGAGAATGGGATTTTTAGGGGATATTCTCTAAATCTATGCTAAATATACTTTTACTCTGTGATGGCCCACCTCTCGTATATCTTGAATCAACATCAAAGATAATGTATGACCCTCGACTACCACAAAGGACATCTTATCGGGGTAAAGTAAAAAAAACACCAAATAATATGCAGTAATAGAATCTCACAGCGGAATGATAATATATAATATACTGGATATACATGAACATAATAGGATCAACAATATATGGTAGACTCTACTGGTGGAAGTAACTAATAAATAAATATCAATATAGAAAGCTAGAATAAAGTATTTGATATAAAAAGTCTCACATATAAATATCATCACTGACATCTACTACTATAATATCAAGTGTATCCAAAGTACCGACTTCATGTCCAAAGTGTGCCAAATGTCCTAAAAATGTATCCCTAAAAGCATCTGGCTTATAAAATACTCAATCTAGTATCCGAGAGTTATCTTGACATAAACAAAGACAACATATGGGTCAGACATAATGTCTAGTTTGAGGGGAACTATTTCAAATACCGTATATCAAAACCATATACAAATGAACAAGAAACTATAAAAGTACAACTGGTCCTCTACACAAATGTGACTCAGGGATAATCTGGGTTATCCATAAATAAGTAAAGTAAACCCAACTTAAAAGTAAAGAATTTTATCATAACCTACTTTTATCCTATAACCAATGAGTCACACAACTAATATAATGGCCGAAAGGTAATAACATACTATGATAGAGGTAACCTAATGTACCAATGTTGGAGTTATAAGTCTAACACATATTATTCAATAATAAAATAATCAACCAGTATAACATGCACAGTCATAATGATAAGAGAAATATAGAGAATAAGTTGTTATCCATCATTACTGATA
Organism: Allium cepa; assembly: GCA_030765085.1. NCBI lineage: Eukaryota > Viridiplantae > Streptophyta > Magnoliopsida > Asparagales > Amaryllidaceae > Allium > Allium cepa. The sequence continues at coordinate 291,338,517 of CM060941.1, read as the reverse complement.
TGTGGAGTCTGCTACGAGCACTAATCGATTCAATGGTCCCTATCGAAGCGTCTAAAATGCAAAACAAATACAGCGTCAAAACAATGCTACCAATATATCATCTCCATACCTAAAACTAAAATACGGATATATATAACTGATACCCATCCTGAGTCTCCATTAGCTATTAAGGAGACCTATCGAGTGCCATAACTATATTGTGGACTATCCTTAAAAGCAACACCTTAAAAGAAGTTGGCTTGTAGGTCCTATCAAAGCACCCAAGAGTTCTACGAAACAGTATATGACCTACGATACACTAGTATCCCCGTCTCTCTTCCCCTCGCTCCGGGACCACAATTTTAGGTTCTATGCCTCAATTGTACAATGAATTCCTTTTATAAAGACCGATATCATCTGATCGTCTATGGATAGATGATCCGGTTTCAAGCTACCCTACGTACACCCTTTCAACACATATACACAATACCGAAGTATTGTCTTCCCTAAGTGGATCGTGATTCATTCTTGAAGTGCCTCGCACTACCTTGCTACCCCAAGTCAACCATACTAAACCAAGATATATTGCATATATATATATATATCACTTGAACAACATATTTATATATTTTTTATTATATATTTCATCCACTATTCGGTAACTCTAAGTCGGGCATATTGAACTATACATACGCTTAAATTACATATCGATAAATCACATTGAATTGTCCTTAGCTACCAAAGAGGCCTATAGAGATCCACAACTATATTGTGGACTCCTCTAAAAACCAACACCTCAAAAGAAGTTCACCTGTAAATATTGTCGCATCACCCAAGAGTAATACGAAATAGTATATGACATACCCTAGACTGGCGTTAGATTCTCTTTTTCACTTACTTAGAGACCACATCTATAGGTCATGCACCTCAATGGTACAATCGATTTCTTTACACCAATCGGTAGCCCCAAGTCGGACATACCAAAACAATATATAAACACTTTAAATCATATATATAAATATATTCCGTGCATCTCCTAGTAGCCCACAATCGGACATACCGGAACTATATTGTATATAAAGACATTTATAAATCACATATTGTATGTAGTATATAGATATAATCATATATATAACCAGTCCAAACATATGGAACCGGTAAATATTCATCGTGCACATTTACATACACAAAGGTAGTAGCACAACCAAAATAACATATCTACCATCTCAATATCAATAACAATTCACACATATAATCATAGAAACAATTTAACAAAAACGTATCTTACTTAAGTAACCAATCTAATAATTATATCTTCTTTATATTATTTTATAGAAGTCTCAAACTTATTTTATAAAATGATGCTCTTGCGTATATATCATACCATAGCTTATTTTTACTTAATTCTTCCATTTAAATTAAGTTAGTTATTAATAAGGCCTCAAAATATTCTATAGATCATGTATATGATTTCTATATAAATGCGCACACATATATCTCAAACCATTTCTTAAGGTTTAAAGTTAATAAATCACATTATTACAATATTTGGGATTTTATAACCTTAATCAAAGCCTATTAAATAATACAATGCTTCTTTGTGACTTCTAACTTCTTAAATCACCTTTATAAAAATTCATTAGTTAGTTAATTATTGATTTACACTATCATAAAAATATATAAAGGCGGGATAAAATTCAAAGCCATTTTAATACAAGTTTAATCTTCCTAACTCATTATTTTAGCCTTATAGCTTATTCTAAAGTTCATACTTCTAATTTTCGTTTAGTAGTAAAATATATAATAATATTTGTATCACTATTATAACTATAAATTAGAGTTCTAATTAATTTATAACCATGTTATAGATGCATAACAACTCCATCTAATTCTATTCAATATGATTACAACACAATATTTATATATATAGATCTTAATAAATTATCCTGAATATTTGTAATATATATATATATATATATATATATCATTGTTACCATCACTGATCTACCTACAAATTGGAGTTTAATAAATTTATAAACATGTTATAAATTAATATCAACTCCGTCTAACACTATTCAATATGAATAACACGCAATATCTATATAAACACGATCTTAATCAATTATCCTAAATATCGATTTAAACTAATCCAATCAAATCAGGAAATGATTACTTATATATTATTCTACCTACTCTAAGTAATATTTTTCAATATATAAAATTATGGTGATTTATACTGCAGTAAAAATTATGAGTTACAAATCTGCTTAACTAAGCTGCAAATTCTTGACTATCCAAATCCAGTCAAACCCTATACCATGTCATAGATAATCTTTTTACGAGTGCAATAGCCAATACTGCATCTCAATTGGATCTCGTATGCAAGATATATGAATTAAATATGTAACGAGATAATCAATCTACTAATTAAATTAAATTAATTTCCTGATTACCTCATCTTAATCCATTTTCCCCAAACATCACCCCTGTACATGTACACACACAAGAACCTACCCCTACCATGCATGCCAACCTCTGCCTCTTTAGCTAAGGTCAACATAAATTATCACAACCTCCTCCAATCACCTCATGGAAGGATGACAAATGCCATGCCACTGGAATGAGGTTTACACCTCTAATAGAATGAGACTTCCATGCCCTAGCCCTGTCTTAATTTACCAGGTCAGGATTTGAATTGCTCGACAAGAGATGCTCTAGTTCATGCCATTCCACTCCTCTTCGTACCAATTTTACAACAGTGGCCTTTGTTTCCCCACCTATGGCCTCTAGCTCCACCATCCCCTTCCTAACTCACAACAATAAATTATGGGGCTTGATCAAACTTCGTCGAACCAGCCAACGCTTACATAGATTCGAAGCTCTCTTCGCTATGAGTTGAACGAATCTTGTCTCGCCGTCTAACGTGGATCATAGCTCACTAAATCAGGATGGAACTACTATCCAATATCGTGACTATTTAGAGGAGGATGTAAAGTGGAAGTAGAAATAAAATATTTGATGAGTTATAGGGGAATATTTATGTAATAGCCTGCCTTTTTGTACGTTTTAAATCGACGATAAACCATACACGTCAGACTTAAACCATATAAAGGGTGAATTGTTATTGGGGTGAATAAAAAAAAAAGAAGGAAATAAAACAAAACAAAATCTCACAGCGGAATGATAAAATATAATAATCAAATAACAGTTCATGAAGTTGTTTACAAAACATTTGATTATACTTATACAATACATAATCAGAGTTACACATGCCAGAGAAAAATGAATAACAATGCAGCGGAACAATGTGATGCAGTGAAATAATAATAAATAGTAATAATACAATCTCCGTCTTCGCCCTCCAGAAATAAGGTCTTCAAGCCCAAAAATGCTCAGATTGACCCGAGCGAATTGAAAAGACAAAACACTCGAGTCAGAATTAAAAGATCTTATGTAAGTTAAATCAACGAAATAAATATGAGTGGAACGACATCAGAGATTTTTACGGGATTTGAGATCTCCTATCCAGTGTCTAATGTGAGTGCACTAACTTAAAAGATGCTCGGGATTCACATCTCCTAAGGATCCGTTAAACTTACTATGTAATAATATTTCGCTGTCATAATAATGTCTATGGTAAAATAAACTTACTTTTAAATAGCATTAAGGAGTTACCCAATCTCCCCCTTAACGCAATAATAGTTCCAGTAGTCCATTCAGTATCAGCGCATCTCCAGATCGAGAGACTACCCTAAATACTCCAAGGGCTACGGGAGAAAACCAGACTCATACAAGGCGCGCTAGGATAGGTGACATGACACAACTAGGCAATGCCAGGGTAGATATACCAATTACGCTTCCGGACCGGTGATAACGCGTAGCAGCTATTACCACCCACCTCGAGCCACACCCAAAATCAAAAAGGGCCCCAATCAATCACAAAGTAAAAGAATGATATTGAATGAGTGTGTCCAATAAAAGGTGCTACCTTCTTAGCCCATCGATCGCTCCTGTTTTAACCACCTTATGCCAACTCACGGGAGTCGAGTCCACGTATATACCTCAAAGGAACGCCGCCACCATCCTACTTCATTCTGGTATCTCCACCGCGTACACGATTGTTAAAGTGGTTTTCAGAGTTGGCAGAGAGTATGAAACTTCTGATCCCGGTCTCTTTAACAACCAAACGTTATTATAACACCACAGTCATTTCAAAATAATTATACTTCAAAACCAGAATATACTATCCATTTCAAAACCATATAAATACGATATCATTTCCTCTTTAAAAATCAAATCAATATGACATCATTTTTATTTCAAATATATCCTTTTCTAAAACCATAACACTTTCAAAGTTATAATATTTCGAAACCAAATGCTTGAAATATAACCTTTCAAAACATAATACTTTGAATTTCATAACTTTGAAACATAACTACAACACTTAAAAGGCTTAAATATTAAATTACTTTATAAAATAAAATAGCTCCTTCAATTTCACAAATCAATTCGAAATACAGATTTGAACCCTCAAATAAACCATTTCAATTTCCATATATTTCAAAACTTTAAATATTCCACCATTTCGAAATTAATTCTTTTATAATTCCATATATATCAAATTCAATTACTATTATTTAGATTTGAAATGTTTACACAATAAATCCAATATCATTTAAGTAAAACTTTTCAACTACAAGTAACTGGATATTCCTTCAATTTATTTAACTTGATATATTCATTTAAATCAACTTGATATTCATTTAAATCACTCTAACCAAAATTAAGTTATAAAAATCATACCCTTTAAAATCTCAATTTTATCTAAATTTCAAATCAAATTTATTCGAGTATAATTCTTAAATAATTTAATTTAAATCAATCTCATATTTATCTTCCAACCTCAAATTTATTTAAGTCATTATAAACTCTATATACAATATAATTTGAACAGATACTTAACCATATTATATAAAAACAATCAAACTTTATTATTGAACTTATTTTATATTTCGAAGCAAATTTATACATAGCTAAAAATCTATAATAAGATAACACTTATATAACATCTAAAATCAATAATCATATAACCTATATGTTTCTTTACAAAACTATAGAAATCATTTCAAAATATTTTTATATATAGACCACGGTGTCTGTATATAATTTTCTATCCTATGGTCAAGTGATACATATATTTATCATTTCAATTCGTAATTTAAGATATAAATACGGTTATATATTATTTCAAACCGCAATCCCGAATGAAATAAAAATCCATAACAACTTGCATTTTATAACAATATAAAGTACAACATCCATTCATCCAATATCAATCATCAAACATTAATCACAATCATCATCCAAATCAATCAAAAACATCTATATAAAACAGATAATAAATAGTAGGTATTTATTAGCAGTTTATATTCAGTAATAAATTAAATAACTATTTTATCCAAATAAATTCAAATAAACTGAGATGATGATTCAAATATGCCAAACAGTCACAAATAAATTTCTAATCACATCATAAATCAATTTAACAAACATAATTTTTTTTAGAAGTTGTGAGTAGGTTAAAACACTCACCTTTTGAATTTAAATTCAATTTAAACCCAAAATTTGAACAGTCTTAGAATCCGTCCAAACAAGCGTCAAAATGTCTGAAATTTTGATACGATCCCAAAGGATCAAACTGCGCATGAAACAGACCTCGTATGCGAAAGATACGCGTCTTATAACAATTGAAAGCAAAATTAAAATAAAATGAAAAAAGAAACAAACCAGCCACGCTCAGCCACGTCACCACATCTTCACGCGCGCGAGTTAACCTGGATTCGACTGAAACCCTAGTCGGCCGCCACCTTTCCCCTAATTTTTGCCGTTGATCGCCATCGTCGCGCCACGATCCAACACCGCCGAGCCCCTCCCCATCAACGGCCGCGCCTCCTAGGTCCACGCACGACTCCCTAGCGCCGACGCCAGTGAACGCCGCCGCCACCCTGTTGCCGTCGATTCTGGTGATACGTGGCCCCCATACGATCAACAAACCACATCACTGAGACCTGCACCGCGCCCTTAGCCCAGCGTCACCTTTCGATCGCCTTGAAGCCGCAAATCCACCGTCAATTCGCAAAAGTAGGAACGAACGACCATAAATAGTTCCTCGATTTTTGGATGAATCATGGTTCAAATTGGAAAACGAATTACAAATCTGAGATGCGCTTGTCGAGAGCTTTCCGACGATATAAAATATGATATAGTTTGAAGAGTTTTAAATTTCGAAGTTGAAATTTGAATTGGAATTGAGCTGAGGAGTTTTAGGGTTTCAGCCATTGGAAAGAGGAGGAATATAATTTTTTGTACGTATAGAAATGAGAAATAGAAGGGCTACTAGGGTTTATAATCGGATATATATAGGCATATCAGAAATAGGGACAATTGGATCGAATCGGTTTGAAAGTTAAACGCTACACGGCCCGAAAAGCCCGTTTCGACTCCGAAACGAAAAAGAGTCAACCCATATATCAAAATAGATGTTTTAAAATATTTTAAATGCAATGGAACAGGTTTCAAGTCCAAATTCTATCGTATGAAGAAGTTATGCTAAAATTAATTTATTTCAAATTGATTTCAATTAATTTCGATCAAATTGATTTTCTAGGCGTTTCGAGCCCGTACGATCAAACAACAAGTCCGATCGTTACGAAACTTGACATTCTACAATAGTTCACCGTTACGGATCCGATGAAACTGGTTTTGTAAAAATCCGAGTCAGTGGCCGAAATGGCTATTTTTACAGTAAGTAAATAAATTAATAATTAATTAATTAAATCAAATTTTCAATTTCAATTCTATAATTGACAATTCTTATCATTTTTTATTTTTTACTCATTTGCACTAATTTAATAAAGTTAGATGCCAATTTAGAGTTGATTAATTTATCAATTTCAGTGTTAAACCTCAATTTCATTTAAATTCAGAAATTATAAATTTAAAATTCCAAAATCCATTTATTTACTTTTAAACCTTGTTATTCAAGTCTTTTATTTCAATAAGGATATAATTAACATTGGTTTATAATATGGTACTTTAGTATTTCCCAATTTCATCTTAATTCCTATTTACGTAATATTTAAATATTAATTTTCATTTAATTCCAACTAATCCAATTATTAAATTTAAATTTTGAATTTCCATTCTTTTTATTCAACCTATTATTATATTATGAATAAAATTAACATCATTACATCTCATTCCCGTTACTAATCCATTAACAAATTTCAAATTTTTATTTATTCCAGAATTTAATTGCCAAAATTTTATTAAATCAACAAATTTAGTTATTGAAAATTTACGGGTCATTACAATTTACATATATGTATATATATTTTTATTTGATTTATCAAATAAATCGCCATACATTTCGAGCTCGTACGATCATCCAACACATCAAATTGCCATTGAACTCATCGGTACAGATTTTATTTTTCCAATCCCGATGGTATAAATTTCATCGCTATCCAAGACAGTGCCCCAAAATGATAATTTCATGCATTTCGAGAACATTTTGGCCATTAGATCGTCCGATTCTAAAAATTCTTCAACTGTACGTCTCTTAATGAATTCCTCATCCCAAAAACTTAATCCATCAGTCTAAATCCCACTAGATTCGACTTAGCACATATTTTTATAAAATACGTATAACAATACGTAAATCATAAAAACACATTGACTCCAAATATAACGATATTTATACTCATTTTAACTTGCAATGTCGTTCCTGGCTCAATGGAAGTGGCCTCAGGTTCTAATTCAACCTGTGTAAAAATATCAGATTTTGTATCTCTAATTAATTAACGATATAATATTTAAGTTAACTATTTAAATATTCAATCGTTAAATATTTTGGTTATTACATTATTTCCTCCTTAAAAGAATTTCGTATCCGAAATTCCTACAAGTATGACAATGCAACCCGACTGATCCAAAATTTCCAATCCAATGCTTTGGAACTTTTTGGAAATCTTCCCTTACATGGCAAGCATTATGAAAATTTTAAAGCACACGACACTCCTAAATTCTAAAGCCCTTTCTTTTTGAAAAATTCGGTAACGCCTTCTTTGCGCGGTTAGCTTCAAAAAAGTCCCAAAACAACATACTCACACACACATCATATTCGAGGCATATCAAACCTGAGCCATCTCATTCCTGGGACACATAGAACGCACACACACATACATACATACATACATACACACACATATATATATGAAATGGGTTCTTTCATAAGGACGTAGAGAACCAATAGAAGAATTCTCCTTTCTAAAAATCCTTGCCATGGTGGTAAGGAAAAATAGTACGACTTTCCTATGGTGTTTACATTATCAAATGAAACCAACATATAACATTACAAACAAAATTTTCCATCAGGCCCACAACAAATATACCCGGGCTTTCAAAATCAACCCAAACCGGCCCAGTTAGAAACCCTACCACATACAGTTACACCACCTTCATCCCTCATCATTAAGCTCAATCTCCCATTTTCAAAGCAGTAATTTATACCTTTCTAAAGAAACACTTCCTACACCTCGTTTCACTTTAAGTCAAACACCGATTTCTAAATGCTTGAATCGTTGCATCAGCGAGCAAGATTTATGCTCAAACTTTCTTTTGTTGTTCTTTAGCCAAATATGATGGATTATCATTGCAGTGGAGGTGTATGCATGATCTTGTAAGATGCCTTTAAGTCAAAACCCATTGGTGATAGAATCGATGCGCTGTTGCAAGTCTAGATTCGTAAGCGGTGTCATTTCCGAATATGAAGTTAAGAGATCCCACGGATAAGTACTATATCTGCAGCCTATTAATAAGTTGGAAGGCTCTGATGGGTTTTGATTAGTCGCCATGGGAATGTGAGGTGTTATGTCAGTGAAATAGAAGGTGTTCGACGAGTTTGCAAAAGTGTTTGTGGAATTGCTTGAAGAGGAAGATACAAATAACTGTGCACAGTTATGTCATGCACACAGGAAGATGTTACTCAGGATTTCTTGCAGTTCAAGCAAGCGAAAATGGTTCAAGAAATGATTCAGATGGGTAAGTTATTAGCAGAAATTTCTCATGAATTCAGGAATGACTTCAAGAACAAGGTTTAAGAACATGAGTATTGTTTAACAAATGAGGAGCTGAAAGATAACATGCAAGATACAAGTGCAGTTTTCACAAACAGCTCAAAGATTTGACCAAAGAAATAAAAGATGATTCAAGAACAAGAAACAAGAAATGGAAATGTAACAGCATATGAATCTAACAGAAATGAATACAAGGTCAAATATATCAACTGGAAGAATGAAGAAAATTACAACAACAATTACAAGATCGTACATAACAGTAGACAGCAATGACTCGAAGAAGCAGTCGGGAAAGTGCAGAATTTTCTCGGGAAAATCAGGGTAAAATCATGCATATGAACAGAAGCAAGAAATGTGATAATATGACTTATAATATCATTAGCAATCATCTAGAGGAGTTGAAAAACTAAACAACTGGAATGTAACAAGATTGATAAAATGTCAATTCAAGAACAAGCCTTCAGTTTTGCAATGAAACTAACTGAAACAAATTTGAATGTTAAATACAGATTTCTGAACAATGATGTAAAGACACAAGGAATAAGCAGATACAAGAACGAGAACTGGAAAATAAGATTGACTTTAAACTGGAAAATAAAGAACAGTAACTAAACTAAAATTAAAAGATAACAAACTGGTTATACTAAGTATCAAAATGAATGGAACAGGAAGAAGTACAACTAGAAGATGAAGAACAGTAGGCTACAATACAGAATAACAGAAATATGAATTTTATTGCTTATCATTTCTTCCTCTTACAATAACAGATGCTACACTGTATTTATACAATCTCACAACATAAAGGACCAAATATACAAAGCCCATTAACAGCCCATACAAATTTCCTATCTATTGCACATCAGCATGCACGTATATACACTCCCTCACACCCAGAATCAAGACATATAACTACTTATACATCCCTGCTAATAATGTGCAGTTCAACCATGAAGTCTGGCCCCCTGTTTTCTTCAATCAGATTTCTTTCCTCCCTTCTTTTCTGCAATGGTGCTGTTAGATTCTTTCCTGATGAGGAGAGCATGGTTGTTACATCTCCCCTCCCCTTCAAGAATGGACCTTGTCCCAAGGTCCAACGTAGGAAATTTGCGAATAGTAGGCCAGTAATCGTCCCATGTAGCATCTTCTATAGGCTTGTCTTTCCACTTCACTAATATCTGCACCACAACATTATTGTCACGGGGAACTATTCTCCTGTCAAGTATAGCTTCAGGTTGCTCCACAAGTTCTTCAACGAAGCTAGGTGCGCTGTCTTGCAATACTATGTCATTTCCCAGCCTCTTCTTCAGTTGAGACACATGGAATACTGGGTGTATCTTTGCTTCATCTGGTAACTGTAACTTGTAGGCAACCTTTCCAATTCTCTCAAGTATCATATATGGCCCATAGTACTTTGGAGATAACTTGTGAGTTCGCTGAAGTCTTGCAGTAATCTGTTTATATGGTTGGAGTTTTAAATACACCCAGTCCCCTTGATTGAATTCTCTTTCCGTTCTCCTATTGTCAGCATATCTCTTCATTCTACCTTGCGCAAGTTTAATACTATCCTTCAGAAACTCTATGATGACGTCTCTAGAGTATAGTACTTCCTCTACATGCTCCACCTTGGCTGTGTTAGGCACGTATGACAACAAGTTTGGGGAATCTACACCATACAATGCCTTGTATGGGGTCGTATTAGTGGAAGTCTTCCATGTAGTATTGTACCAATATTCTGCTACTATCAGCCACTTCACCCACTCCTGTGGCTTGTGACAAATGAAACATCTCAAGTAACATTCCAGAACTTTATTTACCACTTCAGTTTGGCCATCACTTTGAGGGTGATAGGCAGTGCTCAACTTCAAAGTGCACCCCTGTAACTTGAACGATTCCTGCCAAAACTTGCTTGTAAAAACAGCATCCCTATCACTCACTATGGACTTACGTAGACCATGTAATTTGAAGACACCATCAAAGAAAACAGTGGCTACCTCTTTGGCTGTGAAGGGGTGACTTAAAGGGAAAAAATGGGCATATTTACTCAGCCTATCAACTACCACAAATATGACTGTGAACCTGTGACTCCTTGACAAACAAGTGATAAAATCCATGGATATATCAATCCAAATTCTCTCTGGAAAAGGCAGTGGTTGCAGAAGCCCGGGGACAAGTATATTTTCCTCTTTATTCCTCTGACATTCATCACAAGTCTTGATAAAAGCTTCAATATCCCTTTTCATCTGCTTCCAATAGAAAACTTGTTTAATTTTTCTAAGGGTAGCCTTGATGCCAGAGTGTCCTCCCAGAGGAGATGAGTGATGCTCTTTTATTAGTGGCAGTAGTAATTCTGTATGTTATGATCTATCAACAATTTGCCTTTATGAAAGATGACTTCATCCACTACTTTATACTTAATGTTAGGTGGGGTCTGATTTTGTAGCTTTAGCAACTGTTGCTTGTACCTAGTTGAAGAATGCAAAGTTTTTTTAATCTCCTGAAACCAAGAAGCTTGTACTATGGTGACAGACTGCAAGTATAGCTCACTGTTACTACCATGTTCTCCATCTACTTCATCTCGTCTAGACAAAGCATCTGCTACTATATACTCCTTTCCACTACGGCACTCCACTATGTAATCAAAGCCACACAACTTGGCCAGCCACTTGTGTTGCAACCCAGTGTGTAGCTTTTGTGTCAAAAGGTATTTAAGGCTATGATGATCTGTCTTAATTACAAACTGTCTCACTAACAAATACTGACCCCATTTCTTTGTGGCTATGATAATAGCTAACAACTCCTTTTCATACGTAGATAAAGCTAAGTTCTTCCCATGCAAGGCTTTACTCAAATATGCAATAGACATATTCTCCTGAGACAACACGACACCCACCCCATGCCCACTAGCATCACATTCCAAAACAAAGGGTAGGTTGAAATTTGGCATAGCTAGGATAGGTGGATTAATCAAACATCGCTTCAACTGTTCAAAGGACTGCCTGGATGTGTCATCCCACTTAAAAGAGTTTTTCTTCAACATCTCTGTCATAGGTTTGGCTATTATCCCGTAGTTTTTTATAAACTTTCTGTAATATCCACTAAGTCCTAAAAATCCTCTCAGTGCCTTTAATGTTTGTGGTAGGGGCCATTCTAGTACTGCTTGAATCTTTGTAGGATCAACGGCTAAGCCTTTAGAAGAAATCACATGCCCCAAGTAATCTAAAGTCTCCTTAGCAAAACTACATTTGGATAGCTTTACCACTAATTTGTTCTCCTGCAAGACTTGGAATGTTTGTTCAAGATGCTGTAGATGATCAACCCAAGTTTTGCTATATACTAATATATCATCAAAGAACACCAATATAAACTTTCTCAAATATGACTTAAAAATGTCATTTATCAAGGATTGAAATGTAGAAGGAGCGTTAACTAGACCAAATGGCATCACCAGAAACTCATAATGGCCATGATGTGTTCTGAAGGCTGTCTTGTGAATATCTGATTCATCCATGCGTATCTGATGATAGCCTGATCTCAGATCAAGCTTAGAAAACCAGTTAGAGCCCTATAATTCATCAAAAAGGTCGTCAATCAAGGGAATAGGGAATTTGTCTTTGAGAGTATGTGAATTCAAGCTTCTGTAATCAATACCTAGCCTCCAAGTGCCATCTTTCTTTTTAACCATCACAACTGGGGATGAGTAGGAACTAGTGCTCGGCCTAATAAGTCCAGTATTCAACATGTCTTCAATGATTTTTTCCAGTTCATTTTTCAAGTGATATGAATATCTGTAGGGCTTCATACAAATAGGTTTGGTGTTAGGTTGAAGTGGAATTTTGTGATCATGGGTTCTTTGAGGTGGGAAAGGTGGTTTATCAGTGGTAATCATAGGGAATTTTTGGAGGAGCTTAACAATGGCAGGGGAAAGATTGGAAGCAGGTTCATGGGTAGGTGACATGTGAAGGCATAATAACATGGTGGTTTGGGCATGAGAACTCTCTTTATCCATTGTCTTTTTATCAATCATTTTTACTTCATCTGGTTTGATGCCTTGCCATATGTACAATTTGTTATTATAATGAAACTTCACCTACAAGTGCTCCAAATTCAAAGTGACTTCACCTAGACCTCTCATCCACTGAGCACCAAGGACTACTTGACAGCCCTCTAAAGGTAGCAGAAGCAATTCAACCATCATTTTGCATCCTTGGCATTTCAACAATACATTTCTACAAACTCCCGATCCATTTAATTTTTCACCATTAGCTACTGTCACTTCATACACTTTGGACTCATCTATTTTCAGTTTGAGTTTTCTGGCCAGCTCCTCATTGATGAAGCTGTGAGTTGACCCCGAGTCGATTAAGATTTGCACTGGTTTTTTATTAATAACTCCTTGAATCTTGATAGTGGATAATGCTAGAATGCCACACATGGCTTGGAGTGTTATGGAAAGTGTCTCTTCTACTGCAGATTCTTCTTCTGCCTCACCCAACTCCTGTATCACATGGTCTTTTGTTTCTTCATCCCTAAGGGTCATCATACCTTCTAGCACATACACTCGGGGAGTAGGGCATTTATGGTCCCTATGCCACTTTTGTTTACAACCATAACATAAACCTTGTTTCCTCATTTCAACAATTTCAACAGCGGTGAGGCCTTTGGTGCGAGCTGAGTTTTCCATAGGGGTAATGGTTTCTTTAGGGTTTGAGGTAGGTTGGTGACTTGGTAAAGGTTTAGTGGATGAAGTGGGAGCAACTTGGGTAGTTTTTGACAAAGGTGGATTGCTGTTTTTGGTTCCTTTCTTTACTTGAATATACTTACATTCAAACATCTTGGCCAAAGCAACAGCTTCTCTGAAATCATGAGGTCTAGATGTCAATACGTCATATCGAATTTCTTCTATTAATCCTCCAATGAATCGGTCTAGCAAAAATTTAGAGGGTAGTGTATCAATCACAGCCTGCAACTGCTGAAATCTACTCAGGTATGCTCTAACAGTAGTGTACTGCTTCAGCTTGGATAAAGTTTCATAGGGTCGCTCCATTTCCTCCGTGTTAAATCTCACCAGGATCTCTTCTCTAAACACTGGCCACAACTCATGATTCTCTATGGTATTGTTATACCAGTGATACCATTGTAAAGCTTCCTTTCTTAACGAAAACGAAGCAATTTCAACCCATTGGTTTACATCAGTATGATGGAAGCGAAAGTACTGCTCTATTTGTCTTAACCAATCTGTAACAATCTCATCACCCGTGAAGATAGGAAAGTCCAATTTCATGGTGGGAATGGTCTGGTAGTAAGCTGGGGAATAGTAAGGGTTGGGCTGTTCATGAATAGGATAATTGGGGTAGTAGTTTCTTGGTTGAGGTGGTGGTTCTTGTGGCCTCAGAGGAGTGTTCATTTGCATAGGATTATTTCTTGGTGGATAAGTAGGATAGTTTCTTGGTAGTGGTATATTCGGTCTATTAGGAGGAACCATATTTCTAGGGTTTGGATTTTGTATCGGCGTATCAGGAGGAGGAACATTTTGATAATATGGTGATGATGCAGTGCCTTGAGGAGGAGGAGGGGGTGGTATTGAAGAGGATGCTTGCTCTCGATATTGTTGCCGCGCCAACACATTCAAAACATTTCCTAAACCTTCAATTTTTTGCATGAGACTATTCATAAGAGCATCATTTTTGTTGTTGTACTCATGTTGCTGTTGCCACTGATGATCAGAATCTTGATCTGGAATGGCTTCTTGCACTGGATTTCCCGAATTTTCAGGATCGAACTATGGATTTGAGTTGAAACTCAACTCTGCGACAGGCTCTGATACCAAATTGGAAGGCTCTGATGGGTTTTGATTAGTCGCCATGGGAATGTGAGGTGTTATGTCAGTGAAATAGAAGGTGTTCGACGAGTTTGCAAAAGTGTTTGTGGAATTGCTTGAAGAGGAAGATACAAATAACTGTGCACAGTTATGTCATGCACACAGGAAGATGTTACTCAGGATTTCTTGCAGTTCAAGCAAGCGAAAATGGTTCAAGAAATAATTCAAATGGGTAAGTTATTAGCAGAAATTTCTCATGAATTCAGGAATGACTTCAAGAACAAGGTTTAAGAACATGAGTATTGTTTAACAAATGAGGAGCTGGAAGATAACATGCAAGATACAAGTGCAGTTTTCACAAACAGCTCAAAGATTTGACCAAAGAAATAAAAGATGATTCAAGAACAAGAAACAAGAAATGGAAATGTAACAGCATATGAATCTAACAGAAATGAATACAAGGTCAAATATATCAACTGGAAGAATGAAGAAAATTACAACAACAATTACAAGATCGTACTTAACAGTAGACAGCAATGACTCGAAGAAGCAGTCGGGAAAGTGCAGAATTTTCTCGGGAAAATCAGGGTAGAATCATGCATATGAACAGAAGCAAGAAATGTGATAATATGACTTATAAGATCATTAGCAATCACCTAGAGGAGTTGAAAAACTAAACAACTGGAATGTAACAAGATTGATAAAATGTCAATTCAAGAACAAGCCTTCAGTTTTGCAATGAAACTAACTGAAACAAATTTGAATGTTAAATGCAGATTTCTGAACAATGATGTAAAGACACAAGGAATAAGCAGATACAAGAACGAGAACTGGAAAATAAGATTGACTTTAAACTGGAAAATAAAGAACAGTAACTAAACTAAAATTAAAAGATAACAAACTGGTTATACTAAGTATCAAAATGAATGGAACAGGAAGAAGTACAACTAGAAGATGAAGAACAGTAGGCTACAATACAGAATAACAGAAATATGAATTTCATTGCTTATCATTTCTTCCTCTTACAATAACAGATACTACACTGTATTTATACAGTCTCACAACATAAAGGACCAAATATACAAAGCCCATTAACAGCCCATACAAATTTCCTATCTATTGCACAGCAGCATGCACGTGTATACACTCCCTCATACACAGAATCAAGGCATATAACTGCTTCTACATCCCTGCTAATAATGTGCAGTTCAACCATGAAGTCTGGCCCCCTGTTTTCTTCTATCAGATTGCTTTCCTCCCTTCTTTTCTGCAATGGTGCTGTTAGATTCTTTCCTGACCATCTTGAGAAGAGCATGGTTGTTACATAAGTGTTCATGATTTTCATTACTATTTATACATAACTCACAGTTAGCATTATGTGATAATCCCTAAGTAGTTAAACAATCCATATTAGGAAGTCTTTGCAAGTATGTTTTATACGTTGAAAAAGAAATCTTCCTTATAATACTTTTATGCCAAATTAATTGATACCAGTAGCTTATTTCCATATGATGTCTAATCCCATCCCATACTCTTGAAAATATAAACTGTCTATTCTTCATTATCTGCCAGTGGTCTTGTGAATTATCTATTACCACTTAAATTTGACGTTTTGCACTGGAAAGCTCTCTTGTTTCTGGAGAGTTTTAGAATGTATTTCCCCGTTTCAAAAATGTGACTTAATTTATAATCTGCACTATTACTTATTTAAACCCTATTCCAGCCAATCATATCAACAAACGACTTATGGTTTATCCACGGATCAAGCTACAACGATGTATTCTCACCGTTAACTAGGATTCTATTTATTAGCTTACATGAATTTTCCCTTCGCCTTAGGATATGTTTCATGGCATCGTAGAAAATTATTGTTTATTGGCATAACCCAAAAATTTAATTAGATAAGTACCTTGCTTTTATCCACCTGGACCAAAGATTACCCTTGTTAAGTAAATTCCATAGCGATTTAATTCTGGCAATAGTGTTTCGAATTTGAAAATTTACGTAGCCCTCCTACCCCTTCCGACTCTGGCCTGCATAGCATACCCATGAAACTTTATGTAATTTACCACACTAAAAGAAATCCGCACACATTTAATATGATAGATTAGCATCCAGTAAAATATAATTGGTGTAATTATACTTTCTATAAGCTCTACTCTTCCGACTGTAATTAAATGATTATTATTCCATCCCTCTAACTTGTTGCTAATTCGATTCAGCAGGGGAGTACAATATGATGCATGCAAGTAGTCCGAAGTCAGTGGAACTCCAAGATACCTAACAAGTAGCTCCTCTTCCTTAATACGCAAAATAAAAGAAATTTCTGCTTTACTAGTTTCTTCTTTGCTAAAATAGATTTTAGACTTAGTTTGTTTGATTTTCAACCCCACTATATCTTCTAATTAAGCGAATATTTCATTCATATAACATGCATTTTCCACGGTTGCTGCTAAAAATATAATCACATCATGCACATATAGGAAATGTGTAATGTTAGGCTATAGATTAGAAATTGGTTTGGGTATATCTTCATCCACATCCTCCTCCATAAGCAAGGAGAAAAATTCCATTGCTATACAAAAGAGATAAGAGGATAAGGGATCCCTTTATCGTAAACCTTTGTTTGACTCAATAAAGCCTTGCGGTAGCCCATCAACCATTATAGAAAATATTAGTGTTGACATACATTTATATATGACATCAATAATCGAAATAGAAAAGCCCATAAAGTCAAACATAACGCACACAAAATCTCCGTTTATCGTGTCATAAGCTTTTTGCAAGTCTATTTTTATGCACAATTTTCCTTTCCCACTTTTTCCAAAGTCCCCTAGCTACAAGTTTATGCGCAAGTAAGATTTTGTCACCAATATTCCTTGTAGGGATGAATGAGAACTGATTTTCACAATAAAAAAAGGAAAAAAAATCATTTATTCTATTTCATAAAATCTTAGCAATAATTTTATATAAAACATTAGCACATGAAATATGTTGATAATTAGAAACAGACTATGGCTTATCTTTATTGGGGATAAGTGTAATGAAATTATGGTCTAAGCCCTTTTCCAATTTTCTTGTTTAAAAAAATCTCTGATATGATTTCAGTTAACTCCATTTTAGCAGGGTTCCAGTGAAGTTTGTAAAACTTGGAAGTAAACTGTCCGGTCCAAGGCTCTTTGAATCATCAACTAATAAAAGAACCAATTTGATCTTATCAATAAATATTGGTGAAGATAAGTACTCTTTCCCAATATCATTTATAACCAGTCTTATACTAACCGTGGCAAAACTACACATTTGATCACCACTAAAAAGTGAATAATAATAAGAAATTGCTTCCTCTTTAATTCTGGCACTGTCGTAAAATGAAATTTTCTTAAGGTCTAATAGAGCATGGATTTTATTCTTATGCCATCTCATTAACATTTTAGCATAGAAGAATTTGAATTCTTATCACCCTTCTGCAGCCAAAGCATTTTACTTTGTCGTCAGAAAAAGGCAAGTTGTCTGTGTGTGCATGTGCCGATTTAGCTGTAAACTGATATTATACATAAATCATACACATCTTCATTTTCTGAGTCCTCATCACTTTCTATAAGAGCTGCATTAAAATCTTTTTGCAGTTTGGAGATTGTGTTATCTTTAGCTCTTAGTCTGTTCCAAGCCTACAAGTTTAATTTAACTATCTTAAGCTTGTATATGAATTTATGTGTTATTGTACCCCACATCTGAATTTAGCCCATCTATAATCTAGTCTATGTATCCATGTTATATGGTACGACATGCCCTTTTCAGATGTTGGTAAACTGCTGTATATTATCATAATAGGTGTATGAATGATCGCTGACAGATATTGGAATTGCAATGGTGGAAAATTGCTGGTGTTAGAATGTTACTTCTGTCAAATAAGATCCCCTATAAAGGGGGTGGCAACCCCCAAGGTGGAAGTGCGGGGGCAACGCCCCCGCTACCGGTTCGACCTGCCCGGTCATGTCGCAGGAATCCAGAGGACAGCGCCCCCGACGGGGTGCAGGGCAGCGTTCCGTCCAAAACGGTACGTTTTATTGTCTGTTTAATTCAAATTCAACAGGCAACAGTAATAACCGTTAGAAAACGGTCACGACCGTTCGAATATGAAGCTGTAGACGAATAGACATCTCACTCCCTATATAACAGTGCATTCCATCAACGCAGACTTTACTTCTCTTTTCCTCTAAATCTAAAATCGATAGCATTATTAACTTCTGAGTGTTTCTTCTTATCTGAGCAAGTAATCACAACTTGCACAGATAAATCTTCATTGTATCCTAAAAAAGGTTTTCATACAACCTGCTGTAACAAAGAAGATGAAAACATTCTTTAAAGACAACGATTATTTCGTGCATTAGAGTGATCAGTTTTATATTACCCTAAGATAATCAACATGAACACAGACAAGAACTCATAATTCGCTAACACCTTGTCTATATTTGTTGCAATCCCCTTTCGTATCCATGTGTATTTACACCCGTGCAAGTTAAATTCAACCAATCCACATTTAAGTAGATAGTATTTAAAGGTATTTAAAAAGGTAAAAGGGATAGGCAAACCTCCCTT
This sequence comes from Allium cepa, assembly GCA_030765085.1. Lineage (NCBI taxonomy): Eukaryota > Viridiplantae > Streptophyta > Magnoliopsida > Asparagales > Amaryllidaceae > Allium > Allium cepa. The sequence goes on along the minus strand of CM060941.1, from coordinate 291,318,981 downwards.
TTTATCTTTTGGACTAAGAGCGTTATTAAAACCCCATCGTTATCTGTGGCATCTCTATAGTAGAAGCATCAAGGCATAAGGACTCCTATAAATTCTGTCTTTTCACAATGAATCACTAGCATATATGAGAGTGCAAATGCATTGTAACCCCCCTTTATTAATTATAAGCAAAGTAATGTATTGTGTGGTCATGTTGAGAACATTGAAATCCCATATATTAGCATCGATAAAAACCAATATTCTGCCCTTGCAACCTGTGCCGTTATTACGGAGTATTGTCCAGTTTTCTTGCAGTCTGCTTTCTAATTTCTGTATGTTTTTAATACTAAATTTAGCCTCCACTAAGCTTAGTACAATTAGCTTATGGAGTGTAACAATTTTGATTGCATGACTGAGTTTGTCATCGCACTACAACAAAACAGTCTTTTTACAACGGGCAATTCCCGTTGTAATATGGTTTTCGCAACGGATATGTGCCCGTTGTAATAGGCCTCGTTGTAATAAATCCACCGCATTTTACAACGGGCAAAACACGTTGTAAAAACCGTTGTGGTATACATTTTTACAACGGCCATAACTCGTTGCAATAGACTAACCATACTAATTGCATAGCCTATTTCACAACATGTATTGACCGTTGTAAAATACATATTTAACATGTGTTGACCGTTGTAAAAATCTATAACACCGTGCAGTGACCGTTGTAAGAAGCTCGTATAACAACGCGCATTGTCCGTTACAAAATAAATGCAAATTTAAAAAAAAATTACAGCAGCATCCATGCAATGCATCCATACTAATACTAAATATTGTCGTAAAATAATTAAAATCACATACAAAAAGACTAAAAGATAGAGTCATATAATCTAAAAAGTTAGATAAGTTTACATGCCAAATACATAAAGCATTAACACATAACAGTCCGCTACAAATATCATGTTCTAAGTACAATCATACTATACCACAGAGATGAAGTCTTTATGCCACGCGACGGTTGATCCAACGGCCTCTTTGATAGTCTGCATCTCTGACAGCTCAAGTGTTCAAGTTACGATCAATGACAGCACATAAGTGCAACAAATGTCCAGGCAAGTATAAGTCTGGCAATTATACTCAGTCATATACAAAAATCAAGGCCAGATTACAAACACATATATAAGGTCAGCAAAGTAAGCTACAAAATTTGAATATATAACGTCAAATACTGAGAGTTAGTACAGACTTTTGTACACAATCAAAAGCAACATGCAGTTTCGTGTTTACAGAACAAGGCAAGGGTGTGAACCAAAATGTGTTTTCTTGTTTTACAAATTCAAGGCAAGCAAGATGTTTTAACTTTAACACATGCAGATTTATTACAGACATGGAGCAAAATACATGTATACACATACTTACATATGTGTATACACATACTTACATAAATTTAAATTATGGCAGACACATAAACTGTCTACTGATTGTTTGAGGCCAAACTTTTATATAATTAATGGTATGGTATACAAGAAACAGGTAATAATATGACCATAACTATGGAAGTGGTTATCAATGCTTGTTATTTACATACACAAACTAATAGAATATGAACAAATAAATTGGATCTGTACAAACTAATTGAAATTGCGAACAGATTATTCAAGACACAAGCAACCAGGAAAAATGAAATTTTAGACAGTGTTATGCAGTATTACGAAATGCAAGTCCTATTAGGATATCAAACAATCAAACTAAATTCTAACGAAACAAGGGAAGATTTGTCTAAGAATCCAAATGTCCTAAACTTTTGATTTGCATACTCCTGATCTTTGATATGTGGAAGAAAACAACGCAACTTTAATTTAAGCCCAGACTAATTTATAGTGTTTAAACAATCCCTTACAGCAGTAAAACGCACAAGTGTTTATTTAAAAAAAATTACATCAACCAACGATAACTTCACTACCAACAATTAACTTAAGCTCAAATCAATGTGATCAAATGAAAATCAAACCGGATGACAAATCCATCAAAGCGAAAAAAATTATATGAAAGTAACAAAAAATGTGATTTTACCAGAATATTTGATGATCGACGAAAATCGAAGAAGAAAAGTGCGGCCAGACAATGAATTAGTTTATTTTCACCATGTTTGCTTTGATTTTCAGTTTTGGCTGTTGGGTTTCCTGTTTTCATAACTTAAGAAATCTCACGAATATCTTGCTCCTACAAATATTGTATCAACAAACAATAGAGGACATAGATAAATATAATTCAACAAAAAATGTCCTTATAAGTCAATGATTGAAGGTTAACATGTCCTTATAAGTCAAAAATGAATATGCCGTTTAACATAGAGTGCAATGCTGAACTAGACTAAAATGGCACCAAGACAACAACTCGACTGACATAATGATGCTCCACATACAACCATACATATATACAGAGCAGTACATGTACTTAGAGACAACATGGAAGCAGTGCACACTGCAGTTAACGGTTACACAGTGGATAGCATCACCAATGCAAACCAGTGAAAATACAGCAGTGTGAAAATGAAGACCACAAGACACATATCACCACAGCTCATAATTTAAGGATCTAGTCTAACTCACGCATTATATCTGCTTATATTTGCGTACCTCACATCCTGACACCAGTGCAAGCTTAAAAAAACCAAGCGATATAGTGTGTTTAGAAGCAGACTCTGCAAGTTTAATCTGGGCCATCCAGCAAGAGACAGAAGAAAGCACACAAAACTTTCGCCTGCTAGAAGACTTTGAAACGTCGAATAGAGGTGTGTCGCTTTTTGTACTGACATTTGAAATTGGGGTCACATTTCCAGTTAATACTTTACGTGGAGTAGGATTGAGCTTGGTTGGTACTGAAAGCCTTTTAGGAGGTTTTGCAGATTTTTCTTTTCCAGAAAGATCAAGTGCACTTGTACTTTGAGCAACACTTGGTGAGGACCTTACCCTATGTGTATTACAGAATGATGATCAGACTCAAGATATGAATGCAATTCATATAGTTTGGATAACTTAATAAATTCTAAGTTCAGTTATATGTTTATATTAAATGTTTGTTTAGATTGCAAATGGTCAGTATGCCTCACTGGGCTCAGAAGATAGTTTGTACAAGAGGACGAAGAATCTAATATGAAATTCGAAAGATAATAGATAGAACGGTTGCTTATGCATTATACACACTTTAACATTTAACTGAAACATGAAACTGATTATTCTGTATTCTTAGCATATGAATAATAATATTAATTAACTGGAAAAAAGATTGCCATGTTGAGATTAGTTAAATGATACAGATAACCCTCCAACAGGTCAAAAGTTGATACTCCAAGATTAGTAATAAACAGTACAGTTAATATAATTTAGTTGATAGCTATTCAACATCATCCTCTATGTGTTTTTCCCAAACGACTTTTATTAACCATGCATGTTCTTATTTTCCATAAGTTTCTATCATGAATCATTTGATAGGAATTATATGTTGAATAATCATGATATAGTCTGATCCAAATACGACATCTATCTGTATCTTTAAGTGAACTTTACCGAGTTTGCCAGCATATGCACAATATAGATTTCTAACTTGATTATTCTGTGACTGTGCATCATTTGATTATGAAGTAAATATTTAGCCCAGTAGTAATCATACAGAACCATGCCTCAATTTTTGCATAAGCTTGAGTTATCTAAATATATCAGCTACTAAATGGAATACAAAAGGGAACCCACAAATCAACAGTTTTACCAAAAAATATTAAATACCAAAGACATAGTGGGTTTAGCATTTTAAATTCAAACTAATCACATAATTCTTGGTCAAACAGTACATAATATTTTTTAGCAAATATTTATTAAGTAGGAAAAAAAAACTAAATGTAACGACCCGCCCTTCTGATCGCCCCCAGTCGGTAATTAAACCAACTTGAAATGTTCAAAATGACGGATTGTTATTCAGTTTATAGAGTTTAAACAGAATCAGCCACATAAACACAAAATAATTATATTTCACATAAATGAAATTTTTGTACATATATCAGCGTTTGTACAATGCATTAAATTTATACAGCGGAATATTTCTTTAAGTACAAAAACCCCTGAAAAGCTAAAGTAAGCGTTTTCCCCCCTCTCTCTAACTTCGCTGCCCGAAAATCTTCAAGCTGCAAAATACTCGGTCTGACCCGAGTATTACATTCAAAAGAAAATAATACACGGGTCAGTCTAATTCAAACTCAGTTATTAGTGCATATAGGCAATAATAATCAAATAACAATTAGACAACAGTCACAATAATTCTCGTCTATCCGACCCTTTTAACAAGAAATCAGATAACGGAAATTATAACACTTAACAGTGTTAAACAATAAATCATCAAATTTAACCAAATCGAAATGCGATTCAAAATATATTGAATTGGCAACATAAAACAATTTCCCTCAATAGAAAACATCAATTAAAACATCAGATCTAGTAGGGCTGCAGTACACGCATGCGTGTACTGCCTCGCCACTACAGTATGAAATGCACAAAAGATCAACAGAAGTTCCAAACGAGTACAAGGTCAAACCCGAGCATTTAAGCTGGATTCAACTCAATGTACAGAAACAAATACAAAACAGATGTCACAATGAAACTGCAGTTGCAAACAGGTACAAAGACAAGGACCAGGCACAAGTCAACAACACATAAATATATAAAGGCAATGCTCCAACAACTACAACAGTGCACAGTGAAGCGAAGACGAGATAAAGAAGCATACACTCAGTTTCTTCTATTAAAAAGTCCAAAAATATATTATTGCTGAACTTAAAACGATAACAGTATAAGTACATTTATTCTTAAACTAGACTGAAATCCAAGTTTTAACAAAATGTATTATATAAAGGCTGCTGCTCATTAATAAGATTTTTCACTAGATTTTCACAGTAATTTATTAAGTACCCAAACATACATATAGTATTTATTAAAATCCTTTATAAAGAAATTGCATCGATATGGAAATTTAATTTGAAACAGATATGTATACATTAATATAAACTCTTTTTGGTAAACTACTTTTATTCAAACCATACATATATAGCTAAGCATTCATATAATCAGAAGGGAACTTCTCAAATCAAATCATCAAATAGGAAGTCAAAACATGATAAATCTAGAGCAGTTAAAGGTATTAAAGTGATCAAAGAAGTGCATGCAAGCCAGAGGAAACAAGGCAAACAAGTGCAACGGACTGGAATGGTTGAGGAGAATAGAAAGGTATGAAAAGAGCAACCATAAATTAGATTACATGGATGTATGAAATTATGGTAACAAGCAATTGTACAATGCCAAGTGCAACTGGAAACCCAAAATTGCAAGCATACGAAATACTCAATGCAAACAACAATAGTGCAGACGATCAATATACTACAAGTATGCAGAAATGCAAATATACTCCAGACCAGTTCAATGTGGAATGCAACCAGAGTTATGCTACAACTCCAATGCTTAAGTGGAAGTACCAACTACTAAGTGCGACATACAGTGACAAAAATCAAGCTGCATGTACACAGTTCAACATGACTGAAAGTACAGTGGATAGAAGTCGATGCAAACATACATGAACACACATATAAGGTCTGAAACTCAAAGACAACACAAATGAAACTATATGAGATGCACTTGTAAAACTGGACAGTGGTCAAAGTGGACGATGCAAGATGAACACAGTGAAATACTACCAAATGCAACAACATGACTGGTCACTAGCATGACCACCCAACCATATATGCAGTTGTGAATAATGCAAGCTAAGGTCATGAACATGAAGGCAACAGTTCAAGGCAATAGTAACAACTACATGAAACTGGAGATTATAAACTTAAATAAAAAGTGCACATGAACGTGATGGCAACTGGGTTGAAATGCAACCTTAGAGAGAAATCACAAATATTGGCACAAAACAGAACTGGCAGCAAAAGGAGCAAGAGTAACTACTAACACACATTAGTATATGTGTATATATGGCATATACAAGTGGACAAATTCAGTAACTAGAATCTGAATATTGCAAACTCAATAGAAAATGCATATGAACAAACAAATGCAGACCGAAGGGAATGGATATACAGTAAATTAAGTTATGGATCAGACAATGCAACCGGACTCGAAGCAGTGTACAGTTAAACTCAGATGTGCAAGGTTAAAACAATACAAACTCAAATCGAAGCAGTTTCAAGTCAAGTATAGCAACAATGCACAGGTATGCGAACAAGACATGCAGCTATGACACTATGCAGACAAGCTACACCTATATACATACATGAGTGAGCAAAAACAACCGCAGTGAAACTGCAATTTAAAACAATGCCGAAGTCACAGTCTAACAAGTCCAAAAAAAATCATGGGACAGCATTTTCAAATCAAGACAGTTTCGAACCCAAAATATTTTCGCAAAATCAAGTTTTCAAAACAAGTCCGAAAAAAAACTAGTTTGAATTCGAAGTCTGCCAAAGTCACAGAGGCGAAAAAAAATCAAAACCAATGCAAGTTCGAACCAACAATCAAAGCACCAGTTTATCATAAACAAAATCCAGAAATCACCGAAATCATAAACCATCACAACCAAAATCATAAATCCATCAAACGTTCAAACTCGGGTGAATTAAAACTATCAAAATCATCAACATTCAAACAAAAAATTAAACTGTCGAAGCATCATACTAAGCACGAATTAGATGCGAGTAAATCAAATTACTCACCTTAGTCTCGACAAAAAGAAGCAAAGACGAACACAATAAGGCGGCCGAAGTATCTCGAGACCATCAACTAACGAAGCAATCAAAGTTGAATCGAGCACTAACAGTCGCGGTCTACTGATTTCTGAAAACCCTAATTTCTGAAGGGAGAGGGACGAAAGAGAGCCGCCATTTTTTTTGTTCTTTCGTTTGATTTTTTTATGCTTTGAAATGATGGAGGAAGGGTATCAGCCATGCTTTGAAGTGAAGGGTGCGTGATTTTGGGCGTGAGTTATGGCGTGATTTTAGGCGTAGCTGAAAAGAATAAGGCAGTTGTAATCATTATATTATATATATTTTTTTCCATTTTAAATTCAATTTGTTTTGTAGATATTTTCTTTAGTAAGCTTTATAGATATATAAATGTTTTGAAGTTCAACTATCAAACATCAATTTATATTAACATGTTTTACAATTAGATTTTATACTTGTATTTTGTATTGATAAAATTTATTCCATTTTATTTAAGTTAAAGAAAAATGTTATTAAAACTAACCATCAATTTATTAATTTACATAAATAATAATTCTTAAATCCAAATTATTTTTCTAAGTCATTAGTTCGAATTTTAAATACAAATTTAATATTCAATTTCAAACTCCAAAGTCAAATTCAAATTTTTATTCAACTTTCAATAGATTAAATTCTAAAATTTAATCGCCAAATTCATTCTGATAATTTGAAATTCCAGTCAAACCATCATTCAAATATTTAAAATTTATTAAATATTCTCAATTTAAATTGTTCATAATTCAGGGTCGTTACAATCTTCCCCCCTTAAAAGAATTTCGTCCTGAAATTATAAGTTAGGAAAAACGATTGTTAAAATCTCACCGATATTTATACCCTACACAATTTTACCAAGTTCGAATCTTATTAAAACAAATAAATATAGGATTCATTCCATTTATTTTATCTCACTAGCTTTGTTCATTATGTCTAAAATCTAGACGCAAAAGTCTTTTACCAAATTTTTTTTGACTTACAAAACTCAGATTTAAACTTGAAATTCTTCATGTTAGGGATTTGCATATCATATTTATTTTTTTCAAAGCTGTGGACTTTCAAGATATTTCAAAGATCTTCTTCCTTAGTTCATTATGGTGGAATTATGTAATTTTAATTTCAGACTATTGATTTGCTATCTAAAGTTTTGAAAATACTTGCTAACTCGAAGTTTAACAAGTCTATTGTCGTTCTCACAGACATTAGGCATACGCTGGCCAGGCGCAGGACTAAAAAAATCTCCAAGTACTAAATATATTTGCTTCAACTCCCAGTGAAAATACTTTAAAATCTTTTAAAAATGGATATGGAAAGCACGTTCCCCCATGGATCACAGTTTTACCCGGCGGTTACGCTACTATCCCAGTAGAATCGCTTGTAATCCGTAGATTTCACATCTCTTGAATTTCGCCATGGTTGTTGCCATAGATCGCGGTTCACACGGCGGTTACGCTACTATCCCAGTAGAATCGCTTGTAACCGTAGGCAACTCGCCCCTCAAATTACGCTTTGACATCTAGATCGCAGTTTACGCGGCGGTTGTGCCACTATCCCAGTGGAATCGCTTGTAACTGTAGGCATCACGTCCCACGAATTACGCTAGCATACATCATCATCAATTCACATGATCCCATCACGATGATCCATCATGAGGGATCCTAATTCAAATGGACATTCCAACTTATGAAAATTCTACGTAGCTACGAATTTCAAATGGACACTCACACCGAGTTCCAACGCCTTCACAAATTTTAAATGGAAGGTACTTGTCCATATCCTCAGTTTAGAAAACATAATGTCATATACATATAGTACATCATTTCACATTTCATTCATATCATACCTATGTAAACTTACACAGGATTTTCATAATAATGACTTTCCAAACTGATGGTTTTCGAATTATTACATTCACATATATAAGTTCCGAAAACCACAATATCCCATACCCATAACAAATAGAGGATTTCTAAATTTTCCATCTCGTTACCGATTTAAATTTTTTCCTCTAACTCGATTTGAAAATTTAAGGTTATCTCAAACCCAATTCACATTCATAATCCAATTCATTATCGACTTCACATTCGATTTGGATTTCATGTTACATCGTCAAATTCTCAACACATAATTGATGTCTACCGATATATAACCTCTGAGCTCGTACGTCTCAGAGAAGGGTGTATATAGCTCAAAGAATAAATTCTCCGCCACCACAGATATATATTTAATAGAGATCAATTGCTATGTCATCAATTCACCATGTTAGACATACAATCCCAATCGACTATCCGAAATTCAAAGCTCAACCTATATTGTTTTTGGGTGTCGAAATTAAACTCAATTTAACTCAAGATTCAATCTTTTTGAAAAAATTCAAGTTGAACTAATTGTTCAAATTTCCCAAAAACATCTTTACAAGATATATATAATTTTCCACACTTAACCATTTGAAACAAATTCTAAATGTTCACTTTTCAATTTATCTTTAAAAGATAAAATTTCAAACCTTCCATTTCATATTGGAAAACATTTCCATACTTATTTAATAATAAGTAATTCACAAATCCATTTATTTTCAACACTTCGAAAATATTCAATATACTTAAATCATAATCAAGTATATATTTCATTCTTTAAGGAAAGCGTTCTTTTAAACACATTTATTTGAGTCAAAACGAATGTTGCGTAAAACATTGTTACGACAACTCAAAATCACTAGTATAGGGATTCGAATTTAAGATAGATATATAAATCCCAATACTATATAAACATTTCCTTTCGGAAACCATTTACTATAACAACAGTGTTATAGTCCACCATTTCCTTCTATTTCTCGAAAACGTCTATTTCGACAATGAATGTTGAAATCTATGTATTCGATAGTTAATACATTTTAAAACATCTTTTAAAACATTTAACTTCATTCTTTTAAATTTCACTTCTCCAAATCATACCCGTTTATTCAATAATATATTCACTATCCAAAATCGTGAATATACCTTATTTACCCAATTCAGTATTTCTACACTTTTATCAAAAGATTATCCATTGTCCAAAATCGTGGATATACATTGTTTACCAAATTCAACACTTGGACTTATTTCTTAGTTTGAATTCCGCATACTTTTCACAATATTGGTTTTAAACCAATTTCAAACTTTTCAATATTAAGTTTTTTCACTTAACTTAATTCTCTGATGTTCAAATTCAAATTCATCACTGAATCTATTAAATCTATTATGGATTATCATGTTGACAACTTCAAATTTGAAATCTAAATTCCATTTGAACTTTGCATTTGCTTTCTATTTCCAAAATAATCAATTAGTTATTTAGTAAGCCATTCATCGACTTGGTTCCATTAGATTTATATCTCCACATTAACTATTTTAGGCATTAGTTTAAACCTGCAATATAGGCTTTATATCAAAACTAGTTTGATTTATATAGTTAAGTCAACAAATAGATTTCCTTCCCAAGGCGCTATTTTACTAAAATACTTCGTTCCGTACAACTATCCATAGCTTAATACTTTTAAAATACGTACATAGAAGATTTTGGATTACAAAAGATAGTATTACAAAATATATTGATTGGTTTAAGATTCAGAATTATTGAGGACTATTGACTGCCTGTCTGGTAGTACGCATCTTTGACAAACTTCCCTCCTCGATTTACACTATTTCAAGTTGTATTAAAGGAGGATTAACACATTCAAAATCTACATGTCTCCAATTCCTACAGTTCCCGCAAAAATATGAGATGTTTCCATCCTTATCTATCATCCTTACACTTTTCGCTCTAGCTGATCGGGCTATAGCTTGCTTTCCATGTTGTCTTTCGGTGCAGTTTCTGGCTATATGTCCAGTCTGGCGACAAGGGTAGCAGATTGTCAATCTGTGGACGGGTAAATCGAGTACGCGCTTCTTCCTTTTCACTTTAGGGCAATGACTAAGAAAATGCCCTTCCCCTTGACATTTAAAACACACAATCTCAGGACGAGCGAACCGGACATCCGCATTCCTTTTCTTTCTCTTCTCTCGGCACATAACGGCATAATGTCCCTTTTTATGACATCAATAACAGATAACATCATCATAGGGAGCAGGTCCTTGCCTTTCATTGATTTTCCTTTCGATTTCTGCACGTACCACTGCTGCTTCTCTATGGGCAATTGCTCTATGTTCACGGCGTGCTGCTTTTTGTGCTTCGATTTTCACCATTTTAATTAACAAGATATTTTCGAAGTTTCCTATCAAAATTTACAATCCTTATTAGCAGAGGTTGGATTATTCAATCATTTTCCCAAGACAATTTGCAAATTTACATTATCCTGATATATAGGATTATTATTCAACCAAACTTGAGATTCAACTTCGGATTTTATTTCAAACATTTGAAATATACATATATATATACACACTTGCGTATTAAACTTTGCTTGAAACATAAAAACAAAATTTATTTTATTTTATTAGTTTCGAAAATATTTTGTAAAATTACTTGAAATTTTTTCTTCCTGTATATATTACTAGTATTGTTTTTTCAAAACATTTGAAATCAATTTTCAAAAGAATTCAGAATCAAATTTCCAAGTTATAATTTAATGATCCCCTTGGCTATACTAAATTGACATGTCATTTTATTTCACAATTATTACTTTGGAGATATTCAAAATATTTGATTTAAACCAATTCGTTAATTCACTTCACTTATATTTTATTTTTCATAAATCTCAGCAATTCGATAATGGGTTTTCGAATGATCGAGACTCAAATCTAAGGAGACTTTATCGAAGAGAAACTATCGTAAACCTAAATTTAGAGAGGGGAATTTCCGAAAAAGATTTGAATTTTCAAAATACCTTTTATTTTAAAAAAACAATTTTATACTTCTTTAGATTTGAAAAACGTTTTCTTTAAAGCTAGTAACTATTCATATTAAACATCATAAACTGAGCTTTGTATAAACCAAACCTCTGATACCACTTTTGTAATGACCCGTCCTTCTGACCGCCCCCAGTCGGTAATTAAACCAACTTGAAACGTTCAAAATGATGGATTGTTATTCAGTTTATAGAGTTTAAACAGAAGCGGCCACAGAAACATAGAATAATTATATTTCACATAAATGAAATTTTTGTACATATATCAGAGTTTGTACAATGCATTAAATTTATACAGCGGAATATTTCTTTAAGTACAAAAATCCCTGAAAAGCTAAAGTAAGCGTTTTCCCCCTCTCTCTCTAACTTCGCTGCCCGAAAATCTTCAAGCTGCAAAATACTCGGTCTGACCCGAGTATTACATTCAAAAGAAAATAATACACGGGTCAGTCTAATTCAAACTCAGTTATTAGTGCATAGAGGCAATAATAAGCAAATAACAATTAGACGACGGTCACAAAAATTCTCGTCTATTCGACACTTTTAACAAAGAAACCGGATGACAGAAATTATAACACTTAACGGTGTTAAACAATAAATCATCAAATTTAACCAAATCGAAATGCGATTCAAAATATATTGAATTGACAACATAAAACAATTTCCCTCAATAGAAAACATCAATTAAAACATCAGATCTAGTAGGGCTGCAGTACACGCGCGCGTGTACTGCCTCGCCACTACAGTATGAAATGCACAAAAGATCAACGGAAGTTCCAAACGAGTACAAGGTCAAACCCGAGCATTTAAGCTGGATTCAACTCAATGTACAGAAATAAATACAAAACAGATGTCATAATGAAACTGCAGTTGCAAACAGGTACAAAGACAAGGACCATGCACAGGTCAACATCACATAAATATATAAAGGCAATGCTCCAACAACTGCAACAGTGCACAGTGAAGCAAAGACGAGATAAAGAAGCATACACGCAGTTTCTTCTATTAAAAAGTCCAAAAATATGTTATTGCTGAACCTAAACCGATAACAGTATAAGTACATTTATTCTTAAACTAGACTGAAATCCAAGTTTTAACAAAATGTATTATATAAAGGCTGCTGCTCATTAATAAGATTTTTCACTAGATTTTCACAGTAATTTATTAAGTACCCATACATACATATAGTATTTATTAAAATCCTTTATAAAGAAATTGCATCGATATGGAAATTTAATTTGAAACAGATATGTACACATTAATATAAACTCTTTTTGGTAAACTACTTTTATTCAAACCATACATATATAGCTAAGCATTCATATAATCAAAAGGGAACTTCTCAAATCAAATCATCAAATAGGAAGTCAAAACATGATAAATCTAGAGCAGCTAAAGGTATTAAAGTGATCAAAGAAGTGCATGCAAGCCAGAGGAAACAAGGCAAACACATGCAACGGACTGGAATGGTTGAGGAGAGTAGAAAGGTATGAAAAGAGCAACCATAAATCAGATTACATGGATGTATGAAATTATGGTAACAAGAAATTGTACAATGCCAAGTGCAACTGGAAACCCAAAATTGCAAGCATACGAAATACTCAATGCAAGCAACAAAAGCGCAGACGATCAATATACTACAAGTATGCAGAAATGCAAATATACTCCAGACCAATTCAATGTGGAATGCAACCAGAGATATGTTACAACTCCAATGCTTAAGTGGAAGTACCAACTACTAAGTGCGACATACAGTGACAAAAATCAAGCTGCATGTACACAGTTCAACATGACTGAAAGTAAAGTGGATAGAAGTCGATGCAAACATACATGAACACACATATAAGGTCTGAAACTCAAAGACAACACAAATGCAACTATATGAGATGCACTTGTAAAACTGGACAGTGGTCAAAGTGGACGATGCAAGATGAACACAGTGAAATACTACCAAATGCAACAACATGATTGGTCACTAGCATGACCACCCAACCATATATGCAGTTGTGAATAATGCAAGCTAAGGTCATGAACATGAAGGCAACAGTTCAAGGCAATAGTAACAACTACATGAAACTGGAGATTATAAACTTAAATAAAAAGTGCACATGAACGTGATGGCAACTGGGTTGAAATGCAACCTTAAAGTGAAATCACAAATATTGGCACAAAATAGAACTGGCAAGCAAAAGGAGCAAGAGTAACCACTAACACACATAAGTATATGTGTATATATGGCATATACAAGTGGACAAATTCAGTAACTAGAATCTGAATATTGCAAACTTGAATAGAAAATGCATATGAACAAACAAATGCAGACCGAAGGGAATGGATATGCAGTAAACTAAGTTATGGATCAGACCATGCAACCGGACTCGAAGCAGTGTACAGTTAAACTCAGATGTGCAAGCTTAAAATAATTCAAACTCAAATTGAAGCAGTTTCAAGTCAAGTATAGCAACAATGCACAGGTATGCGAACAAGACATGCAACTATGACACTATGCAGACAAGCTACACCTATATACATACATGAGTGAGGCAATGCAACATCATATTAAATGCAAAGTACAAGTCAGGGAAGCAAGTATGTGCAACCTGAACCATAAAATGTCGACTACTCTAAACCAACAAGCCAACACAATAGTAATGAATGCAAAATGGAAGTGCAAGGAACAGACAACATGGCAAATGCATCAGAGATGAACTCAGGATCAGGGAAATGTAAATGCATAACCAAGTGAACAAGACTGCACATATGTCAAACACACCAGACCCCAATTACAATGACCAAGGCTATGATATGCAATGCAAACTCAGATGAACCATGGCCGAGGTCGAAAACCAGAAACAAAGTCAAGACCGATATCACGATTCGAATGGTATAAGTAAAATGACCAAAAGCAATATCAGTTTTTTTGAACAAAAACAACTGCAGTGAAACTGCAATTTAAAACAATGCCGAAGTCACAGTCTAACAAGTCCAAAAAAAATCATGGGACGGCATTTTCAAATCAAGACAGTTTCGAACCCAAAATATTTTCGCAAAATCAAGTTTTTAAAACAAGTCCGAAAAAACTAGTTTGAATTTGAAGTCTGCCGAAGTCACAGAGGCGAAAAAAATCAAAACCAATGCAAGTTCGAACCAACAACCAAAGCACCAGTTTATCATAAACAAAATCCAGAAATCACCGAAATCATAAACCATCACAACCAAAATCATAAATCCATCAAACGTTCAAACTCGGGTGAATTAAAACTATCAAAATCATCAACATTCAAACAAAAAATTAAACTGTCGAAGCATCATACTAAGCACGAATTAGATGCGAGTAAATCAAATTACTCACCTTAGTCTCGACAAAAAGAAGCAAAGACGAACACAATAAGGCGGCCGAAGTATCTCGAGACCATCAACTAACGAAGCAATCAAAGTTGAATCGAGCACTAACAGTCGCGGTCTACTGATTTCTGAAAACCCTAATTTCTGAAGGGAGAGGGACGAAAGAGAGCCGCCATTTTTTTATTCTTTCGTTTGATTTTTCTTCTTCTTTGAAATGATGGAGGAAGGGTATCAGCCATGCTTTGAAGTGAAGGGTGCGTGATTTTGGGCGTGAGTTATGGCGTGATTTTAGGCGTAGCTGAAAAGAATAAGGCAGTCGTAATCATTATATTATATATTTTTTTCCATTTTAAATTCAATTTGTTTTGTAGATATTTTCTTTAGTAAGCTTCATAGATATATAAATGTTTTGAAGTTCAACTATCAAACATCAATTTATATTAACATGTTTTACAATTAGATTTTATACTTGTATTTTGTATTGATAAAATTTATTCCATTTTATTTAAGTTAAAGAAAAATGTTATTAAAACTAACCATCAATTTATTAATCTACATAAATAATAATTCTTAAATCCAAATTATTTTTCTAAGTCATTAGTTCGAATTTTAAATACAAAATTAATATTCAATTTCAAACTCCAAAGTCAAATTCAAATTTTTATTCAACTTTCAATGGATTAAATTCTAAAATTTAATCGCCAAATTCATTCTGATAATTTGAAATTCCAGTGAAACCATCATTCAAATTTTTAAAATTTATTAAATATTCTCAATTTAAATTGTTCATAATTCAGGGTCGTTATACTAAACCTTCTAGAAACTGACAAATCTTGAACGTCAGTAGTCTCCTGCTTCGGTTTCAAACTCGATCGAAGCGGGAACCTCAACTTCGATCCTGCTGAAACTTCTACAAACATATCTTAATTAATCAAAAAAATATAAAATAAAAAGATTCGAAGACTGGATAACATAGAAACAGAGGATAATACCAGGAGGAGTTTGTTCTTTCTTTATGTTTTCCATGAATTTACTTTCGCAAATTTACCAATTTGAGGGTTTTATGCTAGGAACCAATTCGAAAGGAATGTATTAATAATTCACACACCGACAGAGGAAGCACGTAAATCATCGTTCGATCGAGCGATTGAAGACGACAGCTTCATTTTTTCCCAAAGCCCTAATTTCGAGCAATGAGGAAGAAGCAAAGGAAGAAGGCAACATTTTTATAGAGTAACGAACGAAATAAAAGAAATAAAAGGGCCGGCCATGTGTTTTTAATAAAGGCTTTAGTATAATTGAAAATTAGGGTAATTTGTGACCGTTGTAATTTGGCATCTCTTACAAGGGGCATTTTATGACCGTTGTAAAGTTGGCATCTATTATTGCAATGGATCTGAACGGACCGTTGTAATAGCCTTCATTACAACGGGCAAACAATGCACGTTGTAAAAAGGACGTTGTATATGGCATCTTTTACAACGGGCCTGAATGGACCGTTGTAATAGCCTTCTATTACAACGGGCAACAAATGCCCGTTGTAAAAAGGGCGTTGTAATAGGGTATTTTTGTTGTAGTGTCGGCATTCAAACCTCTAATATTCCAAGATATTGCATCCATTTATTTTTTGTTGAGATCCTTATAGTTCTTTTTGGAGGAGCTTTTGTGGGAATTTTAGAAGTACCAAACGTCTCACACTTCTTCTTATATTTGGGATTGGCCGACAACATGGGTGGGGGACATTTGTTCGCTTATTGATTGTGTACCAATTTCTTGTATATGCTCTGCAAAGTGATGAATCATTTTCTTCTTTTAGCTTTCATATTATAATGTTGTTACATTTTCGTCGTTAGAAGAAGTTTCTGTGTCCTCCACTGTAACAGTATCATAATAATTATGTTGTTTGTTTGCATATGTTTTAGACCCTTCAGTTAATAACACTATGTTTGATATCATTTCTTTAGAAATGCTCTTTAAGTGGATATTACTAACATCCCTATGTTGTTATGATTGACCAGGTGTAGATTCATCCACTTTACCATCTTCATTTACAGCAAAAGCTTCAAAAGGGTTATCCAACATTAAACTATGGATTTAAGCAAGCAAAATCATATATAACAATCATCTCAAAAAATATGTTATATGAAACCATGCAACAAGCATCTCAAATAAATATGTTATAACTAACTGTGCAACAAACATATCTAATGTAACAAGCATCTCAAATAAACATGTTATCATTGAAAACAACTAGCACACTTGTAAAATTATAAGTAACAACATAGTAAGCTCTACACTATTCTTTCTTACATTTTGACATAACAAAAAGGGAAACAAAATTTCCTTAAGTAATTTTAGGCATACCAATGCGAAGCTCCATCGAACACGGACAAGCTTAACCCCCACGGTCCGAAGTCATATAGCCCTATTCTCATAAATGAATAGGCCCCCGAGGTTTAGCTTCATCCGGTTTACATCCACATTCTCTAGCTGATTCATGATGATGACACAACTAAAATTATACTCTTATACAAACAGAATTCATGAAATACTTTATGCATACCTTCTATGAAAATTGGAAAATTAACAAGAAGTAATCAACAAGCATAAAAAAATCAGTCAATAATCAATCAACAAAAATAAATGATCAATGAATAATCAAGCAATAGGTAATAATAGTCATATTAATAAATTGATTTATACAATTTCTTCTTTCTGTTTTCATTGGGTTTCTAATCCCAAATATAAATTAGCTAACAATAATTTGTTTAAAGGGTATCTTAATATAGTTAGCTACAATATTAATTATTTTAAAACAGTTGTCTTTTTAACGACTTCAGTAGTAATATGAATATTTTTTCAAACTCATACCATGATCTATTGGTTAATCATAACCTACTTATGATTACAGATTCTTAGTTTTCTTTTATTTTTGGTTTTTATGTTTGGTCTTATTTAGTGTAATCGTTTTGAAATATTTTAATCCTGTTGTTACTATTTTTGTCTCCTTTTTGTTTTTCTTCTCTCTTTATTTATACACATATATGTATATTATTTATAATAATATACATATATATGCATAATTCTTACTTTTTTCCTAGTCACCCCTCAGATGCAGATATGAGTGAAAGGTTTCCAGGTTCTTTTTACAGGTCCTCTTATCTTCAGAGCGCATGTTTTGGTTTGTTGAGAGACTTTAGAGAGGTTCCTTACTACAGCTTGGCTTTTTTCCCTTGTTCAGAGATTCCAGTGCAGATTATCCTATCTAGCATTTCGTTTATCTTCACTTCAGAGTTGAGCCTTCTTCTTTCCTTTTGATCCAGATGCATGGAGTTCTTCTGCTTTTTATGCTGATCTGAGCTTCCGAGATTTTTGGATTGTTATTCCGGTCCAGATGCACGGAGTTTTTCTTCTCTTTTTGTTGCTTGGAGCTATTGAGATGTTTAGTGCATCTCTCTCTTTTTGTTTCTTTGTTTTTAATTTTTGTTACCTGCTAGGCATGTTGGCAGCACCTTGCTTTTGTGTTATATATATATATTTGCATGTGTGCTCTCCTCTATTCTATAGAGGATCGCACATTTTTCTCAAAAATAATAATCAAGCAATAAGAAGTAATTAAGAAGCAACAAAAAAATTCAATCGACAAAAATAAACAATCTATCAATAATCAAGCAACTACAAGCAATCAATACTGATTACCATACAAACTTCCAGTCATTCAAAAGGAGTCTATTAGAACATGCATGGTAACCCATAATTGTAATAACATGCGTAAAGTTATAAACTCATATGAGTCCGTTTGGCATGCAAAATGAACTAAACGACTCCTTTCACAGATACAATATGTTATCCATATATTTTTCAATCATCAAATATGCTTAAGAAGTCACCAAGGGGAAAATAAGCAGCTAAGTCCATAGGAAGATATGGAAGCATTGGAAAAAGTAGGTATCGAGCCAATAGATTTATGGTGATACATTAAGCTTTTAAGTCAAGGATATATTGAACCTATAAAGAAATGATATCGAGCCTATAAATGCACGAAGAGTCGATAAATCCATGATTATATATTAAGCTTCCAAGTCAATGACGTAGCAAGCCCCAAGCAACCATAAGGAGATATCGATCATCTAATATAAACCGGTTATCGAGCTGCTCAAGAGTTAAATAGCTTAAAGGAATTAGTGAATAATTGGAGTAATCGAGCCATAAGGATTGTCGAACTTAAAAGTAGAAAAGATATCAAGTCTTTACAGTTATAGAAATGGTATCGGGTCTGTAAATATAGAAGTAGTTTTGAACTTTCACAGAGGCAATGTCGGGTCTATAAAATGATGAAGTTTCCAAAATAAAAGACATCTCGAGCTTATAAAGGAATGAGGATGGTTGGATTCTAAAATGATCAAATATGGCGAGCATATGGTCAAAGATAGAAAGCTTCTACAATGGCAGAAGGGATATCGAGTCACTACAACATAGAATATTTCCAAGCATGTAACAGTAAAGGGACATCGAACGTTTAACATTAAAGAAGGATATCATGTTTCTAGGAGATGGTGAACCTTGCTATAACAACTGTTGATTAAGGCTCTACAACAATAAATGTTGTTGAGCATCTATAAACAACAGATGATATCGAGATTATACGAAGAAATATTGCTAATGACAAGCTTTAAAAGTAATGAAGAATGTTGGGGTTTGATAAGTGATAAGGGGTGTTGAACCCCAAAAGACTTGAAGGATGCCGAGTGTCTACCATACGAAGGATGTTACGTTTTTACAAAGGGCAAGAGATGTCGAATCCTTGAAGACACAGAGGTTGCCAAGTTCTTGTAGGTAAGTGATGTTAAATCTCTACCAAATGAAGCTATCAGACCATCAGAATCCAAGCCATGACATGTTTCGATCATCCCGCATAATTAACGCTCGTATAAATAACCCCCTCTGCCACATAGTGGAGGGTGAATCAATTCTTTCTCTACTTCTCAATAATAAGTTATAAACTATAAATTGATTTAGGGATTTTTAAGGCCGATTTCAACTCTTGTACCTTTTTTCATATAACGACCGGGGCAATAAACTTTCATGGAATAATTCCCTCAAATGTTTATCTTTGACTATTATTGAATGATGGACATGCATATGACCTTATCCTTAGACTTGGACTTGAACTTGAACTTGCATATTATTTTGCACAAGGCTAATTAAGCCCTTGTCTAAATTAAAGTTTACCTTGCATATTGCCAATTAACCCCGTTGTTATATGGAAAATGGACTATAATATATGTGAATTGCCAAACAATTATTGTATATTTACATAATTCACTTATTTTACCTTTGGACATGTGACCTGAACTTCTGGAAAAACCAAAGGGGTATAATTGGAACATTTTCAGATAATACCGCTTTGTACAACATCTTGGGCATTGAGCCAATTTTTTGGTTCAATATTTTGACGCTAGAAGGAAGGCTTAAACCTCCATCTTGCAATTTCTTTGCTTTGAAACTAATTAAGAAAAAACTTATTTTTATAAAAATGGTAAGGACCAAGGAAGTTAATGTCCTAAATGAAGAAGTAGTATAACAGATAGCCTAAGAGGATAATGTCACTCCGAACTTTAATTGGAGAATACAGAGATTAGAGAACCTTTAATCCTAGTAAATCCTATAGGAGTGAAGCTAAAATTCAAGATTTAACACAATGACTTACAATTCCGCTAGAGCCTCTTGAGAAGGTTCTTTCGCAAAAATGTTCTAAAAACAACAAATCTTACCGAAGGAGGAGAAGAAGTGGAATCTCCAAGGAGAAACTTAGACACCTCAATACTCAAAAATAAAGACAAAGGCAAAGGTATCATGGGCTCATAAAGAAAGAAATGAACCCAAGATGAAGGATCAACAATATATTCTGCAAAATCACAAGATAAAGAAGATAATAAAGCTAAAATGAATCATAAAAAGTAAAACCAAGAGTGGCTAGCTGTAACGACCCAGAAAGTTTGATCCCGAAAATTCCAGATAGTTAGGAAAAGAAGGAAAGAGAAAGAAGAAGAAACAGAAACAAGTCACAAAAACCTCACATTCGCAGCGGATCAAAATATAATATAACATAAATAACGGTTTTACAAAGAGGAACTGTATCAGTACAATTATATTTTATACATCAGCGTTACAACCATTTCACAACACTGGTCAGTTTAAAACAACATGTCCAAGACAACTATAATATACAACGGTATATGCCCCCATTCGTTCTTGCCATCTAGCTCGCCTCCTGAGCTCCAAAACGTCTTCACCTGAAAAATCTGTAATACTCGGTCTGACCCGAGCATTACATAAAAGTAACACCCGGGTCAGGCTAGAAACCAACGTGAGTAAACCCATATTATTTGAAATACTAAGTTCAACCATAAAAGAAAACCCTGGGTAACTCGTACTTCGTTACGTGTTCATTACTTGTTATGTTCAATACTTATTTCACAAATCAGTACCTAAGTACCCATACTTAGTCTCAAAGGACCATATCATTCCAGCCTATTGATTTCACATATCAAATCTGTATAGATTTATTATAGATTACAAATCGAAGTGGTTTCGGGTATTTACTAATATCCGACTCCAGTCCCTTTGAATTCAATACTATCTTATCCCAAGTTATTCAAGTGATTAAATTTTAAATACTGGATGTCACCTTTATACAATAATTCATCAAAGATAACCACATTATATCTGTTCAACCCAACATATCATATTACAAAACATTCCATTTCAAAAAATCATCACAATCACATATCAGGGATAACAAATAATCCAAGGCATTCAAATATCTTTCAATCGTTCATAGCAAGATAAATTAGTCATACAATTCCCAATTAATTTAACTAACTACCAATGAATTAAATTAATTACTTATTACTTATAAATCTTGCTTATTTAACATTAGTTAATTATATCCAATTAATTAATCATCCCTTAATTATTCATCTTGATTAATCATCTTTGATTATTCATTCTTTGATTAAATTAAGTAATTTTCCTTTAAATTAATTACACAAATTAATTATTCTTAAACCCATCACATTACTTATCCTTTAATTACCATCTTAATTAATTACCCAAATTAATTATCCGACAATTACATTGATTAATTATTCTTTAATTAATCACACTCTTTAATTAGCTAACCCTTGGTTAATTTTCTTAAATAAATCAACCCTTAATTAATTAATTCGTTAATGATTTTATCCTTTAATTAATCAAACTAAGTAACTAATCCTTAATTCCCGTTCGGCACCTAACGCAAAGCGAGAACCCCCCATCATGCTGTAATGCAGCAAACCCGATCCCATTGGTTAATTATCCTCAATTAATTAACCCTTAACAAATTTATCCTTTAATTACTAATTTAATTCATAAATCTCATTAATAAATCAATTTCTTAAATTTATTTCACAAATTAATTTACCTTTAATTAATTAAATTAATTAATTAATTCTTTAACTAATTACATTAATTAACTATCTTTAATACATCGTTTAATCACCTTTGAAACATATAGGAATTTTACCTATTATAATAATTACCTTTAAACAAAATTTTTAAAACATTTTACTTAGTAATTGATAAATACTTAAGCTTAGGAAACTTATTGTTGTTTGCTTTAAAACTTTGTACGTTATGCTTTATAAATCTGTTCCATATTTTTACATTACCCTTTTTTAAAAAAAAACAGCTAAACCATCAAACAATAACCGTGCCTAATAGGTCCTTGAGCAAAACAACCAAAATCATCGAGTTATTCCTGCATCATCGCGAATCCATCTCCTCTCTTCAACCCTTCGAGTCAATCACGCAACGCTCCCGATATCAACCCGAAGAAAACTTCTTCACTTCCTCCCTAAATTTTTTCTTCTTCCTGGAACCTGTTCATGATCGATACGCTAAGAATCGTGTGCACGTGCACACTGTTTCTTCATCGCCGACTGACCAAGCAATGATGCTCGCAAGTCCACCTTAACCTCCTTGCCACACTACACCACCACCATGGCCTCTCACTTTCTCGATCGAGAATTCGACCTGGTAATTCAATTTGATCCCCTGATCGTGCATCCTTACAGATCTTGCCACATCACTCATACCCTTTCCTCCGTTGACCAGAACGTTGCCACTCCCACCGATGCGACCATCGCAGCTTGCGCTCCCCTCTGGACCATCACAACCCAGTCCGATTGCCTTCTTTGCCAGCGATTGCTGAAAACAGTCACCACAAAAGATAAAGCCCCCAAACCCTAAATCCTCCTCTACAGATTACCCCGATGATGTGAAAAATCACCACGGATTTTTCCCAAGCTCCTATACTATGCAACTACCCCTTGACCAAAGGCCAACCCTATTCGATGACTACTACGCCAGTGAAAGCCTCAGAACTGGATGTCGATCATTTCCAAATATCTTCCCAAGTATCCACTTAAAAATCTGAATTCTATCATAAAAATTCATCAATTCACAGCTCGAATCCAGATATCATATCAAAACTTGAAATCTTGATCACATTTGATTTTCTGATTGGAAAATATTTCCATAGTGATTTTAACTGTTTCCTTAAACTTATTTGTAATTAAGCTTAAAAATGTTCTTAAAAATAAATTCCTGCTGCTACTAACAATTCAACTCAGAGGATCTTAACCTAAAATTGGGAAAAGGGAAGGAATTGAATTGTTTGAATGTGTATGTGTCTGTTAATCAAACAGAGACTTATATATTCATTTATACTGACATGCAGTGATTAAAACTTATCAATATATGCATACAAACACTTAATCTATCCATGCAAACAAAACTACAATTTTTAATCACAAGCACAAATTAAATCAGAAGATTGTTTACTCACAGATATATGTTAAACAGAGGAACAAGGAAGAATTTGATTTGGAGCAGGCTTATCTTAGAACTGCAACTTAATCACTTAATGATGAATTGATCTTGAATTGCTTCAGGTTGAAAGTCGAAACTTGAAAGTGTTGTTGATTTTATTCCTTTCTTTAGTTTTGGTTTCCAAGTTTGTCTTTGATTTTTTTTCTTCTTAAAACTGATTTGCTTTGTAGATCTGTTTACTTCAGGTTGAAGAATTTGATTAGTTGCTTGATCAAGTTTGTTTTGATTTCCATTACAGGTTTTAAGTTCTTAAGTTTGCTAAATTTTGGTTTGAAAAGGAGAAAATGAGAATTGAGGGGAATGGTGATATATATAACTTGTTTTAATTTTTTTTAATAAAATTATTGTTTTAAAAATAAGAGAACTAATGACACTTGTTACAAATTTTATTACATGTTATACACTTGTTAATTCATGTGTTATAAAGCTTACAAATGTGAAAGCAATTATTTTCTTATGTGCATATGTATTGGTTTTTAACAAATATAAAAGAAAGTGTATTATGTTTTTATAACTTGAATTATAATTGCACAAACTCATATTGTTTTAAATTCTAAGTCTAACAGTAATTGGGTAAGAAGTTTGAAATTTTTTTCTTGAAATGTTTAAACTCTGTATATTTTTTTTAGAAGTTGAGAAGATAAAAAAAATGGGAAGATGAATGAAGTATGTTTATATAATGAAAATTAGAATTTATTAGAATTAAAGAAAACTAGAAATAAATCTTGACACTTGTCATATTAAAGGCTAATTACTTTACATATATACTTAGCATGGTTTTAAAAAGCTACACTTGTATTATTTTACTTATATTATTTTTAAATGATTTTAAAAGCTTTTATCTTAATTAATAAATACATTTCTAAACAAATAAATGCTTTTTTTAAGATATCCATATTTTTTATATCCAGTTTATTTTAAGATATCTATCTTTGAATTTTCAATCTCAATTTCAAATTAAATTTAAATTTACTCATATATATTTAAACAAACACACATTACATTTGTTTGAAAATAATGATTTTGCAAATTTTAAATAATTATACTAGAAGAATATCAAATAAATATTTATCCAAGTATAAATATTTATCATCCTATTTGTTTGTTCAATCTATAAATCAATATCCTATTAATTAACCCAATTATTTATCAATTACATATGTCTAGAATTTCGGGATATCATACTAGCAAGAAGGTCTTCCAAGCAATAAAGTAGCTCGATCTCATACAAAGAAATAAGCCTTATAGAGGGGACTATCATGCTGTTGAAAATTACCTAAGTGACATGGCCAACGAAATGGTGAAGGATATGCTTCACCTCAAGGGGAAAAGGACCCTTGACCCAAGCGTTAACAATAGTTTTTGAGAGGCTCCATTTACATTGAAGTAATATCTATCAAAATCCTATCCTACATCAAAATTCCTTCGTTAAAGTATGACAGAACCACTAATCTGGATGACCATCTTTTGGCTTTTAAAAGCCAAATAGATTTTCATAATGCCTTTGGAAAGTTTGATGAAGGCTATTCCCTACAACTTTTCATGGAGTAGCTGCCAAATGGTATAGGTACTACTGAGAAAAGGTTATCTATTCTTTGGAGCAATTTTCTTATTTGGCACGGTTCTGCATATGCAAAGATCTTATCATAGATTCAATGTGCTAGCTAACGTTAAACAAGGATCGGAGGAATTATTCGGTGAATAACTAAGGAGATTCAATATGGAAGTGCAGAAAGTAGAAAATGTAATCGATAGAGAGGAGATGTTGGCAATACGTTTGGGGTTAATAAAGAAGACTCCTTTTTGGAAAGAACTCTACATTCATGGGTGCAGAGATTTGCAAGATTTTCATTTCCACACTGATAAATTCATCTATATGGATGAAATGTACCATGCTAGAAAGAAGACTCAACCAAAGAATGAGGAAAGAAAATTCAATTTCGATTACCTCCAAAAATTTGAAATGGGACAAAAGTAAAAGAAGAAGGTGGGAGGAGGTTCCCTAATCCAATTATGTAAAACTGAATAAACCCATCTCCTGCATTTTTTTCATGACCAAAGATAGTGGAAATTTCTCTACTTCTTGTAAGGCAAGGAACAATCCTGAGCTCAAGAGAGGGAGAAATTATTGATCCTATCACAAAGCAAATAGGCTTAAGACTGATGAATGCAATGTCTTCATAGGCTTAATTCAGAACTTGATCAGGTTAGGATCTCTTATGGAGTTCATTAAGGAAAGTTAGAAGTCTTTCCATATCGAAGACAATAATTAGAGACCTTTGAGTAACACTCCTAATTTTGTAAAGGATGATTCCCAATAAGACATTATTCCTCCAGTTAATCACGTAGATGTCATTCATGGAGGTCCCCGTATTGTTGGAAATAGCAAAGGGACTAAGAGCAGGTATGTAAGAGAAGAAAAGGACAGAATCTTCTAATCCAAGAGAAACCACCGTTCAAGAATCGCAGGTTCCAACTCCAAATGCCTAACTTCACAATAACTCAACAAGAGCTAAGGGGAGTCCGTCATCCGCATAATGACCTGGTGATGATAATTGCTCAATTTATACTCTTTGTGGTGGAAAATTTTTTGGTAGACACTAGAAGTGCGGTAAATGTCATTTTCAAACACGCATTTGACCAGATGAATATTCCAAAAGGGAAATTAGCCACCTTTTGGTTCAATAATAAAGGATCAACACTAGTGGGGCAAGTAAAGCTCTTCATACAAGTGGAATTCTGCCGTACTCCAGAACTATTAAACCTCTTTTTGTCATCATGGACAAACTATCCTATTATAATGCTTTCTTTAGGAGGCCTGCTCTAGGAAAAATGGATGCATTTGTCTCACCCAAACATCTAATGGTAAATTTATTAACTAATAATTGCTGGGTAAGCATAAGGGAGGAACAGTTTAACTTTTAAGAACTATATTTTGCTATTTAATAAAGATGACACTTCTTGTTTGACTCGAAGAAAAGGAAACTGAACCAAACTAAAACTGAGAAGCCCTTGAATGGTAGCTCTTCAAGCTTACTATTCATGGTAAATAAACGGGTTGAGGTAGGTGAAAAGCCTATAAATGTGCTGAAAAGATTTAACTTCTCCGGATGGAAAACAAAGTGAAAAGAAGAAAATTAAATCACCAATGGAATAGAAGGTGAGGAAGTTATTACCGAATTAGATGGCATAAATGGTCTAGAGTGAATGAAATCTACCAAAGACTAGAAGAGGTAAGCCTAGATTTGCATGATCCAACCAAAATATTAAAAATTGGAAAAGAACTAAGCGATAATCACAGAAGAGAGCTTATCCAATTCCTCCAATCTAGCAAAGAATTGTTTGCCTAGACTCACACAGACATGGTTATAATAGATCAAGCAATTATGAACCACACTCTAAACATAGATCCAAAAATAGCTCTCATTTGATAAAAGAAAAGGCAGTTTGATAAAATTCGAGCTAATGCATTAAATTAATAAGTTAAACTACTTGAGAATGGGTTCACTAAAAAACTGCTCTACCCTAAATGGTTGGCTAATCATTTACTAATTAATAGTCTAATGGAAAATGGAGAACGTGCATTGATTATACAATTTGAATAAGGTACGCCACTAAGATTGTTATCCTTTGCCTAGAATATGTCAACTAGTTTATGCCATATGTGGACATATGCTATTGTCTTTTATGCGTACATATTCAGGATATAATCAAATCCCCATGTTTAAACAAGATGAAGAATACACAAGTTTTATAATATATTAGGGGACTCTTATTGCTACAAAGTTAAGCCTTTTGGGCTGAAGAATGCAGAGCCTACGTATAAAAGGTTGGTAAACCGATTGTTTAAGGAACAAACTGGACGAAACATGGAAGCGTATGTGGATGATATGCTAGTTAAGTCCCAAAAGGAAACCAAACACTTTAAAGATCTTAAGGAAATGTTTGGAGCATTAAGGATGTACAAAATGAAGCTAAATCCGCAAAAATGCCCTTTGGAATACAATTTGGGAAACTTTTAGGATATATCGTCAGTGCTCGAGGAATCAAGGCCTATCAACCAAACCAAAGCATTAAGGATGCGGTAGAGCCAAAAGCAAGTAAAGATGTGATGAGCTTAAATGGAATGGTAGTAGCTTTTAACAGATTTATCTCTAAGGCCGTTGATAAATGTAAATGTGATTAAGAAAAAGAAGAACTTTTAATGGGAATATGACTGCTAAAAAACCCTTCGAAGAATTAAAAGACCATCTTGAAAACCTCTAATCTTATCGAATCCCATAGAAGCAAAGAATTTATACCTTTACATAGCAATCTTCGAACATGTGGTAAGTTCGGTTCTAATAAGAGAAGAAAATAAAGCTTAACTCTCGGTACACTATACTAGTAAAAGACTTAAAGAGGTAGAAGCTAAATATCATGCTATAAAGTAGTTGGCATACTGCCTAATTCTTAGTGCTCGAAAACTAAAAGCCTAATTTTAGGTGCACCCTGTCAAGGTCTTAACTATTTTTTCAACTTAGACAAATCTTCAGTAAACCTAAAATGTTAGAAAGGCTGGTAAAATGGGGAATAGATCTGATTCAGTATGAGATTAAGCTCCAGCCCCGAGCGGCAATCAAAGGACAAGCTCTGGTAATTTTGTTAATGAATGTATTAGATTTATTGAAGAAAAATCGAGAAAGGAAAAAATATTTGAAACCTAAATGGCAACTATTTGTTGATGGAGTTATAGATAAGGAAGGGGCTGGTGTAGAATATGTAATCATTACCCCTTCATGGACACCGATTACATTATGAAATGAAGTTTGGTTTCCTCGCCACCAATAATGTGGCTGAATATGAATCAATTATAGCAGGACTTACCTTATCCCTTTAGCTAAAGATCCCAATGATTGAAATCTTTAGTGATCCTCAATCAATAATTAATCAGCTAAATCAAACTTACGAAATAAAGGATGCGATATTTGATCTTTATGTTATGAAGATAATGAAAACGTTAGCTCAGCCTGAAGATTTTCCGATACGCCAAGTGTAACGACTTGATTTTTTCGATGCCCAAAAAATCGACATTAATACGTCCACTGTATCAAATGCCGAATAATCGAATGTCGGAAAACCGAATCATAAGGGTAAAAGAAGAAGGGAGGTAGAAGAAGAGAAAACAAAAACAACAACAGAATCTTACCATCGCAGTGGAATAAAATATAATAGATAATAACTGATCTCTAAACAAAAAGAACCATATCTGTTTATACATTACATCATCAGAGTAGAATAAAAATCAACAACTCAATTCAGGATAGTTATGATATCTTGTCCTCCCATAGCTTAATATACAGCTTACACTGCATAGCAGAAATATAAATCTACGGAAATACGTCTTGTCATCCAGCTCGTCTCCTGAGTTCCACAACAGTCTATGCCAAATCTATACTCTATAATACTCGATCTGACCCGAGCATCATAGTTAAATAACACCCGAGTCAGTCTGGAAAACCAGCGCAGGAAAACACACTCAATTGGATTATTAAACTTTTCAAAATCCTTTGAAATCAAAGGTATCTCGTAAGACCACACCACAAATAAACATGTCGGGTTTTTACCTTACGATAACCAAACCATTTTATTATAAAATCTCTGATATTATAATAATGTCTATATACAAATGCATATTCAAATAGCCAAAATTGTTACATTCATTAAATTCCAGCATAATAGGTTCTACAAACAAAACCGTAAAGGCACGTTGGGAGAATGGATTTCCATCAATGGCAGGACTACTGGGGTACCCCCCGTCATAGTACATGGTCTAGATCACCGTACCGAGGATCCATCCTGATACCCTGCATCACAAGACTGGAGCTACCCCTTATCGGATAGTCTGAATAAGTTCACCCCGCGGTTGGGATCAGCAACCGCCCACACAGCCGAAATAAAGGGACATCTAGACAGGGGTGACCTTATCCTAATTGGTTGCTAGCCACTTAGCCTTGTGTGCACCTCCCCTGTTTTAGCTATTCCCGGCTGATGAGGCTCGAGGCTATGCGCTACCTTTTTCGCACACATACACTTGAATGCTCACTGTCCTCCTGACGATGTTTGAAAGCATTCATCCATAAAAGTCCGTTCCAGGTTCGAACAGAACCGAAGGCATTACTCCTACCACATTCATTTTGGGATCACCGACAGGATTAGTAGCGATTAGCCCTTGCACTTCACTGCTCCATCTTCGACTCCAGCTCTTGCCTTCCTTATGAAAACATCCACACCGAATCGAAGTGGTTTTCGAGAAATTAATCCCAATCCTGGTCTCTTCGAAACGATCTGCGCATTGGCCAATATTGATAGTTGGTTATTTAACTATCAAATAACATTCACAACAATCATCAAACTTTAAATAACTTTCCAAATTATTTATTCAAAAATATCTTCGCAAGATATCTTTCTATATTTCAATCCTTTGAAAACAGTTTCCAAATCACTTTTCCTCTCGTAAAATAAATTTCCAAATATTGTTTATTTCCGCTGAAATTTACCAAGTCTAATTACTTTAGATTTAAAATAATTTAGAAACACTTTATCCAAAAATATATATTTTAAAACATTTAAAATAAAAAATATTTAAAATACTTTATGTAAAATACTAATTATGAAATTTTATAATAATTTCTCATGTATAACTTAAGCCAAAATGAATCTTAAAATAAAGTTATGAAATTCTATACGAGTTTTCAAATAAAAACTTTAGCCAAACCATCTTTAAAATAAAAATAATTCATAAATATAAATATTAATAATTATCTTTTTAAATCATAATGCCAATTAACCTTTTTATAATAATTACCACTATAACTAATTTAATAAAATATTTACCTTTAAAATTTTAAACTACTTAATTAATAGTGAAAATTATTCCCACATCCTTTTAGTTAAGATTTTTCCACGTAAAATGCTCCCATTTGAAAACTTATATTTCTGATCCCTGTTTTTATTTGCGGCTAAATTTATTCCATAAATACCTATGTTTACTTGTCGCGCACATTGTATTGGTGGTCGTGATTTCGATTGCAAGTTTTTTACTCTGATCCTGTTCGATCATTATCTTAAGATTTTTTTTCGGATTCATGGCTTTATCTTCTTCCAGATAAAATATTGTTTGGATTTGTAGTCGATTTTGTTGTTTAAATATTCTATTGTTTATATTAACTAAAAAATTAATGCATGTGTATAGGATACTGTTTGATCATATATTTTGTTAGCTTTGATTAAGTTCAGATTTGTCTGGAATTATTGTTAAATATTTTACAGACTTCTCTGCAAATAACTTGAATATGTATAGTGAAATGTAGAAATTACTAATAGTTGTTGATTTAGCTGCATTTTTTTACAATTATTGCTTACATATCAGCATGTAACGTTCGTTTTTTTGCCGTGTTAAATTAAGTTCAGACTTCTCCTTATTTATCTGCATCTTTTTAGAAATATTGCTTACATATCAGCAAATGATATTGGTTATATATTAGCATATTAATTTTTGTGCTAATTTGTGCGCAATTTTTTAAAATTATTGCTTACGTATCAGCATATAATACATATATCCTTGTTTTTTTTGTAATTGTAATTCTCTTTGGTTTTACAATTAAAGTGTTCCTGGTGATGCTGGAGTGCTTGTGCTTTTGAAGTTTGGATATGATAGCTTTTCGTTACGTCTTCAATTTGATAGTTCTGTTGTTATGTTGAGAAGTGCTATTTGTGATAAATGGGCAGAATTGAGTTCTTTGTCATTTGAATCATACTATGTTAGAGATGGATTAAGAAGGAATATTGAGACTAATTCCGAACTTCAATCTATTTTGTTGTTGGCTACTCATAACCGCGAGGATTACTTTGTTATTTTTGTTGATGTTGTTCCTACTAGTTTTTCAGCTACCAATATTAGATCAAATGCTGTTTCTTGTAGCAGTGATTCTTCATTTGTTTGTACCGGTGATTTTAATATTCAATTCAGGCTATTATTGAGAAATGATTACAATCAATTTGTTTTTACGGGTGTTGGTCAGCAATTTCCAGGTGGTGTTACTGAATTTAGGCTCAATTTGATGATATATAGTATTAAGACTGGGTATAAGCTTGATTTGGTTAAGAATGATAAGGAAAGAGTTGCGGCTGTTTGTTCTCGAACAAAATGTACTTTCAGGATTCATACTTCTATCAAGTCTAATCTTCCTGGTTATTTTGTTATAAAGAGATTTCATCCTGAACATACTTGTGGTGCTGGATTTCATGATATTAATGATCTTCCTGTTTCAAGTAATTTGATTAAGTTGTTGGTTTATGATCATATTCAAGCTAATCCGTTAATGAAGACAAAGGACATTATTAACCTATTTCAAACTGAGTATAATATCTTTTTGAAGTATTATTTTGCTTATAGTGGGAAGAGAATGGCTTTAGAAGATTTACATGGAAGCGATATGATGTCTTATCACCATTTGAAGTCTTTTTGTGATGCTGTAATCGAAAGTAATCCTCGTAGTAAAGTAGTTTTGGAGTGTAATCATGAAACTCGTCAATTTGAGAGGGTTTTTATTGGTTTTGAAGCTTGTGCACATGGTTTTCAATTTTATCTGCCTTTAATATTTGTTGATGCTACTTTTATGAAGGGTAGAGCTCAAGGTTGTTTGATGGCTACTACTGGTAAAAATGGCAATGAAGGTATGTTGATTGTTAGTAGATTAATTTATAATTGCATCAATATATGCAATAATTGTTATATTTTGCTACAACATCAACATTTATTAAAAATAAAAAAATATTTTAGTTATAGAAGTAACTGCGGAAATCGAATCAATTTTACATAAAAATTGCTGAAAAGTATGCCATCTTTTTGAAATAGTGAAAAAATGTTCTACAGTAATATTTGGTAATAGTTGTTGTTTTCTCTGCACCTGTTTTCTCTGCACCTTTTCAATGAATGGTATTAAGCAATTTATTCAGTTATTTATATATTTATTGTTTTATTAGGTTTTTTTCCAATAGCAGTTGCAATTGTGTCTGGTGAAGATGAAAATAATTGTATTTGGTATTGTGAATAGCTTAAAGATTTTTTGAAAGATGATAGTCGAAAGTTTGTTTTCATTTCTGAACGTCATCCTGGCATTCTTGTTGCTATTCCCAAAGTGTTCCCAAATTCAGCTCATGGTTCCTTTTTTGATCATTTAAACAATAATTTAAAAGTTGCTTTAAAGTATGAATTTTCCAAATCAAAAAAGAAATGGTTGATAGATTTGTTTGGACGTGTTGCATATGCTTCTAATTTGGATGATTTCAATGTTGAATTGAAGAATTTTAAAGATGCTGGTGGTTCTACTGTGGCAAACTTTTTGAATGGAATTCCCTTTGAGAAGTTTACTAATGTTTTTTCCCTGTTTGTCGTTATGGTGAAATGTCATCAAATTGTTCAAAGAGTTTCAATAAATGGATTTTGGAAGAAAGACATTTACCAATCACTGCATGCTTGGATAACATTAGAGTTAAGTTGATGAAGCTAATTTCTGGTCGTTGAGAACTTGCTAATATTTGGAATAGTGTTGTATGTCCAGTGAATGAAAATCGGTTGAAAAGTCTTCATTTGGAAGGAGCTTCATGGTTTGTTATAAAATCAAGTGATCACATACTTGAAGTTCATTCTCCTGTCTGTCAATCTGTTGATTTAAATAATCGGATTTGTTCCTGTAATTTGTGGCAAATTTATGGTTTTCCTTGTGCTCATGCTGTCAGATGTATTTTGAGTTGTGGAAAGTTAAATGTTTATGATTACATTGAAGATTATTTCAAAGTAGTTTATTTTCGATCGGCATATTCTCATCCAATCAATCCTATTACAAACTTTGTGAAAGAAGATGTTTTGACTGAAGATGTGGTTGTAGCACCTCCTAAAGGTAGAAGAATGCCCGGTCGACCATCAACATTTAAGAGGATAAAATCTGCTGGTGAGATTTCAAAGACTATCAGATGCAGTTTATGCAAGAAGTTGGGTCATAATAAAAGGACTTGTTCACTGAAACACATGTACTTTTTTCTTTTATTTAGGAAAGCTAAAATGTATGGAGTTGAGTTTATGTTTATCTTATTCATTTTAATGGTATTTTCTCTGTCCTTAGGTCGGATGTTTAATGTTTGTAATGTATTAATCATGGTATGCTTTGATTAATCATTGTTGCAGTATTTTCTACAATTATTACGATTAACTGCACATATTGCTGCAGTTTTTTTTGTATATTTGTTTACTTTATACCCTCTTTTGTGAATACTGCTTTTTTTATGAAGATGATAATTGTATAATTGTTTGGCACTAAATAAATAAGATGTATCCATAAGCATGTGCAATTTTTTTTAATAAATATGGAGGTATCGGCAATTATCCATTTCTTATGATGACATTTCTGCAATAATTTGGTTCAAGAACTTCCAATATCTAAATATTTGTGGAGATATGCGTAGATATATGCTTTTATTGCTGACATTTCTGCAACTATTTGGTGTAAAAATTTCAAATAGCAATTTCTGAAATTATTATGAGCAATAATTGAGAATAAATAAATATTTATTGAGATATCTACAGATATATGCCATCATTGTTGATATTTTTGCAATAATTAGCAAGTATGTATTATAGCTAAAAATTTGTCGAGATATCTGTAGATATGGTCATTTATTGCTGAATAAAAATGTAAGAAATTTATATATAAATTTTTTAGTAATGAAGGCTACTATTTTGTTAACATAGTAATATTATCTTTTAACTACATAAGTTTAGCAAAATATGTACATACATTTAAGTATTCTTACAGAAAATATTACAGTTTGATACATCAAATATTTTGGTTTGCTTCAGAAAGTAAATACTTTTGTGTCAAGCTTTCTTCTAAGCTCCAACTGTAAGGTTTGCAAGAAAGAATTTGATGTGCTAATTCAGCTCTTTGTAAATCCGTAGGTTCATAAGTGAATTCAGAGTCATCATTGTTGATTTCTTTGCCTTCACTTCTTTGTTTCATAATGTTCATCACAAACATTACACAGTCAACTTTGCAATGATTGAAAAATATTACATAGTTGTTAAAAGAAATGTTCCATGATATGGAAATATTTGTACATTTTTTTGTTGTGTGTACTTACGTATCAGAATGTTGTTGTGGGCTGTTAGCAAAAGTGATTTGCTTTGATGGTTCATGCTTTGGTTTTTCTAATTTCTTTAGTAAGGAAAAGATATAAACTCTCTGTTAAAAATACAAAGATTTTGTTACACAGTTTATTTTTCTCTGATTTATTCATTTTTTTTAATTTACATACCAGCTTTCTTGCTGCCTTCTGATGTTCTCCTTCATGTCGTGGTTTTATGGAATCGTGGTGAATTCATATTCTACTTGTTTAATAAACTCCAACAGTGTAAAATGTGATTTTTGGTGGATAGGGAAGAACATTTTGTTGCAGTTTTCAAAATTTTTAGCTACTACATTATCGATTAAGGCTTGTTTTACATTCTTTGAATTGTTCAGTAGAAATTCCAGTAGGAGAATATATTAGACAATTGAATTTATGAACATTTAAACAAATTCTTCAGTAAAAGATTATAAAACTTACAGTAGCGTAAACTTTGAAGTGCTAGTTTTCTGCATGAACTTTATGCAATTCGTGTGCATACCGATCAATGATCTACAAAATTATTATAAGGATATAGAGATAGTATATTTGTTGATAGAAGACTATAATACGATTATAAAAAAACAATAAGTGCTTGGAATTTTGCATAAAAAAACAACAGGTTTGACTAAATGTTGCTGAAAAATATGGAGATAAATATATTTGTTTTGGATAAATGGAATTTTACTAACAAAACAATAAGTTTAAAGAAATATTGCCGATAAATATGCAGATAAATGGAGTTGTTGTGGATATATGGTTTTTTGCAGATAAAACAGCAAGTCCAATGAAATTTTGCTGATAAATTTGCAAATAAATGGAATTTTTGAGTAAAGTTCTACCCGGCCTTCGACAAATCTTCCTATAATAAGTTCACCAAGTGCTGTTCCAGTTATAATAATGTCATCGTCTCCATTTAAGTATGCACTTTTGTTGTGATATAATGATCAATATTATTAAATGTTTGCATTTTTTAAATATTTGCTGATATGTCATTGGAAAATTTAAATAACTACTTTTATTTGAGCAATTATTGGTATACTTGGCTATTAAAAGAATTATACAGTTATACCCGAGGTCAGAGATTGTAACGACCCGTAATTTTTCAATAATTTAAAAATTGTTAATTTAATGAGATTTTGAAATTTAGTACTGAAGAAATAAAAATCGGTAAATATTAATAAGGGTTATAATAATGAAAATTAACTAAGAGAAAAGTAACAAGGCTAATTAAAGTTAATAATGAATGAATGGAAGGAAATTCCAAATTTATGAAATTAAATTTAAATGTTAGGACTTAGTTATAAATGACAATTTAAGTAAATAAATGTAAATTTGGGTAATAATTGGAATGAAGTAAATTTTATTCAGTGTTATGATAATTAGTCGAATAGAACATAAAATTAAGTGTAAATTTAAGTAATTAAATAAAGATGTATTAATGTATTACTTAATTAGCTAATGGAATAATAATAATATAGTAACGGTAATTAAATAAAAGCAGAAGTATTTATGAATTGTAACGAAAGGTGTTAATGTAATAATGAAATAAATGGAATAGAGTGTAAACAAATGAAATCAATTATAAATGGGTGAAATAATATATTGATTTAGTTGTAACTGAATGTAAATTATGTAATTATGTTAATGTAAGTTAAAGAATAATTTATTTAGCGCAATCCAAATTAATTGAAATAACTGTAAGTTCATAATTTGTGGTATATAGTAAATTTGGAAAATAAATCTCAATAAATGTAAAAAAGTATTGAAATGTATATTGTTTCCATAGGATAATGTAAAGATTTGCGACCTATGCTTGGAATAACGACCAAAATAAGCGAAATAGGGATAATGTAAGTATTTGATTAATTAATGAAATAATATAATGTTAATGACAATTAATCTAAATTTGTGTATACGTGGAATTTTAACCTGTGATTGTTAAGTAATAAACTTATAAATGCAAGTAAAGGAAAATAGGTAACAATCTACATATGTTATTTATTTTATTTAGTATGTTAAATAAAATTTGGAAATCAAATTTGCAATTAAGGGGAAATTTAGTAGTACGGTTATTGGAAATTAATTTTAATAAATGTCACATTTATGTGAGGAGTTATATAATGTTTGGAAGTTGTAATTTAGAGGATATTAAGAATTAGGAATTGAGTTTTTAATCAATTGCAATAAAAATAGAGAAAATGTTATGGAGGAAATTATAAATCAATTGAATGAAATTTAAATCAATGGAAATTATGTAGCTATATACTTTGCGACAAATTGGATATATGAAAACAAAATGTAGACATTGAATTAAATTAAGGAATATTTGTAAGTAATGTTAAGGTTATTCATATTGGACAATTTGTTGAATTATAAGGATCGAGAATATAGCTTTATTAATTTATTGGAATTTAAATTTTAAATAAAAGGATTAATTGAAATTAAATGAATTAAATATTTAAAATGGGAATTTAGATGAAATGCGAGGATATTAATGTAATGAATTTTGAATCCGTTGTTAATCTCATCTGATTGATAATAATGAATCGAATAATAAAATGAAAAGTAAACTCAATAGAAATTTTTGGAAATTAAATTTATAATTTTCGAATTTGATGAAATTGAGGTTAATACTGAAATTTATAAATTTATCAACTCTAATTTGACAGTTAAATTGGTTTATGTTATTGTAAATGATTAGAAAATTTGAAATGATAAGAATTGGTAATTATCAAATTGAAATTTGATTAAATTGACTAAATTTTATTTATTTAATTAATATAAAAATAGCCATTTTGGCCACTAACTCGGATTTCGACGAAACCAGTTTCATCGGATCCGTAATGGTGAATTATTGTAGGATTTCAAGTTACGTAGCGATCGGGCTTGTCGTTTGATCGTACGGACTCGAAACGCCTTGAATCGATTTAATTGAAATCAATTTGAAAAATATTGATTTGAGCATCATACGATGGAATTTGGACTTGAAACTTGTTCCATCGCATTTAAAATATTTAAAAACATCTATTTTGATATATGGGTTGACCCAATTTCATTCCGAAGTCGAAACGGGCTTTTTGGGCCACCTTGTCGTTAGCACGTCTATTCAACCCGATCCATCTATTCTGTTTTCAAGCTGTCTATAAATACCCTGCTATAAACCCTTGCAGCCTATATTCCTTATTTCTATGTGCAGAGGAACTGCTGTGCTCCTCTTCCTCAATGACTGTAAATCCTAATCTACCCAATTCAAATTTCAATCCAAAGCTAAAATTTTAAACCCCTCAAGAAAATTTGGAAAAAATATATGTTGAATCTCTCGACAAGTGTAATTCAATGGTGTAATTCGTTTTTGAATTTGAATCACTGGTTGTCCTAAAATCAAAAATGAATGCTCGGCCGTTCATCACCATTCGATGAACCACGGCTGATCGTCAAATCATCGATACCGTTGGGTAGAGATCACCGAAGGGAGTGCATCCATGCGAGATTTGCGGCGAGTTAATGGCTAGATTGGCGCCAACAATTTGATTAGGGTTTATTTACCCTTGCGGTGGCCACATTTTATCGAGCGAGGGGGGGGGATGTTGATGGAGTTCGTCGTCACCTGGGGGAGGCTGAGGAGGCACGGTGATGTCTTGGAGCGGCTCGCGGCAGGATGGACGAAAATTCGAAGTTGATCGTTGGTGGCTCGAATGGCGTTAGGGTTTTGAACAATTTGGGTTCGCGTGTTTTCTGTTGAAGCCGCGTGTTAGGGATATGACGTGGCAAATATTTGAGGCAAGATATTTATTTTGTTTTAAATTTTAATTTTGTTTTCAAACAATTTAATCGCTACAACTTTTATATACGAACTCCGTTTCACACGCGATTTTTTTTGTTAGGATCACAATAAAATTCCGGACATTTTGGCACTAGCTTGGACGATTTGGATACTGTCAAATTTTTGGATTTAAATTGAATTTAAATTCAAAAGGTGAGTGTTTTAACCCACTCACGACTTCTAAAATTTCTTATATTTATTAAATTAATGTTTGATGTGATTTAAAATTTATCTATGATTGTTTAGCGTATTTTAATCATCCTCTCAGTTAAATTGCATTTATTTAATTAAATTGTTATTTAATTATTCATTGCATATAAACTGCCAGTTTTATTTTGTTTATTTATTATTGAATATAAACTGCCAGTTAAACAGTTATTTAATTTAGCATTGAATATAAATTTCTAGTTAATACCTGTTGTTTATTATCCGTTCCATATTGATGCTATTGTTTGAATTGGATGATGATTGTGATAAATGGTTGATGGTTGATATTGGATGAATGGATGTTGTATTTTATATTGTTATAAACTGCAAGTTATTATGCATTTTCATTTCATTCGGGATTGCGGTTTGAAATGATATATAACCGTAATTTTTATTTTTAATTACGGATTGAAATGATAAATATCCGTATCACTTGATCATAGGATAGAAAATTATATACAGGCACCGCGGTCTATAGATAAAAATATTTTAAAAGGATTTCTATGGTTTTGTAAAGAAAATATGGCTTATGAAATATTGATTCGGATATTTATAAATGTTATATATATATATAATTAATTTCTTTATTTTAAGCTATGTATGAAATTGGTTTAAAGTATAAAAGAAGTTTATTAATAAAATTTGATTTTATTAAGATATGATACAATGAAGTATTTATTTATATTATATTTGTAGAGTATAATGACTTAAATAATGAGCTGGAAGAGAAATATGAATTGATTAGAATCAAAGTGTTTTAAGAATTATCTTCGAATAAAAATTTGATTTGAAATTAAAAATAGATTGAGATTATAAAGGGTATGATTCTTATAACTTGAGTGGGTTCAGAGGGATTTAAATGAATATAAAGATTTATATGAATGTATCAGTTTAATAAAATTTAAAGAATATCCAGTTGTTTGAAGTTAAAGGTTTTACTTAAATGATATTGGGTTTATTAAGTAAACATTTCAAATCTAGATAATAGTAAATGGAATTTGATATATATGAAAGTTTCAAAGAATTTGTTTTGAAATTGTATAATATTTAAAGCTTTGAAATATATGAAAATTTGAAATGGTTTATTTAGAGGTTCAAATTTGAATTTGGAATTTATTTATGAGATTAAAGAAGCTATTTTATTATGTAAAGTAATTTAATATTTAAACCATTTAAGTAATTGAAGTTATGTTTCAAAGCTACGAGTTTTCAAGGTATATAGATTTGAAAGTGCTATGATTTTAGAAAAGGATATATTTGAAATAAAAATGATATCATATTGATTTGGATTTTAAAACGAAAATGATATCGTTTTTAATGGTTTTGAAATGAAATATTTATTCTGGTTTTGAAATATAATTACTTTAAATTGACCGCGGTGTTATAATAACGATTGGTAGTTGAAGAGACCAGGATCAGAAGTTGTCATATCTCTGCCAACCCCAAAAACCACTTTAACAAACGTGTACGCGATGGAGATTCAAGAATGAAGTAGGATGGTGGCGGCGTTTCCTTTGAGGTAAATACGTGGACCCAACTCCCTTGAGTTGGCATAAGGTGGCTAAAACAGGAGCGATCGACGGTTTAATTGAGGTAGCACCTTTGATCGGACACATCCCTTTGATATTATACTTTGACTTTTGGATTGATTCGGTGGCCACTTTTGATTTTTGATTTTGGGGGTGTTGTTCGAGGTGGGCGGTAGTAGCTGCTATGCGTTACCACCGACCCGGAATCGTAATTGATATATCTACCCCGACATTGCCTAGTTGTGTCGTGTCACCTACCCTATCGAGCCTTGTACGAGTTTGGTTTTCTCCCGTAGCCCATGGAGTATTTATGGTAGTCTCCTGATCTGGAGATGCGCTGATACTGGATGAACTACTGGGACTATTACGTGTTAAAGGCTATATGGGTAACCCCTTAATGCTAAGAAAAAAGTAAGTTTATTTTACTAATAGACACTATTATAATAGCGAAATATTACTACATAGTAAATAGTTTAACGGATCCTTAAGAGATGTGAATTTCGAGCATCTCTTGAGTTACTGCACTCACGTTAGACACTGGATAAGAGATGTCAAATCCCATAAACATCTCCGACGTCGTTACACTCATATTTATTTCAGTTGATTTAACTTACATAATTATTTTAGTTCTGACTCGAGTGTTTTGTCTTTTTAATTCGCTCCGGTCAGCCTGAGCATTTCAGGATTTGAAGACCTTACTTCTGGAGGACGAAGGCAAAGATTTTATTTCTATTATATATTATATATTAGTCAACTTCACACTGTATTCCGCTGCATCGATTATTATTTGTTGGTATGTGCAACTTTGATATGTATTGTATAAATATAATCAAATGTTTATAAAACAGCTTCATGAACCATATATTTGATTATTATATTTTATCGTTCCGCTGTAAGGTTTTATTTTGTTTTTTTCCTCCTCTACTTTTTCTTATTTATCCCATAACAATCCACCCTTCCGTATGGTTTGAATTGGCACGTGTGTCAATTTAAAACGTGCGAAAAGGCGGGATGTTACATCTGGTATCAGAGTTTTGGTTTAGCGATAAACCTTAGCTTTGTGGGGTTTGACTCTTTATTAATATGGTAGCAATACCCTATGATGAGTCACTGAGTGTATATATGAGAGAGCGTATTTGTTAGTGTTATAAAAAGGCTTTAATACTGTGTTAATCTATTCCATTTTGTATTTATAAATTCTGGTTGGTGCATGGGACGCTATGACATCAATAGGGATTTCTAAACACTTAATATGACAGACCGACATAATATTCGTTTTTATTATGGGTGGATGAAATAATTTTGCCTATTATAATTTTTATATATAAACTAAATGTTTTTAAGATTATATTTGGTTGTAATATATTGGTTGTTAGGTAATGAAATTTATAAATAATAGGTGAAATGAGATAGAAAATAAAATCAATGAAACTTGGAAATTTTAGAACTTATGTCCGGGATTTTGAAAAAACGCTTTCAAAGGATTTTGAAATATAATAATATTATTTAGAAGCATTTTCTGATATAAATATTTTAATATGAATTGAAAGAATTGTTTAAAGAAGTTTTGGAAAAGATACGAGTTTTATACTTCTCTCTTTGTCGCTGGAAAATAATTTCGGTGATGGCGGCCGCATCATTGATATTCATTTTCGAGTTTCGAAGTGGGATGGCCACTGTAGTAGTTTTACTACAGGATTTATTTTGATAAACAAATAAAAATTTCAAATTGTTTTAAATATAACTGGATATATATATTGTAAGTGTATACATCTATCTACTATTTTAGATAATTTGAAATTTAAACATGGTATTTAATTCTTAATTTTTCAATTAATTAATAGTTTCAATTATTGTAGTGAAATGGAAATTAATTAATAATTGGAGCTTTTAATTAAAATAAGGAATTTAATGCTAGGTTATGAATGAAATTAAAGGTAATTTGAAACTGTAACCTATAAAACAAAGAATAATATTATTGAACATTTAATTAATAAAAAGAATTGGAAAAACCTGTATAACTTACAATTACATTCTTAAAAGCATATAGGTATAACTTACCAAATGATAAAAGTTGCAATGTTAATAAGAAACTGTAATAGAATATTATACAAGTAAAAATTTGACATAGTGAAGGTATTCAATGAAATTCTTTAATAAATAAGAATTGGATTTGTAGTTGTTATTAATTTAAGTATAATGGAAATACTACTAATTAAATATAATTGAAGGCAGGTAATGTAAGTAAGAAATTTTAACTTACGTAAATAAGTTGAAGTTAATCATAAATAAAATGGTAAGAAATAAATGTAAAATTAAAGATAAATCGTTATATGAAAGAAAAGAAATCAAACAACTAATGTATGAAATGAAATTAATAATAAGTAAATTTGATTTGTTGGTTAGAATTGTTGTTTGTTTTGGGTTATGGTTGTTGGGTAAGGATACTTTAAAATTGTTTGGATAATGAATAATCTATTTAGTTTCATCTAAGACTATTGAGTAAATGATGCTTTAAGTAGTTTATTTTCCACTCTGTACAATTTAAGGCTGAACCCGAACAACTATTTTGTTTGTTTGTTATGGATGAAAGATTGATTTGTATGGATTCTATGTGATGGTTGTATGCCTTGTTGCAAGTGATTGTTGATTTTATTGAATTGTTTGTTTGTAGTTGAAATAACCTTAAATATTTCATTTTATATAATTATTAACCCTTTTAGATTATATAAGTGAAATGCAGGTTATGGAAGCAATTCCTACTGCTTTTGGTTCCATAAAATAAGCGTTAATTGCCCGACAAATAGGTACGTTTCTCGGATTACGGATTTATAGCGCTATTATATTATTTTTCCCGAGTTGGGATATATATATATTATTTTGGAAAATATTTGTTGTACATTGTTATATTAATATTATATTTTCTCCCGAGCCTCTCCGTACAAAGGTGACTTTGCCAAAATTTTCCATAAATTTTGGACTAAGAAATTTTTTGAAAATATTTTCCAAACTTTATTGATTTAAGTATAAAAAGATTTAATGGTTATAAATTTGTATATTTTATCTAAATTAATTAATTTTTTAAATTTAATTATTTATAAAGTTAATGTTTTGAATAAGATATATTGATTTCTTAACTCTTCTTTTCCCTTCTTTTTCCTTTTCGGGGACGAAAAGTTTTGAGTGGGGGAGAGTGTAACGACCCATAATTTTTTAATAATTTAAAAATTGTTAATTTAATGAGATTTTGGAATTTAATATTGAATAAATAAAAATCGGTAAATATTAATAAGGGTTGTAATAATGAAAATTAACTAAGAGAAAAGTAACAAGGCCAATTAAAGTTAATAATGAATGAATGGAAGGAAATTCCAAATTTACGAAATTAAATTTGAATGTTAAGACTTAGTTATAAGTGCCAATTTAAGTAAATAAATGTCAATTTGGGTAATAATTGGAATAACGTAAATTTTATTCAGTGTTATGATAATTAGTCCAATAGAACATAAACTTAAGTGTAAATTTAAGGAACGAAATAAAGATGTATTAATGTAATTACTTAATTAGCTAATGGAACAATAATAATATAATAATGATAATTAAATAAAAGCAGAAGTATTTATGAATTGTAACGAAAGGTGTTAATGTAATAATGAAATAAATGGAATATAGTATAAACAAATGAAATCAGTGTATTAATGGGTGCAATAATA
The DNA here is from genome assembly GCA_030765085.1 of Allium cepa. Lineage (NCBI taxonomy): Eukaryota > Viridiplantae > Streptophyta > Magnoliopsida > Asparagales > Amaryllidaceae > Allium > Allium cepa. The sequence goes on along the minus strand of CM060941.1, from coordinate 291,274,559 downwards.
TATTGATTTAGTTGTAACTGAATGTAAATTATGCAATTATGTTAATGTAAGTTAATGAATAATTTATTTAGCGCAATCCAAATTAATTGAAATAACTATAAGGTCATAATTTTTGGTATCTAGTAAATTTGGAAAATAAATCTCAATAAATGTAAAAAAGTATTGAAATGTATATTGTTTCCATAGGATAATATAAAGAAACGAAAACTTGCGACCTATGCTTGGAATAATGACCAAAATAAGTGAAACAGGGATAACTTAAGTATTTGATTAATTAATGAAATAATACAGTGTTAATGACAATTAATCAAAATTTGTGTATATGTGGAATTTTAACCTGTGATTGTTAAGTAATAAACTTATAAATGCAAGTAAAGGAAAATAGGTAACAATCTATATATGTTATTTATTTTATTTAGTATGTTAAATAAAATTTGGAAATCAAATTTGCAATTAAGGGGAAATTTAGTAGTACGTTTATTGGAAATTAATTTTAATAAATGTCACACTTACGTGAGGAGTAATACGATGTTTGGAAGTTGTAATTTAGAGGATATTAAGAATTAGGAATTGAATTTTTAATCAATTGCAATAACAATAAAGAAAATGTTACAGAGGAAATTATTAATTAATTGAATGAAATTTAAATCAGCGGAAATAATGTAGCTGTATACTTAGCGACAAATTGAATATATGAAGACAAAATGTTAACATTGAATTAAACTAAGGAATATTTGTAAGTAACGTTAAGGTTATTCATATTGGACAATTTGTTGAGTTATAAGGATCGAGAATAAAACTTTATTAATTTATTGGAATTTAAATTTTAAATAAAAGGATTAATTGCAATTAAATGAATTAAATATTTAAAATGGGAATTTAGTTGAAATGTGAGGATATTAATGTAATGAATTTTGAATCCGTCGTTAGTCTCATCTGATTGATAATAATGAATCGAATAATAAATGAAAAGTAAACTCAATTGAAATTTTTGGAAATTAAATTTATAATTTTCGAATTTAATGAAATTGAGGTTAATATCGAAATTTATAAATTTATCAACTCTAATTTGACAGTTAAATTGGTTTATGTCATTGTAAATGATTAGAAAATTTGAAATGATAAGAATTGGTAATTATCGAATTGAAATTGAAATTTGATTATACTGACTAAATTTTATATATTTAATTAATATAAAAATAGCCATTTTGGCCACTGACTCGGATTTCGACGAAACTTGTTTCATCGAATCCGTAACAGTGAATTATTGTAGTATTTCATGTTTCGTAGCGATCGGGCTTGTCGTTTGATCGTACGGACTCGAAATGCCTTGAAATCGATTTAATTGAAGTCAATTGAAATCAATTTAAAAAATATTGATTTGAGCATAACTTCTTCATACGATGGAATTTGGACTTGAAACTTGTTCCATCGCATTTAAAATATTTAGAAACATCTATTTTGATATATGGGTGGAACCTATTTCATTCCGGAGTCGAAACGGGCATTTTGGGCCACCTTGTCGTTAGCACGTATATTCAACCCGATCCATCTATTCTATTTTCAAGCTGTCTATAAATACCCTTCTATAAACCATAGCAGCATCTATTCCTCATTTCTATGCGCACTGGAACTGCTGTGCTCCTCTTTCTCAATGGCTGTAAATCCTAATCTACCCAATTCAAATTTCAATCCAAAGCTAAAATTTTAAACCCCTCAGAAAAATTTGAAAAAAATATATGTTGAATCTCTCGACAAGCATAATTCAATGATGTAATTCATTTTTGGATTTGAGTCACTGGTTGTCCTGAAATCACAAATGAATGTTCGACCGTTCATCACCATTCGATGAACCACGGCTGATCGTCAAATCACCAATACCGTTGGGTAGAGATCACAGAAGGGAGTGCATCCATGCGATATTTGCGGCGAGTTAATGGCTAGATTGGCGCCAATAATTCAATTAGCGTTTAACTTCCCTTGCGGCGGCCGCGTTTTATCGAGCGAGGGGGGGGGGGGATGTTGATGGAGTTCGTCGTCACCTTGGGGAGGCTGAGGAGGCGCGGTGATGTCTTGGTGTGATATCCCGGAAATTTTAGCAATATCAATTTAATAATCTATATTTAAAATTAAATTGATTTGATAAAATTTTAATAAAAATTTACTTGATTAAATAATCCAATTAAATAAATGTGTAATTTATGAATTTTATCTTTTTAAAAGCTAATAATTGTTTTCCTATTTATAATGTATGTATATATATTTATATATATATTGCGAATGGATAAGTTTGATTTGAAGTTAAATAAAGAAATAAAATCTTGTTTTTAAAATTCTAATATTCATTTTGATAATTTGAAGATTATTATTTTATTTAATAAATGACTAATTGTTTAAAATACTTAAAGTAATTGTTTTAAATTGTATAATTGTATTTTAAATATAGTTTAAATTTTAATAAGATAAATAAAGGTTTATTTTATTTCTTTTTAAATATAGCTTAATAATTATAATTTGGAATTATATGAAAATTTAAGATACTTTTTATATATTAAACATTAATTCTTTTAATTAAGATAAATAAGACAAGTAACTTATGATTTCTTTTATAAATGATTTAAAATTGATAAATGAGTTATTTTCAAATAATAAATGTATAAATATAAATATAGATAAGATTTTTAAAAGACAATGTTATTATTTTAAAATTAAAATAGGTTGATAAATTAGTTTTAAGTGAATTTTAATGTATAAATAACATTTGAATTTGATTTAATTTTGAGATTCAAATGAATAAATATATGTAGATCTTGTAAATAAGTTTTCACTTTTATGTATATTGTTTTACTTCAATAAAAAGAAATACCATATCCATTCATTTATGTAAACTACTTTATATGTATTTAAATAAAGGAAGAGGATTTTATTTATCTTTAAATTAAAAATAATAAGTAACGTAAGTATAAAACAAATGTTAACATTTTAATCAATTAATGAGACAAGTGTAAACAATTAAACTACTTAATTTGACACGTGTTAAAGATTTTAACAAGTGTCCTTTTTATTTTGATTTTCTTTTAATTTTTAAACAAATCATTTATACACTTATAAAACATGTTTTTTCTTCACCCCCATTTTTTTTCTAATGTTCATTTTCTTCTAAGAAAAGAAAAATCTCAGCTGAAACAAATTTGTTTCAGAAAACTCTCAAACCTGAAATCAAATCAATATCTTATATTTCTTTTTCAAAATCAAAGCCTGCACTGAAAATTCATTCAAAAGCAAATTGGAAGTCTCTGCATTATTTGAAACTGGAATCTGTGATTCAAGTTTAAATTCAAAGATCTGTTTTTTTTTTAAAACCAAAATCTGAAGTCCTCTTCATATTCATCAACTTGAATATCATTCTGCAACCACAAAACTCCATATACATGAAACTACAAGTTTTCAAATTCAAGCATTTTCAAATGAAATCTGGGTTTTTGCCTTCTGCATTCTGGAAATCAAAAATAAAGCATATGTCTGCATGCAAGTTTCTAACAACAAGTTCAAGTTACAAAAAGCATGCATGAAAATTTAAATGCAAAGCAATTCAAGTTTTTATCAATGGCTTTTCAGAAAATTTGTGCTCTGTCTTTCAAAAATCCCAGGTGAGTAACTTCACTAATTTAAAAATAATAAGTATTTTCCGTTGCATGTTTTCTTTTCGCTTGAAATAAAGTAAGTTTTTGTGAATATTTATTGATGAAAGTTCTGTGAAATTTGGATATGTATGTTTGTGATGACCGTAAACTTTTTGTTACTAGTTTCTTTAAAAAAAAAGAATCCTCTTGCTTAGTTAAAATATTTTGTTAATGTTTAGATTATGTAATAACTATGTTAATTAGACCATAGTTTAGTTTAGAAAACTTATTAAGTAAAAACAAAATTGGTGAATTACTCTGTAAAACTTGAAACATCAGAGTATGATTAATAAACTTGAAAACTCAAACATTATAAATTTTAAATGCAGTATTGTAAACTTGAAAACTTAAACAAAATAATGATTTTTAAAACTAAAATCATATTGTTTAGTTACGATTTGGAAGTGCAGTACTCTTTTGAACAAAAAATGGGTTTTTAGCAAACTCTGGTGATCGAGTTGATTTAAGTGTTTGGGATTCTTGGTAATGGTAGAGCAGTGATTAGGGGATGTGGCAAAAATGTCAGGAAGATGAATAGGGCTTGGTGGAGGCGATGGTAGGTTGGCGAAGTTTGTAAACCTAGTTTTGTTCGGTCTGGTAATTTTGATCACATCGCTCATTCTAGTGGATCGAGTGTATCAGGATTCATGGTATTGGTAGAAGGAGCGTTGATGTAGACAAGGCTGGAGTTGCAATTGACAAGGTGGCCGGAGGAGGGAGAAATGAGGGTTTTTTTTCCAGGTTGGTGGTGATGTTCCAATGCTGTTGTCAGGTTTGAATGGAGGAGGGGAAACTCGATTGCGATTTCGAAGGGGAGGTGAGTTTGTGATGGTCGTGATGGGTTCGAGGGATGAACGTCGTCTTGCTCGAAGTTTTGGTGGTGGCCGGAGGTGGCCAAGACCACCATGCATATGCAAGGTGCAAGAAGTGTGTCAGGTGTTTTGTTGGGTTTTGTAGTGTAGTTTGCACTCGGGTCAATACTCGAGTAATTCAAGGAATTGCTCGTAGTATTGAAGGGGTTTACCCGAAGTAATATAAGAGGGAGCTCGGGTTTATTTTCTGAGTTTATAGGTTTTTGAAAACCTGTATTTTCAATCCATAAACCTGTTTTAAGAATCTGAATGCAGGTTTGGACAGAATTTAAATCTAAATTTAATGTATGAATTCAAAAGGAGGTTTGAATTCCAGGTTTGAAAATTTAATTTAAACCTTTTAAATTAAAATGTTTTAAACACCTATCAAAGGGTTTAAATATCTGAAATTTAAAATAAAGCATTGAAATAAAATAGAAGATTTAAAAACAAGTTTAAATCTGGAAATATGTTTCAGATTTGAATCATGCTTTTGAAAATAAAAGTAGTTTTTAAAATTTTGAAATGTTTAAAAAGCTTTAAATTGTTGAAACATATTCTAAATATAATTTGAATCTTAAAATTTGATATGGGTGTAAATTTCTTTTATAAGGAAATCTTTAGCATAGTTTTTTAAAGGATTTTAAAATGTTTTAAAAACTTTGTTAAGTTAAGTTTGATTTCTTTTTAAATTTTAAATTTAAAATGTAATTTGAAAACAATTTTAAGTTAAATTGTTTTAAGTTACTTTGTTAATGATAAAGTAATCATTAATAAGTAATGTTTTATTTTAAAGTAAATTAAAAATTTAATGATTTTTGTTTCATTAAATTAGTAAGGTAATTTAAATAATTTAATTAATTAATTTGTTTAATTAATTAAGGATTTGAAATAAATTAATTAAGATTAATTAAATTTGTAATTAATATTAATCAATTTAAGTTAATTACTTAAGAAAAGTAATTAAAAGAATTAATAATAAGTTAATGAAGGTCATTAACTTGTGATTATTTATTTATTTATGTAATTAATTTTGATAATTAATTGGATTAATTAATTTAAATAATCAATTATGAAATTTAATTAAGTATGAATTACTTTATGGAAATAATTAAAGATATTAATTACTCATTGTAATTAATTTATTGATTGGATTAGTTTAATTAATTTAGAATAGTCTTTAGATGGGTTGATGAGTAATCAGTGAAAAATAATTACTTAGAGAAGTACTTAAGTTAAGTAAATATCTGGAGATAATTAATTGAAGTATGACATTTTGGAATTAACTACTTTGTGTAATTAATAATGAGGATAATTACCTTGTGAAATGATTAATAATTAATTACTTGATGTAATTAATTTAAGCATTTATTAATTAAGTTATTTGAAATAATTGAGTAATGTAATTAATTAAGAGTAATTAATTACTAATGAGATTAATCAAGGATGATTAATAAATATAATTAATTATTAAATGTAATTAATTTAGAAGTAATTAAGGAAGTACTTAAGGGTAGTAAATTACTAAATGTAATTAATCAAGAATGATTAATAATTGTGGTTTAATTAAGGTTAATTACTTAATGTAATTAATTTAAATAAGTAATTATTTTAAATTTAATTAAGGATCATTAATTAATATGATTAATGATGTAATTAAGGATTAATTAATTAGGATTAGTTAATTAATGATAAGTGATTAAGGTAGTAATTAATTAATGTAATTAATTAAGGACTAATGTAATTAATTATAATTAATTAATTAATGAAGTAATTAAAGGTTAATTACTAATTTTGGCTTAGGATAATTAATTTATGAAATTAATTAAAGAATAATTACTTGAATGTAATTACAGGATAATTAATCAAGGGAGATTAATTAAGGTGATTAATTTGAGGATAATTATTTAGTTGATTGATAATCAATTAATGGTTAAGTAAGCAAGATTTAAATTGAGGAAGTAATTAATTTAATTCATTTTAAATTAATTTAAGATAGGTAATTAATTTAATTCACTTTAAATTAATTAGAGATAGAAGTAAATAATTTAATTCATTTTAAATTAATTATAGATGGTGTGATTATAGATCCTTGCTTATGAATGGATGATATGGTTTACCCTGAATAGTTTGAATCTCAGACATGAGATAAATAGTATTGTGTGTTATGGATGCATTGGTTGCATTGTGATGATGATATTAGTATCTATTGACAATGATAATATAGATTGTCAATTTGTGATGATTACCTGTTTATGATAATATTGATTATCTATTATGATGATGTGAATTATCTATCTGTGTGTATATAGATAATTAGAATTGAATTGTTTTAAACTTAAAACAACTTGGACCTAAAAGACACGCTTTGGATTTCGATGAGACCGGGATCGGGTTTCCATATTTGGAATCCGAATACCACATCGATTCCAATTAAACGTTAGGTCGTTAATCCAAGTGGAGCAAGTGAAGACTCGAGGTGTAAGGGCTATACGTCAATATAACTCTGTGGGTGATTCCGTAATGAGTTTGACGGAATAGTGCTTATAGATTCGAGATGGTGAATCAGAATGCAAGGGCTATGGTCGTTGACTCTGAGGGTGATTCCAATAATGAGTGCAACGAGATAGTGCCTTCGGTTTCGTTCGAACCCGGAACGAACTTGTATGGATTGAATGCTTTCAGAACATCGTCAGGGGGACGATGAGCATTCTAAGTGATATGTCCTATAAAGGTAATCGTAGCCTCAAGCCTCATCAACCGGAAATGGCTAAAACAGGGGAGGTGCAGCAAGGCTTCGTGGGTAGCTCCTACTGGAGAGCAAGATTGATCCCTGTCTAGAGGTCCCTTTTTATTTCGGCTGTGTGGGCGGTTGGTCGCGACAACTGCCGGGGTTGTCTTGTTCGGAACTGTTCAGTAAGGAACGGGTCCGGCCTTGTGTTGCAGGGGAGTAAGGGTGGCTCCTTGGTACGGTGATCTAGGCCACGTACTGTAACGGGCGGTACCCCAGTAGCCCTGCCATTGTATGGAATCCAAAATCCAATAAGTGCCAACGGTTTTGATTGTATTACCCACTTTTGTGGCTAGCAGCTGGAATTTAATAAATGTAACAATTTCGGCTATTTCATATTTATTTGAAAACCCTAGACACTATTATAATATCATCGGATTTCCTATCAAATGTTTTGGTTAGCGTAAGGTAAAAACTTTTCCATGTTTATGTGTGGGAAGTCTTACGTGATACCTTTCTTTTCAAAAGGTTTTTGAAAGTTAAGCAACTTTAACCTGTTACTCACACCAGACCCATGTCTGACCCGGAGTTTATTTTTGTTTTCCATAAACTCTTGGGTACTCAAATTTTTACGAGTAGCCAAGGGATTCAGGTTAGGACTCAGGTTAGCTTTGACGAATTGTGGAGGAACAATGGAGCATGAGGCTTCTGCATGTAGATATATATAGTTTTCCGCTGTGTGTTTTCTCTGAGTTGTTTCCTGTACTGATTGAGTTGTAATAACTAGACAAGTGTTTATAACTGTCTAGTATGTGATGTATAATCTGTGTAACTCTGATAGTTGTTGTATACTATGTAATACTTATGTTATTAATATAATTTATTCGTTCCGCTGTTTAGATTTTGATGTGTTGTTTCTTCTTTCTTCTCTTCTTTCTTTTTCTATCCCTTTCTTTCTTATTAGCGATGCGACTTCCTGGAGTTTGGAAGTTGGGTCGTGACAGTGGTATCAGAGCATTAGGTTGAGTGAATACCTCGGCTCTGGAGTGGTGTCTATCTTGAGAGAGCGTATTTGTAGTTTTGATATATATATATATATATATATATATATATATTATTTCTACCTATCTATTGGGTTACGTGTTCAGGTTTTCCAATATAGGTTATAAAGGTAGATAAGGTAGTGGAGTGAGTAACACGATTACTACCATTGGTTGGAGTTTGAATGTTTGAGGTTGGAAGTGTATTTGTCGAGACTGTAGACCTAATACCGTCTCGAGTGAGTTGTGCAGAGTGTAGAGATTTCATCGATCTCTGAAGGTAACCTGTTAAGGTTTAGAGTTCATCTTTGAAGATGGATAAGATGAGTTTGGATCTGTCGTTTTGGCAGAAGCGTGTGATGGTATTTTGATACATCGGGAAGTCGTAGCTGCGTGATGAGATGCAGTAAATATGGATATTTCCAAAGATGTTTTCTTTGGAACAAGTTTTAGGAAGTGTGTCTACTTCAGTGTTGTAGCTGAGTTCAGCAGGATGCGGTAGTTGGCTTTGAGGTCCGAGTTTCTCGAAGAACTTCAGCTAAGGAAGCCTTTGGCATTGGTGTCAGCAGTGTAGCTAGGGGTGTCTGTGTTGGCAGAAGTTGACTGGCTGAGTAGTTTCCGAAGAAGGAGTTCAGAAGCAGCAGAGTGGACCCAATACTTTATTGGATTGGCTAATTAAGAGTAAGCTGTTCTGTTTGGTAAAGAGAGAACAGTTTTGTTTGGGAATTGGTCTATATTGATTGCAAAAGTGACTTGCGATAGTTTGAGTGTTCTTTTGAGGCTTTGAAGAATTTTTGGTTGTCTTCTGAGAAGTCGGAAGTTTGTCCACTTTTGAAGATTGAGTTTTCTTATTGTCTGGATTTCAGGAGGGCTACCGGTGGATTACCTAGTAGAAGGATGGTTTCTCGAGATAGGTTTGGTGAGGCAGCTCAGGATTGGTAGAACTTCTGAGTTTTCTTTGGATATGTTGAGCCATATTTCTGGGAAGTGATGTCCAGTTTGTGCTCATATTCTTCATCAGCAGTGTCTTCTGTGCCAGATCAGAGTTGTGCAGCGGAAGCAGTTTGGGAACATTTCTGTTTTGTCTTTTCCGGATAGAAGAAGTAAGTTAGTTCTTCTGATGTTTGAAGAGTAGAGTTGGTGATCTTAGTCTTGGTTGATCTTGAGAAGATCGTTGTGTTGGGTTGCATTTGGTCTAGATTGTTTCTATAGGAATCAGCAAGAGTTGAGTTGATCAGTTTGGATTTAGGCAGCCCGGGATCGTCAGAAGAGTTTTGGAGATAAGAGACGAAGGAATTTGAATTCCGGAGTCGGAGTTTTGTTTTGGATCTCTTCTGTGTTTTGGTTGGATTGGTGTTTGGTTTTCAAGAATTGAATTGCCAGTTTGGATAACTGGGATTCGATGAGATTCACGTATCTCTGATGGTGTACGTGTATGAGTTATCTCTGGAAATGGAACCAGCTATTCAAGAAGGTTTAGTGGTTGAGTCAGACTCGTCTGTTGTCTGATAGCTTGTCTAGTTCTATTGATCTAGATGAGTAGAAGCTCTGTAGCTTCGTAGTTTAGATTGTTTGGGTTATATAAGGCGAGTATCCCGGTATATATATATATATATATATATATATATATATATATATACATACTTGGGGAAACTCGTGGAAGATTTTATCCAGAATTTTGACTGGATAATTAAATTTGTTTGATTAGATAAATTAGTTGCTATGGTTGTTAGCATATGATTGATATATGCATGTGTTTAAAATTTAAAATCTTAAATGAGATTATTAAATTACCGTTGCTTTTAAATTTCGGGGACGAAATTCTTTTAAGGGGGGAGGAATGTGATATCCCAGAAATTTTAGCAATATCAATTTAATAATCTATATTTAAAATTAAATTGATTTGATAAAATTTTAATAAAAATTTACTTGATTAAATAATCCAATTAAATAAATGTGTAATTTATGAATTTTATCTTTTAAAAGCTAATAATTGTTTTCCTATTTATAATGTATGTATATATATTTATATATATATATATATATTGTGAATGGATAAGTTTGATTTGAAGTTAAATAAACAAATAAAATCTTGTTTTTAAAATTCTAATATTCATTTTGATAATTTGAAGATTATTATTTTATTTAATAAATAACTAATTGTTTAAAATACTTAAAGTAATTGTTTTAAATTGTATAATTGTATTTTAAATATAGTTTAAATTTTAATAAGATAAATAAAGGTTTATTTTATTTCTTTTTAAATATAGCTTAATAATTATAATTTGGAATTATATGAAAATTTAAGATACTTTTTATATATTAAACATTAATTCTTTTAATTAAGATAAATAAGGCAAGTAATTTATGATTTCTTTTATAAATGATTTAAAATTGATAAATGAGTTATTTTCAAATAATAAATGTATAAATATAAATATAGATAAGATTTTTAAAAGACAATGTTATTATTTTAAAATTAAAATAGGTTGATAAATTAGTTTTAAGTGGAATTTTAATGTATAAATAACATTTGAATTTGATTTAATTTTGAGATTCAAATGAATAAATATATGTAGATCTTGTAAATAAGTTTTCACTTTTATGTAGATTGTTTTACTTCAATAAAAAGAAATACCATATCCATTCATTTATGTAAACTACTTTATATGTATTTAAATAAAGGAAGAGGATTTTATTTATCTCTAAATTAAAAATAACAAGTAACATAAGTATAAAACAAATGTTAACATTTTAATCAATTAATGAGACAAGTGTAAACAATTAAACTACTTAATTTGACACGTGTTGAAGATTTTAACAAGTGTCCTTTTTATTTTTATTTTCTTTTAATTTTTAAATAAATCATTTATACACTTATAAAACATGTTTTTTCTTCACCCTCATTTTTTTTCTAATGTTCATTTTCTTCTAAGAAAAGAAAAATCTCAGCTGAAACAAATTTGTTTCAGAAAACTCTCAAACCTGAAATTAAAACTGAAATCAAATCAATATCTTATATTTCTTTTTCAAAATCAAAGCCTGCACTGAAAATTCATTCAAAAGCAAATTGGAAGCCTCTGCATTATTTGAAACTGGAATATGTGATTCAAGTTTAAATTCAAAGATCTGGAAATTGTTTTTTTAAAACCAAAATCTGAAGTCCTCTTCATATTCATCAACTTGAATATCATTCTGCAACCACAAAACTCCAAATACATGCAACTGCAAGTTTTCAAATTCAAGCATTTTCAAATGAAATCTGGGTTTTTGCCTTCTGCATTCTGGAAATCAAAAATAAAGCATATGTCTACATGCAAGTTTCTAACAGCAAGTTCAAGTTACAAAAAGCATGCATGCAAATTTAAATGCAAAGCAATTTAAGTTTTTATCAAAGGCTTTTCAAAAAATTTGTGCTTTGTCTTTCAAAAATCCTAGATGAGTAGCTTCACTAATTTAAAAATAATAAGTATTTTCTGTTGCATGTTTTCTTTTCCCTTGAAATAAGTAAGTTTGTGTGAATATTTATTGATGAAAGTTCTGTGCAAATTTGGATATGTATGTATGTGATGAATGTAAACTTTTTGTTACTAGTTTCTTTAAAAAAAAAAGAATCCTCTTTATTAGTTAAAATATTTTGTTAATGTTTAGATTATGTAATAACTATGTTAATTAGACCATAGTTTAGTTTAGAAAACTTATTAAGTAAAAACAAAATTGGTGAATTACTCTGTAAAACTTGAAACATCGGAGTATGATTAATAAACTTGAAAACTCAAACATTATAAATTTTAAATGCAGTATTGTAAACTGAAAACTTAAACAAAATAATGATTTTTAAAACTAGAATCATATTGTTTAGTTAGGATTTGGAAGTGCAGTATTCTTTTGAACATAAATTGGGTTTTTAGCAAACTCTGGTGATCAAGTTGATTTAAGTGTTTGGGATTCTTGGTGATGGTAGAGCAGTAATCAGGGGATGTGGCAAAAATGTCAGGAAGATGAATAGGGCTTGGTGGAGGTGATGAGAGGTTGGCGAAGTTTGTAAACCAAGTTTTGTTCGTTCTGGTAATATTGATCACATCGCTCATTCTAGTGGATCGAGTGTATCAGGATTCATGGTATTGGTAGAAGGAGCGTTGATGTAGACAAGGCCGGAGTTGCAATTGACAAGGTGGCCGGAGGAGGGAGAAATGAGGTTTTTTTTTCCAGGTTGGTGGTGATGTTCCAATGCTGTTGTCAGGTTTGAATGGAGGAGGGGAAACTCGATTGCGATTTCGAAGGGGAGGTGAGTTATTGATGGTCGTGATGGGTTCCAGGGATGAACGTCGTCTTGCTCGAAGTTTTGGTGGTGGCCGGAGGTGGCCAAGACCACCGTGCATATACACGGTGCAAGAAGTGTGTCAGGTGTTTTGTTGGGTTTTGCAGTGTAGTTTGCACTCGTGTCAATACTCGAGTAATTCAAGGAATTGCTCGATGTATTGAAGGGGTTTACCCGAAGTAATATAAGAGGGAGCTCGGGTTTATTTTATGAGTTTATAGATTTTTAAAAACCTGTATTTTCAATCCATAAACCTGTTTTAAGAATCTGAATGCAGGTTTAGACAGAATTTAAATCTAAATTTAATGTATGAATTCAAAAGGAGGTTTGAATTCCAGGTTTGAAAATTTAATTTAAACCTTTTAAATTAAAATGTTTTAAACATCTATCAAAGGGTTTAAATATCTGAAATTTAAAATAAAGCATTGAAATAAAATAGAAGATTTAAAAACAAGTTTAAATCTGGAAATATGATTCAGATTTGAATCATGTTTTTGAAAATAAAAGTAGTTTTTAAAATTTTGAAATGTTTAAAAAGCTTTAAATTGTTGAAACATATTCTAAATATAATTTGAATCTTAAAATTTAATATGGGTGTAAATTTCTTTTATAAGGAAATCTTTAGCATAGTTTTTTAAAGGATTTTAACATGTTTTTAAAACTTTGTTAAGTTAAGTTTGACTTCTTTCTAAATTTTAAATTTAAAATGTAATTTGAAAATAATTTTAAGTTAAATTGTTTTAAGTTACTTTGTTAATGATAAAGTAATCATTAATAAGTAATGTTTTATTTTAAAGTAAATTAAAAATTTAATGATTTTTGTTTCATTAAATTAGTAAGGTAATTTAAATAATTTAATTAGTTAATTTGTTTAATTAATCAAGGATTTGAAATAAATTAATTAAGATTAATTAAATTTGTAATTAATATTAATTAATTTAAGTTAATTACTTAAGAAAAGTAATTAAAAGAATTACTAATAAGTTAATGAAGGTCATTAACTTGTGATTATTTATTTATTTATGTAATTAATTTTGATAATTAATTGGATTAATTAATTTAAATAATCAATTATGAAATTTAATTAAGTATGAATTACTTTATGGAAATAATTAAAGATATTAATTACTCATTGTAATTAATTTATTAATTGGATTAGTTTCAATTAATTAATTAAGTTTAATTAATTTAGAATAGTCCTTAGATGGGTTGATGAGTAATCAGTGAAAAATAATTACTTAGAGAAGTAATTAAGTTAAGTAAATATCTGGAGATAATTAATTGAAGTATGAAATTTTTGAATTAACTACTTTGTGTAATTAATAATGAGGATAATTACCTTGTGAAATGATTAATAATTAATTACTTAATGTAATTAATTTAAGCATTTATTAATTAAGTTATTTGAAATAATTGAGTAATGTAATTAATTAAGAGTAATTAATTACTAATGAGATTAATCAAGGATGATTAATAAATATAATTAATTATTAAATGTAATTAATTTAGAAGTAATTAAGGAAGTACTTAAGGGTAGTTAATTACTAAATGTAATTAATCAAGAATGGTTAATAATTGTGGTTTAATTAAGGTTAATTACTTAATGTAATTAATTTAAATAAGTAATTATTTTGAATTTAATTAAGGATCATTAATTAATATGATTAATGATGTAATTAAGGATTAATTAATTAGGATTAATTAATCAATGATAAGTGATTAAGGTAGTAATTAATTAATGTAATTAATTAAGGACTAATGTAATTAATTATAATTAATTAATGAAGTAATTAAAGGTTAATTACTAATTTTGGCTTAGGATAATTAATTTATGAAATTAATTAAAGAATAATTACTTGAATGTAATTAAGGATAATTAATCTAGGGAGATTAATTAAGGTGATTAATTTGAGGATAATTATTTAGTTGATTGATAATCAATTAATGGTTAAGTAAGCAAGATTTAAAATGAGGAAGTAATTAATTTAATTCATTTTAAATTAATTTAAGATAGGTAATTAATTTAATTCACTTTAAATTAATTAGAGATAGAAGTAATTAATTTAATTCATTTTAAATTAATTATAGATGGTGTGATTATAGATCCTTGCTTATGAATGGATGATATGGTTTACCCTGAATAGTTTGAATCTCAGACATGAGATAAATAATATTGTGTGTTATGGATGCATTGGTTGCATTGTGATGATGATATTAGTATCTATTGACAATGATAATATAGATTGTCAATTTGTGATGATTACCTGTTTATGATAATATTGATTATCTATTATGATGATGTGAATTATCTATCTGTGTGTATATAGATAATTAGAATTGAATTGTTTTAAACTTAAAACAACTTGGACCTGAAAGACACGCTTTGGATTTCGATGAGACCGGGTTCGGGTTTCCATATTTGGAATCCGAATACCACATCGATTCCAATTAAACGTTAGGTCGTTAATCCAAGTGGAGCAAGTGAAGACTCGAGGTGTAAGGGCTATACGTCAGTATAACTCTGTGGGTGATTCCGTAATGAGTTTGACAGAATAGTGCTTATAGATTCGAGATGGTGAATCAGAATGCAAGGGCTATGGTCGTTGACTCTGAGGGTGATTCCAATAATGAGTGCAACGAGATAGTGCCTTCGGTTTCATTCGAACCTGGAACGAATTTGTATGGATTGAATGCTTTCAGAACATCGTCAGGTGGACGATGAGCATTCTAAGTGATATGTCCTATAAAGGTAATCGTAGCCTCAAGCCTCATCAAATGGGAATGGCTAAAACAGGGGAGGTGCAGCAAGGCTTCGTGGGTAGCTTCCATTGGAGAGCAAGATTGATCCCTGTCTAGAGGTCCCTTTTTATTTTGGCTGTGTGGGCGGTTGGTCGCGACAACTGCCGGGGTTGTCTTGTTCGGAACTGTTCAGTAAGGAACGGGTCCGGCCTTGTGTTGTAGGGGAGTTAGGGTGGCTCCTCGGTACGGTGATCTAGGCCACGTACTGTGACGGGCGGTACCCCAGTAGCCCTGCCATTGTATGGAATCCAAAATCCAATAAGTCCCAACGGTTTTGATTGTATTACCCACTTTTGTGGCTAGTAGCTGGAATTTAATAAATGTAACAATTTCGGCTATTTCATATTTATTTGAAAACCCTAGACACTATTATAATATCATCAGATTTCCTATCAATTGTTTTGGTCAGCGTAAGGTAAATTTTTTTCCATGTTTATGTGTGGGAAGTCTTACGTGATACCTTTTTTTTCAAAAGGTTTTTGAAAGTTAAGCAACTTTAACCTTTTACTCACACCAGACCCATATCTGACCCGGAGTTTATTTTTGTTTTCCATAAACTCTTGGGTACTCAAATTTTT
Source organism: Allium cepa (assembly GCA_030765085.1). Lineage (NCBI taxonomy): Eukaryota > Viridiplantae > Streptophyta > Magnoliopsida > Asparagales > Amaryllidaceae > Allium > Allium cepa. The sequence continues at coordinate 291,258,556 of CM060941.1, read as the reverse complement.
ACGAGTAGCCAAGGGATTCAGGTTAGGACTCAGGTAAGCTTTGACGAATTGTGGAGGAGCAATGGAGCAGGAGGCTTCTGCGTGTAGATATATATAGTTTTCCGCTGTGTGTTTTCTCTGAGTTGTTTCCTGTACTGATTGAGTTGTAATAACTAGACAGGTGTTTATAACTGTCTAGTATGTGATGTATAATCTGTGTAACTCTGATAGTTGTTGTATACTATGTAATACTTATGTTACTAATATAATTTATTCAGTCCGCTGTTTAGATTCTGATGTGTTGTTTCTTCTTTCTTCTCTTCTTTCTTTTTCTATCCCTTTCTTTCTTATTAGCGATGCGACTTCCTGGAGTTTGGAAGTTGGGTCGTGACACTTGGAGTGGCGCGAGACAGGATGGACGAAAATTCAAAGTTGATCGTTGGCGGCTCGAATGGCGTTAGGATTTCGAACAATTTGGGTTCGCATGTTTTCTGTTGAAGCCGCGTGTTAGGGATATGACATGGCAAATATTTGAGGCAAGATATTTATTTTGTTTTAAATTTTAATATTGTTTTAAACAATTTAATCGCTATAACTTTTACATACGAACTCCGTTTCACACGTGTTTTTTTGTTAGGATCGTAATAAAATTCCACACATTTTGACGCTAGTTTTGAAGAATTTGAAGACTGTCAAATTTTTGGGTTTAAATTGAATTTAAATTCAATTTAAAATCAAAAGGTGAGTGTTTTAACCCACTCACGACTTCTAAAATTTCTTATGTTTGTTAAATTAATTTTTGATGTGATTTAAAATTTATCTATGATTGTTTGGCGTATTTTAATCCTTCTCTCAATTAAATTGCATTTATTTAATTAAATTGTTATTTAATTATTCATTGCATATAAACTTCCAGTTAGATTGTATTTATTTATTATCGAATATAAACTGCCAGTTAAATAGTTATTTAATTTAGCATTGAATATAAATTGCTAGTTAATACCTGTTGTTTATTAACCGTTCTATATTGATGCTATTGTTTGAATTGGATGATGATTGTGATAAATGGTTGATGGTTGATATTGGATGAATGGATGTTGTATTTCATATTGTTACAAACTGCAAGTTATTATGAATTTTCATTTCATTCGGGATTACGGTTTGAAATGATATATAACCGTAATTTTTATTTTTAATTACGGATTGAAATGATAAATATCCGTATCACTTGACCATAGGATAGAAAATTATATACAGGCACTGCGGTCTATATATAAAAATATTTTGAAAGGATTTCTATGGTTTTGCAAAGAAAATATGGTTTATGAAATATTGGTTCGGATATTTATAAATGTCACATATATATATATATATATATATAATTAATTTCTTGGTTTTAAGCTATGTATAAAATTGGTTTAACGTATAAAAGAAGTTTAATAATAAAAGTTGGTTTTATTAAGATATGATACAGTGAAGTATTTATTTATATTATATTTGTAGAGTATAATGACTTAAATAATGAAGGCTGGAAGAGAAATATGAATTGATTTGAATGAAAGTGTTTTAAGAATTATCCTCGAATAAAAATTTGATTTGAAATTAACAATAAATTGAGATTTTAAAGGGTATGATTCTTATAACTTGAGTGGGTTTGGAGGGATTTAAATGAATATAAAGATTTATACGAATATATCAAGTTAATAAAATTTAAAGAATATCCAGTTGTTTGAAGTTAAAGGTTTTACTTAGATGATATTGGGTTTATTAATTAAACATTTCAAATCTAGATAATACTAAATGGAATTTGATATATATGAAATTTTCAAATAATTCGTTTTGAAATTATAGAATATTTAAAGCTTTGAAATATACGGAAATTTGAAATGGTTTATTTGGAGGTTCAAATTTGAATTTGGAATTTATTTATGAGATTAAAGAAGCTATTTCATTATATAAAGTAATTTAATATTTAAACCATTTAAGTAATTGAAGTTATGTTTCAAAGCTACGGGTTTTCAAGGTATATAGATTTGAAAGTGCTATGATTTTAGAAAAGGATATATTTGAAATAAAAATGATATCATATTGATTTGGGTTTTAAAACGAAAATGATATCGTATTTTAATGGTTTTGAAATGAAATATTTATTCCGGTTTTGAAGTATAATTATTTTAAATTGACCGCGGTGTTATAATAACGATTGGTTGTTGAAGAGACTGGGATCAGAAGTTCTCATACTCTCTGCCAACCTCGAAAACCACTTTAACAACCGTGTATTCGGTGGAGATTCCAGAATGAAGTAGGATGGTGGCGGCGTTTCCTTTGAGGTAAATACGTGGACCTAACTCCCGTGAGTTGGCATCTGCTGGCTAAAACAGGAACGATCGACGGGTTAATTGAGGTAGCACCTTTGATCGGACACATCCCTTCGATATTATACTTTGACTTTTGGATTGATTCGGTGGCCACTTTTGATTTTTGATTTTGGGGGTGTTGTTCGAGGTGGGCGGTTGTCACGACCCGAAATTCAACGTTCGAAAATTGACGTCAAATACCTCACTTGTACTCGACCGTCAATGATTCAAACATCGAACTCCAGTCGGATTGAGCTTATAACAACATTAGATGAATATATAACAGCGGAAATAAAATGAAAATCATGCATCATATCACAGATACAACGTCACAATAATATCTGTTACAACATCAGAGTACATAATACATGAATCACATCTCCAAATAGAATGTCATAATAGAACAACTACATATCATATGCCAAAAGTCTTCAAAAGGATAGAGAATGATAGTGAACACCAAACTAAGCACCTCGAGATCCAAAAGCTTCCAAAATGTCTCTAAGGTATGAGCCTCCAAAAACCACAAATCTCCAAACCAAAATACTCCAAGATGTAGCTAGAGCCAAAATACAGAAAACCTGCTACTAGGCTGCCCGTGTAGGAATGGTGGGCACCCAGAGTTTAGAAAGGAAACAATAAACTCCGGGTCAATCATGGGACTGGTATGAGTAAACAAAGATAATTGCTTTCAACTAAGACAGATTTTATACAAGAAAAATCGGTATGCTTTTGGAAAATGAAACTACCATAAGACCTCCCGCCACACACACAATGCAATCGCAGAATTGGAGGAGATTTCTTCTTATGATAGTCAAATATGCTTGATATGGGAAAATTCTTTGATATTACTAATAGTGCATAGTGTAGAAAGCCATTTCGAAAGTAGAATATCAATCCTAACCAGCATACGACCAGTATCGTATGCCTACTATAGCTACCATCTAAACAGTGGGGCACCACCATAAGTAAATGGTATGTAATACAACTAAAACCGTATGAGGTTCATATTGGGAATTGGGTTTTCCAACAAATGGTCAGGCTAAGGAACTTCCTATGCCACATGGGTACGCCTCTGGCGGGACGTCCCGAGAACCTACCCGGCTCTTTGCCAACACAAGGCCGGGTTACCTCTGTAACTAGGTAACTACTACTCGAGTATGCCACTCCCCGGTCCTTTGGGACCTTTATCCGAGGGCCCTCCATCACAAAGCAACAACCACATAGAATAATGAGATTGAAGCAACCACATAGGTAAGCATCTGGGCTCCATACCATGACACTATCTTTTTCCAGAAGGAAATGACATACCCTAAAGGGCGCGACCCTCATAACCTTGCTGCATCTTTCCCGTTTCGACCATTTCCGGGGTGTGAAGTCCGATGAGGTCTCGTCCACAAAGCTACGCTTTACACGAAAGCCATGCTTTGATCACAGATGATCAACAAATGATCGTCACTATACAGCAGCACTTAGTATGCCACACTACCAAATTGGGAGTATATTGCTGATAACCTTCAACTACATAACCTCTGAGCTCGTACGTCTCAGAGAAGGGTGTTAAGCTAAGAGAATAAATTCTCCGCCACCAACAGATATGTATTTGAAAGAAATAGGCTTTATATCTCAAAGCGTAGTGTCAGACACACGACCATACAAGTCTGTTCCGGGTTCGAACAGAACCGAAGGCACTTCGTCCAATAAAGGAAGAAGCCCTTGCAAATCCGGGCGTCCACAATCCCGATCGGACTTCCCATCACTTAGGGAATCCCTATACCGGAGCAACTCGGTCCAGAGACAATCGATAGGTTATCCTATCGTTTTCGAAGACACCCGGTCTTCACCGTCGGTCTTCAAATGCAATCCATTCGTCGAATCACTATTCAGAATGGGTTATATGACACAAAGGTCCTCTCCCGGCTAATCCGAACAGTGAGCGCTTCAAATTTAAAACATGTGGGTGTATCAATCACAAAGGTTCACATTCAAGGTTCGATGTGGGTTTCGGATAACAAACTGAAATCCGACTCCCTGTCGCATCGAAGTTAAAATGCCGTTTTACGGGCAAAAAGGGTTTCACATCCATATAGGAACAAATCACAAATCATAGCTCAACACAAAGCAATCACAGCATCACAACAAAAATGTCAATCCAGTATAGAGTATTTGATGATTGGTCAATCATCGTTGATTAAGATGATTGTAATTAAAATGAATTAACCAAATGATTGTCTTTATTAATCATTTTAAATTAATGGTAAATTTTACTTAATTTTGAATTAATTTAATTGGTTAAGTTAATTTATTATTCTTTAGTTAATTATTTTTAAATCATAAATTATTAATCGTTAATTTATTAAGTTTATTTAATTTCTATAAACTTTCTATTCTTTAATTTATTAAAATTTTCTTTTAAATTTTAAAAATCGTTACGATACATCAATTGTTAATCACTACTTCATCATTGTAAACTTGGTTTGAAATTTATACTTGTATATTTAGTTTATATTTAAACTTCTTATAAAGTTAAACTTTTTTTTAAAACAACTTTTATAAATTTTAAAATATTTTCAACTTCATAAAATTTTAAATACTATTAGTTTCACATTCTATTAACAACTATCATTATTAATTTATCCAAAAAATAAATAAATTTGTGTTTTCAATTTATTGTTAAACCTGGGTTTGCTGTTCATTTGCAAACCCCAGGCTTGCTTCGGGTCGTACCCGAGAAAAATGCTACATTGCTTCGAGTCGAGGCCAATATTTACCCGAGCCAAAATATTTTTTTTTCTACACAATACAAACTACCCAGGCCTTCCCTTCTCTAGCCAGATCCTCACACTGATACGCTACGCAAACGTGTGCACGTGCACAGTTAGAGCCGCCGCCGATGGTCAGAGCCAAGGCCACGAGCCAGTCGCCTATCGTCCCCTAAAACGATACGAACACCCTGATCTCGATTTTTGTTTCGAAGTCGCGAATCGAGCATCACACCCAAAACCATCATCAGGAACGTCATCGAAAACTGCCACGTGCCGCCTCCCCAGGCCATTATCGGCCACCAAACTCAGTCCCTAGCCTCGTCATCGTGTCACGCTTCGATTCCCCCCGGTGGCACACGGTCCGATCACCTGTGGGTGGTGCGGCAATGTCGTCTCTATCGTGAACAGAAAGTGGGGTTTAAACCCTACTTTGATTTCAAATCAAAAATCTAAACGTTTATAAATTAATTCAGTATTTTTCTGATGATTGCGAACATGAAATCATGCTGCCACAACAATCTCAACGCCCAATATTCCATAGATCACTAGAATTACTCAAAAATTCATTTTCAATCCAACCCCCATTTTCTCAGTGAAGAGTGAATGAAAAATTATGATTTTTGTTTTTAAAATCATCATTGTTATAGTAGATTCACCTGGTATTATTGAAACTGAAATGCATGAAGTTCGAATTTTTCTTGGAAAAATTGCATTGTGACAGTGCTCCATTGTTTCCAGAATTTAACAGGTTTTATTTTTAAACCAAAGCTTACACTTACTTTAATTCATTTCTGAAAATGTAAAACAGGTTTCCAACCAAAGTTTACTTGTTACAACCTTTTTCAAAAGTAAAGAGGAAGAGAAGGATTCTAAATTTGATGTGAGTTACCTTTTTCCAAACCTGTAACTCAGATGTAAATTTTTTTTCTTCTTTAATTCCCAGTAAAATTACAACTCTGTTTCGATTTGTTTTCTGAAGCATGGTGCCAGTCCAAACATAAACTTCAACTTGTTGCAATTTTATTTCAGAAGAAACGAGAAAAGAAGGATTGGGTTGATTTTGATGTCCTATTATTCTACCTATCTTTACAATTCGATTTCTTTTCAAAAGAACTGGGAAGAGGGTTTCTTTATTTTTTTGTTAAACATCATTCCCTGTAACTCAAATTGTATACAGAGAAAAACAAAAACATAAGAAAGAAAAGAAGGAACAATGTTTCCAGAAAATCAAAACCAAGCCTATCATTCATTCAATTCAAAGCCAACACATTCATACAGGGATTCAAGCACACACAAAATTTAAACAAGTATGGATCTACTCAGCTTTAATTACTAAAGTTTTGCTTAAACTCTAAAGCACCGTGTAAGTTTTGAACTACACTTAAACTTATTTTGCAGTCCAAAATTTTAAAATTCTAATTTTCCCTATAGTTTTACAGTAACTAGTATTTTGAAAACATCAACATGCACAGTCAACTACAATCATATTCCAAAATCCTTGCATGCAAACAAGTTTAATTTTCCTATATCACCCAAGCATACAAAGCAATCAAAAAGATTGAGAATCAAGGTTTACTCACCTGATTCTAGAAGTTGTTGACAGTTCTACCAAACAGAGAGATGAGCCTGCTACTTTTTTTTTTCTTTAATTCTCTTGGGGGTCTTAGATCTGAAATTGATGTGTACAAATCTGTGATCATTTGTAGTTGTATCCATGCATTTTGTTAATCAGTAACAACAGAACTTCTTTTATATATATATATATATATATATATATTGACTTACAGTAAGGTATTTTTGAATAAAACAGAGAGCTCCCTCCTTCCTGCTACTTGAAAGCTAGTAACAGCTTCAAATTCTTGAGTTTATTTTTCTACAAATGGTTGAACATTATTGTATTAACCCCATGTTGTATTCATTTATTTAAATCATTAAAAATAACAAATTTCCCCAGATCACTTACAGTTTGAATTAAGAGAGGAGCTTTCTTTTCTCTGCAACTTTAAAAACAGGGACTTAGAAACAAAAAATAAATGTAGCTTTTAATCCTTGACCCCTCCTGCAAATAATTTGATGTTATTGTATTAATTCTTGCTTCATTATAGATTATAACTTCAAATTCAACTTTAAAAAGGAAAGTTACTTGCCTTTAAAATTTATTCCCAGCAAAGAAAAAAAACCTACACTGCCTTTGAAATCCAGAGACTCCTCTTTACAATTCTGCAGTTTAAGTTTTGAATTGATCATTGAAACTTTATTTAAAAAAAAAATCATAATCTTCATGAACAATAAAGTTTAAAACAAACTTACCTGAAGATTAATATATCACTATAGTTTGAAAACACTTCAGTTTTTTTTCTCTTTGAATTGAAGAAGACAGTTTTTTTTTCTGAACCTTTTCTTTTCTTTGAATGTTGAAGAGAAAAAATTGCAATGATCTTTTGACTATTGAGTATCAGATGTTAGGGATTTAAAAATTCGAATTTTAGAAGGTGAAGAGTTTCCTGAATTTTTTATTTGAATATTTTATTAAGGAGTTGATGTTTTGTGCCATTTGTAAGAAAAGATCTTAAAACATAGATTTAGTTAATTATTCATTTTATTGTGAGTGTAAGTTTTCAGCCCTTGATGTTACAAAGCAAAAGAAACTTTATAGATTTTATTTCCTATATTATATACATACTTTTATAAACCAATATATATATTTTTATTCATTTGTATGTATATATGGATATGTACAATGTTAAAAAGAAAACCATTGTATACTTATTCCTCAATGATTTTAAATGCTTCTTCATTTTAAAACATTTATTCCAAATTTAAATTCAAACTTAAATCTTACACTTGAAATATAAACATTCTAAATCCAAATGACTTTTGGAAACATTTATCATCTCAACATTTTAAACTCAAAATAAATTTGGGATTTATTTCATACATTATTTTCACTTATTTCATTTGTTCAGATTTTTCTTCAAATTTATTCTCAAATCAAACCCCAAGAGTTTAAATATATAGTTTATTTTGATTAAAAGTTTTGGGATGTTACAGCGGTAGTAGCTGCTACGCGTTACCACCGACCCGGAAGCGTAATCGGTATATCTACCCTGACATTGCCTAGTTGTGCCGTGTCACCTACCCTATCAAGCCTTGTACGAGTATGATTTTCTCCGTAGCCCGTGGAGTATTTAAGGTAGTCTCCCGATCTGGAGATGTACTGATAATGGATGGACTACTGAGACTATTACGTGTTAAGGGCTATATGGGTTACCCCTTAATGCTAAGAAAAAAGTAAGTTTATTTTACTAATAGACACTATTACAATAGCGAAATATTACTGCATAGTAAATAGTTTAACGGATCCTTAGGAGATGTGAATCCCGAGCATCTCTTGAGTTACCAAACTCATGTTAGACACTGGATAGGAGATGTCAAATCCTGTAAACCGATGCCATTACACTCATATTTATTTTAGTTGATTTAGCTTACATAAGATCGTTTAGTTCTAACTCGAGTGTTTTGTCTTTTCAATTCGCTCGGGTCAGCCTGAGCATTTCAGGATTTGAAGACCTTACTTCTGAAGGACGAAGGCGAAGATTTTATCTCTTTTATATTTATATATATTATATTAGTCCATTTCACACCGTATTCCGCTGCATTGATTATTATTTGTTGGTATTTGCAACTCTGATACGTATTGTATAAATATAATCAAATGTTTATAAAATAGCTTCATGAGCTGTATATTTGATTATTATATTTTATCGTTCCGCTGTAAGATTATATTTTGTTGTTTTCCTTTTCTACCTTTTCTTATTTACCCTATAATAATCCGCCCTTCCGTATGGCTTGAATTGGCACGTGTGTCGATTTAAAGTCTGTGAAAAGGCGGGATGTTACAGAGTTATTAAAGAAGTCCTCAAGCAGCTTATTTTTTTCTTCAGATAGACTTCGTACATTTGACCTTCTTCTGACATTTATCTTCATACTGGTAGCTAATTCTTTTGATCTAGGTTCAGATTCAAATTCTTCAACTCTTATTGGTAGGACTTGTACTTGCTGTTTTGCCTTTTTTGCTTTCTTCTCAATTTGAAAATCCACTTCTTCTACTGATTTATACCTTTTTTTTTGCTTTTCAATTTCCAATGTTTTTTCTTTGATTTTTTCATTTTTCTTCTTCTTCTGAAGTAGATATTTCAACTTCTGCTTGTTTGCCTTGTAACTGTGGATAATTTTGAATGCTTTCACCTGAAATTTATTTGAATGTTGGTTAATATTTTATTATTGGTTTCTGGAATACAATTATTGGTTGTTGGTTAATATAATTTTTGTGAATAATTGTGAAAAAGTGAAGAATATACTGCACTTCCCAATAGTTATTGCATTAAAATCTATGATTATTCTTCATATTTTAGTATAAAAGGAAGAATATTTGCAGATATATCAATATATTTGTTTAATTTTTACAGTCTTGTTGAAAAACTATAATTATTCAAAGCATTACTAAATAAAGGATTTTGTTCAATTGCTTTATCTTCCTCAATTGTTTTTGTTTGTTCATCATCATCTGGATCTTTATGTTTTTCTTTGAAATTTATTTTTTCCTTATTCTCCACATCTTGTTCTTCTTTTTCTTCATCTTTATCTTCCTCCATAAACTTAGATCCATCTTCAACATTTTTGTCTTTAGTTTGAACATCTATTTGATTTTCTTTTTCATCTGTTCAGCTGAAATATTTGTTTGCAATTCAAGACTTTAGTATTTCTGAAATAATTATGTATTTTATGTGTTATGTTGCAAGGTATTATGTAAAATATGAAGAATTTGCCGCACTTTTTAATAATTTTTGCAATAATATCTGCATTTATTCTTTAAAAATGCTTTTGTATCATAGTATGAATAATTGCAGATATATCATCAAATATTTTAAAATTTTGTATTCTTGTTGGAAAACTACTGGAAGTATTACCAAATGACATATTCTCTTCTATTTCATTATCTCCACTTTCTTTATTTTCTTCACTTTCATTTTCATCAGAGGAGTTTAGTTTGCTACCACTTATTTCTTTTATTGGTAGCTCTACATTCTCAGATTCTGTGGACGGTGATGTTTCCATATTTTGTCTCAATTGCTTTCTTAGCAGCGTATTTTCTGCTTGAAGTTTTCTATTGTCCAATTCAAGTTTTCTTTTTATTTCTTTATATTTTTCTTCTCTTTTTTTGTATAAAACTTCATATTCTTCATCTTTTTCAACCGATTCTTTTAGCAATTTTAGTTCCTTTCCTTGAAAGTCCTGAAATAAAAAATTGAATCAAAATTGAAGCTTTAGAATATTTAAATAATGGCAGAAAAATCTGCATGTATTATGCAATGTTGTAGATATTTCTTCAATTATTGTAAATAATTGTAGACCTATGTTCAGTTTTCCAATTTTAACTGCAGATAAATATGCAATTGTTTTTTATAATTGTAGATAAGTCAGCATCTGGATTGAATAATTACACCAAAAATGCTCAACTGCCGCTAACAACTGCAGATATATCTACAATAATTGTTAATTGATGCAGATAAGTTTGCAAAAAATAGATTATTGGTTATTTTTGTACTGTAACTTAGCGATTGTACAAATTAAATTGCAGTTATACTTACAAAGTTGTATTCAATGGTCATTAGCATTATTGGCTTGAGTTTTGACATATCCCATTTTATAGCCATGGGATATGAGTTGTTGTACTCCAATTTAGAAGATCTCAAAATTTGTGTTTTCTTATAGATCCACCACTGCAAAAAAGACAATTTGTATTAGAATAAGTTATTAATTAATATGGTATTTATCTAATTAATCAAAAATTTAATACCAGTAATAATGTAACACAAGCATTTATTTTCCTTGGTGTGTCGATATATTTTTCAATTTGATTTATCAAATGTTTGTGTATCGTTTTTGGCCATGATATCTGCTGCATTTTATCTTCATAAACACAATATGGAATCATATTCCAATATACAGTTGAGTTTGGATTTGATATTAAAAATGTTGCAGCCAAATGCAGTTGCAAAAGCTTTGCTGTATCTGCTCTTTCTTCTTTTGATGTTCCTTTTATTGTTGCGAACAATTCCCTTCCTATGTTTTTTTTGTTGACACTTGTTTCTCCTTCAAAGTGTCTGCTGCCGAATGATGTAAATTGAGCATTACTTTTGACCTCTTTTTTCATATGGGCAGAAGTTTTTATTTGCTGACCATCTGTAGGAATTGATAACAATTGGCTTATATCATCCTCTGTGAATGTTGGTAGCATATCTCCAAATTGGAAGCACTTCAAATTCTTTTTGTGGGCTTTGATTGTTATGTCTATTGTTGTTGAGTTCTTTGTGTTTTCTTTCACTGGTATGATTCCAACATAGATCATATGAATGAATTTTAGAAAGGTAAGTTTTGGAGATATCCTGTATGTGATACTGTCAGTAATTCTTCGTTCTTAATTCTGCCAAGAACATCGATGAAAGGCCTTAAATTATTTTTGTAGTTATCTTCTCTTGATGTAATTTTCTCTTCACTGGCCGTTTCTCTTTTTTCCTGTGGAATATTTGATCCTGTTTGTTGTTCAACAGGAATAATTGATGTTTCCAACATTACTTTTTTTCTTCTTCTTTTATTTCTTCTTTTGTGTTCTTCTGTAAAAGTACATTAAAAATTATGAAATAAATATGCACAATCTAATAATATAATAGGTGATGTTAAATACCTGCAGTTATAATGAATATGCAGAAAAAATAGAAATGTATGCAATTATCTTAAACAACTGTAGTTTGTTCAGCAAATTTTAAGTTATATGCAAATTTTTATATATGTGGAATTGTTGCATATAATTTAAAAGTTTTAAAAAATAATTGCTTATTTTTCAAAAATTATTTAAATAACTGTGATATCATAATTTTATTGTTTCTTATCCTACATAGTTTCCGAATTTTCTTCACTTTTTGGAAATAGAATGGTAATCCGATGAAAGTGTAGAAAAAAATGTTAGCTTATACAAACTTTTCTTGTATATATTGTAGTTGCATATATGTCAGCAGTTTTAAAAATTAGTTGCTTAATTTTCAGCAACAATTTGAATAATTGTAAACTTTAAAACATTGCTTTTGTTATTATAAATATTATCAACTTTTTTTTAGTTTTTTTGAAACAATTTGATATTTCAATGAAACGATTTAAAAAGTAACATATAAAAATGAGAATATTCTGTTTAATTGAATTATCGCTGAAAAGTAAGCAGTTAAACTGAATTGTTGCTACTATATGCAATATTGTTAGTAATGATTATTTTTCTTCATACTTAAATGTTGCAAAGATATTCAACAGTTCTCAGTACAGTTGCATATATGTCGGCAATAATATGAATAATTAACATTAAACTATTTTAAAAATTACAGATAACAGTAAGTTTACTCTTTAACTGCTTTATTACTGAAAAGTAAGCAATTAAGGTTAATTATTTGCAGCCATATGTGATATTGTCAGTAATGTTTATGTAACAACCAGGTATTTTCAACCATTCGCATCCGCACATATCGGACTTGAATTGCTCAAAATATCGCGTTGTAAATAAAATTTGGCAAATCTCAGATATATAGTAAATAAAATCACAGATCACAGACACCGAGTAATAATAGTGCAACAAAAGTAAAAGAAATAGTAGTTCAAGAAACTACTATATAAATATATCAGAGTTACATAAGATACAACAGAAGAAATAGAGTACAACAGAAATCTCAATACATAGAAGTCTACTAATACAAGAGCTGAAAAGGAACAACAGAGTGAAAAAGATAAAACTAGACAAGTAGATAATCTCCAGTGATTCCAATCTCCAGAAAGTGGAAATCCAAATCTATGAATACTCAGGCTGATCCGAGCGTAAATAAAAATACAAACACTCCAGTCAGGACATACATACTTATACAATGTAAACCAAGTCAAGTGAACTGTAGTAAAAGTACAAGTAACTTAAAGGATGCTTGGGACCGCCCATCGTTTAAGGATCCGTTAAACTATTTACTATATAGTATATTGCGCTATTATAATAATGTCTAACAGTAAAATAAACATACTTTTAAATAGCGTTAAGGCTTTACATTTTCCACCTTAACACAAATAATGCCAATAGTCTATACAATACTTGCATATCTCCTGATCGGGAGACTACGAGAAGATCCTGCATAGGTACGACACAAATAGAAACTCGTAGTAAAGGCTCGATATGGTAGGTGACACGGCATACAAGGCAATGCCAGGGTAGATATACCAATTACGACACTCGGGCTGGTGGTAACGCAGCAGCCACATACGCCCACCGCGGTACACATTCCCACAAAATCGGAGGGGCGCCCAAACAATCACAAGTAATAGTATGGTATCGAAGAAATGCGTCCGCTACGAGGTGCGACCTCAACTGGCCCGAGACCGCTCCTGTTTTAGCCATCTTATGCCAATTCACGGGAGTTGGGTCTACGTAGTATACCTCAAGAACGTCGCCACCATCATACTTCATTCTGGAATCTCCACCGCATACACGGTTGTCAAAGTGGTTTTCGTTATCGACAGAGAGTATGCCCATATCCGATCCCGATCTCTTTGCCAACTAATCGTTATTATAACCCGTGGTTATAACTTTAAAACAATATTTTATACTTCAAAAATGATATCCTTTACAATCCAAATATTTATCAAAATAAAGATTAAATCATTTCCAAATCATTTCAATATATCAACATACTATATAGTTCAAATTCAATTATTTATCTAAATAAATATCAAGTCATTTCTAAACATTTCAATATATTAAATTATCATATCCTTTCAAAACTTCCTTTCAAATCATTTTAATACATAAAATATCATATCCTTTCAAAGCTTCATTTCCAAATCATTTTAATATCAAAATATCATATCTTTCAGAACTTCATTTTCAAATCATTTTAATATCAAAATATCATATCTTTCAAAATTTTATTTCGAATCATTTTAATATCAAAATATCATATCTTTTAGAATTTTATTTTCAAATCATTTAATATATATCAAAGTGTCATATCTTTCTAAACTTCATTTCAAAACATTTAATATATCAAAATATCATATCTTTCAAAACTTCATTTCAAAATATTTAATATATATCAAAATATCATATCTTTCAAAACGTCATTTCAAAACATTTAATATATACCAAAATATCATATCTTTCAAAACTTTATTTTCAGATCATTTTAATATCAAAATATCATATCTTTCAAAACTTCATTTTCGGATCATTTTAATATCATAATATCAAATCTTTCATAACTTCATTTTAATAAGTTCAAATCCAAATATTCAACTTTAAATACCTTTTAAATTCAAAGATATCATTCATTTATTATCATTCCAAATCACCTTTTAAATAGCTTATATTTCAATCAAAATAATTCATTCAAACTATTTAAAAGTGAAGTTTACGTATTTTCAAATCAAGTATTCAATTTACAATGTTTTAAACCATTCTGAGTTCATTTACTAAGTTAATACCATAAACATTGAAAATTTCAACCTTTTTCAGCATTCAGAAAAAGCTGCTGTAATTTATACTTGAAAACATTTCAATTTAAACCATTTAAACATTATAAAAAAAAAATCATATTTTAACATTCAAAGGTGTTCATTAAATACTCTTGTAATTTATGATTTTTATAAAGCAAACCTTTACAGAAAATCCAATTTTTTTTTATAATTTCACTTAACAAATTCAATTGTACAATTTTCCTATTTTTACATTTGACACATTATTAACACTTACATTTTCAAATCTCCATTTCACAAATTAAACTAAAATTTCACTTTATTTAATTAACTTAAACCTTTAAACAAAACCAAATTCCACATTTTCAAATCAAGTTGTATTTTAAATTTCACTTTTAAGCATTCATTTACTTAACCATTTTAATTCATAGAAAATTCAATAATACTTTATTAAATCATTTAAATTCAAATTTAAATCAAATTATCATATTTACCATTTTAAAAATAAGAATAAATTTCCATTTTATTTATATAACTTAAATATCATTTTTAACCAAAATTCTAAATTTCCAAACTTAAGTTATATTTCATTAATCCAATTTAACCATTCATTAAGTACATTTTTAACTCATAGAAAAGTCATAATTTCTTTATTTTAAAACATTTCAAAATCTATTTAAATCAAATTTCATAAATTTATATTTTTAAAATACTTAAAAATATCCAAAAACACTTTATAAAATAACCATGGGCCTGTATATAGTTTTCTAACCGTGGTCAAGTGATACGGAGATATATCATTTCAGTCCGCAGTTTAAAAGAAAAATCCGGGTTCTATAATTTCAAACCCGCAATCCCAAGTTAAAATAAAATAAATAAAAACCGTTCAGGCCTATCATTTCAGTCCGTAACGATTTTTCCTAATTCTAAAGTCCGTTCGTGTATGTATCATTTCAACCCATAGTGATTCTATTCTACAGGGAACTTGCAGTGTGATAAACAGATATAAATGAGCAGTTAAAACATATAACAGTAATAGATGAGATGACATGTAAATTAACAGGTTTAACATCATATATAAATAATCACTGGAAGGTATAGCATCATATATAATTCTACACATTCAGTTGTTGTTGTTTCACAACTACATAAGTATAAATGTCCTGTGAGCTTTACTCACCTTTATAGCTGGAGATTGAAATACAAATGACACAACGAAATCAAAAGCACAATGACAAGGGATTTTGAGTGGAGAGCAAATCCAATGCTAAAGAGCTTGTGCTACAACCCAAAACAAAATAGAATAAAATTATAATTCAACACAACATTGAAATTGAATAACTTTGAATTGAAAAGCAATACGAATGCACAACTTTTTGCCTTGCTTTCTACACTTGCTAGCACGGCTTAGGGGATGTTTTGGTTTAGGTTTGGACAAGATTTAGCTCAGGTTTGGACATGATTTGGCTCAGGTATGGACCTAGGGGTTCTCGGCTACAAGGCATGGCATGTAGAGGAGTTACAAGTGAGGAGTACAATTGGTTAAGGCAATATATGAGTTTTGGTTCAAGTTTTGGCTCGGTCTATGTCCCATCTAGGTTCTGCACTTTCATGTACAGGTCTGGACAGAGGTAGGAGGTGATTGTTAGAGGTGTGTCAAGGTGGTGGTGGAGTAATAGGAGGTGGCCAAGGTCATCTAAGGTGATGGTGATGAAGACTAGGTGGCTAGGCATGCTTTTTAAGAAGTTTTTGCATTGTTTTATGGTGTTGTGTTCATGTGGAGGTCATGGAACTTTCAGGTCATAGGAGTGGGATGGTTTTGCCGTGGATTATATGAGAAAGAAGTGGTGGTGGTCGGTGGAGGTGATGAAGAGGCTATGGCTGAGCAAACATATGAAGAAGTCAAGGCAATTTCATGCAAAATTCCATGGAAAAAAGAAGAAAAAGATAGAAAGAAGAGGAGGTCATTACCCATTATTCCATGCCGTGAAAAATGAGATGAGGAAGAGTATTTCACGTGAAAATGAGTTGGGAAACTCACGACTACAGTAAAGAAAAGGTACGGCCAAAATGAGCAAGTGAAAGGTCATGGAAAATGAAAGGTTTTTGGTGAATGAAAGGTCTTGAGTTTCAAAAGCTTTTAAACTCTTCATATTTCTATTCTTTTAAATTAAAATAAAAACAAAGTAAAATTTCAGAAAATACATTTAAAATCCGAAACAAAGTGAAAATAAATAATAAAATTTAAAGAAAATTAAAAAAGAATGAAAGAAATTGCCTAAAAATTGAAAACAGGGTCCAGAAATTACAAATAAATCACTATTGGCTTTAGAAAATTATTTACTTTATTTTAAAAATATTCCAAAACAAAATTTGAAATAAAAATTATTTTTAAACATTTTCAAAGTGAAATAAATAATTTAATTTAGAGAAAATAGAAAAAGAACTAAAGAAATTGTTTAAAAATTCAAAACAGGACTTAAAAATTACAAATTAAAACATCACTGGCTTTGGAAAAATATCTACTTCATTTTAAAAATATTCTAAAGCAAAGTTTTGAAATAAAATACTTCATTTATCATTTCTAAAATGTAATAAATAATTATATTTAGAGAAAATAGAAGATAATTAGAGAAATTGTTTAAAAATGGCAAACGGACATGAAAATTACAAATAAAAAAAACATCACAAGCTTTTAGAAAATTTATATTTCACTTTAGAACAAATAAAAAAGAAATTAAATAAATAAACGAGGAACAAAATAAAATGGGAATGAGAAGAAAATAAGTTCTTAATAAAATATAAAAATAAATAAGGAATTACTTAAATTAATGAAGCTGGAAATTAGAAATTGTAAACAAATATACAACTGACACTGGAAAATATCAATTACACTAAAAAAATATGTTTGGAAACCAAAAAGATACACATTTTCTTGTGACGCCCCACCTCTATACCCACACTAGCCAAGAGCACTACGGTGTAGTGCTGTCAACTAGCATGGAGAATAAGGCTGTTGAGGAGCGACCATCCATGTAATTGCTTATCACACGGTGGCTATACATAATCTTCGAAAACAAACATAGAAATAATCATAACACAAATCAGTCACAGATATCCATATCACAAAGGCGGAAGAAGATATGAATATATAACTAACACATGAAAGTGTACATCAGAGTAGTGGTCCATAAGATCCACGATAATACAAATGAATAGCAACACGTGCTATACAAAAGAATACAACTATGAGTCTATATCTCAAGTGTATACAACAAAAACTGCTAATCTAAACAGTTAGCCAAAAGTCAGAGTGATGAATCCCTGGGAAGAAGTCAAGCAGAAGCACCTGTAACATCTCGGTCTGACCTGAGTATTATTTAAGAAAATAATAAACGGGTCAGTCTAGCTATAAATATCAGATGACATGATATAACATAAAAGATATGGCATAAACATAAAATATCCATAATGACATACCACCATAAGTATGTAAATAATGATCAACAGAAGATCAATCAATAAGAGATAATCAATATCACAAGAATCTTCTCAAAGATTCGGAAAGGGCATCATACCCCAAACTTGTACTCATAACAAGTCAATGACATAAATTCTAGAAATCAATGCAAGAAGTCCAGAAATCATAGAAAAGAGAAAGAGGCCTATCACATGACGGTCCGAAGACCAAGGGGAGCTACCGCACATGTGTGAATGGAATCACACAGATTAAGGTCCAGACTAACCAAAAAGCAAAAAGGTATGTGTGAGTGGAATCACACAAGTGGTGTCTAGTCTAACCTCGCAACAAGAGACATCGCACAGTTGCTAGTCTAAATCATCAGAATGATCGTCATGATCAACGAGAAGTGTCAATTACACTAAGCTAGTAAATATAGAAGTTTAGCTTCATGTCCCATAACCACTTGCTTAACTTAAATATTTACGAACAAACTGTAAATCTTCGCTAATAAAATTGTCACAAGAGGTTCAATCGAACAAGTCCAAGAATTAACCGACGAAGTGAACGCAAGCGTTTCATACCACTTGTTTTACTAAGTCGTTTAATTAGATTTCTCATCCGAGTGAGGTAAAGGTTTGTATATACTAATAGATTGGAAAACGGTTTAAGAAAAGAGCTTTGTTATTAAAAATAGAGTTGAAATTGTTTGTTAAAAGAGTTTTGATATTTACTACTAGTATTGAAACCTTTATATTATAAAGTGACAAAACACATAAGCAAGTGTAGAAACAATCAGTAACAAAAATCGCATACGGAGATGTGAATAAAATCCAAGGAAATCAGCTCAATGTTTTTCAGATAAAATCCCCTACGGAGGGGGGGTGGAAACCCCCCAAGGTGGGGGTGCGGGGGCAACGCCACCGCTTACGGGGTTCGACCTGCCCGGTCAGGTCGCGGGGGTCCACGGGGCATCGCCCCGTCCAAAACGGTACGACCTAGGTGAAGACAAGCGGCCTACGACCTAAAGCAAAATGTGGTCTAACGACCTAAGGGTTCACGCGACCTAACACAATGGCCGAGCGACCTAACTGGAGTTAAGGGAGGCAAGCGACTTAAGGTCCAACGACCTACGACTCAAGCAAGCCGAGCGACCTAGTGTGGAGGGGTCGGGCGACTTAAGGAAGGCGAACGACCTAAGGTCTAACGACCTACGACTTAACAGAGTCGAGCGACCTAAGGTAAATGGTCCAACGACCTAACTCGAACGACTTATCAGGAGCTTAGGTCGGAGACGACCTACGAGATAAACCAGGCCAACTCAGTGGACGAGCGACCTAAGGTAAATGGTCTAACGACCTAACTCGAACGACTTATCAGGAGCTTAGGTCGGAGACGACCTATGAGATAAACCAGGGCGAGCGACTTAACGTTTGCCTAGAGATTATAGGTAGGAAACGACCTAAGACTTAAAGCTTAACTTGCGAGCGACCTACGGCTTAAGGCCTAACTCGTGAGCGACCTACGACTTAAGGCTTAACTCGCGAGCGACCTAACTCCGAAGTGCCAATACTTCCAGAATGACCTAAAGCCCTACGACCCATGGTACTAACTCGCGAGCGACCTAACGACTTAACTCGTGAGCGACCTAACGACTTAACTCGTGAGCGACCTAATTCCGAAGTGCCAATTCTTCCAGAACGACCTAAAGCCCTGCGACCTACGACCCAGTGACCTTGCGACCTATCACCGAACGAGTCAAGTGGCCAGAACGAGCTAAGTGCAGGAAATTTCCAAAAATGCTAAAAATTGGAGTTTTTCGCCAATCCAATCCAAACCAAAGGCAAATGTGCATGCAAAAGTGATAGGGAATCATTCCCAACAGTCCAATATAGTTATAGACTAGATTTGTGAGATAAAAATCTCACCTTTGCACCAAATATCAATGAAAATGAAGTTTTAAGCAAGCAAGAATCAATCCTTCTTCTATCTAAGCACAAGAAGCTTGAATCCAATGTCTTCTTCTTGAATTTGGAGTAGAAAGATGGATTGCAATTGAATTTGAGTTTTGGAATTTTAATTTCCCATTCCCTCCACCATTAATGCCAAAGCTTGATTAGTTAGGAAATTTATGAAGAGTGAGGAGAAGAGGGTTGGAACTTGGGCTTAATAGGCTAAACTAACCCAAAGTCCAAAGTGGAAAAAGTTAGTGAAATTTCACTAACTCCAAACCTATCGATGTTTATACTTAAAAAAGTTGTAAACGGCATTTCGAACTCAATGGAAGTGGTCTCGAGTCCTAATTTGACCGTTTGCAAAAAGTAGCTTTTCGGACCAAAATCCGATTAACGAGTTAATATTTAAATAAAATATTTAAATACAAACTCGATAAATATGCGGGTTGTTATAGACTCCCCTCCTTAAAGAAATTGCGTCCTTGCAATATATATATAAGATGGAAATAAAAAGTAACAACCATAAAAGCATATTAACACAAGAGGAATTTTGAAATAAGAAGTTCACCTCAAGGAGCAGGAGTAAGCAAGTCCGGATGTGTACGCTCGATGAATTCTCTGGATTCCCAAAAACAATCCTTAGGATTTGAGGACCATTGAACCTTCACAAGCGGAACATCTTTATTTCGAAGTCGTTTAACCTCAGAAGCTATAATTCAAATAGGATGCTGCTCATAAGTTAAATTCGGCGAAACTTCAATTTCTTCCACAACAGCAGGCTCATGAATAGAATCGGAATCCCGAAGGCATTTCCGTAATTGAGAAACGTGAAATACATCATGCATAGCAGAAAACTGAGCCGGCAATGCAAGGCGATAAGCCATGGAACCAATACGTTCAGTGATAGGAAATGGCCCAATATATCGAGGCGCTAACTTCCCCGATCGACTGAAACGTACAACACCCTTCATAGGTGAAACACGAATAAAAACAGGATCCCCAACAGAAAATTCTAATTTCCTTCTTCGATTATCGGCATAGGATTTTTGTCTACTCTGGGCTTCTTTCATCCTATGTCGAATAAGTTCCATCTTTTCCGTGGAATCACGAATAAAGTCTGGACCTAAAACCAGCTTCTCACCGGCCTCAAGCCAACAAGAAGGAGATCGACATGGCCTTCCGTAGAGTGCCTCGAAAGGTGCCATACCAATACTAGATTGGAAGCTATTATTATAGGAAAATTCAACAAGTGAAATATGTTCTTCCCAACTTCCACCAAAATCAAGCACACAAGCACGAAGAAGATCTTCAAGAGTTTGATTCACACGCTCGGTTTGTCCATCGGACTGGGGGTGATAAGCAGTGCTAAAATTAAGCTTCGTTCCTAAAGATTTTTGAAGACTCTTCCAAAATCAACTAGTAAACAATGGATCACGATCGCTAACAATAGAAGTAGGAACTCCATGCAATTTTACAATTTCCTTGACAAATAGTTTGGCCAAAAGAGGAACGGTTCGGCTAGACCGAACCGGAATAAAATGGGCGGATTTAGTAAGTCTATCAACAATCACCCATAAGCTATCATGACCCGAACGAGAACGGGGAAGGCCATCTATAAAATCCATGGAAATTTGGTCCCACTTCCAAATTGGAATTTCTAAAGGTTGCAATAACCCACCAGGCCTCTGATGTTCGGCCTTGACAAGTTGGCAAGTCATGCAACACTTAACAAAGTTAGCAATATCAGATTTCATTCGCTCCCAATAATAACGTCGCTTCATATCAGCGTACATTTTACTACTACCGGGATGAATGGTGAATTTAGAACGATGGGAATCTTCTAAAATATCTTTACGTAGATCACCAATATTTGGTACGATAAGTCTACCAAATTTTCGAATGCCGTAACGAGAATCAATACCAAAGTCTTTCAGACCTTCAATATCAATTCTATCCTTAATATTTTGGCCAAGAAGAACCAATTCAGGATCTAGACTTTGAGCTTCAAGAATGCGGTCTAAGAGAGAAGGATGAGCCTCAAGGCTACATAAAACAAATGATGAGCATAAATCGGATACGCACGCTTGAATCTCACAAGTGGATAAGATCTCGAGATCGTTCCATTCGGATATCATCATAGAAACAACTGCTTGTTGCTTACGGCTAAGAGCATCGGCGACACGATTACCCTTACCGGGGGTATAAAGAATATCAAGATCATAAGGTGCAAGGAACTCGAGCCAACGCTGTTGACGTAAATTAAGTTCTTTTTGAGAAAATAAATATTTCAAAGACTTATGATCCGTGTAAAGAATAAATTTCTCTCCCAATAGATAATGACGCCACATTCGAAGGGCGAAAACAATAGCCGCGAGCTCTAGATCATGTGTGGCATATCTAGTCTCGGCCGGCTTCAATTGCCTAGAAGCATAAGCAACAACACGTTCTTTTTGCATAAGAACGGCACCCAAACCAACGTGACTAGCATCGGTATAAACAACAAAATCTTGATTCCCTTTGGGAATAACAAGAATGGGAGCATCGGAAAGGAGTTCTTTCAATTTCTGAAAAGAGGCTTCACATTTGTCCGACCAAATGTATTTAACTCCCTTCTTAGTCAAGCCAGTAAGAGGCACGGCAATCTTAGAAAAGTCTTTAATAAAACGACGGTAATAGCCCGCCAATCCGAGAAAGCTACGGATTTCAGTCACACTCTCAGGTCTTTTCCAATCTTGAATCGCTTCAATTTTTGAAGGATCCACGGAAATTCCGGATTCGGAAATAATATGACCGAGAAACTTCACACGAGATTGCCAAAAGTGGCATTTAGAAAATTTCGCCTTTAACTGATTACCCCTAAGAGTTTCCAATACAATCCGAAGATGTTCCTCATGTTCCTCCTCGGTTTTTGAATACACAAGAATATCATCAATGAATATGAGAACAAACCGATCGAGGAAATCTTTGAAAACTCGATATATGAGGTCAACGAAATAAGCTGGAGCATTCGTTAACCCAAATGGCATAACAAGCCATTCATAAGATCCATATCGAGTACGGAATGTTGTCAAAGGAATGCTATCCTCTGCGATACGAAGCTGATGGAAACCGGTAGCCAAGTCCAATTGTGAAAAGACCTTAGCACCACTAAGCCGATCGAATAGATCATCAATCCGAGGTAAAGGATATTTATTTTTAATAGTAAGATCGTTAAGCTTGCGATAGTCAACGCAAAGCCTAAGCGTACCGTCGGATTTCTTCACGAAAATAGCTGAAGCTCCCCAAGGCGAGGAACTAGAGCGAATAAATTGCTTCGTCTCCAATTCGGACAACTGTCTGTGCATCTCCTCATTTTCCTTATTGGACATGCGATAAGGAGGACGAGTAATAGGTTGAGCTCCAGAAACAAGATTAATTCTGAACTCAATTGCTCGTTTAGGTGGTAAACCTAAAACGGGCTCGAATATGTCGAAAAATTCACGAACAACGTGAATACGAGAAATAATATCATCTTCATCATCATCATCGTTATCACGAGGATTTAAAGAATATAAAGATGCCACCAAACAGGATTCTGAATCTTTAAGATTAACAGAAATCTGATTAACAGATAGTGGATGTCGGAGATGAATAGTCCGCTCAGGACATAGGATATGAGCTTCATAACGATTAAGCCAATCCATTCCCAAAATCATTCCAAAGCCTAGGTAACGCATAACATGCAAATCGGCTAGGAATGGAAAATCACATAAAATAATCTCCACATTTTTACAAAGCAAACTAAGAGTTGCGGATCCACCAATAGGATTCGCAATTTTTAAAGAAGTCATCAATGCAGTAACACTTAAGGAAAAAGTGTCTACCAGTTCCTTTGATATAAAAGAATGGGATGCACCCGTATCAAAGAGAACTCTAATAGGTTGATCATGAAATAAAATAATACCACCAAGAATGGAATGAGAAATACCTTGGCCATGAGATGTGTTGCCAGGGGCTTGAGCCACATTCAACTTTCCTTCCTTCTTGCCTTTACGCTTGAGGCATTGATGTATGTGATGATCCGGGCTCTTACAATAGCGACAAGATTTGGGCTTAGAGCACTTATTCGCATAATGATCCCCAGACCCACAGTTGAAGCAACTCGCACCACTAGGAGAAGGAGACTTTGCCGCAGGGGTTGCCTGCTTACTCTTTTTGTTGGGATAAGGACCCTTGAATTTGTTTGGCCTCTTCTTGTTGTTGAAGTTTGGTTTAGCGCCTTCCACTTCAACGTCACTCTCTCTATCAGCCTCTTCAAGACGAAGAGCGATATCGACGAGTTGATCAAATGCGACTTCGAGTTTCAGGAGTAGTGGCTTCTTAAGATTCTTATTTAAGCCATAAACGAACCTCTGGTTCTTCTTCAATGGGGTGTTGATGTATTCAACCCCATATTTGGAAAGCGACTCGAAGGCTGCGACGTAATCAGTCACAGAGGATTGACCTTGAACAAGGTCTATAAAACGTCGAGCCAAGGTTACTTTCCCAGCTTCTGGTACAAACTTTAACCCGAAGCGTCCCTGAAATTGCTCCCAGGTGAGATCCGCTTCATTAATTTCTGAAATAAGGAGTTCGTACCAGTCCAATGCTCTCTCCTGGAGCATGCTGGAAGCCACCTGAACGCGGTGGAGATCGATAAGGTTCATGCGAGAAAAGATTCGATCGCATGATTTTAACCAAGCCTGGACCTCGATGATATTTTCCGAACCTTTGAAGGGCTTCCCACCCAAGTTGGTGTAATCGCTGCACAAGCGTGCAAATCCCGACTTTGGGTGAGTAGGTTCCGGGTTAGCTCCAGCTGCTTGAGCATTAGTTACTAAATCAAGAAGCTGTTGAGCAGTCATAAAAACTCCATCCGGAGGAGCAGCACCAGATGATCCAGTTCTGGGACGGCCTGGTCTAGACATTCTCTTCCTTTAAGAAAGAAAGAAGAGAAGGAAGAAGGTTATTTACCAATGAACATCAAGCAATCTTGATAGATAAAATAAGGAATCATAAAGGAAATAGGATGAATCGGTACGAAGACTCGAATTAATCCTATGGTATGACTCCTAAGATAGACCTAGGATGATGATCCTTGTTAAGTTATTCTACATTGTTCCGAAGTTTGGCTCTGATACCAAGCTGTGACGCCCCACCTCTATACCCACACTAGCCAAGAGCACTACGGTGTAGTGCTGTCAACTAGCATGGAGAATAAGGCTGTTGAGGAGCGACCATCCATGTAATTGCTTATAACACGGTGGCTATAAATAATCTTCGAAAACAAACATAGAAATAATCATAACACAAATCAGTCACAGATATCCATATCACAAAGGCGGAAGAAGATATGAATATATAACTAACACATGAAAGTGTACATCAGAGTAGTGGTCCATAAGATCCACGATAATACAAATGAATAGCAACACGTGCTATACAAAAGAATACAACTATGAGTCTATATCTCAAGTGTATACAACAAAAACTGCTAATCTAAACAGTTAGCCAAAAGTCAGAGTGATGAATCCCTGGGAAGAAGTCAAGCAGAAGCACCTGTAACATCTCGGTCTGACCCGAGTATTATTTAAGAAAATAATAAACGGGTCAGTCTAGCTATAAATATCAGATGACATGATATAACATAAAAGATATGGCATAAACATAAAATATCCATAATGACATACCACCATAAGTATGTAAATAATGATCAACAGAAGATCAATCAATAAGAGATAATCAATATCACAAGAATCTTCTCAAAGATTCAGAAAGGGCATCATACCCCAAACTTGTACTCATAACAAGTCAATGACATAAATTCTAGAAATCAATGCAAGAAGTCCAGAAATCATAGAAAAGAGAAAGAGGCCTATCACATGACGGTCCGAAGACCAAGGGGAGCTACCCCACATGTGTGAATGGAATCACACAGATTAAGGTCCAGACTAACCAAAAAGCAAAAAGGTATGTGTGAGTGGAATCACACAAGTGGTGTCTAGTCTAACCTAAGTGAAGACAAGCGGCCTATGACCTAAAGCAAAATGAGGTCTAACGATCTAAGGGTTCACGCGACCTAACACAATGGCCGAGCGACCTAACTGGAGTTAAGGGAGGCAAGCGACTTAAGGTCCAACGACCTATGACTCAAGCAAGCCGAGCGACCTAGTGTGGAGGGGTCGAGCGACTTAAGGAAGGCGAACGACCTAAGGTCTAACGACCTACGACTTAACAGAGTCGAGCGACCTAAGGTAAATGGTCCAACGACCTAACTCGAACGACTTATCAGGAGCTTAGGTCGGAGACGACCTACGAGATAAACCAGGCCGACTCAGTGGACGAGCGACCTAAGGTAAATGGTCCAACGACCTAACTCGAACGACTTATCAGGAGCTTAGGTCGGAGACGACCTATGAGATAAACCAGGGCGAGCGACTTAACGTTTGCCTAGAGATTATAGGTAGGAAACGACCTAAGACTTAAAGCTTAACTCGCGAGCGACCTACGGCTTAAGGCCTAACACATGAGCGACCTACGACTTAAGGCTTAACTCGCGAGCGACCTAACTCCGAAGTGCCAATACTTCCAGAATGACCTAAAGCCCTGCGACCCATGGTACTAACTCGCGAGCGACCTAACGACTTAACTCGTGAGCGACCTAACGACTTAACTCATGAGCGACCTAATTCCGAAGTGCCAATTCTTCCAGAACGACCTAAAGCCCTGCGACCTACGACCCAGTGACCTTGCGACCTATCACCGAACGAGTCAAGTGGCCAGAACGAGCTAAGTGCAGGAAATTTCCAAAAATGCTAAAAATTGGAGTTTTTCGCCAATCCAATCCAAACCAAAGGCAAATGTGCATGCAAAAGTGATAGGGAATCATTCCCAACAGTCCAATATAGTTATAGACTAGATTTGTGAGATAAAAATCTCACCTTTGCACCAAATATCAATGAAAATGAAGTTTTAAGCAAGCAAGAATCAATCCTTCTTCTATCTAAGCATAAGAAGCTTGAATCTAATGTCTTCTTCTTGAATTTGGAGTAGAAAGATGGATTGCAATTGAATTTGAGTTTTGGAATTTTAATTTCCCATTCCCTCCACCATTAATGCCAAAACTTGATTAGTTAGGAAATTTATGAAGAGTGAGGAGAAGAGGGTTGGAACTTGGGCTTAATAGGCTAAACTAACCCAAAGTCCAAAGCGGAAAAAGTTAGTGAAATTTCACTAACTCCAAACCTATCGATGTTTATACTTAAAAAAGTTGTAAACGGCATTTCGAACTCAATGGAAGTGGTCTTGAGTCCTAATTTGACCGTTTGCAAAAAGTAGCCTTTCGGACCAAAATCCGATTAACGAGTTAATATTTAAATAAAATATTTAAATACAAACTCGATAAATATGCGGGTTGTTACATTTCTTCACTTTCATTTTCATCAGAGGAGTTTAGTTTGCTACCACTTATTTCTTTTATTGGTAGCTCTACATTCTCAGATTCTGTGGACGGTGATGTTTCCACATTTTGTCTCAATTGCTTTCTTAGCAGCGTATTTTCTGCTTGAAGTTTTCTATTGTCCATTTCAAGTTTTCTTTTTATTTCTTTATATTTTTCTTCTTTTTTTTGTATAACACTTCATATTCTTCATCTTTTTCAACCGATTCTTTTAGCAATTTTAGTTCCTTTCCTTGAAAGTCCTGAAATAAAAAACTGAATCAAAATTGAAGCTTTAGAATATTTAAATAATGGCAGAAAAATCTGCATGTATTATGCAACGTTGTAGATATTTCTTCAATTATTGTAAATAATTGTAGACCTATGTTCAGTTTTCCAATTTTAACTGCAGATAAATATGCAATTGTTTTTTATAATTGTAGATAAGTCAGCATCTGTATTGAATAATTACACCAAAAATGCTCAACTGCCGCTAATAACTGCAGATATATCTACCATAATTGTTAATTGTTGCAGATAAGTTTGCAAAAAATAGATTGTTGGTTATTTTTGTACTGTAAATTAGCGATTGTACAAATTAAATTGCAGTTATACTTACAAAGTTGTATTCAATGGTCATTAGCATTATTGGCTTGAGTTTTGATATATCCCATTTTCCAGCCGTGGGATATGAGTTGTCGTACTGCAATTTAGAAGATCTCAAAATTTGTGTTTTCTCATAGATCTACCACTGCAAAAAAGACAATTTGTATTAGAATAAGTTATTAATTAATATGATATTTATCTAATTAATCAAAAATTTAATACCAGTAATAATGTAACACAAGCATTTATTTTCCTTGGTGTGTCGATATATTTTTCAATTTGATATATCAAATGTTTGTGAATCATTTTTGGCCATGATATCTGCTGCATTTTATCTTCGTAAACACAATATGGAATCATATTCCAATATACAGTTGAGTTTGGATTTGATATTAAAAATGTTGCAACCAAATGCAGTTGAAAAAGCTTTGTTGTATCTGCTCTTTCTTCTTTTGATGTTCCTTTTATTGTTGCGAACAATTCCCTTTCTATGTTTTTTTTTGTTGACACTTGTTTCTCCTTCAAAGTGTCTGCTGCCGAATGATGTAAATTGAGCATTACTTTTAACCTCTTTTTTCATATGGCCAGAAGTTTTTATTTGCTGACCATCTGTAGGAATTGATAACAATTGGCTTATATCATCCTCTGTGAATGTTGGTAGCATATCTTCAAATTGGAAGCACTTCAAATTCTTTTTGTAGGCTTTGATGGTTATGTCTATTGTTGTTGAGTTCTTTGTGTTTTCTTTCACTGGTATGATTCCAACATAGATCATATGAATGAATTTGTAGAAAGGTAAGTTTTGGAGATATCATGTATGTGATACTGTCAGTAATTCTTCGTTCTTAATTCTGCCAAGAACATCGATGAAAGGCCTTAAATTATTTTTGTAGTTATCTTCTCTTGATGTAATTTTCTCTTCACTGGTCGTTTCTCTTTTTTCATGTGGAATATTTGATCCTGTTTGTTGTTCAACAGGAACAATTGATGTTTCCAACATTACTTTTTTCTTCTTCTTTTATTTCTTCTTTTGTGTTCTTCTGTAAAAGTACATTAAAAATTATGAAATAAATATGCACAATCTAATAATACGATAGGTGATGTTAAATACTTGCAGTTATAATGAATATGCAGAAAAAATAGAAATGTATGCAATTATCTTAAACAACTGCAGTTTGTTCAGCAAATTTTAAGTTATATGCAAATTTTTATATATGTGGAATTGTTGCATATAATTTAAAAGTTTTAAAAAATAATTGCTTATTTTTCAGAAATTATTTAAATAAATGTGATATCACAATTTTATTGTTTCTTATCATACGTAGTTTTCGAATTTTCTTCACTTTTTGGAAATAGAATGGTAATCCGATGAAAGTGTTGAAAAAAATGTTAGCTTATACAAACTTTTCTTGTATATATTGTAGTTGCATATATGTCAGCAGTTTTAAAAATTAGTTGCTTAATTTTCAGCAACAATTTGAATAATTGTAAACTTTAAAACATTGCTTTTGTTATTATAAATATTATCAACTTTTTTTTTTAGTTTTTTCGAAACTATTTGGTATTTCAATGAAACGATTTAAAAAGTAGCATATAAAAATGAGAATATTCTGTTTAATTGAATTACTGCTGAAAAGTAAGCAGTTAAACTGAATTGTTGCTACTATATGCAATATTGTTAGTAATGATTATTTTTCTTCATACTTAAATGTTGCAAAGATATTCAACAGTTCTCAGTACAGTTGCATATATGTCGGCAATAATATGAATAATTAACATTAAACTATTTTAAAAATTACAGATAACAGTAAGTTTACTCTTTAACTGCTTTATTACTGAAAAGTAAGCAATTAAGGATAATTATTTGCAGCCATATGTGATATTGTCAGTAATGTTTATGTAACAACCATGTATTTTCAACCATTCGCATCCGCACATATCGGACTTGAATTGCTCAAAATATCGCGTTGTAAATAAAATTTGGCAAATCTCAGATATATAGTAAATAAAATCACAGATCACAGACACCGAGTAATAATAGTGCAACAAAAGTAAAAGAAATAGTAGTTCAAGAAACTACTATATAATTATATCAGAGTTATATAAGATACAACAGAAGAAATAGAGTACAACAGAAGTCTCAATACATAGAAGTCTACTAATACAAGAGTTGAAAAGGAACAACAGACTGAAAAAGATAAAACTAGACAAGTAGATAATCTCCAGTGATTCCAATCTCCAGAAAGTAGAAATCCAAATCTATGAATACTCAGGCTGATCCGAGCGTAAATAAAAATACAAACACTCCAGTCAGGACATACATACTTATACAATGTAAACCAGTCAAGTGAACTGTAGTAAAAGTACAAGTAACTTAAAGGATGCTTGGGACCGCCCATCCTCTAAGGATCTGTTAAACTATTTACTATATAGTATATTACGCTATTATAATAATGTCTAACAGTAAAAAAACATACTTTTAAATAGCATTAAGGCTTTACATTTTCCACCTTAACACAAATAACGCCAATAGTCTATACAATACCTGCATATCTTCTGATCGGGAGACTACGAGAAGATACTGCATAGGTACGACACAAATAGAAACTCGTAGTAAAGGCTCGATATGGTAGGTGACACGGCATACAAGGCAATTCCAGGGTAGATATACCAATTACGACACTCGGGCTGGTGGTAACGCAGCAGCCACATACGCCCATCGCGGTACACATTCCCACAAAATCGGAGGGGCGCCCAAACAATCACAAGTAATAGTATGGTATCGAAGAAATGCGTCCGCTACGAGGTGCGACCTCAACTGGCCCGAGACCGCTCCTGTTTTAGCCATCTTATGCCAACTCACGGGAGCTGGGTCTATGTAGTATACCTCAAGAACGTCGCCACCATCATACTTCATTCTGGAATCTCCACCGCATACACGGTTGTCAAAGTGGTTTTCGGTATCGACAGAGAGTATGCCCATATCCGATCCCGGTCTCTTTGCCAACTAATCGTTATTATAACCCGTGGTTATAACTTTAAAACAATATTTTATACTTCAAAAATGATATCCTTTTCAATCCAAATATTTATCAAAATAAAGATTAAATCATTTCCAAATCATTTCAATATATCAACATACTATATCTTTCAAATTCAATTATTTATCAAAATAAATATCAAGTCATTTCTAAACATTTCAATATATTAAATTATCATATCCTTTCAAAACTTCCTTTCAAATCATTTTAATACATAAAATATCATATCCTTTCAAAGCTTCATTTCCAAATCATTTTAATATCAAAATATCATATCTTTCAGAACTTCATTTTCAAATCATTTTAATATCAAAATATCATATCTTTCAAAATTTTATTTCGAATCATTTTAATATCAAAATATCATATCTTTTAGAATTTTATTTTCAAATCATTTGATATATTTTCAAATCATTTAATATATATCAAAGTATCATATCTTTCCAAACTTCATTTCAAAACATTTAATATATCAAAATATCATATCTTTCAAAACTTCATTTCAAAACATTTAATATATATCAAAAAATCATATCTTTCAAAACTTCATTTCAAAACATTTAATATATACCAAAATATCATATCTTTCAAAACTTCATTTTCAGATCATTTTAATATCAAAATATCATATCTTTCAAAACTTCATTTTCGGATCATTTTAATATCAAAATATCATATTTTTCATAACTTCATTTTAATAAGTTCAAATCCAAATATTCAACTTTAAATACCTTTTAAATTCAAAGATATCATTCATTTATTATCATTCCAAATCACCTTTTAAATAGCTTATATTTCAATCAAAATAATTCATTCAAACTATTTAAAAGTGAAGTTTACATACTTTCAAATCAAGTATTCAATTTACAATGTTTTAAACCATTCTGAGTTCATTTACTAAGTTAAAACCGTAAACATTGAAAATTTCAACCTTTTTCAGCATTCACAAAAAGCTGCTGTAAGTTATACTTGAAAACATTTCAATTTAAACCATTTAAACATTATAAAAAAAAAAAATCATATTTTAACATTCAAAGGTGTTCATTAAATACTCTTTTAATTTATGATTTTTATAAAGCAAACCTTTACAGAAAATCCAATTTTTTTTATAATTTCACTTAACAAATTCAATTGTACAATTTTCCTATTTTTAGATTTGACACATTATTAACACTTACATTTTCAAATCTCCATTTCACAAATTAAACTAAATTTCCACTTTATTTAATTAACTTAAACCTTTAAACAAAACCAAATTCCACATTTTCAAATCAAGTTGTATTTTAAAATTTCACTTTTAAGCATTCATTTACTTAACCATTTTAATTCATAGAAAATTCAATAATACTTTATTAAATCATTTAAATTCAAATTTAAATCAAATTATCATATTTACCATTTTATAAATAAGAATAAATTTTCATTTTATTTATATAACTTAAATATCATTTTTAACCAAAATTCTAAATTTCCAAACTTAAGTTATATTTTAATAATCCAATTTAATCATTCATTAAGTACATTTTTAACTCATAGAAAAGTCATAATTTCTTTATTTTAAAACATTTAAAAATCTATTTAAATCAAATTTCATAAATTTATATTTTTAAAATACTTGAAAATATCCAAAAACACTTTATAAAATAACCATGGGCCTGTATATAGTTTTCTAACCTTGGTCAAGTGATACGGACATATATCATTTCAATCCGCAGTTTAAAAGAAAAATCCGGGTTCTATAATTTCAAACCCGCAATCCCAAGTTAAAATAAAATAAATAAAAACCGTTCAGGCCTATCATTTCAGTCCGTAATGATTTCTCCTAATTCTAAAGTTCGTTCGTGTATGTATCATTTCAATCCATAGTGATTCTATTCTACAGGGAACTTGCAGTGTGATAAACAGATATAAATGAGCAGTTAAAACATATAGCAGTAATAGATGAGATGACATGTAAATTAACAGGTTTAACATCATATATAAATAATCACTGGAAGGTATAGCATCATATATAATTCTACACATTCAGTTGTTGTTGTTTCACAACTACATAAGTATAAATATCCTGTGAGCTTTACTCACCCTTATAGCTGGAGATTGAAATACAAATGACACAACGAAATCAAAAGCACAATGACAAGGGATTTTGAGTGGAGAGCGAATCCAATGCTAAAGAGCTTGTGCTACAACCCAAAACAAAATAGAATAAAATTATAATTCAACACAACATTGAAATTGAATAACTTTGAATTGAAAAGCAATACGAATGCACAACTTTTGCCTTGCTTTCTACACTTGCTAGCACGGCTTAGGGGATGTTTTGGTTCAGGTTTGGACAAGCTTTAGCTCAGGTTTGGACATGATTTGGATCAGGTATGGACCTAGGGGTGCTCGGCTACAAGGCATGGCATGTAGAGGAGTTACAAGTGAGGAGTACAATTGGTTAAGGCAAATATATGAGTTTTGGTTCAACTTTTGGCTCGGTCTATGTTCCATCTAGGCTCTGCACTTTCATGTACAGGTATGGACAGAGGTAGGAGGTGATGGTTAGAGGTGTGTCAAGGTGGTGGTGGAGCAATAGGAGGTGGCCAAGGTCATCTAAGGTGATGGTGATGAAGACTAGGTGGCTAGGCATGCTTTTTAAGGAGTTTTTGCATTGTTTTATGGTGTTGTGTTCATGTGGAGGTCAGGGAACTTTCAGGTCAGAGGAGTGGGATGGTTTTGCCGTGGATTATATGGGAAAGAAGTGGTGGTGGTCGGTGGAGGTGATGAAGAGGCTATGGCTGAGCAAACATATGAAGAAGTCAAGGCAATTTCATGCAAAATTCCATGGAAACAAGAAGAAAAAGATAGAAAGAAGAGGAGGTCATTACCCATTATTCCATGCCGTGAAAAATGAGACGAGGAAGAGTATTTCACGTGAAAATGAGTTGGGAAACTCACGGCTACAGTAAAGAAAAGGTACGGCCAAAATGAGCAAGTGAAAGGTCATGGAAAATGAAAGGTTTTTGGTGAATGAAAGGTCTTGAGTTTCAAAAGCTTTTAAACTCTTCATATTTCTATTCTTTTAAATTAAAATAAAAACAAAGTAAAATTTCATAAAATACATTTAAAAACCGAAACAAAGTGAAAATAAATAATAAAATTTATAGAAAATAAAAAAAGAACGAAAGAAATTGCCTAAAATTTGAAAACAGGGTCCAGAAATTACAAATAAATCACTATTGGCTTTAGAAAATTATTTACTTTATTTTAAAGATATTCTAAAAAAAAATTTGAAATAAAAATGATTTTTAAAAACTTTCAAAGTGAAATAAATAATTTAATTCAGAGAAAATAGAAAAAGAACTAAAGAAATTGTTTAAAAATTCAAAACAGGACTTAAAAATTACAAATTAAAACATCACCGGCTTTGGAAAAATATCTATTTCATTTTAAAAATATTCTAAAGCAAAGTTTTGAAATAAAATACTTCATTTATCATTTCTAAAATGTAATAAATAATTATATTTAGAGAAAATAGAAGATAATTAGAGAAATTGTTTAAAAATGGCAAACGGACATGAAAATTACAAATAAAACATCACAAGCTTTTAGAAAATTTATATTTCACTTTAGAACAAATAAAAAAGAAATTAAATAAATAAATGAGGAACAAAATAAAATGATAATGAGAAGAAAATAAGTTCTTAATAAAATATAAAAATAAATAAGGAATTACTTAAATTACTGAAGCTGGAAATTAGAAATTGTAAACAAATATACAACTGACACTGGAAAATGTCAATTACACTAAAAAAAAATGTTTGGAAACCAAAAGGATACACATAACATTATATGTTACTCATATAAATATAAATTAGAACATTACATGACTAAATAAAATATTATTTATATGATTTAAAATAAACAATTTTGTCAAATACAATAAATTTCACACAATAGTTAAAAAGGCATAACTTTCACATAATAAATCAGATTTCAATGAAACAAAAAAGTAGCGATCTTAAAATTTTATTTACTTTCATAATAAAAGATAAAATTCAAAATTTCAAAATTTTAAATTTTTAAGTTAAAAGTCAAAGTCGACCAAAATTCATTATTTTGAAAATTATTCTATTTAGTCATGTTTGGAATGATAATTCATATCAAAATCAAAGTTTAAATTTTAAAATAACAAAATTATCTAAATTAAATATAATAAAGTTAAATCAAAAATTGAATTAAAATAATTACAAAATACAGGATTGTTACAGTTTAGTTAATTTTGTTTATACGTAAATGTTGCGGAGAAATTTAAAAAAATTCAACACAGTTGCATATTTTTCTGCAATAATTGTGACTAATTGACATTATTATGATATTTACTGTTATATTTGTAATTATTATGAAAAATTGCAGGCAAATACAAACATTGATCGAATATATTGCTCACAAATATACAAAAAAACACTTAATAACATCTGCTTAAAATTGACAAGAGAAAACAGTTTTTTAAATAGTTTTTTACAAAAAATTGCAGTAATTATAGAATGTTTTTTAGTTTACCATTTGCATTCTCAAATTTCTTTGTATTTCCATAAAATAGCTCGACTACATGCATGGCTAACTCGAAAATATCTAAAACCCTTGCAAAACCCTAAGATCTATCGATTTAAAACAGTGTAATATAAATCGGCTACTTATGAAATTGAGATATATCACCTTCAGTCTTCCCATTTTGCCTTTTTCGATTATGAAAACGTCAGATTTTCGACTTGATTTTGGTTCTTTTGTTGTTTGATTTTATTGAATTTTTGGCTTTTGTTGATGATTTCAATTGTATTATAGGTCGAACAATAAAAAAAGCGTGGGTTCAAGGTCTTAAGATAATTTTTGAGGGTAGTTTGGGGAAACAAAAGCCTGCGTTTAAAAATAGGGATGAAATTTATATGTTTTGTACCTAAGGGATGTTTGGTGTATCATAAAAGTTATTAAGGATGTATGGCAAATGTTCCCTATTTAATAATCCTCAAAAACATTCTTTTAAACCTATTTCTTAATAAATTCCCGACCTTAATTTATATTTCAAATATCCACTGTATCTTATTTCACTTTATTTATATATCCCATTTATAAATTTAATAATCTCATTCCTCTTTTAAAACACAGTTTCAAACACTAAATCAATTTCCAAAATCTATTCCATTTAAAAATTATTCCTTTACTTGCTCAATTTTATTTCAAAGCCTATTAATTCAGATTTAACTTCTTTATTAAGATTTTAAATCTTATTTAAAATGAAACTAGCAATTTCATATTTATTTTAAAATTCTTCTTTTATTTTTCCTAAACCATTTAAATCCTGAACTGAAAAATAAATCTTTTATTCCTTTAAATAATATCACTTAAGTTTAGAAATTCATTTATTCCTATTTATTCAAAAATCCCCTTTCCCATATTTTGGAATTATTTATTAGAATTTAAAAATCAACTTTTATTTTCTTTTTCCAGTTCATTCTTTAATTTATCCAAATTCTCTATAATTATTTTACTTAAAAATTCACTCATTTTATTTTCCTTCCAAAAATCCAATCTATATATTTTTCATAACTCAGCATACTCAAATATATTCAATCAAACCATAGCATCCAATATTTTCAATTACCAATATAATCTATCTCAGATTATTAAATGAACCATATCACATAATATTAAACCAATCTAAACAATTTTATGAAATCCATTTGGATCCCTCCAACCTGCTTCCTTGCATCTACGGATATTAGCACAATATAAAAATACCAATCCCACTTCGAGGTAGGATATCGCGGTATAAAGGGTCATCCGCTATTATGCGGGGCGCATAGGGTCTCATCCGCTATATAATGCGGGAAATCAGTCACTCCAATATATACTATATATACTACTATATATATACTATCACATCTAGACTGATAGCAATTATCAATGCAATCAAACAACAAATAATTTAAATTTAACTATTTAAATTTAAAAGGTATCCAAAAGAGTGAGTTTAACTCAACTTTGATTTTGTTTGCAATCCATTCCATCTCGACTATTTTCTCCTCGATTTTGACCTTGTATAAACAATTCGCGATATATTACTATTTGAATTAATCAAATAATTTATCACCATTTAATTAACTAGCAATTTAATTAATAATTTTCCTTTTAAAAGTCTTTTAGTAACTAAAATAATTAAATAAGTTTTTGAATGAGTTAACCACCAAAATACATTAATATAAAATAAACTAGCAGGTTTAAAATATATATGGTTTAAAATGTATATGTGTTTTTTTTAAAACTGCAAATACTAAAAAGAGCTTATATAGATTTAAAAATCGAATTTTTATATAAATTACTATATTTCCAAAGTTTTATATATGTATACACACACACACACTGATTTTCCACTATAGACCTTTCTAAATTAAACAACAATCTACTAAGTATATATTATATATCTTCAAATATATATATATATATATATATATATATATATATTCTTCTAGATATATTCGTATTTTTATTTTCTTTCTGTAAATACAAAACAATAATTCGTGTTCAACCCTATAAATTATTCAATAAATAAAATAAATTTTCTATTTAGTGCATATGTAAAATATGTGTATACCTATATCGATTAATCTAGTTTACATTTCTAATTTATATATTAATATTTGTTTAAATTAAATTAAAATAAACAGTTACCTTGATGCTAAATCCTGCCGGACCTGCTCGAACAACTCGCTACCTCGATGATTGCGAGCCACCTCATCACGGCCTTCATCACCAAACCCTCCAACTCACGCAAACTTCCCCACTCACCTCGACTTTGCGCGAGCCTCTATACGCGCGCGCCTACCTCCAATTGACCGTAGCAACTCACGAATCCCCCAATCGCGATTCCATTTTGATGTTCGGCCATTAATTGATTATAAAGAGCATATCTATTTAAAGGAAAAAGAATAGGAGGAGGTATGAAGGGGATTCACGGTTAAAAATTTTGGAAGCTACGATATTATTTTTTAGGATATTTGTTTCGGCCATAGCCCTGATTTTGAATCTGCAGAAAGAAAGAAGAGGAGGCTGTAAATTTTTAAAAGCTCGGCTCTCTCTTTTTTGATTAAGAGGGGATGCGTGTAAAAGAAATGGACAAGTGTTAAAACTTTCCTCATATGTCAAAATAAATAAGCTACGGTGTTTTGAATTGAAATTAAAAGGTTCTATGATATTTGTTCGACCAGTCAAATTATATTTAAATTTAAATCATTTCGAAAACGAAGCTTAAAATCTCGATCTCCTATCGAGGCATGCCGCCAGGCGTTTATAAAGTTATACCCTTGTTCCGAATGCAACGGAAAAGGTTTCGAGTCCTAACTCGATCGTATGGAGAAGATAGCTTTTGGACCCAGTTATAATATTGAATTTCGATATAGATTTCAGCGCGTTTATTTACCATACGCCCAGATGATCACTCCAAACACTACAAAAATTGAAATGCGGTTATTACGGATCCAATGGAACTGGTTTCATCGAATTCTGAGACTGTGCCTCGGAAGGCTTTTTTCAAATATCAATTTAAACAGTATATTTTTAAATTGAACAAATTACTTCCAAATTCAGTTTTTAACACATCTATTAACTTTAGTACACTGTTATAAATTTGATAAGCTTTCAATTTATTTTTAACAAGCCTGAAATTCCAGATTCAATAATTTTCCCAATTTCCAGTTATTGATTCAATATTTAAATTATCCAATAAATATCGATATTTGAAATTCAAGTTAGAAACTAACTTTTAAATATTTAAAATCAATTAAATTTCCAATTTCAAATATATAAAATTCTGGGTCGTCACATTCCTCCCCCTTCAAAGAATTTCGTCCCCGAAATTACCAGTTAGGAAGAATGATCCAATACCCGTTACTATCTTCCCAAACCAAACAGTTTTCAACAACTCTCCCAACCCAACAGTTTCAATTCAAGACACTATCACCCTTAGTGACTTTTCCAAACTCAACCATAAGTTCCAAAAAATATTACTTAGTCAACAATTCACATCTAAATTTAAATCCAAACTTTAAATTATCAAAAAAAATTCAAATTTTTTCTAACTCTCTAAGTTTTCAAAAAATTTCGCCAGCGTCTCCTTTGCACGGCTTGCTCGGTACGACTCAAAAATTCCTCTACGGGCTCCCAAATTCAAAAAGAAAACAAAAGGCCAAGTGGCTAGACAAGAAAATCATCGAATTTCATACGGAAATTTAAATGCATACGTTTTATCGAGCAATTCAATTTATCTTCTGAAATCAAAAATCCCAATTTATCATTTGCCTTTAAAGCACCTGTATGTCTTACTTAGCAATAATATCCAATCACAGGATTCAAAATAATTTTATTCGTCACTTACAAATTTTCAATATTTGCTTTACTTAAGCCCGTACGATGTACCTATATCATCCGTATGCCATATCAAATCCGATCGCTCACTCGATCACACAATTCCACTTTCGAACTAGTATCGTCCACCCGACTTTCTAGCACGGACACAGACCTGGTTTCTTGATTGGAAACCATCATTCTTCTTGCATAGCCACAAACTATGATAGAGAATTTCCTGAATCAATCAAAAAAATCCATATCCAGAGTTCGCCGTCGAAAATCGAGCAAAAAATTCCAACTCGGATACCTCAAATCCTGTGCTCGGATTACTATGCGAATAAAATAATATACATACATCCTACGTATTTTGCCCAAATTGATTTGTTAGCTAAATCAATTCCTTTTTTTTCACATCTATTTTTGATTTCCATTTACTTGTTTATAATTTCTCATTTCACAATTTACTCAATCTTCATTCAGATGTCCAACATATTTCCAATACCAATTTATAGTTAAGAACTTCACCATTCTCTGAGTTCAATATAAATATTTTACACTTTAATGTTTATTTTTTCCCACTTTGGTTCATATATCTATTTCCGTTTGATTTCTGAATGCAATTCACCTTTCATTTTTTTAAATATTGAATTCATTTTATTTCAAACCATATTCAATTTGTCATTTCTTTAATTAATTCCACCTACTAATTTATTCATATCTCAACCACTTTTTATTTCCAAACCATTATTATCTGTAGTCCATTTCGAACTAATTCTACACTTCACTTTACAAATTTAAATCAAGTATCATTTCAATATATAATTTCAATTCGTTTGCTTACCCACTTAATTTAATTAGTTTACTTACTACTTTTGTTTTCAATCCTTTGTTTTGTTTAGTTCACTTGACTAATTTTTCATTTACTTACAAACTAAAAATGAATTTCAAAATTTAGGTTTCATTTTTATTTACTTGCAATTGTAAATTCATTTACTCATTTAGAAATTTATTTCCACCTTAATAAATTTTATTTAAGTAATCATTTCACTTAGCCTCCTTATACTTTCTTTAAATTCTTCTTTACCTAACTATATTTAATTACACTCTGACTCAATTATTTAAACTTCTATAAGTTTCCCAAATTTAATTATATTTGCTAACTTATTTAATTCACTTAAATTAATTAGCTTATCTTCCCACTTATTTGGGTTTTACACTTACTTTTATTTACCCTTCTTCAAGTCCAATCTAATTCCAACAAATTCAAAATATTTTTTTATAAGTTATCGAACTTATTTATATTCCGTAAATATTTTAAATAAGGTTGCACAGTCTTTTAAACAACTACTCAACATTTCAAAATTATTTTTGAAATCAATTATACGCACAAACCGAATTATTCTTCTGTATCCCAAATCAATTACAATTTCACAACCAATACCAATTCAAAATATTCAGGTAGAAATTTCTCCGTTGGAAACTCGAAAATAAACATCGATGATGCAGCAGTCTTCATCGAAATTATTTTCCAGTGACGAAAGAGAGTTCAGTGCCTTAATCTTTTCCAAATATTTCAAATATTTTTAAATTCCAAATCTCACCCGATTTCATATTCAATTCAAAAATACTTCACTATTATTCCTACAAAACCTTTGAAAACCATTTACAAACCCATAGGAATTTAATTTCCAAAATTTTAAATCTTTTTAATTTATTTTCAAATATTTCTCTAGAACTCTATTTCAAATTATAAATCACATTTACAATTTGCATTTACAAATCCCATTTGTATATGAATTTATTTCTTCGCTTTTAGTTATGATTTCAATTTTTTTTTCAATTTTTACACAACAATGATAATAATTCAATATTATCACTTTCCAACAACCAAGCAACCATATATAACTATAAAATCTATGGAAAATTATTTCTTTTATATACAAAAATAATTTGGGTGATATTATTCCATTTACCCTATTTTAAAACAATATTGGGTCGGTTTATCTTGTTTAAGAGTTTAGAAATCCTTATTGATGACATGGCGTCCCACATATCGACAAGAATTTATAAACACTCAACCGATAAGTCGACATAATATAAAAACAATTTTTATATCCTTTAGCAAATATGAGCTCATATCTATTAATACACTCAAACTCATTCTAGAATACTACAGACTCTATTTCTAATGGGTAATCCCGACCAGAGCCAAGCTTCTCGCTTAACCTTCAGCTTTGATACCAATCTGTAACGACCCGATTTTTTCGACGCCCAAAAAATCGACATTAATACGTCCACTGTATCAAGCGCTGAACAATCGAATGCCGGAAAACCGAATCATTAGGGTAAAAGAAGAAGGAGTTAGAAGAAGAGAAAATAAAAACAACAACAGAATCTTAACATCGCGGCAGAATAAAATATAATAGATAATAACTGATCTCTAAACAAAAAGAACCATATCTGTTTATACATTACATCATCAGAGTAGAATACAAATCAATAACTCAATTCAGGACAATTATAATAGCTTGTCTGCCCATAGCTAAATATACAGCTTACACTACACAGCAGAAATATAAATCTACGGAAATATGTCTCATCATCCAGCTCATCTCCTGAGCTGCACAACAGTCCATCCCAAGTCTATACTCTATAATACTCGGTTTGACCTGAGTATCATAGTTAAATAACACCCGAGTGAGTCTGGAAAACCAACGTGAGAAAACACACTCAATTGGATTATTAAAGTTTTTAAAATCCTTTGAAATCAAAGGTATCTTGTAAGACCACGCCACAAATAAACATATCGGGTTTTTACCTCACAATAACCAAACCATTTTCTTATAAAATCCTCTGATATTAAAATAGTGTCTATATATAAATACTTATTCAAATAGCCGAAATTGTTACATTCATTTAATTCTAGCATAATAGGTTCTACAAACAAAATCATAAATGCACGTAGGGAGAATGGATTTCCATCAATGGCAGAGCTACTGGGGTAACGCCTGTCACAGTACGTGGTCTAGATCATTGTATCGAGGATCCACCCTGATCCTCTACATCACAAGACCGGAGCTACCTCTTAGTGGGTAGTCTGAATAAGTTCACGCCGCGGTTGGGATCATCAGCCGCACGCATAGCCGAAATAAAGGGACATCAAGACAGG
Source organism: Allium cepa (assembly GCA_030765085.1). Classification (NCBI taxonomy): domain Eukaryota; kingdom Viridiplantae; phylum Streptophyta; class Magnoliopsida; order Asparagales; family Amaryllidaceae; genus Allium; species Allium cepa. The sequence continues at coordinate 291,215,822 of CM060941.1, read as the reverse complement.
GGTGACCTTACCCTAATTGGTTGCTAGCCACTTAGCCTTGTGTGCACCTCCTCTATTTTAGCCGTTCCCAGTTGATGAGGCTCAAGGCTATGCGTTATCTTTTTAGCACACATACACTTTGAATGCTCACCGTCCTCCTAACAATGTTCTGAAAGCATTCATCCATACAAGTCCGTTCCAGGTTCGAACGAAACCGAAGGCACTATTCCTACTGCATCCATTTTGGAATCACCGTCAGGATTAGTAGCGATTAGCCCTTTCACTTTACAGCTCCATCTTCAACTCCAGCTCTTGTCTTCCTCACGAAAACGTTCAAACCGGATCTAAGTGGTTTTCGGGAAACTAATCCCGATCCTAATCTCTTCGAAACGATCAGACCATTGGCCACTATTGATAGTCGGGTATTTGACTATCAAATTACATTCACAACAATCATCATACTTTAAATAACTTTCCAAGATATCTTTCTACATTTTAATCCTTTTAAAATAGGTTCCAAATCACTTTTCCTCTCGCAGAATAAATTCCCAAATATTGTTTATTTCCACTGAAAATTACCAAGTCTAAATACTTTAGATTTAAAATAATTTAAAAACACTTTATCCAAAAATATATACTTTAAAACATTTAGAATAAAAACTATTTAAAAAACTTTATTTAAAATACTAATTATGAAATTTTATAATAATTTCTCATGTATATCTTAAGCCAAATCAAATCTTAAAATAAAGTTATTAAATTCTATACGAGTTTTCAAATAAAACATTTACCCAAACTATCTTTAAAATAAAAGTAATTTATAAAATATAAATATTAATAATTAAATTTTTAAATCATAATACCAATTAACCTATTTTTAAAACTTTTTAACTTAACTTAAAAATCCGCTTGAAAACGTACTTGGCTTTTCAAGGAAATTCACTCTCCTTACACAGCTTTAAAAACAAACCATTATTTATTTTTAAAAAAGGTTACCATTTTCTTAATAAATCCCGACCTGAATTTATATTTCAAATATCCACTGATATCTTATTTCACTTTATTTATAAATCCCGTTTATAAATTTCATAATCTCATTCCTCTTTTAAAACGCAGTTTCAAACACTAAATCTATTTCCAAAATCTACCCCATTTAAAAATTATTCCTTTGCTTACTCAATTTATTTCAAAACCTCTAAATTCAAATTTAATTTCTTTATTAAGATTTTAAATCTTATTTAAATTGAAACCACCAATTTCATATTTATTTCAAAATTCTTCTTTTATTTTTCCTAAACCATATAAAACCTAAATTGAAAAATAAATCTTTTATTCCTTTAAATAATATCACTTAAGTTTAGAAATTCATTTATTCCTATTTATTCAAAAATCTCCTTTCCCATATTTTGGAATTATTTATTAGAATTTAATAATCAACTTTTATTTTCTTTTTCAAATTCATTCTTTAATTTATCCAAATTCTCTATAATTATTTTACTTAAAAATTCTCTCTTTTTATTTTCCTTCCAATAATCCGATCTATATATTTTTGATAACTCAACATACCCAAATATATTCAATCAAACCATAGCATCCAATACTTTAAATTACCAATAAAATCTATCTCAGATTATTAAATAAACCATATCATAGAATATTAAAACAATCTAAATAATTTTGTGGAATCCAGTTGGATCCCTCCAACCTGCTTCCCTGTATCCACATATATTAGCACAATATAAAAATACCAATCCCACTTCGAGGTGGGATATCGCGGTATAAAGGGTCATCCGCTATTATGCGGGGCGCATAGGGTCTCGTTGTAACGACCCAGAATTTTTGATAATTTAAATTTGAATATTTAATTTAATTTTAAATATTAATAAGTGAAATTTATAAGTCGAATAATTTATTTCGAATAATTGGATTTAATTGGATAATTAAATCGATAATTTAATATCTGAAAATACAGAAATAATCGAAAATTGGTTTAAATATGATTGAAAATGATTTGTAAAATTTTATTTTATCATATTTGAGTTAGAATGATGTTATAAAACTTTTAAAATTGAATTAAAAGTTTAATTGTGAAAATTGAACATTTTAATATTTAATTATCGACTAGTGAAATTAGCCATTTTTCGAACAGTCTCGGAATTTGACGAAACTAGTTTCATTGGGTCCGTAATAGTTTGTTATTATCGGATTTCAATTTTGGTAGCAATCAGAGTTTTCGTTTTACCGTGGCAGTTCGAAACGCATCGAAATTGTTTTAATATTTATTTGGCGAGTTAAAATAGTCATTTTTCAAACAGTCTCGGATTTCGACAAAACCAGCTTCTTCGGATCCATAATATGATATTATTGTATGGTTTCAAATTTCGTGTCAATCGAATTTACCGGTTGTCCGGTGCAAGCTAAAACGCCTAGAAATTAGTTTAAATCGGTTTAATTTAAATCGATCGTTTATTGCCATAACTCGCACAGATGATCGAATTGGCACCCGAAACACGTTCCATTGTGTTCGGAACGCGGGGTAAACCTTAGGAACGCCAACTGGCACACATCGTTTGGAGTTTGGAAATTCCGGGGTGAATAGTGTTTTTGGAAATTTTCTATATAAGGACTTCATAACTTCATTTGCAAAACAAAAAAAATTAACCCTAACCCTAGAAATGGCCAGCCGCCACCCTATTTTCGAACGGCCAGAAATGTTCAATCTTCCTCCCTCAATTCCTCCAAATCCGTCAGCTTTTACAACAAACTCCCAACTAACAATTCGTAGAGCATTGTGAGACCTTCAATCTGAACGGACAAGATCGTAAAATTCGAAGTGCATCGACGGGAAAATGAGCTTGAAGGCTGCGCGTTTAGAGGGAGAAATCTCGGCCTAGAGGCGACCGAGCTTGGCCAAATTTCAGGCGTGGGTCGAGCTCGGGACAAGCTTCGATATGGTTCCGATATGATGGGGTTTCGTCGAGCGATGGTGGAGCGGTTCGAAGCACTAGGGGGTTGCGTATGGGTTTACTTGCGTGCGAAACAACCTGGAGCGGGAAGAAGGCAAAGTCGCATGCAAGGGTTCGGATCTGATGAGCAAAAGGAACGGTCCAGATGTGGGTTTGAAATTAATGAAAATAGAATTGTAAATATATATGTATATATTAATTCATCGAACTTTAAAACACTGTAACTTTTTGATGCGAGGTCCGCTTTGGACGAAACGAATTGCGTTGGAATAGTATGGATGAACACTACGCTATGGAATTGGATTAGGGTTGATTGGAGTTGGTGAAAATTTCAGGTAAAATTAAACGCGTGTTTAATTTTATTCGAAATAAAACGCTACAACTGTTATTGAAACCAAGGTGAGAACTTCTCACTCAATAGAATAGTTTCGATTTTAATTTTAAATAGTTAGATTTAAAATTATTGATTGTATGCATGAATGATGATTGTTATCTATTAATTGTTAAAATAGACATTATGCGCCGTTAGTAAGCGGATGTTATTTATTAAAAACATATACCGCGATAATTCCAACTTGTATGGAATTGGTATTATTTATGTACTTAGAGTTGATTTTCCCGCATTATATAGCGGATGAGACCCTATTGCGCCGCCTATTAAGCGGATAATATTTTCTAAACCCCATATACCGCGATAATTCCGTACTGGAACAGAATTGGTATTGTGCTAACATCTTTGGATGTAGGGAAACAGGTTGGAGGGATCCAACTGGATTCCTCAACTTTATTGATTTATTTACAGTTATAGTGATATTTGTTGATTATCATATTGATTTATGATATTTGGATGTCGTGATTGACTATTTGGTGCTGTTGCATCATCAAGATCCATTTTTAAGTTTAAAAATAACGATTTTGATTTTAAAGGGATTTTTAAAGTGATTTTTGAAATTATACGTTTTATTCAAATTTTGAATTGATTCATCTTAAATAAAATAAACGTTAAAATTTTAATATTTTAAAATTATGATTTTTGCGAAATATAACTAAAATGTGATTTTTGAAATAAGTAGTTGATAAATTATAAAATAGTTTAAATTTGGATTTTTGAATTATTATAAACAATTTATATAAAAGTTGTATAAAATTGATATTTATAAATTAAAATATAGAAATGATAAAACGAGCTTTTATAAGTGTTAAAATAAAGTTTGAACCTAGATTCATAAGTAAATAAGAATTTTTGATTTATAAATTATTGTTGATATAAAAGAATGGATTTGTGAATAAATGAATTATAAGTAATTTACTTATAAACCGGATTTCGACATGTAAATGGAATATAAATAGAATTGGTTAATAAAGGAGATATATAAAACGAAGTTGTTATAAAATGTAGAAATGGAATTTATAGACATTGTTTATAAATCCGAAAACGACTTATTTTGATAAGTTAATTATTATAGCTTATTAAAGGAAGTATATTCACGATTTTGGACAGTGAATATATTATTAAATAAAATGGATTTATTTTGGGAAGTGATGCTTTAAATAGAATTAAGACGATTTAAAGATGTTTTAAAATATATTATGAATCGAAACCATAGGTTTCAACATTAATTGTTGAAATAGACGTTTTCAAGAAATGCAAGGAAATGATGGACTATAACACTGTTGTTATAGTAAATGGTTTCCGAAAGGAAAGGTTTTATATAGTATTGGGATTTATACATCTATATAAATTTCGAATCCCTATACTAGTGATTTTGGGTTGTCGTAACGATGTTTTACGCAACATTCGTTTTGGCCCAAATAAATGTGTTTAAGTGAATGTTTTCCTTAAAGAATGAAATATATACTTACTTTCGATTTAAGTTTATTGAATGTTTTCCAAGTGTTGAAAATAAATGGATTTGTGAATTACTTATTATTAAATAAGTATGGAAGTGTTTTCAATATGAAGCGAATATTTTGAGATTTTATCTTTTAAAGATAATGGAAAATGAATATTAGAAATCAATTTGGAAATTGTATATTCATAGATATTTTGGAATTGTAAATTCACTATGGAATTTATAAATGAAAAGGGAAATTTGTTTAAAAATAAACGTTGATTTATTTTTGAAGTGGGGAAATTATATATCTAGTAAAGTTATTTTGGAAAGTAAATAATTTGGGAAATTATTTGGATTTGGTGATGTCGAACACGCCTATTGATAGTTAAATAACCGACTATCAATATTTACCTTTAAATAGGTATTTGTTGTGATTTTCTTGAATTTGAATGCCACATTTATTTTTGAATAAGCGCTCACTATTTGGGTTAGCCGGGAAAGGACCTTGGGGTCGTATAACCCATTCCGAATATGTGATACGTCGTAATGGATTGCATTCGATGACCGGTGTTGAAGACCGGATATTTTCAAAAACGGAAGGATTACCGTTGAGTTGCTCTGCATCGGCTGATCTCCGATATAGAGGTTTTATCACCCTTAGTGACGGGAAGTCCGGACGTGATTAGAAATTATCCGGAATGCGAGGACTTCTTTGTAAGTGCCTTCCGTTCTGTTCGAGCCCGGAACAGACTTGTATGGATTGTATGTTTGACATTACAAATTGAGATATAAAGCTGATTTCTTTCAAATATATTTCTGTTGGTAGCGGAGAATTTATTCTCTTAGCTTAACACCCTTCTCGGAGACGCACGAGCTCAGAGGTTATGTAGTTGAAGGTTATTAGTGATATATTCCCAATTTGGTAATGTGACATGCTGAGTGTTGCTGTGAAATGATCATTGTTTGATCATTTGTGATATGATCATTTGTTTGATCGTTTATCTTCGTGATCATTACTTTGATCATTTGTTGACCCAAAGCATAATTTTGTATAAAGCGTGGCTTTGTGGACGAGACTTCGTCGGACCTCACACCCCGGAAATGGTCAAAACAGGAAGAATACGGCAAGGTTATTAGGGGGTAGCACCCTTTTAGTGTATGTCATTCCTTCTGGATAGAGGTGGTATCATGGTATGGAGCCCAGATACTTAACCTATGTTGTTGCTGCAAATTTATTGCTTTGTGGTTGTTGGAAATCGAGGCTCCTTGGATAGATCAGTTACGATCGGGGGATGACATATTCGTGTCAGCAGTTACCCAGTTAGGGGTAACCCGGCCTTGTGTAGGCAGAGATCCGGTTTGGTTCTTGGGTCGTCTTTCCAGAGGCGTACCCATGTGGCAATGGGAAGTTCCTTGGCCTGACCATTTGTTGGAAATCCAAAGAAACAATACGACCTTGTACGGTTTTAGTTGTAGAACCTATCATTCACTTATGGTGGCTCCCCACTGTTTGGATGGTAGCTATAGTAGGCATAAGTGCGAAATGCCTATGCTGGCTAAGATTTATATCTTTACTTTTGAAATAATTTTCCTACACTATGCACTAGTAATAATATCAAACATTTCCTTTTAATGCGTATCAAGCATCGTTGACTATCATAAGGAGAAATCTCCTCCGATTCTGCGTTTGCATTGTGTGTGTGCGGGAGGCCTTATGGTAGTCTCATTTTCCAAAAGCATTGCGAATTGACTTTAAAATTTTATTTGTTGTTGTGGTTTTAAAAGATAAACTGTTTTAGTTCTCACACCAGTCACATGACTTACTCGGAGTTTATTGTTTTCCTTCCTAAACTCTAGGTGCCCACCAATTTCCACACGGGTAGTCAAGAGTCAGGGTTATCAGGATATTCTGGAATTCAGGAGTTGCTGGAGGCAAGCTGGAGAGCATGGCGTATTCACTAGTATATAGTATTTCTTTTCCGCTATTTATTGTTGTCTTGTTATTGTACACTCTGATAATGTAATGTAAAGTGATGTAATGTAATAACTGATATAGTTCTTTGTTTAAGTATTATTCATTTGCCTATTATATGTTGTTCCGCTGCGATTGTGAGATTCTGATATTGTTCTGTTGTTTCTGTTCTGTTCTATCTTTTTCTCTCTTCTTCTACCTCTTTCTTCTTCCTTAACCCTAACGGTACGGTTTTCCGGCCTTCGATTGCTTGGCAGTTGATACAGTGGACGTATTGATGTCGGTTTTCGGGCGTCGAAAAATCGTGATCGTCACATTTGGTATCAGAGCATATGGTTAAGCGACAACCATGGCTCTGTTGAGTATTTCTCATTAGAGATAGAGTCAGTAGTACTCTAGAATGAGTATGAGTGTAGTAATAAATATGAGCACGTATTCGTTAGTGAATATAAATTGTTTTATATTGTGTTTGCTTATCCGTTGAGATGTTTATGAATTCTGGTCGGTGCAGGGTGTACAACCGTAATCGATAGGGGTTTCTAAACTCTTAAACAAGATAAACTGACACAGTATTGTTTTAAATTGGGTAAATGAAATAATTTTACCTTGATTATATTTTATATATAAAGGAATAATTTTCCAGAATTATTAAGTATGTATGAATTGATTGTTTGGTTGTTGAATAAGTTAAATAAAAACAACAGCTGTAAAAGAATAATTGTATAAGCAATTGAATTATAAGTATGGAGTTATAATTAAAATGATTTACACTTGTGGAATAATCTTATATATAAGAAGTGAAATTATATAAGTAAAAGACTTATAAATGTGATTTATAATCTAAAAACAAAAATTCCAGAGGGATATTTGGAAATGTTTGAAAGGGTTTGCAATCTGGAAAAGATTAAATTCTTTGAAGTTTGAAAATGGTTTTCAAAGGTTTGGAAAATTGTTTTGGAGAAATTAAAAGCTCTAAAATCTTTTCGGTCGCTGGAAAATAATTCCAATGATGATTGCAATATCATCGGTGTTTATTTTCGGGTTTCCAAAAGAGGGATTGCTGCCAAATAGTTTTAAATGAAAGTTGTTTGAAAAATTTGGATTTGGATTTTGAAATTCAGAAGATAATTTGAATTGATTTCAAAAATGATTTTGAAAGATTGAAAGGACTCTGGAATCCTATTTAAAATATTTATGGGAATGATAAATGAGTTGATAACTTATACAATTGGAATTTTGATAGAATAAATTTGACTTAAAGGATGGAGTTAAATTAAAGTAAGTATAAGTAAATCAATAAAATCCAAGTTGAAATAAATTTGAGTTGTCATCAAAGACATGTGATTTGAAATTTAACAAAAGGAAAGTTAAATAAATTGATTTGGGATTAGATAAGATGTTTGAAATGGAATATAACTTAAGTGAAGTTGAATAGAGTTGATTTTGGTATCAAAGTAAAATTAATAAGTGAATTAATGAAATGAAGTCATCTAGAATTTGAACTTGAGTTATATGAATGAAATTCAACTTTATAGTGTCAAAAGAATTAGCAATTGAATTAATTAATGGATTGAATGTAAATCAATTGAATGCAAATAAATTGATATGGAATAATGGATGTAAGTGTTAATACATTAAAAGCTAATGTAATTGGAAGTTGAATAATTGAATGGAAATCAATTTAATATTAAACCGATTGGAATTAACGGTGTTGAACCAAATCGAATGTAAATTAAATAATTTGGTTATGTGGAATATACATTGGTTGTTATATGGATGTTAGTTGACTGTATATGAATTCATTAAGTGTTAATGAAATTGAATTAGCAAAATTGGAAGCTAATGTAATTGAATTCAAATTGAAAGTTAAGTGAATCTCAAATAGAATTGAATTTGATTTGGAAATGAACCAACTTGAATATGAATTAGTAAATGTATACTAATTGGAAACGAATGAATGAATGTTAATTAAAGTCCAATGTTAATGAATCAATTGGAAAACCAATTCAATGAATATTAATGAGAAGTGAATTCATATTGATTTGGTAGTTGCATTTGTTGTTTTGTTGCATTGCTATACTGGCATATGTAGTAGTTGTAGTTGTTATGTTGCTATATGATGTATATTGATATTATTTTCATATATGCATGTTTCTCATGTTGTTGTTGAGTGTTTAGTAGGTGCAGATCGCTTTTGCTTCGCATTTGAAGCTCGCTTTCGCGCTATATTAGCTGTATACGCTCGCTAATAATAAATAAGGTACATATCTCGGATTAAAAATCGTACTTTTACACTTTTTTCCCTGCGGGATGCCTCATCACTTGATGAGATGTATATTTGTGATATATATATTGTCATTTTTTTCCGGATCGAGCCGCGCAAATGAGACTCTGGCGAATTTTTCTGAAAATTTAAGGCGTCAAAATATTTTTGAGAAAATTGAATTTTTTTTGAAAACTAAGTTTGGATTCGGAAACTTAGTAAAAATTTTGTAAGAGGTTTAACTATGAATCTTGGGAAAGTTAAACACTTAAGAGATTTGTAAAAAAATCTAATTTGAACGATTTATTTTGGAAAGTTAATAGATTCTGTAACTTTTCTTACTTGGTAATTTCGAGGACGAAATTCTTTTAAAGGGGAAGTTTGTAACGACCCAGAATTTTTGATAATTTAAATTTGAATATTTAATTTAATTTTAAATATTAATAAGTGAAATTTATAAGTCGAATAATTTATTTCGAATAATTGGATTTAATTGTATAATTAAATCGATAATTTAATATGTGAAAATACAGAAATAATTGAAAATTGGGTTAAATATGATTGAAAATGATTTGTAAAATTTTTTTTTACCATATTGGAGTTAGAATGATGTTATAGAACTTTTAAAATTGAATTAAAAGTTTAATTGTGAAAATTGAATATTTTAATATTTAATTATCGACTAGTGAAATTAGCCATTTTTCGAACAGTCTCGGAATTTGAAAAAACTAGTTCCATTGGATCCGTAATATTTTGTTATTATCGGATTTCAATTTTCGTAGCAATCGGAGTTGTCGTTTTACCGTGGCAGCTCGAAACGCATCGAAATTGTTTTAATATTTATTTGGCGAGTTAAAATAGTCATTTTTCAAACAGTCTCGGATTTCGACGAAACCAGTTTCTTCGGATCCATAATGTGATATTATTGTGTGGTTTCAAATTTCGTGTCAGTCGGATTTAACGGTTGTCCGGTGCTGCTAAAACGCCTAGAAATTAGTTTAAATCGGTTTAATTTGAATCGATCGTTTATTGCCATAACTCGCACAGATGATCGAATTAGCTCCCAAAACATGTTCCATTGTGTTCGAAACGCGGGGTAAACATTAGGAATGCCAACCGGCACGCTTCGTTTGGAGTTCGGAAATTCCGGGGTGAATAGTGTTTTTGGAAATTTTCTATATAAGGACTTCATAACTTCAATTTGCAAAAAAAAAAAATTAACCCTAACCCTAGAAATGGCCGGCCGCCACCCTATTTTCGAACGGCCAGAAATGTTCAATCTTCCTTCCTCAATTCCTCCAAATCCATAAGCTTTTACAACAAACTCCCAACTAACAATTCGTAGAGCATTGTGAGACCTTCAATCTGAACGGTCAAGATCCTAAAATTCGAAGTGGATCAACGGGAAAATGAGCTTGAAGGCCACGCGTTTAGAGGGCGAAATCTCGGCCTAGAGGCGACCGAGCTTGGCCAAATTTCAGGCGTGGGTCGAGCTCGGGACAAGCTTCGATATGGTGCCGATATGATGGGGTTTCGTCGAGCGATGGTGAAGCGGTTCGAAGCCCTAGGGGGTTGCGTATGGGTTTACTTGCATGCGAAACAACCTGGAGCGGGAAGAAGGCAAAGTCGCGTGCAAGGGTTCGGATTTGATGAGCAAAAGGAACGGTCCAGATGTGGGTTTGAAATTGATGAAAATAGAATTGTAAATATATATGTATATATTAATTCATCGAACTTTAAAACACTGTAACGTTTTGATGCGAGGTCCGTTTTGGACGAAACGAATTGCGTTGGAATCGTATGGACGAACACTACGCTATGGAACTGGATTTGAGTTGATTGGAGTTGGTGAAAATTTCGGGTAAAATTAAACGCGTGTTTAATTTTATTCCAAATAAAACGCTACAACTGTTATTGAAACCAAGGTGAGAACTTCTCACTCAATCAAATAGTTTCGATTTTAATTTTAAATAGTTAGATTTAAAATTATTGATTGTATGCATGAATGATGATTGTTATCTATTGATTGTTAAAATAGAAATTATGCGCCGTTAGTAAGCGGATGTTATTTATTAAAAACATATACCGTGATAATTCCAACTTGTATGGAATTGGTATTATTTATGTACTTGGAGTTGATTTTCCCGCATTATATAGCGGATGAGACCATATTGCACCGCCTATTAAGCGGATAATATTTTCTAAACCCCATATACCGCGATAATTCCGTACTGGAACGGAATTGGTATTGTGCTAACATCTTTGGATGCAGGGAAACAGGTTGGAGGGATCCAACTGGATTCCTCAACTATATTGATTTATTTACAGTTATTGTGATATTTGTTGATTATCATATTGATATATGATATTTGGATGTCGTGATTGACTATTTGGTGCTGTTGCATCATCGAATACATTTTTAAAGTTTAAAAATAACGATTTTGATTTTAAAGGGATTTTTAAAGTGATTTTTGAAATTATACGTTTTATTCAAATTTTGAATTGATTCATCTAAAATAAAATAAACGTTAAAATTTTAATATTTTAAAATTATGATTTTTGCGAAATATAACTGAAATGTGATTTTTGAAATAAGTAGTTGATAGATTATAAAATAGTTTAAATTGGGATTTTTGAATTATTATAAACAATTTATATAAAAGTTGTATAAAATTGATATTTATAAATTAAAATATAGAAATGATAAAACGAGCTTTTATAAGTGTTAAAATAAAGTTTGAACCTAGATTCATTAGTAAATAAGAATTTTTGATTTATAAATTATTGTTGATATAAAAGAATGGATTTGTGAATAAATGAATTATAAGTAATTTACTTATAAACCGGATTTCGACATGTAAATGGAATATAAATAGAATTGGTTAATAAAGGAGATATATAAAGCGAAGTTGTTATAAAATATAGAAATGGAATTTATAGACATTGTTTATAAATCCAAAAACGACTTATTTTGATAAGTTAATTATTATAGCTTATTAAAGGAAGTATATTCACGATTTTGGACAGTGAATGTATTATTAAATAAAATGGATTTATTTTAGGAAGTGATGCTCTAAATAGAATTAAGATGATTTAAAGATGTTTTAAAATATATTATGAATCGAAACCATAGATTTCAACATTTATTGTTGAAATAGACGTTTTCGAGAAATAGAAGGAAATGATGGACTATAACACTGTTGTTATAGTAAATGGTTTTCGAAAGGAAAGGTTTTATATAGTATTGGGATTTATATATCTATCTAAATTTCGAATCCCTATACTAGTGATTTTGGGTTGTCGTAACGATGTTTTACGCAACATTCGTTTTGGTCCAAATAAATGTGTTTAAGTGAATGTTTTCCTTAAAGAATGAAATATATACTTACTTTCGATTTAAGTATATTGAATGTTTTCCAAGTGTTGAAAATAAATGGATTTGTGAACTACTTATTATTAAATAAGTATGGAAGTGTTTTCCAATATGAAGCGAATATTTTGAGTTTTATCTTTTAAAGATAATGGAAAATGAATATTAGAAATCAATTTGGAAATTGTATATTCATAGATATTTTGGAATTGTAAATTCACTATGGAATTTATAAATGAAAAGGGGAATTTGTTTAAAAATAAACGTTGATTTATTTTTGAAGTGTGGAAATTATATATCTAGTAAAGATATTTTGGAAAGTAAATAATTTGGGAAATTATATTGATTTGGTGATGTTGAACACGCCTATTGATAGTTTAATAACCGACTATCAATATTTTCCTTTAAATAGGTATTTGTTCTGATTTGCTTGAATTTGAATTCCACACTTATTTTTGAATAAGCGCTCACTATTCGGGTTAGCCGGGAAAGGACCTTGGGGTCGTATAACCCATTCCGAATATGTGATACGTCGTAATGGATTGCATTCGATGACCGATATTGAAGACCGAATATTTTCAAAAACGGAAGGATTATCGTTGAGTTGCTCTGCATCGGCTGAACTCCGATATAGAGGTTTTATCACCCTTAGTGACGGGAAGTCCGTACGTGATCAGAAATTATCCGGAATGCAAGGACTTCTTTGTAAGTAACTTCGGTTCTGTTCGAGCCTGGAACAGACTTGTATGGATTGTATGTCTGACATTACAAATTGAGATATAAAGCTGATTTCTTTCAAATATATTTCTGTTGGTGGCGGAGAATTTATTCTCTTAGCTTAACACCCTTCTATGAGACACACAAGCTCAGAGGTTATGTAGTTGAAGGTTATTAGTGATATATTCCCAATTTGGTAATGTGACATGCTGAGTGTTGCTGTGAAATGATCATTGTTTGATCATTTGTGATATGGTCATTTGTTTGATCATTTATCTTGGTGATCATTACTTTGATCATTTGTTGACCCAAAGCACAGCTTTTGTATAAAGCGTGGCTTTGTGGACGAGACTTCGTCGGACCTCACACCTCGGAAATGGTCAAAACAGGAAGGATGAAGCAAGGTTATTAGGGGGTAGCACCCCTTTAGTGTATGTCATTCCTTCTGGATAGAGGTGGTATCATGGTATGGAGCCCAGATACTTAACCTATGTTGTTGCTGCAAATTTATTGCTTTGTGGTTGTTGGACATCGAGGATCCTCGGATAGATCGGTTACGATCGAGGGATGACATATTCGTGTCAGTAGTTACCCAATTAGGGGTAACCCGACCTTGTGTTGGCAGAGATCCGGTTTGGTTCTCGGGTCGTCTTTCCAGAGGCGTACCCATGTGGCAATGGGAAGTTCCTTGGCCTGGCCATTTGTTGGAAATCCAAAGAAATAATACGACCTTGTACGATTTTAGTTGTAGAACCTATCATTCACTTATGGTGGCGCCCCACTGTTTGGATGGTAGCTATAGTAGGCATAAGTGCGAAATGCCTATGCTGGCTAAGATTTATATCTTTACTTTCGAAATAATTTTCCTACACTATGCACTAGTAATAATATCAAATGTTTCTTTTTAATGCGTATCAAGCATCGTTGAGAAATCTCCTCCGATTCTGCGTTTGCATTGTGTGTGTGTGCGGGAGGCCTTATGGTAGTCTCATTTTCCAAAAGCATTGCGAATTGACTTTAAAATTTTCTTTGTTATTGTGGTTTTAAAAGATAAACTGTTTTAGTTCTCACACCAGTCACATGACCGATATAGTTCTTTGTTTAAAGATTATTCATTTACCTATTATATGTTGTTCCGCTGCGATTGTGAGATTCTGATATTGTTCTGTTGTTTCTGTTCTGTTCTATCTTTTTCTCTCTTCTTCTACCTCTTTCTTCTTCTTTAACCCTAATGGCACGGTTTTCCGGCCTTCGATTGCTTGGCAGTTGATACAGTGGACGTATTGATGTTGGTTTTCGAGCGTCGAAAAATCATGATCGTCACACTCGTCCCCTATATAATGCGGGAAATCAATCACTCCAATAAATACTATATATACTACTATATATATATATTATCACATCCAGACTGATAACAATTATCAACGCAATCAAACAACTAGTCATTTAAATTTAACTATTTAAATTTAAAAGGTATACAAAAGAGTGAGTTTAACTCACGTTTGATTTTGTTTGCAATCCATTCCATCTCGACTATTTTCTCCTCGATTTTGACCTTGTTTAAACAATTCACGATATATTACTATTTGAATTAATCAAATAATTTATCACCATTTAATTAACTAACAATTTAATTTAATTAATAATTTTACTTTTAAAAGTCTTCTAGTAACTAAAATAATGAAATAAGTTTTTGAATGAGTTAACCACCAAAATACATTAATTTAAAATAAACTAGTAGGTTTAAAATATATATGGTTTAAAATGTATATTTTTTTGAAAGTACAAATACTAAAAATAGCTTATATAGATTTAAAAATCAAATTTTTATATAAATTACTATATTTCCAAAGTCTTATATATATACTGATTTTCCACTATACACCTAAATTAAACGATAATCTACCGAGAATATATTATATATCTTCAAATCTATATATAAATATTCTTCTAGATATATTTGTATTTTTATTTTCTTTCTTTAAAAAAAACAATAATTCCTATTCAACCGTATAAATTGTTCAGTAAATAAAATAAATTTTCTTTTACTGCATATCTAAAATATGTGTATACCTACATAGATTAATCTAGTTTAAATTTCTTATTCATATATGAATATTTGTTTAAATTAAATTAAAATAAATGGATACCTCACTGCTAAATCCTACCGGACCTGCTCGAACAACTCGCTACCTCGATGATTGCGAGCTACCTCGTTACGGCCTTCATCACCAAACCTTCCAACTCACGTTAACTTCCCCATTCACCTCGACTTTGCACGAGCCTCCACACACGCATGCCTACCTCCAATTGACCGTAGTGACTCACGAATCCCCCAATCGCTATTCCATTTTAACGTTCGACCACTAATTGATTATAAAGAGCATATCGATTTAAAGGAAAAAGAATGGGAAGAGGTATGAAGTGGATTCACGGTTAAAATTTTTGAAAGCTGCGATATTTTTTTAGGGATATTTGTTTTGGCCATAGCCTTGATTTTGAATCTGCAGAAAGAAAGAAGAGGAGGCAGTAAATTTTTAAAAGCTCGGCTGTTTTATTTCTTCTCTTTTTTTATTAAGAGGGGATGCGTGTAAAAGAAATGGACAGGTGTTAAAATTTTCCTCGCATGTCAAAATAAACAAGCTACGGTGTTTTGAATTGAAATTAAAAGGTGCTGATGTGATTTGTTCGACCGGTCAAATTATATTTAAATTTAAATCGTCTCGAAAACGAAGCGTAAAATCTCGATCTCCTATCAAGGCATGCCGCCAGGCATTTATAATGTTATACCCCTATTCCGAATGCAATGGAAAAGGTTCGAGTCTTAACTCGATCGTATGGAGAAGATAACTTTTGGACCCAGTTATTATATTGAATTTCGATATAGATTTCAGCACGTTTATTTATCGTATGGCCAAACGATCATTCCAAACACTATGAAAATTAAAATCCAATAATAATACATTATTACGGATCTAATGGAACTGGTTTCGTCAAATTCCGAGAATGTGTCTCCGAAGGCTATTTTCAAATATCAATTTAAACAATATATTTTTAAACTGAACGAATTAATTCCAAATTCAGTTTTAACACATCTATTATCTTTAGTATCACTATTATAAATTTTATAAGCTTTCAATTTGTTTTTAACAAGCCTGAAATTCCATATTCAACAATTTTTCCAATTTCCAGTTATTGATTCAATATTTAAATAATCCAATAAATAGTGATATTTGAAATTCAAGTTAGAAATTAACTTTTAAATATCTAAAGTGAATTAAATATCCAATTTCAAATATCTAAAATTCTGGGTTGTCATACCAAGTACCCAGAGGAAAAAATTCACAAGCCGACTCTTTGGCAAAATTAGCTAGCTCTCGAGGAGTTGCAGATACTCGAATTATGCAAGCATGTTTACAACAAAATCCTAGTATTGAGGAAACAGCCTCCAAACTAAGAAATGAAACCATGGTATTGACTAGGCTTCAAGCTCTTGTCCACATAGAAAAGACAAATGAATTAAGAGGTGATAATGGTGAAAACCAAGAAAGAACCATTCATACGGAAATAAGTAGTCAATCTGAGAACAATTAGATGACACTCATTGTCGAATACTTATTAAAAGGGTAATTACCAAGAGATAAAAGAGAACTAGAAGAATGAGACATCAAGCTCCAACTTTTATTATGTTGGATGGGCACTTTATATAAAAAGATATTCGTTTTCTTACTTAAGGCGCGTTAGTTCATAAAATGGTTCAAAATTGTTAAAAGAAGCCCATGAAGGGTTCTATGGGGATTATTCCCATGACATAAAGTTGGCCAAGAAGTCGCGAGATAAGGTTTTTATTAGCCCCATATGAATAATGATGCTGTGAATTATGTGAGAGATGTGAAAAATGTCAAATGATTTTCAACAATTCCACATATGCTGCCAAATGAGTTGTCTCTAATCTCAAGTCCATAGCCCTTTGATGTATCAGAAATTGACTTAACATGACCATTTCCTATATCAAAAGGTGGAGCTAACTTTGCAGTAGTATTCATTGACTACTTACCAAATGGGTAGAGACAGAACTGTTGCTAAACATAACATTAGGAAAAATGCTAAAGTTTGTGATCAAGAACATAGTCACTCGGTTTGGACTACCCAATAAGATAATCTCTGACAATGGGGCCCAATTTGAAATCAAATAATTCACAAAACTATGTGATAAGAATGGAATAATAAAAAAAATTCAACAGTAGCTCATCCTAAGGCTAATAGATACCTTGAGCCGAACAACAAAACCATTAATACTATTCTAAAGAAACGACTAGACTAGGCAAAAGGAAATTGGATAGAATAAGTACCACTTGTGCACTAGGCATATTGAACTTCTACTAAGACTGCAACATGACATACTCCATTTTCTTTGACATATGGATGTAAAGAAATGCTTCCAATCGAAGTTGAGATACCATCCATCGAAGGATTGCATTTGATTTTAACCCTAATTAAGAGCTAAGAAAAGAATCCTTTGATTTAATCAATGAACTAAGAGATGTGGCAACCATACGAACAACCGAATATCAACAAAGGATATTTGGGTACTACAACTCCAAAGTCAAAGGGAGATCACTTAAAAAAGGAAATTTAGTTCTCCAAAAAGTCATTGAAACACCAAAAATCTAGCAGACTGACCAGTTGGACCAAACTGGTAAAGACCACTTGTTATCCTTGAAGTAATCCCACTAAGAACTTCAATTAAGCAACCTAATGGTAAGGTAATAGCAAGAATTTGGAATGCCTACAATTTGAGGCCTTATTTCCTAAAATGGATAAATAAAGAAATCGATACAAGTATATCTATGGAATTAATAACCGATAGGGAGAAAGGAACTCCTAAAACAAAGGAAAAGACTTTGATCTCACCACAAGGGCCTGGTTAAATCGTTATATAGCTTCGATTCTGCTTATAAGGCTTGACCGTAGCACCTCCTAGAGGGTGGTTAGAGTAAGCCTCTGGTCTTGCCTATAAGGCCTAGCCAGGGCACTGCAAGCCTTTAGTCCCGCCTATGTGGTCTGGCCAGAGCAGCTCCACAAAGTAATCCTTTGGTCCCTTGAAGATGGCCTAGCCAAAGCATCGACCAGCCTTCGGTTCCACCTATAAGGCATAACCAAATCAACTCCTAATGGTAGGACGGGTAAGACTTTGGTTTTGCATAAGATGGCTAACCAATAGCACCGACCGGCTTAAATCCTTACCTAAAAGGTAAGAAGGGGCAAAAAATCAATCAGAGCCTAAATCCTTACCTAAAAGGGAAGAAAGAGTGAAAGAAATCAATGAAAATAAATCCAATGTCTAACTCCATCTTAGAAATGGATCAAAGTAATCTTCCAAAAGAAGAGCAATCAACACGCTCTGTAAAGACCCGTTTCTTTGACCCTCGAAAATCAACACCAATACATCCTCGGAATTCACGTGCCGCAAATGCAAATTACAGACTGGTGGTTCTTTAAAAGTAGGAAAAAAATAGATTGAACATAATCTCACACGAATGAAACAACCTATATTATTTCAATATATAATCTTTACAGAGAAATTTTTTAAATACATTTATCAGAGTTAAACATTGACAATTATAAATATTTGTCCTTACAAATGCGGAATACAATAATACATAAGTTGTGGGATCTAGATTAACCCTAGAGGGGGGGGGGGTGAATAGGGTTATAGCAAATTTTCTCAAATTAAACACAGAAATATAATTGCAGAAATAAATATGCTGAAAAGTAAATCACACACAAAATTTACCCAGCTTCGGCAACCCCTGCCTACTGCTGCATTCCCAGATTTCTATTAGAATTAAACAGTATCACGCTTACAAACACTCTACCAGACTCGCAAACCCTTTTGCTCCCGCTCACAAACACTCTACTAGACTCGCACACCCTGCTCCCGCCTATAGAGTTTCGCTCACTCGCAAACACTGCTCCCGCCTATAGAGCTTTGCAAACTCGCACACCCTGCTCACTGAACTAATTCTAAATAGACAATCTGACACTACCTAATCCCTAGGTGGTGATTTACAAATTCTTCGACTCGAAAAGAAAAAACAATTTCAAAAATACACGCAGAAGCAAAAATTAAAATATAAACTAGAATCCCTAATTTTTGCTCAAATTAAAAACTAAAAACCCTATTATAAAATTAAAACTAAACCCCCTTTTAATAATAAGGCCGCCCCTTATTCTTGTTTCACCCGATCTTCAATTCTCTCTTGAGAATAAAAGTGGCGGCGATATTTTGTTCTTCAATTTCTCTGTCAAATTAAGGCTTGAGAGATCTGAAGCTCGATTTCCTTATTGATATTCTCAGACGCTCTGCTTGCTGACTTGGGATTGAGGAATTTTTCTGCTTGGCTAGGGCTTCGGCTTCTTTTATTCGTTGATGAATATTTGGTTCTTCTCTGTCTTACTTCAGCAATCGACTCTTTGGTATGTTGTTTCTTTTGTTGCTTGTTTGATTGCTTGCTCTTTTTCCATGCCGATGATGATAGTATGGGGTTTGTATTTATATGAATTCGAATCAATTGATTCGTTCGTATTCACTTGCAACTTCATCACTTTCCTGATTTGTTGCAACTTTGATACGCACGGCTTCTATTCTGTAGCATTTGATTGCCTTGAGTCACACGGCTTTAACTTTTACACGTTCGATTCTTCTTGTATAAAAAAACAGAAACTTTCCCTTTTTAATTTTGCTGACTATTTCAAAGAATACAAATTTGGGTTTCATTGAATTCAAATTCTCTGTACTGTTGAACTTTAGCATCCTATTTTGAAAATTCTGACTTGACACTGCTTCGACCATCTTGTGTTTGTCCCTGTCTTCATCTCTGGCCATCTTCACTAGTCTCCTTTTGAACATTGCACCGTTGTTCACTGTTTACATCACTGGACTTGATATCATTGATCTGCATTTCTTTATTTCTTATGGCTCCACTGTTGCACTCGAGTGGTTTCAAACATGTGAGTTGTTGTTTGCTTTTGATGTAGCTGTTAGTCTGCATTTTTTCGATTCCCTGTGTCACTTGATCTATCACACTGTTGCATACATTTGCATTGTATATATTCTTGGATTTGAACTGCTTCATGTACTTGATATTGTGGCAAGTAGTCTTTGCTGTTATGTTGATGCATTGTGCCTTTGAGGTTGTAACTGGACAGTTCATATTGCTTTGCTTCATCGTTTGTGTCTACTGCATTCTATTTCACTTTGGTTTTGGAGTTGCTGCTATATTGGTTTAAGTTGCACTGTACTTTGTGCTACTTCACCATGTCACTTGAGGTCTTGCAGTTTGGTTTATTGATGCATTCATGTACACTTTGTATTGATGCAGTGCTGTCATGTTGTTTGCAACTGTGTTGCACTTGTATCACTGGTATTTGAACTAAACTTGTGTATCTTGTAGCTTTCATCACTGGTGCATGTACATTTCTTCATGTTGCCTTCAGTAGCTTCACTGTTGCATTTGTATCACTGGTTCATTGCACTGTTTCATGCATGTACTCTGTTGCAGTATTCATTATGTTGGTCGAGCTTGCATTCTTTGTTGGCACTTTTGAATGTTTGCAGCTTGGTCTTGAGTTGTTTAATGAAGAGAATGGACTTGCATACTTCATGTAGCCTTTTGGTCTGACTGTTGTTGTTGAGTTGATATATTTGTGGTCTTCATTTGGTGATTTGCACTTGGTGCAGTTTCCATATTTGTGCTCGAGCTTGCATGTGTACCACTAATCATGCTTGTGATATTCATTTGGGTTTGTGTGTTGTCTCTGACCTGAGCTGTTTATATTGAGCTGCCTCCTGTACTTGTATTCTGGTTCTTGTTGAGACCTCTGGTATGCTGCATATTTTCACTGTATTGGTTCGAGTCAGTTTGCATGGTCACTTATGCAGTTTGAAGCTTGCCACTGACTTTGGTTCTTCGCTTGCATCGTTGTAGTTGCATTTATGTCACGTAGTTGCATACTTTGACTTCACTGAGTCATTTGGAATTGGTCTGTTGTGATTTGTCGAAGCTTTGAACTGTTTGCAACTTGACACTGTTGTACACTTGCTCTTGTTGGCTGCGCACACGAGTTGGCGAGGCAGTGCACACGTGTATGAATGTACACGTGTGTATTGCAGCCACTTATGGCTACCTGTCCCTGTAATATCTATGTGCACTACTTTGTGATGAAATCAAGTGTGAATGATGACGAACAACCCAAATAACTGAGGCAAACCATTTTTTCAAAAATCGTATTTCATTTTATATTGCAAAAATATTTCTTTTTCAATTTTACTGCGTTAGTGAATATTTTTGCAGATTGCTCAGATGCTGGATTTAAACTGGAATGCAGTTGAAGACAAAATACGAGTGTGAGTGATATGTAGTGAGGTTATCAATGTAAAAATATTTGTGATGTAATCGTGATGTAATCAAAAATGTATATGTATAGTGAGAGCATGAATTTGTACTATTCAAGATTGTAATAAATATTTGTTTGAATAAAATTTCTGTTTGAATTCAAAATCTGTGTAACTTATTCTGTTTGAATTCAAATTCAAATTCTGTGTAATTTATTTTATTCAACAAATATTTATTTAATCTATGAAAAACAAAATAGTACATTACCAAATACATTTAAATGAATATATATGTTTATTATCATCAAACAAAAACATATAAGCGCATATTCAACAATCTCCCCCTTTTGATGATAACAAACATATATTTAAGATTTTGTACATGTGTTAAATGTATTTGATCAATGATATACTTTAATTGCTCCCCCTATTTAAATGCTTCCTCTCTACATGATGCTCCCCCTACATATATGCATACAAATAGAAATATATTCAAAGCTCCCCCTACATATATGCATACAAATAGAAATATATTCAAAGCTCCCCCTACATATATGCATACAAATAGAAATATATTCAAATGGGCCTAGATGCATATGGGAAAATTATTTGACCTTTGCTTGATTCTATTTGGCAAAATCTTAACTTTTCTCTCCCCCTTTTATTATCAGCAAAAGAATAATAGTGTTAGAGAAAAATAGAGATTAAGTGATCAATATTAATCCAACATTAAACTCAAATTGAATATAAATAATAAACTTCAATAAGAATCAAACAAAAAACCATAACTACCCTTGTTAGGCGCATATTCCACTTTTAGAAATGATGGATATGGTGTTCATATAAAATCATACAGTTGAATCAACTTGTGGTACATTTATATCAGGAATTTGAATATCTACTAATCATGCATAACCGTTAGGACTTTTAAATGAGATTAGTAGTATTCGAATTTAATTTTAAAAAATGAAATCAAGCATCTTCTAACCACGCATAACCGTAAGGACTTTTAAATGAGATTAGAATCAACTTGTCTATTTAAGCAATTAATTTTGATATACGTTCCATACATGCATATCCGTAAGGACTTTTAAATGAGCATGGAAGCACATAAAAAAATCCAAGTAATTCACCCATGCATAACCGTGAGGACTTTTAAATGAGAGTGAATACTTTGGATATTTATTTATTTATAAAAAAATATGACATGAAAAACAAATGATTCCTGTTTATAGTACCACATATCGACAAACAATATTGAATATTTGATAAAACATGGTCGATAGAAATAATGATAGATATAGAAATGGTCATGGAACCTTTACCCAACAAATTTTTTTATAATTCTTGTTTTAATTCCTAAAGAAAGTTTTTAAAATATACTCTCTTGTGTAATGTATGTTAAATATCAACACTTATCACTTTTTCAATCACTATTTATCTTTTTGATAATTAGTAGGGAGTCGGATTAGTCAAAATTTGTCATTTAAAATCAAATAAAAATGACTGATCTGAAAATATGGTCAAACAATTATTTTCTCGAAGGGGTTATATGAGAAAAAAAATTCTGTTAAATGAAAACATTATTTCAAGTGAAAAATATGCAGATATTTTCTTTGGAAAACGATGCAGCAAATGAATGTTTCAAAAATTAATCACGTTACACTAGTAATTTCTCTATCAACTATATTACCAGTGTAATCTGCATCTGAATTTTAAATTTCACTCAATATTCACTCGTTGGATGTCAAAGACCAGACTGTGAAATTTCAACAAACTATCTCAGAATGTAATTTGAAATGAAGCCATGTTCACACTCAACCAAATATCATGGTGTTAATTTTAGAAACCATATGATAAACAATTATATTCATGAGTAATCAACAGTCAATCAACATCATAATTATTTCAAAAACAATTTCTTGAAATTTCAACAATTTCTTAAAATCCTTTTTCACATGAATTTGAAATCGTGCAAATTTACAAGCAGTGACCAAAATGTCAAAATATATCTACGTGTAGCATGAGTAGACAGTAATCAATCAACATCATAATTTGACCAAACAGATTAAGTTCAATGATGAAAGGATGGTTGGTCTACTTTTAAGCACAAATCAAAGTAAGAACAAGTCAAAGGAAAAATCATGTCAATAAGTCAGAATTAAAGACATCATCACATCATTATCACAATTTTGGCTGATTTAATTCAGAATATGGTGCAGATTATACCTTCACCTGTTTTACCTTTACGATAATTTCTCGTGATTGCCCATTGTGATTCTGTCACCTTTATACTAGGCTAAGGAACTTTGCTATGTTGCCCGTTGTGTTTCTGGAACAGCCAAAATCCAGAGAACACCGTTGTTGTTCCTTAGCCTGCCACCACACCTACACGATGAAAGATTTTTGTGACCTATTTCTAGGTCCATGATTGTTAGTGGAAGAAACATTATGAATAAACAAACCCTTTGGAACCCAAACTTGTTTAGTCCTTTTATTCTTGTTCCAATAGACATGAAATTTGTTTGTAGAATTCTTAGGAACCCAAACTTGTATAAATTTTGTGTTCTTGTTCCTATGACTACAATTTTCAACATGATGTCCAATTATTTCACATTTATCAAAGATACTTTTCCCTTTTGCATTATCCTCAGCTTGTGTTTTCCCAAAACCAAGTCCTTTTCTGTTGTTAGCAAAAATTTGATTTCCCAATAGCATGTTGAAAGATTTTTCGCCTCTTGAAAAGTTATTCAAAGATTTCTCAAGATTTTGGACTTTGGTTTTTAGTGTTGTATTTTCAGTGACAAGTGAGGTGTATCGATTTATAAAATCCTTTTTCCTAGTGTCGATGGTTTCCTTAAGATTCAAGTTTTCTTTTTCAAGATTCTCAGAGTTATTCTTAAGTCTTGTCAATTATGAATCTAAAACTTTACATCTTTTACATTCTAGGTTTTGAATATTTTCAAGTTCAGTTTCTAACCTAAAATTTTTACGAGCAAGTTCTCTCCTATCAGTTTTCAGTTTTTCAATTATAGATTCAAGAGCATCAACTACTTTAATAAGATCAGAACACATAAAAACAAGATCTCTATAGGAATACTCACCTTCCTCACTAGATTCCTCTGAGCTTGAATCTGAATTTGATTTCGCCATAAGACACAAGTTAGCCTCCTCTGAGCTGCTATCCGAAGCTTCTTCTCCTTCTTCATCATCCCAAGTCGTTGCAAATACCTTCTTTGCCTTTTTCTTTCCTTTGTTGTTTTTGAGAAGTGGGCATTTTTGTATGAAGTGTCCGGGCTTCTTGCAGTTAAAGCACGTCGGTTCATTATCGGAATTGTCAGAATCTTTTGGCCTATTGCGATTTGTTTTCTTCTTGCGTGGCTTGAATCTCGACCATTTTCTAAGATTATTGACAGCCATTGCAAGCTCTTCAATTGGATCTTCTCCTTCTTCATCGCTTTCTTCTTTGCTCTTTAAGGCAATCGTCTTTTTCTTTGGTTCGGAGTTGTTGCGTTCTTCCTTTGCTTTTAGCTCAAGCTCATATGTCATCAAGTTTCCAATCAACTCCTCCATGCTTAGCTTACTCAGATCTTTTGATTCTTGGATTGCCGTGACTTTTGCCACAAAGTTCATTGGTAAGACTCGTAGTATCTTCCGCACAAGCTCTACCTCAGTGAATACCTTCCCAAGTGCTCTAGCGTTGTACACCAAAGTTGAAAAGCGTCCAAACATGTCCTTTATGCTCTCGCCTTTGTCCATCACAAAGTTCTCGTATTCATTGCTGAATAGGGCTAGACGAGACTCCTTGACTTGAGAAGTTCCTTCGTGTGTCACCTCCAAAGTGTGCCAAATTTCCTGTGCTGTTGTACAATGAGAAATTCTATTAAATTCATTTTTATCAAGAGCACATATCAAAGCATTCATGGCTTTAGCATTTGTCGTTTTCAATCTCTTATCATTAGCATCCCACCTATCCTTAGGTTTAGGAATCTCAGTACCACCAACGATTATAGTGGGAGGTTTATAGCCAGTTTCAATAATATCCCAAACATCATAATCAACGGAACTAAGATAAATACTCATCCTAACTTTCCAATAAGCATAATCGTTCCCGTTAAACATGGGTGGCCTAACAATAGATTGCCCCTCAGAAAAAGCATTATTTTGTAGACTCATGACTCTAGAGTTAAATAAAAAAATATACCGGGCTCTGATACCACTTGTAGGATCTAGATTAACCCTAGAGGGGGGGTGAATAGGGTTATAGCAAATTTTCTCAAATTAAACACAGAAATATAATTGCAGAAATAAATATGCTGAAAAGTAAATCACACACAAAATTTACCCAGCTTCGGCAACCCCTGCCTACTGCTGCATTCCCAGATTTCTATTAGAATTAAACAGTATCACGCTTACAAACACTCTACCAGACTCGCAGACCCTTTTGCTCCCGCTCACAAACACTCTACTAGACTCGCACACCCTGCTCCCGCCTATAGAGTTTCGCTCACTCGCAAACACTGCTCCCGCCTATAGAGCTTTGCAAACTCGCACACCCTGCTCACTGAACTAATTCTAAATAGACAATCTGACACTACCTAATCCCTAGGTGGTGATTTACAAATTCTTCGACTCGAAAAGAAAAAACAATTTCAAAAATACACGCAGGAGCAAAAATTAAAATATAAACTAGAATCCCTAATTTTTTCTCAAATTAAAAACTAAAAACCCTATTATAAAATTAAAACTAAACCCCCTTTTAATAATAAGGCCGGCCCCTTATTCTTGTTTCACCCGATCTTCAATTCTCTCTTGAGAATAAAAGTGGCGGCGATATTTTGTTCTTCAATTTCTCTGTCAAATTAAGGCTTGAGAGATCTGAAGCTCGATTTCCTTATTGATATTCTCAGACGCTCTGCTTGCTGACTTGGGATTGAGGAATTTTTCTGCTTGGCTAGGGCTTCGGCTTCTTTTATTCGTTGATGACTATTTGGTTCTTCTCTGTCTTACTTCAGCAATCGACTCTTTGGTATGTTGTTTCTTTTGTTGCTTGTTTGATTGCTTGCTCTTTTTCCATGCCGATGATGATAGTATGGGGTTTGTATTTATATGAATTCGAATCAATTGATTCGTTCGTATTCACTTGCGACTTCATCACTTTCCTGATTTGTTGCAACTTTTATACGCACGGCTTCTATTCTGTAGCGTTTGATTGCCTTGAGTCACACGGCTTTAACTTTTACACGTTCGATTCTTCTTGTATAAAAAAACAGAAACTTTCCCTTTTTAATTTTGCTGACTATTTCAAAGAATACAAATTTGGGTTTCATTGAATTCGAATTCTCTGTACTGTTGAACTTTAGCATCCTATTTTGAAAATTCTGACTTGACACTGCTTCGACCATCTTGTGTTTGTCCCTGTCTTCATCTCTGGCCATCTTCACTAGTCTCCTTTTGAACATTGCACCATTGTTCACTGTTTACATCACTGGACTTGATATCATTGATCTGCATTTCTTTATTTCTTATGGCTCCACTGTTGCACTCGAGTGGTTTCAAACATCTGAGTTGTTGTTTGCTTTTGATGTAGCTGTTAGTCTGCATTTTTTCGATTCCCTGTGTCACTTGATCTATCACACTGTTGCATACATTTGCATTGTATATATTCTTGGATTTGAACTGCTTCATGTACTTGATATTGTGGCAAGTAGTCTTTGCTGTTATGTTGATGCATTGTGCCTTTGAGGTTGTAACTGGACAGTTCATATTGCTTTGCTTCATCGTTTGTGTCTACTGCATTCTATTTCACTTTGGTTTTGGAGTTGCTGCTATATTGGTTTAAGTTGCACTGTACTTTGTGCTACTTCACCATGTCACTTGAGGTCTTGCAGTTTGGTTTATTGATGCATTCATGTACACTTTGTATTGATGCAGTGCTATCATGTTGTTTGCAACTGTGTTGCACTTGTATCACTGGTATTTGAACTAAACTTGTGTATCTTGTAGCTTTCATCACTGGTGCATGTACATTTCTTCATGTTGCCTTCAGTAGCTTCACTGTTGCATTTGTATCACTGGTTCATTGCACTGTTTCATGCATGTACTCTGTTGCAGTATTCATTATGTTGGTCGAGCTTGCATTCTTTGTTGGCACTTTTGAATGTTTGCAGCTTGGTCTTGAGTTGTTTAATGAAGAGAATGGACTTGCATACTTCATGTAGCCTTTTGGTCTGACTGTTGTTGTTGAGTTGATATATTTGTGGTCTTCATTTGGTGATTTGCACTTGGTGCAGTTTCCATATTTGTGCTCGAGCTTGCATGTGTACCACTAATCATGCTTGTGATATTCATTTGGGTTTGTGTGTTGTCTCTGACCTGAGCTGTTTATATTGAGCTGCCTCCTGTACTTGTATTCTGGTTCTTGTTGAGACCTCTGGTATGCTGCATATTTTCACTGTATTGGTTCGAGTCAGTTTGCATGGTCACTTATGCAGTTTGAAGCTTGCCACTGACTTTGGTTCTTCGCTTGCATCGTTGTAGTTGCATTTATGTCACGTAGTTGCATACTTTGACTTCACTGAGTCATTTGGAATTGGTCTGTTGTGATTTGTCGAAGCTTTGAACTGTTTGCAACTTGACACTGTTGTACACTTGCTCTTGTTGGCTGCGCACACGAGTTGGCGAGGCAGTGCACACGTGTATGAATGTACACGTGTGTATTGCAGCCACTTATGGCTACCTGTCCCTGTAATATCTATGTGCACTACTTTGTGATGAAATCAAGTGTGAATGATGACGAACAACCCAAATAACTGAGGCAAACCATTTTTTCAAAAATTGTATTTCATTTTATATTGCAAAAATATTTCTTTTTCAATTTTACTGCGTTAGTGAATATTTTTGCAGATTGCTCAGATGCTGGATTTAAACTGGAATGCAGTTGAAGACAAAATACGAGTGTGAGTGATATGTAGTGAGGTTATCAATGTAAAAATATTTGTGATGTAATCGTGATGTAATCAAAAATGTATATGTATAGTGAGAGCATGAATTTGTACTATTCAAGATTGTAATAAATATTTGTTTGAATAAAATTTCTGTTTGAATTCAAAATCTGTGTAACTTATTCTGTTTGAATTCAAATTCAAATTCAGTGTAATTTATTTTATTCAACAAATATTTATTTAATCTATGAAAAACAAAATAGTACATTACCAAATACATTTAAATGAATATATATGTTTATTATCATCAAACAAAAACATATAAGTGCATATTCAACATAAGTGTGGTAGAAATAGATAACAATCTTCATAAGAATCTTCTAACTCCATGCTCCCAGCTCTTTCAGATTTCTTCTAACTAAACCTGACTACTAGACTGCCCGGGAAAATTAGGGCACCCAGAGTTTAAGGGAAAGAAAAATAAATGCAACAACCTAAAATTTAAGCTATAGTAATTAATTAAGGAATTAATTAAACAATAAAATAACTTTGTAAAATTATCATAATTGAGCCATGGGAGTTACACCATTGTATCCTTGGTAATTTTTTGGTCAATTTCCATACATAGATTGTCAAAATCCGAGTTAAAACAGAGATGTTACAAAAGGAAGAAGAAATTAGGATTTAAAAGAAAAAATAATAATATAAGAGGGTTAGGTCGACCCAGAACAAAGCCAGGTCGACCTATAGGTTGACCTAGGCTAAAGTAAGGTCAACCCTAGGGTTGACCCACACTTGTTCTAGGCCGACCCGCCCTATTTCTTTGACGTTACGTCGGCCGGTTGATTCGAACATGTCATTTTGCAACTTTTATTCAATCTTGTGCATCCGTGCTTCTATCCGATGGTTCCCATTGAGCCTATGATATGGTTGCACCAGATTTAATTTCCAAATCCAACGGTCTGAGATCCATAAGTGACACTGTAAACAAGACCCTAGGCCTAGATTATTTTCTCATTCAGATTTTCTCCACCTTAGTTCATTGCCTGAGGCTAGACCCTTAAATGAATATTTTTCCAGGGAGAAGATCTTTTTAACTAAAATATTTTACACCCTACAAGTGGACCCGGAAAGGCCAAGGAAAAGAGCTAAGGACCACAGATGAAGGTTTAAGTAATTATTTTAGATTCTTAAGTAATTTAAAATAATAGAGTTTCCAATAGTTTTAGTTTTTCCACAATTTTGGGATAACCTTTATACAAGTTTATTTACAGTTTAATTTAAGTAAGTTTTAGAATTATTTTTCAGTCTATTTTTTTAGCTATTCTATTTTAGTCATTTAAGAATTATTTATTGTTATATAGCTTTTCCATTTATTTACAGTTATGTACAGTATTTATAGTTATCTATTGTTATTTACGTTTTATTTACAACTATTTTACATTTGGGATTTCTTCTGTATCTTTTTAATTTCCCTTTTCTTACGCGAATGGAATAAATAGAATAGAATAAATTAGGAATATGGACTAAATTATAAGAATACAGAATTTACCGAAAATGGAAAGTGAAATAAGAAAACTGTAATAAATTGGACTTAGACTGAAATAAGAAAATTTAAGATATTTGCAAGCTTAGTTATAACATATAGTTGTAGCTAAAAAGGGAAGATAGAAGAAATAGCAAAAGTAGCTTATTTTTATACTTGGACCTTGGGTTAATTTAATAAGCAAAATTATAGCATACATTTTATAATTAGAGATAACAGAAAAGGCTTATTTTAAGACTTAAATTAAGTTAATAAGCAAATAAACCAGAAATAATAGAAGGGGCTTATTTTAAAACTTATACTAAGTTAACAAGCAAAGATAGAAGTAGGACCCGTACCGGCTGCATTCCTTTTTGGACATGCTTATGCTGTTTAGGGTAGATAGTGGTCAATAAGTAGAAGCTCAAATCAGGGACCCACAACGGCAGTATTCCCCTTAGGACACGCTTATGCTATTTAGGGTAGATAAGCGGTCAATAATTAGAAGCTCAAATCAGGCGATTTGGGCAGGGGGAGCGGCTAGATTTTGTTTGTCAGGACCCGTATCAGCAGCATTCCCCTACAGTCAGGAACTAGTGGCCTCACAACACATTTAGGTGAGGCTGGGCATGGTTATGATATTTAGGATAGATAAGATGTTAACAGGGGGAGCAACAGATAGCGTGGGCCTAGTGGTGGTCGAGCATGCGGCGTCAGTGCTGGCTAATAAGTCGTTATTGAGTTCCAAGCGCTTGGTAGGTGTCTTCTGCGTAGGGACCAATAAGATCTAGTCCATGTAGGTGTAGGAGTCTTTTGCATAGGGACCAATGGGTCTAGTCTGTAATAGGCACAGTAGAGATAGAAAGCCAATCAAAGGGTAGAATTAGGACTTCTGCCTAATCAAAGTAGGATTGGGAATTCAGCCTGATCAAAGCAGTTATCTAAGATAAGTGCAAACAATTTAATCAAACTTTCTAAGTAAAGAAAATAGTTAAAGCGTATTTTATTCTAGTTTTATCTTTTCCATTATTCCATTTTTATACTAGAACTATTGCAAAGAATATTATTTTCTTGCTTAAGAACACTAGTAATTACTTTCATTCACCAGACTTTTAGTCTGACCCACTCCTCTATTTCCCCCTTTTCTTCTCCTTAGGCCAGCAGAGGCAAGGATAGTAGATTTGGGTTCCTTGGAGACCCAATTGCAGAGCTTTTCCATTCTTCTTGTATTCTTCTTCTTTTCAGTTTCATATGACTTTTGATGTACTGGTACTTCGTGAGAGGGATGATTATTTTTATGTACTATGATGATGTGACTGAGATGGTATTTTTGACGAGACCTATGTATTCAGTTTTCAAGACATATTATATATTTGGTTTTATGACTTATTTTATGGAGAAATAAAGTTTAATTTTAAATGTTTCCGCTGTTTTATTTATTTTATCTTATGAATCTTAGTCTCTGTAAAGTTTTAGCTATACCTAGAATGCACCATATCTTTTAGTGTGCCCTATTTGGGTATACTAAGGGGTGTGGGATGATACAGTTGGTATCAGAGCCTAAGGTTACATGATTCCTAAAAACTTGTGTTAAAAGTAAAGAAATTTTCAAAATAAATTGTATTAGAAAGGTGTTTTTCAGATAAAAGCTCTTAGAAATATTTTTCAAGTATAAAAGAGTTTTAATAAAAATCCCCTCAAAGTCTAGTTCAATCTTCCTTCGATTCTTTCATGCCTAAGTTCTCTTTTTATTTGCATAGAATGGTGGATGCCCCTAATCTTCCAGAGGGTATCATAGTCCTAGGCTAGTTTAATAGATACCTTCAAGATACGACACTAGATATGCAAGGGTAAACATCCAATCTAGCGCCAGCGGTTGAAAATCCCATCAGTCCACCTACAGCAGCCAATTTGTCTAAGCTATGCAAGGACTTCGCCAATCTAGGAGGCAATACCTTTGCTGGTACAGAGGATTTTGTGGAGGCGCGAGCTTGGTATGGAGTACAAAGTGGATATTTGGGCTATTGGGATTGGAGGATCAACAGAGAGTTCATCTTGCATCTTGGCAGCTGAAAGGTGAGGCTTCTTATTGATGGGAGGTTGTTGAGTTGGAAGGAAGAGACGTGGATGGATTGAATTCCGAGAGAGGTTTGAGAGGACGTTTGTTGTCACAAGCAGAAGAGAGTCTGTAGTTGGAAAAGATTTTTTAGTTTAAAGCAAGGAAGTCTTTCTGTAAAGGAGTACATTGACCAATTTAATGAGTCATCATGGTTGGGATGGAGCAAGTGAATACACCACACAAGAAGGACATGAAGTTCGTAAAGGGATTGAATCAGCCCCTCTAAGAGTTGTTGTTGACTCACGTACCAATGGGAGCTACCTATGAGTCACTGGTGGAGATGGCCCTCATGTCTGATACAGCTAACGAAGGAGAGTTTAAGGAGGTCCCTAAGTCGGAAGGTTCTAAGAAGAAATGGTGGAAGAACAATTAAGATAAGAAGAAAGGAGAAGCCCCTCAGAAGAAGATCAAGAATGGCACGAAGTGTAATAGTTGTGGGATAGCTGGTGATTACGCAAAAGACTGTAAGAAGGCAGCGAGGAAGGGGTAGCGTTTCAATTGTGGACAGCCTGCCATTTTAGTAAAGTTTGTCCTCAGAAGACGAGGAAGGCAATGGTTGCACCTACACCACAAATTCAGGCATTGGATGCAACACTTCTAATAGTGGACCAAATAGAGGTAAGGTAGTCAGCGTGGAAGGTTTGATCTCTATTTTTGATTTTCCCGTTTGGGCTCTTTTCAATTCTGGAGCATCACAGTCTTTCATTTCGAGTTTTTTAGTTGATTTTTTGCACTTAGATAGCTCTTTAGTGGTAGACCCCATAGTTGTTTCAAACCCCATAGGAGGATCGGCACATTTGTCCATGATTTGTAGGGGTTTGAAAATTTTTATACTAGGTGTAGAATTTGATTGTGACGCCTATGTACTGGGATTTTTGGGGATATGGGATGATTTTGGGGATGGATTGGTTATCCACTTATGGAGTGATATTGGACTGCAAGAGGAGAGTCATTACACTAGAGGGATGTAGTGGTTGAACTCTTGAGATTTCTTGTGACCCACAGGGGTTAGTCATGTTGAGCTTCCTTTGTTCCCTTGATTCATCACTAAGAGAGCTAGATTCCATTCCAGTCATTAAAGATTTCCCAGACATTTTGAGAAGATTCTTTGTACACTTTGCATTCATCAGTGGAAGGCAAAATTCTTGAAGTGTCACTTTTGGCTTAAAGAAGTGTGTTTCTTAGGGCATAGAGAAGATCAACATATGTAAAGAGTTTGAGAAACGGTTTCGTACATTTAGGTTCGGGTTGTGTAAATGCAAAGAGTGGTGGGAAAAGGTTAGAGATGTATAATAGATTCGGTTAGAAAGCCCATGTGTAGTAATTATAAAAATTAAATTGCTTCAGATAGGTGGATTTAACGGTAGTGCCTTGGAATAAACATAAGCATAAAAGAGGAATCAGAACAAAAGTCTTTAGTAAGGAAATAAGATTACCAAAGTTTAGGAAGGGTACTCTTTGTGTAGTAAGAAGAAAATCCACTTTATGTTTAGCCTGATAAAAAGAATTTGTTAGAGTCGACAAGTCGAAAAATATAATTGTCAATATTTTTGAGAAAGTAAATATTGGGTTTTTGAAAAAAATGGTATGAAATTTAAATTGTGTTTTATATGATTTTGTTAAAAGTGAAATTCTTTTGGTAGAATTATAGAGCACATATAGCTTGCTAGTTTCTTTGTAGGTAAACAAAGATTTTAAATACCTAGAGTGTATTAAGTATCGGAAATATAGGCTACCTCATTTATTGTTGTATTAGATGTTTGGTGAAAAATAAGAGGAGCATAGACTATAATACTATTGTTATAGTAGGTGACTCCCAAGGGAAATGTTTTTACATAGTATATGAGATCTATAGTATTTATTTTAATTAAATCCATACGCTAGTATTTTTGGGTTGTAGTAACGGTGTTTTACATAACATTTGTTTTGACTCAAATAAAAATGTGCTTTGAAGATAATTTCTATGTATAGAAAAAATGGTTTGTAAGTACACTTATTATTTAAACAAGTATAAGAAAATGTTTTCTAGTTAGGGATATATTAAAATAGATTTGAAAACGAGTTTTTCTGAAGAGAAAAGTGTAAGTTAAATACTAAGAAATTAAGAAATTTCATAGAAATTGACAATTATAAGAGAATATAGATAAACAAACTTTAATCCATTGGAACGAAATGAATAATGATAAATTTTCTATGAAACCAAATTATGAATAAAGATATTTTTTGCAAGTTATAAGGAATACGTGAAAGAGATGTACAAAGTATGGGAAGCACCATATTTTGTATAGTCTATTTCGAAAAATATAAAATAAATTCCTTGTAATTTCAAATAAACATGAAATCCACTTTTAAAGGATTCATAGAAGGTTTTAGCGTTAATAGTTTCTTATAAAAGAAAGTAGCTCCCATATATTAAAGTACAAAGCCATTAAGTATAATAATTAGAGACAGTGTAAGTTAGAAAAGATATTATAGAGAGCCTTTGTAGAAAGTCTCGATTTGTAGTTAGAAACTCCTCCAAGATTAGGTAATTGGAAAGTTAAGGAGTTTTTAATGAAATAATTGTTCTTATCTACTCCAGTTTTTACAAAATTGAAAATCTACTAAAAGAAAATGTTTTAAAAACATGTTAGAACATTTTAAAGATATTTTAAAGAAAAATGGTTTGATGAAAAACTAAATTAGCTTTTGGAAGCGAAAAACTTAGTAATAGCTAAATTTAAGAATCCCAATTTTTATAGAAAGATAAAATGTTAAGTAATCAAGTACCTTTGAATTTAATATAAATTTGAAAGTAACACTTTTAAAGACAAAATTTTTGGGATTAGATTTTTTTAAAATTTTAGAAGCTTTAGTTTTTGAAATGATAAATACCAAATCAAACTTTTAAATGTGGGGTAGATAGAAATCATTTGCTAGGTGTAACGGAAAAAGTGTAAGGCTATAGCAGAAATTGCTTTTAGAAGTAATAATAGAAATTTTCGTAAAGTGTATAGGACATTAGTAAGAACTTAGGTTTATTACTTCATGTGTGTAAACTACAGAAGAATAGTAAAGTGATATTAGTAAGATGGTAAGACACATGTGGTTGAGGATGTGTATTCTTAAGGAACTTGGAAGGAGCATCTTTCTTTAGTGGAATTCGCATGTAATAATAGCTTTTAAATTGGCATTGGAATGGCACCTTTTGAAGCTCTTTATGGAAGACCATGCAAGTCGCCTTCGTGTTGGTTGGAGTCTATAGAGAGATTACTACTTGGTCTCGACATGGTTAGAGAGGCTTCAGAGAAGGTTGATTTGATTAGGAGAAAATGCGTATCTCTTATCCGCATCTCTTTGATAGTAAATTATGAATATCCTATTTCCATCCTTAGTTATGAATAGGTTCTTTCCTTTATTATCCTTTGGGAGGGTAGATGTTAAGACTTAACCTATTGATGGCAGGATTTGATGTAAACATGTTGTTAGAACTTGTTATGTATGAGGGATACTTGTGGTTGCAGATGGTTGTTAGTGGATGCTAATGGACGTATATACTTACACTAGGCACTATTATCTCTTAGGGATCAGCCTAATCAGGACACTAGAGCATATGCATATGGATGTGCGCGCTTTTACATTTAATGTTTATCTTATTTCCATAGTTGCTATAAATGGATGATTATCATATGATTGCTGCGTTTGGATGATGATTGTAGCATGCATATAAAACTATAAGTTATCATTAGGGAATTTACGTTAAATTGGATACATGGCACAGACATTATTGCGTAAAAGGAGGTTGACTGTATCTGTAGACCATCTAATCTTTTGCATTAGTTAGGGACATTGACACTACACTAATTGCATATGTATCATAAATTGCATTAGAAAAACTTAAGGTTAATGGATGTAATGGATGATGGTTGAGGAGTTGGTTGTAAAATTTGGATGAAAACATTTATTTCGTTCTTCTATCCTTAGAGATTTCGGAGATGAAATCCCTTAAGGAGGGGAGAATGTAACAACCCGAAATTTAAACTATAGTAATTAATTAATGAATTAATTAAATAATAAAATAACTTTATGAAATTATCGGAATTGAGCCACGGGAGTTGCACCATTGTGTTTGTGGTAATTATATGGTCAATTTCCATATATAGATTGTCGGAATCTAAGTTAAAACGAAGATGTTACAAAAGAAAGGAGATATCAGGATTTAAAAGAAAAAATATAATAATATAAGAGGGTCAGGTCGACCAGACCAAAGCCAGGTCAACCTAGGCTAAAGTAAGGTCGACCTTAGGGTCGACCCTCACTTGTTCTAGGTCGACCTACCCCATTTCTTTGACGTTACTTCGTCTAGTTGATTCGAACACGTCATTTTTCAACTTTTCTTCGATCCTCTGCGTCCACGCTTCCATCCGACGTTCCCATCGAGCATATGACATGGTTGCACCAGATTTAATCTCCAAATCCAACAATCTGAGATCCACAAGTGACACTATGAATCAGACCCTAGGGCTAGATATTTTTCTTATTCATATTTTCTTCATTTGGGTTCATTGCCTGAGGCTGGACCCTAAAAGGAATATTTTTCCAAGGAGAAGATCTTTTTAATTAAAATATTTTATACCCTACAAGTGGATCCGAGAAGGCCAAGGAAAAGATCTAGGGACCACAGGTGAGTGTTTAAGTAACTATTTTAGATTCTTAAGTAATTTAAAATAATAGGATTTTCAATGGTTGTAGTTTTTCTACAATTTTAGGATAACCTTTATACAAGTTTATTTACAGTTTAATTTAAGTAAGTTATAGACTTGTTTTTCTGTCTATTTTCTTTTAACTATTCTATTTTAGTCATTTACAAATTATTTATTGTTAATTATAGTTTTTTCAATTACTTATAGTTATTCACAGTATCTATAGTTATTTACTGTTATTTACATTTTATTTACATTTTTCTACATTTGGGATTTCTTCTATAATTGTCAGTTTCTTTTTAATTTCTTTTTTTACGCTAATGGAATAAATATAATAGAATAAATCGCAAATATGGACTAAATTATAAGAACACCGAACTTACAGAAAATGGGATGTAAAATAAGAAGACTGTAATAAGTTGGACTTAGACTGAAATAAGTAAATTTAATATATTTGCAAGCTTGGTTATAATATATGATCGTAACTAAAAAGATAAGATAGAAGAAAAAACAAAAGTAGCTTATTTTTATACTTAGCCTTGGGTTAAGTTAATAAGCAGAAATATAACACACATGTTATAATTAAAGAT
Organism: Allium cepa; assembly: GCA_030765085.1. Lineage (NCBI taxonomy): Eukaryota > Viridiplantae > Streptophyta > Magnoliopsida > Asparagales > Amaryllidaceae > Allium > Allium cepa. The sequence continues at coordinate 291,178,462 of CM060941.1, read as the reverse complement.
AACAAAAAAGGCTTATTTTAAGACTTAAATTAAGTTAATAAGCAAATAAAGCAGAAATAATAGAGAGGCTTATTTTAAAACTTACATTAAGTTAATAAGCAAAGATAGAAGTATGTTGTTTATGCTAATTAACTTAAACCGTATTTTATTCCAGCTTTATCTTTTCCTTTATTCCATTTTTATACTAGAACTATTGCAAAGTCTACTATCTTTATCTTTCTTAAGAATACTCTTAATTAGTTTCATTCACCAGACTTTTTGTCTGACCTACTCCTTTATTTTCCCCTTTTCTCCCCCTTAGGCCAATAGAGGCAAGGATAGTAGATTTGGATTTCTTGAAGACCAATTTTCAGAGCTTTTTCATTTTTCATGTATTCTTCTTCTTTTCAGTTTCATATGACTTTTGATGTACTGGTACTTTATGAGAGGGATGATTATTTTTATGTACTCTGATGATGTGACTAGGTTGGTATTTTCCTCGAGACCTATGTATTCAATTTTTAAGACATATTATGTATTTGTTTTTAAGACTTATTTTATGGAGAAATAAAGATTAATATTAAATGTTTCCACTATTTAATTTATTTTGTCTTGTGAATCTTAGTCTCTATAAAGTTTTGGCTATACCTACGATGCACTATATATTTTGGTGTGTCCTTTTTGGGTATACTAAGGGGTGTGGGGTGTTACAATAAACTTAGGGTTGGTCATGGAACTGGTATGAGAAACTCAAAATATGCGTTTTGAAAATAAAGATATCTTATAAAACTGAAAGTCTATAGTATCTTTATAAATAATGCAACTTATATATACATGCGTATATTACCAAATATGCTAAGAAGAGAATGATAATTAAATATAAGATAAATAATAGTAAAGGATATTTTATACTAGTTCAGACTTTCCGTCCTACATCTAGTCCCCAAGCTCGCCTTTGGTATTTCCTTAAACAACTGACCCTTGTTTCGCCGGAGGACTAGGCTAATACAAAAATATATCTCTAGCAATCTTGTGTTCCAAATAACATGGTTTTCGAGTGATGGTACAAATCTTCCTATGATCTCCTTTGATTATGTGAATGTGAATGCTTTGAGTTGTAGGAAGTGATATGACCAAAAATATATTTTGGTTATAATAGACTGAGAGTATGTAAGCAATGTATACATAAGGGAGTAATAAGAAATAAAGAGAGAAAAGATTCAATTAATTCAATTTTTTTTAATATCGACATCTCAAGCATGGTAGTATTTAAAGATTCAAAAGGATGCAGATGAATAGTTATTGCTATTAGATAAGTTTTATTCATTTTAATGGATGCAACCTTTCAATGAAAAGTAATTTCTTTTTGTTCAATAGAAGTGCCTTTTCGAAAATTTGCAGTTTTTAAAATGATAGAGGTCTGTTGTAAAACCTCAGATGTATGTGAGTTCAGAAAATAATTATCTGAGGATTGTAGACATTTGTGGCATCAGAAATTTATTTTCTCGAGTGTTTCCTCAGATGTCTGTGGTTTTACCTCAGATGTCTATAAGTAGAAAAAGCAATTTTTCTAACTAAGTTCAGTGTTTATGAAATCGTTTATGATTGTGTGTGTGTATATATACACTCAAAGAGACCTTAACAATATTTGTCTAAGACTCTTTTACAGTAGAATACCCTTAATAATTATAGTATGGTCGATGGAACGTTGTTTGTCTTCGAGTCTCAATATCTTTGAGCATGATGTCTTCTTATGGTATATACCTATAATTTTGATAAAATGTATGTATATATACATGTGTATGATTATACAGTTGTTGTCATTGAAATATAAACTAGAGGTTCTAACATTCTCCCATTTTTTGAAGATGACAACTTTACAATCAAAATGGGAGAATTATTATATTTCTCTCCCCCTATGAATATGCATAAATTCCTCCCCCTTTGTCATTATCAAAATGGAAGGAATGATATAAGATATAAGCTTAAATGTTAAATAGACATTTAATAGCATGCTATATATAAATCATGAATGTTTAAAACTAAATAAGGAAGTTCAAATGGAAATAAAGACTAATGTAGCAGGAGTTAAATAATTAAACAGAAAAGTATAAGCATAAATGATGAAAATAAAGTGAAAAGATAAATAAAATAAAATGCTAATTTTGCTGGTTTGAGGAGCAAGATAGGCTTACGAAATTCTCATAGTATTCCCAATAAGATGAAGGATCCTGCTCGTATGTACCTAGACACTGTGTTTGGTCATTGTACTCCTCATCTTCTTGAATGGAGAGCCCTTGGAACGCCATGTACGATTGATGTGGAAATGTAGAGTATCAGATACGTACATATCATCACTGTATTCTTCTTCCTCCTCGGGTTGTTCTTGCATAGGAGTCTTTCCTCTGTCATGAGAACATCCTTCTGGAGAAGTATGAGAATGATAAACCGGTGTCTGTGCTCGAAGGAGTGGTGTCGGTGATGGTGAAGATGATGATCGAGATGATGATCTGCCACAAACTTTTCTCATATCTTTCCCTAATATTGAAACAAACTTTTTTAATATTTTTTCCATTTTAGTCATTCTTTTAGAAAAAGAATGTTCCAATCCAATCATCTTTTTATTTAAAGCCCGCTGGTTGGCTATGATTAGCTTTTGGTTTTTAAGTGCTAAATCACGAAGATGTTGGTTGTTGTAATGGATAAGGTAAGTATGCCGAGGAGTAGTAGTGGGAGGAGTACCATAATGCTCTTCTTGTTGTTGTAATCTCCATTGTTCAAGGGAGATTATTGGGGGCGGTCGTGGAAGAAGATGCATCAACGATAAAAACCGCATACTGCTTTCTTTAACAGGGATTTCTTCAAAATGAGAGCTATAGGAAGGTACCCCAAAAGCATTTAAGAGATGCATAATGTATGGAGCATAGGTAATAGTGCGTTGATGATGTGATAATTTTTTTTTAATTTCACCAATGGATGAATTTAGCCCAATTTATTTGTATTCCACCGAATATAGCATAAATGGGTTTGTCATCATTATCAAAGATTTGTTCATGACTACCCAGATGTGGGATTATCGTATTTATTATCATACGATTTAAGAATCTAGCTTTTGGTCGTAAGTAGATGGATTTCCACCAGGGCATCTTATCTTTCTAAATAAGATGAGTTATTTCGTACCGTGGCAAGTTTCTATGGTCGGGAATTTCTTCCAAATCAATCCCGGATGAAGAGAAATTAAGTATACGTCAAAAGGTTTTGATGTTAGTTTTTAAAACATGTCCGTACACACTCGTCCATAACTACCCTTTATCATTCTCAGGATTCCAAATATCGCTACTACGTAAATTAGTGTAGAAAATAAAGATAGCTAATTGGTCAATGTGTACCTCATTTACGTCGAAATTGATCAACTCCTAACATTCGAAGGCGATAGTGAGTTCTTGAATGCTACATTCTCTAAAATTGTATAATCTACAGTAAGGTCCAAAATGAAGCTTCTTTTGTTTTAACTTGTCAAATCGCTTTTGGCAATCATGCCGTTGTGAAGCCATTCTTGAATGAGAGCATCATATCTATAGGATTTTGAGAAGAGGATGATTGATCATTCTTGGTTTATTTATTAAATGGGATTTTTGATTTAGGAGTCATTGGTGAGAAAATAGTGGTTGGATGAAGGCTAGGGTTTTAGATTTTGGAAGTAAATTTGAGGTAGGAGGTAAAACTGAGGAAAACTTATTTATATATGAATGCTGGAGGTAGTGTTTCGGAACAGCGACAAATGGCTTTGGGTGGGGGTACAGACGTTTGTGCTTTCAGTTAGAAATAAATAGAAAATACGATAGACGTTTGTGAGAGATTACAAAAAAAAATAGAGAGAAAAGACAGAAATCTGTGAGTTCTCATAGACATCTGAGATTATAGAAAAAAAATTCCCATAACTTTTGACAGACGTCTATGGTATTTTCACAGACGTCCGTGGTATGTAATTTTCTAAATTATGGATAGAATTTAATAGCAATCAATTTTTACTGAAATATTAATACAAAAAACAATATACATACCAAAAATTAATAAATTAACTTATTTTACACGGTGCATAGCATATGTTTAGTTTTTCTATGAGAATTTAGAATTTTTTTGATTCGTTGTGTATCCTATGAATTTGATTCAACTTTTGTGTCATCACTTAGCCGCTTTAGTGGAGACCAACTCGGCAAGCTGGAGTGTCAATCTTGGCCCAGTTTGATGGTCCTGCTTTGCATAGATTTCTCGGAGTAATGTTATAAGCTTTTATAGGAGTTTCTTGTAATCGAGAAGATTTTTGATATATGCAATTTTTTGTTGGTGAACTACAAATTGCCAGAATACATTTTTTAAGAAAATTTAGAGAAGTCTTGACGTTGTTGTTCGTAATACGCTTCATGTCGAATACCCATCATTTCTTGTTGATAGTGATATATTTCATCGACTTTGTCGGTGAGAGATGTTGACTGTAGATTAATCGACCGGTTGGCTTTCTTTCCCTTAGGGGAAAAGCTAGTGTGATACGTAGGTGATACAACAATGTTTAGAGAGGCTGAGTGAATTGATGTAGGTGTGGATTTAGTTGGTGAAACATAAGTGCTATCTGATGAGGTTGATTTATAGTCGATAGTTGAATAGGTGGAGTCATGATCGGAAGACAATTTTTTTGAGTAATATTTGCCCCAATATACTATTTGTTTTTAGGAAGAAAATAAGCTAACTTATAAAATAAAGTTTTACTAAGACAATTGTTTGAGGAAAAGAAGTCCAACCATATAACTTTTAAAAGAGAGTAGTTAGGTTTTATATGGTTAGTATTAGTTTAAGTTTATAAACTTTATCTTGTGTAGTTTAAGTGTACAAAACTAATCCTATTTATTTAGCTAACCAATTCATTATAAGAACATATTCTTAGATCTCGACTAAATTTAATAATTGCTAGTTCACTTAATAGCTTAGTAAAAATATCAGCTATTTGATTTTCGGTTTTTACAAACTAGACTGATATATTTGTTTTTTCCACATTATCTCTTAGAAAATGATGACAAATATCAATTTGCTTTGTTCGAGAATGGTTAATAGGATTTTTTTGATAAGTTTATGGCACTAGTATTTTCACAATATATAGGAGATTTTGTTATGATTTTATCGAAACCTAGAAGAGTTTGTTGCATATAGATTACTTGTGCACATGCTAAAGCTGCTGAATGTATTTGGTTTCACATGTCGAGGGTCATAATTTTGCTTTTTTACTAAACCATGGAACTAAAGACTGACCAATAAAATGACATGTTCCACTTGTGATTTTTCTATCCATTTTACAAGTGCCGAAATCAGCACCGCTATATGACACGAGTTCGAATGAGCTTCCTTTTGGGTAAAAAAGTCTGTAACCTCTGGTGTTTGTTAAATATCTTGAGATTCGTTTTACCACTCGATGATGTAATTTTTTTGGCTGTGCTTGAAACCGAGCACATAAACATACACTCATCATAATATCTGTTCTATAGCTTTTAAGTATAATAGAGATCTTATCATACTTCGGTATAATTTTTGGTCAACTTTTCGATTTTCATCTTTATCTAAATGTAGAGTAGTACTCATTGGAATTGGTTTACTTAATATATTTTCCATTTCAAAACGTTTTAATAAATCTTGATAGTTTTTTTCTTAATTTATAAAAATTCAATTTTCTAATTGTGTTAGTTGTAAACCTAAGAAATAGTTTAATTCTCCTATACGTGACATTTCAAATTCATCTTTCATTATGTGAGAAAATTCAATGCATAATTTTTTGTTAGTGGATCCAAATATGATGTCATCGTCATATATTTGTATAGCTAAAATATTATTATTTTCTTGTTTTATGAATAGAGTGGAATCAATTTTACCAATTTGAAAACCGGAATTTTGTAGATGAGTTTTTAATCTCTCATACCAAGCACGAGGTGCTTGTTTTAATCTATATAAGGCCTTTTCAAGTTTAAATACACGATCAGGATATTTCTCATGAACAAATAAAGAGGTTGTTCAACATACACTTTTTCTTTTATAAAGCGTTTAAAAATGCACTTTTTACGTCCATTTGAAATTTTTTAAAGTTACGATGACATGTGAAAGCTAGTAATGTTCGTATTGCTTTGAGACACATGCGATAGGAGCAAATGTCTCATCATAACCAATTCCTTATTCTTGATTATATCATTGGCTACTAATCCTGCTTTATTTCATACAATATTTCCATTGCCATCTACTTTATTTTTAAAAACCCATTTCGTTTGAATTACAGATTGATCAGCTGGTCTTGGTATAAGTTCCCAAACATCATTTCTAGCAAATTTATTAAGTTCTTCTTACATTGCAATATTCCAAAAATCGTCTTTTGATGCTTCTTTATATTTTTTCGGTTCAAAATTGGATATAATTGCAACATGACTCATTTGTTTTAACTATTTTCTGGTTGATGCTCTTATGTTTAAATATCCAGTAATATTGTTAATAGGATGGTCTTTTAATATTCGTGATGATGCTATCATATTATTACTGTTATTGACATTATTATTATTACTATTATTTTCATGTATAGGAATATTAATTTTATTTATTATTTCTTCATCATCTCCATTTTTGTTTTCACTAAAATTTTCGTTAAACGAGACATGAAGACTTTCTTCTATAGTGTTTGTTTGTTTATTAAAGACTCTATATGCTTTGCTTCGATCTGAATGGCCAACAAAAATTCCTTCATCAGCTTTAGAATCAATTTTTCCTAGATAATCTTTAGTGCATAATACGAAGCATTTTGATACAAATACATGAAAATATGATACTTTCAATTTGTTGTTAAAAAATATTTCATAGCACGTGTTTTAGTCATTGGTTTAAGTGTTACACGATTTAATACATAACAAGCAGTAGCAACGGATTCAGCCTAAAAATTCTTTGGTAATTTACTACTATTTAGTAGAGTTCGTGCACATTCTTGTAAAGTTCGATTTTTCCTTTCTACAACATTGTTTTATTATGGTGTTCGAGGAAACAAAAATTATAACTAATTCCGTTCTCGTTACAAATATTTGTAAATAGTTAATTTTCAAATTCACCTTCATGATCACTTCGTATTTTTTATTTTCTAAATTCATTAATTTTTTTTACTTGTTTAGCAAAAATTTTAAACATTTCAAAAGTGTCACTTTTATGTTTTAATAATAATGTCCAAGTATATCTTAAAAAATCATCAATAATTATAAAAACGTATTTACTATAATTTATTGAATGTACTTGAGTTGGTCTGAATAAATCTAGAAGGAATAATTCGAGATGTTGTTTTGTGGAAATTTCCTTTTTAGATTTAAAGGAGCTTTTCTTTAATTTACCAAATTAACAAGCATTACATAAGTTTTTAACGTTGTAGTTGATTTTAGGTAATCTTTTAACTAATTCATTTTTAGCTAGTTGTTGATATTCTTAAAATTTATATGACAAAAATGTTTATGCCATAACCATAGATCATCATGATTCACGGCTAAGCATAAATTTGTGTTGTTTTTGACATTCATGTTTACAACATGTATGTTTAGATTTGTAAATCCTTTAAAAATTAAAAATTTATATTGATAAAAAATATTGCATTTATTTTTCTCAAAGTCAATTTTTAATCCTTTGTCACATAATTAACTTATGCTTAATAAGTTATGTTTCAAATTTTCTACCAATAGAACATTTGTAATTGTCGAAGAGTTAGATATACCGATATTGATGATTTCTCCAATGCCGATGACAAATCCTTTTTAGTTATCTCCGAATGTTACAGTGCCACCATCGATGTATGTTATATTTTTGACATATTAGCATTTCAACCTCTATCGAGTATCCATTTCTCTTTATTTTTTATTTTAATTTTGGGTACCTGAAAAATAATAAATTTTTTATTGGTACCCACCTTCTTTGATTAGGGTCCTATGTATTAGTGTGATGTAGGTAGCCGTATCCACGTGGATTTGGTTCCCTTAGAAATGTAATTTTTGTTATATACAACTTTTTGTAAATATTCATCAATATATTTTTGTCTAATTAGTTTATTTTTTTTGGAATCCATATCTTGACCATATTTGTATATGAATTCTTAAACTTAGTTTCTTACTTTGGCTTTTTGAATTTTGTGTATAATGTGCTATATTTCTTTGGCTTTTGATTATTTTTAAAACCTAATCCATTTTGATTTCCAAAGGGTTTAGATATCGTAATCATAATTTCTAAATTTTATTTTCCTTTATTGAATTTTGTCATATTATTTTCTATTTTTTCTAATTTACTTTTAAGATCACAAATTTCAATGTTTCTAGAATCTAAATTGCTTGTAATTCTAGTTTTTCTTTTTCCAGATTAACCTCTTCTAACTTATAATATTTTAATTATTTAATAATTTTAAATTTTGAGATAATATTGTTTCATATTTCTTTTGAGCAATTTCTAGTTCTTCTTCTAAGATAATGCTTTCATCTTTTAATAATCCGATTTCTGATTATGATCCAGTTAAATTTCCTACATATTTCTTATTTAATTTTTTCGATTCTCTATATTTATCATTTAATTCAATAATTATTTCCATTATTTCATTATAAGTAATTTTAGAACCTACCTTATCAGTGTTAACCATATAACACACGTTTGCTTGTTCTTAGTCGCTTTGACTATCACTATCTGAAGAAGAAGATGAATCTAAATCATCCTATGTTACTTGAAAAGCTCTTTTCTTTTCTTAAATTTATGAAATTTGCTTTTCTTTTTGTCGTTATTCAGCTATAGACAATCCTTCTTCATGTTACTAATATTTTCACATTTATACATTTAATCGATCTTTGTTTTGAAGAGTTTGGTTTGCCGCCATTTTGAAATTTGGTCATCTTCTTGTATTTCTTGAATTTATTGTAGTTTTTTGCAATAAAGACATTCTCCTCTTAATCTAAGTTTGAATCTTAGTTAGTTGCTTGGAATGATATGTTTTTCTTTTCATGATTTTGATCCTTTCTAGCCTGCATGTTAGCTTCGTATGTAAATTTTCTATTAGCTCTTCGACTTTAAGTTGAGAAAGATCATTAGCTTCTTCGATGGCTAAAATTTCTCTTTCCCAGTCATTTATCAAAGAGTTTAGAATTCACGTAACTAAATTAAAATTCGTGAAGTTGATTCTAAGTGCCATGAGATCGTGTTGAATGGTTTGAAATCTTGTGTACATATCAATAATTGATTCACCCGTTTTCATTTTGAAAGATGAGAATTGATTTTGTAGAATTGAAATTTTAGTTTGCTTGGCTTTATTTGTGCCTTCCTTTGTGACTTGTAAAGTGCACCATATATCATATGCAGTCTTGTGGAGCATGACACGTGAAAACGCGGTTTTGTCAAGTGAGCAAAACAATACATTCAGAGCTTTGGCATTGTTAGATGCCTCTGCTTTTTGTGCATCAGTCCATGTGCTAATATCGGTGTCAATTGCTTAATTTGTCTGAGTTGCCAGCCATATTTCTAATCCATTGGCTTCCATAAAAATTCGCACATGTGTTGACCATGTTGACCAATAAGTATAATTAGAACCAGTAAATAGTGGAGGACGAGCAGTTGATTGACCTTCTTGAAATGTGCTTGCCATTTCAATGGTTTTTTTAATTACATATTGTAGATTGAAGTAACCTTTCTCTGATACCAATTGAAAGTTTATAGGATCTTTATAAATAATGCGACTTATGTATACGTGTGCATATTACTAACTATATTAAGCAGAGAATAATAATTGAATATAAGATAAATAATAGAAATGATCACACCAGATATTTTATACTACATTGGACCTTCCGTCCTAAGTCCAGTCCCAAAGCCCCTCTTCAGTATTTCCATTAACCAACTGCCCCTCGCTTTTCCCGAAGGAATATGCTAATGCATAAGTATATCTCTAACAATCTTGTGTTCCAAATAACATGGTTTTTAACTAATAGTACAAATCCTCCTATAATCTCCATTGAGCATGTAAATATGAATGCTTTGAGTTGTAGGAAGTGTTATAATCAAAATTATATTTTGGTTACAAAATATTGAGAGTATGTAAGCAATGCATGCACAAGAGAGTAATAGAAATCAAGAGAGAAAAGATTCAGTTAATTCTATTTTTGTTAATATCCACTCTCAATCATGGTAGTATTTATAGATTCCAAAGGATGCAGATGAAGAGTTGTTGCTATTAGATTAGTTCTATTAATTTTAATGGCCACAACCATTCGATGAAGGGTAATTTTTTTTTTCAATAGAAGTGTCTTTTTAAAAATTTGTAGTTCTTTAAATGACAAACGTCTGTGGTAAAACCTCAGACGTCTGTGACTTAAGAAAATAATTATCCGAGGATTGTCACAGACGTCCGTTTTTTACCTCAGACATCTATGGCTTTGGAAATTTATTTTCCCTAGTATTTCCTCAGACGTTGTGGTTTTACCTCATATATCTGTGAGTAGAGAAAGTAATTTTTCAAACTAAGTTTAGTGTATATGAAATCTTATGTGATTATGTATGCATATATACTCAAGAAGACCTTAACAATATTTTATCTAAGACTCTTTTATAGTAGAATACCCTTACTAACTATAGTATGGTCGATTGATCATTGTTTGTCTTCGGTTCTCAATATCTTTGAGCATGATGTCTTCTTATAGTATATACTTACAATTCTGATGAAACGTGTGTGTATATATATATATATGTGTATATGTATATGTATATGATTTAATAGTTGTTTACATTGAGAAATAAAATTGGAGGTTCTAACAAAGACCTTGCCGCCTATAAACATAGAATGAATTTTTACCTTATGATAACCAAAACATTTGCTATGCAAAATCTGGAAATATTATTTTTAATGACATTCTTTGAAAAAAGGTTTTTTTTCAAATAAACAAAATAAATAGCTAAAATTGTCACAATGGTTAAATTTGACGACATAATAGGTTTGCAACTAAGTTTGATGGCACTTATTGGAGAACGTATTTCCATACAATGGCAGGTAAGGGACTGCCTTCTGTACAATACATCTCTAGAGGGATATACTAAGGATCGACATCTTCAAAACCTCTTCACCTGGCAAGACCGGCATACCCATAGACCCGCCTGGTGGTGGATAGAGCCGAATATGACATTACCCCGGTCGTAACCGACCTATCCGAGAGCTCACTTAGCATACACAACATACTCGACATATATGGAATAATTTAGAAATGTAATAACCGTACCCTAATGTGCGCGACTCACCAAGCCTCACAGCATGTCCAGTTTAAGCTGTTTCTGGTTGATGAGGCCTGAGATAATGATCACCTTTTACGTAGCACATTCTACATTGAATGCCACATTGTCAATTCATGATCACACAACTTATTTCTACAAACGTAAAACTCCTAAGCTTGTACATTTCAGGAAAGGGTGTTAAGCTAAGAGAAGTTGCCTTCTCCGCCATCAAATAGATGATACATTTATAGAGATAAATCAATGTGATTAGAAATGCAATGTCAGACATTCGTCCATACAAGTTGTCCAGGAAAAGGAGAAACCGAGGCACTCTCCTATCACAACCTGTTGGGAATCATCCATTGGATTAGTAGTGAGAATCCCTTGCATCCAAGATCTAATGCAGATACTACTGCCACATACACACAAATATATATATATATATATATATATATATATATATATATGTATGTATATGTATGTATGTATGTATGTATGTATGTATGTATAGGATATAGGATTGCAACCAAGATCTAATGCAGATACTACTGCCACATACACACAAATATATATATATATATATGTATATATATATATATATGTATGTATGTATGTATGTATGTATGTATGTATGTATGTATGTATGTATATATAGGATATAGGAAATTTCCCCAAGGGTCAATGACAAGAAGCCCTTCATTTATTTACTATCATTCCATGTCTTCATTTTGAATAAGTAAATTGGCTCGAAGTGGTTTTTAGATAAGAATCACTTCAATCCAACCCCGGTTCTTTCGAACCAATCATCCATAATAAGATGTTAGTTAAATAGGTGCTTATCATTTGATTAACTACTTTCTTTTTGTCAAAAATATCTTTTAGAGATATATGTATCCTTAAAGCATTTCTTTCTGGTATATACGGAGTCATTAAACCTCCCTTTTAAATTTTCGAAATAGCAACTCATTTTCATTTATCCCATTTTGGAAAACATCATTGAGTAAAAGATCCATGGAAATTATTCTGATTCCACTCAATATCAATTTCCGTATTCAATCTTTACTACTCGTCGAATATTGGCAAGATCGCCTTTTAAATTCTAATGTATAGTACCTCGGAATTTAATACTAAGTATAAAAAGATTTTTTCTATGAAAACCAAGTTGTTTGAATTTGAAAAATTATATCTTTTATACTTTGGGAAATTTTGATCCGAGTAAATCAAATGTACCATCCCTTTTACTGGGCCAATTCAGGTTGGTAGGAAGGGCATGCAACTGGTTTCCCAAACCTAAGCCTAGAGACTACCTACCTATCACCCATAAGGTGGTAAAGTTATTTGATGGACTCTAAATCTTTTAACATACTTAATTTACTTTCAATTATTTTAGAGTATCCAAGCTTTTCCTTCGATTTATTCCATTTCTCGGTCGGATTTTCTATGACACTCACAAATGGAACAATTGTAGTAGTCATTTCCGCATACTTATTTTTAAAACCTCTTTATCATATTTATATTACCTAATTATTTATTTAAAAAGGTTCATAAAAGATTCGAAAAAGAATAGTTAAGTTAAAACCATTGTTTGCAAAAATCAATAAAAAGTTCTACGAAAAAGTGCCGCAAATAGTGTTTTAAAAGCTTATTTGATCAAAACAATTTTTTTCAATCATTTGGAAGACCATATTTATAAATCAAATATCTTTTAAAATATTTTATCATATTTATAAAGATTTTCCCATATTTTTGAAGAATTAAAAATATCCATTTTAAAACATTTACTACTTTGGCCTCCAAACTGCCAAAGCGCAATTTTATTTAAAACTTGATTTGCTCATGTTTTAAAATCTACTAAACAAAATTTCCATTGTTTATTTTGTTGAAAACTATGATTATAAGCGTTTGAAAAATTCTTATTTAAAAGCAATCCCATCTCCATCCTATAAATGGATATAACTTTTAAGACACGAAATTGCGAACTGTCATTACGCGATGCGCTATTTTTAACTCAAATTTCATAACTTGTCGAAATTTTACTAAATTGGATTTTAGTGTTTATAAAATATTTATAAACCATTTTGAACCATTTTCAAATGGTTTAACAATCTCATATACACCAATTCATTTTTTAAAGGAAAATGATTTCCTTTGTGATTTTTGATGTCTATTAAACGTGAATTGTTAATACAATTAAACAAAAAAAATTAAACAATCAAACTTGATGATCAAAGCATATTCAACATCCATTGCAAACATCATATCATCACTCATGAATATAATATAAGTAAGAGTTTCCCACCGTAGATTCATACGAACTAACTTTAAAATGAACATAGCTTCCCTAAGACGGTCCAAAACTTTATGGAATCAAGCCTTGGATCCTAAGGAAGTCGCAATCTAATTTAGTAAGTGGAGGGGGCTTGGCCAAGCAAGGTGATGGAGTGTGTCCATGAGTTTCATGGAGGAAAGAGACTTTGGATCATCATCGAATTCATAAAACTAGACTTGAAAATATGTCATTTTCTCTTGGGTTTTTGACCATATTAATTTATAAATGTGGAAAAGTGGTAAACAAGAAAGTTGTATGAAATTATATTATATATAGTTAAAAAAAATGAATTTCTTGATTTGGATCTGTTTTTAGGAAGTTATGGTCAAGAGAAGAAGAGGTGTTCTCAGATTCATAAAAAATCAAACTCGAAAATGAGTTGACTTCTAACTGATTTTTGGGCAAGTTTCTCTATGAATTTTAAAATGTGGTCAAAAGAAAAGTTCTTACACATTCTTTTATCTACAATTTGAAAGCAATAAAAACACTTGATTTTGATTCTTTTTGTGGGAGATATGATCAAAGAATAAGAGGTATTCTTGGACCTAAAATTCTAGGTCCGAAAATGCACTACAAAAAAGTGGGTTTTTGACCTATCTGTTGTCAAAAAAGGAAGAAGTGGTAAACAAGAAAGTCGTAGCCACTGGAATTTTACATAGTTGGAAGAAAAGAATTTTCCCATTTGGTTTAGGTTTAAGGAATTTATGGAGGAATGAAGAAGAGGCAAAATGGAAGGGTATTTATAGGCAAGTGGAGAGGTAGAAAATATCTTCGCCTTACATCGTCCACCATCACCAATCATCATTACATCCAATGCCCCCCCACATCACCCTAGGACAGCTAGAAATCCCCTTCCCCATGTGCATATCACTTCCATCACTTTAAGGCACGCATATGTTAACTTTTGTATACTTAAGTAGTAAGAAAATAAAATAGCTTAGATATTTTTTTACATGTATGTATATATAAGTGTACATGTATATACATATGTTCATGTGCATGTTAGGACATGTATGTGTATGTTGCATATATGCACATGACACAAAAACAAGGTTGCAAATATTTAAAATCAATTTTCTTTTGTTAAATCGTCGAAAATCAGTAAACCTATTTCCGGTCACATTTTAACTTATATTTTAAATTACATATAAATGTAAAGAAAATTTGAAAATAAATTTCTTACCATTTTTAACTAATTAAAATGATTACATTTTATTTATAATGCCATATAAATTAATATAACCAATTGTTTACAAAAAGTGTTATTATACGATAAACCGATATTAATTTTCCTTATAATTTCAAATTAATTTTGTAACTTTATAAAACCATTATAATAATTTTATTATCACTATTTAACTATTCAGAATTAATTGTTCCATTTAAAACAATTATCTGAATAATTATAATAATTATTAAGTCATTAAATCTCAATTTAAATTCATAAATAAATATTTAAATATAAGGGCATCTCTAATGATGTCATAAATACTTTTCTTTTCCTAGAAATAAAATAACTAATATTATTTCATATTATCGTTTAAATATAAAAGTAAGTGTATGTATCCAGCTCCATGCTGATGTTTTAGAATTATAGAGTTGTTTATAGATAATACGATTTTCGGCCATTTTATCAGTATATCTTTCCAAAGGAACTATATTTTGGAACATTCTTCCAAAATAAGTTCATTATTATTAATTATCACTTAAAATTTGATTATTTATGAAAAATATTCTATATTTTAATATTTAAAATAATTAAATATCTTTAATTAAAGTGATCAAATTACCGGCCGTTACATACTTTCCCCCTTAAAAGAATTTCGTCCTTGAAATTACCCAAAACAAAAACCCAAAGGTTTTGCCCAAAATATTTACTATTAAGCTTACACGCGTACGATGTACATTGATCGTTCGTACGCAATATCTAGTTCGATCTTTTATTCAAATTCAAAGCTTTACTTCTAGACTAGTATTGATCATCCGTTTCTCTAGTGTGGACTATGATTGGGCTTTCCGATCAGAATTTTAGTTTTCCTTGCATAGCTCTCAACTATGATATAAAATTTATGTATCCAACCACCAACCCTCATTAATGTTCATTGTCAAGGATCAAGTGATAAATCCTTTTTTAGATCGGTGTAAACACCTTAAAGCCCTGTACTTGAACCTTAGATCAAATAGTGTGATGAAATAATCCACATACTTCTTATGAATTTGATAATCTTTCAAAAATTTTAATGAAATTCATAAAGCTTTCATTCTTTATTCAAACATTTTTATAAAGATGCTTCTTTATATTTAACTATTTGCTAACATTTCTAAGAAATTATTCAAGTTAAGATAACTTACTTTATATTATAATAAACCTCTTATATAATAATTTGCTCCTTTTAACCAATATCAAATGAAAATACCTTTTTATTTAATAAAACTTTTTTTGTTAATCAACACTTATTTTATTAATTAATACTTCTTTTATTAATTATCCACTTATACTAGTTTCAATACTTAAAAGTATTCATATACTTATTCAAATGTTTTAAGTATGTTTACAATTTATTTAACAAGATTTACTTACTTTCAAATATAATCAAAGAGATTAAAACAATTATTGCCAAAACATTGTTATAATTAACTCCTTTATAAAGTAAACATATGACATTTTCTATTTTCTTACAAAAGATTCCAACACTTGTTATTATCTTTAAAATCCCATTATTAAAGATCTAGATATACTCATAAAATTCTTCCAAAGTGTCATTCAAGGGTTAAAAAACAAATGTTGCTAAAACATCATTTACTACAAATTTACCTGATGTTAATTGCACTTGTCGAATAAATGATGGAGGAAGAGAGTTCCTTTCTAGCAGCGTTAGTTCTGATGAAGTTTATAATGCCATTTTTTCCATGTCTGATAATAGTAGTCCGGGTCCGGATGGCTTCTCTGCAAAAAATTTCAAAGTCCACTGGAATGAGTTAAATAGAAGTTTGATGCGTATGTTAAATCAGGTCTTCTCAACTGGCAAATTAGACAAAGGTGTGAATCATACTTTTATTACTCTTGTGCCTAAAATTAATAATCCCACTTCCCTTGCTGATTATAGGCCTATATCGTGTTGCAATGTTATATACAAAATAATTGCCAAAGTTATTTGCAACAGAGTTAAGCCTTTTCTTAGTCATCTAATTTCTGAAGCTCAATCTGCTTTTATTCCTGGAAGAGTTATTTCTGAAAATATTTTATTTGCTCATGAGCAAGTAAGATTTTTTAATCGCAAAGGTGCTGGTAAGTTTTGCTTGAAGATAGTACATAAAGCCTATGACATGGTCAACAGAGAATTTATTTGTCATATGCTTAAAAAGATGGGTTTTCCTGATAAATTGGTGAAATTAATCTACAAATGCATATCTACTCCTACTTTCTCTATAATGATTAATGGATATCCTAAAGGTTTGATCTCTAGCAATAGATGTATTAGACAAGGTGATCCTCTCTCCCCGTATTTGTTTTGTGTGGCTATGGAGTATTTTTCTATTTTGATGTTGAAGGCTTACCAATTCAAGGAAATTATTCCTCCTTTTAATTTTGAACCGGCAATTACTCACCTTCTCTATGCTGATGATTTGATGATTTTTGCTCGGGCTTCCACTAAAAGTGCTAAGGTGATTAGTAAATGTTTGGAGAAGCTCAAGACCTATATGGGATTAACTGTTAACAATAGTAAATCTAAGTTGTATTTTAGTAAAGGTACAACAGAAAAGAAAGATATTATGACTATTCTAAACATGCAAGTAAGTAAGCTTCCTGTCAAATATTTAGGTGTGCCTCTATCTCATAACTATCAGCATTTCTCCGACCGTGGGGCTCTTTTTGATAATATTAACAATAGATTAAATGGTTGGGATTGCAAGCTTTTATCCATGGCTGGGAGAATCGAATTAATTCATTCAGTAATTACTCCAATGGTTTTGTACTGGATGATGGTATACCAACTCCCTTCGGCTACTATTTACAAATTAAATAAAATATGTGCTAATTTTATTTGGAATGGTAAAGTGCACAAAATTGCTTGGAATACTCTCTGTCGTCCTAAACTAGAAGGAGGAATTGGCTTGAGGAATTTTGCAGATATCAGGAAAGCATCTAGTCTAAAACTTCTTTGGCATTTTATTATTCAAAAAATGTTTGGTCTCGCGGGATGAGCAAAAGGTATTGCGATAATAAGCAGTTTTGGACTATGGAGATTGATAATAACCCCTCTTGTACTTGGAAATCAATTCTCAAACACAGACAGATTGCTCGTAATAATATTTCTAGAGTCATTGTTAATGGGAGGAATACGCTTTTATGGCATGATCCTTGAATTAATAGTGAATGTATGGTTTCTATTCTCGGTTGGGATAGCTTACATCTATATGGCCACATTAATGATAAAGTATCTTCAATCATGCAAGATGGGGTTTTTAATTTGGATTTAGTTCCTTTCACTAGACAACTCTACAATCAGATTTCTAATATCCAAATAGATATTTCGGCTAGCTCGGATTACTGGAAATGGACTAGGGATATAAAAGGCTTTAGTTTCAGATCAGCATGGAATGCTGCTAGATCTCAAAATCCTATTGTTGAGTGAGGCAAGATTATTTGGAACAAATGCAATAATCCTAGGATGTCCTTAATTGCATATAAAGCAATTTATAATCGCTTGCCTATTAGAGATAAATTAACTGAATGGGGTTATAATTCCGATATTAACTATCTTCTCTGTAACCAATTCCCTGAAAATCATACCCATTTATTTTTTCCTTGCTCATACTCTGCCTACTTATGGACCACTTGTTGTTTAAAAATGGGTTTACCTCAGCCGAGCACACTGACAATGGAAGAGGGAGTTCAGCTCCTACTTACAAACTTCTTTGTAGCGGACCAGGCTACTGGATTGGCCTTTGCTAGCTTTTCAACTATAATATACCATATCTGGCAGGAACGTAATGGAGGGCTTCACGATGGTTGGAATTTCTCTAATTTGGATCGATGGAAGCTTATTGATATGGATTTGAAGCTGCTGGGGAACAAAGTGAAGAAGAGAAGGGTAATTTCCAGTAGAAGTAAGCAGATCTTAGAACGTTAGGGAATTGATTTGTTGGTCTCAGGCTAATTTTGGTAAAGCTAGCTCCTCGTCTGCCTCCGTCCTTTTGAAGGAGGATAGTGTTTTTTAATTATTTTGGTCCGGCTTGGATTCTACGCGTATTATGTTTTGTTAGCCTATATGGGGGTATTTTCTAGTAGCAAATGTTGTTGGCTGCTTTATGGCCTTAGTGTGTATATTGTTGAACATTATACCATATGCTTTGTTAATGTGTTGTTAACAAAGTTCCGCACTCTTTTTCCCTGTCCTATATCCATGCTGTTTATAGGTTCAGGTTTTTAACGAGGCGGTTAATCTTTTCTTAAAAAAAAACTTTAACCATTTCTTTTAAAGATCAAAGCATACCCTTGCTTATCAATTAAGATAAGTCAACCATCAATTAATTTATCAATTAATGATTCATATTATCCTTTTTAAATGTAAATAATTATGTAGATCGAGTAACTCAAAAACGATGCCTAGGAACTAGGTACCAACAATAGTATCACATATTTCCTTAATAAGAAGGGGAATACTAAAAAGAAGCATTCACCATCCAAACACATCTCCTGCCACATTTTTATTCACTTTCGAGCCACTCGAATCAACTAATCATAAGATTGTTTTTCGTTTTCAAAATCCCATTTTAGAAATAATACCATTATTATTCCTTTTCCAAAAATCATTTGAAATTACATTCAAAAATTCCAGAATTTAAATTCTCAAAAATTCCTTTATAAAGCATGTTTTATCAGATCATTTATATAGAACATGTTCATAAGATTTATTTATCTTGAATAAATTCGTTTAATCTTAAACCAATATTACCATTTATCGAATACACCATAGTCAAATTGTTAAACCAAATTCATGAGGTGTTCGTACTTAAACTTTTAAATTAAACTATCAACCAATGATAATAATTAAATGTTATCATTTCCTTAATCAAATAACTATATTAAAATATATCTTTTTTATTCAAAATATAATTCAAGGTAAAATTATTTCATTTACAAATTTTCAAAACGAAAATCAGTTTTTTATATCATTAACAAATACGAGTTCATATATAATACTCTCAAACTCATTCTAGGGTGTTATTAACCCTATCTTTAAGGAGTTACTCATCCTAGGGCATTACTAACCCTATCTCTGATGAGACTTTACCCCTACCAAAGCCTAGGTGTTCACCCAACCTAAGCTCTGATTCTTGATGTAAAAACTCATTTCTTTGATCCATGAAAATCGATACTCATACATCCTCGGTATTCACATGCCACAAATCCAAGTGCTAGAGAGGCGGTTCTTTAAAGCTAAAAAAGAAAAATAGACAGAATAGAATCTCATACGAATGGAATAAGATATATTATTTCAACATATAATCTTTACAGTGTAAAATTTTAAATACATTTATTAGAGTTAAACATGGATAGTTATAAATGTCCATCGTTACAAATGTGGAATACAATAATACATGAGTGTAGTGGAAACAGATAACAATCTTTAGAAGAATCTTCTAACTCCATGCTTCAAGCTATTTCAAATTTCTTCTAACTATACTTTACTACTAGACTGCTCGAGAAAATTAGGGCACCTAGAGTTTAAGGGAAAGAAAAATAAACCGGGTCAGTCAAGGGACTGGTGTGAGAAACTCAAAATACGCATTTTAAAAGCAAAGGTGTATCATGAGACCACGCCGCACATAAACACGGAACATGTTTTTACCTTATGATAACCAAAACAGTTGCTACGGGAAACCTAGAAATAATATTTTTACTGACATTCATTGAAAAACAATTTTTTTTTCAAATAAACATATTAAAATAGCCGAAATTATTACATTGGTTAATTTTGACGGCATAATAGGTTTTCAACAAAGTCTGAGGGCACTTATTGGAGAATGGATTTACATATAATAGCAAGTAAGGGACTACCTTTCGTACAATACATCTAAAAAGGGATGTACCGAGGATCGACGTCAACAAAAACTCTGCACCTGATAAGACCGGCCTACTCATAGACCCTCCTAGTGGTGGATAGAATCAAATATGATATCACCCCTGTCGTAACCCAAACTATCCAAGAGCTCTCTTAGCATACACAATGTAGTCGACATATATAGAGCAATCTAGAAGGGTGATGACCATACCCTAATGGGTGTGACCCAATTAGCCTCACGACATACCCTGTTTAAGCTATTTCTGATTGATGAGGCCTAAGGAAACGATTATCTTTTACATATCACGTTTTTATTTGAATGCCGCATTGTCAATTCATGATTGTTTGCAATCAAATTGGCCACAAACACCCCCAGAATAGATTTGTGTAGCGAAATAAATGAAGAAAATAAATGAAAACAGAGGAATATATCAAAAAAACAAGCAAATTAAAACAAGAACAACAAGATTTATAGTGGTTTGACGTTGATTTCCTACATCCACATTGAATTTTCTCTTTATTGATTCACTTTAATCTTGATCACAATAAGAAACAGTAAGAGGTAAAGAATAATGGTGGAAGTTGATTACAATAAAATTGTTATGTAACTGGCTCCATAAAGATCTTTAGAATGACCCTCCAGGGTTGTATTTATCATGAAGGCGACCACCAATCTCTCTGGAACTTCGGTAAGAGGTCCTCCTTAACCATATGGGCCCACCATAACGGGAGCTAGGCCCAAATCTCAATGCAAAGGGATTGATATTGATTCCTCCATTTGTTGAATTTGGGGAACCGATCCCTATGGTAGTTTCTCAATGTCAAGATATGATGGTATCTGAAATATCATGGCGATTGGATGTGTGGAGTTCATGCATTTGCTCAATCTTGGATTCATTTCCATAAAAAAATGGCTCATGCCGAACTCTTCATTTGACGTCACGCCGACCTATACTTACATATCCGTGTTTATCCCCCAAGATTCATAATGACGATCCCTATGGTTCCATCTTGCCTTGCCAGTGCCTCCTGCCCTATAAGACTATGCCAATCCATAACACTTCAGAAAGTTATGCCATCCCAATTATAACTCTACATGCCGACCCCCGCTTACTCCGTTACAATTTGCCAATCCTTCTAAAGACTTAACATGTCTAACCCTTTAACATGCCATCCATTCGTATTCTCTGAACTTCATCACATGACGCCGATCCCTCCTGATCGACTATAATGTTATACCGATCCTTTTTTCATCCGCGTATACCCCTTGATCCAACATGTCGATCCCTCTGGCTCAACGAGTCTATGCCGAACCCTATACTCTAATACACTCTATCGACCCCTCCGAGAACTATCTATGCCAAGCCAAGCACCATCAATTATGTCGATCCCTCCATTGTCTCCTTTATGTTGGCTATCCACTCAAATAATCATGCTGATCCCTACTGTTTCACCTTGCTATTCCGATCCCTCTATCCAAGCTATTTTCTATATTTATAACACCTTATGTTGTCTGTCTATCAACTCTATTTAATCCAGGCTTTGTATAACTGTCGGAATACAATTTTCAGATCCTATATCCATTACTTCCTGGTCATCCTTCCTGACAGTGGATGAATCTGTCTTGCATAATCAGGACAATATAGCCGGGTTAGGATACCAGGTAAGACTTGCCCTCCAAAGTACGCCTTGTGAGTAACATGATGTGCTTTGAATCAAAAAATTCTGAATTGCCGGAAAGATGTCCATCGAGCTTCCTAACCGATTGTTATTCCTTTATCGACTCTCAAAGACATAAGTCCGATGTCGTATTCCATTAGTATATATAAATCTGGTCATGAGGGTCTTATAATCTTCCTATTTTTGATGTAGGCTTGAAGTTGAAAGTTTTATGTTTGATTGTAATCTATGTTAATTTCAAAAAAGCTGAATTTTTAAACTTTTCTCGTGCGTATTCACATACACGTTTCTATTGTTAGCTTCTGGACATGTTCAAACGTTCATAGGTCGTTGCCAATTTTTATGGTATCCAGCATGTTCATGTCTATAGTCGAACCTTTATGACAATGATCATCACTTACTTTCCAGTTGTCCATCATTTCTCCTTTTCCACTTTCCATTTTTTCTTCTCACTTTTTTTTGAAAAAAACTTTTATGGAGGGATCAACATTCTACATGCTGATCCTTTGTTACGGACTCGTGAATAGGGATCGGCAGATCTCAGTGTCGATCGCTTCTCCTCGTCTTTGACTGGGTCACCTCTCATGACCGGTTCCTTCTCCAACATAAACGAACCTCTTCCCTTCTTTCCTTATTTTACCATTTAATCCTCCCTTGAATAAATTTCTTGCCGAACCCATGTTACAAAAAACCCATCATGACAAACAAAAGTTCTTCAACTCTGTTTGCGCCAAAATTGGTCACAAATACCCAATTGCCGATGAAAGCAACAGTTCGTAATCACAGGTCACAAATAACAAGTATGTAGAGAAATGAAGATGAAGATCAATCAGGAAATTCAAAAGAAAGTAGTAAATAACACAGGATTTATAGTGGTTCGACGATCTGGCTTACGACCACTCTGAAGTTGATGACTTTATTAACTCACTTGATGATTTCAATCAATTACAGCAGGTTACAGTAGATTATAGCTCTGAAATTCGAGTACAACAACAGTGGTGAAGGGAAAAGTAGAATCCGGCAGAGTTTGGATGTCCCAAAGTTGAAAGATCCCTTTTCTGTTGACCCCGGGACTCTATTTATAGGCGCAGGAGACTGATATCACACTCAAACTTCGAGAGACTCGTTCTGGCACGTGAGGGGGTCCACGCGATCGATCCTGTGAAGTTTCGACTTAATCCGTGATCGATACGAACCAATTTCATATCGATCAAGAATTCATCTACTCAGGCCGAAACTTGGCAGGAACCTTCTTCAGCTCGTACGTATGCTCCTATGAAAATTTCATAGTATTTGGACTTGTGGATCTTGAGTTATGATCGATACGAGATGAGGTTTTTCGGTTGGCTGTTTGCTTCGAATCGATCATTTTGACTCAGTCACTTCGAATCGATCTTCGCACGTGCCTTCATGATGACGTGGCTCGCATTCTTCACATTGATCCACTTCCTGTGCCGGGTCGACCGCGTCGAACCTTGATCTTCGCCTCGTTCGTATCGAGGGTCGTGACGTAGCATGAATCGATCGGCAACGTGCACCTCGTATTGATCTACAGTATGCTAATTTCGAACCGAAGGAGATGGCTTAGCTTGTACCAAAGAAAGTAGCGTAGTTCGTATCGATGGAACTTGTTTTCACTTGATGGGTACGAACAAGTGATATTTGTGGTGGATACGAACTAATTCCACCCAATGGATACGAACCAAGGTTGTCTGATGGATTCGAACATGAGCCTCTTATATGGATACGAATTAGATTTGGTCGATCGATACGAAGCGCGTTACCTATTGATGGATGCGGAGTTGATCGATATGAACTAATTCTTGAGGATGGATACGAGACTAATCGATACGGATGGTGACTCGAAGATGGATACGGAGCTAATCGATACGAACGGTGACTCGAATATGGATACGAATCCAGTCGATTCGAAACATGGCTCGCTGATGGATATGAAAATGAGGCTATTTCCTTCAACTTGCATTGATCATAACCTGAGCATACATACTTGGATTGACTTGAAATCTGGAGTACTGGCTTCCATGGCTTCGCTTGCCATGTGTTGTCAATTTTGGCATGATCCAGACCCGGACAAATTCCATCGATATCCATAGTGAACCTATGATGCAACCCATCTTCGTGACGAACTGCTTTTGTTTTCCAGCTGACCTTTTGGTATCGTGGCCTTGCTAAAAGGCGGGATAACACTTGCCCTCCAAAACATGCCTTGCGATAGGATGGTGTGTGTTGTAATGCCATAAGCCGGATGTTCATATCCTGTAGATGACCTGCAAAGAAATTGATAGTCTTATCTGACCACAAATGACGATCGTTCGGGATCGTATGTCATTTGAGGTGTTATGTGACCATTCGTGGCCAGGTGCCGTTCGTGGGAAATTGTGACCGTTTGAGGTCGGTTGCCGTTCGAGGCGAATTGTGACCATTCGAGGTCGGGTGCCGTTCGAGGTAAACTTCGACCATTCGAGGTCGGGTGCCGTTCGAGGCGAATTGTGGTTGTTCGAGGTCGGGTGCCGTTCGAGGCGAATTATAACCGTTCGAGGTAGGGTGCCGTTCGAGGTGAATGAGTGTGCCCCGGGGGGGGGGGGGGACTTAGTATTATCAATACTAGATTTCATGTTCGAGTGAGTTTCTGGATCGTTTATCAGGGCGGTTTATCGCTATCTCAGAGCATACCTAAGGACCGTTCGCGACCCCGTACATGTGTAAGTAGCTTAGCCATTTCAGAATTATCAAAACCGAATATCCTTTCAACTAATGAGTTTTATAACAGAAAAGTCCGACAAAATCAAATCCGAACATGAGAAGTAAAAAACAAAAGCAAAACAATGACATTAGAGTGTAAGCATCTACATCGATGCGGTTTATAGTTGTATCAGAGCATGCCTGAGGTTTGTTCGCGGCCCTACATATGGGTAAACAACTTAATCGCGTCGGTGTGGAGTTTGCGACTCGTTCGTCATTAACCCAATCAATTAATAATAAGCTAACGCCTCGATCCTGAGCCGTCTTCAGTTGGTGCAGGCGGTGGTCGTTCTTGTTCCACCATCGTGGCCCTCCTTCTCACATACTGCGATAGCAAACCATTTTGGATATGCCCCTTAACTTCATATTTCAAGTGTCTGCAGTCATTTGTGCTCTGATCATTCAACTCATGGAATGAACAATACTTGTCTGACCTTCTTTCGTTGTTAGTTGGATCTCTCCTTGTTGGCTTTCGATAAGGAACCTGTCCGCTGGTGTCCTGGTAGATCCACTCCAAAGTCTCATTCAGCTCTGTGTATGTGGTAAATCTTGGTTCCTTTCATGGTCGTGTTGATTCTATTATCATTATCCTCAGCCTTTTGTTTCCCTTTGCTAGTTTATATGCCTTTTTCAAGAGGATTTCCTCCTTTGACTGCATAAACGTCGATTCCTTCTCCTTCCACTCTTTCGGCATTTGCATCCTCTAACCATAAAAATCCTTCAGCCTCATGATAAAATTCCCCTAGATCCATAGGGGATCTCTCATTAGCGAATTCTTGAATTATGTTCCATCAGCTATGCCTGACACAGGTGCCATCAAGACCATGGATGGATCCGACCAATCCACGGATGCTGCAGCTATATTGAATCGCGTCAAAAATCTTCTCAAAGATCCCATAGCCCTTTGCTTTAGTGCAGCCAAACTCATCACATTCTTGGGTCTCGAAATGTGAACCCTGAATTGCCTCATAAACCTTTCAGTCAAATCATTCCATATTCCGATTGATCCACTCTCCAGCTGCCCAAACCATAACGCCACAATATTTGCTAGGTACAATGGAAAGCACCGGGCCATGACCTCCTCTGATGCCCCCAGCACTTCCATATGCCTTATATACTTCGTCAGATGAACCGTAGGGTCTGTCCTCCCATTATACATATCCAAAGATGGTAGCTTAAAATCTGGTGGTTTTCTAGCCGCCAGATTATTGTGGTAAAGGACTCCTATTCACATCCTCCAAGTTTTTGTTTACCAATCCGCCTCTCACATCCCGTCTGACCATCTCCGCCAACCTGTCATTGTCCCCAAGATGTAGTCCTCGTCCATTACCTTCGACCTGTCTCCCGAGTTTCACGAGGGAATTCTAGAATCTGTTCTCCTAGCTGAGCTTCCGTTCCTCTGCCAATGTCGTGCTATTCGAGTCCACCCGATGTTCTCCTTGGTACTGGATCAGCGTGCTCTATGTGAGTGCCCCTAGCTCTGGTGCTGCCCCAGACGGTCCTGCTCCGTTCTGAATTCCAGTTGCTCCTTGACTCTGCGCTCCAAGTTGTCCAACCTATCGAAACAAATTTTGGATCATTTCTTCTTGTATTTTCATCATTGCCTCCATCTCATCCCTGGTGATGAAGATCGATGTCTGGTTTGCTTCTGAGGAAGCCTCTTGACTCCCCTCGTGTTGACTTCTCTCTGGTCTTTGCCTTCTACTTGATTGCCTTGTCATAGCTTTTTTGATCTAGACTCTTAAACCTTCAAATTCAACTTCCAAGCGGTAGAATCCCTGAATTAGCCCTTCTCAGTGAAAGCACCAAAATGTTTGCGCCAAAATTGGTCACAAACACCCATTTGCCAATGAAAGCACCAGTTCGTAATCATAGGTCACAAATAACAAATATGTAGAGAAATAAAGATGAAGATCACTCAAGAAATTCAAAGGAAAGCAGCAAATAACACAGGATTTATAGTGGTTCGGTGATCTGGACTACGTCCACTCTAAAGTTGATGACTTTATTAATTCACTTTATGATTTCAATCAATTACAGTAGGTTACAGTAGGTTATAGCTCTGAAATTCGAGTACAACAATAGTGGTGAAGGGAAAAGTAGAATCCGGCAGAGTCTGGACGTTTCAAAGTTGAAAGATCCCTTTTTTGTTGACCCCAGGGCTCTATTTATAGGCGTATGAGGCTGATATCACGCTTAAACTTCGAGAGACTCGTTTTGGAACGTGAGGGGCCCGCACGATCGATCCCGTGAAGTTTTGACTCGATCCGTGATCGTTACGAACCAATTTTATATCGATCAAGAATTCATCCAATCGAGTCGAAACTTGGCGGGAACCTTCTTCAGCTCGTACGTAAGCTCTTTTAAAAATTTCATAGCATTTGGACTTGTGGATCTCGAGTTATGATCGATACGAGATGAGGTTTTTCGGTTCGCTGTTTGCTTCGAATCGATCATTTCGACTCGGTAACTTCGAATCGATCTTCGCACGTGCCTTCATGATGACGTGGCTCGCATTCTTCGCATCGATCCACTTCCTGTGTCGAGTCGATCGGGTCGAACCTTGAATTTCTCCTCGTTCGTATCGAGGGCCGTTACGTAGCATGAATCGATCGGCAATGTGCACTTTGTATCGATCTTCAGTATGCTCATTTCGAACCGAAGGAGATGGTTAGCTCGTACCAACGAAAGTAGCGTAGTTCGTATCGATGGAACTAGTTTTTACTTGATGGGTACGAATAAGTGATATTTGTGGTGGATATGAACTAATGCCACCCAATGGATACAAACCAAGGTTGTATGATGGATTCGAACATGAGCCTTCTCTATGGATATGATTAGACATTGGTCGATCGATATGAAGCGTGTTACCTGTTGATGGATGTGGAGTTGATCGATACGAACTAATTCTTGAGGATGGATACGAGACTGATCGATACGAATAGTGACTCGAAGATGTATACAGAGTAGATCGATAAGAATGGTCACTCGAAGATGGATACGAATTCGGTCGATTCGAAACATGGCTCACTGATGGATACGAAAATGGGGCTATTTCCTTCAACTTGCATCGATCATAACCAAAGCATACATACTCGGATTGACTTGAAATTTGGAGTGTTGGCTTCCATGGCTTCGCTTGTCATGTCTTGTCAATTGTGGCATGATCCGGACTCCGACAAATTCCATCGATATCCATAGCGAACCTGTGATGCAACCCATCTTCGTGACAAACTGCTTTTGTTTTCCAGCTGACCTTTTGGTAACGTGGCCTTGCTAAAAGGCGGGATAACAAAACCTATACTCAAATCCACACACGAAGTCAAGTACTTCCTCCAAGTCACCTCTCCCTCATCTTTAATTTAAAGCCCCTAACAATTGCATTTAGTTTGATTCGGTATACATAAGTACGAACTCCTTTTTAATCATGTAATTAAGTTATGAATCTTAAGCTTTGGTGAGTTTGAGTGTCATTTAGTTCTTGATAGGTTGCATTGGGATATGAGGGAAAGAAAAAGTAGAGGAAGGAGAAGGAGAAGGAAAAAGAAGAGGAGGGTTCGTCTAGTGTTTTTGAAGAGATGAAGAAATTTTGAGTTCTGGATTGTAAGTGAGAAAGTGGGATAGGGATTGGCATTCTTTATCCTCATGTAGGGATCGGTACAGAGTAGTTCCCGAGTGGGGTCGGTAGGAATTAGTTATGAAGAGGGGTCAGTGTGGGTAGTTTAAGGTGAGGGTTTGGTAGGAAATTGTATTGGCAAGGGATCGGTAAATTGTAGCATTGATAGGGGATCGATGTGGAAGACCTAAGTTGAGAGATTGGTTTAGATGTCTTAAGTTGAGGGATCAGTGTAAAATGGCTGGGATAAGGGATCGACATAGAGTGAAGGGATCGGTACTAACACTAAAGACCAATCCAACCAAAGTCATTTGTGCACTTAAAATCATATTGTCTTGCCTGCATATTAGATGACAATGGACAATGCGATTTGCATACTTTGACTATCGGACTTAAGATTAAACGATCAAACTCCGGGACTTCTAAATTTGGACTAAGTAACAAATTTTCCAATGAACTTAGATAACAGTCTTCATAATTCAATATGTTGTCCCATTGATCCTAAAGCTTCCATTGCCGATTAACTTTCTTGTCAATTGAGATGGTCAGCGATGACAGTCTCTCTAAACAGAACTCCAAGTCTCATAGTTTTATTCTTGCTTTCCTAATTTCAAACTATTTATGCTTGTTTCACACTGCATTAGTTCACACTTGACACGGGGGAAACGGGTTATTATATCTAATCCCGATTGTCTACTGAGTATAGCTGAAATAGATTTCAGACGCATGAAGTGTTCAACCAACATGTCTTTTGATTCACGGCGAAACACATCAGTTCTGAAGTAAAATGAATTTCCACCACTATTTCCGTAAGGCTTCCTTCAAGCCATCATGTAGAATAACCAGAAGCTTCTAATCCACAAATTGTTCTCTTTTCCTATATTCCAATTCTTCTAACGGGAACCATCAGCCCTGTTCCTAATGCCATTGAGGGTGCCATGGTCCTGGATAACCCTGTCATTTCACAAGCTTCTCAAATCGACGAAGCTGCTCTTCGTCATTATGTTCCATCCATGGGATTCTATTTGAGGATATTTTAGTTCCTACGAAGCAAGATAGACCTCAGTTGCCCCCATTCGGATATACAACATGCAATAAATTTATGTGTTGGGCCAAATGCATTCAACCTTTTACTCCTTTGTACAGAAGATGCTAAGGTATCTTGGGATCACCCCTACACAGTTGCATCCCAATAGCTATGCTTTCATTCACGTGACGTTCCTCTTATTCATGAATGTTCTGTTCCGCCCACCAACTCCCGAAGACATCAAATTTAGCTACAAATTCAAAAGATGATCAGGAAGCCCTACAAACATCTTCCTAGAATCTTCGTCGAATGTCAAGTCTTGATGGGCGCCTAGAACAAGCTTTTATTATTTAAGCATGAATGGTTCTACGTGTGATGTCCTCCCGGATTAGCAAGAAGATGGTTAGAAGGACGTAATTGCCACTTCTACTTTTCTCCTAAGTTCAATGATTCAAGTCATAATTTCTCCTTTAAATATACTAGCATCCAAAGCTCTTTCAGGTGTTCGTCCATATCCGGAAGGCGTCGAGTTTTCTAGAACCATTGTCGTCATCGCGCTACTTCCATTGAGGATTGGGACCTTAAACTCCTCATGACTGGCGGATTGCTATCTTTATTCGGTCTATTTGAAGACGGTCGCATAGTCGGACTCCTTGAAAGCAAGGCAGTTCCAAAGAATGTTGTCGAACGAAGAGAGGAAACAATCAACCCCGTCATGCCCCTACTAAGGGGACCCGGGAACATATATAGTAGGGTGAAATCAAAGATTCTCAAGCTAACAGGCTAAGAGATGATGATGCAGACCTTGGAAAAGCATCGATGGTTGGACCATTGTAGGTCGGGCAATCGAAAACATCTCCAAAGAGAAAGAAGAAGTTGGTCTATTGGCTACGCAGAAGGAAAACTGCATTAGACCCAAAGTTAGTTATTATTCCTTTCGAAGAGGAATCATCTTCTCAACATTTGGAAAGCTCGCTAAAAGGACTCTCCAATCTCCAAACTCCAGATGACATTATGTCCTATGACTTTTCGGATATAAACTTTGAAGGACTTGGCTTTCTAATGAGAAGCGGTGAAGGCACCCAACCTTCTAATAGAGGGAAGAGCACACCGATGAGTAAAGCTACCATTACCAGTCCGCTGGGAAAACAGCAGGACACTAACAATCACGTACACTCCACTACACACTTATCGTTAGATTCTTGCACGACAACTTCTAATATGCTTTTATTTGACCTTTACAGGTATAATTTCTTAATCACGCATCTTTGATTGCCTACAAAGCTCTTCTGATTACCATCGCCCAACCTAGGACTCTAGTCCACGTGACGTAGAGAAAAGGATGAAGGACGTGACAAAGATTATTATCCAAGGGAGTCTTCTTCCTCCTTTAAGCGGAAGTCTCAATTTCACGCGTCTCGTCATGACGAACATTCTAATTTTCCTGATCATAGTGGATAAAAATCTTCTTGTCACAGCGCTTATGCCGCCGCACCCCACGAGAAACATTTTGGCTCTTTTAGGTTAAGGCAGTCATGTGAGCGCCGATCCGGCAGGCATCCACTCGCCACTTTTGATCCACTTCCGCTGGCCACTACTATCACCCCTCTATAGCTACAAAGTTGGCTGAACTTAAAGCCATTTTTCGAATATTTTTTCTGCTGGACTCAAATTCCTCCCTCTATACACATTATTCCTGGACTTGCCAAAGAGAGCTCATTAGCGTGCGTGAACGACGTATTCGTTCAACACCGATCATTCATTCATTCATTTGATCGAGAAAGTTTCCGAAGTCTCCATAGAGCATGAAATTGATAATCTCAAGTTGGAAGCTATTCACAGAAAAGATATAATCAAACATTAGGATGCTGAGTTGCTCGAATACAAGACCCAACTTGTAGAAGCTGAAAAGTACGCGAAGGAGACATCAGAAACAGTAAGTCGCCTGGAGACTTCTCACAAGAAGGAACTCGACACAGTGCTTCAATGCAGTGGTACGGTTGCTTTAGAAAAGGACTCCTTGCAAAAGGAGATGCTATAGCTCACCACATTGTGGAGCTCGAAGAACTGTTAAGAAAGAGAGGGAGGAGAAAATGGAGGCCCAAGAGGAGTCGTAGAAATACCGCGAAGAAGTAGTCGAGGCAAGGAGCTTGAAAACATAACTCGACAAATATTTTGCAAAAATCGAAGCTCTGAAGGAAGAAGCTCGAGAAGAGGGAAGAAGAGAAGTGCTTGAATAAGCCAACTCCCAGGCGGAGGCTGCTATCGGATCCGGAATGAACGAAATTAAGGACTAGTTCGATCCACTAATTATCGAATATAACGTGAAGGTCCTGCTCTACCTTGACATAAGCTTTCTTGGCAAGAGTTACCTCGAATCACTAGCCGAAGCCTGAGAACACATCGCTAAGATAAAAAAGAAGAGTTGGGAGAAGTCGAATTCATGGAAGAAAACTAGCAAGAGAAGCTCTTTGAGGAAACGAGCCGTTGGATCTGGCCGCCGCTAATCTTTAATTTTTCAAAGCTCTTGCACCTGCAAATATGGAGATGATATCGTTGAGTCTTCTGGAACTGATCCTAAGGGTTCCTCTTGTGACGACCCGGAATTTTCTAGCAATATCAATTTAATAATCTGCATTAAATATTAAATTGATTTGATATATTTTTGTTAATTAGATCTGAATTGATACTTTTCTTTTAATAAATATTTAATTGGTAAATGATATCTGTTAAAAATTAATTGAATTGTTTTTTATTTATAAATGTATATATTTGTATACATTGTAAATAGATGAGATTTATTTTAAAGTTTAACTAATAAATTATGTTTTAAATTCTAATATATATTTTAGTGAATTAGAAATTATGTTTTATTTAATGTAAACTTTTCAAAGTTAAATAAATAAATAAATATAGGGTTTTAAATACATAGGGTAAATGCTTAAATAGATTAAAACTTATTTTAGCTTAAGATTAAAACTAACATTTATTAACAAAAAGAATTGTTAACTTTTCTTTTCTTTTAGTATAGTTTGATTTAAAATATGAATTTAAAAATATATATGAGTTATATATATAATTTTGTCAATAAATACATTAACATACATTAATAAACATGTAGTTTATAATAGAAGGATAATTCATTTTATTTATCATTTCAAAGTGATAAATATGTTTTTATAAAATAAATAAAATTAAAATATGCATATAGGAATACAAGCCTACAAAATAAATTGGTTAAATTATAATAGCATAATAACTATAAAGTTCAATTAGTTTTCAAACAGCAAACAAAACAAAAATAACAACATTCACATGCATTTCAAATTTACAATAACAAGACAACAATAAAATTAGAAACAAAAGAAATTTCAAAGTTGTAAGCTAACATAAAACTGGACTACAGTATACATATGTATATGTTTAAGCATCTAGATAAATATACGTCATACAAACAAAATGAAAGATATAAAAATATCTATGTGTGCAGGCCAAATAAATACATAACTGTGTATATATGTGAAGCTTGCTAGAGAAGATAGTATTAAATATCTTTAAGCTAACAAACAAAAATTAATTAATGTAAAATCTTTTTAGTACACAATTGTATTCATATCAGCCACCATTAACAAATATCCTGTTTTAAAAATCTGTACAAACAAGATTTTAGTGTTATATTGTACAAATATTTGTCTCATATTGTTGAAACATAATAATAAGCTTGTCTGCATATTTTCCCTGTCTCTTTTCTTTCTATAAATCAGTTTCATCTTTATTCAATTCGAACTGATTAAAAAATAAAATATACTTCATTTCAAACTAATCCAAACATCACTTAAACAACAATCAAAATTCAATTCAACTTGAGAATCAAAGAGGAGTTCAACCTGTAAATTGCAAGCCTGTTGCAAAGCAAAAGTGCCTCTGTTCTTCCACATATCTGTGAGTAACTTCTTTTTAAAAGCTTAAGAAAATTTTAATTTATTGCTTGTGAAAAATTTCTGAGATGAAGTTTTAAGTATGTGTATATATATTTGAAAATGCATGTGTATATGGATGGATAGATAATTGCTGTAGTTAAACTTGTTCTGCCTGTTTAGTTTCAGGCTTGGCTTCTAAACAAAGGTATCTAATTCCTTTTGATCTGTTGGCTGTTAGTTGATAGAATTTAAACAAGACTCGTTTGTTTAACTTTAAGATTTAAGTTTAAAATTTATTTAACTTAAAATATAAGAGAAATTTATCTGGAAACCAAAATATAACTGACAGTGTTTATATATGTCTGCTTTCTGTTACTCTGTAAACAAAACTTCACATTCAAAAATCATTTGCTTCTTCTCTGATTGATGAATGGACTTATGATTTGAATAAAAGATGTTTGTAACATTAAGATCTAAGTTTAAAAATTTAGTTAAGATATAAACATCTTAAAACTTTGTCTCTGGAAACCAATCTCTAAGCAAACTCAACATTTGACAAAAATTCAACCTCCACCGATCATTGGTTCAGGTTCATGGATCGAATAGTTGAACCAAACTATGATTTTTAAAATTAATATGGGGATTTTTAGTGGAGGGGGTGAGGTGCAGTTCGTGTTCTTCTATTTTAGGCATTTTAGGTTGCCGTGGACGATCAAATGGATCTGGGGAGTCGAGCTTGGGTCTGCGGGTAGAGGAGGTTGCCGTGGAGCTAGGAAAAATAGGGGATGTCGGCGCAAATGGGGGTGGAAACGTCGGTGGGGGTTCCAAGTTTCTAGACCTAATTTTACTGTGTTTGGAAGTTTTGATCGCCGCGAGTTGTTCAGAGGTTCGAGTGGCGCGTGTTTTTGCAGGGAGGTAGGGAGAGATGGTCGAAGGAGTAACCGGAGTTTGGTGGCCTCTGGTGGTGGGAGCACCGTGCGCGTGCCGTTGACAGGTTGGGAAGGAGTGGTGTAAGTGTTTTCCAGGTTTTGTGTTGTGTTCCTCTATTTGTTTTGCGCGCAAGGGAAATCTCGAAGCAGCTTGATTGTTTTCTTGGGGAAACTCGCGTATTACTCGGAGAGAACGCAAGGGGGGTGCTCGGGTTTTAGTGTACAGGTTTGTAAACCTGGAACTGTTTTTTTTACAGTTTCAACTGATTTTGAACTTTTGTTTTAAAATTTAAAATCAAAGCTAAAAGCTAGTGCTAAAATAAAGTTTAAATAATGGATTTAAGTTAGTTTTGAATATAGTTCGAAATAGTAAGTTTTTCAAAATTTAAATTATTCTAATATCTTTAAAGTGTTTATAATTGAAGTATTTTCAACTAGAATAAGTTCAAATAAAAATTTAAAGCTGTTAAGGAAAGAAAAATAAAATAGGAATTAGGACTTGGGCATGAAATTCCAGATTTGGAATAAAATAAAGTTTTATAATTTAAATTTATTCAAATGAGTTTTAATTGTAATTAAACATGTGAGTTGCAAAGGGGTTTTGAAAATAAATTAGTTATAAAACTTTATTAAGAATAAATTGGTTTTTAAATTAGAAAGTAAATTAAAATAAATGTTTTAAACATATTGGAATTTTACTTTAAGTTTTAAAATTTTTATATGCATTAACTCTTAAGTTGATTAAGTAAGAATAATTAATGATTGAAATTAATTAAACTAGTAATTAATAGTTTAAATGTAGTAATTAAAGTTAATTAATGAATTAATTTACTAATGTGTGATTTAGAACTATAGATTAGATTTTTAAATTAATAATGGTTAATTAACTTATAATTAATAATAATTAATATAAGTTGATTATGTTAGAAGGAAATAATTAAATAATTATTAATGAAGTTCATTAACCAGATTATGTTATAACTAATTAATATGATTGATTTTGTAATAAATTAATTAGATTAATTAATTCAATAGTTTAAATGAAATTATTTATTGAGAAGTAATTAAGAAATTAATTACTTATTAATTGTGTAAATTGATTTGAGTTAATTAATTTAGTTTAATTAACATATATTTTGGAATTAAATTACTTAGAGAAGTAATTGAAGGATAATTACAGGATGTAATTAATTGGGTGATGTTGTTAATAGGAGTAATTGGAATATAATTACTTGAAATTAATCAGGGAATTAATTTAGAGTGTTATTGAGAAGTAATTAATTATGAATAATTAATTACTGTTTGTTATTAATCAAGAGGATTAATTTTTGTAATCTGAAGATTTGTATTCTTAATATAATTAACAAATGAAATGTAATTAAGAAATTGATTTATTTGAGAATAATAAATCAACATGAAAATTAAATGGAAATAAATCGATATAAATGTAATTAATGGATTTATTCAAGATTAATTTCTGTAAATAAATTAAAGGAAATTACCGGAATGTTGCAAAGGATATTTAAATCAAAGATGATTAATTTGAATATATATAGGTAATTGCTAATAAGATTTAAATTATGTTAATTAATAAATTTTAGAAATCATTTGATGATTTGGTATGTGTAATTACTTAGTGTAATTAATGGAGCATAATTACTCAGAATAGTAATTGGATGATCATTACTTGATGAAGTTTATACAAGATGATTTGTAAGTAAAGTAATTTGAGTAATTTCTTTTGTAATTAATCAAGGGATTAATTTATGGGAATAATTAATCATGGAATGATTAATTTGTTAATAAGTAATTAAGAATAGTTAATTACTGGTTTGTTATTAATCAAGGGGTGATTAATAATTGTGTTTAAGTAAAGATTAATCACTTAATTATTTTAAATAAGTAATTGAATATAAATTGAAGATCATTAATTAATATAATTAATGATGTAACTAAATTGTTAATTAAGGAATAATTAATTAAGGAGGTAATTAAATGTTAATCTATTATGAATGATTTAGAATAATTCATTTGAGAATTAATTAAAAACTAAATTACTTCTTGTAATTAGAAAATGATTAATTAATTTGATTTATAATTAATTAATGATTGTGAGAGCAGGATTTATGAAATGAGTAATTAATTTAATTTATTTTAAATTAATTAAAGATAGAAATGGTTAATTTATTTCATTTTAAATTAATTATAGATTGTGATTCATAAATCATTGCTTATGGATGATATTGATATTTCATTGATTGATCGTGATCTTAGGAATGAGATGGATAATGTCTATGTGATATGGATGTATGTTTTAAGTGTGATAATATTTAATCATCTGTTTGGATGATAATATTAATTCTATTTATGGTGATGTGATTATCTATTATGGGATGTGAATTATCTATCTGTGCATATTGATAATATTGAATTCACTGTTAAGACTAAATAGACAACTTGGCCTTAAAAGACACGTTTTGGATTTCGATGAGACCGGGATCGGTTTTCCTTATTTGGAATATCCGAAAACCACATCGTTTCCAAACTACGATAGGTCGTGAATCTAAAGTGAAGATGAAGGTTCTGAATGCAAGGGTTATCGTCGTTAACTCTGAGGGTGATTCCAAAATGAGTGTAACGAGATAATGCCTTCGGTTTCGTTCGAACCCGGAACGAACTTGTATGGATTGAATGCTTTCAACACATCGTCAGGCGGACGATGAGCATTCTAAGAATTATGTTCTATAAAGGTAATCGTAATCTCAAGCCTCATCAACCGGGAATGGCTAAAACAGGGGAGGTGCAGCAAGGTTAGGTGGGTCATGCCCAAGCAGGACAAGGATATTCCACTGTCTAGGTGTCCCTTTTTATTCGGCTTAGTGGGCAGGTAGTCTGCAGCCAACTGCGGGGTTTATCTTGTTCGAAACTGTTCAATAAGGACTGGTTCCGGCCTTGTGTTGCAGGGGATGAAGGGAGTAATCCTCGGTACGTTGATCTAGGCCACGTACTGTGACGGGCGGTACCCCAGTAGCCCCGCCATTGTATGGAATCCAAAATCCAATAAGTGCCTACGGTTTTGATTGTATTACCCACTTTTGTGGCTAGTAGCTGGAATTTAATCATGTAACAATTTCGGCTATTTTCTATTTACTTGAAAACCCTAGACCTATTATAATATCACTGGATTTCCTATCAAATGTTTTGGTTAGCGTAAGGTAAAAACTTTTCCATGTTTATGTGTGGGAAGTCTTACGTGATACCTTTTATTTTCAAAAGATTTTCAAAGTTAAGCAACTTTAACCTGTTACTCATACCAGACCCATGTCTGACCCGAAGTTTATTTTTGTTTTCATAAACTCTCGGGTACCCAAATTTTTACGGGTAGTCAAGGGATTCAGGTTTAGCTTTGACGAATTCTGGAGGAGCAATGGAGCAGGAGGCTTCAGCGTTATAGATATATATATATAGTTCCGCTGTGTGGTATCTCTGAGTCTTATTGTTTGTGATGTATTGTGTATTGTGTTGTATTAACTAGACAGGTGTTTATAACAGTCTAGTATGTGATGTATTGTATGTATCACTCTGATTGATGTTATATACTATGTAAATACTTATGTGATTAATATATTTTATTCGTTCCGCTGTGAGATTCTGATGTTGTTGTTCTTTCTTTTCTATCTTTTCTATTTTCTCACCCTTTTCTTTCTTATTAACGATGCTTCTTCCTGGGATTAGGAAGTGGGGTCGTCACTGTGGTATCAGAGCGCTAGGTTGAGTGAATACCTAGGCTCTTAAGTGATTTCTTTCCTGAGAGAGCGTATTTGTAATTTTGATATATATATATATATATATTGATTTTCATCTATTTGTTGGATTACCTGTTCGGGTTTTCCAATATAAGTATAAGGGTAGATTGAGTAGTGGTGCGTGTAACACGACTACCTGTGGTTGGAAGTATATTTGACGAGACTGTAGACCTAGTACCGTCTCGAGTAAATTCATGGTGTAAGGATTTCACCTAATCTCTGGAGAGAAAACTGTTAAGATTTGGAGTCCATTTTTGTTGTACAAGATTGGATGAGTAGAAATTGGATTTTTGTGAGTTGAGCAGAAGCTAGAATATTATTTTGGAACCTCAAGAAGTAGTGGTTGTATGTTGAAATGCAGTAGCGGTGGATTGTTTCCGAAGAAGTTCTCAAAGATCTTTGGATAAGGAAGAGTGTCTGCATTAGTTTTGAGTTTGAGTTCAGCTCAATGTTGTGTTTGGCTTTGAGGCCTGAGTTTTCCGAGGAATTTTAGATTAA
This sequence comes from Allium cepa, assembly GCA_030765085.1. NCBI lineage: Eukaryota > Viridiplantae > Streptophyta > Magnoliopsida > Asparagales > Amaryllidaceae > Allium > Allium cepa. Next base: position 291,139,550 of record CM060941.1, on the reverse strand, counting down.
GGAATTTTTGGCATCAGCAGCAGAGTTGCAGCTTAGATTGTTCTGCCAGCACGCGAGGAGGTCATCTGTCAGCAGTTCTTTAGAAGTGAAGTTCAGAGGCAGTTTTGTGAACCCATTTCTTCAATGGATTGGCTGGATAAGTTTAAGCTGTTCAGGTTGGTAAGGAGAGTACAGTTTTCTTTGGATTTTATCCGGGGTTGATCGCAAAAGTGACTTGCGATAGTTGAGTATTCTCTAGGATGACAGAAATTCTTCTGGATATCTTTGAAGAGGTCAGCGGTTAGCCTTAGCATCTGAGGAGTTGAGTTTGGTATCGACTGGATTTCAGAAGTAATACCGATGGTTCAGCTTAGGAATAGAATGGTTTCTAGAGAGTGGAATTGGTAAAGCAGCTCAGTTTGGAGGAATTTCTGAGTTTTATTTTGGATCTGCTGAATCATATTTTTATAATGTGTTGTCCAGTTTGTGCTTATGTGTATCATCAGCATTTTCAGATCAGAGTTGTGCAGCGGAAGCAGTTGGGAGTGCATCTATTTTTCTTTTCTGGAAAGAAGAGGTTGTTTTCTATAGTAAAGGTTGATTTCTTGGTTTTGGTTGGTTTTGAGAAAAACATTCTACTGGATTGTTTTTGGATTCAGATTGTTTTAGGAGTTATCAGCATAGGGTTGAGCTTATCAGAAGGTTAAAGGCAGCTTTGGATTCTCAGAAGTATTTGGTGAATAAGAGACGAAAGAATTTGGATTTCGGAGTCGGAGATTTGATTTTGTATGAATTTTCTCTGATTCAAAGGAATTCTGTAGATTAGTAGTAAAGACTGTTTGGATTCTATAGATCGAGTATTCCGGTATTCTACTGGGAAACTCTAAGGAACTCTATCCAGAATTTTATCTGGATAGTTAGCTTTGTTGATTGAGTAGATTGGTTGTGATGATTGTTAGCATGTGATTGATATATGCTTATGGTTTAAAATTAAGTAAAATCTTAAATATATTATTAAATTACCTTTGCTTTTAAATTTCGGGGACGAAATTCTTTTAAGAGGGGAGGAATGTGACGACCCGGAATTTTCTAGCAATATCAATTTAATAATCTGCATTAAATATTAAATTGATTTGATATATTTTTGTTAATTAGATCTGAATTGTTACTTTTCTTTTAATAAATATTTAATTGGTAAATGATATCTGTTAAAAATTAATTGAATTGTTTTCTATTTATAAATGTATATATTTGTATACATTGTAAATATATGAGATTTGTTTTAAAGTTTAACTAATAAATTATGTTTTAAATTCTAATATATATTTTAGTGAATTAGAAATTATGTTTTATTTAATATAAACTTTTCAAAGTTAAATAAATAAATAAATATAGGGTTTTAAATACATAGGGTAAATGCTTAAATAGATTAAAACTTATTTTAGCTTAAGATTAAAACTAACATTTATTAACAAAAAGAATTGTTTACTTTTCTTTTCTTTTAGTATATTTAAAATGTGAATTAAAAAATATATGTGAGTTATATATATAATTTTGTCAATAAATACATTAACATACATTAATAAACATGTAGTTTATAATAGAAGGATAATTCATTTTATTTATCATTTCAAAGTGATAAATATGTTTTTATAAAATAAATAAAATTAATATGCATATAGGAATACAAGCCTACAAAATAAATTGGTTAAATTATAATAGCATAATAACTATAAAGTTCAATTAGTTTTCAAACAGCAAACAAAACAAAAATAACAACATTCACATGCATTTCAAATTTACAATAACAAGACAACAATAAAATTAGAAACAAAAGAAATTTCAAAGTTGTAAGCTAACATAAAACTGGACTGCAGTATACATATGTATATGTTTAAGCATCTAGATAAATATATGTCATACAAACAAAATGAAAGATATAAAAATATCTATGTGTGCAGGCCAAATAAATACACAACTGTGTATATATGTGAAGCTTGCTAGAGAAGATAGTATTAAAAATCTTTAAGCTGACAAACAAAAACTAATTAATGTAAAATCTTTTTAGTACACAATTGTATTCATATCAGCCACCATTAACAAATATCCTGTTTTAAAAATCTGTACAAACAAGATTTTAGTGTTATATTGTACAAATATTTGTCCCAGATTGTTGAAACATAATAATAAGCTTGTCTGCATATTTTCCCTGTCTCTTTTCTTTCTATAAATCAGTTTCATCTTTATTCAATTTGAACTGATTAAAAAGTAAAATATACTTCATTTCAAACTAATCCAAACATCACTTAAACAACAATCAAAATTCAATTCAACTTGAGAATCAAAGAGGAGTTCAACCTGTAAATTGCAAGCCTGTTGCAAAGCAAAAGTGCCTCTGTTCTTCCACATATCTGTGAGTAACTTCTTTTTAAAAGCTTAAGAAAATTTTAATTTGTTGCTTGTGAAAAATTTCTGCGATGAAGTTTTAAGTATGTGTATATATATTTGAAAATGCATGTGTATATGGATGGATAGATAATTGCTGTAGTTAAACTTGTTCTGCCTGTTTAGTTTCAGGCTTGGCTTCTAAACAAAGGTATCTAATTCCTTTTGATCTGTTGGCTGTTAGTTGATAGAATTTAAACAAGACTCGTTTGTTTAACTTTAAGATTTAAGTTTAAAATTTATTTAACTTAAAATATAAGAGAAATTTATCTGGAAACCAAAATATAACTGACAGTGTTTATATATGTCTGCTTTCTGTTACTCTGTAAACAAAACTTCACGTTCAAAAATCATTTGCTTCTTCTCAGATTGATGAATGGACTTAAGATTTGAATAAAAGATGTTTGTAACATTAAGATCTAAGTTTAAAAATTTAGTTAAGATATAAACATCTTAAAACTTTGTCTCTGGAAACCAATCTCTGAGCAAACTCAACATTTGACAAAAATTCAACCTCCACCGATCATTGGTTCAGGTTCATGGATCGAATAGTTGAACCAAACTATGATTTTTAAAATTAATATGGGGATTTTTAGTGGAGGGGGTGAGGTGCAGTTCGTGTTCTTCTATTTTAGGCATTTTAGGTTGCCGTGGACGATCAAATGGATCTGGGGAGTCGAGATTGGGTCTGCGGGTAGAGGCGGTTGCCGTGGAGCTAGGAAAAATAGGGGATGGCGGCGCAAATGGGGTTGGAAGCGTCGGTGGGGGTTCCAAGTTTCTAGACCTAATTTTACTGTGTTTGGAAGTTTTGATCGCCGCGAGTTGTTCAGAGGTTCGAGTGGCGCGTATTTTTGCAGGGAGGTAGGGGAGAGATGGTCGAAGGAGTAACCGGAGTTTGGTGGCCTCCGGTGGTGGGAGCACCGTGCGCGTGCCGTTGACAGGTTGGGAAGGAGTGGTGTAAGTGTTTTCCAGGTTTTGTGTTGTGTTCCTCTATTTGTTTTGTGCGCAAGGGAAATCTCGAAGCAGCTTGATTGTTTTCTTGGGGAAACTCGCGTATTACTCGGAGAGAACGCAAGGGGGGTGCTCGGGTTTTAGTGTACAGGTTTGTAAACCTGGAACTGTTTTTTTTACAGTTTCAACTGATTTTGAACTTTTGTTTTAAAATTTAAAATCAAAGCTAAAAGCTAGTGCTAAAATAAAGTTTAAATAATGGATTTAAGTTAGTTTTGAATATAGTTGGAAATAGTAAGTTTTTCAAAATTTAAATTATTCTAATATCTTAAAAGTGTTTATAATTGAAGTATTTTCAACTAGAGTAAGTTCAAATAAAAATTTAAAGCTGTTAAGGAAAGAAAAATAAAATAGGAATTAGGACTTGGGCATGAAATTCCATATTTGGAATAAAATAAAGTTTTATAATTTAAATTTATTCAAATGAGTTTTAATTGTAATTAAACATGTGAGTTGCAAAGGGGTTTTGAAAATAAATTAGTTATAAAACTTTATTAAGAATAAATTGGTTTTTAAATTAGAAAGTAAATTAAAATAAATGTTTTAAACATATTGAAATTTTACTTTAAGTTTTAAATTTTTTATATGCATTAACTCTTAAGTTGATTAAGTAAGAATAATTAATGATTGAAATTAATTAAACTAGTAATTAATAGTTTAAATGTAGTAATTAAAGTTAATTAATGAATTAATTTACTAATGTGTGATTTAGAACTATAGATTAGATTTTTAAATTAATAATGGTTAATTAACTTATAATTAATAATAATTAATATAAGTTGATTATGTTAGAAGGAAATAATTAAATAATTATTAATGAAGTTCATTAACCATATTATGTTATAAGTAATTAATATGATTGATTTTGTAATAAATTAATTAGATTAATTAATTCAATAGTTTAAATGAAATTATTTATTGAGAAGTAATTAAGAAATTAATTACTTATTAATTGTGTAAATTGATTTGAGTTAATTAATTTAGTTTAATTAACAGATATTTTGGAATTAAATTACTTAGAGAAGTAATTGAAGGATAATTACAGGATGTAATTAATTGGGTGATGTTGTTAATAGGAGTAATTGGAATATAATTACTTGAAATTAATCAGGGAATTAATTTGGAGTGTTATTGAGAAGTAATTAATTATGAATAATTAATTACTGTTTGTTATTAATCAAGAGGATTAATTTTTGGAATCTGAAGATTTGTATTCTTAATATAATTAACAAATGAAATGTAATTAAGAAATTGATTTATTTGAGAATAATAAATCAACATGAAAATTAAATGGAAATAAATCGATATAAATGTAATTAATGGATTTATTCAAGATTAATTTCTGTAAATAAATTAAAGGAAATTACCGGAATGTTGCAAAGGATATTTAAATCAAAGATGATTAATTTGAATATATATAGGTAATTGATAATAAGATTTAAATTATGTTAATTAATAAATTTTAGAAATCATTTGATGATTTGGTATGTGTAATTACTTAGTGTAATTAATGGAGCATAATTACTCAGAATAGTAATTGGATGATCATTACTTGATGAAGTTTATACAAGATGATTTGTAAGTAAAGTAATTTGAGTAATTTCTTTTGTAATTAATCAAGGGATTAATTTATGGGAATAATTAATCATGGAATGATTAATTTGTTAATAAGTAATTAAGAATAGTTAATTACTGGTTTGTTATTAATCAAGGGGTGATTAATAATTGTGTTTAAGTAAAGATTAATCACTTAATTATTTTAAATAAGTAATTGAATATAAATTGAAGATCATTAATTAATATAATTAATGATGTAACTAAATTGTTAATTAAGGAATAATTAATTAAGGAGGTAATTAAATGTTAATCTATTATGAATGATTTAGAATAATTCATTTGAGAATTAATTAAAAACTAAATTACTTCTTGTAATTAGAAAATGATTAATTAATTTGATTTATAATTAATTAATGATTGTGAGAGCAGGATTTATGAAATGAGTAATTAATTTAATTTATTTTAAATTAATTAAAGATAGAAGTGGTTAGTTTAATTCATTTTAAATTAATTATAGATTGTGATTCATAAATCATTGCTTATGGATGATATTGATATTTCATTGATTGATTGTGATCTCAGGAATGAGATGGATAATGTCTATGTGATATGGATGTATGTTTTAAGTGTGATAATATTTAATCATCTGTTTGGATGATAATATTAATTCTATTTATGGTGATGTGATTATCTATTATGGGATGTGAATTATCTATCTGTGCATATTGATAATATTGAATTCACTGTTAAGACTAAATAGACAACTTGGCCTTAAAAGACACGTTTTGGATTTCGATGAGACCGGGATCGGTTTTCCTTATTTGGAATATCCGAAAACCACATCGTTTCCAAACTATGATAGGTTGTGAATCTAAAGTGAAGATGAAGGTTCTGAATGCAAGGGTTATCGTCGTTAACTCTGAGGGTGATTCCAAAATGAGTGTAACGAGATAATGCCTTCGGTTTCGTTCGAACCCGAAACGAACTTTTATGGATTGAATGCTTTCAACACATCGTCAGGCGGACGATGAGCATTCTAAGAATTATGTTCTATAAAGGTAATCGTAACCTCAAGCCTCATCAACCAGGAATGGCTAAAACAGGGGAGGTGCAGCAAGGTTAGGTGGGTCATGCCCAAGCAGGACAAGGACATTCCCCTGTCTAGATGTCCCTTTTTATTCGGCTTAGTGGTCAGTTGGTCTGCAGCCAACTGCGGGGTTTATCTTGTTCGGAACTGTTCAGTAAGGAATGGTTCCGGCCTTGTGTTGCAGGGGATGAAGGGAGTAATCCTCGGTACGTTGATCTAGGCCACGTACTGTGACGGGCGGTACCCCAGTAGCCCCGCCATTGTGTGGAATCCAATATCCAATAAGTGCCTACAGTTTTGATTGTATCACCCACTTTTGTGGCTAGTAGCTGGAATTTAATCATGTAACAATTTCGGCTATTTTCTATTTACTTGAAAACCCTAGACCTATTATAATATCACTGGATTTCCTATCAAATGTTTTGGTTAGCGTAAGGTAAAAACTTTTCCATGTTTATGTGTGGGAAGTCTTACGTGATACCTTTTATTTTCAAAAGATTTTCAAAGTTAAGCAACTTTAACCTGTTACTCATACCAGACCCATGTCTGACCCGAAGTTTATTTTTGTTTTCATAAACTCTCGGGTACCCAAATTTTTACGGGTAGTCAAGGGATTCAGGTTTAGCTTTGACGAATTCTGGAGGAGCAATGGAGCAGGAGGCTTCAGCGTTATAGATATATATATATAGTTCCGCTGTGTGGTATCTCTGAGTCTTATTGTTTGTGATGTATTGTGTATTGTGTTGTATTAACTAGACAGGTGTTTATAACAGTCTAGTATGTGATGTATTGTATGTATCACTCTGATTGATGTTATATACTATGTAAATACTTATGTGATTAATATATTTTATTCGTTCCGCTGTGAGATTCTGATGTTGTTGTTCTTTCTTTTCTATCTTTTCTATTTTCTCACCCTTTTCTTTCTTATTAACGATGCTTCTTCCTGGGATTAGGAAGTGGGGTCGTCACTGTGGTATCAGAGCGCTAGGTTGAGTGAATACCTAGGCTCTTAAGTGATTTCTTTCCTGAGAGAGCGTATTTGTAATTTTGATATATATATATATATATATATATATATATATATATATATATATATATATATATTCATCTATTTGTTGGATTACCTGTTCGGGTTTTCCAATATAAGTATAAGGGTAGATTGAGTAGTGGTGTGTGTAACACGACTACCTGTGGTTGGAAGTATATTTGACGTGACTGTAGACCTAGTACCGTCTCGAGTAAATTCATGGTGTAAGGATTTCACCTAATCTCTGGAGAGAAAACTGTTAAGATTTGGAGTCCATTTTTGTTGTACAAGATTGGATGAGTAGAAATTGGATTTTTGTGAGTTGAGCAGAAGCTAGAATATTATTTTGGAACCTCAAGAAGTAGTGGTTGAATGTTGAAATGCAGTAGCGGTGGATTGTTTTCGAAGAAGTTCTCAAAGATCTTTGGATAAGGAAGAGTGCCTGCATTAGTTTTGAGTTTGAGTTCAGCTGAATGTTGTGTTTGGCTTTGAGGCCTGAGTTTTCTGAGGAATTGTGGATTAAGGAATTTTTGGCATCAGCAGCAGAGTTGCAGCTAAGATTGTTCTGCCGGCACGCGAGGAGGTCATCTGTCAGCAGTTCTTTAGAAGTGAAGTCCAGAGGCAGTTTTGTGAACCCATTTCTTCAATGGATTGGCTGGATAAGTTTAAGCTGTTCAGGTTGGTAAGGAGAGTACAGTTTTCTTTGGATATTAGCCTGGGTTGATCGCAAAAGTGACTTGCGATAGTTGAGTATTCTCTAGGATGACAGAAATTCTTCTGGATATCTTTGAAGAGGTCAGCGGTTAGCCTTAGCATCTGAGGAGTTGAGTTTGGTATCGACTGGATTTCAGAAGTAATACCGATGGTTCAGCTTAGGAATAGAATGGTTTCTAGAGAGTGTAATTGGTAAAGCAGCTCAAGTTTGGAGGAATTTTTGAGTTTTATTTTGGATCTGCTGAATCATATTTTTATAATGTGTTGTCCAGTTTGTGCTTATGTGTATCATCAGCATTTTCAGATCAGAGTTGTGCAGCGGAAGCAGTTGGGAGTGCATCTGTTTTTCTTCTTCTAGGTTGTTTTCTATAGTAAAGGTTGATTTCTTGGTTTTGGTTGGTTTTGAGAAAATCATTCTACTGGATTGTTTTTGGATTCAGATTGTTTTAGGAGTTATCAGCATAGGGTTGAGCTGATCAGAAGGTTAAAGGAAGCTTTGGATTGTCAGAAGTATTTGGTGAATAAGAGACGAAAGAATTTGGATTTCAGAGTCGGAGATTTGATTTTGTATGAATTTTCTCTGATTCAAAGGAGTTCTGTAGATTAGTAGTAAAGACTGTTTGGATTCTATAGATCGAGTATTCTGGTATTCTACTGGGAAACTCTAAGGAACTCTATCCAGAATTTTATCTAGATAGTTAGCTTTGTTGATTGAGTAGATTGGTTGTGATGATTGTTAGCATGTGATTGATATATGCATATGGTTTAAAATTAAGTAAAATCTTAAATACATTATTAAATTACCTTTGCTTTTAAATTTGGGGGACGAAATTCTTTTAAGAGGGGAGGAATGTGACGACCCGGAATTTTCTAGCAATATCAATTTAATAATCTGCATTAAATATTAAATTGATTTGATATATTTCTGTTAATTAGATCTGAATTGATACTTTTCTTTTAATAAATATTCAATTGGTAAATGATATCTGTTAAAAATTAATTGAATTGTTTTCTATTTATAAATGTATATATTTGTATACATTGTAAATATATGAGATTTGTTTTAAAGTTTAACTAATAAATTATGTTTTAAATTCTATTATATATTTTAGTGAATTAGAAATTATGTTTTATTTAATATAAACTTTTCAAAGTTAAATAAATAAATAAATAAATATAGGGTTTTAAATACATAGGGTAAATGCTTAAATAGATTAAAACTTATTTTAGCTTAAGATTAAAACTAACATTTATTAACAAAAAGAATTGTTTACTTTTCTTTTCTTTTAGTATAGTTTGATTTAAAATATGAATTTAAAAATATATATGAGTTATATATATAATTTTGTCAATAAATACATTAACGTACATTAATAAACATGTAGTTTAGAAAGATAATTCATTTTATTTATCATTTCAAAGTGATAAATATGTTTTTATAAAATAAATAAAATTAAAATATGCATATAGGAATACAAGCCTACAAAATAAATTGGTTAAATTATAATAGCATAATAACTATAAAGTTCAATTAGTTTTCAAACAGCAAACAAAACAAAAATAACAACATTCACATGCATTTCAAATTTACAATAACAAGACAACAATAAAATTAGAAACAAAAGAAATTTCAAAGTTGTAAGCTAACATAAAACTGGACTGCAGTATACATATGTATATGTTTAAGCATCTAGATAAATATATGTCATACAAACAAAATGAAAGATATAAAAATATCTATGTGTGCAGGCCAAATAAATACACAACTGTGTATATATGTGAAGCTTGCTAGAGAAGATAGTATTAAAAATCTTTAAGCTGACAAACAAAAACTAATTAATGTAAAATCTTTTTAGTACACAATTGTATTCATATCAGCCACCATTAACAAATATCCTGTTTTAAAAATCTGTACAAACAAGATTTTAGTGTTATATTGTACAAATATTTGTCCCAGATTGTTGAAACATAATAATAAGCTTGTCTGCATATTTTCCCTGTCTCTTTTCTTTCTATAAATCAGTTTCATCTTTATTCAATTTGAACTGATTAAAAAGTAAAATATACTTCATTTCAAACTAATCCAAACATCACTTAAACAACAATCAAAATTCAATTCAACTTGAGAATCAAAGAGGAGTTCAACCTGTAAATTGCAAGCCTGTTGCAAAGCAAAAGTGCCTCTGTTCTTCCACATATCTGTGAGTAACTTCTTTTTAAAAACTTAAGAAAATTTTAATTTGTTGCTTGTGAAAAATTTCTGCGATGAAGTTTTAAGTATGTGTATATATATTTGAAAATGCATGTGTATATGGATGGATAGATAATTGCTGTAGTTAAACTTGTTCTGCCTGTTTAGTTTCAGGCTTGGCTTCTAAACAAAGGTATCTAATTCCTTTTGATCTGTTGGCTGTTAGTTGATAGAATTTAAACAAGACTCGTTTGTTTAACTTTAAGATTTAAGTTTAAAATTTATTTAACTTAAAATATAAGAGAAATTTATCTGGAAACCAAAATATAACTGACAGTGTTTATATATGTCTGCTTTCTGTTACTCTGTAAACAAAACTTCACGTTCAAAAATCATTTGCTTCTTCTCAGATTGATGAATGGACTTAAGATTTGAATAAAAGATGTTTGTAACATTAAGATCTAAGTTTAAAAATTTAGTTAAGATATAAACATCTTAAAACTTTGTCTCTCGAAACCAATCTCTGAGCAAACTCAACATTTGACAAAAATTCAACCTCCACCGATCATTGGTTCAGGTTCATGGATCGAATAGTTGAACCAAACTATGATTTTTAAAATTAATATGGGGATTTTTAGTGGAGGGGGTGAGGTGCAGTTCGTGTTCTTCTATTTTAGGCATTTTAGGTTGCCGTGGACGATCAAATGGATCTGGGGAGTCGAGATTGGGTCTGCGGGTAGAGGCGGTTGCCGTGGAGCTAGGAAAAATAGGGGATGGCGGCGCAAATGGGGTTGGAAGCGTCGGTGGGGGTTCCAAGTTTCTAGACCTAATTTTACTGTGTTTGGAAGTTTTGATCGCCGCGAGTTGTTCAGAGGTTCGAGTGGCGCGTGTTTTTGCAGGGAGGTAGGGGAGAGATGGACGAAGGAGTAACCGGAGTTTGGTGGCCTCCGGTGGTGGGAGCACCGTGCGCGTGCCGTTGACAGGTTGGGAAGGAGTGGTGTAAGTGTTTTCCAGGTTTTGTGTTGTGTTCCTCTATTTGTTTTGCGCGCAAGGGAAATCTCGAAGCAGCTTGATTGTTTTCTCGGGGAAACTCGCGTATTACTCGGAGAGAACGCAAGGGGGGTGCTCGGGTTTTAGTGTACAGGTTTGTAAACCTGGAACTGTTTTTTTTACAGTTTCAACTGATTTTGAACTTTTGTTTTAAAATTTAAAATCAAAGCTAAAAGCTAGTGCTAAAATAAAGTTTAAATAATGGATTTAAGTTAGTTTTGAATATAGTTGGAAATAGTAAGTTTTTCAAAATTTAAATTATTCTATTATCTTAAAAGTGTTTATAATTGAAGTATTTTCAACTAGAGTAAGTTCAAATAAAAATTTAAAGCTGTTAAGGAAAGAAAAATAAAATAGGAATTAGGACTTGGGCATGAAATTCCAGATTTGGAATAAAATAAAGTTTTATAATTTAAATTTATTCAAATGAGTTTTAATTGTAATTAAACATGTGAGTTGCAAAGGGGTTTTGAAAATAAATTAGTTATAAAACTTTATTAAGAATAAATTGGTTTTTAAATTAGAAAGTAAATTAAAATAAATGTTTTAAACATATTGGAATTTTACTTTAAGTTTTAAATTTTTTATATGCATTAACTCTTAAGTTGATTAAGTAAGAATAATTAATGATTGAAATTAATTAAACTAGTAATTAATAGTTTAAATGTAGTAATTAAAGTTAATTAATGAATTAATTTACTAATGTGTGATTTAGAACTATAGATTAGATTTTTAAATTAATAATGGTTAATTAACTTATAATTAATAATAATTAATATAAGTTGATTATGTTAGAAGGAAATAATTAAATAATTATTAATGAAGTTCATTAACCAGATTATGTTATAACTAATTAATATGATTGATTTTGTAATAAATTAATTAGATTAATTAATTCAATAGTTTAAATGAAATTATTTATTGAGAAGTAATTAAGAAATTAATTACTTATTAATTGTGTAAATTGATTTGAGTTAATTAATTTAGTTTAATTAACATATATTTTGGAATTAAATTACTTAGAGAAGTAATTGAAGGATAATTACAGGATGTAATTAATTGGGTGATGTTGTTAATAGGAGTAATTGGAATATAATTACTTGAAATTAATCAGGGAATTAATTTAGAGTGTTATTGAGAAGTAATTAATTATGAATAATTAATTACTGTTTGTTATTAATCAAGAGGATTAATTTTTGTAATCTGAAGATTTGTATTCTTAATATAATTAACAAATGAAATGTAATTAAGAAATTGATTTATTTGAGAATAATAAATCAACATGAAAATTAAATGGAAATAAATCGATATAAATGTAATTAATGGATTTATTCAAGATTAATTTCTGTAAATAAATTAAAGGAAATTACCGGAATGTTGCAAAGGATATTTAAATCAAAGATGATTAATTTGAATATATATAGGTAATTGATAATAAGATTTAAATTATGTTAATTAATAAATTTTAGAAATCATTTGATGATTTGGTATGTGTAATTACTTAGTGTAATTAATGGAGCATAATTACTCAGAATAGTAATTGGATGATCATTACTTGATGAAGTTTATACAAGATGATTTGTAAGTAAAGTAATTTGAGTAATTTCTTTTGTAATTAATCAAGGGATTAATTTATGGGAATAATTAATCATGGAATGATTAATTTGTTAATAAGTAATTAAGAATAGTTAATTACTGGATTGTTATTAATCAAGGGGTGATTAATAATTGTGTTTAAGTAAAGATTAATCACTTAATTATTTTAAATAAGTAATTGAATATAAATTGAAGATCATTAATTAATATAACTAATGATGTAACTAAATTGTTAATTAAGGAATAATTAATTAAGGAGGTAATTAAATGTTAATCTATTATGAATGATTTAGAATAATTCATTTGAGAATTAATTAAAAACTAAATTACTTCTTGTAATTAGAAAATGATTAATTAATTTGATTTATAATTAATTAATGATTGTGAGAGCAGGATTTATGAAATGAGTAATTAATTTAATTTATTTTAAATTAATTAAAGATAGAAGTGGTTAGTTTAATTCATTTTAAATTAATTATAGATTGTGATTCATAAATCATTGCTTATGGATGATATTGATATTTCATTGATTGATCGTGATCTTAGGAATGAGATGGATAATGTCTATGTGATATGGATGTATGTTTTAAGTGTGATAATATTTAATCATCTGTTTGGATGATAATATTAATTCTATTTATGGTGATGTGATTATCTATTATGGGATGTGAATTATCTATCTGTGCATATTGATAATATTGAATTCACTGTTAAGACTAAATAGACAACTTGGCCTTAAAAGACACGTTTTGGATTTCGATGAGACCGGGATCGGTTTTCCTTATTTGGAATATCCGAAAACCACATCGTTTCCAAACTACGATAGGTCGTGAATCTGAAGTGAAGATGAAGGTTCTGAATGCAAGGGTTATCGTCGTTAACTCTGAGGGTGATTCCAAAATGAGTGTAACGAGATAATGCCTTCGGTTTCGTTCGAACCCGGAACGAACTTGTATGGATTGAATGCTTTCAACACATCGTCAGGCGGACGATGAGCATTCTAAGAATTATGTTCTATAAAGGTAATCGTAACCTCAAGCCTCATCAACCGGGAATGGCTAAAACTGGGGAGGTGCAGCAAGGTTAGGTGGGTCATGCCCAAGCAGGACAAGGATATTCCCCTGTCTAGATGTCCCTTTTTATTCGGCTTAGTGGGCAGTTGGTCTGCAGCCAACTGCGGGGTTTATCTTGTTCGGAACTGTTCAGCAAGGAATGGTTCCGGCCTTGTGTTGCAGGGGATGAAGGGAGTAATCCTCGGTACGTTGATCTAGGCCACGTACTGTGACGGGCGGTACCCCAGTAGCCCCGCCATTGTATGGAATCCAAAATCCAATAACTGCCTACGGTTTTGATTGTATTACCCACTTTTGTGGCTAGTAGCTGGAATTTAATCATGTAACAATTTTGGCTATTTTCTATTTACTTGAAAACCCTAGACCTATTATAATATCACTGGATTTCCTATCAAATGTTTTGGTTAGCGTAAGGTAAAAACTTTTCCATGTTTATGTGTGGGAAGTCTTACGTGATACCTTTTATTTTCAAAAGATTTTCAAAGTTAAGCAACTTTAACCTGTTACTCATACCAGACCCATGTCTGACCCGAAGTTTATTATTGTTTTCATAAACTCTCGGGTACCCAAATTTTTACGGGTAGCCAAGGGATTCAGGTTTAGCTTTGACGAATTCTGGAGGAGCAATGGAGCAGGAGGCTTCAGCGTTATATATATATATATATATATATATATATATATATATATATATATATATATATATATATATAGTTCCGCTGTGTGGTATCTCTGAGTCTTATTGTTTGTGATGTATTGTGTATTGTGTTGTATTAACTAGACAGGTGTTTATAACTGTCTAGTATGTGATGTATTATATGTATCACTCTGATTGATGTTATATACTATGTAAATACTTATGTGATTAATATATTTTATTCGTTCCTGTAACGATCCTGAATTTTTAACAATTTAAAAATGAAGATATTTAATTAATTTTTAAATATTTGAGATAAATTTAAATTGAATTCCAATAAAACTATGAAGTTGACGATTAAATTTTTGAATTTAATCTATTTAAAGTTGAATAGAAATTTGAATTTAACCTTGAAGTTGAAATTTAATATTGAATTTGTAATTGAAATTCGAACTAACGGCTTAGAAGAAAATTAATAAATTTGTAGTTAGTTTCAATAACATTTTTCATTTATTTAAATAAAATAGAATAAGATTTTAAATCAATATAAAATCAATAAATAAATATACATAGTAAAAATTCAAACAACATATTTATGAACTTTGAAAAAAAATATATAATGTAACTACACTTAGTTTAAGTTTTAGCAACAAAAATAATACAAAACAATTGGATTTAAATTAAGAAAGAAAATATAATATAAAAATAAACATAAAATAAATAAATATAAAAAAAATAAAAAAAATAAAATAAAACGAAGTATACTGCCTTACTTGCATCAGCTAAATCCACGCCTTCATTTACGCCTTAACTCGTACCTTCCTCCATACCCAAATCACGATCTCCTTCCCCATAAAACACGAACCCCTTTCCTCCTTTACACAAAATCAAACACACGAAGAAAGAAAAAAATGGCAGCCTCGTGACTTTTCTTTCGCTCCTCTTTGCAATTTTAGGGCTCCATTCGTCTTCGTTCGCCTTCAGAAATTAGGGCTTCGACTTCAATCTCGCTCGCGTGCCCAATTCGTTTGCGTGCTCTTCATTTCGTTTGCAAAGGTGAGTTCTCTCACGATTAATCAGTATTCAAGTGTTTAAATTTGTTGAATTGGTTGCTTGGTAGCATGCTATGAATTGGTATTTTTTTTTGGCTTCCATTTGCTCGGTTAATTTGCATGCTATGATTTGGGGTTATTTACTAAAGTTTGCTCTGATAAGTCGATATTAAACTGTTGAGGACAGATACTCTGTGTAATTTGTTTTTTTTTTTTAAAAAAAAAAACAGATGCTGTAAATTTTGATTTTAAACTGTTAAGAACAGCTGTTACTTGAAATTTATTTATAAATTGATAAGAACAGATACTATGCACGTTTTGTGAATTTATGTTTTAAATTGATAAGAACAGATGCTTTGTGAATTTTTGTTTTTAAATCAGGTATATTTTTACCTGACTCTGATTATGTTTTAACCCCAAGTGGTACTCGGGTGATTATGTTTTTGACTCGGAGCATCAGGTTTAAAACTTGAAGTAAATGGTGGGGTATCTCTTGTTTATGAAACAGGGTTTTAAAATAGAGAAGTTGCAGTTTCCATGGTTAATGAAATTCATGATACATGCATTGCTGTTGTCTCTTTGCTTTGGTGGCACTGAACTTGAGTTGTCTTCATTTGTGTCACTTAACTAGTTCTGGGTACATTGCATATATCGCTTGCTTTAGGCTTGAAGTTGCATCAATACACATATGCCACTGTCTGTTTCTGGTCTCTGATCATTGCTTGGTCATCTTGGTGAGCAATTGGTCTGAGCTGCATTGTTCCATGTACACTGTTTTGTATCATCCTTAGTTTTGTTTCTGCACCATGTTGCATCTGTCTTGCCTTCGACTGTTTGCAACCGTGTCTTTTGATTGTTCTCTGTTCTCTGTAACTCGAAGCGGTGAGGATATTTTCCCGAAGTAAATTTTAAGCTTGCTCGAGTAAACTTTGTTTCAGGTCTGCATATAGGAAACAGAATTGTTTCCAGTTTATTTTAAAATAGTGTTGAAGTGATAAATGGAAATGTAAACTTGGAATTTTGAAACTGAATTTAAGTTGAATTCAAATAAGTTTGAATTCTGTTGTCTTTTGAAATGGTTTAAATTCAGGGAATCTCAAAGTTTGATTTTTCTTAATAAAACAGAAACTGTTTCTGTTTCATATGTAAGAGTAAAATTTAAATTGAAGGTGGAGATTTAAACTTCAGTTTTTAAATATAGGTTTAAATTGAATTGTTTGAATGAATTGCATTTTTAAAAAAAAAATTCTAACCTTGTTGCCTTTGTTCATTTGCTGGTTAGCTGCATTGATTTGCATTTGTGTACTGGGTCTTTGATTGGTCTGCACTTGCATGTGAACTTGATATTTCAGTCTCTGGCTTTGTATCATGATACACTTGTTATTTACATTTCATATGCTCGCAACTTTGTATCATTCTTGAGCTCAAGTTGCTTCCCATTCACTGTTGCATATTGTTCATCAGTCTTCATACCCATTATTGCACGTATTAAGTATTTCATGCCTGATGTGTTTCAGTCTTCATATCCATTGTTGTTTGCATACCTGATATGTTTCAGTCTTCAAGCATGTTGCAGTTTGTAGTGTTTGGTCACTGACCTTCTTGTATTCATGTGCCACTGAGTTTGAGCATCTGTACATATGTGCTCACTGTTGTATTTACTTGCATTGCACTTGGTCATTGCATTTGCTGTTGCAGTCTCCTGTGGTTGCATGCTTCATGCATGTTTTCTGTTCATATATCTACAGCTTGCATTATTGAACTTCACGTACCCTTTCAGTTGCAGCTTGTACTTGTAGTCTTGGCCATTGCTTGGTCTCTGTCCTTTGTTCATTGGTCCTTTGGTTTCATGTGCATTGAGCTTTGACCCTTTGTTGTTCATTTGGGCTGTTGGACTTGTTGTACATTGCGTAGTGCATTGTCTAGTTTGTTGAAGTCGTGCTTGCACACTTGCTATTTTTGGTTTGGTGTACATGTGTTGGCGAGGCAGTGCACATGGGTATGAGTACACGTGTGTACTGCAGCCACACACGTTCGACAGAATTTAAAAAAAAAAAAAAATTGAAATTGTTAATGTAAAAATCTAAATTAGATTTTAAATTGATTCATGTGATTCGCCATCTCTGTTACCATTTTATTCAGTTCATTACAAATTTATTCACTTGAGTTAAGATTAATCCTGACTCGAGTGTTTTGTGTTTTGCAATTAACGCTCGGGTCAGACCGAGTATTTTTACAGCTTGAAGATTTTCAGGCCGCGAAGTTAGAGAGAGGGGATTTCGGCATTCACTAAAGTTTTAAAGAGATTTTTCTTGTATTTAATAAAAGATATATTCCGCTGTATAAAAATTTAATGCATTGTACAAACTCTGTATATAAAAGAAAAATTCATTTATGAAAAATATTATGATTATTCTGTGATTCTGTGGCTGATTCTGTTTAAACTTTATAAACTGAACAACAATCTGTCATTTTGAACGTTTCGAGTTGGTTTAATTACCGACTAGAGGCGGTCAGAGCGGCGGGTCGTTACAAAAGTGGTATCAGAGCTTTGGTTTACACAAAGCTCAGTTTATGATGTTTAATACGAATAGTTACTAGAACCACTATAAAGAAAGTGCTTTTCAAATTTAAAGAAGTATGAAATTGTTTTCTTTAAAATAAAAAGGTATTTTGAAAATTAGAATTATTTTGAAATTTCCCCTCTCTAAATATGAGTGTGCGATAGTTTATATTCGGTGAGGTCTCATTAGATTTGAGTTTCGATCGTTCGGAAACTCATTATCGAATTATTGAGATTTATGAAAATGGAATATGAGTTAAGTGAACTAGTGAATTAGTGAATTGGTTTAAATTGGTTTAAATCAAATATTTTGAATATTTCGAGTAATAATTGTGAAATAAAATGATATGTTAATTTGGTTATAATCAAACGGATTATTGAACTATAACTTGAGAATTTGACTCTGAATTCTTTTGAAATTGATTTCAAACGTTGTGAAGAACGATTTAGTAAATAAATGAATTATAAGTATTTAACTTATAATATGGACTGTTGGTATATAACTGAGGAATATAAATTGAATTGAATTGAATCAATAAGAAGATTTATAAATCGAAGTTTTATAAATAGAAATGGAATTTGTGAAGATTGTTTATAAATTCGAAACCAATTGAATTTGATAAATGAAAAATAGAAGTTATTAAAGGAGATATATTCGTGATTTTGGACAGCGAATTATCCTTTAAGTTAAATATTGTTATAGTAAATGTTGGTTGGGAATTTTATCCACGATTTTGGACAGTGGATAATCCTTTAAATAAAAAGTGTAGAAACACTGAATTGAATAGAAAAGTATATTCACGATTTTGGACAGTGAATATATTAGTGAATAAAACAGATATGTTTTAGGAAAAAAGATTGAATAATCCAACCTCTGCTAATAAGAATTGCAAATATTGATAGGAAACTTCGAAAACGCCTTGTTAATTATAATGGCGAAAACCGAAGCACAAAAAGCAGCACGCCGTGAACGAAGAGAAATTGCTCGTAGAGAAGCAGGAGCGAGACGTGCGGAAATTGAAAGGAGATTCACTGAAAGGCAAGCACCTGGTCCATATGATGAGGTTATTTGCTATCGATGTCATAAAAAGGGACATTATGCCCTTAAGTGCCGAGAGAGGAGAAAGAAAAGGAATGTGGATGACCGATTTGCTCGTCCGGAGATTGTGTGTTTTAAATGTCGGGAGAAAGGACATTTTCTTAGTCATTGCCCTAAAGTGAAAAAGAAAAAGTGCGTACTCAATTTACCCGTCGATAGATTGACAATCCGCTACCATTGTCGTCAGTCTGGACATATAGCCAGAAACTGCACCGAAAGACAACGGGGAGAGCAAGCTATAGCCCGACCAGCTAGAGCGAAAAGTGCTAAGGTGATAAATAAGGATGGAAACATCTCATATTATTGCAATAACTGTAAGGAATGGGGACATGTGGATTTTGAATGTGTTAATTCTCCTTTAACACAATATGAAATAGTGTCATCCGAAGATGAAAGTTTGGCAAGGATGCATACTACGGGACAAGAAATCGTTAGTCCTTAATTATTCTGAATCTTAAACCAATCGACATATTTTGTAATGCTATCTTTTGTAATCCACAATCTTCTGTGTACGTCTTTTAAAAGTATTAAGCTATGTAAAATTTTGTACGGAGGAAATATTTTAATGGAATAGCATTTTGGGAAGTGATATTATGAAATGAAATTTAATTGTTGATTTAACTGTAGGAATCAAACTAATTTTGATGTGAAGTTTATATTTCAAGTTTAGACTAATGTCTAAAATGATTAATGTGGAAATATGAATTTAATGGAACTAAATCCATGAATGATTTACTAAAGAACTAGTTGACTATTTTTTGAAATAGAAGGTAAATGCAAAGTTCAAATAGAATTTAGATTTCAAATTTGAAGTTGTCAACATGATAATCCATTATAGGTTTAAATAGACTCAGTGATGAATTTGAATTTAAACGTGCGGAGAATTAAATTAAGTGGAAAACTTAATATTGAAAAGTTGAAATCGGTTTAAAACTGATATTGTGAAAAGTATGAAGAATTCAAACTATTGAATTCAAACAATTGAATTAAGTTGAAGTTGAAAAAGTTAATAGTTTTAAAGATGTTTTAAAATGCATTAACTATCGAATACATAGATTTCAACATTCAATTGTTGAAATAGACGTTTTCGAGAAAATTAAGGAAATGGTGGACTATAACACTGTTGTTATAGTAAATGGTTTCCGGAAGGAAATGTTGTTTATAGTATTGGGATTTATATATCTATCTTAAATCCGAATCCCTATACTAGTGATTTTGAGTTGTCGTAACGATGTTTTACGCAACATTCGTTTTAACTCAAATAAATGTGTTTAAAAGAATGATTTCCTTAAAGAAAGAAATATATACTTAATTTTTATTCAAGTATATTGAATATTTTCAAAGTGTTGAAAGTGAATGAATTTGTGAATTACTTATTATTGAACAAGTATGGGAATGTTTTCCAATATGAAATGAAAGGTTTGAAATTTTATCTTTTAAAGATAAATTGAAAAAAAATGAATATTTGAAATTTATTTCAAATGGTTAAGTGTGAAAATTTTATATCTTGTAAAGATATTATTTTGAGAAACTTGAACAATTAGTTCAACTTGGAAATTTTTCAAAGAATTGAATTTTGAGTTAAATTGAGTTTAACTTTGACACCAAAAATAATATAAGTTCAGCTTTGAATTTTGGATAGTCGATTGGGATTGTATGTCTAACATTGTAAATTGATGACATAGCATTTGATCTCTATTAAATATATATCTGTGGTGGCGGAGAATTTATTCTTTTAGCTTAACACCCTTCTCTGAGACGTACGAGCTTAGAGGTTATATATCGATAGACATCAATTATGTGTTGAGAATTGACGATGTAACGTGAAATCCAAATCGAATGTGAAGTCGATAATGAATTGGATTGTGAATGTGAATTAGGTTTGAAATAACCTTAAATTTTCAAATCGATTTAGAGGAAAATTTTAAACGTGATGGAAAATTGGAATCCTCTATTTGTTATGAATGTGAATTGAGTTTTCGTAACTTATATATGTGAATATAATCGAAAACCATCAGTTTAGAAAGTCATTATTATGAATGTCCTGTGTAAGTTTACATAGGTATGATAAGTACGAAATGTGAAATGAAGTACTATATGTATATGACATATGTTTTCCAAAAACTGAGGATATGGAAATGTACCTTCCATTTATTATATGTGAAAGTGATTGGAACTCGGTGGAGTGTCCATTGTAAATCGTAGCTACGTAGAATTCCATTAGTGGAATGTCCAATGGGACTGATTTGATATCCCCCACGATGGATCATCGTGTTTGGGATTATGTGATTGATGCTGGCGTAATTCGTGGGGTGTGATGCCTACAGTTACAAGCGATTCCACTGAGATAGTGGCGCAACCGCCGAGTAAACTGCGATCTGGAAACCGAAGCGTAATTCGAGGGGCGTGATGCCTAAGGCTACGAGCGATTCTACTGAGATAGTAGCGTAACCGCCGTGTGGACCGCGATCTAAGGCGATAACCATGGCGAAATTCAGGAGTGATGAGAAATCTGAGATTACAAGCGATTCTACTGAGATAGTAGCGAAACCGCCGGGTAAACTGTGATCCATGGGGGAACGGACTTTCCATATCCATTTTTAAAAGATTTTTAAAAAGTATTTTCACTGGGAGTTGAAGCAAGTATGTTTAGTACTTGGAGATTTTTAGTCTTGCGCCTGGCCAGCGTATGCCTAAAGTCTGTGAGAACGACGATGGACTTGTTAAACTTTGAGTTATCAAGTATTTTCAAAACTTTGAATAGAAAATCAATAATCTGAAATTAATTACATAATTCTAACTTAATGAACTAGGGAAGAAGATCTTTTTGAATATTTTGAAAGCGCACAGCTTTGGATAAGATATATTATGCAAATATTTAGCATGAAAGATTTAAAGTTTAAAAATCTGAGTTTTGTAAGTCAAAAAAAAAAAAATTGGTAAAAGACTTTTGTGTCTTGATTATTGAAATCGATGAACAAAACTAGTGAAATGAAATAAATGGAATGAATCCTATATTTATTTATGAGTTTGAAACTTGGTAAAATTATGTAGGATATAAATATCGGTGAGATTTTAGCAAACGTTTTTTCTAACTTATAATTTCGGGACGAAATTCTTTTAAGTAGGGGAGATTGTAACGATCCTGAATTTTTAACAATTTAAAAATGAAGATATTTAATTAATTTTTAAATATTTGAGATAAATTTAAATTGAATTCCAATAAAACTATGAAGTTGACGATTAAATTTTTGAATTTAATCTATTTAAAGTTGAATAGAAATTTGAATTTAACCTTGAAGTTGAAATTGAATATTGAATTTGTAATTGAAATTCGAACTAACGGCTTAGAAGAAAATTAATAAATTTGTAGTTAGTTTCAATAACATTTTTCATTTATTTAAATAAAATAGAATAAGATTTTAAATCAATATAAAATCAATAAATAAATATACATAGTAAAAATTCAAACAACATATTTATGAACTTTGAAAAAAAATATATAATGTAACTACACTTAGTTTAAGTTTTAGCAACAAAAATAATACAAAACAATTGGATTTAAATTAAGAAAGAAAATATAATATAAAAATAAACATAAAATAAATAAATATTAAAAAAAATAAAAAATAAAAATAAAAAGAAGTATACTGCCTTACTTGCATCAGCTAAATCCACGCCTTCATTTACGCCTTAACTCGTACCTTCCTCCATACCCAAATCACGATCTCCTTCCCCATAAAACACGAACCCCTTTCCTCCTTTACACAAAATCAAACACACGAAGAAATAAAAAAATGGCAGCCTCGTGACTTTTCTTTCGCTCCTCTTTGCAATTTTAGGGCTCCATTCATCTTCGTTCGCCTTCAGAAATTAGGGCTTCGACTTCAATTTCGCTCGCGTGCCCAATTCGTTTGCGTGCTCTTCATTTCGTTTGCAAAGGTGAGTTCTCTCACGATTAATCAGTATTCAAGTGTTTAAATTTGTTGAATTGGTTGCTTGGTAGCATGCTATGAATTGGTATTTTTTTCTGGCTTCCATTTGCTCGGTTAATTTGCATGCTATGATTTGGGGTTATTTACTATCGTTTGCTCTGATAATTCGATATTAAACTGTTGAGGACAGATACTCTGTGTAATTTGTTTTTTTTTTAAAAAAAAAAACAGATGCTGTAAATTTTGATTTTAAACTGTTAAGAACAGCTGTTACTTGAAATTTATTTATAAATTGATAAGAACAGATACTATGCACGTTTTGTGAATTTATGTTTTAAATTGATAAGAACAGATGCTTTGTGATTTTTTTTTTTTAAATCAGGTATATTTTTACCTGACTCTGATTATGTTTTAACCCCAAGTGGTACTCGGGTGATTATGTTTTTGACTCGGAGCATCAGGTTTAAAACTTGAAGTAAATGGTGGGGTATCTCTTGTTTATGATACAGGGTTTTAAAATAGAGAAGTTGCAGTTTCCATGGTTAATGAAATTCATGATACATGCATTGCTGTTGTCTCTTTGCTTTGGTGGCACTGAACTTGAGTTGTCTTCATTTGTGTCACTTAACTAGTTCTGGGTACATTGCATATATCGCTTGCTTTAGGCTTGAAGTTGCATCAATACACATATGCCACTGTCTGTTTTTGGTCTCTGATCATTGCTTGGTCATCTTGGTGAGCAATTGGTCTGAGCTGCATTGTTCCATGTACACTATTTTGTATCATCCTTAGTTTTGTTTCTGCACCATGTTGCATCTGTCTTGCCTTCGACTGTTTGCAACTGTGTCTTTTGATTGTTCTCTGTTCTCTGTAACTCGAAGCGGTGAGGAAATTTTCCCGAAGTAAATTTTAAGCTTGCTCGAGTAAACTTTGTTTCAGGTCTGCATATAGGAAACAGAATTGTTTCCAGTTTATTTTAAAATAGTGTTGAAGTGATAAATGGAAATGTAAACTTGGAATTTTGAAACTGAATTTAAGTTGAATTCAAATAAGTTTGAATTCTGTTGTCTTTTGAAATGGTTTAAATTCAGGGAATCTCAAAGTTTGATTTTTCTTAATAAAACAGAAACTGTTTCTGTTTCATATGTAAGAGTAAAATTTAAATTGAAGGTGGAGATTTAAACTTCAGTTTTTAAATATAGGTTTAAATTGAATTGTTTGAATGAATTGCATTTTAAAAAAAAAAAATTCTGACCTTGTTGCCTTTGTTCATTTGCTGGTTAGCTGCATTGATTTGCATTTGTGTACTGGGTCTTTGATTAGTCTGCACTTGCATGTGAACTTGATATTTCAGTCTCTGGCTTTGTATCATGATACACTTGTTATTTACATTTCATATGCTCGCAACTTTGTATCATTCTTGAGCTCAAGTTGCTTCCCATTCACTGTTGCATATTGTTCATCAGTCTTCATACCCATTATTGCACGTATTAAGTATTTCATGCCTGATGTGTTTCAGTCTTCATATCCATTGTTGTTTGCATACCTGATATGTTTCATTCTTCAAGCATGTTGCAGTTTGTAGTGTTTGGTCACTGACCTTCTTGTATTCATGTGCCACTGAGTTTGAGCATTTGTACATATGTGCTCACTGTTGTATTTACTTGCATTGCACTTGGTCATTGCATTTGCTGTTGCAGTCTCCTGTGGTTGCATGCTTCATGCATGTTTTCTGTTCATATATCTACAGCTTGCATTATTGAACTTCACGTACCCTTTCAGTTGCAGCGTGTACTTGTAGTCTTGGCCCTTGCTTGGTCTCTGTCCTTTGTTCATTGGTCCTTTGGTTTCATGTGCATTGAGCTTTGACCCTTTGTTGTTCATTTGGGCTGTTGGACTTGTTGTACATTGCGTAGTGCATTGTCTAGTTTGTTGAAGTCGTGCTTGCACACTTGCTATTTTTGGTTTGGTGTACATGTGTTGGCGAGGCAGTGCACATGGGTATGAGTACACGTGTGTACTGCAGCCACACACGTTCGACAGAATTTAAAAAAAAAAAAAAATTGAAATTGTTAATGTAAAAATCTAAATTAGATTTTAAATTGATTCATGTGATTCGCCATCTCTGTTACCATTTTATTCAGTTCATTACAAATTTATTCACTTGAGTTAAGATTAATCCTGACTCGAGTGTTTTGTGTTTTGCAATTAACGCTCGGGTCAGACCGAGTATTTTTACAGCTTGAAGATTTTC
Organism: Allium cepa; assembly: GCA_030765085.1. Lineage (NCBI taxonomy): Eukaryota > Viridiplantae > Streptophyta > Magnoliopsida > Asparagales > Amaryllidaceae > Allium > Allium cepa. Next base: position 291,114,280 of record CM060941.1, on the reverse strand, counting down.
AGGCCGCGAAGTTAGAGAGAGGGGATTTCGGCATTCACTAAAGTTTTAAAGAGATTTTTCTTGTATTTAATAAAAGATATATTCCGCTGTATAAAAATTTAATGCATTGTACAAACTCTGTATATAAAAGAAAAATTCATTTATGAAAAATATTATGATTATTCTGTGATTCTGTGGCTGATTCTGTTTAAACTTTATAAACTGAACAACAATCCGTCATTTTGAACGTTTCGAGTTGGTTTAATTACCGACTAGAGGCGGTCAGAGCGGCGGGTCGTTACAGTTCCGCTGTGAGATTCTGATGTTGTTGTTCTTTCTTCTCTATCTTTTCTATTTTCTCACCCGTTTCTTTCTTATTAACGATGCTTCTTCCTGGATTAGGAAGTGGGTTGTTACACCTCTCCTAATCAAGTAGCCGGTCCATCATCTTCTCATGATATGGAGCAAAATTTCGACTATGATCCAGAAAAACATGGATTCGGACCACAAACAGAATAGGTTTGTGTAGCAAAATCTCGGGTATGATCTGGACAAACCTGGTTTCGTACCACATAGCAAATTCTGCTTTGAATGCCACATTGCCAATTCATGATTGTTTTCAACAAATTGGCCACAAACACCCGAGAATTGGTTTGTGTAACGAAATAAATTAAGAAAATAAGTGGAAATAGAGGAATGTATTAAACAACACGAAAATCACAGCAGAAAAATAGAACAATAAGATTTATGGTGGTTCAGCGTTGATTGCCTATGTCCACTTTGAGTATTCTCTTTATTGATTCACTTTAATCTTGATCACAATAAGCAACAACAAAAGGTAAGAGAATAATAGAAAAAGTTGATTACAATAAAAGTGTTATGTAATTGATAGCATAAAGATTCTCAGAATAACCCCATAAGGCTATATTTATAGGTGAAGGCAACTACAAATCCGTTTGGAACTTCAGCAACTGGGCCTCCTTATCCCTATGGGCCCACCATAGGGGGTGCTAGGCCCAAATATCAATGGAGAGGGATCGGTACCAATCCCTCCATTTGTTGAATTTGGAGCGGCGATCCCTATGGTAGTTTCTCTATGCTTAGATATGATGGTATTTGAAATATCATGATAATTGGATGTGTAGAGTTCATGGATTTGCTCAATCTTTGATTCATTTCCATAACAAAATGGCTCCTTCCGAGCCCTTCATATGATGTCACGCCGACCCATACTTACATATCCGCGTTTATCCACTGAGATTCATAATGCCGATCCTTATGGTTCCGTGTTGCATTGCCGATCCCTCCTGCGCCATAAGACTATGTCGATCCATAATGCTTCAGAAAATTATGCCAACACCTGTTATTAATCTACTTGCCAACCACCGCTTACTTTGTTACAATTTTTCGATCCCACTAAAGCCACAACATGCCGAACCCTATAATATGCCATCCATTTATATTCTCACACTTTATAATATGATGTTGATACCTCCTAATCACCCATAATATTACACTGATCCTTATTCGTCCACGTATTTCCTTTGATCCAACATGCTGATCCCTCGGTTTCAACGAGTCTATGCCGAACCCTATACTCTAATACACTCTGCCGACCCCTTCGTGAATCACCTATGACAAGCCAAGCACCATAATTATGTCGATCCCTTCATTATCTCATCTATGTTGACTATCCACTCAAATAATAATACTGATCCCTAGTGTTTCACCTTGCTATGCCGATCCCTTGCCTATCCAAGCTATTTTCTATATTTCTAACACCCTATGCTGTCTGTCTATCAACTTCATTCAATTCGGACTTCATATAACTGTCCAAACTCTATTTCAGGATCCTATATTCGTTGCTTCTTAGTCATCCTTCTTAACAGCGAATGAATCTGTCTTGCGCAATCAGCCCAATATAGTCGAGTCAAGATACCGGGTAATAATGATCACATAACTGATTTCTACAAACGTATAACTACTGAGCTCGTAAGTCTTAGGAAAGAGTCAATGAAAAGCAGCCCTTTATTTATTTACCATCATTCTATGTCTTCACCACGAATACATAAATTGTTTCGAAGTAGTTTTCGAATAAAAATCACTTCAAATCCAACCTCATTTCCTTCGAACCAATCATCGATAAAAATATGTTAGGTAAATAGGTGCTTATTGTTTGATTAATTGCTTTCTTTTTATCAAAAGTATCTTCTAGAGATACATATCTTTAAAACATTGTTTTTTGGTATATGGAAAATCATTAACCTCTCTTTTGAATTTTGGAAATACTAACTCATTTTCATATAAGCCATATTGGAAAACAATATTGAGTAAAAGCGATCCATGGAAATTATACTAATTCTTCTCAATATATCCGTATTCAACCTTTACTATCAGTCGAATAACGGTGCGATCACCTTTTAAATTCTCATGAATAGTTCAGATTCCCACCTTGAAATTTAATATCAGGTATAAGAAGATTATTTCTACGCAATCTAAGTTCTTTGAGTTTCAAAATATATATCTTTTATACTTTGGGAAATTTAGATCCGAGTAATCAAATTTATTATCCCCTCCGTCAGGCCAGTCTGGGTAGCTAGGGAAGGCATGCAACTGGTTTCCAAAATCTGAACCTAGAGGCTACCTCTCTGTCACCCATAACGTGGTCAAGTTATTTGATCGACTCAAAAACTTTTAACATACTTAATTTACTTTTGCATTAGAGCATCCAGACTTTCCCTTCGATCTAGTCTATCCTAAGGTTGGATTATCTATGACTCTCATAAATGGAACAAATGTACTTGTCATTTTCGAAAACTCTTTTTTTTAAACTCTCAGTTAAATTACTTAGTTATTTGTTTGAAAGTTTCAAAAAAGATTCAGAAAAGAATAATTAAGTTAAAACCATTGTTTGCAAAAGTTATTAAAAGAGATGCGAAAAAGTGTTGCAAATAAGGTTTTAAAAGTAATCCAAACAAAAAATTTCTATCATTTGGAAGACTCTATTTATCATTCAAATCCCTTTTAAAACCTTTTAATATGTTTATAAAGAATTTTCTATATTTTTAAAGAATTAAAAAAATATCCATTTTAAACATTTACTACTTTGGCCTCGGAATTGCAAGCGCGATTTTATTTAAAACTTGATTTGCTCATATTTTAAAATTTACTAAATGTAATCTCGATCATTTTCTTTTGTTTGAAAACTATGATTATAAGGATTCGAAAAATACTTACTTCAAACCAATTCGACTCAGACTCAAACTCCATCTTATAGTTGGATATAACTTTTAAGACGCGAAATCACGAGCCGCCGTTTCGTGATGCGCCTATTTTTGATTCAAATTTCATAACTTGTAAAAAATTTACCAAACTGGATTTTAATATTTATAAAACATTTACCATTTTAAACCATTTTTAAGAGGCTTATCAATCTCTATACACCAGTTATTAAAGGAAAGTGATTTCCTTTGTTATTTTCGACGTGTATTAAACATGACTTGTTAATACTACTAGATAACAATATTAAACAATCAAACTTAATGATCAAAGCATATTAAGCATCCATGTCAAATAGTGTCATCATCTAAATATATAATATAAGTAAGAGTTTCTCACTGTAGATTCAAACGAACTAACTTCAAAATGAATATAGCTCCGCTAAGACGGTCCAAAACTTTATAGAATCGAGCCTTGGACCCCAGAGAAGTCACGACCTAGGCTAGGAAGTGGAGGAGGCTCGACCAAGTAGGGTGATAGAGTGTGGCCGCGAGTTGCATGGAGGAAAGAGACTTCGGACCATCATCGAATTCACAAAACTAGACTTGAAAAAATGTCATTTTCTCTTGGGTTTTTGACCATATTAATTTCTAAATTTGGAAAAGTGGTAAACAAGAATGTTGTTGGAAATTATTTTATATACGGTAATAAAAAATGAATTCCTTGATTTGGATCTGTTTTTAGGAAGTTATGGCCAAGAGAAGAAGACGTGTTCTTTGATTCATAAAAATCAAACCTGAGAATGGGTCGACTTCCAACTGATTTTTGGACAAGTTTCTCCATGAATTTTAAAAAGTGGTCAAAAGAGAAGTTATTGAAAATTATTTTATCTAACATTTGAAAAAATAGAAACACTTTATTTTGATTCATTTTGAATGACATATGATCAAAGAACAAGAGGTATTCTCGGACCTAGAATTTTAGGTCCGAATATGAATTGCAAAATAGTGGATTTTTGACATAGCTATCGTCCAAGTAGGAAGAAGTGGTAAATGAGAAAGTCGTAGCCACTGGAATTTTACATACATTGGCAAATAGAAATTCCCATTTGATTCAGTATTGTGGAAGTTATGGAGGAATGAAGAAGAGGCAAAATGGGTGGGTATTTATAGGCAAGTGGAGAGGTAGAAAATATCTCCACCTTATATCATCTACCATCACCAATCATCATTACATCCAACCCCTCTCTACATCACCCTAGGACGGCCAAAAATTCCCCTCCCCATGTGCACGTCACTTCCATCACTTTAAGGCATGCATATGTTGACTTTGCATAATTAAGTAGTAAGAAAACTAAAATATCTTAGATATTTTTAACATGTATGTATATATAAGTGTATATGCCTATTTTTATTTATACATATGTTCATGGGCATTAGGATATGTATATTTTTGTTGTGTATATGCACATGACATAGAAACAAGTGTGAGGACTCGTTTCTTCAACTTTAGGAGATGAACACTAATTCATCCCTGGTATTCACGTGTCGCAAATCCAATTGTAGGAGAAGCGGATTCTCAACGATAAGAAAGAAAATAAAGGCAGAACAGAATCTCACACGAATGAAATACCATACATTATTTCAACATAAACTTACAATAGAAATTAAAATACATTTATCAGAGCTAAACATGGACAGTTATAAATTTCCGTCCTTATAAATGTAGAACATTATGGGAAAAGAGCATGGTGGAAATAGATAACGGTCTTCAAAAAAAATCTTCTAGGTACATGCCTCTAGCTCCATCCAGATTTCTTCTAAAATAATCTGGCTACTAGGCTGGCTAGAAAAATTAAGGCATCCAAAGTTTAATGGAAAGGAAAATAAACTCCGGGTCAGTCACGGGACTGGTGTGAGAACTCAAAAATAAGCATTTTGAAAACAAAACGGTATCTCATAAGACTACACTGCATATAAACACGGAAGTGGTTTTTACCCTATGATAACCAAACATTTGCTATGCAAAAATAACATTTGATATTATTTTTAATGACTTTCTTTGAAATCATTTGCAAGTAAACTTATTAATCTTGGCCGAAATTGATACATTTATTAAATTCTAGCATATTAGCCATAAAGTGGGTTCTACAAACAAAGTGGCAGGCACTTATTGGAGAACGGATTCCATACTAATCAATAGGTAAAGGGACTACCTCCGGCAGTACATCTCTATATGAATGTATCAAGGCTACTGAACATCTACATTTCTACCAACATAAGACCGACCTACCTCTACATTTAGATAGTACTGAATATGTCATTACCCCGGTCATTACCGACCTATCAGAGCGTGCTCTAGCATACACCATATGAATTTAAACCCGGACATCATAGCGGGTAGAAATATATCTAGAAGGGAATGACCATACCCTAATGATTACGAACCACATAGCCTTGTCGCATCTACCATGTTTCGATCATTTCCAAGTGTGAGACTTATGGTAACTATTACCTTTTCACATAGCACTACATTTTTCCTCTTTTGAATGCCACATTGCCATTCCATAATCACACAACTGATTTCTATAAACATATAACTTCTGAGCTCGTACATCTCAGGAAAGAGTGTTAAGCTAAGAGAAGTTTCCTTTTCCTCCACAAGAAGAAATACGTTTATAAAGATCATTTAATGTGATTTTAAAATGGAACGTCATACATTCGTCCATACAAGTTCAATCTAGGACTGAACAAAACATAAGGCACTCCTCCTACCACATCCTGTTTTAGAAATCACCCCTAGGATCAGTGGCAAAAAGTCTTTGCACCTTGAAGATTTTTATAACGGAGCACTACTTGGCACCATAAAAATATGAAATGATAAATTTCATCTTGACGGACTAGTGGCAAGTAGCCCTATATGATGAATCTCTTTGTCTTCAGTAATCTTATCTTCAACATGTTTTACTTTGAAACATAAATTGGTTCAAAGTGGTTTACAGATAGAAATTACCCATATCCAACGTCGGTTCCTTCAAACCAACGATCGATAAAAGAGGTCAAGTAAATAAGTGAATAATATTTGATTATGTCATTTCATTTATCAAAAATATCTTTTAGAGATATATAACTTTAAAACACATCTTTCTGGTATGTATGGAATCATTAAACCTCCGTTTTCAATTCTTTGATTACTTAAAACCTTTGTAAATCTTGGAATAATTCTGAATCATTGCATTTTTCACCTAGGAAAACATTTCCGAAATCATTTCATTTCAACCTTAACAAAGATTTCTAAATTGAGAACTCAAAATTTTATTTAGTTAAAACCGTGCTATCTAGGATGTTAATCCAAAATTAGTAAATACTAAATGAGCAGAATCTATTGGAATCATCTAATTCTACTCAATATCAATTCCCATATTCAACAAATACTATTGGCGGAATAATAGCGAAATCACCTTTTAAATTCCATGAATAGTATGAGTTCCCTCTTCAGACTTTAATACTAAGTATAAGAAGATCATCTCTAGTCAATCAACGTTGTATTTAACTTAAATTTGGAAAATTTAAATCTCTTTATACTTAACTTGTTTCTGACATTTCGACCTTATCTATCTCGCATTTAGGGAAGAGGCCAGGTGAGCTAAGGCACTGGTTGCTCTTGAACATCTACTTAGTTTAAGAACTTCATATCTGGATATCACGAATAGAAAAATCCTGTCTACTCGTCAACTTTTAGAGCCAAGATTAAACCACTTAATTTATAGTAATTTTTCTTTAAATCATTTATTTAAATTCTTTTTAAATAAACCATAAAACTTAAATCCTCATTCACACACATAGTTATTCATTTGAAAATATTTATAAAAGATTTGGAAAATAATTGTTTTGTCTAAAGCTATATTTCAAGGTTATAGAAAAGTGCTGCAAAATGTGCTTTTAAAGCTATATTGATCAAAACGACTTTTTATCATTTGAAAATTCATTTTTTAACTCAAATCAATTTTAAAACATGTTAAAATATTTTTATAATTTATTTCATATTTTTAAACAAATTTAAAATATCATTTTCAAAGAAATCCTTTTATGGATTCCAAACTGCAAAACTGCGATTTTTCCAAGAACTTGTTTTACTCATTTTCAAAATCTACTTTTCGAAATTTCGAGTTTCTTTCTTTGTTTGGAAACTATGGATATGATAGTTTATAAAATTCTTATCTCAAAGAACTCCAAGCTAAATTCTATTATATATATTCGTTTGACTTTTCTGGCGTGAAACCGAGAACTATCTTTAAGCAACGCGACTATTTTTTGAATAAATTTTCCATTACCTTTCAAACTTCCCCAAAACATTTTCATATGTATAGAAAAATTTTAAACTCATTTTAAAGAGGTTTAACATTCCATATACAACGATTGATTTAATATAGGAAAGTGATTTCCTTTGCGCCTATCGATGTGTATTTCCTTGACTTGTATATATATTCAACAATCACATTAAACAACTAAACTTGATGATCAAAGCATGTTAAACATCCATTGCAAATGTCATATTATCATCCAAGAATATAATATAGTTAAAAGTTTCTCACTTATAGTTTATGTTGCTAATTAATTTTTCAAACATTCATCAACCAAACATCCAAACATCATTAGCATCAACATAGTTGTGTTAAACATTTATAACTACTTGTAATGGCTTAAAGTTAGAGTTTTCACCAATATCCAAACCATTTCACTTCCTACCAACATTTAAACTAATCCACGCTTCATTAGCTACTTTGTACCTTTTGAACTTTAACAAAAAACTTATTCTTCCTTCCAACTGCTCGACCAAGGCTTGAGATGGAGGTTGACCGAAAGTATAAAGAAGAAGTCATGGAGTTTTGACCTTTAATTCTCAAAACCAGATCCAAAAAATTGATCATTCGCTCTCTGTTTTTGACCCTTTTACTCTAAAAGGTTGTGAACTATATAGCTGTTGAAAATTCTTTTCACTTGAATTTTAAAAAATAATTGCTTGATTTCGATTATTTTTCTAGAAGTTATAATGAAAATTAGAGAGGGTATTTTCGAATTCATAAAAATAAGGCCAGAAAATGCATTGTAAAAAAGTGAAATTTTAACTTGGTTAAATTCAAAACAAGAAGAACTACTAAGCATAAAAGTTGTAGCCACTGGAATTCTACATGGTTTGAAATAAAGAATTACTTTATTTTGATCAGTTTTAAAGGAGTTATACTCAATGTATTTTCGGCCTTCAAAATTGGGCCCGAAAATGACTCTGAAAGAAGTGAAATTTTGACATAGTAAATCTTATATTTTGAAGAAATGGTGTGAATAAAAATTATAGCCAACTCAATTCTCTTGAACTTGAGAAAAGGATTTCCATTATTTGGATTAATTCTAAGGAAGTTATGGCCGTGAGAATAAGATGTAAAATATGAAAAATATTGAGTTTGGTTTTGAGGTGAATTGATATCGATTTCACTTTGTATTTTTTGTATATATTTCGATATGATTTCTTTCTAATTTTTTCCTATGGTGTAGAAGCCATTAGAGTGGAAAGGAAGAAGATGAATAAGCTTAGTGTAACGACCCTCTATTTTGGACTATTCGCATCCGCACATGTCGGACTTGTATATTCCAAAATACCAAATTGTTAATTTAAATTTGGCAAAACTCAGATATACAGTAAATAAATAATCACAGAATCACATAAACAGAGTAATAATATGCAGTGGAAGCAAAAGATAGTAGTTCATGAAGCTACTATATATATAACAGAGTTAACAAGTTACAACAGAAGTCTTGAATACAATAGTCAAATACAAGAATCAGAATATATAACCGGAATCAACTGAATATCTGAAAGCTGGATAGATAGCTGGGCCTCCAAACGAATCTCCAACTCCAAAGGTGAGTCTCAAAAGCTGAACCACTCAGTCTGACCCGAGCGTAAAGAAAATACAAAACATCCGAGTCGGGATTAACATTCTTATATCAATAAATCCAACTCGAGTGAAACAACAACTGAAATACAAGTAACTCAAAGGACGATGGAATAACCATCCTCTAAGGATCCGTTAAACTATCTACAATGTAATAATATACGCTAAATAGATAATGTCTATTAGTAATATAAATATCAAAATAGTGTTAAGGCATTACCATTGTCCCCTCTAACACATTTTATATAAGCGTTACAGTCTATACAGCACTGTAAACACCACCGTAAACTATTGGGCTATCAGGGAGTACTCCATAGGTATAAAAAAATAAATTCGTAGTGGTCGCGTATATAGGGATATAAGTATGACAAGGCACATGAGGCAATACCCAAGGTAGTGAAACTACCGTTTGCCCAATCCGGAATGGTGAAAACGCATCGCCGCAACGATCGCAACACCGCGAAACAACACTCCCAAATTTACGAGGGTGCACCAATCAATAACAAGTAATGAGTAGTTTATGAAGAAGTGTGTTCGCTCGAGGTGGCTAACCCCATTTGGCCCGGCACGGCTCCTTTTTAGTCATTTCCAATTTGACACAAGTGTCAAGGCTATCCATTATCGTTCTATTTCTTCAGTCATCACATACATCATTCCAACCACTTCGTTCTAGATCACACTCCACGTATAGTTATTAAAGTGGTTTTCGGTTTAGACAGAGAGTATGTCAATAACCGATTCCGGTTTCTTTAATAACCTTCGTAATTATTACACCGATTTGTCGTTTAATAAATTTCAAAACCAAATCAATTTCAATTCCAATTAGAATTTATAAATCAACATTCATTCGTCTTTCTAAATCAATTTCCATAATTTACGTTTAAAACTTCCAAATTACCATTTCAAAATCTTATAATTCAATTTCAAATTTTATTCAAACAATTCAAATATTTATTCAAGTTCGTATATAAGTTTCATTCCATAATCATTTAAATAAATTCAATTTAACATTCACATCAATTTTAAATTCATCTATCAATTACATTCAATATTCGTTAAGTAAATTTAAAATTCAAAACAATTTCTATTAATTACCAATTCATTAAATCAATTACTTAAGTTCAATTTCATTATCAAAGCTTACAAATTTAATTAAATTGGATTCGACAAATCAAATTAATTAAATTACAAGTCTTACATTAATTTCAATAAATCACATTTCATTTCTTGTTAAGGAAATTCAATTTCACTTATAAATTTCAAAACTCAATTAATAAAGAAGCTAAATTTCACATATTCAAGAAGTTCAATTTCATTTATTAACTTACTTAAATAATTTTTCAAAACTTAATAAATAAAGAAACCCAATTTTATTTATTAACGAAGTTCAAGTTCACTTATTCAAACGTTCAATTTCTCTTATCAAAGAATTGAAATTTTATTTAATTATCAATTAATTCAATCTTATTCAATTATTAAATAATCTTAAAACTTAATTATTAAACAATTTCAAAACTTAATAATTTCAAACTAAATTATTAAATAATTTCCAACTTAATTATTAAATAATTTCAAACTTAATTATTAAAAGTTCCAAATTTAATTATTAGATAATAAATTTTTAAACACGTTCTTTCATCAATTACTACGTTAATATTTTGTTTCAAATTTTAAAAATTCACATTTCTTTTCATTAAAATTTTAAATTCCAATTCTATTTCAAAACCTTATTATTATTCAAATAAAATCTTTATTTTATTTTTAAATCCAATTATTGACCAATCGGGTTTTATTTAATTCTCTATTCTAGGTCAATGTTTAACTTAGGTATTTATCATTTCAACCCGATTTCATTAAATTCACAAATCAAAACATAGCAAAGGGAACTTGCAGTGTGATAACTGGGATGGTGTCAAAGTAAATAAACAAGCAATAGCAACCATCAATAACAATCCAATGATTTACTCAAATAGTCCCGAAATAATCATATTAATTTACAGTATTGTTTGTGCAAATTAATATAATTATTTCTAGAATCTACACTATCATTTCATGTAGATTAAAGATTATTACATTAATATTTATACAGTTCTTCACTTGTCATTCATTACTCAATTTCAAACTACATAAATTTATACAACGTACAGTCAATGGTTCGCGGTGTAGTTAACCATATTCTACGTGTCAATTAATTAAACAATTAGAAGGGGTCATATTTAACTAATCAAATTTAACATATAAATCCATTTTAAATTGTTAACTATCTTATATCAAATTCAATTGCTTACTATTTATCACGTCAACATAAACAATTTAACGTCTAATGTAACATCAACAATCAAGCAATTATCAGCCAAACAGTATTATCATTACATAAATAATTAACAAATAATGGTATTAGATGTCATAGGTGAACTTGTACATGTAATAGCATATGTAACAGTGTAAATAACCAACAGTAGCATATTTCAATTGTTGTTTCAATTGAAATCAAATTTAATAAATAAAAGAACATTAATCGTGAGTGATTGCTCATCTTTCGAGGCTAGAAATTCAACGATGGAATGAGTTACTAATCCAAGCGTAAATTCCCAGGCAAAGCTAGATTGGCCCTATTCGACGATCAAATCTGATAGATAAGAATAGACGGAGTCAAATCAAGACTGGATTGATGACGGAAATTGGTATCAGTGAATTTTTTTCTTTTTATAAATAACCATATAAATCAAGTCATATATAGTTCGAAATCATTATTTAAAATAAATTCATGTATTAAAGTCAAATATATATGTATATATACAAAATAAATTTTTAATTAATTCATAAATAGTTATGTATATGTATTAATAGGACTATTACACTATACGACTTTCATACAAAAAAAAATATCAAATTTTTACACAACCTGAAACATATATTCATTTCGACTAAAATAATATAAATATATAAACTGATAACTATATAAACAAATACAACATCACCACATAAATGCGGCAACCAGGAAGCTACAGCATCATACTATGCATAGTGTTATATTGTAAACTTAATTTTATATATAAATAAGTGTATATAAACATACCTTTAGAACCAAGCAGATTTGAATAAAATCCTCTAACAAACTTACAGTAGACTATCTATATATATCCATTTATATACCAAAGCAAAATATAACTTATTTATAACCGACAACAACCCAAGTAAGCTTATATATATATCAGACATTAAACAAAGACATGCCCAAACAACTATATAAATAAAACAAACAAGCCGTATATTATCATATACAGTTAACAACACCCACAATATAAAATTTATATACTATAGACATATAAATACAAGTTTATATAAAACAATATATATAGCTATGTTTGAAAACAATGAGAATGTGGCTACTCAACAAGCATAGATAGCAGTATACGTATACAAACCTATATATACAAAATATTTTTTTTTACTAACATGAATATCTAATTTCTTTCTTTTTGATGAAACATGACACGTATATAAAATAGCAGTACAACTTAATTACTTAAAATAATGTTATATGTATATATATATACTTAACCAAATATATATGCAAGCTTAGGAACTATGCAAAAGAAGAAAAGGAAAAACTATATGCAAATATACGTACTTTATGCTTTAAACTTGTACATGACCAAAAGCAGAGAGGGGGAAGTCAGCAAGATCGGCCGGCAGTGCACGAGTGGGAGGAAGTGTGACGCCCCACCTCTATACCCACGCTAGCCAAGAACACTCCGGAGTAGTGCTGTCAACTAGCACGGAGAATAAGGCTGTTGAGGAGCGACCATCCATGTAATTGCTTATCACACGGTGGCTATAAATAATCTTCGGAAACAAACATAGAAATAATCATATCACAAATCAGTCACAGATATCCATATCACAAAGGCGGAAGAAGATATGAATATATAACTAACACATGAAAGTGTACATCAGAGTAGTGGTCAGTAAGATCCACGATAATACAAAAGAATAGCAACACGTGCTATACAAAAGAATACAACTATGAGTCTATATCTCAAGTGTATACAACAAAAACTGCTAATCTAAACAGTTAGCCAAAAGTCAGAGTGATGAATCCCTGGGAAGAAGTCAAGCAGAAGCACCTGTAACATCTCGGTCTGACCCGAGTATTATTTAAGAAAATAATAAACGGATCAGTCTAGCTATAAATATCAGATGACATGATATAACATAAAATATATGGCATAAACATAAACATCCATAACGACATACCACTATAAGTATGTAAATAATGATCAACAGAAGATCAATCAATAAGAGATAATCAATATCACAAGAATCTTCTCAAAGATTCGAAGAGGGCATCATACCCTAAACTTGTACTCATAACAAGTCAATGACATAAATTCCAGAAATCAACACGAGAAATCCAGAAATCATAAAAAGGGAAAGAGGCCTATCACATGATGGTCCGAAGACCAAGGGGAGCTACCCCGCATGTGTGAATGGAATCACACAGATTGAGGTCAAGACTAACCAAAAAGCAGAAAGGTATGTGTGAATGGAATCACACAAGTGGTGTCTAGTCTAACCTTGCAATGAAAGAGACATCGCGCAATTGCTAGTCTAATTCATAAAGCGATCATCAAGATCAACGAGAAGTGTCAATTACACTAAGCTAGTAAATATAGAAGTTTAGCTTCATGTCCCATAACCACTTGCTTAACTTAAATATTTACGAACAAACTGTAAATCTTCACTAATAAAATTGTCACAAGAGGTTCAATCGAACAAGTCCAAGAATTAACCGACGAAGTGAACGCAAGCGTTTCATACCACTTGTTTTACTAAGTCGTTTAATTAGATTTCTCATCCGAGTGAGGTAAAGGCTTGTATATACTAATAGATTGGAAAACGGTTTAAGAAAAGAGCTTTGTTATTAAAAAATAGAGTTGAAATTGTTTGTTAAAAGAGTTTTGATATTTACTACTAGTATTGAAACCTTTATATTATAAAGTGACAAGACACATAAGCAAGTGTAGAAACAATCAGTCACAAAGATCGCATACGGAGATGCGAATAAAATCCAAGGAAATCAGCTCAATGTTTTTCAGATAAGATCCCCTACGGAGGGGGGTCCAGGGGGGGTGGAAACCCCCCAAGGTGGGGGTGCGGGGGCAACGCCACCGCTTACGGGGTTCGACCTGCCCGGTCAGGTCACGGGGGTCCAGGGGGCAGCGCCCCGACCAAAACGGTACGACCTAGTGAAGACAAAATGAGGTCTAACGACCTAAAGGGATAGGGTCGAGCGACCTAAAGGTGTTCGCGACCTATCGATGACTCGCGACTTAAGGAAGAGGGGGTGAGCGACCTATGGTCATAAACGAGACCGAGCGACCTAAGGGAATAAGGGCCGAGCGACCTAGCATTCGAACGACCTAAAAGAGGCGTGGCCTAAAGGAGACGCGACCTAAAAGAGGCGCGACCTAAAGGAGACGCGACCTAAAAGAACATAAGGTCAAACGACCTAACTGTATTGGGTCACGCGACCTAAAGAGAGGCGGCCTAGCGACCTAGAGTGCACACGTCCAAAAGTGGGAACGACCTATCGAGGTAAGGTCCAACGACCTACGACCTAAACAAATAGGCCAAGCGACCTATAGGGTTAACGGTCTAACGACCTAACAGTTATGGGGTCACGCGACCTAACTAAGCACGCGACCTAGTGGGTAAGGGAGTCGAGCGACCTAACTGCATCCAGTGACGAGCGACCTAATGGAGTCAAGTAGCGAGCGACTTAACTAGTTAACGACTCAAGGGGGTCAACGACCTAAACCCAAACACACGAAAAGTGGCCAGAACGACCTAGGGGTTAACTCACATGCGACCTACGACCTAAGGCCCATGCGACCTACGACCTAACTCCGATACGAGCTAATAAGGCCAGAACGACCTAGGAGCAGAAAATCCACCAAAACGCTAAAAATCGGAGTTTTTCGCCAACCTAATCCAAACCAAATGCAAATATACATGCAAACACGATAGGGATTCATTCCCAACAGTCCAATATTGATATAGACTAGATTTGTGAGATAAAAATCTCACCTTTGCACTAAAGTTTATGAAGATGAAGCTTGAAAGCAAGGAGAAGCAATCCAAAGCTTGAATCCAATATCTTCTACTTGAATTTGGAGTTGAATGTTGGATTTGCAATTGAATTTGTGCTTGGAGTTTTAATTTCCCATTCCCTCCACCATTAATGCCAAAGCTTGATTAGTTAGGAAATTTATGAAGAGTGAGGAGAAGAGGGTTGGAACTTGGGCTTAATAGGCTAAACTAACCCAAAGTCCAAAGCGGGAAAAGTTAGTGAAATTTCACTAACTCCAAACCTATCGATGTTTATGCTTAAAAAGTTGTAAACGACATTTCGAACTCAATGGAAGTGGTCTCGAGTCCTAATTTGACCGTTTGCAAAAAGTAGCTTTTCGGACCAAAATCCGATTAACGAGTTAATATTTAAATAAAATATTTAAATACAAACTCGATAAATATGCGGGTTGTTACAGACTCCCCTCCTTAAAGAAATTGCGTCCTCGCAATATATATAAGATGGAAATAAAAAGTAACAACCATAAAAGCATATTAACACAAGAGGAATTTTGAAATAAGAAGTTCACCTCTAGGAGAAGGAGTAAGCAAGTCCGGATGTGTACGCTCGATGAATTCTCTGGATTCGCAAGAACAATCCTTAGGATTTGAGGACCATTGAACCTTCACAAGCGGAACATCTTTATTTCGAAGTCGTTTAACCTCAGAAGCTATAAATCGAATAGGATGCTGCTCATAAGTTAAATTCGGCGAAACTTCAATTTCTTCCACAACAGCAGGCTCAAGAATAGAATCGGAATCCCGAAGGCATTTCCGTAATTAAGAAACGTGAAATAGATCATGCATAGTAGAAAACTGAGCCGGCAATGCAAGGCGATAAGCCATGGAACCAATACGTTCAGTGATAGGAAATGGCCCAATATATCGAGGCGCTAACTTCCCCGATCGACTGAAACGTACAACACCCTTCATAGGTGAAACACGAATAAAAACAGGATCCCCAACAGAAAATTCTAATTTCCTTCTTCGATTATCGGCATAGGATTTTTGTCTACTCTGGGCTTCTTTCATCCTATGTCGAATAAGTTCAATTTTTTCCGTGGAATCACGAATAAAGTCTGGACCTAAAACCAGCTTCTCACCGGCCTCAAGCCAACAAGAAGGAGATCGGCATGGCCTTCCGTAGAGTGCCTCGAAAGGTGCCATACCAATACTAGATTGGAAGCTATTATTATAGGAAAATTCAACAAGTGAAATATGATCTTCCCAACTTCCACCAAAATCAAGCACACAAGCACGAAGAAGATCTTCAAGAGTTTGATTCACACGCTCGGTTTGTCCATCGGACTGGGGGTGATAAGCGGTGCTAAAATTAAGCTTCGTTCCTAAAGCTTTTTGAAGACTCTTCCAAAATCCACTAGTAAACAATGGATCACGATCGCTAACAATAGAAGTAGGAACTCCATGCAATTTTACAATTTCCTTGACAAATAGTTTGGCCAAAAGAGGAACGGTTCGGTTAGACCGAACCGGAATAAAATGGGCGGATTTAGTAAGTCTATCAACAATCACCCATAAGCTATCATGACCCGAACGAGAACGGGGAAGGCCATCTATAAAGTCCATGGAAATTTGATCCCACTTCCAAATTGGAATTTCTAAAGGTTGCAATAACCCACCAGGCTTTTGATGTTCGGCCTTGACAAGTTGGCAAGTCATGCAACACTTAACAAAGTTAGCAATATCAGATTTCATTCCCTCCCAATAATAAAGTCGCTTCATATCAGCGTACATTTTACTACTACCAGGATGAATGGTGAATTTAGAACGATGGGAATCTTCTAAAATATCTTTACGAAGATCTCCAATATTTGGTACGATAAGTCTACCAAATTTTCGAATGCCGCCACGAGAATCAATATCAAAGTCTTTCAAACCTTCAATATCAATTTTATCCTTAACATTTTTGCCAAGAAGAGCCAATTCAGAATCTAGCCCTTGAGCTTCAAGAATGCGGTCTAAAAGAGAAGGATGAGCCTCAAGGCTACATAAAACAAGCGATGAGCATAAATCGGATACGCGCTCTCGAATCTCACAAGTGGATAAGATCTCGAGATCGTTCCATTCGGATATCATCATAGAAACAACTGCTTGTTGCTTACGGCTAAGAGTATCGGCGACACGATTACCCTTACCGGGGGTATAAAGAATATCAAGATCATAAGGTGCAAGGAACTCGAGCCAACTCTGTTGACGTAAATTAAGTTCTTTTTGAGAAAATAAATATTTCAAAGACTTATGATCCGTGTAAAGAATAAATTTCTCTCCCAATAGATAATGACGCCACATTCGAAGGGCGAAAACAATAGCCGCGAGCTCTAGATCATGTGTGGCATATCTAGTCTCGGCCGGCTTCAATTGCCTAGAAGCATAAGCAACAGCACGTTCTTTTTGCATAAGAACGACACCCAAACCAACGTGACTAGCATCGGTATAAACAACAAAATCTTGATTCCCCTCGGGAATCACAAGAATAGGAGCATCGGAAAGGAGTTCTTTCAATTTCTGAAAAGAGGCTTCACATTTGTCCGACCAAATGTATTTAACTCCCTTCTTAGTCAAGCCAGTAAGAGGCACGACAATCTTAGAAAAGTCTTTAATAAAACGGCGGTAATAGCCCGCCAATCCGAGAAAACTACGAATCTCTGTCACACTCTCCGGTCTCTTCCAATCTTGAATCGCTTCGATCTTTGAAGGATCCACGGATATCCCGGATTCGGAAATAATATGACCGAGAAACTTCACACGAGATTGCCAAAAGTGGCATTTAGAAAATTTCGCCTTTAATTGATTACTCCTAAGTGTTTCCAATACAATCCTAAGATGTTTCTCATGTTCCTCCTCGGTTTTTGAATACACTAGAATATCATCAATGAATATGAGAACAAACCGATCGAGGAAATCTTTGAAAACTCGATTCATGAGGTCAACGAAATAAGCTGGAGCATTCGTTAACCCAAATGGCATAACAAGCCATTCATAAGATCCATATCGAGTACGGAATGATGTCAAAGGAATGCTATCCTCAGCGATACGAAGCTGATGGAAACCGGTAGCCAAGTCCAATTGTGAAATGTCCTTAGCACCACTAAGCTGATCGAATAGATCATCAATCCGAGGTAAAGGTTATTTATTTTTAATATTAAGATCGTTAAGCTTGCGATAATCAACGCAGAGCCTCAGAGTACCATCGGATTTCTTTACGAAAATAGCCGAAGCTCCCCAAGGCGAGGAACTAGAGCGAATAAATTGCCTCGTCTCCAACTCAGATAATTGTTTACGCATCTCCTCATTTTCCTTATTGGACATGCGATAAGGAGGACGAGTAATAGGTTGAGCTCCAGAAACAAGATTAATTCTGAACTCAATTGCTCGTTTAGGTGGCAAACCTAAAACGGGCTCGAATATGTCGGAAAATTCACGAACAACATGAATACGAGAAATAATATCATCTTCATCATCATCATCGTTATCACAAGGATTTAAAGAATATAAAGATGCCACCAAACAGGATTCTGAATCTTTAAGATTAACAGAAATCTGATTAACAGATAGTGGATGACGGAGATGAATAGCCCGTTCAGGACATAGGATATGGGCTTGATAACGGTTAAGCCAATCCATTCCCAAAATTATTCCAAAGCCTAAGTAACGCATGACATGCAAATCGGCTAGGAAAGAAAGATCGCAAAAAATAATCTCCACATCTTTACAAAGCAAACTAAGAGTTGCGGATCCACCAACAGGATTCGCAATTTTTAAAGAAGTCATCAATGCAGTAACACTTAAGGAAAAAGTGTCTACCAGTTCCTTTGATATAAAAGAATGGGATGCACCCGTATCAAAGAGAACTCTAATAGGTTGATCATGAAATAAAATAATACCATCAAGAACGGGATGAGAAATACCTTGGCCACGAGATGTATTGCCAGGGGCTTGAGCCACATTTAACTTTCCCTCATTCCTGCTTTTACGTTTGAGGCATTGATGTATAAAGTGATCTGGGCTCTTACAATAGCGACAAGATTTGGGCTTAGAGCACTTATTCGCATAATGATCCCCAGACCCACAGTTGAAGCAACTCGCACCACTAGGAGAAGGAGACTTTGCCGCAGGGGTTGCCTGCTTACCCTTTTTGTTGGGATAAGGACCCTTGAATTTGTTTGGCCTCTTCTTTTTGTTGAAGTTTGGTTTAGCGCCTTCCACTTCAACATCACTCTCTCTATTAGCCTCTTCAAGACGAAGAGCGATATCGACGAGTTGATCAAATGCGACTTCTAGTTTCAGGAGCAGTGGCTTCTTAAGATTCTTATTTAAGCCATAAACGAACCTCTGGTTCTTCTTCAATGGGGTGTTGATGTATTCAACCCCATATTTGGAAAGCGACTCGAAGGCTGCGACGTAATCAGTCACAGAGGATTGACCTTGAACAAGGTCTATAAAACGTCGAGCCAAGGTTACTTTCCCAGCTTCTGGTACAAACTTTAACTCGAAGCGTCCCTAAAATTGCTCCCAGGTGAGATCCGCTTCATTAATTTCTGAAATAAGGAGTTCGTACCAGTCCAATGCTCTCTCCTGGAGCATGCTGGAAGCCACCTGAACGCGGTGGAGATCGATAAGGTTCATGCGAGAGAAGATTCGATCACATGATTTTAACCAAGCCTGGACCTCGATGATATTTTCCGAACCTTTGAAGGGCTTCCCACCCAAGTTGGTGTAATCGCTGCACAAGTGTGTAAATCCCGACTTTGGGTGAGTGGGTTCTGGGTTAGCTCCAGCTGCTTGAGCATTAGTTACTAAATCAAGAAGCTGTTGAGCAGTCATAAAAACTCCATCCGGAGGAGCAGCACCAGATGATCCAGTTCTGGGACGGCCTGGTCTAGACATTCTCTTCCTTAAAGAAAGAAAGAAGAGAAGGAAGAAGGTTATTCACCAATGAACACCAAGCAATCTTGATAGATAAAACAAGGAATCATAAAGGAAATAGGATGAATCGGTACGAAGACTCGAATTAATCCTATGGCATGACTCCTAAGATAGACTTAGGACGATGATCCTTGTTAAGTTATTCTACATTGTTTCGAAGTTTGGCTCTGATACCAAGCTGTGACGCCCCACCTCTATACCCACGCTAGCCAAGAACACTCCGGAGTAGTGCTGTCAACTAGCACGGAGAATAAGGCTGTTGAGGAGCGGCCATCCATGTAATTGCTTATCACACGGTGGCTATAAATAATCTTCGGAAACAAACATAGAAATAATCATATCACAAATCAGTCACAGATATCCATATCACAAAGGCGGAAGAAGATATGAATATATAACTAACACATGAAAGTGTACATCAGAGTAGTGGTCAGTAAGATCCACGATAATACAAAAGAATAGCAACACGTGCTATACAAAAGAATACAACTATGAGTCTATATCTCAAGTGTATACAACAAAAACTGCTAATCTAAACAGTTAGCCAAAAGTCAGAGTGATGAATCCCTGGGAAGAAGTCAAGCAGAAGCACCTGTAACATCTCGGTCTGACCCGAGTATTATTTAAGAAAATAATAAACGGATCAGTCTAGCTATAAATATCAGATGACATGATATAACATAAAAGATATGGCATAAACATAAACATCCATAACGACATACCACTATAAGTATGTAAATAATGATCAACAGAAGATCAATCAATAAGAGATAATCAATATCACAAGAATCTTCTCAAAGATTCGAAGAGGGCATCATACCCTAAACTTGTACTCATAACAAGTCAATGACATAAATTCCAGAAATCAACACGAGAAATCCAGAAATCATAAAAAGGGAAAGAGGCCTATCACATGACGGTCCGAAGACCAAGGGGAGCTACCCCGCATGTGTGAATGGAATCACACAGATTGAGGTCAAGACTAACCAAAAAGCAGAAAGGTATGTGTGAATGGAATCACACAAGTGGTGTCTAGTCTAACCTTGCAATGAAAGAGACATCGCGCAATTGCTAGTCTAATTCATAAAGCGATCATCAAGATCAACGAGAAGTGTCAATTACACTAAGCTAGTAAATATAGAAGTTTAGCTTCATGTCCCATAACCACTTGCTTAACTTAAATATTTACGAACAAACTGTAAATCTTCACTAATAAAATTGTCACAAGAGGTTCAATCGAACAAGTCCAAGAATTAACCGACGAAGTGAACGCAAGCGTTTCATACCACTTGTTTTACTAAGTCGTTTAATTAGATTTCTCATCCGAGTGAGGTAAAGGCTTGTATATACTAATAGATTGGAAAACGGTTTAAGAAAAGAGCTTTGTTATTAAAAATAGAGTTGAAATTGTTTGTTAAAAGAGTTTTGATATTTACTACTAGTATTGAAACCTTTATATTATAAAGTGACAAGACACATAAGCAAGTGTAGAAACAATCAGTCACAAAGATCGCATACGGAGATGCGAATAAAATCCAAGGAAATCAGCTCAATGTTTTTCAGATAAGATCCCCTACGGAGGGGGGGTCCAGGGGGGGTGGCAACCCCCCAAGGTGGGGGTGCAGGGGCAACGCCACCGCTTACGTGGTTCGACCTGCCCGGTCAGGTCACGGGGGTCCAGGGGGAAGCGCCCCGACCAAAACGGTACGACCTAGTGAAGACAAAATGAGGTCTAACGACCTAAAGGGATAGGGTCGAGCGACCTAAAGGTGTTCGCGACCTAACGATGACTCGCGACTTAAGGAAGAGGGGGTGAGCGACCTATGGTCATAAACGAGACCGAGCGACCTAAGGGAATAAGGGCCGAGCGACCTAGCATTCGAACGACCTAAAAGAGGCATGGCCTAAAGGAGACGCGACCTAAAAGAGGCGCGACCTAAAGGAGACGCGACCTAAAAGAACATAAGGTCAAACGACCTAACTGTATTGGGTCACGCGACCTAAAGAGAGGCGGCCTAGCGACCTAGAGTGCACACGTCCAAAAGTGGGAACGACCTATCGAGGTAAGGTCCAACGACCTACGACCTAAACAAATAGGCCAAGCGACCTATAGGGTTAACGGTCTAACGACCTAACAGTTATGGGGTCACGCGACCTAACTAAGTACGCGACCTAGTGGGTAAGGGAGTCGAGCGACCTAACTGCATCCAGTGACGAGCGACCTAATGGAGTCAAGTAGCGAGCGACTTAACTAGTTAACGACTCAAGGGGGTCAACGACCTAAAGGTCCAACGACCTAAACCCAAACACACGAAAAGTGGCCAGAACGACCTAGGGGTTAACTCACATGCGACCTACGACCTAAGGCCCATGCGACCTACGACCTAACTCCGATACGAGCTAATAAGGCCAGAACGACCTAGGAGCAGAAAATCCACCAAAACGCTAAAAATCGGAGTTTTTCGCCAACCTAATCCAAACCAAATGCAAATATACATGCAAACACGATAGGGATTCATTCCCAACAGTCCAATATTGATATAGACTAGATTTGTGAGATAAAAATCTCACCTTTGCACTAAAGTTTATGAAGATGAAGCTTGAAAGCAAGGAGAAGCAATCCAAAGCTTGAATCCAATATCTTCTACTTGAATTTGGAGTTGAATGTTGGATTTGCAATTGAATTTGTGCTTGGAGTTTTAATTTCCCATTCCCTCCACCATTAATGCCAAAGCTTGATTAGTTAGGAAATTTATGAAGAGTGAGGAGAAGAGGGTTGGAACTTGGGCTTAATAGGCTAAACTAACCCAAAGTCCAAAGCGGGAAAAGTTAGTGAAATTTCACTAACTCCAAACCTATCAATGTTTATGCTTAAAAAGTTGTAAACGACATTTCGAACTCAATGGAAGTGGTCTCGAGTCCTAATTTGACCGTTTGCAAAAAGTAGCTTTTCGGACCAAAATCCGATTATAGAGTTAATATTTAAATAAAATATTTAAATACAAACTCGATAAATATGCGGGTTGTTACAGGAAGGATCGGCTGAGATGTATGGCCATGGTGGTTGTGGAGGAGAGGCTTTCAACTGTGCTTGAGGGGGGAATGAGCTCAGGTATGCCCAGGCGAGGGAAGGCATGTTAGTGATGGCTTGTGCGTAGATGGCGAGCTACTGCACTCGGCAGTGTCAGGGCGGAGGCGAAGTGGGATCCACTGGTCAGGGGAAAAGTCACGGCTGCTTGTTGTTAGGTGCGGGTAAGGGAGCAAGGCTGTCGAGCCTTGGACTGTCAGGAAGTGCGGCTGTGAAGGCTGCGAGGCGGGGTGAGACAAGGTGGCAGTCGATGTTGTGGGAGTAGGCAGAGGAGCTACGGCCTTTGACTTTGGTGGAGGAGATGTGGCTGTTTCGGCCATTGCAGAGGGCGGAGGGAGAGTGGTTCATGGGTTTAGATAAGCTACAGGGCCAAAGACAAGTATTGCATGCATATTTTAGCTTGTCAGAGACCATCCACTTGAAATTTGCATGGGATAATTCTAATTTATGTATGCGCAACCTGAAAGTTGGAATGATGCATGAGAGCACCTGGTTTTATTATTATATCAACTGATTGATGGGGATACGAAAAATATACAGAGGAGAAGAAGGAGAGGAACAAATAGATATTATAAATGAAACCATGGAAATATAAAAAAGTTAAACCACTGAGTTCAAGAAATATTTATGGCAAGTGACTGGTAGCTTTTGGATTTCTTTTCACGGTGGAAAATAGACGTACACAAGGAAACCGACATTTAAAACGAATACCGAACAGATAACTGTTTTGCAGATTTCACTATGTACCGGATGCCGAATCTAACAATTTATTATACCGTAGAGATCAGCATGACGAGACGATCACAACGTTATGCAGATATTTGTGGTACGATTTAATTATAAAAATCCAATTTTTTTACTAGCGGAAAATGTAACAAAAATGCAAGAAAATAAGATCGACGGAGCTAAAGAAGTCCGAATTTGGAAAAACGAAAAATAAAGTTTTTCTCAGAAGATGGTTTAGAATTTTTCTATGTAAAAATATTTAGGTTCCGAAAACATTTTATTTTCATCGCTTTTTAACTGATTAAATTGAAGTAAATTTGCGCACGAAATAAACTTTCATATTTTCGGACGAAAATTTACAGGTTGCTATGTTTAACTAGACGCATTCCAAATATCAAATTTATATTTTAAAATTTTATCGTTTAAAATTTCAATTAATAATATTACCTAAACCGGTTAAATCTGCGGGTTGTTACACTCTCTCTCACTCAAAACTTTTCGTCCCCGAAAAGGAAGGAGGTAGGAGAATAGAAACAACCAGAAGAGAATAAACTTGAATTACAAAATAAAACAATTAATTTAAACCATATAAATTTTGATTTAAATAAATTTATATTCAACAATTTGTTTTTAAATTCAAGATTTTCATTAAATTGATGTGATTTCACATTTATTAATGTTAGGTACAAAGTTTCCTTTCAAATGAAATTCAATTAAATTCAACTAATTCAAGATACTCCTTTAAGTTGATTTAATTCAATTTATTAGCTTTCAAAACAAATTTTTCTTCTATTAATCACACCTATTATTTAACATATTATTCTATTTATCTCCATAAACATTTTATAATTAAAATTTAAGTGAATAACATTTATTTTACACACTCACATTTTATTTGTAAAGATAATTATATTGTATATTATCCAATTTTCTTAAATTAACAATTTCAAAGATCATAAATTTGAATAGTCATTTATTACCATCATAATTTATTCGACAAATTTAATTTTTTTTATTCCAAATTATTATTATTAAATTTATTCCACCTAATATATCTTATCAAATATATATTAAGTATATTTACATTTATTATAACTACTCAAATTTATTTAAAAATTACTTTGATACCATTTTCTACTGTATAATATTCAACTACATAGTTAACTTTTGAAAATTTAGGTAAGTTATATATAATGCAATTTGAGAATTATCCAAATAAATTTTTTACAATTCGATTATTTCAAGCTACGTATTTAGTCAAAAATTTTGGCTTGACAGAAAATCATCCTTAAATCAAAAATTTTAGAATTAATTTCCAATAAATTCCAAACCATCTTATAGATAAATATACATATACTATATATATATATATATATATATATATCAAATCAAATTTACAATCATATATTAATATATATAATATATTATAAATCAGGTCATTCTTAAGAAGTTCAAATCAAGTTTATTTTCCAAACAAAAGAGTAGCAAATCTACTGAATGGTCCCTCTACTTCGAAACTCGAAAATGAATGTTAATGATGCGGCTGCCATCACCGAAATTATTTTCCAGCGACAAAAGAGAAGAGCTCTAATTTAATCATTTAAAATTCTTTGAAAACCATTTCCATTCGAAAATATTTTAAATAATATACATTTTAAACTTTAAAACCATAATTCGAAATTATCGGAAATTAAATTCGCAAATTCTAATTTAAATTCACTTCAAATTCCAAATCGAATTATACCCAAGTTTATAAATTCATTTATCTATATTGCAATAGTCAATGGTTTACAAACAATAAATGGAAATCAAACATTATCATTTCAACAATCAATTTATTAACAGTTTAGTTAAAAAAATTCATACTTATAAAATATAATCATGCGAACTTTATTTTATTTACCAAGTTTGAAAACAACATTGTGTCAATTTGCTCTGTTCAAGCGTTTTGGAAATCCTATCGATAATGTTGATCAGACGAATCGATTGAAAACCCAAATCAACATAAACAACTCAAACAACACGGTATATAAAACATTTAAATATTAGTTTACAAATACATTTCTTCGCTCGACGATACATGAATGAATTTTCAAAGCAAGGACAGAGATTCAAATTTGATGGACTCAAATCAAAGAGAATATTGATTCGACGATAGGTTCGAAGCAAAGATAAGATAATTCAATTACCGGAATAGGGAGATGGGTAAGCTAATTTAATTCACGTGCAAACTTAACCGGGTTGACCGTGACTACAAGAATAAGATCGATGCTGAATTTCCGAGGCAAATCGACATTCGATATCAAGAAATAGAATTCAGGTATAGCAGAGAATAGATAGCATCGTAAACCGAGGATACATAAATCTCCGGTATACAATGCCTATCGTAAAGGAGTTTCACCCCTTTACAATTATTCGAAGTTTGGCGAGACCGCCGAATCGTTATAAGGGTCATTCGAAGTGGAGTTATGGGATACTCCAGAATTGAAAGAAGACGAATAGTGAGGGACACGAATGAATTTTGGAACCGTAGGGAATGTTTCAAAAATTCAAAGGAATCGAGTCAGAAGGAAGAGATTGAAACTCGAATGAGAGTAATTATGTAAATACATTTACCCTATATGCTAAATTTTGCCTAGAGCAACCAAAAGCTATGATACCAACTGTAACGACCCGCTATTTTGGACTATTCGCATCCGCACATGTCGGACTTGTATAATCCAAAATACCGAATTGTTAGTTTAATTTGGCAAAACTCAGATATACAGTAAATAAATAATCACAGAATCACAGATACAGAGTAATAATATGCAGCGGAAGCAAAAGATAGTAGTTCATGAAGCTATTATATATATAACAGAGTTAACAAGTTACAACAGAAGTCTTGAATACAATAGTCGAATACAAGAATCAGAATATATAACTGGAATCAACTAAATATCTGAAAGCTGGATAGACGGCTGGGCCTCCAGGCGAATCTCCAACTCCAAAGGTGAGTCTCAAAAGCTGAACCACTCAGTCTGACCCGAGCGTAAAGAAAATACAAAATACTCGAGTTAGGATTAACATTCTAATATCGATAAATTTAACTCAAGTGAAATAACAACTGAAATACAAGTAACTCAAAGGACGATGGAATAACCATCCTCTAAGGATCTGTTAAACCATCTACTGTGTAGTAATATATGCTAAATAGATAATGTCTATCAGTAATATAAATATCAAAATAGCATTAAGGCATTACCATTATCCCCCTTAACACATTTTATACAAGTCTTATAGTCTATACAGCACTGTAAACTCTACCGTAAACTAGTGGGCTATCAGGGAGTACTCCATAGGTATAACGCAAAACAAATTCGTAGTGGTCGCGTATATAGGGATACAAGTATGACAAGGCACATGAGGCAATACACAAGGTAGTGAAACTACCGTTTGCCTGATCCGGACTGGTGAAAACGCATCGTCACAACGATCGCAACATCGCGAAACAACACTCCAAAATTTACGAGGGTGCACCAATCAGTAACAAGTAATGAGTAGTTTACGAAGAAGTGTGTTCGCTCGAGGTAGCTAACCCAATTTGGCCCGGCACGGCTCCTGTTTTAGTCATTTCCAATTTGACACAAGTGTCAAGGCTATCCATTATCGTTCTCTTTCTTCAATCATCACGTACATCATTCCAACCACTTCATTCTGGATCACACTCCGCGTATAGTTATTAAAATGGTTTTCGGTTTAGACAGAGAGTATGTCCATAACCGATTCCGATTTCTTTAATAACCTTCGTAATTATTACACGGATTGGTCGTTTAATAAATTTCAAAACCAAATCAATTTCATTTCCAATTAGAATTTATAAATCAACATTCATTCGTCTTTCTAAATCAATTTCCATAATTTACGTTTAAAACTTCCAAATTACCATTTCAAAATCTTATAATTCAATTTCAAATTTTATTCAAACAATTCAAATATTTATTCAAGTTCGTATATAAGTTTCATTCCATAATCATTTAAATAAATTCAATTTAACATTCACATCAATTTTAAATTCATCTATCAATTACATTCAATATTCGTTAAGTAAATTTAAAATTCAAAACAATTTCTATTAATTACCAATTCATTAAATCAATTACTTAAGTTCAATTTCATTATCAAAGCTTACAAATTTAATTAAATTGGATTTGACAAATCAAATTCATTAAATTACAAGTCTTACATTAATTTCAATAAATCACATATCAGTTCTTGTTAAGGAAATTCAATTTCACTTATAAATTTCAAAACTCAATTAATAAAGAAGCTAAATTTCACATATTCAAAAAGTTCAATTTCATTTATTAACTTACTTAAATAATTTTCCAAAACTTAATAAATAAAGAAACCCAATTTTATTTATTAACGAAGTTCAAGTTCACTTATTCAAAAGTTCAATTTCTCTTATCAAAGAATTCAAATTTTATTTAATTATCAATTAATTCAATCTTATTCAATTATTAAATAATCTCCAAACTTAATTATTAAATAATTTCAAAACTTAATAATTTCAAACTAAATTATTAAATAATTTCCAACTTAATTATTAAATAATTTCAAACTTAATTATTAAAAATTCCAAATTTAATTATTAGATATTAAATTTTTAAACGCGTTCTTTCATCAATTACTACGTTAATATTTTGTTTCAAATTTTAAATATTCACATTTCTTTTCATTAAAATTTTAATTCCAATTCTATTTCAAAACCTTATTATTATTCAGATAAAATCTTTATTTTATTTTTAAATTCAATTATTGACCAGTCGGGTTTATTTAATTCTCTATTCTAGGTCAAAGTGTAATTTGGGTATTTATCATTTCAACCCGATTCCATTAAATTCACAAATCAAAACATAGCAAAGGGAACTTGTAGTGTGATAACTGAGATGGTGCCAAAGTAAATAAACAAGCAATAGCAACCATCAATAATAATCCAATGATTTATTCAAATAATCCCGAAATAATCGTATTAATTTACATTGTTGTTTGTGAAAATTAATATAATTATTTCTAGAATCTACACTATCATTTCATGTAGATTAAAGATTGTTACATTAATATTTATACAGTTTTTCACTTGTCATTCGTCATTCATTACTCAATTTTATACTACATAAATTTATACAACATATATTCAATGGTTCACGGTGTAGTTAACCAAATTCTACGTGTCAATTAATTTAACAATTAGAAGGGGTCATATTTAACTAATCAAATTTAACATATAAATCCATTTTAAATTGTTAACTATCTTATATAAAATTCAATTGCTTACTATTTATCATGTCAACATAAACAATTTAACATCTAATGTAAACATCAACAATCAGTCAATTATCAGCCAAACAGTATTATCATTACATGAATAATTAACAGATAATGGCGTCAGATGTCACAGGTGAACTGGTACAGGTAATAGCATATGTAACAGTGTAAATAACCAACAGTGGCATATTTCAATTGTCGTTTCAATTGAAATCAAATTTAATAAATAAAAGAACATTAATCGTGAGTGATTGCTCACCTTTCGAGGCTAGAAATTCAACGATGGAACAAGTTACTAAACCAAGCATAAATTCCCAAGCAAAGCTAGATTGGCACGATTCGACGACCAAAGCTGATAGATAAGAATAGACGGAGTCAAATCTAGACTGGATTGATGATGGAAATTGGCATCAGTGAATTTTTTTATATAAATAACCATATAAATCAAATCATATATAGTTCGAAATTATTATTTAAAATAAATTCATATATTAAAGTCAAATATATATATATATACAAAATAAAATTTTAATTAATTCATTAACAGTTATATATATGTATTAATAGGACTATTACACAATACGACTTACATACAAAAAAAAATATCAAATTTTTACACAACCTGGAAAATATATACATTTCGACTAAAATAATATAAATATATAAACTGATAAATATATAAACAAATACAACATCACCACATATATGCGGCAACCAGGAAGCTACAACATCATACTATGCATAGTATTATATTGTAAACTTAATTTTATATATAAATAAGTGTATATAAACATACCTTTAAAACCAAACAGATTTGAATAAAATGCTCTAACAAACTTACACTAGACTATCTATATATATATCCATTTATATACCAAAGCAAAATATAACTTATTTATAACCGACAACAACCCAAATTAAGCTTATATATGTATATCAGACATTAAACAAAGATATGCCCAAACAACTATATACATAAAACAAACAAGCCGTATAGTATCATATACAGTTAACAACACCCACAATATAAAATTTATATACTATACATATATAAGTACAAGTTTATATAAAACAATATATATATATATAGCTATGTTTGAAAACAATGAGAATGTGGCTACTCAACAAGCATAGACAGCAGTATACGTATACAAACTATATGTACAAAATAATTTTGTTTACTAATGAATATCTAATTTCTTTCTTTTTGATGAAACATGACACGTATATAAAATAGCAGTACAACTTAATTACTTAAAAAAATGTTATATGTATATATATATACACTTAACAAAATATATATGCAAGCTTAGGAACCGTGCAAAAGAAGAAAAGGAAAAAATATATGCAAATATACGTACTTTATGCTTTAAACTTGTACATGACCAAAAGTAGAGAGGGGGAAGTCAGCAAGATCGGCCGGCAGTGCACGAGTGGGAGGAAGGATCGGCTGAGATGTATGGCCATGGTGGTTGCGGAGGAGAGGCTTTCAACTGTGCTTGAGGGGGAATGAGCTCGGCTATGCCTAGGTGAGGGAAGGCATGTTAGTGAAGGGTTGTGCGCGGATGGTGAGCTGCTGCACTCGGCAGTGTCAGGGCGGAGGCGAAGTGGGGTCCACTGGTCAGGGGAAAAGTCACGGCTGCTTGTTGTTAGGTGCGGGTAAGGGAGCAAGGCTGTCGAGCCTTGGACTGTCAGGAAGTGCGGCTGTGAAGGCTGCGAGGCGGGGTGAGACAAGGTGGTGGTCGATGTTGTGGGAGTAGGTAGAGCAGCTTCGGCCTTTGACTTTGGTAGAGGAGATGTGGCTGTTTCGGCCATTGTAGAGGGCGGAGGGAGGAGTGGTTATGGGTTTAGATAAGCTACAGGGCCAAAGACAAGTATTGCGTGCATGTTTTAGCTTGTCAGAGACCATCCACTTGAAATTTGCACAGGATAATTATAATTTATGTATACGCAACCTGAAAGTTGGAATGATGCATGAGAGCATCTGGTTTATTATTATATAACCTGATTGATGGGGAAACGAAAAATATACGGAGGAGAAGAAGGAGAGGAACAGATAGATATTATAAATGAAACCATGGGAATATAAAAAAGTTAAACCACTGAGTTCAAGAAATATTTATGGTAAGTGACTGGTAGCTTTTGAATTTCTTTTCACGGTGGAAAATAAACGTACACAAGGAAACCAACAGCTAAAACGAATACCGAACAGATAACTGTTTTGCAGATTTCACTATGTACCGGATGCCGAATCTAACAATTTATTATACCGTAGAGATCAGCATGACGAGACGATCACAACGGTATGCAGATATTTGTGGTACGATTTAATTATAAAAATTCGAATTTTTTACTAGCGGAAAATGTAACAAAAATGCAAGAAAATAAGATCAACGGAGCTGAAGAAGTTCGAATTTTAAAAAAAATGACGTTTTGCTCAGAAGATGGTTTAGAATTTTTCTATGTAAAAATATTTAGGTTTCGAAAACATTCTATTTTCATCGCTTTTAACTGATTAAATTGAAGTAAATTTACGCACGAAATAAACTTTCATATTTTCGGATGAAAATTTACCGGTTGCTATGTTTGACAAGACGCATTCCAAATATCAAATATATATTTCAAAATTTTATCGTTTAAAATTTCACACAAAATTTCAATTAATAACGTTATTAAAACCGGTTAAATCTGTGGGTTGTTACACTTAGAAAAAGTGAGACGTGAAAGAATGAATGAGAGTGAATATGGGTATTTATACATGAAGTTTACACACAAAAGACCTTAATACCCTTAACCCAAAACTTATTTCTAACCACATATTTATTCCTCCATTCCAATGCAAGATTAGACCTTTAGCTACTAGCATTTAATGAGATGGAAAGTATGTGCAAGGAGGTGAAAGGTGATAGTAAGTTTTCTTTTATTACTTAACACTTAAGTATTTTTATTAAAAAGTAGAAATCAAATCAAAAGATTTTACTTACTTTATGAGATTTCAGAAGTAAACTCTCTTTTTCATTTTGTACTAATTGTAATTGTTTTCAAAATGTGTATTAATATGTGTTAAAATTATGTTAACAACGTTGCAATGATTCGAAACAACTTCCGTTTGGCCAACGGTCGAAAATCCAAAAAAACGATCATCGATCACGTTTTGAGTTTTTAATCAAAATATTTATTTATGTAAACAAAACTTTAATTTTCTTACCATTTTTAATTAATTAAAATGTTTATTTAAGTTATAAAATCATATTAAATGATATTAAAATCGAATTGTAAAAAGTCGACGTCAAGTTGTCAAAGTACGACGAAATTTGTCAATCGTTATAAAACTATTATAGATGATTTATTATCACTATATAACTATTCAAAATGAATTATCATCATCTAAAATAATTATTAATTTATTAAATCTCAATTTAAATTCTTAAATTTATATTTAAATACAATGTATCGGTGATGACATAAATACATTTAATTTCCAAAATAAAATAATTAATTTTATTTCATATTCTTGTTCAATTATAAAAATAAGTGTATGTATCCGGCTCCGTGCGCGACGTTTTACGATTATAGATCTGGTTATCGATAAAACAGTTTTTAGCCATTTTATCGATTTAAATTTCGAGGAATTGTAAATATCTATTCAAAATAAGATTACTATTATTTATCATCACTCAAAAAAATATTATTTGTATTATCAAACTTTTATTTAGTAATTTTAAAAATAAATAAAATTTATCAAAGCTATAAATTTGCGGGCCGTTGCTACAAGGTTGCAACGATTTAAAATCAACTTTCGTTCGTTAAACGGTTGAAAATCGAGAAACCGATTTGCGCTCACATTTTCACTTATATTTTAAATTACATATAAATGTAAAAAAATTCTAAAATAATTTTATTATCATTTTTAACTAATTAAAATGATCACATTTTATTTATAAAACCATATAAACTAATATTAACCAGTTGTTTATAAAAAGTGTTATTATACTTTTATAAAACCAATATCAATTTTTCTTATAATTTCAAATTATTTTCATAACTTTATAAAACCATTATAAATAATTTTATTATCACTATATAACTATTAAAAATAAAATTTTCCATTTAAAATAATTGTTTTAATAACTATAATAATCATTAAGTCATTAATTCTCAATTTAAATTCATAAATCAATATTTAAATATAAGGACATCACTAAAGATGTCATAAATAATTTTATTTTCCCAAAAATAAAATAATTAATTTTATTTTATATTCTTGTTTAAATATAAAAATAAGTGTATATATCCAGCTCCACGCGTGATGTTTTGCGATTATAGAGCTATTTGTCGATAAAACGGTATTCGGCCATTTTGTCGGTATATCTTTCGAAAGGAATTATAATTTGGAACATTCTTTCAAAATAAGTTCATTATTGTTAATAGCCACTTAAATCTTGATTATCCATGAAGAATACTCTACAATGAAATATTGAAAATAATTTCAGTATCTTTAATTAAAACAATCATATTACGAGTCGTTACTATATCAATCTTGTGCAATATTCAAAGGAAAAGTTAGACCGCTACTATGGTGGAATATTCACAGAGGAAATTCTAAATCTTTCTTATCGAAAGCATAAATTATAATTAGAGCCAGAGGTATTATTCTTTGAAATGCTGAGTTAAATTAGCTCTCATTCTGGATTGGAATCCAAATTTCCTGTCAAATAACGAGAATCTTCGTTATTGGTGAGATTTTTAGCCTTACATTCAACTGGAGTGAGAATTTTACCAATAAAATAAAAATTCAAAATGGATTTTTGGTCTTCTTATAGATAGATTTCTAGTCTTCTTGTAGATGAATTTCTAATTTTCTAACCAGACTGATTTTCGATCATTTACAAATTAAATTCTGATTTTCAAATAGATGGATTTCCGGTCTTCCTATTAGAAAATTCTTGGTATTTTTACCAAAATAAATCTCTAGTTCCCTTATTAGATGGATTTCTAATCAAATGGATTTTTGGAATCCTCATTAGTGAATTTTCGGTCTTCTTATCAAACGGGTTTCTAGATTATGAACATTGCCCTCGAAAAGTTTATGGAATCCTTGTTCTTATTGCCAAATCTACAATCTCAAGGCATGAATTCGAATTCGCCTCTATGTGGAAATTAATTTTCTTTGGATTTGTGGTTCCCGTTTTATTATAAGATTGCTCCGGTAATCCGAACTCACCATTCCCAACATGGAAATTAGTGTGGCTACTTAGCCAAATATATATCTATTCTCTACTACTGGATTGATTTATTTTGGGTGTTGAACTTGATTTTACACTAAAATGTAAAAACCTTCATTTATACAATAAGGGGGGCAAATGTTATCCCTAAATTTTTTTGTCATTAAATATGTTCAAGAAGCCATCATCGGAAATGATGCAGCTAAGTCCATAAGAAGATATGGAAGCATTGGAAAAAGTAGGTATCGAGCCAATAGATTCATGGTGATATATTAAGCTTTCAAATCAATGATATCTCAAACCTCTAAAGAAAACATATAATGCGATAAATCCATGATCATATATTGAGCTTCCAAGTTAATGACATAGTAAACCTCTAGTAATCATAAGCAGATATCGAGCATCAAATATAAAAGTAGTTATCGAGCTCCTACTCAAGAGTTAAATGCTTAGAGGAACCAGTGAATAATTAGAGTTATCGAGCCATAAGGGTTGTCGAACTTGAAAGTAGAAAAGATAAGAAGTCTTTATAGTCATAAGAAATGATAGTAAGTCTATACGTGTAGAAATAGTTTTGAACTTTCACAAAGGCATTGTTGGGTCTACAAAATGATGAAGTTATCGAAATAGAAGATATCTTGACCTTATAAAGGAATGAGGATGGCGAGCTTCTAAAATGATGAGACATGGTGAGCATATGGTTAGAGATAGAAAGCTTCTATAATGGAAGAAGGGATGTCGAGTCACTCTAACACAGATCATTGCCAAGCATGTAACGAAAAAAGGGACACCGAACATTTAACATTAAAGGAGGATATCGAGTTTCTAGGAGATGGTGAACCTTTGTGATAGAAACTATTAGTTAAGCCTTTACAATAGTAAATTTAGTCAAGCATCTACAAAAAACAAATGGTATCGAGCTTATATGAAGAAATATTGCCAATGACAAGCTTTAAAAGTAATAAAGAATGTTGAGGTTTGATAAGTGGTAAGGGATGTCGAGCCCCAAAAGATTTGAAGGATGCCAAGTGTCTACCATATGAAGGATGTTGAGTTAATACAAGGGGCATGAGATGTCGAATCCTTGGAGACATATAGGTTGTCGTGTTCTTGTGGGCAGGTAATGTCGAATCTCTAACAAATAAAGCTATTAATACCATCAAATTCCAAGCCTGGATACGTGTCAATCATCCCGCATAATTGACATTTCTATAAATAACCCCCATCCACCACATAGTGAGGGGAAAATCAATTCTTTCTCTACATCTCAACAATAAGTTGTAAGCCCTAAACTGATTTGGGGATTTTCGGAGCCGATTTCAACTCTTGTAATATTTTTCATATAAAGAGTTGGACAACAAACTTTGCATAACACAATTCACTGAATATGTATCTTTATATATTTTTGAATGATGGTTGTGCATATTTTTTGTGCTAAAATTGGTCAGAAACCTCAAAAACAATAAAAGCACCGGTGTATATATACAGATCCACAATATCCAAGAACAGATCTTAGATTCAGATAAAGTAGGGAATAAAAAATAAAGAAAATAGTAAAATTATAATGAGCAAGAAAGAAAAGAACACAGGATTTATAGTTTTGGCTATCTCCGGCCTACGTCCACTTTGAATCGATCATTTTATTCCTTTTATGTTGTAGTTACAGTTACAAGCTTTTAGAATCAATAATAAAAATGGCAGAGTTTTGCCTAAAAAAGAAGAGAAATATTCCCTTTTTAGTTGTCATATGACTGCTATTTATAGGTGTAGATCCAAAAATATCCACCTAAAAACTGAAATACCTTCTCTCTTGCGGAGGTAGGCCTACGAGATCGATACAGAGTGATTTTAGATCGATCAAAGTATAATTTCTATCGATCCAAATTGGCTCCAATCAAGCTGAGATCGATCATGAACATTCTTGAGTGCATAAGGAAGCTCCTGTGAAAATTTCGTGGCATTTGGAGTTGTAGAATGAGAGTTACAATCAATCCAAGTTTGTATTTGCGAGTAGGCTGGAACCTTTGTGTCCATAGACTCCGTATCCACCACTCCGCATCGATCCAAGTAAGGCACTCATGACCGCTTCATATCAATCCATGCCTTGCCTCTTCTTCGTATCCATTGGTCGTTCTCCCTTGCTTGTATCGATTCCCGCTCGCTCTCCTCGTATCCATCAATAAGTAATCGATACAAAATTTCCATCCGAGTCTACGAATCCGTTGCTCCACTCTTCATATCGATCCCAGCCTTGATCGATATGAACTGTATTGATGTACTTCGCCATCCAATCAATACGTGCATATCGATTTGAGCTCCATACCCATGAACCTATTTCCTACCTAAAGTCGATCGATCAATGCAGAGACCATGGACACGTGATGCATCGAGCCGAAGATCGATCGATCCGAACCCATCACCTTGATCGATACGAAGATATCGATCTAGAACCATTTCTCATAAATATTGATCCATCCAAATCTTGAGCATTCGAACTTCGATTAAGCTAAAATTTGAAATGTATCTTCTCGAAACCTTGTTCATCGTTCCCTATCGATCCCGTCTTGATTGGAGTTTGGTCAAATTTTGATGGTACTGATCATAGCCATGTTTTCCTATCGATCTCTAATCCCCATATCCGTCCGTTAGCAAATTTTGTTGATATCCTAGCCTTGACCAAAAGGCGAGTAACATTTTCCCCCTAAAACATGCCTTTCGTTAGAAAGGCATGTTTTGAACAGCTTCAGGTCCAACATCCAAAGTCCATATTCCACCCATAGCCATATCATCTGATCCATAATCAAATCCATTACCAAGCCATCTCATCCAAGTGCCATAGCCATATCCTTATCCAAATCCACGACTGCTCCGAGTCGATGTCTGATTCCAAATCCAGTAACGAAATCCTTAGCTAATTCCATAGCCACCTGAACCCATCAACCAAGTTTTAATCCATTCATATCCAATAATGAATAAGCAAATCCATGACTTCTCTGGGTCGATACCCAAATCGGGACCGATTCGGGATCATAGCCAAATCTTTAGCTGTTCATAGCCAATATTCGAATCCATAACCTCGCTGGGTTCTTGCCAAGTGTAATCCACACTCGACGACCTATGTTAAGCAGCGCCATAGTGTTTCGGTTCAATATCCTTGAATGTTGAGTGATGTCGTGGCTTAAGTCCTAAGCCAAATCCGGTCGCTCTGGACCTTTGCCGAGCATAGTCCATACTCGACGACCTGGAATAATAAATGATGGATAATATGGGGCCTAAGTCCTAGGTTGAATCTTGGTCTCTTCGGACCCATGTCGAGCATAGTCCATACTCGACGACCTTTTACCAAAAACAAGACAAAAGTCCAATCAAAATGCAATGCGAAAACAAGAAAATCTAGAAATACGTATCAAAAATCCAAATCAATGTCTAAACCAAAAGACAAGTGTGCAACCAAAATCTAAACCAAAAAACAAACAAGAGCAGGAGTTCAATCCAAAATCCAAAACCAAATCAGAAAAAAGAAAGTGCTCAAATTAGAAAGAAAGAAGCAGATTTCACAAACTAGGGTATCGTGATTTGTCATCATCCCAGAGCATGCCTAGGGGCTATCTCCATCCTTGTACATGAGTAAGTGACTTAGCTGTCCGCCCAGAGTCTGCTATTTATTTCATACCATCCTGACTAGCCGATGACCAATCGACCATCATTCCCAAGCATTGCGCCGTCGTTGTCTGAGGTAGATGACGGCTGCTACTATTCCGCCACCGCATTCCGGGTCCCAACATACCGCTGCAACTGACCATTTCTTACACGCTCCTTGATTGTATCCTTTAGATGCCTACAGCTGTTTGTATCATACCACTTCGGGTCATGAAAGAGACAGTGCCTTCCTGATTCCCTCTCACGTTTCAATGGTTCTCTCCTTGCCGGCGATCCTGAATTTCCATGTATATCTGCTCCAATATTTCGTTCAATCCTGTGTAAGTGGAGAATTTTGGTTCTCCCCAGCGTTTCCTTGCCCCGCCAGAGTTGTCATCCAACTTCCTCTTTCCTTCATACTTATCTTTACTTGAGTTTTCCCCAGATGGTCCTCCATCCTTAACCACATCTACTTCCTTTAGCTTCAAATCCAGACTCGAGTCCTCTTGTCGAAGAAATCTTTTGGCCTTGTGAAAGAATTCTGCTAAATCCATTGGTGGATCCCGTATCAAAGATACTTTGAAATCTGAGTTTTCCTTGAATCTTTACAATGCCGCCATTAAAACCATCGATGGATCTGGTCGATCCACCAAAGCAACAGCCGCATTGAACCGCATTAAAAAAGTCCTCAGCGGTTCCCCTATCCTTTGTCTTACCGATGTCAGTGTCATCACAATTTTTGGCCTCTTTATATGATCCTGAAACAGCTTCGTAAACCTATCCACCAATTCTTTTCATATCCTAATTAATCCATCTTCCAACTGCTTGAACAACATAACAGCTATATCTGTCAAGTACAGAGGGAAACATCGAGCCATAACTTCCTCTGATGCCCCTAGCACTTCCATGTGTCTCGTGTACATCATCAAATGTTTAGTAAGATCAGCCCTACCATTGTACACCTCCAGAGTAGGTAGCTTGAAATTGGATGGATTCCTAGCCATTCTGATATCATGGGTAAGCAAACTCCTGTTTACTCCTTCCAGATCTCCG
Source organism: Allium cepa (assembly GCA_030765085.1). NCBI lineage: Eukaryota > Viridiplantae > Streptophyta > Magnoliopsida > Asparagales > Amaryllidaceae > Allium > Allium cepa. Next base: position 291,075,006 of record CM060941.1, on the reverse strand, counting down.
TTTTCTAAACCTCCGCGCATAGTTCGCCTGATAATCTTAGCTAACTGGTGTTATCAACCAAGGGTTGCCCCCCGAGTCTCCGAGGGAATTCGGGTACAAGCTCTTCATCATATACTCTTGTGCTCCTACTGGCATCCTGTTGTATGGTGTCACTTGGAATCCCTCTATGAATTGGTCTATCATTGCATGGTGGTGTGCCCCCGAGTCTGGATCTATCGAAATTGGTAACTGCGTGCTAATTGAGGGTTGTGCTCTATTGAGATGCTCCATCCGATTACCTGTTGAGTCCTTCTATTCCAGCTCTGTGGATCTGAACTCTAGTAGCTCCAGCTGTTCCCGCTTGTCCAAACTATATGAGAAGGTTCTGCATTATTTCCTCCTGCCTTTTCAATAATTCTTCCTGCATAGCTTCCATCATCATCTATATCTCATCTCTGGTAATAAAAACTGAGGCCTGATTTGCTCCTGAGGAGCCTCCTAACTCCCTTCGTGCTGACTCCTTTTTGCTCTTTGTCTCCTTGTTGATTGCTTTGTCATGGTTCCTTTTAGATCTGACCCTTTAGCTTTCCAAATCCGGGATAGCGGGTGGTAGTCTCTCTTATTGAAAGCACTAAAGTGTTTTCATCAAAATCGGTCACAAACCCCAAAAATACTGAAAGCACCAGTGTATATATACAGATCTAAATTATCTAAGCACAGATCTCAGATCCAGATAAAGTAGAGAATACAAAACGAAGAAAATAGTAAAATTAAAGTGAGCAAGGAAGAAAAGAGCATAGGGTTTACGGTGGTTCGGCTCTCTCCAGCCTACGTCCACTTTGAATCGATCCTTTTATTCCTTTCATACAGTAGTTACATTTACAAGCTTTTATAATCAATAAAAAATAGTAGAGTTTTTCCTTGAAAAGAAGAGAAAGACCCCCCTTTTAGCTGCTATAGGACTGCTATTTTTAGGTGTAGATCTAAAAACATTTGCCTCAAAACCTGGAATACCTTCTCTGTTGCGCAGGTGGGCCTACTAGATCGATCCATAGTGATTTTGGATCAATCCAAATATAATTCATATCAATCCAAATTGGCTCCAATCAAGTTAAGATCGATCATGAACATTCTTGAGTGCATAAGGAAGCTCCTGTGAAAATATCATAGCATCTGGAGTTGTAGAATGAGAGTTATGACCGATCCAAGTTTGTATTTGTGAGTAGGATGGAACCTTCGTATCCCCAGACTTTGTATCCACCACTTCGTATCGATCCATGTCATGGACTCTTGACCACTTCATATCGATCTATGCCTTGCCTCACCTTCGTATCTATCGGCCATTCTCCCTTGCTCATATCGATCCTTGCTCACCCTTTTCATATCGATCAATAAGTGATCGATAAGAAATGTCCATCTCTGACAACCCAAGAGAACACTCAGATATCGCAAGTCACTTTTGTCATCAATCAAGTCCATTTTCAAAGAAAAACTATTCTCCCTTTACCAATCAGAACAGCTTACGCTTATCTAGCCAATCCATCAAAGAAATGGAACCACTCTGCTGCTCCTGAAATTACCTCAAGAAAAACTGTTAAGCCAGAAGATCTCCTTGACGGCACACAGAACACTCCGAGCTGCACTGCTGACTCAGATGCCAAAGAGTTCCTATCCAAAGCTCTTCGAGAAACTCGGACCTCAAACCAAACAGAAACACCCTATTGAACTTAGCTACAACACCGAAGCAGACACACTTATTTAACTTGTTCCAAAGAAACATCTTCGGAGACATCCATTGTCACTGTGTCTCATCACACAGCTACTACATCCTAAGGTATCAAAATATCATGACTTGCTTCTGCCAAACCGATAGATCCAAACTCTAGCTCATCCAAACTTACATTTCAAAGATGAACTCCGAACCTTAACAGGTTTCCTTTAGAGATCGATGAAATCCTTACACCATCCAAAGTATACTCGAGACAGTATTAGGTCTACAGTCTCGATAGATACACTTCCAACCTCAACCATTCAAACTCCAACCATTGGTAGGCGTGTTACATACACCACTACCCTATTTACCTTTATAACTTATACTGGAAAACCCAAACAGGTATCCCAACAAATAGGTAGAAATATATATATATATATATATATATATATATATATATATATATATATATTAAAATTACAAATATGCTTTCTCAAGAAAGAAATCACTCAAGAGCCTAGGTATTCGCTCAACCTAGCGCTCTGATACCAACTGTGATGACCCGGCTTTCTAACCACAGAAAGTCGTATCATCTTGAAGAAAGAAAGGGATAGAAAAGAGAAAAGATAGAGAAGAAAGAAGAAAAAACATCAGAATCTCAACAGCGGAACGAATAAATTATATTAATAACATAAGTATTACATAATATACCACATCAATCAGAGTTACATAGATAATATATCACATACTAGACAGTTATAAACACCTGTCTAGTTATACAATTCAATACATAATACAACACAGAGATACCAACACAGCGGAACACTATATATATATATATATATATATATATATATACAACACAGAAGCCTCCTACTCCATTGCTCCTCCATAATTCATCAAAGCTAACCTGAATCCCTTGGCTACTCGTAAAAATTTGAGTACCCGAGAGTTTAGGAAAAACAGAAATAAACTCCGGGCAGACATGGGTGTGGTGTGAGTAACAGGTTAAAGTTGCTTAATTTTAAAAAATCTTTGAAATCAAAAGTGTCACGTAAGACTTCCCACACATAAACACGGATAAGCTTTTACCTTACGCTAACCAAAACATTTTATAGGAAATTCAGTGATATTATAATAGGGTCAAGGGTTTTCAAGTAAATAGAAAATAGCCGAAATTGTTACATCTATTACATTCCAACTACTAGCCACAAAAGTGGGTAATACAAATCAAAACCGTAGGCGCTTATTGGATAATGGGTTTCCATCAATGGCAGGGCTACTGGGGTACCACCCGTCACAATACATGGCCTAGATCACCGTACCGAGGATCCACCCTAAATCCCCTGCAACACAAGGCCGGAACCATTCCTTACTGAACAGTCCTAAACAAGATAACCCCGGCAGTTGAAGCTCAAAACTGCCCACACAGCTGAAATAAAAGGGACCTCTAGAGAGGGGTATATCTCGTCCTGCTTGGGTATGACCCACCTAGCCTTGCTGCACATCCTCTGTTTTAGTCATTCCCGGTTGATGAGGCTTGAGGCTGCGATTACCTTTAGAGAACACATCTGTAACGACCCGCCTTTTTGGACAGTTTAAACCGACGATCAAATACACATGTCGATTCCAAACCATTAAAAGGGCAGATAGTTATTGGGGTAATTAAGAAAAGAAAAGGAAGGGAAATAAAGGAACTGAAACAACACAGAATCTCACAGCGGAAGGCTAAAGTATAATAATAAAATAACAGTTCATGAAGCTGTTAATTAAATGAATACATTTGAAATGAATACATTTGATTATTATTATACAACATTTATCAGAGTTACATATACAGCAAATATCATACAACAATGCAGCGGAATGGAATGAATATAATAGTAGTAGATAATATACCAAATCTTCGTCTCCGTCCTCCAAGGAAACGATCTTCAACCTAAACTGAAAACTCAGGACTGACCCGAGCGTAATGAAAAGACAAACACTCGAGTCAGGACTAAATATCCTCATGTAAGTTAAGTCAATCGTAAATAAATATGAGTGTAACGGCGTCAGAGATGTTTACGGGGTTTGACATCTCATATCCAGTGTCAACGTGCGTGCAATAACTTAAGAGATGTTACGGGATTTTCCATCTCTTAAGGATCCGTTAAACTATCTACTATGTAGTAATGTACGCTAAGTAGATAATGCCTATCAGTAATATAAAGTATCAAAATAGCGTTAAGGCGTTACCATAATCTTCCTTAACACATTTTATATTCCCAAAAGCATATACAAGACCGTAGTTTCCCCAAAACCGGAAGTCACCAGAGGGCAATCCATATACTCAAGGTACAAATCAAAACGTAGTGGTCGCGAATAGGATAATCAGTATGACAAGGTACATGAGGCGATACCAACTAGGATACTAGTAGTTGCGTGATCCGGACTGATGTTGGGCATAGCCAGCAGCTACCCCAACACCGCGAAACAACACTCCCAAATCAAGGGGTGCACCCAAATCGCATCACAAATGTAATAGATATGGTATCGAAGAAGTGTGTCCGCTAGAGGTGGCGAACCTCAATGGCCCGGCGCGGCTCCTGTTTTAGTCATGTCAGGGGTCATCCAATAATCGTTCTCTTTCTTCAGTCAACGCGTTCACCAAACCATCCACTTCATTCTGGATCATCACTCCGCGTATAATAGTTATTAAAGTGGTTTTCGGTATCGACAGAGAGTATGTCCATATCCGATCCCGGTCTCTTTAATAACTACGTATTATTACACCTTTGGCTCTTTATATTTCAAATTGATTCATAATTGATATCAAAATATCATATTCGCTTCAAAATCAAATCCATTCAAATATCATCATATCTTTCAAAATATCAGATTTCATATTTAAATTCAAGATTTAAATATAAACATTTCACCTTATTGACCAGCTTAGGATTTTAGAAAAATAGTTTTAAGTAGTTTAAAAGTAGTTTTAAATAATTAAAATAGTTAAAAACACTTAAAATCTTTAAAATGGGTTAAAATAGATAAATTAGTTTAAAATAATTTAAATTGGGTTAAGTAGATTTAAAATAGATTAAAATAGTTTAAGTATTCAAAATGGTTTATATAACAGAGTAATTTGGAAAACAAATTAAAACAGCTTCAAAATCAATCCATTTCAATTATAACTTACCAATTCAAATAAATTTCAATTTCCATTCTACCGATTCAATTTCGATTTCAATTCAAAACAATGTCAACTTTTACTTCAAATCAATTCAATTCTACATTCACCTTTAATTAATTCAATTTCAATTTATATCGATTTGGAGCTTGATTTCTCAAAATATCAATTTATAACACTTAACAAAATTTCCAACAATATTCAAGTTTAAATCCAAATTCCAAATATGATTCAATTCCAAACTCGATTTCAAAATATCATTTTCATATCACTTTTACTTAGTAATAATCAAAGCTCGAAATAATGTTCAATCTTTAAAATAAATAGATTTTCGAAATTCAATCATATCCAAATTTTTATTTTTTTTAAAGTCACAACTTAAATTTTTTACCAATTTCTTTTAACCAAAATTTATTTCAACATTCCAACTCAATTTTTCGACAAATTTGATTTCTATAAATTGATTTCTATTTATAACTTTTAAATCAAAAATTTAAATAAATTTTAAATCGACGATTTCAAAAATTATTTATTTAGCCAATTCGGTGTCCGTATATAATTTTCTATCCTATGGCCAAGTAATTTTTTATTTCAATTAAATGTCAGGAATGAGTATACATTACTTAACTTAATCTCAGTATCATATGTATGCATAACAGGATCTATATAAGCAAATAAACATCCAAACATTCAATTATCAACCAATAGCATGCATCAAAATACATCATCCAATAAACAATACAATTCACGGCAGTTTCATAGTTATCAATGTCAGGTAATTTAATCGCAATTCAATTTTAATTTCAATTTAACTGTCAATTTAATTTTTCAACGGTTAATGCAAATGACAAGCTATATGACAATTAAATTTTTACCAAACAACGACAAATAAAATCATAACACTTCATAATATCAAATTTAACTAGCATAAAAATATTTAGTACGGTGTGAGCGTTATAAAACACTCACCTTGATTTTTTACGATTTTAAATCAAATCGAACGACGTTCGATTTAACTTAAAATTTTCTTTAGCTCCAAACGATCCCAATCCAGCTCCATTGCATAGTGCTCATCCATACGATTCCAACGCAATTGGTTTCGCGCGTTTTCGACCTCGTATGAAAAAGTTATGAATTTTAGAAGTTACACGATTTTATATTCATAATTTTACAACATAATTTAATTTTTCTCAACCTAAATCAATCCAAGCCGTGAGATCCATCACCCTGCAATCCAGCCCGTCCCTTTGCTTCTCCCTCAACTCACGTTACTTCTACAGGTTAGAGACGCAACATAGAACCCATCAAACGCGGCTTAGGGTTCCAAATCGCGGCCACCACGAACGTCGGGAAGTTGATCAGAGACCTTCGTTGCGAAGCTCACCATCGGCTGCCACCATGCTGAACTCGGCCTCCCCTATCACCTCGATTTGCGTGAAAAACGCAGCCCCTTCTTGCTCGATTTCCCGTTGATTCGAAGCTCCGTTTTCGATCATCTCCGTATGGATTTGAAGCTTTCATCGTCCTCTATAACTTTGTAGTTGAGAGTTTTTGCTAATTGTTGATGGATTGAGAGGAAAATGAGGAAGAAGTTTCGAATTTCGTGGCCATTGATTCAGTAAATGGCGGCTAGGGCTGAAGTCAATTAGGGTTTGCAAAGTGAAAGGGTGAAGGTCCATTTATAGAAAATTTCCCAATTTACTTTTCATCGAAATTTTCCGAACTCCAAATGAAGCGTGCCGACTGGCGTTTCTAGGGTTTACCCCACGTTACGGACACAATGGAATAGGTTTCGGAGGCTAATTCGATCATATGCGTGAGTTACGACAATAAACGATCAAATTTAAATTAAACCGATTCAACTAATTTCTATGCGTTTTGGCTTGCCCCGGACAAACGGTAAATCCGATTGACACGAAATTTGAAACCTTACAATAATATCACATTACAGATCCGATGAAACTAGTTTCATCGAAATCCGAGACCGTTTGAAAAATGACTTTTTTAACTCGCCAAATTAATATTAAAACAATTTCAGCGCGTTTCGAGCTGCCACGGTCAAACGACAACTCCGATTGCTACGAAAATTGAAATCCGATAATAACTAACTATTACGAATCCAATGGAACTAGTTTCGTCCAATTCTGAGACTGTTCAAAATTTGGCTATTTTTCAGTCGATAATTAAATATTAAAATATTCAATTTTCACAAATTTACTTTTAATTCGATTTTAAAAGTTCTACAACATCATTCTAACTTTAATATGATAAAATAAAATTTTACAAATCCCTTTTATATCATATTAAACCCGTTATTCAATAAGTTCCAAATATTAAATTTTAACAATTTAATTGTTTAATATTTGACGGATTTCAATATTGGAATTTTAAATAAAATTTCATTATCAGTCGGTTTACTATATTACTTCGAATCAATTACCTTTGACTACATATTATTTCAATTGATTTGGAATTTCATTCAATTCATAAATAATTAACTAGATAAATTTGTTGTATTTCATTCTAGTTATTATTATTCCAAACGACTTACAAATTTTTTTCTAACACCAAATCACGAAATCTTATTAAATTAGCTATTTTAATTATCGAAAATTTACGGGTCGTTACACCCTACCCCACTCAAAACTTTTCGTCCCCGAAAAGGAAAAGAAGGGAAAAGAAGCTAAGTATAGAATTCAACATTAGATATATTTTATTCAAAGTTACCAACTTATAAAACAATGAAATTCCATTTATAAAGTCATAACTACGCTTCCACTAACTTACTGCGAACGGCTTTCTAAACTTAAAAGTTAATTATCAAAACAAGTTATATAAAAAAAAATTAAACTTGAAAAATTTTCTAATACCCGGATTTACGGAAAAATTCGGCAGAGTCTCCTTTGCGCGGCTCGATCGGAAAAAATATAATAGCATATATATCACAAATATACATCTCATCTCAATTGTGAGGCATCCCATATGTGGGGAAACAACATATAAATATCACCAATATCATATAAAACCGTAAGCGTACCTTTTATTTAGCATTTATTAGCATTTTACTTACATTATGCGTTTAGCGTAGAAGCGAGCTCCACAACAAAGCGCAACCCCTTTGCTACATACTAAAATGCTCAATAACTAAGTTAGAACTATGCATATAAAGATAGATCGCTATACTTAGCCTACACAACATATATATAACATATTTAGCTTCAAAACTGAGATTTCAATTTCTGGACAGCAAACAAATCTTAGCTTTAGGTCACCTAAACGGTAAAATTTGACAATAGAATCTAAACAAAAGTTGTTGCATTCATTTCAGGCTTTCCGGAATGTCCAAAATCATCGAATTCGGATCATCCGTTCAAAAGTTATGGCCGTTTACTTAGGGGATACGCTTCAGCCTGGGCAGTGTTTGCGCAGGTCAGCGACGTTCACTCACGTTTTCGACCTTCTAAACGACATCAAAACACAAAACACTTAAAACAAAAGTTTTAGCTTAAGTTCTTAGCTTTCCATAAAGGGAAAGATCATCAAAATCCGATAAACCAGTCAAAAGATATGGCGAAAATACTAAGGGTGTATACTACTGATTTTACTTATTTTTACACAGGACAGCGAGTAACATTCAAGTTTTTAACCTATTAAACGAAGGAATTTTCTCAAGTTATCTAAACAAAAATTGTGCTTTTTCGAAAAGTCCAAGATCGTCGAATTCTGTTCAGCCATTTAAAAGTTATGGTTGTTTTCGTTTCTGCATATATTGGACAAATTTGGATTTTCCCAAAAATTTGCTTTTATTATTTCAAAGTGCAAACCATCAAAACTTCAAATTTTCTAAAAAAAAACAATCATAAACACAAAGTCATTTATTTTCTTATTCATCCATGCAATAGGTTTACATTAAATTTGTTTCCGATTTATTCAAGTTTGTTTCATTCACATTTTAAATTCAAGTCAATTTGCTTCAATTTAAATTGAATTCAATTATATTTAATTTCACTTTGCTTCAAATTTGAATTTAATTATTTTACAATTTTATTCCGTTTATTCAATTCCATTAACACTAATGAATTCTACTTAATCAATTATCATCCATCTAACAGCCAATGCATATCAAACATTAACATCCATCCAAAATCTACACTAAATCAATTATACATTTTCAAGTCAACTTTAATTTCATACACTTCCAAGTTTATTGACATTTAGCTATATTCAAATTTAATTAGTTTCCATTTACCAATTTTATATTTCATTAATTTTAAATTTTATATATTCACTTAGATATATCATTCATTTTACAGCTTAAATTTCTTTTATATTTACAACTATCAATAGATCTTCACATTTTATTATTCATTCTCACACTGGTATATTATTTCTCTACCTACCTTATTAGAATTTTAAACCCTTTAAGTATTTGGTAAGTTATAGTTATTCAAATAGAATGTAGTTAAACAACATACAACTTCTTTTCATTTAAAGTTGAATTTTCAATTAATTAATTCTTAAGTCATTACTTAAATTTCACTATAATTTAATTTCACATTTACATTCACATATAGTATTTCCATTTTATATTAACATAATTGTGAATCACCTTTAAATGTTAATTTAAATTCCAATCATTTACTAACAATTTTATTTATATTTGCAAACCATTAATTAAATGCACATTTCATTATTCAAACCTATACTCGTATATTATCCAATTAACAATTCATATAACATTTTGAACTTCTTAGGTATTTTGGTAAGTTATATCTATGCTATAGAATGAAATTTAATACTATGCGAGTTTTACAGTTTCAATTTTATTTTAAGTTCATAATTTCCTAATTCTAAGGATTTCTACTTCAATTGATATTTTCACTTAGCTCTTAGGTTCATTTCTCATTTCACAATTCAGAAGTTCCTCAATGATTCAAGTCTAAATTCATTTCAATCATTTAAAAAAAATCATTAATTATTAAAGGACTTAAGAATTCCAATCCCGGTTTCATTTCAAATCAAGTTTTGAAATAATATATACTTATATAATTTATATATCAAATCATACTATAGAGAATACAAAATAAAATAAAAGTTGAATTAAAACAAGGTTTAGACAAGCTATTAAGTGGTCTCCCCCACTCGGACTCTCGAAAATAAACGCCGATGATGCGTGCACTCATCACCGAAATCATTTTCTAGCGTCAAGAGTAGGGAATATAACACTTATCATAAAAAAAATCCTTCGAAAACAATTTCAACTCAATTATACTATCATATAATACTCATATTATATTTTTCAAATTCTTGTAAGTCAATTTCAAACACCGGAATTTAAATTCCCAAATCCAAGTTAAAATTCATTTATATTCATTATCAATTGTTTTTACAAGATTTCATTTTCCTAAATCCATTGTTATTTAATCAATTGTTGTAAATATTGACTGATCAAACAATAACGATAATAATCTAATATTATCATCTCCTAACAATCAATTCAATCAAAATGAATAAATATTCAAATAATTCTTTATATAAAAATATATTCCAAAACGATATTTTGTTGGTTTGTCCTATTCGAGTGTTTAGAAATTCCTATCGACGCCTTGGCGTCCCAAGTATCAACCAGAATTCATAAATACTCAACGGAACAAATTAACACAATATAAAACCATTTTATATCAAATAACAAGTACGCTCTCTCATATACACTCAACTCATTCATATAGTTTACCTCTATTTCAATGAGTTATTCCCCAATAGAGCCAAGGTTTATCGCTAAACCAAAGCTCTGATACCAACTGTAACGACCCGCCTTTTTGGACAGTTTAAACCGACGATCAAATACACATGTCGATTCCAAACCATTAAAAGGGCAGATAGTTATTGGGGTAATTAAGAAAAGAAAAGGAAGGGAAATAAAGGAACTGAAACAACACAGAATCTCACAGCGGAAGGCTAAAGTATAATAATAAAATAACAGTTCATGAAGCTGTTAATTAAATGAATACATTTGAAATGAATACATTTGATTATTATTATACAACATTTATCAGAGTTACATATACAGCAAATATCATACAACAATGCAGCGGAATGGAATGAATATAATAGTAGTAGATAATATACCAAATCTTCGTCTCCGTCCTCCAAGGAAACGATCTTCAACCTAAACTGAAAACTCAGGACTGACCCGAGCGTAATGAAAAGACAAACACTCGAGTCAGGACTAAATATCCTCATGTAAGTTAAGTCAATCGTAAATAAATATGAGTGTAACGGCGTCAGAGATGTTTACGGGGTTTGACATCTCATATCCAGTGTCAACGTGCGTGCAATAACTTAAGAGATGTTACGGCATTTTCCATCTCTTAAGGATCCGTTAAACTATCTACTATGTAGTAATGTACGCTAAGTAGATAATGCCTATCAGTAATATAAAGTATCAAAATAGCGTTAAGGCGTTACCATAATCCCCCTTAACACATTTTATATTCCCAAAAGCATATACAAGACCGTAGTTTCCCCAAAACCGGAAGTCACCAGAGGGCAATCCATATACTCAAGGTACAAATCAAAACGTAGTGGTCGCGAATAGGATAATCAGTATGACAAGGTACATGAGGCGATACCAACTAGGATACTAGTAGTTGCGTGATCCGGACTGATGTTGGGCATAGCCAGTAGCTACCCCAACACCGCGAAACAACACTCCCAAATCAAGGGGTGCACCCAAATCGCATCACAAATGTAATAGATATGGTATCGAAGAAGTGTGTCCGCTAGAGGTGGCGAACCTCAATGGCCCGGCGCGGCTCCTGTTTTAGTCATGTCAGGGGTCATCCAATAATCGTTCTCTTTCTTCAGTCAACGCGTTCACCAAACCATCCACTTCATTCTGGATCATCACTCCGCGTATAATAGTTATTAAAGTGGTTTTCGGTATCGACAGAGAGTATGTCCATATCCGATCCCGGTCTCTTTAATAACTACGTATTATTACACCTTTGGCTCTTTATATTTCAAATCGATTCATAATTGATATCAAAATATCATATTCGCTTCAAAATCAAATCCATTCAAATATCATCGTATCTTTCAAAATATCAGATTTCATATTTAAATTCAAGATTTAAATATAAACATTTCACCTTATTGACCAGCTTAGGATTTTAGAAAAATAGTTTTAAGTAGTTTAAAAGTAGTTTTAAATAATTAAAATAGTTAAAAACACTTAAAATCTTTAAAATGGATTAAAATAGATAAATTAGTTTAAAATAATTTAAATTGGGTTAAGCAGATTTAAAATAGATTAAAATAGTTTAAGTATTCAAAATGGTTTATATAACAGAGTAATTTGGAAAACAAATTAAAACAGCTTCAAAATCAATCCATTTCAATTATAACTTACCAATTCAAATAAATTTCAATTTCCATTCTACCGATTCAATTTCGATTTCAATTCAAAACAATGTCAACTTTTACTTCAAATCAATTCAATTCTACATTCACCTTTAATTAATTCAATTTCAATTTATATTGATTTGGAGCTTGATTTCTCAAAATATCAATTTATAACACTTAACAAAATTTCCAACAATATTCAAGTTTAAATCCAAATTCCAAATATGATTCAATTCCAAACTCGATTTCAAAATATCATTTTCATATCACTTTTACTTAGTAATAATCAAAGCTCGAAATAATGTTCAATCTTTAAAATAAATAGATTTTCGAAATTCAATCATATCCAAATTTTTATTTTTTTTAAAGTCACAACTTAAATTATTTACCAATTTCTTTTAACCAAAATTTATTTCAACATTCCAACTCAATTTTTCGACAAATTTGATTTCTATAAATTGATTTCTATTTATAACTTTTAAATCAAAAATTTAAATAAATTTTAAATTGACGATTTCAAAAATTATTTATTTAGCCAATTCGGTGTCCGTATATAATTTTCTATCCTATGGCCAAGTAATTTTTTTATTTCAATTAAATGTCAGGAATGAGTATACATTACTTAACTTAATCTCAGTATCATATGTATGCATAACATGATCTATATAAGCAAATAAACATCCAAACATTCAATTATCAACCAATAGCATGCATCAAAATACATCATCCAATAAACAATACAATTCACGGCAATTTCATAGTTATCAATGTCAGGTAATTTAATCGCAATTCAATTTTAATTTCAATTTAACTGTCAATTTAATTTTTCAACGGTTAATGCAAATGACAAGCTATATGACAATTAAATTTTTACCAAACAACGACAAATAAAATCATAACACTTCATAATATCAAATTTAACTAGCATAAAAATATTTAGTACGGTGTGAGCGTTATAAAACACTCACCTTGATTTTTTACGATTTTAAATCAAATCGAACGACGTTCGATTTAACTTAAAATTTTCTTTAGCTCCAAACGATCCCAATCCAGCTCCATTGCGTAGTGCTCATCCATACGATTCCAACGCAATTGGTTTCGCGCGTTTTCGACCTCGTATGAAAAAGTTATGAATTTTAGAAGTTACACGATTTTATATTCATAATTTTACAACATAATTTAATTTTTCTCAACCTAAATCAATCCAAGCCGTGAGATCCATCACCCTGCAATCCAGCCCGTCCCTTTGCTTCTCCCTCAACTCACGTTACTTCTACAGGTTAGAGACGCAACATAGAACCCATCAAACGCGGCCTAGGGTTCCAAATCGCGGCCACCACGAACGTCGGGAAGTTGATCAGAGACCTTCGTTGCGAAGCCCCGCTCGAGAGCCACCATCGGCTGCCACCATGCTGAACTCGGCCTCCCCTATCACCTCGATTTGCGTGAAAAACGCAGCCCCTTCTTGCTCGATTTCCCGTTGATTCGAAGCTCCGTTTTCGATCATCTCCGTATGGATTTGAAGCTTTCATCGTCCTCTACAACTTTGTAGTTGAGAGTTTTTGCTAATTGTTGATGGATTGAGAGGAAAATGAGGAAGAAGTTTCGAATTTCGTGGCCATTGATTCAGTAAATGGCGGCTAGGGCTGAAGTCAATTAGGGTTTGCAAAGTGAAAGGGTGAAGGTCCATTTATAGAAAATTTCCCAATTTACTTTTCATCGAAATTTTCCGAACTCCAAATGAAGCATGCCGACTGGCGTTTCTAGGGTTTACCCCACGTTTCGGACACAATGGAATAGGTTTCGGAGGCTAATTTGATCATATGCGCGAGTTACGACAATAAACGATCAAATTTAAATTAAACCGATTCAACTAATTTCTATGCGTTTTGGCTTGCCCCGGACAAACGGTAAATCCGATTGACACGAAATTTGAAACCTTACAATAATATCACATTACAGATCCGATGAAACTAGTTTCATCGAAATCCGAGACCGTTTGAAAAATGACTTTTTTAACTCGCCAAATTAATATTAAAACAATTTTAGCGCGTTTCGAGCTGCCACGGTCAAACGACAACTCCGATTGCTACGAAAATTGAAATCCGATAATAACTAACTATTACGAATCCAATGGAACTAGTTTCGTCCAATTCTGAGACTGTTCAAAATTTGGCTATTTTTCAGTCGATAATTAAATATTAAAATATTCAATTTTCACAAATTTACTTTTAATTCGATTTTAAAAGTTCTACAACATCATTCTAACTTTAATATGATAAAATAAAATTTTACAAATCCCTTTTATATCATATTAAACCCGTTATTCAATAAGTTCCAAATATTAAATTTTAACAATTTAATTGTTTAATATTTGATGGATTTCAATATTGGAATTTTAAATAAAATTTCATTATCAGTCGGTTTACTATATTACTTCGAATCAATTACCTTTGACTACATATTATTTCAATTGATTTGGAATTTCATTCAATTCATAAATAATTAACTAGATAAATTTGTTGTATTTCATTCTAGTTATTATTATTCCAAACGACTTACAAATATTTTTCTAACACCAAATCACGAAATCTTATTAAATTAGCTATTTTAAGTATCGAAAATTTACGGGTCGTTACAACATCTCTTAGAATGCTCATCGCCCACCTGACGATGTTCTGAAAGCATTTAATCCATACAAGTTCGTTCCGGGTTCAAACGAAAGCGAATGCATTATCTCATTACACTCATTTTGGAATCACCCTCAGAGTTAACGACGATAACCCTTGCACTCTGAATCTTCGTCTTCACTTCAGATTCATGACCCATCGTTAATTTGGATCGATGTGGTTTTCGGATATCCAAATATGGAAACCCGATCCTGGTCTCATCGAAATCCAAAACGCCATCTTTTAAGGTCAAGTTGTTTTAAAGTTAAAATAATTCAATTCAATATCTATATCCACACAGATAGATAATTCATAATATCACAATAGGTAATCAACATTATCATCATAAACAGATAATCCATATTATCATCACAAACAGATAATCCATATTATCATCATATTTTAATCAAAGCATCTACATCACACGAAATCACTTATCTCATATTTGAGATCTCAAACCATGCAAGGTAAACGATATCATTCATCCATACATAAGCAATCACATCAGCTATAATTAATTTGAAATGAATTAAATTAATTACTTCATCTCTAATTAATTTAAAGTAAATTAAATTAATTACTTCACCATTGTAAAACTTGCTTATGTAACTATTAATCAATTACCAATTAATTAATAAATCATTCACTAATTATTCATTTCAATTAATCACCCATGATTAATTGTATTCAAGTAATTATTCTTTAATTATCCTTGACCAAACACAGTAATTAACCTTTTATTACTTCATTAATTAATTCTCTATAATTAATTACATTAATCTTTAATTACACTAATTAATTACTCTTTAATCACTTATTATTAATAATTAATTGATAGTAATTGACCAACCCTTAATTACATCATTAAATTATATTTATTAATGATTTCGAATTACATTTTAACTAATTATCCTATTTAAATTAGTTACCTTAAGTAATTAATCTTCAGTTAAACCCCATTTATTAATCACCCCTAATCCATTCCATTTAGTAATTAACTACCCTTAATTACTCCACCAAATAAATTAATTACTCCTTAATTAATTTTCTCTAATTAATCCCTTGATTAATTATACAAAGTAATTATACTCAAATTTCTTTCATCATTAATCATCCTCAGTTAATTACCAGTAATTATCATTAATTACTTCCCTAAGTAATTATACTTATCACATCATTAAATTGTCATTTAAATTAGTTAAACTTAATTAATTAATTTAAACAATTCATATTAAACCGAATTAATTACAATGAGTAATTAATTCCTTAATTACTTCCATTAAGTAATTATACTTAAAACAATTCACAATTGATTATCTTTAAATTATTAAAAATTTATCACAGTAATTCATTATTAAATAATCCTAGTTAATGACCTTCATCAACTATTAACAATTCTTTAATTACTTTTCTAAAGTAATTAACTAAGATTTATCATTCTTTATTACAAATTAATTTTATCTTTAATAACTCATTAATTAATCCTTAATTATTTAATTAACTAAGTGTTAACTTTAACTTAATTAATCCCTAATTTATTTATTAATTAATTACTAATCATTAATTTAAATTCAATCTTATTTAATTAATGATCCTTAATTACCAATTAATTTATCCTAAATCAATTAGCTTAAACCTTAATTAACTAATTTAAACTCTTAATTACCAAATTAATTAATTCAAATCATTAATTATCCATTTTAATTAATTTAATAATTACAAATCATTAAATCTTCAATTGTTTAAAGATAAAAACATTTTTCTTATTAATGATCAAATTATCATTAACAAGGTATTTAAAAACAATTTAATTTCAAATTTCATTTTAAATTTAAGATTTAAAATGAAAACAAATTAACTTTAATAAAGTTCAAAACAATTTCAAAAATCATTTTATTTCACAAGTTAAAGAATTATCTATCTTATAATAGAAGTTTAAAAGAATTTAAAACCCAATTTAATTTTTAAATTTAAATAAATTTTAAAATTTACTTTATCATTCAAAATGTTTAAAACAATTTAAAATCTTCTTTTATTTCAAATCTAAGATTCAGATTTAGATTTGAATCAGATTTAAACATAGGTTTAAATCTCTATTTTATTTAAAGCTTTACTTTTAAATTCAAACTATTTAAACCCCTTTTAAAGTTGTTACAAATAATTTAAATTTTAAAACTTTATTTTATTTTAAAACTGATATTCAAACTTCATTTGTATCCAAACTTATCTTTGATATAAACCTAGTTTAAATATATATTTCTCATTTTAAAACCCAGGTTTTAATTATTTTTTAAAAAACTTACAGGTTTTTAAAACCTATAACTAACTTACCCGAGCCACCTACTAGATGACTTCGAGCCCAAAACAAATTTACTTCGAGTCTAAGACTCGAATTACTTGAGAATATCTCGAGACCCAAATCTGTGCAACCAAAACCCAAACAACCTTTACTAGAACAACATGCCGTGCACATGCACGGCGGCTGTGGGTGGTTCCGACCATCAATGATGATCATCCCTCATCTACTAACATCTCCAAACACCAACTCAACCATTAGATTCCCTTCAACTCAACTCGAAATAGAATTCGAGTTTAAATCCAAACCTGGAAACTGAAGCCACCACCACATCCGAACCTGTTATCGCCTCGTTCACGAAGCTTCGGGCACCAGAAAATCCACAACTCCGGCTACGACTTCGACTACGGCTAAGCTACCATTACCCAAAAACTTGATGCACTCAATCAATCCAAACAACCGTGGTGATCATATTTCTAAGCGTAGCTAAAACTAGGGTTCTGAAAGTAATTCCACTGCTGCAACTCCCCCGTTGAGTTCCATCACCATTACCCATTTTTCCACCGATCTCCAGTCATTCCTCCACTTCCATGTGGAATCCCGACCCCATATCCAAGTAGATCACCAGAAAATCACGAATTCCCATATTTTGTTCAAACCAGAACTGCACCTTTAAAACTTAACTAAAAATAGTGATTTTGGTTTAAAAAATCAAGTTTTAGTCTTAGCATTCGATTCATATACCTGAATCCATGAATTATGAAAATTGAATTTTAACTTATTTAAGCTTTTCACTGTTGTTTTATATTTCCAGAAACAACACAAGTTATTTTTCTTTTGAACAAATTTTTAAACTTAAGTCTATGTTATAAAAAACATTTTAGGTTCAGAACTTAAGTTTTATCAAAGTTTGGATTTAGAGAAAATGAATTTTTGATGAGGATTTAACCTTAGAACTAAAGTCAGAGAGATACACAGAATGCTTACCAATATTTTCATACACAAACACAGAGTTATATTTAAAAATATACTCACAGATAAACTAAACTTCAGAGAGAAACATGCAATAGGACAAATACACTTAAACATTTAGATTGTGATGTTACTCACAGTTTTGAGAAGATGGACAGAGCACTTCTGTTTGAAAACAGTTTTGAACTTTTAAAACTGGGAAATGTTTTGCTTTGATCTTCCTGCTAAATCTTCTTACTTTTGTTTAGTTGTATGATGTTGTTTAAGTTTGTAAAAAAAAGGAAAAGCATACTTATTTTTCTGGTTTGCCATGTTGAACGAATTAGAACAAAAAGCATTGCATATACAAAGAAGACAGGTTAGTACAGGGAGGCATCATCTGGAACAAGCTTTTCTTTAGGTCAGTGATATTTTTTTTCATATGGAGGCTGAGATGATTTTTCAAACATTTCGAATTGACTAAGTTTTTGTGCTGAGATGATGTTATTAAATTTCTTGGTTCCTTATCTTGTTTACAGCCTTAGTACTGTTTGATTTTTTTTAATCTTTTCTTCCAGGCAAGATTTTGTCTTGTTTCATGCTTATCCACTTGCTTTGCATAGCTACTTACAGGTTACATACAAATATTACTTTGCCTGGTTATGCTTTCATACCTTATGTACATAATATTTTCTTTTACTTATTCTGCATATTAATTTTATAGGCATATTTTACTTGCCTGCCTATGCTCTTATTCCCTAAGTACATATATATATATATATATATATATATATATCTTTGCTTATTTCTTTTCATATACATATATTTTACTTGCCTGGCTTGCTTTTTTTCTTTATGTACATAAATGAAGTTGTTTTAGTCATTTGTATTGGTTTATTACTTAATTTATATTCATATTCTTTTTATACTTCAATAATTTACAATTTTATCTTTCTTTTTATTTTAAACTTAAACTATCAAATACTTAATTTACTTATTATCTATTTTTATACTTATGTTAATATCATAGTTTCTTATATTTATGTATTTATACTTATGTTTATAACCATATATTTGATTTATGCTTATGTTTAAATATTTACAAGATTTATTTTATTTTAAACATTTTTGAAAGACTTTATTTTAAATTTTCAAATCATAGCTTTCATAACAATTTCTTTTTATATATAAAAATCCATTTGTAAAGACATTACATTATTAATATTGTTTAAAAATAACTCAATTCAAACTTCATATACATACATACGTACGTACGTACGTACGTACATACATACATACATACATACATACATACATACATATATATATTTCATCTTTTCTCATGGTAGCCGACACCTGTCTTGTCTCACTTTCTCCTATCTTACCTATCCCTATACCTTCCACTATTCCATCCCTGTCGACCGCGTCCCATCCCTTGCTCCCACCGTCTCCCGATCCACCTCCTCCAGTTCCCCCTGATCTCCATTATCGTCCTTCTCTTCCAGTTGCACCAGCCTTATCTCCACCTTACCTTCCACTTTGGAACTCGCTCTTCAAATCTAAACCAAGAAATGCCGGCAGTTACGTTCCAACTCTCATTCCTGTTTCGTTTGAGGGTGAAATTCTTGTCCCTCCTCCTGAAGTCATCCACGCTGGTAACGTGGTTTGGGGGGAGCATCTGGTGGGTTTTTTTCTTGACAAACCCTTGTCATACACCACTGTCATCATGCACTTGAAAAAAGTATGGAAACTTAAGGGCTCCATCACTGTAAAATCCGATGGAACCCTATTCCTTTTCAATCTTTCGTCAAAGGACGATAGAAGGAAAATTATTGAGGAAGACCCCTTGATAATCCGAAACAAGTTGTTCATCGTGAAACCTTGGGACCCAATGATTGGGAATAGTTGTAGCACAATAAAGGCTGTTCCCATTTGGTTAAAATTATCTAATATTCCCATGTTTGCTTGGTCACATATTGGGATTAATTGGCTATCTTCCATAATTGGAAAACTTCTTTGCGTTGATGAGTCAACTGAAAAAATGCAGAGAATTAGGTTTGCAAAATGCATGGTTGAAGTTTCCCCAGACCAATGTCTTCCTTATGAATTTCCTGTTCGTATGTTGGATGGAAGCATTCAATATGTCAAAGTGAATTACCTCTGGAAGCCTTCAATTTGCTCCACTTGCAAAGAATTTGGTCATGGGTGCACTAGTTGTTCGAGACAGTGCATGAAGAATTTGTGCCAGCTGAAAAAGTGAGTATTGAGCCCTCTGAAAAAAGTAAAATTCCTGCCCTAAAGGTCAATACTATAGGAGCAGCAAATCAGAGAAGTAGTTGGCAAAAAATTAATAATTCTAAAGCAAAAGTTATTATTGGGAAGCATCCTACATATTCAATGAATAAAACTGTTAATGATATTGTTGGCACAGAAAAGCGTAGCTCACTTAATAATCAGCATCCCTTGCTTAACATGGTGAATTCTGATTCTTATAATAAGTTTTCCATTCTTTCTGATGTGAATGACACAGTTACTGAAGAAATTGGTAACAATTTAATACAAGAAACATTTGAGGAAGGAGAAATTGCTCCTGAATGTGTTGGTGTGATTGTTCAAGACAGTGATAAATCCCCTGGTGCCATTTGTGTTTCTTCTGATGGGTATGACTTGCCTCATATTGGTGAAAATGTTGATCAAGTTATTGATACCCCAGCAGTTGTTGCTTGTAGTGTTATTGGCAATGAAATATCCCCTCTCCCTAATGATTTATTATTAGCTTCGGTGGTAAACATTATTGATGGTGATCAGGAAAGGAAACAACACAATGAGCAAAGCAGTCTCAACTGTTCCGCAAATGAATTTAGTCCTAATGAAGAATGTAAAATTAATGAAAGTGCATCTCCTATTTCTATCTCCCATGTGACCATTCACAATGGACCTCCTACTGCAGCTAATTTGCTACAGTCTCCAAAAATAAATGGTGTGCAGTGCACACTGACACTGTGCATGTCCCTCCATCTCCTCCCATAACTTCCCCCAATGTTTCCCCATTGCACCCATTATCAAATCCTCTTCTTCTTCCTCTTCTGCTCCACCACCTGTTAACTCTCTCTGATTTATTGCAACCGATTCCTTCACCCTACGTTTTTGCTGGTAAGCTTCCTGGATGGAAAGATAAACTATCTAATCAAGTAACTACCTCATGCTCCACTATCACTGTTACCCTAGTCCATTGTAACAACCCATGATTTTGACAATATATTTTAATAAATATTTAATCCAATTTAAATTAAATATAAGCTTTTAATTTTATAAATAAATAAGATCTTTAAATATTTATCCGTTATACATGTGTCTGTAAAGGAAATTTTGATTTCAAAATTTAAAATAAATTCTTTCAAACTATTTAAAATAAAAATCTGTCCTATCCAATTAATATTAAAAGTTCTATATTATTAATATTTGATAATATATATGTGTGTATATATATATAATTGTAGTCTTTAATAATAATGTTTAAAATAAACAAACCTATCAATATTGAATATGAATATAAGCTATAAATATAAATATAAAATATACAAATACAAACATATGTTATAAATCAAGGTTTGAAAGTTAAATTACAAACATATTTATAAATCAAAGGTTTGAAAGTTAAATTACAAACTGATATAAAATTAAGAAGTTAAGTTAGCAACAACTTATATGGTTAAACTTAAATAGAAACATGAGATCATTCTAATATAAATACACATGGTATATAGTTAAAACAATAACTATAATAACTTTACTCAAACATATAAGATAATTTTAGAATAGGGTGACGCTGTAACATACATATATGCAATACAAAGATGACAAATTTATTTACATATACAAAAATATCTTTGTACAAATATGTAAATATCAGTAAACAATAATTATGTGTAAACTAATATGAAGACATGCATTTAATTAGCACAACATTTTGTCATTTCAGATTTACAAAGAAATCATCTCAGCATAAAAACATGTTCAGCCGAATTATGCTAGTATCACTTCAATTTACAGTAATTAAAATAAAAAAATCTTGTCTGAACATAACAAGTAAAGCTTGTACCAGTTAAACCTTTCTGTTCACAGCTATCTCTATTTGTATATCATCCTATTTTAACTCGTTCATTTCAAACATAGTAAACTTGAGAAGCTAACCTGAGATAAAAAAAAGGAAAAAAGAAATAAACATCATCTTGTATTTTCAAACAAGTTCAACAAGGCAGAGAGAACTTACAAGAATTAAAACCCTAGTCTTTCTACAACAATTGCTTTCTGTTTCAACAGTACTTTAAGGTGAGTAAACATACTATCTTGAAGTTTAAATCTTGGTGATTGATTCGTGGAAAATCTTGTGTTAGCTATCTTTTGTAAATATGAAATTCTGTGATGATTGCTGTTACAGGAAGCTGTATCTTGTCATGTTTTTTTTTCAATATTTCAAGCTACTGAGCAAAGAAAGAAAATAAATTTTAAATACTTCTTCATATAAATAATTTAAACTTAGGAATTGAAATTAAATGAGTTTGTTTGAACTAAAGTCAGGGCTTGGATTTTGTTTTGAAGGTTTACAGTGTGATATAGATACTGGATATCCATGTTTACAATAAAAAGAAATCATAAGTTAAAATTCGAATGTTTTAAATTGTGGATTTGATTTCATATCTTGATTAAACATACAAAGCTAAGATTTTTAAAACAAAACGATGATTTTTAGGTGATTATACATGGTGCAGTTCCTATATGAACTCAAATTGTATTTTTATCAATTTCGGTTGGATTAATAAATATTAGCTGTTGAAATTTGCTGTATAGCTAGCTTGATAATGCACGAATTCAATAAAAATGCTAAAAAAATTATTTAATGCGAGAATTTTTGGGCCGAATCAAATGTAGGGTTTGGTTCGAGTTTTTTATGTTCTGTAAATTCGTTGTTTCTACCGCCGTGGATTGATCGTGCCGTACGAGTTTCGAGGAGATGGTAGGGGAGGGTAACGGCGAGGGGTGGCCAAAACGGCGTTGCCACCAGTGGTAGGTGTTGGTAGGACGTGGCGATTTTCAGTGGGTTGTTCGAGTTGATGGTTCGAGCTTTAGACTTTTTTTTGATTTAGTGAATTTCGCGATGAACTGGGTTTGCTCTCGAGTGTGGAGTCCTTATGTGGCTTGCTGGAGGAGGTGCGAGCCACCGAAGGGACGGCGAACCACCATGCACATGCACGATGGTGTGTGAGTGTCAGTGACATCCAGTTTGGGTCGTCTCGAGTGATACTCGAGAAATTTGGAAGTCTTCCTCGAGTTGAAGCTGGTACGTGCCTGGGTATATTTATAATACTACAGTTATTAACTTATGCTAATAAAAAAAAAGAAGAAGAAAAAAGAATAGGTAGAAGAAGAAGAAGGTGAGAAGAGAATGACCCGGGAAAAGGTTAGGGGAGACGCATGATTTTCTCGAGTAAACGAGATGCTTGCCTCGGGTTTCCTTTAGGGGTTAGCTTAATAAACCTTTAAGTTGTTTTGGCTAAACAAAGTTCAGTATTTACTAAGTACACAATGACACGTCTGAAGCTAAGATTTGATTTAGAATTTGTTAAGAAAGATTTGCAAGGGTAAGATAATTAAATTAATTTGAAGTATAAGTAATTAAGAATGTAATTAATTTATAATTTTAATTAAATAAATAACTTAAGATTAATTAAATCTGTAATTAAAGATTGATATTAATAACTTTGTGTTTAAATCAATTTTGATCTTAAGAATTTAATTAACTACTTAAAGTTAATTAATAAATAAATAGTAGTTAACTAATTAAGAAATTAATCAAGATTAAAAGATTAATTAATTGGTAATTAATGGTTAATTAAATAATTAGTGATAATTGAATAGGTAATCAACTTTTATTAATTAATAATCAAGGTTATTAATTAATATTTAAGAACTAATTAAGTGAGTGGTTAAGAACTAATTAATAATTTAATAAGTTGATTAATTAGTGATTAATCAAGCAGGATAAAATGGTTATCCTTAAGTAATTAATTAAGTTAAATTAATCAAACTATTTTGATATGAATTAATGATCATTGTTTGATTGATTATGATATCTATTGGGTGATATTCTGTGATATTTTGTGATATATTCTGGATATATCTGTGATGACTGTGTATGATCTATCTGTGATAACTGTTATGTGAATTTGAAGTGTTGAATTTAAATTGTTTAAACTATTTAAACAACTTGGCCCTTAAAATGGCGTTTGGATTTCGATGAGACCGGGATCGGGTATCAATTCGATATTCCAAAAACCACATCGATCCAAATTAAACGATAAGTCGTGACATATCGATTGAAGATCGAGATGGTGTTTCAGAATGCAAGGGTTATCGTCGTTAACTTTGAGGGTGATTCCAAAATGAGTGTAACGAGATAATGCCTTCGGTTTCGTTCGAACCCGGAACAAACTTGTATGGATTGAATGCTTTCAGCACATCGTTAGGTGGACGATGATCATTCTAAGAGATAATGTTCTCTAAAGGTAATTGCAGCCTCAAGCCTCATCAACTGGGAATGGCTAATCGCAGCCTCAAGCCTCATCAACTGGGAATGGCTAAAACAGGGGCGATGGAGCAAGGTTAGGTGGCTCTTGCCCAAGCAGGACGAGGTATACCCCTGTCTAGATGTCCCTTTTTATTTCGGCAGTGTGGACAGTTATTGGCCACAACTGCGGGGGTTATCTTGTTCGGGACTGTTCAGTAAGGAATGGTTCCGGCCTTGTGTTATAGAGGGTTGGGAGTGATCCTCGGTACGGTGATCTAAGCCCCGTACTGTGACGGGCGGTACCCCAGTAGCCCTGCCATTGATGGAAACCCATTTTCCGTACGAGACCCTAAGATTTTGATTTGTATTGCCACTTTCGTGGCTAGTAGCTGGAATTTAAAGAATGTAATAATTTCGACTATTTTCTATTTACTTGAAAACCCTAGGCACTATTATAATATCGCTGGATTACCTATAAAATGTTTTGGTTACGTAAGGTAAAAACTTACCCGTGTTTATATGTGGGAAATCTTACGTGATACCTTTATTTTCAAATGGTTTTCAAAGTTAAACAATTTTAACCCGTTTACTCACACCAGACCCATGTCTGACCCGGAGTTTATATTTTTTTTTTCATAAACTCTTGGGTACCCAAATTTTTATGAGTAGCCAAGTGATAGGTATTTGGAGTGTTGAGTTTCTGGAGGAGATTGGAGCAGGAGACCAGACGTATGTATCTATCTATATAGTTCCGCTGTGTTAGTTGATGTACATTGTATTTTGGATGTATGTACTGACAAATATGTATATGACTGTTCTGTTGTATGATATTGTATAACTCTGATATATGCAAAAACTATGTAATAGTTATGTGATGTATTATATTTTGTTCCATTCCGCTGTGAGGTTCTGATGTTGTTTTTCTTTCTTTCTATTCTTTTCTATTTCTATCCCTTCTTTCTTAATGATGATACATCTTTCTGGGGTTAGAAAGGCGGGTCGTCATAGTTGGTATCAGAGCGCTAGGTTGAGCGAATACCTAGGCTCTGGAATAATATTAATCTTGAGAGTGTGTATTTGTTTCTCATATAATTATATATCTATCTAAATTTTTGAGTTACCTGTCCAGGTGGCCAACATGAGTTTTGGAAGAAGAGGTAGAGGCAGAGGCAGTACCTCAACTGATAATGGATAAAGTCAAACTGCTAGCGAGGTTGTAAATCCAGTACCGCCTTAGGTTAGTTTTGCTGCTTTATGCAAAGAATTCATCAACCTTGGAGGTCAACCATTTAATGGGTCAGAATCGATAATTGAAGTTCAAGCTTAGCTATGCTCTTGTGAGTGCATCTTTAAGAGCATGAAATTGTCTGATGAACGGAAGAGGGAAATGGCATCGTGGCAATTGCAGGGAGGCGCAGCAGCTTGGTGGGATGCAACGGAAGCAAACATTTCTGAGGAAGACATTTCATTGGACAGATTTAAGGAGTTATTTGAGGAGAAGTTTATGCCAACAGCAGGGAAAACTCAATTGTATCATGATTTTCTGAATTTAAAGCAATGAAACACGACTATAGCGGAGTATGAGACTAAATTCAATGAACTTCCTTGCTATGGACTAGGGCTCATTGATATGCCCCTCAAAAAGAATGAAATGTTTGTGCAAGGATTGAGGCCAGAATTTCATGAAAAGATGACGATGCTTTTGAAAGGATCTTTTGTTGATTTAATTGATATGCTCTGAGATATGAGAATTTGATGAGTAAGAAATTAGTGGCACCAGTTGCAGCATCAGGAGGGAATTTCGCTAATCCGAATAAAAGGAAGTTCAATCCCAATTGGAGGAAGCCGAATAAGAAGAAGCCTGTAAGGAACAATGGATCTCGTAAGTGCTATATTTGTCAACATGAAGGTCACTTGGTGAATAAGTGTCCCAGAAAAGGATTCCAGCAGCAGCAATAGCAACCGCATCAGAGTGGTCCAGGATCAGCAATGGTTCAGAGATCGTTGTGTTTCAATTGTCACATGATCAAGAATTTTCCACTTTGCAGAGGGCGCCTCAGAGTAAGGTCTTTGCTCTAGAAGCTGGTCCATCTTCTTCTTCTAAAGACAAGGGAGTTTTAGAAGGTACTTTACTTTTAGATGGCAAGTATATTAAATTTTTGTTTGATTCGGGTGCTTCTTTGAGTTTTATTTCTTTGGAATCTGTAGAGAAGTTCTTTCTTACCACTAGCACTGTAGACTGTCCTATCTTGGTATCTAATCCTATAGGAGGGGTGACCAAATTAGATATGATCTGTAAGGACTTGAAGATTTCTTATCTATCCCATAGTTCTTGTGACCCTTATGTGCTGAATTTTAAGGGATTTGACCTTATATTAGGAATGGATTGGCTTGACAAGTATAGAGAAGTCCCGAATTGTGATGAGAGAATAGTTTCGTTGGAAACTAATTTGTGTAGAATTGCCAGAGTGTCATGTGATAATTCTGGAATTCACTTGAGTAGTCTTTTGCATGGAATTGAGACTTCTCAAGAGAAGGTAGAAGATATCGATGTGGCCCAAGATTTTCCTGATGTATTTGAGGAAGTTAAGTGTCTATCACCACATCGAGAGATAGAGTTTTGTATTGATTTGATTCCAGGAGCAGTGCCAGAGATTCAGCTCAGTAGGAGAATGGCTCCTAGGGAGAGAGATGAGTTAACTAAGCAGAATTAGGATCTTTTGGAGAAGGGGTTGATTAGGCCCAATTTTTTCTTGTTGGGGCTCTATTGCGGTGTTTGTCACTAAATCGGATGGATCGCTAAGGTTCTGTGTGGATTATTGAGAATTAAACAAAGTGGGTATCCGTAATAAATATCCTCTTCCTCGTATCGATGATCTCTTTGACCAGTTGCATGGACCTTCTATCTTTTCTCAACGAGATTTAGCTTTAGGTTTCCATCAGTTGAGGGTAGCTGAGGACAGTATTCCCTTGACTGCATTTAGGGGACCAAATTGTTTCTGTGAGTGGTTGGTTATGCCTTTCGGGTTAACCAATGCTCCTGCCTACTTCGTTGACCTTATGAACCGAGTCTTTCGGGATATATTGAATAAGTTTGTTCTGGTATTCACTGATGATATCCTGGTATACTCCAAATCTGAAGAGAAGCACAGGCAGCATTTGAGAATTGTGTTGGAGACATTGAGGAAGCATGTTTTGAAGGCGAAGTTTTCTAAGTGCCATTTTTGGAAATCGGAAGTCAAAATTTTGGGACACGTTGTTTTTGGTGAAGGTATCTCTGTAGACCGAGCCAAGGTTGAAACTATTCTGGAGTGGAAGCAACCGGAGACACCGATTGAAGTTCGCAATTTTGCGGGATTAGCTGGCTGCTACTAGAAATTTATCAAGGAATATTCCAAGATTTCTTCGCATCTGACTAAGCTGACTAGGAAAGGAGCTAAATTCAAGTGGACACCCCAGTGTGAAGAAGCTTTTCAGGAGTTGAAGACGAGGCCAACTAGTGAAATATGCTTGCTACTCCGGATGGAAAGAGCAAATTTGAAGTTTATACCGATGCTTGTATAGTTGGATTGGGAGCAATTCTGATGCAGAATGGAAGAGTAATTGTGTATGAGAGTCGGCAATTGA
The DNA here is from genome assembly GCA_030765085.1 of Allium cepa. Classification (NCBI taxonomy): domain Eukaryota; kingdom Viridiplantae; phylum Streptophyta; class Magnoliopsida; order Asparagales; family Amaryllidaceae; genus Allium; species Allium cepa. Next base: position 291,046,629 of record CM060941.1, on the reverse strand, counting down.
AGCCACATGAGAAGAACTACGCTACGCACGATCTTGAATTGTTAACCATTGTTTTTGCTTTGAAGATTTGGAGACACTACCTCTTGGGAGAGAAGTTCGAATTATTTACGGATCACAAACCGTTGAAATATCTTTTCTCTCAAAAAGGTCTTAATCTAAGACAGCAGCGATGGGTCGAATTTCTAGCATCTATGATTTGGATATTCTGTATACCTGAGAAAGGCGAATGTTGTAGCTGATGCTCTTAGCAGGAATGCAGTTCTGTCTTTTGTGGAAGTTATTCCATCTCTTATTGAAAGGATTTCAAGCAGGCAAACATCTGATAAGATGTTGAGAAGGATCATCAAAAGAGTTAGGAAGGGTCAGTGTCCCAGTTTTGAAATTGAGGGCCAAGGAACATTAAGGATTAACGGGAGGATTTGTGTTCCGAATGATAAGGATCTGAGGCAGGAAGTGTTGTCAGAGAGTCATCGTTCCAGATTGATTATTCACCCAGGAATCTCGAAGATGTATAAGGATATGAAGAGAGTCTTTTGGTGGAAGGGCATGAAGGAAGATGTAACTGCTTTCGTGAATAGTTGTGCCATCTTCCAACAAGTTAAAGGAAATCAGTAGAAGTCAGCCGGATTATTGCAACCTTTGGAAATTCCTGATTGGCAGCGGGAAATGATTTCGATGGATTTCATTGACGGTTTGCCTAGAACCAAGAAAGAAAACGATGGAATATAGGTTATTGTGGATCGTTTAACTAAGAGTACCCATTTTATACCGGTTAAGGCAACTCGTACTGCAGCTTCTCTGGCAGAGATTTTCTTGAGGGAATAGTCAAATTGCATGGTGTTCCAGTCAGTATAGTAAGTGACCATGATCCTATTTTCACTAGCAAATTCTGGGAGGCTCTGTAATCAGCAATAGGAACAGGTTTAAGATTGAGTACAGCCTATCATCCTCAGATAGACGGGCAGACAGAGAGGCTTAATCGTATTCTAGAGGACATGTTGCGAGCTTCTGTTTTGGATTTTGGTGGATCGTGGGAAGACCATCTTCACCTAGTGGAATTTTCTTGTAATAACAATTATCAGGCAAGTATTAAGATGGCTCCTTATGAAGCTATGTATGGAAGACCGTGTAGATCCCTAACCTGTTGGATAGAATCGAAAGATCGTCTTATGCTCGGACCCGATCTAATTCGAGAAGCTTCTGCGAAGGTTGAGCTTATCAAGAGAAGGATGAAAGCTGCTCAGGATCGTCAGAAGAAATATGCAGATAAATGGCGAAGACCATTGGAATTTGAGATCGGAGATTTAGTTTTTATCAAAGTTTCCCCAATCAAAGGTGCTATTAGATTCGGAAAGACGGGAAAACTTGCTCCAAGATATATTGGACCATTCCGAGTGCTGGAAAGAGTTAGTGCAGTAGCATATATGATTTAATTTCCAGAGTAGATGTCTGGAATTCATAATGTATTCTACGTATCCCATTCAAGGAAATTTATTCATGACCCATCACTGGTTGTAGAACCAGTAGTGCATGAAGATTTGGAAGTAGAACCTAAGTTGACTGTGGTCAAAAATCCTGATTGGATTGTGGATCAAAATGAGAAGCAATTCAGGAGCAAAGTAGTGAAACTCGTCAAGGTGCAGTGGAGCGAGGATCCCAGAGATTGTACCTGGGAAACTCTGGATAGTTTAAGGAAAGCTTATCCGGATTTGTGTCCGGATAACTAGTGATGTTTGTTAGGATAGACTATTTGTTGACTGTTTGTTTGTTTTTGTATGGACGATATGTATGTTTGGATTATTAATATAAAAGCTTTTGAATTAACTGTTATTTTAAATTTCGTGGACAAAATTCTTTTAAGGGGGGAGGAATGTAACGACCCGGGATTTGGACAATGTATTTTAATAAATATTTAATCTAATTTAAATTAAATACAAGCATTTCATTTTATAAATAAATAAGATCTTTGAATATTTATCAGTTATATATGTGTGTGTAAAGGAAATTTTGATTTGAAAATCTAAAATAAATTCTTTCAAACTATTTAAAATAAAAATCTATCCTATCCAATTAAAATTAAAAGTTCTATATTATTAACATTTGATGATATATATATATATATATATAATTGTAGTCTTTAATAATAATATTTAAAATAAACAATCCTATCAATATTGAATATGAATATAAGCTCTAAATATAAATATAAAATATACAAATACAACCATATGTTATAAATCAAGGTTTGAAAGTTAAATTACAAACATATGTTATAAATCAAAAGTTTGAAAGTTAAATTACAAACATAAATAAAATTAAGAAGTTAAGTTAGCAACAACTCATATGGTTAAACATAAATAGAAACATGAGATCATTCTAAAATAAATACACATGGTATATAGTTAAAAAAATAACTATAATAACTTTACTCTAACGTATAAGATAATTTTAGAATAGGGTGATGTTGTAACATACCTTTGTGCAATACAAAGATTACAAATTTATTTATAGATACAAAAAATATCTTTGTACAAATATGTAAATATCAGTAAACAATAATTATGTGTAAAACTAATATGAAGACATGCATTTAATTAGCACAACATTTTGTCATTTCAGATTTACAAAGAAATCATCTCAGCATAAAAACATGTTCAGCGGAATTATGCTAGTATCACTTCAGTTTACACTAATTAAAAAAATCTTATCTGAACATGACAAGTAAAGCTTGTACCAGTTAAATCTTTATGTTCACAGCTATCTCTATTTATATATCATCCTATTTTAACTCGTTCATTTCAAACATAGTAAACTTGAGAAGCAAACCTGAGATTAAAAAAGGAAAAGAAAAAAAGAAATAAACATCATCTTGTATTTTCAAACAAATTCAACAAGGCAGAGAGGACATACAGGAATTCAAACCCAGTCTTTCTACAACAATTGCTTTCTGTTTCAACAGTACTTTAAGGTGAGTAAACATATTATCTTCATGTTTAAATCTTGGTGATTGATTCGTGGAAAATCTTGTGTTAGCTATCTTTTGTAAATATGAAATTCTGTGACGATTGTTGTTACAGGAAGCTGTATCTTGTCATGTTTTTTTTCAATATTTCAAGCTACTGAGCAAAGAAAGCAAATAAATTTTAAATACTTCTTCATATAAATAATTTAAACTTAGGAATTGAAATTAAATGAGTTTGTTTGAACTAAAGTCAGGGCTTGGATTTTGTTTTGAAGGTTTACAGTGTGATATAGATACTGGATATCCATGTTTACAATAAAAAGAAATCATAAGTTAAAATTCGAATGTTTTAAATTGTGGATTTGATTTCATGTCTTGATTAAACATACAAAGCTAAGATTTTTAAAACAAAAACGATGATTTTTAGGTGATTATACATGGTGCAGTTCCTATATGAACTCAAATTGCATTTTTATCAATTTCGTTTGCATTAATAAATATTAGCTGCTGAAATTTGTTGTATAGCTAGTTCGATAATGCACGAATTCAAGAAAAATGCTAAAAAAATTATTTGATGCGAGAATTTTTGGGCCAAATCAAATATAGGGTTTGGTTCGAGTTTTTTTTATGTTCTGTAAATTCGTTGTTTCTGCCGCCGTGGATTGGTCGAGCCGTATGAGTTTCGAGGAGATGGTAGGGGAGGGTAACGGCGAGGGGTGCCCGAAGCGGCATCGCCACCAGTGGTCGGTGTTGGTTGGAAGTGGCGATTTTTATTGGGCTGTTCGAGTTGACGGTTCGAGCTACAGGCTTTTTTCGATTTAGTGAATTTCGCGACGAACTGGGGTTTGCTCTCGAGTGTGGGGTCATTACGTGACTTGCTGAAGGAGGTGTGAGCCACCGGAGGGACGGCGAACCACCGTGCACGTGCACGGTGGCGTGTGAGTGTCAGTGACATCGAGTTTGGGTCGTCTCGAGTGATACTCGAGAAATTTGGAAGTCTGCCTCGAGTCGAACCTGGTGCGTGCGTGGGTATATTATAATACTACAGTTATTAACTTAAGCTAATAAAAAAACAGAAAAGAAGAAAAAAGAACAGGTCGAAGAAGAAGAAGGTGAGAAGAGAGTGACGCGGGAAAAGGTTAGGGGAGAGGCGTGATTTTCTCGAGTAAACGAGATGCTTGCCTCGGGTTTCCTTTAGGGGTTAGCTTAACAAACCTTTAAGTTGTTTTGGCTAAACAAAGTTCAGTATTTACTAAGTACACAATGACTCGTTTGAAGCTAAGATTTGATTTAGAATTTGTTAAGAAAGGTTTGCAAGGGTAAGATAATTAAATTAATTTCAAGTATAAGTAATTAAGAATGTAATTAACTTATAATTGTAATTAAATAAATAACTTAAGATTAAATAAATTTGTAATTAAAGATTGATATTAATAACTTTGTGCTTAAATCAAGTTTGATCTTAAGAATTTAATTAACTACTTAAAGTTAATTAATAAATAAATAGTAGCTAACTAATTAAGAAATTAATTAAGGATTAAATGATCAATTAATTGGTAATTAGTGATTAATTAAATAATTAGTGGTAATTAAATAGGTAATCAACTTTTATTAATTAATAGTTAAGGTTATTAATTATAATTAAGAATTAATTAAGAGAGTAGTCAAGAAGTAATTAATAATTTAATAAGTTTATTAATTAGTGATTAATCCAACAGGATAAAATGGTTTATTCTTAAGTAATTAATTAAGTTAGTTAATCAAACTATTTTGATATGAATTGATGATCATTGTTTGATTGATTATGATATCTATTGGGTGATATTCTATGATATTTTGTGATATATTCTGGATATATCTGTGATGGCTGTGTATGATCTATCTGTGATGACTGTTATGTGAATTTAAAGTGTTGAATTTAAATTGTTTAAACTATTTAAAACACTAGCCCCTTAAAATGGCATTTGGATTTCGATGAGACTAGGATCAGGTATCAATTCGATATTCCGAAAACCACATCGATCCAAATTAAACGATAGGTCATGATATATCAATTGAAGATCGAGATGGTGTTTCAGAATGCGAGGGTTATCGTCGTTAACTCTAAGGTTGATTCCAAAATGAGTGTAACGAGATAATACCTTCGGTTTCTTTCAAACCCGGAATGAACTTGAATGGATTGAATGCTTTCGGCACATCGTCAGGCGGACGGTGAGCATTCTAAGAGATAATGTTCTCTAAAGGTAATCGCAGCCTCAAGCCTCATCAACCGGGAATGGCTAAAACAGGGGAGATGCAACAAGGTTAGGTGGGTCATGCCCAAGCAGGACGAGGTATACCACTGTCTAGATGTCCCTTTTTATTTCGGTTGTGTGGGCAGTTGTTGGCCACAACTGCGGGGGTTATCTTGTTTGGAACTGTTCAATAAGGAATTTTTCCGGCCTTATGTTGTAGGTGGTCGGGAGTGATCCTCGGTACGGTGATTTAGGCCCTGTACAATGACGGGCGGTACCCTAGTAGCCCTGCCATGGATGAAAACCCATTTTCCCTACGAGACCCTACGGTTTTGATTTGTATTATCCACTTTCGTGGCTAGTAGCTGGAATTTAATGAATGTAACAATTTCAGCTATTTTCAATTTACTTGAAAACCCTAGGCACTATTATAATATCACTGGATTTCCTATAAAATGTTTTGGTTAGCGAAAGGTAAAAACTTACCCGTGTTTATGTGTGGGAAGTCTTACGTGATACCTTTATTTTCAAATGGTTTTCAAAGTTAAACAACTTTAACCCGTTTACTCACACCAGACCCATGTCTGACCTGGAGTTTATATTTTTTTTCCATAAACTCTTGGGTACTCAAATTTTTATGAGTAGCCAAGTGATAGGTATTTGGAGTGTTGAGTTGCTAGAGGAGCTAGGAGCAGGAGACTGGACGTATGTATCTATCTATATATTTCCGCTGTTTTAGTTGATGTACATTGTATTTTGGATGTATGTATTGACAGATATGTATATGACCATCCTGTTGTACCATATTGTATAACTCTGATATATGTAAAAACTATGTAATAGTTATGTGATATATTATATTTTGTTCCATTCCGCTGTAAGATATTGATGTTTCTTTCTTTCTATTCATTTATATTTCTATCCCTTTCTTTTTTAATGATGATACCTCCTTTTGGGGTTAGAAAGGCGGGTCGTCTCATCCATCTTCCATTCAAATTGGCACCAGCTTCATCGATGAAAGATTATCTAAAGGTTATCCTTCAACAAGGAGCAAGCAAGGAACAATTCACATCTCTCTTAATCTTTAATGAATTCCCATAATTTAGCTTCCTAGGATATTCGTGGTGCTCATCGCAAGGAAATACTGGATCACATCAAATCCCTTATTCAAAAACAAAATCTGGACTTAATAGCATTATTAGAAACCAGCTTAATCTGCAACTTACCATATCTGCTAGCAATTACATGAACAATAACTGGGCTTTGCATCACAATCTTCTTGAAGCCCCGTAGGGGAGAATCATGGTTATCTCCAACCCCCAAAAATTCTCTCTTTCTCCTATCCTTATCTTCCCTTAATTCATTCACTTCCATTCAACTTTCATCCCTGATTCCATATCATTCTATCTCACCATAGTCTATGCTTCAAACTCTCCCTCCACCAGACAGTCCTTCCTCCGTCAGATTCCTGCTTTTATTCAAGAATCCCATCCCTGGTTAATTCTTGGTGATTTCAATTGTGGTCTGAACCTTAATGACAAAGTGGGTGGTGTGCCTCTAACTTCTAAAGATATTCAACCCCTTAACTTAGCCATTGATGAAGCCAATCTGATCTCCATAAACAAATCTGGTTCGAAAAATTCTTGGAACAACCGTAGTCGATCTGGTCATAGAATTATGTCCACCATCGATCACTCCTTTTGTAATTTCAAATCATTATCCTTCTGGCCTTCTCTTTCTGCCCACCTCCCCTTACCGTCCTGTTTGACCATTCCCTCATCATCCTATCCACTAGCCCCCCCGTTGTGTATGAGAAAAGAAGTTTCAAATACTATAATATCTGGGCTAATGAACTAGGGTATACTGACATTATTAAAGAAGCTTGGTCCTACTCTTGTTCTGGTAACCCCACTTTTAAATTTTGCAGGAAATTAAAGCATGTCAAGCACTCTCTTAGAATTTGGTCCAAGAGCAAGTTTGGTAATGGTACTTTGAAGTCAGAGACTATTAAATAGCAACTTGAAGAAATCCAAATTCAAATGCAGAATAATCCAAATGATGACGATATTTCGGATACGAAAGTGTCCTATTTTTATCCCTTTCTGATGTTTTAAGGATGCAATGCTCTATGAGGAGTCAGCAACTTCATAATAAATGGATGACTGAGGGTGACAACAATACTGCTTACTTCCATGCAGCGATAAAGGCTAAGCAAGTTCATGAGTAGATTTATCGAATTCAGGATGCCAATGGTGATATGCTTTCCAATCCTCTTGACATTGATAATGCTTTGATTAGATACTTCTCTAGTCTTCTCGGAAATTCTGATAACTTTTCGGCTAATCTCCAACACATTGATAGCACCGACCTTCCATCTATTAATCAGTCTCAAACCGATCACCTTATATCTATTGTCTTTAATGATGAAATAAAACTCACTCTCTTTAGTATGAATAAGAAATCTACCAGGGGTCCAGATGGATTCAATGTTTAGTTCTTCATTCAAAACTAGGAAATAATCAAATCTGATTTTTTCCACGCTATTCACAACTTCTTCTCCAAATTCAAGCTTCTTAATGAAGTCAATGAAACTAATTTGGTTCTCGCTCCCAAAACTCTACCTCCTACTGATGTCTCTTTGTTCAGACCCATAGCCTGTTGTAATGTGCTTTACAAATGCATAGCTAAGATTATAGCTTCCAGATTTAAATCTGTGTTGCTAAATCTTATATCTTCTAATCAAGCTGCTTTCCTGCCTGGAAGAAACTCCTTAGATAATGTGATGATTGCGCATGAACTTTTAAAGGGTTATGGTCGTGCTAACTCATCCTCGAGAGCTATGCTAAAACTTGATCTTTCCAAGGCCTATGATTCTGTCCAATGGTCTTCAATTGTTAGAGTTATGGCTCTGATGGGATTCCCGAAACCATTTGTTGCATGAATCTTCACTTGCATAACCACTCCTTCCTTCTCTCTAAATTATAATGGTAAAGTTGCTGGGTATTTTAAAAGTAAACAAGGCATTCGCTAAGGTGATCCATTATCATCTCACATTTTCCTCCTCACCATGGAAATTTTAACTAGAATGCTAAATGCTAGATATCGTGCTAATGAGACAAAATTCCCATCCTAAATGTAAATAGCCTCTTGTCACTTCCCTTCTCTTTGCAGACGACACAATGATTTTCAACTACCCTACTCATGAATCCATAGATAATATTAAACAAACCCTTGACATCTTTTATTCCTGTACTGGTCTAAAGCTCAATCTTTCTAAATCATCTATCTTGTTTGGTGGCATTGCTCCCTCAGTATCTTCTGTGATGACTGCTTATTCTGGTCTACTTCCCATGCAAAGCGACACGGTCTACCTTGGCATCCTTCTTTGTACATCTAGAGTCACTTTTTCCAACTGCCATATGCTCTACACTAAAATCACTAGAATGCTTGATAATTGGGCCAATCGATTTCTTTCTCAGGCCGGTAGATTCGTCTTGATAGCATTCACAACAGGAATCCTATTCCAATCTCATTTGATAGCATTGAACAACCTCCGTCGCGTGGTGGCTTGGGAATCTTAAATATTGAGCGCTGGAATGTTGCTGCTATCAGTCATCAATTTGACTCGTTACTCTCAAACAAAAATAGCCTTTGGGTTGACAGTTACACATAACTTAAGAAATAGAAGCATTTGGTATTTGGATCCCCCTAGCGGTTGCAGCTGGATATGGCGTAAGATTCTTTCTCTGCATACAGTTTTTCTGCCCTATCTCCAATTATCTCTCTCAAGTCAAAGTAAGAAGAATTTTTGGAACGATCCTTGGTTAAGTAAGGGTCTCATCCTTTCTGCCACTTTAACATCTCAGCCAATTTTTCAATCTGGCATTAGTACTTCTGCGAATGATGTTGACTTCATTGTGGACAACAAATTATCCCCTCTGTATACTAGCAATCACAACATGAGAGTTTTTTGGGCTAGCTTCAGTAATTATCATAATACTTTCCCTGAAACTGATTTGCTCTGATGGGATGGTAAGCCTCACTCTATAAATCACGTCTATCACTTACTTTCTAATACTCGAAGTAAACCGATGTTCCCATGGCATAAAGTTGTTTGGAATAAGCAGTCTACTCCCTCTGACAATCTATTGTTATGGAATGCTATCATGACTGAAGACAGGATGGCAGAGTTTGCTACTGTTTCTGATCATCACTGTTGTAACACCCCACTCTGGTAGCTTACCCAGAGGCAAGGATGTCACAGAGAAACTACGGTGCTTAATAGAATAGTATCACAACTTAAATAAAATATATCGGAACATAAAATCATTCAGATTACATGATTTCAAGCGGAGGAGTTATTATACAATCACATCATCATAATTACACAGTTACATAGGATCATGAGATTCAACATAATTATACATATAAAAGTCGATAAACTTAAATAAAAGTCTTCACTTCATAGTCATAGTATTCATCAGTCATCTTGCGTTGAACAACTAACCATCTAAACCTGAAATGTTTATGTGTAGCATCATGAGCAACAATGACCCAGTGAGATAGCTATTTAATCTATAGTTTTCAAGTCATGTCATGAAGGGTTATAAAAATCATAATTTTTATATCATCATTTCATTCCAAATCACTACTTCTTAAGTTTTAATAATTCAGATCAAAAACACTATTCGAGGTAAACTTCAAATATATGAACTTCATCTGACTAAAGTCAAGAATTTTTTTTTTATATATAAATTTAAAACACTCCCTCAATTTGGTTTATATTCTAGGATATTTTATCCTATTGCGGCCAGCATCCCGTCATCAAATAGGGATGTACTCCACTGGCTCGATACCACATAGAGTAATAGTGCACTACCCAAGATCTATGGTCTTATACCGCCTTCTCGATTGCGGCCGGCATCCTGTCATCAAATAGGGATGTACTCCACTGGCTCGATACCACATAGAGTAATAGTGCACCACCCAAGATCTATGGTCTTATACCGCATCATTGATTAATTTTTCTGTGTGAAAATACTTCTTTAAAGTAATTTACTTAGTATGCTCAACCACCATGAAAAGAAACCCATCAAATTGTTTATCAAATCGATGATAAAAATCTCACAAGTAAGGCATTTTCTTAGAAACAAACATGTTTATTTCAGGTGGAAATTTAACCCGAGCTTGCACCTCAAATTCATATATATATAGATGGCCGAATTTTAAAAAGTGATATAAAAGAAAGCTATCACATTCTTCCTGCAGTTTCCAAAACTTTAAAAATTATAGGTTTTGGATAAGAAACGCAAAAGTTATGCACAAAATACTAGCTCAGGTTTGCACAGAACACTGAGTACTCTACAACAACAGGACAGCGAGTTTGCAAGAGATTTTTCAACATTTTAATCAACAAACTTCAGAAAATGATACAAATAAAAGTTATAGGCCTTTCCGTTAGCTTTCCAGAATGACCAAGATTATTGAATTTGGATCAACGGTTCAAAAGTTATGACCATTTTACTAAAAACATTAAGCTTAGCCTGAACTTATGCATTTGCAGGACAGCGACCAACAATTGCAATTTTAGCATAGAAAACATCGAAAGTTTGGAAAACTCAAAACTTAAAAGTTTTAGAGCAAAGTCTAAGATTTCTGGAAAATCTAAATTTATCAAAATCGGTTGAGGAACGAAGAAGTTATGGTCAATTTAGTTTCAGCCTTAAGCACAGAGCTAATATTGGTTTTGCTCTCGGGATTATAGTAGAAAAATTCAATTTTGACATAGCTAATTTCCAAATTATATAAAATACAAAACATCAAAGTTGTAGAACATGAAATAAGATTTCCAGAACATCCAAGAAATCGAAATTTCATTAAGAAATGAGAAAGTTATGTTCAAATTACTAAGCTGCGTTTTTGATAGAACCGAGCCACTTTTACTTACAACTATCATCTCTTCAAGAATAACATGAATACTAGAAATTAAATAGTTTTTCTCACCTTAAACTTGTGTATTCGACTTGACTCTTTTTTCCTTAGCTTTCTCCAAGCTTTTTCACTTTATCTTACTTTTTTTTTGCTTTTTGAAAGTATGAAACATAAGTGAACATTTCCACCATTTATATAGTAATTTTCAAGGCTAGTTTGGTAATTTTAATTTTGGACACTTGTCTACTTCTCTTTGCACAAGCTTTACGATGTTAACACATGTCTTCTTAGGTGTCTTAAGATGTTTCTACACACGGACACCTAATGGGGTTATGTGTCACTATCTTATTTAATCTTGTGACACATGTCCTTCATCTTTTTATGCAAGCTTCATTTCATGACACATACCTTATTTAGTAATCATTTAGGGTGTTCTAGAAGTGTACACCTAAGTGATATATGTGTCATAATTCTATTTCATCTTAAGATAGGTGTATGGTCCATATTATGCCACTTGTCTTCACCATGTCATGCCACTTATCCTATACTTATAAATGTATACATACTTACACCTTTTGTATTATTTCAAAGCATAAATAACATAGAGATGGTATAGATAGTATATTTTAAACTTCTAAAATTTTTCATACACGATATTTTAAGTTAGGGTGTTACAGTCTACCACCCTTAGAAAAAGATTTCGTCCTCGAAATCTAGGCTTCAAACAATTCTGGATAATCTTTACGAATTTTTGACTCCACCTCCCATGATGCTTCGTCTTCGTTATGATAGTTCCATTGAACTTTCACCAAGGAAATATCTTTTGTTCTTAATTTCTTAACTTTTTTGTCAAGAATTCGAACAGGTCTTTCAATGTACTTAGTCCCCTTTTTAACTTCAATGCCGCTTAAATCGATCACATGAGATGGATCAGAAATATACTTTCGTAGCATTGATACATGAAATACATTATGAATATCTGATAATTTCTCAGGTAAATCAAGTTGATATGCAACTTTGCCAATTCTCTTGGAAATACGAAATGGTCCAATAAATCTTGGTGATAACTTTGCCCTCTTCTTCCCAAATCGCATTACCCCTGGTATTGGAGAAACCTTAAGGAGAACTTGATCCCCTACTTCGAATTCCAAATCTTTTCTTCTATGATATGCATAACTCTTTTGCCTACATTGCGCTGCTTGCAATCTTTCCTTTATGATAGAAATTTTCTCTGTCGTTTCTTTTACTAGATCTGGACCAAGAAGCTCACGATCTCCAACTTCCACCCAACATACTGGAGAACGACAAGGTCTTCCATACAAAGCTTCATATGGGGCCATAACAATACTTGCATGATAACTATTGTTATATGCAAATTCTACTAATGGTATATGAGTCTTCCGTGTTATTTCAAATTCCATTATACAAGATCTTAGCATATCTTCTATTATTCGGTTTACTCTTTCAGTTTGTCCATCTGTTTGTGGATGAAAGGCCGTACTTAGGTTTAATGATGTTCCTAATGCATTTTGAAGACTTCTCCAAAATTTTGAAGTGAATCGAGAGTCTCTATCTGAAACAATGGTAACTGGTATGCCATGTAGTCGAACAATTTCTTTCAAATAAAGTCTACTCAATTTCTCCATTGAGTAGGTCATATTGTAAGGTATAAAATGAGCTGATTTTGTTAGGCGATCCACTACTACCCATATGGCGTCATGACCTTGTCTTGTCATTGGTAATCCCATATTATCCATAGTTATATGCTCCCATTTCCATTCAGCAATAGGAAGCGGTTGTAGAAGTCCTGCTGATCGTTGCTGCTCGGTTTTAATTTGTTGGCATGTAAAACATTTTGCCACAAATTCAGCGACATCTTTCTTCATTCCATGCCACCAAAACTGACGCTTAAGATCCTTATACATTTTTGTGCTTCCTGGATGCACTGTAAACCTTGAGCGATGTGCTTCACTTAGAATTTCATTTTTCAATTGAGGTTGACTTGGAATACAAAGTCGATTTCTGAATCTGTAACCTCCATCTTTACCAATGTTCCAATGTGTAGGTTCCTTGTCCTTCATTTTTATGAATAATTCCTTCAACTCCTTGTCTTTTCCTTGAGCTTGCAATATTTTACTTTGTAGAGTTGGCTGAATAATAACATTACATGAAAGTGCTACCTTATCATTCATTTTTCCACTAATCCTCCTTGTGCAGATGTTCATTTCTACTAGGGTCTCTAGAGCTTTCCATTCTCTTATCATCAGATTGGCTACTATGCCATAGGGTTTTCGGCTAAACGCATCTGCAACTACATTTGCTTTTCCTGGATGATAATGCAATGTAAAATCATAATCTTTTAGAAATTCCATCCATCTCCTTTGTCTCATATTTAGTTCTTTTTGGGAAAACAAATATTTTAAACTCTTGTGGTTTGAGTAAACATGAAATTGTTCCCTAAAAAGATAATGCCTCCAAATTTTTAAAGCAAATACAATTGCAGCTAATTCTAAGTCATGGGTTGGATAATTGACTTCATGTGGCTTTAGTTGACGAGATCCATAAGCAATAACTTTGTCCTCCTGCATTAATACGCATCCTAATCCTTGTCCACATGCATCTGAATATACTTTATATGGGACTCCACTTCTTGGCAAAGACAGAATTGGTGCCTCTGTCAATCTTTTCTTTAAGGTTTCAAATGCTATCTTACATTTTTCATCCCAAATAAACTTAGTTTCCTTATGAGTTAGTTTTTTTAATGGAGATGCTATCTTCGAAAGATCTTGAATAAATTTTTGGTAGTAACCAGCTGATCCAAGAAAACTTTGAACTTCTATTGGTGTTGTCGGAGGATTCCATTTCAACACCGCCTCAACCTTTGATGGGTCTACTCCTATTCCATTCTTCGAAACAACATGCCTAAGAAATTTTACTTCCTCCAACCAAAATTCACATTTACTTAATTTTGCATAAAATTGATGATCTCTCAATGTTTGGAGACACAAACACAAATGACATTCGTGTTCTTCCTTTGTCTGAGAATAAATTAGGATATCATCAATAAATACAATTATGAATTGATCAAGATATGGACGGAACACACGATTCAGTAAATCCATGAATACTGCTGGAGCATTGGTAAAGCCAAAAGGCATCACCAAAAATTCGTAGTGTCCATACCCTTTTTGAAAAGCTATCTTTGTAATGTCTTCTTCTTTTATTCTTAATTGATGATACCCATATCTCAAGTCAATTTTTGAAAATACTGCAGCTCCTTGGAGCTGATCAAATAGATCATCAATTCCAGGTAATGGGTATTTGTTCTTAATTGTTACTTTATTAAGTTCTCGGTAATCTACGCATAAGCGTAACGTTCCGTCATGTTTCTTTACAAACAACACAGGTGCTCCCCAAGGAGATTTACTAGGTCCAATAAATCCTTGATCCTCCATCTCCTTAATTTGTCTCTTCAGCTCTTGATTCTCCGTAGGAGACATACGATAAGCTTCTTTAGCAATAGGGGTGGTACTAGGGATTAAATCGATACTAAAATCAATTTCTCTTTTTGGTGGTAATCCTGGCACTTCTTGAAAGACTTCTTTAAATTCTCTTACGATTGGGATTTGGTCTACCGATTGACCCTTATCCCCAATATTGATATGTGCTACATATCCAGATATAAAAGCATCTTCAGATTTATCACCTGAGTACACAAAGGTTTCATGTTCTCGAATCGTGAAACATATAGTCCTATTATGACAATCCATGATGGCTCTATGTTGAGAAAGCCAATCAATCCCAAGGATGATATCAAAATGTTTCATTGGAAAGATCATTAAGTTAGCCACCATATCCTTATCTCCAAAATTAAGGAAACAATTTCTACACACAAAAGTAAGTTTAATCTGTCCTTCTACTAAATTTTCTATTACCAAGGGGTTACTTAGTTTGGTTACTAGCCATAACTTATGACTTCAATTAGTTATAAAGATGTTAGTGAATTGTATAAACCTCCTATTCCGATAAATTAAATTGTAATACTATATAAGTTCTAAAAGCACCCCTTAAACCTAGGCTCTGATACCACTAATTGTAACACCCCACTCTGGTAGCTTACCCAGAGGCAAGGATGTTACAGAGAAACTACGGTGCTTAATAGAATAGTATCACAACTTAAATAAAATATATCGGAATATAAAATCATTCAGATTACATGATTTCAAGCGGAGGAGTTATTATACAATCACATCATCATAATTACACAGTTACATAGGATCATGAGATTCAACATAATTATACATATAAAAGTCGATAAACTTAAATAAAAGTCTTCACTTCATAGTCATAGTATTCATCAGTCATCTTGCGTTGAACAACTAACCATCTAAACCTGAAATGTTTATGTGTAGCATCATGAGCAACACTGTCCCAGTGAGATAGCTATTTAATCTATAGTTTTCAAGTCATGTCATGAAGGGTTATAAAAATCATAATTTTTATATCATCATTTCATTCCAAATCACTACTTTTTAAGTTTTAATAATTCAGATCAAAAACACTATTCGAGGTAAACTTCAAATATATGAACTTCATCTGACTAAAGTCAAGAATTTTTTTTTCTTTTTTTCTTTTATAAATTTAAAACACTCCCTCAATTTGGTTTATATTCTAGGATATTTTATCCTATTGCGGCCAGCATCCCGTCATCAAATAGGGATGTACTCCACTGGCTCGATACCACATAGAGTAATAGTGCACTACCCAAGATCTATGGTCTTATACCGCCTTCTCGATTGCGGCCGGCATCCTGTCATCAAATAGGGATGTACTCCACTGGCTCGATACCACATAGAGTAATAGTGCACCACCCAAGATCTATGGTCTTATACCGCATCATTGATTAATTTTTCTGTGTGAAAATACTTCTTTAAAGTAATTTACTTAGTATGCTCAACCACCATGAAAAGAAACCCATCAAATTGTTTATCAAATCGATGATAAAAATCTCACAAGTAAGGCATTTTCTTAGAAACAAACATGTTTATTTCAGGTGGAAATTTAACCCGAGCTTGCACCTCAAATTCATATATATATAGATGGCCGAATTTTAAAAAGTGATATAAAAGAAAGCTATCACATTCTTCCTGCAGTTTCCAAAACTTTAAAAATTATAGGTTTTGGATAAGAAACGCAAAAGTTATGCACAAAATACTAGCTCAGGTTTGCACAAAACACTGAGTACTCTACAACCACAGGACAGCGAGTTTGCAAGAGATTTTTCAACATTTTAATCAACGAACTTCAGAAAATGATACAAATAAAAGCTATAGGCCTTTCCGTTAACTTTCCAGAGTGACCAAGATTATTAAATTTGGATCAACGGTTCAAAGTTATAACCATTTTACTAAAAACATTAAGCTTAGTCTGAACTTATGCATTTGCAGGACAGCGATCAACAATTGCAATTTTAGCATAGAAAACATCGAAATTTTAGAAAACTCAAAACTTAAAAGTTTTAGAGCAAAGTCTAAGCTTTCTGGAACATCTAAACTTATCAAAATCGGTTGAGGAACGAAGAAGTTATGGTCAATTTAGTTTCAGCCTTAAGCACATAGCTAATATTGGTTTTGCTCTCGGGATTACAGTAGAAAATTTCAATTTTGACATAGCTATTATCCAAATTATAGAAAACACAAAACATAAAAGTTGTAGCACATGAAATAAGCTTTCCAGAACATCCAAGAAATCGAAATTTCATTACGAAATGAGAAAGTTATGTTCAAATTACTAAGCTGCGTTTTTGATAGAACCGAGCCACTTTTACTTACAACTATCATCTCTTCAAGAATAACTTGAATACAAGAAATTAAATAGTTTTTCTCACCTTAAATTTGTGTATTCGACTTGACTCTTTTTTCCTTATCTTTCTCCAAGTTTTTTCACTTTATCTTACTTTTTTTTTTGCTTTTTGAAAGTATGAAACATAAGTGAACATTTCCACCCTTTATATAGTAATTTTCAAGGCTAGTTTGGTAATTTTAATTTTGGACACTTGTCTACTTCTCTTTTCACAAGCTTTACGATGTTAACACATGTCTTCTTAGGTGTCTTAAGATGTTTCTACACATGGACACCTAATGGGGTTATGTGTCATTATCTTATTTAATCTTGTGACACATGTCCTTCATCTTTTTATGCAAGCTTCATTTCATGACACATACCTTATTTAGTAATCATTTAGGGTGTTCTAGAAGTGTACACCTAAGTGATATATGTGTCATAATTCTATTTCATCTTAAGATAGGTGTATGGTCCATATTATGCCACTTGTCTTCACCATGTCTTGCCACTTATCCTATACTTATAAATGTATACATACTTACACCTTTTGTATTATTTCAAAGCATAAATAACATAGAGATCGTGTAGATAGTATATTTTAAACTTCTAAAATTTTTCATACCCGATATTTTAAGTTAGGGTGTTAATCTGTGTCTTCTGCAAAAGCGAAATTGAGAGTAGTAAGCATCTGTTCTTTGAATGCAGCCATTTGCATCAAAATTGGGAGAGGTTGTGGGACAAGCTTGGAAGGTCCAGTTTGCCTATTCAATCCTCTTGTCAATGGGACTTGATTCTTAAAGCAACTTGTAAGAAGGACGATGCTGCTGATCTCCTTAGTTTATGTCTTAAGAAATATGCTCGATCAGTTTGGAACGAAAGGAATCGGAGATGCTTTAATAATATTGAGCAGTCCCAACTTCAATTATGGTTAGTCTTAAAACATTCCATCATGAATTAGTTACTGGAACATAATTCTATTCTTCTTGCACAACTTCAGGATTGGTAGGTCACATTCACTTGCTGGCTTTGGGAAACTTCTTCGTTGCTTCGGTGGTTCTTCGAGTCATTGCATCCATGGTTGTTTCTTGGTGGCTTCGGGGTTTGCTTCGGGGTTTACTTCGGGTTGTTCTACCTTCAACTTTGAGCACTCCCTGTGCGCTTATCTTTTTTACTTGGTCTTTTATCTTCGGGTTCGAGTGGTTCTTGAGTAGCTTTAATAATATTTCATATGTCTTTTAGCTCTTTTTTTCTTTTCTTTATTTCCTACTCAAAGCATGTTTTGAGTAGGTTTTCCTTTTCCGTTTAATAAAATCTGGTAGGGGACCAGCCAACCTCGCTAGCTTTGCTAAAAAAATAACTCATTATCAAATTAAAATAATTTATAAAATAAATTATCTCTTTATTAATAAATCACTTATTTTATCAAGCTATATTTAAAAAAACAGAACAAACCGTTTGTTTAAATTTAAACTTAAGCCAGAATCATTTTAAACAAATAAAATTTTATCTTGAGTATTTTAAAGTCATATGGTTATTTATTTAATAGCTTAATATTAAACTAAATCAAATTTCCAATTTACCAAAAGTACTAGAATTAGAAAACATGCCTTTATTTATTAAATTTAAAACAAAGTTTATCTATTTACAATATATACAAATATATATATATATATATATATATATATATATATATTATAAATAGAAAACAATTCAATTAGCTTTTAAAAGATAAAATCACCCATTTAAATATTTATTTAAGAAGGTTATTAAAATGAATTCAAATTTATTATTAACAATATTGTCAAATCTATTTAATTTTAACACAGATTATTAAATTGATATTGCCAAAAATTCCGGGATATCACATTCCTCCCCCCATTAAAAGAATTTCGTCCCCGAAATTTGAAACAAAGGTAATTTAATAATCTAATTAAAGATTTAGTTTTTAAACACAAGCATATATCAATCATATGTTAACAAACGTAGCAACCAATTCATCCAATCAAGCAATCTAATTATCCAGACAAAATTCTAGATAGAATTTTCTCGAGTTTGCCAAGTATAATATCAGGATACTCGCTCTATAGAATCCAAATAATCTATACTACTATGCTATGGAGCTTCCACTCATCTAGATCCACAAAACAAGACAGGATATCAGACTATAGACAGTCTGATTCAACAACCAAAATTCCTCGAACTGCTGGCTCTACAACTAGAGATAGATTATACACGTACTCTCTCAGAGATACGTGAAACACACTGAATTCCAGTTATCCAAATTGCTAATTCACTCCTGAGGCTCAAACACTAATCCTACGAAGACTAACAGGAAAAGATCCAAATATTTCGGAGCTAGCTTCCCAATCTTACTCAATCTTATAGCTTCCATGGATCAAAGAAAACCCCAACAACTACGAAGTCTCTAACTTCGAATTCCAAATTCTCCGACTTCGGAAACCAAATTCCTCCTTCTCTTATTCACAAAACTCTTCTGACGATCCTGGGCTGCTTACATCCTTCTCGATCAACTCAACCTTTGCTGATGCTCTTAGAAACAAACTGAACCAAAAACAGTCCAACAAAATGATCTTTCCAAGATCAATCTAAAATCAAGAACACGGACTCTACTCCAAAATCAGCAGAAGACTGAACTTACTCCTCCTATCCGGAAGAGACAAACAGGTTTACCAACCAAACTGGCATTGAGATCCTAAAAAAATTTCCTGTAGAAACTCTTTAATCTAAACACTGCAATTTCCAGTTGTTTCCAAACTAAAACAGCTGCCACCATGCTTCCACTGCGCAACTCTGACTGAGCAGATGAAAATGCTGATGATGATCACGAGCACAAACTAGACAACACATTCCAAAATTATGGTTCAACAGATCCATAAAAGGAACTCAGAAGTTCCTCCAAAACCCGAGCTGCTTCACCAAATCCTCTCTCTAGGAACTATCCTGCTACCAAGCTGAACCACCGGTATCACTCCTGGAATCCAGTCGATACCAAACTCAATCTCCAGATGCAGACAAAACTCTAATCTCCGGAAGACATCCAGAGAAATCTCTGACAACCCAAGGGAACACTCAGCTATCGCAAGTCACTTTTACAATCAATCCAGCCCATTTCCAAAGAAAAACTGTTCTCTCTTTACCAATTAGAACAGCTTATGCTTATCTAGCCAATCCATCAAAGAAATGGAACCACTCTGCTACTCCTGAAATTACCTCAAGAAAAATTGTTAAGCCAGAAGATCTCTTTGACGGCAAACAGAACACTCCGAGCTGCATCGCTGACTCAAATGCCAAAAACTTCCTATCCAAAGCTCTTCGAGAAACTCAGATCTCAAACCAAACAGAAACACCCTATTGAAATTAGCCACAACACCGAAGCAGACACACTTCCTTAACTTGTTCCAAAGAAACATCTTCAGAGACATCCATAGTCACTGCGTCTCATCACTCAGCTACTACATCCCGAGGTATCAAGATATCATGACTTGCTTCTGCCAAACCGACAGATCCAAACTCTAGCTCATCCAAACTTACACTTCAAAGATGAACTTTAAACCTTAACAGGTTTCCTTCAGAGATCGATGAAATCCTTACACCATCCAAAGTTTACTCGAGACGGTATTAGGTCTACAGTCTCGACAGATACACTTCCAACCTCAACCATTCAAACTCCAACCATTGGTAGCCGTGTTACATACACCACTACCCTATCTACTTTTATAACTTATATTGGAAAACCCGAACAGGTATCCCAACAAATAGGTAGAAATATATATATATATATATCAAAATTAAAAATACGCTCTCTCAAGAAAGAAATCACTCAAGAGCCTAAGTATTCGCTCAATTTAGCGCTCTGATACCAACTGTGACGACTCGGCTTTCTAACCACAGAAAGTCGTATCATCTTGAAAAAAGAAAGGGATAGAAAAGAGAAAAGATAGAGAAGAAAGAAGAAACAACATCAGAATATCAACAGCGGAACAAATAAATTATATTAATCACATAAGTATTGCATAATATACCACATCAATCAGAGTTACACCGATAATATATCACATACTTGACAGTTATAAACACCTGTCTAGTTATACAATTCAATACGTAATACAACACAGAGATACCAACACAGCGGATACTACATATATATCTACAAAGCAAAAGCCTCCTGCTCCATTGCTCCTCCATAATTCGTCAAAGCTAACCTGAATCCCTTGGCTACTCGTAAAAATTTAAGTACCCGAGAGTTTAGGAAAAACAGAAATAAACTCCGAGCCAGACATGGGTCTGGTGTGAGTAACAGGTTAAAGTTGCTTAATTTTAAAAAACCGTTGAAATCAAAAGGTGTCATGTAAGACTTCCCACACATAAACACGGGTAAGTTTTTACCTTATGCTAACCAAAACATTTTATAGGAAATTCGGTGATATTATAATAGGGTCTAGGGTTTTCAAGTAAATAGAAAATAGCCGAAATTGTCACATCTATTAAATTCCAGCTAGTAGCCGCAAAAGTGGGTAATACAAATCAAAACCGTAGGCGCTTATTGGATAATGGGTTTCCATCAATGGCAGGGCTACTGGGGTACCGCCTGTCACAGTACGCGGCCTAGATCACCGTACCGAGGATTCACCCTAAATCCCCTGCAACACAAAGCTGGAACCATTCCTTACTGAACAGTCCCGAACAAGATAACCCCGGCAGTTGGTGCTCGAAACTGCCCACATAGCCGAAATAAAAAGGACCTCTAGACAGGGGTATATCTCGTCCTGCTTGGGTATGACCCGCCTAGTCTTGCTGCACATCCCATGGTTTAGCCATTCCCGGTTGATGAGGCTTGAGGCTGTGATTACCTTTAGAGAACACATCTCTTAGAATGCTCATCGCCCACCTGACGATGTTCTGAAAGCATTCAATCCATACAAGTTCATTCCGGGTTCGAACGAAACCGAAGGCATTATCTTGTTACACTCATTTTGGAATCACCCTCAGAGTTAACAACGATAACCCTTGCTGTTGGGTATGTTTCGACCAGTCCAACCTCCTGCCGAACCAACACCTTCTCCACCTCCCTGCCAAACCAAACCATCTAACCACCGAACCAAAGCCATTTCCAACTACTGCCGAACCAACACCAATCAAGCCCACACCGAACCAATCCCATCACCCAGTCATCACCGAACCAATCCCATCTCCCAGTCACCACCGGACTAACATACAACCGAACCAGACCCAGGGTAGCACTACCGAATCAAGACCTCTCATCTACCACCGAATCAAACTCCCAACCCACCAGCACGGGACCACAATACTACCGGACCAAGGCATTCCGGACCAACTTTGTCAGGCCAGATTGCACCAGCCCAGGCCCACCAACAGCTATATACATGCATGACCCCTGCCCCCAGCCTCACTCTATAAATAGAGGGGCAGGGGTACAACAATGGCAGACAAGTTTGAGAGCTCAAGCACGGAAGGAACTTTCAAACAACTTTCATATACTTGTATACAAAGCTTTGTACTTGTAATCTGAAAGAAAAAGGAGAATAACATATAAAGTGGACGTAGGCACGTTATGGCCGAACCACTATAAATCCGTGTGTCTTTTACAGTTTAGTCCCTGTTTTTATATATTTGCATAAATCACCCAAATCATTAGAAACAGCATAAAATCAACTAATTCATATGACTTGGAGGTGTTTGTCCATTTTTTGTGCAAACATTTTTGGTGCTTTCACTGAGAAGGAGGGAGCTCGAAGCTTCAGCTTCTCCCACTCAACCCTTTTCCTATCAACATCATTCATTGCTTGGAAAATATGGCTCCCGGATGGAAGAAAGATGCTAATAAAGGAAAGGACGTCGCAACTGGCAGTATCCCAGATCCAGTGATCAGGGACCAAGACAATCGTCCAGTTCCAACAGCAAATTTAAATCAGGCAAATCCGACAGCCCCTGCTACGGAACAACCAATTACAAGGGCGGATCTGGACAGGATTGTGGCTGTAACTAACCGCTTCGCATCTCAACAAGAAGCCTTGGTGGACCAACTCATGTCACGCTTAAGGAATGCTGAAGAATCCAACCGTAACACTGAATCATGGGGTGAGTCCCGGTCTGGAGGATCTGGGAGACGACAAAGGTCTTTCTTCTTCGAAGAGGCTAATGACAGAAACAACAATGGTAGGAAGCGAGCCCAGGCTCAGCCCGAATTCCGACCCGACAAAACTCTTGGAGCCGAACCCAACATGGGAGGCACCAGGCAGGGGTCGGATCTAGCTGATCCTGTCATGCTACCTAACCATGGAAACACCAGTAGGCGGGGCCGAGCTGGAGTCCAGCCCGAAGTTGGACCCGAGGAAGTGCTAAGAACAGAACCCAGCAGGGGAAGATCAAGGAAAGGGCCAACTGTGGCTGACCCCAGCATGCCTCCGGAAGACCAGAGGCAGGCATTGGAGAATGTCAGGAGTGATAAACGATACCATCCTTACAGGTCATCTGGACGGAGTCAATCCCGCAGGGAAGAACCAAACTCATTTTTATCCATTTCAAGTTCTGATGAATGAATGACGCGATTGTTCAGGGAGTGCGTCCAACGGGAGCAAAGGGATCGGGGATAGGTGCTAGGGTAACCAGCCCCTTCACCCGCAAGATTGAAACTACCATCACCCCCGGGAATGGAAAATGCCAACGATGGAACCTTACAAGGAAACCTCTGACCCCATCGTACACTTACAGAGATACACCCAGCATATGCTCATGAGCGGAGCAACGGAGGGAGTATTGTGTAAATGCTTCCCACTCTTCTTGGCAGACCTAGCTACCTCCTGGTTCTGCCACCTACCCTAAGGGTCCATCAGCTCATGGGAAATGTTGAAAGAAAAATTCATCAGCCAGTTCCGCATTCATGTGGAACAACCCAATGACGCTTATTCCTTATCTAATATCAAGCAGAAACCCTGAGAGACGGTGCAACAATATCTCATCCGATTCAATGCTGCGGCGGCCGCAGTCCAAGATGCCGACGAGAAACTTATCCTAATGGCTCTCTACAGTGGTGTACATCCGGATACTAAATTTGCTAGAAGACTAACCAAGGAAAAGCCAGCTACTTTACCTGATTTCTTCCATGAAGCTGGAAAGTATATGAGACTTGAAGACGCTGCCACTGAGAGGCAGTCAGGGTAAAAGGTTAAAACAGCCACAGACAGGGTTTCCGCTTCAACAAAGGATGTTCGGAGAAATGACTCTAGAGACAATGCTTGGGGCAAGAAAGGGGAAAAGCGCCTATATCGACCTGGGCCAAGATTTGACTCATACACTCCTTTGAATGAAACGATCGATAACATCATCCTAGCCACTCAAGATGAAGTTAGATACAAGCCCCCCCACACAAGGAGTCAGATAACGCACTCAAATCTGCAAAGTTCTGCTGCTTCCACGAATCCCACGGAAATGACACCAATGAATGCCACCATCTCCGGGACTTGATTGAAGAACACATTAGAAGGAGGAGACTAGAACGCTGTGTAAAAAGCCAGAGCAGGACTCCAGCTCCCGCCAATGAAAACCCAGGGTTACCCCTCCCAGAGGAAGGCGGAGGAAATCGCAACACCAGCGGCTCTAGTCAAGAGAAAATAGTAGTCCATACCATATCAGGAGGACCACACATCGCCGACAGAAGCTTGGCAGAGATGGAAAGATACGGTAAGTCACTTAGAAACGCTGAAGGCTACGTTAATTCTGTTATGGAAGAACGCCATCCGAAACGGAAAGAGAGTGACGACATCACATTTAGTAGGCGTGATCTAGAGGGAAGACAATATCCACACATGGATCCTATGCTCATCTCTGCCTGGTTCGGTCCAGCCAAAGTTTTTCGAATTTTAGTAGACACTGAAAGCTCAGTGAATATCCTATTCAAGCATGCATTCGACAAAATGAAGCTGTCAATGAAGGATGTGTCTCCCTGCAACAAACCACTACATGGTTTCACTGGAGATGCGAAGGTGCCCCTCGGGCGACTTGACTTTTTTGTTGAAATAGGAAGTCATCCCGCTCCGTTGTGCGAAAACAAACATTTGTACTGATAGAGAACCATTCGGCCTACAACGCCTTTTTGGGAAGGCCAACCTTGTCTGGCTTCCAAATTGTCCTAACCCCATGGTACCTGAAGATGAAATTCCCAACAGATAACGGATTAGGAGAAATAGAGGGAGATCAAGACGCCGCTCGAGATTGCTATGTAACTGAGCTTCGCAATAACCGTAGGAAGGATAAAGGAAAGGATGCAGAGACTTCTCTCTGCAAGAAAAGCCTGGAAGCATAGCAATTAAAGAAAGCCCCTCCTCTTCGATATACCAGCGATCCTTTCAACGAATTAGACCCCAGGGACAAAGAGGAGGAGGCCACCACCGAGCCTGCAGAGGCTATGGAATTTGTAGCTGTAGACAAACACGACCCAAGTAGACTGCTGAGAGTCGAGTCTCAGTTAAGAGCGGAGTTGAAAGATCAACTCGTCGATTTTCTTCGCCACAACATGGATGTATTTGCATGGACGCACGCCGACATGGCAGGAATCTCTCCAAACGTAGCATGCCACATAATGAACATCGACCCCACCAAGGTGCCAGTGAAGCAGAAAAAGAGGAGCATGGGGGCAGAATGATCAGCAGCCCTCGAGGAAGAAGTAAAGAACTTACTTGCCAATGACTTCATACGAGAAGCCATCTACCCAGAATGGATCGCCAACCCGGTACTGGTAAAGAAAGCTAATGGGAAGTGGCGAACATGCATCGATTTCTCCAACTTAAATGACGCTTGCCCGAAAGACTGCTTCCCACTCCCCCGAATCAACCAACTCATGGACAACACAGCCGGACATGAACTCTTATCCTTCATGGACGCATACTCAGGATACAACCAGATCCCTATGCATGCCCCCGATCAAGACCACAGCAGTTTCATCACTGACCGGGGATTGTACTGCTACAAAGTAATGCCTTTTGGACTTAAAAACGCAGGAGCTACTTATCAGCGCCTTGTTAACAAGATGTTTGCAAAATTAATAGGGCAAACTATGGAAGTTTACGTGGATGACATGCTGGTAAAATCAAGGAAAGCCAACGATCATATAAACCACCTGAACAAGATGTTTCAAGTACTTCGCCAATATGGAATGAAACTGAATCCTCTAAAGTGCTCCTTCGGAGTATCGTCGGGAAAGTTCTTGGGATTCATCGTCCATGCCAGGGGGTTGAAGCGAACCCCGAACAAGTCCGGGCCTTGCAAGATATCAAGATACCATCCACTCGAAGAGAGACGCAAAGCCTAAATGGGAAGGTGGCTGCCCTAAGCAGGTTCATCTCTAAAGCAACCGACAAATGCATCCCTTTCTTCGAAGCTCTTAAGAAAGACAAAGGAAAGTTCGAATGGACTGACGAATGCTCGACAGCCTTCCTTAATTTGATCGAACACCTCCAAAGACCATCAGTACTCTCAACTCCAAATGAAGGCGAGGAACTATACCTATACCTAGCTGTATCGTCTCATGCTTTAAGCGCCGCTTTAGTGAGGGAGGACAACCACGCACAGCGACCCATATACTTTGTAAGCAAGAGATTCACAGGGGCAAAAGCCAGATACCCTAAACTTGAAAAGCTAGCATACTGTTTGCTTATCACATCACGGAAACTGCGACACTACTTCCAATCTCATTCCATCAGAGTTTTAACCGATCAACCGCTAAGGCAAGTACTCCATCGCCCCGACACTTCCGGACGACTACTTAAGTGGTGCATTGAACTGAGTCAATATGACATTACCTACCATCCTCGCACCGCTATCAAGGGACAAGCCATAGCTGATTTCATTGCCGAATTCACTACTAACGAAGGTAAGGAGCAATCTGAAGTAGCAGAAAATATCAAGTCGAACTTCTTCGTTGATGGAGCATCAAATGAACAAGGTCGGGGGCAGGTGTTGTGTTAATCACCCCTAGGGGAAGGAAGCTGCACTACACCCTAAGGTTGGAGTTCGCTGCCACTAACAATGACGCAGAATACGAAGCAGTGATAGCCGGATTAGAACTTTCCCTGGAGATTGGAGTCGGTTCTTTATGTCTCCATAGTGATTCTCAACTTATTGTAAATCAAATACTGGGAGAATTCCAGACTCGAGGAGAACGACTCACAGCATATCTAAAGAAGACCAAGCTGCTGCTCAATCAGTTGGATCACTATTTAATCAAACACATTCCTCGAGAAGAGAATCAGGAGGCCGACGAACTGGCAAAGCAAGCTAGCATGAAGGACGACGCCGCTTCCCGAACAATAACCGCCTCACAGCAACTAGCCCCGAGTTACGAGATAATGAACATAATAGCTGCAATCGAAGAGGAAACTTGGATGACTCCTGTCCGGAAATATTTACAAGATGGCACACTGCCCGATGGGCGTAACGAAGTCAAGAAAATCTTGAGGAAAGCTTCCCGCTACACGATACAAGAAGGCATTCTCTACTGACGCGGCTTCTCTAATCCCTTATTAAGGTGTGTCGTTGGAAGGGAAGCCAAGGAGATCTTATCCAACATACATCGAGGAAGTTGCGGAGATCACACTGGTGGGCAGACTCTGGCAATGAAGATACTCCGATATGGATATTACTGGCCCACCTTAAACAAAGACGCCCTAGACTTCGTCAAAAGATGTGACAGATGTCAGAAATTTGCTAAAATTCCTCGACTACCAACAAACGAGATTACTCAAATGACCAGCCCTTGGCCCTTTGCAATATGGGGAATTGACTTGATTGGCGAACTGCCAGTGGGCCGAGGCAGAGCCAAATATGCCATAGTAGCAGTTGACTATTTCACCAAATGGGTGGAAGCGGAGCCTATAAATAAAATATCTTCGGCAAAAGTTATTAACTTCTTGATCAAAAATGTTTTATGCAGGTACGGGGTTCCACTCAAAATCATATCGGACAATGGACTTCAATTTGACAGTGAGGAATTCGCCGACTGGTGCCAAGAGCACGGAATTCACAAAAGCTTCTCATCTGTGGCTTACCCCCAGGCAAACGGACAAGTCGAAGCTATCAACAAAATCCTCAAAACCCTAATCAAGAAGAAACTTGAAAAGTTAAAAGGCGCTTGGGTGGATGAATTTCCTACGGCACTTTGGGCCTACCGCACATCTTACAGAACATCGACAGGGCATACTCCTTTCTCTTTGGCATACGGATCGGAGGCCATGCTCCCAGTTGAAACTGTAGTGCCTTCCCACCGTAGGATCCACTACAACCCAAAAGAGAATGAATAACTCCCACACATGTCTTTGGATCTAATTGAAGAAAGAAGAAATGATGCAGCACATAAAGCGGCAGCTCACAAGCAAAAAGTAGCAGCACAATATAACTCTAAAGTCAAGCACCACATCTTACAGGAAGGAGATCTTGTCCTCAAGCGGATCTTCCCGCTCTCCGGAGCGCTAGATCCAATCTGGGACGGACCCTATGTAATTCATAAAGATCTCCACAACGGAGCTTATATTTTGTCAACAGTGGACGGAGAGGTGTTTCAGAGGGCATGGAACATCCAACACCTCCGTCGATACTTTTATTAACTTGTACTGCCCATATGAAGTGAATTAACAAAGAGAATCAGTGGACGTAGGCATTTTCGTGCCGAACCACTTTAAAAATCTTGTCTCTTTTTAACTTGTTCCTTTATATCTTGGCTGCTTGTTAAGTGTTATCCTTTTATGTTGAAAGAAATCATGTATAACGACATTTTCGTACTGGAACTTCGCGGCGCAACCTCACCTGGACAAGACCCAACAGGTACTATGTGATTCTATGCACTCGCCAATGAGACACTTTTGCTCCGGCATCCATCTGCTGCGGGTTAACTCATTGCTCGCGACTGCCCTCAAAGCCAACTGTAATGAGCCGATTATAAGCCATCACGAAGGCCGACTATAGCCGATGGCAGCTCATTACGGCGTTCGGCTCGCCGACAACTGTGAACCTACTTTAAGCCCCAATATAAGGTGTGGCCAGCCAGGGGTAGTTCACGGTTGACGATCGGCACCCATGCTAGCCGGCCACAGTAAATCGAATAATACCCACAATTACGGGCCATAATGACTCGGGTAGTTACTGTGCGTGATCTCGGCTCCGATATGTCTTAAGTGCGGCTGTGGTAAAAAAGATAAACTCCCCGCGGAGGCGTAAGATGGGTGGCAAATGTCTCCAAGACCCACAGCTAGGGAAAGTGACTACAAAACCCGTTTGCCACGAACTTAAGCATATCGACGGCCTTCCGTGACTGGAAGTTTTACTTTTCCTATATTTCCATTCCATTTAAATACTTTTCTTGTATCCTGCATAACGGTCCCCAAAGTACATGACACTAAATAGGAGGCATTCGCTCACGAGAATCTGAGCCCGCGAACTGGGTGACAAGGCACTCAGCCGCATCCATGGTCAATCACACAAGATGTCCAAAGCTACCCCCTGCAACCATAACATGAAGGGAGGTACTCTTTTCTCTTGTACATAATCATGTAGGTATGACTTATTCATAACATTGCAAAACATGAGATTATATTTCGAGCAAAAGCTTAACATCGAACACAATTAAATCACAGGCATATGCATAACTATGTTATTTATAACAGCACTTCAAAATAATAACAGCATTCAAAATATAACAGAATCAGCTTATGTTATAAACTTACATAAAGACGTTCAATAACATAATTACAACTTAAGAGTACATTAATGTTTTGAACTAGCATGTACCGGAATGTCAAGCAGACCAAATAAATAACCAACTGCACCTGTGCTCCACCCTCGTCCTACCAACTCTTCGAATCTACTTGACTGCAGGATCGGAGCTCCCAGCATGATGACCAGAGGCCCCACCTGTCCAATTCAGGAAAAGAGTCCATTAAACCGACAACGAACGATCAAGTTATGAAAAGCTAAAAAGGGAAAACTCACCAACACCCGCTCCTTGGTCCTCATCCCCCAACTGCACACCGGCTTCCTCCGCAGCAAGTAGCCGCATCCCCTCCTTCACCGCTACCTTCTCCTCCTTTGATAACTGAGCGGTAACCACATCCATCCTGAATGCCGCTCCACCTTCCTTATCCGCATCGGCCTTGGCCTCCTCCAAAGCCCGGAGATATATCCTGGCCATGACCCCGGGATAGTCATCCATCCAGCATAGATTACCCTGTTTCCAAGTACGGAAGTACATATCCTGCAACATCTCGTCCATCATCCCCTCATTCTCCTCAAACTCCCTCACCCGGGCCTCGGAGGACAGCAACTTAGCGATGGCAACATCCCTCTCCGATCGATATTTCAAGCGGTCAGCCTGGAGAGACCTCCTCATTTCCTCCATCTCTTCCTTTAGCCTGGCCTGAGCAAGCTCTGCGGCCTCAAGCCTCCCAGATAACTCCTCCACCTGCTCGAGATCCGCCCTCCGAACCTCATCCACCGTAGCAATGGCTATGTCAATCCGCTCCTTGCAGGCGGCCTCCATCTTTCGTAGTTCTGCCCTACTAGCCTCTTCCATAGTCTCCTTCAACCGCCTGGAGGCTGCCTCGTGCTGAGAAATCTGAATGGCTTGATCGGCAAGCTGTTTGGCCTGATCAGCAACCTTTATCCGCAACCGAATATTAGCACTCCCAATCTCCTCTCCAGCCATGACCAGACGGGCATGATGCCCCCATCAACTTCCTGGTCTCCTCCGCGACCCGATCAATATTAGCCTTGGCTTCTTCCCCTATGGTAACTATCCGAGTAGTAAGCAAATCGAGGTCTAAGGACTTAGCCTCATCAAGCACCCGTACCATGGGATTGCGGGGAAGAAGATGCTCACCCGTGGCCTCGTCAAAAGAGATATCCTGAAAACTCGGGTCCAGATCCGGATGGCCGGCAAATGGGTTGCGAACCAAACCAGGATGGTCTATCGGGGTGACGGTTGGATTTTCGGACGGATGTGGGGAAGGCATAAGCTCAGTATCCTCCTCAGTAATATCATGGATAGGCTGGGCTGGAGGTTGAGGGCCAGTGAAGGTTCAAACGAAGATCGGCCCCTCTTTCTCTTTTGCATATCTTCTTCAATAACTCCAAGAAGAGGGCGATATCTGACCGCATCTCCAGGACGGCTAGCTGACGGCTTTGGTTTGGCGGAAGCTTTGAATAACTTATACTGTTCAAGGCGGTGTCGAATATCTGATGTCTTGGCCACCTTACCCATTCCGGGAATAAAAACCAAGTGTTACAAGCATGCATGAAACTATGACTCAAGAAGCGTGTGAAGTTAAAAGAAGGAGTTAAGAATTCACCTTGAACCGCCGAAGTTGCCTTAGCTGAAATACTCTCAGAAGATAGGCTGGCACCGGACCCAGCCTTATCAGACCTCTTCGATTTCTCCACCAAGGCTGGTCCTTCCTCCAACCCCTCAAAAGCCTGGCGGAAGACATCATCCGTCCACTCTTGAATCTCGCCTGCTTGCCCAGGAGGCAAAGCCCCGGGGCCATCACCACCACCATCACCTTCTCTGTCGTCTCCACTTTCTGCCTCTCCTCCTACATCGCCTCCTTCGTCTTCACCTCTATCCTCCTCCACGTCTTCCTCCCCCGGAGTCATTGGGCACGTGCTAGGGGAAGGGCCGTCGGACTTCTTGAGCTTCTTACCTCCGACAACTGGAGGGTTTGTAAAAGGCCTCCTCTTGCTGCTCTTCGCAGTAGCCCCATCTTTAGCTTTAGCAGCCCTTTCCTCGGCTGTATCTCTCTGCTTAATCACGGATTGACGTGGCAGAATCAGGTTGTGCTCTAGGAGAGTGGCATTCATGATTAGGTAAGAAGCCGACCTATCCCTTCCAGAGATAGCCTCTATCTCCGCGGTCATCTGTACCAGGCGATCATTCTCCACGACCGCAAAGGTACCTGTCGCTAGCAAGAAATAAAAGCATATAAGAAGAAGCATTGCAGTCGGGACAAAGAAATTACAAGTGGAATTCAACTTACAGCCAGAAGTGAAAAGGCGAAAAGAAACGGAGTCGTCCTTGACGAAGAACTATTCCTTCTTAAACATGGTAAACTTCGAGTATAAGTCCAAGACCGGCTTGAAGGACACAGCTGGCTCTAAACTAATGTACGGAGACCCCTTCTTGTAGCCCCTCAGATTGTATAGATATCGGATCTCTCGGTTAGAAGGGGGCGCACATATCTCCTCTGGAAGATAACGAATAGATACACTAAGATGGCGTAGGAGTTGGGCTGAAGCTGAAAAGGAGCCACTTTCAGGTAAGTAATGAAGCTGACTATCCACGCATTGATCGGAGGAATGGCCCCGCACATGCAATGGTACCTACTATATGCAAAATATCCTTCAAGGGGATTGTACGGCATCACTCCGTCCCCCGGCAACAGCATGAGTGCTCTATCAATCCCAAAGGAGCGGGATATAACATCAAGCTGGTCCTCTCGGAGGGATCTAGGAAAACAGTCAGGAGGAGAGTTCAAGAGCTTCCGAAGACCATATCCATCCACTTGCGATCTCGGGGTGGGCCCCTATCATCCCGGTCCTGATTGGGCTGGGGGCACTGCGGAGGACTCTCCTTCGCCCTTGGATTTTCTCTTATCTGATCGAGTTTCCACTTTGTGAGACATTATCTGCATCACCGGAAAGACATATTGTTAGAACAAGGAATATGAAAATGTAAACGAACAACTACATGCAGCCTGGAGTTTCATTCACGATTCAAAACACAAAAGGACATCCGACATTTAAGCTCCCGAATTCATTCGGTATTGATAGTCTTTGAGGACATCCGGTAATCGAAGGTTTTTCAAGTTCATTCGGTACACAGGGTCCCCGAACACATCCGGTAGTACAATATCAAAGGGCCATTCGGCACTCAAACTCCCTATCCCATTCGGTAAAACAAAGTATATATAAGTCCATTCGGCACATAGACTCCACGAGTTCATCCGGTGGGTCATGACCCTAAGTCCATTCGGTAAAAACACATTCGGCAGAAATGTATCTCACCTGGTTCGGCAAAGATAGGAATTTGGTTCGGCTAACACGTTTGATTCGACGAAGATAAGAGTTTGGCTCGGCAAGGACAAAGGTATGGTTCGGCTGATAAGGAATAACGAAGGCCTTAGACCCATACTTATAGGAAAAATATAAACTACCGAATCCATTGGATCGGCACACAGAACCGAATGAGGATGTCTGAGCTAAAAAAAAGCACGCCATATGCCATGCACATGCCCTACTTTGGGAGGCAAGTGTTGGGTATGTTTCGACTAATCCAACCTCCTGCCGAACCAACACCTTCTCCACCTCCCTGCCAAACCAAACCATCTAACCACCGAACCATAGCCATTTCCAACTACTACCGAACCAACACCAATCAAGCCCACACCGAACCAATCCCATCACCCAGTCATCACCGAACCAATCCCATCTCCCAGTCACCACCGGACTAACATACAACCGAACCAGACCCAGGGTAGCACGATCAAATCAAGGCCTCTCATCTACCACCGAATCAAACTCCCAACCCACCATCACCGGACCACAATACTACCGGACCAAGGCATTCCAGACCAACTTTTCCAGGCCAGATTGCACCAGCCCAGGCCCACCAGCAGCTATATACATCCAAGACCCCTGCCTCCAGCCTCACTCTATAAATAGAGGGGCAGGGGGTGCAACAATGGCAGACAGTTTGAGAGCTCAGGCACGGAAGGAACTTTCAAACAACTTTCATATACTTGTATACAAAGCTTTGTACTTGTAATCTGAAAGAAAAAGGAGAATAACATATAAAGTGGATGTAGGCACGTTCTGGCCGAACCATTATAAATCTGCGTGTCTTTACAGTTTAGTCCCTGCTTTTTATATATTTGCATAAATCACCCAAATCATTAGAAACAACATAAAATCAACTAATTCACACGACTTGGAGGTGTTTGTCCATTTTTTGTGCAAACACTTGCACTCTGAATCTTCATCTTCACTTCAGATTCATGACCTATCGTTAATTTGGATCGATGTGGTTTTCGGATATCCAAATATGGAAACCCGATCCCGGTCTCATCGAAATCCAAAATGCCATCTTTTAAGGTCAAGTTGTTTTAAAGTTAAAAAAATTCAATTAATATCTATATCCACACAGATAGATAATTCACAATATCACAATAGGTAATCAACATTGTCATCATAAACAGATAATCCATATTATCATCGCAAACAGATAATCCATATTATCATCATATTTTAATCAAAGCATCTACATCACACAACATCACTTATCTCATATATGAGATCTCAAACCATTCAAGGTAAACAATATCATTCATCCATACATAAGCAATCACATCAGCTATAATTAATTTAAAATGAATTAAATTAATTACTTCATCTCTAATTAATTTAAAGTAAATTAAATTAATTACTTCACCATTGTAAAACTTGCTTATATAACTATTAATCAATTACCAATTAATTAATAAATCATTTTCTAATTATTCATTTCAATTAATCACCCTTGATTAATTAACTTTTAATTGTATTCAAGCAATTATTCTTTAATTATCCTTGACCAAACACAGTAATTAACCTTTTATTACTTCATTAATTAATTCATTATAACTAATTACATTAATCTTTAATTACACTAATTAATTACTCTTTAATCACTTATTATTGATTAATTGATCGTAATTGATCAACCCTTAATTACATCATTAAATTATATTTATTAATGATTCCTAATTACATTTTAATTAGTTACCCTATTTAAATTAATTACCTTAAGTAATTAATCTTTAATTAAACCACATTTATTAATCACCCCTGATCCATGCCATTCAGTAATTAACTACCCTTAATTACTCCACCAAATAAATTAATTACTCCTTAATTAATCTTCTCTAATTAATCCCTTGATTAATTATACAAAGTAATTATACTCAAATTTCTTTCATCATTAATCATCCTCAGTTAATTACATCCAGTAATTATCATTAATTACTTCCCTAAGTAATTATACTTATCACATCATCAAATGGTCATTTAAATTAATTAAACTTAATTAATTAATTTAAACAATTCATATTAAACTGAATTAATTATAGTGAGTAATTAATTCCTTAATTACATCCACTAAGTAATTATACTTAAAACAATTCACAATTGATTATCTTTAAGTTATTAAAAATTTATCACACTAATTCAGTATTAAATAATCCTAGTTAATGACCTTCATCAACTATTAACAATTCTTTAATTACTTTTCTAAAGTAATTAACTAAGATTTATCATTACTAATTACAATTTAATTTTATCTTTAATAACTCATTAATTAATCCTTAATTATTTAATTAACTAAGTGTTAACTATAACTTGATTAATCCCTAATTTATTTATTAATTAATTACTAATCATTTATTTAAATTCAATCTTATTTAATTAATGATCCTTAATTACCAATTAATTTATCCTAAATTAATTAGCTTAAACCTTAATTAACTAATTTAAACTCTTAATTAACAAATTAATTAATTCAAATCATTAATTATCCATTTTAATTAATTTAATAATTACAAATCATTAAATCTTCAATTATTTAAAAATAAAAACATTTTTCTTATTAATGATCAAATTATCATTAACAAGGTATTTAAAAACAATTTAATTTCAAATTTTACTTTTAAATTTCATTTTAAATTTAAGAGTTAAAATGAAAACAAATTAACTTTAACAAAGTTTAAAACAATTTCAAAAACCCATTTATTTCACAAGTTAAAGAATTATTTATCTTATAACAGAAGTTTAAAAGAATTTAAAACCCAATTTAATTTTCGAATTCAAATCAATTTAAAATTCACTTTATCATTCAAAATGTTTAAAACAACTTAAAATCTTCTTTTATTTCAAAACTAAGATTCAGATTTAGATTTGAATCAGATTTAAACTTAGGTTTAAATCTCTATTTTATTTAAAACTTTACTTTTATATTCAAACTATTTAAATCCCTTTTAAAGTTGTTACAAATAATTTAAATTTTAAAACTTTATTTTATTTTAAAACTGAGATTCAAACTTCATTTGAATCCAAACTTAACTTTGATTTAAACCTAGTTCAAATATCTATTTCTCATTTTAAAACCCAGGTTTAACTTATTTTTTTAGAACTTATAGATTTTTAAAACCTGTAACTAACTTACGCGAGCCACCTACTAGATGACTTCGAGCCTAAAAAAATTTACTTCGAGTCTAAGACTCGAATTACTCGAGAATATCTCGGGACCCAAATCTCTGCAACCAAAACCCAAACAACCTTTACCAGAACAACATGACGTGCACATGACGACGGCTGTGGGTGGTTCCGACCATCAATGATGATCATCACTCATCTACTAACATCTCCAAACACCAACTCAACCATCAGATTCCCTTCAACTTAACTCGAAATTGAATTCGAGTTTAAATCCAAACCTGGAAATTAAAGCCACCACCACACCCAAACATGTTATCGCCTCGCTCACGAAGCTCCGGCCACCAGAAAATCCACAACTCCGGCTACGACTTCGACTATGGCTAAGCTACCATTACCCAAAAACTTGCTGCACTCGATCAACCCAAACAACCATGGTGGTCAAATTTCTAAGCCTAGCTAAAACTAGGGTTCTGAAAGGAATCCCACTGCTGCAACTTCCCCGATGAATTTCATCACCATTACCCATTTTTCCACCAATCTCCAGTCATTCCTCCACCTCTAGGAGGAATCCCGATCCCCATATTTAAGTAGATCACCAGAAAATCACAAATTCCCATATTTTGTTCAAACCAGAACTGCACCTTTAAAACTTAACTAAAAATAGTGATTTTGGATTCAAAAATCAAGTTTTAGTCTTAGCATTCGATTCATATACCTGAATCCGTGAATTATGAAAATTGAATTTTAACTTATTTAAGTTTTCACTGTTGTTTTATATTTCCAGAACCAATACAAGTTATTTTCTTTTAAACAAATTTTTAAACTTAAGTCTATGTTATAACAAACATTTTATGTTCAGAACTTAAGTTTTATCAAAGTTTGGAATGAGAGAAAATGAATTTTTGATGAGGATTTAACCCTGGAACTAAAGTCAGAGAGATACACAGAATGCTTACCAATATTTTCATAGACAAACACAGACTTATATTTACAAATATACTCACAGATAAATTAAACTTCAAAGAGAAACATGCAATAGCACAAATACACATAAACATTTAGATTGTGATGTTACTCACAGTTTGAGAAGATGGACAGAGCACTTCTGTTTGAAAATAGTTTTGAACTTTTAAAACTGGGAAATGTGTTGCTTTGATCTTACTGCTAAATCTTCTCACTTTTATTTAGTTGTATGATGTTGTTTAAGTTTGTAAAAAAAATGGAAAAGCATACTTATTTTTCTGGTTTTTTATGTTGAACGAATTAGAACAAAAAGCATTGCATATATAAAGAAGACAGGTTAGTACACGGAAGCATCATCTGGAACAAGATTTTCTTTAGGTCAGAGATATTCTTTTCATATGGAGGCTAAGATGATTTTTCAAACATTTCGAATTGTCCAAGTTTTTGTGCTGAGATGATGTTATTAAATGCCTTGGTTCCTTATCTTGTTTACAGCCTTACTGCTGTTTGATTTTTTATCTTTTCTTACCAGGCAAGATTTTGTCTTATTTCATGCTTATTCACTTGCTTTGCATAACTACTTACTGGTTACATACAAATATTACTTTGCCTGGTTATGCTTTCATACCTTATGTACATAATATTATCTTTTACTTGTTCTGCATATTAATTTTACAGGCATATTTTACTTGCCTGCCTATGCTCTTATTCCCTAAGTACATATATATCTTTGTCTTATTTCTTTTCATATACATATATTTTACTTGCCTGGCTTGCTTTTATTTTTTTCTTTATGTACATAAATGAAGTTGTTTTAGTTATTTGTATTGGTTTATTACTTAATTTATATTCATATTCTTTTTATACTTAAACAATTTACAGTTTTATCTTTCTTTTCATTTCAAACTTAAACTATCAAATACTTAATTTACTTATTGTCTATTTTTATACTTATGTTAATATCATAGTTTCTTGTGTTTATGTATTTATACTTATGTTTATAACGTATATTTGATTTATACTTATGTTTAAATATTTACAAGATTTATTTTAATTTAAACATTTTTGAAAGAATTCATTTTAAATTTTCAAATCATAGCTTTCATAACAATTTCTATTTATATTTAGAAATCCATTTGTAAAGACATTACATTATTAATATTGTTTAAAAATAACTCGTTATGAAATTAAAATAATTTATAAAAGAAATTATCTCTTTATTAATAAGTCACTTATTTTATCAAGCTATATTTAAAAAGAACAAAACAAACCTTTTGTTTAAATTTAAACTTAAGCTAGAATCATTTTAAACAAATAAACTTTTATCTTGAATATTTTAAAGTCATATGGTTATTTATTTAATAGCTTAACATTAAATCAAAAAAAAATCCAATTTACCAAAAATATTATAATTATAAAACATGCCTTTATTTATTAAATTTAAAACAAAGTTTATCTGTTTACAATATATACAAATATATACACATTATAAATAGAAAATAATTTAATTAGCTTTTAAAAGATAAAATCACCCATTTGAATATTTATTTAAGAAGGTTATTGAATCAATTCAAATTTATTATAAACAATATTATCAATTCTATTTAGTTTTAACACAGATTATTAAATTGATGTTGCCAAAAATTCTGGGATATCACAAATTAAATCATCATCTAATGATGATTTGATAAAGCCTTAGGTTCGCTCGAGTTAAAACTTACCTCAACTGTACAATGATAATAAGGATAATATACTAAGTGCATCGTAACTCTCGCCCAGGCAAGTATTATATCGTCACTTAGAAGATTATCCGAATCATCATAAAACTAGTCGAGAAGTCATTTCCCAGCCCATCACAACCTATCCAAACAATACTATATAAAATTTTACAGTAATAATGATCATTCAAAATAATATACATTGCCCAATCCCATCCTTTGTTCACTCATGCAGTTCCTTTGTTAAATTCCGATCTAACCCTTCTCATGCAAACTCCAATCCAATTCCTTAGTCCAACCATTAAAATTTCCTTATAGGACTTGGGTTGCATTTAGAAATTCCTAGTCACCACAAGAATCCGACTCTATTGTATGCCTTAATAATCGAGTGAAAATCCCTTGCCCAACTAGCGCAAACCACCTAAAAACACCATGCTTGAACTAGGGATTAAGAATGAGCATGTGGATTGACTGATCCTTAGAAACACTAAGGCAACACATGAGGTTAATCCCATCTTCTAAGGTTTACTAACATAAGAACAAACAACTTGTAACACAAATGACTCCATGCAAAACACATATTAGTGATTCGCTCGGTCTTTTCCCATTACCGGGAATCCACAAATCCTACTTGTGATGCAAATCTAAGTCATAATTCATCGACAGACCCCACTCAACATGAAAGCTCATGCATCGACTTTGAATGACAGTACTCTTAATTGTTACACCACCTCTAACATCTATTGCAGCTATTGGATTGTCTGTAAGCAATGGAACATGCTTTGTGGTATCTATATAGCCTCTGAACCAATCAAGCATCTTCTACCTGTCTTCAGTTGCTCTTACACCCTGTCAACTTATATAGATTGCCTTAAACGAAGATATACCATCCACTAGCGATTGAATAAATCAAAGTTTTACTGACAAGTGGTGTATGCAATATGATGTAGCATTAAAATAGTAGCATGCTCTCTTAACATATCTCCGTCTACTAGGTTGTCTAACTTAAACCGATCTACTTGGTCCTTAGTTTTGAGCCTAAGCTCTGATATCAACTTTGACAACCCGCCCTTCATAATACACCGAATCAACGTCGTAGAAAGCATCCGAGTGCCGAATAACACAAAAGATAGCTTGTCAAGGTAAAATAAAAAAAAATACCAAACTAAGGTGCAGTGATAGAATCTCATAGCGGTATGATAATATATAATATATTGAACATGCATGAACACAATAGGATCAACCATATATAAGAAACTATACTAATGGAAGTAACTGATAAGTAAATATTAATACAAAAAGTCAGGATAGAATTCCTAATACAAAAAGTCTCATATATAAATAGCACCACTATCATGTACCACCACAATGTCAAGTGTATCCAAAGTATCGACTTCGCCTCTAAAGTGTGCCAATAGTCCTGAAAACATATCCCCAAAAGCACTTGACTCCGAAACTACTAAATTGACTATTTGAGAGTTGTCATGATATAAACAGACAAATACAAAACACAGGTCGAAGAAAAAGCCTGGTATGAGGGGAATATCTCAAAATAACGTATATTGAAATGGTATACAAATAAATAGAAAACTACTGAAGTACAGACAGTCCTCTCCACAAATGTGGCTCAGGGATAATCCAGACTGTCTATAAATAAGTTAAACCAAACTCAACGGAAGGTAATCTTACACTAACCTTCTCTTCTTCTATAATCAATGACTTAGCATAACTAATATAATATGATATTGTTGAAATGAAACAACATACTATGATAGAGGTAACCCAATTTACCAATGCAAGAGTAATATAAACATCACAATATAAATCTAACACACAATGTTTAATAATAATAATAATCGATCAACTAATTAAGATACACAATCATAATGACAAGAGAAACACAGAGAATAAGTTAATACCCATCATTGTTGATGGGTGGAGTTCGCTATTGGCACCAATCAATTCAATGGTCTCCATCAAAGTATTTGAAATGCAAAACAAATATAGTGATCATATAATAATATAAACCACCATAGCATTTCAACACCTAAAATTGAAATATGGATATCTACGGTTGATACCCGTCTTGAATTGTCATTAGCTAATAAAGTATTATGGAATCCATTCTAAACTAACACCAAAAAAAATTTAACATGTAGGACCTGTCACAGCAACTAAGAATACTGTGAAATGATATATGACCTCCTCTAGATTGGATTCTCAGTCTCTCTCTGCCCTAACTTCGGGACCACATTTGTAGGTCATGCACCTCAATGGTACAATGTACTCCTTTTACAAAAACTAATATCGTCTGATTGTCTTTATTCAAATTACCCCACGGACACCCTTCCCACATATATATACAACACTGAAGTAGTGTTATTCCCATGTGGATCATTGTTCATTCTTACACTGCCTCACACTACTCGGTTACCCCAAGTCAGGCATACCAAACCAATATATATAAGTCCCTAAACCATGCAACTATAATTCTACACACACACACACACATATCACTTAAACTATATATTTATATATCCGTATAATATCATCCATTATTAGGTTACCCCAACTTAGGCATAATGAAATATACATGCACTTAAATTGTGTATCAATGAATTATGTTGATTGTCGTTAGCTACCAAAGAGAACTATCGAGAGCCACATTGTGGACTCCCCTAAAAATCAACACCTCAAAAGAATTTGACATGTAGGTCATATTGCAACACCCAAGAGGACTATAGAACAACATATGATCTACCATAGATAAGCATCCTAGTCTCTCTCTGCTCCTGCTTCAGGACCACGTCTATGGGTCATGCGCCTTAATAGTACAATGGATTCCATTAAACCGATCGGTAGTCTCAAGTCAGACATACCAAAACTATATATAAGTGCTTTAAATTACATACATACACACAAACACACACATACACACACAATATTCCATGCATCTCCCAGCAACCGCAAGTCGGACATACCAAAACTATACTTATAAATATACACATATATATAAATCACATATTGTATGCAGTGTGTGTGTATGCATATACACACACAAAACTAATCCAACTATATGGAAATAATAAACACATGTCATGGACATTTACGTACACAAAGGCAACACAACCAAAGTAACAAATACACCATCTCTATATAAATAACAATTCACACAAACAATCATAGAAACAATTTAACAAAAATGCATCTTACTTATGTAACCAATCTAACAATTATATCTTATTTGTATTATTTTAACAAATCTCAAACTTATTTTACAAAATGATGTCCTTGCTTATCTATTATACTATAGCTTATTTTTACTTAATTCTTCTATATAAATTAAATTTAGCTATCAATAATGCCCT
This sequence comes from Allium cepa, assembly GCA_030765085.1. Classification (NCBI taxonomy): domain Eukaryota; kingdom Viridiplantae; phylum Streptophyta; class Magnoliopsida; order Asparagales; family Amaryllidaceae; genus Allium; species Allium cepa. Next base: position 291,004,340 of record CM060941.1, on the reverse strand, counting down.
CAAATTATTATATTGCTTAACTATATAATTTTTATATATGTATGTATATGCATATAACTAAAACCATTTCAAACGGTCTAAAGTTAATAAATCACATTATTATAATAGTCAGGATTTTATAACCATAATCAAAGCCTATTAAATAATATAATACTTCTTTGTAATTTCTAACTTTGCAAATCACCTTTATAGAAATTCACTAGCTAGTTAATTATTGATTTAAACTATAATAACCAATATCAAGGCTAGATAAACTTCAAAGCCATTTTAATATAAGTTTAACCCACCTAAAACATTATTTTAGCCTTATAGCATATTTAAAAGGTCATACTTCTGATTTCTGATTATACAAATTAGAGCTATAATTAATTTATAACCATGTTATAAATTAGTAACAACTCATGTAACTTTATGCATCACGAATAGAGAACAATATTTGAATACATAGGATCTAAATCAATTGTCCAGAATATCTGCAATAAAATATATAACAGTATTTCTAATACTGATCTAACTACAAATTGGAGTTTAATTTATCTATAAACATGTTATAATTTAATATCAATTCCATTTAACTCTATTCAATATGAATTAGACATGATATTTATATATACATGAGATCTTAATAAATTGCCTTGAACATCTACTCAAACCAATCCAATCAAATGGGAAAATAATGACTTATTTATATTATTCTGCCTCTTCTAGGTAATACTTTTAGATATATAAAATTATGGAGATTCATACTAAAATATAAATTAGGAGTTATAATTCCGCTCACCTAAGTTTTAAAATTCTCAAGTGTTTGAATCTAGTCTAACCCTGTACTACATCATAGATAATTTCCCTATGAGTGCAATGGCAAAGACAGCGCCTCGAATGGACCTCTTATGTAGGAGAAATGAATTAAATACGAAATAAGATAATCGATTTATTTATTAACTTTAGTTAATTTCCTAATTACCTCATCTTAATCCATCTTCTCAAACATCACCCTATACATGTGGATACACAAGAACCTACCATACTTTGCATGTCAACCTCCACCTCTCTATCTATGGTCGACGGAATTGAGCAAAACCTTCTTCAATCACCTTGTAACACAATGATGAATGCCATGGCGCCACCAAAATGAGGTCCAACACCACCCTAACAGAATGCGACTTCCATGCCTTAGCCATCTCCTTTCCAGGCCATGATTTGAATTGGTCAACCAAAGACGCTCTAGCCCATGCCATTCCACACTACTTCACACCAATTTTATAATGGTGGCCTTCGTTTCCCCAACCATGGCCTCTAGTTTTTCCATCACCTTCCCCAACCTATGACAATAAATAGTGGTGCTTGATCAACCTTCGTTGAACTATCCAATGCCTACATGGATTCGAAGCTCTCTTCACTATGATTTCAATGAATCTAATCTCATTGTTTAACGCAACGCATTAAATCATGAGAACCTGATATCCAATAACATGAATGTTTGGAGGAGGATTTAATATGGAAGCAGAAATAAAAGATTTGATGAGTGTGAGGGATATTTATATGTAAAAACATTTTTTTAAATTTGATTTCTCAAATAAATCACCACATGTTTCGAGCTCGTATGATCATACAATACATCGAATATCTATGAAACAAGTCGGTGCGCATCATCTCATTTTCCTGTTCCCAATGGTATATATTTCAATGTTATCCAAGACAGTGCTCCACAATAATAATTTCACACATTAGAGATCGTTTGGCCATTGGATTGCACGAATCCCAAAATTCTTCAACTATACTTCTCATAATAAAATCCTTATCCAAAAAACATAAGCCATCAGTCATGATCCACTGGGCTAGACTTTGCACATACTTTTATAAAATATGTAAATCGTAAAAAACAATGACTCTAAATATAGAGATATTTATATTTATTTTAACCCGCAACATCGATCTTGACTCAACGGAAGTGGTCTCGGGTCCTAATTCGTCCGTATGTGAAAAAAAAGATTTTGTACCTTCAATTCATTAACTATCGAATATTTAAATTAATTATTTTAATATCTAGTCGTTAAAAATGTGCATTATTACATACTCTCTGCTATTAAAAGTTTGTATTAGTAAGAAAAATACAAGAAAATATTTAATCCGTGGATATTGGATTCTTCAAAATTTGAATCATGTAAATGTATGCATCTTTCACTTTTTCTATACCTTTTTATTTTCTACTTCCAATACTAGATGCTCTTTAATTTTACCTTAATTGGACATAAGTTGAACTTGAGATTTTTAATAAATAATTAAACTGCAACTACCTAATTGTGTAGGCGCAACAACATAATTACTATGCCTATTGTAAATTTATACTACGTAAATTTGTTGATTCACAATTACGGAAGCATATTGCACCATAATTTCTTCATAATTAGTTTTTTGTCGTGAGATGAAAAATCTCACACCGTAATTGCTTCATAATTAGTTTGGTGTTGTGAGATGAAAAATCTCACTAATATTTTGGTGCAAGAAGGAGGTAAGCTCCTAGCAAACCTTAAGTAAATTGCTTACATCCTCAGTTTTCACAACTTCCCTAAAATTTGAATAATGCAATTAGCAAACTTTTGTACTCCTCCTCTAAAAGAACCTGAACAGCTATCTACAAAGCTAGGTAACATACTATTTAGTTCCTCACTAAACCCCTCTTCCTACCATAAAAAAGCCACTAACCTCATATTTGATACCCTTAATGCCTTTTTTGCCAAGATGAATAAGTGGAGGATTGGGATTGAAAACTAGTATCTCAAAACCCCCCAAGGTCATCAAACTCCTATAGCTCCATTGCTCAATGCCAGTTGTTATCCCGCCTTTTGGTAAGGCCGTGATATCATTGACTTGGCTGGGAGTGGATGGTCAACAGCCTTAGGAATTAGTTACACACAGTATTATAGATGATAGCCTGGAAGATTTGGATCGAGACCCAATCGAGTTGTAGTCAGCATGGAGTAACTGGAAAGGCCTTGTAGACATATATTTCAAATTAGAAGTCGATCAGAGTTTATATACTTGAGTTATGGATGAAGTAGGGATTTGCATGGATCGACCAAGGGATTTGCATGGATCGACCAAGAACGATCCATACAACAGTTCAAGTCATCAAAGAACATACAATATCTCGATATACATAAGACTAATTCATCTGAAACTTCCAGGACATTAATAAGATGAAGATTGTGGCTTGCAAAAACGATCGTAAGTCTAAACCTACCTTTAACATTTAGCCGATCATTATTAGCCAATCGTTATTAGCCGACTGTTATTAGCCGATCGTTTTAGCCAAGTCCTAAAAATGATCATTATCTTCCAGTGCATAACCCAATTTCAACCAAGATCGATCCATATCTCTCAATTGCAAGTCAGAATTATTCCATATTTTAGAAGCAGTATTGAGAGCCATGAGGGACCCCTAAAAACGATTATACCAAGACTGAAGGAAAAAAAGGATCAGCTAACATTAGGCAGATAAATGATCGAGTAAGCTTCGCCGATCGATATGGTGGGCCCTTCGGGACCTAAAGAGCCTTTTGCCAAAATCTTAACGAAATATCACGTCATCTCTTCCTATAAATACAGGCCCCATGGTTCACTTTAAGGGATCTTTACGTTGCCAGTTACTTGAGTCTGCATTATAATCAAGCTTTTCCTTACTTTTTTGCTGCTGTAATCTAAATGTTAGTGAATTAGTAAAGACATTCTTCAAAGTGGATGTAGGCATACAACGCCAAACCACTATAAATTCCTGTGTTCTTGATTATTTCTTGGATTTGCTTGTCAGTTTATTCTGTTCCTCAATTTAATTTTACTTTATTCATTTACTTCTATACACAAATCTATTCTTGAGTGTTTGTGTCCAATTTGGTTGCAAACATTTTGGTGCTTCTACTAGAAAACTGATTCTTAGCCTGTTAGGATCCCTTTTACTGTTAATGGATAGGGCAAATCCCCCAAAGGATATCCGTAGTTATCTTCATAAACTTTCTTACACTACTCAGATTTGCTAAAATCTAAACAAGGAGATTGATAATGGTGAGACATACCAGATCTAATTCTCAGAATGTTGAAGGAGATGAGACTGTGCTAGCATTTAACAAGGAAGCCTAAGCAACCAAAACCTGCAAGTTTGAATGCTGATCCGATTGAAGTTCAGAACTGCTGGTTCTATAATCCAAGCCGAATTTCATAATCTGATGAGAGAATTGATGGAAAGCCGATGGCAACTAGCAGGTTCGGACTAATATTATCCCGATGAACCAGATTACCCAACATCAGCGTAGGAATGCCAGAAGGGATCCTACTCCTTACTCGACATTGGAAAGTTCTAAGCTCATCGGATGAATACTAGAGGCTTAGGTGTCACAGGCTTGGAAGAGACCACGTAAAACATCGGAGCACCGCTTGCCAGACTAATATGATCTGTCAAGATCAGCCGATGCCGATCCCTCCCTAGGGATCAGTACTGACCCCTCCTCTAGAGGAGGGATTCCCCTACTACACGTAAGGAATCACACTAGAGTTTTTCCTGGAAGCTTAGATGCTGGAGCTCGATCAAATTTTGACCAAGTACCCCGTTGGAATGACAATGAGATAAATGTTCAAGGTGCGCATCAAGAGATGGTGAAACAAGTAGGTGTGAAACAACCCACAGACACTGAACAAACCATTCACGTGAGGTGGAACACAACCACCGCTTGGCACCACCCATCCAGATGCTGAAATTTTCAGCCATAGTCAGACAGTTAGGCTTGACCAATGATGACTGAGGAATCTCGAGTAGCCATACCCCGTTTATTGACAACATTCTGCATAAGGAATACCCAAGAAGGTTCAACATGCCATCAATGCCTGCCTATGAGGGAAAAACCAACCCCAGGCAGCATATTATGAGATATAATTGGCTAATGGATTCTATGAGAGCTAATGACGCGATCAACTGCAGATGCATTTCCATAACCTTTTCCGGGATAACAATGATGTCCTTCATAAGACTACCTCTGCGATCGATCTCGAGATTCGATGAATTAGCAGGCAAGTTTCCAGAGCAATTCCGAATGCACGTGACTCATCCTAAAGACGTGGTGTCCCTTTCCAGTGTGATCCAGGCTCTAGGGGAATCATTGAGAGATTACTTGGAGAGATTTCATACTACCGCCATGGAGGTTAGTAACCTGAATGATCATGCTATTCTCATGGCGGTAATGAGAGGGATTGATCCAGAATCTGAGTTTGGTGACTGGCTGGCCAGAAAACTGCTTGCCACGTTGGAGCGTTTCTATTCAAAGGCAGCTCAGTTTCAAAGGAAGGACGAAGCCAGGTCCACAATGAAAAAGAACATTGCAAGACTGAGTGAAGAAGCAGTAAGGAATACTATTGCAATAAAATAGTCCAATGATAGTTCTGGGAAAGTTTAGGTGAATGTTTAGAACAAGCTGAATCATTAAAAGAAAGTCGGAGATATGAATCGAGAGCATAAGAGAGATTTTGGGAGACTAAAACCTTGGATTCCAATGTGTTGAATATGCGATTATATGATTTTTGTTTGATGATAATAAACACACACACACACACACACAAATATATATATATATATATATTCGTGTAAATGTATTTGTTAATGTACTATTTTATTTTTCATAGATTAAATAAATATTTGCTGAATAAAAATAAGTAATACAGAATTTGAATTCAAACAGAATTTTTATTCAAACAAATATTTATTTCAATTTTGAATAGTACAAATTCAAGCTCTCACTATACATATACAACTTTGATTACAATACAAATTCAATTACATCACAATTTCACTTTTACATCTGACCTCACTACATATCACTCATACACTTAACCGTAATTTATCTTCAAATTCATTCCAGATTGAATCTAGCATCTGAGCAATCTACAAAAATATGACGTAGTAAAATTGAAAAGGAAATATTTTTGCAGTATAAAATTAAATGTGAATTTTGAAAATAATATTTGCCTCAGTTATTTGGGTTGTTCGTCATCATTTAATTTTCAATCCATCATACACGAATTACTTGTGACATACATAGTGCATCACTGTATATGCCATAAGGCCATGCACATCGAAATATACACTTGATTGATTTACGGGGACAGATGAGCACAGGTCAAACCCAAAATATCGGATTCAACTCAAGTGCAATAAAATAATGTCACAACTTTCAGCACAAGGTCAAATCCAAGCTACAAGCTAGATTCAACTCAGGCGTAATTCGAAAAACAAATAAAATGCAAAGGTCAAGTCACTGCAATCATGACTCAACTCAATGCAACAACCAAAGTCAAGGCAACATGAAGTCAGCAACTTCAAACTGCTCATATACACAAGTGAATGAAAATTCTGTACAAATGCAAAGACCAGTGATGCAACTCAATGCATATACCATAATTGTCGACCAGACTACACAATGAATTAGCAGGAAACAAAAAAAGAAGGCAGTGCAATAGGAACATCAACCATCAGGTTAGAGCAACCACGTGCACCACTGGTCATACCAAGATTAAACACATCAAACATCACGAGCCAACTATGCATGAAGCAGCCTATATATGTACAACAAATATCCAAACTGACTCAACAAGGCTTGGACAACATGTATGCAAGTTGAATGACACAGTGATCAAGTGGTCTACAAAAATATCAAAGTGAAGCTCAAAGCCACAACAATGAAGACTACAGCAAAAACTGAATCAGACCACTCAGTCATATGTACAACAAACATACATGAATAAGGCTCAGTGGTGAAGCAACAACATCAAGTGATACTGAACACACATGAAACAGTGCAAGTATCATACTCGAAAACAAATGACAGTGATTCAACCTTACAACAACAAAAAAACAGGACAAAGTGCAGTCAATCAATACACTACAAGTGTAACAGGTAAGGGATGCATAAATGACTACCAGAGCACAAATTCAGACTCAATGGAACCACGACCATGATACAGTTCAAACAAATGCCACAGTGAAAAAGTAACAAACTCGAAGTACAAGCTAATGCAGACTAAAGAGAATGAATATACAGTGAACTAAGTCATGGATCAAACCAGCAATGTCATAGAACAGATGGTAAAGTTCGAACGTGATCACTAGTTTTTAAGAAATTAAAAACAGTCGAAGACAACTGCAGTGCAAAGTCAAAACCGTGAGCTATTGAACGAAGTCGTGGATTCGCAAACACAAAATCTAGACCGTACACAATATAAACAAGTCAAGTTTACTACAAAGGATTCGAGCTCAAGTATAACAGAGAAAAGAACATAGCATGCAGTTTCAACCAAAAAATCAAGCTGTGGTAATCATGCATTAGAAGTAGTCAAGTTTAAATACTGCAAGTCAACAAGATGAAATTGAACAGTATAAAGTCAGAACCTAGGCAATAAAAAAATCTCAAAAATCAAGCGCATGAATAAGTCAAATTCGAAATCGTGGTGGCCAAGGTAATTGACCGAGTTAAACATAAAAGTCGTGGGAATCAAGTATCAAAATATAAGAATTTGAATAAGTCAGTGAAATCTCAAGCATCCAAATGAAATCGAATGGCCGAAGCAAATTGTTGACCAAACCAGACGAACGCAAACGAACGCATATAAAACCCACAATCATCATAGGCAATTAAAAATCGAGTTCGAGCATTGAATCAGAAAGTAAAAGAGCAAAAAATTACTTACCGAAGCCATACCACAAACTCGATCAATTTCAAAGAGCCGTGAGCAAATCAGAGAAGCGTGCGATCGACAAAGCAAACAACGTGATAAATCTTCCATTCGATCAAGCAACCAAAGTCGGTCTCTTTGAAATCACGAAAGCCCTAAATTCGCAAAGAGGAATGAACGAGAATTAACAAAGCCGCCATTCTCAAGAAAAAGGAACGGGCCAGAATTAATAAAGAAAGGAGAGGGGCGACCTTGTTAAAAGATTAATTTAGGCTCTATTAATAAGGGCTTTAGTTTTGATATTGTTTTTAAATTTAAACTCTTTTTAAATCATTGTATGTACTAGTCGTGTGACTAGGGGACAAACTACGTGGCGTAGTTTGAGAATTCGCAACTCAGTGGCTGAGTTGTGACAGGGTTTTGAGCGTAGAGTTAGGTTAGTCAGTAGCGGGTGTCGCAGGTTTACGTGTGTAAGCGTGTGACTACTTAATTTCTAGTAGAAACCTTGCGGGCAGCACGTAGGCAGGGTTTTTCCGAAGCTGGGTAAATTTTGTATCGTTCTATTTCTGTATTTATCATTCTGCTATTATCTGTGCTGCTATTGTTCTGTGATCTGTGTTGAAACAATTTTATAAGCTTCCGCAATTAATTTTTATAATTGATAGTATCACCTTATTCGCCCCCCCTCTAGGGTGAAATCGATCCTACAAGTGGTATCAGAGCTAGGAACAAAAGCCGTTTTTGTTTTAAAAATTTGTTTTTACAAAAACCAATTTTTGTTTTAAAAATTTGAATTTTTAAAATAGCTTCTTTTAATACTGCTTTTGCTGAGGGTCAATCCATAGTTAGACCACCAATGTTCAATGATGAATTTGCTTACTGGAAAAATAGGATGGAAATATTTCTGAAAACCATTGATGCTTGGAATATTGTTGAGACAGGTTATAGAGCACCGACTATAACTGTAGATAATCAGGAAATAAATAAACCAAAGGAACAATGGATAGAACTAGAAAATAAATTACAAAATACTAATGCTAAAGCTATGAATTCTATTATCTGTTCATTGGATCAATTTGAATTTAATCATGTCTCACATTGTCTAACTGCGCAGGAAATATGGCACACACTAGAAGTGACTCACGAAGGAACATCTCAAGTCAAAAAATCTCGCCTTGCCTTGCTAAGCAGAGAATATTCGCAATGGCGAAGGAAGAAAATGTCAAAGGGATGCATGGACGACTTTCCAATATCGTATACAAATCAAAAGCTCTTGGAAAATCATATAAAGAGTTGGAGATAGTCCGAAAAATCCTCAGAGTCCTTCCATGAAGTTTTGAAGCCAAATTGACTGCCATTCAAGAATCATAAGATTTGAAACAAATGAAAGTCGAAGAACTTATCGAAATCTCACCACTTATGAGCTAGAAATGAAATTCAAGGAAGAGCGTGAAGGAGGAGATACTCGAAAGAAATCAATAGCTCTCAAAGGAACAACAGAAAGTGATGACGATGAGGACGATGACAGAGCAACAGAATTGGAGCTGATAATAAAGAAAGTCAAAAGGTGGAATTACAAATACGGAAATCCAGCTCTAAATCGAAAATTGGAAAGCAGAATAAATAAAATATTGGATAATCCAGAAGAACAAAAAATCATCTGTCATAAGTGCCATCTACCCCGACACATCAAGCCCAATTGTCCTCAAAATCAACGCGACTTTGAAAAGAAATCAAAAATGAAATTTTTTGCAGCCACGTGGAATACAAGTGATGAAGATAATCAAAGTTCTAGCAGTTAGAGTGAGAAAGCAGATATGTGCCTTCATGGAAATATAACTGATAGCGACGATGACGAGCCAAACGAGGTATCAAAACCCACTCACTCTAAATTACTTACTTATTTCCACGAAGTAAATGGCTGTTTTGAACGACTTAGGGAGAAGTATGCCAAACTTGAATCACAAAAGGATACTTTGGTAGAATTAAATGAACAACTTGACCAATTAGTTAAAACCTATCAAAGTAGGATCCCTAAGTGTGATAAGTGTCCAACATTAGAAGAAGAAATTAAAAAATCAGAAATCAATATAAAATCACTTGAAAATTAAATTTTTTGATTTTGAAAGAAAGTGAGAATACTAGGAGAGAAAATTCTATCAAAAAGTGCACACAATTCGAAAATGAATCTCTTAAAACACAAGTCCAACAATTGTTAACGACTTTAGATAAATTCTCAAAAAGTGAAAAACGTTGAATATGCTATTAGGAAAGCAAACTGTTAATACGGTTAGACAAGGACTTGGATATAATCAATCTAAAATTGTTGAAAGCAATATTAATCAAGCCAATTCTATGTGCACAATTTGTAGAAATTTTGGACACAATCAAAATAATTGTTGGTATAGACCCAAATATGTGAAAACTATACCGATTTGGCTTCCTAAAGGCACAAATATAAAATCTCTCAAAGATAAACAAATTTGGGTGCCGAAAGGAACATATATAAATAGTTTTGGGTCTCCACAAAATTATTTTTCAATATATTCTGCCACTAACAATCATGGACCTATAAAAACAGATAGGTCACAAAAATCTTTCATCGTATAGGTGTGGTGGCAGGCTAAGGAACAACAACAGTGTTCTCTAGATTTTGGCTGTTCCAGAAACACAACGGGCAACATAGCAAAGTTCCTTAGCCTAGTATAAAGGTGACAGAATCACAACAGGCAACAACGAAAAATATCGTAAACGTAAAACATGTAAAGGTATATTTATTTGAACGATATATTAAATGTAATAAACTGGACCATATTCTGAATTAAATCAGCCAATAATGAGATGATGAAAAAATGATGATTTTGATTCTGACTTATTCAAAATAGTTGGCCAATTATATTCTTATGCCAAAAACACTATAGTCTAGATTCTTTGAATTACTTCATATATATCGGATTAAAAGTAGTGTTTTGTTGGATAATACATTTGGTTATAATATGGCTAACTCTATATTCATGATTTTTGATTATTTACACGGCTTCAATTCAAATTCAAAAGAACGTCATTTAAAATGCTGTTAAAATTGAGTTTGAAATTTTTGTTGCACACTTCATGCTCTATCAAATTCAATTAATGATAGTTTTGAGTGAAAGAGAAATTCAGATGCAGTTTACACTGGTAATCTAGTTGATAGAAAAATTACTAGAGGAACGTGATTTTTGTTGAGACATTTAGTAACTGCATCGTTTTTTAAAGAAAATATCTGCATATTTTTCATTTCAAATAATTTTCAATAGCAGAAAATTTTCTTATAAAACCCCTTCGAGAAAATCATTTTTGACCATATTTTCAGATTAGTCATTTTTGAAAAATTGATTTTATAATTATGTTTGAATTTGATTTTAAATGAGTATTTTGACTAATCTGACTCCCTAATGATTATCGAAAAGATGAATAGTGATTGAAAAAGTGATGAGTGCTAATATTAATCATATATTATGACTCGAGACGGTATACTTAGTAAATTTGTTTAGAAATTTAAATAAGAGTTATAAAACTTTTTGTTGGTAAAAATTCCATGACCATCTCTATATCTGTCATATTTCTAACGACCATCACTCATCAAAATTCTATATAGTTTGTCGATATGTGGTACTTTAAACAGGAATCATTCGTTTTTCATTTTACATTTTTTTAAAAATAATATTAAAAAAATTTATATAGTAAAAAATTAATAATAAATAAATATCAAAGTATTCACTCTCATTTAGAAGTCTTCACGGTTATGCATGGGTGAATTACTTGGAATTTGTTATGTGCTTCCATTCTCATTTAAAAGTCCTCACGGTTATGCATGTATGGAACACATATCAAAAGTTGATTTTTAAAAATAAACAAGTTGATTCTAATCCCATTTAACAGTCCTCACGGTTATGCGTGGTTTTATAAGATACTTGAATTCATTTTTTAAATAAAATTGGATTACTACTAATCTCATTTAAAAGTCCTACGGTTATGCATGGTTAGTAGATATTCAAATTCCTGATATAAATATACCACAAATAGACACAACTGTATGGTTTTATATGATGACATAATTCCCATCATTCTAAAAGTAGAATATGCGCCTAACAAAATATTTATGATTTTTGTTTGATTTTTTATTGAAATTTAATATTTATATTCAATTGAGCTTTAATGTTGGATTAATATCGATCACTTTATCTCTATTTTCTCTAACACTATTACTCTTTTGCTGATAACAAAAGGGGAGAGAAAAGTTAAGATTTTTTCAAATAAAATCAAGCAAAGGTCAAATAATTTTCTATTTGCATCTAGGTTCATTTGCATATTTTTATTTGCATGCATATATGTAGTGGGAGCTTTGTGTAGAGAGGAAGCATTTGAATAGGGGGAGCAATTAGAGTATATCTATGATCAAATACATTTAACATATTCAAAATCTTAAATATATGTTTGTTATCATCAAAAGGGGGAGATTGTTGAATATGCAATTATATGATTTTTGTTTGATGATAATAGACATATATATATATATATATTCGTGTAAATGTATTTGTTAATGTACTATTTTATTTTTCATAAATTAAATAAATATTTGCTGAATAAAAATAAATAATATAGAATTTGAATTCAAACAGAATATTTATTACAATTTTGAATAGTACAAATTCAAGCTCTCACTATACATATACAACTTTGATTACAATATAAATTCAATTACATCACAATTTTACTTTTACATCCGACCTCACTACATATCACTCATACATTCAATTCGTAATTTATCTTCAACTTCATTCCAGATTGAATCCAGCATCTGAGCAATCTGCAAAAATAAATATTAACGTAGTAAAATTGAAAAGGAAATATTTTTACAGTATAAAATAAAATGTGAATTTTGAAAATAATATTTGCCTCAGTTATTTGGGTTGTTCGTTATCATTTAATTTTCAATCCATCATACACGAACAACTTGTGACATACACAGTGCATCACTGTATATGCCATAAGGCCGTGCATATCGAAATATACACTTGATTGATTTACGGAGACAGGTGAGCACAGGTCAAACCCAAAATATCGGATTCAACTCAAGTGCAATAAAATAATGTCATAACTTTCAGCACAAGGTCAAATCCGAGCTATAAGTTGGATTCAACTCAGGTGTAATTCAAAAAACAAATAAAATGCAAAGGTCAAGTCACTGCAATCATGACTCAACTCAATGCAACAACCAAAGTCAAGGAAACATGAAGTCAGCAACTTCAAACTGCTCATATACAAAAGTGAATGAAAATTCTATACAAATGCAAAGACCAGTGATGCAACTCAATGCATATACCATAATTATCGACCAGACTACACAATGAACTAGCAAGAAACAAAAAAAGAAGGCAGTGCAACAGGAGCATCAACCATCAGGTTAGAGCAACCAAGTGCACCACTGACCATACAGCAATACCAAGATTAAACACATCAAACATCATGAGCCAACTGTGCATGAAGCAGCCCATATATATACAACAAATATCCAAACTGACTCAACAAGGCTTGGACAACGTGTATGCATACTGAATGACAAAGTGATTAAGTGGTCTGCAAAAATATCAAAGTGAAGCTCAAAGCCACAACAATGAAGACTACAACAAAAACTGAATCAGACCACTCAGTTATATGTACAACAAACATACATGAATAAGGCTCAGTGGTGAAGCAACAACATCAAGTGATACCGAGCACACATGAAACAGTGCAAGTATCATACTCGAAAACAAATGACAGTGATTCAACCTTACAACAACAAAAAATAGGACAAAGTGCAGACAATCAATACACTACAAGTGCAACAGGTAAGGGATGCATAAATGACTACCAGAGCACAAATTCAGACTCAATGGAACCACGACCATGATACAGTTCAAACAAATGCCACAGTGAAAAAGTAACAAACTTGAAGTAAAAGCTAATGCAGACTAAAGAGAATGAATATACAGTGAACTAAGTCATGGATCAAACCAGCAATGTCATAAAACAGATGGTACAGTTCGAACGTGATCACCAGTTTTTAAGAAATCAAAAACAGTCGAAGACAACTGCAGTGCAAAGTCAAAACCGTGTGCTATTGAACGAAGTCATGGATTCGCAAACACAAAATCTAGACCGTACTCAATATAAACAAGTCAAGTTTACTACAAAGGATTCGAGCTCAAGTATAACAGAGAAAAGAACATAGCATGCAGTTTCAACCAAAAAATCAAGCTGTGGTAATCTTGCATTCGAAGTAGTCAAGTTTAAATATCGCAATTCAACAAGATGAAATTGAACAGTTCAAAGTCAGAACCTTGGCAATAAAAAAATCTCAAAAATCAAGCGTATGAACAAGTCAAATTCGCAATCGTGGTGGCTAAGATAATTGACCGAGTTAAACATCAAAGCCGTGGGAAGCAAGTATCAAAATATACGAATTTGAATAAGTCAGTGAAATCTCAAGCATCCAAACGAAACCGAATGGCCGAAGCAAATAGTTGAACAAATCAGACGAACGCAAACGAACGCATATAAAACCCACAATCATCATCGGTAATTAACAATTGAGTTCGAGCACTGAATCAGAAAGTAAAAGAGCAAAAAATTACTTACCGAAGCCATACCACAAACTCGATCAATTTCAAAGAGCCGTGAGCAAATCAGAGAAGCGTGCGATAGACAAAGCAAACAACGTGATAAGTCTTCCATTCGATCAAGCAACCAAAGTCGGTCTATTTGAAATCACGAAAGCACTAAATTCGCAAAGAGGAATGAAGGAGAATTAACAAAGCCACCATTCTCAAGAAAACGGAACGGGCCAGAATTAATGAAGAAAGGAGAGGGGATGGCCTTGTTAAATGATAAATATAGGCTATAATAATAAGGGCTTTAGTTTTAATATTATTTTTAAATTTAAATTCTTTTTAAATCGTTGTATTTACTAGTCGTGTGACTAGGGGACAAACTACGTGGCATAGTTTGAGAATTCGCAACTCAGTGGCTGAGTTATGGCAGGGTTTTGAGCGTAGAGTTAGGTTAGTCAGTAGCGGGTGTCGCGAGTTTACGTGTGTAAGCGTGTGACTACTTAATTTCTAATAGAAACCTTGGGGGCAGCACGTAGGCAGGGTTTTGCCGAAGCTGGGTAAATTCTGTGTCGTTCTAATTCTGCATTTATTATTCTGCTATTATCTGTGATGCAATTGTTCTGTGATATGTGTTGAAACAATTTTATAAGCTTCCACAGTTTATTTTTATAATTGATAGTACCACCCTATTCACCCCCCCTCTAGGGTGAAATCGATCCTACACAATGCATGACAACTACACATCGCTAAACACGTCCCTAGAGAATAATTATCTATCCACTTGCAATACCATGCAATGCAGGAAGCCGCTTCCAAAAGTGTCGTCAGAGAGATAGAAGTAAACTGGGAAATATTACTGATTTCATGAATGTTATGGGCACAATTCAGATGAATGTAGGCATCTCCAATATGTTATTGAAAAAATTGATTTGGGAAAAGAAGTTGTAACAGTTTATGAAAACTTCGAAGGATGGCTGACAGGCGACATCTGACCCCAATCGAGGACAAGCTCCACGTAAGGTTGAGGAGCCTGAACAGACCGGTGGAAGACTGGCGATAAATATGATAGTTATGGGACCACACCCCATGGACAAAAGTTGGCACGAAATGGAGCGCTATGGTAGTGCGATAAGGCATGTAGATTTTGAATGCTGTTCGACTATGGTAGATGGAAACCCGGGAAAACAGCAGCGCATCATGGCGAACGATATTGTGTGTAGAATTAAGGATGTAGACAAAGTAGAGGCTCCAACAATTGACCCGATGGTCATTTCAGCTATGATTGGTCCTGCATTGGTAAGAAGGATTTTGATTGATATTGGTAGTACAGTGAATATAATCTTCAAAAAGGCATATGATCATATGAGAATGGAGGCCAAAGATTTAAAACCGTTTAAAGCTTGTATACATGGTTTTAATGGCGTTGCAACTGAAGCTATTGGTTACGTGGAATTAAGAGAAGCTGAACGAAGAAGAGTGCAAATCCTACCATTTATTATTTTGGATGTTGACTCTCCATAGTGTTTTTCTGGGCGGACCGGCCTGGCTGAATTTTGGGCAGCTCTTGCCTCGTGGTGTTTAACTTTGAAGTTTCCAATGGATGACGGTGTAGGAGTTGTTCATGGTGATCAAGCTACTGGACGTGGCTGTTATGTAGTTGAATTGAGGGAAGCTGAGTGCAAGGAGAAGGGAAAGGGTGTGGAAAAAATTGTCCGCATCCAAGCTACTGAAGATTGATAATGGCTCCCTAAGCCTTGGCTCAGGTGCCACAGTTGGGTCTATAGAGATATGGATCCGAGGGATGATAAAGAGGAGCCCAAGGAGGCCAAGACTATGCCGGTTGAGCCAACGATTGATATCACGGTCAGCAATGACGACCCGTCACTGGTCTTGAAGATTGGGTCACAGCCTAGCCCTCGATGATGAAAGAACTTGATGGTTTTCTCTGAGTCGATCTAGATGTATTCGCTTGGAGTCACACTGACATGTGTGGAATCTCGCCTGCCATTAGGAGCCATGCATTTAATATTGATTCAAAGTATGTTTCGGTGAAGCAAAAAGGACAGGGCATGGATCCAGAGAGATCTGCCATTCTTAAAGAGGAGGTGAATAAACTAAAAGTCAACGGGTTTATCCGCAACACCGTCTATCCTAAATGGGTATCTAATCCCATACTTGTGAAGAAGGTGAATAGAAAATGGAAAACGTGCATTGATTATTCAGATTTGAACAAAGCATGTCCAAAAGGCAGTTTTCCCCTTCCAAGGATTGACCAGCAAGTTGATTTAACTACAGGACATGAGTTGTTATCGTTTGTGGATGCGTATTCGGGATATAACCAAATCCTGATGCATATCCCTAATCAGGAGCATGCCAGTTTTGTTACAGATGTTGGGTTGTATCGTTACGTAATAATGCTGTTTGGATTGATGAGTGACAGAGCGACCTATTAGCGCTTGGTTAACAGGATATTTAGGGATTGGATTGGAAAGACAATGGAAGTGTATGTGGATGATATACTCATGATGTCACGACGATCAGTGACCACATCAGAGACTTGGTAGAAATATTTGACATCCTTTGATATTACAAGATGAAAATCAGTCCTTTGAAATATTTGTTTGGTGTTGCATCACGAAAATACTTGGGCTTTATTGTTAATGTTTGTGGAATAGAGGATAATCCAAAGAAGATTCGGGCTGTCCGCGATATCCAGGCACCAAGAACCATTAAACAAGTGTAGAGTTTGAATGGGAAGGTTTCCACTTTAAGTCGATTTATCTCCAGGGCTACTGACAAATGCATTCCTTTCTTTGATTTGATTAAGAAGGGAAAAAGAAACTTCAAATGGACGCAAGATTGTAAAACGTGTTCCAAGCCCTGGTGAATCATTTGGAGAGGCCCCTTATTTTTTCAAAGCTCGTAGATCATGAGAAGTTACACGTTTATTTGGCTATTTCGACACACGCTATAAGTTCCGCTTTGGTTCACGTAGAGAATTGGTTCTAGAGGCCGGTGTATTACGTCAGTATACGATTGGCAGAAGCATAAAGGAATAATCCAAAAATAGAAAAATTGGCGTACTGCTTGCTAATTACTCCATGAAAGCTTCGTCCCTACTTTCAGGCACACCCAATCAATATTTACACCGACCAACCGTTATAACAGGTCATACAGTGACCTGTGATGTTTGGTAGGTTACTCAAACGGAATATTGAGCTTAGCCAATTTGACATTACTTATCTCCCTTGAAGAGCTATTCAGGGATAGGCTCTGGCAGACTTTATAGTAGAGTTTACTGTGTAGGATGATCTTCCAAAAGGAAGTGAAATCCCTACTGTGCAAAGGAAGTTATATACTGATGGAACATCTAATAATCATTATTTTAAAGTTGGGATTGTACTTGTAACTCCTGAAAATCGATCAATTTTTTGTGCCCTGAAGCTTGGTTTCCCAGCAATAAACAATGGGGCTAAGTATGAAGCTTTGATTGCTAGACTTTAACTCGCTAAAGAACTTTAAGTTGAATCTCTGGGATTCTTTTGTGATTCGCAATTATGGTGTATCAAGTTAGAGGAGAATACCAGGCTAAGGGACAATGGCTTGCCCCTTATCTTACCCGAGTTTAGGAGTTGTTGACAGAATGTGAATACTACGCCATTTCACATATTCCACGTGTTCAAAATAGAAGGTTGATTCATTGACAAAGTTCACTAGTATCGATGATGCATAGCGGATGGGTTTGGTATGGGTTGAAGTATTAGATATCCCAACTATAAACATAATGGAAATCGATCAAGTACCGGAGGCAGAATGTGAAAGGCAATCATGGATGACTCCAATTAAGGATTATTTATTGCACAAGGTCCTGCCTGATAAAAGAAATGAAAAGCAACAGGTCCTTCGCAAAGCTTCACGATATATTATGCCAGAAGAAGTCATGTATAGGAGAGGTTTCTTAATTCCTATAGTTTGGTGTATCGCTCATGGTGAGATAAAACGTGTTTTAAAAGAAGTTCATGAAGGAGAATGTGGCGATCACACTAGGGGCAAACTCTGGCGAAGAAGATACTCTATTAGGGGATTATTAGCGAACCATAAATCGAGACGCAGCTGATTGTGTAAGACGATATGATAAATGCCAGATATATGCAAAAGTCTTGAGAGTTATGCCAACAGAAATCACGCATATGGTCAGCCCATTGCCATTCGCCATGTGGGATATAGATGTTATTGGTTCATTACCAATCTATAAAGGTAGCACAAAGTATGATATTCTGGTAATTGATTACTTCACCAAATCGACCCTTTAGCTACAAACAATACTAAGAAAGTAATAAAATTTATCATACAAAACATCATATGCTGCTTTGGTCTTCCACGGATGATTGTAACAGATAATAGGACTCAATTCGATAATATCGAGTTCAAAGACTTCTATCGAAGATACCACATTGAAAGAGATTTGCCGCGGTCACTCACCCTTAGGAAATGGACATGTTGAAGCTATAGAAATCATCATGTCAATTCTGAAGAAGCGTTTGGAGAAGGCTAGAGGAAAGTGGGTGGATGAACCCCCCATGACACTTTGAGCTTACGGAACCACTCGAAAGTCCACTACTGGCCATACTCCATTCTCCCTAACTTACGGTATAGAAGCCATTATTTCTGTTGAGCTCAAAGTCCCTTCTCACCGAGTGACTTACTATGATCCAAAAAAAAATCAAGATCTCCTCTTGGAATCTTTGTACTTTTTAGACGAGAAGCATGAGGAAGCGGATCCGAGGGCAGCTGCACACCGTCATCGAGTTGCCCGGTATTACAACACGAAAGTTCGCATGAGAACCTTTGAAACTGGCGTTCTCATTCTGAAACGGATTTTTCCTACCCCGTCACACATGAATCCAATCCGGGAAAGACCATATGCCATTGAACAGAGGCATAGAGAAGGAAGTTTCAAGCTAGCGACTGTCAATGGCGTCACACTTCCAAGGGTATGGAATAGCAAATATCTTTGATGCTATTTCACTTGATTTATTTCCTTTACATTTCAGTGCATTTATTTTCAGAATTTGTTTTAGCATTTGAATTTTCGAATGTGAAATAAGATAGTTTATGTTATTCCTTTCCATTAAATGAATAAAGTTTCAGGCTCCCTCAATGCTTACGTTTGCTATTGCATTGGGTGATAATTACATAGCGAAATTGATTGATATTGATGTGCATGAACATGCCCCTAGAGTTTGGAATGGGTAAGTCATGCTAACTCCAGTTGGGATTAAATAAGATGAGCTTAGTCGACTTGTTCGTTTAACAATTCCTACCCAGACTGTGGGATTGAAAAAAATCAAAGCGGCCGAGATTCGACCGATCACTCGCTAAATCAAAACCATAATTTTGGGGAGCAAATTGATCAACCAAAAAAAAGTGCGACCCGACTATCCGCAAAACAACTCATAGCCTCCAGAGTCCAGAATGGAGTATAAACAAAAATTGAGTGGAAACCGACTACCCATAAACAACTCTAAGTCCCCCCGAGTGCGGAGAGTATAAACATAAATTGGGTGGAACTCGACTACCCATAAAGCAACTCTAAGTCCCTAGATTGCGGAATGGAGTATAAACACAAATCGAGTGGAGACCGACTACTCATAAAACAACTCTTGGTCCCAGAGTGCAAATTGGAGTATAAACATAAATCGGGTGGAAACGACTCCCCGTGAGATAACTCTATGTCCCCAGGGCATGGACTAGAGTATAAACATAAAATGGATGCAAATTGACCACCCCTCAACTGAACCTTGTACCCAGAGTGTGGATATGATGATGAATAAATATATGAGTGGCTTTTGATCGTTCTCTATTTTAGAAACTTTGGCATAAAATTGGAAGGAGGAGTACAAATCTGCTAAGGATGGAATTCGACTGTCCGACTCTTGGCCTCGCCAGATCAATGCTGGAGAAAAATCACAATCATTCAAAAAACCACTGAAATTCAATGGCGTAGCATTAAGGCTCGAACCTAGTATTTGATACAACTCTTGGCCATGAGCTTACGGAGGCCTTGGGATGGATGAATTAAATTGACGTCCCATACAATGAACAACGAATCATAGGTGCATAAAAATGAAAATGAGATAGTTTAGAAATTTGAATGAGTAAATGCGGGAATCATACACAAGAACAAAAGAATTCTTATTCATACTAAACTGGCTGTACATTACACAAGTCTATCTAAATTGCAAGACAAAAGTGAAAGGCCAAGCCCAAAAAATACAACCAACGAAAAGAAGAAATGATTATTTAAGCTATTTACATATGTGAAGATTATTTCTTGGATTTTATATTTTTATTTTGCTTCTTTGGAGTGGCTCCTTCTGAACTACCACTCGACCCTCTCTTTGACCCTTTGCCGCCTTGGTTTTTCTTCAAAGATGTATCCTCGGTTGTGTGAATCGAGGTGGTATCATCTTTGGAAGTAGGAGGGATGGAGGCTTTCTCAACATCGAAAGTAAGGGGAATGTCATTCCGGTGAATTGTCCTGCTAGGAGGATCATCTGGGGTAGGACGGGAAACGATTCATCGAAACCCAAATCAACATGCTCAATTTTCACCTTCCTTTTCAACAGTTCTTCTTTTTCAGTACGCTCTTTCATGCCGAGCTCCTTGGTGAGGTTGGAAGAATTTGTGATCATGACATCTTCGTCAAAAGGAATTTTATGGTGTGGATCGCTTCCATCTTTGAATAATGCCTCCATGAATTGGTAGTCAGTAACAAAGGCATCTTCTTGAGTGCTTTGAGTAGTGGCCGAAGTTGTAACTTTAACAGATTCTATCATGATCTTTGCGACTCTAACTGACGCTCATGTGAAGGGAGAGGAGCGATGCTTGATGGATTCAAAGCTGAGAAAAAATTGGGAAAAGATTAGAAATATAAATTGAGAGCACCCTAGTTTTGTGAAAGACGAGAAAAGTTGATAGAATACCTTCTTTCGTATGACTCTCAAGTTGAGCCGAAGCATCCTCAGCACCGTGCTCAAGAATTAGAGATAGTTGTGGCTTGTCTAGATCATACCCGGGAATGGTTGAGGAGCTTGCTACAGAGCCATACATGAACTAGGATACCGAGGGAAATTCGGCTATAATATCGGGTTGCGCCGACCTAGATCCCTCACCCACTTAATGTAAGGAAGCAACCACTGACTCTTTCTAGAGTGAGAGATAAATATCATGCAATGTTTGTGGTCCGTTTCCAATGGAATTTCATTTTCAAGTTTGGATAAATCGATGTCCTCTGAGTTAAGAATTTTTTCCCTTCCGTAATAAGAAATTTCGAAGCAGATAGAGCTGGTAATGATATCTTCATCGAAGGACGCCAAATTCCTATGTTTGAGAACATTGGCATTGTAGATAATGAGAAGCGGGTCAAGATCATTCATTATCTCTTCCCTGAATTTGTCCTTGGTAGCATCTGTTTCACGCTGAATGATTGCGTCGATATTTTTGGCCTTTTCAATAGCCGTGTCTTTCTCAAGTCTATCATGTATTAACTCATCGCAAGCATCTTAAGAAATCTTCTGAGCATCATCTTTTACTTCATTTGCATACTCAAGCTTGGCCTTAAGGTTGGCTATTTCCTTCAAGGCTGCAGATTCATTATTCCAAGCCGTATCCCGCTCAAGCGCTATCTCTTGGTTCCGATGATGCAACACTTAGACCATATCGAGATGGATGGATCTCATCTTTTCCATGGATTTCATAGTAGCGATAGCTCTTCCTTTAGCTTCTGATAAGGAGGTTCTAGAGGCTTCCATCTCATTTTCCAAAGTGTCAACAATTCTTTTGTCCTGCGCCTCCTAGCGTCTTAGTTTTTTGATCTCCGTCGCGCGCTTAAAGGATACTTTCAACATTTTCTCTACGGTCTTCATCCACTCCCAATTTTGCATATGAATGTCAGTGACGTAGTCAATGGTCATCTTTTGAACATGATCAGGAACCCTTTTTAAGTTAGGGGGAAAATAAATTCCTTTAAAGCATAAATTTGGAAATTCCTCACGAAGCTGTGCCATGCAAATGTTTGGATCGATCATAGAGTCCCTAGCAGCAGCCTCGACTTCGATACTTTCTTTACCATGCTTATGGGTGGTATGTATTCACCATGATCGACACAATCACTTGACTGTTGAGAATGAGATAGTGCCAAGGGTTGTGGAGGCACTGAAATGGTAGAAGGGCCACGAGAGGGATCGATAAGCAGGTCCTTATGGTTGGCTGGTCTTTTTGAGACCTTTTTGATGGAGAGATCTCAATCTTGATCTATATTGATCTTAGAGTGGCTTATTCCTATCATCTCTATCTTAATAATCCCGACGCGGCTGTGGCTATAGCCGAAATGATATTAATCTCAACTGCCACAATAACATCCAAAGCGTGAACCCGATGACTAATGATGTATATCCTAGAGAGAACCAATCATGTTCCTCTTCCTCACCATCATTTCTGTAAAAAGAACCAGAAGTCAGTGAACTCTAAGCATTAGAGAGTACAGGTCAAGTAAAATGCAGTGTTGAAGGGTGTAAGTGTGTGCAAGTGTCCTAGTGTAACCCCTCAACAGACTAGGTGCAGGAGCTTTGCTTATTTGTGTAACTTCCCCTTTTGAAGTTGGAATCTCAAAGCCAATTCTGATGGGAGACTCCAACCCTTCAATGCTCGCATTGGTAAAATGGAAAGTGTCAAGATCGGATGGAATTGGAAGACTAGACAGAGAGTCAAGTGGTAAACTCAAACGCTTTGACGGTTGGGAAGAAGATTCATCTTGAATAGCTTTCAGAGCCAATGACTACTTGGATTGGTCAGAAAGGCAACTTCTTGGAAGCTTAGTTACAAATATTTTCTTTTTTCTCTTGTCAGCAACCAGGGTTGTGAGGCTTGCCGGGGTCCGACGTTGATCCCAAGATCAGAGTTGTCACTATTATGACCAATTACATCGCCGATGCATCCCCCGGTGTCAGTATCACCAAATTCTTAGACACTCATGACTGGGGGCACCACGGGGTCGGCTCGATTATCCATTTGACCAATTACAACCCATGGTCTTATCCCTACCATCTGGGAAATTTTAGTTAGCCTCACGTTGAGGCCTTCCTCTATCAAACCAAAACTGACGAGATGTTCATCCCTAAGAAAATATTCGATATTCTAGTCCTTAGGTGGAGCATTCTTCAAAATCGAGACCGCCTCTTCATAGATATCACCGTTAGACTAGGTAACGATATCTGAAAAGGAGTAACATTGTCAGGAAGGCAACTTGGATATTATTATATGTGCTATCATGAAAATGATGGGTAATACTTATGTCTTTCCAGCCATTGTCAAGCGAAACCGGGTAGGCAGTGAACAAAAAAACCATTCATGCTTGAAGGCGCTTGACTTGTTCCGTGTTCGGTCAGGATCTGGCATCTCTTTGCTGACTCGAGATTAGTAAATGAGAGATTCCCTGTCCGTCGCTTGAAAGTAAATAAATAAAATATCTTCAATGGTAGGAGGACAGTGTAGGAACTTCATAAATACCATATAAGTATAATTAAGGAGGGCATAACCATTTGGATGAAGTTGTCCTGGAACTATCCTCAAATAATGTAGAATCTCCAAAATGTATGAGTTGAAAGGCAGGATGCATCCCACCCAGCACATAAACTCATTGCATGTTGTATACCCTTCATGTAACATCCCGTATCTGGAGGCCAAAAGCTAAGCACTATTATATGTTGCAGTCATCCACGGTATTAACTTCTGGTAATGAAATATGGCAGTTATAATGGTATCCATAATATCAGAAGCACTTGAATAGGAACAAAATCACAGATTTCAAAATCAATAATTTCAGTGATTATATTTCAAACAAATCATATCCAAGTTACAAAAATCCTAAACGTAATCCCAGGCATTGATCAAATACAGTTTGCAACAGTATGCCAAGAGCGACATATGAAGATGCTTGTCTTAGGATGCTTTATTCGACAAAATATGCTAAATGCTAAAAACCTAAACCCTCAGCCTACTCAAATCAAATTTTGAGCGCCCGAGAGTTTAAGGGGTAACAAAAAATTTGAGTCACTTAAAGCCTGGTATGAAAATTTTATATTACATCTCAGTTTACTAATGAATAGTGAGACCACGCCTCTTAGCGGAATGAGTTTCCCCTCCCTAATATCTCTTTTCAAAACATATATTTTGCAAATCCTTTCATGCAATCAAACTGGTTAATCAACTAATTATAATAATAATATAGCAATATCCATTATGCTAAAACTAGAAATGAAATAGACTATCTATCTAAAATATAAACTATCTGTTCTAAATTCTGAGCTATCTGCTCTTTTCTGGACTATCTGTCCTAAAATTGATTATAGAAATATCTTTTATGCTAGATAATGGGCTACTTGTCCAAAATAGGTAAAATGGGTGGACTAACCATCCTTAAAATTTTAGCAAGGTCCACTAAGCTAATAAATGAACAATCTGTTCGTATCAGAGCTGACTGCTCATTCTGGACTAACTGTCCTCTAGGCTGACTGCCCTTAAAATGGACTGGCAATCTGAACTTAAAATGAGTCGACTACCCAAATTTTCTTTTGGGTTAACTACCCTTCAAAATATCTGAGCTAACTGCTCCACAACATCAGAGCTAACTGCTATGTAAATTTTCCTTGAAACCTTTTCAAAATGATTTAGTCCGTCAAATCATATATATACAAGGAAAATATACCTTTAGCATTATTCTAAGCTATTTTTGCCATGTTATATATACTTAACTTAAAATAATGTTGATGATGTTCAATAAGGATTGTCTATCCTTCATAATAAGTTAATGTCCTTTATAAGTTAAAACACTTAGGCTATCTGCCTAGTTTTTATATTCGAAACATTTGTTTAAAACCTTTAAACAACTATTTGAAAACATAGAAGGTAACTCCTTCAAAACCATTTACAAAACCCTTCGAAAGTATTGAAGGTAACTCCTTCATATCCTTTAACAAACCTTCTGAAATCGTTGAAGGCAACTCCTTCTAAACCTTTTAAAAGCCTTCCTTTCACAAGCTTTAAAAACACTAGACATCCGCCTTTTAAATCCTTTAAACCTAAGCCTCTGGAAAACATTGCAAAACCAAACCTTTCGACCTTGTCGAAAGGTCCAACCTTTTGACCTTATCAGAAGGCTTCTTTTCGACTTAGTCGAAAGGTTTCATCTTTCGACTTTGTCGAAAGCCTAGGGTACCTCCCCTATATAATAAACCTTTCGAAAGCAATGTAACTCACAAGCTTTTGAAGACATTGGTTTCAATTTAAAATAGGTGGAAAACCTTTCGAAATCAGTCAAAGTTAACTAATTTGAAACCTTTAAAATGTTTCAAATTAAAACATTTAGATTTTGCAAAAAGGATCAGAAAAACATTAAAGTCGAAAGCAACTGGTTCAAAACCTTTATAAAACCTTTTGAAACCTTTCAAAGAGGATGAAGTGTTGGTGTTGGAATGAACTCTTCGAAATCAATAGAGAGAGGCGACAAGTTTTAGAAAACAAAAGATAACATTTGACTCCCTCTGTGTCGAAAGGTTAGGAAGCGGCAATTATGCTTTCGGCCTTGTCAAAAGCTATACCTATCGACCTAGTTGGAAGGTTTCATTTGAAATGTGAAAGCAAACCAATCGAAACCTTTTTGCTTTAAACCTATTGACAATTTCAAAAGCTCTTTGTCGAAAGCAAGCAGGTATATTTTCTTTAAACCAAAACAAAACTTCATCTCTTTCGAAAGCTATAACCTTTCATCCCTAAACCTTTCGATCTCTTTCAATTCACTACTTACTGATTGCCTGATACCTTGGGCCTTGGTATTTGATCAAGCCGAAAGGTTTGGTACCATTCGACCTTGTAGAAAGGTCTGGAATGAAGGCGGAAGCTCTGCTGAAAGGGTTAAAATAGAATAAAAACTATTTGTTTGTACTTTAAAACAGTTTTTTGTACCCCACCTTGCTTATTTGTCTAAATTTGATTGGTTTTCAGAATTTTATATTCGAAAGTGTTGGCGACTGTCCTTATTTGGAAATTTGAATAATTGAAAAATCCCCTTTCTTCTTTATGGTTATATAAAACATTTAAGTCCCATACCTTAAACAATTTTATATAACTATTAAAACACCTTGAAAAATTCTAAAAAAAATTCCAAAAAATCAAACAATATGTTCTCTTCAACATATAAATTTTTTTGAATCCAAACTATAGTTATTTTTCTTGTAAATAACTTTTATAATCCAAATTAACCTTTCTTCCATAGAAAATTCATAACAATTCCACGAAAATTTTGAAAATTTTGAAAATCGAAACCCATCTCTAAAATAACTTTTTAGATCACCATAATGTTCACAAGGCTAACAGATGTCATTTAATAGGGTTTTCATTTTAAAACATGTCATAAAATTTATATGAACATGCATAAATCATCAACATGTATATATAATCACTTTATCATTCGAAACATGACAAATCTTTGCAAAATTATTCGGGTTTAACCTTAAAGCCGAAACCATAAAAGTTTAGAGATGTAAACATTATTCACCTTTTTCTTTAATGATTAAAGAGCTTGAGATTTGAATGAGATTGATTTGAATTTTCTTTCCTTAAGCTTCTCTTTGGTTTCCTCTTCTTCCTTCGTTAATGGTGGACGACCAAGCTTTTAAATTTTTGAAAATGATAATGAACGTGTGTTTTGAAATACACAGCATAAGGAAGGTGATACCTCTTTCCTATAATACCCCTCCTCTAATTCATTTTAAACCTTTCTTTTAATTTATTAGTTAAAAGGCACGACTACCTTAATTAAATCAAGTCTCAATCCCCTTATCAACACATTATTTTATTTAGTTTAACTAACTAAATCTTCTAAATAATGTTATCAAAAATCTGGGGTGTTATACTTCAGGGGGTCTGTGAGCCCTGTCATTTCGCGATGGAACTAACATGTTATCGAAATCCATGCCTTATGCAAATTGTTTGGATAGCATCTTCTTTAATTTTTGAAGCTACCGAAGCAGAATTATTTTCAAGAATGACTGTGCCCTCTAGAGTATCGAGAGCAGGATCGATAACCTCCAGCAAAAATATAGGGATGACTTTAGAAAGATCAAATTGAGGACCCGGACTTTTCGGTTGTTCAAAATGATGAGTGAATGGTGGACTATCGAACTCAGTTGTCGAACTTTATTCTACGTCAGAGCTATTCCTTTAAGAAGATGATCCAGCCGGCACAGTCGTAGAACTCCTGGAACGTCTATATCCCATTGCTATTAAACTTAGTAAAAATCATAATTAGATAAAGTAACCTGTACCCTCCAGTGCATAGTGAATGCTAGTATAATGCGATAAAATGTTATTCAATATGGAGATCAGTTATGCAAAACTAAAAGTAGAAAAGAAAACGAGATTTAGATGTTTGACTAGGGAGACCATCATTCCTGATCGTCTCAACTGCTTTTGCGTGTCATTAAGATACAATGCAGCTTAAGTTTTATGGGTGATCATCAGCCGACAAAATTTAGTTGTTATCTAAGTCACTGATGAGTTTCAACATGATAGTTAAAGCCATTGGTTCGTGCCATGTTCCTAAAGCAATTTGCTACCAAATATGAAGTTCAGATCATATGCAGATTTTAATGTTTGTCCAAGTATGAAAGGCCAAAGCTCGTCATTTACTTCAAGTTTATCCATCTAAATTCCATTTTATATAAAAAAAGGTTCTTCTATAATTTAGGCCGATCGTTTGAGTATGAGAATCTATGCCGATCATTTCCTTACGGCAATACTAGCCGATCATTCACCATGAGTCTTTCACCACCGATCATTCAAATGACTTCAAGGCATAATCGATCGTTCATAGGTGATTTTCGAGCCCTAAATGTTTCAGCGCTTTGTCGATGGTCCAAGAACGATCATATATGACCAACCGTCCAACTTCTTCATGTTCAAAGCATCATCTCCATTAGTGAACGATCGGCTACAAATCGTAATTCATTCATCCCTAGCTACTTATCCATATCGCACATGATTGTAAAAAGAGAGAGAGAGGTAGGGATTCACTCACCCCTAGCCACTTCGTTCTCGAGATTATGAAGCGAGTTTAAGATTTGTGCTACCTAAGTTTGGATCCGAAAAAGGAGGACTTGAAATTGATTCAAAAGTTGGAGATGGCTTTGTTGTGAATTGTTGCTTGGATCGGAAAGGAAAAATGAAGAGCCTTGTCTCGTTTAGGTTCCAAAATGATGATGGAAGGAGAATGAAAGAAAATGATCAAGTGTAGGGGCTTATATAGGAGAGGGATATGGCCAATCGTTTTCGGTTTAAGAAACACCAGCTGATCATTTTCGGTTTAAGAAACATTAGCCAATCGTTCCCTATCCAAGCATTAGCCAACCATTCCTTATCCAAGCAGTATTCGATCGTTCCCTATCCAAACATTGGCCGAGCGTTCCCTATCCAAGCCTTATACCGATCGTTTCCTTGTCTAACCCATATGCCGATCGTTTCCCCATCCAAGCCTTACGCCTGTCAATCAACTTCCAAGCCTTATGCCAATCGTTCCATAACCTAGCTTATGCCAATCATTTTCATGATCATGAGTATTTTGGAATTTTTTTGTAAACAAGGTAGGATTATGGATATATAAAAATATATGGTCAATCAAAAAGAAGGGAGAGGACAAGTTTGAAAAAATGACGGCTGGTGGAAACTGCTTATAAAAAGCCATCTCCATTAACTTGACAACGACTTGCTGAACGTGTAATCGTGATCGAGAGTTAGGTGCATACATGTATACTTACAAGTATATATTTCAAAATTTATATTTTTGAAATCAATAAAAAAAAATTGAATAGTCACCTGGAGCCGGCCAGAGGAAAACCAAAGCTTAACTATTGAAGCTTGGAAGTTGTTATGGTAATAACAAGATGATTGTTAACAAGTTGTGATCCTATGTTTACACTATTGGAAATCGAGCAGTCGTCACGATGAATAAGGAAACTATGACCTTCGATAAGGGAGAAACTCGATAGGAGGATAGTGACTATTTGGTGAACCTGATATTTTTCTTTCAAGACAGTTCAAGCTTATGACGATTCAAAGCACGTCATGTATGATACAAGACGTACTTTGGGGGGTAAATATTATCCTGCCTTTTGGCAAGGCCATGATATCATCGACTTGGCTAGGAGTGGATGGTCAATATCGTTAGGAATTAACTATATACAGTATTATTGACGATGGCTGGGCAGATTTAGACGGAAATCTTGTCGAGGTGCAGTCAGCATGGAGTAACTAGCATGGCCCTGTGGAGTTATATTTAAAGTTTGAAGTCGATTGGAATTTATATGCTCGAGTTATGGATGAAGCAAGGATTTGCATGGATCGACCAAGATCGATCCATAAAACAGTTCAAGTCATCAATGAACGCTAAATATCTCAAGAACCACAAGACCAATTCATTTTAAACTTCCAAGACATCAATAAGATGAAGATTGAGGCGTACAAAAAAATCGCAAGACCTAAATCTACATTTAAGGTTTAGCATTATTAGCCGATCGTTTTGGCTAAGATGTAAAAGTGATTGGTATCTCCTAGCACATAATCCAATTTCAACCAAGATCGATCCATATCTCTCAAGTTGCAAGTCAGAATGATTCCATATTTTAGAAGCAGCTTTAAGAGGCATGAGGGACCCTCCAAAAATAATCGCACCAAGATTGAAGACAAAAAAAGATCGACTAACATTAGGCCGATCATTCTTAATGATGAGTTAGCTTCGTCGATCGATATGATGGGCCCTTCTGGACCAAGAGATCCTTCTACCGAAATCTTAGCGATATATCTTATCATCTCTACCTATAAATACAGGCCATATGGTTCACCTTAAGGGATCTTTACGCTGCCGGTTAGTTGAGTCTGAACTGTAATCAAGCTTTTCCTTACTTTTCGCTGTTGTAATCAAACTGTTAGTGAATGAGTAAAGATAGTCTTCAAAGTGGATGTAGGCATACAATGCCAAACCACTGTAAATTCCTATGTTCTTGATATTGCTTGGATTTGCTTGTTAATTTATTATATTCCTCATTTTAATTTTAACCTTTTCATTTACTTCTCTACACAAATCTATTCTAGGGTGTTTGTGACAATTGATTGCAAAAACCAACGTTCACCTATTACATTATAAGCACGACCAGGGGACCAAACACGTATATCGCATTAATGAGAATGGAGAAGCCAGATTATTTAGCTTAGACCAAAGGAAATGAATAAGATGTAGATAAGGCTATCAGGATCTACAGAGGAAGCTTATCGTCGCGTATGAGCACAAAAGATGAAGAGATACAGAAGCTTAAAGGCTTTATAGAGCCTTTGGCTAAACTATGCGAGGAGAACAATAAGGAAGGAAGAAGGGAAGATTTCTCTTCCCCATTCAACGATGTAATCATGAAATCTAATTTCCCAAATAGTTTCAAGGCCCCAATCATCAAAAATTATGATGGATCATCTAATACGGACAATTACCTATCTGCCTTTGAATATTGCATGGACATATTAAAGGTAGGACAGTTAGCCCATTGAGAGTATTTCCCTATGTATCTTGCAAGGACAACATCTAAGTAGTTCCAGATGTATTCACCAGGAGAGATCCATTCTTGGATGCAGCTCTAAGTGGATTTCCATAGACAATTCCATAAAGGGAGAGAAATTTCAGCAAACCCTAGTACCCTATCATGCATTAAGAAAAGAAATGATGAGAGCTTGCATAGCTACATCAAATGCTACAAGGAAGAAGCAATGAGGGTAGGGGTTACAAGCAAGGATGCATTTCTAATGGTACATCACACAAGAGTAAAGACAGATATAGACATATGGGATAAGAATAGTGGGTTGCCAGTTCAATTCATGGTAGATCCTACCTTCCAGGAAAAAGTAAGAAGGCGCATGAGAGATAGGTCCAAGAAGCTTTCTCTAAGCATAAAACCTTTTCTCATATCAAGCAAAAGCCTATGCCATATATCACATCTACCTATGCATATTCAGTTGGGATAACATTCCCACATCAGGATCCTTTAATGATAACTGTGCAAATCTCAAACTGCACAGTGAAGAATTTTTCATGGGTTTAGAAAGGTCTATGAATATTATCTTTAAAGCAACATATGAAAAAATAAGGATCCAAGCAGAGCTTGTAGTTGAGTCCAGATCCAATATATGGCTTAAATAATACGACACCTATTTCGATGGGAATAACCCGACTTTTTATTACTGCGGGAACTTCGCTGTAGCATAAATCATTCTATGTAAGCTTCCTCATTATAGACCAGCAATTTTCATTCAATGCTTTCCTAAAAAGGCCTAGATCGATAGAGATGGAAGAAGTTATCTCCTAGAAAGACTTTCTTATGATATTCACACCTCCCCGGATGTGGGGAGTGTGAGAGGAGAAAAGTTATCAACTAGGAAATTATACAATGTAACTTTGAATCCTAGTAATAAAATTATTTTAAATTATGCTATGGCATCCTCTGATTTATGTAAAAATGAGAATGAAAACAATAAGCTAGTTCAAACAACTATATCAGAACTAAGTCCTAAGGCAGGTACTAAAATAAGCCATCCTACAACCACAATATCTGCGAGAAAAGAAAATGGGGATTATTTGTGTATAGTTGGAATTGATGGGCATGACTCCATGTTAGAATGTATCTGTCAAACGCCTTTCAATCCCAGGAAAGTGCAATCTTATTAAAACCGCAGGAAGCAGAGGATGAGGTGGACCCCCGTTTAGGAATGAAATGCAAAGATCTTGAGCCACTAGATGACTTAGAAGATATCTAAATAGGTCATTCCAATCCGCCTTAGATTAAGAAGATTGGAAAGAACCTAATGAACTACGCACCAAGTTGATCAATTTCTAAAGAGATCCTATGACGTTTTGCTTGGACCTACTAAGTTATGAAGGGAATCGACCTAGCTATGCCATGCCCTTAACATACATCTCGATGCACACCTAATCAAACAAAAAAGACATACCCTTGATCAGGAAAGATACAATACCTTTCCAAAAGAAATCAAGAAGTTGAAGGAGAATAGTTCATATGAGAAGTATATTACCCAAAGTGGATAGCAAACCCAATTTTGGTAAAGAAATTTAATGCCAAATGTAGGACCTGCATAAAATTCACAAACCTCAATAAAGCTTGTCTTAAGGACATTTTTCCATTACTAAAAATAATATCAGTTAGTTGATTAGCGGGCACGAGCTACTAATGCTTAAGGATGCATATTTCATATACAATCAAATAGTCATGTTCGAGTCGGATCAGAACTTCATTACTAACAAAGGGTTATATTGCTATAAAGTAATACCATTTAGGTTAAAGAATGTGATGGCAATGTATCAAAGGCTAATTAACATGATGTTTGAGAAGCAAGTTGACAAGAATGTCGAAGTTTATATCGATGATATGTTAGCCAAATCCAAAGCAGCTTTAGGTCATGTACGAGATTTGGAGGAAACTTTTGCAACCCTAAAGCTGTATGGATGAAACTGAATATATTAAAGTGTATTGCAATCCATCCTGAATTTTTTTGGGATATATAGTGAGCTCTAGAGGAATAGAGGCAAATCCGAAAAAGATTGAAGTTATTGGGAAATGAAAGTTCCAGATAAGCTCAAAGACATTATGAGTTTGAATGAAAAAGTAGCAGCTTTGAGTAGGTTTATCTTTAAGGCCATTGAAGAAAGCATTCCTTGCTTCTTATGGATGGAGGAATGCATAACAAATTATGAAGTGTTAAAGGACTACTTAGCTAATCCACTTATTATTTTAAAGTCGGTCTCAGGTGAGGATCTATTTGTAGACTATAACCGATCAAGCTAAGAGGCAGCAATAGTGTGAGAAGATGAAAAATGTATAAAGGCCAATATAATTCGCCAGCAAGTGCCTAAGTAGACCCAAACTAAACTATTCTAATGATAGATAAGTTAGCTTACAATCTCCTACTTACATCAAGAAAGATAGGGCGATATTTTCAGGTGCATCCCATTAAAGTACTAAGAGGCAAACCACTAATGAAGATACTTTAGAAGCATGAGACATCTGGTCACCTCTTAAAGTGGGTCACTGAGCGAGCTAATATGATATTTCTTACTACCTTTGAAATACCATCAAAGGCCAGGCTTTGATTGGTTTCATTATGGAATGCACGACTCCAACGATGCAACCCAATAAGGAAGTGGTAGAGCCATTGCAGGTTTGGAAATTCTATGTAGATGGTGCATCCACTAAATAGGACCATAAATTGGGTATGTATTTGTTACTCCAGATAAGAATAAACTTCATGGAGCAGTTCGACTAGAGTTTAAAGCAACAAAAAATGTCATAGAATATGAAGCATTCATTGTCGCGCTAAAAATGTAACAGATAATAAAGGTAATGCACATTAAAGGTCACAGCGATTCATAACTTGTTGAAAATCAAGCACATGGAAATTATCAAACTAAAGAACCTACTCTGACCAAATACATGGGGTTGTCCAAAGAGTTATTGCTCTAATTCGAACAATTTGATATAGAGAAGTTTCCCAAAGGGGAAATCTCTTCAACGAATTCTTTAGCTCAGCTGGCTAGCACTAAGGTTGTATAGGAAATGAAGACGGTTCTTGCACGACATTTAACTAAGCCAGGTATTTCCAAAGTGTAATAGATTCCAATGCCGATACAAGCTCAACCAGCAAGGGGACATGAGACCATAATAATGGGAAGCAGGCAAAATTCATGATAATCATATCCTACCAATAGTAAATCTAGAAGATAATTCCCATCAAACATTTCTTATTAGAAGGAACTTTTGTGGTAGATAGGGATGTAGTAAGGATAATTAGATATCATATCCCTACTTTACATTATTTGATGGAATACTCTATAAGAGGGTTTATTCAACCCCCTATTTAAGACGCATGATGAAACAAGGAGTTAGATATATATAAAAGAAGTTCAGAAGGGATACTATGGATATTATTCTGGAGGGATGAAGTTGGCTAAGGAAATACTGAGACAAGGCTATTTCTGGCCGACTATGTTAACCGACGCACATGAGTTTGTCCGTAAATGCGATAAATGTCAGAAATTTGCTAGTAACCTACGACTTCCCTCAGATGAAATTAACCCCATGGCCGACCTATGGTTGTTCGGCGTATGGGAAATTGACTTAGTAACCCGCTTCTCATATCTAAAAGGAGAAGATGTAGTAGATTACTTCACCAAATGGGTAGAAGCTGAACCACTACAACCATAACTTCTAAGAAGATAGTCACCTTTGTGGTTAGAGATATTATCTTTAGATTAGGGATCTCCTAAAAAATAATATCCAATAATGGAACATGGTTTGTAAGAAAGGAATTCTCTGACCCGTATGAGAAAAATGGCATCATCATAAGCTTCTCCTTAGCAGCTCACCCACAAGCAAGTGGAGAAGTCAAAGTGGCAAAAAATGATGAAGAAGCTGCTGAAAAATTAGCTCATGAACGCCCAAGGAAAGTGGGCGGAGGAACTGCCTTTAGCGTTACGGGCATATAGAACATCCATGAGGTTTCTTACAGGACACACCTCATTCTCTTCAACATACGGTTATGAGGCTATGCTGCCAGTCGAAGTGGACGTACCATCACACTGGCGCTTATCATATGTGAAAGAACAAAATTGATCTCTAAAAGAAAACGCGTTTGACTTCATACGACAAAGAAGAGATGAGGTGGTGGTTAGATCTGTCGTTTATAGACAGAGGATGGCTAAAACTTACAACTCACAACTTAGAGAAAGGAAGTTCTGCAAAAGGGGATCTAATCCTAAGGGAAATGATGGTTAACACAAAAAACCCAATAGTAGGAGTACTTGGACCGAATTGGGAGGGATCCATTATATTGGTTGAAATGCTCTCAAACGACATATATCAACTCTTTTGACCTGATGGGAACCTAATCCTAAGGGCATGGAACTCTAAGCACTTCCAGCCTTACTTTGTTTAATACTTCCTTTCTTGTAACAAAGTATGATGTACCAAGTTGTGATCGAAAAAGGTTAGTAAATAATAAACTAAAAGTAGGGATATTGGAAGGAAAACAGGTTTCAAACTCTTCTTGTTAATTTTTTTTGTTTGTAAATTACATTAGAGTTATAACAACATAAACCAATTTTTCAATCAAAACTGTACTAGAAGCAGGGATATTAAACTACTCAAAATAGTATAAAAAATCATGTGCATGAAATAAAGGGTTGTAAATACATGACTTGACTTCATAGTCGAAGCACAAAAATCTATACCCCAAAGAGGGGAAGATCATGCCAAGCGTATGACAAAAATTATATCACGATCAGGGTCAGGAGTTGTTGCAAAAAGAAGAAGAAATTCGTGCAGTATGAGTTAAGGGAAAATTGAAAAAAATTATGTGTGAAGCTTAAAAAGTTAACACAAAACTTTACAATTTCTTTCCCAATTACAATACAATTCACTATAAAATACCAAGTATGCACAAAAGAAATACACATTAATATTCAATAAAGTCATTAATAAACACCCTAGTCAGACTCCGAATCCTCCTTTGTCAGGATCCTTGCTAAAAGCATGAGCAATATTGTGAGACGTAGGTATCTCACTTATAACAACTAAAGAACCACAAAGTGCATCTACAGTAGGGAGCCTCATATCATAGTTTTCGACCCAAGGATTACCTAAGTCTTGCTCCTAAAAAGATAATTAGATTTGTTATAAAGAAAAATGTCTAATTCTACCAAGAAATGAGCAAACAAATCAACCATGCGCTTTACAACTATGTCCACCATAATACGCCCGACTTTCTCTTATTTGAGCTGTTCCGCCAAATCGAACTGTGAGGGTCCGGGATCTGCAGCCGTCAGCGAGTGGGAATGCAGGGAAGTCATAATTAAGGACTTCGTGTTAGAACCCAGTTCAAATGTCTGGTCTTCCAACTCATTGAATCACCCAATAGCTATATGTCGCACTCATTCAATGTCATCCAAAACCTCAACCTTCCTCTTCTTAATTTTCCTTTAGAACGCACCGAATAATTTATATGTAGTCGAGCGCCCTTCCATCTTCCTTCTTCTTCTATAATTCTCCAACCACTTTTTTGTAGACTATCTTCAATTCAACAACTCTATCCTGATAATAAGCTACCAATTCCTTTTTGGATTGCAAGACCGCTTCACCATCCAAACTGGAAGGAGGAGCTGGAGCTGCTTTAAAAGAAGATGCCTTAGGAGAAGTAATATTAGAAGGAGGATTGCCTTCATCGGCTAGTGGACGAGCAACTTGCATAGATGACTCCTCAATAGTTTTTTTGATCTTCTTAATCTCATCCTTATAAGTAACTCTATACAACCGTTCAACATCCTTCAACAGCTTCTCTAATTCAGCAATACGGTCCTGTGAAGTTTTTACTTCCTTTTCCAGCCCTTGTATTTTATTTTGTGTGGATGCTAAGTCAGCACTTTGTTTAGTAGTGCAATTATAATTTTGAATGTTAGCCTGCTTAAGACTCTTCGAATTGTCGCATTTGTTCTTTGTACACTTTTTTTAGTGGTGCAATTATAATTTTGAATGTTAGCCTGCTTAAGACTCTTCAAATTGTCACATTTTTTCTTTGTATTCCATAAGAAGTTCATCTTGAACGCTGTCAGCATTTAATTTTTTCCTTTAATAAATTCTGCATTGGAAAACTCAAGTCTTGCTCCCACATTCAAGAACTCCAAAGAACATGAGTATGGAAACTACTTCGTTGAAAAGCAACCAAGGAAGTTTCAATTGGAGGAGGAAGGTTAGCCTATGAATATAAGACAACCAAGTAAAAAATTGATGAACAATCAAAGGAAGGAGATGTACAAAATATGTGCATGATAAATAAAAGAACATAAAAATACTATCATGGAAATATTTTATTCAATCAAGGATCAAAGGTATATAGAAAGTCACTATCCTACCTAGGACTGAATATAGTTATAAACCATAACAAATGGGAATGTCATCAAGGAACTGGTTTGCTATATAATTAAGGACCCCATTTGCACAATACTAGATCATAGAACACATCCTTCTTATGAATAACTCATGCAATTTTGAATAAGAGTTCTTGAAATTCCTTTTTCGGTTGAAATGACAGACCTTCTTAGCTTAGTTTCTCTTCTATGCACAAAGGCGACCCTCTTTGATAATCCATCCATAGCTTGTTTTTCTAAACTTGCAACTCATCTCTTCAAATACTTAATTCAAGCGCAACAATATACAATAAGAGCACTAAAAACATTAGACGTCATAGTAACTCACAAACAACAAAGCCCAAGTTAAATAATAAAACATCTGATTATGTTCGTTACAAAATTTTCATAAAATACCACCATATTAACAACCAAAAGTACTCAAAAGAATTGTTGCAAATCTCTAAATCCTAAGGGACAAGTAGAAAATAACAAACTTATGGTTCAAGTGTTTACTTCAACGGAGTGGGAGGCCTCATTGGCTTGATTTGTATCAGCATTAAGCGCACCCTTGGAGCTATTCTTCCTGTTTAAATTATTTGATAAATCCTTAACACTAATTAAGGGGGAAGATGCTCCACTATATTCCCTAACCTATAACTTGCGACAGTGATCTAGGGCTAGATTTAGCAACTATAGGCTTAGTCAATAATTCAAAACTTACTTCTGCCTCGGGGTCATCGGGATATTCTATAAAGAATTGTCTCATGACTTATGCATATATATCTAATAAAGGATGCTGTAAGTAGTGGCTTCGGCCTCTTTTGTCATCCTGGTCAATTTCTTTTTTAATTGCTTCTCCTTTTCTCAACTTTTGTTAAAACAACCTTAGCTTTTGTTGTATAGTCCCCGTCTCCATATATGTCTCATTAAGTCCATCAAGCTTTTTCTTCAAGATGTCCTTTCTTTGCCTACTAGTCGAGCGAGTGTAAGTCTTCAAACCTTAGCTTGTGCGCTTACCAATGCAAGCTCAAAAGTCTCGGTCCGACAGTGCAGTTCCACGACCAAGATGAACCCTCTATAAGAAATGAATAAATGAACAAATAACTCAGTAGGTGAAATATACAATAAGTTAAAAAAAAACTCTTACACGAAATAAACTTCTATGAAGGCTCTGGAAGAATTTGAGGCTAGGAGAAGAAGTGGAGGTGAAGGAGAAGAGCTAAGGGTCGGAATGTCATCCACCATTGTGACAACCCGAAAATTCGTACACTTTGAATCGACGATAATCTACACATGTCCGACCCAAAAAGCACAAACTAATAGAAAGTTAAGAGAAATAAAAGAAGAGAGAAGAAGGGAGGAGAAGAAAGAGAGAAGATAGAACCAAATAGAACAATACAGATTCTCACATCGCAGCGGAAAACATATAATTTTCAAAACAATTTGTTCAAATTAGATCACCAAAAGTTTACACCTTTTAACTTTTCCCAAAATCATTAGTTAAACTTCTTACAAAAACTTTACTAAGTTTTCCAATCCATATATAGTTATCTTTTCAAAACAAACTTATATCATTTAACTTTCAACTTAAAATCAAAATTTTAGTTTTCACAAATTTTCCCAATTTTTTCCAAAATTTTCTAATGCCTTAAATTTTCAAAAAAATTTGCCAACGTCTCCTTTGCGCGGTTCGATCCCCAAAAAAATAACAATGTATATATCACAAATATACATCTCATCATCGAGGATGAGGCATCCCGAAGGGAAAAAAATTATAAAAGTACAATATGTAATCCGAGATATGTACCTTATATATTATTAGCGAGCATATACAACTATTATAGCATAAAAGCGAGCTCCAAATGGGAAGCAAGTGCCATACGC
The DNA here is from genome assembly GCA_030765085.1 of Allium cepa. Classification (NCBI taxonomy): domain Eukaryota; kingdom Viridiplantae; phylum Streptophyta; class Magnoliopsida; order Asparagales; family Amaryllidaceae; genus Allium; species Allium cepa. Next base: position 290,965,031 of record CM060941.1, on the reverse strand, counting down.
ACCTACTAAACACTCAACAAATAAAGAGAAACATGTATATATGAAAATAATAACAATATATGTGACAACCCGGAATTTTAGGCAATATCAATTTAATAATCTGAGTTAATAACTAAATTGGTTTGATAATTTTTCTTTATAATTTTAATTTAAATTGATAGATTTAATCTTTTAAAAGTTAATAAATATTTAATCTGGTAATTTTGATCAATATGTTTTTAATAATTTAAAATGGATAAGATTCATTTTTCAAAGCTAATAAATTTTTATTCTATTTAATATATATATATATCATTGATATATATTGTGAATGGAAGATCTTTTATTTTAAATAAAAGACTGTATTTTCAAATTGTAAGATGTATGTATATGTTTTGGAGTTGTTTGATAATTATATATGTATATTGAAATTCAAAGCTTTGTTTTAAAATTCAATATTTTTCAAAAGTTAATTTAAGTTTAATTCAATTTGTTTTCAAAATATAAGATAATTGTTTGTTTTAAATATGATAGTTTAAATAAAGTTTTGTTTTGTTTTCTTCAAAAGTATTTAAATTTAAAATGGTTATAAAATATATGTATAAAGATTTATTTGCATTATAATTAGTTTTAGAATATTTTCTTTTAAAAGTAGATTTATTTACATATGTAAATATTTATTAATTAAGTAACTTAAATAAGTAAGTTTATATTACATTTTTAAATTAAATAGGAATTTATTAGAAATACATAGACATGTGTAAACATGTTAATTATCTTGATAACATATGTAAGAAGATTAAGCTAATTGAGTGACAAATGTAAGATTATCAACATGTGGCAACATACTTATTTTAATTTTTAATAAAATTTTTTAGGAGGAAACTAGTTTTTACAAACTCTTTTTCCTTTGTCTTCTTTTCTAAAGCTCAAAAAAGAAATTAATCCAAAACCTGAAACTTGAATTCAAAAATCAAATACAAATCCGAAATTAAAGTTCTACAAAGCAAAATAAAACCTGCAATCCAAATCAACTTGCAACTAAAATGGAATCAAGAACAACTGAAGTTTCAGCACTTTAAAATCAACAATCTATAAGCATGCATGGATTCAATTTCATCAGCAAGCACATCAAAACATTGTTCAGATCTAAGATATTCAAAGGCCTGGAAAGTTTTTAAACCTGCTCTACGGTGCTCTGTAGATAACAGGTGAGTAAATAATTTAAAAACAGTTTAAACTTGTGATTTTTAATTTATGCATATGATTGAACTTGTGTGATAATATTGGTTGGTTGAAAATGCATGTTTAAATATTTAAGTGCCTGTATGTATGAAGTAGTTTTCCCTCTGTTATTTTACGGGTTTTAGATAAACTTGTAAATTTATTATCTTCTCTTGCATAAAGTTTTAGACCTTGATTTCTAAAAGAAAAATGTATATAATGATGTGATGTTAATTACAAAAATGAACTCGGGAAAATTTATTATGTTTTTATCTTAAAAATGTATAAGATACAGTGAAACACCATTGAATGCCAAAAATTGATATTCTTAATTCTTGTTTTGGATTATATAGTTGGATTGTTAGTTAAAAATGATGAATTTTAGCATGCATTGCATAATTTTTAGATTGATATCCAATTGGGGATTTGGGGATGAAGGTTTTCGGCAATTTGATGATCAACTCCTTGATTTGAGTTGAGATTTTGATCGAAGCTTGTTTTTAGGTTGTAGATATTGGGAAAAATGCAATTGATTTTTTTCAATGAGTGATTTGTTCGAAATTGATCGTTCTAGGGTTTAGTAGTATGTTTTGTTCATCTGGGATGTCGAGATTTTTGCGACATGAGATGATGACCGGAGTCGTGCACATTTGGGGGAGTTGATGTTCATGGTCGTGGCGTCTCGATGGTGGGTCGGCGATGAATAACGGCGTCGTGTTGTCGGTGAGGTGGGTTTTTGTTTTGAGATGCTTCTGTAGTTTTTCGTGGGATTGGTTGAATTTTGATTCGATTGAGTTTTCGTGATTCTGGGTTTGTGGAGAGGTCGTCGTGGTCACCGACGACTTGGAGATGGTCGGAGGAGAGATTGGCGATGTTTAGTTCGCTGTGCAAGGTGCACCGTGTACGTTTTGTACACTGGAGTTTGAAGTTTTGGGGAAAGACGAGTATCTCTCGGGTATGGGTTCGTGCAAACATCGGGTTGGACTCGAAGTGGGAAGGGTGCTGGGTTGCTTTGGGGTAGGCACGAGTTTGTAGGGTGATCCACTCGGGTTTTTGGTCATTTGTTTCCTGATTAGTTTTGTATTGATTAAGTTGCAAATTAGAACTTGAGTTTGATTAGTGAAGGTAAGTTTTAAAATTTATAAACAAGTTTTATAAAAGAAACAAAATTCAAAATTTAAACCTTGTGTTTTGAAATAAAGTTAATCAAACTTTTTAAAAAAGGGTGTTAATTGAATTTATTTTAAATTTAAATTTGGTTAAAATGATTTCTTTTTGAAGTAATTTAATTTAATTTAATTTTGAATGTTAATTTTAAAGAAGAATGTTTTAAACTCAAATATTTAATCAAAGTTTAAAGAAATTTTTAAAGTAATGATTAATAACTAAGTTTTCAAATTTTATTGAAAATGAAGAAGATTGAATTAGATAATTAAAGTGTTTTAAACCTTTAGAAATGATTTCTAAATGTTTTATTTTCAAATAAAGTTTAAGTTATAATTTTGTAAACCAAATTGAATAATTTGTTATTAAGTTATTAAAATTTGATTAATTTCAAATAATTTATTTATAAAGAATTAATAAGGTTAAATTATTATTGATATGAACTTAAGAATACTTAGTGCGAATTATTAATTAGTATAGAGTTTTAATTAAGATAAATGCTTTTCTTAATTAATTAAGGATGTTGAAATATAAGAAGTTAATTAATTATTTATTTAATTAGTTTTAGTGGTTAATTAATTGTTCAGTTAATTTTTTAATAATCACTTAATTATGAATTAATTAAGTGTAATTACTTAATGAAGTAATTAATGATGAATGTCTGAATGTAATTAATGGAAGTAATTACTCATGGGAGTAATTAAATGAAAGTGATTAAGGGTTAATCACTGGATGTTATTAATCGAAGGATTGATTAATATATTTGTTTTGAAATTAATTAATTATGGAGTAATTAATTAATTAAAGAATTAAGGATTTATTTAATGATGAAATTAATTACTTGATAAGTAATTAATTAAGAAAGTAATCATCTAATGAAGTAATTAGAATTATGTAAGAAATTAAGGGTTAATTACTTAATTAATTTAGTTAATTAATTAATGCGATTAATTTATTAATGAATGTGATTAATTTAAGATTAATTAATAAGGGTAATTAATTAAAATTGTAATTAATTAATTAATAAGTAATTAATTCAGGCTTATTAATTAATTGATTACTTAGTGAAGTAATTAAAGATTAATTATTTAGATTAATTAATCAAGATTAATATAATTAATTAAGAAGTTAATTAATTAAGATAAGTAATTACAAGTTGTTAATTACTGTTTATGATTAATAAGATGGTTAATTACTAGTTAATTGTTTAATTAATCAATGAAATTATTAATTAATAAGGATCATTAGTTAATGTAATTAACGAATTAATCAAGGTTGATTTATAAAAGTGATTAATTTAAGTGTGATTTATTAATTGTAATTAATTAAGGTTTAATGTAATTAATTATAATTGATTAATTAATGATAGTAAATGAAGGATCATTAATTATTGTAATTAATAATAGTAATTAAAGGTTAATTACTGAATATGGTTAAGGATAATTATTTGAATGTAATTAAAGATAATTAATCAAGAAAGATTAATTAAGGAAGATCATTAAGAGATGATTAATTTATTTATTTGGAATACATAAACGAAGGAGGATTTAAGTAATCCAATGGATTAAGAGTTAATCAATTCTGTTTATGGATGATTGATTGATATTGATTGATTGATATTGGGTGATTGGTTGATACTGGATGATTTGGATATCTCTGTCATGTGATATGCTGCTTTGTGAGATGAATGTTTGATATGAATTATCTATTGTGATAATGTGATTCATCTATCTGTTTATATCATCCTGAATATAAGTTTTAATTGTTTAAAACCTTTAAACAACTTAGACATTAAAATGGTATTTTGTTTCGGTGAGTTCGGGATCGGGTTTCCATATTTGTATATCCGAAAACCACATCGATCAAATTAAACGTTAGGTCGTGAATCCAAGTGGAGATTAGTGAAGACTCGAGGTGTAAGAACTGTACGTCAATATAACTCTGGGGGTGATTCCGTGATGAGTTTGATGGTGATAGTACTTATAGGTTTGAGATGGTGATTTAGAGTGCAAGGGCTATGGTCTTTGACTCTGAGGGTGATTCCAAAATGAGTGCAACGAGATAGTGCCTTCGGTTTCGTTCGAACTCGAAACGAACTTGTATGGATTGAATGCTTTCAGAACATCGTTAGGTAGACGATGAGCATTCTAAGATAGATGTGTTCTATAAAGCTAATCACAGCCTCAAGCCCCATCAACCGGGAATGGCTAAAACAGGGGAGATGCAGCAAGCCTAGGTGGGTAGCACCCATTTCAGGGTGAGGTCATTCCTATCTAGATGTCCCTTTTTATTTCGGCTTAGTGGGTGGTTGGTCGCGCCAACAACGGTGTGATCTTACTCGGGACTGTTCAGTAAGGAATGGTTCCGGCTTTATGATGCAGGGGATTGGGCGTAATCCTCTGTACGGTGATCTAGGCCATGTACTGTGATGGGCGGTACCCCTGTCATTGATGGAAACCCATTCTTCCTACGAGACCCCACAGTTTTGTTTGTCTTACCCACTTTTGTGGCTAGTAGCTGGAATTTAATAAATGTAACAATTTTAGCTATTTCTTATTTATTTGAAAACCTTACACACTACTATAATATCACTGGATTTTATATCAAATCTTTTGGTTAGCATAAGGTAAAAACTTTTCCATGTTTATGTGTGGGAAGTCTTACGTGATACCTTTTCTTTTCAAAGGTTTTCTAAAGTTAAGCATTTTTAATTCGTTTACTCACACCAGACCCCTGTCTGACCCGAGTATTTATTTTCTGTTTTATTTAACTCTTGGATACTCATATTATGTATGAGTAATCAAGTGATTCAGTTTAGCTTGACGAATTCTAGAGGAGAAATGAAGCAGGAGGCTTCCACGTGTAGATATATTATGGTTCCGCTGTGTTTGTGGTTGTATCTGTATCTTGTGTTCTTGAGTTGTATAGTTAGACAGATGTTTATAACTGTCTAATATGTGTTGTATAATTTGTGTACTCTGATGTAATATGATACTATGTAATATTTTATGTGATATATTATATTTCATTCGTTCCGCTGTGAGTTATCTGATGTTGTTGTGTTTCTTTCTTCTCTTTCTTTTCTTCTTCTATCCCTTTCTTTCTTAATTAGTAATGAGACTTTATGGTGTCAGAAGCTGGGTCGCTACCGCTTGGTATCAGAGCATTAGGTTAAGTGAATACCTAGGCTCTGGAGTGGTGTCTTTCCTGAGAGAGCGTACTTATATTTTATATATATATATATCTATATATACCTAAATCTGTTGGGTTATCTGTTCGGATTTTCCAACATAAGTTTTAGGTAGATGGAGTAGTGGTGTGTGTGTGTGTAACACGACTACCACTGATGGAAGAGGTCCGTATGTTGAGGTTGGTTGTGTATTTGTCGAGACTATAGACCTAATACCGTCTCGAGTGAGATATGTAGTTTGGAGTAAGGATTTCTCTAAATTCCGAAGGAAATCTTTTAAGGATTCGGAGTCCGTCTTTGAAGTGTAAGTTTGGATCTGTCGAAAGTGCAGAAGTAAGTGATGATATCTTGATAACTGCGTGATGAGATGCAGTACCCATGGATATTTTGAAGATGTTTTCTCTTGAAACAGTCTTAGAAGTGGTTGAGGAGCAGTTTTTACCTGCCGCAGGGAAGATTCGACTGTGTAGAAGTTATCTGGATCTTTAGCATAGAGGTTGGCTGTTTTGGAATATGAGACTAAGGTTTATAAGTTGTTTCGCTTCGGCATGGTCTCATTTGTCATTCCTTAAGGAGAGCGAGATGTTGATGCTTGGTTTGGATCCAAAATTTCTTGAGAGGATTTCTGCCATCTCGAAGGTCCGTTGTATGGTTTGTTGATCATTTTGGGATTCGAGGAGCCTTTGGATTAGAAGTCTTTGGTTAGCTGTGGTAGCAGTGCAATTCGAAGTGTTTGGTGTGCTGACGAGGAGGTCTTTTGCTTTGTAGTATCATCAAGATATAGTTTGGAAGCAGCAGTGTGGCTCGTTTATCCGATGGTTCAGGAATCTTTGTGGTTTTTCTTTCAGCGGTCCGGGCAGATGGTGATGTTTTCTTGAAAGGTTAACCTTGTTCGGAGAAGCATAAGGCTGTTCTAATTTGTAAAGAGAGGATGGTTTCTTTGGAATCCGAATTAGGTAGGATCGCAAAAGTTACTTGCGATTAGTTGGGAATTTTTCTAGAGCAATCTTTTGTTTGAGGCTGAGGGTTCTCATATGGAAGTAGGAGCTACTGATGTAATCAGAAGTTTGTCTGCATCTGGAATTTGCATTTGATGAACATAGTTTCCCAGATATATTGGATAAGTTGTATTCATGTTCATCAACAATATTCTCATCTATTTCAGAATCGAAGTTGTGCAGCGGAAGCGAGGTAGTAGCTGTGCAAGGAAGGAAGCAAGTTCAGTTTTCTATTGCTTAGGAAGTAGAGCTTGTGTTTTGGATTTCGATGGATTTTGGAAGACTTTTCTGTTGGATAGGATTCAGAGGCCGGTTTGCTTTGGTCTAGTAGTATCAGCATAGGTTGAGTTGATCAGAAAGAAGATGGGCAGCCTAGGATTGTCTGTTGAGTTATGCTGATATGAGATAAGGAATTTGGAATTCGAAGATGGAGACTTCATTGTTGTTAAGATTTCTTTGGTTAAGAGAATAGTAATTGGATGGCTAGTTCTAAGGCATTTGAGATTTCTTATCTATGTTTTGATAGGATAAGATTGAATTGCCAGTTTGGATAGCTGGAATTCATTGTATTTCACGTATCTCTTGAAGGAGTACGTGTATGGTTCAATGTTGGTTGTTGAATCTACAGTTCAGTTGGATTTAGAAGTTGAGCTAGACTTGAGTATAGTCTGATGTTCTGTTCAGATTGATGGATCTAGAGATGAGAGGAGCTCTGGATTATGGTGGTGTAGTTTGTTTAGCTTCTGTAGAGCGAGTCTCCTGATGATTTATCTTTGGGAAACTCTAGATAGTATTTAAGATTTATTCTGATTTGTGTCAGGATAATTAGTTAGGTTTTTTTTGTTTGATTGGTTGCTATGGTTGTTAGTAACTGGTTGATAAGTATGCTTTGCTGTTTGAAATTAAAATCTTTGCTGGGTTATTAAATTACCTTTGCTTTTAAATTTCGGGGACGAAATTCTTTTAAGGGGGAGGATTGTGACGACCCAGAAATTTAGGCAATATCAATTTAATAATCTGAATTAATAATTAAATTGGTTTGATAATTTTTCTTTATAATTTTAATTTAAATTAATAGATTTAATCTTTTAAAAGTTAATAAATATTTAATCTGGTAATTTTAGTCAATATCTTTTTAATAATTTAAAATGGATAAGATTTATTTTTCAAAGCTAATAAATTTTTATTCTATTTAATACATATATATATATATATATATATCTTTGATATATTGTGAATGGAAGATCTTTTGTTTTAAATAAAAGACTGTATTTTCAAATTGTAATATGTATGTATGTATGTATATGTTTTGGAGTTGTTTGATAATTTATATATGTATATTGAAATTCAAAGCTTTGTTTTAAAATTCAATATTTTTCAAAAGTTAATTTAAGTTTAATTCAACTTTTTTTCAAAATATAAGATAATTGTTTGTTTTAAATATGGTAGTTTAAATAAAGTTTTTTTTCTTCAATAGTATTTAAATTTAAAATGGTTATAAAATATATGTATAAAGATTTATTTCAATATAATTAGTTTTAGAATATTTTCATTTAAAAGTAGATTTATATACATATGTAAATATTTATTAATTAAGTAACTTAAATAAGTAAGTGCATGTTACATTTTTAAATTAAATAGGAATTTATTAAAAATACATAGACATGTGTAAACATGTTAATTATCTTGATAACATATGTAAGAAGATTAAGCTAATTGAGTGACAAATGTAAGATTATCAACATGTGGCAACATACTTATTTTAATTTTTAATAAATGTTTTTAGGAGGAAACTAGTTTTTATAAACTCTTTTTCCTTTGTCTTCTTTTCTAAAGCTCAAAAAAGAAATTAATCCATAACCTGAAACTTGAATACAAAAATCAAACACAAATCTGAAATTAAAGTTCTGCAATGCAAAATAAAACCTGCAATCCAAATCAACCTACATCTAAAATGGAATCAAGAACAACTAAAGTTTCAGCACTTTAAAATCAACAATCTATAAGCATGCGTGGATTCAATTTCATCAGCAAGCACATCAAAACATTGTTCAGATATAAGATATTCAAAGGCCTGGAAAGTTTATAAACCTGCTCTGTTGTGCTCTACAAATAACATGTGAGTAAATCATTTTAAAAATAGTTTAAACTTATGATTTTTAATTTATGCATATGATTGAACTTGTGTGATAATATTGGTTGGTTGAAAATGCATGTTTAAATATTGAAGTACCTATATGTATGAAGTAGTTTTGCCTATGTTATTTTACGGGTTTTAGATAAACTTGTAAATTTAGTATCTTCTCGTGCATAAAGTTTTAGATCTTGATTTCTAAATGAAAAATGTACATAATGATGTGATGTTAATTATAAAAATGAACGCGGGAAAATTTATTATGTTTTAATCTTAAAAATGTATAAGATACAGTGAAACACCATTGAATGTCAAAAATTGATATTCTTAATTCTTGTTTTGGATTATATAGTTGGATTGTTAGTTAAAAATGATGAATTTTAGCATGCATTGCATAATTTTTAGATTGATATCCAATTGGGGATTTGGGGATGAAGGTTTTCGGCAATTTGATCAATTGCCGATGATCACCTCCTTAATTTGAGTTGAGATTTTGATCGAAGCTTGTTTTTAGGTTGTAGATATCGGGAAAAATGCAATTGATTTTTTTTCAACGAGTGATTTGTTCGAAGTTGATCGTTCTAGGGTTTAGTAGTATGTTTTGTTCATCTGGGATGTCGAGATTTTTGTGACATGAGATGATGACCGGAGTCGTGCGCATTTGGGGGAGATGATGTTCATGGTCGTGGCGCCTCGATGGTGGGTCGGCGATGATTAATGGCATCGTAGTGTCGATGAGGTGGGGTTTTGTTTCGAGATGCTTCTGTAGTTTTTCGTGGGAATGGTCGAATTTTGATTCGATTGAGTTTTCGTGATTCTGGGTTTGTGGAGAGGTCGTCGTGGTCATCGGCGACTTGGAGATGGTTGGAGGAGAGATCGGCGATGTTTGGTTCGCCGTGCAAGGTGCACCGTGTACGTTTTGTACACTGCAGTTTGAAGTTTTGGGGAAAGACGAGTTTCTCTTGGGTATGGGTTCTTCCAAGCATCCTGTTGGACTCGAAGTGGGAAGGGTGTTGGGTTGCTTCGGGGTAGACACGAGTTTGTAGGGTGATCGACTCGGGTTTTTGGTCGTTTGTTTCCTTATTAGTTCTGCATTGATTAAGTTGCAAATTAGAACTTGAGTTTGATTAATGAAGGTAAGTTTTAAAATTTACAAACAAGTTTTATAAAAGAAACAAAATTCAAAATTTAAATCTTGTGTTTTGAAATAAAGTTAATCAAACTTTAAAAAAAAGGTGTTAATTGAATTTATTTTAAATTTAAATTTGGTTAAAATGAATTCTTTTTGAAAAAGTAATTTAATTTAATTTAATTTTGAATGTCAATTTTAAAAAAGAATGTTTTGAATTCAAATATTGAATCAAAGTTTAAAGAAAATTTTAAAGTAATGATCAATAACTAAGTTTTCAAATTTTTTTGAAAATGAAGAAGATTGAATTAGATAATTAAAGTATTTTAAACCTTTAGAAATGATTTTTAAATGTTTTATTTTCAAATAAAGTTTAATTTATAATTTTGTAAACCAAATTGAATAATTTGTTTTTAAGTTATTAAAATTTGATTAATTTCAAATAATTTATTTATGAAGAATTAATAAGGTTAAATTATTATTTATATGATTTTAAGAATACTTAGTGTGATTTATTAATTAGTAAAGAGTTTTAATGCAAATAAATGCTTTTCTTAATTAATTAAGGATGTTGAAATATAAGAAGTTAATTAATTAATTAATTTTAATGGTTAATTAATTGTTTAGTTAATTTTTTAATAATCACTTAATTATGAATTAATTAAGTGTAATTACTTAATGAAGTAATTAATGATGAATGTCTGAATGTAATTAATGGAAGTAATTACTCATGGGAGTAATTAAATGAAAGTGATTAAGGGTTAATCACTAGATGTTATTAATCAAAGGATTGATTAATATAATTGTTCTGAAATTAATTAATTATGGAGTAATTAATTGATTAAAGAATTAAGGATTATTTAATGAAGAAATTAATTACTTGATAAGTAATTAATTTAGAAAGTAATCATCTAATGAAGTAATTAGAAATAATTACTTATGTAAGTAATTAAGGGTTAATTACTTAATTAATTTAGTTAATTAATTAATGTGATTAATTAATGAATGTGATTAATTTAAGATTAATTATTAAGGGTAATTAATTAAAATTATAATTAATTAATAACTAATTAATTAGGGATTATTAATTAGTTGATTACTTATTGAAGTAATTAAATATTAATTAATTAGATTAATTAATCAAGATTAATATAATTAATTAAGAAGTTAATTAATTAAGATAACTAATTACAAGTTGTTAATTACTGTTTATGATTGATAAGATGGTTAATTACTAGTTAATTATTTAATTAATTAAAGAAATTATCAATTAATAAGGATCGTTAGTAAATATAATTAATGAATTAATCAAGGTTGATTTATAAAAGTGATTAATTTAAGTGTGATTTATTAATTGTAATTAATTAAGGTTTAATGTAATTAATTATAATTGATTAATTAATGGTAATAGATGAAGGATCATTAATTATTGTAATTAATGATAGTAATCAAAGGTTAATTAATGAATATGGTTAAGGATAATTACTTGAATGTAATTAAAGATAATTAATCAAGAAAGATTAATTAAGGAAGATCATTAAGAGATGATTAATTTATTTATTTGGAATAAATAATGAAGGAGGATTTAAGTAATCCAATTGATTAAGAGTAAATCAATTCTGTTTATGGATGATTGGTTGATATTGATTGATTTATATTGGGTGATTGATATTGGGTGATTGGTTGATACTGGATGACTTGGATATCTCTGTTATGTGATATGCTGCTTTGTGAGATGAATGTTTGATATGAATTATCTATTGTGATAATGTGATTCATCCATCTGTTTATATCATCCTGAATATAAGTTTTAATTGTTTAAAACCTTTAAACAACTTGGACATTAAAATGGCGTTTGGTTTCGGTGAGACCGGGACCGGGTTTCCATATTTGGATATCCGAAAACCACATCGATACAAATTAAACGTTAGGTCGTGAATCCAAGTGGAGCTTAGTGAAGGCTCAAGGTGTAAGAATATACGTCAATATAACTCTAAGGGTGATTCCGTGATGAGTTTGACGTTGATAGTACTTATAGTTTTGAGATGGTGATTTAGAGTGCAAGGGCTATGGTCGTTGACTCTGAGGGTGATTCCAAAATGAGTGCAACGAGATAGTGCCTTTGGTTTCGTTCGAACCTGGAACGAACGTGTATGGATTGAATGCTTTCAGAACATCGTCAGGTGGATGATAAGCATTCTAAAATAGATGTGTTCTATAAAGGTAATCGCAGCCTCAAGCCTCATTAATCGGGAATGGCTAAAATAGGGGAGGTACAGCAAGGCTAGGTGGGTAGCACCCATTTCAGGGTGAGGTCATGTGAAGACCCGCAAATCCGTACTCCTTGAATAGACACTAATCTCTATTGATTAACTCAAGATGAACGAAAATACGAATTCTCAGGGTTTTAAGAAAAAGAAAAAGATAGAAGAAGAGAGAAAAGATAGAACAGAACAGAAAGAAAACAGCAGAACAATATCAGAATCTCACAATCGCAGCGGAACAACATATAATAGATAAATGAATAATCTTTAAACAAAGAACTATATCAGTTATTACACTACTTCACATTACATTACATTATCAGAGTGTACAACAATCAAACAAGAATAAACAGCGGAAAAGAAATACTATATACTAGTAATACGCCATTCCATCCAGCTTACCTCCAGCAACTCCTGAACTCCAGAATATGCTGTTAAACCTTAGCTCTTGACTGCCCGTGTGGAAATTGGTGGGCACCCAGAGTTTAGGAAGGAAAATAATAAACTCCGAGTCAGTCATGTGACTGGTGTGAGAACTAAAATAGTTTATTTTATCTTCAAAAACAAAATAGAGGAATATTTTTAAAGTCAATTCGCAATGCTTTTAAAAATGAGACTACCATAAGGCCTCCCGCGCACACACACAATGCAAACGCAGAATCGGAGGAGATTTCTCCTTATGATAGTCAAAGATGCTTGATACGCATTAAAAAGAAACATTTGATATTATTACTAGTGCATAGTATAGGGAAAATCATTTTCGAAAATAAAGATATAAATCTTAGCCAGCATAGGCATTTCGCACTTATGCCTGCTATAGCTACCATCCAAATAGTGGTGACCACCATAAGTGAATCATAGGTTCTACAACTAAAACCGTACAAGATCGTATTGTTTCATTGGATTTCCAATCAATGGTCAGGCCAACGAACTTTCCATTGCCACATGAAAACGCCTCTGGAATGACGTCCCGAGAACCAAACCAGATCTCTGCCAACACAAGGCCGGGTTACCCCTAACTGGGTAACTACTGACACGAATATGCCATCCCCCGATCGTAACCGATCTACATCCGAGGATCCTCGATTTCCAACAACCACAAAGTAATAAGTTTGCAGCACAACATAGGTTAAATATCTAGGCTCCATACCATGATACCACCTCTATCCAGAAGGAATGACATACACTAAAGGGAGCTACCCCTAATAACCTTGCTGCATCTTTCCTGTTTTGACCATTTCCGGGGTGTGAGGTCCGACGAAGTCTCGTCCACAAAGCCATGCTTTGGTACAAAGCTATGCTTTGGGTCAACAAATGATCAAAGTAATGATCACAAAGATAAATGATCGAACAAATGATCACATCACAATGATCATTTCACAGCAACACTCAGCATGTCACATTACCAAATTGGGAGTATATCACTAATAACCTTCAAATACATAACCTCTAAGCTCGTACGTCTCAGAGAAGGGTGTTAAGCTAAGAGAATAAATTCTCCGCCACCAACAGAAATATATTTGAAAGAAATCAGCTTTATATTTCAATTTGTAATGTCAGCCATACAATCCATACAAGTCTGTTCCGGGATCGAACAGAACCGAAGGCACTTACGAAGAAGTCCTTGCAATCCGAATATTCACTAATCACTTCCGGACTTCCCATCACATATGGAATTTCTATACCGAGGCCATTCGGTGCAGAAACATTCGACGGTAATCCTTCCGTTTTCAAAAATATCCAGTCTTCAACACCGGTCTTCGAATGCAATTCATAACGACGTATCACATATTTGGAATGGGTTATACGACCCCAAGGACCTTTCCCGGTTAACCCGAATAGTGAGCGCTTATTCAAAAATAAGTGTGGAATTCAAATTCAAGCAAATCTCAACAAATACCCATTCAAAGGTAATTATTGATAGTCGGTTATTGAAGTATCAATGGATATGCATAACATCACCAGATTCCAAATAATTTTCCAAATAATTTATTTTCCCAAAAATATCTTTACAAGATATATATTTTCCACACATCAACCATTTGAAAACAATTTTCAAGTCACTTTTCATCTTTACCACTTTTGAAAACAAATTTCAAACATTTTCCTTACGCGGAAATACTTTCATTTCAACATGGTTCATTTAAACCAATTAAATAAATCCTTAACGATTTACTAAATAATTACGCTCCAAGTCCGTAAATTTATTCTCACACTTCAAAAATAAATCAATATTTTTCTTTAAACAATTTCCCCTTTCATTTATAAATTCCATAGTGAATTTATATTCCAAAATATTTATGAATATACGATTTCAATTATTCATTTTCAATTTATCTTCAAAAAGATAAATTCTCAAAACGATTCATTTCTCATTGGAAAAACATTTCCATACTTATTTATTAATAAGTAATTCACAAATCTATTTATTTTCAACATTTGGAAAATATGCAATATACTTAGTAAAAATCGAAATTAAGTATATATTTCATTCTTTAAGGAAATCATTCTCTTAAACATATTTATTTGGGCCAAAACGAATGTTACGTAAAACATCGTTACGACAACCCAAAATCACTAGTATAGGGATTCGAAATTAAGATAGATATATAAATCCCAATACTACACAAAACATTTCCTTTCGGAAATCATTTACCATAACAATAGTGTTATAGTCCACCATTTCCTTCTATTTCTCGAAAACGTCTATTTCAACAACGAATGTTGAAATCTATGGTTTCGAATCACAACACATTTTAAAAACATCGTTAGATCGTTTTAATTCTATTTAAAACATCACATCCAAAACATTTTCTTTAACATATTATTCACCATCCAAAAACGTGAATATACTTCATTAACCAATTTCATCATTTCTATACAATTTTAAAGGATTATTCATTGTCTAAAACATGAATATAACTCCATTAATAAGCTATAACAATTTACTTATCAAAATAATCCGTTTGCGGATTTATAAAACAATGTTTATAAATTCCATTTCTATTTATTTCATAACGACTTCCTTTTAGAAATCTCCTTTATTATTCTTTTAATAACTTTACAAATTTTATAAACCTACTGCTTATAAAATTCCATTTATAACTTCACCGTTTATAATTCTATAAATTTCATTCATTTATGAAATTCATTTTCAATTCATTCTAACACTTATAAAGACTCGTTTTATAATTCAAATATTTTAATTTATAAATATCAATTTATAAATCCTTTATATAAATCAATTTATATTATTATTTTAAAACGTCTTTAAACTCCTTTATAATTTCACCATTTTGATTATAAAATAATCAAATTTCATAAATCCTATATTTTAAACTTTTTACAATAAATTCAAAAATCCCGATTAAACTATTTTATAAAATCATTATCCTCATATTTTCAAAAATCAACTTTTAACTATATTTCTCAAAAATCATAATTTTTATAACATTAAAATTATAATGTTTATTTATTTAAAATGAATCGATTCCAAATCAAAATTTTATAAACGTATACTTTCAAAAAAATCTCTTTAAAAATCCTTTTAAAATTCCAAAATTGGCCCAATGATGCTACACACCAAATAGTCAATCACGACAACAATGACATCATATATCTGTATATGATAATCAATCGAATATCAAAATATCCATAATCAAATAAATACTATTGAGGAATCCAGTTGGATCCCTCCAACCTGTTTTCCTGCATCCACAAACATTAGCACAATACCAATTCCGTTCCAGTACGGAATTATCGCGGTATATGGGATTTATAACATTATCCGCTTAATAGACGGCGCAATAGGGTCTCATCCGCTATATAATGCGGGAAATCAACTCCAAGTACATAAATAATACCAATTTCACTGTACTGTAAAATATTCGCGGTATATGTTTTTAATAAATATCCTCCGCTTACTAACGGCGTATAATGTCTATTTTAACAATCAATAGATAACAATCATCATTCAAACGTACATTCAAGAACTTTAAATATAGCTATTTAAAATTAAAATCGAAACCAATTCGATTGAGTGAGAAGTTCTCACCTTGATTTCAATTTCGTTTTCAGCTTTTATTTCGAATAAAATTAAACGGACGTTTAATTTTACCCGAAATTTTTGCTAACTCCAAACGTCTCCAATCCAATTCCATAGCATAGTGCTCGTCCATACGAACCCAACACAACTTGTTTCGCGCGTTTTCGACCTCGTACGAAAAAGATACGAATTTTTAAAGTTACATGAATTTATATATATATATATATATATATATATATATATATATTTTACAACATAATTTTATATTATTTAACCTAGCTTAAATCTCGTCCCTTGATCCCATCACCCTGCTAATCTCGGCCACTCCCTCTTCATCTCCCCCTTTCTAGTAATACACACGCGACATCAACCATAGCCGCCGCCCCTTCGATAATTAACGCGACCACTACAGGCCATTACACAACGATCGGCCACCTCCATTTGGAAGCTCTAGCTCCCCTCTACCCACGCCTGAAACCACGGCAAGCTCGGCTATCACCTTTGCACGAAATTCGAGAACAAACGCATGGCGTTCCAACACGAATTGCCGCCAATCTACTTCGAATTTTACGATCTTGACCGTTGGATACCTTCGTCTCGACAAGATCTACATTTTCCTAGTTGAACGTTTCTTGAAACAATGCTTGGATTTGAAGAAAATGAGGGGGGAAAGAGAGAAGATTTCGGCCATAGGTTAATATAAAGGTGGCGGCCGGTGAATTGAAACCCTAGGGTTTTTAATTTTTTGCAAAAATGAAATATAAAGGGCTTTTATAGAAAAAATATGTGACACTATTCATCCCGGAATTTCCGAACTCCAAACAAAGCGTGCCGGTGGGCGTTCCTAAGGTTTACCCCGCGTTCCAAACACAATGGAACGTGTTTCGGGAGCTAATTCAATCGTCTGTGCGAGTTATGGCAATAAACGTTCGATTTTAATTAAATCGGTAAATCAAATTTCTAGGTGTTTTAGCTTGCCCCGGACAAACGGTGTATCCGATTGATACGAAATTTGAAACCATACAACAATATCACATTACGGATCCGATGAAACTGGTTTCGTCGTAATCCGAGACTGTTTGAAAAATGGCTATTTTAACTTGCTAAATTAATATTAACACAATTTCGATGCATTTCGAGCTGCCACAGTCAAACGAAAACTCCGATTGACACGAAAATTGAAATCCGATAATAACAAACTATTATGGATCCAATGGAACTAGTTTCATCCAATTCAGAGACTGTTCGAAAATTGACTAATTTCACTAGTCGATTAAATATTAAAATATTCAATTTTCACAAATTAACTTTTAATTCGATTTTAAAAGTTCTAAAATATCGTTCTAACTCCAACATGATTAAATAAAATTTTACAAATCATTTTCAATCATATTAGACCCAATATCCAATTATTTCTGTAATTTCAACTATTAAATTATCGATTTAATTATCCAATTAAATCCAATTATTCGAAATAAAATTTATTCGACTTATAAATTTCACTTATTAATATCTAAAATCAATTAAATATCGAATTTTAATTAACAGAAATTCTGGGTCGTTACAGGTCATTCCTGTCTAGATGTCCCTTTTTATTTCGGCTTAGTGGGTGGTTGGTCGTGCCAACCACGAGGTGATCTTACTCGATTGTTCAGTAAGGAATGGTTCCGGCTTTGTGATGCAGGGGATCGGGCTAATCCTCGATACGGTGATCTAGGCCACGTACTGTGACGGGCGGTACCCCGGTAGCCCTACCATTGATGGAAACTCATTCTTCCTATGAGACCCTATAGTTTTGTTTGTATTACCCACTTTTGTGGCTAATAGTTGGAATTTAATAAATGTAACAATTTCAGCTATTTCTTATTTATTTGAAAACCCTAGACACTATTATAATATCTCTGGATTTCCTATCAAATGTTTTGGTTAGCGTAAGGTAAAAACTTTTCCATGTTTATGTGTGGGAAGTCTTACGTGATGCCTTTTCTTTTTAAAGGTGAGGCAATTTCAATCCATTTACTCACACCAGACCCTTGTCTTACCTGAGTGTTTATTTTCTGTTTTGATTCAGGTTAGCTTGACGAATTCTGGAGGAGATATGGAGCATGAGGCTTCCACGTGTAGGTATATTATTGTAACAACCCGCATATTTAACGATTTTATATTTAAATGTTTAATTTAAATATAGCGTCGTTAGTCGGATTTGGTCTGAAATGTTACTTTCTGCAAATGGCCGAATTAGAGCTCGAAACTACCTCCATTGGTTCCAAAATGGCGTTTGCGATCTTTTTGAGTATAATCTTTGATATGTTTGGAGTTTGTGAAATTTCGGCTACTTTTTCTATTGGGTTTGGGTTTGGGTTCAGCCCACTAGCTTAATTAATACTCTAGCTTAGCCACTCCTCTCATTCACTTATTCATTTCTTAAAAACTTAAGCTTAGAACCGAAAATGGTGGAGGGGAAAGAGAAATAGAAACTTGCAAGCCCTAGTTTCAACTTCCAACTTGATTTCTTGCTCCAAAATCAAAGAGAATCCATTGATAAGTTTATCTCCATCTTCTCCATCTTTTCTCCTCTTCAATTTCAGTAAATTCCTAACCCTAACTTAGGAAATACTTGCTTTGATTCTAGATTGAAGCTTTTAGTGTTGAAGTGGAGTGTAGTTGGTTGATTCCTTGCATTTGTGCTTCTTCATCTTCTTTGTTTTGTGTAAAAAGGTGAGTTTTGAACTCACATCTACTTCTCTTGATTTCATGGGTGTTGGGTATGAATTCCTAACAATTATGCATGTGCCATTGTTTTGGATTTGGAAAGGATTTGCATTTCATTGAAAAAGGCTGGAATTGCAAATTCATCAGGTTCGGCCGACCGAGTGCAGGCTTCGGTCGACCGACCTGCTGCCCCGAGCCAGAATTGGGTTTCTGCATCTGGCCGGCCGACCGAGCCCTGCAGTCCGGTCGACCGACCTGCTTTGTTTTGCATGTTTTCCTTATTTTGCATATTTGATTGATTTTTCCGGATTCTATTGATTCAAGTTGCTTTTTAGTGTTTGTTATTGCATCTTTGACTTTGATAACTTACTCTTGACTTCATCCACGGTTTTTATAAAATAATTTCTAAAATCGCATTTAAAAGCTCGTTTCTCCAATTCATAAACTATTTAAAACACACACTTTCACACTTCGAGCGAAGTGGAAGGGTGATTAAATGGTTGGGCAAAACACGGACCATGAATCTGTGCGTTTATCCTTCTGATTAATCCTCGACCTATTCGATTGATCGGTTTGACCTTCGGGTTGGTTTATCGATGATATGAGGTAAATTTGTACTGCTTTGAGTGTGAAATAAACTAACGGATAGTAAACCGTTTAGTGCGAACGGGTGGTTATGGGACTCATGTTACCACTTTTCGGATTCCTCTCTGGGACTTTGTGACACATGCTGCCCTTGGGATAGTGTCTTCGGACTGTCTCCTCTGGCTTGTTTCCTTTAAATATCGCTTTTGGAGTTGGTTCTTTGCCCCGACTCGAAAGACATTTGGGGTTGTCGGTTACCTTTAGTATTGCTTTCGGAGTGGTTTCTTCACCACCGCTCAAGAGATATTGGAGTGGTTTCTTCACCACCGCTCAAGGGATAACGGAGTGGTTTCTTCACCACCACTCATGATGCTTCATTTATATGTATATTCCCTAGGTATTGCTTTTCTGTATTGGTTCTTTAGAGCCACACGAAATATAGCGTTTACCATGTGGAACTCGTATTTATTGGTATTTGTTGTTTGCCTTTATGGCTTGCCTTGGGATATTCTTATCCTTTGTTTCTATATGTTGCCGATGATATGAGGCTTGATCTATATGATTCATCTTTCGTTAGATGATTGTGTTATCTCTTTTAGAGATATCTATTATGCTTTGTAACCTTGCAGGTTTATTGTTGTTCAGTTTATCTAACTGATTTGTTATCTAGACTGACCCGTGTATTTTATACTCGGGTCAGACCGAGTTGTTTCAGGTTAGGTGCTTTTGGACTTAGCCTATTTTGCTTCCGCATGGACTACTCCGCTAGCTTCTTTTTGTCATAGCTTTTTGTGTAGTCCCATTTTGTAGTAACTCTGATAAGTATTCATCTGGAACTCGTCTGTATATTGTGGTTTGCTATACCACTTGACTTGTACTATTTTGTATACTCTGAAATGTATCAGTATATGGGTATATGATGATTTACTGTTCTGTGATGTATATTACATTTGAGTTGTTATATTTTCTTCTGATAGATCCTATAGCCATTGTAGTTTTGCTTTAAATATTTATTGAATAGGTCGAATTTTAATGTGATTCTACTTTTCGACGTATTTAGTGAATAGTTAAGGTAAGATTACACATGGTCGCTTCCATTATACTCTATTGTCCGCGTTAGCCGACAGTATTATCTATGTAATACTCTTTGTTAACGAGGCTCTCGGAGTGGGGCGGCACAGCGTGGTATCGGAGCCGAGTTCAGAACAAAATATGATAAACACAGAATAGATGCACATATTATGGTACATCAAAGTGTACAAGTGATACAAATCTTTGAATCATCGTGTCTCTTTATTCCAAGGTTAGATAGAGTTGGGAATACGTCTAGGATTATTCCGTAGTATCCCATATTGAAATATCTACCTTGTGAATAATCTTTTCCTTATCTTGACTTTCAGCTTATGTCTGGAAGAGGCAGAGGTCGACGTTCGGATGCTGGGTAATCTAGTGGCTCGCATCCGGATGGCGTATATATGTCTGCCGATCAGTTTTTGGAGTTGTTTAGGAGCACTCAGCCTCCCGTTCCTCCTCGAGTGTCTCCACTTCGCAAATCTGCTTTTGCACGTCAGTGTAGTGATTTTGCTCATCTTGGAGGAAAGCCGTTTAAAGGCTCTGAATCCGTTCTTGAAGTTCAAGCTTGGCTTCGCACGTGCGAACGTATCTTTTCTCGCATGGATCTTTCTGACCATGATAGAGTTCTTGTGACTTCTAGTTTATTACAAGAGCGTGCTCTTGATTGGTATGAGCTTCTTATAGCTGAGATTGATGAGTCTACTCTTTCTTGGACTCAGTTTCGAGGACGATTTGAACTCAAGTTCGTTCCTGAATCTAAAAAAGTTTTATTGACCCGTCGCTTCCTTGAGTTGAAGCAAGGGAAATCTTCTGTTTCTGAGTATGTCGCATCTTTTTCGAGGCTTTATCTCAGTATGGTCTTGAATTCATCAGCACTTCTTACAAGAAGAATTTGAAGTTTGTTTCTGGCCTTAAGAAATATCTTAGGAAGTCCTTGTTGCTCCAGCTTAAACTTTCTTTCGAGGAATTGGTTGATTCAGCACTTCATCTCGAGACCGTCGAGAAGGAGTGTGATAGTGATGTAGATGTTGAGACTTCTAAGAACCCCAACAAGAGGCCGTTTCCAATTCAGAAGAAGCCTTTTCCTTCTAAGAAAAAGAAGACTGGTGGTCCTAGTTCTCAGCCTCAGTCTTCCGGAACTCCTTTCGTCCGAAAATGTTTTAATTGTGGTTCTCCGGATCATATCATTCGAGCTTGTCCTAAGCCTCTGTTCTGCCGTTATTGCAAGAGGGAAGGTCATCGTAGTTCTACTTGTCCCATTGCTCTGAATAATTCTTCATCTGGCAAGTTAAATGTAGTGAATGCTTCTGGAGGTCCTTCTCAATCTAAAGGTATATCTCCATCTATTTTGGAAGGTTCTATTTTATTTTATGACCATTATATACGAGTTCTTTTCGATACGGGTGCTTCACATTCTTTTGTATCGAAAAAGCTCGTTGATGATTTATCTTTGGATGTTTCTTGTATGGTTACTTCTTTAAGGATTGCGAATCCTATTGGGGGATCCGCGACCCTTAGTTTGCTTTGTGATAATGTTGAGATTGTTTTATGTGGCTTTTCTTTCCGTGCGAATCTGCACGTTGTTTCCCATTTAGGTTTTGATATGATTTTTGGTATGGACTGGCTAGTGAGGTACGATGCCAGGATTACTTGTTCCGAGAGAATTTTATATTTTTGTCATCCTGATTCGCCTTCTCAGTTATCTCTTGTTCTTCGGGATGTGGATAATTCCGAGATGGCTTTATATTCTCTTGATTCGCGAGATGATGATGATATATCTCGTATTCCTATTGCTTGTGACTTTTCAGATGTTTTTGAGCCTGTATCGGGTTTGCCACCCAAACGGGCAATTGAGTTCCGCATTGATCTCATTCCAGGCGCGCAGCCAGTTAGTCGTCCTCCCACGAGGATGTCTACAAAGGAAAATGAGGAACTCAAGAAGCAACTTTTAGAGCTCGAGTCCAAGCAGTTGATTCAGTCCAGTTTTTCTCCGTGGGGATCCGCGGTCGTTTTCGTGAGGAAGTCTGATGGAACTCTTAGGCTTTGCATTGATTATCACAAGCTTAACGAGTTGACCATTAGGAATAGGTATCCATTACCTAGGATCGATGATATGTTCGATCTATTGAGTGGTGCTAAGGTCTTTTCTCAGGTTGACCTTGCCACAGGTTTTCATCAGTTACGAGTCGCGGAGGATAGCATACCTCTTACCGCTTTCCGCACTCGATATGGTTCTTTTGAGTGGCTCGTTATGCCGTTCAGTTTGACGAATGCTCCTGCTTTCTTTGTTGATCTCATGAATCGGGTATTCCGGGAATATCTCGATAAGTTCGTGCTTGTCTTCATTGATGATATCCTTATTTATTCTAAGTCTGAAGCTGAGCATGCTAATCACTTGAGAATAGTCTTGAGTACTCTCGGTCATCATCAGCTTAAAGCCAAATTCTCCAAATGCCACTTTTGGGAGAATAAGGTTAAGTTCTTAGGCCATGTTGTATCTTCCGATGGCATTTCTGTCGATCCCTCAAAGGTCGAAGCCATCCAGAATTGGAAGAGGCCTGAGAATGTTTATGAGATTCGTAGTTTTCTTGGATTGGCGGGGTATTACCGTCGGTTCATTAAGGATTTTTCCCGTATTGCGCTTCCTCTCACCTGCCTTACCCGGAAAGGCGTTCGTTTTGATTGGTCCGACAAGTGTGAAGCTTCCTTTCAGGCATTGAAGGAACTTCTTACTAATGCTCCTATTCTTGTGGTTCCCGAAGGGAATCACGATCTAGTTGTCTACACCGATGCGTGTGGTAGTGGTCTCGGTGCTGTTCTTATGCAGAGAGATCGGGTGGTTGCTTATGCTTCTAGGCAACTGCATCCGAATGAAGTTCGCTATGCCACTCATGATCTTGAGCTTGCCGCCATTGTCTTTGCCTTGAAGATTTGGCGACATTATTTATTGGGCGAGTGCTTCATTCCTATACCGATCATAATCCTTGAAGTATTTGTTTACTCAGAAGGAACTCAATATGAGGCAACAGCGTTGGCTTGAGTTTCTTGCTTCTTATGACTTTGATATCCAGTATACCCCTGGTAAGGGTAATCGTGTTGCAGATGCGCTTAGTCGCAAACATTCGGCTGTTATTTCTATGATGCTTGCCGAATGGAATGTTCTTGAGACTCTATCTTTTTGTGAAATTCGTGATCGAGATTCATCTTCTGATTCTCCTATTCTATTATTTAGTTTGGGAGCTCGACCTATTTTGTTGGATCGTATTGCCGATGCTCAGCGGCGTGATCCTGAATTGTTGCATCTTATTCAGCTTTGTGAGTCTGGATCTTGTGATGAGGCGTTGCAAGATTTCAGCATTGATTCTCATGGATGTCTTCGTAAGAAGAACCGTCTCTTTGTGCCTTCTGACTTTGCACTTAGGCATGACATTCTTGATGATTGCCATCGTTCTAAGTATACTATTCATCACGGTAGTAGCAAGATGTATGCCGATATGCGTCGTCTTTATTATTGGGAAGGCATGAAGCGCGATGTGGCGAGTTATGTGAGCAATTGCATAACTTGTCAGCGTTTTAAGGCCGAGCATCAGCGTCCTTCGGGTCTTCTTCAACCTCTTGAGATTCCATTGTGGAAGTGGGATCAAATTTCTATGGATTTTATTGATGGCCTACCTCGTTCGAGATCGGGTCATTCTAGTATTTGGGTTATTGTTGATCGCCTCACTAAGTCTGCTCATTTTGTCCCTATTAAGTCTAATAGGACTGCTTCACTTTTGGCTAAGTTGTATGTCAAGGAAATCGTGAAACTTTACGGTGTTCCTAGTTCTATTGTGAGTGATCGTGATCCTTTATTCACGAGTCATTTTTGGAAGAGTCTTCAGCAAGCTTTGGGAACAAAGCTTAATTTTTCTACAGCTTATCATCCGCAGTCTGACGGACAGACTGAACGGGTGAACCGTATCTTGGAAGATCTTCTGCGTATTTATATCTTTGATTTCGGTGGTAGTTGGGAGGATCACCTACCTCTAGTAGAATTCTCCTACAACAATAGTTTTCAGTCTAGTATCGGTATGGCTCCTTTCGAAGCCTTATACGGAAGGCCATGTCGATCACCGTCATGTTGGTTGGAATCTGGAGAGAAGCTTATTCTTGGTCCAGATTTTGTTCGTGATTCTTCCGAGAGGATTGATCTTATTCGGTTAAGAATGAAAGAGGCACAGAGTCGCCAGAAATCCTATGCGGACAACCGTAGGAAGCCTCTCGAGTTCTCGATCGGCAATCTTGTTTTTATTCGTGTTTCTCCTTTGAAGGGGGTTATGCGTTTCAGTACGACTGGGAAATTGGCTCCTCCCTTTATAGGACCATTTTCTATTACTGAACGTATTGGCCCTGTGGCTTATAGAGTTTCACTTCCAGCTCATCTATCTGGCATTCATGACGTGTTTCACGTCTCGCAACTTCGGAAGTGTCTTCGGGAGTCGGATTCTGTTATTACTTCTCCTGATTTGCAAGAGCTTAAGGTCTCACCGGACTTATCTATTGTACAGCAACCTATTCGTGTGCTTGACACAGAGGTGCGACACCTTCGGAACAAGGACGTGCCGCTCGTTAAAGTTCAATGGTCCGTTAATCCCAATGACTGTACTTGGGAAACCAGAGAGTATATCGAGCGATCTTATCCGGGGTTTCTTTCTTAGCTTGAAACCGGTGAGTATGTCTTTTCATCTCCAGCTTATTTCCTTTTTCTTTTGGTGTTATATGTATGTAGTTGTTACAAATATTGTCTCTAGAAATTGCGGGGACGCAATTTTGTAAGGAGGGGAGATCTGTAACAACCCGCATATTTAACGATTTTATATTTAAATGTTTAATTTAAATATAGCGTCGTTAGTCAGATTTGGTCCGAAATGTTACTTTCTGCAAATGGCCGAATTAGAGCTCGAAACTACCTCCATTGGTTCCAAAATGGCGTTTGCGATCCTTTTGAGTATAATCTTTGATATGTTTGGAGTTTGTGAAATTTCGGCTACTTTTTCTATTGGGTTTGGGTTTGGGTTCAGCCCACTAGCTTAATTAATACTCTAGCTTAGCCACTCCTCTCATTCACTTATTCATTTCTTAAAGACTTAAGCTTAGAACTGAAAATGGTGGAGGGGAAAGAGAAATAGAAATTTGCAAGCCCTAGTTTCAACTTCCAACTTGATTTCTTGCTCCAAAATCAAAGAGAATCCATTGGTAAGTTCATCTCCATCTTCTCCATCTTTTCTCCTCTTCAATTTCAGTAAATTCCTAACCCTAACTTAGGAAATACTTGCTTTGATTCTAGATTGAAGCTTGTAGTGTTGAAGTGGAGTGTAGTTGGTTGATTCCTTGCATTTGTGCTTCTTCATCTTCTTTGTTTTGTGTAAAAAGGTGAGTTTTGAACTCACATCTACTTCTCTTGATTTCATGGGTGTTGGGTATGAATTCCTAACAATTATGCATGTGCCATTGTTTTGGAATTGGAAAGGATTTGCATTTCATTGAAAAAGGCTGGAATTGCAAATTCACCAGGTTCGGCCGACCGAGTGCAGGCTTCGGTCGACCGACCTGCTGCCCCGAGCCAGAATTGGGTTTCTGCATCTGGCCGGCCGACCGAGCCCTGCAGTCCGGTCGACCGACCTGCTTTGTTTTGCTTGTTTTACTTATTTTGCATATTTGATTGATTTTTCTGGATTCTATCGATTCAAGTTGCTTTTTAGTGTTTGTTATTGCATCTTTGACTTTGATAACTTACTCTTGACTTCATGCACGGGTTTTTATAAAATAATTTCTAAAATCGCATTTAAAAGCTCGTTTCTCCAATTCATAAATTCTATTTAAAACACATACTTTCACACTTCGAGCGAAGTGGAAGGGTGATTAAATGGTTGGGCAAAACACGGACCATGAATCTGTGCGTTTATCCTTCTGATTAATCCTCGACCTATTCGATTGATCGGTTTGACCTTCGGGTTGGTTTATCGATGATATGAGGTAAATTTGTACTGCTTTGAGTGTGAAATAAACTAACGGATAGTAAACCGTTTAGTGCGAACGGGTGGTTATGGGACTCACGTTACCACTTTTCGGATTCCTCTCTGGGACTTTGTGACACATGCTGCCCTTGGGATAGTGTCTTCGGACTGTCTCCTCTGGCTTGTTTCCTTTAAATATCGCTTTTGGAGTTGGTTCTTTGCCCCGACTCGAAAGACATTTGGGGTTGTCGGTTACCTTTAGTATTGCTTTCGGAGTGGTTTCTTCACCACCGCTCAAGAGATATTGGAGTGGTTTCTTCACCACCGCTCAAGAGATATTGGAGTGGTTTCTTCACCACCGCTCAAGGGATAACGGAGTGGTTTCTTCACCACCGCTCATGATGCTTCATTTATATGTATATTCCCTAGGTATTGCTTTTCTGTATTGGTTCTTTAGAGCCACACGAAATATAGCGTTTACCATGTGGAACTCGTATTTATTGGTATTTGTTGTTTGCCTTTATGGCTTGCCTTGGGATATTCTTATCCTTTGTTTCTATATGTTGCCGATGATATGAGGTTTGATCTATATGATTCATCTTTCGTTAGATGATTGTGTTATCTCTTTTAGAGATATCTATTATGCTTTGTAACCTTGCAGGTTTATTGTTGTTCAGTTTATCTAACTGATTTGTTATCTAGACTGACCCGTGTATTTTATACTCGGGTCAGACCGAGTTGTTTCAGGTTAGGTGCTTTTGGACTTAGCCTATTTTGCTTCCGCATGGACTACTCCGCTAGCTTCTTTTTGTCATAGCTTTTTGTGTAGTCCCATTTTGTAGTAACTCTGATATGTATTCATCTGGAACTCGTCTGTATATTGTGGTTTGCTATACCACTTGACTTGTACTATTTTGTATACTCTGAAATGTATCAGTATATGGGTATATGATGATTTATTGTTCTGTGATGCATATTACATTTGAGTTGTTATATTTTCTTCTGATAGATCCTATAGCCATTGTAGTTTTGCTTTAAATATTTATTGAATAGGTCGAATTTTAATGTGATTCTACTTTTCGACGTATTTAGTGAATAGTTAAGGTAAGATTACACATGGTCGCTTCCATTATACTCTATTGTCCGCGTTAGCCGACAGTGTTATCTATGTAATACTCTTTGTTAACGAGGCTCTCGGAGTGGGGCGTCACAATAATGGTTCCGCTGTGTTTGTGGTTGTATCTGTATCTTGTGTTCTTGAGTTATATAGTTAGACAGATGTTTATAACTGTCTAATATGTGTTGTATAAGTTGTGTACTCTGATGTAATATGATACTATGTAATATTTTATGTGATATATTATATTTTATTCTTTCCGCTGTGAGTTATCTGATGTTGTTGTGTTCTTCTCTTTCTTTTCTTCTTCTATCCCTTTCTTTCTTAATTAGTGATGCGACTTTCTAGTGTCAGAAGCCGGATCGCTACAATATACAACATATACCACTACAATTACTATGTATGCCAATATAGAAAATGCCATCAATAAGCAACAAATCCAACCACCAAACTACTATCATCCAACTAAGCAATATCCACATCCAATCAATCTATAACCAAATCAATATACATTCACTTCTCATTAATATTCATTGAATTGGTTTTCAATTTAATCACAACTGATTCATTAACATTGGATTTTATTAACATTCATTTATTCATATTCAATTAGTTTATATTCACTAATTCATTTTCCAATTTATTCACTTCAAATCAAATTAAATTCAATTCTATTTAAATTCACTTAACTTCCCATTTGAATTCAATTACATAGCTTTCCATTTCATTAGTTCAATTTCATATGGATTTTCTATATAATCAATTAACATCCATCTAACAAATAACGCATAACAAACATTACCAAATTAATTTACTTTACATTCATTCAATTTGATTCAACACTTTTAATTTCAAATTGGTTTAACATTCAATTGACTTTCATTCAATTATTCAATATATTTAATATTCAATTTGGATTGAATTCTAGTATTCACTATATTCACATTTTACCACTAAAGTTGAATTTTTATATAACTTAAGTTTACATTCATTTAATTACTTGTTAATTTACTTCGATACTAAAATCAACTTCGTTTAACATTACTTAAGTTATATTTCATTCAGTCTCTAAAATCATTTTATTTAACTTAAGTCAAAATCATATCACCATTCAAATTCAATTTTTTTCTTTTGCTTACCAAAATTGTTTTACCATTTTAACAATTGGTTTTACTTACCTTATCTCATTTTATAAGTTATACAACTTATTTATTCATAATTCCATGAACATCTACCTAAGTTCACTTCCATTCACTAAACTCATTCTTTATAATTTCAAATCCAATTCACTTTATTAACTTTCCTTTAGTCAAATTTCAAATCATATATTTTATTATGCTAGCTCACATTTATTTCAACCTTACTAAAGTAAATTCTTACTTCATATTATAAGTCCAAAACTCGTTTCACTTATTTTTATCAATTTTAACTTGGATTTTAAATTCAATTTTGCTTGTCATAAAAAACTTCAATTTTCAATTTACTATTGGTAGCAAATCCATCACAAAGAAACTCAAAAATGATACTGATGATGCTGCAGTCATCACCATTATTATTTCCCAACAATATTAGTGAATTCAATGCTTTATATTCTTTTCAAAATTATTTTTATTTATAAATCACATTTAAAAATCTTTACTTATATAATTTCATTTCAAATTTATTTATCTTACTTAGATATATAATAATATAACACCTTTGTACTTCGAAAAACAACTTTCAAAATCGACGGGATTCAAATTTTCCTAATTCTTAATTTAAATCCATTTTCATTTATAACACATATTGTTTCATTTCTTATATATAAGATTATTTCATAATTTTAAATCATTTTAATTTTAATTCCATACTTTATAATTCACTTGCTTATATAATTTATTCTTTGACAATTGTTGTTTCCATTAAGATTATTCAAATGGCTTTTATCAACTTATATATATTTACATCTTCAAACAACAAAACAATCAGTTTATATACACTTGATAATTTGTGAAAAATTATTTCCTTTATATATAAAATATAACCGAGATAAAATTATTTCATTTACCCAATTTAGAATGATACTATGTCGAATTGCCTCGTTCAAGTGTTTAGAAATCCCTATCGATAACATGGCGTTCCACATACCGACCAGAATTCACAAACAGCTCAACGGATAAGCAAACATAATATAAAACATTTTATATTCACTAACATATACGCGCTTATATATATAATACACTCAAACTCAATCTAGGGTGCTACTGTCCCTATCTATACTGAGTACGCATCAAAGCTTAAGAATATAAAAAATCTAAGCTCTGATTCCAGATGCGACGACCCAAAAATTCGTACCTTTTGAATCGACAATAATCCACACATGTCCGACCCAAAAAGCACAAACCGACGAAAAGTCAAGAGAAAAAAAGAAGAGAAAAGAAGAGAAGAGAAGAAAGAGAGAAAATAGAACCAAACAGAACAATACAGAATCTCACATCGCAGCGGAAAACATATAATATCATATCAATGATCTTTACAAAACAGATATTGTATATATACATACATAAATCAGAGTTCAACAATCAATCAAAGTTATCAGCTTGAACACTTATAATAACCTGTCCACACAATTGCCGATAATATAAAACAACAAACAAAGCACAGCGGATAATCAAAACAAATACGCATATACGAAATGAGGATCTCCAGGTCGCCTGCTGAAGCTCTAAAACTTCAAACCTGAACCTGTAAATACACTCGGTCTGACCCGAGCATTTAAAGGGAAGAACGCATGGATCAGT
This sequence comes from Allium cepa, assembly GCA_030765085.1. NCBI lineage: Eukaryota > Viridiplantae > Streptophyta > Magnoliopsida > Asparagales > Amaryllidaceae > Allium > Allium cepa. The sequence continues at coordinate 290,934,640 of CM060941.1, read as the reverse complement.
CTAGTTAACCAGCGTGAGAAACACACTCAACTGAATTTATTAGATTACCAAAACTTTTCCTTTATCAAAACAAAAGTATCTCGTAAGACAAGTCCACATATAAACACGGACATGTTTTTACCTTACGATAACTAAAACATATCATATCGAATCCTCTTATATTATAGTAGTGTCTACCATATACAAATAACATTAATCATAGCCGAAATTGTTACATTGATTGTGTTCCAGCATATAGCCTAATTGGGTAATACCATCAAAATGGCAAACACGTAGCGGGGTTTGGATTTCCAAACAAATGACCAGGTAAAGGGACTACCTTCCGGCAGTACATCTCTAGAAGAATGCACCGAGGACCATCACAAAGGATCCTCTACCAGCACAAGACTGGCCCACCTCTATAACTAGATGGTACCAAATATACCATCCTCTGGTCGTTACCGACCTTACCGAGGGCCCTCTAAGTATACAAACCACAATAATCAGATACATGATGTCATAGCGTGCAAAGATATATCTAGAAGAGGATGATCATATCATAATGGGAGCGACCCACTTAGCCTTGCCGCATCTAACTCTGTTTTGGTCATTTCCGATTGATGAGGCTAGAGGAAACGATTACCTTTCACAAAGCACAATCACATCACTTAGAATGCCACGCGGCCTTTTCCGTTGACTACAAATTGCCTTCCACAAAAATACAACCCTTAAGCTCATACGTCTCATGGAGGGTGTTAAGCTAAGAGAAGTTGCCTTCTCCGCCACCACTGATGTACCTTTGTAAAAACCAATGTACGTAATCTATAGAAATACAATGTCATACAAACATCCATACAAGTTGTCCAAGAACAGGATAAATCGAAGGTACTTTCCTACCACATCCTTTCGGGAAATCCCTAGGATTTGTAGCGAATAGTCCTTGCATTGGATATTTCATAATGAAGAGACCACTGCTACTGGATGTATATTGGGATTTTAACCCTAAACGACCAACAAGCAGTCCCTCACTACGAAAATCCGGAATATCAATATCATCATAAGCAACCTGCGCAATCGTCACATATACGTTGGTCCGAAGTGGTTTTTAGATAAATCTGATCACGGCCTCTTCGCACCAACGATGCAAAAGTGTTTCTTAACCTCACACGGCAACTAAGTCTCATAGACTTTTCACATCTCCAACTTTCAACTTGCTATCCTTCAGGCCAAGAAGGAAGCTCGATAGATTAGAGTAATACTCTGCACTATACAAATCATCATCCTTAACATAAACGATAATCAAGCCTACACAGAAGGCTACGCACTAAGTGTACGATTAAATAGTTCCCACATCAAGTCGAGAAACTAAAATTTGGCAAAATTGGATAGTCGGTTATTTAACTATCAAAGCAAACAAACAAATATTTAGCACCATAACAATCACTAGGCCCTTTTAACTAATATTTTATTAATTAAATCACTTGCCAAATATTTACTTTAATTTATCTTTAAAAAGATATAATTTCAACCATTTCACTTCATATTGGAAAACATTTGCATACTTATTTAATAATAAGTAATTCACAAATCTATTTATTTTCAACACTTGGAAAATATTCAATATACTTAAATCACGATTAAATATATATTTTATTCTATAAGGAAACCGTTCTCTTAAACATCTTTTATTTGGGTCAAACGAATGTTGCGCAAAACATCGTTACGACAACCCAAAATCACTAGTATAGGGATTCGAAAATAAGATAGGTATATAAATCCCATACTATATAAAAACATTTCATTTCGAAAATCATTTACTATAACAACAATGTTATGGTCCATCATATCCTTATTTCTCGAAAACGTCTATTTCAACAATGAATGTTGAAATCTATGGTTTCGATCCTTGACACTTTTTAAAACATCTTTAAACCATTTTATTCCATTTAAAATATCACTTCCCAAAACATTTATTTAATATATTATTCACTATCCAAAATCGTGAATATAAATCGTTTACCAAATCCAATACTTCTACGCATTTTATTTAAAGGATAATCCACTGTTCAAAATCGTGGATATAATACCTATAATAAACTTCTATATTTAAATTATCAAAATAAATTGATTTCAGATTTATAAAACAATGTTTATAAATTCCATTTCTATCTATAAAAACTTCGATTTATAAAATCCCTTTATTTACCAATTCTATATATATCTTACTTATATTCCAAAGTCCAATTTATAAGTTAATTACTTATAATCCATTTATTTACAAAACCATTCATTTTATAACTTCACAATTATAATTATATTTACTTATAAAAATCCATTTATAACTTCATTTTAAACACTTATAAAATCGTTTTATAATTCCATGATTTCGATTTATGAAAATTCAATTTTATAAATCTTATATATAAACCTTTTATAACAAATCAAAAATCCTAATTTACACTATTTCACAAAATAGTTATCTTCCTATTTCAAAAATCATATTCTTAGTATATTTCCCAAAAATCATAATTTTTATAACATAAAAATTATCAAATTTATTTTTTCAAAATAAATCAATTCTCAACGATTCAAAAATTCAATAAAACATTTATTTTCAAAATCACTTTTAAAATTCTTTTAAATTTGAAATCGTTACTTTAACATTTTTTCAAAATTCCAAAATAGGCCCAATGCTGCGACAGCACCAAATACAACAATCACGACATCCAAAACATCCCATATCATATGATAAGAGAATATGTAACAATATCTGTAAATAAATCAATACTGCTGAGGAATCCAGTTGGATCCCTCCAACCTATCACCTGCAATAAATACACATATTAGAATATATGTACAATATCCGCTTCAAGGCAGACTCACGTACAAAGGATCATCCGCTCATACACGGAAACATATAGTGTTATCTGCTCCACTAGGCAGGAGTAAATACAAATACCAATCAATATATCATATATCATCCAAACAATCATCAATCATCATAAATAATATTTGTTCTCACTTATATAAAAATATCAGTGAGTCGGAAAGAGTGAGTTGTACTCACATTGCTTGCAATAGTGGTTTCAGTGTTTTATTTCGAATAAAATTAAACAACCGTTTAATTTTACCCAAAATTCACACTAGCTCCAATCAACTCCAAACTAGCTCCATCGCGTAGTGTTCATCCATATGAACCCAACGCAATTCGTTTCTTGCGAAAGGGACTCGTATCAAAAAGTTATAGCTTTTAGAAGTTTGAACGAATTTATATTATATAATTATTATCAATTTCTATTTTATATTTTTAACCTTCTTTTATTTGTGTCGCTCATTTTTGATCAAGCATATCCAGCCGATCACATATCTTCTTCCCAGGCATAATCACGTACGCAAAACCCATCGAACACATGACAAAAATTTGATGGCCACCCTCTACCGACGACGAGAAGTTGATCAACTGCCAACGTGCGACACGTCTCTCCAGCGTGGACCACCGAGCTAAGTGTATCTCCACCATGTGCCGCCAACAACAAGAAATCATCCCTTATATGTGCGCCGTTCAACCTTGATTTGCCGTCAATCTGTCGCTTTAAATTTGATTGTATCCGTTGGATTGAACGACCTCGTTGTGCTCTTCGATGTTGTAGTTGGAAGTTTTCGACGATTGTTGGTGGATTGGAAGAAATCGAAGAAGAAGGAGGAGAATTTCTGGCGATGGAAATTATTAGTGGCGGCTAGCCCTAGCTAGGGTTTCTAAGTGAAAAATGAAATTTATAATGTCATTTCATAGAAAATTTGACGACACAATTCATCCCGAAAATTTTCGAACTCGAAATGAAGCGTGTCGTCTGGCGTTTATAATGTTTTATCCCTATTCCAAACGCAAAGGAATATATATATCGGGAGTCAATTCGATCGTATTTGGAAGATAGGTTTTCGAATTGAATTATTTAAATTTAAAATTTACTTAAACAAATTTCTACACGTTTTTGCTTGCCCTGGACAAACCGTAAATCCAATTGACACGAAATTTAAAATCCTACAATAATATAAAATTACGGTTCCGATGAAACTAGTTCGTCAAAATCCGAGACTATTTGAAAAATGGCTATTTTTATACGTCAATTAAATATTAAAATATTTAACTTTTTACAAATTAACTTTTAATTCGATTTTAAAAGTTCTCTAACATCATTCTAATTCAAATAAGGTCTAATATCACTTTACAAATCATTTTATTCACATTTAAATTCAAGTTTCAAACTATTTCAGCAATTTCAAATATTCAATTAACAATTTAATTATCCAATTAAATCTAGATATTTGCAATAAAAGTTATTCGACTTATAAAATTTACTTTTGAATATTTAAAATCAATTACATATACGAATTTCAAATGACAGAAATTATGGATCGTTACAACCATAAGACGCTCTATCTACTCAGCCAAAGCAGAAATAACGCCGCCCTACAGAATAGGTAAGAAGTGCTAAGAAGAAGATAGTGTGTTGAAAGAAGGCACAAACATGGAAGGCGTGTCAGTAGAAGATACATAAAGGGGAGGAGGTATAGAACCACCTATGGATAACCCACTCTCATTTTCGCCCGCATGGCCACTACCCTTCATTTTCTTGTTTGGCTTCTTGACCTTGAACGCTTCTAGTAAGTCAGATATTGTACCAATATAATTCAACCAATTATGTTAAATACATATCTAACAATAAATAATAGAAATAACTAGAAGAAGACCGATCTTCACTTAAACACATATGAAAATGAGAGTACAATACATATACAACATGGTGCAAAAGCGACAAAAACATAAAAGAACATTGACTATGAGAAGTGGTCTGCTGTCTTAAGAAATAGTACTTGCATCGCAAATATTCTACTAAAACATTAGAACTTTTGTGAGTATCCTTATCAAGATTAAGCACATTGACTCTATGTACAAAAAACGAATCTTGCTCCATGTTGGAGAAGTTAGGATGCTTAACCAAAAAAGGTAAGAGGGAGAGAAAGCATGCAAGTCAATGTAGTTAAAAAACTGAAATGATGAAAAAAATACTGGGAAATATAAAGGGCAAGATAAAGCCGTTTGATTTGAAATGTTGAACAATTGATCCTCCCATCTTTGAGTCTTGTGAGAAGAAACTGAGAAGATGGATTTCAAAGCATGAACATAGTGGAACACAGTTTGCAGTAGCCTTTTCGTGATTTGAGTATAAGAACAATAATTCTCGACAAGTAGGGCAGCTGAGTGCTTAGCATACAAAATGAAAATGGATTTGAGCAGATAATAAAACATATAAGACAATTGGATTGGGAAAAAGTTAAAGGAGTTAACCACTCCTTAATGATGGATAGAGTGGAAGATAGAACTCATTTCGAATATGTTTATATGCTATAGAAACAAATCCTTCTGAGGGTATATGGATGTGACCAGAAGGGGTAGCAATTCTAAACACATAGTCCCTAAACCCAACATGATTTAGAATCCCCTTTTCTTGGCTTTCTTCAAGATAGTCGAAGTCAATTTGATGAGTGGGGTTGATCTCCAATCAGAAGGACTCGGAAGATCGTCAGTGGGCATGAATAACTAAAGGAGAATATGAATATAATGGGAGAATGGTTTTGGGAAATTTAACAAAAATAAAAATAAAATTTTATGTATAATAATGTACATATAATATAATAATAAATCATTATCGACAATCAATCGAATCAACATAACTCACGAATGAATAAAAACAATGTCACCTTAAGACTGAACTAATAGATCGACCCATATAGAAATTTTACCAAATGCATTAAAGGCATTAACATGCGTGCCAAATAAATTAAAAGGTAAGGAAAGGTACAAATGAAGACATAAAAAGAAAATAAAGATAGTAAAGAAAAATTCAATTTATAATTTGGGAAGGGTTATGAACTAGAATGAGAAAGTATTGTGGAGGAAGAAAAACCACAACAAATTGATATTATAACTTTTTAGCAAGTAAAAAGGGAAATGAGAAGGGGGAGATAAACTTTAATAGTTTTTGGTGAGAAAATCCCAGCCCAAAAACTTTAATGGAACGGTAATCAATGGCCGTTAGATTTTAATAAGGACGGCCCTAAATACATAAAGAATATGAAGGAATCATTGGAATTTAAAAAGATTCAAATGCAACGGTCAGCAACATTCATAAAGAGACACATGCAAAAACCATTAAATGCAAAGTAATTGACTAGATGACTAAGAAAACTGGGTATGAATATGACAATTTGCACTAATATACATTAGCATAGACTTGGGGACGACTGTTGCACCCATTTTTGTTCTATGAACATGTGTGATATAGACCTATATTTCAAGCATATGAAGACTGCACAATTTGAAGGTAAGGGCAAGACAGGCCATGACTTCATCAAAAGGAACTACGCAAAGGACATATTAACTGCAATAGATTATTTCCAAAGCAACTAGATGGATTCACAGCCCATACACAATCAGTGTTGTGGCAAAGAAATCTATGTCAAAAGGCATAGCCATAATTAAGCCAAGTCAAAAACAAACCGCACAACCTTCATAAATAAATTGTGTTAATGTTGTGAAAGAAAATGGTAGTAGGGGAATTAGGAGACCACCCCTTTAGAAACAACAAAACTGAGTAACGCACATAAGCAAAGATAAAGCCAAAGGAGACCTCTACCAAAAGAACATAAATAACCGCTCTACTATCTTCCTAAAATCTACACTGCCATTTCCTTAAAACCTACTATGATACTTACCTAAAATCTACGCCAACACCTTACTAGAATCTACATCATGACACCTTCTTAGGATTTATACACCAGAACTAAGGAACAACACTAACACTCAAAGGGCCGCGTCATCACATTTAATAAGAACTGCACCGACTCTTTAAAAAGCAGATTTTATTCAGCTCCAAGCCAAGCCCATGCTGCCACACTCTACACCAACTGCGACACCATAAACTAGTATAGCATAGCTTTCAGGGAAAACTCAAGGGTTAATCTCAAATACACCAAAACTCAAATATTCCACCTAGGTTCCAAATTCTAAATTCCAGCCTTTAGCCAAATCTTCCTAATTAATAGAATAGGCCTTACCTTCAACCACGTTAGCACTCCATGCAAAAATTGACAAGCCATGGGAAGAATGACACATGGAAGGATCTGACGGTGGAGAAGAAATGTTGGATTAGGGAATTAGTCATCTTTGTGATATCATGGTACCATAAATAGTAGGGAACTATAGCGAAGAAATGGACTTTTTGGGGATACTATCTAAATTTTATAATAAGTATATTCATACTCTTTGCCATTAAAAGTTTGTACCGCAAGAAAAATATAAAAAAAGGTAAAGGCAACATCACAAATTGTGGAAACGGAATATATTTTAGAGATATCGAATCTTAAACTTCAATACAATTTGGACCTAATGCATAATAAAAAAAGTGTTTGAGAACTTCTTTTACATGATAATGAATGTGAAAAGGAAAACCAATGATGATCCCAAATCAAGGCACGACCGTGTACTATTACAATTGATTTGAGCTTAAGCTTTACCACGAACATCTAAATTTCAAACACTTTTCTTGTTATCATTGGAAATATATGTCATTAAAAACCATTAGAGTTGGTCAAAATTAGAAGTTCTCGCATGAAATTTCTACGAATACGAGACGTTGTTTTGGTATGAAGTAACTTTGGTTATTTGGTATGAAGAGTAACTATTGTCATGTATTTCTCAAGACTCTTTTCTTGATAGTAATTAAGGAGCTATTGCATAAAAGATTTGGACGTCCATAACAAAATATAGTTTATTATACATAGATTTATGCTCGACAACTGTTAATACTAATTGTTTGGAGCAACAAAAAAAGATGCATCAAAATTGTTATGTAAGCATGATCGCTTTGTCTTTTCACTTCTACATAATATTCATGGTATATTAATGTATATTCATTTAATTTAATAGGTTAATAATAATGGAATCGTAAACATTTGTTACAAAAAAATTACATTCGTTCCTAGGATGAAATATAGAAATGTTCAATCATGTATGTAAACAACTTTAAATTTCATAAAATAGAGTTTGGAGCACATAAAACTACTAACAATAGTAGGTTATGTGTTAAAGGCAGAAAGGATGAAATGTTACAAGAAATGATTGAACTTTCTTACTTGGTAGTACCAAAGGTAAAAAAAAGTTGCCCAATACGGGTGGTTTAATACTAGGGAAGATGTTGGAGTGTAGAGTATAGATAAAGTATCCACTTAGTAATATAAGCCACAAAATAAGATGTCATGGTTATGATCCTTTTGTTGGCGATGCAATCAGCACATGTTTATTGTATTTTGTCTTGCTATGAAAAATAGTAAGTCAGAATAGTGAGTTGTCATTAAAACAAAATCCTTATATCGTTCATCTTAAACATGATAAAATAACAATTAACCTTGCCAAAGTGATTAACACTGCAAAGTACTACCATAAATCGTGGAAGGAACCGAGGATATATAACCTATTACAAATTTAATATTTGATGGAGGCGAACTAAAAAAGATGATGTTAAAGTCAAAATTGATGAAGATGAGAATGAGGATGAGTATGAAGATGAAGATAATAGTTTAAATAATGAGACCCATAATGATAATGTAGATTGGTAGCATGTTATATTTATGTCAATTGATTTGTTTACTCACATATCTGGAGTTGCTAATAAACTTCCACGAAATTAGCTAGTTTCATATACTTTGGTTAACTGGGTTTTTAACCCGGCTGAATTCAAAAGGAGTTAGAACATTAAAATTATGCCAGAATGACTCAAATTTTGACTGGAAGGCCTAAAAGAGCATCATTGAAGTCTTCAGAAAGTATAGGCTGAAAATAGCCTAACTTCTCGGATTGGCACCGATTCGATCCAATTACGTCAGTACCGATCCTAATTATTGTTCTTTGGTCCTTCAATTCTCTTGCATCATGACCCGATGCCTCCACTTAGTTCATCCAGCAAGTTAGTAGCAATCCAGGCAACCTAGTTCGATAAACAGAGGTTCATCCGATTCAGACTATAGTTTATTCAAACCCATAGGTGAATTATCATCAAAATAAGTCAACAAACTATGAAATCACATAGAGAGCATCAAAATGAAGTAAGGAAGAAAGCCAAGTGGTCGAAGCATTGAAAATACTTAACTATTTGGATCGGTACCGATTCGATCCAATTGGATCGATACAGATCCAAATAATTAGCTCCTATGACTCAAAACATTCTGGGCGCTTTCTTCATAAAATGTGCAGGCTTTTGACAAAGCGACTCTGGCCCAAATGCTCTCCAACTCTTATAAATACCATCTCATCTACAACAGAAATGGGATCTGATCTGATCTCATGTCATCTCATCTAAACTAACGTCATCAACTCTGCCATTATTTCCTCACTCTTCTTCTCCCACACAACAACCATTAAGGGTAACCAAGATCCTTCTAGTTGTCTCTAAAAATGAGAGCTTGATCTAACTTAGAAAAGAAGAAACATATTATAATCAAAAATCCTTTGTAACAGTAGTAGATCAGTAAAAGCTGTAAAGTGGACGTAGGCTTCATTAACAACCAAACCACTATAAAAATCTCCTTGTCTCTTTACTATTTCTACTCTTTTTAAATTTATTTTCTATATTGTTTGCTCTGAGAAACAGGGCTGGTGTTTTCACACTCAATCCACGGCGTTGATCTATTTTTTGGATTAACATTTTGGTGCATTCATAGAGAACTCAGTGAACTCAGGCATATATTTAGCTTTTCTCTTTGGATCCACCAGATCCGAAAACTAGATCGTTAAATTAGCTTTAGGAAGTTTGAAGTTTACCGTTGAAGATTAGTGGCAGGGAGAAAGAGAACTGCCTCCAAAAAACGAGCAACTCCGTTCACCTTGGAATATGGTTCAAAAGCAATGATCCCAGTCGAACTAAAAGTCCCTTCTCATCGAAGACAAAACTTCAATCAAAGGAAAAACGAGCAGCTCCTGCTCAAGTTGCTCGATATGGTCGATGAGAAGGGGGAAGATGCCAAGTTAAGGACTGTCGCTCTCTAGAAAAGGGTCGCACGACATTTCAACTCCAAGGTCTGTAATTGTACTTTCAAAGTAGGAGGATTTATCCTCAAATGGGTCTACCTTGTACCAGGAGCATTCAAACCAAACTGGGAAGGACCTTACCTGATCAGCTAGATGCTAAGGGATAACATGTTCAAGCCAACAACCGTGATGGAACCTAAATTCCCCATGCTTAGTACAATGAATCGCTACATCATTACTTTATCTAGGACTATCTTATGTATTTCCTATTTTCACAAATAGGCCATTCCAGGATATCAGAGGCATTGTAAATAGGTAAAAATTGCGCAACTTTTATTTTAGTTAATGAAATTGCTTTTCTTTCTGAACCAATAAAACTATGTTCACATAAGTAACCTGTTGATTTGATGGGGTCAAATCGACTCAAAACCATTCGATCGCTACGTGATATAGTGGAACCACACTCAAGTATGCTGCATTTACCCGCTAAGTGGATGGAAGCAAATTTAATCAAACAGCTGATCGACAGAACTCGATCCCTGCCATCTAAGAACCAGTGTTGTTCCCGTGACACTGAGAAGGCCCGAATCAAAGCCCCGCATTTCGTAAGCCACGTACTCTCAAACTGTTTGATTGATGGAACTCGATCCATGCCTTCTAGGAATCGGTCTTGAACAGACGACACCGGGAGGGCCTGAATCAAAGCTGCACATTTTGTAAGCCGCGTGCTGATTCTTGGATTATGGAATCACGTCTAAGCGAACACAATTGCATAAGTCATGCACTACTTCATGGTTCGCAAAACTATGACCGAAAAAGCCTCGATCTCACCATGCACATTCTGTAAGCCGCCCACCACTACTTGTATTAGAAAAATTGCATCTAAAGATGAGGAGCGCTCACATTAAAAAAAGCCACGTGTCGCCTTCAAAGCTAAGCAAATAACACTCCAAGAAGCAATATGTGTGCATAATAGCCTGAACGTTAGCATTGCAACGAAACAACTTAACAGTATTTCAAGTAATCGGTGTTTCTCTAGCATCACCAGTCACTTAGTGAAATTCTTAAGTGTGTAAATCATTTGCTGTAAGGCCGCTAAAGAGCTTCATGATTTCTCATGTCAGAAATCAAAATGGGATATCTAAAATAAGGACCATAAATCCATAAGTTCACAAAGGCAGGAGTTGCAGTATAAACCCGACTATGGGCATCCAGAAGACCACCCAGCCTCGTATTAACTGTTCGGAGTAAATGGTCCAATGGACTGGAGGGCGCACACACAACACTCATTCCAAATAGCAAATACTTCACAGTTCTGTTATCCTAAACAAAGAAATTTGGCAGTAATTACAGGACTAAGTAAAACAGCATAGGAAAAATATCAATGACTACTTACATTTATAGAATCATGTTGAATAAAAAACAGTTGTATATAAAAGTCAACGTGCATGAAATATAGATAAGTAGACAAGTGAAATTACAATCAAAATTTCCACAATTTTACCACTTATAACATTTTTCATGTACAGCAATAAACAACGGGGGTCGTACCCACACATATTAGCCAAGAAAAGGAAAATACAGACACCACTGTTGACAACAATAAGAAATGTTATATGTAGCCTCTACACTTGTACAAAAAGCAACCAAAAACCAAAGTTCCACTTTATAGATACATGGACAGATCATGGCTTCTTATCACTACCTCCTATGCCGCCATTCCTGCCTCTGATCGACAACTTCTCGGGCTTCTCCAAATCCCCTCCCGAAGTGACCTCGATGTCTAAAACATTTCCATTGGCAGACACTCCTTTGCCTTTGTGTTTGCAGGATTTATAAGAACCTTTCAACGACTTTTTTTCTCTTCAACCTTCTCTTTCTTTACTGCTGCCATCTACTACTCAGTCTCCACTTTGTCTCGCTGGTAAGCTTGATACGCCTGCTCCCGTGTGTTAGTAGCTGCCAAGCCCTCCTCTTGAGATATAGATGGGTCATTCAAACCATGCAGCACTGCAATTTGCTGGAGGTGTAGACCATGCTCCGAGCCGGGTGTGTAAACGACAGTTGATGCGGTAGAATAGTCGTAGATTCTGCACCGTGGGGTGGAGATAGCTCGATAGGAAGAGAGGGCTAATCTATAATATCATAATAAAGGGAAGTTATATCGGCAATTTCATCCGGCTTAAACTAAAAATCTTCGAACATGAGAGAGGTAAGAAAATTACCTGCTACAGCGATCTATTCATGCATCATGACTTCGAAGCCCACGCTATTGCCCTCTTTTGATGGCTGCATAATCACATAAATAGTAGGAACGACCAAAGAAGCACCACCTACCATAATAGGAACGATCCCCTCATCAGCATAGGGATATGAACATGACTCACGAAGACCTGAAGGAAACTACTCAAATATAGCCTTGGTAGTGGTCGTTGCAATAATAGCTTCTTGCTCCCTCTCCAATCTCAAAATCTCCTAGACTTCCCCTAAAGGTTGATAGGACTCTTCGTTCAGATATGCTTGAAGCTCCTCTTTAATATAACTACCATCTATGTCTTGAAAATCGGGCTGGAACCTCTTCCCAGACTACGACAAGTATAAGAAGGAACAAGAGACTCAAGTAACTGAGACTCCCCTAATGTATCACAGAATTGACGTAGAAGCCCAAAATCGTAGCATCTAATCCCTTAATCTTCTTTGTGAAGGTATCTTGAAGCTCTAAAAGTTGGCATTCGTGTTGGCCTTCTCTACTGCCAGCTATTTCTTCTCAGCATCCAAATTCGAGACTTGTTCGCGAAGTGAGGCAATCTTTTGAGCCTGCTTGGCTATGGCTTTCTTCTGCTTCTCAGCCTTCGCCTTGCTTACCTTTGGTTGTTCTTTTAATGCTGCCTCATTTATATGCCACTTCTTTATCTCATCTCCAAATATGATTATGGCTCGATCAGTGGATTCTTTTAGCTCCTTAAGCAAAGAAGCACTTTTACTCTCCCCCTTGAGGGCCTCCATCTCTCTCTTTCTTTAGCCACTTGTTCTCCACATCGTAATCTATGAGTTGTGTTTCATACACATCCTTTTTGAACTCAAATGAGAGGATTTCTTGATTATTGTTCTGGTAAATAATAGACAGCTATATGCATAATTTTTCCTATCCTTCAACTTGCTTCAAACCGCTCTAAATTGCTTTGAAATGGAGTGAATAAGATTCAGCGTGACCTGACTTCAGATTGGGCTTATCAACCTTTAAGAACAGATTAGGAAATGAAACTTGTAGATGTGGAGGACTAGCAGAAAGAATATAAGGCGCACGTCTAGAAATCTAGGGACTGGTAGTCATGATAATATGGGTGGAAGAGGTCATGACACTAGAAGTTGGGACATTTATCACAATGGAAGCAGAAGGCTGTGAAGCAGATTCAAATTATTGATATCTTTCTGGCCTCTTCGATGGATCTCCCCAGTTGGTCGGGCTCTTCCTCTTTTCGTAGCCATCTCTACTATCTCTTCCTTGATCTCTTTCGACACGCAGACACCGTTCCACCTCTCTCCCTTCCCCTTTTCCTCTCCTCGTCAGTCTCTTGGGGAGTATAGTACCTTGAAGAGTGTCTCTATGTACGCTGAGACTCCAAAACTTGATCATGATCGTTGTAAAGATCACGAGAAATGATTCCTACAGCAAGCGATAAAATGGCTTTAGGAAAAGGCATTTGATTGACTAAAACGTCTTAAAGAAAAATAATATAAAGCGTATGATCCTTGTGAAGTGTGTGTTGCATTTAATGACCCTAGCATAATGCACAAACTGGATCGGTCACCAACTAATGCCGAAACATTGCTCCCTACAGGGGTGATCTGCGTAGACTAGGAAGGCAGCCCTTCTGAAGTAAAGTCATCCATCATCTCGTCCATATTCACAAAAATGTTACTTGTATCTCCTAAATCAACGTCAACATCTTCCGGCAGGGAGTTAGGCACATGCTCAGTCTTGGGAGAAGCTTTGATAGGCACTTTCAAAGAAGATGAGGGTGCATGACCGGGGCTTAATTCTATGGCCTTGTCGCCTAATTTGATGTCACCCTCATCAGCGTCCTTATATATTTCTTCCTCATTTAGAAGATGTCCTTATCGATTTCTCCTTCTTCCATCTATTCAATAAGCGGAGCCTTTCCTTTATATTGAATAAATTCTTCCTCTTTCTCTTATAGAATTAAGGGCATTTTGGGTGGACTGTCGTCCCCGATTTGAATACAACCTCCTCACGGGTCTCCTCTAACACATCGGAGGAGCTACTTTCCTCTTTATTATCATCATCCTTACCAGAGCCATGAGAAGAGGAAACAGAACGGGTTTGGGCTATAGAATGGGAAGGAGCACTAACAAATCCGACGGATCTCCATGGGTGTAAAATCCCATATCGGCAAAGGTTCTCATCCGTGAGCAAAAATCTAATCGTGCGTGCATGAGTATCGATTGCTTTCAAGGTGCCAAGAACGGTGTTGAGTGTTGCATCCTTCTTAATGTTCAGTAGAACTACAAGGAACATATGATCATTTAGAAAACTTATAGCAATTAAAGTAAACTCTGAACATGATGAAGGAGACTTACCCCCTGTTGTCTATAAATAGGTAAATCCTTCTGGACACTTAGATAAAAAGAAATGATTTAGATAAAAAGAAATGATTCTTAAATGGAGGAACTTTGCTGGGAAGATCCAGTATAAGCTTTCGGCTCTGCTGCGCTTCAATATAAGCAAGCGATGGATTAACATCTCTCTTTTTGAACAATGGGAGATACCGCAGCTCATCGAAGCATGGGGCACTATTAAGAGTCCGCTGAATAGAACGTACAAGCATGTCAACATGGCATATCCATTCAGAAGAATCTAGAATGGGTCTAACCCCATATTCGTAAGGGTTGTCATCAAGAAGTGGTTGAACGAAGGCACTGCTCTGTATATGCACATATATCGATGACAGATCACATATTCAGGAGGCGGTCTATAGCCAAACTCTTGTAACGATCTCGGATTTAAACTATATTTTAATTGATAACTAAATTTATTTTTGAATAAAAATATGTGCAATTAATTGGAAATTGATATAAAATACATTAGCAAATAAGTATTAAACTAAAAATAGAATTTAAATTGAAAATAGAAAAATAAACATATTAGAATACATAGATATAATATATTTAAGTATAAGTATAAAGGTGTGTTGTACATAAGTTAAAAACTAGAGAGAAAAGAAAAGTATTGAAAAAGAATGAAACAAAGCAAACAAAGTCAGTATAAAATTTAAAACAAGTAAATATGTATGGAATATTTCAAAACAACAATATACAAAGTCAGTATAAATTCGAACCTAACGATTTGCGAATTCGAATACCTATCTTGAATCCTTACTGAAAAATAAGATTTTTAAACCAAAAATTGTAATTTTTTTCATTGAGTATATCAATAGCAAACTGTGGATGAACTAAAAATACACTTTTACCAATCTCTGTTAGTTCAACCAATTTTAACCGTTGAAATTTGTTGAGGAGTTAGTTTGATCACTTTCGAATCTAGGAAAAATACTGAATTTTTTTTCTAATGTAAGGATTTTGGGGACGAGAAAGATTTAGGGTTTTATCCCTATGTTTTTGTCGATCGATTCTCGAGGCAATGGTGCAATCTATATCGCATCGGACGTGATAGGGTTGATCGGTAGCGATGAGTGGTCGATAGGGGAAGCTCGTGGCGAAGGCGCGGGGGTTCTATTACTGTATAGCGGCGGTACGAGGTGGTCTCAGGGTTGAGGGTGTTTCCAGTTCGTGGTTTCCAGTTTTGAATGGGTGACTCAATTTCGTTTTCGAGGTGACTAGGTGGTTTGGATGATCGTGGTGGGATGCGAGGGTGGTTTGTGACTTGCGGTGATCATCGGTGATGATCGATGTCGTCGATCGCGACTGTGCAGGTGCACAGGCAAGTGGAGTTGAGCCTGTGAGGTTTTAAGTGTCTGGTTTTGATTGTCTCGGGCTGTTTTGTCTGCATCACTCATTTTCCAGGTTTATCAGTTTTAAAACTAACTTTAGCAAAGAAAATATGTGGAAGCAAGAGGGAGATTCGTGGAAGATGGAGTGGTAACTTGAGTGTATACTCGAGTGCAATTGAGATTTTCTCGGGTTTAGTACTTAAGTGCTTACCCTTGTTAAATTTTTAAGTTAATCATCTTAAACCATTTTAAATATGAATAAATTAATTAATGTTTGTAAATTTTGAGTTAAGAAATTAATATGAAATTGGGAACCACAGATTAGACTTTAATTAATTAATGAATTTTATGGGCTAATCAAACTTATAATTAATAACGGTTAATGTAAGTTAATTATTTAGAAAAGTAATCAAATAAATGTTAATTAAGGTCATTAACTAGATTATAATTGCGTATCAAGCATGTTTGACTATCATAAGAAGAAATCTCCTCCAATTCTGCGTTTGCATTGTGTGTGTGGCGGGAGGTCTTATGGTAGTTTCATTTCTAAAAGCATTGTGAATTGACTTTAAAATCTTTTGTTGATTGTTTAAAAGACAACTGTTTTCTTTTTGTTGCTCACACCAGTCCCATGACTGATCCGGAGTTTATTGTTCCTTTCCTAAACTCTGGGTGCTCAAAATTTCCTACACGAACAGTCTAGAGTTGGGTTTTTCAGATAGTTAGGTTCAGTGAATTATCTGGAGTTAGTTCAGTCTTTGGATGTGGACGAGACTTGCTTATCTTTGCGTATCGTAATGTTGGATCGAGCTGCTGCTGCTGGAGTTCTCTTTTGAAAACTATCTTAGAGTTATATTGTTCCGCTGCTAGATGTTATCTATTTTTCTTTTCCGCTGCTATGTTATTGTATCATATCTCTGATGTATATTTATATCTATTGGATCATCTGTTGTATCAGATATTGCATCAAAGCTGTATATCAATATATTATTCTTTTATTCCGCTGTGTTATTTACTTAATGTTGTTATAAGCTCCGGCGAATCGGATTTGAACGGTCGAATCTATGGCATTCTAATACGATTTGAAGTATGGATGTCGATTTTCGAGCGCGAAAAATTCGAGTCGTTACATTTGGTATCAGAGCTAAGGTTGAAACTTTAGCTGAGGAGTGTAACACGTTAAGTAGCTCATTCGAGATAGGGTGAAGTATACCCTAGAATGAGTATATCCATAAGATATCTGTTTGAAAGCCTCAGTAAATTTTCTTGCTATCCGCTGATAGTGAGTATGAGTGCAGGAAGAGGACGAGATAGGGGACATGGGAATACGACTATAATTGGTCAATACCCGGCAACAGGGGAAATAACTTTCGTGTTTCCAAACTCTTTTGATTTGCTTCGTAACAACTCCAGAAAGAAGTTTTGGAACGGTGATGACCTACGAATCGTTGTAGAAAATCCTTACTTCGTAGTTCATCGATTTCTTATCAGATTTTCGATTTAAACTTTAACGGATATGAATTTGAAAGTCGAGATTGAAAATTTAAAATAGAATGGAAATTTTAAATTGAGTTAAATTTGTTAATAGAATATGAAGCTAAATTTGAATTGTATCAATAAAACGATTTCGTTTAAAACCAAATTTGAATTTTTGTAATTCTATTGAAATTTCTCGGGTTGATCGAAGTCCGAGGCGGGACAAATTGGTATATATTTTGAGGTATTCCGATTTGAGTTTGGAATCCATATCTAGTATTTGGAAGTTGTGGAAAATGAAAATCCATTTATCTATCTTTGTTGTTTTCGTGCCTGCAAATTTTGAGGACGAAATTCTTTTAAGGGGGGAAGTCTGTAACGATCTCGGATTTAGACTATATTTTAATTGATAACTAAATTTATTTTTGAATAAAAATATGTGCAATTAATTGGAAATTGATATAAAATACATTAGCAAATAAGTATTAAACTAAAAATAGAATTTAAATTGTAAAATAGAAAAATAAAAATATTAGAATACATAGATATAATATATTTAAGTATAAGTATAAAGGTGTATTATACATAAGTTAAAAACTAGAGAGAAAAGAAAAGTATTGCAAGAGAATGAAACAAAGCGAACAAAGTTAGTATAAAATTTAAAACAAGTAAATATGTATAGAATATTTCAAAACAATAATATACATTAAGTTTGAAAGCAACTTGGCAAAAAAATAAAATAAACAATCCACCACAAAATCTTCTCAACACAACACATTTTCATCATTTCAGCCGAGCTAAAAGATGTAGGCAAGCATAAACAAAGGGAAAATAAAAATATAAACAAACTAGGCAAAACAAATAAATATAAAGTACAAGCAAGACACCTCTAACATACCTCTAGCCTATCAAAGCATCTTCAGCCTACAAACCCATTTTAATACCCTGTAAAAACATGATGATATCAGCCATGCTTATTGTATAAATTAATATGCCCTGTACAACTCAGTTTTATTCATCAAACTCTCAACCTAA
This sequence comes from Allium cepa, assembly GCA_030765085.1. Taxonomy (NCBI): domain Eukaryota; kingdom Viridiplantae; phylum Streptophyta; class Magnoliopsida; order Asparagales; family Amaryllidaceae; genus Allium; species Allium cepa. Next base: position 290,916,091 of record CM060941.1, on the reverse strand, counting down.
TACACCAGAGAGAAAGAAAAAAATAAATAAATAAGAAACATTAGTCAATAACAAAAGCAAAACAAATTCATTTTCAATATCAAAGGAAAGTTTCAAGCCTGAAGCAGTAAATCAAATACAAGTTCAATAATATCAAAGCCCAGATCAAAATGAAAATTTAATTCCAGATTTTGGAACTTTTTCCAGGCTTTTGCTACCTCTGTTTCAACAGTTTCAGGTGAGAAAATCTTCTTTTTAAACTAGACTTCTTTGATTCTTTTATCTGTGAGTAACCTCACTTTTGTTACTTTAAAGCCAAATTTTGTTGCATGCTAGTGTTGCTGAACTAATTTTGTATTGGGTGAATCTGCTGTGTGTATAGATGTATGATGTATGTATGTTATTTCCAACAGAAGCTACTCTGCTATAGTTCCAGTTGTCTGTGTGAGTAAACATCTGAATTTAAATCTTAAGTAGGTTAAAGTGGTTGCTTAAAAAAATTGTTGTGATAATGATGCTTGTTGTGGTATTACTACATGCATATATATATATATATATATATATATATATGAATGTGTTAATATGTGAGCAGGTTAGTTTCTTTCTGTTTTTGAAACTACAGGGTATAAAACAACAAAGAAAATTCAAATTCTTCTTTTCTAATCAATATTAGGCTTTAGTTTCAAAACAAAATAAATGTGTTTAAGTATGAATTGTAATATAAAAATAGTTTCATGAAGAGTAAACATATACAGGATGAACAACTCAAGTTCTACAGAGAAAATTTCAAAATTTAATAAAATTCGAACCTAACGGTTTCCAAATTCGAATACCTGTCTTGAATCCTTACTGAAAAATAAGATTTTTAAACCAAAAATTGTAATTTTTTCATTGAGTATATCAATAGCAAACTGTGGATGAACTATAAATACTCTTTTACCAATCTCTGTTAGTTCAACAAATTTTAACTGTTGAAATTTGTTGAGGAGTTAGTTTGATCACTTTCGAATCTAGGAAAAATACTGAAAAAAATTTCTAATGTAAGGATTTTGGGGACGAGAACGATTTAGGGTTTTATCCCTATGTTTTTGCCGATCGATTCTCGAGGCAATGGTGCAATCTATATCGCATCGGACCTGATAGGGTTGATCGGTGACGGTGAGTGGTCGATAGGGGAAGCTCGTGGCGAAGACGCGGGGTTCTGTTACTGTGTAGCGGCGGTACGAGGTGGTTTCAAGGTTGAGGCTGTTTCCAGTTCGTGGTTTCCAGTTTTGAATGGGTGACTCGATTTCGTTTTCGAGGTGACTAGGTGGTTTGGATGATCGTGGTTGGATGCGAGGGTGGTTTGTGACTTGCGGTGATCATCGGTGATGATCGATGTCGTCGATCGCGACTGTGCAGGTGCACAGGCAAGTGGAGTTGAGCCTGTGAGGTTTTAAGTGTTTGGTTTTGATTGTCTCGGGTTGTTTTGTCTGCATAACTCATTTTCCAGGTTTATAAGTTTTAAAACTAACTTTATCAAAGAAAATATGAGGAAGCAAGAGGGAGATTCGTGGAAGATGGAGTGGTAACTCGAGTGTATACTCGAGCGCAATTGAGATTTTCTCGGGTTTTGTACTTAAGTGCTTACCCTTGTTAAATTTTTAAGTTAATCATCTTAAACCATTTTAAATATGAATAAATTAATTAATGTTTGTAAATTTTGAGATAAGAAATTAATATGAAATTGAGAACCACAGATTAGACTTTAATTAATTAATGAATTTTAAGGGTTAATCAAACTTATAATTAATAACGGTTAATGTAAGTTAATTATTTAGAAAAGTAATCAAATAAATGTTAATGAAGGTCATTAACTAGATTATTTTATAATAAATTAATGTGATTGATTTTTAATTAGATTAATTAATTTAATAATAATCATTATAATAGTTTAAATGTAATTACTTATTAGGAAGTAATTAAGGAATTAATCACTTATTGTAATTAATTAAGAAAATTAATTAAATGGTAGTTAATTAAATTAAAGGTCGATTTAATTGTCAATGAATTAATTAAGGGAAATTAATAAAAGGATAATTGAATAATTTAAAGGTCAATTATTCAATAATTAAAGGTTGGTTTATTTGGTAAATGATTAAAGGACCATTAATCAAACAATTTGAAATCGATTAAAGTTAATTAATTATGATTGATGACCATTTGATTTAAATTAGTCAGAAAATTAATTGAGCTTACTTATGGATGTTTGAATTCTACTGATGTTGAATTGTTTGATACCCCTGGAATTGATGCTTTGTGATAGGTCTTGATTTGTGTTATGATCTGAAATGTAATTTATTTATCTGAGATAAATGTAATTATTATCTGTGGTATATATATCTGTGTTCTGTGAATAAAAGATGAGCGTTATGGTTTATACCGCTTATCAAATATAAGCGTTATAGTGTATACCGCTTATCAAATAAATTTCTGTATTTGATCTGTGATGATTGAATGATGTTGCACTATTGTGTTAAACCCCTAGACTACATCATACACACACAATTACGGATTTCACGAGGAAATCAGTTAATTCGCAGATTTTTGAAATAGTTTTGAATTTGAATTTTTAAATTCAAATGTTTTGGAAATGGAATCGGAATAAAAGTGTAAAGCTTTTGGAATGGAATTTCAAGTTAAAATTTATTTTTAATTTACTTGATTAAGTTTTGAAATTTAAATAATTTGATTTAAATTTGAATTCAAAATTAGGAATTGAATACTATGATTTGAAACTAGGGATTAAAGATGTTATACCAGTTATATATGGGTTAAACTATTTTAAAAGTATTGATTTAGGAATGTGAATATAATTCAAGGATTTTAACTTGTATAAATATAATTGGATTTTTCTGAAACGGAAATTGTTTGTTTTCACATAGTAAAAGCTTTCACATAAGAAATGAACGTCCAATTTGTGTTAAAAAGAATTTCAAGTTTTAAAATGAAAATGACTTCCATGTTTTGGAAACGATTTGAAATTATAAGTTAAATCTTTGATTTAAAGATTTAACGAGTTAATCCTATCGAAATGAAATTGTTTTGGAAATTTATGAATTGAACTTTATGAAATGAATCTTTTTGTTTAAAAGATTAGAAATGGTAATTTGTTTAAACCATTTGAAGAAAAGTTTTGGGTAATAAGTTGTGACTTAATTGATACCCCAATATCCATATGCTTCTTGTAAATGTGCGCTCACTATTTGGTTTAGCCGGGGAAGGACCTTTGTGTCATATAACCCATTCCGAATATGTGATATGTCGTTATGGATAGCATTTGAAGACCGGTGGTGAAGACCGGATATTTTAACGAACGGATAACTCGTCGAATGTCTTTCCATCGACTGATCCTCGGTATAGAGACTCCATATATGATGGGAAGTCCGGACGTGATTAGTGAATATCCGGATTTCAAGGACTTCTTTGGAAGTGCCTTCGGTTCTGTTCAAACCCTGAACAGACTTGTATGGATTGTGTGTATGACACTACACTTTGAGATATAAAGCAGATTTCTTCCAAATACATTTCTGTTGGTGGCGGAGAATTTATTCTCTTAGCTTAACACCCTTCTCTGAGACATACGAGCTCAGAGGTTATGTAGTTAATGGTTATCAGCGATATATTCCCAATTTTGTAATGTGACATGTTGAGTGTTGCTGTGAAATGATCATTGTTTGATCATTTGTGATATGATCATTTGTTTGATCACTTATCTTTGTGATAATTTCTATGATCATTTGTTGACCCAAAGCACAGTTTTTGTATAAAGCGTGGCTTTGTGGACGAGACTTCGTCGAGCCTCACATCCCGGAATGGTCGAAACAGGAAAGATGCAGCAAGGTTATTGGGGGTAGCGCTCCTTAGGGTATGTGCATTTCCTTCTGGAAAAGGGTGGTATCATGGTATGGAGCCCAGATACTTACTCATGTTGAACACTTTATTTATTATGGTGTGATGTTGGTTAGAGAGCTCTCGGATAAAGGTCCCAAAGGACCGGGGGATGGCATACTCGTGTCAGTAGTTACCCAGTTAGGGGTAACCCGGCCTTGTGTTGGCAGAGATCCGGTTAGGTTCTCTGGGACGTCCTTCCAGAGGCGTTCTCATGTGGCAATGGGAAGTTCCTTGGCCTGACCATTCGTTGGAAATCCAAAGAAACAATACGAAACCCTGTACGGTTTTAGCTGTAGAACCTACTAATTTACTTATGGTGGCGCCCCACTGTTTAGATGGTAGCTATAGTAGGCATACGATAATGGTATGTTGGCTAAGATTTATATTCTACTTTCGAAATGTTTTCTGCACTTTTCACTTATAGTAATAATATCAAGGAAATTGCGTATCAAGCATGTTTGACTATCATAAGAAGAAATCTCCTCCAATTCTGCGTTTGCATTGTGTGTGTGGCGGAAGGTCTTATGGTAGTTTCATTTCTAAAAGCATTGCGAATTGACTTTAAAATCTTTTGTTGATTGTTTAAAAGACAACTGTTTTCTTTTTGTTGCTCACACTAGTCCCATGACTTATCCGGAGTTTATTGTTTCTTTCCTAAACTCTGGGTGCTCAAAATTTCCTACACGAGCAGTCTAGAGTTGGGTTTTTCAGATAGTTAGGTTCAGTGAATTATCTGGAGCTAGTTCAGTTTTTGGATGTGGACGAGACTTGCTTGTCTTTGCGTATCGTAATGTTGGATCGAGCTGCTGCTGCTGGAGTTCTCTTTTGAAAACTATTTTAGAGTTATATTGTTCCGCTGCTAGATGTTATCTATTTTTCTTTTCCGCTGCTATTTTATTGTATCATATCTCTGATGTATATTTATATCTATTGGATCATCTGTTGTATCAGATATTGTATCAAAGCTGTATATCAATATATTATTCTTTTATTCCGCTGTGTTATTTACTTAATGTTGTTATAAGCTCCGGCGAATCGGATTTGAACGGTCGAATCTATGGCATTCTAATACGATTTGAAGTATGGATGTCGATTTTCGAGCGCGAAAAATTCGAGTCGTTACATTTGGTATCAGAGCTAAGGTTGAAACTTTAGCTGAGGAGTGTAACACGTTAAGTAGCTCATTCGAGATAGGGTGAAGTATACCCTAGAATGAGTATATCCCTAAGATATCTGTTTGAAAGCCTCAGTAAATTTTCTTACTATCCGCTGATAGTGAGTATGAGTGCAAGAAGAGGACGACATAGGGGACGGGGGAATACGACTATAGTTGGTCAATACCCTGCAACAGGGGAAATAACTTTCATGTTTCCAAACTCTTTTGATTTGCTTCGTAAGAACTCCAGAAAGAAGTTTTGGAATGGTGATGGCCTACGAATCGTTGTAGAAAATCCTTACTTCGTAGTTCATCGATTTCTTATCAGATTTTCGATTTAAACTTTAACGGATATGAATTTTAAAGTCGAGATTGAAAATTTAAAATAAAATGGAAATTTTAAATCGAGTTAAATTTGTTAATAGAATATGAAGCTAAATTTGAATTGTATCAATAAAACGTTTTCGTTTAAAACCAAATTTGAATTTTTGTAATTCTATTGAAATTTCTCGGGTTGATCGAAGTCCGAGGCGGGACAAATTGGTATATATTTTGAGGTATTCCGATTTGAGTTTGGAATCCATATCTAGTATTTGGAAGTTGTGGAAAATGAAAATCCATTTATCTATCTTTGTTGTTTTCGTGCCTGCGAATTTCGAGGACGAAATTCTTTTAAGGCGGAAGTCTGTAACGATCTCGGATTTAGACTATATTTTAATTGATAACTAAATTTATTTTTGAATAAAAATATGTGCAATTAATTGGAAATTAATGTAAAATACATTAGCAAATAAGTATTAAACTAAAAATAGAATTTAAATTGTAAAATAGAAAAATAAACATATTAGAATACATAGATATAATATATTTAAGTATAAGTATAAAGGTGTATTATACATAAGTTAAAAACTAGAGAGAAAAGAAAAGTATTGCAAGAGAATGAAACAAAGCAAACAAAGTCAGTATAAAATTTAAAACAAGTAAATATGTATGGAATATTTCAAAACAATAATATACATTAAGTTTGAAAGCAACTTGGCAAAAAAATAAAATAAACAATCCACCACAAAATCTTCTCAACACAACACATTTTCATCATTTCAGCCGAGCTAAAAGATGTAGGCAAGCATAAACAAAGGGAAAATAAAAATACAAACAAACTAGGCAAAACAAATAAATATAAAGTACAAGCAAGACACCTCTAACATACCTCTAGCCTATCAAAGCGTCTTCAGCCTACAAACCCATTTTAATACCCTGTACAAACATGATGATATCAGCCATCCTTATTGTATAAATTAATATGCCCTGTACAACTCAGTTTTATTCATCAAACTCTCAACCTAATATACCAGAGAGGAAAAAAAAATAAGAAACATTAGTCAATAACAAAAGCAAAACAAATTCATTTTCAATATCAAAGGAAAGTTTCAAGCCTGAAGCAGTAAATCAAATACAAGTTCAATAATATCAAAGCCCAGATCAAAATGAAAATTTAATTCCAGATTTTGGAACTTTTTCCAGGCTTTTGCTACCTCTGTTTCAACAGTTTCAGGTGAGCAAATCTTCTTTTTAAACTTGACTTCTTTGATTCTTTTATCTGTGAGTAACCTCACTTTTGTTACTTTAAAGCCAAATTTTGTTGCATGCTAGTGTTGCTGAACTAATTTTGTATTGGGTGAATCTGCTGTGTGTATAGATGTATGATGTATGTATGTTATTTCCAACAGAAGCTACTCTGTTATAGTTCCAGCTGTCTGTGTGAGTAAACATCTGAATTTAAATATTAAGTAGGTTAATGTGGTTGCTTAAAAAAAATTGCTGTGATAATGATGCTTGTTGTGGTATTACTGCATGCGTATATATATATGAATGTGTTAATATGTGAGCAGGTTAGTTTCTTTCTGTTTTTGAAACTACAGGGTATAAAACAACAAAGAAAATTCAAATTCTTCTTTTCTAATCAATATTAGGCTTTAGTTTCAAAACAAAATAAATGTGTTTAAGTATGAATTGTAATACAAAAATAGTTTCATGAAGAGTAAACATATATAGGATGAACAACTCAAGTTCTACAGAGAAAATTTCAAAATTTAATAAAATTCGAACCTAACGATTTGAAAATTTGAATACCTATCTTGAATCCATACTGAAAAATAATATTTTTAAACCAAAAATTGTAATTTTTTCATTGAGTATATCAATAGAAAACTGTGGATGAACTATAAATACTCTTTTACCAATCTCTGTTAGTTCAACAAATTTTAACTGTTGAAATTTGTTGAGGAGTTAGTTTGATCACTTTCGAATCTAGGAAAAATACTAAAAAAATTTCTAATGTAAGGATTTTGGGGACGAGAACGATTTAGGGTTTTATCCCTATGTTTTTTCCAATCGATTCTCGAGGCAATGGTGCAATCTATATCGCATCGGACCTGATAGGGTTGATCGGTGGCGGTGAGTGGTCGATAGGGGAAGCTCGTGGCGAAGGCGCGGGGTTCTGTTACTGTGTAGCGGCGGTACGAGGTGGTTTCAAGGTTGAGGGTGTTTCCAGTTTGTGGTTTCCAGTTTTGAATGGGTGACTCGATTTCGTTTTCGAGGTGACTAGGTGGTTTGGATGATCGTGGTGAGATGCGAGGGTGGTTTGTGACTTGCGGTGATCATCGGTGATGATCGATGCCGTCGATTGCGACTGTGCAGGTGCACAGGCAAGTGGAGTTGAGCCTGTGAGGTTTTAAGTGTTTGGTTTTGATTGTCTCGGGTTGTTTTGTCTGCATCACTCATTTTCCAGGTTTATAAGTTTTAAAACTAACTTTAGCAAAGAAAATATAAGGAAGCAAGAGGGAGATTCGTGGAAGATGGAGTGGTAACTCGAGTGTATACTCGAGTGCAATTGAGATTTTCTCGGGTTTAGTACTTAAGTGTTTACCCTTGTTAAATTTTTAAGTTAATCATCTTAAACCATTTTAAATATGAATAAATTAATTAATGTTTGTAAATTTTGAGTTAAGAAATTAATATGAAATTGAGAACCATATATTAGACTTTAATTAATTAATGAATTTTAAGGGTTAATCAAACTTATAATTAATAACGGTTAATGTAAGTTAATTATTTAGAAAAGTAATCAAATAAATGTTAATGAAGGTCATTAACTAGATTATTTTATAATAAATTAATGTGATTGATTTTTAATTAGATTAATTAATTTAATAATAATCATTATAATAGTTTAAATGTAATTACTTATTAGGAAGTAATTAAGGAATTAATCACTTATTGTAATTAATTAAGAAAATTAATTAAATGGTAGTTAATTAAATTAAGGGTCGATTTAATTGTCAATGAATTAATTAAGAGAAATTAATAAAAGGATAATTGAATAATTTAAAGGTCAATTATTCAATAATTAAAGGTTGGTTTATTTGGTAAATGATTAAAGGACCATTAATCAAACAATTTGAAATCGATTAAAGTTAATTAATTATGATTGATGACCATTTGATTTAAATTAGTCAGAAAATTAATTGAGCTTACTTATGGATGTTTGAATTCTACTGATGTTGAATTGTTTGATACCTCTGGAATTGATGCTTTGTGATAGGTCTTGATTTGTGTTATGATCTAAAATGTAATTTATTTATCTGAGATAAATGTAATTATTATCTGTGGTATATATATCTGTGTTCTGTGAATAAAAGATAAGCGTTATGGTTTATACCGCTTATCAAATATAAGCGTTATAGTTTATACCGCTTATCAAATAAATTTCTGTATTTGATCTGTGATGATTGAATGATGTTGCACTATTGTGTTAAACCCCTGGACTACATCATACACACACAATTACGGATTTCACGAGGAAATCAGTTAAGTCGCAGATTTTTGAAATAGTTTTGTATTTAAATTTTTAAATTCAAATGTTTTGGAAATGGAATCGGAATAAAAGTGTAAAGCTTTTGGAATGGAATTTCAAGTTAAAATTTATTTTTAATTTACTTGATTAAGTTTTGAAATTTAAATAATTTGATTTAAATTTGAATTCAAAATTAGGAATTGAATACTATGATTTGAAACTAGGGATTAAAGATGTTATACCAGTTATATATGGGTTAAACTATTTTAAAAGTATTGATTTAGGAATGTGAATATAATTCAAGGATTTTAACTCGTATAAATATAATTGGATTTTTCTGAAACGGAAATTGTTTGTTTTCACATAGTAAAAGCTTTCACATAAGAAATGAACGTCCAATTTGTGTTAAAAAGAATTTCAAGTTTTAAAATGAAAATGACTTCCATGTTTTGGAAACGATTTGAAATTATAAGTTAAATCTTTGATTTAAAGATTTAACGAGTTAATCCTATCGAAATGAAATTGTTTTGGAAATTTATGAATTGAACTTTATGAAATGAATCTTTTTATTTAAAAGATTAGAAATGGTAATTTGTTTAAACCATTTGAAGAAAAGTTTTGGGTAATAAGTTGTGACTTAATTGATACCCCAATATCCATATGCTTCTTGTAAATGTGCGCTCACTATTTGGTTTGGCCGGGGAAGGACCTTTGTGTCATATAGCCCATTCCGAATATGTGATATGTCATTATGGATAGCATTTGAAGACCGGTGGTGAAGACCGGATATTTTCGAAAACGAACGGATAAATCGTCGAATGTCTTTGCATCGACTGATCCTCGATATAGAGACTCCATATGTGATGGGAAGTCCGGACGTAATTAGTGAATATCCGAATTTCAAGGACTTCTTTGGAAGTGCCTTCGGTTCTGTTCAAGCCCAGAACAGACTTGTATGGATTGTGTGTCTGACACTACACTTTGAGATATAAAGCAGATTTCTTTCAAATACATTTCTGTTGGTGGCGGAGAATTTATTCTCTTAGCTTAACACCCTTCTCAGAGATGTACGAGCTCAGAGGTTATGTAGTTGATGGTTATCAGCGATATATTCCCAATTCGGTAATGTGACATGTTGAGTATTGCTGTGAAATGATCATTGTTTGATCATTTGTGATATGATCATTTGTTTGATCACTTATCTTTGTGATCATTTCTATGATCATTTGTTGACCTAAAGCACAGTTGTTGTATAAAGCGTGGCTTTGTGGACGAGACTTCGTCGAGCCTCACATCCCGGAATGGTCGAAACAGGAAAGATGCGGCAAGGTTATTGGGGGTAGCGCCCCTTAGGGTATGTGCATTTCCTTCTGGAAAAGGGTGGTATCATGGTATGGAGCCCAGATACTTACTCATGTTGAACATTTTATTTATTATGGTGTGATGTTGGTTAGAGAGCTCTCGGATAAAGGTCCTAAAGGACCGGGGGATGGCATACTCGTGTCAGTATTTACCCAGTTAGGGGTAACGCGGCCTTGTGTTGGCGGAGATCCGGTTAGTTTCTCGCGGACGTCCTTCCAGAGGCGTTCTCATGTGGCAATGGGAAGTTCCTTGGCCTGACCATTCGTTGGAAATCCAAAGAAACAATACGAAACCCTGTACGGTTTTAGCCGTAGAACCTGCCATTTACTTATGGTGGCGCCCCACTGTTTAGATGGTAGCTATAGTAGGCATACGATAATGGTCGTATGTTGGCTAAGATTTATATTCTACTTTTGAAATGTTTTCTGCACTTTTCACTTATAGTAATAATATCAAGGAAATTGCGTATCAAGCATGTTTGACTGTCATAAGAAGAAATCTCCTCTAATTCTGCGTTTGCATTGTGTGTGTGGCGGGAGGTCTTATGGTAGTTTCATTTCTAAAAGCATTGCGAATTGACTTTAAAACCTTTTGTTGATTGTTTAAAAGACAACTGTTTTCTTTTTGTTGCTCACACCAGTCCCATGACTGATCCGGAGTTTATTGTTTCTTTCCTAAACTCTGGGTGCTCAAAATTTCCTACACGAGCAGTCTAGAGTTGGGTTTTTCAGATAGTTAGGTTCAGTGAATTATCTGGAGCTAGTTCAGTCTTTGGATGTGGACGAGACTTGCTTGTCTTTGCATATCGTGATGTTGGATCGAGTTGCTGCTGCTGGAGTTCTCTTTTGAAGACTATCTTAGAGTTATATTTGTAGGATCTAGATTAACCCTAGAGGGGGGGTGAATAGGGTTATAGCAAATTTTCTCGAATTAAACACAGAAATATAATAGCAGAAATAAATATGCTGAAAAGTAAATCACACACAAAATTTACCCAGCTTTGCAACCCCTGCCTACTGCTACATTCACAGATTTCTATTAGAATTAAACAGTATCACGCTTACAAACACTCTACTAGACTCGCAGACCCTTTTGCTCCCGCTCACAAACACTCTACTAGACTCGCACACCCTGCTCCCGCCTATAGAGTTTCGCTCACTCGCAAACACTGCTCCCGCCTATAGAGCTTTGCAAACTCGCACTCCCTGCTCACTGAACTAATTCTAAATAGACACTCTGACACTACCTAATCCCTAGGTGGTGATTTACAGATTCTTCGACTCGAAAAGAAAAAACAACTTCAAAAATAACACCGGAGCAAAAATTAAACTACAACTTGAATGCGTGATTTTTGCTCAAAATAAAATAATTAAAAAACCCCTTTTTTAATTGAACCCTAAATAAAAAACTTAAGCCCTTTTATAAAACAAGGCCGGCCCACTTGAATTTCACCATCCCCTTTTCTTTTGCTTGTGAAAAAAATGTCGGCCTCTTATTGTCGAATTAGGGCTTCAGCTTCTTTCTCGAATTAGGGCTTCATTCTGATGATTTTTCTCATGTTCGTTCTCTGATGATCTTTCTCATGTTCGTTCTCTGATGACCGAAGACTTGCGTCGCTTGTTCTCTGATAATTGATTCTTCGAGATTGCAAATTGTTTGCAGCTGCTTCTCTTGATCGAGTTCACTAAATTGCGGTATGTATTACTTTCGTTACTGGTTCAATTGCTTGCTTTAACTTGATTGCACTTGATTGAACTCGATGGCCGATGATGATGAATTGGGATTGTATTTATATGAATTTGAGACACTTGAATTCGTTCGAATTAACTTGATACTTTCCTAAATTCTTAATTGCCTGATGCGCACGTCTTTCCTGATTTTGTTACACGTGATACTCACGGCTTTCCTGATATGTTTTAACTTGATAATCACGGTTTTGAATTGAGAGCGTTCGATCCTTCTTGTAACAGACACTTTCCCTTTTTAATTTTGCTGACTATTTCAAAGATTACAAATTTGAGTTTCATTAAATTCTGACTTCGATTTATTTTTAACTTCGATCATTTCTGCTGCATGCTTTACTCGGTCGAGCTCATCCCCATTCTGTAGATCTGAACTTTGCATTTTATACAAAAATATATGCTCACTATCTTCTGTTCATCTACATGTTTACTGTGACGTTGGTCTTCATGTACTTGATTCATGTTGCAACTGACTTGTGTCTGCATTGTTGATTCAGAACTTCTGTTCATGTCGGCACTGGCTGTAGTTGAGTTGATACATTTGTCAGTTCTACATTTGTGTCACTTTGATGTTGTGTATGTGATGCATTCATTACTGCAATACTTGTCTTGGTTGAGTTTGTTGTTACAGTATCACCCATTACTCCACTTGCATTGCATTTGTGATTGATGCAGTTTTGACAATTGGTCATGTTGCAGTATTCATTGTTGTTCTCACTGTGTTGCATTTGTATCACTGGAAAACTTGTGTATCTTGTAGCTTTCATCACTGGTGCATGTATATTTCTTCATGTTGCCTTCAGGACTTCACTGTAGTTTCATTATGACTGCTCTATGTGTCTGCACTTGTGAACTTTCACTGTGTTGTCTCTGACCTGAGCATGTTTTTATTGAGTTGCCTCCTGTACTTGCAGTTTGGTCCATTGAGTTGTTGTAATTGAATACAAGTTTCTTGTACTTGTGCACTGTTGCACTCTGGTCTGTCCACTGTAGTTTGTGTCTTGCCACTGACTTGCTGTTTCGACATGAGTCCACTGTGCTTGGCCTTGGTTATATTGATTTTGGCCCATATCTGATCATCTGCACTTGTGTATATTATTGTTGTTGTCTTCATTGCCATTGAGTTTTGTAGCTTGGTGTCATGTTTGCTTTGAGTCTGCAACTTGTAGCTGGACTTGATTTGTGCCTTGTCCATACTCATGTGTTCATCCCTGTAGTATATGTTAGTGATACATTTTGGAGTTGATTCATGTTTGATGGCATTTCTTTTATGGTCTTTGTTGTTGGCATTGTCTTCATGCCTGACTTGATTCATTTGTCTCCATTTGGTGATTTACACTGCTACACTGTTGCATACATTTGCATTGTATATATGTTTGTTGCAGTCCCTTTTTACTGTTGCTATCCACATTGAACTGCCTTTGATGCACTTTTGAACTTTGTTGCAACTTGTTCTTGAGTTGTTTGATCTGAACTTGACGTTGTATTCACTGGTCAGTGGTGTTCATTGTGATGATTTGGCTTGTAGCACTTATGCAGTCTTCACTGTTGCTGTTTGATGCTGTCTTGATTTTGCTGCTTTCACTTGTGTACATTTTCGAGTTGCACACTGCTGCTTGTACTTGTAGTCTTGGCCAGTTGACTGTTGCTTTGAGTTGTTCATTGCTTGGTCTCTGTTGCCTTGAATTTCTGGTTGGAGCTGTGCACACGAGTTGGCGAGGCAATGCACACGTGTATGAATGTACACGTGTGTATTGCAGCCACTTATGATTACCTGTCCCTGTAATATCTATGTGCACGACTTTGTGATGAATTCAAGTGTGAATGATGACGAACAACCCAAATAACTGAGGCAAAACATTTTTTCAAAAATCGTATTTCATTTTATATTGCAAAAATATTTCTTTTTCAATTTTACCGCGTTAGTGAATATTTTTGCAGATTACTCAGATGCTGGATTCAAACCGGAATGCAGTTGAAGACAAAATACGAGTGTGAGTGATATGTAGTGAGGTTATCAATGTAAAAATATTTGTGATGTAATCGTGATGTAATCAGAAATGTATATGTATAGTGAGAGCATGAATTTGTACTATTCAAGATTGTAATAAATATTTGTTTGAATAAAATTTCTATTTGAATTCAAAATCTGTGTAACTTGTTCTGTTTGAATTCAAATTCAAATTATGTATAATTTATTTTATTCAACAAATATTTATTTAATCTATGCAAAACAAAATAGTACATAACCAAATACATTTAAATGAATATATATGTTTATTATCATCAAACAAAAACATATAAGCGCATATTCCAACAAACATATATTTAAGATTTTGACCGTGTTAAATGTATTTGACCAATTATATACTTTAATTGCTCCCCCTACTTAAATGCTTCCTCTCTACATGATGCTCCCCCTACATATATGCATACAAATAGAAATATATATTCAAATGAGCCTAGATGCATATGGAAAAATTATTTGACCTTTGCTTGATTCTATTTGACAAAATCTTAATTTTTCTCTCCCCCTTTTGTTATCAGCAAAAGAATAATAGTGTGAGAGAAAAATAGAGATAAAGTGATCGATATTAATCCAACATTAATCTCAAATTGAATATAAATATTAAACTTCAATAAGAATCAAACAAAAACCATAACTACCCTTGTTAGGCGCATATTCCAATTTTAGAAATGATGGATATGGTGTTCATATAAAATCATACAGTTGAATCAACTTGTGGTATTTATATCAGGAATTTGAATATCTACTAATCATGCATAACCGTTAGGACTTTTAAATGAGATTAGTAGTATTCGAATTTTTTTTTTAAAAAAAAAATTGAAATCAAGTATCTTCTAACCACGCATGACCGTGAGGACTTTTAAATGGGATTAGAATCAACTTGTCTATTTAAACAATTTAATTTTGATATGCGTTCCATACATGCATAACCGTAAGGACTTTTAAATGAGCATGGAAGCACATAATAAAAAAAATTCAAGTAATTCACCCATGCATAACCGTGAGGACTTTTAAATGAGAGTGAATACTTTGAATATTTATTTATTTATTTAAAAAATATGACATGAAAAACAAATGATTCCTGATTATAGTACCATATATCGACAAACTATATTGAATATTTGATAAACCATGGTCGATAGAAATAATGATAGATATAGAAATGGTCATGGAATCTTTACCCAACAAAAAGTTTTATAATTCTTGTTTTAATTCCTAAAGAAATTTTCCAAATATACTCTCTTGAGTAATGTATGTTAAATATCAACACTCATCACATTTTCAATCACTATTTATCTCTTTGATAATTAGTAGGGAGTCGGATCAGTCAAAATTTGTCATTTAAAATCAAATAAAATTAACTAATCTGAAAAATGGTCAAACAATTATTTTCTCGAAGGGGTTATATGAGAAAAAAATTCTGCTAAATGAAAAATTATTTCAAGTGAAAAATATGCAGATATTTTCTTTGAAAAAAAACGATGCAGCAAATGAATGTTTCACAATAAATCACGTTCAACTCGTAAGTTTTCTATCAACTAGATTACTAGTATGAATTGCATCTGAATTTCTTTTTCAATCCAAAATATCACTAACTGGATTTGGTAAACCAGACATGAAGTGTGTATCAAAAATTTTAAACCCAATTTTAGCAACAGTTTAAATGACATTCTTTGGATTTTGAATTGAAGCCATGTTCACACTCAAACAAATATCATGGTGTTAATTTCAGAAACCATAGGATAAACAATTATATTCATGAGTAATCAACAGTCAATCAACATCTTAATTATTTCAGAAACAATTTCTTGAAGTTTCAACAATTTCTTAAAATCCTTTTTCACATGAGTTTGAAATCGTGCAAATTTACAAGCAGTGATCAAAATGTCAAAATATGTCTAAGTGTAGCACGAGTAATCAAGGATCAATAAAATACCATCATTTGACCAAACATATTAAGTTCAATGATGAAAGGATGGTTGGTCTACTTTTGAGCACAAATCAAAGTAAGAACAAGTCAAAGGAAAAAATCATATCAATAAGTCAGAATTAAAGACATCACACATCATTATCACAATTTTGGCTGAATTAATTCAGAATATGGTGCAGATTATCACATTTAATATACCTTCACCTGTTTTACCTTTACGATAATTTCTCGTGATTGCCCATTGTGATTCTGTCACCTTTATACTAGGCTAAGGAACTTTGCTATGTTGCCCGTTGTGTTTTTGGAACAGCCAAAATCTAGAGAACACCGTTGTCGTTCCTTAGCCTGCCACCACACCTACACGATGAAAGATTTTTGTGACCTATTTCTAGGTCCATGATTGTTAGTGGCAGAAACATTATGAACAAACAAACCCTTTGGAACCCAAACTTGTTTAGACTTTTCATTCTTGTTCCAATAGACATGAAATTTGTTTGTAGAATTCTTAGGAACCCAAACTTGTATAAATTTTGTGTTCTTGTTCCTATGACTACAATTTTCAGAATGATGTCCAATTATTTCACATATATCAAAGACACTTTTCCCTTTTGCATTATCCTCAGCTTGTGTTTTCCCAAAACCAAGTCCTTTTCTGTTGTTAGCAAAAATTTGATTTCCCAATAGCATGTTGAAAGATTTTTCGCCTCTTGAAAAGTTATTCAAAGATTTCTCAAGATTTTGGACTTTAGTTTTTAGTGTTGTATTTTCAGTGACAAGTGAGGTGCATCGATTTATAAAATCCTTTTTCCTAGTGTCGATGGTTTCCTTAAGATTCAAGTTTTCTTTTTCAAGATTCTCAGAGTTATTCTTAAGTCTTGTCAATTCTGAATCTAAAACTTTACATCTTTTACATTCTAGGTTTTGAATATTTTCAAGTTCAGTTTCTAACCTAAAATTTTTACGAGCAAGTTCTCTCCTATCAGTTTTCAGTTTTTCAATTTTAGATTCAAGAGCATCAACTACTTTAGTGAGATCAGAACACACAAAAACAAGATCTCTATAGGAATACTCACCTTCCTCACTAGATTCCTCTGAGCTTGAATCTGAATTTGATTTCGCCATAAGACACAAGTTAGCCTCCTCTGCGCTGCTATCCGAAGCTTCTTCTCCTTCTTCATCATCCCAAGCCGCTGTAAATACCTTCTTCGCCTTTTTCTTTCCTTTGTTGTTTTTGAGAAGTGGACATTTTGGTTTGATGTGGCCAGGCTTGTTGCAGTTATAACATGTCAGTTCATTATCGGAATTTTCGGAATCTTTTGACCTATTGCCCTTTGTTTTCTTCTTGCGTGGCTTGAATCTAGACCATCTTCTAAGATTATTGACAGCCATTGCAAGCTCTTCAATTGGATCTTCTTCATCGCTTTCTTCTTTGCTCTTTAAGGCAATCGTCTTCTTCTTCGGTTCGGAGTTGTTGCGTTCTTCCTTTGCTTTTAGCTCAATCTCATATGTCATCAAGTTTCCAATCAACTCCTCCATGCTTAGCTTACTCAGATCTTTCGATTCTTGGATTGCCGTGACTTTTGCCTCAAAGTTCATTGGTAAGACTCGTAGTATCTTACGCACAAGCTCTACCTCAGTGAATACCTTCCCAAGTGCTCTAGCGTTGTACACCAAAGTTGAAAAGCGCCCAAACATGTCTTTTATGTTCTCGCCTTTGTCCATCACAAAGTTCTCGTATTCATTGCTGAATAGGGCTAGACGAGACTCCTTGACTTGAGAAGTTCCTTCGTGTGTCACCTCCAAAGTGTGCCAAATTTCCTGTGCTGTTGTACAATGAGAAATTCTATTAAATTCATTTTTATCAAGAGCACATATCAAAGCATTCATGGCTTTAGCATTTGTTGTTTTCAATCTCTTATCGTTAGCATCCCATCTATCCTTAGGTTTAGGAATCTCAGTACCACCAACGATTATAGTGGGAGGTTTATAGCCAGTTTCAATAATATCCCAAACATCATAATCAACGGAACTAAGATAAATACTCATCCTAACTTTCCAATAAGCATAATCGTTCCCGTTAAACATGGGTGGCCTAACAATAGATTGCCCTCAGAAAAAGCATTATTTGATGGATTCATGACTCTAGA
This sequence comes from Allium cepa, assembly GCA_030765085.1. Classification (NCBI taxonomy): domain Eukaryota; kingdom Viridiplantae; phylum Streptophyta; class Magnoliopsida; order Asparagales; family Amaryllidaceae; genus Allium; species Allium cepa. The sequence continues at coordinate 290,897,957 of CM060941.1, read as the reverse complement.
GTTAAATAAAAAATATATACCGGGCTCTGATACCACTTGTAGGATCTAGATTAACCCTAGAGGGGGGGGGGTGAATAGGGTTATAGCAAATTTTCTCGAATTAAACACAGAAATATAATAGCAGAAATAAATATGCTGAAAAGTAAATCACACACAAAATTTACCCAGCTTCGGCAACCCCTGCCTACTGCTGCATTCACAGATTTCTATTAGAATTAAACAGTATCACGCTTACAAACACTCTACTAGACTCGCAGACCCTTTTGCTCCCGCTCACAAACACTCTACTAGACTCGCACACCCTGCTCCCGCCTATAGAGTTTCGCTCACTCGCAAACACTGCTCCCGCCTATAGAGCTTTGCAAACTCGCACTCCCTGCTCACTGAACAAATTCTAAATAGACAATCTGACACTACCTAATCCCTAGGTGGTGATTTACAGATTCTTCGACTCGAAAAGAAAAAACAACTTCAAAAATAACACCGGAGCAAAAATTAAACTACAACTTGAATGCGTGATTTTTGCTCAAAATAAAATAATTAAAAACCCCCTTTTTTAATTGAACCCTAAATAAAAAACTTAAGCCCTTTTATAAAACAAGGCCGGCCCACTTGAATTTCACCGTCCCCTTTTCTTTTGCTTGTGAAAAAAATGTCGGCCTCTTATTGTCGAATTAGGGCTTCAGCTTCTTTCTCGAATTAGGGCTTCGTTCTGATGATTTTTCTCATGTTCGTTCTCTGATGATCTTTCTCATGTTCGTTCTCTGATGACCGAAGACTTGCGTCGCTTGTTCTCTGATAATTGATTCTTCGAGATTGCAAATTGTTTGCAGCTGCTTCTCTTGATCGAGTTCACTAAATTGCGGTATGTATTACTTTCGTTACTGGTTCAATTGCTTGCTTTAACTTGATTGCACTTGATTGAACTCGATGGCCGATGATGATGAATTGGGATTGTATTTATATGAATTTGAGACACTTGAATTCGTTCGAATTAACTTGATACTTTCCTAAATTCTTAATTGCCTGATGCGCACGTCTTTCCTGATTTTGTTACACGTGATACTCACGGCTTTCCTGATATGTTTTAACTTGATAATCACGGTTTTGAATTGAGAGCGTTCGATCCTTCTTGAAACAGACACTTTCCCTTTTTAATTTTGCTGACTATTTCAAAGATTACAAATTTGAGTTTCATTAAATTCTGACTTCGATTTATTTTTAACTTCGATCATTTCTGCTGCATGCTTTACTCGGTCGAGCTCATCCCCATTCTGTAGATCTGAACTTTGCATTTTATACAAAAATATATGCTCACTATCTTCTATTCATCTGCATGTTTACTGTGACGTTGGTGTTCATGTACTTGATTCATGTTGCAACTGACTTGTGTCTGCATTGTTGATTCAGAACTTCTGTTCATGTCGGCACTGGCTGTAGTTGAGTTGATACATTTGTCAGTTCTACATTTGTGTCACTTTGATGTTGTGTATGTGATGCATTCATTACTGCAATACTTGTCTTGGTTGAGTTTGTTGTTACAGTATCACCCATTACTCCACTTGCATTGCATTTGTGATTGATGCAGTTTTGACAATTGGTCATGTTGCAGTATTCATTGTTGTTCTCACTGTGTTGCATTTGTATCACTGGAAAACTTGTGTATCTTGTAGCTTTCATCACTGCTGCATGTATATTTCTTCATGTTGCCTTCAGGTCTTCACTGTAGTTTCATTATGACTGCTCTATGTGTCTGCACTTGTGAACTTTCACTGTGTTGTCTCTGACCTGAGCATGTTTTTATTGAGTTGCCTCCTGTACTTGCAGTTTGGTCCATTGAGTTATTGTAATTGAATACAAGTTTCTTGTACTTGTGCACTGTTGCACTCTGGTCTGTCCACTGTAGTTTGTGTCTTGCCACTGACTTGCTGTTTCGACATGAGTCCACTGTGCTTGGCCTTGGTTATATTGATTTTGGCCCATATCTGATCATCTGCACTTGTGTATATTATTGCTGTTGTCTTCATTGCTATTGAGTTTGTAGCTTGGTGTCATGTTTGCTTTGAGTCTGCAACTTGTAGCTGGACTTGATTTGTGCCTTGTCCATACTCATGTGTTCATCCCTGTAGTATATGTTAGTGATACATTTTGGAGTTGATTCATGTTTGATGGCATTTCTTTTATGGTCTTTGTTGTTGGCATTGTCTTCATGCCTGACTTGATTCATTTGTCTCCATTTGGTGATTTGCACTGCTACACTGTTGCATACATTTGCATTGTATATATGTTTGTTGCAGTCCCTTTTTACTGTTGCTATCCACATTGAACTGCCTTTGATGCACTTTTGAACTTTGTTGCAACTTGTTCTTGAGTTGTTTGATCTGAACTTGACGTTGTATTCACTGGTCAATGGTGTTCATTGTGATGATTTGGCTTGTAGCACTTATGCAGTCTTCACTGTTGCTGTTTGATGCTGTCTTGATTTTGCTGCTTTCACTTGTGTACATTTTCGAGTTGCACACTGCTGCTTGTACTTGTAGTCTTGGCCAGTTGACTATTGCTTTGAGTTTTTCATTGCTTGGTCTCTGTTGCCTTGAATTTCTGGTTGGAGCTGTGCACACGAGTTGGCGAGGCAATGCACACGTGTATGAATGTACACGTGTGTATTGCAGCCACTTATGATTACCTGTCCCTGTAATATCTATGTGCACGACTTTGTGATGAATTCAAGTGTGAATGATGACGAACAACCCAAATAACCGAGGCAAAACATTTTTTCAAAAATCGTATTTCATTTTATATTGCAAAAATATTTCTTTTTCAATTTTACTGCGTTAGTGAATATTTTTGCAGATTACTCAGATGCTGGATTCAAACCGAAATGCAGTTGAAGACAAAATACGAGTGTGAGTGATATGTAGTGAGGTTATCAATGTAAAAATATTTGTGATGTAATCGTGATGTAATCAGAAATGTATATGTATAGTGAGAGCATGAATTTGTACTATTCAAGATTGTAATAAATATTTGTTTGAATAAAATTTCTGTTTGAATTCAAAATCTGTGTAACTTGTTCTGTTTGAATTCAAATTCAAATTCTGTATAATTTATTTTATTCAACAAATATTTATTTAATCTATGCAAAACAAAATAGTACATAACCAAATACATTTAAATGAATATATATGTTTATTATCATCAAACAAAAACATATAAGCGCATATTCAACAATATTGTTCCGCTGCTAGATGTTATCTATTTTTCTTTTCCGCTGCTATTTTATTGTATCATATCTCTGATGTATATTGATATCTATTGGATCATCTGTTGTATCAGATATTGTATCAAAGCTGTATATCAATGTATTATTCTTTTATTCCGCTGTGCTATTTACTTAATGTTGTTATAAGCTCCGGCGAATCGGATTTGAATGGTCGAATCTATGGCATTCGAATATGATTTGAAGTATGGATGTCGATTTTCGAGCGCGCAAAATTCGAGTCGTTACAACTCTTCTCTTGTTGGAAAAAGCACATCGTCCTCCAGAATAACATATTGTGAGCAAATTCTTCGCAAAGTTTTATGTGTAATAGTTGTAGAAGCCTTCTCCGGAGGATCAAGTAGGGCTCAAAAATTAGGAGTAGTACGGCCAATAACGGGCTTGATCGAAATCAGACGGCCATATTGACCTGCAATCGGAGGAGCGGCAGACTCAGTCGAGATCATTGATGACTCCACTTTAGAATGAGGTGAATTTCCTTCAATAGATTTATGCCATGAAGATTTGTGCGCCATTTTGCACAACAAAGCATTTGTTCAAAATGGTCTGGTATGCTTAATCTCGAAACTATAAACCCCTATGCGGTTGACACTTGAAATCTAAAAGACAATTGACGTGTCCCAACCAATCAGATTCCAAGTGTTAGCTGGGTGCATGTGTAGTGCGTAATCTAAGTGAAAATGCCCGGTGTCCTAAACACTGTACACAATCCATCTCGTGTAGGTAGCTCATTCACACTAGGAAAAATAATCTGTATCGTTTGCTGAATTTATTATTTCTATACTTACCCATTATTGATCAACGATCGATAACGGATCCGTTGTCTGAAGCAACATGGAAAGCTTATCTTATTTTAAGAACATCGGGTTTGCAATAACGGGACTGTTCTGGTGCAAGCAGCTCCCGATCAACACATCCAAAATAAATGAAAATCTTTAGCATTAGTCTACTTTAGTTTTCTAGAGGAGGATAACAGCATAAGCTATGTACAAGACAATGCCCTAAGCTATCATCACCTCCTAGAAAAACCAAGATCAATCCACAATAAACATTGTCTCTAGTGCCAATTCCAATTAACCGCTAGTCAACCACCAAAACATCAAATCCACATCACCAACCTTCAAAATCAAGGAAAAGAAGAATTCAACTCGATCAACAGTTCAAAGTCCCATAAATTAGGGATCCAAAGCAATCAAATCGACAGTGCTTCAATTCAATGTGATGGCGGTTTTGATGGTGGATCCCACTTAGAACGTCGGCGGTAGCTCCAGGAAACAACGACTGGCGGCGGGCAGTGGTTGGAAGGCTTAGATCAAATAGCCAGGGTTTGGAGAGGTCTGATTTGCTAGAGAAACGTGGGATCGGATCGAACGAAAATGAACTGAAGTGAAGGGTTGGCTCGTATAAAGCTTAAGTAACAAAAAAAGTTTGAAATATTTTTTACATGTACTTGGATTAGTACCGGTCTGATCCAATTGGACTAGTACCAACCCAAATTTACTCCTTCAAACGGTCCCAAATTTCCCCTGCGCAACCTACTCGATGTTCGTATTCATTCTGGAAATTATCAAGTCAAGATCACTTCATAATCATGAACAATGGAGATTCACACGAAGGACTGAGCAGTTAACTAGTATTTCATAGGCAACTTTTCAAGATAGTCAGATACGATCAATGAAACTCCTTAAAATGGAAACTCAGATATAGTCAAGTCCAGAGCATATCTTGTTTTCAACAAAAGCGTACTTTGGGTGTTAAATGTTAAGCGAGTTTTTAACCTAGCTGAATTCAGAAGGAGTTAGAACATTCGAATTAAGAAGAATGACTCGAAACTTGACTGGAAGGCCTAAAAGAGCATCATTAAAGTCTCAAGAAAGTATAGGCTGAAAATAGCCTAACTTCTCAGATCAACATCGATCGTATCCAATTGGATCAGTACCGATCCTAGTTAGTTGTTCTTTGGTCCTCTAATTCTCTTGCATCATGACCCTATGCCTCCACTAAGTTCATCCAACAAGTTTGGTAGCAGTCCAGGCAGCTTAGTTCAAGAAGTGGAGGTTCATCCGATTCAAACTATAGTTCGGTCAAACCCATAGATGAATCATCATCAAAATAAGTGAACAAGCAACAAAATCACATAGAGAGAATCAAAACATAGTAAGGAAGAGAGCCAAGTAGTCAAAGCATAAAAATGCTTAACTATTTGGGTGGTATCGATCTGATCTAATTGGATCATTACCGATCTGATCCAATTGGATCGTTACAATTCCAAATAGTTAGCTCCTCTGACCCCCAAACTTCCTGGGCTCTTTCTTCATACTAAGTGCAGGCTTCGGACAAAGTGGCTCTATCCTAAATGCTCTCCAAATCCTATAAATACTATCCTATCTGCAATAGAAAAGGGATCTGATCTCCGTCGAACAAACGGCAACAACTCTGCCATTGTTTCTTTACTCTTCTTCTCTCACACAACAACCATTATGTCGGAAACTGAGTCCTTCCAATTGTCTCTAACAATGGTGGCTTGATCTAACGTAGGAAAGAAGAATCATATTGTAATAAAAAAACTCCTTTGTAATGACAATTTATCAATAAAACCTATAAAGTGGATGTAGGCCTCATTAACAGTTGAACCGCAATAAAAATCTCCTTGTCTCTTTACTATTTCTATTCTATTTACATTTATTTTCTATATTTTTGCTCTGAGAAACAGAGCTGGTGCATTCACATTCAATCCATGGTGTTGATCCATTTTTTGGGTTAACAATTGTATTGTAAACTTTATGATATATCAATGCAGCTCTGTTCTATACACATACATATCTTTATTTTGTTACTTTTATGTAGTTAATTAACTTTGTGTATTTATTTTTTCATTTCATGTTATATTGATGTTGTTCTTTTTAATTCACACACACACACACACACACAGATATATATATATCATATATAGCTCTATATGTTATATTCTTGTAACAAATATGTCCACTTGTGGTTGTTACAACACTCGACAATTGTATTATATTTGTAGCGCACCTACTACTGGTTCACTTTTGTTAGCCAAAATATTTGTCTAACACCTCCAATAGAGCTATAAAGAACTAACAACTCGGTATGTGTTTGTCGGTAATCGTTGGATGAGGATTTTAGTCTCTAATCCATAAATAATTTTGGGTTCTAACATTGAATTTTACTCTAGATCTAGAGAAAAATAACAATAATATGAGATACTATGAAGAAAAAATTAAGGAAAAGAAAGAACACCAAATTTATAGTGGTTCAACTATGCCAACTTCCACTTAATTATTTTATTATTACTTCACGATTTCATAGGTAATTACAACTATAATCTCAGACTCAAAGCAAGAATAGAGATTAAAAATGGCAGCACCTCCCTTATTAAAGTAAAATAGAAAGATCCCTTTTCTGTTGCATACACACTTGTATTTATATATGTAGATGACTGAAGTTGGGCCTTGAAGTCAAGCTTTTCCTTTATTAAATCATTCAGAAATATCTCTAATCCGAATCTGGATAAATACGAGATATAATATGGGGAGAATTTATCAAGTAAATGGCTAGGTACCGATCCTTACATGGATTTGTATTGGTCAACAAATACGTCTACTTCTTCTTCACTTCTTTCATCGATACATTACTCCTCTATATTTTAACTTTCCTTAATGATCTAAATCCAACTTCACTATGAATTCACTGGGAATTGAGTATTTTGATAGATCGACATCAATCCATTTATGGATTAGTACCAATCGATACACTTAGCTAATAATTTCTCCTTTTCCTTTCGCAATGCCTCGTACTCGATTGTTTATGAACCTGGTATCCATTCCTTCATCATTTTAAAGTTCAGTACCACCAAATCATCACTTGCAAAATATCACGATAACACCTGCCTCTTAAACTACTCTTCTTTAACACAAATCATATTTGTTTAAAGATGAACTACAAAAATCTTGAATCAAATAGACGCTTCCATTACTTAGACCATCTCCATGGAAAGTCCTATAATTGAAAAGCATGCACTTTATTTTCATATAGTCATGGAATCATGTCTACTCAATAGATACTAATTCTAAAGTTTTATAGTCTAGAAAACTAGTCTTCTCTAGTGAAGTTACACTGATCCATAGGTGGGTTGATATCCATAAATCTTCAAGTTCCGTTATACATCAACAAGAATTAAAATCGGCTGATGTTACTTAAATCATCATTTTATGGACCGGCACCGATCCATCCATCCTTCAACATATAAATTTTGGTATTTAGCATTTATATCATTACTTATCTTAATCTGCTCAGCTCCTATCGTCTTCGACATTACAAGCACTAACCTAGGGTTTTCAAGTACTTGCCAATTTATCTTAAACTAGATCAAGTTAACCTACAACGTTCAGGTAGCTTCATCCAGCTCCATTTCCACATCTATATGCTTCATCTTAACATCATTTACATAGCTTTCCACCGTCCTTCTCTTAGGGATGATCGACCATATTGAACAATTTTCAATGGAATGATGTTCCACCATGACTTGAAGGAGACGCGTGATTGATTAAAACCTTATTACATTGATACACATTGATTCCCACTATTTTTGTTCGACTACGTAAACTCCACATCGATCGATGTAGGTATACAATATTGTATTTGGAGTTTTTGTTGAAATTTATTGCTGAATATTCAGGAATACACATTTCATCACTATTCAACTTCAACACTTACAAAGTCTTTAAATTCATAAAATTCAATACCTCTCCAGGGAAAGACCAATTAAGAACAATATATTTGCTCTGCATGGGTTAGTCCGAAACTATTAACGTAATCAATGCATTAATTATTATATCCAATATATAGTACTAACGTGTGTTGTGAACTCTTTTGCAATTAAGAGCTAGCATTCATTTCATATAGTGCACTTCTTCATACAACGTAGAAAGTGCAATATACATGCACACATAGGACACTACTTTCCCCCAGTGGATATACATAGTCTGATGGGTTAATACACGTGAACATTGTTAGGCACCATCATCGATCTAGGACGAGGCATAATAGCTACATTCATATACAGAAATTTTAATAAAGTAAATCTTACCTTATATATTACTCATCCTTTGAGTCTTGCTTCGGCTTAGATATGGTACTTTATCATTCCATGAGATCCGCCACTATGGGTACTGCTTCTACATCCACATCTCTGGCCATCACCTCTAGCTCTATATGTGCATCTTCTTCTATGGCTATTGCCAAGCTATCAACCATTCCTAAGGTGCCAGCAGTCCCTACTCCTTTAACGATCATTATTGATCCACCTATTATCGATGCTTCGGATTTAACACTGGATATAGTGATCATTCTTAACAATATACCCAGTTCTCCTCCTTCACGTCTTATGTCTAGGGATCTGCATATAATATGCAAGAAGCATGGTATCCTAAAGGATGAGTTAAGGCTACCATAACCCTTCAAGCAAGCACATGACCTATCGCTTAGATGCACACCATGTAGTCGATATATGCTATTATCTGTAGTTGTCCAACCATTCAATTTATATTTGCATCTAATTATTCAATCACTCAGGATTGCCTCCTCTCAATTGCACTCTATAACAACCCACAATTTTTACATAGATAATATACTATTTATATATGACCTTAAAATGGGTTAAAACTTTAGAAAATATTGTAATTTGACATTATATTTTCGGAGTTTAGTAGAAAATGTTCATATTTTTGGAATAGAAAATTTATAGGGGCTATAAATTTTGATTGGCGTAGGATTGAGACTTGATTCTTGTTCTAAACGAAAGATTTTATAATTTCCCTCTTTGTAGATAGTCATAAAGTAATTTGGTTCTGTCGTTTGAGAGATATGGTTTTTTTATTTCTATCCTGCTTAGATAAATTTTGTAGCTAGACTCAAAAGCCTATATTTTGGTAAGTTCTATTAATTTTGAGATTTTGGGGGATAGTTAGGGGTTAGAACAGCCACTATATAATTTCATTTCAAATCTAAACCCATCCCAAAACCACCACTAACATTCCCCCATCAAAACTAACCTAAAAACTTAATGTTTGAGAGAAATAATTAGATAAAGATGCCAAGCTTAGTAGCATCATTTAAGATCAAATTATCATCATTTAGGAGAGGAAAATTTTCTACCTTTATTGTTCATTTTGGATTCACCTTGATTTGGGGTTGATTTGGTGATTTAATCATTATTTGATGAGTGACTTATAACCTTTTACATATATATGTTGGAATATATGTTAAAAACATTTTGGATCCATTTTCCAACTTTAAAACCTAATTTTGATTTCTGACCCAACTTGTAAATGTGGATTAAAATGTGTTTTAATGGTTTTAGATGTTTTGAACACATGTTTGAATGATATGAGCTTTTGTATGTAGTTTAGGTATATGTTGAAATGTTTGAGTGTACCGTATTACTTGATAGTATAATGTTTATTATATACCATGACTACATTTATCGAGCGATTTTGTAATGATAACATGATGATTCTATGGATAAAGAACTCCCATATGTATAGGGAAGGATATATATGATGGAGACTTCGATGATTGCACAAAAAGGAGTAGTTCGAATTATATAATACTTTGATGGATTGGTTCTAGAGAGTTCAAACTTAATCATTACAATTGGATGATGCATAGGGGTTAAAATAGTAAGGCGAAAGGCAGATCGATTGCAGGAATGTAACAGTAAACATATTGAAAATTGCATTGACTGTATGGATCGGTAGCGATGACACCAATTGGTATTAAACCATATGGTTCAGTGGCATTCAAAGCAAGGACTCAAAACATAGATTCAGAGATGATGGGAGATCGATTGCAAGCCAAGATGATGGAAAAATTGGCTAAGTAAATGGATCGATACCAATCGACTTGGATCGATATTGATCAGTGTCGATCAACAATTTTTTGCTAATTTGGTACGTTGAGCTAAATAATGAAGAAGAAGTCAACTTGAAGAAGACTGTGGCTAAATACATGGATCAGTATTATACCATGATGGATCAGTACCGGTCAATCGATATGATATAGAAGTAGTCACTATAGCATCTAGGGATCATCTGAGAAAGTAAGTTCTATATGAAGGAGACTTATGAGTGAAACAAGTAGATACTACTACCGGTACGTGTGCCGAGGGATAATAGATGAATAAAGGGTTGATGTATGCTCAAGGATTGTCTAAGGGGATCTGTATCTCTGGACCACCTGAGTGGGTCTAGGCTGAGCCATCTGAATGTGTAAGGATTCGAGCACTGATAGAGCCATAATGTTGAGTAGTTATCGACCTTTTGACGGTGGTCATTTATGTCATCATATATGTAAATGCACTATGAGTATGAGATATGCTTGATAGTTTGATGGTTGTTATGGTCGTCTATAGGATGTAAGTATTATTAAGTCTATACTCTGATACCTTAATATGTACTAAGATAGAGTAGTACACTTATACTAATGATAGTAGATTAGCATATGATATTTATATATGCTAACCTATTGGATATAGGAGCAGGTGATGTATAACCTTACATACCATATTACTCTTATTTACATATATCAGGTTTATATCAATTGTTTACGCTTATAGATCATTCATATCATATTTTTATCTGGTTCAAGGTTATTTGCTTTGCTTCTTATATTCTCGAGTACTCTTAAATAAGTAGATTGAGAATCAGGTATGATGAAGGAGCTATGTAAACGATGAGATGGAGCTCATACACATTTTATGGAGCTACTAATTATTCTGATGAGCATTGCTATGGAGTTTTCAACACTTTATTACATGTAGAGACAGCTTCATATTATCCAGCTTATAATGTTTTCGCGATGTATAATCTTACAAACCATGTGATACTCTGATGATGCTTTAGTTGGGTTTATTTTGTTATATTATTATATTGCTTATTTTATATCTATGTTATCTATTGTGTTTTATCTATGCGCTATGAGATATATGATAGTTTTTTGATTGGTCGATTATTTAACCCATGATTATTCTCCTCCATTGATCATGAATGTATCAGGAGTGGAGGGAGGTTGTCGCATTTGGTATTAGAGTTTAGATTATCTAAACATCTAAGATCTACTAATAGATCCATCAAAGATGGGGTAAGTGATATGCCTTAGAATGAATCAACGATATATGAGAGAGCATACCTGTTAATTTTGATTCTTAAACTATATAATATGTTTGTGTGTGTATTGGCAAGACACATCACACACATGTACCTCTTATGTTGTTATCCTTTATGAGAGATTGGTCATTCTTATTATAGATAGTAAGAATGAGTAAGAATGAGCCAGTCGATAAGGAGTATTGTAGGAACTCAGTATCAGGAGTTGAAGGAGGAGCAAGAACCAAGGTAGTTATGCAGACTATGTTCATACAAATAATGATGAATATGATATAGAATATCTAAGGTAGAGCTCTTGGTGTAGTGACTGATGGTGGTGTACAAGTGAAAGTACTTAGAGCTGATTTCACTAAGTTAAATACAGATTATGCTAGTCTTAATGCAAAACCGTTCATTGGATGAAGTCTACCATACAAGTTAAGGACTTGATAGACACTTGTGAGCATATTTTTGATATCTTAAAATTAGTGGATGCTCAAAAGAGGAAGTTATCTTCATGGGAACTTCAATGAAGAGCTATGGGAGATGCTTAATGGTTTGATGGTTGTCTATGTGATGTAGGAATTACGGAGTCTATACCTCGATGCCCTAGTATGTATTGATATAAAGTAGTACATTCATGATTGTATATTAGTGTGTGATGTTTATATGTGCTAACTTGTTGGCTGCGGGAGCAGGTGAAGTATGACATTCCATACCATATTTCTCTTATTTATGATATATATTGAGTTTGTATCTATTATTTTAGACTTTTATATCACTCAAATCAGACTATTGCCCGACTCAAGTTTATTTGTATAGCTTCATATATTTTTGAGAGCTTTTAAAGAAGTAGATTGAGATTCGGGTATAATGGTAGCACATAGAGCTATTCGAAGGATGAGTAGGAGGCTTATTTTTTTTCTTGTACACGGTTTATTGAGTTACAACTTATTCCAATGTGCAGTGCAATAGATTTATCAACATTTTATTATATATAGAGATAGTTTTATATCATCCATCTTATGATATATTTGAGATGTATAAACTTATATACACACACACATATTATGTGATGCATAATCTTATGAACCATGTCATGCACTAATAATGCTCTACTTGGATTCATTTAATTCTGCTATTTTCTCATATATTTTCTATCTATATTATCTATGTATTTTATCTATGGATTGTGAAATATACGATAGGTTATTGATTGATCTATTGTTTAGCACTTGACGATTCCATCCATCTACCATGTATTACTACGGCGCTACCACCTAATGCAAATTGTGTCCGTGGGTGGAGGGAGATTGTTACACTTGGTATTAAAGCTTGGGTTGAGGAAAGAACCTAAGACGCTACTAGTAGATCCATCTAAGATAAGGTAATTGATATGCATTAGGATGAATTGAATGGTATATGCGAGAGCGTACTTGTTCATTTTTATTTTTACATTATACAGTTTGTGTTTATGTGTGTGTATAATATGGTAAGATACATCACACACACATGTACCACTTATGTTATTATCCTTTATGAGAGACTGATCATTTTTATTACACATAGTAAGAATGAATTGATTAACAAGTAACATGGCTAAGATTAGGAGTTAAGGGAGGAGTGAGAACTAAGGCAGATGTTAACCTAGATATACGAAAAATGATCACACATATGATAATGAACATGATGTAGTATGCCCAAGGAGGTGCACTTGGTGCAGTAGCTGCTGGTGGTGTACAAGTGAAAGTGCTTAGAGTTGATTTCACTAAGTTAAACATAGATTATGCCAGTCTTGAAGGAAAACCATTCATGGGGATGGAGTCTACTATGGAAGTGCGGGACTAGTTAAACACTTATGAGCCTATTTTTGATGACTTAAAGTTACAAAATGCTTAAATGAGAAAGATAGCTTTGCAGGTACTTCAACGAAGAACTGTGGGACAGTTGAAGCTACTACCCTAAGGATCGGTTTACTTAGGATCAGTTCAAGGCTAACTTCAAGGAGAAGTTCATTTTTGCTGCTTAGAAATCCATCTTGTTTAGAAAGTTTTCCTACTTTAAGCAAAGATATATGTATGTATCAGAGTATGTGGCTGAGTTAAACTCTTTGTTGAAGTATATGATGTCATTTATGGACACTCCATTGAGGAAGAATGAGAAGTTCATTATTGGATTGAATAACTATATCGTAGTGTGCTTGGTGAACTATAATGATGAACGGTTTATAAAGAATATTGAGAAGCATTGAGGCACAAGATTCTACATTCAAAGCCAAATCTAGTTGTTGTGTCCCAAAGGAGGAAACAAAACCGTAAGTAGGCAAAGGTTGAAATAGAAAGTTCGCCTGTAAAAATAAGGGAAAGAAACAACTACAAAACAAAGATGGTCAGAAGAAGGGGAAGTGGAAGCCAACTTGCTACAACCGTTGAGAGAAAGGACATCTTAGCAAGAATTGAAAGGGTGAGGGATTAAAATTCTTTAACTGCATCATATTTGGGTACATCATGAAGGGTTGTTTAGAACCATAGCTAAGGATAAGCAGGTTGTGAAAGCTTATGCACTGAATGTTATTCCAAACTCGTTGGTTGCTCCATAGAAGAAGGAGATCTGGAAAGGCATCACAATCTAAGGTAAGGTTTCCATTTATGTTATACATGTTCATGTTTTATTTGATATAGGAGCATCACATTCATTTATATCCAATGATCTAGTAGATATGTTAAGGTTGAGACCTGATATTGTTGACAGATCCTTGGCAGTTCGAACCTAGTAGTAGGTTTGGCTAATTTGAGTATGGTTTGTCATAACATTGTATTATCGAGTCATAGATGCATGTATGCTTGTGATTTGTTTGCATTTGGCTTTGAGATTATTTTTAAGGATAGACTGGCTTCAGAGAAACGGGGTAATACTTGATTGTGATAGCTTGTTAGCGACAATAGGGAGAGATGATGGGTATAAGCTAGAGTTGAGCTGTATGCACAAGGATGCAATGATGATTGGCCTTTTATATTCTCTCCCACACGATGAGTTTTCATTAGTATACAAAGCGATAAAGTATCCTAACATTTTCAAGTAGGTCTACCACCACATAAGTAAAATGGGTTTCTTATCTACCTTGTTAAGGATGTCAAACCTATTGTTATTCCCTTGAGATGGGTGGTACCCAAAGTGCATTAAGAACTAAAGGTGCAAGTGAACGAGTTATAGAAGAAAGGATTTATTTAAATGAGTACTTCAAAGTGGGGTGCACCTATAGTATTTTTCATTAAGGCGGACGACTCTTTGAGATTTTCTATAGGCTATCACGAGCTGAGAAATACGGCAAGAAATAACAAGTTTCCTATCTCACATATAGATGACTTGTTTAACTAGCTTCACGGTGAAAAGGTGTTTTCTAAGTTGGATCTGGCAATGGGTTTTCATCAACTGAGAGTAGCAAGAGATTTTCTGTTGATTATCGCGTTTGATACACCATTAGGATTTTATGAGCAATTGGTTATGCCATTTAGGCTAATTAACGCACTAACACACTATGTCGATCTTATGAACCATATTTCATAGGTTTGGCTTAACAAGTTTGTACTTGTGTTTTTTGATGATATTCTAGTCCATTCACTAACAAAAGAACTCACGACACATTTGAGAGTGGTGCTTGAGGCATTGAGAAAGCATCTATTGACAGTTAATTTTTTAAAGTGTCACTGCTGGAGGAAGAAAGCGAGGTTTTGTTCTCATGTTGTTTCAAAGCAGGGAAATGTCATAAATTATGCCAAAGAATCAACAATCAAAGTGTGACGACACAAACTCGATGCCCGACAAACGACATTGAATCCGTATCGCCGGAGCTTGCAACAACATTAGATGAAAAACAACACAGCGGAAAACAAAAGATAATTGTATTGATATATAATATAGATACAATGTGAAATACATATTAATACAACAAACCAACACCATTAGAGAATGATACAGTACAACACCACAGCGGAAAAACATCTCAACATGAGCAAAGTCTTTAAGAGAATCCAATACTTCAACTCCAAACCAAAGCTCCAAAACCAAAGCTCCAAACTTCAAGCTCGATCCATCATTATCAAGTTGAACTTGTAGCAAATGCGATCCCAAACGTGATTGCCAAACCAAAAACTTCAAAGATCTAAAAGCTGAAGAAGATTTCCAAATGCTACCAAACCAAAGACTTCGAAAGCTATCGAATCTACACCTATTTTTGGATTATCTGAAAAACCAAACTTTAGACTGCCCGCATAGAAAATTGTGGACACCTAGAGTTTAGGAAGGGAATGATAAACTCCGGGTCAGTCATGGGACTGCTATGGGCAAACAAAAACATTTTACCTTTAAAACAAAACAAAAGAATTTAAAACATTGAAATCTGCAATGCTTTTTGGAAAAGGAAACTACCATATGGCCTCCCGCCGCACACACCATGCAAACGCAAAATTAGAGGAGATTTCTCCTTATGATAGTCAAAAATGCTTGATACACAAAAACCATTTGATATTATTATTAGTGAATAGTGCAGAAAACATTACGAAAGTATAATATTAATCTTTGCCAGCGTACAACCATTATTGTATGCCTACTATGGCTACCATGTTCAATAGCAGGTTACCACCACATTCCATGGCAGGTTATACCACTAAAACCGTATGGGGCGTGTATTGTTTCTTTGGATCTTCCAACAAATGGTCAAGCCAAGGAACTTCCCATTGCTACATGGGTACGCCTCTGGAGGGATGCCCCAAGAACTTACCCAACTCTCTACCAACACAAGGCCGGTTTACTCCCTTCCCGGGAGTAAAACCTAAGATATGCCACCCTCGGTCGTTTACGACCTTTATCCGAGGATCCTCAACCACAAAGCAACATCACACAGTAATAAATATACAGTGTCCACGTGAGTTAAGTATCTGGGCTCCATACCATGATACCACCCTTTTCAAGAAGGAATGGACATACCCTAAGGACGCGACCCCTGCAACCTTGCCGCATCTTTCCTGTTTCGACCATTTTCGGGGTGTGAGGTCCTGATGCAGTCTCGTCCACAAAGCTATGCTTTTTCACAAAGCCATGCTTTGATCAATAAATGATCAGCAATACTTCGTATGCCACATTACCAAATTGGGAATGTAGCACTAGTAACCATCAACCACATAACCTCTTAGCTCGTACGTCTCAGAGAAGGGTGTTAAGCTAAGAGAATAAATCTCCGCCACCAAACAGAAATGTATTTGATGGAAACTGGTTTTATATCTCAAAGTGTGATGTCAGACACACATACATACAAGTCTGTTCCAGGTTCGAATAGAACCGAAAGCACTTCTGAAGAAGCCCTTGCAATCCGGGTATTCCCAATCCCGATTGGACTCCCCATCACATATGGAGATCTCTATACCGTAGCTACTCAGTGCAGAATCATTCGACGGGTTATCCTTTCATTTTCGAAAACACCCCGTATTCACCATCGGTCTTCAAATGCTATCCATAACGTCGTATCATTATTCGAAATGGATTATATGACACAAGGTCCTCTCCCGGCTAAACCGAATAATGAGCACAATATTTAAAAACATATGGATAATGGAATTTCAGTTAATTCACAACTTTAAAACCCAAAATATTTCTTTAAATGGTTTAAACAAATTACCATTTTCAAATCTTTAAAAAAAAGATTCACTTCACAAAGTTTACCCTATTTTTCACAAAGATCCATTCACAGTTTCAAAACAATTTCCATTTCAATTTGGATTAACTCGTTCAATTTTTAAATCAAAGATTTAACTTATAACTTTCAAACCCGTTTCCAAAGATTCATTCATAACTTAGAAAATCATCTTCATTTCAAAATTGAAATCCTTACAGCACTAATTGGAAATTCCTTCCTTATATGAAAGCTTTTATTTTTTTGAAAACAAATAGTTTTCGTTTCGAAAAAATCTGATTTCATATATACAAGTTAAAGCCCTCCGAATTCTCAAAACAATATCTCTAAAATGGTTAAAAACCAGATAAACACATTTATGACTTGTATAACATTTTTAAACCAAAATTTCCAAACGTAGAATTCAATTTCAAATTTTGAATTCAAATTTAAACCAAATTATTTAAATTTCAAAACTTTATCAAGTTATTCGAAATAACTTTTATTATTAAAATTCCTTTTCAAAAGCTTTTCACATTTAACCCAAATACATTTCAAAAACCTTTTGGATACAAAATTCAACTTTAATACTATTTCAAAATCTACGACTTAACCAATTCCCTCGTGTAATACATATTTGTATGTTTATGGTGTAGTCCAAAGGTTATACCCAATAGTGCAACATCATTCAATCATCACAGATTCAAGCATATCAATATCGATAAGCGGTATAATCCTATAACGCTTATCTATATACACAAATTTACAGATAAATAATATACATTAATCACGGATAAAATAAATTACATTCATCACAGCTTGAATTAAAACAATTCAAATCACAAAACATCACACAGTAAAGATATCAACAATTCATAGCATTTAATAGAATACAATCATCCATAAGGAAGATTAATTGATCACCTGATTAATTAAAACCAGATTAATCACTAATCCAGGTTAATTAATCAATTATAATTTAATTAACTTTAAATTA
This sequence comes from Allium cepa, assembly GCA_030765085.1. Taxonomy (NCBI): domain Eukaryota; kingdom Viridiplantae; phylum Streptophyta; class Magnoliopsida; order Asparagales; family Amaryllidaceae; genus Allium; species Allium cepa. The sequence continues at coordinate 290,879,844 of CM060941.1, read as the reverse complement.
TTAATTAATCAACCTTAATTAATAAATGAGTAAACCTTTAATCATTAAATAATTAATCCTTAATTAATTATCCTTAATTAATTACGTTAATTAACCCTTAATTAATTACCTTGATTGATTAATTCTTAATTATAAATTAATTATCTTAAATTAATAATTAATTAACTATTAATTAATTATTTAAGTAATTATAAATCATCTATCTTGATTTATCTTAAATAATTATCAAAGTCTTTAATTAATTAGTCTCATGATTAATCAACAATAACATAAGAGATTAAGTTTAATCAAGAATTACAAATCAATATTTCATCTTTATTTACTCTTAATTACATTATTTATTTAAAATGACTAATTAAATAATGCCACAAATTAAATAATTTAATCTTAATTACCTTTCAAAATATCTTACTTAAAACTTTAATTAATCCAATTATCTACATTAAAAACCATTATCAAAAACATGGATTTAAAATGTTTAAAAAATTGAGTTTTTTTAGTTTTAAAATCAAAAAGGCTGTTTTTTATACCACCCCGAGACTCACTCGAGACTACCCGGAGTCAACAACCCCTCCACTTCGTGTTTCTTCCCAAACTCACCCATATTCCATTCAAAACTTCAAAGATTTGTTTAAGTTTTTGAAATACCCGGTACAACGCAATTTCACTCGAGTCCATACTCGAGACAATCCACCATCTCCCTGAAATTTTCTTCGATCAACATCCTTCTTCTCCCAGTAACTAATCCTGACACCACCAACATAAACGTGCACGTGCACTAGAGCTCCGAGAGCTCTGGTCGACTTCGCCAACTTCCATTAGTCAACGACCATCACCTTGTGCCCTCTGATCACCCAGAACAGTAAAACACCGTTGAACTCTAATTTTAGCTGTTCGATCCAAATCTGGAACAACTGTGATCACCAAAGATCACCTCAAACTGCTATCTTCGACCATCATACGTCACGCCAATGCACTCGAAGATTCCTCTACATCCAACGTTTTGATTCCACCAGGTCCGGTGGCACTCGATCCACCATAAACACCACATTAGCTTGATTTTCGATCGAGACTTAAAACCCTATATCACCATTCCCCGACCATTTTGGTCATCTGAAAAATGTGTGAACATTTTTCCTAAATTCCCCGATGCCCCAGCCTTCCCTAGAACCGACTGCGACTTCCAAAGCTTCCCCGTTGACCACAGTTACCCAAAAATGCATTTTCTATTCATCCTCAATTTTCTTACTCTATACACTATTTAAAATCTTAATTTTAATTTTAAAAATCAACATTTTCTAAGATGTTTTATGTTATATAATCAAATCAATTAATTAAAGAAATCAAACTTTTATCATAGATTGAGTTTACAGCAATTCCTTGTTTCAGACAACATGCACTTGATGATTGTCTTTGGAATTATTTTAAAAATTAAGTTTTTATGAATTTGAACATATTTCACTTTGACATTCTAATCTAATAACAACTGGAAGCAGAGCTTTGGGATTATTTTTCTTTTTGGACAGGTTTTCTAGAACCTAGAACTTGCTATAGGGATGAGTATCCCTGTATATGAACATGCACAGAGGACATACATTCATACACATATCTGTACTTATTCAGACCAATCTTAAGCACAAATTCAAACCACATATCAAATGTTAGAGGTTTCGAAAGGGTTTGCTCACCTGATTCACTTGAAAGCAGAAACTGGTACTTGAAAACAGAGGTTTGCTTTTGAATTTTTAATCCTTGGTCTTTTTACCATTTGATCTTTACTTTTGTTTTTGATGCTTTGATCCTTAAGTTTGATTCTAGAACTTGATTGATGTCAAGTTGTCATTTGCATGATTGAACTTTTGCTTTGCTTACAGGCCTTTGAATTTGAACAGATTTTACAAGCTTTGAAGATTTGCATTTGCAACTTGATTGTACATGCATGCTTTAATCTTTTGCTTAGTTGCTGTTTTTATTTTGAAGCCTGGCTCTGATATTTGATCAAGAATGAACTGAAGGTATTTGATTTTAGGTTTGAAAACTTAATTTCCCAAGCTCTTGTTAGTTTAAGTTTTTTGATCTGTGTTTGATTTTTTTTCACTGCTTTGATAATTCTGAGATGATTTTGTTTTGGTATTGATTTTGATTTTGTTTTCTTTCCTTATTTCAGATTTGAGAAAAAAAGAATGTAGTTTAGTTTTTTTTCAATATAAAACTTAATTCATTTTAAACAAAATAAATGCCACTTGTTTAACTTAGGCTAACACTTGTCTATGCATAGTTTAATCTTCTTACAAATGTTCATATGTGACATTTTGTGTTTATATCCTTAATTTAAAATTGTTTTATAATTTTTTTTAACCCTTTATGCATTTATATTTTCGTATGTTAACATATGTATTTTATTTTGTTTACACTTGTTGTAACAATTGTTTTCATATATATATATATATATATATATATATATATATATAATTTCTACTATTCAATAAATGCATTCTCTTTTATAAAATTTTGATAAATAAATAGTTTCATATGCATTCATATGTGACAAATGTGTTCATATGCATTCATATTTCTTATTTAAATAAATACATTTATTATATTAATCATTTATAAAATCTTTTAAAGATAAATAGTTTTAAAATTTAACTACACATAAATAAATATTTTAGAGTTTCATTTTTTAGTTAGCCTTTGAAAATCTATTATACCAAATTCAAAACATTATTTTCAAATTATAATGCATATTTAAATAATTAGAAACAAATTCTTATAAAATTTTCAAATCCAATTTATTCATAATATATTTATATTTAAATCCAATCTTTATTTATAAAATACTTAGCCTTAAATTTCAAAACAAAATTCTATTTATAATTTAAATTTTTTATTTATTATGGAAATTTCCTAATTAATTCATAAATAATTTTTACAATTTAATCCCAAAATTAAATTAAATTATCAAATTAAACTTGGCTAAAATTCAAGAATGTTACAGATTCCCCCCTTAAGAAAATTTCATCCCCGAAATTTGCCAAGTAGATAACAAAGAATAGATGAAAGATAAAGAAATATCTTTCCAGATCAAATTGGATATCTATTCTGCATTTAGCTTACCAAATCAGAATATTGACAATAGATATGAGAACAAACTCATACAATATTTCACGAAGATACTCGGGTTATCCAAATTTATGAATATACAAGGGTATTGGTTAGTTTGAAGGGATAACTAACCATTCGTAGAATATATCGAAACCCGATGAAACTGACAAAATAAGCTCGACTACGATCTCAGATTCAAGATTTAACTCATTTACAATTTACTGAGAAATAGAACTATGTATAGCTCCTGTGTCGAACAAAATTCAAACAATTTTATCGTAATCGAGAAGTTACCTTTTAAAATTCCTTTTCCTTTATCAGCCTTTTGAAGTTGAAGGATTATCTTTGTTTGCATACACCCTCGCTACTTGAGCTTGATTTAGTGCTGGGCAATCCATGATCCTATGTCCCGGCTTGTGACAGTAATAGCATTCCCTAGATTCCTGTTCAGATTTCATAAATTGCTCCCTCTTTCCTTGCTTCCTGGGATTCTTACAATTATTTAAGTAATGTCCATTCTCCAAGAAATTGAAACAAGTAACATCTTTCACCTTTTTATCCTGTGTATTCTTCTTTCTTTTGCCTTTCCATGGTTTCTTTCCACCGAACTTCTTTTTCCTCCAATTCAGATTACTTGTATTCCCATTCTCCTCTGGAACTTCCTGCTTATCCAGAGTATCGTATCTATAACCCATATCGATCAATTCAGAAAAAGATTCCTTTATGTCAGTAGCCATCCTATCCTGGTATTTCTTGTTCATTCCACGAATAAACTTTTCATTCTTCTTTAACGGTGTATTCACCAATCCGGACCAAACCGAGATAATTCATTGAATTTGTTCAAGTATTCCTCAAACGATAAACTTCCCTGCTTCAAATCTGTGAACTCCTAGTACATTCTGGAGGTACCAGCAGACGTCATATATCGTTGTTTAAACACTTCCTTGAAACAACTCCAAGTAAACTTATCCGTCGGCTCATCCACGGTAACTGTTTCCCACCATACTAAAGCCTCTTCCTGGAGTTGCCAAGAAGCTATCGATTGCATCTTATCATCTTCTAATTTTAGTCCCTTGAAAATCCTTTCACACGATCAGATCTAGGCTTGTGCTTCGATAATGGTTTACTTGCCTGTGAATGGCTTTCCACCAAGACTAGAAAAACTTCGATATACATCTGCCAGATTCGATTAAGGTTGAGTGGGAATATTTGTTGTTGCAGGGACTTAACCAGTTGATGTGGTACTTTCGCATCCCCTACCTTGTCCTCTTCTTCCACTCATTCTTACTATCTATAATTAGTAAGAAAACTGATTTAGGAATTCAGACGAGATATCTTAGGACTAACAACAGTTAAAGGAAATAGACAGAGTAATTTGGGTTTTCGGTTTCACTGGTTGTACTCATTCTAGGTTATACTTCACCCTATCTCTAATGAGCCATCTAATGTGTTACACTCCGTAGCTAAAGTTCTTACTCAACCTTTAGCTCTGATACCAAATGTGACGATATGGATTCGATGTCGTTTGTCGGGCATCGAGTTCGTGTCGTCACACTAAAATGTTTTTGTGCTCATACCAGCCCCATGATTGACCTTGCTTAATACAACGTGATAGGGGGTTCTCGCTTCGCGTTTGGTGGCGAACGGGAGACTCTTACCCCTACATGTCCCCGGGGAGGGGTTGGCTAACCGGTTAGGTTGAGTGTCAAAAGGCTGGCCGTAAAAGCAAGCGCAGGGTACCATTGTATACCACGGTAGGGCTGGGATGGTTGAAAAGCCTACCAGTTGAGAGTGGCCGCTGTCGATGGTTGTAAAGCCTAGACCTTTACACAAAGGTTGGAAATACCCTAAAAGGGACAAATGTGAGGCGCTTTCTTGGATTAGTGGATTATTATAAAGGGTTATTTAAGGAATTCTTTATGATAGCCACATTATTTAGTCATTTGACGTAGAGTAATCAGACTTTTGGTTGGGATGTAAGGTGCGAGGATGCGTTCGTTAGTCTAAAAGAGAAGTTGATGGGTGCACTAATGTTAGTCATTTTATATGGGAATAGGGAGTTGAAAATATACATGAATGCATGTGGTACTAGACTTGGATCGGTATAGATGTAGAGAGGTAAAGTTATTGCTTATGCGAGAAGGATACTAAGACCACATGAAAAGAGATCCCCAACCCATGATTTAGAGTTAGCAGTTATAGTATTTGCATTGGAAAAATGGAGGCAATATTTATTAGGAGAAAATTTTGAGCTACTCGCCGACCATAAGACATTACAACACCTTCTCTCATAGAAGGACCTTAACCTACGACAACAGAGATGGTTACAGTTCTTTGCCACATATGACTTTGATATTTGCTATATGTCCGGTAAGGGAAATGTAGTCGTAGATTCATTTAGTATGAGGCATGCTATTTTAGGAGCTCTGTTCCTAGAGTGGACGCAATTAGAGTATGTAATTGGATATGATCTCTAACCCAGATGTGAGCTAGAGCTAGAGATGTTAGCAAACTTGACGATTAGAACTACACTTATAGAGTACATTGGTGCTAATCAAAGGTGTTATGCTATAACAGCCGCGATTTTCGATCCTTGAAAATTGACACTAATACGTCTACTATATTGGTGCCGAGTAATCGAATGTTGGAAAACCCAATTGTCAAGGGAAAAGAAGGAAGAAGAAGAGAAAGATGAAGAAGAGAAAGATAAAAACAACACAGAATCTCACCATCGCAGCAGAACAATATATAATACAATATCAATGATCTACAAAATAGAATCGTTGTATACATACATCCATCAGAGTACAACAACAAATCACAATCATTAGCCTGGACATTTGTAACAACCCGTCCTCACAATTTTTGATGATTTCAACAACAAAGCAGCGAAAAATAAACATATACGTGAATTCTTGAAGACCTTCAATTCATCTCTTGAGCTCCAATGCATCCAAAGAAATATGTAGATATGCTCAGTCTGACCCGAGCATTAAAATTAAATAACACCCGATCAGTCCGGAAACCAGCGTGAGAAAACACACCCAACTGGATTTTTAAGTTATAAAAATCTTTGAAATAAAAAGTATCTCGTAAGACCGTGCCGCTTATAAACACGGATGGGTTTTTACCTTACTGTAACCAAAACATTTTTATAGAAAATTCTCTAATATTATAATAATGTCTAGAATACAAATACTTATTAATCATAGCTAAAATTGTTACATTATTTAAATTCCAGCGTAATAGGTATTCAACTAAAACCGTAAAGGTTTGTATTGGAGAATGGACTCTATACTATGACAAATTAAGGAACTACTTTTCAATAATGCATCTCTAAATACAGTGCACTGGGGTCTGACAAGAACATCTTGTACCCCTGCCACATAGGACTGGCCTACCACTTGACTAGTAGTACCGAATATGATCATCCCACTCATTAATTTGGGCTCCGAAGCATACGTTAGTAGATAATATCCGATCTAGATTTGGAATGACCATACCTTGATGGGAGCGACCCACTAGGCCCTGTCGCATGCTCGATTTTTGTCATTTCTCGGTTGATGAGGCTTGAGTCTACGTTTTACCTTTTTATATAGCACTTCCTATTTAGAATGTTAACACTACCCTCTAGGCATCAATATAATACCAGTATTCATCCATTCAAGTTCGTCTGGGGACTGAACGAAACGCTTGAGCGCTCCGTCTTCAAATTCCATCGATTTCATGTTGTCTTCACTATGAACGCTTGAGTTGGATCGAAGTGGTTTTAGGATAACCTATCCGATCTCGGTCTCTTCGAAACAACTTTCGATAATTTTTGTAAACTCAACTCCAGTTCTTTAGGAAGTAAACAGTCAAAGATAAGTGCAGAGATCACCTTCTAATGGTTAGTGGATAGATTTCCTTATCATTTGTCATAGGAAAATGAAACAAAATTTATATGTACGTTAGAGCATCATCGGAGATGACTTTACCATATAAACCACGTGTTTCCCCTAAATATTTCCAAAGTTATGTTTTGGGTCCATATTTGATAGTCAGTTATTTAATTATCAAATAACAAACATTCATTCAGGAATTTTATTCCATAAGGAAAAACCAACAATGGTTAAGCACGTAAGCAACCACTAACCTCTCTAATTAATCTTTCATTGATTGATCTCACTTTGTAAACCCTTGAACCAAAATCCTTTTTACAAATATATATATATATATATATATATATATATATATATATATATATATATATATATCCGTAAATCCTTATTTTCAATATTTGGGAAAATATTGATATACTTGTGATAACCCGGATTTTGTATAGCTGTTAATTGGATAATTAACGGACTGTAAACTATTGGGATACTAATTTTATTTGGATAAAACAAGTAAATTTGATAATTAATGATGTCCGGATGTATATATAAGTGGATTTGAAACTATAATAATAGTTGAATTAAAATGATGAATCTAATAGTAAATTTATAAAAATATATAAATAGATATATGAAAACTTTATGGTATTTAAATTTTAAGTGTATGCATATACAAGTAAGTGTGTGTGTGTATATGTGGTGTTAATGACTTAAGCCTATAAGAATCAACTTAATATAGGGGTTTAAATTATTTCTTCTAAATAATATCTTAAAAATATATTTACAACTAGTATTTGTATATGGTTATTTATTAGAGTGCAATTAAATTTTATATCGCTTTTTTAAGTTTTATAGATATAAAATTAAATAATTTATGAAAAGAAAATATTTAAACCATAATTTATAATAAATTAGAAAAAAAGGATTTAAAACATAAATTTGATATTTTTAACAATTGTCAAATAATAAGAACATGTGATAACAAATGTAAACCATGTAGCATGAATTGTACAAGTGTCAATTTATTTTCTGAAGGCTGTATATTTTTTCATCTCTATTCTTCATAAAAACATGAGAAAATCAAGTACTGTGACAAACCTGAGGACAAAAATCAAAGGAAAAAAAAGAAACAAACTTGTAAACAGCAAAAAATCCAAAACAGCAAGCAACTTTTTCAAATTATCAAACCAAAACAAGGATCAGATCAAACAAGCTAACAACTCAAATGCATCAAGGTTCAAAGCAAGATAAATTCAACAGATAGAATCAAATATGGCTTCCAGACTTTTTCTTTCCAAGCTTAAACCTGTCTCTATTGCAATATGTGAGTAAAAATATTATTAAAGGCTTAAGTAAAACTAAAATCGGTGCATGTGATTCTTGGATAAAATTTTGCTTTTCATGTGTCTATATAAATGTGAATCTTTGTATATATGAATATGTTTGATCTGTGCATGTTTGTTATTCCTGTTCTTCTCTATTTCAAGATTACAGAGCTTAAAAACCATTCAAAAATTCAAACTCTTTATGTAACAACCCTGTATTTTTTGTGATTATTTCTAATTGTATATTTTAATTATTTTTAGTTGAATTTCTTGATTTAAAAAACTTTATTGTATTTATTAAAATGAATAAATTTTGTTATTGTGAATATAAATTTTGATTTTTATGTGAATTATAATTCCAAACATGAATAAATGGAATATTTTCCAAAAACGTGAATTTTTGTTTCGTTGAAATCTGATTAATATTGTGAAAGTTATGCTTTTTAAACCATTATGTGCAAATTGATTTATTTAACAAAATTGTCTATTTTAATTTATATAAATAATATTTTGTTTGTCATATCATGTTCTAATTTTTGTATATATGTGTAACATGACATGTTATGTATATATTTTACTTTTAAAACATTTTAAAAGTGTAGTTATAATTTTCGAATGTTAATTGTGTATTGTTTACAATTTTTAATCCAAGTTTTAATTTAATAAACTATTTTCTTGTTTTTCTCTATTTTTCATAAAAATTATTTATTTATTTCATTTCTACATTATTTTGTTTTCATTTTCATTTTATTTACATGATTTTTCTTTTGGTTTATTTGAATAAAAGAAATAGGAAATTCTAAGAGACAAAAACCTTTTCAACTTCTGACTTTTCAATGCCTTGTCTCTTCATTCTCTTTGGCCATCCATTATCTTTGATTGCCATGAGTTTTATTTTGTAATTCACATGAGAAAACATCTAATTTCATCATTTCTTTCGGCCATTCAAATCTGAAAAAAATTAGGTAATGGCTTCTTCATTTTTTTCTACTTTCTACTTTCTCTTCATTTTTTTGCTTGAATCTTCATATGCTTTGTTCGGCCTAAACCCCTCACTACCTTCACCAACCACCACAAAACCTTCTTTTCCTTACCATACACGGCCTGACAATCCCCTCCTCTGACCTATATTGGCTGTGACCAACCCATGATGCTAACACCACTAAAAGTTGCAAAAAAAACCCTTGAAACCATGCATAGACGAGCTAGTTTTTACCATACCCTTCATATATAGCTTCGGCCACCCCCTTAGCCACCACCACCAGTTATATCACCACCTTTGGCCGGCATTCTAGCCACCACCATACCTGTACATGACTAAGGCCGAGCCAATTGATGCATGGTTGAGCCTATATGGTACACAAAACTCCTTTTTTTGCCTTACCCTATGATCTTCCTTCACTAATAAATCCTACTCCTCTTCATCTCCTTGAAGCCGTGCCTGCATGACCCATACCCAAGCCAAAATACCATCATGGCCGAACCAATATAGCTTTGTGGCCGAGCAAAAGTGATTAGTAGTCAAGCAAAATCAATTGAAAAGCTTGGTGATGTCTTGTGTAAACTATATTTCCATTTGTTCCAATAATTTTGGTATGTATCTATATTTATATTTTGCTTTGTTTTGTTGTCAAATACAAGATTAATATCTTGGCTCTCCACTCCTCTCGAATCAAAGTTATGCTATCGTGCGTTCTAGATTTTTGTCTGTGTGTTTGAATTGCTAACTCCAGCCTAAAGAAGTGAGTATTCACTCGTGACATTTATACTTATATAAATTATGAATTGACCACAAGTGAATGTGTAGAATTGCTATATCATGTTATACATGCCTGTGATATGAATCATATGATATCAACCGTCATATCATATGTTACTGCCATATGTTGCTATATTTTTTATTTATATCTGTTTCTCACACTGTAAGTTCCCTGTAGAATAAAATCACTATGGGTTGAAATGATACATACTCGAACGTACTTTAGAATAGGAAAAAATCGTTATGGGCTGAAATGATAGGCCTGAGCGATTTTTATTTATTTTATTGACTTAGAATTGCGGGTTTGAAATGATAGAACTCGGATTTTTCTTTTTAAATTATGGATTGAAATGATATATTATCCGTATCAATTGACTTAGGTTAGAAAATATTATACCGACCCGTGACTATTATATATATTTTTCTGGAATTTTTAAAGTATTTTCAAAATGTAAAATATGATAATTTGATTTAAATTAGAATTTGAAATGATTTTATAAAGTGTTATTGATTTTTCTATGAATTAAAATGGTTAAATAAATGAACCTAACTTGGAAATGTGAAATTTTTTTTAAAAATAAAATTTAAGTTAAGAAAATAAAATGAAAATTTAATTTAATTTATGAAATGGTAAATTAAATTAAAGTGTAAAGTAAATGCAATAATTTGGAAAAATTGTACATTGATTTTTGTAAATAAAATATTGAGAAATTTGATATTTTTTTGTTAAATTTACTTTATAAAAATCAAAAGTTAATGGGTATTCTAATGACGATTTTTAAAGTGGAAAATATGAAATTTTATTAGTTAAAATGGTTTAAATTGAAACTAAATTGTTGCTGAAATTCTATTGTAAACTGGACATTCTTTTAGTAGCACTTCAGAAATGCTATCCTTTTTGAAATGAACTAAAATCTGGAATAAATGAATCTATTGCACTTTGTAAGTGCTATAGTTGCAGGAGTGAACTAAAAGGCAAAAACTAATGAAAGAGCTATTCTAGCACTTGTTAAGTGCTGCAGTTGACTGAAATGAGATTTTTGAAGTAAAAATGAACCATTACAGTAGTTTTATAAACGCTGTCTTTGCTGAATTGAATTAAATCATTTATTTTGAGACCCGAACTATTACAGCAGTTTTGTAAATGCTATCTTTGCTGAATAGAACTATTTTTCAACTAAAACTGAACTATTACAATAGTTTTTAAATGTTGTCTTTGCTGGAATGAATTGTTTCAAATGTAATTTACCGTAGCATTTTCTAAGTGCCGCGAAAGTTGAAAATTCACCGTTTTAATGTATTTAAGTGAATAAATGAATTATAAAGGGCTAAAATTTGGGAATTTAATATTTGTTTGAAGGTATAATGACTCCACCGTTTTACGGTTTAAATGAATGATTTTAATTTGAAATTATAAACCTTTTAGGAATTTTAAGCTTTTTAGAATTTTAACCTTTTTGGAATTTTAACCATGGGTACACATCTCTGTGTGGCTTGTGATTTTTGGATGTACACCTTCAATTTGAAAGTGTTGTTAGTCCGTGAGATGATGGTTTTGATGACAACAATCTTAGAATAGGTTATAAAATATAAATACTAACATTATAAGTTTAGATATATATGTATATGTAGGATTTAACCATGCAGGTACTAAGAATAAAGACTGTACAGTATAGAGGTTCAAGATATCAAGATAGAAGACTCATGAGTATCAAGATTATCAAGAGTTCAAGATTTCAAGGTTAAGTATTTTTTATTAGGAATTTTGTTAAAACTCATAGAAAAGCACGGGCATCTTAAAATCCAATTTATTCATGGAATGGAATCCACTTCAAGCCTGTTAAAGGGATGGAACCCTAAGTAGGATGAAACCTATGAAAAATCTAGTGGAACATTATTTTGTATCCGCTAACTTTTTATTCAAAATGATTTTTCAAAATTATATCATGTTTTCAAAATGTTTTCAAAACTTTCCATTTAAAAGATTCAAAACACCCTATCCTGATTTTAAATAATTTTAGCCTCAAAATTATCTTTAGTTTCAAAGTCAAATTACTCCTGATTTTAAACTATCTTTTAATATAATATATTTAACTTTTAAATATTTATACTTAGATTTAAAATATAAAATTAGAGCTAAATTCTATATATATTATTCTCTATACTTACTTATGAATTTTAACTACATTCAAGTATATTTATAAAGTTTAAATTAGTTTTAATATAAGATAAAGGTTATTTTCAAAGAAAATCAAAACATCAAAAAATGCTTTAGGATGTCGACATGCCTATGTACCCCATGTCGACATGGTGTTAGTTGAGTTCAAAATTTAAATTTCAAAAGAAGTGTCCATTCGCCATAACTCTTCACGAATAGACATGGGTGTTGTTCTCCTATAAATAGGGGTTAGTTTCAACGAATTTTACATCAGATTTTTTGGTTTTTCACTCCTCTTCTTCTTCCACTTTTCTTAATACATATTCTTATCATTATTCTGCCGAAATCAACATTGAATCGAACTCGATTACTTCTAATTTGATTCTTCATCACTCTCTCTACAAGATTCTCAGGGCTATTCAGACTTATAGTGTAACAACCCGCATATTTGTCGATTTTTATATTTACATATTTTATTTAAATATTTTATCGTTAGTCGGATTTTAGTCCGAAAAGCTACTTTTTGCATACGGTCGAATTAGGACTCGGGACCACTCCTATTGAGTTTCAAATGCCGTTTGCGACCTTTTTGAGTATAAGCTTCGATATGTTTGGAGTAAGTTGATTTTTGCTACTTTTTACTTAGGGCTTTGGTTTGGGCTGAGCCCATTAACCCCACTTAACTCAGTTCCAACCCTCTCCTCTTCATTCACTTCTTTTCTATCTTCCTAATACTCAAGCTTTTATGTTAATGGAGAGTGGAAGAGGAAATTAAAACTCCAAGCCCTAGTTTTCTTTTGCAAATCAAGCTCTAGCTCCAAACTAATAGAAGAACCCATTAGTAAGCTTCTCTTCTTCTTCTCCAACTCTTTCTCTCTTTGATTTCAGAAAATTCCTAAACCTAATTTGGGAAATGTTTCTCTTTTTAGCTTTGAATCAAGCTTCTTGAGTTGGATTTGAAGAGTGGTTGATTCCCTTTGCTTTCAAGCTTCATCTTCATTTGTTTGGGTAAAAAGGTGAGATTTTTATCTCACATCTTTGTCTATAATTATCTTCGATTGTTAGGTATGAATTCCTAACGTTTATTCGTGTGCAATTGATTTTGGTTTGGATTGATTTAGTGTATATTCCAATTTTTGGTGTTTTGGTCCAATTTATGGAAATCCTATTATGGATATTTGGACATTGATATTTGAGACGTATCGAAGAGCCGTTTGGGCTGGGTTGTCGTTCGACGTAATTCCTTTGTCCTCACCATTTGCTCAATCGATCGTTTTCTATATTCGTTTGGCCATTTTTGGCCTAGGTTCAGGAAAACCACAAAATTGCAGTTTCAGACGTTTGAATTTAGGATTTCAGACGTCTGAATTTGGGATTTCAGACGTCTATATTGGCTTATTTTCAAACAAAAAGAAAATAGGCTAAAATATGCCTATTTCAGACGTCTGAAACATTTGGTTCAGACGTCTGAATCGTGTTCTGGAAATTTTTATATTTCCAAATTCAGACGTCTGAGCCACATGTTTCAGACGTCTGAAACTGTTGTGATTTTGCCTTCTTTCCTTTTTGTTTGAGAATTCCAATTTAAATCGATTCCTGATAATCCTATTTGTTGTTATCATTTATTTTGAGTTTGAATGACTCTTTTTAGGGATTTTTGAATATCCATTTCGATGGATTTTTTATCGGTTTCTCTGGATTTTATTCACGTCTTCGAATGTGAATTTTAGTGATTGATTGTTCTTATAATCTTCTTTGTGACTTGTCACTTTAAAAATATAAAGGTTTTCTATACTAGTAGTAAATATCAAAACACTCTTTCCTTAAACGATTTTAATACTATTTTAATTACAAAGCTCATTTCTAAAACCGTTTTCCAATCTATTAGTATATACAAACCTTTACCTCACTCGTATGAGAAATCTAATTAAACGACCAAGTAAAACGAGTGGTATGAAACGCTTGCGTTTACTTCGTCGGTTAATTCTTGGACTTGTTCGATTGAATCTCTTGTGACAATTTTCTAGTGGAGATATGCAGTTTGTTCGTTAATATTTAAGTTAAGCAAGTGTTTATGGGACATGAAGCTAAACTCATATATTTACTAGCTTAGTGTAATTGACACTTCTCGTTGATCATGATGATCATTTTTGTGATTTAGACTAGCAATGTGCAATGTCTCTTTGTCTACGAGGGAGACTAAACCCCGTTTTGTGGAGTTTCGACTCAATTTGGTGGGGTAGCAACCCATGGTCTTCGAGCCGTTTGTGGGGCTTCGGCTCAATTTGTGATGGTTAGCAACCATGGAATTAGCATTCCGTTTGTGATACACGTGTTGGGGAGCTTTATGCTCCCGTTTGTGATAGGCCTCCCCCTTTTTGTGATTTCTGAATTTCTTGAGATGATTTCTAGAATTTGTGTTTCACCAATTTTCGTGATTTCCATTGATAAGTTTTATCAATATTTGTGCATTGGTGAATTTGTGCGTCATTGACTTTTGTGATTTCTGGATTTCGTGTATTGAATTCTGGAATTTTGTGTGTCATCGACTTTTGTGATTTACATTGATATTATCGTCAATATTTATGGTTTGGTGAACGAAACAAGGAGTATGACGTTTCTTTGATTCTTGTGTAGATTTGGTGACATTGATTAATCTCTTGATGATTTTCAACTAATTATATATATCACAGCTTGGCATTGTGATTATTACGTGTTTAGTCATATCTCTTATTCTATATCGTTTCATATGATATTTATAGTTAGACTGATCCGTTTATTATTTTCTTATTAAATAATACTCGGGTCAGACCGAGATGTTACAGGTGCTTCTGCTTGACTTCTCCCCAGGGATTCATTACTCTGACTTTTGGCAAACTACTTAAATTAGTAGTTTATTTTGTTATATACACTTGAGATATAGACTCATTGTTGTATTCTTTTGTATAGCACGTGTTGCTATTCTTTTGTATTATTGTGGATCTTTTTGACCACTACTCTGATATACACTTCCATGTGTTAATTATATATATTCATATCTTCTTCCGCCTTTATGATATGAATTATCTGTGGCTGATTTATGTTATGTTTATTTCTGTATTTGTTTCCGAAGATATTATAGCCACTATGTAGTAGCTTTGAGTTTGTGTCGGTATGTCGGATTTCCCTCTTGATAAAGTATTTCAAGTTACACTATCTGACATATCGATGCTCGCACAAAGCAATTACACGGATGGTCGCTCCTCAACAGCCTTATTCTCCGTGCTAGTCGACAGCATTCACCGTAATGTTCTTGGCTAGCGTGGGTATAAAGGTGGGGCGTCACAGCTTGGTATCAGAGCCAAACTTCGGAACAATATGGAATATTATAACAAGGATCATCGTCCTAAGTCCATCTTAGGAGTCGTGCTTTAGGATTTAATTCGAGTCTTCATACCGTTCTATCCTATTTTCTTTTATGATTCCTTGTTTTATTTATCAAGATTTCTTGATAATTATTTGGTGAATAACCTTTTTCTTCTTCTTCTTTCTTTCTAAAGGAAGAGAAATGTCTAGACCAGGCCGTCCCATAGCCGTACCATCTAGTGTTCCACCCCAAGGTGGAGTTTTTTTGACTGCTCAACAGCTTCTTGATTTAGTGACAAATGCTCAAGCAGCTGGAGCTAACCCGGAACCTACTCACCCAAAGTCGGGGTTTGCACGCTTGTGCAGCGATTACACTAATTTGGGTGGGGAGCCATTCAAAGGTTCCGAAACTGTTATTGAAGTACAGGCTTGGCTAAGGTCATGCGATCGAATCTTTTCCCGCATGAATCTTATTGACCTTCACCGAGTTCAGGTGGCCTCTAGTATGCTCCGAGAAAGAGCATTGGACTGGTACGAGCTTCTTATTTCTGAGATTAATGAAGCGGATCTCACCTGGAAGCAATTCCGAGAATGCTTCGAATTAAAATTCGTTCCAGAAGCTGAGAAAGTGACATTGGCTCGACGATTTATAGACCTTGTTCAAGGTGAGTCCTCCGTGACTGATTACGTCGCCTCCTACGAGTCGCTTTCCAAATATGGGGTTGAATACATCAACACCCCTTTAAAGAAGAACCAGAGGTTCGTCTATGGCTTAGACAAAAGTCTCAAGAAGCCATTACTTCTAAAATTAGAAGTTTCTTTTGACCAACTCGTTGATATCGCTCTTCTTCTTGAAGAGGCAGATAGGGAGAATGATGTTGAAGTGGTGGGTTCCAAACCACGCTTCAACAATAACAAGAAGAGACCAAACAAATTCAAAGGCCCCTATCCTAATAAGAAAGGGAAGCAAGCAACCTCCGTGGCAAAGACTTCTTCCTTTGGTCGTGGGGAATGCTATAATTGTGGTTCGAAGGACCATTATGCGAACAAGTGTCCCAAGTCTATCTCTTGTCGCTACTGCAAAGGTCCCGGTCATTTTATATCCTCATGCCCCAAGCTTCAGGGCAGGAAAGAGGGAAATCTTAATGTTGCTCAAGCCCCCTGGCAACACATCTCGTGGCCAAGGTATTTCTCATTCTATTCTGGATGGAATTATTTTATTTCGTGATCATCCTACTCGAGTTCTTTTTGATACGGGTGCGTCCCATTCTTTTATATCAAAAGAACTTGTTGATACCTTTTCTTTGGATGTTTTGTGTTTAATGACTTCTTTGAGAATTGCGAATCCGGTTGGTGGATCCGCAACAATCAGTTTATTGTGTAAAGATGTCGAGCTTATTCTGTGTGATTTTTCTTTCCTAGCCAATTTGCATGTCATGCGTTATTTAGGCTTTGGAATGATTTTGGGAATGGATTGGCTTAACCGTTATGAAGCTCATATCCTATGTCCTGAGCGGACTATTCATCTTCGACATCCTCAATCTGTTAATCAGGTTTCTGTTATTCTTAAAAATTCGGATTCTGCTTTGGTTGCATCTTTATATTCTTTAAATCCTCGTGATGACGATGATGACAATGAGGGTGATATTATTTCTCTTTTTCACGTCGTTCGTGAATTTTCCGACTTATTCGAGCCCGGTTTAGGATTACCACCTAAGCTAGCAATTGAGTTCAAAATTAACCTTATTCCTGGAGCTCAACCTATCACTCGTCCTCCTTATCGTATGTCCAATAAAGAAAACGAGGAGATGCGTAAACAATTATCCGAATTGGAGACAAAGCAATTTATTCGCTCTAGTTCCTCGCCTTGGGGAGCTTCAGCTATTTTTGTGAAGAAATCCAATGGAACACTTAGGCTTTGCGTTGACTACCGCAAGCTTAATGATCTTACTATCAAAAATAAATATCCTTTACCTCGGATTGATGGTCTATTCAATCAACTTAGTGGTGCTAGAGTCTTTTCACAATTAGACTTAGCTACTGGATTTCATCAGCTTCTTATTGCAGAGGATAGCATTCCTTTGACATCGTTCCGTACTCGTTATGGATCTTATGAATGGCTTGTTATGCCATTTGGTCTAACGAATGCTCTGGCTTATTTCGTTGACCTTATGAATAGAGTTTTCAAAGACTTTCTCGACCGGTTTGTTCTCATCTTTATCGATGATATTCTTGTGTATTCTAAAACCGAGGAGGAGCATGAAAAACATCTTCGGATTATGTTGGAAACTCTTAGGAGTAATCAATTAAAGGCAAATTTTTCTAAATGCCACTTTTGGCAATCTCGTGTGAAGTTTCTCGGTCATATTATTTCCGAATCCAGAATTTCCGTGGATCCTTCAAAGATTGAAGCGATTCAAGATTGGAAGAGACCGGAGAGTGTGACAGAGATTCGTAGTTTTCTCAGATTGGCGGGCTATTACCGTCGTTTTATCAAAGACTTTTCTAAGATTGTCGTGCCTCTCACTAGCTTGACGAAGAAAGGTGTTAAATACATTTGGTCGGACAAATGTGAAACTTCTCTTCAGAAATTTAAAGAACTCCTTTCTAATGCTCCTATTCTTGTTATTCCCGAGGGGAATCAAGATTTCGTTGTTTATACCGATGCTAGTCGCGTTGGTTTGGGTGCCGTTCTTATGCAAAAAGAACGTGTTATTGCTTATGTTTCTCGGCAATTGAAGCCAGCCGAGACTAGATATGTCACTCATGATTTAGAGCTCGTAGCTATTGTTTTCGCCCTTCGTATTTGGCGTCATTATCTTTTAGGAGAGAAATTTGTTCTTTATACCGATCATAAATCTTTGAAGTATTTATTCTCTCAAAAGGGACTTAATTTGCGTCAAGAGCATTGGCTCGAATTTCTTGCACCATATGATCTTGATATTCTTTACACTCCCGGTAAGGGTAATCGTGTCGCCGATGCTCTTAGCTGTAAACAACAAGCTGTTGTTTCTATGATGATATCCGAATGGAACGATCTCGAGATCTTATCCACTTGTGAGATTCGAGACCGCGTATCCGATTTATGCTCATCATTTGTTTTATGTAGCCTTGAGGCTCATCCTTCTCTTTTTGACCGCATTCTTGAAGCTCAAAGGCTAGATCCTGAATTTGCTCTTCTCGGCCAAAATATTAAGGATAAAATTGATATTGAAGGTTTGAAAGACTTTGATATCGATCCTCGTGGCGGCATTCGGAAATTTGGTAGACTTGTCGTGCCAAGTATTGGTGATCTTCGTAAAGATATTTTAGAAGATTCTCATCGTTCTAAATTCACCATTCATCCCGGTAGTAGTAAAATGTACGCGGATAAGAAGCGACTTTATTATTGGGAGGGAATAAAACTTGACATCGCTAACTTCGTTAAGCGTTGCATGACTTGCCAACTCGTTAAGGCCGAGCATCAAAGCCCCGGTGGGTTATTGCAACCTTTAGAAATTCCAATTTGGAAGTGGGACCAAATTTCCATGGATTTTATAGATGGTCTTCCCCGTTCTCATTCGGGTCATGATAGCTTATGGGTGATTGTTGATAGGCTTATTAAATCTGCCCATTTTATTCCCGTTCGGTCTAACCGAACCGTTCCTCTTTTGGCCAAGCTCTTTGTTAAAGAGATTGTTAAATTACATGGAGTTCCTACTTCTATAGTTAGTGATCGTGATCCATTGTTTACTAGTGGATTTTGGAAGAGTCTTCAAAAAGCTTTGGGAACGAAGCTTAATTTTAGCACCGCTTATCATCCTCAGTCCGATGGACAAACCGAGCGTGTGAATCAAACTCTTGAAGATCTTCTTCGTGCATGTGTTCTTGATTTTGGTGGAAGTTGGGAAGATCATATTTCACTTGTTGAATTTTCCTATAATAATAGCTTCCAATATAGTATTGGTATGGCATCTTTCGAGGCACTCTATGGAAGGCCATGCCGATCTCCTTCTTGTTGGCTTGAGGCCGGTGAGAAGCTTGTTTTAGGTCCAGATTTTATTCGCGATTCCACAGAAAAGATTGATCTTATTCGACATAGGATGAAAGAAGCCCAGAGTAGACAAAAATCCTATGCCGATAACCGAAGAAGGAGGTTAGAATTTTCTGTGGGAGATCTTGTGTTCATTCGTGTATCACCTATGAAAGGTGTTGTACGTTTCAGTCGATCGGGAAAATTGGCGCCTCGATATATTGGGCCATTTCCTATCACTGAACGTATTGGTTCCATGGCTTATCGCCTATCATTACCGGCTCAGTTCTCTACTATGCATGACGTGTTTCACGTTTCTCAACTTCAGAAATGTCTTCGAGATTCCGATTCTATTCTTGAGCTCGGTGTTGTGGAAGAGATTGAAGTTTCGCCTAATTTAACTTATGAGCAGCATCCTATTCGTATCATTGCTTCGGAAGTCAAACGCCTTCGAAATAAAGATGTCCCGCTTGTTAAAGTTCAATGGTCTTCAAATCCTAAGGATTGTTCTTGGGAATCTAGAGAGTACATCGAGCGAACACATCCGGACTTACTTTCTCGTGCTCTTTGAGGTGAACTTCTTATTTCAAAATTCTTTTGTGTTGAATATGCTTTTATGGTTGTTACTATATATGTTCTTCTTAAATATTGCGGGG
This sequence comes from Allium cepa, assembly GCA_030765085.1. Lineage (NCBI taxonomy): Eukaryota > Viridiplantae > Streptophyta > Magnoliopsida > Asparagales > Amaryllidaceae > Allium > Allium cepa. Next base: position 290,859,609 of record CM060941.1, on the reverse strand, counting down.
ACGCAATTTCTTTAAGGAGGGGAGTCTGTAACAACCCGCATATTTATCGATTTTTATATTTAAATATTTTATTTAAATATTTTATCGTTAGTCGGATTTTAGTCCGAAAAGCTACCTTTTGCATACGGTCGAATTAGGACTCGGGACCACTCCCATTGAGTTTAAAATGCCGTTTGCGACCTTTTTGAGTATAAGCTTCGATATGTTTGGAGTAAGTTGATTTTTGCTACTTTTTACTTAGGGCTTTGGTTTGGGCTGAGCCCATTAACCCCACTTAACTCAGTTCCAACCCTCTCCTCTTCATTCACTTCTTTTCTATCTTCCTAATACTCAAGGTTTTATATTAATGGAGAGTGGAAGAGGAAATTAAAACTCCAAGCCCTAGTTTTCTTTTGCAAATCAAGCTCTAGCTCCAAACTAATAGAAGAACCCATTAGTAAGCTTCTCTTCTTCTTCTCCAACTCTTTCTCTCTTTGATTTCAGAAAATTCCTAAACCTAATTTGGAAAATGTTTCTCTTTTTAGCTTTGAATCAAGCTTCTTGAGTTGGATTTGAAGAGTGGTTGATTCCCTTTGCTTTAAAGCTTCATCTTCATTTGTTTGGGTAAAAAGGTGAGATTTTTATCTCATATCTTTGTCTATAATTATCTTCGATTGTTAGGTATGAATTCCTAAAGTTTATTCGTGTGCAATTGATTTTGGTTTGGATTGATTTGGTGTGCATTCCAATTTTTGGTGTTGTGGTCCAATTTATGGAAATCCTATTATGGATATTTGGACATTGATATTTGAGGCGTATCGAAGAGCCGTTTGGGCTGGGTTGTCGTTCGACGTAATTCCTTTGTCCTCGCCATTTGCTCAATCGATCGTTTTCTATATTCGTTTGGCCATTTTTGGCCTAGGTTCAGGAAAACCACAAAATTGCAGTTTCAGACGTCTGAATTTGGGATTTCAGACGTCTGAATTGGCTTATTTTCAAACAGAAAGAAAATAGGCTAAAATATGCCTATTTCAGACGTCTGAAACATTTGGTTCAGACGTCTGAATCGTGTTCTGGAAATTTGTATATTTCCAAATTCAGACGTCTGAACCACTTGTTTCAGACGTCTGAAACTGTTGTTATTTTGCCTTCTTGCCTTTTTGTTTGAGAATTCCAATTTAAATCGATTCGTGATAATCCTATTTGTTGTTATCATTTATTATGAGTTTGATGACTCTTTTTAGGGATTTTTGAATATCCATTTCGATGGATTTTTATTGGTTTCTCTGGATTTTATTCACGTCTTCGAATGTGAATTTTAGTGATTGATTGTTCTTACAATCTTCTTTGTGACTTGTCACTTTAAAAATATAAAGGTTTTCTATACTAGTAGTAAATATCAAAACACTCTTTCCTCAAACGATTTTAATACTATTTTAATTACAAAGCTCGTTTCTAAAACCGTTTTTCAATCTATTAGTATATACAAACCTTTACCTCACTCGTATGAGAAATCTAATTAAACGACCTAGTAAAACGAGTGGTATGAAACGCTTGCGTTTACTTCGTCGGTTAATTCTTGGACTTGTTCGATTGAATCTCTTGTGACAATTTTCTAATGGAGCTCTGCAGTTTGTTCGTAAATATTTAAGTTAAGCAAGTGTTTATGGGACATGAAGCTAAACTCATATATTTACTAGCTTAGTGTAATTGACACTTCTCGTTGATCATGATGATCATTTTTGTGATTTAGACTAGCAATGTGCGATGTCTCTTTGTCTACGAGGGAGACTAAACCCCGTTTTGTGGAGTTTCGACTCAATTTGGTGGGGTAGCAACCCATGGTCTTCGGACCATTTGTGGGGCTTCGGCTCAATTTGTGATGGTTAGCAACCATGGAATTAGCATTCCGTTTGTGATACACGTGTTGGGGAGCTTTATGCTCCCGTTTGTGATAGGCCTCCCCCTTTTTGTGATTTCTGGATTTCTTGAGATGATTTCTAGAATTTGTGTTTCACCAATTTTCGTGATTTCCATTGATAAGTTTTATCAATATTTGTGCATTGGTGAATTTGTGCGTCATTGACTTTTGTGATTTCTGGATTTCATGTATTGAATTCTGGAATTTTGTGTGTCATCGACTTTTGTGATTTACATTGATATTATCATCAATATTTATGGTTTGGTGAACGAAACAAGGAGTATGACGTTTCTTTGATTCTTGTGTAGATTTGGTGACATTGATTAATCTCTTGATGATTTTCAACTAATTATATATATCACAGCTTGGCATTGTGATTATTACGTGTTTAGTCATATCTCTTATTCTATATCGTTTCTTCTGATATTTATAGTTAGACTGATCCGTTTATTATTTTCTTATTAAATAATACTCGGGTCAGACCGAGATGTTACAGGTGCTTCTACTTGACTTCTCCCCAGGGATTCATTACTCTGACTTTTGGCAAACTACTTAAATTAGTAGTTTATTTTGTTATATACACTTGAGATATAGACTCATTGTTGTATTCTTTTGTATTATTGTGGATCTTTTTGACCACTACTCTGATATACACTTCCATGTGTTAATTATATATATTCATATCTTCTTCCGCCTTTGTGATATGAATTATCTGTGACTGATTTATGTTATGTTTATTTCTGTATTTGTTTCCGAAGATATTATAGCCACTGTGTAGTAGCTTTGAGTTTGTGTCGGTATGTCGGATTTCCCTCTTGATAAAGTATTGCAAGTTACACTATATGACATATCGATGCTCGCACAAAGCAATTACACGGATGGTCGCTCCTCAACAGCCTTATTCTCCGTGCTAGTCGACAGCATTCACCGTAATGTTCTTGGCTAGCGTGGGTATAGAGGTGGGGCGTCACATATAGACTTCTTTGTAATCTATTAAGTGAGAAAAGGTGTGATTGTAGCCTTGAAAATTAATCAAGAAAGAAAAGGTGTGATTGTAGCCTTGGTAAATCAATTGGGTAAACTTGTGGCCCGAAAATCAAGTATCTCTACCCATAGGATCGAAATTCTGGAGGGTGAACCTCGTAGCCTTGAAACCGAGGGTGTAACTGTACAATTGTTTTTGAAAGGAAATCCATACTTGTGTTGCGAGACTGGATGTAGGGTAACTCCGAAACAGTAGAAAATCCGGTGTGTTCTTTCCTTTATTGCTTTTATTTTATTTCTGCATCTGTGTTTGTTTCGGTGATCATATCTGTGTCTGTATATTGCATACATTGGTGTCTAAATTAACATAAATCGAAAAAGATTTAGCAATTCTTTATTAACACTATTCACCCCCCTCAAGTGTTAATCCTAGCCTTAAGATCCGTAATCCGCATTTCTCACAATTGGTATCAGAGCAACGTTTTAAAAGTTTCATAATCTGATTTTTGAAAAAATTTCAAAATGGCTACCAACACTGGTACTGTTACTAATACTAGTATCCCTGTCACTAGTTCATTTGTAGAGGGTCAGTCTACTGTCAGACCACCACTTTTAATGGCAGTAACTATGCATATTGGGCATGTAGGATGAAAATTATTTACAATTTATAGGATTAGACACTTGGAATATCACACAAACTGAATATTCTAAACCCACAACTAATTTTGCACAGTGGACTACTGAGCAAAAGACTATTGCACAACTAAGGCAATCAATATTCTATTTTTTTCACTAGATAGAAATGAATTCAATAGAGTGTCAGTTTGTAAGTCTGCATATGAAATTTAGAAAACTTTGCAAATTACTCACGAAGGAACAAGCAAAGTTAAACAGACCAAAATTTCCATGCTCACAAATCAGTTTCAATTATTTAAAATGAATCCTAATGTGTCTATTTTAGATATGTATAGTAGATTTCACGATATTGTGCATTCTTTAATATCTTTGGGAAAGGAATTTTCTGAAGAAGATCAAGTCATAAATTTTTTAAATTCTCTAACTCCAGAATAGGATCAAAAGACACTTGCGATCGAAGAGGCAAATGACATCAGTACTTTAAAGATAGAAGAATAAATTGGAAATCTAATGTCGTATGAAGTTCAAATGATCGGGAGAAGAGAAAATAAAGCATCTGAAAAGAAATCAATGGCATTCAATGCATTAACCGATGGATCAGACTCAAACAGCGATAATGTATATCAGAAATTTTAGGAAATTCCTGAAATACATAAAGATGAATAATCTCAAGCGAAACAACTATAAGAATTATGGAAATCAGAATGTAGTGCCAAATAATGACAAATGTTACAACTGTGATAAACCATGCCATTTCAAATGAGAATGTCCGTATCGAGATAGGCAAAATTCTCCTATGAACAATGATCCAGCAAAGAAACGGAAGTGTGCATTTACTGCTACTCTAGATGACTCAGACTCGTCCTCAAGTGATGATGATCAGAAAATAGATAATTCGAATTTGTGTTTCACAGCTGTTCATGACTCAGACGAATTCAAAGAAATGGACTCAGAAAAAGGTACACGTTTACAATACAATTAGTTTAAATTGCTTGCTTAGAATTAGTTGCTTGATTGATTGGTTTTGAATTGGTGTGTTGTTTGAATTTTAAAATTTATTTTCTATTTTTATTATTATTTCATTATTTTATTATTTTATTTTTTATTTTTTAATAGTATAATAATATTTTTTGAAATATACATGAAGTTTAATAATATTTCAGATATATATATATATAGGCATTAATAACAATAATAATATTTATATATATTAGAGAACTTAGGAAAAATCAATTCATGAAAATTCAAAGGCACATGTCGACATGGTCCCTACTATGATGTCGACATGGGTACCTTGTAGCAAGCCGTAAATTTTCAATAATTAATTTGGTTATTTAATAAAAAAAATTTGATTAACTTTAGAAGAAAAAAATAATTTTTTTAATTTATATCGAAATAAATGTTAAGAATGGTATGTAGCAATAGTTCTAAAAAAAATTGACTATTGAAGTGAAATCACATTTTAAATGAAATAGGGAAAATTGTGCACCTAGGTATAAAATTCAAAAATAGATTAAGGTAAGTGTTGTATAAATAAAAGAAGTTTGAAACTTGTTATTAAATTTATAACAGGAATAAATTATAAACAAATGTCGATGTAAGATAATAAATATACTAATTCAATGCCATCCAAATTAATTGAAACAGATTTGTAAGCTTCATTTGATTGTAATTTGTAAGTAGGGAAATAGATTCAAAGTTATATAAATTGTTGGAATGATAAGTAATAAAGTGCAAATTAGATATAATTAGTATAAATTTAAGGAATACTTGTTAATAAATTTAATATAGGAGAACGAACTTAAATATTGATTTATGAATTAATACATATTGAATAGCAATTGAACGTAAATTAATGGAATAAGGATGATGTAGGTTGATAAGTATTCATAATGTTTGGGTTGATGATAAACGTTACTTTAATGAAAATAAATGTAGTAACGGAAGGGAATGAAAATTTAATAGAAACGTAATTTATTTTTAGGTAGGAATTTGTGAATTGGGAAATAAGTTCAAATGAGGTAATTGATGGAATTCTTTAATAAACAAGAAATTGTTGTTCTAGCATTATAAACTTAGGTATAACTGAAATTGCATCTAATAGAATATAATAGAAAGGGAAGTATTATAAATAAATGGTTAGAAACTTAAGTGAACAATTGGGAGGCTAAGAAATGTGATTAAGCATAAATACTATAGATAAATGAATGATAATAAATGAGGTTATGAAATAATGAAGGAATGAATAAATATAATGCAATAAAAGAAGAAACTGACATGACATTTATAAATGACAACGAATATTTGTGAGTAATAAATTAAAATATTTGAAATAAACATTGAATCAATGAATAAAAGCAAAAGTGGTAAAAAGTAAATGGAAACTTTATGGATGAATCATTATATGAATAGAAAGGGAAATGAAACAATAAAAGTTAACGATATCTAAAAAAAATGTAAATGTACTGATACAGTTCTCCTTTGTAAACCATTATTTTATATGATATTATATTTTGTCCGCTGCGAATGCGTGGTTTCTGGTTTGGTTCTGTTTTCTTCTTTTTTCTCTTTTCTTCTTTTGCTAACTATCTGGAATTTTATGGTTGGAAATTTCTGGGTCGTTACATATTATTACGTGTTACATATTTCTTTAGTTTATTAAATAAAAATTGGAAATCTATTTGCGATCAAAGGAAATTAAGTAGAACATTAATTTGAAAATTAAGTTAAAATAGGAGTTAATACGAAGGAAAGATGGATATTTGGACGTAGTAGTGTGATGAAAGACAAACAAAAATCTAGCATATATTAACTGTAAATATTGCAGCAATTGGAATTAAATGTTATGCAGAAAAAAATGAAAATAGAATGAATAAATTAGTGAATATTTGAAATTTATTTTAATTCCGTTCATAATATGACAATTGGTTGAAGTATGAGAAACTTACGTGTAACAATTGGCTTGTAAACAAATATTATAAGTGGTTGTTTAAATAGTTGATGAAATTAGGATTGGAAATAAATTTTAATAAATGTTACATTAATGTGAAATGTACTACAATGTTAGGAGTTGTCAAACTAGAGTATAGTAAAGTAATGAAAGGTTGAACAAAGGTTAACCAGATTTAGAGTAGTAATGAACATAAAAAAAAGAAGGATATATGTTTCTTTTTTAAATAAAAAATCATATGTTTATTTACTTGAAATGTTGGTAGCTGAAAAATTTATTACAGAAATAAGAAATTAATAACATTTGGTTTGTATACAATATTTCCGTAAATACGTTAAGTTACTATAAAAGGAATTGAATTGCCTCATTCATTTTTACCTTAGAAATCAATGACAATTAATATGATTGGAATCTTTTTAAAGTGGGAAGACGTTAATTGTAAACATATATTGAAATAAATTAATACGTTTCATGTTTCAAAATTTAATGCTAGTTTACTACATATATGTTTATACCTAAATTCAAATTTATGTTTTAGATCAAAATTTAATGGTAGTTTATATTGAAATCTCATACGTTGTTAAATTAAATGTTAATAGGAGATGATAAAGGCGGTAAAATAGATTTACACTTGACTATTTCCTTTCCAACTAGACTTTGTTAGATTTTTATTGCAACATAACTTACTTTCCATCTTCACTTTTCTAATTTACTTATACATTCATTGCCTCTTTATGTGGATTATTTTCATACCTGTTATTTATGAATGTAAACTATAAGTGGCGATAAAGATGTACATATATATTATACACCGTTTTATATTACCTTGTTTATGCTATCATATTTTTGAATGTATGTTAATGCATTCCTTGTAAAACATTCAATCGAAATGTTAACATGTCGTTTAATTTCCGAAACGTCATTTCATTTATTTCTAATTAATAGCAGCCTCTCTTTTCAAATCTCGTTATCCCTAAACCTAACTCAAACCTTATAAATACGATATGATGCAAATGTAACCCTAGCCTCCATTCTAATCTTCTTCTTCTTCTTTTTTTTCCTTTTTTTTCAAATCTCCTTATTATATCTCATTTTAATTTTTCCTTCCTCTTCAAATATTCTTCTTCTCAAATTTTATTATATTTCAAACTTTCTTCTTTCTTTTCAAATCTTGATATTCTCTATAATTTTCGGTTCTTCTTATTTCAATCCTTTTCTTTTTCAATTCCTCCTTTTCAAATCTTTTCCAAACCTTTTAAAAATTACATACACGAATACATATATATATTAATATAATAAGGAGGGAAATTAAAGTAAATCAAAATAAAAGAAAAATTACGGAACAAAGCTAGCAATGAAGAAGAAGACTAAGGAAACGTAGAGCGAAGTTATTGATTTGAAATCTATTGTTTTCAGATTCGTATAAAGGTGAGTGTTTTAACCCACTCACAACTTCTAAGATTTCTTATGTTTGTTAAATTGATTTATGATGTGTTTAGAAATTTATTTATAGCTGTTTGGCATATATTTCATCATTATCTCAGTTAAATTGCATTCATTTAATTTACTTGTTATTTAATTTATTATTGCACATAAACTGCCAGTTAAATTTTTAGTTAAATTTATTATTGCATATAAACTGATAGTTAAATTTCTAGTTAATTTATTGTGCATATAAACTGCCAGTTAAATTATCAGTTAATTTATTTTGCATAATAAACTGTCAGTAAATACCTGTTATTTATTTCCTGTTATATATTGATGTATTGTTTGAATTGGATAATGATTGTGATAAAGGGATGTGCGATTTTATGATGGATGAATGGATGTTTGTTTATATCATCATAAATTGCAAAGTGTTATGTATTTTATTGCATTCGAGATTGTGGTTTGAAATGATATAAAACCGTAAATTTTATTTTTAAATTGCGGATTGAAATGATAAATATCTGTATCACTTGACCATAGGATAGAAAATTATATACAGACACCGCGGTCTATATGTAAAATTATTTTTAAAATGATTTATGTAGTTTTGTAAAGAAATATATGAGTATATAGATATAATTTTTTTAAATATTTTATAAATGCTATCTTATTATTGAAGTTAGCTATGTATAAATTTGTTTTGAATTATCAAATAAGCTGAAAAAATGAAGTTTGATTTCTTTTATAAAATATGGTTAAGTATCTGTTTAAAAATTCTATTGTATATAGAGTTTATAATAACTAAAGTAAAAGTAAGGTTGAAGATAAATGTGAATATGATTTGAATTAAAGTATTTAAGAATTATCTTCGAAAAATTTGTTTTGAAATGTAAATAAATGAAGATTTAAAGGGTATGATTGTATAAGTTGATTTTTGATTTGAGAATTTAAATGAATATCCAATTGATTTAAAGAATATTATCAAGTTAATTTAATTAAAAAGAATATCTTGTTATTGAAGTTTAAGGGTTTTACTTAAATAATATTTGTTCTATTAAGTATACATTTCAAGTTTTAAATAATAGGAATGGGATTTGATATATTAAGTTTTCAAAGAATCCATTTGAAATAGTGGAATATTTAAAGAGGGGAAAATATGAACTATAAAAATTTAAGTTTTGAAATATAGAATATTTAAGCTGTGAAATATATGGGAATTAAAATGGTTTATTTGGAGGTTCAAATTGATATTGGGACTTTATTGTGAAATTTAAAGAAGCTATTTTATTATATTAAGTAATATAGTATTTAAACCATTAAATATTAAAAGTTATGTTTCAAAGCTATTGTTTCAAGGTATATAGATTTGAAAAGACTATGATTTTTGAAAAAGATATATTTGATATCTTATGGATTTAGGTCTTTAAATATAAATGATATCGTATTTATGTAGTTTTGAAATGAATATTTTCCTCTAGTTTTTAAAGGTATAAATTATTTTGAAATAACCGCGGTTTTATAATAACGTTTGGTGGTTGAAGAGACCAGGATCGGAAGTTGTCATACTCTCTGCCAACTCCGAAAACCACTTTAACAACCGTGTACGTGGTGGAGATTGTAGAATGAAGTAGGATGGTGGCGGCGTTTCCTTTGAGGTAAATACGTGGACCCAACTCTAGTGAGTTGACATAAGGTGGCTAAAACATGAGCGATTGACGAGTTAATTGAGGTAGCACCTTTGATTGGACACATCCCTTCGATATTATACTTTGACTTTTGGATTGATTTGGTGGCCACTTTTGATTTTTTTTTATTTGGGGGTGTGGCTCGAGGTGGGCGGTAGCTGCGGCTACGCGTTACCACCGACCCGGAAGCGTAATTGGTATATCTACCCTGGCATTACCAAGATGTGCCGTGTCACCTACCCTATCGTGCCTTATACGAGTTTGGTTTTCTTCCATTGCCCGTGGAATATTTAGGGTAGTCTCCCGATTTGGAGATGCGCTGATATTTGACGTACTACTGGGACCATTACGTGTTAAGGGCTATATGGGTAACCCCTTAATGCTAAAAAAATAAGTTTATTTTACAATTAGACACTATTATAATAGCGAAATATACTACATAGTAAATAGTTTAACGAATCCTTAAGAGATGTAAATCCCGAGCATCTCTTGAGTTAGTGCACTCATATTTATTTCTGTTGATTTAACTTACATAAGATGTTTTAGTCCTGACTCGAGTGTTTTGTCTTTTCAAATTCGCTCGGGTCAGTCCGAGCGTTACAGGGTTTGAAGACTTTATTTCTGGAGGACGAAGACGAAGATTTCATTATTATTGTATATTATATGGTTCCACTACACACTGTATTCCGCTGCATTGATATTTATTGGTATGTGAACTCTGATATATATTTTATAAGTAAATTTAAATATTTTGTAAATAGCTTCAAGAACTATATATTGATTATTATATTCTATCCTTCCGCTGTGAGATTCTATTTTGATTTATTTATTTCTTGTTTTTTTACCCCGTAACAATCCGCCCTTCTGCATGGTTTGAATTGGTACGTGTGTCGACTTAAATCATACGAAAAGGCATGATGTTACATCTGGTATCAGAGCTTTGGTTTAGCGATAAACCTTAGCTTTGTGGGGTTTGACTCTTTATTAATAGGTTAGTAATACCCTATGATGAGTCGATGAGAGTATATATATGAGAGAGCATATTTGTTAGTGTTATAAAAGGTTTTAATATTGTGTTAATCTGTTTTGTTTTGTATTTATAAACTCTTGTTGGTGCATGGGACGCTGTGACATCAATAGGGATTTCTAAACACTTAATAGGACAGACCGACATAATATTGGTTTTTAATGTAGGTGAATGAAATAATTTTGCCTATTATATTTTCTATATATAAAATAAATTTTTATAAATAAGATATATATTTGGTTGCTATATATTGGTTGTTAGGTAATGAAAATATAAATAATAGTTGAAATAAAGTTGAAAATAAAATAAATAAAAAATTGGAAATTTAGTACTTAAGTTTTGAGTTTTGAAAATTCTTTTGAATAGTTTTGAAATATAATAATACTAATATTGGAAGCATTTTCTAATATAGATATTTCAATAAGAAAAAAAAAATTGTTCTAAAGGAGATTTTGGAAGAAATAAGTTATGTGCTCCCCTCTCTGTCGCTGGAAAATAATTTCAGTGATGAGTACACGCATCATCGACATTCATTTTCGAGTTTCGAAGTGGGAAGGCCACTGTAGTGTTTTACTACAGAGTTGTTTTGATAAAAAATATAAATTTTAAATTGTTTAAATATAATTTGATATACGTAAATTTGTAAGTGTATATTTATCTATTATTTTAAAATGATTTGAAATTAAACCCAACATTAAGTTCTTAAGTTTTCGATAATTAATAGTTTTAACTAGGGCAGTGAAATGGTAGTTAATTAATAATTGGAATCTTTAAATAAAATAAGAGTTTAAATGCCTAGTTATAAATGAAATTAAAGGAAATTTGAAATTGTAATCTATAAAACAAAGGATAGGATTATTGAATATTAATTTAGTTAAAGGAAATGAGAAAACTTGTATAACCTTCTATTACATTCTTAAAGGCATATCTATAACTTACCAAAGATTAAAAGTTGAAATGTTTAATAACAAAATGTAATGGGAAATCTTACAAGTAAAACTTGAGGTAATTCAATGAATTTGCAGTTATAAATGAGAATTTAATTTTATAAACTTAAGTATGACGGAAAGGCCACTAATTAAATATAATTGAAAGGTTATAAAGAAATGATAATAAACTTAAGTAAATGTTGAAGTTATTTATTTTTGAAAATAAGCAGAAAGGTGAACATTGTAAATAAAAGGGAATTAAGCAGTGAATAAATGAATGCAATAAAATAAAAGAAAATTTTTATGAGATGAATAAGTGAAAATGAGATTATGTTAGAAATGAATAAAAGTAAATGAAAATTTGCAAGAAATAAATGAAAAATTAAAAGATAAATCATTATATAAATGAAACGAAAATCATACCACTAATAGTATGAAATGAAATTGATAAAAATGAATGTAATATTGGTTGAAATTATTGTTTGTTTGGTTTATGGTTGTTTGAGCAAAGATACTTTAAATTTGTTTGGAGGTATAGATAATCTATTTAGTTTCATCTAAGACTGTTGAGTAATTGATGCACTTAGTAGTTTATTTTCATTCTGTACAATTTGAAGTCCTTTGTTTGATATGAATGAATGATTGATGTGTGTTGATGAGATGGTTGTTTGCTTTGTTGCTATTGATGGTTGTTTGTATTGAATTGTATGTTTGTGGTTGAAACCACTTTAATATTTCATTTTATATAATAGTAACCCTTTTAGATTATATAAGTGAAATACAGGTTATGGAAGCAATTGCTACTGCATTTGGTTTCATAAATTAAGCGTTAATTTCCCGACAAATAGGGACGTTTCGGATTACGGTTTATAGCATTATTATATTTTTCCCGTGTTGGGATTTATATTATTTTGGAAAATATATTTTGTATATTATTATAATTGATATTACATTTTCTCCCGAGCCTCCCCGTACAAAGGAGACTCTGTCAAAATTTTCCATAAATTTCGGACTTAGAAAAATTTGAAAATGTTTTCCAAACTTTATTAATTTAAGTATAAAAAGATCTATTGGTTATAAATTTGTATATTTTATTTAATTTAATTAATTTTGAAAAGAGTGTTTGTCTATATATTAAATGTTTTAAGTAAGATATATGGATTTCCTAATCCTTCTTTTCCCTTCTTTTCCTTTTCGGGGACAAAAAGTTTTGAGTGAGGGAGGGTGTAACGACCCGTAAATTTTCAATAATTAATTTGGTTATTTAATAAAAAAATTATGATTAACTTTAGAAGAAAAAAAGAATTTTTTTTAATTTATATTGAAATAAATGTTAAGAATGGAATGTAGTAATAGTTATAAAAATAAAATAAAATTGACTATTGAAGTGAAATCACATTATAAATGAAATAGGGAAAATTGTGCACCTGGGTATAAAATTTGAAAATAGGTTAAGGTAAGTGTTGTATAAATAAAAAAAGTTTGAAACTTGTTATTAATTTTTTAACGGGAATTAATTATAAAAAAATGTCGATGTACCATCCAAATTAATTGAAATAGATTTGTAAGCTTCATTTGATTGTAATTTGTAAGTAGGGAAATAGATTCAAAGTTATATAAATTGTTGGAATGATAAGTAATAAAGTGCAAATTAGATATAATCAATGTTAGTATAAATGTAAGGAGTGCTTGTTAATAAATTTAATATAGGAAAATGAACTTATATATTGATTTATGAATTAATATATATTGAATAGCAATTGAACGTAAATTAATGGAATAAGGATGATTCAGGTTGATAAGTATTCATAATGTTTGGGTTGATGATAAACGTTACTTTAATGAAAATAAATGTAGTAACGGAAGTGGGAATGAAAATTTAATAGAAACGTAATTTATTTTTAGGTAGGAATTTGTGAATTGGGAAATAAGTTCAAATGAGGTAATTGATGGAATTCTTTAATAAATAAGAAATTGTTGTTCTAGCATTATAAACTAAGGTATAATTGAAATTGCTTCTAATAGAATATAATAGAAAGGGAAGTATTATAAATAAATGGTTAGAAACTTAAGTGAACAATTGGGAGGCTAAGAAATGTGATTAAGCATAAATACTATAGATAAATGAATGATAATAAATGAGGTTATGCAATAATGAAGGAATGAATAAATATAATGCAATAAAAGAAGAAACTGACATGACATTTATAAATGACAACGAATATTTGTGAGTAATAAATGAAATTTGAAATAAACATTGAATCAATGAATAAAAGTAAAAGTGGTAAAAAGTAAATGGAAACTTTATGGATGAATCCTTATATGAATAAAAAGGGAAATGAAACAATAAAAGTTAATGATATCTATTATTATGTGTTACATATTTCTTTAGTTTATTAAATAAAAATTGGAAATCGATTTGTGATCAAAGGAAATTAAGTAGAACGTTAATTTGAAAATTAAGTTAAAATAGGAGTTAATACAAAGGAAAGATGGATATTTGGACATAGTAGTGTGATGAAAGACAAACAAATCATTCCATCAAAATCTAGCATATATTAACTGTAATTATTGCATCAATTGGAATTAAATGTTATGCAAACAAAAAAAATGAAAATAGAATGGAATAAATTAGTGAATATTTGAAATTTATGTTAATTCCGTTCATAATATGACAATTTGTTGAAGAATGAGAAACTTACGTGTAACAATTGGCTTGTAAACAAATATTATAAGTTACCTGTTTAAATAGTTGAAATTAGGATCGGAAATAAATTTTAATAAATGTTACATTAATGTGAAATGTACTACAATGTTAGGAGTTGTCAACCTAGAGTATAGTAAAGCAATGAAAGGTTGAAGAAAGGTTAACCAGATTTAGAGTAGTAATGAACATAATAAAAAGAAGGATATACGTTTCTTTACTAAATAAAAAAATCATATGTTTATTTACTTGAAATGTTGGTAGCTGAAAAATTTATTACAGAAATAAGAAATTAATAACATTTGGTTTGTATACAATATTTCCGTAAATACGTTAAATTACTATAAAAAGGAATTGAATTGCCTCATTCATTTTTACCTTAGAAATCAATGACAATTAATATGATTGGAATCTTTTTAAAGTGGAAAGACGTTAATTGTAAACATATATTGAAATGAATTAATTCATTTCATGTTTCAAAATTTAATGCTAGTTTACTACATATGTGTTTATACCTAAATTCAAACTTATGTTTTAGATCAAAATTTAATGCTAGTTTATATTGAAATCTCATACGTTGTTAAACTAAATGTTAATAGGAGATGATAAAGGTGGTAAATAGATTTACACTTGACTATTTCCTTTCCAGTTAGACAGATTAGATTTTTATTGCCACATAACTTACCTTTCCATCTTCACTTTTCTAATTTACTCTTACATTCATTGCCTCTTTATGTGGATTATTTTCATACCTTTTATTTATTTATGTAAACAATAAGTGGCGATAAAGATGTACATATATATTATACACCTGTTTATATTACCTTGTTTATGCTATCATATTTTTGAATGTATGTTAATGCGTTCCTTGTAAAACATTCAATCGAAAGGTTAACATGCTGTTTAATTTCCAAAACGTCATTTCATTTATTTCTAATTAATAGCAGCCTCTCTTTTCAAATCTCTTCGTCCCTAAACCTAACTCAAACCTTATAAATACGATATGATGCAAATGAAACCCTAGCCTCCATTCTAATCTTTTTCTTCTTCTTTTTTCTTTTTTTCAAATCTCCTTATTATATCTCATTTTAATTTTTCCTTCCTCTTCAAATATTCTTCTTCTCAAATTTTATTCTATTTCAAACTTTCTTCTTCCTTTTCAAATCTTGATATTCTCTACAATTTTCAGTTCTTCTTATTTCAATCCTTTTCTTTTTCAATTCTTCTTTTTCAAATCTTTTCCAAACCTCTAAAAATTACATACAAACATACACACACATATATATATATTACTATAATAAGGAGGGAAATTAAAGTAAATCAAAATAAAAGAAAAATTATGGAACAAAGCTACAAAAGACTAAGGAAACGTAGAGAGAAGCTATTGATTAGAAGTTTATTATTTTCAGATTCGTATAAAGGTGAGTGTTTTAACCCACTCACAACTTCTAAGATTTCTTATGTTTGTTAAATTGATTTATGATGTGTTTATAAATTTATTTATAGCTGTTTGGCATATATTTCATCATTATCTCAGTTAAATTGCATTCATTTAATTTAGTTGTTATTTAATTTATTATTGCATATAAACTGCCAGTTAAATTATCAGTTAATTTATTTCGCATAATAAACTGTCAGTAAATTCCTGTTATTTATTTCCTGTTATATATTGATATATTTTTTGAATTGGATGATGATTGTGATAAAGGGATGTATGATTTTATGATGGATGTTTATTTATATCATCATAAATTGCAAGTGTTATGCATTTTATTGCATTCAGGATTGCGGTTTCAAATGATATAAAATCGTAAATTTTATTTTTAAATTGCGGATTGAAATGATAAATATCCGTATCACTTGACCATATGATAGAAAATTATATACAGACACCGCAGTCTATATGTAAAATTATTTTTAAAATGGTTTCTGTGGTTTTATAAAGAAATTTATGAGTATATAGATATATTTTTTTTTTAAATATTTTATAAATGCTATCTTATTATTTAAGTTAGCTATGTAAAAATTTGTTTTGAATTATAAAATAAGCCAAAAAACAATGAAGTTTGACTTCTTTTATAAAATATGGCTAAGTATTTGTTTAAAAATTCTATTGTATATAGAGTTTATAATAACTCAAATAAAAGTAAGGTTGAAGATAAATGTGAATATGATTTGAATTAAAGTATATAAGAATTATCTTCGAAAAATTTGTTTTGAAATGTAAATAAATTAAGATTTAAAGGGTATGATTGTATAAGTTGATTTTTGATTTGAGAATTTAAATGAATATCCAATTGATTTAAAGAATATTATCAAGTTAATTTAATTAAAAAGAATATCCTATTATTGAAGTTTAAGGGTTTTACTTAAATAATATTTGTTCTATTAAGTGTACATTTCAAGTTTTAAATAATAGGAATTGGATTTGATATATTAAATTTTCAAAGAATCCATTTAAAATAGTGGAATATTTAAAGAGCGGAAAACATAAACTATAAAAATTTAAGTTTTGAAATATAGAATATTTAAGCTGTGAAATATATGGAAATTAAAATGGTTTATTTGGAGGTTCAAATTGATATTGGGACTTTATTGTGAAATTTAAAGAAGCTATTTTATTATATTAAGTAATATAGTATTTAAACCATTAAATATTAAAAGTTATGTTTAAAAGCTATTGTTTCAAGGTATATAGATTTGAAAAGGCTATGATTTTTGAAAAAGATATATTTGATATCATATGGATTTAGGTCTTTAAATATAAATGATATTGTATTTATGTAGTTTTGAAATGAATATTTTCCTCTGGTTTTTAAAGGTATAAATTATTTTGAAATAACCTCGATGTTATAATAACGTTTGGTTGTTGAAGAGACCGGGATCGGAAGTTGCCATACTCTCTGCCAACTCCGAAAACCACTTTAACAACCGTGTACGCGGTGGAGATTCCAGAATGAAGTAGGATGGCAGCGTTTCCTTTGAGGTAAATACGTGGACCCAACTCCCATGAGTTGGCATAAGGTGGTAAAACAGGAGCAATTAACGGGTTAATTGAGGTAGCACATTTGATCAGACACATCCCTTCGATATTCTACTTTGACTTTTGGATTGATTCGGTGGCCACTTTTGATTTTTTTTCATTTGAGGGTGTGGCTCGAGGTGGGCGGTAGCTGCGGCTACGCATTTTCACCGACCCGGAAGCTTAATTGGTATATCTACCATGGCATTGCCTAGTTGTGCCGTGTCACCTACCCTATTGTGCCTTGTACAAGTTTGGTTTTCTTCCATAGCCCGTGGAATATTTAGGGTAGTCTCCTGATCTGGAGATGCGTTGATATTGGATGGGCTACTGGGACTATTATGTGTTAAGGGCTATATGGGTAACCCCTTAATAAGAAAAAAAATAAGTTTATTTTACAATTAGACACTATTATAATAGCGAAATATACTACATAGTAAATAGTTTAACGGATCCTTAAGAGATGTAAATCCCGAGCACCTCTTGAGTTACTGCACTCATATTTATTTCTGTTGATTTAACTTACATAAGATCTTTTAGTCCTGACTCGAGTGTTTTGTCTTTCACATTCGCTCGGGTCAGTCCGAGCGTTTTAGGATTTGAAGACTTTATTTCTGGAGGACGAAAACGAAGATTTCATTATTATTATTATATATTATATGGTTCCACTACACACTGTATTCCGCTGCATTGATATTTATTGGTATGTGAACTCTGATATATATTGTATAAGTAAATTTAAATATTTTGTAAAGAGCTTCAAGAACTGTATATTGATTATTATATTCTATCCTTCCGCAGTGAGATTCTATTTTGGTTTATTTCTTTCTTGTTTTTTCTTACCCCATAACAATCCGCCCTTCCGTATGGTTTGAATTGCCACGTGTGTCGATTTAAAGCCTACAAAAAGGCGGGACGTTACATACCTGAATTTGAATTTCAAAATTTGAATTGAAATATTTGAATTTCCCTCCATCTTTTCACTTCATTCAATTCTCTGAAAAGCTACTTTTTGACCAGAGAATATGTCCTTTGAGAATCTATTCATTTACTATCTTTTATCATATCCTTTCTCTCTCATTTTCAAATTCAAACTCTCTCTTTATAACTTCAAACTCTCTACTCTCAACTTTAATGGCTTCTTCAAGCAACCCCTCCACCATGAGAATTTTCAGAAAAATCAAAGAGCAATTATTCAATGATCTGGAGGCTATAAAAGCATACATTAATTATGCTAACTATGGCAAAGTCCATCCCGAAAAATTTGCTATTTTTCAAGATTTTTCTTCTTATGAACTTGATTCTCCTTTTGCAAATAATGGAGTTTTTAGTCTTATTGATGCTTCTCAAAATGATTTTGTTTGCTATCCAAATCTTGTCAAAATTTTCTATGCTAATTTAAACCGTGGATTCTATCATGGAAATGAGGATGAAATTTGGAGTAGTGTCAAAGGCACTAGAATTGTTTTGAATTGTGATCTTTTGGGTACCATTCTCAATTGCAAATGTACGGGAATGGATCTTTCTAATTTTAAAATCGATAAAAATGATTGTGAGACATTTCATCACATTTTTGAAGGGATTGATAATTTTGAATTCAAAAATCGAAATTTTCGACAAAGGCAATAATTGTCAATCTTCTTTTGCAACATACTTTGACCCTAAGATCGAGGAATTTTAACAATCCTACTTCAAAAGTATTCAAAGCACTTTTTGCTATTTTCTAAAATTATGACATAAATTGGGCGCAAATTATTTTGGATGACTTTGTCCTAAAAATCTTGAAATGGGTGAGAATACCTTATACCATGGAATTTATCTCACTCGTATTTTTAACTATTTTGGAGTGGATTTCAAAGCGAAGAATTTGTTTCTAGAAAAGTTTTCAACCATTCTAACATTTCGCTTATGAAAATTCCTTTTGTTTTTCAACCTATGAGACCCTTGCCGAAAAGGAAGAGCGTTTGGCTCATAAGGAAATGGAAGAAGAGGAAGAGGAAGAAGAAGAAGAAGGGGATGAAATGGAAATTGAAGAAGAAGACGGTGAAACCTCTTTGGAAAGTATCGACTATCCTCCTAATCCATCCACCAAAATCCTTCTCAAAAACCAAAAGACGATTGTTGAGAATCATCGGATTCTTAAAAGATCCGTTAGTAAGAAGTTGGACAATATTACATCCAAGATGAACAAGTTCATTTCAAAAGTCAGCAAGAAACTTGAACTATCTTCATCTTCATCATCCTCTAACTAGTCTTATCTTTTCATATCTTGTTGTTTTTACTTTAATTTGCTTTATTTCGAATATTCATGCAGTTTGTTGTGTGCTTAATCGTTGTATTATTGTAGAATGCAATGAAATGAAATTTCCTTTCTGTTATCTATCTTATCTTATCTTATCTCTAGAATAAATGTTAGTATAGTATATAAATACACACACACACACACACACACACACACACACACAATTATTCATAAAATCAAATTAGTCATAATTTTTCACTGACCCATGTCGACATCCCCTATATGACCATGTCGACATGTACTGGTCAGAAATGACAATTGATTTTGAATTTGAAATTTGAATAACTACCAAATGTTTATTCATTGCAAACGAATTTCTACACCTATAAAAACCTGTTTCTCCTAGAATTCTTTACTGAAATTCATTTCTTATCATCCATATCCTTTATTTCTTTCATAAAATCAACTACGGCTAATCCTATTGACAATCTATCCGAAAATCTTGAAGAAACTCTTAATTCGTTCAAGAATATTCCCTCGTTTATTCTACGAAACCAGCGTCACTTAGAATTGAGTCAAATGCAGATGATCAAGGAACAAGAAAGGCACTTCGATGCAATACGATGGATGATCTCCTCTCTGCACAAGGATGATAACGAAGCACATCCTTCTGTCTCTCTCACCAATGACAATGATAATTGGGATGCTATTAATCCAGACCAAATCTTTGGAGAAGAAGGATGGGTGGAAGTTCCACGTAACATTTGATTTTTATTTGTTTGCTTTGTTTGATTTGTTTGAATTGATTTGGTTTGGATTGATACTTTGTATGGATTGATTTCTTGATATTGGTTTGAAATTTGTTGTATAGAACACACACATATATATACATTGAAATGTATATAGACTTTGATTAGTTATCACGTTCATAAGTATAATTATTTCTTAATCTATATACTCCGTTGTACAGTTTATCAATGCAGGTACTGAGCATAGATTAAGGGGGAGTTATTAGTTTTAGGGGGAGTTACTAGGGTAGAAGTAAAATTTTATAAACAAAGGCTATCATCATCAAAAAGGGGGAGATTGTTAGTCCGTGAGACATTGGTTTTGATGACAACAACCTTAGAATAGATTATAAAATATAAATACTAACATTATAAGTTTAGATATATATATATATATGTATATGCAGGATTTAACCATGCAGGTACTAAGAATGAAGACTGTACAGTATAGAGATTCAAGATATCAAGATAGAAGACCCATGAGTATCAAGATTATCAAGAGTTCAAAATTTCAAGGTTAAGTATTTTTTATTAGGAATTTTGTTAAAACTCATAGAAAAGCACTGGCATCTTAAAATCCAATTTATTCGTGGAATGGAATCCACTTCGAGCCTGATAAAGGGATGGAACCCTAAGTAGGATGGAACCTACAAAAAATCTAGTGGAACATTGTTTTGTATCCGCTAACTTTTTATTCAAAATGATTTTTCAAAATTATATCCTCTTTTCAAAATGTTTTCAAAACTTTCCTTTTAAAAGATTCAAAACCCTCTATCCTGATTTTAAATAATTTTAGCCTCAAAATTATCTTCAATTTCAAAGTCAAATTACTACTAATTTTAAACTATCTTTTAATATAATATATTTAACTTTTAAATATTTATACTTAGATTTATAATATAAAGTTAAAGTTAAATTCTATATATATTATTCTCTATATTTACTTATGAATTTTAACTATATTCAAGTATATTTATAAAGTTTAAACTAGTTTTAATATAAGATAAAGGTTATTTTCAAAGAAAATCAAAACATCAAAAAATGCTTTTGGATGTTGACATGCCTATGTACCCCATATCGACATGGTGTTAGTTGAGTTCAAAATTTATATTTCAAAAGAAATGTCCATTCGCCATAACTCTTCATGAATGGACATGGCTGTTGTTCTCCAATAAACAGGGGTTAGTTTCAACGAATTTTACATCAGATTTTTTGGTTTTTCACTCTTCTTCTTCTTCCACTTTTCTTAATACATATTCTTATCATTACTCTGCCGAAATCAACATTGAATCGAACTCGATTACTTCTAGTTTGATTCTCTATCACTATCTCTACAAGATTCTCAGTGCTATTCAGAGTTATAGACTTCTTCGTAATCTATTAAGCGAGAAAAGGTGTGATTGTAGCCTTGAAAATTAATCAAGAAAGAAAGGTGTGATTGTAGCCTTGGTAAATCAATTGGGTAAACTTGTGGCCCGTAAATCAAGTATCTCTACCCAGAGGATCGAAATTATGGAGGGTGTACCTCGTTGCCTTGAAACCGAGGGTGTAATTGTACAATTTCTTTTGAAAGGAAATCCGTACTTGTGTTGCGGGAATGGATGTAGGGTAACTTCGAACTAGTATAAAATCCAGTGTGTTGTTTCCTTTATTGCTTTTATTTTATTTCTGCATCTATGTTTGTTTCTTTGATCATATCTATGTCTTTATATTGCATACATTGGTGTCTAAATTAACATAAATCGAAAAATATTTAGTAATTCTTTATTAACACTATTCACCCCCCCCCCCCCTCCTCTAGTGTTAATCCTAGCCTTAAGATCTGTAATCCGCATTTCTCACTAGTGTGACTAGAGGTGAGCGATTGCCATAGCTCTGTGCTACCTTAGCCACATTAACACTGTTATTTGCATAGTTTACTTTAATATAGGCTTTCTATGATAACATTTATTACTGTTTAATTGATGGTTTAACGGATCCTTGGAGGATAGGCGATCCCAAGCTCTTTTAAGTTATTATGCATTACTACTACAGTTCACTTGAGTTGGTTTACATTGTATAAGTATGTATGTCCTAACTTGAGTGTTTGTGTTTTACTTTACGCTCGGGTCAACTTGATTATTCATAGCTTTAGATTTCTCTTTCTAGAGCTAGGAATCGCTGGAGATTCTGCTTATCTAGTTATCTATCTATTTCAGTTTCAGTTGTTCTATTTCAGCTCTGGTATTAGTTGACTTCTATGTATTTGGGATCACTATTGTGTTTGTTTTCAGACTGATATTATGTATTTTGTTTTAAGACTTTGTTATAGTAGCTTCATGAATTACTATGGTTTTTAATTTCCGCTACGAGTTATTCTGATATTTCTGTGTCTGTGATTCTGTGATTGGTTTTATTTGCTCCAAATTTTATTGCAATCTATTATTTTGTATTATGCAAGTCTGACATGTGTGGATTATTGTTGATTTGAATGGTCCAAAATAGTGGGTCATTACAGTTGGTATCAGAGCTTTGGTTTTAGGCAAACCTTCGCATGCGGAGCAAAAACTCATTAGAGATAGGATAGAAATACCCTAGAATGAGTGGAATCAATCTCAGAATCGTTTCTTTGTGAGAGAACGTATTTTCAAAGTATAAAATGATTTCCAAATGATTTTAAAGGATTTTCAAAGATTATATTGGTATAAATTTTTCTTATTTTGAAATCAAGATTTTCTAAACTTCATCCCTTCTGTATCCACCTTGTTAGTAATCTCTTTGGTTAGGATTCTTATCGATTAGGATTCCTTGAATTTTGGAACGCTCCCACTTGTTCTAAAATCCATTCCTGTCTCCCCTATTTGTATTCCTTTAATTTTGGAGCATTCCATAACTCCACTTTGAAAGACCTCTATAAAGGTCGGTGACCCGCAAATCTTTGAATGATTTGTAATGGGGTGAAACTCCCTTACAATTGGCATTGATTCACCAAAGATTTCTATATTCTCGGTTTACGATGCTATCAACCTTTTGCTATACCTGGATTCTAACTCTGGCATTTGAATGTCGATTTTCCTTAGATTTTCGCATTGATTATATTCCTAAAGTCACGGTTGACCAGTTAAGGTCGTCCGCGATTTATATAGGCTTATCCATTATCTATTTGGTAATTAAATTATCTCATCTTCATTCGAGCTTATCTTCAAACCAGAATTCTATTTGATTAGAGTTCCTCTAAATTTGAATCTCTGTTTGTTTGAAATCCATCCTTCAATCATCCCTTGGAAATTTGTGTTTGGGTGTATTTTGAAATTGTGCATACATCGAAATTATTATTTTGATACGGATGACCATATTTTATATATAAGAGTGAATGTTTTCGATAAGGATTATATACCTTTTAAAAAAAAGAGTCTGAAATTTCAAAATGGTTTGAAATTTTGAAAATTATAAGAAATTTGATTTATATAAAAATGATTTATAACTGAAGGGTTTTGAATTTGAATTTCGAGAAATCGAACTCCGGTGTTTTGGAATCGGTTTTAAGATTTTGGAAAATGTATAATAATCATACGATTTAAAGATATTTTCCAAATAAGAAATGTTTCAAATGTATTCGAATGAAATCCAATGATTTTGAAGAGATTTCAAAGAAGTTTCAAGAAAATAGAAGTCCAAAACTCACTTGTGTCGCTGGAAAATAATTTCGGTGATGAGTGCACGCATCATCGATATTGATTTTCGAGTTTCAGAGTGGGGGAGAGGCCACTTAGGTAGTTTTGCTATGCGAGCGATTTTGTGAAGCAAATTTTGATTTCAGATTTTCGAAGTATGGTTTGATATTCGAAAGATATATGTATATATATTTGAAATGACTTAAAGTAAGCCGGTGTTCAGTCCCCGAGTTTCAGATTTGTTTTGGTATAACCTTATCTGTTGGAATTGATTTATCGATCTGTTGCTGATTTCCAACTCTTGGACTTGAAAATATGGTTTACCTGACTATTTTGAATGTTCGAACACTTCAAAATCAAGGTTTAATTTTTAAAGCTAAGAAATTTTCAAAAGGTAAATTGGATCTTCCATATATGGAAATAAACAGTTTAAAGGTTTTAAAGGGATAGTTATAAACTTGGAAATCATTTTGGGTATAATTGATTTTTGAGAAAAATATTTGGTTTTGAAAATAGATTGGATAGTAAAACGCAGTATTTATAAGAAACTGAATATACGTAATTTGAATGAAATGATTTGGCGAAATCGTATATGATTTTGAAACTGAAACGTTATTGAAAGGAATTGAAATTGAGAACCTTGTTTTATTAAATACTTGATTTGGGAGTTATCGAACTTATATAAAATTGATTTGTATAAGTATGAAGTTGATTTGAAAACTATCGTTTTGGAAAGTTACTCAATTTGGAAAGAGGAATCTTATATAATCGAAGTCTATATAAGTGTGATTTGATATACTATTGGTTTGGAAAGTAATCGATTTGAAAATAAAATATTATATATGATGGACTTTGTATAATTATGATAATTGAAAGTGATTTGAAAGGTACTATATGATACATATTTTCGAATAAAGATATGGAAAATGCCTCCTGCTTGATATCCGCTTTGTGGCCACATTGTGGATTCATTCTATCGACATTATTCTCTCTGATTTGGGTTTTTCGGATATGATACTTAAGTATCCATCGAATTCCGTGGCGATCTCCATGATCTTACGAGCGTGAGTGCATAGCGTAATTCGCCTGGCTGGGATAGCTTACGGGTATGGATGTTTCCTGGGGGATCCAGGCGTAACCATCGTATATCTTCTATCTATGTAGGTCGCTTTTAGTAGCGAAATCCACAGGACTGAGGTAGATTACGAATACGAAGGTTTCCTGGGGAATCCAGGCGTAACCATTGTGTATTTGCGGTCTACTAGTCATCATGGCGTAATTCGTAGGGCTAAGACAGCTTACGGATATGGATGTTTCCTGGGGGATCCAGGCGTAACCATTGTGTATCTGCGATCCATGGTTAGACAATGATTTGGTTGTTTTGTTTGGATTGTACTTTCCATACCTGTTTTTAAAAGTTTTCCATTATTTTCACTGTGTGTTGAAACAAGTTTACTAAGTACCTGGAGAATTCTATCTTTCCGCATGATCAACACATGGCCAGGGTCTGCAAGAATGAGAATAAAATTATTAAGACATCGAGTTATAAAAGTATTTTGATAAAGTATTATATAAAGATATTTTGATCATTTATTTTACTTTTCTAAATAATTTAAAATGTTTTAAATATTGTTTACTTCGAACTAACAAATTTGAATCAAATGACTATTCATCATATTATAAAATGTTTAAAACGTTATAAATATATATAAAAAAAATTAAATTGAAATTTATATGGTTTTAAAATAATGGTTCATCCTTGTCTTTCAACCTATTTTCCCTTCTAGCTATTTCTATCCTCCTACCTTCTTCCTCTTCGAGGGTCCTTTCCGCATTTTGGAAAGAGATGGTTCTTTGGCTTATCGCTTGGATTTGCCCAAGAAGCTTTCCGGAGTGCATGATGTATTCCACGTCTCACATCTTTGCTGGTATCTTCATGACCCATCTCTTTTTGTTCAGCGTCCTGCCCTTGATAGTTGGATTTTGAGCCTAAGCCGACTTTCGAGAGGAAGCCACTTCGTATTGTCGACAGATGTACAAAGCAGCTAAGAAGGAAATCTGTTAGTCTGGTCAAAGTACAGTGGAGTACTGATGATCGAGATTGAACCTGGGAGACGGAGGAGAGCATTCGTGCTTCGAATCCAGAATTGTTTTTTCAGGAACTAATTGTTTTTTAATCTTGCTTTTCCTTATTTTCTTTGTCTGTTCTTTTCGAGGACGAAAAGATATGAATGGGGGAGAGTGTAACAACCCGGTATTTTTTTGTGATTATTTCTTGTATATTTTAATTATTTTTAATTGAATTTCTTGATTTAAATTTTTTTATTGTATTTATTAAAATGAATAAATTTTGTTATTGTGAATATAAATTTTGATTTTTATGTGAATTATAATTCCAAACATGAATAAATGAAGTATTTTCCAAAAATGTAAATTTTTGTCAATATGGTCAAACTTTTTTTAAAATTTAAAAAATTATAATTTTGAGTTTTGAATTTTATCTTTTATGATGAAAATAAATTTATTTTCATGTACAATGCTTTTTGTTTCGTTGAAATCTGATTAATATTGTGAAAGTTATGCTTTTTAAACCATTGTGTGTAAATTGATTTATTTAACAAAATTGTTTATTTTAATTTATATAAATAATATTTTATTTGTCATATCATGTCCTAATTTGTGTATATATGTGTAACATGACATGTTATGTATATATTTTATTTTTAAAACATTTTAAAAGTGTAGTTATAATTTTCGAATGTTAATTGTATATTGTTTACAATTTTTAATCCTAGTTTTAATATAATAAACTATTTTCTTGTTTTTCTCTATTTTTCCTAAAAAATATTTATTTATTTCATTTCTACTTTATTTTGTTTTCATTTTTATTTTATTTTTATGATTTTTCTTTTGGTTTACTTGAATAAAAGAAATAGGAAACTCTAAGAGACAAAAACCTTTTCAACTTATGACTTTTCAATGCCTTGTCTCTTCATTCTCTTTAGCCGTCCATTCTCTTTGATTGTCGTGAGTTTTATTTTGTAATTCACATGAGAAAACATCTCATTTCATCATTTCTTTCGGCCATTCAAATCTGTGAAAAAAATTAGGTAACGGCTTCTTTTTTTTTTTTTTACTTTCTCTTCATTTTTCTATTGAATTTTCATTTGTTTTGCTTGAATCTTCATATGCTTTGTTCGGCCTAAACCCTTCACCGCCTTCACCGACCACAACATCACCTTCTTTCCCTTACCATACACGGTCTGACCATCCCCTCCTTTGACCTATATTGGCCATGACCACCCCATGATGCTAACACCACTAAAAGTTGCAAAAAAACCCCTGAAACCATGCATAGCCGAGCTAGTTTTTACCATACCATTCGTATATAGCTTCGGCCACCCCCTTAGCCGCCACCACCAGTTAGATCACCACCTCTGGCTATCATTACTTCCACCACCATACCTGTACATGTCCAAGCCCGAGCTAATTGATGCATGGCTGAGACTATATGGTACACAAAACTCCTTTTTTTGCCTTACTCTTTGATCTTCCTACACTGATAACTCCTACTCCTCTTCATCTTCTTGCAGCCAAGCCTATATGACCCATACCCAAGCCAAAACACCATCATGGCCGAACCAATATAGCTTTGTGGCCGAGAAAAAGTGATTAGTAATCAAGCAAAATCAATTGAAAAGCTTGGTGATGTCTTGTGTAAACTACATTTCCATTTGTTCCAATAATTTTGGAATGTATCTATATTTATATTTTGCCTTGTTTTGTTGTTAAATACAAGATTAATATCTTGGCTCTCCACTTGCTATCGTGCTTTCTGGATTTTGTCTGTGTGTTTGAATTGCTAACTCCAGCGTAAAGAAGTGAGTATTTACTCATGACTTTTATACTTATATAAATTGTGAATTGACCACAAGTGAATGTGTAGAATTGCTATATCATGTTATACCTGCCTGTGATATGAATCATACGATGTTAACCTTGTTTATAAACCTGTCATATCATCTGTTACTGCCATATATTGCTATACTGTTTATTTATATCTGTTTCTCACAGTACAAGTTTCATGTAGAATAGAATCACTATGGGTTGAAATGATACATACCCGAACGGACTTTAGAATAGCGAAAATCATTATGGGCAGAAATGACAGGCCTAAGCGATTTTAATTTATTTTATTGACTTGGAATGTGGGTTTGAAACGATACAACCAGGATTTTTCTTTGTAAATTATGAATTGAAATGATATATTATCCGTATCACTTGACTTAGGTTAGAAAATATTATACAGACCCGCGGTTATTATATATATTTTTCTAGAATTTTTTTAAAGTATTTTAAAAATGTAAAATATGATAATTTGATTTAAATTTGAATTTAAAATGATTTTATAATGTGTTATTGATTTTTCTATGAATTAAAATGGTTAAATAAATGAACTTAACTTGGAAATGTGAAATTTGTTTTAAAAATAAAAGTTAAGTTAGGAAAATAAAATGGAAATTTGATTTAATTTATGAAATGGTAAATTAAATTAAAGTGTAAAGTAAATGCAATAATTTGGAAAAATTGTACATTGATTTTTATAAATAAAACATTGAGCAAATTTGATATTTGTTTGTTAAATTTACTTTATAAGAATCATAAGTTAAATGGTATTTAAATGACCATTTTTAAAGTGGAAAATATGAAATTTTATAAGTTAAAATGATTTAAATTGAAATTTAATTGTTGCCGAAATTCTATTGTAAATCTGGAAATTCTTTTAGTAGCACTTTAGAAATGCTATCGTTTTTTAAATGAACTAAAATCTGGAATAAATGAATCTGCAGCACTTTGTAAGTGCTGTAGTTGCAGAAGTGAAATAAAAGGCTAAAACTAATGAAAGAGCTATTGTAGCACTTGTTAGGTGCTGTAGTTGGCTGAAATGATATTTTTGAACTAAAACCAAACTATTATGGCAGTTTTGTAAACGCTGTCTTTGTTGAATTGAATTAAATCTTTTATTTTGGAACCTGAACTATTACAGCAGTTTTGTAAATATTGTCTTTGCTGAATTGGCCTATTTTCCAACTAAAACTGAACTATTACAACAGTTTTTTAAATGCTGACTTTGCCGAATTGAATTGTTTTCATATGTAACTTACCGTAGCATTTTCTAAGTGCTGTGAAAGCTGAAATTTCACTGTTTTAATGTATTTAAGTGAATAAATGAACTCTGAAAAGGCTAAAATTTTGGGAATTTAATATTTGATTTGAAGGTATATTGGCTCCACCTTTTATGGTTTAAATGAATGGTTTTAATTCGAAATTATAAAACTTTTTGGAATTTTAACCACGGGTACACTTCTCTGTATGCCTTGTGATTTTTGGATGTACACCTTCAATTTGAAAGTGTGACTAGAGGTGAGCGATTGCTGCAGCTCTGTGCTACCCTAGCCACATTAACATTGTTATTTGCATAGTTTACTTTAAAATAGGAATTTCTATGATAACATTTATTACTGTTTAATTGATAGTTTAACGGATCCTTAGAGGATGGTCGATCCCAAGCATCCTTTAAGTTATTATGCATTACTACTACAACTCACTTGAGTTGGTTTACATTGTATAAGTATGTATGTCCTGTCTCGATTGTTTTTGTTTTACTTTACACTCGGGTCAGCCTGATATTCACAGCTTTGGATTTCTCTTTCTGTAGCTAGGAATCGCTGGAGATTCTGCTTATCTAGTTATATATCTATTTCAGTTTCGGTTGTTCTATTTCATCTCTCGTATTAGTGGACTTATATGTATTTGGGATCTCTATTGTGTTTGTTTTCAAACTGATATTATGTATTTTGTTTTGAGACTTTGTTATAGTAGCTTCATAAACTACTATCGTATTTTTATTTTCGCTGCGAGTTATTCTAATATTTCTGTGTCTGTGATTCTGTGATTGGTTTTATTTGCTCTAAATTTTATTACAACCTGTTATTTTGAATTATTCAAGTCTGACATATGTGGATTATTGTCGATTTGAATGGTCCAAAATAGTGGGTCATTACACTTTATCTAATCATGGTTTGGCTTTGAGATTCAAACACAATATGATTGTTTAAACATAAGTTAAAGTTTAAAATTTTATTCAAGCAAAATAGGTTTGAAAATCTTCTGAAATTGAGTAAATACAGTAAGATTTTCAAAAATGTTTAAAATCAAACAATTTAATTTACTGATTCAAGTAAGCAACTTGAATCATCTCTGAAAGATATGATTTTTAAGATAAAAATCAAAAAATTTAGTTTGGGATTGAGGTATTATTGCAGTGATGACTAGAAATGTGATATTGAGCAAATTCTGGTGACTGGGCAATCTCTGGTGGTCGGGGTTTCGATTGGAGGTGGTGGAAGGTTCGATGAACTTGGAAAAAATACCTGGAAGATGGTTAAACCACGGTGGCATCAGCGGTCGATCGATTTATGTTTTAAACCCAAAATTTGGTCATGGTCAAGAATTGGATGACTATGTCATCTATGGTGCATCGTGTGGCGTCGGATTGGGTGCGGTGGTGGCGTGGATGTCTGGCGATGCAGAGAACGTGTTTACATGACCTCTATGGTCGGCGTCAGGGGTTCGAAGGGTTTTCAGGTGAGGTTGTTGTTCCAGGAATTGCTCGAGTTACCTCGATTTTGATATTGAGTTTTTTTGGGAGTTTGGATGGTCAGAATCAAGAGAGTTGGCGATTGTCGATGTGCGAGGTGTGTCGTCGGTGGTAAGGGTGGCGCTGATTGCCTGTGCATGTGCACAAGTTAGTCCGTGTGTCAGTGGGTTGGAAGAGAGGGATGGACTCGAAGGGACGCTCGGGTCTGTGGCTTGTTTGCTCGAGTTCATTCTCGGATGGTTGTTCGTGAGTAGAATCATGTATCAGTTTTTAAAACTAAAACTAAAATTTTAAGAAGAAATGAAAGAAGATGAAGAACTCGAGTTAGGACTCGAGCCATGGTCGGGTTAAACTCGAAGCAGAAGTTTGAACATGTTTTAAAAAAATTTGAAAAAAAAACAAGTTTAAATTTAAATTAAAAACTGGATTAAACTACTTTATGATAAATGTTTTAAGCTATTTTGATTAAAAAGTTTTATGATCTGTTAACGTAAATTTGAGAAATGCTTAAGTATTTTAAAAAATTAATTTTCAAAAGTAATTAAGTATAAATTAAAAGGATGAAATGTTTTAAAAACATATATTAATTAAAGTTAGATAATTAAAGTAAATGATTTATCTTGAAAGTTAGTTAAGGTTTTAATTCGTAATGATGAATTAATTAATCCTTATTTACTTAACTATGGTTAATTAACTTAATTATTTATTAAAGATTAAATTAATTAATGATAAGAGGTTAATTAATTGAGGATAATTAATTAATGGGATAATTACTTAATGAATGTAATTAAAGGTAAATTACTTAAGGGAAGTAATTAAGGATTAATTACTTAGTGTAATTAATTAAATTAATCTTTAATTGTCCAATTAATTATCTTATAATTAAGAATTAATTAATTAAGAAAATAAGATTAATTAATTTATAATTAGAGGATAACTAATTGGACAATTAAAGATTGATTAATAAATGATTAGAGATTAATTAATTAAGTAATTAGAGATTAATTAATTAGTGTAATTAATTTAAGGATCATTTGTTGATGTAATAGTAATTAATTAACAAGATTAATTTAGGGATAATTAATTTATTAATTTAATTTAAGGATAAATTTGTTAGGGGTTAACTAATTTAATTATTTATTAAAGATTGAATTAATTAATGATCAGAGGTTAATTAATTAAGGATAATTAACTAATGTGGTAATTACTTGATGAAAGTATTTAAAGGTAAATTACTTAAGGGAAGTAATTAAGGATTAATTACTTAGTGTAATTAATTAAAGGATTGATTAATTAAGGAAATTAATTTAGGGTTAGTTAATTAATGAGTGTGATTAATTAAAGAATAATTAATTAATATGAATGATTATAGAATAATTAATTTGAGTAATTAATTAAGGATCAATGTAATTAATATGAATGAGAGGTTAATTAATTTGTGTAATTAGTTAACATTTAACTACTTAATGTAATTAAAGGATAATTAATCAAGGGTGATTAATTAAGATGGATAATTAAAAGATGATTAATTAATTGATTTGTAATTAATTAATGTTAAGTAAAGGTAATCTAAATGATTAAAGTTAGCAATTAATTTGATTCGAGATAATTAAATTAATTGGAAAGTGATCAAATTTGGCTTATGAATGATTGAATGATATTAAATGCCTTGAATTGGTTGATATCTCTGATATGAAATGCTTTGTGATATGATATGATTAGGTTAACAGTGATAATGTAGTTATTTATCGATGATAAATTGATGTGTATAAGCGACATCCTGTATTTAAAGTTGAATTGTATTTAATGGAATAATTTGGGATAAGATGACATGAGATTCGAAGAGATCGGAGTTAGGTATTAGTAAATACCCGAAACCACTTCAATTCTTTATAGATTGATATGTGAAATCAATAGGCTGGAACGGAATGATTTAAGTGAATTGGACCATTTAATCTAAGTTTTGGTACTTAGAAATTGATGTATGAAATAAGTGATGTCTTTAACAAATTATGAATTTGTAAATTGATAAAAGTTACCCCAGGTTTTGTATAAGTTTTATGCTTTTGTATTCCTTGGGTTTACTCATGCTGGTTTCCAGCCTAACCCGGGTATTACTTTAATGTAATGCTCGGGGCAGAACGAGTATTACAAATTTTCAGGTAAGGACGTTTTGGAGCTTAGGTGGCGAGCTGGATGGAAGGAACGTATGGAGTGTATTCCGCTGAGTATATTATTGTTGGTTATCTGGGACAAGTTATTTTAACTGTCCAGTGATTGTGAAATGTTGTAAATCTGATGTATTAATGTAAATTAACCGATTCAATTTTTCCTTGTATAACTGTTATTTTATTTGATATTATATTTTGATCCGCTGCGAATGTGAGATTCTGTGTTTCTTTTTTGTTTCTTCTTCTATCTCTTTTCTTCTTTTCCTAACTATCTGAAATTTTTGGGATCGAAAATTCCGGGTCGTTACAATACTTATCTCAACGGTGTAAGTATATTCACCAAACTTCGAGAAGATTTCTTTTCTTATACAATTCTAAAATCATTAATAAACTCCATTACAAATTTCTAAACCATTTATAAACTATTTTATAAAGCTCAGGAACAATTTATAAAACTCCTTTATAAATCTCAAAATCACTTCTAAAATTCTTTAATAAATATCTAAAACCATTTATAAAACTCTTTTATCTTGTAGATAATTTTCCTTTAAGTTTTTTAAATCATGTTATAAGATCCCTCTTATAAAACCCACATCGGTTTATAAAACCCTATTTACAAATCGCGAAAACAATTATAAATAAACTCTAATTATTCACTTTAAAACACTACTATATAATAATAAAACGTATAAATAAATAATATTTAACTTCAAAGTATCTCAAAAACAATAATAGTAATTAGTAAATTCAAGAATATTCTTAATATACAATAATAATTTGTTTTTAACATTATTATAAATAATAATAATAAAATTTCCAAACTTTATTGGTAAATAATTATATTTAATTTCAAACCATATTAATAGTTTTAAATAATTAAATTTTCAAAATATTGAAATGTTGATAACAACATTAAAACTATATTAATATAAATAAACACTTTTTGGAACATAAATATATGTTTCCTTGATAAACATCCATACTAAAATTTTAACACAATCATTCCCGCATTTATAAAACTGTATTTATAAATCTCCTTCTATGTTATAACATACCATTTCATATCTCCAATTTATCACCATTTTCAATTCTAAATATAGAATCAACTATTTTTCTAAACAACATCCCACATATTATCATAAATCCACAATTTGATTTAATTTTTCCCCAATTTATCCAATGATTAAAGTTTACCATAATTTATAAACACCGTTTATAAATCCATGCTTTTATTATCAAAAATATGATTTCACAAATCTTCACTTCATTTGTAAAATATCACTTTTATAAATTATCACATTTATAAATAAATTATAATATATGTAAATATATATATATATATATATCACTTTATATAAAACGGTTAATAAATACTTATATCAAAATATTTCTATCTTCCTTTCAAAACCATATCCCTTTGTCATAAAGACGGACTTATTTTTATAAGATTTTAAAAAAAATTATTCACTGTTCAAAAATCTCTGTTTAAAATATTTTAAAAACTATTAATTTAATATCTCTAAAAGTCGTATTCTTTATTTACTTTAATTAAATTTTTGCTTGAGATAATTCAAGGATATTCATTAAACACATATAATTTCCAAAAATCATTTTGAAATTCCTTTTTAAATCAAAATCAATATTTTTATAGGATTTTAAAATACCAAAAAAATAAGGCCCAGTGCTACTAAAGAACTAATTAAGCAAAATCGTATCCATGTTATCAAATATAGCATCCAACATATCATATATCAAATTATGTGAAAAATAAAATCAGTGTGAGGAACCCTGTTAGATCCCTTCAACCTATCCCTTCAACCTATCCCTTGCATCAGATACAACATATTACCAAATAATATAAATCAACTGTTTTGAGGTGGGATCATATACAAAGGGTCATCCGCTCCAAGGGCGGAAATATATCCAATCTAACAAATAAAATAGCAAATCATCCAAACAGTCAATGATAATCAACAATAAAATATCCACACAACCAATAAATAATTTTTATCGACTATATAATATTTCTGGTTAACCAAAAAGGTAAGATTAACTGACTTTGATTTCAGTTCTATCAAAACGCTCCAGTTTGAATTAAAATTGTACAGGCATTCAATCTTAACCAAAATTTGTCGCGTTTTTCGACCTCGTACGAAAAAGTTACGAATAAATGAATGATTGAAATAATTAAAAATTAATAAACTTACAATAAATGGTTGTTTAAAATTAATTGACCTTTCCCTCTCTCTCTTCAATTTTTCATGCTTCACGCTCCAAAAATAAAACACGACTTCAACGATTATCGATGCCACCACGAGATCGTAGGAGGTCACCGCACTTCGCTAGAGCATCGCCTTGACCTCGCTGCGTTGCCTGCCACCAATCCCGCCCCATAGCTCGCCGTCGTTCATCGCCATTTTCCTCAAAACCGACGCCACTTTGAGCTCAAATTCATTGCTCTGCACACAACCATCCAAGGATTGGTTACCACTAATGAAGTTTCCCCCCGAAGCCACTCCTCTTTGCTATAGGAAGCTTCGTCTAATTCCTCCCCGATTAACGTGAATGATATGGGCCGCTGGATTGAGAGCATTTGAAGTTAGGGAAATCCAACATTTTTGATATAGGCGTGATTTTATATAGAAGGGAACAATATACGTTAGGTATGGATACAACATGGGGGAAGGTATAGGCAGGTTAATGTTGCAAAGCGCGCGCGTGCACACACATATATTAAATTTGATTCATCTAGCTTTAAACGTTCAAAAATCCCAAACTCCAAACGAGGCATGCCGCCTGGCATTCTAATTATTATACCCCTATTTCGAACATAATAGAACTAGTCTCGAGGCCTAATTCAATAATATGTGGAACCTAGCTTTTCTTAACCCAATTATTATATAAATTTCGCAAATAAATTTCTACGCATTTCAAACTCGCATGCCTAAATGATACATCCAATCATCACGAAATTTGATGGCATAACTCACTATTACATATCCTATGAAACTGGTTTCGATGAAATCTGAGACAGTGCCTCAAAAGGTTATTTTCACTTGTTGATTAAAACAAGTTATTATGAAAACCAAATTAGTCACTTTTAAATCTAAATTAAAAGTTTACAATCTTCACTCTTATTTAAATAGAATTTAAATCAACTATCAATATCATTGTTATTAACATTAAACCCCAGGTAAAATTATTTAAATAATTCTAAATATTAGATTCAACAATTTAGTTATCTAATAATTAACTATATTTGAAATTCAAATTATTTAACTTATAAAATTAACTTTTCAATATTTAAAATCAATTAAATATTTCAAATTCAAATGATTGAAATTCTGGGTCGTTACCTATGCAAAGCTTGCAGAGTTTTTAGCTAATCTTGAGGTAGAGTAGAGTCTGATAAGATAGAGTAGTATGGATTTGATTGAAGTGGTTGCCTTAGTAAAGATGGGAGACTGTATATTCCCAATGTAGATGGACTTAGGAGGTACTATGAGAGTACCATCATTCAAAATTGACTATCCATCTTGGAACTAATAAAAATATATAAAAATGATTGGAAATGTTTTATTAGGAAGGAATGAAGATGGATATTGAGACATACATCTCGAAGTGTATGATTTATCAACTAGCTAAAGTAGTCCAAAAGAAAGCAGTAGTGGCTTGCTATAATTGCTTAAAGTTCCACAGTAGAAATGTGAGCAAATATCGATGAATTTCATCAATTAATCACCTAGGACTAAAGGAAGGTATAATATTATGTGGGTTACCATCTATTTGTTGACAGAGATTGCCCAATTCATACCTTAAAAGTCAAATAGAATGACAGAAAAACCGGCTCAGTTGCATGTGCATGGGTTAATACGATTTCATGGAGTACCTAAGAACATTGTTAGTTGTAGAGACCCATTATTCACAAGTGAATTTTCAAGAACCTTACAAGAAGTGCCGAGGGTGGGGTTGAACATGAACATAACTTATCACCCAAAAAAGAAGGTTAGATTGATAGGGTGATTGACACAAGGTCTTCTATGAGCTTGCATACTAGACTCTAGAGGCACATGGGAGGATCATATGCACTTAGTAATGGTTGCATGCAACAATAGCTCTCATTCAAGTACTAATATGACATCGTTTGAAGCCTTGTATGAATAGCCATCTAATACCTATCTTGTTGGTGGATAATGGAAGAGAAACATATAGTTGAGCCATATATGATTAGAGAGACTTCGGAAAAGATAGAGATCATCTAGAAACAACTGAAAGCTACACAAGATAGACAAAAGGGATACATTGATAAAAGAGACGGGACCTTAAGTTCTGTACTAATGATATGGTATTTGTCAAAAAAATTCCATTAAGAAATGCAGTTTGATTTGTTAATAAGGGTAAGTTGGCACCTAGATTTATTGGGCCCTTTCTGTAACTTGTGACAATTGAGAATCCTACGTATGGGGTCGAAGTACCTCAGAAGATGGCAGGTGTATATAATGTATTTCATGTTTCACATTTTAAGAAGTTTATGCATGGAGCAAGCATGATAGGTACACCAGATCAACTCGATGACTTATTAGTTGAACTTTAAAAGGCAAGACCTTATAGGTGATGGAACCGGGCCAGTTGGAAGTGGGTGAAGTTGGTATATTTCTGTTTTTTCCTATTTTGGATCTAGTGGGCTTAGGAAGCCTAAAGGTTTAATTAGATCCAATCTAATATCATTTTAAATGAAATCACAATTTATTTAATTTGTTCAAAAAAGTTTCATTTTAACCAATCTATACTACCATATTATTATTGAGTTGTATTTCAAGCTCACAGAAGCCTCCCTTGGTTTTTGTCAGCTGAACAGTACCTTTTTATATTTTTCTATTTTTCTACCCCATCTCCGCTTCCTCCCTCTATCTGTCAGCTACAAACAAAATGGCTAGGTTTTTAATGACTGCTTGCTGAGTCTCCGGTAATACACCGCCTATAAAATTATTCCGCTTCTTACGATTTGAACAGCCGCTGTTAGGCGATTCATTCACCCCGTTTCTCCCCTCACACATCTCTGCATCCTCCTTTGTTCCTAATGTATAAGTAAAAGGACGTCGGTTTTTTCGACTTCTCTACGCTTCATCCTTTTCCATCTTTCCCTTTGCCTCCTCCTCTAACCACAGGTATTTTTATTCCCTTCTTCTTTCTATGATGTTTTCGATCATTTACATCCTCTGACCATTAGCATCTTCTCAAATCTCAGTGCCAAGGACTCTGCTTCCATGCTTTGGATCTTCCTACTTTTCTCGCCATATGTGTTTCAGGTAATCCCCCTTTTTTGTTCATTTTCTATGTCCTAATTTCGTCTCTGTATTTTTGTGCTAATGTTTATTGTATTTAAAAGGATTTTCACAACGTTAGATTTTCACGATGTTATACGCCTAATTAACTTCTCTTTACTTTATATGATGACTTTATTTCTCTTAAATTTCTGAACTTTTGTTCTTTTCTTGATTTCGAAATTTCGATTTAACCGACTTCTCATGTATTTGTTTTCTTTTCCCTGTTTTACATACTAAAGTCCGTAGAAGTCTGGACTCCATTGTTAAATGTACTTTTATATACCTATAATGTTAGTGACCTGCTCCGCCTTTTGTATAGCTAACGTAAATTATGAAATAGGAGATATGAAGTTGTGCACATAAAGATTCACTTCTCAGCATAACTTATTATTCATAAGTTGAATCTTTAAATTTATAAAATGTATTAATTTTATTTTTGCTATTATTTGTGCCAGTCCAATGAAAATGTACTTGATGGTTAGTTGTAGTGGATGTATCATCACTGAGACTTTTGTAAGGGGTATAAAGTTTAGTATATGCCAGAATAACTTTTCGTTATGATTCATACTATGAGCGTATTTTCTACCATTTCTTAATTGGCGTATGCAATTAATACTGCTTTATCCATTTCATCACAGACGGGTGTATTTGCGCTTAGCACATACTACC
Organism: Allium cepa; assembly: GCA_030765085.1. Taxonomy (NCBI): domain Eukaryota; kingdom Viridiplantae; phylum Streptophyta; class Magnoliopsida; order Asparagales; family Amaryllidaceae; genus Allium; species Allium cepa. The sequence continues at coordinate 290,820,833 of CM060941.1, read as the reverse complement.
GTTATATATTTTTTATTTTTTTGAACTCTTGATGGATGTACGAATATTGGGTAATTTTGCGAATCAACTATTTTTCGGAATCTATGAATCTTCCTAGAGTGTTGTTACAACTTTTTTTTTCTAAATTATTCCGCCCTATTCATCATTTGAGCACCTATTAGGGACTTAAATTGCGCATGTAAATATAGAACTCAAATCATTTGAAAATTAATAAGGTTTTTACATGGATATTGTTGTGCCGCACTATTTGCAGACATGCCAAATATAGTACGTTTTCAATCTTTCGCTACCATTCCATTCTTTCCAACAGTCTCTCATTTGTATCCTGTTATACAAAGAATTTGGTTTTAATCATTTTATGTGTATCTCGTTCTTTTCCTTACAAATTGGGTTTGCATATGAACCAACTCTATTTGATTGGTACTGTTTTGTCCTTGATTATTAGCTTACAAAATAGTCTTACTTTATACCGCTAGCTTTTACCACTATGTATTTTACTTTCTTATCCATTTATATGGATGTTGCAAGAGAATTATATTACATTCATCAACTTTCTTCGATTTATTGGTTTACCATTGTTTGCTCAAACTGTAATAATTAAATATTAAAGCATATCAGTGAGCACCATGACCACTAAGGCCGAAAATTTTATTCTTTTTACCCTAAGACTCTCCTTACTGTGGTACACTATTAAATTAATTTTTAGTAATAATCTATATAATCTTTGAATGTCTTTCTTTTGATTTTATTGTTTTTGTTCTCTCTGGGTTTTACGTATTGTAAAACGTTCCTCTACGTAACGACATGCTAACAGTTTTGCAAGAATTTTATTTGATGATAAAGATGATGAAACTATTACTTTGTAAATAAAAACACAAAGGTATACAACTCTAAAAGGGTTTTCTTTACATAATTATTAGTTCTTTTTTAATTTAAGATTTCAGTGCTAATGTTTGAATCTTCACCACATCCTTATATTCTTCATGTATTTATACTTTATCTTGCAATGTCTATTATATTTTGTTTTAATTCTTCTATTTAAAGTTTTGCAAGAGTTTTATTTGATGCTCAAGATGATCATACTATTACTTTTAAATAAAAACACAAAGGTATACAACTCCAAAAGGGTTTTCTTTACATAATTATTAGTTCTTTTTTAATTTAAGATTTCAGTGTCAATGTTTGAATCTTCACCACATCCTTATATTCTTCATGGATAGATACTTTACCTTACAATGTGTATTGTATTTTGTTTAACTTCTTCTATTTAAAGTGGAATAATAGTATAGATATCAAATATTTTGGTTAGACCCAACCGTATAGACATACCAATGATCTTGGGATTTCATAGTAAATGCTTATATTTCATGCTAATTTTGTTCAATGAGTGAAACCAAATCTACACAATTTGTTATACTTTTAAACCCTTTCCCCCATATTATATTTTCCGTTTTAAATCTGGTCTGCAACTCTATATGGTTCATATATGTAACCTGAATCACCTATTTTATAACTGAATTTACTAAGGTCTTTGGTTCCAAAATCTATCTATCTTCACATTTCAAATAATGATGCACTAAGTACTCATTAAAAAATAAAATTTAAGAAAATAAAATAGTATTTATTTAAATAATGATTTAAGCAGCACTCGCTCATTACTCGCGGTTTAGTTAGGGAACAGAATATAAGTTGCTTGCTTGAAATGCATTTAAAAAATAAAATCAAAGAAAATTTGCCAACCCATACAACAGTCTCTATACTCCCAACTGATTATGATTTCCTCCCAACGTTACTGCCTTTATTGGAAAAATACATTATTTTCATTATTTTATTAAAATGGCACCCATTATTTCATTCTACTTGAAAAATATAGCTGTGCATTAATTTATTTCTATTTAAATAAATGTTACCTGAAATATATGATAATAATTAATTTCTTTGAATAGTCCAACTGAAGTTTTTACCGTCTTTAACTTTATGTTTCGTAATTTTATCATTTTTATTTGGTAGCCTACAATATTCAACTAATATTTCTTCTTATGAAATTTAATACTTTATAGCATGTTTCTCCCCAAATTTGGATATTATTAATTGTTGAAATTCTTTTTCTTTAAAAGTTGTAGCAATATGTAGAAGTAATTGCTATTTTTGTCTCCACTAATTGTTTATCAGACTGAATTGGATAATGTTCCAGAAAATAATGAACAAATGGGTATCATATGAGGGCAAATTATCTACCATTTCTTAATGTGCAGTACACAAATATATTGATATCTGCTACATCTGTTCTTTATTGGAAGCACATGGTTAATGAAAATAGCCAACGCATGACATTTTATATATAATTTTTTTTTGACAAAATGGACCTATAAGTCAAGCGTATAAACTATTGTGCAAATGGTTTATACAATCAGATTTTAGCTATTTGTTGTGGAATATCTGCTCATCTATCCACTTGAGCACTTGAATAGATCATAATAACTGTAGTTACATGTGAACTATGTCCTCTATTTTGGTTAGTTTTCAAAGTGTGTTGGTAAAAGTAATATATGTGTTTTTTCATGTTGGAGGATATAGGTCCTGTGAGTGGTATCCTTTACAGAGATAGATGATACAGGTTAATATACTTTTATTACGTAACCATGATATAGTTGTACTTAATTATATGAAACTAGCGTGATGCTTTACCTAAATTTTTGAATTTTGATAAGTTCTACTGCCGTGATTACATTTGAATTACTTTTGGATCTTGGTGCAGGTGTTTTCCCTTTTAAAAGAGCGCCCAAGATATGAACATTGCGTATCATTCCAATGTGGCACAACTATCAGCATATGAGTAAGTACTAGGAATAATTTAAACATAATTCCTTTTGTAATGCACCAATGAAAAATCTGAACCATTTTTTTGCATTCTTTTCCAGTTAGAGTTAGCATAGACATATGGTCTTAGATTTTAATTTTGAATTTTGTAATATTTCTTATAAATACAATTCTTAAGATTAGTTTTTGAATTTAACAACTTTGCTTCATGCAGATTTAATTTCTTTTACAAGTTACCTGTGCCACTTAATGCTTAAAGCAATTGCTACAATATTTTCTAAGTACTATCAATGCTACTAAATACTTATAATAATTGGTAGATGCTTTCCATATATTCTACCGCGTTGATTGAAATCGACTGGATCACTAAGGTTTAGTTTTTGAAAAAACTAAAGTTGCCAAAAACCAATGCTACCCCTTCCAAAAAAAACACATTACAATTTGAAAATGGTGTCATCTCTTTTTGCCAGCAACTTAACATGCTTCACTTTCACTGGCCAATAAACATAAAAAATACAAATTGAAAATAAAATATAGGCAGTTACTTGCCGATGTAGGATCTGAAGGTTTAGCATGCTGTAACTGCTATATTGGATTAAAATACTATATCCTTTGTCTAAGAGTATAACGGTAAAATGTTAAGTAGATTTGGGTTGTGAGGTTCTTCACTTTTTCATCAGTATTTAAAATATAAGTAATTTCATCATATAAGTGATTTTACATTATATGCATTTAACTATCCTATATTTTTTGGTTTTGTAATTTACCATTACACTATTTCAACCAAAACTGCTGCAAGTAATGAACGGTTTTGAATTCGGTGGTAAGACAATTGAAAATTCAGCTAGAACATAACACAACAAAATTATAAAAACTCTAGACATGTTATCGCACACGTTTTGCAAGTGTTGCTATAGAATTCACAATGTAATTAGGACTTAGAAATAGAAAATGGAAAGCTACATTTCAAGTTTTAAACTTTTGAAATTTATAACTAATATTTTTTCATGTACACACACATATATATATATACTTGCAAGCATACATATATACATATATACTAACATTATCTTTTATGTGTTTTGGTTTTTTTATTGTTTGAGGAATGATGATTCTGATGATATAATAACTAAAATCTTTTTAGTACTATACTTTAAGGTTATATTTGAAAAATAATGTTAATTAAGCTATTAGTTATACTTGAGTTTCTTATTTGCATCACTAATCTTTTACTTAATCGGTTGTTTCGGACTGGAATTTTTTAAAATAGAAGTGCTTGAGTAAAATAGACATGAAAAATATAATCTTTTTTGAAGATAATATTTGTAAAGATAGGATAAGCAGCGTGGATCAAAAAATAGAGAAAATTACTATTAAGATTATTGCAACACACTCGGTAATATTATAAATATACTTAATTTAATTGATAATTAGATGATAAAGGAACTTTCACCTTCCTAAAATATTCATCTGCATGATTTCACTTTGTATATTTTAATTCTATGTTTCTATTTGTATTCTTTGCTATCAAATTGGAAATTAGATATCTAATTGCATAATAAAGCTGTTGGTGGAGAAGACGAATAGATGACTATAGTTGTATTGATAATTAAGACCTCTATTGTAAGTGGAAAAGTTGTAATCCTATTAATTCAAGTATCTCAGTCGTTGGACTTTTGTTTCTTTATATTTTGCGGTAGTTTTGAGTTTTGAATTATACAACTATGATGGTTATTTTAAATGTTTACATTCGTTATTTCCTGGTATCGAGATCTTTTTGTACTTCATCTTGATTCTCACAACTATATATCAATGCATGTATTAAATGGATGCCCAAATGCAGTTACAAATTGAATATTTATTTTTATATCAAGGAAAGGATACCTCACTTCAATATCTACTTCAAGCTATTCTTTTGTATGTCTGTTGCATCATACCCTTCATATAACGGATCTAGGTAGTGTTCTTTCTTTTTCTGTGATGGTATAAAGTATGGAAAAGGAAAACTCTCATAAATTATTTGACAATTTAAGTGCTTGCACTTGATTATAATACTTTTGTGGTTTATACTTAGCCAATATAAGTTTTTGCACATTTGTTATTTCTCATTTAATTGCTTAAGCTATAGTTACCTTTATTAACACACATACACATGTAGAGTGTTCATTTTGGAAATTAAAAAAAAAGGTGATTGTGTTGAATTTTCCAATGAGGGTATAACATTAGATAAATACAACTTGTCAACGGTCAAAAAATAATCATGTAAATACTAATACAAAAAATTCATAACAAAGATAGAAAATTGAGAGGCAATAGACACTAGAGACTTACAAAAACAGTTAGGTTTGGTACAGGAAGCTAATATTTTTTTAGCAGCTATGACTTTTAGCTTGGGCTATATAGGTGTGATAATACTTAACCATATAAGAAGTTACATGAGTGATGTCACACAAACCAGAATTTTTTGCCAATTATGTAACATAATTGGAATATACAAATGTATTTTCCATGCACTAGGTATTCAATATTAAATGTAGAAGGCCGTCATTTGTCCCTTAATTGTATTCAACCAACCACTTTCAACTTATCTAATTATAATTTTATACTAGAAGACAAGCTTAAGTACATTAGAAATGAAACTTCAATATTAACAACCTGTTGTTGCTGTAATACTAAACTAAATGAGCACTCATAGTCTTTAAAAATTTATTCCAAAAGTGTGCATAAGTTCACCGTGACTCAAAAGCATCATGATTTTGTTTGGTTATTGAAGGAAAGAGAACCACAACAATATATTGGTAGGGTATGTCTGTGATAGAGGTTTTGAGGTTGATTTAATCAATAGCCACTTTCCAACTACACCATTTGGTATATTATACGCGGCGTTGATTATGTAATTTAGACTTTAAAACATACAATCGGGTAATTCTAATTTTTGACAAATAAGCATATTGGAAATCAAATGTTGTATTACAATATAGTTTATGATGTATATATATAAGCTGTAGTACTTGATGCTATGTAATTACTTTAGGATGAACTATCATTCTTTACTTTAATTTACTTCAAATAAACCACTTTTCCTCCATTAAATATAATCATGTAATGGTATGCTAATGTTGTAGGTACCTCAACCTTTCCCTCTTTTAAAATTTGTGTCCGCTTTCAAGTCTAGGCTCTGTTTACCTTGAATTTCATTACTGACGCAAACTGGTTGAGTTCCTTCTATAGAGAAATTATTGTTTCTTCCAAATCCTATTACACAATTCTTCCAGTTCTGCACCCTCCAAAACTGTACCAAAAAAACTACAGATGAAGATAACAAAGTGACTGTTCCTATGCTACTGCATCACTTTATATGTTCAAAAAAATGTTGTTTCATTTAATAATTTGCAGCATACCAATTTCATACTACCACTGTTAACTAACTTGACATTTATCCCTTACAGGAATAGGACAAAGGTAAGGAGCTGAGTAAAGATTTTAGATTTATAGCCCAAAATAAGTGAAGAATAATTCAAGCTATCCAACTACACTGATAAGTTATACACAGATTTAACGAATATTGAATGCTAATTCAGCTTGGACTTTTAGCTTTTGATATTCACCTATTTTCTTCCTTTTCAATGATTTTCTTTAAGATGTGAAGAAATTCAAAATAGCAGCTTACTGTATAACCAAGTTTTATGTTTATTTTTCAAAGCAATATTCAACTAAAGATTTTTCATACTTGAAATTAAATTTTCCTTATTTTGGTTTTGTTCAGTCATGGTTTAATGATTTAAATATTTTGTAGGATTGTATGTCTTTGTTTTACACATGAATCGTTTTTTATTAGAGATATTATGTAGCCACTTTATTCTATGTTCATAGGATATTGTTCATGTGTTATAAAAATCTTCCGTATGGTTTTTTGGTTTATAACAGCCACTTTTTTCTAATTTCATAAGATGTGGACATATAATTATGCATGCATAACAATTGAATGTTAAAAAAAATATTTTAAATTTTAGAATATCTTGATGAATATTTTAACAATAGCATACTATCGTGTAAAGTAAATGTTGCATACCGTTTTATTTCCGTTCTACGTTTAGTATTTGTTGTGTCATAGGCCACCTTTGTTATTACCAATTAACTAAATAGCTTACTTTAAACATTGTATAGTATCCACATGAATAGAAGTTATTATTTTGAATCTTCAGACATTCGCAACATTTATAACTCTGATTTCTCAAGTGCTCAATAATCATTGTGTTGAAGTAGTTATTTATCGTTGTCATTGTTTTTAAATGTTTATTAACTAAAATTTATACCATGCCAGTATATTCTTGAACATTCAGAAAGTAGAATAGAGTACTTTTAAAATATCAATCATTGAAATATGGCTCTATATCACTTCCATCATAACTTTTGAGATTGTAAAATTATAGTGCTCTAACTTTCAATGTTTATAAGTATTTCATTGTTAGCATTTAAATGCTAAATTGGGCAACATTCTTTGCATTTACATACTAAATTAGGCAACATACTTTACAAACACTTCATCCAATAATATTACTATGAATATTTTGAGTAAATCCGTGTGTGAAGCACGGGTTTACACTAGTTGTAATATATTATAATAAGCATATCAAATAAGCTTATATATGTATAGTGCAAGTGCAATATTTAAATAGTGTACACGGTTAATTTATATGCTTATGGGTGTTGGATTTATACCACAACGCACATATTTTTCCCTTTATATATGTCTCTATTGTCCACAATCATTTTAGTTATATAAAATAACCATTGTATACACATATATATTAATCACACACACATTTGTATATGACAAAATTAATTTTGACTATTTCTTATGCTTTGGATTCTAGAATTAACAATCTTAAACTTACTTTTATCTCAGGAAGGATTTGAAGTTAAATTTATGATTTTAAACACAAGTACCTTTTTAAACTTTAAAATAAAATAACATACATACATGTATACATTTATACATAATTGCAAGCAATGTTTTAAATTTAAAACAATATAAGTTTGTAAAGTTTATGGTTTCATATGATTTAAAACTTATAGTTAACACATTTGGAGCTCTTGTTAACTTGTGAAGGATTCAAAGTAGGCTTATGGTTTTTCAAAAAAGTCCACCTACAAAATTTGAATTGAAACAACTTTAAAAGAATATAAAAAATAACCAAATGAGTTTACGTACAAAACTAATAAACATGCAAAATATGCATTCAATTTTCAAAATGATTTCAAATAATCAAAAAACATAGTTTCGTTATATTTGTGTATATAATAAGTTACGAAATTATATCAATTGATTAAAACTAGTTTCAAAAAAATGGTATTTTTTATCATTAACGTCCAATCGATAATAAAATTAGATCAAACAATCCAAGCATATATAAATCCGTTGTAACGTATGGGATCTAAAAAATACATACAAGATGAACATATAATCAAAACAGAAGTAGCATATAAGGATCAAAAGTATATTAACATCATGTATTATATAATTAAATAAAATAAGAAAATTACCTTAAGATGAAGCCAAAAGTAAAACTATGAATGAAGAATAAAACTCTTTGATTTGATTAAATCAAACTATGTATTTTGCAAGGACCTAAAGGCAAATACAATTTGAATATTATGATTTTATTTAAAATTTGTTTTGGGAACTTTATTCCATGCATTACATCAAATCAGTGATTTTGCAACATTTATAATTTTCAATTTCCAACACTTATATATGCTATTAATTGCTAACATTAAAAAGGTATTAAGATACTTGAAATGGCATTAGTAAAAACAAATAATTTTCTAAGTGAACTTTGCAATACATTGGTTATATTTGCTAATACAAACTAGTGTTACAATAGTTGGTAAATTGACAAATAATTCATTAACACTTACCCTCATTGGAAATTTTGTATATGTTTATTTTTATCACGCTTAGCCATTCCCATCCCCATTTTGGTCACATATCCTTTAATTTCAAAGTTAAGGTTTCTCCTCTTTCCATATATCAATGGTCGATGCCTCTGGCGAAATTGGCGGCTTCCCTCAATGCCTCCAGCAACATCAGTGGGTTTTCTGGATGCATTTTCATGGTTACTTCAAGCAACGGCTCAGCATGAGACATGTCAATTCTCTAGGCGACATCACCAGCGTCGACGACTCTCGTGACTTTAGGTTCAGCACATCATCCCTTTGAGCAATATCAGGTTCGATTTCCTCTTAATTGATGTTCTTATTGCTCAACAGCAAGGATAACTATACAAAATTTATCCATATCATAATTGTTGAATTTTTGTCCCTATGCCGTTAATTTTACAATAAATTATAGTTTGTGTTTCTAGCTTCTTTCTGAAATTACAATTATATATATTCTTTGTTATATTGTCATTCTTTATTTAATTTGTTTTTCCTTTATAAGAATTAGATCCATTAATTGAGAATCTTCACATACCATTTGACATTTACTTTCACTTCACATATGTTTTTTCCTATGGATAATCTTTGTAGAATATTAAGGATAGTGTCTTCATGGTTGTATATGTAGCTTGGATATTTCCAAGTTTTTGAGAAAATTAATAGATTTACTTTTAGCAAATTGATCTTTAGGAGAAGGTAGTCGTGGCTAGCTTAAATTTGAAAATGATTTTTTTAAAACTCAATTTTATTTGAAATTTCAAGATCAAAATTCAAACCTGCTAAAGTGCTATTATATTTAAGTTTTCAAATTTACAAAATTTGTACAATGCAAACATTTTTGTTAACAAAACTTTTTTTTTGAACTGCTACTCTATATACAACAAACCATTGGGACAACATATCTCATGTCAAATAAACGTTCAAAAGCAAGTTTCGAACTTGTGACATCCTGCACCAAAGCCGAATCAATTAACCACTTGGACAAAGGTGCTTGTTAACAAAACATAAGTTGTGTATTCTGTAACATTTAAGTTTGCATTTTTAGCAGATTTAATTATGTATAAAAAATACTTGTTTTATTTTTAATTTATTAGCTTTCAAATCAGTTTCCTTCTCATTTTCACCATAACAATTTTTTTTTGAAAAATGAATCGATCCTCTATTCGAGGAAGTTGGCATTTTAAATCATGCATTGCGCCGTTTCTCTGTAATTCTTTTCCAAAGAAGCTTTTTTGATTTTGGTTACCAGAAATGCACATAAGTGGTTAGGGGAAAAAATAGAATTTTACACTTTGATGGTGTTATTTCTAATGTAAAAGCCATTTATATTGTTTTAATATTTTAATTAAATAAGAATTAGAATGTAAACTTTGATTATTGTTTCCCAATCATACAATTTTTTTGTCAAATCCTTAGGTTTTGTCAATACATGATATAATATGTATATGTTATAAATTATTCTTCATAAGGATTTGTAGGCTCATCCAACTTTTAGCATTAATAAAACTTGATTATACTATATATATTATAATTAATATGCTGAGCTTGACTTCACGAAGTAAAAGGACATCTTGATGACACTATCTCTTTGCTACCTACTGTTGCAGGTTTCTATTGTTTATCTGCATGTTTTTATAATGTTGACTTGTGAATCTGACATCCACATATAGTTTGTTTTATAGGAAGTGACCGTTTTTAGATTTATCTTTTTAACTCTACTTAGGTTCAGGTTTTAGTTCAATTTTTTAGCTTGTTTTCATTTTGATTTGATTTTTTAGATTAACGCACATACAGTTGTCATGCTTCTCGAATAATATATTATATACATACATACATATGTATGTATGTATGTATGTATGTACGTACGTGTGTGTATGTATGTATGTGTGTTAAAGAACTAGAAAAGGATAACCATACAAAATCTTCTGCAATCATTGTGTATTAAATTATTTATGGTTTTACAATGTCACGTGGCATTCATCTTTAGCTTTCTTGCTCACCATTCATGGATCTTAGCTTTTACTCTAAAATACAATGACAATATAACAAATTTGGATTCAATGCTAACTTAAAATTGATTTTTCACTGTACTTGGATAAACCCTTTATCTTCTAACGGAGGTTAAATCCAATTTCATTTTAATGAAAGGTATTCAAATACGATGATAAATGTTTGGCATATCATTTTGATGGTTAGGAAACATGTACTAAATTATGTCCAATCCATGCAGCATAGATCCAAGTTTACTGTTTTCTATAACATACAAATTCCACTATTAATTTAGGATACAAATTCAAAGTTAAGACATACCTATTTAGTCTAGTTTCCCCGCATATTGAGGATTCTTTTTCTTTGCCAAGAGTGTCGCTAGGGAGTAGAGTAGGCAAAGAAAAGAAGTAATACTTTGATTTATTCTTTGTCGCAAAGGCAACAAAGTTATGTACAAAACCGAGGTGCATATGCATAAGAAAAGATATGATATTTGTTTGCATGAATTATTATATTGATGTTAATCATACTATTATGTTTGAGAATATAATTATTTCTCACAAATTAATTATAAAGAGCCTAAACAACAAACAACATGAAGAATATACATTGAGTAAACTTATAAACATCGCCTCTGAGAAATATAATATACTAAATATAGTAGTATTATTCAATATTGTAAACAAATATGGTGTTATTATATTCAAATATTGAAATGCACTCTGCTAGTGTTAATCTTTTTATTCTGCACAAGAAGGAAGATTTCTTATGTGTTTTTCGAATAGTATTTCATAGGAGATAAAGAAATCAAGAAGACAAGTAGCAAGCAACTTCTTCTATAGATATGATCAATTACCAATAGTCATGAAACAACTACATTGTTCAAATTTTTCATTGGCGTATTGAATAGTTATGAAAGTAAATAAAAATGTCTCTTCCACATGCATTGCATTTTAGTCTCACTACAACATGCTTTCCAAGAAATAAGCAATGAAACCTGTGAATGAATATTGATTAAGTCACAAGTAATATATACAAAAAATCATGTGTATCAATATAAAAAATGCAACTCTTAATAAAGCCTGTGTCAGGTTATTACCTGATCTTGCAAACTGAGTCTACACATCTTATCTTCCAAACTGGATCTTGTTATCTTAACTAGCATATTAAAACAAGTCAATCTTCGATGCCCCTATAGTTGTTAAAAGTAAGAAACATGTAGTTCGTTGTTCACATCTCATTTTATGTAATTTTAACTAAGTGCATGATTGGTGCATGGATCGAAAAAAAGTCCCATAACCATTTTTTTTATTGTAAGCCAGTCTGACGTTAAAATAAAATCCTCAAGGAACCATATCTAACTTGACTACCATGTACTTTGTTTCATAAAGCAATCGAGCATTCAGAAGGGAAATTCCATCTCCACTAAGGCGTTTCAAATCATGTTTCCGTCAAGATGTAACTATGTTTCCATAGGTATGCATCCCCTACTTTGGCTAAAAAAATTCCAAATCTCCGCTAAAATGTTTCAACTTACGTTTATGTTGGTATATAACCATGTTTCCGTTAAGGTATGCATTCTATACTTCTTCCATTAAAAAAATTCCATATCTTCGCTAGGATGTTTCAATTTATGTTTTGTTAATATATAACTATGTTTCCGTTAAAGTACGGATTCCATACTTAGTTAAAATAGTCATATATCTCAACTAAGATGTTTTAGCTTATGTTTCCGTTAAAACAAGTCAACGTCTGTTATGTGTGTAGGGGCAGCGCAGTGGAAAGAATGCTTGGGTTCTGGTAAAATGACCGAAGTTTGATTTTTACCGAGCGCTTTCCTATCCTATATAAATTTACCCGGGGGTATGGGGCCTTGGATCATCGGACGGCTTTACTGTACCCTCCTCAGGAGTTCACCGGCTTGTCGTGTTATCCTGGGTTTTCAAAAAAAAAGTCAACGTCTGTTATTAGTCCATTTAACCTACTTCAGAAAGTTATTTCGTTAAAACAAGTCAATGTCTCTTATTAGTCCATTTAACTACTTTAGAATGATAAGTTCATGCTCAAAGGAATTCATGCCCTTGTTACCTTATAAAGCTGTAATGTTTATATTGTGTTTCTTTCATTATAAGCCTTGCTTTTTAATAACCCATGTGGCCATTATAAACTTTTGAAAACATATAATTAGAAGTTTTGACCTTTGGATTTATTTATCAAAAGTTTAAGTAATCTTTTTATTTTTATTTTATTTTGTACATGTACAAAATCTTGTATTAAATTCAAATTCATGGTTTTATTTCGCTTTTTGCCTTATATTCACATAGGAAAGATGGTTAACTTTAAGAGGACCCCCTTGAAGAGCTCTACCCCCCTTCCAAGTGCAATAAACCTAACAATTCTTCAGAAGAAATGATTCAAAACACACAAACAAATGTCCACATTAATTTATAGTTTAATATCATTTTAAATTTAATTATCAAGATTAAATTTAATTCCAAAGAAATAAACTGTAATAATAATAACCAATAACAAAACATTCAAATACCTCTTTCATTCCACCTTCAAAACACAAAAACATATTCCCATTTCTCTAAACTTACCTATTTCATTCTCATTTCAAATACCACTTTTAAATTCATCCTTCACAAATAATTGGCTCTGTTTCACACGTGTTTTTCTCCATTGGTTCCAAACCAATTATGTTTTAGGCCACTAATACTGAAATGCGGGAAAACTATAGATAAGTCAGTTTACTAAACCCACTAACAAGAAAACCAGTAAAAGAATATGCCATGACTATTAATAAAGAAGATTTGTGGAAGTCACTTCTCAAAGTTTCAAGAATTCCTTTACAGAGGGAATAAATAGATTAACATTATTAGTTTGACAAGGGAAAGAATAAATAATTAACGTGCGATGTTTTAATTTGACAATATAGAAAATAGTATTAACAAATATACTTGCACCAAGAACTCATGTATTAGTTAAAGACCAAAAAAATTAAAGTATCATTACTCATTCATCTGTTCAGCAAGTAATTAATATAGACTTATACTCATGCAACCCAAATTAAAGATTCATATCTAGACATATTAATTCAAATTTTTTTATCAAAAATTTTCTAAATGGTTATTGGCAAGTTCATATAATATATTCAAACTCAAAAAATATCCTATTAAAAGAATTACTGGATATACTCACTTTATGCCATTTATTCATTATACAAAAATACATGAGTAATATCTAAGTAAAAGATACCTACAGATACACTCCAAAACAGACATCATAGAGCAGCATCTTACTTAATTAAAATTTAAAGTTAGTAAACCTTTTTTATAATTAAATAGAGTTGAAAAGGATCAATAATGATACAAAATCAACCATCCAACTCGAATCTCATGAACCTTTTGATACCCAATTTCCATGTATTAAAAAAACCATACCTTAGCACTGTAGTGCGCGTTCAACTTTGCATTATGCTAATCGCCTTAAATAAGTATGAAAAAGATATCGAACAAGCATGTGAGAGCTCCATTATAGGAAAAATATTTTGCTTTTAAGCAGCCATTGGTAGATTATTCGATCCCTAAGTGATCTATTTAATAAAAGCAAAAATCATCATTCAGCCAGTACATTATAATCATTATTAAAAAAGGTTTATAACTTTAATGGTTGGGCAAGAAAACTAACTTTTACAATAAAAGATGTCATTTGTATATTATAATTCTATGATTATACATACAGCTTTCCATTTAAGAGACCGAAACAGTACAATTATGCCAGACAAAATGAACAGTAACTATGCAAAATTTACTTTGAAAATCAGTAGATATGTATCTAGTGATCGATATGGTAGCACCTGTAAATATGATATGGTCCTTTTATTATTGTAAGTCTGTGTTGATTTTTTAGACTTAAAAAACAGGATAATTTGTAGTGTTTTTTAGCCAACTCCTTTGATATTATTAACTTCGTGTCTTTTCTAAAACAAGCAAAGCAAAGCAAAAAAGTGACCCATTTATAATCTGGTGTGCCTCAGTTTGAAACTGAGGCCATGCGTGCCAAACTGAGTCCTTGCCACAATGCCTGCCTCAGTTTCAAACCAAGGCATACCCGCCTCAGTTTCAAACTGAGGACTAGTTCGCTTTAATTTTAAACCAAGGCATGATTGTTAAGCCTTGGTTTAAAACCAAGGCTCGTTTGCGTCAGCTTTAAACTGGGGCCAATATGCATATATGAAGTACTTACTTTCAAATTAGAGATTATTCATATTTTCTTGTTTTATTTAATGTTCTTTATTGCTAAATCATGTGCTATCACCTTGATTACTATTTTTCATTCTTTTTAGTATAAATTTCAATTTAATATTATATTCAATGCATGTTGGCACTTATAGAAGAAGCAAAAGAAAAAAGGAAATTGGATGGTGGTTCTAGTGGTAATGGTGAAGTGGAAGATCTTGAAAATCATCCAAGTGTGGAAGTTTGATCTTTTGTTATTGCAATTCGATATTAGTATGGAATTTGTAGACTTTAACTATGAGCTATGTCTTATCTTTTGTTATTGCAATTTGATATTAGTATGGAATCAATAAACTATGTATTTGTAACTTAATTATGTATTGAACTTCTCTTTTGCTAATTGATATTCTATTTTATTGCCATGATTATGAATATTGTTTATTGATATTGATTGGGTTATAATTTGCTAAATTAATATAATATTTGATATTAAATAAAATCTACATTATATCTTTCAACATTCACATTACTGATAAGTATTTATTTGTTTGTATTTAATTGTAACGCTTATAAGTGTTGGGAGATATTTTTCCCTAATGCTTATAATCTTTGGGAAAAACACATCCCCCAACGCTTATAAGCGTTACAAATAAATGCCCACACTCCTATAGCGACACATACAAGTGTTACTAAACTTCTTGGCAACGCTTATACTTGTTGGGAATCCTCTGTTTTGGTGCAATGATGAAGGTCATGGAATTTTCAATCACTATAGAGAGGGGTAAGAGTAGGATAAATGAATTATCAGAAAAAATGAGTAAACGAAACAAAGAAAATTTGTTTTTATGGAATTATTGAAACATTTTCAATTCCTTCCTTCAAACCTTCACTCTTTAATTCCTCATTAACTCTCAATCTAATCCCCTCCTCCTTATCATGTATCGACAACCAAGGTATTAGCCTAGACAAGCCTTCAAAATTTCCAAGCCTACTTAGTATTTAATTGACTTAAATCTAATTTAAATATTTATCGATATCTTATATTGACATATACATATATAAATTTATATATGCACTTCATTAAATACTAATGACATTTAAACAAATCAAATAAAATTTAATAATTAACATTTCATAAATATTAATTAGTTTACAAAGATTATTTAATATCGTAGGTTTTTCAAAGTATTCATTATTACATTTGTGTGACTCAAAGGTGTAAATTCAGTCAGCGATTATTATCAAACAATTTGAATACCAACGTTCACACATCACCTTAGCTAGTGGTGTAACATTTTAACTAAATTATCACTTGCAGTTTTTTGCGATAAAATCTATTTTTTCTATTATAAGTGGTACTCGATAGTAACAACTATGTACACAAATTCTTTTCATCAACACTATATCACATTAGGACTTATGGAATTTGGTTTTGATCAAAATTCCAACACCATCCAAATATATCTTGATTATTCAAAACATAAAATTCTTGGTTCAATAATAACAATTATTATTAACCGTACTACTCTGGCCAAAGTTTAACTTTAAGTTGACTACAGTTGACCATGGTACTAATGAGGAGACGAGTTCTTTATTAAATAGTGTTTTAGTTTTAATGCTTCAACTCAGACCTAACTACACTCGCTTGATGGATACGTTAGAGCTGAGCCAGCCTATGTGCTTAGGTAAATTTCAAAAGCTTTTACCTTCTGGATCTTCTATGTAGCATAAATTTATTTAGAAATTTTCTAAATTTACTTTTTAAATAAAATTAATATTTTATTTAATTTCTAAATAATTTTTTATTTTGTATAGTTTATATTATATAGTAAATAAATGTATCATATACACAAATGTGTACGTGAATGTGCAACATAATAAATTATATATTGTTTGACATGCTTGTATATTAATGCGAGAATTTACACACAATGAACATGTTAGCCCCTCTTGTATATAAATATATTATCTACATATATATACATATATATGCATCAAAATATAATATAAGTGAAATGTAACGTTTTCTATTTTTCGATGCTCGAAAACCGACATCAATACGTCCACTGTATCAACTGCCCAGCAATCGAATGCCGGAAAACCGAAATGTTATGTTAAAGAAGAAGAAAAAGATAGAAGAAAACAGAAAAAAAGAAGAAGAAATAGAAACAATATCAGAATCTCACAATCGCAGTGGAACAACATATAATAAATAAATGAATAATCTTTAAACAAAGAACTATATCAGTTATTACATTACATCACATTACATTACATTACATCATCAGAGTTTACAACAACAAACAACAACAAACAGCGAAAAAGAAATAATACATACTAGTGAATACGCCATGCCATCCAGCTTGCCTCCAGCAACTCTTGAATTCCAGAATATCCTGATAACCTAACTCTAGACTGCCCGTGTGGAAATTGGTGGGCACCTAGAGTTTAGGAAGGAAAACAATAAACTCCAGGTCAATCATGGGACTGATGTGAGAACTTAAAACAGTTATTTATCTTTAAAACAAACAACAGGAATATTTTTAAAATAGATTCGCAATACTTTTTGGAAAATGAGACTACCATAAGGCATCCCGCACACATACACAGTGCAAACGCAGAATCGAAGGAGATTTCTCCTTATGATAGTCAAAGATGCTTGATACGCATAAAAAAGAAACATTTGATATTATTACTAGTGCATAGTGTAGGAAAAATCATTTCGAAAGTAACGATATAAATCTTAGCCAACATACGACCATTATCGTATGCCTACTATAGCTACCATCTAAACAGTGGTGACCACCATAAGTAAATGGCAGGTTCTACAACTAAAACCGTACAAGATGCGTATTGAAGTTTGGATTTCCAACAAATGGTCAGGCCAAGAAACTTCCCATTGCCACATCTGTACGCCTCTGGAAAGACGACCCGAGAACCTAATCGGGTCTCTGCCAACACAAGGCCGGGTTACCCTTCAAACTGGGTAACTACTGACACGAATATGTCATTCCCCAATCGTAACCGATCTATATCCGATGATTCTCGATTCCAACAACCACAAATAAATAAATTTGCAGCAACAACATAGGTTAAGTATCTGGGCTCCATACCATGATACCACCTCTATCCAGAAGGAATGACATACACTAAAGGGGCGCTACCCCCTAATAACCTTGCCGCATCCTTCCTGTTTTGACCATTTCCGGGGTGTGAGGTTCGACGAAGTCTTGTCCACAAAGCCATGCTTTATACAAAAGCCGTGCTTTGATCATCAAATGCTCAACAGCACTTCGTATGCCACATTACCAATTTGGGAATGTACCACTAGTAACCATCAACTACATAACCTCTGAGCTCGTACGTCTGAGAGAAGGGTGTTAAGCTAAAGCTAAGAGAATAAATTCTCCGCCACCAACAGAAATATATTTGATAGAAACCAACTTTACATCTCAAATTGTAACATCAGACACACATCTATACAAGTTCGTTCCGGGATCGAACGGAACCGAAGGCACTTCCAAAGAAGCCCTTGCAGTCCGGATATCCACTAATCATGTCCGGACTTCCCGTCACTAAGGGTGATAAAGCCTCTATATCGGAGATCAGCCGATGCAGAGTCATTCGACGGTAATCCTTCCGTTTTCACAAATATCCGGTCTTCAACACCGGTCATCAAATGCAATCCATAACGACGTATCACATATTCGGAATTGGTTGTACAACCCCAAGGTCCTTTCCCGACTAACTCGAATAGTGAGCGCTTATTTTGAAAATAAGTGTGGCATTCAAATTCAAGCAAATCACAACAAATACCTATTTAAAGGTAAATATTGATAGTCGGTTATTTAACTATCAATAGGCGTGCACAACCTCACCAGATTCTAAATAATTTCCCAAATTATTTATTTTCCAAAAATATCTTTACTAGATATATAATTTCCACACTTCAACCATTTGAAAACAAATTTTCAAATCACTTTTCACCTTTACCACTTTTGAAAACAAATTTCAATCATTTTCCTTACGTGGAAATACTTTCATTTCAAAATGGTTCATTTAAACCAATTAAATAAATCCTTATTGATTTACTTTATACTTACGTTCCAAATCCATAAATTTATTCCCGCACTTCAAAAATAAATCAACGTTTATTTTTAAACAAATTTCCCTTTCTTTTATAAATTCCATAGTGAATTTACATTCCAAAATATCTATGAATATATGATTTTCAAATCGATTTCTAATATTCATTTCCAATTTATCTTTCAAAGATAAAATCTCAAAATATTCACTTCATATTGGAAAACATTTCCATACTTATTTAATAATAAGTAATTCACAAATCCATTTATTTTCAACACTTGGAAAATATTTAATATACTTAAATCGAAATTAAGTATATATTTCATTCTTTAAAGAAAACGTTCTTTCAAACACATTTATTTGGGTCAAAACGAATGTGGCATAAAACATCGTTACAACGACCCAAAATCACTAGTATAGTGATTCGAAATCAAGATAGATATAAAAATCCCAATACTATATAAAACATTTCCTTTCAGAAATCATTTACTATAACAACAGTGTTATAGTCCACCATTTCCTTCTATTTCTCGAAAACGTCTATTTCAACAATGAATGTTGAAATCCATGGTTTCGACACTTAATGCATTTTAAAACAACTTCAAATCGTTTTAATTCTATTTAAAATATCACTTCCCCAAAACACATTAATATATTATTCACTGTCCCAAAATCGTGAATGTTCTTCGTTAACCAAATTCAACATTTTTCTATACATTTTATTTAAAGGATTATCCATCGTCCAAAATTGTGAATATAGCTCCTTTAAAAATCTAAAATAATTGACTTATCAAAATAAGTCGGTTTTGGATTTATAAAACAATGTTTATAGATTCCCATTTATATTTTATAAAGACTTCAATTTACAAAATTTAATAAAAAATCTTACTACTTATAAAATTCCATTTATAACCTCATTTTCCATTAACAGAACCCCTTTTATAATCCTACTATTTCGATTTATAAAATATATATTTTATAAATCTCATCTATACCTCATTTATACTTATTCGAAAATCTTAATTAAAATGTCAAAATCCGATTTATAAGTTAATTACTTATAAATCTTTTATTTTACAAAATCTATTCATTTTATAACTTCACAATTTATAAATCCATAATTTTCATTCACTTATGAAATCCATTTATACTTCATCTTAACACTTAATAAAACTCGTTTTATAATTCCTATATTTTAATTTATAAATATCAATTTTATAAATCTTTTATATAAGCCATATATTATAATTCAAAAATTCCAATTTAAACCATTCTTTTTAATAATTTACAAATCGTTATTAAAGCTTATATATAACTCCAAAATCATACTTAAATATTATTTCCCAAAAATATAACTTTTATGATAATAAAAATTATAACGTTTATTTATTTTAGCAATTCAAAATTTAGTAAAACTTATACTTTCAAAAAATCACTTTAAAAATCCTTTTAAATTCAAAATCGTTACTTTAATATTTTTAAAACTCCAAAAATGGGCCAATGCTGCAACAGCACCAAATAATCAATCACGACATCCAAACATCATATATCATCATATGATAATCAACAAATATCACAATATCTGTAATCAAATAAATATTGGTGAGGAATCCAGTTGGATCCCTCCAACCTGTTTCCCTACATCCATAGATGTTAGCACAATACAAATTCCGTTCCAATACGGAATATCGCGGTATATGGGATTTATAAAATATTATCCGCTATTATGCGGCGCAATAGGGTCTCATCCGCTATATAATGTGGGAAAATCAACTCCAAATACATATATTATACCAATTCCATACAAGTTGGAATTATCGCGGTATATGTTTTTAATAAATAACATCCGCTTAATATACGGCGTATAATGTCTATTTTAACAATCAATAGATAATGATTTATCATCCAGGCATATAATCAAGAAATTTTAAATCTAACTATTTAAATCGAAACAATTCGATTAAGTGAGAAGTTCTCACCTTGAGTTTCCGATAGTAGTTGTAGCGTTTTATTTCGAATAAAATTAAACGTGTGTTTAATTTTACTTGAAATTTTCACTAGTTCCAAACGATCCCAAACTAGCTCCATGGCATAGTGCTTGACAAAACAATTGCAACGGAATTTGTTTCGTCATTTTTCGATCTAGCATGAAAAAGTTATGACATTTATAAGTTTACACGAATTATTATACACATAAATTAACAAATTTAATTTATTTTTAAACCAAGATCTAATCATCACCGTTCGTTTCCAAGCCCAAAAATCTCGGCCGTCGATTGATGCTTCTTCCTCTCCAGGCCGTTTACGTGAAAACCGAACCCATAACACGCCGAACTAGGGTTAAATATTGCGACCTCCTCGACCAACTTGAGGTCGATCAACGACCTTCACCTTGTAGCCCTCACCACCCCCCACCTTCGTCCTTAGTACGGACAAGCTCGGTCGCACGTATCCCAAGAAAAACGCGAAGAAACGCTGCGTTCGCGGCCAAAATTCTCCCTACTCATTGTGTTGATCATGATCATACCCGTATAGATCGAAAGATCTCATTACGATCTTTAATGTTGTAGTTAACAACTTTCTGCGATTGTTTGCGGATTGGAAAGAAAATGAAGAAGAACGTGATAAGTTTTCGTCCATTAAAACTAGGGCCGGCGGCCAAAGCTAACTAGGGTTTGTTTTAGTTGCAAAATAAAAACAATGAGGTGCTTATATAGAAAATTGCCAAATTACTATTCACCCGAAATTCTCCGAACTCCAAACAAAGCGTGCCGGTTGGCATTTCTAGGGTTTATCCCGCGTTCCGGACACAATGGAATATGTTTGGGAGGCTAATTCGATCATCTGTGCGAGTTACGGCAATAAACGATCAAATTTAAATTAAATCGATTTAAACTAATTTCTATGCGTTTTGGCTTGTCCCGGACAAACGGTAAATCTGATTTACACGAAATTTGAAACCGTACAATAATATAATATTACGGATCCGATGAAACTTGTTTCGTCGAAATCCGAGACTGTTTGAAAAATGGCTATTTTTACTCGTCAATTAAATATTAACATATTCAATTTCCACAAATTAACTTTTAATTCAATTTTAAAAGTTCTATAACATCATTCTAACTTCAATATGATTAAATAAAATTTTACAAATCAATTTTAATCATATTAAACCCAATTTCCAATTATTTCTGTAATTTCAACTATTAAATTATGGATTTAAATTATCCAATTAAATCCAAATATTCGAAAAATAAATTATTCGACTGTTTAATTTCACTTATTAATATTTAAAATAAATTCAATATATGAATTTTAATTGACAGAACTTCTGGGACGTTTCAAACTTTCCCCCTTAAAAGAATTTCGTCCTCGAAATTACCAAGTAAGAAAAAGTTACAGAATCCATGAACTTTCCAAAACAAACCATTCAAATTGGATTTTTCAAATCTCTTAAGTGTTTAATTTTCCCAAATTTCATAGTTAAACTTCTTACAAAATCTTTACTAAGTTTCCAAATCCAAACTTAGTTTTCAAAAATTTCCCAATTTTCTTAAAAATATTCCAACGCCTTAAATTTTCAGAAAAAATCGCCATAGACTCCTTTGCGCGGCTCGATCCGAAAAAAAATGACAGTATATATATCATAAATATACATCTCATCAAGTGATGAGGCATTCCGCAGGGAAAAAAGTGTAAAAGTACGATATTTAATCCGAGATATGTACCTTATTTATTATTAGCAAGCATATACGGCTAATATAGCGCGAAAGCAAGCACCAAATGCGAAGCATAAGCCATCCGCACCTACTATACACTCAATCAAACAAATGAGAACATGTATATATGAAAATAATATCAATATACAACTTATAGCAACATAACAACTACATGTGCCAACATAGCAAATGCAACAAAAGCAATAAATGCAACTACCAAACAACTATCATCCAACAAATCCATATCAAATCAATATACATTCACTTCTCATTAATATTCAATGAATTGGTTTTCCAATTTAAATCACATTTGATTCATTTACATTGGATTTAATTAACATTCATTCATTCGTTTCCAATTAGTTTACATTCACTAATTAAATTCACATTAATTCACTTTCAATCTGAATTCAATTACATAGCTTTTAATTCCGCTAATTCAATTTCATTAACACTTAATGAATTATCCACAATCAATTAATAACCACATAACAACAAATGTATATTCAACATAACCAAATTATTCAATTTACATTCGATTTGGTCCAACACTTTTAATTCCAATTGGTTTCATATTAAATTGACTTCCATT
Source organism: Allium cepa (assembly GCA_030765085.1). Taxonomy (NCBI): domain Eukaryota; kingdom Viridiplantae; phylum Streptophyta; class Magnoliopsida; order Asparagales; family Amaryllidaceae; genus Allium; species Allium cepa. The sequence goes on along the minus strand of CM060941.1, from coordinate 290,797,443 downwards.
CAGTTATTCATTTTTTTCAACTTCATTAGCTTCTAATGAATTAACACTTACATTCATTATTCCATATCAACTCTTTCTCATTCAATTGATTTACATTCAATTCATTTGTTCAATTCAATTGCCAATTCCTTTAACAATATAAGTTTGAATTTCATTTATATAACTCAAGTTCATATTCATCACTTCTCTTGATTAATTTACTTCGATACCAAAATCAACTTTATTCAACTTCACTTAAGTTATATTCCACATATAAATCAAATTCAGATTCCAATTCCAGTTCTATTTACTTACCAATTCGAAATGGATTTCAATTTCATTTCCTTGCACTTGTAAATTTTATTTATTCATTCACAATTTATTTTCCAACTTAATAACTATATTCCAATCATTTCATATAACATTCCAGAGTCTTTTCAATCTTTCAAAACCATTTTTTAAACCAATTCAATTATCCTTTGAATTTCAAAACCCAAACCCAAATTTTCCAAACAACTTTCATTTAAAACAATTTGACAGCAATCCCTCTTTTGAAAAGCCAAAATTTAACACCAATGATGTCGCGATCATCATCGGAATTATTTTCCAGCAACCGAAAAGAGTTTAGAGCTTTAATTTCTCCAAAATAATTTTCCAAAATATCAAATCCGTTCAAAACACTTCTTTGGAATTTTGTTTTTAGATTATAAATCACATTTATAAATCTTTTACTTATATAATTTCACTTCTTATATATAAGATTATTTCACAATTGTACATCATTTTAATTATAACTTCCATACTTATAATTTATTTGCTTATATAATTTCATTCTTTTACAATTGTTTTCTTATTTAAAGTATGCAAACATCCTTTATTAACTTGTATATATTCTTACATTTTCAACAACCAAACAATCAATTGATATACACTTTAATAATTCTGAAAAATTATTCCTTTATATATAAATTATAATCAAGGTAAAATTATTTCATTTACCCAATTTAAAATGATACTATGTCGGTTTATCTCGTTTAAGAGTTTAGAAACCCCTATCAATAATATGGCGTCCCATTTACCGACCAGAATTCACAAACAGCTCAACGGATATGCAAACACAATATAAAACATTTTTATATTCACTAACAAATACGCGCTCATAGTTATTATTACACTCACGCTCATTCTAGAGTACTACTGACTCTATCTCTATTGAGTAATACCCAACAGAGCTAAGGTTGTCGCTTAACCATAAGCTTTGATACCAAATGTAACGTTTTCGATTTTTCGACGTCCGAAAACCAACATCAATATGTCCACTGTATCAACTGTCGAGCAATCGAATGCCGGAAAACCGAAATGTTATGGTTAAAGAAGAAGAAAAAGATAGAAGAAGAGGGAAAAAAAGAAGAAGAAATAGAAACAATATCAGAATCTCACAATCGCAGCGGAACAACATAAAATAAATAGATGAATAATCTTTAAACAAAGAACTATATCAGTTATTACATTACATCACATCACATTACATTACATCATCAGAGTTTACAACAACAAACAACAACAAACAGCGGAAAAGAAATACTATATAATAGTGAATACGCCATGCCATCCAGCTTGCCTCCAGCAACTCCTGAATTCCAGAATATCCTGATAACCTAACTCTAGACTGCCTGTGTGGAAATTGGTGGGCATCCAGAGTTTAGGAAGGAAAACAATAAACTCCGGTCAGTCATGGAACTGGTGTGAGAACTTAAAACAGTTATTTATCTTTAAAACAAACAACAGGAATATTTTTAAAATAGATTCGCGATGCTTTTTGGAAAATGAGACTACCATAAGGCCTTCCGCGCACACACACAATGCAAACGCAGAATCAGAGGAGATTTCTCCTTATGATAGTCAAAGATGCTTGATACGCATAAAAAAGAAACATTTGATATTATTACTAGTGCATAGTGTAGGAAAAATCATTTCGAAAGTAAAGATATAAATCTTAGCCAACATACGACCATTATCGTATGCCTACTATAGCTACCATCTAAACAGTGGTGACCACCATAAGTAAATGGCAGGTTCTACAACTAAAACCGTACAAGATGCGTATTGAAGTTTGGATTTCCAATAAATGGTCAGGCCAAGGAACTTCCCATTGCCACATGGGTACGCCTCTAAAAAGATGACCCGAGAACCTAACCGGATCTCTGCCAACACAAGGCCGGGTTACCCTTTAAACTGGGTAACTACTGATACGAATATGTCATTCCCCGATCGTAACCGATCTATATCCGAGGATCCTCGATTCCAACAACCACAAAGTAATAAATTTCCAGCAACAACATAGGTTAAGTATTTGGGCTCCATACCATGATACCACCTCTATCCAGAAGGAATGACATATACTAATGGGGCGCTACCCCCTAATAACCTTGCCGCATCCTGTTTTGACCATTTCCGGGGTGTGAAGTCCGACGAAATCTCGTCCACAAAGCCACGCTTTATACAAAAGCTGTGCTTTGATTATCAAATGTTCAACAGCACTTCGTATGCCACATTATCAATTTGGGAATGTACCACTAGTAACCATCAACTACGTAACCTCTGAGCTCGTGCATCTCATTGAAGGGTGTTAAGCTAAGAGAATAAATTCTCCGCCACCAACAGAAATATATTTGATACAAATTAGCTTTATATCTCAAATTGTAACGTCAGACACACATCCATACAAGTCCATTCCAGGATCGAACGGAACCGAAGGCACTTCCAAAGAAGCCCTTGCAATCCGGATATCCACTAATCACGTCCGGACTTCCCGTCACTAAGGGTGATAAAACCTCTATATTGGAGATCAGCCGATGCAGAGTCATTCGACGGTAATCCTTCCGTTTTCACAAATATCCGGTCTTCAACACTGGTCATCAAATGCAACCATAACGACGTATCACATATTCGGAAAGGGTTATACGACCATAAAGTCCTTTCCCGGCTAACCCGAATAGTGAGCAATTATTTTGAAAATAAGTGTGGCATTCAAAATCAAGCAAATCTCAACAAATATCTATTTAAAGGTAAATATTGATAGTCTGTTATTTAACTATCAAAAGGCATGCACAACAGCATCAGATTCCAAATTATTTCCCAAATTATTTATTTTCCAAAAATATCTTAACTTGATATATAATTTCCACACTTCAACCATTTGAAAACAAATTTTCAAACCACTTTTCACCTTTACCACTTTTGAAAACAAATTTCAATCATTTTCCTTAGGCGGAAATACTTTCATTTCAAAATGGTTCATTTAAACCAATTAAATAAATCCTTATCGATTTACTTTATATTTACGTTCCAAATTAGTAAATTTATTCCTACACTTCAAAAATAAATCAACGTTTATTTTTAAACAAATTTCCCTTTCTTTTATAAATCCCATAGTGAATACAATTCCAAAATATCTATAAATATACGATTTTCAAATCGATTTCTAATATTCATGTTCAATTTATCTTTAAAAGAAAAAATCTCAAAATATTCACTTCATATTGGAAAACATTTCCATACTTATTTAATAATAAGTAATTCACAAATCAATTTATTTCAACACTTGGAAAATATTCAATATACTTAAATCGAAATTAAGTATATATTTCATTCTTTAAAGAAAACGTTCTTTCAAACATATTTATTTGGGTCAAAACTAATGTGGCGTAAAACATCGTTATGACGACCCAAAATCACTAGTATAAGGATTCGAAATCAAGATAGATATATAAATCCTAATACTATATAAAACATTTCCTTTTGGAAATCATTTACTATAACAACAGTGTTATAGTCCACCATTTCCTTCTATTTCTCGAAAACGTCTATTTCAACAATGAATGTTGAAATCTATGGTTTCGACACTTAATGCATTTTAAAACAACTTCAAATCGTTTTAATTCTATTTAAAATATCACTTCCCCAAAACACTTTAATATATTATTCACTGTCCCAAAATCGTGAATATTCTTCGTTAACCAAATTTAACATTTTTCTATACATTTTATTTAAAGGATTATCCACCGTCCAAAATCATGAATATAGCTCCTTTAAAAATCTAAAATAATTGACTTATCAAAATAAGTCGGTTTTGGATTTATAAAACAATGTTTATAAATTCCCATTTATATTTTATAAAGACTTCAATTTACAAAATTTAAAAAAAAAATCTTACTGCTTATAAAATTCCATTTATAACCTCATTTTCCATTAACAAAACCCCTTTTATAGTCCTATTATTTTGATTTATAAAATATATATTTTATAAATCTCATCTATAACCCATTTATACTTATTCGAAAATCTCAATTAAAATGCCAAAATCCGATTTATAAGTTAATTAGTTATAAATCTTTTATTTTACAAAATCTATTTATTTTATAACTTCACAATTTATAAATCCATAATTTCCATTCACTTATGAAATCCATTTATACTTCATTTTAACACTTAATAAAACTCTTTTTATAATTCCTATATTTTAATTTATAAATATCAATTTTATAAATCTTTTATATAAGCCGTTTATTATAATTCAAAAATCCCAGTTTAAACCATTCTTTTTAACAATTTACAAATCGTTATTAAAGCTTATATATAACTCCAAAATCATACTTAAGTATTATTTTCCAAAAATATAACTTTTATAATAATAAAAATTATAACGTTTATTTATTTTAGCAATTCAAAATTTAGTAAAACTTATACTTTCAAAAAATCACTTTAAAATCCTTTTAAATTCAAAATCGTTTCTTTAATATTTTTAAAACTCCAAAAATAGGGCAAAGCTGCAACAACACAAATAATCAATCATGGCATCCAAACATCATATATCATCATATGATAATCAACAAATATCACAATATCTGTAATCAAATAAATATTGGTGAGGAATCCAGTTGGATCCCTACAACCTGTTTCCCTGCATCGATAGATGTTAGCACAATACCAATTCCGTTCCAATACAGAATATCGCGGTATATAGGATTTATAAAATATTATCCGCTATTATGCGGCACAATAGGGTCTCATCCGCTATATAATGCGGGAAAATCAACTCCAAGTACATATATTATACCAATTCCATACAAGTTGGAATTATCGCGGTATATGTTTTTAATATATAACATCCGCTTAATATACGGCGTATAATGTCTATTCTAACAATCAATAGATAATAATTTATCATCCAGGCATACAATCAAGAAATTTTAAATCTAGCTACTTAAAATTTAAATCGAAACAATTCGATTGAGTGGGAAGTTCTCACCTTGAGTTTCCGATAATAGTTGTAGTGCTTTATTTCGAATAAAATTAAACGTGCGTTTAACTTTACCTGAAATTTTTACCAGCTCCAAATGACTCTAAACTAGCTCCATTGCGTAGTGCTCGACAAGACGATTGTAACGCAATTTGTTTCGTCATTTTTCGATCTCGTATGAAAAAGTTATGACATTTATAAGTTTACACGAATTATTATACACATAAATTAACAAATTTAATTTATTTTTAAACCAAGATCGAATCATCACCATTCGTTTCCAAGCTCCGAAATCTCGGCCGCCGATTGATGCTTCTTCCTCTCCAGGTCGTTTACGTGAAAACCGAACCCATAACACGCCGAACTAGGGTTAAATATTGCGACCTCCTCGACCAACTTCATGTCGATCAACGACCTTCACCTTGTAGCCCTCACCACCCCCACCTTCGCCCTGAGTATGGCCAAGCTTAGTCGCACGTATCCCAAGAAAAACGCGAAGAAATGCGTGTGTTCGCGGCCAAAATTCTCCCTATTCGTTGCTTGATCATGATCATACCCGTATAGATCGAAAGCTCTCATTACGATCTTTATTGTTGTAGTCAACAACTTTCTACAATTGTTTGTGGATTGGAAAGAAAATGAAGAAGAACGTGATAAGTTTTCGGCCATTAAAACTAGGGCCGGCGTCCAGAGCTAACTAGGGTTTGTTTTAGTTGCAAAATGAAAACAATGAGGTGCTTATATAGAAAATTGCCAAATTACTATTCACCCGAAATTTTTCGAACTCCAAACGAAGCGTGCCGGCTAGCGTTTCTAGGGTTTACCCCGCGTTCCGGATACAATGGAATATGTTTCGGAGGCTAATTCGATCATATGTGCAAGTTACGGCAATAAACGATCAAATTTTAATTAAATCGATTTAAACTAATTTCTATGCGTTTTGGCTTGCCCCGGACAAACGGTAAATCCAATTGACACGAAATTTGAAACCATACAATAATATAACATTACGGATCCGATGAAACTGGTTTCATCAAAATTCGAGACTGTTTGAAAAATGGCTATTTTTACTCGTCAATTAAATATTAAAACATTCAATTTTCACAAATTAACTTTTAATTCGATTTTAAAAGTTCTATAACATCATTCTAACTTCAATATGATTAAATAAAATTTTACAAATCAATTTTAATCATATTAAACCCAATTTCTAATTATTTCTGTAATTTCAACTATTAAATTATCGATTTAAATTATCCAATTAAATCCAAATATTTAAAAAATAAATTATTCGACTGTTTAATTTCACTTATTAATATTTAAAATCAATTAAACATACGAATTTTAATTGACAGAACTTCTGGGTCGTTACATAAAACATGTATATAAATATAATTATGTACAATATAGTATAACATACTAATTGTAAACAATTTATAAAAACATTTATATAATACATATACATATGCATATCCATATTCATATCTATACATACACACATATAGATGTGTGTGTATCGATATAAATATATATAAAAATTAAACCATAAACTTACTTTAAGTATTAGTTTATAAAATAATTTTGAATATAATATAAAACCCATAAACATTTTTTTCAAAGATAGTTTGTATATGGTATATATATGTATGTACGTATAATTAGCAATGATATTTAATATTAATGTAAGTAATAATAATAATGACAAAACTTATCTATAAATTTACACTTGCGATATTGCTCTCGGTGTAGGAAAATTTTTTCTTTTCATTTTTATATATTTTAATAATAAATATTTATTATATTATTTTGAAATCCATACGGAATTTAAAAAAGAAATTTTCAAAAAAAATGTGTAATATATTTTTCACAACTTTTTTCAAGAATTTTATATTATTTGTAAATACATACATATATATATGTACATATTTTGTTTATATAATCAATTTTTAATTAAACAAACAATTATATATATTAATAATACATATATGAAATCAATTTCCAAAATCATTTTATACATAAATAATTTTTTATAAAATTTAAATATATAATATATAATATTAATCTTTTAAATAGATTTTAATTAATTAAAATCATTTAGTAATATTTTTTTAATGTTTGGCCATGAGCACTTAAGCAAGCATACAAATACAGAATAATTTTTTATGCACACACACATAGAGATACACACACATATAGACACATACAATCAACAATTGTAATAACACATGGGTATACGGATTCGTTATAATTTCTCACTAACTAGTATATGATATAATGATTAATTAAGCATTAATATATGTTAGTAAACAACAAATATACCATTAACTATCCTAGAGTTCACACATAGAAACGATGAAGTAAATACGTTGAATTCAGTTCCAAGTCCAGAAGTGCTAGTACCTGAGCAGCATTACCACCAACGATCGAATCGACCTTCAATTTGATGTTTTAGTGTTTTAATTTTTAGGGCTTTGAAGGATGTACGGCCAGCCTATACATGCTACAATAGGAAAGTGAAAAGTATTTTAAAAAGCTAATGTTAAAGAGAATAAATGAAGGAGAGAAAAGAGAGCGAAATAAGGACCAAGATCCTTGTTTTGTTGTTACTAGTTCTTTCCTTTTCTTAACTCAAATTGCCTCCAACCGATCATCTCATAGCTGTCCTCACCATGCTCTCCCATACCTGACTAACAAAGCCCAAATTGGGTCTCAAGACAAATTCAATCCTGAATAATATTTTTTGCATTTAAATCCAATTTAAACGCGCATCGATATTATATATTGATTGGTGTTTATATAACTACTATATGCACACTATTTAATAGGAGTATTCAACATTTCGGGCGTGTGACTCTTATGTGTAAATTTGGTCAACGATTAATTTTGAACAATTCGAATATTAACATTCATGCTTCACTTTGCAGATGGTTTGACATTATGGCCAAATATATTACTTACTTATTATCAGTAAAATCCAATTTTACTTTATTAAGCGTTAACGGGTAGTGACAAGTACTCACACCAATTCTCTTCTTCAAACTATATCACTTTATGGAATATGGTAATGGTTAAAATTCCAATATCATCTAGACTCTATAGTTCAAATACAAAGTCCTTGGTTCAATAATAATAATTGTTAATCGAACTATTCTGACAAAAGATTTGACGTTGAGTTTACTTCAGTTGAACGTGATACTAACCTCATATAACTGGGGAGATGAATCCTCTCTTGAATAGTGTTTCACTTCTAATACTTACACTCGATCCAACTAAGTCGTACGATGGATGCCATAACATGATTTAATAATAATCAAAGCGGAAATTTCATGTTGTGGATCAATGGTATTTTCAAGTCAAGAGAACTATATAAATTAGTTATATCGATTTTTTTGTTTGACCTTACCTATATTAACCAACAGAAAACTATCAAGTGAGTCATTCCATGGTTATCCGATAACTATCGACACGTAACCCCTTGATGCCTCAAGCAATCATGAGTAATACACTACCTAACATTTGGAAAGTATTACGTACTTTAGTCTTAATGGATGTACTGATATCCAATCTCAATACATCTCGACTAAGAATATTTAAAAGATTTGTATTATATTGTGATACAATACAAATGATTAAAACTATTTGTAATTACTATCACAAATACACCATTTATGGATTTTCTATTAAATTTACTTTAATTAAATATTAACTTATTTAAAACATATTATAAAAAGTACATAATAGAAGAAAACGCCTTTTATTACGAACGAGAATTGATTACAAAGTTGATAATTTATACAATATTACCCCTAGGATATATCTCTGACCCTAACTATCTCTCACTTAGCAGCCAGAGCCACCCCCAGCCTCTACGACACCCGCCCGATTTAGTTGTTTATCCCAATCCATGCGCCAAGAACCATATTCCGTGCAACACCATTCCTTAGTGGCCTTCCTTCCCCTTTAAGGCCCAGGTCCAACCTTGGCACGATCCTAGTATCAGAAGTAGATCTGCTCTCAGATGACCATCCGTCGACTTCTCTTTCCACATGGTCGCAGTTGGGCCCTGCATGTCCACCTTCCATCGGATTCCTGGGTCATTCAGAGCTGATATTGGACTGGCTATCTCATGTGGCCCAACTACTCCTACACAGGGATCCGTCCGACTGCAGTGAACCGACCACCTTATTTCCTTAACAATCCTTAACCTTCCAGCTTGGACCGCCGGCTTAACCTAAAGCAGCTTACCACGAAGTACCCTAACGATTCCAATCCAACTACTCTAAAGTAGATGCCATCAAAGAAAAGTATTGTCCCTATGACAATAGTACTCTATCCGCAGCCCTTTCCTCACCCCCACCTTTCCAATAGCCAATCAGACTTCATGCATCCCTACCTACTAAAGCATGCCGCCTTTCCTAGGTATGTAATAGACCCTTCTTTCTAGCTAGTAAGTAGTCCGAGCTATGGGATTGAATCTTCTTTCCAGCTGATTCCTATTCTACGCCCCCTCCAATCCATAGCCCAGACCTCTATTGCACTGTTGTTCAGCAATCTCGACCACCCATTCACAACCCACATCGCCTATGTATACCTGACGCAATACCATATGGAAAAGGGACGATGAAAATGGATGGACACAATGATTCCTCTAACCTACCTCCCTACCAATTTTGTCCTCCTCCAAAGCCTCTGTAATTGCAGGTTCGCCCGACTTCCATTAGAGAGAGACTACATCAAGCTCTACTACTCAACCCATCGTGCTCTACCACCATCATTACCTCCAACAGCAAGCTTATCACTCCAGCTAGCGGCACCTCCTTCTAACACTTACCTTTCGATCACTGCCAGCAACCCCTCCTTCAAGAGCTCTTCTATCTCTGAGACTCCTCCTTATAAGATGGCCCTCATAGTGCGTCTTCCCCACATCCCCTCCCCACTAGACTTTTAGACTAAATATTATGCTCTTGTATTATTTAGTCTAATATCCTTTATTATTCTCTTATAACAGTTTGTAAATTGTAAGAGGTCAATATATTCAAGGAACATCACAGTGGACGTAAGCCGCACTGGGCCGAACCACCATATATCGTTGTGTATTTACTTTTTGTACTTAGTTCTCCCTAGGATCATTCTCTGCCATCTTCTGCCATGGGCAAGCCTCCCGGTCCGCTCTTGCCTGCCATACTCCCTATCATGGGAAAGAGCCTCCATCCGCTTCTGCCCATCTCAATCCACATTCCCCCCAAGCAACGATCCAATAAAAAAGGCCCATCCGACCACCCTCCAACGGGGGTAGGTCAGCCTAAAACCAACCTTATGGCTCAACCGGGTTTGCACCCTCCACCAACAGTGAGCCTTCCCTCCAAGATCGACTCATCAACAAAGTAAGCCTAGTGTTGGCGCAGTGGTATCCTCGCCAACACAATTGCATTTCGAAGTTCGATAGAGTTTTCCATGCTTGTGACAAAAAATCAAGCCAACATTTTGGCGCTAGAAGGAGGGCGTACCTCTGAACTTGTGGTTAAAAGCTTGATAGCAGCGACCTCATCCTTCATCAAATGATATCCCACCTTCAATCGCAAAAGTCTACTCGTCCTCTTCCTTCCTCCAACCATGAAAAAGGAAGACTATTGAGAAGAGAGAGGAATTTAGATTCCAATTCTACAGTCTCGTGTTCCACCGATAGAAGTAGCCACAGTCTCGTGTTCCCCCAGATGTTGTAATGTCCGCATCCTTCAAGGCTCCTACATCCTTATAATGCGCTCCACGGATCTCTAGGTATTACCCTAGTCGTTAACGCGCTCCCCACGCTCCTTCCTTCTCCCTTACAGTACTGACAGGTGAGAGACCCAAGGGTAGTACCTCTCAACCTTAATGATGGGACATGAAGTCTGAAGCTGAGGATCATCTTCCCTATACCATCGGCAGCAGCCTCGCATTCCAACCCTTAACCTCCTCTCGAGACCATTGGTAGCGAATTCGAGCATCGAAGGCAAACCTTAGAAATTCTCTTGGGTTTACGAGCATCTCCTCCTCAGTCTCCCACAACACTCCCTAAGAGCGACATGGCAAGAAGTAGCTTCTTCATCCCCCCTAACGGGCCGACACAGCCTTCCTCTAAAGTTGGCCTACAAACCCTATGCAACTCACAATATTCTGGCATCTGCAACCACCTATCCTACTTTAGCCAGAGCTAGAATCCTAAAGTAGAGTCACCTCTTCCACCATTTCATCTAAGAAACTCAAGCAATACCAACATTCTTACACCCCCATCAATGTCCTCCTACGGACCTAGAGGCATCCACCACTGCCTAGGTGAATCCGGTGAAAGCAAGCCATGACACATCTGGGGTCTCTCGAGGATCGCTCGAGATTATGGAATGCATCCAATCACGCCCATCCTCTTCACTCGAAACAATAAGGTGGGCCATGGTGCTCCAGTCTGACACAGGTTAGAATCGGGCATAGGATCATATCTCCAATCAATGGGTGGTGCATCTCCATCGCAGACGCCGGAAGTGACCACTGGCTTCAACTCATCTTAGGTAGCTCTGAACCAGTAAGGTGCCCGTAATGCGCATTCCGACCGCTACTTGATATTTCCTTGGAGCCGACATGGCATAGATCCTGCCGGATAGGTCCTCCTCCAACAATCCTGTAGCTATCTCCATCTACAGCCGTCCTCAATTAGCTCTCTAAATGTTGCAGCAACAGGACACCTAAACCCACCTAGAGCAACTAGAGACTTTAACGGACTGCATTGTTCACTTCCCGCTAAATCAAGCAATGCCTCAACCACTCCGGACCGGGCAAGGGAAGTCCTCCTGGTGTCCACCCCTAATCTAAAGTTAGCATTAAAGTAGACATACCAACTAGCCTCTTAATAAGCATGTCGTGGCTCAGGGGAATCCCATCTTCAAAATCTAGAAAAATTAAAAGAAAGCCCCATGAGTCTACCCTCCAATTCTCAGCCACGCGGTTCCTTGGCAAGCCATGGTCATTCTACCTTATCCTCCAAGGATCTGGCCAGAAGCAGTTAGCGTAGCCTCAAGAGACCATCTCCCACAATTGTGGACGCATAGTGCCGCCTTTTGCACGAGCTTTCATCAAAGCCTTTTTTAGGGACGACCCTCCCGGTGGGACTTCCCCCGGATCCGGATCAGCCCGAAGCATTCGAGTCTTCCCTTGCAAGTAAGGACAAACTTTGGGGGTAAAATATTACCCAAAGTTTTGGGTAAATAAAAAAATCCTAGAGAAGCTCCCAAGTTGGTCCGTCCACTGGATCCTTACTCAGGCAGCTGGTTATCCCTATCAACGGGCGACCGGTTCATCATCTTCAGTGTCCAACCATGCCTACTCTGGATTCGGAGACACCATGGACATAAGCTCAGTCACCGGCCGTTACTATTTCCTTTAGAATCCAAAAAGAATGACGGGCCCTAAAGCACGTCTGCCCAATTCAGCACGGCCTCCTGTTACATCCTCTCTAGAAAATTTCACATGCGGCTCCTCCGGTGCCGTTCCCATATACCAGGACGACCGCCTCCTTAAATGTCTCCTTATGTTCCATGCGAAATAGCCAGACGAAGCCCTTAGGCAACCCGCCCTCCTTACCAAGGCACCGAGCGCTCCCAACCTACGATCCTCTAGAGTTGGTTAACCAATCTCTCCTAGAGGCATAAGTCTAAGGTTGCGCCCTCGAGCTTTCCTTGGCATCCTTTCGCTTAGCAGCCAGAGCCAGCCCCGGCCCTTTTGGCAGCTACCCGATCCGGTTCTACATCCCAATCCATGCGCCAATTACCACACCTTCCATGCAACCCCATTACTTAACGGCCTTCCTCCCCTTTAAGGCCCGGGTATGCCCTTAGCAAGATCCTAATATCAAAAGTAGCTCCGCTCTTACGTGATCATCCATCGACATTACTCTCCACATGGTTGCAACCGAGCCTTTCATATCCACTCTTCGCCAGATGCTCGGGTCATTCAAAACCGACACCAAACTGGCTATCTCATGTGGCTTAACTACTCTTACATAGGGATCAGTCCGATTGCGGTGGATCGACTGCCTTATGTCCTTAGTAGTCCTAAACCTACCAGCTAGGACCACTCGGTTAACTCAAAATAGCTTACCATGAAGTACCCTAACCATTTCCCGTCCAACTACTCCAAAGTACATGCCATCAGAGAAAAGTACCAGTTCTCTGCCAACAGTACTCTATGTGCAGCCCTTTCCCCTCCCCTGCCTTTCCAATAGCCAATCAAAGCACCAGCACCCCTACCTATTATTGCCTACCGCCTTTCCTAGGTCAGCCACAGACACTTCTTTCCAATCGGTAAGCAATCTGAGCCATGAGCATGACTTTGCTTTCCAGCTGTATCACATCCTACGTCCCTCTAAACCACGGCCCAGAGCCTCTCCTACACTGTTGTTCAGCAAACTCGATCACCCATTCACATCCCATATCCTCTAATATACATAATGCTATACCATATGACAAAGAGACGATTAAAACAGACAAGCAGAATGATTTCTCCAACCCATCTCCAGTGCCAACTCTCTCCTCCTCCAAAGTCCCTCTAATGGTGGGTTTTCCCGACTTTCGTTAGAGAGAGCCTTCATCAAGCTCTACAACCCAGGCCACCATGCTCTACCAATTGAGCTCTACCATGATCATCGCCTCCAACAGAAAGATTATCACTCCAGCTAACGGCACCTCCTTCTAGTGCTTTTTACCACTACCAGCAAACCCTTCTTCATAAGCTCTTCCATCTTCGAGACTCCTCCTCCAAGGACGGCCCTCCCGGTGGGTTTCCCTCAGGTCTCCTCCCTATGAGACCCTTAAACTAGGATATTATACTCTTGTAATATTTGGTATAGTCTCCTTTATTATTCTCTTGTAATATTCTATAAATTGTAAACGGTAGAATAGTAAAGAAACATCATAGCAACGACCCAACAACAAAAGGCCCATCCGATCGCCCTCCACCTGGGTGTGGTCAGCTCGTAACCAACCTTGTGGATTGAGCAGGTTCAAATGCCCTCCATCAATAGCGAGCCTTCCCTCTATGATCGACTCATCCAAAAAGTAAGCCTAGCGTTGGCGTGGCGGTATCCTCGTCAGCGTGATCACATTCTACGGTCCGACCGGTTTTTTCCATACTCATGACGAAAAATCTGGTCAACAAAGTAGTTGGAGGAGAAAAGGGATTAGAAATTGAACAAGAACATCTAAAATTCCTTACCAGTAATCCTAAAGAATTTCTTGTTTCTTTTTAGAAGAGAGACTGACAGAGTTCCATTGTGTCACCAAATAACTTGTGAATAAATGTGAAGGCGATAGGCTATTATTTATTGTGGTTAAAACGCACCAGAACCGTCAGATTAAGGTCGGTTAAAAATAATATAATTATTTATGTTAAAAACACACAAACCCTAGCCGCCATTCACAGTCACTAGTCGGCCGTCGCTTCCCAATGGTTGACCGCTAGTGATCCACCGATCCAATGGGAGCAGTCGACCGGTCCTCTTATCTGGAGAATGTCGACCCATTTCCATTGTTTTAATTATTTTCTTCCTTAATTACCAATTAACGTTTATATTAGTTTTAACGTTTAATTAACCCCCAAGTATTTTTTCTGTCAACTTTTGAATTTCAAATTTTGGAATTAACTATTTATTTGAATTTGAATTCTATTTAAATTAATTTGAATCCGAAACTTCAGATATCCATAACTTTCTCGTTTGAGCTCCATTTCCAATATATTATATATGGAAATTGATCAGAAAATTATCATGAACGCAATGCCATAAATTTCATGATCAAATTCTAAATTTTACAAAATTTACATTTTTAACCCAATCTTATTTAAATAAACTTATCTAATTTATTCACTTATGGTTGATTTTACTGGGTGTTATAAATAGATTACGGGATATATCATTTGTAAATGGAGAAGAATTTTCTGGAGTTGTCAAGAGAGATGGAAATAGCAGCATATTCTTAAGCTTAGGGTTTTGGGCTCATAGGCCATTAAATAATTCAATTTCCTCCTTTCATTTTCCTCTTTTCTTTATGAAACAATTTATATTCGGCTCAATACAATTTCAACTCTTGCATAAAAATCACATTAGCTTTCTACTAGACTCTAAGCATCATTATATACTTTGACATAAATTTATTTTTCCCAAATTATTTTATTTTAATTAATTTCCCCCAAAGTACATTGTAAGCCCATATGCAGATAAATCCCAAATCTTTTGGATTTTTCATTATTTAATTTAATATAATTGATTAAATCACTATTTAATTATTTATAGATCATTTAACATGGTAAAATATCAATACTAATTTTAAAAACATTAACGATCACTATTATGAACAACTTATTGCTTCAATAACATTTGTCATCAAAATAATTAATTTGATAATCACTTTAACAACTAATCTTTACCATCAATTAATTTAAATTTTCCTCGAGCCTCTACAATATATACTTTATTATTAAAATCCTTAACATCAATGACTATTTGCGCAAAAATAGGTCACAAACCCCGAAAGTTGCGAAAGCACTAGTGTTTGCACATAGATCCATAATACTCGAACACAGATCTTAGATCTAGATAAAGTAGAAATAAATGAAGAAATAGAAAAATTAAAATGAGTGAGAAAGCAAAGAACACAAAATTTATAGTGGTTCGGCTATCTTTGGCCTACGTCCACTTTGAATCAATCCTTTTATTCATTTTAGACTATAAATATAGTTCTAGGCCTTTGAAATCAGTAAACAAAATGACAGAGTTTCGCCTAGGAAAGTAGAAGAAGATCCCTTTTTAGTTGCCATCGAGCTGCTATATATAAGCATAGATCTGAAAATATCCACCCTAAAACCTGGAATACTTCTTCTCATGCGTAGGTGGGCCCACCGGATCGATCCGGGGTCGTTCGAGATCGATCCCAATCAATCCAAGTACAATTCATATCGATCCAAAATTAGTCTAATGAAGCTGAAATCAATCGTGGACATTCTTCAGTGGATAAGCAAGCTCCCGTGAAAATTTCATAGCATTTGGACTTGTAGAATAAGAGTTATGATCGATCCAAGTTTGTTTTTGTGAGTAGGCTGAAAGCTTCATATCCATGGATTTTGTACCCATCAATTTGCCTCCATCACTTCGTATCCATCAGTCCCCATGTCCATAGCCATAGCCTTCGTATCCATCTAAGTACCACACTTCGATCCATACAATGCGCTCCTCCCCTTGACCGGCTCCTTTCGTATCGATCGATACGAAGATGAACGATACGAAGCGTAGTCCTTAGTGCAGTTGCCTTCATATCCATACCTTTTGCATCCATCCGTGAACACCTGTTGCCTTCTTCGTATCCATCAACTGCTCCCTTCTTCGTATCGATCCATGAGTGTGTCCTTCATAATGATCAATGATTCATCGATAGGAAATGCTTTTCCCTATAACCATTGTCTCACTCTTCATATCGATCCTAGCCTTGATCGATACAAGTGCACCGTCATACTTTGCCAACCAATCGATAAGTGTGTATCAATACGAACTCTGAATCCATCAATAATTTTCCTTCCTGAAGTCAACTGATCGATGCAAAGTGCATCGATATGAGATGCATCGATCCGAAGACTGATCGATCCAAACCAATGATCACCATGATCGATACGAAGTGGTCGATCCAAACCCATTTCTCATCAATATTGGTCCATCCATAACTCGAGCGTAAGGACTCTAATTGACATAAAATTTGAAGTGTAACCTTTCCAAGCCTTGTTTATCATTCTTTATCGATCCCACCTAGATTAGAGTTCAATCCAATTTTGATGGTATCGATCATGTCTTTGTATCCAATCGATCTCCAGTCCTGATATCCATCCTTTGTAACCAATTTGTTGATAACCCAGCCTTGACCAAATGACGAGATAATATTTTCCCCCAAAACATGCCTTGCGATGCGAAGGCGTGTTTTGAATAGCCTTAAACTCGACATCCGAAGTCCATATTCCATCTATAGCCATATCATCTAATCCGTAACCCAATCCATTACCAAGTCATTCTATCCATGTGATATAGCCATATCCTTGTCCAAATCCACGATTGCTTCGAGTCAATATCCGATTCCGAATCCAGTAACCAACTCCTTAGCTAATTCTGTATCCTTCTGAACCCGTCAACTGAGTTTTAATCCACTAATATCCAGAATCTAATAACCAAGTCCATGACCCCTCCGGGTCGCTCTATCCAAGTCCGGCACCTTTCCGGATCCAAATCCAAAGCCGGGACCTCTCCAGGTCTAAATCCAATTCCATAGACCTCATTGGGTCATTTTACCCTACTCCGACGTCGGCTTTACTGCCGTAGGCTTTTATATTTTCCAACCATGACTCTTTAATTGAGGACTTTTGTATTCTTCGGCCTCGACTCTCTGGTCGAGGACTTTTGTACTCTTCGACCTCGACTCTCCGATCGAGTACTTTTATACTCTTCGGCCTAGACTCTCCGATCGAGTACTTTTATACTCTTCGGCCTCGACTCTCCGGTCGAGGACTATTATATACTCCGACCTCGACTCTCCAGTCTAGGACTTTTATATTTTGTTTGAGTCCATTCCATCACTCTATGACGAAGGGACTTGTGACTTGCGATTACTGCCCCGTATATCTGTTCAGGAACGTGATCACGTGACTTTTATAATTTGTTGTATTAATCCAAATCCAATCAACGCAAAGTCCAATTGAAAAATAAAAGTCCATACAACCAAGAAAATCAAATGTCCATATTACTAAAAAAGAAATCAGAGTCCATAGGAAACAGAAAGAAAACAAGATTTTATAAACCTAAGCATCACGGTTCATCATCATCTCAAAGCATGCTTGGGGACCATCCTCGATCATGTACATGTGTAAGTTACTTAGCCGCAACACTTCAAGGTTTATTACCTATTCCAAGCCATAAATTCAATCAACTGATAATAAGTTGATGACATTGCATAGATCCAGTGTCATCTTCATTTGAGGTAGGCAATGGCCGCTCCTGTTCCACTACCATAACTCGATTCCTTATGTATTGTTGCAAATAACCATTCCTCACATGTTCCTCAATAATATCCTTTAGATGCCAGCAGCCATTCATGTTGTTCCCATCCAACTCATGGAATAGGCAATGCTTTTCCGATGCCCGCTCGTATTTAGAGGGTTCCCTTTTTGCCGGCCTTCGATACTGGAGGCGCCATCGAGTATCCAACTAAATCCTTTCTAGCTGTCTAAACCATAATGCTGTTATAACCATCAAATACAAAGGGAAGCACTGAGCCATATCTCCTCCGATGCCTATAGTACTTCCATATGCCTCATGTACTTCGTCAAGTGAACAGTGGGATCCGTTCTTCCATTATACATCTCTAGCTTTGGTAATTTGAAATCCAAAGGATTCCTAGCCTGTTTGATCACAGAAGTGAAGGGAATCCTATTCACATCCTCCAAATATCTATTCACCAATCCTCCTCTCATAGCCCGTCTGATCATGTCCGCTAACCTGTCATTGTCATCAACTGGTAGCCTTCGTCAGTGATCTCCAACCTGCCCCTAGAGTCCGTAAGGGAATCCTAAAACCTGTCCTTCTGGACGAGCATCCATCCCCTGATCAACGCCAAACTGCACAGCGCCTCCTGGTACCCTTCCTTGAATTGAGCCAACATGATTCAGGAGCGTGCCTCCTAGCTTATGGACTATTCCTGATAGTTCCACTCTATCCTGAATCTCAGTTGCTCCATGCTCCTGATCCTGACTTCGAACTGTCTCCGCTCCTGCTGCTCTAATTCATGATCCCTGATTCCATCATTTCCTGCAGTTATGCTCTTTTGATTTTGCACTCCAGCTTGTCCAACTTGTCCGAGTAGGTTCTGCATCATCTCCTCCCACCTTTTCAGCATCCTTTCCTACATGGCATCCATCATCATCTCCATCTCATCTCTGGTGATAAAAACTTAGGTCTGATTAGCTCTTGAAGAGGCCTCTAGACTTCCTTCATGCGGACTCCATTCCGTTCTCTATCTCCTTGTTGATTTCTTAGCCATTGCTTCCCAGAGTCCAATACTTTATTTTTCCAAATATCATCTTCAAATCCAGTATAGTGGGTGCTAGTCCCTCTCAGTGAAAGCACCAAAAGTGTTTGAGCCAAAATTGGTCGCAAACCCTGAAAGTCGTGAAAGCACTAATTTTTGCACACAGATCCACGATATTCAAACATAGATCTCATATCTACATAAAATAGAGAATAAAAATAAAGAAATAGAAAAATTAAAATGAGTAAGAAAGCAAAGAACACAAGGTTTATAGTGGTTTGGCTATCTTCAGCCTGCGTCCACTTTGAATCAGCCCTTTTATTCCTTTTATATTGTAAGTACAGTTACAAGCCTTTGAAATTGGTAAACAAAATGGCAGAATTTCGCCTAGGAAAGTAGAAGAAGATCCCTTTTTAGTTGCCACAGAGCTGATATTTATAGCTAGGCACAGATCATAAAATATCCACCCTAAATCCTAGAATACCTCTTCTCATGCTCAAGTGGGCCCACCAGATCGATCTGGGATCGTTCGGGATCAATCCCGATCGATCCAAGTACAATTCATATCGATCCATAAATAGTCTAATGAAGCTGAAATTGATCATGGATGTTCTTGAGTGAATAAGAAAGCTTTTGTGAAAATTTCATAGCATTTAGACTTGCAAAATAAGAGTTATGATCGATCCAAGTTTGTTTTTGTAAGTAGGCTAAAAGCTTCGTGTATCCATCAATTTTCCTCCATCACTTCGTATCCATCAGTCCCCATGTCCATAGCCATAGCCTTTGTATCCATCTGAGTTCCATGCTTCAATCCATGCAATGCGCTTCTCCCCTTAACTGGCTCCTTTAGTATTGATCGATATAAACATGATCGATACGAAGCATAGTCCTTAGTGTAGTTGCCTTTGTATCCATACCTTTCGCATCCATCCGTGAACACCTGCTGCCTTCTTCGTATCCATTAGTCGCTCCCTTCTTCGTATCGATCCTTGAATGTGCCCTTCATATCGATCAATCATTTATCAATACGAAATGCTTTTCCCTGTAACCATTGCATCACTCTTCATATCGATCCCAGCATTGATCGATATGAAGTGCATTGTCATACTTTGCCATCCAATCGATACGTGCATATCGATACTAACTCTGTATCCATCAACCATTTTCCTTACTGAAATTAACTAATCGGTGCAAAGTGCACCGATACAAGATGCATCAATCCGAAGACTAATCGATCCAAACTAATGATCACCATGATCGATACGAAGAGATCGATCCAATGCCATTTCTCACCAAATTTGATCCATCCATTACTCGAGCATAGTAACTCTAATTGACCTGAAAATTGAAGTGTAACCTTTCCAAGCCTTGTTTATCATTCCTTATCGATCCCATCTCGATTGGAGTTCGATCGAATTTTGATGGTATCGATCATGTCCTTTTATCTAATCGATCTCCAATCCTGATATCCATACTTTGTAGCCAATTTGTTGATATCCTGGCCTTGACCAAAAGGCGGGATAACAAGGACCACTAACTCAAGTGCCATAATGCCATAGGACGAGCTCCTAGAGGTCATCGATTTGAACCCTCAAGATATCAAATGATTGCTCTACTTGAATAGAGTACTGCTCTTATTACCAAATAAATTCCTTAACTTCACAAAATACTCATCGTTTAAATTCTAAATAATATTCCATATTCCCAAATCATTATAAATTTCCAATAATATAATGTAAATTCTAATTTATTCACATTTGATATTTAAAACCCATTTAATTATTTAAAACTCTATCTTTATTTTAATTAATTACTTCTCAATATCAAGTTGTTACAGACACCCTTAAGAAAATTAAACCCTTGTAATTTCTCCTTGGGGAAAACTATAACTTCGATAATACTTTTAGCTTTACTACACTCATCCATAATTAAATATAGAACAAATGAAATCATCCAAATAAATAACAATCATCAAAACTAATAAAAAAGCATTATTTCTACTTTCCCGATTTAGCATTAAAATATCTACATCAACCTATTAAGTAATAATCGAAGTGACACAACCAACTGAATAGGCTTAATCAAAGCCTCAACAAACTATTAGACTCTTCATTGGCTTTCTTAACAAACTACCTTCCTTGCCCCATCAATTATCATCATGCGTAACGAGTTTGAACAAACTCATTTTGGAGATTCCAAACTCTCATTCACGAATAATCAAAATATTGTCCTAGATGTCAAAATATTTGGAAACTTTGGATTAATCCTATGGTATGAAGTATTTTCCTAAAATTGATAACACATAGTATACATAATAATGAGCATAGCTTCTCACTTCAACACATCTCATTGTATATTCTGAAAGCTTGTTCATGCAATATCATAATCAGGCTAATCTCTTTTATTCACGAAACAAACACCTTATTATCTTCGATGTCAAGTACTTTAAGGTGTTTAAATGTATCTTTTGACCCAAAAAATTGACCAATACCAGATCTGTTTTGACAGAGCAATACCACAGATAGAAGATATAAAAAAAGAACAGTAAAAGAAAATAGATAGTGTAACGACCCGCCTTTTTGGACAGTTTAAACCGACGATCAAATACACATGTCGATTCCAAACCATTAAAAGGGCAGATAGTTATTGGGGTAATTAAGAAAAGAAAAGGAAGGGAAATAAAGGAACTGAAACAACACAGAATCTCACAGCGGAAGGCTAAAGTATAATAATAAAATAACAGTTCATGAAGCTGTTAATTAAATGAATACATTTGAAATGAATACATTTGATTATTATTATACAACATTTATCAGAGTTACATATACAGCAAATATCATACAACAATGCAGCGGAATGGAATGAATATAATAGTAGTAGATAATATACCAAATCTTCGTCTCCGTCCTCCAAGGAAACGATCTTCAACCTAAACTGAAAACTCAGGACTGACCCGAGCGTAATGAAAAGACAAACACTCGAGTCAGGACTAAATATCCTCATGTAAGTTAAGTCAATCGTAAATAAATATGAGTGTAACGGCGTCAGAGATGTTTACGGGGTTTGACATCTCATATCCAGTGTCAACGTGCGTGCAATAACTTAAGAGATGTTACGGGATTTTCCATCTCTTAAGGATCCATTAAACTATCTACTATGTAGTAATGTACGCTAAGTAGATAATGCCTATCAGTAATATAAAGTATCAAAATAGCGTTAAGGCGTTACCATAATCCCCCTTAACACATTTTATATTCCCAAAAGCATATACAAGACCGTAGTTTCCCCAAAACCGGAAGTCACCAGAGGGCAATCCATATACTCAAGGTACAAATCAAAACGTAGTGGTCGCGAATAGGATAATCAGTATGACAAGGTACATGAGGCGATACCAACTAGGATACTAGTAGTTGCGTGATCCGGACTGATGTTGGGCATAGCCAGCAGCTACCCCAACACCGCGAAACAACACTCCCAAATCAAGGGGTGCACCCAAATCGCATCACAAATGTAATAGATATGGTATCGAAGAAGTGTGTCCGCTAGAGGTGGCGAACCTCAATGGCCCGGCGCGGCTCCTGTTTTAGTCATGTCAGGGGTCATCCAATAATCGTTCTCTTTCTTCAGTCAACGCGTTCACCAAACCATCCACTTCATTCTGGATCATCACTCCGCGTATAATAGTTATTAAAGTGGTTTTCGGTATCGACAGAGAGTATGTCCATATCCGATCCCGGTCTCTTTAATAACTACGTATTATTACACCTTTGGCTCTTTATATTTCAAATCGATTCATAATTGATATCAAAATATCATATTCGCTTCAAAATCAAATCCATTCAAATATCATCGTATCTTTCAAAATATCAGATTTCATATTTAAATTCAAGATTTAAATATAAACATTTCACCTTATTGACCAGCTTAGGATTTTAGAAAAATAGTTTTAAGTAGTTTAAAAGTAGTTTTAAATAATTAAAATAGTTAAAAACACTTAAAATCTTTAAAATGGATTAAAATAGATAAATTAGTTTAAAATAATTTAAATTGGGTTAAGTAGATTTAAAATAGATTAAAATAGTTTAAGTATTCAAAATGGTTTATATAACAGAGTAATTTGGAAAACAAATTAAAACAGCTTCAAAATCAATCCATTTCAATTATAACTTACCAATTCAAATAAATTTCAATTTCCATTCTACCGATTCAATTTCGATTTCAATTCAAAACAATGTCAACTTTTACTTCAAATCAATTCAATTCTACATTCACCTTTAATTAATTCAATTTCAATTTATATTGATTTGGAGCTTGATTTCTCAAAATATCAATTTATAACACTTAACAAAATTTCCAACAATATTCAAGTTTAAATCCAAATTCCAAATATGATTCAATTCCAAACTCGATTTCAAAATATCATTTTCATATCACTTTTACTTAGTAATAATCAAAGCTCGAAATAATGTTCAATCTTTAAAATAAATAGATTTTCGAAATTCAATCATATCCAAATTTTTATTTTTTTTAAAGTCACAACTTAAATTATTTACCAATTTCTTTTAACCAAAATTTATTTCAACATTCCAACTCAATTTTTCGACAAATTTGATTTCTATAAATTGATTTCTATTTATAACTTTTAAATCAAAAATTTAAATAAATTTTAAGTCGACGATTTCAAAAATTATTTATTTAGCCAATTCGGTGTCCGTATATAATTTTCTATCCTATGGCCAAGTAATTTTTTTATTTCAATTAAATGTCAGGAATGAGTATACATTACTTAACTTAATCTCAGTATCATATGTATGCATAACAGGATCTATATAAGCAAATAAACATCCAAACATTCAATTATCAACCAATAGCATGCATCAAAATACATCATCCAATAAACAATACAATTCACAGCAGTTTCATAGTTATCAATGTCAGGTAATTTAATCGCAATTCAATTTTAATTTCAATTTAACTGTCAATTTAATTTTTCAACGGTTAATGCAAATGACAAGCTATATGAAAATTAAATTTTTACCAAACAATGACAAATAAAATCATAACACTTCATAATATCAAATTTAACTAGCATAAAAATATTTAGTATGGTGTGAGCGTTATAAAACACTCACCTTGATTTTTTACGATTTTAAATCAAATCGAACGACGTTCGATTTAACTTAAAATTTTCTTTAGCTCCAAACGATCCCAATCCAGCTCCATTGTGTAGTGCTCATCCATACGATTCCAACGCAATTGGTTTCGCGCGTTTTCGACCTCGTATGAAAAAGTTATGAATTTTAGAAGTTACACGATTTTATATTCATAATTTTACAACATAATTTAATTTTTCTCAACCTAAATCAATCCAAGCCGTGAGATCCATCACCCTGCAATCCAGCCCGTCCCTTTGCTTCTCCCTCAACTCACGTTACTTCTACAGGTTAGAGACGCAACATAGAACCCATCAAACGCGGCCTAGGGTTCCAAATCGCGGCCACCACGAACGTCGGGAAGTTGATCAGAGACCTTCGTTGCGAAGCCCCGCTCGAGAGCCACCATCGGCTGCCACCATGCTGAACTCGGCCTCCCCTATCACCTCGATTTGCGTGAAAAACGCAGCCCCTTCT
The DNA here is from genome assembly GCA_030765085.1 of Allium cepa. NCBI lineage: Eukaryota > Viridiplantae > Streptophyta > Magnoliopsida > Asparagales > Amaryllidaceae > Allium > Allium cepa. The sequence goes on along the minus strand of CM060941.1, from coordinate 290,772,445 downwards.
TGCTCGATTTCCCGTTGATTCGAAGCTCCGTTTTCGATCATCTCCGTATGGATTTGAAGCTTTCATCGTCCTCTACAACTTTGTAGTTGAGAGTTTTTGCTAATTGTTGATGGATTGGGAGAAAAATGAGGAAGAAGTTTCGAATTTCGTGGCCATTGATTCAGTAAATGGCGGCTAGGGCTGAAGTCAATTAGGGTTTGCAAAGTGAAAGGGTGAAGGTCCATTTATAGAAAATTTCCCAATTTACTTTTCATCGAAATTTTCCGAACTCCAAATGAAGCGTGCCGACTGGCGTTTCTAGGGTTTACCCCACGTTCCGGACACAATGGAATAGGTTTCGGAGGCTAATTCGATCATATGCGCGAGTTACGACAATAAACGATCAAATTTAAATTAAACCGATTCAACTAATTTCTATGCGTTTTGGCTTGCCCCGGACAAACGGTAAATCCGATTGACACGAAATTTGAAACCTTACAATAATATCACATTACAGATCCGATGAAACTAGTTTCATCGAAATCCGAGACCGTTTGAAAAATGACTTTTTTAACTCGCCAAATTAATATTAAAACAATCTCAGCGCGTTTCGAGCTGCCACGGTCAAACGACAACTCCGATTGCTACGAAAATTGAAATCCGATAATAACTAACTATTACGAATCCAATGGAACTAGTTTCGTCCAATTCTGAGACTGTTCAAAATTTGGCTATTTTTCAGTCGATAATTAATTATTAAAATATTCAATTTTCACAAATTTACTTTTAATTCGATTTTAAAAGTTCTACAACATCATTCTAACTTTAATATGATAAAATAAAATTTTACAAATCCCTTTTATATCATATTAAACCCGTTATTCAATAAGTTCCAAATATTAAATTTTAACAATTTAATTGTTTAATATTTGACGGATTTCAATATTGGAATTTTAAATAAAATTTCATTATCAGTCGGTTTACTATATTACTTCGAATCAATTACCTTTGACTGCATATTATTTCAATTGATTTGGAATTTCATTCAATTCATAAATAATTAACTAGATAAATTTGTTGTATTTCATTCTAGTTATTATTATTCCAAACGACTTACAAATTTTTTTCTAACACCAAATCACAAAATCTTATTAAATTAGCTATTTTAATTATCGAAAATTTACGGGTCGTTACACTCTCCCCCACTCAAAACTTTTCGTCCCCGAAAAGGAAAAGACGGGAAAAGAAGCTAAGTATAGAATTCAATATTAGATATATTTTATTCAAAGTTACCAACTTATAAAACAATGAAATTCCATTTATAAAGTCATAACTACGCTTCCACTAACTTACTCCGAACGGCTTTCTAAACTTAAAAGTTAATTATCAAAACAAGTTATATAAAAAAAAATTAAACTTGAAAATTTTTCTAATACCCGGATTTACGGAAAAATTCGGCAGAGTCTCCTTTGCGCGGCTCGATCGGAAAAAATATAATAGCATATATATCACAAATATACATCTCATCTCAATTATGAGGCATCCCATATGTGGGGAAACAACATATAAATATCACCAATATCATATAAAACCGTAAGCGTACCTTTTATTTAGCATTTATTAGCATTTTACTTACATTATGCGTTTAGCGTAGAAGCGAGCTCCACAACAAAGCGCAACCCCTTTGCTACCTACTAAAATGCTCAATAACTAAGTTAGAACCATGCATATAAAGATAGATCGCTATACTTAGCCTACACAACATATATATAACATATTTAGCTTCAAAATTGAGATTTCAATTTCTGGACAGCAAACAAATCTTAGCTTTAGGTCACCTAAACGGTAAAATTTGACAATAGAATCTAAACAAAAGTTGTTGCATTCATTTCAGGCTTTCCGGAATGTCCAAAATCATCGAATTCGGATCATCCGTTCAAAAGTTATGGCCGTTTACTTAGGGGATACGCTTCAGCCTGGGCAGTGTTTGCGCAGGTCAGCGACGTTCACCCACGTTTTCGACCTTCTAAACGACATCAAAACACAAAACACTTAAAACAAAAGTTTTAGCTTAAGTTCTTAGCTTTCCATAAAGGGAAAGATCATCAAAATCCGATAAACCAGTCAAAAGATATGGCGAAAATACTAAGGGTGTATACTACTGATTTTACTTATTTTTACAAAGGACAGCGAGTAACATTCAAGTTTTTAACCTATTAAACGAAGGAATTTTCTCAAGTTATCTAAACAAAAATTGTGCTTTTTCGAAAAGTCCAAGATCGTCGAATTCTGTTCAGCCATTTAAAAGTTATGGTTGTTTTCGTTTCTGCATATATTGGACAAATTTGGATTTTCCCAAAAAATTGCTTTTATTATTTCAAAGTGCAAACCATCAAAACTTCAAATTTTCTAAAAAAAACAATCATAAACACAAAGTCATTTATTTTCTTATTCATCCATGCAATAGGTTTACATTAAATTTGTTTCCGATTTATTCAAGTTTGTTTCATTCACATTTTAAATTCAAGTCAATTTGCTTCAATTTAAATTGAATTCAATTATATTTAATTTCACTTTGCTTCAAATTTGAATTTAATTATTTTACAATTTTATTCCGTTTATTCAATTCCATTAACACTAATGAATTCTACTTAATCAATTATCATCCATCTAACAGCCAATGCATATCAAACATTAACATCCATCCAAAATCTACACTAAATCAATTATACATTTTCAAGTCAACTTTAATTTCATACACTTCCAAGTTTATTGACATTTAGCTATATTCAAATTTAATTAGTTTCCATTTACCAATTTTATATTTCATTAATTTTAAATTTTATATATTCACTTAGATATATCATTCATTTTACAGCTTAAATTTCTTTTATATTTACAACTATCAATAGATCTTCACATTTTATTATTCATTCTCACACTGGTATATTATTTCTCTACCTACCTTATTAGCATTTTAAACCCTTTAAGTATTTGGTAAGTTATAGTTATTCAAATAGAATGTAGTTAAACAACATACAACTTCTTTTCATTTAAAGTTGAATTTTCAATTAATTAATTCTTAAGTCATTACTTAAATTTCACTATAATTTAATTTCACATTTACATTCACATATAGTATTTCCATTTTATATTAACATAATTGTGAATCACCTTTAAATGTTAATTTAAATTCCAATCATTTACTAACAATTTTATTTATATTTGCAAACCATTAATTAAATGCACATTTCATTATTCAAACCTATACTCGTATATTATCCAATTAACAATTCATATAACATTTTGAACTTCTTAGGTATTTTGGTAAGTTATATCTATGCTATAGAATGAAATTTAATACTATGCGAGTTTTACAGTTTCAATTTTATTTTAAGTTCATAATTTCCTAATTCTAAGGATTTCTACTTCAATTGATATTTTCACTTAGCTCTTAGGTTCATTTCTCATTTCACAATTCAGAAGTTCCTCAATGATTCAAGTCTAAATTCATTTCAATCATTTAAAAAAAATCATTAATTATTAAAGGACTTAAGAATTCCAATCCCGGTTTCATTTCAAATCAAGTTTTGAAATAATATATACTTATATAATTTATATATCAAATCATGCTATAGAGAATACAAAATAAAATAAAAGTTGAATTAAAACAAGGTTTAGACAAGCTATTAAGTGGTCTCCCCCACTCGGACTCTCGAAAATAAACGCCGATGATGCGTGCACTCATCACCGAAATCATTTTCTAGCGTCAAGAGTAGGGAATATAACACTTATCATAAAAAAAATCCTTCGAAAACAATTTCAACTCAATTATACTATCATATAATACTCATATTATATTTTTCAAATTCTTGTAAGTCAATTTCAAACACCGGAATTTAAATTCCCAAATCCAAGTTAAAATTCATTTATATTCATTATCAATTGTGTTTACAAGATTATATTTTCCTAAATCCATTGTTATTTAATCAATTGTTGTAAATATTGACTGATCAAACAATAACGATAATAATCTAATATTATCATCTCCTAACAATCAATTCAATCAAAATGAATAAATATTCAAATAATTCTTTATATAAAAATATATTCCAAAACGATATTGTGTTGGTTTGTCCTATTCGAGTGTTTAGAAATTCCTATCGACGCCTTGGCGTCCCAAGTATCAACCAGAATTCATAAATACTCAACGGAACAAATTAACACAATATAAAACCATTTTATATCAAATAACAAGTACGCTCTCTCATATACACTCAACTCATTCATATAGTTTACCTCTATTTCAATGAGTTATTCCCCAATAGAGCCAAGGTTTATCGCTAAACCAAAGCACTGATACCAACTGTAACGACCCGCCTTTTTGGACAGTTTAAACCGACGATCAAATACACATGTCGATTCCAAACCATTAAAAGGGCAGATAGTTATTGGGGTAATTAAGAAAAGAAAAGGAAGGGAAATAAAGGAACTGAAACAACACAGAATCTCACAGCGGAAGGCTAAAGTATAATAATAAAATAACAGTTCATGAAGCTGTTAATTAAATGAATACATTTGAAATGAATACATTTGATTATTATTATACAACATTTATCAGAGTTACATATACAGCAAATATCATACAACAATGCAGCGGAATGGAATGAATATAATAGTAGTAGATAATATACCAAATCTTCGTCTCCGTCCTCCAAGGAAACGATCTTCAACCTAAACTGAAAACTCAGGACTGACCCGAGCGTAATGAAAAGACAAACACTCGAGTCAGGACTAAATATCCTCATGTAAGTTAAGTCAATCGTAAATAAATATGAGTGTAACGGCGTCAGAGGTGTTTACGGGGTTTGACATCTCATATCCAGTGTCAACGTGCGTGCAATAACTTAAGAGATGTTACGGGATTTTCCATCTCTTAAGGATCCGTTAAACTATCTACTATGTAGTAATGTACGCTAAGTAGATAATGCCTATCAGTAATATAAAGTATCAAAATAGCGTTAAGGCGTTACCATAATCCCCCTTAACACATTTTATATTCCCAAAAGCATATACAAGACCGTAGTTTCCCCAAAACCGGAAGTCACCAGAGGGCAATCCATATACTCAAGGTACAAATCAAAACGTAGTGGTCGCGAATAGGATAATCAGTATGACAAGGTACATGAGGCGATACCAACTAGGATACTAGTAGTTGCGTGATCCGGACTGATGTTGGGCATAGCCAGCAGCTACCCCAACACCGCGAAACAACACTCCCAAATCAAGGGGTGCACCCAAATCGCATCACAAATGTAATAGATATGGTATCGAAGAAGTGTGTCCGCTAGAGGTGGCGAACCTCAATGGCCCGGCGCGGCTCCTGTTTTAGTCATGTCAGGGGTCATCCAATAATCGTTCTCTTTCTTCAGTCAACGCGTTCACCAAACCATCCACTTCATTCTGGATCATCACTCCACGTATAATAGTTATTAAAGTGGTTTTCGGTATCGACAGAGAGTATGTCCATATCCGATCCCGGTCTCTTTAATAACTACGTATTATTACACCTTTGGCTCTTTATATTTCAAATCGATTCATAATTGATATCAAAATATCATATTCGCTTCAAAATCAAATCCATTCAAATATCATCGTATCTTTCAAAATATCAGATTTCATATTTAAATTCAAGATTTAAATATAAACATTTCACCTTATTGACCAGCTTAGGATTTTAGAAAAATAGTTTTAAGTAGTTTAAAAGTAGTTTTAAATAATTAAAATAGTTAAAAACACTTAAAATCTTTAAAATGGATTAAAATAGATAAATTAGTTTAAAATAATTTAAATTGGGTTAAGTAGATTTAAAATAGATTAAAATAGTTTAAGTATTCAAAATGGTTTATATAACAGAGTAATTTGGAAAACAAATTAAAACAGCTTCAAAATCAATCCATTTCAATTATAACTTACCAATTCAAATAAATTTCAATTTCCATTCTACCGATTCAATTTCGATTTCAATTCAAAACAATGTCAACTTTTACTTCAAATCAATTCAATTCTACATTCACCTTTAATTAATTCAATTTCAATTTATATCGATTTGGAGCTTGATTTCTCAAAATATCAATTTATAACACTTAACAAAATTTCCAACAATATTCAAGTTTAAATCCAAATTCCAAATATGATTCAATTCCAAACTCGATTTCAAAATATCATTTTCATATCACTTTTACTTAGTAATAATCAAAGCTCGAAATAATGTTCAATCTTTAAAATAAATAGATTTTCGAAATTCAATCATATCCAAATTTTTATTTTTTTTAAAGTCACAACTTAAATTATTTACCAATTTCTTTTAACCAAAATTTATTTCAACATTCCAACTCAATTTTTCGACAAATTTGATTTCTATAAATTGATTTCTATTTATAAATCAAAAATTTAAATAAATTTTAAATCGACGATTTCAAAAATTATTTATTTAGCCAATTCGGTATCCGTATATAATTTTCTATCCTATGGCCAAGTAATTTTTTTATTTCAATTAAATGTCAGGAATGAGTATACATTACTTAACTTAATCTCAGTATCATATGTATGCATAACAGGATCTATATAAGCAAATAAACATCCAAACATTCAATTATCAACCAATAGCATGCATCAAAATACATCATCCAATAAACAATACAATTCACGGCAGTTTCATAGTTATCAATGTCAGGTAATTTAATCGCAATTCAATTTTAATTTCAATTTAACTGTCAATTTAATTTTTCAACGGTTAATGCAAATGACAAGCTATATGAAAATTAAATTTTTACCAAACAACGACAAATAAAATCATAACACTTCATAATATCAAATTTAACTAGCATAAAAATATTTAGTACGGTGTGAGCGTTATAAAACACTCACCTTGATTTTTTACGATTTTAAATCAAATCGAACGACGTTCGATTTAACTTAAAATTTTCTTTAGCTCCAAACGATCCCAATCCAGCTCCATTGTGTAGTGCTCATCCATACGATTCCAACGCAATTGGTTTCGCGCGTTTTCGACCTCGTATGAAAAAGTTATGAATTTTAGAAGTTACACGATTTTATATTCATAATTTTACAACATAATTTAATTTTTCTCAACCTAAATCAATCCAAGCCGTGAGATCCATCACCCTGCAATCCAGCCCGTCCCTTTGCTTCTCCCTCAACTCACGTTACTTCTACAGGTTAGAGACGCAACATAGAACCCATCAAACGCGGCCTAGGGTTCCAAATCGCGGCCACCACGAACGTCGGGAAGTTGATCAGAGACCTTCGTTGCGAAGCCCCGCTCGAGAGCCACCATCGGCTGCCACCATGCTGAACTCGGCCTCCCCTATCACCTCGATTTGCGTGAAAAACGCAGCCCCTTCTTGCTCGATTTCCCGTTGATTCGAAGCTCCGTTTTCGATCATCTCCGTATGGATTTGAAGCTTTCATCGTCCTCTACAACTTTGTAGTTGAGAGTTTTTGCTAATTGTTGATGGATTGGGAGGAAAATGAGGAAGAAGTTTCGAATTTCGTGGCCATTGATTCAGTAAATGGCGGCTAGGGCTGAAGTCAATTAGGGTTTGCAAAGTGAAAGGGTGAAGGTCCATTTATAGAAAATTTCCCAATTTACTTTTCATCGAAATTTTCCGAACTCCAAATGAAGCGTGCCGACTGGCGTTTCTAGGGTTTACCCCACGTTCCGGACATAATGGAATAGGTTTCGGAGGCTAATTCGATCATATGCGCGAGTTACGACAATAAACGATCAAATTTAAATTAAACCGATTCAACTAATTTCTATGCGTTTTGGCTTGCCCCGGACAAACGGTAAATCCGATTGACACGAAATTTGAAACCTTACAATAATATCACATTACAGATCCGATGAAACTAGTTTCATCGAAATCCGAGACCGTTTGAAAAATGACTTTTTTAACTCGCCAAATTAATATTAAAACAATCTCAGCGCGTTTCGAGCTGCCACGGTCAAACGACAACTCCGATTGCTACGAAAATTGAAATCCGATAATAACTAACTATTACGAATCCAATGGAACTAGTTTCGTCCAATTCTGAGACTGTTCAAAATTTGGCTATTTTTCAGTCGATAATTAAATATTAAAATATTCAATTTTCACAAATTTACTTTTAATTCGATTTTAAAAGTTCTACAACATCATTCTAACTTTAATATGATAAAATAAAATTTTACAAATCCCTTTTATATCATATTAAACCCGTTATTCAATAAGTTCCAAATATTAAATTTTAACAATTTAATTGTTTAATATTTAACGGATTTCAATATTGGAATTTTAAATAAAATTTCATTATCAGTCGGTTTACTATATTACTTCGAATCAATTACCTTTGACTACATATTATTTCAATTGATTTGGAATTTCATTCAATTCATAAATAATTAACTAGATAAATTTGTTGTATTTCATTCTAGTTATTATTATTCCAAACGACTTACAAATTTTTTTCTAACACCAAATCACGAAATCTTATTAAATTAGCTATTTTAATTATCGAAAATTTACGGGTCGTTACAGATAGAGAATTTTATAGTTTTCGGTTGTTAACGAAGCCTACGTCCACTTTATAATTTTATTATAGACTGATTGCTGTTACAATAGATGTTTGGTTAAAAGACTTTGCTTATTTTCTAGCTAGATTAAATCTCCAACATTGAAACCCATTGGAGAATCACAATGCATTCTTTTGGAGTTTGTTACGAGGGAGATAGAAAGTGAATAATAATTCCAGTAGAGCTTCAGCAACTAGTCTGGAGAAGATCCTCTTTGTGTTGCAGGTGGGGTGATATTTATAGAGGTAGGAGAGCTTGTAGGCGAGGCCTATCTTCATCATCTCGCAGGTAGTTTACAGGCGACCTAAGGGGCTTTGGTTTGCAAAACAAGCCAAAACCATGGGTCGCTAGCGACCCATGGCCTATGGGTCGCTAGGCTCATAAACTTAGTTCATTTTGTGGACCAAGTTTTGCGTCTTTTTGATAGTGTTCCATATCTAGTTCTTTTGATGGTTCGGGCAGAGGCATGGGTCGCCGATGAGCTAAGTACTTATGATTTTTCTGGAGTCTAGACTTGGAGATGTCCTCACAGCCTTTTATCATTGCTCTTACATTTTGATGGCAATTCACTAGCTGTTTACATTCAGCTACTGATTGGACTAAAAGAATGCTGATCTCTCGGCTTCGTTGATCCCAATTATTGCCTTAGTTATATAGCTTGACTCTTGTTGATCACTTGCCTTAGCTTTTTTGGTTAAGTCCTGAACCATCCTGTCTATACAAGGTTGTTTTGTTTCTTTTAGTTTCTGCTATGTTAAAAATCCGAATAGCATTTTCCCCTCAGAGTACGTCTTTGTTGTAAACTAGGCGTGCTATTGAAGTTATCATTTTCAATATCCACTTGTTGATTTCCAAGTAATGGTAATAGATCTTTACGAATATGTTAGCCCAGTTCATCAGCCATCTCCTTTTAGTTCTGACTGCTATTATTTGTCACAAGATATTACATTTTCACTTGTAGCTTTCCGGCATGCCTTGGAGTGATAATTAGGCTGTAATCAAATGGGTTTGAGATGAATAAATGAAGCTTTCTTTCTTCTTTTCCTTCAAATGCATATATACATTTTTTTATCATCATCGCTTTCATTTATCATTTACATTTTAGTTTTTCTTTTTTTTAATTCATCGTCATTTTTTGTGGGTCGCTAGAGCTCCATGTGAGATGGGTCGCTAGCGACCTATTTGCGTGAAATTTTTTTCATTGTAAAGTCAGGTCGGGTCGCTGGCGATCCTGTTACTTAGCAAAAATTTATGAGCTTCGGCTTGCCTACTTATGCTCGAATGGACCATAGCTTCTTCACTTTAACTCGAGCCAACTTTGCATCTCTATGCGATCTAGCTTCCAGCGACTCAATTCTCTAACGATTCGATTCCAAGCGACCTACTCATCCACTAGACTTGATCCATTGTTTTGTTTGAATCCATTTTTCATTGATCGCTTCTGGCCTTTTCTGTGAAACCCTAATCAAGCCCTAGCCCGCCGCAATCAAACCCTAGTTTGATGTTGGGTTGTAGCCAACCTATCCTTAGCTCCCCAACAATGCAGAGTATGATTCGTGATTAATGATCCAGATTTTGATTCTTGATTATTGTTTGTCTTGCCTTTTAAACAGTTTAAGGTAGGTTTGCTCGATTGATTCTTAATTGCAACAACGATTCGATGTCTGGCCTTCGCTTACGACATTGATTACAAGAAGTTCGAGTTGATTATGGCTTAATGGAGGAAGATAGTAAGTCAAGTCTTGATCTGTCTCTTGGAATGACACTCGGGCTTTGGCCTTCTTGACACGTTTTGCAATTTTTGTACATTAAACCAAAATTGACTTATCTCTAGTTTTGCAGACGCTACTTGCATGATGTATTATCAGTCGACCTTGATTTTGCAGAGAACTGGACTCATCCTGCTTATTTTATGTTTGGTGACCCTGTAGCAAGAAGAATTTTCCATGTCACCTCAGACGGCGGATCTGTTATTGATCATCGATCGATAACGGATAAGTGCGTAAGCCGTAAAAAGTGGAAAGCAAAGCAACAAGGGAAGTTCTTTTCTCCTTCCACCGCGAGCGAAGTATCTACATAGGATAGGGCGTTTGAAGTGCTTCAAACACTAAGATTTATCCCATATAGATAGCACACTTCACTTGTTCTAGTTTATACTTGAAATTCGATGTACTAATCCCAAGTTAATGTTCCTTCGGAATTCATGTGTGATAAGGGAAATTTATAAAAATAAGATAGATATACCCGACCATTTTTGGATGAGAGTTCTGTTATATAGAATGAAGCAGCCATCCATACATCGTAAGTTGAGCGGACGAAGCCCAGCGCTCATAGAAGCTAAATCGTCATCCAGCTCGCAAACTTAAGACGGTCAACAAGTCCCGATTGGGCCCATCATTGACCGTACGCCTCCCAAATTCCGATTTTTGCTCAATCCACCTGAACGATCCTCGTTAATGGTCTCTGCTAAGGTTTTTCATAATATATGTATGTACATGGGATTCCTGAGGAAGATGTGTGTCGGGCTATGAATGACGAGTTTGCTCATATGCCTCCCATAGTGTACATCGCTTGCCGTAGATAAATGTGTTTGAACGGAGTGGTGCCTCCCTTCAACGATTTCCTACATGAAACACTCTTGAACTTGGGAGTTTCCCCATTCCAGCTTCATCTGAATGGTTACGGCATCCTTACTTGCTCACACGTCCTTTTAATGTGGATTTCAACCGTGCCCCAAGTTTCGATGAGTCGCGGTATTTTCTAGCATTCAAGAGGTGAGTATAATTGAGGCCCAGAGGAATCGAAAGATCGTCTTATGCTTGTGAAGTAACTTATCACAATTTAAAACGCAATACTTTTTTGTTAGATGCCCCGAGGAATCCATTCGCTGATGGATAATAGGCGGTAAGCATCTTGTTTCTACTTGTCGAGCTCCAAAATGTTGTGATGGACTCTCTAACTAATTATGCATCTCTTGTAGTTATCCCAAGGCCGAATAGAGATGTGACACTTAAACGAAGTTTGTGAGACTTTAAAAGTTATCAGTCTCTAGGAGAAAGGCTTTATGCTGACCAAGGAGAACTTGCGTAGGTACGTGCTGTTAGCTCTTGGTAGATCCATCGCAAAGATTGAAGCTCCCTCTCTCGATCGAGCCAGAGTTCACACAAGATCTCTTCTTCATCCCATGGTACTGAGGAAGATCAGGAGATAGGTAGCTCGTCCAGAGGATCGGTTGATGAAGCCCATGAGTGAGAAGAAGCCACTGCGGCTGGTCTGACCAGTTCAGCTAGAATGCCCCCGATTCCGAAGGAGGCGTAAGAAGAGTTTGTACCTAAAGAAGGCAAGGTTATGGTGGATTCAAAAAAGGAAAATGGAGAGTTTGATTATAGCAACAATGAAACCACTGTCAGTGATTACTTCTAGTCAAAATCTAACGGTGATGATTAAGAGTCCTGTGATGAGACTCCGAAAATGAGCTCCATTCCATCAAGTCCATCCCTTCCTGATGTAGGCGATGAAGGCAAAATCCCTGGGACCAAAAGTCACCCAGACTCTCCGAGTAAGAATGTTGGAGTGGGCTCGGAGATTTCAGCGACGTTTTGTTGACTTCGATGCACATATAAAAGGAGATTTTAAATTCAACATGACTCCTTCATGCTAAGGCGATATCGCACCCTCAGTTAGCTCAGCTTCGCTTATAACGACCGCAACCAGTCCGATCCCACCTTCGACAGCCGTTTGTTCAGGTTAGTGACGATGCTTTAGGCAATATTAGATATGGAGCAAATTACAATAGGATTACATTTGTTTCCATTTTTCATTCCTTCATACATTTGCTTAACTTATGTTATGCTTTTAAAACTTTTCATGTATGCCTTCTTCCAAGCATGACGAGTGGGTAAAGCTTCTATGACGACTTCGAGGACTATACCGATTCACAATGATACCCCAAGTGTTCCTACAGTCGACATTAAGTCCGGGAGACAAAAGAAGAGTACCGGCGGAGGAAAGAAATCGAGGCTAAAATCCATTTCCATGAGGAGAGAGATAAAGCTCGTTCACATAAAGGCGAGTATGAGAAAAGATGATCTCATGAGGATACTGATGAGCAGTCTGACAAATCAAAGTGCGACTATCGCTCCCATCCTTCAGAGCTTGCTTCGAAACACACTTCCATGGGCTAGAAAATTCTTATCACTTCTGCCATGATTCTTACCCTAAAACTCATGTTTCACCTTCTTCCATTGTCATGTCCCTGGCACATCTCATCCCCATCGGAGGCCGGCTACATGTTGAATATGCTAATATATGATTTTTGTTTGTTGATAATAAATATATATATATATATATATATATATATATATATATATATATTCATTTAAATGTATTTGTTATTGTACTATTTTATTTCACATAATTAATATTTTCTGAATAAAATAAATAACATAAGATTCAAATTCAAACGAATATTTTATTCAAACAAATATTTTATTACAATTTTTGAATAGTACGAAATTTGAACTCTCACTATATATACAACATTTCAAATTACAACACAATTCTTCACTATACAATTATCATTTACATTAGCACCTCACTACATATCACTCGTTCACTCATAATTGTTCTTCAACTTTATTCTAATCGGTATCCTGCATCTGAGTTTTTTGCAAAATAAACACTGACATAGTAAAACTGAAAAAGGAATATTTTTAGTGTAAAATAAATTATGTATTTTGAAAATATTATTTGCCTCAATCATTTGGGTTGTTCATCATCATTTATTTTGAATTCATCTAACACGAACAGCTTGTGATATGCATAATGTATCACTGTACATGCCACAAGGCTATGCACACTGACATACTGTGATATCTCGGAATTTTTGACAATATCAATTTAATAATCTTTATATGAAATTAAATTGATATTGACAATATTGATTAATAAAATATGTTTTGGTTTAATAATCTGAATAAATAATATTTAATTTGTGATTTGTCTTTTAAAAAGCTAAAATAAATGTTTAAATTATAATGTGTATATATATATATATTTGTGTGTGTATATATATATATATATATATATATTATAGTTTATCTTTGTTTTGGAATTTAATTAATAAATGAAGTTTTGTTTTTAAATTCTAATAAAATATCTAGTAATTAGGAAATTATGTTTTAAATTAATATTAAGCTTTTAAAATCTATTTAAATTAATAACTTTATGGTTTGACAATATTTAAATAAATGTTAAATTGTTTAAAATTTATCTTAGCTTAATTTTTGTTTTAAATTTAAATAAAAGTTAAGTTTATTTCTTATTAAATATTATTTGATAAATATGACTTGAGTATATTTTATATAAGTTTAAAATATAAGATAGCATATGATTTAAATTCATTTAAATATAAAAGTGATTTATAATTTCTTTATAAATCATATAAAATTATAAATTGTTATTTTAAATCATATTAATAAATATTCTATTTTCTTAAATATAAAGAAGGATTAAAATAAGGAAAATGGAATCTTCATGTTAATAAATTGATTTTTTATTTTGATTTCAAAGGTTTAATTGATTTGAAGTTTTATTTTGAAACTCAAATTAATTGATTCTTTAAAACATTTGTGTAAATTTTTAATTTATTAATTGTTTTATTTACATTTACTTTAATAAGAAATTCATTTATATTTACATAAACATAAAACAAATTAAGAAAACCCTTTATACACATTTAAATATATAACTTAATTTAATTAAAACAAGTGTAATCAAATTAGCAATCTAAGCAACATGTGTTAGTTGTAAATCAAGAAATGTGACAAGTGTCATTTGATCTTCTCTTTATTTTAATTAAAACATTTTCAGCCTTAACCATTTTTACTATTCTTTCATTCATCCTCTTTTCTAAATCTAAGAAAACACTTCATTCAAAAATCTGAAACCCCTCAAAAACATATTTGCAAATTCATTTCAAAAGAAATTCTAACATCTGAAACCCCTCATTCAAAAATAAGATCAATCTTCTCAAATCAAAACCTGCACTTGCAACTCTGGAAATTTCTGTAAATCAAAAGCTTTAAGGTGTCTGCATTTTACAACCTGAAGATTTCTTTGCAATTCATCTCTGGAATTTCACCTGCATGCATCTAATTTTGGGATAAGTTACAAATGCAAACTGCATTTCTTTTCTACCTGGAAATCAATTCCTGCAAAATCAATCTGCAAATTCATATTGGAGTCTGCAGTTGTACCAAAAGATCACTGCAAACTTGAGCAAATTAAAAAGAATTTCTGCATAGTGAAGTCTGCATTTTCAAAGAGCCTGCATTCCTTTTAAAGCCTGGAAGTTTGCATGCATATAATCATTGAATAGGGAGCTAATGCATTGCAGTTTCAATCTGGGAATTATGCTCTGCTCATAATTTTTTTAGGTGAGTAACTCCTAAATTTTTCTTTACCAAAATCTGGTTGCTTGTTTTTATCTCTGGAATGAATTAATATGCATGATAAAAGTTTGCAGAAAATTGACTTGTATATGAATTTTTGGGAATTACTTATTATTGATATAGGTGTGTATGCTTTGGTTTGATCAGTAAATGCTAATGTATCTGACTTAGGCATTTAAATTCAAATCTGTTTGTTAGGATAAAATAGAGTTTAAAATTTATACAAGTTGAATATTACATGTATTGCCTGAAACATAAATAACAGAGAAATAAAATTGTATAGGTGGAAAATATAAACATTATAAATCAATGTTTCAGATTTGGATATCAAAACATCATGCAAATTCATGAATATTAAATCTAGAATCACAGTTTATAAAGTAAAATCTAAGAGCAGTTCAAACTTCTCTGTATTTTGAATTTTAGGTGAGTTCAGTTGATTTTTGTGTTTGAATGGGTTGAGATTGTTTCTGTAGTAGAAGGAGATATCAAAGAAGTTGGGAAAATTTTTGATTTGGGTTGCCATTCATTTTTGAAGTTAAAATTTGAATTTAAGGTTATGAACCCTAGTTTTTACTGGGTTCCAAATTTTGCTTGAATTCGATCTCCTTGGTTGATCGAGTGTTTAGGGTTTTTGAAGGATGGTTGCTAGACCCTAGGGGAGTAAGTAACCGGAATTGTAGATTCATCGATGGTCGGAGGTGGATGAAATCATTGTTGACAGGTTTGGAGTGTGGGAAATGCTGTGTTCCAGGTTTTTAAGGGAGCTGTTCGATTTGAATATGTGGAGATTGGTGATGTCTTGGGTGATCATGTTGGATTTAAGGGTGGATGGTGGATGGATGATCGTCTTTGATGATCGGAAAGATGGCCATGGCAATGTGCATATGCACAGTGGCCATAGAGAGGAGATTTAGTTCTAGAATATAGGGAAGAAGTGGTGCTCGGGTAGATTCAGTCTTTGCTCGAAGTTAAGATAAGGGGAGACTCGAAGTAATTTAGCTTTTGACTCGGGTAGTTTACTTTGGTGCAGTATTTTGAGTCTGTAACCAGATTTGCTTCAGGTTTTAAAATTTTAAAACTAAATAAAAAAAATAGGCTAGGGAAGTTTAAATCTAAACTAAAGCGAGATTAAAACATGAATTCAAGTAGATTTTGAATTTCAGGTTTTGAATAAATAAGATTTGCAGTTTTGTTCCTGTAGCCTGAACAGTTTCAGGTTTTTGAATTTTAAAACCAAATTTAAAAATAGTAAAGCAAGTTTAAATATAAACATAAGTAAGATTTAAACTATGAATTCAAATAATTTGAATTCCAGATTTTAATAAATTTGCAGAATAAAAATAAAGTATTTAAATAAATAATAAAAACCTGCACAGTGTTATATTAGTGATTTTTAAATCTGAGAATAAGTTTTTAAAACAAGATTTAAATTCTAAGTTAAATCTAAATTTGAAAATCCTGGATTCAAATCTGAATTTGAATCTGGAAGTTTCAAAAAGAAAATAGGTAGATAAATTCAAATGTTATATTTTAGTTGAGTGTTTTATAAAAATCTGAAATGAAATTTAAAACAGGGTTTAAATTTTAATCTTTGAATTCAAACCTGAAGCATGATTTGAATTTTTGTTATAATGTAGATGAGATTTGAATTTAAATGTTTCAATGTCATTTGAAATATTTAAGATATTTTAAATTTAATTAAATATAGGCTTAAGTTAAATGATTTTTCTAAAATTTATTTTAAGAGGTAAGTGATTCTTTAAAATGAGAACTAAAGAGTTTTTAAATAATAAAAATCTTGTTTAAGTTTAAATTTAATTTCATTTTAATTTTAATTTAAAATGGAATTTAGAAAAATTTAAAAGCAATTCGTTTTTAAATTACTTTGGAAGGGTAATTAAAGATTTGTTATTGGTTAATGAAGGTCATTAACTTGATATTATTTTATAATTAATTAATGTAATTAATTTTAATAATTAGTTTGATTAATTAATTTAAGATAATCATTTGAGAATTATTTAAGTGTAATTACTTAGTGAAAGTAATTAAGGAAATTAATTACTAATTGTAATTAATTAAGTTTATTTTGATTAATTAAGTTAATTAATTAAGTTTAATTAATTTAAATTAATCATTGACTGATTTGAGAAGTAATTACAAATGGAAAATTAGTTAGTGAAGAAAATAAATTACTGGATGTAATTTAATTAAAGGAGTTTTGGAAATTAATTACTTTGTAATTAATATGTAATTTGTATGTTGAATAATTACTTAAGATAAGTAATTAATTACTTAGTGTAATTAATTTAGGTTTAGATAATTGAGTTATTTGAAAATGATCTAAGGATGTAATTAATTTAATGTAATTAATTACTTAATCAAGAACGATTAATCAATAGAGATAAATGATAATTAATTTAATGAAGTTATTTAAAATAAAATAATTTGAGATCGTTAATTTAAATAATTAATAGTGTAATTAAGGATTGATTAATTAAGAACAATTAATCAATGAAGGTATTAATTAATGTAATTAATTAAGGAATAATGTAATTAATTATGATTAATTAATTAATAAAGTAATTACAGGTTAATACAGGGATTGGTTTGGATTAATTAATTTGTGAAATTAATTAGAGATTAATTACTTGAATGTAATTAAAGAATAATTAATCAAGATGATTAATTAGGGTAATTTGTTGAGAATAATTAATTGATTGATTTATAATTAATTAAGGAATATGTAAGAAAGATTTATATGGATGAGTAATTAATTTAATTCATTTTAAATTAATTAAGTAAGAAGTAATTAATTTAATTCATTTTAAATTAATTATAGGATGGCGATTTAATAAGTCATTGCTTATGAATGAAGATTGATATTTATTACCCTGAATGGTTGAGATCTCAGTTATGAGTTAAATGTTGTTGTGTGATTTGGATGCTATGGTTGCATTGAGTTGATAATATGATTTATCTGTTGAGTTGATAATATAGATTATCTGAGGTGATGTTAATATTGATTATCTATTATGATGTTGTGAATTATCTATCTGTGTGTATATAGATAATATTGAATTGAATTGTTTTAAACTTTTAAACAACTTGGACCTAAAAGACACGCTTTGGATTTCGATGAGACCGGGATCGGGATTCCATATTTGGATATTCGAAAACCACATCGATTCCAAATAACGTTAGGTCGTAAATCCAAATGGAGCTTTGTGAAGACCCGAGGTGTAAGGGTTATACATCAGTATAACTCTGTGGGTGATTCCGTAATGAGTTTGACGGAATAGTACTTATAGATTCGAGATGAAGATTCAGAGTGCAAGGGTTATCGTCGTTAACTCTGAGGGTGATTCCAAAATGAGTGTAACGAGATAATGCCTTCAGTTTCGTTCGAACCCGGAACGAACTTGTATGGATTGAATGCTTTCAGAACATCGTCAGGTGGACGATGAGCATTCTAAGTGATGTGTCCTATAAAGGTAATCGTAACCTCAAGCCTCATCAACCGGGAATGGCTAAAACAGGGAAGGTGCAGCAAGGCTTCGTGGGTAGCTCCCACTGAGAGCAAGATTTACTCCTGTCTAGAAGTCCCTTTGTATTCGGCTGTGTGGGGCAGTTGATTGCAACAACTGCCGAGGTTGTCTTGTTCGGAACTGTTCAGTAAGGAATGGTTCCGGCCTTGTGTTGCAGGGGAGTGGGAGTACTCCTCGGTACGGTGATCTAGGCCACGTACTGTGACGGGCGGTACCCCAGTAGTCCTGCCATTGTATGGAAACCAAAATCCAATAAGTGCCGTACGTATTAGTTGTGCCCAACTATGTTGGAACGTGAGATGTAAGCATTCCAGCTATTTCTGTAATTTATTTGAAAACCCTAGACACTATTATAATATCATCGGATTTCCTATCAAATGTTTTGGTTAGCGTAAGGTAAAAACTTTTCCATGTTTATGTGTGGGAAGTCTTATGTGATACCTTTCTTTTCAAAAGTTTTTAAAGTTAAGCAACCTTGACCTGTTACTCACACCAGACCCATGTCTGACCCGGAGTTTATCTTTGTTTTCTTAAACTCTTGGGTACTCAAATTTTTACGAGTAGCCAAGGGATTCAGGATAGCTTTGACGAATAATGGAGGAGCAATGGAGCAGGAGGCTTCTGCATTGTAGATATATAGTTCCGCTGTGTGTTCTATGTGTTGTGATTGTATTGAGTTGCAAATACTAGACAGGTGTTTATAACTGTCTAGTATATGTGATGTGTATGTTGTGTATCTCTGATTTGTATTGTATATTATGTAAATACTTATGTTATTAATATAATTTATTCGTTCCGCTGTTGAGATTCTAGTGTTGTTTCTTCTTTCTCTTCTTTCTTTTCTTCTTCTATCCCTTTCTTTCTTAATTGATGATGCGTCTTTCTGGGTAGTGGATGATGGGTCGTCACACATACACTTGATAAAACTGCAGGGACGGGTGGGCACAAGGTCAAACCCAACCAAAATCTAGGTTCAACTCAGGTGCAATAAAAATAAAGTCACGACATGAGCACAAGGTCAAACCCGAGCTATAAGCTAGATTCAACTCAGGTGCAATACGAAAAACAAGTCCTGATGAAAGTTTACACAAGACTTTAGACTATAAACAACACAGGTATAAAGTGATGTACACATGAAGCCAGCAACAACAGGTTCAACTAAACCTAGAAATGAAGACTAAAATGTATCTTAGACTCCAACCATGCTAACAAGTGCACAAATGTGTACACATGAAAACAGAGGCTAGACAGTCCAACGAAACTCGAGTACACATGAAGACATCATGAACCAAACTTCAAAAGGAATCTAAGTTTTATCAACCCAAATCAATAAAATGAAAACTCCAAACTGCAATTCCAAAGATCAAGATGAAGTGCAATTTAATAAACAACCATGAAATAGGTCAGGAAACATCAAGTGCAATGAATCAGATTACAAAGCTTCAGAATGCAAGAACTAGTCTCCAAATGTACATGAACATAATGCAACAACAATGATCATATTAGATACTTAAATGAACTCAAATGTCAATGGCACCAGGGCAGTGCAAATGTACAAAGGGCTACGACAAGATTCAAGTATACATGAAGACCAGCAAACAATAAAAGGTACCATGACCAGTGAACGGTGAAAGAAGGAAAATACAACCAGACCCTGCAACATGAATGCAATGACCAAAGGTAACAACATTCAATACATAACTGAGGTAATCATAAGACCAGACTTCAAATCAAGCGGGTCAATTTCATCAACATGCATCAGTGCACATGTACATAAGTTCAAATGCAATGCAACCAAGTGGACAGGGGAACCAAGTGCATATACAAATGTACATATGGAAGGGATGCAACCTATAACAGACTAAAAAGAGACAAGGCTGCTTAAATTTTGACCCTGATAATATGAACTGAGTGAAGTCATGCATGTTAGAGCAGTAGTAACATACATGTGAAGTTCTACGTGAATTGATAAAAATCAAAACAGTAGCAGGTTGAACCAGTACAAGCAGTGTAAACATTAATCACGAAATATAGAGAATCAAAGCCGTGGGTCGCACATTTTTAATCAACGCAAAAAGAAATTAAAAACATCGAACATTTTTTGTACGAGTCAAAATATTATCTCAAATTCGATTGCTACCAGCAAAGAATGGAACTCACATGTGATAACATGATAACAAGTTAGAGGCTTAACAATATATTATCTCAAAATCATTTCAAATGGCCGAAGTTAACAACATAAAGAACGGAACCAAATCCAAAGCCAGATGATAACATGTATGAATGAAAAATCAGAAAATCAAACAAGCCATGGTAATCAAGCAAGGACATCGGGAAAACATACAAATTGAACAAGTCAATATTATCACCATCGGTCGATCAAAATTTGAATGGCAGAGCCAAATTAACAGACGAATTCAAATGAAAAATACGAATGAAAATAAAGGAAATTGATCCCCATTTAAACCATTAACATCAGAGGCATACCATCATCAATGTGACGCCCCACCTCTATACCCACGCTAGCCAAGAACACTACGGTGTAACGCTGTCAACTAGCATGGAGAATAAGGCTGTTGAGGAGCGACCATCCGTGTAATTTCTTTGCGCGAGCACCGATATGTCAGATAATATAACATGCATTCTATTTCAAGAGGAAATCCGACATACCGACACAAACTCAAAGCTACTACACGGTGGCTATATAAATTCTTCGGAAACAAATATAGAAATAAACATAACATAAATCAGTCACAGACAATTAATACCACAAAGGCGGAAATAGATATGAATATTACACTAGGAAGTGTACATCAGAGTAGTGGTCTAAAAAGATCCACAATATCAAAAAAGAATAGATACAAGTGCTAGAAAAAAGAATAAGTATACATCATAGAGTCGGTATCTCAAATGTATACAACAAAAACTACTAATCTAAGTAGTTAGCCAAAAGCCAGAAGATGGTCCGATAAGGAGTCAAGCAGAAGCACCTGTAAAATCTCAGTCTGACCCGAGTATTATTTAAGAAGAAAATAATAAACGGACCAGTCTAGCTATAATTATCAGATGAAGTGATATATAATAAGAGATATGACATAAACATATAATAATCACAATGCCAAGCTGTGATAAATAAGTAACTGAAAATCAACAAGAGATTAATCAATATCACAATAATCTACTCAAGATAAAAAGGAATGACATACTCCTAATTTCATTCACCAAGCCACAATAATTGATAAATCAAATCAATAAAAATCACGAAAATAGGTGAAGCATAAATTCCAGAATTCAACACACGAAATCCAGAAATCACAAGAATAGGTGAAGGATAAAATTTCCAGAAATCAACACACGAAATCCAGAAATCACAATAAAAAGGATGGCCAATCCTAGAAAAATGAGCCGGAGCTCCTCCAGACAGGGTATAGTCCCCCATTGCGGACTTTGAGCCGAAGCTCCTCCTGGTGAGTCAAAAACTCCTCCTGACAGGGTATAGTCCCCCATTGCGGACTTTGAGCCGAAGCTCAATAAAATGAGGAACAGTCCTCCACATAAACAAAGAGACATCGCACATTGCTAGTCTAAACCACAAAGATGATCGTCATGATCAACGAGAAGTGTTAATTACAATAAGCTAGTAAATATATGAGCTTAGCTTCATGTCCCATAACCACTAGCTTAACTTAAATATTTACGAACAAATTGTAGATCTCCACTAGAAAATTGTCACAAGAGATTCAATCGAACAAGTCCAAGAATTAAGCGACGAAGTAAACGCAAGCGTTTCATACCACTCGTTTTACTAAGTCGTTTAATTAGATTTCTCATACGAGTGAGGTAAAGGTTTGTATATACTAATAGATTGAAAATCGGTTTGAGAAAACGAGCTTTGTAATAAAATAGTGTTGAAATCATTTGAAGAAAGAGTTTTGATATTTACTACTAGTATAGAAAACCTTTATATTTTAAAGTGACAAATCATAGAAGTGATTGTAGAAACAATCGGGCATAAAAATTCACATTCGAAGACGTGAATAAAATCCAAAGAAATCGATATAAAATTCATCAAAGTGGATATATCTAAAATTCCCAAAGAAAAGGTCATCAAAGTCGATAATAAATGACAACAACAAAAGGGAGACAACACGAATCGATTAAAGTTGGATATTCAAACGAATTAGCAATATAGGCTAATCTGGCAAACAGTAGCAGGTCGGTCGACCAGACTCCCTGAGTCGGTCGACCGAACCATAGGTTGGAAGTGCTCGGGGCACCAGGTCAGTCGACCGGCCCAGGGGGCTCGGTCGGCCGAAGCCTGTAACCAGCACTTCCAAACAGAGGCAGGAAGTGCCTGGACTACAGGTCGGTCGACCGGCCCAAGGAGCTCGGTCGGCCGAACCTGTATACTTGCACTTCCTACCCTATTTCAAAGGAGGTGCAAATCCCGACCAAATTGCAATCGCACGAGCAACGGCGCTAAGGGTTTATGCCAATCGACTACCCGGCCCTATAAGCTCCTCGATGCATCACCAAAAACATGTTCAAACATCAAAATTATGATTTTTAAAGAATTGAACTCAAAACACTAAAAATTGGAATATTCACCAAATCAATCCAAACCGAAAGCAAATGCACACGAATAAGTGTTAGGAATTCATACCTAACAATCGAAGATAATTATAAGCATAGATGTGAGATTAAAAATCTCACCTTTGCACTAAAATTTATGAAGATGAAGCTTGAAAGCAAAGGGGAATCAACCACTCTTCAAATCCAACTCTCGAAGCTTGAATCTAAGCTTAAAAGAAGCACATTCCCCAAGTTAGGTTTAGGAAATTTCTGAGATCAAAGAGAGAATGAGTTGGGGAAGATGAAGAGAAGCTTACCAATGGGTTCTTCTATTAGTTTGGAGCAAGAACTTGAGCTAGCAAGAGGAACTAGGGTTTTGGATTTCTATTTCCCATTCTCTTCCACCATTTTTGCTAAAGCTTGAGTGTTAGGAAAATAAGAATGAAGTGAAGAGGAGAGGGGGTTGGGACTGAGTTAGTAAGTGGGTTCAGCCCAAACCAAAACCCTAAGTGAAAAAGTGGCAAAAATCAACTTTCTCCAAACATATCGAAGCTTATACTCAAAAAGGCCGCAAACGTCATTTTGAACTCAATGGGGGTGGTCTCGAGTCCCAATTCGACTGTTTGCAAAAAGTAGCTTTTCGGACTAAAATCCGACTAACGATAAAATATTTAAATAAAATATTTAAATATAAAATCGATAAATATGCGGGTTGTTACAGACTCCCCTCCTTAAAGAAATTGCGTCCTCGCAATACTTAAGAGGAAAATAAGAAGTGACAACCATGGAAGCATATCAACACAAAAGAAAATTGAAATATGAAGTTCACCATAAAGAGCACGAAGGAGTAAATCCGAAAGTTTTCGTTCGATGAATTCTCAAGATTTCACATGAGAAATCCTTAGGATTTGAGAACCATTGAACTTCTATCAAAAAGAATATCTTTATATCGAAGGCGCACAACCTCCGAAGCAATGATGCGAATAGGATGTTGCTCAAAAATCAAATCTGGTGAAACTTCAATTTCCACAATATCACCGGGCTCAAGAATGAAAACCGGAATCCCTAAGGCATTTCCGTAGATGAAAGACGTGGGGAACGTCAAGAATAGCAGAAAATTGAGCCGGTGCAACGGCGTAGTACAAAAACGGTACGCCCGAGAAACAAGAAACTCGAATAATTTGGAACACCGATGTAGTACAAAGACGGTACGTCCAATGAACCAAAAAGCCAAGTCATTGATGTAGTGCAAACGGTACATCCAATGAATCAAAAAGCGAAGACATTGATGTAGTACAAACGGTACATCCAATGAATCAAACAGCAAAGTCATTGATGTAGTACAAACGGTACATCCAATGAATCAAAGACAATGATGTAGTACAAACGGTACATCCAATGAATCAAAAGCAAAGACATTGATGTAGTACAAACGGTACATCCAATGAATCAAAAGCAAAGACATTGATGTATTACAAACGGTACATCCAATGAATCAAAAGCAATGACATTGATGTAGTACAAACGGTACATCCAATGAATCAAACAGCAAAGTCATTGATGTAGTATAAACGGTACATCCAATGAATCAAAGACACTGATGTAGTACAAACGGTACATCCAATGAATCAAAAGCAAAGACATTGATGTAGTACAAACGGTACATGCAATGAATCAAACAGCAAAGTCATTGATGTAGTACAAACGGTGCATCCAATGAGTCAAAGACACTGATGTAGTACAAACGGTACATCCAATGAATCAAAAGCAAAGACATTGATGTAGTACAAACGGTACATCCAATGAATCAAAAGCAAAGACATTGATGTAGTACAAATGGTACATCCAATGAATCAAATAGCAAAGACATTGATGTAGTACAAACGGTACATCCAATGAATCAAATAGCAAAGACATTGATGTAGTACAAACGGTACATCCAATGAATCAAATAGCAAAGACATTGATGTAGTACAAACGGTACATCCAATGAATCAAATAGCAAAGACATTGATGTAGTACAAACGGTACATCCAATGAATCAAATAACAAAGACATTGATGTAGTACAAACGGTACATCCAATGAATCGAATAAGACGGAACATCGATGTAGTATAATAACAGTACATCCGATGAACCGAGCACCATAAAAGAACATCGGACACTAGTCCATAAAAGGAATGAGATAAAACTCAATAAAACGAAGTGTACCAAAACGTCCGATGAACTTGATGAAAAGATAATTCCATTCATACAACATCAAAGAATCAACCACTTGTTGCTTACGACAAAGCGCATTGGCAACACGATTTCCCTTCCAGGAATAAAAAGAATATCAAGATCATAAGATGTCAGGAACTCGAGTCAACATGGAGTTCCATATGAGAAAATAATTATTCCAAAGATTTTTGATCGAGGTAGAGAACAAATTTCTCATCCAAATATGATGATGCCAAATTCCAAAAGTAAAAACAATAGCCGCGAGCACTAGATCATGAGTGGCATACCTAGTCTCGATCGGCTTTAATGGTTTAGAAGCACAAGAGATAGCACGTTCTCCTTTGCAAGAGAACGGCATCCAAACCAATACGACTAGTATCGATACAAATAGCAAAGTCTTGGTCCCCCTCCAGGAATCACAAGAATAAAAGTATCGAAAAGAAAGAATTTCTTTTAAATAATCTTCTTTCATGAAAAGTTAAAACTTTCAAAATTACATTTATCATTATGTAATAATCATTCTAGAAAAATTTACTATTTTCAAGTTAATATACTGTGTCTGATTGTCACATCAAAGCGTTTAGGAAATTCCTATCGATAACGTTGATCAAGCGCGTCGACCAAAATTCTTAAAGTACTCAACGGGCAATACAATCACAAAATCATCTTTTATAGGATAAATAAATCTCTTAAAAAGTTTTAAGAATATTCTTTGTTCGTTTCAAGAACAAAATCCAGTTTTACTTATAAATAAATCTTATGAAAAAGATTTGCAAAATTTTAAATTACTATTTTCATCCAAAATCAGTAAATACAAGAATAGTCTCATCGAAATATTCATAGAATATTCGATTTATAAAATGGATGAAATAATCTGGACAATTTGAATGACATAATAAGTCATTCATAAGAATCATAACGAGTGCGGAATGCGGTAAGTGGAATGCTAATTTCCGCAACTCGTAGCAAACGAAAATCGGTGGCAAGGTCGAACTAGAAAGACCTTAACACCACACAAAAGATTTCTTAGGTGATAATCCTAAGACAAACTCAAAAATACCAAAAAATTTCTCAAACTACATGAATGAGAGAAATAACACTTTCCTTATAAGTGGGCTTAAGGAATAAAATGATGCCATCAAGTTGGAATCAAAATCATAAAGGAAAAATAGAAATCTGCTTAACAGATTGAAAATGTCGAAGATGAATAGTCCTCTCGAGAAAATAGGATATAGGCTTCGTTAATGATTAAGCCAATCCTATCGCACAAATCAATTCCGGAGCCTAAGTAAAAATATCGGCTCGGAAAGAAAAATCACATAAAATAATTTTCGACATCAAATAAAAGCAAATTGAGTGTTGCGGATCTACCATCCGGATTCGCAATCCTCAAAGAAGACATCAAGCCCAAAACATTCAAAGAAAAAGAATCGACAAGTTCTTTTGATATAAAATAGTGAGATGGAACCCATATCAAAATGAACTCAAATAAGAAGATCACGAAATAAAACAATGCCATCAAGGATTGAATGTAAAATACCTTGACCAAGAGAAGAGTTGCTAGGGGCTTGCAGCTTTCCCTCTCTCTTGCTTTGACGCTTGGGACACGAAGATATATAATGATCCGCACTTTTGCAATAGCGGCAAGAAATAGGCCTTGGACACCTATTTATATAGTGGTCCCTAGAGCCACAATTGTAGCATTCTCCGCGATTAGGGATAGGAGTATGTGCTATAGAAGTCTCTTGCTTCGCCCTCTTGTTAGGATTAGGACTTTCGAACCTAATAAAGGGATGCCTCTTCTTGGTGTTGTTGGAGTTCGGTTTGACACTCCCAACCTCGACATCACTTTCTCTATCGGACTCTTCAAGACGAAGAGCGATATCAATAAGCTGATCAAATGAAACCTCAAGTTTCAGAAGTAATGGCTTCTTAAGATTCTTATTCAAGCCACAGACAAATCTCTGATTTTTCTTCAAAGGGGTGTTGATGTATTCAACCCCGTACTTAGAAAGAGATTCGAAAGATGCGACATAGTCTGTCACTGAAGATTCACCTTGAACAAGGTCAATAAAACGCCGGGCCAAAGTTACTTTTTCGGCCTCCGGCACAAATTTCAATTCGAACCTTTCCCGGAATTGATCCCAAGTGAGATCCGCTTCAATGATTTTAGAAATTAAAAGCTCATACCAATCTAATGCTCTTTCTTGGAGCATGCTAGAAGCCACTTGGACTCGATGAAGGTCAATAAGGTTCATGCGAGAAAAGATGCGATCGCATGATTTGAGCCAAGCTTGAATTTCAATAACACTCTCGGATCCCGTGAATGGCCTTCCTCCCAAATCGGTGTAGTCTCTACACAAGCGTGCAAAACCGGATCTAGGATGAGTAGGCTCTGAATTGGGACCGGCAGCTTGAGCATTCTTTACTAGATCAAGAAGCTGCTTGGCAGACATGAAAACTCCATCTTGGGGAGTAGCACTAGATTGACCGGCGCTGGGACGACCTGGTCTAACCATTTCTCTTCTTTAAGAAAGAAATAAAGAAGAAGAAAAGGTTATTCTCAAGATAAATATCAAGCAATTCTTGATAGATAAAACAAGGAATCATAAAGGAAAATAGGATGAATCGGTACGAAGACTCGAATAAAATCCTAAAGCACGACTCCTAAGATGGACTTAGGACGATGATCCTTGTTATAATATTCCATATTGTTCCGAAGTTTGGCTCTGATACCAAGCTGTGATGCCCCACCTCTATACCCACGCTAGCCAAGAACACTACGGTGTAATGCTGTCAACTAGCACGGAGAATAAGGCTGTTGAGGAGCGACCATCCGTGTAATTTCTTTGCGCGAGCACCGATATGTCAGATAATATAACATGCATTCTATTTCAAGAGGAAATCCGACATACCGACACAAACTCAAAGCTACTACACGGTGGCTATATAAATCCTTCGGAAACAAATATAGAAATAAACATAACATAAATCAGTCACAGAAAATTCATATCACAAAGGCGGAAATATATATGAATATTACACTAGGAAGTGTACATCAGAGTAGTGGTCTAAAAAGATCCACAATATCAAAAAAGAATAGATACAAGTGCTAGACAAAATAATAAGTATACATCATAGAGTCCGTATCTCAAATGTATACAACAAAAACTACTAATCTAAGTAGTTAACCAAAAGTCAGAAGATGGTCCGATAAGGAGTCAAGCAGAAGCACCTGTAAAATCTCAGTCTGACCCGAGTATTATTTAAGAAGAAAATAATAAACGGATCAGTCTAGCTATAATTATCAGATGAAGTGATATATAATAAGAGATATGACATAAACATATAATAATCACAATGCCAAGCTGTGACAAATAAGTAATTGAAAATCAACAAGAGATTAATCAATATCACAATAATCTACTCAAGATAAAAAGGAATGTCATACTCCTAATTTCATTCACCAAGCCACAATAATTGATAAATCAAATCAATAAAAATCACGAAAATAGGTGAAGCATAAATTCCAGAATTCAACACACGAAATCCAGAAATCACAAGAATAGGTGAAGGATAAAATTTCCAGAAATCAACACACAAAATCCAGAAATCACAATAAAAAGGATGGCCAATCCCAGAAAAATGAGCCGGAGCTCCTCCAGACAGGGTATAGTCCCCCATTGCGGACTTTGAGCCGAAGCTCCTCCTGGTGAGTCAAAAACTCCTCCTGACAAGGTATAGTCCCCTATTGCGGACTTTGAGCCGAAGCTCAATAAAATGAGGAACAGTCCTCCACATAAGCAAAGAGATATCGCACATTGCTAGTCTAAACCACAAAGATGATCGTCATGATCAACGAAAAGTGTCAATTACAATAAGCTAGTAAATATATGAGCTTAGCTTCATGTCCCATAAACACTATCTTAACTTAAATATTTACGAACAAATTGTAGATCTCCACTAGAAAATTGTCACAAGAGATTCAATGAACAAGTCCAAGAATTAACCGACGAAGTAAACGCAAGCATTTCATACCACTCATTTTACTAAGTCGTTTAATTAGATTTCTCATACGAGTGAGGTAAAGGTTTGTATATACTAATAGATTGGAAATCGGTTTGAGAAAATGAGCTTTGTAATAAAATAGTGTTGAAATTATTTGAAGAAAGAGTTTTGATATTTACTACTAGTATAGAAAACCTTTATATTTTAAAGTGACAAATCATAGAAGTGATTGTAGAAACAATCGGGCATAAAAAATCACATTCGAAGACGTGAATAAAATCCAAAGAAATCGATATAAAATCCATCAAAGTGGATATATCTAAAATTCCCAAAGAAAATGTCATCAAAGTCGATAATAAATGACAACAACAAAAGGGAGACAACACGAATCGATTAAAGTTGGATATTCAAACGAACTAGCAATATAGGCTAATCTGGCAAATAGTAGCAGGTCGGTCGACCGGACTCCCTGAGTCGGTCGACCGAACCAGAGGTTGGAAGTGCTCGGGGCACCAGGTCGGTCGACCGGCCCAGGGGGTTCGGTCGGCCGTAGCCTGTAACCAGCACTTCCAAACAGAGGCAGGAAGTGCCTGGACTACAGGTCGGTCGACCGGCCCAAGGGGATCGGTCGGCCGAACCTGTATACTTGCACTTCCTACCCTATTTCAAAGGAGGTGCAAATCCCGACCAAATTGCAATCGCACGAGCAACAGCGCTAAGGGTTTATGCCAATCGACTACCCGGCCCTATAAGCTCCTCGATGCATCACCAAAAACATGTTCAAACATCAAAATTATGATTTTTAAAGAATTGAACTCAAAACACTAAAAATTGTAATATTCACCAAATCAATCCAAACCGAAAGCAAATGCACACGAATAAGTGTTAGGAATTCATACCTAACAATCGAAGATAATTATAAGCATAGATGTGAGATTAAAAATCTCACCTTTGCACTAAAATTTAAGAAGATGAAGCTTGAAAGCAAAGGGGAATCAACCACTCTTCAAATCCAACTCTAGAAGCTTGAATCTAAGCTTAAAAGAAGAACATTCCCCAAGTTAGGTTTAGGAAATTTCTGAGATCAAAGAGAGAATGAGTTGGGGAAGATGAAGAGAAGCTTACCAATGGGTTCTTCTATTAGTTTAGAGCAAGAACTTGAGCTAGCAAGAGGAACTAGGGTTTTGGATTTCTATTTCCCATTCTCTTCCACCATTTTTGCTAAAGCTTGAGTGTTAGGAAAATAAGAATGAAGTGAAGAGGAGAGGGGGTTGGGACTGAGTTAGTAAGTGGGTTCAGCCCAAACCAAAACCCTAAGTGAAAAAGTGGCAAAAATCAACTTTCTCCAAACATATCGAAGCTTATACTCAAAAAGGTCGCAAACGTCATTTTGAACTCAATGGGGGTGGTCTCGAGTCCCAATTCGACTGTTTGCAAAAAGTAGCTTTCGGACTAAAATCCGACTAACGATAAAATATTTAAATAAAATATTTAAATATAAAATCGATAAATATGCGGGTTATTACAATCAAATTCAAGCAAATTAACCAGTAAAGCAAAATGCATAAATCACATACAAATTTAGTTCGAACTCGATCAAATTAGAGCGACCGAAATCATATCACAGCTAGAGGACCAATTATCCAAGCCAAACAGAGTAAATAAACAATGCAATTGAGTTGATATAGGCAGCGTTTCCAATTTTACAGAAGCCTTAATTGTTGAAAGAGGAATGAGGCAACCATTTTTCACAAAGGAGAATACGGCCGATAATATAAAAGAAAAGGGGGATATTTTTTATCATTGAGATTTTTGTTTTTGGGCCGACAAATAATTAATACTTTAGGCTTTTATTTTAAACTAGGTTTTCTAATTTTGCTTTCGTTATTTTTATTTTGTATTTCTCTTTTAAAAATTTTGTAAATTCTTGTAACAACCCGACTTTTAGGGATACTAAATTGGGAATCAACTTAATAAATTGATAATTAATTAGTTAATAATAATAAATAATTAAATATTTATTAAGAAAATAAAATAATAGATAAATGGGAAAAAATGAGAATTTAATATTAATAGCGTTGAGAGGAAAATAAATGGTAACAAATTCGTACGCTTTTATTTGGAGTTATAAATTGTTCCTTCTTGAGGTAGTGTAATTTATTTTAATAAATGAACCATTTTATTAAGCTAAACTATTTAAAAAAAAATTTAAATTAAATTAAACATTGAAAATGATAAGTTTTTTTATGAAAGAATGGTAACTAATTACATGAGATAAAACGCGTTTTATGTATGAAAAGTTTACATAAGAATTTTTTTATGTTGATTTACAATTAGATATAAAAGGGAAAAAAAAGAAAAGGGAAAAATAATAATAGTAATAAATAATAAATAATAATATCTTTTTTTTAATAATGCCATGTAGGAAAGTTCTAGAATTGAATAAAATAATGTTGAGGAAAAGAAAAATCTAGAACAAAAACAAAATAAAATGATTACACTTTATGTAAAAAAAAGAGAAAAAGAGAAGAAATAATAAAATAAAGGGCTAGTTGGGAGAAGAGTAGGGGCTTTACAATAAAAATACCCCTCTCCTCAACCCTCCCTTTACTGTACGTATACAGCACAGAAAGCAGAAAGAAAAAAACACAGAGGAAGAAAGGAAAACCTATTGCTAACCCTCTCATCCAAATCAAAAAAAAAAAGGAAAAAAAGAAGAAGAAGAAGAGAAACAATTAAATCTAAGATTCCCAATTCTGAAAGTAAGTATCCCTAAATCAATTATTTTCTATTTCATTCTTTTGTTTTATGTGTAGCTATTTAGGGTTTTTTCTCTTTTGTTAGCAATTGAAAGGAGAAGCTTCAGCAATCAAAGGCTAGCTGATTTAGGGCTTGGAGATTGCTAATTGGTGTTTAGGTGAGTGAAATTATAATTAAATTTTATTTTTTACTGTGCATGCAAATATGATGGGAAAATTTTGGATAAAAAAGGATTGCCTGCATATTCCCTTTAGCATGTGTGTTACTTGGATCATTTAACTAGAAAGAAATGTAAACCAAAGTATACGATTGCAATGCACGCATGGTGTTTGCATAAATGTCACAATTACTTTCAGGTTCTCCATTTTGAAAGATTGAGAGGTAAAAAAAAAAAAAAATTGATTTCAGAACTGCACTGTGCAGCCTAGACAAGGCTGCAAGTGCAGCCCCGCCAGCAGTTCAGCCTGGGGCTGCACAGGTGCAGCCTGGGGCTGCACAGGTGCAGCCAAGGGCTGCACAGTTATGTAGCCCAGACTGGCTGCACAGGTGCAGCCTGGGGCTGCACAGGTGTAGCCTGGGGCTGCATAGAGGTGCAGCCCAGACGGGCTGCAAATGTGCAGCCAGGGGCTGCGCAGGTGTGCAGCCCAGGGCTGCACTGTGTGCAGCCCTGGCGGGCTGCCCGGGCGGGCGGCCCGGGGGCGGCCCTGGGGCGGCCCGGGGCCGGCCCGGTGGTGCAGCCCAGGTGGGCTGCACCCGGGCTGCCCGGGTTCGCCCGGGGCGGTGCAGCCCAGGCTGCACCGGTGCAGCCCATGTGGGCTGCACCCGTGCAGCCCAGGGCTGCACAGGGGCAGCCCGGGCGGGCTGCACCTGATGAATAGAATATTCAGAAGCTATCTTGACCAATTTGTCCTGGTCTTTATTGATGACATCCTAGTGTATTCCAAGTCCGAGCAAGAGCATGAAGGGCATTTGAGGATGGTTTTGGAGACCTTAAGGGAACATAAGCTAAAAGCTAAGTTCTCCAAGTGCCACTTTTGGCAGAAAGAGGTAAAGTTTTTGGGCCATATAGTCTCCGAAGCCGGTCTGGCAGTGGATCCTTCTAAGATTGAGGCCATACAGAATTGGAAGAGACCAGAATCTGTTACCGAGATACGGAGCTTCTTGGGACTAGCTGGTTACTACCGGCGTTTCATTAAAGATTTCTCCAAGATTGTGACTCCTTTGACGAGGCTGACGAGGAAAGGAGTTAAGTATGAATGGACGGATAAGTGTGAAGAAGCTTTCACAAAGTTGAAGGAGATGCTCACTAACGCCCCAGTTTTGGTGATTCCAGAGGGTAATCAGGATTTTGTGGTCTATACGGATGCTTGTGGTTCTGGCCTAGGAGCGGTACTTATGCAGAAAGGGCGAGTTGTAGCTTATGCATCTAGGCAATTGAGGCCCAATGAGATTCGGTATGCTATTCATGATTTGGAGCTAGCAGCCGTGGTTTTTGCTTTGAAGTTGTGGCGACACTATCTTATGGGGGAGCGGTTTGTTCTCTATACAGACCATAAGTCCTTGAAATACCTATTTTCCCAGAAGGAACTGAATATGCGCCAACAAAGGTGGTTGGAGTTTTTGGCAGCCTATGATTTTGATATTCAGTATACTCCTGGGAAGGGAAACCGTGTTGCGGATGCCCTCAGCCGTAAACACCAGGCAGTTGTATCGATGATGGTGGCTGAATGGCGTGACTTAGAGGTGTTAGCTTCTAGTGGGATCTGTTACAGTATGCCTACTCATAGCTCAGGGAGGATGTTAGCTAGCTTGGTTGTGAGATCAAGTCTTATGGACAGGATTTCTCTTGCTCAGAAGGAGGATTCAGTTGCTTTAGATCGTGTTCATCGGTTGAAGAATGGAGAGGAAGCGGATGACCTGAAAGGTTTTGAGATGGATGCTCATGGTTGTTTGAGGAAGAAGGGTAGAATTTTTGTACCAAATGTTGCAGGGCTTAGACAAGAGGTGATGAAGGACTGCCATTGTTCACGATACACTATTCACCCAGGTGGCAGCAAGATGTACATGGACATGAAGCGCCTATATTACTGGGAAGGAATGAAGCGTGATATAGGTGAATATGTTAAGAATTGCATTACTTGCCAACTGGTGAAATGCGAGCATCAAAAGCCTAGCGGTCTCCTTCAGCCCTTGGAGATTCCATTATGGAAATGGGATCAGGTATAAGTGAATTTTGATTTTATAACAGTTCATTTATATAAACCCTTATTTGTGATCCAATTAGTGTTCCATTAATACTTTATTTAGGTATCAATGGATTTCATTGATGGCTTGCCTCGATCGAAGCAAGGGCATGATAGCATATGGGTAGTAGTGGATCGTTTGACGAAATCTGCCCATTTTATTCCTGTCATGGCAAAGAGGACTGCATCTTATTTGGCGAAGCTGTATGTGAAGGAAGTTATTCGTCTCCATGGTGTACCTAGTGCTATAGTTTGTGACAGAGATCCATTATTTACTAGTGGATTTTGGAGGAGCTTACAAGCAGCTTTGGGGACGAAGTTGAATATTAGCTCAGCCTATCATCCTCAGTCTGATGGACAAACTGAGCGAGTCAACAAGATATTGGAGGATTTGTTGCGATCCTGTATTCTGGACTTTGGAGGCTTTTGGGAGGACCACCTGTACTTGGTAGAGTTTTCATATAATAACAGCTTTCAGTCTAGTATAGGCATGGCTCCTTTCGAAGCACTGTGTGGAAGACCATGTAGATCTCCTGCATGCTGGCTTGAGACTGGAGATAAGTTAGTTCTTGGTCCCGACACGGTACGTGAAGCTTCAGAAAAGGTAGAGATAATTAGAAGGAGGATGAAGGAAGCACAAGATAGACAAAAGTCCTATGCAGATAAAAGAAGAAAGGACTTGGAGTTTAGCATCGACGATCATGTGTTCGTGAAGGTTACTCCTTTAAAAGGGGTAATGAGGTTCAGCAAGACTGGTAAGCTTGCTCCTAGATTTATTGGGCCTTATCCTATTATGGAGCGGATTGGGAAGCTTGCCTATAGAGTTGCTTTACCTGAACACTTATCAAGTGTGCACAACGTCTTTCATGTGTCACACTTGAGAAAGTGTTTGAGGGATTCTGAGGAGGTGATAGAGCCAAAGCAGTTGCAGCAGCTTGGGATCGCTCCTAATATGACATATACTCGAGAGCCTATCCGTATCATTGCCTCTGAGACGAAGAAGTTGCGTAGTAAGGTGGTTCCACTAGTCAAGGTGCAATGGTCGAGCAATCCGAAGGACTGTACCTGGGAAACACAAGAGTCGATGCAGAGGCATTATCCTGAATTGTTTGGCACTCGAGTAAGGTATGTCTTATTCTTTTTGAAATTTAAATCAACTAATAAAGTTACAGATATCGCCCTTACGTAGAAATTGCGAGGACGCAATTTCTGTAAGGGGGAAGTCTGTAACAACCCGACTTTTAGGGATACTAAATTGGGAATCAACTTAATAAATTGATAATTAATTAGTTAATAATAATAAATAATTAAATATTTATTAAGAAAATAAAATAATAGATAAATGAGAAAAAATGAGAATTTAATATTAATAGCGTTGAGAGGAAAATAAATGGTAACAAATTCGTACGCTTTTATTTGGAGTTATAAATTGTTCCTTCTTGAGGTAGTGTAATTTATTTTAATAAATGAACCATTTTATTAAGCTAAACTATTTTAAAAAAAAATTAAATTAAATTAAACATTGAAAATGATAAGTTTTTTATGAAAGAATGGTAACTAATTACATGAGATAAAACGCGTTTTATGTATGAAAAGTTTACATAAGAATTTTTTTATGTTGATTTACAATTAGATATAAAAGGGAAAAAAAAAGAAAAGGGAAAAATAATAATAGTAATAAATAATAAATAATAAATAATAATATCTTTTTTTTAATAATGCCATGTAGGAAAGTTCTAGAATTGAATAAAATAATGTTGAGGAAAAGAAAAATCTAGAACAAAAACAAAATAAAATGATTACACTTTATGTAAAAAAAAGAGAAAAAGAGAAGAAATAATAAAATAAAGGGCTAGTTGGGAGAAGATTCTAGAGTAGGGGTTTTACAATAAAAATACCCCTCTCCTCAACCCTCCCTTTACTGTACGTATACAGCACAAAAAGCAGAAAAAAAAACACAGAGGAAGAAAGGAAAACCTATTGCTAACCCTCTCATCCAAATCAAAAAAAAAGAGGAAAAAAAAAAGAAGAAGAAGAGAAACAATTAAATCTAAGATTCCCAATTCTGAAACAATTGAAAGGAGAAGCTTCAGCAATCAAAGGCTAGCTGATTTAGGGCTTGGAGATTGCTTATTGGTGTTTAGGTGAGTGAAATTATAATTAAATTTTATTTTTTACTGTGCATGCAAATATGATGGGAAAATTTTGGATAAAAAAGGATTGCCTGCATATTCCCTTTAGCATGTGTGTTACTTGGATCATTTAACTAGAAAGAAATGTAAACCAAAGTATACGATTGCAATGCACGCATGGTGTTCGCATAAATGTCACAATTACTTTCAGGTTCTTCATTTTGAAAGATTGAGAGGTAAAAAAAAAAAAAAAAAAAAAAAAAAATTGATTTCAGAACTGCACTGTGCAGCCGAGACAAGGCTGCAAGTGCAGTCCCGCCAGCAGTTCAGTATGGGGCTGCACAGTTCAGCCTGGGGCTGCACAGGTGCAGCCAGGGGCTGCACATTTGCAGCCCGTCTGGGCTGCACCTGTGCAGCCCCTGGCTGCAACAGGTGTGCAGCCCAGGGCTGCACAGTGTGCAGCCCTGGCGGGCTGCCCGGGCCCAGCCCGGGGGCGACCCGGGGCCGGCCCGGTGGTGCAGCCCAGGGCTGCACAGGGGCAGCCCGGGCGGGCTGCCCTGTGCAGCCCGGGCGGGCTGCCCTGTGCAGCCTGGGGCTGTACAGCCCAGGGCTGCACTGGTGCAGCCCAGGCAGGCTGTACAGCCCAGACAGGCTGCACAGTTACAGCCCAGACAGGCTGCACAGTTACAGCCCACGTCGGAGCTGCACCAAAGTTGAAGAAAAAAAAAATTGAAAAAAGAAAAAGAAAATTAATTAATTAATCTATATTAGTGAATTAGATTTATTTTGATTAAAAAAGAAAACTATTGTACTATCGATAAATATGTGTTTGAAAATAATAATAATAACGACAATATGTAAATAAAACATTTTAGGATTTTGATTACGTTTTTGAGTACTAAGCTTGCCTTTTTAATTAAATTTATTGTTATCAAATTTTTTTAACTTAACGAATTTTTGCAATGAATGAGCTTTTTGCGTTTCGTCTTAATACATAAGTATTATGGGGTACTTATGTGTTAATGCGAAATGAAGATATAATTATTTTCTTTTATACACACAATTATTTGCTAAATTTTATTCGTTTTTGAATATTATACTGGCTTTATAAATGGAATTTTTGAAACGCGATTGTCATCGTTGACTTTTATTTTTAAGAAGTGTTTTAAAATTATAAACACTTTGATTTTCGGATCGGGATAGATTGGACTCTGTTGTACCAATGGGCCAAAACTCCACCTTGGCCGACCTGATTCAGGATCGCTACCTGAATCGGTGGTATATCACATGCCCTTTTACCACCAAAGGTCAACGGTCTGCTACATAGGGCTAATCTTATTTTGATCGGGATCTCCGATCGGCGGGTCACGGACTATGAAGGATGGAGGCGTGGGGGTCCCACGTGTAGATCCGTGAACGGGTAGCATACGGCCTTTGCCTTAGACCGTCTTGGTTATCCTGGGTTGATCGCCAGGTGTATTATGGCGTTATGAGTAGGTTACGGGGTTGATGTCTCCGCGCGCGCTCGAGCTCTACCACTGTGATTTTACAATATTAGCGTCTGTTTATTTGGTATATTTTATGAGTCATGTTATATTTATCCCATAATTCCCATAATGCAATTTTCTTTAATTTATGATTTTTGGGAAGTATTAAAGTTGATTTTGAAAACCCAGTATCTTTGGAGAATGTGTGTATGAACTTATTCTTTGTGTTACAAATAATAATTGGGAAGGTATCGTATTGGATTATATACGATAGGTTTGGCCTAAAATCATTGTTTGATTAAAGGAATTGTTTATGAAACCAAATTTGCATGTTAGTTCTCACACACATATATGCCTCATGTTGATTTATACATGCGGCGTTCTCTTTCCCTTTTGTTGATTGAGATAATTGTTGTTCATAGATCTTACTTCACTCACACTAGAAATAGTCTGACCCGTGTGATTTGTTTTATAATTCTCGGGTCAGTCTGAGGATTGTGGTTGCAGGTTAGGTTGCGTGGATTGTAGCAGAATTCTTATCATTTTCCACGTTTTGGGGTTTTGGACTTTTCAGCTTGGACTTAGGAGTAGTTAATATGTATTATGGTATGTATGTTATTATGTATTTTGGAAGTGATATGTACTATGGACTATGTATCATGGACATTATGATATGTATTATGCATTATGCTGTTTTTGGTGCTGATTTGTACATTCTATTATATTCTATACTATGTAACCTGGAAAATTTTTATCTTGTACCATTGCTTTGAACCAACACTGCGCACAAATGGTAAGTAGAAGGAAAAAAAAAAATCGAAAAATTTCTCGTGCCAGTGTTAGTTCAAGGGAATGAGTACAACATTTAGCCCTATCGAGTCCCATTCTCCGTGCTTTCCAACAGTAATACTAAGTATTGCTCTTGGTTGGCATGGGTATAGGGGCCGGGTGTTACAATTCTAGTCATGTGACTAGGGGACCAACTATAGTGGTGTAGTTCGTGAATTCGCAACTCAGTGGCTAAGTTGTGGCAGAGTTTTGAGCGTAGAGTTAGGTTAGTCAATAGCAGGTGCCACGGATTTACGTGTGTAAGCATCTAACTACTTAATTTCTACTAGAAACCATGGGGGTAGCACGTAGGCAGAGTTTTGCCGAAGCTCGGTAAATCGTGTTGTTCTGTTTCATCTTTTATTATTCTAATATTACGTGCGCTGCAATTATTTTATATACTTCCGCGTTAATTTTTATAATTATTAGTATCACCATATTCTCCCCCCCTAAGGTGAAATCGGTCCTACAAGTGGTATCATAGCTTGGAACAAAAGCCAATTGTTTTAAAATTTTGATTTTTCAAAAACAAATTATTATTTTAAAATTTTGATTTCTTTTAAAATGGCTTCTTTTAATAATGTTTTTGCCGAAGGACGTCCATAATTAGACCACCTATGTTCAATGGTGAATATGCTTACTCTAAAAATAGAATGAAGATTTTTTTGAAAACCATTGATGCTTGGAATATAATTGAGACAGGATATAGGATATCAACTATAGTGGTAAATAATCAGGAAATAGAAAAAACGACGGATCAATGGACAGATCTTGAAAATAAACTACAAAATGCTAATGCTAAAGCTATGAATTCTATTATATGTTCATTGGATCAAATTGAATTTAATCGTGTCTCACATTGTCTAACTGCAAAAGAAATCTGGCATACATTTAAAGTGACTCACGAAGGAACATCTCAAGTCAAGGAATCTTGCTTTTCCATGCTTAGTAGTGAATACGAGAACTTCACAATGGTCGAGGATGAAAATGTCAAAAAGATGTATGGACGACTTTCTAATCTCGTATACAAATTAAAAGCTCTTGGAAAATCATACATAGAGTTGGAAATAGTTCGAAAAATCCTCAGAGTCCTTCCATGAAATTTTGAATCTAAAGTCACTGCCATTCAAGAATCAAAGGATTTGAAACAAATCAAAGTTGAAGAGCTCATCAGAAATCTCACCACTTATGAGCTAGAAATGATATTCAAGGAAGAACGAGAAGGAAGGGATACTCAAAATAAATCTATGACTCTTAAAGGAACAATGAAAAGTGATGATGACGATAATGGAGCAGCTAAATTGGCACTGTTAATAAAGAGATATCAAAAGTATGGAAACGTAGCTCTAAATCAACAATTGAAAAGCAAAATAGTCAAAGTTCTAGACAACCTAGAAGTGCAGGAGATCATCTGTCACAACTGTAATAAATCCGGTCATATAAAGCCAAATTGTCCTCAAAATCGGCTCAGCCGAGGAAAGAAGCCAACGGAAGAAGTTTTTCAGCCACTTGGGATGAAATCGGTAAAGATGATAAAAGCACTGGTAGTGAGAGTAAAAAAGCAGATTTGTGTCTTCAAGGTAATATAACTGACAGTAATGATGACGAGCCAAGCGAAGTATCAAAACTGACTCAATCAGAATTACTTCTATACTTTCATGAAGTAAATGGCTGTTTTGAATGACTTAGGGAGAAGTGCGCTAAAGTTGAAGCGAAAAGAGATAGTTTGATAGAATTAAATAGCAGCATGATCAATTAGTTAAAAACTATCAAAACAAGTGCCCTAAGTGTGATAAGTGTCCATCATTTGAAGAAGAAATTAAAAAATCAGAAATGAAAATAAACTCACTTAATAAAATGAAATTCCGATTTTGAAAGAGAGTGAAAATACTAGGAGAGAAACTTCAATCAAAAGGTGAACTCAATTATTGAATGAAAATGAATCTCTCAAAATACAAGTCCAACCATTGTCTACAACTTTAGGAAAATTTTCCAAAGGAGAAAGATCGATAAATATGCGATTAGGGAAACAAACTGTTAATGCTGTTAGACAAGGACTTGGGTATAATATATCTGAACCTGTTAGAAGCGAAATTAATCAAGTCAATTCCAAGTGCACAATTTGTGGAAACACTAGACACAACCATAATAATTGCTGGTATAGACACAAACATGTGAAAACATTCCAATTTGGGTTCCAAAAGGCATGAATATAAAATCCCTTAAAGTCAAACAAATCTGGATGTCAAAAGGAACAAATATAAATAACCTTATATCTACATAAAACATATTTTTCACGACCTATAAAACCAAATAAGTTAGAAAAATCTTTTCTCATGTAGGTATGGTGGTAGGCTAAGGAACAACAATAGTGTTATCTGGATTCTGGCTATTCCAGGCACACAACGAGCGACAAATCAAAATTCCTTAGCTTGGTACAAAAGTGGCAGAATCACAACGGGCAACAACGAAAAATTATCGTAAAGGTAAAATAGGTAATGGTACATTTATCTTGAACGATATATTAAATGTGAAAATATGCACCATAATCTGATTTAATCCAGCCAGTTATGTGATAAGGAGATAAATGTTAATTTTGATTCTAAAGTATGAAAATTGTTGGCCAGTTATCTTTTTATGCCGAGAACAACTATAAGTACCTCAAGAGTCCTTGAAATAGTTCATATAGATTTTTTTGGACTAATGATGGTGTTTGTATTGATTTTTTTATTACTCTAGATACACGTGGATATATTTTTTATCTTACTAATTCTAGACCTGTCATTACATTCATTGTTTGTTTATTTACACGATTTCAAGTCAAATTCAAAAGAATTTCATTTAAAAGCTGTAAAAAGATTTTAAGGTATTTGTTGCAACTTCACGGTCTGGTTTATAACATCCAACTAATGATAATCTTGAGTTAAAGGGAAATTCAGATGCAGATTACACTAGTTATCTAGTTGATAGAAAAATTACTAGTGCAACGTATTTTATGTAGACATTATTAGTGGCATCACATTTGCAAAGAAAATATCTGCATATTTTTCATTTCAACTAATTTTCAAATAGTAGACATTTTTCTTATAAAACCCCTTCTTCAAAATAGTTTTTGTTGACCTTGTTTCAGAATAGTCATTTTAGAGAATTTGATTTTTATAATTATTTTTGGATTTGATTTTAAATGACTACATTAACTAATCCGACTCCCTACAGATTATCGAAAAGATAAATAGTGATTGAGAAAGTGATGAGTGTTGATATTAATATGACTTGAGATGGTATATTTAGTAAATTTCTTCAAAAATTTAAACAAGATTTATAATAACTTTTGATGGGTAAAATTTCCATGACCATCTCTATTTCTATCATATTTCTAACGATCATCACTCGTCAAAATCCAATATGGTATATCAATATGTCGTTTTTTAAACCGAAATTATACATTTTATTTTTTTAATAAAAACATCCAAAGTATTCACTCTTATTTAAAAATCCTCATGGTTATGCATAGATGAATTACTTGCAATATTTGTATATGTGCTTTCATGCTCATTTACAAGTCCTCACGGTTATGCATGGGTGAATACTTGGAATATTTGTATATGTGCTTTCACACTCATTTAAATGTCCTCGTGGTTATGAATATATGGAACACATATCAAAATTGATTATCAAATAGACAAGTTGATTCTAATCCTATTTAAAAGTCCTCACGGTTATGCGTGGTTAGAAGATGCTTGAATTTATTTTTTTATTTTTTATTTTATTTTTAAATTTTTATGGGAATACTACTAATCTCATTTCAAAGTCCTAATGGTTATGCATGGTTAGTAGGTATTCAAATTCCTAATATAGATATACCACAAATGGGCACAACTATATGGTTTTATATGCCGACATCACCCCTATCATTCTAAAGTGGAATATGCACCTAATCGAGTATTTATGATTTTTGTTTAATGTTTTATTGAAATTTAATTTTTGTACTCGATTGGGTATTAATATTTTATTAAAATATATCACTTTATCTCTATTTTTTCAACCACTATTACTCTTTTGCTGATAAAAAAGGAGGAGAGAAAAGTTAAGATTTTGGCAAATAAAGGTCAAATATTTTATTTTTTATTTTCTTAATCCATCTAGGTCCATTTGCATATTTTTATTTATTTTCATGCATATATGAAGGGGAGCTTTGTTATAGAGTGGGAGCATTCAAATAGGGGGAGAAAATAGAGACATTTAATAAATTCAAAATCTTAAATATATGTTTGT
This sequence comes from Allium cepa, assembly GCA_030765085.1. NCBI lineage: Eukaryota > Viridiplantae > Streptophyta > Magnoliopsida > Asparagales > Amaryllidaceae > Allium > Allium cepa. Next base: position 290,729,302 of record CM060941.1, on the reverse strand, counting down.
TATCATCAAAAGGGGGAGATTGTTGAATATGCTAGTATATAATTTTTGTTTGATGATAATAAACACACACACACACACACACATATATTAATTTTAATGTATTTTTTATTACACTATTTTATTTCACATAGTTAATATTTGTTGAATAAAATAAATAGCACAGATTTAAATTCAAATCGATATTTTATTCAAACAAATATTTTATTACAATTTTTTAATAGTACAAAATTTGAGCTCTCACTATATATACAGCATTTCAAATTACAACACAATTTTTCACTATTCAATTGTTATTTACATTAGCACCTCACTACATATCACTCGTTCACTCATAATTGTTCTTCAATTGTATTACAATCTGTATCCAGCATCTGAGTTATCTGCAAAAAAAACACTGATGCAGTAAAATTGAAAAAGAATATTTTTGCAGTGTAAAATAAAATGTGTTTTGAAAATATTATTTTCCTCGGTCATTTGGGCTATTCGTCATCATTTATTTTGAATTCATCTTACCCGAACAGCTTGTGACATGCATAGTGTATCATTGTACATGCCACAAGGCCGTGCACACCTATATACACTTGATAAAACTGCAGGGACAAGTGAGCACAAGGTCAAACCCAACCAAAAGATATTTTAAACTCAAGTGCAATAAAAATAAAGTCACGACATGAGCACAAGGTCAAACCCGAGCTATAAGCTTGATTCAACTCAGGTGCAATACGAAAAAAAAATCCAGATGAAAGTGTACACAAAACTTTAGACTGTAAACAACACAGTGATCTACACATGAGGCTGGCAACAACAAGTTCAACTAAACCCAAAAATAAAGACTCAAATGTATCAAGACTCCAACCATGCTAACAAGTGCACAAATGTGTACATATGAAAACAGAGGCTAGACAGTCCAATGAAACTGAAGTACACATGAAGACATCATGAACCAAACTTCAAAAGGAATCCAAGTTTAATTAACCCAAATCAATAAAATGAAAACTCCAAACTGCAATTCCAAAAATCAAGACGAAGTGCAAGTTAATAAACAACCATGAAATAGGTCCGGCAACATCAAGTGCAATGAATCATATTGCAAAGCTTCAGAATGCATGGACTAGTCTCCAAATGTACATGAATACAATGCAATAGCAATGATCATATTAGAGACTCAAATGAACTCAAATGTCAATAGCACCAGGGCAGTGCAACATTTACAAAAGGATACAACATGATTCAAGTGTACATGAAGACCATCAAAAAATAAAAGGTACCATTACTAGTGAACAGCGAAAGGAGGCAAATGCAACCAGACCCTACAACATGAATGCAATGACCAAAGGAAACAACATTCAATACAAAAATTAGGTGATCATGAGACCAAACTTCGAATCCAACATGTCAATTTACTCAACATACATTAATGCACATGTACATAAGTTCAAATGCAATGCAACCAAGTGGACATGGGAACCAAGTGCGCACACAAATTTACACATGGAAGGGATGCAACCTATACTAGTCTACAAAGAGACAAGGCTGCTTAAATTACGACCTCGATAATATGAACTGAGTGAAGTTGTGTGTGTCAGAGCAGTAGTAACATACATGTAAATTTCTACATGAATTGATAAAAATTAGAATAGTAGTAGCTCGATCCTGTACGAGCAGTAAACATTTGTCAAGAAATATAGAGAATCAAAGTCGTAGGTTACACATTTTCAATCAGAGCAAAAATAAATTGAATAAATCGAAGCATTTTTCAACAAGTCACAACATTATCTCAAATTCGAATGCTGCCAGTGAAGAATGGAACTCACAGGTGATCACATGATAACAAGTTAGAGGTTCAATAATATATTATCTCAGAATCATTTCAAATGGCTGAAGTCAACAGCATAAAGAATGGAACCAAATCCAAAGCCAGGTAGTAAAATGTATGAACGAAAAACCAGAAAATCAAACAAGTCGTGCTAGCAAGGACATCAGGAAAATATATGAATTGAACAAGTCAATATCATCACCATCGGTCGATCAAAAATCGAACGGCAAAGCAAAATTAAGCGACAATTTCAGATGAAAAACATGAACGAAAATAAAGGGAATCAATCCCTATTTAAACCATTAACATCATCGGCATACCATCATCGAGTTCAAGCAAATTAACCAGTAAAGCAAAAGGCATAAATCACATACCAATTTAGTTCGAACTCGATCAAATTGGAGCTATCGAAATCATATCACAGCTAGCGGATCAATTGTCCAAGCCAAACAGAGCAAATAATCACTGCAATTGATCAGATACATGCGGCTTTGCAATTTTATAGAAACCCTAATTGTTGAAAGGGAATCGAGGCAACCATTTTCATAAAGTAGAATACGACCGATAATATAAAAGAAAAGAGGGATATTTTTTATCACTTAGTTTTTTGTTTTTGGGCCGGCAAATAATTAATACTTTGGGCTTTTATTTTAAACTAGGTTTCTAATTTTGCTTTAGTTATTTTTATTTTGTATTTCTCTTTTAAAACTTTTGTAAATTCTAGTCGTGTAACTAAGGGAGGAACTTCGGTGGTATAGTTCGAGAATTCGCAACTCGGCGGCTGAGTTGTGGTAGGGTTTTGAGCGTAAAGTTAGGTTAGTCGATAGCAGGTGTCGCAAGTTTACCTGTGTAAGCATCTGACTACTTGATTTCTAGGAGAAACCTTGAAAGGAGCGTGTAGGCAGGGTTTTACCGAAGCTGGGTAAATCTGTATTGTTCTATTTCTGCTTTTATTATTCTGCTATTACCCATGCTGCAATTATTTTATATACTTCCGCATTAATTTTTATTAGTATTAGTATCACCCTATTCAACCCCCTCTAGGGTGAAATCGGTCCTACACTATACTCTTCCTAGGAACCCCTATGCTTGAGGCCACGCTTCCGGGTTGGTTTTTAAGAAGGTTTAAGTTCAACATGGACCTTCATCCTGTTCGTAGGGATTCTTTCATGCCGCATCTCAAAGCTATCCAAAACGACCTAGAGCAGGCCGAGAAATGGAAGAAGCTTTGTAAGCAACTGGCGGACACCAACAGTAATAATTACCAAGAGATCCTCTCCTTCAAAAATGAGAAAAATGATTTTGAAGGGCGTTGGCCTATCGGGACACTTAAATTAGACAGTTAGAGGAGGAGAAGGATACAATGTTTTGGGAAAGTAGGAGAACCGCCAACCTCATGAAGGAGTTGAAGGATGCACATGAGAAGTTTGAGATTTTTTAGAGAGGTGAAATTAAATAGACTTATGCAGAAGAGGCTAAACTGAAATAAGAAGTGACCGCTTGCAACGCTATCATCGAAGCTCAATGGAAAAAATCATCGATGGTGATCTAACTGTCGAGGGGAACAACAAAACAATCTCCGACCAAGTCGAGACCATTGCCAAGTTACATGCTCAGGTTGCATAACTCAGCGCGGACAAGACCACTATTGAGTTTGAGAAGGCTGCGGTGACATCATATCATTTGGACCTCCAACATGCTTTTGATCGAAAAATTGAGAAACTGGATGCCACAATCCTAAACTTTTATGTCAACTCCTTGTTGCATCAAGGGAGCCTCAGCTACCTTATCCCGAAGTATCCACACACTTTGGTCCTTGTTTGGGAGGAAATCTTATCCCTCTTTACTGAGAGCGGCGATCTTTATACAGATCAAGAGATACAAGATGCTTATCTCATTAGTGGCTCCAAGAAGGCGGTGCTTGAGGGCCAGGAGATCCTTCGGGTTGAACGAAAGAAAAAGGCTGCTGATGCTACCCTTATGTCTGCTACTGACGTGTTTACCAGGCCTTCTACCTCTGTGGAGGTGTACCATCAAAGCAACTCCACGACCAACACATGAGCTCAGGACTTGACATCGTTCCTCATGTTGTGGATCCCTCAAAAGAAGGCAAAGGTGATGAGATTGAAGTCGTCGTTCATGATCCTTCCTCTGGTGCAGGTAATGCCCATGTTTCTCCCGAATTCGAGAGTCTCCATCTTATGCCACAGAAGCAAGACGAGTTTAACGCTTTCCTTTTTAATATTATAGGTCCATCCACTTTTCCTGTTGACGCGCCAACCACTTCGGCGCTTGTGCCCGCTGCTATTTTCACATCCTCTGAGATTGTATCCATTCCTGCTCCAGCTCTCACATCCACCTCTAGTTCACAGCCGGGGCCAAAGCCCGAGAAAATAACAGCGCACCACAACTTGGACAACCCTTATGCATCTTTGGAAGGTGATATAATTGCTATAGAGGCTACGAAACAAGAGATGCAGACAGAGCGGTCATAGAAGACTTAGCATGATTTGGTTGCCATTAAGAAGGAAAAGGTGGAGGCAGTCAAAGCTTTGAAGAGCTCCCGGAAGTCACGAAAGCGCAAAGGAAAGGGAAGCACTTCTGAAAAGCATTCAGAGGAGGAGGAGGAGATTGCCACCGAAGTGCATCTTGACATTACTGGCAGCAACATCTCTCCTGAAAAGAAGCAGAAGCTACCGACTAGAGGTGGAAAGGGAAGCGATGGCAAGAAGCATTGAGTGGCTGGCATGAGGATGGACTTAATTTCTGCCAACAACAAGCAAGAAGATTGACCTTTTTTGGTTTTCTTCTGAATCATTTTGTTCAAGTGCAGAGTCTGCACTTTGCATCCTTACTGTAGAATTTGTATTTTCTCTTTGTTAGCCATTGTGGTGTGGGTACAGCCCCTACATTTTGATCCTGTATATAGAAAATCATAAGCAATACAATGATATTTTGGCTGTACTTTCATCTGCCTATTCATTTATGTTCTATGTTGTCGTTCTTATTTAATTTCATACTGTGCTAGTTATGCAATTGTAACCAAAGTTCTTCATTCGAAGCAACATAACTTAGAGATTAACGGCACTTAGAGTACTTTTGTTTAGAAACTCACAAAACTTCAAAAAAAATTCTAAAACTTATAAATTTTTGTTTAGAATTTTTGTTCGGAAGTTGATAAAACTTAGAGATAAAACCTGTGAACTTGTTGTTTTGAGTGACAGAACTTGTGAACTTGTTGTATTTGTTTGGTACTTTCTCAACACAGGTGTATGCCCCTCATTTCATAGGACTGTTCGCTTCAAACCATTTTCAAGTTGTCGATAACTTATGGTTTAACTAATCCATAATAAAAATTTGACTAAGTTAGAACTCTACTCTTTTTTTGGAGATATTGTGATTTTAGAGTGTAATCTCATCATTTGTTTTGCGACATTCAGGTGAATATGCAATTTGCACATGGGTACATGCCATAGATCATTGAGTAACCCCTTGTAGCGCTAATTTTGTTTGGGTTGCGCTCATTATTCCTGACTATATATGTGTGGTTTCTCACGCTCCTTAGCGTTGCCTATCTTCGGGCAGTGCGAGGAGTTAGAATTTTGGTGTGTGGCTCATCAGATGCACGACTTTTGTTTTTCCTCGGTGTTGCCTATCTTCAGGCAGCACGAGGAGTTGTCATTTTGGTGCTCCTCGGGTTTTCCTATCTTCGAAAAACATAAGGAGTTGTTATTTTGAGGCTCTTCGATGTTGCCTATCTTCGGGCAAAGCGAGGAGTTTTAGTTTTAGTTATAGTGCTCATGGTGTTGCCTCTTCGGGCTACACGAGGAGTTTTTGATTTTGTTGCTCCACGATATTGCCTATCTTCGGGCAACACAAGGAGCTTTGATTTTCCTTGATGTTGCCTATCCTCGACAACACGAGGAATTTTGATTTTTCTTGGTGTTGCCTATCTTCGAGAAAAACGAGGAATTTTTTATTTTAAGGCTCCACGATGTTGCCTACCTTTTGGCAACATGAGGAGTTTTGATTTTGGTGCTCCCCAATGTTTCCTATCTTGGGGCAACAGGTGAGTTTTTGATTTTGGTGCTCCTTTATGCTGTCTAACTTCGAGCAACATAAGGAGTTTTTTATCTTGGGTCTACTCGATGTTGCCTATCTTTGGGCAACATGAGGAGTTTTTGATTTTGGTGCTCCTTGATGTTGCCTATCAACATAAGGAGTTTTTGATTTTGGTGCTCCTCAATGTTGCCTATCTTCGGGAAACAAGAGGAGTTTTTATTTCGGTGCTCCTCGATGTTTACCATTTTCAGGCCGCACGAGAAGTTTTTTATTTTGGAGCTCCTCGATGTTGCTTATCTTCGAGCAACATGAGGATTTTTATTTTTTCTTTGCCCTCTCGATGCTGTCGGAGCAGTTAATTGTCAGAGGACTAAGATTGGGCTTTACTGATCCAATGGTTTGAGTCGATTTGCTTTCGTTGACTCGATGGGTAATTATATGAACACGGTTTGGTTAGTTCAAGAAGCAAACATTATTAAGGAAAGCATGGAAGATTCTTTGCCTATTTACAATGCCATCGGCATTTCCAAGATGGCTTATTTTCTGAAGAAATAGAGAATACATATAATAGTTTTTTAGATGAAATAACGGCGAAGCGATTCGCTATTCTAGGCTTTGGGAACTAAGACCCTGTCGACGGTTGTCAGCTAAAAAGTCCCATTGCTGAGCTTTTGATTAACGACATACGGTCCTTCCAAGTTTGGTCCGATGGCTCTCGGCACAGGGTAAACTCTCTTGAGCACAAGATCTCCAACTTTGAAGCTCTAACTATGAACTTTGGAGTTAAAGTACCATGCAACCCTTTTTTAGTGGGCAGCCATTCTCAACTCTACTTCTTCTCTTTTTTCATCAACCATGTTTAGCGATTTGAGTAGGAGTTGTTCGTTTTGTGCTTAATTGAAATTCTACCTCCGATGCAGGGGACTTCAAATTCAACAGGAACCGTTGCTTCTAAACCATAAGCTAATGCGAACGGAGTGTGTCTAGTTGCCGCTTTGTGTGTTGTCCTGTATGCCTATAGTGCGAGGGAAGTTCGTCAATCTAATTTCCTTTTGCTTTTGTTAATTGCTCCTTGATGGTGGATTTGAGAACTTCTTTATTGCTTCCACTTGCCTGTTTGCTTGCGGATGAGCCACTATGGAAAAAAAATTTCGATTTTTTGAACTCAGCACTTTCAAATTGGGTTCCATTGTCAGTGATGATTTTTTGCGGTACACCATACCTACAAATGATGTATTCAGTGACAAAGTTAATAACTTTCTTTGCGGTTATGGTGGACATCGGTTCTACTTCGGCCCATTTTGTGAAACGATCTACGGCATATTTGGCTCCTTCTTTAGCTATTGGAAGGACACCCATCAGATCGATCCTCCATATCGCAAATCGCCATGGGCTGACCATTTGCGTCAGTTCTGTTGAAGAATTCTCTTAATTTGATGAATCTTTAAAGTGATCGCATCTTTTGGCGTGATCTACAACATCACGATTTATTCTTGGCCATAAGTATCCTTATTAAAGGACTTTCTTCAGCAGCATCCGCCCCCCTAGTGTGGTCTCCGCATTCTCCTTCATGTATCTCCTTTAGGATTGGTCGTGCTTCATTATCGGTCACACACCTAAGAAGAGGGATCGAGAATCCCTGTAGATTGAGTATCCCATCCTGTATCATGAATCTTGGCTCCTTGCGGAGGAGCTTCTTCCATTGATTTCAGTCTATTGGTAGGATTCCTGGAAGTAGGTAGTCCATTATCGGTGACATCCATGTATCTGGCTTGACGGTGGTCTCTTGAATCCAGTCCACATCCATTTGATCTATGCTTGGGTTGGTTAGCATTTCAACCGAAACTAATCCCAATGACTTAGCTAAATAGTCTACCTTGGTGTTTTGCTCTCGTGGGATGTGAGTTGTGGCGTAGTGCTCGACGTCACTTAGCGGTTCCTGCACTGTGGACAAGTATGGGGCAAGATTCTCACCACGCGCCTGATACTCCCCTTCTACTTGATAGACGACCAATTGTGATTATCTGTATATGTGAATAGATTTTATCTTGAGCTCCTTTACAACTTTCAGTCCAATGATCACTGCTTCATATTCTGCTTCGTCATTTGTGGCGGGGAATTCCAAATGCAAAGCGTAGCTAATGGCTCACCCCTCGGGGGTTTCAAATACTACTCCTGCTCTTGAGCATATGTTTTTGGATGCGTCGTCGAATAAGAGCTTCCATTGCATGTCTGTATCCAACTGAACTTCCTCCTCATCATTCCGGATAGTAAATTCGATGATAAACTCGACCAAGGCTTGCCCATTGATGGATTTCCTTGGGTGTTATGTGATATCATATTGACTTAACTCTATATTCCATTTAAGTAGTCCTTCGGAAGTTTCCAGCCGTTATATGACTTGCTCTAGGGGCTGGTCCGTCAAAACTCTAATAAGATGAGCCTGAAAGTGCGATCGTAATTTTTGAGATGTGGTCAAGAGGAAATACGCTAGCTTTTCTAGCTTTGGGTAATTCTTCTCAGCTCCATTCAATCGTTTGCTAATGTAGTACATAGGTCTCTAGATTCACGCTTCTTCCCACAAGAGAGCTACACTTAGCGCGTGTGGGGAAACCTCTAAATAGATGAATATGTCTTCTCCATCTATGGTTTTGATAAGATCATAGGAGTTTCCATGTATTGTAGCAATTCCTTTAAATCCGTTTGACAAGCTTTACTCCATTCATATTTTTTCTTCCCTTTCTTCAGTGCATCGAAGAACAATGTGCACTTGTCTATAGCTTTAGAGATGAACCGACTCGATGCTGCAACCTTTCCATTCAAGCTTTGAAGTTCTCTCTTATTTTTAAGGGCTTGGACTTTTCTCTGGATTTGTTTCAACGTCCCGGGCACTTACTACAAATCCTAGGAATTTCCTAGAGGCTACTCTGAAGTGAAATTTAAGAGGGTTAAGCTTCATTCCGTATTTGTGGAGTATTTCGAACATTTCAACGCGATTACCTGGATGGTTAGTAGCTACTCGGGATTCGACTAACATATCGTCCACGTAAACTTCCATATCTTTCCAATCTGGTGTTTGAACATAGTATTCACTAGCCTTTGGTACTATATTTTTCAAACCGAATGGCATTACTCGATAGCAGTACAGTCCTAAATCGATGATGAAGCTGGTGTTCTCTTGGTCTGTTCATGCAACATGATCTGGTTATAGCCTGAGTGTGCATCATAAATGACAGTAGTTCATGTTCTGCCATTCCATCCACCAATTAATCAATCCTTAGGAGCGAAAAGCTATCCTTTAGACAGGCTTTGTTGAGATCCGAGAAATCAATACAAGTTTGCCATTTTCCATTGGACTTCTTGACCAGGACTGGGTTCGATACCCATTCGGGGTAGGTTGCATATCGAATGAAGCCATTAGCGATCAGTTTATCTACTTCCTCTCTCTATGCCTTGGACCATTCAGGGCCTAAGATGCTCCTTTTTTTCTTTACCGGTGTGAATTGGGGGTCAATTTGAGAGTGTGGCAGGCAATTTCAGGTGATAACCCATGCATATCGGAGTGTGTCGAAGAAAGTACAACTAAATTGGTGCAAAGGAACTTGGTTGGTTCCGACGGCATCTTATTTCCAAGGTGCAACCCAATTTTCAGGAACCGTGTTGGGTCATCCATATAGACTGAGACAGAAACCGTCAATTCTGCTGGTGTTGTCCGATCTTACCTTGAACTCTTATTTCTAGGGTCCAAAGTCTTGTCGAACCAGTGATGGTCCCCAAACCAAGGGCAGCTCTGTAGTTGCTATTCGAAGGGTTCATGAATGTGGAGGTTCTTCCCCACATCCTTTTCTCTTTTCCTTTCTTCTCGACTCGCTCAATTTTGCAATGTAGCATTCCCGAGCAACGCTTTGGTCTCCTTTCATAATTCCGACTCCGTGTTCCGTAGGGAACTTCATTGTAAGGCACCATTGGACCAGTGCTATTCTGAAGTCGGCTAATGCGGGCCGTCCCAAGAAGGTGTTGTATGCCACAATCACAAAAGTCTAAATGAGGTTGATCCTTCACCCACCCTCTCCGAGCTCCACGGGTAGGTCAATTGTTCCCATCTATTGCATGGGTTCACTAGTAAACCTCTAAATTTTTGTTTGGCACACGGACACATCTTTCGTGCCAATCTTCATTTGATCAAAAGTGCATTTATAGAGAATGTTAACGAAGCTGCCGCTGTCAAGCAACACCTGCTGAACTGCAATAGGCCCAATTCCTACCATCACCACCATCGGATTAAGATTTGGAGCTTTGATCCCTTTGGTTTCCCGATTTTGAAAAATAATATAATCATTCAAGATCCTTTGCATTATACCTAGAGTTTTGTCTTCTATAGACAAACATGATTCCTTCGGAGCGTGCTTCAACTAACTTGCTATCGCTCCATCCCCCCTCCCCCCAACTTCTTTGTGGGGGATGTGGTCCTCCAGATATTGTTCCAATGATGAGTCTCTGGTCAGTTCATTTTGACCCTTCTTCGCTAGTTCTTGCTTGATTCCTTCATTCTCTTAGGTGTTGAGGAGTTGCAGATTGATCGGGTTTTTGTGGTTGTCTTACGTATTGCTGGAGTTTGTTGTTCTGGATCAGATCCTTAATGAGATTCTTTAGGTGGCGGAATTCTTCCGTATTGTGCTCGCGTGTCTTATGGAAGCGGCGGAACTTCCCTGAGCGTTTCTGCTACTCGGTCGTCTCCTTTCTGGGTGGCTTTTTACATTCCTTAGTTCCTTGAATTATGAGAAAAATGTTTTCCGGTGTGTCGCATAGGGGAGTGTAGCATTCAGGCCAAAACCCTTTGAGCTTTTTATTATTGCCATTACCATTCTTTTTATTAGAGTTTTGGCTGTTTCTTTTTGAATTCCCGTTTTTCCCTATGGTTCCTTTTGCAATTCAATAATTGTGCACATTTTGATTCACTGATTTTCTTGGCATTTGTTAGTTGCATACTAGTAGATCCCTTCCAATTCCTGTGCTTCCTCCAACCTTAGGTACTGACTTGCTTTACAATTGAAATCTTTCCTGGTGGTAGATTGCTTCATTTGAATCCACTTTTCTAATTCAGTTTCCGGGTGAATGGAACGAACTAATGCCATAAAAACCATGTCTTCATTGGGGTTACTTACTTCCGTCACCGCGATTTTGAACTTGTTCATGAATGACTTCAGTGACTCGTTACGCCCTTGGAACAAGACGGATAGGGACATGGCATCATTTGGCTATGCAGTATGAAGTCTAAACTGATCAAGGAACCTTGTCGCTAAGAGATAGATCTTAGTGGAAGCCTAGTGAACCACATTAGGGCAACCCTTTTAAGGAAGATATGGAAGCATCTACATCGAATAGCTTCAGAGGCATTCACTTCATTGATATACTAACTGTATTTGTACGAGTGAGGCTTCGGGTCCTTCATGCCGTCATAAGACAGAATAGTTGGCATTACGAACTTTTTTGGATATCTCTCGTTCAGGATTTCGTCAGTAAAGGGAGTTTGACTTGGCGCAGATCCCCACTCATTATCTCTTATATCTTTACTTTCCGCCATCAATCATTTAACCATGTCCGCAATGTATGCCTCTGAGGTCTGGTAGTCCCGAGGACGGCGATCAGGAACTGTGCCAAGTGTTTGACTTTGCAAACTATCTTAGTGACTGGGCTGAGGCCTAGCCTCTCCTGCTTTTGGGAGAGCCACTCGTACAGGGTCCAGTTGGCTTGCGGCTGGTCTCACTGGAGCAGTTTGTGTATTTCTTGCATTATCAAATGCACTGGCGTCTTCTTCCAATTTGTCCTCTGGCTCTCCGTCCTTTGAATTGGAAAGATCTATAGCTGTGTTTTCTATGGGGGTCTTTTCTCCTGACACAAATTCAAAATAGGTTGCCTTATGGCATATAGAGTACTTGTATTTCCGTCTACGTTAAGTCATGTTGTCACCCTTTTTTGTGGTTGTTTACCATTTCTTCTACATAGAATAGAAATGGATGAATTCTCTTGTTCAATAGTAGCTACGGGTTCGGGCATAGCCTTTGGAGCGGGATTTGACTGTAGGGTTAGAAGATCGTTAAGCTTATTCATTAGAGATTTTTGGTTACTCCCCATTTTTTGGTTGATCTCATCAACCATTTTATTTAACTCATCTGGTAACAACTTCATGCTAACTGGAGGAGGCAGGCACCTGATTTCCTAATTTAGCACCATTCACTTCGGTTTGTTGGGGGTTAACATCTTCTCCAGTTACTACTGCCCCTATAGACTTTCCAAAGGCAGTTCTTCTTCTTCCAGGAGCCATTGTTTCTAAGACAGTGATTTCTTCAAGCAAAGACTAGGGATCTAACTTCTAGACCTATGGTATCCAAAGTAGATAACTAGATCTGGATCATGAGTTGGAGTTCTTAATGAAAGCACCAAAATATTGACCCAGCAAAATGGAACAACATCCTGGTTAGAATTTGAAAGCACCAGCCCTATTCTGACAGAGCAATATCGTAGATAGAAGATATAAGAAAAGAAGAGTAAAAGAAAGTAGAGAGACAATTTTTATAGTGGTTCGGCTGTTAGTGAAGTCTACGTCCACTTTATATTTTTATTATAGACTGATTGCCGTTACAATAGATGTTTGATTACAAGGCTTTCATTGTTTTCTAGCAAGATTGAATCTACAGAGTTGGAATCCACTGGAGAATCACAGTGTATTCCTTTAGAGATTGTTGTGAAGGAGGTAGAGTGAAGAATAGTTCTAGCAGAGCTTCAGCAACCAGTCCAGAGAAGATCCTCTTTGTGTTGCAGGTGGGAAGATATTTATAGAGGTCGAAGAGCTTTTGGGCCAGGCCTATCTTCATCAGTTCACAGGTAGTTTACAGGCGACCTAAGGGGCCTTTGGCTTGCAAAACGAGCCAAAACCATGGGTCGCTGGCGACTCATGGCCTATGGGTCGTTGGCGACTCATGGCCTATGGGTCGCTGGCGATCCATAGACTTGGTTCATTTTGCAGACCAAGTTTTGCCTCTTTTTGATAGTGTTCCATATCTAGTTCATTTGATGGCTTGAGCAGAGGCATGCGTCGCCAATGAGCTAAGCACTTAGGGTTTTTCTAGACTCTGGACTTGGAGATGTCCCCATAGCCTTTTATTGTTGCTCTTACATTTTGATGGAAATTCACTAGCTGTTTACGTTCACCAACTGATTGGACTAAAGGAATGTTGATCACTCGTCTTCGTTGATTCCAGTCGTTGCCTTAGTCATATAGCTTGACTCGTGTCGATCCATTATCTTAGCTTTCTGGTTAAGTCCTAAACCATCCTATCTATAGAAGGTTGTTCTCTTTTCTATTAGTTTTTATTGGGTGGAAAACCTGGATACAGTATCAATCATTTAGTTCCTTCAAAAATAAAGATATAAAATAGTATATAAATTTATTCCCTTAGAACTCTTCTTAAAAGTACCAAGAACCCATATATATTCATTGAGCGCTATTCATCGAATTTTGGAACTTATCTACTTTCATAAAAAGGCTCTCTTCACAAAATCGTAGTTTTCAAATAATAAACCCAAATTTATTTAAAATGCTAGAATAAAAGTAATTGTTTACTCCTGTAGCTTTCAAAAATCTCAAAATCAAATGTTTCCACCCAGAAAATTTAATCAAAACTAAACTTTTGATAAACCATATTTTTGACACTTGTAGATTTCAAAATCTAAAAAGCGATTAACACAAAAGTTATTCTTTACAGAACTACCTTATAAACCAAAATCTGAACGTAGAATCAAAGGCCGTAGTTATGCTAACATATAACTTCAATTCAAAACTCAAAATTCTACCTAAAATTTTAAATTCTTCTCAAATCCAATTTCCAGTATAACAACCAAATTAGACCAAATCGCCCTTCACCAAAAATGTTTACTTTCAAATCCATTATGTGAAATGTCAAAAATTTATAAAACTTAATCTTCTGGTAGAAACCTATGTATACATGGTTTCCTTACCCTAATTCAAAATTCCCAACATCTTTTTGTCAAAACTTAATTCTTTTACAAAAAACTTCATGTTAACCCGCCTTTAGTCAAGGCCATGAACAGGCGGATTCAATCCAACCAACTTCATTATTATCGAGGCTGGAATAGGAAGGATTCAGTTTAAAAGAATGAAGTTCACTTGGATATGTCATTTGGTCAAGAAATGGGGGGTTGCATGACTCGATCTACAAGATAAGCTCCGTTCGGCACACCTCCCCTCGTTCGGCATACCTCCCCTCGATCGGCACGCCTCCCCTCGATCGGCACGCCTCCCCTCGATCGGCACGCCTCCCCTCGATCGGCACGCCTCCCCTCGTTCGGCAGACCTCTAGTCGATCGGCACACCTCCCCTCGTTCGGCACACCTCCCCTCGTTCGGCGCATCTCCCCTCGCTCGACATGAAGCCTCGCTCCGCATTGGATGTCGCTCGGCATTGGAAGTCGCTCGACATTGAACGTCGCTCGACATGGGAAGTCGCTCGACATTGAACGTCGCCCGGTATCGCACCTCGCTCGGTGTCGCACCTCGCTAGGCGTCGTACCTTGCTCGGCATCGTACCTCATTCGGCATACCAACTGCTCAAGGTCGGTCGGCATAATGAAGTACGGTTCGGTTATGGCCTTGTTGGGCCCACACTGCTCAAGAGGCCCAACAACCTAGTTTTGCCTATAAATACAACACGTGGGTCTCCAGATGGGGGATCTTCTTCTCTCCGCTTTCTAACTTTCTATTCTCTAAGGCTAAAGGTTACTCTACTAGTTTGTAACTGTAATTGATTCAAACAACAATAAAATGGAAACTTCTAGAGTGGATGTAGGCCGGTGTTAGTCGAACCACTATAAATTCTGTGTTCTTTACTGCTTTCATTTTAATTTCAACTAATCTTCATATTATTACTCTCTACATATATTCTATCTGTTATCTGTGACCGTTAGTTGGTGCTTTCATTTGCATTTGGGTGTTAGTTACCAATTTTGGCACTAAAATTTGGTGCTTTCTCTGAGAACTCAAGCACTCGGGAATTTTGGAGCTAGGAACTTGGATTCTAGGAAATGATGGCTAGACCATCAGCAAGGAAGCAAGTGATAGGAAGGAGTAATCAGGTGGGAAGTCAAGAGGCTTCCTCTGGAGCTGGAGAAGGCCAAGCATCCATCTACATCACTAGAGATGAGATGGAAGTGATGTTGAAAAGACAAGAGGAGATGATGCAGGCTCTTCTCAAACAATTTGCATAAGCAGGAAATACAGGAGCTCAGATCCGTGGAGCTGGATTAGAAGCGCTCAACCAGCAAGTAGAGGGAATGACTTAGGAGGAGGAAGCCCTCAATCAACAGACGGCTAACAATCTAGATGGACCTAGACTCGAGGGCACACCACTAGGAAATGTTGGACCAATCCATGGAGGGATACCAGATGACGCTGTGTAACCCAACACCAACAGGAGTGCAGGAGTAGGAGATGAGGAGTATGTGCCTGAATTTCCTCATGTGCTCGGGGGGCAGACCAAAGGAAACAGACAAGGATTACAGCTTGGCGACAACGACAGACTGGCGGCGATGGTTAAACAAGCTATGAGAGGTGGATTGGTAAACAAAGACTTGGAGGATGTGAATAGGAGTCCCTTTACTCCTACTATCAGGCGAGTTAGGAACCCACCGGATTTTAAGCTACCATCGTTGGAAATGTAAAATGGGAGGAAGATCCTACAGTTCATCTGACAAAGTATATGAGGCATATGGAAGTGCTGGGGGCATTAGAGGAAGTCATGGCCCGATGCTTCCCATTATATCTGACAGACATAACACCACTATGGTTTAGATAATTGGAGAGCAGTTCCATTGGGACATGGACCAAGTTGACCAAGAAGTTTATGAGACAGTTCAGATTTCACATTTCGAGACCTAAGAATGTGATGATGGCAGCGCTAAAGCAGAGGACTGGGTAATCTTTGAGAAGCTTCCTGACGCGATTCAATGCAGCGGCAGCATCAGTGGATTGGCCAGATCAATCCACGGTCTTAATGGCAGCTGTATCTGGCATAGCTAATGGAACAACGTTCAAAAATTCATTGATAATGGATCCAATAATGGATCTAGGGGAGTTTTATCATGAAGCCGAATGATTTCTACGGTTAGAGGATACAAATGCTGAGAGAGAGAAAGGAGAATGGGATGATGTTTATGCAGTCAAGGGTGAAAATCCTTCTAAAAAAGATTTAGGGACTGATAAAAGGAGACGGAAGGCCAGGGATAACGACGATGGAACAATGCGACCACGAAAGGAACCGAGGTTCACCTCTTATTCAGAGTCGAACGAGACTTTGAAACGAATTTACCAATACACTAGAGGGAAGATTCCCTATCGAAGGCCAATGAGAAGGGATCCAACCAGCAATGAAAGAAGATCATACAAATAATGTTTGTTCCATGAACTGAATGGTCATAGCACAAATGATTGTTGGCACTTGAAGGATGAAGTTAAGGGGCATATCCGGAATGGTCTGCTATCCCAATATGTGAGAAAGAGGGCCACGACGGTGGAAAAAAGAACGACCATCACCTGTACCTACTGGGGACGGCTCAGGATCAAGGCATCAGCTTATTATCAACTGATTGAAATAATGACAAATAAGTAGCAAACTCCACACCAATGTGATTAAGTCATTTACATGTACAGGACCGCAAACGATCCTCAGGCATGCTCTGATACGACTATAAATCGCATCAATGTAGGTGTTTGCACTTCGACGTCCCTGTTTTGCTTTTATTTTCCATTTCTCATGTTTGGACTTGATTTTGTTTGAATTTTCAGTTAAAAGACTTCTTACGGATGAAAGTATGCCATTTGTGATTCCATAACGGCTAAACCACTTACTTATGTAAGGGATCGTGAACGGTCCTCAGGCATGCTCTGAGATGGCGATAAAACACCATAACAGACAAGTCATAAATTCACTCGAACGTGAAATATGGCATTAATAATACTAAGTCCACCCCGAGCACACACAACTCGCCTCGAACGGCACTCGATCGTGAACGATCACAACTCGCCGCGAACAGCACCCGATCGGAATGGTCCCAACTCGCCTCGAACGGCTCCCGATCACGAACGATCACAAATAGCCTAGAACGGCACCCGACCGCGAATGGTCCCAACTCGCCTCGAACGACACCCGATCGCGAATGATCACAAATCACCTTGAACGGCACCCGACTGCGAACGGTTCCAACTTGCCTCGAACCGCACCCGATCGTCAATGATCACAAAATGCCTTGAACGGCACCCGATCGCGAATGATCATCATTCGACGAGAATGGCACCGGACCTCGAACGGTCACATACTACCCTGAATGACATACGATCGCAAACGATCATCATTCACGGTCAGATAAGAATATCAATTTCTTTGCAGGTTATTAACAGGATACGAACATCCAGCTTATTGAGCTACAAAACACACCTTCCAATAGCATGGCATGTTTTGGGGGCAAAGTGTTAACCCGCCTTTAGTTACGACCATGAACATGCGGATTCAACCCAATCAACTTCATGATTATTGAGGCTGGAATAGGATGGATTTGGTTTAAAAGAATAAAGTTCACTTGGATATGTCATTTGGTCAAGAAATGAGGGGTTTGCATGGCTCGGTCTGGAAGAAAAGCTCCATTCGGCACACCTCCCCTCGTTCGGCATACCCCTCCTCGTTCGGCACACCTCCCCTTGATCGGTAGACCTCCACTCGTTCGGCACACCTCCCCTCGATCGGCAGACCTCCCCTCGTTCGGCACACCTCCCCTCATTCGGCACACCTCCCCTCGCTCGGCATGAAGGCTCGCTCGGCATTTGATGTTGCTTGACATTGAACATCGCTCGGCATCGAACCTCGCCCGGCATCGCACCTCGCTCGACGTCGTACCTCGCTCGGCATCGTACCATGTTCGGCATACCAACTGCTCAGGGTCGGTCGGCATAGTGAAGTAGGGTTCGGCTATGGCCTTGGTGGGCCCAAACTACTCAGGAAGCCCAACAACCTGGTCTTGCCTATAAATACAGCATGTGGGTCTCCAGATGGGGGATCTTCATCTCTCCGCTCTCTAACTTTCTATTTTCTAAGGCTAAAGGTTACTCTATCAGTTTGTAACGGTAATTGATTCAAACGATAATAAAAAGAAAACTTCTAGATTGGACGTAGGCCGGAGTTAGCCGAACCACTATAAAATCTGTGTTTTTTACTTCTTTCATTTTAATTTCGACCGATCTTCATATTATTACTCTCTACATATATTCTATCTGTTATCTTTGACCGTTAGTTGGTGATTTCATTTACATTTGAGTGTTAATGACCAATTTTGGCACTAACATTTCAAAATGCTTTCTTAAGTTAATTACACTTCATCATAGATAAGTCTTATTTTAAATGAGTTTCCCAAGTTACCTTATTTCAAGTAAATTTTTAAATAACCATAATATTTTCTTGTAATTCAATAAAAAAATTATTCCTAATATTCCCAAAATATTCTTTTAATTTCAAAAATTTAAATTTTCACAAATCAAATTTATACAACTCTTTAATAGAAAACCTCTATCAGTGCATAATATAAGTAAGATAATTGCTTTCTACTTAGAAATTTTCTTCCATCTTTCATCATGCAAAACTCATATTATTTACCTTTTCATATTTCCAAATTATTTACACTTGTAAAAATTCATTCTACCATAAATAAATTTAGTCGTCACCTAAGGAAACCTTTGTTAATAAATGAAAAAATATAATACATAATTTATATAAAAGTTCTTTTTAATCTCTTGACTTCAAACATCACAAAATTAATTTTACTTACTTTATAAAATAATTACTTTTATGATCTTAACGATCACTAGTATATTTACTACATTCTCTTGAAATTTCCCTTCACAAAGTATTTATTATTCACCAAGACAAATTTTCAAAATCAACATTTTCTCAAGATATATGAATTTCACGTTCATTTCAAAAATTAATTTAGGTTGAAAACTTATTTATATGCACTTTTGATATCTCAACAATATATTACATGCATATCTATAACATCCATATATGTCATAACAAAATCATACATCATGCCATATATATAATTCACATTTATCACACATGAAATATTATTCAATTCACAAATATTTAAAAAAATATAATGATGTCACACTGCCATAGAATTTTGAGGACTCACTTTGCCGATTGGTTTCAGTTTTGACCATGTAATCAACACTACTTCGTCATTGATTTCAGTTGTGCATTAATGCTCGAAAGCTGCAATCGTAGTTTACAATATTTAAATTTATTAATTATCTTTATTATTCTTAAAGAAATTCATTACTTTGCTAAAATAATGTTAGTCCGTGAGATGATGGTTTTGATGACAAGAACCTTAGAATAGATTATAAAATATAAATACTAACATTATAAGTTTAGATATATATGTATATGCAGGATTTAACCATGCAGGTACTAAGAATGAAGACTGTAAAGTATAGAGATTCAAGATATCAAGATAAAATATCAAGATAGAAGACTCATGAGTATCGAGACTATAAGGAGTTTAAGATTTCAAGGATAAGTATTTTTTATTATTATTAGGAATTTTTGTTAAAACTCATAGAAAAGCATTGGCATCTTAAAATCCAATTTATTCATGGAATGGAATCCACTTCGAGCCCGTTAAAGGGATGGAACCCTAAGTAGGATGGAACCTACGAAAAATCTAGTGGAACATTGTTTTGTATCCGCAAACTTTTATTCAAAATGATTTTTCAAAATTATATCATGTTTTCAAAATGTTTTCAAAATTTTCCTTTTAAAAGATTCAAAACCCTCGATCCTGATTTTAAATAATTTTAGCCTCAAAAACATCTTTATTTTCAAAGTCAAATTACTCATGATTTTAAACTATCTTTTTAGAATAATATATTTAACTTTTAAATATTTATACTTAGATTTAAATATAAAATTATAGTTAAAATATATATATATATATATATATATATATATATATTATTCTTTATATTTACTTATTAATTTTAACCGTAGTCAAGTATATTTATAAAGTTTAAAATAGTTTTTATATAAGATAAAGGTAATTTTCAAAGAAAATCAAAAATACCAAAAAATCCTTTGGGATGTCGACATGCCTAGCATGACCATGTCGACATGGTGACAGTTTGATTCAAAAATTCAAATTTCAAAATAAGTGTCTATTCGCCATAACTCTTCATGAATGGTCATGGTTGTTGTTCTTCTATAAAAGGGGTCAGTTTTAATGAATTTTTAATCATAATTTTCTGGTTTTCACACCTCTTCTTCTTCCTCATTTCTTAATACATATTCTTATCATTACTCTGCCGAAATCAACATTGAATCATACTCGATTACTTCTAGTTTGATTTTTTATCACTATCTCTACAAGATTCTCAGTGCTATTCAGAGTTATAGATTTCTTTGTAATCTATTAAGTGAGAAAAGGTGTGATTGTAGCCTTGGAAATCAATCAAAAGGGAAAAGGTGTGATTGTAGCCTTGGTAAGTCAATTGGGTAAACTTGTGGCCCGGAAATCAAGTATCTCTACCCAGAGGATCGAAATTCTGGAGGGTGTACCTCGTAGCCTTGAAACCGAGGGTGTAATTGTACAATTGCTTTTGAAAGGAAATTCGTACTTGTGTTGCGGGACTGGACGTAGGGTAACTCCGAACCTATATAAAATCTGGTGTGTTCTTTCCTTTACTGCTTTTATTTTATTTCTGCATTTGTGATTGTTTCTGTGATCATATCCGTGTCTGTATATTGCATACTTTTGTGTCTAAATTAACATAAATTAAAAAGATTTAGTAATTCTTTATTAACACTATTCACCCACCCCCTCTCCCCTCTAGTGTTAATCTTAGCCTTAAGATCCGTAATCCGCATTTCTCATAAATAATACATATATATTTCATATCAAAACTTTTACTAAAACATCATTTCAAGATAATACTTTAGTTTATCGAATAATAATATGTACTTTCATAATAAAATGGTCTACATCATCTCCCAAAACATCACATGACTTTTTATCAAGATATAGCTCAACATACTTCTTTAAATAATGGTTTACTTTTCAAACACTTTTCCTAAAATGTTATACTTCTTCCAAATAGTAGTTCAACATTTAATAAAATATTATACTTATCACAAAATATCTCCCTAGCATTATCCTTTTCAAAAAGTATATATAACAATCCTCGAAGTATAATTTTTCAAAACATTGTTTTTAGTATTATTCAAAATATTTTTGTTCCCTTCAAAACATTGTATACCTTTTTGAAACAGCGAGTCCGAATGTCTAGTCCCATTAAAACTAGCCTCTAATACTGTGCATAACAACCACAAGCTGGTCACTTCATCTCTTAACCTGAAATGTCTTGGACTGATCCAAGTATAATATATATTCAGACTATGTCTAAAACATTGATGTCAATATATCATAGAAACTAGCATGGTATATTAAATATTACAAAATGGCATATTAATATATCTACTAACAACATATCTTAAAACAATGCGTAACTATCGTCACCCATGTAATGGTAAAGTCTGACCATACATAGTGTAGTAACATAATGGGTGACATATCTACACATCCAACCATCATCTATACATAAGAAATCACGAAGCACCATATGGCATGCACGTGCATCATCCAAGGTTATCTCTTGGATAATCACAAAGTAGACATACTCCAGGTCTGTCATGCTCATAAAAATGAAATAAATTAGCATCCCTATAACCAAACATGCAATAATAATAAATACTAACAAAAAATGGATTATCCCCATTGATAATCTCATAATGAATAGGAGCGGAGATTGACCTCCCATTGGACATAGTCTCAAGTACGGTCACAACTCAACATCATCAAACTCAAAGGGATAACGTAAGTCTATCTATCAAACATCATAACTAGACAAGAGACTAACAACCACTCGCTTACTCTAGGAGCCTACATACATGCCCATCTAGCATTGCTCTTATGGTCTTTAGTTACCTCAATGACCATCATGACTTGGTATTCATCAAGTGCAAGACTACGCTATGCAATAGTCACATCTCTGCAAATGCCTTATGGTAACAGATTGGTAGCCAAATATGATACTAAGGCAATAACACATAACTATAAAACACAAGGTGTTTCACGGACCTGGGATGTGAGCCCATGATCAGGCCGTTGGGATGGATAGCAGCCTAATCTGGCTTAGCCCTCACCAAAATAATACAAGAACAAAAAATGATATACATTCATATATATATATATGTATGTATGTATGTATGTATGTATGTATGTATGTATGTATATGTATGTATGCATGCATGCATGCATGCATGCATGTGTATGCATGCAACCATTGGAACACAACCATGCTCACTACGTGAGTGTTACCTCAAATACATATACACTACCCTAGTATTTCTTATCCTCATTTGAGTGTCATTCACCCACAAGGAATAATCAAGCCCATTCCATCAAGTGTAACATGTTTGTTTACTTAAATCATAAACTACACTCGCTCAGTCCAATAAATAACCGAAGAAATATTACCAAATGTCCAATATAAGTCAGTATACAATTCTGTTTATTCAATATCCTCATCATACAAAGGAGGTAATCGTACAAAGCACACCAGTCATTTAGAAAAGAGATCACATCCCTAGAGAATGTACTTAAATTCCAAAAACCATAGATCATTTAAAAGTTGATAATTATAATTTCTTTGATTTATTTAAATTCAAAGTAAGGATTTCAAACCATATAAATAATTCCCAAAACTCTTCTTTATATTTTTAAAATAATAGAAATCTCTTTTATAATCTAACATTACATATAAAAATTTATCCCATAACTTATATAATTAAATACAATCTTTTAATGAATTTAAAATCCTCTATATCAATTTCGATTCATTTTTTAAACAATAGGATATATTTTAGAAATTTCTTCTATATATTCAATTATCATAAAAAACCCATTAATATTTATTAAAGGTCATTCCATAATTTTTTAAGACTATATAGGATTTTTAAATGAATTTATAGAAACAAAATAAATTTCTATTTATTTAATCGAATAATTCCTTTACTATATTCTTTTCAATTAATAAACTCTGTTTCACAAAACAACTTTGCACTAATAAAACTTCTGATTTCTACTTTCCAAACATATTTTTATTTTTATTTTTCTAAAAAAAAAATCTTTATTGTACACACACATGTATGTACATATATTTTAAAACAAACATGCACCACTGGTCGAGACTGGTACTAGAACTGGTCGAATGGTGGTGGCTAAAGGCCAACCAGTGGGTAGGCGACCAGGAGACGTTCGAGCTCCAACCGCATCGCCTTTCTACCTCTTCGTTGTCGATTCTTTTACATGCTATTCGACTCACATACCTTCAAGTATCAATACAGGCATCCAAATCATACTATAACTACAACTAATTATATAACGATGAAGTGAATGGGTCCAGTGATAGGTGTAAACAATAGAGGAGAACAACAAGCAATACACACAACAAATTCAGGGCACTAGACATTCAATTAGACATAGATTGTGAGTATAATTGCTCACAAGAAGCTAAGTTCCTAATTACTTCACTGCACTTCACTACTCCATCCTCTTTGTCTTCTATATAAAAATTCCAACCAAAGGCAAAATTCATTAAGAGTCCTGATAAGGGATATGCATTAGGGGCAATTATGTAATTGGTTACATACATCTAGCTTGATAACCAGTCTTGTTCAAAATAAAAGGCATTTTATTTCTATTATATACTTGATATAATGTGTTATACTAATTAATTAATCTAATTAAAAGTATATTTAATAGAAAATTCATAAATCATACATTTTATCATAGTAGTTCAATTGTGTTGTAAGCATGAGTAATTTATCATAATGAAAATAAATATACCATTTTAAATGTTCGTAGTCAAGAAGCATCGAGATTGGATATTGATGTATCTTTTAAGACTAGAGTCGTAATGTGTAACGTCCCGCCTTCACGCACAGTTAAAATCGACACACGTGCCAATTCAAACCATACGGAAAGACGGATTGTTATGGGGTAAATAAGAAAAACAGAGAAGAAATAAAATAAAACAGAATCTCACAACGGAAGGATAAAATAAAAATAATCAATATATAGTTCATAAAAATGTTTACAAACATTTGCTTCTTCTTTATACAATAAGTATCAGAGTTCACATACCAATAAATATCAATGCTGCGGAATTAAATGGTGTAGTGGAATAATAGTAGATAATAGTAATACAAATCTTCGTCTTCGTCCTCCAGAGCTAAAACTTCAAATCCTGAAACGCTCGGACTGACCCGAGCAAATTGAAAAGACAAAACACTCGAGTCAGAACTAAAAGATCTTATGTAAGTTAAATCAACAGAATTAAATATGAGTGCGGTAACTCAAGAGATGCTCGGGATTTACATCTCCTAAGGATCCGTTAAACTATTTACTATGTAGTATATTGCGCTATTATAATAGTGTCTAATTGTAAAATAAACTTACTTTTTTCTTAGCATTAAGGGGTAACCCATATAGCCCTTAACACGTAATAGTCCCAGTAGTCCATCCAATATCATAGTCCCTCCTGATCGGGAAGCCACCAGAGGAAACCACACGGGCTATGGGAGAAATCCAAACTCGTACAAGGCGCGATAGGGTAGGTGACACGGCACAACTAGGCAATGCCAGGGTAGATATACCAATTGCTATCCGGGCTGGTGGAAACGCGCAGCGCGCAGCTACCGCCCACCTCGAACAACACCCCCAAATCAAAAATCAAAAGTGGCCACCGAATCAATCCAAAAGTCAGAGTATAATATCGAAGGAGTGCGTCCGATCAGAGGAATGACCTCATTGGCCCGAGAATCGCTCCTGTTTTAACCACCTTATGCCAACTCACGGGAGTTGGGTCCACGTATTTACCTCAAGAAAACGCCGCCGCCATCCTACTTCATTCTAGAATCTCCACCGCGTACACGGTTGTTAAAGTGGTTTTCGGAGTTGGCAGAGAGTATGACAACTTCCGATCCCGGTCTCTTTAACAACCAAATGTTATTATAACACCACGGTCATTTAAAAATAATTATATCTTCAAAACTAGAATATAATATCCATTTCAAAAATCATATAAATACGATATCATTTCCTTTTAAACCCAAATCAATATGATATCATTGTTATTTCAAATATATTTCTTTCCAAAATCATACCACTTTTAAAATTTATAATACCTCGATACCAAATATTTGAAATTTAACTTTCCACATAATACTTCAAAATCCATGGTTTTAAAACCATAACTTTCAAAACCTAAATGGTATGGATATTCAACAGTATATAAAATAAAACGGTTGAATTTAAAATTTCTTTATAAAGTAAATAATTTCCACGCCTTTATAATTTTATTTACTCTATACTCAGTCTAAACCCATAACCTTTAGATTCACTTTCAGTTTGAATAAAAACATTTCGATTTCAATATTTTCAAACTTTGAGTATTTAATAACTTTCAAAACTAAGGTTGGGAATTTCTATTCAACAATTCATTGTCCTATTATTTAGTTTTGAAACGTTTAAATAATAGATCCATAACCATTTAAAATAAAACCCAATTTATTAACACTAAATATTTTCTTCCATTTATTTATACTAGAATTATTCATTTAATTTATCTTGAATAAAAAATCCAGTTATAAATATCATACCTTTAAAATTTCCAAGATTAATATGTTTACACCAACTTGTGGAGTTTAATTTTTAAATAAGCCCAATTCAAAATAAATTTCCAATTAAATTTCCAATCTTAATTGATTTGAACTATTTAAAACTCTATATATACACAATATCTTAAATCTATACTTAATAATAAATATAAATTATCAAACTCCGTTTTTCACCTTATTTATTTCCATTCAACCAATTCATACATAGCTTAAATTCAATAATTTAACAATATATGTATATATAAAATAAGATTTTATATAAGATCAAAATTAATGTTTATTTAACCGCATCCTATCCAAACCATAGAAACCATTTCAAAAATAATTTTATATATATACCACGGTGCCTGTATATAATTTTCTATCCTATGGTCAAGTGATACGGATATTTATCATTTCAATCCGCAATTTTAAAATAAAAATGCGGTTGTATATCATTTCAAACCGCAATCCCGAATGAAATGAAAATGCATAATAACTTGCAGTTTATATAATATGGAACACATCATCCATTCAGCCAATAACAATCATCAACCAATCTTATTTCAATCATCGTCAATTTAAACAAACATCAATAGAGCATATAAAACATATTAGGTATCAACGAACAGTTTATATTCAAAATAAATAAATAAATAACTGTTTAACTAGCAGTTTATATGCAAAATAAATAAATTTTAACTGTCAATTTATATGCAATAATAAAATTAATTAACAGTTAAATTACATAAATGCGATTTTACTGAGATGATGAATAAAATATGCAAAACAGTCATAAATAAATTTCTACTCATATCTTAAATCAATTTAACAAACATAAGATAACTTAGAAATTGTGAGTGGGTTAAAACACTCACCTTTTGAATTTAAATTGAATCTAAATTCAATTTAAACCCAAAAATTTGACAGTCTCCAAATCCATCCAAACCAACGCCAAAATGTCTGGAATTCCGATACATTTCCAGCAAAATAAACTGCGCGTGAATCCGAGCTCGTACGCAAAAGTTATGAAAATTTGAAAATTGGAAAATTCTAGTCCTGTGTCAACTTCGGGTTCGACTTCGGTGCGCCGCCTCAAATCCCAGGTGCTTGCTTCGAGGTTTTGCCAAAATTACCCGGAGCGACCCGAGTCATTTTCTTCCTGACCCGAAGTAAATACAGCGTTTTTGCCTCTGAAACTCAAAGCGTGACTCGAAGTGGCTGCAGATCCGAATTTATTTATTTATTTTTTGAAATTGAAATTAATTTTTGGAATTTGGGAATTAGGTTTTTTTTTGGCCATTGGAATGAGGAGTTGAGAAGGAGATGTACGTATAGAAAAATGAAAATAAGGAGTGGCTAGGGTTTATAACGGGTTATATATAGACAAGGCTGAAAATAATAGATGGATCGGATTGGTATACGCGCTGAATGCTAAAGGGCGCGAAAAGCCCATTTCTACTCTGGAACGAAAATGGGTCAACCCATATATCAAAATATATGTTTAAAAATATTTTAAACATGATGGAAAAAGTTTCACGTCCAAATTCCATCGTATGAAGAAGTTATGCTAAATTCAATTTTTCCAAATTGATTTAGATTGATTTAAATTGTATAAATTTCAAGGCGTTTCAGTCGGTACAATCACATGACAAGTCCGATCGTTATGAAACTTGAAACACTATTATAATTCACTGTTATGGATCCGATGAAACTGGTTTCGTTGGAATCCGAGTCAGTGGCCAAAATGGCTAATTTTATATTAATTAAATATAAAAATTTATTAATAAAATCCAATTTTTTTTTAAAATCTTAAATTTGACAAATTTTATTACCTTTATATGTCTCAATCAAATTACAATGTTTTAAACAATTTAAAGGTCAATTTAAAGTTGATTAACTTCCCATTTCACTGTCAAATTTTCATTTTTATTAAATATAGAAATTATCAAAGTAAGTTTCCAAAAATTTCATTGAATTAAATCTTCATTCTTATTATTCAATCCATTATAGCCAAATGGATGAAATTAACATACATAAATATTTTTCAATTTCAACTAAATTTTCAATTAACGTAAAAATAAATGTTTAATTTTTACTTAATTGTAAAAACTCAATTACCTTAATTCTTTATATTCATATAAATAAACAAATCTTGATTTACAATCTTTTCATTCACCCATAGTCATATTATAAATAGAATTTACATTATCTTCAATTATTAATTACCATAAGTTAAGATCTTAACATTTGTTCTATAAATTTATTTGCCCTGAATTATTTACTGTATTTATCTAATTCCAATTTCATAATCACATTCAATTCATTAATTGGTATTGCATTGACATTTAACTTATTAGCTTATATCAACACTATGGTCATTAATTGCAAATGGATTACCAAATTTAGTCATTACCCTAAATAACTAACGTAAATTAATCTCCATTAATTCCACTGATTTATCTTTCATTCAATTAATTAATGATTCCCTCAATTAGCAATAACGTAACATTTTCTTTATTTGTATTGCAAATAATTCAAAATTCAGTTCCTAATTCTTAATATCCTCTAAATTACAACTTCCAAACATGGTATTAATCATCATTTACGTACCTTAATTATTTTAATTTACATTAACATAATAAATAAATTACCTTTAATGAAATCTATCCCCCAATTTATTGTATGCAATAAATTTTGACCTTACAACAGTTTCAATTAATTATTTATACTTATTGTGATTGAATACCAAAATTTATTTAACACATCAAATAAATGAACAATCTATATTCATTGTCACCTATTTTCTTTTAAATTCAGTTATAAGTTTGTTACTTACCAACCAGGTTATAATAGCACTAATTTTTTTTATTCCACTACTATATATGATATATTTGCATCACATACTTGAATTTTTCAATTTCATCTTAATTCCAATTCACGATAGTATAATTTCTTACTATAAACCCATTTATAATTTGCATACCAATTAATTAGTTTCAACTAAATAGATTGATTCAATTCAACTCTTTTATTAAGTCTATATAAATCATTGGTAAATGTTTATTTCAATTATTCCTTTATTACTTACAAATCTTATTTCATTCATGAATGCCATCATTTATCAATTATTACATAATTTCATTAATTTACATTCAGTTACAACTAAATTAGTACATTGATTTCAATTGTAAATTAAATGCTTACAATTTATAAGCTTTCATTCCAAACAATATTTCAATTTATACCGGACATTGATTTAATTCAATTTACTATTTAATATTATTAATTCATTAACTAAATTCACTACTTACCTTTGTTCTCTTATATGCAACTCTTAGCCTAGTATAACAATTTACATCACTTCAATTTATTCGCATTTTGTTTCAACTGTAAATACTTAGCCTTGTATTCCCATGGTTTCATTTCATTCTCAGCATTTGCTTCATTATTAATTATAAAATCTTTACTTCTTCTAAATTAAATTTACGTAATTCTTATTAAAATGACAAATTTAATTAACGAAAATTACGGGTCGTTACATAATGCGCTCCAAATGTTGGGCTATATATTACTCATGGTTGCTAGAGATACTTAGAGGTTATATACTGGTAGTTATTGGATAACAATGGAACATACGACTCGATAGTTTTCTATTAGTTAATAACTAAGGAAAACAGAAAATATCAATGTGACTATTTTCAAATTTCTCACAACTTGAGAATAATGTGGATCTTCAATATGAAAGCTCTGCTTTATTTATAGTCAAATCATGACAAGGCGTCCATCGAGTGACTATAGGTGAGCCGAGTGGAAGTATTGGATGTGAAACACTATTCAAAAGAGGATTTGTCTCCTCAGTTATATGGAGGTAGTATCGCGGTCAACTCAAAGTTAAATTCTCCAGCCAGATTTTGGTTAATTATAAATGTTATTGTTGAACCAATGACTTTGTTTTTAGACTATAGAGTTGAACATGGATGATATTGGAATTTTGACCACTACGAAATTCCATAAGTCTAAAGTGATATAGTTTGGACGAAGAGAATTAGTGTAAAATAGATGTAACAACCAGGTAATGCTTAATAATGTAAAATTAGTTTTTTATTGAAAGTAATAAGCGATAAATTTTTCCAAAATATCACACGACCTGCTAAGTAACATGTGAACGTTAACATTGGAAAAGTTCGATATTAATCATGGACCAAATTTACACTTGACGAGTCACACAAACGATATGATGAGTTCTCCTTAGACCAAATGATCTAATTAGTTTATAATTGTTATAAATTAATTAGATTAATTAATTTTTATGAAATATTAATTGTATAATTTTGAATAAGATTTGAGGAACAAATATTATTGTATATTTATAATAGTTATATATATATATATATCGATTGATTAAGCCAGCTAGCTTTTCTAATAGATATATATATTGCGATATCAATAAGCAATTAAATTAGATTTAATTGATAATATTTATTTGAGCTTAAAATGAGTTTTAACCTCATGAAAACGGCCTAAAATTTCAACCAAAAAGATGTAGGAGTGGCTAAAAAATAGCTAGGTGTATTTTAGATGGATGGCTCAGATTTTGGGAGAATGGGAAAAAGATTTGATCCACCCTTCTTTCCATTCTTTCCACTATAAAAGAACTCGTAACCCTAATGCATGGGGACTTTTTGGTTGCCAATTTCATCTTCTTTCCAGCCGATCCCATCAACACAAAGATCCATCAAAGCTTATCCTAAATCAATTTCAATCAACAACTTCTGGATAGTCAACGGTCTATATTTCAAAGATTAGCAGTCTACCGAATCGAGAAGAGTTCTAAGGAGGGTTATTCATCATAGCAAGGGGTACTTCAGGGCTTAGTTTTGTTGTGTTTTCTTATTTCATGTAAATTATAATTCATGCATAATATTCTGTTCCTTGTAAGTATATATCATATTTATATTATCGGTTAGTAAGATTCCTATAAGTATGAGTGTTGTCATATATTGAATGGTTATATGTATATATGTATGAATTTTTTATCTATATAAATTAGATGTATATGCTGCCAAAATTATTTATTTTAATTTACATATACTTATTATATTTTTGTATCAATAAGTCATATTACACAAATTTAAGTAACCTATAATTCATTGTATCACCATATCTTATTAGCAATTGACCTAATAATTTATATATGCAAATTTATACTAAACATAATTTTAGGTAACAACAAAATATTTTTTGAATCAAAATAATGGTTATATAACTAATATAAAATAATATATATAATTGAAAAATAATATTTAAATCTTACAAAAAATTTAAATCATCATATTAATGCTTGGCCAAAATTTAAGAATTTTAAACCAATTGAGGTAGTCAAGCTCTGAACAGTGGGGACTAGGGTTTTCTGACCCACCGCCTCTCTTTTTCCTCTTCAACTTCGATTCATCTCTTCATTTCTCCTCCTCCTTTCTTAATTTTTTTCACCCTCAACCTTAGCTTTCCCTATTGTTATTGCTTGTTACCCTCGCCACGCACAATTTCCCTATCGCTCTAGCTTTTGCCCAATCAGATCTTCTTCCACGCTCCAAGATCTTGCATCTCTATTCCGTCTTTAGCCTCATTCTAATTGTTAAAGGTTTGGTCTTTTAGATCGTCAACTTGCCTGCTTTCTCAACCTTTCATATCGCTGTTGGTGATTGATTACAATGGAAGTGGCCTTTTGATCTGGATTGTCGTTTTTTCCAGTCGGGTTTGGTTGCCTCTAATCGACCCTCACCGCAAGTGGCTCTTCTAGAATTTGGATGTGGATGGCTACTGTGTGCCCCTGCTCTGGTCTGCCGCGGTGGATTCCTGGTTGTACATATTCTTCTTGAATTTGTGTAGTGGTTTATGGCATCTTGGTTTTTGTATCTGGCCCTTTGGTTTAATAGGACATCAGACTGGACCTGCTGTTTTTCATGCTTCCGCAATGGTCTTTCCTCGATGATTGCCTTGCAACAGAGGATTTTCTTCAACTGTCAGCTATCATGAAAGATAGTATGGTGTTTGCTTCTCTGTTATGTTCCTCTATGCCTTTTACATTGCTATGCGATTGTGTCTCCTTGGTGTCCTTTCCTCATGTATCTCCTTGTGCAATATCAGTCCTTGCAATGTTCTCTTGGGTAATGCTGTGTCTGTTTGCTGGCACTTGAGGAAACTATGGTCTGATGGAATTTGTTTAGTGGTATGAAATAATGAATTGCTTGCTGAAAGTTCTATCTGTACAGGTTTTGGCTCTCTTTGGCAATGTGTGGCTTAGCGTTTTTCATGAATTGATTTTGTAATATTTTGATCTGCCTTGTGCAACTTGTTATGGTTTGAACTGATTTAGTCTGGCTTGGGCAGCTAGATAATGTTAGTTTGCACCATGCGTGGTGCATTTGTTTGTTTGTAGTTTAGGCTTGTTGCCTAACTCCAGTTCTTTATATAGATAATTAGTAGTTTAGGCAATCGGTCTAACTCCTATTTCTTATATGTATTTATTACTTTTGTTAGTAATGAAAGTGGACGGTCCACTATAAAACCCGGCTGGCCTTACCAAAAAAATCACTATAATAATGGTCGAAATTAATTAAATAATAAAATATAATTTCAACTTAGAAAATTATGAACCAATTTTCTTAACCTTATAATATCTTATTTGAATTTTAGAAAATTTAAAATTTGAAAAATATATTATGAAATAATTTTTAATATTATTTTAATTTTTTGAGCTAATAAATTTATATTAAAAAATTATAATAAAATAAGTTTATGCTATGGATTATATCTGGAAAGTTATAAGATATATATATATATATATACATATATATAATTTAATCTATTATATAATTGATATAATTATATAATACAAATAGATATTTAAATACATACATTTATAAATATTTAAGTTATTACAAATATAATTATAAAAAAAACATATATGTATATATATATATGTGTGTATGTATGTATGTATGTATTAATTTTTTTGCTATAAAATAAACATGTTTAAATAAAAATAAAAACAACTTTGCATAATTATATATATATATATATATATATATATATATATATATATATACACAGATACATTTATCTTAATATATAATCATTCATCTAATTATTATCTAATTTAATATATAAAAATATGTATGTATGTGTATATATTAATATTTCAGACTTATGTAATACATATTATATATATATATGAAAATATTTATATTGTTTTAATACTCATTTAAAATAATATGTTTGTGCACACATATATATATGTATGTATGTATACATATATTTGGACTAATACATAAAAGATGTGCTAGCAAATCTGCTGCAATGCACATCCTAGCATTTATATATGAACATGTTATATCTTGCACGGATTGTTATGTTACACATGCATATACATATACATACATATATATGATACATATGTGTACCATTATGCTTAATTTAAAATATAAATTAAATTAAATTCAATTTATATTTTGAATGAAATAAAGATTTGATCTAAATTAAATTAAGAAATGTTCTAAATAAACTAGACTTCATAGGCTCAGTAAAATACATGTAGGGTAGAAAATTTTAAAATCCACTCGTATCTTCCGCTGCGGGCTGGTCCTGTTTCAACAATGGTATCAAAACCCAATAGTCTATGTGGTCTAATGTAATGACCTATAAGTTAATCACTTTAAATATGAATATTCAATATATTTTAAGTAATTATTAATGGATTTATAACTCAAATAAACCTCTTTTAAATAATAGCTAATGATGACGAAGATATTTTGGAATTTGATTTTAATAAATACTTAGTTTAAAGAAAAATTAAAAATGTGGCTGGAAACCATTTTTCGAATTTTCGACTTTTCATCATCTAAAAGTTGTCAAAAAATGATGTGTACTTTAGAATATATAAACATACATTTATGTATGTAACATATGAAATGGTAAAGTTAAAATAAATAAAATTTTATTTACTTAAGGTAAAAGGATAAGTTGACCTTTCCATTTTATATTTAAAAATAAAAATAAAAAGGAAAAGATATAAAAGGTATTATGACATCACATCGAGAATGATGTGATGGAATAAAATTAGAGGTTACATGGGCATGCCGGTTGCGCGTTCGTGAAGGAAGATATGAGGGTGAGGTGGCACAAACGTGTGAAAGGTTAGGGGATTAAGGGCAAAAGGGTAAATTACTATTTCTATTTTATATAAAACTATTTTTCCTTTTTTTCTAATTTTCATTTCACATTTACATCCTCAATTCAAACTCGTATTTCTTCTTTCCAAAGCTTCACTCTTCACTTTAATGGCTTTCAAAAAAATTCAGAATTAAAAATCTTATCTTTTCCATTTAAATCCTTAAAAACCTTATGTAAAACCCTTCTCTTCCTTTATACACCTCCTCTTATCCAAAAGCTAGCCAAACCCCCTCCCCTAAGCCCAACGCCAAGCCCACACCACCCAAGGCTGAACCATATAGTCCCTTTAGGCATCGAAAAATCCGTATTTTGCAAAGTAAAACCAAGGTCTAGTGTTGGTTTAGAGCTTGGTAATAGTTTAGGTTGTTTTCGTGTTAGTTTTGTGAGTAAAAATCGCACCTTTGAAACCAAATCTCTTAACTTTTTGTTGTTAATAGTTGTGTTGGTTGTTTAGTTTAAAAGTGATGATTGCTTGTACACATATGTGATTTTATGTTGCATTTGCGATGGACTTGAAATAAAGTCAAAACGATAAGTGATAGTTTGAAAGTGACAATCTTCACTTGTGTAGGGATGTGTTACATTTGCATATCTGTCTGTTCTCATGTACATGGATGTTGGATGCTAAGGAGAGTGGTAGCACTTGAATTTCTTCACATTGAGACATTGAGATCCTTTGTGTCTAAACTTGTCTGCTTACGTTATTTTCTAGAATTTTTTTATAAAGTTGTAAACTTTACTTTTAGTTTCTAAAACCCTTATGCAAAGTTTATAAAATAAGTTAAAAACATAAAAGGTAAAGTCTTGAATGTTGTTTGGTATAGAAAACTAGATGTAGGGCTATAGTATCCATTGCGATGGTTGTTATGGATGTAGTTCGTAAAAACGAACACTTTTTTGTAAACTAAAAATGTTTTCATTTTAAATAAATTTTGAAAAGTATTCAAAGTATATTATGAGTATTAAAAAGGTTAAATTATTTTTTAATTAATTAATTAAGTTAGGGTTTATGATTATTTAATTAATTAGTTAAGTAAGGGTTAGTACTTAATTATTAGTTAAGGGAAGATAATTAGTACTTAATTATTAATTAAGTGAGATTAATTAAAATTAAGTAATTAATAAAAGGTAAATTAATTATAAATTAAGTAAAGGTTAATAATTTAAATTATTATTAATTAATTATGAATTATGTTAAGATTTAATTATTATTAAATAAAGGTATAACCAATTCTTAATTAATTTAATAAACATTTTTAATTTTGAATTACTTTATTTCCAAGTATCGGTTTGTTTATAAAGTAGCTTTCTTTTACAAAAAATAGTTTAGATACAAGGGATTCTCTTTGTCTGTGCCATAAAGTAGCCAAACAAATATGAATAAGTTATACTAAAACGTTGACACGTTTATTAGAAGTATGTTGTCTTTTATTTAGCACTAAAAGTCAATGAGTAAGCTTTCCTCTATTTGTGAGATCTAGAAGAGATCTAGAACTTGATTTTCTAGGCAAGGGGTATAGAAGTCGAAATTTCATAAACATGATAAATATAGGAGAGTTAATTTTGATAAATGGGTCATGATAAATTAAGTATATAGAAGTTATTTCATGTATACTTAACTCCAAATTTTGAGCTGTGGAATCTCATCTCTATCTCAAGAATTAAGAATATACGTTGAGTCAAGGTTAGATTTCTAACTTGTCCGACTTCATTGTTAATTAAGGGATAGTACTGTTTGAAATCGGAAAGTGGGGATAAGAATAGGATGTTTTATTTTTCATATGCAAATCTATATACATTCCAAATAGTGGATTTTTCCACTATTGATAACTTGGCCCTTTTAAAGTTATTGAATGTTGTTTCGAAGAGACTGGGATCAGATAGCGTGAATTGTTCGAAAACCACTTGGAACCAATGTAAGCGTTTGAATTAAAAAAAATTTAAAAGATGATGGAATCGAAGACGGAGATCTTTGAAGTGCAAGGGATACTTGCTACTAATCCTGAGGGTAATTTCAAAATAGATGTAGTAGAAGTAGTGCTTTCGTTTTGTTCATATCCTGGACAACTTGTATAGGCGAAAGATAACATTTCATTGCCTCCAATAGAGCGGTGTTAGCATTCCACGTGGGAATCGCTAAAGAAAGGTAAATTGTAGCATCAAGCCTCACAACGATAATGACTAAAACAAGGTGGTGCTATAGGGCTATGTGGGTCTCTCCCATTAGGGTATGGTCATCGCCTGATCTAGATAACTATTTATATGATTATGTATGCTTCGAGCCTGGTGTGGTTGTTTATCGCAACTAAGCGGTGACATATTAAGTTACTATCCGGTATGGGGTAGTCCGGTCATGATTCACAAGGGTCGATAGGTTTGATCTCGGTACATTTTTTGTAGAGGTGTACTGTATGGAATGTAGTCCTTTACCTTATCATTGTATCGAATCCAATCTCCAATAAGTGCATTCAAACCTAGTCGTACGCCTATGTTGCTGAATTTATTTAATGTAACAATTTTGACTATGATTCAATATTTACTTTAAATCCTAGACATTCTTATAATATCACTGGATTTTCCTATCAAAAAGATTTGGTTGTCATTAAGTAAAAACTCATCCCTGTTTATATGCGGCGTGGTCTTATGAGATACCATTATTTTTAAAGAGTTTTATAAGCTTAATAATCCAGTTATTTGGAGTTTACTCGCATCAAACCCATGTTTGACCCAGATTTT
Organism: Allium cepa; assembly: GCA_030765085.1. Taxonomy (NCBI): domain Eukaryota; kingdom Viridiplantae; phylum Streptophyta; class Magnoliopsida; order Asparagales; family Amaryllidaceae; genus Allium; species Allium cepa. The sequence continues at coordinate 290,692,616 of CM060941.1, read as the reverse complement.
TATTTTCCTTCCCTAAAAATCTTTGGTACTCAAATTTGTATGAGTAGCCAAGTATTCCAGGTTTCTTACGAATGCATTTTGGAAGAGCACGGAGCACGTGGCTTCGGCGTTAGCCAGTTATTTATTTTATTTCCGTTGTCCCGGTATCTATTTTGTATCAGCAATATGGGGGTAGGCACTTATAACTGTCCTTGGCTGAAGTAGCATCAGTTGCGACTCTGATATTCATTATGGGAATGTTATAATATATAATCGTATGTTGACTATTTATATATTATTCTGTTGCGTTGCGAGATTCTATGGTTTCTTTCTTCTTTTCTTTTCTTTCTATTTATCCCAACGGCTTGTCTTTCAGACTCTTAAATGATCGGCACATGAATACCGTGGGTGTATTAAGTGTTGTCTTTAGAAGTAAGAAAGGCGGATCGTTACATCTAAATTAGCGATATTAGGGTTAACTACTAAGTTCACAACTCAAAGGTTGTCCCTAATAGAAAAGGCCTAAATTTGAACTGTGCCTTGGGAAAATTTTCAAAACTGTTTGAAAATTTAAAAATATAAGATTTAAATTTTAACGTTAAATTTAAAATAAGATATAGAAATATTATCAAAGTTAAAATATAATAAATTTTTCAGAATGTTTGAAAAATAATAGAAATTGATACCAAAATTTAAAATATTGTTTATAAGATTAATAAAATAAAATAATTAAATAAGTTAATTAATATGTAAATACATGTTTTATATATTATGCCATATGTTATGTAATTTTAAAATATTTGACATCACATAAGTATACATGTATGTATATCAAATAAATTTTGAAATTAATATAATTTAACTAAAATAGTTTTAATCAAATAAATTAACTAAAATTCTAATTAATTAAATAATATACACATGTATATGATATATGTGTTATACTATACAAGTTATAGTATATAATAAATAATGAATATACATTTTATATCAGTATGAAATTAATTAAAATGTTAATTAATAGAATAAATAAGTATGTATTAGTATAATGGTATACATATAAAATATAAGAGTTGCATAATAATAAAACTTATATAATATGAATGTATAAATCAAAGGTGGAATAGTGTAGAAACCCTACTTAAACTTAAGGAATAAATATATACGAAATGCATGTATACAGCGATTTCTGATGTATCGGACACTTGAATCATGAGAGTAATTCATAAGAATTATATTATTCCATGGGTCGACATCACTCAATTATATATATATATATATATATATATATATATATATATTGAAGATTATGAATCTTCAATATAATGTTGTCCTTTACAATATATATATTAATAAATTACTTTCAATCTCCTTAGTTGTTGAGCAAACTCAAGCTAGGGATGTGTGATGATTCACCTTTCTGACCCATAGGAACGACACTTAATATCCTCGGTATTCGTGTGCCATTGCCCAAGCATCGGAAAGATGAATCGTCGTGGGGTAAAATAAAGAACAGAATATAAAACCTGACAATAAAACTGCTAAATAAAACATAACGTCAATAGTACATCAGGTTACTCCTTAATAGGGAGTTATCAAAGTTACACAAAAGTACTACAAATCAGCTTAGGAGGTTATAACTTTCTGCCTTTACACATGCTGAAACAAAATACATTTATACAAAATAGACAATTCAGCGGAATAGATAGCTAAGAAGATAAAAGCCTCTTGCTCGGATGCCATCTTCAAAAGAGCCCAACAAAAGACCTGCTACTCTCAAACTACTCAAACAAAATGAGTCCCCTGGAGTTTAGGAAAAAAATAAATAACTCAGGTCAAACGATATGTCTGGTATGAGTAAAACTTTAAAAATATAAGATTGTAATTAAACACAAACATGTGAGACCACACCACTGAACATGGAAAGGGTTTACTCTCACATATATCAATATCCAAGTGTAAAGAATGGATAAATAAATAAATAATCTCCACAAAGAGTGGTCGGCACTTCTTGATGCAAATGAGGAAATAAATTTGAAGGTTCGAATCAAATCAAAAAAGGAAAATATCCAACAAATGACTAGGAAGGTGCCCCACCCTTGAAGTATACCTCTAGTAATATACTTCTGAGAAGCTCATATACTTTATGACACTTCTCGGAAATGTACCAGCCGGAACCTACCAAACCTTACCGAGTATCCAAATATTTCACATCTAAGTGCACAAACGAATCCGATCTAGATGAGATGTGAAAATACCCTAATGGGAGCAACCTTATATAGTTGGATGTCCTTTCGCGCTTTGGGTTCAGTCATTTATCAACAAAGGATAACAAAGCTCAATGGAGCAACACATCATCTTAGAATGACGATAATAAAGAAGCTGAAGTAACCAATATTTGAGAATCCAACTATAATGAGACAAAACGGTTAAACAAAACTTTCTTAACTTGTATTCCAAGCACGATAATGAGACCAAACGGTTTCGATAAAAGATGATTTTCCGAATGTGCCGATATAGCGAATATCGCTATACGGGCAGTTCGAAATTCAAGTTTATGTCATTTGCAATACAATCACACATCACATAGCAAGGGTATGAGCATATATACATGGTAATTTTCAATGATTCAACATGTAACAAGAATTTATTAACAACGAAATTAGTTTAACTACTAGATTTTCATATAACTTATGATTCGCTTACTAACTTTCCAAAGCGACTAATTTTCAAAGCAACAAACCAATCCAACAACAAAACCATCATTACAACTATAATAAAAGTGTTCAATAACTACAAACATAAGCACGTATATAGTCTAAACTTTATGGTTCAAAGGTGAAAGTTTTACTCACCTTAACTCGACTAAATCAAAGGAATTCTTCTTAGAATCTCTCGACCCAGCACTAACTCCTAGCTTTGGAAAAACTTAAGTTTTATGGCCTCTTGAGTCATGAATTGACTCGACCTAGGACTTATTTGGGCTCAGTCATGGTCCTATGGGATGGTAAAGCTTTATTTTGGTAGTGGAGTGGTTTTAAATGGATGTAGGGAGTTTACATTATGGTTTTGAAGTATGAAAGCAAACTATTAGACTTAGGAAAAATTATAGAAAGCCATGGATGAAGATATGAAGAAATGAAGAGGGCAGGGATAAAGAAATGAAGATTTCAAAGTGAAGAATGGTGTAGGAATGAGGGTATATTTTGAAAAATGAGAAGGACATTTTGGAAAATGAATTAAGGTAATAAAAAATAATTTATTAATCATGAAATATGGAAGCCTATGCCCCCTCTACCCTAGGTACACATGTTGTTCCTCCCCTTAGGTCCAACCTCCCCCAAGCCTTGGGTACTTACCTAGGTAATTTAGGTTATGGGTTGTGCTTCCTTAGGTTATTAAGGTTTTATTTATATTTTTAAGTCAAATCTTATTTTATTTCAATTTAAGCATGGTTTATTTATTTTAATACTATCATTAACTTACCACATGACAAGTGTGCATGTGTGTGCATGTTCATATGAGTTATACGAAATAGGTATGACATTTTCGACGACTTTCAAATGCTAAAAAGTCTTAATTTCAGAAATCATTTTTCGGTCACATTTTCTATTTTTATTTAAACTAATTATTTTGGTAAAAAAAATGATTTTTATATCATTAATTGATATTTAAAATATTTTTATTTGGTTATTAAAATCCATTATGTAAATATTATAAAATGATTTAAATATTTAAATTCAAAGCGATTAATTTACGGGTCATTACACTCTCCCCCTAGAGGAATTTCGTCCTCGAAATTAATACACAAAAAGAAAATCCTAAAAGTATATATTATACCAAGAAATTTATATAATAATGCAAAGAGACTAGGTCATAAAAGAACATACATAATGCATTCAAACAACAAACAACTAATCTGACATTACATCAAGGTAATATGATCCTCGGTCTCCAAAGTATAATCGTGGGGATCATCACTCCACTGATCCTTCACAAGCTTCGCCGCCTTGTTCCTCAATCTCCATTCATCCAAATCTATAATATGTACTGGATGTCAGATTGTTGTCTAGTTTGGTTCTATCTCCAAGCCATCGTGAGCAAATGTCTCTATAATCAAAGATGGATCATGAACATGCTTGCTCAGATGAGACACATGAAAAACATTATGAACTTTTAACAATCTCTTAGCCAAATCTACTCATAGGAAAATCTACTCTATAGGCCAATGATCCAATTCTCGCAAGAATTCTATATGGTCCAATGAATCTGGGTGTTATCTTTCCATTTTTCCTTAATCTTACAACCCCTTTAATCGGGGAAACTTTCACAAATGCCAAATCCCCGACCGCAAACTCTAAGTCCCTTCTCCTTTGATCGACATAACTTTTCAATCGATCCTGGGCTTCTTTCATCCTTTCCTTGATCATAGCCACTTTCCCTGATGCTTCTCGATCATTTTTGGTCTAAGTACAAAACGATCTCTAGTCTCTATCCAACATGAAGGAGATTTACATTGCTATCCATACAAAGCTTCATAGGGCGCCATGTCAATGGTAGCTTGGTAGCTATTTTTATAAGACAACTCTACCAAATGTAGATGATCTTCCCTAGAACCTCCAAAATCTAAAATACGTGTTCTCAAGAAATCCTCCAAAATCCGGTTTATCCTTTCGGTTTGTTCATCTTTCTATGGTGATAGGTTGTGCTCAAATACAACTCTGTTCCTAAAGCGGCTTGTAATGCTCACCAAAAATGACTGGTGAAGATGGGATCTCGATCACTGACTATCCTTATTAGAATTGTATGCAACTGAACCATCTCCCTCAAATAAACCTTTGCCAAAGAAGTTGTAATTCTTGTTGACTTCACCGGAATGAAGTGGGCACTTCGTTATCGATTTAAAATTACCCAAACGCCTTCAGTACCTCTTCTTGTTGTGGGAAATCCATCGATAAAGTCCATAGATACTTTTTCCCACTTCCAATTTGGTATCTCCAATGGTTGGATTAACCCAGCAGTCTTCTGCAGTTCACTCTTGACCTGTTGACAATTCGTACACTGGCTTATGAAAATCGAAATGTCTTTCTTCATCGTTTTCCACCAAAAGTTCTTATTCATATTCTGAAACATTTTAGTTAGTCCTAGGTGGATAGATAGCTTTGACTGATGGCAGTCTCTCAATACATACTGTCTAATTCCATTAACATCTGGCATGCAAATCCGTCACATTCATTCTTAGAATGCCTCAAGAGTCAATCTGAAAACTAGAAACAATTCCTTCTTCAACGCTTCTCTTAACCCAAGCTAAAATAGTGTCTTCTTCTTGAAAATATGTAATTCTCTCCATTAATTCTGTCTTAACTTCCAAGTTTGCAATTGTCACGACATTCCTGCATAACGCATATGCAATGACGTTTTCTTTCCCTAGGGTATAAAGAATATCTAGGTTGTAAGATGTGAGAAATACCAACCATCTTTGCTACCTTAATTTCAAATCCTTTTGGGTAAAGAGAAACTTTAATGACTTGTGATCAGTATATAACCCAAACTTTGCACCCAAAAGATAGTGCCTCCACACCTTCAATGCGACGACGGCTGCCAACAACTCCAAATTGTGCATAGCGTAATTTTTCTCATGCGAATTCAACTATCAACTCACATATGCTATTAATTTTCCATTCTGCATCAAAACTACTTCCAATCTCGTCCTACAAGCATCCACGTGAACCTTTAACCCTTTGCACCCATCTGGAATATTAAAACAGGAGCACTTATCAACTTCTCCTTTAACTCATTGAGTGCTTGATCGCACTTGGGTGTCCACACAAACTTGGCATCTTTCTTCATCATCTTTGTCACATGAGAAGAAATCTTCAATAACTCTTTAACGAACCTTCTATAGAAACCAGACAATCCCAAGAAACTTCTCACCTCTGTCGCATTTCGGGTTTCTTCCAGTCTTGAATTGCAACTACTTTAGTTGGGTCCACTGATATGCCTTCTCCCAAAAGTACGTGCCTTAGAAATCTAACTTTGGATTTCCAGAAATGGCACTTAGAAAACTTTGCCTTTAAAACATGACTTCTTAAAGTACTTAGAACAACATGCAGATGATACTTATGCTCTTCCTTTGACTTACAATAAACAAGAATGTCATCAATAAAGACAGGGAAAAACTTGTTAAGAAAATCCCAAAACACTCTATTCATCAAATCCACAAAATAATTAGGTGTATTGGTCAATCCAAAAGGAATGACTAAAAAACTATCACAAGCTCGAAAAGTTTTTATAGGTATACTCTCCTCTACTAACCTTAATTCATGAAAACCAAATGGCAAGATCCAATTATGGAAATATTCAAGCTCCATGGAGTTGGTCAAACATGTCATCAGTCCTAGTTAAAAGATACTTATTATTGATATTCATCTTATTTAATTCTCAGTAATCCACTGATAATCTAAAAGAACCATCGGCCTTGGTAACGGACACCACCAGCGATCCCTAACTCGATGTGCTATGTCTTATCAAACCCTTCTGTAATAAATCAAACACTGCTTCTCCAATTCTCTTCTTTCCTTTGGTAACTACCTTTGAGGAGGTTGTACAATAGGCATGGTTCCTGGAATCAAATCAATGCGAAACTCCACTTCTCGATGAGGAGGTAAATCTCGCACTTCTTTAAAAATATCCTTGAAATCCCAAACAATTGGTATATTCTTTATCTCTTCTTTGGGTACTTCGAGGGAACAAAGAAAACTACTCATCAACTTATTTGGCTATCCGCAATAGATATTAATGCTTCTACCTACTACATCTTTTATCACAATGATTCTTCAAATACAATCTAGGATGACATTGAACTTAGGTAACCAACCCATCCTCAAAAGTACCCCCAAAACCCATGAATGAATAAATCGAACAAGAAATGCAAATCTCGATAAGAAATAGGCACATTTGGACACACGACGTCAAGATTTGTTGAGCCTCCAATAGGGTTCGACACACAAAGAGAATTACAAAGAATAACATATTTAAGGTTTAATGGTTTACTAGGTCATATTAAATAAACTATGGGATGCACCGGTATCGAACAATACTCTAAAAAGAATATCAAAAATGGATAGTGTACCATGCAATACCTACTTTCCTTCTGGATCTGTAAAAGTAGAAGGTATCTCTTCAATAGTAAAAGCTTTCTCCTGAACCCCCTTCTTCGAAAATGGACACTTATTCTTCGTATGTCCATGTTTGTGACAATTATAGCATAAAATTAGATTAGTCTCTGGGCAATTATTGCAAAGTGTCCCATCTTTTCGCACTTATAAAAGATAATCTTGGAAAAGTCGATCAGCTTTTTCGGCATTGGAGATCCCCCTCCAGGTTTCTTTCTAGACCACTTATTTTTCCATTTAGGCTTGAAAAACAACTTGCCAGCAACTAGTATCTTTGATAAAGGATGGGCATTAACTGCGGCACTTCTCCCTTTTGAACTCCTTGCTCAATATCAAGAGCTTCAAACCTTAAAGCCATACTGATCAGATTAGTAAAGGTACCATTGAGATGATTGGTCGTTTCCCAATGGAATTCCAGTCACATTCCTTTCATGAACATTTTATTCTTTTAGAGTGGCGTTTCAATCAATCTTGGTCCAAAGCATGACATTGCATTGAATTTATGTTCATATTGCGCCACTGTCATATAACCATGTTTTAAATCTATGAAACTTCTGAACAACCGAGTCCTTCTTGCCTTTGAAATAAACTGAGCTTCAAAAACCTTCTTCAACTGTGCCTAAGAGAAATCTTTTTCTAGTTTATTTACGGTGACTGAATCCCACCAATCCATTGCGGCTTTCTAGAGCTAACATGATTCCAATAATCTCTTTCTAGCATCTCCCAACCAAAGATCTCCGAATATCCTTTCACAAGAGTGGAGCCATGTATGAACTCCTAAAATATTTTCGGTTCCATAGAAAGGCTTACCACCTAAAGCGGTGTAATTCTTGCTTAAGGTTGCAATGTTCTGAGGTGGCTGTACTTGCATCTCTGCTTCATCTATTGACTCTGCAACTAGCTCATTTCTAGAAACTCTGCCATTTATAGCCGTGCTTGTTTCAGATTCCTTCCCTCTTCTTCCTCTTGTACTAATTTTCAATAACCTAGATAAGTGACAAGTATCATTAGAATACAAAGATAGGATTGGAGATGACAAAAGGGAAACTTGCAATGAAGGATCTAAAACCAGAATTTTAGGGGAGAAAAGGAAACGCTCTCTCATGATTAACACATTCTAGGGCCCTGCTGGCCCTATCTCTGAAGAGTTGTACCCCAATCAGGCTAAGTTCACTCAGCTGAAGCTGTGATACCAACGGTGAAGACCCGCCCTTCTGACCCTAGGGAATGACACTTAACACATCCTCGTTGGATATGTGCCATTGGCCAAGAATCGAAAAGATGAATCGTCGTGGGGTAATGTAACAACTTAGAATTTAATTACCTTAATAATGAATATTTAAATATATTTTTCATTTAACTAATTAATGGATCTTATAACTAAAAATAAACTCCTTTTTAATAATAACTAAAAATGGTGAATAGTTTATGCAAGGGCACGGAATTTCACTGCTTTGATTTGTGAATATTTAATTAATTTTAAATATTAAAATAATAGATATTATAATGAAAATAAATAAAATTTAAATAATAATTAATGATGGTGAAATCATTTTCAAATTTTGTTTAAAACAAATAATTAGTTCAAAGAATAGAAAATGTTTCCCAGAAATCGTTTTTCGAATTTTCGACTTTTAGGTGTCGAAAAATTATCGAAAACGTTGTGCACATTTGGGCACACATACACACACTTTTATAAATGAGTTAGGATTTTTAATATATACATGTATATATTAACTTAAGAAATATAAAACATATGATATGACATTTTACGTAAATGTTTAAAAGTAAAATATAAATGTGAATAAAGTGACATAAGTTGTCCTGTCTTTAGAAACATGAAGTACTTAGGTAATAAATTCATGTTGGCTTAGATAAATGAAGGGAAAATAGGTCAAAATTATTGGTTAATGGGGGGGACATGCATGGTGATGTGTCAAAAATCTAGAGGAGGTTAAGTACTTTAGGGTAATATGGTAATTTGATTTATGCACTTAGTACATAAGGCATTTTCCTAACATTTTCACCACTTTGCATTCATTTCTATTTCATAAATTTTTTCCTAAAGATTTCATCTAAACTTCCATGGCATCCAAAAATAATTCCTAAGTAAAAAAATCAAGTTCCGTTATCTTTTAAGTGTTAAATCCTTGCTAAAATTATTCTCTTCCACTTCTACACTTCCTGCTCACAAAAACAAGTCCATACACCCCTACGCCATGTTGGCCAAGCATTAAGACCCCATTAGGCTAAATACTTTCAACTAAAAGCCACAAAGACTCCACTTTTCGAAGCTAAAAGCAAAAACCTAGGTTGTGTTCAAGTTAGAAAAGAAGTTAGCTTGATTTAGTCCATTTACAACGAGCAACGTTCTCACCTTTATTCAAAGTTATTAACTTTGTATATTATGTATATTTATTAGTTAAATATGATGCTTATTTGAGTAGTTATGATGTTTAATGGTTATACATAAGTATACTTGGCAAGGGTGTTGATTTGGTTGTATATAAGTACGCTTGTTTGTAGTGTTGTATAAACTTGAAATCGGAAGTTAAATGTAGTGAATTAGTAAGGTATGATCTTGCTTATGTTTGGAATTATGTTGTTGTGTTGTGGTTGTAATATTGGTTATGATCTTGGTATATTTTTTCATGCTAGTAATGTTAGCATATTTGCTAACTTAAGCGACTTATGTATCCCTCTTTCAAAGTTTGAACTTTGGACTTAAATTTTGAAAATATATTTAAGTTTAAACTTGTTTAGTTTCAAAACCTACATCTTTATGTTTATAAGATAGTAGTGTTTACAAAATTTAAAGTTTTAAAGAAGATTTAGAAAACAAATTTCAAGTTTGGAAATTTCGGGTCTATAGCGACAGTCGCTATAAGTGCAGTTCGTGAAAACGAACTCTTTTCGAAATCTAAAAATGCTTTCACTTAGAAATCTGTTAGGAAAGTATTTTGAAACTCATATTAAGTAATTAAAAAGGTAATTACTAATTAATTAATTAATTAATTAATGATTAATTAATTAATTAATTAATTAATTAGTACTTAATCATTAGTTAATAAAAGTAATTAATATCTAAGTGTTAATCAATGAAGTTAATTTTAAATAGTTAATTAATTAAAGTTAATTATTATTTAATTAATAATTAATGATTAATTATTTTTAGTTATTTATTAAAGATTAGTTACTAATTAATTATTTGCAAAAGGGGGTTTAATTAATTATTTATTAATTACTGATTTATTTAAATTTAATTAAGAATGTAATTAAGACTTAACAAAGATTTAATTATAATTTAATAATGATTTAATTTATTATTTAATTAATAATAAGGGTTCAAAATCGCTTTGTTTTTAGAAACTATTGGTTTTGTTTAAACTATTTTCTTTTAATAAAAGTTTTAAATCTAGAGATTTCTTCGTCGATTACCCTTAAGTAACCTCAAACAAATATGAAACCAAAGTTAACATGGTGGCACATTTATGGGAAGTAAGTCATTCCATGGTTAGCACTAAAAGCCGATGAGTAGGCTGATCCTCTGTCTATGAAATATAGAATTTATTTCTAGGCGAGGGATAGAGTAAGCTCAAATATCAGAATTGTGACAATATGAGAGAGTTAATTTCTATCAGTGGGTCAAGTTTAAATTAAGTATATTGTTATCCATTTGCAAATCTGTACCCTATGTAGCGGATTATCTGTTATTTATAGCTTGACCTGTTTTAACTCAAGAAGTATGTTATGTATTTTAGAGTTCCTCGGCGAGATCTCGAATACTGGTTACATACTTCCAAAAGAACTAGAATTGAGTTAACCGAAACTATCGCTTAGTTTGGAGACACCTGTTCCGGGTAAGTATAATTTATCCCAACCACCCCAAACTAATAACATTTGTGATGGATTTGGGATGAACCACCTTTTTGGACAATTTAAATCAACAATAAACCACACATTTCTAACTCAAATCATTCAAAAAAGAGGATTGTCAATGGATAAGAAAATAAGAGAAATTAAAGGAAAACAAAATACAGAATCTCAGTGAAATGACAAAATATAATCATCAAATAAACTGTTTATGAAGCTGTTTTACAACATACATTTGATTATACAACTTTTACAACAATCAGAGTACAATTAACAACATACCAATAATGATGCAAAAGAATAATACTAATAGTATAATATACCAAACTTCGTCTTCGTCCTCCAAAAATAATATCTTCAAACACTGAAATGCTCAGGCTGACCCGAGCGTAATGAAAAGGCAAAGCACTCGAGTCAAAACTAAAAGTTCTTATATAAGTTAAATCAACGACAAGTAAATACGAGTGTAATAGCTTTAGAGATGTTTACGGAATTTTACATCTCCTATACAATATGAGTGCAATAACTTAAGACATGTTATGGAATTTTCCATCTCTTAAGGATCCGTTAAACTATGTATATGTAGTAAGATATGCTATATATGTAGTGTCTAATCAATAAAATAAATATTTTACTTAACGTTTAGGCTTTACATTAATCTCCCTTAACACATTTTTAAGCACGTAGTCTATGCAGGTCCTGTGACACAACCAGTAACGTCGGTAGCTAGTGAGTCCACTATAGGTACCATACTAAAACAAAATCATAGTGGGAGCGTATAAGGATAAAACTATGACAAGGCACGTGAGGTAATGCCCAAGGTAGGATTCTACCAGTTTACCATTTCTGGCTGGTGGTAATGGATCATAGCTGCGACCACCAACTGAGTCCACCGCCCCCAAATCAAACCAAGTTTCCCGATCAAGTCCAAAATTAATATAATAATACAAAGGGATGATGGCCCCTAAAAGTTCCTTGGCCATACATACGCTCATGTTTTGGTCATTTCCAATTGACACAAGTGTTGGGGTCATCCATCATCGTTCTCTTTCTTCAAATCTAGCAAACGCCTCCAATTCAACCACTTCATTCTGGAAAACATCCACTGCTACACAGTTGTTAGAGTGGTTCCAATATTGACAGAGAGTATGCCAAAAAGTGGCCCCGGTATCTTTAACAACAAAACACCATTTTCCACACCTGCTGGTTCTTTTACATTTCAAAAACGGTTCATATTTAATATCAAAATATCATATTCTTTCAAAATATCCTTCATTTCAAAATGATCATATTTACATCAAATATGTCATTTTCACTTGAAAGTATCATTTCAAATTTCAAGTTAGGTTATAACTTCATTTAAACCCATTCGAATTTAAATCAACGATTTAAATATAAACATTCCAACTTTGCACAGTTTGAAACTTAGAGAAATAGTTTGAATTGGTTTAAATAGTTTAAAATAGTTTAAAAGGTTTAAATAGTTTAAAGTTTTAAAATAGTTTAGTATAGAATGATTTGAGTGTTGAAAATAGTTTGTATAGTAAAATAGTTTGAAAATTTAATTAACATGAATATTAAAAAGGATAGAATTTAACAGTTTATATTGAAATAATTTATTTTGAAAATAGTGTCAAATCAAACTATTTCTTTCCATTTCGACAAATCTGGACCATATCCAAATATAAATCAACAGAACTCAATTTCCAATCTTTCAATTTAATTGACTCAATTTCAATTAAATTTCAAAGCAACTTGATATCAATTTCAATCAATTTTCAAAATGTTCATTTTAACTTCAAATTCTATTTAATAATTCAATTCAATGGTTTAAATTTCAATCCAACTCTTATTTTAAACCATTTCAGTTTATATCTATTTCAAGCCCAATTTCAATTTATTGGTTTAAAACACTTAAATCAATTTAAACCTCATTGTTAAATCTTACCAAATCTTTAAAATAATTCAATTTCCAAATTACAGTCAAATAACAATTATAACTTCACATTTCCAAAGCTTGAATAAGAATAATTCACTTCATATAAAACCACAATTTATTACCTTTTAAAACAGTTTCGTTTAAACAACAATCCAAAAATCAATATTTTAAAATCATTGAATTTAACCAATCCAGTATTCATATATAATTTTCTACCCTATGACCAAGTAATTAGTCATTTCAATTTTAATTATAGGGTTGTATATATAACATTTCAATCCAAATCAAGGTCTCATAGGTATATATCATTTCAACCTATTTCTTAATTTTTTTTTCAAAGGTCAAAATGATAATATAAATTATGTCAATAAATGAATAGGTAATAAAAGGGATATATCCAAAATAAATAAACAGCCATACATCCAACATTAATCAATAACATAAAAAACAAATAACATCCAAATCAACCAATATATCACAACAGTTTATTGGTTATCAATATCAGGTACTGGCAATTGAATCTAATATTAATTTAATGTCAATTTAATTCAATAAAATTTGAATTAAATTTAAATGACAATTTAAATTACCAAACAACAATCAATAAAATTCTTATCACGTCATAAATTTAATTCAACTAACATAAGAAGGTTTAGTATTGCGTGAGTGGGTTAAATCAGTGTTCTTTGATTTTTAGTCGATTAAAAATCCAATAAAAACCCAAAATTTGAATAGTCTCTAAATTCAACTAAACTAGTTTCATGTTGTACGGATTTTCGATACCATTCCAATGGAAGAAAATGCGTCCAAATCCGAGTTCGTATGCAAAAGCAATGAGGATTAGAAGTTTAAATTTTAAATTTTAATCAAAAATAGAATTGGGAGAAAAAAAGTAAATCATACCATCGTCGAAACCCTAATCGTGCACACCCATAAGCCAACAGCCACCAACATCATCACGTTGTCACTGCGCCAAGGAGCTACACCACTATGATCAGACGGTGCCCACGAATGCCCACCTCCGATCGCACCTAACCCTGGCCGCGACTCCACCTCTGATCGCCCCACGGCCATCGACCGCCGCTCCTTTCAACTGCGAATTGCCACGAATTCTTGCGCCATCTACCCAAATGAGCCATATAGATCTACTCAGCACATCTTTCTCTACCCAATGGCACTGCACAATCATCGATTGGTCGACGATCCACTATCGATCGCAAATCCCTAACATAGACGGTCGAAACTTCTTCACCAAATTCTGGCAAAACAAAGACTCATTTGCAAAAATGAACTATAAATGTAGATTTCTTTTGTCGAGGGATTCACGATGATATATTATATGATAGATTTTGAGAAGTAGAATTTTCGATTTGATTTGGAATTGGGAATTTGGGTTTTGCAATGTCTGCCATTGACAAGAATGGATGGAACAGATCGATTGGACTAAAGCGGTAACCAAGGCTCGAAAAGCCCGCTTAGTTCCCAAAACGAAAATTGGTCATCCATTATATCGAAATATAGGTTTTCAATATCTTTAAATCTAATGGAAGTAGTTTCAAACTCTATTCCATCATATATGGAAGTTAGCTTTTAAAATCAATTTATATTCATTTAAAATCCTTTAACTGATTTCTAAGCATTTCGAGCTCGCACATTCAAAAGATAAGTCTGATCGTTACGAAACTTAAAATCATATAATAATTCACTGTTACGGATCCGTTGAATCTTGTTTCATCGATATCCGAGATAGTGCACAAAAAGGCTAATCTACACGTTGGTTGAATAAATTATTATTTAAAAATCAATTTAAAGTCAAACTTAAAAGTTAAGCATTTTCATCATTCCTGATTACACAAAAATTAATAATCTTTTGAAATTAAATTTTCCATGTTGATTCGAAGATTTAAATATTACATCATTTCAGGGTTCAATTACGACCATAACAAATCCATTTATTATAATTTAAATTTCAGACAAATTATTTTAGTTTGATTAAAATTCTTATATTAAATCAACTATTGCCTTATGAATTAAGTAAACATAAGTGTCCACTTTATTATACTCATCGCTCTATAGTTTACGTCTTTTACCATAATTGCAATATTTCCATTACATTAATTTTATTGATGTCCAAATTAATTTCAATTGATTTAATTAATACGATGATAATAAATCAATTGTTACAACTTAGTGATTCATGTCTGTTAATTCATTGTTTATAACAAAGCTTATAGCTTTATTTACAAATATTAAAACTAGTTAAACAAAATAACCTACAATTCCACCATTAATACATCATTCGATTTATTCCTTTTACAATTATAACCAAATTAATTTTATAATTATTTCAATTAATTTAATCAATTTCTTTCAACCAACACTGTTAAATTATATCCTAATAATTATTATTCATTTATAAATCATAAATTTTATTTTCTCCTGATATTAAATTCCCAAAATCTTATTAAATTGAATATTTTTTATCATAAAAAATACGGGTCGTTACAGGATTGTTATAAAGTATGTTATGGAGCTATACTATTCTTCCTGAGGGTGATTCCAAAATGGAAGATAATAAATGTTGAAGGTTTGTTTGATCCTAGAACAACTTGTATGGATGAATGTTATCATTGCATTCGATCCCTGGAGAGCGATGTTAGCATTCCAAGATGGTCTGTTAGTAGGAAGGTAAATGCGTAGCCTCAAGCGTCACCACCCGAACGTGGCTAAAATAGGGTACATATAGCAGGGCTATGTTGGTCGCACCCATTAGGGTATGATCATCGCCAAATCTAGACCGAAATCTACGATTTATGTATGCTTTAGAATCCTTTTATGGTTATTGATCACAACCAAAGTGATCATATTTGGTACTATCCAAGTTTAGGGATAGGCTGGTTCTGTGTTAGCATGGGTAGGCCAAGTTCAGGGTCCGACCCCAGGTACATTTTATCTAGAGGTGTACTATACGGAAGGTAGTCCCTTCGTTGGAATCTATTTTCCAATACGAACCTTCTGGAATTTAACAATGTAACAATTTCGGCTATGATTCCGTATTTGTTTTAAACCTAGACATTATGACAATATTCAAGGATTTTATATAGAAATGTTTTGGTTATGGTAAGGCAAAAACCCCTCCGTGTTTATATGCATGTGGTCTTACGAGATACCTTCAATTTAAAGGTTTTTTCAGAGTTAAATTTATGCTTTACTCACACCAGACCCATGTCTGACCTAGAGTTTATTTCCTTCCTTTAAACTCTTTTGTACTCAAATTTTTATGAGTAGCTAAGTGGTCAGGTTTCTTTGGAGCATTTTGGGAAGCGGTATGGAGTAGAGTATTTCATTATATCCAGTAGTTATGTTTATTTCCGCTGTGACTGTAGTAATTTAGGCAGGCAGGTATAGCTGTCCTTTTTGGGAATAGTACTTGTTGTAACTATGATGTAACATTTTGGCATAACCACATGTACTATTTTGTGATGATGTATATGTAACTCTATTGTTTATGGGAAAAATACGTATTTGTTTCCTTTTTCTTTTATTTTCTTTACCCCACGACCTGTTTTCGGATACTTAGACGATCGATGCATGAATACCCAAGATGTATTAAGTGTCGTCTTTGAGTGTAAGAAAGGAAGATCATCACACTTGGTGTCAGAGCTTAGGTTGAGCAAATACCTAGGCCTTGGTTGGCATCGACTCACTAGAGATAGGGTTAGTAGTACACCAGAATGAGTTCACTGTTTGAGAGTGCATTTTCATGTTGTTTTTATCAACATTTTTTTGTTTGGTTTTATGCTCTATTTCCTAAGATAATTCCGTTCATGTATTCTAAAGATATCTTACTTTATTCTAGTAGTAAGAATAAGTACGAGAAGGGACGAGGAAGGGGAAATAGTAGCATAACAACCACAAATGGAAGAATCTCGAATGTTAGAAGGGGTGAAATAGCTGTTGAGGCAGTAGCCCTAGTGCAGCCTTGAGTAAACTTCGCATCATGTGAGATGATTTTCAAATGTATGGTCATTTCTAATGAACATAAACGGTTCTTGGCATCATGGCAATCACAAGAGGGTGCAGCTGCATGGTGGGATTCTGTCACGGCAAATGTTCTAGAAGATGAGTTCTCATAGGCTAGATTCAAAGAAGTATTTGAAGATCAATTCATGCCAGCTGCGAGCAAAACTCTATTATATAGAAGTTTTATGGATCTCAGGCAGGAAGACAAGTCGATAGCTAAATACAAGTCCAAGTTTGATGAATTATCTCGTTTCAGCCCCGGACATATTGATACACCATTAAAGAAAAAATGAGATGTTCGTATTTGGTATGAAAGAAGAGTTCCATGAAAAGATGATGGCTCATGTAAAGGAATCGTCTGTGGATTTAGTTAATATGGCCTTAAGGTATGAAATGCTTTTGAAGAAAAATACAGCAGCAGCAGCATCATCCGGTGAAGGTACAATTAACCTACATAAAAGGAAGTTTAATCCAAACTAGAAGTAAATGCAAGGAAAGGGAAAACCTATAGGAGGAGATCAGGGGAACTGTTTTAAAGATATTTAATGTTTTAACTGCAAACATAAGGGTCATACTTCTAAAGTTTGTCGGCAGGCAGGACCTAACTCTCCTATGGTTCAAAAGATGCTTTGCTATAATTGCCAATAGCCAAGGCACATGGTTAAGGACTATCCACTGTTAAAGAAAGGACAACAAGCCAAAGTTTATGAAATCAAGGATGAACCCTCAATTTTAAAAGCTGTGAAAGGGAAGGGGGTCTTGGAAGGGACTTTAATTACTAATGGAGCTATTTTTAGAGTTTTGTTTAATACCGGGGCTTTTCACGGTTTTATTTTTCCTGATTTAGTTAGAAAAATTCAACTTTCCCCTAAAATTGTAGAAAACCCTCTCTATGTGTCAAACCCCATAGGAGGCGTAACTAATCCATGTATGGTTTGTAAGGATGTGCGAGCTTCATACCTTACCCACTACTTTTCATGCAACTTGTTTGTTCTAGATTTTAAGGGATTTGATATTTTACTTGGTATGGATTGGCTAGTAGAGAATGGAGTGGATTGTGTTAGAGGAACAATATCTTTGGTGACCAAACTAGGAAATTTGGCGATGTTTCCTTGTGATGAGCGTAGCAAATTATATCGTAGTTTCTTGTATGCCTTAGAATTATCCTAGGAAGGGTTGGGATCGATAGAAGCTGTTAAAGATTTTCCTAATATTTTTGAGCCAATTAACAGTTTTCCTCCTCATTAGGAAATTGAATTTCGTATTGATCTAGTTCCTAGTGGGAGACCTGTTATCAATCCCTATGTAGAATGGCCCAGAGAGAGAAACCGGAGTTAAAGGATCAAACCATTGATTTGTTGAGAAGAGGATTGATTAGGGCGAACCATTCAAGTTGGGGATCGGCAGTAGTTTTTGTAGCCAAGTTCGATGGTTCATTAAGATTGTGTGTTGATTATAGAGAACTAAATAAGTAGACCATTCGAAATAAGTACCCGTTACCCCCAAATAGATGATATATTTGACCAACTTAATGGGGCTTGAGTATTTTCCCAAATGGACCTTGCTACTGGCTCTCATTAGTTAAGGGTAGCGGAGGATAGTATACCCTTAATTAATTTTAGAGGATCAGACTTATTCTATGAGTGGTTGGTTATGCCTTTTGAACTGACCAATGCACCTGAATTTTTCGTTAATCTTATGAATCGAGTTTTTAGGGATGTGCTGAATAGGTTCGTCTTGGTTTTCATCAACGACATTCTTATCTGCTCAAAGACTAAGGAAGAGCTCAAACAACATTTGGAAGTGGTGTTGGAGACGTTAAGGAAAAATGCTCTTAAATCTAAGTTTTCTAAGTGCCACTTTTTGCAATCAGAAGTGAGATTCCTAGGAAATATTGTATTTGGTGGTGACATCTCAATTGATCCAGCTAAAGTAGCTAGTTTGCAAGATTTCAAAAGACCCCAAACTCCTATTGAGGTGAGAAGCTTTTTAGGGATGGCTTGTTATTATAGAAAGTTCATAAGGGATTACTCCAAAGCCTCCTCTCACCTAAACAAGCTAACAAAGAAGGATGTTAAATTCTCCGAAGTGTGAGAGTCCATTTCTCGAGTTAAAGGAAAGATTGACTAGTGCCCCTATTTTGGCTATTATTGATGGAAAAGAAAGGTTAACCGTTTATACGGACGCACGTAGAGTTGGTTTGGGTGTAGTGATGATGCAACATGGAAAGGTTATAGCCTATGCAAATAGACTGTTAAATCCTCTCGAGAAGAACTATGCAATGCATGACTTGGAGCTATTAGCCGTAGTATTTTCGTTAAAGATTTGGAGGCATAACTTGCTAGGTAAGAATCCTTCTTTTCCTTTTTTGTTTATTTCTAGCCTTTAGGGATCCTAGTTAGTAATTTCCTTCTTTAAATAGGTGAAAAGTTTGAGCTCTTCACGGATCATAAGTCCCTAAAGTAACTTTTCACCCAGAAGGATCTGAACCTAAGGCAACAATGATGGTTGGAGTTCCTGACAGCCTACGACTTGGATATTCTCTACATGCCAGGAAAAACAAACGTTGTGTCGAACGCTCTTAGTAAGAATGTAGTTTTAGCACTCACGGAAGTTAAACCAACTTTTTGGAAAGGATTGTTGGTAAGAAAAGGGAGGACGACCGTTTAAGGAAGATCATCAAGGATGTTGAGGAGGGTCTATGTGCAAGTTTTGAGATAGATAATCGAGGCATACTACGTTTTAAGGGGAGGATCTTTGTCCCTAATGTCGATGGACTTAGACAAGAAGTTTTATTGGAATTTCATAGATCCAAATTAAGTATCGACCCGAGGGTTTCTAAGATGCATGGAGATATGAAATGAGTATTTTGGTGGCCCGGAATGAAGAGGGATGTCTCCATCTTTGTCTATAGATGTTTGAACTGTCAACAGATAAAAGGCGATCACCAAAAGATGGCTAGTTTACTTTAACCCTTAGAAATCCCAGATTGGAAATGAGAGATGATATTAATGGATTTTATTGATGGTTTACCCAGATCCAGAAAAGGAAATGAAGGTGTGTGGGTTATCATGGATCAGCTAAAGAAGAGTGCTCATTTTAATAAAGTAAAGCCGAAAAGAACTACAGCTTCTTTGTTGGAAATTTATAAGAGGGAGATTATTCAATTGGATGGAGTCCCAGTGAGTATTGTAAGTGATTGAGATCACATCTTTACTAATTAGTTTTGGGAGGTATTGCAAGTTGCATTGGGAATAAAGCTGAGTCTAAGCACTGCCTACCACCCTCAAACCGATGGACAAATTGAAAGGGTTAACCGCATCTTGGAGGATATGTTGAGGGCCTATATCTTGGATTTTGACGGGCCTTGGGAAGATCATCTGCATCTAATGGAATTCTCCTATAAGAATAACTTCCAAGAAAGCATTGGTATGGAACCTTATGAAGCTCTCTATGGATGTCCATGCAAGTCTCCAACATGCTGGGTGAAGTCTAGTGGTCATCTAGTTCTTGGGCTAGATGTGATTCGAGAGGAGATGGAGAAAGTTTTATTGATTAAGAAAAGGATGAAGGCAGACCAAGACGACCAGAAGAGTTATGTTGATAGGAGGCAAAGAGATTTGGAATTTGATTTTAGAGACCTTATGTTCATTAAGATTTTTCCAATTAGAGGAACTGTTAGATTTGGGAAAGCTGGGAAGCTAGCTTCAAGGTATATTGGACCTTTACGTATTCTTGAAAGGATCGGGTCTCTTGCTTATAAGTTTGAGTTGCCAGAGAGATTGGCAGGTGTTCTAATGCATTCCATGTGCCGCATTTAAGAAAATTTATGCATGATCCGATCTTGATTGTAGAGCCACTAAGTAGGAGGATCTGGAAGTGGAGCCAGACTTGATAGTGGTTAGACAGCCAATTTATATTGTAGATCAGGATGAGAAGCGGTTGTGAAATAAGGTAGTGCAGTTGGTTAAAACTTAGTGGAGGGAGGATCCTAGAGACTACACATGGGAGACTGTAGACCATATGAAGGAGTTCTGTCTCGAGTTAATGTTAGGATTGCTAGTTGTTTATTTGTATGTATAGTTTAAGAATTGTTTGCTATGGATGTTTAGTGTATGTCTTTTGCATGTAATTTATGATATGAATATAAAGCTTTTCAACTATTGAGTTATCTTTTTATGTGCTAATTTCGGGATGAAATTCTTTTAAGGGTGGACAGCATAATGAACTGGAATTTTATTACCTTAATAATGAGTATTTAAATATATTTTTCATTTAACTAATTAATGGTCTAATAACTCAAAATAAACTCCTTTTTAATAATTACTAAATATGGTGGAATAGTTTTTGCAAGTGCCCAGAATTTCTAATTTGATTTGCAAATATTTAATTAATTTTAAATATTCAAATAATAGATATTATAATGAAAATAAAACATTTTTAAATAGTAACTAATAATAGTGAATTCATTTTCAAATTTTGTTTACAAAAATAATTAGTTCAAAGAAAAATAGATAATGTGTCCAAAAATAGTTTTCCGAATTTTCGACTTTAAGGTGTCGGAAAATTGTCAAAAATGTTGTGCACATTTGGGCAACACATACACACACTTTTATAAATGAGTTAGGAATTTTGGTATTACATGTATATATTAACTAAAGAAATTTAAAATATATGATATGACTTTTTATGTAATGTTTAAAAATAAAATATAAATGTAAATAAAGTGACATAAGTTGTCATATCTTTAGAAACATGAAGTACGTAGGTAATAAATGCATGTTGGCTTGGAAAAATGAAAGGGAAATAAGGTTAAATTCACTGGTTAAAGGGGGGAAACATGCATGGTGATGTGGCAAAAATCTGGAGGAGGTTAAGTACTTTAAGGTAATATGGTAATTTGATTTATTCATTTAGTATATAAGGCATTTTCCTAACATTTCCACTACTTTGCATTTATTTCTACATCATAAATTTTTACACAAAGCTTTTATCTAAACTATCATGGCATCCAAAAATAATTTTTAAGTGAAAAAATCTAGTTCCATTCTCTTTTTAGTGTTAAATCCTTGTTAAAACTATTCTCTTCCACTTCTACACTTCCACCTCACAAAAACAAGTTCATCACCCCTCCGCCATGTTGGCCGAGCATTAAGACCCCGTTAGGCTAAATACTTTCAACTAAAAGCCACCAAAGACTCCACTTTTTGAAGCTAAATGAAAAAACCTAGGTTGTGTTCGAGTTAGAAAAGAAGTTAGCTTGATTTAGCCTATTTACGGTGAGTAAAGTTCTCACCTTTATTCAAAATTATTAACTTTGTACACGATGTATGTTCACTAGTTAAATATGATGCTTATTTGAGTAGTTAGGATGTTGAATTGGTTATGCATATGTATACTTGGAAAAGGTGTTGAGTTGATTGTATATAAGTATGCTTGTATATGGTATTGTATAAACTTGAAATCGGAAGTTAAATGTGGTAAATTAGTAAGGTATGATCTTGCTTATGTTTGAAATTATGTTGTTGTGTTGTGGTTGTGATATTGGTTATGATCTTGGTGTATGTTTTTCATGTTAATAAAGTTAGCATTTTGGCTAACTTAAGCGACTTATGAAATCCCTCTTTGAAAGTTTGAACTTCGTACTTAAATTTTGAAAATATATTTAAGTTTAAACTTATTTAGATTTAAAATCCACATCTTTATGTTTACAAGTTAGTAATGTTTCCAAAAGTTAAAGTTTTAATTAAGACTTAGAAAACATATTTCAAGTTTGGAATATCGGGTCGTATAGCGATAGTCGCTATAAGTGCAGTTCATGAAAAAGAACTCTTTTCAAAATCTAAAAATGCTTTCACTTAGAAATCTTTTAGGAAAATGTTTTAAAACTTATACTAAGTAATTAAAAAGGTAATTATTAATTAATAAATTAAGTAATTAGTACTTAATCATTAGTTAATAAAAGTAATTAATATCAAGTGTTAATCAATGAAGTTAATTTTAACTAATTAATTAATAAAAGTTAATTATTATTTAATTAATAACTAAGGGTTAATTATTTTTAAATATATATTAAAGATTAATTATTAATTAATTGTTTATAAAAAGGGGTTTAATTAATTATTAATTAATTACTGATGTATATAAATTTAATTAAGATTGTAATTAAGACTTAACTAAGATTTAATAATTATTTTATAAGGATTTAATTTATTATTTAATTAATGATAACGGTTTAAGATCGCTTTGTTTTTAAAATATTGGTTTTGTTTAAACTGTTTTTCTATCCATAAAATGTTTTAATTCAAGGGATTTCTTCATCGATTACCCTTAAGTAAGCTCTAACAAATATGAAACCAAATTTAATATAGTGGCACATTTATGGGAAGTAAGTCATCCCATAGTTAGCACTAAAGCTGTTGAGTAGGCCGATCCTCTATCTATGAGATCGAGAATTTATTTCAATGCGAAGGATAGAGTAATGTCAAAATATCAAAAACGTGATAGATATGGGATGGTTAATTTCTGTCAATAGGTCATGTCTAAATTAAATAGTGGTTATCCATAAGCAAACTCTGTATACTTTTTCGAAGTAGCGGATTGTCCGCTATTTATAACTTGACCTGTTTTAACTCAGGAAGTATATTGTATATATTAGAGTTCCTCGATGAGGACTCAAATACTGGTTACATACCTCCAAAAGAACCGGAATTGAGTTAGCCGGGAATATCACTCAGTTTGGATCAGTTTCGGGTAAGCATAATTTATCTGAACCACTCCAAACTAATAATGTTCGTGATGGATTATCATGAAGTATGTTATGGAGCTATACTATTCTTCTTGAGGGTTATTCCAAAATGGAAGATAGTAAATGTTGAAGGTTTGTTCGATCCCAAAACAACTTGTATGGATGAATGTTATCATTGCATTCGATGCTTGGAGGGCAATGTTAGCATTCCAAGATGGTCTGTAAGAAGGAAGGTAAATGTGTAGCCTGAAGCCTCATCACCCCAAGGTGGCTAAAACAGGGTATATGCAGCAGGGCTATATGGGTCGCGCCCATTAGGATATGATCATTGCCAACTATAGAGCGGTATCTACGGTTATGTATGCTTCAGTTCCCTTTATGGTTGTTGATCGCAACCAAGGGGTGATCATATTTTGTACTATCCAAGTTCAGGGTTAGGCCGGTTCTATTTTAGCATGGGTAGGCCCAATTCAGGGTCTGACCCTAGGTATATTTTATCAGAGGTGTACTATACAAAAGTAGTCCCTTACCTTGTCACTATTTGAATCCATTTTGCAACACAAGCCTTAGGACTTGATTGTATACATATTATGCTGGAATTTAAGAATTTAAAAATTTCGGCTATGATTCCATATTTATTTTAAACCTAGACATTACGATAAATATCAGAGGATTTTATATAGAAATGTTTGGGTTCTCGTAATGTAAAAACATGTCTGTGTTTATGTGATGTGTGGTCTTACGAGATACCTTTAATTTAAACACTTTTTTCAAAGTTAAACTTATGCTTTACTCACACCAGACCCATGTCTAACCTGGAGTTCAATTCTTTCCTTTAAACTCTTGGATACTCAAATTTTTATGAGTAGCTAAGTAATCAGGCTTCTTTGGAGCATTTTGGGAAGCAGTATGGAGTAGAAGCTTTTACTGTATCTAGTAGTTATGTTTATTTTCACTGTGACTGTACATTATGTATTAGTAATTTAGGTAGGATAATGTAGCCATCCTTTTTGGGAATAGTACTTGTTGTAACTTGGACGTAACATTTTACATTAACCATATGTACTATTCTATGATGACGTATATGTAACTCTGTCATTTGTGACAAAAATCAGTAATTGTTTCCTTTGTCATTTATTTTCTTTACCCCATGACTTGTTTGTCGGACACTTAAATGATCGGTACATGAATACCCAGGATGTATTTAGTGTCATCTTTGGGTGTAATAAACGCAGATCGTCACAAGTAAAATAAAGAACAGAATAGAAAACCTCACAACGAAACTGCGAAATGAAACATAATAGACAAAATTACGTCAGGTTACTCCTTAACAAGGAGTTATCAGAGTTACACAAAAGTACTGCAAATCGGCTTAGGTTGTTATAAAATTCTACCTTTACATATGCTGAAACAAAATACACTTACGCAATATAGATAATTTAGCAGAAAGATAGATAAGAAGATAAAAGCCTCCTGCTCGGACATCGTCTTCAAAAGAGCCAAACAAAAGACCTACTACTCTCGGACTACTAAAATAAAATGAGTACCTAAGAGTTTAAGAAAAAAAACAACTCGGGTCAAATGATATGCCTGGTATGAGTAAAACTCTAAACCAATAGGGATGGAATTAAACACAAACATGTGAGACCACGCCGCTAAACATGGAACGAGTTTACTCTCATTTAAATTAACATCCAAACGTAAAGAATGTATAAATAATTAAGCTCGGCGAAGAGTGGTTGACTCTTCCTGATGCGATAATGAAATAAATTTGAAGATTCGAATCAAATCATAAAAGGAAAATCACTAATTAATGACTAGAAAGGTGCACCACACTTGAAGCATACCTCTATAATATACTTATGAGAAACACATACTCCGTAGTACTCTCGAAAATGTACCAGCCAAATCCTGCCAAACCTTACCGAATATCCCAATATTTCACATCTAAATGTGCAAAAGAATCTAATCTACATGAGATATGAAAATACCCAACCTGAATGTCCTTTTGCAATTTGGTTCGGTTATTTACCGATCAAGGGTAACAAAGCTCAACGGAGCAACACATCATCTTAGAATGACGTTAATAAAGAAGCTAAAGTAACCGATGGTGAGAAACCAACTATCGAGGATATAAAACGATCATTTATGGAAATTAAGCCTTGTATATTTACCACCACTCATCGAATTCAAACTGTACTATTTCTTGGTTAACAATAATACAGAACAAGTCAAGGTAGTGTTACCTCAATGTGACGATCTGCCTTTCATTCCACAGACAATCGAATCATCAATAAGAAAAGAAATAAGTAGAAAAGAATAGATAGAAAGAAAGAAACAACAATATCATAATCACAGCGGAAATGGAACAAAATATAATATTTCACATAGATATTATGTAATCATTACATCAGAGTTACACAGTTATACAACATCATCACATTCGACAGTCATAAAGACCTGTCTATCTATTATATTTCAAAATACAACAGACAAATGACACTACACAGTGGAAATAGACAGATATAGCTACGCCAGGACTCCAGCTCCAAGCTTTCCCAAATTCGTCAAGCAAAACCTGATCACTTGGCCGCTCATAAAAATTTGAGTGCCCAAGAGTTTAAGAAAAACAGAATAAACTCCAGGTCAGACATGGGTCTGGTGTGAGTAAACGGTTAAGTTGTTTAACTTGAAAAACCATTGAAATAAAAGGTATCTCGTAAGACTCTCCACAAATAAACACGGACAAGTTTTTCCCTTATGATAACCAAAACATTTGATAGGAAATCTGGTTATATTATAATAGTGTCTAGAGTTTTCAATATATGATACAGAAATAACTGGAATGCTTAAATCTCACATTCCAACATAGTTGGGCACAATCAAAACCGTACAGGCACCTATTGGAGATTGGATTCCGTACAATGGCAGGGCTACTGGGTACTTCCCATCACAATACGTGGCCTAGACCACCGTACCGAGGATCCACCCTGATCCACTGCATCACAATGCCGAAGCTACCCCTTATTGGTTAGTCCGAATAAGACAACCCCATGGTTGTGGCCAAACTACCGCACACACAGCCAAATAAAGAGGGACCTCTAGACAGGGGAAAAGCTTATCATACTTGGGTGCTACCCACTTAGCCTTGCATGCGCCACTCCTGTTTTAGCCATTCCCGGTTGATGAGGCTTGAGGCTACGATTACCTTTTAAGAACACATCTTGGAACGCTCATCGTCCTCCATTGACGATGTCTGATAGCACTCATCCGCACAAGTTCATTCTGGGTTCGAACGAAATCGAAGGCATTATCTCATTACACTCACTTTGGAATCACCCTCAGAGTTAACGATAATAACCCTTGCACATTGAAAATTCATCCCGATCTTCACTTGAGATTTCACGACCTATCATTTAAATGTGGTTTTTGGATAATCAAATTTGATATCTGATCCTGATCTCATCGAAATCCAAACACAGTTTTAAAGGTCAAGTTGTTTAAGGTTTAAACAATTTAATTCAAATCAATACTTTGAATTCACACAACATTCATCACAGATAAATATCACATATTTATCATATGTATATCCAATATCACATCATAGAATATCATAGATTATCATACTATAAATATCAATCAATCCAAACATTCTACTCAAATAATTATCCACAAGCAAGAATTATTAAACCATATTATAATTAATTCAATTAACTCAAATTAAATTAATTACTTAAGTACTAATCACCTAACCCTACTTAATTAACCATTAATTAATTACAAACCATTTAATTAATTAATCATTCCTTAATAACCTTATAAACTAATTAATTAATTTTTAATTACTGATTAATTATGCTTAATTATTAATTAATAAACCTTAATTACAAATTAATTTATCCTAATTATCAGTTAATCAATCCTTAATTACCAATTGATTAATCTCTAATTACTTAATTAATTAATGCTTAATTACACTTAATTAACCTTCAATTACTTAATTAATTAATCTCTAATTATAAATTAATTAATCTTAATTACTTAATTAATTAATTCATTATTAATTAATTAATCTCTAATTAATTAATTATACCCCCAACTATAAATTAATTAATCCGTAATCATTAATTAATTAAATTAATTAATTACCCTTTAATTACTTATTAATTTAATTAATCTTTAATCATCAAGACCTTAATTAAATTTTAAGACAAATCAATTATCTTATAATTAACTAATAACCATTAACATAAGTATTTAAAACATTTTACTTTTAAATTAACACTTAATTACATTTATAAATTAAGTTTTAAAATAACTTAAAAGAATTTTGGCTTAATAAATTCAATTTAAATCAATTATAACTTCCTTTAATCAAATACTTAAAACATTTATTATGTAAAGAATTAGGTTTAAGAAATAGATTTAAACTAGTCTTATTTTAAATTTAAAAAATTACTTATTCTAGATTTTAAAACTGTTCAGTTTTAACTTCGGGTCTAACCCGAATAATACTCAATCCCTGACCCGAGATTTTCCCTTTCTCTTCTTTTTTCTTAAAAAAAACTTGGCTTTCATTTTAAACTTAAACCTGTTACACAAAAAACACTCATGCTAACCCGAAGACGATCCCGAGCAATCCTCTCCCATTCATGAGTATCCCTTTGAGAGAACTTCCTCTACCCAAACCACTGACACGTCCAGCCTCACCGTGCACGTGCACCAGCGACCCAAACGATTCTGACCATTCACGTTACCTCTAACATGTCATTGATCGTCTCTAACTACGATCCCGACCATCAAAACCCCATTACAAACCTGAAATCAAGATCGAGAAAACTCGAACAACCTGAAACCAGAAACCATCGCCTAAAGCCCTCTCGACTCGACGACGCCGACTACTAACAACCTCGAACCTTTACCCACGGGTTAACTGACAAACCCTTCATCTTTTCCCCCCAGTCCGATGAGCTCCGAACATCTAGAGACGCTACAGGAATCCAAATCCAGACCTTGACCATTCTTAGGGCTTAAACCCAAAACCATCATCGCGACGCCGCCTCGGTGATCTGAAAATTCACCTGACATTTTTCCCAAGACCACCAAGCTTCCTCCTACCTCCAGTCGAGACCCCAACCACCCCGAGACCTCCGGCTGCCATAAATTGCTCAAAGTCCACTTTTTGGTCAACACTGAATTACACACTCGATTCCAATCTAAAAATCGTGATTCAACCCTTAAAAATTATGATTTAAGATGGGGATTCAGGTTATATAAACAGATCATGGAATTACGATGCTAAAATTTTCATCATGTTTTAAATTTCTACTGTATTTTCTATTTTCCATATAAAATTTCAACTAATTTTAATTAAATTTATTTTTAAAACTTAATCTATGTTTAGAAAAACATATCTTGTTTGAAAATCTAAGCCTAACAAAGATTAAATGAGGAGATTTAGGAATTTTTGATCTAAATGTAAACTTTGTAACCATAAACAGAGATGAACCAGATATATCAGACATGCACGGTTATATCACCTATATTTATCAACATGCAAGGCAAAATTACACTCAAGCAAACAATTTTCACAATACCTATTTATTATATACATCACAAACAACAATTTAAAATAAGTGTTAGTTGTTTACTCACCTGTTAATAATGAATAGAAAGATTGGAAGCAGTTTTGAATTTTGGAAAAAACTTGAATGATGTGATCTTGCTTTTAATCTGAAATGAAGTTACTTTGAAACTGGAAATCTTTTGTTGTTGAGATGATCAAGACTAAGTTGTATTGCTTGCTAATTCAGGTAGTTGATTACTTATGAATTCCTGGTTTTGAAAATGATTGTAAGCTATAGGTTTGATTGAAGATGAAATCTTATTGTTGATGATTTTGCTACAGATTGAAAAATGTTTTAAAGGCTTTTGTTTTCTAGTTTGTATATTTTGTGTTACAAGCTTTGAGTTTTTCTCTATTTTTGAATGAAGATAGGAAAAAGAAATGAAGATAAAACAAAGATGAATATATAGAATAAATTATGATTATTAAAAATAAAATAAAATTAATTAAAATAGTGACACTTGTTTAACTTCCTAACATTTGTCATTTACACTAGTTAATCACCTTACACTTGTTATTAAAAAGATTTCATTTACAACACTTGTAATTATGCATGAGTTTATTAATTTTAAATGGTTTATAAAGCTTTTATATTTAATTACTAATTAATAAATACTTTTCTTGGTTTATATAAATAAAATCTTTTAACGAAAATAATATAAACAAATTATATACTAGTAAAAATTACATATAATACATTTTTTAATCCAAATTTACTTAATTATCTTTTAAATTTCAAATTCAAATCCAAATTCAAATTCCAATTCAATTTAAAAATCAAATTTAAAATAAAATTAAATATATATATATATACAAAAACACATTTAAACAAACACAAATTCAATTCGTAAATAATAATTCTATTTAAAATCTGTTTATATCTATATATAAAAACAACACATTATTACCATTGTTTGAAAATAACAATTTTGCCAATTTTAAATAATTTATAAAGGAGGTTATCATATTTTAGTTGCTTGAAATTTCTGGGATATCACATTCCTCCCCCCTTAAAAGAATTTCGTCCCAGAAATTTAAAACAACAGATAATTCAAAAGCTTTTATTTTATTTCACAATTCAAGCATACATATCAGTCTTACACTAACAACCAAACAAACAATTCATTCAAACAAACATTACTAGCTATCCGGACACAGATCCAGATAAGCTTTCCTGAAACTATCTAGAGTTTCCCAGGTACAATCTCTGAGATCCTCGCTCCATTGCACCTTGACCAGCTTTACCACCTTGTTTTCGTGCCGCCACTCATCCTGATCAACGATTTGGACTGGATGCCTGACTACAGATAGGTCTGGTTCGATCTCTAAATATTCTTACACTACTGGCTCCACAACTAGAGATGGGTCATGCACATATTTCCTCAGATGACATACTTGAAAAACATTATGAAATCCAGCCATTCAGACTGGCAATTCAATCCTGTAGGCCACAGCACCAATTCTCTCAAGCACTCGGAACAGACCAATATACCTTGGGGCAAGCTTTCCCGTCTTTCCAAATCTGAATGCTCCTTTAATCGACGAAAATTTGACAAAGATCAAATCTCCAATCTCAAATTCCAATTGTCTTCATCTTTTATCCGCATATTTCTTCTGGTGATCCTACGCTGCTTTCATTCTCTTCTTTATTAGCTCTACCTTTACAGATGCCTCTCGGATCAAATCTGGACCAAGAACAAGACGATCTCCTGACTCCACCCAACGGGATGGTGATCTACATGGTCTCCCGTACAAAACTTCATAGGTCCATCTTGATACTCGCCTGATAACTATTATTGTACGAGAATTCCACTAAATTTAGATGGTCCTCCCAAGATCCACCAAAATCCAGAACATAAGCCCTCAGCATATCCTCAAGAATTCGATTCAGCCTTTCCATTTGTCCATCGGTTTAGGGATGATAGGCTGTACTCAAACTCAATCTCGTATCCAAAGTTGTCTGCAAAGCCTCTCAAAATTTGCTGGTGAAGATAGGATCACAATCGCTTACTATGCTGACTGGAACACCATGCAGTCTAACAATTTCTCTCAAGAAAATCCCTGCCTATGACGATGCAGTCATGGTCTCCTTAACGGGAATAAAATGGGCACTCTTGATCAATCGGTCCACAATTACCCATATTCCTTCGTTTCCCTTTTTCGTCCTTGCCAAACCGTCGATGAAATCCATAGATATAATTTTCCACTTCCACTTAGGAACTTCCAGAGGCTGCAACAAATCTAAGTTCTTCTGCTAATCACCTTTAACCTACTGGAAGATCGCACATCCATTGACAAAAGCAGCAATATCCTTCTTCATGCCCGGCCACCAAAAGGCTCTCTTCATATCCTTATACATCTTTGATATCCCTGGGTGGATACTCAACCTTGATTTATGGCCTTCCTGCAAAACTTCCTGCCTCAAACTATCCACATCTGGTACACACATACGATCGTTGATCCTCAAAACCCCTTGATCGTCTATCTTGAAATCCAAATATCGACCATCCTTATTTCCAAGAATCAATTCCTCAAAAGATCTATCCTTCATCTGACTGCTTATGATCCTTTCTTGAAGAGATGGAACAACTTCTAAAATGGACAAAACTGCGTTAGCATCCGCCATAATATTCGCCTTCCCCGGAATATAGAGGATATCCAAATCATAAGATGCCAAAAATTCTACCCACCCCTGCTGCCTCAAATTCAGATCCTTCTGGGAGAAAAGGTACTTCAAAGGTTTGTGATCCATGAAAAGATCGAACTTCTCTCCCAACAGATAGTGCCTCGAGATCTATAAAGCAAAGACGATGGCCAACAATTCCAGATCGTGCGTAGCGTAATTCCTTTCATGAGGCTTCAACTGCCTGCTCACATACGTAATCACCTTCCCATTCTGCATCAGCACTGCACCCAGTCTAACTCCACAATCATCCGTGTAGACCTCGAACTTGCTCTTACCATCAGGAATAGCTAGAACAGGTGCACTGGTCAGCCTTGCTGTAACATCCCGGAATTTGTTAATTTAAATTTAGTGAATTTATTTGAACTTTTAAATTTAATCTGAGAAATTTCAAGGGAAATAAAATATTATTAAATAAAAGAATGATATAAGTAAAAAAATAATTGATAGTTTAAGTTTTAAATAAATAATGAATAAACTATGTAACAAATAAGAAATTGTTTTAAACAATAAAATAAAATATGCGATGAATTAAATGTTAAAAACAAACACTTTCATGTAGCAAAGTAAAACAAGAACAATATTTGATTAAGAAAAAAAAGACATACATTTAAATATAAGTGTGTAGAAATGTAAACAAGAAAAAAAACTGTATAATAAAACAAGACCAAATGTACTTATAAAAAACAACAGCATATGTTGTAAGTATCAAAGAAGCATTGCATTACATGCCTTCATTTAATGCTTTCATTAAATGTTATTTACTCTTCAGCATGTACAAGATCCCCTCAGCTGAATTAAAAAGCATGGGTTTAGTCAACAAATAAAAAAAAGATATAATCTAATTTAAAGAACCGTTGCACCAGTAAACTGCACACCTTCTTGTATACCCTCTCCTTTATCTACATGAACATCAATTTTAGTTCATTCGTTCAACAAATCTTAGCAAAGAACAGAAAAAAAAAAAAAAAAAGATCATCAATTTATATTCAAGTTGAAAGTAATTTACTGAAGAAAGAAAAAGAAAGGAGGATCAAACTGCAGCGAAAAACATATATAGTTTCTGTTCATCCATATTTCAATGTGAGTAAACATCAAATTTAAAATTTTAAGTTTAATTAAAATCAGTTCAGGATAGTTATTGATCATGTGGTATTGTATATGCATTATCTTTAAATATAAATCTGTTGCTCTGCATATTGGTCTTCACTGTTTTGGATTACATGTTGTTTACCTTCAAACCCAAATTTGTTCTCAACGTATCATTTTAAAACTTTAAGTTTTCATTCAAACAAGATGTTTAAACTTTAATTAAGATTTTAAAAGCTGATTTGAACCATTTTTATAAGTTATCATCACTGTAATATTATTTACAGGTATTCAACTAAAAATGTGATGAAAAATTAATTGTTGAAAAATATTAATTCAAGAATATATATTGAATCTATACTGCAATCCATGATTTCTAAAATAAAAATGAAGATTTTTAGTTAGTTATTTTAAGAGTAGTCTGTGTTTGACTAAAAATTGAACTTTTACAAATTTCTAACAATCGATTCAATTATAAATGCTAAAATTTGGTTTGAAGCAAGCTTGAACACCAGTGACTTCAAGAAAATTATCAAAGAATTTTTCTATTGCATAAATTTGAAGTACGAGTTCAAATTAGGGTTTTAGTTGGAGTTTTTGGACATGTCTGTAAAGAGGCGTGTTTGTCTCTAATACGTGATCGAGTGCTACACGGATTTGGGGAATGGTGGAATGAGGTGTTGACGTGGCCGTGACGGAGTTCGAGCTTCTCCGGTGGCCTGAGACGTGGTGGTGAGGCAAATTCGTCTCGGTGATTTCGAGTTACACTTCGACGAAATGGTGAAATTTCTATTCCAAGTTCCTTGGGTCAAATCGAAGATGGATTTCGTGTTTGAGGGGATTTTTCAACTTGCCGATGATCGTGGCGATCACCGGAGTCGCGGCGCCACGTCGTGCACGTGCACGGCGTGTTTTGGGTATCAGTGAGTTTGTTGATTTGGAACTCGAGTTGAAACTCGAGAAAAAGCATGTTTTGCTTCGGGAAAGAACTCGCGTACGCGGGTATATATGGGCTATCTTGGGTTAGGAACGTAAACTAAAAAAAAGAAAAAAAAAAGAGAAAAAGAGAAAGAAGAAACAGGGTATGGGGAAGAAGGGGAAGAGACTCGGGGAAGTGCCCGGGGTTCAACCCGAGTTTTCCTGGGTGTTTGCTTAGGTTACTCTGAAATTGGGTTAGGCCCAATAAGACTTTGAATTTACAATGCTAAGAAATTTTTGTATTTACAATGCAACCAAGATTGATTTATGTTAAGTTAAAAACTTACTATAAGTTTAAAATTTGTTAACAATGTTTTTTTAAGAGTTTAATTAATCCTTTAATTAAGTAATTTAATTTAAAATAAGAATTGAAGTTAATTTACATTTAAATTTTCAATGTAACCATAAATTGATTTTAAAGTGTAAAGCAGATTCTTAAGTGAAAATGGAGGTAAATAATTTGTATTAATTAATGATTTTAAAAAGAAATTAAGAATGATATACAACTTGAAATTAAAATTGATTGATAAACAATTAAGTGTTCAAATTAAATTTGTAAATTAAAAATTTGTTATTCAGATAAGTTAAAGTCGACAAATCAAATTTAGGGGTTAATTAAAATAACTAATTTTGAAACAATAAATCAAGTTAATTAAGATTTAATTTATTTATCTAAATTTTAGTCATTGATTTAAACATCACAACAAATAATTATGTGGTAAATTTATTTAGACCACATTGGAAAATAATTAACTATGGCCGTGCACGATATTGATATTTCTATTCTGTTTGTGATACTGTGTGATGTAGATTGCCATGTACTGCACTGTAATTGTGATTTGTTATGTATTGATGTAAAAACCCTGTTTACCCGTAAAACAGCATTTAAAACTTCGATGCGACATGGAATCTGATTTCGGTTAGTTATCCGAAACCCACATCGAACCTGTAAATTTTTATGAACGACATATCCACATGTTTTTAACAAAATTGACTCTCACTATTCGGTTTAGCCGGAAAAGGACCTCTGTGTCACATAAACCATCCCGAATAAGTGATACGACTAAATGGATAAGCATTTGAAGACGGTGGTGAAGACCAGACATCTTCGAGAACGATAGGAAAAACTATCGAATGACTCTACACTGAGTTGCTCTGGTATAGAGTTCTCCATATGTGATGAGGAATCCGATCGAGATTGTGGACGCCAGGATTGCAAGGACTTCTTTGGAAGTGCCTTCAGTTCTGTTCGAACCCAGAACAGACTTGTATGGATTGTATGTCTAACATTACAATTGAGATATAAAGAAGATTTCTTTTAAATACATTTCTGTGGATGGCGGAGAATTTATTCTCTTAGCTTAACACCCTTCTCTGAGACGTACGAGCTCAGAGGTTATGTAGTTGAAGGTTATCAGTAATATATTCCCAACTTGGTAATGTGGCATGCTGAGTGTTGTTGATCATTTGTTGATCAAAGCATGGCTTTGTGAAAAGCGTAGCTTTGTGGACGAGACTTCGTCGAGCCTCACACCCTGGAATGGTCGAAACAGGAATGATGCAGCAAGGTTATTGGGGGTAGCGCCCCTTAGGGTATGTGCATTTCCTTCTGGATAGAAGTAGTATCATGGATGGAGCCCAGATACTTAACTTATGTGGATATCACAGATATATATATATATATATATATATATATATATTACTTGTGATTTGTTGCTGGGGCTCCGAATAAAGGTTGGTTACAACCGAGGGATGGCATACTCGTGTCAGTAGTTACCCAGTTAAGGGTAACCCGGCCTTGTGTCGGGATAGATCCGGTTAGGTTCTCGGGTCATCCCTTCAGAGGCATACCCATGTCACCCAGGAAGTTCCTTAGCTTGACCATTTGTTGGAAATCCAATTACCAATATGAACACAGTACGGTTTTAGTTGTAGAACCTGCCATTTTCTTATGGTGTTCACCACTGTTTAGATGGTAGCTATAGTAGGCATAGTTCGGAATGTCTATGCTGGCTAAGATTAATATTCTATTTTCGAAATTCTTTCTACACTATGCACTAGTAATAATATCAAAGAACTTTTCCTCGTATCAAGCATATTTGACTATCATAAGAAGAAATCTCCTCCAATTCTGCAATTGAATTGTGTGTGTGGCGGGAGGTCTTATGGTAGTTTCATTTTAAAAGCATACCGAAATTCTTTTATAAATTTAGTTCTTTAAAAGCAACTGTTTTTGTTTACTCATACCAGTCCCATGACTGACCTGCAGTTTAATGTTTCTTCTAAACTCTGGGTGCCCATAATTTTTACTCGGGCAGCCTAGTAGCAGTTTTTTCGTACTCTGGAGTAAGCAGTATTTTGGAGCTTTTGCTTTGGAGATATTTTAGGAGCTTTTGGAGTTCTCAGGTGTTTAGCTTTTGGGAGTTCGTTATCACTTCTTTCATTCTAAGACTTTTTGGATATATGATCACTGTTGTATTATTATAATGTTTATTTGGAGTTGTGGTATATGTATTAAATACTCTGATGTAGAAATGGATATTTTACTATTGTATCTGTGTTATATGCATGATATTCATTCTGTTCCGCTGTTTCATATTCGGCTGATGTTGTTACAAGCTCCATCCGAACTGAAACTTGACGTTCGAATCTCCGGCAGTCGAATACAAGTGAGGTATTTGGTGTCGACTTTTGAACGATGAATTTTGGGTCATGAGAAATTGGTATCAGAGAAGAAGGTTGAGTAAGAACTTTAGCTACAGAGTATAACACATTAGATGGCTCATTAGAGATAGGGTGAAATATACCCTAGAAT
This sequence comes from Allium cepa, assembly GCA_030765085.1. Lineage (NCBI taxonomy): Eukaryota > Viridiplantae > Streptophyta > Magnoliopsida > Asparagales > Amaryllidaceae > Allium > Allium cepa. The sequence continues at coordinate 290,655,688 of CM060941.1, read as the reverse complement.
GAGTATAACTAAGATTGAAACTCTGAATTTTTTTAGTTCATTTCTTTTTACTGCTGATATTCCTTAAGATATCTCGTCCGTATATCTAAATCAATTTTTCTTACAAAATTACAAATAGTAAGAATGAGCGGACGGAGAGGAAGAGCTAGGGGTCAAGGGAATGCCGCAGCACCAAATCAAATTCCTCCAGCAGCAGAAGCCGCAATAGATATCCAGCAGCAACCGAATCTGGCTGATTTGTATAAAAATTTCTCAAAGCTTGGTAGCAAACCGTTCACCGGCAAGGAGTCAATTATTGAGGCTCAAGCATGGGTAAGATCGTGTGAGAAATTTTTTAAAGGGCTAAAACTGCAGGACGAGCAGAAGAGACTTATAGCTTCTTGGCAACTCCAAGAAGAAGCCTCAGCCTGGTAGGAAACAATCATTATAGATGAACCAGAGGAAGAATTTACTTGGAATCGTTTTAAGGAGGTGTTTGAAAAGCGTTATATGTCGTCGGCAGGAATTTCCAGTATGTATCAAGAATTTTTGGATTTAAAGCAAGAAAGCTTGTCATTTAAAGAGTATTTAAACAAGTTCAACGAACTATCCCATTTTGGTCCGGAGTTGTTAAACACTACCCTTAAGAAAAATGAAAGGTTTATCCATGGAATGAACCAGAAGTATCACGAAAGGATGACAGCACACGTCAAAGAATCTTTTTCTGATCTTATTGATATGGGTATAGGTATGCCACACTGGATATGCAGGAGATTCCAAGGGAAAGAGGAAATTCAAGTAATCAGAATTGGAAGAAAAGGAAGTTTGGGGGCAAGAGGCCACAATAAGACAAGGATAAAAAGTGCAGTCAAGGAAATTCGGCTAGGAACATAACTTGTCACAATTACCAAGAGAAGGGCCATTATTCAAACAGCTGCAAAAACCCGAAGAAGCAAGTTAAGAAGGAACAACCTGTGAGGAATGATCAAGGAGCTAAAGAATGCTATAATTGTCACAAGCCTGGACATTTTATTAAAGATTGCTCGGTAATGAAGCAAGCACATGTGGCAAAATGTTTATGCGATAAAGAAAGACCCTTTTGAATTCGAAAGCATATAAAGGAAAAGGTGTTTTGGAAGGTAAACTTACTATTTATGATAGAACGGTTAGAGTTTTAATTGACACGGGAGCTTCACATAGCTTTATCTCCCAACAAATCGTAAGTGAATTAGAACTTAAAACTGAATTTGTTGCCAACACTATTTGCGTGAAAAATCCGGTTGGAGGTCCCGTAAATCTTTGTTTGTATTGTAAGAAAGTTCCTATTTCATATGCTTGCTATCAATTTCCTATCAACCTTTATATCCTCGAATTTAATGAATTTGAAATCCTACTCGGAATGAATTGGTTATCGAGATACGAAGCTAAATTAGATTGTAATAATCGGATATAGTCAAAACAAGTTTTGGAAATTTTATTGAAATCTCTTATGAGGATCCGAGTCCAAAAAGAGATAGATTGATGTATACTTTGGGATATCCTGAACCCAGTTTGCAGTCTATACCTGTTGTTCGAAATTTTCCGACGTATTTAAAGAAGTAAAATCCTTACCTCCACACAGAGAAATAAATTGCCGAACTGACTTAGTACCCAATGCCCGTCCTGTTGTTCACGCAAGTCGCAGAATGGAACCTAGGGAAAGAATTGAATTAGTCAATCAAACTCGAGATTTGCTAAAGAAAGGATTGATTCCCCCTAGTGTTTCCTAATGGGCTTCAGCTGTTGTATTTGTGGCTAAATCCGGATCTTTGAGATTGTGTGTAGATTACCACGATCTAAATAAACAAACTCTCAAGAACAAATTCCCTTTACCTAGAATTGACGATCTATTCGATCAACTTCATGGCGCTCGATTCTTTTCTAAGATGGATTTAGCTAAGAGATTCCATCAGCTGCAAATAGCCGAGGATTGTGTTCATTTAACTGCTTTAGGGGTCCTGACATGTTCTACGAGTGGTTAGTTATGCCTTTCGGACTAACCAACGCTCCCACTTACTTCATTTAATGACCCGAGTGTTCCGAGAAGTATTGAACAAATTTGTCCTTGTATTTATTGATGATATCTTGATTTACTCCAAAACTGAAGAGGAGCTTGCTGAACATCTCAGAATTGTTTTGGAAATATTGAGGACGAATGTCTTATTTTCTAAATTCTCTAAGTGTCACTTTTGGGTCAAAGAAGTCAGATTTCTCGGTCATATTGTTAATGGAGATGGAATTTCTGTTGATCCAAGCAAGATTTCTGCAATTCTGGACTGGAAGCAGCCCACCACTCCTAGAGAAGTTCGAAGTTTTCTAGGTCTAGCATGATATTATAGAAAGTTTGTACAGGATTTTTCTAAGTTGGCTAGCCCATTGACTAAGCTAACAATGAAGAATGCTGAATTCAATTGGACCCCAAGATGTGATGAAGCTTTTCAGGAATTGAAAAAGAGATTGACTACTGCTCCTGTTCTTGCTATCATTAATGGGAACCAAGGCTTATCTGTTTATACTAACGCGTGTGGTGATGGGGTAGGTGTAGTATTAATGCAGAATGGGAAGGTAGTTGCCTACGCGAGTAGACAATTACGTCCGCACGAGAGAAACTACCCAACACATGATTTAGAGCTTTTGGCTGTTGTTTTTGCTTTAAAAATCTGGCGACACTATCTTCTGGGTAAGAATCTTTTCAGCTTTCTTAATAATTTAAGAACTTAACTTAAACAATATACTTAATGAACTCTTCCTTCTCTAGGTGAAAATTTTGAATTATTCACCGACCATAAATCCTTGAAATATCTCTTTACCCAGAAAGATCTGAATCTGCAACAACAACGTTGGTTGGAATTTCTGGCATCTTATGACCTAGATATTCTGTATATGCCCGAAAAAGCCAATGTAGCTGTAGACGCCTTAAGTAGAAAGCACGTTATTCTTGCTCATCTGGTTATCGCTCCTATTCTTCTCAAGAAGATCGCGAACAAGCAATATGAAGAAGAGTTTCTTCGGGGAATTTATAAAAGAATATGCCAAGGAGAAGACACTAGTTTTGAGATGGATAATAGAGGAGTAATAAGATTAAAAGGAAGGATTTGTGTTCCAGACTTCCCTGATCTGAAACGTGAAGTTCTAGATGAATGTCACAAATCAAAACTCAGTATCCATCCAGGAGTTAATAAAATGTATAGAGATATTAAAAGGACTTTCTGGTGGAAGACAATGAAAAGAGACATATCGATATACGTGAGTCGCTGTGCTACTTGTCAACAAATCAAAAGCGATCAAAAGAAAGTGGTCGGTTTACTTCAACCTTTGGAAGTACCAAAATGGAAATGGGATTGGGTATCGATGGATTTCATCATCGGATTGCCACGAACCAAGAATGGAAATGAAGCAATTTGGGTTATAGTGGACCGTCTAACCAAAACTGCTCACTTTATTCCAGTGAAATCCACTCGGACTACAGAAAGCTTAGCAAGTATATATAAAGGAAATAGTTCGTCTCCATGGTATTCTCAGCAGTTGAGTGAGTGATCGTGATCTGATCTTCACTAGTAGATTTTGGGAGGCATTCCAAGCCGCTTTGGGAACGAAATTAAATTTCAGTACTTCTTATCACCCACAGTCTGATGGGCAAACTGAGAGGGTTAACCGTATTCTAGAAGAACTTTTGCATACTTGCATTCTCGATTTTGGTGGTTCTTGGGAGGACCATTTGCATCTGGTCGAATTTTCATATAATAACAGCTATCAGGCTAGTATAGAATTGGCTTCTTTCGAAGCTTTATATGGTCGTCCGTGTCGATCACCTACATGCTGGATCGAATCAGGTAATAGACTCGTCCTTGGACCAGACATGATTAAAGAAGCCATGGAGAAGGTTGATCATATTTGAAAGAAATTAATAACTGCTCAAAGTCGTCAGAAGAGCTATTATGACCGCCGAAGAAGATATTTGGAATTTCAAGTTGGAGATTCTGTATTTCTGAAAGTATCTCCAATGCGGGGTGTATTAAGATTCGGGAAAACTGGAAAGCTAGCACCGCGTTATATTGGTCATTTTCCTATTCTAGAAAGGAATGGTCATCTGGCATATCGAGTGCAGTTACCCAGCTGGTTGTCTGGCGTGCATGATGTGTTCCACATTTCTAATCTTCGAAAATATGTGCACGACCCAGATAGTATTATTGAAGAAGCTGCTTAGCAGGATCTAGAGATTACTCCTAACTTGGCAGTAAAGAGAGAGCCAATAAAAATTGTAGATCGTGATGAGAAGCGATTAAGGAACAAAGTTGTGAAACTGGTCAAAGTTCAATGGAGTGGCGATCCAAAGGACTGTACTTGGGAGACTGAAGATAATATAAAGAAATCATATCCCAATTGTAGAGTAGACATCTTGGCTTAACTGGTAAGCCATTTCCTTATTTTTTTTGAATTCGTATATATCTTTGGTTGCGTTTCTCTCTCTTTCAATTTCGAGGACGAAATTTTCTTAAGGAGGGGATATTGTAACATCCCAGAATTTGTTAATTTAAATTTTGTGAATTTATTTGAACTTCTAAATTTAATTTGAGAAATTTCAAGGGAAATAAAATATTATTAAATAAAAGAATGATATAAGTAAAAAAAATTGATAGTTTAAGTTTTAAATAAATAATGAATAAATTATGTAACAAATAAGAAATTGTTTTAAATAATAAAATAAAATATGTGATGAATTAAATGTTCAAAACAAACACCTTTATTTAGCAAAGTAAAACAAGAACAAGATTTGATCAAGAAAAAAAAGAAAGACATACATTTAAATATAAGTGTGTAGAAATGTAAACAAGAAAAAAAACTATATAATAAAACAAGACCAAATGTACTTACAAAAAACAATAGCATATCAAAGAAGCATTGCATTACATGCCTTCATTTAATGCTTTCATTAAATTCTATTCACTCTTCAGCATGTACAAGATCCCATCAGCTGAATTAAAAAGCATGGGTTTAGTCAACAAATAAAAAAAGATATAATCTAATGTAAAGAAATATTGCATCAATAAATTGCACACCTTCTTGTATACCCTCTCCTTTATATACTTTAACATCGGTTTTAGTTCATTAGTTCAACAAATCTTAGCAAAGAATAGAAAAAAAAAGATCATCACTTCATATTCAAGCTGAAAGTAATTTACTGAAGAAAGAAAAAGAGAGGAGGATCAAACTACAGTGCAAAACAGATATAGGTTCTGTTCATCCATATTTCAATGTGAGTAAACATCAAGTTTAAAATTTTAAGTTTAATTAAAATTAGTTCAGGATAGTTATTGATCATGTGGTATTATATATGCATTATCTTTAAATATAAATCTATTGCTCTGCATATTGGTCTTCACTGTTTTGGATTACAGGTTGTTTACCTTCAAACCCAAATTTGTTCTCAACTGATCGTTTTAAAACTTTAATTTTTCATTCAAACAAGATGTTTAAACTTAAACTAAGATTTTAAAAGCTGATTTGAACCATGTTTATAAGTTATCATCACATAATATTGTTTACAGGTATTCAACTAAAAATGTGATGAAAAATTAATTATTGAAAAATATTAATTCAAGAATATATATTGAATCTATACTACAATCAACGATTTTTAAAAGAAAAATGAAGATTTTTAGTTAGTTATTTTAAGAGTAGTCCGTATTTGAATAAAAATTGAACTTTTACAAATTTCTAACAATCGATTCAATTATAAATGCTAAAATTTGGTTTGAAGCAATCTTGAACACCAGTGACTTCATGAAAATTATCAAAGAATTTTTCTATTGCATAGATTTGAGGTACGAGTTTGAATTAGGGTTTTAGTTAGAGTTTTGGACATGTATATAAAGAGGCGTGTTTGTCTCTAATACGTGATCGAGTGCTACGTGGCTCTGGGGAATGGTGGAGTGAGGTGTTGACGTGGCGGTGATGGAGTTCGAGCTTCTCCGGTGGACTGAGACGTGGTGGCGAGGCAAATCATCTCGGTGATTTCAAGTTACAGTTTGACGAAATGATGAAATTTCGATTCCAAGTTCCTTGGGTCAAATCGAAGATGGATTTCGTGTTTGAGGGGATTTTTCGACTTGCCGATGATCGTGGCGACCACCGGGGTCGCGGCGCCAAGTCGTACACGTGCACGACGTGTTTTGGGTATCAGTGAGTTTGTTGATTTGGAGCTCGAGTTGAAACTCGAGAAAAAGCATGTTTTGCTTCGGGAAAGAACTCGCGTACGCGAGTATATCTGGGCTATCTTGGGTTAGGAACGTAAAGTGGAAAAAAGAAAAAGAGAGAAGAAGAAACAGGGTACGGGGGAGAAGGGGAAGAGACTCGGGGAAGTACCCGGGGTTCAACCTAAGTTTGCCTGGGTGTTTGCTCGGGTTATTCTTAAATTGGGTTAGGCCCAATAAGACTTTGAATTTACAATGCTAAGAAATTTTTGTATTTGCAATGCAAACAAGATTGATTTATGTTAAGTTAAAAACTTACTATAAGTTTAAAATTTGTTAAAAATGTTTTTTTTTAAGAGTTTAATTAATCCTTTAATTAAGTAATTTAATTTAAAATAAGAATTGAAGTTAATTTACATTTAAATTTTCAATGTAACCATAAATTGATTTTAAAGTGTAAAGCAGATTCTTAAATGAAAATTGAGGTAAATAATTTGTATTAATTAATTATTTTAAAAAGAAATTAAGAATGACATACAATTTGACGTTAAAATTGATTAATAAACAATTAAGTGTTCAAATTAAATTTGTAAATTAAAAAAAATTATTCAGATAAATTAAAGTCGACGAATCAAATTTAGGGGTTACTTAAAATAACTAATTTTGAAACAATAAATCGAGTTAATTAAGATTTAATTTATTTATCCAAATTTTAATCATTGATTTAAACATCACTACAAATAATTGTGTGGTAAATTTATTTAGACCACATTGGAAAATAATTAACTATGGTTGTGCACAATATTCATATTTCTATTCTGTTTGTGATACTGTGTGATGTAGATTGCCATGTACTGCACTGTAATTGTGATTTGTTCTGTATTGATGTCAAAACCCTGTTTACCCGTAAAACGGCATTCAAAACTTCGATGCGACAGGGAATCGGATTTCGGTTAGTTAACCGAAACCCATATCGAACCTGTAAATTTTTATGAACGACATATCCACATGTTTTAAAAAAATTGACTCTCACTATTCTGTTTAGCCGGGAAAGGACCTTTGTGTCACATAAACCATCCCGAATAAGTGAGACGACGAAATGGATTGACATTTGAAGACGGTGGTGAAGACCGGATGTCTTCGAGAATGATAGGATAACCAATCGAATGACTCTGCACTGAGTTGCTCCGGTATAGATTTCTCCATATGTGATGGGGAATCCGATCGGTATTATGGACGCCCAGATCGTAAGGACTTCTTTGGAAGTGCCTTCGGTTCTGTTCGAACACAGAACAGACTTGTATGGATTGTATGTCTGACATTACAATTGAGATATAAAGAAGATTTCTTTCAAATACATTTCTGTTGGTGGCGGAGAATTTATTCTCTTAGCTTAACACCCTTCTCTGAGACGTACAAGCTCAGAGGTTATGTAGTTGAAGGTTATCAGTAATACATTCCCAACTTGGTAATGCAGCATGCTGAGTGATGTTGATCATTTGTTGATCAAAGCATGGCTTTGTGAAAAGCGTAGCTTTGTGGACGAGACTTCATCGAACCTCACACCCCGGAATGGTCGAAACAGGAAAGATGCGGCAAGGTTATTGGGGGCAGCGCCCCTTAGGGTATGTCCATTTCCTTCTGGATAGAAGTGGTATCATGGTATGAGCCCAGACACTTAACTTATGTGGATATCACAGATATATATATATATATATATATATATATATATATATTACTTGTGATTTGTTGCTGGGGCCCCGGATAAAGGTTGGTTATAACCGGGGGATAGCATACTCGTGTCAGTAGTTACCCAGTTAGGGGTAACCCGGCCTTGTGTTGGAAAAGATCCGTTTAGGTTCTCGGGTCGTCCCTATAGAGGCGTACCCATGTGGCCCAGGAAGTTCCTTAGCCTGACCATTTGTTGGAAATCCAATTACCAATACGAACACAGTACGATTTTAGTTGCAGAACCTGCCATTTACTTATGGTGATCACCACTGTTTATATGGTAGCTATAGTAGGCATAGTTTGGAATGTCCACGCTGGCTAAGATTAATATTCTATTTTCGAAATGCTTTCTACACTATGCACTAGTAATAATATCAAAGAAATCTTCCTCGTACCAAGCATATTTGACTATCATAAGAAGAAATCTCCTCCAATTCTGTGATTGCATTGTGTGTGTGGCGGGAGGTCTTATGGTAGTTTCATTTTAAAGGCATACCGAAATTCTTTTATAAATCTAGTTCTTTAAAAGCAACTGTTTTTGTTTACTCATAACAGTCCCATAACTGACCTGCAGTTTATTGTTACTTCCTAAACTCTGGGTGCCCATAATTTTTACTCGGGCAACCTAGTAGCAGGTTTTCCGTACTCTGGAGTAAGTAGTATTTTGGAGCTTTTGCTTTGGAGATAACTTAGGAGCTTTTGGAGATCTCAAGTGTTTAGCTTTTGGGAGTTCGTTATCACTTCTTTCATTCGAAGACTTTTTGGATATATGATCATTGTTGTATTGTTATAATGTTTATTTGGAGTTGTGTATGTATTAAATACTCTGATGTAGAAATGGATATTTTACTGTTGTATCTGTGTTATATGCATGATATTCATTCTGTTCCGATGTTTTATATTCGTCTGATGTTGTTATAAGCTCCATCCGAACTGAAACTTGACGTTCGAATCTCCGGCAGTCGAATACAAGTGAGGTATTTGGTGTCAACTTTTGAACGATGAATTTTGGGTCGTGACACTTGCCTTCAAATCCAAGAAAGCCTCTTCACACTTGGGGGTCCACTTAAACTTTGCTCCTTTCCGAGTCAACTTGGTTAAGTGCAAAGAAATCTTAGAATAGTCCCTAATAAACTTTCTGTAGTACCTTGCCAAACCTAGAAAACTGCAGACTTCTGTCGGAGTTTTCTGTCGCTGCATCTCCCGAATAGTTGCTACCTTGGCTGGATCTATAGAAATACCCTCGCCAGAAACAATATGCCCTAAAAATTTGACTTTCGATTTTCAAAAATGGCATTCGAAAAACTTAGCCTTCTGAACATGCCTCCTCAAAGTCTCTAACACTATTCCCAAATGTCGCTTGTGCTCTTTTTCAGACTTAGAGTAGACAAGAATATCATCGATGAACATGAGCACGAACTTATTCAACACATCCCCAAAAACTCGGTTCATCAATTCCACAAAATAGGCAGGAGTATTGGTTAGTCCAAAAGGCATAACCAACCACTCATAAAAACAATTGGGTCCCCTGAACGCAGTCAAGGTTATACTGTCCTCAGCTACCCTTAACTAATGGAAACCCAAAGCTAAATCTATCTGGGAGAAAACAGAAGCTCCATGGAGTTGATCAAAAAGATCGTCTATACGGGGATATGGATACTTATTCCTAATAGTCACCTTATTCAACTCCCGATAATCCATACAAAATCTCAATGACCCATCCGACTTGGTGACAAAGACAACAGCAGAACCCCAACTGGAAAAACTAGGCCGGATCAAACCTTTCCCTATGAAATCTTGGGTCTACTTCACCAGCTCTTCTCTCTGCATCAGCACCATCCTTCAACTGGGCTGAACAACAGGTATTGCTCTCGGAACTAAGTCGATCTGAAACTTTATCTCCCAATGAGGGGGCAAACCTTTAACTTCCTCGAAAACATCCGAAAAATCTCTGACCACTTCGATGGACTCTACGCCTTCTGGAGATGCCTCGATTTCATTCAAAAGATTACTCAAGTGAACTCCAAAATTATCACAAGTCACTTTTGCGATCCTTCCTAACTCATTCTCCAAAGATACAATTCTCTCTTCACACATCAAAATGGCATTATACTTATCCAACCAATCCATATCCAGAATAAGATCAAACCCTTTAAAATCCAATACAAATGGGTCGCAAGAAAAACTATGAGACAGATAAGAAAGCCTTAGGTCTCTACAAATCTTATCTAACTTGGTTACTCCGCCTATAGGATTAGATACAAAAATAGGGCGGTCTACCAAACAAGGGGAAAGATGAAACTTCTCTACCGTATCCAAAGAAATAAAACAAAGAGATGCACCAGAATCAAATAGAACTCTAATAAAATTGCCATCTAAAAGCAAAGTACATTCCAAAACTCATTTGCCTTTAGAAGAAGAAGAAGGAACACCTTCAAGAGCAAACATCTTGTCCTGTTGGGCCTTCTGAAGAAGCGGACAAGCCTTCACCATATGACCCGGCTGATGACAGTTGAAACACAAGGGTTTCTGAACCAATGATGAACCGGCTCCACTCTGATGCTGCTGCTGCTGCTGAGATCTACCCTTAGGACACTACTTAGCCAAATGTCCCTCTTGTTGACATACATAGCACTTACGAGGTCCATTGCTTCCTCCCTGCTTCCCTTTGCCTTGCTTCTTCCAATTTGGGTTGACTTTCCTTTTATTTGGATTGGAAGAAGTCCCACTTGGTGCTACTGCAAATGCCAACTACTTCTTATTCATAAGCTCCTCACATCTTAATGCCATGTTAATCAACTCCATGAAAGATCCCTTAAGACGAGTCGTCATCTTCTCGTGGAACTCATGCCTCATTCCTTGCATAAACATCTCATTCTTCTTAAGGGGCATGTCGATCAAACCAGGTCCGTAGCGAGATAATTCATTAAACTTGTTCTTATACTCTAAAACCGACATACTTCCCTGCTTAAGATCTAGAAAATCTCTATACAAACGAGTCCTTCCAGATGTAGGCATGAACTATTCTTCAAACAATTCCTTAAACTTACTACACGAAATATCATCCTCTTAAATATTTGATGTAACTACATCCCAACAAGCTGCTGCACCTTCTTGAAGTTACCATGATGCCATTATTCTCTTTTGCTCGTCAGATAAATCCAAATTCTATAATGGACTCTGATCCTTTAATAGGTCTTCCTCCCAGATTGGTGAAATCTTTGCACAAATCAGCAAAACTTACTCGAGGTGTTGTTGGATTCACAGCCTCGCTAGCATTCCGACCTCTTCCATTATTGGTCATCGTGCTCCCTATAACTCTGCCTCTACTTCCTCTTGAACTCATGTTGGCAACCTGGATAGGTAACCCAACAAATTTAGATAGGTATATAGTTATATAAAAATTACATACGCGCTCTCAAGATAGAGACTACTCCAAAGACTAGGTATTATCTCAACCTAGCGCTCTGATACCAACGGTGACGACCCGCATTTCATTCCATAGAAAGACGCATCATCAATAAGAAAAGAAATAGGTAGAAAAGAATAGATAGAAAGAAAGAAACAAAAACATCAGAATCTCACAGCGGAAACGGAAAAAAAATTCACATAGATATTACATAATCATTACACCAAAGTTACACAATTATACAACATCATCACATTGGACAGTCGTAAAGACCTGTCTATCCATTACATTTCAAAATACAACAGAAAAACGACACTACATAGAGGAAATAGATAGATATAGCTACACCAGGACTCCAGCTCCAAGCTTTCCTAAATTCTTCAAGCAAAGCCTAATCAGTTGGCCACTCATAAAAATTTGAGTACCCAAGAGTTTAAGAAAAACAAAATAAACTCCGGGTCAGACATAGGTCCGGTGTGAGTAAACAGTTAAGTTTTTTAACTGGAAAACCCTTTAAAATAAAAGGTATCTCGTAAGACTCTCCGCAAATAAACACGGACAAGTTTTTCCCTTGCGATAACCAAAACATTTGATAGGAAATCTAGTTATATTATAATAGTGTCTGGGGTTTTCAATATAAAGTATAGAAATAGCTGGAATGCTTACATCTCACGTTCCAACATAGTTGGGCACAATCAAAACCATACAGGCACTTATTGGAGATTGGATTCCATACAATGGCAGGGCTACTAGGGTACCGCCCGTCACAGTATGTGGCCTAGATCATCGTACCGAGAATCCACCTTGATCCCCTGCATCACAAAGCCGGAGCTACCCCTTACTGGATAGTCCGAATAAGACAACTCCACGATTGTGACCAAACAACCGCCCACACAGCTGAATAAAAAGGGACCTCTAGACAGGGGAAAATCTTATCCTACTTAGGTGCTACCCACTTAGCCTTGCGTGTACCTCCCCTATTTTAGCCATTCTCGATTGATGAGGCTTGGGGCTACGATTACCTTTTAAGAACACATCTTGGAATGCTCATACTCATCCATTGGCGATGTATGATAGCATTCATCCATACAAGTTCGTTCCAGGTCCGAACGAAACCAAAGGCATTATCTCGTTACACTCATTTTGGAATCACCCTCAGAATTAATGACAATAACCCTTGCACTCTGAAACTTCATCTCGATCTTCACTTGAGATTTCACGACCTATCGTTTAACTTGGATCGATGTGGTTTTCAGATAATCAAATTTGATATCTGATCCCGGTCTCATCCGAATCCAAACGCCCTTTTAAAGGTCAAATTTTTAAGGTTTAAACAATTTAATTCAAATCAATACTTTGAATTCACACAGCATTCATCACAGATAAATATCACACATTTGTCACAGCTATATCCAATATGACATCACAAAATATCATAGATTATCAAACTACAAATATCAATCAATCCAGACATTCTACTCAAACAATCATCCACAAGCAAGAATTATTAATCCATGTTATAATTAATTTAATTAACTCAAATTAAATTAATTACTTAAGAATTAATCACCTGACCCTACTTAATTAATCATTAATTAATTACAAACCATTTAGTTAATTAACCATTCCTAAATTACCTTATAACCAATTAATTAATCTTTAATTATTGATTAATTATACTTAATTATTAATTAATAAACCTTAATCATTAATTAATAAACCTTAATTACAAATTAATTTATCCTTAATTATCACTTAATCAATCCTTAGTTACCAATTGATTAATCTCTAGTTACTTAATTAATGCTTAATTATACTTAATTAATCTTTAGTTACTTAATTAATTAATCTCTAATTATAAATTAATCAATCTTAATTACTTAATTAATTATTTCTTAATTATCAATTGATTAATCTCTAAATAATTAATTATACCCCAATTATAAATTAATTAATCTTTAATCATTAATTAATTAAATTAATTAATTACTCTTTAGTTGCTTATTCATTTAATTAATCTTTTATCATCGTGACCTTAATTAAGTTTTAAGATAAATCATTTATCTTATTAATTACATAATTACCATTAACATATGTATTCAAAAAAAAAATTAAATTTACACTTAAATACACTTATAAATTAAGTTTTAAAATAACGTTAAAGAATTTTGACTTAAAAAATTCAAGTTAAATCAATTATAACTTCCTTTAATCAATTACTTAAAACACTTATTATGTAAAGAATTAGGTTTAATAAATAGATTTAAACTAGTCTTATTTTAAATTTAAAAACTTGCTTATTTTTTAAATTTTAAAACCGTTCAATTTTAACTTCACGTCCAACCCGTATAATACTCTAGCCCTGACCCGAGACTTTCCCTTTCTCTTTTTTTTAAACTTGGATTTCATTTTAAACTTAAACCTGTTACACGAAAAACACTCATGCTAACCCGAAGACGATCTCGAGCAATCTTCTCCCATTCCCGAGTATCCCTTCGAGACACCTACCTCTACCTAAACCCACTGACACGTCCAGCCTCGCCGTGCACGTGCACTAGCGACCCGGGCGATTCTGACCATCTATGTTACCTCCGACATGTCAGTGGTCGTCTCTAACTACAATCCCGACCATCAAAACCCCATCACAAACCTGAAATGAAAATCGAGAAAACTCGAACAACTTGAAACCTGAAACCATCGCCTAATCCCTTCTCGACTCGATGATGCCGACCACCAACGACCTCGAACCTCTGTCCACGGGTCAACTGACAAACCCTTCATCTTTTCCCCCCAATACGTGATCTCCGATAATTAAGAGACGCCACAGCAACCCAAATCCAGACCCCGACCAAACTTAGGGATTAAACCCTAAACCATCACCGCGACGCCGCCTCGGTGATCTGAAAATTCACTTGACATTTTTCCTAAGACCACCAAGCTTCCTCCTGCCTCCAGGGCCACCTCGAGACCTCCGGCCACCTGAAATTGCTCAAAGTCGACTTTTCGGTCAATACCGAATTACACACTCGATTCCAATCTAAAAATTGTGATTCAACTCTTAAAAATCATGATTTAAGATGGGGATTCAGGTTATATACACAATCATGGAATTACTGTAACGACCCAGAATTTCTGTCATTTGAAATTCAGATATTTAATTGATTTTAAATATCAACAAGTAAAATTTGTAAGTCAGATAAATTATTTTTCGAATATTTAAATTTAATTGGATAATTAAATAGATAAATTTAATATTTGGAATTGCGTAAATAATTGGAAATTGGGTTTAATGTGATTAAAAATGATTTATAAAGTTATATTAAATCATATTGGGGTTAGAACAATGTTTGTGAACTTTTAAAACTGAATTAAAAGTTAATTTGTGAAAATTGAATATTTTAATATTTAATCGACTAGTGAAAATAGCCATTTTTCAAACAGTCTCGGATTTCGACGAAATCAGTTTCATCGAATCCGTAATGTTATATTATTATAAGATTTGAAATTTCGTGTCAATCAGATTTACGGTTTGTCCGGGGCAAGCCAAAACACATAGAAATTGGTTTAATCGGTTTAATTTAAATTTGATCGTTTATTTCCATAACTCGCACAGATGATCGAATTGGCTCCCGAAACCTATTCCATTGTGTCCGGAACACGGGTTAAACCCTAGAAACGTCGGTCATCGCGTGAGATTTGGAGTTCGGAAAATCACGAATGAATAGTGCGTTGAAAAATCTATATAAAAGGACCCATCCTCTTCACAACTCAAAATCCTAACCCTAATTTAACCTCCAGCCGCCACAATTAACTTCAATGGCCGAAAATTTTCAAACTTCTTCCATTAATCTCTCTCAATCGGTGAACATTTATTAGAAGTGTTCAACTATAAAGTTGTAGCACTCGTCGATACTTTAGATCCATACGGTGGGTCGACGAATCATCAACCATAGGCGGAGTTTTTTGGCCTGCGTTCGTGATTAGTTGCACACGATTTTCTAGGCAGCTGAGGTAGCCGAGTTCGCCGAGATCGATGCCGTGGGTGAAGCTCAAGTGGGCGAACGCTCTGGTGGTGGTTGATCGACTTGGAAACGCTCGTGTTCGTCACGTGAATTTGGGTTAGTCGGCGACAATGGGTTACGTGAGTTTTTCACGAATGGAAGAGAAAGAGGGAAACGCACGTGCGGCCTTGATTTCATTTTCAAAATGCACGGCCAAGATTGTTTTGGGTAAAAATAAAATTAAAGTTGAAATTCATTTGTATTTAAATTCGTATAATGTTTAAAAGTGTATAACTTTGTCATACGAGGTCGAAAAATTACGAAACAAATTGCGTTGGCTTCATTTTGTCGAACAATATGGAATGGAGCTTGTTTGGAGTCGTTTGGAGCTAGTGATAATTTCGGGTAAAATTAAATGCATGTTTAATTTTATTCGAAATAAAACCAATCACACAATCAAGCAATCACTTTTAAACATTTATGAATATGAATTGTAAATGTTATTTATAATTTGACGTAAAAATTACAGAGAAGTGTTTGGAAATGTTTTGAAGAAAATTTGAAAATTTTGGAGATTTGGGAAGTTTTAATCCCTTTTTGGTTTGAAAATAGTTTTCAAAGGTTTTGGAAGGATAGAAGCTCTAAACAATTTTCGATCGCCGGAAAATAATTCCAGTGATGATCGCGACATCATCGGTGTTCATTTTCGGGTTTCCAAAAGAGGAATTGCTGCCAAATTGTTTTAAATTAAAGTTGTTTGGAAAATTTGGGTTTGGTTTTGGGAATTCAAAAGATAATTTGAATTGATTTCAAAATTGGTTTTGAAAGGTTGAAAAGCTCTGGAATCCTATTTTGAATATTTATTGAATTGGTAAGTGAGTTGATAACTTATACAAGTTGAATTTTGATAGAATAAATTTAACTTAAAGGATGGAGTTAAATTAAAGTAAGTATAAGTGAATCAATTAAATAAAGTGAATTTAAAGAAAGGTCCAAGGAGGCTAAGTGAAATGATTACTTAAAGAAAATTTATTAAGTTAAAAATAAATTTGGGTTAATGACAAATGAATTGGAAGTTGATTTGGTACCGAAGTAAAATGAGTAAAGTGATAAATATGAACTTGAGTTAAGTAATGAAACTCAACTTGAAATGAAAAATGAATTAGCAATTGGATTAATGAATGGATTGAATGTTAATCAATCAAATGTAAATAAATTGATATGAAATAATGAATATAAGTGTTAATTCATTAAAAGCTAATTGGATAAATTGAATGTAAGTCAATTTAATATTAAACCAATTGGAATTAAAAGTGTTAAACCAAATTGAATGTAAATTTAATAATTCGGTTATGTTGGTAATGATTTGGTTGCTATATGATTGTTGATTGATTGTATATAAATTAATTAAATGTTGATGAAATTGAATTAGTGAAATTGAAAGCTAAAGTAATTGAATCCAAATTGGAAGTAAATGAATATGAACTGGATTTGATTTGAATTGATAGTGAACTAATGTGAATGTAAATTAGTGAATGTAAACTAATTGAAATCGAATGAATGAATGTTAGAAAAAAAAATTAATGTTAACAAATCAAACATGCATAAATGGGAAACCAATTTGAATTGTGCAAAACAATTTTTTAATATTGTAATTGGATATTATGGCTAGCAGGATATACAGGTGTATTAAAGGAAATAGAATTGGAATTTTGATTTCGAAGAAAAAAATTGAATTGCTCGACAAAAGGTATGTATTTGAATTTCAGTATGAGATTTGATGATTTTCTTCTCCAGCCACTTGGCTTTTTCTTTTCTTTTTGAAATCTGGGAGCCATGGAGCCATTTTTTGTATTCGTACCGAGCTAGCTGTGCAAAGGAGGCGCTGGCGAAATTTTTCGAAAATTTAAGGCGTTAGAATATTTTTAAGAAAAATGGGAAAATTTTGAAACTATAACTTTGATTTGAGTTGAAAAGTTAAAAGATATGGTTGGTTTTGGAAAAGTACAACTAAGTTGGATTTGAAAACTTAGTAAAGATTTGTAAGAAGTTTAGCGATTGAATTTTTGGGAAAATTAAACACTTAAGTGATTTTGGTAATTTAATTTAAACAAATCATAATGAAAACGTATAAGTTGAACTAGAAAATGGAAACCAGTGTTTTGGTTGAAGTTAAAGGTTTTGGAAAAGGTGAACATAAAATTTTCACTTATGGATTTTGAAAAGTTAATGGATTCTGTAACTTTTCTTACTTGGTAATTCGAGGACGAAATTCTTTTAAGGCGGGAAGTTTGTAACGACCCAGGATTTCTGTTAATTGAAATTCGTATATTTAATTAATTTTAAATATTAATAAGTAAGATTTGCAAGTCGAATAAATTTATTTCGAATATATAAATGTATTTGGATAATTTAAATCGGTAATTTAATATTTGAAATTACAGAAATAATTGGAAATTGGGTTTAATGTGATTAAAAATTATTTATAAAGCTGTATTAAATCATATTGGAGTTAGAGTGATGTTATGGAACTTTTAAAATCGAATTAAAAGTTAATTTGTGAAAATTGAATATTTTAATATTTAACCGACTAGTGAAAATAGTCATTTTTCAAACAGTCTCGGATTTCAACGAACCCAGTTTTATCGGATCCGTAATGTCAAATTATAGTGAGGTTTCAAATTTCATGTCAATCGGATTTACGGTTTGTCCGGGGCAAGCCAAAACGCATAGAAATTAGGTTAATCGATTTAATTTAAATTTGATCGTTTAATTCCGTAACTCGCACATATGATTGAATTGGCTTCCGAAACACGTTCCATTGTGTCCGAAACATAGGGTAAACCCTAGAAACGTCAGTCAGCACACTTCGTTTGGAGTCCGGATTTTGGAGTGAATAGTGTTTTTCGTTGATTTTCTATAAAAGGAACCCTTCATCCCCTCTTTTCAGAAACCCAAGCCAACAAGCTTCAGCCGCCACAAACAATTTCTATAGCAGAGAATTCACCTTCTTCCTCCTCGATTTCCTTCTAATCCTTCAACAATTAGCTAAAATCTTCAATTGCAATGTTGTAGAGCTCCGCGAGCTCTACAAATCTAACGGGTGAGATCTTAAATGGAGCAGCGAATCGATGGCAATCGAAGCTTGAAGGTAACGTGTTCACGCATGTTTTTCTAGGCAGGGGAGAGACCGAGCTTGGCCTAATTACGGAAGATGGTAGCTCTCGTCGAGGGCTTTGAAGTGTTCGTAGTTGATCGGGGTAGAAGTGGTTGTGGGTGGCTCGCGAATTTGATGGAGACGGCGTGCGATTGGGTTGGTTCATGCATTCGTAACTGGGGAGGAAGAAAGGAAGGGGGTGGCCTGGATCTAGGGCAGGAAATGGACAGCCAGATTTTGCTGTAGAGTTTAAATTAAAATATAAAATTGTAAATTTAATTTATATAAATTCGTATAAACTTCTGATCACTGTAACTAGTTTATACGAGGTCGAAAAATTACGAAACAAGTTGTGTTGGAATCGTTTTGTCGAGCACTACGCAATGGAGCTAGTTTGGAGTCGTTTGGAGCTAGTGAAAATTTCGAGTAAAATTAAATGCACGTTTAATTTTATTCAAAATAAAATGCTACAACTGTTATCGGAAACTCAAGGTGAGAACTTGTCACTCAATCGAATTAGTTTCGATTTAAATTTTAAATAGTTAGATTTAAAATTGCTTAATTGTGCTGATTTGCATGCTTGGATGATAAATTGCTATCTATTGTTATGAAATAGACCCTATACGCTGCATATTAAGCGGAGGTTATTTATTAAACCCATATACCACGATATTCCACCTTGAAGTGGAATTGGTATTATATATGTACTTGGAGTTGATTTCCCGCATTATATAGCGGATGAGACCCTATTGCGCCGCATAATAGCGGATAATATTTTATAAATCCCATATACCGCGATATTTCACCTCGAAGTGGAATTGGTATTGTACTAACATCTGTGGATGCAGGGAAACAGGTTGGAGGGATCTAACTGGATTCCTCAAATGATTGAATTGGTTTCAATGTTGTGTGTTGATCTATTTATAATCTGCGTGATTATCTTTGTGATTAAAATCGTTAAAGGCTAAAATTTAGCCGAATATATTTTTGGTATCGTTAGATGCCGAAAGTAAATAAAATTGGATTTTTAAAATTTGAAGTTGCGAATTCGTAATAAAATTTAATTTTGGAATTTATTCATTTTAAATAAATAAACGTTGTAATTTTTATGTTATAAAAATTATGATTTTTGTGAAATATAACCGAAATGTGATTTTCGAAATAAGTAGTTGATTAATTTATAAAATGGGTTTAAATTGGGATTTTTGAATTATTATAAATGATTTATGTAAAAGATTTATAAAATTGATATTTATAAATTAAAATATTGGAATTATAAAACGAGTTTTTTATAAGTATTAAAATGAAATAAAAATGGATTTCATAAGAAAATGAAATTTATAGATTTATAAATTGTAAAGTTATAAAATGAATAGATTTTGTAAAATAAAAGATTTATAAGTAATTAACGTATAAATTGGATTTTGGCGTTTAAATGAGATATAAATAAAATTTGTTAATTAAGGGATATTTATAAGTTGGAGTTTTTATAAAATATATATATGTGAATTTATAAACGTCGTTTTATAAATTCGAAATCAATTGAATTTGATAGATTAAACATAGAAGTTTATTAAAGGAGATATGTTCGTGATTTTGGACAGCGAATTATCCTTTAAGTTAAATGTTGTAATAATAAGAGTTTGATTGGGAAGTATATTCACGATTTTGGACAGTGAATATATTATTAAATAAAATGGATATGTTTTTGGGGAAGTGATATTATAAGATGAAGTTAATTGTTTTGAAGATGTTTTAAAAGGTATTAAATATCGAAACCATAGATTTCAACATTCATTGTTGAAATAGACGTTTTCGAGAAATAGAAGGAAATGGTGGACTATAACGCAGTTGTTATAGTAAATGATTTCCGAAAGGAAAAGTTTTGAATAGTATTGGGGTTTATATATCTATCTTAATTTCGAATCCCTATACTAGTGATTTTGGGTTGTCGAACGATGTTTTACGCAACATTCGTTTTGACTCAAATAAATGCGTTTAAGAGAAGTTTTCCTTAAAGAATAAAATATATACTTAATTTGGATTTACGTATACTGAATATTCTCCAAGTGTTGAAAATAAAAAAATTTGTGAATTACTTATTATTAAATAAGTATGGAAATGTTTTTCCAATATGAAGTGAATGTTTTGAGATTTTATCTTTTAAAGATGAATTGAAAATGAATATTAGAAATTGATTTGGAAATCGTATATTCATAGATATTTTGGAAAGGTAAATTCACTATGGAATTTATAAAAGAAAGGGAAATTTGTTTAAAAATAAACATTGATTTATTTTGAAGTGTGGAAATAAATTTACGGATTTGGAACGTAAATTAATAAATCGGTAAGGATTTATTTGATTGGTTTAAATGAACCATTTTGAAATGGAAGTTGTAAAGGTGAAAAATAATTTGGAATTTGTTTTCAAATGGTTGAAGTGTGGAATATATATCTTATAAAGATATTTGTGGAAAATAAATAATTTGGGAAATTATTTGGAATCGGGTTATGTTGTGAATATTGATTGATAGCTAAATAACCGACTGTCAATATTGACCCTTGAATGGCTATTTGCTGTGAATTGGTTGAAATTGAATGCTACACTTATTTTTAAATTATTGCGCTCGTTATTCGGATTACCCATTCCGAATAGTGATATGACGTAATGGATAGCATTGAAGACCGGTGGTGAAGACCGGGTATTTGTGAAAACGATAGGATGGCCTATCGATTGTCTCTGCACCGTTAGCTACGGTATGGAGATTTCCTTTGCGATGGGAAATTCGATCGGGATTGTGAATACCCGGATTGCAAGGGCTTCTTTTGAAGTGCCTTCGATTCTGTTCGTACTCGGAACAGACTTGTATGGTTACGTGTCTGACATTACATTTTGAGATATAAAGCACATTTCTTTCAAATATATTTCCGTTGGTGGCGGAGAATTTATTCTCTTAGCTCAACACCCTTTGAGATTAAGTAGTTGAAGGTTATCAGCGATATACTCCCAATTTGGTAATGTGACATGCTTAATGCTGCTGTATGTTGATCATTCATTGATCATTTGTTGATCAAAGCGTGGCTTTGTGCCTAGCTTTGTGGACGAGACTTCGTCAGACCTCACTCCCAGGAAATGGTCAAAATAGGAATATGCGGCAAGGTTATGAGGGTCGCGCCCTTTAGGGTATGTCATTTCCTTTTGGAAAGGGTGGTATCATGGTATGGAGCTCAGATACTTACTCATGTTGACACACTATATTTCTTACTGTGTGGTGTTGGTCATCAAGCGCTCGGATAAAGGTCCAAAGGGACCGGGAGATGACATATTCGTGTAGTAGTTACCTAGTTACAGAGGTAGCCCGGCCTTGTGCTGGCAGAGATCTAACCGTAACGTTAGGTTCTCGGGACGTACCACCGGAGGCGATCCCATTGACAGTAGGAAGTTCCTTAGCCTGACCATTTGTTGGAAATCCAAAGAAACAATACGAGCCTTGTATGGTTTTAGTTGTATTACCTGCCATGGAATGTGGCGGTAACCTGCTATTGAACATGGTAGCTATAGTAGGCATACGATAATGGTCGTATGTTGGCTAAGATTTATATTCTATTTTCGAAATTCTTTCTGCACTATTCACTAATAATAATATCAAAAATGATTCTGCGTAGTAAGCATCTCTGACTATCATAAGGAGAAATCTCCTCCAATTCTGCGTTCGCATTGTATGTGTGTGTGTGGAAGGCTTATGGTAGTTTCATTTTCCAAAAAGCATTGCAAATTGACTTTAAAATTATCCTGTTGTTTGTTTTTAAAGATAAATAACTGTTTTAGTTCTCACACCAGTCCCATGACTGACCTGGAGTTTATTGTTTCCCTTCCTAAACTCTGGGTGCCCACCCATTTCCACACGGGCAGTCTAGAGTTAGGTTGTCAGAATATTCTGGAGTTGCTATAGAGACCTAGAAGCAAGCTGGATGGCATGATGTATTAACTAGTATACAGTATTTCTTTTCCGTTGTTTGTTGTTGTAAACTCTGATAATTTAATGTAATGTTATGTAATGTAATAATTGATATAGTTCTTTGTTTTAAAGTTGTTCATTTATCTATTATATGTTGTTCCGTTGCGACTGTGAGATTCTGATATTGTTTCTGCTGCTTTTCTTTCACTCTTCTTCTATCTTTTTCTTCTTCTTAAACCCTAATAATTCGGTTTTCCGGCATTCGATTGCTCGGCAGTTGATACAGTGGACGTATTGATGTCAATTTTCGGAAGTCAAAGAATCGGGTCTTTACAATTTATTTTAATTTTTATAACCTAAATGCATCAGGGCCGTTCCTTTTGGTTTTGAAGGATCTAGGTCGTCCCCCCTTCTTCCCCACTCACGCTTGTCTATAGGTAAGAACGTACGCACGCACCCATATTCACGTTCGAAAATCTTTGAGGACGAGCCACCAACTTCGACTTATACATCGATCAACCACCTTCATATGGAAGCCCACTGCGAGCACGACCTTCGGCCAAAGACCCATGGAACTCGGTCGCCTCCTTTGTATGAAAATCGAGGATGAACACGACGACTTTGCATGCAAATTGTCAGCGATTGGTAGCTTCGTTTCTGATCACAACCGTTGAAGTTATAGAACTCACTGCCCTCTATAATTTTGTAGCTGTAACTTTTATGAATCGATCAATGGATTGCAAGAAAAATGAGGAAGAACGAGGGTGTATTTCGGCCATGGAAAATGAAGGTGGCAGCTGAACTAATTCTTTTAGGGTTTTGCAATTTTGTGAATGATAGAAGCCTTTTATAGAAAATTTTCAAAAACACTATTCATCCAAAAAATTTCGAACTCCAAATCTTTCGCGGTGACTGGCATTTCTAGGGTTTACCCCGCGTTCCAGACACAATGGAATATGTTTCAGAAGCTAATTCGATCATATGTGCGAGTTACGGAAATAAACGATCAAATTTAAATTAAATTGATTAAACCAAATTTCTATGCGTTTTGGCTTGCCCCGGACAAACGGTAAATCTGATTGACACGAAATTTGAAACCATACAATAATATAACATTACGGATCTGATGAAACTGGTTTCGTTGAAATCCGAGACTGTTTGAAAAATAGCTATTTTCACTAGTCGATTAAATATTAAAATATTCAATTTTAACAAATTAACTTTTAATTCAATTTTAAAAGTTCACAAACATTATTCTAACTCTAATATGATTTATTATAACTTTATAAATCATTTTCCTTCCCATTAAACCCAATTTTCAATTATTTACGCAATTTCAAATATTAAATTATCGATTTAATTGTCCAATTAAATCCAGATATTCGAAAAATAAATTTTTCGACTTACAAATTTTACTTGTTGATATTTAAAATCAATTAAATATCTAAATTTCAAATGACAGAAATTCTGGGCCATTACAAACTTCCTCCCTTAAAAGAATTGCGTCCTCGAAATTACCAAGTAAGAAAAAGTTTTGGAATTCATTAACCTTTCAAAAATCCATAGTTAAACTTCTTACAAAATATTTACTAATATTTTCAAATCCATATATAGTTATCTTTTCAAAATCAACTATATCGTTTAACCTTATACTTCAAATCAAAACTTAGTTTTCACAAATTCTTTTCCAAAATTTCCCGAAAATTTTCTAACGCCTTAATTTTTCAAAAAAAATCGCCATAACCTCCTTTGTACGGAGGAGCTTTTACAATATCACAATAGACATAAATATATATACATTGACCCACACGGTCGGAAAACAGAAAAACAGTTCATATTTCCTATTTTTATTGCGTAGGCATACCTTTTTAGCATTTTTAAGCAAAGCAGTTATTTATTTAGCATTTTGCGCAACCCAAATCCCGCTAACGGTAGCTCTGGTACCTGTACTTACTCAATGTAAACACGCAAGTGACATATATAAGAAGTTAACATTTTACTCTTTTAAACAATTACAACACATGCACATTAAAAGAAATGCATACTAAACAAGGTTATTTCACAATTGTAAATCATTTCGATTAAAATTCTATACTTATACAATTGTTGCTTTTATTCAGATTATTCGAACAACTTTGATTTACTTATATATTCTCTTACATTTTCAACAATCAAACAATTCAATTTTACCCGAAATAAAACGCTACAACTGTTATCAGAAACACAAGGTGAGAACTTCTCGCTCAATCGAATTGTTTCGATTTAAATTTTAAATAGTCAGATTTAAAATAGCTTGATTGTGTGATTGGATGATAGTTATTATCTGTTGTATTGAAATAGACCATATATGCCGTATATTAAGCGGATGTTATTTATTAAAACATATACCGCAATAATTCCAACTTGAATGGAATTGGTATTATATATGTATTTGGAGTTGATTTCCCACATTATATAGCGGATGAGACCTTATTGCGCCGTATAATAGCGGATAATATTTTATAAATCTCATATACCGCGATATTCCGTCCTGAAGCGGAATTGGTATTGTGCTAACATCTTTGGATGCAGGGAAATAGGTTGGAGGGATCCAACTGGATTCCTCAAACATTTGAATTGGTTTCAATGTTATGTGTTGATCTATTTATAATCTGCGTGATTATCTTTGTGACTGAAATCGTTAAAGGCTAAATTTTAGCCGAATATATTTTTGGTATCGTTAGATGCCGAAAATAAATAAAATTTTATTTTTGAAAATTTAAGTTGAGAATTCATAATAAAATTTAATTTGGAATTGATTCGTTTTAAATAAATAAACGTTGAAATTTTTATGTTATAAAAATTTTGATTTTTGTGAAATGTAACCGAAATGTGATTTTTGAAATAAATAGTTGATAAATTTATAAAATGGTTTAAATTGGGATTTTTGAATTATTATAGATGATTTATATAAAAGATTTATAAAATTGATATTTATAAATTAAAAATATTGGAATTATAAAACGATATTTTATAAGTGTTAAAATGAAGTATAAATGGATTTCATAAGTGGATGAAATCTATAGATTTATAAATTGTGAAGATATAAAATGAATAGATTTTGTGAAATAAAAGGTTTATAAGTAATTAACTTATAAACTGGATTTTGGCGTGTAAATGGGATATGGATAGAATTTGTTAATAAAGTGATTCTATAAGTTGAAGTTGTTATAAAGTATAAATGGAATTTATAAACATTGTTTTATAAATCCGAAATCGACTTATTTTGATAAGTTTAATTTTTATAGCTTATTAAAGGAGATATATCCACGATTTTGGGACGGTGGATAATCCTTTAAATAAAATATGTAGAAATTGAATTTGGTTAACGAAGTATATTCACGATTTTGGATGGTGAATAATATATTAAAGAAATATTTTAGGAAAGTGATATTTTAAATAGAATTTAAAACAATTTAAAGATGTTTTAAAATGTATTAAGCATCGAAACCATAGATTTCAACATTCATTGTTGAAATAGACGTTTTCGAGAAATAGAAGGAAATGGTGGACAATAACACTGTTGTTATAGTAAATGATTTTCGTAAGGAAATGTTTATATAGTATTGGGATTTATATATCTATCTTGATTTCGAATCCCTATACTAGTGATTTTGGGTTGTCATAACGATGTTTTACACAACATTCATTTTGACTCAAATAAATGTATTAAGAGGATGTTTTCCTTAAAGAATAAAATATATACTTAATTTGGATTTAAGTATATTGAATATTTTTCAAGTGTTGAAAATAAATAGATTTGTGAATTACTTGTTATTAAATAAGCATGGAAATGTTTTTCCAATATGAAGTGAATGTTTTGAGATTTTATCTTTTAAAGATAAATTGAAAATGAATATTAGAAATCGATTTGAAATCGTATATTCATAGATATTTTGGAAATGTAAATTCACTATGGAATTTATAAAAGAAAGGGAAATTTGTTTAAAAATAAACATTGATTTATTTTTGAAGTGTGGAAATAAATTTACGGATTTGGAACGTAAGATTAAAATAAACCGGTAAGGATTTATTTGATTGATTTAAATGAACCTTGGAAGTGTTTCCGTTTAAGGAAATTGATTTGAAATTTGTTTTCAAAGATTGAAAGGTGAAAAATGATTTGAAATTTGTTTTCAAATGGTTGAAGTGTGGAAGTTATATCTTGTAAAGATATTTTTGAAAATAAATAATTTGGCAAATTATTTGAAATCGGGTGATGTTGTGAATATGGATTGATAGTTAAATAACCGACTATCAATATTGACCCTTGAGTGGTTATTTGTTGTGAATTGGTTGAAATTGAATGCTACACTTATTTTTAAATTATTGCGCTCGTTATTCGGACTACCCATTCTGAATAGTGATACGATGTAATGCATAGCATTGAAGACCGGTGGTGAAGACCGGGTAAAACGATAGGATGACCTATCGATTGTCTCTGCACCGTTAGCTACGGTATGGAGATTTCCTTTGTGATGGGAAATTCGGTCGGGATTGTGAATACCCGGATTGCAAGGGCTTCTTTTGAAGTGCCTTTGGTTCTGTTCGAGCCCAGAACAGACTTGTATGGTTACGTGTCTGACATTACATTTTGAGATATAAAGCAGATTTCTTTCAAATACATTTCCGTTGGTGGCGGAGAATTTATTCTCTTAGCTTAACACCCTTAGAGGTTATGTAGTTGAAGGTTATCAGCGATATATTCCCAATTTGGTATTGTGGCATGCTGAGTGTTGCTGTGTGATGATTATTTATTGATCATTTGTTGATCAAAGCGTGGCTTTGTGAAAAAGCGTAGCTTTGTAGACAAGACTTCGTCAGATCTCACACCCCGGAAATGGTCGAAACAGGAATATGCGGCAAGGTTATGAGGGCCGCTCCCTTTAGGGTATGTCATTTCCTTCTGGAAAAGGGTGGTGTCGGGTATGGAGCCCTGATGCTTAACCTATGTGGTTGCTCCAATCTCATTTTTCTGTGTGGTTGTTGCTTGGTGATCAAGGGCCCTCGGATAAAGGTCCCAAAGGATGGGGGGTGGCATATTCGTGTAGTAGTTACCTAGTTACAGAGGTAATCCGGCCTTGTGTTGGCAGAGAGCTGGTTAAGTCCTCGGGACGTCTCGCCAGAGGCGATCCCATGTGGCAGTAGGAAGTTCCTTAGCTTGACCATTTGTGTAACGACCCGCCTTTCATCCATAGAAAGACGCATCATTAAGAAGAAAGAAAGGGATAGAAAAGAGAAAAGAAAGAAAAGAAAGAAACAGACAACATCAGAATCTCACATCGGAACGAATAAATTATATTATATCACATAAAACTTTACATAGTATCATATACATCAGAGTTTTACAGCTAATACAACACAAACTAGACAGTTATAAACTTCTGTCTCGCAATTACATTTCAAGTACATCAGAGAAAATAGATACAACTCAAACACAGCGGAAACACTATATATATATATATATACACGCTGAAGCCTCCTGCTCCATAACTTCTCCAGAAATTCGTCAAAGCAATCCTGAAACACTTGACTACTCATACGTAATATGAGTACCCAAGAGTTTAATAAAACAGAAAATAAACACTCGGGTTAGACAGGGGTCTGGTGTGAGTAAACGGGTTTAATATTTCATAACTTTAGAAAATCCTTTGAAAACAAAAGGTATCACGTAAGACTTCCCACACACAAACATGGAAAAGTTTTTACCTTACGTTTACCAAAACATTTGATAGGAAATCCAGTGATATTATAATAGTGTCTAGGGTTTTCAAAATAAAATACAGAAATGGCTGGAATGCTTACATCTCACGTTCCAACATAGTTGGGCACAATCAAAACCGTATAGGCACTTATTGGATTTTGAATTCCATCAATGGCAGGGCTACTGGGGTACCGCCCGTCACAGTACGTGGCCTAGATCACTGTACCGAGGAGTACGCCCGCTCGCCTGCAACACAAGGCCGAAACCATTCCTTACTGAACAGTTCTGAACAAGACCACCCCGACGACTCTAGCTAGCAATCGCCCCCACACAGCCGAAATAAAAAGGGACATCTGGATAGGGGTAAATCTCGCTCTCTAGTGGGGGCTACCCACGAAGCCTTGCTGCACCTCCCCTGTTTTAGCCATTCCTAGTTGATGATGCTTGAGGCTACGATTACCTTTATAGGAAAAATCAATCTTAGGATGCTCATCGTCCTCCTAACGATGTTCTGAAAGCATTCAATCCATACAAGTTCATTCCGGGTTCGAACACTCATTTTGGAATCACCCTCAGAGTCAACGACCACAGCCCTTGCACTCTAAATCACCATCTCGAACCTATGAGTACTATTCCATCAAAATCATTACGGAACCACCCACAGAGTTATACTGACGTATAGTTCTTACACCTCGAGTCTTCACTTGCTCCACTTGGATTAACGACCTAACGTTTAATTGGAATCGATGTGGTCTTCGGATATCCAAATATGGAAATCCGATCCCGGTCTCACCAAAACCAAACGCCATCTTAATGTCTAAGTTGTACTTAAGGGATTTAAAACAATTAACTCATTTCATTATTATCCATTTCACACAGATAGATAAACTACATATCACAATAGATAATCACATTCTCATCATAAACAGATAATCTGTATCATCATCACAAACAGATAATCATCACAACCAGATAATCATCACAAACCATCATACTTTAACCATGCATCCATATCATACAGATACTACTCATCTCATTACTGAGATCATATCCATCCAATCTATATCATCCATAAGCAAAGATTTATTAACCATCATCTATAATTAATTTAAAATGAATTAAATTAATTACTTCTATCTCTAATTAATTTAAAATAAATTAAATTAATTATCCCATCTATAAATCCTGCTTAATATCCAATTTTTAATCAACCTAGTTAATTAATCATTCTATGAGTATTCAACTTGATTAAACACCTTTGATTAATCATTTACTAATTACAATAAGTCATTAGTCTTTAATTAATTTTACAACATTAATTAACCTTAATCATAAGTAATTAACATTTAAATACTTCATTGATTAACTATAATTAATTACATTTATCCTTTATTAATTACATTAATTAATCACTTAATAATTAATTATTACTTAATTAAATAATCCTTAATTACATCATTAATTATATTAATTAATGACCTCTAATTTAAATTTATAACTTTATTTAAAATTAATTACATTTAGTAATTAATCTAAAATTAAAATACAATTATTAATCACCTTTGATTAATATTAAACAAGTAATTAACTGCCCTTAATTACTCATTAACAAATTAATTATCTTCACAATTAATTATCCCCATTAATTAATCCCTTGATTAATTACAAAAGTAATTACCAAAATTACTTAATTAAAAATCATTTCCCACTATTACATTCCAGTAATTATCACTTATTACTTCCGTAAGAAATCCTGCTCCATTAATTACATTAAGTAATTACACTTATTAAACCACCAAACGATTTACTTAAATTAATTAAACTAAATTAATTAACTTAACAAATCACATTATCAAAATTAATTACAATAAGTAATTGATCCTTTGATTACTTTTATCAAGTAATTAGACTTAACAATTTGAAATTAATTACCTTAAATTAATTAATCTAATTAATTATTAAAATTATTCATATTAATTAATTACTTAATTATCCTTAGATAATTATCATTATTAATTAATAATATTTCCTTAAATTACTTCCTTAAGAAAATTATCTTGGGTTAATCATCATTAATCATTTCTAATTAAATTAATTCTAAATCATCTTAAAATTAAATGAGTAAATTCTTAATTAAGTTCTTTTATTATCTTAATTATTCTAAGATAATTTATTTAATTATAAGTGATTTCATTAACATTCAAAATGTATTTAAATAATACATCCATAAATTAAATTCAAATTCCATTTTAAACTTTAAGATTTCAAAATGTTCAACTATTTAAACATTATACAAATTTAAATAAATTTTAACCTTAAAATAAAAGTGAAAACATTCATTACTTATGTAAGCAAATTTTAAATCCAAATTTACTTAAATGTATTAAAGAAATCAAGTCTTTAAAATGAATTGATTATTTAAACTTCTCAAATTTCAAGTTAAACATTTCATAACTTTTTTTCAAATATTAAAGAAAGAAATCTTTCAAGTTTAAAAATTTATTTGAAAATCAAATTCATCTTTAAAATCTATATGATCAACATTTTAAAATTTACAGAACTGTTTAAATTTAAACTGGATTCAAAGTAACCTGAAAACTATAATTAAACCTGATTTTAAACTTAATGTAAATCATGCTTAAATTTAAATATTTTCAATTTAAACTTTGAATTTAAAAGTTCATCTGAATTCAGATTTTAAACTTTGCATTTTGAAAACCCAAATTGAAATTCTACTCAAAAATTTGAATTCCATCTTAAAATTTAAAAACTACATAGTTCAGGTTTTACAACCTGAAACCAATCACCTACCCGAGAACTCAAAATATTACTTCGAGTTATCATCCTGAAAGCTTCGAGTTAACAACCTATTTCACCCGAGTAATACTCGAGTCATCTTCCTGCACCAACCCAAGCAAGAAGTTTACCGAAAACAATTGTGCACGGTGCATATGCACCAGTACTTTGGCGACCTTCAGCCACCCTGACCAACTCCACCAAGTCACCAACAAACCCCCAAGCATGATCACGATCACCTAACGTCCCACAGCAGCTCGAATCAAAATTGAGTTAACCCAGCAAACCTGGAACTCGACACAGCAATAAAAACCCCAATCCTATCAACGGCCAGAAATCCCAACTGCGACCATCATTATCGCCGCGACTCCGGCCATAGATCTATCTTCGACCCCTCTCTCGATTCCCAAAGCCTCGTATCACTCGAATCACCACAGAGTTCAAGAAATTTGTAACAACCCGCATATTTATTGATTTTATATTGAAATATTTTATTTGAATATTTTATCACTAATCGGATTTTGGTCCGAAAAGCTACTTTTTGCAAACGGACAAATTAGGACTCGAGACCACTTCCATTGAGTTCGAAATGCTGTTTACAACATTTTTAAGTGCAAACATTGATATGATTGGAGATAGTGGAATTTCACTACTTTTTAACTTGAGACTTTGGGTTGGGCTTTTAGCCTATTAGACCCAACCTTCACCCCTCCTCTTCATAACTTCATTTCTATTTGCCTAAGCCTTCAAGCTTCTTCAAAAATGGTGGAGGGAATGGGAAATTAAAATTCCAAAACTCAAATTCAATTGCAATCCATCTTTCTACTCCAAATTCAAGAAGAAGATATTGGATTTAAGCTTCTTGTGCTTAGATAGAAGAGGGATTGATTCTTGCTTGCTTAAAATTTCATTTTCATTGATATTTGATGCAAAGGTGAGATTTTTATCCCACAAATCTAGTCTATATCTATATTGGACTGTTGGGAATGATTCCCTATCACTTTAGTATGCACATTTGCATTTGATTTGGATTGGATTGGCGAAAAACTCCAAATTTTAGTGATTTTGGTAAAAAACTGCTACTAGGTCGTTCTGGCCATTTTTAGCTCGTTCGGAGTTAGGTCGCTCGTCCATAGGTCGTAGGTCGCTTACGAGTTAACCCTAGGTCGTTCTGGCCATTTTTACCTCGTTCGGAGTTAGGTCGCTCGTCCATAGGTCGTAGGTCGCTTACGAGTTAACCCTAGGTCGCTCTGGCCATTTTTACCTCATTCGGAGTTAGGTCGCTAACTCGTAGGTCGTGGAGAAGTTAGGTCATAGGACGTGGAGAAGTTAGGTCGTAGGTCGTGGGGAAGATAGGTCGTAGGTCGCTCGGCCATGCCTATTTCCTTAAGTCGCTCGACCCTGCTTAAGCCATTAGGTCGTTGACCTTTTTAACTCGCTCGATCTGTTCTGCCACTCGCTCGATCTTTGTGATTGATTGTTTCTACAATCGCTTCTGTGATTTGTCACTTTAAAATATAAAGGTTTCAATACTAGGAGTAAATATCAAAACTCTTTCAACAAAATTATTTCAACTCTATTTTTAATAACAAAGCTCTTTTCTTAACCCGTTTTCCAATCTATTAGTATATACAAACCTTTACCTCACTCGGATGAGAAATCTAATTAAACGGCTTAGTAAAACAAGTGGTATGAAACGCTTGCGTTTGCTTCGTCGGTTAATTCTTGGACTTGTTCGATTGAACCTCTAGTAACAATTTTATTAGTGAAGATTTACAGTATGTTCATAAATATTTAAGTTAAGCTAGTAGTTATGGGACATGAAACTAAACTTTTATATTTACTAACTTAGTGTAATTGACAATTCTCGTTGATCATGATGATCATTTTATGATTTAGACTAGCAATTGCGCGATGTCTCTTTGTTGCAAGGTTAGACTAGGCCTCATTGGTGTGATTCCGACTCACACATATCTTTTTGTCCGCAAGGTTAGTCTAGATACCATTTGTGTGATTCCACTCACACATACCTTTTTGTTGCGAGGTTAGGCTAGACACCATTTGTGTGATTCCACTCACACATACCTTTATTCCTTTTGGTTTGCCTAGACCTCATCTGGGTGATTCCGACTCACCCATATGGGGTAGCTCCCCATGGTCTTCGGACCGCCATGTGATAGGCCTCTTTCCCTTTTTTCTGTGATTTCTGGATTTCTTGTGTTGATTTCTGAAATTTATGTCATTGGCTTGTTATGAGTACAAGTTTAGGGTATGATGCCCTCTTTGGATCTTTGAGAAGATTCTTGTGATATCGATTTATCTCTTATTGATTGATCTTCTGTTGATCATCATTTGCATACTTATAGTAGTATGTCAGTATGGATATTTTATGTTTATGCCATATCTTTTATTTTATACCATGTCATCTGATATTTATAGCTAGACTGATCCGTTTATTATTTTCTTAAATAATACTCGGGTCAGACCGAGATATTACAGGTGCTTCTGTTTGACTTCTTCCGGGGATTTGCTACTCTGACTTTTGGCTAACTATTTAGATTAGCAGTTTTTTTTTGTATACACTTGAGACATAGACTCATAGTTGTATTCTTTTGTATAGCACGTGATGCTATTCTTTTGTATTATTGTGGATCTTTTTGACCACTACTCTGATGTACACCTTCATGTGTTAGTTATATATTCATATCTTCTTCCGCCTTTGTGATATAGATGACTGTGACTGATTTGTGTTATGCTTATTTCTATGTTTGTTTCTAAAGATTATTTATAGCCACCGTGTGATAAGCAATTACATGGTTGGTCGCTCCTCAACAGCCTTATTCTCCGTGCTAGTTGACAGCACTACACCGTAGTGTTCTTGGCTAGCGTGGGTATAGAGGTAGGGCGTCATAGCTTGGTATCAGAGCCAAACTTCGGAACAATGTAGAATAACTTGACAAGGATCATCGTCCTAAGTCTATCTTAGGAGTTATACCATAGGATTAATTCGAGTCTTCGTACCGATTCATCCTATTTCCTTTATGATTCCTTGTTTTATCTATCAAGATTGCTTGATATTCATTAGTGAATAACCTTCTTCCTTCTCTTCTTTCTTTCTTAAAGGAAGAGAATGTCTAGACCAGGCCGTCCCAGAACTGGATCATCTAGTGCTGCTCCCCAGGATGGAGTTTTTATGACTGCTCAACAGCTTCTTGATTTAGTAACAAATGCTCAAGCAGCTGGAGCTAACCGAAAACCTACTCACCCAAAGTCGGGATTTGCACGCTTGTGCAGCGATTACACCAACTTGGGTGGGAAGCCCTTCAAAGGTTCGGAAACTATCATCGAGGTCCAGGCTTGGTTAAAATCATGCGATCGAATCTTTTCTCGCATGAACCTTATCGATCTCCACTGCATTCAGGTGGCTTCCAGCATGCTCCAGGAGAGAGCATTGGACTGGTACGAACTCCTTATTTCAGAAATTAATGAAGCGGATCTCACCTGGGAGCAATTTCAGGGGCGCTTCGAGTTAAAGTTTGTACCAGAAGCTGGGAAAGTAACCTTGGCTCGACGTTTTATAGACCTTGTTCAAGGTCAATCCTCTGTGACTGATTATGTCGCTGCCTTCGAGTCGCTTTCCAAATATGGGGTTGAATACATCAACACCCCATTGAAGAAGAACCAGAGGTTCGTTTATGGCTTAAATAAGAATCTTAAGAAGCCATTACTCCTGAAACTAGAAGTCGCATTTGATCAACTAATTGATATCGCTCTTCGTCTCGAAGAGGCCGAAAAGGAAAGTGATGTTGAAGTGGTGGGTGTCAAACCAAACTTCAATAACAACAAAAAGAGGCCCAGTAAATTCAAAGGCCCTTATCTCAATAAAAAGGGTAAGCAAGCAACCCTTGCGACAAAGTCTCCTTCTCCTAGTGGTGCGAGATGCTTCAACTGTGGATCTGGGGATCATTTTGCGAATAAGTGCTCTAAGCCCAAATCTTGTCGCTATTGTAAGAGCCCGGATCACTACATACATCAATGCCTCAAACGTGAAGGCAAGAAGGAAGGAACGTTGAATGTGGCTCAAGCCCCTGGCAACACATCTCGTGGCCAAGGTATTTATCACTCCGTTATTGATGGTATTATTTTATTTCATGATCAACCTATTAGAGTTCTCTTTGATACGGGTGCATCCCATTCTTTTATATCAAAGGAACTGGTAGACACTATTTCCTTAAGTGTTACTGCATTAATGACTTCTTCAAAAATTGCGAATCCTGTTGGTGGATCCGCAACTCTTAGTTTGCTTTGTAAAGATGTGGAGATTATTTTGTGTGATTTTTCTTTCCTAGCCGATTTGCATGTCATGCGTTATTTAGGCTTTGGAATAATTTTGGGAATGGATTGGCTTAACCATTATCAAGCCCATATCCTATGTCCTGAGCGGACTATTCATCTCCGACATCCACTATCTGTTAACCAAATTTCTGTTAATCTTAAAGATTCAGAATCCTGTTTAGCGGCATCTTTATATTCTTTAAATCCTCGTGATAACGATGATGATGATGATGAAGATGATATTATTTCTCGTATTCACGTTGTTCGTGAATTTTCCGACATATTCGAGCCCGGTTTTAGGTTTACCACTTAAACGAGCAATTAAGTTCAGAATTAATCTTGTTTCTGGAGCTCAACCTATTACTCGTCCTCCTTATCGCATGTCCAATAAGGAAAATGAGGAGATGCGCAAACAGTTGTCTGAATTGGAGACGAAGCAATTTATTCGCTCTAATTCCTCGCCTTGGGGAGCTTCGGCTATTTTCGTGAAGAAATCCGATGGTACGCTTAGGCTTTGCGTTGACTATCGCAAGCTTAACGATCTGAATATTAAAAATAAATATCATTTACCTCAGATTGACGATCTGTTTGATCAGCTTAGCGGAGCTAGGGTCTTTTCACAGTTGGACTTGGCTACCGGTTTTCATCAGCTTCGTATTGCTGAGGATAGTATTCCTTTAACATCGTTCCGTACTCGTTATGGGTCTTATGAATGGCTTGTTATGCCATTTGGTTTAACGAATGCTCCGGCATACTTCGTTGACCTCATGAATCCAGTTTTCAAGGCTTTCCTCAATCGGTTTGTTCTCATCTTCATTGATGATATCCTTGTGTATTCTAAAACCGAGGAGGAGCATGAAAAGCATCTTCAGATTGTATTGGAAACTCTTAGGAGTAATCAATTAAAGGAGAAATTTTCTAATGCCACTTTTGGCAATCTCATGTGAAGTTTCTCGGTCATATTATTTCCGAATCCGGAATTTCCATGGATCCTTCAAAGATTGAAGCGATTCAAGATTGGAAGAGACCGGAGAGTGTGACAGAGATTCGTAGTTTTATCGGATTGGTGGGTTATTACCGTCGTTTCATTAAAGACTTTTCTAATATTGTCGTGCCTCTTATGGGCTTGACTAATAAGGGAGTTAAATACATTTGGTCGAACAAATGTGAAGCCTCTTTTCAGAAATTGAAAGAACTCCTTTCCGATGTTCCTATTCTTGTTATTCCCGAAGGGAATCAAGATTTTTTTGTTTATACTGATGCTAGTCACGTTGGTTTGGGTGCCGTTCTTATGCAAAAAGAACGTGTTATTGCTTATGCTTCTAGGCAATTGAAGCCGGCCGAGACTAGATATGCCACACATGATTTAGAACTCGCGGCTATTGTTTTCGCCCTTCGAATTTGGCGTCATTATCTATCGGGCGAGAAATTTGTTCTTTACACGAATCATAAGTCTTTGAAATATTTATTTTCTCAAAAGGAACTTAATTTACGTCAGCAGCGTTGGCTCGAGTTCCTTGCACCTCATGATCTTGATATTCTTTATACCCCCGGTAAGGGTAATCGTGTCGCCGATGCTCTTAGCCGTGAACAACAAGCTGTTGTTTCTATGATGATATCCGAATGGAACGATCTCGAGATTTTATCCACTTGTGAGATTCGAGAGCGTGTGTCCGATTTATGCTCATCACTTGTTTTATGTAGCCTTGAGGCCCATCCTTCTCTTTTTGACCGCATTCTTGAAGCTCAAGGGCTAGATCCTGAATTGGCTCTTCTTGGCCAAAAGGTTAAGGATAAAATTGATATTGAAGGTTTGAAAGACTTTGATATTGATTCTCGTGGCGGCATTCGAAAATTTGGAAGACTTATCGTACCATATATTGGTAATCTTCGTAAAGATATTTTATAAGATTCCCATTGATCTAAATTCACCATTCATCCCGGTAGTAGTAAAATGTACGCTGATATGAAGCGACTTTATTATTGGGAGGGAATGAAATCTGATATTGCTAACTTTGTTAAGTGTTGCATGACTTGCCAACTTGTTAAGGCCGAACATCAAAGGCCTGGTGGGTTATTGCAACCTTTAGAAATTTCAATTTGGAAGTGGGACCAAATTTCCATGGATTTTATAGATGGCCTTTCCCGTTCTCGTTCGGGTCATGATAGCTTATGGATGATCGTTGATAGGCTTACTAAATCCGCCCATTTTATTCCCGTTCGGTCTAACCGAACCGTTCCTCTTTTGGCCAAACTCTTTATCAAAGAAATTGTTAAATTGCATAGAGTTCCTACTTCTATTGTTAGCGATCGAGATCCATTGTTTACTAGTGGATTTTGGAAGAGTCTTCAAAAAGCTTTAGGAACGAAGCTTAATTTTAGCACTGCTTATCACCCCCAGTCCGATGGACAAACCGAGCGTGTGAATCAAACTCTTGAAGATCTTCTTCGTGCTTGTGTGCTCGATTTTGGTGGAAGTTGGGAAGATCATATTTCACTTGTTGAATTTTCCTATAATAATAGCTTCCAATCTAGTATTGGTATGGCACCTTTCAAGGCACTCTATGGAAGGCCATGCCGATCTCCTTCTTGTTGGCTTGAGGCCGGTGAGAAGCTGGTTTTAGGTCCAGACTTTATTCGTGATTCCACAGAGAAGATTGAACTTATTCGACATAGGATGAAAGAAGCCCAGAGCAGACAAAAATCCTATGCCGATAATCGAAGAAGGAAGTTAGAATTTTCTGTGGGAGATTCTGTATTTATTCGTGTTTCACCTATGAAAGGTGTTGTACGTTTCAGTCGATCGGGAAAGTTAGCACCCCGATATATTGGGCCATTTCCTATCATTGAACGTATTGGTTCTATGGCTTATCGCCTTACATTACCGGCTCAGTTTTCTGCTATGCATGACGTGTTTCATGTTTCTCAATTACGGAAATGCCTACGAGATTCCGATTCTATTCTTGAGCCTGGTATTGTGGAAGAAATTGAAGTTTCGCCGAATTTAACTTACGAGCAGCATCCTATTCGAATTATTGCTTCGGAGGTCAAACGACTTCGAAATAAAGATGTTCCGCTTGTGAAGGTTCAATGGTCCTCAAATCCTAAGGACTGCTCTTGAGAATCCAGAGAATTCATCGAGCGAACACATCCTGACTTGCTTACTCCTGCTCTTTGAGGTGAACTTCCTATTTCAAATTTCTTTTGTGTTAATATGCTTTTATGGTTGTTACTTTTTATTTCCATCTTATATATTGCGAGGACGCAATTTCTTTAAGGAGGGGAGTCTGTAACAACCCGCATATTTATCGATTTTATATTTAAATATTTTATTTGAATATTTTATCATTAATCGGATTTTGGTCCGAAAAGCTACTTTTTGCAAACGAAAAATTAGGACTCGAGACCACTTCCATTGAGTTCGAAATGCTGTTTACAACATTTTTAAGTGTAAACATTGATATGATTGGAGATAGTGGAATTTCACTACTTTTTAACTTGAGACTTTGGGTTGGGCTTTTAGCCTATTAGACCCAACCTTCACCCTCCTCTTCATAACTTCATTTCTATTTGCCTAAGCCTTCAAGCTTCTTCAAAAATGGTGGAGGGAATGGGAAATTAAAATTCCAAAACTTAAATTCAATTGCAATCCATCTTTCTACTCCATATTCAAGAAGAAGACATTGGATTTAAGCTTCTTGTGCTTAGATAGAAGAGGGATTGATTCTCGCTTGCTTAAAACTTCATTTTCATTGATATTTGGTGCAAAGGTGAGATTTTTATCCCACAAATCTAGTCTATATCTATATTGGACTGTTGGGAATGATTCCCTATCACTTTAGTATGCACATTTGCATTTGGTTTGGATTGGATTGGCGAAAAACTCCAAATTTTAATGATTTTGGTAAAAAAAAAACTGCTACTAGGTCGTTCTGGCCATTTTTAGCTCGTTCGGAGTTAGGTCGCTCGTCCATAGGTCATAGGTCGCTTACGAGTTAACCCTAGGTCGTTCTGGCCATTTTTACCTCGTTCGGAGTTAGGTCGCTCGTCCATAGGTCGTAGGTCGCTTACGAGTTAACCCTAGGTCGTTCTGGCCATTTTTACCTCGTTCGGAGTTAGGTCGCTAACTCGTAGGTCGTGGAGAAGTTAGATCGTAGGTCGTGGAGAAGTTTGGTCGTAGGTCGTGGGGAAGATAGGTCGTAGGTCGCTCGGCCATGCCTATTTCCTTAAGTCGCTCGACCCTGCTTAAGCCATTAGGTCGTTGACCTTTTTAACTCGCTCGATCTGTTCTGCCACTCGCTCGATCTTTGTGATTGATTGTTTCTACAATCGCTTCTGTGATTTGTCACTTTAAAATATAAAATTTTCAATACTACTAGTAAATATCAAAACTCTTTCAACAAAATGATTTCAACTCTATTTTTAATAACAAAGCTCTTTTCTTAACCCGTTTTCCAATCTATTAGTATATACAAACCTTTACCTCACTCGGATGAGAAATCTAATTAAACGACTTAGTGAAACAAGTGGTATAAAACGCTTGCGTTTGCTTCGTCGGTTAATTCTTGGACTTGTTCGATTGAACCTCTAGTGACAATTTTATTAGTGAAGATTTACAGTATGTTCGTAAATATTTAAGTTAAGCTAGTGGTTATGGGACATGAAGCTAAACTTTTATATTTACTAACTTAGTGTAATTGACACTTCTTGTTGATCATGATGATCATTTTATGATTTAGACTAGCAATTTTATGATGTCTCTTTGTTGCAAGGTTAGACTAGGCCTCATTGGTGTGATTCCAACTCACACATATCTCTTTGTCCGCAAGGTTAGTCTATACACCATTTGTGTGATTCCACTCACACATACCTTTTTGTTGCGAGGTTAGGCTAGACACTATTTGTGTGATTCCACTCATACATACCTTTATTCTTTTTGGTTAGCCTAGATCTCATCTGGGTGATTCCGACTCACCCATATGGGGTAACTCCCCATGGTCTTCGGACCATCATGTGATAGGCCTCTTTCCCTTTTTTTTGTGATTTCTGGATTTCTTGTGTTGATTTCTGGAATTTATGTCATTGACTTGTTATGAGTACAAGTTTAGGGTATGATGCCCTCTTTGGATCTTTGAGAAGATTCTTGTGATATCGATTTATCTCTTATTGATTGATCTTCTGTTGATCATCGTTTGCATACTTATAGTAGTATGTCAGTATGGATATTTTATGTTTATGCCATATCTTTTATTTTATACCATGTCATCTGATATTTATAGCTAGACTGATCCGTTTGTTATTTTCTTAAATAATACTCGGGTCAGACCGAGATGTTACAGGTGCTTCTGCTTAACTTCTTCCCGGGATTTGCTACTCTGACTTTTGGCTAACTATTTAGATTAGCAGTTTTTTTTGTTGTATACACTTGAGACGTAGACTCATAGTTGTATTCTTTTGTATAGCACGTGATGCTATTCTTTTGTATTATTGTGGATCTTTTTGACCACTACTCTGATGTACACCTTCATGTGTTAGTTATATATTCATATCTTCTTCCGCCTTTGTGATATGGACGACTGTGACTGATTTGTGTTATGCTTATTTCTATGTTTGTTTCCGAAGATTATTTATAGCCACCGTGTGATAAGCAATTACATGGTTGGTCGCTCCTCAACAGCCTTATTCTCCGTGCTAGTTGACAGCACTACACCGTAGTGTTCTTGGCTAGCGTGGGTATAGAGGTGGGGCGTCACAAAATTACAAAAACTTCGATCACTTAAAAATTAGGGTTCAAACCTGAAAACCCCAACTACCATCGCCACCGCCCTCTGGCCATCTACCTCTTAATTTTTCTTCACTCTCCAGTCAACACTCCACCTCTAGGAAGAATTACGGCTTCCAAAATCTATTAGATGATCAGATAATCCCAAAAACCCAAATTCTGTTCAATTCCTAAATGCTAACTCCACAGATGTTTTAAAAATGTGATGCTTGTTTTAAAATTCATGTTTTCAAACATGCATTCAAGTTTTAGACTTGATTTAATAATTAAAGATGTTTGATATTCTTACTTTTGAAAAAATATATCTGTTATTATTGTTTTTCAGAAGTAACAGATTTAATTTAATTAAATTAAAATTTTACAAACCTAAATCTATGCTAAACAAACATAATTTGTTTACATAATAATCTCTAACTAAGATTCAATCGTATAAAAATGGATTTGTATTTAAAATCCTAGTTAAGAACAGAAACAGGTCTGTAGAAAATTAGCATCACACTCATATGCATATTTATGTATATACATAGAACATCATCACATTACAGTCAAGCAAACATACTCAATCCTATCAGAACTCATGCACAGATAAATTTTAAAGCAACCTTAAATTGTGAGGTTACTCGCTAAAAAGAAAAGAACAGAGCAGTTTTTTTTTATTTACACAGTTTTGAATTTTCTTATTTGAAAAACACTTGGAATTAAAACTTGAGTTCTGGAAACCTTGTTTAGCTTGATTTTTAAAGGAAGAAACTGTTTTTAAAACAGAAATTTACTCACCTTAATTGAAGTTGCAGAGAACAATCTAGATGCAAATTTCATTTTTCCAATAACTTGATTTGAAATGCATGCAGAAATCTGGGCTTTGAAATGCTGTTGAAGATGATTTAAACTTGTTGTAGAATTTAAAAACTTCATGCAGACAATTTCTCCTTTGCTTGAATTTGTTGAAGTTGAGTCTTTACAGATAGTAGATTTGAGAATTTGAATTTGCAGATTTGACACAGTTTTGATTTTGAACAAGAAATGGATTTTGCAGATTTCATCTAAAATCTTATTTTAGTTTCTTATTTGAAGAAGATGGTTTGAACAAAAATGCATTGCTAATTTTACTTATCTATATTAATTATTTTCAAAAATAAACTACATTGCTACTTGTTACTTAAGTAAAACAAATGATTTACAAGTGTCTTCTTTATGTATTAAGAGTCTAACACATGTGCATTTTTTATATAAAAAGAAAATTCTTAATTTATAATTGTATTTAAATTTATTCTAAAACCATTTCTAATTTAATTTAAAATGTTCCAAATGTTTTTATTTACATTAGCCTTTAAAATGATTACATGTTTACATATAAACTTCTTATAAAATTATACACAATTTAAATGTTTATTTGAATGTTTTCAAAATAATATTTTTAAAGCTAAACTTTTCAAAAGAGAAAATTTTAAATGAAAAGAAATGTTAAATTCAATTTTATCTAAAAGTTTTCAAATCAAAATATTATACTTTAATATAAATAAACTAAATTTTATTTCAAAAGAAAAACAATTCTTCAAATAAAACAAAATAAACTTTTATTATAAAATACAATTTTAAACTATTTTATTTTTAAACAAACTATTATATATTTATAAACAAAATAAATATTTACTTATATTTCTATGAAAATATAAGATAGACTTTTAAAACAAACTTTTGAAAAGTTTTCAATACTGATTTTAAATCAATTTAATCAATTCATAAATTATACATCTTATATATAAAATAAATTGGAAAATATTCTTTATTAAATTAAAATTAAAATCAAAATTCCTATTTACAATGTATACACATATACATTATAAATAAATATCTTTAAATCAGCTTAGAAAAATAATTTTATTACTTAAATATTTTTAACATTTGAAAACAATAAGATTTTTAAATTAAACTATCATTATTATAAATTTTGAAAAGAATATCATTTGACAAATTAAATGATTATTAATCTTCAGAAGAAAATTCCTGTTTGAATTGAATTATTAAATCGATATTTCACATTTTAAAATAATTATAAATGAAATTATTAAATAAGTATTGCTTAAATTTCTGGGACATCACATTCCTCCCCCCTTAAAAGAATTTCGTCCCCGAAATTTAAAAGCAAAGGTAATTTAATAATCCCATACAGATTTAAATTAAAAATAGAAAACATATGCTATCAATCAAATACTAGCAACCATAGCAACCAATTCAAAAAAACAATTCTAGTTATCCAGAAAAAAATTCTTGGTAGGATTCCCTAGAGTTTTCCAGGTACAAACACCGGGACACTCGCTCTACAGAATATAAACTAGCTACACCACACAGATCTAGAGCTCCTATATATCTAGATCTACAAATCTAAACAGGATACTGGACTACAGACAAGTCCTGATCAGCTTCCAAATCTCCCAGAACTACTGATTCTAAAATCAGTGATAGATCATACACGTACTTCCTCAGAGATACGTGAAATACATAATAAATTCTAGCCATCCAAACTGGCAATTCAATCCTGTAGACCAAACTCTTAATTCTTAAGAGAATACAGAAAGATCCAATACTCTTATCCACAAATCTCTCCTAACGATCCTGGGCTGCCTTCAACCTTCAAGATCAATCCAATCTTTGCAGATGCTACACAGAACAAATCTGGACAAAGAAATAAATGATCTCCAGATCCTACTCAACAAAATGATTCTCCAAAATCCATCAAAATCCACCACACAAACTCTACTACTCAACCTCAGAAGACCCCAAAATATATTTCCTGTAGAAATCTTCTGATCCAAGACAAAACTCAAATTTCCAAAGAATAAAGCGTTGCTTCAATTCTGGAATAGCTGCCACCATGCTTCCATTATGCCACTCTGATTTGAAAATGCTGCTGATGAACACAAGTATAAACTTGATCAACTAATCCCGGAACATTGTTCATCAAATTCCATAAAATCTCAGTGACCTATCCGATTCGGTCACAAACACCACAGCAAAAATTTAACCAGAAACTATATCCAATCAAACCTAACTACTCAAACAGACCTCCCTCTCAAGAGCCCCTCCTACTAAGCTGAACCACCGGTAAAGCTCCAAGAACCAAGTCGAAACAGAACACAATCTCTCGGTGCAGATGCAAACCTTAACTCCTTCGAAGATATCCAGAGAAATACCAAACCACGTCGATAACTCAACCATCCTCTAAAGATGCTTCAATCCAAAGAAAGATTAGTCAGAGAAATTCTGAACCATCGCAAGTCACTTTTGCGATCCCACTCAGTTTAGATTCCAAGAAATCGTTCTCTTTTCAACAATCAGAACAGCTA
Organism: Allium cepa; assembly: GCA_030765085.1. Taxonomy (NCBI): domain Eukaryota; kingdom Viridiplantae; phylum Streptophyta; class Magnoliopsida; order Asparagales; family Amaryllidaceae; genus Allium; species Allium cepa. The sequence goes on along the minus strand of CM060941.1, from coordinate 290,611,216 downwards.
AAGCCATCTATCCAAAAGATGAACTAGTGGTCAACCTCCAACCACAAACATCACACCCTACTGAGCTTCCAGAAGAAATGCACAAGATACACCATCTACCCGGCCTACTAACACAAGAATCACAAAGATTTCTGAACCATCGAAGAAACAGGCCACTTACTGCTGCTACTACTGCCAATGACATCTTATCTAAAAGCTCATCGAATTCCAAAGATACACCAGCCTCTTCCACAATAGAGCCTTCCAGATAGACAGATATCCCTCAGGAAACTCGACTTCAAACCAACCACAAAATACTCTGTCAAACTGAGTCTCAACTCAAATATAGACAGAACTCCTTCCTGAAGTTTCCAAGATACCAATTCTGCCTTCAGAACTCCCAACTGATCCAAACTCAAGAAAATCCACTCACACAAGTGCAACCAAGCTTACAATCCAAAGATGAACTCTGAATCTTGAAAAGATTTCCTTCAGAGATCAGTGAAATCCTTCACACCAAACTGCAAAACTACTCAAGATGCCCAATGTTGCCCTAGCAGATTTTCTTCAAACCTCAAACACTAGAACTCCAACCATTGGTAGTTGTGTTACGCACACCACTACCCTATCTACCTTTATTACTTATATTGGAAAACCCAAACAGGTAACCCAATCTAATAGGTAGAAATAAATAAATATATATATATATTCAAAATTACTAATACGCTCTCTCAAGAAGGACACCACTCCGGAACATAGGTATTCGCTCAACCTAGTGCTCTGATACCACAATGTAACGACCCGTCTTTCATTCCATAGAAAGACGCATCATTAAGAAGAAAGAAAGGGATAGAAAAGAGAAAAGAAAGAAAAGAAAGAAACAGACAACATCAGAATCTCACAGCGGAACGAATAAATTATATTATATCACATAAAACTTTACATAGTATCATATACATCAGAGTTTTACAGCTAATACAACACATACTAGACAGTTATAAATTCCTACCTAGCAATTACAATTCAAGTACATCAGAGAAAACAGATACAACTCAAACACAGCGGAAACACTATATATATATATATATATATATATATATATATATATATATATATATATATATATATATCTGCACGCTAAAGCCTCCTGCTCCATAACTTCTCCAGAAATTCGTCAAAGCAATCATTAAACACTTGAATACTCATACGTAATATGAGTACCCAAGAGTTTAATAAAACAGAAAATAAAAACTCGGGTCGGACAAGGGTCTGGTGTGAGTAAACGGGTTTAAAATTTCTTAACTTTAGAAAATCCTTTGAAAACAAAAGGTATCGCGTAAGACTTCGCACACATAAACATGGAAAAGTTTTTGCCTCACGCTAACCAAAACATTTGCTAGGAAATCCAGTGATATTATAATAGTGTCTAGGGTTTTCAAAATAAAATACAAAAATAGCTGGAATGCTTACATCTCACGTTCCAACATAGTTGGGCACAATCAAAACCGTACAGGCACTTATTGGATTTTGGATTCCATCAATGGCAGGGCTACTGGGGTACTGCCCGTCACATTACGTGGTCTAGATCACTGTACCGAGGAGTACGCCCGCTCCCTTGCAACACAAGGCCGAAACCATTCCTTACTGAACAGTTTCGAACAAGACCACCCCAGTGATTCTAGCTAGTAATCGCCCCGCACAGCCGAAATAAAAAGGACATCTAGGCAGGGGTAAATCTCGCTCTCCAGTGGGGGGCTACGCACGAAGCCTTGCTGCACCACCCCTGTTTTAGCCATTCCCGGTTGATGAGGCTTGAGGCTATGATTACCTTTATAGGACAAATCAATCTTAGAATGCTCATCATCTTCCTAACGATGTTCTGAAAGCATTCAATCCATACAAGTTCGTTCCGGGTTCGAACACTCATTTTGGAATCACCCTCAAAGTCAACGACCATAGCCCTTGCACTCTAAATCACCATCTCGAACCTATAAGTACTATTCCGTCAAACTCATTACGGAATCACCCACAGAGTTATACTGACGTATAGTTCTTACACCTCGAGTCTTCACTCGCTCCACTTGGATTAACGACCTAACGTTTAATTGGAATCGATGTGGTCTTCGGATATCCAAATATGGAAATCCGATCCCGGTCTCACCGAAACCAAACGCCATATTAATGTCCAAGTTGTACTTAAGGGTTTTAAAACAATTAACTCATTTCATTATTATCCATTTCACACAGATAGATAAACTACATATCATAATAGATAATCACATTCTCATCATAAATAGATAATCTGTATCATCGTCACAAACAGATAATCATCACAACCAGATAATCATCACAAACCATCATACTTTAACCATGCATCCATATCATACAGATACTACTCATCTCATTACTGAGATCATATCCATCCAATCTATATCATCCATAAGCAAAGATTTATTAACCATCATCTATAATTAATTTAAAATGAATTAAATTAATTACTTCTATCTCTAATTAATTTAAAATAAAATTAAATTAATTATCCCATCTTTAAATCCTGCTTAATATCCAATTTTTAATCAACCTAGTTAATTAATCATTCTCTGAGTATTCAACTTGATTAAACACCTTTGATTAATCATTTACCAATTACAATAAGTAATTATTCTTTAATTAATTTTATAAAATTAATTAAACTTAATCATAAGTAATTAACATTTAAATACTTCATTAACTAACTATAATTAATTACATTTATCCTTTATTAATTACATTAATTAATCACTTAATAATTAATTATTACTTAATCAAACAATCCTTAATTACATCATTAATTATATTAATTAATGACCTCTAATTTAAATTTATAACTTTATTTAAAATTAATTACATTGAGTAATTAATCTAAAATTAAAATACAATCATTAATCACCTTTGGTTAATATTAAACCAGTAATTAACTGCCCTTAATTACTCATTAACAAATTAATTATCTTCACAATTAATTATCTCCATTAATTAATCCCTTGATTAATTACAAAAGTAATTACCAAAATTACTTAATTAAAAATCATTTCCCACTAATTACATTCCAGTAATTATCACTTACTACTTCTCTAAGAAATCATGCTCCATTAATTACATTAAGTAATTACACTTATTAAACCACCAAATGATTTACTTAAATTAATTAAAATTAATTAATTAACTTAACAAATCACATTATCAAAATGGAATACAATAAGTAATTAATCCTTTAATTACTTTTATCAAGTAACTAGACTTAACAATTTGAAATTAATTACCTTAAATTAATTAATCTAATTAATTATCAAAATTATTCATATTAATTACTTAATTATCCTTAGATAATTATCATTATTAATTAATAATATTTCCTTAAATTACTTCCTTAAGAAAATTATCTTGGGTTAATCATCATTAATCATTTCTAATTAAATTAATTCTAAATCATTATTTAAAATTAAATAAGTCAATTATTAATTAATTTCTTTTATTATCTTAATTATCCTAAGATAATTTATTTAATTATAAATGATTTCATTAACATTCAAAATGTATTTAAATAATACATCTCTAAATTAAATTCAAATTCCATTTTAAACTTTAAGATTTCAAAATGTTTAACTATTTAAACATTATCCAAATTTAAATAAATTATAACCTTAAAATAAAAGTTAAAACACTCATTACTTATGTAAGCAAATTTTAAATCCAAATTTACTTAAATTTATTAAAGAAATTAAGTCTTTAAAATGAATTGATTATTTAAACTTCTCAAATTTCAAGTTAAACATTTCATAACTTTTTTTCAAATATTAAAGAAAGAAATCTTTCAAGTTTAAACATTTATTTGAAAATAATTCATCTTTAAAATCTACTTTAAAACATTTGAATTTGATCAACATTTTAAAATTTACAAAATTGTTTAAATTTAAACTGGATTCAAAGTAACCTGAAAACTATAATTAAAGCTGATTTTAAACTTAATGTAAATCTTGCTTAAATTTAAATATTTTCAATTTAAACTTTGAATTTAAAAGTTCGTCTGAATTCAGATTTTAAACTTTGCATTTTGAAAACCCAAATTGAAATTCTACGCAAAAATTTGAATTCTATCTTAAAATTTAAAAACTGCATAGTTCAGGTTTTACAACCTGAAACCAATCACCTACCCGAGAACTCAAAATATTACTTCGAGTTATCATCCTGAAAGCTTTGAGTTAACAACCTATTTCACCCGAGTAATACTCGAGTCATCTTCCTGCACCAACCCAAGCAAGAATTTTACCAGAAACAATTGTGCACGGTGCATATGCACCGGCACTTCGGCGACCTTCAGCCACCCTGACCAACTCCACCAAGTCACCGACAAACCCCCAAGCATGATCACGATCACCAAACTCCCCACAGCAGCTCGAATCAAAATCGAGTTAACCCAGCAAACCTGGAACTCGACACAGCAATAAAAAACCCAATCCTATCAACGGCCAGAAATCCCAACTCCGACCATCATTATCGCCGCGACTCTGGCCATAGATCTATCTTCGACCCCTCTCCCGATTCCCAAAGCCTCGTATCACTCGAATCACCACAGAGTTCAAGAAATTACAAAAACTTCGATCACTTAAAAATTAGGGTTCAAACTTGAAAACACATACTGCCATCGCCACCGCCCTCTGGCCATCTACCTCTTAATGTTTCTTCACTCTCCAGTCAACACTCCACCTCTAGGAAGAATTACGGCTTCCAAAATCTACTAGATGATCAAATAATCCCAAAAACCCAAATTCTGTTCAATTCCTGAATGCTACCTCCACAGATGTTTTAAAAATATGATGCTTGTTTTAAAATTCATGTTTTCAAACATGCATTCAAGTTTTAGACTTGATTTAATAATTAAAGATGTTTGATATTCTTAGTTCTGAAAAAAAATATCTCTTATTATTGTTTTTCAGAAGTAACAGATTTAATTTAATTAAATTAAAATTTTACAAACCTAAATCTATGCTAAACAAACATAATTTGTTTACATAATAATCTCTAACTAAGATTCAATCATATAAAAATGGATTTGTATTTAAAATCCTAGTTAAGAACAGAAACAGGTCTGTAGAAAATTGGCATCACACACATATGCATATTTATGCATATACACAGAACATCATCACATTACAGTCAAGCAAACATACTCAATCTTATCAGAACTCATGCACAGATAAATTTTAAAGCAAACTTTAAATTGTGAGGTTACTCACTAAAAAGAAAAGAACAGAGCAGTTTTTTTTATTTACACAGTTTTGATTTTTCTTATTTGAAAAATACTTGGAATTAAAACTTGAGTTCTGGAAACCTTGGTTAGCTTGATTTTTAAAGGTGCAGAGAACAATCTAGATGCAAATTTCATTTTTCCAGTAACTTGATTTGAAATGCATGCAGAAATCTGGGCTCTGAATTGATGTTGAAGATGATTTAAACTTGTTGTAGAATTTAAAAACTGCATGTAGACAATTTCTCCTTTGCTTGAATTTGTTAAAGTTGAGTCTTTACAGATTGTAGATTTGAGAATTTGAATTTGCAGATTTTATACAGTTTTGATTTTGAACAAGAAATGGATTTTGCAGATTTCATCTAAAATCTGATTTTAGTTTCTTATTTGAAGAAGATGGTTTGAACAAAAATGCATTGCTAATTTTACTTATCTATATTAATTATTTTCAAAAATAAACTGCATTGCCACTTGTTACTTAAGTAAAACAAATGATTTACAAGTGTCTTCTTTATGTATTAAGAGTCTAACACATGTGCATTTTTTATATAAAATGAAAATTCTTAATTTATAATTGTATTTAAATTTTTCTAAAACCATTTCTAATTTAATTTAAAATGTTTCAAATGTTTTTATTTACATTAGCCTTTAAAATGATTACATGTTTACATATAAACTTCTTATAAAATTATACACAATTTAAATGTTTATTTGAATGTTTCCAAAATAATATTTTTAAAGCTAAACTTTTCAAAAGAGAAAATTTTAAAAAGAAAATAAATGTTAAATTCAATTTTATTCAAAAGTTTTCAAATCAAAATATTATACTTTGATATAAATAAACTAAATCTTATTTCAAAAGAAAAACAATTCTTAAAATAAAACAAAATAAAATTTTATTATAAAATACAATTTTAAACTATTTTATTTTTAAACAAACTATTATATATTTATAAACAAAATAAATATTTACTTATATTTCTATGAAAATATAAGATAGACTTTTAAAACAAACTTTTGAAAAGTTTTCAATGCTGATTTTAAATCAATTTAATCAATTCATAAATTATACATCTTATATATAAAACAGATTGGAAAATATTCTTAATTAAATTTAAATTAAAATCAAAATACCTATTTACAATGTATACACATATATACATTATAAATAAATATCTTTAAATCAGCTTAGAAAAATAATTTTATTACTTAAATATTTTTAACATTTGAAAACAATAAGATTTTTAAATTAAACTATCATTATTATAAATTTTGAAAAGAATATCATTTGACAAATTAAATTATTATTAATCTTCAAAAGAAAATTCCTGTTTGAATTGAATTATTAAATCAATATTTAACATTTTAAAATAATTATTAATGAAATTATTAAATAAGTATTGCTTAAATTTCCGGGACATCACAATTTGTCAGAAATCCAATTCCCAATACGAACCCAGTACGGTTTTAGTTGTATAACCTGCCATTTACTTATGGTGGTCACCACTGTTTAGATGGTAGTTATAGTATGGATAGTTCGAAATGTTTATGCTGGCTAAGATTAATATTCTATTTTCGAAATGCTTTCTACACTATGCACTAATAATAATATCAAAAAAATGATTTGTTTTGCGTAGTAAGCATCTTTGACTATAATAAGGAGAAATCTCCTCCAATTCTGCGTTTGCATTGTGTGTGTGCGGGGAGGCCTTATGGTAGTTTCATTTTCCAAAAGCATTGCGGATATTTTTCACTTCTATCGTTGTTGTTTTAAAAGATAAATAACTGTTTTGAGTTCTCACACCAGTCCCATGACTGGCCTGGAGTTTATTGTTCTCTTCCTAGACTCTGGGTGCCCATAATTTTCCACACGGGCAGTCTAGAGTCAGTTTATCAAGTCATTCTGGATTTAGGAGTGCTATAGAGCTTAGGAAGCGAGCTGGATGGCGAGACGTATTACTTGTATATGATATTATCTTTCCGCTGTAAATTCACTTGTAAGGACACGTTTGTATAATTATCCATTGTTTTGTTGTGTTGTATATTGTTGTTGTACACTCTGATGATGATAATGTAATGTAATAACTGATATAGTTCTTTGTTTTAAAGATTATTCATTTATCTATTATAAGTTGTTCCGCTGCGATATGTGAGATTCTGACATTGTTTCTGTTCTGTTTTCTTACTTCTTCTATCTTTTTCTTCTACCTCTTCTTCTTAAACCCTCATGGTTCGTTTTTTGGCATTCGATTGCTCGGCAATTGATACAGTGGACGTATTGATGCCAACTTTCGAAAGTCGAAGAATTGGGTCGTGATAATTACGATGCTTCAATTCTCATCATGTTTTAAATTTCTATTGTATTTTCTATTTTCCAGATAAAAGTTCAACTAATTTTGCTTAAATTTATTTTTAGAACGTAATCTATGTTTAGACAAACATATCTTGTTTGTAAACATATGCCTAACAAAGATTAGATGAGGTGATTTAGGAATTTTTGATCTATATGTAAACACCGTAACCATAAACAGAGCTGAACCACATATATATGACATGCACAGTTATATCACCCATACTTATCAACATGCAAGGCAAATTACACTCAAGCAAACAATTTTCACACCAACTATTTATTATATACATCACAAACAACAATTTAAAACAAGTGTTAGTTGTTTACTCACCTGTTAATGATGAATAGAGAGATTGGAAGCAGTTTTGAATTTTGGAAAAAAACTTGAATGTTGTGATCGTGCTTTTAATCTGAAATGAAGTTGCTTTGAAACTGGAAATCTTTTGTTGTTAATATGATCAAGACCTAGTTGTACAGATAGTAGATTGCTTATGAATTCCTGGTTTTGAAAATGATTACAGACTACAGGTTTGATTGAAGATGAAATCTTGTTATTGATGATTTTACTACAGATTGAAAAATATTTTACAGGCTTTTGTTTTCTGGTTTGTATATTTTGTGTTACAGGCTTTGAGTTTTTCTTTGTTTTTGAATGAAGATAGAGAAAAGAAAGATGAATATATATAGACTAATTTGTGGTTATTAAAAATAAAATAAAAGGAAATTAAAATAGTGACACCTGTTTAACTTCCTAACTTTTGTCATTTACACTAGTTAATCACCTTACACTTGTTATTAAAAAGATTTCATTTATAACACTTGTAATTATGCACGAGTGTATTAATTTTAAATGGTTTGTAAAGCTTATATATTTAATTACTAATTAATAAATACTTTTCTTAATTTATATAAATAAAATCTTTTAAAGAAAATAATATAAACAAATTATGTACTAATAAAAATTACATATAATATATATTTTAATCCAAATTTATTTTAAGATAATTGCCTTTTAAATTTCAAATTCAAATCCAAGTTCAAATTCAATTTAAAAATTAAATTTAAAATCAACTCAAATATATATACACACATTTAAACAAACACAAAGTCAATTTGTAAATAATAGTTCTATTTAAAATCTATTTATATCTATATATAAAAACAACACTGTGACGACCTAATATTTTCAACCATTCGCATCCGCACATGTCGGACTTAAATTGCTCAAAATACCGAATTGTAAAATAAGTTTGGCGAACACAGCATAAACAGTAAATAAATAAATCACAGATACAGAGTAATAAATGCAGCGAAAGTAAAGAAATAGTAGTTCATGAAGCTACTATATAAATACATTAGAGTCAAACGATACAACGGAGGTCTCAACATGATAACCAGGTATGAATCATAATACATCACTAGAACCAACCGGATAACTGAAATCAATTGGATAACCGAAAGTGAAACAGACAGCTGGATCTTCAAGAAAAGCTTCAAACTTCGAAGGTGAGTCTCAAATGTTGTATCACTCAGTCTGACCCGAGCGTAAAGAAAACACAAAACACTCGAGTCAGGACATACATACTTATACAATGTAAACCAACTCAAGTGAACTATAATATAAGGTACAAGTAACTTAAAGGATGCTTGGGACCGCCCATCCTCTAAGGATCCGTTAAACTATTTACTATGTAGTAATATTTCGCTATTATAATAGGTATATTAGTAAAATAAACTTACTTTTTGTAACAACCCGGGATTTGCATTACCAATTAATAAATAAAAGTTAGGATTTTTATTTATTCTTAATGAAGGATAAAAGGATTTGGAATAACAAAATTTATTTGAAAAAGGCTATTTTAATTAAATGGGAAATATGGGATTTTAAAATGAGGATAAAATGTTATTTTGGAGAGTTAAATATTTTAAAAGAGATTTTAAACAGGTTTGGGTAAGAAATGAGTTCATAAACATACATGAACACTTAGAACTTTTTTGGAAACATTGTAATAACCCTCTTCTTATTGGGTTACAAAACTTAACCCAATAACCCACCCTAAACCTCCCCTATATATTATCTCAAACTCTCATAACCTTCTTCATTCAACCCTAATCAAAACCCTAATCATTTCCTAAAGCTTCTTAACAAAAATGGCCTCCATCTTCATCTCCTTCAAGTTTTAGCTTATGCAAGTCATTCTATGCAAAGGTAATGCAAATACCCACCTCAAATCCCTCTTTTATAACTTTCTAATTTCTGAAATTAGTTTGTTAACACATATTTTATGTGTTTTTATGATCTTATAGCCTCCTAATCCTCTTTTGCTAACTTGGGTTGATGCTATTATGATCATTGTTGCTTTCTAAGAGAGGTATATTGCTAAAAACTTCTTATAGTATGTATTTGATCCTCTTTTGATGTCATAAATCAATTAGTAACACATGCTTATTTATGTAACATGTGAATCATAGCTCCTTAATCATCTTTGCATTCAATTTGGAGTTGCACATAAGGTGTTTGTAAAATTGCTTCATAAGGTAATGCTAAGCTTTGACCATATGTTTCATTTAATTTAGTATAATAATCATTATATGATAGTTAGTGATTGTTATTAGCAAAATTTGATGCCAAAAACTTGAAAAAAACACACCTAAATGTCAAAAAAATGCAATAATTGTTGGCTGGAATTGTTCCACAGGCTGAAACAGGCCAAAAACCCAAATCTGAGTGCACCAGGCAGGCCTGGGCTGCACCCTAGCTGCTGCACTGGTGCAGTAGGCTAGCCCAGCTGGGCTAGCCAGAGGCAGGCCAGCCCTGAATGGGCTGGCCGCACCCCACACCCCCCAGCCCGCCTGGGCTGGGGGCTTACCCGTCCTCCCCAGCCCAGGCGGGCTGGGGAAGCAGGGACGCGGGCCGAAGCCCGCGTCCCATCCCAGCCCAGGCGGGCTGGGGATTTAATATTTCCCCAGCCCGCCTGGGCTGGGGACAGAAGACGCGGGCTTCGGCCCGCGTCTCAACCCCAGCCCAGGCGGGTTGGGGAATATTGAAATCTTTCCCCAGCCCGCCTGGGCTGGGGAGCAGTGGACGCGGGCCGAAGCCCGCGTCCCAGTCCCGGCCCTGGCGGGCTGGGGCGGACTGACGCGGGCCGGGCCCGCGTCCACCAAAAAAAAAATCAAACATTACCTTGTTTTCAGCTTTTGAGCGCCACTTCGCGATGCCGCCACGTTCGCATCGGAAGTCGGAATTCGACGTTTTTGGTCTCGTTGAAAAGGTGGAGTTGCGAACTCCATCTTTGGAAAATTTGGGCAACATTGGAGTTCGTTTGGTACTCCGATTTTCGTGCCAAAGTTAGACTCTGGTCGCTGTTGGAAAACAGTGTGAATCTTTTTCTGGGTTCAACTTTGAGACGTTGCTGCCACTTCGTCTCAACTCGGAATCCAGAAATTCTTTTTGCATCTTAAAGTAGGGATGTCGGACTACATGCCTACCAGTTGTCATGCCATTTGGACACAGTTTGCTGGTCCAAATAAATTGCCGAACTTGGTTTCGCAGCAGTTTTTGAATGGTTTCAAACACTTAGAATATTTTTGATGATTTTCTGGTTTTCGTCGATTTCTTTGAGATTTGTCCATGGACTTCGTACACGGGCTTTATAAAAAGGATTTAAAAGGATTTTTCACTCCAAAATGACTTTTGAAAATTATTATATAATATTATTTTTAATTATTAAATTAATTACTCCATAATAGGAGACTTTTCAAAAGACCGTTTTAAAGTGATTTCAAAATCAATTAAAATCTATTTCGCACCATTATTTTCTATAATAAAAATCTCACACTCACTTTTTAGCACGTCGAGCAAAGTGGAAAGGTGCTTAAACGGTTAGGAAATCTCTGGCCTATGGAACCGTGTGTATTTTCTTTCCGGTTAATCCCCGACCTATTCGGTTGATCGTTTTGACCTTTGGGTCTAGTTTACCGATGATACGAGGTGGACTTTTTATTGTTTGGAGTGTGAGCTTGCTATTGGTTAGTAAACCGTTTAGTGCGAACGTGGGGTATGGGACTCATTGTTAACACTTTACGGGTTCCTCTCCAAGAAGTTAGTGACACATTAGCCTCTGGGCGGCCAGTACTGGACCTCTGGGTCACCACGCCTCTGGGCAACCGTCTCTGGACACCTGCTCTATGGAGCAGTTTATTTTTCGGCGTGCGCCTCTGGGCCTTTATCCTTCTGGGAAGGATCTCGCCGTATCGCGCGTTCCGCATCTGTGCGAGTGATCGATCACAATTCTACAGTACTTGGCAACAACGACTCTGGTCGGTGCACGTGCAATATTTGTATTATCTGATGATTTTATATCCATTCGAGTATCGCCATTCGGTGTTGGTTCTATGGAACCATACGATGTAAGTGCGATTACCTTGTGGATTCACAGTGTCTCTGGACACTACTTTTCAGTGTTTGATTTCATTGACTTTTCAGTATATCCCTATTGCTCTTTGGAGCATCAATCTTTGCTTGGGCATTGATTACTGACTCTGGTCACTCCTGGGATTATTGCCTATGGGCAACTTTATATAGCTTTGGCTACGCCGATGATATGAGGCGAATTTATTTATTAAACACTTTGGTGTTTGTATTCTCTTTTGAGATTTTTACTGTTTATTAATGATTAGAGATCGTCATTATATTCATGTAGTCCATATTACTCTTCTCTTTGGAGAAGTACTGTTTTATTTATGTACTGCATTATTATATATCTCAGTTATTACTGATTATTTAGCTAGCCTGACCCGAGTGTTTTCGCTCGGGTCAGACCGAGTTGTTTCAGGTTAGGTCTCTGGACTTAGCTTTCTGTGCTTCCGCTTGGACATTATCTGCTATGCTGATAGATAGCTCTTTTTATTTGTCCACTATTCCGCTACTCTGTTATTTCAGACTCTTATATATATATTTTTGACTCACATGTGTGAGCGGTGGCTTTGTACCCACCTTTCTGATACTTGGATCTGTACTGATGGTGTATTGTACCTATGTTCTGTGACTGTTATGTGATGATGATGTTATCATTTAGTATTATGTTTGTTCTGAACCTATTTTCCTTAGCCATTGTAATCTCGTTATAAATATCTATTGGATATGTCGAACCACTTAAGAAAAGAATACCACCTATTCGACGTATTCAGTAGTTAGTTATAGCTTGATTACACATGGTCGCTTCCATTATACTCTATTCTCCGTTCTAGTAGACGGTATTACTCCGTAATACTCTTTACTAGAGTGGGTCTCGGAGTGGGGCGTTACATCTTGGTATCAGAGCAAGGTTCAGAATTAAGCATAACAAACACAGAACGGATACACTTAGTACAATACATTTTAATTGGATCCGAATTAAATCAAATCCCTTCCTTATGCTTATTGATAGATAAGTTAGGAATATGTGTAGGAATTTATTATATTCCGTAGTATTCCTTAATTAAGTATCTATCATTGAATCATGTCTAACTCTAATTCCCGTTTGACTTTCAGTATGTCTGGAAGGGGAAGAGGGAGAACCACACGTCAGACTAGTGCTGCTGGGCAGTCCAACAACACTCATCCAGAGGGCGTGTTCATGACTACCGACCAGATCATGGAGATGGTTCGGAATTCTCAGTCTCCAGCCCCAGTTGCTGATGCTCCGCGCATGTCTGTTTTTGCGCGTCTCTGCAGTGATTTTACCCATCTCGGAGGGAAGCCGTTCAGTGGCTCCGAGAATGTCTTAGAGGTCCAGGCTTGGATTCGGATATGCGAGCGCATTTTTACTCGTATGGATATCTCGGATCATGATCGTGTTCTTATTGCTTCTAGTCAGCTTCGGAGTCGGGCCCTGGATTGGTACGAACTCCTTATTGCCGAGGTCGATGAGACCACACTTACTTGGGCTCAGTTTCGTCAGAGATTTGAGCTCAAATTCATCCCAGAGTCAGAGAAGAACTCCCTTGCTCGCCGTTTTCTTGATCTCAAGCAGGGGAAGTCCTCCGTATCCGACTATGTCTCTTCCTTCGAGGCCCTGTCCAAGTACGGCCTTGAGTTTATTGCTACTCCTTATAAGAGGAACCTCAAATTTGTTGAGGGCTTGAAGAAATATCTGAAGAGGCATCTTATGCTACAGCTTGAGCTCTCATTCGAGAAGCTAGTCGATGCAGCCCTACATCTTGAGTCAGTTGAGATGGAGCATAGTGATGATGATGGTGGGGGTTCCAAAAACCCCAACCAGAAGCAGGGTCCATTTCAGAAGAACAAGCCTTGGAACAAGAAGAATAAGACTGGCAGTTCTGCTGTCCAGGCTCAGCCTCAGATTCAGTCACAGCCTAGTGGAACCCGTCCTCCGAAGAAATGCTTCAACTGCGGTTCTCCAGATCACTTTATTCGAGAGTGTCCCAAACCTCTCTATTGTACCTTTTGCAAGAAGGAGGGACACAGGATCTCCACTTGTCCTATTGCTCCAGCTAGTGCCAAGCCTGGCAAGCTTAATGCTGCCAAGGCTCCTGCATCTTCAGCTCGGCCTCGAGGTACGCATCCTTCCGTTCTCGAATGTTCTATTTTATTTCATGGTAGATATTGTAGAGTTCTCTTTGATACGGGTGCCTCTCACTCATTCGTATCAAAGGAGCTAGTAGATACTTTATCCTTGGATGTTACTTGTCTGGTTTGTTCACTAAGGATTGTGAATCCCATCGGCGGATCCACGACCCTCAGCTTGCTTTGTGAGAATATAGATATCGATCTTTGTGGATTTTCTTTCAGTGCGAATCTGCACGTTATGGAGTATTTGGGATTTGATATGATTCTTGGCATGGATTGGCTCGTTCAGCACGACGCTAAAATATTTGTTCGGAGCGGATATTATTCATTCATCACCCTGATTCGTCCTCTCCATTAGCTATTGTTCTTTAGGATGTTGGGCTTTCTGATGTTACTCTATTTTCTCTTAATTCACGAAATGAGGATTTGGACTTATCTCGTATTCCTGTTGCTCGGGATTTCCCCGACGTATTCGAGCCAGTATCTGGCCTGCCGCCAAAGCGGGCCATTGAGTTCCGCATCGATCTCATTCCAGGCTCCCACCCAGTTGGGCGTCCTCCCACGAGGATGTCTACTAAAGAGAATGAGGAACTCAGGAAGCAGTTAGTGGAGCTTGAGGCGAAGCAGTTCATTCGGTCCAGTTCTTCGCCATGGGGTGCTGCTGTGGTCTTCGTTAAGAAGCCCGATGGCTCTCTTAGGCTTTGCATTGACTATCGCAAGCTTAATGAGTTGACCATCAGAAATCATTATCCATTGCCACGGATAGACGATATGTTTGATCAGTTGAGCGGTGCGAAGGTCTTTTCACAGCTCGACCTTGCCACCAGATTTCATCAGCTCCGAGTTGCGGAAGATAGCATTCCTCTTACCGCTTTCCGCACTCGCTATGGTTCTTTTGAGTGGTTGGTCATGCCATTCGGCTTGACGAACGCACCGGCTTTCTTCGTCGATCTTATGAATCGAGTATTCCGGGAATACATCGATAGATTCGTTTTGGTTTTCATCGACGATATTCTTATTTACTCTAGATCCGAGGCAGAGCATGCTCATCATTTGTGGATCGTATTGGATACTCTTCGTCAGCATCAGCTTAAGGCCAAGCTCTCCAAGTGCCATTTTTGGGAGAGCAAGGTCAAGTTCTTGGGCCATATTGTATCATCTGAGGGTGTTTCTGTCGATCCTGCCAAGATCGAAGCTATTCAGAATTGGAAGCAGCCCGAGAACGTTCATGATATTCGCAGCTTCCTTGGTCTGGCGGGTTATTACCGTCGGTTTGTCAAGGATTTCTCTCGAGTTGCACTTCCCCTTACGACGCTGACTCGTAAGGGTGTTCGCTTTATTTGGTCTGATAAGTGTGAAGCTTCCTTTCAGCGACTGAAGGAACTTCTCACTCATGTTCCTATCCTTGTGGTTCCTGAAAGTAATCAGGATCTGGTTGTTTACACCGATGCTTGTGGTAGCGGGCTCGGTGTCGTGCTTATGCAGAAGGATCGGGTAGTTGCTTATGCTTCCAGGCAGCTACGTCCGAATGATGTTCGCTATCCAACTCATGATCTTGAGTTGGCAGCTATCGTCTTTGCCTTGAAGACGTGGCGTCACTTTCTATTAGGCGAACGCTTCACTCTTTACACCGATCACAAGTCGCTGAAGTATCTATTCAGTTAGAGGGATCTCAATATGAGGCAGCAGCGATGGCTTGAGTTTCTCGCCTCATATGATTTAGATATTCAGTATACCCCTGGCAAGGGTAATCGTGTTGCAGATGCGCTCAGTCGCAAGCACTCGGCGGTAGTTTCTATGACGATTGCCGAGTGGGATGTTCTTGAGACTCTATCTTTATGTGATATTAGAGATCGAGCTCCATCTTCTGATGCTCCTGTCTTATTATTCAGCTTAGAAGCTCGTCCTATCTTATTGGATCGCATTGCCCATGCTCAGCGGCAGGATCCAGACTTATTGCATCTTATTCATCTTCTCGAGTCGGGATCCAGTGATGAGATATTGCTGGATTATTCTCTTGATTTTCATCGGTGTCTTCGTAGGAAGAACCGTATTATTATACCATCTGATTTATCACTTAGGCGTGACATTCTGGACGAGTGCCATCGCACTAAGTACACTATTCATCCCGGGTCGAGTAAGATGTATGCCGACCTGTGTCGCCTATAATATTGGGAAGGTTTAAAGAGAGATGTGACAAGTTATGTGAGTGGTTGCATGACTTGTCAACGGATCAAAGCCGAACATCAGTGTCCGTCTGGTCTTCTTCAGCCGCTAGAGATTCCATTATGGAAATGGGATCAGATATGCATGGATTTTATTGACGGACTGCCTCGATCGAGGTCAGGCCATACTTCTATCTGGGTTATTGTTGATCGCTTGACCAAATCGGCTCATTTCATTCCGATTAAGTCCACTCGGACTGCACCTCAGTTGGCCAAGCTCTATGTGAAGGAAGTCGTTCGACTTCATGGCATTCCTAGCTCTATCGTCTGTGATCGAGACACTATCTTTACTAGTCACTTCTGGAAGTGCCTACAGTCAGCTTTGGGCACAAAGCTGAATCTCTCGACTGCTTATCATCCTCAGACCGATGGTCAGACGGAGAGGGTGAATCGTGTTTTAGAGGATCTTTTGCGCTGTTGTATTTTGGATTTCGAAGGTAGTTGGGAGGATCACTTACCGCTCGTAGAGTTCTCCTACAACAACAGCTATCAGTCTAGTATCGGTATGGCACCTTTCGAGGCTCTCTACGGAAGGCCATGTCGCTCTCCTGCTTGTTGGTTAGAGTCTGGCGAGAAGCTCATTCTTGGTCCAGATTCAGTTCGGGAATCTTCTGAGAAGATCGTGCTTATCCGTCAAAGAATGAAAGAGGCACAAGACCGCCAGAAATCCTACGCGGACAACCATAGGAAGCCACTTGAGTTCTCCATTGGCGATTCTGTCTTTATTCGGGTTTCTCCCATGAAGGGGGTTGTGCGTTTCAGCTCCACAGGGAAATTGGCTCCTTGCTATATTGGACCATTTCCTATTACGGAACGCATCGGCCCCGTTGCTTATCGTGTGGCCCTACCTGCTCATTTTTTCGGAATGCATGACGTGTTCCATGTTTCTCAGCTTCGCAAGTGTGTTCGTGATCCTGGTTCTATCATTGAGCCGCATGTCGTACCTGATTTAGAGATCTTACCTGACTTATCTTTGGAGCAGCAACCTCTCCGTGTGATTGATTCAGAGGTTAGACGCCTTCGCAACAAAGAGGTTCCACTCGTGAAGATTCAATGGTCACCGAATCCTAAGGACTGCACTTGGGAGACCAGAGAATCTATCGAGCGCTCTTAGCCTGGCTTTCTCCCATCTTCTTCTACGGGTAAGAATTCTCTATTTTATCTCTTTCACTTCTTTTATGGATTTGACATTATAGACGACATCTATCTTAAGGAATTGCAGGGACGCAATTTTCTTAAGGGGGGAGTCTGTAACAACCCGGGATTTGCATTACCAATTAATAAATAAAAGTTAGGATTTTTATTTATTCTTAATGAAGCATAAAAGGATTTGGAATAACAAAATTTATTTGAAAAAGGCTATTTTAATTAAATGGGAAATATGGGATTTTAAAATGAGGATAAAATGTTATTTTGGAGAGTTAAATATTTTAAAAGAGATTTTAAACAGGTTTGGGTAAGAAATGAGTTCATAAACATACATGAACACTTAGAACTTTTTTGGAAACATTGTAATAACCCTCTTCTTATTGGGTTACAAAACTTAACCCAATAACCCACCCTAAACCTCCCCTATATATTATCTCAAACTCTCATAACCTTCTTCATTCAACCCTAATCAAAACCCTAATCATTTCCTAAATCTTCTTAACAAAAATGGCCTCCATCTTCATCTCCTTCAAGTTTTAGCTTATGCAAGTCATTCTATGCAAAGGTAATGCAAATACCCACCTCAAATCCCTCTTTTATAACTTTCTAATTTCTGAAATTAGTTTGTTAACACATATTTTATGTGTTTTTATGATCTTATAGCCTCCTAATCCTCTTTTGCTAACTTGGGTTGATGCTATTATGATCATTGTTGCTTTCTAAGAGAGGTATATTGCTAAAAACTTCTTATAGTATGTGTTTGATCCTCTTTTGATGTCATAAATCAATTAGTAACACATGCTTATTTATGTAACATGTGAATCATAGCTCCTTAATCATCTTTGCATTCAATTTGGGGTTGCACATAAGGTGTTTGTAAAATTGCTTCATAAGGTAATGTTAAGCTTTGACCCTATGTTTCCTTTAATTTAGTATAATAATCATTATATGATGGTTAGTGATTGTTATTAGCAAAATTTGATGCCAAAAACTTGAAAAAAAAACACCTAAATGTCAAAAAAATGCAATAATTGTTGGCTGGAATTGTTCTACAGGCTGAAACAGGCCAAAAACCCAAATCTGAGTGCACCAGGCAGGCCTGGGCTGCACCCTGGCTGCTGCACTGGTGCAGTAGGCTAACCCAGCTGGGCTAGCCAGAGGCAGGCCAGCCCTGGATGGGCTGGCCGCACCCCACACCCCCCAGCCCGCCTGGGCTGGGGGCTTACCCGTCCTCCCCAGCCCAGGCGGGCTGGGGATTTAATATTTCCCCAGCCCGCCTGGGCTGGGGACAGAAGACGCGGGCTTCGGCCCGCGTCTCAACCCCAGCCCAGGCGGGCTGGGGAATATTGAAATCTTTCCCCAGCCCGCCTGGGCTGGGGAGCAGTGGACGCGGGCCGAAGCCCGCGTCCCAGTCCCGACCCTGGCGGGCTAGGGCGGACTGACGCGGGCCGGGCCCGCGTCCACCAAAAAAAAAAAAAAAATCAAACATTACCTCTGTTTTCAGCTTTTGAGCGCCACTTCGCGATGCCGCCACGTTCGCATCGGAAGTCGGAATTCGACGTTTTTGGTCTCGTTGGAAAGGTGGAGTTGCGAACTCCATCTCTGGAAATTTGGGCAACATTGGAGTTCGTTTGGTACTCCGATTTTCATGCCAAAGTTAGACTCTGGTCGCTGTTGGAAAACAGTGTGAATCTTTTTCTGGGTTCAAATTTGGGACGTCGCTGCCACTTCGTCTCAACTCGGAATCCAGAAATTCTTTTTGCATCTTAAAGTAGGGATGTCGGACTACATGCCTACCAGTTTTCATGCCATTTGGACACAGTTTGCTGGTCCAAATAAATTGCCAAACTTGGGTTCGCAACAGTTTTTGAATGGTTTCAAACACTTAGAATATTTTTGATGATTTTCTGGTTTTCGTCGATTTCTTTGAGATTTGTCCCTGGACTTCGTACACGGGCTTTATAAAAAGGATTTAAAAGGATTTTTCACTCCAAAATGACTTTTGAAAATTATTATATAATATTATTTTTAATTATTAAATTAATTACTCCATAATAGGAGACTTTTCAAAAGACCGTTTTAAAGTGATTTCAAAATCAATTAAAATCTGTTTCGCACCATTATTTTCTATAATAAAAATCTCACACTCACTTTTTAGCACGTCGAGCGAAGTGGAAAGGTGCTTAAACGGTTAGGAAATCTCCGGCCTATGGAACCGTGTGTATTTTCTTTCCGGTTAATTCCCGACCTATTCGGTTGATCGTTTTGATCTTTGGGTCTAGTTTACCGATGATACGAGGTGGACTTTTTATTGTTTGGAGTGTGAGCTTGCTATTGGTTAGTAAACCGTTTAGTGCGAACGTGGGGTATGGGACTCATTGTTAACACTTTACGGGTTCCTCTCCAAGAAGTTAGTGACACATTAGCCTTTGGGCGGCCAGTACTGGACCTCTGGGTCACCACGCCTCTGGGCAACCGTCTCTGGACACCTGCTCTATGGAGCAGTTTATTTTTCGGCGTGCGCCTCTGGGCCTTTATCCTTCTGGGAAGGATCTCGCCGTATCGCGCGTTCCGCATCTGTGCGAGTGATCGATCACAATTCTATAGTACTTGGCAACAACGACTCTGGTCGGTGCACGTGCAATATTTGTATTATCTGATGATTTTATATCCATTCGAGTATCGCCATTCGGTGTTGGTTCTATGGAACCATACGATGTAAGTGCGATTACCTTGTGGATTCACAGTGTCTCTGGACACTACTTTTCAGTGTTTGATTTCATTGACTTTTCAGTATATCCCTATTGCTCTTTGGAGCATCAATCTTTGCTTGGGCATTGATTACTGACTCTGGTCACTCCTGGGATTATTGCCTATGGGCAACTTTATATAGCTTTGGCTACGCCGATGATATGAGGCGAATTTATTTATTAAACACTTTGGTGTTTGTATTCTCTTTTGAGATTTTTACTGTTTATTAATGATTAGAGATCGTCATTATATCCATGTAGTCCATATTACTCTTCTCTTTGGAGAAGTACTGTTTTATTTATGTACTGCATTATTATATATCTCAGTTATTACTGATTATTTAGCTAGCCTGACCCGAGTGTTTTCGCTCGGGTCAGACCGAGTTGTTTCAGGTTAGGTCTCTGGACTTAGCTTTCTGTGCTTCCGCTTGGACATTATCTGCTATGCTGATAGATAGCTCTTTTTATTTGTCCACTATTCCGCTACTCTGTTATTTCAGACTCTTATGTATATATTTTTGACTCACATGTGTGAGCGATGGCTTTGTACCCACCTTTCTGATACTTGGATCTGTACTGGTGATGTATTGTACCTATGTTCTGTGACTGTTATGTGATGATGATGTTATCATTTAGTATTATGTTTGTTCTGAACCTATTTTCCTTAGCCATTGTAATCTCGTTATAAATATCTATTGGATATGTCGAACCACTTAAGAAAAGAATACCACCTATTCGACGTATTCAGTAGTTAGTTATAGCTTGATTACACATGGTCGCTTCCATTATACTCTATTCTCCGTTCTAGTAGACGGTATTACTCCGTAATACTCTTTACTAGAGTGGGTCTCGGAGTGGGGCATTACACTTTTAAATAGCGTTAAGGGGTTACCCATATATCCCTTAACACATAATATATTCCCTTAGCCTATACAGTACCGTAACCTCCCCCGTACTGGGCGTCGTCAGAGAGCACTCCATAAGTATGGTACAAAACAAAATCGTATAAGGCGTGCTAGGGTAGGTGACACGGCACAACTAGGCAATGTCAGGGTAGATATACCAATTATGCTTCCGGGTCGGTGGTAACGCGTAGCCGCAGCTACCCCCCACCTCGAACCACACCCCCAAATAAAAAAAATCAAAAGTGGCCACCGAATCAATTCAAGAGTCAAAGTATAATATCGAAAGGATGTATCCGATCAAAGGTGCTACCTCAATTAACCCGTCAATCGCTCCTATTTTAGCCACTTTATGCCAACCCGCGAGAGTTGGGTCCACTATTTATCTCAAAGGAACGTCGCCACCATCCTACTTCATTCTGGAATCTCCACCGCGTATACGGTTGTTAAAGTGGTTTTCGGAGTTGGCAGAGAGTATGACAACTTCCAATCTCGGTCTCTTTAACAACCAAACGTTATTATAACCCATGGATATTTATTTCAAAATAATTTATACTTTCAAAACCAAACTAGCATACCCATTTCAAATCATATCATTTATTTCAAACTAGTATATACTTTCAAAACCAAAATATCATACTCATTTCAAAACCATATCATGATAGTGTCATTTCCATTTCAAAACTAATTCAATAATATATCGTTTAAATAAAACCCAAATTTCCAAATCATTGAATATTTCCTTTAATTTATCAAACTTGAAATATTCCTTTAAATTATCATAGCATTTTGGAAATGTTACCTTAAGGAATCATAGCATTTTTGGAATGTAATACTTTCCACTTTAACATTTATAAAATCAAAGTATTGATATGATTACAAATTTAACATGGTCATTTTATCATAGCCTTATAGTTAAATAAACTATGCTATTGTAATATCCAATTTAAAGCTGAAATTCTTATGTTAAGTTAAAAGTACTTATTAACTTACATTTTTATTACAATAAAGAAAACTTTATTATTTTAATCATTTAAAGTACGTCATTTACATAAATTAAAACTTGCATATCAAATGTACATTATCAACTTTACATTTTATTATCACAGTAAGTAACATTTGTCATTTTAATCAATTTAAAATACACCATGACATTGATTAAAGCTTACATGTCAAATGTACGTTTTAACTTACATTTATTATAATAAAGAGCATTTATCATCTTAATCAATATTACACTAATTAAAACTTACATTATCAAATGTACGTTTTAATTTACATTCCTATTACAGTAAAGAGCATTTATTAATTTAATCAATACCATACTAATTAAAACTTTACATGTTTCTTGCATTAATTAAAACTTTACCTGTTCTCTCATTAATTAGGACTTTACACGATTCTTTCATTAATTAAATACTTACACTTTTCTTTCATTAATTAAAACTTTACATGTTTCTTGCATTAATTAAAAACTTATACATTTCTTTCATTAATTAAAACTTTACATGTTTCTTTCATTAATTAAGAATTTACGTGTTTCTTCAATTTAAAATACCTTATTTTCTTAACTTAAAATCTCCATTTGGAAACCAATTTCCAATCATCAAGTTGAGTCATATATATATATATATATATATATATATATAATATTTTATACATTAACTTATACAACTTAACTTATAGAAAATCACTATAAACCTATTTATACAAACATATCCGCTTCATGGAATAAAATTCATTCCAACTACTAGGCTAGATTTAGAATTTCACATTAAATCAATTTTCATTATTAAGTTGTTTATTATATGCCAAATCTTTAAATTACAAATTTAAAACCAAATAAAGATTATTTTTCATTACAATTAAAAACCAAAATCAACTTATAAAATTTTAACTTATAGAAAACCAATATCTCTTTATATTCTAAATCTTTAAATTAACTTTTTATTTAAATTTCCATATATATATAAATTCAAAATACTTAATAATTTTAGAAAACTATTATAAAAATTTATCCATGGGCCTGTATAAAATTTTCTAACCTAGGTCAAGTGATACGGATATGTATCATTTCAATCCGTAATTTAAAAAGAAAAATCCAGGTTCTATCATTTCAAACCCGCAATCCCAAGTAAAATAAATGCAATAAAGATCATTTGAGCCTATCATTTCAGCCCATAATGATTTTTCCTTATTCTAATGTCCGTTTGGGTATGTATCATTTCAACCCATAGTGATAGGGAACTTGCAATGTGAGATACAGTATATAAAATGAACAGTATATCATATAAATACATATTATATGATGTAACAAATATATAAATAGCATTTAACATCATATAACATATCATAGGCATGTATGAATGACATATCAATTTATACAGATCCACTCGTCATTATTCCACAATAATATAAGTACATATGTCTAGAGTGATAAAAACTAACCTTTTAAAAGCTAGAATCAAATTCAGAATACACAATTGAAACTCCGCAAAGCACGACAAGGCAGGACCAAACTTTTGAGTAGATGGAGAGTCAAGATCCATATCTTGTATATAAAAAATACACAAATCATAAGAATAAGACTCAACACAACAGAAGATGGATTAAACTATGCAATTACGAATCAAAGAACATAACCTTGCTTTCAACCACCAAGTGGGCTTGGCCATGGTCTAATAGTGAGGAGGAGGTAATGTTGTGGTGGTGGAGGCCGAGCGATGTAAGGAGAAAACAAAACGAAAAAGAGAAAAAGAAAACGAAAGTGGAAAAAGATGAGAGAAGGAAGCCATGGATCTAGACTTTTTCCTTCCTCATGCAAATGATACAATGAGAAACCTTTTTTTCATGTGAATGATAAGAGGCGACTAGGTTTACAAAAAGATTTGAATGGTTAAAGTTTAGGAATAGTTAGAAAATAAAAAGGCAAGGAAATTTAAAAAGGCACAATTTAAGTAGGAAAATATCTTGTATATATTTTTCTTAAACAAATGAAAAGATTAGTTTGAGAAATTTGTACGTGATTCAACAGGGGAAAATCATGGCTATGCATTTATGAATAGATATGGTAGAAGATAAAAAGGTGGGAAATATATAAAGGCAATAATAAATTAAGAAACGTATGCCTATATTTAAAACGTATCTTAATTGATTTGTTACTTATCCAATAAATATAGATGTATATACACAAAATAAAGCTTCACTAAATAAATAAAGTTTATACACACCATAGAAGTAAATAAGAAGATGGAGGCTGAGCCTAGCTTGAAGGAAGATAAAGAAAATAAAAGAAAATAAAAGAGACAAAAAATAGAAAAACAAAAGAAAAAGAAGCCATTACTTACAAGAAAATTTCTCATGTGAAGATGCAAATGAAAATGAGATGTGGTAAAGAGTTTTTGTACGTGAATTAGAATTTAGTAGGGGAGTTATTCACGCCTAATCAAGTACAACGAATTGGCTAGTAATTGAGTGCTTAAATGGCTAGAGATTTGAAGGGATTTATTTCCTATTAAATAAAAAGAAACAATGGAACAAAATGGGGTAAGTTACTTGCTTTTTCATGTGAATTGGTAGGGTATGAATGGCTAAAGTTTTAG
Organism: Allium cepa; assembly: GCA_030765085.1. NCBI lineage: Eukaryota > Viridiplantae > Streptophyta > Magnoliopsida > Asparagales > Amaryllidaceae > Allium > Allium cepa. The sequence continues at coordinate 290,586,398 of CM060941.1, read as the reverse complement.
ATAGGCATGGCTAAAAACTAATTAAGGAATTAGGAAATAAAAGATAGGCAAATAAAGAGGTAGGAAATAAAAGAAATGTAACGTATGCCAATTAAAGCAAAGTAACATACGCCTAATTTATTTGTTTCCTTGCCATTAAAATAGATAAATCAAATAAATATAATCTAAGTTTATACAATTAAAATAAAAATAAAAATTAAATAAACAAACATAGGGAAATAAAATATGAAATATAGAAATATCTATATATATATAATGAAAACACATAAATTTATTGCGTGTAAAACGCTGTAATTTATCCAAATCTAAAAGTATAAATCGGAATTTCATGAAACGAAAAGCAAGATAAATATTAAAATAAACTACATTTACAAAGAAAAAGATTAGCATTTAAAAATTCAAATTTAAAATTTTCAACTGTGATCAAACTTTGACTTTCAGTTGACAAAAATACAAAATTTCCAAAAATTGCTTATTTTATTAAATTTGTCAAATGTATACATTTATTATGATTGAAACCTCAATTAATTCATTCAGATAGGTTTTATTCTTTTATATTACCTTCTGAATAAAATATGCATTCTCATTTCATCCTAGTTTTCAACTAATATAGTAATTAAATTCATTTACTTATCATTAAATTTATTTGTAATAGATTACATTCCAATCAATTAAAATTGATTCCCATAATTTGATTTGATTTAATTTCCATCTTTATACTATGCCCACTATTTCTTTATAAACCTGGTTACATATTCCATTACATTAATACACCCCTATTTACATCTTAAATTTGTATAAATGTTACTTTTTTAAATGTTATTATTATTATTTCTTAAATGTGTACTTTTGTCAATTGTACACATTAATTAAGGTTTTAAACCAATTAAATAAATTTACCTTACTTCCATTCTTTTTACCAATTTATTACTTTATTAATAAATTTACGTTTCTAGTTAATTTATACATTCACACCTCCCGTTACTGCATTAATTCTTATAAATGAACATTTATTTACATTTGAATACAATTGATTTCCAATTCATTTTATAGCCTAAATAGACAACTTATAATAGTTGTTACCACTATCTTTATTACATTCAAGTTTATCATTTTCTCTAATTATCATAATTGCGTACAAAATGTTAAATTCATTCAATTACCATAGATTATACACTAATTCATTTGTTTGCACCACACTTACCCTTATTTTCTTACATTCAAATTTTATACCTAAATCTAACATTTACAACTAAATTAATAAACCAATAAAATAGTAACTTACAACCGTTGTTATTACTTTAAATCACATTAGTGAATTCATTATTCTTTACAAATCAAATGTTACAATTACTTAATTAACACTGATTTTCTTCAATTTATATTGATCATATATTATCTCATTAATGATTCAACATTCACACTTGTTTTCTTATATTCGAATGTATAACTAAGTGCAACAATTTACATTATTTCAATTAGTTTGAAACTTCATAATTAGTTTTAATTTCATTGTAACATTTCATTGTAACATTTCATTTTAACGTTTGTTTCACTATTAAATTACAAAGTCATTATTCTTCCAATTTTAACTACCATGATCGTATTAAATCAACAAATTATATTATTGAGAATTTATGGGTCGCTACAAACACATTATTATTATTGTTTGAAAATAACAATTTTTCCAATTTTAAATAATTTATAAAGGAGATTGTCATATTATAATTGCTTGAAATTTCTGGGATTTCTCACTCAAAGTCATGTCTCACAATTATTCTAAACTTTCGAAATACTGATAAGTCTACTTCTTCGACATTTAGTGCTAAGTATATAAATAAATCATTCCAATATAAGTGAATCACTTTACAAATATTAATTCATTTCCATAAATGAATCAAACTTTTTCTTTCAAAAACTGAATTTGTGCTTGCTCTCACATTACAAGTTTAGCTTTAAAAATACTTTGTTTATAAAGTTCTCTAACTTCAAAATGTCATTAAAAAGGATATAGTAAGTTAAAATATTCTTATTACATTAATTAATCAACTTTAATACTTTGTTAACTAAGATGATTAATTAACTTCAATAACCTTTAATTAAGAAGGGTAAATCACCTTTAAACATCATTAAGTCAATTAATTAATAATATAATTAATTAAATTAGTTAAATATCATTATTTAAAAGTGATTAATTAATTTAAAAATTTATTTAAAAAAGACTAATTTAGGTTAAAAAGATTTATTAACTTTTAAAAGTTATTAATTAAAGGACTAATTAATTTTAAAAAATCATTAATTAATAATTCTTAATCCATTGTTATTAAAAGAAAAATTAGCCTTAAACATTATTAAATAAAATGATAATTAAATTTAAAACATCATTAACTTAGTAATTAGTTAAATTTACAAGCATCATTAACAAGTTAATTAGTAAACCTTAATCCTTATTAATTAAATAATTAATTCAATTAAATAATCATTATTAAAATAACTGATTATTTTGAAAGCATCATTAACCAAAACTTTCTTAACCTGTATTCCAAGCACGATAATGAGACCAAACGATTTCGATAAAATGTGATTTTTCGAAAGTGTCGATACAGCGACTATTGCTATACGGGCAGTTCGAAATTCAAGTTTTTGTCATTTGTAATGCAACCACATATCACGTAAAAAGGGTATGAGAACATATACATGGTAAATTGCAATGATTCAACGTGGAATAAGCATTTATTAACAATGGAATTAGTTTAACTACTAGATTTTCATATAACCTTTAATTCGCTTACTAACTTTCCAAAGCATCTAATTTTTCAAAGCAACAAATCAATTCAACAACCAAACTCTTATTACAACTCTACAATAAGTGTTCAATAGCTACAAATATAGGCATAAAAATAGTTTAAACTTTATGGTTCAAAGGTGGAAGTTTTACTCACCTTAACTCAACTAATCCTAAGAAATTCTTCTTTGAATTTGCTCTCGACCTAGCACTTGCCCCTATCTTGGGAAAAAACAAATTTTTGTGGCCTTTTGAGTCATGAATGGGCTCATCCTATGATTATTTTGGCTTGGCCATGGTCTTATCGGTGCGGTGGAGCTTTATTTTGGTAGTGAAGTGAATTTAAATGGAAGTAGGAAGTTTAGATTATGGTTTAGTAGTATAAAAGCAAATCTTTTGACTTAGGAAAAATTATGGGAAGACATGGAAAAAGATATAAAGAAATGAAGAGGGTGGAGATAAAGAAATGAAGATTTCAAAGTGAAGAATGGTGTATGAGTGAGGGTATATATAGAAAAATGAGAAGGGCATTTTAGTAAATGACTTAAGCATTAAAAAATGATTTCTTTATCATGAAATATGGAAGCCCATGTCTCCCCTATCCTAGGCACACATGTTGCCCCCCTTAGATACAACCTCCTTCATGCCTGAGGCACTTACCTAGGTAATTTAGGTTATGGGTTGTGCTTCCTTAGGTTATTTAGGTTTTATTTTATATTTTTAAGTCAAATCTTTTTTTTAATCTAAGCATTGTTTGTTTATTTTAACATTATCATTAACTTATCACATGACATATGTGCATGTGTACTCATGCGTATATGAGTTATACAAAATGTGCACGACTTTCCAATGCCTAAAAGTCGAAATTTCGAAAACCATTTTTCGGTCATATTTTCTATTTTTATTTAAACTAATTATTTTGGTAAACAAAATTTGAAAATGGTTTTAATATCATTAATAAATATATAATATATATGTTATTTTTTTATTAAAATCCATTATTTAAATATATTTAAATACAAAGCGATCAATTTACGTGTCGTTACAGGATGTTATGTATAGTATTATTAATATATTGAAAAACGAGGTAAGATAACTATACGTGTTCGTTAAGCAAACTTAGGGTATATATACTATACTTAGGCAGCCACGATATGCTTAGTACGAGTGAATAATTCCATTCGATTTTTGAGCAAATTCTAGGTAAAAATGAGATTAGGATAAGGAACCATGAATTAGGAGTTGTATGTGATGCAACTGATAAGGAGTTATCCATCGCCCATGGAGTATAATTTTTTAAGCAAACTCAAGGTCAAACTTCCAAGATGGAAAAGTCCTAACACTCATTAGTGAAGCCAAAAGACTTCTATGTTTCATCTTAGGGTTTTGAGAATATAAAGACAAGTGTGAGGATAATTAGAAAAATAAAATGATAACATTTTACTTTTCCAATGTTGTAAGAATATATGCTATATAATGTTATAATAATCTACATTGATAAATTTATGCATTTAATACGATCAATAAAACATTTATCAAATAAGATATACAATTAAACTAAATTGAAGACTTACAAATAGAAATATAATATACACTTATAATATACTTAGTAATAAATGTTTATCGCATGTTAATGTTTCAACCCCCATGAAAGCACCTAATTATACAACTACTTAGTATATTCATAATTTGGTCGCTTACGTGATTATTCAGTCGAGACCATTGTATTGCATTCTATGAGCTTTGAACTATAAAACAAATATAATATTATGGATATTTGATCCATATACTATTGCATATAAATGTTATATGAGGAATGATCATAGTTCGTAATGTAGATACTTCGATGAAGTTAGTTCATTCAAAATAAACCAGTAAAAAGTACTATGAGATATAAAATTCAGTTTGATTGATTACAAAAGGATTGCATTGTGTTAACTGAACACAAGACAAAAACTACAATATAAGTTTAAGAATTTGATTGCTGAAATGTCAGTTGGATCAGTTGACATAAAGTGCAACATATTCATGTCCTTAAATGTTAAGGATGATTGGTGCATTTTGTAAAGAGTTCGTTATGACGTTGTATTAAGGTTTTTCTGTTGAATGGTTTAACCATATAGAAAGAAAAACAAGTGTACAAGAGTAAATGTGATTTAAGGTACAGTTAGGATAAAGAGAGTGAATAGTCATTTCTACTTCATAAAGAAATATCACAAATGAGAATTGTGATGATAATTAATACTTAACATTGGAGTGAGAAATTCGATTTCTATTCCGAAATGTATTTTTATATAAAAAATTATTTTCTATGAGATTTATTTCTCCGAGTTCAAGATATTTGATCAAAGAACTCTCCACTGTAAACTAATTGTAGTATATGAAATAAATAATCTTTACTATGTGAATGATGGATCTCTAAGTTTAGAGCGCTATTATAATATTGGCCAAAATAGTAGGAGCATGTCATATAGCACTTAATGATTGCATCACATTATAAAAATTATTTTCATAAAACGTACCCAGTATTATTTATGAAATAATGACTATTTTTTGGTATCAACTAAAAGATAGACATAGCTATATTTCAATGCGAATGTTATGAATATTCATTATGAAATAAAACTATAATATGGTATGTTTTCCATAAAAAAAGTGATGCATTAGAAAATACAGAAGTATCTAATGTTATTTGCAGTTATTTTGGAATTATACACTAAGTCGTATTTTTGAGAATAATTTTATTATATGATTATGAATAATATGATACCAGTTAATTATATCTCAAAAAATTAAGGGATATACATGCATTTAGCGGGAGCATTATAAGAGTTGATGAACTCTTTGGATTGATACACATAGATGTATGCAATCATAAGGCTATTAATACCAAAACATTTCCATGTGCTTCGTCATATTCACCGATGAGTTATCACCAACATGGACATGTGTATTTGATACATATATAGTATGTTTAAGTTAGATTCATAGAATATAAAATGAAAAAATATAATATAACATGCAATAAAATTTATTCAATTTGATCGAATATGTGAGTATATTTGAAAGAGTTCCATATGTACCTAATACGAATAAAAATTCGATTTCAAAACTCACTTCTCCATGTAATACATAATGATGTATCAATAAGGAGTAATCGAACTTTGTTAAATAAGTACAATTAATTATGAGTGAAGTTAAGTTAATTTCTTTCTATAAGGTCATGTAATTAAGATTAGTACACAAGGTTAATATTATTTCATCTAAATAATGATTTATAAAATCATACAAGATAAGGGTTTATAAGAAACCCCAACATATCCTAGGCCAAGGAGTTGGCAGGTTGTACGAGTCGAAAGCCTGCACATAACAATTCTTCGTGAGGGATCATATATGAATCAACCAAAATGGTGTTTGGAAAGGACTGTCATTGGATATCATACTTATATTTTGAACACAAGTTTTGTAAACTAAAACTAAATTAGTTTAATATAAAAGGCAATTCATAAAGTGTTTATGAATACCTATTCCATTGCATTGAGAAACAATTGTTGTTTCAAGAAATACAAACTTTATACTGAAGTAATTTCTTTAAGAATTGATAGTAAATAAAATTGGATACTATCCAAAGTTAAAACTGATCACATGAGATGAAATGAAATTTACTAACCTAAACGGATACATTATTTTACAGTTTTTAATAAGTATTCTCATACATTGAAAAGAAACTATGAGTTTCTTATCAATGTCGAAAATGTATAATCCTCGATTGTTTAATTAAACCAATAAAAATATTGACTCTATAATATTGTATGATGTGCAGATCCAAAATAGATTCCAAGTATATTATCAAAATGTGATTTTGATAGTGGTATCCAAAGAGACATGATCCATTGGCCATAAATATATCTTTGTGAGAAAGACAAATGCTGTTGGAATTTAATGACAAATGTTGATATGGATAATCTTGTAAATTTCAATTGTTAAAATTAGTGTAATAGATTCATTATTCAACATATACAAATTAATTCAGATTTACTTATAAAATTATCGCTTGGTATGAATTTATGTTTTGGTACGTATGTTATGTTTTGGTACGTATGTTCTAAAACAGAAAATTCTAAATAATGATTTAGAGCGAGCTGCTTACACATAACAAAAATATATATCCAAGTCAGTGGGAGCGATACTGAGTTTGTAAGTCTTTGGATATAATCTAAGAAATGATAAAAAAAAGTATTATAAGCATCAAAATTGAACAAATATTTTGATAAGAGATATCAAATAGTTTGATTAGCAATAAAAATGCAGAGGAAGCGTGTGTTCATAAGAAAGAACATTAAAAAGGTATATTGGTATTTCTAAAGTACAAGTAAACAGCGCATTGTTGATTAACAATGCACTTACATCATCCTTATTTATTTTAATACTTGAGGTCTGATTTGTAAATGATATCATTTATAGTAAGTAAAAGATTTTGGAAATATTCTAAATCAATAGACAAAGACACTTTATTAAAATGTTTAATACAGAACGTGGAAAATGGATTCCTTTTGCATTAGTAATAGGAATTATCATATATGTTATGTTGTTTACGATATCATGATTCGTTTATGTATTTGATACATGAAGCAAATATCAAATCCAAACTGATATAATTAAATGGTTATTAGAAGTATTCTTATGTATTCGTGAAATACTAAGGAATGTCTACATCAATAACAAACTCTTTATAAAGGACTATTTGGACCCAAACTTCATAAATGATATCGAGTATAATATGTCAATAATAAATTCAATTTGAGAATCTTTGAATTAGAAATGTTCCAAATGAAAGACTGTAGATGCTTCAATGGAAAAGGCTAAGTATATTACCTTGAATAGGCAGCAATAAAGAAATATATACAAATGTAAATGCATGAATTTATAGCTAAGCTGAGGGTAATTCCTAATGTTGAGAATCCCAAAACACTGTTATATGATAACAATGTCACTATATAGTTCATAACTGAATTTAACGCTTATTGGAAGTCAACAGACATACTCTGAATTTTTCCACACGATAAAAGTAGTTTATAACATTGGAGAGAGTTAATTGACATGGTATATAACTAAAACACAATAGCATACCTGTTCACTAAGGGACTGACTTGACCGGTTTTAAGGAAACCGATTGGAGTTGGAATGAGATCAAATAATTTACCCCAAGTGGAAGTGGGAGATTGATAGAGTTAGAGATATGCCTTAGAGGCAATTATGTAATTTGGTACATGCATCTAACTCGATTGGAAGGCCCCCAAATGTTGGATATTGATGTATTCGTTGGGACTAGAGTATGTAACGCTCTCTAAATGTTGGGAAGTATTTTATTCATAGCTACTGGGAACACCTAGATGTTAGGTACTGATAGTTATTGGATAACTATGGAATGAATCACTCGATAGTTTTCTATTGGTTAATATAACTAAGTTCAAACATGAAATATCCATATGACTAGTTTACATAGTTCTCTTAACTTGAGAATGATATAGATCTTCACATGAAAGCTCCGTTTTGATTATAGTCAAATCATAGCATGACGTTGTAACAAACCGAAATTTAACCCATAATAATTAATTTGATTAATTAATTAAATAATAAAATAACTTTGTGAAATTATCAAAATTGAGCTACGGGAATTGCAACATTGTGTCCATGGTAATTTTCTAGTCAATTTCCATATATATAACATCAGAAACCGAGTTAATATGATCAAGTTATGAAATAAACTAAATAAGCAGAAGTAAATATATATATATATACAGGTCAACCGACCGGTCGACCTAGGCAAGGGGTCGACTGCCCGACCGACCTTCCTTACCTATTGGTAAGCGGATGAACGTTCGTTCGTTCGAACGATTCGACGACGAGTAAACACGTCATTTGCATCCTTTACACCTATCTAGTCTCTCCGTTTCTGCATCTAATGGTCTCTATTCAGCCTATGGCGTGGTTGCATCCTATTCAATCTCCAAATCCAACGGTCCGAGATCAATTTCAACACCGATAAATAGCCCATAACACCTTTTCTCATTCTAGGTTTTCTCCAATCGGGTTCACCTTTCTAGGAAGGACCCTATACGGAATAATTTTTCCAAAGGAGAAAATCATTATAAATTAAATTATTTTACAACTTCAAGTAGATTTGGGAAGACCAAAGGAAAAGCTTAGGACCGGAGGTGGGTGAATGTAATTATTTTAATATTTCTTTAAGAAATTTAATTTCCAATAGTTGTAGTTTTACTACGATTTTTGGAATGGCCTTTTAAGTAGTTTATTTACATTTTTTAGAATTATTTTCAGTCTATTTCCTTTCAGCTAATCTTTTCAGTAACTTTGGTTTATTTTATTAAGCATAGCTTTTTATTGAATTGCGGTTTATTTACAGTATTTAATTTTATTTACTGTTATTTACATCTTTTTCGACGTTTCGAATTTTACGAAAGCGTCTATTCTCTTCACCTCCTTTTTCTTCGCGTATGGATTAGAATAAATTAAAATGCGAATATGGATTATATAAGTATGAAAATTGAAGGAAGAAAATAAGGTGTAAATCATAAAGACTGCAATAAATAATGGAATTAGACTGTAATGAATAATGGAATTGAATTGAAATTACGCCTAATTATGATTAGAATTGGACTAATAATTGGCGTAGTTATAACTTAGAATTATAACTAAATAGAGTAAAAGATGAAAGAAGCTTATTTTCACACTTAGACCTTGGGTTAAGTATTAAGCATGATTATAACGTCGGTTATAATAAGAAATGGAATAAAATGAGGCCTAATTTAAGACTTAGGATAAATTAATAAGAAAAGATAGTAGAGATAAATTGTAAAGTCTTATTTAAAATAATTTAAAATTGGATTTTACCAAAACTAAGTAAGCGATAAATTCGGCCAAAATGTCACATCACCTACTAAGTGACGTGTAAACGTTAAGATTCGAATAGTTCAATGTTAATCTGGACCAAATTTACATCTAAAGAGTCACACAATTAATATGATGAATTTTCTTTAGACTAAACGATTTAATTAGCATTTAATAGAAAATTAATTAATATTTGTGAAATATTAGTTATGAAATTTCGAATATGATTTAAGGAATAAATATTATTGTATATTTGCAATAGTTATATATATATATATATATATCGATCAATATGCAGTATTAATAAGCAATTAAATTAGATTTAATAAATAATATTTATTTGGGCTTAAAATGGGTTTGAAGCCCATGAAAGGGGCTAGAAATATCAACCAAAAAGATGTAGGGTGGCTAAAAAATGAGATAGGGGCATTTTAGATGGATGGCTTAGATTTTGGGAGATTAGATAAGAGATTTGATCCACCCTTCTCTCTATTCCTTCCACTATAAAAGAACTCATAACAATAATGCATTGGGGACTTTTTGGCCACCATTGTCATCCTTTTACTAGCCAGTCCCATCTACAAAAAGCTCCATCGAAGCTCATCTCAAATTAGTTTCAAATCAACAACTATTGGATAATCAACAGTTTACAATTCTAAGATTAGCAGTGTGTCGAACTAATAAGATTCCAAGGAGGGATATTCATCATAGCAAGGTGTACTTCAAGCATAGTTTTGGTATGTTTTCTTATTTTATTTAACTTATAATTCATGTATTATTCTATTGCTTATACATATATATCATATTTATATTGTTAGTTAGGTGAGATTCCTATATGTATGAATGTTGTCACATATTAAATGGTCATATGTAAGTACATATAGAAAAACAATATTTTATTTGAATCAGATGTAAACACAACCAACATTACTGATTTTAACTTATATATATATTATATTTATATATATATATATATAAATTAAAATAACCTATAATTCATCATGTCACCGTATCATATTAAAAATTGATGTATTATTTTATATATGCAAATTTATACTAAATACAATTCTATGTAACAAAAAAAAATTGTAATTATTTACTATTTTTTATATTATTTAAATCGCAATAATGGTCATATAACCAATATAAAACAATATATGATTTGAAAATTATATTTTAAACTTTTATAAAAATTTCCATCATTGTATTAACTTTCGGCCAAAATTCTAAAATTTAAAAATAAGTTTTAATTTTTTTAAAAACATTATAATAATGATCGACCGTCCTTCTCCATGCCTCACTCGTACCTTCCCTCTCCTCCGCTGCCATATCTCCCTGCCAAAATGTACCATATTCCCCATCCAAACTTGCCATCAATCCTCTCTCTTCAGTGACCACCTTGGTAACCTATCTCGATGGTTCCCCTTCGAACGCCACCCTCCTAGCTCCATCCCTTCCAGTCCCACCCCCTCTTCACCTCCCTGAACCACTACCTTCTAGGCCTCCAGATGTTGTTTCTCTGCCGCTATCCACTAACCGACCGTCCCCAAGTCAAGATGAACGTAAATGGACTTCTTTGTTTAAGCGTAAACCAAGAAATGCTGGGAAGTACATTCCCGTTGATCTTACTCCTGTGTATGAAGAAGACGTGCTAGTTCAACCCCAGAATGTTCTTGATGCCGGTGCTGAAGTTTGGACAGATACACTTGTAGGCTTCTTCTTGGATAAGCCGCTTTCGTATACTGCTGTTATACAAAAGCTCAAAATCATCTGGAAGCTTAAAGGCTCAGTAAAAGTCAAATCAGATGGTAATGTTTTCCTCTTCAACTTCACTTGTGATGAAGATAGATGTAAAGTGCTTCAAATGACCCAGTTATTATGAACAATAAATTGTTCATAATAAAACCATACGATGTTGCAGTCAGTAATATTACTGGCTCTGTTACCTCTGTTCCAATTTGGGTACATCTCTATAATCTACCACTGTTTGCATGGTCTCCATTGGGAATCAACTGGTTGTGTAGTCATTTGGGTAGATTACTATGTATGGATGAAGTGACTGAGCAACAAAACAGGTTAAGTTACGCCAAATGTCTTATAGAAGTGAAACCAGACAAGGAGATAGTAAATGAGTTTAAAGTTAAATTGGTGGAAGGTGGCATTCAGAAAATATATGTTGAGTATCAATGGAGGCCAGATGTGTGTGTAATTTGCAAGAAATTTGGACACATAACTGCATGTTGTGATTATAAGAACACGAGAGAAAAAAGACAAAGAAGATGAAATACAAATGACTGGAAAAATGGGAGACAAAATGGGCACTACAAGTAATGTTGTGCATGTTACTAAAAGGGTTAAACCCTTTCAAATGCATATATCAAGGAAATGGCAACGTGTCAATAAAAAGAAAACAATTTTACCTGCGTATGAAACATCCAGCAAACGAAGAGAGGGTAGCATCGAAGAGGTAGATTATGAGAAAGATAAAGAAAAGGATGAAGGTGAAAAGAATGATGAGGAGAGTGTAAGACTTGAGCAAGGAAAAGGGCGAAGTGAAATGGTTAAAGAAACTTGTGAAGACATAATACATACTGAAGAAGTCAACAACCAATCCGATACTGAACATGCAAGCAAAGAAACAATGGGGACTGATAAAACAACTAATAAAGACACAACTGAAAAAATTATGTTATCTAATATGTATGAAGCCTTACTGGGGTTGGAAGATGATGAAGTTATAGACAAAGTACAAGAAGTAAGAAAAGGTGATAGTGGAAAAAGTGGTGGTACACAAGGAGTAGAGAGGGCAATTGTTATAAATATTGATGAAAATAATACAAGGCAAAAGGAAAAGGGGAACAAAACAATGAAGCAAATAGAAACAACCCAAACTACACAAAGGCAGCAAGCAGAAAGCACATTCATAGGCAAAGCAACAAACAGTGAAGGTAGAAACAAAAGTGAAGCAGTATGTGAAACAGTAAGAGATAAAGAAAAGAGTCCTGAAGGTGGTAATATCAATAAGAATAAAAGCAGGAACAACAAAAACAAAAAGGTTGCTGAGACATGTGCAGACATGCACAGGGATGAAAAAGAGTGCACAGCTAAATCAACTAATCCCGCCGATAAATTAAGTCCTCAAATTTCAACTCATCCTCACATATACTCCAACATTAAACCACCATTAGCATACAAACCTCCTCCCAATTCATCTCCTTCCTCAACTCCATCCAATCTACATTCCACAACACCCTTCCATGCTCAAAAAAGTTCTTCCCTTATGCATAATGGTACTGAAAGCAATGAAATCACCCCCCTATCAGCAATGATTCCAAATTACTTGTCTTTAACGCAGGCAGTACAAGGAAAATGAAGATTGAGCTACTTAATGCCAAAGTTATCCAATGATGTCTTGCATTGGAGCGTGGAACATTAGGGGGGCACTCCAACTCATTAAGCAAGACCAATCTGATCATATAAACTCGCGATGGAAGCTCATTCACAACCTCAACGAATCTCCATATGGCAGAATCTTGATACTTTACAATCCCTACCATGTTAATATTACTCCCATTCTCTCCGCCACCTAATGTGATGTCATTAAGCAACTGAGGTCCGAAGTGATGATGAAACTGCACAGTGGTTGTCCCATGAATGAGAATAAAGCTGAATGGGAACGAATATATGAAGAAACAGGTTATAAACAAAAAGGAAAAAGGAAATTTGGAGTAGCGCTGAAGTGTTTTCTATCTGTGGTATGGAAAGAACGCAACTGTAGAGTTTTTGATGTTGCTAATGCAGAAACTACTACCAATTTCAAGAGGTGGATCATGCATGATATTGAGTCAACAATGATGATGCTGTTCGCCATTGATCCTGGAATATGTGTGCCCATTCCTATGTAGTTGTTTGTGTATTAGTATTCTTTCCCTTTTTGTATTTTTCCTTAGTGCTTGTTGCACCGTGTTTTCTCCGTTTTCTATGAGCTTCTGCTCTTTGTTGTCGCTTTGTAATGTTCTCATCGGTGTTGCAATAAAAAGCTCGGGGTCCATTCAACCCCGTCGGCCTTGCCAAAAAAAAATTAATGAAATAAAAAAGTATAGTTTCAACTCAGAAAATTATGAGAATTTTTTTCAAACCTTATAATATCATATTCTAATTTCAAAAAATTAAATTTTTAAAAATATTCTATGAAATTATTTTTAGTATTATTTTAATGTATTTCAATTAATGAATTTATGTATAAATAATTTAATATATAAAATTATAATAAAATATTTTTATGCTATTTATTTGATTTGGCATCTTATGATATATATATAATTAATTTTGTAATCGATATAATTATATGAAAATATATATATATATATGTATATATATATATATTCATACATTTGTAAATATTTTTAGTTATTATAAATATAATTATGAATACATACATACATACATAAATAGATAAATATTAATTTCATTGTTGTAAAACATGCATGTATAAATAAAAAAAGGCCTTTGCATAACTTATATATATTAGTATATAAGCATTCATCAAATTATTATGTAATTTAATACATACATACATATATTTCACATTTATGTAATACATATTATATATATGCAAATATTTATATTGTTTTAATAATCATTTTAAAATAATAAGTTTGTGTTGTGTGTATATATACATACATACGTATATTTAGACAACATATAATACATATGAGATGAGCTAGCATATCCGTTGCGATGCAAATTACAACATTTATATACAGGCATGTTATACCTTGCATGGATTGTTATGTTACACATGCACACACACATATGTATATGATACATATATGTACCATTATGCTTAATTTAAAATATAAATTAAATTCAATTTATTAATTATAATTTAAATGATATAAAGATTTTATTTAAATTAAATATAGAAATGTTCTTAATAAATTAAACTTCATAGGCCCAATAAAGATCCTATAAGGTAAAAAAAAATTAAAATTCACTCTTATTTTCCGCTGTGGGTTGCCCAGTTCCAACAAGTCTGACATTGCTTGGCCTAATGGTGTAGATCCATATTGAGAAGCATATACCTTGATTTGGTGATTTATAGATTTTTCTTTCACTTTAATTTGATTTTATAAGAGGAACTTAGAGCTTGAAGTTATTTGCTTGAAGTAATAATGTGAGCAACAAATATGAAAATGGGTTGCGGGAGATAATATTTGTAAGTGGAGAAGAATGTTCTAGAGTTGTCAAGAGAGATGGAAATAGCAGGATATTTTTAAGGTTAGGGTTTTGGGCTAAAGGGTCATTAAATCATTAAATTTCCTCCTTTCATTTTCTTCTTTTCTTTATAAAACAGTTTACATTTAACTCAATACACTTTTAACTCTCAAATAAAAATTACATTAGCTTTTTACAAGACTTTAAGCATCATTTTATATTTTGATATAAATTTATTACCACAATTTCTTTTATTTTTATTTGTTTCCCCATAATTACATTTTTAATCTCACTTGCATACAAATTCCAAATATCTTATATTTCTCATTTGTAATTTCATAAAATTTATTAAACCACTTTGATTTTTTTAAATCATTTATGGTGGTAAAATATCAATATTAATTCCTAAAATATCCAAATATTTTTTTTAATCATTTTGTACCATCCCTTATTCTAAAGCCCCAAACTAACTATATGAGTCCTGCAGTCATCCACAGTTATTAATTCCCGGCAAGAAAATGCGGTTATGTTAATTATAGCAATAATCAGAAGCACATTAATATGAAAAATTCTCAAACACAATTTAGGAATAACTTTTCCATTCCATTTCAAAATATGATTTCATATTCATTACATAAAATTGCGATTCCACGTTCAGAGAAAATATAACTAAACAAAATACTCCAAGAGCGACATATGGAGATACCCTCTTGGTGGATCATAATTGAATACTTGGCAATTATACAACTTTTCCTTTACATCCAAATGGACTAAACCAAACTACATAGAGGAAATAAATAAAGCTTCTAATAGCTAGATTATACATCTAAGGGAAAAAACAAAAATTTTGGCTCAAACAACAGTCTAGTGTGAATAATAACCTAACATCTCGAAGCTAATAGATATCTAGTGAGACCATGCCCCTGAGCGGAATGAGTTTTCCCCTCATTGGTATCTTAGCCAAAATATATTAACCATATATTGTGCTCCTGCAACCACAATGGTTAGAACATAAAAATAGCATTTATAGTTACACAACATATACTAGGTTACCAATCCCAATTTATTAGATTACCCATCTTAATTTCAAATGACTGCCTGTCATAATTTAAACTGATTATCCATCTTGTTTTAATCTGACTACCCATCTTATAATTATATGGACTGTTCATCTCACATTTAGACATATTAATAGTTATGTGGACTATCCATCACACATACAATTATTACTTGAATTACCCATCCCCTACCATATTGATTACCCATCATGTTCGGTTCCATTGTTTAAATTATATGGATTATCCATCAACATATTCCATTTAATTTACAATGATGTGTCATATCCATCACACATCCTATAATTTTCCTAGGATGACTATGAGTCCTTTACTAACCTCATAGAGACTATCCATCTTCGATATGATGTGGACTATCCATCTTACATACCATAATTATTCTAGGACGACTATGAACCCATTCTTTAACAGTTTGATTCACGTTACCAACATGTTTAACCTAGGTCTATTAGCGTTAGCAATTAGGTTATCTCCTTTTAAAATTACAACATTTCAAAGTGACACACATTGGTATCCTTAAATGATCAATGTCGAACTCATTTAAGAAAATGCATTGGTATCTCCAATGATAAAGTCTCATTTATAAAACATTTAGTTTGTTGTTACTAATCTACTTTGGTATCCCCAATGATAGCGTTGACGGCTATAATCAAAATAGAATTGGTATCCCCAATGTTTAAAATCGAAGTCATAAAATAATAGGCTTGAAGCGTTTAATTAAGTTAATATAGATCAATGTCGACGTCGATAATACTTTAAACAAGAAGGATTAAGGTACTTCGCCTTTAACGAAAAACAATATAGCACATGCCATATTAAAACACGTCAATCTTATCCAAATCGGAGAAAAACCTAATGTTCTTTTAAGTATAAACTTTATATCGAAGATAGGGTAATAGACCTTTATATAATATAGACTATCCACCTTTGAAAATAGAACTTTAGGATATTATAAAACAAATGGCTAACTACAGAAACAATGGGTCATCGGCCCTCTTAAACATAGGCTACTTTGCCCCTTTTTAAAATAGCTTTAGTTTGGAAAAAAGCCTCATCGACATTAAAAGAAGAAGTGTAGCGTCAACGCTATGCTGCATCGTTGCCAACCCTATTCAATATACAAAACTTTGGTGTACATATGTTCGCCCACAATGATGGCATCAAGACTAGCGGTGTTAATATAGGAATATACTTAGTCACTTCAGCTACTATGCCGCTTAGTATACGTACATGGGCGACGTCAAAACATGCGGGACCATTGCCTTAGTTTTTGAAACAGTCGAAGTGATAATTATGCAGCGTCATTTAAAATCCATAAATAATTCATGAGAATGTGATATAGCCTATGATTGGTTGCTGAGGATATCGACTTCGATGTTGTAGGAATCATTCCATAACTACCTAAGTAGTTACCCTATGCTCCCATCCTCACTGACGTCGATCCTCATGACTGCAGCACTTCTATAAGCGTGAAGGGGATATAGAAGGCATTGCATCAACATAATTAACTTAAAAAATAATTTGCTACTAGACAAAGTAAATACTTTTCACCAAACCCAATTTCTTGTCCAATTCCTATTAGATAAAACAGTATCTTTTACAATCTTTTTAGGATTTCTGCCCCATAGAATTTTCAAGTTCCAAAAAATTATTTAGCATATTAAATTCATAATAAATCATATTCACATGGTAAAATCCCAAAAATTCATAGAAATTTGAGAACATCCTTCATTTCACCATATAAAAATTTCGAAGCCAAAAACCATTTTAAATAATTAAGATCCAAAATACTCCAATTTCCTCATTAATAAATTCATAAAATATTCAATTAAATTTGAAAAATTATAAAATTAAAACCCCATCTCCAAAATATCATTTTACAGATCATATCAAAAATTAAATCATTTGGAGATTAAAAGCTTAGGTTTTACCCTCAAAACCTACTTTAATAATTTTATAAAAATTCCATAAATCAATATTCTATCCAAACAATGATTGTACGACCATATCTTGGGAAAACATACAATAATCATTCAGGTACTATCCATAACCAAATTCTAAAACAAGAAATGAGATGATTTAAGTATTATTCACTTTAGAATTAATTATCGAAGTTGAGATTTGATATTGCTTTAGTTTCCCTATGCTTCTTCCCCTCGAATCCCCTTGATTTCGTGATTTCTTCCTGAGTTCATGGCCAGCCACTTTTTATTCTTCCTTTGATTGTTTATTGATTGAGTAAAGTGAGAATGAAATAAGGGGGAGAGGGTTTAGAGAGTGAAAGTTAAATCTACCTAATTTTCCCCACTTGTATATTCCCTTATATGTTAATTTTAAACCAATATTTCTTAGTTTATTAATATTGGCTCGATCGTATAGATTTTCAGATCTCATTTTCCTTAACCATTTACATTATTCTATTTAATCTATCTAGTTAAATATCCTGAATAATGTTCAATTAAAATTAGGGGTATTACATGTTTATCGTAGCAAAAACATTCATCATCCAAATAATTCAATTGATAATCATTTTAACAAATAATTTCTTCCAACTCAATTAAATATCATCAATTACTTTTAACCTTTCCTAAAACCTTATAATATATACTTTATTATCAAAAACCTTAACTTCACAAAATAATCATCGTTTAAATTCCAAATAAAATTCCACATTCGTAAATCATTATAAATTTCCAATAATATATCATAAATCCTAATTTATTCTCATTTGACATTTAAAACCCATTTTAAATATTTAAATCTCTATCTTTAATTTTAATTAGTTGCTTCTCAATATCGAGTTGCTATAATATCAACTTGATGTGAAGAGTGTATTCTTGCATGATGATTTAGCAGATGGTGTTTGTACAACAACCTCAAGGATATAAGAAGAAAAGTGAACATAGCGTTTATAAACTAAAGAAAGTCATTTATAGGCTAAAAATCAAGCATCTAGAGTTTGGTTTATCAAGATCAAGGCAGAATTTACTAGGAGAGGCTTTTAACAATGTCCAAATGAGCATACTTTGTTCGTGAAGCCATAAGAGAGGGTATGATGTTGATACAAGCGTATGCATTGATTACTTGATATTCACTAGAAGAAATGTCAAGATGTTTAAGGAATTTAAAGCATTAATGATGTCAGAGTTTGAAATGAAAGATTCATGTAACCACCTACCTTTTTGACCTTTAGGTTCAATGTTCGAAACGACGTAAACATCTGAGAACTGAAAGGGATGAATCATTGGCCATGATAAAACAAAAATAGATATATTTCTGGCTAATAATTTTCAAAGTCTCATAGCCGAAAGAGACAAAGTATAATACCCGAATAATCATAATCATATAACATCACCATAACATGTCTAACTGTCAGATACATGTGTCTGTACAATACAAATCAACCCAAACCATACACATAATCAAATCCATGTCACAACACTTATTAGCATCATATACAGTATGTACAAATGAAGCCCTGTCTCTGATACTATATCCTCTCCCGACTCCATCAACCTAGATATATAAATAAAAGAGAAAAATAGGAATGGGTCAAATGTAAGTCCGGCGAGTAAGCCATACTTTACTGTATATATACTACCAAAATAATAATATAGCATATCTGAGTCTACTGCTTGGTCACCTCACATCTTGCTAGTTACATCATGCCTAGCTATCATATATATCTAGCCATGTTGCATCACATCTATGTAGACTCACTTACCTAGACTCACTTTGTGCACCATAGGGTCGTTTTGTTGTCTGTTGTCAGTTGTCACATCAATTGTATATAAGTTCCACTTTCCTAGACTAGCCTTAGGCCCTACAGGATCACCTGGTGTCCTCATAAAAAAGTGGACTCACGCCTTGGACTTGCCACTTGCACTACAGGGTCGCTTACCATCCATCCTCCACATCAATCTGCCAAAGACTACATAGGAGCAATGTAATACCTAGATCACCTATATCAAGTCCATATCCTAGGCTGCCTACTTCTTCCATAAGCTCGTTCACGTCACCATAGTATTATGTTTTCTATCACAAACATATATGAATCCATCACAAAAAATGATCAATCATCAGATACATTCACCTGAACCTTTAACATCATTACCTGCCTCGACAATAGCCTTCTAACGGCTTCAAAAAAACAAGAGGAACAAAACTCAAATTGATAAACTTTATTATATATATGCCCATATGGGTCCAGGTTCAAAATTACCCTGAAATAGGCTACTAGTGGACTGGTTGAAATGACTGGTGAACCGGTGCATATGAAAATTGAGAATCCCCTTAGATTTGGGTATTCCACCTCATCATATCACCTTCAATCGCCTTCGTTCCACTTTCGGTTGCCTGAGAACATCCCTAGCACATAACCCTATGTTTTTAAGTTTGATTTTACACTTTACTTCCTCAATTTAGTGATATATTCGTTAAATTACAAGGATTAAGTGAAAACCTAGATTATTTTTACCTTTTCCACCAAATTCCTTCCCAAACCCCTGTTTAATCTGAATTCAAATAATTATAAATGTTTATCTACACTAATATAATCTAGATATCATAGTTATAGGATCAAGATTGCAATATACAAAGAGGAAACTATGAATCACTCATCGAACTCGTCTATCACTGCCTGAATCTCGGCCATCCATACTACAGCATCGCCACACTTTAAATTTCATCTCAAAATCAATATAGACGCATAACCCTATATATTCATGACGTCGTCAATCTCAGCAATTTCTTTTACTTTTAAGGGAGATATGGTGGTTTGAATTTTTTTTCTACAAAAGGAAGAAAGAGAAAGAAACAAAGAGTGGTCATTTTTTAAAATGGAATGTCAGTAAGATATATGATATTTATAAATAATGGAAAAAATAGTGACCTACTTAAATTCAAAATTTAAACTTGGCGCCCAATCGGCTCGACACGAATACAATCATAATTCCTTCAGACGAACTCCAAACAAGGAAAACCACCATACTGTACGAATTAGAAAAACAAGACGGTCGCAATGGTACTAGTTTTATCGTCAGATTTCAAAGTAGAAAAAAATAACTGTTTTACCCATAAATTTTATATATTTATTAACAATTTAAGTTCAATTATTTCAATGCTACTATATTATTAATATATAATTATAATATTTACCAGTTTTTCAAGGTATTACACTCTCCCCTTTCCACTTAGAAGAATTTCCTCTCCAAAATTCCCAAGGGACAAATAATATATCACACTTTGTTGTATTATGTATCATAATAATATGCAACACATAAATACATAGGCATACAGATTTAGTCATCCAACCACTCATCCAAATAGTCGTTCACATAACGAATCAAGCTAAACATCCATACGCAGCATACGAAACCTAAATCAAATTCATCGATTAGGTGTACATGTTCTATTAGTGCACATACATGGTGGTGCTTGTGTACTTTATGAGATATAACCAATAACGTAACATCAAAATATATATGTAGATGACATATAGCATTATACATACATACATATGTGTGTGTGTGTGTGTGTGTGTATACACATACACAAATATCTAACATTTGGGCCTTCCTATATGAATGCGTTGACATGACATATAAACCATGTATGCAATTTTCCTAAGGTGATCATATAAATCTATATGTATGAAAAACCAATAATATCAGCATGGCATATGGTGAATATACCAGTAAATCATGAAATCCGAGCATGTAAAACATATCAAGATAATGACAAAACCTGTAGTATAAATGAAATAATAACCAAAGCAACTGATATAAAGTAACATAAGCAAAAACAACAATCTATCCAACCAATCATTCAACCAAACCAAGATATTAATTAAACAAACAATCAGGTAAATGGAAATGTTTCGATAAGGGGTCAAACTGAAAAGATCGAATCTACTTTTCCACTTTTCAAATACCCTTTACCAAATAGTTATCCCCAACTAAATTTAACAAACTTTACTATTTCATAGACCTATTTTGAAACATCAACTACAAATATATATGTATGTATGTATGTATGTAGGTATGTATGTATGTATGTATGTATAACACTTCTTCTATCCATGCCACCATCTTGAATAAATGATGCCACGATGCATAACAATGGGTAGTCACACAAACATGCCCACATAAAATTGCAGTCTCTCATACCACTTCTAAATGCACATAGAACATAAACCATCCAATTGTACTTTCCTTAATTCATTTTTCAGATTGCTAAGGTAAGGCAATTCAAAGTGGATGTTGTCTTACCTAAAAAAATCCCAACAACTTGAGTCGCCCTACCATTCCTTATTTCATCTAAGGACATTCAAAATGATCGATGCCTTAACTCAGTAAACATAACATATCTCCCATCCAAATCTCTAATCCAACTTAAATTGCACCATTACACTCATAATACCATGTCTCCTAATATCTAATAAGTTTGACACTCAAAGTATCATCTTCTCAATTTTACAAACATTACATCCTAAGTTCTAAAACATACAACTAAGCAAGCATCCAAACATCCAAAAAATGAAATCCTATCCTATTCAACTAATAAAACAATAAAAATCAAAATCTTAAATCTAAGGGGAATTCTAACCTAAGAAAATTACAGACTTAGGATAGAGATAAAGTTAAATGGATTAACTATATAATGCATTATTTACATGCACCTCATATGCAATGTAAACTCGTAGCCTCTAAGTTACTATTCCAAAAGAGTTCCTTTGAATAGACAATCTCTCTTCAATCCGAGAGATGATAGAAACTAATCTATTTATTCCTCACTCAAACTCATATCCAAACACTTCAAAGTTCTCGTATCCTCATCCCTATGCATGCTAACTATATTGTTTGTTTCCTTAACCTCTCCAAATAAACTTTCTTCATTTATTAAGGAACCTTTGAATCCACACACTCTATGGTGTTGGAACTAGACTAGCACACGGTGGGATAAATGGGTATTAAAAAGTTATTCCAACTGGATTCATTATTGGGCTTATAAAGTCTAAATTTATTAAGAACTTTTCTAAATTTTCTTTTCAAACTAAATTAATTTTATTTAATTCATAAATATAGTTATATTTGATATAATTTGTATTATATTATATATGTGCATGGTATACACATAAGTATATGTGCACATGTAATATAAAAAAGTGTACATGGTTTGATATGCCCATGTATAGAAACTGGGATTTACACCACAACAGACTTGTTAGCCCCTCTCGTATACAAATATGTTGTCTAAAATTATATAGATGTATATATGAAAAATGTGTGTGTGTGTATGTAAATATGAATAATATACAAGTATGCATGTATATGTGTATGTGTGTGTATATCATATTAATATAAAAAATGGCGAATTCGAATACTCTTCCCTAAACCCTAGGGATGAGGAGGACAATAATGGAAGTGACTGGAAGAAGGTGAAAAGAGAGGGAGAGTAAACATTTATGGAGGCCATTAAGCATAATACTCGACCATTTAACCTAGGGTTTGATAAAAAACATAAATCATGGGTTGAGGTGCTTGAAAATAAAGTTTAAATTAAGGGTAGAGTTAATTTTTTGAACCAATTAATGACGTAAAGAAACGTAACATATCAGGTGATTGATGATGAAGATTATGAAGAGGCCAACACTATGTGGAAGAATTCAATCTACACTTACACGGCAGGAAAAATTCTGTATTTTGTATACTTCAATGCATATATCAAAAGGGTGTGGAACTCCAAAGGTTCATGGGATGTCTATTGAATCATGAGTTTTGATTCATGACAAAAAGCTTAAATGATCAGTGATGAGACTATACAATCAAGCAAAAAAAGAGAATGAGATATGCTATTAAACTACAAAGGAGATGAGACTTCAAATCAAAGTATAGTACGATTATTTACTGAAGTTTTAGTCTTAGATATGGTTTAAAATTGTTAAAATCTATCCTCAAGTAGTTTATACAAAATCAAAGTTGTTTTAAGATCCAAATTTTAAAAAAAAATGAGCAAACTGTGCACCAACGACCAGGTCAGTCGATTGACCGAAAATAGCCAGTAGACTGACCATGCTCAGTACACAGATATGCACTGTTTTACACTACCCTTGAATATTCAATAGACTGGTCGTTTTTGCTCAGTCGACTAACCGACTCTAATGGCTATTTTTATTGAAAAGACACTTCTAATTGTGAAGAGTTTCGATCCAAATCGAAGAGATATGGCTGCATCTTTTGATTGAAACTCTTTATGAATAGTTGTAACTATTTGTTCACTATACAAACATGTTAGAATCACTTCTCAAATCAAGAATTTTCATTTTTATTTCTTGCTATATTCTCTACTATCTATCTCTGCAATCTACAAGTAATCACAGTCTATATATTGCTTGAATCTCTGAATTAATTAACATATTCTTCGATTCTAAGCAATATCTTCCTTTCATATCTTCACACACATAAAATTTACTTGAGGATTTGATTATAGGAAGGGTGTAATATTAAAAGACATAACTATGTTATTCAGAACACAAGTGTCAACTAATTTTGTTTTACCAATAGAAGTCTTGTTCGATTGTTCAGGTGGTAAAAGTCCACTTTGGCTGTTGAGGTGGAAAAAATCCAGTTTGGTTGCTCAGGTGTTGTATACCTATTCCTCCGTGTTAAGGGAGGGGTTTATAGAGTTTAAAATCCAGAGTGTAGTCCGGGAATGGACGTAGAACGGGAAGTTCAAACCAGTATGAAAACTCCTGGTGTGCTTATTCTTATTTACATTACTATTATTATCTGTTTCTGCATTTAGTTGATAATACATTCCATATTACACGATCCTAAGTGATAACTAGCCACACAGTTGTCGCTTTCATTTTTATATGCACTGTTTTACACTATCTTTGAATATTCAGTAGACTGATCGTTTTAGCTCAGTCGACAGACTGACTCTAACGGCTATTTTTGCTGAAAAGACACTTCTAATTGTAAGGAGTTTTGATCCAAATTGAAGGGATATGGCTGCATCTTTTGATTGAAACCCTTTATGAATAGTTGTAACTATTTGTTTACTATATAAACACGTTAGAATCACTTCTCAAATAACGAATTTTTATTTTGATTTCTTGCTTTATTCTCTACTATCTATCTCTACAATCTACAAGAAATCACAATCTATATATTCCTTGAATCTCTGAATTAATTAACATATTCTTCGATTCTAAGCAATATATTCCTTTCATATCTTCACACACAATATTTACTTGAGGATTTGATTATAGGAAGGGTGTACTATTAAAAGACATATCCGTGTTATTCAGAACACAAGTGTCAACTAATTTTTATTTACCAATAGAAGTCATGTTCAGTTGTTCATGCGGTAAAAGTCCTCTTCGGCTGTTGAGGCGGAAAAATCCTGTTCGGCGCTCAGGTGTTGTATACCTATTCCTCCAGGTTAAATGAGGGGTTTATAGAGTTTAAAATCCAGAGTGTAGTCTGGGACTAGACGTAGAACGGAAAGTTCGAATTAGTACAAAAACTCCTGGTGTGCTTATTCTTATTTAATTTACTATTATTATCTATTTTCGCATTTAGATTATAATGCATTCCATATTACACGATCCTAAGTGATAACTAGCAACATAGTAGTCACTTTCATTTTTATATGCAATGTTTTACACTATTTAGAATATTCAGCAGACTGGTCGTTTTTGCTCAGTCATCTGACCGAATCTAATGGCTATTTTTATTGAATATACACTTCTATTGTGAAGAGTTTCGATCCAAATTGAAGAGATATGACTGCATCTTTTGGTTGAAACTCTTTATGAATAGTTGTAACTATTTGTTTACTATATAAATACGTGAGAATCACTTCTCAAATCATGAATTTTATTTTTATTTCTTGTTATATTCTCTACTATCTATCTCTGCAATCTACAAGCAATCACAATCTATATATTACTTGAATCTCTGAACTAAATAACATATTCTTCGATTTTAAGCAATATCTTCCTTTCATATCTTCACACACACACAATATTTACTTGAGTATTTGATTATAGAAAGGGCGTGCTATTAAAAGACATAGTGTTATTCAGAACACAAGTGTCAACTAATTTTTGTTTACCAATAGAAGTCATGTTCGGTTGTTCAGGCGGTAAAAGTCCTCTTCGGCTGTTGAGGCGGAAAAATCCTGTTTGGCTGTTCAGGTGTTGTATACCTATTCCTTCGGGTTAAGTGAGGGGTTTATAGAGTTTAAAATCCAGAGTGTAGTATGGGACTGGACGTAGAACGAAAAGTTCAAACTAGTATAAAAACTCCTGGTGTGCTTATTCTTATTTACTTTTCTATTATTATCTATTTCCGCATTTAGATTATAATACATTCCATATTACATGATCCTAAGTGATAACTAGCCACATAGTAGTCACTTTCTTTTTATATGCATTGTTTTACACCATCTTTGAATATTAAGTAGACTGGTCGTTTTTGTTTAGTCGACTGACCAACTCTAACGGCTATTTTTACTAAAAAGGCACTTTTAATTATGAAGAGTTTCGATCAAAATTGAAGAGATATGGCTGCATCTTTTGATTGAAACTCTTTGTGAATAGTTGTAACTATTTGTTTACTATATAAACACGTTAGAATCACTTTTCAAATCATGAATTTTTATTTTGATTTCTTGTTATATTCTCTACTATCTATCTCTACAATCTACAAGAAATCACAATCTATATATTGCTTGAATCTCTGAATTAATTAACATATTCTTCGATTCTAAGCAATATATTCCTTTCATATCTTCACACGCAATATTTACTTGAGGATTTGATTATAGGAAGGGTGTACTATTAAAAGACACATCCGTGTTATTCAGAACACAAGTGTCAACTAATTTTTATTTACCAGTAGAAGTCATGTTCGGTTGTTCATGCGGTAAAAGTCCTCTACAGCTATTGAGGCGGAAAAATCATGTTCGGCTGCTCAGGTGTTGTATGCCTATTCCTTCGGGTTAAGTGAGGGGTTTATAGAGTTTAAAATCCAGAGTGTAGTCTGGGACTAGACGTAGAACGGGAAGTTCGAACCTGTATAAAAACTCCTGTTGTGCTTATTCTTATTTACTTTACTATTATTATCTGTTTTCGCATTTAGATTATAATACATTACATATTACATGATCCTAAGTGATAACTAGCCACATAGTAATCACTTTCATTTGGTATCAGAGCATGGTCATCTTATAACCGTAACACAGTTATTTGGTAAATTTTTTTGTAATATGGATAGTAACACTAAATCAAGCATTAACATTAACTCTAGTTTCAATGAAGGTCGGTCAACCGCTCGACCATCACTATTTAATGGTCTTAACTATAAAAATTGGTCTACCAAAATGAGAATATATTTGCAAGCTAATGGTTTTGAAACCTAGAATATTACCCAAAAGGAATATACCATGCCAACAGAAGATTTTTCAACTTGGACTACTGCACAAAAAACTGATGCTACTTCAAATGCTAAAGTTATGAACATGTTGTTTTGTGCATTAGATAAAAATGAGTTTAATAGGGTCAGTATATGTACAACTGCTTATGAGATATGGAGAACTCTAAAAGTAGTTCATAAATGAACTAACAAAGCCAAACAAAGCAAAATCTCTATGTTGAAAAATCAGTTTCAAAATTTCAAAATGAAACCAAATGAAACTATAAATGACATGTACTTTAGATTTCAAGATATATATCCCTCACTATTTGCCCTAGAAGAAAAATTTTCTGACTTTGATATAGTATCAAAAATCCTAAACTCTTAATTGGATGAATGGGAGAGAAAGGTCTTAGCTATTGAAGAAGCAAACGATCTTTCCACTATGAAATCAGAAGAGTTAATAGGAAATCTAATGTCATATGAAGTGAATTTGCAGGCAAAGAAAGTTCAAGCACAGGATAAGAAGAATCTAGCATTTCAAGTAGAAAAAGATGATTCAAATTCAGATGAAGAGGATATGGCACTTATTGCTAAAAATTTCAAATTTTTTTTGAAATTCAAAAAGAATAGCAAGTTTACGAGTTATAAAAATAACTCGAACAAAAAAAATAATAACAATAAACCATCATCCTCTGTTATGGAATGTTATGAATGTCATAAAAAGGGTCATATGAAGAAAGATTGTCCAGAGAAAAAGAAAAAGAAATTCAAGAAGGACAAATTCAAGAAGGACAAATTCAAGAAGAAAGCAATTTCAATAACATGGGATGATTCAGATTCTTCTTCATCATTAGAGTGTGACAGTGACAGACACAGAGCAAGTAAATGTATGCTTCATGGCTACAAGTGATGATGTAATTAAACTAGTTTTGAAGATCTGGTTGAAATTAATTGAGAACTAGTGGACTTTTTAAAACAAACTAAAAATCAAAATAAAGAGTTACAAGGAAAACTAAATAGATCTGAATTAGAAATTAGTATGCTAAGGGATGAAAATAAAATTCTAGAAGTAGAACTTGAAATATCTCAAGAATCTAATTCCAATTTAACGTCACAACTTTCTATGATAACTCAGGAATTAGAAATTTAGAAGAATAAAAATGATGATTTATCAATAGAGATTAATGATTTAAAATCTAACACTAATGTATTAGAGTTAGAAAATTCTAGTCTCAAAATCAAGTTAGAAGATATTAATAAAATATTTCTAACTTCAATAAAGGATGAGAAAATCTTTCTACAATAATAGAAAATTCTCAGTCTACTTCAAATAAAATGGGACTATCATATAAGAAAATTGAAAATCCAAAAAAATTTGGAAATTTTAAAAGTAAGTTTAAAAACAAAATTAAGAAAGATATTAAGAAAACAGTTTCTAAAGATGTTAAAACTATTAAGATATGGATTCCTAAAAAAATAACAATTTAATTAGGAATAGACATATCAAAACATTTATGGAAACTGTTCATAAAAATAAGAATTATATTTATAAAGGGAATTATGAACCGCTTGGGTTTGGTTTCCTAAGACTCTTAGGACCTCAAAAAGAAAAGTAGGTACCAACTTAATCTTTATTTTTTCCAGGTACCACTTAAAAAGAGAGGAAAATGGATTTTAGACAGTAGTTTCTCAAAACACATGACTGGTAATAAAGACATGTTAACATTGTCTATTCAAATGGAGGATCGGTCACTTTTGGGGATAATTCAAAAGGTTATATCATCGGAAAAGGTGATGTGAGCAATAAAGGTGTCTCTAACTTACCTCTCATTTCTGATGTTTTATTAGTTAAACTTAAAACATAATTTATTAAGCATAAGTCAATTATGTGATAAAGGTTTTAATATATCCTTTTCAGAAAATAAATGCAATATTTCTGATAAAATCAAAATTTAAATTTTGAAATTATAAGAGATAGAAATATTTACATTTTAAATATGAATATAAATCATAACACAAACATGTGTTTACTAGCTATAGAAAATGATTCTTGACTATGCCATAAAAGATTTTGTCATATAAATATTAGTACTATTAATAAAATAGCTAAAAATAAACTTGTTAAGGGACTACCCGATATAAAATTCAAAATTGATAATATATGTGATGCATGTCAGTTAGGATTAACAAACTTTTCTTTTAAATCTAAGAAAACCATATCTACAACACAACCACTTGAACTACTACAAATGGACCTCTTTGGACCTACTCAAGTTCAATCCATTAATCACAATAGATATGTGTTTGTTATTGTAGATGATTTTCAAGATATACATGGACTATTTTCATAAAATATAAAAGTGATACTTTGAGAATTTTAAAATTTTTGTAAAAAGAATTCAAAATATAAAGAATTTAAAAGTTAAAAATATTAGAAGTGATCGTGGAAGTGAATTTGAAAATGAAGCTTTTGAACATTTTTGTAACAAGAAAGGAATTAATCATAATTTTTATTTTCCTAGAACACTACAACAAAATGGATTTGTAGAAAAGAAAAACAGAACATTACAAAAATATGCAAGAATTTTATTTAATGGAAGTACTCCACCTAATCATTTTTGGGTAGAAGCTGTTGCAACTGCTTGTGATGTTTTGAATCGTGTTTCTATTCAATCATTAAAAAAACACACCCCATATGAACGTTTAAATGCAGAAAACCTAGTATATCTTATTTCAAAGTATCTGTTTCAAAATGTTTATATTTAACACTAAAGATCAGCTTGGCAAATTTGATTCAAAATCCGATGAAGGAATATTCATAGGATATTCAGAAAGAACCAAAGCTTATCGAGTTTTTAATATACGAACTAAAGTAATTGAAGAAACTCTTCATGTTTCGTTCGATGAAAATTTCAAAATTTGTTCTAATATTACAAACTTGGAAAATAATTCTAATAAAATCATAACAAATAATTCAGAAGATGATGATATTATTTTTCCAAATAATAACATAAATAATACTAGAGAAGATGAAAACATTGTTCATAATGAAAATCTTGTAAGATCTCCTCCAAGAATTCTGAGAGATCGCCCTATTTAAAATATAATTGGAGAAGTAAATTCAAATGTAAGAACAAGACATCAATTAAATCAAATGGGCCATGTAGCTTTTCTCTCTAGTATAGAACCTAAAAATATTAAGAAAGCCTCGACTGATGATTATTGGATTATAGCTATGCAAGAAGAGCTAAACCAATTAGAAAGAAACGGAGTTTGGGAATTAGTTCCTAGACCAAGTGATCAATCGGTCATTGGTATAAAATGGGTTTTCAAAAGCAAAGCTGATAAACTAGGCAATATAACTAGAAATAAAGCTAGATTAGTAGCACAAGGATATAATCAAAAAGTGGAAATAGACTATGAGGAAACGTTTGCTCCTGTCGTGAGATTAAAAGCTATACAAATTCTACAGGCCTTTGCATGTTTCCATAACTTTGAACTATATCAAATAGATGTTAAAAGTGCGTTTCTAAATGGATATCTATAAGAAAATGTTTACATGGAACAACCTCCTCTTTTTTATCATGAAAAATTTCTGAGCCATGTTTATAACTTAAGAAAGCCTTATTGGTTTGAAATAGGCGCCTCGTGCTTGGTACGACCGACTTAAAAGCTATCTAACAGACTCTTGTTTTGAAATTGGGAAAGTTGATCAAACTTTATTTATTAAGAAAACTAAACAAAATATTTTAATTATACAAATATATGTTGATGATATTATATTTGGTTCAACTAATAATAAATTATGTCATCATCACAAATGAATTTGAAATGACACATATGAGAGAACTATCATATTTTCTTGGACTACAAATCAAGCAACTGCAAAATGGAATTTTTATTAATCAAGAATAATATTGCAATAATCTAATTAAACGTTTTGGTATGGGAAACAATTCTGCTAAGCCAACTCCTATGAGTACAACTATACATCTTGACAGAGATGAAGATGGTAAGAGTGTCGAACAGAAACTATATCGTAGTATGATTGGATCATTACTTTACTTAACTGTTAGTTGACCTGGTATTATGATGAGTGTTTGTTTATGTGCTCGATTTCAAGAAAATCCTAAAGAATCGCATATGCGAGCAGTAAAACATATAATTCGTTATCTTAACAAGACCAACGATTTAGTACTGTTTTATCCAAAAGAATGTCCTTTTATATTAATATCCTATATTGATGATGATTTTGGAGGAAGTCGGACATATAGAAAAAATACAAGTGGAATTTGTCATTTCATCGGATGGTCCTTAGTATCTTGGTTTAGCAAGAAACAAAACTGCGTTTCACTATCGATATGTGAAGTAGAATATATATCTGCAGTTTTAGCATGTGCTCAAGTAATCTACATGCAACAAACACTGCAAGATTTTGATATAAAATTAAATAAATCTATAATATATTGTGATAACACCAGTGCAATAAATTTGTCTAAAAATCCTATCAATCACTCATGAACTAAACATATTGACACCCATCATCATTTTCTTCGTGATAATACTGAGAAGGATATAGTAAATTTAGAATTTGTAAATTCTGAAAATTAGT
Organism: Allium cepa; assembly: GCA_030765085.1. Lineage (NCBI taxonomy): Eukaryota > Viridiplantae > Streptophyta > Magnoliopsida > Asparagales > Amaryllidaceae > Allium > Allium cepa. The sequence goes on along the minus strand of CM060941.1, from coordinate 290,554,370 downwards.
TAGCTGATATTTTCACTAAACCACTCGATGAAAATTGTTTTATGAAACTGAGAAGAGAACTAGGTATAATTTCTTTAAAAGAATTATAATATTTAAATTTCTATAATGAATTTTGAAACAAAAATTCTTCTTTGCTGGTACTTGACCCCAGCACCTCTAGATTGGAAGTCCTATTTTTTTACCATTTCACTATTTGTTGTTTCACAACTGCTTTTATAATACATTATTTTTTATTTCACTCTTCTCGTGGATAATTCTCAACCGTGAAAATTCTAATGACTCTACTCCTCTCATTATCTTCTGGTTATCCCTTATTCAATCTACCTTTTACTATTTTTTTCTTATTATTGTATATACTTGAAAAGTGTTTGTTTATCTTTCCATCTTATTTGCTTTATTCATATATTATTTCTTTCTTATAACAATGTCCTCCCAAAACAACTCTCCATATAACTCTGCATATTCCTCTGTTGATTTTTCCACAATTTCCTCTGGATCTTCCAATTTATCTACACCTACTCCATGTCATGAACCGGCTAGACCATCCAACTATCATGCTGGTTATATTCTAGAAAAAAAGAAGGCACGTCGTTTTTTGAGCGCCACTCACTTAGTCTTGCTGCACCTCCCCTGTTTTAGACATTCCTGGTTGATGAGGCTTGAGGCTGCGATTACCTTAATAGAACACATCTATCTTAGAATTCTTATCGTCCTCCTAATGATGTTCTGAAAGCATTCAATCCATACAAGTTCTTTTGGGGTTCGAACGAAACCGAAGGCACTATCTCGTTACCCTCGTTTTGGAATCACCCTCAGAGTTAACGACAATAGCCCTTGCATTCTGAATCTTCATCTCGATCTTCACTTGAGATTCACAACCTATAGTTTAATTTGGATCGATGTGGTTTTCGGATATCCAAATTTGGAAATCTGTTCCCGGTCTCACCGAAATCCAAAAACGCCGTCTTTTAAAGCCAAGTTGTTTTAAGTTAAAACAATTTAATTCATTATCTATATTCACGCAAATAGATAATCCACATTATCATAAATAGATAATCCATAACATCACAATTCAATCAAAGCATCTCATATCACAGATCAGCACATATTTCATATCAGAGATATCAAACAATCCAAGCATTCAATATTATTCAGCCATCCATAAGCAAAGATTAATTAATCACAACATCTCTAATTAATTTAAAATAAATTAAATTAGTTACTTCCGTCACTATAAATCCTGCTTACTTAACCATTAATTAATTACAAACCAATTAATTAATCATCCTTTAATTATCCATCTTTAATTAATCATCCTTGATTAATTATTCTTCAATTATATTAAGTAACTAGCCTTTAATTAATTACAAAAATTAATTATCCTTAACCATTTACACTAATTAACATTTAATTACTCTCATTAATTAATTAACTATAATCAATTGCATTAATCCTTAATTAATTATATTAATTAATTATCCTATAATTACTTATATTGATTAATTATCCTTTAATTAATAAACCCTTAATTACTTTTATTAATTATATTAATTAATGATCCTCTAATTACTTCTTTAATTAATTATTATTCTAATTAACCATATTTAATAATTAATCTTTAATTAATCACATTCATTAATCAACCTTGATTAACCATATTTAGTAATAAACTACCCTTCATTAATTACATTACTTAATTAACTTCTAAATAAATTTTATTAATTAATTTTTTAATTAATTACACTAAGTAATTAATCCTTAATTACTCCCATTGAGTAATTATCCTCTAATTACTTTCACTAAGTAATTTTCCTTTAATTAATTACATTCAGTAATTATACATAAATTACTTACCCTAAGTAATCGCACTTTATTTAATTACATTAAGTAATTATACTTAACCAATTTCATAAATGATTGCCATTAATTAATTAATCTAATTAATGATCTTAAATTAATTATCTTAATTAATCATCTCATAATCACTAGTTAATGATCTTTAAATTAATTACAATCATTAACTATTCACTAATTACTTGTACTAAATAATTATATTGATTATAAATATTAATCAATCAACCCTTATTAATTAAATTAAGTGGTTAGTCTTAAATTAATTTTACTAATTAATTATTCTTAATTTTTTGGCAAGGCTTTAATTAATTATTCTTAATTAATTACAACCTTGATTAAGTAGTAAAGGTAATTCTTTATCTTAGTTTGAATACTTTATTAAATCATTAAATTAATTTTAGAAACCATTAGGAATTAATTACCTAATTAATCTAAAAAAATTAACAAACAATTAAAATATTTTATTTTAAATTTCCAACTTGAAAACCTATTTTCAAAACCTTGTTCAAATTATTATTTTAGAAAACTTAGTTTCTTTGTAAACACCTTAAACTTGGATACTTTTTACTTTCAAATTAATCATAAAAACTTCTAAATGCCTAAAACCTGTTAAACACTTTACTTTGGAAACTAATTATTTAAAAAAAAACTTTAAATCATTTAAAAACTTATCTATATGCTTTGCTTGGAAACTTAAATAATATTCTAGCTCGTAAAACCAAAATTGTTGTTTCGTCTAAACTTAAGCTTGGTTTAAGACTGTTCAAACTTTTTAAATTTACTTATAAATAAAACCAGATTATCACCTCACGTCAAACCCGAGCCAAAACACTAGAAACCCGAGCCAGCTTCGTGACACTCGCTAAACACAGCTACTTCGAGTCGCCCTTCAATTCGCACGAGCACAACACCGAGAAACACTCCATCTTCGCTTACATAACACAGCCAGATACACAGAGGTGCACAATGCACGTTCACCGACGAACTACGATGCTCCGACCATCAACGCTAGCCTCGACACATCACCGACGTCACTCGCAACCAGGCACGACCACCCTACTTACTCGATTTAACGTAAATTTAAATCGACCCGAAATTTCAACTTCAGGAACCATCACCATGTCAAATTCGCCTCGCTCCGACGATCCCATCCACCTGGATCTCCGTCGCTTCGTCCAGAGCATCTTCATGACACCTAGCGTCGTTACCCCCATATGCGTAAGATTTCGATTTAATAATGGCGATGCAACAATCTCGACTACCTCCACAATCGAAATCCAACTTTGAACCCTAGTTCGACTCTGGTCAGCCATAACGGCCATCAGTATATTGCCACACTATTTTTCTAGAGATCGCCAAAGCTTGACTCCATACCTTTCCCATTCGTCGACAATCATCAAATATCCAATTTCTGATCAACTCAATATATCTCAACATTTCCAAACTATAAAATCATAAAACTTATATCAAAATTCATGATTTTATAAGATGAAAGTAATTGTGAAACCCAAACACAATTCCTAAATTTTTGATTTTTGACCAATATTTGATTTCTACTGTAAAAATCTTATTTTTGAAATAATTCTTAATATAAATTCTTGAATCAAATTCTAAAATTGATATTACATTATTACTGACATTTTACCTTTAGAAATCAAAGCTAAAATTGATTTGGATAGGATGATATGAATTTTATATGTTGTTTTTGATATTGAGAAATAACAGAGGTCAGGAATATGTAAACATACAGACATGCAAAGCAATAAACAGTTTAATTCAACCTACACCCTATTTGAAATCATCCAGGCAAACTCTATTACAACTTAACTGTGTAGATTCATCACATATCTCAAGTATGAACATGGTTTGAACCATTTTTAAGAAAAGTTTACTCACCTTAAATAAGGAAACAGAGGACAGTTTCATTTCCAGGTTTTTATTTGATCTGGAACTTTTGCATTTGATTTGAATTCCCTGATGTTGATTAGCTTATTTGGTTTTCGAATTTGTTGCTGGCTTGATCCTCTTGTTTGCTCAGGCTAAATTGAAACAGGCTGGTGAGTTACTTGTTGAATTTGATTTCACTTTCTTTTGATTTTGCATTCAGTTTTTAGTTTAAAGAAGAAAAAAAAGAAATTGAAGCAGAGAAAATATTTGAACTGAAAATGAAAATGGAAACTAGATTTTTCTCTAAAATACTTATTATGTAGTTTCAAAATAAGAAGAAGAAGAAAATCATACTTGCCACTTGTTAGTTAAATGGTACTTAAGCTAAAAATGTTGATTATACGTGTTTAAAGTTTTACAAGTGTATTTACACGAGTCAATCAATTTACAAGTGTTAAAACAAGGAATTTTATGTTTAAATCGTTATTTTGAAAAGTATTTATGTTTTAATTACTTTGTAATATAAATTTATATATATGTATTTATTTATATATTTTTTATGTATTTTATTTATGCATATAGGAATTATGTTTATGTTTATTTATATACTTATGTTTTGTATGTTTATGGATTTTCTTTTGAATATTTACAAATCATATTATCTCATGTTTAAATTTTAAAAGAAGAATATTTAAAACAAAAGTAATGAACATTTTAATTGAATCTTATTTTAAACTTAAGCTAAAATATAATTTCAAATCAATAAACATCTTATAAATATTATCTTTGTTGTGTAAGATATAAAGTTTAACTTTAAATAGTTTTTGAAACGTTTTACATTAAATTAAATCATAACTTTCAAATTACAAAAATATATTAAAACTTGAAAACATGTTTTTATTTGTTAAATTCAAACGAAAGATTTTCTATTTATAATATACACAAATATATATATATATACACACACATTATAAATAGAAACATTTTAATATATATGTATGTATATATTGTAATTTGAAATTATGTTTTAAAATTCAATATAATGATTTTCAGAGTTAATTTATACCACAATGTCACAACCCATTTTTCCGTACAGATTTGAACCGACTTTAAACCACACTTGTCAGTTAAATCATATGGGAAGACGGATAGTGAAAGAAAGAAAGAAGGTAGAAATAGAAAGAAGATAAAAGAAAAGAGAACAATCAGAATCTCACAGCGATCGAATAAACTATAATATAAAAAATCTTTACACAAAACCAAAACTGTTGCTTTATATAACATATACAAGCTTTAAATCAGTGTTACGACCACACAACTCGGACAGTTTATATCAATCCCGTCCTTACAACAATGACCACATAACCAAATACAGATTGAATACAAGAAACAACGTCAATACGTCTCCTGATTCCAGCTCCTCTCCTGAACAGCTTCCACTCTTCCAGCTAACTTGAAAATATGCTCGGTTTGACCCGAGCATATAGGAAAAACACCAAGCCTGGGTCAGTCTGGAAAAAACCAGCGTGAGAAACACATCAACTTGATTATTATGGTTTGAAAATCCTTTGAAAACAAAAGCATCTCGTAAGACCATGCCACAAATAAACATGTCGGGTTTTTACCTTACGATAGCTAAAACATTTTTTTATCAAAATCCTTTGATATTATAATAGGGTCTATATACAAATACTTATTCAAAATAGTTGAAATTGTTACATGATTAAATTCCAGCATACTAGCCACAAAGTGGGTTATACAATCAAAACCGTAAAAGGCACGTAGGAAGAATGGATTTCCAACAAATGACTAGGCACTGGGGTACCCCTATCACAGTACGTGGTCTAGATATGCATACCGAGGATCCACCCTAAATCCAATGCAACACAAGACCGGACTACCCCTTACTGGATAGCCCGAGCAAGATCATCCCACGATTGGGATCAGCTACCGCCCACACAGCCAAAATAAAAAGGGACATCTAGACAGGAATGACCTCACCCTACTTGGGCACTACCCACTTAGCCTTGCTGCATAACCCCTGATTTTCAGTCATTCCCAGTTGATGAGGCTCGAGGCTAAGCGTTACCTTTTTAGAACATATCACTTAGAATGCTCACCGTCCACCGGACGATGTTCTGAGAGCATTCATCCATACAAGTCCGTTTTGGATTCTAACGGAACCGAAGGCACTACTCCTACAACAACCGTTTTAGAATCACCATCAGGGTTAGTAGGATTAGCCCTTGCACTTCACTGCTCCATCTTCGACTCCAAGCTCTTGTCTTCATCACGAAAACGTTCTCGTCGGATCGAAGTGGTTTTCGGATTTCAAATCCAATCTCGGTCTCTTCGAACAACGTTCGTTATTTCTTGGTTAACTCAACCCCGGTTCTATAGGAAATACACAGACGAAATACAAGATCGGAGTTCACCTCCTAACCATTAGTGGACGGGTCTTCTTATAATTCATCCTAGAGAACAAACGAGTTTATACGTATGGTATAGCACCTCGAACGGTAACCGTACCACATAATTCTCGAGTTTCCTCTATTCCAAAGTTAGGTTTTTGTCCAATTTTGATAGTCGGTTATTTAACTATCAAACAATGAAAACAATTAATTCAACCAAGCTATTTCTCGTTACAACCTTTAAGCCTTGTTCACCTTTAAAAATCCAAACGGATTACACTTTACTAAAAAAGCTTATTTCATTTGAATATATATATACACACAAAACATTTCTTTCCAAATCATACTTGTAAATTTCCAAATATTATTTTCAAGTTTATTAAATAAAATACTCTTTGTAAAATAATATTTAAAATAATATTTATTATTAAATAGTTTTATATTGAAGAAAATATACTTAAATACTAATTTAATAAAAATTTAACCTTTAAAGAATTATTACAAAATAGTTTAATACTTGAAATAATTTTAAATAATGCATTCTTAAAAATTTATACCTTATAATGATTTCCAAAAATAAATAATCTAATATTTATCAATTCTTTTAAAACATTTATAAAAATAATATTTTATTTTTAAAACAAAACTAGTTTTTAAAACCAATCCAAACAGAATAAGGCTTATTAGTCTCAACGGTACTTATCAATTCACAATTCACAATTACACAGATATCCAAATCAATCAGCTTCCATATATCGATTCATATTATATTCTCAAATATAATTAATAGATAAATAACAGATATATGCATGAAATACAGATCAGAGATTATCATTGCTAGAAACAATTACACAGATAATATCAGATAGATGGCTTACACTATCCACAGAAATTAAATTAACTATTCGACGGAATGGTGTCTATTTCCGCTGTCTAGATGTCAACCAATAGAAGTAATCTACAATCTACACCATTCTTAATTTAGGAACATTTTTACAGTCAAGTCCTATACACTGTACAACGACATTTATTCTCAATGGCCATTAAATTTAGGCTGAAACAAGCTTATAAAATCTTACTTATTTTATTTCACAATGGATCATTCGACGGCTTACCAACCATCGATACGAACCTTCTTCTTAATAACACACTATTATATGTGAAATTAAAATAATTATTATAAATTAAAAATCTCTTAAGAAAATGGATTAATTCAAATTATTATGATCTTCTTAATCATCTTTATTTTACTCAATTTATTCAAATAAAACTTAAGTAAAATTTTGTCCTTGAAAGTTTAACCAACTAATGATAAAAAATTTCCTTAAATAACCTTAATTAAAAGTATTAGTATAAAACAAATTCATTATAAAAAATCCTTTGTTTTTATTAAACTTAAATGACTTAAACATCAAAGATAATTATTTTCAAAAGATTTACATTAAATCATCATGCTTATTTTACCTTTGGAAAACAAATGGGTTTTCAGCCAAATATACTTTTATATAACAAATTTCTTTTAAAATAATAAATCTTGCTTAAAAATAAGTAAAGGCCCATCGGCCTAGATTTTCACAATCAAAACTCAACAACCAAACTTATTTATTAACACATGCACGCATATGGGCCGAAGCCCAAAACGATGCAACCTTCTTCCCAGAACTCCTTCCCTTAATTATCTTAATTAAACTTCACTTAATCCAAATAAATTCAAGGATTAGTAATAAATTATTACTTTTAAAAGCTTGACTAATTTATAATAAAAATAATTTATTATTAATGACCATAATTAAATAGACTTAAAGTAAAACTAATTTGAAGTAACAACTTTATTATTTAGAAATCCTTGTCTAAATTTATAACTTTAAATATTCACTTGTTAAAGAGAATTTATTTTTAAAACATTCCTTATCCAACTTACTAGTGAAAGGATTTAAATTTAAAACTTATCTTAAATCTCATTATATTTTAATCTTAAAACGGACCAAAGCCCAAAGACTAAAAAAACAACCGAACCTAATAACAAATTTAATTACACAATCTCAGTTGGATCGAAGCCCAACATCACACTCCAAACTCAATCCCTTATCCTACTTCTTCTCCTTTCCTACCAGACTAATATCCTTTCCCAATTCTATCTAAAATTGATGCCAGAACCAAAATGGTAACTTCTCCGATCAACTCGACAAACACCCACTCGAACATCAACACTATCAGGAACAAAACAACCTGGATCGAACCCTTCCATCTCACCTTTCCAATTCCCTCCATGGCCGAGTATCACGTGCATACGGTGCACGTGTACAATTGCTCCGATGTCCACTCCGACATCGCGACCCCTGAGTCGACGACCCTTCCTCCCCTGGTCACCATCGCCACCCCGACGAAGATTTGAATTCAACCGAACGAAAAACAACCCTTCGGTGTGAATCATGGAAAAAATGAAGTCCCATCTTCGTTGAACTGCACTCATCTGACACCCCTGATCCCATCACTTTCTTCTTCAATCGGAAGCACACCCATCACACTACCTTCCTACCAAAAAAACATCCTAGTCTCGCCACCACCTCACGATTTTCTCACATTCGCCAGCCTCCAAAATTCTTCCAAAACTCTACAATCCATTATCCTGCCTAAACTAAGACCAAATCGAACAAATGGCCACGGTCATTACCTTCCCCAAGTCCACCAGCACCTACCAGTCTTGGTCGCGCCACCCGTGGAGATGAGATCGTCGGAAAATATTTTTCTGAATGAAAAACGTTCATTCCCAAATCTCTTACAATCTAGGTTGTTAAAATCATGATTTAACCACTAAAAATCCTATTTCTACAAGGAAAATCAACATGCATGCTTAAATCTTTGATTCAATTACATTGAAATTTTACAAAAATATGATTTTTACTGTAAAACAAGACCCGAGCTAACTACACGACATAAATCATTCATGAAAATATGTTTAACTTAAAATACACTAGAATATAAACATATTCCTAGTTTACATCAACATGCAAAATGATCTGGTGAAGAGATATGGATTTTTGAATTACCGGATGAACAAAAATTTCACGGTTAAATAGAATAAAGATCAATTTCATTTCCAGGTTAAAAGATAAATGTTTCTCACCTTCCGCATTGATTCCAGATGCTTTAAAATTTGATGTTCAAGTCTTTGATTTGAAAAGTTGAAATCTTTATAATTGAAACTTGAATTTTGTTATTAAAAGAAAACTCCTGATGGTTGAATGCTAGGAACAGAGATGAATCCAAACAGGTACACGGTGCTTGCTTCTTCTCTTCTTTTAAATTTTAATTCCGGTTTTTATTTTAAATTTGTTTTCTGATTTTATACAATTGAACAAAGGTTTTGTTTTAAATTTCTTAAACCACAATCCAGATCTGAAATGCTAATATATATACACATGTTTGCAATATAGCTGAGGGACAGAGGTGACTTACTGGTGGCTGAAAAAATATTAGCTTTTTGTTGAGTGAAAATTTGAAAAGAAACTAAAAATTATTATGTTGGATTTTCTCAGAATATAGGTGCCAAATGTTAGTTTGTTTACTGATAAAATTAATCACCTTCTACCCATTGTTTTATATTTGTTAAAATCTGTTTTTGGTTAACCTGTTTTGCTTTTAACAGTAAATACCCATAGTCTTTTAATATATATATATAAACTGAAATTATGGATGTAAACTTCAGAGAATAAATAGCCCAATTTATTTACAAGGTAGAAGTGCATTTGTCTTTAAGACATTTTAAAACAAAATAAGAAACTAGATTAAAATAATACTTCTTGATTTATACTTATATATAAATATATTGTTACTTAAATAACAAAATGAAATGAAATAACATTTTATACTAATTACCCTATATACATTTATGTTACTCAAAACAAAAACTATAAAGTGATATTAAACTATTTTTAAGTCTTTTTGTATATATGTAATCATATATACAATTTTTAATGATAATATAAAATAAATTAACTCCAAAAAAATCAAGTCATTTGTTATCCACATATATAACCTCTCTTTATTATACTTAAGTGATTTTTATACACCTCAATTTATTTATAACATTTATCAATTTAAATATTATAAATTTTCTTTTTAACTTATCATTTCATATATACAACCTTTCTAACTTAAATGTATATATATTATTATTATAGAAGTTTCCAACTCTTTTTATTTTATATAAACAACATTGTTTATATATATATGCCAAAATCAAAAATATCACTTTTGCTTCATTAAGAATTTCCATCCAGTTTATTACATATAAATTTATTATCCTATATGAGATATATATTTGATTCTTCCAATTAAATTAATTTTCCATCATATTTTATCCTTAGAATAGAATATACATATTTATCTGTAAAACAAATAAATATATTAAATCTAAAACAATATACATATATTTTACCTTTAGAACAAAATATACATTTAAGAAATTGTATTTAAATCAAATCAGTAATTTTAATTTGAAAACTCAAGTTTATTGATTTGGAAAATTGTATATAATTATTAAGCATTGATTAATGGAAATATTGTATATTAAAATACAATATTATTGAATAGCATAAACTAATATTCATAACTCGAGATTTCCACAATCCCGGATCGTTACATTCCTTCCCCCTTAAAAAGAATTTCGTCCTCGAAATTCCATAGCTAAGCTAGTATAACTTATCCACTCACAATAGAATAGGTCAGTTACAATCCAACTACACCGGTAAACACATATATTCACACTGTATATCAAAATATACATCTCATTAAGTACCAGTCAAAATATTCCTACAAATGTTATCATCAACCATTCAACCATACAGATACATACAGATATATTATCATCCTACCAAACATTTAACATCCATGACGTCCATGGGTCAAAACACATACAAAAAGGTATACACTACCAAGAGAATACAACCCAAACAACTATGGACTCTTACTATCATAGTTCTCCCTTCTGGGTCTTGACAAATTCCTGGACTCTACAATCAATGTCAAAACCTAAAGGCGAGATCCTAAGGTTTAGAATTCCTATAGACTAAGGAGTACATCAAGGTTTACACTTCAAAATTTATTCCACCATTTTAAATTCTCATTATCCAAGATTTTATAAAACCATCATTTCAAAATAATTTAAGTATATATATTTGAAAAGTAATTATAGGTAGAGAAAATACATATATATATATAGTAAATTTTATGAAAAGCTGGGCAATGTATTTGGCAAGATTATTTAGTTGGCTTTTTCCTCGATAAACCCCTATCTTTTACTGCAGTAATCCAACACCTCAAGCGTGTGTGGCGTTTGAAAGGAAACATTAGTGGTCCAGTGGTTAAGACATAGTGGAGTTGCTACATATGGTTGTAGTGGCACCGGTTCGAATCCCAGCGGCCACAATAATGAGACATAGTGCACGACCACTTATAAAACCGGCTAACCGAAGGCCAGGGAAAACATAGTTTCCTTGGCCCCAAAGTTTTCAGACATAGAGTAATTTATCTCACCGTTTTCTTTTAATGGCAGAGCTCTTCCTTCCTCCCCCCTCCAGGCCATCCACTTCCTTCCCCTGATCCTACCTTGCCTGATCCTGATCCCCCACCATTGCCACTGCCATCTCCTATCCACCCCGACCTTTCTTCAGTTACTTCCTCCCTTCTAATCTCTGATCCTTCCTTGTTTTTTCAGTCTCCACCCCCCAATCATCAACTCAAGTCAACAAGCATGGACTTCTCTTTTCAAGAATAAACCATGCAATGCGGGGAAGTACATGCCTGTTAACTTCATCAATGAATATGTTGGAGATGCTCTGGTTCTTCCTGATGCTGTTCAAGAAGCTGGGCAATGTATTTGGCAAGATTATTTAGTTGGCTTTTTCCTTGATAAACCCCTATCTTTTACTGCAGTAATCCAACACCTCAAGCGTATGTGGCGTTTGAAAGGAAACATTAAGGTCAAATCTGATGGTGTGGTCTTCTTGTTCCTTTTTTCAAGTGAGGATGATCGGAGTAGGATCATCAAGGCTGACCCGATAATCATGAGGAACAAATTGTTTATTGTTAAACAATGGGACCCCACAGTAAGCAATGTGTGCGGCTCAGTCACTTCAGTTCCTATATGGATACACATTTACAACATACCTTTAGCAGCGTGGTCCCCACTAGGCATCAACTGGCTTGCAGGAAGAATTGGGAGTGTTAAATGTTTAGGTGAAAGTACAAAGAAAATGGAAAGGTTGACCTATGCTAAAGCCTTGGTGGAAGTGACACCCATCTCTGATCTAGTGGACAGCTTTCAAGTACTGCGTAAGGATGGAACAAAGCAAACTGTTTTTGTGGAATATCAATGGAGGCCACTAGCATGTACAACCTGTAAGGTGTTTGGGCATGATATTTTTAGCTGCAAAAATAGTGTTTTGATAAATGAAGCTCTGAACAGTAATATGAATTCTTTACCAAAACAAGCACCACAAAAAGACTCCCAGGTGAAAGAACAAAATGACAAATTATTTCATAATAAATCTTTAAGAGTGTGGAAAAAAGTTGAGCATGGAAGCAAAAGGAAGAGTGAATTAATGAAGACCAAGGAAAATAATGGGAGTGGTAATAATGGAATGACATAGAGAGTTTATCAAGAAAAGAAGGAATTGTAACTTTTAATAGCAATGACAATGTGGTAGACTTAGTTGAAGAAGGGGAAATCGTTGAGATAGTGGAGATGAACTTAGGAAATAAATTTCAAGTGTTACAAGAATTAAATGAAGACAATGAAGAACTGAGTAATAAAGGAGGAGGTGACAAAAGAAGCTCTGAACTGCTAAATGTTTTATCTATTCTAACCAGTAAGGAAGTATTAGTAGCTACTGATAGTATGGATGCATGCATTGAGAAGAATTCGGAAGAACAATGTGATGAAGTTGATTTAGTTGATAATTTTCAACTTGCAAATAATTATGGCAAGCTAGTACAGGAATTGGTTGAGAAAGGAAAGTCAAAACAGAATGAATTGATAAAAGGAAAACAAAACGTAGATATGCTAGCTGAAACAATTTGTCAAACAGGAAAAAAAGGCAGCAATGACATTTTGGATGGTAATCTTGTGCCTTCCTTGTTACCCAGTGAGATAAAACAAAAGGCCTTTGATATTGCTACCTATTCCTGCAGTCTGCACAATCCTCTTGTGCAATCTATAGAGTCACATGCACACAATGTCTGTGTGCATGTTTCATATGTGACCACATCCCCTTGCAACCATCCAGTACCTCCTTATTCACATATTTCTCCCCCCCTGGTTATTTGTTTCATTAGGATCATCCTCAACTTGCCCTGCCCAAACCTCCAATCCCTTTGCATAAGAACCACAGCAGCTTTAAGAAAAAAAAAAGGAAAGTAACTTGTCTGATTTTGACAAAGGCAAGTTTGTTGACTATGTTGAGACATTACCTGAAAAGGATATAACCCCAAATTCAAGCCTTCGTAGGTCTATGAGATTGCAAACTCCACAACCATAAGTTATCCCATGTTACAAAATATTGGGTTTTGGAATATAAGAGGTGCACATTTGGATATTAAACTTGTGCAAGCTAAACACATTATCTCTGAGAATAAAATAAGCATTTTTGGCATTCTTGAGACCAAACTCAACCTTGATCTTACCCTCAGAGCTGCCAAGCTAATAAATCCACTATGGAGTGTTCATCATAATTTGGATGAGGCTCCATATGGCAAAATCATGGTGCTTTCTGACCCTAACTTCTACTCCCTCACACCAATAATATCCCACAAGCAATTCATCCATTTCCATGCCTTACATCATCCAACCAAAACTTCCTTTTATCTGACCTTTATTTATGGGGATAACCATACAGCTGCTAGGCATGTTATGCTGAACTATTTACCTCATCTTAGGCAGGAAACTCATCCTTGGTTTGTGTTAGGTGACTTCAACTGTATGCTATCTGCTGATGATCGCCGTGGTGGCACTCCCCTTTCAATCTCTGACATTGCTCCTCTCAACTATGCTATCTCTGCTTCCAACTTACATGAAGCTGCCTACGTTGGTCCAAAATACACTTGGAACAACAAAAGTCGATCTGGAGTGAGAACCATGAGTAGACTTGACTTAACTTTTCTCAACACTAAAGCCCTTACTCACTTCCCCAACTCTCTGAACCATATCCTCCCCCCACTGCTCTCTGATCATTCTCCTGTGTTTTTAACCCCTGATTGCAATGCCATTAAAAGAAACTCAAGTTTTAAATTTTTTAATTCCTGGATTGATGATCCAGAATTTATGCCTTTAGTGAATAATGTTTGGAAATGCCCTAAATATGGTAACAAAATGTCTATTTTGTAGCAAAAACTGAAGGCAACCAAGGAAGCTTTAAAGAATTAGGCAAAGAACAAGTATGGTCATGGTAACAAGTATTCAACTAATCTGCAGTGTCAGCTGTCTGCTATTCAGCTGAGGATGCTTGATGACCCAGGTAATATCAGGTTTTCTGAGCAGGAACATGTTTTAACTCAGCGTCTTTCTGATGCCTTGGTTGCTGAACAAAGCATGAAGAAACAAAAATTGACAAAGGAGTGGGATTTGCATGGTGATAGAAATTCTAAATTGTATCATAGTTCCCTAAACATTAAAAATGCCAAAAGAAACATCTATCAAATTCAGATTGATGATGGTAGGATATTAAACAAGCCTGAAGACATTGACAAAGCCTTCATTAACCGTTACATTAATCTTTTTTCCCCTAATGAAACTTGTACCCCTTCCTCTCATGAGCTCTTCTCAACTCCTCTGCCTGTCTTGTCTGATGATGATATCACCTTTTTATCTTCAACTGTAACTAATGAAGAAATATATAATGCTATGTTTGGTATAAAGAGAGATTCATGTGGAGGCCCTGATGGCTTTAATGTTGTCTTCTTTATTCACTGTTGGGATATTATAGCTGTTGACCTCTTGGCAGCCATGCAAAATTTCTTTGTGCACAATAAATTGCCTATCCCCATCAATGCTACCAATTTGTGTTTAGTGCCTAAAGTTAAACATGCTGCAACTCTCCATGCTTTTCGACCAATTGCCTGCTATAACATTATATACAAATGCATTTCTAAAGTCATTGCTGCTAGGCTTAGGCATGTGCTTCCTTCTGTGATTTCTGAGAACCAAGCTGCCTTTTTGAATAATAGAAGTATCCTTGATAATGTGTTGGTTACTCATGAACTTCTTAATGGTTATGGTCGTACACATGTTTCTCCTAGAGCTATGATGAAGCTTAATATTAGAAGAGCTTATGATACTGTTTGTTGGGAAGCTCTGACTGGTATTATGGGTTTAATGGGTTTTCCCTGCCATTTTGTCAGCTGGATTTACACTTGTATATCCACAGTTTCCTACTCTTTATGTTATAATGGTGGCACTGTTGGATATTTCAGAAGTAAGAGAGGCATAAGGCAAGGAGACCCTATGTCTTCCTACTTGTTCATTATTGTGATGGAATTTTTTACTCAGCTAACTCGATCAGAAATAACAAATTTGAGTTGCATCCTAAATGCAGGAATCCACTCATTACCTCTCTTCTTTTTGCTGATGACGTGATTCTATTTATTAAGCCAACTGTGTCATCTTTGAACTGTGTCAAATGCATCCTTAACACTTTTGAGAAGTGCACTGGTCTCCAGGTCAACAGAAGTAAGTCTCACCTCTTGGTTGATGGTCTCAATGACACTGACAAGCAGATCATTTTTCAACAAAGTCAATTACTCATTCTACCTGCTGGAACCATGCACCTGGGAATTCCTTTGTCCACCAGGAAAATTAGTTCCACTGCTTGTTTACCTCTGTTTGAAAGAATCACTGAAGCTATGAATAGATGAGCTAGCGATAAGTTATCTCAGGCAGGCAGATCCACTATCATTAAGTCAATAATTCAAGCCATGACTGTATATTGGAGCAGGTGTTTTATTTTCCCCTCTGCTCTTTTATCTAGCATTAGGAAAGCAATGAATCACTTTCTGTGGACTGGGAATATGTATTCTAATAAACTAATTCCTATTGCTTATGCTAAATTGGAAAAACCTCAAAAATATGGTGGATTGGGTATCAAGTGTTTGACTACATGGAATCAAGCTGCCTTTTCTAAGCATTTTGATAATCTGATCAATAACAAACCTAATATGTGGGTTAAGTGGGCTAGGCATCATCACATTGGCAATAAAAATTACTGGAAAATTGTTCCATCTCCTCTGTATGGATGGGTGTGGAGATCAATCCTGAAACTCAGATGCATTTTACTTCCTCATGTCCAGTTGTTACTTGGCCCTGATTGTTCTGCTAAGTTCTGGTTTGAACCTTGGGTGGGTAGAGGAGTGATATTGTATGACCTGCTCTCTTTTGTTCAGAGAATCCAAACTGGCATCCCCTTGAATTCCAGGGCTATGGATTATTGTTTTGATGATGAGATTGAGTTACCCTACACTTCCAATCCTATCATCAATCAACTGTGGGATGCTGTGAAATGCAACAGGCTCCCCACTGATGGTAATGGGTATGTTTGGGCTGCCAAGCTTGAGCAGCACTCCATAACATGTATTTACAAAGCTTTGAAAAGAGATGATAGTAACCCTGTTTTTAGATGGCATGGTAGAGTCTGGAATACTTTAACTTCTCATAAACTGAATTTCTTTCTTTGGAAAGTTCTCAGGAATGCTCTGATGACTAAAGATAAGTAATGCAGAAGAGGTTTCACTGTGGACTTGGCTTGTGTCTACTGTAACAATGCAACTGAAGATGCTTCTCACCTTTTCTTTGAGTGTGTGGTAACTAATAAAATTTGGAAGGCTTGTCTCATTGGTGCTGGGTTTACTGAACCTATACTTTATGGTGAAGCTGAGTGGAATAGACTTTTCAGGAATACTAGGTGGAAGAATGCTACTTCCTTTTGGCTTTTGTTGATTCTGAAAGTGTATGTGGATGTTATATGGGCTGAGAGAAATGCTAGAGTCTTTGAGAATAAAAAGAATGTTGATAGTGCTTTGATCAATATCATAAGTGCTAGGGTCAATGAGAAGTCTTCACATCATGCTGCTTATGACTCGATGGATTAGGGTGGTGGTCTTGCCTTTTTTTGTTTTTTCTTGCTTGAGTGTTATTTACTGTATTCTTTCTTTTCTCTCCTTGTGTTTTCTCTGTATTTGTGTTGGGAGCTTAGCATGTTATTGCTCTCCTTTGTTTTGTGTATGTGTGCTTAATAAATATGGCTAGGGTCCATTCAACCCTACTTGCCTTTCAAAAAAAAAGTTTTATGAACAACTTATTTCTTCAATTTATAAATCCACATATATATATAACAAATAAATTGTTATAAGGTTTTAAATTCTCAGATATCCTTTTCTAGAAATCCATAATTATGAAAATTATCTTTAAAGGGTGGAAATTTTTCCAAAAATTTACTAACTTAAAAGTTTTCCAAATTTTTCTAGTAAATAAACTCAATAAAATCCATTTTCCAAAGATTCAAATTCTAAATGGTTCAATTTCTAAGGGTATACTCAAGTCAAAAAGGGCCACCAATGAATATACTCAAGGTTGACTTCTAAGACCACTCAAAACCCAAATGATAAATTATCATCATCACAACCAATCATTTTAAATACCATATATATTTAAAAATCATACCTTTTTTATATAGAAAATATATTTTGGGTAAAATTATTTCATCTACCCCTTAAAACAATATTGTGTCTGTTGGCCTAGTTCAAGTGTTTACAATAACATTAGCTACTCGTATTGACCAGAATCCATATGCCACTTAACTGATCAATTTCCAACTTGTAAAATGTGCTTCGGGTTCAATCCGAAACTACTCGAGCCTTGACCCGAGAAAATCCTCTCTTTTCTTTTCAAAAATTTGTTTAAATTTAATAGTTTTAAAAAAGGGCAAGGTTTTGAATTTAAATAAATTTTGTTTAAAACTCTTATAAATTTCTTTTATATAAGATAAGTGTTTTTATAACATTTGTTTATGAGGTTTGTAAATTGTTTTAAATTTTATTAAGTTAAATCATTTTAAATCTTAATTAGAAATGGAAGTCAAAAGTAAATTTAAAAAGTGTAATGTTTTAAATGTACATGTTAATGATAATTAAGTCATTAATAAGGAAAATATTTTATCTTAAAGTTAATTAATATTTAATGATTTGAGATTAATTAAATTAATAAGGAAATTCAAGTATAATTAATTAATTTAATTAATTAATGATTAGGGATTAATAAATAAATAATTAAGGATTATAAGTTAATTAATTAGAGGTTAATTAATTTTTATTTAAGGATCATTAATTAAATAAGTAAAAAAAAATTAATGCTTAGAAATTAATTAATTAAATAATTAGAGATGGATTAATTTGTAATTAAGAATTCATTAATATGTAATTAATAAGGGTTAATTAAAGCGTGATTACTTAGGGAAGTAATTAAAGGATGGTTAATAAGTATAATTAAATGAACGATCATTAACTAAGGATTATGAAATGATTAATTAATGTGATTAATTTAAGATGACTAATTAGATTAATTAATTAAGGATAATCATTTGTGGAATTGGTTAAGTACAATTACTTAATGTAATTTATAAAGTGTAATTCTTAGTGAAGTAATTAATGGGTAATTACTGGATGTAGTTAATTGAAGGATAATTAATTAATAGAAGTAATTAATGGGTAATTACTACGTGTAATTAATAAGAAGGATAATTACTTAATAGAAATAATTAAGGATTAATTACTCAGTGTAATTGATTTAAGAATTAATTAATAAAAATTATTTAGAAGTTAATTTAGTAATGTAATAAATTAAGGGCAGTTAATTGCTAAATATGATTAATCAAGGTTGATTAATGAATATGATTAATTATTAAATAAGATTAATTAGAAATATAATTAATTAAAAAAGTAATTAGAGGATCATTAATTAATGTAATTAATGAAAATAACTAAAGGTTGATTAATTAAAGGATAATTAATCAATATAAGCGATTATAGAATAATTAATTAATATAATTAATTAAGGATTAATGTACTTAATTATAGTTGATTAATTAATGGGAGTAATTAAAGGTTTAGTTACTGTAAATGGCTAAGGATAATTAATTTGTGTAATTAATTAAGGCTAATTACTTAATGTAATAAAATAATAATTAATCAAGGATGATTGATTAAGATGGATAATTAAAGGATGATTAATTAATTGGTTTGTAATTAATTAATGGTTAAGTAAGCAGAATTTTTAGTGATGGAAGTAATTAATTTAATTTACTTTAAATTAATTAGAGATAATGTGATTAATTAATCTTTGTTTATGGATGGCTGAATGTTATTGAATGACTTGGATTGTTTGATATCTCTTATATAGGATATGTGCTTATCTGTGATATTGGATGCTTTGGTTGAATGGTGATGATATGGATTATCTATTTGTGATAATGTGAATTATCTATCTGTGTGAATATAGATAATAAATCAAATTGTTTTAACTTTAAAACAACTTAACCTTAAAAGATGGCGTTTTGGATTTCGGTGAGACCGGGATCGGTTTTCAAATTTGGATATCTGAAATCCACATCGATCCAAATTAAACGATAGGTCGTGAATCTCAAGTGATGATCGAGATGAATACTTAGAGTGCAAGGGCTATTGTCGATAACTCTGAGGGTGATTCCAAAATGAGTGTAACGACATAATGCCTTCGGTTTCGTTCAAACCCGAAACGAACTTGTATGGATTGAATGCTTTTAGAACATCGTCATCGAAAGACGATAAGCATTCTAAGTGATGAGTTCTGATAAGGTAATCGTAGCCTCAAGCCTCATCAATCGGGAATGGCCAAAACAGGGGAGGTGCAGCAAGGCTAAGTGAGTCGCGCTCAAGTAGGACAAGATTTCCCCTACCTAGAGGTCCTTTTTTATTCGGCTGTGTGGGTAGTTGATTGCAACAACTACTGGGGTTGTCTTGTTCGGGACTATCCAGTAAGGGATGGTTCCGGCCTTGTGTTGCAGGGGATTTAGGGTGGATCCTCGATACGGTGATCTAGGCCATAAACTGTGACGGACGGTACCGCAGTAGCCCTGCCATTGATGGAAACTCATTCTTCCTACGTGCCCTTTACGGTTTTGATTGTATAACTCACTTTGTAGCTAGTATGTTGGAATTTAATCATGTAACAATTTCAGCTATTTCTTATTTACTTAAAAAACCTACAACCTATTATAATATAACTGGATTTTCTACCAAATGTTTTGGTTATCGTAAGGTAAAAACTTTTTCGTGTTTATATGCAAGGAAGTCTTACGAGATACCTTTTGTTTTCAAATGTTTTCAAAGTTAAGCAACTTTAACCTGTTACTTACACTAGACCCATGTCTTACCCAGAGTTTATTTTCTATTTTCTTAAACTCTTGGGTACTTAAATTTTCACGAGTAGCCAAAGGATTCAGGTTAGCTTTGACGAATTATGATGAAAAATGGAGCATGAGGCTTCAGCGTTTGTAGATATATAGTATTCCGCTGTGTTGGTAACTCTATGTTGTATTTGAGTTGTAATGACTAGATATGTGTTTATAACTGTCTAGTATGTGATGTATAAGCTATGTAACTCTGACAGATGTTGATATTATGTAATACTTATGTGATTAATATAATTTATTCATTCCGCTGTGAGATTCTGATGTTTTTTCATTCTTTCTTTATATCTTTTCTCTTTTCTACCCCTTTCTTTCTTAATAATAATACATATTATGGTCGTCACAGTTTTGAAAATGAAAGTACTAAAACAGGATTTTCAGTTTAAAATTAAAGCAAGCTTTTCGGTTAACAAGTTTCAAAGAGATCAAAAGCATTTTCAAGTTCCAGTTTTCAAGCTCTCAAAATGCCTGTTCAAACTTCTCTGCTTTTATAAAACAGGTGAGTAAACTACATTCTTAAAACCTAAATCTGATGCATAAACTCTTGTAGTAATGAGTGATTAAAGGTTTGCGGGAATGAATTATCATGGTTGATGTGTATTAAGGTGAAAGAGATCTGTGCATGTCTGTTTAATATACATATTCTCTGTTTAACAGCAAGTTCAGGTTCAAACATATATAAAAAAAAAAATCAAATTCCCTTCCTATACTTAATTTTAGGTTATGACCTTTGAAGATAAAGTGTGTATATGGATATGATTTCATTTTTTAAAAATAATTTCTACTATATATATTAGGTGATTTACTCGAAAATTAAATATAACAAAGAAAATCAATCAATGGCAGAAATTCGATTGTTAAATCTTCAAGCTTTGATTATGTAATCAGATTCGTTATCAAAAATGATGAATTTTAAAACTAATATAGAGATTTTTAAGTTGATGGGCATTTAGAAATTTTGGGTTGATCATATTTTGGATTTCTGGTTTTAAATATGTTTGTAGGCTTTTGAATTTCTTTGTTTTGAATAATGAGGATAGGAAAGAAATGAAAGTGCGGAGTGCAAATATATTTATAGCTTTAATTTCCTAATATTTTAAAAAGAAAAGAAAATAAATAATTGTGACACTTGTTATATTGCATTATAATATTGTTACATTTGTTTCAATGTATGTTAAGATTTGTTACATTTGTTTATTTCATGATAGGATGATTACACTTGTCTTTATTTACATGTATGTATTTTTAAAATCATTTTTCTTAAGGTGATATAAATAGTTATAAAAGGGGAATACATTAATATAAATAGAAAATTACATATTAAACATTTATACATGTAAATAAAGACAAGTGTAATCATCCTATCATGAAATAAACAAATGTAACAAATCTTAACAAACATTAAAACAAATGTAACAATATTACCATGCAATATAACAAGTGTCATAATTATTTATTTTCTTTTATTTTTAAAATATTAGGAAATTAAAGCGATAAATATATTTGCATTTCTCACTTTCATTTATTTCCTATCCTCATTTTTCAAAACAAAGAAATTCAAAAGCCTGCAAACATATTTAATACCAGATAGATGTTAGATGTCTGATATCACTTTCTTTGTGAACCGTGCAAAGATGGTATGGTGGTTTTAGTTTATTGCAGCTCAAAAAATCAGGTAGCCGATGTCATGACAAAGCCATTGAAGTTTGATGACTTTGGAAGATTCAGACGCTTTCTTGGACAATGTAAAATGCCAAGAGAGTGAACTGATTGCTTGATACAATGCAATTTAAGGGATGACTAATTGGAGCTTAAGTTTAATGCATGAATATTTCACTTTTAATGTTTTTGTTAATAAGTCCTACTCTTTTGAGCATGTCTTACCCGTATGAATTTGTAATGTGAAGTTAATGCCACACAGGCAACTGGCATAATTCTTTAAATTTGCATCTATAGTGGTAATCTGAATTGAATGTAAAACATGATGTTGGAAGTGTTATATTAGATATTGTGAAATACAATATCTAGTAGTAGAAACTTCACAATGTTAAATAATAATCAGCACTATTATCATGCTAAATAATCAAAGATAAACAAAGTTGGTTGTTTATAATGTATTTGCATTGGAATAAGTAACTATAGAGATGCTGTTTGGCATTAAGTGTTTTTGTTTGATTTAGTCCTTTTCAATTGACTAAGTTCTTAGGTGTGTGTAGATTAGGTTGTTCTTCCCTTATTTCAAGCTGTAATTGACATATTTATGAGCCAAGGTCTCATTGCAATAAAGACAACACTTTGTTCTCCCATTTAATGTATCTACGATCAACTAGACCTTAACAAAAAGTGCCTAGTGAAAATGCACTTCCATGAACGAAAATTAAGTCAAGAAATTTTGAAAAACTTGAAAAAACTATATGGAACACTAGGTAGACCTTTATCATCGTTAACCTATTGTTGCATAGTCCAAATCTTTTAGAACTCGATAATTTCGGGATATTTTACCAATCTTTGAAGATAATTCACGGTGGAGCAATTGACTTCAAGTTTGAAAAACGGTGGAAAGAAGTACAACTTATGGATTTTTAACAATTGAGATAATAATAACTTATGCTTTTATAGCTATTACTTTTGTTATTCATGAATTAGAATTTATATAAACTCGATAACTTTGTAGTGAGCACTTAAAGAAGCAATGATGTTGGTTCACTGATGCACAAAATATTATCTTTCAAATCGTGTTCTTATAACATAAGCACTTATAAGATGACTGAATCGTTATCTTTTGTTCATATAATATTTAATGCAATGTATATAATAAATAGTTAATAGTTGCAAATCCCTATTTTCACATTGTTTTAGAAAGGTCCTTGTAGTAATAAATGCATAAATCAGGTCTTTATTTTTTTTTAGATAAAAAGATAAGGTATTTTGCGCTCTTTTGAATTTTTTACGCAAGTTCCAGAAAATTAGGCATGGTGAAAAAATGTAATTACTTGATAAATAAATTTTGATTATAACAACCTATGATAAAGAAATTCAACTTCTTTAATTTCTGAAAAACTTAAAAAAAAGTGCAAGTAGATTTGTTTGTTTTAGATAGTGATCTAATTTATAAAATTATTGATACAGGACTTTTCTTAGAGCTATATTAGAAATGAGACCTGATGTCAAATCCATAGAATAATTTTTATGCAAAAACAGTGGTATATTGAGAATATTAAACGAGAAATAAAAGGCTTTACGGTAAAGGTATGCACAATAGTAGTTTCAGGCCTTGCGTAGCATCGTAGTAATATAATCTGCAAGGCCGGGCTTTATTAGGTATAAAAGGCCTAAGATCCTAACTTAACTGTTGTCCCTTTACATTAAGAAGGTAGAATTTTTGACAAAGTTATTTTTTTTAAAAAAAAAGGGAAAAAGAAAGGAAAAAAAGAGTTAAAAATGAAACGAAAATCAGATTGGGTCGAGCATAGATTTGGAACCTACGTGGCATTTAGAACCAAAATGAAGAACTTTACCAGCTATACTGAGTTATTTCATTAATATTGCTAACATATATGTTTTATGCCAATCTTGAATCAATCACCAACTATACTATGGAACGCTCATGTAGATGGCGATTACTTTGATGCGGAAACTGAAAGAGGATTCAAACAAAAACCCTAACAGAACTCAAAATAAACATAAAATATTGAGAATATTAAATGAGAAATTAAGGGCTTTTGGATGAACCTATGTACATAAAATTTTCAGGCCTGGTCAAGCACTGTAATAATATAACCGGCAAGGCGGGTCTTGGGTTTTAAAGGCCGATCTTTCCTCGGGGTCTGCCTTGCCTATAATCTTTGTTCACAAAAAAGTAGCTATATACTTTTTCCCTCGTAACAAAATATTTGTTCTTCAGAATTCACTAGGATTTTCGCCCCAGGAAGAATAATATTATTCCTTCAAAATTACATTTTAACACGAATATCACGCACACTATTTGAAAGAGAATTGACTTTGTAATTTAATAAGGCAAATAATGCATCAATCTGAGTTTTCAGTGAAATGCTGTCTTAATTCTATGATTGAGAAAGCAACGTTTAATTAAAAAGGGTAGAATTGGGAAATGAAGTATGATCAATAAAGGAGCCAACACATGATGCTGAAATGGAAATGCTAGCAAGAATATGAAGATAATCAAAGAGGGAAGGACGAATGATATTGAAGTACGAAAATGCTGATCACACAGCTAGACGTATAGCTCTTCGCATACAAAGACATGCAAACTTATCGTTAAGCGAAGTAACTTGGTTCTGATTGCTATATGAAACAGTGCAATAGTCCATATATCTGGTAATACAGTCTTGTGTATGTTGTTACACGTGTAAGACTTCTCCACCATGAAAAGACAGCCATTTGCAATAGGATTATGCATATGGTATCTTGCTCACTATATTCTGAACATGAATGCATGGAAACATCTATCTTGAATATGCTGTAACTTCTAGTCCTCAACTGGTCCAATTGAACCCATAAGATGGTAAAATGCATAAAAAGCATTTGCGATAGGAAACAAGCATAATTAGATCAGCAGCACAATTATAGATCATAATGAGCATACAAATAAATAACACTAAAACAAAGAACAGAAGTTCGAAGCTTTGCTTCTACTATTATTATCATCTTCATGTCATAATCATCACAAGTAAAATAAACCTTAAACAGTCAAACAATGATGGTTTCAAACTATAAATATTCATCCAGAATTAAAATATTTAAGAAAAAAAAAAGGATGATCCAACTTGGGGATAAAACCCATTTAACAGTCCACAAAGAATGATCAACATTTTAAAACTCTCTATAACACCCCTTCCTATTCTCTCTATAACCAAACAACCATATATGTCATTAGTTCTTATAAAAATGGAAATTTATTACTTTATATATCAAAGTTTGGCGATGTGTTGAAGGAAGAAAAGGATATATAATTTCCAGCAAAGAAGAGAGCGAGCACCGACAAAGCTATTAACACGGAGTAAATCCAAGTAGTGATCATCTTTCGCCTGTTCTTATTTCGAAGTGGAAGAGGAAGAGGTTGTGCTTTGCTGTACTGCTTTGTCTTGGTTACAATCCTAGTTGATCTCTTCTTTGCAGCAGCAGCAGCAGCAGAGGAAGAAGAAGCAGCAGCAGCAACAGTGTCCGGATCTTGAGATGATCCATGTTGGTTTGTTTCAGTTGCTAAGGATCCCTCTTCACTCCCCGTGTCCGACATGCCCGACTTCTTCTCTTTCTTTGCCTTTTTCTGCGTACACGTCAATTAAAGTAAAACCTAGTGAATATGGTGCATCAATACGAAGATTAAAATCATTTTCTATTGTAGGAATATCTCATCGAGCGATACTTTTAAACTAAACTTAAAATGCTATGATCTAAAACCTGCTTCGAATCTTCTCCCATAAGTTTTGATTTGATTTTCAAATTTTGATTCAAAACTTAGTTCAAATGCAACTGAGGAAATAACGTCTAATTCATATTGACATAAACGATATCAAGATAATTGCTTGAACCTACATTTCAAAATTTATTATTTCAAAGAACAGTGAAACAAAAATTTATCATCTCAAATACATAAAGGACATTGCAAAATTTCCAGCACATAAGTACACATGCATTACAATATAAATCTTTATGAATAAACGAATCACGGTATAAGTCCAAATTCAATTTTAAGTTTGAATTTACGATTTACGACTTGGATCCCATTCTGAAAACCATTAGTAAACTAACCATTGTCCCGTACACATAATGTTGAAATATCGGCACAATATTTGTTTTATACATTAGTTATTTAATTGGTCAATTTTTTACTTATGGAAAGTATTAGGTTGATATAGGAAGAGATATTTATGCATATATTTCTCTCTAATATCTTCATATTTAAAGAAAACAAACAAATAAATATATGGTCAAATATATTTATTCATTCGACTGATTATGGAAGATATATTAGCAAATATATCTCTACGTCTCTATTGATCGGTAGTAGTATAATTATTTATGTTACGAGAGTCGTTTCTTATTAAAGGTTTTGGTATTGAGATCGATTCTCAATTTCTTAGGCTTTCTCATGTAATCTTTTAATGAATTAACAAATGTTCTGTTTGGTGGAATTTGTGTGTCATTTTTTCTTCACTTCTTTACTTTTCTTAAATCTAATTGAGTATGGATCCTTAAAAAAAAACTCTATAACACATAAAACCATAAGCTTACCCTTTATTTAATGATATATATGCTATAATAAATTTAAAAAAAAAAAACCATAACAGTTGTTATCCAAGTTTACTACACAAATTTTTTGAAGATGGTTTGTTATGGAGAATTTGAATGAAGAATTCAAATGTGGATAAATGTAATGGAAGAAAGTGAAGGTTATGAAAAACAAAGATGGAATATTTTATGTCTCAATGGTCCCTACCAACCATTTGAGAACAAAGGGGAGAAATCTTATTTGAAGCAAAATAGAAGGCTACCGCGGCAATTCAGTGTTTTTAAAGAATCGGGTGTTTCATATTGTTGTTAATAAAACATCTGCTTATGCAATCTGAAAGAAATTGAAAGGAATCCATTCAAAGAACTCCGCAACAAATAAGGCTTTTTTAATGCAAAGATTATTGAATCTGAAGCTTAAGGAAGGTAAGTCAATTAGAGAGTATCTTAATGATTTTCAAGCAACTGTAAACCAATTAGCTATCATGAATAAGCTTATGGTTGCATTAAACAACTCAAATTCGAATAAAGTTATTTCAATGTGGTCGATGGTTAGTAGTTTGTTTAACGAGGAGACGCAGAAGATGAACCAAATAGAAGGAAAGGATAAGAAAGAAAGAGAAAGTAGAAATCTGCTTGAAAATGTCAATGTTACTAGGAGGGGTAACCGTTCACATATGAAAAGACGATCAAATAAATCGAAAATGAAAAGGAATTTTATCGGCTACTACTATGAAAGACTCAGTCACCAGTTGAGATTTTGCAATAATCTTAAAAAGGACAAAGAGAGAATAAAAGCATTAGAGTAACAAAAAATCAAGCTTGATGAAGGTAGCAATAAATAAGTAACTTTTGGTGAAGAATTTGATGACAACGTCCTATGTGTGGATAAATAAAAAAACAAAGATTGAGTACTTGATTCAGGTGTTTGTTTCCACATATTTAATCGAAAGGAAGCGTTTATTGATTATGAAGAGCAAAGTAATAAGGTGGAATCTACTGATGGTGGAGATTTGCATATTAAAGGCATATGTTCGGTTAGGTTGAAGATGTACGATGGAATGATGATGAAGCAACAAGGCACATTCCAAAAATTAAGAAGAATTTTGCTTTAATAGAACATTTAGAACAAAAAGACTGCAACTTTTCAACTCGAGATGGAGTCACAAAGGTTTGAAAGGGTAATAGAAAGGTTCTGCACGCAAAATGGAAAAACAATAACATTAAAAAAATTGTTTGAAAAAACAATGGAGAATGCATGGAGTTCTCAAATCGGAGTTGAAGAGACAAATTTGTCTGAATAAAGATGAAGCATTCAACAAAAAACCATAAAGTCTGCTTGGAGACCTTTGTGGTATTACAAGCAATTTTGATTTATTGATGATATGCTTGTTTAATGGGAGCAGGCATAACCGAATGGTTTGATGGTTGATTAAGTTAGTTTTCAAACAAAGGTGGAATCCGTAAAGAATATTGTGTCGAGATGGAGCGTTGAAAATACATGGCACAATACTTGTTTTATGCATTAATTAATTGATTAGTTAACTAATTAATTATGCAAAGTATTAGATTTAATTTAGGAAGAGATATCTATGCAAATATTTCTCTCTAAATCTTCATATTTAAAAAAACAAACAAATATATGGTCCAATATATTTAACAAATATATCTCTACGTTTCTATTGATTGGCGGTAGCAACAAAAATATACATGTCAGAAGAGTTATTTTTTACTAAGGGTTTTGGTATTGAAATTGATTCTCATTTTTTTAGGCTCTCTCCTGTAATCTTTTGGTGAATTAACAAATGCTCCGTTTGGAAGAATTTGTCATTTTTTTCTTCACTTCTTATCTCATCTGAAATCTAATTGTGCAGGGGTTCTAAGAAAAATCCTGACACATGCTTGCCCTTTCGTTAACCATATATGCTATAAACTTTATCAAATCAATACCATCACCTTCTCCTTTATTTTTTAAAATTGTATGTATGATGACAGATCAAATCAGATGTGATTTTAATCATGTGTATCACAAAAACACAGTGAACAGAATAGCCAGTGAACAAGTAAATTAATACCTTCTCTCTGAGCTCAGCTTCCTTCTGTGCTTTAATTTCAGCTCTAGCTTTCGCCTTCTCTGCCTGGCGTCTTTTTCTCTCTTCAGCCTCTTTAGCTTTTAACTTCTGCTCCAATCTAAGCTTCTCTTTTAGCTCCACGGCCTCCTTTTCCTTTCTCAGTTTCTCTTCCTCAGCGGCTTTTTCTCTCATTCTTTCCTCTTCTTTGGCAGCTTTCTCTCTCATTAGCTCCTCTTCTTTTCTCGCCTTCTCCTCTTCCTCCTTTTTTAACTTGTTTTCTCTCTCCACCTTCTCCTTTTCTTTTACTTCTTCGCCGGTAGGGACTCTAGGTTTCGCTTTAGCTGTTTGTTTTGATTTAGGCTCTTGCTTTGGTTTAGAAGGTTCAATTGATTGTTCTTTGGTTACTTCTGACTTCAAAACAGGACCACAAGGTTGTGTACTTGATGAAGATGGAACGACATTGTTTGGATTTTTGTAATACTGAGGACGAAAAGTAGTAGGCGCTTTTTCACCTGGGCCAAGTTGTCGTCCATCTGCCGTACCTAATCTCCTTTGTGTACTGTATGTGTTGTATGCTACATACTTCTGGCGAAAATCTGGGCTTTTGTTCCACATATCCATTACAGTTTCAACCTGATGGAATTATCACATATAAGAAAAGTTGACTACCATTATGAGTTGTAAAAGAGAGAAAGTTGCTCACTTGTTTTGTACAATGGGATCGAACTCCTTGGGTATCTCCTAAATGTATGTATCTTTTTGCATTCTCTCGGTCATCTCTGTACATTTTGTGAAGTTTATTCTGCATACATACATTATTAGCAAATCGCATATGAAAAAGTAATTGAGAACGAATAATGGTATGATAACTGAAGTTTGCAAGGAAAAAAAAAGGAAATCGAATACAGACTAGGGCATAAATTATGGTATAGTTCTAAAGCGGTATCTATTGCTTATGCAATTACTGGCAGCATCTGTTTCACCAGTGGGTATAGCAAAAACGTGGCACCGTTAGTGAATCCTAATAATAATTCATATTAATTAATGACTGCTGATATGCTTTTACAAAGTTATCAAGTTTTTCGCACACTCAAATATGAAAATTCCATTACAGGCTGATGATGAATAAAATCATCTCATTCGACCATTTTACAACTCATCAAGTCGTCTCAGTAAGTCATTTTCAACTGAATTTTTACGATTTTTTTCCCTTGGCAGACAGCAGTCCACTGAAGCTGCTGAACGCACGCATACACGCGCACATATATATATTTGAAGGACATAATGTAATACACATAGCAATAGATTTGAGCAGTATGGGACATCTAAAACTGGTAGTTACCTTTAGCAGCACTCTTTATTTTTGTATAAAATAGACTTTATGCAGCAGGTTAGGGGATACAGAATTCTTTTGAAGAAACTTGAACTAGTAATCTTGAAGTTTGAGATTGATGAATTAAGTTTTGTTAATTCCACATCAAATATAAATAACTTTTTAATTATTTAATGATACTATGGGTTAAAACAAATAACAAAGAAAAACGTAGCACGTATGAAACCCAGTTTCTAACAGATTTGTACAACTGAGCTCAAGATCATGACTGCTCTGATATTACATTTCAAGCCATTTTGATAAATTGGCCTGCCTTAAGGAAAGTAATCATGTGTGAAAATAATAACTAATCATGCACATTAAAAGAAGTAACACACCTATTCCCAAAAAAGACAAATACCTGTTCCAACTGTCGGGATTTCAGCTTCCTATAATTTAAATAAGTTTCTTGTCTATCTGCATCCGCTGCATTATATTTTTCTCTCAGAGTTCTTAAAATCTGATCTTGTTCCATGTACTTGTTCCATGCAGACTTTACACTGCTTTCTCTTGCTACCAATGAAACTCTGAGTGAATCTAGTTCTTTCTTCAAATTCTACACGCAACAAAAAACTATCAAATCAGAAAGTTCTCCATGCAAAAGGTATAGAAACCTAGCAGTTAACAAGAAATACCTTAAGCCGTGATTCAATCTCGTCTTTTTGGTCGCTTGTCTCAACAAATTGTTCCTGCGCTGGGTTCTTCGAAGAAAGTTGCTCTTTCAACCGCTTCATTTGAGTTATGTCATGAATATATTGCTTTTCTTGCTTCAATGTCATAGTTTCATGTTGTTGTTTATGTACCATGGTACGTATCTATGTACATAAAAAAAACATAATACCCTGCTAAAGATGAAGGGAACAAAAAAGTAATATAAAAGGGCAAATGTAGAACGAAAAGATATCACACCTTTTCATCAATCTCAGCAATAGAATTAGCATTGTTCAACCTGCTAAGTAAAGCCTGAACATTATCAATTTCTTTCCGCTTAGCATTAAATACAGCACGAGCAGCTTTCTCTTTGGCCAATTCAGCTTTGTAATCCAGTGAGTAATTGTTGACAACAGCCTATACGTATATGCAGAGGCATCATGTGTCCATTCATTAATCAAAAAAGGGAGAACAATAATAGATTTTTAACAAGTAAGTAGTTTACCGCATGTTCTCGAGTTTCTTCACCAATAGAGTCTCTGAGTTTTGTTTTCTCCTCCAGAATTGAAAATGCATGTTGAAGCTTCTTACCAAGTTCAGCATCATCTAGTTTAGGTACTTTGATCATATAAATATACTGTTTTCTTGCAACATGAGTCTCTAATGGAACTTGCACGGTTTCAGCAGACTGAGCGTGTTTGTTGCTTTTCTCTTCTTTCTGATATTTATTGGTTGGTTTCTCATCTTTAATTGAAGTAACCATAAATTTGCTTCCTTCAGCTCCACTTCCAGATTCCACTCTAATTTCATCAACTATTAAGCCGGTATTGAATTTATTCCTAGCCTGCTCTTTCTCAGAAGTTGGAGCCAAACATTTAGATTTGCTACTTAACTTGGTAGCTACTAAATTGGATCCTACTTCCGATCCGGTCTCAATGGTATTTCCATAATTTACTGCATCTTTTACATGGGTGCCAACTCTTTCACTCCCTGTATTTACCAAAACCAAGTTCAGAGGCACATATTCACGTGCAGATGCATCCAATTCTGATTTTTCTACTTTCTGGATTATAGGATCAGATGCATCTTTGGGTTTTACTACAGCATTTTTGGTTCCAACAACTACAGTATCAGGCGCTACAACCTTTTTAGCTTCTTCGGCTACAGGAACAGACACTTCAACATGTTTAGCTTCTTCAACTATAGGATCAGACTTATGTTCGAATTCAACTTCAACATTTTCCGTTTCGACTATTGAATCAGACTCCTGTTCTGATTCTATTACAACATTTTTGACTTCCTCAACTATCCTATCAGACTCTAGTTCCACTTCTATTTCAACATTTTTTATTTGCTCGACCATAGGATTGGACTTATGATCTACTTCTATCACATTATCTTTTATTACTTCAACCACAGAATCAGATTTATGTTCCAATACTAACTCGGAGTTTTTGGATTGCCATGCCATTGGATGTGACTCGTGACTCAAGTCAACCACAACATTTTCGATATCTTCGTCTACAGAATCAAGCTCCTGGTTTGCTTTTACCTCAATATTTTCAGCATTTTCATCTACAGGATCAGTGATGCATTCCGACTCTAGACCAAAATTGGTAGACTCTACATCTATAGAATCATTCATTGTAACATCTACAGGATCAGTGATGCATTCTGACTCTAGACCAAAATTGGTGGCTTGTACATCTATAGTATCATTCACTGTAACATCTATAGAATGAAGCTCCTGGTTTGCTTTTACCTCAATATTTTCGGCAGTTTCATCTACAGGATCAGTGATGCATTCCGACTCTAGACCAAAATTGGTGGGTTCTACGTCTATAGAATCATTAACTGTAACATCTTTTGCTTCTTCAACCACATTATCATGATCCATTTCTAGTTCAGTCTCAACATTTGTCATTTTCTCTACGTGAGTGTCATCCCCATTTACAAAAATTCCTGATTCAGCAGAACCAGAATCAGATTTTGTTTCTGCTTCACCATCTATTATGTTTTGTTCCTTGCTGACTACAATGTCCTGTTGTGGTTCAGACGCTAACACTTCTTCTAGTTCACATCCATTCTCGTTAACCAAATCAACAATTTCATTGACCTTGTTCGCAAAACCAAGATCTTGTTTTGGTTCCAATTTTATATCCACTTTCACTTTGGTTAAACCCTGTGTCTCTTCAACTGCAGTGACCAGATCCTGTTTGATTCCAGTTTCAACCTTATTAGTTTTTTGAGCCACATTCACAAGACCTGACCTTTCTTCTACTTCCTGTAATCCTACAGTCTCCTTTTCTGCAACAGTCAAATCCTGTTTAACTTCAGTTTCATCTCCAGAAGCATACTGTTCCAAAATCAGAGTTACAGGCTTTGCAACACTGTCAGATTCCAGGATCGCAGTTACGGACACAGCTTCAGGACTTTCAAATTCTGGAACTTCGACTTCTGGAATTTCATTGTCCAATCCCAGCTCCACCTTTGGATCACTTTTGGCCAAAGTTTGACCATCTTGCTTTTCTTTTGCTACATCCAATACCACCACCTCTTCTTCATGAATAATTGCTTCATTAACCTCCTCTACTTTTCCATCATCAACCTCAACTACCTCCTTATTTTCTTTTGCTTTCGTAACAGCGCCCTCCTTTTCCTTCTCATTATCTCTACAATCACCATTAGATTCTTCATGGACCAAATTCCAGCTCTCTGATTTCTCCTCTAATTTTTTACCGTTTTCATGAGAGCTTTCATTTTTCAACTCCGAATTTCCAGTTTCAGCATCATTTTTATCAAGATCTCTGTCCATCCCATCGTCAGAGTCACCATTTACAATCACAAACGATCCTCCAATCTCTTCTCCTTCAGTACATGCATTTTTATTTTTTAATTCATTCCTACATTTCAGATCTTCAAAAATTTCCACCTCGTCTTTAGATCCAGAAACTCTACATTTCAGTTCTCCGGCATCAGCCGTCATTGCTCAAATCACAGATCAAATCACAAAATTACACTAGGGAATAGGAAAGATAATTTCAAAATTATAGCACATAAACAGACAAAGGATAAAGATCTGTACTTAATTGAAAACACAGACAAACTTACACTGGTTTGATCGAGATCGCGGAGCGAGATTTGAATTGGGATATGGAAAATTTGAGGTGAATGGAGTTAGAAAATTTGGTGCATTTATGAGTGAATGAGTACTATTTTATGAGTTACTTATATAACAGATTAGTATTGACAACTGTGATCTTCTATGAAATTAGAAGTTTATTCACCCTGGGTCACTGGTTTATTGCGTTTGTGTTTTTTTGGAATGTGGAAATATACAGTAAATACCTGCTTATTATTGAGGTAAATGCATTCTGGATTAGAATATGAATCGTGGGTTAGTCGGTGCAAGTAATCTAATTGAAAAGGAAAATGGATTTTCCATTAACTCTAAGATTTTTGGAAATATACTCCCCTTCTAATCTTTCAGAAAACAATTTATGCTACCCATAAATACCCAAACCGGAATTTCAATGAGGGATATATTAGGCAGAAAATCTAAAATGACTTTAAATTCCATCATTTCAGCTGCATTAGGAAATAAATCAAGAAAAATTCAACGACATGTTGAATGGGAGAATTAGACACATGCACAAACTTTCAAAATAAATTAGACTGAAAGACATCAAGTTTCATTTTTGAGATGAAGTACAAACTTTAAAAGAAAATTAGACTGAAAGACAATCCTAGTTATAACTAGCATTACATTCATATTTTGCACTATACAAAATGCTAGTTATAACTAGTATTATCCTTTAGCCTATTTTTTAAAAAAAAAAATTTGTACTTCAACCTAAAAACGAAACTTGCTGTTCTGTCTAATTTTTTTTTTCAAAGTTTGTCCCATGCCTGTTTTCCACTTTTTGAAAAATCAAATTTACGTCACTATTAAAATAATTCAAGATATGAAAATTAGTACAGAACCAGTTTTATTATAAAAATCTATTATGTTGCTTGATTCAATTTAAAATTGTTTCTTAAATTATTTATTAAATAATAGTAAAGCAGAAGAATTTAAAACTCTCTTATTAATTCTAGGAATTTTCTCCTCTCTCCTTAATTTTCTCTTGATAATTATTGCAATGTTTCTATTGGTTCTCTCTTCAATCATTAAAATTTAATACTAAAATTTACAATTATTTATAGATTTCTTACAAGTTTTTTCTATTGTTTTACATTTATGTCTTATGTATTAAATTTAATTAGATGACTTTAAATTTAAGTTTTTTAAATAAATACAATTAACGAATATTCATTAAGTGATCCAATAAATTTTTAAAAATGACAATTCAATATGTATACCGCATTCATATTGACAAAAATGGTACAACTAATTTTTCATTCAAGTCCGGATAGTTTAAATCTCCATAATTCCCACTATATGGGGCATTTCACTAGAAAGACAAACTTTGCAGTCCAATTAGTTTATAAGACACGCGTCCACAGAAATTAATTTTATGGCCAAAGTCAGTAGAATAATTACTTTTAAGAACAGATTCAGCAGTCCAATTACTTTCAAGGACATAATTTCATAGGTTTTTAGGCCTTAGAAACTAATTATTTTGTATTATGTCCTTAAAAATTATTATTTCAGTCGTGTGTCCTAGAAACTAATTGCACTTGCTAAAGAGGCCCTTGTGGTTAATTCCCACTATATTATTAATTATTATACAAACCGTTACAATGTTCTACTAATATTCTCTTCTATCATTTTGCATTTAAATGCCAACATTTAATAATTTTTACAATTATTACTGATTTCTCCTAAGTTTTCTTATATTAGTTTACATTCAAGTCCATATATTTGAATTTATTAATTGATCTTGAATTTAATTTTTTTATAACTAAATTCAATTAACAAATATTTATTAATTAATCTAATAAATCATAAAAAATGATAATTAGATGTGTATACCGCATTTATACTGACTTAAATGGTAAAACTATATTTTCATTGAAGTCCATATAATTTAATATTTTCACAATTATATACAAAATTATCTTTGATATTTTATATTTTTCTACATTTAAATTCATAACATTTATTTCTTTCTAAAATTAATTATTTTGTACAAAGAAATAATTTTTTCTTTCTAAAGATAGTACTTTTTTTTTGAAAACGCAGAAGAACCCGACGGGCCGGTAAACTCCCAACGATAGTATAGTAAAACCGTTCCTTGATCCAAGCCCATATACCCCTGAGTTCATTACAAATAAATATATACAAAAAATTTGTTTTCAAAATTGGTATATCATTACAAACGTATATAACGTCTTTCCTTCGAAAAAATTGGTACGTCAAATGGACTCCTTATCATTATTAAATTATATTTTGTGAAGAATAACACCACAATCAACGATAAGTGATGAATGTTTTTATTCTGTAATATTGAGAAAAGAATAAATACTTTCAATTAGTATGTCTACAAAAAGTTAAATTTTAATTATTTACAATCGTAATTTGAGTTAATCAATGGACAAAAATTATACATATTTTGATTAGAAATATTTTTCTTTCATATTTTATTTTCTTTTATAAATAACAGTTAAATAATTTTTTTGAAAAGTTTTATTATAAAATAAAAATAGTAAGGTATGAAACAATGAATTAAAAATTATTTTTTTACACACTTAAAATGACAATGTAATCTATAATGTTTCGGGTCTTATTTTCACTTAATATTTCTTTTAGTAGTTAAATAAATATTTTTCTATCACTTTGATAACATAAATTATTTTGATAAATATGTGCTGCAAGAACTATAAATGCATATAAATGTATCGAGTTTTTGGTATTACACTTCTATTTTTAGGTATTTGTTGTCATTCTCTCGGGTAATATTTGAAATTTAATGTATACATTATTTATAATTTAGTCAAATGTATCAAAACCTAAATGTCAATTTCAGAATATATGTACATGAATATATTTTATGAATTATAAAAATATTAATTTCAAAATTTATTAAGAATACTTATTTTCATTTATTTGATTGATAAATAATAAACCCTAAAAATATCGATGTATAACTCATTTTTATCAACAAAAATGATAATTTCATTTTTATTCAAATATAAAAATAAAAAAATCTCATAATAAAAATACACAGTTATAAATATAGTAATTTCAATTTATAACTCATTTATCCTAACAAAATTCACCAGATATTGCATAATAAATTATATTCTTCAAAATAGTTATAATATTATTTTTTTACAACATACTATGTGCAACGCATGGGTTACACACTAGTTATATTTTTAATACAAGAATTAATGAACGCTGCAATAAAAGGTTAGTGGTACTCAAAATATGCAAAGCGTATTGATTGGCGTGATTAAAGCATTTGAATAATTTAGAAGAGCTTATCATGTTAAAAAAATTAACAAAAATGTGTGTAATTCAAAGATATTACAGAATTATCATCTTCCTAAAATAACAAAATTATGCCTAAAAGGGATAGACATGGCATGAAAGGTTATATTAAATCAAATGTAGTATTATATCATTAACAATCCTGAATTAACCTTATCACAAAACAATGTTTAAAGTATTAATATTGAATCAAAATTTTCTCCATGTTGTATTCACTGAATGAAATTAAATATAAACATGGAAGTTTATATAATATTTTCAATGATGCTTAAATAATAAAGAAGGAAATAACATTTTGACATATTG
This sequence comes from Allium cepa, assembly GCA_030765085.1. Lineage (NCBI taxonomy): Eukaryota > Viridiplantae > Streptophyta > Magnoliopsida > Asparagales > Amaryllidaceae > Allium > Allium cepa. The sequence goes on along the minus strand of CM060941.1, from coordinate 290,516,634 downwards.
TTTAAAACATATGAGGGCAAACTATATATTTTTACTATTTTAGGTCCGGCCGATGGAGTTATGAGTATACCCTTAGGTAGTAATATAATCATTACATATATCTAACTTTGTGACCAACCTTGTTCAAAAACAAAATGTGTTTTTCTTTCTATTATATACTTGTTTTATAGTGATATGAATAATTAAGTAATTAACTTAAAGTAGGAATTGTTGAAGTCATTTCCAGAGGAAAAATCTTGTTCTGCTTCGAAGCAACCGTCAAATGGCGAAGGCAGGGACTTTTCAGGGCAATTTGATTCTCCGGACATTAGACAACCTCTCGCTGTGATCAACTAAGTTAATAGAGCAAGAGGAAAATTTACAGTAGTTGTGCTCTTTTGAGTCATTAGGATATTTATTGGTAATGTACAAAATATATTATGTATTGTACAACTCCCACCTTACCTTACCTTTTATGGTAATGGAAATCCATTTTGTTCTTTTTTAAAAAATAATAATAATAATTAACTTAAAGTAAAATCCTTAAATGATATGCTATGTAATAGTAATTACAAAGTGTTGTAATCATGAAAACTTTATCACACTGAAAATAACATATTGTTTTAAATATTCCTATTTAAGATATTTCGAGACAGGATATAGATTCAACTGTTGAGACTATAATACGTAACGCTCTTCAAATGTTGGGCAGTGTATTTCTCATGGTTGACGGGGACACCAAGGGGTTATTTACTTTTGGTTATTAGATAACTATGAAATGATTCACTCGATAGTTCTTCATTGGTTAAATATAACTAAAGTCAAATAGACAATCTCGAAGTGATGATGTTACACAGTTCTCTCGACTTGAGAATACTATAGAACTTTAATATAGACACTCCACTTTGATTATAGTTAAATCGTTGTATGACATCCATCAAACGACTACAGTTGGATCTGAGTTGAAGCATTGAAAGTGAAACACTATTCAATGGATAATTCATCTCTTCAATTATATGAGATTAGTATCAAGGTTAATTACAGTCAACTTAAAATCAAAGTTTTTGACCAGAGCAGTATGATTAATAATAATTTTTATTATTGAACCAAGGATTTGGATTCGGACTTACGAAATTAAATGTGGACAATGTTGGAATTTTAATCAAAACCAAATTCCATAAGTCCTAACGTTATAGAGTTTTGATGAAGAGAATTAGTGTAAATAATCGTTACTGCTAGACATCGCTTATAATAAGTAAAATTTAGTTTTACCAAAAGATAGGCAAGCGATAAATTTAGCCAAAATGTCGCACCATTAAGTAAGGTGACGTGTGAATGTTAACATTTGAATTGTTCAATGTTGATCACAGACTGAATTTACATCTTTGAGTCACATAACCGAAATGATTGAATATTTCGAATGAACCACAAAATTTAATTAGCTTTTGTATCGATAATTAAAATTAGTTAATTTAATGAGTTTAGTGATTTAATGTTGAAAGAAATAAAAATTTATGATTTAATAACAAGAATATAACTGAAGTAAAGTGAAATAGTATTAATTTAAGGTAATTTATAATTGCTCTAAATGTAATTCCAATTAATTATAAGGATTAAAGAGTTATAACTTGTATAGGTTATAAATAAATTATAGTAATGTATGTGTTAAATAATAATTGGATTTAAAAGAGTAATTGATAACTCCAATGTTGATTAATTAATGAAATAAGGAGTAACTAAATGTAATTGATAATAGTAGTGGAATAGTAATAGTTATAACAATTATTTGTAAATAATAAACTTACAAATGTTATAAAATGTACTAATGGTGATGATTATTGTTTGTTACCGATATATTTAATCAATTGAAATTAAATATAATTAAATGTTACATTAATGTGAGTTAAGACGATAACTGAAATTTGTGAATGTAATAAAATGAATAGAAATGTTATTTTTATTCATAAGGTAATAATTGATTTAATAAAAGAATGAAACCAAGATAAATAAATTAAATGGGATTCCAAATTATAATTAATGTGTAAAATTGATAAAAATTCAATAAAAATGAAATATATTAATTAATACAAATAAAAGATGGAAATTATAGCATATTAGTGAAATAAGACATCAACAAATATTAACTATGTTATTAGAGTAATAATTGATTGAATATAATGATTGAATATGAAGCTTTGAAATCAAGATATGATTATATATATTATTTTAAAATAATTGAAACGAAAACCCAGTTGTTTAGTTCTTAGGTTTTTGTAAATTAGAAAATTGAAATTTTGGTAATAAATGGAATATTAACTAGACTAATAATTGGAAACCTCAAAAATGAAAATAAGAAATTTGATGTTAAAATAATTAATGAAATAGATAAGAAACTGAAATTGGAAGCTATAAATAAAAAGGAAATGACAATAAGAAATGTAACTATTGAACATTTTGTTAATAAAAATAAATAAGATAAACTTGGGTAATATTCAATTGTATTCTTAAGACATATGTATAACTTACCAAAATGTTAAAAGTTGAAATGTTAAATAAGATGCGTAATCGAATATTATACAAGTAAAACTTGGAAAAGTTGAAAGTGTTCAATGGACTTATTTTTATAAATAAGAATTCTAATGTGTTAGATTAATGTTATAAACTTAAGCTAATAATTTGAAATGATACTAATTAAGTGTAATAAAAGTGAATAATGTAAGAAAAATAATTATAAACCTAGGTTAACATTTTAAGCTATTTATAATCAGATTTAATGGTAAAGGTGAATGCTGTAAGTAAATAATTATAAACTTGAATTAATATTGAAGCCATTTATAATTAAAATGAATACTATATTAATTGAATGATTATAACTTCAGAAACTATTGAATGATTTAAAAATGGAGTTAATATTCAATAATACTATAAATATGAAAGAATGAATGTGAAAAAAAATGATCTATAAATGGTGAATTAAATTGTAAAGAAACTTACCTAATGATGTATAACCCAATAACGGAAAAAAATAAATTATTTAAGCAATGCATGTAAAGTAATAAAATGAAAGAAAGTGGCATGGTATGAATAAAGGAGAAATGAACTTTTCCAAGTAATAACGAATGTAAATTAATGAAAATAAACATGATATAAATGAGAAAGAAAAGTAAATGAAAAAAAATGGAAAACCAAACTAAATTGTAAACGTGAAGTAAACTGAAATAAAATATATACAATACTTCAATAATGAATTCATTTATGATCCAAATAATTGGAATGACTATAACTTATGTAAGTAATGAATGTAAATTAAAGAAATAAGCCTTGCGTGAATGAACGAAATTTAAAATTTTGTAAGTAATGAACATGAATTGAAGAAAATCATTGTATGAAACAAAATGAACAACAAATGATGTGAAAAAGATAAATAGAGTAACTTAAAAATAGGTGAATTCCTTCTTTGCTTTATTTATGGATTGGTTGGGAAAGGATACTTCTATTTTGTATAGAGATGTAACCTATAAATTTTTATCTACGACCATTGAGTGTATGGTTTACTTAGTAGTTATTTATCATTTTTATATGATTTGAAGTTCTGAACCCGAACAGACCATTTGTTTTGGTTGAAATGGATGGATGCTTGTTTTCTTTGTTGAAATAATGTTTGTATTGTTTGTTTGCGAGTGGTTATTGTTATGTTGTAGAGACTTGTTTTGTTAGTAGTTGAAAACAACTTAAATATTTCTCTTTTATACATAATTATTAACTCCTTTGGATTATATAAGTGAAATATAGGTTTATGGAAGCAATTGCTACTACTTTTGGTTTCATAAAATAAGCGTTGTTTGCCCGACAAATAGGTACGTTCCCGGATTACGGTTTGTAGCGGTATTATATTGTTTTCCCGCTATTGGGATATATTATTTTGAAAATTATGATGTATATTATTATTATTGATATTTCTATTTCTCCCAGACCTCTCCGTACAAAGGAGACTCTATTGAATTTTTTCATGAATTTTGGACTTTATAAATTTTGTGAAATGTTTTCCAAATTATTAGTTTAAGCATAAAAGGATTTAATTGTTTATAAATTGATATATTTTATTTATATATTTAATTTTGTAAATTAATTGTCATAAATTTAATATTTTGAATAAGATATATTGACTATTTGGTTCCTTCTTTTCCCTTCTTTTTCTTTTCAAGGACGAAAAGTTTTGAGTGGGGAAGAGTGTAACGACTCGTAATTTTCGATAACTAAAATTAGTTAATTTAACTAGTTTAGTGATTTAATATTGAAAGAAATAAAAATTTGTGATTTAATAATAAGAATATAACCAAAGTGCCCTCTGATAGCCCTATAGTTTACGAAGGAATTACGGTACTGTATAGACTATGAGAATATATCGAATGTGTTAAGGGGGATATGGGTAACGCCTTAACGCTATTTAATACTTTACTTTATTGTAGATACTATTATAATAGCATATTGTACTACATAATTATTGGATCCTTCGGAGATGGTAATCTCGAACATCTCTTAAGTCACTGTACTCACGTTAAACACTGGATAGGAGATGTCAAACCCCATAAACATCTCTGACACCATCACACTCATATTTACCATTGATTAACTTACATAAGATCTTTTAGTTTTTACTCGAGTGTTTCGTCTTTTCAATTCGCTCGGGTAAGACTGAGCATTTCAGGGTTGAAGACCTTATTTCTGGGGGACGAAGACGAAGATTTGTAATAGTATTATTTCATTTATTCCGCTACATCATGTTGTTCTACTACATTTATTTATTTACTTCTGTTTTATGTAACTCTGATTTTTTTGTCGTAAAAGAATAATCAAATGTATTTATAAAACAGTTTCATGAACTATTATTTGACTATTATATTTTGTCATTCTACTGTGAGATTCTGTATTTGTTTTATTTCTTCTCTTTTTCTTATTTACTCCATAACAATCTACCCTTTCGAATGGTTTGAGTCTGACGTATGTGGTTTATTGTCGATTTAAACCGTCCAAAAAGGCTGGTCGTTACAGCTTTTAATTATTGAAATTAAGTAAATTAATTAGTATTTATGAAATATTAATCACTGAATACTATTTAATCTGTTTAAAGTATGATTCTATTAAACCTCAAAATTTGATGAGTTGCCCTCCACAAAATTGAAAATACCAATATACCCATGTCTTTGTTGAGTATACCCATTTTATCATTAAAATTTTCTCTTTATGCCATTTCCAAGAAAAATCGATTTGTATAAGAATTTCACTATTAAAAAATCACGCCATCAAATAAAATTCATAAAAGAAAAATCACTTCAAAATCGTCCAACAACATAAAATTCAAATTTCATCTCTTCTGTAAACTGTGCTTTTTTAAAAAGAACCAAACAACATAAAATTCAAGTATCAACTCTTTTGATTCTATTAGATTTGTATTATCATCATCACCATCCAATGGTTCAAGCACAAGATTTGAGATTTTACCAAAAATTGGATTATTATGGTTTATTTAATAAGTGAAATAAAAAAAGGAAAATATGATGCGAGGTATAAAGATGGGTGAATGACAGAAAGGACAATTTTTCATAGATATAATTTTTAATTTAGGGGGGCTACTGTAACAACCTTGTATTTTGTGATTATTTTAATTTTTTATATTTTAATTATTTTAACTGAAATTCCCGATCTAAAAACTTTATTTTATTTATCAAAATGGATAAATTTTGTTATTTTAAATATAAATTTTGATTTTTGTGTGAATTATGATTCCAAACCTGAATAAATGGAATATTTCCAAAAAGTAGATTTTGGTCAAAATGGTCAAACTTTGACTTTTAAATTTAAAATTTAAATATTTGAATTTTGAATTTTATCTTTTATTATGAAAATTGATTTAATTTCAAGAATATTTTTCGTTTAGTTCAAATCGGATTAATATTGTGAAAGTTATGCTTTTTACAATATTGTGTGCAAATTATTTATTTAACAAATTTGTTTATTTTAAATTTATATAAATAATATTTTTGTTTGTAAAATCACGTTCTAATTTGTGTAACATGTTGTGCATATATTTTATTTTTAATTTTTTTTAAAGATAGTTATAATTTTTAAATGTTGATTGTATACTGTTTTCAATTTTTAATTCTAGTTCCATAAAATAGAGTATTTTCTTTATTTATTTCCTACTTTTCCTAAAGCTATTTTTTTTCATAATATCAATCTCTACCTTATTTTTCTATTTTAATTATTTATACATTCATTTAGTAATTAAATGGATAAGTTTAGATCCCTATTTATTTCTTGGAAAGAAATTTCAAATATATATATGTGTATACACACACACACGTTATTGCTTTAAAAGACATATCTTTAAAATGTATTTAATTTAACGTTATTATATTTATTGGTTTGTGATAGCTTCTTGTATACACATTTATTTAATATATAGGAAACGCATAAATTAAGATATGTTACCTATTTTTAATTAAAGGCATACGTTACATTTTGATTTATTACCTCTTTATCTTTCCATCCATTGATTTCATACCATAACTCCTCCATATTTCTTGCCGTTTATTTCCTTGATTCCTAGCCACCTATATCACGTGAAAAATCTCTTCCCATCTTCATTTTGCAAGGCATTTCAGATCTGACAAAAAAGTAAGCAATGTCTTCCTCTTTTTCTACTTTTTCTTCTTCACTTTTCCATTGAATTTTTGCTTGTTTTGCTAGATCTTTTCACATATGTTGCTCGGCCTATAACCTCACCATCTCCTCCCCCGACCACCACCACTTCCTTCCCACCATCCACGGCCACAACTCATCCTCCTCCTCTGACCTATACTGGCTATGACCCTCCTTTGGACAAAAACTCCAAAAAAGTTGCAAAAACCCCTAAAATTGCCTAACCGAACTCCTATAACCTCCACCGCCTTCATTTGTTGCCACGGCCACCTCCTCAGCCACCACCACCAGCAAGCACCACCTCTAAACACCATCACTAACCCCTGACCTAACCTTTATTTGCCTCTGGGCGAGCCCATAGACCTTTGACCGAGTCAAATAGGTGAACCAAACCTCCTCTTTAACCTTGCCTTTTGACCTTCCAATGTTTATAACTCCAAAACCCTTTGCATTCTTCACCTAGCCTTGTATTTTCAGTTCCAAACCTAATCCATTTGCCACCTAAAAACATGCCAAAGCCAAGCTTAAGCATGTATGGCCGAGTATACACGGAGTTAAGGTCAAGCAAAAATTGAATTGGAAGCTGGGTGATGTCTTATATAAATTCTATTTCCTTTTTGTTTCAATAGATTTTGGTATTGTAAATATGTTTATATATATTGTTTTATTTTATTGTTTTATTTTATTGTTATATACAAGATTAACATCTTGGCTCTCTCTCCACTCAAATCAAAAGTCGTGCTATCGTGCTTTCTTGATTTTTCATTACGTGTGTTGTTTGCTAACTCCAGCGTAAAGAGGTGAGTTTTCACTCTTGACATTTATACTTATATAATAAGTGAAGTGACAACAAATGAATGTGTAGAATTGTTATATCATGTTATACCTGCCTGTGATGTTAATTATATGATGTTAAACCCTGTTACAAACTTGTCTCATCATCTGTTATGTTTTATTCGGTTATACTGTATATTTATTTCTGTTTCTCACACTGCAAGTTCCCTGTAGAATAGAATCACTATGGGTTGAAATGATACATAACCGAACAGACTTTAGAATAGAAAAAATCATTATGGGCTGAAATGATAGGCCTGGATGATTTTTTATTTTTTTATTTGTATTGGTCTTGGGATTGCGGGTTTGAAATAGTCAAAACCCGGAAATTTTACTGATTATGGATATAAATGATAATTTCCGTATCACTTGATTTAGGTGTGAAATATTATCCGGACCCGTGGTTGATTTCAAAATACGATTTCTTATAAATTTCATATATTGTAAATGAAAGAAAAAAATATGAAGTTTGATTTATATTGGACTTAAAATGGTTAAGCAGGGATTTTCTAAAAGGTTAAATGGTATAAGTTAATAGATGGTTTGAGTTGTAGTGTGAAAGTTTGATTTAACTTAATAATGGGAATTTAAGTAAAAATGGAATTATAAGCTTAACTTGGTAATTAATATAAGTGATGTATGAATTGGATAAAAATAAAGTTAAAAAAATCAAGTTATTTGTAAAATAAAGTTAAGCAACTTATAGTGTATTTTGAATTTATGTAATTAGTTTAAAATGTTAAATAAATGGATAGCTAAATGGAAATTTGGAATTTAACTTGACTTGGAATTGTGAGATTTGGTTTTAAATGGAAGTTTAAGTAAATTAAATAAAATGGAAATTTAGTTCAATGTATGAAATGGTAATTTGAAATTTAAGTGATAAATAATTGTTAAAAGGTAAAGAATGGGAAATTTGTACACTTGAATTTAATAAGTGAAATCATTGATATTTATTTGTGAAATTTACTTTATAAAATCATGAGTTCAAGGGTATTTAAATGGCTATTTTTAAAGTGGAAAATATGAAATTTTATAAGTTAAAAATGGTTTAAATAGAGGTTTAGTTGTGGCTAAAATTCTACTGTAAATCGGGAAATGTCTTTAGTAGCACTTCAGAAATGCTATCATTGTTGTAGTTAACTTAAAATCTGAAGTAAATGATATTACAACACTTTGTAAGTGCTGTGGCCGGCACAAACGAACTATAGCTAAATTTTAACTAAGACATATTACAGCACTTGGTAAATGCTGTGTTTGCTGAATGAAACCAAAAAAAACTTTAAACTGCACTTGATAAGTGCTACAGTAGGCTGAAATGAACTGTTTTCAGATGTAATTGAATACTACAACAGTTCTTTTTAAATGCTGTCTTTTCTAACTGAACTGTTTCATATGAACTTAAATATTACAGCAATTTTATTTTAATGCTGTCTTAGGCTGAAATGAATTGTTTCAAGTATAACTTACTACAGCATTTTCTAAATGCTGTGAAAGGCTGAAATTTTCAATGTTTATGGTTTTTAAGTGAATAAATGTGCTCAGAAAAAGCTAAATTTTGGTAATTGAATATTTGATTTGTAAGTATAATGATTTCACTTTTAATGGTTTAAATGAATGATTTTAATTCGAAATTATAAACCATTTGAAATTTATAACCACGGGTATATTTCTCTGTATGTCGTTTGATCTCCTAGTGATTGTTTGATGCACACCTTCAATTTGATAGTGTGACTAGAGGTGAGCGATTACTGCAGCTCTGCACTACCATAGTCGCATTTACAATGTTAGTTGCATGGTTTACTTTAATATTGCTATTACAGTTCACTTGAGTTGGTTTACATTGTATAAGTATGTATGTCCTGACTCGAGTGTTTTTGTTTTACTTTACGCTTGGGTCAGCCTGAGAGCCACAGCTTTGGATTCACCTTCTAGAGCTAGAGATTTGTTGGAGCTTATCTATTTATCTATTCGTCTATTTCTGATCCAGTTATTTTTCCTATTCGGTATTTGCTTCTGTATTATTGATTTATGTATCTAGACTCCTATTATATTCATTTTTAAACTATGATATTTTGTATTTTGTTTTGAGATTTTGTTATAGTAGCTTCATGAACAACTATGGTATTTTTATTTCTGCTGCGAGTTATTCTGATATTTCTATGTCTGTGATTCTATGAATGATTTTATTTGCTCCAAATTTTATTACAATCTGTTATTTTGAATTATTCATGTCCGACATGTGTGGATTATTGTCGATTTGAATGGTCCAAAATAGTGGGTCGTTACAGTGGGTATCAAAGCTTTGGTTTTTGGCAAACCTTAGCCTGTAGAGCAAAACTCATTAGAGATAGGGTAGAAATACCCTATAATGAGTGAAATCAGTCTCAGAATCATTTCCTTGTGAGAGAACGTATTTTTGAAGTATAAAATGATTTTAAAGGATTTTAAAGTTTATTTTGTATAAAATTTTCTTATTTTGAAATCAAGATTTTTCTAAACTTCATCCCTTCTGTATCCACCTTGTTAGTAATCTCTTCAGTTAAGATTTGCTAGAATTTTGAACTTCTATCTTGTTGATCTGAATTCGTTGCTGCTAGGAAGCTATTTGGGTATGGAAAAATCGAAAGAGCAGAAAGCAGCTCGTAGAGCACGAAGAGCCCTGGCCCATAAGGAATGGGAGGAAGAAATCAAGAAGTGGGAAAGGCTGTGGAGAGAAAGAGCATGACCCGGTCCTTATGACCATGTCGTTTGTTACCGGTGTCAGGAAAAGGGACACTATGCAGGCATGTGCGGGAATAGAAATAAAGGAATGAAGAAGGAAGGCCGGTGTTTTCGATCCAAGATCTTCTGTTTTAGATGCCGTAGTGAGGGGCACTTTCCCAGTCGTTGCTAGGAGGCGAAGAAAGTGAAATCTGCTCCCACTACGTCAATTGACCAATCAACCATTTGCTATCACTGTGGGAGGCCTAGGCATATAGCCAGGAATTGTTCTGAGAGGAAGTATGGAAAGAAAGCTGCGTACCCGCAGTTCGTTAAGGAAGATGGGAGTGTAGTGCATTTATGCCAGAAGTGTAGAAGTTGGGGGCACATTGAGGGGGAGTGTTCTGGACCCGTTGAAGTACCACATGGAAGAATTAATACTGATGCTTTGTTTATGTAGGAATGGTAATTTGTGGATCTGTTGGTTATCAGTAGTTTGTTAGGTTGCATTTTGTGAACTCTGTAGTATCTTTTGCTTAGCTGAAGTTGTCAAACTAAAGATCTTTATGCTCCTGTTTTCCGTATGATATGAATTGGAGTTTTTTTCCAATTATGAACAGGAATTCTTTTGTATTAATATAGGATATAATCTCTAATCTTGGTTTGGATTCTTATCGATTAGGATTCTTTTGAACTTGGGAATGCTACCGCTTGTTCTGAAATCCATTTCTGTCTCCCCTATATGTATTCTTTTGATTTTGGAGCATTGCATAACTCCACTTTGAATGACCTCTATAAAATCAGCGATTCCGCAAAATCTTTGAATGATTTGTAAAGGGGTGAAATTCCTTTATAATTGGCATTGATTCACCGGAGATTTCTGTATCCTTGGTCACGATGCTATCTATCTTCTATTATGCCTGGATGCTATCTCTGGCGTTCGAATGACGATTTGCCTTAGATTTCCGCATTGATTATATTCTTGAAGTCACAGTTGACCCTGTTAAGGTTGTCCATGATTTATATGGGCTTATCCATCTTTTATTTGGTAATTTAATTATATCATCTTCGTACGAGCTTATCTTCGAATCAGAATTCTATTTGATTAGGGTTCCTCTAAATTTGAATCTCTGTTCTGTTTTGAAATCCATCCTTGAATTATGCCTTGTAATATGATTGGTTGTATTTTGAAATTGTGTATACATCGAAGTTATTATTGTGATAAGGATGACCATATTTTTATGTAAAAGTGAAATGTTTTTCGATAAGGATTATATACCATTTTAAAATGAAAATTTGAAAGGATTTGAAATTTTCGAAAATTATATAAGAATTTGGTTTATATAAAAATGATTTTTAATGGAATGGTTTTGAAATTGAAATTTGAGAGATTGAACTCCGGCCATTTTTTTAAAATTGGTTTAAGAAAAAAAGATATAATAATATGATTTGAAAATATTTTCCAAATAAGAAATGTTTCAAATGATTTCAATAAGTTCCAATGATTTCGAAGAAATTTCAAAAGAAGTTTGAGAAAATAGAAGTCCAGAACTGACTTATGTCGCTGGAAAATAATTTCGGTGATGAATGCATGCATCATCGACATTTGATTTTCGAGTTTCTGAGTGGGGAGAGGCCACTCTAATAGCTTTGCTATGCGAGAGATTTTATGAAACAAATTTTGATTTCAAATTCCGTAGTATGATTAGATATTCGAAAGATATACGTATATATTTGAACCGTTTGAAATAAGCCGGTGTTCAGTTCTTGAGTTTCGAATTTGATTGATATAACCCTATCTTTCGGAATCGATTTACTGATTTGTTGGTGATTTCCAACTCTTAGATTGAAAATACGATTTCTACTACTAATTGGAAGGTTCGAGCACTTCCTAATCGAGGTTACTTTTCAAAGCTAAGTAATTTTGAAAAGTATAAGGTATTTGATAAAGTATATAAGTTTAGTTTTGTATGTTTTAATATGATTTAAATAATTTTGAAACTGCTTTATTAAGTAAATGAATAAGACTATTTTGAATTTTACTAGTATGGAATGTAGATTTGGAATGTTTTGAATATATATATATATATAATAATCTTTCCAATGGTCAATTGGATTTTTGTATAAAAATAAATAGTTGAAGGTTTTAAAAGGGATGATTTTAAACTTAGTAACCATTTTGAGTATAATTAATTTTGGGATAATATTTGGTTTCGGAAATAGATTGGAATTTAAAACCCAGTATGTATATGATGATTTTTGGAAATGAATTTGTTTGACAGAAATTATGTTGATTTGGAAATTTGGATTATTTTCTAAACCTATTATTTTTGAGAACTTTTAAATTGAAGATATTTAATTTGGAAGAAATGACTTGGTAAAATCTTATATGATTTTGAAATTGAATTGATATTGAAATGATTTGAAATTGAGAACCTTGTAACATTAAATACTTGATTTGGAAGTTATCGAACTTATATAAAATGGATTTTGTATAAGTATGAAGTTGATTTGGAAACTATTTATTTGAAAGGTAGTCAATTTGGAAAGAGAAATATTATATAATCGAAGTCTATATAAGTGTGATTTGATATACTATTGATTTGGAAAGTATTTGATTTAAAAATGGAATCTTATGTATAATGGACTTTATATAAGTATGATATTTGAAAGTGATTTGAAAAAGGTACTACATGATACATATTTTTGAAGTAAAGATATGGAAAATGCCTTCTGCTTAATATCCGCTTTGTGGCCACATTATGGATTCATTCTATCGATATTATTCTTTCTGATTTTTTTTGGTTTTTCGGGTGTGATACTCGAGTGTCCTACCATGGCGTAACCCATGGTTTTTTGAGCGCGACTTCATAGTGCAATTCGCCTGACTGAGAAGGCCTAGGGGTACATATTGTTTCATGTAGGATCTAGGCGTAATCATTGTGTATCCTGTGATCTATGTAGGTCGTACTAGTAGCAAAATCCATAGGGCTGAGAAAGCTTACAGATATGCATTGTTTCCTGGGGGGTCTAGGCGTATCCATTGTGTATCTACGGTCTACTAGTCATCATGGCGTAATTCGTAGGGCAGAGAAAGCTTACGGATATGGATTGTTTCCTGGGGGATCCAGGCGTAACCAATGTGTATCTGCAATCCATGGTTAGACAAAGGTTTTGGTTGTTTTGTTTGGATCGTACTTTCCATATCTATTTTTAAAAGGTATTTCCAGTATTTCCACTGGGTGTTGAAACAAGTCTACTAAGTACTCGAAGAATTCTAGCTTTGCGCCTGATCAACGCACTGCCAGAGTCTATGGGAACAAGGATAAACTTGTTAAGACATCGAGTTATAAAAGTATTTTGATAAAGTATTATATAAAGGATATTTTGATCATTTATTTTACCTTTCTAAATAACTGAAATTTATATAGCTTTAAAATAATGGTTTATCCTTACCTTTCAACCTATTTTCCCTTCTAGCTATTCCTATTCTCCACCTTGTTAAACTTGCCCATAGCAACAGTTATCAGGTATAATTCCAATCTCCTTGTCATCTTATCTTAATCTTATTCCATTTTTATTTTTCTGCGTTTTCATGTACCTCATTCCTTTTCGGGGACGAAAAGTTTTGAGTTGGGGAGAGTGTAACAACCCTGTATTTTGTGATTATTTTAATTTTTTTATATTTTAATTATTTTAACTGAAATTCTTGATCTAAAAACTTTATTTTAATTATTAAAATGGATAAATTTTGTTATTTTAAATATAAATTTTGATTTTTGTGTGAATTATAATTCCAAACATGAATAAATGGAATATTTCCAAAAAAGTGGATTTTGGTCAAAATTGTAATATTTTGACTTTTAAATTTAAAATTTAAATTTTTGAATTTTTGAATTTTATCTTTTATTATGAAAATAGATTTAATTTCAAGAATACTGCTTTTTGTTTCGTTGAAATCGGATTAATATTGTGAAAGTTATGCCTTTTACAATATTGTGTGTAAATTGTTTATTTAACAAATTTGTTTATTTTAAATTTATATAAATAATATTTTTGTTTGTAAAATCACATTCTATTTTGTGTAACATGATATGTTATGCATATATTTTATTTTTAGTTTTTTTAAGTATAGTTATAATTTTCAAATGTTGATTGTATATTGTTTTCAATTTTTAATTCTAGTTCCATTAAATAGAGTATTTTCTTTATTTATTTCCTACTTTTCCTAAAACTATTTATTTATTTTTCATATTATCTATCTCTACCTTATTTTTCTATTTTAATTATTTATACATTCATTTAGTAATTAAATGGATAAGTATTCAGATCCCTATTTATTTCTTGGAAAGAAAATTCAATATATATATATATATATTGCTTTAAATGGAATACCTTTAAAACGTATTTAATTTAATGTTATTGTATTTATTGGTTTGTGATAGCTTCTTGTATACACCTTTCTTTAATATATAGGAAATGCATAAATTAAGATACGTTACCTATTTTTAATTAAAGGCATGCGTTACGTTTTGATTTATTACCTCTTTATCTTTCCATCCGTTGATTTCATACCACAACTCCTCCATATTTGTTGCCGTTTATTTCCATGATTCCTAGCTGCCTATATCATGTGAAAAATCTCTTCCCATCTTCATTTTACAAGGCATTTCAGATCTAAAAAAAAAGTAAGCAATGTCTTCCGCTTTTTCTACCTTTTCTTCTTCACTTTTCCATTGAATTTTTGCTTGTTTTGCTTGATCTTTTCACATATGTTGCTGGCCTATAACCTCACCACCTCCTCCACCGACCACCACCACTTCCTTCTCACCATCCAGGGTCACAACTCATCCTCCTCCTCTGACCTATACTGGCCGTGACCCTCCTTTGGACAAAAACTCCAAAAAAGTTGCAAAAACCCCTAGAATTGCCTAGCTGAACTCTTATAACCTCCACTACCTTCATTTGTTGCCACGGCCACCTCCTTAGCCACCACCATCACCAAGCACCACCTCTGACCTGATCCGTACTTGCCTCTGGCCGAGCCCATAGACCTTTGGCCGAGTCAAATAGGTGAACCAAACCTCCTCTTTAACCTTGCCTTTTGACCTTCCAATGTTTATAACTCTAAACCGTTTGCATTCTTGACCTAGCCTTGTATTTTTAGTTCCAAACCCGATCCATTTCCCACCTAAAAACATGCCAAAGCCGAGCCTAAGCATGTATGGCCGGGTATACATGGAGTTAAGGTCAAGCAAAAATTGAATTGGAAGCTGGGTGATGTCTTTTATAAATTCTATTTCCTTTTTGTTTCAATAGATTTTGGTATTGTAAATATATTTATATATATTGTTTTATTTTATTGTTATATACAAGATTAACATCTTGGCTCTCTCTCCACTCAAATCAAAAGTCGCGCTATCTTGCTTTCTGGATTTTTCATTGTGTGTGTTGCTTGCTAACTCCAGCGTAAAGAGGTGAGTTTTCACTCATGACATTTATACTTATATAATTAGTGAAGTGACAACAAGTGAATGTATAGAATTGTTATATCATGTTATACCCGCCGATGATGTTAATTATATGATGTTAAACCCTGTTACAAACTTGTCTCATCATCTGTTATGTTTTATTCGGTTATACTGTGTATTTATTTCTGTTTCTCACACTGCAAGTTCCTTGTAGAATAGAATCACTATGGGTTGAAATCATACATACCCGAACGGACTTTAGAATAGAAAAATTATTATGGGCTGAAATGATAGGCCTGAGTGATTATTTATTTATTTATTTGTATTTGTCTTGGGATTGCGGGTTTGAAATAATCAAAACCCGGAAATTTTACTGACTACGGATATAAATGATAATTTCCGTATCACTTGATTTAGGTGTGAAATATTATCCGGACCCGTGGTTGATTTCAAAATACGATTTCTTATGAATTTCATGTATTGTAAATGAAAAAAAAAATGAAGTTTGATTTATATTGGACTTAAAATGGTTAAGCAGAGATTTTTTAAAAGGTTAAATGGTATAAGTTAATAGATGGTTTGAGTTGTAGTGTGAAAGTGTTATTTAACTTAATAATGGGAATTTAAGTAAAAATGGAATTATAAGCTTAACTTGGTAATTAATATAGTGGTGTATAAATTGGATAAAAATGAAGTAAAAGAAAATATCAAGTTATTTGTAGAATAAAGTTAAGCAACTTACAGTATATTTTGAATTTATGTAATTAGTTTAAAATGTTAAATAAATGGATAGTTAAATGGAAATTTGGAATTTAACTTGACTTGGAATTGTGAGATTTGGTTTTAAATGGAAGTTTAAGTAAATTAAATAAAATGGAAATTTAGTTCAATGTATGAAATAGTAATTTGAAATTTATGTGATATATAATTGTTAAAAGGTAAAGAATGGAAAATTTGTACACTTGAATTTAATAAGTGAAATTATTGATATTTATTTGTGAAATTTACTTTATAAAATCATAAGTTCAAGGGTAATTAAATGACCATTTTTAAAGTGGAAAATATGAAATTTTATAAGTTAAAAATGGTTTGAATTGTAGTTTATTTGTGGCTGAAATTCTACTGGGGAAATGTCTTTAGTAGCACTTCAGAAATGCTATCATTGCTGTAGTTAACTTAAAATCTGAAGTAAATGATATTACAGCACTCTGTAAGTGCTGTGATCGATAGGAATGAACTATAGCTAAATTTTAACTAAGGCATATTACAACACTTGGTAAATGCTGTGGTTGCTGGATGAAACCAAAAATACTTTAAACTAATAAAAGGGCTACAACAGCACTTGATAAGTGCTGCAGTAGGCTGAAATGTGTTGTTTTCAAATGTAATTGAATACTACAGCAGTTCTATATAAATGCTATCTTTTCTAACTGAACCGTTTCAAATGAACTTAAATATTACATCAGTTTTATTTTAATGCTATCTTTGGCTGAAATGAATTGTTTCAAGTATAACTTACTACAGCATTTTCTAAATGGTGTGAAAGGCTGAAATTTTCAATGTTTATGGTTTTTAAGTGAATAAATGTGCTCAGAAAAGGCTAAATTTTTCGGAATTGAATATTTGATTTGTAAGTATAATGATTTCACTTTTAATGGTTTAAATGAATAATTTTAATTCGAAATTATAAACCATTTGAAATTTATAACCATAGGTATATTTCTTTGTATGTCGTTTGATTTCCTAGTGATTGTTTGATGCACGCCTTCAATTTGATAGTGTGACTAGAGGTGAGCGATTACTGCAGCTCTGCGCTACCCTAGTCACATTTACACTGTTAGTTGCATGGTTTACTTTAATATGGATATTTATATGATAGCGTTTATTTCTGTTTAATTGATGGTGTAATGGATCCTTAAAAGATGGGCGATCTCAAGCATCCTTTAAGTTATTATGCCTTGCTATTACAGTTCACTTGAGTTGGTTTACATTGTATAAGTATGTATGTCCTGACTCGAGTATTTTATATTTTACTTTACGCTCGGGTCAGCCTGAGATCCACAGCTTTGGATTCACCTTCTAGAGCTAGAGATTTGTTGGAGCTTGTCTATTTATCTATTCGTCTATTTCTGATCTAGTTATTTTTCCTATTTGGTATTTGCTTCTGTATTATTGATTTATGTATCTAGACTCCTATTATATCCATTTTTAAACTATGATATTTTGTATTTTGTTTTGAGATTTTGTTATAATAGCTTCATGAACTACTATGGTATTTTTATTTCCGCTGCGAGTTATTCTGATATTTCTATGTCTGTGATTCTGTGAATGATTTTATTTGCTCTAAATTTTATTACAATCTGTTATTTTGAATTATTCAAGTCCGATATGTGTGGGTTATTGTCGATTTGAATGATCCAAAATAGTGGGTCGTTACAGCTACTCAGCAATATCACGTGTCTAAATAAAATTAGCCTTATTTAAATACCATCAGTATTTAATAATGTGCGCATATAAAGTTATAAACGTGTGTATCGATATATGATGTTTGTAAATGTTTAAATTGGATTTAAATTGAAAAATAATAAGTGAGTTTTAAATTAATTAATTAATTTTTGTGAGATATTAATTATTAGATTTTTTATTTTATTTGTTTTGAATATTATTAATATATAATAAAGTGCGTGTATAAAAGTTATAAACGTTCTATGCAATATACGATATCAACAATACATTAAAATTAGAATTAAATGAAATTAATGCTAATGGGATTTTGGAAACTTTGAGAGACCATATGGCAACAGCTAAGGTTCGTCATGAATGTAAAGAAAGGAGAGAATTAATTGAGATTTAATAGAGACTTAAAGTCGGAAAATTAAGAAGGAATATACTTTAAAACAAAATCTCCGTTTATTTATTTTAATGTGCTACTAAAAACATCCATGAACCTTCTTCTTAATGCCAGCACTAAATATACCACAACTTGACATCTTCGCTTCTTAAACCATGCCGCTCTCTATAGGCTACCATCATTGTATCTCATTCATTTCATTGCTTAACTTCAATTTGAAATTGAATTCTCTAAAACTCTTAATCCTAAATCAACGGATAAGAAAATCATCCAAACTCAACGAAAAGAGCATGAATGTCGTAGTGCATAGACATGTTGCAATCACCTATTTCACTAGCAGCTCTCCTTCTGTAGTAAATTTTCTAATTAAATTATATGTTTTTTTCCTTCAATTTTTGTCTTGAATTCTATGTTAATCAATCGATATATTTGTTGAGATAAATTTTAGTTGGTATTCGATTATGAATTCCTGTTAGGTTTTGATTAGAATTTGAGTTGATTGTAATTTTTATGAGCCTGTTTTAGTTTAAGGATGGAGTATTAGTAGTCAATGATAATTTATAGAGGTTGATTTAGGAAGGGAGTTGAATGGAATACAATGTTGTAAAAAACTTAATATGGTATTAGAAAGTAGGTAATTTATTAATATGTACTAAAAAGTTAATGGTGTTAGGAAGAGAAATTATGGGTGCTTTTAGCGACACACTTATTTTATGCTATTCATTTTTCTCTCATAACAATATGTTCTCCTCTCCTCCATCTTCTATGACTAAACCCTCATAGAGACTATAGTTCTTTAAACTCCAAAACAAAAATTCAAAACAAAACAAAATAAAAAGGTTTCTCTCTCTCGATTGTTGCAAGATCTAGATGGCGATTCAATGAATTTAGGAACTAATTCTCCATTCAAGGTGTTTCTCTTGGCTACATTAAAAAAGTAATTTTCTATTTTATTTATATATATATTATCATGTCTATATGCTTTTAATCATCTAACTCTTCTACCTGTTTTACATGTATGAATTTTGGATTATGAGTTCGATATCAAATTTCTCCTTTTTAGATCAATGGTATTATCATCATGTTGATTTGTTTTAACATCTCATTTTCTTCTATCTGTTACTCATTTGTTATCAATTGCATAGTTATGGATTCATTATTACTTTTGTATGTTTATTCATAGTGTGTATATAACTTTAATATATATATATATATATATATATATCTCAATATCACAAATGTATGTATGCCTAAATCATCTAATTTTTTATTTCGAAAATCATTGTTTGAATAAAAGTTTATAACAATTTTGTTAATGGATTTAATTTCATGTTATAAATATTAAGAGTTGAATAAAATTATTATAAGTTGTTATGAATCAATTTTGATTATTGTTTACATGAAAACAACATATAATTTTTTTTGAAAAGCAATCTTTGAATCTTTTGATTTGTTTCTTACATTAACAATTGGAACTATGTTAAGTTATTTTGTTTAAATTATGAATTTCAAATTACAAATTAACAAACATAACATTGGTTTAATTTGTGTATATATGAATGGGAGCGTGCACACACACATGTATGTATGTATTTATGTATGTATGTATTGATGTATGCATGTGTATGTATATACGTCTGTTACGGAGTAATCCCATCATATAAATACGTACACATTAAGCATGTACACTACTTATTTGTTGCACTTATACAGTGAAGTATATTTGGATATACTTACAATTCTATGCTATTCAAATATTGTTGATGAATCATACTTAATACATCATTTAATTCAACTAAAAAGAGAGAAATGGAAGGTTTCTCTATCCAAATAATGGAAAATCTTCCATCATTTAATTGCATTAACTCTAAAGAGACAGATGAATGGTGTCCTCTATATTAATTAATAATTAGCACACATATGGGTGTATTTGATATACTCATGAATTTAAATTCAAACACCATTTTAAATAATTTAAATAAAATAAAATTTTATTTAAAACTTTATTAGATTAGATCTAATAACCTTTGAACTTCATAGATTGAAAAGATCCAAAATATGAAGAAGAAAAATTAAAATGTACCTATTTCATTTGCTTCAGACTGGTCTGATTCTTACATTGGTATCAAAACCAAATATTTTATGTCGTCTAAATTAGTCATGTTAAGACCAACTAATTAAGCGTATCATTTAGTAGGGTGTCTAGAAATGTGGTGTCCGGGTTGGATTTGGATAATCAAGTACCCTGCCCTACCTGACTACCGACCTAGCCCGAAAGGTGATGTGAGTCCAAAAGTTATCGCTAATGGAAACAGACCATTTGAATTTGAGCTTGGGGATAATTTTCAATATCTATTTAGAAATTTAAAAAAATTGGTTTAAACTGTTTAAAATAAGAAACATATTACAAATATTGTAATGTGTTTTTCAAAATTGATTAGAAAAAATATATTAAATTTCAAAAATTAATCATTTATTAATTAGATTAACAAAACGAATTAAATAGTTAATTAATTAAATCATATATAACATATATAATGATATGTGTTCCATTATCTTGATTTATTTAAGGTACTGCAAGTATATATGAGAATTTTGAAATAAAAATAACTAATTGAAATTATTTAAATTTAAATAAATGCTAACGTTAATTGATAGATGATATAACATATATAAACTTATACATGCATAGATATAAGTGTTATTGAAACGACCCTGACTCGACCTTCGAAAATCGGCACCGAATACGACACTCGTATTCAAATGCCGCAGATCCAAACGTCGAACCTGGTTCGCCGGAGCTTATAACACAATAAGTACAACACAGCGGAAAAAATATGCAAGATACATTTGATATACAACATATTATACAATGTTTGATACAACAGAATACAATAGAATGATACAATGGATAACAATACTATCAGAGGTACAAGAAAATAGCAGCGGAAAGATAGTGTCTTCAATGCCAAACTCCAAGAACTCCATCTTCAATCCAAAGCTAGCTCGAATCCTCATCACATTCACTAAGAGAGCAAGACTGGTGTGATGCTGAAGTGTAGCAAATGCGATCCACAAATCCAAAGAGCTTCGAAGGCTAACGAATCTATACCTATTACAGGATTATCTGAAAACCCAACTCTAGACTGCCCGTGTGGAAAATAGTGGGCACCCAGAGTTTAGGAAAGGAACAATAAACTCCAAATCAGTCATGGGACTGGTGTGAGCAAACAAAACAGTTTCATATTTTAAAACAAACAACAAAGCTTTTAAAGTTTAAATCCGCAATGCTTTTTAGAAAATGAAACTACCATAAGGCCTCCCGCCACACACACAATGCAAACGCAGAATTGGAGGAGATTTCTCTTTATGATAGTCAAATATGCTTGATACGAGAAAAAAAATTCTTTGATATTATTACTATAAGTGCACAGTGTGGAAAAACCATTTCGAAAGTATAATATTAATCCTAGCCAGCATAGACATTTCGAACTATGCCTACTATAGCTACCATCCAAACAGTGGGGCGCCACCATAAGTAGATGGCAGGTAATACAACTAAAACCGTACAAGGCGCGTATTGGATGAATGGATTTCCAACAAATGGTCAGGCTAAGGAACTTCCTATTGCCACATGGGAACGCCTCTGGCGGGACGCCCCGAGAACCTACCCGGATCTCTGCTAAACAATGCCGGCTACCCCCTTCCCGGGGAATAAAACCTGAGATATGCCACCTCCGGTCCTTTGGGCCCTTTATCCGAGGGCCCTTTAACAACAACATCACACGGTAATAAATATAGTGCGTCCACATGAGTAAGTATCTGGGATCCATACCATGATACCACCCTTTTCCAGAAGGAATGGTCATACCCTAGGGGAGCTACCCCTGAAACCTTGCCGCATCTTTCCTGTTTCGACCATTTCCGGTTTGTGAGGCTCGATGAGGTCTCGACCACAAAGCTACGCTTTTTCACAAAGCCATGCTTTGATCAACAAATGATCATCAATCACACAACAGCACTTAGCATGCCACACTACCAAATTGGGAGTATATTGCTAATAACCTTCAACTACATAACCTCTGAGCTCGTACGTCTCAGAGAAGGGTGTTAAGCTAAGAGAATAAATTCTCCGCCACCAACAGATGTATATTTGAAAGAAATCGGCTTTACATCTCAAAGTGTAGTGTTAGACACACAACCATACAAGTCTGTTCCGGGCTCGAACAGAACCGAAGGCACTTCCGAAGAAGCCCTTGCAAATCCGGGTATTCACAATCCCGATCGGACTTCCCATCACTTAGGAAATCTCTATACCGTAGCTACTCAGTGCAGAGACAATCGATAGGTCGTCCTATCATTCTTGCAACTACCCGGTCTTCGCCACCGGTCTTCACATGCTATCCATAACGACGTATCATTATTCGGAATGGGTTATATGACACAAGGTCCTCTCCCGGCTAAACCGAATAACGAGCGTAATATTTAAAAACATATGGATATAGGATTTTCAGTTAAGTCACAACTTATTATTCAAAACTTTTATTTAAATGGTTTAAACTAAATTACCATTTCAAATCTTTAAACAAAAGATTTATTTCACAAAGTTTAACCGGTTTCACAAAGATCCATTTACGGTTTCCAAAACAATATCCATTTTAATTGGATTAATTCATTTAATCTTTAAATCCAAGATTTTACTCATAGCTTCTGTTATCCCGCTTTTTGGCAAAGCCGTGATACCAAAAGATTGGCCAAAAACAAAGGGCAGTTCGTCTCAGAGATTGGTTGCACTTCTCTTCGCTATGGATATCGATGAATTTTGTCCGAGCCCGGATCGGGCCGCAATTGATAGGGCATGACAAGAAAGACCATAGAAGCCAGCATTTCAAATTTCAAGTCAATCCGAGGTCGTACGCTCAAGTTATGATGGATTCAAGTTGAGAAGGTGCACATTGCTCGGTTCGAACCCATCATGTTCGAACCCATCATATTCGAACCCATCATGTTCGAACCCATCATATTCGAACCCATCGTGTTCGAAACCATCGTGTTCGAAACCATATATTTCGAACCCATCATATTCGAACCCATAGGAAGAGGCGACATTCGAATCCATCACAAATTCGAGTCCATCACAACCTTCGACTCCATCAGAAGCTTCGAATCCATCAGAAGGTTCGAATCCATCCAAGCTTCGAATCCAACAGAAGCTCCGAATCCATCACTAAGCTTCGAATCCGTCAGAAGCCTCGAATCCATCCAAGCTTCGACTCCATCAGCCATCGGTTTCGAATCCATCCACATCGCATACAAAAGCATGGATTCGAACCATATGGAGTCGAACTATGGATTCGAATGAATCAGTGGAGTCGAAGCAACCAGCATGACGAACACCCAATTTCGAACCGATCATAACTCCAAATCTACTGATCCAAATCCCATGAAATTTTTACAGAAGTTTGTCTACATGACGAAGAACGTCCACGCCAAGTTTCATCGCAATTGGACGATTTTTTGATCGATTCGAAGTTCACTTCGAATCGATCCCAAACTGGGCACGCACTTCAAGAACTCGGGCCTGTGGGTCCCCCGTCACGTGCCAAGCAGTCTCTCCATGATTTAGGCGGGATTTTGGCCTTCCACACCTATAAATAGAGCCCCGTGGTCATTCAGAAGGGGGGTCGGAGAATTTGGGGAAGAAGAACAAGTCTAAACGCTGCCAGGATCACTCCATGCTGTCTCAATTGCTGTCAATTTAGAGTCTAAGTCCATTTCCCGCTGTAATTTGCTGAAAAGCACTTGTAATCTTCAAGTATTAAGAAATAAAGTGAAAAAACTTCATAGTGGACGTAGGCGCATAGCCGAACCACTCTAAATCCTTGTCTTCTGCGCAATTCATTTTTCTGTGATTTGGAGTTTTTGTTAGATAGTCCCTATTTCTAATTCAAGTCCTTTACTTACCATCTCTTCAAAAACTTCCGAAGGGTGTTTGCCCATTTTTGGTGCAAACATTTTGGTGCTTTCACTGAGAAAGAAAAAGAACCAGTTCTTTCTCCCGCTCCGTGGATCTATCTTCGATACCGGATTGCACAAATCTAAGAGGGAGATCCAGACTTCAAATTCAGATTCCACCCATTCTTTTCAGGTTTGCTCAAAATCTAGGATAGGAATCTAACCTACAAGATGGTTAGTACGAGAACCACTTCCAACATTGGTAACCAAGAAGGTCAGGATAGGCAGAATCCCGCACAGCTACAGTCAGCCAATCAGGATGCCGTTGGGCAAGCGGATCAGTCGGGTCCGGTTACAAGACAGGAGTTCCAAACATTACTGCAGGAATTAACTAAAAGCCGACAACAGCTAACTGAGCAGCTACGTATCAATGCTGAATTAGCTAACCAGCTAAACCATCAAGGGCGAAGGAGATCAAAGAGGGACCACGCTCCGCATTCTTCCGCGGAAAGCTCTGCCTCATCCGACTATAACGGCAGATCTACGCGCCCCAGGCTAGACGGAAATCATGCGCATGCTTCTGGCCTCCGGCAGACATTGACTGTAGGGCAAATAAGAGTTGGCCCCTCCGCCAGTTTTCATACGGGACCCTCCTCTCGAGGAGGCACTGTGCCACAGCACACCGCAGATAACCAAGCCACCGCAGTTGGCACAGGAGTCGACACCCGAAATCACTCCAGTCCAAACTTCCACCCACAGGAACGTGTCCCAGGACCGAATATCCCGGAAGATGTCGAGCCAAGGAGGCGAGATTCGGATCGTCGACAGCGCCCGATCCCACCTCGCACTGTGGAGCCCGACCACACTTTGGCTCGACACCCTTCAAATACAGCAACACCTGAACTCTCAGCTATGGTCCGCCAAATGGTTCGCGAAAGTCAAGGTTTGACGAATGACGATTGGGGGATCTCTCGAAGTCACACCCCGTTCACCGATGACATATTATATGCTGAGCCTCCCCGGCGATTCAGAATGCCGGCTTTGCCCATGTATGAAGGAAACTCCGACCCTAGCCAGCATATTCTAAAGTACGAGTGGTCAATGACTGCTGCAAGAGCTGATGATGCAGTAAAGTGCCGTAGTTTTCCTATTTCCTTGGGGGGGATTGCGACAATGTGGTTTACACGATTACCACCACGGTCTATCTCCTCGTTTGACCAGTTGGCGACCAAGTTTATCGAACAGTTCCGTATGCACATCGCCAGGCCTAAAGACGTAAACACTTTATCTAGCGTCACTCAAGTTCCCGGGGAAACACTCAGGCGATACCTGGAAAGATTCAACGCCGCCTGCGCAGAAATCACTAACCCCAATGATAATTCGATCTTGATGGCTCTTACTAAGGGGATTGACCCCGACTCTGATTCTGGAAACTGGCTAGCTGGAAAACCTCCCGCGTCGTTGGATCGTTTCTATTCCAAAGCCGCCCAATTCCTAAGGCGTGAGGATGCGAAACAATCTAGGAAGCAGGACGACGCAAGGCCCAACAAGGAGGGGGTTCAAAGCAATGTGGCGGTTAAACAGTCAGGAGAGGGCTCAGGAAGGGTGCAGTTGAATATTCAGAACAAGCAAACCCAGCCAAGGAATGGCGATAATAGGAATAAGAAGCAGGATCAGAACCGTGGCCCCCGACGTAGGGCGCAAATGTTTGAAAACTATACACCACTGAATACGACATTGGAAAACGTATATCTACAAACCTGTAATGCAATGCAATATAAGAAGCCGACTCCGAAATTATCATCGGAGAAACAGATTCAAACGGGGAAGTTTTGTAGATTTCATGAAAGCTATGGACACAACACCAATGACTGCAGGCATCTGCAAGACCTTATTGAAAAACTGATCAGAGAGAGGAAGTTGGATCAATTTGTGCGAGCACCACAAACCGGCGGTGTGGGCCCGTCAAACCAAAATCGTGCGCAGAACCAAGAAAAACAGGAAGAGCCCGCCCGTACAAGCGGAAGGTTGGTCATAAATACAGTCAGTGGTGGCCCTCATCCAGCGGATCAAAGTTGGAGGGAAATGGAATCATACACCAATTCGATCAGGCACGTAAGTTTTGAAAGCTGTAGTACACTTGATGAAGGGACTCCGGCTAAACAACAAAAGACGATGACGGATGATATCATCTTTAGAAACCGAGATGCTGACAAAGTCGAAGCCCCGACCATAGACCCACTGGTCATATCCGCACAGGTTGGTCCTGCTTGGATGAAGAGGATCCTGGTGGACAGTGGAAGCTCAGTAAACATCTTGTTTAAAGGGGCATATGATCAGATGAAGATGGAAGCTAAAGATCTAAAGTCTTGTCAATATAGGATCCACGGCTTCGATGGAAGTGCTAATATACCCACCGGGATGGTGGAATTGCCAGTAGAATTGGGAAACGGAGAACGTCGTAGAGTCCGAATGTTACAGTTTGTTGTCCTGGATATCCATTCACCCTATAATGCCTTTCTGGGCCGACCAGCCCTTGCAGAATTTAGGGCAGCAATTGCCCCGTGGTGTCTGACTCTAAAGTTCCCTACTGACCACGGGATTGGGGTCGTTCAAGGGGACCAGGCTGCCGGGAGAGCCTGTTATGTTGCTGAACTACGAAAAGCGCAAAGGAAGGAGAAGGGAAAGGGCGTGGGGGAATCTCTCCGCGTCCTCTTTGCCGACGATTGACAATTAGCGCCTGGGCCTCGGCCCGGGCACCACGACCAATTCCAGAAGGATCTTGACCCTCGAGACACTGAAGATAATGATGAATCCAAAGAAAATCAAGCTTCTCCAGCCGAGCTGACGATCGATGTTCCAATTGATGACAATAACGATTCGAAAATATTGAAAATTGGGTCTCAGCTAAACCTACAAGCACAACAGGAATTGGTCGAATTTCTCCAAGGGAATCTAGACGTATTCGCCTGGACGCACTCCGATATGTGTGGAATCTCGTCGGACATCGCGAGCCACACCTTAAATATTGACCCGCGATACATCCCGGTCAAGCAAAAGAGACGCGGTATGGATCCAGAGAGATCTGCCGCCCTCAAAGAAGAAGTCGATAAGTTAAAGACGAATGGGTTTATCCGAGATGCTTTATACCCGGAATGGGTATCCAATCCTGTACTTGTCCGCAAAACAAATGGAAAATGGAGAACGTGCGTCGACTACTCTGACTTAAATAAGGCTTGTCCAAAAGACAGTTTCCCACTTCCTCGAATCGATCAACTTGTGGATTCGACGGCCGGACACGAATTATTGTCTTTCATGGATGCTTACTCCGGGTACAATCAGATACCCATGCATGTGCCCGATCAAGAACATACAAGCTTCGTAATTGACCTAGGACTATACTGCTACATGGTCATGCCTTTTGGCTTAAAGAATGCCGGAGCAACTTACCAACGCTTAGTCAACCGGATGTTTGCCGATCAGATCGGGAAAACCATGGAGGTTTATGTGGATGACATGTTGGTAAAATCACGATACTCCATTGATCATGTCAAGGACTTGGAGTCAATGTTCGATGTCCTCCGGAGATATGGGATGAAGCTAAATCCATTAAAATGTCATTTTGGGGTTGCTTCCGGAAAGTTCCTTGGATTCATCGTCAACGCCCGGGGAATAGAGGCCAACCCCGAAAAGATCTGGGCAATCAGGAATCTTCAAACCCCGAGGACCATAAAACAGGTTCAGAGTCTCAACGGAAAGGTTGCAGCGCTGAGCAGGTTCATCTCGAAATCAACAGATAAATGCATACCCTTTTTCGATCTGATCCGAAAAGGGAAACGAAACTTCGAATGGACTACGGAATGTGAGGGCGCGTTTCGATCGCTAATCCAGCATCTTTCCACACCACCGATTCTTTCAAAACCTGTTGATCACGAGCAATTATACCTTTATCTGGCTGTATCTGAAAACGCTGTTAGTGCTGCATTGGTTCGTGAGGAAGACCGAATACAAAAACCAGTCTATTACGTCAGTAAACGATTAACCGGGGCCGAGAAAAATTATCCAAGGCTAGAAAAGTTGGCATACTGCCTAGTCATCGCCTCGAGGAAGCTCCGTCCATATTTTCAGGCTCACCCTATCATTGTATACACCGACCAACCGTTACGACAGGTCCTCACACGACCTGAAACGTCTGGCAGGTTACTAAAGTGGAACATTGAGCTGAGTCAATTCGACATCGCATATGTTCCAAGGAGAGCCATACACGGTCAAGTCTTGGCAGATTTCATTGCCGAATTCACTGTTCCTGAAGACTTACCCGAAACTAGTGACTCCCCCGAAGATATATGGAAACTATACACTGATGGCGCATCCAACGATCGATGCTCAGGCGCAGGGATTGTGCTTGAGACCCCCGAGGGCCGATCCATCTGCTACGCCTTAAAGTTTGATTTTCGGGCAACCAACAACGAAGCTGAATACGAAGCCTTGCTCACCGGGTTGAAGTTGGCCCGACACCTAAAAATTATCGCTGTGGAAATCTACTGCGATTCCCAGTTGGTGGTATGTCAAGTTCGGGGTGAATATCAGGCCAAGGATAGAAGGCTAGCCGCTTATCTAGCCCGGGTCCGAGCAATACTGGATCAGTTTGATTATTATACCATTTTCTACATACCCCGAGAGCACAATCAGAAAGCCGATTCATTGGCAAAGCTGGCAAGTACAGGCGAAACTCAACACTTGGGACTCGTCCCTGTCGAGACATTATCCTCTCCGAGCATTGATCGAACGGAAAATGAATTCACATTAGAAGCTACATCCGAGAAGGAATCATGGATGACTCCCTACCAAGATTATATTAAGCATGGCACACTGCCCGAACGACGAAGCGAAAGAAGACAGATTCTTCGAAAGGTGTCACGATTTGTCATTCAAGACGGAGTTATGTATCGAAGAGGTTACTCTGTTCCTCTTCTCCGGTGTATCGCGCATAACGAAATCAGGCGAGTGTTGCGTGAGGTGCACGAAGGAGAATGTGGCGATCACACTGGGGGGCAAGCGCTTGCCAAGAAAATACTTCGAAACGGATATTACTGGCCTACCGTTAACCGCGATGCTATGGATTATGCCAAGAGGTGTGATAAATGCCAGAGACACGCTCGGATCCCTAGAGCCCCGCCTTCTGAAATAACCCAAATGGTCAGCCCGTGGCCATTTGCAATGTGGGGGATGGATATAATCGGTGCATTGCCTTTAGCTAAAGGGGGTGCAAAGTACGCCATAGTTGCGGTTGATTACTTCACCAAATGGGCTGAGGCTGAGCCCCTTGCAACAATAACAACAAAAAAGGTGATCAACTTCGTGGTGCGCAACATCATCTGCCGGTTTGGTCTCCCGCATACTATTATCACCGATAATGGAGCCCAATTCGACAGTACTGAATTCAGGGATTTCTGTCTGCGATTTCACATCCATAAGAGATTCTCAGCAGTAGCGCACCCACAAGCAAACGGTCAGGTCGAGGCCGTCAATAAGGTTATCAAGTCTATATTGAAGAAAAGATTGGAGAAAGCCGGGGGCAAATGGGTCGATGAACTACCAATGGCTCTGTGGGCATACAGAACAACTCACAAAACTGCGACCGGACACACCCCTTTTTCTCTATCCTATGGCTCCGAAGCAGTTATCCCGGTCGAAATGGAAGTTCACTCTCACCGTGTGACATACTACGACCCGAAAACGAATGCTATATTACTTGCTGAATCCCTAGATCTGCTTGATGAGAAACGTGAAGAAGCCGACGTGAGGGCAGCTGCATGTCGAAGTCGAGTCGCTCGAATATACAACGCCAAGGTCCGCCCACGGACTTTTGAATCCAGCGACCTGGTACTCAAAAGAGTTTACCCGGTCCCTTCGCACATGAACCCAAATTGGGAAGGGCCGTATATGATTTCACAAAAACTAAGAGATGGCACGTTCAAGTTATCGACCGTTGATGGTCTCACTTTACCAAGAGCCTGGAATAGCGGAAGCCTCCGTCCCTACTACACCTGACAGGCTTTATTTGTCTTTCTATCAATTTCTTCCTTAGCATTTTGTTTTTCGCATTTTGAAATTTGAACTTGTAATAAGGCAACTGATGTTGTCATGCTTCTTTTGTTTCAGCAATAAAACGCCATCTCTTCGAGCCAAAAGTTGTGATTCACTGAAAATAGCACATAATATCACATTGCACAAAGAGCTAAATTCCATCACACGGTGGGATTTATCTAAATAGGGAGTAACTGTGATACGACCAGTGACTTACTAAATAAGACCCGAGCTCGGGGGCAAAACACAATACCAGCATTCACAGGGATTGATACACGACAATCCTTTTACTAACTCCAATTTCCCAGAGTGTGAATTGGAGTATAAAGTATCCAATAAGTCGTTCCCAGAGTGCGAACAGACTCCAACTTCCCAGAGTGTGAATTGGAGTATAAAACGTCCAATAAGTCGTTCCCAGAGCGCGAACGGACTCCAACTTCCCAGAGTGTGAATTGGAGTATAAAACGTCCAATAAGTCGTTCCCAGAGCGCGAACGGACTCCAACTTCCCAGAGTGTGAATTGGAGTATAAAACGTCCAATAAGTCGTTCCCAGAGCGCGAACGGACTCCAACTTCCCAGAGTACGAATTGGAGTATAAACATTTAATCCAGATCCCCGAAGCACGAATCAAAGTACAAGTAACAATTCGAAGTTCCCGAAATACGGGCCGAGATATCAATATCAACTCCCAATTCCCATAGCGTGGAATGGAGTGTAAACATCGATAACCCTCAGATTCCTGGAATGCAAGACAGATTATCAATCTCAAATTGTCATGAATCCCCAGAAGGGGGGGAGGCATGTGTTCAGGGCTTGCAATAAACGCAATCAGCCACCAGAATATGAATATTACTCCCCACAACTAAGGGGCAAAAAGCTGGGTGCTAATCGCTGGCTTAAGTGATAATATACTCAGAAT
The DNA here is from genome assembly GCA_030765085.1 of Allium cepa. Lineage (NCBI taxonomy): Eukaryota > Viridiplantae > Streptophyta > Magnoliopsida > Asparagales > Amaryllidaceae > Allium > Allium cepa. Next base: position 290,485,129 of record CM060941.1, on the reverse strand, counting down.
CTGACTCATTCATTAAATCACGACACGAAGCTATATAAATACCAAGCGGATACAACACAAATACTGCAAGGCATTCAGATAAGAAGAAAAGTGTAACTTCCCATTTCATCAACCAACAAAAACAAGTTTGATTACATGGCAAGTAAAGATGTTTCAATTAAGTGGAGGCCGCATCCATACATACACATGGCCCAAGAAAGAACAAAAGAAAAGGCAAAAGAATTGTTATCTGTAAATCTCACGACAAAGCGAGGGGCTCACTCTTTCTTCCTCCGGTGCTTCTTCCTCGGAGTTGAGCCGCTAGACCCACTGCCTGGCTTCATACGAGACTTTTTGCCTTTCTTTGGAACATCCTCCGGTTCCGGCATGATATCAACATCTTCCTCAGAACTGGAAGGGATGGAGATCCTTTTATAAGGACGAGCCAGGGCGCGGGAGTAGTAACGGATACTTGTTCAGCAACACTCGAGACGGTTACTGTGCCACCAGGAGAAATCATCATTAGAGAAGATAAGCTTGAAGGAACGGCGTCACCATCGGGGCCAACTGTCACTGTCTTGGCCATCTCGGCACTTATCTCTGCTAAAATCTCCTCCTCTCGAGACAGTTGAGGTGCGCTAGGTACGCCGGTGGTCGTCACGATCGAACCAGAAACAGAAGCAGCTCCGCTCGTCACAAAAGAGAGGTCGGGCATGGGGTCAAGAGGATGACCAAATAGCTCTTCAAACATTTGAACATCGAATGATATTGAGCCTCCTTCTCCCGTATCACCAACCATGGCGGCAGTTGAAATCGCCTCGGTGACAATAACTCCACGTGTAGGATGTAAAGCCGAAAGGACAGGGAGCACGGGTGCGACACTCTCGGTCACTAAACAACCAAAATTAGAGCTATCAGACCAAGAAATTCCCTCGAAAATCAATGTTTTAAGACGTAAAGGGAAATACCTACTTTACCTTGCCTTGGAGCTTGAACAAGCTCGGGGACGAGCGTCTTGCCCGAGGACAGTTCCGGTTGGTCCGGATTGTAGGCGGGAATAACTTGTGAATCAACCACGGCAGCAGCTTCGGGTGAAGTCGAAACAGGGACTTCAGTATTCTCGCTATGGTGCACGATACCCGAACCTTCGCCAACCTCCGTTCGATGGACGACAAGTCTTTCTTTTTCAACAGAAATGATTGCTTCATGAAGGGTCCTCCTCTCATCCTCGCTGAGCAGACGTGACTCGAGCTCAAACTCATCTAATACCGAATCCGGACAAGACATCCTCTTGTTTTCCACTAATTTCTTCCAAGCATTGTAGAGAGGCATCGAGTAATCCCCTAGCCAGGAGAGATTTCTATGCTCCAATACATTGGCATTATATGTGTCCAAAAGATCGTCAAATTCGGCCTCCATTTTGAACCTCTCTGCTTGGACTCTATCCTCCAACTCCGATTCAACCTCCTTAACCCTTGCAATTGCCACATCGCGCTCGGCCCGAAAAGATACAGCCTGCTCACACGCCTCTTGCGCAGCCACGTTCGCGTCGTCTTTTTCTTTATTCATGTCAGCAAACCTAGCCTTTAGCTCCTCTAGTTCCTTCACTGCCGCATCCCGCTCAGATTCAACGTTCTTGTATCGATGACCTAAGTCTTCAACTAAAGTACAATGTGCCTGTTGCATTTTCGCCATTTCAGCTAATGTCTCATCAACCTTCTGTAACGACTCGACCTCGGCCTTGCGGGAAGATTCCGCCTCAGATTGGAGTATGTCGACGATGCGACTCTTTTGAGCCAAGTCGGCCTCTAGCTTCTCAATGATTTGGGCCCGGTCGAAGGCAGCTTTGGAAGCCTTAACAGCCGCTTTGTACCATTCTTTGTACTGAGCAAAAAAGTCACGGGTATAGTTGAGCACCGAAGTCGCGGCATCATCGGGAATTCTTTTAAGATTGGGAGGAAAAATACAAGCATCAAAGCAAATCTCTGGAAAATCTTTCCTCAGTTGTGCAAGCCTGATGGCCCCTTCGCCAGAAGACTCAACAAGGGTCTCCTCCCCAGACATAGACGTTGCGACCCCGGTTCGAGAATGATGTGGCTCAGGCCTCGAAACCTGCGAAGATGACTGATGTCGCAGAGGCTCGGATGCCTGGACATGACTTCGGGATTGCGGAGGAGATCGAGATAGGGAGCGATGCCTACGATCTCTGTCTGATCGTTCCTGGCTGGAGTTACCACGGCGATGATCCTTTGCATAATACACCTGGCCATATTGCCTCCGGTCACGATCACGATCGGGGCCTCCACGACGAGATTCATAATAGGTTGAGGGGTGATGCACTCTCCGGAGTTTGTCCAATGTAGTCTGACGACCAGCCATGTTACCTGGAAAAGAGATACGGTTCAGTTAAGTTCCAGGAAAAATCAATAAGGCGAGTGAAGCAGTCATGTAGTGTCATGAGAGTGTATGCAAATGTGCAAAGCCCCCGACCAACCAGAGGTTTCGACTGCACTAATGGGTAAAAGCCCGCTTATGTCTAACGCTTCCCGGAGCTCAACCAGCCCGGACTTGTGATAAAGAGAAACGCACTCCGGTATGGGAACGTCATCCAGCCCTGTGAAAATGTTTCCTGATTGACAAAGAGCGGAGTCAGAAGAAATAATTCCAGAAGTCAAGCGAGACACGATTACGGACTTCCGTCTCGCAAATTTAGGAACAACGGCCTTGCCTTTCCCTTTTTTTCCTGCTTGGGGAAAATCAGCCGCTAGCCCGGTGTCAGTAGGCGTCTTCTCATCATCGCCCATTCCTCTTATCGCTACACCGGTCCTCTTCTTTGCCTTCGGAGCCGATTTCACAAACCCTTCAACGACAATACTCTGGTTCGTCTCAATTAAGCCCAGCGTCCTTAAGTTATCATCGGTTAAGACCAAGTCAATGTGCCGCAGGTCACTCGGAACCTCTTGTAGACTTCGGATGATGTTTCTGTATCGACCACCGTCTGGCCTTGATATGATAGCTGCAAAAAAAAAAAAAAAAAAAAAAAAAACCTGATGTCAGTTCAAGTGGTGACAATGACCATTAAAGAAGGCTAACACGATTTACGATACTTACGTCTGGACAGCCATCGCCTAGCGAATCCTGGGGGGCATCGGACAAAGAACCATTCATTCTTAAAGTAACTGAGTCTGGTCCAAGCTCCCGGCACAATCTGGCAATTTCTAACTGCCTCCAGAAAGGTGAACGATGGACTATCACCCCTGCTCTTGAAGTTGAATATATGTCTAATTTCAGCTGGCCTAGGCGGACGAAAAAGGCGGTCCATGAATAAGATGAAAACACTGTTCAGTAACGCGTGTCCGTTAGGGTGAAGTTGTGCGGGAGCGATTCCAATGAACGATAGCATCTCCCTGATATATTGGTTAAACGGGGGGAGAGTTCCAGCCGCACAAGCGTGGCGATAAAAAGCAGTATAGCCCTCGGGTGGATTGTGAGGCCTATCATCAACTCCCGGTAGCAAAACATCATCCGGGGATAAGCTATGCTTCGAACATATCCGACCCAATAATGCTCCAGAAATATTAGATCGGACGGAATCTATGGGATCCTCGATAAATAAGGCCTCCGGCAATTCGTCCGGAGCAGGATCTATTACTTCAGGAATGATCTCTGGAATTTCTAGCATCAGAGGAGGCAAGCTTTGTAACTCTTGTTGTTCAGAACCCGAAGACTCCATAACTAACTAACTCACGAAAAAGCAGCGTTAAAAACGAAGAAAGCCCGTATATTCCCCTGTGTGAAGCATATGGATATGTCGTGCAATGCGAATACATAACTAAAACAAATTTTACAAGAGTAAAACGCGGTATCTGAACGACTAGGCTTTTGAATCAGAGAACGAAAACGACCGTCATCACTGACCGTCGCTTTCGCGTCCTTCGGATACTGCTGGCCAATTCAAGTGTGGATTCGTTTAAGTCACGGTGCCATCGACGAGCTCAAAAATACGGGTCAGGTCAACTTTGATCATGCGAAGGACGAAGCTCGTCGGAATCAGATATGCTAAAAATTTAGTGAGTTCGTTAAAAGTTCGATTTAAAAATGGTCATAGTTCAGAAGCAAGAACGTTCGAATCGATCAACATGATTCGACACGAGTCAGATCGGTGAACCTCGAATCAGCGCAGCTCGAACCCATGGAGCCCCACCTGACTTCGAATCCATCAAAGTCGGGCTCCTTCGAATCCATCAAGGGCGGTTCGAACCCATGGAGCCCCACCTGACTTCGAATCCATCAAAGTCGGGCTCCTTTGAATCCATCAAGGGCGGTTCGAATCCACGAAGTCCCACCTAGCTTCGAATCCATCGGAGTTGAACTCCTTCGAATCGATGAACGTGTCATTGCTTCGAATCGATCAGTAGTGAGCTCCTTCGAATCGATCAGAATGCCACTGTTTCGAATCCATCACAGCACGCCTTTTTTGTTGTGTTCTCCTGCGGTCATCGGTTCGAAGCTACCCATTCGAAACCAACTCAAAGCGCGCACCCCTGATCGATACGGCTCAAAGGTTTGCATTCCTCAGTTCCATGGAGTCGGCCTACTTCGTTCAAACCTCGTCACTCTCCAAAAATTTCCAGAAGGAGGGGTTGAATCAATGCCAAAAAAGATTAATCTATCATTCTCAAAACCGAATCGACCCCTTGATTACCTGATTTAGTTTGATCACAAATGGAAGCTAGAAGGAATTTGGTCGATTCGTGAAAAAGCACGTTTGATTTGGCTCTGGGAAATCGATTCAGAGAAGCAGCTAAAGCAATGGTAAAAGGTAAAAAGTGAAAATGAAGTCAACCTCATATATTTATACGGATTCCAAGAGGGATTAGTGTCACTTCAACTCCCATCGATTCGAACGACCACTTTCGAATCCATCCCAGTTTCGAATCCATCGGAGTCTTCGAACCCATCACTGATTCGAATCCATCCAAGTTTCGAATCCATCAAGGGCTTCGAGTCCATCAGGGTCCTCGAATCCATCATTGATTCGAATCCATCTAAGCTTCGAATCCATCGGGAGTTTCGAATCCTTCTAAGCTTCGAACCCATCAAAAACCACTAATTAGCAACACTTTGGCTTGAATCTAAAATCGATTCAGGAGAAAACCGGGACGGAGTTCGGCAGCAAACAAAGACCGACATGACTCATGGACACACGACGTTAATAAGGGCGGAGCTAATGTATGTGCACACATAACGAACTAACGTTCGATTTTGAACATTCACAGGGATCAAATATTCACCCTGTTATAGCAACGACAGCCAACGATTAAGCACAGTCGCACAGTAATCAATCATATCAAGGCAAGGTTACGGCAATACGGTATATGAGTCTCAACAAAAAGAGGGCAATGATTTTTCAGAAAGAAATGGCAGCTATTCAAAGCACGTCATGTTCCCACAAGACGTACTTTGGGGGGCAAAATGTTATCCCGCTTTTTGGCAAAGCCGTGATACCAAAAGATTGGCCAAAAACAAAGGGCAGTTCGTCTCAGAGATTGGTTGCACTTCTCTTCGCTATGGATATCGATGAATTTTGTCCGAGCCCGGATCGGGCCGCAATTGATAGGGCATGACAAGAAAGACCATAGAAGCCAGCATTTCAAATTTCAAGTCAATCCGAGGTCGTACGCTCAAGTTATGATGGATTCAAGTTGAGAAGGTGCACATTGCTCAGTTCGAACCCATCATGTTCGAACCCATCATATTCGAACCCATCATGTTCGAACCCATCATATTCGAACCCATCGTGTTCGAAACCATCGTGTTCGAAACCATATATTTCGAACCCATCATATTCGAACCCATAGGAAGAGGCGACATTCGAATCCATCACAAATTCGAGTCCATCACAACCTTCGACTCCATCAGAAGCTTCGAATCCATCAGAAGCTTCGAATCCATCCAAGCTTCGAATCCAACAGAAGCTCCGAATCCATCACTAAGCTTCGAATCCGTCAGAAGCCTCGAATCCATCCAAGCTTCGACTCCATCAGCCATCGGTTTCGAATCCATCCACATCGCATACAAAAGCATGGATTCGAACCATATGGAGTCGAACTACGGATTCGAATGAATCAGTGGAGTCGAAGCAACCAGCATGACGAACACCCAATTTCGAACCGATCATAACTCCAAATCTACTGATCCAAATCCCATGAAATTTTTACAGAAGTTTGTCTACATGACGAAGAACGTCCACGCCAAGTTTCATCGCAATTGGACGATTTTTTTGATCGATTCGAAGTTCACTTCGAATCGATCCCAAACTGGGCACGCACTTCAAGAACTCGGGCATGTGGGTCCCCCGTCACGTGCCAAGCAGTCTCTCCATGATTTAGGCGGGATTTTGGCCTTCCACACCTATAAATAGAGCCCCGTGGTCATTCAGAAGGGGGGTCGGAGAATTTGGGGAAGAAGAACAAGTCTAAACGCTGCCAGGATCACTCCATGCTGTCTCAATTGCTGTCAATTTGGAGTCTAAGTCCATTTCCCGCTGTAATTTGCTGAAAAGCACTTGTAATCTTCAAGTATTAAGAAATAAAGTGAAAAAACTTCATAGTGGACGTAGGCGCATAGCCGAACCACTCTAAATCCTTGTCTTCTGCGCAATTCATTTTTCTGTGATTTGGAGTTTTTGTTAGATAGTCCCTATTTCTAATTCAAGTCCTTTACTTACCATCTCTTCAAAAACTTCCGAAGGGTGTTTGCCCATTTTTGGTGCAAACAGCTTCCAAACCCGTTTTCAATTATTCATTCACAACTTGGAAAACCATTTCAATCCAAACCTGAAATTCCTTTTATACAAATTGAAAATTCATTTCTTATGCGAAAGCTTTATCATTTGAAAACAAGCAGTTTTCATTTTGGAAAAATCCGATTTCATTTATAGAAGTTAAAATCTTTGAGTTAAATTTAATTCCCAAAACAACACTTTAAAAAATGGTTTGAAACCCATATAAGCTTCTATAACCTTTTTACATTTTAAATTCTCAAAATAGAATTTAATTTCAAACCCTGAATTCAATTTTAAATTGAATTATTAAGTTTCAAAACATTATTAAGTTATTCAAAACAACTTTTATTTTGGAAATTCTTTTCCAAAATCTTTTCACTTTAAATCCGATTCATTTCCAAAACCATTTTAGATTTAAAAATTAGATCTTAAAAATTATTTTAGAAATCTGTGACTTAACCGATCTCCACGTGCAATCCATATTTGTGTGTGTATAGTGTAGTCCAGGGGTATTACACGATAGTGCACAACATCAATCATCACAGATATATCGATAAGCGGTATAACCCATAACGCTTATCTTCATCAACACGTTCATAGATAAAGTAAATTTATCAATCACAAAGATTCACTAATATGATTCGACGTGGGTTTCGGATAACCAATTGGAATCCGACTCCTTGCCGCATCGAAGTTCAAATGCCGTTTCATGGGCAAAAGGGGTTTCACACACATATAGGAACAAACCACAAATCACAGTCCATCACAAAGCAATCACAACATCACCACAAAAATATCAATCCAGTACAGAACAATTGATGATAGTCAATCATCTCTAATTAGGGTGAATATGATTAAGTGCGTTAACCACACAATTTATTTTATAAATTTTAAATCAATGATTAATTTTTCTTAACTATGAATTGATTCCATCTTGATTTACTTTATCAATTAACTTTTCTTAATTTAATTATCTTAATTCATAAATCCTTAATTTAAAATTAATTAAATCTTAATTACTTTCATAAATTAATCACCCTTTAGTTAAATCAACTTTTAATTATAAAGTAATTACAAATTTTAATTGTTTAAAATCTTTATTTAATCATTATAAAGAATTTTTTCTTTAAGTTAAAAATTTGAATATTTGATTTACTCCTCAAGTATTTTATCAAGTTAAAAAATTTAAACAAATTTTATTTTTGAAATCTAAGTTTTAAAATACTTCATTTATCCCAGATAATTATTTAAAGAAAAACAAGTTTAAATCATGCTTCAAATTTTTTTTTGCTGATTTTAAGTTTGACCCGAGGCCTTCCCTGAGTCATACCCGAGGGAAAACACCCCAAACTTCGAGTTTTTCCTTGATTTACCCGTGTTGTCCTTCTTTTGCAAAAATTTGTTAAAAGTTTTTAAATTCGACCCAAAACCACTCGAGCTCGTCTTCGAGTTCTTCCCCTAATCCCCCGCCCACTGCTTCGAGACGTAACGAAAAGCCCAGACCACCATGCACCACTGACACACGTTCACCTGCACATCCGAACGCCGCAGTTCCGGCCCACTTCATCGCCATCGATAAGTCATCAACGCCCTACCCTGACCCCACAACTTCCCAGATCATCAACTTCGTCATCCACTCGAAAATCAAGTTCGAGTTAAAACCCCAAACCTGGAAAAATGAATGGCACCACCTATCTCACCTGGAAATTGCGTCGTATTCGGAATTCTGACCATCAGAGAGCTAGAAACTCCGGTCGACCATTCGTCAACATCCCTTCTATGATCACCAACAACCACGTAGCACTCGGTCAAACATGGACGTCAAACAAATCAAAAACACTCACACTTGACAAAACTAGGGTTACCAATTTCAAAGGCTTGCCGTATCGATTCTTGCAAATAAAAAAAAATTAAACAATTTTCCTGTAATCCTTGGTCAACAAACTACCATCAAACAAAAATTCAACACTTAATATTTGCTCGATCATCAGAAATTGATTTAAAAGCATATTTGGTTCTATTAGCAACTGCACCTTGTACACTCAGTTAGAAATCATCATACTTGTTTTAAAAATTCAATTTCGCAGTGAGGAATCAAATAATGTTACTGAAATTGAAATCTGTAGAGTTCGAATTTTTGCAAATATCAAGTGGTGGCTGCATTTAATAAATTTCCAGAAAAAGAACTACATAAACCTGTTTTGATTAATTTCTGAAATGTAATACAGGTTATAAAGCAATATTTCAACTTGTTTTCAACCCCTGTCAGAATCAAAGAGGTAGGGATTTAGATTTGTTTTGATATGTGTTAACCTGTAAACCAATTATTACTGTGTTTTTCTTTTCCCTTTTTTTTCTTTTTTTTTCTTGTTTCCAGTAAAAACTACAACTTGTTTTGATTTGTTTATGGTGCAAGTTTAAACAAAGACTCCAACTTGTTACAAACCAGTTTCAAAAGAAGTGAGAAAGAGGGATTTAACCATAGTTTTTCTTTCCCTTTTACTGTAGATCAGAAAGCTAAGGAAACAGGGAAAAGAAATGTCATTTTCCAAGCATGCATCCTTGGGTTTGGTTCATACAAACATTTTTGAACATTCAATTTAGATGCATCTGAACTATTTTCTGTTAAACGCTTTGATCCATGCAAAGCTAGCAACAAATCTAATTTGGGTTTTATCAGGTTAAGTTAGACAGGAACTAGCATTTTGAAAACATCAACATGCACAGGCCAAAAATTTCCTACATCATTCAATTTTAATAGCAATAAAAGGAGGGGTTTTAAATTTAGTATGGTTTACACTGTAAACCAAAGTGTTACAAATCACATTCCAGGCAAAGAAAAAAAACCAAACACAGCAATCAATTTACAAGCCAAACAACTCACATTCATGCAGGCATTTAAACACAAGAAAAAAAAAATGAAGAAGGCATGGGGTTCACTCACTTTTTTTTCCAGAAAATAAGAATGCTCCCTGACAGTTTCAAAACAGAGATGAGTGAAGGCCTGCAAGTTTTTTTTTTCTACTTTGAATCCTTTTAAGTTTTAGATCTGCAAATGGTGGTTATAGATCTATTACTTCTGGTTGCATTCACTTATTCAATTCATTAATGACAATGTATAAAAAAAAATTCTTTTTATTACTCACAGTTGTATGTATATAACAAGGAAGCCTCTTTTTTATTCCCTGCAACTAGAAAACCAAAATAGCTTTAAAGCTTTGATCTTGCTTCTCCCTGCAAATAATTGGATATTATTGTATTAAATCCTTTGTTGTATCTGTTTACTTAATCATTAATAACAATAAGTTTTTTTTCTTTTATTTTACTTACAGTAGGATTTTATAACAGAGATGACTCATTTTTTTCTTTTCTGCAGTTTTGAAACCAGGAATCATGTTGAGCCTTAAACTTGATTTTTTTTCCTGCAATTTATTGAATGTTAGGGTATTAAATTCTTTTTCCATTAGCAATTATAACTTCAAACTCAAATTCTTTTAAAAGAAAATTTACTTGCCTTTTATAATTATTTCCAGAAACTAGCATTAGCAAAAACCCTGAAACTTCACTGTTTCAAGACAAATCTGCAGTTTGAATTTAAAAATTGTTGTTAAAATATGACTTCAAAACCATAATTTTATAACTGTAAAATTTTAAAACTTACCTGAGAGCACACTACAGTTTTGAGGCTTTAGAAATCACTTCAGTTTTAGCTTTTGAATTTAAAGAAGAGATTGGCAGTTTTCTTTCTTTTTTTCTGAATTTTTTTCTTTTCTTGCTTGAGTGTTGAGTTTTAAAGATTGCAAAATCTTTATGATTTCTAAACTTCAGATGTTTAGGAGATTTAAAAATTCGAATTTTAGAAGGTGAAAAGTTTTCTGAATTTTTTATTTGATTATTTTATTTAGTAATGATGCCTTCATGCCATTTGTAAGAAAAGATCTTAAACCATAGATTTTATTAATTATTCATTTTATTGTGAATGTAAGTTTTCAGCCCTTGATGTTACAAAGCAAAAGAAACTTTATAGATTTTATTTCCTATATTATATACATTTTATAAATAATGGTATCCCTAATTCATTTGTGTGTATATATATATGCATATGTACAATGTTAAAAGAAAAGTTGTTTTTGACCATTATATACTTTATTTCTCAATGATTTTTAATGCTACTTAATTATTTTTTTAAAACATTTATTTCAAATTTAAGTTCAAATTTAAAATTTAAACTTGAAGTATAAACTTTCATATCCATTTATACATTCACACTTTATCTTGAAAAAAAAATTATTGTGTATTCAATGTTACTAGTATATGAAATGTACATATGTATAAGATTTTAAATTTAAAATGACATTTTAAAACATTCATTCTTTCAATAATTTCAACTCAAAATCAAAATGGAATATATATATATATATATATTAATATCACTTATCTTCAATTTGTTTTAGATTTTTCTTAATTTATTCCCAAATTAAATTCCAAAAGTTAAAATATATTGTTAATCTTAATTGATAAAAATTTTCGGGATGTTACTTTTTTATCTATAAGATTTTAAATATAGAAATTCAAAATCTCAATTAAATTTTAAAATAAATACTCAAATAAACAAATATCCCATTTACTTTGAAAAAAATTCAAATTAATTTACAATTTTATTCCAAAATTTATTTACACTATCAATTTAATTTTAATTAAAAATCAAGGTCGTTACAGTTATAGTATTCATACATAAAACTATTCAATATAAAATGATTAATTGAATAATATAATTAATGAAAATGTATACATATATTAATATAAGATTATACATAAGACTATTATATAAGTTAGGTAAACTATAAATGTTATATAATAATTAAAACTTATATAATATGAATGTATAATAAAGGTGGAATAATAAGAAACCCTAATTAGATTTAAGGAATAAATACGTATGTACATATACTGTGATTTCAAATCTGTCCGATACTTGAATCATTAGGGTATTTCAAAAGAAATACATTATTCTATAAGTCAACATTACTCGATTAAATATATTAAAAATTATGAATCTTTAATATAAAGTTGTCATCTATCATTTATATATTAATAAATTACTTGCATACTCTGTAGTTGTTGATATTCCTCAAACTAAAGATGTTATGCTGGTACTATTAATCTATACTATAATATTATTATTGAGTTAGATTTCAAGAGCACACAGGCCTCCATCATATTTTGAAAAATCAACAGTCATGTTTTTAATTTCTTTTTATTTCAAACTTTGAAATGTGATAATTTTTTCTACATTAATTGTATTTAAGAATCGATTTCATTATTAAATCTCAAATTTAATATGCTTTCCAATGATATCCATTGTTGATAGCTAAAAATAGTTTTTTAATTCACAGTTTTCGGATTATTCATATTATTAAAGTTATTAAATCTGTTTGACTTTATTTCTTTTAACTAATCTATGTCGTTGATTGTTTTGAAAATTTTCAGCCACTGATTTTACTTTCACAAATTGCAGTTAAGTCTGGTGAAATCCAACATTACCAAAATATAGCAACAATGTTAGATGGAATTAGAAATGGAACCATAAAGCTCAAAAGCATTAAATACAATTATATGCTTCTTATTATATTGTATTTGCTTTGACTGTAAAAGAAATACAATGATACTCTTCACATTAAAATAAATATTGTTGAATAATGGTTGTTAGTTCCAACACTTTAGACATAAAATATGTATGCTTTAGATTTAACATATTTTTCACAAGAATCGTTCAAAACAGAAATAAATCTCTTTATCCTCTACTCCTATCATTCTACAATAGTATGATGCTGCATAATGTGTTCTTAGACATAGTAAGTTATGGGATCATCATCAACACTTGCGTTCTCATGAATCATGTCAACGTTGCTTTTGACATTTTTGGATCAATGGTCAAGTGTAAACCAAATATTGTCACCTGCACTGCTCTTATAGATAGTTATTACCTAAGCATCAAATGGAATCAATGACATCAAGTATTAATGGAAATGATTAATAAAGGTATTTCACCAAATTAAGTTACATATAATATAGCTGATGCATGGAGCAATAGCTGATGCACATATGCGTATAATTTATACGTGTATTGTGTGGAAATTTTATCTTTGAAATCATTTTTGCTCGATATTTTGTAATTGTTTATCAAGCACCGGTACTATATACATTACTGTTTTCAAAGATTTATACAAAAGTTTTAGAAAAAATGCAAACTTGTTTGAAAACTGATAAAAAGATCACTATTTCTTAATCAATGAACCATATAAATCATTTAAACATGTTATGATGATAAGAGGTTGATTGCGGTCTGCATGTGAAGCATGGGTTCGCACTAGTATATTGAATAGACGAGCTAAGATATATGTAGTATTTGTTAATATTCCTCTAGGTACATACATTTATACTTAGGCCATCATAAAAAGGTAGGCACAAGTGAATAATCTCTTTCAATTTGCTGATATTCCTCAAAGTCGGGATGAGATTAGGGCAAGAAACATGGTAGGAGTTGTATATGTTACAGCCAATAAAGGGTTATCCATCGCATGTGGGTCTGTAATTTTTGATATTTCTCAAGGTCAGAATCTCAAGGCATGCGATCCCTATCACCCATTAGAGAAATAAAATTTTCTATGTTTTCATAGGGTTTTGAGAAACATAACAATCTAATGGGAGCCTTATAAGAAAATGAAATGGTAACATTTAAATTTTCTAGTTTTGCAAGAACATTTGATATAAAGTTAAAATAATCTACATCGGTGAATTATACAATTGAACTAAACTAAAATTACAAGAAATATAAAATATACTCGCTTTTAAACCTTTTGGCATGTTTTCACTTCAAAATCCATGCAAGAGACAATTTATTAAACCACTAAAATACTCATGCTTCACTTGCTTAAGTGTTTATTTGTTCGAGATTATGTATTGTCATTTATGATTTTTGAACTCTTAAGAAATATAAGAATATGGATATTTGATCAATATTCAATCACATATAAATGTTACATTGTGAACAGTCGTAGTTTGTAATATACGAAACTTTAATGAAACTAATTTATTGAAAATAAGAAAATAAACCATAATGCAAAATGTTGTATTCAATACGATTGATTGCAATGAGGATTTCTTTTTTTTTGAATAGTTCGACCATTTAGAAAAGGAAACCGAATGTACAAGAATGAATGTGACTTGAGCACAGTTGGGATAAAGAGAGTGAACAGTCTGCTATGCTTCATGAACTGATATCGGAGATGAGAATTGTATAAAATACTAGTAGATACTTAATGTGGAATGATAAATGTCTATTCCAATTGTGTTTTTCAAGTAGAAAATTATTCTCTATAAAAGTCATTTCTACGAATTTAAGATATTTGATTGAAAACTCTCGACTACAAACTAGTTATAGTAAAATAAATAAATAACCCATCATAAGTAGTTAAATGGAGCTTAGTATTTCATATGCAATTATAGTAATGGCGGAAATAGTGAGAGCATGCCTTATAATACTTGATGCATCAAGGAATGAAAAATTATTTTCGTAAATATACCAAATATTATTTATGAAATAATAATTAATTTTAGTATAAATTGAAAGTTAAAATAATTTTATTTCGTGATGAATGTTTTGAATATTTGTTGTTAAAATAAATCTATTAGAATAACCGTATCTGTTGCATCTCAAATGATTAAAGGAAAAACACCATTTAGTGGGAGCAATAAAAGAGTTGATGAACTCTTTAAATTGATACTTATAGATGTATGCAATTCAAAGTCTAATAATACCAAAAGGTTTCCACATACTTCATTAAAATGCACTTATGAATTATCATAAATGAACATGTGTATTTAATGCATAAGTAGTATATCTATGATAAGTTTATAAAATTTAATACGAAAATAGAATACATAACATGAAAAATTAATTTGATTTGATCGAATACATGAGAATTTTGGAATGGATTCCAAAGTACGTAAAATGTATCAGACTCATTCTCAATAGTCATTCCTCCCAATAATACATAATGATATGTTGATAAGAAGTAATCAGACTTTGCTTGACAAAGTATGATCAATGATGAGTGATGTTGAGTTAACTTCTTCTTTCCGTAAGGTCGTGTATTTAAGAGTAAGTACATATGGTTAAAACTAATTTCATCTAAAGCATTGTTTACGTGATCATACAAGGCAAGAATTTATAAGAAACAACCTCTACATATCCTAGGCCAAGGAGTTGATAGGTTGTGTGAGTCGAAAGACTGCGTGGAATACTTGTTCATATGGGATCATGTGTGAACCATCCGTAAAGAGTTTAGGACCGATCAATATTGATTGATCTATTTATGTTTTGAACAGAAGTGCTGTAAACAAATAACTAGATTTCTCCTATACATGAACAAAGGCAATTCATAAATTTTTTATCAATACATAATCCATTGAACCGAGAAACAATTGTTGTTTCAAGAAACGCCAACTTCAGGACGTAGGAATTTTTTACGAAAAATATTAAAAATGGACTTGGATACGATCCAATAATAAAACTAATATCGAAGGATGAAATGAAATTAACAAACCAAATAGATACAATTTATTAGAATGTATTATAATAATTCTTGTACATTAGAGAGAAATTATGAATTTTATTAATGTGAAGAAAAGAATCTCCTCAGTTGTAAATAATCCATTAAGAGTATTGACTCTACCATATGGCACGATGATCAAATCCATAATGGATTCCAAGTACATTATCAAAATGAGTGATATGACATGCGCTTAGCGCGTGACGGTAGCACATGCTTTGTGAGTAAATTGATTTTTTTAAATTATATGTGTTTAACATATTTAAGAGAAGAAATGTTCTTAAATATTTAACTACGTTTTTGCATTGGAATCATATGTAATCAGTCTGAATTTCATTTCTAAGTAGGAACATTTAATTTTTTGTTAGGTTGAATTTTTGTTTCTATTATCAATTAATAAAGAGTGAAAACCTAAACGTATATGGTATATCACCATCCATAAGCTTCACCATCCATTTTTCTCCATAAATTTTACCTACAAAATCAGGAAGAGAAAACCGAACAAATAATAAAATTTAATTATATTATTTTCATATTTTTTGAATGATATATCACTTACCACTTCCAGAAGTAAATATATCATTTCAGCCATAATTATCTTTTGAGGGTGATTTTTTATCATACTTTGTTGATTTCTAGACATGTACACTCTCTTTCGTTGAAGATGGTTTTGGAGACATATCATCCTTTTGAGTCGACTTTTGCTTATCAGAGTGTTTATTATCCATTGGTTAGCTGATAAAATTATGTTGTACGCTATTTTTCAATATATAGAGGAAAGTAACAATAAAGTAATGGCTACATGTACTTTTAAACATTTTTTATAAGAAGCATGATCTTTATGCATGCTTAAAAATAAAAAGTAATATGAAAAAAGAATAAATTTTCATCGTTCAGTTAATTTTATGTTCGTAAATAACATGTAATCATGATATTATTTTAAGAATGCATAGAGCAATGCACTTAAATAAACAATATAAACAAATGCGAAAAAGTGCAAATCACCTTTTTAATATAAAACAGATGTGTATAAGTTGCAACCGTAGAAATGTTTTTTCCTTGTAGAATAAGATTGAAATATATATAGAAATAAAAAATAACATGAAAAAAGAATAAACTTTCATCGATCAATCGATTTTATGTCTATAAATGATAGAATATATTTTACATATATTCTAGGCGTTAAAATATTTCAAAATATTTCCTGATATTACTTGCATTTATTCTCTGATATTTCCTGCATTTATTCTCTGATTTGACTTACTCTTTATTTGGCACATATTTATTTAGTTACCTTTCTTTTAGCAAATCAGTTGATTTGATGATATCTGTATTTAGGAAGTATTTATTTACTTACATTTGTTTTAGCAAATCAATTGGCTAATTTGTAGCCTATCTTAACTCTTGTAAACCATATATATATATATATATATATATATATATAATTGAAAGTGGAATACAATGGAAGCAAGTTGATTTCTAAATAGATTTCTTTCATGGTATCAGAGCTATTCTCCTTACCCTAGCCTCACCTATCTTCTTCTCCGTTCTTCTTCTTCTATCTTTAATTTTTTCCATGGCAGACTCATCTAAGTTTCATCCGCACTCGCCATCACTAATGTTAAATCTCTTATTCCCATAACATTAGACAATGAGCAAGGCATGTATCATTCTTGGGCTACTCTGTTTACCAATCTTGCTAGGGTTCATGATCTTTACGATCACTTGATTCCACCAACGGAGGAGAAGGCTATGGCTGCCTATGTCCAGGCTAAGTCCGCTGATCCAGCACTTTGGAGGCGTTTGGATGCCGTTGTCTTGTAATGGATTTACAGCATCATTTCTTCCGATCTTCTCCTCGCTATTCTCAGACGTAATGACACGGCAGAGGGGGCATGGAACCGTCTTGAAGCTCTTTTTTAGGACAACAAAGCCTCTCGGGCGACCGATCTCGAGGAGGACTTTACAAATGCTGCTTTTGAGGCTTTCAACTCGATCAACAATTATTGTAATTATCTACAATCTTTGGCGGATAGGTTGGCTGATGTTGATGCTCCGGTGACAAATGGTCGTCTGGTTTTACGTCTCACCGGGTCCTTACCAGATGCGTATAGTGGTACGGTGGACTATATACAAAATCAAGAGCCTTTGCCATCCTTTGAGAGTTGTCGTTCAAGATTGAAAATGGCTGAGCGTACTATCAAGGCTCGTCAAGCTCATGAAACTGGTGGTTTTGGGAGTCAATCCAGTGGTGTTGCCATGGTTGCCACTGATTCATCTGCAAGCAATAAACGCAACAACAATAATAAAGGGAGGAACAATTTCAAAAACAATGGGAAGAAAAAGGTCCACCAAAGTACTAATGGGTTCAGTCCTAGTCAGCCGCCATATCAACAGCACCAGTGGCAGCCACGTCAGCAGGCCCCACCACCACAGTGGCAGCAGCCTGGTTGGGGAGGGTGGACTATACCTCCTTGCCCATTTCCCGCATACTCTTGGCAACCAAGGCCCAATCCAGCGGTCCAACGTCCCTCCTCTTCTGGATCAGGCTTACTTGGGTCCAGACCTCAAGCTTTCAATGCAGTTGCTCCTCCTGCTCCTAGCTACATGCCCACCGACATTGAGGCCGCTATGCATGCTCTTTCGTTCTCTCAACCAGATGGAAACTACTACATGGATACTGGTGCTACATCTCACATGACTGCGGATGCAGGTATTCTCTCTTCTTATTTCAATTCAAGCAATAAGCATCATAACATTGTTTGTTAGTAGTGGTCATTTAATTCCAATTATTGGTCACGGTCACACTACATTGCCTCCACCTTATCCACCATTTACCCTAAACAATGTGTTACATGCTCCTAGGCTCATTAAAAATCTGGTCTCTGTTCATAAATTCACCACAGATAATATGCTTTCTACCTCTTTTGACCCTTTTGGTTTCTTTGTTAATGACTTACAGACCGGGAACAGACTAATGAGATGTGATAGCACTGAGGGCTTATATCCACTTTTCTCCGACTCTCAAACCATTTCTTCCAACAATCATTCTGCTTTTACTGCTTTTCCTTTGAATATCTGGCACAATCGTTTAGGTCATCCTGGCGATGCTATTCTTAAGTCTCTTTGTAGTAAAATGTTTATTAATTGTAATAAGGTTTGTAAAACTTTTTGTTCTTCTTGTCCTCTTGGGAAACATTCTAAGCTACCTTTTTATGATTCAGTGTCATATACTTTTCTTCCGTTTGATATTATTCATAGTGATCTTTGGACTTCTCCTATTGTTAGTACTTCCGATCATTGTTATTATGTTCTTTTTCTTGATGACTATAGCAAATTTTTGTGGACCTTTCCTATTGCAAAAAAATCTCAGGTCAAACAACTTTTCTTAGCGTTTCATGCTTTAAGACACAATTTGAACGTAATATTAAGACTTTTCAGTGTGACAATGGTACGGAATACATTAATGGCACTTTTAAGGATTTTTTTGAGAAACATGGTATGCTTTTCCGTCTCTCATGTCCTTATACATCTCCTCAAAACGTAAAGGCTGAAAGACACATAAAATCCATAAATAATATCATCCGAACTATTCTTGCTCATGCATCTATGCCACTCTCCTTTTGGCATCATTCTCTCTCCATGGCTACATATCTTCTCAATATCCTTCCTTCCAAGGTATTGAATTACCAATCTCCCGCTCAAATCCTCTATCAAAGTGATCCGGATTATTCAGATTTGCGTGTTTTTGGTTGCTTATGTTTCCCATTATTCCCCTCTTCTACTATTCATAAATTACAAGAAAGGTCGACTCCTTGTGCTTATTTAGGTCCGACTCCTAATCATCGTGGCTTCAAATGCATGACATGTCTAGTGGTAAAATCATAATTTGTCGTCATGTTCGTTTTGTTGAAACTGAATTTCCATTCTCCAAACTCCACAAAACAAAACCTTCGAATTATGATTTTTTGAATGACAATATTAATCCTCAATTAATACATCATTTATCTCAAAATACCACACCATAAAATATGCAGCTTGACCCAACAACGCTGCCCAACGACTCGTCCTCTCTTCCTCAATCTAGGTCACAGTCTCACACAGGCCCAGATTCCACACCTCCCACTGCTGCCCACACTCGGTCCTCTATTTCCTCCTCTGACCCATCCTCTCTTCCCCACAGTCCAACCCCGTCTATGACCTCCCCTACTTTGACTATTCCTCACACCACCCCAATGCCTCCCAACCCCATTTCAACTAGCATGACCACTCGTGCATCAAATGGCATTTTTAAACCCAACCCCATATACTCTTCTAATTACCATACTACCACCACTACAGAAATTTTTCCTATTCCGAAAAACCATTTTAGTGCGCTTAGTGACCATAATTGGAAAAGTGCAATGTTGGATGAATTTAATGCTTTAATTGACAATAAGACTTGGGAATTAGTGCCTAGGCCGCCTAATGTTAATGTTATTCGGTCTATGTGGATTTTTCGTCATAAATATAAGTCTGATGGCACTTTTGAGCGTTATAAAGCTCATATTGTAGGTAATGGAAATACACAACAACAGGGCATTGATTGTGATGAAACATTTAGCCCCGTGGTTAAACCGGTCACCATTAGAGCGGTTCTCAGCATTGCTCTTTCTAAATCTTGGCCCATTCGTCGAATGGATGTCAAGAATGCTTTCTTGCATTGCATGGTCATCTCAATGAAACAGTTTATATGCATCAAGCCATGGGTTTTCGTAATAAAAATTATCCGAATCATGTTCGTCTTTTAAAGAAATCTTTGTACGGATTAAAACAGGCTCCTCGAGCTTGGTTCCAAAGATTTGCTGATTTTGTTGCTACCATTGGGTTCTCTCATAGTACATCAGATCACTCTTTATTCATCTATAAGAATGGATCTGATATTGCTTATATTCTGATATATGTGGATGACATTATACTTACAGCTTCTTCTGATCGTCTTCGTAAGTATATTATGACTCTCTTAGCTTCTGAATTTGCTATGAAGGATCTAGGTCCTTTGAGTTTCTTTTTGGGTATTGCTGTCGCTCGTCATGCCCATGGTCTTTTCTTATCTCAGACATAGTATGCTGCAAAAATTATTGAACGTGCCGGAATGTCTAACTGCAGTTCATGTCCTACTCCCGTTGACACTAAGTCCAAACTAAGTGCCACCGCAGACACTCCTTATGATGATCCGACTAAGTATCGTAGTCTTGCAGGTGCTTTTCAGTATCTTACATTCACTCGACCAGACATTTCCTATGCCGTGCAGCAGATCTGCCTTCATATGCATTCCCCGACTAATGAGCATATGAAAGCTCTTAAGCGTATCATACGCTATCTCCAGGGTACCCTTTCTTTTGGTCTCCACTTGTACAAATCCAATATTAATCGTGTTATCTCATATACAGATGCAGATTGGGGTGGTTGTCCTGACACCCGTCGTTCTACCTATGGTTATTGTGTATTCCTTGGAGATAATTTGATTTCTTGGTCTTTGAAATGGCAACCTACTCTTTCCCGTAGTAGTGCTGAAGCGGAGTATAGGGGTGTTGCTAATGTTGTTTCTGATTCGTGCTGGATCAGAAATTTGCTTCTAGAGTTGCATTGTCCTATTCAAAAGGCTACTCTAGTTTATTGTGATAATGTGAGTGCTATATACTTATCCGGCAATCCTGTTCAGCATCAACGCACTAAACAGATTGAGATGATATTCATTTCGTCCGTGAGAAAGTAGCTCGTGGTGAAGTGCGTGTGCTTCATGTACCGTCCCGTTACCAAATTGCTGATATTTTTACAAAAGGGCTTCCGCGCGTATTATTTAATGATTTCAAGGACAGTCTAAGCATACGAGAACCTCCCGCTTCGACTGAGGGGGTGTGATAGAATATATTTTACATATATTATAGGCGTTAAAATATTTCAAAATATTTCCCGATATTACCTGCATTTATTCTCTGATATTTCCTGCATTTATTCTCTGATTTGACTTACTCTTTATTTGGCACATATTTATTTAGTTACCTTTCTTTTAGCAAATCAGTTGATTTGATGATATCTGTATTTAGGAAGTATTTATTTACTTACCTTTGTTTTAGCAAATCAATTGGCTAATTTGTAGCCTATCTTAACTCTTGTAAAACATATATATATATATATATATATATATATATACACACATACATATATATATATATATATGATTGAAAGTGGAATACAATGGAAGCAAATTGATTTCTAAATAGATTTCTTTCATAAGGTTACCATATGAATTCAATATACTATCTTCAAAACACAAAAGCCAAGTTTAAGTGAGTGGTCATTATCAATTATCAGTATTTGATAGCGAAAAAGTAACAAAGGGCATAATTAGTTAATTTTCTAGAAAATGGTGATCTGTTATAATTTAGTTTAAGGAGAAACGAGCAGGAATTGTTATTGCAGTGCCTGCTGCTAACATTGACTGCTCAAAACTAATATGAAACATAGCGTGTGAAATGTTAGCACCTGAAAAGAAGAAGATTTCTTTATAGGAGATTTCAAATAAAGCACCATTTTTTATCATTCTTTAACATTGAAAGATAACATGTTTCCATATCTTCCATAAATTTATGATAATCAGGTCTTCAACCAAACAAAAGATTGGAATCACCTAATAGATTCATCATTTGATCCATGTTTCACGGTATATGTAGTTTAACCAGCTATTCATTCTTACATAGTTGTGCGAATTAGTTACTTTGCATATAACATATTACAATCAGTGCAAATTGTTTGAAGCATATGCACGTCATCCATTTTTACTTTGAATGTGAAACAACATTTACGTTTCTTTTATAATTGTTCAGATGAGCAACTCTGGTTCGAATTCCAACTATGAACATCATTAAGACGATGACATATCTAAAAATGACATCTTTCGAAACAACCGTATGTGCTTCATGAGATATTATATCTTGTTTTATTTAGTAATGGATATCAACATGGTTTGTTGTAGTTATAAGATATATGAAAACTGATTAGAAGATATATGAAAATATTCTTCATGAGTTACTATATCAATTTCTACTTTTAGGATCAGTACCCAGAAATGGACGTGGCTACAGCAAACCTAGATGCTGTAAGTTGGGGAAAGACCGCATAGCATTCACGAAAGTTGGGTTATGTGTTGTTCCAAAGGATGCTAGGTTAGTGAGGTACCTTGGTACGTATAGTTTCTTGTTTTTACTCTGAACTTCAAACATTAACATAATTTTGGGTATTTTTCTTCTTTAATTTTTCCAACTAAATTTCCTTGTCGCGTAGGATAATTGTAACTTGGCTATGTCATGCTTTGATTCAAAACTACCCTTACATGTATGGTTTCTTTTACTTGGGACGAAATATTTAATAAGCATTAATTGTACCCAATAAATCTGTCATATTGACTAAAATATTATGATTTAAATGTATGTGGTTAATCGACCATGTGATGTGGAATTGAATATCCACAGTAAGATAGTAGAGATACACAATGAGAAATTAGGTTAATGCATTTTTCTTCATTTGAATTCTCTAAAAAATTGCGTGTAAATCAAAAATTTTGTAGGAGTAGAGAAAATAAACAAGACGAAATGCAAAAATATTTAATAAGTGAATGCTTCTTGTATGGTTTCTAAATGTCATGAGATCACTTGGTAATTCACTCTTCACCTGTAACGAATTAACGTCTGTTTATATACAGTAGGTAACTGAATATATTCATTTACTTTGTTGATCTTTACTATAGGAATTGAAAGATAAAAACCAAAAGACGGAAAGAAAGCACTTTTTTTATTTATATATATTGATTTATAAAGCAATAGGCAGTTTTATGGGCTGCTCAAATGCTGGATGGCTAAATGATAGAACTAAGCAAGTTTTCTATTTTTTAGAAAGAAAAAACCAAAACCAAAATTTTCTCTTGACTCACAGTGGTTTTTCAATTACTTGGTATAACCCTGTGTGTTTCCATAATCCATTGAATCCAAATTCGATTATGTAGATTTGGGCTTGTAAGATTTTGTTGTTTCCGTTATATTACAGTTTATTACTCTGACTCGTTACATAAATTAAAAGGACCATGCATGTTAAATTACTATAATTATTTCTTATTTATTTATCTATATGTCCTTATGATCCAAGTATCATGGGAAAAAAAGACATCAGCCTTGATAATTTGTTGCCGATTATTAAGTCAGCAACTGATAAGGGTTGTTAAAATTTTTATAAATAAGATGAACTTGTTCGATGACATATATAAGACCAATTGAGGTAAAACGTTGTCTTAACCATTCGTACTCCTTATAGTCAGTTTGTTGTTTTGCATGAGAGTCATATTTAGATGTCCAAATCACAAATGATTTGGCAACTTTGTCCTGTTTATGAGGTTGGCAGGTTGCACATCTTCTGAAATTTTGGCAGCGACCTTGCTTTTTAGTCATATATTGCTCCAAACAGTGCAATTCAAATGATCATCCTTTAGGTTCTTATGTTCATATCTTATTTTAGCCATGTTATTTGGGGATACGAGATGCTTCAATAAAATTATAATTTAACCTAGAATGCAACAACATCATTCGTTTATAGTGATTTTTATTAACTGATTTGTGTCTTTACTTAGTTGCTCTCAAAATGCGATAACAGAAAGCGTAGATGCAAAAGCAAATGTATATTGTAGGGGCCAAAATACTAATATTGGAAAGCAAAATGACAGTCTAAGTTAGAGATTACACTAACCATATAAATGAATTGACCGATTGCATACCTGAAGTCGAATCGAAATCCTCTGACCCAGTCTTGTTTATAGCAATATTACATCTTATTTTTCACTTCTATTACAATCTGATAAAGGATTGATAAACCTTTTTAAATTTTTGCAGAAAATGCTCCTTGAGAAGATTCCCTACAAGTCAATGTTATTAAATAGGAGGGATGTTGATTTGCTAATTATAAATGGTTGATCAAGCACCAAAAAATTTCATTTTATGTTCTTGTGCAGTGGAGTTTAGAATGGATTAACTGTATTTGATTAAAACACTGTTAATCTACAAGATTACTGAGGTAGAGAGAGGGTTAGATTAGTTATTTTGTATTCGTCATATTATGGTTACTGAGCTTAGACATTTTGACATGGAAACTATGTATTTAATTTTGGTATTGTTTTTAGATGATATAAGATCTTATTTTACCTTTATGTGGATTATATTCTGTTGTTGTGCTTAAATACTGAAAATGCAAGTTGCATTGTATTTTGCTTGTTGTACAACATTGTTTCGCTCCTTTTGTTATATTTGCATCAAGAAGTGCAGTTGAATATGCCTCTCGTTTTATTATTAAATTATATGTGTTTCGGCCTTCAAAATCAATAGAGGCGGTGCTATTTGCCTCTAATATTTATACACGCTAGCTGGTGGCTGCAATTATAGGGGGCACTTGTAGATTTCAATCTGTCTCTGTAAGTTATTAGAGACGCCATTTTTTCAGGATGATTTTGAAGTGATAACTAGGATTCTATAATTTTAAAGTGATAACTAGGATTCTATAAAAGCTTTTAGGTCATGATTAACCATACCGTCTTCTCATGTAGCCTTGATTAGCTTACAACTCAAAGCTTTACATTTTTCTGTTGGATTACCATAATTACGTGGGTTTTTTAGTTTACTAAGCTTATACATGCAAAGTTATTAAACATGAAAATTTAGCACTTTATTGTGCTATGAACGCACAGGAAAAGGTGGTTTATCCTTTGTTTGAGAAGAGACCAAAGCAATTTGGAATTGGTGAAGCCTTACCACCAAAGAGGGATCTCCATAGATTTGTAAAATGGCTGAGGGTGGTTAGAATTCAAAGGCAGAAGAGAATTCTCAAGCAGCGATTGAAGGTTCCTCCTGCCTTGAATCAATTCACAAAGGCCATGGACAAGAATTTTGCTATTTGATTTATTTTTCAATGCTGTACTTTATTTTTATTAAAACTAATCAAACTAGTTTATAATTTTAAAGCGATAACTAGGAATTTATAAAAGCTTTTAAGTCATGATTAACCATACCGTGTTCTCATGTAGCATTGATTAGCTTACAACTCAAAGCTTTACATCTTTCTGCTGGATTACCATAATTACGTGGTTTTTTAGTTTACTAAGCTTATACATGTGAAGTTATTAAACATGATAGTTTAGCACTTTATTTGGTGACCTCCCTTATTCTATTTCTTGTTTAATTTACCCACCTCCCCCTTGCACTCCGCCCAACAATTTTCATGAACAATGTAGTTAAGTTAAATATGTGATATTATTAAAGGCAAAAGTATTCTTTCATGATGATTGTAACAACCCGATATTTTCAGCCATTCGTATCCATTGTAAGTGCATAGGTAGACACACACGCCGGACTTGAATTGCCCAAAATATCACATTGTAAATAAATTTGGAGCAAATGAAATACAATCACAGAATCACAGACACAGAAATATCAGAATAACTCGCAGCGGAATATAAAATACATAGTAGTTAATGAAGCTACTACGGCAGAGTCTCAAACCAAATACATAATACAGTCTGAAAACAACATAATAGAAATCCCAAATACATAAAAGTTCACTAATACATGAGATAAACTAGAACAGCTGAAACAGAAAGTAGATATAAATGTAGATAAGCAGAAACTCCAGCAAAGACCAGCTCCAGAAAGAGAATCCAAAGCTGTGAATACTCAGGCTGACCCGAGCGTAAAGTAAAACACAAAACACTCGAGTCAGGACAATATATACTTATATAATGTAAACCAGCTCAAGTGAACTGTAGTAGAAATGCACCATAACTTAAAGGATGCTTGGGATCGCTCATCCTTTAAGCATCAGTTAAACTATAAATTAAATACATCCCGTGGTTAAAATTTCAAAATGGTATTTTATACTTCAAAATAAAATATCATTTCAAAATTCAGTATCATTCAAAATCCATTTCAAAATATCAAAATATCATATCTTCCAAACCACATTCATTTTTATTTAATTTAAATACCATCACAAAACACATTTCAAAATAGTTTATATTTCGAAACAAATTACTTCATTTTATGAATGAAGTTATTATTTTTAATAATTAAATTATTAAATTTCCAAAATTTTAGTCTTCCAAAATTCATTTATTCACTTAATTTATTAAAAAAGATGAAAATTCAACTTTCGCAGCATTTAGAAATTGCTACAAAAGGTTACATTCAAAACAGTTCAATTTAACAAAAGATAGCATTTAAAAATGCTGTAATAGAGTTACATTAGTTTCAAATAAAACTTAGTTAAATTCAAAAATGATAACATTTACAAAAATGCTATAATAGCCTTTAATTAGATTTAGCGTTTAGTTCATTATTATCAACTACAGCATTAACAAATGTTGTATTATCATTTACATTAGAATTAATAGCATTTCAGAAATGCAGTTAATTAACTTCAAATATTCGGTAGAATTTCACAACAATTATATTTTTATTTAAATCATTTTTAACTTATAAAATCATAAAATTTCACTTTTATAATCATCATTTAAATACCTTTATATTCATGATTTTATAAAGTTAAATTTCCATTCAAAAATCAAGATTTAATAATAATTCACTTATTAAATTCCAACCTTAAATTTTAAATTCATTAAATTAAATTTAACTTAACACTTAAGTTTAAAATTTTCAAATATAACTTAATTTCATTTTTATTTGCTTAACTTAAAATTCACTTTTAAGCCAAATTCACAAATTTCCAATTTTAGTTATATTTCAAAATTTCAACTTAAATATTCATTCATTTCACATTTTAACTTTATTCAAAAATCATTAATATATTATAAAATCATTTTAAATTCATTTAATTCAAAATATCATAAATTTATCATATTTTCATATTTAATTTAAATTCCATTTATCACCAAATTATAATTTTCAAAATAACTTACATTTCAGATTTTCTAACTTTACCATTTATTTATTTCACTTATAAATTTTCAGAAAATCAATAATGCTTTACAAAACTCATTTTTAATCAAATTAAATCAAAATATTATAATATTTACATTTCTAAAATATTTTAAAATTTTTAGAAAAACATATTTTAACAACGGGTCTGTATTTCATTTTCTAGCCTAGGTAAAGTGATACGGGTAATATATCATTTCAATCCGTAATTTAGTAATTTATAAAGAAAACCCGGGTTTGATCATTTCAAACCCGCAATCCCAAGTAAATGAAAATAATTGAAAATCATTCAGGCCTATCATTTCAGCCCATAACGATTTTCTCCTATTCTAAAGTCCGTTCGGGTATGTATTATTTCAACCCATAGTGATTCTAATCTAAAGGGAACTTGCAGTGTGATAAACTGATAAAATAATAGAACAGCATAATATAACTGTAACATCTAATATAACAGATGTTTAAGCATGGGTGAACATCATAACATAGCAGGTGCAACATGACAATGCATTTTACAGATTCAAAAGGGGTCAATTCACAAATTATATATGTACATATTGTCTGGTGAGAATAACTCACAGTATAGCTGGAGATGACAACAAACGAATGCACAACTGAGATCCACAAAAGCACGAAAGCACGACACAGATTCGAGTGGGAGAGCCAACGATTAATTCCCTTGAATACAATTCAAATAAAACAATACAAACAGCATAAGTTTTCAACCCAAAATTTCAATAAAACATTGTTAGAAATGACTGCATAAAACAAATCCAAGGCTATTGCACTTGCTTTCAACCACCTATGGTTCAGCTACAGGACTAAAATGTATGACTAAGGGGTGAGTTTGGATCTGGTCTTGGGTCCACAGTGTCGTCCTAGCATGGTTTACATGATAGTGAAGAGGTAGGTGCTTGGAATTTCAACTGTATGGCATAACAAAGGTTTCAAGGCAAAATAAAGCAACAACATGCCACGGCCAAGGCAAGTGGTCATGGCCATAGGGAAGGTGAGGTCATGTGGTGATGTGGTAGTGGTGTCAGGTCGGAATTTGGCTGGTGGTGTGATGGAAGTGGCGGCCAAGGTGGGGTTTTGTGGAGGTGGATCAAGAGGTGAGCTCGGCTAGGCTACAAGGTGAAGTGTTTGCAAATTTTGTTGGATCTACACATCACGGGAGCATGGCTATGGCTTGCAGTTGTGCTGGAGGTAGTGGTGACTGGTTGTGGTGGTGGTGGAGGCGGCCACAGTGCTGGAATGGAGAGGAGCCGATCCTAGAAGTGATGAAAGCAAGTGCAATTCACATGGAAACAAGAGAAAATTATAAAAAAGAAGAAGAAATTTTACCAAACTCTTGAGATCAGAGATGGCCGAATATTTTTGATGTAATGAGAGAAAAAATGAAGTACGTGAATGAGAAATGAGGGTGGCAGCTGAAAGAATGAACAGATATGGCCATTTGAGTGAAAAGAAACCTTAAAATGTGAAAAGGCGTGAACACAAAAAGCCATTGGAAACCAAGAGTCAAAAGCCTTTTCAAATTTCATTAATTTATTTATAAAATTTTATATTACTGATAATAATAATAATTTCAGTCAAAATTTCGAAAATATAACAAAATGTAAATTATATACAAATATTTATTAATTATATAAGGTTAAAATAAGAAAATAGCACAAAATTGCAAACTAGTCTAGAAAAATGGAAAATAAACAGATTGAACTTTGGAAAATTTATATGGACTTGTAAAAATATTTATAACAAAGATAATAACATAAAATAAAAATGCATTAACAAAATAAATATATAAATTTTAATTTAAATAAATATTTAATGAAGAAAATAACAGAAAAATAGAAAACAACCTATAAAAATAGGAAATAAATACAGTGAATTTTGGAAAAATTATAACATCACTTTAAAATGCTTTAAAATAAAATATATACCTAACATGTCATATAACACATATTAGAACATGACTTGACAAATAAAATATTATTATATAAATTAAAATAGATAATTTTATTAAATAAACCAATTTATGTACAGTATTGTAAAAAGCATAACTTTCACAATATAAATCGGATTTCAACGAAATGAAAAGCGATATTCTTGAAATTTAATATATTTTCATAATAAAAGATAAAATTCAAAATTTTAAATATTTAATTTTAAATATTTAAATTTTAAATTTAAAAGTCAAAGTTTGACCAGATTGACCAAAAATCAACATTTGAGGAAAATATTCAATTTATACCAGTTTGAAATTATAATTCACATAATAATCAAAGTTTATATTTAAAATGAAATGTTTGAACTGAAACAAGTATTAAAAAAATTTCAAAATGAAATAAAGTCGAAATTAAAATATACATAAAAATGTAGGGTTGTTACAATGATAGAGCAGTGCGTGCTGATGACCTTTCTAAGAATAAGAATGATGAAGGTGAAGATATATACAAACACAAACTAAAGGAGTTGTTATGGATCTTTTTTTAGAGTTGGAGTTGTCGAAATTGCGTACGTGAATGATGAAAACAAAAAATCAATGTTAAATCTCAATCAGTTATTGATTATGTGGTCGAATCAAGCTTCTTGTTAGAAGAGATATCAAAATGACAAAATCCAAAGTTTATTTTTTTTTTGTTTCAGTAATATTACTTTTTTTTCATATATATTTTCCAGCAATGTTAGTTTTTTAAATAATAAGGATACTTATAAGTAATTTATTTAAATAGTTCAATAATATGAGATTTATTTACTACATAGATTTTTGCATTTTTCATACTCTTTAATTAAATATTCATAAATATGATGATATATATTAAGGTGATATTTGTTTGATTTTTTATTTATTTTTCAAATTCAATAATGAGTTAGAGCTACAAATAAGCTCAAAATTAAGAGTATACCGATCATTCTTAATACATATATGTGTGTATCTGTGAGTGATTCATATCGATATATTGATAACAGATATTTAGCATCAAGCTGATCTACATTTATAATCCTCGGTATAATTGGATTTACATCTTTTCAATTACTTTTTTTGAAATGTAGTTAATTTTTCATCAAATTAATAATAAAGAAAAAAAATTAACAAATACTTTTTTCTTTGTTATTAAATAACACAACGGCCAGTTTCTCCACCGTTGTACGGTTATACAACGGTTATACTAGTAAAAATTGTTAACATGAATGTAGAAAATATTTATTAATAAGATGACAGTGGGTCATAAATTTAGTCAATGATCGTGTAAATAGAAAGAGCATAAAACCATATTCCTCAAGTGCTATGAACTACAATGTTACTAAGCTTGAACAGCAATCGTTGCAATTTTCATTCATATCCGGAAACAGCACGCAGAAAACTAAATTAAAAACTGTTAGCTTGGTTTGGATAGAATAGCATGTGACACTGGCAAAAACCATTTGCCATTATCTTGTTAAATAAGCAAGGCAACATGAATTTCGCGCAATAAAACATGGACATTGCCTTCATACGTTTGTTTCTCTCTGCTCTTTATTCCAAAGCAATTTTGCACTTTGCTCCCCCAATTTTGGCATCTTCTCCCTTTTCGGTTTCGATGCAGTAGCAAAAAAATAGGACATTCTATACGTGATCCGCATCTTTTTTAGCATCCAATAATGAAGAAACTGAAAGGTATAGTAAATAACACGGCAGGATAGGCGTTAATTAATGTGCTATATTAACTGTATATTTTTTACGTTACGGTTACTTTGACAAAATTAAACGTTGCTTTTATATTATGCTATACTAGAAGATTGACTGTCTGATATGAAATTTTTAACCCACATGATTGTTTTGATCCGAATAATCATACCAAAAGGTTGTGTTGGCCTGCTTTTTCAGTATAAATCATCTGGGTAACTTTTAAGTAACAACGTGAAAATTTATCCGCTTACAAAACGCTATATAATTAATAACGTCAAATCAGATAGAAAATTCTACTTATGATGAATTAAGGTCAGGGAGATTAAGACATATAAAGTTACTAAACAAATATTACTTGCTGGATATATTAAAAAATAAAATCCACGATATAATGGATTAGAAAGAGGAAAAAAAAATGCAAGGAAGCGTAAACGCTGTAGAAATGCTGTTAATATAAAATAGGACGATTCTGTTACAATAAAGAAAGGAAGAGTTGTATTGATGATAGCATGCGGGCACGATGTATTATTTGTGAGTCAAAGTGAAAACGCTTTATTTGTTTGTTATGACGCATACAAATATGTCGTCCACTACATGTAGGTATATAATATCTAGAACTCACGCTTTCTACATGTATCTAGGCTTTTCCATTATACAGCAAATTGACAAAGACTATTGAACTCTGAAAGTGAAAGCTGGTGTTATGCTACATGTATATTGCTTTGCCGGGCCTACGGATTTAATTGTTGTTTCCATTCTACTCGGCTTTTAATCATACAACATAGTAAAAGTATACGTTTTGCTCGTTTAAAATCACAACAATGACCACCTTTCCGAATAAGGAGCTTCCAAAATTGTAATGTTTTTCCATTTTTAAAACCGATATTTTAGATGCGTTCGTTGAATGTGTACAAAGAAAACTTGTGAAAAATGACGTTTTGAAATTCGTGTAAAATACAAAACTACTCTGATTTATTAGAGGATTATTAGAGGAACTCCACATTTGGATACAAAAGGATTTCGGTAGGAGCCACCGAATATCAGTATGTTTTTCAATAGAAGATTATCAAATTTAGTGTAATTTTTTTTCGATGGGGTTGGTCAAATTTTTTGAAACCTCCCATCTCCTCCCCCAATCCAAATGTGAAGTTCTACTGAGGGTTAAAGACGTAAGGTCAATTTTATAATATTAAAAACTTCATATCCAATTATTCCCTCTGTGTATTATATAGTTTGGCTAGTGTTTCTGTCGAGAACTCAAACAAACAAGAGCATCTTTAACAGTGTGATTACATGTCGGAAATTTGTAATTTTAACTCCAAACCGTCTTCCAATACCGATTTAAAACTTGCAATAATAAAATGATCACATCATTTTAGTTGAAATTAGTAATCAAAACTGGAAATCCATTCACTTTGTGTCCACCTTCTAGATGTTTTAAACATACGTATAAACATACGAGCACCCAAAAATTGTTTAGCAAGTGTTCAACAGAAGTCTAGCTTAAAATTTCCTAATCAAATGTTGGAGAAATATAGCAATTACATCGTAATATTACAAATTTATGACATGTAATTCGTGCCATTTTATATTGGACACACTCTAACAACGAATTCATATTTATCACTCTATCACTTCAACGAGTAATCATTGGGGTCAAACGGGATTTAACAAACTCAAACTAACATTTAGGGTAAAAAAATTCTTTATTGATGAAGCTATTAAGTTTCAAGAATAAACAAAAATCTTTTGTTGATCCAAATTTTGAGACGGAGTCAAGTTATAATTAACCGACAAAAGATATATCTATTCTATTATCTATAAAAAAGAATATCCGACCAATTGGGTTCTTTGCTCTCATTCAATTGTGTGACGACTAAGAATTTCGAACACTTTGTATTTAGATATTTGAATTATTTAAATATTTGAATTTTTGATTAAATATTATTAAAATGATATAATAAGCTTATTAACCCTCTTTTAAATCATAAGTAATGATGATAAATGTATTTTGAAATTTACAAAAATATATTCTTTGAAAAAATATCGGTAATGTGACTGAAAATTGTTTTATCAATATAGCTTTTTTTTTCAACAAAAGTTGTTCGAACTTTTTGTGCATATCTAATTAATTACTATGGAGGTAAATTAGCAACTAAAAATATTTTCATGTTTATGGCTAACTAAACGTGATGATGTCATAATATATTTTAAAAATGAGCAAATAAGGAAACATTTAACTCTTAAGCTAATGATCAAATGAACATATTAGCAACTAATTAACACGCACATCTCTTCACTGAGCTTGGAAGGTTCTAGAATGCTCTAATGGATAAGATATATTAACATGGTGAGGGTATAATGGTAATTAGCCTAAAAGAGAAGTGACATAAAGAAGAAGTGTACATAAATAAAAATGCTTAAGTGTTAAGCATATGACAAAGTAGATGTGATGGAAGGCAAGCCATCCAAGAAGGTGAGAGCAAGTTTATGCTTCACCATTTGAAACATATAAATAGAGGGGAGGGGTTCACTTAGTGATCATAAATAAATTCCTTAATCTAGAGATGAAGTAGTAAGGTTGAAAATATTGGAAGTCTTTAAGCATTAATCCACTAATTACTCTCTAACTTTTCAAAAGTTAATTAAATCTTCACTCATCCCCTTTAAACTTTGGCTTTGGGCCTAAGACATCATTAGAAGCATGATTAGTAAGTAAGAAATGGGAGGAGTTGAGAAGAAGAGGAGAAGCTTGGATGGCCCAGGAGCATATGGGGGGAGTAAGGTGTTGGCTTTGGTTTGGTAGTGCCAAAGGTTGGATCTTTAGGCTTGTGTTGATGGAAGGAGGTGGTCCTTTGGTTCTTATGGCTTTGTGCTTGGGTTAGGCATGGATCTAAGTCAGTTATCTCACCATCTCTTATGTATATAGTGTGTATATATGTTGTGTGCAAAGTATAAAGCTAAAATGACATTAACTAAGTAAAGTTACAAAATTTGGACACATCTTGCTTTCAAAAGCAAATAATAACTTTATATTATATAACATCATTTCTACTACCCTCTTAAACTTGTGGCGTGGCCTTGACTTTATATTTAAAATGATTTTTTAACATTTCTATTAAATTGAAGTTTTGAAAGTGTTTGAAACGAGAATAATGTACTTCGAAATTCCTTGTTTTCGGGAATTTTTATAAATAAACAGAAGGATATTGTTAGGCATTTCTTTTCAGCGTTTTTAAGTACCATAAGGGCAGTACTTACTATAAATATTTCAAGTCCTAAATCATTTGTTAAGTGATTAGAACTAGTCTCAAAGATGGTGTTTTTCAATATTGTGTTAACAAGGATTTTTAACGGCACTTATAAATGTTGTAGTAGGTTGCTTATTGTTTTAAGTGTTTAAAATACGACGTTTTGGCTAGTTTTTCATGATTTAAATGACTTCTACAATTATTTTCTGTACAAAATCATTTTATCTAAGTTCTTATAAAATGTATATGAGTATAAAAAAAATGTAGAAGTTTAAATATAGTGTTAATGATTATTTACGAATTTTGAAAACAAAGTGCTGCAAAATGTGAAACATGTTTTTAATCAAACTTCTAAATTAGTTATTTTCAAGAAATATTTTACATAGATCTTTAAAATCTATTTAAAAGTATTTCTAAAGTATTATTATATATATATAAGTTTTGACAAAGGTGATTGACTAGGCACAACAATAAAAGCGGATAAGTAAACTTATCTATTTGTGAGATTCAAGAATGAGGTGGGTAGGCAAGGCTTGGAGCAACCAGTGCCCAAACTTACCTGGCTTCACTCTGGAACAAGGAACAATGTAAGTAGAAATGTCGAAAATGTGTTGATCTTGTTGTTTACTTACTTGTTTAAAAATGTAATTAACTTTGCTTAACACTAAAAGCCGACGAAGTAGTTTATTCTATTTCTAAAAGTTAAAGATTGATGGCGAGTAGAGATGGAGCAATAGAACTCTAACCTATCGGGCTTTCCTCTTGAACGAGGAATAGTTAAGTTGGGAATGTCAAAAAAAAGTTAAGTATACAAATCTTGATTTGTATAAACAATGGTTTTTGACTAGTTAATCGATTTGTCGATTATCTATCTTAGTCGAATACGAACTTAGATCTTTAAAACAAAGGTTTGTAAATATAGTAACAAATAGGAAAATGATTTGGGTTTGGTGTGGCAATGTGTTAACCGCATTCGTCTTTAACCCTTTTTGATTACACTTAAGGAAGTAAAATATCATTAACACTATAGTTAAGTGGCGACTCATGGGCTGAAATGCCAGACGTAGCCTCATCAATAGGTATGACTAAAACTAGAGATAGGAGGCAAAGCCAGTAAGGTTAGCAAACCCATAGGGTGCATGTGACTCTAGTTCTAGAGACATTTGTTGGGATATGCATGCGGAAGGTATGCATCAGGTCTTAGCAAGACCAACTATGGTTTTCTAATAGTACATTCAGCACAGATGTACGACGCTTCAGAAGGATATCTTTGATCGTTGTGTAGTAGTTTGGATTAAGTTTCCTTGAAGAGATCTACATGAAAATCCTAAACAATTAGCGAACGCACCTTAGCAGTTGTGATTATATACCCATTACCATTGTGATATACACTGGCTTGCATCATAACTATGTGATTATTTATGTTTTACACCTTAGACATTATTATATTATGCAACGATCCTGTTTTTGAGTCAAATTTAAATTAATGATTAAAATAAATTTTTGAATTAAATAATTTGAATTTTTCAAAATTAATAAGATATATACTTGTTTATTTATATAAGTAAATTTTTTAAAATTTGAAATTTGGAATTTGTAACTCAAAATAATTATTTTAAATAGAATTTGGATTTGAAAATTCAAGAATAAATATGTAAGAAATAAATTGAATTTAATTTGGGAATTCAATTATAGATATTTTGTAAATATATTGGATTTGAATATACTATATTTTCAATTAATAAAGATTTGTTTTCCAATTACATTAAATAGACATTTTTATTTGGAATTTATATTTTGAAATTAATGTAATAATTTTCTAAAAGTTAAATTTGAATATTGTCAACACTAGTATTATTTATATAAATTTAAGTACAATAACTTAAGTTTAATTTTTAAATTTATATATATCTAAATGTAATTTGTATGTATATATATACATTTAAAAAGTATAATAAACTAAGTTTAAAATAGTATTGGTTACGAAGATTAGAACATTTTCTTTTAAAAATATAGTTTGTAAATATATAAAATATGAATAAGGAGACAAAAAACATATATGCGTAAAGTTAAATTGAAATCTTATATATATATATATATATATATATATATATATATAAACATAAATGCTAAAACTAAAAGAGGGATTTATACTTTATATATATATACACACACACACACACACACACACATGTTAAGTTATAAGATATAAATACTAGAGGGTTTAAAACACAAAATTACTAATTAAATGAGATAGGGGTTTAAAACAAAGTTTTAAAAATTAATTCAAAACAAGGATTTAGATATAAAAACACATGTTAGTGACAACTCTAAGTTTATAAACTCATGTATTAACAAGTGTAGCTATTTTACCTCATGAAATAAACGAGTGGCTTGATCTCTTTTTATTTAAAATATATATAGAACATTTTGGTTAAGAAATAACGAGGCTATTCTTAATTGTCTCAAACTGAAACAAATCTAGAAAAAGAAAAAAAACAAGACTAAAACAAAAATCATTCAAAAGAAAATAAAACCTGAAGCAACCAAAGCCAGTTCAAATTTCAGTGGGACAAGCATGTAGATTCAAAATGGCAACTTGACATCAATCAAATTCTGAAATCAAACTAAAGCAATATAAAGATCAGAGCATCAAAACAAAAGTAAGATGAATCAAAAAAAAATCATCTCAACAAATCAATCTGGAAGCAATTCTAGATTTTACCTCTCTGTTAAACACTGAGCAATTCAAGGAACAAAAGCAAATTCTCAGATAAAAGCATGAAGTTTAATATAATGCAAGGCTTAGGAATCAAGATCCACAAAACAAAATATAGAGTAGCAGATCATCACAAGAGTTCCAGATTTTCAAACTTGAAAACATTCCAGGTTCTCTGTTCTTTCCAAATCTCAGGTGAGCAAACCCTTAAACTCATATGTATATTTGAAGTTGTTTAAATGAATGTCAATGTGCATGCAAATCTATGTGTATAATTATTATGTTTGCTTGTGCATGTCTGGGAGCAGAAAGGATCACCTCTGTTCTTGTTGCAGGCATTAAAAACCTGTTGGAAAATTCCAAATCATTTTATTTAAGTAATTTTAGGTTCCAATTTCTAAATGAAAAATAATGATAACTATGTGAAGCCAATTTTAAAAGTAAATTTGAAAATTTATATTGAGTAAATAATTCGAAATTAGGATAATACAGTAGAAAAATCAAACACAGGTTAAAAATTGATGATCACAATTTCAAGTCTGGAATCCACCATCAGATTTGCTATAGAAAATCATGAATTTTAGTAGCAAATTAAATATTTTTAAAAATGTAATATGTGAGAAATTGCAAGTTGATCTGAATTGGGGTTTTTTTCAATTGCATCGATCAACAATAAAATGATCAAGGGGTTTGGAACTGGAGATGGTCAAAGGTCCAGGGATCATCAGAAAAATGTTCAAAGATTTTATAATTTATTGTGGAAGGTAGACGAAGTTGATTTTTGGTTTAACCCTAATTTTTAGTGGAGGTGGGAAAACCGGTCACCGTAACTTCATCTGGGCATCGGACTACACCGGTCGCGGGGGAAACGACTCTTGGGTGATCGAGGGAGCTTCAGTCGGAGTCACGAAGCTACTGGCAGTGTCACGTCGTGGCGCGATTTATTTTGGTTGGTCATGTTACTGCCAGGAGGGGTTGAAATGGTTCGATTTTGATTCTCAAACGATCGTGTCAGAATGGATGGTCGGGAGGCTCGTGGGTATCTTCACGCTTGTTAAAGAGATCGACGTCGGTCAGAGGGTCGGCGATCATCGGTACACGTGTATGCATGCACTTGTGCATATATTAGGGTTGCTTGTGGAAATTGGGGAAGACATATGTTGCTCGAAGTTGATCTCGAGTGTAACGACCCATAAATTTTGTGGATTTAATTTGGTTGAATTAATGATTTTTGTAATTAGATTTAGTAGAAAAAAAAGAAAAAAAAACTTCATAAACAAATATTGAAATGAACGATAAATTTAATTTTATAAATGGTGACTTAAAACCTATTTACTAGCAATTTGAATAAATTTCAATAAGTGAAATGTGGTAAGTATTATACCTGGGTATAAATTTCATTTAAAGGGAATTAACTAATATGTTGATGTAAATTAAGAAAATATTGGCATAAATGATAATTCCATTCATACTTGTAAGCAGTTATTATAAGTTGCATGTTGAAATGGTTGATTGAATTGGAATTTAGAATTAGATTTAAATGAAAAATAATAATGGTTTACAATAACGAAAATTTAGGTAATAAAGTCAGAACAAGTTGATAAATAATAACCAAAATAAGGGAATAGTATTAATGTAAATAAAGTTGATACGAATTGGATATAGAGAAATAAATGTAAACATTTAGTTATTTTACAAAACAGATAGTTAATGGTAATTAAATAAGATCAGTATTGTGTAAGGATGATAATATGGGTGGTATTAATGGTTACACTGATTTATAATGGGATGTAAAAGGTAATAAATTTATGTATAATTTGGGTAATAAAATAAGTTTATTTATGGAGTTAGATTGGTTATATTATCTTAGGCTATAAACCAAATAGAAGAGAACAAGCGTAAATCTTAAGGGTATAATAAAAATTATTATATATTACCTAATTTATTGGTCAATCAATTTATTTGAAATAAAGGCCTCTTAAATGTTAAGTAATTTTAATACTGTTATGGAGGAAACGTTACTTAATGATTTTTAATTTTAGTAACGGAAGAGTGAATGAGAATTTATAGGGAACATAAATTATTTATAAGTAAAAAGGAGTATATATTGAACAAATTTATGATAATTGGATAATGCAGTGTTATTGGAAATTAATTAGTGTTATATATGGGATTTATACCTGGGTGGGCAAGTAGTAAACTTATAAGTGAAAGAAAGTGAGTAGGTGACCATTTATTTAGGTTATTTATTCATTTAGTATGTTAAATAAAAATTTTAGAAACAGATCTCAATTAAGGGAAATTAAGTTGTACGTTAATTTGAAATAAAATATATTAAATATTACATTTATAGGGAATGTAGTACGAATGGTTAGGGATTGTCAAATTTGGTAAAAAGGGATTGGACTTAGGAAACTTTGTTAATTGAGTTTAAAACCTTAATTAATACGCGTAATTGACAAGATTCACTTTTTTTTAAAAATAACCGTTGATACAAATCTAAGATGTATATAGAAGTATTAATGTAGTGAAAGATAAACAAATATTAACTATGTTATTTGTGTAATTAATGGATAGGAATACCAAAGGCTAATTGTAGTAAGGAATATAAGTGGTAGAATAATAAAAATTTATGATTTTATTTTTGTTAACATATGTTAAGAGATATGTTTATGATCTTAATTCGAACTTCTACTAATAACATGTATTACAGTAAGATAAAAAAAATGATAACATACATCAGGTGTATTTAATGACATTGTTTGAATGTAATTAATAACGGTGATTATAATAATAAATGTTAATAAAGAATAAGAATGAATAATTTTAGTAAAAGAGTAAACATTCATTTAGTAAAAATGTTTGGCAACTGAAAGATTGATTGTAGAGATGGGAAACTATTATTTAGTAAGAAATATATATAATTACTGTTTGTAGCGAATAGTGTATTAATATGTTTAAATTACTATTAGATAGGAAATAATTGTTATACTTCTCATTACATTCATTTAGTCCATTTTGAAACTTAATCAACTGAAATTAATGTAATTGAAAATTTCCAATTAATAGGAGAGAGAATACTAATTATAAATTAATAGGTGTAAATAAAAGCAGCATATGTTTTGTGAAAATATAGGAAAAGTTTGATTTGATAAAAAGAAAATTTTACATCAAATAAAATGAATGCTTCATATGTGAATGTACGTTTAATTTCATTAAAATAAGAACAGAAAGATTGATTTTAAAGAAAGAAATATTTGTTTATTTGAACTATGTTTTAGCTTACAGACTGAGTACAAGAATAGGAAAATAATCTATTTATTACTCTTGTGTATAAACAATAAATTTATAAACGTGTTTAAATAAACAATTGTTCTCTTTCTTTATCCATTTTAGTTGTCTGTTTTAAAATTTAACTTTGTAAGTAACTGCAATTAATGTAATTCAAATGTTTCAATTAAAAAGAAAGGAAACGTTGATTGCAATTAATAGATTTAATAAAAGAGACGCACGTTTTGTGTTAAACAAAAGGGTGTTTTAATAGAAATAAAAGATCATTTTGAGAAAACAAAATTTAGCGTTCTCATTTTTAAGGTAAGTATAAATATTTTATTACGCGTAGATAAAAACCTAAATGCGTACAAAGTTCTACTTTCGTTTGCAAACTTTTCCATTCCTACGTACATTCCCTTATCTATAATTAATGCTTGAGGCTTTATAATAAAACGTGACATTTATTTTTGTCCCGCCACATTCATTTCCTAACTATAAATAACCTACATCTTATTTCTTCTTCTACATTTTGTTTCTCCTAACACCTCATATTCAAAAGCTCTTATTCTTGCAACTCCAAAAGCATTCTTTTATAAAAATGATTTTTTTTTCATTTTTTCGTACTGGAAAAGAACGAGGTCATGTAGCGTGCTAAAGCTTTTGATAACGTGGCTATTTAATATGGGTTAGTTTTATTTTAGTTTTATTTTCGTTTTCAAATGATTTAAATCGAATAACTTTCACATACGAACTCCGTTTCACGCGCGATTTTTTTTGTTAGGATCATATCGAAATTCCGGACATTCTGACGCTAGTTCGAACAGATTTGTGGACTGTCAAATTTTTGGGTTTAAATCGGATTTAAATCCAATTTAAATTCAAAAGGTGAGTGTTTTAACCCACTCACAATTTCTAAAATTTCTTGTGTTTGTTAAAATGATTGATGATATGAGTAGAAATTCATTTATGACTGTTTGGCATATTTTATTCATCATCTCGGTTAGATCGCATTTATTTAAATTTAATTGTTATTTTATTTTATTATTGCATATAATTTGACAGTTAATTTATTTATTTTTGCATATAAACTGCTAGTTAAACAGTTATTAAATTTATTATTGAATATAAACTGTTAGTTAATACCTGTTATTTATTACCTGTTATATTTTTTATGCTCTATATTGATGTTTGTTTAAACTGGACGATGTTTGTAATAAATGGTTGACGATTGATATTTGGATGAATGGATGCTATATTTTATATTGTATAAACTGTAAGTTATTATGCATTTTCATTTCATTCGGGATTGCGATTTGAAATGATATACAACCGCAAATTTTTATTTTTAAATTGCGGATTGAAATGATAAATATCCGTATCACTTGACCATAGGATAGAAAATTATATACAGGCACCGCGGTATATATATATATTTATATAATTATTTTTCAAATGATTTTTATGGTTTGGATATGATACGGTTTAACAAATATTAAATTTGGATATTATATAAATATATTTTCTATACACATATATAGTTAAATTTTTTTGAATTTAAGCTATGTATAAATCGGTTAAATAAAAATAAATAAGTTGAACAATGGAGTTTGATTATTTATGTTAAATGGTTAAGTACATGTTTCAGATATCGTATGTATATATCGAATTTTGATGATTTAAATCAGTTAAGATTGGAAGGTAAATTGGAAATTTATTTGATGGAACTTAT
This sequence comes from Allium cepa, assembly GCA_030765085.1. Classification (NCBI taxonomy): domain Eukaryota; kingdom Viridiplantae; phylum Streptophyta; class Magnoliopsida; order Asparagales; family Amaryllidaceae; genus Allium; species Allium cepa. The sequence continues at coordinate 290,443,095 of CM060941.1, read as the reverse complement.
TCAAAAATTTCTCTCCATAAGTTGATGTAAAACTTATTTAAGCTTGGAAATTTTAAAGGTACGATATTTATAACTGGATTTTTATTCAAGATAAATTAAATGAATATTTCTAGTATAAATAAATGGAAGGAAATATTTAGTGTTAATAAATTTAAGTTTTATTTTAAATGGTTATGGATCTATTATGTAAACATTTTAAAACTAAATAATAGAATTGTTGAATAGAAATTCCCAACCTTAGTTTTGAAATTGATTAAATACTCAAAGTTTGAAAATATTGAAATCGAAGTATTTTTATTCAAAATGAAAGTGAATCTAAAAGTTATGGGTTTAGACTGAATTTAAAGTGAATAAAATTGTAAAGGCAAGGAAATTGTTTACTTTATAAAGAAATTTTAAATTCAACTGTTTTATTTCATATACCGTTGAATATCCAAACCATTTAAGTTTTGGAAGTTATGGTTTTACAGCTATGAATTTCGAAGTATTATGTTTTGAAAGTTATAATTCAAATGTTTGGTTTTTCAGATATTAATTTTTTTAAAGCAATATGATTTTGGAAAAGATATATGTGAAATAAAGATGATATTATACCGATTTGGGTTTATAAATGATATCAAATTTATTTGGCTTTTAAAACGAAAAATGGTATCGTATTATATGGTTTTGAAATGGGTATATATTCTGGTTTTGAAAGTAAAACTATTTTGATAAGACCGCGGTGTTATAATAACGTTTGGCTGTTGAAGAGACCGGGATCGGAAGTTGTCATACTCTCTGCCAACTCCGAAAACCACTTTAACAACCGTGTACGCGGTGGAGATTCCAGAATGAAGTAGGATGGTGGCGACGTTTCCTTTGAGGTAAATACGTGGACCCGACTCCCGTGAGTTGGCATAAGGTGGCTAAAACATGAGCGATTCTCGGGCCAAGGGGGTTAGCGCCCTTTATCGGACACATCCCTTTGATACTATACTCTGACTTTGGATTGATTCGGCTGCCACCTTTATTTTTTTTGATTTTGGGGGTGTTTGTTCGAGGTGGGCGGTAGCTACGGCTATGCGTTACTACCAATCCGGATAGCAATTGGTATATCTACCCTGGCTTTGCCTAGTTGTGCCGTGTCACCTACCCTAGCGTGCCTTATACGATTTTGGTTTTGTACCATACCTATGAAGTGCCCTCTGACGACGCCCAGTACGGGGGAGATTACGGTACTGTATAGACTATGAGAATATATAACTGTGTTAAGGTGGAAAATGTAAAGCCTTAACGCTATTTAAAAGTAAGTTTATTTTACAATTAGACACTATTATAATAGCGAAATATACTATATAGTAAATAGTTTAACGGATCCTTAGGAGATGTTAATCCCGAGCATCTCTTGATTTACTGCACTCATATTTATTTCTGTTAATTTAACTTACATAAGATCTTTTAGTTCTGACTCGAGTGTTTTGTCTTTTCAATTCGCTCGGGTCAGTCCGAGCGTTTCAGGATTTGAAGATTTAGCTCTGGAGGATGAAGACGAAGATTTCTATTATTATTATTTATTATATTCCACTACACTCATATTGTTCCGCTGCATTGTTATATGGTATGTGTAACTCTGATATATGTGGTATAAGTATAATCGAATATTTTTTTGAACAGCTTTATAAACTGTATATTTGATTATTATATTTTATCCTTCCGTTGTGAGATTATCTTTTGTTTTATTTCTTTCTCGTTTTTCTTATTTACCCCATAACAATCCGCCCTTCCGAACGGTTTGAATTGGCACGTGTGTCGATTTAAAGCGTGCGAAAAGGCGGGATGTTACATCGAGGCTTTGGTGTTGTGGCTCGAAGACGTGCTCTGGTCGAACATTAGTGTGTAATGTTTAAAAGAGTTAAACCAAAACAAACTTTAAAAGAAAAAAAAGAGGAAGAAGAAGAGTTGAGCTCGAGAAAAATAGCGTTTGGCTCGGGTAAGCGGTCGAGTTAATCTCGGGTTTCTTAATTTTGATGATTTGACAAGTTTTAAAGTTATTAAGCAATTTAAATGAAGTTTTAAAGAATATTAAAACGTTTAGGTTTTAAAGATTTATTTTTAAAGGATAAAATAAAGTGTTTAGAAATTTAATGATTTTATATGTAAGTTAATTGATTAAGATTAACAAGTGTTTTTGTAAATGTGATGATGTAAATCTAAGCTTTAATTAAATAAATGTTTTGTATAAAATGATTTCAAGCATTAAGTTTAAATATGATTTAAATGCTTTACTTAAGGTAAAGGGATATCTTTAACTGATTAAAGTTTTGATTTATGAGAAGATAATTATGTGGTGAAATTAATTAAAGTATAATTGCTTAATTGAAAGTAATTAAGGGGAATTTATTAATGATAATTAATTTAAACGGTCTACTAAATAAACTTTATTATAATTAAGTGATTAATAAAGATAAGGGTTTATCTTTAAATTGAATTAAGGTTTGGGTAATTAAAGATTTATTGATGAATAAAAGTAATTAAAGAATAATAAATTAATGTAAGTAATTAAAGATAATTAATTACTTAAAGATAATCACTTCATGAAAGTAATTAGGGATAACTAATTAATGATCAAAGTTGATTAATCCAATGATTAAAATTGATTAATCCAATGATTAAAATTGATTTGTGATTTATTAATATAAGTGATTAGTGGTAATCACTTATGGTAATCGATTAAGGATAATTAATTAAATGGTAATTAATTAAGGGTTAATTAATTAATGTAATTAATTAAGGATAATTGATTAAAGTATAACTAAATAATAAAACGTAAATTATTTAATGATTAAAGGGTAATTATTTTATTAATTAAGGCTGATTAATTAATAGTTAAAGGATTAATTAGTTTATTAATTATGGTTAATTAATAAATGATTAAAGGGTAATTACTTAAATAATTTGTAATAAGTTAATGATTAATTAATCAGGATTAGTCATTTATCCATAAGTAATTATCTGATTTAAATTAATCAGACGATTAATTAATTTGACTTATAGGTGTTTGGATTTAATTGAATGTTGAATTGTTGACATCTCTGATGTGTAATTCTTTGTGATGTGAATTGTTTTGATTCAAGTTGTGATGAATGTAATTTATTTATCTATGATGGATTTATATTATTTACCTGTGGATCTGTGAATGGGAGATAAGCGTTATAGATTATACCGCTTATCGATATTGATGTGCTTGAATCTGTGATGTGATGATTGATGATGTTGCACTATTGTGTGAAACCCCTGGACTACACTATACACACACAAATATGGATTGCACGAGGAAATTGGTTAAGTCACATATTTTTGAAATGGTTTTAAAATTTAATTTTGAATCCAAATGGTTTTGGAAATGGAATTGGGTTAAATATGAAAAGTTTTTGAAAAGGAATTTTAAAACACAAAGGTTATTTTGAATACTTGATAAAGTTTTGAAATTTAAATAATTTGAGTTGCATTTGAGTTCAAGATTTGAAATTGAATTCTATGTTTGAAAATTATGGTTTAAAAGGGTTATACAAGTTATAAGTGTGTTTATATGGGTTTTAAACCATTTTAAAAGTATTGTTTTGGGGAATTTGAATTTAACACAAGTTTTATACTTGAAGGGCTTTAACTTATGCAAATGTAATCGGATTTTTTCGAAACAAAAACTATTTGTTTTCAAATAATAATAGTTTTCATATAAAGAAAGGATTTTCAATTTATGTTGAAAAGATTTCAAGTTTGAAATGGAATTGTTTTGAAAGCTATGAATTAATCTTTGTGAAAGATTTTTGAACCTTGTTTTGAAATCGAAAAGGATCTTAAAGATATATCTTTTGTATAAAAGATTTGGAATTAAAATAGTTTTGAAAACTAAGAATGAATCTTTGTGGAAGATGGGTGAACTTTGTGAAATGAGTCTTTTTGTTTATAAGATTTGGAAATGGTAATTTGTTTAAACCATTTGAAAGAAAAATTTTGGGTAATAAGTTTTGACTTAACTAAGATCCCAATATCCATATGTTTTTAAATAATTGCGCTCATTATTCAGTTTAGCTCGGAGAGGACTTTGTGTCATATAAACCATTCTGAATAATGATACGATGATATGAATAGCATTTGAAGACCGGTGGTGAAGACCGGGTATTTTTGAGAACGAAAGGATAACCCATCGAATGTCTCTGCACTAAGTCGCGCCTGTATAGAGATCTCCATATGCGATGGGGAATCCGATCGGGATTGTGAATACCCGGATTGCAAGGGCTTCTTTGGAAGTGCACTTGGTTCTGTTCAAACCTGAAACAGACTTGTATGGATGAGTGTCTGACTTTACACTTTGAGATGTAAAGCTGGTTTCTATCAAATACATTTCTGTTTGGTGGCGGAGAATCTATTCTCTTAGCTTAACACCCTTCTCTGAGACATACGAGCTTAGAGGTTATGTAGTTGATGGTTACTAGTGATACATTCCTAATTTGGTAATGCGGCATACAAAGTGCTGCTGATCATTTGTTGATCAAATCATGGCTTTGTGAAAAAGTGTAGCTTTGTGGACGAGATTGCATCAGGACCTCACACCCTGGAAATGGTCGAAACAAGAAAGATGTGGCAAGGTTATCAGGGGTCGTGCCCCTAGGGTATGTCTATTTCTTCTGGAAAAGGGTGGTATCATGGTATGGAGCCCAGATACTTAACTCATGTGGACACTGCAAATTTATTACTTTTTGGTTTCTTTGTGGTTGAGAGCTCTTGGTTAAAGGTCAAAAACGATCGGGAATGGCATACTTGTAGGTGTTACTTCCGGGCAGGGGTAACCCGGCCTTGTGATGGTAGAGATCCGGGTAGGTTCTCGGGGCAACCCTCTAGAGGCGTACCCATGTGGCAATGGAAAGTTTCTTGGGCTGACCATTTGTTGGAAATCCATAGAAACAATATGCGCCCTATATAGTTTTAGTTGTATAACCTGCCATGGAATGTGGCGGTAACCTGCTTTTGATTATGGTAGCTATAGTAGCAATACAATAATGGTTGTATGCTGGCTAAGATTAATATTGTACTTTCGAAAGGTTTTCTTCACTATGCAGTAATAATAATATCAAATGATTTTGCGTATCAAGCATGTTTGACTATCATAAGGAGAAATCTCCTCCAATTCTGCGTTTGCATGGTGTGTGCGGCAGGAGGCCTTATGGTAGTTTCATTTTCCAGAAAGCATTACGGATTTCAGTTTTTAAATTCTTTTGTTGTTTGTTTTAAAGATAAACTGTTTTCGTTTGCTCATACCAGTCCCATGACTTTCCCGGAGTTTATTGCTCCTTTCCTAAACTCTGGGTGCCCACAATTTTCCACGTAGGCAGTCTAGAGTTGGGTTTTTTGGATAATCAAATAGTAGGCATAGAGTCGATAGCTTTCAGCTTTTGGATCATGGCAATCGCATTGCTGACTGCATGACTGACCTTTCTTAAGTCAACTTGATGGTGGTTCGAGCTTTCGACTTGGAGTTTTGGAGCATTAAAGATGGAGTTGCAGTTTGGGCCTTGGATTCTCTCTTTCTCTCTTGGAGATAGAGTTGGAGTTATCTCTTCCATTGTTATCTTTCTTCCGCTGTTATTTTTGTATCTCTGATGTTGATATCAATTGTATCAATATGTTGTGTCATTGTAATCAACTGTTGTATATCAATGATATTATGTTGTTCTTCCGCTTTGTTGTTATACTTAATGTGTTATAAGCTCCGGCGTGAATTGGGTTTCAATGATTGAATCTATGGCATTCGAGTACAAGTAAAGTACGGGTGTCGATTTTCGAACGCTGAAATTTGGGTCGTGACAACTTGGTATCAGAGCTAAAGGTTGAACTTTAGCTATTAGAGTGCAGCACATTAGTTAACTCATTAGAGATAGGGTGGAGTATACCCTAGAATGAGTATATCCCTAAGATATCCGCCCGTGTGCCTCAGTAAATTCTCCTACTATCCACTGATAGTAAGTATGAGTGCAAGAAGAGGAGGAGATAGGGGACAGGAGAGTACGACTACAAATGGTTGATACCTTGTAACAACAAGGAAACAATCTTTTCTCTATCTATCTCTTTTGATCATTATTCGATTTCAAATTCTTCGATTGCTTCGTGGCAGCTCCGGAAAGAAGCTTTGGTATGGTGGCCCTACGAATCGTTGTAGAGGAGGTTCTCAATTCATATTCTCTTCATTGGATTCTTATCAGCTTTTCGTTTTTAACTCTAATGAATTTGAAAATTTATTGGTTAGTAAAATATAAAGTTAAAATTAATTTGTATCGATAAAATGATTTCGGTCAAAACCAAAGTTTAAAGTTTTTGATGCAATTTCTTGTAAGGACCAAAGTCCGAAGAGAGACAAGTTGGTGTATACTTTGCGATATTCCAACCTGGATTTAGTATCCATTATTTGTTCTGTTGGGTCTAGATATATTCTACGAGTGGTTAGTTATCATTTGAACTAACCAATTCCCTGTATATTTCATAGATCTAATAAACCAAGTACTCCGTTAGATATTGAATGAGTTCGTTCTCATATTTATTAATGATATTCTGATTTGGTAAGCCAAATGCAGAATAACTATTCAATTTGATCTGGTGAACCATTTCTTCGTGTGTTCATCTATCTTTGTTGTTTCCCTGGCAAATTTCGAGGATGAAATTTTCTTAAGGGAGAATTTGTAACGATTCCATTTTTGAGTCGAATTTAAATTAATGATTAAAATAAAATTTTGAATTAAATTGTGGATTAATTTGAATTTTTCAAAATTAATAAGATATATACTTGTTTATTTATATAAATTAATTTTTAAAATTTGAAATTTGGAATTTGAAACTCAAAATAAATATTTAATGGAATTTGGATTTGAAAATTCAAGAATAAATATTTAAGAAATAAATTGAATTTAATTTGGGAATTCAATTATAGATATTTTATAAATATATTGGATTTGAATATATTATATTTTCAATTAATAAAGATTTGTTTTCCAATAACATTAAATAGGCATTTTTATTTGGAATTTATATTTTGAAATTAATATAATAATTTTCTAAAAGTTAAATTTGAATATTGTCAACACTAGTATTATTTATATAAATTTAAGTATAATAACTTAAGTTTAAATTTTAAATTTATATATATATATATATATATATAATGTAATTTGTATGTGCATATATATATACACACATTTAAAAAGTATAATAAACTATGTTTAAAATAGTATTGGTTATACAGATTAGAACATTTTCTTTCAAAAATACAATTTGTAAATATATAAAATATAAATAAGGAGACATAAAACATATGTGCAAAGTTAAATTGAAATCTTGTATATAAATAAACATAAATACTAAAACTAAAAGAGGGATTTAAATATAAAATACACACACACACACATATGTTAAGTTATAAGATATAAATACTTGAGGGTTTAAAATACAAAATTACAAACTAAATGAGATAGGGGTTTAAAACAAAGTTTTAAAAATTAATTCAAAACAAGGATTTAGATATAAAAACACATGTTAGTAACAACTGTAAGTTTATAAATAACAAGTGTAGCTATTTTACCTCATGAAATAAATAAGTGGTTGATCTCTTTTTAATTAAAATATATATGGAACGTTTTGGTTAAGAAATAACCAGGCTATTCTTAGTTGTCTCAAACTGAAACAAAACTGGAAAAGAAAAGAAAACAAGATTAAAAAAAAGTCATTCAAAAGAAAATAAAACCTGAAGCAACCAAAGCCATTTTAAATTTCAATGGGACAAGCATGCAGATTCAAAATGGCAACTTGATCAATCAAGTTCTGAAATTAAACTAAAGCAATATAATGAACAGAGCATCAAAACAAAAGTAAGATGAATCAAAACAAAATCATCTCAGCAAATCAATCTGGAAGCAATTCCAGATTTTGCCTCTCTGTTAAACACTAAGCAATTCCAGGAACAAAAGCAAATTCTCAGATAAAAGCACGCGAGTTTAAGATAATGCAAGGATTAGGCTTCGGAATCAAGATCCACAAAACAAATATAAAGTAGCAGATCATCACAAGAGTTCCGGATTTTCAAACTTGAAAACATTCCAGGTTCTCCGTTCTTTCCAAATCTCAGGTGAGCAAACCCTTAAACTCATATATATATATATATATATATATATATAAATATTTGAAGTTCTTTGAATGAATGTTAATGTGCATGCAAATATGTGTGTATATTTGTTATGTTTGCTTGTGCATGTCTGGGAGTAGAAAGGATCATCTCTATTCTTGTTACAGGCATTAAAAACCTGTTAGAAAATTCCAAATCATTTTATTTAAGTAATTTTAGGTTCCAATTTCTAAATGAAAAGTAATGATAACTATGTGAAGCCAATTTTAAAAATAATTTTAAAAATTTATATTGAGTAAATAATTCGAAAATAGGATAATACAATAGAAAAATCAAACATAGGTTAAAAATTGATGATCACAATTTCAAGTGTGGAATACACCATTAGATTTGCTATAGAAAATCATGAATTTTAGTAGAAATTTCAAGATTTTTAAAGCTGTAATATGTGAGGAATTGCAAGTTGATTTGAATTGGGGTTTTTGTCAATTGCCGTCGATCGGCAATAAAATGATCGAGAGGTTTGGAACTGGTGATGGTCAGAGATCCAGGGATCATCAAAAAAGTGTTCAATGATTTTATAATTTATCGTGGAAGGTAGACGAAGTTGATTTGGGGTTTAACCCCAATTTTTAGTGGAGGTGGGAAAACCGGTCACTAGAACTTCGTCTGGGCATCGGACTACATCGGTCGTGGAGGAAACGACTCGTGGGTGATCGAGGGAGCTTCAGTCGGAGTCATGAAGCTACTGGCAGCATCACGTGGTGGCGCGAGTTATTTTAGTTGGTCATGTTGGTGCCAGTAGGGGTTGAAATGGTTTGATTTTGATTCTCAGACAATCGTGTCAAAATGGATGGTCGGGAGGCTCGTGGGTATCGCCAGCAGCTTATTAAAGAGATCGACGTCGTTCAGAGGATCAACGATCATTGGTGCACGTGTATGCGTGCACCTGTGCATATTTATTAGGGTTGCTTGTGGAAATTGGGGAAGACGTATGCTGCTCGAAGTTGATCTCGAGGCTTTGGTGTTGTGGCTCGAATACGTGCTCGGGTCGAACACTAGTGTGTAATGTCTAAAAGAGTTAAACCAAAACAGAGTTTATAAGAAAAAAAGAGGAAGTAGAAGAGTTGAGCTTGGGAAATATAGTGCTTGGCTCGGGTAAGTGGTCGAGTTAATCTCGGGTTTCTTAACTTTGATGATTTAACAAGTTTTAAAGTTATTCAAAGATTAAGTTTTTAAGCAATTCAAATGAAGTTTTAAAGAATATTAAAACGTTTAGGTCTTATAGATTTATTTTTAAAGGATAAAATAAAGTGTTTAGAAATTTAATGATTTTATATATAAGTTAATTAATGAAGATTAACAAGTGTTTTTGTAAATGTGATGATGTAAATCTAAGCTTTAACTAAATCAATGTTTTGTATAAAACGATTTCAAGCATTAAGTTTTTATGGTTAAAATTCTTTACTTTAGGTAAAGGGAAATCTTTAATTGATTAAAGTTTTGATTTTTGAGAAGATAATTACTTGGTGAAATTAATTAAAGTATAATTGCTTAATTGAAAGTAATTAAGGGCTAATTTATTAATGATAATTAATTTAAATGGTCAATTAAATAAACTTTATTATAATTAAGTGATTAATAAAGATAAAAGGTTTATCTTTAAATTAAATTAAGGTTTGGGTAATTAAAGATTTATTGATCAATAAAAGTAATTAAAGAATAATAAATTAATGTAAGTAATTAAAGGTAATTAATTACTTAAAGATAATCACTTCATGAAAGTAATTAGGGATAACTAATTAATGATCAAAGTTGATTTATCCAACGATTAAAATTGATTTGTGATTTATTAATATAAGTGATTAGTGGTAATCACTTATGGTAATTGATTAAGGATAACTAATTAAATGGTAATTAATTAAGGGTTAATTAATTAATGTAATTAATTAAGGATAATTGATTAAAGTATAATTAAATAATAAAAGGTAAATTATTTAATGATTAAAGGGTTATTAATTTATTAATTAAGGATGATTAATTAATAGTTAAAGGATTAATTAGTTTATTAATTAAGGTTAATTAATAAATGATTAAAGGGTAATTACTTAAATGATTTGTAATAAATTAATGATTAATTAACCAGGATTAGTCATTTATCCATAGGTAATTATCTGATTTAAATTAATCAGATGATTAATTAATTTGACTTATAGGTGTTTGGATTCAATTGAATGTTGAATTGTTGATATCTCTGATGTGTAATGCTTTATGATGTGAATTGTTTTGATTCAAGCTGTGATGAATGTAATTTATTTATCTGTGATGGATTTATATTATTTATCCGTGGATATGTGAATGGGAAATAAGCGTTATAGATTATACCGCTTATCGATATTGATGTGCTTGAATCTGTGATGTGATGATTGATGATGTTGCACTATTATGTGAAACCCCTGGACTACACAATAGACACACAAATATGGATTGCACGAGGAAATTGGTTAAGTCATAGATTTTTGAAATGGTTTTAAAATTTAATTTTGAATCCAAATGGTTTTGGAAATGGAATTGGGTTAAATATGAAAAGTATTTAAAAAGGAATTTTAAAAGATAAAAGTTATTTTGAATAACTTGATAAAGTTTTGAGATTTAAATAATTTGATTTGAATTTGAATTCAAGATTTGAAATTGAATTCTATGTTTGGAAATTATGGTTTAAAAGGGTTATACAAGTTATAAATGTGTTTATATGGGTTTTAAACCATTTTAAAAGTATTGTTTTGGGGAATTTGAATTTAACACAAGTTTTATACTTGAAGGGCTTTAACTTGTGCAAATGTAATCGGATTTTTTCGAAACGAAAACTATTTATTTTCAAACAATAATATCTTTCATGTAAAGAAAGGATTTCCAATTTGTGTTGAAAAGATTTCAAGTTTGAAATGGAATTGTTTTGAAAGCTATGAACTAATCTTTGTGAAAGATTGTTGAGCCTTGTTTTGAAATCGAAAAGGATCTTAAAGATATATCTTTTGTATAAAAGATTTGGAATTGAAATAGTTTTGAAAACTAAGAATGAATCTTTGTGGAAGATGGGTGAACTTTGTGAAATGAATCTTTTTGTTTATAAGATTTGGAAATGGTAATTTGTTTGAACCATTTGAAAGAAAGTTTTGGGTAATAAGTTTTGACTTAACTAAGATCCCAATATCCATATGTTTTTAAATAATTGCGCTCATTATTCGGTTTAGCCCGGAGAGGACTTTGTGTCATACAACCCATTCTGAATAATGATACGATGATATGGATAACATTTGAAGATCGGTGGTGAAGACCGGGTATTTTTGAGAACGAAAGGATAACTCATCGAATGTCTCTGCACTAATTCGCGCCTGTATAGAGATCTCCATATGCGATGGGGAATCCGACCGGGATTATGAATACCCGGATTGCAAGGGCTTCTTTGGAAGTGCACTTGGTTCTGTTCAAACCCGACAGACTTGTATGGATGTGTGTTTGACTTTACACTTTGAGATGTAAAGTTGGTTTCTATCAAATACATTTCTGTTTGGTGGCGGAGAATCTATTCTCTTAGCTTAACACCCATCTCTGAGACATACGAGCTCAGAGGTTATGTAGTTGATGGTTACTAGTGATACATTCCCAATTTGGTAATGCGGCATACAAAGTGCTGCTGATCATTTGTTGAACTAAGCATGGCTTTGTGAAAAAGTGTGGCTTTGTGGACGAGACTGCATCAGGACCTCACACCCCAGAAATGGTCGAAATAGGAAAGATGCGGCAAGGTTATCAGGGGTTGCGCCCCTAGGGTATTTCCATTTCTTTTGGAAAAGGGTGGTATCATGGTATGGAGCCCAGATACTTAATACATGCGGACACTGTAAATTTATTACTCTATGGTTGCTTTATGGTTGAGAGCTCTCGGTTAAAGGCCGCAAAAGATAGGGGATGACATACTTGTAGGTGTTACTTTCGGGCAGGGGTAACCCGGCCTTACGTTGACAAAGATCTGGGTAGGTTCTCGGGGCGTCCCTCCAGTTGCTTACCCATGTGGCAATGGGAAGTTCCTTGGCCTGACCATTTGTTGGAAATCCAAAGAAACAATACGCGTCCTGTATGGTTTTAGTTGTATAACCTGCCATGGAATGTGGCGGTAACCTTCTATTGAACATGATAGCTATAGTAGGCATACAATAGTGGTTGTATGCTGGCTAAGATTAGTATTATACTTTCGAAAGGTTTTCTGCACTATGCGCAAATAATAATATCAAATGATTTTGTGTATCAAGCATGTTTGACTACCATAAGGAGAAATCTCCTCCAATTCTGGGCTTGCATGGTGTGTGCAGCGGGAAGCCTTATGGTAGTTTCATTTTCCAAAAAGAATTGCAGATTTCAATTTTTAAATTCTTTTGTTGTTTGTTTTAAAGATAAACTATTTTCGTTTGCTCATACCAGTCCCATGACTGACCTAGAGTTTATTGTTCCCTTCCTAAACTTTGGATGCCCACAATTTTTGAAACGACCCGACTTCCTTACCACAGAAAATCGCATCATTTTTAAGAAAGAAAGGGATAGAAAAGAGAAAAGACAGAGAAGAAGAAAGAAACAACATCAGAATCTAAACAGCGAAACGAATAAATTATATTAATCACATAATATATTACATAGTATCATATACATCAGAAATACACAGCTAAAACAACACATACTAGATAGTTATAAATACCTGTCTAGTTATACAACTCAATACAACTCACTGACAAACGACTCAGAGAACACACAGCGGAATACTATATAGTTATACGCAGAAGCCTCCTGCTCCATTGCTCCTCCAAAATTCGTCAAGCCAACCTGAATCCCCTGGCTACTCGTAAAAATTTGAGTACCCAAGAGTTTAAGAAAACAGAATAAACTCCGGGTCAGACATGTGTCTGGTGTGAGTAAACGGTTAAAGTTGCTTAACTTTAAAAACCTTTTGAAAGAAAAGGTATCACGTAAGACTTCCCACACATAAACATGAAAAAGTTTTTACCTTACGCTAACCAAAACATTTGATAGGAAATTCAGTGATATTATAATAGGTCTAGGGTTTTCAAATAAATATGAAATAGCCGAAATTGTTACATTATTAAATTCCAGCTACTAGCCACAAAAGTGGGTAATACAATCAAATCCGATGGCACTTATTGGATTTAGGATTCCATACAATGGCGGGCTACCGGGGTACCGCCCGTCACAGTACGTGGCCTAGATCACCGTACTGAGGAGTACGCCCGCTACCCTGCAACACAAGACCGAAACCATTCCTTACTGAACAGTTTCGAATAAGACAACCCCGGCGGTTGTAGCTATTCAACCGCCCACACAGCCGAAATAAAAGGGACTCTAGACAGGGATTAATCTCATCCTCTTGGGCATGACCCACTTAGCCTTGTTGCACCTCCCCTGTTTTAGCCATTCCCGGTTGATGAGGCTTGAGGCTACGATTACCTTTATAGAACACATCCCTTAGAATGCTCATCGTCCACCTGACGATGTTCTGAAAACATTCAATCCACACAAGTTCGTTCCGGGTTCGAACGAAACTGAAGGCATTATCTCGTTACACTCATTTTGGAATCACCCTCAGAGTTAACGATAATAAGCCTTGCACTTTGAATCTTCATCTTCACTTGAGATTCACGACCTATCGTTAATTTGGATCGATGTGGTTTTCGGATATCCAAATATGGAAACCCGATCCCGGTCTCATCGAAATCCAAAACGTATCTTTTAGGTCCAAGTTGTTTAAGGTTAAACAATTAAATTCAACTATCTATATACACACAGATAGATAATCACAAGTCACACTTGATAATCACATCATCAAAATAAACAGATGATCCATAACAAAATAGGTAATCCATATCATCATCACAATAGATAATCCATATTACCATCACAATGCAACCAAGCATTCATACCACACAACATTACTTATCTCATTTCTGAGATTACATCCATTCAAGACAATCAACGTCATCCATTCATACATAAGCAATGATTTACTTAATCACAACATAATTAATTTAAAATGAATTAAATTAACTATCTCTATCTCTAATTAATTTAAAGCGAATTAAATTAATTACTTCATCTCTTAATTAATTTAAAATTAATTAAATTAATTACCTTCATCATAATAAATCTTGCTTACTTATCCATTAATTAAACCAATTAATTAATCATTATCTTAATTAATCAACCTTGATTAATTAACTCTTAATCAAGTAAATAAATCCTTAATTATTCTCATTAATCATATTAATTAATGAACCTTAATTAATTACTTCCATTAATTAATTAACTGTAATTAATTACATTATTTCTTAATTAGTTATATTAATTAATCATGCTTAAATTAATTGCTTTCAATTAATCAACTTTAATAAATATAAACAGTAATTAATTATTCTTAATTACTTCTTAATTACTTTTAGTTACTTTTATAAATTCTTTGATTTATTACACCAAGTAATAAACCCTTAATTACTTTAACAAGTAATTATTTATTTAAAATTTACTTCCAAATAAGTAATTTCACTTATCTCAATTACCCCTGTAATTTATTCATCAATTACTTATCTTAAGTAATTTCTCTTATCAAAACTTATTAAGTAAACATACTTAATCATTTATCATGTGACTTTCTTTAATTAATTAACAAATTAATTAACTCAGCTTGACCACATTCACCTTATAAATCATAATTGAGTAATTTATCCCTTAATTACTCTTTAACCAAATTAATTTTCAATTATTAATTAATAAACCTCAATTATTAATCAATCCTTTAATACAAAGTAATCAATCACTAATTACTTTTATAATTAATTAATCTTAATTAACTAATTAATCATCTCTTAATCATTAATTAATAAAACTTAATTATTAATTAACAACCTTAATTACAGATTAATTAATCCATAATTAAAATTAATCAATCCTTAATTACAATTAATTAACCTCTAATAATAGTTAATTAATTCTTAATTAACTTGCATTATAGATTAATAACCTTTTAATTATTAATTAAGAAAACCCAGTTAAAACTTAATTACTACTTTAATTACTTAATTAATAAATAATTATAATTTAATTAATCATTAGTCATTAATTAAATCATCATAATTATTAGTTAATTAAATTAATAATTATCCTTAATAAATTACTTAATTAACCCTTTTTCAACTTAACTAATTAAGTTAATTAATACACTTAAACTTCTTAACTAACTTAATTAATCTAAATTTATTTAACCATAATTAATCTAAATTTATTTAACCATAATTATCTTGAGATAAAACCTTATCTTAATTTTGCTTATTAAAACAATTTACTTTTAAAAATGAACTTTACTTAATCAAATTATTAATTAAGTTTAAAATACTTATCCAACGTAATAATTTAGAGTTTACAAATCACAACTTCCTTTAAATACTTCAAATATCATGAAGTAATGGTTTAAATCAAGTTTTAAATTTAAATCAATATACTTGCTCTTTATAAAATCTTTATAATTCCATTTCTATTAAAGTTTTTAAAATACTTTAATTTGATTTAATAAGATTTAAATTAAATAAAGTTCAACTTCATATAACAATGTTAAAGAAACATTTATTTTATCAAAAAAATAAATTTAAAACAAGATTCATACCCAAAAATTCAAAAGATACTTTATTTAAAATTTAAACATGTTTTATAAATAAATCCTTTAAATATTTTTGAAAATTTTCTTTAATCAACTTCGGGTCTAACCCGATCAAAACCCGAGAAACACCCATGTTCCTCTTTCCCCTCTTCCTCCATTACAAAACTTAATTTAAGTTTTAGTTAAAATTTTAAATTTATAAAACCTGTAAACAAAGAAAATTGCCACAGGCTAAAATATTTACTCGGCATTACTCGAGTTAAAACTCGAGCGTTCTTGCCAAAATCTCGAGTTACAACCCGAGACAAAACAACCTCCCCAAACAAACACAACTCACTGACACCCATCCACCTGTGCAAGCGCACCGGCGATCAACGCTGCCGCGACCAACTCCAGCCCCTCTCACATGTCAGCGACACCCACTGCAAACCATCCCGACCACCACTTCGTCACTACAATACCCATATCCAAATCGAGCTCCTCAGTTGAACTCGAACCCACAACCTCTTCCTGAAAACACCCCACTTCCACATCGCCGACCACTAGATCATCAGAAAATCTGGCCACACTATTCCCAAGCTTCCACGATCAAATTCCCAAAATCTCTTCAAGCTCGATGCAAAAATGAAGATGCAGTAGACAAATTTCCAAGTTTAAACAGAACTAGGTTTAAAAACAAAATTTAGCAAATCCAAACTTTATGATGGACTAACTACCCTTCAACAATTTTTGCCACACTCCCCAATCCTACTACTAACTCCATCAAGAACCCCGAACACCCCAGATGCAAAGATCATCAGATTTTGACGTAAACCTAAATTTCAGTTAAACCCTAATTACTCACTCAACTCAATTTTTAAAATTGTGATTGTAACAACCCGGTATTGCATACCGAATAATTATCGTCTTTGCACGATTTCTTTTCCTAAGCTAATTGCAGTTGGAATTTTTAAATCAGTTAAATTTCGTTCGAAGTTTGTTTAAAGGTTAAACGAGCCGTGATAAAAACCCGTCCCCCTTTTTAACTTGTTTCATTTTTCATTTTTTTAACCGGTCTCCCCTTTTCTTATTTTCATTCATTCGAACCCGATCCCCCTTTATCCATTTTTCATTCGTTCATTAAACCTAAAACGAAAACAATCGAACGAAAATGGCGGCATCTCGTTTTCGTTCTTCTTCTTCGATCGTTCTTCATTCCTCTGCAAAAGCTAGGGCGCATCAACAATGGAAGCTTCGTTAGTTCGCCGACCTTCAACAATTAGGGCTTTCAACTTCGATGATCTTCTATTTACTTCGGCTTCTTCGATTTGGCAAACCAGGTGAGTAATTTATATTGCTCACATCTAATTCAAATTTTGTTCGACCTTGTTTGCTTTTACTGTTTTCGTAGTATTCGGCTTCGATTTGATTTTTTTGTTCGTTGTTGATACTTTTCTGCCTTGAGTTGATTTTGGGGCTGTTGATTTTTGGATTATGGCTTTGATTTCTCGGCCCTTGTGAGCTCCGGCTCTGACCATCTCTGTGTCCATCTCTTACCTGTCGCACTTGCAGTATATTGATATTTTGCAGTTGAACACTTGTTTGTTGTTGTGTTCACTAACTTACCCACGTTGATGCTTGAATATGGTCTCTGACTCAGCTTGAAGCATTATTATGTCTTCATTTTCTTTTGTCACACTATTTTTATAACTGTTGTAAATAGCAGTTTCGGGGTCGAACTTGTCGCCACCTCTCTTGAACTTATGTTACTGATGCGTTTAGCTCGTGTAGTCTTCATTAATGTGCTGCTTGCATTTACAAGTGTCTCTGACCTTTTAGGCACTCAGACCCCATTTCATTGTTGATGTGTATCCCTATATTTTGTGAGATTGCAACACTAGTTGTTGTCTCTGTTCGCCCATTTGAACTCTGCTCGCTTTCATATCATGCCTGGTTTGAGTTTCGAGGTTACTACATGTATTCATACATGTGTATATACCTGTTTATGCACCGTCTTCCTGTAGTTGTAAATGTTGTCAGTTGCTTAAACTCTGTTCACTTTGAGCATTTTTGTTGATTCACTGCAACTTTGGTTTTTGCATAATTTAATATGCAGATACACTTGTTCTTGTTTGTGCAATTTGTTACTGCCTGTTTTTATTTGCACACGGACTTTGAGTTGTAGCCCTTTCCACTGTTGCATTATGTTGCGCACTGTATTGATTTTTTCTCTCATCACTGTTGTGAGTTGTGTTGTTATATTTTTCCTTGGTGCTTTCACATTCACCATGTTGTATTCATGGGGTGACTGCAGTTCTTAGTTGTAGTGTGGCCTTGTGCTTATGTGTGTGGTGCCATACCCTTGGTGCCCTCACCCTCCTCCTATTTTTGTAGTTGCATACTTGTTATGCATTCTTCATGTTTCTTTGGTATTATTGCAGTGTATATGAGTTTGACTCATATTTATGCATTGCTAGGAGTTGCATTTCTGGTCAATATTTGTACTTGTGTCACTGATGTCGGCTTGCCTTATTCATTTCTCAGTCGAACTTTGGTTCATTTTACAGTGTCATCCCCCATGTAATTTGCAGTTGCATTTTTATATTGTACTGCCTTGGGCTCGAGACTTGTACTACCTGATATATTTCTCTGTTGTGTGCTGTGGTGCCATATCATTGGTGCTCACACCTTCATTCAGCTGTGTCTTCATGTTGTACACCGCCTTGTGCACTTGCTCATTTGAGTTATACTGCTTCTCGTGCACCTCCAATTTATTTAGCCATGTGCAGTTTGTTATGTACATTCATTTGTGTACATATCTT
Source organism: Allium cepa (assembly GCA_030765085.1). NCBI lineage: Eukaryota > Viridiplantae > Streptophyta > Magnoliopsida > Asparagales > Amaryllidaceae > Allium > Allium cepa. Next base: position 290,424,428 of record CM060941.1, on the reverse strand, counting down.
ACATTCATTTGTGGAAATTTTAAACTGCTGCCATCATGTACAGTCTGTTGTCCATTGTTCTTCAAATTAGTGCGTTGAGTCCTCATTCCTTTTAGTTCATACTGTATATCTTTGTGTGCTAGTTGCCATGCACATTCTCCATGTCTGTCTACTTTGACCACTGATGCCGTGACATTGGTATTTGAATCTTCGTTGATTTTGGTTCATTGATCATTGGGTACATCATCACTGTAGTGGCAAGGCAGTGCACGCAAGCGTGAACTGCAGCCACACGGTATACATTGGGTACGTCATCACTGTAGTGGCAAGGCAGTGCACACAAGCATGAACTGCAGCCACACGGTATCGATTTTATCGGTATTTCTTTTGCTTTTGTTGCGTTGATCTTTTGTGTAATGCATGTTGTAGTGGCGAGGTAGTACACGCTTGCGTATACTGCAGCCCTACTCGAGTTGACGTTTTAATTGATGTTTCTAATTAGTAGATTGTTTCATTTGTCCAATTCATCCTTATTAGTGATTGGATAGACGAGATTTTTTTGTGACTGTCATCTATTCGTTATTTGATTATTATTGCTTCTGTGCATTAATAACTGAGTTTGAATTAGACTGACCCGGGTATTATTTTCTTTTGAATTTAATACATCGGGTCAGACCGAGAATTTCAGGTTGTACATATTCTGCTTTAGGTTGCTGCTAGAGCTATGAAGTTCTTTCATATCTTTTGGAGTAGTCGTCGTCATTTGTAGTAGTCTGTATAATTGTATAGGAAGATATGTATTCATGTATATTATATACGTTAATGTACTTGTATATGTAACTTCCTGAGTCGACTGTGGTAGTTGTATCATATGTACTGTGTCATATGTATTGTATCAAATGTATTGTAACTGACATCAGTTATTGTATATATATATATGAGATTTTCTGTTTTATCTGTGTTCCGCATTTATATTTATCTATGTTATTATTTTATATTTACCGTTCTAAACTATTATGAACCATCGTAGTTCGTTTTATACTGGAATTGGGGTATTTCGATGGGAGAAAATAAATCAGAGATGAAAAATGAAAGAATATATATATATATATATATATATATATATATATATATATATATATATGTACCACTCTTATCGAGATAACCAATACTAGTGTAAGGCCTAACTATTGATGGCCGCTCCTCAACAGCCTTATTCTCCGTGCTAGTTGACAACACTACACCGTAGTGTTCTTGGCTAGCGTGGGTATAGAGGTGGGGCGTCACAGCTTGGTATCAAAGCCTGGGGTTTAGAACAAATATAAAACATAACTTAGATAGTACATGTGTTACAACTGTTTTTCGACGTTTTATCTCTCATATTTGCGTATGATTGTCTTTGATTGTTAGGTATGAATTTATAACGCTTAATCTTATGCATTTGATTTTGATTCTTGTGTTTTTGGCTTTTATTTGATTTAGCCGATGATTGATTTTGTTCGAATCTCAGCGATTCCGAACTTGATATTTTATGTTTTCCTCGGCTTGATTTCCATTCGACCTCGGTCACTTTGTTTTTGAGAAATTGCTAAATTCTTAATTTCCAAGACTCTGACTTTCTTTGCCGTTGAGTCTTTTGATAATGATGTTGAATCGTTTTGTACTCTATTATGGCCATTAATTGTTGACTTCGACATTGACTTGATTTTTATTTTTGTTGAAGTCATTTATGCATTTGTGCTCGTTCTGCTTTGTTTTCCAATTGTTAATCGATTCTTCTTTTCCGATTGGTTGATAACTTCTATTTCTGAAATTTTTGGATATTCCTACTTTGATGGATTTAGAATCGAGTTTTTTGGATTTTATTCACGTCTTCGTATGTGAATTTTAGTGAATTGATTTGGTTTCCAAATTTAATCGATTCTTGTTAATTCAACGATTTGTTGCTATCATTTATTAGCAACTTTGATAACATTTTCTTTGGAATTTTTGTGAACATACCTTTGGATGGACACAGTATCGATTTCTTTGGATTCTATTCACATCTTGGTATGTGAATTCTTGTGATTGATTGTTCCTACAATCATTTTTGTGATTTGTCACTTTAAAAATATAAAGGTTTTCTATACTAGTAGTAAATATCAAAACCCTTTTCTCCAAACGATTTCAAAACTATTTTACTACAAAACTCTTTTCCTAAACCGTTTTCCAATCTATTAGTATATACTAACCTTTACCTCACTCGTATGAGAAATCTAATTAAACGACTTAGTAAAACGAGTGGTATATAACGCTTGCGTTTACTTCGCCGGTTAATTCTTGGACTTATTCGATTGAATCTCTTGTGACAATTTTCTAGTGAAGATTTACAGTTTGTTCGTAAATATTTAAGTTAAGAAAGTGGTTATGGGACATGAAGCTAAACTTTTATATTTACTAGCTTAGTGTAATTGACACTTCTCGTTGATTTTGACGATCATTTTATGAATTAGACTAGCAATTGTGCGGTGTCTCTTTCATTGCAAGTTTAGGTTAGACACCACTTGTGTGATTTCGCTCACACATACCTTTTTTCTTTTTGGTTAGCCTAGACACCATTTGTGTGATTCCATTCACACATACCTTTTTGTTTACGAGGTTAGGCTAGACACCATTTGTGTGATTTCGCTCACACATACCTTTTTGCTTTTTGGTTAGCCTTGACCTCATCTGGGTGATTCAGACTCACTCATGCGGGGTAGCTCCCCATGGTCTTCGGACCGTCATGTGATAGGCCTCTTTCCCTTTTTCTGTGATATTGATTGATCTCTGGATGATTATGACGATCATCTTTGTGATTTAGACTAGCAATTGTGTGATGTCTCTTTCTTTGCTTTCTGGTTAGGCTAGACACCACTTGTGTGATTTCGTTCACACATACCTTTTTGCTTTTTGGTTAGTGTGATTTCATTCACACATATCTTTTTGCTTTCTGGTTAGGCTAGACACCACTTGTGTGATTTCGTTCACACATACCTTTTTGCTTTTTGGTTAGCCTAGACACCATTTGTGTGATTTCATTCACACATACCTTTTTGCTTTCTGGTTAGGCTAGACACCACTTGTGTGATTTCGTTCACACATACCTTTTTGCTTTTTGGTTAGCCTAGACACCATTTGTGTGATTTCATTCACACATATCCTTTTGCTTTCTGGTTAGGCTAGACACCACTTGTGTGATTCCATTCACACATACCTTTATGCTTTTTGGTTAGCCTAGACACCATTTGTGTGATTTCATTCACACATATCTTTTTGTTTTCTGGGTAGGCTAGACACCGCTTGTGTGATTCCATTCACACATACCTTTTTGCTTTTCGGTTAGCCACCATGAGATAGCGTCTCGATTTGTGTTGCACGTGTTGGTGAGTTTTCATGCTCACGTGTAGGTGACTTTCCATGCTCCCATTCTCCCTTTGCGTTACACGTGTTGGTGATTTTTCATGCTCATGTGTAGGTGAGTTTCCATACTCCCATTTGAGTTTCCATACTCTCATTCGAGTTTCCGTACTCCCATTCGAGTTTCCGTACTCCCATTTGAGTTTTCACTCTCATTTTGTGATATCTGGATTTCTTGTGTAGATTTCTAGAATTTGTGTTTTCTGGATTTCTTGTGATGATTTCTAGAATTTGCGCTTCACCAATTTTCGTGAATTCTATTGATAAGTTTTATCAATTTTTGTGCATTGGTGAATTCGTGTGTTATTGACTTGTTATGAATACAAGTTTAGGGTATGATACCCCTTCCTATCTTTGAGAAGATTCTTGTGACATTTTTGATGAATGAAAATTCATTGGTATTATATTTTGATGCAAATTATTTCGATGAAATTTTGACGTATGTCGAAGTTGCTACTGACGTTGCTATTTTAATCACATGTTTTAAAAATTTGTTATTCTTCAAAGTTGTTTCAAAATAAAATAAAAAAATTAAAATTGATTTCAAAATTTTTACAGTTTACGCTTTCAAAAGAACGAGGAAGCGATTTAAACGTTTCAGAAAAATCGAGGACTATGACCCTTTTTTTTTACTGATTCGCTTAATTCCGGACTTGTCCGTTTGAGAATGTGAAATATTATATCTTAAAAAACAAAATACACAATTATGCACTTTCAAGAAAACGATGAAGTGAATTAAACGATTTAGTAAAACTCGTGGTTATGGGTCATGTGCGTTTGCTATTTCGGTTAATTCCGGACTCGTGAATTGAAAATTTGTGATTTCTGATTATCGTTTTTGATAATCGGATGTTGGTGATTTCTGATTATCGTTTTTGATAATCGGATGTTGGTGATTTTTGATTTATCGTTTTTGATAATCAGATATTTATTGTTTCTAATTATCGTTTGTGATAATTAGATATTTGTTGTTTGATTATCGTTTGTGATAATTAAACATTTGTCATTTGAGATTTGATTATCAATTGTGATAATTAAATAATCGTTGATTTGTGATTTCTGATTACCGTTTTTGATAATCAGATATTTGTTGTTTTTGATTATCGATTGTGATAATTAAATATTTGTGATTTAAGATTTGATTATCGTTTTGATAATTGAATATTTGCTGATTTGAAATTTGATTACCGTTGTGGTAATTCCTGATTATCATTTTGATAGTCAATATTTGTGATTTGTGTTTTCTAATTATCTTTGTTAATAATTAGATTTGCTGATTTTGCTGTTTTCTAATTATCGTATCGATGATTAGATATTGCTGTTTTGTGATTTCTGTATTCTGATTATCTATTTGATAATCAAATTTTGTTGAGAATTTGGGAATTTATTTTATGAAATTAAAAGATTTCTTTGGTGTTCATATAGTACTACGCCGGTGTACCGGCTCAATTTTCTACTATTCATGACGTTTCCTACGTCTTCCAATTACGGAGATGCCTTAGGGGTTTCCGATCCTTATTTTTGAGCAACCTTCTATTCACATCATTGCTTCGGAGGTTCAGCACCCTCGAAATAAAGATGTTTTTCTCGTGAAAGCTCAGTGGTTCTCAAATCCTATGGATTTCACTTTGGAATCCAGAGAATTCATCGAGCAAACATGTTCAGGCTTTCTCTTTCATGCTCTATATGGTGAACTTCCTATTTCATATTTCTTCATCTTGAGATGATATGCTTTTATGGTTGTTACCTCTTTTCCCTTTATTCCTTATGATTGCGAGGACGCAATTTCTTTAAGGAGGGGAGTCTGTAACAACCCGGTATTCCATACCGAATAATTATCGTCTTTGCACGATTTCTTTTCCTAAGCTAATTGCAGTTGGAATTTTTAAATCAGTTAAATTTCGTTCGAAGTTTGTTTAAATGTTAAACGGGCCGTGATAAAATCCCGTCCCCCTTTTTAACTTGTTTCATTTTTCATTTTTTTAACCGGTCTCCCCTTTTCTTATTTTCATTCATTCGAACCCGATCCCCCTTTATCCATTTTTCATTCGTTCATTAACCCTAAAACGAAAACAATCGAACGAAAATGGCGGCATCTCGTTTTCGTTCTTCTTCTTTGATCGTTCTTCATTCCTCTGCAAAAGCTAGGGCGCATCAATAATGGCAGCTTCGTTAGTTCACCGACCTTCAACAATTAGGGCTTTCAACTTCGATGATCTTCTATTTACTTCGGCTCCTTCGATTTGGCAAACCAGGTGAGTAATTTATATTGCTCACATCTAATTCGAATTTTGTTCGACCTTGTTTGCTTTTACTGTTTTCGTAGTCTTCGGCTTCGATTTGATTTTTTTGTTCGTTGTTGATACTTTTCTGCCTTGAGCTGATTTTGGAGCTGTTGATTTTTGGATTATGGCTTTGATTTCTCGGCCCTTGTGAGCTTCGGCTCTGACCATCTCTGTGTCCATCTCTTACCTGTCGCACTTGTAGTATATTGATATTTTGCAGTTGAACACTTGTTTGTTGTTGTGTTCACTGACTTACCCACGTTGATGCTTGAATATGGTCTCTGACTCAGGTTGAAGCATGATTGTGTCTTCATTTTCTTTTGTCACACTATTTTTATAACTGCTGTTAATAGCAGTTTCGGGGTCGAACTTGTCGCCACCTCTCTTGAACTTGTGTTACTGATGCATTTAGCTCGTGTAGTCTTCATTAATGTGCTGCCTGCATTTACAAGTGTCTCTGACCTTTTAGGCACTCAGACCCCATTTCACTGTTGATGTGTATCCCTATATTTTGTGAGATTGCAACACTAGTTGTTGTCTCTGTTCGCCCATTTGAACTCTGCTCGCTTTCATATCATGCCTGGTTTGAGTTTCGAGGTTACTACATGTATTCATACATGTGTATATACCTGTTTATGCACCGTCTTCCTGTAGTTGTAAATGTTGTCAGTTGCTTAAACTCTGTTCACTTTGAGCATTTTTGTTGATTCACTGCAACTTTGGTTTTTGCATAATTTAATATGCAGATACACTTGTTCTTGTTTGTGCAATTTGTTACTGCCTGTTTTTATTTGCACACGGACTTTGAGTTGTAGCTCTTTCCACTGTTGCATTATGTTGCGCACTGTATAGATTTTTTCTCTCACCACTGTTGTGAGCTGTGTTGTTATATTTTTCCTTGGTGCTTTCACATTCACCATGTTGTATTCATGGGGTGACTACAATTCTTAGTTGTAGTGTGCCCTTGTGCTTGTGTGTGTGGTGCCATACCCTTGGTGCCCTCACCCTCCTCTTATTTTTGTAGTTGCATACTTGTTATGCATTCTTCATGTTTCTTTGGTATTATTTCAGTGTATATGAGTTTGACTCATATTTATGCATTGCTAGGAGTTACATTTCTGGTCAATCTTTGTACTTGTGTCACTGATGTCGGCTTGCCTTATTCATTTCTCAGTCGAACTTTGGTTCATTTTACAGTGTCATCCCCCATGTAATTTGCAGTTGCATTTTTATATTGCACTGCCTTGGGTTCGAGACTTGTACTACCTGATATATTTCTCTGTTGTGTGCTATGGTGCCATATCATTGGTTCTCTCACCTTCATTCAGCTGCGTCTTCATGTTGTACACAGCCTTGTGCACTTGCTCATTTGAGTTATACTGCTTCTCGTGCACCTCCGATTTATTTAGCCATGTGCTGTTTGCTATGTACATTCATTTGTGTACATATCTTACATTCATTTGTGGAACTTTTAAACTGCTGCCATCATGTACAGTCTGTTGTCCATTGTTCTTCAAATTAGTGCGTTGAGTCCTCATTCCTTTTAGTTCATACTGTATATCTTTGTGTGCTAGTTGCCATGCACATTCTCCATGTCTGTCTACTTTGGCCATTGAGGCCGTGGCATTGATATTTGAATCTTCATTGATTTTGGTTCGTTGATCATTGGGTACATCATCACTGTAGTGTCAAGGCAGTGCACGCAAGCGTGAACTGTAGCCACACGGTATACATTGGGTACGTCATCACTGTAGTGGCAAGGCAGTGCACGCAAGCGTGAACTGCAACCACACGGTACCGATTTTATCGGTATTTCTTTTGCTTTTGTTGCGTTGATCTTTTGTGTAATGCATGTTGTAGTGGCGAGGCAGTACACGCTTGCGTATACTGCAGCCCTACTCGAGTTGACGTTTTAATTGATGTTTCTAATTACTAGATTGTTTCATTTGTCCAATTCATCCTTATTAGTGATTGGATAGACGAGATTTTTTTGGGACTGTCATCTATTCGTTATTTGATTATTATTGCTTCTGTGCATTAATAACTGAGTTTGAATTAGACTGACCCGGGTATTATTTTCTTTTAAATTTAATACTCGGGTCAGACCGAGTATTTCAGGTTGTAGATATTCTGCTTTGGGTTGCTGCTAAAGCTATGAAGTTCTTTCATATCTTTTGGAGTAGTCGTCGTCATTTGTAGTAGTCTGTATAATTGTATAGGAAGATATGTATTCATGTATATTATATACGTTAATGTACTTGTATATGTAACTTCCTGAGTCGACTGTGGTAGTTGTATCATATGTACCGTGTCATATGTATTGTATTAAATGTATTGTAACTGACATCAGTTATTGTATATATATATATATGAGATTTTCTGTTTTATCTGTGTTCCGCATTTATATTTATCTGTGTTATTATTTTATATTTACTGTTCTAAACTATTATGAACCATCGTAGTTCGTTTTATACTGGAATTGAGGTATTTCGATGGGAGAAAATAAATCAGAGATGAAAAATGAAAGAATATTTATATATATATACCACTCCTATCGAGATAACCAATACTAGTGTAAGGCCTAACTATTGATGGCCGCTCCTCAACAGCCTTATTCTCCGTGCTAGTTGACAACACTACACCGTAGTGTTCTTGGCTAGCGTGGGTATAGAGGTGGGGCGTCACAGTGATTCTTGTCTTAAAAATCCTAACTTTCTGAGATGATCTAAGATATATGCTTGAATCAATACAAATTAACATTTGATTTCATTGCATTTGAAGATTCCAACTGTGTTTACTTGTTTTTCAGAAATTCTCTAAATCCTAAAATACTAATTCTTGTTTTTAAGAAAATTAGACTATGCTTAAACTAACTAGCCTGATTTAAACACCATGGATTCACAGTGATTAAACTAAGAATTTAAATTTTTTTTGTTTGTTTTTAAAATCTCTATGATCAGAAACAGGGAGGTTTAAACAACCAGACAAGAAATCCAAATACATTCCTATACACAGACTGGTACTTCTATCTTCACATGCAATACATCATTATCACAGAAAATTTTCAAGCAACAGATAATTAATCACTTAAGTTTTTAGTAAAAATGTTTACTCACCTCTTTTTTTAAATGAAGTGCAGAGGTTTGATGATAAAACTGGAAACTTGCAAACACTTGAGCTTGAAAATTTAAAAACTGGAGTACTTGCAAAATACTTTGAACTTGAAGCTGAATCCTCTAAAGTGAATTGCTTTTAACAGAAATGCTTCAGGTTGCCATGACCCAGATTATTCACTTACATGCACTTGAAAATTTGCAAATACTTGAATTGTTTTGAAAACACACTACAGACATGCAGTTTTGATTTGCACAAGATTTCAGGTTATGGTATTTGGTTGGAAAATGGGTTTCAGGGTTTTAAATTTATTTCTGAACGGTGCTTGAATTTGAGGAGTTGATGGCAGGTTTGGAAAAAAAAATTACATGGAATTTTTTTTTCCAGATTTGAACTTGAGAAGTTTTACAGGGAAACAAATTTGCAGATTTGATTTGCAGATTGGTTTGAGGATTTTTTGGTTTATGAAGAGTAAAGATTGTAAATTTTGATAGAAGAGGAAGTGATTCACTTACTGATTTGTTTTGGTATGAATTTAAACTGATCATGGGTTTTCAGATTTGATCTGCCATTGATGGTTAGCTTTTGAAAAGAAGATAATAAAAAGAAAAAATGAGAAAGAGGATTAGGAATGTTTATAAGAAATTTTAGATTTATTAAAATTTAAAAGAAAATGCAAATAAAATGACACATAACTCTAGTTTACATAAATGTGTTAACACTTGTTATCTAAATGATTATAACTTTAACACTTGTCAAATTTATTTATTTTTATCCTAAAAGAATTTTAAAAGCTTTTTAAATTAATTTCCTAATTAACTAATATGTTTTCTTAATTTATAAATACTTTTCTAATTAAATTCCTAATTAACAAATACATTTATAAATTTATAAATGTTTTCTAAATTTATATAAATACAATTTTTAAAAGAAAATAAAATAAAAGCAATTATAATTTAAATTAAATTATATATAATATTGCAAACTCATTTTTTTAAAATGCTATTTCAAATACCTTTGTATTTATTTTTATTAAATAAATACATATCCAAATTTCTATAGATAAATTTCTATAAAAAGAATATAAAACAAATCTTATTTTTAATTAAAAACATTATCTATATATTTTAAATCTGAACTATATTATTATTTTATTTTAAGATGTCTGTATATTCCCTTAAATTCAAATTTATATTAAATTTCAAAGTCAATTTAAAAAATCCATGTCTAAAATTAATTTAAATAAATATAAATATCAATTTCTAAATAAACTCAATATTATTTATAAATAATTTATCCTATTTTAAAAATCAAAATTTTAAATACACAGATATAAATATATCTAAACACACTTATCAATTATGAAAACAATAAGTCAATTTAAAATTTATTTATACAAACAAATAATTATTCTTATTTTAAAACCAATTTATAACCATAATTAAGACATTATATTATTATTACTTGGTCATTTATTTTTGAAAATAACAATTTTATCAGTTCAAATAATTTAAATTAAAAGATTATCATATTTTAAATTCCTGGAAATTCCGGGATATTACAATTTTCCACACGGGCAGTCTAGAGTTGGGTTTTTCAGATAATCAAATAGTGGGTGTAGAGTCGATAACTTTCAGCTTTTGGATCATGGCAATCGCATTGCTGACTGTATGACTGACCTTGCTTTCGACTTGGAGTTTTGGAGAATTGAAGATGGAGTTGAAGTTTGGGCCTTGGATTCTTTCTTTCTCTTTTGGAGATAATGTTGGAGTTATCTCTTTCATTGTTATCTTTCTTCCACTATTATTTTTGTATCTCTGATGTTGATATCAATTGTATCAATGTGTTGTACCATTGTAATCAACTGTTGTATATCAATGATATTATCTTTTTCTTCCGCTGTGTTGTTATACTTAATGTGTTATAAACTACAGCGCGAATAGGGTTTCAATGGTTGAATCTACGACATTCGAGTACAAGTGAAGTACGTGTGTCGATTTTCGAACGTTGAAATTCGGGTTGTGACATATTATCATGCTGGTTTACGGGACTGATCTGGGTGTTATTTTCTTAATGCTTGGGTCCGCCCCGTGTATGTTTCTAGAATTAGTTTTGGACACTTTGGAGGTTCTGGTGAAGCATTGGAGTTCTATCTATCATGGTATTTATTTCCGCAGCATTACTTTGCATGTATCATTAGCATTTGTTAGGACAGGTTGTTATAACTGCCTTGATTGATCACTGCAACTCTAAAAAAATAAGTATCATAAAATAATAATTTATATCATCTTTTGATATTATATATGATCGTTTTATTGTGAGATTCTGATATTGTGTTCCTTTTTCCTTGTTCTATTTCTTTTTCTTTGTATTTTACCCCAATTGAGTGCTCAGCATATGAATACCATGGATGTACTAGTGTCGACATTTGAGAGTTCAAAGGCGTAACATAACATTAGGTATTAGAGCTTAAGGTTAAGTGAGAACCTTAGCTTTGGGAGGTATAAGTCGGGAGAGATAAGCTAATGGAATGCCTTATTATGAGTTGAGTGTATATATATGAGAATGCGTATATGTTATTGTTATAAAAATATTTTGTATCGTGTTGATTGGTTTGTAGAGCGCTTTATGGATTCTAATCAATACGCATTGGTATCGTTATTGATAAAGATCTCTAAACACTTGGACAGTGCAAATCAACCTAGTATTATTTCCGTAATTAGTAAATGGAATATTTTCACCTGGGTTTATATTTTTTATATAAAAGTATAATTTTCATAAATCGATATAGTTATTCATGATGTGTTTGTTTGTTAGGAAATGATAATATTCTATTATTATCACTTGTTTGTTTGATTTTTTTTATGCTCAACCAGTTTATGAGCAGTTTTACCTTTTTACTGGGTGGGTTGGGTAGATAATAACTTGTGGGAACATTGAAACGAACACCTTGTGAATTAAATTTCACAATTTGATGTTAAGGCGTTTGGTGATAACGTTGGTTTAAAATTTAATTTTAGTAAAAGTTGGTTATTACAATCTGAACATGGTAAACACTTGTATAATAGTTTTATATAAGAAAATGACTTACATTAGTATGATTTATAAATATAGTTTATATAGAAAAAGGATTTAAACTGAGAATTTGAGAACTTAAATCCCAATGTTTTAAAATTGATTTTCTAAGATTTTGAAAAATAACAATAGTATTATTTGGAAGTAAAAATTTGGGAATTGGTATTAGGGATTGATATCATGGTATTTAGTAATATTTATGAAGTATTTGATACCGTTTTGAAAATGATTTTGGTTAAATCCAAAAGGAACTCACTCCTGTCGTTTGAAAATAAATCTGGTGAGGACTTCAACATCATCATTATTTATTTTCGTGTTTCTAAGTGTGGATGTTACAAAATTGTTTTGGTGAAACAGATTTTGATTTAATCCAAAAGTATGATTTGATAGACAAAAGTTATATGTATATATTATTTCAAAATGATTTGTATGAAAACCTATCATTAGTTTTAAAGTTTTCTTGTTAAGTTATTCCGTGGATACATGTAGTTTATGCATTAGGAAAGTATGGATGTGCATCATGATATGATATGTTTTTTGGTAGTTTCCATTTGTTAAAATGAAATGGAATTTTTCGACGATTTTGGATAGTTGGGAACCATCAGATTGTTATAGAACGTGTAATTAATTGCTTTAAGGTATAAATTGTGAAATTTATATACAACACTTGAATTGAGAAGATGGCTAGCTAAAATAAGTTTAAAAATGTTGAATATACTTGTTAAGTAAAATAAAATTGATGTTGGTATATACTCTTAGGATGTAATGGAGAATTATATAAATTGAACTGAAGTTATAAAATGTTTATAAACTTGAAGTTATGATTTCTGAAATATTCATAAATGATCTTATATTAATGGTATATGTGGATAAATGAATGTGATTAAAAGATATTACTGTAGTTAAAAGGACAATAAGATAAATACGTAAGTTGCATGTAGATCGTTTTATTTGCATGACTCTTCTTGATCCAGTATCCGAATACATGGTTAGCAAGTAAGAAGTGGAAGGATGTGGGAGGAAGAGTGAGAGCTTGGATGGTTAGTGAGCATGGAGGGGGAGGAAGGTGTTGGCTTTGGTTTGGATGCGCTAAAGGTTGGATCTTTAGGCTTATGTTGATGGAAGGAGATGGTCCTTTGGTTCTTATGGCTTTGTGCCTGGGTTAGGCACGGATCTAAATGAGTTATCTTACTTTCTCTTAAGTATATATTGTGTACATATATGTTATGTGCGATGTATAAAGTTATAATGACACAAACAAAGTAAAGTTATAAACATTGGACCCGTCTTGCTTTTGAATGCAAATGATAACTTTACATTATATAACATCACTTCTATTACCCTATTAAAGGTGTGGCGTGACCTTAAATTAATGTTTAAGTAGTTTTTTAACTTGTCTATTAAATTGAAGTAAGTTTCAAAGGGTTTGAAACAAGAATAGTCATTATATATGCACTGTAACGACCCGGAATTTTCAATCCCGAAAATTCCAGATAGTTAGGAAAAAGAAGAAAGAGGTAGAAGAATAAGAAGATCAGAAACACCAACATCTCACATTCACCACGGATAACATATAATAACAAATAATAACAATTTGCAAAACAATTCTGCATCTGTCAAAATACCTTTATAATCCATCAGTGTTACACATATATACAGACACTGGATATACAAAATCGTCATGTCTCAGATATACAACAATATAATACAGCGGAAACACTCCATACGTTCCTGTCATCCAGCTCGCCTCCTGAGCTCCAGAACGTCCTTACCTGAAAATCTGTAATACTCGGTCTGACCCGAGCATTACATCAAAGTAACACCCGGGTCAGGCTGGAAACCAGCATGAGAAAACTCATCTAACATGAAATACCAGAGCATAAAACTTATTTAAACCCGGGGTAACTCGTGTCAATTTTCAAATTCACAATTTGTTATAGACATCACTAATTTCACACATCAATATCTAAGTACCAAAAACTTAGATTAAATGGTCCAATTCACTTAAATCATTCCATACGAGCCTATTGATTTCACATATCAATTTATAAAGAATCGAAGTGGTTTCGGGTATTTACTAATACCCGACTCCGGTCTCTTCGAATTTAATACCATCTTAGCCTGTGTTATTTAAGCGAACCACAATCCAACTTTAAATACAAGGTGTCACCTTTTACGCAGAAAATCATCATCATTAATAACCATGTTATAAATGTCCACCCAAACATTTCATATCACAAAACATTTTATATCACAGAATGACACAGCATATCATCCGATAGATATCATCCAATTCAGATATTTTATTCAAACAACCATTCATAAGCAATCATTGTTAATCCCTATTATAATTAATTTAATTAACTTAAATTAAATCGATTACTTAAGAATAGATCACCTAACTTTGCTTAATCAATCATTAATAAATTTCAACCTTTTAATTAATCAATCATTCTTCAAATATCCATCTTAATTAATCACCTTGATTAATTATCTTCAATTACATAGAGTAATTATTCTTCAATTAATTCCACAAAGTAACTATCCTTTACTATTTACAGTAAATAACTTTTAATTACTCTCATTTATACAGTAATTAACGATCCTTAATTACTTCTTCAATTAAGTAATTATACTTAAACAATTCCATAAATTGACTATCTTTAATTCATTAATCTAATTAATCATCTTAATTAATCATTTGATAATCCTTAGTTAATGATCCTTCATCAACTAATAACAATCCTTTAACTATTCTCCAAGAAATTAAACTTTAATTAATCATCTCTTAATCCAAATTAATTAATTCTTATTAATCAATTAATTAATTTCTAAGTACTCAATCATTTAAGTGCATAACTATGATAACTTAAATAAATTAGTTATCCATTTAATTAACTTAATAATTTAATGATTACAAATCATTAATGCTTCATTTATTTAAAGATAAAAACATTTTTCTTATTTATGATCAAATTATCATTAACAAAGCATTTAAAAACAATTTACTTTAAATTTTCTTTCATTTCAAACTGGAATACAGATTTAAATTTTGATTCCAGATTTAATTTAGACTTTTTAAAAAAAACTTTACTTACATTTTAAATCTTCATTTTAAATCCAAACCATTTAACCGTTTGAAGTAGTTAACAATTTAAATTTAAAAACTTTATTTATCTTTAAAACTGAGATTCAAACAAAACTTGAATTCCAAATCAATTTCCTGAATTAAATTTCCTTAAATTCCTTACTTAAAAATTCTTCACATTTTCCTTTAATCCCAATTCATTTACTGATTTTTTTTAAAATACCAAATTTTATTTATCCAACCATAACACAGCATGACTAAATTTTCAAATTAATCCATCATGGAATACCAATAAATACAACACAGATTATAAAGATAATCTCCATATTGTGAGGAATCCAGTTGGATCCCTCCAACCTGTTTCCTCCATCCACAGATGTTAGCACAACAATAAATATCAATCAAATCTGATAATAATTATCACATTCAAACAATCAATCAATCATTTAAATATTAGCTATTTAAATTAAATGGCATCCAGATGTGAGTGAGATTAATTCACCTTGAGTTCCGACGAGCGTTTAAATTCCTGAATTAAATCGACCGTGATCGATTTAACCCAAAAATTCCGCTAACTCCAATAGTCTCCAAATCTATACTGCAGCATAGATCTCGTCGCTGCGATTCCGGCGCTTCTTGTTTCGTTTGAATCTGATAACGTATGCAATAGATATGAATTTTAAAGGTTTTTAATATAATTTATAAAACAGTTCTTTTTTTATTACCATACAAAACAGGCCGTAACCTCTCTACTATCTTCCCTCCTTTCCTTGTATCGAACGCACGCTCCAAGTCTTCGAACCCATTAGCCGCCTCTACGTCCTTCCTTCCCACTCCCCCTCTGGTCAATTTCACATCGATCAGGAACCAAATCCTCTAAGTTCCTCACGCCCACTGCCTCTGGCTAGAAAATCACGAAACTCGGTCTGCCTAAGGTCGCACAACCCTCGCTCGAACCGGCGACGAACGAAGCTTTATATCTTCCACCTCGCCGCAAGTTAGGCGATCTCCACCGGTCAATTTGTAGAACTCAACGAGTTCTATGATTTCTCAGTTGAAGAAATTTGCTAAAAATTAGTGGATAAGAAGAAATTTAGAAAAGAAAAAGGAAGCACATCGGCCATCGAAATAAAAAGATGCAGCTGGAAGAAATAGGTTCGGGATTTGGCTTAAAACGTGTATATATATACGTATACAAACAATATTTTAATATTAAATTCATTTTAACGAGCATTTACAAACGAACTCCAAATCACACGTGCCACCAGGCGATTATAAGGTTTTACCCGCATTCTGAACACAATGGAACGTGCTTCGAGAGCTAATTTGATTGTATGTGGAAGATAGCTTTTTGAATCGAGTTTAAACATTAAATTATCAATTTTAATTTCAACACGTTTCTCACCCGTACGAGCGAACGGTAAATTCAAACGCTACGGAATTTGAAACCCGATAATAACTAACTATTACAGATCCAATGGAACTGGTTTCGTCGGATTCCGAGACTGTGCCCCGGAAGGCTATTTTTAAATTCAATTTAAACGATACATTATTAAAACTAAACAAATCACCTTTAAATTAAATTTCACCATTCTATTATCTTCAGTATCATCATTAAAAAATTTATAAGCCTTCAAATTATTTTTAACAGGCTTAAAACTGAAAATTCAATAATTTACCCAAATTCAAATTATTAAATTCAATAAATTCGATCGCCAAATTCAAATTGATATTTGAAATCCAAATTAAACTATCTTGCAAATGTTTAAAATTAATTAAATATCCCAATTTCAAATGCCTAAAAATTTTGGGTCGTCACATTCCTCCCCCCTTAAAAGAATTTCGTCCCCGAAGTTGCTAGTTAAGAAGAATGGTCCAATACCCATTTACTTTTCCCAAAACCAAACAATTTCAAACAATTCTCAAAACAGACTTTTTATTAAAGACACATTAACCATTTTTCTAGCTTTCCAGACTTTTCCTTAAGTCCTAATAATATTATTTACTTAACAATTCAAATTTAAATTTAAATCCAAATTTAAATTATCAAATCTTTCTCAAAAAATTTCTAACTCTCTAAATTTTTGCCAGCGTCTCCTTTGCGCAGCTAGCTCGGTACAACTACAAAATGCCTCTACGGGCCCCAAATTCCAAAAGAAAACAAAAAGCCAAGTGGCTAGATCAAAAACCCAACCAAATTTCATACAGAAATTTAAACACATACCTTTTTGTCGAGCAATTCAAAATTATCTTCTGAAATCAAAACCAAGTTTCCATTCCCTTCATAATACCTGCATATCCTACTTAGCAATAATATCCAATCATAGCTTTTAAAATCATTTTATACATTTTCTTACATAAGTTTCATATCTACTTCTATTCAAATTAGTTTTCCCATTTCCATATGAATTAAATTCATCTTCAACTCTGAATATTGAATTTTATCTTCCTTTTATAACCGATTCATATAATTATTTTAAATTAGTTTCATCCACTAATTTATTTCAATTTCCAATTTGAAATCGTTTTGTCGCTAACAAAAATCTTTCAAAAAATTTCAAAAATTTTCTAACTCCTAAAATTTCTGAATTTTTTTGGCAGAGTCTCCTTTGTACGGAGGAGCTTTTGCAATTTGACAAGAGATATAAATATATATACATCGACCCACACGGTCGGAAAAACAAAAAAAGTTATATTTCCTATTTTTATTGCGTAGGCATACCTTTATTTAGCATTTTTAAGCAAGAGGCTTATTATTTTAGCAATTAGCGCAACCAAATCCAGCCAAACGGCTTCCCGGTACCTGTACTTACTCAATTAAAACATGTAAGTACTAAGTATATGAAATTTATTAACATTTCACTTACTTTCAATAGCTAAACAGATGCATTTCATAAGCAACATGCACCAAACACGTCCCATAAGCGATTTATATGATTTTAAAGCTAATTCAATTGCTTTCAACCAGCTTTCAACCAATTCATATGCCATTTCATGCAATTTTAATGGTTTACAACTCAATTTCTCACATTCAATTTATTTTTAATCCAAACAAACTCATCTTCAATTCAATTGATCTTAAAATCAATTTATTTAATCTCTATCAACTCATAGAAATTTAGTTACCATCGTTTACGTCAAACGACAATTCACTCAATGCAATTTGATGATATCCATGTGAATAAATAATTACTTAAGTTTTATAGCCAATTTAAATTGATTTCGACTCAATTTATATTTAATTCCTTCCATTTTAATTCATTCACAATCATTTTATTTAGCTCGACACATTCCATGCTTGTAAACTACTAGCCATTCACAAATCAATTCAACCCAAGCTTTTATTTAATGGTCTACCCTTCCTACTCGAAGTCGAGCTTCTATAAATTTTAAATTCATGTTGATTTACTTTAATTTAGTCCAACTTCAAAACTTAAGCTCACTTCATTAAATTTTCCTAAGTTCAATTTTTTTTTTCATAATTCCAGTTTGGATTTTCTTTCATTTTTCAAAATTCTAACACTTTTATTTTAAAATATTAGAAATACTTTTAAATTCACATAATACTATTAAAATAGCTTTTTATAAAAATACTTCTTATAACTCGATGTCTCAACCTGTCCATCCTTGTTCTCACCGAAATTCGGTCATATGTTGATCAAGCGTAGGACTAGAAATCTATAAGTACTTGGTAAACCCGTTTCAACACCCAGTGAAAATACTTAGGAAAATAATTATATTGAAAATATAGAATATAGTTTTTGAAAATAGAGGAAATATCTTTGGTGAGAATGCTCTAGAAATCATCACCCCCATCCACGGTCGCAGTTACATCCTGTGTTATGTTGCCATCGCAGCAAAAGTCCATGCAACTGTAGGCACTCCGCGCCCCTCGATTACGCCATGGAACCCACAATAGATCGTAGTTACATTCTACGGTTACGTTTCCATCGCAGCAAAAGTCCATGTAACTGTGGGCATCAACGCCCTCGATTTTCGCTGTCAAAAATGAAACTTCTCCACTCCCACATAGGTCGTAGTCTACCGATGTAAAATCAAACGCAGACTGTTGTCTCTCAGCAGCACACACGACTTTCGCTATGTTACCATAGGTCGCAGTCTACCGATATAAAATCAAACGTAGACTGTTGGCTCTCAGCGGCACACATGACTTTCACTATGGTCTGCAGTAGATCGTAGTGACATCGAGTTACGCTGTCGTGACAGCATAACCCAAATGCCTCTGTAGGCATCAGCGCCCTCGACTTTTGCTACACACTAATCATAATCCTCAGGAACTAGTTTTGTCGGGACTCCTCACATGATCAACTTTAGAACCTCCCTGGGTTCAAGGGAGTACCACCCTATGGCACTCCTAAGAAGTTCATTTCAAGGGAGCGCCTTTTTCCCCAGAGCCATTTTCAAAACACTTTATACTATACACATATAGTATCTTCCAAATCATACACCTAGCATGAATCTCAAATAAATCTCCTTTCTCAAAATCGATTATCCCAAAATCGATAATTCTCAAACTAGGCTTTCTAAATCCAATATTGATTTTACCCAAAAATCAAAAGCCTTTCCAAATCCAAAGGTTCCAAAAACCTTTCCAAAATCATCCTCATGAAATCCTTTATATATATATATACATAGATATATATATAATTTTGAAAATCTTTGGATTACTTCAAACTTGTATAAATTTCCTTTTTATTCTTTAAATATTTTTTTCTCTAAATCCTTTTCTTCTGACAATAGATTCAACAAGGGGAGATTTATCTTGTATAGCAAAGATATATAACTTTGTTTATTCAAACTCAAATGTTCAAATTTGATTACTCTTTTTTTATAAAGTTGTTTCCATCTTACTTATCATCATAAAAATATGCAACCTTCACTTTTATCCATTGTATATTTCATAAAATATACTTTCATTTCAAAAGAAATCATTTCACATTTCTTATTCACAAATTTTCAATATCAATTTCATTCAAATCCGTATGATGTACACTTATCATCTGTATGCTATACCAATCTGATCACTCACTCAATCACACAATTTCACTTCCGAACTAGTATCCTCCACTCGACTTCCTAGTGCGGACTCAGATCTGGTTTCTTGATCAGAAACCGTCATTCTCCTTGCATAGCCATGACTATGATAGAGAATATCCAGAATCAATCAATAATCCATATCCAGGTTCGCCGTCGAAAATCGAGTGAAAAATCCCAACTCGGATCGATATAACTATCTCGAAATTCTATGCTCGAATCTGGATCAAATCACTATGCGAAAAGAATAATATACGTACATTCTACGTATTTATCTTCATTGATTATCAACTAAATCAATTTCTCTTCCTATTCACATTTCCTTAAATTTATATCCACGTAATCACAATTGTTTCAATTACATTGGATTATCACTATAATCCTTATCCCAAATGGATGTTCAATAATAAACAGTTTGAACTCTGTCCAGCTTAAGTTCAGAAAATAGCTTGAAAAGTTTAAAATAGATAAATCGTTGAAAAATAATTATTAGTTTGTAACATAGCTATAAAATAGTTAAATAACGATAAAATAGTTGGAAAATAGTCAAATAGTTATAAAATAGTTAGATAATTACAAAACTGTTTAAAATAGTAATTAGTTAAAAAATAGTTGAAAAACAGTAATTAGTTTATAAGACAGTTACAAAATAGTTAAATAATTCCAAAAGTAGTTATAAAATAAGTATAAGATAGTTTTGCGTTTAATAAAAGGTTGTATATATTAAATAGCTTGGAAAAGTAAGTTTATATTAAAACAATTTATATTGAAAATAGTCCAGAGTCAAAACTGTTCACTTCCCCATCAATTCAATTTAAATTTCCACTTCCATTTAAATTGACCCAATTACAATTTGAATAACTTCAATCTCCATTGAAATTGATTTAACCCCAATTCAAGTTGAATCAATCTTGATTGCTTTTCAAATTCAAATCAAATTCCATTTGATTTTAAACCTATTAAACTTTAATTACAATTCCAAATTATTCCAATCAATTTGGACTAATATCAATTGAACCCACTTCAATTTCAAATCATTTCAATTCAATCCAATTCCAAATTTTCCATTTAAAATTTTAAACTTTACATCTTCAATCACTAATCCAATTAATTCAAATCAGATTCAATTTGAACGAATTCAATTCAAATTTAAAATTTAATCCATCTCGAATTGTATAAATTCGAGTTAAATTTTTAAATGTTGATTTAATCCTTTATATCAAATCAACTTATCTCTTTAAACCATTTAATTCCGAATCCATTTCAAACTTATCTTCATTTAATTTTAATTTGGTTGTATTTCTATAACCACTTAATTCTCATTATTAAAATTTTCAAATAATATAACAACCAATTACCTTAATATTTATTAGAAAGAAATATTGCTTTATATATCAAAATATATTCTTATATAAAATCTTTTAAAACCTTTATATAAGAAAATAACAAGTACGCGCTCATATATATATATATATATACGCTCAACTCATTCTAGGGTACCATTGACCCTATCCTCAATGAGTAATCCCAACAGAGCCAAGGTTCTTGCTTAACCTTCAGCTCTGATACCAACTGTAACGACTTTGAATTTTCGATCCCGAAAATTCCAAATAGTTAGGAAAAAGAAGAAAGATATAGAAGAATAATAAGATCAAAAACACCAACATCTCACATTCGCAGCGGATAACATATAACAACAAATAATAACTGTTTACAAAATAACTCTGTATCTGCCAAAATACCTTTATAATACCTTAGAGTTGCACATATATACAGACACTGGATATACAAAATCGTCATGTCTCAGATATACAACAATATAATACAGCGGAAACACTCCATACGTTCCTGTCATCCAGCTCGCCTCCTGAGCTCCAGAACGTCCTTACCTGAAAATCTGTAATACTCGGTCTGACCCGAGCATTACATCAAAGTAACACCCGGGTCAGGCTGGAAACCAGCATGAGAAAACTCATCTAACATGAAATACAAGAGCATAAAACTTATTTAAACCCGGGGTAACTCGTGTCAATTTTCAAATTCACAATTTGTTATAGACATCACTAATTTCACACATCAATATCTATGTACCAAAAACTTATATTAAATGGTCCAATTCACTTAAATCATTCCTTACGAGCCTATTGATTTCACATATCAATTTATAAAGAATCGAAGTGGTTTCGGGTATTTACTAATACCCGACTCCAGTCTCTTCGAATTTAATACCATCTTAGCCCGTGTTATTTAAGTGAACCACAATCTAACTTTAAATACAAGGTGTCACTTTTTACACAGAAATTCATCATCATTAATAACCATATTATAAATGTCCACCCAAACATTTCACATCACAAAATATTTTATATCATAGAATAACACAGCATATCATCCAATAGATATCATCCAATTCAGATATTTTATTCAAACAACCATTCATAAGCTATCATTGTTAATCCCTATTATAATTAATTTAATTAACTTAAATTAAATCAATTACTTAAGAATAAATCACCTAACTTTTCTTAATCAACCATTAATAAATTTCAACCTTTTAATTAATCAATCATTCTTCAAATATCCATCTTAATTAATCACCTTGATTAATTATCTTCAATTACATAGAGTAATTATTCTTCAATTAATTTCACAAATTAACTATCCTTAACCATTTATAGTAATAAACCTTTAATTACTCTCATTTATACATTAATTAATGATCTTTAATTACTTCTTCAATTAAGTAATTATACTTAAACAATTCCATAAATCGATTATCTTTAATTAATTAATCTAATTAATCATCTTAATTAATCATTTGATAATCCTTAGTTAATGATCCTTCATTAACTAATAACAATCCTTTAACTATTCTCTAGGAAATTAAACTTTAATTAATCATCTCTTAATCCAAATTAATTAATTCTTATTAACCAATTAATTAATTTCTAATTACTCAATCATTTAAGTGCTTAACTATGATTAATTAAATAAATTAACTATCCATTTAATTAACTTAATAAATTAATAAACTACAAATCATTAAAACTTCATCTATTTAAAGATAAAAACAATATTATTTATGATAAAATTATCATTAATAAAGCATTTAAAAACAATTTACTTTAAATTTTCTTTCATTTCAAACTGGAATACAGATTTAAATTTTGATTCCAGATTTAACTTAGACTTAAAAAAAAACTTTACCTACATTTAAATCTTCATTTTAAATCCAAACCATTTAAATGTTTAAAGTAGTTAACAATTTAAATTTAAAAACTTTATTTATCTTTAAAACTGAGATTCAAATAAAACTTGAATTCCAAATCAATTTCCTGAATTAAATTTCATTAAATTCCTTACTTAAAAATTCCTCTCATTTTCCTTTAATCCCAATTCATTTACTGGTATTTTTTATAAAATACCAAATTTTATTTATCCAACCATAACACAACATAACTAAATTTCCAAATTAATCCATCATGGAATATGAATAAAATACAACACAGATTATAATGATAATCTCTATATTGTGAGGAATCGAGTTGGATCCCTCCAACCTGTTTCCTACATCCATAGATGTTAGCACAACAATAAATATCAATCAAATCTGATAATAATTATCACATTCAAACAATCAATCAATCATTTAAATATTAGCTATTTAAATTAAACGACATCCAGATGTGAGTGAGATTAACTCACCTTTAGTTCCGACGAGCGTTTAAATTCTTGGATCAAATCGACCGCGATCGATTTAACCCAAAAATTCTGCTAACTCCGATTGTCTCCAAATCTGTACTGCAGCATAGATCGCGTCGCTGCAATTCCGGCGCTTCTTGTTTCGTTTGAATCTGATAACGTATGCATTAGATATGAATTTTTAAAGGTTTTTAATATAATTTATAAAACAATTCTTTTATTTTTAATACCATGCATAACAGGCCGTAACCTCTCTACTCTCTTCCCTCCTTTCCTTGTATCGAACGCACGCTCCAGGTCTTTGAACCCATCAGCCGCCTCTATGTCCTTCCTTCCCACTCCCCCTCTGGTCAATTTCACATCGATCAGGAACCAAATCCTCGAAGTTCGTCACGCCCACATCCTCTGACCAGAAAACCACGAAACTCGGTCAGCCAAAGGTTGCACAACCCTCGTTCGAACCGGCGATGAATGCTGCTCCAAAGCTTCCACCTCGCCGCTAGTTAGGCAATCTCCACCGGTCAATTTGTAGAACTCAACGAGTTCTATGGTTTCTCAGTTGAAGGAATTTGCTAAAAATTAGTGGATAAGAAGAAATTTGGAAAAGAAAAAGGAAGCACATCGGCCATCGAAATAAAAAGATGTGGCTGGAAGAAATAGGGTTAGGGTTTGGCTTAAAACGTGTATATATATACGTATATAAATAATATTTTAATATTAAATTCATTTTAACGAGCATTTACAAACGAACTCCAAATCACACGTGTCGCCAGGCGATTATAAGGTTTTACCCGCATTTCGAACACAATGGAACGTGTTTCAGGAGCTAATTTGATCGTATGTGGAAGATAGCTTTTTGAATCGAGTTTAAATATTAAATTGTCGATTTTAATTTCAACGCGTTTCTCACCCGTACGAGCAAATGGTAAATCCAAATGCTACGGAATTTGAAATCCGATAATAACTAACTATTACGAATTCAATGGAACTGGTTTCGTCGAATTCCGAGACTGTGCCCCGAAAGTCTATTTTTAAATTCAATTTAAACGATATATTATTAAGACTGAACAAATCACCTTTAAATTAAATTTCAACCATTCTATTATCTTTAGTATCATCATTAAAAAATTTATAAGCCTTCAAATTATTTTTAACAGGCTTAAAATTGAAGATTCAATAATTTACCCAAATTCAAATTATTAAATTCAATAAATTCAGTCGCCAAATTCAAACTGATATTTGAAATCCAAATTAAACTATCTTGCAAATATTTAAAATTAATTAAATATCCCAATTTCAAATGCCTAAAAATTTCAGGTCGTCACATGCACGTTGAAATCCCTTGTTTTTGGAAATTTTTATAAATAAATGGAAGGATAGTCTTAGGGATTTCTTTCCACATTTTTATGTACCCTAAGAGTAGTACTTACCAGAAAAATTTAAAACCTTAAATCTTTTGCTTAAGTGGTTAAAACTAATATCAAAGATTGTGTTTTTCAATGTTGTTTTAACAATGACTTTTACAGCACTTATAAATGCAGTAGTAAGTCGCTTATTGTTTTATGCATTTAAGATGCGTCATTTTGGCTAGTTTTTCTTGATTTAAATGGTTTCTACATTCTTTTACTTATAAAATCTTTTATGGAAGTTCTTATAAAATTTATTTTAGTAGGAAAGAAGGGTAGAATTTTAAATATAGTCTTAATGATAATTTATGGATTTGGCAAGCAAAAAGCTGCAAAATGTGAAACATGATTTTTAATCAAACTTCTAAATAGTTATTTTCAAGTAATATTTTACATAGATATTTAAAACCTATTTAAAATTATTTCTAAAATATTATTTTATATATGCAAGTTTTGACAAAGGCGACTGACTACACATAACACTAAAAGCCGACTTGTAAACTTGTTTGTTTGTGAGATTCAAGAATGAGGTGTCTAGGCAAGCTTGGAGCAACCAGTGCCCAAACATACGTGGCTTCACTCTTGAACAAGGAACATTTTAAGTCGAAATGTCGAAAACGTGTTAATCTTGTTGTTTACTTACATGTTTAAAAAGGTAATTAACTTTGCTTAACACGAAAAGCCAACGAAGTAGTTTATTCTATTTCTAAGAGTCAAAGATTGATGGAGAGTAGGGATGGAGCATGTAACAGCCCGACTTTTCGACGCCCGAAAATCAACATCAATACATCCGCTGTATCGAATGTCGAGCAATCGGATGCCGGAAAATGGAACCATCAGGGTTAGAAGAAGAGGTAGAAGATGAAAATTGAAAACAACATCAAAATCTAACCATCGCAACGGAATAAAATATAATAGATAATAAATGATCTTTACACACAAAAAAAATCTGTTTATATATTACATCATCAGAGTATACATAACACACAGCTAGACAGTAATCATAACCTGTCCTCACAAAGCTCAATGCACAGCTAATCAATACAACGAAATATGTCATACAAGTACGGAAGTACGTATCGCCATCCAGCCTTCCTCCTGAGCTCCACAGCATCCTTTCCTGTATCCTGTAATACTCGGCCTAACCCGAGCATTATAGTTAAATAACACCCGAGTCAGTCTGGAATACCAGCATGAGAAAACACACTCAATTAGATTATTAAAGTTTCAAAATCCTTTGAAATTCAAAAGCATCTCGTAAGACCACGTCACAAATAAACATGTCGGGTTTTTACCTTACGATAGCTAAAAAACTTTTATCAAAACCGTCTGATATTATAATAGTGTCTATAGAAAGTAAAATAGAATCTAGCTGAAATGCTTGCATTTCACGTTTCATCAACAGTTGGGCACAATCAAAACCGTAAAGGCGCGTAGGGAGAATGGATTTCCAACTAATGACTAGGCACTGGGGTACCACCTGTCACTGTACCTGATCTAGATTAGCATACCGAGGATCCACCCTAAATCCACTGCAACACAAGACCGAAACTACCCCTTACTGTATAATCCCGAGTAAGATCGCCCCACGGTTGGGATCGGCAACCGCCACACAGCCGAAATAAAAAGGGACATCTAGACAGGGATGACCTCACCCTAATAGGTGCTACTCACTTAGCCTTGCTACATAACCCCTGATTTTCAGTCATTCCCGGTTGATGAGGCTCGAGGCTAAGCATTACCTTTTTAGAACATTTCACTTAGAATGCTCACCGTCCACCTGACGATGTTCTGAAAGCATTCATCCATACAAGTCCGTTCCGGGTTCGAACGGAACTGAAGGCTCTACTCCTACTACATCCATTTTAGAATCACCTCAGGATTAGTAGCGGCTTGCCCTTGCACTTCAATGCTCCACCTTCGAATCCAAACTCTGGTTTTCCACACGAAAACGTTCAAATCGGATCGAAGTGGTTTTCAGGAAATAAATCCCGGTCCCGGTCTCTTCGAAACGATCAACGCATTGGCCAATATTGATAGTCGGTTATTTAACTATCAATTAACATTCACAATAACCATCAAACATAAATAATTTCACCAAATTATTTATTAATCTCAAAATATCTTCATAAGATATGTTTCCACCCTTCAAACCCTTGAAAATAGTTTTCAAACCACACTCTTCTCATGAAATGAGTTCCCAAATATTTATTTCCACTGAAAGCACCAAGTACAATACTTTAGATTTTAAAATAATTTAAAACACTTTATTATAAATTATACTTTAAAACATTTAAAATAAAACTACTTTAATACTTTATTCAACGATATCTACTTTAAGAATATTTAAATAAAGCTACTTAATAACATATAAAACAATTTTTTTATCCTTTTAAAACATAATACCAAGCCATCTTTAAATAATTACTACTATAATAAATTTGAAAAAGACTTACTTTAAAATTTAAACATTTAAAATAATAAATTTTCTAAAACATACTTTTTAAAGCAATATTAAACTTTTAACTTATACTTATAAATTTTCTTTGAAACCGTACTTAGCTATCCAGGGAAATACGCTTCTCTTTAACATCTTTTAAAAATAAATCACTATTTATTTTTAAACAAATTTACCCATTCCTTTAATACATTCCCACCATCAAATTTATACTTCCAAATATCCACTGATATATTACTTCACTTTTATAAACCCAGTTGATAAATTTCTTAGTCCCATCCTCCTTTATAATTCCAATTTCAAACACTTAAATCAATTTCCAAATTGATTACCAAATTACTCCATTTTGAAATAAATCATTGACTTTAGATTTTTAATTCTTACTTATGCTGTAAAATCTTTTAACTGAAAATACCAATTTCATATTTCCCAAATTCCTTCTTTATCCTTTCACTAAATTTAAACCTTGAATTGTTTAAAATAAATTCTTCATTCCTTTACATAATATCACTTAAGTTTTTAAGAAAATCACTTATTTCCATTTATTCAAAAATCTTATTTCTCCATATTTGGAATTTTATTTATTAGAATTCAGAAATCAACTTTTATTCTTTCCCAATTTGTTCTTTAATTTATCCAAATTTCTATAATTATTTACTTAAAATTCTCAGTTTTATTTTCTTAAAAAATCCAAATCTGTACATTTTTGATAACTCAGAATATTCGAATTTATTCAATCAAACCACAGCATCCAACATTTGAATTACCAATATAATTTAACACAGATTATCACATAAACCATATCACAGAATATTAAATAATCTAGATAAATTTGAGGAATCCAGTTGGATCCCTCCAACCTGTTTCCCTGCATCCACAGATGTTAGCATAATATAAAATACCAATTCCACTTCGAGGTGGAATATCGCTGTACATGGGTTTATATAATGTCATCCGCTATTACGCGGCGCATAGGGTCTCATCCGCTATATAATGCTGGAATCAATCACTCCAATATATACTATATACTACTATATATAATATAGCACATCAAATCAATTCAATCATTCAACCAATTATTTAAATTTAACCATTTAAATTTAAATAAAACCCAGATGAGTGAGATTAACTCACCTTTGATTTTGTTTGCAATCCAATCCAATCTAGCTTGTTTCTTTTCATATTTCAAACCTTGAATAAATAATTATATGATTTATTAATACTTTAGCTAATTGAACAATTAATTACTATTTATTTATTTAATCTAACTAACAATTTGGTTTTAAGATAACGATTTAATTTAAACCAATTTCCTTTCAATAAAATATTTTTTCCACGACTAAAAATAATTAAATAATTATATTAAACAAATTAATCACTATATTACATTATTTATGATAAACTAGTAGATTAAAATGTTTATATGAATTCATTTTTATATTTTTTTTTCAAATCTTATCTTTAAAAATAATTTCTAAAAATCAACAGATTAACTCAGGTTTTATACTTGAGCATTATCAATTTTAAAAGTGCCCAAGATAAATTTCCAATGCATTACAATTTATATATTTATGCATATCGTTTCAAATATGTTTCAATATATATATATATATATATATCACTTAAAAAAATTAAACAGTAAGCTAAAAATATTTGTATATATTTTTGTATCCCTTCTAATATATATACATGTTAATTGAAGAAAATAGGAATTATACCTCACAGGAAACAACAAACCAGGCTCCAAACTCTCGAACGCAACTCGCAGCCCTCACCATCGCGGCTTCGGCACCCAAAACGACGCCAAATGCAACCTTGCTCAGTCGTCATACCCCTCCGCTGCTTGATGCTACGCCTTGCAGTTGCTTCTTTCAAGACGCATCTGTAACAACCCGCATATTTAACGATTTTATATTTAAATGTTTGATTTAAATATAGCGTCGTTATTCGGATTTTGGGGTCCGAAATGTTACTTTCTGCAAATGGCCGAATTGGAACTCGAAACTACCTCCATTGGTTCCAAAAGGGCGTTTGCGATCTTTTTGAGTATAATCTTTGATATATTTGGAGTAAGTTGAAATTTGACCCTTTTTCTACTTGGGCTTGAGTTTGGGTTCAGCCCATTGGCTAGGTAATTCACTTAACCTTCTACTTCAGCCCCTTCCCCTCATCTCTCTTCATTTCATTTTATTTCTTAAGCTAAAAACTGAAATGGGGGAAAGGAAAGAGAAATAGAAATTAGCAAGCCCTAGTTTCTCCTTTGTAACTTGATTCTTGCTCCAAAATCAAAGAGAATCCATTGGTAAGTTCATCTCCACCTTCTCCATCTTTACTCCTCTTCAATTTCAGTAATTTCCTAACCCTAACTTAGGAAATACTTGCTTTGGTTCTAGATTGAAGCTTGTAGTGTTGAAGTGGAGTGTAGTTGGTTGATTCCTTGCATTTGTGCTTCTTCATTGTCTTTGTTTTGTGTATAAAGGTGAGTTTTGAACTCACATCTACTTCTCTTGATTTCATTGATGTTGGGTATGAATTCCTAACACCTTGTTCATATGCACTTGCATTTGGTTTGGGTTGAATTGGGGAATATTCCAATTTTTAGTGTTTTGGGTTCAAATCTTTGAAATCCTAACTTTGGTGTTTTGATCATGTTTTGGTGATGCATCGAGGAACATATAGGGCCGGGTTGTCGATTGGCATAAGCCCTTAGAGCCAATGTTCGTCCGATTGCATTTTGGAAGAGTTTGCTCTTCATTTGAATAAGGCTGAAAAACAGCCCAGGCATGATTCAGTCGACTGAAAACTCTGTTCAGTCGACTGAACCTGGAACCCGAAAGTTTCCAGGCATGATTCAGTCGACTGAAAACTCTGTTCAGTCGACTGAACCTGGAAACAGAAAGTTTTCTAAAGCTGGAAAATTTCCAGGTATAGGGTCAGTCGACTGAAAACTCTGTTCAGTCGACTGAACCTGCTGTTTCAGCCCACTTTGCCTTTGGGATTGAATTTCCAATTTGAATCGATTCATGATGATCCCATGTATGATTATCAATTTTTTTGACTTTGATGGTTCCTTTTAATTTTAATCCACGGGTTTTTATATAATAATCTCTCGAATCGCATTTAAAAGTTCGTTTCTCTAATTTATAAATTCTATTTAAAACACACACTTTCGCACTTCGAACGAAGTGGAAGGGTGATTAAATGGTTGGGCAAAACACAGACCTTGAATCTGTGCGTTTATCTTTCCGATTAATCCTCGACCTATTCGATTGATTGTTTTGACCTCCGGGTTTGGTTTATCGATGATATGAGGTAAACTTTGTACTGCTTTGAGTGTGAAAGGGACTGACGGACAGTAAACCGTTTAGTGCGAACGAGTGGTTATGCGACATACGTTAACACTTTTCGGATTCCTTTTCGAGAGTTGCGACACATTCCGCCAGTTAGTGGTGTCCAGTACTGGGTCTTCGACCTTCACCACTATGGTTTGTTGCCTCTGGGATAGTGTCTTCGGACTGTCTCCCTAGGTTTGTTGCCTTCGGGTATGTTGCCTTCGGGTGTGTGCCTTCGGGTTTGTTGCCCTATATAGTTTCGCTTTGATGTTGGCCTTATGTGCCGCATGGGTGA
This sequence comes from Allium cepa, assembly GCA_030765085.1. NCBI lineage: Eukaryota > Viridiplantae > Streptophyta > Magnoliopsida > Asparagales > Amaryllidaceae > Allium > Allium cepa. The sequence goes on along the minus strand of CM060941.1, from coordinate 290,393,201 downwards.
TACTTGGGTTTGGAGTCTTCGGGCTCATGGATCCTTGTTTGTACAGTACTGAGCTCGAGCAAATTTTATGATGTTTCATTGATATGTATATTCCCTTGGTATCGCCCTTCGGTGTTGGTCTTTTTGAGCCGCATGGAGTATAGCGATTACCTTATGGAACTTGTATACCTTATGGGTATTTGTTATTTGCCTTCTGGCTTGTTTTGTGATATTTGTATCCTTTGTTTCTATATGTTGCCGATGATATGATGCTTGTTCTATATGATTCATCTCTTGTTGATGATTGTGTTATCTCCCCTAGAGATATTTATTATACTGTATGACCTTGCAGGTTTATTATTGTTCAGTTTATCTAACTGCTTTGTTATCTAGACTGACCCGTGTATTTTATACTCGGGTCAGACCGAGATGTTTCAGGTTAGGTGCTTTTGGACTTAGCCTATTTTGCTTCCTCATGGACTATTCGCTAGCTTCTTTTTGTTATAGCGTCTTTTGTAGTCCTTATCTGTTGTAACTCTGATTTATACTCTTTCGTCTCATCTGTATATTGTGGTCTCCTGTACCACTTGACATGTATTATTTTGTATACTCTGTTGTGTATCTGTGTATGTGTATATTATGATCGACTGTTCTGTGATGTATATTACATTTGAGTTGTTATATTTTCTTCTGATAGATCCTATAGCCATTGTAGTTTTGCTTTAAATATTTATTGAATAGGTCGAATTCTAATGTGTTTCTATTTTCGACGTATTTAGTGAATAGTTAAGGTAAGATTGCACATGGTCGCTTCCATTATACTCTATTGTCCGCGTTAGCCGACAGTATTATCTATGTAATACTCTTTGTTAACGAGGCTCTCGGAGTGGGGCGTCACAGCGTGGTATCAGAGCTGTGTTCAGAACAAAATATGATAAACACAGAATAGAGCACATATTATGATACATCAAAGTGTATAAGTGATACAGATCCTTGAATCATCGTGTTTCTTTATTCCATCAAGGTTAGATAGATATTGGAAATACGTTTAGGAATGCATTTTATTCCGTAGTATCCCATATTGTAATATCTACCTTGTGAATAATCTTGTTCTTATCTTGACTTTCAGCTTATGTCTGGAAGAGGCAGAGGTCGACGTTCGGATGCTGGGCAATCTAGTGGCTCACATCCGGATGGCGTATATATGTCTCGAGCTTTTGCAAGTCTGCTTTTGCACGTCAGTGCAGTGATTTTGCTCATCTTGGAGGAAAACCGTTTAAGGGCTCCGAGTCTGTTCTTGAAGTCCAAGCTTGGCTTCGCACGTGCGAGCGTATTTTCTCTCGCATGGATCTTTCTGACCATGATAGGGTTCTTGTAACTTCTAGCTTATTGCAAGAGCGTGCTCTTGACTGGTATGAGCTTCTTGTAGCTGAAATTGATGAGTCTACTCTTTCTTGGACTCAGTTTCGGGGACGATTTGAACTCAAGTTCGTTCCTGAATCTGAAAAAGTTTTATTGACCCGTCGCTTCCTTGAGTTGAAGCAAGGGAAAACTTCTGTTTCTGAGTATGTTGCATCATTCGAGGCTTTATCTCAGTATGGTCTTGAATTCATCAGCACTTCTTATAAGAAGAATTTGAAGTTTGTTTCTGGTCTTAAGAAATATCTTAAGAAGTCTTTGTTGCTTCAGCTTAAACTTTCTTTTGAGGAATTGGTTGATTCGGCGCTTCATCTCGAGACTGTCGAGAAGGAGTGTGATAGTGATGTTGATGTTGAGGTTTCCGGAAACCCCAACAAGAAGCAGTTTCCAATTCAGAAGAAGCCTTTTCCTTCTAAGAAAAAGAAGACTGGTGGTGCTAATCCTCAGCCTCAGTCTTCCGGAACACCTTTTATCCGGAAGTGTTTCAATTGTGGTTCTCCGGATCATATTATTCGAGCTTGTCCAAAGCCTCTCTTCTGTCGCTATTGCAAGAAGGAAGGTCATCATGTTTCAGCTTGTCCTACTGCTCCTGCTAATGCAAAATCTGGCAAGCTCAATGTGGCTAATGCTTCTGAAGGTTCATCTCAATCCAAAGGTATGTCTCCATCTATTTTGAAGGGTTCAATTCTATTTCATGATCATAGTATACGAGTTCTTTTCGATACGGGTGCTTCACATTCTTTCGTATCGAAGAAGCTTGTAGATGATTTATCTTTGGATGTTTCTTGTATGGTTACTTCTTTAAGGATTGCGAATCCAATTGGGGGATCCGCGACCCTTAGTTTGCTTTGTGATGATATTGAGATTGTTTTATGTGGCTTTTCTTTCCGTGCGAATCTGCACGTTGTTTCTCATTTGGGTTTTGATATGATTTTTGGTATGGACTGGCTAGTGAGGTACGATGCCAGGATTATTTGTTCTGAAAGAATTTTATATCTTTGTCATCCTAATTCGCCTTCGCAGTTATCTCTTGTTCTTCGGGATGTGGACAATTCCGAAATGGCTTTATATTCTTTTGAATCGCGTGATGAGGATGATATATCTTGTATTCCTATTGCTTGTGACTTTTCAGATGTTTTTGAGCCTGTATCGGGTTTGCCACCTAAGCGGGCAATTGAGTTCCGCATTGATCTCATTCCAGGCGCGCAGCCAGTTAGTCGTCCTCCCACGAGGATGTCTACAAAGGAAAATGAGGAACTCAAGAAGCAACTTTTAGAGCTTGAGTCCAAGCAGTTAATTCAGTCCAGTTTTTCTCCGTGGGGATCCGCGGTCGTTTTTGTGAAGAAATCTGATGGAACTCTTAGGCTTTGCATTGATTATCGCAAGCTTAACGAGTTAACCATCAGAAATAGGTATCCATTGCCTAGGATCGATGACATGTTTGATCTATTGAGTGGTGCTAAGGTCTTTTCTCAGCTTGACCTTGCCACAGGTTTTCATCAGTTACGAGTCGCGGAGGATAGCATACCTCTTACCGCTTTCCGCACTCGATATGGTTCCTTTGAGTGGCTCGTTATGCCGTTCGGTTTGACGAACGCTCCTGCTTTCTTTGTTGATCTCATGAATCGGGTATTCCGGGAATATCTCGATAAGTTTGTTCTTGTCTTCATTGATGATATCCTTATTTATTCTAAGTCTGAAGCTGAGCATGCTAATCACTTGAGAATTGTCTTGAGTACTCTCCGTCGTCATCTGCTTAAAGCCAAATTCTCCAAGTGCCACTTTTGGGAGAATAAGGTTAAGTTCTTAGGCCATGTTGTATCTTCCGATGGCATTTCTGTCGATCCCTCGAAGATCGAAGCCATCCAGAATTGGAAGAGGCCTGAGAATGTACATGAGATTCGTAGTTTCCTTGGATTGGCGGGTTATTACCGGCGGTTCATTAAGGACTTTTCCCGTGTTGTGCTTCCTCTTACTTGCCTTACCCGGAAAGGCATTCTTTTTATTTGGTCCGACAAGTGTGAAGCTTCCTTTCAGACATTGAAAGAACTTCTCACTAATGCTCCTATTCTTGTGGTTCCCGAAGGGAATCATGATCTTGTTGTCTACACCGATGCTTGTGGTAGTGGTCTCGGTGCTGTGCTTATGCAGAGGGATCAGGTAGTTGCTTATGCTTCTAGGCAACTACGTCCGAATGAAGTTCGCTATGCCACTTATGATCTTGAGTTAGCCGCCATTGTCTTTGCCTTGAAGATTTGGCGACATTATTTATTGGGCGAGCGCTTCATTCTCTATACCGATCATAAATCTTTGAAGTATTTGTTCACTCAGAAGGAACTCAATATGAGACAACAGCGTTGGCTCGAGTTTCTTGCTTCCTATGACTTTGGTATCCAGTATACCCCTGGTAAGGGTAATCGTGTTGTAGATGCGCTTAGTGGCAAACATTCGGCTGTTATTTCTATGATGCTTGCCGAATGGAATGTTCTTGAGACTCTATCTTTTTGTGAAATTCGTGATCGAGGTTCATCTTCTGATTCTCCTATTCTATTATTTAGTTTGGGAGCTCGATCTATTTTATTAGATCGTATTGCCGATGCTCAGCGGCGTGATCCTGATTTGTTGCATTTTATCCAGCTTTGTGAGTCTGGATCTTGTGATGAGGTGTTGCAAGATTTTAGCATTGATTCTCATGGGTGTCTTCGTAAGAAGAACCGTCTTTTTGTGCCTTCTGATTTTGCACTTAGGCATGACATTCTTGATGATTGTCGTCGTTCTAAGTATACCATTCATCCCGGTAGTAGTAAGATGTATGCCGATATGCGTCGTCTTTATTATTGGGAAGGCATGAAGCGCGATGTGGTGAGTTATGTGAGCAACTGCATGACATGTCAACGTGTGAAGGCCGAACATCAGCGTCCTTCTGGTCTTCTTCAACCTCTTGAGATTACATTGTGGAAATGGGATCAAGTTTCTATGGATTTCATTGACGGCCTACCTCGTTCGAGATCAGGTCATTATAGTATTTGGGTTATTGTTGATCGTCTCACCAAGTCTGCTCATTTTGTCCCTATTAAGTCTAATAGGACAGCTTCGCATTTGGCTAAGTTGTATGTCAAGGAAATCGTGAGACTTCACGGTGTTCCTAGTTCTATTGTGAGTGATCGTGATCCTTTATTCACGAGTCATTTTTGGAAGAGTCTTCAGCAAGCTTTGGGAAGAAAGCTTAATTTTTCTACAGCTTATCATCCGCAGTCTGACGGACAGACTGAACGGGTAAATCGTATCTTGGAAGATCTTCTCCGTATTTGTATCTTTGATTTTGGTGGTAATTGGGAGGATCACCTACCTCTTGTAGAGTTCTCCTACAACAATAGTTTTCAGTCTAGTATCGGTATGGCTCCTTTCGAAGCCTTATACGGAAGGCCATGTCGATCACCTTCTTGTTGGTTGGAATCTGGAGAGAAGCTTATTCTTGGTCCAGATTTTGTTCGTGATTCTTCCGAGAAGATTGATCTTATCCGATTGAGAATGAAAGAGGCGCAGAGTCGTGAAAAATTCTACGCGGACAACCGTAGGAAGCCTCTCGAGTTCTCAATTGGCGATCTTGTTTTTATTCGTGTTTCTCCTTTGAAAGGGGTTATGCGCTTTAGTACGACTGGGAAATTGGCTCCTCGTTATATAGGACTGTTTTCTATTACTGAACGTATTGGCCCTGTGGCTTATTGAGTTTCACTTCCAGCTCATTTATCTGGCATTCATGACATGTTTCACGTCTCGCAACTTCGAAAGTGTCTTCGAGAATTGGATTCTGTAATTGATTCTCCTGATTTGAAAGAGCTTGAGGTCTCACCGGACTTATCGATTGTACAGCAACCTATTCGCGTGCTTGACATGGAGGTGCGACACCTTCGGAATAAGGACGTGCCGCTCGTTAAAGTTCAATGGTCCGCTAATCCCAATGACCGTACTTGGGAAACCAGAGAGTATATCGAGCGATCTTATCAAGGTTTTCTATCCTTGCTTCGTAATGGTAAGTCTATTTCTGTGTCTCAAGTTTATTCTTTCTTTTGTATGTTGTATGTATGTAGTTGCTACAATATCGTATCTAGGAATTGCGGGGACGCAATTTTGTAAGGAGGGGAGATCTGTAACAACCCGCATATTTAACGATTTTATATTTAAATGTTTGATTTAAATATAGCGTCGTTATTCGGATTTTGGGGTCCGAAATGTTACTTTCTGCAAATGGCCGAATTGGAACTCGAAACTACCTCCATTGGTTCCAAAAGGGCGTTTGCGATCTTTTTGAGTATAATCTTTGATATATTTGGAGTAAGTTGAAATTTGACCCTTTTTCTACTTGGGCCTGAGTTTGGGTTCAGCCCATTGGCTAGCTAACTCACTTAACCTTCTACTTCAGCCCCTTCCCCTCATCTCTCTTCATTTCATTTTATTTCTTAAGCTAAAAACTGAAATGGGGGAAAGGAAAGAGAAATAGAAATTAGCAAGCCCTAGTTTCTCCTTTGTAACTTGATTCTTGCTCCAAAATCAAAGAGAATCCATTGGTAAGTTCATCTCCACCTTCTCCATCTTCACTCCTCTTCAATTTCAGTAATTTCCTAACCCTAACTTAGGAAATACTTGCTTTGCTTCTAGATTGAAGCTTGTAGTGTTGAAGTGGAGTGTAGTTGGTTGATTCCTTTCATTTGTGCTTCTTCATCTTCTTTGTTTTGTGTACAAAGGTGAGTTTTGAACTCACATCTACTTCTCTTGATTTCATTGATGTTGGGTATGAATTCCTAACACCTTGTTCATATGCACTTGCATTTGGTTTGGGTTGAATTGGGGAATATTCCAATTTTTAGTGTTTTGGGTTCAAATCTTTGAAATCCTAACTTTGGTGTTTTGATCATGTTTTGGTGATGCATCGAGGAACATATAGGGCCGGGTTGTCGATTGGCATAAGCCCTTAGAGCCAATGTTCGTCCGATTGCATTTTGGAAGAGTTTGCTCTTCATTTGAATAAGGCTGAAAAACAGCCCAGGCGTGATTCAGTCGACTGAAAACTCTGTTCAGTCGACTGAACCTGGAACCCGAAAGTTTCCAGGCATGATTCAGTCGACTGAAAACTCTGTTCAGTCGACTGAACCTGGAAACAGAAAGTTTCCTAAACTTGGAAAATTTCCAGGTATAGGGTCAGTCGACTGAAAACTCTGTTCAGTCGAATGAACCTGCTGTTTCAGCCCACTTTGCCTTTGGGATTGAATTTCCAATTTGAATCGATTCATGATGATCCCATGTATGATTATCAATTGTTTTGACTTTGATGGTTCCTTTTAATTTTAATCCACGGGTTTTTATAAAATAATCTCTCGAATCGCATTTAAAAGTTCGTTTCTCTAATTTATAAATTCTATTTAAAACACACACTTTCGCACTTCGAACGAAGTGGAAGAGTGATTAAATGGTTGGGCAAAACAAAGACCATGAATCTGTGCATTTATCTTTCCGATTAATCCTCGACCTATTCGATTGATTGTTTTGACCTTCGGGTTTGGTTTATCGATAATATGAGGTAAACTTTGTACTGCTTTGAGTGTGAAAGGGACTGACGGACAGTAAACCGTTTAGTGCGAATGAGTGGTTATGGGACATACGTTAACACTTTTCGGATTCCTTTTCGAGAGTTGCGACACATTCCGCCAGTTAGTGGTGTCCAGTACTGGGTCTTCGACCTTCACCACTACGGTTTGTTGCCTCTGGGATAGTGTCTTCGGACTGTCTCCCTACTTTTGTTGCCTTCGGGTATGTTGCCTTCGGGTGTGTGCCTTCGGGTTTGTTGCCCTATATAGTTTCGCTCTGATGTTGGCCTTATGTGCCGCATGGATGATACTTGGGTTTGGAGTCTTCGGGCTCATGGATCCTTGTTTGTACAGTACTGAGCTCGAGCAAATTTTATGATGTTTCATTGATATGTATATTCCCTTGGTATCGCCCTTCGGTGTTGGTCTTTTTGAGCCGCATGGAGTATAGCGATTACCTTGTGGAACTTGTATACCTTATGGGTATTTGTTATTTGCCTTCTGGCTTGTTTTGGGATATTTGTATCCTTTGTTTCTATATGTTGCCGATGATATGAGGCTTGTTCTATATGATTCATCTCTTGTTGATGATTGTGTTATCTTCCCTAGAGATATTTATTATACTGTATGACCTTGCAGGTTTATTATTGTTTAGTTTATCTAACTGCTTTGTTATCTAGACTGACCCGTGTATTTTATACTCGGGTCAGACCGAGATGTTTCAGGTTAGGTGCTTTTGGACTTAGCCTATTTTGCTTCCTCATGGACTATTCGCTAGCTTCTTTTTGTTATAGCGTCTTTTGTAGTCCTTATCTGTTGTAACTCTGATTTATACTCTTTCGTCTCGTCTGTATATTGTGGTCTCCTGTACCACTTGACATGTATTATTTTGTATACTCTGTTGTGTATCTGTGTATGTGTATATTATGATCGTCTGTTCTGTGATGTATATTACATTTGAGTTGTTATATTTTCTTCTGATAGATCCTATAGCCATTGTAGTTTTGCTTTAAATATTTATTGAATAGGTCGAATTCTAATGTGTTTCTACTTTTCGACGTATTTAGTGAATAGTTAAGGTAAGATTGCACATGGTCGCTTCCATTATACTCTATTGTCCGCGTTAGCCGACAGTATTATCTATGTAATACTCTTTGTTAACGAGGCTCTCGGAGAGGGGCGTCACAGCGGCTATCATTCGAATGCAGGAAACCCTAGCCGACGATGCGAAGCACTTCCAAGAACAAGCCCTCCTCCTCGCGTGGCCACAAAATCGCGATCCCTTACTCGAACGTGCCGCACGAAAATCTAGCTGCTATTTGACTTGAGATCCCTCGATCCAAATTTCCATCGGAACCCTAGTCGAACAACTGCAACTCGAAGCATCACTTTGCCGACCCTATGAGTTCGCTTCCATCACCATGCCTAGGCCGAGCTCCTCCTTAACGAAATAAAGTCGCGACCCTGCTTCAAAATCAAAGCTCGAATACGATCGATTTAAAATTTACCGCGTCGCCATTTATTTTATTTTTAAAACTATCGTTCGAAAATGAAGAACGAGGTTTTAGGGGTTTTGATTTGAAGAGGAGAGGAGTAATAAATTTTCGAATGAGGGGATTCATTTATTCGGCCATTGATTTTATCAGTTTCTTTTTTTCTCTGAGTTGAAGAGGGGAAGGGGGAAAAGAAAGAAAGAAGATAGCTCGATATTTTTTTTAGTATCGGCTCGATTTTTTTACTAAGGAAAAAGGAGGCTACGCGATATAAAGTTGAGGGAGGCGTGTTGGAGAAGGGAAGCTACAGTGCTTCTGAAATGAGGTGAAAAAGTTTTGATGTGAAAGAAAGTTAGGCTGAGGTTGTGATGAATTTGACCACTCAAAATATATTACATTTAAATTTGAATTTAAATTTAAATTGTCTTGAATTCGCACCTTAAAATCTTGACATTGTATCAAAACGTGCCGCTAGGCGTTTATAATGTTATACCCCTATTTCGAACGCAATGGAAAAGGTTTCGAGTCCTTATTCGATCGTATGGAAAAGATAACTTTTTTGGACCTAGTCATTATATTAAATTTTCGATTTAAATTTCAGCGCGTTTATATATCATACGCTCACACTACAACTTCAACACTACGAAAATGGAAATCCAATAATAATTCAATATTACGGATCTAATGAAACTGGTTTCTTCGAATTCTGAGACTATGCCTCGGAAGGCTATTTTTAAATGTCAATTTAAACGATATATTTTCAAAACTTAACAAAACATTCCCAAATTCAATTTCAACACATTTACTATCTTCAGTACTATCGATATAAATTTTACAAACCCTTAATTTATTTTTAACAGGCTTAAAAACTCCAGATTCAACATTTGATCCAATTTCCAGTAATTAAATCCAATAATTAAATTTCCAAATAATGGTGATATTTGAAATTTAAGTTACAAACTAACTTTTAAATATTAAAATCAATTAAATATCCCAATTTAAATTGTCCAAAATTCCGAGTCGTCGCATTCCTCCTCCTTAAAAGAATTTCTTCCCCGAAATTACTACGGTAGAAGAATGTCCCAAACCCACTAACTTACTAAAACACACTTAGTTAAAATCCCATATTCACTTTCCTAATCCTTTAGTTCCAACTAAACAATTAGTTTCAATTTCCCTTTCCAAAATCCTTTTATTTCAATTCCAATTTGAAATCGTTTTGTTGATAACAAAAAAAAATTTCCAAAAATTTTCTAACTCCCAAAATTTTCGAATTTTTTTGGCAGAGTCTTCTTTGTACGGAGGAGCTTTTGCAATTCGACAAGAGGTATAAATATATATACATCGACCCACACGGTCGGAAAAACAAAAAAACAAACTATAGTTCATATTTCCTAACTTTTATTGCGTAGACGTACCTCTATTTAGCATTTTTAAGCAAGCGGCTTATTATTTTAGCATTTTGCGCGATCAAATCCAGCCAAACGGCTTCCTAGTACCTGTACTTACTCAATTCAAACATGTAAGTACTAAACATATGAAATTTATTAACATTTCACTTACTTTCAGTAGCTAAACACACGCATTTCATAAGCAACATACACCAAACACTTTCCGTGAGCAATTTATATGATTTCAAAACTAATTCAATTGCTTTCAACCAATTCATATGCCATTTCATTCAATTTTAATAGTTTACAACTCAATTGCTTACGTCCAATTTATTTTTAATCCAAACAAGCTCATATTCAATTCAATTGATTTCAAAATCAATTTTATTTCACTCCTATCAATACATAGAATTTTATTTAATCTCGTTTTCGTCAAACGACAATTTATTTATATACAATTCGACTATATTCATGCGAATAAATAATTACTTAAGCTTATAACCATTTTAAATTGATTCTAACTCAATTTATATTTAATTCCTTCCATTTTAATTCATTCGCAACCATTTTATTTAGCTCGACACATTCCATGCTTGTATGCTACTAACCATTCCCAAATTAATTCAACCCAAGCTTTTATTTAATGGACTTCCATTCTTACTCGAAGTCGAGCTTCTAATTATTTTTAACTTAAGTTAATTTACTTCAATTTATTCCTACTTCAAACTTAAGTTCACTTCCATTTAATTTGATTCTCATCTAATCAAATTCCATTTAATTCAGTTAGCCCATCCATTTTAATTTTAATTCACATTCTCAATTTATAAAAATAATATCCAAGCACATATTTAACTCATTTATACTCGAATTGGATTTAATTTGCAATTCAAATCATTTCTATCATAATCCAATTCCATTTCATTTGACAACAACTTCACCCCATAATTAATCCACTTACAATATGCGAAGAATATTATTTATACTCAAGTTCTATTTCTATCATTCACTTTAATTCACAAACCAATTTTATTAATTCACAATTCAACTTTTAATTTAACCAACTTAAACCCCATTAACATATCCCATTAACTCATTTATTTCAAATTAGTATCCTTCCAACTTGCAATTCAATATTTGATTTTTATCTTCAAAAATCACTCCACTTAATTTTCTTGAGTTCAATCATATTTTATATCTCAAGTTTGGATTTTTTTTTCAAAATATCAACACTTTTATTTCGGCTTATTTATTCCCTTTTTAAATTTTTTTATAAGCTACTCACTTATTAATATTCATACTTCTCCATCCATTTACAGTCAATCACATTCACATTTTACTTTCAATTAGGGATTATATATTTTTATTCCTATGCTTTTCAATTCTTTTATAAGCTTCCGAAGCTTATTTATTCCAATTCAACACTTACTTAGTTTACACTTATTTATTTAAGTAAGAATTTTATTCCATTTAATATTACCCATAACTCAACTGAATTTATTTCAATTCAATTTTATTTAACTCAACTCCAGTTAAATCTAGCTACATACCAGTCTTTTAAATTTTATTAAGCAAGCACTTAATTCCATTTAATATCATCCCACACAATTCACTTTTATTTCATTTCAATTCTTTTTAACTTACTTCAAATCCAACCCATTATTATTAACTTTGCTTAAGTTAATTTAATTCTAATTAATTTTGTTTCTCAATCCAAATTTAATTTTTATTTTCCCATTCCAATCACATTAAAGATTTACTAATTATTTCTTCCAATCATCTATTAAATTTCGAAGTTTAATCTTAACCTAAGTTAAATTCTCATTTTTAACTTTCACCTTTAATTTTAATTCCGAAATCCAATCCCCATATTCCTCATCAAATCATTCAATATTTATAAGTTTATAACTTATCTCCTGATGATCTCTAAATTATTTAAATAAGGATTTTAGTAATTTTAAACGCTCGGCTTTTGTTTCAAATCATTTTGAAATCACCATTATATCAAAATCACACTTCTTAAAAAAATTTAAACCAATCCTGGTTTTTATCCCCAACAAATTTCCTTTGAAATTTCAAAAACAAACTTTGTTTTTCCCCAAAACATTCCAAATCAATGACCATGACATCAATCCATCACTTAGAAACTCGAAAATGAACATCGATGATGTCGCGATCATCATCGAAATTATTTCCCAATGACCGAAGCGATTTCAGTGCTATGACATCTCCTAAACCTATTTAAAACCATTTTCTTTCAAAAATATCTCCAAAATAATATTATTATTTTCCTTTCAAAATATTTCGGAAAACACTTCCAAAATCCCCGAGATTTAAATCTTCAGTTTTTAATTTGTATCCAATTTTAACGATAATCCATTTGTATAATTTATGCTCATACAATTTTTTTTCATTTGATTATACAAGTCATACTAATTTTATAATTTCATTTGTTTAAAATATTATCATCCAAACATCCAAGTTATATAACAATGTAAAAAAATATTTCTTTTATATCAAAATATATTTTTTGGGTAAAATTATTTCATTCATCCACCTTTAAAACATTACCATGTTAATTTATCGTGTCAGGTGTTTATAAACTCTTCTCGAATAGCGGCCAACTTACCCGATCAGAATTCATATTCCACTCAACCAATAAGTCAACACAATATTAAAACAATTTATATTCACTAACAAATACGCGCTCATATCTATTAATACACTCAAACTCATTCTAGAGTACTACTGACTCTATCTCTAATGAGTAATTCCCACCAGAGCCAAGGTTATCACCAACCTAAGCTCTGATACCAACTGTAACAGCCCGATTTTTCGACGTCCGAAAATCGACATCAATACGTCCACTATATCGCATGCCGAGCAATCGGATGCCAGAAAACCGAACCATCAGGGGTTAAAGAAGAAGAGGTAGAAGAAGAAAATAGATAACAAAATCATAATCTAACCAACACAGCAGAATAAAACATAATAGATAATAAATGATCTTTACACAAAAACAAATCTGTTTATATATTACATCATCAGAGTATACATAACACACAACTGGACAGTAATCATAACCTGTTCTCACAAAGCTGAATGCACAGCTAATCAACACAGCGGAATATTTCATACAAGTACGGAAGTACGTATCGCCATCCAGCCCGCCTCTTGAGCTCCACAACATCCTTTCCTGTATCCTATAATACTCGGTCTGACCCAAGCATTATAGTTAAATAACATCCGAGTCAGTCTGGAATACCAGCGTAACAAAACACACTCAATTGGATTATTAAAGTTTAAAAACCCTTTGAAAATCAAAAGCATCTCGTAAGACCACGTCACAAATAAACATGTCGGGTTTTTACCTTATGATAGCTAAAACACTTTTATCAAATCCGTCTGATATTATAATAGTGTCTATAGAAAGTAAAATAGAATCTAGCTGAAATGCTTGCATCTCACGTTTCAGCAATAGTTGGGCACAATCAAAACCGTAAAGGCACGTAGGGAGAATGGATTTCCAACTAATGACTAGGCACCGGGGTACCACCTGTCACAGTACCTGGTCTAGATCAGCGTACCGAGGATCCACCCTAAATCCCCTGCAACACAAGACCGAAACTACCCCTTACTGGATAATCCTGAGTAAGATCACCCCACGGTTGGGATCAACAGCCGCCATACAGCCAGAATAAAAAGGGACATCTAGATAGGGATGACCTCACCCTAATGGGTGCTACTCACTTAGCCTTGCTACATAACCCCTGATTTTCAGTCATTTCCGGTTGATGAGGCTCGAGGCTAAGCGTTACCTTTTTAGAACATATGTAACAACCCGCATATTTATCGATTTTATATTCAAATATTTTATTTAAATATTTTATCGTTCGTCGGATTTTGGTCCGAAAAGCTACTTTTTGCAAACAGCTGAATTAGGACTCGAGACCACCCCCATTGAGTTCAAAATGCCGTTTGCGACCTTTTTGAGTATAAGCTTCGATATGTTTGGAGAAAGTTGAATTTTTCTACTTTTCACTTAGGGTTTTGGTTTGGGCTGAGCCCACTTATGTATTCAGTCCCAACCCTTTCCAACTCTTCATTACTTCATTCTAACTCCTCAAACTCAAGCTCCAAATGAAAATGGTGGAGAGGAAAGGGAATTAAAAACTCCAAGCCCTAGTTTCCATTAGCAAATCCATCTTCTAGCTCCAAACTCAAGAGAACCCATTGGTAAGCAACTCCTTCTTCTTCTCCAACTCTTTCTCTCCTTGATTTCAGAAATTTCCTAAACCTAACTTTGGGAAATGTTTCTCTTTTTAGCTTAGATTCAAGCTTCTAGAGTTGGATTTGAAGAGTGGTTGATTCCCCTTTGCTTTCAAGCTTCATCTTCATAAATTTTAGTTCAAAGGTGAGATTTTTAATCTCACATCTATGCTTATAATTCTCTTCTATTATTAGGTATGAATTCCTAACACTTATTCATGCGCATTTGATTTTGATTTGGATTGCTTTTGTGAATATTCCAATTTTTAGTGTTTTGAGTTCAATTCGTTAAAAATCCTAACTTTGATGTTTGAACATGTTTTTGGTGATGCATCGAGGAGCTTATAGGACCGGGTAGTCGATTGGCATAATTCCCTAGCGTCCGTGCTCGTTCGGTTGCGAATTGGAGGAGGTTGCATATCAATAATTGGGCATCAAATTGCAGAGCATCAGGTTCGGCCGACCGACCCCCCTGGTCCGGTCGACCGACCTGCTAGTAAGAGTGCAGTTGCACTCTCTGTTTCTGGTTCGGCCGACCGACCCCCCTGGTTCGGTCGACCGACCTGATGCCCGAGGAGTTTCCAACCTCTGGGTTCGGTCCACCGACTCAGGGAGTCCGGTCGACCGACCTGCTACTATTTGCCAGATTAGTCTATATTGCTAATTCGTTTGAATTTCCAACTTTGATCGATTCGTGTTGTCTCCCTTTTGTTGTTGTCATTTATTATCGACTTGGATGACCTTTTCTTTGGGAATTTTAGATATATCCACTTTGATGGATTTTATATCGATTTCTTTGGATTTTATTCACGTCTTCGAATGTGAATTTTTATGCCCGATTGTTTCTACAATCTTCTTTGTGATTTGTCACTTTAAAACTATAAAGGTTTCCTATACTAGTAGTAAATATCAAAACTCTTTCTTCAAATGATTTCAACACTATTTTATAACAAAGCTCGTTTTTTTAAAAACCGATTTTCAATCTATTAGTATATACAAACCTTTATCTCACTCGTATGAGAAATCTAATTAAACGACTTAGTAAAACAAGTGGTATGAAACGCTTGCGTTTACTTCGTCGGTTAATTCTTGGACTTGTTCGATTGAATCTCTTGTGACAATTTTCTAGTGGAGATCTACAATTTGCTCGTAAATATTTAAGTTAAGCTAGTGGTTATGGGACATGAAGCTAAGCTCATATATTTACTAGCTTACTGTAATTGACACTTCTCTTTGATCATGACGATCATCTCTGTGGTTTAGACTAGCAATATGCGATGTCTCTTTGTCTGTGTGGAGGACTGTTCCTCATTTTTATTGAGTTTTGTCTCATTTCTCACATGGGTCGTACCTTTTTAGGTGCGTCAATGTTTTATTATGCATGGGGTGTACATTTCTAGGTGCATCGATGTTTGTTTATACATGGGTCGTACCTTTCTAGGTGCGTCGATGTTTATTTATGCATGGGGTGTACCTTTCTAGGTGCATCGATGTTTATTTACTTCGTGGAGCAATCGGCTCAATAAGTCGGGACATGGGGCGTATCTTTCTAGGTGCGTCGATGTTCGTCTATGCATGGGGCGTATCTATCTAGGTGCGTCGATGTTCGACTTAGCATGGGGTGTATCTTTCTAGGTGCATCGGTGTTAGACATTACATGGGGTGTATCTTTCTAGGTGCATCGATGTTTATTTATGCATGGGGTGTATCTTTCTAGGTGCATCGATGTTTATTTGTGCATGGGGCGTATCTTTCTAGGTGCGTCGATGCTAGAGCATGGGGCGTATCTTTCTAGGTGCATCGATATTCGACTGTACATGGGGCGTGTCTTTCTAGGTGCGTCGATGTCCAGTATTTTTGTAGGATTGGCCATCCTTTTTATTGTGATTTGGTTCATCGGATGTCCCGTTGTACGACGTCGTTGTTCCTTTTTATTGTGATTTTTGGATTTCGTGTGTTGATTTCTGGAATTTGTGTTTCACCAACTTTTACGATGGGCATTGATATATATGTCATTTATTGTGGCTTGGTGAATGAAATTAGGAGTATGACATTCCTTTTTATCTTGAGTAGATTATTGTGATATTGATTAATCTCTTGTTGATTTTCAATTACTTATTTATCACAGCTTGGCATTGTGATTATTATATGTTTATGTCATATCTCTTATTATATATCACTTCATCTGATATTTATAGCTAGACTGATCCGTTTATTATTTTCTTCTTAAATAATACTCGGGTCAGACTGAGATTTCACAGGTGCTTCTGCTTGACTCCTTATCGGACCATCATCTGACTTTTGGCTAACTACTTAGATTAGTAGTTTATTTTATTGTATACACTTGAGATGCAGACTCATAGTTGTATTCTTTTGTATAGCACGTGTTGCTATTCTTTTGTATTATTGTGGATCTTTTTGACCACTACTCTGATATACACTTCCATGTGTTAGTTATATATTCATATCTATTTCCGCGTTTGTGATATGAATTGTCTGTGACTGATTTATGTTATGTTTACTTCTATATTTGTTTCCGAAGATATTATAGCCACCGTGTAGTAGCTTTGAGTTTGTGTCGGCATGTCGGATTTCCACTTGAAAAGAATTAAATGCTATACTATCTGACATATCGATGCTCGCACAAAGCAATTACACGGATGGTCGCTCCTCAACAGCCTTATTCTCCGTGCTAGTTGACAGCATTCACCGTAATGTTCTTGGCTAGCGTGGGTATAGAGGTGGGGCGTCACAACATATCACTTAGAATGCTCACCATCCACCTGACGATGTTCGAAAAGGATTCATCCATATAAGTCCGTTCTGTGTTCGAACGGAACCGAAGGCACTACTTCGACTACATCCACTTTGGAATCACCTCAGGATTAGTAGCGACTAGCCCTTGCACTTCACTGCTCCACCTTCGTATCCAAACTCTGGGTTTCCACACGAAAACGTTTAAACCAGATCGAAGTGGTTTTCAGGAAATAAATCCCGATCCCGGTCTCCTCGAAACGATCATCAATTGGCCAATATTGATAGTCGGTTATTTAACTATCAATTAACATTCACAACAACCATCAAACATAAATAATTTCATCAAATTATTTATTAGTCTCAAAATATCTTCACAAGATATGTTTCCACTGTTCAACCCTTTGAAAACAGTTTTCAAACCACACTCTTTTCATGGAATGAGTTCCCAAATATTTATTTCCAATGAAAACACCAAGTACAATACTTTAGATTTCAAAATAATTTAAAACACTTTATTATAAATTATACTTTAATACATTTAAAATAAAACTACTTTAATACTTTATTCAACGATATATACTTTAAGAATATTTAAAATAAAGCTACTTAATAACATATAAAACTAAATTATTATCCTTTTAAAACATAATAACAAGTCACCATTAGATAATTACTACTATAATAAATTTGGAAAAGACTTACTTTAAAATTTAAACATTTAAAAATAATAAATTTTCTAAAACATACCTTTTAAAACAACATTAAACTTTTAACTTATACTTATAATAAATTTGGAAAAAACTTACTTCTAACTTGGCTATCTAGGGAAATACGCTTCTCTTTAACATCTTTTAAAAATAAATCACTATTTATTTTTAACAAATTTACCTATTCCTTTAATAAATTCCCACCATGAAATTTATACTTCCAAATATCCGCTGATATATTACTTCACTTTTATAAACCCAGTTTATAAATTTCTTAGTCCCATCCTCCTTTATAATTCCAATTTCAAACACTTAAATCAATTTTCAAATTACTCCATTTTGAAATAAATTCCTTTAATTACTCATTTATTTCAAAATCCATTGACTTCAGATTTTTAATTCTTACTTATGCTTTAAAATCTTTTAACTGAAAATACCAATTTCATATTTCCTGAATTCCTTCTTTATCCTTTCACTAAATTTAAACCTTGAATTGTTTAAAATAAATTCTTCATTCCTTTACATAATATCACTTAAGTTTTTAGGAAAATAACTTATTTCCATTTATTCAAAAATCTCATTTCTCCATATTAATTTTATTTATTAGAATTCAAAAATCAACTTTTATTCTTTCCCAATTCATTCTTTAATTTATCCAAATTTCTATAATTATTTAAGTAAAATTCTCTCTTTTATTTTCTTTAAAAATCCAAATCTGTACATTTTTGATAACTCATAATATCTGAATATATTCAATCAAACCATAACATCCAACAATTGAATTACCAATATAATTTATCACAGATTATCACATAAACCATATCACAGAATATTAAACAATCTAGATAAATTTGAGGTATCCAGTCGGATCCCTCCAACATGTTTCCCTGCATCCACAGATGTTAGCACAATATAAAATACCAATTCCACTTCGAGGTGGAATATCGTGGTACATGAGTTTATATAATATCATCCGCTATTATGCGACGCATAGGGTCTCATCCGCTATATAATACGGGAATCAATCACTCCAATATATACTATATACTACTACATATAATATAGCACATCAAATCAATTCAATCATTCAACCAATTATTTAAATTTAACCATTTAAATTTAAATAAAACCCAGATGAGTGAGATTAACTCACCTTTGATTTTGTTTGCAATCCAATCCAAACCAGCTTGTTTCTTTTCAGATTTCAAACCTTGAATAAATAATTATATGATTTATTAATACTTTAGCTAATTGAAAAATTAATTACTATTTATTTATTTAATTTAACCAACAGTTTGGTTTTAAGCTAACAATTTAATTTAAACCAATTTCCTTTTAATAAAATGTTTTTTCCGCGACCAAAAATAATTAAATAAGTTTATTAAACAAATTAATCACTATATTACATTATTTATGATAAACTAGTAGATTAAAATGTTTATATGAATTTATTTTTATATTTTTTTCAAATCTTATCTTTAAAAATTATTTATAAAAATCAACAGATTAACTCAGGTTTTAGACTTGAGTATTATCAATTTTAAAGTGCTCAAGATAAATTTCCATTGCATTATAATTTATGTATTTGTGCGTATCGTTTCAAATATGTTTCAATATATATATATCACTTAAAAAAATTAAACAGTGAGCTAAAAATATCTGTATATATTTTTATATCCCTTCTAATATATATATATATATACATGTTAATTGAAGAAAACATGAATTATACCTCATAGGAAACAACGAACCTGGCTCCTAACTCTCAAACGCAACTTGCATCCCTCACCATCGCAGCTGCGGCACCCAGAATGACGCCAAATGCAGCCTTGCTCAGTCGCCATACCCCTCCGCCGTTTGATGTCGCGCCTTGCAGTTGCTTCTTTCAAGACGCGACCCTCATTCAAACGCAAGAAACCCTAGCCGACGACGTGAAGCACTTCCAGGAACAAGCCCTCCTCCTCACGTGGCCACAAAATCGTGATCCCTCACTCGAACGTGCCGCACGAAAATCTAGCCGTTATTTAACTCGAGATCCCTCAATCCAAATTGCCATCAGAACCCTAGTCGAACAACTGCAACTCGAAGCATCACTTCGCCGACCATACGAATTCGCTTCCATCACCATGCCTAGGCCGAGCTCCTCCTTAATGAAATAAAGTCGCTACCCTACTTCAAAATCAAAGCTCGAACACGATCGATTTGAAATTTACTGCGTCGCCATATTTTTTTAAAACTGTCGTTCGAAAATGAAGAACGAGGTTTTAGGGGTTTTGATTTGAAGAGGAGAGGAGTAATAAATTTTCGAATGAGGGGATTCATTTATTCGGCCGTTGATTTTATCAGTTGCTTTTTTTTGAGTTGAAAAGGGGAATGGGGAAAAGAAAGAAAGAAAATAACTCGACATTTTTTTAGTATTGGCTCGACTTTTTTACTGAGGAAAAAGGAGGCTATGCGATATAAGGTTGAGGGAGGCGTGTTGGAGAAGGGAAGCTACAATGCTTCTGAAATGAGGTGAAAAAGTTTTGATGTGAAAGAAAGTAGGATGATGTTGAGATGAATTTGACCACTTAAAATATATTACATTTAAATTTGAATTTAAATTTAAATTGTCTTGAATTCGCAGCTTAAAATCTTGACATCGTATTGGGACGTGCCGCTAGGCGTTTATAATGTTATACCCCTATTTTGAAAGCAATGGAAAAGTTTTTGAGTCCTAATTCGATCCTATGGAGAAGATAACTTTTTTGGACCTAGTTATTATATTAAATTTTCGATTTAAATTTCAACGCGTTTATATATCGTACGCTCACACAACAATTTCAAACACTACGAAAATGGAAATTTGATAATAATTCATTATTGCGAATCTAATGGAACTGGTTTCGTCGAATTCCGAGACTGTGCCTCGGAAGGCTATTTTCAAATGTCAATTTAAACGATATATTTTCAAAACTTAACAAAACATTCCCAAATTTAATTTCAACACTTGTACTATCTTCAGTACTATCGATATAAATTTTACAAACCCTGAAATTATTTTTAACAGGCTTAAAACTCTAGATTCAACATTTGACCCAATTTCCAGTTATTAAATCCAATAATTAAATTTTCAAATAATGGCGATATTTGAAATTTAAGTTACAAACTAACTTTTAAATATTAAAATCAATTAAATATCCCAATTTAAATTGTTTGAAATTCCGGGTCGTCATAGAGCAATAGAGCTCTAACCTTTCGAGTTGCAATAATTCAATTTTTATAAATTTCATTTATATTTTAAAATTCAACTTGTAACGACCCGTAAATTTCTATAATTAAATTGGGTAATTTAATAAGATTTTTTGTAACTAAATTTAAAAAGGAATACAATTTTTGTAATTTATAATGAAGCAAATGTTAAAAATGAAATGTGGCAATGGTAATTAGAATTAATTATTGACAATTGGAGTGAAATCCCAATAAAGAAATAGTGTTAATTGTTGCACTTGGGTATAAAATTTAAAATAAGTAAATAAAAATAAGCATTTAATTAACCAATGGAACAATATATTGTTTATAGTAACTGAATGTAAATTTATGTAATAAGGTTTATGCAAGTTGAATAATAACTAATTTAGTGCAATATCTATTAATTGAAACTATTGTAAGGCTATAATTGATTGAAATTAGTGAATTGGGAAATAAAGTCGAAAGTTATATTAATTGATGAAATAATACGTAATAAATTGCAATTTGATAGAATCAATGCTAGATAAGTAATTATAATAAAATAATTGTTAGTGATAATTAAGTATGAATGTATGTAAATTTGGCAGTGATAATTATTTATCCATTCATTTAATTTATTGCATTAGATCTAAATCAATTGCAACATTTGTTTGTTAATAATAGCTTATAAGTGAAATTAAACGTTAGTGGCAACAATTATTATAAGCTACCGATATATTTTAATCCATTAAATTGAATTGGAATTAATTGCAATAAATCTAAATAAATTATTATGTAATGTTAATTAAGGTAATATTTGAGAATAATGTTAATATTATCCTTAATAGGACAATTTGTTGAATTGAAAGAATGGAAATGAAGACTTATCAATTTAATGGGATTTGAACTATAGAAATTGAATTTAATTGCAAATAAATGAAATTAAATATCTAAATATTACGTTAATTGAAATGCAGATGGAATGTGAGAATATTTATATAATAGATTTTGAATCCAATATTACTTTCATCCGTTTGATAATAATTAATTGAATAATAGAATGAAAATTAAATTAAATAGAATTATTGGATATTTAATTTATAAAATTTGGATTTAATGAAATTGAGGTTAATACTGAAATTGATAAATTAGTCAACTCTAAATTGACATTTAAATTTTGTTTAAATCATTAAAAATGATTAAGAAATTTAAAAATGATGAAATTTGTTAATTATGGAGTTGAAATTGAAAACTTGATTTAATTAATTAATTAATTATTAATTTATTTAATGAATGTAAAAATTGCCATTTTGGCCACTGACTCGGATTTCGACAAAACTAGTTCGATCCGTAATGATGAATTATTATAGGATTTCAAGTTTCATAACGATCGGGCTTGTCGTTTGATCGTATGGGCTTGAAACGCCTTGAAATCAATGAAATTGAAATCAATTTGAAATAACTTGATTTTTACATAAATTCTTCATATGATGAAATTTGGACTTGAATCTTGTTCCATTGCATTAAAAATATTTTAAAACATCTATTTTGATATATGGGTTGACCCAATTTCGTTTCAGAGTCGAAACGGGCTTTTCGGGCCATTTTAATCGTTCAACGCGTATATAAATTGTGTGCATCCATTCTAATTCCATCCATTCTAACTTCACCTCCTCATTTCAGTGGTAGACAAATCAAAACCAAATTCCAATTCAAATTTCAACTTCAAAAATCAAATCTCCACAAACCATATCAAATTTTATATGGATTTGAAGCTCTCGACGAGCGCAATCTAAATTTACAATTCGTTTTTCGATTTGGATTGTGGTTCGACCGGAATTCAGGCTTTTATTTCAAGCCGTTCATTTCTTCTAGATCGACCTTGTCGGATCATCAAATTGATGGTACCATAGTGTGGAGAGTCGCGAGGGGATCATATCAGAGTAGGTTAGTTAGGGAGTTAATAGCTAGATCGTCGGATTTAATTGGATTAGGGTTGAATGAAGGCTGCAGCCAGTGGGGTTTGGGGTGATCGGTGCTAGGAAGTTGTGAAGGGGGCGGCAAGGCGAGTTCGACTGGGTTGGTCGCGTGGCCGATGGCGGCCGGAGGTGGCGAGTATCGGTGGTCAACGACAGGTCAAAGGGGGGGAGAGAGTTGCTGTGTTTTCCTGTTTGAACGCGCACATTAGGTTCTGGGAAGAAGCGTGTTGACGTGGTGAGTATGGCTTGTCTTTTTTTTTCAATTTAATTTAGATTTACAATCATCTAATGTGCATAACTTTCACATACGAGGTCCGTTTCACGCACGGTTTTCTCCGCTAGGTTCGTATTGGAATTTCCAACATTTTGACTCTATTTTGGACGAATTCTGAGACTGATTAAATTTTGGGTTTAAATTGGATTTAAATTCAATTTAAATTCGAAAGGTGAGTGTTTTAACCCACTCACAACTTCTAAAATTTCTTCTGTGTGTTAAACTAATTTCTGATGTGATTTGGAATTTGTTTATGACTGTATGACATGTTTTTATCATCATCCTAGTTAAATTGAATTTATTGGATTAAATTGTTATTTAATTTATTATTGCATTATAACTGCCAGTTAAATTGTTACTTAATTGTTATTGCATATAAACTGCAGTTAAATAGTTGTTTAATTTATTATTGATTATAAACTGCCAGTAAAAACCTGTTGCTTATTATCTGTTATATATTGATGTATTGTTTGAATTGGATGATGATTGTGAGAAATGGTTTATGATTGATATTGGATGAATGGATGTTGTATTTTATATGGTTATAAGCTATAAGTTGTTATGCATTTTTATTTCATTCGGGATTGCGGTTTGAAATGATATATGACTGTATTTTTATTTTAAATTACGGACTGAAATGATAAATATCTATATCACTTGACCATATGGGAGAAAATTATACACAGACACCGTTGTCTATATATAAAATATTTTGAAAATGATTTATATGGTTTTGGAAAGAAATATATGGTTTAATGAATATTGATGTTTTTGATATTATATAAATATTATTTTATATATAGTTAAATGCTTGAATTTAAGCTATGTATAAGATTGTTAAATAAAAATTTGAGTTTAATAATAGATTTTGATTTTTTTTATTAAAATAAATGTGAGTAAGTATTTAAATTGTATTTTAATAAAGAGTGTACAATGATTTAAATAAATTAAAGATGGGAGATGAATTGGACATTTATTTGAAATTAAATTTATTTAAGAATTAAACTCTAAAGGATTGATGTGAAATTTATTAAATTGAAAATTTTAAAAGGTATAATTATTATAGCTTGATTTTGGCGCCAAGGTGAATTAAATGAGTATTTCAAGTATAACTAAATTGAAGGAAATATTTAGTTATTAGTAATTTGAGTTTTTTTTAAGGATAATGGATTTATTATGCAAATATTTCAAAACTAAATAATAGAACATTGAATTGTTGAATCGTAATTATCAACCTTAGTTTTGAAATTTTTTAATACTCAAAGTTTGAAATATATTGAAATTGAAATGGTTTATTGAAACTAAAAGCGAGTTGAAAGTTATGAATCGAGATTTAATTTGAAGGGAATAAAATTGTGAAATCGAGAAAATTATTTTACTTTATAAAGTGATTTTAAATTCAAACTATTTTATTTTATATATTGTTTGAATATCCAGACCAATTAAGTTTTGGATGTTATGGTTTAGAAGCTATGAAATTCGAAGTATTATGTTTTGAAAGGTTATATTTCAAGCATTTGGTTTCGAACTATTATAACTTTGAAAGTGTTATGGTTTTAGAAAAGGATATATTTGAAAATGATATCATATTGATTTGGTTTTAAAAGGGAAATGGTATCGTATTTATATGGTTTGAGATGGATATTTTATTCTGGTTTTGAAGTATAAATTATTTTGAAATGACCGTGGTGTTATAATAACGTTTGGTTGTTAAAGAAACCGAGATCAGAACTTGTCATACTCTCTGCCAACTTCGAAAACCACTTTAACAGCCATGTACGCGGCGAAGATTCCATAATGAAGTAGGTTGGTGGCGGCGTTCCTTTGAGGTATATACGTGGACTCGACTCCCGTGAGTTGGCATAAGGTGGCTAAAACAGGAGCGATTCCGGGCCAGTGAGGTAGCCCCTCTTATCGGACACACTCCTTCGATATTATATTCTGACTTTGAGATTTATTTGGTGGCCATTTTTGATTTTTGATTTTTGGGGGTGTGGCTCGAGGTGGGCGGTAGTTGAATGCTACGCGTCACCACCAGTCCGGATAGTAATTGGTATATCCGCACTGGCATTGCCTAGTTGTGCCATGTCACATACCCTGGCGAGCCTTGTACGAGTTTGGTTTTCTTCCGTAGCCCGTATGGTTTCCTCTGGTGGCTTCCCGATCAGGAGGGACTATGATATTGGATGGACTACTGGGATTATTATGTGTTAAGTGGAATATTGGGTCACTCCTTAACGCTATTTAAAAGTAAGTTTATTTTACTATAGACGTTATTATAATAGCGAAATATTAGTATATAGTAAATAGTTTAATGGATCCTTAGGAGATGTGAATCCCAAGCATCTCTTAAGTTATTGCACTCACGTTAGACGCTGAATAGGAGATGTCAAATCCCGTAAATATCTCTGACGCTGTTCCACTCATATTTTATCGTTGAGTTAACTTACATAAGATCTTTTAGTTCTGACTCGAGTGTTTTTTTTTTCAATTCGTTCGGGTCATTCCGAGCATTTTAGGATTTGAAGGCCTTATTTCTGGAGGACGAAGACGAAGATTGTATTATTATTATTTATTATATTATTCCACTACATCACATTGTTCCTCTGCATTGTTATTAATTATTCTCTGGTATGTGTAACTCTGATATGTATTATATAAGTATAATCAAATATTTTTGTATAACAGCTTCATGAATTGTTTATTGATTATTATATTTTATCGTTCCACTGCAAGATTCTTGTAACAACCCAGAAATTTGGGTCGCTATATTTGAACATTTAATTCAATTTAAATGTCGAATATGGATTATAATTTGATTTTGAAATAAAAAGATTTGGTTAAATTAATAGAATTGGTTAAATTTCAAATATGGGAATTTAATTGAAATTTGAATAATAATAACTTAATATTGGAATTGGGATAATTGGTGATTATGGGTTTAAATAGATATAAAATAGATTCTAAAATTTATTTTAAGTCTATTTGGATTTGAATTATAATATTGGAATGTTGGATGGAATTAAAAGTCGATAGGTTGAATTTGGGATTTTATATTAATTTAATAATGGAATTTAATAATATAATAATGTGAATAATCAGATTTTTATTTAAACCGAATCAGAATGATTTCTAATGTGAATATAAATTCTATACGATTTATAATAGAGTTAATAAAATTTTAAAGGTGAAATTTTAAGTAATTTTGACAATTTCGGAAATCGCTTGATTTAATCTGTTAGTCGCTATGTACTGGATCGATGATGGCCAAATATATAGATGCAGAGTTGACGTGCAGTAATCACAGTAGCAGCAATATAAATATAATAGCAGGGCGAATAAAAAGTAAAGCAAGAAGCAATCACAGCAAAAAATTTATACTGGTTCGGACCTCCAGTCCTACTTCCAGTCCCAGACTCCTTCTGGAATTTCAACTAACTATCACCCTCACTTCACCCGGAGGAATAGGCACCTGAGCAGCAGAACAGGATTTCAGTACACTTGCCCGAGCAGCCGAACGGGACTTCAATATTTTCTTTTACAAAGAAATAACTTGACTATATATTGTGTCTTCAATACGCTGAGTAGTCGAACTTGAGTACAACTTCTATAACCTGTAAAAATGATGTAGAATGAGCATGCAGAGGTTAGAAAGTGGATTAGAACCAGATTTGTATGTTGTGGAGTGAAATAGCACTGGTCTAAATTTGCTTTTAGAATGAATATGGAAGTTGGAGCGTTTGAAATCAATATGAGAATGATTGAAGAGAATATAATTGTTGTATTTGATTTGGAGATGGCAGAAGACTTATATAGGAGTGATAAGATGTCTTTGAACAGTAGCAATCCTTCAGCATTTCAGTTTGGAAGAGATGCATCCATTGGAAATTTACAATTGGCTGAATAGGCACTTGACTATTCGCTTTGGTATGCTAATATAAAGTAGCCGTTGTCACTAACTTCAAAATGCTATGTAGTTTAGTGGTAAGTCATGCGGATACCGTCATAGTGTACTGGGTTCGAGTCCCGCCTCCTGTGTATTTTGAGTAATTTTAGTTTTCTGTTTATCTGCTTATTCAGATAAAGTGCTGAGTGATACATGAACAAAAGTCTTTGTAGTGTGGTTGGTGAGCATGTTGCATTTCTCTTTGTTGTGCAGGGTTCGAATCCCACTCCCTTTAGTTTTGAATAATTCTATTTGTAGCTTTTATCAATATGAAATTCAGCCAACAAGTGCTTCACAAAAGCTAGCATGGTATATTTGGTAAGACATGTGCTTCCTTTAGTGCATGTAGAGTTCGAATCCCGTTGCTGTTAGCTTTAAATAAATTAACTGTAGTCTTCATGCATGACCAAGGATCAATTCCTCCAATCTTCATATTTTATTTTAACACTTACTATCCCGTTTCTCATCAACAAATAAAGTGTGCTAACAAATCATTTTTGGAACTTTTTTTTGTTGTAATGTCCATTATACCCCGTATAAATTTTATCATTCGGTAAATAGCTACTTGACCTGAAATAACTCAACAAACATATTAGTAGCATTGTTGTATAGTTGTTATCATCAAAACACCATAAATATGGTTCTTTCATAATCGACGAGTTAAAATAGCCTTCCCAACAGTCTCGGAATTGGACGAAACTAGTTCCATTGAATCCGTAATAGTTAGTTATTATCGGATTTCAATTTTCGAAGCAATCGGAGTTGTCGTTTGACCGTGGCAGCTCAAAACGCATAGAAACTATTTTAATCGATTTAATTTAAAATTGATCGTTTATTTTCGTAACTCACGCATATGATCGAATTAGCCTCTGAAACATATTCCATTGTGTTCGGAACGTGGGTAAAACATTATAAATGCTTGTCGGCACACGTCGTTTGGAGATAGTGTGAAAAAGTTGCTTTAAAGTGAATTAAACAATCAAATAATTAGGTTATACGTATATATATACGTATAATAGCAAAACCCTAGATCTATTCTTCAGTAGCCGCCACTAAATTATTTCAATGGCCGAAAGCTTCTCCGTTTCTCCTTGATTTTTCTTCTCCTACAAGTTTTATCGTCGGAAATTTCCAACCAGAGAAACGAAGATGACCTCGAGATTTAAACATCTAACGGTAGATCATGGATATCATCCTCGATTGGAGGAATTACGAGGCAGTGTTCGTCGTCATTATCAGCATGCATCGTGAAGTGTAGGAGTAGCTGAGCTCGACGTTGCCGGGGCTAGTGGTAGAGCTCGCGAAAACCTTTCCGGTGGTGGTTGCCATTCAAGCCAACGCACGTCGTGGTGGCCGCGATATCTAAACCTAGTGGAGGCCGAAGGGTCTCAGTACGTGATTTCCTGGAGCAAGCTCGAGTGAGGAAGAAGTAGGTGCGGGCTGATGTTTTTATTTTTTTTAAAAAAGAAGAAAAGTTAATTGTTTATATAAATTATGGTTCGCACTTTAAAATTTAATATCTCATGCGTACGTGATCAGATTTTGACGAAACTGGCAACGCCGGAATCGCAGAGACAAGTACTACACAGTGGAGAAATTCTCGAATCATTCTGAGCAAGTAGAAATTTAGGTTAAATCGAACGCCGTTTGATTTAATTTAAATTTGAACGCTCGTCGAAAACCTAAGGTGAGTTAATCTCACTCACATTTGGATGCCAGTATTTTAAATAGTTAATATTTAAATGTTTGATTGGTTGTTTAGCTGAATATGATAATTATTATCAAATTAAATTGATATTTATTTGTTGTGCTTATATCTGTGATGCAGGGAAACAGGTTGGAGGGATCCAACTGGATTCCTCACAAATAGAAATTTATTTATATTCTGTGATATATCTCATTTATATTCTATGATAAATTGTTTTAGATCCTGTTATGCTGTGTTCTATTTATAAACTGTGGTAGATTAAATTGAAAATTAAATTATGTCGTGCAATGATTGGGTGAATACAACCTGGGAATTTAAATATAAATAAATAAATTGGGTTTAAAGGAAATTAAAATAATTCTAAAGTAAAGAATTTAAAAGGAATTAAATTCAAGAAATTTGTTGGTAATTTGATGTGTATGAAATTGTGATTATAAAGGGAAATGTGAATTGTTTAAAACAAAAGCGAGATTTATTTTTTTAAGGATGGGAAGTGTGCTTTCTCCTGGAAACTTTAGTATGTTTTCAAGAAAAGCTTTCAAAATATAACTTTGCAGTTTAAATATGTTTAGAATATTTTAGAAGGGAATATTATTTTAAATTGTTTAAAGTGTAAGTAAATATTTATTTAAGTAATTATGGTATTTAATTATTTTTAAAAGTAAGGCAGTATTAAGTTTTCAAAGGGAATTATAATATGAATATTTGATTAAATAACTTTATTTTTAAAAGTTAAATTTGACTTAAAGTACTTAGGAAACCTCCATGTATTTCCTTAAGTATTATTTTCAATTAAATAATTTCTAGAAGCTTTATTTTAAATACTTTGAACATATGTTTTGAAAATGATTTCCAGGAAATAGCAATGGGTTTAAAATATAAAGGAGCTTATTTTTAAAATATGGAAAGGGATTTACGAGATAAACGTAAAATTGAATTGGGGTAAATCATGTTGGATTGATAAAAGAATTCTTTATGTTATCCTAAAATGGAAGTGTATTTCCCTGAAAGCCAAGTACGTTTTTAAAGTAGATTTTTGAATAGTTAGAAGTTTTGAAGTTATATTAAAGAATGGTTTCAAGAAAAAAATTTAAGCCGAAATTTTTTAAAGGTGAACATTTATCAAATTAGTTATAGAAGTAATTATTTTAAAGAGGTAGTTAGTATTATGTTTTGAAGAATATTATTAATATTTACACTTTATAAAATGGTTTTAATTTAAAGATAATCAATTAAAGTTTTATTTGAACTTGTATAGGGTTTCATAACTTTATTTAAAAATTTAGTATGACTTAACTTTATTTTAGAGAAAATAGTTTATATTTTATAAAGCAGTTTTATTCAAAATATTTTTAAAGGGTACATATATATATTTTAAATTAAGCATGTAAGTAGATTTAATATAAATGTTTTAATGTATTTTCAAGAATAAAGAATTTAAATTATTTTAAATATTAAGTATGGTTACTTGGTAGTTTTTAGAGGAAGTAAAGAGTTGAGAATTTACACCATGAGAAGAGTTAGGTTTGAAACTGTTTAAAAAGGACTGGAAAATGAAAACATATCTTGCAAAGATATTTTTGAGGAAAATAAATAATGTGGGAAAATTATTTATTGTGTGATGGATGCTTATGGATGTTAATTGATAGTTAAATCACCGACTATCAATATTGGACAATGCGTTGATCATTTCAAAGAGACCGGGATGGGGATTAATTTCTCGAAAACCACTTCGATCCGATTTGTACGTTTTCATGGGAAAAACGAGTCCGGAGTCGAAGATGGAGTAGTGTAGTACAAGGGCTAGTCGCTACTAATCCTGAGGATATTTCCAAAATGGATGTAGTAGAAGTAGTGCCTTCGGTTTCATTCAAACCTGGGACGGACTTGTATAGATGAATGCTTTCAGAACGTCATCAGGTGGGCGATGTGCATTCTAAGTGAAATGTTCTAAAAGGTAACGCTTTGCCTCGAGCCTCATCAACCAAGAATGACTGAAAATCAGGGGTTATACGGCAAGGTTAGGTGGGTAGCACCCATTCAGGGTAAGGTCATCCATGTCTAGATGTCCCTTTTTATTCGGCTTAGTGGTGTGGTTGCTGATCCCAACCGTGGGGTGATCTTACTCGGAATTATCCAGTAAGGGATAGTCCCAGCCTTGTGTTGTAGGGGACCGGGAGTGGTCCTCGGTACACTGATCTAGACCAGGTACTGTGACAGGTGGTACCCCAGTGCCTAGTCATTAGTTGGAAATCCATTCTCCCTACGCGCCTTTTTCGAGTTTTGTTTGTATTACCCACGATTGTGGCTAGTAGCTGGAATTTAATAGATGTAACAATTTCGGCTATTTTATAAGTATTTGTATATAGACCCTATTATAATATCAGAGGATTTTTATAAAAAGTGTTTTAGCTATCGTAAGGTAAAAACTCGACATGTTTATTTGTGGCGTGGTCTTACGAGATGCTTTTGTTTTAAAAAGTATTTTTGAAACTTTAATAATCAATTTGGATGTAACTTTATCAGCTGGTATTCCAGACTGACTCGGGTGTTATTTCATTATAATGCTCTGGTCAGACCGGGTATTATATGTTCATGATAGGATGCTATAGAGCTGGAGAGGAGCTGGAGTCCGAGACATATTATCCGTACTTGTTTATATCCGCTGCTGTGATTGTATGGAATTGTCTGACTGGTAATTGTTGTTTGTTTGAGATAATATGATGATATATTGTATAAAAAAGATATAGCTTTAATTTTGTGTAAAGAGCTGATATTATATATTATATTTTATTCCGCTGCGATTGTGAGATTCTGATATTGTTTAGTTCCTTCTTTCTTCTACCTTCTTTCTTTTCCTCAACAATCTATCTTTTCTGGCACTTGATCATCGGCGTATCATACTGTGGGGTATTTTGTGTTGATTTTCGTGGGTCGAGAAGGGTGGGTCGTCACACTTGTTATCAGAGCCAGGTTGACGACAACCTAGGCTTTGGTGGGGAAATTACTTATTAAACAGAGTCAATAGTACTCTATAATGAGTTAAGAGTATTAATAGCTATGAGAGCGTACTTGTTAGTGAATATAAATTTTTTTTATACTGTGTTGACTTATCGGTTGAGTGTTTATGAATTCTGGTCGGTGCGGGAAGTACAACCGTATCGATAGGGGTTTCTAAACTCTTAAATAAGATAAACCGACATAGTATTGTTTTTAAAGTGGGTAAATGAAATAATTTTACCCAAAATTATATTTTGATATAAAAGAAATAATTTTCTGAAATTATTGTATATATTTGGATGATTGGTTGTTAATACTATAATCAAATAAGAATCTAAAATTTGATCTAAAATTTTAAATGGTTATAATCAAATAAAATTCTATGGGTATAAATTATACAAAGGAAGAATAATTTGAATTAAACCAGAATTTAAATCCCGGAAATTTTGGAAAGTGTTTTAAATGTAATGAAAACAAAAGTTAGGAAAATTTAAAATCTTGGAAAAGTCTGAAATGTTTTCCAAGTGTTTGAAGGCAATGATGGAATATTATTTTGGGAAATATTTTAAATGAGAATTGTATTGAAATAAATTTGTGAAAGTAAGGAAGCACTAAACTCACTTTAGTCGCTAGAAAATAATCCTGATGATGATGGCCACATCGTTAGAATTCATTTTCGAGTTTCTAAAGTGATGAATTTGTAACGACCCAGAATTTTTATTAATTTAAATTTGAATATTTAATTAATTTTAAATGTTAATAAGTGAATTTTTAAGTCAAATAAATTTTTATTTGAATTTTTGGATTTAATTAGATAATTAAAACAATAATTTAATATGTTAAATTATGGAAATAATTGAAAATGAGGTTAAATATGATTGAAAATAATTTGGAAAATTTTATTTAATCATACTGGAGTTATAGAAATATTTTAGAACTTTTAAAATCGAATTAAAAGTTAATTTGTGAAAATTGAATATTTTAATATTTTATAATCGACTGTAAAATAGTCAATTTTTGAACAGTCTCAGAATTGAACGAAACCAGTTCCATTGGATCCGTAATAGTTAGTTATTACCGGATTTCAATTTTCGTGTCAATCGGAGTTATCGTTTGAGCGTGGCAGCTCGAAACGCATCGAATTATTTTTAATTTAAATTTGGCGAGTCAAAATAGCCATTTTTCAAAAAGTCTCGGATTTCGACGAAACCAGTTTCATCGGATCCGTAATGTGATATTATTGTAAGATTTCAAATTTCAAGTCAATTGGATTTACCGTTTGTCCGGTACAAATTAAAACGCCTAGAAATCGACTTAAATCGGTTTAATTTAAATTGAGCGTTTGTAGCCATAACTCGCACATACTTCCGAATTAGCTTCCGAAACCTGTTCCATTGTGTCCGGAACGCGGGATAAACCCTAGATACGCTGGTTACGGCGTCTAAATCGGAGTTCGGAATTTCCGGGTGAATAGTGTCGTTCAAAACTCTATAAATACACCCCTTCTCTTCATAAATTAAAAAAAAAAAGTTAAACCCTAATTTTAAAAACCCTAGCCGCCTATGTTAAAACCAATGGCCAGTATTTCTTCTCCTTCCCCCCTCGATTTCTTCCAATCCACTAGCAATTAGACGAAACTCTCAACATGAAAGATGTAGAGGGCAACAAGAGCTTGGAGATCAACGGTTGTGATGCGATTTGGAGTGGCGTGGTGGCGTCTAGGGGGCCGCGTGTGGGGGCTGTGCACTTGCGTGCGCGAGTAGCAGGGGATGGCCGAACTTCCAATGGTGGCTGGTGGTGGTAGCTCGCGTCGTGTGCTTCGCGATGGTGGTCGTGTGATCGAGTTTCGTCGAGAGATCGCGATGGAAATTAAAACCCTAATCTATGGAGTTGGGTTATGTTGTGCGTGTTTGGAGCTGTAGGGGACGTGAGGAAGATGAAGCAACGTGTGGCCTGATGTTGAGCAGTGCAGATCCAAGGGCTATGGTTGGGTAGGGGTTGTAAATAATTAAGTTTATGTTGAGTTTAGTTATAAAAAACGTGTATAAACTTGTAAAAATCATAACTTTTTCATACGAGGTCGAAAAAATGCAAACTCAGTTGCGTTGGAATCGTATGGACGAGCACTACGCGATGGAGTTGGTTTGGAGTCGTTTGGAGTTAGTGAGAATTTCGGGTAAAATTAAACGCGCGTTTAATTTTATTCGAAATTAAAGCTAAAACGGAAATTGAAACCAAGGTGAGAACTTCTCACTCAATCGAATAGATTTCGATTTTATTTTAAATAGTTAGATTTAAAGTATTGAATGCATGTTTGAATGATGATTGATAATTATTGATTGTTAAAATAGACATTATGCGCCGTTAGTAAGCGGATGTTATTTAATAAAAACATATACCGCGAATATTTCATAAACAGTGAAATTGGTATTATATATAATATCAATATATATATATTGGCATATGTATATATTGCAGTTGTTGATTTCCCGCATTTTTTTGTTTAGCGGATGAGACCCTATTACGCCGTTATTAAGCGGATAATATTTATTAAGAACATATACCGCGATAATTTCGTACTGGAGCGAAATTGGTATTGTGCTAATGTTTGTGGATGCAGGAAAACAGGTTGGAGGGATCCAACTGGATTCCTCAACAGTATTTATTTTATTTCAGATATTTTGATATTTGATGGATTATCATATCGATATATGATATCGTTGTAGTCGTGATTGACTATTTGGTGTGTAGCATCATTGGACCCAGATTTTGGGATTTTAAAATGTTTTTAAAGTGATTTTTGAAAAGATAAAATATTTTTGGAATTGATCCATTATAAATAAATAAACGTTATAATTTTTAAAGTTATAAAAAATTATGGTTTTTGTGAAATATAGTTAAAAAGCTGATTTTTAGAAATACGATTAAAAGTCGATTTTTGATAAATATGAACTAATGATTTTATAAAATAATTTAGATTGGATTTTTGAATATATGATAAAAGTTTAAATATAGGATTTATAAAATTTGATTATTTTATAAATCGAAATGATGAAATTATAAAGGAAATTAAAAGATGTTTTAAAGAATAATATTAATTGATTTATATTAAGAGATTTATAAATGGATATTTATAAATCGAAATATTGACATTATAAAACGAGTTTTTATAAGTGTTTAAATGAAGTAAAAATGAAATTCATTAATGAATGAAATTTATAGAATTATATAACGGTGAAGTTATAAATGGAATTTTATAAACAATAGGTTTATAAAATTTGTAAAGTTCAAAGGAACGATTTTTGCAAATAAATAAATTATAAGTGTTTGACTTATAATTTGGACTTTTGGTTTATAATTAAGATTATAAATCAAATGGGTAAATAAAGAAGATTTATAAAGGAAGTTGTTATGAAATAAATGGAAATGGAATTTATAAACGTTGTTTTATAAATTCGCAAACGACTTATTTTGATAAGTTAATTGTTATAACTTATAAATGGAGTTATATTCACGTTTTTAGACAGTGAATAATCCTTTAAAATAAAATGAATAGAAAGGATGAAATTTGTTAATGAAGAATATTCACGTTTTTGAATAGTGAATAATACGTTAAAGAAAATGTATTGAATGTGAATGTTTTAAATAGAATTAAAACGATTTAACGATGTTTTAATTGTGTTGAGATTCGAAACCATAGATTTCAACATTTATTGTTGAAATAGACGTTTTCGAGAAATAAAAGGAAATGGTGGACTATAACACTGTTGTTATAGTAAATGATTTCCGAAAGGAAATGTTTTGTATAGTATTGGGATTCATATATCTATTTTAATTTCGAATCCCTATACTAGTGATTTTGGGTTGTCGTAACGATGTTTTACGCAACATTCGTTTTGGCCCAAATAAATATGTTAAGTGAATGATTTCCTTAAAGAATGAAATATATACTTAATTCGATTTAAGTATATTGAATATTTTCCAAGGTTGAAAATAAAAAGTTTTGGGAATTACTTATGAATAATAAGTATGGAAATGTTTTCCAATATGAAGTGAATAATTAGAATTTATCTTTTTGAAGATAAATTGAAATGAATTATTGAAATCGAATATGCATGGATATTTTGAAATATAAATTCATTATGGAATTTATATGTGAAAAGTGGAATTTGTTTGAAAATAAATATTGATTTATTTTTGAAGTGTTGAAACTATATATCTAGTAAAGATATTTTGGAAAATAAATAATTTGGAAAATTATTTGGAATCTGGTGATGTATGCATATCCAGTGATAGTTCAATAACCGACTATCAGTATTTCCCTTTGAATGGGTATTGGATGTGAGTTGATTGAATTTGAATGTCACACTTATTTTTGAATAAGCGCTCACTATTCGGGTTAACCGGGAAAGGACCATGGGGTCGTATAACCCATTCCGAATATGTGATACGTCGTTGTGAATTGCATTTGAAGATCGGTGTTGAAGACCGGTATTTGCAAGAGTGATAGGATGAACTATCGATTGACTCTGCACCGAGTAGCTACGGTATTGAGTTCTCCATATGTGATGGTGAATCTGATCAGGATTGTGAATATCCGGATTGCAAGGACTTCTTTGTAAGTGCCTTCGGTTCTGTTCGATCCCGGAACAGACTTGTATGGATTGTATGCCTGACATTACAATTTGAGATATAAAGCCGATTTCATTCAAATATATTTCTGTTGGTGGCGGAGAATTTATTCTTTGCTTAACACCCTTCTTTGAGACGTACGAGCTCAAAGGTTATATAGTTGAAGTTATCAGCAATATATCCCATTTTGGTAATGTGACATGCTGAGTGATGCTGAAATGATCATTGTGTTGATTATTTATGATAGGATCATTTATTTGATCGTCTATCTTAGTGATCATTGTGTTGATCATTTATTGACCCAAAGCATGGCTTTTGTATAAAGTATGTTTTTGTGGACGTGAATTCGTCGAGCCTCACATCCCGGAAATGGTCAAAACAGGAAAGATGCGGCAAGGTTATTAGGGGTTGCTGTAGCTCCCCTTAGGGTATGTGCATTTCCTTCTGGAAAGGGGTGGTATCATGGTATGGAGCCCAGATACTTACTCATGTTGAAAACACTTTATGATTGTGTGAATTGGATATCGAGCGCTCGGTTGAAAAGGTCCTAAAGGACCGGGGAATGGCGTGCTCGTGTCAGTAGTTACCCAGTTAGGGGTAACCCGGCCTTGTGTTGGCAGAGATCCGGTTTGGTTCTCGGGGATGTCTTTCCAGAGGCATTCTCAGTGGCAATGGGAAGTTCCTTGGCCTGACCATTTGTTGGAAATCCAATTCCCAATACGAAACTTGTACGGTATTAGTTGTAGAACCTGCCATTCACTTATGGTGGTCACCACTGTTTGGATGGTAGCTATAGTAGGCATAGTTCGAAATGTCTATGTTGGCTAAGATTTATATTCTACTTTCGAAATGAATTTTTCCTACACTATGCACTAATAATAATATGAAATGTTCTTTTAAATGCGTATCAAGCATCTTTGACTATCATAAGGAGAAATCTCCTCCGATTCTGCGTTTGCATGTGTGTGTGTGCGGGAGGCCTTATGGTAGTCTCATTTTTAAAAAGCATTGCGAATTGATTAAAAATATTCCTCTATTTGATTTTAAAGATAAATAAACTGTTTTGAGTTCTCACACCAGTCACATGACTGACTCGGAGTTTATTGTTTTCCTTCCTAAACTCTGGGTGCCCACCAATTTCCACACGGGCAGTTAAGAGTTAGGTTTATCAGGATATTCTGGATATTCTGGAGTTGCTGGAGGCAAGCTGGATGGCATGGCGTATTACTAGTTTATATAGTATTTCTTTTTCCGCTGCACTGTTTGTTGTTGTATGTTGTTGTACACTCTGATGATATGATGTAATGAAATGTGATGTAATGTAATAACTGATATAGTTCTTTGTTTAAAGATTATTCATTCATTATTATATGTTGTTCCGCTGCGAATTGTGAGATTCTGATGTTGTTCTGTTGTTTTCTGTCCCGTCCTATTTTCTTCTGTTTTTTTCTTTTTCCTCTATTCTCTTTTTCTTCTATTTTTAAAATTCTTCTATCTTCTATTTTCAAATTCTCTATCTTCTTCTCTCTCTATTTCCTATCTCTTCTCTCTTCTTTTCTTTTCTTAAATTCTTTTTAAAACCCATAACATTCCGGTTTTCGGCCTTCGATTTCTCGGCAGTCGATAAAGTGAGTGTCGATGTTGAATTTTCGGAGAACGAAAAATCGCGGACGTTACATTTGGTATCAGAGCTGATGGTTAAGCGACAACCATGGTTCTGTAGGGTATTACTCATTAGAGATAGAGTCAGTAGTACTCTAGAATGAGTTTGAGTGTAATAATAGCTATGAGAGCGTATTTGTTAGTGAATATAAAATTGTTTTATATTGTGATGATTGGTTTATTGAGTGGTATATGAACTTTCGTCAGCGTGGTCCGCAAGACTATGCCGAAGGGGTTTCTAAACACTTGAATAGAACAATTCGACATAATATTGTTTTAAATTGGGTAAATGAAATAATTTTACCTTAAGTATATTTTATATATGAAGGAATAATTTTTCAGAATTATTAAATAGTATATAAGTTGATTGTTAGGTTGTTTGAATAATCTAAATAAAAGAGTAATTGTATAAGCAAATGAATTATAAGAATTGAATTATAATTAAAGTGATTTACAATTGTGAATAAACTTATATATATAAGAAGTGAAACTATATGAATATACTTATGAATATGAGTTGTGAATAAAAGTGAATTTAAAGTTAAATGGAAATATAACTTAAGTGATGTTGAATGAAGTTGATATTGGTATCAAACTAAATTAATAAAGTCAAGTGGATTAAATGAATATGAACTTGAGTTATATAAATGAAAATTCAACTTTAGCAATTAAATGTAAATCAAGTTGGTATGAAATAATGAATGTTAATTCATTTAAAATCTAATGTTATTAGAAGTTGAATAAAATTGAATGAAAATCAATTTAAAGCAAAGGAATTTGGTTGTAATTAATATACATTGGTTGTTATATGGTTGTTAGTTGATTGTTTATAATTCATTAAGATTTAATGAAATTGAAAGCTATGTAATTGAATTCAAATGGAAAGTAAATAAATTTGAATAGAATTGAAGGTGAATTGGATTTAAATTAGTAAATGATAACTAATTGAATTGAGAAGGAATGTTTACAAAATCCAATGTTAATGAATCAAATGTGATTTGAATTGAAAACCAATTCATTAATATTAATGAGAATATAAATGAATATTTATTGATTATGAATGTTAATTGGTTGAATATATATTGCTATTGTTGCATTTGCTATGTGACTTATATAGTTATTATGTTGCTATATGTTGTATATCGATACTATTTTCATATATGCATGATTCTCATGTTGTTTGTTGAGTTTAGTAGGTGCGGATCGCGTTTGCTTCGCATTTGGAGTTCGCTTTTGCGCTATATTAGCTGTATATGCTTGCTAATAAAATATAAGGTACATATCTCGGATTAAATATCGCACTTTTACACTTTTTTCCCTTCGGGATGCCTCATTACTTGATGAGATGTATATTTGTGATATATATACTGTCATTTTTTTTTTCGGATCGAGCCGCGCAAAGGAGACTATGGCGAATTTTTCCGGAAATTTAAGGCGTTAGAAAATTTTTGAGTAAATTGGGAAAATTGTGAAAACTTTAACTTTGATTTTGGAATTGAAAGTTAAACAATAGTAGTTGTTTTTGAAAAGATAACTAAGTATGATTTGAAAACTTAGTAAAGATTTATAAGAAGTTTAATTATGAATTTTGGAAAATGAATAGATTTTGTAACCTTTCTTACTTGTAATTTCGAGGACGAAATTCTTTTAAGGGGGAAAGATTGTAACGACCCAGAATTTTTATTAATTTAAATTTGAATATTTAATTAATTTTAAATGTTAATAAGTGAATTTTTAAGTCAAATAAATTTTTATTTGAATTTTTGGATTTAATTAGATAATTAAAACAATAATTTAATATGTTAAATTATGGAAATAATTGAAAATGAGGTTAAATATGATTGAAAATAATTTGGAAAATTTTATTTAATCATACTGGAGTTATAGAAATATTTTAGAACTTTTAAAATCGAATTAAAAGTTAATTTGTGAAAATTGAATATTTTAATATTTTATAATCGACTGTAAAATAGTCAATTTTTGAACAGTCTCAGAATTGAACGAAACCAGTTCCATTGGATCCGTAATAGTTAGTTATTACCGGATTTCAATTTTCGTGTCAATCGGAGTTATCGTTTGAGCGTGGCAGCTCGAAACGCATCGAATTATTTTTAATTTAAATTTGGCGAGTCAAAATAGCCATTTTTCAAAAAGTCTCGGATTTCAACGAAACTAGTTTCATCGGATCCGTAATGTGATATTATTGTAAGATTTCAAATTTCAAGTCAATTGGATTTACCGTTTGTCCGGTACAAATTAAAACGCCTAGAAATCGACTTAAATCGGTTTAATTTAAATTGAGCGTTTGTAGCCATAACTCGCACATACTTCCGAATTAGCTTCCGAAACCTGTTCCATTGTGTCCGGAACGCGGGATAAACCCTAGGTACGCTGGTTACGGCGTCTAAATCGGAGTTCGGAATTTCCGGGTGAATAGTGTCGTTCAAAACTCTATAAATACACCCCTTCTCTTCATAAATTAAAAAAAAAAGTTAAACCCTAATTTTAAAAACCCTAGCCGCCTATGTTAAAACCAATGGCCAGTATTTCTTCTCCTTCCCCCCTCGATTTCTTCCAATCCACTAGCAATTAGACGAAACTCTCAACATGAAAGATGTAGAGGGCAACAAGAGCTTGGAGATCAACGGTTGTGATGCGATTTGGAGTGGCGTGGTGGCGTCTAGGGGGCCGCGTGTGGGGGCTGTGCACTTGCGTGCGCGAGTAGCAGGGGATGGCCGAACTTCCAATGGTGGCTGGTGGTGGTAGCTCGCGTCGTGTGCTTCGCGATGGTGGTCGTGTGATCGAGTTTCGTCGAGAGATCGCGATGGAAATTAAAACCCTAATCTATGGAGTTGGGTTATGTTGTGCGTGTTTGGAGCTGTAGGGGACGTGAGGAAGATGAAGCAACGTGTGGCCTGATGTTGAGCAGTGCAGATCCAAGGGCTATGGTTGGGTAGGGGTTGTAAATAATTAAGTTTATGTTGAGTTTAGTTATAAAAAACGTGTATAAACTTGTAAAAATCATAACTTTTTCATACGAGGTCGAAAAAATGCAAACTCAGTTGCGTTGGAATCGTATGGACGAGCACTACGCGATGGAGTTGGTTTGGAGTCGTTTGGAGTTAGTGAGAATTTCGGGTAAAATTAAACGCGCGTTTAATTTTATTCGAAATTAAAGCTAAAACGGAAATTGAAACCAAGGTGAGAACTTCTCACTCAATCGAATAGATTTCGATTTTATTTTAAATAGTTAGATTTAAAGTATTGAATGCATGTTTGAATGATGATTGATAATTATTGATTGTTAAAATAGACATTATGCGCCGTTAGTAAGCGGATGTTATTTAATAAAAACATATACCGCGAATATTTCATAAACAGTGAAATTGGTATTATATATAATATCAATATATATATTGGCATATGTATATATTGCAGTTGTTGATTTCCCGCATTTTTTTGTTTAGCGGATGAGACCCTATTACGCCGTTATTAAGCAGATAATATTTATTAAGAACATATACCGCGATAATTTCGTACTGGAGCGAAATTGGTATTGTGCTAATGTTTGTGGATGCAGGAAAACAGGTTGGAGGGATCCAACTGGATTCCTCAACAGTATTTATTTTATTTCAGATATTTTGATATTTGATGGATTATCATATCGATATATGATATCGTTGTAGTCGTGATTGACTATTTGGTGTGTAGCATCATTGGACCCAGATTTTGGGATTTTAAAATGTTTTTAAAGTGATTTTTGAAAAGATAAAATATTTTTGGAATTGATCCATTATAAATAAATAAACGTTATAATTTTTAAAGTTATAAAAAATTATGGTTTTTGTGAAATATAGTTAAAAAGCTGATTTTTAGAAATACGATTAAAAGTCGATTTTTGATAAATATGAACTAATGATTTTATAAAATAATTTAGATTGGATTTTTGAATATATGATAAAAGTTTAAATATAGGATTTATAAAATTTGATTATTTTATAAATCGAAATGATGAAATTATAAAGGAAATTAAAAGATGTTTTAAAGAATAATATTAATTGATTTATATTAAGAGATTTATAAATGGATATTTATAAATCGAAATATTGACATTATAAAACGAGTTTTTATAAGTGTTTAAATGAAGTAAAAATGAAATTCATTAATGAATGAAATTTATAGAATTATATAACGGTGAAGTTATAAATGGAATTTTATAAACAATAGGTTTATAAAATTTGTAAAGTTCAAAGGAACGATTTTTGCAAATAAATAAATTATAAGTGTTTGACTTATAATTTGGACTTTTGGTTTATAATTAAGATTATAAATCAAATGGGTAAATAAAGAAGATTTATAAAGGAAGTTGTTATGAAATAAATGGAAATGGAATTTATAAACGTTGTTTTATAAATTCGCAAACGACTTATTTTGATAAGTTAATTGTTATAACTTATAAATGGAGTTATATTCACGTTTTTAGACAGTGAATAATCCTTTAAAATAAAATGAATAGAAAGGATGAAATTTGTTAATGAAGAATATTCACGTTTTTGAATAGTGAATAATACGTTAAAGAAAATGTATTGAATGTGAATGTTTTAAATAGAATTAAAACGATTTAACGATGTTTTAATTGTGTTGAGATTCGAAACCATAGATTTCAACATTTATTGTTGAAATAGACGTTTTCGAGAAATAAAAGGAAATGGTGGACTATAACACTGTTGTTATAGTAAATGATTTCCGAAAGGAAATGTTTTGTATAGTATTGGGATTTATATATCTATTTTAATTTCGAATCCCTATACTAGTGATTTTGGGTTGTCGTAACGATGTTTTACGCAACATTCGTTTTGGCCCAAATAAATATGTTAAGTGAATGATTTCCTTAAAGAATGAAATATATACTTAATTCGATTTAAGTATATTGAATATTTTCCAAGGTTGAAAATAAAAAGTTTTGGGAATTACTTATGAATAATAAGTATGGAAATGTTTTCCAATATGAAGTGAATAATTAGAATTTATCTTTTTGAAGATAAATTGAAATGAATTATTGAAATCGAATATGCATGGATATTTTGAAATATAAATTCATTATGGAATTTATATGTGAAAAGTGGAATTTGTTTGAAAATAAATATTGATTTATTTTTGAAGTGTTGAAACTATATATCTAGTAAAGATATTTTGGAAAATAAATAATTTGGAAACTTATTTGGAATCTGGTGATGTATGCATATCCAGTGATAGTTCAATAACCGACTATCAGTATTTCCCTTTGAATGGGTATTGGATGTGAATTGATTGAATTTGAATGTCACACTTATTTTTGAATAAGCGCTCACTATTCGGGTTAACCGGGAAAGGACCATGGGGTCGTATAACCCATTCCGAATATGTGA
This sequence comes from Allium cepa, assembly GCA_030765085.1. Classification (NCBI taxonomy): domain Eukaryota; kingdom Viridiplantae; phylum Streptophyta; class Magnoliopsida; order Asparagales; family Amaryllidaceae; genus Allium; species Allium cepa. Next base: position 290,349,785 of record CM060941.1, on the reverse strand, counting down.
TACGTCGTTGTGAATTGCATTTGAAGATCGGTGTTGAAGAACGGTATTTGCAAGAGTGATAGGATGAACTATCGATTGACTCTGCACCGAGTAGCTACGGTATTGAGTTCTCCATATGTGATGGTGAATCTGATCAGGATTGTGAATATCCGGATTGCAAGGACTTCTTTGTAAGTGCCTTCGGTTCTGTTCGATCCCGGAACAGACTTGTATGGATTGTATGCCTGACATTACAATTTGAGATATAAAGCCGATTTCATTCAAATATATTTCTGTTGGTGGCGGAGAATTTATTCTTTGCTTAACACCCTTCTTTGAGACGTACGAGCTCAAAGGTTATATAGTTGAAGTTATCAGCAATATATCCCATTTTGGTAATGTGACATGCTGAGTGATGCTGAAATGATCATTGTGTTGATTATTTATGATAGGATCATTTATTTGATCGTCTATCTTAGTGATCATTGTGTTGATCATTTATTGACCCAAAGCATGGCTTTTGTATAAAGTATGTTTTTGTGGACGTGAATTCGTCGAGCCTCACATCCCGGAAATGGTCAAAACAGGAAAGATGCGGCAAGGTTATTAGGGGTTGCTGTAGCTCCCCTTAGGGTATGTGCATTTCCTTCTGGAAAGGGGTGGTATCATGGTATGGAGCCCAGATACTTACTCATGTTGAAAACACTTTATGATTGTGTGAATTGGATATCGAGCGCTCGGTTGAAAAGGTCCTAAAGGACCGGGGAATGGCGTGCTCGTGTCAGTAGTTACCCAGTTAGGGGTAACCCGGCCTTGTGTTGGCAGAGATCCGGTTTGGTTCTCGGGGATGTCTTTCCAGAGGCATTCTCAGTGGCAATGGGAAGTTCCTTGGCCTGACCATTTGTTGGAAATCCAATTCCCAATACGAAACTTGTACGGTATTAGTTGTAGAACCTGCCATTCACTTATGGTGGTCACCACTGTTTGGATGGTAGCTATAGTAGGCATAGTTCGAAATGTCTATGTTGGCTAAGATTTATATTCTACTTTCGAAATGAATTTTTCCTACACTATGCACTAATAATAATATGAAATGTTCTTTTAAATGCGTATCAAGCATCTTTGACTATCATAAGGAGAAATCTCCTCCGATTCTGCGTTTGCATGTGTGTGTGTGCGGGAGGCCTTATGGTAGTCTCATTTTTAAAAAGCATTGCGAATTGATTAAAAATATTCCTCTATTTGATTTTAAAGATAAATAAACTGTTTTGAGTTCTCACACCAGTCACATGACTGACTCGGAGTTTATTGTTTTCCTTCCTAAACTCTGGGTGCCCACCAATTTCCACACGGGCAGTTAAGAGTTAGGTTTATCAGGATATTCTGGATATTCTGGAGTTGCTGGAGGCAAGCTGGATGGCATGGCGTATTACTAGTTTATATAGTATTTCTTTTTCCGCTGCACTGTTTGTTGTTGTATGTTGTTGTACACTCTGATGATATGATGTAATGAAATGTGATGTAATGTAATAACTGATATAGTTCTTTGTTTAAAGATTATTCATTCATTATTATATGTTGTTCCGCTGCGAATTGTGAGATTCTGATGTTGTTCTGTTGTTTTCTGTCCCGTCCTATTTTCTTCTGTTTTTTTCTTTTTCCTCTATTCTCTTTTTCTTCTATTTTTAAAATTCTTCTATCTTCTATTTTCAAATTCTCTATCTTCTTCTCTCTCTATTTCCTATCTCTTCTCTCTTCTTTTCTTTTCTTAAATTCTTTTTAAAACCCATAACATTCCGGTTTTCGGCCTTCGATTTCTCGGCAGTCGATAAAGTGAGTGTCGATATTGAATTTTCGGAGAACGAAAAATCGCGGACGTTACAGAATTGCTACCAAGTGGTTGGTTATTATATTGTTTGGACTTGTTGGGTATACCAGTTGTTATGGAAATTTCAATGGGAAAATTGGTTTGGTAAAAACAAGTTGTTTGGAAATCCGGAGATTTGATTTAATAGACCAAGTAGGTATGAGTTGATTATTATTTCAAAATGATTTTGAAATAAAACCGGGTAATTGAATTCTGGAAAATTCTATTTAAATAATGTGTAAAATTAAAATGAATCAACTATTGAACTTATTAAGTGAGGTTGATATTAATAAGAAGAAAATGAAATTTTTTAATCCTGGAGTTAAAATTTAACTTGAGTAAATGGAAGAGAATAGAAAATTTGAATTTAACTTGGATAAGTTAAATAAATTTGGCTTAGAATTAAATTGGAAGAAAATTTGTATCCTTAAGAATTCAGTGATACACATATATATAAAATTTGGAATTGTGATTGTAAGATGTAAATGGATCAAAATGAGCATTATAAGCTTTTAAATAAATAAGTTGGTGAACTTATAAATAGAAAATGGAATTATAATCACAAATGGGAAATAGTTAAATGGTATGGTGAATTCAAACTTAATCCTAAATGAAATGTAAGTAGAAATAAGGTGAAGAAAATATAAAAATATAAAAGATGTGAATGAACTTAAGTTAGTAAATAAGTTTTGAACTTGTATATGGAAAATTAAAATTGGATTGAATTGGATTTAACTTCGATTAAATGGAATTGAGTTGAATTTGGATTGAATTAAAATCAAAATTCAGTTGTGTTACAAATAATTTTGAATAGAATTAAATTCTTATTTAAAATAGTAAAAGAAATGGAATGAATTCAAGTTGGCTAAATAAAACTTAGTTAGACTTGAATTAAATTTGGAAAAGAATTAAACTGAAAGGAAATTTAATTTAGATTAAGTAAGAATGATATTGTAAGAATAAAATTTTAACTCAACTAAATCCAATGGAATTGTATGATAATGAATTTAGCGTAAGCTGAATTAAATAAAAGAAGCTTGAAGACGAATTTAGTGTAAACTAAATTAAATGGGATTTGTATTGGCATCGATGAAATTTTGGTGGTTTGTTAAGAAACTTTTTAAAAGAAATTAAAAACCCAGTTATAGTATGGGAGTTAATTTTGGTAATAAAAGTTGAGAGTGTGAATAAATAATGAAATTAGATTATAATAGTGATGGTTTGAATTGTAAATAAATTCAAATGAGGGAAATGATTTAAAGTGGTCACATTGTTAATAAAATAAATCTAAAATGGAGTGAATAAGTAAACAAATTGAATTAAAATTTGTAAATGAATTGGAATTTGATTGAATGAGAATCAAATTAAATAAAATAAAATTTGATATAAGAAGAAATGGAAATATTATGAAATTGAAATAACTTAAACAAATTGGAAAAATGATTGTGGTCGAGCTTTATATGTGGTCTTGAATGAAATTTGTGTAGATAATATAATTGAAATGCAAGTGAAAGGATTTTAATTAAATATTGTGATGATTTAAGAATGTATGAGTTGTAAATATTACAGAATGGGATGATATTAATATTAACTTAAGTTGGATGATGAACTTGAAGTGAAAATAAGGATTTGATTTAAAAATTGCAAGGAAATAAGAATATTTGGGATTGTGAAAATTCCGAATGAAATAAAATTAATATAAATCTAAGTTGGAATTAATTTTAAAAGGTTATAAGCTTAAGTGATCGTTACTTGCTTGGATAACTTTAAATTTGCATAGAAATTGGTCGATTGTAATAAACAGAAATTGAATTGGTTTAAAGAAGTAAATGAAATTGGTTTTTCAATCAATTTGAAATGGATTGAAATCTCATTAGTGGACTTGTATACAAATGCGAATGAATCAAATTGAAAATAAAATAGATTGCCCATCAATTGGAAATGGAATAGGAGTAAATCTATGTAAATAAGGCTTATAAACCAATTTGATGTGAATATGAGCTTAACTGGTACAAAGATGAATTGGCCGTGTTAAATATGACTTATATGTAGTAAACTTACATGTAAATTATTAGTGTGAAACAAAGTGAAGTTTGGATTTATAAAGAGGATTATAACGGTGTTGAGCTTGTGAATTGCTTATAAAGAAAGTTAATATGTAGTATTATGAAATTTGGTTGTTTGGGTATGTAATTGATATGTTTGGCTAAGATAAATAAATGGAATGTTGTTAAATTCTCATCTTTATTGAAAACTCATGTGTTTGTTTAAGTAAGTACAGGTACGGGAGGCAATTGATAAAGTTGGAGCGCGCAGATGCATAATATATTAGCCGCTTACTTTTAAAATGCTAATAAAAGGTACGCCTACGCAATAAAAATAGGAAATATGAACTGTTTTTGGTTTTCCGACCGTATGGGTCGATGTATATATATTTATATCTATTGTGATATTGCAAAAGCTCCTCTGTACAAAGGGGGCTCTGCCAAAAAATTTTGGAAATTTTGGGAGTCAGAAAATTTTTGAAAAATTTGAAATGTTTCGTTAACGACAAATTGATTTCAAATTAAAATTAAAATAAAAAGGATTTTGGAATAGGAATTGAAACTAGCAGTTTCGATTCGAAACTAAATAATTTAGGCAAAGAGAAATTTGAGATTTTCACTAAGTAGGTTTTGCTATTGGGTTTGGAACATTCTTCTACCTTAGCTAATTTCGGGGACGAAATTTTTATAAGGGGGGAGGAATGTAACGATCCAGAATTTTGGGTCGCTAGATTTGAACATATAATTCATTTTAAATGTCAAATATGGATTATAATTTGATTTTGAAATAAAAAGATTTGGTTAAATTAATAGAGTTAGTTAAATTTCAAATACGGGAATTTAATTGAAATTTGAATAATAATAACTTAATATTAGAATTGGGATAATTGGTGACTCTGGGGGTAAATAGATATAAAATAGATTCTAAAATTTATTTTAAGTCTATTTGGATTTGAATTATAATATTGGACTGTTGGATGGAATTAAAAGTCGATAGGTTGAATTTGGAATTTTATATTAATTTAATAATGGAATTTAATAATATAATAATGTGAATAATCGGATTTTGATTTAAACCGAATCAGAATGATTTCTAATGTGAATATAAATTCTATACGATTTATAATAGAGTTAATAAAATTTTAAAGGTGAAATTTTAAGTGATTTCGACAATTTCGGAAATCGCTCGATTTAATCGACGAGTTAAAATAGCCTTCCGGGGCACAGTCTCGGAATTCGACGAAACCAGTTCCATTGGATCCGTAATAGTTAGATATTATCGGGTTTCAATTTTCATAGCAATCGGAGTTGTCGTTTGACCCTGGCAGCTCAAAACGCATAGAAACTATTTTAATCGATTTAATTTAAAATTGATCGTTTATTTCCGTAACTCGCACATATGATCGAATTAGCCTCCGAAACACGTTCTATTATGTTCGGAACATGTGTAAAACATTATAAACACCTGTCGGCACATGTCATTTGAAGATCGTGTGAAAAATTGCTTTAAAGTGAATTAAATAATTAGGTTATACGTATAATAGCAAAACCCTAGATCTATTCTTCAGTAGTCGCCACTAAATTATTTCAATGGCCAAAAGCTTCTCCGTTTCTCCTCGATTTTTTTTCTCCTACAAGCTTTATCGTCGGAAATTTTCAACTAGAGAAACGAAGATGACCTCCAGATCTAAACATCTAACGGTAGATCATGGATATCATCGTCGATTAGAGGAATTACGAGGCAACGTTCATCGTCGTTTTGAGCACGTATCGTGAAGTGTAGGAGTAGCCGAGCTCGACGTGGCCGGGGATGGTGGTAGAGCTCGCGAAAACCTTTCCGGTTGTGGTCGCCGATCAAGCCAAAGCACGTCGTGGTGGCCGCGATATCTAAACCTAGTGGCGGCCGATGGGTCTCAGTGCATGATTTCCTAGAGCAAGCTCGCGTGAGGAAGAAGTAGGTGCGGGCTGATGTTTTTATTTTTTTAAAAAAGAAGAAATGTTAATTGTTTATATAAATTATGGTTCGAACTTTAAAATTTAATATCTCATGCGTACGTTATCAGATTTTGAAGAAACTGGCGACGTCAGAATCGCAGAGACAAGTACTACGCAGTGGAGCAATTCTAGAATCATTCTGAGCAAGTAAAAATTTAGGTTAAATCGAACGCCATTCGATTTAATTTAAATTTGAAAGCTCGTCGAAAACCTAAGGCGAGTTAATCTCACTCACATCTGGATACCAGTATTTTAAATAGTTGATATTTAAATGTTTGATTGGTTATTTAGCTGAATATGATAATTATTATCAAATTAAATCGATATTTATTTGTTGTGCTAATATCTGTGATGTAGGGAAACAGGTTGGAGGGATCCAACTGGATTCCTCACAAATAGAAATTGATTTATATTCTGTGATATATCTCGTTTATATTCTGTGATAAATTATTTTAGATCCTGTTATGCTATTTTCTATTTATACACTGTGATAGATTAAATTGAAAATTAAATTGTGTTGTGCTATGATTGGGTGAATACAACCTGGGAATTTAAATATAAATAAATAAATTGGGTTTAAAGGAAATTAAAGAAATTCTAAAGTAAAGAATTTAAAAGGAATTAAATTCAAGAAATTTGTTGGTAATTTGAAGTGTTTGAAATTGTGATTCTAAAGGGAAATGTGAATTGTTTAAAACAAAAGCGAGATTTATTTTTTTAAGGATGGGAAGCGTGCTTTCTCCTGGAAACTTTAGTATGTTTTAAAGAAAAACTTTCAAAATATAAATTTGTAGTTTAAATATGTTTAGAATATTTTAAAAGGAAATATTATTTTAAATTGTTTAAAGTGTAAGTAAATATTTATTTAAGTAATTATGGTATTTAATTATTTTTAAAAGTAATGTAGTATTAAGTTTCCAAAGGGAATTATAATATGAATATTTGATTAAATAACTTTATTTTTAAAAGTTAAATTTGACTTAAAGTACATAGGAAACCTCCATATATTTCCTTAAGTATTATTTTCAATTAAATAATTTCAAGAAGCTTTATTTTAAATATTTTGAACACATATTTTGAAAATGATTTCCAGGAAATATCATTGGGTTTAAAATATAAAGGAGTTTATTTTTAAAATATGGAAAGTGATTTACGGGATAAACGTAAAATTGAATTGGGGTAAATTGTGTTGGATTGATAAAAGAATTATTTGGGTTATCCTAAAATGGAAGTGTATTTCCCTGAAAGCCAAGTACGTTTTTAAAGTAGATTTTTGAATTGTTAGAAGTTTTGAAGTTATATTAAAGAATGGTTTCAAGACAAAATTTTAAGCTGAAATTTTTTAAAGGTGAACATTTATCAAATCAGTTATAGAATTAATTATTTTAAAGAGGTAGTTAGTATTATGTTTTGAAGAATATTATTAATATTTATACTTTATAAAATGGTTTTAATTTAAAGATAATCAATTAAAGTTTTATTTGAACTTGTATAGGGTTTCATAACTTTATTTTAAAATTTAGTATGACTTTACTTTATTTTGGAGAAAATAGTTTATATTTTATAAAGCAGTTTTATTCGAAATATTTTTAAAGGGTATATATATATTTTAAATTAAGTATGTAAGTAGATTTAATATAAATGTTCTAATGTATTTCCAAGAATAAAGAATTTAAATTATTTTAAATATTAATTATGGGTACTTGGTTGTTTTCAAAGGAAGTAAAGAGTTGAGAATTTACTCCATGAGAAGAGTTAGGTTTGAAACTGTTTAAAAAGGACTGGAAAATGAAAACATATCTTGCAAAGATATTTTTGAGGAAAATAAATAATGTGGTAAATTATTTATTGTGTGATGGATGCTTACGGATGTTAATTGATAGTTAAATCACCGACTATCAATATGGGACAGTGCGTTGATCGTTTCGAAGAGATCGGGATTGAGATTAATTTCTCGAAAACCACTTCGATCCGGTTCGTACGTTTTCGTGGGAAAAACGAGTTCGGAGTCGAAGATGGAGCAGTGAAGTGCATGGGCTAGTTGCTACTTATCCTGAGGATATTTCCAAAATGGATGTAGTAGGAGTAGTGCCTTCGGTTCCGTTCGAACCCGGGACGGACTTGTATGGATGAATGCTTTCGGAACATCGTCAGGTGGGTGATGGGCATTCTAAATGAAACGTTCTAAAAGGTAACGCTTAGCCTCAAGCCTCATCAACCGGGAATGACTGAAAATCAGGGGTTATGCAGCAAGATTAGGTGGGTAGCACCCATTCAGGGTGAGGTCATCCATGTCTAGATGTCCCTTTTTATTCGGCTTAGTGGTGCGACTGCTGATCCCAACCGTGGGGTGATCTTACTTGGGATTATCCAGTAAGGGGTAGTCCCGGCCTTGTGTTGTAGGGGATCGGGAGTGGTCCTCGGTACACTGATCTAGACCAGGTACTGTGATAGGTGGTACCCCAGTGCCTAGTCACTAGTTGGAAATCCATTCTCCCTACGCATCTTTTACGAGTTTTGTTTGTATTACCCACGATTGTGGCTAGTAGCTGGAATTTAAAAGATGTAACAATTTTGGCTATTTTATAAGTATTTGTATATAGACCCTATTATAATATCAGAGGATTTTTATAAAAAGTGTTTTATCTATTGTAAGGTAAAAACTCAACATGTTTATTTGTGGCGTGGTCTTACGAGATGCTTTTATTTTCAAAAGGATGTTTGAAACTTTAATAATCAATTTGGATGTAACTTTATCAGCTAGTATTCCAGACTAACTCGGGTGTTATTTCATTATAATGCTCGAGTCAGACCGGGTATTTTATGTTCAAGATAGGATGCTATGGAGCAGGAGAGGAGCCGGAGTCCGAGACGTACTATCTGTACTTGTTTATATCCGCTGCTGTGATTGTATGAATTTGTCAGACTGTAACTGTTGTTTTTTTGAGATATTCCGATGATATATTGTATAAAACAGATATAGCTTTCATTTTGTGTAAAGAGCTGATATTATATATTATATTTTATTCCACTGCGATTGTGAGATTCTGATATTGTTTAGTTCCTTCTTTCTTCTACCTTCTTTCTTTTCCTCAACAATCTGTCTTTTCCAGCACTTGATCGTCGGCATATCATACTGTGGGGTATTTTGTGTCGATTTTCGAGGGTCGAGAAGGGAGGGTCATCACAATTCTATTTTGTTTTTTATTTCTCTGCTTTTTCTTATTTACCCCATAACAATCCACCCTTTTTTATAGTTTAAATCTGTCGTGTGTGGTTTATCGTCGATTTAAAGCATACAAAAGGTGGTGTGTTGCACACCTTTAAGAATTCAATTTAAATTCCTTAGACAATTCATTTAAACCAATCTAAATTTCAACATTTAAAAGCTTGGAATTGGAAAATAATTTAGTTCGTATAAATCTAATTTTATTTCATAATATCGTTTAAGTTGATTCAATAATTTAGGATTTGAAATCATTTAATTTAACTAATTCGGTTTCCGTATATAATTTTCCACCCTATGGTCATGTAACGACCCAAAATTTTGTTCGTTTGGTATTGAACATTTAATTTATTTTTAAATGTTGAATTTGAAATATTAGTTTATTTTGAATATGGATATTTTGGTTGAATTAATGAAATGGTTAGAATCTCGAATATAGCAATTAATTGGATTTGGTGAATAGTAAATTTAATATTTGAAATTGGGTAAATATGTGAATCTGGAGTTAAATGTGAATGGAAATGATTTCTAAAGTTTATTTAAATTCTATTTGAGTTAGAATGATTATAGTGGACTTGTGAATGAAATTAAAAGTCGATAAACTGAAATGTGAAATTTTATATATATTAACTTAGTAGTGAAAAATAGCGAATTTAATATTTGGAATAGCGTAAATAATTGAGTTTTTAATTTAAATTGAATCGAAAGGGTTTTTAAAGTGATATTTCTATGTGAACATAATTGAGTTGGTAAGTTTTTAAAATTTGAATTTCAAGTAATTTCGTCGATTTTGAAAATCGCTCGATTTAACTGACGTGCTAAAATAGCAATTCAGGGAACAGTCTCGGAATTCGACGAAACTAGTTCCAATGATCTGTAATAGTGTATTATTATCGCCTTTCAAATATCGTAGCGATTGGAGTTACCGTTTGGCCGTGTGAAGTTGAAATAAATAGAAATTTATTTAAGTAAATTTAATTAAAATAATTCGACTCGAAAACCTATCTTCCAAATATGGTGGAATTCGCTCCCGATATATATATTCCATTGTGTTTAGAATATGGGTAAAATGCTATAAATGCCAGGCGGCACCCTTCGTTTGGAGTTCGTCCGAAAAAGTACGTAAATCGAAAAAGTACGTAAATGCCAGGCGGCATATTCACAACTGTAACCCTACTGCGCCGCCATCACATTTCTTTGGCAGAAACGATCCTATCTTTCCCTTCGTTGATGGTGGGTTGGATTCGCCAAAATCGACTCATGAAGGTCGTGCGTTCGTGAAGATGCTGCGTCATGTAGGGGAGGCCGAACTCAACCAAGTCATGAGTAGTGGTGCAGTAGGGTATGGGCTTCGATTTGATGGCGTCTGATCGATCTATAGTGGATCGAGGTGGGAGCGGCGATAATGAAGTTGAACGAAGTTTTGAGTTCGACTACAATTCATACGTGGATGGAGAAGGAAGAGAGCGTGTGTCTAGATTTCAATCCAAGGAAATTCAACGGCCCTGACCTAAGGTTAAAAAAAAGAAACTTGTAAATTACCTATATTTTAAATTGTGAATCTTTAAAAATGCATATCTTTAACATATGAGGTCAGATTAAGATGAAACAAGCGGCGGAGGAATCGTGACGATAAGCACTACGTTATGGGTTTGATTTGGAGATGAATTGAAATAGCCAAAATTTTAGATTAAATCGAATGTTGTTCGATTTAATTTAAAATTTTGGAACGTGTGGCAAATTGAAAACTCAAGGTGAGTTAAACTCAGTCATTTGGTTAATCGATATATTTTTGTGGTAAATAAAATTTATTTTTGCTTGTTCGGGTTGTTGAAATTGGTGATTGTTGAAATTAATTTAGGACGTCGATATAGCATCTTGAAATGCTATTACATTGGTCGAACCAGATATTGGATCACGATATAGCATCTCGAATTGCTAACTGTTTATGTTTATTTTTAAGCTTATTACAAGTATTTGATCATGTATGTGTGGAACTGATAAATGGATTGTTTAAAAATTACGTTGTTAAATTATAATGTAATGTGAATTTTTATTCTACTATTTTGATTAATTTGGACACTGATCAATGAAAATGGATTTATATTGGATAATTGATATGTTAATAAATGATTGTTAAGTGTGGATTTGATTTACATATATGACTGTTATGTTAACGCATGTAATTTAACTTTGATAGTTAAAATGTATTGAATGGTTGTTAATAAGTGCCATTGGGATTTCCAAGCCTCGGTGCAACATTGGAAACTTGCAGGTTTTTGGTTTAACTTTAGATTGTATATCTAAATTGAAATGTTTATTAGTAAATATAAACAAAGGTTTTGTTAAAAAATTTCATTTACAAATGTTTTGTAAATGATTCCCATAGCGATGTTTGTTATTCCAATTAAATGTTTTAAAGGTTTTTTCGAGATTTAAAAGCCGAATTATTTGTTTATGTTTATAAACTATTTAATGAATGATTATTTAAAAATCAATTACTTTATTTGAAATATATATACTGTTTAAAAATTTCTTAAGTGTATGTTAAAAGTGTTTTGGAAGTAATTATAATATATTAAAAAACAATTCTGTAAAAGGTTCCAAATGATATTATTATTGATATCTCTAAATTGTTTTCAGTTCTTCCCTAATCATTTATAAAGTCCTTTATTAATAATCTATTTCAAAAGAGTATTTTACTAAATTAAAATTGGGAATTTATATAGAGACTTTATAAGTATTATTTTGAGATGTTTATTAAAATAAATGATTTTGGAAGAAGTGGTATATTTTCATAGTGTAATTCGAGGGGGGCGATTTCCAATAGTTTGGAATGTTTTCGTTGGGATAGCGACGCAACTATTATGAAAATTACAATTTATCATTGTTTCATGGTAAAAATCTGGAGGCAGAGATTTCCTAAGTTAAATTTGGTTTTTCTATGATAGAGACGCAACCATCGAGCAGCGATCCATGGTCGATATCGAATGGCACTTCCATACCTATTTTTATAACATAGTTTTCAAATATTTTGAAAGGAATGATTTGTGAATATACATATTTCGATGTTTTAATAAAGGTATTCAGATTTTTCGAAATCAAATTAAATGAGGCTTAGTGATTTTTAGTGGGAAATGTGTTCGTTGTTTGAATGTTCGTTATTTGATAGTTGAATAACCGACTATTAAATCTTGGCCTAATATGTAATCCTTCTAAATTTTGGTTGTAGGAAAATGACTTTCTACTTAACACCAAGGTATTTTAACTCTAGAAATATCTAGGGGAAACACAGGAATTAGATGGTATAGTTACCGTTCGAGGTGCTATATGGTACGTATAAACTCGTTGTTCTTCTGGGATAAATGATAAGGAGATCTATCCACTTAAACGGTTAGAAGGTGATTCTCGCTCTTATGTATTGTTTGATTATTTCCTAAAGAACCTTTACTGAGCATTTCAAAAAAATCGACGATTGGTTTACGGAGCGCCCGAGAAGCGGAGAATGTACTCGTAAGAGATGATTTGGAACCGTTACAATCCAAAACCATGTACGGTTCTATGGAGGAGTTTCGTGTTATATTGAGATGTTGAAATCCTATTGAGATGTTGAAATCCATGCGTGGTTTCGAAACCGTTGGGTATGGGAATCCGTGTGTCATTCCAAAATCTTTAGGAGATGTGGGATTTTTTGTGTGATTCTAAGGCCATTGTGGTGTGGGAATCCATATGGAATTACGTGATCTATTTTTGAAGCGGCGCGTAAGCTGGAATGCCAAACATAGCCTCATCGTCGGAAATGATTAAAACAAGAGGTATGAGGCATGGCCAGTAGGATTGTCAAACCCATAGGGTGTAATCGGCTCCTTTTCTAGCAATACCGATACGTTCAGTTGTTTTTGGCATGCGAAAGCGATTCATTCGATCTTAACAAGACTGGTTATGTTTTCTTATAACACCCCAATTAGACAGGTATGATGCTTTAGAAGGATAACTCTAATCCTTGTGCAGGAGGACCGTTCTCCAAGTACCGAGGGCACCATCGCAGAATCCAACGCAATTTGCGAATGAATCTTATCGAGTTTTGATTTTATACTAGTATTGTTGTGATGTACACAGCACGAGCATCACAGCTACTTGATTATTATTATTTTGACCCTTAGACATTATTATAATATCACTAGATTTTCTATAAAAATGTTTTGGTTGTCTTAAGGTAAAAACCCGTCGTATTTATGTGTGGAATGGTCTTACGAGATACCTTTGTTTTCCAAATGATTTTAATAATAGTAATAATCAAATTGAGTGTGTTTTCCTACACTGGTCTACCAGACTGATCCATATGTTATTATTTTACTATAATACTTGGGTCAGACCGAGCATATTATAGATATATATTTGGATTGCTTTGGAGCTCAGAAGACGAGCTGGAGACTAAGACGTAGTCTCGTACTTGTTTATTCCGTTGCAGTGTTTGTGTGAAATTATCATGAATTGTGAGGACATGCTGTTATAATTGTCCAGGCTAGTAATTATTGATTTGTGTACTTTGATTTGAGGTATGTATATTACAGTTTGGTTTGTGTAATGTGTTGTTAATATTATACTTTATTCATTACGCTGTGAGATTCTATATTTGTTTTGGTTTTTCTTTCTTCCACCTTCTTTCTTTTCCCCTAATAATCTGTCTTTTCGACACTCGATTATTCGACATGCTATATGGTGAATGTATTGATGTCGATTTCGAGGGTCGAAAAGTCGGGTCGTGGTATCACGCGTGGTATAAAAGATTATGTTGGTGATACGCTTAGGCTTTGGTGGGGATTTCTAAATAGAGATAGGATCAACAGCACCCAAGAATGAGTTTGAGTGTATTATAGATACGATCTCGTATTTTTTAGTGAATATAAAATATTTTATATTGTGTTGACTAATCGGTAGAGTATTTATGAATTCTGATCGGTACGGGAAGTACTACCGCATCGATAGGGGTTTCTAAACTCCTAAACAGGGTAAACTGACAAAGTATTATTTTGTAGGGGGTAAATGAAATAATTTTATCCAAACTATATTTTGGTATAAAAGAAATAATTTCAGGAAATTATTATAGCATAATTGGAATGTTTGATTGTTAATATAATAATCAAAATAGGATTATAAAAATTGAAATTGTTTATATAATAAATAAAATTTGTATAAGTATGATTATACATATGAGTTTTAACTAAAAGTGGATTCAAACCAGAATTTGAAAATTTAAATCCTTGAAATTTTGGGAAATTATTTAAGTGAATTTAGACTAAGTATTTGGGAATTTTTAATTTTTAGAGATTTTGGAAATGTTTTCTAAAGTGGTTTGTGAAGAAGAATGGAGTATTATATTGGAGATATTTCTGAATAGAAATTGTTTTAAATTGGTTTTTGGAAGCAAGAAAGCGTTGAACTCACTTCAATCGCTGGAAATTAATTTTGGCGATGACGGACGCATCATCGGTGTTCATTTTCGAGTTTCTAAGTGACAGATTACTACCATAGTGATTGGCTATGATTATTTGTTTTGGACTTGTTTGGTAAATAAGTTTTGTTTTAGAAATTCTAAAAGGGAATTGTTTTTGGCAAAACCAAGTTATTTTAAAGATTCCGAAAGTATGATTTGATATACAAAGATGGATATATGTATGTATATGATTTCAAAATGATTTGAAATAAAACAGGATGATTGAATTATGAGATTTCCTTTTAAATTATTTGTGAAGTCAAGAGAAAATCAGTTACTGAAATTGTAATTGGGGGTTGATATAGATAAGAAAGGAAAATGCGAATTTTAATCCTGGAATTAAAGTTTAACTTGAGTAAGTTTAAATGAATAATATGGGTCGAAATTTAACCTAAGTTAAGTTAAATAAAATTGAATTGGATTTCAATTGAATATAAAGTTGAAATATAAAATGATTATATAACTATAAGTTATGATAATTGAATGGAATGGATGCGCTTAAGATATAAATGATATATATATATATATATATATATAATCAAGAGTTATGATTATAAGATGTGAATGGACTTATGTAAGTAATATGAGATTTTAAGTAAACAAGTTCGGAAACTTATGAACTGAGGAATGAAAAGGTAAAATCAAAATTAAAATGGTTTGATATTTTGGTAGAGAAATGGGAATTAAAAATTTTGAATTATAAATAGAGAGTGAATTAGAATTGAGTAAATCGAATATAAATCACTTGAAAGGTGAGGCACTGAAGCGACTTTCCGAAATGAGTCAAATGAAATTGATAGCGATTGAAATTAATTAATGGAATGATTCACAAGTGATATTGTATAAAATGGACATACTAAGTAATTGGAAGTGAATGAATTGAATGAGAATCAAATTAAAATAAATTGGAATTTGATTGCAATTGAAACATAACTTAAGTGATTATTTATGAAATGATTCATAAATAAATTAACATGGATTGGAATATTGTTTAATATAAAATGAAGCGAAAAAATCTTGGTGAATAATTTGAATGGTAATAAACGGAAAATAGATAAATTGATTTAGAATCAATTTAAATGGATAAATTGAAGCTTAATAAGATGGATACGAATATAATAAGTGTGAATGTGAATAGAATGCAATTAAATGATGTGTGAATAAATTTAAAATTGAATAAATGGTATGAAAATAAAATTTGAAAGTGTATAATTGAACATTTGAACCCTGCAATTGCATATACATTCTAAAATACATGATATGACATGTTTGCTTTATGAAACTTGTATTTATATTGGTTAAATGAGTGTAATGTTATAAATATTCCATAGTTATGAAACTTATGTTTTATTTGAGTAAGTATAGGTATAAAGAGCTTTTTGGATAGATTTTGGCTGCATACTTGCTTGTAAACTAAGAAGTCACTTAATAACGCTAATATAAGGTAATACGCATTAAAGGCAAAATGAGATAAATATTGATATATAGTATGATTTTGACCACGTGGGTCGATGTATAATATATTTATCATATTTGTGAAATTTAAAAAGGCTCTCCGTACAAGGGAGACTCTAC
This sequence comes from Allium cepa, assembly GCA_030765085.1. Classification (NCBI taxonomy): domain Eukaryota; kingdom Viridiplantae; phylum Streptophyta; class Magnoliopsida; order Asparagales; family Amaryllidaceae; genus Allium; species Allium cepa. The sequence goes on along the minus strand of CM060941.1, from coordinate 290,333,601 downwards.
CAAAAAAATTCGAAAATTTAGAGTGTTAGAAAAAATTTAAAATTTTTGAAAAGTTTTCGTGAGCCAAAATTTGATTTCGAATTGTAATTGAAATAAGGGATTTTGGTTCATAAATGAAAAACTAATTGTTTGTTTAGAACTTAAACATTAGGAAAATGAAATATCGAGTTGTAAATAAGTAGGTTTTGATAAGTTAATGGGTTTGGAGCATTTTTCCTATCTTTGCAATTTCGCGGGCGAAATTGTTTTAAGGAGGGAGAATGTAAGGATTCAAAATTTTGGTCATTTGTTTTTGAATCCTTAATTTATTTTTAAATGTTGAATTTGAAATATTAATTTATTTTAAATATGGAGATTTTTGTTGAATTGGTGAAATGATTTAGAATTTCAAATATAGTGATTAAATGGATTTGGTAAATGGTAAATTTAATATTTGAAATTGGATAAATATGCGAATCTAGAGTTAAATGTGAATGCAAATGATTTCTAAAGTTGATTTTAACTCTATTTGAGTTAGAGTGATGATAGTGGTCTTTTGAATGAAATTAAAAGTCGATAAATTAAAATTTGAAATTATATATGTATATATATATATTAACTTAATAGTGAAAAATAGAGAATTTAATATTTGGAATACTGCAAAATAACTGAGTTTTTGATTTAAATTGAATCGAGAGGGTTTTAAAGTGAATTTAAATTCTATTTGAATTGTAATTAAGTTGGTAAGTTTTTAACTTTTGAATTTCAATTAATTTCATCGATTTTGAAAATCGCTTGATTTAATTGATGCACTAAAATAGCAAACCGTGGCACAGTTTTGGAATTCGACGAAACCAGTTCCATTAGATCTGTAACAGTATATTATTATCGGATTTTAAATTTTGTAAGGAATGGAGTTACCCTTTGGTCATGTGAAGCTGAAATGCATAGAAATTTATTTTAGTAAATTTAATTAAAACAATTCGATTCATAAACCTATCTTCCAAATGAGATGGAATTTGCTTCCGATATATATTCCATTTTGTTCGGAATAGGGGTAAAACATTATAAATGCCAGATGGCACGCTTTATTTGGAGTTAGTCCGGAAAGTACGTGAACAGTAAAATAATAATATAATACACACACACACCCCTATACATATACATATACATACATACATACATACATACATACATATATACATACATACATACATACATACATACATACATACATACATACATATATATATATATATGCTTATTCATAGCCGAAACCCTACTACATCTCCATCACATTTCTATGGCTGAAACGTTCCTGGCCTTCCCCTCATTTTTATCTTCATCCACACAATATTGGCCTTTGGATCCAACATGAAAGTCGAAGAGCTCATTGTAACGACCCACTATTTTGAACCATTCAAATCGACAATAAACCACACATGTCAGACATGAATAATTCAAAATAATAGATTGTAATGTAACTTGGAGAAAATAAAACCAATCACATAATCACAAACATAGAAAAATATCTGAATAACTCGCAGCGGAAATAAAATAACCATAGTAGTTCATGAAGCTACTACAAACATCATCTCAAAACAAGTAAAAAAATACTAAAGTCTGAAAGTAAATACAATAAGAAATCCCAACACATATATATCCACTAATACATAAGCTGAATAGAAATAATTGAATAAAAATAGATGACAACTAGATAGATAGATAATCTCCATCAAATTCCTAGCTCCAGAAGGTGAAATCCAAAGCTGTGATACTCAGGCTGACTCGAGCGCAAAGAAAAACACAAAACACTCGATTCAGGATATACATACTTATACAATGTAAACCAACTCAAGCGAACTGTAATAGAAATGCACAAGTAACTTAATGGATGCTTGGGACCGCCCATCCTTTAAGGATCCGTTAAACTATCTACTATGTAGTAATATACGCTATTATAATAATGTCTAAAGTAAAGTATAATATATTTTAAAAAATAACGTTACGGCTTTACCTATATCCCCCTTAACACATTTATAGTGCCAATAGTCTATACAATACCATCGTCCCTTTAGATCAGGAGGCTACCATAAATACTCCATAGGTACGACACAAATCAAACTCATAGTAAAGCATGCTAGGGTAGGTGAAATGGCACAACTAGGCAATGCCAGGATAGATATACCAATTACGCATCCGGACTGGTGGTAACGCATAACCGCAGCTATCGCCCACCTCGAGCCACACTCCCAAAAAAATCAAAGGTGCGCACCAAATCATTCACAAAGTAATAGAATGGTGTCGAAGAAGTTTGTCCGATATGAGGAGCTACGTCATTGGCCCGGAATCGTTCCTGTTTTACCCACCTTATGCCAACTCACGGGAGTCGGGTCCAAGTATTAATAGGATGTCGCCACTATCCTACATCATTCTGGAATCTCCACCGCATACACAGTTGTTAAAGTGGTTTTCGGAGTTGGCAGAGAGTATGACAATCTCCGATCCCGATCTCTTTAACAACCAACCGTTATTATAACCCATGGTTATTTATTTCAAATGGTTTACATTTCAAAACAAACATTTCCATTTCAAAAAACATTTAAACCAAATGTTATTACTCTTCTAAATTAATATCCATTTCAAAAATGTTAATATTTCCAAATCAATATACTTAATCATAGCACTTTAAAAAATTTAATAATTTAGAAATCATAACACTTGCAAAATGTGACCCTCATATAATAGCATTTTAAAAATGTTATCTTTTAGAAATACAACATTCTTAAAACATAACCTAAAGTAGTATAACACTTTTAACAATATAACTTAAATAACAAAGCATTTTGGAAACGCTACAAATTCCACTATAACATTTTAAAAATCATTTCTTCAGTTTAAATCATAGTTATTTATTATACAAAACATATCCATTTTATAAAATAAAATATATCACTATTACTAGATTAGATTTAAAACTCCATATTAAATCAAATTTAATTATTAAGTTATTTATCATAGATAAAATCTTTAAATTTAGTTTTTAAACCAATTATTTACTTATAAAATTTTAACTTATTAGAACCAATATATTATTTAAAATCATTTAAATCCAAATATAGTTAAAATTTCATATATTTATTCAAAATACTTAATAATTTTTGGAAAACTATTATTTTAAAATTAACCATTGGTTTGTGTAATATTTTCTAACCTAGGCCAAGTGACGTGGATATGTATCATTTCAATCCGTAAAATATAAAATCCCGGGTTTTTCGAACCTGCACTCCCATGTCAAATAAAATAAAAATCGCTTGAGCCTATCATTTCAGCTCATAATGATTTTTCCCTATTCTAAAGTCCGTTCGGGTATGTATCATTTCAAACCATAGTGGTTCTTACTAACAAGGAACTTGCAGTGTGAGAAACATAAAATAATATAAACAGTATAGCACTGCATATCATATCTGGTGATGTAACAAGTATATAATCAGTTATAACATCATATAAAGTCATGTAACAAGCATATATGAACTTAGATCATCATAGCATATCAACTACTACACATTCACATGTCATTGTTTTATAATTATATAAGTACGAATGTCAAGAGTAATAAACTCACCTTTTAAAGTGAGAGATGGCAATTCAAGACACACAACCAAACTCCGAAAAGCACGAACTAGATTTGAGTGGATGAAGAGCCAAGATTCAAATCTTGTAAACAAACAAATGCACAATATACATAAGTATACATTCAGCACAAAAGAATTTGAATTAAACAATTCCAAAATATGAACAAAGTGGAATAAAATGGCTTAACCAATGCAAGTGGGCTCGGCCACTTTCAAAACAGACTTGACCATCATCAAGTAATGGTCGACCACCATGGATTAGAAGAACAGTTGCTCGGCCACGATCAGGAAAAAGGCACGACTATGGAGTAGATGAAGTGGTGGCAAACCAAAATTCAAGTGGAAGGCAAAAAGCCAAAGGGCTCGTGAGCTTTGGGTTCGACCTATGGCTACTATGCTCAGCCCTATGTGCTAAGATCTGGTCAAGTGATATAATGGATCAAGACACAGCAGGTCAAGTCACGAATATGGATCGGAATGGTCATGGCAAGGCAAAGTAGGTGGAGGAATTAGTGTTGGCCGAGGCTAGGGGATGAGGAAGTAGATAATATGGTGCTCGGCTAGGGTATGTGAGGCAATTTGGTGATAGGTTTTGATCAAGGAGGTCACGGCCTGGGTAGTGATGGAGATGAGGTGATGGAGGCCGATCATAGGTGGTGGTATGGTGGAGGGATGGTCAGCATAAGGAGTAGCTTGGTGGTGGCCAAACATAGCTTGAAACAAAAGGAAAAAAATGAAAAAGAAAAGAAAGGAGAAGGAGGAAACTTACTGAGAAAAGTTTTTGTTCAGGAAGCAAATGAGAAGAGAGAAGTGAGAAAAATGTTTTGTATGTGAATGACTTCTGAATAGCCATCTCTTCATGTGAATGGACAAAGAGATGTCTATTAGGAATTTCCTAAGCCCATTAGCCAAGCCCACTTGCAAAACAAGCCAAAAAATCAATAAAATCAAGCCCAAATAAAAATAGAAAATAGAAAATAAAATACGAAAAATATTTGCGTGTAAAACGCTGAATTTTATTAGATTTTGAAAGTATAAAACCGAATTTGACGAAACAAAAAACAAAATGAATATCAGAATCAAATTCATCTTCTAGGAAAAAGATTGAAAATTTAAAATTTAAATTTAAAAATTTCAACTGAAAGTCAAAGTTTGACCAAAGTTGACTAAAATATAAAATTTTCAGAAAATCATTATTTTGTTTTATTTGGAAAAATAATTATAAACAAAATCCAAAAATTCATTGGAAAGATTAAAATTCCAATTTTTAAATGATTTAAAATCAAAGTTTCAAATAAATTGAATTAAAATATTTATAAAAATTATGGATTGTTCCACTCTCCCCCACTCAAAACTTTTCGTCCTCGAAAAGGAAAGAGACACAGAATAAGGGAAGATAAGATAAAATAGTGAATAGTACCCGAAATAAACAATTCTGGATTCGAAGCACGCATGCTCTATTCCATCTCTTAGGTACAATCTCGATCATCATTATTCCACTGCACTTTGACCAACTTGACAGATTTCCTTCTCAATTGCTTCGTACCTCTATCGGTAATACGAAGTGGCTTCCTCTCGACAATAAGGTTTGACCCAATATCCAAACTTTCGAGAGCAGAAGTTTGGACAATCAAAGATTGATCATGTAGATACCGACGAAGACACGAAACATGGAATACATTATGCAATCTAGAAAACTTCTCAGGCAAATCCAGACGATAAGCTAAAGAACCAATCCTCTCTGAGATACGGAAAGGACCAACAAACCTCAGAGCAAGCTTCCCTCTCGGACCAAACCAAATCACATTCCTTAAGGGAGAGACCTTAAAGAAAACCTGATCACCTACAGAAAAATTTAAACTCCTCCTGCACCAATCAGCATACTTCTTATACTTATCCTCAGCACTCCTCGTCTTCCTCTTAATCTCCTTAACCTTCTCAGAAGCCTCCAAAATCATATCAGGACTAGGAACCAAACGATTACCGGATTCAATCCAGGAAGATGGAGATCTGCAAGGTTGTCCGTAAAGAGCAGCAAACGGAGACATTGCAATACTAGCCTGAATTCAAAAATGAAATGAGACAGATAAAAGATTAAGATAAGATTAAAATAGAAGAGTGAAGTATACCTGATAACTGTTGTTATAGGCGATTTCAACAAGATGGAGATGATCTTCCCAAGATCCTCTATAATCAAGAACACAAGCACGAAGAAGATCCTTGAGAATCTGATTCACTCTTTCTGTTTGACCGTCGGTCTATGGATGGTAAGCAGTGCTCAGATTCAGGTGAATACCCAAAAATTCTTGAAAAGCTCTCCAAAACTGATTGGTAAAGATATGTTCTCTACCACAAACAATACTGATAGGAATACCATGAAGAAAAATAATCTCCTTCATATATATCTCAGACCAAATAGAAATAGGGCAGGTAGACTTGACCGGAATGAAATGAGCTGACTTGGTCAATCTATCCAAAATAACCCAAATACTCTCATTACCCCTCCTACTCCTCGATAATCCATCAATAAAATCAAAAGAAACTTGTTCACATTTCCAATTGGGAACCTCAAGGGGCTGCAATAAACTAGGGGTCTTCTGATGATCGGCCTTGACTAGCTGACAAGTCGCACACCTACTAACAAAGATAGAGATATCACGCCTCATACTTTCCACCAATAAAGCTTCTTCATATCCTGATACATCTTTGTCGCACCAGGATGAATAGAAAGTCTAGATCGATGATTTTCCTGAAGTAACTCTTGCCTCAATCCATCGACATTCGGGACAAAAATCCGATTATTAATCCTCAAAATCCCTCTATCGTCTATCTGAGCTCCACTACTATCAAGACTACTACCACCAACCCTGCTACGTACAATCTCCTTCATAAGCCTAAGCATCTCATCCTCATCCTGCTTAGCAATGATACGATCCAAAAGAGAAGAAGAAGAAATAAGAAGCTGACGAAACATCGCATTCTTCCGACTCAAAGCATCGACCACAGCATTAGCCTTCCCAGGGGTATAGCTAACGTCGAGATCATAAGAAGCAAGGAACTAAAGCCACCTAACCTGCCGCGGATTCAAATCCTTCTGGGTGAAGATATACCTAAAAGACTTATTATCCTTAAAGAGCTCAAACTCAGTACCCAAAAGATGATGTCTCCAAAGCTTCAAAGCAAAAACCATAGCAAGAAATTCCAAATCATGAGCTGCATAATTGGCTCCATGGGTCTTCAACTGGTGACTGGCATAAGCAATGACCTTCCCATCTTGCATCAAAATAGCTCCCAAACCCTCACGACTAGCATCAGTGTATACCGTTAATCCCTCATTTCCATTTGGAACGGTAAGCACTAGTGCAGAAGTAAGCTTATGCTTCAACTCATTGAATGCAGCTTCACACTTATCATTCCATATAAACTTAGCATTCTTACGAGTCAAAGCAGTGATATGTGCAATAATCCTAGCAAAATTCTCAGTGAATCTCCGATAATAACCACCAAGGCCCAAAAAACTATGAATATCAGATGGAGTCCTAGGAGTTTTCCAATCCTACAGCAGAATAGGAAGAAATACGGACCGTAGAAAAGATAGAATGATCAAATTATAGAAAGACAAAAGAAGGAAGGCTTACATTGATCGCACCGATCTTGACTAGATCAACAGAAACTCCATTACAAGAAACAATATGCCCGAGAAATCGGAATTCATCCTTCCAGAAATAGCATTTCGAGAATCTAGCCTTCAACTTATGATTTCTAAGAATCTCCAGCAAATTTCAAATGTGACTCATGCTCTTCCCTTGACTTGGAGAAGACAAGGATATTATCAATAAAGACTAGAACAAACTTGTAAAGCACATCATGAAAAACACGATTCATCAAATCAACAAAGAAAGCTGGGGCATTAGTCAAACCAAAAGGCATAACTAACCATTCATAGAAACCATTCTTAGTACGGAAAGCAGTCTTGGGAATAATTTCCTCAGCAACTCTGAACTGGTGAAAACCTGTGGCCAAATCAAGCCGAGAGAAAACAGTAGCTCCATGGAGCTGAGCGAATGTATCATTGATGCGAGGCATAGAATATCTGTTTCTCATAGTGAGCTTGTTCAACTCCCGATAATCAACACACATCCTCAAAGAACCATCAGACTTAGTGACGAAAACCACCGCTACTCCCCATTCGAAATGGCTAGGTCTGATCAGACCCTTGGACAACAAGTCCTCAATTTGCTTCCCTAACTCAACATTCACGGGGTGCCATTCTTTTGGGAGGAAGAACTACAGGTCAAGCTCCATGAATAAAATCAATACGGAAATCAATTTCCCGTTTAGGCGGTAAAGTAGTGACTTCACCAAATACATCAGAATGGAGTTTAACCACATGAGTCGAGTCAAGATCATCAGGAGAAGAATCAAGAGAATAAATACAACTGCCAGCAAAATCCTGAGGAAAACAACACTAATCACCAAATAATTACCAAAATCATCAACAAGAGAAACTGTTTAGGTTCTACAAGAGATAACGGCTTCATGTCTCTTCAGCCAATCACCTCCAAGCAATAGATCAAAAGCATTGAAACCCAGAACATAGAAATCACCACTAAAACGGTGATCAAAATAGAGGAGTTTCACACGATTACAAATCCTACTTAGGTTAGTGGGACTACCAATAGGATTTTTAACACATAAAGGTTCAGGAGAAAACTCGGGAGAAAGGTGATGCTCAAACTTATCACAAAGATCCACAAAAATAAAACTATGGAAAGCTCCAGTATCAAATAGAACACGAACAGGAAAATTAAACAGAGAAAAAGTGCCTTGAAGAGTAGCTTGGGTATCACTAGGAGCAGAAGCAGGAGCAAGAGCAGGTGCAGGTGAAGAAGCAGAGGTAACAGAAAAGATACCAGAGGGCTTACCCTTCTGCTGAGTAGGACAATCCTTCCTGAAGTGACCAGGCTGCAAGCAAATATGACAGAGATCATGCCTGTTCAGCTTAGCCGGAGGAGGAACAGCAGCACCAACTGAAGTAGGACAACTATCGGCATAGTGTCCCTTCTGATCATACTTGAAGCAAGTGACTAAAGATAGGTCGATAGGCTGCCTCTGAGACGAAGAAGATCCCAAACCTGGAGTCTTGTTCCAATTCTTTTTCTGCTGATGAAAGTTAGGCTTTCTCTTCTTAGGGTTACTAGAGAAAGGCTGAGATGAAGGGGCACGAGCAATAGAGGATCCTTAGAAGTAGGATTCTCATATCTAATGGCCATGTCCATCAGACCAGTGAAAGGGCTATGCACATGAGAGATGAGTGATCATAATACTCCGGGCGAGCACCAGCTATGAACTTCTCATTCTTCTTAAGAGGGGTGTCAATAAGATTAGGGCCAAACTTGGAAAGATCATTGAGTTTCCTCTCATACTCAAAAAATGACATATCACCCTGTTTAATATCCATAAAATCCCGATATAGCTGAGACTTCCCTGCCTTGGGCATCCACTTCACCACAAAAGCATCCCTAAAGCACGATAACGAAACATAAAATAGAAAACTGAACCAAATTCAAAACTAACAAAAAAAGATACCTAAACTGCTTCCAAGAAATGTCAGCCTTAATAGTGCGAGCTGTAACAGACTCCTACCAATCCAAGGTTGCTCCCTTCAACCGCTAAGCTGCCAACTGATGCTTCTGAGCATTAGTGATCTAAAGACCTGAGAAGATCCTCTCCAATCCCTTCAACCGCTGCTTAGCCTCGATAATGCTCTCTGATCCGGTAAACTTGGTACCACCAAGCTCAGTGTATTCCTTACAGAGAGTAGTGAACCTAGTGGGTGCAATAGGCTCAGGAACTGGGGAAACACCACGACACCTACCTCTGGCGTTCCTATGATTCATCCTAGAAAAATCAAGAATGAATTTTATGACCAAGGTAAAAGAGAACAAAAGACAAGATAAGATTCAACTAGAATGAATATCCTAAACAACGAAATTACTAACAAGGTGGATAAGAGAAGGGAAGAAGTTAAGAAAAATTTGATTTCAAAACAAGAAAGGTTTATATCAAAAAATCTTTGAAAAATCCTTTGAAAATCATTTGAAAAATCATTTTATACTTTAAAATACGTTCTCTCACAAAGAAATGATTCTAAGTTTGATTTCACACATTCTAGGGTATTTCCACCCTATCTCTAATGAGTTTTTGCTCCACAGGCTAAGGTTTGCCTAAAACCAAAGCTCTGATACCAAATGTAACGACCCACTGTTTTGAACCATTCAAATCGACAATAAACCACACATGTCGGACTTGAATAATTCAAAACAATAGATTGTAATATAATTTGGAGCAAAAAAAACCAATTACAAAATCATAGACACAGAAAAATATCAGAATAAACTCGCAGCATAAATAAAATAACCATAGTAGTTCATGAAGCTACTATAAACTAGTCTCAAAACAAGTAAAAAAAATACCAAAGTCTAAAAGTAAATACAATAAGAAACCCTAATACATATATATCCACTAATACATAAGCTGAATAGAAATAACTGAATAGAAATAGATGACAACTAGATAGATAGATAATCTCCAGCAAATTCCTAGCTCCAGAAGCTGAAATCCAAAGTCGTGATACCCAGGCTGCCCCGAGCGCAAAGAAAAACACAAAACACTCGAGTCAGGACATACATACTTATGAAATGTAAACCAATTCAAGTGAACTGTAATAGAAATGCACAAGTAACTTAAAGAATGCTTGGGACCGCCCATCCTTTAAGGATCCGTTAAACTATCTACGATATAGTAGTATGCGCTATTATAATAATGTCCAAAGTAAAGTATAATATATTTTTAAAAATAGCATTAAGGCGTTACCCATATCCCCCTTAACACATTTATAGTGCCAATAGTCCATACAGTACCATCGTGCCTCCAGATCGAGAGGCTACCATAAATACTCCATAGGTACGACACAAATCAAACTCATAGTAAAGCACGCTAGGGTAGGTGACACGACACAACTAGGCAATACCAGAGTGGATATACCAATTACGCATCCGGACTGGTGGTAACGCATAACGCAGCTACCGCCCACCTCGAGCCACACTTCCAAAAAAATCAAAGGTGCGCACCAAATCAATCACAAAGTAATAGAATGGTATTGAAGAAGTGTGTCCAATCAAAGGGCCTACCTCATTGGCCTGGAATCGCTCCTGTTTTAGCCACTTTATGCCAACTCATAAAAGTCGTGTCCACGTATATACCACAATAGGACGTCGCCGCCATCCTACTTCATTTTGGAATCTCCACCGCGTACACAGTTGTTAAAGTAGTTTTCATAGTTGGCAGAGAGTATGACAACTTCCGATCCCAGTCTCTTTAATAACCAACCGATATTATAACCCATGGTTACTTATTTCAAATGGTTTACATTTCAAAACAAACATTTCCATTTCAAAAACCATTTGAACCAAGTGCTATTACTCTTCCAAAATAATATCCACTTCAAAAATAGTAATATTTCCAAAACAATATACTTAATCATAGCAGTTCAAAAAACGTAATAATTTAGAAATCATAACACTTGAAAAATGTGACACTCATATAATAGCATTTCAAAAATGTTATCTTTTAGAAATACAACATTCTTAACACTTTAACCTAAAGTAGTATAACACTTTTAACAATATAACTTAAATAACATAGCATTTTGGAAACGCTACAAATTCCACCATAACATTTTAAACATCATATCTTCAGTTTAAATCATAGTTATTTATTATACAAAACATATCCATTTTACAAAATGAAATCTATCACTATTACTAGGTTAGATTTAAAACACCGTATTAAATCAAATTTAATTATTAAGTTATTTATCATAGATAAAATCTTTGAATTTGGTTTTTAAACCAATTATTTACTTATTAAATTTCAACTTATTAGAACCAATATATATTGTAAAAATCATTTAAATCAAAATTTAGTTAAAATTTCATATATTTAAAGATTCAAAATACTTAATAATTTCTGGAAAACTGTTATTTTAAAATTAACCATGGGTCTGTATAATATTTTCTAACCTAGGCCAAGTGACACGGATATGTATCAATTCAATCCGTAAAATATAAAATCTCGGGTTCAATCATTTGGAACCCGCAATCCCAAGTCAAATAAAATAAAAATTTCTTGAGCCTATCATTTCAGCTCATAACGATTTTTCCCTATTCTAAAGTCCGTTCGAGTATGTATCATTTCAACCCATAGTGATTCTATACTAATAAGGAACTTGCAGGGTGAGAAACATAAAATAAAATAAACAGTATAGCATAGCATATCATATCAGGTGATGTAACAAGTATATAATCAGGTTACAACATCATATAAAGTCATGTAACAAGCATATATTAACTTAGCATATCAACTACTACACATTCGCATGTCATTGTTTCACAATTATATAAGTACGAATGTCGAGAGTGATAAACTCACATTCTAAAGCTAGAGATGACAATTCAAGACACACAACCAAACTCTGACAAGCACGACAAAGCACGAACTAGATTTGAGCGGATGAAGGTTTAATTTATTTTTGTAAATTACTTATATTTTAAATCATGAATTGTTAAAAGTACATATCTTTCACATATGAAGTCTGATTGAGACGAAATAAACGGCGATGGAATCGTGATTGATTTAAAGATGATTGGAAATAGCTAAAATTTATGTTAAATGGAATGATGTTTGATTTAATTTAAAAATTTGGAACGTTTGGCAAATTGAAAACTCAAGGTGAGTTAAACTCACTCATTTGATTAATCAGTGTACTTTTATGGTAAATAATTTTATTCCTGCTTGTTTGGGTTGTTGAAATTGGTGATTGTTGAAATTAATTTAGGATGATGATATAGCATCTTTATGCTATTAGATTGGTCGAACCCGATCTAGGGTCCTGATATAACATCTCGAATTTTTATTAAACTATTTATGTTTATTTTTAAGCTTATTTCTAGTATTTGATCATGAATGTATGGAAATGATAGATGGAGTAATTAAAAATCGCATTATTAAATTTTAATGTAAATTGAATTGAAATATAATTGGTGTGATATATTTGGCCAAATAAACACCATTTGGTAATAAATGAAAGAGTTTGATTTTAATTGATAATTGGTTAGCAGAATCAATTTTTATTTTACTATTTAATTAATTTGGACACTGATCAATGAAATTGGATTTATATAGGATAATTGATGTGTTAACGATCGATTGTTAAGTGTGGATTTGATTTACATATATGACTATTATTATAACGCATGTAATTTAACTTTGATAGTTAAAATGAATTGGATGGTAGTTGATAAGTACCATTGGCATTTTCGAGCCTCAGTACAAAATTGGGAAATTACAGGTTTTCGGTTTAACTTTAGAACGTATAATTTGAAGTGAAAAGTTTTATTAGTAAATATATACAAAGATTTTATTTAAAATTTTCATTCACAAATGTTTTGTAAATGATTCTTATAGTGATATTGGTTATTTCACTTAAATGTTTTAAAGCTTTTTTCAAGATTTAAAAGTCGAATTATTTGTTTATGGTAATTTAATTATTTAATAAATGATTATTTAAAAATCAATTACTTTATTTGAAATATATATATTGTTTAAAAATTTATTTCTTAAGTGTGCGTTAAAAGTTGTTTTGGAAGTTATTATAGTATATTATTAAATACTTCTGTAAAAGGTTACATATGATATCACTATTGATATATCTAAATTGTTATCAATTCTTCCTTAATCATTTTCAATGTCCTTTATTAGTAATCTATTTTGAAAGAGTATTTTCCAAAATTAAACTTAGGAATTTATATAGAGACTTTATAAGTATTATTTTGAGATGTTTATTAAAAAAATGATTTTGGAAGAAGTGGTATATCTTTATAGCATAATTTGAGGGGCAGAGATTGCCTACAGTTTGGGATGTTTTCGTTGGGATTGCGACATAATCATTGGGCAAACCGCGACCTATGATTAATTGCATGGCGGAAATCGAGAGGCAGAGATTGTCTAAGTTGTGTTTTGTTTTTTGGAATGGAGACGCAACCATCGAGCTGTGATCCATGGTCGATACCGAACGGCACTTCCATATCTATTTTTATAATATAATTTTCAAATATTTTGAAAGGAATGATTTATGAATATACTTATTCCGATGAAATAGGTATATGGATGTTTTAATAAAGAATTCATATTTTTCAAAATTAGGTTAAATGAGGCTTAGTGATTTTCAATGAGAAATGTGATCATTGTTTGAATGTTTTTTATTTGATAGTTAAATAACCGACTATCAAATCTTGGCCTATTATGTAATCCTTCTTAGTTTTAGTGATGGGAAAATGATTCCCTACTTAACATTGTGAGACTTTAACTCTGGAAATATCTAGGGATAACATGGGAATTATATGGTACAGTTACCATTCGAGATGTTATACTGTACGTATAAACTCTTTGTTCTTCTAGGATAAATGATAAGGAGATCCATCCACTTAAATGATTAGAGGGTGATCCCCGCTATTATGTATTGTCTAATTATTTCCTAAAGAATCAGTATTGAGCGTTTTAAAAAAATCAACGATTGGTTTATAGAGCGCCTGGGAAGTAGGAGAGTGTACCCATAAGAGATGAGTCAGAACAGTTACCACTCCAAAAATATATACGATTCTATGGAGGAGTATCGTGTCATATTGAGATGTTGAAATCCATGTGTCATTCCGAGGCCGTTGGGTATGGGAATCCGTGCGTGATTCCAAGATCTATTTGAGATGTGGGAATATGTATGCGATTCCAAGGCCATTGTGGTGTGGGAAAACATATGGGGATTCCGTGATCTATTTTTGGAGCGGTGCATAAGCTGGAACGTCGGATGTAACCTCATCAGTGGAAATGACTAAAACCAGAGATATGAGGCATGACCAGTACGGTTGGTAGACCCATAGGGTCTAATCAGCTCTTTTTCTAGCAATACTAATACTTTAAGTATTTTTTGGCATGCAGGAGGACCGTTCTTGAAGTACTAAAGGCACCTCTATAGAATCCTAGACAATTAATGAATGAGCCTTATTGAGTTTTGATTTTATACTAGTATTGTTTTGATGTACATAGCACGAGCATCATAACTACTTGATTATTGTTATTTCGATCCTCGGACATTATTATAATATCATTGATTTTTAATTAAATTGTTTTGGTTATCATAAGGTAAAAACCGGTCGTATTCATGTGTGGCATGGTCTTATGAGATACTTTGTTTTTCAAAGGATATTGATAACAGTAATAAATCAAATTGAATGTATTTTCTCACGCTGGTTTACCAAACTGATCCATGTGTTATTATTTTATAATTATGCTCGAGTCAGACCGAGCATATTGTAGATATAGATTTGGATTTCTTTTGAGCTTAAGAGACGAGATGGAGATTGAGACGTATTCTTGTATTTGTTTATTCTGTGGCAATGTTAGTTTGAAATTATCGGCAATTGCGAGGACAGGCTTTTATAACTGTCTAGGCTGGTAATTATTGATTTATGTACTATGATTTGAGGTACGTATATTACAGTTTTGATTTATGTAAAGAGATGTTAATATTATATTTCATTCATTCCGCTGTGAGATTATGTATTTGTTTTAGTCTCTTCTTTCTTCTACCTTCTTTCTTTTCCCTTAACAATCTGTCTTTCCGGCACTCGATTGTTCGGCATGTTATACGGTGAACGTATTTTATATCAATTTTCGAGGGTTGAAAAGTCGGGTCGTCATAGGTCAAGTGATACAGATATATATCATTTCAACCCTAATAATTTCAATTTCTAGATATATATCATTTCAGCCCATTTCTCGAATCACAATTTTTAAATCCATAAATCGCTCGAGTTTATTGTTTAACCAATAAAGATTTTTTTCTAATTTGTAAGATCGTTCTGGTATGTATAATTTCAACCCGTAGTGATTTTTCTAATAATGACTAAGGGAACCTGCAATGTGATATCAACATATAAAATAAATATAACATCAAATCAACCAAAAAGTCAACAAGAAAACATCCATCACAATCATAATTCAAATAAACCAATAAGTCACAACAATTAACTGGTTATCACTATCAGGTATTTAACTAACAATTTAAATTCAATATAAATGCAAATGACAATTAAATTCAGTATAAATTCAAATTAAACTTGAATGATGGTTTAAATATACCAAACAACAATTAATCAATTTCTAATCACATCACAAATTTAATTTAACCAATATAAGATGGTTAAGTAATTATGAGTGGGTTAAAATACTCACCTTTGATTTCAAATCGATTTGAAATCCAAATAAAGCATAAAATTCTAACAGTCTCAAAATTCAGCCAAACAAGTTCCACAATATTCGGAATTTTGATACAATCGCAACGAAGAAAACCATGCATGAATCTGAGCTCGTATGCAAAAGTTATCGATATTAGAACATTGAATTTTAAAATGTAAATTAAAATAAATAGTAATAAAATAATAACACAAGCCCTATGCCCCCATCGTGAAACAGTACGATCGATCCCAACTCAAATGTGAAAAGCTGCCACCTTATTTAAGCAAACGCCATCTCCTTAGTTCCCCAACAACCAGATCCACATCCACCATCGACCCTGCCACCCTCGGCCGCCCCATATAGCCATGCGCCGCCACCTCGGGTGTGCTATGGCTGCTGCGCCGCCGACGCCATTATCGGCAAATTCTAGCGAACTCTGCTTCTCTTTTAACCATAGCGAATCTATCGATGCACTCCTTCCATCATCCTCTACCCTCAGCATTCTCCGATCGTCGTAAAATCGACCACCCACCTTTGAAATTGTAAGCCCTAAAATGGACGGCAGAGCTTCTTCATCGATTTCTAGTGAAACGATGCATCAAATCGAAAAATAAATTAGCGTAGTAGATTGCGCTCGTCGAGAGCTTTCTAACAATATATAATTTGCCAGGCTTTGGAGAGTTTGAATTTTGAAATTGAATTTAGGGTTTCGGTGTTCTGCAATTGAGAAAGAGGGAAGGAAAAGAAAGATAGAATTGTACGTATATGAATAAGGAATAAAAAGTCTGTAGGAAGAAATTATTTATATGGACAGAGATGGATAAGAATGAATGGACATCACAAATTGGGTCGAAACGATAATGATGACCGAAAAAGCCCTTGTCGTTTCCGAAACGAAAGTGGGTCATCCAATATATTGAAATAGATATTTTCGATACTTTTGAACTCAATGGAACTAGTTTCAAACCCAAATTCAAAAGTGTAACAACTGGAGAATTTTTTTTACGGTTTTAATAACGTAATTAACTAATTTTCTTGAAATTTAAACGATAAAATTCTGAAATGAAAATTTGATATTTGAAATACGTCTAGTTAAATGTAGCAATGGGTAAATTTTTATTTTAAAAAAAGTTAGTCTATTGGTGAAATTTCATGTTTTGAATTTAAATCAGTTAAATTGCTGAAAAATTTAATATTTTTGAAAAATGAATATTTTTATATAATAAAAATATAAATCATTTTCTGAATGAGACATCATAATTCATTTTTTAAAATTTAAACTGTTATACCCTGTTTATTTTATTTTTGACTTTTTAGCAGCATTTTTAGCAGTGAAAAATTGAGTTTTTATAACTTGATAGTATCGCTGATACCTGTGTACCATTTTGTTCATCTCGTCGTACTGATCTCTATAGTATATTCATTCATGTAATTCAATGTCCAGTACGTGACGGAAACGACAAAACTTTTGTCGTATCGGAACCGTATTTGTGCCTTTTGGTTTCCTTTTGTATTTTCAATTGCCAGTCGTGTAGCCTGTTACATTTATTAAATTCTGAAACAACGTTTGGCCATTCATATTTCATTGCATTTATATATGTTTTGCTTGTGACTTTTCATTAGCTATCTTTTCCTTCCTTCATCTTTCTCAGTCTAAATTCTGAAAGAAAAAAAAACAAGTTGAAGAGGTAAGTTTCTTTGGGTTTTGTTTCTGCACATAGCTCGTGCCCTATGCCAAAAACCTATGGCCGACCTACGTTTTCCAGCCTCTGACCTGAGCCGACCACAAACACCTCCCCATGCCGAGCCCTAGCTGATCACCGACTGAGTCCTCCCTTCTTTGCCTGAAGCCAGCCTCAGCCAAACCTTTCCTCAACCCAAAGCACTCCTCCACATCTCCAGATCCAAAACCCCAAGTGCCACCTAAGACTACAACTTCCCCAACCTATGTCTTGGCCTGAGTTTTCACCCCTTCAGACCTGAAGTCGACCTAAGTGCCCACACCTTGACCCTAGGTCCATCACCGTGTTTAACTTCCCTAAAAAATCGGAGCAGCTGCCCTTGAAACCCGAAGCCGAACTCAAGTATTCCCCTTTGAAACCCAAAGCAGTGCTCATATATTCTGTTTTGAGTGCTCTACTCTTGTTCATGTTCTTTTGATTTTTTAACTTGCCTTAATGATATGTGTGTGTGTGTGTGTAGTGTAGTATATATTCGTATATATATATCACATATTGTTTATGTTGTTGCTCCCTGACCCAAAGCCGGACCGAAGCAACCCCTCTCTCTTCCTGTAGCTGCCCAAACTTCTTATTATATATATATATATGTTATATATATATATATATATATATACACAATTTGTATGACAGCAGTATATGTACAACTTGTCATTTTGTTTGCCTTTGAACCTCCTTCCTGTTCACATTATTTTGCTTACATGAATGTCTTTTTCCTCTGCTTATTCATGGGATATATAAATTCTCTTATATATATGTATGTATGTGTATATGTATATGTGTATGTATACGTATATGTATACGTATATGTATATGTATATGTGTGTGTGTGTTTGTGTGTGATTGTTTAGCATTTTGATCGGAAATTATTGCATGCACACGTGTAGTTCGACAGAATATGTATATATATGTGGCACAAATATACATCAGCTAAAGTGTATGTGCTTTGAAATCTATACCTATATACGTTATGTATATAACATATATACGTTGGCTGAAGTTCATGAAAAAAATTATATTTATCACTTTTGAACTTGCCGACAGAAATTATATATGCTGCATATATAAATTGTTCTTTCTAAAATTTATAAAACAAATAAATACATATATTTCATATGTGTATATATATATGTATGTATATATGTCATCGAATTATCAAGCAAAAATCTGTTTTGTGCTTATCACGGCTATTTTAGTTGTCGTGCCTGATTTCGTGTCCGTGTCCGTTGCGTCGTTCCTCGTAGAAGTTTTCCATCGTTCTTTAGCCACAAAGGTGAGCAATCACACACAATTAATGTTCTTAAGCTTAGCAAATCGATTTCATATGAAATGATAATTTAAACGTGCTGTTAAATTTGAATTGTTAGTTATTAACTATTAAATATGACACGTTGATATTCTGTTCACTTATGAAAATTGACACAGTAATATGTTGACTGACTATTATATTTAAATTGGTTATTGATCATATATGCTTGTATTTGTTATATTATGCTGTGTTATTTTATTGTTCTTACTCTACAAGTTCCCTTAGTTTTAGGAATCACTATGGCTTGAAATGAAACATATCGAACAGACTTTAGATTAAGGGAAAATCGTTATGGGTTGAAATGGTAAACCCAAGCGGTTTTCATTGATTTTTGAAATTGTAGGATTGCGGGTTCAAATGATGTAAAACCATAAATTTAAATTATTGTAGATTGAAATGATAAATATCTGTATCACTCGACCATAAGATAGAATATTATATACGAACACCGTTGGTCTATTTTTGAAAAATGATTTCCAAAGTTTTGAAATGAAATATATGATTTTTCATTTTTAAATATAATAAATATTTATTTTAATATGTGTAAATTTAGAATTTTAAAATTGTATGTTTTGAAAATTTTAAAATTATAAGTTTAGTGCAAATGTTAATTATTAAATTTTACTTATAGTTTTATTATTTTTTAAATATATAAAATAAGTTCTAAAATTGATTTAAAAAAAAGTCAAATTTAATTAAATTTTATAAAATTTATTTAATCATTATATATAGTATTTGTAAATGTTTGTTTAAAAATTTATATTAATATTTAAAATAAATTTTTATAACTTTAATCAATTAAAAGTGGAAAGGTAGATTGAAATTGATTTGTAACTTAACATGGTTAATAATTGGGTTAAATAAGGATTCTTTGGATCTTAATGATTTGGAAATATAAAGTATGATTTATAACTTGATTCAATTAAAAGTGATTAACGAGAAATTTCAAATTTAAATAAAATTAACATTGAATATTTTTTTTTCTAAGTGGTGATTTGAGATTTTGTTTAGTTTATAAAGTGCACTTAAAATGACCATGGTGCGAAATAAGCGTTTGGTTGTTAAGGAGACCGGGATAAGATATTGTCATACTCTTTTCCAACACCAAAAACCACTTTAACAAATGTGTAAATGGTGGAGATGCCAAAATGAAGTAGGATGATTTAGCGAACGTCTGTATGAGGTATTTACGTAGCCCTGACTCCCTTGAATCAGCTTGATGTGGCTAAAATAGGAGCTATACCGGGCCAAGAGAGGTCGCACTTCCTATTGGGCTTATTTATTCGAAACCATATATATTGCTTTTGTGATTCGACTTTTGGTGTGCACACCATTGATTTGGGAGTGTGTCTCAAGGTGGACGATAGTAGCTGCTATGCATTACCACCAGTCCGGGAGTGCAAAATGGTAGAATCCTATCATGGGCATTGCCTCGCATACCTTGTCACATGCCTTATCGCTCCTTCTACGAGTTTGGTTTGTACCGTACGTATGGAGTGCCCTTTGGGTAAACCACTGGTTTGGTGGAGCTTACGGTACCGTATAGACTAAGTGAATATATAAATGTGTTAAGGGGGATATGGGTAACGTCTTAACGCTATTTTGATGTTTTAATTTAATATAGATATTATATATGTAGCATATTATACTATGTATGTAGATAGTTTATCGGGTCCTTAAAGGATGGAATCTTAACATCCTTTGAGTTATATTGCATTCCACTTGACATTTCACTTGAGTTTGATTTAATTGAGCAAGAATTTCAATCCTAACTCGAGTGTTTTGTGTTTTTCTTTACGCTCGAGTCAGCTTGAGTGTCGCAACTTTTGAAACTCATCTTTCAGGGATTGGAGTTTTCTTGGAAGACCTATATTATCTATTTCATCTTTTAGTTTATTTCTGTTATTTTTAGTTGTATGTTTCAGACATGTCATTTGCTTCTGTGTTAGAGACTTCTGTGTATTGGGATTTCTGATGTATTCTCTTTTGGACATTGTTACTTCTATAGTAGCTTCATGAACTACTATTTATCTTTTCCGCTGCTTATTGTTGTAAAACTCTATGTCTGTGATTCTGTGATTTATTTATTTACTGTATATGCTAAGTTTTTTCAATTATAAATTAACAATATGTTATTGGAGCAATTTAAGTCTGACATTGTGGATTATTGTCGATTTGAATGGTTCAAAATAGCACGTCAATATAGTTGGTATCAGAGCTTTGGTTTAGGCAAAACTTAGCATATGAAGTAAAATATCATTACATATAAGGTAGCGATAACTAGAATGATTTGAATTGATTACCGAGTCATATTCATTTGTGCTTGAAATTCTGAGTTAGAATTCTCTTTAATTAGGATTTCTTTTGAATTCTTGAAACTTTATCCTTGTTCTAAAATCAATTCTTGTCTTTTCCAAATGAGCAACCGAGGGAATGTCCATGGTAGAGGTCGTGGTAATGTTCCTGCATCACTAGTTGCCGTTGTGCCATTCATTGCTCTTGTTCCATCTATTCAGCCTGTTAGGTTAACTCAGCTTTGTATGGAGTACACTCAGCTTGGGGGTACTAAGTTCACTAGAGACGAGAGTATTTTCGAGGCATAGAAGTGGCCAAAGAGTATAGAGAGGATTTTCACTGGGCTTGAGATCACTGATGCTTAGATGCATCATTTAGCTACTTGGCAGTATAAGAGTCTGCCCAGGATTGGTGGGAATCTATTACCGCTTAGATTGTCGAGGCTAATATCACTTGGCAGCAGTTCAAATGAGATCGTTAATTATCCTTTTCTAGCTAATCTCTTGTGAATATGTCCCTAATTTATCTCTTTTATCTTTATCTGGTCGTGGAACCACTTTTTCAGGGATGCTTTCGTGGCCAAATGGATGCCTAAGACCGAGAAATCTCAGTTGTATAGGGCATTCATGGATCTTAAGAAGGGAGATATGACTTTTTTCGAGTATGAGAGGAAGTTCAATGAGCTTTCCAAGTTTGGTCCCAGTTTGATCGACACTCAACTCAAGAAGAACGAGAAGTTTATTCACAGTGATCTTTCAGGGTATTATGATTATTTGATTAGTTATGCTAATAGCACCGTTACTTCTCTGATGGATATGGCCACTAGATTCAAGAACCCTACTTCCAAGGGAAAGCAGGCAATTTCAACTTCTTAGGGTACTTCCAGTGGTTCTAAGAAGTGGAAGCCCAACTTCCAGCAGTAGAACATGAAGTGGTAGGATAATCACGGTATTGGATATGCACCTCAGAAGTGATCTCTTGACCTATCCTCCATCACTTGTTTCAAGTGCGACCAGTAGGGTCACTATGCCAACAGCTGTCCATCTTCTTTCGGAGCAGATTTTCCTCCTCCTTAGGCAACAAGGAACAACCTTTGCAACATTTGTTTGCAGCATGCCCATTTCAAGAAATGATTTGGATATGATTGGAGCTAGCTAAAATTTTAGGTTAAATCGAACGTCGTTCGATTTGATTTAAAATTTGGAAAGTTTGGCAAATTGAAAACTCAAGGTGAGTTAAACTCACTCATTTGGTTAATAAAAAATGTTTTATGGTAAATAAAATTTATTTATGCTATTTGGGTTGTTGAAATTGGTGGTTGTTTAAATTGATTAGGTATAAGATATAGGATCTTGCAATGCCATTAGATTGGTTGAATCGGAACGAGGGTGATGATATAGCATCTCAAAATGCTATTAAACTTTCAGTATTGAATCGTGTATGTGCGGAATTGATAAATGAATTATTTTTGTATTACGTTGCATAATTATAATGTAAATTTAATTGGAATATATTAATGTAATCTATTTGTCCAAATAAACACCTTTGAATAATAAACGAAAGAGTTTTACTGTGAATGACGGTTGGTTAGCAGAATCAATCTCTGTTCTGCTATTAGAATAATTTGGACATTTATTGAAGTGGTAGTTGATTTATACTGGATAATTAACGTGTCAAAAAAATGATTGTTAATTATGGATTGGTTTACATATATGCCTGTTATTATGTAAATGCATGTAATTTAACTCGTAAAAGTTAAATTGAAGTTAAATGGTAGCTTGTTAAGTACCATTGTGATCATTAAGCCTCTCTTTGGATTAGGAAGGTTATGGTTTCTGTTTGACTTCAAATTTTATGATTTGAAGTAAAAGATTTTATTTAACAATCATTATACAAATTTTTTGGTTTAAATTTATTTGCGAATATTTTGTAAAATCATTTAGTTAGTAAAGTCAATTATGTTTTAAACTTTGTTGTTTAATTTATTTTGTTCAAAAAACAAGAAATTATTCATTGTTTTTTTATTTAGAACCCAAAAATTATTTCGGTAATAATACAATTCAAAAGTTGATTTATTTGATTTAAAGGTTGATTTAGTTTATTTTATTAAATTTTAAAATGCTAAGGACTAAATGATTATATTATTAATAATGGTTTTTTTAAAAAGTATTTTTATATCAAAAATGGTTAAGATATTTTTGTAGCATTTAAAATCTTATTTACGACAAATATGTAATAAGTTGTTTATAAAAGAAATCCTTTATGCAATAGAATGGGTTTTTATAAAATCTAAAAAAGGTTTGAAATTTGAAAAGGGAAGTTTTATAAATGGTTTAATATTTATAGAAGAATATTTCTCTAAATTAAATTTTGGAAGTTATAAAGAATTTTTATAAAGTGATTTGGAGATATTTAGAAAATAATGGATTTTGGGAAGTAATGGTATATTTTCATAGCATAATTCGTGAGGCAGCGATTGAGTGCAGTTTTGGATGTTTGGGATAGCGACATAACCATTGTGCAAACTACGATCGATGATTGATTGCATGGCGGAAATCGGGATGAAGAGATTTCCTAAGTTAAGTTAGGTTTTTCTGGGACAGAGTTGCAACCTCAAGCTGCGATCCATGGTCGATACCGAATGGCACTTCCATAGCTATTTTTATAATATGGTTTTCAAATGTTTGAAAGGGATGAATCGTGAATATACTTATTCAAATGAAATAAGTATATGAATGTTTTAATAAGGAAACTCGATTTATCGTAATCAGCTCAAATGAGGCTTAGTGATTTCAATGGGAATAGTGATCATAGTTGAATATTTGTTTATTTGATAGTTAAATAATCTACTATCGAATCTTGGCTCGAATATGTAATCCTTCTTAATTTTGGTTGTAGGAAACGATTTCATGCTTAACACCGAGGGATTTCAATTTTGGAAATATCTATGGGAACATGGGAATTATATGGTACAGTTACCGTTCAAGGTGCTATACTGTACGTATAAACTCATTGTTCTTCTTGGATAAATGATAAGGAGATCCATCCACTTAAATTGTTCTTTTGAAAATTGGTGAATTGTTTTTAGAGCACCTACGAAATGGAGAGTGCACTCGTAAGAGATGACTTGGAAACCATGACCCACTCCAAAAACAATATACGGTTAAATGGACAAGATGCGTTATATTTTAGGATGTTGAAATCTATATGTGGTTCTGTGACTTGTTGGAGTACGGGAATTTGTGTGAGATTCCAAAATCGATTTGAGATGTGGGAATTTGTATGCGATTCCAAGGCCATTGTGGTGTGGGAATCCATATGGTATTCCGTGATATATTTTTGAAGCGCTGCATAAGCTAGAACTATGATGTCTCAGAATTTTGGGCAATATTTATTTAATAATTTCCATCGTATTTATTTTAAAATGTGAAATATTAATTTAATAATCTAATTATCTTTTCAAAACTAATAATTAATTTAATTTGACAAGTGCTATCTTTTCAAAATCTGTAATAATAATGATTTAATTTGGAATCGTATTCTTTTCGAAATTAATAATATATTTAATTGATAAAATTTATCTTTCTAAGCTAATTAAAAAGATATTCTATTTATAATGTATATACGAGTGTATACATTTTAAATAGGGAGTTTGATTTAAATTTAAATTTAAATTTAATTAAAGATGTTTTCAAATTTATAATATATATATAATATGTGTATATATTGTGTATTGGAAGATATGATTGGATTTAATATAGAAACTTTTCAAAAGCTTATTTAAAAATCTATCTTATATTTTCAGAAGTACTTAAAGTAAATATTTTTTTTTAAAATATAATAGTTTAAAATAGTATATTATATAATAAAAGTTCAGTTTGTTTTCTTTAAAAATTGGCTTGTGGAATAAATTTAATTCATATATATTAAAGGACAATGTTTTAGTTTGAAACTTTAAAATAAGGTTTAATTTAATATCCTTTTCTTTTTAATTTTCTTTCTTTTAAAACTTAGCTTGGAATTTTTTTTAAAATATACAAATAAACATTAAGAATATACTTAATAAAGGAAATTTATATATGTAAACATTTAAAGGCTTTGACATAAACATGAGAACATGTTAAAATAAATAAGAAATTTATTTAAATGAAATTTTAAACATTTGTAAAGATAAGTGATTAATTTAATAATGAAATTTAACACTTGTAAAATATAAATTAAAATTCAAATAAGGTGTTTAACACAAAATCTCTTGTTTCTTACATTTGTTAAGCATTTACACCATGCAAATTACACTTGGAATCATTCTAATAACTTAAGAAACAAGTGGAAATGTTTTAAATTATTTTTGAAAACATTTTAAAATAAAAGTAATAAGAAAAACTTGTCAAATCATTTTTAGTTCAAACCTTCTTCTCTTCTAAAAAACAAAACTGAAAATCAGATTTTAAAGAAAAATCAAGAATCAACATCAAATACAAACCGAAATTCAAAATAACATCTCTGTAAGAATTCAACAACAAATCTGTAAAACTGAGGTCATGCAAAAATGAAGATTATCAACAAATCTAAAGTTCAAAAACCTGTAAAGCAAGTCTGCATTTAAAAATTTCAATGTTGTAGCAAGTTTCAACATTAATACAACCTGTAATCAAAGTGAACTTCCCAAATGCAAATTACCAGTTCAAAATTCACTAACCTGAAGTCTTGCAACAAATTCAAACAAAAAAGAAACTTGAAGTAATCAAATCTGGATGCAAACATCAAACTCCAGATTCAATACCAGAGGAAACTGTTCCAGGGAAGAACAATGCTCTCTGCTTTGATGTTTGGTGAGTAAACTTTTGTTTTAAAAATAGTTTTAAGGTTTTGCATGTGATAATCTTGTGTGATAGGGTTATGATATGGTTTACATGCTTTATTTTATTTGAATTTGTGTATGAAAATGCCTGATACATGTGTGAATATTTTTATATATGCATATCTGTGCTCTGTTATTAACTATAGACTCAATCATCATCATCAAACAGTTCCTATTTTCTCAAACAAGCAATATTTTAATTTGGTTACTAAAAGAAAATTGTTAATAACAATGTATTCTTGTTTTAAAAATAAATTTTAAGTGATTATATTGATAAATATACTGTAAATTTAAATTACAGTGGAAATTAGAAAATTGGTAAAATTGAATTATGATGATTCTCGAATTCACCAATATGGTCTAGATTGTCTTTGAAATCTAGAAATTTTAAAAGTAAAATTATGATATCTAGTTTAGAATTCGGGGAGTTGTTCAGTGTTGAACGTTTTTGGGGATTTGGTCTCTTGCCATTGAATGGTGATGACTGTGTGCTCGAATTTTGGCACGGAGGAGGCTGGAGTATGGTAGGTTGATGGAAAAATACGCGTATATTTTGTCGAAGATCGCGTTGAGCAATCGAAGGTGATTTAGGGTTTAGTGGAAGAATTTGGGGGTCATCTTTGCCAAGTTGGTACGGTGACACTAGTGCACCGGGATTGATCGCTTATGGGGGGATCTTTGCATCGTGTCATGGTGCAGCTTAGGGAGGAAGGGCCGGTCTTCTAGCGGCGTGGTTCGTTATCGGCCGATGGTTTTCAGTCGTGTGCATTTTCCAGTTTTGATCGTGATTTTGTTTTTGAGTTTGTCTTCGATTTACATTGTGCTGCTTCATCGTAGTGTTTTCGAAGTCGATTGTGGGTTGGTGCGAGACCAAGAGTTGGTCGACGTTGAATTTCCAATCGTGCGCGTGCACGGTGGACTGCGTGTGCATTTGAAGCTTCTGAGTTTGGGGAAGAAACATTTGACCCAGAGTATTTTGTGTTTCCTCTCGTGTTTGACTCGGGAATGATGTAGTGGGATGCCTTGTTTTGGTTGCTTTGAGTCCGCGCGAGTGTTGCTTCGAGTATGTTTAGGGTGTTTTGCCATATTTGCTCGAAAACGTTTTTGTTTCTAGTTTTTAAGGTTGTCCAGATTCTTAAACTAAAATGAATTTTCAAATTTTTAAGAGCAAAGCTAAAGTTTAAACAAGGTTTAACCAGTTTTTCTATAATGTATAAAATGTTTAAAGTTAGAAATGATGTTTAAAACAAAATTTATATTTTAAAGGAAATGGATTTTAAAGTTTAAATGTTGTTTTATAGTTTGATTTATACAAATATTACAGTAGAGTAAATTTGTAATTATTTTTAAATGTTTTCAAGTTAAATAAAATTTGTTGAAATATAATTATTATTTAAGTAAAAAGTATTTAACTTGAATCAAAGAATAATGATTTTAATAAATCATATTCAAGTTTTAAAATTTAATTTATCTAAATAGAAGTTAGGAGTTAATGTAATAAATGATTTATTTTAATTTAATCATGTTTTATTAACAAAAGTAATTAAAAGTATAATTACTTAATTAATTAAGATGATTAATTTGGGTAATTAAATTAAGATAAATTAATTTATATAATTAATTAAGTGTAATTAATTACTTAATTAAGAATTGATTAATCAAGGTCAATCAATTAAGAAATAATTAAGTAATAAGTAATTAAGGGGTTAATTACTTAATGTTAAGAAGATTATTAAAGATAATTACTTAATAAAGTAATTAAAGTAATTAATTATTTGGTGTAATTAATTAAGTTAATGTGATTAATTTTAATTAATTAATTAAGTTTAATTAATCAAAGAGGATTAATTAATGATGGAATTAATTATAATTACTTAATGTAATTAATGGAGTATAATTACTTAGTGAAGTAATTAATGAATAACTACTGGATGTAATTAATTAAAGGGGAAATTTATTTGATGGGAAGTAATTAAAGAATAATTACTTAAGGGAAGTAATTAAGTGATGATTACTCAGTGTAATTAAAGGATTAATTATTGTAATTAATCAAAGAGTTGGTTTAATTGATGAAGCAATTAAGGAAACTTAATTGTTAACTACTAATGTGATTAATCAGGGTTGATTAATGAATGTAATTAATTAAAGATTAATTATTAAAAGGTAATTAGAAGAATAATTAATTAATGAAAGTAATCAAAGGATCATTAATTAAACTAATTAGAGGATCATTAATTAATGTAATTAATGATAATAATTAAAGGTTTAATTGATTAATAAAGGTGATTAATTATCAGATAATTAATCAATGAAGCGATTAAGATATAATTGATTAATGTAATTAATTAAGGATTAATGTAATTAATTATAATTAATTAATTAATGGAAGTAATTAAGGTTAATTACTAAGTGATTAAAGTATAATTAATTTGTGTAATTAATTTAAAGGCTAATTACTTAATGTAATTAAGTAATAACTAATCAAGGGTGATTAATTTAAGAGAATAATTAAAGGATAATTAATCTAATTAAAGATTAATTGATTGGTTTATAAAGTGATTAAAGGTTGATTAATTAATTAAATGGTTTGTAATTAATTAATTAATGTTTTTTATGCAGGATTGTGTGATTAATTCTCAAACAATTAATTTAATTTAAGATGATTAAATTAATTATAATTTGGATTAATGGTTCCTGTTTGTGGATGATTGATTGAATGGAATGTTTGGATTTGGTTGATGCTTATAGTTTGAATAATCTGTGATATGCTATGATATGATATTGATTATAGCTATGATAAATGTGTGATATTTATCTGTGAATGATGCTGTGTAAATTCAATGTTTTAGATTGAATTAATTGTTCAAACTAAAATCACTTGGATATTAAGATGGCGTTTTGGATTTCGATGAGACCGGGATCGGGTTTCCAAATTTGGAATTACGAAAACCACATCGATCCAAATTAAACATTCGGTCGTGAATCTCAAGTGAGGAGTGAAGACTCGAGGTGTAAGGACTATTCGTTGTTAAAACTTTGAGCGTGATTCCAATACGATTTTAACGTGGGTAGTCCTTTCTGGTTCGAGATGAAGATTGAAAGTGTAAGGGCTATTGACGTTAACTCTGAGGGTGATTCCAAAATGAGTGTAGTGAGATAGTGCCTTCGGTTTCGTTCGAACCTGGAATGAACTTGTATGGATTGAATGCTTTCAGTGCATTGTCAGGTGGAGGATGAGCATTCTAGGATAGATGTGTTCTATAAAGGTAATCGTAGCCTCAAGCCTCATCAACCGGGAATGGCTAAAACAGGGGAGGTGCAGCAAGGCTAAGTGAGTAGCACCCAAGTAGGACGAGATTTACCCCTGTCTAGAGGTTCCTTTTTATTCGGCTGTGTGGGCAGTTGGCGACGGCCATTTGCGGGGTTGTCTTGTTCGGGACTGTCCAGTAAAGGATGGTTCCGGCCTTATGTTGCAGGGGATTTAGGGTGAATCCTCGGTATGGTGATCTAGGCCTCGTACTGTGACGGGCGGTACCCTAGTAGCCCTGCCATTGATGGAAACCCATTCTTCTTCTGTGCCTTTACGGTTTTGCTTGTATTACCCACTCTGTGGCTAGTAGCTGGAATTTAATCATGTAACAATTTCGACTATTTTCTATTTACTTGAAAACCCTAGACTCTATTATAATATCACTGGACTTCCTATCAAATGTTTTGGTTAGCATAAGGTAAAAACTCACCCATGTTTATTTGTGGGGAGTCTTACGTGATACCTTTTGTTTTCAAAGGATTTAAAAAATTAAGCAACTTTAACCCGTTTACTCACACCAGACCAATGTTTGACCCATATATTTATTTTCAGTTTTATTAAACTCTTAGGTACTCATATTATGTATGAGTAGTCAAGGGATTCAGGTTAGCTTTGACGAGTTCTGGAGGAGATATGGAGTAGGAGGCTTCAGCCTGTAGATATATAGTGGTTCCGCTGTGTAGTGTTGTATCTGTTTCTGTGATGTACTTGAGTTGTAGTAACTAGACAGGTGTTTATAACTGTCTAGTTTGTGTTGTATTAACTGTATATCTCTGATGTATATGATACTATGTAATATTTTATGTGATATAATATAATTTATTCATTCCGCTGCGAGGTTTTGATGCTGTTTGGTTCTTTATTTTCTATCTTTCCTCTTTTCTATCCCTTTCTTTCTTCTTAATGACGCGTCTTTCTGTGAATGAAAGGCGGGTCGTTACATTGTAGTATCAGATTGCTAGGTTGAGTGAATGTAAGGAGTGCGATTTTTCGACGCTCGAAAACCGACATCAATATGTCCACTTTATCAACTGCCGAGCAATCGAATGCCGGAAAACCGTACCATTATGCTTAAAGGAGAAGAGAAAGGTAGACGAAGAGAGAAAAAAGAAGAAGAAACAGAAAACAATATCAGAATCTCACAATCGCAGCGGAACGACATATAATAGATAAATGAATAATCTTTAAACAAAGAACTATATCAGTTATTACATTACATCATATTACATTACATTACAACATCAGAGTGTACAACAACAAACAACGGAAAAGAAATACAATATACTAGCTGATACGCCATGCCATCCAGCTTGCCTCCAGCAACTCCTGAATTCCAGAATATCCTGATATACGATAAGGCCTCTCGCACACACACACACAATGAACTCCAGGTCAGTCATGTGACTGTTGTGAGAACATAAAACAGTTTATCTTTAGAAACAACAAAGAAATATTTTAAATTTGATTCGCAATGCTTTTTAGAAAATGAGACTACCATAAGGCCTCCCGCACATACACACACAATGCAAACGCAGAATCGGAGGAGATTTCTCCTTATGATAGTCAAAGATGCTTGATACGCATTAAAAAGAAACATTTGATATTATTAATAGTGCATAGTGTAGAAAACATTTCGAAAGTAAAGATATAAATCTTAGCCAGCATAGGCATTTCGCACTTATGCCTACTATAGCTACCATCCAAACAGTGGGGCGCCACCATAAGTGAATGATAGGTTCTTCAACTAAAACCGTACAAGATCGTATTATTTCTTTAGATTTCCAATAAATGGTCAGGCCAAGGAACTTCCCATTGCCACATGGATACGCCTCTGGAAAGACGACCCGAGAACCTAACCGGATCTCTGCCAACACAAGGCTGGGTTACCCTTCAAACTGGGTAACTACTGACACGAATATGTCATTCCCCGATCGTAACCGATCTATATCCGAGGATCCTCGATTCCAACAACCACAAAGTAATAAATTTGCAGCAATAACATAGGTTAAGTATCTGGGCTCCATACCATGATACCACCTCTATCCCGAAGGAATGACATACACTAAAGGGATGCTACCCCCTAATAACCTTGCTGCTTCCTTCCTGTTTTGACCATTTTCGGGGTGTGAGGTCCGACGAAGTCTCGTCCACAAAGCTACGCTTTATACAAAAGCTGTGCTTTGATCATCAAATTCTCAACAGCATTTCGTATGCCACATTACCAATTTGGAAATGTATCACTAGTAACCATCAACTACATAACCTCTGAGCTCGTACGTCTCAGAGAAGGGTGTTAAGCTAAGAGAATAAATTCTCCGCCACCAACAGAAATTTATTTGATAGAAACCAGCTTTACATCACAAATTGTAACGTTAGACACACATCCATACAAGTCCGTTCCGGGATCGAACGGAACCGAAGGCACTTCCAAAGAAGCCCTTGCAATCCAGATATTCACTAATCACATCCGGATATCCCGTCACTAAGGGTGATAAAACCTCTATATCGAAGATCAGCCGATGCAGAGTCATTCGACGGTAATCCTTCCGTTTTCAAAAATATCCGGTCTTCAACACCGGTCTTCAAATGAAATCCATAACGACGTATCACATATTCGGAATGGGTTATACGACCCAAACGTCCTTTCCCGGCTAACCCGAATAGTGAGCGCTTATTTTGAAAATAAGTGTGGCATTCAAATTCAAGCAAATCACAACAAATACCCATTCAAAGGTAAATATTGATAGTCGGTTATTTAACTATCAATAGGTATGCACAACATCACCAGATTCCAAATAATTTTCCAAATTATTTATTTTTCAAATATCTTTACAAGATATATATTTTCCACACTTCAACATTTGAAAACAAATTTCAAATCACTTTTCACCTTTACAACTTTTGAAAACAAATTTAAAATCGTTTTCCTACACAAGATATATTCACAAATCTTTATTCATTTTCATTTCAAAATGGTTCATTTAAACCAATTAAATAAATCCTTACCGACTGACTTTCTATTTATGTTCCAAATCCGTAAATTTATTTCCATACTTCAAAAATAAATCAACATTTATTTTTAAACAAATTTCCCTTCCTTTTATAAATTCCATAGTGAATTTACAATTCCAAAATATCAATGAATATACGATTTCTAAATCGATTTCTAATATTCATTTTCAATTTATCTTTAAAAGATAAAATCTCAAAATATTCACTTCATATTGGAAAATATTTCCATACTTATTTCATAATAAGTGATTCAC
Source organism: Allium cepa (assembly GCA_030765085.1). Classification (NCBI taxonomy): domain Eukaryota; kingdom Viridiplantae; phylum Streptophyta; class Magnoliopsida; order Asparagales; family Amaryllidaceae; genus Allium; species Allium cepa. The sequence goes on along the minus strand of CM060941.1, from coordinate 290,300,853 downwards.
AAATCCATTTATTTTCAACACTTGGAAAATATTCAATATACTTAAATCCAAATTAAGTATATATTTCATTCTTTAAAGAAAACGTGCGCTTAAACACATTTATTTGAGTCAAAACAAATGTTACGTAAAACATCGTTACGACGACCCAAAATCACTAGTATAGGGATTCGAAATTTTAGATAGATATATAAATCACAATACTATATAAAACATTTCCTTTCGGAAATCATTTACTATAACAATAGTGTTATAGTCCACTATTTCCTTCTATTTCTCGAAAACATCTATTTCAACAATGAATGTTGAAATCTATGGTTCCAACACTTAATACATTTTAAAACAACTTCAAATCGTTTTAATTCCATTTAAAAGATCACTCCCTGAACATTCCTTTAATATATTATTCACTTCAAAATCGTGAATATAAATCATTAACCAAATTCAACACTTTTACATATTCAATTTAAAAATTATCCACTGTCCCAAAATCGTGAATATACTCCTTTAATAAGTTATAAAAATTTACTTATCAAATTCAATCAATATTGAATTTATAAATCAATGTTTATAAATTTACATTTATATATTGTAAAAACTCCAAGTTATAAAATCACTTTATTCACAAATTTTATCCATATCCCATTTACACGCCAAAATCCATATCATAAGTAAATTTAACTATAAATCTTTTATTTTACAAAATCTATTTATTTTATAACTTCTCAATTTATAAATCTATAAATTTCATTACTTACTAATCCATCCATTTACTATTTCATTTTAACACAAGAAAAAACTCGTTTTATAATTATATTATTTTTAATTTATAAATATCAATTTTATAAATCTTTTATATAAATCGTTTATAATAATCCAAAAATCTCAATTTAAACTATTTTATAAATTAATCGGCTATTTATTTCCAAAATCACATTTCGGTTATATTTCACAAAAATCATAACTTTCATAACATAAAAATTATAACGTTTATTTATTTAAACAATTCTAAATTCAATAAACATATATTTTCAAAAATCACTTTTAAATTAGAAATCGTTCCTTTAACATTTTTAAAACTTCAAAATAGGCCGATGATGCAACAACAACAAATAATCAATCACGGCATCCAAACATCATATATCATCACATGATAATCAACCAATATCACAATATCTGTAATCAAATAAATACCGGTGAGGAATCCAGTTGGATCCCTCCAACCTATTTCCCTGCATCCACAGTTGTTAGTACAATACCAATTCCGTTCCAATACGGAATATCGCGGTATATGAGTTTCATAAAATATTATCCGCTATTATGTGGCACAATAGGGTCGCATCCGCTATATAATGCGGGAAATCAACTCCAAGTACATATATAATACCAATTCCAATCAAGATGGAATTATCGCGGTATATGTTTTTAATAAATAACATCCGCTTAATATATGGCGTATAATGTCTATTTTAACAATCAATAGATACAAATCATCATTCAAACATACATTCAAGCAATTTTAAATCTAACTATTTAAAATTTAAATCGAAACTGATTCGATTGAGTGAGAAGTTCTCACCTTGGTTTCAATGACAGTTTCAGCGTTTTATTTCGAATAAAATTAAACGTGCGTTTAATTTTACCTAAAATTTTCACTAGCTCCAATCGATTCCAATCCAGCTCCATTGCGTAGTATTCGTCAATACGAACCCATCGCAATTTGTTTAGTCTAAAACGGACCTCGCATCAACAAGCTATGATAGTTTAAAGATTATACAAATTTTAAATAAATTGTTTTTACAAATTTCTTTTAATTTTTTAAAACCTAAAACAATCCAGGCCGTTGATTACACTTCAACAACATCAGGCCGTCCCCCCATCCTTCTTCCCCACCGCGTTATTACGCGTTCAACACCCATTCGGCCACCACTGATTATCCAATTTTTTCGACCACCACGTTCATTTCTACAATGATCAGCAAACACCACATTGAAGCCCTCCTCATCACGCACCACCGCCTGGAACGCGGCTAGGCTCGGTCGAGCATCCTACTCGAAAAACGTGACCGAACACCTCTCCTTCCATCACCATTTTCTGGCCATCCAACCCTCGAAACGCCATCAAGTCCGTATGGATCTAAAGCTCTCACTTAGATCTACAACTTTCGTGTTGAAGATTTCTCGAATTAATTGATGGATTAGAAGAAATTAAGGAGAGAAGAATTGAACAATTTAGGCCATTAACATTATACTGGCGGCTATAACTAGGGTTTTGGGTTGTGTTGTAATTTGTGACAAAGGAGGCCCTTTTATAGAAAATTTGCAAACACTATTCACCCTAAAATTTTCCGAACTCCAAACGAAGCGTGCCGGCTGGCGTTTCTAGGGTTTACCTCACGTTCCGAACATAATGGAACGTGTTTCGGAGGCTAATTCGATCATATGTGCGAGTTACGGAAATAAATGATCAAATTCAAATTAAATCGATTAAACTAATTTTCATGCGTTTTGGCTTGCCTCGGACAAACCGTAAATCTGATTGACACGAAATTTGAAATCTTACAATAATATAACATTACGGATCCGATGAAACTGGTTTCGTCGATATCCGAGACTGTTTGAAAAATGGCTATTTTAACTCGTCAATTAAATATTAAATTATTTAATTTCCACAAATTAACTTTTAATTCAATTTTAAAAGTTCTATAACATCATTCTAACTCCAATATGATTGAATAAAATTTTACAAATCAATTTCAATCACATTAAACCCAATTTCCAATTATTTCTGTAATTTGAAATATTAAATTATCGATTTAATTATCCAATTAAATCTAGATATTCAAAATAAATTTTATTCGACTGTTTAAATTCACTTGTTAATATTTAGAATCAATTAAATATACGAATTTTAATTAACAGAAATTCTGGTTCGTTACAAATTTCCCCCCTTAAAAGAATTTCGTCCTCGAAATTACCAAGTAAGAAAAAGTTACAGAATCCATTAACTTTCCAAAACAAACCATTCAAATTGGATTTTTCAAATCTCTTAAGTGTTTAACTTTCCCAAAATTCATAGTTAAACTTCTTACAATATCTTTACTAAGTTCCCAAATCCAACTTAGTTTTCCAAAATTTCCCAATTTTCTCAAAAATATTCTAACGCCTTAAGTTTTCGGAAAAAATTCGTCATAGCCTCCTTTGCGCGGCTAGATCTGAAAAAAAAAATGACAGTGTATATATCACAAATATACATCTCATCAAGTGATGAGGCATCCCGCTGGGAAAAAATTGTAGAAGTACGGTATGTAATCCGAGATATGTACCTTATATATTATTAGCGAGCATATACGGCTAATATAGCGCGAAAGCGAGCTCCAAATGCGAAGCAAGCGCAATCCGCACCTACTAAACACTCAACAAACAATGAGAAACATGTATATATGAAAGTAATATCAATATACAACATATATCAACATAACAACTACATATGCCAACGTAGCAATGCATTCAATCAACAAATGCAGCCATCAAACAACTATCCAACCAATAAACATCCAACAAATCCATAACCAAATCAATATAAATTCACTTCTCATTAATATTCAATGAATTGGTTTTCCAATTTAAATCACATTTGATTCATTAACATTGGACGTTTTTAATAACATTCATTTATTCATATTCAATTAGTTTACATTCACTAATTTACATTCTATTTGGTTTAACACTTTTTTAATTCCAATTGGTTGATATTAAATTGACTTCCGTTCAATTTATTCAATTTCTCAACTTCATTAGCTTATAATGAATTAACATTTACATTCATTATTCCATATCAATTTATTTTACATTCAATTGATTAACATTCAATTCATTAGTTCAATTCAATTGCTATTTTATTTAACCAATAAGATTGAATTTCATTTATATAACTCAATTCACATTCATCACTTCACTTTATTAATTTACTTCGATACCAAAATCAACTTCATTCAAAATTACTTAAGTTATATTCCATTTCAAACATCATTTGTATAACTTAACTTAAATTCCCACTTGTAATCCAATTCAGATTCCAATTCTAAAGTAAATTCCATTTACTTTTACCAAAGTCAAATTTATTATCTCATATTATAAGTTCAAAACTCTTTTCACTTATATTCAATTCAGATTTCACTTCTATTTAACTTTTTACCAAAGCCAAATTTTCATCACTTATTCAAATTCAAATTTATTTTGCTTAACAAATTGTTTAACCATTTTAATAATTGGTTTCACTTACATTTTCTCATTTTATAAGTTATACAACTTATATTCAACAGTTACCACTTGGATTTTATTGATTTACTTATACTTACTTTAATTTAACTCCATCCTTTAAGTTAAATTTATTCTATTAAAATTCAAATTGTATAAGTTATCAACTCATTTATCATTCCCATAAATATTTTAAATAGGATTCCATAGTCTTTCCAACCTTTCAAAACCATTTTTGAAATCAATTCAAATTATCTTCTGAATTTCCAAAACCAAATCCAAATTTTCCAAACAACTTTCATTTAAAATAATCTGGCAGCAATTCCTCTTTTGGAAACCCGAAAATGAACACCGATGATGTCGCGATCATCATCGGAATTATTTTCCAGCGACCGAAAAGAGTTTAGAGCTTTAATTTCTCCAAAACAATTTTCCAAAATATCAAATCCTTTCAAACACTTCTCTGGAACTTTATTTTCAGATTATAAATCACATTTATAAATCTTTTTCTTATATAATTTCACTTATTATATATAAGATTATTCCACAATTGTAAATCATTTTAATTATAATTCCATACTTATAATCCATTTGTTTATACAATTATTTTTTAAAAATTATTGTTTTTATTCAACAATCAAACAATCAATTCATATACACTTTAATAATTCCGAAAAATTATTTCCTTTATATACAAAATATAATTGAGGTAAAATTATTTCATTTACCCAATTTAAAATGATACTATGTTGGTTTGTCTCGTTTAAGAGTTTAGAAACCCTTATCGATAATATGGCATCCCATCTACCGACCAGAATTCACAAACAGCTCAACGGATAAGCAAACACAATATAAAATATTTTTATATTCACTAACAAATACGCGCTCATAGCTATTATTGCACTCACACTCATTCTAGAGTACTACTGACTCTATCTCTAATGAGTAATACCCAACAGAGCTAAGGTTGTCGCTTAACCATAAGCTCTGATACTAAATGTAAGGAGTGTGATTTTTCGACGCTCGAAAACCGACATCAATACGTCCACTATATCAACTGCCGAGCGAATGCCGGAAAACCGCACCGTTATGGTTAAAGAAGAAGGGAAAGGTAGAAGAAGAGAGAAAAAAGAAGAAGAAACAGAAAACAATATCAGAATCTCACAATCGCAGCGGAACAACATATAATAGATAAATGAATAATCTTTAAACAAAGAACTATATCAGTTATTACATTACATCATATTACATTACATCACATCATTAGAGTGTACAACAACGAACAGCGGAAAAGAAATACTATATACTAGCTGATACGCCATGCCATCCAGCTTGCCTCCAACAACTCCTGAATTCCAGAATATCCTGATATACGATAAGGCTTCCCGCACACACACACACAATGAACTCCAGGTCAGTCATGGGACTGGTGTGAGAACTTAAAACAGTTTATCTTTAAAAACAACAAAGAAATATTTTTAAATTTGATTCGCAATGCTTTTTAGAACATGAGTCTACCATAAGGCCTCCCGCACACACACACAATGCAAACGCAGAATCGGAGGAGATTTCTCCTTATGATAGTCAAAGTTGCTTGATACACATTAAAAAGAAACATTTGATATTATTAATAGTGCATAGTGTAGAAAACATTACGAAAGTAATGATATAAATCTTAGCCAGTATAGGCATTTCACACTTATGCCTACTATAGCTACCATCCAAACAATGGGGCGCCACCATAAGTGGATGATAGGTTCTACAACTAAAACCGTACAAGATCGTATTGTTTCTTTGGATTTCCAACAAATGGTCAGGACAAGGAACTTCCCATTGCCACATGGGTACGCCTCTGGAAAGACGACTCGAGAACCTAACCGGATCTCTGCCAACACAAGGCCGGGTTACCCTTCAGACTAGGTAACTACTGACACGAATATGTCATTCCCCGATCGTAACCGATGTATATCCGAGGATCCTCAATTCCAACAACCACAAAGTAATAAATTTGCAGCAACAACATAGGTTAAGTATCTAAGCTCCATACCATGATACCACCTCTATCCAGAAGGAATGACATACACTAAAGGGGCGCTACCCCCTAATAACCTTGCTGCATCCTTCCTGTTTTGACCATTTCCGGGGTGTGAGGTCGGACGAAGTCTCGTCCACAAAGCTACGCTTTATACAAAAGCTGTGCTTTGATCATCAAATGCTCAACAACACTTCGTATGCCACATTACCAATTTGGGAATGTATCACTAGTAACCATCAACTACATAACCTCTGAGCTCGTACGTCTCAGAGAAGGGTGTTAAGCTAAGAGAATAAATTCTCCGCCACCAACAGAAATATATTTGATAGAAACCTGCTTTACATCTCAAATTGTAACATCAGACACACATCCATACAAGTCCGTTCTGAGATCGAACGGAACCTCCAAAGAAGCCCTTGCAATCCAGATATTCACTAATCACGTCCGGACTTCCCGTCACTAAGGGTGATAAAACCTCTATATCGGAGATCAACCGATGAAGAGTCATTCGACGGTATTCCTTCCGTTTTCAAAAATATCCGGTCTTCAACACCGGTCTTCAAATGAAATCCATAACGACGTATCACATATTCGGAATGGGTTATACGACCCAAAGGTCCTTTCCTGGCTAACTCGAATAGTGAGCGCTTATTTTGAAAATAAGTGTGGCATTCAAATTCAAGCAAATCACAACAAATACCCATTCAAAGGTAAATATTGATAATCCGTTATTTAATTATCAATAGGTATGCATAACATCACCAGATTCTAAATAATTTTCCAAATTATTTATTTTCCAAAATATCTTTATAAGATATATATTTTCCACACTTCAACATTTGAAAACAAATTTCAAATCACTTTTCACCTTTACAACTTTTTAAAACAAATTTCAAATCATTTCCCTACGCGGGATATATTCACAAATCTTTATTCATTTTCATTTCAAAATGGTTCATTTAAACCAATTAAATAAATCTTTACCGATTTACTTTATATTTACGTTCCAAATCCGTAAATTTATTTCCACACTTCAAAAATAAATCAAAGTTTATTTTTAAACAAATTTCCCTTCCTTTTATGAATTCCATAGTGAATTTACAATTCCAAAATATCTATGAATATACGATTTCCAAATCGATTTTTAATATTCATTTTCAATTTATCTTTAAAAGATAAAATCTCAAAATATTCACTTCATATTGGAAAACATTTCCATACTTATTTAATAATAAGTGATTCACAAATCCATTTATTTTCAACACTTGGAAAATATTCAATATACTTAAATCGAAATTAAGTATATATTTCATTCTTTAAAGAAAATATGCGCCTAAACACATTTATTTGAGTCAAAACGAATGTTGCGTAAAACATCGTTACGACGACCCAAAATCACTAGTATAGGGATTCGAAATTTTAGATAGATATATAAATCCCAATACTATATAAAACATTTCCTTTCGGAAATCATTTTCTATAACAACAGTTTTATAGTCCACTATTTCCTTCTATTTCTCGAAAACATCTATTTCAACAATGAATGTTGAAATCTATGGTTCCAACACTTAATACATTTTAAAACAACTTCAAATCGTTTTAATTCCATTTAAAAGATCACTCCCTAAACATTCCTTTAATATATTATTGATTGTTCAAAATCGTGAATATAAATCATTAACCAAATTCAACACTTTTACATATTCAATTTAAAAATTATCCACTGTCCCAAAATCGCGAATACACTCCTTTAATAAGTTATAAAAATTTACTTATCAAATTCAATCAATCTTGAATTTATAAATCAATGTTTATAAATTCACATTTATATATTATAAAAACTTCAAGTTATAAAATCACTTTATTCACAAATTTTATCCATATCCCATTTACACGCCAAAATCCATATCATAAGTAAATTTAGCTATAAATCTTTTATTTTACAAAATCTATTTATTTGATAACTTCTCAATTTATAAATCTATAAATTTCATTACTTACTAATCCATCCATTTAATATTTCATTTTAACACAAAAAAAACTCGTTTTATAATTCTATTATTTTTAATTTATAAATATCAATTTTATAAATCTTTTATATAAATCGTTTATAATAATCTAAAAATCTCAATTTAAACTATTTTATAAATTAATCGACTATTTATTTCAAAAATCACATTTTGGTTATATTTCACAAAAATCATAATTTTCATAACATAAAAATTATAACGTTTATTTATTTAAACAATTCAAAATTCAATAAACATATATTTTCAAAAATCACTTTTAAATTAGAAATCATTCCTTTAACATTTTTAAAACTTCAAAATAGGCCCAATGATGCAACAACACCAAATAATCAATCACGGCATCCAAACATCATATATCATCACATGATAATCAACCAATATCACAATATCTGTAATCAAATAAATACTGGTGAGGAATCCAGTTGGATCCCTTCAACCTGTTTCCCTGCATCCATAGATGTTAGCACAATACCAATTCCGTTCCAATACGGAATACCGCGGTATATGGGATTCATAAAATATTATCCGCTATTATGCGGCGCAATAGGGTCTCATCCGCTATATATTGCGGAAAATCAACTCCAAGTACATATATAATACCAATTCCAATCAAGATGGAATTATCGCGGTATATGTTTTTAATAAATAACATCCGCTTAATATACGGCGTATAATGTCTATTTTAACGATCAATAGATGGAAATCATCATTCAAACATACATTCAAGCAATTTTAAATCTAACTATTTAAAATTTAAATCAAAACTGATTAGATTGAGTGAGAAGTTCTCACCTTGGTTTCAATGACAGTTTCAGCGTTTTATTTCGAATAAAATTAAACGTGCGTTTAATTTTACCCAAAATTTTCACTAGCTCCAATCGATTCCAATCCAGGTCCATTGCGTAGCATTCATCAATACGAACCCGTCGCAATTTGTTTCGTCCAAAATGGACCTCACATCAACAAGTTATGATAGTTTAAAGATTATACAAATTTTAAATAAAATAAATTTACAAATTTCTTTTAATTTTTTTTAAACCTAAAACAATCCAGGCTGTTGATTACACTTCACCAACATCAGGCCATCCCCCCATCCTTCTTCCCCATCGCGTTATTACGCGTTCAACAGCCATTCGACCGCCGCTGATTATCCAATTTTTCCGACCACCACGTTCATTTCTACAATGATCATCAGACACCACTTTGAAGCCCTCCTCATCACGCACCACTGCCTGGAACGCGGCTAGGCTCGGTCGAGCATCCTACTCGAAAAATGTGACCAAACGCCTCTCCTTCCATCACCATTTTCTGGCCATCCAAAACTCGAAACGCCATCAAGTCCGTATGGATCTAAAGCTCTCACTTAGATCTACAACTTTCGTGTTGAAGATTTCTTGAATTAATTGATGGATTAGAAGAAATTAAGGAGAGAAGAATTGAACAATTTCGGCCATTAACATTATACTGGCGGCTATAACTAGCGTTTTGGGTTGTGTTGTAATTTGTGACAAAGGAGGGCCTTTTATAGAAAATTTACAAACACTATTCACTCCAAAATTTTCCAAACTCTAAACGAAGCATGCCGGCTGGCGTTTGTAGGTTTTACCCTGCGTTCCGAACACAATGGTACGTGTTTCGGAGGCTAATTCGATCATATGTGTGAGTTACGGAAATAAACGATCAAATTAAAATTAAATCGATTAAACTAATTTCCATGCGTTTTGGCTTGCCTCGGACAAACCGTAAATCCGATTGACACGAAATTTGAAATCTTACAATAATATAACATTACGGATCCGATGAAACTGGTTTCGTCGAAATTCGAGACTGTTTGAAAAATGGCTATTTTAACTCGTCAATTAAATATTAAAATATTCAATTTCCACAAATTAACTTTTAATTCAATTTTAAAAGTTCTATAACATCATTATAACTCCAATATGATTGAATAAAATTTTACAAATCAATTTCAATCACATTAAACCCAATTTCCAATTATTTCTATAATTTGAAATATTAAATTATCGATTTAATTATCCAATTAAATCTAGATATTCAAAATAAATTTTATTCGACTGTTTAAATTCACTTGTTAATATTTAAAATCAATTAAATATACGAATTTTAATTAACAGAAATTCTGGGTCGTTATAGTGAATACCTAGGCTTTGGAGAGATTCTTTCTTGAGAGAGCGTACTTGTATATATATATGTGTGTGTGTGTATATATATATATACCTACCTATTATTGGGTTACCTGTTCGGGCTGTCCAATATAATTCTAGAGGAAGGAGAGGTAGTGGTGTGTGTAACACGACCACCAATGGAAGAAGTCCGAGTGTTGAGGTTGGAAGTGTATCTATCGAGGCTGTAGACCCAATACCGTCTCGAGTAAGCTTTGCAGTATAGTGTATGGATTTCACCAATCTCTGAAGGAAACCTTTTCAAGGTTCGGAGTCCATCTTTGGAGTGTAAGCTTGGTTGCGCTCGTGCGAGCGGATTTTTTAGAAAGTGGATCAGTCAGAGTGCTGAAGCAAGTAATGGTATCTTGGCATCCTTAGGAAGGAGTCTTGTCTGTATTGGAGTTTGGGACTCAGTTCAGTAAGGTTTTTGTGCTTAGTTTAAAGCCGATTTTCTTGAGAGATATCTGCCATCTTGAAGGATCTTTTGTGGAGTTGGCTGATATAGCTTTGTGATTCGATGAGCTTTTGGATAAGGAAGTCTTTGGCAGCAATAGCAGCTCGGAGGTGTTGAGTGAGCTATCAGAAAGGTTTCTATGCATAGCAGTATCCTAGAAGTGGAGTCCGAAAGCAGTAGAGTGGCCTATTTCTTTGTTGGTTTAGGAGTCTTTGTGATTTTTCTTTCTGTAGGCCGGGCAGATGGTGAAGGCTTTCCCATTTCTTCTAGAAGCTCAGCTAGGTATGATGTTGTGGTTTAAGCAGGCCATCAATTACTTCTTTTGGTTTAGAAGGCTTAAGCTGTTCAGATTTGTGAAGAGAGAACAGTTTCTATAGAGTCTAAACTGGGTGGAATCGCAAAAGTGACTTGTAATGGTTCGGAAGTTCTCTTAGTAATCTTTGTTTGGATTGAGGCATCTCTAGAGGATGTGGAGATATTGATGTGATTTGAGATTTTCAGGTTATCTTCGATGAAGTCAAGATTTGCATCCGCATCAGGAGATTGAGTTCTGTATTGACTTGCTTCTTGGGGCTCTATCGATGTTCAGCCTAGCAAGAGGGAGGTTTTTGTGAAGCAGTCAGAATTGATTGGATTTAGTTTTCTGTTTGGATTTTTGTTGTGGTGTTTGCGACTGAATGGGATGGGTCATTATGATTTTATGGAATTTGATGGACATGTTTCAGGGATGAGTTGATCAAGTCTATGCTTGTGTTCATCAACAACATTCTCATTTTCTTCAGATCGGAGTTGTGTAGTGGAAGCAAGGTAGCAGCTATTCCAGAATAGAAGCAACCTCGGATTTCTCGAAAGTTTGTGTTTGTCTTAGATCAGAGGAGTTCTTCAGGAAGTTCATTCGAAATCTGAAGGCTTGGTTGTCTAGTGCATCTGTTATGTTGTTTTCTCGAATGGGAGTAGTATGTTTGAAGCCTTCTGATATTTGTATAGTAGAGTTTGTGTGGTAGATTTTGATGGATCTTGGAAGAACCATCTTGTTGAGTATGATTCGGAGGTCATCTATTTCTTGCTTTAGACTTGGTCCGAGAGGCATCTGTGAAGTTTGGGTTGATCAAGAAGGTTGAAGGCAGTCCAGGATCGACATGAGAGTTTTGTGGAGAAGAGACAAGGGAATTCAGAATTCGAAGTTGGAGATTTAATTATGGGTAAGTTTTCTCCAATCGTAAGAGCGATAAGATTGTGTAAGTATGGAAGCTAGCTTAGAATTGTATTGGATCTTTCTGTATTCTCTTTTAAGGTTAAGTGTTTGGTCTACAGGATTGAATTGCTAGTTTGGATAATTGGGATTCGTAATATATTTCACGTATCTCTGAGGGAGTACGTGAAAGATCCATCACTGGTGTTAGAACCAACAGTTCTAGAGAGATTTGGGAGTTGGACAGGACTTGTCTGTGGTTTGATATCCTGTTTAGATTTGTAGATCTAGATATAGGAGCTCCTGATCTGAGTAGTGTAGCTAGTTTAGATTCAGTAGAGCGAGTATCCTGGTGTTTGTATCTAGGAAACTATAGGAAGTTCTATCCAGAATTTTGTATGGATAGTTAGATTTGTTTGTTTGAATTGATTGCTATAGTTGCTAGTATTTGATTGGTAGCATATGATTGCTTTTTAAAATTAAAATCTGTGTGGGATTATTAAATTATCTTTGTTTTTAAATTTCGAGGATGAAATTCTTTAAAGGAGGAGGAATGTGATGTCCCGGAATTTTGAGCAATATTTGTTTAATATTTTCCATCAATAATTATTTTAAAATGTGAAATATTGATTTAATAATCTAATTATCATTTCAAAAACTAATAATTAATTTAATTTGACAAATGCTATCTTTTCAAAATATATAATGATAATAATTTAATTTGGAATTTTATTCTTTTTAAAATTAATAATATATTTAATTGATAAAATTTATCTTTCTGAGCTAATTAAAAACATATTCTACTTATAATGTATATATGAGTGTATACATTTTAAATAGGGAGTTTGACTTTAATTTAAATTTAAATTTAATTAAAGATGTTTTCAAATTTATATTATATATATATGTGTGTGTGTGTATTGTGTATTGGAAGATATGATTGGATTTAATGTAGAAACTTTTCAAAAGCTTATTCAAAAGTCTATCTTATATTTTCAAAAGTACTTAAAGTAAATATTTATTTTGTTTAAAAATATAATAGTTTAAAATAGTATATTATATAATAAAAGTTTAATTTGTTTTCTTTAAAAATTGGCTTATGGAATAAATTTAGTTCATATATATTAAAGGAAAATCTTTTAGTTTGAAACTTTAAAATAAGGTTTAATTTAATATCTTTTCTTTTTAATTTTCTTTCTTTTAAAACTTAGCTTGGAATTTTTTTTTCAAATATACAAATAAACATTTAAGAATATACTTAATAGAGGAAATTTATATATGTAAACATTTAAAGGCTATTTCAAATAAACATGAGAACATGTTAACATAAATAAGAAATTGATTTAAATGAAATTTTAAACATTTGTCAAGATAAGAGATTAATTTAATAATGAAATTTAACACTTGTAAAATATAAATTAAAATTCAAATAAGGTGTTTAACACAAAACCTCTTGTTTCTTGCATTTGTTAAGCATTTAAACCATGCAAATTACACTTGGAATCATTCTAATAACTTAAGAAACAAGTGGCAATGTTTTAATTTATTTTTGAAAACATTTTAAAATAAAAGTAATAAGAAAAACTTGGCAAATCATTTTTAGTTCAAACCTTCTTCTCTTCTAAAAAAACACAACTGAAAATTAGATTTTAAAGAAAAATGAAGAGTCAACATCAAATACAAACCAAAATTCAAAGCAACATCTCTACAAGAATTCGACAAAAAATCTGTAAAACTGAAGCCATGCAAAAATGAAGCACATCAGCAAATCTGAAGTTTAAAAACCTGTAAAGCAAGTCTGCATTCAAAAATTTCAAAGCTGTAGCAAGTTTCAACTTCAATACAACCTGTAATCAAAGTGATCTTCAAATGCAAACTACCAGTTCAAAATTCAGTAACCTGAATTCTGCAACAAAATCAAACAAAAACAAAACTTGAAGTAATCAAATCTGGATGCAAACATCAAACTCCAAATTCAATACCAAAGGAAAACTATTCCAGGGAAGAACAATACTCTCTGCTTTGATGTTTGGTGAGTAAACTTTTTAAAAAAAAACAGTTTTAAGGTTTTGCATGTGATAATCTTGTGTGATAGGGCTATGATATGGTTTGCATGCTTTATTTTATCTGAATTTATGTATGAAAGTGCCTGATACATGTGTGAGTATTTGTATATGTGCGTATCTGTGCTCTGTTATTAACTACAGACTCAATCATCATCATCAAAACTGTAACGACCGTGATTTTTGAATTACTGTCGTAATAGATATTTTAAAAATCTATAACGACCGTGATTTTTGAATTACTGTCGTAATAAATATTTTAACTAGAAATTTTAAAAATAAAAATTCGAAAAAAGAATGATGATGCAAATCCATTTCTAAGTCAGTTGCATTTTTCCTTTGCGCGTGAGAATGAAAGGTCCATTGTATAAAACAATTGTTTGAACACTTTCTTTGCTGTGCTGTCACATTCTTTTTATGCAAGTGTGAACACTTTGCATTTGCCATCATTCCTTTGTGCAGTATGTCCTTTCTTGCACCCGAAGCACGTTCTCTCTTTAATGCATTTGTACAAAATGAAGCCCAACACACATTATTTCATTGACTTATACACCAATTTGAAAAGAAAAGTAGCTGCCTCATTCTTTTTGCTCATTCTTCTTCCAGTGACTTCAATTCTTCCGTTCCATTTAGTTCCTGTTGCTCGGCAAAGCTTTAATCGTGTTTTAAGTATTTTTGCTTTCTGTTGGATCTAGGTGCTAACTGATTTTTGAAGCGAATTAAAGGTGAGTTTCAAACTCACGTTTCTAATTTATCCTTTGTTATAATATGTGTCCAGATTTTAAATTCTTCTAGTATGCGTGCATTCAGAAATTTTGCCTCAACCCATTTCATTTTCTGCATTTCCAAATTTCTCGTGTACCTGTGAAAGTAGAGTCCAGGTCTGGCATGTGTACATAAGGGAGTCCCTTTCATTTTAGTGCTAGTACGTGCTCCTGTTTCACTGCATGTTACTTCATCAAACTCACACACATTTGTGTGTCAAATGTGTCCATGTGCAAAAGAAAAAAAAATTGTCCTCCAACTTAAGTACGTGTTGAAACTTTATGCGTGTAAATATTTTAGCATATAGTTGTCTAAGTGTGTGCAGATATAGTACGGCAGAGGTAACTTAGTTGAGTATTTCATTTTTTGCACGAAAACTATAGTGATCGAAAATGTGTATAGGTTGCGTGTGAATACATGTTGCATGAAAAGACTATCAAAATTTATTTGCGTGCTATATGTGTCCAGATATTTGTTGTGAGCTTGTAATTCGAGTTCCAGTAGATGTAATATTTATTCTATTAATAAGTTGCATTTCCATGTGCCATTTCCAGGGTACATTTGCAATGCATTAAATTTCAAGGCACGAATGGAATTCATTTGCATGCATTAAAGTTTAAGGCATGCATTTTCAGGGTCATTGCATATATATGCGTGTAAAGTGTAAGCCAGGCCTTGCATTTTGTGTTTAGGTGTAAGTTGTATTACACGAAAAATTTAAAGCCCAGACCCTACATATAAAATTGCGTGTCATATTGCATACAAAGTCCATGCATATATGTTTTAAATTGTGTGCAAGCATAGTATATAGTAGCGTCCAGGTGTGTGAAATATTAGCATGACTATATAATTATTTGGTACGCATGCATGAAGCTTTGCCCAGGCATTAGAATTGATAGTTCGTGAACCAGGCCATTTTATATTTTATAAGTGAGGGCAAAAATGCATTGTATACATCTCTTTCATGTAAGTGCATGTATCATTGTAGTGTGTATGTACGTTGTGCATGTGTATTTGCCTAGGTCAGTTTTTTTTTTATTTCTTCATTTGACTATATAAGTTGCCAGGTAGCTTCATTTCATATTTTATTTATGTGTAATTGCATGCGTATATATAGATTTTGTCCAGGAGTGTTTTAGTTCAATTAATGCGTGTATTTGGGAAGTTGGAATTATAAAAAAATTATGTCTAGGTCTATTTTATTGTTTGGACACTTTATTTATAATTACCTTAGTACTTGCAATTTTATAGTGCATGCACCAAAGATAAGTGCGCCCAGGTCAATTTGCATTTTTTTACTTATTTGTACGTATGGCATAAAAAAATCATATAAGGGTGCACCAATTAATTTGAAAAAGCATGTTGTAGTAATAACCTGTTAGCGTACTTTGTGTATATTTGTTACGTGCATGGGTATTGTGACATTGCGCGTGCAAATTGAGTTACACTAAACTCAAGTCCTTGCAGTGCTAAATTCGTTGAATATTAGTAGTGCAGTCTACTGATTTATTTACGTTGAACCGGTGTTTGGTTTTATGACGTATTTTTAGTACCGTTATTTTTATAACGGATTTCTACGCCGGTATTATATTTTTGAAGCGTATTGTTTTGGTGATATTTTTTTTACGAATAAAAATTACTGTTGAATTGACTTCAGTAACTGTCAATTTTAAGTGAATTTTTAAGCGGTTACCCCGCAACGCTGATTTGGTATCTGTTTTTACAGTGTTTTGTAAAGTGCAATTTCCTCGTCGAAATTGCTATAGTTGTTGCTGTTTTAATCACGTGTTTTAAAAATCGTTTTAAAATAAAATTATTTTCAAATTTTTTTTTACAGTTTGTGCTTTCAAAAGAACGAGGAAGCGATTTAAATGCTTCAGCAAAATTGTGGACCACGAACCCTTACTTTTACTGATTCGCTTAATTCCGGACTTGTCCGTTTGAGAACGTAAAATGTTATTTATATAAAATACACAATTTTTCACTTTCAAGGAAATGATGAAGAGATTTAAACGATTTAGCAAAGGTGCGGAGTATGGAACCACATTTTTACTGTTTCGGTTAATACCAGACTCGTTAACTGAAATATTTGCAGTTTGATGATTTTGTTGATTTTAGTTGGCTTTCGAGCCACTCTACTGGACCTTAGGGTCATATGATGGACCTTCAGGTCAATTACCAGTACTAGACCTTCGGGTCATATGTTGGACTTTCGGGTCATATGCTGGACCTTCGGGTCATTTGTTGTGCGCCAAAAAATTATAGTACTTGGTAGACTTCGGCCATATAATATGCACATGCGGCGTAGCTAAAACTCACCATCTGCTGGGATTGATCCGTCTTTTATGTTGATTTTCTAGTTATCTTATTTTGATTTCTAGATTCTGCGTATTGCTGTTTTGAATCCAATCGTGAATTTGGGAGTTGATTTTCATGATGTTTAATGGGATTCCTTCCTTTAAACTATGCTGATTACTATGTTGTATAGTCTCACCCGAAACTATAATTTTGTGTATAGTTTCACTCGAGATTATAACTTTGTGTATAGTCTCACCCGAGACTAAAATTTTGTGTATAGTCTCATCCGAGATTATAAATTTGCGTATTGTTGTTTTGAATTAAATTGGGAATTTAAAAGCTGATTTTGATGGGGCTTAAATTGCGATTTCTTTATTTGAACTATGTTGATTATCTATGTTGTATAATTTCATTTGAGATTATGATTATTTTCTTAAGTGTTGTTTATCATACACTTATTTCTAAAGTTTAAATTAGACTGATCCGTTTATTATTTTCTTTTAAATAATACTCGAGTCAGATCGAGTTATTTCAGGACAATCACTTTCTCTGATTCTGTTGCCGCTTCAGCTTTTGGGATTTCACATCATCTTTTATCTAGGCTTCGAGGTGTTACTTTTGGATTTTTGACTCTAGTCTTGTGTATGTTGATATCTATGTGTTTGTACATTTGGTTCATGTGAACTATCGATTGTTGTAGCATGTATCCAGACTTATCTTCCGCTATATATCTGATATTTATGTTCTAATGAGATTATACTATCTGTGTTGTTGTTATTATGAGTTGTTCTGAATTTTCTTTAGCCACCGTAGTTTTGTTTTAGATTTGGATTGAATTTATATCTTTGGGAGTAATTTACACAACTCCTATCGAGGTAATCAATACTCGTCTAAGGCATAACTTGCGGATGGTCGCTTCTAACAAGCCTTATTCTTCGCAATAGCAGACGTTATTCCTTATAATAACCTTTGTTATTGTGAGCATAGAGTTGGGGCGTCACAGCTTGGTATCAGAGCTGAGATTCAAAACAAATTATAATAAACACAGAACAGAAGCAAAAAGGAACATGCGTTACAATTATTCGAGGGTTTTATTCGTGCCTTTCTAATCTATTCCTTCATTGTTCTTAAACCTTTATCCTCTTTAACATATTGGAGTATGTCTAGGAATATATCTTATATTTCCGTAGTATTCCATTTGTTAAATTCCTTATCAATCTTGCTTGTAGTTTCCTTGAGTTAAAATAAGGAAAGTCCTTTGTTTCTGATTGTCCTACTGCTCTTAAGGGTTTCAAATCCGGGAAGCTTAATGTGCTAAAGCTTTTGGTAATTCTTCTCGGCCCAAAGGTATTACTCCTTCTGTTTTGGAAGGTTTTATATTATTTCATGGCCGTTCTGTTAGAGTTCTTTTCGATACAGGTGCATCACATTCATTCGTGTCGAAGGAGCTTATTGGTGTTATTCCTTTGGATGTTGTTATTCTTTGCGGCCCTTTGAGGATTGTGAATCCTATTGGTGGATCCACTACTCTTGGTTTGTTGTGTGTTGATGTTGAGATTATTCTTTGTGGTATTTTCCTTTCATGCGAATTTGCATGTTAAGGATCATCTTGGTTATGTTATGATTTTGGGTATGGATTGGCTCGTTCGTTATGAAGTTCAAATCTTATGTCCCAAAAGAACTTTATATCTCAAGCATCCAGATGCTATCGAGCAGTTATCTATTATATTTCAAAGCATAGACCAACCTTTGATTGCTATCATTTCTTCCTTTGAATCGGAGGCTGTTATAGATTAATATTCCTGTTGTTTGTGATTTTTCTGTTGTCTTTGAGCCTATTCCATGGTTGCCGCCGAATAGGGCAACTGATTTCCGTATTGATCTTATCTTTGGTGCTCATCCTGTCAGTCGTCCTCCCATGAGGATGTCTGCTAAGGAAAATGAGGAACTCAAATAGCAATTATCAGAACTGGAAGCCAAATGATTTATTCATTCTAGCTCTTCTCCCAACTCGATCTTGCTACCGGTTTTCATCAATTACGATTGGCGGAAGATAGCATCCCTCTTACTGCATTCATACTCGTTATGATTCTTATGAATGACTTATTATGTCATTCAGTTTACCCAGCTTATTTCGTCCATTTTATGAATCGAGTATTCTTCGAATATCTCGATGAATCCATTTGTGTATTTATTGATTTTGGATGAAAACGGCAATTTAAAATTTTGCAAATCTTTTTCATAAGATTTATTTACAAGTATAATTGGGGTTATGTTTATCATGTAGAAGATGATTTTATGATTGTATTGTCCATTGAGTGCTTTAAGAATTCTTGTCGATGCACTTAATCAACGTTATCGATAGGAATCTCCTAAACGCTTTGAGGAGACAATTTGACACAATAAATTGACCTATAAAAAATAAATTTTTTATAGGAAACGATTTCATAAAGATAATTGTAATTTTAGAAGTTTTAGCTTGTTAGGAAAGAAAATTATTTGAAAGAACTCTTTTCCGATACTCTTATCCTTGTGATTCTCAAAGGGAACCAAGACTTCATTATTTGTTCCAATACTAGCCGTATTGGTTTCGGTGCTGTTCTTATGTGAAAATAGAGTAGTTGCTTATGCTTCTAGACAACTAAAGCCTAACGAGATTTGTTATGCTACCCATGATCTAGAGTTAGTCGCCATAGTCTTTGCTCTAAAGTTTTGGCGACATTATTTATTGGGCGACCGTTTTGTTCTCTTCACTAATCATGAATCTATGAAATATCTCTTCATTCTGAAGGAACTTAATATGTGGCAACTGCGTTGGCTCGAATTTCTTGCTTCATATGTTTTCGATATTCAGTATACCCTTGGTAAGGGTAATCGAGTTGCTGATGCGCTCTGTCGCAAGCAACAAGTTGTTGTTTCCATGATGCTAGCAGAGTGGAATATTTTGGTAGCTTTATTTCTTTGTAATATTAGAAACCGTCCTTCAGTTTCTGATTCTCCCGTGTTTTATTTAGCATGGAAGCTCGTCCTAGTTTGTTGGATCGTGTTGCCGATGCCCGAAACAAGATCCAGATCTCTCTTATCTTATTCAGAGTTGTAAATCGGAATCCCGAAGTGATGATCTGGAGGATTTCGATATTGATATTTATGGTTGTATTCGGAAGAAGGGAAGGCTGATCGTGCTTAATGTTCCTAATCTTAGGAATGACATTCTTGAGGATTGTCATCATTCTAAGTATACTATTCATTCGGCTAGTAGTAAGATGTATGCTGATATGAAACGCTTATACTATTGGTAGGGTATGAAGCGTGATGTTGCAAGTGATGTGAGTCATTGCATGACTTGTCAACTTGTTAAAGCAGAACACCATCATCTTAGTGGTCTTTTGCAGCCTCTTGAGGTTCCATTATGGAAATGGGATCGAATTTCTATGGACTTCGTTGGTGGTCTACCTCGTTTAAGGTCGGGCCATACTAGTGTTTGGGTGATGGTCGATCGATTGACTAAATCAGCCCATTTTAATTCCTATCAAGTCCAATCGGACTGCTTCTTGACTTTGGAGATAGTTGAGAAGGCAACTTATCTCTTGTTGAGTTCTCTTATAACAACAGTTTTCAATCAAGTATCGGTATGGCTCCTTTCGAAGCCCTTTACGGAAGGCCGTGTCGATCACCATCTTGTTGGTTGGAATCGGGGGAAAAGTTAGTTCTTGGCCCCGATTATATTCGTGAATCTTCTGAGAGGATTGATATTATTAGACAGAGAATGAAGGAGGCTCAGAATAGGCAGAAATCTTATGCCGATCAACGTAGGAAGCCATTGGAATTTTCTATTGGCGATCTCGTATTCATTCGTGTTTCTCCGATGAATGGTGTGGTGCGTTTTAGTAGCTCTGGGAAATTGGCTCATTATTATATTGGACCATTTCCTATTACGGAACGCATTGGCCCAGTTGCTTATCGTGCATCGCTACCTATTCAGTTTTCGAGAATTCATGACGTATTTCATGTATCCCAGCTTCGTCGATGCCTTCGAGATTCGAACTCTTTTATTAATCCACTTGTGTTGAAAGATCTTGAGATCTCACCCGACTTGTCTATTGTGCTAAATCCTATTCGTGTGCTAGCTTCGAAAGTTAAACGCCTTCTTAATAAAGTAGACCCGCTTGTGAAAATTCAATGGTCCGCAAACCCTAAGGATTACACTTGGGAAACCAAAGAATTCATCGAGCGTTCTTATCCGGTTTTTCTCTCCTCTTCAGGTGGGGGTGAGCATTTTTGATCTATCTTTGCAATTTAAATCTTGTTGTGATGAAGTATTTGTGTTTTTGACTGCTTCTAGTACAAAAATTGTGGGGACGAAATTTTTATAAGGAGGGGAGTCTGTAACAACCGTGATTTTTGAATTACTGTCGTAATAAATATTTTAAAAATCTGTAACGACGGTGATTTTTGAACTACTCTCGTAATAAATATTTTAATTAGAAATTTTAAAAATAAAAATTTGAAAAAAAAATGATGATGCAAATCCATTTCTAAGTCAGTTGCATTTTTCCTTTGCGCGTGAGAATGAAAGGTCTATTGTATAAAACAATTGTTTGAACACTTTCTTTGCTGTGATGTCACATTCTTTTTATGCAAGTGTGAACACTTTGCATTTGCTATCATTCCTTTTTCCAGTATGTCCTTTCTTGCATCCGAAGCACGTTCTCTCTTTAATGCATTTGTGCAAAATGAAGGCCAGCACACATTATTTCATTGACTTATACCCCAATTTGAAAAGAAAAGTAGCCGCCTCATTATTTTTGCTCATTCTTTTTCCAGTGACTTCAATTCTTCCATTCCATTTAGTTCCTGTAGCTCTACAAAGCTTTAATCGTGTTTTAAGTATTTTTGCTTTCTGTTGGATCTAGGTGCTAACTGATTTTTGAAGCGAATTAAAGGTGAGTTTTAAGCTCACGTTTCTAATTTATCCTTTGCTATAATATGTGTCCAGATTTTAAATTCTTCTAGTATGCGTGCATTCAGAAATTTTTCCACAACCCATTTCGTTTTCTGCATTTCCAAATTTCTCGTGTATTTGTGAAAGTAGAGTCTAGGTCTGGCATGTGTACATAAGGGAGTCCCTTTCATTTTAGTGCTAGTACATGCTCCTGTTTCACTGCATGTTACTTCATCAAACTCACACACATTTGTGTGTCAAATGTGTCCATGCGCAAAAGAAAAAGAAATTTGTCCTCCAACTTAACTACGTGTTGAAACTTTATGCGTGTAAATACTTTAGCATATAGTTGTCTAAGTGTGTGCAGATATAGTATGGCAGAGGTAACTTAGTCGAGTATTTCGTTTTTTGCACGAAAACTATAGTGAACGAAAATGCGTATAGGTTCCGTGCGAATAAATGTTGCATGAAAAGACTATCAAAATTTATTTGTGTGCTATATGTGTCCAGATATTTGTTGCGAGCTTGTAATTCAAGTTCCAGTAAATGTAATATTTATTCCATTAATAAGTTGCATTTTCGTGTGTCATTTCCATGGTACATTTGCAATGCATTAAATTTCAAGGCATGAATGGAATTCATTTGCATGCATTAAATTTTAAGGCATGCATTTTCAAGGTCATTGCATATATATGCGTGTAAAGTGTAATCCATGCCTTGCATTTTGTGTTTAGGTGTAAGTTGTATTACACAAAAAATTTAAAGCCCAGACCCTACTTATAATATTGCGTGTCATATTGCATACAAAGTCCAGGCATATATGTTTTAAATTGTGTGCAAGCATAGTATATAGTAGTGTCCAGGTGTGTGAAATATTAGCATGACTATATAATTATTTGGTACACATGCATGAAGCTTTGCCCAGGCATTAGAATTGATAGTTCGTGAACCAGGCCATATTATATTTTATAAGTGAGGGCAAAAATGCATAGTACACATCTCTTTCATGTAAGTGCATGTATCATTGTAGTGTGTATGTACGTTGTGCATGTGTATTTGCCCAGGTCAGTTTTTATTATTATTTCTTCATTTGACTATATAAGTTGCCATGTAACGACCCGTAAATTCTGGTAAATAAAATTGGGTAAATTAATGAGATTTTGTAATTTAATTAGGAAGAAATTAAAAAAAAAATTATAACCTATGTTGAAGAAAATGTTAAGAATGTAATTTAGCAATGGTTATAAAAATTTAATTCTGACAATTGATGTGAAATCCCATTTATGAATAGTGTAAGTTGTTACATTTGGTTATAAAATATAAAATGAAAAAATAAAAGTAACTATTGGATTAACTAATGCAATAATTTATTTATTAAAAGTAACTGCATGTAGATTTTGGCAAGTCAAAACTGAATTTGTATAAATTGAAATTTGTATAAATTGCAATAACAATAAATAAAAGTTTACGTTAATGTTAATTAAGGGATATTTGGAAATGACGTTAATGGTATTCATAATAGAACACGTTGTTAAATTAAAGAAATGGAAGAAAAGATTTATTAATGTAAAATTAATAAAATAAATAAATGAATACTGTAAATAAATGAATTTGATTGAATTGAAGTATTTAAGAATTGTAACATATGTTTGATAATAGGGAATTCATAGGTGTAATTAAAGTCATGGTAACACACGTTATAAGTTACCCATTTATTTGGTTTAATAATTAAAATGAGAACCAATTGGAATTAAATGAGCCTTAATGTTATATTAATAAGAATTAACGTATTAATTAAATTTGTGCACACCCGATTAATTGAAACAGAAGGTAGAGTTAGGATTGATTGAAATTAGTAAATTGGGAAAGGAATTCAAAATTATGTTAACTAATGAAGAATACGTAATAAAGTGTGAATTTATAAAATCAATGTCCGTAAGCAGTTATAATATTTATAGTTGATAATAAACGTTACTTAGTGATTATTAATATAGTAACGGAAGGGGGAAGGTAAATTTAATAGACACGTAAATTTATATTTTAGGTCGTAATTGGTGAATAGAGAAATAAGTTCAAATGAGGTATTTGATGGGATTCTTTAATAAATAAGAATTAGTTGTTCTTGTATTGTAAATTTAGGTATAATTGAAATTGCTTTTAATAGAATATAATAGGAAGCAAAGTATTTAAGTGAATGGTTAGAAACTTAAGTAACCAATTGGGAGGCTAAGAAATTGGATTAAGCATAATTACTATAAATAAATGAACGATAATAAATGAGGTTATGTAATAATGAAGGAATGAATAAATATATAATGCAATAAAAGAAGAAACTGACATGACAATTATAAATGAAAACGAATAATTGGGAGTAGTAAATGAAAATTTTGAAACAAACATTGAACCAATAAATAAAATTAAAAGTTGTAAAATAAGTAAATGTAAATTTTATGGATGAATCCTTATATGAATAGAAAGGGGAATGAAGCAAAAAAATGTTATGAGATGAAATTTATAAGAATGAGACTGAATTAGGAAAATTGGAGATTATCACTAATTGCTTACCCATTTGTTTCATCTATTGAATTAGTTTTAATTCCATTGGAATAAAACGTAACTAAAAACTACGTTAATGAAAATTTGGAGGAAATTTGAGAATATTAATGCAATAACTACAAACCAATGTAAATTGCATCCTTTTGATAATAATAGACTGAACAATATGACTATTGGTTGATTTAAAGTATAGAAAGCAAGATTTATTAATTTAATTGAAGTATAAAATTCAATAATTGAATTTATTGCAAAATAAATGGAAAGAAAAATATATAACACTGCAATTGATAAATTTATCAACTTTTAATTTACATCTAGACTTGTTTAAATTTTGGAAATGATTAAGAAAGTTAAATTTGATGATATTTGTTAATTATAGAGTTGAAGTTTAAAAAGTGATTTAATAATTTTTTTTTAATTTACTTAATTAATATAAAAATAGCTATTTTGGCCACTGACTCCGATTTCGACGAAACTAATTTCATAGGATCCGTAACGGTGAATTATTGTAGGATTTCAAGTTTCGTATCGATCGGGCTTGTCATTTGATCGTACGAACTCGAAACGCCTTGAAATCGATTTAATTAAAATCAATTGAAATAAATTTGAAAAATATTGATTTTAGCATAACTTCTTCATACGATGCAATTTGAACCTGAAACCTTTTCCATTGCATTTAAAATATTTTAATGCACCTATTTTGATATATGGGTTTACCCAATTTCGTTCCGGGGTCAGAACTGGCTTTTTGGGCCACTTTGTCGTTAGCGCGTATTCAACCCGATCCATTTATTCTATTTCAACTTTCTCTATAAATACTCTGCAAAACCTTAGCTTACATCTATTCTCAATTGTCTTCGTGTAAAATTCCATTAGCTCCTCCTCTTCCAATGGCTGCAAACCCTAGATCCAATTTTAAAATTCAAAAATCAAATGAAAAATTCAAACGCTTCGAAAAAATTCGAAAAAATTATAGAATCGAAGATCTCATCGATACGAATCTACACGTAGCTTCTGTTTTTGCAGTTGGTGCTCGAATCAACGGCAAATCTCGGTCAAAGCTCATAAATCGCGAAACCTAAGTACAATTTGGGCGTTTTTGATTCGGGAAGCAATCGGAGAAATTGGAATATGGGTTTGGTGGAGATTGTCACGTGGAGCTGTACGATGGTGGCCGTTTGGTCGGAACTGAGGTGTGGTGGCCGGAATCTCACATTTAGGGTTTTGCAACCCTAGACCTAGGCGGCGGCAACTCGCATCGGGAGATGGCGGAACTAGGTAGGGAGGTGCGACGTGGTGTTGCGGTGGCTTTGAGGGAGGTCGCGTGGTGAACGGCGGTGCGGTGGAGGCTTGAAGGTCAGTCAAAGAGTGGTCGTTTTCTTTCTTCATGTACTGTAGACGGAGGCTGGAACGTGATGAGAGGGAAAGAGGACTTGATGACGTGTAGTTCTTTTATTTATTTTCTTCTATTTAAATTTCGTTTCAAATCTTCTAATACGCATAGCTTCTACATATGAACTCCGTTTCACGCACGATTTTTTTTGTTAGGATCGTAATAAAATTCCGAACATTTTGGCCCTAGTTTGGACGAATTTGGAGACTGTCAAATTTTTGGGTTTAAATTGGATTTAAATTCAATTTAAATTCAAAAGGTGAGTGTTTTAACCCACTCACAACTTCTAAAATTTCTTACGTTTATTAAATTGATTTATGATATGAGTAGAAATTTATTTATGACTGTTTGGCATACTTTTATTCATCTTCTCAGTTAAATCGCATTTATTTAATTAAATTTTATTTAATTATTCACCGCATATAAACTGCCAGTAAAATTTATTAGTTATTCATTTGTTGCATATAAACTCCCAGTTAAACAGCTATTAAATTTATTATTGAATATAAACTGTTAGTTAATACCTGTTATTTATTACCTGTTATATATATTAATGTATTGTTTGAATTTGGATGATGATTTTGATAAATGGATGATGGTTGATATTAGAGGAATGGATGCTGTATTTTATACTGTTATAATCTGCAAGTTATTATGCATTTTCATTTCATTCGGGATTGCGGTTTGAAATGATATATAACTGTAATTTTTATTTTAAATTGTGGATTGAAATGATAAATATCTGTATCACTTGACCATAGGATAGAAAATTTTATACAGACACCGTCGGTCTATATATATGTAAATATTTTGAAAACGATTTCTATGGTTTGGATAGGATACGGTTAAATAAATATCAAATTTTTATTTATATAAATATTATTTTATATATACATATATAGCTAAATTTTTGAATTTAAGCTATGTATAAATGTAGCGACCCGACTTTCTAACACCAGAAGGACGCGTCACTAATTAAGAAAGAAAGGGATAGAAGAAGAAAAGATAAGAAAAGAAGAAACACAACAACATCAGATACTCACAGCGGAACGAATGAAATATAATATATCACATAAAATATTACATAGTATCATATTACATCAGAGTACACAACTTATACAACACATATTAGACAGCTGTAAACGTCTGTCTAACTATACAACTCAAGATATCTCAAGATACAGACACAACACAAACACAGCGGAACCATAATATATTTACACGTAGAAGCCACCTGCTCCATATCTCCTCCAGAATTCATCAAGCAAACATGAATCCCTCGACTACTCTTACATAATATGAGTACCCAAGAGTTTAATAAAACAGAAAATAAACACTCGGGTCAGACAGGGGTCTGGTGTGAGTAATCGGGTTAAAATTTATTAACTTTAGAAAAACCTTTGAAAAGAAAAGGTATCACGTAAGACTTCCACACATAAACATGGAAAAGTTTTTACCTTACGCTAACCAAAACATTTGATAGGAAATTCGGTGATACTATAATAGTGTCTAGGGTTTTCATGTAAATAAGAAATAGCCGAAATTGTTACATTATTAAATTCCAGCTACTAGCCACAAAAGTGGGTAATACAAACAAAATCATAGGGTCTTGTAGGAAGAATGGGTTTCCATCAATGGCAGGGCTACCGGGGAACCGTCCGTCACAGTACGTGGCCTAGATCACTGTACCGAGGATTACTCCCAATCCCCTACATCACAAAGCCGGGACCATTCCTTACTGAACAGTCCCGAGTAAGATCACCCTGTGGTTGGCGCGACCAACCACCCACTAAGCCAATATAAAAAGGGACATCTAGACAGGGATGACCTCACCCTGAAATGGGTGCTACCCACCTAGCCTTGCTGCACCTCCCGTGTTTTAGCCATTCCTGGTTGATGAGGCTTGAGGCTGCAATTACCTTTATAGAACACATCTATCTTAGAATGCTCATCGTCCACCTGAGCATTCAATCCATACAAGTTTGTTCCGGGTTCGAACGAAACCGAAGGCACTATTCGTTGCACTCATTTTGGAATCACCCTCAGAGTCAACGACCATAGCCCTTGCACTCTGAATCACCATCTCAAACCTATAAGTACTATTTCCGTCAAACTCATCACGGAATCACCCCCAGAGTTATACTGACGCATAGTTCTTACAGTTCGAGTCTTCATTAAGCTCCACTTGGATTCACGACCTAACGTTTAATTTGGATCGATGTGGTTTTCGGATATCCAAATATGGAAACCCGATCCCGGTCTCACCGCATCCAAACGCCATTTTAATGTCCAAGTTGTTTAAGGGTTTAAAACAATTAAACTTATATTCAAGATGATATAAACAGATAGATGAATCACATTATCACAATAGATAATTCACATCAACCATTCATCTCACAAAGCAGCATATCACATATCATAGATATCCAAATCATCCAGTATCAACCAATCACCCAATATCAATCAGTTGTCCATAAGCAGAATTGATTAACTCTAAATCAATTGGATTACCTAAATCCTTCTTTATTAATTTATTCCAAATAAATAAATCAATGATCTCTTAATGATCTTCTTTAATTAATCTTCCTTGGTTAATCATCCTTTAATTACATTCAAGTAATTATCCTTAACCATATACAGTAATTAATCTTTAATTACTATCGTTAATTACAATAATTAATGATCCTACATTTGCTTCCATTAACTAATCAACTATAATTAATTACATTAAACCTCAATTAATTACAATTAATTAATCACACTTAAATTAATCACTTTTATTAATCAACCTTGATTAATTCATTAATTATATTAACTAATGATCCTTGTTAATTAATAATTCCTTTAATTAAATAATTTACTTGTAATTAATCATCTCATTAATCATAAACAGTAATTAATAACTTGTAATTACTTATCTTAATTAATATCTTAATTAATTATATTAACCCTTTGATAAATTAATCTAATTAATTAATCTTTAATTACTTCATTAAGTCATTATTATTCAATTTAAATTATTTAATAAATCCTTAATTAATTACTTTACTAATCAATTACATTTTTAATTAATTACATTTAGTAATTATTCTTAAATCAATCACATTCATTAATTAATTAATCACATTAATTAATTAACTAAAATTAACTAAGTAATTAACTCTTAATTACTTATATAAGAAATTATCTTCTAATTACTTCATTAGATGATTATTCTTTAAATCAATTACCTTAACAAGTAATTAACCCCATCATTAAATAATCCTTAATTATTTAATTAATTAATCACTCTTTAATTAATTAACTTCAAAATAATTATATTAATCGATTCCTTAATTAATAACATCAAGTGATTATCCATTAATCACTTCCATTTAATCACTCCCATGAGTAATTTTTCCCATTAATTACTTCCATAAGTAATTTCACACTAATTACTTTCATAAGTAATTTCTCTTTTCTTAATTACATTAACAAATTCACCATTAATTACTTCATTAAGTAATTACACTTAATTAATTCATAATTAAGCGATTATTTAAAATTAAACAAACAATTAACTAATTATTTAAAATTAATTAAATAATTAGTTAACATCTTATATTTAAAAATCCTTAACTAATTAAGAAAAAACATTAATCTTAATTAATCTTTTACTTATTAATAAATCATATTTAATTAAGTATTCTTAAGTTCATAACAAAGATAAATTAACCATATTTATCTACATAAATAAATTATTTGAATTAAATCAAATTAACTTAAAACAAACTATTTTATGAGTTACAAATTTATAACTTAACTTTATTTGAAAATAAAACATTTAGAAATCAATTTGAAATTAAAAACACTTTAATTATCTAATTTAAACTTATTCATTTTCAATAAAATTTGAAACTTTAGTTTTTAAAACATTACTTAAAAATTTTGCTTAAAACTTTGATTCAATATTTAAATTCAAAACATTCTTCTTTAAATTTAAAACTTCAAAATTTAATTTAATTAAATTACTTTCAAAAAGAAATCATTTTAAACAAATTTAAATTTTAAAATAAATTCAATTAATACGTTTTAAAGTTTGATTTACATTTATTTCAAACAACAAGTTTTAATTTAGTATATTTGTTCCTCTTATAAAACTTGTTTTTAATATAAAGCTTGATCTTCAATTATTTCAAACTACAAGTTTTTTTTTAATCTGCAACTTATATCTTACACAGTACAAACCAGATAACATACGACTAAAAACACGAGATAAACACTACAACAACCCGAGCCTGCCCCGAAGACACCCCATGCTTCCTCAACTTCGAGTCGTTTCCCTGAAAACGCGAGCACCCCTTTGAGTTACCCTCGTCTTCCCCAAACCTAAAATTCCCAGTGCACACAAATGTACACGCGTGTACGTGCGCGACCTAACCAAACAACTCCGATGCAACCTCCAGCCATCTCCAAGTCGACGGCGACCACGTCGTCCCTCACGACCAACCAAAACCCTAAAAACGTCGCCAATACAAAATCGAGCATCAAAGCCCAAAAACTGGAAACGACTCGAACGAAAAACCAACCAATGCCGACGAACTCGACGTCGATAGACCTCGCCGACCTACCTGATGACGCGCCACACTTCGCCGAACAAAACCCACACCTCGCGGAACATTCCGATCCTCCATAGCCAACACAAATGCCCTGCAAAACATCCTGCTTATAAACCACCACCGAACCCTAAAATCCCCTATTCCAATCACCACGTCGCATGATAAATCATGCGACTATTTTTCCTCTGACCTCCGTTCAACCCTTCTTCTCTAGACCAAAGCCCAAGGCCAATCACTTCTTCGATCGTCGGAATTTTGCGCAAGTACCAATTCCGATCATCACAGAAAATCACAACGAACACTGAATTAAAAATTATGATTTGCATGTCAAAAATCATCATTTCTAACAACTAATCCATCTATACAATCCCAATCAAGAATTGAAGTTATTGATTTTTTTACATGAATCAAAAATTTAATGTTATTCCTAAATTTTAACTTATTTATCGAAAAAAATCCTAAAATGATTTTAAAAACAATCATCATCCATTAACAAACAATTTTCTTTTAATCATCAAAGCCAAATGATGATGTTATTGGGAGATTTAAATTTTAAAAGTTGATCCTGGACTGGGAAGAAACAGATAACAGAGTGACTATGTTTATACACAGACCACTACACATATATTTGCAATTCTATTAATCCAATAATATAAATACTGAAGAATTTTCATGCAACATCAAGATTAATTCACTGATCATCACATTCATTTAAATTAAATAAGGATTAACTGTTTTTTTTAAAATATATTTAATCACCATTCTTATTTTAAGCAGAGCAGTTTCAATTCTTTTTCCAGGCTTGAATTTTAATCTGAAAAGGGTTTGATGTTGAAATCCTACTGCATGCCTCAAATTGATGTTTTAAAATGTTGGAACAGATCTGAATTTCCCTTTGAACTGGAGGTTGAAGTTACAGTTTTTGGTTGCTGGAAAACTTGCTTGTAAATTTGAATTTCAGGTTTCAGGTAGCATTTGCTTTTAGTTTCAAATTTCAGGTTTTGAAAAACTTTTCTGGTTTGCCATTAATTTTTTGTCCAGCTGAGAATATAAAATAGATTAAAGATGGGTAGAAGAGATTAAAAAGTTTTATTTTACATGAATTATGTTATGGTTTATTAAAATTAAAGAAAGTAAATTTGTAACGACCCGTAAATTTAACCGGTTTTAATAACATGATTAATTGAAGTTTTGTTGAATTTTAAACGATAAA
Source organism: Allium cepa (assembly GCA_030765085.1). Taxonomy (NCBI): domain Eukaryota; kingdom Viridiplantae; phylum Streptophyta; class Magnoliopsida; order Asparagales; family Amaryllidaceae; genus Allium; species Allium cepa. The sequence goes on along the minus strand of CM060941.1, from coordinate 290,268,875 downwards.
ATTTTGAAATATAAATTTGATATTTGGAATGCATCTAGTTAAACATAGAAACTGGTAAATTTTCGTCCGAAAATATGAAAGTTTATTTCGTGCGTAAACTTACTTCAATTTAATCAGTTAAAAATCGATGAAAATAAAATGTTCTTGAAACCTAAATATTTTACATAGAAAAATTCTAAATCATCTTCTGGGCAAGACGTCGTTTTTCGTTTTTCCAAATCCGGACTTCTTTAGCTCCGTCGATCTTATTTTTCTGCACTTTTGCTGCATATTCCGTCAGTAGAAAATTCGAAATTTTGTAATTCAATCGAATCACTGATATCAGTGTACCGTTTTGATCGTCTCGTCGTGCTGATCTCAACGGTATATTTATTTTTTTGTTTTGAAGACCGTTACGTGAAGAAATCTGCGGAACGATTAATTGCACCGGTGCACGTTTTAACTTTTGGACTTTTGATTTCGTATGCTCTGTCATCCCTTCACCGTGTGATTTAATAGCCAAGCCTTTTGATGTTCCAACAATTTATGGCTAACCGTTTTCTATTCAAATTCTTCCGTTTATATTCTCTTATTTAAGAAATTTATGTACAAAATAAATGAAAGGTTGCAGATCTGTTGTATTCAAAAGCATTGTTTCATATATCTTCCCATTTGCATGTCACTTTCTGCCTCCCACCATGTTTCACATTTTTTTCCCCTAAAGCGTAAAAATAGCTTATGTATTTATGAAAGGCACGTTCTCCTCATTCACTGAAGCTTTCATATTTTCATTTTCTTCCCCTGAAGCATTCATGCATATGTATTTTGAACCACTTGCTCATACTTTCCTTTGAATTCACGCAACAACCCACCACGCCTGAAGCCGTACACCCCCTAAACCTTGCGCAACAGCCCTGCTCAACCTCACCTCAACAAAACCCGACCAACATGAAGTCTAGCCGCCACCATCCACGCTCGGCCCTTCCGTTCCTCCCTTCTCCCTTGCTGAGACCAACTTGCCTTAGACCCAATGCAAATAGTAGCCGATCCTCAGCCTCCACTTGCCGTGCAACTCGAGGCAGCCACCATTGGCCTCGCGCGCACTGTTCACGCCTCCACGCCTCTCCCTCTTGGCCCGCCACATGGGCAACTTGATCCGGCTGCAAATACTCTAGCTCGCCACCCGTACACCTTCCTCAAGCTTCGTCCATCACTCATTTTTTCCGGCATCACGTGTATTCCACTGTCGAGTCCAAGCAACTCCTCACCAAAGCTCTACATCTTCCCCTTCATTCTTGAATAGGTATATATATGTTTATAAGAACTTACGCGTTTGTTTTCATATACTTATGTATGCCAACAGCTTGTTAATATATGTATATTATATTTCAATTTTTTTAGTACAGTATATGTAAGCTATATCGGTTCTTGTCATAGGAACAGTTTAAATTGTTAGTTTTATAAAGTAAGTTTATATATATGTATAATCTGGGTGTTTCAAACTGCAGTTTTCAAAACATACGGTTTGTATATATATTAATATGTTATGTTTTCTCTGTTGTTTTTTAAAAAAAAGTAAAAAAATATAGTTTTCGCATTCATTGAAAGCCTGCAGCTTTTTTTGGTCGATCTAATGGGTATATATATTACAAATGATAGTAGGTCTTCGTATATATATGTTGCGTTGAATTAGTATAGGTATGTATATATATAATACATTGAAAGATAATATAATTGTTTTACTAAATAGGATTTTTACTTTGTTATAGTGTACTCATGGGCGAGTCATGTATGCGTACTGCAAAGTATATTGTGTTTATGCTAGTTGCAGAGACTATGGCCTATAAAGGCTACTTTGTGCAGCACTTCTATTTTATTTTATTTGTATAATATGTTTCAAGTTCTAGATGTTAATTGTAAATGCTTATGTAAGTTTATGAAATCTATTAACTATGTATTAGCTATATACAGGTTTTGTTTGCGTATATGAAATTTTATATATGTTTATAATATATATTTAATTTAATATATGTTTAAATTTAGAATATGATTTGTGCATATATATTATATATAGTCATATACAAGTTCACTTGTACCAATTATCTCCGTCGATCCAGTTCTGATTTGATTCATTCTCATCGATTTCCGATTTATCAGATTTGTCGTCGTATTCGTGCCAATTTAGCACTGCTTTGGAATTCATGTCTGGATCCGTAAACCATTTCATTGTCGAATCTCTCTAGCCTCGAAAGGTGAGCAATCACTCACGATTAATGTTCTTTTATTTATTAAATTTGATTTCAATTGAAACGACAATTGAAATATGCGACTGTTGGTTATTACACTGTTATATGTATGTTATTACCTATATCAGTTCACCTGTAACATCTGACACCATTATCTGTTATTTATACGATGATAATCCAGTTTGGTTGATAATTGGTTGTTTGTTGTTTACATGGGACGTTTAATTTTTAGTGTTTAAAGTGATAAAAAAATATGAAATTGAATTTGATATAGGATAGTTAACAATTTAAAATTGATATATATGTTGAATTTAATTAGACACATTTGTATAATATGACCCTTAAATGTTTAATTATTTGACACGTAGAAAAATGCTTAATTACCCTTGAACCATTTGAATTTATGTTGTATTAATTGATGAATTATGAAATTGAATAATTGATGTCAAGTGAAAACCGCATAAAATAATAGTGTAATAATCTTTAATCTACATGAAATGATAGTGTAGATTCTAGAAATAATTATATTAATTTGCATAAACAACAAATGTAAATTAATATTATTATTTCAGGAGTATTTAAATAAATTGATGGATTGTTTTAACAACCCGCATACTTTACGATTGAATATTTAAATATTTTATCGTTAGTCGGATTTTAGTCCGAAAAGTTACTTTTTGCATACGGTCGAATTAGGACTTGGGACCACATCCATTGGGTCCAAAACGTCGTTTGCGATGTTTTTGAGTATAAACTTTGATATGTTTGGAGTTAGTAGAATTTTGCCACTTTTTCACTTTGGGCTTTGGGTTTGGTTTAGCACATTAGCCTAAACTATTAACTCTAGCTAAACCCCCTCTTCCCTTCATTACTTCACTTTCATTTCCTAATACTCAAGCTTCATCAAAAATGGAGAAAGGAATGGGAAATTAAAACTCCAAGCCGTAGTTCATTTGCAAATACAACATCTAACTCCGAATCCAAGGAGAAGTCATTGATTCAAGCTTCTTGTGTTGAGATTGAAGTGTGGTTGATTCTTCCTTTGCTTTTAAGCTTGTCCTTCATTGATTTTTTGAAAAGGTGAGATTTTTATCTCACATCTTTGTTTATAACTATCTTTGATTGTTGGGTATGAATTCCTAACACTTATTTTTGTGCATTTGCTTTTGGTTTGGATTGAATTGGTGAATATCCCAATTTTCAGTGTTTTGGGTTCAAATCTTTAAAAATCCTAACTTTGAAGTTTGAACATGTTTTTGGCGATGCATCGAGGAGCCAATAGGACCGGGTAGTCGATGGGCGTAATCCCCTAGCGTCCGTGCTTGACCGATTGCAAATTGAGAGAGTTTTTGCATTTCTGTTGCTTAGGTCGCTCGGCTTGCCCCAGTACCTTAGGTCGCTCGGCCATGTTAAGTCGCACCTGCTATATCTCGCAATCAACTTAGGTCGTGCCAAGTTAGGTCGCAACCTCTTAGGTCGCCCCGCTTGCAACCACTTAGGTCGCTCGGTTTTCTCTTCTACCAATTAGGTCACTCGGCCTGCATATAGGTCGCACCAACATAGGTCGCCCCATGCTTTAAGTCACTCCATGCTATAGGTTGGCTATGTTAGGTCGCTCGGCTTGCATCAACATAGGTCGCCTATGTTAGGTCGCTCAGCCTCACCTCCTTAAGTCACTCTGCCCCCTTTAGGTCGCTGACCACTTAGGTCGCTCGCCTTGCTATGAGTCGGCCTGCTTTAGGTCGCTGACCACTTAGGTCGCTCGGCTTGCTCGCAACCCTTTAGGTCACTCGCCTTGCTATGAGTCGGCCTGCTTTAGGTCGCTGACCACTTAGGTCGCTCGCCCTGCTTTAAGTCGCACCAACTTAGGTCGCGCCATGCTATAGGTCGCGCCATGTTAAGTTGCTCTGTTAGGCTGCGTGCTATTTCTTAAGTCGCTGATCTCTTAAGTCGTATGCCGTGGAGTCGCATATGTTGAGTCGCTGATTTCTTGTGTTGAATTGTGTTAAGTCGCATATGTTGAGCCGCTGATTTCTTGTGTTGAATTGTGTTCAGTCGCAAGGGTATTTTCACTTTGATGGATTTGGAATCGAATTCTTTGGATTTTATTCACGTCTTCGAATGTGAATTTTTGTGATTTATTGTTTCTGCAATCATTTTTGTGATTTGTCACTTTAAAAATTATAAAGGTTTCAATACTAGTAGTAAATATCAAAACTCTTTCATCAAAATGATTTCAACCCTATTTTATTACAAAGCTTGTTTCTTAAACCGTTTTCCAATCTACTAGTATATACAAACCTTTACCTCACTCGTATGAGAAATCTAATTAAAGGACTTAGTAAAACAAGTGGTATGAAAATTGTGTTTACTTCGCCAGTTAATTCTTGGACTTGTTCGATTGAATCTCTTGTGATAATTTTCGAGTGGAGATCTACAATTTGTTCGTAAATATTTAAGTTAAGCCAGTGGTTATGGGACATGAAGCTAAGATTATATATTTACTAGCTTACTATAATTGACACTTCTTGATGATCGTTGATGATCATTTTTGTGATTTAGACTAGCAAATGTGCGATGTCTCTTTGTCTACGAGGGAGACTAAACCCTGTTTCTGTGGAGCTTCGGCTCAATTTGGTGGGGTAGCGACCCATGGTCTTCGGGCCGTTTTGTGGAGCTTTGGCTCAAAATTAATGGTTAGAAACCATGGAATAGCGTTCCATTTTGTGATACACGTGTTGGTGAGTTTTCATGCTCCCGTTTTTTGATAGGCCTCCCCCTTTTTGTGATTTCTGGATTTCCATTGAAGATTTCTAGAATTTGTGTTTCACCAATTTTCGTGATTTACATTGATAAGTCTTATCAATATTTGTGCATTGGTGAATTTGTGTGTCATTAACTTTTGTGATTGGCATTGACATAATGATCAATACTTATGGTTTTAATGAATAAAAATAAAGAGTATGACATTCTTTTTGATTTTTGAGAAGATTCTTGTGATATTGATTAATCTCTTTTTGATTTTCAATTACATACTTATCACAGTATGGTTTTATGGTTATCATACGTTTTTGTCATATCTCTTATTCTATATCATTTCATCTGATATTTATAGTTACACCGATCCGTTTATTATTTTCTTATTAAATAATACTCGGTTCAGACCGAGATGTTACATTTGCTTCTGCTTGACTTCACATCTGGAATTATCACCCTGACTTTTGGCTAACTACTTAGATTAGTAGTTTTTGTAATATACATTTGAGATATAGACTCATTGATGTATCCATATTCTTTTGTCTAGCACTTGTAGCCATTCTTTTGTGATATTGTGGATCTTGTTTGACTACTACTCTGATACACACTTTTAAGTGTTATATTCATATCTATTTCCGCCTTTGTGATATGGATGTCTGTGACTGACTTGTGTTATGTTTATTTCTATATTTGTTTTCGAAGAATATATATATATAGCCACTATGTAGTAGCTTTGAGTTTGTATCGGTATGTCGGATTTCCTCTTGAAACCAAATGCATGTTATACTATCTGACATATCGGTGCTCGCACAAAGCAATTACACGGATGGTCGCTCCTCAATAGCCTTATTCTCCGCGCTAGTTGACGGCATTACATCGTAGTGTCGTTGGCTAGAGTGGGTATACAGGTGGGGCGTCATAGCTTGGTATCAGAGCCAAACTTCGGAACAATGTAGAATAATCTAGGAAGGATCATCGTCCTAAGTCCTTATGAGTCGTGCTTTAGGATTTAATTTGAATCTTCGTACCGATTCATCCTACTTTCTTCATGATTCCTTGTTTTATCTATCAAGATTGCTTGATATGCATTTGGTGAATAACCTTTTCCTTGTTTCTTTCTTTCTTTCTAAAGGAAGAGAAATGGTTAGACCTGGCCGACCCAGCGCCGGTCAATATAGTGCTACTCCCTAAGATGGAGTATTTATGTCTGCCCAGCAGCTTCTTGATCTAGTAAAGAATGCTCAAGTAGCTGGATCAAATCCGGAGTCTACTCACCCTAAGTCTGGATTTTCATGTTTGTGCAACGATTATACCAATTTAGGTGGTAAGCCATTCAAAGGATCTGAAACTATTATTGAAGTGCAGGCTTGGCTGAGAACGTGCGATCGAATCTTTTCTCGCATGAATCTTATTGATCTTCACCGTGTTCAGGTGACCTCTAGTATGCTCCAAGTAAGAGCATTAGATTGGTATGAGCTTCTTATTTCTGAAATAGTTGAAGCAGATCTTTTTTGGGAGAAATTCTGGGAACGCTTCGAATTAAAATTTATGCCAGAAGCTGAGAAGGTGACATTGGCTCGTCGTTTTATAGACCTTATTCAAAGTAAATCCTCTGTGGCAGACTATTTCGCATCATTCGAGTCACTTTCTAAATACGGGGTCGAGTACATAAACACCCCACTGAAGATAAACCAAAGATTTGTCTATGCCTGAATAAAAATCTCAAGAAGCCATTACTTCTAAAGTTAGAAGTTTCTTTTGATCAACTCATTGATACCGCTCTTCATCTTGAAGAGGCAGATACAGAGAGTGATGCTGAAGTTATGGGTGCCAAACCAAACTTCAACAACAAGAAAAGGCCTAATAAGTTCAGAGGTCCTTATCCCAATAAGAAAGGGAAGCAAGCAACTTCGGTGGCAAAGACTTCTAGCTCTAGTAGTGGGAAGTGCTACAATTGTGGTTCTAAGGACCATTATGTGAACAAATGTTCAAAGCCTCATGCTTGTCGCTATTGCAAAAGCCCGGATCATTATTTATCTTCTTGTCCCAAACTTCAAGGCAAGAAGGAGGGAAAGCTTAATGTTTCTCAAGCCCCTGGCAACACATCTCATGGTCAAGGTATTTCTCATTCTATCCTCGATGGCATTATTTTATTTCGTGATCATCCTATTCGAGTTCTTTTTGATACGGGTGCGTCCCATTCTTTTATATCAAAAGAACTTGTTGATACTCTTTGAATGTTGTCGCTTTAATGACTTCTTTGAGAATTGCGAATCCGGTTGGTGGATCTGCAACAATTAGTTTGCTTTGTAAAGATGTCGAGATTATTTTGTGTGATTTTTCTTTCCAAGCCGATTTGCATGTTATGCGCTACTTAGGCTTTGGAATGATTTTGGGAATGGATTGGCTTAACCGTTATGAAGCCCAAATCCTATGTCCCGAGCGGACTATTCATCTTCGACATCCTCAATCTATTAAGCAGATTTCTATTGATCTTAAAAATTCGGATTCCAGCTTGGTTGCATCTTTGTATTCTTTAAATCCTTATGATGACGATAATGATGATGAGGAAGATATTATCTCTCTTATTCACGTTGTTCGTGAGTTTTTTGACATATTTGAGCCCGTTTTAGGATTACCGCCTAAGCGAGCAATTGAGTTCAAAATTAATCTCATCCCTGGAGCTCAACCTATCACTCGTCCTCCTTACCGCATGTCCAATAAGGAAAATGAGGTGATGCGCAAACAATTATCCGAATTGGAGACGAAGCAATTTATTCGCTCTAGTTCCTCGCCTTAGGGAGCTTCGGCTATTTTCGTGAAGAAATCCGACGGTACACTTAGGCTTTGCGTTGACTACCGCAAGCTTAATGATCTTACTATCAAGAATAAATATCATTTACTTCGGATTGATGATTTATTTGATCAGCTTAGTGGTGCTAGAGTCTTTTCACAATTAGACTTAGCTACCAGATTTCATCAGCTTCGTATTGTAGAGGATAGCATTCCTTTAACATCATTCCGTACTCGTTATGGATCTTATGAATGGCTTGTTATGCCATTTGGTTTAACGAATGCTCCGACTTATTTCGTTGACCTTATAAATAGAGTTTTCAAAGACTTCCTCGATCGGTTTGTTCTCATCTTTATTGATGATATTCTTGTGTATTCAAAAACTGAGGAGGAGCATGAAAAGCATCTTCGGATTGTGTTGGAAACTCTTAGGAGCAATCAATTGAAAGCAAAATTTTATAAATGCCACTTTTGGCAATCTCCTGTGAAGTTTCTTGGTCATATTATTTCCGAATTCGGAATTTCCGTGGATCCTTCAAAGATTGAAGTGATTTAAAATTGGAAGAGACCGGAGAGTGTGACAGAAATCCATAGCTTCCTCGGATTGGCGGGCTATTACCGTCGTTTTATTAAAGACTTTTCTAAAATTTTCATGCCTCTTACTAGCTTAACAAAGAAAGGTGTTAAATACATTTGGTCGGACAAATGTGAAGCTTCTTTTCAGAAATTAAAAGAACTCCTTTCCGATGCTCCTATTCTTGTGATTCCCGAAGGAAACCAAGATTTTATTGTTTATACCGATGCTAGTCGCGTTGGTTTGGGTGCCGTTCTTATGCAAAGAGAACGTGTTATTGCTTATGCTTCTAGGAAATTGAAGCCTGTCGAGTCTAGATATGCTACTCAAGATTTAGAACTCGCGGCTATTGTTTTCGTCCTTCGAATTTGGCGTCATTATCTTTTGGGAGAGAAGTTTATTCTCTATACCGATCATAAATCTTTGAAGTATTTATTTTCCCAAAAGGAACTTAATTTGCGTCAACAACGTTGGCTCGAGTTCCTTGCATCTTATGATCTTGATATTCTTTATACTCCCGGAAAGGGAAATAGTGTTGCCGATGCACTTAGTCCCAAGCAACAAGCGGTTGTTTCTATGATGATATCCGAATGGAGCGATCTTGAGATATTATCCACTTGTGAGGTTCAAGATCATGTATCCAATTTGTGTTCATCTCTTGTTTTATGTAGTCTTAAGGCTCATCCTTCTCTTTTAGACCGCATTCTTGAAGCTCAAAAGCTAGATCCCGAATTGGCTCTTCTTGGCCAAAATTTTAGGGATAAAATTGATATTGAAGGTTTGAAAGACTTTGATATTGATTCTCGTGGCGGCATTCGAAAATACGGTAGACTTATCGTGCCAAATATTAGTGATCTTTGTAAAGATATTTTAGAAGATTCTCATCGTTCTAAATTTAACATTCATCCCGGTAGTAGTAAAATGTACGCGGATATGAAGCGACTTTATTAATGGGAGGGAATGAAATCTGATATTGATAACTTTGTTAAGTGTTTCATGACTTGCCAACTTGTCAAGGCCGAGCATCAAAGGCCCGGTGGGTTATTGCAACCTTTAGAAATTCCAATTTGAAAGTGGGACCGAATTTCCATGGATTTTATAAAGGGCCTTCCCCGTTCTCGCTCGGGTCATGATAGCTTATGGGTGATAGTCGATAGACTTACTAAATCCGACCATTTTCTTCCCATTCGGTCCAATCGAACCGTTCCTCTCTTGGTCAAACTGTTTATTAAATAAATTGTAAAATTGCATGGTGTTCCTTCTTCTATTGTTAGTGATCGTGATCCATTATTTACTAGTGGATTATGGAAGAGTCTTCAAAAAGCTTTGGGAACGAAGCTTAATTTTAGCACCGCTTATCATCCCCAGTCCGATGGACAGACTGAGCGTGTGAATCAAACTCTTGAAGATCTTCTTCATGCATGTGTTCGTGATTTTGGTGGAAGTTGGGAAGATCATATTTCTCTTGTTGAATTTTCCTATAATAATAGCTTCCAATCTAGTATTGGTATGACACCTTTTGAGGCACTCTATGGAAGGCCATGTCGATCTCCTTCTTGTTGGCTTGAGGCCGGTGAGAAGCTGGTTTTGGGTCCAGATTTTATTCGTGATTACACAGAGAAGATTGACCTTATTCGTCATAGGATGAAAGAAGCCCAAAGTAGACAAAAATCCTATGCCGACAACCGAAGAAGGAAATTAGAATTTTCTGTGGGAGATCTTATGTTTATTCGTGTTTCACCTATGAAGGGTGTTGTATGTTTCAGTCGATCGGAAAAATTAGCACCTCGATATATTGGGCCATTTCCTATCACCGAACGTATTGGTTCCGTGGCTTATCGCCTTTTATTACCGGCTCAGTTTTCTGCTATTCATGACGTGTTTCACGTTTCTCAATTACGGAAATGCCTTCGAGATTCCGATTCTATTCTTGAGCCTGGTGTTGTGAAAGAAATTGAAGTTTTGCCTAATTTAACTTATGAGCAACATCCTACTCGTATTGTTGCTTCAGAGGTCAAACGCCTTCGAAATAAAGATGTTCCGCTTGTTAAAGTTCAATGGTCCTCAAATCCTAAGGGTTGCTCTTGGGAATCTAGAGAGTTCATCGAGCGAACACATCCGGACTTACTTTCCCGTGCTCTATGAGGTGAATTTCTTATTTCAAATTTCTTTTATGTTGATATGCTTTCATGGTTGTTACCTTATATTTTCTTCTTAAATATTGCATGGACGCAATTTCTTTAAGGAGGGGAGTCTGTAACAACCCGCATATTTTACGATTGAATATTTGAATATTTTATTTAAATATTTTATCATTAGTTGGATTTTAGTCCGAAAAGTTACTTTTTTGCATACGGTTGAATTAGGACTTGGGACCACTTTCATTGGGTCCAAAACTCCATTTGCGATCTTTGAGTATAAACTTTGATATGTTTGGAGTTAGTGGAATTTTGCCACTTTTTCACTTTGGGCTTTGGGTTTGGTTTAGCCCATTAGCCTAAACTATTAACTCTAGCTCAACCCCCTCTTCCCTTCATTACTTCACTTTCATTTTCTAACACTCAAGCTTCATCAAAAATGGAGACATGAATGGGAAATTTAAACTCCAAGCCATAGTTCATTTGCAAATCCAACATCTAACTCCGAATCCAAAGAGAAGCCATTGATTCAAGCTTCTTGTGTTGAGATTGATGTGTGGTTGATTCTTCCTTTGCTTTTAAGCTTCTCCTTCATTGATTTTGTGAAAAGGTGAGATTTTTATCTCACATCTTTGTCTATAACTATCTTTGATTGTTGGGTATGAATTCCTAACACTTATTTTTATGCATTTGCTTTTGGTTTGGATTGAATTGGTGAATATCCCAATTTTTAGTGTTTTGGGTTCAAATCTTTAAGAATCCTAACTTTGAAGTTTGAACATGTTTTTGGTGATGCATCGAGGAGCCAATAGGACCGGGTAGCCGATGGGCATAATCCCCTAGCGTCCGTGCTCGACCGGTTGCAAATTGAGAGAGATTTTGCATTTCTGTTGCTTAGGTCGCTTGGCTTGCACCCAGTACCTTAGGTCGCTCAGCCATGTTAAGTCGCATCTGCTATATCTCGCAACCAACTTAGGTCGCGCCAAGTTAGGTCACAACCTCTTAGGTCGCCCCGCTTGCAACCACTTAGGTCGCTCGGTTTGCTCTTCTACCAGTTAGGTCACTCGGCCTGCATATAGGTCGCACCAACATAGGTCACCACATGATTTAAGTCACGCCATGCTATAGGTCGGCTATGTTAGGTCGCTCGGCTTGCATCAACATAGGTCGCCTATGTTAGGTCGCTCAGCCTCGCCTCCTTAAGTCACTCTGCCCTCTTTAGGTCGCTGACCACTTAGGTCGCTCGCCTTACTATGAGTCGGCCTGCTTTAGGTCGCTGACCACTTAGGTCGCTCGGCTTGCTCGCAACCCTTTAGTTCACTCGCCTTGCTATGAGTCGGCCTGCTTTAGGTCGCTGACCACTTAGGTCGCTCGCCCTACTTTAAGTCGCACCAACTTAGGTCGCGCCATGCTATAGGTCGCGCTATGCTATAGGTCGCGCCATGTTAAGTTGCTCTGTTAGGCCGCATGCTATTTCTTAAGTCGCTGATCTCTTAGGTCGTATGCCGTGGAGTCGCATATGTTGAGCCGCCGATTTCTTGTGTTGAATTGTGTTAAGTCGCAAGGGTATTTCCACTTTGATGGATTTGGAATCGAATTCTTTGGATTTTATTCACGTCTTTGAATGTGAATTTTTGTGATTTATTGTTTCTACAATCGTTTTTGTGATTTGTCACTTTAAAAATTATAAAGGTTTCAATAATAGTAGTAAATATCAAAACTCTTTCATCAAAACGATTTCAACCCTATTTTATTACAAAGCTTGTTTCTTAAACCGTTTTCCAATCTACTAGTATATACAAACATTTACCTCACTCGTATAAGAAATCTAATTAAACGGCTTAGTAAAACAAGTGGTATGAAATGCTTGTGTTTACTTCGCCGGTTAATTCTTGGACTTGTTCGATTGAATTTCTTGTGACAATTTTCGAGTGGAGATCTACAATTTGTTCGTAAATATTTAAGTTAAGCTAGTGGTTATGGGACATGAAGCTAAGCTTATATATTTACTAGCTTACTGTAATTGACACTTCTTGATGATCGTTGATGATCATTTTTGTGATTTAGACTAGCAAATGTGCGATGTCTCTTTGTCTACGAGGGAGACTAAACCTCGTTTCTGTGGAGCTTCGGCTCAATTTGGTGGGGTAGCGACCCATGGTCTTCGGGCAGTTTTGTGGAGCTTCGGCTCAAAATTAATGGTTAGCAACCATGGAATAGCGTTCCATTTTGTGAGACACGTGTTGGTGAGGTTTCATGCTCCCGTTTTGTGATAGGCCTCCCCCTTTTTGTGATTTCTGGATTTCCATTGATGATTTCTAGAATTTGTGTTTCACCAATTTTCGTGATTTACATTGATAAGTCTTATCAATATTTGTGCATTGGTGAATTTGTGTGTCATTAACTTTTGTGATTGGCATTGATATAATGATCAATACTTATGGTTTTAATGAATAAAAATAAAGAGTATGACATTCTTTTTGATCTTTGAGAAGATTCTTGTGATATTGATTAATCTCTTGTTGATTTTCAATTACATACTTATCACAGTATGGTTTTATGGTTATCATACGTTTTTGTCATATCTCTTATTCTATATCATTTCATCTGATATTTATAGTTAGACTGATCCGTTTATTATTTTCTTATTAAATAATACTCGGGTCAGACCGAGATGTTACAGGTGCTTCTACTTGACTTCACATCTGGAATTATCACCCTGACTTTTGGCTAACTACTTAGATTAGTAAGTTTTGTAGTATACATTTGAGATATAGATTCATTGATGTATCTGTATTCTTTTGTCTAGCACTTGTAGCCATTCTTTTGTGATATTGTGAATCTTGTTTGACCACTACTCTGATACTCACTTTTAAGTGTTATATTCATATTTATTTCCGCCTTTGTGATATGGATGTCTGTGACTGATTTGTGTTATGTTTATTTCTATATTTGTTTTCGAAGAATATATATATATATATATATATAGCCACTGTGTAGTAGCTTTGAGTTTGTATCGGTATGTCGGATTTCCTCCTGAAACCAAAAGCATGTTGTACTATCTGACATATCGGTGCTCGCACGAAGCAATTACACGGATGGTCGCTCCTCAACAGCTTTATTCTCCGTGCTAGTTTACGGCATTACATCGTAGTGTCCTTGGCTAGAGTGGGTTTAGAGGTGGGGCGTCAGAATTGTATTTGATGATTGCTATTGCTTGTTTATTTACTTTAACACTATCCTAGTTATCACATTGCAAGTTCCTTTTGTTATGCTTGATTTTGAATTGAAATGGAATCGGGTTGAAATGATAAATACCCAAATGAACTTGACTTAGGATAGAGAATTAAATAAAATCTGATTGGTCAATAATTTGATTTAAAAATAAAATAAGTATTTTATTTGAATAAATAATATGGTTTTGGAATGAAATTGGAATTTGAATTTTTAATGAAAGGAAAATGTTAATATTTAAAAATCTGAAACAAAATATTAACATTGTAGTTGTTGAAAGAACGTTGTTTTGAAATTAATTATTTAACAATTAAATTTGGAATTATTCATTGATTTAAGTTCGAAATTACTTAATAATTAAGTTTCGAAATTATTGAATAATTAAATAAGATTTAATTATTTGAATTAAATAAAAATTGCATTCTTTGATAAGAGAAATTGAACTTCTGAATAAGTGAATTTGAACTTCGTTAATAAATGAAATTGAGTTTTTTTATTAATTAAGTTTTGGAAAAATTATTTAAAGTAAGTAAATAAATAAGTGAAATTGAATTTCTTTAACAAGGAAAAATGTGTTTTATTGAAATTGATAAAAGACTTGAAATTTAAAGAATTTGATTTGGCGAATTTAATTTAATTAAATTTGTAAGTTTTGATATAATGGAGTTGAACTTAAGAAATTGATTTAATGAAATAGAAATTAAATAGAAATTGTTTTGAATGATAAATTAACTTAATGAATATTGAATAAAATCGATCAATGAATTTAAATTGATTTGAATGTTAAATTAAATTAATTTAAATGATTTCGGAATGAAACTGATATACGAACATAAATTAATAGTTGAATTGTTTAAATAAAAGTTGAAATTGAATTATAAGATTTTGAAATGGTATTTTGGAAGTTTTGAAACGTAAATTATGAAATTTATATAGAAAGACAAATGGAAGGTTGGTTTACAAATTCTAATTGAAATGGAAATTGATTTGGTTTGAATATATTAACGACCAATCGGTGTAATAATTACGAAAGTTATTAAAGTGACCGGAATCGGTTATGGACATACTCTTTGTCTAAACCGAAAACCACTTTAATAACTATATGCGGAGTGTGATCTAGAATGAAGTGGTTGGAACGACGAACGTGATGACTGAATGAAGTGAACGATAATGGATAGCTTTGACACTTGTGTCAAATTGGAAATGACTAAAACAGGAGCCGTGCCAAGCCAAATAGGGTTAGCCACCTCGAGCGAACACACTTTTTCGTAAACTACTCATTACTTGTTATTGATTGGTGCACCCTCGGAATTTTGGGAGTTTTGTTTCGCGGTGTTGCGATCGTTGCGGCGATGCGTTATCACCAGTCCGGATCAGACAAACGGTAGTTTCACTACCTTGGGTATTGCCTCATGTGCCTTGTCATACTTGTATCCCTATATACGCGACCACTACGAATTTGTTTTGTGTTATACCTATGGAGTACTCTCTGATATCCCACTAGTTTACGGTGGAGTTTACAGTGCTGTATAGACTATAACGCTTATATAAAATGTGTTAAGGAGGATAATGGTAACGCCTTAACACTATTTTGATATTTATATTACTATTAGGCATTATCTATTTAGCGTATACTACTACATAGTAGATAGTTTAACGGATCCTTAAAGGATGGTTATTCCAACGTCCTTTGAGTTAAGATATTTCAACTGTTATTTCACTTGAGTAGGATTTATTGATATAAGAATGTTAATCCTGACTCGAGTGTTTTGTGTTTTGCTTTACGCTCGGGTCAGACTGAGTGTACCAGTATTCGAGACTCACATTTGGAGTTGGAGCTTCGCTTGGAAATCCAGCTATTTGTCCAGCTTTTAGATATTCAGTTGATTCTAGTGATATATTCTTATTCTTGTATTTGATTATTATATTCGAGACTTCTGTTGTAACTTATTTAACTCTGTTATATATATAGTAGCTTCATGAACTACTATCTTTTGTTTCTGCTGCATATTATTGCTCTGTGTTTGTGATGCTGTGATTATTTATTTACTGTATATATGAGTTTTGCCAAATTTAAATTAACAATTCGGTATTTTGAATTATTCAAGCCCGACATGTGCGGATGCGAATAGTCCAAAATAGAGGGTCGTTACAAAATTTCAAATGAAGACACTTGTTAATTAAACTTACATTTGTCATTCATATTGCTTAATTGCCTTATATGTGTTATTAAAATGACTTAAGATATCAACACGTGTACTTAAGTATCTTTAATAAATTTTCATTTAATTTAAATGTTAATAGAAAGCTCACTTACATAAATCTCTTAATTAATAAATATTTACATATAAGTTTGATCTTTAAAGAAAATATTGTAAAATTAGTTATAATACAAATAAATTCATATACATGGATTTTTAAAATCTAAAACATTTATCTTTATTGTTTAAGAGATAATTTTTTAAAAGAAAGTTTATTAATAACTTTATACATATACATTTATAACCATTTTAAATTTAAGCATTTTAAAGAAAACAAAATAAAACTTTGATTAAATCTTATTTAAACTATCACATTTAAAAATAAATAAATTATTTTATAATTTGAAAATAATTGAATTAATCCTAAATTAACTTTTAAAAATATTAATTCTAAAACAAAGCTTTAAATTACAATTCATACATATATAAATTATTAATAGATTAAATTTCAAAACAATTCCAAATTATAACATATATATACATATATACTACAATTTGAAAATTCAATCTTTTATTTTGAAGTAAAGATTTTCTACTAACAATATACATATCAAATATATATTATAAATAGAATAAAATTTTATTACCTTTGAAAAATAATTCTTATCAATTTTAAATTGTTATAAAGATACAAATCAATATTGTCATATTAAATATTTATTAACTTTTAAAAGATTAAATTTACCAATTTAAATTAAAATTATAAGGAAAAATTATCAAATCAATTTAATTATTAATACAGATTATTAAATTGATATTGCCTAAAATTCCGGGTCGTCACATTCCTCCCCCCTTAAAAGAATTTCGTCCCCGAAATTTAAAAGTAAAGATAATTTAATAACCCAGCAAAGATTTCAATTTTCAAACAGCAAAGCATCTCTATCATCCAGTAACTAACAACCATAGCAATCAATCAAACAAACAAACCTAACTAATTATCCTTACACAAATTAGAATAAATCTTCTAATACTAGAGTTTCCCAAGTATAAATCACTGGGAGACTCGCTCTACAGAAGCTAAACTAACTACACCACCAAAATCCAGAGCTCCTCTCATCTCTAGATCCATCAATCTGAACAGAACATCAGACTATACTCAAGTCTATCACAATTTCCAAATCCAACTGAACTGCAGATTCTATAACCAACAATGAATCATACACGTATTCCCTCAGAGATACGTGAAATACAATGAATTCCAGCTATCCAAACTGCCAATTCAATCTTATCCTATCAAAAACACAGATAAGAAATCTCAAATGCCTCAGAACTAACCATCCAATCTTACCCAATTACTGCTCTCTTAACCAGAGAAATCTTAACAACAATGAAGTCTTCAACTTCGAATTCCAAACTCCTTATCTCATATCTGTATGACTCAACAGACAATCCTAGGCTGCCAATCCTCTTGAGCAGCTCAACCTATGCTGATGCTTCCAGAAACAACTAGACCAAAGCAAACCAGTTTCTGGATCCTATCCAACAGAAAAGTCTTCCAAGATCCGTCGAAATCCAGAACACAAGCTCTACTTCCCAAGCAATAGCAAACTAAACTTGCTTCCTTCCTCGCACAGCTGCTACCTCGCTTCTGCTGCACAACGCTGATTCTAAAATAGATGAGAATACTGTTGATGAACACGAGTACAAACCTATCCAATATATCCGGAAACTTTGTTCATCAAATCCATAAAATCTTAGTGACTCATCTGACTCGGTCACACAACCTTACAACAGAATCCAACTCAAAAGCTAGATCTGACCAACTCAAATTCCAAAAATTTCTGAGCTGCTACACCAACTCTACTACTAGGCTAACCACCAAAATCATTTTTGGAACCAAAACAATATGGAACTCAACTCCAGATGCAGACAAACTTTTGATTACATCAGTAGCTCCTACTTCTACATGAGAACCCTCAGTCTCAAACAAAAGATTGCCTAAGAAAAATTCCCAAATTAATCGCAAGCCACTTTTGCGATCCTACCTAGTTCGGATTCCAAAGAAACTGTCCTCTCTTTACCAATTAGAACAGCCTTAAGCTTCTCCAAACAAGGTTATCTCTTCAAGAAAACCTTCACCATCTGCCCGGACTGCTAAAAGAAGAACCACAAAGGTTCCTGAACCATCGGAGAAACGGCCACACTGCTGCTTCCAAACTCTACCTCAATGATACTACAAAGCTAAAAGACCTTCTCGTCAGCACAATGAACACTTTCGAGCTGCACCGCTACCACAGCTAACCAAAGACTTCTAATCCAAAGGCTTCTCAAAAATCAAAACTATCAACAAACCACACAACGGACCTTCGAGATGGAAGACATCCTCTCAAGAAATTCGGGTTCCAAACCAAGCATCAACATCTCGCTCTCCTTAAGGGATGACAAATGAGACCATGTCGAAGCGAAGCACCTTATAGACCTTAGTCTCATATTCCAAAATAGCCAACCTCCTTGTTAAAGATACAGATAACTTCTACATAGACGAATCTTCCCTGCGGCAGGTATAGACTGCTCCTCAACTACTTCTAAAACTGCTTCAAGAGAAAACATCTTCGAAAATATCCATGGGTACTGCATCTCACCACGCAATTATCAAGATATCATCACTTACTTCTGCACATCCGACAGATCCAAACTTACACTTCAAAGATAAACTCCGAATCTTTAAAAAGATTTCGTTCGGATATCAGAGAAATCCTTACTCTAAGCTGCAAATCTTACTTGAGACGGTATTAGGTCTACAGTTTCGACAAATATACTTCCAACCTCAAATATATGGACCTCTCCCATCAGTGGTAGTCGTGTTACACGCACACGCTACTACTCCATCTACCTTTAAAACTTATGTTGGAAAAACCCGAACAGATAACCCAACAGATTTAGGTAGATATATATAGTTATATATAAAAATCACAAGTACGCTCTCTCAAGAAAAACACCACTCTAGAGCCTAGGTATTCAATCAACCTAATGCTCTAATACCAACTGTAGCGACCCGACTTTCTAACACCAGAAAGACGCGTCACTAATTAAGAAAGAAAGGGATAGAAGCAGAAAAGATAAGAAAAGAAGAAACACAACAACATCAGATACTCACAGCGGAACAAATGAAATATAATATATCACATAAAATATTACATAGTATCATATTACATCAGAGTACACAACTTATACAACACATATTAGACAGTTATAAACGTCTGTCTAACTATACAACTCAAGATATCACAAGATACAGACACAACACAAACACAGCGGAACCATAATATATTTACACGTGGAAGCCTCCTGCTCCATATCTCCTCTAGAATTCGTCAAGCAAACCTGAATCCCTCGACTACTCATACATAATATGAGTACCCAAGAGCTTAATAAAATAGAAAATAAACACTCGGGTCAGACAGGGGTCTGGTGTGAGTAAACGGGTTAAAATTTCTTAACTTTATAAAAACCTTTGAAAAGAAAAGGTATCACGTAAGACTTCCCACACATAAACGTGGAAAAGTTTTTACCTTACGCTAACCAAAACATTTGATAGGAAATCCGGTGATATTATAATAGTGTCTAGGGTTTTCAAGTAAATAAGAAATAGCCGAAATTGCTACACTATTAAATTCCAGCTACTAGCCACAAAAGTGGGTAATACAAACATAACCGTAGGGTCTCGTAGGAAGAATGGGTTTCCATCAATGGCAGGGCTACCGGGGTACCGCCCGTCACAGTACGTGGCCTAGATCACTGTACCGAGGATTACTCCCAATCCCCTGCACCACAAAGCCGGGACCATTCCTTACTGAACAGTCCCGAGTAAGATCACCCCATGGTTGGCGCGACCAACCACCCACTAAGCCGAAATAAAATGGGACATCTAGATAGGGATGACCTCACCCTGAAATGGGTGCTACCCACCTAGCCTTGCTGCACCTCCCCTATTTTAGCCATTCCCGGTTGATGAGACTTGAGGTTGCGATTACCTTTATAGAACACATCTATCTTAGAATGCTCATCGTCCACCTGACGATGTTCTAAAAGCATTCAATCCATACAAGTTCGTTCCGGGTTCGAACGAAACCGAAGGCACTATCTCGTTGCACTTATTTTGGAATCACCCTCAGAGTCAACGACCATAGCACTTGCACTCTGAATCACCATCTCGAACCTGTAAGTACTATTTCCGTTAAACTTATCACGGAATCAACCCCAGAGCTATACTAACATATAGTTCTTACACTTCGAGTCTTCACTAAGCTCCACTTGGATTCACGACCTAACATTTAATTTGGATCGATGTGGTTTTCGGATATCCAAATATGGAAACCCAATCCCAGTCTCACCGAATCCAAACGCCATTTTAATGTCCAAGTTGTTTAAGGGTTTAAAACAATTAAACTTATATTCAAGATGATATAAACAGATAGATAAATCAAATTATCACAATAGATAATTCACATCAACCATTCATCTCACAAAGCAGCATATCACATATCATAGATATCCAAATCATCCAGTATCAACCAATCACCCAATATCAATCAGTTATCCATAAGCAGAATTGATTAACTCAAAATCAATTGGATTACCTAAATCCTTCTTTATTAATTTATTCCAAATAAATAAATCAATGATCTCTTAATGATCTTCTTTAATTAATCTCCCTTGATTAATCATCCTTTAATTACATTCAAGTAATTATCCTTAACCATATACAGTAATTAACCTTTAATTACTATCGTTAATTACAATAATTAATGATCCTACATTTGCTTCCATTAATTAATCAACTATAATTAATTACAATAAACCTCAATTAATTACAATTAATTAATCACACTTAAATTAATCACTTTTATTAATAAACCTTGATTAATTCATTAATTATATTAACTAATGATCCTTATTAATTAAAAATTCCTTTAAATTAAATAATTTACTTGTAATTAATTATCTCATTAATCATAAATAGTAATTAATAACTTGTAATTACTTATCTTAATTAATATCTTAATTAATTATATTAACCCTTTGATAAATTAATCTAATTAATTAATCTTTAATTACTTCATTAAGTAATCATTATTCAATTTAAATTAATTAATAAATCCTTAATTAATTACTTTATTAATTAATTACAATTTTAATTAATTACATTTAGTAATTATTCTTAAATCAATCACATTAATTAATTAATTAATTACATTAATTAATTAACTAAAATTAACTAAGTAATTAACTCTTAATTACTTACATAAGTAATTATCTTCTAATTACTTCACTAGATGATTATTCTTTAAATCAATTACCCAAACAAGTAATTAACCCCATCATTAAATAATCCTTAATTCTTTAATTAATTAATCACTCTTTAATTAATTAACTTCAAAATAATTATATTAATCAATTCCTTAATTAATAACATCAAGTGATTATCCATTAATCACTTCCATTTAATTACTCCCATGAGTAATTTTTTCCACTAATTACTTCCATAAGTAATTTCACACTAATTACTTTCATAAGTAATTTCTCTTTTCTTAATTACATTAAGAAATTCACCATTAATTACTTCATTAAATAATTACACTTAATTAAATCATAAATAAGTGATTATTTAAAATTAAACAAACGATTAACTAATTATTTAAAGTTAATTAAATAATTAGTTAACATCTTATATTTAAAAATCCTTAACTAATTGAGAAAAAACATTAATCCTAATTAATCTTTTACTTATTAATAAATCATATTTAATTAAGTATTTTTAAGTTCATAACAAAGATAAATTAACCATATTTATCTACATAAATAAATTATTTGAATTAAATCAAATTTCAATAACTTAAAACAAACTATTTTATGAGTTACAAATTTATAACTTAACTTTATTTGAAAATAAAACATTTAGAAATCAATTTGAAATTAAAAACACTTTAATTATCTAATTTAAACTTATTCATTTTCAATAAAATTTGAAACTTTAGTTTTTAAATCATTACTTAAAAATTTTGCTTAAAACTTTGATTCAATATTTAAATTCAAAACATTCTTCTTTAAATTTAAAAATTCAAAATTTAATTTAATTAAATTACTTTCAAAAAGAAATCATTTTAAACAAATTTAAATTTTAAAATAAATTCAATTAATACTTTTTAAAGTTTGATTTACATTTATTTCAAACAACAAGTTTTAATTTAGTATATTTGTTTCTCTTATAAAACTTATTTATAATATAAAGCTTGATCTTCAATTATTTCAAACTACAAATTTTTTTTTTTAATCTGCAACTTATATCTTACACAGTATAAACCAGATAACATACGACTAAAAACAAGAGTTAAACACTACAACAACTCGAGCCTTCCCCGAAGACACCACATGCTTCCTCAACTTCGAGTCGTTTCCCTGAAAACGCGAGCACCCCTTCGAGTTACCCTCGTCTTCCCCAAACCCAAAATTCCCAGTGCACACAAATGTACACGCGTGTACGTGCGCGACCCAACCAAACAACTCCGATGCTACCTCCGTCTATCTCCAAGTCGACGGCGACCATGTCGTCCCTCACGACCAACCAAAACCCTAAAAACGTCGCCAATACAAAATCGAGCATCAAATACCAAAAACTGGAAATGACTCGAACGAAAAACCAACCAACGCCGACGAACTCGATGTCCATAGACCCCGCCGACCTACCTGATGATGCGCCACACTTCGCCGAACAAAACCCACACCTCGCGAAACATTCCGATCCTCCATATCCAACACAAATGCCCAGCAAAACATCCTGCTTACAAACTACCACCGAACCCTAAAATCCCCAATTCCAATCACCGCGTCGCATGATAAATCATGCGACTATTTTTCCTCCGACCGTCGTTCAACCCTCCTTCTCCAGACCAAAGCCCAAGGCCAATCACCTCTTCTATCGTCGGAATTTGGCGCAAGTACCAATTCCGATTGCCACAGAAATTCTCAATGAACACTGACTTAAAAATTATGATTTGCATGTTAAAAATCATCATTTCTAACAACTAATCCATCTATATAATCCAAATCAAGAATTGAAGTTATTGATTTTTTTACATGAATTAAAAATTTACAGCTATTCCTAAATTTTAACTTATTTATTGAAAAAAAAATCCTGAAATGATTTTAAAAACAATCATCATCCATTAACAAACAATTTTCATTTAATCATCAGAGCCAAATGATGATGTTATTGGGAGATTTAAATTATAAAAGTTGATCCTGGACTGGGAAGAAACAGATAACAGAGTGACTATGTTTATACACAGACCACTACACATAAATATGCAAATCTATCAATCCAATAATATAAATACTGAAGAATTTTCATGCAACATCAAGATTAATTCACTGATCATCACATGCATTTAAGTTAAATAAGGATTAACTGTTTTTTTAAAATATTTACTCACCATTCTTATTTTAAGCAGAGCCGTTTCAATTCTTTTTCTAGGCTTGATTTTTTATCTGAAAAGGCTTTGATGTTGAAATCCTACTGCATGCCTCAAATTGATGTTATAAAATGTTGGAACAGATCTGAACTTCCCTTTGAACTGCAGGTTGAAGTTGCAGTTTTTGGTTGCTAGAAAACTTGCTTGTAAATTTGAATTTCAGGTTTCAGGTAGCATTTACTTTTAGTTTCAAATTTCAGATTTTGAAAAACTTTTCTGGTTTTCCATTAATTTTTTGATCAGCTGAGAATAGAAAATAGATCGAAGGTGGGAAGAAGAGATGAAAAAGTTTTATTTTACATGAATTATGTTATGGTTTATTAAAATTAAAGAAAGTAAATTTCAAATGAAGACACTTGTTAATTAAACTTACATTTGTCATGCATATTGCTTAATTGCCTTACATGTGTTATTAAAATGACTTAAGATATCAACACATGTACTTAAGTATCTTTAATAAATTTTCATTTAATTTAAATGTTAATAGAAATCTCACTTACATAAATCTCTTAATTAATAAATATTTACATATGTATATATAAGTTTAATCTTTAAAGAAAGTATTATAAAACTAGTTATAATACAAATAAATTCTTATACATGGATTTTTAAAATCTAAAACATTATCTTTATTGTTTAAGAGATAATTTTTTAAAAGAAAGTTTATTACTAACTTTATACATAAACATTTATTACCATTTTAAATTTAAGTATTTTAAAGAAAACAAAATAAAACTTTGATTAAATCTTATTTAAACTATCACACTTAAAAATAAATAAATTATTTTATAATTTGAAAATAATTGAATTGATCCTAAATTAACTTTTGAAAAATATTAATTCTAAAACAAATGTTTAAATTACAATTCATACATATATAAATTATTAATATATTAAATTTCAAAACAATTCCAAATTATAACATATACATGCATATATATTACAATTTGAAAATTGAACCTTTTATTTTGAAGAGAAGATTTTCTACTCACAATATATGTATATCAAATACATATTATAAATAGAATAAAATTTTATTAGCTTTGAAAAATAATTCTTGTCAATTTTAAATTATTATAAAGATACAAATCAATATTGTCAGATTAAATATTTATTAACTTTTAAAAGATTAAATTTACCAATTTAAATTATAAAGAAAAATTATCAAATCAATTTAATTAGTAGTACAGATTATTAAATTGATATTACCTAAAATTCCGGGTTGTCACAATAAATTTGTTAAATTAAATAAATAAGTTAAATAATGGAGTTTGATTATTTTATATTATATGGTTAAGTACATGTTAAGATATTGAATATGTATATATAGAGTTTTAATGATTTAAAATAATTAAGATCGGAAGTTAAATTGGAAATCTATTTGGAATTGAGTTTTCTTTAGAATTAAACTCCATAAGTTGATGTAAAATTTATTAACTTGAAATGTTAAAAGGTATGATATTTATAACTGAATTTTTATTCGAGATGAATTAAATGAATATTTATAGCATAAATAAATTGGAGGAAATATTTAGTTATAGGTAATTTGAGTTTTATTTAAATGATTATGGTTTTATTATGCGAATATTTCAAACCAAATAGTAGGACTTTTAATGGTTGAATAGAAATTTCCAACCTTAGTTTCTAATTGTTTAATACTCAAAGTTTGAAATATATTGAAACTGAAGTTGTTTATTGAAACTGAAAGTGAATTTAAAAATTATGGATTTGACTTAATTTAAAGCGAATAAAATTCTAAAGTTGTGGAAATTATTTACTTTATAAAGTAATTTTAAATTCAAACCATTTTATTTTATATACTGTTGAATATCTAAACCATTTACGTTCAAAGTTATGGTTTTAAAGTTATGGATTTCCAGGTAATATGTTTTGAAGAGTTATAATTCAAATGTTTGGTTTCGAGATATTATAAATTTTAAAGTGGTATGGTTTTAGAAAAAGGATATATTTGAAATGATATCATATTGATTTGGTTTAAAAAAGAAAATGATATCGTATTTATATGGTTTTGAAAAGGGATATTATATTCTGGCTTTAAAGTATAAACTATTTTAAAAAAAAGACTGCGGTGTTATAATAACGTTTGGTTGTTGAAGAGATCGGGATCGAAAGTTATCATACTCTCTGCCAACTCCGAAAACCACTTTAACAACCGTGTACGAGGTGGAGATTCCAGAATGAAGTAGGATGGCGGCGGCATTTCCTTTGAGGTGAATATGTGGACCCAACTTCCGTGAGTTGGCATAAGGTGGCTAAAACATGAGCGATTGACGGGTTAATTGAGGTAGCACCTTTGATCGGACACATCCCTTTGATATTCTACTTTGACTTTTGGATTGATTCGGTGGCACTCTTGATTTAGGGGTGTTGTTCGAGGTGGGCGGTAGTAGCAGCTATGCGATACCACCGACCCGGAAGCGTAATTGGTATATCTACCCTGGCATTACCTAGTTGTGCCATGTCACCTACCCTATCGCGCTTGTACGAGTTTCTATTTGTGTCGTACCTATGGAGTGTCCTCTGGTAGCCTCCCGATCAGGAGGTATTACGGTACTGTATAGACTATTGGCATTATTTGTGTTAAGGGCTCTATAGGTAACCCCTTAACGCTATTTAAAAGTTAGTTTATTTTATAATTAGACACTATTATAATAGCGAAATATACTACATAGTAAATAGTTTAACGGATCCTTAGGAGATGTGAATCCCAAACATCTCTTAAGTTACCGCACTAATATTTATTTCTGTTGATTTAACTCCCATAATATCTTTTAGTTATGACTCGAGTGTTTTGTCTTTTCAATTCGCTCGGGTCAGTTCGAGCTTTTCAGGATCGAAGACTTTATTTCTGGAGGACGAAGACGAAGATTTCATTATTATTATTTTATATTATATTGTTCCACTACACACTATATTCCGCTGCATGTTTATTTATTGGTACGTGAACTTTGATGTTTATTGTATAAAGAAAAATCAAATGTTTTGTAAAACAGTTTTATGAACTGTATATTGATTATTATATTTTATCGTTCCGCTGTAAGATTCTATTTTGCTTTTTTTCTTCTTCTCTGTTTTCTTATTTACCCCATAACAATCCGCCCTTCCGTATGGTTTGAGTTGGCACGTGTGTCGATTTAAAGCGTGCGAAAAGGCGGGCCATTACATCTGGTATCAGAGCTTTGGTTTAGCGATAAACCTTAGCTTTGTGGGGTTTGACTTTTTATTAATAAGGGCAGTAATACCCTATGGGAGTCGCTGAGTGTATATATATGAGAGAGCGTATTTGTTAGTGTTATAAAAAGGTTTTAATATTGTGTTAATTTGTTCCGTTTTGTATTTATAAATTCTGGTTGATGCATGGGACGCTATGACATCAATAGGGATTTCTAAACACTTAATAGGACAGACCGACATAATATTTGGTTTTAATATAGGTAAATGAAAGAATTTTGCCTATTATATTTTCTATATATAAAATAATTTTTTTTATAAAAATAATATTTGGTTGTAATATATTGGTTGTTAGGAAATGAAATTTAGAAATAATAGGTGAAATAAGATTGAAAATAAATAAATGAAAATTGGAAATTTTAGAACTTAAGTTCCGGGGTTGTGAAAAAAAATTTCTTTCAAATGATTTTGGAATATAATAATAATATTTTAGAAGTATTTTCTCATATACATATTTCACTATAATTTGAAAGAAATGTTTTAAAAGAAATTTGGAAAAGAAATAAGTTTTATACTCCCCTCTCTGTCGTTGGAAAATAACTTCGGTGATGAGTGCACACATCATCGACATTCATTTTCGAGTTTCGAAGTGGGAAGACCACTGTAGTAGTTTTACTGCTGAGTTTGTTTTGATAGATAAATATAAATTTTAAATTGTTTAAATATAATTGGATATATATGTGTAAGTATATACATTTATCTATTATTTTAAAATGATTTGAAATTTACCCGGTATTTAAATCCTTAAGTTTCCATTAATTAATAATTTTAGTTATTGTAGTGAATTTGAACGTAAGTAATTAATAATTGAAACCTCTAAAGGAAATAAGAGATTTAATGCTAAGTTATAAATAAAAAGAAATTAAAGGATAGGTTATAAATGAAATAACAAGAAAGTTGAAATTATAATCTTATAAAACGAAAGATATAATTATTGAATCATTAATTAATTAAAAGAATTGAGTAAAACTTGTATAACTTTCAAATACATTCTTAAAGGCATATCTATAACTTACCAAAGATCTAAAAGTTGAAATGTTTAATAAGAAAATGTAATGGAAGTGGTACAAGTAAAAGTATGTAATGAAGTGTTCAATAAAATTTCTTTTATTCTTAAGAATTGATGTTGTAATTGTTATAAACCTAAGTTATAATGGAAATCTTACTATAATGAAACATGATAGAAGGTAAGTGTTGTAAGTAAGTAATTATAGACTTAAGTAAATGTTGAAGTTAATTATATTAATAAACAGAAAGATGAATACCGTAAATAAATGAAATTAAGCAATAAATAAATGAAGTAATATGCAAAGTGCAAAGGAATCGAATTAAAAATGAAAATTCGCAATAAATAATGTAAAATTAAAAAGATAAATTAGAATATGGATAAAAAGGAAATCAAACAACAATATTTTGAAATGAAATTAACAAAAATTAACTTGATTTATTGTTTGGAATTTGTTGTTGTTTGGTCTATGGTTGTTTGGGTAAGGATACTTTAAAATTGTTTGGATGAATGAATAATCTATTAGTTTCACCTAAAGACTGTTGAGTGAAGGGTACACTTAGTAGTTTATTTTTCATTCCGTACAATTTAAAGTTTTGAACCCGAACAACTGTTTGTTTTGTTTGATATGAATGAATGATTGATTTGTATTGATTCCATGTGATGGTTGTATATTTTGTTGCAAGTGATTGATAGTTGTATTGATTTGGTTGTTGGTGGTTGAGACCACTTTAAAGATTTCATTTTATATAATTATTAACTCTTCAAGATTATATAAGTGAAATGCAGGTTATGGAAGCAATTGCTTCTGCTTTTGGTTCCATAAAAATAAGCGTAAATTGCTCGACAAATAGGTACGTTTTTCGGATTACGATTTATAGCGTTATTATATTATTTTTCCCAGGTTGGGATATATATTATTTTGGTAAATATATGTTGTATATCGTTATTTTGATATTATATTTTCTCCCGAGCCTCTCTGTACAAAGGAGACTCTGACGAAATTTTCCGTAAAATTTTAGACTTAGGAAATTTTTGAAAATGATTTCCAAAATTTATTTATTTAAGTATAAAAAGATTTAATGGTTAT
Organism: Allium cepa; assembly: GCA_030765085.1. Taxonomy (NCBI): domain Eukaryota; kingdom Viridiplantae; phylum Streptophyta; class Magnoliopsida; order Asparagales; family Amaryllidaceae; genus Allium; species Allium cepa. Next base: position 290,240,073 of record CM060941.1, on the reverse strand, counting down.
AAAATGGGTATATTTTATTTAAAGTAATAAATTTTGTAAATTTTTTGTTTATAAAGTTAATATTGTGAATAAGACGTATTGTTTATTTAAATTCTTTCTTCTTCCTTTTTTTCCTTTTCGGGGACGAAAAGTTTTGAGCGGGGGAGAGTGTAACGACCCATAAATTCTGGTAAATAAAACTGGGTAAATTAACGAGATTTTGTAATTTAATTAGGAAGAAATAAAAAAAATTATAACCTATATTGAAGAAAATGTTAAGAATGTAATATAGCAATGATTATAAAATTTTAATTTTGACAATTGAAGTGAAACCCCATTTATAAATAGTGTAAGTTGTCACATTTGGTTATAAAATATAAAATGAGAAAATAAAAGTAACCGTTGGATTAACCAATGCAATATTTTATTTATTAAAAGTAACTGCATTTAAATTTAGGCAAGTCAAAGCTGAATTTGTATAAATTGAATTTTGTACAAATTGCAATAACAATAAATAAAAGTTTACGTTAATGTTAATTAAGGGATATTTGGAAATAACGTTAACGATATTCATAATAGAACAAGTTGTTGAATTAAAGAGATGGAAGAAAAGATTTATTAATGTAAACTTAATAAAAAAATAAATGAATACTGTAAATAAATGAATTTGATTGAATTGAAGTATTTAAGAATTGTAACATATGTTTGATAATAGGGAATTCATAGGTGTAATTAAAGTCATGGTAACACACGTTATAAGTTACCCATTTATTTGGTTTAATAATTAAAATGAGAACCAATTGGAATTAAATGAGCCTTAATGTTATATTAATAAGAATTAACGCATTAACTAAATTTTTGCACACCCTATTAATTGAAACAGAAGGTAAAGTTAGGATTGATTGAAATTAGTAAATTGGGAAAGGAATTCAAAATTATGTTAACTAATGAAGAATACGTAATAAAGTGTGAATTTATAAAATCAGTGTTCGTAAGCAGTTATAATATTTATAGTTGATAATAAACGTTGCTTAGAGATTATTAATATAGTAACGGAAGAGGGAAGGTAAATTTAATAGAAATGTAAATTTATATTTTAGTTCGTAATTGGTGAATTGAGAAATAAGTTCAAATGAGGTATTTGATGGAATTCTTCAATAAACAAGAATTAGTTGTTCTTGTATTATAAACTTAGGTATAATTGAAATTTCTTCTAATACAATATAATAGGAAGGGAAGTATTTAAATGAATGGTTAGAAACTTAAGTAAACAATTGGGAGGAGAAATTGGATTAAGCATAATTACTATGAATAAATGAATGATAATAAATGAGGTTATGTAATAATGAAGGAATGAATAAATATATAATGCAATAAAAGAAGAAACTAACATGACAAATATAAATGAAAACGAATAATTGGGAGTAATAAATGAAAATTTGGAAACAAACATTGAACCAATAAATAAAAGTAAAAGTTGTAAAATAAGTAAATGTAAATTTTATGGATGAATCCTTATATGAATAGAAAGGGGAATGAAGCAAAAAAATGTTATGAGATGAAATTTATAAGAATGAGACTGAATTAGGCAAATTGGGGATTATCACTAATTGTTTACCCATTTGTTTCATCTATTGAATTAGTTTTAAATCCATTGGAATAAAACGTAATTAAAAACTACATTAATGAAAATTTAGAGGAAATTTGAGAATATTAATGCAATAACTACAAACCAATGTAAATTGCATCCTTTTGATAATAATAGACTGAACAATATGACTATTGCTTGATTTAAAGTATAGAAAGCAAGATTTAAAGTATAGAAAGCAAGATTTATTAATTTAACTGAAGTATAAAATTCAATAATTGAATTTATTGCAAATAAATGGAAAGAAAAATATATAACACTGGCATTGATACATCTATCAACTTTTAATTTACATCTAGACTTGTTTAAATTTTGGAAATGATTAAGAAAGTTAAATTTGATGATATTTGTTAATTATAGAGTTGAAGTTTAAAAAGTGATTTAATAAATTTATTTTTAATTTATTTAATTAATATAAAAATAGCCATTTTGGCCACCGACTCTGATTTCGAAGGAACAAGTTTCATCGGATCCGTGACGGTGAATTATTGTAGGATTTCAAGTTTTGTAGCGATCGGGCTTGTCATTTAATCGTACAAACTCGAAACGCCTTGAAATCGATTTAATTGAAATCAATTGAGATCAATTTGAAAAATATTGATTTTAGCATAACTTCTTCATACGATGCAATTTGAACCTGAAACCTTTTCCATTGCATTTAAAATATTTTAAAACACCTATTTTGATATATGGGTTTACCCAATTTCGTTCCAGGGTCAGAACGGGCTTTTTAGGCCACTTTGTTGTTAGCGCGTATTCAACCCGATCCATTTATTCTATTTCAACTTTCTCTATAAATACTCTGCTAAACCCTAGCCTACATCTACTCTCAATTATCAGCGCGTAAAATTCCATCAGCTCCTCCTTTTCCAATGGCTGCAAACCCTAGATCCAATTTCAAAATTCAAAAATCAAATGAAAATTCAAACACTTCGAAAAAATTCGAAAAAATTATAGAATCGAAGATCTCATCGATACGAATCTATGCGTAGCTTCAGTTTTTTCAATTGGTGCTCGAATCAACGGCAAATCTCGGACAAAGCTCATAAATAGCGAAACCCTATGTACAATTTGGGCGTTTTTGATTCGGGAAGCAATCGGAGAAATTGGAATATGGGTTTGGTGGAGATTGTCACGTGGAGCTGTACGATGGTGGCCGTTTGGTCGGAATCGAGGTGTGGTGGCCAGAATCTCATGTTTAGGGTTTTGAAACACTAGACCTAGGCGGCGGCAACTCGCATCGGGAGATGGCGGAGCTGGGTAGGGAGGTGCGGCGTGGTGTTGCCGTGGCTTTGAGGGAGGTCGCGTGGTGAATGGCGGCGCAGTGGAGGCTTGAAGATCGGTCAAAGAGGGGTCATTTTCTTTCTTTGTGTACTGTAGATGGAGGCTGGAACGTGATGAGAGGGAAAGAGGACTTGATGACGTGTAATTCTTTTATTTATTTTCTTTTATTTAAATTTCGTTTCAAATCTGCTAATACGCATAACTTTTACATACAAACTCCGTTTCACGTTCGATTTTTTTGTTAGGATCATAATAAATTTCCGGACATTATAGCGCTGGTTTGGATGAATTCTGAGGCGGTCAAATTTTTGGGTTTAAATTGGATTTAAATTCAATTTAAATTCAAAAGGTGAATGTTTTAACCCACTCACAACTTCTAAAATTTCTTATGTTTGTTAAATTGATTTATGATATGCGTAGAAATTTATTTATGACTGTTTGGCATACTTTTATTCATCATCTCAGTTAAATCGCATTTATTTAATTAAATTTTATTTAATTATTCACTGTAACAAACTGCCAGTAAAATTTGTTATTTATTCATTTATTGCATATAAACTCCCAGTTAAATAGTTATTAAATTTATTATTGAATATAAACTATTAGTTAATGCCTGTTATTTATTACCTATTATATATTAATGTATTGTTTGAATTTGGATGATGATTTTGATAAATGGTTGATGGTTGATATTGGATGAATGGATGCTGTATTTTATATTGTTATAATCTGCAAGTTATTATGCATTTTCATTTCATTCGGGATTACAGCTTGAAATGATATATAACCGTAATTTTTATTTTAAATTGCGGATTGAAATGACAAATATCCGTATCACTTGACCATAGGATATAAATTTTTATACAGACACGGTCGGTCTATATATATGTAAATATTTTGAAAATGATTTCTATGGTTTGGATAGGATACGGTTAAATAAATATCAAATTTTTATTTATATAAATATTATTTTATATATACATATATAGCTAAATTTTTAAATTTAAGCTATGTATAAATTTTTTAAATAAAATAAATAAGTTAAATAATGGAGTTTGATTATTTTATATTATATGGTTAAGTACATGTGTGACGACCCAAACTCGATGTCCGACAAACGACATCAAATTCGCGCCGGAGCTTATAACAACATCAGATGAATATAAAACAGCGGAACAGAATGAATATTATAAATATCATCACAGATACAACATCAACATAATATCCATACCACATCAGAGTATATAATACATACACCACAACTCCAATAAACATCATAGTAATACAACAGTGATCATATAAAAAAAAGGTCTTCAGATGAAAGAAGTGATAACAAACTCCCAAAAGCTAAACACCTGTGACTCCCAAAAGCTCCTAGAATATCTCCTTGAATAAGAGCACCAAAATACAGCTTACTCCAAAATACGGATGTTATCCCGCCTTTTGGCAAGGCCAAGATACCAAGGAGCTGACTGGAAAAACAGGATCACACGTCCTCGACATTGAATGATTGCCGGACAACTAAAAATAATCAATGAATTTTGCCCGAGTCCGGATCGAGCTACAACTGATAAGGCAAGTCAAGCAAAGCTTTGGAAACCAACGTTCCAAATTTCGAGACAATACGGATTCGTATGCTCAAGTTATCGCCAGTAGAAAGTGGAAGGCATAGCCTTGGTTCGAACCCAACAGAACCAAGCCTTAGATTCGAATCCATCATCCTTGCATTAGTTCGAACCCATGAGATGTAGCTGTGCCTCGAATCCATCAAGATAGCAATGGTTCGAATCCACCCTCGTATGCTTTGGTTCGAATCCATCAGACATGTATTGCTTCGAATCCATCCACGCGTGCCTAAAGTTCGAATCCATTGGAGCATTCCCACCTTCGAGTCCATCAAGGAAGAGTCCTTCGAATCCATGCAATTGGGGGAGCTCCGACACCATTCCCAGCTTGTCTTCGAATCCCCATGATGAGACAACTTCGAATCGATCTACAGTAACATATTTTGATCGATTCGAATGAGTACCGGTTCCATCGATTCGAAGGTAACGAACCTTCGAATCCAACACCTCGAATCCACCAAGTAAACGCGGCTAAAACCTAGGATTCGACCCAGTAAACTCGGAGAAACAAGAGGATCGACCCGGGAAATTCGCGCCACGTCATCATTCTCACGCACAGGAGCATGGATTCGACCTTATGGATTCGAACCATATCGATTCGAACGAATCTATAGGACGAGGAGCACCATCTTGAATGATCATGTAACGACCCAGAATTTTAATTAATAAAAAATTGAATATTTAATTAATTTTAAATATTAATAAGTGAATTTATAAGTCGAATAAATTTTATTTCGAATAATTGGATTTAATTGAATAATTAAATCGATAATTTAATATGTTAAATTATAGAAATAATTGAAAATTACGTAAAATATGATTGAAAATGATTTGTAAAATTTTATTTTATCATATTGAAGTTAGAATGATATTTTAGAACTTTTAAAATCGAATTAAAAGTTTATTTGTGAAAATTGAATATTTTAATATTTAAATCGACTAGTGAAAATAGTCAATTTTTGAACAGTCTCAGAATTGAAGGAGACCAGTTCCATTGGATCCGTAATAGTTAGTTATTACCGGATTTCAATTTTCGTGTCAATCGGAGCTACCGTTTGATCGTGGCAGCTCGAAACGCATCGATTTATTTTTAATTTTAATTTGGCGAGTTAAAATAGCCATTTTTCAAAAAGTATCGGATTTCGACGAAACCAGTTTCATCAGATCCGTAATGTGATATTATTGTAAGGTTTCAAATTTCGTATCAATTGGATTTACCGTTTGTCCGGTATAAATTAAAACGCCTAGAAAATCGTTTAAATCGGTTTAATTTAAATCGATCGTTTATTGCCATAACTCGCACAGATGTCCGAATTAGCTTCCGAAACCCATTCCATTGTGTCCGGAACGCGGGATAAACTCTAGGAACGTCAGTTTCGGCGCGTAAATTGGAGTTTGGAAAACCCGGATGAATAGTGTTCGATATTTCCTATAAATAGACCCCTACCTCTCTCATAAATTAAAAAAATAAAAACCCTAAACCTAATTCTTCTAGCCGCCAGTTGCTTCACCAATGACCAGAAACGTCCCAACTTCTCCTCCTCTTATCTCTTCATCCACTCAACGATTCAAGAAACTTACAACTAGAAAGATGTAGAGCACGTTGAGATCCTTATATTCAACGGTGGAGATCGAGATTGGAGCTACGAATCAACGGATATTTGCATTCAAAGGCCATAGGGTCGGCCTCGAACTGCGTGCTACAGGGACAGCCGAGCTCTACATGATTATGGCCGAACACAGCTCTGGCAATGGGCGTTCTAGTGGTGGCGACGTGATGAAGTTTCATCGAGTATAAGTGGTGCAAATTTAAACCCTAATATTTATGCTATGGGTTTGAGTGTGCGTGTTGTAGCCTGTGCGTGCGTACGAAGGAGAAGGGGGAGGGGTATGCACGGATCTGATGTGTTGGGTTTGGAATGCACGGTCATGATCTAGTTGAGGTTTAAAATGTTTAATTAAAGTTGTAATTATTAAGTATAAATCCGTGTAAAACTTTGAAAAATCATAACTTTTTCATACGAGGTCGAAAACGCGCGAAACCAGTTGCGTTGGAATCGTATGGACGAGCACTACGCGATGGAGTTGGATTGGAGTCGTTTGGAGTTAGTGAGAATTTTGGGTAGAATTAAACGCGCGTTTAATTTTATTCGAAATAAATCGCTAAAACGAAATTGAAATCAAGGTGAGAACTTCTCACTCAATCGAATCAGTTTCGATTTTATTTTAAATAGTTAGATTTAAAATATTTGAATGCATGTTTGAATATTGATTGATATCTATTGATTGTTAAAATAGACATTATGCGCCGTTAGTAAGCGGATGTTATTTATTAAAAACATATACCGCGAATATTTCATAAACAGTGAAATTGGTATTATATATAATAGCAATATATATATATTGGCATATGTATATATTGGAGTTATTGATTTCCCGCATTTGTGTAGCGGATGAGACCCTATTGCGCCGTCTATTAAGCGGATAATATTTTAAATCCCATATACCGCGATAATTTCGTACTGGAGCGAAATTGGTATTGTGCTAATGTTTGTGGATGCAGGAAAACAGGTTGGAGGGATCCAACTGGATTCCTCAACAGTATTTATTTGAATTCAGATATTTTGATATTTGATGGACTATCATATACGATATATGATGTCGTTGTAGTCGTGATTGACTATTTGGTATGTAGCATCATTGGACCAAATTTTGAAACTTTAAAATGATTTTTAAAGTGATTTTTGAAAAGTATACATTTTATAAAATAATTTTGGAATTGATCCATTTTAAATAAATAAACGTTATAATTTTTAAAGTTATAAAAAATTATGATTTTTGAGAAATATAGTTAAAAACTGATTTTTGAGAATATGATGTTAATGATTTTATAAAATAGTTAAAATCGGGATTTTTGAATATATTATAAAAGTTTAAATATAGGATTTATAAAATTTGATTATTTTATAAATCAAAATGATGAAGTTTTTAAAGGAGTTTAAAGACGTTTTGAAATATTAATATGAATTGATTTATATAAGAGATTTATAAATGGATATTTATAAATCGAAATATTGAAATTATAAAACGAGCTTTTATAAGTGTTAGAATGAATTGTGAATGAATTTCATAAATGAATGAAATTCATAGAATTATAAACGGTGAAGTTATAAATGGAATTTTATAAGCAGTAGGTTTATAAAATTTATAAAGTTATTAAAGGAACAGATTTGGGTGAATAAATAAATCTTATAAGTTCTAAGATTTATAATTTGGAAAGTTTGAAAGAACGATTTTGTAAAATAATCGTTTCATAAGCATTTGACTTATAATATGAACTTTTGGTTTATAATTGAGTTATAAACTGGAATAGGTTAATAAAGGAGATGTATAAAAAGGAAGTAGTTATAAAATAAATAGAAATGGAATTTATAAACGTTGTTTTATAAATCCGCAAACGACTTATTTTGATAAGTAAAATTGTTATAACTTATTAATGGAGTTATATTCACGTTTTAGACAGTGAATAATCCTTTAAAATAAAATGAATAAAAGGATAAAATTTGTTAACGTAGCATATTCACGTTTTTGAATAGTGAATAATATGTTAAAGAAATTATTTTAGATTTGATGTTTTAAATAGAATTAAAACGATCTAACGATGTTTTTAAAATGTGTTGAGATTCGAAACCATAGATTTCAACATTTATTGTTGAAATAGACGTTTTCGAGAAATAAAAGGAAAATGGTGGACTATAACACAGTTGTTATAGTAAATGATTTCCGAAAGGAAATGTTTTGTATAGTATTGGGATTTATATATCTATTTTAATTTTGAATCCCTATACTAGTGATTTTGGGTTGTCGTAACGATGTTTTACGCAACATTCGTTTTGGCCCAAATAAATATGTTTAAGAGCATGATTTCCTTAAAGAATGAAATATATACCTAATTTCGATTTAAGTATATTGAATATTTTCTAAGTGTTGAAAATAAATAAAATTTGTGAATTACTTATTAAATAAGTATGGAAATGTTTTCCAATATAAAGTGAATACTTTGAAAATTTATCTTTTTAAAGATAAATTGAAATGAATAATTGAAATCGTATATGCATGGATATTTTGGAATGAAAATTCACTATGGAATTTGTGAATAAAAATGGGAACTTGTTTAAAAATAAATATTGATTTATTTTTGAAGTATTGAAAATAATATATCTTGTAAAGATATTTTGGAAAATAAATAATTTGGAAAATTATTTGGAATCTGGTGATGTTGTGCATATCCATTGATAGTTCAATAACCGACTATCAATATTTCCCTATGAATGGGTATTTGATGTGATTTGTTTGAATTTGAATGCCACACTTATTTTTGAATAAGCGCTCACTATTCGGGTTAACCGGGAAAGGACCATGGGGTCGTATAACCCATTCCGAATATGTGATACGTCGTTATGAATTGCATTTGAAGATCGGTGTTGAAGACCCGGTATTTGCGAAAGCGATAGGATGACCTGTCGATTGTCTCTGCACTGAGTTGCAACGGTATAGAGACTCCCTAAGTGATGGGAAATCCGATCAGGATTGTGGATATCCGGATTGCAAGGACTTCTTTGTAAGTGCCTTCGGTTTTGTTCGATCCCGGAACAGACTTGTATGGATTGTATGTCTGACGTTACAAATTGAGATATAAAGAAGATTTCATTCAAATATATTTCTGTTGGTGGCGGAGAATTTATTCTTTTAGCTTAACACCCTTCTCTGAGACGTACGAGCTCAGAGGTTATATAGTTGAATGTTATCAGCGATATATTCCCAATTTGGTAATGTGACATGCTGAGTGTTGCTGTAAATGATCATTGTGTTGATTATTTGTGATAGGATCATTTATTTGATCGTCTATCTTGGTGATCATTTCTATGATCATTTGTTGACCCAAAGCATGGCTTTTGTATAAAGTATGTTTTTGTGGACGTGACTTCGTCGAGCCTCACACCCCGGAATGGTCAAAACAGGAAAGATGCGGCAAGGTTATGAGGGGTAGCGCCCTTTAGGATGTGTGCATTTCCTTCTGGAAAAGGGTGGTATCATGATATGGAGCCCAGATACTTACTCATGTTGAAAACACTTTATGATTGTGTGAATTGATTGCGAGCGCTCGGTGAAAGGTCCCAAAGGACCGGGGGATGGCATATTCGGTCAGTTGTTACTCAGTTAGGGGTAACCCGGCCTTGTGTTGGTAGAGATCCGGTTTGGTTCTCGGGGATGTCCATCCAGAGGCATTCTCATGTGGCAATGGGAAGTTCCTTGGCCTGATCATTCGTTGGAAATCCAAAGAAACAATACGAGACTTGTACGGTTTTAGTTGTATAACCTGCTATGGAATGTGGCGGTAACCTGCTATTGAACATAGTTAGCTATAGTAGGCATAGTTCGGAATGTCTATGTTGGCTAAGATTTATATTCTACTTTCGAAATGAATTTTTCCTACACTATGCACTAGTAATAATATAAAATGTTCTTTTAAATGCGTATAAAGCATCTTTGACTATCATAAGGAGAAATCTCCTCCGATTCTGCGTTTGCATTATGTGTGTGCGGGAGGCCTTATGGTAGTCTCATTTTTAAAAGCATTGCGAATTGACTTTAAAAATATTCCTCTATTTTGATTTTAAAGATAAATAAACTGTTTTGAGTTCCCACACCAGTCACATGACTGACTCGGAGTTTATTGTTTTCCTTCCTAAACTCTGGGTGCCCACCAATTTCCACACGGGCAGTCAAGAGTTAAGGTTTATCAGGATATTCTGGATATTCTGGAGTTGCTGGAGGCAAGATGGATGGCATGGCGTATTACTAGTATATAGTATTTCTTTTCCGCTGTTCGTTGTTGTTGTTGTACACTCTGAAGATATGATGTAATGAAATGTAATGTATAAAATGTAATAACTGATATAGTTCTTTGTTTAAAGATTATTCATTTATTATTATATGTTGTTCCGCTGCGAATTGTGAGATTCTGTTATTGTTCTGTTTTTTCTGTTCCGTTCTATTTTCTATTCTCTATTCTCTCTATTTTCAATCTTTTTCTCTCTTTTTCTTTGTTTTTCTTTTTCTTAAACCATAACATTTCGGGTTTCCGGCCTTCGATTTCTCGGCAGTCGATAAAGTGAGTATCGATGTTGAATTTTCGAAAGTCGAAAATTTTCGGGACGTTACATTTGGTATCAGAGCATATGGTTAAGCGACAACCATGGTTCTGTTGGGTATTACTCATTAGAGATAGAGTCAGTAGTGCTCTAGAATGAGTTTGAGTGTAATAATAGATATGAGAGCGTATTTGTTAGTGAATATAAATTGTTTTATATTGTGATGATTGGTTTATTGGGTGGCATATGAACTTTCGTCAGCGCGGTCTGCAAAACTATGCCGAAGGGGTTTCTAAACACTTGAATAGAACAATTCGGCACGATATTGATTTTAAATTGGGTAAATGAAATAATTTTTCCTTGATTATATTTTGTATATAAAGGAATAATTTTTCAGAATTATTAAGGTATATAAGTTGATTGTTAAGTTGTTTGAATAATCTAAGTAAAAGAATAATTGTATAAGCAAATGAATTATAAGAATTGAATTATAATTAAAGTGATTTACAATTGTGAAATAAACTTATATATATAAGAAGTGAAACTATATGAATATATTTATGAATATGAGTTGTAAATAAAAATGAATTTAAAGTTAAATGGAAGTATAACTGAAGAGATGTTGAATGAAGTTGATATGAGTATCAAAGTAAAATAATAAAGTGAAGTGATAAATGTGAACTTGAGTTATATGAAATGAAATTTACTTTAGAATTGAAATAATGAATATAAGTGTTATTCATTAAAATCTAATGTTACTGAAAGTTGAATAATTGGATGAAAATAAATTTAATTAAACCAATTGTAAGCAAAGGAATTTGGTTGTAATGAATATACATTGGTTGTTATTTGATTGTTAGTTGATTTTATATAATTCATTAAGAGTTAATGAAACTGGAAGCTAAAGTGATTGAAATCCAATTGTAAGTAAACCAACTTGAATATGAATTAGTGAATATAAACTAATTGAGAATGAATGTTAGTAAAAACATCCACCGTTAATGAATCAAATGTGATTAAATTGATAACCCAATTCATTAAATATTAATGAGAATACGAATGAATATTCATTGATTATGAATGGTAGTTGGTTGATGTTTGCATTTGTTGTTTGGTTGCATTTGCTATGTTGACATATATAGTTATTATGTTGCTATATGTTGTATATCGATACTATTGTCTATATGCATGTTCTCATGTTGTTTGTTGAGTGTTTAGTATGTGCGGATCGCGTTTGCTTCGCATTTGGAGCTCGCTTTGGCGCTATATTAGCCGTATATGCTTGCTAATAAAAAATATAAGGTACATATTTCGGATTACATACCGTACTTTTATACTTTTTCCCTTCGGGATGCCTCATTACTTGATGAGATGTATATTTGTGATATGTATACTGTCATTTTTTTTCGGATCGAGCCGCGCAAAGGAGACTATGGCGAATTTTTCCGAAAATATAAGGCGTTAGAATATATTTGAGAAAATTGGAAAATTTTGAAAACTTTAACTTTGATTTGGAGTTCAAAGTTAAACAATAGTAGTTGTTTTTGAAAAGATAACTAAGTATGATTTGAAAACTTAGTAAAGATTTGTAAGAAGTTTAACTATGAATTTTGGGAAAATTAATGGATTCTGTAACTTTTCTTACTTGTTAATTTCGAGGACGAAATTCTTTTAAGGGGGAAGATTGTAACGACCCAGAATTTTAATTAATAAAAAATTGAATATTTAATTAATTTTAAATATTAATACGTGAATTTATAAGTCGAATAAATTTCATTTCGAATAATTGGATTTAATTGAATAATTAAATCGATAATTTAATATGTTAAATTATGGAAATAATTGAAAATTACGTAAAATATGATTGAAAATGATTTTTAAAATTTTATTTTATCATATTGAAGTTAGAATGATATTTTAGAACTTTTAAAATCGAATTAAAAGTTTATTTGCGAAAATTGAATATTTTAATATTTAAATCGACTAGTGAAAATAGTCAATTTTTGAACAGTATCAGAATTGAACGAGACCAGTTCCATTGGATCCGTAATAGTTATTTATTATCGGATTTCAATTTTCGTGTCAATCGGAGCTACCGTTTGATCGTGGCAGCTCGAAACGCATCGATTTATTTTTAATTTTAATTTGGCGAGTTAAAATAGCCATTTTTCAAAAAGTCTCGGATTTCGAAGAAACCAGTTTCATCGGATCCGTAATGTGATATTGTTGTAAGGTTTCAAATTTACAATTGGATTTACCGTTTGTCCAGTATAAATTAAAACGCCTAGAAAATCGTTTAAATGGGTTTAATTTAAATCGATCGTTTATTGCCATAACTTGCACAGATGTCCGAATTAGCTTCCGAAACCTGTTCCATTGTGTCCGGAACGCGGGATAAACCCTAGGAACGTCAGTTTCGGCGCGTAAATTGGAGTTTGGAAAACTCGGATGAATAGTGTTCGATATTTCCTATAAATAGGCCCCTACCTCTCTCACAAATTAAAAAAATAAAAACCCTAAACCTAATTCTTCTAGCTGCCAGTTGCTTCACCAATGGCCAGAAACGTCCCAACTTCTCCTCCTCTTATCTCTTCATCCACTCAACGATTCAAGAAACTTACAACTAGAAAGATGTAGAGCACGTTGAGATCCTTATATTCAACGGTGGAGATCGAGATTGGAGCTACGAATCAACGGATATTTGCGTTCAAATGCCATAGGGTCGGCCTCGAACTGCGTGCTACAGGGACAGCCGAGCTCTACATGATTATGGCCGAACACAGCTCTGGCAATGGGCGTTCTAGTGGTGGCGACGTGATGAAGTTTCATCGAGTATAAGTGGTGCAAATTTAAACCCTAATATTTATGCTATGGGTTTGAGTGTGCGTGTTGTAGCCTGTGCGTGCGTACGAAGGAGAAGGGGGAGGGGTATGCACGGATCTGATGTGTTGGGTTTGGAATGCACGGTCATGATCTAGTTGAGGTTTAAAATGTTTAATTAAAGTTGTAATTGTTAAGTATAAATCCGTGTAAAACTTTGAAAAATCATAACTTTTTCATACGAGGTCGAAAACGCGCGAAACCAGTTGCGTTGGAATCGTATGGACGAGCACTACGCGATGGAGTTGGATTGGAGTCGTTTGGAGTTAGTGAGAATTTTGGGTAGAATTAAACGCGCGTTTAATTCTATTCGAAATAAATCGCTAAAACGAAATTGAAATCAAGGTGAGAACTTCTTACTCAATCGAATCAGTTTCGATTTTATTTTAAATAGTTAGATTTAAAATATTTGAATGCAAGTTTGGATGTTGATTGATATCTATTGATTGTTAAAATAGACATTATGCGCCGTTAGTAAGCGGATGTTATTTATTAAAAACATATACCGCGAATATTTCATAAACAGTGAAATTGGTATTATATATAATAGCAATATATATATATATTGGCATATGTATATATTGGAGTTATTGATTTCCCGCATTTGTGTAGCGGATGAGACCCTATTGCGCCGTCTATTAAGCGGATAATATTTTAAATCCCATATACCGCGATAATTTCGTACTGGAGCGAAATTGGTATTGTGCTAATGTTTGTGGATGCAGGAAAACAGGTTGGAGAGATCCAACTGGATTGCTCAACAGTATTTATTTGAATTCAGATATTTTGATATTTGATGGACTATCATATACGATATATGATGTCGTTGTTGTCGTGATTGACTATTTGGTATGTAGCATCATTGGACCAAATTATGAAACTTTAAAATGATTTTTAAAGTGATTTTTGAAAAGTATACATTTTATAAAATAATTTTGGAATTGATCCATTTTAAATAAATAAACGTTATAATTTTTAAAGTTATAAAAAATTATGATTTTTGAGAAATATAGTTAAAAACTGATTTTTGAGAATATGATGTTAATGATTTTATAAAATAGTTAAAATCGGGATTTTTGAATATATTATAAAAGTTTAAATATAGGATTTATAAAATTTGATTATTTTATAAATCAAAATGATGAAGTTTTTAAAGGAATTTAAAGACGTTTTGAAATATTAATATGAATTGATTTATATAAGAGATTTATAAATGGATATTTATAAATCGAAATATTGAAATTATAAAACGAGCTTTTATAAGTGTTAGAATGAATTGTGAATGAATTTCATAAATGAATGAAATTCATAGAATTATAAACGGTGAAGTTATAAATGGAATTTTATAAGCAGTAGGTTTATAAAATTTATAAAGTTATTAAAGGAATAAATTTGGGTGAATAAATAAATCTTATAAGTTATAAGATTTATAAGTTGGAAAGTTTAAAAGAACGATTTTGTAAAATAATCGTTTCATAAGCATTTGACTTATAATATGAACTTTTGGTTTATAATTGAGTTATAAACTGGAATAGGTTAATAAAGGAGATGTATAAAAAGGAAGTAGTTATAAAATAAATAGAAATGGAATTTATAAACGTTGTTTTATAAATCCGCAAACGACTTATTTTGATAAGTAAAATTGTTATAACTTATTAATGGAGTTATATTCACGTTTTAGACAGTGAATAATCCTTTAAAATAAAATGAATAAAAGGATAAAATTTGTTAACGTAGCATATTCACGTTTTTGAATAGTGAATAATATGTTAAAGAAATTATTTTAGATTTGATGTTTTAAATAGAATTAAAACGATCTAACGATGTTTTTAAAATGTGTTGAGATTCGAAACCATAGATTTCAACATTTATTGTTGAAATAGACGTTTTCGAGAAATAAAAGGAAAATGGTGGACTATAACACTGTTGTTATAGTAAATGATTTCCGAAAGGAAATGTTTTGTATAGTATTGGGATTTATATATCTATTTTAATTTCAAATCCCTATACTAGTGATTTTGGGTTGTCGTAACGATGTTTTACGCAACATTCATTTTGGCCCAAATAAATATGTTTAAGAGCATGATTTCCTTAAAGAATGAAATATATACTTAATTTCGATTTAAGTCCATTGAATATTTTCTAAGTGTTGAAAATAAATAAAATTTGTGAATTACTTATTAAATAAGTATGGAAATGTTTTCCAATATAAAGTGAATACTTTGAAAATTTATCTTTTTAAAGATAAATTGAAATGAATAATTGAAATCGTATATGCATGGATATTTTGGAATGAAAATTCACTATGGAATTTGTGAATAAAAAGGGGAACTTGTTTAAAAATAAATATTGATTTATTTTTGAAGTATTGAAAATAATATATCTTGTAAAGATATTTTGGAAAATAAATAATTTGGAAAATTATTTGGAATCTGGTGATGTTGTGCATATCCATTGATAGTTCAATAACCGACTATCAATATTTCCCTATGAATGGGTATTTGATGTGATTTGTTTGAATTTGAATGCCATACTTATTTTTGAATAAGCGCTCACTATTCGGGTTAACCGGGAAAGGACCATGGGGTCGTATAACCCATTCCGAATATGTGATACGTTGTTATGAATTGCATTTGAAGATCGGTGTTGAAGACCCGGTATTTGCGAAAGCGATAGGATGACCTGTCGATTGTCTCTGCACTGAGTTGCAACGGTATAGAGGCTCCCTAAGTGATGGGAAATCCGATCAGGATTGTGAATATCGAGATTGCAAGGACTTCTTTGTAAGTGCCTTCGGTTTTGTTCGATCCCGGAACAGACTTGTATGGATTGTATGTCTGACGTTACAAATTGAGATATAAAGCAGATTTCATTCAAATATATTTCTGTTGGTGGCGGAGAATTTATTCTTTTAGCTTAACACCCTTCTCTGAGACGTACGAGCTCAGAGGTTATGTAGTTGAATGTTATCAGCGATATATTCCCAATTTGGTGATGTGACATGCTGAGTGTTGCTGTAAATGATCATTGTGTTGATTATTTGTGATAGGATCATTTATTTGATCGTCTATCTTGGTGATCATTTCTATGATCATTTGTTGACCCAAAGCATGGCTTTTGTATAAAGTATGTTTTTGTGGACGTGACTTCGTCGAGCCTCACACCCCGGAATGGTCAAAACAGGAAAGATGCGGCAAGGTTATGAGGGGTAGCGCCCTTTAGGATGTGTGCATTTCCTTCTGGAAAAGGGTGGTATCATGGTATGGAGCCCAGATACTTACTCATGTTGAAAACACTTTATGATTGTGTGAATTGATTGCGAGCGCTCGGTGAAAGGTCCCAAAGGACCGGGGGATGGCATATTCGGTCAGTTGTTACTCAGTTAGGGGTAACCCGACCTTGTGTTGGTAGAGATCCGGTTTGGTTCTCGGGGATGTCCATCCAGAGGCATTCTCATGTGGCAATGGGAAGTTCCGGGCCTGATCATTCGTTGGAAATCCAAAGAAACAATACGAGACTTGTACGGTTTTAGTTGTATAACCTGCTATGGAATGTGGCGGTAACCTGCTATTGAACATAGTTAGCTATAGTAGGCATAGTTCGGAATGTCTATGTTGGCTAAGATTTATATTCTACTTTCGAAATGAATTTTTCCTAAACTATGCACTAGTAATAATATAAAATGTTCTTTTAAATGCGTATCAAGCATCTTTGACTATCATAAGGAGAAATCTCCTCCGATTCTGCGTTTGCATTGTGTGTGTGTGCGGGAGGCCTTATGGTAGTCTCATTTTTAAAAGCATTGCGAATTGACTTTAAAAATATTCCTCTATTTTGATTTTAAAGATAAATAAACTGTTTTGAGTTCCCACACCAGTCACATGACTGACTCGGAGTTTATTGTTTTCCTTCCTAAACTCTGGGTGCCCACCAATTTCCACACGGGCAGTCAAGAGTTAAGGTTTATCAGGATATTCTGGAGTTGCTGGAGGCAAGATGGATGGCATGGCGTATTACTAGTATATAGTATTTCTTTGCCGTTGTTTGTTGTTGTTGTTGTACACTCTGAAGATATGATGTAATGAAATGTAATGTATAAAATGTAATAACTGATATAGTTCTTTGTTTAAAGATTATTCATTTATTATTATATGTTGTTCCGCTGCGAATTGTGAGATTCTGTTATTGTTCTGTTGTTTTCTATTCCGTTCTATTTTCTATTCTCTATTCTCTCTATTTTCTATCTTTTTTTCTCTTTTTCTTTGTTTTTCTTTTTCTTAAACCATAACATTTCGGGTTTCCGGCCTTCGATTTCTCGGCAGTCGATAAAGTGAGTATCGATGTTGAATTTTCGAAAGTCGAAAATTTTCGGGACGTTACAGATCATAACTCGAGATCTACAAATCCAGATGCTATGAAACTTTCACAGGAGCTTGCGTATGCATAGAAGAATGTTCACACCAAGTTTCACCACGATTGGACACATTCTTGATCGATTCGAACCAAGGGTCGAACCGATCCCAAAGTGGGCCCGGATCTCCAAAATTCGGCCCTATGGGCCCCCTCACGTGCCAGAAGCGTTCTCCCCGGATTTTAGGCGAAATATCCGCCTCCTGCACCTATAAATAGATCCCCTGGTCATTTAGGAAGGGGATCGGAGAATTTTTAGAGAGAAAACACGCCCGAACGCTGCCAGAATCACTCCATATCGTCTTCACTGTTGTTGATTTCGAATTCAAGTCAATTATCTGCTGTACTTCGCTTTAAAACACTTGTAACCTTCAAGTATTAAGCAATAAAGTGATAAAACTTCATAGTGGACGTAGACAAAACGCCGAACCACTCTAAATTACTGTCTTCCGTGCAATTTACTTTTCTGTGATGTGGAGTTTTTGTTAGATAATCCCCATTTTCAATTCAGTTTCTTCATTTATTATCTCTTCAAAAACTTCCGAAGGGTGTTGCCCAATTTTGGTGCAAACACTTTGGTGCTTTCACTGAGAAAACCCAGATTTTCTCCTGCTCTTTGGATCTGTCATCGATACCGGATTGAATAAATCTAAGAGAAAGATCCAGATTAACAAATCTAAGTTCCTTCCCATATATTCAGATTTGCATAAAGTCTAGGAAAGGAATTCAACTCTCAAGATGGTTAGCACAAGAACCACCTTAAACGCTGTCAATCAAGAAGAACAGGATAGACAGAATCCTGTGCCGCCACCTCCATCTAATCAGGATGCTACTGGGCACTCTGAACCGTCCGGTCCGGTTACCCGACAAGAGTTGCAGTTGTTACTCCAAGAGCTGACCCAGAGTCGGCAGCAACTAGAAGAACAGCTACGCGCTAACGCTGAGCTAGTCAACAAACTGGATCGCCAGAAACGAAAGAGATCCACGAGAGACCATGCTTCTCGCTCCTCCAGCGAGAGTTCTTCATCTTCTGATTATCACAATCGATCTCCACGACCCCGACTATATGGGAGTCGCATGCCAGCTGCTGGAGATCAACCCACACTGACCGTTGGACAACTGAGGGTTGGTCCATCGACCAGTTTTCGAACCGGACCCTCCTCCCGAGAAGGTGCCATCCCTCACCACACGCAGAATACCGCACTACTAACGTTGCGGTTGAACCAGGGGTCGACGTCCAAGATCAGCCAGACCAGGACCATCGTCATAGCGGACGTACTCCTGAACCATACGTCCCAGAGGACTATGAGCCAAGAAGGCAAGACTTAGACCGTCGACGATGTCCGGTTCAAACCCAAAGTATGGAACGTGATCATACTCCGGCGCAAATGCCGGATCTTTCAACTATGATACGCCAAATGATCCGCGAATGCCAGGGCTTAACAAATGACGATTGGGGAATCTCCCGAAGTCATACTCCGTTCACCGATGACATATTATATGCTGAACCTCCTCGGCGATTCATTATGCCGACTCTTCCCATGTATGAAGGAAATTCCGACCCTAACCAACATATTTTGAAATACGAATGGTCAATGACTGCTGCAAGAGCTGACGACATAGTGAAATGTCGTAGTTTCCCCATATCCTTGGGGGGCATCACTACCATGTGGTTCACTCGACTACCACCTCGATCCATCTCTTCATTCAACCAGTTGGCCACAAAATTCGTTGAACAATTCCGCATGCACGTCGCAAGGCCCAAATATGTCAACACTCTATCTAGCGTCACTCAAGCTCCTGGGGAAACGCTCAGACGCTACTTAGAGAGATTTCATACTGCATGCGCGGAGATTAGCAATCCAAATGATAACTCCATCCTTATGGCATTGACTAAGGGGATCGACCCCGATTCTGAATTTGGCAACTGGCTAGCTGGAAAACCACCTGCGCCATTGGACCGTTTCCACACCAAGGCAGCTCAATTCCTGAGATGGGAAGATGCGAAACAGTCTAGGAAGCAAACTGATGCAGGACCAAGTACGGAAGGGATCCAAAGCAATGTTGCAATCAAACAGTCCGGCGAGAGCTCCGGAAAAGTTCATTTGAACGTTAAAAACATACAAGCTCGACGAAGAGAGAGCGTGAATCAAGCCAGAAAACGAGATCAAAATCCTGGCCAGCAGCGCAAGAATCCAATGTTTGACAGTTACACTCCTCTGAATACATCACTAGAGGACCTATATTTACAAACCCGTGATACAATTCAGTATCAAAAACCTGCACCAAGACCGTCGTCAGAGAAGCAAATCCAGACGGGAAAGTTTTGCCGGTTCCATGAAAGCTACGGGCACAATACAAACGAGTGTCGTCACTTACAAGATCTCGTTGAAAAATTGATCAGAGAAAAGAAGCTGGAACAGTTTGTTCAGACGCCGCAGCCGGGAGAAGCGGGCCCATCAAATCAAAGTAATGAATCCAATTATCTGACGCAGGAAGACTCCACCCCCACCGGCTGGAGGTTGGTAGTAAATGCTGTTGGAGGTATCCCTCATCTAATAAAGCGGAGCTGGGATGAGATGAAGTCATATGCCAGCCCTGCTAGGCATGCAGATGCTGCATGCTGTAGACATTTGAGAGATAGAATTCAGATCAAACGACAGAAAGCAATGACCGACGACATCGTATTTCAGTGTAGTGATGATGACAAAATCATAGTCCCGACTACCGATCCACTAGTCATATCAGCTCAGGTAGGCCATGTGTGGATGAGGAGGATTCTGGTTGACAGCGGAAGTTCCGTGAATATAATATTTAAGCGAGCCTACGATCAAATGAATCTGAATACCAAAAACTTGAAACCATGCCAATCCAGTATTCGCGGATCTGACGGGAGCGCGGCCATACCCGTCGGAGAACTAGAAATACCAACAGAGTTGGGAACAGGACAGTGCTGCGGAATCCGGACGTTGCGATTCGTGGTGATGGACATAGATTCACCGTACAATGCTTTCTTGGCCCGACCAGCCCTTACTGAATTCGGGGCTGTTGTTGCCCCATGGTGCCTAACCTTAAAATTCCCCACTGACAAAGGAGTTGGTGTTGTTATAGGAGACCAGGCCGACTTAAAGACCATCATACTCCGAAAGCGAGTTTCCCGGTCGCACGATGTCAATGATCAACCCCAAACCTTCAAAATTGGTGATTTCGTCTATGGAAGAGTACACTCAACACCATCGCACGAGAAACCAACATGGGAAGGGCCATGTGTAATTGAACAGAAATTCGAGGATGACCTGTTCTTGTTGACGACATTGGGCGGTCCTATTTTGCCAAGAGCCTGGAGAAGCAAGGACCTTCGTCATTGCTACACATGACAGGCTTTATTTTATCTATGAATGCTTTGCAGTTTCCTTTACATTCTGAAATATGAATTTGTAATAAGGTACCGACTTTGCCGTATTTTCTTATTTCAGCAGTAAAATACTATCTCTTCAAGCTTGAGTTGTGATTCACCGAATAAAACATTCAACAATCACGACACACGAAGAGCTAAGTACCATCAAACAATGGAATTTATTCAAATAGCGAGTGACTGTGATATGACCGGCCACTCACTAAGTGAAACCCCAGCTTGGGGGCAAGTCAACACATCAAAGGCTGAACTGGACCAACACACGACAGTCCATTCAATAACTCGTTCCCAGAGCGCGAACGGACTCCAACTTCCCAAAGCATGAATTGGAGTATAAACATTTAATAATTCATTCCCGGAGTGCAAACGGACTCCAACTTTCCAGAGTGTGAATTGGAGTATAAACATTCAATAACTCGTTCCCGGAGTGCGAACGGACTCCAACTTCCCAGAGTGTGAATTGGAGTATAAACATTCAATAACTTGTTCCCAGAGCACGAACGGACTCCAACTTCCCAGAGTGTGAATTGGAGTATAAACATTCAATAATTCGTTCCCGGAGTGCGAACGGACTCCAACTTCCCAGAGTGTGAATTGGAGTATAAACATTCAATAATTCGTTGCCGGAGTGCGAACGGACTCCAACTTCCCAGAGTGTGAATTGGAGTATAAACATTCAATAATTCGTTTCCGGAGTGCGAACGGACTCCAACTTCCCAGAATGTGAATTGGAGTATAAACATTCAATAATTCGTTCCCGGAGTACGAACGGACTCCAACTTCCCAGAGTGTGAATTGGAGTATAAACATTCAACAATTCGTTCCCGGAGTGCGAACCGACTCCAACTTCCCAGAGTGTGAATTGGAGTATAAATATTCAACAAGTCGTTCCCGGAGTGCGAATGGACTCCAACTTCCCAGAGCGTGAATTGGAGTATAAACGTCGAATCCATCGTTCCCAGAGTGTGAACGGACTCCTAAAAAGCCCACATAGATGTGACTGACCATCTAGCGGCTAACTCCAACCTCGCATAACGTGAATGGAGTATATACATAAATTACAGGTTCCCAAAGCGCGAACCCAAACATACATGCTATCTCCAAATTCCCGGAGTGTGATTTGGGGCACAAATACCAAGTCAAAGTTCCCGGAGTGTGAACTGAAGTATCAATACTAACTCCAAGTTCCTAAGAGCGTGAAGTGGAGTATAAACATCAATTCCAGGTCCCCGGAGCGCGATCCGTGTTACAAACATCGATAACTCTCAAATTCCCGGAGTGTGAATCGGATTATCGATCTTAAATTATCTTAAGTCCCCAGAATGTGGACATGTGCTTAAGGTTTGCGATAAATGCGATCAACCACCAAAATACAAATGATATTCCCCGAGACTAAGGGGTAGAAAAGCTAAGTGTTAATCACTAACCGAAGTGATACTATATCCGGAGTTCAACTCATTCGTCAAATCATGACACGAAATTGTATTTCCATACTTGGCATATAAAAAAAACAAAACATTGCAAAACACTTAAGGAAAAGAAAAGAGCAACTTCCCATTCAATCAACTAACAAAAACAAGTTTGATTACATGGTAAGTCAAGAGGTTTCAATTAAGTGGAGGCCGAACCCATGCATATACACGGCTCTACAAGAACAAAAGAAGAGGTAAAAGAATTGCAATTCGTAACCACATGATAAAACAAGAAGCTCACTCCTTCTTCTTCTGGGGCTTCTTCTTCGGAGTTGAGCCGCTAGACCCACTACCCGCTTCCTACGAGACTTTTTGTCCTTCTTTGGAACATCCTCAGGATCTGGCATAATATCAACGTCTTCCTCAGAGCTGGAAGGGATAGAGATCCTCTTGTGAGGGCGAACTGAAGGCATGGGGGCGGTGATAGTTGTTTGTTCAGCAATGCTCGAGACAGTTACCGTGCCACCGGGAGAGATCACCACTAAAGAAGATAAATTTGAAGGAGCAATGTCGCTACCAGGACCACCAACCGTCACCATTGTGGCCATTTCAGCGCTTATCTCAGCTAAAATCTCTTCTTCTCGAGTCAACTGAGCTGCGCTGGATACGCTGGTGGTGGTCACGACGGAACTAAAAACTGGAGCAGCTCCACTCGTCGCAAATGAAGGATCAGGAATAGGGTCAAGAGAGTGACCAAGTAGCTCTTCAATCATTTGAACATCGAATGACATCGAGCTCCCCTCTCCCATATCACCGGCCATGACAGCGGTTGAGATCGCCTCGGTGACAATAACTCCGCACATAGGATATAGAACCGGAGGAACTGGGGGCATGAATGCGACACTCTCAGTCACTGAACAAAGGAGAACAAAAGTAATCAGTCCAAAAAATTCTCTCGGAAATCAATACTTTAAGACATGAGGGAAATAATCAAAGTACCTTCTTTACCTTGCCTTGGAGCTTGAATAGGCTCAGAGACGGCAGTCTTGCCAGAAGACAACTCCGGTTGGTCCAGGTTGTAAGCGGGAACAACTTGTGGATCAACCGTGGCGATAGCTTCGGATGAAGTCGGGATAGGGCCTTTGATATTCTCACTATGATGCGCGACACCTGAACCTTCGCCGATCTCCGTTTGATGAATGCCAAGCCTTTCTTTCTCAACAGAAATTATCGCCTCGTGAAGAGTTCTCCTCTCATCCTCGCTAAGCAGACGTAACTCGAGCTCAAACTCATCTAATACTCCATCCGGGAAAGACATCCTCTTGTTCTCCAATAGTTTCTTCCAAGCATTATAGAGAAGCATCATGTAATCTCCTAGCCAGGAGAGATTTCTATGCTCTAACATATTGGCATTGTATGTGTCCAAGAGTTCGTCAAATTCGGCCTCCATCTTGAACCTCTCTGCCTGGACTCTCTCCTCCACCTCCGTTTCAACTTCCTTAACCCTTGCAACTGCCGCATCACGCTCAGCTCGAAGAGACACAGCTTGCTCACACGCTTCTTGCGCGGCCGTATTAGCATCGTCTTTTTCTTTATTCATATCGGCAAACTTAGCCTTTAATTCCTCTAGTTCTTTGACTGTCGGATCCCGCTCGGCTTCAACATTCTTGTATCGATGGCCCAAATCTTCAACTAAAGTGCAATGTACCTATTGCATCTTCGCCATCTCAACTAATGTCTCATCAATCTTTTTTAACGACTCGGCTTCGGCCTTACGGGAAGATTCCGCCTCAGATTGGAGTATGTCAACAATGCGATTCTTCTGAGCCAAGTCGGCTTCCAGTTTTTCGATAATTTTGGCCCGATCAAAGGCTGCTTTTGAAGCTTTAACAGCTGCTTTATACCATTCTTTGTACTGAGCATAGAAATCGCAGGTGTAGCTAAGTGCCATGGCCACAGCGTCTTCGGGGATTCTTTTAAGATTAAGAGGAAAAATACAAGCGTCGAAGCAAATCTACGGAAAGTCCCTCTTCAATTGAGCAAGTCTGATGGCCCCTTCACCAGATGGTTCAATAGGGGCCTCCTCCGCAACCGTGGTCGTAGCAATCTCAGTTCTAGAACGGTGTGGCTCGAGCCTTGAAACCTGCGAAGACGGTTGATGTCGCAGAGGCTCAGATACCTGAATATGGCTTCGGGGTGGCGGAGGAGAGCGAGAAGAGGAGCGATATCTCCGATCTCTGTCTGATCGCTCCTGGCTAGAGTAACTACGATGATGATCCCTTATATGATATTCCTGGCCATGATGCCTCCGTTCACGATCACGATCGAAGTCTCCACGCCGAGATTCGTAATAAGACGAAGGGTGGTGCACTCTTCGGTGTTTGTCTAGTGTAGATTGACGGCCATACATAACACCTGAAAAAGAGAAGCAATTCAATTAAATAACAGGAAAAAGCAATACGATTTGTGTGGAAGTTGTGTAGTGTTATGAAAGTGTATGCAAATGTGCAAAACCCCCGACCAACCAGAAGTGTCGACTGCACTAACAGGTAAAGGCTCGCTTATTTCTAACGCTTCCCGGAGTTCATCCAACCCGGACTCGTGGTGGAGAGATACGTATTCCGGGATGGGAATGTCATCCAGTCCTATAAAAATGTTTTTGATTGACAAGGAGCAGCGTCAGAGGTAGTAATTCCGGGGATCAAACGAGATACGACTACAGACTTCCGTCTCTTAAGTTTAGGGACAACAGCCTTGCCTTTCCGCTTTTCTCCTACTCGGGAAAGATCAGCCGCTAACTCGGTATCAGTAGGCGTCCTCTCATCATCGCTCATCTTTCTTATCACTATGCTGGGTTTTCTTTTCACCGTCTTCTTCTTTGTCTTCGAAGCCGGTTTCGCCAACCCCTCGATGACAATACTCTGGTTCGTCTCAATTAAACCCAGCATCCTTAAGTTATCATCAGTTAACACCGAGTCGATGTGCCGCAAATCACTCGGGACCCCTTGTAAACTTTGGACAACGCCTTTGTAGTGACCACCGTCAGGCCTTGAGATGATAGCTGCAAGAAAAATGCCTGATATTAGTTCAAGTGTTGGCAACGACTATTAAAGAAGGCTTGTGCGATTTACGACACTTACGTCTCGACAGCCATTACCTAGTGAACCCTAGGGGCCATCGAACAAAAAACCATTCATTCTTAAAATAACCGAGTCTGGTCCAGGCTCTCGTCATGATCTGGCAGTTTCTAACTGCTTCCAAAAAGGTGAAAGATGGACTATCGCCCCTGCTCTTGAAGTTGAATATGTGTCTAATCTCAGTTGGCCTTGGCGGACGAAAGAGATGATCCATAAATAAACGAAAACACCGTTCAACAATGCGTGTCCATTGGGATGAAGTTATGAGGGGGCGATTCCAATGAACGATAACATCTCCCTGATATATTGGTTAAATGGAGGGAGAGTTCCAGCCGCACAGGCATGGCGATAGAAAGCAGTATACCCCTCGGGCGGATTGTGAGGTCTGTCATCAACGCCCGGTAGCAAAACGTCGTCTGGGGATAAGTTATGTTTCAAACATATCCGACCCAATAATGCTTCGGAGATATTGGACTGGACGGAATCGACGGGGTCCTCGATAAATAAAGCCTCCGGCAATTCGTTCGGAGCCGGATCTATTACTTCAGGAGGGATTTCTGGAATCTGAAGCACTGGAGGAGACGAGCTTTGTACCTCTTGTTGTTGAGAACTTGAAGACTCCATAATTAACTAACTCATCAGAAAGCAGCGTTAAGTACAAAAGAAGCCCGTGTATTCCCCGGTGTGAAGTATATGAATATGTCGTACAGTGCAAGTGTTGTGCATAACTTAAGTAGATTTTACAAGTTGGAACAAGATGTCTGAATGACGAAACTTTGGAATTTGAGAATAGAAATGACAATCATCACTGACCGTCAATTCCACACCATCCAGATGCTACTGACCAATTCAAGTATAAATCTGTTATATTGTTTGTTAAGTCACAGTTCCATCGACGAGCTTCAAAAAGGAGGTCATGTCTTACAGTCAAGTTCAATCATGCGAGGCCGAAGCTCGCCAGAGTCAAGTATGCTAAAGTTCATCAAAGTTCAATTTAAAATTGGTCGTTGTTTAGATTTTGGATCAACTCAGAAGAGTAGTGTGCTCAGAGGCAAAGATGTTCGAATCGATCGACTCGAAACGATACGAGTCGAATCGATGAAAATCGAGTCGATGTGCTTCGAATCCGTGTGGTTCAACTCAATGAGAATTGCTTCGAACCCATCGGCGTAAGGTAACTTCGTATCGATCAGAGTTCCATGCCTTCGAATCGATCATTGGACCATTAGTTCGAATCGATCGACATGAAGCTCCTTCACAAGCACCGATTCGAAACCCTGCTATGTGAATCGATTCGAATGACAACTTTCTGAATCGATACAAGGCAGATAAAGACAATGTCCTTCGAAAGCTCTGCTCCTCCAAGACAACGCTCTGGGTCGATACGATTCGAAAAGATTCATTTCTCAGAACCATCGAATCGACCCATTTCAGATCTAACAACTCTTCAAAATTTTCAGAAGAAAAGATCGAATCGATGCCAAAAAATTCCAGTTTCATCATTCTCAACTCGAGTCGATTCCTTGATTACCTGATTTGATTTGGTTACGTGTGGAAGCATGAAAGAGTTCAACCGCTTCGTGGAAAGTACGTTTGATTTGGCTCTGGGAGATCGATTCGAAAGAGCAGCTAAAGCAATAGTAAAAAGTAAAAAGTGAAAATGAAGTTGGCCTCGCGTATTTATATGGGTTTCAAGGATGGCTCGTGGCGTTTCGTCTCCCGGTCATTTTGACCGTTTGTCACAGGTCACAACCCCACCGATTCAAACAATAGACCTTCGAACCCATCGCGACATTGAATCCTTCAACTACTTCGAATCCATCTGCCTTTGAACCCCTTACAACATAGGATCCATCCATGCAATATCGATGCGAGGCATCATCAATTCGAAGAGGCAATTGAACAAAAGCTGGATTGAGAATCCTATCGACTCGAGGACAATCGATCCGAACAAACATGCATGCTTCGAATCCACCAGGAACTGACGATGAGAATGAACGCGTCGCTTCGATTTGAGAAATTACTTGTCTACCTTTTATACCGATTCAGGAGAGGATCGATACAAGAGGATGATCATAGACAATCATAAAAACAATGTTTTGACTCGAATCTCATATCGGTTCAGGAGAGGACTGATGCGGAATTCGATAACGAACCGAACCAACAATGACTTGCAATAATGCAACATTAAACAAAGTCAAGGTGACACATATACGCACATATGTATGACTAATATTTGATCTATTAACATTTATAGGGATCAAATGATCATCTCGTCATGGATTCAACGACTAACAGTCAATCACAATCATACGACGGTTAATTGCAGCAATAAAGGATACAACTTTCAGAAGAGCATGTCCTAATTGTCCAACGTGAGACTGCGACTTTTCAAAGCACGTCATGTTTACACAATACGTACTTTGGGGGGCAAATGTTATCCCGCCTTTTGGCAAGGCTGAGATACCAAGGAGCTGATTGGAAAAACAGGATCACACGTCCTCGACATTGAATGATTGCCGGACAACTAAAAATAATCAAAGAATTTTGCCCGAGTCCGGATCGAGCTACAACTGATAAGGCAAGTCAAGCAAAGCTGTGGAAACCAATGTTCTGAATTTCGAGACAACCCAGGTTCGTATGCTCAAGTTATCGCCAGTAGAAAGTGGAAGGCATAGCCTTGGTTCGAACCCAACAGAACCAAGCCTTAGTTTCGAATCCAGCATCCTTGCATTAGTTCGAACCCATGAGATGTAGTCGTGCCTCGAATCCATCAAGATAGCAATAGTTCGAATCCACCCTCATATGCTTTGGTTCGAATCCATCAGACATGTATTGCTTCGAATCCATCCACGCGTGCCTAAAGTTCGAATCCATTGGAGCATTCCCACCTTCGAGTCCATCAAGGAAGAGTCCTTCGAATCTATGCAATTGGGGGAGCTCCGACTCCATTCCCTGCTTGTCTTCGAATCCCCATGATGAGACAACTTCGAATTGATCCACAGTAACATATTTTGATCGATTCAAATGAGTACCGGTTCCATCGATTCGAAGGTAATGAACCTTCGAATCCAACACCTCGAATCCACCAAGTAAACGCGGCTTAAACCTAGGATTCGACCCAGTAAACTCGGAGAAACAAGAGGATCGACCCGGGAAATTCGCGCCACGTCATCATTCTCACGTACAGGAGCATGGATTCGACCTTATGGATTCGTACCATATCGATTCGAACGAATCCATAGGACGAGGAGCACCATCTTGAATCGATCATAACTCGAGATCTACGAATCCAGATGCGATGAAACTTTCACAGGAGCTTGCGTATGCATAGAAGAATGTTCACACCAAGTTTCACCACGATTTGACACATTCTTGATCGATTCGAATCAAGGGTCGAACCGATCCCAAAGTGGGCCTGGATCTCCAGAATTCGGCCGTATGGGCCCCCTCACGTGCCAGAAGCGTTCTCCCTGGATTTTAGGCAAAATATCCGCCTCCTGCACCTATAAATAGAACCCCTGGTCATTCAGAAAGGGGATCGGAGAATTTTTAGAGAGAAAGCACGCCCGAACGCTGCCAGAATCACTCCATATCGTCTTCACTGTTGCTGATTTCGAATTCAAGTCAATTATCTGCTGTACTTCGCTTTAAAACACTTGTAACCTTCAAGTATTAAGCAATAAAGTGATAAAACTTCATAGTGGACGTAGGCAAAACGCCGAACCACTCTAAATTACTGTCTTCCGTGCAATTTACTTTTCTGTGATTTGGAGTTTTTGTTAGATAATCCCCTTTTTCAATTCAGTTTCTTCATTTATTATCTCTTCAAAAACTTCCAAAGGGTGTTGCCCAATTTTGGTGCAAACAACGGAAACCTGCGACTAGGCTGCCCGTGTAGAAATAATGGGCACCCAGAGTTTAGGAAAGAAAACAATAAACTCCGGATCAGTCATGGGACTGGTGTGAGTAAACAAAGACAGTTGCTTTTAAAGAAACTAGATTTATAAAAGAATTTTCGGTATGCTTTTTTTTCAAATGGAACTACCATAAGACCTCCCGCCACACACACAATGCAAATGCAGAATTGGAGAAGATTTCTTCTTATGATAGTCAAATATGCTTGATACGAGAAAAAGAATTCTTTGATATTATTAATGGTGCATAGTGTCGAAAACATTTCGAAAATAGAATATTAATCTTAGCCAACATACGACCATTATTGTATGCCTACTATAGCTACCATCAAAACAGTGGTGCCCACCATAATTAAATGTCAGGTTCTACAACTAAAACCATATAGGGTTTCGTATTGGGAATTGGATTTCCAACAATGGTCAGGCTAAGGCACTTCCTAGGCCACATAGGTACGCCTCTGGAGGGACGACCCGTGAACCTAACCGGATCTCTGCCAACACAAGGCCGGGTTACCCCTAACTGGGTAACTACTGACACGAGTATGCCATCCCCCGGTTGTAATCAACCTTTATCCGAGGCCCCAACAACAAATCACAAAGTAATATATATATATATATATATATATATATATATATCTGCGATATCAACATAAGTTAAGTATCTGGGCTCCATACCATGATACCACTTCTATCCAGAAGGAAATGCACATACCCTAAGGGGTGCTACCCCCAATAACTTTGCCGCATCTTCCCTGTTTCGACCATTCCGGGGTGTGAGGTTCGACGAAGCCTCGTCCACAAAGTTGCGCTTCTCACAAAGCCATGCTTTGATCAACAACACTCAGCATGCCACATTACCAAATTGGGAATATATTGCTGATAACCTTCAACAACATAACCTCCGAGCTCGTACGTCTCAGAGAAGGGTTTTAAGCTAAGAGAATAAATTCTCCGCCGCCGACAGTAATGTATTTAAAAGAAATCTGCTTTATATCTCAAATGTAATGTTAGACATACAATCCATACAAGTCTGTTCTGGGTTCGAACAGAACCGAAGGCACTTCCAAAGAAGTCCTTGCAATCTGGGTATTCACAATCCCGATCTGACTTCCCACCACTTAGGGAATCTCTATACCATAGCTACTCGGTGCAGAGACAATCGATAGGTCATCCTATCGCTCTCGCAAATACTCGATCTTCAACACCGGTCTTTAAATGCTATCCATAACGTCGTATCACATATTCGGAATGGGCTATACGACACAAAGGTCCTTTCCCGGCTAATTCGAATAGTGAGTGTCAAATTTTAAAACATGTGGATGTCATTCACAAAAATTCACAGGTTCGATGTGGGTTTCGGATAACAAACTAAAGTCTGATTCCCTGTCACATCGAAGTTTAAATGCCGTTTTATGGGCAATAGGGTTTTCACATCAATACAGAACAAACCACGAACACAGTGCAGTACAAGGCAATTACATCACACAGTATCATAAATAGAACAGAAATATCAATATAGTGCACAGCAATAGTTATGTATTTTCCAATTGGTTTAAATAAATTTATCACAGAATTATTTTAAATCAATGATAAGAATTTGAATAAATAATTTAAATCTTGATTAACTCTTTTTATTGTTTCAAAATTAGATATTTAAATTAACCGCTAAATTTGATTTGTCGGTTTTAAATTTATCTGGATAACAAATTTTTAATTTACAAATTAATTTGAACACTCAATGGTTTATTAATCAATTTAATTATAAATTGTATGTCATTCTTAATTTTTAAAATCATTTATTAATACAAATTAATTACCTTAATTATCATTTGAAAATCTGCTTTACACTTTAGAAATCAATTTATTGTTACATTGAAAATTTTAATGTAAATTAATTTCAATTCTTATTTTAAATTAAATTACTTAATTTAATTATTAATTAAGGTTTTATAAGCATTGATATTTATATACTTACTTAGTAAATAACTTAAATAAATTTTCACTTATCATTACTCAACATGGTTCAATTTAATAGTTTTGAACTTTATAAATTTGGGCTTAACCCACCTTTAAAACACACCCGAGTAAACCATGCTAATGACTCGAGCCAAACTCGAGTGTTTCCAGAAGTTTCCCGCGTCCCTTCCTTTTCTTCCACATTCCCTGTTTCTTCTTCTTTCTGTATTTTCTTTCTTTTTAAAACTCAAGTGTAACTACTGAAAATAATTCACTCGAACTCGCGTCATTTAAGATCGGAGGTTAAATTGGAAATCTATTTGGAATTGAGTTTTTTTTAGAATTAAACTCCATAAGTTGATGTAGAATTTATTAACTTGAAATGTTAAAAGGTATGATATTTATAACTGAATTTTTATTCGAGATGAATTAAATGAATATTTCTAGTATAAATAAATTGGAGGAAATATTTAGTTATAGGTAATTTGAGTTTTATTTAAATGATTATGGTTTTATTATGCGAATATTTCAAACTAAATAATAGTACTTTTAATGGTTGAATAGAAATTTCCAACCTTAGTTTCTAATTGTTTAATACTCAAAGTTTGAAATATATTGAAACTGAAGTGATTTATTGAAACTGAAAGTGAATTTTAAATTTATGGATTTATACTTAATTTAAAGAGAATAAAATTCTAAAGTCGTGGAAATTTTTTACTTTATAAAGTAATTTTAAATTCAAACCATTTTATTTTATATACCGTTGAATATCTAAACCATTTAAGTTCAAAGTTAAGGTTTTAAAGTTATGGATTTTCAAGTATTATGTTTTGAAGAGTTATAATTCAAACGTATGGTTTCGGGATATCATAAATTTTAAAGTGGTATGGTTTTGGAAAAAAAGATATATTTGAAATGATATCATATTGATTTGGTTTAAAAAAAATAAAAATAAAATGATATCGTATTTATATGGTTTTGAAAAGGGATATTATATTCTGGTTTCAAAGTATAAACTATTTTGAAGAAAAAAGACCGCAGTGTTATAATAAAGTTTGGTTGTTGAAGAGATTGGGATCGGAAGTTGTCATACAGTCTGCCAACTCCGAAAACCACTTTAACAACCGTGTACGAGGTGGAGATTCCAGAATGAAGTAGGATGGCGGCGGCGTTTCCTTTGAGGTAAATACGTGGACCCAACTCCCGTGAGTTGGCATAAGGTGGCTAAAACAGGAGCGATTGACGGGTTAATTGAGGTAGCACCTTTGATCGGACACATCCCTTCGATATTCTACATTGACTTTTGGATTGATTCAGTGGCACTCTTAATTTCTTTGAATTAGGGGTTTTGTTCGAGGTAGGCGGTAGTAGCAGCTACACGTTACCATCGACCCGGAAGCGTAATTGGTATATCTACCCTGGCATTGCCTAGTTGTGCCATGTCACCTACCCTATCGCGCCTTGTACGAGTTTCTATTTGTGTCGTACATATGGAGTATCCTCTGGTAGCCTCCCGATTAGGAGGTATTACAGTACCGTATAGAATTGGCATTATTTGTGTTAAGGGCTATATGGGTAACCCCTTAACGCTATTTAAAAGTAAGTTTATTTTACAATTAGACACTATTATAATAGCGAAATATACTACATAGTAAATAATTTAATGGATCCTTAGGGGATGTGAATCCCGACCATCTCTTAAGTTACTGCACCCATATTTATTTCTGTTGATTTAACTCTCATAAGATATTTTAGTTCTGACTCGAGTGTTTTGTCTTTTCAATTTGCTCGGGTCAGTCCGAGGTTTTAGGATCGAAGACTTTATTTCTGGAGGACGAAGACGAAGATTTCATTATTATTATTTTATTATTATATTGTTCCACTACACATTGTATTCCGCTGCATGGTTATTTATTGGTATGTGAACTCTGATGTTTATTATATAACGAAAAATAAAATGTTTTGTAAAACAGTTTTATGAACTGTATATTGATTATTATATTTTATCGTTCCGCTGCAAGATTCTGTTTTGTTTTTTTTCTTCTTCTCTGTTTTCTTATTTACCCCATAACAATCCGCCCTTTCGTATGGTTTGAATTGGCACGTGTGTCGATTTAAAGCGTGCGAAAAGGCGGGCCGTTACATGCCAGGTAGCTTCATTTCATATTTTATTTATGTGTAATTGCGTGCGTATATATAGATGTTGTCCAGGAGTGTTTTAATCCAATTAATGCGTGCATTTGGCAAGTTGGAATTATAAAAAAAATTATGTCCTGGTCTATTTTAGCGTTTGGACACTTTATTTATAATTACCTTAGTACTTGCAATTTTATAGTGCATGCACCAAAGATAAGTGCGCCCAGGTCAATTTGCATTTTTTTTACTTATTTGTACGTATGGCACAAAAAAATCATATAAAGGTGCACCAATTAATTTGAAAAAGCATGTTGCAGTAATAACCTGTTAGCATACTTTGAGTATATTTGTTAGGTGCATGGGTATTGTGACATTGCGCGTGCAAATTGAGTTACACTAAACTCAAGTCCTTGCAGTGCTAAATTCGTTGAATATTAGTAGTGCAGTCTACTGATTTATTTACGTTGAACCGGTGTTTGGTTTTAAAACGTATTTTATTACCGTTATTTTTATAACGGATTTCTACGCCGGTATTATATTTTTGAAGCGTATTTTTTTGGTGACATTTTTTTTACGAATAAAAATTGCTGTTGAATTGGCTTCAGTAACCTTCAATTTTAAGTAAATTTTTAAGTGGTTACCCCGCAATGCTGATTTAGTGTCCGTTTTTACGGTGTCTTGTGAAGCGCAATTTCCTCGTCGAAATTGCTATAGTTGTTGCTGTTTTAATCACGTGTTTTGAAAATCGTTTTAAAATAAAATTGTTTTCAAATTTTTTTACAGTTTGCACTTTCAAAAGAACAAGGAAGCGATTTAAACGCTTCAGCAAAATTGAGGGTTATGAACCCTTACTTTTACTGATTCGCTTAATTCCGGACTTGTCTGTTTGAGAACGTAAAATGTTAATTATATAAAATACACAATTTTGCATTTTCAAGGAAACGATGAAGATATTTAAACGATTTGGCAAAAGTGCGGAGTATGAAACCACACTTTACTATTTCGGTTAATTTCGGACTCGTTAATTGAAATATTTGCAGTTTGATGATTTTGATGATTTTAATTGGCTTTCGAGCCACTTTATTGGACCTTCGGGTCATATGATGGACCTTCGGGTCAATTACCAGTACTAGACCTTCGGGTCATATGTTGGACCTTCGGGTCAATTACCAGTACTAGACCTTCGGGTCATATGTTGGACCTTCGGGTCAATTACCAGTACTAGATCTTCGGGTCATATGTTGGACCTTCGGGTCATTTGTTGGGCGCCAAAAAATTATAGTATATGGTAGGCTTCGGCCATATGAGATGCACGTGCGGCGTAGCTAAAACTCGCCATCTGTTGGGATCGATCCATCTTTTATGTTGATTTTCTAGTTATCTTATTTTGATTCTAGATTCTGTGTATTGCTGTTTTGAATTCAATTGTGAATTTGGGAGTTGATTTTGATGATGTTTAATGGGATTCCTTCCTTTAAACTATGCTGATTACTATGTTGTATAGTCTCACCCGAGACTATAAATTTGTGTATAGTTTCACCCGAAATTATAACTTTTTGTATAGTCTCACCCAAGACTAAAATTTTGTGTATAGTCTCATCCGAGATTATAAATTTGCGTATTGCTGTTTTGAATTCAATTGGGAATTTAAAAGATGATTTTGATGTGGTTTAAATTGCGATTTCTTTATTTGAACTATGTTGATTATCTATGTTGTATAATTTCATTCGAGATTATGATTATTTGCTTAAGTGTTGTTTATCATACACTTATTTCGGAAGTTTAAATTAGACTGATCCGTTTATTATTTTCTTTTAAATAATACTCGGGTCAGACCGAGTTATTTCAGGATAATCACTTTCTCTGATTCTGTTGCCGCTTCAGCTTTTGGGATTTCACATCGTCTTTGTCTAGGCTTCGAGGTGTTACTTTTGGTGTTTTGACTCTAGTCTCATGTATGTTGATATCTATGTATTTGTACATTTGGTTCATGTGAACTATCGATTGTTGTAGCATATATCTAGACTTATCTTTCGCTATATATCTGATATTTCTGTTCTAATGAGATTATACTATCTATGTCATTGTTATTATGAGTTGTTCTGAATTTTTCTTTAGCCACCGTAATTTCATTTTAGATTTGGATTGAATTTATATCTTTGGGAGTAATTTGCACAACTCCTTTCAATGTAATCAATACTCGTCTAAGGCATAACTTGCGGATGGTCGCTTCTAACAAGCCTTATTCTTCGCAATAGCAGAGTTATTCCTTATAATAACCTTGTTATTGTGAGCATAGAGGTGGGACGTCACAAAAACAGTTCCTATTTTCTCAAACAAGCAATATTTGAATTTGGTTACTAAAGAAAATTGTTGATAAAAATGTATTCTTGTTTTTAAAAATAAAATTTAAGTGATTATATTGATAAATATACTGCAAATTTAAATTTACAGTGGAAATTAGAAAATTGGTAAAATTCAATTATGACGATTCTCGAATTCACCAATATGGTCTGGATTGTCTTCGAAATCTAGAAATTTTAAAAGTAAAATTGTGATATTTAGTTTAGAATTTGGGGAGTTGTTCAGCGTTGAACTTTTTGGGGTTTTGGTCTACTGCCGTTGAACGGCGATGACTGTGTGCTCGAATTTTGGCACGGAGGATGTTGGAGTATGGTAGGTTGATGGAAAAATACGCGTAAATTTTCCCAAAGAACGTTTTGAGCAATCGAAGGTGATTTAGGGCTTAGTGGAAGAATTTTGGGGTCAGCTTTGTCAAGGTGGTAGGGTGACAGTGGTGCACCGGGATTGATCGCTTATAGGGGGATTTTTGCGTCGTGTCATGGTGCAGCTTAGAACGGAAGATCCGGTCTTCTAGTGGCGTGGTTCGTCATCGGCCGATGGTTTGCGGTCATGTGCATTTTCCAGTTTCGATCGTGATTTTGATTTTGTCTTCGATTTATGTTGTGTTGCTTCACCGTGGTGTTTTCGAAGTCGATTGTGGGTTGGTACGAGACCGAGAGTTGGTCGACGTTGAATTTTTCGATCTTGCACGTGCATGGTGGACTGCGTGTGCATCTGAAGCTTTTGAGTTTGGGGAAGAAACATTTGACCCAGAATATTTTGTGTTTTCTCTCGTGTTCGACTCAGGAATGATGTAGTGGGAAGCCTTGTTTTGGTTGCTTTGAGTCCGCGTGATTGTTGCTTCGAGTTTGTTTCGGGTGTTTTGCCATATTTGCTCTAAAACGTTTTTGTTTCTAGTTTTTAAGCTTGTCCAAATTCTTAAACTAAAATGAATTTTCAAATTTCTAAGAGCAAAGCTAAAGTTTAAACAAGGTTTAACCAGTTTTTTATAACGTATAAAATGTTTAAAGTTAGAAATGAAGTTTAAAACAAAATTTAAATTTTAAAGGAAATGGATTTTAAAGTTTAAAATAGTTTGATTTATACAAATATTACGTTAGAGTAAATTTGTAATTAGTTTTAAATGTTTTCAACTTACAAAAAATTTGTTGAAATAAATTATGATTTAAGTAAAAGGTATTTAAATTGATTCAAAGAATAATAATTTTAATAAATCATATTCAAGTTTTAAAATTTAATTTAATTTAAATAGAAGTTAAGAGTTAATGTAATAAATGATTTATTTTAATTTAATCATGTTTTATTAACAAAAGTAATTAAAGTATAATTAGTATTTAATTAAGATGATTAATTCAGGTAACTAAATTAAGATAAATTAATTTATATAATTAATTAAGTGTAATTAATTACTTAATTAAGAATAGATTAATCAAGGTTAATCAATTAAGAAATAATTAAGTAATAAGTAATTAAGAGGTTAATTACTTAATGTTAAGAAGATTATTAAAGATAGTTACTTAATAAAGTAGGTGAAAGTAATTAATTACTTGGTGTAATTAATTAAGTTAGTATGATTAATTTTAATTAATTAATTAAGTTTAATTAATCAAAGAGGATTACTTACTGATGGAATAAAGTATAATTACTTAATGTAATTAATGGAGTATAATTACTTAGTGAAGTAATTAATGAATAATTACTAGATGTAATTAATTGAAGGGGAAATTTATTTGATGGGAAGTAATTAAAGGATAATTACTTAAGGGAAGTAATTAAGTGATGATTACTTAGTGTAATTAAAGGATTAATTAATGTAATTAATCAAAGAGTTGGTTTAACTGATGAAGTAATTATGGAAAGTTAATTACTAATGTGATTAATCAGGGTTGATTAATGAATGTAATTAATTAAAGATTAATTATTAAAAGGTAATTAGAAGAATAATTAATTACTGAAAGTAATTAAATGATCATTAATTAAAGTAATTAGGGGATCATTAATTAATGTAATTAATGATAATAATTAAAGGTTTAATTGATTAATAAAGGTGATTAATTATAAAATAATTAATCACTGAAGTGATTAAGATATAATTAATTAATGTAATTAATCAAGGATTAATGTAATTATTTATAATTAATTAATTAATGGAAGTAATTAAGGTTAATTACTAAGTGATTAAAGTATAACTAATTTGTGTAATTAATTTAAAGGCTAATTACGTAATGTAATTAATTAATAATTAATCAATGGTGATTAATTTAAGAGAATAATTAGAGGACAATTAATCTAATTAAAGATTAATTGACTGGTTTGTAAAGTGATTAAAGGTTGATTAATTGATTAAATGGTTTGTAATTTATTAATTAATGATTGTTTAAGCAAGATTATGTGATTAATTCTCAAGTAATTAATTTAATTTAAGATGACCAAATTAATTATAATTTGGATTAATGCTTTCTGTTTGTGGATGATTGATTGAATGGAATGTTTGGATTTGGTTGATGCTAATAGTTTGAATAATCTGTGATGAGCTATGATACGATATTGATTATAGCTGTGATAATGTGTGATACTTATCTGTGAATGATGTTGTGTGAATTCAATGTTTTAAATTGAACTAATTGTTCAAACTAAAATCACTTGGACATTAAGATGACGTTTTGGATTTCGATGAGACGGGGATCGGGTTTCCAAATTTGGAATTCCGAAAACCACATCGATCCAAATTAAACGTTAGGTCGTGAATCTCAAGTGAAGAGTGAAGACTCGAGGTGTAAGGACTATTCGTTGTTAAAACTCTGAGGGTGATTCCAATACGAGTTTAACGGCGGTAGTACTTTCAGGTTCGAGATGAGGATTCAGAGTGCAAGGGCTATTGTTGTTAACTCTGAGGGTGATTCCAAAATGAGTGTAGCGAGATAGTGCCTTCGGTTTCGTTCGATCCCGAAACGAACTTGTACGGATTGAATGCTTTCAGAACATTGTCAGGTGGACGATGAGCATTCTAAGATAGATGTGTTCTATAAAGGTAATCGTAGCCTCAAGCCTCATCAATCGAGAATGGCTAAAACAGAGGAGGTGCAGCAAGGCTAAGTAGGTAGCACCAAAGTAAGACGAGATTTACCCCTGCCTAGAGGTTCCGTTTTATTTGGCTGTGTGGGCAGTTGGTGACGGCTATCTGCGGGGTGGTCTTGTTCGGGACTGTCCAGTAAGAGATTGTTCCGGCCTTGTGTTGTAGGGGATTTAGGGTGGATCCTCAGTACGGTGATCTCGGCCTCGTACTGTGACGTGCGGTACCCCAGTAGCCCTGCCATTGATGGAAAGCCATTCTTCCCACACGCCTTTACGGTTTTGATTGTATTACCAACTCTGTGGCTAGTAGCTAGAATTAATCATGTAACAATTTCGGCTATTTTCTATTTACTTGAAAACCCTAGACACTATTATAATATCACTGGATTTCCTATCAAATGTTTTGGTTAGCATAAGGTAAAAACTCACCCATGTTTATTTGTGGGGAGTCTTACGTGATTCCTTTTGTTTTCAAACGATTTCAAAAGTTAAGCAACTTTAACCCATTTACTCACACCAGACCCATGTCTAACCCTAGTGTCTATTATCTATTTTATTAAACACTTGGGTACTCATATTATGTATGAGTAGTCAAAGGATTCAGGTTAGCTTTGACGAGTTCCGAAGGAGATATGGAGCATGAGGCTTCAGCGTGTAGATATATAGTGGTTCCGCCGTGCAGTGTTGTATCTGTTTCTGTGATGTACTTGAGTTGTAGTAACTAGACAGGTGTTTATAACTGTCTAGTTTGAGTTGTATTAATTGTATATCTTTGATGTATACGATTTTATGTAACATTTTATGTGATATAATATAATTTATTCGTTCCACTGTGAGATTCTGATGCTGTTTGGTTTTTTCTTTTCTATCTTTTCTCTTTTCTATCCCTTTCTTTCTTCTTAATGATGCGTCTTTCTGTGGAATGAAAGGTGGGTGATTACAGGAACGCTGAATGTTTCCTTATTAGCGGACTTAAACCAGAGATAAAAGGCATGCCTAGTAGGGTTGGCAAACCCATATGGTATACTCGGCTCTTTTTCTAGCAATACAGATACCTTCAGTTATTTTTGGCATGTTGGAGCGATGCATTCGGTCTTAGCAAGACAAGTTATGTTTTTCCTATAATACCCTGGCTGAACGGGTATGATGCTTCGGAAGGGTAACTCTGATCCTTATGCAGGAGGACCTTTCTCGAAGTACCATGGGAATCTTCGTGGAAATCCTACACAATTTGCGAATGAGCCTTATCGAATTTTGGTTTACGTATATTGTTGTGATGTGCACAACACGAGTATCACAGCTATTTGATTATTATTATTTTGACCCTTAGACATTAATATAGTATCACTGGATTTTCTATAGAAATGGTTTGGTGATCGTAAGGTAAAAACCAATCCGTTTTTATGTGCGGGCTGGTCCCATGATACTTTTATTTTGGAAAGTTTTATAACTTAATAAATCAAATTGAGTGTGTTTTCTCACACTAGTTTACCTGAATTATCTGTGTGTTATTATTTTATAATAATGCTCGGGTCAGATCGAGCATATTACGAATTTAGATTAAATTTCTTTGGAGCTCAGAAGACGAGCTGGAGACTGAGATGTATTCTCGTACTTATTTATTCCACTGCGGTTTTGCTTGAAATTACCGGCAATTGTGCAAATAGGTTGTTATAACTGTCCAGGCTGGTAATTATTGATTTGTGTACTATGATTTGAGTTATTTATATTACATTTTTGATTTTGTAAGCACTATTTATATTATATATTATTCAGTCTGCTGTGAGATTCTGTATTTGTTTAGTTTCTTCTTTCTTCTACCTTCTTTCTTTCCCCTAACAATCTGTCATTCCAGCACTCAATTGTTTAGCATGCTATATAGCGGACGTATTGATGTCGATTTTCGAGGGCTGAAAGGTCTACTAGTCACACGTGGTATCAAAGCATAGGTTGGCGATATACCTAGGCTTTGTTAGGGATTACTCATTAGAGATAGGGTCCGTAGCACCCTAGAATGAGTTTGAGTGTACTAATAGATATGAGCACATACTTGTTAGTGAATATAAAATGTTTTGTATTGTGTTGACTTATCAGTTGAGTGTTTATGAATTTTGATCGATACAGAAGTACAACTGTATCAATAGGGTTTTCTGAACTCTTAAATAAGGTAAACCAACACAGTATTGTTTTGTAAAGGGTAAATGAAATAATTTTACCCAAACTATAATTTGATGTAAAAGAAATATTTCTCCCAAATTATTATAGTGTATATATTTGGAGTGTTTGGTTGGTATTATTATAATCTAAATAAGATTATAAAATTTTGAATGGGTTATATAACCAAATAGAAATTGTATAAGTACGATTCATACAAATGGGTTATAATTGGAATTGGATTCAAACCAGAATTTGAAATTTTAAGTCCTGGAAGTTTTGGAAAATGCATTAAAATGAATTTGTACCAATTATTTAAGGATTTTTAAATCTTAGAGATTTTGGAAATGTTTTCCAAAGTGGTTTGTGAAGTATAATGAAGTATTATTTTGTAGATATTTCTGTATAAAAATTGTTTTAAAATGGGTTTTGGAAGTAAGGAAACACTGCACTCACTTCAATCGTTGGAAAATAATTCTGGTGATGACAGTCGCATTATCAGTTTTCATTTTTGAGTTTCTAAGTGACAGATTGCCGTCGTAGTGATTGGCTATGATTATTTGTTTTGGACTTGTTTGGTAAACAAGTTTTCTTTAGAAATTCCGAAAGGGAATTATTTTGGGCAAAACCAAGTTATTGTGAAATTTTCAAAAGTATGATTTGTTATACAAAAGTGGATATATGTATATTTATGATTTCAAAATGATTTGGAATAAAACCGGGTGACTGAATTCTGGAATTTTCACTTAAATGATTTGTGAAGTCAGGAGAAAATCAGGTATTGAACTTATAATTTGGAGTTGATATAGTCAAGAAAGGAAAGTGTGAATTTTAATCCTGGAATTAAGGTTTAATTTGAGTAAGTTAAAATGAATAATATGGGTTAAAGTTTAACCTAAGATAAGTTAAAAAAAATTGAATTGGATTTGAATTGAATTGAATAAAAAGTTGAATGTAAAATGATTATACAACTATAAGTTATGATTACCGACTGGAATGGATATGATTAATGTATAAAATGATACCTATAACCCAGAGTTATGATTATAAGATGTGAATGGACTCAAGTAAGCAATATGAGATTTAAGTAAAACAGTTCTTGAACTTTTGAATTGATAAATGCAATGGTAAAACTGAAATGAAAATGGTTTGATTTTATAGTAAAGAAATGAAATTCAAAAACTTGAATTTTAAATGGAGGGTGAATTGGAATTGAGTAAATTGAAAATAGACGTGAATTGTGACGTGATTATATGACTATATGTTATAAATATAGAATGTGAATAAACTTAAGTGGAAATTCAAGGAATTGTGAATAAATAAGTTTGTATAACTTATTAAACTGAGAAAGTCGAAAGGTTAGACCAAGTTAAAATGGTTAAGTATTTGATAATAAGAAATGAATTCAATTTAACAGTAAATGAATTGAATATTGTTTTGGAGTATGGATTGGATAAGATTGGGTTTGAACTTAGGTTATAAAGCAGAGTATGAACTTAAGTAGCGGTATGGAATGGTTATAATAAACCATAGAAATAATTTTAGGAAATGCTTTATGAATAAATTAGCATGGAGTGAAATGCCATTCACTATAAAATTGTAACGATAACGAATTTTGCCCGCTCAAAAATCGACATCCATACTTCAAATCGTATTCGAATGCCGTAGATTCGACCGTTCAAATCCGATTCGTCGGAGCTTATAACAACATTAAGTAAATAACACAACGGAATAAAAGGAATAATACATTGATATACAGCATTGATACAACAGAGGATACAATGAATATCAATATACATCAGAGATATGAGAAAATAGCAGCGGAAAAGAAATATAGATAACACTAGCAGCGGAACAAATAACTCTAAGATAGTCTTCAACGAAGAACTCCAAATCTGAACTCCATCTCCAAGAACCAATCCAGCAATAGCTCGAACTCCCCATAACAATGCACCAAGCTAGGAAAGACTGGTGCGAGCCAAAGACTGAACTATCTCCAGATAATCTACTACATCTAACTATCTGAAAAACCCAACTCTAGACTGCTCGTGTAAAAAATAATGAGCACCTAGAGTTTAGGAAAGGAACAATAAACTCCAGGTCAGTCATGGGACTGGTGTGAGCAACAAAAACAGTTTGTCTTTAAAAACAATCAACAAAAGAATTTAAAATAAATTCGCAATGCTTTTTGAAAATGAAACTACCATAAGATCTCCCGCCACACACACAATGCAAACGCAAAATTGGAGGAGATTTCTTCTTATGATAGTTAAACATGCTTGATACGCAATTTCTTTGATATTATTATTTTAAGTGCACGGTGCAGAAAACATTTTCGAAAGTAGAATATAAATCTTAGCCAGCATAGACATTTCGAACTATGCCTACTGTAGCTACCATCCAAATAGTGGGGCGCCACCATAAGTGAATGATAGGTTCTACAACTAAAACCGTACAGGGTTTCGTATTGTTTCTTTGGATTTCCAACAAATGGTCAGGCCAAGGAACTTCCCATTGCCACGTGAGAACGCCTCTGGAAGGACGTCCCCGAGAACCTAACCGGATCTCTGCCCACACAAGGCTGGGTTACCCCTAACTGGGTAACTACTGACACGAGTATGCCACCTCCCGGTCCTTTAGGACCTTTATCCGAGCGCTCGATAACCAACATCACACTATAGTAAATAGAGTGTTTTCCACATGAGTAAGTATCTGGGCTCCATACCATGATACCACCCCTTTCCAGAAGGAAA
The DNA here is from genome assembly GCA_030765085.1 of Allium cepa. Lineage (NCBI taxonomy): Eukaryota > Viridiplantae > Streptophyta > Magnoliopsida > Asparagales > Amaryllidaceae > Allium > Allium cepa. The sequence goes on along the minus strand of CM060941.1, from coordinate 290,195,773 downwards.
TCAACATACCCTAAAGGGGCGCTACACCCTAATAACCTTGCTGCATCTTTCCTGTTTTGACCATTCCGGGGTGTGAGGCTCGATGAAGTCTCGTCCACAAAGCCACGCTTTGGTACAAAGCCATGCTTTGGGTCAACAAAAGATCAAAGTAATGATCACAAAGATAAATGATCAAACAAATGATCATATCACAAATGATCAAACAATGATCATTACACAGCAACACTTAGCATGTCACATTACCAAATTGGGAATATATCGCTGATAACCTTCAACTACATAACCTCTGAGCTCGTACGTCTCAGAGAAGGGTGTTAAGCTAAGAGAATAAATTCTCCGCCACCAACAGAAATGTATTTGAAAGGAATCTGCTTTATATCTCAAATTGTAATGTCAGACACACAATCCATACAAGTCTGTTCCGGGTTTGAACAGAACCGAAGGCACTTCCAAAGAAGCCCTTGCAATCCGGATATTCACTAATCACGTTCGGACTTCCCATCACATATGGAGTCTCTATACCGGGGACCAGTCGATGCAAAGACATTCGACGAGTTGTCCTTACGTTTTCGAAAATATCTGGTCTTCATCACCGGTCTTCAAATGCTATCCATAACGACGTATCACATATTCGGAATGGGATATATTACACAAAGGTCCTCTCCCGGCTAAACCGAATAGTGAGCGCAATATTTAAAAACATATGGATATTGGGATTTCAATTAAGTCACAACTTATTACCCAAAACTTTTCTTCAAATGGTTTAACAAATTACCATTTCAAATCTTTAAACCAAAAAGATTTATTTCAAAAAGATCAATTCATAGATTTCCAGAACAATTTCATTTCGATAGGATTAACTCGTTAAATCTTTAAATCAAAGATTTAACTTATAGCTTTCAAACCGTTTCTATAACTTGAAAATCATTTTCATTTCAAACTAGAAATCTTTTTAACACAAATTGGAAGTTCATTACTTATGTGAAAGCTTTTATTATTTGAAAACAAACAGTTTTCTTTTCAGAAAAATCCAATTATATTTGCACAAGTTAAAGTTCTTAATTTATATTCATATTCCCATTTAATACATTTTAAAATGGTTCAACCCATATATAACTGGTATAACATTTTTAATCCCTAGTTTCAAATTATAGAATTCAGTTTCATAATTTTGAATTTAAATTTAAATCAAATTATTTAAATTTTAAACTTTATCAAGTTATTCAAAATAAATTTCATCTTTGAAATTTCATTTTCAAAAGCTTTTCACATTTAAACCCACTCTTATTTTCAAACCATTTGAATTTTAAAATTCAAATTTAAAACTATTTTCAAAAATCTGTGACTCAATCAATTTCCTCATGAAATCCATATTTGTGTGTGTATAAGTGTGGTCCAGGGGTTTTAACACAATAAAAGTGCCACATCATCAATCATCACAGATTAAAACACAGAAATATAGTTGATAAGTGATATAAACTATAACGCTCATCGTCCATTCACAGATTCACAGATAATAAATTACAGTAAATAAGTCACACAGCCCAAAACAAAGCATCACATATCAGGGGTATCAAACAAAACAATTATTCAGCCAAGTCCAAACATTCACAAATGAATTTATTAATCAAATAATTAATTTAAATCGGATGTATCAATTGTTAATCCGGGTTAATTATCATAATCTAATTACAAATTATTTGAAATAAATTCCCTTTCACAATTTATTAGTTAACCCTTAATTATTAACTATCATTCTTAATTAATGAATCAATTAATCTTAAATTATTAAGTTAATCTTAATTAATCACATTATTAATTAATCCTTTAAATTTATTAACAAATAATTTACTCAAATTTCAAATCACCATTTAATTGATTTCATTCATTAATTATCTATTAATTACTTCTCTAAGTAATTTTATTTTCAAAATTATTAAGTGATTATTCTGAATTAATTAACTTAAGAAATTTAGATTTTTAATAAATCAAATTAACTCAATTAGTTATGCTAAATAAATCAATTCCATAGTTTCTATCATTAAGTAATTATACTTAGTAATTCCATAATTTATTATCATCAAATTTATTAATCTAATTTATTTTTAAAAATTTAATCACATAAATTAATTGTTCAGAGAATCTTAGTTAATGATTTCATTAACTATTAAGTTTCTTTGATTCCCTTTTTAAAGAAAATTTCTCACATTAACCATTATTAATTACAAATCGATTTACTATAGAAAATTCATTTCCTTTACTTATGCTTTAATTAACGTTTAAGTGTATATTTAAAACATTACACTTTTAAATCCAAATTTAAATTCCACTTTGAATTTAAAATCCAAAATTATTAACCATTTTAAACATTAATCAAACTTAAATTTAATTTATAATCCTTAAAATAAATGTAAAGAACATTTATCATTCAAATTATTTAAAACAATTTAATTTTTTTTTTCAAATTTCTTTTATTTAAAAAAAACTAAGATTCAGATTCAAATTTGAATCCAGATTTAAAATTAAGTTTAAATCTCTATTTTTTTATTTATAGCTTTACTTTTTATTTTATTTTTAACTCCATCGCTTCGAGTCAAGCACTTGTCTGACCCGAGACTTCCCATTCCATACTTCGAGTCTTCCCCGTCCCATACAAACATAACAGGTTCAAATCTGTAGCTCTGCAAAACAACCCATCCCCATCAACTTCGAGTCCCAAGCCCCTTTGCTTCGAACAAAACACGATTCAGCCCGATACAAACGCGAGAACCCATTCCCTTCTTCCCCCAGAACAAACTGATACACATGATAACCGTGCACCTGCACCACCGCGTCAATCAACTCCGACCCCTCATGACCATCCTCGCCAGTCAACGGCCATCTCCCAATGCCATACCGATCATCAATTCAATTGCAGAGGTCAAAAATCAAAATCGAGCATATGAGCTCAAACTGGAACAGATGTCGAATCTGGAAAACGCCTCGTACTCGCCGCCTCTACCACCGGAGATCACGAAACTTGGGCCACGTCTTCGTCAATGCTCAAGATTCCATTACCCAGAACCCCATACAACCCGATCTACCAGTGAAAACGCGGTGATTAAATTTCTCAGATGAACAAAAACTAGGGTTAAATACTTTAATCACAAATTCCCACTGCCTCAATGCTTTAACCCATCAACTACCATTTTTCCTATAAACTACGATCAAAACTCCATCACCAGGAAGAACCATGGCCACCCCGACCTGCTAGATTGACCGTGACATGCCAAAATACCATTTCTAGATGAACCAGAAATGCTCTTCCAATTTCAAACTAAAAATCCTGATTTTAGTTTTGAAATTCAAGTTTTTGTTTAAGTAATCGATTTATACCTCCGGATCAACGCATCTGGCTATTTAAATTTTCACTTACTAAAAGTTTTCTCTATTATCTTTTGTTTCCAGGCATTACAGTTTTTATTTTATCAAAACTTTAACTTATTTTTACATAAACTATATATTGTTTAAATCATACATCTTTACACAGATTGGATTCAACGGAAAGAAATTTCCAAACAATTTCTTAAGCCTGGGAATTATGCACAGAACAATTAAAAATCACAGCAGCTTACTCAATGTACATATATTCACATATTTTCTAGAAATGCACTTGTAAATTCTCATGCAAGCACACTTCATTCTAGAGTAAACAAATAACTAATCTATACTTAAGTTAATTTTTTTAATAAAAGTGTCACTCACAGTGATTTTCCAAAGATAAATAACAGAGCTTCTTTTGTGTTGGAACAGGTTGTAGAAAGTTGAAGCCTGCAATTTGATCCTCTCCTCTGGTTTGAATTGATTATGTTTAAACTGAAGTTTGTTGCAGTATGAAATGGTGTTTGTTTATTTTTTTCTTTCTCTAGCTTTGCTGTGTTTCTTTTTCTTTTCGAATGAAATGAGAAATATGGGTGTGTGTGTGTATGAAGAAGACAGTGTTGTACATGGTATCATATTGTACAGGGTGATTATAAATTTGTTTTGTACAAAGCAGGACAAAAACATTATTTTGTACAATGAAGAGCAGAGATTTTTCTTTGCTCTTGGTGGTTGAAGTGGTATTAGGATATGCTAACATTAATTACCATGTACAACCCTTCATGCTTATTTTTTTCTTCCTTACATATATGGTGGCTGACATATACAAATTGTGTGCTAACATTTATTGCTATTGGTCTTGTTTTATAAGCTTTGTAGATATTTACTTGTTACATTCTTTTATCTCGGCTGGTGGCTACAAATCTCATTTTGTAAGCTTGCATTAATTGCTTTGTACCTCTTCTTTTCATATTGTATACTTAAATATGTATACCTGTTGTACTTTGGCCTTTCTTTTGTTGAATACTTGGGTAAACTTCATTAGCAAGCTTTCACATATTTTTTTCAAGTGTATTCTCAGCCTACATATACTTATATATTTTGTTGTCTTTTTTTTTTCCTTGTACATGCATGCTTGACTGTTTGTATGTATTTATATGTTTCTTGTCTTCACTTATTTGCTCGGCTGATATCTTGCCCATGCTGAAGAATTTGGGTGTACAGTCCTCTTTGCTTTATATAAGCATGTACATAGGTACTTTATGTTTCTATACTTTCTTTATTTTATTTTTATTTTACTATGCAGACTCGCTACTTTTATTTGTATATACTTGTTCCTTCATCCATGTGTTCAGTTGCATTTCGGCTGAGATGATTTATGTGGTGTACTTGTTGCTTTTACATATTTATTTATTTTACTATACTTATTTTTTTTTATTCTGTTCACTTATTTTCTTGCATTCATTTTTTTTTTTAGTTTAGTAGTTTCTGTTTGCATTGAGATGCATTTGAACTGGCTTGATCGGAGAAGCCTACATTTTATACTCAACACATTTTTCCTTTGTTTATGTTCATGCACTATTGTACTTTGCTTTAGTATTGTTTTACTTTGCATATTTAATTCTTTCTTTAACTTAAAAATTTTAAATTCAAATCCAATATATGCACATATACATATATATTCACATGCATATATATGAAGTTCAAATTCAAATTTATTTTCTAAGGCATTTAAAATTTAGTCCCAATTCAAATTTAACACATATATATTTCTTAATAGATTCATATTTTAACTAATATTTCATATTGATTTCCAATTAATTCCACAATTTTATTAAAAAATTAAATTAATTATAAATTTACACTCGATTAAAAATCCGGGATCGTTACAAAAATGAAGTGAATAACACTATGTGAATTAAATGAAAGTGAATGGAAAATATGTAATATAAGTTGGATGTGAAATTAATATAAATGCGAGTGCATGAACCTATGCTGAATTGTTCGAGAATTTATTTACATGAAATGATTTCGAGATTAATAAAATGGATTTAAATATAAAGAAGGGAGATATAAATGGAATGCAAATGAATTGATTGTGAATCAATTTGAAATTGAATATACATTGATTGGAAATGGATAACTGAATGTCTAAACCTTGTACTTGTTTATGCATTCCAAATATACATGTTATATGTGTTTGTTTAATGAAAAATATGTGTTTCAGTTCGTTAAAGGAACGGAAAGTTATGAAAATTTCATGGTTATGAAATTATGTGCTTATTTTGAGTAAGTACGGGTACATGGAGCTGTTTGGATAGATTTTTGGTTGCGTAATTGCATATAAATTAGGCGAACTCGCTTAATAACGCTAATATACGGTACACTTATGCATTAAAAGCAAAAATGTGATAAATATTGATATATTGTGATATTCTAGAATTCTAAACATCTGTAATTGATAAATAATCGGGTTAATTAATAGGATATTAATTTATAGAATGAACAAATAAATATAATGATAAATATTTATTTGATATTTTTCTAGTATAATTATTTTAAAATTTGCAAAATCATTATTTTTAAACAAATATATTGTGTGTTTTTTTAAATATATATATGAGTCAATTTAAATTGAATTTTAATTTGAGATTTGGAATTCAAAGGATAATTATATTAATGTATAATTAAGATTTTTAAATCTTCTCTTTTGAGAGTTATATATGTATAAATACTAGAAGGGTATGAATATAAATATAAAATATAAATTGATTAAAATTATATGAAGTGATAAATTACAATTTCATGATTAAAAAATATATATCAAAACAAGTCAAGATTGGAAACAGATCTGAGGAAATCAACTGAATCAAGCTTAGTAAAGATTCAACTCTTATACATATAGGTCATTAAATTTATTTCTTTTAAGAAGAATTGATTTAGATAAATCAAAAAAATGTATTTTAAAATTAGAAATAAAAAAAAAGATTTTCAAAAAGATTTAAAATAATAAATGCATTCAAAACACAAGTGTAAATATTTTAACACATGTATAAAGACAAGTGTAAGCTAGGTATAGCATGCAAATTACAAATGGCAAATGTATTTACTCAAAATTGTAATATCAATATAAAAGTGTTTTAATATATATATATATATAAATAATAAATATAAAATATTTAAGATATAAAACATGTGTAAACATCTTATTCTTGCATTCATACATTTGTAAGAAAATAATCATTTACATTGACATTTGTAAGCTTTGTATTTACAAGTGGCATTTGTTCATTCTTTTTTTTAAAGAAATATAATTGTCTTAATCAAAGCATGGCTGGAAAAAAAATGAGAAAAGAAGTGTAAAAAGAAAAAAAAAGGAAAAAAGAGGCCCAGGTCTGTTAAAATCAAAACAAACTCAACCAGAATCTGTAGAATATTTTCAATCCACCAGAAAATCAAGTAAATCAAAAGGCTGACCAAATTTGCAAACCTGAGGGTCAGAGGGAAACACAACATCAGTTTTCAAGTTTCATACCTGAGATCAAGCCAACAATTTAGTTTTAAGGGATTCTCAGATCTTAAGCAATCAAGTTTCAAAAGAGCTGTAGCTTCCAGTTTTTAGGCCTCTGTTTCAAAGCTCTGTTCTTCATATTATTACAGGTGAGCAAACCAATTTTGGTTGAATTTGAGATGCATGTGTTTAAATATGTTAAGCAAAGATATAAGCTTGGTTGCACGGATTAGTTTTATCTGATTTTAGTTAAATTACATTGTTTGTTTCTGTATACGGCTGAGAGTTGTTTACTGGATATTGTTGTGTTCCCAGAACACTTGAACATCAACAAGAAGATTATATCTACCTACAGTCAAATTCAAACCTTGACATTTAAATAGAAAATGTTTGTAATATGGTAATTTCAATTTTAAAAATAATTTCGAATAGGATTATGGAGTATGTTTTACAAAGTGAAGAGCTACAGGCCTGATTCAACTATAAGTCCAAATTCCAATTTCTATAATCCGTGTTTTGAGTTTATAATCTAAGTCTAAATTGTGAATGATGAATTTAGGCATAGGAATCATGTTTTTTAAACTTTTAAATCAAGGGAAATTGCATGATAATCGAAAATTGGATTTCGAGTATGCTCTGATGATCGGCGAAGTTGAGGTTCCAAATTTGTAGTTGTAGTTGCTCTGAAGGTGGACGGCGTTGGCAAAATTGGTCGTTAAGTTTTTCAGTCACGATGGTGGTCGGTCGACTGAATTTTAGGGTTTAACAACCTATTTAGGCGACGATGTGGATGTGACACATTCGTAGTTGAGGGTGAGCTAAAGGTGACCGATCGTGGGGAATCGAAGCAAGGACTCGTGGCGAAGCTGTGGTTGGACCGACGAAGCCTCCGGTGGTCGAGTTCACCGTTGGCAGGGAGTTTTGTAGTTGTGAGTTGTTCCAGTTTTGGGTTCTACCTGTTCGATTTTGGATCTCAAGGGTTATGGACGATCTGATTGGTCGGAAGTGTAGGCGAGGCCATTGTCGACTTGCCGAGGTTGGTTTTGGAAATCGGAGCAACGGCGATGAACGGTGCATGTGCACACGTAATTGATGTATCAGGGGTCGAGGCTGTGTATTTGAGCTTCGGGTGAGTTGTTGTTTTTCTTCAAGTCGATCCCTGGTTTTCATGAAGAAAGGAAGTATGAGAGAAAGAGAAGGGGGAGATCGGTGTTCGCATGTTCTTTGAATTATTGTTCGGGCCTGTACCGAAGGAATTGGAAGTAATTTGGTAAATTTGTTTTACCTGTTTTAAGAGCATGAAACAAGGGCTATCATGGAGAAGTTTTGACAGCAAGTTTCAAGTGTAAGATTTTAGATCAAATATTTTGAAAATTAAGTTGTTTGGTTTGAAATTATTGTATAATAGGTTAATTATTTGTTTATATTTCTAAGTGATTTTTCAAACGATGTTTAACAATGGTTAAGTAATCAATTAATATGATGGATTATCCTACCTTAATTAAAGAAATTAAGGATAGTTAATTACTGTATGTGATAAATCAAGGTAATTAATACGATTACTTGTTTAAATGTAAGGGTACCGTTACAGTTTAAGATTATTTAATTAAAGAGGATTACTTGATGTTGAGATAAAGTATAATTACTTCATGTAATTAATGGAGATAATTACTTAGTGAAGTAATTAATGAATAATTACTAGATGTAATTTAATTAAGGGAAATTACTTAATGAATATTAATTAAAGGATAACTACTTGAGGGTAGTAATTAAGTGGTGATTTCACATAATAATTAAAAGATTAATTAATGAAATTAATTAAGGGGTTGATTTAATTAATATAGGTAATTAAAGGAAGTTAATTACTAAGGTAATAAAGCAAGGTTGATTAATGAATATAATCAAGTTAAAGATTAATTATTAAATGTAATTAGGAGAATAAAGTTAAAGTTGAATTGTATTCACTTGAATAACTTGAGATAAGATGGCACTGGAGTCGAAGAGACCGGAGACGAGTAATAGTTAATACCCGAAACCACTTCGATTCTTTATAAATTGATGTGTGAAATAAATAGGTTGGAATGGAATGAATTAAGTGAATCGAATACTTTAACCTAAGTTTTGGTACTTAAAAACTGATGTGGAATATAAGTTGTGTTTATAACGACTTGTGAGGTGATAAATTGATTCAAATTACCCGGGTTCATATAAGCTGTATGCTTTTGTATTCTATGTTAGATGGGTTTTACTCACGCTGGTTTCTAGCCTGACCCGGGTGTTACTTTGATGTAATGCTCGGGTCAGACCGAGTATTACAGATTTTCAGGTAAGGACGTTCTGGAGATCAGGAGGCGAGCTGGAGAGCAGGAAAGTATGGAGAGTTTCTGCAGTGATATATTATAATATCTGAAACAGATTGATTTATCTATCCTGTGTTTGTAAATATGTTGTAACTCTGATATATTTAAGTGTAATTTAACAAGTACAGTGTTCCTTTGTTTAACTATTATTTATGTGATATTATATTTTGATCCGCTACGAATGTGAGGTTTCTGTGTTTTGGTGTTTCTGGTTCTTCTTTTTCTTCTATTCTTTCTTATTTTTCTCTAACTATTTGAAAATTTCGGGATCGAAATTTCTGGGTCGTTACATTTGGTATCAGAGCAGAAGGTTAAGCGAGAACCTTGGCCCTGGTGGGATACTCATTAAGGATAGGGTCAACGGTACCCTAGAATGAGTTGAGTATATATATATGAGAGCGTACTTGTTATTTTCTTATATAAAGGTTTTAAAATAGTTTCAAAAGTGAATGAATATTATATAAGTTTATTAAGAATTAGATTATCTATTATATTAAGGAAATTGGTTGTAGTATTAATTAAATTAAAAGTAATAGTAAGAATTAAGTGGTAATAGAGTTACAACCAAATTGAAATTAAATTAAAGACAAGTTTGAAATGAATTCAAACTGAAGTTAAATCTGGAAGTTGGGGAAGAATTTCAAAATAAGATGAATTAGTATTGGTTTCAAACCAGAGGAATAGAATGGTTATTGTGTTTAATAATGAGATGATTGTTTTCCAATGAACAATAAAATTGTAACAACCCGCATATTTATCGAGTTTACATTTAAATATTTTTATTTAAATATTAAATCGTTAATCGGATTTTGGTCCGAAAAACTACTTTTTGCAAACGGTCAAATTAGGACTCGAGACCACTTCCATTGAGTTCGAAATGTCGTTTACAACTTTTTAAGTATAAACATCGATAGGTTTGGAGTTAGTGAAATTTCACTAACTTTTCCCGCTTTGGACTTTGGGTTAGTTTAGCCTATTAAGCCCAAGTTCCAACCCTCTTCTCCTCACTCTTCATAAATTTCCTAACTAACTCAAGCTTTAGCATTAATGGTGAAGAGAATGGGAAATTAAAACTCCAAGCTCAAATTCAATTGCAACTCCATCATTCAACTCCAAATTCAAGTAGAAGATATTGGATTCAAGCTTTGGATTGCTTCTCCTTGCTTTCAAGCTTCATCTTCATAAATTTTAGTGCAAAGGTGAGATTTTTACCTCACAATTCTAGCCTATAACTATATTGGACTGTTGGGAATGATTCCCTATCATTTTTGCATGCATGTTAGCATTTGGTTTGGATTGGATTGGCGAAAAACTCCAATTTTTAGCGTTTTGGGTGAATTTTCTGCACTTGAGTCGTTCTGGCCATTTTTAGGTCGTTCGGAGTTAAGTCGTTCGTCCTTGAGTCGCTGAGTCGTTCACCCTTGAGTCGTTGAGTCGTTCACCCTTGAGTCGCTGAGTCGTTGGACCCTTGAGTCGCTGAGTCGTTCACCCTTGAGTCGCTGAGTCGTTGGACCCTTGAGTCGCTGAGTCGTTCACCCTTGAGTCGCTGAGTCGTTGGACCCTTGAGTCGCTGAGTCGTTCACCCTTGAGTCGCTGAGTCGTTGGACCCTTGAGTCGCTGAGTCGTTCACCCTTGAGTCGCTGAGTCGTTGGACCCTTGAGTCGCTGAGTCGTTCACCCTTGAGTCGCTGAGTCGTTGGACCCTTGAGTCGCTGAGTCGTTGGACCCTTGAGTCGCTGAGTCGTTGGACCCTTGAGTCGCTGAGTCGTTGGACCCTTGGGTTTAGGTCGTTGGACCTTTAGGTCGTTGACCCCCTTGAGTCGTTAACTAGTTAAGTCGCTCGCTACTTGACTCCATTAGGTCGCTCGTCACTGGATGCAGTTAGGTCGCTCGACTCCCTTACCCACTAGGTCGCGTACTTAGTTAGGTCGCGTGACCCCATAACTGTTAGGTCGTTAGACCGTTAACCCTATAGGTCGCTTGGCCTATTTGTTTAGGTCGTAGGTCGTTGGACCTTACCTCGATAGGTCGTTCCCACTTTTGGACGTGTGCACTCTAGGTCGCTAGGCCGCCTCTCTTTAGGTCGCGTGACCCAATACAGTTAGGTCGTTTGACCTTATGTTCTTTTAGGTCGCGTCTCCTTTAGGTCGCGCCTCTTTTAGGTCGCGTCTCCTTTAGGCCACGCCTCTTTTAGGTCGTTCGAATGCTAGGTCGCTCGGCCCTTATTCCCTTAGGTCGCTCGGTCTCGTTTATGACCATAGGTCGCTCACCCCCTCTTCCTTAAGTCGCGAGTCATCGTTAGGTCGCGAACACCTTTAGGTCGCTCGACCCTATCCCTTTAGGTCGTTAGACCTCATTTTGTCTTCACTAGGTCGTACCGTTTTGGTCGGGGCGCTGCCCCCTGGACCCCCGTGACCTGACTGGCAGGTCGAACCCCGTAAGCGGTGGCGTTGCCCCCGAACCCCCACCTTGGGGGGTTGCCACCCCCCCTGGACCCCCCCTCCGTAGGGGATCTTATCTGAAAAACATTGAGCTGATTTCTTTGGATTTTATTCACATCTCCGTATGCGATTTTTGTGACTGATTGTTTCTACAATTGCTTCTGTGTTTTGTCACTTTATAATATAAAGGTTTCAATACTAGTAGTAAATATCAAAACTCTTTTAACAAACAATTTCAACTCTATTTTTAATAACAAAGCTCTTTTCTTAAACCGTTTTCCAATCTATTAGTATATACAAGCCTTTACCTCACTCGGATGAGAAATCTAATTAAACGACTTAGTAAAACAAGTGGTATGAAACGCTTGCGTTCACTTCGTCGGTTAATTCTTGGACTTGTTCGATTGAACCTCTTGTGACAATTTTATTAGTGAAGATTTACAGTTTGTTCGTAAATATTTAAGTTAAGCAAGTGGTTATGGGACATGAAGCTAAACTTCTATATTTACTAGCTTAGTGTAATTGACACTTCTCGTTGATCTTGATGATCGCTTTATGAATTAGACTAGCAATTGCGCGATGTCTCTTTCATTGCAAGGTTAGACTAGACACCACTTGTGTGATTCCATTCACACATACCTTTCTTCTTTTTGGTTAGTCTTGACCTCATTCTGTGTGATTCCACTCACACATGTGGGGTAGCTCCCCATGGTCTTCGGACCGTCATGTGATAGGCCTCTTTACCTTTTTATGATTTCTGGATTTCTCATGTTGATTTCTGGAATTTATGTCATTGACTTGTTATGAGTACAAGTTTAGGGTATGATGCCCCCTTCGAATCTTTGAGAAGATTCTTGTGATATTGATTATCTCTTATTGATTGATCTTCTGTTGATCATTATTTACATACTTATAGTGGTATGTCGTTATGGATGTTTATGTTTATGCCATATCTTTTATGTTATATCATGTCATCTGATATTTATAGCTAGACTGATCCGTTTATTATTTTCTTAAATAATACTCGGGTCAGACCGAGATGTTACAGGTGCTTCTGCTGACTTCTTCCCAGGGATTCATCACTCTGACTTTTGGCTAACTGTTTAGATTAGCAGTTTTTGTTGTATACACTTGAGATATAGACTCATAGTTGTATTCTTTTGTATAGCATGTGTTGCTATTCTTTTGTATTATCGTGGATCTTATTGACCACTACTCTGATGTACACTTTCATGTGTTAGTTATATATTCATATCTTCTTCCGCCTTTGTGATATGGATATCTGTGACTGATTTGTGATATGATTATTTCTATGTTTGTTTCCGAAGATTATTTATAGCCACCATGTGATAAGCAATTACATGGATGGTCGCTCCTCAACAGCCTCATTCTCCGTGCTAGTTGACAGCACTACTCCGTAGTGTTCTTGGCTAGCGTGGGTATAGAGGTGGGGCGTCACAAAAATGTTTTAAGGAAGTAACTATAATAAAAAAGAAGAGAAAATAACTTGTAAATTTGAAAAGATGTAAATTAAAGTGGGTTTCAAATTGTGAAGTTCTGAATTCTAAATCTAAACATTTGAAATTGTTTTGAAAGTGTTAAAGGAAATAATATTATTCAAACTATTTTGAATGTAATCTTATCTTAGAATAAGAAGTGTTTGTTGTTTGAATTGAAAACCAAGGGTGGTTTAAATTCTAAAAATTCGGCTTGGTGGGACAGGAAGAAAATATGTATATATGTGAGGGATATACATAATATCAAGGATAATTTGAAATAAACTCTAAATATTGAGTTTTAAATTTGGAATGAGATACGATACCCAAAGTGATAAGTTTTGAACTTAATAAGTGGGAAGATTATTTATGAAATGTTCAAAATTTGAAATGGAAATTCAAACTGGGTAAGGTTTACTGGATTAAGTGAATTGAGTTTAGCTTGGGAAAGGTTAAATAATTTGGAATGATCAACCTGATTTGGAAATTTTCAAGATGAAATTAAGATTTAACTTGGGAAGTTAAATGGTTGATTTTAATTAAGAAGTTTGAGTGATCTCAAAATGGGTTTGAGATCTGGAAGTTGAAATAATTTGTGTTGGATAAATTTGGATGTTTATTTATCCTGATATCATTCCATTGTTACAAATAATTTATGAAATGTAAACTGATTTGTTTAAATAAAATGAAGAAATGGATTGTGGTAATATATCCATTATAGAGATAAATAAAATTTAACTTAAATTTAAAATTTGGATATGGAATTCCTTTGAACTTAAGATTTGAATGTTAAGAAATGAATTTGTAAATTAAAATTGTTTGAAACTCTTACTTGAACCTTGTAATAAGTTAAGTAAAGATAATTTAAAATGGAATTTTGAAATTTGGACTCAAATTGTTTAAAAACTTTAAATAAAGGATAATTTGGTCAAAGAGGTTAAACCAACACTTGAAATTTAACTCGAATTTATATAATTCGAGATGATTTAAAGTGAGATTGATTTTGAAAATTAGTTCAAGTTGAGATTTGATTTAAAATAATTTGGAATTGTAATTAAAGTTGAATAGTTTAAATTCAAATGGAATTTGAATTGAATTTGGGAGGAAATCAAGGATAATTGAACTTGATTTGGAAATGGATTTTGAAATTGGGATTAATTCAAACTGGAGAAGAAATAAATTGAAATTGGAACTAGGTCAATTGAAATTTATTTGAATTAGTAGAATTTGAGATCAAGGTTAAATAAAATTAAATTTGGAAAGAAACTGAGGTTAATTCAACTTGAACTGGGGTTGAATCAATTTCAATGGAAATTGAAGTTATTTAAATTGGAATTGGGTCAATTTAAATGGAAGAGGAAATTTAAATTGTATTGATGAGAATGAAGATTGGGAAGTGAGCAGTTTTGACTCTGGACCATTTTTAATATAAATTGTTTTAATATAGACCTATTTTTCCAAGCTATTCATTATATATACAACCTTTCTTTTAAAAGCCAAACTATCTTATACTTGTTTTACAATTATTTTTGAAACTGTTTAACAATTTTCCAACTATTTTACAAACTAATTATTATATTTCAACCATTTTACAAAACTAATTAATATCTTACTATTATTTTGCAATTATTTAAAATTTCTATAATTATTTTAACTATTTTCTAACTATTTTACACCTATTTTACAAATTAGTAATTATTTTCCAACTACTTATCTATTTTTAAATTTTTCATGCTATTTTCTAGATAAACTGGTCGGAGTTCAAACTGTTATTGGTTAAATACCCAATCGAGATAAGAATAGAGATGATAATCCAAATGGATTGAAGCAATTGTGAGTAAGTGAATGAAAATCAAAGTGAATGTGAATAGAAATGGAATTGAGTTGGCTAATAACCAATAAAGATAAATACGTAGGGTATACGTATGTTATTCTATTCGCATAATGATTTGATCCAGATTCGAGCATAGAATTTCGAGATAGTATATCGATCCGAGTTGGGATTTTTTACTCGATTTTCGACGGTGCACCTGAATATGGATTGTTGATTGGTTTTGGATATTCTCTATCATAGTTATGACTATGCGAGGAGAATAACGGTTCCTGATCAAGAAACCAGATCTGAGTCCGCACTAGGAAATCGGGTGGATGATACTAGTTCGGAAATGAAATTATGTGATCTAGTGAGCGATCAGATTGGTATAGCGTACAGATGATATGTGTACATCATACGGATTTGAATGAAAATGATATTGAAAAGGAGTAATCAAATTTGAATATTTGATTTTGAGTAAACAAAGTTAAATATCTTTGTTTTATAAAATGAAACTCCCCTTGTTGAATCTATTGCCAGAAGGAAAAGATTTTTGAAACTATTTGAAGTATAAAAGGATTTTTATACAAGTTTGAAACGATCCAAAGTTTTAAAAATTATATATATTTGTATATATATATATAAAGGATCTTATGAGGATTTTGAAAAAAAGTTTTGGGAACCTTTGGATTTGGAAAGGCTTTTGATTTTTGGGTAAAATCAATATTGAATTTGGAAAGCCTAGTTTGAGAATTATCGATTTTGTGTAAAGGAGCTTTGTATGAGATCATACTAGGTGTATGATTTGAAGATACTATATGTGTATAGTATAAAATGTTTTGATGATGGCTCTAGGGTAAAAGGCGCTCCCTTGAAATGAACTTCTCAGGAGTACCACCGGGTGGTGCTGCCTTGAGCCCCAAGGGGGGTTCTAAAGTTGATCCTGTGAGGAGTCCGGACAAAACTAGTTCCTGGGGATTATGAGTAGAGTATACCATAGCGAAAGTCGTGTGTGCTGCTGAGAGCCAACAGTCTGCGTTTGATTTTATATCGGTAAACTGCGACCTATGGTAACATAGCGAAAGTCGTGTGTGCCGCTGAGAGCCAACAGTCTACGTTTGATTTTATATCGGTAGACTGCGACCTATGGTAACATAGCGAAAGTCGTGTGTGCCGCTGAGATCCAACAGTCTGCGTTTGATTTTATATCGGTAGACTGCGATCTATGTAGGAGTGGAGAAGTTTCATTTTGACAGCGAAAATCAGAGGCTGCAGAGAGCCTGCAGTTACATGGACTTTTGCTATGATGGCAACGAAACCCTGGAATATAACTGCGATCTGTCGTGGGTTCCATGGTGTAATCGAGAGGCCGCGGAGAGCCTGCAGTTACATGGACTTTTGCTGCGATGGAAATGTAACCTTGTAATGTAACTGCGACCATGGATGGGGGTGATGATTTACAGGGCATTCTCACCAAAGATATTTCCTCTATTTTCAAAAAAAGTGTTTTCTATATTTTCAATAAAATTATTTTCCAAGTATTTTTCACCGAGTGTTGAAAACGGGTCTGCTTAGTACTTATAAATTTTCAGTCGTACGCCTGATCAACGTATGACTGAATTTCTGTAAGAACAAGGATGGACTTATTGAGACATTGAGTTATAAAAAGTATTTTTATAAAACTACTTTATGATATTATGTAAATTTTAAAAGTATTTTAAAAGGGGTTTCAAAGAATAATTTTTCTAATAATAAGAATTTTAAATTCTAGCTTCGTTCCTTTTTGAGGACGAAAAGGTTCTAAGGGGTAAGGAATGTGATATTCTGGAATTCTAAACATCTGTAATTGATGAATAATCGGGTTAATTAATAGGATACTGATTTATAGAATGAACAAATAAATATAATGATAAATGTTTATTTGATATTCTTCTAGTATAATTATTTTAAAATTTGCAAAATCATTATTTTTAAACAAATGTAATGTGTGTTTGTTTAAATATGTATATGAGTCAATTTAAATTGAATTTGAATTTGGGATTTGGAATTCAAAGGATAATTATATTAGTGTATAATTAAGATTTTTAAATCTTCTCTTTTGAGAGTTATATATGTATAAATACTAGAAGGGTATGAATATAAATATAAAATATAAATTGATTAAAATTATATGAAGTGATCAATTACAATTTCAAGATTTAAAAAAATATATCAAAATAAGTCAAGATTGGAAACAAATCTGGGGAAACCAACTGAATCAAGCTTAGTAAAGATTCAACTCTTATACATATGGGTCATTAAATTTATTTCTTTTAAGAAGAATTGATCTATATAAATAAAAAAAATGTATTTTAAAATTAGAAATTAAAAAAAAAGATTTTCAAAAATATTTAAAATAATGAATGCATTCAAAACACAAGTGTAAATATTTTAACACATGTATAAAGACAAGTGTAAGCTAGGTATAGCATGCAAATTACAAATGGCAAATGTATTTACTCAAAATTGTAATATCAATATAAAAGTGTTTTAAATATATATATATATATATGTATGTATATATATATATAAATAATAAATATAAAATGTTTAAGATATAAAACATGTGTAAACATCTTATTCTTGCATTCATACATTTGTAAGAAAATAATCATTTACATTGACATTTGTAAGCTTTGTATTTACAAGTGGCATTTGTTCATTCTCTTTTTTTAAAGAAATATAATTGTCTTAATCAAAGCATGGCTGGAAAAAAAATGAGAAAAGAAGTGTAAAAAGAAAAGAAAAGGAAAAAAGAGGCCCAGGTCTATTAAAATCAAAACGAACTCAACCAGAATCTGTAGAATATTTTCAATCCACCAGAAAATCAAGTAAATCAAAAGACTGACCAAATTTGCAAACCTGAGGGTCAGAGGGAAACACAACATCAGTTTCCAAGTTTCATACCTGAGACCAAGCTAACAATTCAGTTTTAAGGGATTCTCAGATCTTAAGTAATGAAGTTTCAAAAAAGCTGTAGCTTCCAGTTTTTAGGCCTCTGTTTCAAAGCTCTGTTCTTTATATTATTACAGGTGAGCAAACCAATTTTGGTTGAATTTGAGATGCATGTGTTTAAATCTGTTAAGCAAAGATATAAGCTTGGTTGCATGGATTAGTTTTATCCGATTTTAGTTAAATTACATTATTTGTTTCTGTATATGGCTGAGAGTTGTTTACTGGATATTGTTGTGTTCCCAGAACACTTGAACATCAACAAGAAGATTATATCTACCTACAGTCAAATTCAAACCTTGACATTTAAATAGAAAATGTTTATAATATGATAATTTCAATTTTAAAAATAATTTCGAATAGGATTATGGAGTATGTATTACAAAATGAAGAGCTACAAGCCTGATTCAACTATAAGTCCAAATTCCAATTTCTATAATTCTTGTTTTGAGTTTATAATCTGAGTCTAAATTGTGAATGTTGAATTTAGGCATAGGAATCATGTTTTTTAAACTTTTAAATCAAGGGAAATTGCATGATAATCGAAAATTGGATTTCGAGTATGCTCTGATGATCGGCGAAGTTTAAGGTTCCAAATTTGTAGTTGTAGTTGCTCTGAAGGTGGACGGCGTTGGCAAAATTGGTCGTTAAGTTTTTCAGTCACGATGGTGGTCGGTCGAATGAATTTTAGGGTTTAACAACCTATTTAGGCGACGATGTGGACGTGACGCATTCGTAGTCAAGGGTGAGCTAAAGGTGACCGATCGTGGGGAATCGAAGCAAGGACTCATGGCGAAGCTGTGGTTGGACCGACGAAGCCTCCGGTGGTCGATTTCACCGTTGGCAGGGAGTTTTGTAGTTGTGAGTTGTTCCAGTTTTGGGTTCTACCTGTTTGATTTTGGATCTCAGGGGTTATGGACGATTTGATTGGTCGGAAGTGTAGGCGGGGCCATTGTCAACTTGCCGAGGTTGGTTTTGGAAATCGGAGCAACGCCGATGAACGGTGCATGTGCACACGCAATTGATGTATCAAGGGTCGAGGCTGTGTATTTGAGCTTCGGGTGAGTTGTTGTTTTTCTTCAAGTCGATCCCTGGTTTTCATGAAGAAATAGGAAGTATGAGAGGAAGAGAAGGGGGAGATCGGTGTTCGCATGTTCTTTGAATTTTTGTTCGGGCCTGTACCGAAGGAATTGGAAATAATTTGGTAAATTTGTTTTACCTGTTTTAAGAGCATGAAACAAGGGTTTTCATGGAGAAGTTTTGACAGCAAGTTTCAAGTGTAAGATTTTAGATCAAATATTTTGAAAATTAAGTTGTTTGGTTTGAAATTATTGTATAATAGGTTAATTATTTGTTTATATTTCTAAGTGATTTTTCAAACGATGTTTAACAATGGTTAAGTAATCAATTAAGATGATGGATTATCCTACCTTAATTAAAGAAATTAAGGATAGTTAATTACTGTATGTGATAAATCAAGGTAATTAATACGATTACTTGTTTAAATGTAAGGGTACTGTTACAGTTCAAGATTATTTAATTAAAGAGGATTACTTGATTTTGAGATTAAGTATAATTACTTAATGTAATTAATGGAGTATAATTACTTAGTAAAGTAATTAATGAATAATTACTGGAAGTAATTTAATTAAGGGAAATTACTTGATGAATATTAATTAAAGGATAATTAC
Organism: Allium cepa; assembly: GCA_030765085.1. Classification (NCBI taxonomy): domain Eukaryota; kingdom Viridiplantae; phylum Streptophyta; class Magnoliopsida; order Asparagales; family Amaryllidaceae; genus Allium; species Allium cepa. The sequence continues at coordinate 290,176,111 of CM060941.1, read as the reverse complement.
TTGAGGGTAGCATTAAGTGGTGATTTCATAGAATAATTAAAAGATTAATTAATGAAATTAATTAAGGGGTTGATTTAATTAATATAGGTAATTAAAGGAAGTTAATTACTAAGGTAATAAAGCAAGGTTGGTTAATGAATATAATCGAGTTAAAGATTAATTATTAAATGTAATTAGGAGAATAATTAATCAATGAAGGTAATTAAAGATTAATTACCATGAATGGTTAAGAGTGATTAATTTGTATAATTAATTAAAGGTTAACTACTTAACGTAATTAAAGATAATTTATCAAGGGTGATTAATTAGAGGATGATTAATTAGTTGATTTGTAACTTATTAATGAATAAGTAAGCAAGATTTATTGTGATGAAGTAATTAATTTCATTTTAAATTAATTAAAGATGAAGTAATTAATTTAGTTCATTTTAAATTAATTATAAATGGTGATTAATAAATCATTACTTATGTAGGGATAGATAATATGGATTGCCTTGAATGGTTTTAAATCTCAGATTGAGATATGTAATGCTGTGTGATATGGATGCTTTGGTTTATGATATGTTTAATTTAAATTGGGATGTTGTGCCTATCTATTGATGATGAATTACTGTGACCCTTATGTTTAAAGTTGAATTGTATTCACTTGAATAACTTGAGATAAGACGGCATTGGAGTAGAAGAGACCGGAGACGAGTAATAGTTAATACCCGAAACCACTTCGATTCTTTATAGATTGATGTGTGAAATAAATAGGTTGGAATGGAATGAATTAAGTGAATCGAATACTTTAACCTAAGTTTTGGTACTTAGAAACTGATGTGGAATATAAGTTGTGTTTATAACGACTTGTGAGGTGATAAATTGATTCAAATTACTCGGGTTTATATAAGCCGTATGCTTTTGTATTCTATGTTAGATGGGTTTTACTGACGCTGGTTTCCAGCCTGACCCGGGTGTTACTTCGATGTAATGCTCTGGTCAGACCGAGTATTACAGATTTTCAGGTAAGGACGTTCTGGAGATCAGGAGGCGAGTTGGAGAGCAGAAACGTATGTAGAGTTTCTACAGTGATATATTATAATATCTGAAACAGATTGATTTATCTGTCATGTGTTTGTAAATATGTTGTAACTGTGATATATTTAAGTGTAATTTAACAAGTATAGTGTTCCTTTGTTTAACTATTATTTATGTGATATTATATTTTGATCCGCTGCGAATGTGAGGTTTCTGTGTTTTTGTGTTTCTGGTTCTTCTTTTTCTTCTATCCTTTCTTCTTTTTCTCTAACTATTTGGATATTTCGGGATCGAAATTTCCGGGTCGTTACATATATATTTCGGGTCGTTACATATATATTGTGTTTTCGACCATGTGACTTGATGTTTATTATATTTATCATATTTGTGATAACGTAATAGGCTCTCGGTATAGGGGAGGCTCTGTCAAAAATTTTCGAAAATTTAGGGTGTAAGAAAATTTTTGCAATTTTTTTTAACTAAATTTGATTTGAAATTATAACTTGAAATAATGGAATTTGAGGAATAAACAGGAATTATTGGATTTGGGTGAGCCTAAATGACTTAGGAAATGGTAATAAAAGAATTTTAATCAAATGGGTTTTGAAAAGGAATGCCTTAGCAATTTCGGGGACGAAATTCTTTTAAGGGGGAAGGAATGTAACGACTCGGAATTTTGGTAGTTTGGTTTTAAACGTTTAATTTATTTTTAAATGTCGAATTTGGAATATTAATTTATTTTGAATATAGAGATTTTGGTTGAATTAGTGAAATGGTTTAAGATTTGAAATATAGCGATTAAATGGATTTAGTGAATAGTAAATTTAATATTTGAAATTGGGTACATATGTGAATCGGGAGTCAAATGTGAATGGACATGATTTCTAATTCCGATTTAAACTCTATGTGAATTAGAATGATGGTAGTGGACTCTTAAATGGAATTAAAAATTGATAAATTAAAATTTTGAAATTTATATATATTAATTTAATAGTGAAATTTAATATTGTAATAGGGTGAATAATTGGAATTTGACTTAATATGAATCGAAATGATTTTTAATATGAATATAAGTTTTACTAGGATTAGGATGGAGTTAGTAAGTTTTTGAAATTTGAATTTCAAGTAATTTCGTCAATTTTGAAAATCGTTCGATTTATTTGACATGAAAAAATAGCCTTCCGGGGCACAATCTCGAAATTCAACGAAACTAGTTCTATTGAATCTGTAATGGTGTATTATATTATTATCGGATTTCAAATTTTGTACCGTTTGAAATTACCTTTTATTCATGCGAAGCTAAAACTCATAGAAATTTAGTTAAGTAAATTTAAATAAAATAATTCAATACGAAAAGTTATCTTCCACATACGATAGAATTAGGCCTCAAAACTTGTTCCAAGTTTGAAATAGAGGTAAAACATTATAAATGCCAGGTGGCATGCTTCGTTGAAGTTCGTCCGGAAAAGTGCGTGAACAGTAAAAATAGTAATAAAATAATGTATGTACACTTATATATACACGTATTCAGCGAAAATACCATGATCTATATGGCCTAGCCGCCACCCTCTTCACCAATGGCCGAAAACAACCGTCTTTCTCCTGAATTTCTGGAGAACCCATGAACATTGAGGAAAAAAATTCCAATTAGAAAGTCGAAGAGCTCATCGAGCTCTACAGACTAACGGTCAAGATTTGAGATGGTGCTTCGTGGTGGTCGAAATCGAGGTCTAAAGGGCGCGTGTTCAAGAGAGAAGTTCGTGATGGTGGAATGGTCGAGCTTCAAGCGGCCATAGGCGGAGGTGCGTGACGTGCTGCTCTTCGAGGTGATGGTGTCCGATCGTCATCCGGTTGAGTAAGGGGGAGTGGCGATCGATTTTTGCATACGTTAATGGGTTCGTGAAGGAGCCTGGAATGCACAGAGGGAAGAAAAAGCATGCGACCTAAATTACAGATCAGAAATGTGTAGCCCAGATAAATGAAGGTTTAAAATAAAAAAGGAAATTCGTAAATTTATTTATATATAAATTCGTGAATTCTTATGAAATGCATGTCTTTCACATATGATGTCCAAATTGGATGAAATAAGAGGCGTTGGAATTATGGCGACCAACACAACATTATCGGATTAATTTGGAGTTGATTGGAGCTAGCTAAAGTTTTAGGTTAAATTGAACTTCGTTTGATTTGATTTAAAATTTAAAAAGTTTGACAAATTGAAAACTCAAGGTGAGTTAAACTCACTCATTTGGTTAATCAGAATTGTTTTATGGTAAATAAAATTTATTTATGCCATTTGAGTTGTTGAAATTGGTGGTTGTTGAAATTGATTAGAAGACGATATAGCATCATGAAATTCTATTAGAGTGGTTGAACCAGATCTAGGGTGACGATATAGCATCTCGAATTGCTATTAGATTATTTATGTTTATTTTTAAGCTTATTTCTGGTATTGAATCATGTATGTATGGAATTGACAAATGGATTATTTTTGTATTACGTTGTTGAATTATAGCACAAATTTAATTGGAATATATTAGTGTAATCTATTTGGCCAAATAAACACTGTTGAATATTAAACGAAAGAGTTTTATTGTGACTCATTCACCAAACCATCCTACTTTATTTCTGGAACCCCCACCATGTACACATTTGTTAACGTGGTTTTCAGCATTAGCAGAGAGTATGACAATATACGATCCCGGTCCCTTTAACAACCAAACGTTTATTTCACACCAAATGGTTCTTTTACATTTCAAAAAGTCAATTTACAATTTATATCAAAATATCATATTCTCAAACCATATCATTTTCAAATCATTTTCACTTCCAAAATCATATTTACTCAAATATGTCATTTCACAAAAGGTATCAATTCCAAATTCCGACTTAGGTTGTATCATCATCAAGGATTAAATATAAATACTTTAACTTTACATAGTTTGAAATTTTAGAAAATACTTTAGGTAGTCCTAAATAGTTTTTAATAGTTTCAGAATTAGTTTAAAATAGATTAAAATAGTTTAAATAGTAAAAATAGTTTAAAAAGATTAAAATTTGATTTAATTAGTTTCAAAATGATTTATATAAATTTAAAATAGATTAAATGGATTTAAATTACCTTAAATAGATTTTAATAGATTAGATAAATTTAAAGTAGATTAAATATATCAAATTGTATTAAGTAGATTTAAAATAGATTAAATAAAATTAAAATAGAATAATAGATTTAAATTATATTAAATAGATTTAAAATAGATTAAATAAAGGGGAATTTCACTAGAAGGACAAACTTTACAGTCTAATTAGTTTCTAGGACACACATTCACAGAAATTAATTTCAAGCCCAAAGTCATCAGAATAATTACTTTTAAGGACAAAGTCGGCAGTCCAATTACTTTAAAGGACATAATTTCATAGGTTTTTAGGCCTTAGAAACTAATTATTTTTCATTTTGTCCTTAAAAGTAATTATTTCAATTGTATGTCCTAGAAATTAATTGCACTTGCCAAAGAGACCCTTGTGGCTAATTTCCACTTAAATAAATTTAATTTGTCTAAAATAGGTAAACTAGATTAAATTGAATTAAATAGTTTATAATAGATTAAAATAAACTGAAATAGTTTAAACTGATTAAAACAGTTTATATTAATTAAAATATTTTAAATAGTTCAAAATAGATTTTCAAGTTATATCCAAACATTTCAATAATTCAGTTCCGATAAATTCATTTATACTTGACACCTCAACTTTGAAATTCAAATTTAAATCCTTTGAACATTTAATTAAATCAAATTCACATTTACACTTGGACTTTCGAATATAATCAATTTATATAAATCAATTTCTATTTCAAAATATCATTTAACCGAATTCAAAGTTTAAATATTCAAAATTCATTTAATTTAACCAATCCAATGCCCGTATATAATTTTCTAACCTTGGGTCAAGTGATATGGATATTTATCATTTCAATCCGGAATTTAAAATTTTATGGTTATATATCATTTCAAACCGCAATCCCGAATTAAATAAAAATCCATAAAATCGCTTGAGTCTATCATTTCTATAACGACCCACTATTTTGGACAATTCAAATAGATAATAATCCACACATGTTAGACTCGAATAATTCAAAATAACAGATTGTAATAAAATTTGGAGCAAATAAAATCGATCACAGAATCACAGAGACGGAAATATCAAAATAACTCGCAGCGGAAATTAAAAATACCATAGTAGTTCATAAAGCTACTATTACAAAGTCTCAAAACAAATACATAATATCAGTCGGAAAACAAATACAATAGAAATCCCAAATACATAGAAGTCCACTAAGACAAGAGCTGAAATATAACAAATGAAACTAAAATATATAGATAACTGGATAAGTAGAATTTCCAACTATTCCTAGCTCTAGAAAGAGAAATCCAAAGCGGTGAATACTCGGGCTGACCCAAGCGTAAAGCAAAACACAAAACATCGAGTCAGGACATATACTTATACAATGTAAGCCAACTCAAGTGAACTACAGTAAACGTACAAGTAACTTAAAGGATGTTTGGGATCGCCCATCCTCTAAGGATCCGTTAAAATATTCACTATGTAATAATATTGCGCTATTATAATAATGTCTAATCGTAAAAAGAACTTACTTTAAAATTGCGTTAAGGAGTGACCAAATATTCCCCTTAACACGTAATAGTGCCAATAGTCAATACAGTACCTACATATCTCATGATCGAGAGACTATGGGAAGATACTCCATAGGTATGACACAAATCAAACTCGTAGTAAATCTCGCTATGGTAGGTGACACGGCACACAAGGCAATGCCAGGGTAGATATACCAATTACGCACACGGGTTGATGGTAACGTAGCAGCCACTACGCCCATCTCGGAACACACTCCCAATCAAAATCTGAGGATGGCCATCTAATCAATCATAAGTAAGAGTATAGTATCGAAGAAATGTGTCCGATAGGAGGAATGACCTCACTTGGCCCGAGATCGCTCCTATTTTAGACACCTTATACCAACTCATGGGAGTCGGGTCCACGTTCATACCATAATAGGATCACCGCCACCATCCTACTCCATTCTGCAAACTCCACCACATACACAGTTGCTAAAGTGGTTTACGGTATCGACCGAGAGTGTGTCCATATCTGATCCTGGTCTCTTTAACAACCAATCGTTATTATAACCCGTGGTTATAAATTTCAAAATAGTATTATATACTTCAAAAATCAAATATCATTCAAATTCAAATATCATTTCAAATCCATTTCAAAATATCAAAATATCATATCCATTCAAAACCTCATTCGTTTTTATTATTTTAAATACTATTCCGAATACCATTTCAAAATAGTTTATACTTCAAATCAAAATACTCCATTTAAACTATTAAAAAGTGAAGTCATTATATTTACAAATCAAATATTTAATTCCTAAAATTTAGCCTTTTCTGAGCTCATTTATACAGTTAAAAACTACTAAACATTTAAATTTTAGCTTTTCACAGCACTTAGAAAACGCTACAGTAAGTTATATTTGAAAACAATTCAATTCAGCAAAGACAACACTTAAAACTGTAGTAATAGTTCAGTTTTTAGTTGAAAAATAGTTTAATTCAGCAAAGACAGCATTTACAAAACTGCGGTAATAGTTCAGGGTTCAAATTAAAAGATTTAATTCAATTTAGCAAAGACACCGTTTACAAAACTGCTACAGTAGTTCAATTATATTCAAAAATCTCATTTCAGCCAACTGGAGCACTTAACAAGTGCTACAATAGCTCTTTCATTAGTTTTATGTTTAAATTTTAGTTTCTGCAACTACAGCACTTACCAACTGCTGCAATAACTCTTAGTTATTTTTAGCCCTTTAGTTTATTTATGCAACAACCCGAGGTTTTGTAAACGATTAATGATGATAGCTAATTGCTAATTACTGTTGGGCGTTTTTAAATTCAAGTTGAAATTCTTTTGAAATTTGTTAAAGGGTATGGGCTTTAAAAATCTTGGCCACGTTTCTTTGGTTTTGGGGGTTGTGATAATTATTAAACAAATAACCGATTTCCTTATTCATTTTTCCATCGCAACCCTAAAACTAAATAAACGATAAAAATGGCGGCTCGCTTGCAAATCAGGGCTTTCATCAAAAATTGAAGGCGCCGACTCCTGTAGCTCGATCGAACGTTGATCTTCGGCCTTGCTTTGTAGATCGATGCCTTCACTTCATGCACGACAGCTCCAATTCGTTGATTAAGGTGAGCGATTCTTTTCACTCACATCTACTTCAATCTCAGGTTTATTTAGGGTTTGAATTCCTATATTCCGTTCGTTTGGATTTGTGATTTAATTTATCTCGGCCACTTGATTATTCTTGAACAACGGTGATTTCTTGGACTTGTTCGATTTCCTTAGTCATTACGTCTCTGACTTGATTTTGTTCACTGAATTTTTGGCTTTCACTGATCATTATGGCTTTGATTCTGTGTGGCCTCTGTGTACTTCGGCTCTGACCATTTTTGTGTTCATCCCTGAGCATTTTCGATCTGCTGTTTGCATTGCTTCACTCATGTGTGTTGTCGCTATTTTTGCTTTGGTTTAGCTTACTGATCAAGTTTCAGTTTGCATATGGGTTGTGCACATTTGAGTTTCATTTGTTTACTGAAATGGTCTGAGTGGTTGTATGCTTTTAGTCTTCATATTTATGAGTGTCTGGTCAAGTAGTCTAGCTTGCATTGACATTGGTCATGAATTTTGAGTTCATCCTGGTTCTTGCATCATGTGTCACCAATGTCTATGTATTAGTGATACCCTACGTTGGCTTGCATTTGAGTTGTAGCTGCTGTCCACCTGAGTTGATCATTGAAGTGCCTTGCCTTGAGCTTTGGCCTTTGCTGGTTCGTCATGTAGTCATAGTGCGTTAAACCTGACTTCGAAGTTGATTCACAACCCCTCTGTGTAAATTTGTGTTTGCATATAAGTTGGTCATTGTTGAGTTCCTATGTGATCTGTTATCACTGGCTTCACTATGTCTTTGATTCAGATAACTCTATGCCTTGTTTCACACGATGTTCATTCATGTTTGTCTCTAGTTTGATGTACCCGAGTCGGGTACCTTTTGAAGTTTGCATCTGTTAGTCTGCAGTCTATGTTGTTACCTCTGTTTCATTTTGTTCTTGTGCATTGTTGCTGCCATGTGCCTCATTTTTGTTTATAGGTGAATTCTGTTGTACCTATTTTGTTGGTTTGAGCTTGTGCGAATTTCATCATTGTAGTGGCGAGGTAGTGTACGTGGGCGTGCACTGCAGCCAAACAGATTTGTTGTTTTAATTGATGTTTTCAATTGCTGGAATTGTTTTGTGTTGCCAATTCAGTATATTTGAAAGTGTATTTTGATTTGGTTTAATTTGATGATTTTTATTATGAGTTTATAATTATTTATTTAATAATTAGATTTTGTCTTTAATTGCCGTTTAGGCAATTCTGTTGTTTTCTAAATTATCTTCATTGATAATACTTCTATCTATCTTTGTTGATGATTTGAATTTGCTGATTTGTTGTTTAACACTGTTACGTGTTATATTTACCGTATTCCGATTTCTTATTAAAGGATTGGATAGGTGAGATTTATTGTGATTGTCGTCTATTTGTTATTTAATTATTATTGCTTCCGTGCATTAATAACTGAGTTTGAATTAGACTGACCCGTGTATTATTTTCTTTTGAATTTAATATTCGGGTCAGACCGAGTTATTTACAGGTTGTTGATATCTTACTTTGGGTTCCTGCTTGAGCTATGAAGTCTCTTCATATCATTGGAGTAGTCGTTGTCATAGTATAGGATGATATGTATTCATGTATATTATTGTCAATAATGTACTTGTATATGTAACTTCCTGAGTCGACAGTTGTAATTGTATCACATGTATTGTAACTGACATCGGTTATATATATGAGACTTTTTATTATCTGTGTTCCGCATTTAGCTAGTCTGTGTTATTATTATATATGTTGTCCTAAACTATTGTGAACCATCGTAGTTCGTTTTATATTGGAATTGTATATTGTGATGTGAATAAATAAATCAGAGATGAAAAATAAAGAATATACCACTACCATCGAGATAAACAATACTAGTGTAAGGCCTAACTACGGATGGCCGCTCCTATCCAGCCTTATTCTTCGTAATAACAGACAGTATTTCCTTTTAATACTCTTTGTTATTGTGGGCATAGAGGTGGGGCGTCACAGTTGGTATCAGAGCTTGGGGTTTATGGACATAATATAAAACATAACTTAGATGGAACATGTGTTACAACTATTTGTTGATGTTTTAGTTGTGCTTTGATTCAAAACTATAGTTTTGAAATTATGATGAAATTTTTAAATATCTTTATTTAAAAATAAAAGTGAAGTTGTGTTTTGATGGTTGATTAATTTGTGTTCTATTTATCAGAGTGCGCAGCGGAAACAGTGAGGCTCTTTGCTGAGTACAGCTGATAACTCTTTTGATTTAAAAATCAAAATAAGAAATTGAAATAAATTTCATTTGTTGTTCACATAGATGTGTTTATTTTGATTTCTTTGAAAATTTCGAATCCGATTGAGGATTCGAAGCGATTGCAGTTATGTGATTTTTGTTGAGATTTTTGCTGTTTTGAATTATCTTCATTGAAGATATATTCAAGTGTTTTCTTTGTTCATTTTGTAGTATATGTGCAAATTTAAGTTGCACGTTACTGCATTAATTTAACGTTGAACCGGTGTTTGGTTTTCAATGTATTTTGTTGCCGTTATTTTTATATAACTGGATTTTTACACTGGTGCTAGATTTTGAAGCATGATGTTTTGTTGACATTTTGATGAATGAAAATTCACTGGTATTATATTTTGATGCGAATTATTTTGATGAGATTTTGACGTATAAAAATTACTGTCGCTTTGACTTCAGTAACCGTCAATTTTTTTTTAAAGTGGATTTTCAAGCGGTTATCCCGCAATGCTTGTTTTGAGATCCGTTTTTACGGTGTTTTGTGAAGTGCAGTTTCCTTATCAAAATTGCTACAGTTGTTGCTGTTTATACACGTGTTTTAAAAATCGTTTTAAAATAAAAATTGTTTTTCAAAATTTCAACAGTTTGTGCTTTCAAAAGAATGAGGAAGCGATTTAAACGTTTCAGCAAAATCGAGGACTATGAACCCTTGCTTTTACTGATTCGCTTAATTCCGGATGTAACGACCCGGAAATTCCGATCCCGAAAGTTCCAGATAGTTAGAGGAAAGAAGAAAAGAGATAGAAGAAGAACAGAAAGAAACACACAATCTCACATTCGCAGCAGATAAAATATAATATCAATAATAATAATTATACCAAAGAAAACTGTATCTATCAATTTTACATCGATATATCAGAGTTACAGAAATTTCATACAACATTAGACAGATACAATTTAACATGACTCAAAGATATAAATAATAACATAGTGAAACTCTCCATACGTTACTGCCATCCAGCTTGCCTCCTGAGCTCCAGAACGTCCTTACCTGAAAATCTGTAATACTCAGTCTGACCCGAGCATTACATCAAAGTAACACCCGGGTCAGGCTGGAAACCAACATGAGTAAACTCATCTAACAAGGAATACAAAAGTATACAGCTTATATGCACCCGGGTAACATGCGTCAATATACAATTTCACAAATTGTCATAGTCGTCATTTATTTTTCACATCAATTTCTAAGTACTAGAACTTAGATTAAATGATCCAATTTACTTTAACCATTCGATTTCCGTCTACTGATTTCAGATAACAATTTTTAATGAATCGAAGTGGTTTCAGGTATTAACTAATACCCGACTCCGGTCTCTTCGAAATCAATACCCTCTTAATCAAAGTTAATCAAGGGAAAGACAATTTAACTATAAACAAAGGATGTCACTTTAATTGCACAGCAAATTCATCATCGATAGATAACACATTATTATTGTCTACCCAAAACATATCATATCTCAAAACATTTCATACCAGAGTTATCAATCAATTCGAGGCATTTAGTCATCATCCAATCATTCATAAGCAAGATGATCATTTCCATAATTAATTTAGTTAATCTCTAATTAAATTTCAAATCTTCAATCGCTTAGATTTTCCTTTACCTAGCATTAATTGATTACAAATCAATTAATTAATCATCCTTTACTCGATACTCTTAATTAATCATCCTTGGTTAATTATACTAATTACATTAAGTAATTAACTCTTAATTAATTACACAAATTAGTTATTCTTAACCATTTATAGTAATTAATTTAATTATTCTCATTAATTAATTAATAATTAATTACATTAATTAATGGTTCTTAACTAATTACTTTCATTTAGAAATCCCCTTTATTGCTTATATTAAATAATTATCATTTGAGTAAATAAAACTCCAATTGCTTACATTAATAATCTCTAATCACAAATTAATCAATTAAACTCTAACTAATCAATTTATTAATCCTTAATCAACAAATTAATTTTCATCCTTAATAAATTTTCTTGATTCATTAATCTTGATTAATTTCATTGATTAGTTAATCCTTCATTAATTAATCACATCAGTTAATTATAAATAAATTAATTGCTCAATAATTAATCTTTGATTATTAAATTTATCAACCACAATCAACCCTTAATTACATTGTTAATTAAGTAAGAATTAACTTACTAAGTTAAATGAATAATTTAACTTAAATTATTAAACATTTAAATGAAAACTTTAATATCAAAGTATAATTAGGTGTATTATTTAAAACTTAATTATGTTAACTTCAAAACATTAGGTTACTATTATTCTACCCAAGACAAATTCCTGGATCTGTCTAAATCGAGATTAAAGTGGAACAAATCTCCTTCCCTCCTCTTTACTTACCTCTTTTATTTCTTTTGTTCCCTTCCATTGTTTTCTTTTGGCCCAATCACCCTATCCTTCGGCCCGTTTCCCTTTCTTCCTTTTTCTTAAAAAAAACTTAACAAAAGACTGGAAAAGGATCACATAACCTACTCGAGCCCAACAAATCAAAACTCGATTCGTCTTCGAGAGAAACTCAAGGAAACTCAAGTAAATTCCCAAGTAGACATCACTACACTCACGCAACATCATTTCGTTGCCATCTTCGAGCTACTACATCTTCTTCCAGATGCCATTAAAAAGGACCGGACACAAAAATGGTCGCGTGTACGTGCACAGCCGTCCCACCGACCTTCAACCATCTCCAATACCTCCCACAAGTCGACGTTCGATCGTACAATCGATTCCTATCATCAATTCAATATCGCAAGTTCCCAATTTAAATTTGAGTTTTCCATGGCCAAACTGGAACAGGACCCCCCTTGAAAACCTCCACGTGCATCCTTTCCTGACCACCGGAAACCTAAAGAAACTCGCCAGCGTCGTCACAATCGTCCCCTTAACCTTTTCCCCCACTCCGACAACTTAACCATCTGTCATGACGCCAAAATTGACAGGTAAGTACCCTCGACCCAAAATATTTGCTAAACCCTAACTTCACTTAAAACGGCCACCACCGGCATTATAAAAATACATCACTATTTTTATCATGCTACCCTATCCCTGAGCCTTCTCTGCGCCACTACCCGATTCGCGATGATCACCGGTTCGCCAGAATTTGCTAAAAATCCCATTTCCGAACAACTGGGAAATTCCCAACATAAACGAGTGTAAAAATCTTGAAATGTTTACCAAAAACCATGGTATTCTAATATGATTAAATTTACAAAATCCAAACATGAAAACTCGAACACTAATCTTTGACTAAAATATGATTTCTACTGTTATACCATATTTTTGAATCAATCACAAAATTAAATTACTAGAAATTATTATTTATTTATTTTTTTAAAATTTGCATTATACTGATGTAATCAAAATTCATTTTGAAATCAAGCCTAAAATAGTTTTGAATGGGAAGATATGAATGTTTTCCTGATGAAATTAAGCTTGTTATTTACAACAGAGCATATATAATTTCACACAGTCAATTCTACAGGCATGTCAAGCTCCTAAACATATATTCACATCTAACATCCATCCAAGCATTATAGATTTACATTTCTACAAGATTTTAACACATGCAGCAAGGATTGTTACGCACCCACAAACATTTTAATTTCAGGAATCAATGCCTATAGATCCCTTAAGTGAAAGATTTAAAAATTTTGAATCAGGTTTTCAACTTGAAAAGTTTCAACAGAGGCATACTTAACCCCTTTCAGACCTGATTACAAATATAAAAATAATATAAAAATTAAATAAATAAAATAAAATCATTTTAACATCATTCATAACAAATTCATATCATACTTCAAGGGTTATTCACCTGCATCCTCAGTTAAACCAGATTTGTAAGAGTTTTACCACTATATTTTGTTAAAAAGAGGAACAGGGTCTTAATTTTTAAAAAAAATATGGGTCTTGATTTATATTTTTTTTTTTTACAAATCTGATCAATCCTATTTTTAGTTTTATGAAAAACAAATTTGGATTTTTTTTTTTTAGTGGATTAAAGCCTAGTTCAAACAGATAATCATAAACATACCCATTTTCAGGCATACACACAGTTTCTATATGCTTTCACCTAAATATTAACATGCAAACACTTATATCACAAATTCCTTCATAAATTAATCAACATGCACCCTGTTTTAAGACTGAAAAGGGCTTCAGTTTACTCACCTCAATTCATTTTAAGCAGAGACCCAAAAAATTTGAATTCTGGAAAAAGAAATGGATTGCAGATCCTAAAACTGGAAATTCCAAAGAAGAAAACTTGATGAAGTTGTTTGCTCTAAATTTTGAATTCAATCAGCACTTAAGATCTGAACTGAGGAGAGCCTGGATTTGCTTATACTTGATTTTTACAGGAACTTGATTTTTTTTTTTAAGGAAACGAGAATGAGAAAAATTTAGATGAAAAAGATGAAATAGCCTTTATAGAAATAAATTTTGTTTTATAAAAACTAAAGAAAATAATTAACACATGTGACACTTGTCACTAAATATGGTTACCCTCTTAACACATGTTATTAGAGTGATTCAAAATTCAACAATTGTAAGCTTCATGCAAAAAAAAATGGATTTAAAAATGTTTTTTTATAATTAATTTCCTAAATTTGAAATACATTTTTAATTTATATAAATTAATTTTTTTTAAAAGAAATAAATACAAAACAAATTTTATATTCTAAATAAAATCATAGAAATACACTTTAAAATCAAAGTATGTTTTAAGATATAAATAATTATATTTCGAATTTCAATCCAAACTCAATTTCAATTTAAGGTAAAATTTAAAATCAGCCTATATATTTTAACAACATACCATTTGTTCGAAAGGCATAATTTGTCAATGAAAATAATTAAACTAGTAGATTAACAATTAAATATTTACCCAAATATTAAAAAATCGGTTTCTATTATCATCAGAATTCTTATCTGTCTAATCTATAATCCAGTATTTCTACTAATTAACCCAATTATATTATTAATTATAATACCCAAATATCCGGGTTATTACATTCCTCCCCCCTTTGAATCTTTTCGTCCTCGAAAAGGAACGAATCCATAATTCATTAACTATTTTTAAAACCAGTTAAAATATTCGTTGATCATTTTTAAAACACCTTTAAAATCTATATAGTATTATCAAAATAGCTTATAAAAATATCATTCTATAACTCGATGTTTCAACAAGTCCATCTTCGTTCTCACAGAAATTCGGTCATACGTTGATCAGGCGTAGGACTGAAAATCAATAAGTACTTAGCAGACCCACTTTCAACATCTAGTGAAAATACTTTAGAAACTAATTTTATTAAAAATATAGAAAAAAGTTTTTGAAAATAGAGGATATATCTTTGGTGAGAATGCTCTGGAAATCATCACCCCCATCCATGGTCATAGTTACATTCCAGGGTTACGTTGCCGTCACAGCAAAAGTCCATGTAACTACAGGCTCTCCACGGCCTCTCGATTACGCCATGGAACCCACACAACATATCACAGTTATATCCAGGGTTACGTTGCCGTCACAGCAAAAGTCCATGTAACTGCAGGCTCTCAGCGGCCTCTGATTTTCGCTGTCGAAATGAAACCTCTCCACTCCTACATAGGTCACAGTCTGCCAATATAAAATCAAACAAAGACTGTTGGCACTTAGCGGCACACACGACTTTCGCTATGTTATACCATAGGTCGCAATTACATCCTGGGTTACGTTGCCATCGCAGCAAAAGTCCATGTAACTGTTGGCTCTCAATGGCACACACAACTTTCGCTATGGTATACTCTACTCATAATCCCCAGGAACTAGTTTTGTCCGGACTCCTCACAGGATCAACTTTAGAACCCCCCCTTGGGGCTCAAGGCAGCACCACCCGGTGGTACTCCTGAGAAGTTCATTTCAAGGGAGCGCCTTTTTCCCCAGAGCCATCATCAAAACATTTTATACTACACATATATAGTATCTTTCAGTCATACACCTAGTATGATCTCATACATAGCTCCTTTACACAAAATTGATTATTCCAAAATCGTTAATTCTCAAACTAGGCTTTCCAAATTCAATATTGATTTTACCCAAAAATCAAAAGCCTTTCCAAATCCATAGGTTCCCAAAACCTTTTTCCAAAATCCTCATAAGACCCTTTATATATATATACACATATATATATATATATATATACAGATATATATAATTTTTTTTTAAAAGCTTGGATCATCTCATATTTTATAAAGCTCCATTTTATACTTCAAACATTTCCAAAAACCCTTTTTCTTCTGGCAAAAGATTCAACAAGGGGAGTTTCATTTTATAAAACAAAGGTATTTAACTTTGTTTCCTCAAAATCAAATATTCAAATTTGATTACTTCTTTCAATATTATTTTTATTCAAATCCGTACGATGAACACATATCATCCGTACGCTATACCAATCTGATCGCTCATTCGACCCCACAATTTCACTTCCAAATTAGTATTGTCTACCCGACTTCCTAGTGTTGACACAGATCTGGTTTCTTGATTAAAAACCGTCATTCTCCTTGCATAGCCTGACTATGATAGAGAATACCCAGAACCAATCAACAATCCAAATCCAGGTTCGCCATCGAAAATCGAGTGAAAAAAACCCACTCGGATTGATATAACTATCCCGAATTCTGTTCTCGAATCTGAATCACATTACTATGCGAATAGAATAACATACGTATACCCTACGTATTTATCTTTATTGGTTATTAGCCAAATCAATTCCATTACTATTCACATTTACATAAATTTTCATTCACTTACTCACAATTGCCTCAATCCATTTGGACTATCTCCTTTATTCTTATCTCGATTGGGTATTTAACCAATAACAGTTTGAACTCCGACCGGTTTATTTAGAAAATAGCTTGAAAAATTTAAAAATAGATAAGTAGTCGGAAAATAATTACTAGTTTGCAAAATAGGTGTAAAATAGTTAGAAATAGTTTAAATAATTATAGAGATTTTGATAATTGCAAAATAATAGTAAGATAGTAATTAATTTTGTAAAATAGTTGAAATATAGTAATTATTTTGTAAAACAGTTGGAAAATTGTTGAATAGTTTCAAAAATAATTGTAAACAAATATAAGATAGTTTGGCTTTTAAAAGAAAAGTTATATATGTAATAAATAGCTTAGAAAATAGGTTTATATTAAAACAATTTATATTAAAAATGGTCCAGAGTCAAAACTGTTCACTTCCCAATTTCCGTTCTCATCGATTCAATTTAAATTTCCACTTCTATTTAAATTGACCCAATTCCAATTTAAATAACTTCAATTTCCATTGAAATTGATTCAACCCCAATTCATGTTTAATTAACCTCGGTTTCTTTTCAAATTCAACTTTATTCAACTCTAATTTCAAATTCTACTAATTCAAATAAATTTAAATTGAAATAGTTCCAATTTCAATTCATTTCAACTCCAGTTTGAATTAATCCCAATTTCAAACTCCATTTCCAAATCAAGTTGAATTATTCTTGATTTCTTTCCAAATTCAATTCAAATTCCATTTGAATTTTATACTATTCAACTTTATTTACTATTCCAAATTATTCAAATTTTAATTATAATTCCAAATTATTCAAATCGGACTAATTTCTAATTGAACCCACTCAAATTTCAAATCGTTTCCAATTAATCCAATTCAATTTTCCCTTTGAATCTTATACTCATACATCTTCAATCACTATTTCAATTAATTCAAATCAAATTCAATTTGAACTAGTTCAGATTTCAAATCCAATTCATCTTGAATTATATAAATTCGAGTTAATACTTCAAATGTTGATTTAATTCCTTTAAATCAATTTACCTTTTTATCCCAACAATGGATTACCATACTCCATTTCTCATTTATTTAAACAAATCCAATTCAAAACTTAAAGATTTTTAACAACAGTAGGATGATATCATCTAATTCGTCTTAAAACATCCATCAATTTACAATTTCCAGTTCTCAAACCCATTTTGAGATCACACAAACTCCCAATTCAGATTAACCATTTAACTTCCCAAATTAAATTCCAATTCCATCTTGAAATTCCCAAGTTAAACTCAATTCACTTAATCCAGTTAACCTTACCCAATTTTGAACTTCCATTTTAAATTTTGAACTTCTCATAAATAATCTTCCCACTTATTAATTTTCAAAAACTTTCACTTTGGGTATCATATCTCATTCCAAATTGAAAACTCAATATTTAGAGTTTATTTCAAACTACCTTTGATACTATGTATATCCACCTATATACATATTAATTTCTTCTACATACCAAGTTACACTTTAAAATTTTAAACCACCTTGGGTTTTTAATTCAAAACAAATTTCCTTAAATTAATTCCGTCATTAATTAATTCCAATTAATCACATTCGGTAATTCACTTATTTCTTAATTACCTTCATTAAGTATTTGTCCCTTAAATTACTTACCTTTAGTTACTTCATTAAGTAACTCCCTCTTTATTAATTATTTCCAATTATTATCCATTCATTAATCTCATTAAATAAAGCTTAATTACATAAATTAATTGATTATCCTTATCCTAAAACCTTTCCCAAATTTAATTTCAGTTTGAATCCATTTCAAACTTGTCTTTAATTTAATTTCAATTTCAATTTGGTTGCATTCTATTACTTCTTAATTTAATTCTTACTATTACTTTTAATTTAATTTATACTACAACCAATTTCCTTAACATAATAAATAATCTATTTCTTATTTAAGATTCATTTACTTTTGAAATCATTTAAAAACCTTTATATAAGAGAATAACAAACTCTCTCATATTATATACTCAATTCATTATAGGGTACTATTGACCCTATTCTTAATGAGTGTCCCAGCAGAGCCAAGGTTCTCGCTTAACCTTTTGCTCTGATATCAAATGTAACGACCCGGAAATTCCGATCCCGAAAGTTCCAGATAGTTAGAGGAAAGATGAAAAGAGATAGAAGAAGAACAGAAAGAAACACACAATCTCACATTCGCAGCGGATAAAATATAATATCAATAATAATAATTGTACCAAAGAAAACTGTATCTATCAATTTTACATCGATATATTAGAGTTACAGAAATTTCATATAACATTAGACAGATACAATTTAACATGACTCAAAGATATATATAATAACATAGTGAAACTCTCCATACGTTACTACCATCCAGCTTGCCTCCTGAGCTCCAGAACGTCCTTACCTGAAAATCTGTAATACTCCGTCTGACCCGAGCATTACATCAAAGTAACAACCGGGTCAGGCTGGAAACCAGCGTGAGTAAACTCATCTAACAAGGAATACAAAAGTATACAGCTTATATGCACCCGGGTAACATGCGTCAATATACAATTTCACAAATTGTCATAGTCATCATTTATTTTTCACATCAATTTCTAAGTACTAGAACTTAGATTAAATGATCCAATTTACTTTAACCATTCCATTTACGTCTACTGATTTCAGATATCAATTTTTAATGAATCGAAGTGGTTTCACGTATTAAATAATACCCGACTCCGGTCTCTTCGAAATCAATACCCTCTTAATCAAAGTTAATCAAGGGAAAGACAATTTAACTATAAACAAAGGATGTCACTTTAATTGCACAGCAAATTCATCATCGATAGATAACACATTATTATTGTCTACCCAAAACATATCATATGTCAAAACATTTCATACCAGAGATATCAATCAATTCGAGGCATTTAGTTGTCATCCAATCATTCATAAGCAAGATGATCATTTCCATAATTAATTTAGTTAATCTCTAATTAAATTTCAAATCTTCAATCACTTAGATTTTCCTTTACCTAGCATTAATTGATTACAAATCAATTAATTAATCATCCTTTACTCGATACTCTTAATTAATCATCCTTGGTTAATTATACTAATTACATTAAGTAATTAACTCTTAATTAATTACACAAATTAGTTATTCTTAACCATTTATAGTAATTAATCTTTAATTATTCTCATTAATTAATTAATAATTAATTACATTAATTAATGGTTCTTAACTAATTACTTTCATTTAGAAATCCCCTTTATTGCTTATATTAAATAATTATCATTTGAGTAAATAAAACTCCAATTGCTTACATTAATAATCTCTAATCACAAATTAATCAATTAAACTCTAACTAATCAATTTATTAATCCTTAATCAACAAATTAATTTTCATCCTTAATAAATTTTCTTGATTCATTAATCTTGATTAATTTCATTGATTAGTTAATCCTTCATTAATTAATCACATCAGTTAATTATAAATAAATTAATTGTTCAATAATTAATCTTTGATTATTAAATTTATCAACCACAATCAACCCTTCATTACATTGTTAATTAAGTAAGAATTAACTTACTAAGTTAAATGAATAATTTAACTTAAATTATTAAACATTTAAATGAAAACTTTAATATCAAAGTATAATTAGGTATATTATTTAAAACTTAATTATGTTAACTTCAAAACATTAGGTTATTATTATTCTACCCAAGGCAAATTCATGGACCTCTCTAAATCGAGATTGAAGTGGAACAAATCTCCTTCCCTCCTCTTTACTTACCTCTTTTACTTCTTTTGTTCCCTTCCATTGTTTTCTCTTGGCCCAATCACCCTATCCTTCGGCCCGTTTCCCTTTCTTCCTTTTTCTTAAAAAAAAAACTTAACAAAAGACTGGAAAAGGATCACATAACCTACTCGAGCCCAACAAATCAAAACTCGATTCGTCTTCGAGAGAAACTCAAGGAAACGCAAGTAAATTCCCAAGTAGACATCACTACACTCACGCAACATCATTTCGTTGCCATCTTCGAGCTACTGCATCTTCTTCCAGATGCCATTAAAAAGGACCGGACACAAAAATGGTCGTGTGTACGTGCACAGCCGTCCCACCGACCTTCAACCATCTCCAATACCTCCCACAAGTCGACGTTCGATCCTACAATCGATTCCTATCATCAATTCATTATCGCAAGTTCCCAATTGAAATTTGAGTTTTCCATGGCCAAACTGGAACAGGACCCCCTTGAAAACCTCCATGTGCATCCTTTCCTGACCACCGGAAACCTAAAGAAACTCGCCAGCGTCGTCACAATCGTCCCCTTAACCTTTTCCCCCACTCCGACAACTTAACCATCTGTCATGACGCCAAAATTGACAGGTAAGTACCCTCGACCCAAAATATTTGCTAAACCCTAACTTCACTTAAAACGGCCACCACCGGCATTATAAAAATACATCACTATTTTTATCATGCTACCCTATCCCTGAGCCTTCTCTGCGCCACTACCCGATTCGCGATGATCACCGGTTCGCCAGAATTTGCTAAAAATCCCATTTCCGAACAACTGGGAAATTCCCAACATAAACGAGTGTAAAAATCTTGAAATGTTTACCAAAAACCATGGTATTCTAATATGATTAAATTTACAAAATCCAAACATGAAAACTCGAACACTAATCTTTGACTAAAATATGATTTCTACTGTTATACCATATTTTTGAATCAATCACAAAATTAAATTACTAGAAATTATTATTTATTTATTTTTTTAAAATTTGCATTATACTGATGTAATCAAAATTCATTTTGAAATCAAGCCTAAAATAGTTTTGAATGGGAAGATATGAATGTTTTCCTGATGAAATTAAGCTTGTTATTTACAACAGAGCATATATAATTTCACACAGTCAATTCTACAGGCATGTCAAGCTCCTAAACATATATTCACATCTAACATCCATCCAAGCATTATAGATTTACATTTCTACAAGATTTTAACACATGCAGCAAGGATTGTTACGCACCCACAAACATTTTAATTTCAGGAATCAATGCCTATAGATCCCTTAAGTGAAAGATTTAAAAATTTTGAATCAGGTTTTCAACTTGAAAAGTTTCAACAGAGGCATACTTAACCCCTTTCAGACCTGATTACAAATATAAAAATAATATAAAAATTAAATAAATAAAATAAAATCATTTTAACATCATTCATAACAAATTCATATCATACTTCAAGGGTTATTCACCTGCATCCTCAGTTAAACCAGATTTGTAAGAGTTTTACCACTATATTTTGTTAAAAAGAGGAACAGGGTCTTAATTTTTAAAAAAAATATGGGTCTTGATTTATATTTTTTTTTTTACAAATCTGATCAATCCTATTTTTAGTTTTATGAAAAACAAATTTGGATTTTTTTTTTAGTGGATTAAAGCCTAGTTCAAACAGATAATCATAAACATACCCATTTTCAGGCATACACACAGTTTCTATATGCTTTCACCTAAATATTAACATGCAAACACTTATATCACAAATTCCTTCATAAATTAATCAACATGCACCCTGTTTTAAGACTGAAAAGGGCTTCAGTTTACTCACCTCAATTCATTTTAAGCAGAGACCCAAAAAATTTGAATTCTGGAAAAAGAAATGGATTGCAGATCCTAAAACTGGAAATTCCAGAGAAGAAAACTTGATGAAGTTGTTTGCTCTAAATTTTGAATTCAAACAGCACTTAAGATCTGAACTGAGGAGAGCCTGGATTTGCTTATACTTGATTTTTACAGGAACTTGATTTTTTTTTAAGGAAATGAGAATGAGAAAAATTTAGATGAAAAAGATGAAATAGCCTTTATAGAAATAAATTTTGTTTTATAAAAACTAAAGAAAATAATTTACACATGTGACACTTGTCACTAAATATGGTTACCCTCTTAACACATGTTATTAGAGTGATTCAAAATTCAACAATTGTAAGCTTCATGCAAAAAAAAATGGATTTAAAAATGTTTTTTTTATAATTAATTTCCTAAATTTGAAATACATTTTTAATTTATATAAATCAATTTTTCTTAAAAGAAATAAATACAACACAAATTTTATATTCTAAATAAAATCATAGAAATACACTTTAAGATCAAAGTATGTTTTAAGACATAAATAATTATATTTCGAATTTCAATTCAAACTCAATTTCAATTTAAGGTAAAATTTAAAATCAGCCTATATATTTTAACAACATACCATTTGTTCGAAAGGCATAACTTGTCAATGAAAATAATTAAACTAGTAGATTAACAATTAAATATTTACCCAAATATTAAAAATTCGGTTTCTATTATCATCAGAATTCTTATCTGTCTAATCTATAATCCAGTATTTCTATTAATTAACCCAATTATATTATCAATTATAATACCCAAAAATCCGGGTTATTACACCGGACTTGTCCGTTTGAGAACGTAAAATGTTATTTATTTAAAATACACAATTTTGCACTTTCAAGGAAACGATGAAGAGAATTAAACGATTTAGTAAAACTCGTGGTATTGGACATGTGCGTTTGCTATTTTGGTTAATTCAGGACTCATTAATTGAAACATTTGCTGTTTTGATGATTTTGTGTGCTTTCGAGCCACTATGATGGACCTTCGGGTCATATGTTGGACCTTCGGGTCATATGTTGGACCTTCGGGTCATATGTTGGACCTTCGGTTCATTTGTTGGGCTTTCGGGCCACTCTGCTGGACCTTCGGGTCATTTGTTGGGCTTTCGAGCCACTCTGCTGGACCTTCGGGTCATTTGTTAGGCTTTCGTGCGACTTTGCGGACCTTCGGGTCAAATACCAGTACTAGACCTTCGAGTTACTCTACGGACCTTTGGATCATCTGATGGGCGCCAAAATTTATAGTACTTGGTAGGCTTTGGCCATCTGAGATGCACGTGCGGCGTAGCTAAAAACTCGCCATATGATGGGATCGATCCAACCTTCTATGTTGATTTTCTAGAGTATCTTAATTGATTTCTAGACATTTGTTGTTTCTAATTATCTGCAGGTAATTAGATATTTGCTGTTATGAGATTTAATTATCGTATCGATAATTAGATATTTGAGATTTCTGATTATCGTTTTTGATAATTGGATAGTTGTTGATTTGAGATTTCTGATTATCGTTTTTGATAATTAGATACTTGTTGATTTGAGATTTCTGATTATCGTTTTTGATAATTAGATACTTGTTGATTTGAGATTTCTGATTATCGTTTTTGATAATTAGATATTTGTTGATTTGAGATTTCTGATTATCGTTATCGTTTTTGATAGTTAGATATTTGAGATTTCTGATTATCGTTTTTGATAATTAGATATTTGTTGATTTGCGATTTCTGATTATCGTTTTTGATAATCGGATATTTGTTGATTTGAGATTTCTGATTATCGTTTATGATAATTAGATATTTGTCGATTTGAGATTTCTGATTATCGTTTGTGATAATTAGATACTTGTTGATTTCAGATTTCAGATTATCGTTTTTGATATTTAGATATTTGTTGATATGAGATTTCTAATTATCGTTTTTGATAGTTACATATTTGTTGATTTGAGATTTCTGAATTATCGTTTTTGATAATTAGATATTTGTTGATTTGAGATTTCTGATTATCGTTTTTGATACTTAGATATTTGTTGATTTGAGATTTCTGATTATCGTTTTGATAATTGGATATTTGTTGATTTGAGATTTCTGATTATCGTTTTTGATAATTAGATATTTGTTGATTTGAGATTTCTGAATTATCGTTTTTGATAATTCGATATTTGTTGATTTGAGATTTCTGATTATCGTTTTTGATTATTAGATATTTGTTGATTTGAGATTTCTGAATTATCGTTTTTGATAATTAGATATTTGTTGATTTGAGATTTCTGATTATCGTTTTTGGTGATTAGATATTTGTTGTTTTCAAATTATCTAGTTGATAACTAGATAATTGCGGTTTTGTGATTTGTGATTTGTGTTTTCTAATTATCTTTTTTGATAACTAGATTTTGTTGTTTTCTAATTATCGTATCGATAATTAGATATTGCTGTTTTGTGATTTCTGTATTCTAATTGTCTAATTGATAATTGAATATCGCTGATAATTGTAATTATTCTTTTGTTGTTTTCTGATTGTCTATTTGATAATTAGAATTTTTTTGAGAATTTGTGAATTTCTTTTATGAAATTAAAAGATTTCTTTGGCGTTTATATTCTTGACCTTTATTTTTCTAGCTTAACAAGTTTATGTTAGAAAAATAATTGTTATTGACAACCTTAATTATGAAAATTGCGGGGACGCAATTTTTATAAGGAGGGGAGTCTGTAACAACCCGAGGTTTTGTGAACAATTAATTATCGTCATTAAATAATTAATGATGATAGCTAATGGCTAATTGTTGTTGGGCATTTTTAAATTCAAGTTGAAATTCTTTTGAAATTTGTTAAGGGGTATGGGCTTTAAAAATCTTGGCCACGTTTCTTTGGTTTTGGGGGTTGTGATAACTATTAAACAAATAACCGGTTTCCTTTTTTCATCGCAACCCTAAAACTAAATAAACGATAAAAATGGCGGTTCGCTTGCAAATTAGGGATTTCGTCAAAAATTGAAGGCGTCGACTCCTGTAGCTCGATCGAACGTTGATCTTCGGCCTTGCTTTGTAGATCGATGCCTTCACTTCGCGCACGGCTGCTCCAATTCGTTGATTAAGGTGAGTGATTCTTTTCACTCACATCTACTTCAATCTCAGGTTTATTTAGGGTTTGAATTCCTATATTCCATTCGTTTAGATTTGTGATTTAATTTATCTCGGCCACTTGATTATTCTTGAACGATGGTGATTTCTTGGACTTGTTCGACTTCCTTAGTCATTACGTCTCTGAGTTGATATGTTCACTGAATTTTTGGCTTTCACTGATCATTATGGCTTTGATTCTGTGTGGCAACTGTGTACTTCGGCTCTGACCATCTTTGTGTTCATCCCTGAGCATTTTCGATCTGCTGTTTGCATTGCTTCACTCATGTGTGTTGTCACTGTTTTTGCTTTGGTTTAGCTTACTTATCAAGTTTCAGTTTGCATATGGGTTGTGCACATTTGAGATTTCATTTGTTTACTGAAATGGTCTGATTGGTTGTACACTTTTGGTCTTCATATTTATGTGTGTCTGGTCAAGTAGTCTAGCTTGCATTGACATTGGTCTTGATTTTGAGTTCATCCTGCTTCTTGCATCATGTGTCACCAATGTCTATGTATTAGTGATACCCTACGTTGGCTTGCATTTGAGTTGTAGCTGTTGTCCACCTGAGTTGATCATTGAAGTGCCTTGCCTTGAGCTTTGGCCTTTGCTGGTTCGTCATGTAGTCACAGTGCGTTAAACCTGACTTCGAAGTTGATTCATAACCCCTCTGTGTAAATTTGTGTTTGCGTATAAGTTGGTCATTGTTGAGTTCCTATGTGATCTGTTATCACTGGATTCACTATTTCTTTGATTCAGATAACTCTATGCCTTGTTTCACACGAGGTTCATTCATGTTTGTCTCTAGTTTGATGTACCCGAGTCGGGTACCTTTTGAAGTTTGCATCTGTTAGTCTGCAGTCTATTTTGTCACCTCTGTTTCATTTTGTTCTTGTGCATTGTTGCTGCCATGTGCCTCATTTTTGTTTATAGGTGCATTCTGTTGTACCTGTTTTGTTGGTTTGAGCTTCTGCGAATTTCATCACTGTAGTGGCGAGGCAGTGTACGTGGGCGTGCACTGCAGCCAAACAGATTTGTTGTTTTAATTGATGTTTTCAATTGCTGGAATTGTTTTGTGTTGCCAATTCAATATATTTTGAAGTGTATTTTGATTTGGTTTAATTTGATTATTTTTATTATGAGTTTATAATTATTTATTTAATAATTAGATTTTGTCGTTAATTGCCGTTTAGGCAATTCTGTTGTTTTCTAAATTATCTTCATTGATAATACTTCTATCTATCTTTGTTGATGATTTGAATTTGCTGATTTGTTGTTTAACACTGTTACGTGTTATATTTACCGTATTTCGATTTCTTATTAAAGGATTGGATAGGTGAGATTTATTGTGATTGTCGTCTATTTGTTATTTAATTATTATTGCTTCCGTGCATTAATAACTGAGTTTGAATTAGACTGACCCGTGTATTATTTTCTTTTGAATTTAATACTCGGGTCAGACCGAGTTATTTACAGGTTGTTGATATCTTACTTTGGGTTGCTGCTTGAGTTATGAAGTCTCTTTATATCATTGGAGTAGTCGTTGTCATAGTATAGGATGATATGTATTCATGTATATTATTGTCAATAATATACTTGTATATGTAACTTCCTGAGTCGACAGTTGTAGTTGTATATGTTATTATTATTTAGCTGATCTGTGTTATTATTATATATGTTGTCCTAAACTATTATGAACCATCGTAGTTCGTTTTATATTGGAATTGTATATGTCGATGGGAATAAATAAATCAGAGATGAAAAATAAAGAATATACCACTCCTACCGAGATAAACAATACTAGTGTAAGGCCTAACTACGGATGGCCGCTCCTATCTAGACTTATTCTTCGTAATAACAGACAGTATTTCCTTTTAATACTCTTTGTTATTGTGAGCATAGAGGTGGGGCGTCACAATTTGCATCAACCACAACACTTACAAAGTGCTGCAGATTCATTTATTCCAGATTTTAGTTCATTTTCAGAAATGATAACATTTCTAAAGTGCTACTAAAAGAATTTCTAGATTTACAATAGAATTTCAGCAACAATTAAACTTCAATTTAAACCATTTTAACTTATAAAATTTCATATTTTCCACTTTAAAATGGTCATTTGAATACCCTTTAGATTATGTAATAAAGTAAATTTCACACATAAATATCAAATTTCTCAATGCTTCACTTATAAACTCAATGTACAATTTTCCCTAATTTATTTGCATTTACATTACACTTTAATTTAATTTACCATTTCATAAATTAAACTTAATTTCCATTTTATTTTCTTAACTTAACTTTTATTTTTAAACCAAATTTTACATTTCCAAGTTAAATTATATTTCAAATTACACTTTTAAGCATTCATTTATTTAACCATTTTAATTCATAGAAAAATCAGTAACACTTTATTAAGTCATTTTAAATTCAAATTTAAATCAAATTATTATATTTTTACATTTTTAAAATACTTCAAAAATCCTAAAAAATATATATAATAACCACGGGTCTGTATAAAATTTTCTAACCTAAGACAAGTGATATGGATAATATGTCATTTCAATCCGCAATTTACAAAGAAAAATTAGGGTTCTATAATTTCAAACCCGCAATCCTAAGTCAACTAAAATAAATAAAAATCACTCAGGCCTATCATTTTAGCCCGTAATGATTTTTCCTTATTCTAAAGTCTGTTCGGGTATGTATCATTTCAACCCATAGTGATTCTATTCTACAGGGAACTTGCAGTGTGAGAAACAGAAATAAAATAAATAGTATAGCAAGATATAGCAGTATCAGAGGATATGGAAGGTTTATAAACAAAGGTTAACATCATTTGATTTATATCACAGGCAGGTACAACGTGATATAACAATTCTACACATTCACTTGTTATCACTTCACAAATTATATAAGTATAGATGTCATGAGTGAATACTCACCTTTTCAAGCTGGAGTAAGCAATTCAAACACACAGATAAATCCAGAAAGCACGATACAACACGACTTTTGATTCAAGTGAGTAGAGAACCAAGATGTTGATCTTGTAAACAACAAATAAACAAGACAATATAAACATATATTTTCAACACAAATATATATTGAAACAATTGGAAATTAAAATTAACAAAGAACAAAATGGTTTGACCGTGCCTTAACCACTCAAATACTCGGCCTAGGTGAAACATATGCTCGGCCACGGCTGGACATAGGCTCGGGTATGGATCAATATGGCACGGCTAGCAAAGAGTGTGAAGAGGTAGGGGTTACAACATGAAGAATACAAAGGACAAGGCAAAATAGTAGGGTTTTGTGCACCACTAGGCTCGGCCTGGTCAACAAATGGGCTCGGATTTGGTCAGGTACAGGTATGGTCTGTGGTCAAGTGATGGCCAGAGGTGAAATTAGCAGGTGGTGATGGTTCTAGGGGTGTGGTCGAAGTAATATATGAAGGGATGGTGAAGTTATGGCTAAGCTAGGCTTGTTTTCGATGGAGCGTTTGCAAAGTTTGAGTGTTTGCATCCTATGGAAGTCACGGCCAGTATTGGTCAGAGGAGGAGGAGGTCAGGCCATGGATGGTGATGAGGAGGAAGTGATGTGGTGGTCGATGAAAGTGGTGAAGTGGTTAAGCCAAGCAATCACAAGGGAGAGTAAGACAAAGATCAATGAAAATAAATAGGAAAAGTGAGAAAGAAAGCCATTAAAACTCACAAAAATTTTCAGAAATGAAGTGGCCGAGAGAAATGAAAGTGAAGAGAAGTTCCTCACGTGAAATACAATGAGAAATACACGGTTAAAGAATAGGGAATGTATGGCCAAACAAGAAAATGAAGAGTCAAAGGAAATGAAAAGGCAAGGCTATTGAAAAGTCACAAGAAATAAAAAGGTTTTGTCTCTTCAAATTTCTAATTCTTTTAATTCAAGATAAACAAATAAAAAGTAAGTAAATAAAACAAAAAAATGAAAACAAATAAAGTAGAAATGAAAATAAATAAATGTTTTAGGAAAAATAGAAAATAAATAAGAAAATAGTTTATTAAATCGAAACTATAATTTAAAATTGTAAACAAAATACAATTAACATTGGAAATTTATAACTACACTTTTAAAAATGTTTTAAAAATAAAATCTTAAAATAAAATCAATTTTAAAAATATTTTCAAAATGAAATAAAATCAAATTTAAAAATATTTTCAAAAATCTAGGGTTTTTACAATTTCAACCCATAATGATTTTTCCTTAATCTATAGATCGTTTGGGTATGTATCATTTCAACCCATAAGGAGCTTGTAGTGTTATAACATATAGAAATACAACATCCAGTCATCCAACAT
Source organism: Allium cepa (assembly GCA_030765085.1). Classification (NCBI taxonomy): domain Eukaryota; kingdom Viridiplantae; phylum Streptophyta; class Magnoliopsida; order Asparagales; family Amaryllidaceae; genus Allium; species Allium cepa. The sequence goes on along the minus strand of CM060941.1, from coordinate 290,146,561 downwards.
CAACAATCAAACATCCATCAAAATCATCATCCAAGTCAAACAATAAACATCAATAGATTACTAATAATTAATAATAGGTATTAAACTGACAATTTAAATTAAAAATTAAATTAACGATGATTAAATGCAATAATAGTCAAATTTAACTAGAATGACAATTTAAACATACCAAACATCGATCAATTAATTTCTAATCACATCATAAATTTAATTTAACTAACATAAGATAGTTTAGTAATTATGAGTGGGTTAAGATACTCACCTTCGATTTTAAATCGATTTGAAATCAAAAATTGGGCCAAAAATCTAATAGTCTTTGAATTCGTCCAAACCTGTTTCATAATGTCCGAAATTTCGATATGATTGGAACGGAACAAACCGTGTGTTAATCGAGCTCGTATGTAAAAGTTATGTTAGTTAGAACATTTCAAAATTTAATTCGAATAAAATTAACAAAAAATAAGAGACAAAACTCACCTGGCCACGTCATCTCACGTGTAACATCAAATTCGAACCCTAATTCTCTTATACGTGACTAACTCAGGCGTGACTAACTCAGGTCACAGCCGCCACCAATGCTCAGAAATGCTGGCTAACTTGCAGCCCCACACCCTGATCTGACAACATCGAAGTACACCTCACCCACGACCGCGCCTCCTAGCCATGCGCACCTCCTTCCTGTGGTCACCTTTATCTACGCCGCTGCCAGGTTCATAGGCCAATCACCGCCATCCACGTACCCTATAGCCCAAGCAAGCCATGCAGATCTACTTGCCTCGACGCCCTCTACACTCCTACACAACCCAATCGAACTCTCGTCGCCAATCCGCCGTCAATTCAGAAATCCACCTACGAAAGGCTAGAAATAAATGACCCATTTCTGGCCAAACGACGATTCGAATCAAAAAACAAATCATTGCAGAACATTACGCTCATCGAGAGCTTCGAAATGGTATATAATTTGCTAGTGTTTGGAGGAGATTGATTTTGGAATTGAATTTTGAAATTGAGTTTGAAATTTGAGAAATAGGGTTTTGTAATTGGATTTGGTTCTGCCACTAAGAAGGAGGAGTAGACAGATGAAATTGTACGTACTGAATAAGATGATGACTGCTAGGATTTGAGAGAAAGACTATTCATATAGCCGTGGTCCGATAAGAAAGAATGAACATCCGAATAGATTTGAAACGACAAATGCGACCCGAAAAGCCCATTCTGCTTCTGGAATGAAAACAGGTCATCCCATATATCAAAATAGATGTTTTAGATTTTTTTAGACTTAATGGAACAGGTTTCAGGTCCTAATTCCATCGTATGGAGAAGTTGCTTTAAAATCAGTCTATTTTCAAATTGATTTCAATTAAAATGATTTTTACACGTTTCAAGTCCGTACGATCGAACGACAAGTCCGGTCATTGGTCACTACGAAACTTGAAATCCTACAATAATTCACTGTTGAGGATCCAGTGAAAGTGGTTTCGTCAAAATCCGAGATGGTGGTCAAAATGGCTATTTTCACAATAATTGAATAAATTACTATTTATTAAATCACATTTTCAATTTAATAATTTACAATTTCCATCATTTTTGGTTACTTGGACATTTACCATAACTTAAAAAAAATTCATATCAATTCAATATGTTAATTATTTTATTAATTACAGTGTTAAATCTCAATTTCAATAAACCATTAGTTAAAATTAAAATTCCAAAAATCTATTCATCTTATTATTCAACCAATTGTCATCTCATGGGTTTATTTAACCTTAATTTACATCTTATTATACTCATATTTTTCCTTTATCATTTTATTTGTATGAACGTGATATTTAATTACATTTAATTGCAACAAATCCATTAATTATAATTTAAATTCAATCAAATCCATTTATTTTGATTTATACCTTATTATTTCATCCATCATTACTTCATGGCTATATTTAGCATTTGTTTATATTTTATTACATCAGTCTTCTATGGTTATCATTTTAATTCACATTCACCACAATAATTGTAACAACCCAGAATTTTTAGAAATTAAAATTTGAATATTTAATTAATTTTAAATATTAAAAAGTGAATTTATAAGTCAAATAAATTTTATTTTGAATTATTGAATTTAATTGGATAATTAAATCGATAATTTAATACGTTAAATTATGGAAATAATTGAAAATAGGGTTAAATATGATTGAAAATGATTTGTAAAATTTTATTTTATCATATGGGAGTTAGAACGATATTTTAGAAGTTTTAAAATCGAATTAAAAGTTAATTTGTGAAAATTGAATATTTTAATAATTAAATCGACTAGTAAAAATAGTCAATTTTTGAACAGTCTCAGAATTGAACGAAACCAGTTCCATTGGATCCGTAATAGTTAGTTATTACCGGATTTCAAATTTCGTGTCAATCGGAGTTATCATTTGATCGTGGCAGCTCGAAACGCATCGATTTATTTTTAATTTAAATTTGGCGAGTTAAAATAGCCATTTTTCAAAAAGTCTCGGATTTCGATGAAACCAGTTTCATCGGATCCGTAATGTGACATTATTGTAAGATTTCAAATTTCAAGTCAATTGGATTTACCGTTTGTCCGGTACGAATTAAAACGCCTAGAAATCGACTTAAATCGGTTTAATTTAAATTGAGCGTTTACAGCCATAACTCGCACATACTTCCGAATTAGCTTCCGAAACCTGTTCCATTGTGTCCGGAACGTGGGATAAACCCTAGGAATGTCAGTTTCGGCGCCTAAATCGGAGTTCGGAATTTCCGGGTGAATAGTGTCGTTCGATTCTCTATAAATAGCCCCAACACCTTCATAAATTAAAAAAAAAAATAACAAAACCCTAATTACAAAACCCTAGCCGCCACTTTAATAACCAATGGCCAGAAATCGCTCTCACTTCTTCATCAATCTCTCTCAATCCGTAAAAATTTAGCCAAAGTGCTCAACTACAAAGTCGAAGAGCTCGACGAGAGCTTCGATTCCATACGGTGATGATCGGAAATGGTGCAACGTAGAGGGAGATATGGGGGGCCGATTGCTTCAGGTTGTGCACGCAATTCCATGCAAATGGGGGGGCCGAACTCAAGGGGGAGGCAGGCGTGGGTAGAGGGGGTGTTGTGCTTCGAGATGGCGGTGGTTTGATCGAGTTTCATCGAGTTTTGGAGTTGCAAATTGAAACCCTAGTGATTGAGGAGTGGGTTCTCTTGCACGGCTGTAGAACGTGAAAGAAGGAGAAGGGGGGAGATAGGGTGCGCACGGCCTGATGTAGCTTGCTTTGGATCCAAGGGCTCAGATGCGTTCTAGGTTTATAAAATAAAGTTATGTTGTAATTTAGTTAATTAAAATCGTGTAATCTTTAAAACTGCATAACTTTTTCATACGAGGTCGAAAAAATGCAAACTCAGTTGCGTTGGAATCGTATGGATGAGCACTACGCGATGGAGTTGGATTGGAGTCGTTTGGAGTTAGTGAGAATTTTGAGTAAAATTAAACGCACGTTTAATTTTATTCAAAATAAATCGCTAAAACGGAATTTAAAATCAAGGTGAGAACTTCTCACTCAATCGAATCAGTTTCGATTTTATTTTAAATAGTTAGATTTAAAATATTTGAATGCATGTATGAATGATGATTGTTATCTATTGATTGTTAAAATAGACATTATACGCCGTTAGTAAGCGGATGTTATTTATTAAAAACATATACCGCGAATATTTCATAAACAGTGAAATTGGTATTATAAATAATATTAATATATATATTGGCATATGTATATATTGTAGTTGATTGATTTCCCGTATTTTTTAGCGGATGAGACCCTATTACGCCGTTATTAAGCGGATAATATTTAATAAGAACATATACCGCGATAATTTCGTACTGGAGCGAAATTGGTATTGTGCTAATGTTTTTGGATGTAGGAAAACAGGTTGGAGGGATCCAACTGGATTCCTCAACAGTATTTATTTAATTTCAGATATTTTGATATTTGATTGATTATCATATCGATATATGATATCGTTGTTGTCGTGATTGACTATTTGGTGTGTAGCATCATTGGACCCAGATTTTGGGATTTTAAAATGATTTTTAAAGTGATTTTAGAAAGTATACATTTTATAAAATAATTTTGGAATTGATCCATTTTAAATAAATAAACGTTATAATTTTTAATGTTATAAAAATTATGATTTTTGTGAAATACAGTTAAAAACTGAATTTTGAGAATACGATGCTATTGAGTTTATAAAATAGTTTAATCGGGATTTTAGAAATTATTGTGAAAAGATTAAATATAGGATTTATAAAATTTAATTATTTTATGAATCAAAATGGTGAAATAATAAAGGAGATTAAAGTCGTTTTAAAGAATAATATAAATTGATTTATATTAAGAGATTTATAAATGGATATCTATAAATTGAAATATTGACATTATAAAACGAGTTTTTATAAGTGTTTGAATGAAGTGAAAATAAATTTTGTAAATGAATGGAATTTATAAAATTATAAATGGTGAAGTTATAAATGAAATTTATAAATAGTAAGATTTATAAATTTTGTGAAATTATTAAAGAATATATTAGGATGAATAATTGAATCTTATAAGTTATAAGATTTATAACTATGAAGTTTAAAAGAACGATTTTGTAAAATAATCGTTTATAAGTATTTGACTTATAATATGAACTTTTAGTTTATAATTGAGTTATAAACTGGAATATGTTAATAAAAGAATTTATAAAAAGGAAGTTTTTATAAATAAATAGAAATAGAATTTATAAACGTTGTTTTATAAATTCGCAAATGACTTATTTTGATAAGTAAATTGTTGAAACCTATTAATGGAGTTATATTCACATTTTTGAATAGTGAATAATCCTTTGAATTAAAAATGAATAAAAGGATGAAATTGTTAATGAAGTATATTCACGTTTTTGAATAGTGAATAAGATGTTAAAGAAATTGTTTTGAATGTGATATTTCAAATAGAATTAAAACGATCTAACGATGTTTTAAAATGTGTTGAGATTCGAAACCATAGATTTCAACGTTAATTGTTGAAATAGACGTTTTCGAAAAATAGAAGGAAATAGTGGACTATAACACTGTTGTTATAGTAAATGATTTCCAAAAGGAAATGGTTTGAATAGTATTGGGATTTATATATCTATTTTAATTTCGAATCCCTATACTAGTGATTTTGGGTTGTTGTAACGATGTTTTACGCAACATTCGTTTTGGCCCAAATAAATATGTTTAAGTAAATGATTTCCTTAAAGAATGAAATATATACTTAATTCGATTTAAGTATATTGAATATTTTCTAAGTGTTGGAAATAAAAAGATTTGTGAATTACTTATGAATAAATAAGTATGGAAATGTTTTCCAATATGAAGTGAATATTTAGAATTTATCTTTTGAAGATAAATTGAAAATGGATAGTTGAAATCGTATATGCATGAATATTTTTGAATATAAATTCACTAAGGAATTTATAAAAGAAAGTGGAATTTGTTAAAAATAAATATTGATTTATTTTTGAAGTGTTGAAATTTTATATCAAGTAAAGATATTTTGGAAAGTAAATAATTTGGAAAATTATTTGGAATCTGGTGATGTATGCATATCAATTGATAGTTCAATAACCGACTATCAATATTTCCCTTTGAATGGGTAATTGATGTGATTTGTTTGAATTTGAATGCCACACTTATTTTTGAATAAGCGCTCACTATTCGGGTTAACCGGGAAAGGACCATGGGGTCGTATAACCCATTCCGAATATGTGATACGTCGTTGTAAATTGCATTTGAAGATCGGTGTTGAAGACCGAGTTTTTGCGAAAGCGATAGGATGACCTATCGATTGTCTCTGCACTGGGTAGCTCCTGGTATAGAGATTCCTTAAGTGATGGGAAATTCGATCGGGATTGTGAATACCCGGATTGCAAGGGCTTCGTAAGAAGTGCCTTCGGTTTTGTTCGAGCCCGGAACAGACTTGTATGGATTGTATGTCTGACATTACAAGTTGAGATATAAAGCCGATTTCTTTCAAATATATTTCTGTTGGTGGCGGAGAATTTATTCTTTTAGCTTAACACCCTTCTCTGAGACGTACGTGCTCAGAGGTTATGTAGTTGAATGTTATCAGCGATATATTCCCAATTTGGTAATGTGACATGCTGAGTGATGCTGAAATGATCATTGTGTTGATTATTTGTGATAGGATCGTTTATTTGATCGTCTATCCTTGTGATCATTGTGTTGATCATTTGTTGACCCAAAGCATGGCTTTTGTATAAAGTATGTTTTTGTGGACGTGACTTCGTCGAGCCTCACACCCCGTGAATGGTCAAAACAGGAAAGAAGCAGCAAGGTTATGAGGGGTAGCACCCTTTAGGATGTGTCCATTTCCTTCTGGAAAAGGGTGGTATCATGGTATGGAGCCCAGATGCTTACTCATGTGGAAAACACTTTGTTATGATTGTGTGAATTGATTACGAGCGCTCGGTGAAAAGGTCCCAAAGGACCGGGGGATGGCATATTCGGTCAGTTGTTACTCAGTTAGGGGTAACCCGGCCTTGTGTTGGTAGAGATCCGGTTTGGTTCTCGGGGATGTCCATCCAGAGGCATTCTCATGTGGCAATGGGAAGTTCCTTGGCCTGATCATTCGTTGGAAATCCAAAGAAACAATACGTGACTTGTACGGTTTTAGTTGTAGAACCTGCCATCTAATATGGTAGCTATTAGTAGGCATAATATAATGGTACCTATGCTGGCTAAGATTTATATTCTACTTTCGAAATCGTTTTATACACTATGCACTAATAATAATATCAAAATTGATTTGATTTTAATGCGTATCAAGCATCTTTGACTATCATAAGGAGAAATCTTCTCCAAGTCTGCGTTTGCATTGTGTGTGTGTGGCAGGAGGTCTTATGGTAGTCTCATTTTTAAAAGCATTGCGAATTGACTTTAAAAATATTCCTCTATTTTGATTTTAAAGTAAATAAACTGTTTTGAGTTCTCACACCAGTCACATGACTGACTCGGAGTTTATTGTTTTCCTTCCTAAACTCTGGGTGCCCACCAATTTCACACGGGCAGTTAAGAGTAAGGTTTATCAGGATATTCTGGATATTCTGGAATTGCTGGAGGCAAGCTGGATGGCATGGCATATTACTTATATAGTATTTCTTTTTCCGCTGCACTGTTTGTTGTTGTATATTGTTGTACACTCTGATGATATGATGTAATGTAATGTATAAAATGTAATAACTGATAGTTCTTTGTTTAAAGATTATTCATTTATTATTATATGTTGTTCCGCTGCGAATTGTGAGATTCTGATGTTGTTTTGTTCTATTCTCCATTTTCTATCTCTTCTCTATCTTTCTTCTCTTCTATTTTCAAATTCTCTATTTTCTGATTTTCTGTTTTCTTTCTCTATTTTCTGTCTTCTTCTCTCTTCTTCTGTCTTTTTCTTTTTCTTAAACCCATAACTATTCGGTTTTTCGGCAACGGAAAATCCGCGTACGTTACAATAATTAAGTGGATTAATTGAAATTGATTTCAAATTTAAATTTAACTGACTAAATAAATATGTAACATATAATAATTGTCACCATTAACTTTTAATCACATTTATAAGTTTATTATTTTCAAACAAATATTATAGTTACTTACATAACGCTGATTTTATTCAATCACCATTAATTATATGCTATTTCATTAAATTATTCAATATTTACATTTGTTTTCTTATATTCAATTTATAACCAAGAATAACCTTTCAATCACTTTAATTAATTGGAATTTCATTAAACTTCTTAATAATTACTTAAATTAGCATTGTTACATTTCATTCCAGTTTATTGTTTCATTAATAAATCAAAATCTTTATTTCTCCCAATATTAAATCATAAAATCTTATTAAATTAACTATTTTTAAATTATCAAAAATTTCGGGTCGTTACACTCTCCCCCACTCAAAACTTTTCGTCCTTAAAAAGGAAAGAAGGAAAAAGAAGGAATTTATACATCAGTATATCTTATTCAAAATATGAAATTTATAAACGATTAATTTACATAATTAAATAATTTAAATAAAATATATCAATTTAAAATAATTAAATCCTTTTATATTCATGTTAAAAAAAGTTTGGAAAACATTTCACAAAATTTTTCCGAGTCCAAAATTCATAGAAAATTCCAGTAGAGTCTCCATTGTACCGAGCGGTCTGGGAGAAATGATTTTATCAATAATAGCAATATATATCATATTTTTTTCAATATAAATTATCACAAATCACGGAAAACAATATAATACAGCTAGAAAACCGTAATTCGAAAACATACCTACTTGTTAGGCAAACAACGCTTATTTTATGAAACCAAAAGTAGTAGCTATTGATCCATAACTTGTATTTCACATATATTAACCAAAGAGATTAATAATTAAGTAAAAGAGAAAATATTTAAGTTTTTTCAATAAATAACAAAGAAAACATCACAACATAACAGTAATCATTTACAAACAACAGTACAACATCATTTCCAATAAAGAGAGCAATCATTCATCCATAGCAACCAAAACAAACGGTTTGTACGGGTTCAGAACTTCTAATCATATAAAATGATAAATAAACTATGAAGTAAACCATACACTCAACGGTCGTAGATAAAGCTTTATAGATTATTTATACATCTCTATACAAAATAGAAGTATCCTTTCCCAACCAATCCATAAACCAAACAAAGAAAGAATTCAACACATTTTTAAGTTTACTCTGCTTATTATTTCACATCATTTATGATTCGTTTTTTTTTCATACAATGATTTTTCTTTAATTCACTTTCATTACATACAAAATTTTAATTTTCATCCATTCATGCAAGGCTTATTTTACATTCTTTACTTACTTAAGTATATCTATTTCAATTATTTGGATCATAATTGAATTCATTATTGAAGTATTGCATACATTTTATTTCAGTTTACTTCACATTTACAATTTAGTTTGATTCCCTTTTTTATCACATCATTTACTTTTCTTTTCTCATTCATATAATGTTTATTTTTATTAATTTACATTCGTTATTACTTACAAAATTTCTTTTCTCCTTTATTCATACAGTCTCATTTTCTTTTCTTTAATTACTTTACATTAATTTCTTAAATAAGTTATTTTTATTTCAATTATTGGATTATACATTATTTGGTAAGTTTCTTTAAAATTCAATTCACAATTTATAGATTATTACTCTTTCATATTCATTCTTCCATATAAAGTATTATTGAATATTAACTCCATAGTAAATCATTTCAATGTTTTCTGAAGTTATAATCAGTAATCATTTTAATTATAAATGGCTTTAACATTAATTAAGTCTATAATTATTTACTTACAGTGTTCATCCTTCACTATTAAATTTGATTATAAATAGCTTAAAATGTTAACCTAAGTTTATTATCATTTTTCGCATTTTATTCCCTTTTATTACATTTAATTAGTAGCATTTCAAACTATTAACTTTAGTTTATAACGATTTATAACATTAGAATTCTTATTCGCAGAAGAAATTCCATTGAACACTTTCATTACTAAAGTTATATTGTTTAATATCCTATTACATATTCTTATTAACATTTCAACTTTATATTTGGTAAATTTTATATATATATATATGTGTGTGTGTGTGTGTGTGTGTGTGTGTGTGTGTGTCTTTTTAGAATGCAATTGAATATTACCCAAGTTTCTCTTATATATTTAGTTAACAAAATTTTCAAAAATTACCATTACCTATTTTCATTTCCTTTTTATTTACAGTTTACAAGTTTCAATTTTTTTTATCTATTTCACTAATCATTTATCAACAAATTTCTTAATTTCATTTTTTAGAAGGCTCCAATTATTAATATAGTCAAGATTCCATTCATTGCATTAATTTCAATTTCTAATTTATTGAAACTTAAGAACTAAACAACCGATTCCATTTCAATTCTTTTTAAATAATACTCATAACTTATATATATACACACATATGCACACATCAAATCAAACTTCAGAAATTAAAATTAAGATCCGTTTATCAAAACGGATGTGCAGTAAAACTACTACAACAGTCTTCCCACTTCCAAACCCGAAAATGAACGTCGATGATGCATGTACTTATCACCGAAATTCTTTTCCAGTGACAGAGAGAGGAGAACGGAACTTATTTCCTTTAAGAGTTTCTTTTCAAACATATCTTTCAAATCATCTTGAAATATTTATATCAGAAAATACATTAAATACTACTAGTATTATATTCCAAAATCTTTCAAAAGAATTTTCAAAATCCCGAAACTTTGGTTCTCAAAATTTCAATTCATCTTCATTTTATTTTTAAATCTTATTTTTTTAATCACTATTTATAAAATTCCTCTACCTAACAACAACATACTACATCCAACTATATCATTTATAAAATTTATTCTTTTATATACAAAATATATGCCAGGTAAAATTATTTCATTTACTTATATTCCAAAACCAATATTATGTCGGTCTGTCCTATAAAGTTTTTAAAAATCTCTATCGATGCCATTGCATCCTATGTACCGATTGGAATTTATAAATGCGAAACGGAACAAATTAACACAATACAAAAAATCCTTTTATAAAACTAACAAATACGCTCTCTCATATATACATATACTCAGTGACTCATTCCAGGGTATTACTACCCTGCTTGTAAAGAGTCAGTCCCCACAAAGCTAAGGTTGTCGCTAAACATAAGCTCTGATACCAGCTATAATGACCTGGCTTTTTGGATGGTTTAAATCGACGATAATCTACACATGTCAGGCTCAAACCATTCAAAGGGGCAGATTGTTATGGGGTAAATAAGAAAAAAAAGAGAAAGAAATAAAACAAATATAGAATCCCACAACCGAATGATAAAATATAATAATCAAACAACAGTTCATGAAGCTGTTTTATACTTACATTTGATTATTCTTTTACAATAGAGATCAAAGTTACATGCCACAGAAATGAATAAATAAATGCGGTGGAATAACATAATGCAGTGGAAAAAATATAATAAATAATTATAGTATAAATCTTCGTCTTCGTACTCCAGAAATAAGGTCTTCAACCTAGAAATGCTCAGGCTGAGCCGAGCAATTTGAAAAGTTAAAACACTCGAATCAGAACTAAAAGATCTTATGTAAGTTAAATCAGCGATAAAAAAATATGAGTGGAATGACGTCAGAGATGTTTACGGGGCTTGACATCTCCTATCCAATATCTAACGTGAGTGCAATAACTTGAGAGATGTTCTGGATCCACATCTCCTAAGGATCCATTAAACTATCTACATGTAGTACAATACGCTATTATAATATGTCTGCAATAAAGAAAAGTATTAAAATAGCGTTAAGGCGTTACCCATGTCCCCTTAACACATTTTATATATTCCCATAGTCTATACAGTACTGTGCGCTCCTCCGTGAGGTTTACCCATAGGGCACTCCATAGGTATGGTATAAAAAAAACTTGTAGAAGGCGCATTAGGGCATGCGACACTGTACTCGAGGCAATTCCAAGGTAGATATAACAATTGCGGATCCGGACTGGTGGTAATGCATAGTAGCTACTACCGTCCACTTCAGAACACACTCCCAAATCAAAATCAATGGATGACCACCAAATTAATCATAAAGTAATAGAATGGTATCGTAAAAATGTACCCGATAGAAGTAATGACCCCACATGGCACGGCGTAGCGCCTGTTTTAGCCACATCAAGCTGACTCACGGAAGTCAGGGTAACGTAAATACTTCGTACACAATCGTTCACCAAACCATCCTACTTCATTTCTAGAATCTCCACTACGTATACAGTTGTTAAAGTGGTTTTCGAGATTGGCAGAGAGTATGACAATACCTAATCCCGGTCTCTTTAATAACCAATCGCTTACTACACATCGGATGGTTCTTTTACATTTCAAAAAGTCAATTCACAATTTATATCAAAATATCATATTCTCAAACCATATTATTTTCAAATCATATTCACTTCCAAAATCATATTTGCTCAAATATGTCATTTCATAAAAAGTATCAATTTCATATTCCAACTTAGGTTGTATCATCATCAGGGATTAAAATATAAATAATTCAACTTTACATAGTCTGAAATTTTAGAAAATAGTTTGGGTAGTGCTAAATAGTTTTTAACAGTTTTAGAATTAGTTTAAAATAGACTGAAATAGTTTAAATAGTAAAAATAGTTAAAAAAAGATTTAAATTTGATTTAATTAGTTTTAAAATGATTTATATAGATTTAAAATAGATTAAATGGATTTAAATTGTCTTAAATAGATTTTTAGTAGATTAAATAAATTTAAAGTAAATTAAATAGATGAGACGACCCGTCTTTTTCTCCACAGAAAGTCGTATCATCTTTCAGAAAGAAAGGGATAGACAAGAGGAAAGAAAGAAGAGAAAGAAGAAACATCACCAGAATCTCAACAGCGGAACGAATAAATTATATTAATAACATAAGTAGTACATAATATATATCACTAATCAGAATTACACAGCATATACATCACATGCTAGACAGTTATAAGCACCTGTCTAGTTATTACAACTCAATACAACTCAACAAAGAGATACCAACACAAAGAACACACAGCGGAAACTAAATATCTAACGCCGAAGCCTCCTGCTCCATTGCTCCTCCATAATTCATCAAAGCTAACCTGAATCCCTTGGCTAGTCGTAAAAATTTGAGTACCCAAGAGTTTAAGAAAACAAAAGATAAACTCCGGGTCAAACATGGGTCTGGTGTGAGTAACAGGTTAAGGATGCTTAACTTTGAAAAACCTTTGAAAAGAAAGGTATCACGTATGACTGCCCACACATAAACATGGAAAAGTTTTTACCTTACGCTAACCAAAAAGTAACAGGTTAAGGAATGCTTTCATCTCACGTTCCAACATAGTTGGGCACAATCAAAACGTACGGCGCTTATTGGAGATTGGATTCCACACAATGGCAGGGCTACTGGGGTACCGCCCATCACAGTACGTGGCCTAGATCACTGTACCAAGGATTACTCCCAATCCCTTGCAACACAAAGCTCGAACCATCCCTTACTAGACAGTCCCAAACAAGACAACCCCGTAGTTGTTTGCAACCAACTGCCCACACAGCCGAATAAAGGGACTTCTAGATAGGGGCAAATCTCGTCCTACTTGGGCATGACCCACTTAGCCTTGCTGCACCTCCCCTGTTTTAGTCATTCCCGGTTGATGAGGCTTGAGACTACAATTACCTTTAGAGAACACATCGCTTAGAATGCTCATCGTCCACCTGACGATGTTCTGAAAGCATTCAATCCATACAAGTTCGTTCCGGGTTCGAACGAAACCAAAGGCATTATCTCGTTACACTCATTTTGGAATTACCCTCAGAGTTAACGACGCTAACCCTTGCACTCTGAATCTTCATCTTCACTTGAGATTCATGACCTATTGTTAATTTGGATCGATGTGGTTTACGGATATCCAAATATGGAAACCCGATCCCGGTCTCATCGAAATCCAAAACGCCATCTTTTAGGTCCAAGTTGTTTTAAAGTTCAAAACAATTCATTTCTATTATCTACATACCCATAAATAGATAATTCACATATCACAATAGATAATCAACATAATCATCATAAACAAATAATTCATATTATCATCACAAACAGATAATTCATATTATCAACTCAATGCAACCAAAGCATCCATATCACACAACATCACTTATCTCGTATCTGAGATCTCAAACCATTCAAGGCAATCAATATCATTCATCCATACATAAGCAAGGATTAATCACTATCTATAATTAATTTAAAATGAATTAAATTAATTACTTCATCCTTAATTAATTTAAAATAAATTAAATTAATTACTTCATCAATATAAATCTTGCTTACATATTCGTTAATTAATTACAAATCAATTAATTAATTATACTCTAATAAATCACCTTAATTAATCACCCTGGATTAATTGCCGTTTAATTACCCTCAAGTAATTAGCCTTTAATTAATTTCACAAATTAATTATCCTAACCAAATTCAGTAATTAACCTGTAATTACTTCATTAATTAATTAACTATAATTAATTATATTAATCCTTAATTAATTACATTAATTAATTCCTTCATTGATTAATTGTTCTTAATTAATCAATCCTTAATTACACCATTAATTATAAAAATTAATGATCCTTAATTATTTTTATTTATAATTACCCTATTTAAATTAATTACATTAAGTATTTAATCATAAATTAAACAATATTGATTAATAACTCTTGATTGATCACATCTAGTAATTAACTACCCTTTTTTTGGCAAGGCCGACGGGGTTGGATGGTCCCCGACCATTTTATTGCAACACCAGGGAAAAACAAATACAACAGAGAGCATAAAACTCATAGAATACAGAGGAGACTATGGTGTTGCAAACACAAGGAATAACAAAAAGAAAAAAAACATGAAACAGACAAAGCATAACAAAATCAACCTAGAGAGCCCACTGCTATTCCTGGATCAAATGCAAAAAGCATCCTAACCACTGAATATATCTCATGCATAACACATAACTTCAATACTTCATCTGATTTGGCATTAGTTGGATCAAAAACCCTAATATTCCGCTCCCTCCACACCACAGCAACATAACATTTTAGAGCAACACAAAAAATTCTTTTTCTATCATGCTTGTTACCAGTTTGTGAATAAATTCTTTCCCATTCCGCTGCATTGCTATGTAATGGTCTTCTACTACAATATTTGTTCATTACCTCAGACCATATTTCCTTCGTAACATTACATTCAAAATAAATATGGTCAATTGTTTCAGGAATATTGCTGCAAAAGGTGCATGATGTATTAACATTCATGCCGTAGCTCGCTAGTCTAGATTTAGTCAGAAGAGCTCCATTAAGGACTTTCCATAACAATAAGTTGTGCCTGTTGCTACTGTCAGTATTCCAAATTCTCTTCCACCATCTCCAGTTCTGATTCAGGTTGTTTTGCATCAAGAATTCATATGTCAAACCAGTTTCATACTTCCCCTTCTTCTTACCCCAGACAAGATTATTGTTTGATGAAGGCAGTGCTGTAAATAACCTTATTTTATCCCATATAATTTGCACTCTTTGGTTCGAAGTGAAAATATATCTTGATTGAAAGTTAAGTATCACATCTCTGACAAGCGCACGTTCATGTATTCCAGTATGAAGAATCTCACTATAAGTGAGCAGTCTCCTAAGAATAAGGCCTTGTTCAAGCCAAGGATCATCCCAGAAATATACATTTATCGAACTGTTAATCTTCAACTGTATCATAGGGAGAAACAGCTCTTTAAACTTGTGGATATTACGCCATGTCCAGCTATCATTTTGGTGATTTGTTATTTTCCATAACCCTTTGCAGTTCATATACTTCTTCATAGACCATGCAGCCCATAAACTGTCTGGGCAATTGAACAAAGTATCAATATGTCTAGCAAAAGCAGCCTTATTCCACTGTTTTATATTAATTAAACCAAGTCCTCCTTTGTTAAGTGGCTTCTCAACAGTTGCATACTTAACAGGAGCAATGAATCTGCCAGTAGTCTTGCCACTCCACAAATACTTCATCATAGCACATCTAATCATTTTAATAAGTTTAATCGGGAGAACAAAAGATCTAGCCCAGTACACTTGCATAGAGAAGATAACAGACTTAATTAATGTGAGTCTTCCAGCTTGACTTAATTTCCTAGCAGTCCAGCAACTTAATCTAGCTATTATTTTTTCATACATAGGTAAGCATTGGTTAGTAGTGATCCTGGAAGTTGTCAGAGGAAGACCAAGGTAGGAGACCGTGGATAGATTCCTATTCAATCCAGTGATATGATGGATCATGTTGGCTTGAGCAGGGCTTACTCCAGCAAGAACAATATCAGATTTGTGGATGTTAATTTTTAACCCAGTCATAGCGTGAAACTGCTCAAGAGTAAGCATAATGTTTTCGATAGTCACAAGATCAGGAGAACAAAACATGATTAAATCATCAGCAAACATTAGAGTGGTGATTTGAGGGTCTTTACAAGCAGGATGAAGCAAGATCTTCCCCATACTTACAGCTTTATTGATCATTCTAGTGAGCAATTCCATAACAATAATGTAAATATAGGCAGACATGGGGTCTCCCTGCCTGATTCCTTGCCTGCTTTTGAAAAATCCAGTAGGAGAACCGTTAACAACAATGGAGTAAGTAGGAGAGGAGATGCATTCATAAATCCACGCAATAAAGTGAGGAGGAAAGTTCATATACCCCATTATTCGAACAATACTATCCCATTGCAGCATATCAAATGCTTTCATAATATCAAGTTTAAGCATAGCTCTGGGGGAAGTATTACTTCTGTTGTTTCCTTTAATAATCTCATGCGCAAGAAGGATGTGATCTAGAATATTTCTACCAGGCAGAAAGGCCGTTTGATTGTTAGAGACAAGAGAGCGAAGAACTTTCTTTAACCGTGTAGCAATAACCTTGGAAATACATTTGTAAATAGTGTTGCAGCATGATATGGGCCTAAAGTCTTTAACATGGTGAGCATTTTTAATTTTAGGGACAAGAGCTATGTTTGTGTAGTTGAAAGATCTGTAGAGCTTGCTTTTAAAGAAGAAGTAAGAAATAGCTTTACATAGATCCATAGACACAATATTCCAGCATTTAGTGTAAAAGTGGGTGTTCAAACCATCAGGACCACTGCAAGACCTAGAATTGAGAGAAAACATCGCATTGACTATTTCTTCTTTGGAGACCTCTTCACAAAGCATTTTGTAGTTCTCATAATCCAGCATTGGCAATATGTCCATGGGGATGTCATCAATTGCAGGGATGAAGTTGTTAGCATTGGAATATATAGAAGAAAAATATTGTTCAAAAGCTAAATTGATTTTACCAGTAGTGTTTTGTACATCCTCATTCATGTCTATTATGGATGCAATGTTCTCTCTTCTATGTTTGTCTTTAAGACTATCATGAAAGAAAGCACTATTCTTATCTCCTTCTTTCCACCATTTCATTCTCGACTTTTGACGTATCATATCACATTCTTGAGCAAGAGCTACAGTGTATTGTTGAGTTAAAACAGCTTCAGAGGCCGAAAAACTAGCATCATTATGATTATCCATCATAGCCTTCTGAACTTCAACTAGCTTCCTCATAATATTGGAGCTCAACTTGTCACCATTGCCATATTTGTTATGTGCCCAATTTTTAAGAGTGCTTTTGGTATCTCTAATTTTCTCCTGCAAAACAAAAAGTGGGTTACCAAGTTTATTAGAATTCCACACATTTAAAACAGTTGGTTTAAAGTCAGCTTCAGTTGTCCAAGAATTAAAAATTTTAAAATTAGTTTTTCTTCTCATGTCCACTCCATGAAGATGAATAATCTGGGGAGAGTGGTCAGAAAGTAGAGGGGGAGGAAGATAGTTGAAAAGGTGAGGCCATTTAGTAAGAGCTGCAAGATTGGAGAAGGAGTGATCAATTCTAGAGAAAGTTCTGATGCCATGCTTTCTTTTATTGTTCCATGAGAATTGCATTCCAACAGATTTGATGTTAATTAGGTCAGCATCAGTTATTAAATTATTGAGGGGTAGAATTTCATTAGAAGACAGAGGGTTACCACCCATTCTATCAGAGATAGCTTGGCAACAGTTGAAATCACCAAAAATGATCCATGGATGAGAGGATTGTCTAAGGAAAGGAATGACAGATAACAAAGGTATTCTACTCCATTAGATAAACTAATTACTCCTTAATTAATTATCTTTAATAATTAATATTTAATTAATTATATTTATTAATCACCCTAGATTAATCTCATTAAGTAATTAATCATCCTTAATTAATTACATTTCTTGATTATCTTCAAATAACTTTATTAATCAATTCTTAATTAATTACACTAAGTAATTAATTATTAATTACTTCCACTAAGTAATTATTCTTCATATTAATTACACAAAGTAATTAATTTCTAAAATTCTTCCATTACCTAATTATCCTTCAATTTAATTACATCCAGTAATTATCTTCTTAATTACTTCACTAAGTAATTATCCTTCATTAATTACATTGAGTAATTACCTCTTAAATTATCCAGTGATTATCTTAAATCAATTAAACTTAATTAATTAACTTAAACTAATCAAAACAAACTTAATTAATTACAATTAGTGATTAATTTCTTAATTACTTCCATCAAGTAATTACATTTAAATAATTTCTCAAATGATTATCTTTAAATTAATTAATCTAGTTAATTATTAAAATTAATCACATTAATTAGTTATTAAATAAGCCTAAGTTAATGACCTTCATTAACCATTAACAAATCTTTAATTGCTTCTCTAAAGTAAATAACTGAGATTAATCATTATTAATTTCAAATTAATTTACCTATAATAACCCAATAATTAATCTCTAATTAATTAATTAATTAAGTGTTAATCTATAACTTAATTAATTGTTAATTACTTGATTAATAAATTCCAAATCATTAATTAAAAATCAAATCTTATCTAATTAATGATTTCTTAATTTCAATTTAATTAATCTTAATTAACTTACGTAATCATTAAATTAATTAAATTAAACCATTAATTACTTAATTAATTAACCAAAATCATTAATTAATTAAATTAATTAATCATCCATCTTAATTACCTTAATAATTTAATGAATTATAAATCATTAAGTCCTAATTATAAACCTTAATCTTATTAATGATTTAATTGTTATTAACAAAGTATTTTAAAAACAATTAGCTTTTAAATTTACTTTTAAATTCCATTTTAAATTTAAGATTTAAAATGAAAACAATTTTAACTTTAACAAAGTTTAACAATTTAAAAACCTTTTAATTACATGTTGAAGAAATACTTATGTTCTAAAGGGAATTAAAAGTAGTTTTAAAACCATATTCAATTTAAATCAATTTAAAATATACTTTAAATATTCAATGTTGTTTTAAAACATTTTAAATTCGAAAACTTTATTTTATTTCAAACTAGAATTCAAATTTATTTTTGAATCCAGATTTTAAACCTAGATTTAAAATCCTGTTTAAATCTTTATTTTCAGATTTTAAAAACACTTAATAAATTACTTTAACAATTTTTAGTTGTTAAAAACATTCTATTTTCTTAAAACCCTTTTTTTTCGTAACAACAAATTGACTCAAGTTTCCCCCCCACAAATACTTCGAGTCAATCTCCCCTTAACTTCGAGCATTTCACGAAACCACACGAGTAAATACTCGAGAACAAAGCCATAGCTTAACTCATCTTCATCAGAGCTAGATATGCACTGTGCATATGCACCATCAACGTAGCCAACTTCGATCATCTACGATGATCTCCTCACATCTCCAATCACCCTCTAACCCTATTCCGATCATCGGAAAGTTGATCTTACCTCGAAATCAAAATCGAGCCTCCTAACACAAAACAGGGACAATCATTAAACCTGAAACTTCCACGTGCTCGAGTCTTCGACCACCAGAGCTTCTGAAAATCCAGCATCACCCTAGCCAATTTTCCCTCTATCAATTCCCAAACTCTGGTGGAACTCGATCCACCAGAGGTGATGGTACAAATACATTTCGACCAACCCCAAAAACTAGGGTCACAGGCAAGAACGACCTCCTGCCGCCACCACATCGTCACGATCCACCATCTGACATTTTTCCATGATTTTCTGATCATCCTACTATCACCAGAAGAAAATTCGAACCTCCAAATCATTCAGATCACCAGAGATGAACAAAAACTCCATTTGTGGTCAAATCAGAAATGTACATCCAACCCCAAACTAAAAATTTTGTTTTTAGTTTTAAAAATCAAGATTTTGAATAAGCTTTCATATTTTATACTTAGATCAGTGAATTACTATGTTTGAAAGTTAACATCAATCAAGCTTGCACTTGTTCTTGGAGGTTTCCAGATAGATTTTCAAACTTATTTTAACTTAAATATATTTTAAAACTTACTTCATAATCAAACAAACAATATTTGTTTATATTCTAAGTTCTAATAGATCTTAGATCAAAAGATAAGGATTATGTTTGCAATCTGGGTCCTAAAAAGCAAAGATTAGAGGTATTTTTAATTGAAGCAGGCATGCACTCATTCATCCAAATATCTACAGATAATTCATATACATATATACATAAACTTACTCATCACAAGTCATAATCATCACAGAAATCAATCATGCAACCATGTTAAACTTAAGTTATTTTATCAAAAATGTTACACACCTGTTTTCACAGAAACACAGAGCCTCTTTATTTTTGAAAAGCTTTTGATACCATTAAAACTGAAATGCCCTTGAAACTTGAGTTGCTTAAATAAAAATGCTTTGGTCTTAAAAACTGGAATGCTTGCTTTAGTTTAAAAAGATGCAGTTGCATGCAGGCTAGAGTTCTTGTTTGATTCCAAGTTGTTGAAGAATAATGTACAGGCTGATGAATTTGAAAATGGTTTGCAGATTTCCGACTGAAGAGGATTAACAAGTTTGACGAATTTTGACTTGTTTCAGGTTGAAGAAGTGATACAGGTTTCAAATGCAGGCTTTGATTTTTGAAAATGAACAAGTTACGTTTTTTGAAGAATGATTACAGATAATTTGAGTTTTGATCTGGTTTAGAGGAATATGATTCTCAGATCTAAAGAATGATGTTTCAGGTTTTTGTGATTTACATTTTTGGTTTGAGGAGTGTTACTTACTGATTTGAATATGTTTTTGGTTTAGAGATGATTTCAGATTTGCATAAGTTTTTTTTTCTTAACATAGAAATTTGAAAAGAAAATTAAAGAGAAGGAAACAATGTTATAAAGGCTGAAATAATTTAACAAAATAAAAGAAAAGAAAAATGGGAATTAAATGAAATTTGTCATATTGTTTAATCTATCACTTAACACATGTTGTAAGAGTACTTAATATATTAACACATGCCTTTGTTTAATTTTCTTTTTATTTTAAATGTTAATATTGGTTTTACTTAATTTATTTATACTTATGTAAATATATATGTGAATTTCTTATGTAAAGAAAATGTAATAAAAACAAATTATAAATAAAACTTATGCAAATATTTTTAAGATCCAAAACATTTTAAATATTTATTTTTTTAAATATCTATTCTTTTGAATTTGAAAGCTTTAAATTCAAATTAAATTATAAAATCAAATCTAAGAATCAAGTTATCTATATACATATATAACTGATTATTAAATTTAAAATAACAACCCTATTCCTATAAAATCTATTTTTGTTTATTAAAGCTAAGTATTATAATTATCATTTGAAAATAACAAATTTAAAATTTTTAAATGTTTTATAAAAGAGATTATAAATCACTTCTATTATTAAATGAATTAAGACCATATGCTATATTGTATTTTAAACTTCTTTTTCAAATCATATATATCAAGTAATATTTAAAAGAAATGAAACAAACTTTTTATTAAAATTTAAAATAAGCTAAGATATAATCTTAAGCAATTAACATTTAAACTCGTTATAAATTCACATCGTCAATCTATAGTTCAATTTTATGGCCATCATTTCTTTATTTATGAACATCGTTTATAATTTTATAAACTCTTTTGAGTTTTACCTGTTTATAAAACATATCTTGTTTATAAAATTTCATTGTATAAACTCATTTCTTATAAATTCCATTTATACCTCAAGTCTATTTTTAACATTGATTTTAACTCCGTTTCATATTCCCAGATACCATTTATAAATTCTATTATATAAGCCATTTTTGAAATCTCCATTTGAAAATTCACAATAGTTAATTATACCCAAAAACCAAATATATTTTCTAATTCAATTTCCTTAAAATAACTCTAGTTCCAATATATATATATATATATATATATATATATATATATATATCAAATTCTCCTTATTTCCATAAATTTTAAAATATATTTATAGTTTTAAAATTATCAAAATTCAGGCTAGTGCCACGATAGCATCCAATAATTCCAATCACTACAATAATCGATAATAGATTATTCTACACAAATCATATATCACAATATATGAAAAATAAACAACGTATTTGAGGAATCTAGTTGGATCCCTCCAACCTGTTTTCCTACATTCAAAGATGTTAATACAGCATAAAATAATACCAATCCCTCTTCGAGGGGGATATCGCGGTATATGAGGTCATCCGCTGTTATGCGGGACGCATAGGGTCTTATCCGCTATAATGTACGGGAATATCACACCAAATACTAACATATATACTACTATACATATATAATATATTATTCGTCAGAAAATTATTAAATCAACCATGCATTCAAAAATTAAGTATAACTATTTTTAAAATTAATCTGACAATCCAAACGAGTGAGAATTTTTGTCACCTTTGATTTTTATAGCAAGCCATTCAAATTTTAATTTAAATCGATCAGTGTTCGATTTAAAATTCCTGCCGACTTTGAAAAAGTCGCAAACCCATTTTATTGAGTAGTTCTTCCCGCCACAAACCAACTCGACTTTCATATTCATTTTGAACTTCGTATATATATAAATAAAAATTTATCGATATATCACAATGATCACTAAGTATAAATTTTAAGATATATGTATGACAGTGGTTTACTTAAATATAAAATTTTGTTTTAAAAATAAAACTTACCTCATTCTATTAAACTTCCTAAGCCCTAGCTCGACAGCAAATGCGACCGCGCCTCCATCACGATGAGCCACAACCTCGCCCATACTTCGCCGTTCTGCCTCCCCTATGCATGCATCTACTCGTGCGTACGCGCACACATGCGATGCTTCACCAACCCCTGAAGCTCAAGCACGAGGTTCCATCCAATTGCGACTACGACCAACCCAACCCCATTGTAATGACCGGTAAATTTCAATGATTAAAATTAGTTAAATTAATAAGATTTTGTAATTAAATTTAGAAAGAAATAATTTTTTTACAATTTATAATGAAGTAAATGTTAAAATTGAAATGCAACCATGGAAATTAAAGCTGAGTATTAACAATTGAAATGAAATTACGATTAATTGAAGTATTGTAAATTGTTATACTAGGCTAAGAATTGAATATAAGAAAACAAAGGTAAATAGTGAATTAATTAGTGAATTAATAATAATAAATAGTAATTGAATAAAATAAATGTCCTGTAAGTAATTATAATATTGTTTGGAAATGAAAACTTATAAAAGTATGAATAAGAGTAAGAGTATTGATCAACCAATGGAATAATATATTGATTAATAGTAACCGAATGTAAATTAATGTAATAAGGTTGATGCAAGTTGATAAGTAACTAATTTAGTGCAATACCTTTTGATTGAAACAAATTGTAAGGTTATAATTGGTTGAAATTAGAGAATTGGTGAATAGATTCGAAAGTTAAATTAGTTGATGAAATAATACGTAATAAATTGCAGTTTGATAGGATCAATGCTAAATAAGTAATTATAATAATTTCTAGTTGATAATTAAGTATGAATGTGAGTAAATTTGGCAATAGCGCAAATTTTTAATCGTTTACCCATTCATTTAATGTATTGAATTAGATCTAAATCAATTGCAAGATTTATTTGTTAATAATAGCTTATAAGTGAAATTAAACGTTAATGGTAACGATTAGCATAAGTTAACCATTTATTTAGTATATTAAATTAAAATTTGTAATCAATTGCAATGAATCTCAATTCAATGTTATGTTGGTGTAAATTATGGAAATATTTGGAAATAATGTTAATGTTATTCACAATTGGACAATTTGTTGAATTATAAGAATGGGAATAAAGATTTATCAATTTATTGGGATTTGAACCATAATAATTGGATTAATTGCAAATAAATGAAATTAAATATCTAAATATTACGTTAATTCAAATGAAGATGGAATGTGAGAATATTAATATAATAGATTTTGAATCAAATGTTAATTTCATCCGTTTGATAATAATGAATTGAATAATAGAATGAAAAGTGAATTAAATAGAGTTATTGGAAATTAAATTTTGAATTTTGAATTTAATGAAATTGAGGTTAATACTGAAAATGATAAATTAATCAACTCTAAATTGACATTTAAATTTGTTCAAATCATTGTAAATGATTGAGAAATCAAAAATGGTGAAATTTATCAATTATCGAATTGAAATTGAAAATTTGATTTAACTAATTAATTATTAATTTACTTAGTTAATGTAACAATAACCATTTTGGCCACTGACTCGGATATCGACGAAACCAGTTTCATCGGATCCGTATCGGTGAATTATGTAGGATTTCAAGTTTCATAGCGATCGGGCTTGTCGTTTGATCGTACAGGCTTGAAACTCCTAGAAATCAATTAATTGAAAATCAATTGAAATCAATTTGAAATAGCTTGATTTTGGCATAACTTCTTCATATGATGGAATTTGGACATGAAACTTGTTCCATTGCGTTTTAAATATTTTAAAAAATCTATTTTGATATATGGGTTGACCCAATTTCGTTCCAGTGTCAGAACGGGCTTTTCGGGCCATTTTATCGTTCAACGCGTATATCCAATTGATCTGGTCCATTCTAATTTAAGCTTGCCTATATTTATACCCTGTTATAAACCTTAATTCATTTCTTATTGTATGTTTAGTTCTATTAGCTCCTCTTTCCATTGGCTGCAAACCCTAATTCCCAAATAAAAATTCAAAAACAAATCCAAAGCCAAAAATTCAAACTTTTCAAACTATATCAAATTTTATATGGATCCGAAGCTCTCGACGAGTGCAACTCAGATCTACAATTTATTTCTCGATTTGAGCCACGATTTGATCAGAAAATGGCCAATTATTTTTGGCCGTTCGTTGATCGTTGATGAACTTTGATGGATCGGCAAATCATTGGTACCATGGCGTAGAGGAGACCGAGCGTAACTTATCAGAGTGGTTTGTGCATCAAGAGGACGGCTAGAACTCGTGCAAAAATTCAAGTAGGGTTTGCTTCAAATCGGTGGTGGCTGCATTTTTGGTGGCCGATGGTGGAGCTTCATGACGTCAGGGGTGGAGGTGACCTCGTCTAGGCGGAGCGTCCTCGTCCAGGCAAACATGAGGAGGCGCGCGTGATCTTGGACGTGGCGGCGTAATGGGCAGTGTCGAACAAAACTAGGTAGCGTTCTTTTTGGAAGATGGCTCCAGGGCGTGCGTGTTGACTAGTGACGTGGCCTATGACGTGGTAAGGGATGTAAGTTACTTGTTTATTTTTAATTTTAAAAATCATAACGTTCTAACGTGAATAACTTTCGCATACGGTGTCCGATTTGCACGCGGTTTCTTTTAATAGGATCGCATTGAAATTCCAAACATTATGGTATTTGGTTGGACAAATTCTGAGACTGTTCAAATTTTGGGTTTAAATTGGATTTAAATTCAATTTAAATTCGAAAGGTGAGTGTTTTAACCCACTCACAACTTCTAAAATTTCTTATGTGTATTAAATTAATTTCTGATGTGATTAGAAATTTATTTATAGCTGTTTGGTATATTTTTATCATCATTCTAGTTAAATTGAATTTATTGAATTAAACTGTTATTTAACTTATTATTGAATATAAACTGCCAGTAATTACCTGCTATTTGTTTATCTGTTATATATTGATGCCATTGTTTAAATTGGATGATGATTGTGATAAATGGTTGATGATTGATATTTGATGAATGGATGTTGTATTGTATATTGTTATAAACTGCAAGTTATTATGCATTTTAATTTCATTCGGGATTGCGGTTTGAAATTATATATAACTGTATTTTATTTTGAATTACGGATTGAAATGATAAATATCTGTATCACTTGACCATAGGGTAGAAAATTATATACAGACACCAAGGTCTATATATATATAAATATTTTGAAATAATTTCTATGGTTTCGGAAAAAAATACGGTTTAATAAATATTAATTTTTGATATTATATAAGTATTATTTTATATATATATAGTTAAATTCTTGAATTTAAGCTGTGGGCAAATTAGTTTAATAAAAATAAGTTTAATAATGGAGTCTGATTGTTTTATATTTTATGGTTAAGTACCTATTTAAGATATTGTATATATATAGTTTTTAATGACTTAAATAAAAATTAAGTTGGAAGATAAATATGCAATTGGTTTGAATTGAATTTTTAAGAATTATACTCGAATAAATTTGATTTGAAATTTAAATAAAATTGAGATTTTAAAGGGTATGATTCTTATAACTTGATTTAGTTTAGAGTGATTTAAATGAATATATCAAGTTAAATAAATTGAAAGAATATCCAGTTATGTGAAGTTAAATTTTTTCTTAAATGATATTGTATTTATTATGTAAACGTTTCAAATTTAAATAATAGTAATTGAATTTGATGTATATGGGATTATCAAAGAATTAGTTTTGAAATGGTGGAATATTTAAAGCTTTGAAATATATGGAAATTGAAGTGGTTTATTTGGGAATTCAATTTTATGTTTGGAATTGATTTGTGAAACTAAAGGATCTAATTTATTATATAAAGTAATTTAATATTAAACCATTTAAGTATTGGAAGTTATGTTTCAAAGTTATGGGTTTCAAATATGATTTGAAAATGCTATGATTTTGGGAAAGGGATATATTTGAAATAAAAATGATATTATATTGATTTGGATTTTATAAAAAAGATATCATATTGACTGGGTTTTTAAAACGAAAATGATATCATATTTATATGGTTTTGAAATGATTATTATATCATGGTTATGAAGTATAATTATTTTGAAATGACCACGGTGTTATAATAATGTTTGGTTGTTAAAGAGACCGGGATCGGAAGTTGTCATGCTCTCTGCCAACTCCGAAAACCACTTTAACAACCGTGTACGAGATGGAGATTCCATAATGAAGTAGAATGGCGGCGACGTTTCCTTTGAGGTAAATACATGGACCCGACTCTCGTGAGTTGGCATAAGGTGGCTAAAACAGGAGCAATTGACGGGCTAAGAAGGTAGCACCTTTTATCGGACACATTCCTTCGATATCATACCATGACTTTTGGATTGACTCGGTGGCCACTTTTGATTTTTGATTTGGGGATGTGGCTCGAGGTGGGCGGTAGCTGCGCGCTATGCGTTAGCATCGGCCCGGAAGCGTAATTGGTATATCTACCCTGGCATTGCCTAGTTGTGTCGTGTCACCTACCCTAGCGAGCCTAGTACGAGTTTGGTTTTCTCCCGTAGCCCGTGTGGTATCCTCTGGTGGCTTCCCGATCAGGAGGGACTATGATATTGGATGGACTACTGGGACTATTATGTGGTAAGGGCAATATGGGTAACACCTTAACGCTATTTAAAAGTAAGTTTATTTTACTATTAAACATTATTATTATAGTGAAATATTACTGCATAATAAATAGTTTAACGGATCCTTAGGAGATGTGAATCTTGAGCATCTCTTAAGTTACTGCACTCACATTAGACACTGCATAGGAGATGTCAAATCCTGTAAACATCTCCGACGTCGTTTACACTCATATTTTTTACCGTTGATTTAACTTACATAAGATCTTTTAGTTCTGATTCGAGTGTTTTGTCTTTTCAATTCGCTCGGGTCAGCCTGAGCATTTCAGGATTTGGAAGACCGTATTCTGGAAGACGAAGATGAAGATTCATTATTATTTATTATAGTATTCCACTACATTCATACTATTTATGCTGCATTAATTATTATTCTCTGGTATATATAACTCTGATATGTATTGTATAAGTATAATCGAATATTTTGTAAAACAGCTTGATGAACTGTATATTTGATTATTATATTTTATCTATCCGCTGCAAGATTCTGTTTTGTTCTTTTTCTTTCTTTGTTTTTCTTATTTACCCCATAATAATCCGCCCTTCTGTATGGTTTAAGTCTGTCGTGTGCGGTTTATCGTCGATTTAAAGCGTATAAAAAGGCGGGATGTTACACCCATCGACTACGACAACCATCCCCTCGACTCGCCCATGCACACCCCACCCGTGCTCTCACGCGTGCCTGGCTGTGCGACTTCATCTCTTTCCCATCAGCGATTCACGACGACTTTGTTTGCCCTTTTCTTAGAATGGATTTTGAAATGATTAACTTGTTTTGATTTCGATTTCGATTTCGATTATTAGAGTAAAAGAAGATAACTACAATTTTTTTTAAAGTTTCCTTCGATTCTGAACAAGGTAGACGGGGTCGGGTTATTTAAAAAAAAAGAATTTCGCGTGTTAAAGAAGAAAAAGGGACGTGTGATTGAAGGGGGCTCAACTGTTCATCTGATTTAACCACTATATATATATATATATATATATATATTATTTATTTAAATATTGAATTTATCTTGTTTTGTATAACTAAAATTTTACAATACCAATCGAGGCATGCCGCTAGGCGTTCATAATGTTATATCACTATTTCGGACGCAATGGAAAAGGTTTCAAGTCCCAATTCAATCGAATGGAGAAGATAGCTTTTTTGACCCAATTATTATATTAAATTTCGATATTAAATTCAACGCATTGTTGGAACTTCGTATTTACGATATTTCATAATTACGATATTTTGACTATAAAAACTACACAAGTCATTATTATATACTAACTTGTTTTTATAGGAATCAATCAAGACCGGATTCAAATGAGCATCAAATCTTATATAAGTGTTATCGTTTCTGTGTCTAGAGTTTAGTCGTGTTAAAATCTCTCCTATATATATACCTCGACATTGTTTTTAAAGCTTTGCATATTCTCAATTTTTAGTCTACATTCAGACGTCTGAATGCACCAAATCAGACGTCTGAATCTGGAAAAAAAATATTGTTTTTAAAATATTCAGACGTCTGACTTGTTCATTCCATATGTCTGAAAATAGTCATTTTTAGCCTATTTTCTTTCTACTTTGAGCTCGTGCAAATTCAAAAGTCTGAATTTTTCGATTCAGAAGTCTGAATATCTATA
This sequence comes from Allium cepa, assembly GCA_030765085.1. NCBI lineage: Eukaryota > Viridiplantae > Streptophyta > Magnoliopsida > Asparagales > Amaryllidaceae > Allium > Allium cepa. The sequence continues at coordinate 290,117,443 of CM060941.1, read as the reverse complement.
ACGGCTATATTTTCAAATAAGCACTTCCATTCATGAAGAGATGCGTCCTTCATTTCAATAGATATGACAATATCTCTTCATAATAACTCTTTACGAACAAATGCACCTATTTATAATCTATATAAACACATTAGAATCATGGTTTCAATAATTAATTCAATTTATTCTTTCTCTACTCTCATATTCTTTGATTCTAATACTCTTGTGCATTCAATTTCACACAAGTTCATTCTATTACTTCCTTTTTCTTCGTGTATTCATATATACATCATAAAGGAGAAGATTATAAGAAGGGTGTACTATAATTGACAAATTCGTGTTATTCAAAAACACATAGAGTCAAGAAAACTTTATTTGTAAAAGTCCTGTACTGCTGCTCAGGCGTGTGAAGTCCTCTTCGGCTGCTAAGGAGAAATCCTGTTCTGTTGTTCAGGTTCCTGTTCGGCTGCTCAAGGGTTGTATAGACCTGTTCTTTCAGGCTATGTGAGGGTTGTTGTATTAGTGAAATTCCAGAAGGAGTTTGGGACTCGACGTAGAACGGGAAGTTCGAACCAGTATAAAACATCCTGGTGTGCTTGTTTTATTTTACTTATTCACATTGCTATAGTATCTTAGTTTATTTCTGCACTAGTATACTATAATTCCATGTAGCACGATCCGCACTGTCTTTTCATTTGGTATCAGATAAAGGTTTCTTATAATAGTTACAAAGTTATTTGATATTATAATAATATGGAAAAAAAACATCAACACAAGCACTATCACTAACACTAGTTTTATTTAAGGTCAATCTACTGTACGACCTCCACTATTCAGTGGCATGAACTACAACTATTGGGCAACATGAATGCATGTTTATATGCAAGCCATTAGTTTTGATACATGGAATGTTACACAAGCAGAATATACTGCACCTACTAATAAATATTCTATATGGATAGCTGCATAAAAACAAGATGCTACAGCTAATGCTATGAATATGTTGTTTTGTGCATTAGATAAAAATGAAATTAACCAAGTTAGCATATGTAACACTACATATGAAATATGGAGAACACTAAAAGTCACTCATGAAGGTACTAACAAGGTTAAGCAAAGTAAAATTTCTATGCTTAAGAATCAGTTTCAGAATTTTAGGATGAAGCTAGATGAATCTATAAATGATATGTACTCCAAATTTCAAGATATTCATTATTCTTTATTAGGACTAGGAGAAATATATTCCACCTTTGATATTGTTTCAAAAATTCTTAACTCTTTAACGGATGAATAGAAAAGAAAAATCTTAGCTATTGAAGAAGCTAATGATCTTTCTAACATGAAACCAGAAGAGTTAATTAGAAATCTGATGTCCTATGAAGTAAATTTGCAGGCAAAAAGAGTTTGAGCACAAGACAAGAAAAATATGGCATTTCATGCAGAACAAGAGGAATCAGATTCAGAGGATGAAGATTTACATTTCATAGCTAAAAATTTTAACAAATTTTTGAAGTACAGGAAAAGAAATCAAAATAATGGCAAAAGAAACTTCAATAATAAGCCATCATTCTTATTAGTAGAATGCTTTAATTGTCATAAGAAAGGTCATATGCAAAAAGATTGTCCAGAACATAGGAAGGGAAAACAAAACAAATATAGAAAGGACAAATTCAAAAGGAAGACATTTTCGGTAACATGGGATGACTCAGAGTCTTCATCTTTTGAAAGTAGCAGTGATAGTGAAAACGAACAAGCAAATGTTTGTTTCATGGCTGTAGAGAAGGAGGTAAACAATCTTACTTTTGATGACATGATTGAAATAAATTCTGAATTATTAGATACTTTAAAAAGTCTCAAAAGAAAATGTAAAGAGGCTCTAGAAAATTAGAGAAAAGCAGAATACGAGAGAGATATTCTTAATGACGAAAAACAGATATTAGAAAAAGAACTTGGAAAACTTCAAGATACTTTTTAATGATAACTCTCAAATTACATTATTAAGTCAAGAAATTGAAACTCAAAAGGAAAAGAATGATGCTCTTATCTCTGAAAATCATGAGCTAAAAACCATGATCAAAATGATTGAACTAGACAATACTAGCCTCAAAACAAAGTTAGAAAGCATTACTAAAAATGTGTCTAGCTTTAATAAAGGCAGAGAAAACTTATCTTAAATTATTAAAACTTCTCAATCTGTCTCAAATAAGAAAGGACTAGGTTATACTAAGAAATCTGTAGCTCCACCAAAAACTAAGCAAGATAAGAGAAATATTTCTAAACCTAAGTCTACCATAATTCAACCAAAAAGGAATCAAAACTCAAAAACCATAAAAACATGGGTTCCTAAAACAAACAACAGTTTGATTAGGAATAAACATATTGAGTCCTTTTTGAAAAATATTCATAAAAATAAAAATTATTTATATAAAGGGAATACCGAACCCTCTTGGGTTTAGTTTCCTAAGACCTAACTCTTACGACCCTATTAAAAAGTGGGTACCAATGTTATTCTTTTATTTTTTGTAGCTCCCACTTAAGAAAATAGGAAAATGGACACTCAACAGTGGTTGCTCAAAACACATTACAGGAGACAAAAATATGCTAAAAAATGTCACATATTCAGATGGAGGCTCTGCCACATTTGAAGACAACTCCAAAGGTTATATCACCGGCAAAGGCGACGTGAGAAATTATGGTATATCTAATTTACCTCTCATTTCAAATATTTTACTTGTTAAAACTTAAAGCATAATTTGTTAAGTATTAGCCAATTGTGTGATAAAGGATTCAAAATATCATTTTCTGAAAATAAGTGTAGTATTTATGATCAAAATGAAAAACTTACCTATAAAGGTAATAGAGATAGAAACATATACATTCTGAATATTAAAATTAATCGTAATTCAGTTATGTGCTTAGTAGCCAAAGAAAATGATTCTTGGTTATGGCACAAGAGATTCTGTCATATTAACTTCAAAGCTATAAAAAAGAATTCTAAAAATATTTAGTAAAAGGATTACAAAAATAACTTTAAAGTTGATCATATTTGTGATGAATGTCAATTAGGAAAATTAACAAAATCAACTTTTAAAACTAAGAAAGTTATTTCTACATTACAACCACATGGTTTACTACTCATGGATTTATTTGGACCTAGTCAAGTACAATCCATAAATCACAATAGATATGTGTTTGTAATTGTAGATGACTTTTCTAGATATACTTGGACCATATTTATGAAAAATAAAAGTGATACTTTTGACCATTTTAAAGTTTTTGTCAAAAAGATCCAAAATTTAAAAGGATTAAAAATATACAGAATATTAGAAGTGATCATGGAGGAGAGTTCGAAAATGAAGCTTTTGAACATTTCTGTAAAAAGAAAGGAATATTTCACAATTTCTCGTTTCCTAGAACTCCACAACAAAATGGAGTTGTAGAATGGGAAAATAGAACATTACAGGAATGTTCAAGAACTTTGTTAAATGGAAGCACACTTTCAAAACATTTCTGGGCGGAAGCTGTAGTAACTGCTTGCTATGTTTTAGATCGTGTTTCTATACGACCACTTACCAGAAATACTTCATATGAACTTTTTCATGGAAGAAAACCAAATATTTCCTATTTTAAAGTTTTTTGGGATCAAAATGTTTTATATCAAATGCCAAAGATCATCTTGGAAAATTCGATGCGAAATCCGATGAAGGTATCTTTGTAGGATATTCAGATCAAAGCAAAACTTATCGAGTGTTTAATAAAAGAACAAATACTATTGAGGAAACTCTTCATGTATCTTTTGATGAAAATTTTCTGCAAAAACCAAGTATAAGAGATGATGAAGAACTTTCAAATAATATCATAAATATTAACAATAAAATTTTTGAAAATAATGAAAACATAATTGATAATTTTAGAGAAGATGAAATAGTTACTCATAACAACAATCAGTTAAGATCACCACAAAAATATTACGGGATCATCCTGTTCAAAATGTTATTGGAGAAATTAATTCAAACATCCAAACTAGAAGTCAATAAAATCAGATGGACCATGTAGCATTTCTTTCCAATATTGAACCCAAAAACCCTAAATACGCAACTACCGATGACTACCGGATAATTACAATGGAAGAAGAGCTAAATCAGTTTGAACCCAATGAAGTTTGGGAGTTAGTTCCTAGACCAAGTGATCAAACTGTTATTGGTACAAAATGGGCCTATAAAAATAAGGCAATAAGGCAGATGAACAAGGTAACATCACCATAAATAAAGCAAGATTAGTTGCTCAAGGTTATAATCAAGAGGAAGGAACTGACTACGATGAAACGTTTTCTCTTGTCGCTAGATTAGAAGCAATACGTATCTTATTGGCCTATGCATGTTTTCATAATTTAAAACTTTATCAAATGGACGTTAAAAGTGCTTTTTGGAATGGCTATATAAAAGAAAATGTGTACATTGAACAACCACCTTTATTTATCCATGAGAAATATCCAGACCATGTTTATAAACTCAAGAAAGCTCTATACGGTTTGAAACAAGCACCATATGCTTAGGATGAATGGCTTAAGAGCTATTTACTATCCTTTGGATTTCAAATTGGAAAGGTTGATCAAACACTTTTTATTAAACATTCAAAAAGGGATATTTTAGTTGTTCAAATTTATGTTGATGACATCATTTTTGGTTCTACTAATAAAAAATTATGCCAGGACTTCTCCGATATTATGAACAAAGAATTTGAAATGTCCACACGGGAGAATTATCATATTTTCTTGGCTTACAAATCAAACAATTACAAAATGGTATTTTTATTAATCAAGAAAATATTGTATTAATCTAATCAAACGCTTCGGAATGGAAAATACTTCTACCAAACTGACTCCTATGAGTACAACCACACATCTTGATAAAGATGAAAATGGTAAAAGTATTTACCAAAAATTATATCGAAGTATGATTGAATCATTACTATATTTAATGGCCAGTCGTCCTGACACGATGATGAGTGTTTGTTTATGTGCTAGATTTCAAGCCAATCCAAAGGAATCACATTTAGGAGCAGTCAAGCATATATTACGTTATCTTAGTAATACCAAGGACTTTGGACTTTTCTAAAAGAGTGTCCTTTCGTATTAGTCTCATATAGTGATGCTGATTTCGGTGGATCTCGAACAGATAGAAAAAGTACCAGCGGTACATGCCATTTTATTGGAAAATTGTTAGTTTCTTGTTTTAGTAAGAAACAAAACTGTGTTTCCTTTCTACATGTGAAGCAAAATACATTTCTTCTACATTAGCTTGTGCTCAAGTTATTTACATGCAACAGACACTTAGAGATTTTGATATAAATTTAAAAATTCAACAATATATTGTGATAACTCAAGTGCTGTTATTTTATCAAAAAATCCAATCAATCATTCACGATCAAAACACATTGATATTCATCATCATTTTCTTTTTCTTCGTGATTGTATTGAAAAAGGAAAAATAAATTAAGATTTTGTTTCATCCGAAACCAATTGGCTGATATTTTTACAAAACCACTTCTTGAAAATATTTTTATAAAACTAATATGAGAACTCGGAATCATCTCGTTTAGAAACTTATAATTTGATTTTCTGAAACATATTATTGTAGCATACTATTTTTTATTTTTGTTGCATTATCTTAAGTACAAGTTTTATATTATTTATTGCAATTTTATAAGTTAAATTATGAATTGCCTTTTCTTTTTTTTAACCACCCAATTCCTGAAAAGATATTGTCCACATTTTTTTTGTTGCTATTTTTTCTTTGGAACCTATTTACCTTTGATTCTCATCCACCTATTTACTTTCTGAATATATGTTTTACTCACTTATAAATTTTCTTTTCTCACTATATTTTTTTCAGCTTCCTTGTTTTTGTTATTGTATCTTTAACTCTTAACACAACCATGTTGTTTTCTCAATTAATCGCGGTTGTCTTTTATTCCATGGCATCAAATGGCTCTAATTCAAAAGAACCTTCTTCTATAGAATTTTCTATACCATCTTCAGCATATTCTTCCAAATTTACCAACACCAACCCCTTTCTATGAACCTGCCCAGCATATATCTCCGAATAATCATACCGGTCATACTTCAGAAAAGAATAAAGCTTGTCGTTTGTTGTTCTTCATTTCCCCGCAAACTAAACAGAAGATTGATGATATTTATCATTATCAACAGGAATCGTTAAGTATTCAACGAGAAATGTACTATGAGCAAAAAGTTAATTCACAACATCTTAACTTTCTAGAGAACCCTGGTTGGAAAATATACGGCTCATCTACGTCTAATGTTCATCAACCTACATCTTCCCATCACAATTCATGGAATCAAACACCGCAACGTCCTCATGTATCACCAAATTCATGGGAACGTGGCAGTAACTGGAATTTTTTGGGATCATCTAAGGGAAAGATGACGATAGAACCATAAGAGCCTAAGACTCCTAGAAAATCGTCTTCCTCATCATAGACATAGATCATCAATTGATTTTAAATGTTGTTTTTGTGTTTATAATTGTATTTTTTTAATAAACAATTTCTGTATTTCCTGTTTTTTTAATAAATATGTTTATTCTCAGGATTACATTTTTTCTTGTAATTCAGACGTCTGAAATGGTTAAAACAGAAGTCTGAATATTGTCAAATATATATTTTTTGACTTCAAATTCAAACGTCTAGAACGTTAGAACCAGACGTCTGAATATGACCAACAATGAACTATTTGCCTTTTGTTTAAAAAAATTGATTTCAGATGTCTGAAATCAAAATCCAAACATCTGAATAGTTCAGGCTACTCAAATTTTAGGGACATTTCAACATTTTACCTACCATGTTAAAATCGTTCCAATCCTCTTCTCTTCTCATTTTTAACTAACCTACTTCATTTTATTTCCTCATAACCCACCTTTTACAATCTTAAAAATTCAATCCTTATTATCTATTCTTCATAAATGGTTCCGAAACCTAAGAGATCTAGGGCTTCAACTTCCTCATCTACTCCAAACATTGATCAATGGCTTTGGAATAATGAAGAAAAACGTCATTTTGCTCAAATGAAAATATCCAACTTCTTTCCTGGTGCCTTCATGAAATATGAAGAATTCGAGCCTTATCGAATTCTACAAATAGCTCGCACTAATGGGTTAGAATGTCTTCTTTCTTTTACTGCCAATAATGTGAAGATTAATCATCTTTTGGTCAAGCTTTTTTATGCAAATATAAATTTGGATCATCACCACCCTCACAATCGTCAAGATTGCATTTGGACTATAGTTTAGGGTACTAAAATATATCTTCCCCTTGTTCGTCTTGGAGAAATTCTTCAATGTCCTTCAACCGAAACCAATTTAGATGACATTGAGGTCTCTCTATCCTTGGACGAATGAGATGAAGTTTCTCATCGCTTTCTTTTCGATGATATTACTAAACTCACCGCTATTCAACTTCTGCCACAAAGCCCGTATCATTCATATAGCTTTGATTCGTTCGGTTTCACCGCGAACCGGTAGCTGTGAAGTTGTTAATAAACGCAACTTTCAAGCTCTCTATGCTATATACTCCAAACAATCAATGGATTGGGGCCGTTACATTATGGAAGAGTTTATGGATGTGAATCGTCGTCGCCGTTATAAAACTTTTCACTATGGTGCTTATATAATCAAAATTCTCCAAAATTATGGTATTTCTTTTCCTGAATCCGAATTTTCCACAATTAAAGAACTTGGATCCAAAACCTTGGGACTTATGAACTTACCAAATCGTCCACAAAGTCTTACTTTGATATCATTCAAAGAATGGACCGCCAACCAAGATCAAAATCTTCCTCAACCTTCTCAACATCATCACCCTGTTTCTACTCAAGTTCAAGAAGGAGATGATGATGAAATAGAAGTTCTCAATCTTGACTCTACCCCATGACAAGCTTGGGTTACTCTTTCCAAAATCAAGCCAAGCTTAAGACTAAAATGGATAAGTTTGAGAGGCAAACCAATAAAAGGTTCAACTCCATTCGTGGTTTTCTCAATAAAATAAGAGAACGTATTGGTCGCACTTCCTCCACTTCAACCGAAGCTTTTGATCTAGCTCCTTTTATACTATCCTTTACCTCTGGCACCAATATTGATGAAAGTGATGATGAGTCAAGCACAAGGTTTTATGGTAGTGGTATGGTTATTTTCTTATTTCAAAACATTTGTAGTCATATGCTTTTTGTGGTGTATATATGCATATGGGGATATCGTACTTGCTATGTTAGTTTGTAATATTCAACTTCTATATCTCTTTTGGAATGGTGCAATATGTCAAATATTCTACATTATATTTGTTATGTGAGTATTTAACCTATATTTTGTTCCTTTTTGTCGATGTCAAAGGTGGATAAAGGAGTTTTAAGAAAAACTACCGTCGACAGGGGGAGCTTATAGTAAGAGCGAGTACGTATATTTCTATTTCCAATTTATACATGCTCATATTATACATAAACTTATAAAGTTGTCATCGTCAAAAAGAGGGAGAATGTTGAACTTCATATTTATGATATTTCATAATTACGATATTTTGACTATAACAACTGTACAAGTCATTATTATATACTAACTTGTTTTTACAGGAATCAATCAAGACTGGATTCAAATGAGCTTCAAATCTTATATAAATGTGTATCGAGTCTGTGTCTAGAGTTTATTCATGTTAAAATCTCTTTTATATGATATATCTCGACACAATTTTTAAAACTTTGCATAATCTCAATTTTTAGTCTACATCCAGACGTCTGAATGCACCAAATCAGACGTTTGAATCTGGAAAAATGAATATTGTTTTTACAACATTCAGACGTCTGACTTATTATTTCAGACATCTGAAAATAGTCATTTTTAGCCTATTTTCTTTCTGATTTGAGCCCTTGCAAATTCAGAAGTCTGAATTTTTTGATTCAGAAGTTTGAATATCTATAATGGCTATATTTTCAAATAGGCACTTCCATTCGTGAAGAGATGCATCCTTCATTTCAATAGATATGACCCTATCTCTTCATAGTAACTCTTTACGAACAAATTCCCTTATTTATAATCTATATAAACACATTAGAATCATGGTTTTGATAATTAATTCAATCTATTCTTGCTCTAATCTCATATTCTTTGATTCTAATACTCTTGTGCATTCAATTTCATACAAATTCATTCTGTTACTTCCTTATTCTTCACGTATTCATATATACATCATAAAGGAGAATATTATTCGAAGGGTGTACTATAATTGACAATTCGTGTTATTAAAGAACACATAGAGTCAAGAAAGCTTTATTTGTAAAAGTCATGTTTTACTGCCCAGGCGTGTCAAGTCCTCTTCGGATGCTGAGGCGAAATCCTGTTTTGTTGTTCAGGTCCATATTCGACTACTCAAGGGTTGTATAGACCTATTCCTCTATGTTAAGTGAGGGTTGTTGTTTTAGTGAAATTATAGAAGGAGTTTGAGACATGACGTAGAACGGGAAGCATGAACCAGTATAAAAATTCCTAGTGTGCTTGTTTTATTTTACTTATTCACATTGCTATAGTATCTTTGTTTATTTCTGCACTAGTATAGTATAATTCCATATAGCATGATCCGCACTGTCTTTTCACACGTTTCTAACCCGTATAGCCAAACGATAACTCCAAACACTATGAAACTTGAAATCCGACAATAATACACTATTACAAATCTGACGGAACCGGTTTTGTCGAATTCCGAGACTGTGCTTCGGAACGCTAATTTCAAATGTCAATTTAAACAAGCTATTTTTAAAATTGAACAGATCACTTTTAAATTCAATTTTAAAACTTTCATTGTCTTTAATATTACTAATATGAATTTTATAAGTCTTTAGATTACATTTATCGGGCTTAAAACTCAGGACACAATAATTTAACCAATATCAATTATTAAATTCAATAATTAAATTATCCAACAAATCGCTATATTTAAATTCTGAATTTATTTTATAAATAAAAACCCAAATTTCTATATCAAAAATCAACTTAAATTCAAATTCAATATTTAAAACCATTTAAATACTTAAAATTGAATAACGAAAAATCGGGATCGCCACATTTCTCCCCCCTTAAAATAATTTCGTCCTCGAAATTGCTAAGGTAGGAAAATGCTCCAAACCTATTAACTTATCGAAACCCACTTAGTGAAAATTTGATATTTCACTTTTCTAATCTTTTTCCTTCATCCAAAACAATTTCTTCTCCATCCTAAACGAAAATCCTTATTTTGATTATAAATTCGAAACTGATTGTAATTAACAAAAAAAATTCCAAAAAGTTTCAAAAAATTTTAACACCCTAAATTAACAAAATAATTTGGCAGACTCTCCTTTGTACGGAAAGCCTTTTGCAATATGACAAAAGATACAAATATATATACATAGACCCACACGGTCGAAAAAAATATATATAACAATATTTTATATTTTTGCAGTATTTAATCCGAAAATGTACCTTATTTTTTCATTTTTAAGCAAGCGGATTATTTTAATTTGCAATTTGCATAATCAAAGTCAAGTAAAACGGCTCTAGATACCTGTACTTACTCAATTTAAACACGAAAGTACCAAATATATGAAATTCCATGACATTTCATTTATTTAACTAGTGTAAACACATAAGTTTCATAAACTAGCATGCTAAATGTAACGATCCCGATTTTTGAGTAAAATTTAAAATTAGTGACTGATATAAATTTGTGAATTTAAATAGTAAATTAAATTAATTTTCCAAGATTAAATAGAATATTTGTTTATTTGGACACTGATTTTAAAATTTAACTATGGATTTGAAATTCTATATTTAATACCTTATATATAAAAAGTAACATCCTAAAATTTATCAATTTAAATTAATAATATATTTTAAACTTTTGAAATTTAATTTGAAGATAAATTGAAAAATCTCAAAAAACAAAATAAGTGATAGTCATATATAAATAAATTCCAATTTCTTTTGAGTTTAAAATCTTGAAATAATAAATATTTTTTAAAAAAAGTCATTTGAATTTAAAATTATATACATGTATGCATATTGCATATATGAGTAAGATTGAATACGTACTAAAGTTGAATTTAAATTGTGCAAGTGTATGTATGAATATATATATGGACATAAGTGGTTATAATTCAAATTGAATTGGAATTTGAATCTAAATTTAAAATAATTGTTTTAAAGAAGTATTTGGTGTTTAAAATCATTAAGGTGAAGTTTATATAATATAAAGATTGGTTAAAAACAATTATTCTTTTAACATTGTATATATACACATACAAATGAATAAAGAAGTACATTTAAATATAAGGTGAATATGATAAAAAAAACTATTTTAAAAAAAATAAACTAAAAATTCTTTGTCTTGTAAAATTACAAATGATAGACATTCACATGGGAGATGAAGTAAAGAGATTAACCAAATTTAGATCTCATGATTATTTTTTACAAATGGCATTCAGCATCATTGCTTAAATAAAATAAGAAAATTACAAATTACAAAAAACTTTTCATCTCCCCATGTTCAATCATAAAACAACTCAGCAAATCTGAAAATACAGTAAAAAAAAGATTTGGGCATTTCAAATCTAAACACCAAAGAAAAAAATAAGTAGAAAAAAATTCAGAAAAGGCTAATCATCATCTTCATTTCTCAAACCTGAAAACTAAAACCAGTTAAACAAATCTGGAAAAAATAGGATCAAAACAGAAAGAAATCTGGAAATCTCAAGCAAGTCAGCTGATTCAACTCAGATCAAACAATTATGGATTCAATTCAAAAATCAAAGCAGAGATCCTCTTAGTTTTTAAGCATTCTAATTTAACTAAGTCAAACAACAACAAACCTGGAGATGAAGATCAAATTTAATATCAAGTTAAGGGTTAAGCAAATTCATAAAGCAAAGATTCAACTCAAATATCAAGCAAAGAGCAGAATCAAATCCAGGTTTCAGCAAACAAACAAGATTTTCAGATCAAAGAAATAAAATGGGCTGCCTCTGTTCAACAAAACCAAAGTTCCTCTCTGCTCTGTCAAAACAAAGGTGAGCAACTATTAGACCCATACAGATTTTGATCTGCATATAATCAGTATTGATGTTTGTTTATGGAATATGTTTGCGTGAGTGTGAATATGCCTCTATGTATATAAATTATGTTGTGCATGTTTGAAACAGGGAAGTAAACCCCTGTTCTTTGTACAGGTTTTAAAATTAAAACTTAAAAAGAAAAAAAAATTAAATTATCTTCCTCTGACCTTTGTTAAGCCTTAGGATCTAAACCAAATATGATTTCTTAATCAATATTTCAGTTTTAAAATATTTTCAAGTGTTAAAAATAAACGAGACTACTGGAAGTAAAAATACAGTAACTTAAATTTCTTTTTCAAAATCTGATTTATTAAAATTTGAGATTTGATTGCAAGATCGTGTTCATCTTTATAAGCCATGAATTTTAAGATTTAAGTCAATATTTTTAGTTGTATAAATCGTGGGAAATTGTGATATGATCAGAATATGTAAATTAGTCAAATTCCGGCAATCTCGTGATTATGAAGCATCGGGTTTTGGTAAATTGTTGTTAGTCGATCGATGATCGGTGGAAAAATATTTGGTGGATTTCTCGAGCACTGTGGTAGCGAAACGGAGGTGAACTAGGGTTTAGGCCCGGGTTTGAGTAGCGATGGTTCTCGAAGTTATTGGAGCATCGTCATTAAATTGGCCGTGATCGGTCATGTGGGAAAAGGCAAAGGGTGGTCAGACGAAGCTTGTGGCAATGGACCATGGTTTCCGGTAGCTTGGGGTGATCGAACGAGGTGAAGAAGAGGTGGTCTTAGTTCCAGCGATGACTGGCATTACTCGATTATGGTTTGCAGCTTGATCAATAGCTTTGGGGGGGGGGTCGAATCAACTTCGGGTTGCGTTGTCGATTTAAAGGTGGCCTGAGCGATAATCGGAGAGGAGGGGACGCCGTGTGCACCTGCACGGCATTGGCTGTGCATCAATTTGTTTCGAGAAGGGAAGATGAAGCTCTCTCGGGTGGTAACTCGGGAAATATGAGTGTGTAGCTCGAGTTGTTTTCGAAGTTTAGTGAGGTGTTTTTTTAGCAGTGCAGAATTAGGTAAGCATGTTTTAAAGAAAGGAAAAAGAAGAAGAAGAAGGAGAAATAAAGGACTTGGTTTTTTTCTTTAAGTGGAATTAACCATATTTTTAAAGGATAAAGAAATTAATTTGAGCATTTTCAAGTTTTAAAGTTATTATGTTTTCAAGAGAAACATCACTAAGTTTCAAAGTAAAGTATTAATAAGTTTAGAACAAATTTTCAAAGTAAAAAAAAATTACTTAATAAAAGTAATTAAGGATGAATAATTAATGGTTTTAAAAATTGATAAATCAAGTGTTTAAAGGTTAATTAAATATAGAATAATTAATTGCATAATTAACTTAAGGTTAATTAATTATTGTAATTAATTTAATAGTAATTAATTAAGGATAAATTAATTTATAAATTAACTAAGGAAAATTATTTTAAAGGATAATTAAATAATTAAAGTTTAGTTACTTAATTATTAAAGGTTATTAATTAAGGTAATTAATAAGAGGATAATTTAATTTAATGTGATAATAAAAGGGTAAGTTATTAATACAATTAATTAAAGGTAGTTAATAACTTAAAGATAATTACTTAATTAAAAGTAATTAATTAATGATTAAAGATGGATTAATCAAGTGATTAGCATGGATTTAAGATTAGGGATAGTCACTTATCGTAATTAATTAGGGGTTAAATTAATTAATTAAAGATAATCAATTAAATGGTTAATTAAATAATTAAAAGGTAATTATTTAATAATTAAAGGTTGATAGATTATAACTAAGGGTTAATTAATATTGTTATTAATGGTTAATTAATAAATGATTGAAGAATAATTAATCAAAATGATTCGTAATTCATCAATGTTAATTAATCAGGATTAGTAATCCATAAGTAGTTAATCTAATTTGAATTAATCAAGACAATTATCTGGTCTTACTCATGTATGTTTGGATTCTATTGAATGATTGAATTGTTTGATATCCCTGATTGTGATGCTCTGTTTTGATTGAGTTGCGTTAGTGTAATTTATTATATGTGATATATATATATATATATCTTCGATCTGTGAATGAAAGATAAGCGTTATAGTTTATACCGCTTATCAAATATAAGCGTTATAGTTTATACCGCTTATCAAATATATTGCTGTATTTGAATCTGTGCTGATTGATGATGTGGCACTTTTATTATGTAAAACCCCTAGACCACACTTATACACACACAAATATGGATTGCACGTGGAAATGGGTTAAGTCACAGATTTTGAAATAGTTTTGAAGATTGAATTTCTGAATCCAAAATAGTTTTGGAATTGAAAGCTTTTGAAAATGAATTTCAAAAATAAAAGTTATTTTGAATAACTTGATTGAGTTTTGAAATTTAAATAATTTGGTTTAAATTTGAATTCGATATTTGAAATCGAATTCTATGATTTTGAAACTATGGTTTAAAAAAAGGTTATTCAACTTATAAATGTGTTTATATGGGTTTTAAAACCATTTTAAAAGTGTTGTTTTGGGAACTTGAATTTAACCCAAAGATTTTAACTTGTATAAATGAAATCGGATTTTTCCGAAACGAAAACTATTTGTTTTCAAATAATAAAAGCTTTCACATAACAAATGAACTTCCAATTTGTGTTAAAGGGAATTCAAGTTTGAAAAGAATATGGTTTTCCAAGTTATGAATAAATATTTGGAAACGGGTTTGAAAGCTATAAGTTAAATCCTTAATTTAAAGATTTAATTGAGTTAATCCAATTGAAATGGAAATCGTTTTGAAAATCTATGAATAGATCTTTGTGAAACTGGGTGAAACTTTGTGAAATAAATCATTTTGTTTAAAGATTTAAAATGGTAATTTGTTTAAACCATTTGAAGAAAGGTTTTGGGTTTAAAAATGGTGAATTAACTGAAATCCCATATCCATATATTTTAAATATTGCGCTCATTATTCGGTTTAGCCGGGAGAGGACCTTATGCCATATAACCCATTCCGAATAGTGATACAACGTTATGGATTGCATTTGAAGACCGGTGTTGAAGACCGGGTATTTGCGAGAACGATAGGATAACCTATCGATTGTCTCTGCACCGAGTAGCTACGGTATAGAGATTCCCTTAGTGATGGGAAGTCCGATCGGGATTGTGGATACCCGGATTGTAAGGGCTTCTTCGGAAGTGCCTTCGGTTCTGTTCGAACCCGGAATAGACTTGTATTGTTGTATGTATGACACTACACTTTGAGATATTAAACTGATCTCTATCAAATACATTTCTGCTTGGTGGCGAACAATTTATTCTCTTAGCTTAACACCCTTCTCTGAGACATACGAGCTCAGAGGTTATGTAGTTGATATTTATCAGTGATATACTCCCAATCTGGTAGTGTGGCATGCTGAGTGTTACTATGTATCATTTGTTGATCAAAGCATGGCTTTTGTATAAAGCGTAGCTTTGTGGACGAGACTGCATCAGGACCTCACACCCGGAAATGGTCGAAACAGGAAAGATGTGGCAAGGTGATGAGGGTCGCGTCCTTTAGGGTTTGTCATTCCCTTATGGAAAAGGGTGGTATCATGGTATGGAGCCCAGATACTTCACTCATGTGGTCACTGCAAATCTATTACTTTGTGATTGCTTTGTGGTTGTTGGATTAGAGGTACCTCGAATAAAGGTCCAAAATGGTGACTTAACTGAAATCCCATATCCATATATTTTAAATATTGCACTCATTATTCGGTTTAGCCGAGAGAGGACCTTGTGTCATATAACCCATTCCGAATAGTGATACGACGGATTGCATTTGAAAACAGGTGTTGAAGACTGGGTATTTGTGAGAATGATAGGATAACCTATCATTTGTCTCTACACGGAGTAGCTACGGTATAGAGATTCGCTAAGTGATGGGGAGTCCGATCGTGATTGGGTATACTAGGATTGCAAGGTCTTCTTCGGAAGTGCCTTTGGTTCTGTTCGAACCTGGAACAGACTTGTATGGTTGCATGTCTGACACCACACTTTGAGATATTAAATTGATCTCTATCAAATACATTTCTGCATGGTGGCGGAGAATTTATTCTCTTAGCTTAACACCCTTCTCTGAGACGTACGAGCTCATAGGTTATGTAGTTGATATTTATCAGTGATATACTCCCAATTTGGTAGTGTGGCATGTTGAGTGCTATTGTGTATCATTTGTTGATCAAAGCATGGCTTTTATATAAAGCGTAGCTTTGTGGACGAGACTGCATCAAGACCTCACACCCCGGAAATGGTTGAAACAGGAAAGATGCGGCAAGGTTATGAGGGTCGCACCTTGTAACAACCCGTATATTTGTACCATTTAAATTGACGATATTCCATACCTGTCAACTTAAATAATAGAACACACAAATTATTAATGGAGTGTGTGTATATATATATGTATGTATATATATATGAGAATCATCACAGAATCCCAGAAATATAACATCACAGAATAGTGCAGCGGAAATACAACATAGTCATAAGAGTTCATGAAGCTACCCATAAATACAACAATGTCTCAAATAAAAAGAAATAGAACAACATAGAAGACAAATAGTCCAAATAGAAAGAGCAATAATGATAAGATAAGGTAATGATAGTCTTCGGTCATCAGCTTCTAGTATAACATCAACAACAATCCTCAGTCTGATCCAAGCATAAGCATAAACAAACACTCGAATCAGGACATATATTCTTATACAGATAATATGGTTCAAATTCAAAATAACAATAACTCAAAGATGAATGGAATAACATCTTTCAGGATGCGTTAAACTATTTATACATAGTAGTGTACGATAAATAGATAATGTCTAACAGTAAAGTAAAATATCAAAATAGTGTTAAGGCGTTACCATTGTCCCCCTTAACACATTTCATATAGCATTATAGACTATACAGCACTGTAAACTCCACCGTAAACTAGTGGGATACCAAGGAGTACTCCATAGGTATAATACAAAACAAATTCGTAGTAGTCGCGTATATGGGAATACAAGTATGACAAGGCACATGAGGCAATACCCAAGGTAGTGAAACTATCGTTTGCCTGATCCGGACTGGTGGGAACGCATCGCCGCAACAATCGCAACGCCGCGAAACAACACTTCAAATTCAAGGGTGCGCACCAATCAATAACAAGTAATGAGTAGTTTACAAAGAAGTGTGTTCGCTCAAGGTAGCTAACCCCATTTGGCCCGGCACAGCTCCTGTTTTAGTCATTTCCAATTTGACACAAGTGTCAAAGCTATCCATTATCGTTCTCTTTCTTCATTCATCGCGTTCATCATTCCAACCATTTCATTCTGGATCACACTCCACGTATAGTTATTAAAGTGGTTTCGGTTTAGACAGTGAGTATGTCCCTAACCGATTCCGGTCTCGTTAATAACCCTCGTAATTACTTTACAGATTGGTCGATTAATAAATTTCAAAATCCAAATCAATTTCAATTTTAAATTAAGATTCGTAAATAATTATTTCATTTGTCTTTCTAAACCAATTTCCAAAGTTTACGTTTCATAACTTCCGAATTTCCAATTCAAAATTCTATAATTCAATTTCAAAATTTGATTTAAACAATTCAAATATACATTTAAATTCGTATATAACTTTTCATTCCATAATCATTTAAACTTAATTTAACGTTCAAATCAATTTAAACTCATTTATCGATTTCATTCGATATTCATTAAATTAATTTATCATTTAAAATAACTTCAATTAAATTTCTAATTCATGAAATCAACTTCTTAAGTTTAACTTATTATCTCAAGCTTACAAATTTAATTTAAATTAAATTTGTCAAATCCAATTCTTTAAATTACAAGTCTTTCATTTGTTTCGATAAAACACATTTTATTTCTTGTTAAAGAAATTCAATTTCAATTATTTATTACCTTGGTTACAATTTCAAACTCAGTTAATAAAGGAATTTAGTTTCACTTATTCAAGAAATTCAATTTCACTTAATAAAGAAAATTCAATTTAATATAATCATTAAATAATTCAATCTCATTAAATTATCAAATAATTTAAAATCTTAATTATTACTAATTCCAAACTTAATTATTAATAATAATTAATAATTTCAAAACTTAATTATTAATAATTTCAAAACTTGATTATTAATAATTTTACAACTTATTTATTAATAATTTCAAAACTTAATTATTAACAATTTCAAAAATTAATTATTAATAATTCCAAATTTAATTATTGAATAATTAAATTTTAAATAATGTTCTTTCATCAATTACTACGTTAATATTTGTTTCAAATTTCAAACATCCACATTTTCCATTCACTTAAATTTAAATTCCAATTTATTTCAAAATCTTATTGTTATTTAAAATAAAATCTCCATTTTATTTAAATCAAATTATTGACCAATCGGGTTAAATTTAATTTTCTATCCTAAGTCAAGTTATTTGGGTATTTATCATTTCAACCCGATTCCATTTCAATTCAAAAATCAAAACATAGCAAAGGGAACTTTCAGTGTGATAACTGGGATGGTGTCAAAGTAAATAAACAAGCAATAGCATCCATACATAAAATTCAACAATTTATTTAAATAATCCCAAAATATTCGTATTAATTTACATTTTTTATTTATGCAAATTAATATAATTATTTCTAGAATCTATACTATCATTTCGTGTAGATTATAGATTATTACACTATTTTTTCATACGATTTTTCACTTGTCATTCAAGTTCAATTTTATACTATAACAATTAATCCAATATACATTCAATGGTTTATAGTGTAATTAACCAAATTCTACATGTCGGTCAATTTAACAATTAAAAGGGGGTCATATTTAACTAATCCAAATTTAACATATAAATTCATTTTAAATTATTAACTACCCTATATCAAATTCAATTATCACTTTAACAATAACAATTAACATCCAATTTCAACATCACATAACAATCATTCATCAACCAAACTTGTATAAGAATATAAGTCGTGAAAATTTATTTCACCTTTCGTGGATAAAGAAATTGATGCGAACAAAAAGAAGAACGAATGAAGTCGGTACAATACGAACAATGCAAATATAGACAAAAGAGAGACGATTTTAGTCAATGAACGTTTATACATAATTTATAAAATTATATATATGCGCTTACCGATGATGAAGGAAAAAGAACGAAAGCTGAAAATCGATGCTGCTGCAAAAGGACTCAACCGTTTGCTTCTGCACACAACAAGAAAAGAAAAGTGGTTACTATTTTCAGCAACCAAAATATATGCTGCGAATATATTCATTAGCAACACTATGAACACAGTGTCACTTTCCATTCACAAGCAATACTGTCCACTCCACTTTGTACTTTTATAAACAAAAATTTGCTCCTTATTTACTTTTTTTCTTTCTTTGTTTTTTTTTCTTTACAACCGAAAGTTGTAAACAACCACTCACGCATTCTTTCCCCTCTCCCTTCTACCTACTGCAACCTTGCCCACGCACACATTTTTTTTCTTTTATTACTACTTGCATACAGCTATGCCCGTACACACCCCCAACGTACACGCACACGACACGCATGCATCTCACCCGGCACGCACACACACGCGTACACAGTTCATCACCCTCCCCTCCTGCATGCTACAACAACATGCACAACACTCACAACTCACGCACACACACTTCACAAACACTCACGCATGCAACCGAAAACATGCACGCACACATCATCTACATGCACACGCTTACACGCAGTGGCCCAAGCAAGGTTAGTGCCGGAGGTGATTACTACTGGTGAGGGATTTCTTTTTTTTTATTTCGGGTCCAGTGAAAGCTCAGCAATGGAGTATTACGGTGGTCGAGGTCGGATCTAGGCGATGGTGGTAGCGGATGTCAGTAGTGTGGTGTTGTGCGCATGGGGTCTGGAGGGAGAAGTGCAAGGGGCCCGGTGCTCTTCAAATGGCGGAGGCAAATGGATGATCGGCCGATAGTAGTGGAGAGGGAAAGCGTGCATGCTAGCTGCCGTGGGGGTGTGCGTGCGTTATTGTTCGACAAAGCTTCTTTTTTTTTAGTAAGAAAAGAATGAGGAGAAGAATTGAAGAGGTGCATTACCTGAAGCTACGAATTGAGATGAGGAGGAACAGTGAATTGAACGAAATTGTAAGAGGCGTTTCCTTTAACCTTTTAAATTTTCGTATGCATAAATTTTATTTCTCAAATAACGAACCGTTACAACACTTCCCAAAGTTAAGCCCCAGCTTCCAACTACCACCTTAAATGCATCAGCTTAGATTTATTTTGGTTTTTTTTATTCAAGTGGATATGGGTTAAAATTTGTTCAACCGGTCCGTCCGGAACGGTTAAATCAACGCGACTATTTTTACGTCGGACTCCGGTTTCCACGAATGAATATACCGTTTTGATCAGTGCGACGATGCACTTCCAATGGTACATAGATAATTGCGATACGACAATTTCATAAAAACTTGAATTTACGCCGCTTAAATTATTCGATTTACAAAACAATTTAAATGGAACAGGCGATGATAGTTTTAGATGAAGCGAATTACGACGTCTTAATTTGAATAATTTTTACGACATTACTGTGTAAAAATATTTGGATTTGAAAGATAAATTTTACGCAGCTTTATATGATCTGATATACAGTAAAACGCGAACGAAATTTACTGTAATATTTTGCGATGAAATTTTTTCTACATTCATATCTAATAGGACGCATCTTATAAATAAAGTTTGGACGTTAATTGAGATCGCTTATAAATTTCAAAGTTTATATTAAAACCATGGATTAAAAGTTTTAAATTTGGTCGAAAATTCAGGGTCGTTGCAATCTCCCCCACTCAAAACTTTTCATCCTTGAAAAGGAACGACACGAGTGAAGTAGGAATGAAGTAAGCAGAAAAGTCAAGATAGATTTTTAAGAAATTTGAATTATACCTAAAATTAGTAATTCGCGGTTTGAATCCCGAATGCTATCCTCGGTTTCCCATGTGCAATCTCGCTCATCTGCACTCCACTGGACTTTGACGATATTTACCGACTTCCTTCTAAGTTGCTTTGTCTCACGATCGACTATTCGAAGCGGCTTTCTCTCGATATTCAAATCAGGCTCAATAACTATCTCTTCCAACTGAGCAGTGGGAATGGTCCTAGATGGATCGTGACAACTTTGCGAATATGTGAGACGTGGAACACGTTGTACACACCGGCGAACTTCTCTGGTAATGCAACTCTATATGCCAATGTACCGACTCTTTACGTAATCTCAAACGGACCAACAAATCTGGAAGCTAGCTTCCCTTTCCTTCCAAATCGAACAATATTCTTCAAAGGCGACACTTTCAGAAATATTTTGTCTCCTACACTGAATTCGAGATCTCTCCACCTTCTGTCAGCGTAGCTCTTCTGTCTATCCTGCTCCGTCTTTATCTTCTTTCTGATTTCTTTAACCTTTTCAGAAGCTTCCATAATTATTTCTGGGCCAAGCACTAGTCGATCACCCGACTCGATCCAACAAGCTGGAGATTTGCACAGCCGTCCATATAAGGCTTCAAATGGTGCCATACCAATGCTTGCCTGATTTATTAAAGATGATTAATTCAAATTCAAATATACTTATTCAAATTTGAAATCAAATTCTTTGCCTGATAACTATTATTATAAGTGAATTCCACCAAATGAATATGTTCTTTCCAGGGTCCACCAAAGTCTATAATACAAGCTCGGAGAAGGTCTTCCAAAATCTGATTTACCCTCTCAGTTTGGCCATCTGTCTGAGGATGATAAGCTGTGCTCAGTTCAGTTTGATGCCCAAAGTATCCTGAATTGCTTTCCAGAATTTACTAGTGAAAATAAGATCTCCGTCGCAGACAATACTAGATGGTACACCATGAAGTTTAACAACTTCTCTCATGTATATCTCGGCCAAACTCGAACCAGTACTAGTGGACTTGACTGGAATAAAGTAAGCGGATTTCATCAGTCTATCGACAATCACCCAAATGCTTTCGTTACCCATTCTAGTCCTTGGCAGCCCATCAATAAAGTCCATAGATATCTGCTCCCACTTCCAAACTGGAATCTCTAGTAGTTGAAGCAAACCTGCTGTCTTTCTATGGTCAGCTTTAACTTGTTGACAAGTTGTGCATCTGCTAGCATAGGTAGAAATATCGCGCTTCATCCCACTCCACCAATATAGCTTCTTCATATTTTGATACATTTTAGTGACACCGGGATGAAACGAAAGCGAAGATTGATGGTTTTCTCTCAGCACTTCCTGTCTTAGACAATCAACATTAGGAACACAAATTCGATTGTCAATCCTCAAGACTCCATTACTTCAACTTGTGCACCGAATTTATTATCAATATTTCCAATTCTACCGAGAACTATTTCTTTGATGCGATAAAGCAAAGTGTCCTCGTATTGCTTGGCTATAATACGATCCATAAGAGCTGGGGAGACGACGAGCAGGAATAACATTCCTTCAACTAGACTATAACATGCCATTGCTTGGTTTCTGCTCAAAGCATCAGCTACGGCATTTTATTTTCCTGGAGTGTAGTTAATATCAAGATCATATGAAGCTAGAAATTCGAGCCATCGGACTTGTCTCTGATTCAAATCCTTTTGCGAGAAAATATATCTCAATGACTTGTGATCAGTGAATAACTCGAATTTGGTTCCCAATAGATAGTGCCTCCATAGCTTAAGAGCAACTACAACCGCAAGAAGCTCTAAATCGTGAGTTGCGTAATTTTCTTCATGGGTCTTTAATCGACGATCCGCATAGGCAATAAACTTTCCTTTCTGCATTAAAACTGCTCCTAATCCATCATGGCAGTCATCAGTATAGACCGTCTATCCTTCGCTACCGTCAATAATTGTAAGAAATGGGGTGGATGTCAACCTTCGCTTCATCTCATTGAAAGCTGCTTTGCACTTTTCACTCCAAATAAATTTCACATTCTTTCTGGTTAGTGCGGTAAGTGGGGCAGCAATATGAGCAAAGTTTTCTATAAATTAGCGATAATAGCCGGCCAAGCCCAAGAAACTACGGATATCTATGGGAGTTTTGGGAGTCTCCCAATCCTGCAAATTCCAAGGATTTGAACTTAGATAGAGATAAGTTTTTTAGATAGAATTAACAAGTAAGGGTAGAACTTACATTGATTACGGCGATCTTAGTTGGATCGACCGAAATCCCATTCTCCGAGACAACATGGCCAAGAAAACGAACTTCTTCTCTCCAAAAGTGGCATTTCGAAAACTTAGCTTTAAGCTGGTGTCTGCAAAGAGTTTCAAGAACAAAAGCCAAGTGTGACCTATGCCATTTCTCATTTTTAGAGAAGACAAAAATATCATCAATGAAAACAAGAACGAACCTTTTAAGAACATCCTGGAAAACTCTATTCATCAGGTCGACGAAATAAGCAGGAGCATTAGTGAGGCCGAACGACATAACTAGACATTCATAGAAACCATTTTCAGTGCGGAATGCTGTTTTAGGAATACTATCCTCAGTGATTCTGAGTTGGTGAAAGCCGGTAGCCAAATCAAGTTGGGAGAAAACTTTAGCTCCATGAAGCTGGTCGAATAGATCATTGATGCGGGGCATCAGATACCTGTTCTTGTGTGTGAGCTTATTTAGCTCTTTATAATCCACACACATTCTGAGAGAGCCATCATATTTTGTGACAAATACAACTGCAGCACCCCATTCTGAACGACTTCGCCGAATCAAGCCTTTAGCAAATAAATCTTCAATTTGAACATTCAATTCTGCCTTTTCATTAGGAGCCATTCTCCTAGGAGGGAGAACTACTGCTCGTGCACCAGGGATAAGATCAATGCGGAATTCGATTTCCCATGGAGGTGGTAGAGAATTGACTTCTCCAAACACATTAGAAAAGTGCTGAACAACTGGAGTAGAGCTTAGTTCACTTGGACGAGAGTCAAGAGAGAATATAAAACTCCCAGCACATTCTTGAGGCGATTTTCCTTTAATAACTAAAGGTATACACTTGTCGTCAATAAGAGAGATGGTTCGAGCTTTGCATGAAATAACAGCTTCGAACTTCCGTAGCCAATCAATGCCTAATAGGATATCGAATGCCTCGAATCCAAGTACAAAGAGATCCCAAGTAAAAAGATGCACGCCATACATAAGTGTGACATATTTGCAAACCCTTTTGAGGTTAGCGGGCCCTCCAATAGGGTTAGATACACATAAGAATGTAGATGCAAGAATAGGTTCCAATCCAAGTTTGTTACATAAATCAATAGATATGAAACTATGTGTTGCTCCGGTGTCAAATAGAACTCTAACATGTGAAGAATGCAACATAAAAGTACTCTGTAAAGTACCTTGATTATCTGGAACTTCCGAGGAAGGTATGGAGATAGCAAAAACTCCAGATGGGGTACCTCTCTTCTGTGTTGGGAAATCTTTCTTAAAGTGTCCTGGCTGTAAGCAAATGTGACAAACATCTCTCTTGGTCATCTGAGCCGGTGGCGGAATAGCAGCACCCTTTGGGGATGGGCAACTACTGGCATACTGACCTTTCTGGTTGCAGTTAAAGTAGGTGATAGAGGAGATGTCTATGGGCTTCTTCTAAGAATAGCCAAGCCCAGATTTCTTCTGCCAGTTCTTCTTCTATTGCTTAAAATTTGGCTTCCTCTTCCCAGTCTGACTAGAGGATGGCTGAGTAACTGGGGCCTTAGTGACTGATGTTCCCTTCGGTTTTCCCTCATATCTAAGAGCAAAATCCATCAACTCAGTGAATGTTTCATGGACATGAGCTATGAGAAGTTCGTAATACTCTGGACGTGCTCCATGGATGAATTTCTCATTCTTCAGCAGAGGTGTGTCAATCAAGCTAGGTCCGAACTTATAGAGTTCGTTAAACTTCCTTTCATACTCAGAGAAAGTCATATTGCCCTGTTTGAGGTCCATAAATGATCGATAAAGCTGGGCCTTTCCGGCTGTTGGCATCCACTGAGCCGTAAAGGAATCCCTATTTACAAGTGATAATAAGATGAGTCAAATTTTGACGGGATAAAAGGAATTTTATTTGGATGAAATTTAGATTGATTTCTACCTAAACTGGGCCCAAGTGATGGTTTCCTCATCAGTATGAGAAGTGACTAACTCCCACCAATCCTGTGCAGCATCCTCAAGCTTCCAAGCGGCCAACTTACGTTTCTAAGCGTCTATGATTTCCAAGCTAGTAAAGATCCTCTCCAAACTATTTAGCCATTGTTGTGATTCGATGATACTCTCGGAGCTAGTGAATTTGACTCCGCCAAGCTGAGTGTATTACTTGCTAAGAGTGGAGAATTTGACTGCGGGAGCTGGGGCACGTGGTTCAGGAGCGTTTCCCCTACCCATGCCTCTAGCATTTCTTCTGGTAGCCATCCTGGAATACCAAAAGTGATTTAGAGTCAAAGATAGAGATTTATAGAATCTTAAAGAAATTCAAATCGAATGAATTCAATAAGAAGGATGAAATCAAAGGATATGGATTCTGAAATGATTCTCCTCATTCTAGGGTATGGTTACCCTATCTCTAATGAGCTTTAAACTCCACAGGCTAAGGTTTTCGAGAACCAAAGCTCTGATACCAACTGTAACAACCCGTATAATTGTACCATTTAAATTGACGATATTCCATACCTGTCAACTTAAATAATACAAAACACGAATTATTAATGGAGTATATATATATATATATATATATATATATATAAATAAATGAGAATCATCACAGAATCCCAGAAATATAACATCACAGAATAGTGCAATGGAAATACAACATAGTCTTAAGAATAGTTCATGAAGCTACCCATAAATACAACAATGTCTCAAATAAAAAGAAATAGAACAACATAGAAGTCCAATAGTCCAAATAGAAAGAGCAATACTGATAAGATAAGATAATGATAGTCTTCGGTCTTTAGCTCCAAGTAGAACAGCAATAACAATCCTCAGTCTGATCCGAGCATAAGCATAAACAAACACTCGAATTAGGACATATATTCTTATACAGATAATATGCTTCAAATTCAAAATAACAATAACTCAAAGATGAATGGAATAACATCTTTCAGGATCCGTTAAACTATTTATACATAGTAGTGTACGATAAATAGATAATGTCTAACAGTAAAGTAAAATATCAAAATAGTGTTAAGGCATTACCATTGTTCCCCTTAACACATTTCATATAGCATTATAGACTATACATCACTGTAAACTCCACCGTAAACTAGTGGGATATCAGGAAGTACTCCATAGGTATAATACAAAACAAATTCGTAGTGGTTGCGTATATGGGAATACAAGTATGACAAGGCACATGAGGCAATACCCAAGGTAGTGAAACTACCGTTTGCCTGATCCGGACGGGTGAGAACGCATTTCCGCAACGGTAAGAAAGACCGCGAAACAAAACTCCAAATTCAAGGATGTGCACCAATCAATAATAAGTGATGAGTAGTTTGCGAAGAAGTGTGTTCGCTCGAGGTAGCTAACCCCATTTGGCCCGGCACGTCTCCTGTTTTAGTCATTTCCAATTTGACACAAGTGTCAAGGCTATCCATTATCATTCTCGTTCTTCAGTCATCGCGTTCGTCATTCGAACCACTCCATTCTGGATCACACTCCGCGTATAGTTATTAAAGTATTTTCGGTTTAGACAGTGAGTATGTCCCTAACCGATTCCGGTCTCTTTAATAACCTTCGTAATTACTTTACCGATTGTTCGATTAATAAATTTCAAAATCTGAATCAATTTCAATTTTAAATTAAGATTCGCAAATCATTATTTCGTTTGTCTTTCTAAACCAATTTCCAATGTTTACATTTCATAACTTCCCAATTTCCAATTCAAAATTCTATAATTCAATTTCAAAATTTGATTTAAACAATTCAAATATACATTTGAATTCGTATATAAATTTTCATTCCGTAATCATTTAAACTTAAATTAACGTTAAAATCGATTTAAACTCATTTATCGATTTCATTCGATATTCATTAAATTAATTTATCATTTAAAACAATTTCAATTAAATTTCTATTCATGAAATCAACTTCCTAAGTTCAACTTATTATCTCAAGCTTACAAATTTGATTTAAATTAAATTTGTCAAATCCAATTCTTTAAATTACAAGTCTTTCATTTGTTTCGATAAAACACATTTTTATTTCTGGTTAAAGAAATTCAATCTCATTTATTTATTACCTCAGTTACAATTTCAAACTCAGTTAATAAAGGAATTTAGTTTCACTTATTCAAGAAATTCAATTTCACTTAATAAAGAAAATTCAATTTAATTTAATCATTAAATAATTCAATCTCATTAAATTATCAAATAATTTCAAATCTTAATTATTACTAATTCCAAACTTAATTATTAATAATAATTAATAATTTCAAAACTTAATTATTAATAATTTCAAAACTTGATTATTAATAATTTTACAACTTATTTATTTATAGTTTCAAAACTTAATTATTAACAATTTCAAAACTTAATCATTAATAATTCCAAATTTAATTATTGAATAATTAAATTTTAAACAATGTTCTTTCGTCAATTACTGCATTAATATTTGTTTCAAATTTCAAATATCCACATTTTCCTTTCACTTAAATTTAAATTCCAATTTATTTCAAAATCTTATTATTATTCAAAATAAAATCTCCATTTTATATAAATCAAATTATTGACCAATCTGGTTAAATTTAATTTTCTATCCTAAGTCAAGTTATTTGGGTATTTAACATTTCAACCCGATTCCATTTCAATTCAAAAATCAAAACATAGCAAAGGGAACTTGCAGTGTGATAACTGGGATGGTGTCAAAGTAAATAAACAAGTAACAGCATCCATACATAAAATTCAACAATTTATTTAAATAATCCCGAAATAATCGTATTAATTTACATTTGTTATTTATGCAAATTAATATAATTATTTCTAAAATCTACACTACCATTTCGTGCAGATTAAAGATTATTAAACTAATTATTCAAACGGTTTTTCACTTGTCATTCAATTTCAATTTTATAGTATAACAATTAATCCAATATACATTCAATGGTTCAAAGTGTAATTAATCAAATTCTACGTGTCGGTCAATTTAACAATTAAAAGGGGGTCATATTTAACTAATCCAAATTTAACATATAAATTCATTTTAAATTATTAACTACCCTATATCAAATTCAATTATCACTTTAACAATAACAATTAACATCCAATTTCAATATCACATAACAATCATTCATCAACCAAACTTGTATAAAAATATAAGTCGTGAAAATTTATTTCACCTTTCATGGATAAAGAAATTGATGGCGAATAAAAAGAAGCACGAATGAAGTCGGTACAATACGAACAAGGGACACTGCAAATATCGACAAAAGAGAGACGATATTAATCAATGAACGTTTATATATAATTTATAAAATTATATAGATGTGCTTACCGATGACGAAGGAAAAAGAACGAAAGCTGAAAATCGATGCTGCTGCAAAAGGACTCAACCGGTTGCTTCTGCACACAACAAGAAAAGAAAAGTGGTTACTATTTTCAGCAACCAAAATATATGCTGCGAATATATTCACTGGCAACACTATGAACACAGTGTCACTTTCCATTCACAAGCAATACTATTCACTCCACTTTGTACTTTTATAAACAAAAGTCTGTTCCTTCTTCACTTTTTTTCTTTCTTTGTTTTTTTTTCTTTACAGCCGAAAGTTGTAAACAATCACTCACTCATTCTTTCCCCTCTCCCTTCTACATACTGCTACCTTGCCCACGCACACATTTTTTTCTTTTATTACTACTTGTATATAGCTACGCAAGTACACACCCCCAACATACACGCACACGACACGCACGCATCTCACCCGGCGCACACACACACACAAATACACAGTTCATCACCCTCCCCTCCTACATGCTACAACAACACGCACAACACTCACAACTCACGCACACACACTTCACAAACACTCACGCATGCAATCGAAAACATGGACGCACACATCATCTGCATGCACACGCGTACACGCAGTGGCCCAAGCAAGGTCAGTGCCGGAGGTGATTACTGCTGGTGAGGGATTTCTTTTATTTTTTTATTTCGGGTCCAGTGAAAGCTCGACAATGGAGTATTACGGTGGTCGAGGTCGGATCTAGTGATGGTGGTAGCGGATGTCATAGTGTGGTGTTGTGCGCATGGGGTCTAGAGGGAGAAGTGCAAGGGGCTCGGTGCTCTTCAAATGGCGGAGGCAAATGGATGATCGGTCGATGGTAATGGAGTGGGGAATGGTGCGTGCTAGCTGCCGTGGGGGTGTGCGTGCGTTATTGTTCGGCCAAACTTATTTTTTTAGTAAGAAAAGAATGAGGAAGAAGAATTGAAGAGGTGCATTACCTGAAGCTACGAACTGAGGTGAGGAGGAATAGTGAATTGAACGAAATTGTAAGAGGCGTTTCCTTTAACCTTTAAATTTTCGTATAAATAAATTTCATTTCTCAAATAACAAAGCGTCACAACACTTCCCAAAGTTAACCCCCAGTTTCCAACTACCACCTTAAATGCATCAGCTGAGTTTTATTTTTGTTTTTTTATTCAAGTGGATATGGGGTTCAATTGATCCGTCCGGAACAGCTAAATTAACGCGACTATTTTTACGTCGGACTCTGGTTTGCACGAATGAATATACCGTTTTGATCAGTGCGGCGATGCGCTTCCAACGGTACACAAATAATTGTGATACGACAATTTTATAAAAACTCGAATTTATGCCGCTTAAATTGTTCGATTTACAAAACAATTTAAATGGAACAGGCGATGACAGTTTTAGACGAAACGAATCACGACGCCTTGATTAGAATAATTTTTACGACATTACTGTGTAAAAATATTTGGATTTGAAATGCAGTAAAACGCGAACGAAATTTACTGTAATATTTGGCGACGAAACTTTTTCTATATTCATATCTAATTGGACGCATCTTAGAAATAAAGTTTGGACATTAATTGAGATCATTTATAATTCTAAAATTTTATATTAAAACGATGGATTTAAAATTTTAAATTGGGTCGAAAATTAAGGGTCGTTGCACACCCTTTAGGGTTTGTCATTCCCTTCTGGAAAAGGGTGGTATCATGGTATGGAGCCCAGATACTTCACTCATGTGGTCACTGCAAATCTATTACTTTGTTATTGCTTTGTGGTTGTTGGATTAGAGGTGCCTCAGATAAAGGTCCCATAGGACCGGGGGATGACATGCTCGAGTAATAGTTACCTAGTTACATAGGTTACTCGGCCTTGTGTTGGCAGAGAGCTGGTTAAGCTCTCGGGACGTCCCGCCAGAGGCGTACCCATGGACAGTAGGAAGTTCCTTAGCCTGACCATTTGTTGGAAATCCAAACAAAACAATACGAGCCTTGTACGATTTTAGTTGTAGAACCTTGTATTTAACATGGCAGCTATAGTAGGCATAATATCATAGTACCTATACTGGCTAGGATTAATATTACACTTTCGAAAGGTTTTCCACTATGCACTAGTAATAATATCGAAGAATTTTTTCTCGTATTAAGCATATTTGACTATCATAAGGGGAAATCTCCCCCAAGTGTGCGATTGCATTTTGTGTGTGCCGGGAGGCCTTATGGTAGTTTAATTTTCTAAAAAGCACCGCGGATTTATTTTAAATTCTTCTGTCATTGTTTTTAAAAGACCAAATGTTTTTGTTTGCTCATACCAGTCCCACGACTGACCTGGAGTTTATTGTTCCCTTCCTAAACTCTAGGTGCCCATAATTTCCCCACACAGGCAGTCTAGAGTTGGGTTTTTCAGATAATCGAATAGTGGGTGTGGATTCGATAGCTTTCAGCCTTAGGATTTGGCAATCGCTTTGGAATAAAGTTACTTCACTTCATCTTGATTGGGAGTTCGAGCTACTTCTGGATTGGTGCCTTGGAGATGGAGATTACCGATACTGGAGTTCTTTCTTGAAGACCATATTGGAGATATTATTCCGCTGCTAGTGTTATCTTTTCTTTCCATTGCTATTGTCTTGTATCATACCTCTGATGTATAATATTCATTTGTATCATTCAGTTGTGTCTGATATTGTATCAATGTTGTATATGATATATGTTATTCATTTCTCTTCCGCTGTGTTGTACTTAATGTGTTATAAGCTCCGGCGAACCAGATTCGACGTTTGGATCTGCGGCATTTGAATACGAGTGTCGTATTCGGTGCTGATTTTCGAAGGTCGAGTCAGGGTTGTAAGAATTGGTATCAGAGATGATGGTTAAAACTTTAGCTGGGGAGTATAACACATTAAGTAATTCATTAGAGATAGGGTGAAGTATACCCTAGAATGAGTATATCCCTAAGATATCCGTTCGAATGCCTCAATAAATTATCTTACTATCCACTGATAGTGAGTATGAGTGCTAGAAGAGGATGAGATAAGGGACAGGGGAATACGACTACGAATGGTCAATCCCTACGATAGCGGAAACAATTTTCTCTATCAAATCTCCTTTGATTCGATTCCCAATTCTTTTGATGGCTTCGTGACAGCTCCAGGAAGAAGCTTCGGTGTGATGGCCGCCCTACGAATCATTAAAGAAAATCCTTACTTCGTATCTTCATCGGTTTCTTATCAGCTTTCCGTTTTAAACTCTAATGAATTTGAAAATTTAAAATTGATTTAAATTGGTTAACAAATATAAGGCTAAGTTTGAATTGTATTATAAAACGATATCAATTAAAACCAAATTTGAAATTCCATTATAATTTCTTGTGTAGTCTGAAGTCCGAAGAGGAAAAAGTTGGTATATGCTTTGGGGTGTTCCGACCTAAGTTGGAATCCATATCTAGTGTTTGAGAAATTGTAGAAGATTGAATCCATCTATCTATTCTCTGGGGACCGATATATTCTACGAATGATTAGTTATCCCTTCAAACTAATCAATGCCCTTGCATATTGTGGACCGGGGGACCCAAATATCTTGTGTAATATTGAATGAGTTGATTCTCATATTGTTGATATTCTGATTTGGTAAACCGAATGCAGAATAAATATTTTGATCTGATCTGATCAATCATTTCTTTATCTATTATCTATTCTTTCTTGTCTCCCTTGCAAATTTCGAGGACGAAATTTTCTTAAGGGAGGAATCTGTAAGGATCCTGATTTTTGAGTAAAATTTAAAATTAGTGATTGACATAAATTTGTGAATTTAAATAATAAATTAAATTAATTTTCCAAGATTAATTATTTGTTTATTTGGACATTGATTTTAAAATTTAACTGTGGATTTGAAATTCTATATTTAATACCTTGTATGTAACAAGTAACATCCTAAAATTTATCAATTTAAATTAATAATATATTTTAAACTTTTGACATTTAATTTGAAGATAAATTGAAAAATCTCTAACAAATAAAATAAGTGATAGTCATATTTAAATAAATTCCAATTTCTTTTGAGTTTAAAATCTTGAAATAATAAATATTTAAAAAAAAGTCATTTGAATTTAAAATTATATACATGTATGCATATTGCATATATAAGTAAGATTGAATACGTATTGAAGTTGAATTTAAATTGTGCAAGTGTATGTATGAACATATATATATATATATATATATATATATATATATATATATATGGAAATAAGTGGTTATAACTCAAATTGAATTGGAATTTGAATCTAAATTTAAAATAAATGTTTTAAAGAAGTATTTGGCTTTTAAAATCATTAAAGTGAAGTTTATATAATATAAAGATTGGTTAAAAACAATTATTCTTTTAACATTGTATATATACACATACAAATGAATAAAGAAGTACATTTAATTATAAGGTGAATATGACAAAAAAAATTATTTTAAAAAAAATAAAATAAAAAATTCTTTGTCTTGTAAAATTACAAATGATAAACATTCACATGGGAGATGGAGTAAAGAGATTAACAAACTTTAGATCTCATGATTATTTCTTACAAATGGCATTCAACATCATTGCTTAAATAAAATAAAAAAATTAAAAATTACAAAAAACTTTTCATCTCCCCATGTTCAATCATAAAACAACTCAGTAAATCTGAAAATACAGTAAAAAAAAAGTTTTGGGCATTTCAAATCTAAACACCAAAGAAACAAATAAATAGAAAAAAAAATCAGAAAAGGCTGATCATTATCTTCATTTCTCAAACCTGAAAACTAAAACCAGTTAAACAAATCTGAAACAAATAGGATCAAAACAGAAAAAAATCTGGAAATCTCAAGCAAGGCAGCTGATTCAACTCAGATCAAACAATTATGGATTCAATTCAAAAATCAAAGCAGAGATCCTTTTAGTTTTTAAGCATGCTAATTGAACTAAGTCAAACAACAACAAACCTGGAGATGAAGATCAAATTTAATATCAAGTTAAGGGTTAAGAAATTTATAAGATTCAACTCAAATATCAAGCAAAGAGCAGAATCAAATCCAGGTTTCAGCAAACAAACAAGATTTTCAGATCAAAGAAATAAAATGGGCTGCCTCTGTTCAACAAAACCAAAGTTCCTCTCAGCTCTGTCAAAACAAAGGTGAGCAACTATTAGACCCATACACATTTTGATCTTCATATAATCAGTATTGATGTTTGTTTGTGGAATATGTTTGCATGAGTGTGAATATGCCTCTATGTATATAAATTATGCCTCTATGTATATAAATTATGTTGTGCATGTATGAAACAGGGAAGTAAACCCCTGTTCTTTGTACAGGTTTTAAAATTAAAACTTCAAAATAAAAAAAAATAAAAAAATTATCTTCTTCTGATCTTTGTTAAGCCTTAGGATCTAAACGAAATATGATTGCATAATCAATATTTAAGTTTTAAAAATATTTTCAAGTATTAAAAATAAACGAGACTACTGGAAGTAAAAAAAATGGTAACTTAAATTTCTGTTTCAAAATTGGATTTATTAAAATTTGAGATTTGATTGCAAGATCGTGTTCATCTTTATAAGCCATGAATTTTAAGATTTAAATTAAGATTTTTAGTTGTATAAATCGTGGGAAATTGTGATATGATCAAAATATGTAAATTAGTCAAATTCAGGCAATCTCGTGATTTTGAAGCATCGGGTTTTGGGTAAATGGTTGTTAGTTGATCGATGATCGGTGGAAAAATATTTGGTGGATTTGTCGAGCACTGTGGTGGCGAAACGGAGGTGAACTAGGGTTTAGGCCCGAGTTTGAGTAGCGATGGTTCACGAAGTTATTGGAGCGTCGTCGTTGAATCGGCCATGATCGGTCATGTGGGAAAAGGCAAAGGTTGGTTAGACGAAGCTTGCGGCAATGGACCATGGTTTCCAGTAGCTTGGGGTGATCGAACGAGGGGAAGAAGAGGTGGTCTTAGTTCCAACGATGATCGGCGTTAGTCGATTATGGTTTGCAGCTTGATCAATAGATTTGGGGGGTCAAATCGACTTAGGGTTGCGTTGCCGATTTAAAGGTGGCCTGAGCGATGATCGGAGAGGAGGGGACGCCAGGTGCACGTGCACGGCGTTGGCTGTGCATCAGTTTGTTTCGAGAAGGGAAGATGAAGCTCTCTCGGGTGGGAACTCGGGAAATATGAGTGTGTAGCTCGAGTTGTTTTCGAAGTTTAGTGGGGTTTTTTTTTAACAATGCTGAATTAGGTAAGCGTGTTTTAGAGAAAGAAAAAAAAAGAAGGAGAAAGAAAGGACTTGGGTTTTTTTCTTTAAGTGGAATTAACCATATTTTTAAAGGATAAAGAAATTAATTTGAGCATTTTCAAGTTTTAAAGTTACTAAGTTTTCGAGAGAAACATCACTAAGTTTCAAAGTAAAGTATTAATAAGTTTAGAACAAATTTTCAAAGTAAAAAAATATATTACTTAATAAAAGTAATTAAGGATGAATAATTAATGGTTTTAAAAATTGATAAATCAAGTGTTTAAAGGATAATTAAACATAGAATAATTAATTGTGTAATTAACTTAAGGTTAATTAATTATTGTAATTAATTTAATAATAATTAATTGAGTATAAATTAATTTATAAATTAATTAAGGAAAATTAGTTTAAAGGATAATTAAATAATTAAAGTTTAATTACTTAATAATTAAAGGTTATTAATTAAAGTAATTAATAAGAGGATAATTTAATTTAATGTGATAATAAATGGGTAAGTTATTAATACAAGTAATTAAAGGTAGTTAATAACTTAAAGATAATTACTTAATTAAAAGTAATTTATTAATGATTAAAGATGGATTAATCAAGTGATTAACATGGATTTAAGATTAGGGATAGTCACTTGTCGTAATTAATTAAGGGTTAAATTAATTAATTAAAGATAATCAATTAAATGGTTAATTAAATAATTAAAGGGTAATTATTTAATAATTAAAGGTTGATACATTATAGTTAAGGGTTAATTAATATTATTATCAATGGTTAATTAATAAATGATTAAAGAATAATTAATCAAAATGATTTTTAATTCATTAATGTAAATTAACCAGGATTAGTAATCCATAAGTAGTTAATTTGATTTGAATTAATCAAGACAATTATCCAGTCTTCCTCATGTATGTTTGGATTCTATTGAGTCATTGAATTGTTTGATATCCCTGATTGTAATGCTCTGTTTTGATTTGAGCTGTGTTAGTGTAATTTGTTGTCTGTGATATATATATCTGCGATCTGTGAATGAAAGATAAGCATTATAGTTTATACCGCTTATCAAATATAAGCGTTATAGTTTATACCGTTTATCAAATATATTGCTGTATTCAAATCTGTGTTGATTGATGATGTGGTACTTTTATTGTGTAAAACTCATGGACCACACTTATACACACACAAATATGGATTGCACGTAGAAATGGGTTAAGTCACAGATTTCGAAATAGTTTTGAAGATTGAATTTCTGAATCCAAAATAGTTTGGAATTGAAAGCTTTTGAAAGTGAATTTCAAAAATAAAAGTTATTTTGAATAACTTGATTGAGTTTCGGAATTTAAATAATTTGATTTAAATATGAATTCGAAATTTGAAACTGAATTCTATGATTTGGAAACTATGGTTTAAAAAAGGGTTATTCAACTTACAAATGTGTTTGTATGGGTTTTTAAACCATTTTAAAAGTGTTGTTTTGGGAACTTGAGTTTAACCCAAAGATTTTAACTTGTATAAATGAAATCGGATTTTTCCGAAACAAAACTATTTGTTTTCAAATAATAAAAGCTTTCACATAAGAAATGAACTTCCAATTTGTGTTAAAGGGAATTCAAGTTTGAAAAGAATATGGTTTTCCAAGTTATGAATAAATATTTGGAAACGGGTTTGAAAGCTATAAGTTAAATCCTTAATTTAAAGATTTAATTGAGTTAATGCAATTGAAATGGAAATCGTTTTGAAAATCTATGAATAGATCTTTGTGAAACTGGGTGAAACTTTGTGAAATAAATCATTTTGTTTAAAGATTTAAAATGGTAATTTGTTTAAACCATTTGAAGAAAGGTTTTGGGTTTAAAAATGGTGAATTAACTGAAATCCCATATCCATATATTTTAAATATTGCGCTCATTATTCGATTTAGTCGGGAGAGGACCTTATGCCATATAACCCATTCTGAATAGTGATACAACGTTATGGATTGCATTTGAAGACCGGTGTTGAAGACCGGGTATTTGCGAGAACGATAGGATAACCTATCGATTGTCTCTGCACCGAGTAGCTACGGTATAGAGATTCCCTTCGTGATGGGAAGTCCGATCAGGATTGTGGATACCCGGATTGTAAGGGCTTCTTCGGAAGTGCCTTCGGTTCTGTTCGAACCCGTAATAGACTTGTATGGTTGTATGTATGACACTACACTTTGAGATATTAAACTGATCTCTATCAAATACATTTCTGCTTGGTGGCGAACAATTTATTCTCTTAGCTTAACACCCTTCTCTGAGACATACAAGCTCAGAGGTTATGTAGTTGATATTTATCAGTGATATACTCCCAATCTGGTAGTGTGGCATGCTGAGTGTTACTATGTATCATTTGTTGATCAAAGCATGGCTTTTGTATAAAGCGTAGCTTTGTGGACGAGACTGCATCAGGACCTCACACCCGGAAATGGTCGAAACAGGAAAGATGCGGCAAGGTTATGAGGGTCGCGTCCTTTAGGGTTTGTCATTCCCTTATGGAAAAGGGTGGTATCATGGTATGGAGCCCAGATACTTCACTCATGTGGTCACTGCAAATCTATTACTTTGTGATTGCTTTGTGGTTGTTGGATTAGAGGTACCTCGAATAAAGGTCCAAAAGGACCGGGGGATGGCATGCTCGAGTAGTAGTTACCTAGTTATAGAGGTAACCTGGCCTTGTGTTGGCAGAGAGCTGGTTAAGCTCTCGGGACGTCCCACCAAAGGCGTACCCATGGACAGTAGGAAGTTCCTTAGCCTGATCATTTGTTGAAAATCCAAACAAAACAATAAGAGCCTTGTACGGTTTTAGTTGTAGAACCTGCCATTTAACATGGCAGCTATAGTAGGCATAATATCATGGTACCTATGCTGGCTAGGATTAATATTATACTTTCAAAGATTTTCCACTATGAACTAGTAATAATATCAAAGAATTTTTTCTCGTATTAAGCATATTTGACTATCATAAGGGGAAATCTCCTCCAAGTGTGCGATTGTATTGTGTGTGTACCGGGAGGCCTTATGGTAGTTTCATTTTCTAAAAAGCATTGCGGATTTATTTTAAATTCTTCTGTCATTTGTTTTAAAAGACCAAATGTTTTTGTTTTCTCATACTAGTCCCACGACTGAGCTGGAGTTTATTGTTCCCTTCCTAAACTCTAGGTGCCCATAATTTCCCCACACGGGCAGTCCAGAGTTGGGGTTTTTCAGATAATCAAATAGTAGGTGTAGATTCGATAGCTTTCAGCCTTAGGATTTGGCAATCGCTTTGGGATCGATTTACTTCACTTCATCTTGATTGGGAGTTCGAGCTACTTCTGGATTGGTGCCTTGGAGATAGAGATTACCGGTACTGGAGTTCTTTCTTGAAGACCATATTGGAGATATTGTTCCGCTGCTAGTGTTATCTTATCTTTCCGTTGCTATTGTCTTGTATCATATCTCTGATGTATATTGATATTCATTTGTATCATTCAGTTGTATCTGATATTGTATCAAAGTTGTATATGATATATGTTATTCATTTCTCTTCCGCTGTGTTGTACTTAATGTGTTATAAGCTCCGGCGAACCAGATTCGACGTTTGGATCTGCAGCATTTGAATACAAGTGTCGTATTCGGTGCTGATTTTCGAAGGTCGAGTCAGGGTTGTTAGACTAAACATATATCATAAGTAATTTATAAGGTTTTGATACTAGTTTAATTGCTTTCAATTCACATTTGTACTAAACAAATTAATATTCATTCCAAATTGATTAAAAATCAATTTATTCATTTTCCATTCATTCGTAGAATTTAATTTATTTTCTTTTACGTCAAACGACCAATTTTTCTACGCAAATTCAGCGAATTCGCTTAATAAAATATCCACTTTAGTTTATAACTATTTTAAATTGATTCCAACTCAATTTACATTTAATTCTATTCCATCTTCAATTTATTCTCAATCAATTTATTTACATTCCATTCATATCCACATTCATTGCTTTCAAATCCATTTTATTTGGCTCAGAAACATTCAATGCTATTTTATTTAATGGTCATTTACAAATTTATTTGCGTCAAGATTTTGTTCAAAATATTTACTTAAGTTAATTTATTTACGTTAAATTATTCCAACTCCATAACTTAAGTTTATTTTTCTGGTAAACAATTTCCAAATCAAGCTACTGATTTGGATTTTATCCAATCAAATTTCATTCCATTTACTAATTAATTTAATTAGTTCATTCATCCAATCCACTTCAATATTCATTCCGAACTCGATTCATAAAAAATTATCCAAGTCCATATTTAATTCATTCATATTCAAATTAGATTTATTTGCAACTCAACTCGTTTCTATTTCCAATCAATTCCATTTTATTTGACAAGTTTTCCAATTGTATTTAATTCACTTACAATCTTAGTTGAATTTTATTTATGACTCAAGTGTCAATTCTAAATTCCATTTTTAACTTACAATCCAAATTTATTCAACCCGGTCAAATCCATTTTATATCCAATTAACTAATTAATTATCTAATTTTTTCTTTTCCACTTTATAATTCAATATCTAAATTTTATTTCAAAAATCTCTTTAACCATTTTACTTGAGTTCAAATTTATTTTATAATTCAAATTTGTGTTTGTATTTCGTTTCCAAATTATCGAGCTCTTTTTATTTTGGCCTATCTATTCCAATTTTCAATTTTATAAGTCATACAACCTGTTTTTCCCATTTCCATCAATTTTATACTCGAATATATTCACACTTCATTTTTAACTAAAAATCTACATCACTTTCTAGCCTAAGTATTTTTATATTCTATCCATTTCAATCTCTATAAGCTATATAGTTTTTTTATCCACCATTCCATAATATTTTCTTTAAAATTTATTCCATTCAAAAATTTGTAGCTTATAGTTATTCCGTCAATTTACAATTCACATTTTGTAACGACCTGCCTTTTTGGAGGTTTTAAGCAGACACATGTCAGACTCAAACAATTCAAAAGAGCAAACAATTATTGGAGTGAATAGGAAAAACAAACAAAGAAGAAAAACAAAACAGAAACTCGCAGCGGAATGACAAAATATAATAATCGAATAATAGTTCATGAAGCTGTTTTAATTATTCTTTACAGCACAAACATCAGGATTACACATTTCAAAGATAGATAAATAACAATGCAAGGGAATAGAAATAAGGTCATCGTCCTCGTCTTCGTCCTCGTCTTTCTAGATAAATAACAAACATCTTCGTCTTCGTCCTTCAGAAATAAGGTCTTCAAATCCTGAAATGCTCAGGCTAATCCAAGCAAATAGAAAGGAAAAAACATTCGAGTCGGAACCAAAAGATCTTATGTAAGTTAAGTCAACGAAAATAAATATGGGTGGAACGACGTCAGAGATGTTTATGGGGTTTGACATCTTCTATCCAGTATCAATCGTGAGTGCGGCAACTTAAGAGATGTTCGGGATTCAAATCTCCTAAGGATCCGTTAAACTATCTGTAACGACCCGTAAATTGAACTAGTTTTAATAATGATATTAATTGAAATTTTGTGGAATTGTAAATGATAAAATTTGAAATATAAATTTGAAATTTGAAATGCGTCTAGTTAAACATAGCAACTGGTAAATTTTTGTCCGAAAATATGAAAGTTTATTTCGCGCGTAAATTTACTTCAATTTAATCAGTTAAAAAGCGATGAAAATAAAACGTTTTCAAAACCAAACTATTTTTAAATAGAAAAATTCTAAAACATCTTTTGAGCAAGTTGTCAGTTTGTCGTTTTTTCAAATTCGGACATCTTTGGCTCCGTCGATCTTATTTTTTTGTGATTTTCATGCATTTTCCGCTATTAGAAATTTCGAATTTTATAATTCAAATCATACCACCGATATCCGTATACCGTTTTGATCGTCCTGTCATGTTGATCTCTACGGTACATTCGATTGTCAATTTCGAAGTCCGATGTGCGGCACAGTCTGTAAAATGATTTTCCGTATCGGTACCCGTCTTAAAACTTTTTGTTTGTCTTCTGCCCTTTCATTGTATGCCGTGTAAACCTAGGAGCCGTTTGCATTTATAATTTTTGAAATTCGATTCCACCTTTCGTTTTTTTCTCGGTTTCAATGTGCATATGGGGCGGGTCCTTTCAATTTCCTTTGTTCGGGCTCTGTCACGTTGCTTTTGAAAAGAAACACTGTTGCTTATAATTTCATACCTGATGACATTCTCATGTTTGCTCACCTCCCTTTACTCTTGGTTCTCTTTGTCTCTTGAAGAAACAAATGGCTATTGCATTTTACTCAAAGCCTTCCTCCTCCGCTCGTACTC
Organism: Allium cepa; assembly: GCA_030765085.1. Classification (NCBI taxonomy): domain Eukaryota; kingdom Viridiplantae; phylum Streptophyta; class Magnoliopsida; order Asparagales; family Amaryllidaceae; genus Allium; species Allium cepa. The sequence continues at coordinate 290,076,189 of CM060941.1, read as the reverse complement.
GTGGCCTATCCATGCTCAGCCTCACCCTCTCGCCGGCCGCTCCACCTCTGGCCGCAGTTCCCTCACATGCGCAGCACTATTCCAACCGAGACCATCATGCATCACCTAGCTTTGTCCACAACTGCAGCTCCACAGCGTCGGCCTCACCGCCCATGTCAACCGCCGATCACTTCCTCTCTACTCCGCCTGCCTCTCTCCGATCCGAGCGCGCCGCCGCGTTGCCACCTTCCACTTCATTGATTCTCACCACCGTCCAGATCCGAACCACTGCTTCTTCCCTCCGCGTGGCTAAAGTTCCGTGCTCACTCAACAAGGTCGGCCGCTCCAACCCTGGCCACCCGTCGCCTCTCCTCTTTCTTCCATCAGCCGTATGTAAGGTGCATTTTAAAAATTTTATGCTGTTTTTATTTGTATAAGATGTGCGTATGGGTTGTATATCTGATACTATTTGTATTAGCTGTTTTTTTGCAGAGTAAAATATTTTATAAATATAGTTATATTTGTATTTAGTGTTGGGTTTATATAAAAGTGTATATGTTACAGAAATGCACTATAGCTTATATATATGCATATTTGTTTAAGGTATTAATATACGTATTATATTATTGTAAAGTTTTGATAGTTGGATATTTTTTTTTACGTTAGATGGGAAGTCGAGGTTCAATCGAGTTGTGTGTACATTTATAGAGTCTGTTATAAAGTTGAACAAGTTATATAGGTGATGTATATACTGCTGTATACAATGTTTCGCATGATTCTATATATGATTCTATTTATATATATTAAAATGTTATATATTTACATTAGAATATTGTAAAGTTAGTCTGCAAATGATTTTTGTTGGCCGTATATACTTGTGGCATATATATATATATATATATATATATATATATATATATATAAATAACAGTTTATATCCATAGTTTGGAATGTATATAAACGTTCTGTTTGGACTGTTTTATAACAAATGTTGTTAAGAATATATATTAGCCAGTTTTGTTTTAGTAAAAAGGTATCATTATATATACAGATTTTAAGTTTGAGTATAATGGTTTGCAAAGTAAGTTATATGCATTAGTCCATATAAGTTATAAATCTATCAGTTTATGTATCTATATTGTTTTAATCGAAACACATACATGTTACAGTCTATTATATTTTATAAGTAAACGATGTTCTGTTGTGTATAAGCATATACAATGTGTGTATAGAGTGTTAGCATACATATTATTATATGTGTTAATTCTGTTTTATGGAAAAAAAGGAATTTTGTGTGTTAGAATTTGTAGTAAAAATTGTGTATATAACTTTATCATATGGAGTCTGCGTATGATATTAAAATAATTTTTCTTTGCCTATATATGTTGTTGCGCAGTACATATAGTTTGCATTTTTTTTATTGTTATTATAGTAATCTGTTGTCTGTTATAAGGATTTTTGGTTTAAAAAGGAATATCATATGTTGTTTTATAGTTATGGTTTATAATATAAATCAGTTTCAGTTAAGTATATATATTAGTATATATGGGTTTTAAAGCTCTGTAGCAGTTTCCTTTATAATTAATACATGCATATATATATATATATATATATATATATATATATATATATATATATATATATAATTTAATTTGCGTTGAATTTAGAATATGATTTTGATAGTCGTATAAATAGCTATATACATAGTTATATGCATATACGGATATTAGTTCACTTATATCCATTTATTTTCATCGACCCAATTTTTGATTTGATTTCGTCTATTCCTTGCTATCGGCTTTGATCATCGAATTCGTGCTTGGATTCGTAACTCAAATTCAGTGTCAGTTCTTCTGTGCGTATCCGTGTCTTCTCCTGTTCACTCTAGCCTCGAAAGGTGAGCAATCACTCACGATTAATGTTCTTTTATTTATTAAATTTGATTTCAATTGAAACGACAATTGAAATATGCTGTTGTTATTTATTGCACTGCTATTTACGTATCAGTTCATCTTTGACATCTGACACCATTATATGTTAATGATAACCCGTTTGAATTATAATTGATTGATTGATTGCTGTTGACATTGGATGTTAAATTGTAATGTATAAAGTGATAAATATTATGAAATTGAAATTGACGTAGAATAGTTAACAATTTGAAATTGATATATGTTGAAGTTGATTAGTAAAATTTGTATAATATGACCCCTTTGAATGTTAAATAAATTGACACGTAGAAATAGTGTTAATGACACTTTGAACCATTTAAATGTAGGTTGTATAAATTGATGAAGTTTGAAATTGAATAATAAATATCGTGAAGAACCGTATAAATATCACTGTAATAATCTTTAATCTACATGAAATGATAGTGTAGATTTTAGAAATAATTATATTAATTCGCACAAATAACAATGTGAATTAATACGATTATTTCGGGATTATTTGATTTAATTATTGGATATTGTTGATGTTTGTTATTGCTTGTTTATTTAATTTGACACCATCCCAGTTATCACACTGCAAGTTCCCTTTATTATGCTTGATCTTGAATTGAATTGGAATCAGGTTGAAATGATATATACCCAAGCGAATTTGACCTAGGATAGTGAATTAAATAAATCCGATTGGTCAATAAATTGATTTAAAAATAAAATAATGATTTTATTCGAGCAAAGAATAAGTTTTGAAATGAAGTTCGAATTTGAATGTTTATGAAAGGAAAATATAAAGATTGAAATCTGAAACAAATATTAACGTAGTAAATTGATAAAAGAACGTTGTTTGAAATTTAATTATTTAATAATTAAATTTGGGATTATTAATAAACATTTTGGAATTAGTAATAATCGAGTTTTGAAATTATTAAGTTTGAAATCATTTAATAATAAAATTTGAAATTATAATTAAGTTTCGAATTATAATTAAGTTTGAACTTATTGAGTTGAATTTATAATTAAGTTGAAATGATTTGATAATTAAGTTTGAATTCATAATTAGGTGGAAATGATTTAATAATTAAGTTTGAATTTATAATTAAGTTTGGGATTATTAAATTGAAATTATTTAATAATTAAGATTGAAATTATTTAATAATTGAATAAGATTTAATTATTTGATAATTGAATAAAAATTGAATTCTTTGATAAGAGAAATTGAACTTTTGAATAAGTGAATTTGAACTTCGTTCATAAATGAAATTGAGTTTCTTATTTATTTATTTAAGCTTTGGAAAATTTAAGTAAGTTAATAAGTGAAATTAAACTTTTTGAATATGTGATATTTAGTTTCTTTATCATTTGAGTTGAAATTTGTAATTAAGAAAGTAAATAAATAATTGAAGTTGAATTTCTTTAACAAGAAATAAATTGCGATTTATTGAAATTAATGTAAGACTTGGAATTTAAGAATTTGATTTGACGAATCTAATTTAATTAAATTTGTAAGTTGATATAATGAAGTTGAACTTAAGTAATTGATTTAATGAATTGGAAATTAAATGTGAACTGCTTGAATGATAAATAAACTTAACGAATATTGAATGAAATCGATTAATGAATTGAAATTGATTTTTGAATGTTAAATTTAATTTAAATTAATTTAAATGATTTCAGAATGAAACTTATATATACGAACTTGAATTAATATTTGAATTGTTTAAATAAAATTGAAATTGAATTGTAAGACTTTGAAATGGTAATTTGGAAGTTTTGAAACGTAGATTTTGGAAATTGATAGTGAAAGACAAATGAAATGTTGATTATAAATTCTAATTGAAAATGAAATTGATTTGGTTTTGAAATTTACTAAACGACCAGTCGGTGTGATAATTACGAAAGTTATTAAAGAGACCGGAATCGGTTATGGATATACTCTCTATCTAAACCGAAAACCACTTTAATAACTATACGCGGAGTGATGATCCAGAATGAAGTGGTTGGAATGATGCACGTGATGACTGAACAAAGAGAACGATATTAGATAGCCTTGACATTGGGTCAAATTGGAAATGACTAAAATCAGGAGCCTTGCCGGGCCAAATGGGGTTAGCCACCTCGAGCGAACACACTTCTTCGTAACTACTACTCATTACTTGTTATCGATTGGTGCACCCTCGTACTTTTCAGGAGTGTTGTATCGCGGTGCTGCGATCGCTGCGGCGATGTGTTCTCACCAGTCCGGATCAGGCGAACGGTAGTTTCACTACCTTGGGTATTGCCTCATGTGCCTTGTCATACTTGTATCCCTATACGCGACCACTACGAAATTGTTTTGTGTTATACCTATAGAGTACTCCCTGATATCCCACTAGTTTACGGTGGAGTTTACAGTGCTGTATAGACTATGACATTTATAAAAATGTATTAAGGGGGATAATGGTAACGCCTTAACACTATTTTGATACCTTATATTACCGATAAACATTAGCTACTTAGCGTACACTACTACATAGTAGATAGTTTAACGGATCCTTAGAGGATGGCTATTCCAACATCCTTTGAGTTACTTGTATTTTGATTGCTATTTCACTTGAGTTGGATTTATTGATATAAGAATATTAATCCTGACTCGAGTGTTTTGTGTTTTGCTTTACGCTCGGGTCAGACTGAGTGTACCAGTATTCGACGCTCACCTTTGGAGTTGGAGCTTTGCTTGAAGATCCAACCATCTATTCTGCTTTCAGTATTCGATGGTTCCAGTGATGTATTCTGATTTGTACTTGATGTATCGTATTTCTCTTCTGTTGTAAACTCTAATGTATCTTATATATTTATATAGTAGCTTCATGAACTACTATTTCTTTTACTTCCGCTGCATATTATTACTCTGTGTCTGTGATCTGTAATTATTTATTTACTGTATATCTGAGTTTTGCCAAAAATTTAAATTAACAATTCAGTATTTTGAATTATTCAAGTCCGACATGTGCGGATGCGAATAGTCCAAAATAGCGGGTCGTTACAGTTGGTATCAGAGCATTGGTAGCTCTAGGCAAAACTCAGCATATAGGGTAAATGTATTTACCGAATCACTCTCATTCGAGTTTCAGTCTCTTTCTTTTTACTCAATTCCTTTGAATTTTGGAACGTTCACTCTGTTTCGAAATTCATTCGTGTCCCTCGCTATTCGTCTTCTTTCAATTCTAGAGTATCCCATAACTCCACTTCGAATGACCCTTATAATGAATCGGCGGCCTCACCAATCTTCGAATTATTTGTAATGGGTGAAACTCCATTAAAAATAGACATTGATTTACCGGAGATTTTCGTATCCTCGGTTTACGATGCTATCTATCTCTTGCTATACGTGAATTCTATTTCTCGAGATCGAATGTAGATTTGCCTCGAAATTCTGCATCGATTTCATTCTTTAAGTCACGGTTGACCCGGAGGGTTGCCCGTGAGTTAAATAAGCTTGTCCATCTCCCGATTCTGTTAATTGAATCATATCTTTCGAACTTGAATTCGAATCAGAATTCTCTTTAATTTGAGTATATAAAAATTCGAAACCCTATCCTTGTTTTGAAATCCATTCTTGTATCGTCAAGCGAGAAAGTGTATTTGTTAATTAATATAAAAATGTTATATATATTGTGTTGTTTGAGTTGTTGATGTTGATTTGGTTTTCGATCGATTCGCCTGATCAATGCTATCGATAGGATTTCCAAAACACTTTAACAGAGCAAACTGACACAATATTGTTTTCAATTTGGTAAACGAAATAAATTGTGTATGATTATATTATATATAAGTATAATTTTCCTAAAATTAAAATTTTAATGAATTCGTGGTCCGAAATGATAATATTTAATTTTCATTTATTGTTTTATAAACCATTGACTATTGCATAATAATAAATAAATGAATTTGTAAAGCTTGGTTTGTAAATTGATTTGGAAATTTAAATGAATGTAAATCAAGAATTTGAGAATTTAATTTCCGGTGGTTTCAAACTTTGGTTTTAAAGGTTTCAAAACGTATATTATTTAAAGTATTTTCAAATAGAAACATTTTTCAAAGAATTTTAAATGTTTAAATCAGTACTCTCCCGTTTTGTCGCTGTAAAATAATTTCGGTGATGGCGGCCGCATCATCGACATTCATTTTCGAGTTTCGAAGTGGAGAGACTATTCTGTAGCTTTGCTACGGTTTGTTTGAAAATAAATTGATTTGAATTTCTTAAAGTATGATTTGATTTGTAATATATATTGATATACGATTTAAATCTGATTTGATATATTATATATATTTATTTATCTCTAAATAAATTTGAGGTTACTCGAAAATTTAATTCTTAATTTATGATAAAGGATAATTTCAATTATAAAATGAAATCAAAGTTTTGAATAAATATTTAAGCCTGAATAATTAAATTAGAAATTTACATGTACAACACTCAATTGCATTAAATAGAACTTACAAAAAAAAATTTCCTCCAAAAGTTAACTATGTAGTTGAATATTATACAGTAGAAAATGATACCAAAGGAATTTTTAAATAAATTTGAGTAGTTATAATGAATGTAAACATACTTAATATATATGTGAGAAGATATATTAAGCAGAATAAATTTAATAATAATATGGAATAAAGATAAATTAAACTGGTTAAATAAAGCATGATTATAATAAATGACTATTCAAATTTATGATCTTTGAAATTGTTAATTTATGAAAATTGGATAATATACGATATAAATTGTCTTCATAAATAAAATGTGAGTGCGTATAATAAATGTTATTCACTTAAATTTTAATTATAAATGTTTATGGAGACAAATAGAATGATAAGTTAAATAAATAATAGGTTTGATTAATAGAAGGAAATTTTTGTTTTGGAAGTTAATAAATTGAATTAAATCAACTTAAAGAAGTATCTTGAATTAATTGAATTTAAATTGAATTTCATTTGAAAGGAGCCTTTTGTACCTAACATTAATAAATGAGAAATCAAGTCAATTTGATGAAAACCTTGATTTAAAAAAAATGTTGAATATAAATTTATTCAAATTTAGATTTATATGGTTTGAACTAATTGTTTATCTTGTCTTTCAATCTATTTTCTTCTGGTTGTTTCTATTCTCCTACCTCCTTCTTTTTCGAGGACGAAAAGTTTTGAGTGAGGGAGAGTGTAACGACCCGTAAATTGAACTAGTTTTAATAACGTTATTAATTGAAATTTTGTGGAATTGTAAATGATAAAATTTTGAAATATAAATTTGATATTTGAAATGCACCTAGTTAAACATAGCAACTGGTAAATTTTTGTCCGAAAATATGAAAGTTTATTTCGCGCGTAAATTTACTTCAATTTAATCAGTTAAAAAGCGATGAAAATAAAACATTTTCAAAACCAAAATATTTTTACATAGAAAAATTCTAAACCATCTTTTGAGCAAGTTATTAGTTTGTCGTTTTTCCAAATTCGGACATCTTTGGCTCCGCTGATCTTATTTTTCTGTGATTTTCATGCATTTTCCGCTATTAGAAATTTCGAATTTTATAATTCAAATCATACCACCGATATCCGTATACCGTTTTGATCGTCCCGTCGTGCTGTTCTCTACGGTACATTCGATTGTCAATTTCGAAGTCCGATGTGCGGCACAGTCTGTAAAACGATTTTCCGTATCGGTACCCGTCTTAAAACTTTTTGTTTGTCTTCTGCCCTTTCATTGTATGCCGTGTAAACCTAAGAGCCGTTTGCATTTATAATTTTTGAAATTCGATTCCACCTTTCATTTTTTTTCTCTATTTCAATGTGCATATGGGGCGGGTCCTTTCAATTTCCTTTGTTCGGGCTCTGTCACGTTGCTTTTGAAAAGAAACACTGTTGCTTATAATTTCATACCTAACGACATTCTCATGGTTGCTCACCTCCCTTTACTCTTGGTGCTCTTTGTCTCTTGAAGAAACAAATGGCTATTGCATTTTACTCAAAGCCTTCCTCCTCCGCTCGTACTCCTGGCCCATCCATGCTCAGCCTCACCCTCTCGCCGGCCGCTCCACCTCTGACTGCATTTCCCTCACATGCGAAACACTATTCCAACCGAGACCATCATGCATCACCTAGCTTTGTCCACAACTGCAGCTCCACAGCGTCGGCCTCACCGCCCGTGTCAACCGCCGATCACTTCCTCTCTACTCCGCCTGCCTCTCTCCGATCCGAGCGCGCCGCCGCGTTGCCACCTTCTACTTCATTAATTCTCACCACCGTCTAGATCCGAACCACTGCTTCTTCCCTCCGCGTGGCCGAAGTTCCGTGCTCACTCAACAAGGTCGGCCGCTCCAACCCTGGCCACCCGTCGCCTCTCCTCTTTCTTCCATCAGCCGTATGTAAGGTGCATTTAAAAAAATTTATGCTGTTTTTATTTGTATAAGATGTGCGTATGTGTTGTATATCTGATACTATTTGTATTAGCTGTTTTTTTGCAGAGTAAAATATTTTATAAATATAGTTATATTTGTATTTAGTGTTGGGTTTATATAAAAGTGAATATGTTACAGAAATGTACTATAGCTTATATATATGCATATTTGTTTAAGGTATTAATATACATATTATATTATTGTAAAGTTTTGATAATTGGGTTTTTTTACGTTAGATGGGACGTCGAGGTTCAATCGAGTTGTGTGTACATTTATAGAGTCTGTTATAAAGTAGAACAAGTTATATAGGTGTTGTATATACTGCTGTATACAATGTTTCGCACGATTCTATATATGATTCTATATATATATATATATATATATATATATATATATATATATATATTAAAATGTTATATATTTACATTAGAACATTGTAAAGTTAGTCTGCATATGATTTTTGTTGGCCGTATATACTTGTGGCATATATATATAAATAACTCTTCATATCCGTAGTTTGGAATGTATATAAACGTTCTGTTTGGACTGTTTTATAACAAATGTTGTTAAGAATATATATTAGCCAGTTTTGTTTTAGTAAAAAGGTATCATTATATATACAGATTTTAAGTATGAGGTATACTGGTTTGTAAAGTAAGTTATATGCATTAGTCCATAAAAGTTATAAATCTATTAGTTTATATGTCTATATTGTTTTAATCGAAATACATACATGCTACAGTCTATTATATTTTATAAGTAAACGATGTTCTATTGTGGATAAGCATATGCCATGTGCGTATAGAGTGTTTGCATACATATTATTATATGTGTTAATTCTGTTTTATGAAAAAAAAAGGAATTTTGTGTGTTAGAATTTGTAGTAAAAATTGTGTATATAAGTTTATCATATGGAGTCTGCATATGATATTAAAATAATTTTTCTTTGCCTACATATGTTGTTGCACAGTACATATAGTTTGCATTTTTTTTATTGTTATTATAGTAACCTGTTGTCTGTTATAAGGATTTTTGGTTTAAAAAGGAATATCATATGTTGTTTTATAGTTATGGTTTACATTATAAATCAGTTTCAGTTAAGTATATATATTAGTATATATGGGTTATAAAGCTCTGTTGCAGTTTCCTTTATAATTAATACATACATACATATATATATATATACATAATTTAATTTGCGTTGAATTTAGAATATGATTTTGATAGTCGTATAAATAGCTATATACATAGTCATATGCATATACAGATATTAGTTCACTTATATCCATTTATTTTCATCGACCCAATTTTTGATTTGATTTCGTCTATTCCTTGCTATCAGCTTTGATCATCGAATTCGTGCTTGGATTCGTAACTCAAATTCAATGTCAGTTCTTCTGCGCGTATCCGTGTCTTCTCCTGTTCACTCTAGCCTCGAAAGGTGAGCAATCACTCACGATTAATGTTCTTTTATTTATTAAATTTTATTTCAATTGAAACGACAATTGAAATATGCTGCTGTTATTTATTACACTGCTATTTACGTATCAGTTCATCTTTGACATCTGACACCATTATCTGTTATTTACACGATGATAACCCGTTTGATTGATAATTGATTGATTGATTGTTGTTGACATTGGATGTTAAATTATAATGTATAAAGTGATAAATATTATGAAATTGAAATTGACGTTGAATAGTTAACAATTTGAAATTGATATATGTTGAAGTTGATTAGTAAAATTTGTATAATACAACCCCTTTGAATGTTAAATAAATTGACACGTAGAAATAGTGTTAACGACACATTGAACCATTTAAATGTAGGTTGTATAAATTGATGAAGTTTGAAATTGAATAATAAATATCGTGAAGAACCGTATAAATATCACTGTAATAATCTTTAATCTACATGAAATGATAGTGTAAATTCTAGAAATAATTATATTAATTCGCACAAACAACAATGTGAATTAATACGATTATTTCGGGATTGTTTGATTTAAGTATTGGATGTTGTTGATGTTTTTTAGTGCTTGTTTATTTAATTTGACATCATCCCAGTTATCACATTGCAAGTTCCCTTTATTACGCTTGATCTTGAATTGAATTGGAATCGGGTTGAAATGATATATACCCAAGTGAATTTGACCTAGGATAGTGAATTAAATAAATCCGATTGGTCAATAAATTGATTTAAAAATAAAATAATGATTTTATTTGAGCAAAGAATAAGTTTTGAAACGAAGTTTGAATTTGAATGTTTATGAAAGGAAAATGTAAAGATTGAAATCTGAAACAAATATTAACGTAGTAAATTGATAAAAGAACGTTGTTTGAAATTTAATTATTTAATAATTAAATTTGGGATTATTAATAAATATTTTGGAATTAGTAATAATTGAGTTTTGAAATTATTAAGTTTGAAATCATTTAATAATAAAATTTGAAATTATAATTAAGTTTGGAATTATAATTAAGTTTGAAATTATTGAGCTGAATTTATAATTAAGTTGAAATTATTTGATAATTAAGTTTGAATTCATAATTAAGTGGAAATGATTTAATAATTAAGTTTGAATTTATAATTAAGTTTGGGATTATTAAATTGAAATTATTTAATAATTAAGATTGAAATTATTTAATAATTGAATGAGATTTAATTATTTGATAATTGAATAAAAATTGAATTCTTTGATAAGAGAAATTGAACTTTTGAATAAGTGAATTTGAACTTCGTTAGTAAATGAAATTGAGTTTCTTATTTATTTATTTAAGCTTTGGAAAATTTAAGTAAGTTAATAAGTGAAATTAAACTTTTTGAATATGTGAAATTTAGTTTCTTTATCATTTGAGTTGAAATTTGTACCTAAGAAAGTAAATAAATAATTGAAGTTGAATTTCTTTAACAGGAAATAAATTGCGATTTATTGAAATTAATGTAAGACTTGGAATTTAAGAATTTGATTTGACGAGTCTAATTTAATTAAATTTGTAAGTTGATATAATGAAGTCGAACTTAAGTAATTGATTTAATGAATTGGAAATTAAATGGAAACTGTTTGAATGATAAATAAACTTAACGAATATTGAATGAAATCGATTAATGAATTGAAATTGATTTTTGAATGTTAAATTTAGTTTAAATTAATTTAAATGATTTCAGAATGAAACTTATATATACGAACTTGAATTAATATTTGAATTGTTTAAATAAAACTGAAATTGAATTGTAAGACTTTGAAATGATAATTTGGAAGTTTTGAAACGTAGATTTTGGAAATTGATAGTGAAAGACAAATGAAATGTTGATTATAAATTCTAATTGAAAATGAAATTGATTTGGTTTTGAAATTTACTAAACGACCAGTCGGTGTGATAATTACGAAAGTTATTAAAGAGACCGGAATCGGTTATGGATATACTCTCTATCTAAACCGAAAACCACTTTAATAACTATACGCGGAGTGATGATCCAGAATGAAGTGGTTGGAATGATGCACGTGATGACTGAAGAAAGTGAACGATATTGGATAGCCTTGACATTTGTGTCAAATTGGAAATGACTAAAATCAGGAGCCGTGCCGGGCCAAATGGGGTTAGCCACCTCGAGCGAACACACTTCTTCGTAACTACTACTCATTACTTGTTATCGATTGGTGCACCCTCGTACTTTTCAGGAGTGTTGCTTCGCGGTGTTGCGATCGCTGCGGTGATGTGTTCTCACCAGTCCGGATCAGGCGAACGGTAGTTTCACTACCTTGGGTATTGCCTCATGTGCCTTGTCATACTTGTATCCCTATACGCGACCACTACGAAATTGTTTTGTGTTATACCTATGGAGTACTCCCTGATATCCCACTAGTATACGGTGGAGTTTACAGTGCTGTATAGACTATGACATTTATAAAAATGTGTTAAGAGGGATAATGGTAAAGCCTTAACACTATTTTGATACCTTATATTACCGATAGACATTAGCTACTTAGCGTACACTACTACATAGTAGATAGTTTAATGGATCCTTAGAGGATGGCTATTCCAACATCTTTTGAGTTACTTGTATTTTGATTGATATTTCACTTGAGTTGGATTTATTGCTATTTCAATTGCTTGAAGATCCAACCATCTATTCTGCTTTCAGTATTCGATGATTTCAGTGATGTATTCTGATTTGTACTTGATGTATCGTATTTCTCTTCTGTTGTAAACTCTAATGTATCTTATATATTTATATAGTAGCTTCATGAACTACTATTTCTTTTACTTCCGCTGCATATTATTACTCTGTGTCTGTGATCTATAATTATTTATTTACTGTATATCTGAGTTTTGCCAAAAATTTAAATTAACAATTCGGTATTTTGAATTATTCAAGTCCGACATGTGCGAATGCGAATATTCCAAATTAGCGGGTCGTTACACTATCTACTTTATAGTACAATACGCTACTATAATATGTATATAGTAAAGTAAAATTATTAAAATAGCGTTAAGGCGGTACCCATATCCCCCTTAACACATTTTTTTATTTCCATAGTCTATATAGTACTGTAAACTCGACTAAACCGGTGGGCTATCAGGGAGCACTCCATAGGCATGGTATAAAACAAACTCGTAGTGGTCTCGATAAGCTATGTGACATGACACAACTAGGCAATGCCAGGGTAGACATACCAATTACGCTTTTGGACTGGTGGTAACGCATGGCAGCTACTATCGCCTACCTCAAAACACACTCCCAAATCAAAAATCAAAGGTAGCCACCAAATCAATCATAAAGTCAGAATATAAATGTGCCCGATTTGAGGAATGACCTTACTTGGCCCATCAATTGCTCATGTTTTAGCCACCTTAAGCTAACTCATGGGAGTCAGGTCCATGTATATACCTCATATAGGATTGTCGCCAACTATCCTACATCATTCTGGAATCTCCACCGCATACACAGTTGTTAAAGTGGTTTCCAATATTGGCAGAGAGTATGACAATATCCGATCCCGGTCTCATTAACAACCAATCGTTTATTACACACCAAATGGTTCTTTTACATTTCAAAAGTCAATTCACAATCGATATCAAAATACCATATTCAATTACAACCATATCACTTTCGAAATTATTTTCACTTTCAAAAATCATAGTTCCAAAATAATTTAAAACCCTCATCTCAAAACTTCATATTCAATCAAATATGTAATTTAAATCACAATTTAGGTTATAATATCACTTAACCATATTCACTTTAAAATCGAGGATTAAAAATATAAAACATTTGTTTTATTTAGTTTGAAATTTAGAAAGATATTTTAGATATTTATAAATAGTTATAAATAGTTAAAATACTCTAAAATAGTTATATTTTAGATTAAAGATACTGTTAATTAATTTAAGATAGTTAAATAGATTTAAAATAGATTAAATAGCTTTAAAATAGATCAATTAGATTTAAAATAAGTTAAAATGGGTTATTTAATTTTAAAATAAATTAAATAGTTTAAAATAGGTTAAAATAATTTAGATAGTTAATATAGGTTAAAATAGTTTAATAATTTGAAAATCTTAAAATTAGAATCTTAAAATAATATAATTTAATATAGTTTGTATTTGAAACATAAATTTGGCATTTATATCAATAAACCTATTTATTTCATTTCACACAATCAGACCATTTCAATTTCCAAATAAAAACCCAATTCCATACCTTCAATTTAAATTCTTATTAAAATATTCAATTTTATATCGCTTCCAAATCCATGTTTGATATAAATTTAAATTACTCCAATTTTAATATATTTCAAAGTTATTTTTCAAACAATTTCAACAACTCGATTTATATAAATTTCATTTATACTTCAATTGAAACTTCGATTTAAATTTCATTAAACGATTCCTTTAAATGAATTCCAATTTCACCATAAACTTGATTTTCAATAATTATTCCATTTATATAAATCAAATTCTTATTTCAAAGTATCATATAACTCAATTCAAAATTTAAATATTTTAAAATCATTTAATTTAACCAATCCAGCGTCCGAATATAATCCTCTACCCTAGGGGTTAAGTGATACAGATATTTATCATTTCAATCCGCAATTAAAAATTTTATGGTTATATATCATTTCAAACCGTAATCCTAAATTATTATAAAATCCAAAAAGCCGCTCAGGTCTATCATTTCAACCCATAATGATTTTTTCCTAATCTATAGATCGTTCGGGTATGTATCATTTCAACCCATAGTGATTTACCAAATAACTAAGGGAACTTGCAGAGTGATAACATTTTATAAATCAAACATAGCATCCAATCAGCCAATATCAACAACCAAACATCCATCATAATCACCATTCAATTCAATCAATAAATATCAACAATTTACTAATTATCAATGACAGGTATTTAACTGGCAATTTGAATTCAATAATAAATTAAATAACGATTTAATTCAAAATAACACAAATTAACAGGAATAGCAATTTAAATATATCAAATAGTCATCAATAAATTCTTGATCACATCATAAATTTAATTAACAAACATAAGAAACTTTAGAAGTTGTGAGTGGGTTAAAACACTCACCTTTGAATTTAAATCGAATTTAAGCCCAAAATTTGACAGTCTTAGAATTTGGCCAAACTAGTGTTAATATATTTGGAATTTCGATACAATCCCAATGAAATAAACCACGCATGAATTCGAGCTTGTATGAAAAAGTTATGATAATTTGAATATTGAAAAATTCTGGTCTTGGGTCGACTTCGGGTTCATCTTCGGTCCGCCGCCTCAAATCCCTGGTGCTTTCTCTGAGTTTTTTCCAAAACGACCCGAGACTCGAGATCCGAGTCCTTTTCTGAAACCCAAAGCGCTACCTAAAGTTGCAGCAAATCCGCTTTTTTTAAATTGAAATAATTTTTTTGGAATTTGGGAATTAGGTTTAATGTTCTGTCGTTTGAGAAGGAGGAAAGACAAGTACATACAAAAATAATGAAGTGAGAAACAGCTAGGATGTATAACAGCCTATATATAGGCAAGGTTGAATCAAAACAATAACAACGACCAAAAAGCCCGTTTCATTACCGAAATTGAAATGGGTCATCCAATATATCAAAATATTGGTTTGCGATATTTTTAAACTCAATGGAACTAGTTTCAAATCCTAATTCCATTATATAGAAATGTTAGCTAAAAAATCGGCTTATTTCAAATTGATTTTAATTAAATTGATTTCTACTCGTTTCGAGTCCGTACGATCAAACGACAAGTCTGATTGCCATGAAACTTGAAATCCTATAATAATTCACCGTTACTGATTTGCTGAAACTAGTTTCGTCGAAATCCGAGATAGTGGCCAAAATGGCTATTTTCATATTAATTAAATAAATTAATATTAAATTAATTAAAATACTTTTTAATTTCAAATTTTGAAATTTCCAATTTCTATCATATTGGATTACTTAGTAACTTGTAATCCTTTTAAAATAAATTTCTATATCAATTTATTATTAAATATTTCACAATTTACAGTTTTTAATTTCAATTTCAGTAAAGTCAATAATTATAAATTAAATTTCTAGTAGATCAATTTATTTGAGTTCCCATCTTGTTTTAAAATCAATTGTTACCTTTGTTAGGAACTAGAGATAGTAGTTTTGATGTCCATAACCTTTGTAACTTATTTTATTATAACTTATATACTAACACTATTGTCTAGATATGTATGAATATTATTATACGGGATATATATAAGGCAGCTATTGATTATTGAAGACTGTACAATATCAAGATCAAGAATGAAGAAATCAAGTTTGAAAACTCATGAGTATCAAGATCAAGATTTCAAGATAAGAGTCTAGATTTTTTGTTAAAACTTCGTAATAGCGTGGAAATCTTCATTCCAAATTTCATTGGGATGGAACCGATTTCTACCTTCTTACTAGCTTAAAAACGCACGACAAGTAGCTTGCCAACCTACGACAAGTGGCTTACAAACCCACGAACATCCTAGTTTTGTACAAGTTCTCAAATCCTGATGTGATGAGATATTCTGCAGGAAGAAGCTCGCAAAACTACTTCAAAATGATTTTTCAAAAAATGATTTTCAAAAATACTTTTCAAAATATATTAGCCTTAAAATTATCTTTTCAAATGATTTTTCGAAAAGATGTTTTAGCCTTAAAATATTATTTGTTTTTTTAAATAAACTCTTGTTTTAAACTTCATTTTCAAAAACAAATTTTATATCGTTTTTTACATAGGGATGTCAACATCATGGGATACCCCGTGTCGACATAGTGGCCGTTGAATTCAAAAGTTTCAATTTTCAAAAGAAGTGTCTATTCATTTAAATCTCTTCACGAATGGTTATGACCGTTGGTGCTTTATAAATAGGCTTCACAAACGAATTTTTTAATCATCTATTTTCATATTTTCTTCACTTCTTCTTCTCCACAAATCCATATTATATAATTTTCATATTTTTAAGATCGTGCCGA
The DNA here is from genome assembly GCA_030765085.1 of Allium cepa. Lineage (NCBI taxonomy): Eukaryota > Viridiplantae > Streptophyta > Magnoliopsida > Asparagales > Amaryllidaceae > Allium > Allium cepa. The sequence continues at coordinate 290,059,338 of CM060941.1, read as the reverse complement.
AATTCTGCCAAATTCTCAAGTGAATAAAACTAGAATCTCATTCTTGTTTGATTCTCTGCCCTCTCTTGAAGATCAAAGTGCTCAGAGTTATAGGATCAATTTGTAATCAAAAGTTTATCGAGTCTCTCTATAAGGTGTGGTTGTGCTTGGAAATCAACTGGGTAATCTTGTGTCCCGTAAATCAAGAGAGTTTGCCCCGGACTCGTGAGACAAGAGGGTATCTCAAGGCCTTTAGAAATTGAGGAATGTAATCTCGACATTGGTATAATAAAAATCCGTATGAGCTGGTTTGCCTTGGTACAGGACTGGATGTAGGGTAACTTCAAATCAGTATAAAATATAGTGTGTTCTTTCCCTTTACTGCTTTTTATTTACTTTCCGCATCTGTCTTTGATTCTGTGATTGTTCTGTGATTAAGTTCTGCATTTGTTTATATCATAACTTTAAATAAGTCCATGTAAGTCTTAGAATCCACTAAACACTATTCACCCCTACTCTAGTGTTAAATTAGCCTTAAGATCCTTAATTCGCACTCCCTTTCAATTGGTATCAGTGCGTAGGTTTTCATAGTTTTCATAATCTGAAACTTGAAAAGTTACAAATGTCATTTTTAGGTAATTTTGTTAATACTAGTTTGAATTTATGCATTTCATCAAAGTATCATAAGTCTACATATAGTTTTTATGAAAAATTAAGTTATATACCGAATTGATTTGTTATGCAAAAACAGACATGTTACATGGCTTTTGAAGAATCAACAACCAATGGACAAACTATGCAAATTGAGAAAGATAAATGGATACTTGATAGTGGTTGTTCAAGGCATATGACTAGACATCCCAAGATACTCAATGAAATTATATATCAAGATGATGAATTGGTCAAGTTTGGAGATAACTCAAAAGGATATGTGGTTGGCATCGGCAATGTCGGTAATTCTAAAACTCCTCTTATTTCTGATATTTTGCAAGTTAGGAATTTAAAACATAATTTGCTTAATATAAGTCAACTATGTGATAAAGGATTTAAAATTAAATTGGGAAAAGATAAGTGTCACAACGAAGATAACAAGTCAAATACCATCTATGAAGGAATTAGGAAGAAAAACATTTACATTCTCAGTATGAAAGTTTCAAATGATAAATTATGTCTTTTGGCTAATACAAGTGACCCTTGGATTTGGCATAAAAGATTTGGTCATTTAAATTTCAAACGGTTATCTAGGTTATCAAAACTCGACTTAGTTAGAGGTCTTCCTAAGTTAAACTTTAAAGTAGATAGTATATATGTAACGACCCAACATTTCAGTGATTTTATTTATTTAATTAATTGAAATTTTGTGAAATTTTAAACAGTAAAATTTAAAAATAATTTTTTTTTGTTTGGAATACGTCTATTTAAACATAACAACTGCTAAATTTTCATTTGATAATATTGATGTTTATTTTATTACGAAATTCTATTTCAATTTAAATCAGTTAAAAATTGATGGTAATAAAATAATTTCCAAACCTGAATATTTTTATACAGAAATTTTTTAAATCATCTTCTGAGTGAGACGTCAAATTTCGTTTCACCAAATTCAGACTTCTACAGCTCCGTCGATCTTATTTTCTGCGTTTTAGCAACATTTCCGCTAGCGGAATTTCAAATTTTTATAATTCAATCGTATAACTGATATCTGTGTACCGTTCTGTTCGCTTCGTTATGCTGATTTTAGCGGTATATTTTTTCTGTATTTGTTAGGTCTGGTACGCGATGGAAACAATAATTCTATGCATCATATCGGTACCGAATTTGTTACTTTTAACTTACCTTGCGTTTTCAAAACTCAAGCGTGATGTGAAAACGAGAATTTATTGCTTTTATTATTCAGCTCAATCCAAGGATGATTGTTGCCATCCCATAACTGGTTTGAAAATCAAAATGACTTTTATTCAATTATTTGGCAACGGTTCACGTTTTATTTCACCACCCCTTCGCTTTCCTTCTGACTATTCCTTTGAAAAATTTATATACGGTATTTATTGTAAATTTTGCTTTATTATATTATCTCCTGTTCATCTTCTATTTGCTCTGCTCCTCCTAATGCCTTCAACCGACTGCCCATCAACCGTGCCAGAGCATGCGTCCACATGCTAGGCCGAACTAGCTTCCCACATCAAGCAACCTCGCCTACTTCCCAGCCGTGCGCACTCCAGATGTAGCGATGCCTCAACTTCGACAGAACCTACCCGACTCCTTAGTATCTCCATCATTTCATCCCTGCTCGTGCTTTGCTCCTCACCTGAACCCCGCTTCTTCACCGCTCCACCATGTTGAAGGCCGTGAACCGCTCCAACCTCCATAGCTCGCTCCTCCACTGTCCTCTCTTTGCAACCGTGTCAACCTCCGTCCTAGCTCAGCCCCGGCCATTTTCCTCTGCCCTTCCACTACTCGCCTTCGGCCTTTAGCGCCTCCACCTCCTTTCACCAAGCCGCAACTCATCCATCTAACACCCGAGTCTTCCTCCACCATCAGCTGCTTCTTCTCCCCTATTCCCCTCATTGCCGCATGAGTATATAAGATATGGTATGTGTATATATATATATATATTTATATATATATATATGTATATATTAAACATATGTAATTGTCTTGTTATATACATAACCAGATGCCTTATATATACATATATATTGTAAAACTTTATTGAGTTTGGTCTTCATGCATTTTATGTTTGTTTGATCATCGTTTTGTACAAATAAAGTGAATATATTTGAGGGTAGGCTCGGCTGTATAATTGTTTTGCGATTTTTAATTTTGTTGTTTCTCTGTATATATGTTTTAACAAGTATATTATATTACGTACATTTAAAGATCATAAGTTTATACATGGTTTTATAAGATTTTTATAAGGGGTAAGTTTATATTAACCTTTATTTTAAGTTGTATTATATGTATATCTTGTACCTTTGATTTCTGTTCATTTTACAGTGAAATTTTTATACAATCAGTTTTATAGGTAAGTATTATTCCTCTGTTAGGTAGCTTGCTGTTTTACAAAATTTTGGTATGAGTTTTACATGACATGTACATTTGGTACAAAGCTATATATATAATAGTTTTATATTAAGGTATTCATATTTAATATTTATTTTATCTGTTTAAGTATAAATATACCGATTTTGATTTTTTTTTTGTTATATAAAGTCATACTACTTTGAATGTAAGTTGATTTTACAAATACAAAGCCAATAATAAGTGTTGTTTTAATTATATAACATATAGTGTTCTACTTTATCAGTTTAAAACTTTTGCGTCTGTTGATCGATTTCCTAAGTTATATAAATATATATGTGTGTGTTAAACTGTTAAGTTTTAAATGTATTAATTCAAAGGTTATTATTATATATAAGTTATTTGACTAAAACAGTTGATTTAAAATAATATACATATTTTATATGTGTGAGTCCATTATACAGTATATATCTAGAAAAAATTTGCTCACATAGCTAGTATAGATATATAGGTTTTAGCTAGTTATATATGTATGTGTGTGTATATATATATATATATATTTGTATATACGAGTTATAAAGCTTTGTTGCGGTTTTCTTCTATAATATATATATATATATATATATATATTGATTTCAATAAGGTACTGACTTTATAATTATATTTGATTTTTAAATGTGTTTTGATTTAAAGAATGATTTTGAAAGGTGTATATATATATTCAATTTAAAATGTGATGTATTTTAGAATATGTTTTATACATGAAAATAGTTATATATAGTTATACACCTAAGTTTATTTATACCATCTATCCTTATCAATCCAGTTCTGATTCATTTTATCGATCCCCATTATCAGCTTTGTCCGTCGTGCATGTTTTCTCTGTCGAATCGTGTCCATCCAGCGTTGCTTTAAAATTTGTAGCTCATTGCCTTGTCAAATCGCTCTAGCCTCGAAAGGTGAGTAATCACTCACGATTAACATTCCTGTATTTATTAAATTTGATTTCAATTGAAACCATAATTGAAGTATACTGCTGTTAGCTGTTTAACTACTTTATTTGATATGCTTTAATCTATAACTGTTCACCTATGGGATATGACACCATATCCTGATGTTTATATTTATTTATTATTAATGATATATGGTGTCATATTATTTTATTATCCGTTATCACTATGCAAGTTCCATGTAGTTTAGAATTCATTGTGGGTTGAAATGATACATACCCGAACAGGCTTTAGAATATGATAATTTCGTTATGGGTTGAAATGATAAACCCAAGCGATTTTCATTTGAATTGAATTTGGGATTGCGAGTCGAAATGATATCTACCCGTATATACTTAAATTATGGATTGAAATGATAAATATTTGTATCACTTGACCATAAGATAGGAAATTATATACAAACACTGTTGGTCCATATATAAATATTTTGAAAATAAAATCTATGGTTCTGGAAAGAAATACATGGTTTTAATAAATGTTGATTCTTAAATTATTATATATAAATGGTAGTGATATATATAGATTTAATAATAATATTTAATTTAATTAAGAATAATCTAATACATTTAATATGTTTAAGTATTTAAATTTATATTTCAAATTAGATTTTGGTAATAATTTGAATAACTTAAGGTTGGGAAGATAATTTGAATTTAGTTGAAATTGTATTCAATAAAGAATTTTATTTAATTAAACAGATTTGAAACTTATTGAAATTGAGATTTAAGAAATGATTTATAACTTGGTCTTGATTTACGTAATTTAATGAATATTTCTCATTTAAATAAATTTAAGGGAATATTTACTAAAAATGAAATTTAAGGCTAGTTAAATGATATTGAATTTATTAAGTGAATATTCCCTGACTAAATAATAATGAAGTCAAATCGAGATCTATATGAAATGGTTAAATTTAGCTTTAGGAATGGAAATATTAAAGCTTCGAAATATATTGAAATTTAAATGGTTTATTTCTGTTTCAGATCTGCATTTGAAATCGATATAATTTGGAATTGTTTATCTAGAAACTGAATTGAATTGAAATTTGTTGAATTAGGATTGGATTTAAATTGGAATTTGGAATTTGAGTTGATTTGAATCGATTTGCGAAACTTGAGGAAATTATAAATACTTTGCTTTATAAATTATTTAATATATGTATACATACATATTATTTTGGGAAATGGATATATTTGAAATGAAAATGTTATTTTGGTTTTGAAGTATAAATTAATTTGAAATGACCACGGTGTTATAGTGTATATTTCTACATTATAGATAGGTCACGGATCCTTAAAGGATGGTTATCCCAACATCCTTTAAGTTACTTGTTTTTCAGTTGATATTTCACTCGAGTTGGATTTATTGATATAAGAATGTTAATCTTGACTCGAGCATTTTGTGTTTTGCTTTACGCTCAGGTCAGACTGAGTGATATAGCTTTTGAGACTCACCTTTGGAGTTTGGAGCTTCGTTCGGAGATCCAACTATCGATTCAGCTTTCAGCTTTTCCAATTGACTTGTTCAGGGAGGTCATCTGTTGGACTGGAGACTTCACTGTATTTGAGATGTTTTGCTGTATTTTATATTCTAACTCTGATATTTATATAGTAGCTTCATGAACTACTATTTGTCTATTCCGCTGCATTATTATTGTAATACTCTATGTCTGTGATTCTGTGATTTATTTACTTACTGTATATGCTGAATTTTGCCAAATTTAAGTTAACAATCTGATATTTTGAGCAATTCAAGCCCGATATGTGTGGATGTGAATGGTTGAAAATACCGGGTTATTAAATTTGGTGTCAGAGCTTTGGCTCTAGGAAAATTTAGCATATATAGTAAAGTTTTTTGCAGAATTACTTCGCTCGAGCTTGAATTTCTTCCTCTTTGATTTGGTTTTCCTATGGACTTTGGAACGTTCCCTACGGTTCGAAATCCATTATCTACTCTCCCTATTCGTGTTTCTTGATTTTGGAGTATCCCACAACTCCACTTCAAATGATCTTTATAACAATAGACGATCCCACCAATTTTTGAATGATTTGTAAAGGGGTGAAACTCCTTTAAAATTGGCATTGATTCACCAGAGATTTATATATCACTCGGTTTAGATACTGCTATTTCTAGTTATGCCGAATTCTATCTCGGGTGAACGAATGTCGATTTGCCTTAGAATTCTGCACCGATCTTATTTTTAAGTCACGGTTGACACGGTTAAGGTCGTCCACGATTTATATTAGTAAATTCATCTCCTAGTTTGAAATTTAACTATCTCATCTTCGATCGAGTCTATCTTCGAATCAGAATTCTATTTGATTACAGTTCCTCCAATTTGAAACTCTATCTTTGTTTTTAAATCCATTCTCGAATCATCCTTTGAAAATCGAGATTGTTTGTATTTTAGAAACTGTTGTACATGTCGAAATTTTTATTTTGATAAGCATGATTATAATCTATATATAAAAGTGAAAATGTTTTCGATAAGAACTATATACCTTTCAAAACGAGAATTTGAAGTCCCGAAAGGTTATGAAATTTTGAAAACTGTACAAGAAATTTGATTTATCTAAAAATGATTTATAACTGAAGGGTTTTAATTGGAAATTCGAGGAGTTGAATTTCAGTTTTTTAATTTTTTTTTAGATTTTGAATATATATGTAATAATACGATTTAAAAGGTATTTTTCGAATAAGAAATGTTTCAAATGACTTCGAATGAGTTCCAAGGATTTTGAAGGAATTTTGAAGAAGATTTTAAGAAAATAGAAGTCCAGAACTCACTTATGTTGCTGGAAAATAATTTCGGTGATGAGTGCATGCATCATCGACATTGATTTTCGAGTTTCAAAGTGGGGGAGAGGCCACTTTAGTAGCTTTGCTATGCGGGTGATTTTGTGAAACCAATTTTGATTTCAAATTGTGAAGTATGATTTGATAATCGAAAGATATATGTATATATATTAAGATGATTTGAAGTGAGCCGGTGTTTAGTCCTCGAGTTTTGGATTTGATATAACCCTATCTATTGAAATTGATTTACTGATTTGTTGCTGGTTTCCAACTCTTGGATTTAAAATTGATTTCTCCAACTATTTTGAATGTTCAAACACTTCTAAATCGAGGTTTAATTTCTAAAGCTAAAAAATTTCGAAAAGTATAAATTATTTGATAAAGTATCTAAGTTTAGTTTTGTATGTTTAAAGTATGAAGTAGTATGACTTAAATAAATTTAAAACTTTTGTCAAGTGAATAAATAAGACTATTTTGAATTATAATAATATGGAGTTTAGTTTTGGAATGTTCTCAATAAAAATTTAGTTTTAAATATGGTAAATTGGATCTTTTGAATAAAAGTAAATAGTTTAAAGGTTTTAAAGGGATAGTTATAAACTTGGAAATCATTTTGGGTTTAATTGATTTTGACAAAAGTATTTGGTTTTGAAATAGACTGGAATGTAAAACCTAGTATTTATATGATGATTTTGGAAATGAATTTGTTTGACTTAAGTTATGTTGATTTGGAAACCAGGATTATTTTCTAAACCTATTGTTTTGGGAAACTTCAAAACTGAATATATTTAATTTGGAAGAAACGATTTTGGTGAAATCGTATATGATTTTGAAACTGAACTAATATTGAAACGACTTGAAGGTGAGAACCTTGTTTTATTGAATACATGATTTGGGAGTTATCGAACTTATATAAATTTGATTTGTATAAGTATGAAGCTGATTTGTAAACTATTGATTTGGAAAGGTACTAAATTTGAAAAGCGAAATCTTATATAATCAAAGCCTATATAAGTGTGATTTGATATACTATTGATTTTGGGAAGTATTCGATTTGAAAATGAAATCTTATATATAATGGACTTTATATACGTATGATATTTGAAAGTAATTTGAAAGGGTACTATATTTTCGAAGTAAAGATATGGAAAGTGCCTTCTACTTGATATCCGCTTTGTGGCCACAATGTGGATTCATTCTATCGATATTATTCTCTCTGATTTTTGTTTTTCGGATGTGATACTCGATTGTTCATCCATGGCGTTACCCATGATCATTTTGTTGTGGTAGCGTAATCCACAAGGCAGAGATTGCTTAAAGGGTACAGATGTTTGCTGGGGGATCGAGGCATAACCATTGTGTATCCTGCGGTCTACTGGGTTTGTTGTCGTGTCGTAATACGCAAGGCAGAGATTGTTTAAAGGGTACATTTGTTTCCTGGAGGATCCAAGCATAACCATTGTGTATCCTACGGTCCACGATTTTTGTTATCAAGGAAAAATTCGCAAGGCAGTGATTGCTTAAAGGTACGGATGTTTCCTAGGGGATCCAAGCGTAACCATTGTGTATTTGCGATCCATGTGATTTGTTTGGATTATACTTTCCATATCGGTTTTGAAGGTTTTTCAAGTAAATTTTGTATTAATATTGAAATTAAAATTCTTATGGATCAAAATTAACTATTCGTGTCTGATACTATTCTTTGGAATCTACCTTATCTGCTCAGCTTTATTTATTCACCGATATTCTGCTTTCTGAATCTACCTTCTTTTCCTTGTTGACTATATCCTTTTTAAATATTATTTATTTATTTATAAACTATATGGTTTAATAGAAAATTTATTAATACTTTTGAAGTCCTTAATTAAATACAATATTATTAAAGAAAATGATTGTTGATTTATTAACAATATTTGAGATGTATCTTGAAATAAAATTAATAAATTTACGAATTATGGATTTAATGTTTCAATAGCTTCTTTGTAAATATAAGTAATGATATAAATAATTGTTTTCAAGTAATGTTATTTAAACATATAAATGGTATTTACAACGATAGCAAGAAAATTTACAAATGGGTTTTGAAAGGTATTAAAGTATTAAAGACAATTGATTTGTAAATGAAGTTTTCAAATGAATATTTCAAGTAAAATTTATATAGTTTCAAATTAATTGTTTAATCTTGACTTTCAGCCTACTTTTATTTTGGTTGTGCTATTCTCCTACTTCCTTTTCGGGGACGAAAAGTTTTGAGTGGGGGAGAGTGTAACGACCCAATATTTTAGTGATTTTATTTATTTAATTAATTGAAATTTTGTAAAATTTTATACAATAAAATTTGAAAATAAAAATTTATTATATGGAATATGTCTATTTAAACATAGCAACTGGTAAATTTTCATCTGATAATATTGATGTTTATTTTATTAGGAAATCCTATTTCAATTTAAATCAGTTAAAAATTGATGATAATAAAATAATTTCCAAACTTGAATATTTTTATACAGAAAACTTTTAAATCATCTTTAGAGTGAGATGTCAAATTTCCTTGCATCAAATTTGGACTTCTATAGCTCCGTCGATCTTATTTTCTGTGTTTTAGCAGCATTTCTTCCTACGGAAGTTCGAACTTTTATAATTCAATCGTATCACTGACATCTGTGTATCGTTTTGTTCGCCTCGTTGTGCTGATTTCAGTGGTATATTTTTTTCTGTATTTTTGAGGTCTGGTACGCGACGAAAACAATAATTCTGTGCGTCGTATCGGTATCAAAATTGTTACTTTTAACTTACCTTGCCTTTTCAAAATTCAAGCGTGATGTACAAATGAGAATATATTGCTTTTATTATTCAGCTCAATCAAAGTCTAACCGCTGCCATCCCATAACCAGTTTGAAAATCAAAACAACTTTTGTTTAATTATTTGGCAATGGTTCACGTTTTATTTCACCGCCCATTCACTTTCCTTTTGACTATTCGTTTGAAAATTTTATATACGGTATCTATTGTAAATTTTGGTTTAGTATATTATCTCCTATTCATCTTCTATTTGCTATGCTCCTCCTAATGCCTTCAGCCGACTGCCCATCAACCGTGCCAGAGCATGCATCCCCATGCTAGGCGGAACTAGCTTCCCACAACGAGCAACCTCGCCTCCTTCCCAGCCGTGCACACTCCAAATGTAGCCATGCCTCAACTTCGACAGAACCCACCAGACTCCTTAGCCTCTCCATCATTTCATCCCTGCTCGTGCTCTACTCCTCGCCTGAACTCTGCTTCTTCGCCGCTCCTCCATGTTGAAGGCCATGAACAGCTCCAACCTCCACAACTCGCTCCTTCACCGTCCTCCCTTTGCAACCATGTCAGCCTCCGTCCTAGCTCAGCCTCGACCATTTTCCTCTGCTCTGCCACTACTCGCCTCCGGCCTTTAGCGCCTCCGCCCCCTTTCACCTAGCCACAACTCGTCCACCTAACATCCGAGTCTTCCTCCGCCATCAGCTGGTTCTTCTCCCCTTTTCCTCTCTCTACCGCATGAGTATATAAGATATGGTATGTGTGTGTATATATATATATATTTATATATATATATATATTATACATATGTAATTGTGTTGTTACATACATAACCAGAGGCCTGATATATACATATATGTTGTATAACTTTATTGAGTTTGATCTGCATGCATTTTATGTTTGTTTGATCATCGTTTTGTACAAATAATGTGTGTATATTTGAGGGTAGGCTCGGCTGTATAATTGTTTTGTGATTTTTTTTAAGTTTTGTTGTTACTCTGTATATATGTTTTAACAAGTATATTATATTACGTACGTTTACAGATCATAAGTTTATACATGGTTTTATAAGATTTGTATAAGGGGAAAGTTTATATTAACCTTTTTATTAAGTTGTATTATATGTATGTCTTGTACCTTTGATTTCTGTTCGTTTTATAGTCAAATTTTTATACAATAAGTTTTATAGGTAAGTATTATTCCTCTGTTAGGTAGCTTTCTGTTTTACAAAATTTTGGCATGAGTTCTACGTGACCTGTACATTTGGTACAAAGCTATATATATAATAGTTTTATATTATGGTATTCATATTTAGTATTTATTTTATCTGTTTGAGTAGACATATACTGATTTTGATTTTTGTTGTTATATAAAGTCATACTACTTTGGATGTAAGTTGATTTTACGAATACAAAGCCGATAATAAGTGTTGTTTTAATTATATAACATTTAGTGTTCTACTTTATCAGTTTAAAACTTTTGGGTCTGTTGATTGATTTCCTAAGTTATATAAATATATATAGGTGTGTTAAACTGTTGAGTTTTAAAGGTATTAACTCAAAGGTTATTATTATATGTAGGTTATTTGACTAAAACAGTTGACTTGAAATAATATACATATTTTATATGTGTGAGTCCATTATATAATATATATATATATATATATATATCTAGTATTTACATAGTTAGTATAGATATATAGGTTTCAGCTAGTTATATAAATTTTTGTATATATGAGTTATAAAGCTTTGTTGTAGTTTTCTTCTATAATTAATATATATATATATATATATATATTTCAATAAGGTATTGACTTTATAATTATATTTGATTTTTAAATGTGTTTTGATTTAAACAATGAATTTGAAAGGTATATATATTCAATTTAAAATGTGATGTATTTTAGAATATGTTTTATACATGAAAATAGTTATATATAGTTATACACCTAAGTTTATTTATCCATCTATCCTTATCAATCTGGTTCTGATTCGTTTTATCGATCCCCATTATCAGCTTTGTCCGTCGTGCCTGTTTTCTCCGTCGAATCATGTCCATCCAGCGTTGCTTTGAAATTCGTAGCTCATTGCCTTGTCAAATCGCTCTAGGCTTGAAAGGTGAGTAATCACTCATGATTAACATTCCTGTATTTATTAAGTTTGATTTCAATTGAAACGAAAATTGAAGTATACTGCTGTTAGTTATTTAACTACTTTATTTGATATGTTATTATCTGTAACTGTTCACCTGTGGGATATGACACCATATCCTGATGTTTATATTTATTTATTATTGATGATATGTGCTTGTTATATTATTTTATTTTCTGTTATCACACTGCAAGTTCCCTGTAGTTTAGAATTCACTATGGGTAGAATTGATACATACTCGAACGGGATTTAGAATAGGAGAATTTCATTATGGGTTGAAATGATAAACCCAAGCGATTTTCATTTGAATTGCGGGTTGAAATGATATCTACCCGTATATATTTAAATTACGGATTAAAATGATAAATATCCGTATCACTTGACCATAAGATAGGAAATTATAAACATACACCGTTGGTCCATATATAAATATTTTGAAAATAAATTCTATGGTGTTGGAAAGAAATATACGGTTTTAATAAATTTTGAATCTTAAATTATTATATATAAATGGTAGTGATATATATATAGATTTAACAATAATATATAATTAATTAAGATTGATCTAATACATATAATATGTTTAAATATTTAAATTTTTATTTCAAAATAGATTTTGGTAATAATTTGAATAAGTTAAGGTTGGGACGATAATTTAAATTTAGTTGAAATTGTATTCAATAATGAATTTTATTTAATTAAACCGATTTGAAACTTATTGAAATTGAGATTTAAGAAATGATTTATAACTTGGTCTTGAGTTATTTAATGAATATTTCTCGTTTAAATAAATTTAAGGAAATATTTAGTAAAAATGAAATTTAAGGCTAGTTAAATGATATTGAATTTATTAAGTGAACATTCCCTGACTAAATAATAATGAAGTCAAATCGAGATCTATATGAAACGGTTAAATTTAGCTTTGGAAATGGAAATATTAAAGCTTCGAAACATATTGAAATTTAAATGGTTTATTTGTGTTTCAAAATCTGTATTTGAAATCGATATAATTTGGAATTGTTTATTTAGAAACTGAACTGAATTGAAATTTGTTGAATTGGGATTGAATTTAAATTGAAATCTGGAATTTGGGTTGATTTGAATCGATTTGCGAAAATTGAGGAAATCATAAATACTTTACTTTATGAATTATTTAATATGTATACACATTATTTTGGTAAATGGATATATTTGAAAGGAAAATGATATTTTGGTTTTGAAGTATAAATTAATTTGAAATGACCACGGTGTTATAGTGTATATTTCTACATTGTAGATAGTTCACGGATCCTTAGAGGATGGTTATCCCAACATCCTTTAAGTTGATTGTTTTTCAGTTGATATTTCACTTGAGTAGCATTTATTGATATAAGAATGTTAATCCTGACTCGAGTGTTTTGTGTTTTGCTTTACGCTCGAGTCAGACTGAGTGATATAGCTTTTGAGACTCGCCTTTGGAGTTTGGAGCTTCGTTTGGAGATCCAACTATCGATTCAGCTTTCAGCTTTTCCAGTTGATTTGGTCATGGAGGTCATCTATTGGACTGGAGACTTCGATGTATTTGAGATATTCTTCTTTGTTTTATTCCAACTCTGATGTTTATATAGTAGCTTCATGAACTACTATTTATCTATTCCACTGCATTATTATTGTAATAATCTATGTCTGTGATTCTGTGATTTATTTACTTACTGTATATGCTGAGTTTTGCCAAATCTAAATTAACAATCTGATATTTTGAGCAATTCAAGTCGGGCATGTGTGGATGTGAATGGTTGAAAATACCTGGTTGTTACAATATATGATGCTTGCCAACTAGGAAAACTTAAGAAAAGTTCATTTAAATTAAAATATATGATTTCTACTTCTAAACCTCTAGAATTACTTCATTTAGATTTATTTGGTCCATCTCAAGTTCGATCAATTAATCACAATAAATATGTTTTTTTAATTGTATATGATTATTCTAGATATACTTGGACAATTTTTCTTAAACTTAAAAGTGATGCTTTTAAATTATTTAAAATTTTTGCTAAAAGAATTCAAAATCAACTTTCTTTAAAAATAAAAAATATTCATAGTGATCGTGGTGGACAATTTGCAAATGAAAATTTTGAGAATTTCTATAATCAAAATGGAATTATTCATAATTTCTCTTTTCCAAGAACTTCACAACAACACGGAGTGGTAAAGCGTAAAAATAGAACGATTCAAGAGTGTGCTACAACAATGCTTTCTAATAGCAACTTACCTAACAACTTTTGGGCTGAATAGTCGCTACAGCATGTTGTATATTAAATAGGATTTTAATTAGACCATTTACTAATAAAACCCCATATGAATTACTTTACAATAAAAAAACCCACAGTAGCTTATTTTAAAGTTTTTGGTAGTACGTGTTTTATTCTTAATACAAAAGATAATTTAGATAAATTTGAACCTAAATCCGATAAAGGTATCTTTATCGGATATTCTAATAGAAGTAAAGTATTTAGAGTTTATAATTTCAGAACTAACACTATTGAAGAAACAATGCATGTATCTTTTTATGAAAATTTTAAAGATACTGTACAAATAGAAGATGAAGAAGATTTTGTAACTTTAATTAATAAATGTAACGACCAGTTAAATTTGATGATATTAAATGAGTTAATTTAATATGATTTCTAATCTAATTTAGAATGAAATAAAAGTCTTAAGATTTTATTTAGTAAATGTAGGAATTAGATATAGTAAATGTAATTTATGGTTAACAATTTTAAATGTTTATATGGCAATAGATTGAAATAACGTAAATTGACGTTTGTGGTTATAAGTTATAATTTGTTGATTAAATTGGTTTGTGAAATTAATACTGGAAGATATAAAGCGGAAATAGTATTAATGAAATAATAACTGAATTGAATTGCAACTATATAAATGAAAGTAAATTTTATTTAGTGGATGTCAACATTGAATAAATGTATTTAAAATAAAAAGATTTAAATGCATGTTTGGATAGAATATATGATTGATGGATTAAGTGGTAAGTAATTAGAATTTAATTCTATAAAATTTGGAACTGAATGTATGTAAATAATTTTGTAGGAATAAGTTAATTTACAATTTATTTGTGCATACCCGATTTAATTGAAGTAACAGAAAGGACAAGATCTTGATTTGCCTAGGTATGTATATATTGATAAACTATAACTAAATAGAAAGTTTGGTAGTAAATAGGATATAAGAAGACAAAGGCAACTAGTAAATTAATAAATGAATTCATAATAATAAGTAGTAATTAATGCATATATATTTGGCATTAGTGATAATTACAAAACTTTACCCATTTATCTAATTTATTTAATTAAATCTAAATCTATGGCAACATTGTTGTAATGATGGTTGTAAGTGAATTTGAATGTAAAAGGGTAACAATTATGTAGGTTAACCATTTTGAGTATGTTAAGTTAAGAATGGCAATCGATTGAAATAAATCTAAATTAATTATTTTGTTTTGGTTAATGTGCTCTAGTTAATAAAGGGGAGTTTATAAGAAATGAAACATGCACTAATGAAATGTATTATAATTCAAATGTTATTTATACCCATAAAATGTCTATTTACTGAATAGAAAGATTTTTATTCAATAAAAGAATTTATTGAGGTTCAAATGTATAACTTATAACATTTAATGTAGACTTAATCACAATTAATTGATTTAAATTGTGCAGTTAGCGTAGATTTGTTTGTAATTGAAGTAGTTAATTCTATAAGATGAAGTTAATGCTAATTCTATTTATAATTGGACCATTTGTTGATATAGATTTTAGAAAGCAGGATTTATAAATTTAATTAGAGTATCAAATTCAACAATTACATATATTGCACAGTAAAATGGAATTTAATGGTTGAACAGTACGTTATTGAAATTTAAAATGGACTTTGAGGAAAATAATGTGAAATCATGAACCAATGTTAGTGGCATCCTTATTTTGGATAAAAGTTGAGAATATAAAAGTTGAAAACCTAATAATGGGTTTTTGAGAATTTAATTTAAAATTTCTAAATATAAGGAAGTGGAGAAATTAACACTGGAATCGATAGACTTATCAACTTTTATTTCACATCTAAACTTGTTAAATCATTGGAATTGATTAAGGAATATATAAGCGGTAAAATTTGGTCAATTTTAGAATTTAGATATAAAATTTGATTTTTATAATTTATTTTAATTTATTTAATGAATATAAAAATTAGCCATTTTGGCCACGGACTCGGATTTCGACGAAACTAGTTTCATTGGATCCGTATCGGTGAATTATTGTTGGGTTTCAAGTTTCGTATCGATCGGACATGTCGTTTGATCGTACGGACGCGAAACGCCTTGAAATCGATTTAATTAAAATCAATTTGAAATCAATTTGGAAATTTGGTTTTCAGCATAACTTCTCCATACGATCGAATTTGGACGTGAAACATTTTCCATCGCGTTCAGAATATTTTAAAATACCTATTTGGATATATGGGTTTAATAAATTTCGTTTCGGGGTTGGAACGGGCTTTTTGGGCCATAGTTTGTTCCGCACGTTCATCTATCCAGTCTATCTACTCTAGTCCTACCTACTTATAAATAGACGAGTATAAACCCTAGCCTCCATCTTCTATCATTTGTCTGTACATTCTTTTCTTCAACTCCTTCTCCTCCTCAAATGGATGCAAACCTAGATTTATTTCAATTCAAAATTTCAAATGAAAATTTAAAATCCTCTGAAAAATCTCAAAAAAATATATGTTAATGCTCTCAATGAGGGTAATTCAATGGTGTTATCCGTTTTTCGTTTGGAGTTTCTGTGTGTCCAGATCGGGGCAGATCAGTTTTGGCCGTTCGTATTAGAGCGTGAGTTCAACGGTGGATTCGCATCATTGAGTCGATCGGAGGGGATAGTAGCGTAGAGGGGGGAAAGACAAGTTCATCCATACGGTTCATAGGGGTCTAAGTGGTCAAAATGGGCCGTGGTGGCTTCAAAAAAACGCGGCGGCGGCGCTACCACTGAGGTGACCGGAGTTGATGATGGGGGTACCAGTATGGGCGGCTCGTCGAGGCCAACGTAGTGGCACTCTCTGATCGTAACCTAAGGCAACGTGGTGGCGGAGAAAATTGCGGCTAGGGTTAGAAGATGGAGGCGGCTAGTTTGGTTCGCGATCTGTAGATGAAGAAGCGCACGCGTGAAGAAAACATCTTGATGACGTGGTTAGGGGTTAGGTAGGTTTTGTTTATAAATTTATTTCCATTTCCAATCGTTTTATCGCCATAATTTTCTCATACGTTATCCGTTTCACGCAAGTTTTTTTTGTTAGGATCGTAATTAAATTTCAGATCTATTGACGCTGGTTTGGACTGATTTGGAGACCGCCGAATTTTGGGTTTAAATTGGATTTAAATTCAATTTAAATTCAAAAGGTGAGTGTTTTAACCCACTCACAACTTCTAAAAGTTTTTATGTTTGTTAAATTTATCTTAAATATGAGTAGAAATTTATTTATGACTGTTGGCGTGTTTTATTCAGCATATCTGTTAAATCGCATTTATTTAACTTAACTGTTAATTTAGTTTATTTATTGCATAAAATTTGACAGGTAGAATTTATTTTTGCACATAAACTGCTAGTTAACAGTCATTAAATTTATTATGGAATAGAAACTGTTAGTTAATAATCTGTTATTAATTCCTGTATAATTCATATGCTATGTATCAATGATTGTTTAAAATTGGATGACGATTGCAATTGATGATTGATGATTGATATTTGGATGAATGAATGCTATTATATTGTATAAACTGCAAGTCATCATGCATTTTCATTTCATTCGGGGTTGTAGTTTGAAATGATATACAACCGCAAAATTTTATTTTTAAATTGCGGATTGAAATGATAAATATCCGTATCACTTGACCATAGGATAGAAAATTTTATACAGGCAGCGTGGTCTATATATAAATTATTTTAAAGTGATTTCTATGGTTTGGATGGGATACGGTTTATAAAAAATTTTAATTTTGATATTTTATAAATGTTATTCTTCTATATATATATACATATGAAGTTAAAAATTTTGAATTTAAGCTGTGTATAAATCTATTAAATAAAAATGGGAAAATTGAGAAATGGAATTTGATAATTCATATTATATGTTTAAGTTTGGAAAATTTTAAGGTAGGATATTTGTAACTGGATTTTTCCAAGATAAATTTAGAATGAATATTCTAGTATAATTTAATTGAAGAAAATATTTAATTGCTAGAAATTGGAGTTTTATTTATGGATTTTTATGTAAATATTCAAGACTAAATAATAGAACATTTAATTTGGTTGAAGGAATAAATTCCAACTTTAGTTTTGAAATATTAATACTCCAAATGGATATATATATATATATATATATATAGAAATTGAAGTGGTTTTGGAACTTGAAAGTGGTATTTAAATTTTGGTTTAGACTTTAAATAAAGAAATATATTTGTAAAGCCATGGAAATTATTTTCTTTACAAAGTAACGTTAAAGTTAAACCATTTATTTCGTATACCGTTGAATATCCAAACCATTCAAGTTTTAGAAGTTATGGTTTTAAAATATATGAATTTCGAAATATTATGCTTTGAAAGTATAAGTCAAATATTTGGTTTCCAGATATTTTAAATTTGAAAGCAGTATGATTTTGGAAAAGAAATATATTTGGATAAAATGATATCATATTGTTTTGGGTTTTAAGATGATATCGTATTCATAGTTTTGAAATGGAATTTTTATTCTGGTTTTAAAGTATAAACTATTTTAAATGACCGCGGTGTTATAATAACGATTGGTTGGCAAAGAGACCGGGATCGGATATGGACATACTCTCTATCGATACCGAAAACCACTTTGACTAACCGTGTACGCGGTGGAGATTCCAGAAGTAGGTTGGTGGCGGCGTTTCCTGTAAGGTAAATACGTGGACCCGACTCCCGTGAGTTGGCATAAGGTGGCTAAACCAGGAGCGATTCTCGGGCCAATGAGGTCATTCCTCTGATCGGACACTCCTCTTCGATATTATACTTTGACTTTGGATTGATTCAGTGGCCACTTTTATTTTTGATTTTGGGGGAGTTTGTTCAAGGTGGGCGACAGCTGCGCGCTGCGCGTTTCCACCAGCCCGGATAGCAATTGGTATATCTACCCTGGCATTGCCTAGTTGTGCCGTGTCACCTACCATACCGAGCCTTTACTACGAGTTTTGTTTTGTACCATACCTATGGAGTGCCCTCTGACGACGCCCATTATGGGGGAGATTACGGTACTGTATAGACTATGGGAATATATTCCGTGTTAAGGGCTATATGGGTAACCCCTTAACGCTATTAAAAAGTAAGTTTATTTTATAAATAGACATTATTATAATAGCGCAATATACTACATAGTAAATAGTTTAACGGACCCTTAGGAGATGTAAATACCGAGCATCTCTTGAGTTACTGTACTCATATTCATTTCTGTTAATTTTACTCACATAAGATCTTTTAGTTCAGACTCGAGTGTTTTTGTCTTTTCAAATTCGCTCGGGTCAGTCCGAGCGTTTCAGGATTTGAGGATTTAGCTCTGGAGGACGAAGACAAAGATTTGTATTATTATTATTTATACTATTGCACCACACTCACATTTAATTCCGCTGCATTGATAGTATTGGTATGGGTAACTCTGATATTCATTGTACAAGTAAAATAAAATATTTTGTAAAACAGTTTCATGAACTGTATATTTGATTATTATATTTTATCCTTCCACTGTGAGATTCTGTTTTGTTTTATTTCTTCTCTGTTTTTCTTATTTACCCCATAACAATCCGCCCTTCCGTATGGTTTGAATCGTCATGTGTGTCGGTTTAAAGTGTGCGAAAAGGCGGGATGTTACAGTTGGTATCAAAGCTTTGGTTTAGCGATAAACCTTGGCTTTGTGGGGTTTGACTCTTTGTCAATAGGGTAGTAATACCCTATGGGAGTCGTTGAGTGTATATATGAGAGAGCGTATTTGTTAGTGTTATAAAAAGGTTTTATATTGTGTTAATTTGTTTCGTTCTGTATTTATAAATTCTGGTTGATGCATGGGACGCTATGACATCAATAGGGATTTCTAAACACTTAATAGGACAGACCGACATAATATCTGTTTTTAATATAGGTGAATGAAATAATTTTGCCTATTATATTTTCTATATATGTAAAATAAAATAAAATTTTCAAATGATATATATATTTGGTTGCTATAGATTTGGTGTTAGGGAATAAAAATATTTATACTAATTGTAGTTAAGTTGGAATTATAATAAATCAAATTGGAGATTTTAGAACTTAAGTCCCGAATTTTGAAAATCTGCTTTCAAAGGATTTATGAAATATAATGATTTGGTATATAAGTATTTTCTTATATAAATATTTAGTATAATTCGAAAGAATTGTTTTAAAGAAGATTTTGGAGAAATAAATTTTGTACTTTCCTCTCTGTCGCTGGAAAATAATTTCGGTGATGGCGGCCGCATCATCGACTTTCATTTTCGAGTTTCGAAGGAGAAAGGCCACTGTAGTAAATTCTACTGCAGATTTATTTTGGAAATTATCTAAATTTTAATTGTTCTAAATATAATTGAGATATAAAAGTTGTAAGAAATTATTTATCTATTATTTTTTATTTTGAAATTTAACCCTGTATTTAATTCTTAAATTTCCATTAATTAATTGTTTCAATTATGGTAATGAAACAGAATTTAATTAATAATTGAAACCCTAAATAAAATAAAAGACTAAAATGCTAAGCTATAAAGGAAGTTAAATTTTTAACTCATAAGGGAAAAATTAAAGATTTATTGAACGTTAAAGTTAATTAAAAGATGAGATAAAACTTGTATAAGTTCTTTTGCATTTTCTTTAACATAAAAAACTTACCAAATATGAAAAGTTGAAATGTTAAACAAGAGATTGGGATAGAATATTATACAAGTAGAAATTTTGGAAATAATGAAGTATTCAATGAATTAAGTAGTATAAACTTAAGTTATAATTGGAATTTTACTAAAAAGTATTATTAATAGGTGATTTTAAGCTTAAGTAAATAAAACGAAATTCTTTAATAAATAAGGATTGATGTGTAGGGCTATTAACTTAAGTATGATAGAAAGTAGGTAATATAAATAAATGACTACAAACCCTAAGTAATAAATTAATAAAATCCTTTATTTATAAGAATGGAGGTTATAAGGTTAAGAATTTAAGTGTAATTAAAAAGGGTTACTGTAATTAAATATAATAGAATGTAAGCATTTAATAATGATTTAAATTGAGAAGTGCATTAAATGTAATACAAATAAAAGAAACTTACATAACCTGAATAAATAAAAATGAATAACTGTAAGTAATAAGTAAAAATAAAGGAAACAACCACTGATGAGTAAATAAAATTAAAAGTTGTTAGAAATAAATGTAGATTATAAAAAGATAATTTATGTGGTATATGAATGAAAATAAATGAAAATAAAAGATAAACTGTTATATGAATGAAAAGATCAAACAGCTAATGTATGAAATAAAAATTTAAATAAGTTAATTTGATTTGTTGGTTTGAATTGTTATTGTTTGATTTAGGGTTGGTTGGGTAAGGAAATTTGAAGTTGTTGGATGAATAAATAATCTATTTTGTCCCATCTAAAACTGTTGAGTAAATGATGCACTTGATAGTTATTTTTCATTCCGTACCATTTCAAGTTTTGAACCCGAACAACTATTTGCTTGTTTGATTTAATGATTGTTTGTTTTGTTGTGTATGCGGTTTGTTGAAATTGATGTCGTTGTATTCTTTGTTGTTAGTGATTGTAACCACTTAAATATTTCACTTGTGATAAATTGTTAAACCTTTGGATTTTTATAAGTAAAATGCAGGTTATGGAAGCAACTGCTACTGCTTTTGGTTCCATAATAATAAGCGTAAATTGCCCAACAAATAGGTACGCTTCGGATTACGGTTTAGCGCTATTTTGTATATATTTTTCCCAGGTTGGGATATAATAAGTTTGAATATTATATATGGTATTTGTTATATTAAATATTTTATTTTTCTCCCGAACCTCTCCGTACAAAGGAAACTCTGCCAAAATTTTCCGAAAATTTTGGACTTAGAATTATGTTGAAAATGTTTCCAAACTCTAATTATTTAAGTATAAAAGGATATAATGATTATAAAACGGGTATTTCGTTTAAGGAAATTAATTTAGTAAATTATTGTTTATAAGTTAATATTTGAAATAAGATGTACTGTTTTAAATTCTTCCTTCTCCCTTCTTTTTTCTTTTCGGGGACGAAAAGTTTTGAGTGGGGGACAGTGTAACGACCAGTTAAATTTGATGATATTAAATGAGTTAATTTAATATGATTTCTAATCTAATTTAGAATGAAATAAAAGTCTTAAGATTTTATTGAGTAAATGTAGGAATTAGATATAGTAACTGTAATTTAAGGTTAACAATTTTAAATGTTTATATGGCAATAGATTGAAATAACGTAAATTGGAGTTTGTGGTTATAAGTTATAATTTGTTGATTAAATTGGTTTGTGAAATTAATACTGGAAGATATAAAGCGGAAATAGTATTAATGAAATAATAACTGAATTGAACTGCAACTATATAAATGAAAGTAAATTTTATTTAGTGGATGTCAACATTGAATAAATTTATTTAAAATAAAAAGATTTAAATGCATGTTTGGATAGAATATATGATTGATGGATTAAGTGGTAAGTAATTAGAATTTAATTCTATAAAATTTGGAACTAAATGTATGTAAATAATTTTGTAGGAATAAGTTAATTTACAATTTATTTGTGCATACCCGATTTAACTGAAGTAACAGAAAGGACAAGATCTTGATTTGCCTAGGTATGTATATATTGATAAACTATAACTAAATAGAAAGTTTGGTAGTAAATAGGATATAAGAAGACAAATGCAACTAGTAAATTAATAAATGAATTCATAATAATAAGTAGTAGTTAATGCGTATATATTTGGCATTAGTGATAATTACAAAACTTTACCCATTTATCTAATTTATTTAATTAAATCTAAATCTATGGCAACATTGTTGTAATGATGGTTGTAAGTGAATTTGAATGTAAAAGGGTAACAATTATGTTGGTTAACCATTTTGAGTATGTTAAGTTAAGAATGGCAATCGATTGAAATAAATCTAAATTAATTATTTTGTTTTGGTTAATGTGCTCTAGTTAATAAAGGGGAGTTTATAAGAAATGAAACATGCACTAATGAAATGCATTATAATTCAAATGTTATTTATACCCATAAATGTCTATTTACTGAATAGAAAGATTTTTATTCAATAAACGAATTTATTGAGGTTCAAATGTATAATTTATAACATTTAATGTAGACTTAATCGCAATTAATTGATTTAAATTGTGCAGTTAGCGTAGATTTGTTTGTAATTGAAGTAGTTAATTCTATAAGATGAAGTTAATGCTAATTCTATTTATAATTGGACCATTTGTTGATATAGATTTTAGAAAGCAGGATTTATAAATTTAATTAGAGTATCAAATTCAACAATTACATATATTGCACAGTAAAATGGAATTTAATGGTTGAATAGTACGTTATTGAAATTTAAAATGGACTTTGAGGAAAATAATGTGAAATCATGAACCAATGTTAGTGGCATCCTTATTTTGGATAAAAGTTGAGAATATAAAAGATGAAAACCTAATAATGAGTTTTTGAGAATTTAATTTAAAATTTCTAAATATAAGGAAGTGGAGAAATTAACACTGGAATCGATAGACTTATCAACTTTTATTTCACATCTAAACTTGTTAAATCATTGGAATTGATTAAGGAATATATAAGCGGTAAAATTTGGTCAATTTTAGAATTTAGATATAAAATTTGATTTTTATAATTTATTTTAATTTATTTAATGAATATAAAAATTAGACATTTTGGCCACGGACTTGGATTTCGACGAAACCAGTTTCATCGGATCCGTATCGGTGAATTATTGTAGGGTTTCAAGTTTCGTATCGATCGGACCTGTCGTTTGATCGTACGGACGCGAAATGCCTTGAAATCGATTTAATTAAAATCAATTTGAAATCAATTTGGAAATTTGGTTTTCAGCATAACTTCTCCATACAATCGAATTTGGACGTGAAACTTTTTCCATCGCGTTCAGAATATTTTAAAATACCTATTTGGATATATGGGTTTAATAAATTTCGTTCCGGGGTTGGAACGGGCTTTTTGGGCCATAGTTTGTTCCGCACGTTCATCTATCCAGTCTATCTACTCTAGTCCAGCCTACTTATAAATAGACGAGTATAAACCCTAGCCTCCATCTTCTATCATTTTTCTGTACGTTCTTTTCTTCAACTCCTTCTCCTCCTCAAATGGATGCAAACCTAGATTTATTTCAATTCAAAATTTCAAATGAAAATTTAAAATCCTCTGAAAAATCACAAAAAAATATATGTTAATGCTCTCAGTGAGCGTAATTCAATGGTGTTATCCGTTTTTCGTTTGGAGTTTCTGTGTGTCCAGATCGGGGCAGATCAGTTTCGGCCGTTCATATTAGAGCGTGAGTTCAACGGTGGATTCGCATCATTGAGTCGATCGGAGGGGATAGTAGCGTAGAGGGGGGAAAGACAAGTTCATCCATACGGTTCATAGGGGTCGAAGTGGTCAAAATGGGCCGTGGTGGCTTCAAAAAAACGCGGCGGCAGCGCTACCACTGAGGTGACCGGAGTTGATGATGGGGGTACCAGTATGGGCGGCTCGTCGAGGCCAACGTAGTGGCACTCTCTGATCGTAACCTAAAGCAACGTGGTGGCGGAGAAAATTACGGCTAGGGTTAGGAGATGGAGGCGGCTAGTTTGGTTCGCGATCTGTAGATGAAGAAGCGCACGCGTGAAGACAACGTCTTGATGACGTGGCTAGGGGTTAGGTAGGTTTTGTTTATAAATTTATTTCCGTTTCCAATCGTTTTATCGCCATAATTTTCTCATACGTTATCCGTTTCACGCGAGTTTTTTTGTTAGGATCGTAATTAAATTTCAGATTTGTTGACGCTGGTTTGGACTGATTTGGAGACCGTCGAATTTTGGGTTTAAATTGGATTTAAATTCAATTTAAATTCAAAAGGTGAGTGTTTTAACCCACTCACAACTTCTAAAAGTTTTTATGTTTGTTAAATTTATTTTAAATACGAGTAGAAATTTATTTATGACTGTTGGCGTGTTTTATTCAGCATATCTGTTAAATCGCATTTATTTAACTTAACTGTTAATTTAGTTTATTTATTGCATAAAATTTGACAGGTAGAATTTATTTTTGCACATAAACTGCTAGTTAACAGTCATTAAATTTATTATGGAATAGAAACTGTTAGTTAATAATCTGTTATTAATTCCTGTATAATTCATATGCTATGTATCAATGATTGTTTAAAATTGGATGATGATTGCAATTGATGATTGATGATTGATATTTGGATGAATGAATGCTATAATTATATTGTATAAACTGCAAGTCATCATGCATTTTCATTTCATTCGGGGTTGTGGTTTGAAATGATATACAACCGCAAAAATTTTATTTTTAAATTGCGGATTGAAATGATAAATATCCGTATCACTTGACCATAGGATAGAAAATTCTATACAGGCAGCGTGGTCTATATATAAATTATTTTAAAGTGATTTCTATGGTTTGGATGGGATGCGGTTTATAAAAATTTTTAATTTTGATATTTTATAAATGTTATTCTTCTATATATATACATATGAAGTTAAAATTTTTGAATTTAAGCTGTGTATAAATCTATTAAATAAAGATGGGAAAATTTAGAAATGGAATTTGATAATTCATATTGTATGTTTAAGTTTGGAAAATTTTAAGGTAGGATATTTATAACTGGATTTTTCCAAGATAAATTTAAAATGAATATTCTAGTATAATTTAATTGAAGAAAATATTTAATTGCTAGAAATTAGATTTTTATTTATGGATTTTTATGTAAATATTCAAGACTATAATTTGGTTGAAGGAATAAATTCCAACTTTAGTTTTGAAATATTAATACTCCAAATGGATATATATATATATAGAAATTGAAGTGGTTTTGGAACTTGAAAGTGGTATTTAAATTTTGGTTTAGACTTTAAATAAAGAAATATATTTGTAAAGCCATGGAAATTATTTTCTTTACAAAGTAACCTTAAAGTTAAACCATTTATTTCGTATACCGTTGAATATCCAAACCATTCAAGTTTTAGAAGTTATGGTTTTAAAATATATGAATTTCGAAATATTATGCTTTGAAAGTATAAGTCAAATATTTGGTTTCCAGATATTTTAAATTTGAAAGCAGTATGATTTTGGAAAAGAAATATATTTGGATAAAATGATATCATATTGTTTTGGGTTTTAAGATGATATCGTATTCATAGTTTTGAAATGGAATTTTTATTCTGGTTTTAAAGTATAAACTATTTTAAATGACCGCGGTGTTATAATAATGATTGGTTGGCAAAGAGACCGGGATCGGATATGGACATACTCTCTATCGATGCCGAAAACCACTTTGACTAACCGTGTACGCGGTGGAGATTCCAGAATGAAGTAGGTTGGTGGCGGCGTTTCCTGTAAGGTAAATACGTGGACCCGACTCCCGTGAGTTGGCATAAGGTGGCTAAAATAGGAGCGATTCTCGGGCCAATGAGGTCATTCCTTTGATCGGACACTCCTCTTCGATATTATACTTTGACTTTGGATTGATTCAGTGGCCACTTTTATTTTTAATTTTGGGGGAGTTTGTTCGAGGTGGGCGGCAGCTGCACGCTGCGCGTTTCCACCAGCCCGGATAGCAATTGGTATATCTACCCTGGCATTGCCTAGTTGTGCCGTGTCACCTACCATACCGAGCCTTTACTACGAGTTTTTTTTTGTACCATACCTATGGAGTGCCCTCTGACGACGCCCATTACGGGGGAGATTACGGTACTGTATAGACTATGGGAATATATTCCGTGTTAAGGGCTATATGGATAACCCCTTAACGCTATTAAAAATTAAGTTAATTTTATAAATAGACATTATTATAATAGCGCAATATACTACATAGTAAATAGTTTAACGGACCCTTAGGAGATGTAAATCCCGAGCATCTCTTGAGTTACTGTACTCATATTCATTCTGTTAATTTTACTCACATAAGATCTTTTAGTTCTGACTCGAGTGTTTTTGTCTTTTCAAATTCGCTCGGTTCAGTCCGAGCGTTTCAGGATTTGAGGATTTAGCTCTGGAGGACGAAGACAAAGATTTGTATTATTATTATTTATACTATTGCACCACACTCACATTTAATTCCGCTGCATTGATAGTATTGGTATGGGTAACTCTGATATTCATTGTACAAGTAAAATGAAATATTTTGTAAAACAGTTTCATGAACTGTATATTTGATTATTATATTTTATCCTTCCGCTGTGAGATTCTGTTTTGTTTTATTTCTTCTCTGTTTTTCTTATTTACCCCATAACAATCTGCTCTTCCGTATGGTTTGAATCGTCATGTGTGTCGGTTTAAAGTGTGCGAAAAGGCGGGATGTTACAATAAACCTAATGAAACTAATTGTGAAATCATTCAACCTAATAAAAGAATTAGGATATAAAAAATATCATCCTGTAGAAAATGTACTAAGAAATAATGAATCTATAGTTAAAACAAGAAATCAACTAAATAGTATGAGTAATGTAGATTTTATGCCAACTATTGAACCTAAAAATCCAAAGGAAGCATAATCTGATGATTCTTGGATTCTTGCTATGCAAGAAGAATTGAATCAGTTCACCAGAAATGATGTTTGGGAACTAGACCTGAGGATAAAAGTATAATTGGAATAAAATGGGTTTATAAAAATAAAATGAATGAATTTGGCGAGGTCGTGAAAAATAAAGCTCATTTAGTCGCGCAAGGTTATTGTCAAGAAGAAGGAATTGATTACGACGAAACCTTTGCACCCGTAGCAAGACTAGAAGCTATCAGGATTCTAC
Source organism: Allium cepa (assembly GCA_030765085.1). Lineage (NCBI taxonomy): Eukaryota > Viridiplantae > Streptophyta > Magnoliopsida > Asparagales > Amaryllidaceae > Allium > Allium cepa. The sequence goes on along the minus strand of CM060941.1, from coordinate 290,031,459 downwards.
TTGCTTTTGCAAACTACAATAATTTTAAGTTATATCAAATGGATGTTAAATGTACTTTTCTAAATGGTTTTGTAAAAGAAGATGTTTATGTTGAACAACCTCCACTTTTTGAAGATAATAAATTTCCAAATCATGTATATTAATTAAAGAAAGCTTTATATGGTTTGAAACAAGCTCCTAGAGCCTGGTATAAAAGATTAAGATCTTATTTACTACAATTTGGTTTTGAAATCGGTAAAATAGATACAACTTTTTTTATTAAAAGAAACAAAAATGATATTCAACTAGTACAACTATATGTAGATGATATAAAATTTGGATCAACTAATAACATAATGAATAAAGAATTTTTAGATATAATGACTAAAGAATTTGAAATGAGTCATATGGGAGAACTAAGTTTCTTCTTAGGACTTCAAATCAAACAATTAGATAAAGGAATTTTCAGTAGTCAAGAAAAATATGCTAAGGATTTAATTAATAGATTTGGATTGACCACTTTTAGTAAGAAACCAACTCCAATGACAACTAATGTAGCTTTAAGTAAAGAAGATAAATCAAAAGATGTTGATCGAATTTTATATAGGGGAATGATTGGTTCGCTGCTTTATATAATAACAAGTCGTCCTGACATCATGCATAGTGTCTGTCTCTGTGCAATATAAAAATGTCAACCTAAGGAAACTCACTTAAAAGATGTTAAAAGAATTTTAAGATACGTAAAACATACTTTAGATTATGGTTTATATACCCCAAAAAAGATGTATTGACTTAATTTCATATTGTGATGCTGATTATGTTGGTTGTAAATCAGACCAAAAAAGTACAAGTGGAACTTGTCACTTTCTTGAACATTCTCTGGTTTTCTGGTTTAGTAAGAAGCAAAATACTGTATCCTTGTCAACAACTGAAGCAGAATATATATCTTCTCTTTGGCTTGTTCTCAAGTTATATATATGCAACAAACTTTAAATTTTTTTGGATTAACTATAACTAAATCACCAAATTATTGTGATAATACTAGTGCGATAAACTTATCTAAGAATTCAACTCATTATGCTATAACAAAACATATTGATATTAGACATCAATGTAAGTAAAGAAGTCGTAACTCTTGTATATATTAATACTGAAAAACAAATTGCTGATATATTAACCAAACCATTAAATGAACAAAACTTTACTAAATTTAGAAGAGACTTAGGGATATGTTCATTAACTGAAATATAAATTATAAATAATACAAGTATAATTAATAATTAATAAAAACAAAAATTTCTTAAAAACTACACTAGGCATGTCGATTGACCCATCCCCCATGTCGACATACTAGCCATGATTTTCAAATTTAAATTTCCCTCTAAAATTAGTTATTAAGTTATATATTTATATATTTTGACTTTTACTGCTTTTCTCTATTCTATTCGCTGTAACAAACTTTTAAAACGGTAAATTAATGGCTTCCTCTACTAATAATGAACCTTCTTCACCCACTTATCCTCATTCTAGTCCTTTTCAACGATCCACACACGTACGAGTCATCAAATTACAAGAGAAGATGAAAGGTATGCTTCAAATGATAATGGAGATTCAAGTTAGTCAACTCCAAATGGCAAGAGAACAAGATAGACAAGGTGGAATCCTTAGGAATCTACAAAAATTCCTTATGGATAACCATGCCAATCCCATTATTATTGATAAATCATCACAGGCCATGGATTTTGAAGAAGAAGAGCCTATGGAAGAACCTTAAGAGGATCAAGAAGAAGAACATCCTCTGCCGAATCCGGATGTTCATATGGACGAAGACGATGGCCTGATTTGCGTTGGAGAGGTCCTTTTTGACGTTAATGAGAAATTAGTTGAACAGTGTGGAACTTTTGTCTCCACAATCCAAATTGTTCTGTCCACAAATCACCAATAGTTAAGGTTCCTCATTAAGCGTTTTTCGTTTTTCTCTTTGGTGATTGTATATTAGTTTGTTAACTTGTATATAAGTGTTATCTTAAAGTTCTTCTAAAAACATTCTTTGATGTATAGAAACATGAATTCCAGTTAGGATGTTATATTATTATGTCATATGTTTGTTTATCTCCTTTTCTATTAAGTTCAAGGTTTATAGGTTATATTTTGTTGATGAAAAATGGGGAGTGTGACGACCCGTCCTTCTACTCCCAGAAAGACGTATCATCATTAAGAAAAGAAAGGGATAGAAATAGAAAAGAAAGAACAACAACATCAGAATCTCACAGCGGAAACGAACAAAATATAATACATCACATAACTATTACATAGTTTTTACATATTTCAGAGTTATACAATATCATACACATGACAGTCATGTATACATCTGGCACTACATACATAAGAGATACAACATACATCATCTACACAGCGGAACTAGATAGATATCGACATACGTTTGGAACTCCTGCTCCAAGCTCCTTCAGAAACTCAGAATCCAAAACCTATCACTTGGCTACTCATAAAAATTTGAGTACCCAAGAGTTTATGAAAAACAAAATATAAACTCCGGGTGAGACATGGGTCTGGTATGCGTAAACGGTTTAAGTTGTTTAACTTTGAAAACATTTGAAAATAAAGGTATCATGTAAGACTTCCCACACATAAATGCGGGTAAATTTTTACCTTACGCTAACCAAAACATTTTATAGGAAATCCAATGATATTATAACAGTGTCTAGGGTTTTCAAGTAAAATACAAAAATAGCTGAAATGCTTACATCTAACATTCCAACATAGTTGGGCACAGTCAAAACGTACGGCTCTTATTGGAGATTGGATTCCATACAATGGCAGGGCGACTTGGGTACCGCCCGTCACAGTACGTGGCCTAGATCACGTACCGAGGAGCCACCCTAACTCCCCTGCAACACAAGGCCGGAACCATTCCTTACTAAACAGTCCCGAACAAGATAACCCCGGCAGTTGTTGCAATCAATCGCCCCACACAGCCGAAATAAAAAGGGACATCTAGACAGAGGTATATCTCGTCCTGCTTGGGAATGACCCACCTAACCTTGCTGCACATCCCCTGTTTTAGCCATTCCCGGTTGATGAGGCTTGAGGCTGCGATTACCTTTTTAGAACATATCTCTTAGAATGCTCATCGTCCGCCTGATGATGTGCTGAAAGCATTCAATCCATACAAGTTCGTTCCGGGTTCGAACGAAACCGAAGGCCCTGTCTCGTCGCACTCATTTTGCAATCACCCTCAGAGTCAACGACGATAACCCTTGCATTCTGAAAACACCATCTCGATCTTCACTTGAGATTTCACAACCTAACATTTAATTTGGATCGATGTGGTTTTCGGAATATCAAATTGACACCCGATCCCGGTCTCATCGAAATCCAAACGCCATTTTAGAGGCCAAGTTGTCTAATTAATTTAAACAGTTTAAATTCAACACTTTGAATTCACAAAGTATGTCACAGATAAATCATACACAATCATCATAGATATATCAAAGCATATCATAGAAACATCACAGAATATCACCAATAAATATCACAAATCAGATATTCTACATACACAACAATCCATGAGCAATCATCTTTGAGTCTTATTGTAATTAATTCAATTTAAAACAATTACTTGAGAATCAATCATTTAACCCTGTTTAATTAATCATTAATTATCAATTAATTACTTATTTCTTTTCAAATTATTTAATTTAATTAATCATTTCCTTAATCAATTATTAAATCTTAATTGCTTAATTACTTGCCCTTAATTATTAGTTAATAACTTTAATTATTAATTACTAAATCTTAATTATCTATTTATTAAACACTAATTACTTAATAATCAATTACTAATTCTTAATTAAATTACTTAATTAATTACCCACTAATCATATATTAATCAACATCAAGTAGTTAATTACAAATATATTTATTACTTAATCATTAATTAACCCAAACTCTTATTATAATGTAATTATTCTTAATTGCTTCCCAAAAGTAATTAGTTTATATTAATTACTTATCTTAATTAACATTTATAAGTCTTCTTTAAACTTGAAAACTAATTTATTATTAACTACAACTTTAAACAATAATTAATTTTATACGTACTTAAATTAATTACTTAATTAAAATATTAGTTAAGAGTTTAAACATTGTTATACATTAACTATTCAATTAAACTTGTATAAAGTTTTAACTTAAGTTTGTTGAACATTTATTAAATTTCACAATGCTTAAATCCTGATAAAACACAAGTTTGCTTAACTTCATTTTATTTTAAATACTGCAGTTTGAAAAAAACCGAGCCTCTCTTCGATTCACTAGAGTTACACTTCGAGTTGCTCCAACTTTTCCTCGAGACTCTCCCCATTCCCACGCAAACCTTCTTCTCCTTCCTTTTTTTTAATTTACTAGTAAGTTAGTTTAACTTAGATATAAATCAAAGCATCAGTATTCACTCACGCGAACTCGAATACAAACCCGAAGCGATCACCCTAATTTCTCAAGAACGACTTGCGACCCAAGACTTCAAGTTACTGACACGCATCACCGCTACCGTACATGGGCACAGCGACGCGACTACGCTCTAACGAACTCCAATGCTTCAGGCAAATCACAATTTACACGAACACTAGAAAACTAAAATCGAATTACCTCCAAAATTTCAAATTCGAAAATTTGCAGTTCGAACGAAAACAGCAAACATCCTCACTGACCCAAATCGCCTCGCCACCATCGTACTGACCACCGAAGGCGCCAAAAATTCATGCACACCTCGACAACACTCTAAGCAACCCTCCACCAGAGCCTCGAGCAACTCGATCGCGTATAGGAGTCATACCCATCACATTACTGACATGAACACAAACTTGAAATAAAACTCTAAGATGATCTCATACTCTAATTTCACGCAATAGAAAAAATTACTGATAATTTTCATGAAATCACATACGTTTATATTTGCTTCACCCCAAATTTCAATATTGATTATTGATTAAATCACTAGAAATTTGTAAAAGTGTAGTTTTGGTTCAAATACAAACTGCTCTTGAAATACTGAGTTAAAAATCATCATTCTAGTTTTAAAAATCACAACTTGCAGTAATAATTCAAGATATAAACTTAAATTAGCATTTTATAGCATTCAAATTTATCAAAGAAATGTTTGATTTACCTGTAGAACAAGTTACAGTAGTATATTCTTACAACATAGTTTTAATTAGCTTTTAAAATCTTAATTTAGTTTAAACATATTGTTTTAGTTAACAAATTACAGATTAAATATGTTTGTTTGACAAGAAGCATGAATCATGTATCAAGTGACAGGGAAATATATGTACAGAGCAACATATACATATGCACAGAATCATATTCAAACTGAAATATACACAAGCCAGATTATAAATGAATCCTGGTCTATTTTTAAATAACTTAAAGCTTTAAAATTCTTGTTTACTCACCTTCAAATTTACAGTTGAACAGAGCACAATTTTTGTATTTTGAAAGCTGTAGTTTGAATCTGCCTGAATTCTTTTTTTTTCTCTGTTTTTGATTTTAAACTTGAGCTTTGTTTGCTTTTTTTTCTTTTCTTTTTTTCTCAGGTTTCCTATAGTAGCTGAACGAACTGGAAAGAAGATGTATACACATATATATAAAATATCAGGATGTACAAGTGAAGGTGGTAACTGGTTAGCTTCTATGTTAACATTTTATAAATATTTTAAATAGACAAAAAAGTTGGCTGAGCTGATGGCAATTAAATGCTTTGTTTACCAAATCTGTTTAAATACTTATTATGTTTGGCTGTAGATAGATATATTGTATGCAAATATCCTTTTCGCAGGTAAACATTGGCTTGTGAATGAAGATACTTTGAATAAAAACATTTGTTTTGTATATAAATATTCATCTCCAGTTAGACTTTGGTCTTGTAGATAAAAATATTTTGTTTGTAATTATACACTTGTAGATGGATGTTTGGGTTTTTATGTATGCAGACATCTTATTTTATATCTTCCTAGCTTTCACAATTCATATATATATATATGTGTGTGTGTGTGTGTGTGTGTGTGTGTGTGTGTGTTGTATGTAAATATTTGTTGATTATCTTCTTGCTTAATTAATTCATATACATATTTGTCTCAGGTTTTACTTTATAGATTTAGACTTGTGAATGAAGATTATTTTATTTTGTCTTTTTCTTGCTTACATAATATACATATGTTTGTGTCTGATTTCATTTTCTACTTAATGCTTATTTTTATACTTTGTTTACAAACTTATTCATTTGGCTTTTATTTTCATTCTTATTTTGTATTTTAACCATCAACATTTAAACTATATTTCATAAGTTTACTTACTTATATTTATATTTTATATTCTAACTATCAATATTTAAATTATGTTCAATATGATTTACTTATTTATATTTATATTTATATTTATATTTATTTATCAGATGTAAGCATTTTAATTTAATTATATAAGATAGATTTTATTTTAAATATTTTAAGAGATTTTATATTTTAAATTTTCAAATCGAATTCCCTTCAAACATAAAAATTTATATAAACAAATGGCAATTATTTCTAAAAGAATTATTCATTTTAAAATGATCAATTCACATTTAATTTAATCAGATTAAATATGTATTAAAATAAACAGGGCCAAAATCCAGGGTCGTTACAGGGAGGAAGTTATATAAAATAGTAGGCTTGGTGTAAGGGAGAGTTGTTGGAATAAGGGGGAGTTATGGTACGATCGAATTGGTAAGTTTATTTTATAAGGTTGTCATCATCAAAAAAGGGGAGATTGTTAGGAACTGGAGATAGTAGTTTTGATGACAGCAACCTTTGTAACTTATTTTATTATAACTTATATACTAACACTATTGTCTAGATATATATGGATATTATTATACAGGATATATATAAGGCAGGTACTTATTGTTGAAGACTGTATAGTATCAAGATTAAAAATGCAGAAATCAAGTTTGAAGACTCATGAGTATCAAGATCAAGATTTCAAGATATGTGTCGAGTTTTTTTGTTAAAACTTCATAATAGCATGGAAATCTTCATTCCGAATTTCATTTGGGATGGAACCCATTTCTACCTTCTTAGTGGCTTACAAACCCACGACAAGCAGCTTACAAACCTACGACAAGTGGCTTACAAACCCACGAACATCCTGGTTTTGTACAAGTCCTCGAGTCCTGATGTGATGAGATATTCTACAAGAAGAAGCTTGCAAAACTACTTCAAAATGATTTTTCAAAAATGATTTTCAAAATTGCTTTTCAAAATATTTTAGCTTTAAAATTATCTTTTCAAATGATTTTATAAAAAGATGTTTTATCCTTAAAATATTATTTGTTTTTGTTTTAAAATAAACTCTTGTTTTAAACTTCATTTTCAAAAACAAATTTTACATTGTTTTTTACATAGGGATGTCGATATTATGGGATACCCCATGTTGAAATGGTGGCCGTTGAATTCAAAAGTTTTAATTTTCAAAAGAAGTGTCTATTCGTTTAAATCTCTTCAAGAATGGTTATGACCGTTGGTGCTTTATAAATAGGCTTCACAAATGAATTTTTTAATCATCTATTTTCATATTTTCTGCACTTCTTCTTTTCCACAAATCCATATTCTATAATTTTCATATTTTTAAGATCGTGTCGAAATTCTACCGAATTCTCAAGTGAATAAAATTAGAATCTCATTCTTGTTTGATTCTCTGCCTTCTCTCGAAGATCAAAGTGTTATTCAGCATTATAGGATCAATTTGTAATCAAAAGTTTATCGAGTCTCTCTATAAGATATGGTTGTGTCTGGAAATCAATTGGGTAATCTTGTGGCCCGTAAATCAAGAGAGTTTGACCCGGACTCGTGAGACAGGAGGGTACCTCAAGGCCTTTAGAAATTGAGGTATGTAATCTCGAAATTGGTGCAATAAAAATCTGTATGAGGTGGTTTGATTGTATAGGATTGGATGTAGGGTAACTCCGAACCAGTATAAAATCTGGTGCGTTCTTTCCCTTTACGGCTTTTTATTTACTTTCTGTGATTAAGTTCTGCATTTTTTTATATCATAACTTTAAATTAGTCAATATAAGTCCTAGAATCCATTAAACACTATTCACCCCCCTCTTCCTAGTGTTAAATTAGCCTTAAGATCCTTAATCCGCACTCCCTTTCAACCTTATTGATATAATTATCATGGTTTATACGTCATTACACTAATATTCTCTAAATTCCACCTTTATTTGTATTAACTACTATATTTTCATTTACATTGATTTTTGTCAAATTTATACCTTATGTAATATCCTGGAATTTTGGACAATATAAATTTAATAATCCGTGTTTAAATTTAAATTGATTTGATAATTTCTGTAAATAAATTTGAATTGATTCAATAATCTTCTTTAATAAATATTTAATTCTTTAATTTATTTTCAATAAACTAATAATCTGTTTTCTATTTTTAATAAGTATATATATTTATTTATATATTAAATAGATAAGTTTGGTTTTAAATTTAATTAGTGTAGCATATTTTCTAATTTTAATATTTTGAAATTGGGAAATTGTGATTTATTTTTGATTTAAGCTTTTTAAAACTATTTTATAAAAAAAATAAATGACTTTAAATATATAAGATAAATGTTTTATTTGTTAAAATATATTTTGACTTAAGTTGTATATTAAAAAAAGTTATAAAAATGTTTGTTTTATTCTTTTTAAAATAGTAATTAATAATTATGATTTGTAAATTGAATATGAAATTTAAAATACAATTAATAAATGAATCATGCATTCATTTAAATAACAAATAAGTTATAATCTCTTTATAAATTGATTTTAAGTGATCAAAATATTATTATTAAATGATTAATTTGTATATTGTTTTTATTTATAACTATAATTGGTTTATTTAATTTTTTTTATTTATACATAACTAAGTGTTAAAACTAATCAACTAAGTTAAACTTTCATTAACACTTAATTAACAATATTAATTAATTAAAGATACATGTGTAAACATCTTAGGTTTTAATCTAACAAATGTAATTTAAATATCATTTTAAAATGACAAGTGTAAGATTTGAGACATGTGTCATGGTTTAAAATTTAGTTTTCTTTGATTTTAAAATAAATCATAAGCATGGTTATTTAAACTTGCATCTTCCTATTTCTTTTCCTTTCTTCATTTTCATTCTAAATCTAAAAATTCTTTCAGCTGAGCCATTTTTCCATCTCTTCAAAAAAAAATCAAATGCATATCAAATTCCTGTAAAATCAAATTGCATTCCTTAAATCTGCAAACTTCGTCTCTTCAAACCTGCAAAATCATCCCTGAAACTCATTTTCAAAAAGCAAGCAAAACCTGAAATGATTTCCTGCATTTTTTTTTCTCTGAAAGCTATGAAAAATCAATACACAGCAAATCTGCATTCCATTTCAAGCAAGCATTTGCATTTTATTCAAAAATCTGGAAATTATGTAATTAAACTTGCATGCAACAAACAAGCAAGCAAACCAGCATGTAAAATCTGGAGTCAAAAAGCAAGTTTTCTGATGGTTTAAGGGCAGTTCAAAGATCAGGAAGCTCAAGTTTTAAAAGCATTTCAACCAAGTTTGCAAAGGATTTTTCAAATCTGAAAACCTGTGCTCTGCTCTGCATATTAAATCAGGTGAGTAACTAAATTTTTAAAAATAAATTAAATAGGTAAAAGTTGTTTCATGCTTTTATATTAGAAATAAACATAAATATGAATTTGTTGTGAACATTTATACATGTGAATATATGTATGTGTACATATTGTTAACTGTTGCATTTCTGTTCTCCAAATTCCAAATTTCTGTTTGATTCTAAAACTTCGTTTTCTTTTGATTTGTTTGTTGTTAGGATTTAATTTTTGAATGAAACTTGTATATTGTAAGATGAACTAAGTTTTAAAAATTTTATTTGATAAATAAAATATTATATTACTTGGAAGTGAATAAAACAGAACAACAATTGGTATAAGATGGAAATTCAAACTATAGGAATTTATGTTTCAGGTTTATAAATAAAAACATTAAGCAAATTCATGAATTTTAAATCTAATAATACAATTTATAGTGCTTAAACCAAAGTGCAGTTCTAGTTCTACTGTAAATGGAGTTTTTGGTTATCTCGGTTGCCATAAGTGGTTAAAGGTGATGAGATTGATCCTGGAGGAGGAGAAGTTAACAAAGATAGTGGGAAATTTATTGGATTGAGCTGAAATTTTGATTTTTAGGTTGTAATTGGGTTTTGCACTTTTAAACCCTAGTTTCATTGTGGCTGGAAAATTCGATCATTCCGGCAAGTATACTTGTTCGAGTTGCTTAGGGCTTTGGGAAATAGAGGTTGATGGATTGACGAAGACGTCGCAAGAGTTTCGAAGGTGATGGAGGCAGGAGTCGTGTCAACGAGGCGTTGATAGGGTTTAAGTGAAGTTGCTGTTTTGTTTCCAGGTTTGTGAAAATTGGTCGCGACTTTGAATTAGGGAAAATGTTGATGGGGTTGGTGATTGGTTGGCCTGAGGGGATGATTGTTGACCGTGGGGAGGTCGTGTGGTTGGCTAGTGATGGTCGGAGTCGATGTGCAGGTGCACAGAGGAAGTGGGATGCTGGTGTAATTTTTGGTGGTTTCAGAATTTTGTTGCTCGAGATGGTCTAGGGGGATTTTAGTAGTAACTCGAAGCAGTATGAGTTATGACTCAAAGTAAAAATAAAGGGGGCTCGAGTTTACCTGATTGTTTCAGGTTTTAGGAATTAGTAGAACCTGTTTCCAGTTTTAAAATTTAAAAGAATGATGTAAAATGTAAACTTAAATCTAACTGAACTTAAATATGAATTCAATTAGTTTAAATTTGGGTCTTTGAAATAATTTGAATTTTTAAATTCTAGTTTGATTTCAAATAAAAACAGAAACTGTTTTCTGTTTTTAAATTTAAAAGTAAAGTTTAAAATGCAGGTTGAAATTAAAACTGGGTTTTTAAAATCTGAAATTGAATATGGATTCAAATTAGATTGTCTGAGATTTAAAATCATTTATGTTTTCAAATTTAAATTTGATTTTAAAACTCATAAGTGTAAAAGCATATGTGTGTTTGGGTTTGAATTGGAAGTTTAAAATTTTAAATTAGGAATTTAAAATGAGATTAAATCTGGGTTTTTAAATCTGAAATTAAATTTGAACTTCAGTTTTTAAAATAAAATAAGTTTAAATTTAAATCATTTAATTACACTGAAAGGTTAAATGATTTGAAGATTTATGTAAGTAAGCTTTCAAGGATTTAAGTTTAAATCTGTAATTAAGGTTCAGGCTATATTTCAGTTTTGAATTTAAAAATATTTTTTTCAATTGGATATAAAAATAATAATAACCTGGAATGTTTAGGTGTGTTTTAAAATTGATTTGAATTTAAATTGGGATTTAAATTCTTTTAAACTTATTTATAAAGTAGATTTTTTTAGCATATGAGATAAAGGTTTGAATTGTTTTTAAAACCTTGTTAAAGTTAAAATTTGTATTCATTTTTAAATGTTTACTTTAAAATGAAGTTTAAAATGGAATCTAAAGTAGATTTAAAACAATTTGTTTTTAAACGTTTAAATAAGAAGAAATGTTTATCTTAAAAATAAATAAAATTTGAGAATTTGGGATTCATTTAAATTATTAAGTTAATTTAAATGGGCAATTAATTATTTAATTAATTGATAATGTGAATGATTAATCAAGTAATTAATAATTGTTAAATTGATTAATTAAGACTTAAGACTAATTAATTAAGGTTAATTAATCTATAATTAAGAATTGTTAATAAAATTTTAATTAATGATTAAAATTTATTAATCAACTACTTAAGGATTAATTAATATTTGTAATTAACACTTAATTAATTAATAATTAGAGATTAATTAATTGATTATTAAATATTAATTAATTGGTAATTAATAATGATCAATATATGCTAATTTCTTAATTAAGTAATTAAGAATAGTTAATGAAGGTCATTAACTTAAGATTATTTAACAATTAATTAATGTGATTAATTTCAATAATTAATTAGATTAATTAATTAAAAATAATCAATTGTTTAAGTTTAATTACTTAATGGAAGTAATTAATGAGTTAATTACTTAATGTAATTAATTGGTTTAATGTGATTTGTATAATTACTTTATGTAATTAATGGGATTATAATTACTTAGGGAAGTAATTAATTGATAATTACTGGATGTAATTAAAGATGTTGATGATGGAAGTAATTTAGATTTAAATTACTTTGAAATTAATCAAGGGATTAATTAAGATAATTAATTAAGAGTGATTAATTTATGGAATGAGCAATTAAGGGTAGTTAATTACTGAGTGTTATTAATCAAGGGTGATTAATATATATGTATGGTTTAATTGCAGATTAATTACTTAATGTAATTAAATTATATAGAGATATTAATTAAATTGTAATTATAAATCATTAATTAATTAAATTAATGATGTAATTTCAAATTGATTAATTAAGGAATAATTAATAAATGAAGTAATTAGTTAATAAATGATTAATGTAATTAACTTTAGTTAATTAATTAATTAAGTAATTACAAGTTAATTATTTGAAAAGTGTTAAGTATAATTAACTTGTGTAATTAATTTAAAAGCTAATTATTTATTGTAGTTAGGGAATTATTAATCAGTAATGATTAATTGGAAGAATAATGAGATGATGATTTATTAATTGATTTGTAATCAATTAATGATTAAGTTAAGAAGGATATTAATGATGAAGTAATTAATTTATTTTATTTTAAATTAATTAAGAAATGAAGTAATTAATTTAATTCATTTTAAATTAATTATAGATGATGTGATCATTAGATCATTGCTTATGTTTGATGATTGGTATTGGTTGCCATGTATGGTTTGTAATCTTAGCTGTGAGATGAAAATGTATGTGATATGGATGCATTGGGATGATAATATAGATTATATGTGTATAGTGCTGATATGAATTATCTGTTGATGATAATGTTGATTATCTATCTGTGAGTTTATAGATTATTGAATTGTTTTAACTGTAAAACAACTTGGCCTTAAAAGACACGTTTTGGATTTTGATGACACCGGGATCGGGTTTCCATATTTGGATATCCGAAAACCACATCGATCCAAAGTAACGGTAGGTCGTGAATCTGAAGTGAAGATGAAGATTCAAAGTGCAAGGGTTATCGTCGTTAACTCTAAGGGTGATTCCAAAATGAGTGTAACGAGATAATGCCTTCGATTTCGTTCGAACCTGGAACGAACTTGTATGGATTGAATGCTTTCAGAACATTGTCAGGTGGACGATGAGCATTCTAAGTGATACGTCATATAAAGATAATCGTAGTCTCAAGCCTCATCAACCGGGAATGGCTAAAACAAGGGAGGTGCAGCAAGGCTAAGTGGGTCATGCCCAAGTAGGACAAGATTTACCCCTTTCTAGATGTCCCTTTATTTCGGCTTAGTGGTGAGGTTGCTGATCACAATTGCGGGGTGGTCATGTTTGGAACTGTTCAGTAAGGAATGGTTCCGGCTTTGTGTCGCAGGGGAGCGGGCGTACTCCTCGGTACGGTGATCTAGGACACGTACTGTGACGGGCGGTACCCCAGTAGCCCTGCCATTGATGGAATCCAAAATCCAATAAGTGCCAACGGTTTTGATTATATTACCCACATTTGTGGCTTGTAGCTGGAATTTAATGAATGTAACAATTTCGCTATTTCATATTTACTTGAAAACCCTAGACACTATTATAATATCACTGGATTTCCTATCAAATGTTTTGGTTAGCGTAAGGTAAAAACTTTTCCATGTTTATGTGTGGGAAGTCTTACGTGATACCTTTTTTTTTCAAAGGTTTTTCAAAGTTAAGCAACTTTAACCTGTTACTCACACCAAACCTATGTCTGACCTGGAGTTTATTTGTTTTTTTCTTAAACTCTTAGGTACTCAAATTTTTACGAGTAGCCAAGGGATTTAGGTTAGCTTTGACAAATTATGGACGAGCAATGGAGCAGGAGTCTTCTGCGTATAGATATATAGTTTTCTGCTGTGTTGGTATGTTTGAGTGTTTCTGTATTGTGTATTGAGTTGTAATAACTAGACATGTGTTTATAACTGTCTAGTATGTGTTGTATTGTCCATGTAACTCTAATAAGTTGGTGTATACTATGTAATATTTATGTTATTAATATAATTTATTCATTCCGCTGTTGAGATTCTTGTGTTGTTTCTTCTTTCTCTTCTTTCTTTTCTCTTTTCTATCCCTTTCTTTCTTAAAGATGATACGACTTTTTGTGGAGAAAAAGTCGGGTCGTCACATATGGTATCAGAGCGTTAGGTTGAGTGAATACCTAGGCTCTGGAGTGGTGTCTATCTTGAGAGAGCTTATTTGTATTTTTAATATATTTATATTTATATTTCTACCTATCTGATTGGGTTAACTGTTCAGGTTTTCCAATATAATATATAAAGGTAGATGAGGTAGTGGTGTGTGAACACAACTACTACCGATGGTTGGAGTTTGAATGTGTGAGGTTGGAAGTGTATTTGACGAGACTGTAGACCTTATACCATCTCGAGTAAGCTTTGAAATGATGAAGGATTTCATCGATCTCTAAAGGAAACCTGTTAAGGTTCGGAGTTCATCTTTGAAGTGCAGAGTTGGATGGGTTGAGTTTGGATCTATCGGTTGGGCAGAAGCAAGCAAGTGATGGTATCTTGATATCTCAGGAAGTAGTAGCTGCGTGGTGAGATGTAGTGACTATGGATACTTCCGAAGATGTTTCTTTGGAACAAGAGTAAGGAAGTGTGTCTACTTCGTTGTTGTGGCTGAGTCCAGCAAGGTGTTTCTGTTTCTTTGAAGTCCGAGTTTCTCGAAGAGCTTTGGATTGAGAATTCTTTGGCATTGGTGTTAGCAGTGCAGCTCAGAGTGTTCTGTGTTGGCAGGAAGTCTTCTGGCGGAGTAGTTTTTCTAAAGTAGAGTTCAGAAGCAGCAGAGTGGACTCGTTTCTTCGGTGAATTGGATAAGCCAGCATAAGCTATTCTGATTGCTAGAGAGAGCAGTTTCTTTGGATATTTGGCTGAGTTGATTGCAAAAGTGACTTGCGATAGTTGAGTGTGCTCTTGAGTTATTGGAGATTTCCGGATATCTTCAAGGAAGTCAGAGATTTGTCTGCATCTGGAGATCGAGTTTCCTTATCGACTTGTATTCCAGGAGTGGAACTGGTGGTTCAGTTAGTAGATGGATGGTTCCTTAAGATAGAAGTTGGTAAAGCAGCTCAGGTTCGGAGGAACTTCTGAGTTTTTCTTTTATGGATATGTGGAACCATATTTCTATGCTGGGTTGTCTAGTTTGTGTTCTTCATCAGCATTTTCTTCTACTTCGGATCAAAGTTTTGCAGCAGAAGCAGTTTGGGAGTATTTCTGTTTTCTTTTCCGGATAAGGAGAAGTTTTTTCTGTCTTCTGTTGTTGTGGAGTAGAGTTGTGTTCCTGATTTTGAATTGATCTTGAGGAGATCATTGGATTGTTTTGGTCCAGTCTGTTTTTAGTGGCATCAGCAAGGTTTGAGCTGATCAGGAAGGATGTTGGTAGTCCACGATCGCCCGAAGAGTTTTTTTTATAAGAGGCGGAGGAATTTGGATTCCGGAGTCGGAGATTTGGTTTGGATAAGTTTTTCTCTGATCCAAGGAGCTATAAGTTTGGCAAGTCTGTGGAGCTAGCTCCGAAGTGTTTTGGGTTTATTCTGTGTTTGGTAAGATCAGTGTTGGGTTTTCATAGTTAAATTGCCAGTTTGGATAACTGGGATTCAGTGTGTTTCACGTATCTCTGAGGGAGTACTTGTTTGATATTTCTGGTTGTAGAACCAGCAGTTCGGGATGGTTTGGTTGTTGAGTCAGACTCGTCTGTAGTCTAATATTCTGTTTAGAGTTGTTGATAGGAGCTCTATAGCTTAGTAGTTTTTGATTGTTTGGATTCCATAGAGCGAGTATCCCGATATATATACCGGGGAAACTCGTGAAAATTCCATCCAAAATTCTTTTGGATAATTAGATTTGTTCTGATTGTGTGAATTGGTTGCTTTGGTTGTTAGCATATGATTAACATATGCTGTATTTATAAATTAAATCTGTAAACAGATTATTAAATTACCTTTGTTTTAAATTTCGGGGACGAAATTCTTTTAAGGGGGAGGATTGTAATATCCCGGAATTTTGGACAATATAAATTTAATAATCTGTGTTTAAATTTAAATTGATTTAATAATTTCTGCAAATAAATTTGGATTGATTCAATAATCTTCTTTAATAAATATTTAATTCTTGAATTTATTTTTAATAAACTAATAATCTGTTTTCTATTTTTAATAAGTATATATATTTATATATATATATATATATATATATATATATTTAATAGATGAGTTTGGTTTTAAATTCAATTAGTGTAGCATATTTTCTAATTTTAATATTTTGAAATTGGGAAATTGTGATTTATTTTTGATTTAAGCTTTTTAAAACTATTTTATAAAATAACTAAATGATTTTAAATATATCAGATAAATGTTTTATTTGTTAAAATATATTTTGACTTAAGTTGTATATTAAAAAAAGTTATAAAAATGTTTGTTTTATTCTTTTTAAAATAGTAATTAATAATTATGATTTGAAAATTGAATATGAAATTTAAAATACAATTAATAAATGAATCGTGTATTCATTTAAACAACAAATAAGTTATAATCTCTTTATAAATTTATTTTAAGTGATCAAAATATTATTATTAAATGATTAATTTGTATATTGTCTTTATTTATAATTATAATTGGTTTATTCTTTAATTTTTGTTATTTATACATAACTAAGTATTAAAACTAATCAACTAAGTTAAACTTTCATTAACACTTAATTAACAATATTAATTAATTAAAGATACATGTGTTAACATCTTAGGTTTTAATCTAACAAATGTGATTTAAATATCATTTTAAAATGACAAGTGTAAGATTTGAGACATGTGTCATGGTTTAAAATTTAGTTTTCTTTGATTTTAAAATAAATCATAAGCATGGTTATTTAAACTTGCATCTTCCCATTTCTTTTCCTTTCTTCATTTTCATTCTAAATCTAAAAATTCTTTCAGCTGTGCTATTTTTCCATCTCTTCAGAAAAATCAAATGCATATCAAATTCCTGTAAAATCAAATTGCATTTCTCAAATCTGCAAACTTCATCTCTTCAAACCTGCAAAATCATCCCTGAAACTTATTTCCAAAAAGCAAGCAAAACCCGAAATGATTTCCTGCATTTTTTTCTCTGAAATCTATGCAAAATCAATACATAGCGAATCTGCATTCCATTTCAAGCAAGCATCTGCATTTCATTCAAAAATCTGGAAATTATGTAATTAAACTTGCATGCAACAAACAAGCAAGCAAACCTGCATGTAAAATCTGGAGTCAAAAAGCAAGTTTTCTAATGGTTTAGGGGCTGTTCAAAGATCAAGAAGCTTAAGTTTTAAAAGCATTTCAAACCAGTTTGCAAAGGATTTTTCAAATCTGAAAACCTGTGCTCTGCTCTGCATATTAAATCAGGTGAGTAACTAAACTTTTAAAAATAAATTAAACAGGTAAAAGTTGTTTCATGCTTTTATATTAGAAATAAACATAAATATGAATTTGCTGTGAACATTTATACTTGTGAATATATGTATGTGTACATATTGTTAACTATTGCATTTCTGTTCTCTAAATTCCAAACTTCTGTTTGATTCTAAAACTTCGTTTTCTTTTGATTTGTTTGTTTTTAGGATTTAATTTTTGAATGAAACTTGTATATTATAAGATGAAGTAAGGTTTAAAAATTTATATGATAAATAAAATCTTATATTACCTGGAAGTGAATAAAACAGAACAACAATTGGTATAAGATGGAAATTCAAACTATAGGAATTTATGTTTCAGGTTTATAAATAAAAACATTAAGCAAATTCATGAATTTTAAATCTAATAATACAATTTATAGTGCTTAAACCAAAGTGCAGTTCTAGTTTTACTTTAAATGGAGTTTTTGGTAATCTATGTTGCCACAAGTGGTTCAAGGTGATGAGATTGATCCTGGATGAGGAGAAGTTAACAGAGATAGTGGGTAATTTATTGGATTGAGGTGTAATTTTGATTTTGAGGTTGTAATTGGGTTTTGCAGTTTTAAACCCTAGTTTCATTATGGCTGGAAAATTCGATCATTCCGGCAAGTATACTTGTTCGAGTTGCTTAGGGCTTTAGGAAATAGAGGTTGATGGATTGACGAAGACGTTGCAAGAGTTTTGAAGGTGATGGTGGCACGAGTCGCGTCAACGAGGCGTTGACAGGTTTTAAGTGAAGTTGTTGTTTTGTTTCCAGGTTTGGGAAAATTGGACGCGACTTTGAATTAGGGCAAATGTTGATGGGGTTGGTGATTGGTTGGCCTGAGGGGATGATTGTTGACCGTGGGGAGGTCGTGTGGGTGGCCAGTGATGGCCGGAGTCGATGTGCAGGTGCACAGAGGAAGTGGGATGCTGGTGTAATTTTTGGTGGTTTCAGAATTTTGTTGCTCGAGATGGTCTCGGGGGATTTTAGTAGTAACTCGAAGCAGTATGAGTTATGACTCGAAGTAAAAATAAGGGAGGCTCGAGTTCACCTGATTGTTTCAGGTTTTAGGAATTAGCAGAACTTGTTTCCAGTTTTAAAATTTAAAAGAATGATGTAAAATGTAAACTTAAATCTAACTGAATTTAGATATGAATTCAATTATTTTAAATTTGGGTCTTTGAATTGATTTGAATTTTTAAATTCTAGTTTGATTTCAAATAAAAACAGAAACTGTTTTTTGTTTTTAAATTTAAAATTAAAGTTTAAAATGCAGGTTGAAATTTAAACTAGGTTTTTAAAATCTGAAATTGAATATGGATTCAAATTAGATTGTTTGAGATTTAAAATCATTTGTGTTTTTAAATTTAAATTTGATTTTAAAACTCATAAGTGTAAAAGCATATGTGTGCTTTGGGTTTGAATTGGAAGTTTAAAATTTTAAATTAGGAATTTAAAATGAGATTAAATCCGGGGTTTTAAATTTGAAACTAAATTTGAACTTCAGTTTTTAAAATAAAATAAGTTTAAATTTAAATCATTTAATTACATTGAAAGGTTAAATGATTTGAAGTATTATGTAAGTAAGCTTTCAAGGATTTAAGTTTAAATCTGTAATTAAGGTTCAGGCTGTATTTCAGTTTTGAATTTAAAAATATTTTTTTTTAAATTAAATTTAAAAATAATAATAACCTGGAATGTTTAGGTGTGTTTTAAAATTGATTTGAATTTAAATTGGGATTTAAATTCTTTTAAACTTATTTATAAAGTAGATGTTTTTTTTTGCATATGAGATAAAGGTTTGAATTGTTTTTAAAACCTTGTTAAAGTTAAAATTTGTATTCATTTTTAAATGTTAACTTTAAAATGAAGTTTAAAATGGAATCTAAAGTAGATTTAAAACAATTTGTTTTTAAATGTTTAAATAAGAAGAAATGTTTATCTTAAAAATAAATAAAATTTGAGAATTTGGGATTCATTTAAATTATTAAGTTAATTTAAATGGGTAATTAATTATTTAATTAATTGATAATGTGAATGATTAATTAAGTAATTAATAATTGTTAAATTGATTAATTAAGACTTAAGATTAATTAATTAAGGTTAATTAATCTATAATTAAGAATTGTTAATTAAATTTTAATTAATGATTAAGATTTATTAACCAAGTAATTAAGGATTAATTAAGATTTTTAATTAACACTTAATTAATAATTAGAGATTAATTAATTGATTATTAAATATTAATTAATTGGTAATTAATAATGATTAATATAAGTTAATTATTTAATTAAGTAATTAAGAATAGTTAATGAAGGTCATTAACTTAAGATTATTTAACAATTAATTAATGTGATTAATTTCGATAATTAATTAGATTAATTAATTAAAAATAATCAATTGTTTAAGTTTAATTACTTAATGGAAGTAATTAATGAGTTAATTACTTAATGTAATTAATTGGTTTAATGTGGTTTGTTTATATTAATTAATTAAGTTTAATTAATTTAAACATTTGTGGATTGATGTATAATTACTTTATGTAATTAATGGGATTGTAATTACTTAGGGAAGTAATTAATTGATAATTACTGGATGTAATTAAAGACGTTGATGATGGAAGTAATTTAGATTTAAATTACTTTGAAATTAATGAAGGGATTAATTGAGATAATTAATTAAGAGTAATTAATTTATGGAATGAGTAGTTAAGATTAGTTAATTACTGAGTGTTATTAATCAAAGGTGATTAATATATATGTATGGTTTAATTGCAGATTAATTACTTAATGTAATTAATTTATATAGAGAGATTAATTAAATTGGAATTGGAAATCATTAATTAATTAAATTAATGATGTAATTTAAAATTGATTAATTATGGAATAATTAATAAATGAAGTAATTAGTTAATAAATGATTAATGTAATTAACTTTAGTTAATTAATTAATTAAGTAATTACAAGTTAACTATTTGTAAAGTGTTAAGTATAATTAACTTGTGTAATGAATTTAAAAGCTTATTATTTATTGTAGTTAGGGAATTATTAATCAGTAATGATTAATTGGAAGAATAATGAGATGATGATTTATTAATTGATTTGTAATCAATTAATGATTAAGTTAAGCAGGATTTTAATGATGAAGTAATTAATTTAATTCATTTTAAATTAATTATAGATGATGTGATCATTAGATCATTGCATATGTTTGATGTGGTTGCCATGTATGGTTTGTAATCTTAGCTATGAGATGAAAATGTATGTGATATGGATGCATTAGTTGCATTGGGATGATAATATAGATTATATGTGTATAGTACTGATATGAATTATCTGTTGATGATAATGTTGATTATCCATTGTTACGTTGTGAATTATCTATCTGTGAGTTTTAGATAATTGAATTGTTTTAAACTCTAAAACAACTTGGCCTCAAAAGACACGTTTTGGATTTCGATGAGACCGGGATCGGGTTTCCATATTTGGATATCCGAAAACCACATCGATCCAAAGTAATGGTAGGTCGTGAATCTGAAGTGAAGATGAAGATTCAGAGTGCAAGAGTTATCGTCGTTAACTCTAAGGGTGATTCCAAAATGAGTGTAACGAGATAATGCCTTCGGTTTCGTTCGAACCCGGAACGAACTTGTATGGATTGAATGCTTTCAGAACATCGTCAGGTGGACGATGAGCATTCTAAGTGATATGTCCTATAAAGGTAATCGTAGCCTAAAGCCTTATCAACCAGGAGTGGCTAAAACAGGGGAGGTGCAGCAAGGCTAAGTGGGTCATGCCTAAGTAGGAGGAGATTTACCCTTGTCTAGATGTCCCTTTATTTCGGCTTAGTGGTGCGGTAGCTGATCACAACTGCGGGGTGGTCTTGTTCGGAACTATTCAGTAAGGAATGGTTCCAGCTTTGGGTTGAAAGGGAACGGGCGTACTCCTCAGTACGGTGATCTAGGCCACGTACTATGACGGGCGGTACCCCAGTAGCCCTGCCATTGATGGAATCCAAAATCCAATAAGTGCCAACGGTTTTGATTGTATTACCCACTTTTGTGGATAGTAGCTGGAATTTAATGAATGTAACAATTTCGGCTATTTCATATTTACTTGAAAACCCTAGACACTATTATAATATCACTGGATTTCCTATCAAATGTTTTGGTTAGCGTAAGGTAAAAACTTTTCCATGTTTATGTGTCGAAAGTCCTATGTGATACCTTTTCTTTTCAAAGGTTTTTCAAAGTTAAGCAACTTTAACCTGTTACTCACACCAGACCCATGTCTGACCCGGAGTTTATTTGTGTTTTTCTGAAACTCTTGGGTACTCAAATTTTTACGAGTAGCCAAGGGATTCAGGTTTGCTTTGACGAATTATGAAGGAGCAATGGAGCATGAGGCTTCTGCGTATAGATATATAGTTTTCCGCTGTGTTGGTATCTCTGAGTGTTTCTGTATTGTGTATTGAGTTGTAATAACTAGGCAGGTGTTTATAACTGTCTAGTATGTGTTGTATTGTCTGTGTAACTCTAATAAATTGGTGTATACTATGTAATATTTATGTTATTAATATAATTTATTCGTTCCGCTGTTGAAATTCTTGTGTTGTTTCTTCTTTCTCTTCTTTCTTTTCTCTTTTCTATCCCTTTCTTTCTTAAAGATGATACCACTTTTGTGGAGAAAAAGTTGGGTCGTCACACCTTAATTAAAATTTAAGATCCCAATTGATTTATTTATCTTGATTCCAATCTTTTGTTAAATCAATTATTTCCTTACATACATAGTTAAGGTTGTTACATATTTCATTTCATTAATATTTTACATTTCATCTTATTTTTCATTAACGCAGTCTTTAATTACAATTAATTACAATAAATTCACTTATTATAGCTTAAATTTCTATAAATTGATAAATCTTGATTTCCATTCTGAAATGACCCTCCAATTTTTCCTACATTTTTCTAGGATTTTTTTTTCGTATACATTTGCTCAATTAGACTTAGTTTAAATTCTCAGGGTCATTTTCTTTTCAAACAATTTGTCCAGGATTTAAATTTCTACTAATATAAATATATCAGTTTAATCATAGAAATATGCACATACATATGATGATGTATGTGTTCCTCTTGTTTAAATCAGAGTAATTTTTTTTTAATTTGTAAACAAGAGCCAGTTCTGTTTGACTTGAATTTTGAAATTAACCTACTCATAATTTAAATTCCCATGTTCTTTGATATTTGCATTATATAAGTAGACCCTGTTCATATTTATTTGTACCGGATTTGAACATGCTAACCATGTTTTTCTGTTAATTTTATCTTGGCAGATAATCTCATAATACTTGAGATTTTTTTTTGCATAGTTCAATTGATTGATATTTAACTAAGTACCAGAAAATGATACTTACATTTATCATTTTCAACTTATGTGTTTTCTTTGAAACCCTCTGGTTTTTTTTTGATTCAATCAAGAGAGCCTTTCTGTTTTAATCTTAGCCTATATGACACACCGTGGTTTGAGCATTTGCATAAAATTTTGCTGTGACAAGAATCTAAACTTTAAAGTATTTAAAAGAATGTAGAGTGTTTCCTGATTTGATAGTTCAAACGAGTTCAAGATGCACATCTGTTTATAGCATTTTAAAGAGAGTTTTTAAGCTAAACATTTGCAAAAAGAAACCAAAGATTTTGAAGAGGCTTTTACAGTCAAAATATAATCAAACATGTTCAACCAGAACCCCCATCTTTTGAAGCTAGTTAACTCATGACATTATATCAACCAGACACTTTGATCATGGCAATTGATACGCCCTTCATTTGCATGGTGTCTGTAACCTTTTCCAACTATTTGTTCTTCCCAAAAAAACTTAGAAATGAACTTAAACTTTTACAAACTATTTCAGTGAGAAGCACTAAATACTTAAAGGTGTATTGCAAGTTAAAGAAAAAGAAACCAGATATTATCTCCATAACTTGATGCTTTTAAATGGTTCAACATTGTCTGGTACTTGTTATAGATTATGTAGAACAATTATTCATACCTATATTTTTTTTCAGATTTTTATAGATGATAATTTAAGCTTTTCTCTTATTTGAAACATAGATATTAGTCCAATTCTTTAAACCTTAACATACAACAGCTTCAACAAACAACTAATTCAATCTAACACTTTACAGAAAACAAAAGTAACTTGATCACTAAACATAGCATGTTCATTACATAACTAAAATTTTAAAACATAGTTTTCATGAATACATGCAATTAATCATCGTAGGCTCTTATTAAAACTAGCAAGCATGCTCATCCTTTTTTTTCCTCATTAGCCATTAACTTTTCTTCCTATTTAAGCTTTGCATTCCCTGAAAGAGCATTAGTGGCTGCCCCATTTAAAATGAGACACCCCCATATGCCATGGGCAAACAAGGGTCAGATCTGAGATCTGGTATGAGTAACATCAAAATATTCAAAACATTAAGCAACTGGGTGATGAGCATGAGTACTGACTTTGCACATATAATTTCTTTAATCCTCTGTTTTATTATGTTTCATATACTTTGGTACAAGGATGATATCTTTATCAATCATCCTTCTATACATAACTAATTATGTAATCATGAATATCAGTCTACTGCATAGGTATTTATTGGAACAACCATGGTTCCATTCCAACCAACCTAAGAAATACTCATATTCCTATTTCTTCATTTATAGGTTGTATATATAAATTTAAATTCCTAGTCTCATCTGCTATTTAGGAATCACACATTGCAATGAACTAATTCACAACATTGCACAAAGATCTCAGGGCTTAAACAAACCATGTGCCAACTTGCATACATCAAATATAACAAGCATTCCAACAGCCTTCTTGGCTCATATCCCTAGTTTATTTACTATAAGTGTTGGTTAAAATCCTATCATCAGATAGCTGGGTGAACATGACATTGTAAACGTGGAAATATCCATGCATCTTACTAGCATAACAATTTTTTTTCCAGAAATAAGCAGATAATCATTTTCAAGGATGTTGTCATTATGTCTTACTCTCAATAAAAATACAAGAATATTTTCAACTGAAAAATAAAGACATCGCATATTGAATTATTTTTTATCTCCAAGTAACTATGGTTGAGACAGATTCAAGATCTAGCTTAACCTTAATTTTTAGCTTGTGGGTTTTTTTTTCCTCTGATTAAGGGCTCAGCACATATAGAATTTCTATTGCACCCTTAATTTCTTTTTTTTAAGCCTCAGCACTTATACAAAGTATAATGCAGCTCATAATATTTTTCGTTATTGAAATTCCCATGCCTTAGATCTATAATAGTTGAAAGTATTCTTCCCATAGTTTTAAAATTCTGGGCCTTAACTTTTCTGAGCAAAATAAAACACTAAGTTGCACATCCAAAGGCAAACATCACAACAGATCAAAGATCACCCAAAAACATGCATAATAAAATCATGACAGATCCAAAAACATCCAAAGAGCATTGATAAAATCATATTCAACAAAACCAGAAATAGGCAAATAGCAGTATAAAAATTGGCTGCCTCATCTCAGGTCTTAATGCCATGAATTTGGTGAGGTTACTCACCTAAGTTCTTCCTTCTTTGATCAAAAATCCTTGTGTGTTTCTCCTTCCTTTTTAATTATTCTTCTTTCTTTCTTATTTTTAAGCAACTCGGGTAAAATGATTTTCTGGTTATACTGCCCATTTATAAAAATGTTTTTCTCTAGGGTTTTATCAAGATAAAATTCCACTTTTGTCCTAGCTATCATCATGTATTTTTTATTTTTCATTTTTAACATTTCCCTCCTTAATACCCCGGCTACCTGAGTCAATTTTGGTTAGTACTTCTTTCTCTTTACTTTTCCAGAAAAATGGCCATTTTTGTATACTCACCCAAGTCATGATATATGTGTGACTCAGTCATATTTTTTTTTACTTTTATTCTTTTCTATAAATCTTCCTTTATATTTTTACCTACACAAACATATTGACTTGTATTATATTTCATGTTATTTTTGATGCTATCTCTTCTTGCTTAACTTTAACATTTTCTGCTCACAGAAAATATACATGTGTATAGGTATATAAATGTTTATTTTATTTAATTCCCATGTTTCACAGAATACAAAAAAAATACATATAGGCATATATTTCATTTTTAACTTGGTTAGGACTAAGTTAAAATCCAATGCTTTAAATAAAGAATTCAATTTCTTATTTTTTTTCCACAAATTCTTGGATTTTCCCTGTGCATTTTCCAGTGTGCATGTGCACACATATCTTTGCACATCATAATTAAATTCAGAAATTCCATCAATATTTAATCTAAATATTTTTGAACTGAAATTATTTTATTAAAATAATTTTTTTCACAAAATTTTTGGGTATTACATTCACCCCTCCTTTTAGGAATTGTGTCCTCACAATTTTCCTAATACTTATAACAAGCATTCAGTGATTTTTTTTTTTTTAAATTTATCAAACACATGCATGAGCAAACTAATTCAACCTTAACACCCATACATATTAAATTCTCCAGAAATTAAAAATTACCTTTAATTTGCAAAAAGTTTAGGATAATCCATCCTAATCTTGTTTTCTAACTCCCATGTACAATCATTAGGATCAAGACTCCACTGGACCTTCACTAGTTTCAAAGTTTTGCTTCTCAATTTCTTTTCTTCTTTAGCTAAAATCCCCACCGGTTCTTTCTCATAAACCAAATTAGGATTTATTTGAATTTGGGTAGGCTTTTCCAGAATTTCTTCTTTATCATGTACCCATCTTCTAAGTTGTGGCACATGAAAAACATTATGCATTGCTTTCATTTCCTCTGGCAGTTCCAATTTGTATGCTAAAGTGCCTATTCTTTCCAGAATTTTATAGGGTCTAACATACCTTGGTATGAGTTTTCCTTGCTTTCCAAATCTCAAGATCTTTTTCATAGGTGAAATCTTGATGAAAACATAGTCTCCTACTTCATATTCCATCTTCTTCCTTTTCATGTCTGCAAATTTATTTTGCCTGTCTTGAGCTGCTACCATTCTCCTCCTTACCAGCTCAATTTTCTCTGTAGTTTCTTGCATGTACTCAGGACCTAAAATAGCTCTTTCTCCTGTCTCTACCCAACATACAGGTGATAAACATGGCTTGCCATATAAGGCTTCAAATGGAGCCATCCCTATAGTGCTTTAATAGCTATTATTGTATGTAAACTCAGCTAAATGGATATAGTCTTCCTAGTTACCTCCAAAATCCAGTGCACATGCCCTTAACAAGTCCTTTAAAACTTTGTTCACCGCCTCAGTCTGTCCATCTGATTGTGGATGGTAGGCAGTGCTTAAGCATAATTCACTTCCCAAGGCTTCTTGAAAACTTTTCCAAAATCTTGAAGTGAAGATGGTATTCCTATCACTCACAATGTTTTTGGGAATGCCATGTAATCTTACCACCTCCTTCATGAATACTTGAGCTAATTTTGGTGCATTCCTTTCTGATTTGACTGGGATAAAATGTGCCACTTTAGTTAGCCTATCCACTATTACCCATATGCTTGTGTTTCTTTTTTTAGATCTAGGCAGTCCACCTATGAAATCCATAGATATATCCTCTCATTTCCATTGTGGTATGCTAAGAGGTTGTAACAACCCTGATGGCCTTTGTGTTTCTGCCTTGACTTGTTGGCAGTTCATACATCTTGCAATATATTTGGCTACATCTGACTTCATTCCCTTCCACCAAAAATTTCTTTTTAAAATTTGATACATGTTTGTACTGCCTGGGTGTATGGAGTACTTACTTCTGTGGTATTCATTCAATATTTCCTCCTTCAACTTTATGTTTTCTGGAACACATATTCTATCCTTATTCTTTAAGTAACCATTTTTATCAATACGGTAGTTTATCACTTCTTCCCCCTTTGCTATAAGGGTTTTCTTCTCCAAGAGGTCTGTGTCTTGTTCTTGCATTTTTCTAACTTTTAAAATTAAATTTGAATGTAAAGTTATTAAACTCAGTCTCCCTTTACTTTCATCCTCTTCAGTTGTCATCATATGTATCTCACTGTTTGCTTCAATATCTAAGTCAGCAAGTATAGATAAGTCCTTAAATTCTTCCATCATTAACTTGGCTACCTTAGCATGTTGTCTACTTAAGGCATCTGCAACTTTATTTGCTTTGCCTGGTGTATAGAGTATGTCTAGATCATTGGCAGCTAGGAACTCCACCCATCTATGTTGCCTCATATTCAAATCTTTTTGTGAGAAAAGATATTTCAATGCTTTATGATCTGTGTACAAATTAAATTTGGCACCTGACAAATAATGTCTCCAAAGTTTCAATGCATACACTTCTGCTTCTAATTAAAGATCATGGGTTGCATATTTAGTTTCATGTGGTTTTAATTGTCTGGATGGATAGGCTATCACTTGGTCTTGCTGCATCAACACAGCCCCTAGCCCGAGCCACTTGCATCAGTATACACAATTAATCCCTCATTTCCTTCAGGTACTCTTAACACTGGTGCATTAACCAAGGCTTCCTTTATCTTGATAAAAGCTTGTTCACATTTTTCAGTCCACACAAAGGCTTGATTCTTTCTAGTTAAATTGATAGGTGGTGATATTTTTGAAAAATCTTTTATAAATCTCTTATAATATCCTGCCATCCCCATAAATGATCTTCCTTCACTCACTGTGCTAGGCCTCTTCCATGCTTGAATAGCTACTACTTTATTGGGGTTGACTGAAATTCCTTTGGCAGAAATGACACGGCCAAGAAAATGTACTTCCTCTTTCCAAAATGCACATTTTTAAAATTTTGCCTTTAAATCTTTTTCCCTCAATATAGACAAAACTAGACGCAAATGATTTTTATGCTCTTCCACTGTTTTGGAATAAATTAAAATGTCATCAATAAAAATCAGCACAAATTTTTCTAAGTAATCTCTAAAGGTTCTATTCATTAAATCTACAAAATATGAGGGGGCATTTGTCAACCCAAATGGCATAACCATAAACTCATATAAACCATATCTAGTGTTAAATGCAGTGTACTTAACACTTGAGTCTTCAACCTTCATCTGATGAAACCCTGATGCTAAGTCTAATCTAGAAAATATCTTAGCTTCACTGAGTTGATCAAAGAGATCATCTATCCTAGGCAATGGGTATTTATTTTTGATGGTGTCCTTATTTAGTTCTCTATAATCCATGCACATCCTCAAAGTACCATCATGCTTCCTTGCAAACACCACTGGAGCACCCCAGCATGAGTTACTTGGCCTTATGGACCCTTTACTTTCTAATTCCTCTAACTGGTTTTTCAATTCTTTTAACTCACTTGGCCCCATTCTGGTAGGCTTCTTAATTATTGGGCTTGCTCCTGGAATGAGATTAATTTGAAACTCTACTGGTCTATGGTGTGGAACACCCTTAACCTCCCAAAACACATCCAAGTATTCATTGACCATGGGAATTTCTTCAATGGATAGTTCACTAAATCCTTTTTCCAAGTCAGTTAAATGATACAATTTCCTTTCTTTAGCTACTTCATACAAAATTGTGATTCTCTGGCCTTTAATGTTTTTCAATGATATGGTGGATGAATCTAAATTAATTATGGCTTTAAATTGCCTTAACCAGTCTACTCCCAATATAATACCTATATTTGGGTAGTTTAAAACATATAAATTGGAAATAAAAGTATCTCCTCCTTGTTTAATTCCACATCCACGCAAATCATATTTAAAACACTAGAGCTCCCTAGTGGACTTTGTACAAGCAATGGGTTTCAACTAATATGCAATTCAATTTTAGAATCTTAACTATTTCATAAAAAATTAAAGAGTAGGTTGCCCCAGTATCATATACTACTGCTATGGGTATGGTACAAATAAGTAGTGTACCTTCCACTTGACCATGATTTTCAGCATTAATTCCCACTGTGGGTTTGCCTTTGCCTTCCAAATTTGCCAGTTTCCCTTGCTGTTTATACTCAGGACAGTTTCTCTTCATATGCCCCTCTTTCCCACATAGATGGCACTTGAAAGCCCCTCCTTTTAATTCTGGGCACCTTGGTTTGATGTGTCCTTCCTTTCCACATTGATGGCAAACCAATTTCTTCTTAGCATCACTGGCCTTGGTATCACTGGCCTTTTTGGTGTCTGCTTCCTCCTTCTTCTTGTCATAGGGGTGGTATCTTCCCTTATTCTTCTTGTTGTTGTTACTCTTAAAATTTCTATACTTCTCCCTTTCCTTGTCATGCTACCCGAGTTTCAAAGTCAAGTTTATTACTTGATCAAAAGTCCTGTCAGCATAAGGTAACATGGCTCTGTTAAGTCCTGGGTTCAAACCTTTAATGTACCTGTCATTTTTGGATGCTTCATCTTCCACTAGCATTGCTTCATATTTGGATAATCCCTCAATCTTTTGAGTGTACTCAGTGACATTCAAATTTCCCTGCCTGAGTCTAATAAATTCTTCAAGTAAAGTGGTCTTAGCTGATGCTGTTACAAATCTTGCCTCCAACATTTCCTTGAATTGATTCCAAAGTGATTTCATTTTCAATTCTCCCTGCTATGATCACCAACCCCCAGCTTAAAGCTACTCCTTTTAGCTGTCTTGAAGCCACTTGCCTCTTCCTTTGATCATTAAGCTGCATGTCATTGAAAATCCTATCCAATGTCCTCAACCATGCTTGAATTTCCATCACATTCTCAGTCCCTTCAAAAATTTTGCCTCCCAAATTTGTATAAGCCTTTAATAGTTTTGAAAGTTCCTCATGTGGATTCTCAGGCCTAAGCCCAATTCCATCCCTTAAAACCCTTACAAACTCTTGCATATCAAGCATTTTTGGTGCACTTGTTCCTGCTTGATGTGATCCTCTTCCTACCATGGTTTGCTAACTAAGTTATGGGCAAATGGTGTTAGTATACTGTGAGTATTTTCTATAGTTAATATTTTCCTATCTAAATTATTTCATCCAAACAAACAGACAATATATATATATATATTTCTATAGTACTTAGTAACCAATGCAACCATTTTCTCTGATACCAAAATGAAATGACCCTCTAATTTTGCCTACATTTTTCTAGGATTTTTTTTCATATGCAATTGCTCAACTAGACTTAGTTTATATTCTCAGGGTCATTTTCTTTTCAAACAATTTGTCCAGGATTTAAATTTCTACTAATATAAATATATTAGTTTAATGATAGAAATATGCACATACATATGATGATGTATGTGTTCCTCTTGTTTAAATCAGAGTAATTTTTTTTTTAAATTTGTAAACAAGAGCCAGTTCTGTTTGACTTGAATTTTGAAATTAACCTACTCATAATTTAAATTCCCATGTTCTTTGATATTTGCATTATATAAGTAGACCCTGTTCATATTTATTTGTACCAGATTTGATCATGTTAACCATGATTTTTCTGTTAATTTTATCTTGGCAGATAATCTCAGAATACTTGAGATTGTTTTTTTTTTGCATAGTTCAATTGATTGATATTTAACTAAGTACCAGAAAATAATACTTACATTTATCATTTTCAACTTATGTATTTTCTTTGAAACCCTCTGGGTTTTTTTTTGATTCAATCAAGATAGCCTTTCTGTTTTAATCTTAGCCAATATGACACACTGTGGGTTGAGCATTTGCATAAAATTTTGTTGTGGCAAGAATCTAAACTTAAAGTGTTTAAAAGAATATAGAGTGTTTCCTGATTTGATAGTTCAAACCAGTTCAAGACGCACATCTGTTTATAGCATTTTAAAGAGAGTTTTTAAGCTAAACATTTGCAAAAAGAAACTAAAGATTTTGAAGAGCCTTTTACTGTCAAAATATAATTAAACATGTTCAACCAGAACCCCCATCTTTTGAAGCTAGTTAACTCATGACATTATATCAACCAGACACTTTAATCATGGCAATTGATATGCCCTTCATTTGCATGGTGTCTGTAACCTTTTCAAACTATTTGTTCTTCTCAAAACAACTTAGAAATGAACTTATACTTTTACAAAATATTTCAGTGAGAAGCACTAAATACTTAAAGGTGTATTGCAAGTTAAATAAAAAGAAACCATATATTATCTCCATAACTTGATGCTTTTAAATGGTTCAACATTGTCTGGTACTTGTTATAGATTATATAGAACAATTATTCATACCTATTTTTTTTCCAGATTCTTATAGATGATAATTTAAGCTTTTCTCTTGTTTGCAACATAGATATTACTCACCTTAACATACAACAGCTTCATCAAACAACTAATTCAATCTAACACTTTACAGAAAACAAAAGCAACTTGATCACTAAACATAGCAAGTTCATTACATAACTGAAATTTTAAAACATAGTTTTCATGAATACACACAGTTAATCATCATAGGCTCTTATTAAAACTAGTAAGCATGCTCATCCATTTTTTTCCTCATTAGCAATTAACGTTTCTTCCTATTTAAGCTTTGCATTCCCTGAAAGAGCATTAGTGGCTGCCCCATTTAAAATGAGACACCCCCATATGCCATGAACAAACAAGGGTCAGATCTGAGATCTGGTATGAGCAACATCAAAATATTCAAAACATTAAGCAACTAGGTGATGAGCATGAGTACTGACTTTGCATATATAATTTCTTTAATCCTCTGTTTTATTATGTTTCATATACTTTGGTACAAGGATGATATCTTTATCTATCATCCTTCTATACATAATTAATCATGTAATCATGAATATCAGTCCGCTGCATAGGTTTTTACTGGAACAACTATGATTCCATTCCAACCAACCTAAGAAATACTCATATTCCTATTTCTTCATTTATAGGTTGTATATATAAATTTAAATTCCTAGCCTCATCTGCTGTTTAGGAATTACAAGGGCACATTGCAATGAACTAATTCACAACATTGCACAAAGATCTTAGGGTTTAAACAAACCATGTGCCAACTTGCATACATCAAATATAACAAGCATTCCAGCAGTCTTCTTGGCTCATATCCCTAATTTATTTACTAGAAGTGTTGGATAAAATCCTATCATCGGATAGCTAGGTGAACATGACATTGTAAACATGGAAATATCCATGCATCATACTAGCATAACAATTTTTTTCTTTCAGAAATAACCAGATAATCATTTTCAAGGATGTTGTCATTATGTCTTAATCTCAATAAAAATACAAGAATATTTTCAACTGAAAAATAAAGACATGGCATATTGAATTATTTTTTATCTGCAAGTAACTATGGTTGAGCCAGTTAAAGATCTAGCTTAACCATAATTTTTAGCTTGTGGGGTTTTTTTTCTCTGATTAAGGGCTCAGCACATATAGAATTTCTATTGCACCCTTAATTTCTTTTTTTTAAGCCTCGGCACTTATACAAAGTATAATGCAGCTCATAATATTTTTCTTTATTGAAATTCCCATGCCATAGATCTATAACAGTTAAAAGTATTCTTCCCATAGTTTTAAAATTCTGGGCCTTAACTTTTCTGAGCAAAATAAAACAGTAAGTTGCACGTCCAGAGGCAAACATCACAACAGATCAAAGATCACCCAAAAACATCCATAATAAAATCATGACAGATCCAAAAACATCCAAAGCGCATTGATAGAATCATATTCAACAAAACCAGAAATAAGCAAATAGCAATATAAAAATTGGCTGCCTCATCTCAGGTCTTAATGCCATGAATTTGGTGAGGTTAATCACCTAAGTTCTTCCTTCTTTGATCAAAAATCCTTGTGTGTTTCTCCTTCCTTTTTAATTATTCTTCTTTCTTTCTTATTTTTAAGCAACTCGGGTAAAATGATTTTCTGGTTATACTGCCCATTTATATAAATGTTTTTCTCTAGGGTTTTATCAAGATAAAATTCCACTTTTGTCCTAGCTATCATCATGTATTTTTCATTTTGCATTTTTCACATTTCCCTCCTTAATACCCCGGCTACCTGAGTCAATTTTGGTTAGTACTTCTTTCTCTTTACTTTTCCAGAAAAATGGCCATTTTTGTATACTCACCTAAGTCATGATAAATGTGTGACTCGGTCATATTTTTTTTTTACTTTTATTCTTTTCCAGAAATCTTCCTTTCTATTTTTACCTACACAAACATATTGACTTGTATTATATTTCATATCATTTTTGATACTATCTCTTCTTGCTTAACTTTAACATTTTCCGCTCACAGAAAATATACATGTGTATAGGTATATAAATGTTTATTTTATTTAATTCCCCATGTTTCACAAAATACAAAAAAATACATATAGGCATATATTTCATTTTTAACTTGGTTAGGCCTAAGTTAAAATCCAATGCTTTAAATAAAGAATTCAATTTCTTTTTTTTTTCCACAAATTCTTGGATTTTCCCTGTGCCATTTCCAGTGTGCATGTGCACACATATCTTTGCACATCATAATTAAATTCAGAAATTCCATCAATATTTAATCTAAATATTTTTGAACTGAAATTATTTTATTGAAATAATTTTTTCACAAAATTTTAGGGCATTACACATTCTTTTTATTCACTCAATCATCATATTATGAATAGAATTTACATTGGTTACATCTTATTGAATTAACACTCTACAATGACCAATTTAATTTACATTAACTGCACTAATTAAGGCAATTAATTGCAATTGATTTTCAATTTATTTTTACTAGGTTAAATAAAAAGGTAACATACAACGGTTTGTCACCAATTAACTTTTAGTCACATTAGTAAGTTTAATATTAACAACAAAATGTTATAATTACTTACCCAACACTGATTTTATTCAATTACCATTGATTATATTATTTCATTAATTAATTCAATATTTACATTTGTTTTCCTATGTTCACTTTATAACCAAGTATAACATTTACATTATTACCATTGATTGGAATTTCATTAAAGTTGTTAATGATTAACTCAAACTTACATAACTATATTCCATTCTAGTTATTATTTCATTGATAAATTCCTAATTTTTTTATTTCTTTCAATATTAAATCACAAAATTTATTAAATTAACTATTTTAAATCATCGAAAACTACGGGTCCCGAAAAGGGAAAAGAAGGGAAAAGAAGGAATTAAGTAATCAATATATCTTTTTCAAAATATTAAATTTATAAACAATTAATTTACAGAATTAGATAATTTAAATAAAATATATCAATTTATAACAATTAAATACTTTTGTACTCAAATCAATAAAGTTTGGAAACATTTCACAAAAATTTTCTAAGTCCAAAATTCATGGAAAATTTCGACAGAGTTTCCTTTGTACGAAGAGGCTCGGGAGAAATAATAATATCAACAATAATAATATATATCATAATTTTAAAAAATATGTATCCCAACAGCGGGAAAAATAATATAATATCACTAGAAAACCATAATCCGAGAACGTACCTATTTGTCGGGCAATTAGCGCTTACTTTTATGAAAACAAAAGCTGTAGCAATTGGTTCCATAACCTGTATTTCACTTATATAATCCAAAGAGGTTAATAATTATATAAAATGAAATATTTGAAGTTGTTCAACTAATAACAAAAGAAAGCAAGGCACATAACAACAATCACTTGCAAACAATCATATAATCGTCACATGAAATCAATATAATCAACCATACATCCCTAGCAAGTAAAACAAATTGTTTGTTCGGGTTTGGACACTTCAATCGTATGGAATGATAAATAACTACTAAGTATACCATATACTCACAATTTTAGATAAAACTCAATAAATTATCCATACATCTAAATAATTAAATGTATCTTTACCCAAACAATCCATAAGCCAAACAAACAACAAATTCAAAGCATTATTAAAGTTTATTCTTATAAATTTCCTTTCACAACAATTATTGTTCAAATATTTTTTCCACAATGATTATTTCTTTAATTTACATTTATTTCTCAAAAAATTAATTCTCATTTATTCATATAGTACATGATTCCATTTATTTACGTTCATTTATTTACATATGTCATTTACTTTTCTTACATATGCTATTTACATTTTCTTACATGTGTTACTCATACAGAAAGTTTAAGCATATGTAAATCAATTCTTAAGTACTATATAGGTTTCTTTGTAAAAAAATTCACATTCATTCATTCAGTACTTGTAATGACCCGTAAATTTCAGTGATTAAAAATTGTTAATTTAATGAGATTTTTGAAATTTATTAATTAAGAAAATAAAAATTTGTGAATTGTTAATAAAAATAATAACTAGAATGAGATTCAAATTAATTGAAATAGTGGAAATATTATAATTTGTTATAAATGAAATATAAGAAAAACAAATGAAATTATTGAATAATGTATGAAATATTATAATAGATGGAAATTTTTTGTGAAGAATGAACATACAAGTATTATAAAGGGATAATGGTGACAAATGGTTGTTGTTACTAGTTAATTTACCAACTACAAATAAGGGTAATTAAATGTTACTTTAATGATAATTAATATAATAGTGGAAAGTGTGAATGTAAATTAAATAGAAACGTAAATTTATTTATAAGGTAGTAATTGATGTAATAAAAGTATGAAACCAGTAAATAAATTAATTGAGAATATAAATCGTAATTAATGTACATATTTGGAAAATATAATAAAATGAAAATATTGAAGTATATAATGCAAGGGTATCATAAATAGTAATGGAATAAAATTAGTGTAATATATGGAATAATAACCTGGGTTGATAGGTAACAAACTTAAATGCAATTAAAAGAAAATAAGTGCAATTGATATAGGTTGTTTATTTATTTAATGTGTTAAATAAACTGGTAATCAATTGCAATAAATCTAAATTTAAGGTTATGTTGGTGTAAATTAAGGGAATAATTGGAAACAATGTCAATTCTATTTATATTATGACAATTTGTGAAATTTAAAAGTATGGAAATAAAGATTTATCAATTTATTGGGATTTGAACTATAATAATTGGAATAATTGCAATTAAATAAAATTAAATATCTAAATATTACGTTAATTAAAACTAAGATGAAATTTGGAGATTTTAATGTAATAAATCATGAACCAATGTTAGTTGCATCCTTATGGTGATAAGAGATGTGAATAACAAGGTTTAAAAATTTAATAAATGGGTTTTGGGGATTTTATATTATAATTTCTGAATATAATGAAATTGAAATTTAACATTGAAATTGATGGTTTAAATCAACTTTAAATTGGTATCTAAATTTTTTCCTAAGTTATTATAAATGATTGAGGAATCAAAAATGATAGATAGGGTAGATAATTAAATTTAAATTGGAAAGGTGATTAAATTAATTAAATTTTAATTTATTTAGTAAATGTAAAAATAACCATTTTGGTCACTAACTCGGATTTTGACGAAACCAGTTTCATCGGGTCCGTAACGGTGAATTATTGTAGGATTTCAAGTTTTGTAGAGACCGGGCTTGTCGTTTGATCGTACAGACTCGAAACGCCTTGAAATCAATGAAATTGAAATCAATTTGAAATAACTTGATTTTGGCATAACTTCTCCATACGATGGAATTTGGACTTGAAACCTGTTCCATTGATTTTAAAATATTTTAAAACATCTATTTTGATATATGGGTTGACCCAATTTCATTCCAGAGTCAAAATGGGCTTTTCGGGCCATTTTATCGTTCAAACGCGTATATCCAATCGATCTGGTCCATTCTAATTTCAGCTTTGTCTACAAATACCCTGTTATACACCCTAGCCTACTTCTATTCCTTATTTTTGTATGTTCTATTAGCTCCTCTTTCCAATGGCTACAAACCCTAATTCCCAAATACAAAATTCAAATCAAACCCAAAGCAAAAATTCAAACTCTCCAAACAATATCAAATTTTATATGGATTCGAAGCTCTCGATGTACGCATCTCAAATCTGCAATTCGTTTTTGGTTTCGAATCATCGTTTGTCCTGAAATCACAAATCATTTATGGCCGTTCATTATGGAGTTTAGGCGATCCAACGACGGATCGTCAACGGTTCGACGATCGGATAGTACTGTTGCGAAGGTGGCGTCGAGTACATCATTGGGGTGGCGTTCGTTTGTACCTCAGGTCAAGGATGTGGCCGAGGTTGGCCTGGGAAGCGGTGACGGTCACACGGCATATAGTGGCGCCAGAGGTTGAGGCGTTTGAGGAGGGGGGTCGGCCTGGAGCGTGCGTGTGGGTGGCGGCCTCAGATTCTGGTGGAAGTGCTCTCGTGGTCGGCGAATTTTGGGTTAGGATTTCCTGGGGAGGTTGCTTCCTTCGATTCTCGAACAGGAGGGACATGTTGCGTGCGTTACTCGTGAACATGAGGGATTGACGCGTGAGTAATTTCTTTTGTTTTTTATTTTATTTTATTTAAATTAAATTTTCAATCATTCTAATATGAATAACTTTCGCATACGAGATCCATTTCACGCGCGGTTTTCTCCGCTAGGTTCGTATTGGAATTCCGGACATTTTGACGATGGTTTGGATAAATTTGGAGACTGTTAAATTTTTGGGTTTAAATTGGTTTTAAATTCAAAAGGTGAATGTTTTAACCCACTCACAACTTCTAAAATTTCTTATGTTTGTTAAATTGATTTATGATGTGATTAAAAATTTATTTAAAGCTGTTTGGTATATTTTATTATCATTCCGGTTAAATTGAACTTATTTAATTAAAATGTTATTTAATTTATTATTGAATATAAACTGCCAGTAATTACCCGTTATTTATTATATGTTCTATATTGATGTTATTGTTTGAATTGGATGATGATTGTGATAAAAGGTTGATGGTTGATACTGGATGAATGGATGTTGTATTTTATATTGTTATAAACTGCAAATTATTATGCACCTTATTTCATTCGGGATTGCGGTTTGAAATGATATATAACCGTATTTTTATTTTAAATTACGGATTGAAATGATACATATCCGTATCACTTGACCATAGGATTATATAAATATTTGAAAATGATTGCTATGGTTTTGGATAGAATTATACGGTTTAATAAATATTAAATTTTTTATATTAAAAAAATAAAATTTATATATAGTTAAATTCATGTATTTAAGCTATGTATAAATTTGTTTATTAATAATAAGTTTAATAATGGAGTTTGATTATTAAAATAAAATATGGTTAAGTATTTAAATCGTACTTTAATATAGAGGTTATAATGATTTAAATAAATTAATATTGGAAGGTAAATTGGAAATTTATTTGAAATTAGCTTATTTAAGGATTAAACTCCATAAGTTGATGTAAAATTTATTAAACTTGAAGTTTTAAAAGGTATGATATTTATAACTGGATTTTTATTCAAGATGAATTAAATGAATATTTCTAGTATAAATAAATTAAAGGAAATATTTAGTTATTGGTAACTTGAGTTTTATTTAAATGGTTATGGATTTATTATGCAAATATTTCAAAACTAAATAATAGGACATTGAATTGTTGAATACTAATTTCCAACCTTAGTTTTGAAATTGTTTAATACTCAAACTTTGAAATATATGGAAATTGAAATGGTTTATTTGGAGGTTCAAGTAGGTATTTGGAATTTATTTGTGAAATTAAAGAAGCTATTTTATTATATAAAGTAATTTAATATTTAAACCATTTAAGTATTAGAAGTTATTTTTCAAAACTATGGGTTTCAAGGGATTATGATTTGAAAGTGCTATGATTTTGGAAAAAAGATATATTTGAAAAAAAATGATATCATATTGATTTGGGTTTTAAAACGGAAATAATATCGTATTTATATGGTTTTGAAATGGATATTATATTCTGTTTTTGAAGTATAAACTATTTTGAAAAGACCGCGGTGTTATAAAAACCTTTGGTTGTTAAAGAGACCGGGATCGGAAGTTGTCATACTCTCTGCCAACTCCGAAAACCACTTTAACAACCGCGTACGCGGTGGAGATTCCAGAATGAAGTAGGATGGTGGCGGCATTTCCTTTGAGGTAAATACGTGGACCCGACTCCCGCGAGTTCGCATAAGGTGGCTAAAACAGGAGTGCTTCTCGGGCCAATGAGGTCATTCCTCCAATCGGACACAATCCTTCGATATTATATTCTGACTTTGAGATTTATTTGGTGGCCACTTTTGATTTTTTATTTATTTTGGGGGTGTGGCTTGAGGTGGGCGGTAGTAGCTGCTACTATTACCACCAGCTCGGATAGCAATTGGTATATCCACCCTGTCATTGCCTTGTTCTGCCATGTCACCTACCGTAGTGCGCCTTGTACGAGTTTGGTTTTCTCCCGTAGCCCGTGTGGTATCCTATGGTGGCTTTCCGATCAGGAGGGACCATGATATTGGATGGACTACTGGGACTATTACGTGTTAAGGGCTATATGGGTAACCCCTTAATGCTATTAAAAAGTAAGTTTATTTTACTATTAGACATTATTATAATAGCGAAATATTACTACATAGTAAATAGTTTAATGGATCCTTAGGAGATGTGAGTCCCGAGCATCTCTTAAGTTACTGCACTCACGTTTGACACTAGATAGGAGATGTCAAATCCCGTAAACATCTCTGACGCCGTTCCACTTGTATTATTTACCGTTGATTTAACTTACATAAGAACTTTTAGTTCTGACTCGAGTGTTTTGTCTTTTCAATTCGCTTGGGTCAGTCCGAGCATTTCAGTATTTGAAGATTTTATTCTACAGGATGAAGACGAAGATTTGTATTGCTATTATTTAGTATATTCCACTGCATCACATTGTTCCGCTGCATTGTTATTGATTATTCTTTGGTACGTGTAACTCTGATATGTATTGTATAAGTATAATCAAATGTTTTGTAAAACAGCTTCATGAACTGCTTTTTTGATTATTATATTTTATCGTTCCGCTACAAGATTATTATTTTTTTCCTTCTTTCTCTGCTTTTTCTTATTTACCACATAACAATCCACCCTTATGTATGGTTTAAGTATGACGTGTGTGTTTTATCGTTGATTCAAAGCGTACAAAAATGCAGGACGTTACGGTACTTATTTCATTTCATTACTTTATATTCATTTCTTACTTACGTTATATCCATTCTATAGTTTATAATAATCAATGAATTTATTATTTAAGTAATTCATACATTTTATCGTAGTTTAGTTCACATTTATTAGTATATATACTTGATTTCATTGGATATTAATATACATTGGCGCATGATTTCCTACGTAAGTTTCTACCTTTTTAAATTTACATTTATCCCTTCTTATATAATGTCATTGAATAAAAATCCATTTTCTAAATCATTTCAACTTTCTTGAAGTTATAACCATTTACTTTCAGTATTCATCTTTTCCACCCATTTTAATTGTAAATAACTTCAAACATTTACTTAAGTGTATAATCATTTATTTATAGTGTTCATGTTCAATTAATTACTTAGCATATCAATTCATTAATTTAAGTTTATAATCACTTAATTATAGTACTCATTCTTCCATTATGTTTTATTTTATTAAGATTTCAGCTATAACTTAAGTTTATAACAACTATAATATCAAAGTTCTTATTTATATGGTAATTCCATTGAAAACTTTATTACTTAAGTTTACTTGTATAATATTATATTACATTTTCTTGTTAAACATTACAACTTTTAATATTTTAGTAAGTTATATATTTATGTTTCTAAGAATGCAATTGAAAGTTACACAAGTTTATCTTATTTATTTTAATCAACTTAATGTTCAATAGTTATCCTTTCTCATTTTCACATTCCTTAACTCATAAGTTACAAATTTCCAATTCTTATATATTTCATTAATAACTTGGCATTTTATTTATTATTTTCATTTTAGAAGTTCTAATTATTAAATATATTTAAAATTTCATTTCAATATAATAATTGAAACTACTAATTAACAGAAAATTAAGAATTAAATACTGGGCTCCATTTTTAAATCGTTTTAAAATATTATACATATCATATCTATATATATATGTATGTAAAAAATCATATTTGGAAATGAAAATTAATATTTATTTATCAAAACAAATGTGTAGTAAACTACTACAACATTCTTTCCACTTTGAAACCCGAAAATAAACTTTGATGATGCGTGCACTCATCACCAAAATTATTTTCCAACGACAGAGAGGGGAGTATAGAACTTATTTCTTTCCAAAATTTCTTTGAAACAATTCTTTCAAATCACGTTGAAATATTTATATTAGAAAATACTTGTAAATATTATTATTAATATATTCCAAAATCATTCAAAAGTAATTTTAAAAAATCCTGGAACTTAAGTTCTAAAATCTCCAATTTATATTTATTTTATTTACACATCTTTATTTTCAACCGATACTTATAAATTTCAGTACCTAACAAACAAATATATTACAACCAAATATATCGTTAAAATTTATTATTTTATATACAAAGATATAATAGAAAAAATTATTTCATTTACCTATATTTCAAAACAAATATTGCGTCAGTCTGTCCTATTAAGTGTTTAGAAATCCCTGTCGATGTCACAACGTCTTATGCATCAACCAGAATTTATAAATAAAAAAACAGAACAAATTAAAACAATACCAAAACTTTTTTATAACACTAACAAATACGCTCACTCATATGTATACACTCAAGGACTCACCATAAGGTATTACTATCCTATTTAATATGAGTCAGACCCTACCAAGCTAAGGTTATCGCTAAACTAAAGCTCTGATAGCAACTGTAATGACCTGCCTTTGGGTGTTTTAAGTCGATACAGATGTCAGACTCAAACCATTCAAAAGAGCAAATAGTTATTAGGGTTAATAGGAAAAAGCTGAAAAAGGAAAAAAACAAAACATAATCTCACAGCGGAATGACAAAATATAATAATCAAATAACAGTTCATGAAGCTGTTTTATAAATACATTTGATTATTCTTTACACCACAAACATCAGAGTTACACATATCAGAGACAAATAAATAACAATGCAGCGGAACAGTATGATGTAGTGGAATAATAAAGTAGGTAATAATAATACAATCTTCATCTTCGTCCTCCAGAAATAAGGTCTTCAAATCCTGAAATGCTCAGGTTGACCCAAGCGAATTGAAAGGACAAAACACTCGACTCAGAACTAAAAGATCTTATGTAAGTTAAATCAATGGAAATAAATAAGAGTGGAACGGGGTCAGAGATGTTTACGAGGTTTGATATCTCCTATCCAATGTCTAACGTGAGTGCGGTAACTTAAGTGATGTTCAAGATTCATGTAACAACCCGCATATTTATCGATTTTATATTTAAATATTTTATCGTTAGTCGGATTTTAGTCCGAAAAGCTACTTTTTGCATACGGTCGAATTAGGACTCGGGACCACTCCCATTGAGTTTAAAATGCCGTTTGCGACCTTTTTGAGTATAAGCTTCGATATGTTTGGAGAAAGTTGATTTTTGCCACTTTTCACTTTGGGTTTGGTTTTG
The DNA here is from genome assembly GCA_030765085.1 of Allium cepa. Taxonomy (NCBI): domain Eukaryota; kingdom Viridiplantae; phylum Streptophyta; class Magnoliopsida; order Asparagales; family Amaryllidaceae; genus Allium; species Allium cepa. Next base: position 289,988,270 of record CM060941.1, on the reverse strand, counting down.
GGCTCAGCCCTATGTTTAACTTATACTCAAATCTGAGCCACTCTTCCCCATTCACCCTCATTCTCTTCTCTTTTTCAATTCTAAGGCATTAATGGTGGGAGAGATTGGAAATTAAAACTCCAAAACCCTAGTTCCTTTTGCAACTTCAAATTCCTAGCTCCAAACTCAAGAAGAACCCATTGGTAAGCTTCTCTCCTTCTTCTCCAACTTATTCTCTTACCAATTTCATAAATTCCTAAACCTAATTTTGGGAATGATCTTGTTTTGATCATAGATTCAAGCTCATTTGGGTTGTGTTGAAGAGAGGTTGATTCTCCATTTGCTTTCATGCTTCTTCTTGTTTGATTTTGTGAAAAGGTGAGATTTTTAATCTCACATCTAAGTCTATGAATTATCTTCGATTGTTATGTATGAATTCCTAACACTTATTCTTGTGAAATTGCTTTTGATTTGGATTTCTTTTTGAGAATATTCCAATTTTTGTGTTTGAAAGCCAAATCCTTAAAAATCATAGCTTTGAGGTTCAAATGTGTTTTTGGTGATGCATCGAGGAGCCAATAGGGTCGGGTAGCCGTTAGGCATAATTCCCTAGCGTCCGTGCTCGTTCGGTTGCGAATTGGAGGAGGTTGCATATCAATTTATGGGCACCAATTTGCAGAGCATCAGGTTCGGCCGACCGACCCCCCTGGTCCGCTCGACCGACCTGCTAGTAAGAGTGCAGTTGCACTCTCTGTTTCTGGTTCGGCCGACCGACCCCTTGGTTCGGTCGACCGACCTGATGCCCGAGAAGTTTTCACAACAGGGTTCGGTCGACCGAGCTAGGGGGGCCGGCCGACCGACCTGATGTTTTTGGCCTACTTTGCCTTGTTGCTTGAATTTCCAACTTAAATCGATTCGTGTTGTTCCCTATTTATTGTTATCAATTAATATGACTTTGATTACTCTTTTTTTAGGGATTTTTGAATATCCATTTTGATGGATTCTTTATCGGTTTCGTTGGACTTTTTTTTTTCACATCTCCGTATGTGAATTTTAGTGATTGATTGTTCCTACAATCTTCTTTGTGTTTTGTCACTTTAAAAAATATAAAGGTTTTCTATACTAGTAGTAAATATCAAAACTCTTTCCTCAAACGATTTCAATATTATTGTAATACCAAATGCGTTTATAAAACCCTTTTCCAAATCTATTAGTATATATAAACCTTTACCTCACTCGTATGAGAAATCTAATTAAACGACTTAGTAAAATGAGTGGTATGAAACGCTTGCGTTTACTTCGTCGGTTAATTCTTGGACTTGTTCGATTGAATCTCTTGTGACAATTTTCTAGTGGAGATCTACAATTTGTTTGTAAATATTTAAGTTAAGCTAGTAGTTATGGGACATGAAGCTAAGCTCATATATTTACTAGCTTACTGTAATTGACACTTCTCGTTGATCATGACGATCATTTTTTGTGATTTAGACTAGCAATGTGCAATGTCTCTTTGTCTGCAAGGGAGACAAAACCCCGTTTTGTGGAGTTTCGACTCAAATTTGGTGGGGTAGCAACCCACGGTCTTTGGACCATTCGTGTGTCAAGTCTTCGGACCATTCGTGTGTCAGGTCTTCGGACTATTCGTGTGTCAAATTAATGGCTAGCTACCATGAGATAGCTTCTCGTTCGTGTGTTACAGCTGTTGGTGAGTTTTCATGCTCCCGTTCGTGTGATAGGCCTTTCCCCCCTATTTTGTGTGATTTCTGGTTTTCGTGTGTCGAATTCTGGAATTTCCTTATTCACCTGTTTTTGTGATTTCTATTGATATAATTTATCAATATTTGTGTATAGGTGAATTTGTGTGTCATTGACTGGATTTCTTGAGATGATTTCTAGAATTTATGCTTCACCAATTTTCGTGATTTCCATTGATAAGTTTTATCAATATTTGTGCATTGGTGAATTTGTGCGTCATTGACTTTTGTGATTTCTGGATTTCGCGTATTGAATTCTGGAATTTGTGTGTCATTGACTTTTGTGATTGACATTGATATTATTGTCAATATTTGTGCATTGGTGAATTTGTGTGTCATTGACTTTTGTGATTGACATTGATATAATCGTCAATATTTGAGGTTTGATGAACGAAATAAGGAGTATGGCATTTCTTTGATTCTTGTGTAGATTTGGTGATATTGATTAATCTCTCGTTGATTTTCAATTACTTATATATATCACATCTTGGAATTGTGATTATTATGTGTTTAGTCATATCTCTTATTCTATATCGTTTCATCTGATATCTATAGTTAGACTGATCCGTTTATTATTTTCTTATTAAATAATACTCGGGTCAGACCGAGATGTTACAGGTGCTTCTGCTTGACTTCTCTCTTGCGATTGATTTCTCTGACTTTTGGCTTACTACTTAGATTAGTAGTTTATTTTGGTGTATACATTCGAGATATAGACTCCAGGATGTATACTTATTCTTTTGTGTAGTTCGTGTAACTATTCTTTTGTGATATTGTGGATCTTTTTAGACCACTACTCTGATGTACACTTCCTAGTGTAATATTCATATCTATTTCCGCCTTTGTGATATGAATTGTCTGTGACTGATTTATGTTATGTTTATTTCTATATTTGTTTCCGAAGAATTATAGCCACCGTGTGATATCTTTGAGTTTGTGTCGGCATGTCGGATTTCCACTTAAAAAGAATTGCAGGTTATACTATCTGACATATCGATGCTCGCACAAAGCAATTACACGGATGGTCGCTCCTCAATAGCCTTATTCTCCGTGCTAGTTGACAGCATTACTTCGTAATGTTCTTGGCTAGCGTGGGTATAGAGGTGGGGCGTCACAGCTTGGTATCAAAGCAAAACTTCGGAACAATATGGAATATTATAACAAGGATCATCGTCCTAAGTCCATCTTAGGAGTCGTGCTTTAGGATTTAATTCGAGTCTCCGTACCGTTCTATCCTATTTTCTTTTATGATTCCTTGTTTTAGCTATCAAGATTGCTTGATATTCAATTGGTGAATAACCTTCTTCCTCTTCTTTCTTTCTAAAGGAAGAGAAATGTCTAGACCTGGCCGCCCCAGAGCCGTACCGTCTAGCGCTCCACCCTAAGATGGAGTTTTTATGACTACTCAACAGCTTCTTGATTTAGTGACAAATGCTCAAGCAGCTGGAGCTAACCCGGAACCTACTCACCCAAAGTCGGGATTTGCACACTTGTGTAGCGATTACACTAATTTGGGTGGGGAGCCATTCAGAGGTTCCGAAACTATTATTGAAGTACAGGCTTGGCTAAGGTCATGCGATCGAATCTTTTCTCGCATGAATCTTATTGACCTTCACTGAGTTCAGGTGGCCTCTAGTATGCTCCGAGAAAGAGCATTGGACTGGTACGAGCTTCTTATTTCTGAGATTAATGAAGCGAATCTCACCTGGGAGCAATTCCGGGAACGCTTCGAGTTGAAATTTGTACCGGAAGCAGAGAAAGTGACATTGGCTCGACGATTTATAGACCTTGTTCAAGGTGAGTCCTCCGTGACCGATTACGTCGCCTCCTTCGAGTCGCTTTCTAAATACGGGGTTGAATACAGCAACACCCCTTTAAAGAAGAACCAGAGGTTCGTCTATGGCTTAAACAAAAGTCTCAAGAAGCCATTACTTCTAAAATTAGAAGTTTCTTTCGACCAACTCGTTGATATCGCTCTTCGTCTTGAAGAGGCGGATAGGGAGAATGATGTTGAAGTGGTGGGTTCCAAACCAAACTTCAACAACAAGAAGAGGCCAAGCAAATTCAAAGGTCCTTATCCCAATAAGAAAGGGAGGCAAGCAACTCCTGCTGCAAAGACCTTTTCCTCTACTGAAGGGAAATGCTATTACTGTGGATCCAGAGACCATTTTGCGAACAAGTGTTCAAAGCCTCGTACTTGTCGCTATTGTAAAAGCCCGGACCATTTTATGCATGTGTGTCCCAAACTTCAAACTAGGAAGTAGGGAAAGCTTAATGTTGATCAAGCCCCTGGCAACACATCTCGTGGCCAAGATATTTCTCATTCTATTCTGGATGGAATTATTTTATTTCATGATCATCCTATTCGAGTTCTTTTTGATACGGGTGCGTCCCATTCTTTTATATCAAAAGAACTTGTTGATGCTTTTTCTTTGGATGTTTTGTGTTTAATGACTTCTTTGAGAATTGCGAATCCGGTTGGTGGATCCGCAACAATCAGCTTATTGTGTAAAGATGTCGAGATTATTTTGTGTGATTTTTCTTTCCGAGTCGATTTGCATGTCATGCGTTATTTAGGCTTTGGAATGATTTTGGGAATGGATTGGCTTAACCGTTATGAAGCTCATATCCTATGTCCTGAGCGGACTATTCATCTTCGACATCCTCAATATGTTAATCAGGTTTCTGTTATTCTTAAAGATTCGGATTCTGCTTTGGTTGCATCTTTATATTCTTTAAACCCTCGTGATGACGATGATGATGAGGGTGATATTATTTCTCTTATTCACGTCGTTTGTGAATTTTTCGACATATTCGAGCCCATTTTAGGATTACCACCTAAGCGAGCAATTGAGTTCAGAATTAATCTTATTCCTGGAGCTCAACCTATCACTCGTCCTCCTTATCGAATGTCCAATAAAGAAAACGAGGAGATGCGTAAACAATTATCCGAATTGGAGACGAAGCAATTTATTCGCTCTAGTTCCTCGCCTTGGGGAGCTTCGGCTATTTTCGTGAAGAAATCCGATGGTACACTTAGGCTTTGCGTTGACTACCGCAAGCTTAATGATCTTACTATCAAAAATAAATATCCTTTACCTCGGATTGATGATTTATTTGACCAACTTAGTGGTGCTAGAGTCTTTTCATAATTGGACTTGGCTACTCGTTTTCATCAGCTTCGTATTGCGGAGGATAGCATTCCTTTGACATCGTTCCGTACTCGGTATGGATCTTATGAATGGCTTGTTATGCCATTTGGTTTGACGAATGCTCCGGCGTATTTCGTTGACCTTATGAATCGGGTTTTCAAAGATTTTCTCGACCGATTTGTTCTCATCTTTATCGATGATATTCTTGTGTATTCTAAAACCGAGGAGGAGCATGAAAAACATCTTCGGATTGTGTTGGAGACTCTTAGGAGTAACCAATTAAAGGCAAAATTTTCTAAATGCCACTTTTGGCAATATCGTGTGAAGTTTCTCGGTCATATTATTTCCGAATCCAGAATTTCCGTGGATCCTTCAAAGATTGAAGCGATTCAAGATTGGAAGAGACCGGAGAGTGTGACAGAGATTCGTAGTTTTCTCGGATTGGCAGGCTATTACCGTCCTTTTATCAAAGACTTTTCTAAGATTGTCGTGCCTCTCACTAGCTTGACCAAGAAAGGCATTAAATACATTTGGTCGGACAAATGTGAAAATTCTTTTCAGAAATTAAAAGAACTCCTTTCATGCTCCTATTCTTGTTATTCCCGAGGGGAATCAAGATTTCGTTGTTTATACCGATGCTAGTCGCGTTGGTTTGGGTGCCGTTCTTATGCAAAAAGAACGTGTTATTGCTTATGCTTCAAGGCAATTAAAGCCCGACGAGACTAGATATGCCACTCATGATTTAGAGCTCGCGGCTATTATTTTCGCCCTTCGTATTTGGCGTCATTATCTTTTAGGAGAGAAATTTGTTCTTTATACCGATCATAAGTCCTTGAAGTATTTATTCTCTCAAAAGGAACTTAATTTGCGCCAACAGCGTTGGCTCGAATTTCTTGCGCCTTATGATCTTGATATTCTTTATACACCCGGTAAGGGTAATCGTGTCGCCGATGCTCTTAGCCGAAAACAACAAGCTATTGTTTCTATGATGATATCCGAATGGAACGATCTCGAGATCTTGTCCACTTGTGAGATTCGAGAGCGCATATCCAATTTATGCTCATCATTTGTTTTATGTATCCTTGAGGCTCGCCCTTCTCTCTTAGACCGCATTCTTGAAGCTCAAAGGCTAGATCCCGATTTGGCTCTTCTTGGCCAAAATATTAGGGATAAAATTGATATTGAAGGTTTGAAAGACCTTGATATCGATTCTCGTGGCGGCATTCGGAAATTTGGTAGACTTGTCGTGCCAAGTATTGGTGATCTTCGTAAGGATATTTTAGAAGATTCTCATCATTCTAAATTTACCATTCATTCCGGTAGTAGTAAAATGTACGCGGATATGAAGCGACTTTATTATTGGGAGGGAATGAAACTTGACATCGCTAACTTCGTTAAGCGTTGCATGACTTGCCAACTTGTCAAGGCCGAGCATCAAAGGCCCGGTGGGTTATTGCAACCTTTAGAAATTCCTATTTGGAAGTGGGACAAAATTTCCATGGATTTTATAGATGGCCTTCCCCGTTCTCGTTCGGGTCATGATAGCTTATGGGTGATTGTTGATAGACTTACTAAATCCGCCCATTTTATTCCCGTTCGGTCTAACCGAACCGTTCCTCTTTTGGCCAAGCTCTTTATCAAAGAGATTGTTAAATTACATGGAATTCCTACTTCTATTGTTAGTGATCGTGATCCATTGTTTACTAGTGGATTTTGGAAGAGTCTTCAAAAAGCTTTGCGAACGAAGCTTAATTTTAGCACCGCTTATCACCCCCAGTCCGATGGACAAACCGAGCGTGTGAATCAAACTCTTGAAGATCTTCTTCGTGCTTGTGTGCTTGATTTCAGTGGAAGTTGGGAAGATTGTAACATTCCTGAGAATTTATCAAGTTTAATTTGGCAATCAGATTTATTTTGAAAATTAATTGTGAATTAATTGGGTATTTTCCAAATTTAAATAGATATTTGTTTGTTTATATAAATGAATATAAAAATGATCTTTTAAAACAAAATATAGTTCTAACTGGAAAATTTAAAAAAATAAATATTTTGAAAAATTATATCAACCGTAAATTTGATTTTGGAATTTAATTTGAATAAATATATATATAGATTGAAAGTTAAAATTTTGGAATTAATCATGAATCTATTTAGAATTTATTTGGGATTGAAATACAAAGATAAAATAAGATAGAACTGAAATTTAAGTTGGAAATTCTAAAATAAATATCTTGAAAAAAAAGAATTGGATTTTAGTTTGGAATTAAATTCTGATACATGCATATATGCGTGTTTATTTATTAATGTATAATAAATTTTAAAATTCGAATTCTTTAAGTTATAGATATATATATACACACGTATTTTGAAATTGTAAATATGAATACATTTAAAAGTATTGAAAAGTATAAAATGCATACCTACAGATATATGCATAGTTACTTATTTTAAATATAATAGTTTGAAATAAGTTTAATATTCATTTTCTTTAAGTTATACAAATATAAATAGAGAATATAGATAATATATATTACTAAAAGTAAACTAATATACATATCAAAATTTTGTTTATACAAAGCTTTGAGATGAATGCATAATTTGAAAGTGTAAAGTTTAAAGTACATGAAAACAAAACAAATGTAAACATACCTTTAGATCTTACATATCTATATACATACAAATAGCATCATTACTTTTATTTAAAATAATGAAATATATAAAAAAAATACAAGAAACTTCACATCTTCCCATATGCTATCATATAACATATCTTAGCAAATCTCAGCAAAATCTGAAAAAAGATTTTGCATCACACATTTCGAAAACCATAGAGCTGTTCAAAAACAAAAGCAATTTAAAGTTTTCAAAACCATAGCAAGCTAAAACAGCAAGTTAGAAATCAAGCCACAAACCTGATCAAAGATTGATCCGAAGCAAAGGGAAAGCAAGTGCAAGATCAGTCTCAGGTTAGTTTTAACTCTAAAGATTAATGAATTTGTAACTTCAAAAATCAAGTTTTTTTTTTTTACATAAAAACAATTCCAAATTTGCAGATTTATGAATGAATTCACAACTGCAGTTTTGCCAGGAAATAAATGCAGTTTCTCTGAAAAAAAAAGAAAAAAAAAAGAAGCAGAGCGTACGCGAGAGGGAGAATGGGATGTCTCGTGGACGATGGAAGGAAACTCGAAGCATTTCTCGAGTGAAGCCGGTTAAAATCTCGGGTTATATTGTGAGCAGGTTTAAGCTTTACAGATTTAAAGATAAAAATATTTAACAAGTTTTAGTGTTAATAAAGTAATAAATGTTTGATTACTTTGAGTTAAGAATTTGTTTCAAATTTAAAATTAACCAAGTGAATATATTAGAATGTTTTTAAAATATAAATTTATGTTTTAATTAAGTAAATAATTTAAGTTAACTGTTAAAGTTAATCAACATTAAAGTTTTTATAATTAATAATAATTTATTTTCAAAGTCTAAAGAAGATTTTTTTTTAATGTTAATTAAGACAAATTATTATTTGTTAATTGTTTAAAAAGGGTAGTGAAGAATGGACAATTAATTTTAAAAAATTGTAAGTAACTAAGTGATTAGGAGTTGGTCAATTTGAAATTGAAGACTAAAGATGGATTAATCTAATATTTAGGGTTAATTATTTTAAAGTATAATTAATTAATGGGGTTAACTAATTGAGGTAATTAAATTGAGAACAATTCATTAAAGGTTAATTAACTTAAGGTAATTAAGAAATCATTATTTATTAAGGATTAATTAATTGAGGGATTAACCTATTAATTAAATCAATTAAGTATTAATTAATTATTGTAGTAAATTAAAGAATAAGTAATTAAGATTAAATTAATTACAATTAAAGGTTAATTAATTAAGATAATTAATTAAGTAAATGATTAATGAATAAAGGAGGGTTAAGACTTAATTAATTGTAGTTAATTTTAATTAATCATCGATTTAAAGATTACAAATAGAAGTAATTATGTGGGTAATAAATTTATAACCAAACGATTTATTCATCTTAATTTAAAGATGTTTGATTGTTATTAGGTGTTCTGTGATGGATGGATATGTTTGATAAGTGATGCTTTGTGCTAAGCTGTTATATCTGTGATGTATATATTGTTGTGCAAACCCTGTGACCCGTAAAACGAAGTTTGAAATTCGATGCGACAGGGAGTCGGATTCCAGTCGGTTATCCGAAACCCACATCGAATCATATTAGTTAATCTTTGTGAATGGTATTTTACTTTATCTATGAATCTGTGAATATAGATAAGCGTTATGGGTTATACCGCTTATCGATATGATTGAACCTGTGATGATGATGTTGTGCACTATTGTGTTGAACCCCTAGACCACACCTATACACACACAAATATGGATTGCACGTGGAAATGGGTTAAGTCACAGATTTTAAAAATCGTTTTAAAATTGAATTTTTCCAAAATAGTTTTGGAATTAGAATTGAAGCTTTTGAAAATGAGTTTTCAAAAATAAAAGTTATTTGAATAACTTGATTGAGTTTTGAAATTTAAATAAATTAATTTAAATTTGAATTCAATATTTGAAATTGAATTCTGTGACTTGGAAACTATTGTTTAAAAAGTTATTCAACTTACAAATCGGTTATATGGGTTTTAAACCATTTTTTTTAAAGGTGATGTTTTGAAATTTAAATTCAACTTAAGATTTCAACTTGTATAAATTAGATTTGCTTTCTCATAAGAAATGGACTTCCAAGTTGTGTTAAAAGGATTTTCAAGTCTAAAAAGGAAAATTGTTTTCCAAGTTATAGATAAATCTTTGGAAATGGGTTTGAAAGCTATAAATCTTTAATTTTAAAGATTTAATTTGGGTTAATCCAAATTTAATGGGAATTGTTTTGGAATCTATGGGTAGATCTGTGTGAAACTGGATGAAACTTTGTGAAATAAATCCTTTTGTTTAAAGGTTTAAAATGGTAATTTGTTAACCATTTGAAAGAAAAGTTTTGGATTTTATAAGTTGTGACTTAACTGAAATCCCATATTCATATATTTTTAAATATGGCGCTTACTATTCGGTTTAGCCGGGAGTGGACCTTGTGTCATATAACCCATTCCGAATAATGATACGACGTTATGGACAACATTTGAAGACCGGTGGTGAAGACCGGGTATTTGTGAGAATGATAGGATAACCTATCGATTGTCTCTGCACCGAGTAGCTACGGTATAGAGATTCCTAAAGTGATGGGAAGTCCGATCGGGATTGTGGATACCCGGATTTGCAAGGGCTTCTTCGGAAGTGCCTTCGGTTCTGTTCGAACCCGGAACATACTTGTATGGTTGTATGTCCGACATTACACTTTGAGATATTAAACTGATCTCTATCAAATACATTTCTGCTTGGTGGCGGAGAATTTATTCTCTTAGCTTAACACCCTTCTCTGATACGTACGAGCTCATAGGTTATGTAGTTGATATTTATCAGTGATGTATTCCCAATTTGGTAGTGTGGCATGCTGAGTGCTGCTGTGTGATGATGATCATTTGTTGATCATTTGTGATCAAAGCATGGCTTTTGTATAAAGCGTAGCTTTGTGGACGAGACTGCATCAGGACCTCACACCCCGGAAATGGTCGAAACAGGAAAGATGCGGCAAGGTTATGAGGGTCGCGCCCTTTAGGGTTTGTCATTCCCTTCTGGTAAAGGGTGGTATCATGGTATGGAGCCCAGATACTTACTCATGTGGATACTGTAGATCTATTACTTTGTGATTGCTTTGTGGTTGTTGGATTAGAGGTACCTCGGATAAAGGTCCCAAAGGACCGGGGGATGGCACGCTCGTGTAGTAGTTACCTAGTTACAGAGGTAACCCGGCCTTGTGTCGGCAGAGATCTAACCGTAACGTTAGATTCTCGGGACGTCCCGCCAGAGGCGATCCCATGTGGCAGTAAGAAGTTCCTTAGCCTGACCATTTGTTGGAAATCCAATCAAAACAATACGCGCCCTGTAGGGTTTTAGTTGTAGAACTTGCCATTTAACATGGCAGCCGTAGTAGGCATAATATCATGGTACCTATGCTGGCTAGGATTTATATTATACTTTCAAAGGTTTTTCTACACTATGCACTAGTAATAATATCAAAGAATTTTCTCGTATTAAGCATATTTGACTATCATAAGGAGAAATCTCCCCCATGTTTGCGTTGCATTGTGTGTGTGCCGGGAGGCCTTATGGTAGTTTCATTTTCCAAAAAGCATTGCGAATTTCAAATTTAAATTCTTTTATTTGTTTTAAAGACCAAATGTTTTTGTTTGCTCATACCAGTCCCATGACTGACCTGGAGTTTATTGTTCCTTTCCTAAACTCTGGGTGCCCACTATTTTCCCACACGGGCAGTCTAGAGTTGGGGTTTTCAGATAATCAATAGTAGGTGTAGATTCGATAGCTTTCAGCCTAGGATTTGGCAATCCTTTGCGGACGAGACTTGCTTATCTTTGTGCATTGTGATTGGGAGTTCGAGCTATTGCTGGATTGGTGTTTTGAAGATGGAGTTCTTTCTTGAAAACTATATTGGAGATTTTTGTTCCGCTGTTAGTGTTGTCTTTTTCTTTCCGCTGCTTTTGTCTTGTATCATATCTCTGATGTATATTCATTGTATCATTTTGTTGTATCAGATATTGTATCATGTTGTATATCAAATATATATTCTGTTTCTTCCGCTGTGTTGTACTTAATGTGTTATAAGCTCCGGCACGACTCGAATTTAAACGTTTGAATCTGCGGCATTCAAGTATAGTGGAGTACGGATGTTGATTCTCGAACGATGGAATTTGGATCGCGACATTTTGGTATCAGAGCTGATGGTTAAAACCATAGCTCAGGAGTATAACGCATTAAGTAGCCCATTAGAGATAGGGTGAAGTATACCCTAGAATGAGTAATCCCTAAGATATCCGTTCGAATGCCTCAGTAAATTCTCTTACTATCCACTAATAGTAAGTATGAGTGCGAGAAGAGGACGAGATAGGGGACGGGGAAATACCAGGACAAATGGTCAATACCCTGCAACGGCGGAATAACCTTTCTCTATCAATCTCCTTTGATTCGATTTCGGAATTCTTTTGATTGCTTCGTGACTGCTCCAAAAGAAGTTTCGGTGCGATGGTGGCCCTGCGAATCGTTGTAGATGATCCTTACTTCGTATCTTCATCAGTTTCTTATCAGCTTTTCGTTTAAGCTCTAATGAATTTGGAAATTGAAAGTTTTAAATAAATTAGAAATTTAAATTAAGTTAAAATTGCTTAATAGAATATAAAGCTAAATTTGAATAGTATCAATAAAACGATTTCGTTTAAAACCAAATTTGAAATTCTATTGTAATTTCTTGTGAATATCAAAGTCCAAAGAGGGACAAATTGGTATATACTTTGGAGTATTTCGACTTGAATTTGGAATCCATATTTAGTGTTTGAGAAATCGTAAAAGATTGAGTCCATCTATTTATTCCCTGGGATCCGATATATTCTACGAACGATTAGTTATCCCTTCGAACTAATCAATGACCTTGCATATTCGTAGACCAGTGGACCCAAATATCTTGTGTAATAATTGTATGAGTTTGTTCTCATGTTGTTGATATTCTGATTTGGTAAATCGAATGCAGAATAAATATTTTGATATGAATTGATCAATTATTTCTTTATCTATCATCTTTTCTTTCTCGTCTTCCTAGCAAATTTCGAGGATGAAATTTTTTTAAGGGGGGAAATCTGTAACATTCCTGAGAATTTATCAAGTTTAATTTGGTAATCAGATTTATTTTGAAAATTAATTGTGAATTAATTGGGTATTTTCCAAATTTAAATAGATATTTGTTTGTTTATATAAATGAATATAAAAATGATCTTTTAAAACAAAATATAGTTCTAACTGGAAAATTAAAAAAAAATAAATATTTTGAAAAATTATATCAACCGTAAATTTTATTTTGGAATTTAATTTGAATAAATATATATATAGATTGAAAGTTAAAATTTTGGATTTAATCATGAATCTATTTAGAATTTATTTGGGATTGAAATACAAAGATAAAATAAGATAGAACTGAAATTTAAGTTGGAAATTCTAAAATAAATATCTTGAAAAAAAAGAATTGGATTTTAGTTTGGAATTAAGTTCGGATACATGCATATATGCGTGTTTATTTATTAATGTATAATAAATTTTAAAATTCGAATTCTTTAAGTTATAGATATATATACACACGTATTTTGAAAACTGTAAATATGAATACATTTAAAAGTATTGAAAAGTATAAACTGCATACCTACAGATATATGCATAGTTACTTATTTTATATATAATAGTTTGAAATAAGTTTAATATTCATTTTCTTTAAGTTATACAAATATAAATAGAGAATATAGATAATATATATTACTAAAAGTAAACTAATATACATATCAAAATTTTGTTTATACAAAGCTTTGAGATGAATGCATAATTTGAAAGTGTAAAGTTTAAAGTACATGAAGACAAAACAAATGTAAACATACCTTTAGATCTTACATATCTATATACATACAAATAGCATCATTACTTTTATTTAAAATAATGAAATATAAAAAAAAAATACAAGAAACTTCACATCTTCCCATATGCTATCATATAACATATCTTAGCAAATCTCAGCAAAATCTGAAAAAAGATTTTGCATCACACATTTCGAAAACCATAGAGCTGTTCAAAAACAAAAGCAATTTAAAGTTTTCAAAACCATAGCAAGCTAAAACAGCAAGTTAGAAATCAAGCCACAAACCTGATCAAAGATTGATCCGAAGCAAAGGGAAAGCAAGTGCAAGATCAATCTCAGGTTAGTTTTAACTCTAAAGATTAGTGAATTTGTAACTTCAAAAATCAAGTTTTTTTTTTTTACATAAAAACAATTCCAAATATGCAGATTTATGAATGAATTCACAACTGCAGTTTTGCCAGGAAATAAATGCAGTTTCTCTGGAAAAAAAAGAGAAAAAAAGAAGCAGAGCGTACGCGAGAGGGAGAATGGGATGTCTCGTGGATGATGGAAGGAAACTCGAAGCATTTCTCGAGTGAAGCCGGTTAAAATCTCCGGTTATATTGTGAGCAGGTTTAAGCTTTACAGATTTAAAGATAAAAATATTTAACAAGTTTTAGTGTTAATAAAGTAATAAATGTTTGATTACTATGAGTTAAGAATTTGTTTCAAATTTAAAATTAACCAAGTGAATATATTAGAATGTTTTTAAAATATAAATTTATGTTTTAATTAAGTAAATAATTTAAGTTAACTGTTAAAGTTAATCAACATTAAAGTTTTTATAATTAATAATAATTTATTTTCAAAGTCTAAAGAAGATTTTTTTTAATGTTAATTAAGACAATTTATTATTTATTAATTGTTTAAAAAGGGTAGTGAAGAATGGACAATTAATTTTAAAAAATTGTAAGTAACTAAGTGATTAGGAGTTGGTCAATTTGAAATTGAAGACTAAAGATGGATTAATCTAATATTTAGGGTTAATTATTTTAAAGTATAATTAATTAATGGGGTTAACTAATTGAGGTAATTAAATTAAGAACAATTCATTAAAGGTTAATTAACTTAAGGTAATTAAGAAATCATTATTTATTAAGGAGTAATTAATTGAGGGATTAACCTATTAATTAAATCAATTAAGGATTAATTAATTATCGTAGTAAATTAAAGAATAAGTAATTAAGATTAAATTAATTACAATTAAAGGTTAATTAATTAATATAATTAATTAAGTAAATGATTAATGAATAAAGGAGGGTTAAGACTTAATTAATTGTAGTTAATTTTAATTAATCATCGATTTAAAGATTACAAATAGAAGTAATAATGTGGGTAATAAATTTATAACCACACGGTTTATTCATCTTAATTTAAAGATGTTTGATTGTTATTGGGTGTTCTGTGATGGATGGATATGTTTGATAAGTGATGCTTTGTGTTAAGCTGTTATATCTGTGATGTATATATTGCTGTGCAAACCCTGTGACCCGTAAAATGAAGTTTGAAATTCGATGCGACAGGGAGTCAGATTCCAGTCGGTTATCCGAAACCCACATCGAATCATATTAGTTAATCTTTGTGAATGATATTTTACTTTATCTATGAATCTGTGAATATAGATAAGCGTTATGGGTTATACCGCTTATCGATATGATTGAACCTGTGATGATGATGTTGTGCACTATTGTGTTGAACCCCTAGACCACACCTATACACACACAAATATGGATTGCACGTGGAAATGGGTTAAGTCACAGATTTTAAAAATCGTTTTAAAATTGAATTTTTCCAAAATAGTTTTGGAATTAGAATTGAAGCTTTTGAAAATGAGTTTTCAAAAATAAAAGTTATTTGTAAAACTTGATTGTGTTTTGAAATTTAAATAAATTAATTTAAATTTGAATTCAATATTTGAAATTGAATTCTGTGACTTGGAAACTATTGTTTAAAAAGTTATTCAACTTACAAATCGGTTATATGGGTTTTAAACCATTTTTTTTAAAGGTGATGTTTTGAAATTTAAATTCAACTTAAGATTTCAACTTGTATAAATTAGATTTGCTTTCTCATAAGAAATGGACTTCCAAGTTGTGTTAAAAGGATTTTCAAGTCTAAAAAGGAAAATTGTTTTCCAAGTTATAGATAAATCTTTGGAAATGGGTTTGAAAGCTATAAATCTTTAATTTTAAAGATTTAATTTGGGTTAATCCAAATTTAATGGGAATTGTTTTGGAATCTATGGGTAGATCTGTGTGAAACTGGGTGAAACTTTGTGAAATAAATCATTTTGTTTAAAGGTTTAAAATGGTAATTTGTTAACCATTTGAAAGAAAAGTTTTGGATTTTATAAGTTGTGACTTAACTGAAATCCCATATCCATATATTTTTAAATATGGCACTTACTATTCGGTTTAGCCGGGAGAGGACCTTGTGTCATATAACCCATTCCGAATAATGATACGACGTTATGGATAGCATTTGAAGACCGGTGGTGAAGACCGGGTATTTGTGAGAATGATAGGATAACCTATCGATTGTCTCTGCACCGAGTAGCTACGGTATAGAGATTCCCAAAGTGATGGGAAGTCCGATCGGGATTGTGGATACCCGGATTTGCAAGGGCTTCTTCGGAAGTGCCTTCCGTTCTGTTCGAACCCGGAACAGACTTGTATGGTTGTATGTCCGACATTACACTTTGAGATATTAAACTGATCTCTATCAAATACATTTCTGCTTGGTGGCGGAGAATTTATTCTCTTAGCTTAACACCCTTCTCTGAGACGTACGAGCTCAGAGGTTATGTAGTTGATATTTATCAGTGATGTATTCCCAATTTGGTAGTGTGGCATGCTGAGTGTTGCTGTGTGATGATGATCATTTGTTGATCATTTGTGATCAAAGCATGGCTTTTGTATAAAGCGTATCTTTGTGGACGAGACTGCATCAGGACCTCACACCCCGAAAATGGTCGAAACAGGAAAGATGCGGCAAGGTTATGAGGGTCGCGCCCTTTAGGGTTTATCATTCCCTTCTGGTAAAGGGTGGTATCATGGTATGGAGCCCAGATACTTACTCATCTGGATACTACAGATCTATTACTTTGTGATTGCTTTGTGGTTGTTGGATTAGAGGTACCTCGGATAAAGGTCCCAAAGGACCGGAGGATGGCACGCTCGTGTAGTAGTTACCTAGTTACAGAGGTAACCCGGCCTTGTGTTGGCAGAGATCTAACCGTAACGATAGGTTCTCGGGACGTCCCGCCAGAGGTGATCCCATGTGGCAGTAGGAAGTTCCTTAGCCTGACCATTTGTTGGAAATCCAATCAAAACAATACGCGCCCTGTACGGTTTTAGTTGTAGAACCTGCCATTTAACATGGCAGCTATAGTAGGCATAATATCATGGTACCTATGCTGGCTAGGATTTATATTATACTTTCAAAGGTTTTTCTACACTATGCACTAGTAATAATATCAAAGAATTTTCTCGTATTAAGCATATTTGACTATCATAAGGAGAAATCTCCCCCATGTGTGCATTTGCATTGTGTGTGTGCCGGAAGGCCTTATGGTAGTTTCATTTTCCAAAAAGCATTGCGAATTTCAAATTTAAATTCTTTTGTTTGTTTTAATGACCAAATATTTTTGTTTGCTCATACCAGTCTCATGACTGACCTGGAGTTTATTGTTCCTTTCCTAAACTCTGGGTGCCCACTATTTTCCCACACGGGCAGTCTAGAGTTGGGGTTTTCAGATAATCAATAGTAGGTGTAGATTCGATAGCTTTCAGCCTAGGATTTGGCAATCCTTTGCTGACGAGACTTGCTTATCTTTGTGCATTGTGATTGGGAGTTCGAGCTATTGCTGGATTGGTGTTTTGAAGTTGGAGTTCTTTCTTGAAGACTATATTGGAGATTTTTGTTCCGCTGTTAGTGTTGTCTTTTTCTTTCCGCTGTTTTTGTCTTGTATCATATCTCTGATGTATATTCATTGTATCATTCTGCTGTATCAGATATTGTATCATGTTGTATATCAAATATATATTCTGTTTCTTTCGCTGTGTTGTACTTAATGTGTTATAAGCTCCGGCACGACTCGAATTTCAACGTTTGAATCTGCGGCATTCAAGTACAGTGGAGTACGGATGTCGATTCTCGAACGATGGAATTTGGATCGCGACAAAGATCATATTTCTCTTGTTGAATTTTTCTATAATAATAGCTTCGAATCTAGTATTGGTATGGCACCTTTTGAGGCACTCTACGGAAGGCCATGCCGATCTCCCTCTTGTTGGCTTGAGACCGGTGAGAAGCTGGTTTTAGGTCCAGATTTTATTCGTGATTCCACAGAAAAGATTGACCTCATTCGTCATAGGATGAAAGAAGCCCAGAGTAGACAAAAATCCTATACCGATAACCGGAGAAGGAAGTTAGAATTTTCTGTGGGAGATCTTGTGTTTATTCGTGTTTCACCAATGAAAGGTGTTGTACGTTTCAGTCGATCGGGAAAGTTAGCGCCTCGATATATTGGGCCATTTCCTATCACTGAACGTATTGGTTCCATGGATTATCGCCTTTTATTACCGGCTCAATTTTCTACTATCCATGACGTGTTTCACGTTTCTCAACTTCGGAAATATCTTCGAGATTCCGATTCTATTCTTGAGCCCGGTGTTGTGGAAGAGATTGAAGTTTCTCCTAATTTAACTTATGAGCAACATCATATTCGTATCATTGCTTCGGAAGTCAAACGACTTCGAAATAAAGATGTTCCGCTTGTTAAAGTTCAATGGTCTTCAAATCCTAAGGATTGTTCTTGGGAATCTAGAGAGTACATCGAGCGAACACATCCGGACTTACATTCTCGTGCTCTTTGAGGTGAACTTCTTATTTCAAATTTCTTTTGGTTGAATATGCTTTTATGGTTGTTACTACATATCTTCTTCTTAAATATTGCGAGGGTGCAATTTCTTTAAGGAGGGGAGTCTGTAACAACCCGCATATTTATCGATTTTATATTTAAATATTTTATTTAAATATTTTATCGTTAGTCAGATTTTAGTCCGAAAAGCTACTTTTTGCATACGGTCGAATTAGGACTCGGGACTACTCCCATTGAGTTTAAAATGCCGTTTGCGACCTTTTTGAGTATAAGCTTCGATATGTTTGGAAAAAGTTGATTTTTGCTACTTTTCGCTTTGGGTTTGGTTTTGGGCTCAGCCCTATGTTTAACTTATACTCAAATCTGAGCCACTCTTCCCCATTCACCCTCATTCTCTTCTCTTTTTCAGTTCTAAGGCATTAATGGTAGGAGAGATTGGAAATTAAAACTCCAAAACCCTAGTTCCTTTTGCAACTTCAAATTCCTAGCTCCAAACTCAAGAAGAACCCATTGGTAAGCTTCTCTCCTTCTTCTCCAACTTATTCTCTTACCAATTTCAGAAATTCCTAAACCTAATTTTGGGAATGATCTTGTTTTGAGCATAGATTCAAGCTCATTTGGGTTGTGTTGAAGAGAGGTTGATTCTCCATTTGCTTTCAAGCTTCTTCTTGTTTGATTTTGTGAAAAGGTGAGATTTTTAATCTCACATCTAAGTCTATGAATTATCTTCGATTGTTAGGTATGAATTCCTAACACTTATTCTTGTGCAATTGCTTTTGATTTGGATTGCTTTTTGAGAATACTCCAATTTTTGTGTTTGAAAGCCAAATCCTTAAAAAGCATAGCTTTGAGGTTCAAATGTGTTTTTGGTGATGCATCGAGGAGCCAATAGGGTCGGGTAGCCGTTAGGCATAATTCCCTAGCGTCCGTGCTCGTTCGGTTGCGAATTGGAGGAAGTTGCATATCAATTTATGGGCATCAATTTGCAGAGCATCAGGTTCGGCCGACCGACCCCCCTGGTCCGGTCGACCGACCTGCTAGTAAGAGTGCAGTTGCACTCTCTGTTTCTGGTTCGGCCGACCAACCCCCTGGTTCGGTCGACCGACCTGATGCCCGAGAAGTTTTCACAACAGGGTTCGGTCGACCGAGCTAAGGAGGCCAGCCGACCGACCTGATGTTATTGGCCTACTTTGCCTTGTTGCTTGAATTTCCAACTTAAATCGATTCGTGTTGTTCCCTATTTATTGTTATCAATTAATATGACTTTGATGACTCTTTTTTTTAGGGATTTTTGAATATCCATTTTGATGGATTCTTTATCGGTTTCGTTGGACTTTTTTTTTTCACATCTCCGTATGTGAATTTTAGTGATTGATTGTTCCTACAATCTTCTTTGTGTTTTGTCACTTTAAAAAATATAAAGGTTTTCTATACTAGTAGTAAATATCAAAACTCTTTCCTCAAACGATTTCAATATTATTTTAATACCAAATGCGTTTATAAAACCGCTTTCCAAATCTATTAGTATATGTAAACCTTTACCTCACTCGTATGAGAAATCTAATTAAATGACTTAGTAAAACGAGTGGTATGAAACGCTTGCGTTTACTTCGTCAGTTAATTCTTGGACTTGTTCGATTGAATCTCTTGTGACAATTTTCTAGTGGAGATCTACAATCTGTTCGTAAATATTTAAGTTAAGCTAGTGGTTATGGGACATGAAGCTAAGCTCATATATTTACTAGCTTACCGTAATTGCACTTCTCGTTGATCATCACGATCATTTTTGTGATTTAGACTAGCAATGTGCGATGTCTCTTTGTCTGCAAGGGAGACTAAACCCCGTTTTGTGGAGTTTCGACTCAAATTTGGTGGGGTAGCAACCCACGGTCTTCGGACCATTCATGTGTCAGGTCTTCGGACCATTCGTGTGTCAGGTCTTCGGACTATTCGTGTGTCAAATTAATGTCTAGCTACCATGAGATAGCTTCTCGTTCGTGTGTTACAGCTGTTGGTGAGTTTTCATGCTCCCGTTCGTGTGATAGGCCTTTCCCCCCTATTTTGTGTGATTTCTGGTTTTCGTGTGTCGAAATCTGGAATTTCCTTATTCACCTGTTTTTGTGATTTCTATTGATATAATTTATCAATATTTGTGTATAGGTGAATTTGTGTGTCATTGACTGGATTTCTTGAGATGATTTCTAGAATTTATGCTTCACCAATTTTCGTGATTTCCATTGATAAGTTTTATCAATAATTATGCATTGGTGAATTTGTGTGTCATTGACTGGATTTCTTGAGATGATTTCTAGAATTTATGCTTCACCAATTTTCGTGATTTCCATTGATAAGTTTTATCAATATTTGTGCATTGGTGAATTTGTGCGTCATTGACTTTTGTGATTTCTGGATTTCGCGTATTGAATTCTGGAATTTGTGTGTCATTGACTTTTGTGGTTGACATTGATATTATTGTCAATATTTGTGCATTGGTGAATTTGTGTGTCATTGACTTTTGTGATTGACATTGATATAATTGTCAATATTTGAGGTTTGATGAATGAAATAAGGTGTAACGACCCCACTTCCTAAGCCCGGGAAGAAGTATCGTTAATAAGAAAAGAAAGAGGTGAGAAAGTAGAAAAGATAAGAAAGAAAGAAAGACAACATCAGAATCTCACAACGGAATCGAATAAAATATAATATAACATAGGTATTACATAGTTATATAACATCAATCAGAGATACACAAATAATACATCACATACTAGACAGTTATAAACACCTGTCTAGTTCATACAACTCAACTCAAACAAATGACTCAGAGATACCAACACAGCGGAACTATATATATCTACAACGCTGAAGCCACCTGCTCCATTGCTCCTTCAGAATTCTTCAAAGCTAACCTGAATCCCTTGGCTACCCGTAAAAATTTGGGTACCCGAGAGTTTATGAAAAACAAAAATAAACTCCGGGTCAGACATGGGTCTGGTATGAGTAACAGGTTAAAGTTGTTTAACTTCGAAAATCTTTTGAAAACAAAAGGTATCACGTAAGACTTCCCACACATAAACATGGAAAAGTTTTTACCTTACGCTAACCAAAACATTTGATAGGAAATTCTGTGATATTATAATAGGTCTAGGGTTTTCAAGTAAATAGAAAATAGCCGAAATTGTTACATTATTAAATTCCAGCTACTAGCCACAAAAGTGGGTAATACAATCAAAACCGTTGGCACTTATTGGATTGTGGATTCCATACAATGGCAGGGCTACTGGGGTACCGCCCGTCACAGTACGTGGCCTAGATCAACGTACCGAGGATTACTCCCTTCATCCCCTGCAACACAAGGCCGGAACCATTCCTTACTGAACAGTCCTGAACAAGATAACCCCGCAGTTGGTGTACATCCAACCGCCCACAAAGCCGAATAAAAAGGGACATCTAGACAGGGGAAAATCTTGTCCTGCTTGGGCATGACCCACCTAACCTTGCTGCACCTCCCCTGTTTTAGCCATTCCCGGTTGATGAGGCTTGAGGTTACGATTACCTTTATAGAAAACATTTTCTTAGAATGCTCATCGCCCACCTGACGATGTGTTGAAAGCATTCAATCCATACAAGTTCGTTCCGGGTTCGAACGAAACCGAAGGCATCATCTCGTTACACTCATTTTGGGATCACCCTCAGAGTAAACGACGACAACCCTTGCACTCTGATTCTTCATCTTCACTTCAGATTCACGACCTATCGTTAATTTGGAATTGATGTGGTTTTCGGATGTTCCTAATGCGGAAAACCCGATCCCGGTCTCATCGAAATCCAAAACGTGTCTTTTAGGGCCAAGTTGTCTATTTAGCCTTAACAGTTTAATTCAACATTATCAATATACAAAAAGATGGATAATTCATAATATCACAGTAGATAATCATGTCATCATCATAAACAGATAATCAAAATTATCATCCATCAGATAATTAAATATTATTCTACTTAAACCAAGCATCCATATCACAAGATATTACCCATCTCATATCAAATGAAATATCAATATCCTTCATTTATAAGCAATGATTTAAAATCTTACCATTTGTAATTAATTTAAAATGAATTAAATTAACTACTTCTATGTCTAATTAATTTAAAGTAAATTAAATTAATTACTTCATTCATAAATCCTACTTATACAACCAATCATTGAATTTATACAAATTAATTAATTAATCTCTAGATATTTATCTTGAGTAACTCCTCTAATTAATCATTTTCTAATTACAATAAGTAATTAGTCTTTAATAAAATTTTCAATTTAGTTATTCTAAGTTATTTCTAGTAATTAACTTTTAATTACTTCATTTATAATAAATTACATTTATTCTGAATTAATTCCATAAATTAATTTCCACATTTTATATTAATTAATGATCTCTAATTCAGATTAAATTACTTTATTAATCACATTACGTGATTAATCTTTAACTAAACACAATTATTAATCACCTTTGATTAATAACAACCAGTAATTAAATATCCTTAATTGCTCATATAAATAAATAAATCATTTCATAATTAGTTATCTCCATTAATTAATCCTCCGATTAATTTCAAAAGTAATTATCCAAATTACTTTATTAATATATCATCTTTCACTAATTACATTCAGTAATTAACATTAATTACTTCATTAAGTAATTGTGCTCCATTGCATACACTAGTAATTAATCAATTTAGCAAATGATTTCTTTAAATTAATTAAAATAAATTAACCAACTTAAATTAATCATCTTATCAGAATTAATTACCATAAGTAATTAATCTCTTAATTACTTTCATCAAGTAATTACCTAATTAATCTAATTAATTATCCAAAGTTAATCATATTAATTAATAAATTAAAGATCTTTAGTTAGTTATCTACATTTAATAATATTTCTTAATTTACTTCTTAATTGACCTTTATTTATTAACTTTGATACATAGGTCATTCCTTAATTACCCTATTATCCTTAAGATAATTCATTTCTTAATAAATGATTTTATTAACATCACATTTTAAATTTGCATTCAAATATCATTTAAATTGAAGATTCAAATGTCTATAATTTAAATTCAATTTAAGATCTTTTTAAATAAATGTAAATAACATTTATTATTTACATATGAACTTATATAAGAAATCTTTTAATTTAAACTCCTTGAATCTTAATTCAAATTTAAATTTTCAAAATACATTAATATTTAACTTGCAAATCTCAAGTTAAACAATTTATTTACTTTTCATTCAAAAATCTTTAATTAAAGAATTCTCAAAATCAAGTAAATTTTATTTGAAACAAATTTACGTTTCAAAACTATTTTATTTGGACTTATTTTTAAAACATTCATATTCAAACTGATTTAAATTTTCAGATTGAATTCTAGGTGATCTTGAATCAAGTTATCTTTAACTCCAAACTTTTGATTTAACTTCCTAAACAAAACTTGAATTGAAAACTGACTTTTCACATCCAAATCCAAATTTAAACTTTTAAAATTCAAACATCCATTTGTATCAATACCTTTAAACATTCTAATTGACTGCTGCAACATTTTGTTTCAGGTCTAACTTTGAAAATCTGGAAACTATCAGGTTTTAAAACCTGAAGCTCATTTTAGTATTAAAAACTGCATTTTAGATTTTAAAACATAAATTTGAATTCATACTTCTAATTAGATTTAGACTTTGTTAAATCTTAGTTGACAACTTAAATTCAATTACATCAAGATTTCACTAACTTACCATTTATTTTGCTTTAAATTTTAGTTTAGATTTAAATGTACATGTTGTTTACACAGCCTGTAACAATATCAACTTTCACCTGAAACCAAAGTAATATACTTCGGGTCAACTGCCCCTGTGCTTCGAGTAAAAATGCAATTTTCTCGAGACTTCCCCGAGTCCAAAACCCTGCATACTAAAAACTGTAACCATACAAAAATGGAACCATCAAAATTAACAACCCTATTCACTGCTTCGAGTTTTCCATTACATTGCTTTGAGTCAAACTGCATATTACTTTGAGCAAACCCCTGATCTTACTCGAGTAAACTCAAGAACAAACCCAGAATCCAAAGTTCAACAGAATTTGGTGCACAGTGCACATGCACTGATCATCCACGAGACTTCAAACAATTTTGATGACTTAAACAAGTCATCAATCACCAGCATATCTCACCTCAATCACCCCACTTGAATTTCTCCTCAAAAATCAAATTCCAGGCATTCACCCAAACCTGGAATTCAACATTGCAGCACTGTCCAAACCTGTCAATGCGTCGCATCCCCTCCTCCGACCACCGGAGCACCAACACCCCCGGCCACCACTTCGTCCATGACCAAACTGCTATCTTCCAGTGTTCCAGCGAACTCGATCACTCCTAGGCCTCGCGACACTCAAACATCACCGCACTGCACAAAATTAGGTTTAGCCACCAAAACATGTCCCCACCATCACCTCTGGTCATAGATGAACTTCCTGACAAATTTTCCTGGCCTCACCGACCATCCAACTACCTCCAAAACAATCCTTAAGCCCTCCGATCAACTACACTTCCAGAGACAACCCAAATTGCTTGAATGGTTCAACCCAGTAGAGCATGTTCATAGCTCAACTAAAAAAATGTAATTTGGGTTTTAAAAATCCTAATTTTGATTTAGTAATCAGTTCATAAGCTTGAATGTATAATTTAAAACATTCGAAATTATCACTTGTATTAGATTTAGACTGTTTCTAAAGTTTAACAGAGCAAATCAATTTTGTTTAGCATGAGTTAAATTTTAAAATTTACTTTATAATCAACAAAACATATTTTATTTAGATGTTTTGTCCTAACAATCAATGGGTTGATCAATAACGATTTTTGAATTTACTCAGGCTTTTGAAAATTTAAAACAGAGGCAAACTCCAGATAACATACAGGCTTCATTTCATCATGATATAATGCAATGCATATACAAACAGGCATCTCTACTATTCTTCATACAACTAAATTAACTTAGGATATTTTTTTAAGATATAAGTTACTCACAGCAGTGGAAATAAAGCAAGTTTATAATGAATCAGTTTGTATTTGCAGGCTTAAACATACTGTAATTCTCATTTCACAATAATCCAGAGTAAAATGAATGTATAAATATTCATTCAATATATCCAAGCATTCAAAAGTTTGCATGTAACAGATTTTAAACTTAAGAAATTTAAGAGTGTTACTCACCTAGTTTCTGAAAATAAACAGATTACTTCTTTATGTCTGAAACAAGTGAATCTTCAAAACTGAAAAGAAATTTTCTTCAATTCCTAAATCTTCTTGTCTTTGTTGAATTTGCAAATATTACTTAAGTTTGTATTGATGAAAATGTTTGCCATTTTCTTGTTTCAGGACTGATATATAGATATTTTTTTTTTTATGAACGAACAAATACAATATGACATATATAAAGAAGTTTCCAGGGAGGTAATAACTGGGTATAGCCTTTCTTTGAACAGATAAATTTTGTTTTTATTAGGCAAAAATATCTTTCTTATGGAGGCTGAAATAATCCTCATGCAATTCGAAAAGACTTGTTTGCATGCTGAGAAATGGAAACATTTAATGAAATAGTACTTTATGTTTCACTTACTTCATCTTTTGTCTCTACAGATATTTCTACTCTGTTTTTATACTTCATGCATAGATATTTTATCATGTTTTACATACTTGTTCCTTTTTACTATCCTATCATATGATTCTTGCCTGCATCTATTTTTATTTTTATTTTTATTTTTTTACAGGCTACCCACATAATTATGTTTAACTGCTAAAACATGTGTAAGTGTACAATCTGCAGACCAAGATTCAGCTTGTATGAGAAGCTAAATATTTGTTTATAGACATTTGTTTTATTGTTTCTAGTTCGAACTATAATATATATCTTTAGTGAGCAGTTATTTTAGACTTTGTCTAATTTCATTTGACTAGAATGAAGATATTTTGTTTAGCTTTTCATACTTGTCCCTTTTATTTTTAAACATAAACTCACAAATATTTAATCATTAATTATTATTTTACTTTATACTTATATTAATATTAATAAATGTTTATTTTAATTTGAACATTTTTAATACTTTATTTCTAATTTCCAAATCATAACTTTCATTCAAACATATATATATATATATATTTAGTTGACATTATTAAAAATTCATTTGTAAACATTTACAATATTAATTGAGCTCATTATTAAGTCAAAATAATTTATAAAAGAATTTATCTCTTTATTAATAAACTACTTATTGTTATCAAGTTAAATTTAAATGTAAGCTAAAATCATTTAAAACAAACTAAACTTAAATCTTGAGTAATTTAAAATCATATAATCATTTATTAAATAGTTTAAATATCAAATTTCTAAATTATCAAAAATGTTAGAATTAGAAAACATGTCTATTTATTAAATTAAAACAAAGATTATCTATTTACAATATATACATTATAAATAGAAGGCAATTTGATTAGCTTTTAAAAGATAATTTATTAGTTAAATATTTATTTAAAAGAAGATTATTAAATCAATTCATATATTATTACCAATATTATCAAATCAATTTAATTTTTAATGTAGATTATTAAATTGATATTGTCCCAAATTTCCGGGATATCACATTCTTCCCCCCTTAAAAGAATTTCGTCCCCGAAATTTAAAACAAAGGTAATTTAATAATCCAATTTAAGATTTAATTTTAAAACACAAGCATATATCTATCATAAACTAACAATCATAGCAACCAATTCATCCAAACAAACAAATCTAACTATCCAGACAAAATTCTAAATAGAATTCTCTCGAGTCTCCCCAAGTATAAATACCGGGTTACTCGCCCTATAGAATCCAAACAACCAATACTACTACTGAACTACAGAGTTCTCACTCATCTAAATCTACAAAACAAAACAGGAAATCAGACCAAACTCAAGTCTGACCCAACAATACAACTCCCTGAACTGCTGATTCTAAAATCAAAGATAGATCTTACACGTACTCCCTCAGAGATACGTGAAACACTCTGAATTCCAATCACCCAAACTGACAATCCAATCCTGAAGACCAAGCACTTATCCAAAATCAAATTCCCGATTACGGACTCCAAATTCCTTCATCTTTAATCCACAAAACTCTTCGGACGATCCTGGGCTTCCCTCATCTCTCCTGATCAGCTCAATCCTTGCTGACGCCCTATAAACAAACTGAACCAAAGACAATCCCACAAATGGATCTTTCCAAGATCAACCAAAACTCAGAACATAAACTCTATTCCAAAATCAGATAACAGAACTCACATCTCTCGTATCTAGAAAAGATAGAACATGAGCACTCCAATCTGGTCTCAAATTCTGAGAAATTTCCCATAGAACTCTCTAATCCAAACACTGCAACATCTAATTGCTTCCAGACTAAAACAGCTGCCACCATGCTTCCACTGCGCAACTCTGACTGAACAGATGAAAATGCTGAAGTCGAACAAAGACTGGACAACACACCTCAACAAATCCAAAAGTAAAACTCAGAAGTTTCTCCAAAAATTTTGAGCTGCTTCACCCAACTCAATTTCCAGATGTTAACAAAACTCTAACTTCCAGAAGACATCTAGAAAAATCTCTGAAATCCCAAAAGAACACCCAAACCATCGCGAGTCACTTTTGCGATCAATCCAGCCTAATTCCAAAGAAGACGCTCTCTTTTTACAAATCAGAACATCATACACTTCTGTGGCCAATCCATTGAAGAAGCGGGTCTACATAATTACCTCTGAATTCTATTCCAGAAAAACTGCTAAGCCGGAAGATCTCTTGCCAACACCGAAAACTTTCCAAGCTGCATTGCTTCCACAGATGCTAAGATTTTCTATCCAAAGCTCTTCGAGAAACTTGGACCTCAAAACAAACAAGACACCCTGCTGAACTCAGCCACAACACCGAAACAGTCACTTCACCTTACTTG
Organism: Allium cepa; assembly: GCA_030765085.1. Taxonomy (NCBI): domain Eukaryota; kingdom Viridiplantae; phylum Streptophyta; class Magnoliopsida; order Asparagales; family Amaryllidaceae; genus Allium; species Allium cepa. Next base: position 289,959,901 of record CM060941.1, on the reverse strand, counting down.
TTCCAAAGAAACATCGTCGGAGATATCCATAGTCACTGTTTCTCATCACACAGCTACTACACCTTGATGTATCAAAATATCTTGACTTACTTCTGTCCACCCGACAGATCCAAACTCTAGCACAACCAAACTCTTACATTTCAAAGATGGACTCCGAACCTTAACAAGTTTCCTTCAGAGATCAATGAAATCCTTACACCGTCCAAAACTTACTCGAGACAGTATTTGGCCTACAGTCTCAACCATTACACTTCCAACCTTCATCATTCAAACTTCAACCATTGTAGTTGTGTTACACACACCACTACCTAACTACCTTTATAACATATTGGAAAACCTGAACAGGTAACCCAACGATAGGTAGAAATAAATATAAAAATATATATATATATCAAAATTACAAATACGCTCTCTCAAGAAGAAATCACTTAAGAGCCTAGGTATTCACTCAACCTAGCGCTCTGATACCACTGTAACGACCCCACTTCCTAAGCCCGGGAAGAAGTATCGTTAATAAGAAAAGAAAGAGGTGAGAAAGTAGAAAAGATAAGAAAGAAAGAAAGAAAGACAACATCAGAATCTCACAACGGAATCGAATAAAATATAATATAACATAGGTATTACATAGTTATATAACATCAATCAGAGATACACAAATAATACATCACATACTAGACAGTTATAAACACCTGTCTAGTTCATACAACTCAACTCAAACAAATGACTCAGAGATACCAACACAGCGGAACTATATATATCTACAACGCTGAAGCCACCTGCTCCATTGCTCCTCCAGAATTCGTCAAAGCTAACCTGAATCCCTTGGCTACCCGTAAAAATTTGGATACCCGAGAGTTTATGAAAAACAAAAATAAACTCCGGGTCAGACATGGGTCTGGTATGAGTAACAGGTTAAAGTTGTTTAACTTCGAAAATCTTTTGAAAACAAAAGGTATCACGTAAGACTTCCCACACATAAACATGGAAAAGTTTTTACCTTACGCTAACCAAAACATTTGATAGGAAATTCTATGATATTATAATAGGTCTAGGGTTTTCAAGTAAATAGAAAATAGCCGAAATTGTTACATTATTAAATTCCAGCTACTAGCCACAAAAGTGGGTAATACAATCAAAACCGTTGGCACTTATTGGATTGTGGATTCCATACAATGGCAGGGCTACTGGGGTACCGCCCGTCACAGTACGTGGCCTAGATCAACGTACCGAGGATTACTCCCTTCATCCCCTGCAACACAATGCCGGAACCATTCCTTACTGAACAGTCCCGAACAAGATAACCCCGCAGTTGGTGTACATCCAACCGCCCACAAAGACGAATAAAAAGGGACATCTAGACAGGGGAAAATCTTGTCCTGCTTGGGCATGACCCACCTAACCTTGCTGCACCTCCCCTGTTTTAGCCATTCCCGATTGATGAGGCTTGAGGTTACGATTACCTTTATAGAAAACATTTTCTTAGAATGCTCATCGCCCACCTGACGATGTGTTGAAAGCATTCAATCCATACAAGTTCGTTCCGGGTTCGAACGAAACCGAAGGCATCATCTCGTTACACTCATTTTGGAATCACCCTCAGAGTTAACGACGACAACCCTTGCACTCTGATTCTTCATCTTCACTTCAGATTCACGACCTATGGTTAATTTGGAATTGATGTGGTTTTCGGATGTTCCTAATGCGGAAAACCCGATCCCGGTCTCATCGAAATCCAAAACGTGTCTTTTAGGGCCAAGTTGTCTATTTAGCCTTAACAGTTTAATTCAACATTATCAATATACAAAAAGATGGATAATTCATAATATCACAGTAGATAATCATGTCATCATCATAAACAGATAATCAAAATTATCATCCATCAGATAATTAAATATTATTCTACTTAAACCAAGCATCCATATCACAAGATATTACCCATCTCATATCAAATGAAATATCAATATCCTTCATTTATAAGCAATGATTTAAAATCTTACCATTTGTAATTAATTTAAAATGAATTAAATTAACTACTTCTATCTCTAATTAATTTAAAGTAAATTAAATTAATTACTTCATTCATAAATCCTGCTTATACAACCAATCATTGAATTTATACAAATTAATTAATTAATCTCTAGATATTTATCTTGAGTAACTCCTCTAATTAATCATTTTCTAATTACAATAAGTAATTAGTCTTTAATAAAAATTTCAATTTAGTTATTCTAAGTTATTTCTAGTAATTAACTTTTAATTACTTCATTTATAATAAATTACATTTATTCTGAATTAATTCCATAAATTAATTTCCACATTTTATATTATTTCTTAATTAAGCAAATTCTTAATTTGCATCATTAATTATATTAATTAATGATCTCTAATTCAGATTAAATTACTTTATTAATCACATTACGTGATTAATCTTTAACTAAACACAATTATTAATCACCTTTGATTAATAACAACCAGTAATTAAATATCCTTAATTGCTCATATAAATAAATAAATCATTTCATAATTAATTATCTCCATTAATTAATCCTCCGATTAATTTCAAAAGTAATTATCCAAATTACTTTATTAATATATCATCTTTCACTAATTACATTCAGTAATTAACATTAATTACTTCATTAAGTAATTGTGCTCCATTGCATACACTAGTAATTAATCAATTTAGCAAATGATTTCTTTAAATTAATTAAAATAAATTAACCAACTTAAATTAATCATCTTATCAGAATTAATTACCATAAGTAATTAATCTCTTAATTACTTTCATCAAGTAATTACCTAATTAATCTAATTAATTATCCAAAGTTAATCATATTAATTAATAAATTAAAGATCTTTAGTTAGTTATCTACATTCAATAATATTTCTTAATTTACTTCTTAATTGACCTTTATTTATTAACTTTGATACATAGGTCATTCCTTAATTACCCTATTATCCTTAAGATAATTCATTTCTTAATAAATGATTTTATTAACATCACATTTTAAATTTGCATTCAAATATCATTTAAATTGAAGATTCAAATGTCTATAATTTAAATTCAATTTAAGATCTTTTTAAATAAATGTAAATAACATTTATTATTTACATATGAACTTATATAAGAAATCTTTTAATTTAAACTCCTTGAATCTTAATTCAAATTTAAATTTTCAAAATACATTAATATTTAACTTGCAAATCTCAAGTTAAACAATTTATTTACTTTTCATTCAAAAATCTTTAATTAAAGAATTCTCAAAATCAAGTAAATTTTATTTGAAACAAATTTACGTTTCAAAACTATTTTATTTGGACTTATTTTTAAAACATTCATATTCAAACTGATTTAAATTTTCAGATTGAATTCTAGGTGATCTTGAATCAAGTTATCTTTAACTCCAAACTTTTGATTTAACTTCCTAAACAAAACTTGAATTGAAAACTGACTTTTCACATCCAAATCCAAATTTAAACTTTTAAAATTCAAACATCCATTTGTATCAATACCTTTAAACATTCTAATTGACTGCTGCAACATTTTGTTTCAGGTCTAACTTTGAAAATCTGGAAACTATCAGGTTTTAAAACCTGAAGCTCATTTTAGTATTAAAAACTGCATTTTAGATTTTAAAACATAAATTTGAATTCATACTTCTAATTAGATTTAGACTTTGTTAAATCTTAGTTGACAACTTAAATTCAATTACATCAAGATTTCACTAACTTACCATTTATTTTGCTTTAAATTTTAGTTTAGATTTAAATGTACAGGTTGTTTACACAGCCTGTAACAATATCAACTTTCACCTGAGACCAAAGTAATATACTTCGGGTCAACTGCCCCTGTGCTTCGAGTAAAAATGCAATTTTCTCGAGACTTCCCCGAGTCCAAAACCCTGCATACTAAAAACTGTAACCATACAAAAATGGAACCATCAAAATTAACAACCCTATTCACTGCTTCGAGTTTTCCATTACATTGCTTTGAGTCAAACTGCATATTACTTTGAGCAAACCCCTGATCTTACTCGAGTAAACTCAAGAACAAACCCAGAATCCAAAGTTCAACAGAATTTGGTGCACAGTGCACATGCACTGATCATCCACGAGACTTCAAACAATTTTGATGACTTAAACAAGTCATCAATCACCAGCATATCTCACCTCAATCACCCCACTTGAATTTCTCCTCAAAAATCAAATTCCAGGCATTCACCCAAACCTGGAATTCAACATTGCAGCACTGTCCAAACCTGTCAATGCGTCGCATCCCCTCCTCCGACCACCGGAGCACCAACACCCCCGGCCACCACTTCGTCCATGACCAAACTGCTATCTTCCAGTGTTCCAGCGAACTCGATCACTCCTAGGCCTCGCGACACTCAAACATCACCGCACTGCACAAAATTAGGTTTAGCCACCAAAACATGTCCCCACCATCACCTCTGGTCATAGATGAACTTCCTGACAAATTTTCCTGGCCTCACCGACCATCCAACTACCTCCAAAACAATCCTTAAGCCCTCCGATCAACTACACTTCCAGAGACAACCCAAATTGCTTGAATGGTTCAACCCAGTAGAGCATGTTCGTAGCTCAACTAAAAAAAATGTAATTTGGGTTTTAAAAATCCTAATTTTGATTTAGTAACCAGTTCATAAGCTTGAATGTATAATTTAAAACATTCGAAATTATCACTTGTATTAGATTTAGACTGTTTCTAAAGTTTAACAGAGCAAATCAATTTTGTTTAGCATGAGTTAAATTTTAAATTTTACTTTATAATCAACAAAACATATTTTATTTAGATGTTTTGTCCTAACAATCAATGGGTTGATCAATAACGATTTTTGAATTTACTCAGGCTTTTGAAAATTTAAAACAGAGGCAAACTCCAGATAACATACAGGCTTCATTTCATCATGATATAATGCAATGCATATACAAACAGGCATCTCTACTATTCTTCATACAACTAAATTAACTTAGGATATTTTTTAAGATATAAGTTACTCACAGCAATGGAAACAAAGCAAGTTTATAATGAATCAGTTTGTATTTGCAGGCTTAAACATACTGTAATTCTCATTTCACAATAATCCAGAGTAAAATGAATGTATAAATATTCATTCAATATATCCAAGCATTCAAAAGTTTGCATGTAACAGATTTTAAACTTAAGAAATTTAAGAGTGTTACTCACCTAGTTTCTGAAAATAAACAGATTACTTCTTTATGTCTGAAACAAGTGAATCTTCAAAACTGAAAAGAAATTTTCTTCAATTCCTAAATCTTCTTGTCTTTGTTGAATTTGCAAATATTACTTAAGTTTGTATTGATGAAAATGTTTGCCATTTTCTTGTTTCAGGACTGATATATAGATATATATATATTTTTTTTATGAACGAACAAATACAATATGACATATATAAAGAAGTTTCCAGGGAGGTAATAACTGGGTATAGCCTTTCTTTGAACAGATAAATTTTGTTTTTATTAGGCAAAAATATCTTTCTTATGGAGGCTGAAATAATCCTCATGCAATTCGAAAAGACTTGTTTGCATGCTGAGAAATGGAAACATTTAATGAAATAGTACTTTATGTTTCACTTACTTCATCTTTTGTCTCTACAGATATTTTTACTCTGTTTTTATACTTCATGCATAGATATTTTATCATGTTTTACATACTTGTTCCTTTTTACTATCCTATCATATGATTCTTGCCTGCATCTATTTTTATTTTTATTTTTATTTTTTTATAGGCTACCCACATAATTATGTTTAACTGCTAAAACATGTGTAAGTGTACAATCTGCAGACCAAGATTCAGCTTGTATGAGAAGCTAAATATTTGTTTATAGACATTTGTTTTATTGTTTCTAGTTCGAACTATAATATATATCTTTAGTGAGCAGTTATTTTAGACTTTGTCTAATTTCATTTGACTAGAATGAAGATATTTTGTTTAGCTTTTCATACTTGTCCCTTTTATTTTTAAACATAAACTCACAAATATTTAATCATTAATTATTATTTTACTTTATACTTATATTAATATTAATAAATGTTTATTTTAATTTGAACATTTTTAATACTTTATTTCTAATTTCCAAATCATAACTTTCATTCAAACACACATATATATATATTTAGTTGACATTATTAAAAATTCATTTGTAAACATTTACAATATTAATTGAGCTCATTATTAAGTCAAAATAATTTATAAAAGAATTTATCTCTTTATTAATAAACTACTTATTGTTATCAAGTTAAATTTAAATGTAAGCTAAAATCATTTAAAACAAACTAAACTTAAATCTTGAGTAATTTAAAATCATATAATCATTTATTAAATAGTTTAAATATCAAATTTCTAAATTATCAAAAATGTTAGAATTAGAAAACATGTCTATTTATTAAATTAAAACAAAGATTATCTATTTACAATATATACATTATAAATAGAAGGCAATTTGATTAGCTTTTAAATGATAATTTATTAGTTAAATATTTATTTAAAAGAAGATTATTAAATCAATTCATATATTATTACCAATATTATCAAATCAATTTAATTTTTAATGTAGATTATTAAATTGATATTGTCCCAAATTTCCGGGATATCACATAAGGAGTATGGCATTTCTTTGATTCTTGTGTAGATTTGGTTATATTGATTAATCTCTCGTTGACTTTCAATTACTTATATATATCACAGCTTGGAATTGTGATTATTATGTGTTTAGTCATATCTCTTATTCTATATCGTTTCATCTGATATCTATAGTTAGACTGATCCGTTTATTATTTTCTTATTAAATAATACTCGGGTCAGACCGAGATGTTACAGGTGCTTCTGCTTGACTTCTCTCTTGGGATTGATTTCTCTGACTTTTGGCTTACTACTTAGATTAGTAGTTTATTTTGGTGTATATATTCGAGATATAGACTCCAGGATGTATACTTATTCTTTTGTGTAGTTCGAGTAACTATTCTTTTGTGATATTGTGGATCTTTTTAGACCACTACTTTGATGTACACTTCCTAGTGTAATATTCATATCTATTTCCGCCTTTGTGATATGAATTGTCTGTGACTGATTTATGTTATGTTTATTTCTATATTTGTTTCCGAAGAAATTATAGCCACCGTGTGATATCTTTGAGTTTGTGTCGGCATGTCGGATTTCCACTTAAAAAGAATTGCAGGTTATACTATCTGACATATCGATGCTCGCACAAAGCAATTACACGGATGGTCGCTCCTCAACAGCCTTATTCTCCGTGCTAGTTGACAGCATTACTTCGTAATGTTCTTGGCTAGCGTGGGTATAGAGGTGGGGCGTCACAATTCACATCTCCTAAGGATCCATTAAATTGTCTACTATGTAGTACAATACGCTATTACTATATATTTACAGTAAAGTAAAAGTATTAAAATTTTGTTAAGGTCTTACCCATAGCCCACTTAACACATTTTTACATTCCCATAGTCCATACAATACTGTAAACTCCAAAAAAACCTGTGGGCCATCAAGGAGCACTCCATAGGTATGGTACAAAACAAATTTGTAGTGGTCTCGATAAGGTAGGTGACACGGCACAACTAGGCAATGCCAGGGTAGATATACCAATTACAATTCCGGACTGGTGGTAACGCATAGCAGCTACTACCGCCCACCTCAAAACACACTCCCAAATCAAAAATCAAGGGTAGCTACCAAATCAATCACAAAGTCAAAATATGGTATCGAAGGAATGTGCCCAATTGGAGGAATGACCTCACTTGGCTAGTCAATTCTCCTCTTTTAGCCACCTTAAGCTAACTCATGGGAGTCAGGTCCATGTATATACCTCAATAGGATCGTCGCCAACCATCCTACTTCATTCTTGAATCTCCACCGCGTACACAGTTGTTAAAGTGGTTTCCGGTATTGGTAGAGAGTATGACAATATTAGTTCTCGGTCTCTTTAACAACCAATCGCTTATTACACACCGGATGGTTCTTTTACATTTCAAAAGTCAGTTCCCAATTGATATCAAAATATCATATTCAATTCAAAGCATATCACCTTTGAAATTATATTCACTTTCAAAAATCATAATTTCAAAATAATTTAATGCCCTCATTTCAAAACTTCGTATTCCAATCAAATATGTAATTTAAATCCCAACTTAGATTATAGTATCACTTAACCACATTCACTTTAAAATCAAGGATTAAAATTATAAACACATTTACTTTATTTAGTTTGAAATTTAGAAAGATAGTTTAGATAATTATAAATAGTTTTAAATAGCTATAAATAGTTAAAATACTCTAAAATAGTTTTATTTTAGATTAAAGATACTGTTAATTAATATAAGATAGTTCAATATATTTAAAATAGATTAAATATGATTTAAATAGATTAAATAGCTTTAAAATAGATTAATTAGATTTAAAATAGGTTAAACTGGGTTAATTAATTTTAAAATAAATTAATGGTTTAAAACAGGTTAATGAAATTTATATAGTTAATATAGGTTAAAATAGTTTAATAATTTGAAAATCTTAAAATTAGAATCTTAAAATAATATAATTTAATACAGTTAGTATTTGAAACATAAATTTTGCATTTATATCAATTTAACCTATTTATTTCATTTCATACAATTAGACCATTTCAATTTCCAAATAAAAACCCAATTCCAAATCTTCAATTTATATTCTCACTAAAATATTCAATTCTATATCGCTTCTAAATCCATGTTTGATATAAATTTAAATTACTCGAATTTTAATATATTTCAAAGTTATTTTTCAAACAATTTCAGTAACTCGATTTATATAACTTTCTTTTGCACTTCAAAATTCGATTTGAAACTTCAATTTAAATTTCTTTAAACGATTCCTTTAAACCAATTCCAATTTCACCATTAACTTGATTTTCAATAATTACTCCATTTATATAAATCAAATTCTTATTTCAAAGTATCATTTAACTCAATTCAAAATTTAAAGATTTTAAAATCATTTAATTTAACCAATCCAGTGTCCGTATATAGTTCTATACCCTAAGGTTAAGTGATACGGATATTTATCATTTCAATCCGTAATTAAATTTTTTATGGTTATATATCAATTCAGACCACAATCCCGAATTATTATAAAATCCGTAAAACTGCTCAAGTCGATCATTTCAACCCATGATGATTTTTCCCTAGTCCATAGATCGTTCGGGTATGTATCATTTCAACCCATAGTGATTTACCAAATAACTAAGGGAACTTGCTGAGTGATAACATTTTATAAAACAAACATAACATCCAATCAGCCAATATCAACAACCAAACATCCATCATAATCACTATTCAATTCAATAAATAAATACCAACAATTTAATAATTATCAATGATAGGTATTTTAACTGGCAATTAAAATTCAATAATAAATTAAATAACGATTTAATTCAAAATAACACAAATTAATAGGAATATCTGTTTGAATATATCAAATAGCCATAAATAAATTCCTGAACACATCATAAATTTAATTAACAAACATAAGAAATTTTAGAAGTTGTGAGTTGGTTAAACCACTCACCTTTGAATTTAAATCGAATTTAAATCCAATTTAAGCTCAAAATTTGACAGTATCAGAATTTGTCCAAACTAGCATTAAAAGTCCAGAATTTCAATACAATGCCTATGAAACAAACCGCGCATGAATCCGAGCTCATGTGAAAAAGTTATGATAATTTGAATATTGAAAATTTTTGGTCCTAGGTCGACTTCAGGTTCAATTTCGGTCAGCTGCCTCAAATCCCCAATGCTTGCTTTGCGTTTTTGCCAAAACGACCCGAGACCCGAGTCATTTTCTTCCTAACCCAAAATCGTTGTAGGGTTTTTGCCTCTGAAACCCGAAGCGCTACCCGAAGTTACTGCAAATCCGCATTTTTTTTGAAATTGAAATAAATTTTTTGGAATTTAGGAATTATGTTCGATGTTCTGTCATTTGAGAAGGATGAAGGAGATGCACGTACAAAAATAATGAAGTGAGAAATAGCTGGGATTTATAACAGCCTATATATAGGCAGGGTTGGATCGGAACGATAACAACGTCCCGAAAAGCCCGTTTCGTTATCGAAACGGAAATGGGTCATCCAATATATCGAATTATCGGTTTTCGATATTTTTAAACTCAATGGAACTAGTTTCAAATCCTAATTCCATTGTATACAAAACTTAGCTAAAAAATCAGCTTATTTCACATTGATTTCAATTAAATTGATTTCTGCGCGTTTCGAGTTTGTACGATCAAACGGCAAGTCCGATCGCTACGAATCTTGAAATCCTACAATAATTCACCATTACGGATCCGATGAAACTAGTTTTGTCGAAATCTGAGACAGTGGCCAAAATTGCTATTTTTACATTAATTAAATAAATTAGTATTAAATTAATCAAAACACTTTTTAATTTCAAAATTTAAAATTTCCAATTCATCTTGGATAACTTAGTAACTTGTAATCCTTTTAAAACAAATTTTTATATCAATTTATTATTAAATATTTCACAATTTACAGTGTTTAATTTCAATTTCAATAAAGTCAATAATTATAAATTAAATTTCTAGTAGATCCATTTATTTGAGTTCCCATCTTATTATAAAATCAATTGTTACCTTATTGATATAATTATCATGGTTTATATCTCATTACAGTAATATTATTCAATTTCCACCTTTATTTGTATTAACTACTATATTTCCATTTATATTGAATTTTTGTCAAATTTATACCTTAATTAAAATTTAAGATCCCAATTGATTTATTTATCTTGATTCCAATCATTTATTAAATTAATTATTTCCTTACATACATAGTTAACATTGTTACATATTTCATTTCATCAATATTTTACCATTTCGTCTTATGTTTCTTTAAAGCAATCTTTAATTACAATTAATTACAATAAATTCACTTATTATAGCTTACATTTCTATAAATTGATAAATCTTGATTTTCATTCTTTTTATTCACTCAATCATCATTGAATAGAATTTACATTGGTTACATCTTATTGAACTAACACTCTACAATAATCAATTTAATTTACATTAACTGCACTAATTAAGGGAATTAATTGCAATTGATTTCCAATTTAATTTTACCAGATTAAGTAAATAGGTAACATACAACGGTTTGTCACCAATTAACTTTTAGTCACATTAGTAAGTTTATTATTAACAACTAAATGTTATAATTACTTACCCAACACTGATTTTATTCAATTACCATTAATTATATTATTTCATTAACTAATTCAATATTTACATTTGTTTTCCTGTATTCACTTAATAATCAAGTATAACCTTTGAATTATTACCATTGATTGGAAATTCATTAAAGTTGTTAATGATTAACTCAAACTTACATTATTATATATAATATTGTTATTATTTCATTAATAAATTCCTAATTCTTTTATTTCTTTCAATATTAAATCACAAAATCTATTAAATTAACTATTTTAAATTATCGAAAATTATGGATCGTTACACTCTTCCCCACTCAAAACTTTTCATCCCCGAATAGGAAAAAGAAGGGAAAAGAAGGAATTAAGTATTCAATATATCTTATTCAAAATATTAAATTTATAAACAATTAATTTACAAAATTAGATAATTAGAATAAAATATATCAATTTATAACAATTAAATCCTTTTGTACTCAAATTAATAAAGTTTGGAAACATTTCACAAAAAATTTCTAATTCCAAAATTCACGGAAAATTTCGGCAGAGTTCCTTTGTACAGAGAGGCTTGGAAGAAATAACAATATCAACAACAATAATAATATATATCATACTTTTCAAAAATATGTATCTCGACAGTGGGGAAAACAATATATTATCGCTAGAAAACCGTAATCCAAGAACGTACCTATTTGTTGGGCGATTAGTGCTTATTTTTATGAAACCAAAAGCAGTAGCAGTTGCTTCCATAACCTGTATTTCACTTATATAATCCAAAGAGGTTAATAATTGTATAAAATGAAATATTTGAAGTTGTTCAACTAATAACAAAACAAACCAATGCACATAACAACAATTACTTGCAAACAAGCACTCAATCATCACATGAAATCAATATAATCAACCATACATCCATAGCAAGTAAAATAAATGGTTTGTTCGGGTTTAGACACTTCAATCGTACAGAATGATAAATAACTACTAAGTATACCATACACTCACAGTCTAAGATAAAACTCAATAGATTATCCATACATCTAAACAATTAAAAGTATCTTTACCCAAACAATCCATAAGCCAAACAAACAACAAATTCCAAACATTATTAATGTTTATTCTCATAAATTTCCTTTCACAACAATTATTGTTCAAGTTTTTTTTCCACAATGATTATTTCTTTAATTTACATTTATTTCTCACAAACTCAATTCTCATTTATTCATATAGTACTTGATTCCATTTATTTACATTCATTTATTCACATATGTCATTTACTTTTCTTACATAAGTTCTTTACATTTTCTTACATGTGTTATTCATACACAAAGTTTAAGCATATGTAAATCAATTCTTAAAGTACTACATAGGTTTCTTTGTAAAAAAATTCACATTCATTCATTCTGTACTTATTTCATATCATTACTTTATATTCATTTCATACTTAAGTTATATCCATTCAATTGTTTATAATAATCAATGAATTTATTATTTGAGTATTTCATACATTTTATTACAATTTAGTTCCCATTTATTATTATATACTTGATTTCATTAGATATTAATCTACATTGGTGCATGAGTTCCTACTTTAGTTTCTACCTTTTTAAATTTACATTCATCCCTTCTTAGATAATGTCATTGAATAAAAATCCATTTTCTAAATCATTTCAACTTTCTTGAAGTTATAACCATTTACTTTCAGTATTCATCTTTTCCACCTATTTTACTTATAAATAACTTCAAACATTTACTTCAGTTTATAATCATTTATTTATAGTGTTCATGTTCAATTTAATTACTTTGCATATCAATTCATTAACTTACGTTTATAATCACTTACTTAGAGTACTCATTCTTCCATTACGTTTTATTTTAGTAACATTTTAGTTATAACTTAAGTTTATAACAACTATAATATAAAAGTTCTTCTCTACTACTAACAAAGAAAATTGGTTGAACTAATTTACTTGGTGTCTTTTTGAAATTCCAAAAATACCCTTTCTTTCCGTTTACATGTTTTGCACTCAAACAAAATATCAACGTATATAATAATACAAATAGCCCATGTGCGAAGCATAGCCTATGTGCGAAGCATGGGATGTGACTAGTATTTATAAAGGTAATTCCATTGAACACTTTTATTACTTAAGTTTTACTTGCATAATATTCTATTACATTTTCTTGTTAAACATTACAACTTTTAATATTTTGGTAAGTTATATATTTATGTTTCTAAGAATGCAATTGAAAGTTACTTAAGTTTATCTTATTTATCTTAATTAACTTAATGTTCAATAGTTATCCTTTCTCATTTTCACATTCCTTGACTCACAAGTTTCAAATTTCCAATTCTTATATATTTCATTAATAACTTGGCATTTTATTTCTTATTTTCATTTTAGAAGTTCTAATTATTAAATGTATATAAAATTTCATTTCATTACAATAATTGAAACTACTAATTAACAGAAACTTAAGAACTAAATAACGAGCTCCATTTTCAAATCATTTTAAAATAATATATTTATCATATATATATATAATCATATTTGGAATTGAAAATTAATATTTATTTATCAAAAAAATGTGTAGTAAACTACTAAAATGGTCTTCCCACTTTGAAACCCGAAAATGAACGTCGATGATGCATGCACTCATCACCGAAATTATTTTCCAACGATAGAGAGGGGAGTTCAAAACTTAATTCTTTCCAAAATTTCTTTAAAACAATTTTTTCAAATCACATTGAAACATTTAGATCAAAAAATACTTCTGAATAATATTATTATTATATTCCAACATCATTCGAAAGAAAGTTTCAAAAATCCTGGAACTTAAGTTCTAAAATTTCCAATTTATATTTATTTTATTTACACATCTTTATTTTCGACCAATATTTAAATTTCAGTACCTAATAAACAAATATATTACAACCAATTATATCGTTTGTAAAATTTATTATTTTATGTACAAAGAAATAATGGGCAAAATTATTTCAGTTACCTATATTTCAAAACAAATATTATGTCGGTCTATCCTATTAAGTGTTTAGAAACCCCTATCAATGTAATAGCGTCCTATGCACCAACCAGAATTTATAAACACAAAATAGAACAAATTAACACAATACCAAAACCATTATATAACACTACCAAATACGCTCTCTCATATATATGCATTTAGAGACTCACCATAGGGTATTACTACCCTATTTAATATGAGTCAGACCCCACAAAGGTAAGGTTATCGCTAAACCAAAGCTCTAATATCAACTGTAACGACCTTCCATTTTTGACGTTTTAAGCAGACACACATGTCAATTCAAACCATTCAAAGAGCAAATACTTATTGGGGTGAATAGGAAAAAGCAGAGAAAGAAAAAAATAGAACAGAATCTCGCAGCAGAATGACAAAATATAATAATTAAATAATTGTTCATGAAGCTATTTTATAAATACGTTTGATTATTCTTTACAACACAAACATCAGAGTTACACATATCAAAGATAAATAACAATGCAGCGGAACAGTATGACATAGTGGAATAATATAGTAAGTAATAATAATACAACCCTTGTCTTCGTCCTCCAGAAATAAGGTCTACAAATCCTGAAATGCTTAGGCTGACCCAAGCGAATTGAAAGGAAACTAGAAGATCTTATGTAAGTTAAATCAACGGAAATAAATATGAGTGGAACGGCGTCAGAGATGTTTACGGGGTTTGACATCTCTTATCCATTGTCTAACATGAATGCAGTAAATTAAGAGATGCTCGAGATTAACATCTCCTAAGGATGTGTTAAACTATCTACTACGTAGTACAATACGCAATTATAATGTCTACAATAAAGTAGAGTTATTAAAATAGCATTAAGGCATTACCTATATCCCCCTTAACACATTTATATATTCCCATAGTCTATACAGTACTGTAAACTCCAACAAACCGATGGGCCATCAGGGAGCACTCCATAGATATGGTACAACAAAAACTCTTAGTGGTCCCGATAAGGTAGGTGACACGGCACAACTAGGCAATGCCGGGGTAGATATACCAATTACACTTCTCGACTGGTGGTAACGCATAGTAGCTACTGCAGCCTACCTCTGAACACAATCCCAAATCAAAAATCAAGGGTGGCTACCAAATCAATCACAAAGTCAGAATATAGTATCGAAGGAATGTGCCCTATTGGAGGAATCACCTCACATAGCCCATGAATTGCTCCGTTTTTAGCCACCGTAAGCTAATTCATGGGAGTCCGTTCCACGTATATACCTCATATAGGATCGTCACCAACCATCATACTTCATTCTGGAATCTCCAACATGTACATAGTTGTTAAAGTGGTTTTCGGTATTGGCAGAGAGTATGACAATATCTGATCCCGGTCTTTTTAACATCCAATCGCTTATTACACACCGGATGGTTCTTCTATATTTCAAAAGTCAATTCACAATTGATATCAAAATATCATATTCAATTCAAACCATGTCACTTTCGAAATTATATTCACTTTCAAAAATCATAGTTTCAAAATAATTTAAAACCCTCATCTCAAAACATCATATTCCAATCAAATATGTAATTTATATCCCAACTTAGGTTATAATATCACTTAACCACATTCACTTTAAAATCAAGGATTAAAAATATAAACACGTTTACTTTATTTAGTTTGAAATTTAGAAAGATAGTTTAGATAGTTATAAATAGTTATAAATAGCTAAAATACTCTAAAATAGTTTATTTTAGATTAAAGATAGCGTTAATTAATTTATAGTTAAATAGATTTAAAATGGATTAAATATGATTTAAATAGATTAAATAGCTTTAAAATAGATTAATTACATTTAAAATAGGTTAAAATGGGTTAATTAATTTTAAAATATATTAAATGGTTTAAAATAGGTTAAAATCATTTATATAGTTAATATAGGTTAAAAAAGTTTAATAATTTGAAAATCTTAAAATAGAATCTTAAAATAATGTAATTTAATACAGTTTGTATTTGAAACATAAATTTGGCATTTGTTACCAGGCGCCTTAGCCCGGCTACAAGGCGACAGTTGAAGACATTATCGTTAGTACAAGACAAGATTCTGACCAAGAAGAGTTGATGATATATGGGTTTGATGTAATCGACGTGTTTTGGCGTTTATGTGCGGTGCGGTTGGTACGGTTCGGCACATGTCGATCGGTCCAAGTCACTCAACACACATCGCTTGGTCCAAGTAACTCGATATGCGTCACTCGGTCCACATCGCTCGGCAAGCATCAGTTGATCAGTTAAGTCTTCGTCGCCCGGCATCTACCGCTCGGCCAAGGGAAGTGAAGTCACAAATGGCTCGTTCAGGTTGGAGTGGAACGTGTACCTCGGTCGACGACGCAAGTTAGTTACCCCGAGTCCTTTAAGAGATCGCTTCGAGTCAGTTACCTAAATGACCACCGTTTGGCCATCCTGGGTTGGCATTTGCCGATCGGAGTATATCGCTCGGCATGCCTGGTTCGGTCAACTTGGGGTTCCCATATATGGGCCAAGGTACTTTGCTCCTAGGCCTGAGAAGGAAGTCCATCCCATCTTCGTCTATAAATAGAGGGGCGGGGGTGCAGTGAAAAGGGACCTTTCTTCGAGAACATTAGTGAGACTCTGCCATTTTTTATACTCTCCTCTTTTTAATTCAAACTTGTATTCAAGCGATTTGTTTATAGATTGTATCTTTATTCAAGTGATTGAGAAAGTAATAAAGAATTAATTCAAAGTGGATGTAGGCAATTACGCCGAACCACTATAAATCTGGAGTTCTCGTTTTTGTTGTTCTTTTTGGCGTTGAATTACACCATTTTTCTGTTCTAATTTACTCCCTTCATTAATCTCTCTATATAACTCTACTCAAGGGTGTTAGTGACCAATTTTGGTGCTAATATTTTGGTGCTTTCACTGAGAATTGAATTCTCAGCTTGATTGGATCTCGTCGTCTACTAGTGGATTTCCATATTCGCGAGATAGATCTAGTTGCTTACTTTGAAAACTTCCTATTCTACTCAGATTTGAAAGAAATCTAAAGGAAGCTGATAGACGTAATCAGAGAAACTAAGTCTACTGCCCCTGTTTTTGGAAGATTTGATTATGCTAATTTTCTTGTTTAGAGTTAATCAAGGGTTCATGTTTATGTGAAAGGATTGGATTCACTGATGTACGCAAGATCTGGGGATTGGATGTTTAAGTTTGCACTTAACTTGAATGAAGGCAGACCTTCCTCTAAAGGCAGTTTAGCCGATCATCCCAGAAAAGGCATATGCCGATCGCCCCAGAAAGGGCATATGTTGACCGCTCTAGAAAAAGTCTATGCCGATCGCTTCGGAAAATGTGTATGTCCGAGCTACCTTGGCCGATCCACCTTGGTCGAGCCACCTTGGCCGAGCGCCTTTGTAACGCCCCGGAAATTTTCGACTTTCGAAAATTCAACATCTATTACTCACTTTATCGACTGCCGAGAAATCGAAGGCCGAAAACCCGAAATGTTATGGTTTAAGAAAAAGAAAGAGAGAGAAGAAGAGAGAAAAAGGAGAGAAAATAGAGAAATAGAAAATAGAACGGAATAGAAAAAAACAACAGAACAATAACAGAATCTCACAATTCGCAGCGGAACAACATATAATAATAAATGAATAATCTTTAAACAAAGAACTATATCAGTTATTACATTACATTACATTTCATTACATCATCATCAGAGTGTACAACAACAACAACAATGCAGCGGAAAAAGAAATACTATATAAACTAGTAATACGCCATGCCATCCAGCTTGCCTCCAGCAACTCCAGAATATCCAGAATATTCTGATAAACCCAACTCTTGATTGCCGGTGTGGAAATTGGTGGGCACCCAGAGTTTAGGAAGGAAAACAATAAACTCCGAGTCAGTCATGTGACTGGTGTGAGAACTCAAAACAGTTTATTTATATTTTAAAACAAAATAGAAGAATATTTTTAAAGTCAATTCGCAATGCTTTTAAATAGAGACTACCATAAGACCTCCCGCCACACACACAATGCAAACGCAGACTTGGAGAAGATTTCTTCTTATGTTAGTCAAAGATGCTTGATACGCATTAAAAAGAAACATTTGTTATTATTACTAGTGCAAAGTGTAGAGAAAAATTCATTTCGAAAGTAGAATATAAATCTTAGCCAGCATAGGTACGATTATAGTATGCTTACTATAGCTACCATATTAAATGGCAGGTTCTACAACTAAAACCGTACAAGTCACGTATCGTTTCTTTGGATTTCCAACGAATGATCAGGCAAAGGAACTTCCCATTGCCACATGAGAATGCCTCTGGATGGACATCTCCGAGAACCAAACCGGATCTCTACCAACACAAGGCCGGGTTACCCCTAACTGAGTAACAACTGACCGAATATGCCATCCCCTGGTCCTTTGGGACCTTTTCACCGAGCGCTCGCAATCAATTCACACAATCATAACAAAGTGTTTTCAACATGAGTAAGTATCTGGGCTCCATACCATGATACCACCCTTTTCCAAAAGGAAATGCACATATCCTAAAGGGCGCTACCCCTCATAACCTTGCCGCATCTTTCCTGTTTTGACCATTCCGGGGTGTGAGGCTCGACGAAGTCACGTCCACAAAAACACACTTTATACAAAATCCATGCTTTGGGTCAACAAATGATCATAGAAATGATCACCAGGGTAGACGATCAAATAAACGATCCTATCACAAATAATCAACACAATGATCATTTACAGCAACACTCAGCATGTCACATTACCAAATTGGGAATATATTGCTGATAACATTCAACTACATAACCTCTGAGCTCGTACGTCTCAGAGAAGGGTGTTAAGCTAAGAGAATAAATTCTCCGCCACCAACAGAAATATATTTGAATGAAATCTGCTTTATATCTCAATTTGTAACGTCAGACATACAATCCATACTAGTCTGTTCCGGGCTCGAACAAAACCGAAGGCACTTCTTACGAAGCCCTTGCAAATCCGGTAATTCACAATCCCGATCGAATTTCCCATCACTTAGGAAATCTCTATACCAGGAGCTACCCAGTGCAGAGACAATCGATAGGTCATCCTATCGCTTTCGCAAATACTCGGTCTTCAACACAGGTCATCAAATGCAATTCATAACGACGTATCACATATTCGGAATGGGTTATACGACCCCATGGTCCTTTCCCGGTTAACCCGAATAGTGAGCGCTTATTCAAAAATAAGTGTGGCATTCAAATTCAAACAAATCACATCAATTACCCATTCAAAGGGAAATATTGATAGTCGGTTATTGAACTATTAATGAATATGCACACATCACCAGTTTCCAAATAATTTTCCAAATTATTTATTTTCCAAAATATCTTTACAAGATATATTATTTCAATATGTCAAAAATAAATCAATATTTATTTTTAAACAAGTTCCCCTTTCTTTTATAAATTCCATAGTGAATTTATATTTCAAAATATCTATGAACATACGACTTCAATTCGATTTCTAATATTCATTTTCAATTTATCTTCAAAAAGATAAATTCAAAATATTCACTTAATATTGGAAAACATTTCCTTACTTATTTATTCATAAGTAATTTACAAATATTATTTATTTTCAATACTTGGAAAATATTCAATATACTTAAATCGAAATTTAGTATATATTTCATTCTTTAAGGAAATCATTCTCTTAAACATATTTATTTGGGCCAAAACGAATGTTACGTAAAACATCGTTACGACGTCCCAAAATCACTAGTATAGGGATTCAAAGTTTAAATAGATATATAAATCCCAATACTATACAAAACATTTCCTTTCGGAAATCATTTACTATAACAACAGTGTTATAGTCCACCATTTTCTTTTATTTCTCGAAAACGTCTATTTCAACAATAAATGTTGAAATCTATGGTTTTGAATCTCAACACAGTTAAGAACATTGTCAGATCGTTTTAATTTCTATTTAAAACATCACATTCTAAACATTTTCTTTAACATATTATTCACTATTCAAAAACGTGAATATACTTCAATTTACAATTTCATCATTTCTATTCATTTTATTTTAAAGTATTATTCACAGTCAAAAACGTGAATATAACCCCATTAATAGGTTATAACAATTTACTTATCAAAATAAGTTGTTTGCGAATTTATAAAACAATGTTTATAAATTCCATTTATTAACCTATTCAATTTCATATCTCAATGATATACTAAAAGTTCATATTATAAGTTAAACACTTATAATTAATTTGTTTTTCAAAAATCGTTCCTTTGAACTTCATAATTACAAATCCTATAACTTATAAGATTCAATGATTTATCCATAACCATTCTTTTAATAACTTCACGAAATTTATAAATCTTATTATTTATAAATTTCACTTATAACTTCACCATTTATAATTTTATAAATTCCATTCACTTATGCAATCCATTTTCACTTCATTCAAACACTTATAAAAACTCGTTTTATAATTCAAATATTTTCATTTATAAATTATCAATTTATAAATCTTTTTATATAAATCAATTTATATTATTCTTTTAAAACATCTTTAATCTCCTTTATAATTTCATCATTTTGATTCATAAAATAATTAAATTTTATAAATCCTATATTTCAACTTTTTATAATAAATTCAGAAATCCAATTTAAACTATTTTATAAACTCATTAACCCCATATCTTCAAAAATTAGCCTTTTACTATATTTCTCAAAAATCATAATTTTTATAACTTTAAAAATTATAACGTTTATTTATTTAAAATGGATCAATTCCAAAATTATTTTATAAAACGTATACTTTTCAAAAATCACTTTAAAAATCATTTTAAAGTTTCAAAATTTGGTCCAATGATGCTACACACCAAATAGTCAATCACGACAACAACGATATCATATATCGATATGATAATCTATCAAGTATCAAAATATCTGAAATCAAATAAATACTGTTGAGGAATCCAGTTGGATCCCTCCAACCTGTTTTCCTGCATCCACAAACATTAGCACAATACCAATTTCGCTCCAGTACGAAATTATCGCGGTATATGGGATTTAAAATATTATCCGCTTAATAGACGGTGCAATAGGGTCTCATCCGCAACAAAAAAAATGCGGGAAATCAATAACTCCAATATATACATATGCCAATATATATATATTGCTATTATATATAATACCAATTTCACTGTTTATGAAATATTCGCGGTATATGTTTTTAATAAATAACATCCACTTACTAACGGCGCATAATGTCTATTTTAACAATCAATAGATATCAATCATCATTCAAACATGCATTCAAATATTTTAAATCTAACTATTTAAAATAAAATCGAAACCGATTCGATTGAGTGAGAAGTTCTCACCTTGATTTTAATTTCGTTTTAGCGATTTATTTCGAATAAAATTAAACGGACGTTTAATTTTACCCGAAATTCTCACTAACTCCAAACGACTCCAATCCAATTGCATAGCATAGAGCTCGTCAATACGAAGCCAACGCTTTTCGTTTCGGGAATTTTCGACCTCGCAGCAAAAAGATATCACAGTTTAAACATTTACACGATTTAATATACTTAAATTTACAATTAATTACATTTACAAACTTGCTACCATCGTGGCCGCACATCACCCCTACCCCTTTCTTCCCAAACTCACGCGAACCACTTACAGGAAGCCGAACCCATATCACATAAACTAGGGTTCCATTATTCGATCACTACGACGACAACCACCTCGATCAAGATACTCCACCACGTGCGCCTCCACATGCTCTAGGTTCGGCCTCAAGCTCATAGAGCTCGGCCTTCATTTGTACGTGAATTTGCGTGCGCAACTTGCCACGGTCGGCCTCCCCTAGCTCCCCCTACGTTGCACCAAAACCCATCATCACCGTATGGATTTCAAGATCTCTCAGCGCTCTACAACATTGTAGTTAAGCATTTCTTGAATCGATGTGTGGATGGGAAGAGATTGAAGAAAGAATTTCGTGTGTTTCTGGCCTTTGAAGATAGTAGTGGCGGCTAGGTTTAGGTTTTGGAGATATTTTTTTTTTATTTATGAAGGGTTACAACTCCTTTTATAGAAAATCGAACGTAAACACTATTCATTTCGGAAATTTCAAACTCCGATTTACGCGCCGTAACCAGCGTTTTTAGGGTTTACCCCGCGTTCCGGACACAATGGAACAGGTTTCGAAAGCTAATTCAGACATCTGTGCGAGTTATGGCTATAAACGTTCAATTTAAATTAAACCGATTTAAACGATTTTCTAGGCGTTTTAATTTGTACCGGACAAACGGTAAATCCAATTGACACGAAATTTGAAACCTTACAATAATATCACATTACGGATCTGATGAAACTGGTTTCGTCGAAATCCAAGACTTTTTGAAAAATGGCTATTTTAACTCGCCAAATTAATATTAAAAACAATTCGATGCGTTTCGAGCTGCCACGATCAAACGATAGCTCCGATTGACACGAAAATTGAAATCCGGTAATAACTAACTATTACGGATCCAATGGAACTGGTTTCGTTCAATTCTGAGACTTTTCAAAAATTGACTATTTTCACTAGTCGATTTAATTATTAAAATATTCAATTTTCACAAATTTACTCTTAATTCAATTTTAAAAGTTCTAAAATATCGTTCTAACTTCAATATGATAAAATAAAATTTTACAAATCATTTCAATCATATTTAACTCTATTTTCAATTATTTCCATAATTTAACATATTAAATTATCGATTTAATTATTCAATTAAATCCAATAATTAAAATTAAAATTTATTCGACGTATAAATTCACTTATTAATATTTAAAATTAATTAAATATTAAATTTTAATTACTAAAAATTCTGGGTCGTTACAATCTTCCCCCCTTAAAAGAATTTCGTCCTCGAAATTATTAAGTAAGAAAAGTTACAGAATCTATTAATTTTCCAAAATCCATAGTTTAACTTCTTATAATCTTTACTAAGTTTTCAAATCATACTTAGTTATCTTTTCAAAAATAACTACTATTGTTTAACTTTCAACTCCAAAATCAAGGTTAAAGTTTTTAAAAAATTTCCCATTTTCTCAAATTTTTTCTAACGCCTTAAATTTTCGGAAAAATTCGCCATAGTCTCCTTTGCGCGGCTCGATCCGAAAAAAAATGACAGTATATATATCACAAATATACATCTCATCAAGTAATGAGGCATCCCGAAGGGAAAAAAGTATAAAAGTACGATATTTAATCCGAGATATGTACCTTATATTTTATTAGCAAGCATATACGGCTAATATAGCGCGAAAGCGAGCTCCAAATGCGAAGCAAACGCAATCCGCACCTACTAAACACTCAACAAACAACATGAGAATCACGTATATAGACAATAGTATCAATATACAAATATAGCAACATAATAACTATATATGTCAACATAGCAATTGAAACAAAACAACAAATGCAAACATCAACCAACTATCATCCATAACCAAATCAGTATTCATTTATATTTTCATTAATATTAAATGAATTAGGTTTTCAATTTAAATCACATTTGATTTATTTATATTGGATTTACTAATATTCATTCTCAATTAGTTTATATTCACTAATTCATGTTCAAGTTGGCTCACTTCCAAATCAAATTCAATTCTATTTAAGATTCACTTAACTTCCAATTGAATTCCAATTTTAATTACTTTAGCTTCCAATTTCATTGGTTTAACTAAATTGATTTTCATTCACTCTTTCAACTCCCAATAACATTAGATTTTAATGAATTAACACTTATATTCATTATTCCATATCAACTTTAAATTACATTCAATTGATTAATATTCAATCCATTCATTCAATTCAATTTACAAAAGTTGAATTTCATTTATATAACTCAAGTTCAAATTTATCATTAACCTTTGTTAATTTACTTTGATATCAAAATCAACTTCATTCAACATCTATTAAGTTATACTTCCTTTTCTAAAGTAAATTTCCATTTAACTTTAAATTCATTTTTATTTATAACTCATATTCATAAATATATTCATATAGTTTCACTTCTTATATATATAAGTTTACTTCACAATTGTAAATCACTTTAATTATAATTTCATACTTATAATTCATTTGCTTATACAATATTCTTTTATTTAGATTATTCAAACAACTAAACAATCAACTTATATACACTTTAATAATTCTTAAAAATTATTTCTTTATATATAAAATATAATCAAGGTAAAATTATTTCATTTACCCAATTTTAAAACAATATCGTGTCGGTTTATCTTGTTTAAGAGTTTAGAAACCCCTTTCTACGATAGTTAGCTAGACTACACCGACCGAAATCTATAAACAATCAACCGATAAATCAACACAATACAAAACAATTTTATATTCACTAACAAATATGCACTCGTATCTATTATTACACTCAAACTCAATCTAGAGTACTACTGACTCTATCTCTAATGAGTAATACCCAACAGAACCATGGTTGTCGCTTAACCATAAGCTCCGATACCAAATGAAACGCCCCGGAAATTTTCGACGGCAGCGGTCACAACCGGTAGGCTTTTCAACCATCCCACCCCCACCGTGGCTTACACTGATATCCCAAACTTGCTTTTACGGCCACCCTTTCGAATGTCACGGCTTCGCCTAACCAACCCCGTAAAGAGGACGTGTGGGGGTAAGAGTCTCCCGTTCGCCACCAAACCGCGAAGCGAGAACCCCCCATCACATATCACCTAGCATAAGCAAGACTGGTGTGAGAACTCAAAACAGTTTATTTATATTTTAAAACAAAATAGAGGAATATTTTTAAAGTCAATTTGCAATGCTTTTAAAAATGAGACTACCATAAGACCTCCCGCCACACACACAATGCAAACGCAGACTTGGAGAAGATTTCTTCTTATGTTAGTCAAAGATGCTTGATACGCATTAAAAAGAAACATTTGTTATTATTACTAGTGCATAGTGTAGAGAAAAATTCATTTCGAAAGTAGAATATAAATCTTAGCCAGCATAGGTACCATTATAGTATGCTTACTATAGCTACCATATTAAATGGCAGGTTCTACAACTAAAACCGTACAAGTCACGTATTGTTTCTTTGGATTTCCAACGAATGATCAGGCCAAGGAACTTCCCATTGCCACATGAGAATGCCTCTGGACGGACATCCCCGAGAACCAAACCAGATCTCTACCAACACAAGGCCGGGTTACCCCTAACTTAGTAACAACTGACCGAATATGCCATCCCCTGGTCCTTTGGGACCTTTTCACCGAGCGCTCGCAATCAATTCACACAATCATAACAAAGTGTTTTCAACATGAGTAAGTATCTGGGCTCCATACCATGATACCACCCTTTTCCAGAAGGAAATGCACATATCCTAAAGGGCGCTACCCCTCATAACCTTGCCGCATCTTTCCTGTTTTGACCATTCCGGGGTGTGAGGCTCGACGAAGTCACGTCCACAAAAACACACTTTATACAAAAGCCATGCTTTAGGTCAACAAATGATCATAGAAATGATCACCAGGATAGACGATCAAATAAACGATCCTATCACAAATAATCAACACAATGATCATTTACAGCAACACTCAGCATGTCACATTACCAAATTGGGAATATATCGCTGATAACATTCAACTACATAACCTCTGAGCTCGTACGTCTCAGAGAAGGGTGTTAAGCTAAGAGAAAAAATTCTCTGCCACCAACAGAAATATATTTGAAAGAAATCTGCTTTATATCTCAATTTGTAACGTCAGACATACAACCATACTAGTCTGTTCCGGGCTCGAACAAAACCAAAGGCACTTCTTACGAAGCCCTTGCAAATCCGGGTATTCACAATCCCGATCGAATTTCCCATCACTTAGGAAATCTCTATACCAGGAGCTACCCAGTGCAGAGACAATCGATAGGTCATCCTATCGCTTTCGCAAATACTCGGTCTTTAACACCGGTCATCAAATGCAATTCATAACGACGTATCACATATTCGGAATGGGTTATACGACCCCATGGTCCTTTCCCGGTTAACCCGAATAGTGAGCGCTTATTCAAAAATAAGTGTGGCATTCAAATTCAAACAAATCACATCAATTACCCATTCAAAGGGAAATATTGATAGTCGGTTATTGAACTATCAATGAATATGCACACATCACCAGTTTCCAAATAATTTTCCAAATTATTTATTTTCCAAAATATCTTTACAAGATATATTATTTCAATATGTCAAAAATAAATCAATATTTATTTTTAAACAAGTTCCCCTTTCTTTTATAAATTCCATAGTGAATTTATATTTCAAAATATCTATGAACATACGACTTCAATTCGATTTCTAATACTCATTTTCAATTTATCTTCAAAAAGATAAATTCAAAATATTCACTTAATATTGGAAAACATTTCCTTACTTATTTATTCATAAGTAATTTACAAATATTATTTATTTTCAATACTTGGAAAATATTCAATATACTTAAATCGAAATTTAGTATATATTTCATTCTTTAAGGAAATCATTCTCTTAAACATATTTATTTGGGCCAAAACGAATGTTACGTAAACATCGTTACGACGTCCCAAAATCACTAGTATAGGGATTCAAAGTTTAAATAGATATATAAATCCCAATACTATACAAAACATTTCCTTTCGGAAATCATTTACTATAACAACAGTGTTATAGTCCACCATTTCCTTTTATTTCTCGAAAACGTCTATTTCAACAATAAATGTTGAAATCTATGGTTAATCTCAACACAGTTAAAAACATTGTTAGATCGTTTTAATTTCTATTTAAAACATCACATTCTAAACATTTTCTTTAACATATTATTCACTATTCAAAAACGTGAATATACTTCAATTTACAATTTCATCATTTCTATTCATTTTATTTTAAAGTATTATTCACAGTCAAAAACGTGAATATAACCCCATTAATAGGTTATAACAATTTACTTATCAAAATAAGTTGTTTGCGAATTTATAAAACAATGTTTATAAATTTCATTTATTAACCTATTCAATTTCATATCTCAATGATATACTAAAAGTTCATATTATAAGTTAAACACTTATAATTAATTTGTTTTTCAAAAATCGTTCCTTTGAACTTCATAATTACAAATCCTATAACTTATAAGATTCAATGATTTATCCATAACCATTCTTTTAATAACTTCACGAAATTTATAAATCTTATTATTTATAAATTCACTTATAACTTCACCATTTATAATTTTATAAATTCCATTCACTTATGCAATCCATTTTCACTTCATTCAAACACTTATAAAAACTCGTTTTATAATTCAAATATTTTCGTTTATAAATTATCAATTTATAAATCTTTTTATATAAATCAATTTATATTATTCTTTTAAAACATCTTTAATCTCCTTTATAATTTCATCATTTTGATTTATAAAATAATTAAATATTATAAATCCTATATTTCAACTTTTTATAATAAATTCAGAAATCCAATTTAAACTATTTTATAAACTCATTAACCCCATATCTTCAAAAATCAGCCTTTTACTATATTTCTCAAAAATCATAATTTTTATAACTTTAAAAATTATAACGTTTATTTATTTAAAATGGATCAATTCCAAAATTATTTTATAAAACGTATACTTTTCAAAAATCACTTTAAAAATCATTTAAAGTTTCAAAATTTGGTCCAATGATGCTACACACCAAATAGTCAATCACGACAACAACGATATCATATATCGATATGATAATCCATCAAATATCAAAATATCTGAAATCAAATAAATACTGTTGAGGAATCCAGTTGGATCCCTCCAACCTGTTTTCCTACATCCACAAACATTAGCACAATACCAATTCCGCTCCAGTACGAAATTATCGCGGTATATGGGATTTAAAATATTATCCGCTTAATAGACGGCGCAATAGGGTCTCATCCGCTACAAAAAAAAATGCGGGAAATCAATAACTCCAATATATACATATGCCAATATATATATATATATTGCTATTATATATAATACCAATTTCACTGTTTATGAAATATTCGCGGTATATGTTTTTAATAAATAACATCCGCTTACTAACGGCGCATAATGTCTATTTTAACAATCAATAGATATCAATCATCATTCAAACATGCATTCAAATATTTTAAATCTAACTATTTAAAATAAAATCGAAACCGATTCGATTGAGTGAGAAGTTCTCACCTTGATTTCAATTTCGTTTTAGCGATTTATTTCGAATAAAATTAAACGGACGTTTAATTTTACCCAAAATTCTCACTAACTCCAAACGAATCCAATCCAACTGCATAGCGTAGAGCTCGTCAATACGAAGCCAACGCTTTTCGTTTCGGGAATTTTCGACCTCGCAGCAAAAAGATATCACAGTTTAAACATTTGCACGATTTAATATACTTAAATTTACAATTAATTACGTTTACAAACTTGCTACCATCGTGGCCGCACATCACCCCTACCCCTTTCTTCCCAAACTCACGCGAACCACTTACAGGAAGCCGAACCCATATCACATAAACTAGGGTTCCATTATTCGATCACTACGACGACAACCACCTCGATCAAGATACTCCACCACGTGCGCCTCCACTTGCTCTAGGTTCGGCCTCAAGCTCATAGAGCTCGGCCTTCATCTGTGCGTGAATTTGCGTGCGCAACTTGCCACGGTCAGCCTCCCCTAGCTCCCCCTACGTTGCACCAAAACCCATCATCACCGTATGGATTTCAAGATCTCTCAGCGCTCTACAACATTGTAGTTAAGCATTTCTTGAATCGATGTGTGGATGGGAAGAGATTGAAGAAAGAATTTCGTGTGTTTCTGGCCTTTGAAGATAGTAGTGGCGGCTAGGTTTAGGTTTTAGAGATATTTTTTTTTTTATGAAGGGTTACAACTCCTTTTATAGAAAATCGAACGTAAACACTATTCATTTCGGAAATTTCGAACTCCGATTTACGCGCCGTAACCAGCGTTTTTAGGGTTTACCCCGCGTTCCGGACACAATGAAACAGGTTTCGAAACCTAATTCGGACATCTGTGCGAGTTATGGCTATAAACGTTCAATTTAAATTAAACCGATTTAAACGATTTTCTAGGCGTTTTAATTTGTACCGGACAAACGGTAAATCCAATTGACACGAAATTTGAAACCTTACAATAATATCACATTACGGATCCGATGAAACTGGTTTCGTCGAAATCCGAGACTTTTTGTAAAATGGCTATTTTAACTCGCCAAATTAATATTAAAAACAATTCGATGCGTTTCGAGCTGCCACGATCAAACGATAGCTCCGATTGACACGAAAATTGAAATCCGGTAATAACTAACTATTACGGATCCAATGGAACTGGTTTCTTTCAATTCTGAGACTTTTCAAAAATTGACTATTTTCACTAGTCGATTTAATTATTAAAATATTCAATTTTCACAAATTTACTCTTAATTCAATTTTAAAAGTTCTAAAATATCGTTCTAACTTCAATATGATAAAATAAAATTTTACAACTCATTTTCAATCATATTTAACTCTATTTTCAATTATTTCCATAATTTAACATATTAAATTATCGATTTAATTATTCAATTAAATCCAATAATTCAAATTAAAATTTATTCGACGTATAAATTCACTTATTAATATTTAAAATTAATTAAATATTAAATTTTTAATTACTAAAAATTCTGGGTCGTTACAGCCTTAGAAAAGGTATACGCCGACCGCTCCAGAAATAGTCTATGCCGACCGCTCCAGAAAAAGTCTATGTCGACTGCTCCAGAAAAGGTGTATGCCGAGCCACTACATGCCGAGCCACTCCTTGCCGAGCCACTCCGGGCCGAGCCACTACGGGCCGAGCCACTCCGGGCCGAGCCACTCCGGGCCGAGCCACTCCAGGCCAAGCCACTCCATGCCAAGCCACTCCAGGCCGAGCCACTCCAAGCCGAGCCACTCAAAGACGAGCCACTGCATGCCAAGCCAATCCATGCCGAGCCACTCCAGGTTAAGCCACTCCAGGCCGAGCCACTCCTGGCCTAGCCGCCTTGGCCGAGCTTGGTCGAACCACTCCAGGCCGAGCCACCATGGCCGATCCACCTTGACCGACCTACCTTGGTCGATCTACCTAGACCGACCCACCTTGGCTGATCCACCTTGACCGAACCACCTTGGCCGATCCACCTTGGCCGAACCATCTCGGCCGAGCCATGCTTGGCCGATCCAAACTTAAGCTACACCAATTTCTTATACGACTCCTATTTTCGATATTTTTAAACTCAATGGAACTAGTTTCAAATCCTAATTCCATTGTATACAAAAGTTAGCTAAAAATCAGCTAATTTCAAATTGATTTCAATTAAATTAATTTCTACACGTTTCGAGCCCATACGATCAAACGACAAGTCCGATCACTACGAAACTTGAAATCCTACAATAATTCACTATTACGGATCTGAAGAAACTAGTTTCGTCGAAATCCGAGACTGTGGCCAAAATGGCTATTTTCACATTAATTAAATTAATTAATTAAAACAATTTTTAATTTCAAATTTTAAAATTTCCAATTTCTATCATCTTGTATTACTTAGTAAATTTTAATCCTTTTAAAACAAATTTCTATATCAATTTATTATTAAATATTTCACAGTTTAATTTCAATTTCAATAAAGTCAATAATGTAAATTGAATTGCCAGTAGATCCATTTATTTGAGTTCCCATCTTATTGTAAAATCAATTACTACCTTATTGATATAATTATCATGGTTTATATCTCATTACACTAATATTGTCAAATTTCCACCTTTATTTATATTAACTACTGTATTTCCAATTATATTGATTTTTTGTCCAATTTATGCCTTAATTAAAATTTAAGATCTCAATTGATTTATTTATCTTGATTCCAATCTTTTATTAAATCAATTATTTCTTTACATACATAGTTAACATTATTACATATTTCATTTCATCAATATTTTACCATTTCATCTTATTTTTCATTAACGCAACCTTTAATTACAATTAATTACAATAAATTCACTTATTATAGCTTACATTTCTATAAATTGATAAATCTTGATTTCCATTCTTTTTATTCACTCAATAATCGTATTATGAATAGAATTTACATTGGTTACATCTTATTGAATTAACACTCTACAATGATCAATTTAATTTACATTAACTGCACTAATTAAGGAATTAATTGTAATTGATTTCCAATTTAATTTTACCAGGTTAAATAAATAGGTAATATACAACGGTTTGTCACCAATTAACTTTTAGTCACATTAGTAAGTTTATTATTAACAACCAAATGTTATAATTACTTACCCAACACCGATGTTATTCAATTACCATTAATTGTATTATTTCATTAATTAATTCAATATTTACATTTGTTTTCCTATGTTCACTGTATAACCAAGTATATCATTTACATTATTACCATTGATTGGAATTTCATTAAAGTTATTATGATTAACTTAAACTTACATTATTATATTCCATTCTAATTATTATTTCGTTAATAAATTCCAATCTCTTTTATTTATTTCAATATTAAATCACAAAATCTATTAAATTAACTATTTTAAATTATAAAAATTATAGGTCGTTACACATTTTCATATTTAATTCAATTCCATACGATTCAAATCCAATTCACTTTTTATTTAAATTTGATTTCATTTTATTATTTCCATCATTTTGTTTATTTATTCCATTTAACTTTGCTTAGTTAATTCACCATTTCATTAATTTATTTAAGAATTCAATTCCATTTAATATTATCTATAACTCAATTCAGTTTTTATTTCCAATCCAATTCAAATTCAACTCCATTTTATTTAACATAGCTTAGGTTTAATTTTTATTCATTTTAACTTGATCAAATTAAAATCCATCCCAAAATTCAATTTCCATATTTTCCTTTTCTTATTTAGAATCTTTTTCAGTTTATAAGTTTGCAACTTATTTCTTAATGATATCTAAATTATTTAAATAAGGATTCCAGAATTCAAACACCTGGTATTTATATTAAATCACTTTGAAATCAATTATATAAATATATGTATATATATAACCCTTCGTTTCAACAAACCATTCCATTGGAATTTTAAAAATTCACTTGTTTCCATCCTAAAATAATTCTCCTTTGGAATTTTCAAAACAAACTTATTTTTCCTCAAAACAATCCAAAAACAACGATCACGGTAGCAATCCATCGCTTAGAAACTCGAAAATGAATGTCGATGATGTCCAATCATCATTGGAATTATTTTCTAATGACCGAAGTGATTTCAGTGCTACGTCCTTTCAAAAATCCATTTTCAAAACATTTTCCATTTAAAAATATTTCAATAACATTACTATTATTCATTCCCAAAAATATTTTCAAAATAGTACCACCCCATCACACTTCTGAAATCATCTCCAAAAATCTCAGCGATTTAATTTTCCAAATTCTGGTTTGAATTCATTTTTAGTTTTATTCACTTATATAATTCGTTCTTATATCATTTTGAATTTTGATTTTTATAAAAAAAATTCCCCTTTTTTGATTTTGTTTTGATTATATAATAACAGCCAAACACACCACTATAAAAATCTTCAGAAAATTATTCTCTTTTATATCAAAATATAGTTTGCGTAAAATTAGTTCATTTACCCACTTCAAAACTATACTATGCCAGTTTATCGTGTCAAGTATTTAGAAACTCCTATCGATTTTAGTGGCGTCCCACTATTCAATCATAATTTATATGCCACTCAACAGATAAATCAACACAATTTAAAACAATTTATATTCATTATCAAATGCGCGCTAATGGCTATTATTACACTCAACTCATTCTAGAGTACTACTGACTCTATCTCTAATGAGTAATCCCCACCAGAGCCAAGGTTCTCGCTTAACCTTCAGCTCTGATACCAAATGTAAAGGCAGGTAAATCCATACCCCTTGAATCGACCATAATTCACATCAGTTCGACTCAAACTGAACAGAAAATACGAATCTTTAGGGTGAAGAGGAAAAAGTAGAAGAAAAATA
The DNA here is from genome assembly GCA_030765085.1 of Allium cepa. Classification (NCBI taxonomy): domain Eukaryota; kingdom Viridiplantae; phylum Streptophyta; class Magnoliopsida; order Asparagales; family Amaryllidaceae; genus Allium; species Allium cepa. The sequence continues at coordinate 289,926,486 of CM060941.1, read as the reverse complement.
GAACAACAACAACAAAATCTCACAATTGCAGCGGAACAAAATATAATCTATAACAACAGATTTTTAATACAAGAACTGTGCTGTTAATATACATACCATTATCAGAGTACAATATACAAAAATCAATCTAGACAGTTTACTAACTTGTCCTCATGCAGTGGAAATATAAATCAAGTACGAAGATGCATCTCTACTCCTCTAGCTTGCCTTCTGAGCTCGATAGCATTCTATCCTGAATCTGTAATACTCGATCAGACCCAAGCATTATAATAAAATAACACCCAAGGCAGTCTGGAAAACCGACATAAGAAAGCACACTCAATTTGAATTATTAGAGTTATCGAAATCCTTTGAAAATAAAGGTATCTCATAAGACCGCGCCAAACGTAAACATGATGGGTCTTCACCTTACGATAACCAATTTTTTTTATAGAAAATCCAGTGATATTATAATAGTGTCTAAATACAAATACTTATTCAAATAGCTGAAATTGTTACATTAATTAAATTCCAGCATACTAGCCTCTACAAATAAAACGTTGAGCTCGTATTGGAGAATTGATTCCAATGAATGATTGGGCCACTGGGTATCGCCCATCACATTATACTTCTAGAACAATGTACCAAGGACCGTACCGGGATCCCCTGCTACACAAGATCGGCCAACACCTAACTTGGATAGACCGAACATGTTATCACCATGGGTGTTCCCACCCTTACTATTGAGCGCTCCTTTCTTCATGCACAAAGATATCCATATTATTTAGGATTCTGAGGACATCTAGAAAGGTGATAACATACCCTAATTGGGTGCGACACACATAGCTTTATTGCATCTCTCCTGTTTTATTCATTCCCGTTTGATGAGGCTCGAGGCTAAGCGTTACCTTTCAAGAACACAATTCTACTTAGAATGCTCATCATCCTACAACGACGATGTTCTGATAGCATTCTTCCATTCAAGTTATCCTGGGTTGGACAAACCAAATCACCATTTTCATCATCTTCACAGTATTCATTAGTAACGTTCAAATCGGATCGAAGTGGTTTTCAGATAATTAAATCCGATCCCGTTCCCTTAGAAACAAGTAACGAAATTGGCCAATATTGATAATCGGTTATTTAACTATCAACAACACATCCAAAAGCAATCATTTGGCCTTATTATAATTATCCAAAAAAATTATAAAAATATCTTTATAAGATATACATAATCAAATCCTTCCAATATTTGCAATAGTGGAAATCAAACTTAAATTCTTAAATCCTTAACAGGATATTTTTTTAAAGTCATTTCAATACTTAGAATATATTTCTCTCACTTCCAATTATAACTCATCCCTTTGAAAATATTTTCTATATTTAAAATCTCGAAGTTAACTGTTTTAAAATCCTTTCCGTCCAATACTTAGGAATATTTATAAACATCTTCCGTAAGATCTTCTATTTCCAATATTCAGGGAGTAATCCATTTATTTCCTATTCTGCAATTCTTTACAAATTTTATTTTTAAACCCCCTAATATTTCCAAAGTCGAATGCACTTATCCATAACTCCAATTTTCCATTTCTAACCTCTTTTTATGAATTCTAGTTCAGTTTCCTCATTTCTCGAATTTTAAACACTTTGGATACCTCTTTAAGCTCCTAAAATTCCACTATAAGATTCCTCTTCTAAAATCGTACTCGTTTAACAAACTGTGCTTTTGATCTCGAGAGGATTTATAAATAAATTCCATCCTTTAAACAATATATATAAAATAAGTACTTTTAAAGAATAATATTTTATTTTCAAAAATATGTTTAAGTAAATTTAAAATATCAAAATAATTTAAATAACATCGATAACTCCTTCCTAAATAATTTTTAAATAATTAATTAATTTACAAAGCAGATTTATAAAATTAGAATTTATTTCCTTAAATATTAAATATTAGAATAGCTAAATATTCGAAATATTATGAATAATAATTTAAGTTACATAGTATAGTAATTTAAAATCCCATTTAAATCAATTTTAATTTCTCGACAAAAATCGATTTTAAAAAAGCCAATATGCCAATATAAATTTATAAATCCCTTTCGATTCATACCACACCGATTATACCTCAATTTCATCACCATTCTCATATTCAAAAATAGATTCCACTATTTCTTTCCCAACTATTTCCATAACTCGATATAAATTCACATCATAAATTTATATTTCCAATTTATCAATCGACCATCATTTCCTTATTTATAATCATCGTTTATAAATTTATAAACTCCTTTGAGTTTTACTTGTTTATAAAACAAATATCGTTTATGAAATTTCATTGTATAAATTTACAATTTATTTTTAACATTAGTTTTAAACGCGTTTCATATTCCCAAATACCATTCACAAATTCTCTAATATAAGTCATTTTTAAAATCTCCATTTAAAAATTCACAATAGTTAAGTATACCCCAAAAACCAAATATATTTTTTAATTCAATTTCTTTATAATATCTCCAGTTCTAATATATATATATAAACACACACACACACACACACACACACACACATATATATATATATCAAATTCCTTTAACTCCATAAATTTTAAAAGTATTTTATTGTTTTAAAATTATCAAAATTCAGGACAGTGCTACGTTGGCATCCAATAATTCCAATCACTACAATAATCTATAATAGATTATTCTACACAAATCATATATCACTATATATGAAAAATAAATAACATACTTAGGAATCCAGTTGGATACCTCCAACCTATTTCCCTACATTCACGGATGTTAATATAACATAAAATAACACCAATCCCTCTTCGAGTCGGGTATCGCGGTATATAGGGTCACCCGCTATTATGCGGGGCGCATAGGGTCTCACCCGCTATAATGTGTGGGAATATCGCCACAAATACTAACATATATACTACTATACATATATAATATATCATTCATCCAAAAATTACTAAATCAACGGGGCATTCAATAATTAATTTTAACTATTTTTAAAATTAATCTGATAATCCAATTGTGAGAATTTTTCTCAACTTTGATTTTTACTGCAGGCCATTCAAATTTTAATTTAAATCGAAAGCTTTCGATTTAAAATTTCTACCGACCAAACCCATTTTATTGCGTAAATCTTCCCACCACAAACCAATTCAACTTTTATATTCATTTTGAACCTCGTATATAAATAAATAAAAATTTATCAGTGTATTACAGTGATCACTATGTATAAAATTTAAGATATATGCATGATAGTGATTTACTTAAATATAAAGTTTTGTTTTAAAATAAAAATTACCTTATTCTATTAAACTTCCTTTGCCCTAGCTCGACAACGAACGCTGCCGCACCTCCATTGCGATGAACCACAACCTCGCCCAGACTTTGTCGTTCTACCTCCCCTATGTGCGCCTCTACCCGCACGTATGCGCACACACGCGATGCTTTGCCAACCCCTAAAGCTCTAGCACGAGCTTCCACCTAATCGCGACGATGTCCGACCCGACCCCGGCGACTACGACAGCCATCCCCTCAACTCACCTAGGCCCATACCACTCGTGCTCTCATGCATGCCCGATCGTGTGAGTTTATCCTTATCCCATCAGTGATTCACGATGACTTTGTTCTCTTTTTTTTGTCGAATGGATTTTGAAATGATTAACTTGTTTCCTATTTTGATTTTGATTGGCAGAGTAAAAGAAGATAGCTACAATTTTTTATAAGTTTCGTTCGATTCTGAACGAGGTAGACGGGGTTGGGCTATTTAAAAAAAAGAAAGAGAGTTCGCATGTTATAGAAGAAAAGGGATGTGTGATTGAAGGGCGCTTAACTATCCATCTGATTCAACCATTATATATATTTTATTTATTTATTTATCTAAATATTTAATTTATCTCGTTTTGGGTAACTAAAATTTTACAATACCTATCGAGGCGTGCCGCTAGGCATTCATAATGTTATACCCCTATTCTAAACGTAGTGGAAAAGGTTCCGAGTGCTAATTCGATCGTATGGAGAAGATAGCTTTTTGGACCTAATTATTGTATTAAATTTCGATTGATAATGCAAATACTGTTTAGAAAAAGGAACGGAAATTCAAAGAACTCTTGGATGCTACTATTTGCCACGTTGTTGACCCCATAATTGCTAGGGATTAAGAGGAGACTACACAAAACCTCAACTTTAATGATGATTTTCTTTAAACTAATCTTCTTTTCCATTTGACTTTTGTACCTTCCACTTTGTACACGATGTGCTAGATTGTAAGTAAATTTACAATTAAATTAATGTTACCATGAATGTAGGGTATATAATCGTGAATTGAGTTCTGATTTTGATCCAAAATTGCTTGATGATTAACATTTTACTTTTCCACATTTAGGCTTTCTAATGCGTATATTAACTTTCTGCTTGCTTAGAGAATCAAGAATCTTACTAATTGAGTTTGGTATAAATTTTCGATGCCTTGGTTTAGTAACAAAAATTCCCATTAAATGAATCTGAGTTGAGAACTGACTTAAAGAAAGCTCGAAATTTAATGTGGAAATTGAAAAGCACTATAAACCTACATTAGGTAATAATAGTAACAAACCAGAAATGCATATCTAAAAGAAGACCAGAAATCCATATCTATCAATAATAGAGAAAAACTAGAAGTCCATGTTTGGCAATTGTAGAAGACCAGAAATCCATATTTGGAAATAATAGTAAAAGACCAAAAATTCATATCTGGAAATAGTAGTAGAAGACCGGAAATCCATATCTGGTAATAAAAAAAAACTATAAATCCATATCTGACACTAACAGTAGAAGATCATAATTCTATATTTGGAAATAATAGAAAAGGACCAGAAATCCATATCTGGCAATAATAGTAGAAGACCAGAAATCCTTATCTGGCAATAACCGAAGACTAGAAATTCATATCTGGCAGATGGGAGTTGCATTTGTTTGGGAAGCATAAATAGCTCATATTTGATAGACCTTTCCTCTAGATATATTAATAGGGAGAACTACTTAGCTTGGATTTTGATGGATTGGGAGCACTACTTTTCTCTAATTTGATATATTAGGAGAACCACTTGGCTTGATTTTGATAGTTTTGTTTGGAACTATCCTAGGTGATGATCTTCATTTGGATTGGAACCTATGTCACCATCAAAGATAATGGCTTGGGTATCTTGTTCGGTGTATTTGGTTAGCTATTTTAAGCAGAACCAAAGACTTAACTAGCCTCCCTCTAGATGGTGCTTTAGTGAAGCCATTGATGACGGCACTGAAGGCTTAGTTCAGAGCCTTTGTGAGGACTTTGATGATGGCACAATGTACTTACTCGGTCCTCCCTCCAGGAGGCGCTTCAACACGATCACATAGGCAACCCCTGATAGCTTTCCTTGGTGCTTTAGTGAGCCCTTTGATGGTGGTACTAAAGGCTTATTCTGACATCCCTCTAGAGGGCACTTCAGTGAGGCCTTTGATGTCGACACTGAATGCTTAGGGCCTTTGATGGCCAGGGGTCTCTTGTGGTCACGAGCCTTTGATGGCTGGGACCTTTAATGGCTAGGGACTTCTTTCAGTCATGAGCCTTTGATGGCTAGGTAGATACACTTATTTTTTTTATGAAAACTTTTATTGATGATTGATTTAACACCTTCGTAAAAACTAGTTGAGTTTTCTTTGCTTTAGAAAATTGATAATCATTCCTTCTAAGCTCCGCCATTTAGTAGTACCATGACCATTTGCGAGATGACAAAGACAACATGATCTTCCTTGATTCCTTTCGAACTTGGGTCTCCTCTTTTGCGAAGACCAATAGTTGAGCTCATCTTTGATTAAAAAAATAGATGATTTCAATTGAAGTGGTGAGAGTACAACCTTTTGGAAGTCAAGATTTAGAGGCTAGCCCTTTTGTTGCTTGCATTAGGTTCCTTAGCTTCCATAACAAGCTTCCTTTTCAAAGAGTCTCGAGTTGCAATTTGTTTTTTCAGTGGTTAATGATACCTTCCTACTTCCTAGTGAATCATTCTAAGTCCTTTGTCATTTCTTTTTCAAAAATGGTTCCCCTAGCTTAAAGTTGAATTTCATTTCTTATCCTTGAGAAGACATCATCTCTCTGACATTGCTTACCCGGAGAAAAAGTTAGGGATGTCCTTAGATGATATGGATTTAAGCTCCATTTATTGGGGTTACAAGATGATACTTATGTTCTCTTATTTTCCATTATCTGTAGTGCCTTGATTCTTAGCATTTGTTGCTTGTGAAGCCTGGGATTACTAAAGGCTTGATAAGCAGGCCTAATTATTCTAGGTTCAGAAGATCCTTGTTCCAACATCTTAACACGGTTAGCATGGTGTTAAGGCTTGAGGATGGTTATCTTGAAATAGGATATGGTTGGTTAAGAAATTTCTTTATGCCTTAAATATGTGGGTTAGGGAAGTTCTACTTGGGGTTTAAATGAAGTTAAAGGTTCAAGCCTTCCTTCTAGCACCAAAATGTAAATAAATAAATTCGCTACCCCAAAAGTGTCGTAAAATAGTGTAAATTCAAATAAAGGCCTTGTTAAGGCTTGTTAAAGTCATTGATTCAATGAGAGTTTCCATTGTTTTCCTTTATGTTGTCGTCATGATCGAAGTCTTATAACCTTAGATAAGTTCAAAATCGAAGTCAAATGTCAAATGTGTTGTCAAGGATCAAGTCTGAAGACCAATATGCTATGCAAATAACAGTTCAAAGTCAAATATGCTTATGTAAGTATCAGTTCAAAGTCAAGTATGCTATGCAAGTATAAGTCCAAATAATTCAAATAGTCAATATGCAAAGTCAATTCGAAACAATTCAGTATGCTATGTTATACACTTGTTTAATTTCCAAATCCTTATATATACAAGGTTCCAATAGTGCAATAGGCTCTAAAAATCCCCAAATCAATTCAAGGTTTCAAAGTTGAAAACAAATGAAATGAGATAGGAGAATTCTTCCTTTTGGATCTGGCAAGTGGTAGGCTTCGACATCCATTGGCTTCAGCATTAACTACTTCATCGAACATCAAGTTTGGTACTTCATCGGCTTTGACATTTGCAGCGTCATTGAACATCAAGGCCAGCATTCTTGTGTTCATATAGCTAAACTTCGACATTGGTTCAATAAAGTCGATACTCAGTATCTCTAAACTCGATGTTGATAGTCACTTCTTTGTTGATCAACTTTCATTACCACCATATATTAACATTGATGAAAGGCAATATTAGTAAAAGTGGCTTCGACAACCATTTTAGAGGTGTTGATGGTTCCTGACATGGCTAATTAATATTGATGACAACGACTCCATATCTTGTGGTCTTCCTTGATCAATGGTTGGTGGCATTACGGGAATTGAATGATGGTGACATTGATGACCCTCGATGTCGATATTCGATAGCTGATAAAATGCGGCATTAACAACAATTATGGACATTGACGACAGTCATCAGCGTCGAATATATAGATTTGCGACGGCTTCTAAAAGCATATATGAGAGTAGATGCTATAACAATATTGTCCTTCGGTGACATTCATACATTGTGGTTCCTCTTTCAAAATGACTTCAATGAATGACGATGTATCAATGAATGTACTATCATTATTTAACAACTTTGATCACACACGGTGCTAAGCATGGATGACATTGACCGGATTGGCATTGATAAGAGACTGGATTTACTCAACATTGCTTTCGAACTCATATTTTCCAATCTAGGGTGGCGAAGCTTTGCCATTTCCTCTTCCATACTATTCCTCCTAACTTAAAATTGTTTGTTTTAAGACAAATTGGAGAAGGGTGGAAAATAAATAGAAGAAGAGAAGGAGTGGATTAGCTTTGTGCAAATAAAAATGTAAATTTTAAAATTATAGATCTATATTCCCTCTTTTCCTAAATATTTTATCAGATCTGTAATTTTAATGGTATATGCACAAACTTTTATAAATATTTCTTGGGCTCAGAAAGGAAATGGAGTTGATTAAAGGAATCAGATTCTGATCTGGGATTTGGAATGCTTTTAAAGGTAAGTGAGAAATTGTATAATTTACTTATAACGTTAGAATTTGTTGGAATTTTATTTGATATTTATGCCTAAATAAAGGTCTAAAGAGTTGCAAGCTTGAACCAAGCATATAAAACACTACATACATATTATGTAAATGAATAGCAATATTATTAACACTCAGATTTGAAAATCAGTCCTCAAGTTACTAATGGTTGAATATGGATGAAGATATAGAATTTGTTTCAGATATACAATTTGGTTGTAAAAATATTATTTTAGTTTAAGTTTGCTCAAATTCTTTGGAGTGAGATTTTTGTATTTTAATTTGTGGGAAGTACTATCCGTTTAACCTCCGTTAATTTGTCTAATCTTAATTTCATAAAAAAAGTGCATCGTTTTTATTTGATAAAGAACATATATAAAAGAAAAAGGACATGGGTAGAGTATGGATTTTTTTGCGTAGTTTACAATATCTATGTCAACAAAGAGTAAATAAATAATTCCTTGTAATCTCAAACTAAACAAAACTCTTAATTTAGTTTAATTTATGGAAGGTTCTAATAAAAAATCTTTTTGGAAGGATAATTCTAACATATTAAAACATAGAATGAAATAACCTAGTTAAAGGACTAATAAATGGAAACGTAATGATAAATTTATAAACATATATAACCATGCTAAAACATTCATAACAAAAATACAATTAAAACATTGTATTAAACGTTAATGTTTGCATTAAATGTAAATTGAACGTTAGAATAGATCGCGTAATAAATAATAAAATTGGAAAATAAAAACGGAAGGATTGTAACTCTAAAAATGAATGGGCAATAAATGTTCGATAAATTGGGAATTATACTAATTTAAATAATTTATAATTGGATAGGATATGACGGATCAATGAAATTATTAAGTTAACCATGGAAAGGACAAGGAAGAAATAATGGTTGTTTGAATAAGTAAACACATGTTATTGGAAAAGATAATAATCAGTTGTTTTTGACAAAAGGGACATTTATGTGGATAATATATAAAACAATCTAGGTAGCAAATAAGCATTGTTAAATAGCATAATTATCATTAGAATATATTATAGCCTTAAATATGCAAATAGAGATTAGTGGGCTTTGTCCAATAATAAAGCTTAGAATAATAAATTGGACTTGGTGGGTTCGGATGAGAGGTCAATAGAGTTACAGAATAGAAATCCACCTCCGTGCAGAGGCTACCAACAGTTGTGTACACTTGTTGCTGATGTGAGACAACTCTAACCTTATGACTCATAGGAAAAGAATAAGCATAAAACATAGGGCCTGCTTTGGGGATTGAAGGTACTAAGTGGTTGATTGAGGGCCGATCTCGTATATGAAGTGTCACGACCCGAGATTTTGAACACTTTGTATTTGAATATCTGGACTATTTGAATAAATCTTACTAAAATGATTTAATAAGCTTTTTAACCTACTTTTAGATCATAAGTAATGATAGTAAAATTGTTATGGAAAAATATTTACAAAATTAAATACTTTGAAAAAATATCGATAATGTGATCGAAAATCATTTTATCGATAAATAGTTTTTTAACCATCAGAAGTTGTTCAGATATATTTTACAGACACTTATTTGATTAGAAAATAAAGAAAATGTAATAAGAAATATTTTTCCATTTATGGAAATAAACTTTATTGATTATGTCATGCATGAGTCAAGGGAAGATATTTACGAAACGAGCTTAAATAGAAAGTCTTAAAAGTTAAGTAAATGACAAAGAAGAAGTGATATTTGCAATCAATGTTAGAAGGGTTTTGAGGGGTTTTTGGTCTTCCCCGTTACATTTCGAAACATATAAATAGAGAGGAAGGGTTCATTTAATAAGTCACAAAACTTGAGTTGAAGTAGAAGGGTTGAAAATGGTGGAAGTGCTTAAGAATTAATCCACTTATTACTCTCTAACTTTTTTAAAAGTTAACCAAATCTTCTCAAATCTCTTTTAAACTTTGTCTTTGGGTCTAAGCCATCATGTAAGGCATGATTAGCAAGTAACAAGTGGGAAAAGAAGAGAGGAAAGGGGGATCCATGGAGGGTCGTGGGCATGGAAAGAGGAGGAGGAGGTGTGGTTTGGAAGTGCTAAAGGTTGGACCTTTAGGCTTGTGGTGATGCAAGGGGTGGTTTTTTGGTTCTCGCGGCCTTGTGCATGGTTTGGGATAGATCTAAGTGAGATATCTCAACTATCTTGTTTGTATATATTGTGTATATATATGTTGTATGCAAGTATAGTAGTTAAAGTGACATTAACTAATTAAAGTTATAAACTTTAGACCCCTCTTGCTTTTGAAAGCAAATGATAACTTTATATTATATATAACATCATTTCTATTACCCACTTGAATATGTGTTGTGGCCTTAATTTTATGTTTAAATGGTTGTTTGACTTGTATGTTGAATTGAAGAAAGTTTGACTGTGTTTGAAATGAGAATAGTTGTTACGAGCGCACTTTGGTATCTCTTGTTTTCGGCAATTTTTATAAATGTGACGACCCAAACACGATGTCCAATAAACGACATCAAATTCGATCGCCGGAGCTTATAACAACAATTAGATGAATATAAAACAGCGGAATAGAATCAATATCATAAATATCATCACAGTTACAACATCAACATAATATCCATACTACAATAGAGTATATAATACATACACCACAACTCCAAATACAACATCATGATAATACAACAGTGAACATATATCCAAAAGTTCTCAAATGAGAGAGATGATAACGAACTCCCAAAAGCTAACACCTGAAATCTCCAAAATCTCCTAAGATATCTCCAAGATAATAAGCTCCAAAATATTGCTCCTCCAAAATACAGAAACCTGCTACTAGGCTACACGTGTGGAAATAATGGGCACCCAGAGTTTAGGAAATAAACAATAAACTCCGGATCAGTCATGGGACCGGTATGAGTAAACAAAAACAACAGTTACTTTTAAAGAGACTAGATTTATAAAAGAATTTTCGGTATGCTTTCAAAATGGAACTACCATAAGACCTCCCGCCACACACACAATGCAAACGCAGAATTGGAGGAGATTTCTTCTTATGATAGTTAAATATGCTTGGTACGAGAAAAGAATTCTTTAGTATTATTACTAGTGCATAGTGGGGAAAACATTTCAAAAGTAGAATATTAATCTTAGCCAGCATAGACATTCCGAACTATGCCTACTATAGCTACCATTTAAACAGTGGGGCGCCACCATAAGTAAATGGCAGGTTCTACAACTAAAACCGTACAGGGTTTCGTATTGGGAATTGGATTTCCAACAAATGGTCAGGCCAAGGAACTTCCCATTGCCACATGAGAACGCCTCTGGAAGGACGTTCCCGAGAACCAAACCGAATCTCTGCCAACACAAGGCCGGGTTACCCCTAACTGGTTAACTACTGACACGAGTATGCCATCTCCCGGTTGTAACCAACCTTTAACCGGTGCCCCAGCAACAAATCGCAAAGTAATATATATATATATATATATATATATATATATATCTGCGGTATCAACATAAGTTAAGTATCTGGGCTCCATACCATGATACCACTTCTATCCAGAAGGAAATGCACATACCCTAAGGGGTGCTACCCCTAATAACCTTGCTGCATCTTTCCTGTTTTGACCATTTCGGGGTGTGAGGTCCGACGAAGTCTCGTCCACAAAGCCACGCTTTGGTACAAAGCAATGCTTTGGGTCAATAAATGATCAAAGAAATGATCACAAAGATAAGTGATCAAACAAATGATCATATCACAAATGATCAAACCATGATCATTTCGCAGCAACACTCAGCATGTCACGTTACCAAATTGGGAATATATCGCTGATAACCTTCAACTACATAACCTCTGAGCTCGTACGTCTCAGAGAAGGGTGTTAAGCTAAGAGAATAAATTCTCCGCCACCAACAGAAATATATTTGAAAGAAATCTGCTTTATATCTCAATTTGTAATGTCAGACATACAATCCATACAAGTCTATTCCGGGCTCGAACAGAACCGAAGGCACTTCCAAAGAAGTCCTTGCAATCCGGATATCCACAATCCTGATCGGATTCCCCATCACATATGGAGAACTCTATACCGGAGCAACTCGGTGCAGAGTCAATCGACAGGTCATCCTATCGCTCTCGCAAATACCCGGTCTTCAACACCGGTCTTCAAATGCTATCCATAACGTCGAATCACATATTCGAAATGGGTTATACGACCCAAAGGTCCTTTCCCGGCTAATTCGAATAGCGAGTGTCAAATTTTTTAAAACATGTGGATGTCATTCACAAATTATTCACGGGTTCGATATGGGTTTTGGATAACCAACTAAAATCTGATTCCCTGTCGCATCGAAGTTTAAATGCCGTTTTACGGGCAACAGGGTTTTCACATCAATACAGAACAAACCATAATCACAATGCATCACACAGTATTACAATCACATCAGAAATATCAATCTAGTGCATAGCAATAGTTAATTGTTTACATATCAAAGTGAATGGGATTTTAATAAATTAACGAAATAATTATTTTGAATCAATGATTTATTATTCTTAATGATAAATAAATTAATCTTAATCATCTTGATACATTGATTATTCCTCGATTTATTATTTTAATTAACAGACAATTTCATTAGTTAACTTAATTTATCTAATCAACAATTCTTAATTACAAATTTATTTAAGTACTTAATTGTTTATTAAATAGTTTTTAATTGCAAATTTTAAATCATTCTAAATTTCTTTTCAGAACTATTAATAAAAATTGTTTACCTTAATTATCATTTGAAAATCTGCTTTACACTTTTAAAAATTGACTTATTGTTGCATTGAACTTTTAATGTAAATTAATTTTAATTCTTGATTTAAATTTTATCATTTAATTAAAGGTTTAACTAATTTTATTTTAAATTTTCATTACTTAATCAAAGAGTTAACAAAATTCTAAAACATTGCTAATTAATTTAACTTAAAATAAGTTTTTTTAACTTAACAAATCTACGTTTGTTTAACTTGCAAATGCCAAAGTTTTATCTAACATTTGTTAACTTGAAATTTGTTTTGGGCTTAACCCAATACGCAAGCAAACCCGATTAAACAGAGTTCTTTCAGCCTTCTTCCCTGAGTCATCTCCTTTCCCTCTCGTTCTCTCTTCCTCTTCTTCTTTTTTTTTGCTAAGTAATTTTTTTTTAAACTTTATACTGAAGTAACAAAATCATGGTCCCAGACCAATTCGAACAAATCGATTCATTATACCCGAGCCAGATGCGACAACCCCGATCCTTTCGAAAACGACTCGAAGAAAATTCGAGTTCCCCGATACTTCGTCCCCTTCCTGAGTCAGACGTGCACATGCACGTGTCCCAACGCCACCGTCCTATGACGATCGTCGCGATGATGCTGCACGACCCCACGATCTCCCTCGAACACAAAATCGTACCCAGTTTCCATGAAAACTTACTGAGTCGAAATCGAGATAAAATCTCGATCAAACAGCACAGCCCTTTGCCAGAACTTTGCCCCGCCCCATCGCCTCCGCTCTCGAAACCACCGGCCACCTTCACCGAAACTGCTACACACCTTCCCTTTGCCATTCCCCCACTCGCGATCCCTTCCGATGATCCCTTGAGGACCCACGAACCCCAAAACATCAACATGAACTGAAGCACCACTAAACCCTAATTCTAACTCGTACTCCCAATTCACGCAATAGAAAAATTAATTTACATTTTTCCCAACATCGTGAATGGTTATGCTTGCTTCAACTCAATTTTCAGCAATTTAAATTAATTCACTTACAAGAAATTGGTAAAAATTCAATTTTTATTCAAATGCAAATTGCCCTTTAAATACTAATCTAATTTCTTCATTTTTGTTTTAAAAATCATAAATTGAAGTATAGATTCAGATTAAAATCTTGAATCAATGTTTTACACTCTTTTATTTTTATCAAATTTCAACTTGAAACCTGTAAAACATGTTTCCAGTGGAAAATAATTTACTGTAGGTTCAAAACAACTTTACACAAACTTGTTCGAGGATTAAAACAACTTGATTTATTTGAAAACCCAATCTTGTCAGTGATTAAAGCAAATAGACTTCAATTTTAATAACAAATGTAATCCCTGCATGAATGACACAGAGCATCACTGGGATATTATCATACTGGAATATGAATAAAGCAGTTATAATTGAAGTTTTAAACTGTTTTAAATAAACTTTATATCCTTTGCAAAATCATGTTTACTCACCTATCAAATGTTTGAAACAGAGACTATATTTTTGTTTTCTTTTAATTTTGCAGTTGAAACTTCCTTCAGAAATTTTCCTTTCAAGCTTGAATAAAAATGATATTTGCTTCCCATTTTATTTTCTGATCTTTGCTAATATTTTTTTCTTTCTTTCTTCAGTAAATTTTTTTTGAACAACTTGGAGGCTACACACTTATATAAGGAGATGTGCAGGCAACACACTCCTTGTGTTGTGCTGAAGCAACCCCTTTTTTTTCAATCATACTTGTGTATGGGTGTATTTGAGAGCATTAAATGGAAGTATGTGATGTAGTGTTTTCCCTATATGTTTTATACAGGAAATCTTACTTTAAGTTTGGCTGATGTGTATAGCATTAAATGCTTCATGCCTCCTTGTACACTTATAGGTAATGTTACTTTATTATTTTTATTTTTATTTTTATTTAATACAAACTTACTTTATCTTGTTAAATGGAAGGGTTTTGTTTACATTTACTTACACCAAGTATGTTTTGTTTACTTGTAATTTCTTTTATTTTTCTATTAAGGTACTTACTTTCTTATTTACTTTACAGGCTTTTGTTTTACTAAATGAAAGTGTTTGTTTTAATTAACTTATTCCTTATTTTACTTTGTTGATTGAAAGAGTTTTGTTTTAGTTTCTTACACTTACCTGGTTTGATTTAGTAACATATTCATTTGATTCTTGTATGTAATCTTATTACTACGTACCTTGTTTATTTTATTTTCCATTTGAAGTTTTACAATCAACATTTAATTTATCATTCTTTTAAGAAAACTTAAACTATAAATTTTATTTTTATTTAATTCTATATAACTGTGTAATATTAATATCAACAATATTTTATCCCTTTTGAAATTCTCAAATAAAAATTTAAAATTTCCAATAAATTACCAAATTTTTAAATTTAAAATTTCCGGGATTTTACAATATCCCCTCCTTAAGAAAATTTCGCCCTCGAAATTGAAAGAGAGAGAAATGCAACAAAGAATATATAAATTCAGAAACAAGGAAATGACTTACAGTTTAAGCCGAGATGTCAATTCTGCAGTTGGGATATGATTTCTTCATATTATCTTCAGTCTCCCAAGTACATTCTTTAGGATCGCCACTCCATTGAACTTTGACCAGCTTCACAATCTTGTTTCTTAATCGCTTCTCATCACGATCTACAATTTTTATCGGCTCTCTTTTAACTGCCAAGTTAGGAGTGATCTCTAGATCCTACTGAGTAGCTTCTTCAATAATATCATCTGGATCGTGCACATATTTCCAAAGATTAGAAATATGGAACACATCATGTACGCCAGACAACCGGCTGGGCAGCTGCACTCGATATGCTAAAGGACCAATCCTTTCCAGAATAGGAAAAGGACCAATATAACGCGGTGCCAACTTTCCAGTTTTCCCGAATCTCAATACACCCCACATCGGAGATACTTTCAGAAATACAGAATCTCCAACTTGAAATTCCAAATTTCTCCTTCGGCGGTCATAATAGCTCTTTTGACGGCTTTGGACAGTTAATAACTTCTTTCTAATAAAGTCTACCTTCTCAGTGGCTTCTTTTATCATATCCGGTCCAAGAATAAGTCTATCACCTGATTCGATCCAGCATGTAGGTGATCGACACGGACGACCATATAAAGCTTCGAAAGGAGCCATTTCTACATTGGCCTGATAACTGTTATTATATGAGAATTCAACCAGATGCAAATGGTCCTCCCAAGAACCACCAAAATCATGCACACAAGCACGCAGTAGGTCTTCTAAAATTCGGTTGACCCTCTCAGTCTGTCCATCTGATTGTGGGTGATAAGCAGTACTGAAATTTAATTTCGTTCCCAATGCGTCTTAGAATGCTTCCCAAAATCTACTAGTGAAGATCGGGTCACGATCACTCACTATACTGCTGGGAATTCCATGGAGGCGAACAATTTCCTTTATATATATACCTGCCAAGCTTGCTGCAGCCCGAGTAGATTTAACTGGAATGAAGTGAGCTGTTTTGGTTAGACGATCCACAATAACCCAAATCGCTTCATTGCCTTTCTTGGTTCGTGGCAATCCGTCGATGAAATCCATCGATACCTGATCCCACTTCCATTTCGGTACTTCCAAAGGTTGAAGTAAACCGACCACTTTCTTTTGGTCACTTTTAATTTGCTGACATGTAGCACAATGACTCACATAAATAGATATGTCTCTCTTCATCGTTTTCCACCAGAACGTTCTTTTAATATCTCGATACATTTTGTTGACTTCTGGATGGATGCTGAATTTTGACTTGTGGCATTCATCCAATACTTCACGTTTCAGTTTTGGGCTGTCAGGGACACAAATTCTGCCCTTCATCCTGATAACTTCTCTATTATCTATCTCAAAAGTAGTATCCTCTCCTCGATCTATTCTTCTACGCATTTCTCGAAGAAACTTGTCTTCCGTTTGCCTGCCCGCGATCTTCTCAAGGAGAGTAGGAGTGATAACAAGATATGCGAGAACAGCATGTCTCCTACTTAAAGCATCGGCAACCACATTGGTTTTTCCTGGCATATATTGGATATCTAGGTCATAAGATGCCAGAAATTCCAACCAACGTTGTTGCCGCAAATTTAGATCCTTCTGGGTGAAAAGATATTTCAAAGATTTATGGTCAGTGAATAATTCAAATTTTTCACCTAAAACAAAGAGAGTTTATTAGGTATATTTCTTTAATTAAGCTAGTTCATAAATTGTTAGGGAAGCTGAAAAGATTCTTACCCAGAAGATAGTGTCGCCAGATTTTCAAAGCGAAAACAACAGCCAAAAGTTCCAAATCGTGCGTCGGGTAGTTTTTCTCATGCGGACGTAATAGTCTACTCGCGTAGGCAACTACCTTTCCATTTTGCATTAATACTGCACCTACCCCTTCACCACATGCATCAGTATAGACAGATAAGCCTTGGTTCCCGTTAACAATAGTGAGAACAGGAGTAGTGGTCAATCTCCTTTTCAACTCCTGAAAAACTTCTTCACATTCTGGAGTTCAAATGAACTTTGCATTTTTCATTGTTAGCTTAGTCAATGGGCTAGCCAACTTAGAAAAATCTTGAACGAATTTCCGGTAATAGCCTGCTAAACCCAAAAAGCTTCGAACTTCTCTTGGAGTAGTGGGTTTTTTCCAATCAAGAATAGCGGAAATTTTGCTAGGATCTACTGAAATTCCTTCTTCATTAACAATATGGCCAAGGAATTTGACATCATTGACCCAGAAGTGGCATTTGGAAAATTTTGCATATAGAACATTTCTCCTCAATATTTCCAATACAATTTTAAGATGTTCGGCATGCTCTTCTTTAGTCTTAGAATAGATCAAAATATCATCAATGAATACGAGCACAAATTTATTCAAAACTTCCCGAAACACACGAGTCATAAGATCTACGAAGTATGCTGGAGCAATGGTTAGCCCGAAAGGCATAATTAACCATTCGTAGAACATATCAGGACCTCTGAAAGCGGTCAGATGTACACAATCTTCGGCGATTCGTAATTGATGGAATCCTTGGGCTAGATCCATCTTTGAAAAGAAACGAGCGTCGTGCAACTGATCAAATAAATCATTAATTCTAGGCAGTGGAAATTTATTTTTGAGAGTTTGTTTATTTAGATCGCTGTAATCTACACACAATCTCAAAGATCCGTCTGATTTAGCAACAAATACGACGGTTGAGCCCCATTCAGAAACACTGGGTCAAATTAATCATTTTGCTCGTAGCTCATCAGTTTGATGAACCAATTCAATCTTTTACCGGGGTGCCATCCTACGACTTACGTGAACAACAGGACGAGCATTGGGTACAAGATCAATTCGGAATTCTATTTCTCGGTGAGGAGGTAAAGATTTCACTTCTTCAAATACGTCGGGAAAATCCCGAACAACAGGTATAGACTGCAAAGTGGGTTTAAGATATCCCAAGGTATACATCAATCTGTCTCTCCTTGGACTTGGATCCTCACAAGAGATTTCAATAAAATTTCCAAGGTTCGTTTTGATTAAAATTGTCCGATTATTACAATCCAATACAGCTTCATATCTCGATAACCAGTTCATACCGAGTAAGATTTCAAATTAATTAAATTCGAGGACATAAAGGTTGATAGGAAATTTATAGCTAGCATATGAAATAGGAACTCTCTTACAATATGAACAAAGATTTGTGGGACCTCCAACCGGATTTTTCACGCAAATAAGATCGTTAGCAAATTTAGTTTCAAGTCCTAATTCATTTACGGTTTGTTGGGAGATAAAGCTATGTGAAGCTCCTGTATCAAATAAAAATCTAACAGTTCTATTATTAGTAGTAAGGTTACCTTCCAAAACACGTTTCCCTTTATCAGCTTTTGAAGATGAGGGGTCCTTCTTTATCGTATAAACTTTTGCCACCTGCGCTGGCTTCATTACTAGGCAATCTTTAACTACATGTCCCGGCTTGTGACAATTGTAACATTCTTTAGCTGGCTTCTTCGGTTTTGGGCAGTTATTTGAATAATGGCCCTTCTCTTTGCAGTTGTAACAAGTGACATTTTCTGCTGCGCTTCCTTGAATGCTCTTCTTCTTCTCGTTGCCTTGCCAAGGTTTCTTGCCTCCAAATTTCCGCTTTTTCCAATTTTCATTTCCTGAATTACCTTTCTCCACCGTTGCTTCTTGTATATCAAGGGTAGCGTATCTGTAACCTATATCTACTAAATCTGAAAAAGATTCTTTAACGTGGCCCGTCATTCTTTCATGATATTTCTGGTTCATTCCACGGATAAACCTTTCGTTTTTCTTAAGAGGTGTATTTAGCAATTCCGGACCAAACCGAGATAGTTCGCTGAATTTATTCAAGTATTCTTCAAACGACAAACTTCCTTGTTTCAAATCCAGAAATTCCTGATACATTCTGGAAACTCCCGCCGACGGCATGTAACGTTTCTCAAACACTTCCTTAAAACGATCCCAAGTAAATTCTTCCTCGGGTTCATCTATAATGATGGTTTCCCACCAAGCTGAAGCTTCTCCTTGGAGTTGCCAAGAAGCTATAAGTCTCTTCTGCTCGTCCTGTAGTTTTAGCCCTTTAAAAATCTTTTCACACGATCTTACCCAAGCTTGAGCCTCAATAATTGACTCCTTGCCAATGAACGGTTTGCCACCAAGCTTTTCGAACTTCTTATATAAATCAGCCAAGTCCGGTTGCTGCTGAATATCTATTACTGCTTCTACGGCTGGGGGAATTTGATTAGGTGCTGCGACATTGCCTTGACCCCTAGCTCTTCCTCTGCATCCACTCATTTCCACTATCTGAGATTAGTAAGAAAATTGATTTAGATATACAGACGAGATATCTTAAGGAATATCAGCAGTAAAAAGAAATAGACTAAGAAAATTTAAAGTTTCAGTCTTGGTTATACTCATTCTAGGGTATGCTTCACCCTATCTCTAATGAGCCATCTAATGTGTTATACTCCGTAGCTAAAGTTCTTACTCAACCAACAGCTTTGATACCACTTGTGATGACCCAAACACGATGTTCGATAAACGACATCAAATTCGCGTCGCCGGAGCTTATAATAACAATTAGATGAATATAAAACAGCGGAACAGAATCAATATCATAAATATCATCACAGTTACAACATCAACATAATATCCATACTACAACAGGGTATATAATACATACACCACAACTCCAAATACAACATCATGATAATACAACAGTGAACATATATCCAAAAGTTCTCAAATGAGAGAGATGATAACGAACTCCCAAAAGCTAACACCTGAAATCTCCAAAATCTCCTAAGATATCTCCAAGATGAAAAGCTCCAAAATATTGCTCCTCCAAAATACAGAAACCTGCTACTAGGCTGCCCGTGTGGAAATAATGGGCACCCAGAGTTTAGGAAATAAACAATAAACTCCGGATCAGTCATGGGACTGGTATGAGTAAACAAAAAAAACAGTTACTTTTAAAGAGACTAGATTTATAAAAGAATTTTCGGTATGCTTTTAAAATGGAACTACCATAAGACCTCCTGCCACACACACAATGCAAACGCAGAATTGGAGGAGATTTCTTCTTATGATAGTTAAATATGTTTGGTACGAGAAAAGAATTCTTTAGTATTATTACTAGTGCATAGTGGGGAAAACATTTCAAAAGTAGAATATTAATCTTAGCCAGCATAGACATTCCGAACTATGCCTACTATAGCTACCATTTAAACAGTGGAGCGCCACCATAAGTAAATGGCAGGTTCTATAACTAAAACCGTACAGGGTTTCATATTGGGAATTGGATTTCCAACAAATGGTCAGGCCAAGGAACTTCCCATTGCCACATGAGAACGCCTCTGGAAGGACGTTCACGAGAACCAAACCGGATCTCTGCCAACACAAGGCCGGGTTACCCCTAACTGGGTAACTACTGACACGAGTATGCCATCTCCCGGTTGTAACCAACCTTTAACCGGGATCCCAGCAACAAATCACAAAGTAATATATATATATATATATATATATATATATATATATATTGCGATATCAACATAAGTTAAGTATCTGGGTTCCATACCATGATACCACTTCTATCCAGAAGGAAACGCACATACACTAAGGGGTGCTACCCCCAATAACCTTGCTGCATCTTTCCTGTTTTGACCATTTCGGGGTGTGAGGTCCGACGAAGTCTCGTCCACAAAGCCACGCTTTGGTACAAAGCCATGCTTTGGGTCAACAAATGATCAAAGAAATGATCACAAAGATAAGTGATCAAACAAATGATCATATCACAAATGATCAAACCATGATCATTTCACAGCAACACTCAGCATGTCACGTTACCAAATTGGGAATATATCGCTGATAACCTTCAACTACATAACCTCTGAGCTCGTACGTCTCAGAGAAGGGTGTTAAGCTAAGAGAATAAATTCTCCGCCACCAACAGAAATATATTTGAAAGAAATCTGCTTTATATCTCAATTTGTAATGTCAGACATACAATCCATACAAGTCTGTTCCGGGCTCGAACAGAACCGAAGGCACTTCCAAAGAAGTCCTTGTAATCCGGATATCCACAATCCTGATCGGATTCCCCATTACATATGGAGAACTCTATACCGGAGCAACTCGTTGCAGAGTCAATCGACAGGTCATCCTATCGCTCTCGCAAATACCCGGTCTTCAACACCGGTCTTCAAATGCTATCCATAACGTCGAATCACATATTCGAAATGGGTTATACGACCCAAAGGTCCTTTCCCGGCTAATTCGAATAGCGAGTGTCAAATTTTTTAAAACATGTGGATGTCATTCACAAATTATTCACGGGTTCGATGTGGGTTTTGGATAACCAACTGAAATCCGATTCCCTGTCGCATCGAAGTTTAAATGCCGTTTTACGGGCAACAGGGTTTTCACATCAATACAGAACAAACCATAATCACAATGCATCACACAGTATTACAATCACATCAGAAATATCAATCTAGTGCATAGCAATAGTTAATTGTTTACCAATCAAAGTGAATGGGATTTTAATAAATTAACCAAATAATTATTTTGAATCAATGATTTATTATTCTTAATGATAAATAAATTAATCTTAATCATCTTGATACATTGATTATTCCTCGATTTATTATTTTAATTAACTGCCAATTTCATTAATTAACTTAGTTTATTTAATCAACAATTCTTAATTACAAATTTATTTAAGTACTTAATTGTTTATCAAATCAATTTTAATTACAAATTTTAAATCATTCTAAATTTCTTTTCAGAACTATTAATAAAAATTGTTTACCTTAATTATCATTTGAAAATCTGCTTTACACTTTTAAAAATTGACTTATTGTTGCAATGAACTTTTAATGTAAATTAATTTTAATTCTTGTTTTAAATTTTATCATTTAATTAAAGGTTTAACTAATTTTATTTTAAATTTTCATTACTTAATCAAAGAGTTAACAAAATTCTAAAACATTGCTAATTAATTTAACTTGAAATAAGTTTTTTTAACTTGACAAATCTACGTTTGTTTAACTTGCAAATGCCAAAGTTTTATCTAACATTTGTTAACTTGAAATTTGTTTTGGGCTTAACCCAATACGCAAGCAAACCCGATTAAACAGAGTTCTTTCAGCCTTCTTCCCTGAGTCATCTCCTTTCCCTCTCGTTCTCTCTTCCTCTTCTTCTTTTTTTTTTTGCTAAGTAAATTTTTTTAAAACTTTATACTGAAGTAACAAAATCACGGTCCCAAACCAATTCGAACAAATCGATTCATTATACCCGAGCCAGATGCGACAACCCTGATCCTTTCGAAAACGACTCGAAGAAAATTCGAGTTCCCCGATATTTCGTCCCCTCCCTGAGTCAGACGTGCACGTGCACGTGTCCCAACGCCACCGTCCTCAGACGATCGTCGCGATGATGCTCCACGACCCCACGATCTCCCTCGAACACAAAATCATACCCAGTTTCCATGAAAACTTACTGAGTCGAAATCGAGATAAAATCTCGATCAAACAGCATAGCCCTTTGCCAGAACTTTGCCCCTCCCCATCGCCTCCGCTCTCGAAACCACCGGCCACCTTCACCGAAACTGCTACACACCTTCCCTCTGCCATTCCCCCACTCGCGATCCCTTCCGATGATCCCTTGAGGACCCACGAACCCCAAAACATCAACATGAACCGAAGCACCACTAAACCCTAATTCTAACTCGTACTCCCAATTCACGCAATAGAAAAATTAATTTACATTTTTCCCAACATCGTGAATGGTTATGCTTGCTTCAACTCAATTTTCAGCAATTTAAATTGATTCACTTACAAGAAATTGGTAAAAATTCTATTTTTATTCAAATACAAATTGCCCTTTAAATACTAATCTAAAATTCTTCATTTTTGTTTTAAAAATCATAAATTGAAGTATAGATTCAGATTAAAATCTTGAATCAATGTTTTACACCCTTTTATTTTTATCAAATTTCAACTTGAAACCGGCAAAACATGTTTCCAGTGGAAAATAATTTACTGTAGTTTCAAAACAACTTTACACAAACTTGTTCGAGGATTAAAACAACTTGATTTATTTGAAAACCCAAGCTTGTCAGTGATTAAAGCAAATAGACTTCAATTTTAATAACAAATGTAATCCCTGCATGAATGATACAGAGCATCACTGGGATATTATCATACTGGAATATGAATAAAGCAGTTATAATTGAAGTTTTAAATTGTTTTAAATAAACTTTATATCCTTTACAAAATCATGTTTACTCACCTGTCAAATGTTTGAAACAGAGACTATATTTTTGTTTTCTTTTAATTTTGCAGTTGAAACTTCCTTCAGAAATTTGCCTTTCAAGCTTGAATAAAAATGATATTTGCTTCCCTTTTTATTTTCTGATCTTTGCTAATATTTTTTTCTTTCTTTCTTCAGTAAATTTTTTTTGAACAACTTGGAGGCTACACACTTATATAAGGAGACGTGCAGGCAACACACTCCTTGTGTTGTGCTGAAGCAACCCCCTTTTTTTCTTTTCAATCGTACTTGTGTGTGAGTGTTTTGAGAGCATTAAATGGAAGTATGTAATGTAGTGTTTTCCCTGTATGTTTTATACAGGAAATCTTACTTTAAGTTTGGCTGACGTGTATAGCATTAAATGCTTCATGCCTCCTTGTACACTTATAGGTAATGTTACTTTATTATTTTTATTTTTATTTTTATTTAATACAAACTTACTTTATCTTGTTAAATGGAAGGGTTTTGTTTACATTTACTTACAGCAAGTATGTTTTGTTTACTTGTAATTTCTTTTATTTTTCTATTAAGGTACTTACTTTCTTATTTACTTTATAGGCTTTTGTTTTACTAAATGAAAGTGTTTGTTTTAATTAATTTATTCCTTATTTTACTTTGTTGATTGAAAGAGTTTTGTTTTAGTTTCTTACACTTACCTGGTTTGATTTAGTAACATATTCATTTGATTCATGTATGTAATCTTATTACTACATACCTTGTTTATTTTAGTTTCCATTTGAAGTTTTACAATCAACATTTAATTTATCATTCTTTTAAGAAAACTTAAACTATAAATTTTATTTTTATTTAATTCTATATAACTGTGTAATATTAATATCAACAATATTTTATCCCTTTTGAAATTCTCAAATAAAAATTTAAAAGTTCCAATAAATTACCAAATTTTTAAATTCAAAATTTCCGGGATGTTACAATGAATAGGGGTTTATTTCCATTTTTTTAAGTACCCTAAGGGTAGTGCTTACTATGAAAATTTCAAATCTCGAATCGACTGTTTAAGTGGTTAAAACTAGTCGCAAAGATTGTGCTTTTCAATATTGTTTTAACAAGGATTTTTAACAGCATTTACAAATGCTATGGTAAATAACTTATTGTTTTAAGTGTTTATAATGCGATGTTTTACCTTATTTTTTGTGATTTAAATGGTTTCTAATTACCTTTCTTTATAAAATATTACTATGGAAGTTCTTATAAAATGAATTTGAGAATGAGGGAAAGAATAGAAGTTTTAATATAGTTTTAATGATAAGATAGATTAGTTAAATCCTTGTTCCAAAAATCATCATATTACTCAAATATGTCATTTTTCAAAAAGTTATCAGTTCCAAATTTCGACTTAGGTTGTATCATCATTAAGGATTTAGATAAAAATACTTCAACTTACACAGCCTGAAATTTTAAGAAAATAGTTTAGGTGATTATAAACAGTTTATATAGTCTTAATAGTTTTAAATAGATTTAAAATATTAAAAATATTAAAAATAGTTTAAGTAGATTTAAGTTTAATTTAATTAGATTTAAAATGATTTAAATAGATTTAAAATAGATTAAATAGATTTTATTAGGTTTAAAATGTTTAAAATAGATTAATTATAGATTAAATTGATTTAAATTATACTAAGTACATTTTAATTAGATTAAGTTAATTTAATTAGTTTAAAATAGGTAAAATAGATTATATTGTATTAAATAGGTTATAATAGATTTAAATAAATTAAATTAGTTTACATTGATATAATAGTTTAAATTGGTTTAAATAAATTTCGAAGTTATAACTAAACAAAATAACTCAATTTCGATAAATTCATTTATATTTGACACTTCAACTTTGAAATTTCAATTTAAATCCTTTGAATAATTTATTAAATCAATTCCAATTTCAACGTTAACACTTGGATTATCGAAAATGATTCGGTTTATATAAATCTATTTCCTTTTCAAAATACTAGCTGATTGAATTCAAATTTTAAAGATTCATAAATCATTTAATTAAACCAATCTGCTGTCAGTGTACAATTTTCTACCCTAGGGTCAAATGATATGAATATTTATCATTTTAATCAACAATTTATTATTTTACTGTTATATATCATTTCAAACCGCAATCTTGAATTAAATAAAATCTATAAAATCGCTCGAGTCTATCATTTCAACCCATAACGATTTTTCCCTACTCTATAGATCATTCGGGTATGTATCATTTCAACCTATAGTGAACCGACATTTTATAACAATATAAATACAACATCCAGTCATTTAATATCAAAATCAAACATACGTCACAATCTTCATCCAATTCAATTAATAAACATCAATAAATGACTGATGATAAATGACTGGTATTAATTTGAGGGTTCAAATTCAATATTTAATTTAAATAATAATTAAATGCAATAAAAGTCAAATTTAACCAGAATGACAAATTTAAACACCTAAACATCAATAAATTACTTTCTAATCATATCATAAATTAAATTTGACTAAGATAAGATAGTTTAGTAATTGTGAGTGGGTTTCACCTTCGATTTTAAACCCAAAAAAAATCCAATTTAGGCCCAAAATTCATACAGGCTCAGAATTCGTCCAAACCGCATCAAAAAGTCTATAATTTCAATATTATCCCAACGAAACAAACCGCGCGTGAATTGGACCTCGTATGTGAAAGTTATGATAATTAGAACAATTGAATTCAAAATGATATTAAAAACAAAATAAATAATTTACAGGTTCTGCCACGTCATCACCGCATTGTTCACACGCTCAGTAATCGACTCGAACCAGCTGAACCCTAGCACCGCCATCATTTGGCAATTATCGTCAGCACGCCGTCCACCATCGCCACCATCAGACCACATCGTCGAGACCCCCACCCCACGACGCACACAAGACTGGAATGGCACCACCTCCAGTCGAGGCCCGGGACGCCGCCGCCGCTATGTGTTAAAAACCATAATCAACACCTTACCACCGATCTGACCATCTTCGAGGTGAACCAAACACATGGATGCACTTAGCTCGACAACATCAATAAGCCCGTACCCTCTGATCGTCCCTAGGATGACAATCTACCATTGAAACGACGAATACCTTAATGGACGGTCGAGGTTCCTTGACGAATTCTAGTCAAACGATAATTCGAATCGAAAAACAAACGGTAGATTTGAGTTGCGTTCGTTGAGAGCCTCGAATAGATATATAATTCGATATAGTTTGAGGAGTTTAAATATTTGGAATTGAATTTGAAATTGAATTGAGAGTTTGGAATTTTGGATATGATCTGCCATTGGAAATTGGAAAGGAGGAGATAGACTGGAGATGTACGTACATAATAATGGAACAAGAAATAGCTAGGGTTTATAGCAGGCTATTTATAGGCAGATCAGAAATAGGAATGAATGGACAAGATCGATTTGGAGGTTGAACGAAAAACGACCTGAAAAACCCGTTTCGTTCCCGAACCGAAAATGAGTCATCCCATATATCAGAATAGATGTTTTCGATAATTTTAAAATCAATGGAATAGGTTTCAAGTCCTAATTCAATTATATGAAGAAGTTATGTTTAAATCGGTTTATTTCAAACAGATTTCAATTAATTTAATTTCTATGTGTTTCAAGCCCGTACTTTCAAACGACAAAGTTCGATCGCTACGAAAATTGAAATCCTATAATAACTCACCGTTATAGATCCGATGAAACTAGTTTCGTCGAAATCCGAGTCAGTGGCCAAAATGGTTATTTCACGTTAATTAAATAAATAAATATTAAATTAATTAAATCACATTTTTATTTCAAATTTAATAACTAACAACTTTCATCATTTTTGATTGCTTGGACATTTACAATAATTTAAGGCAATTTTACATATCAATTCGGTGTAAATTATTTCCCTAATTACAATGTTCAATTTCAACCGTAATTAAATCCAATTAATATAATTTAATTTCAATAAATTTATTTAATTGTGTTTCGATCTTTTAATTAAATCAATTATTTCTCTACATACATACTTAACATTGTTATATATTTTATTACATTAATATTTTACCATTTTCATGTTACTTTTCATTAACGTAATCTTTAATTACATTTAGTTGTAATAAATTCACTTATTATAATTTAAATTCCAAAAATTTGGTCAAACTTGATTCCAATTCATTTTATTAAATCAATTGTCACATTATGCGTAAAATTTTCATTACTTACATCTTATTGAATTAACATTCTACCATTATCAATTTAACCTACATTAACTGCAATAATTAAGTGAATTAATTGCAATCGATTCCCTATTTTAATTTAACAGGCTAAATAAATAGATAACATATAATAATTGTCACTATTAACTTTTAGTCACATTTTATAAATTTATTATCCATAACAATTGTTATAATTACTTACCTACCACTGATTTTATTCAATTACCATTAATTATATATTACTTCATTAATTAATTGAATATTTACATTTGTTTTCCTATATTCACTTTATAACCAAGTATAACCTTACAAATTAATTCAATTGATTGGAATTTCATTCAAATTGTTAATAATTAACTTAAATTAACATTATTACATTTCATTTTAGCTATTATTTCATTAATATATCATAAATTTTTATTTTTCCCAATACCAAATCATAAAAGTATTGTTAAATCAACTATTTTAATCATCGAAAATTATGGGTCGTTGCATATTTTAAGTGGAGGAGAATGTAACGATCCAAAATTTCGAACGCTTCATATTTGAATATCGAAACTATTTAATTATTTGAACCTTCGATTAGATGTTACCAAAATGATTTAATAATATTTTTAACCTACTTTTAAATCATAATTAATGATGGTAAACTTTTTTTGAAAAATGTTTACAAAAATAAATACTTTGAAAAAATATAGATAATGTGATCGAAATTCATTTTATCGATAAACAGCTTACCGTTAGAAGTTGTTCAGTTTTTTTTACATACACTTATTTGCTTAGGAAATAAATAAAATGAAATAAAAAATATTTTTCCATTTATGGAAATAAACTTTATGGATATGTCATGCATGAGGTAAGGGAAGATATTTAGGAAAAGAACTTAAATGAAAAGTTTAAAAAGTTAAGTAAATGATAAAGGAGAAGTGATATTTGTAATTAAGGTTAGAAGGGTTTTGAGGGCTTTTTGGTTTTTCCCCATCACATTCCAAAGCCTATAAATAGAGGGGTGGGGTTCATTTAATAAATAAAAAAACTTGAGATGAAGTAGGAGCGTTGAAAATGGTGGAAATGCTTAAGTACTAATCCACTTATTGCTCTCTAACTTTTTCAAAAGTTAACCAAATATTCTCATATCTCTTTTAAACTTTGGATTTGTGCCTAAGAAATCAAGGTATACATGATTAGCAAGTAAGGAATAGTAGAAGTAAGAGGAAAAGGGGGATGCATGGTGGGTCATGGGCATGAAAGGAGGAGGAGGAGGTGTGGCTTGGTTTGGAAGTGCAAAAGGTTGGATCTTTAGACTTGTGGTAATGGAAAGAGGTTGTTCTTTGGTTCTTATAGCCTTATGCATGGCTTTGAGATGGATCTAAGTGATTTATCTCACTATATTGTTTATGTGTGTGGGTGGTGTGTGCAAAGTATAATAGTTAAAGTGACATTAACTAATTAAAGTTATAAACTTTGGACCCCTCTTGCTTTTAAAAGCAAATATTAACTTTATGTTACATAACATCACTTCCATTACCGTCTTAAACATGTGGCATTGCATTTACTTGATGTTCAAATGGTTGTTTAGATTGTTTGTTGAACT
The DNA here is from genome assembly GCA_030765085.1 of Allium cepa. Taxonomy (NCBI): domain Eukaryota; kingdom Viridiplantae; phylum Streptophyta; class Magnoliopsida; order Asparagales; family Amaryllidaceae; genus Allium; species Allium cepa. The sequence continues at coordinate 289,896,993 of CM060941.1, read as the reverse complement.
AAAGAAAGTTTGTAAGTGTTTAAAACGAGAATAGTCGTTATAAGTGCACTTCGAATCCCACGTTTTCGGAAATTTTGATAAATAAATTAAAAACATTATTAGAGGTATCTTTCTATGGTGTTTAAGTGTCCCAAGAGAAGTACTTATTGTAAACATTTAAATTTTGAATTTTTTAGTTTAAGTTGTTAAAATTAGTCACAAAGTTGTGTTTTTAATGTTGTTTTAACAAGGACTTTCCACAGCATTTACAAATGCTGTGGTAAGTCACTTATTGTTTTTGTTTAAAATGCGACATTTTGGCTTTTTTTGTGTTAAATGGTATCTAAATTCTTTTCTTTATGAAATCATCCTATGGAAGTTTTTATAAAATGTATTTGAGTATGAAAAAAGAATAGAAGTTTAAATATTGTTTTAACGATTATTTGGGAATTTTGAAAGAAAAGTGATAAGAAAGGAAAAACAAGTTTTTTTTATCGAACTTATAAATTGGTCATTTTAAATTAATATTTTATAAATACATATATAAGTTTTGACAATGGTAATTAACTTTGCTTAATGCTTAAAACGGACGAAGTAGGCATATCTATTTTTGGGAGTTAAGATTGATGTCGAGTAAGGACGGAGCAATAGGGCTCTATCCTACAGGGCTTCCCTCTCAAACGAGGAATAGTTAAGTCGAAAATGTTGAAAATGGGTTAATCATGCTTTTTTTTGCTTGTTTATGGAAATTATTATTACTACAATTAACACTAAAAGCCGATGAGTATGCTTGTCTATTTGTGAGATTTAAGAATGAAGTGTCTAGGCAAGGCTTTGATGCAACCAGTGCTCTAACTACCTGGCTTCTTTCTTGAATGAGTAATAGTTAAGTTAGAATGTCAAAAAAGAGTTAAATATATAAACATTGATTTGTATAAATAGTTATTTTGACTAGATAATTGATTAGTCGACTATTGAACTTAACCTATTATTAACGTAGATCTTTAAAAAGAATGTTCTAAAGATAATACAAGTATACAATGGTTTTAGGTTTTTTGTGACCTTGTTTTAATAACATTCGTCTTTAACCCTTTTTGATTATACTTATGAATATAAATAGATCTTTAAAAGAATGTTTTAAAAATAAGCATAGCTGAAATGGTTTTTGGTTTATAGTGACAACGTTTAAGTAACATTAGCATTAACCCTTTTGAATAGATTTTTGAAAGTACCTAGAGCCTTAAAATGTGTATTCTCAATTATAAGTAAGGAATCTTTTGGAAAAGATAGAAAAAGAATAGTTTTGAAGAAAGAAATCTGATTAATGATTTGTGAATACACTTATACTATTTGAGATAAGTATATGAATACTTTTTGAAGTATAGAAAAAAGAAAAGGTTTAAAGTAAGAAATCCTATTAATGATCTGTGAATATACTTATACCATTTAAGATAACTATATGAATACTTTTTAAAGTATTGAAAGAGTACAGATGAATATTGTAAATAGGAAATTGATATTTTATTAGATAAAAGGATTTTTACTAATAAAAGTGGTTTTAAGTAATAAAGGATTAGTTAATTAAAAAGGGGATTAGAAGTCATTTATGTGACTTAATCATGCTTTCTATGACTTGATTGTGCTTTTTATGTTAACTCGTTTATGGAAAACAATTAGTCGAATGCATAGCGCTAAAAGCGGATGAAGTAAGCTTGTCTATTTGTTGAAATTAAGATTGATGTTCGTGTAGCGATATGAGTAACAGAGCCCTAACCTACCAGCTTCACTCGTAATCGATGGATAGCATGGAATGAAAATATCGAAAGCATGGTAAGTATATGAGAATTGGTTACCATATGCAATCGCTCCTATTGTCATTGAATAAAAAAATTCGCCGATTTAGTCTTATAGATACTAGCATCGGTAAGTGTTTTACTTACCGAAAACCACTTCAAGGCTGAGATACGTGTTCTATCTCTTGGAAGTGGATTTATTTGAGATGCGAGAATCTATGTGGAGATTTGAGATCTATTTAAGAAGCTCGAACACATGTAGTTGTTCATTCTCTATTCAGTATATGGGAATCCATGTGTGATTTTGATATCTGTTGAGATGATGAAATCCACATGTGTTTTTGAGATCTGTTCGAGATGTAGGGATCCAATTTGGGACTCGTATTCTGTTTGACCGATGAAGACTCATGTGAAAGATGCCTAACAAAACCTTGAAATCTGAAATGACTAAAACTGTGTAGGCCTCACAAGTTGGGGTTAGCAATCCATGTCAGGGTAATATCAACTCCATTTCTAGAGATACTTATCAATTGTTGGCCGGCGGGAGTTGATAATATTTGGTTCACGTTGTTCATGTTTATGTTCAGATGTTGGGCTGCTTGTGTTTACATAAAAGGTATACTCTATCTAGAAATATATGTCACCTATAACGACTCATATTTTTTGACAATTAAAAATATTAAATTAAATAAGATTTTGAAACTAATATTGTGAGAAACAAAAAAAATTGATTTATAAGTGAGAAAAATTATTTGAATATGATTTAATAATGATCGTTTGAATTTTTTTGACAATGATTTTAACGTGATTTCAATCAATAGAAATTATTGTAAAATTAATTTGGTTATAATTATAAATAAGGAATTAAAATTGGTAATTAATGGAATTAAGGAAATTGAAATATTTTAACTAATATGGTAAATATATAACTATAAAATATTAACGTAAATAAAGTGTAAATTAATATTAATTATATTTATATGATATTTTATGATTCAATTATAAAAGTGAGAATAAAAATATAAGAATTTGATTGAAATTAAAATATAATTAACTAGGATTTTATTACAGTGTAATTGAAAGTTGAATTTAATGAAATATTTTAATAGTGAATTTAGCATAGAAAATTTATTTTGATAGATTATTAATTTCTATGTTATCTAAAATGATAAATTCGTTAACTTTTAAATTTGAATTTGAAAAGTGATTAAATTAATTTCATTCTTATCCACCTCTGCCTATATAAACAGTGTTTTTTAACCCTAGCAACATTTTTATTCCTTATTCCTATAGGTATAATTCTTTCTATCTGTTCCTTCCCTCTTTCTCAATTGCAGAAAATCAAAAACCTAAAATTTAATTTCAAAATCAATTTCAAAATTCAAACTCTCCAAACCCTAGCAAATTATATATCGTTGGAAAGCTCTCGACGAGCGCAATCTACTACAGCAATTCTTTTTTTTTTGATTTGATGCATCATTTGACCAGAAATTGATGAAGAAGCTCGACCGTCCATTTTAGGGCTTGCGATTTCAATGGTGGATCGTCGATTTTACGACGATCAAAGGATGTTGCAAGGTAGAAGATGATGAGAGGAGTGCATCCATGGGTTCATTGTGGTTAGAAGAGAGGCGGAGTTCGCCAAAATTTTCCAAGAATGGTGGCGGTGGCATGGCAACCATAGGACGCCAAAGGTGGCGACACGTGGCCGCAGAGGGCGGCTAAGGTTGGCAGGGCTGATGTTGGACATGGAGCTGGTCACTAGCGAATGTAGGCAATGACGTTTGCTTGGAGAAAATGGCGTCTATTCATGTTTCAGTTGAGTTCGATTGTAGGGTTTCACGATGGCGGCATAGGGTGCGTGTTTTTATTTTATTAGTATTTATTTTAATTTAAATTTTAAAATTCAATGTTCTAATATTGATAACTTTCGCGTATCAGCTCGGATTCACGTGTGGTTTTCTCCATTGGGATCGTATCAAAATTCTGGACATTATGAAACTAGTTTGGCTGCATTCTGAGACTGTTATAATTTTGAGCTTTATTTGGATTTTAAATCGATTTGAAATCAAAGGTGAGTGTTTTAACCCACTCATAACTAATAAACCATCTTATGTTGGTTAAATTAAATTTACGATGTGAATAGAAATTGATTGATTGTTGTTTAATATATTTAAACCGTCATTCAAGTTTAATTTGAATTTATATTGAATTTAATTTCCATTTGAATTTATATTGAATTTTTGTTAGTTAAATACCTGATAGTGATAACTAGTTAAATATTGTGATTTATTCGTTGATTTGAATGATGATTGCGATGGATATTTTATTGTTGACATTTTAGATGATTTGATGTTATGTTTATTTTATATGATGTTATCACACTGCAAGTTCCCTTAGTTATTATTAGGAAAATCACTATGTGTAACAACCCGCATATTTAACGATTTTATATTTAAATGTTTGATTTAAATATAGCTATGTTATTCGGATTTTGGGGTCCGAAATGTTACTTTCTGCAAATGGCCGATTTGGAAATCGTAACTACCTCCATTGGTTCCAAAATGGCGTTTGCGATCTTTTTGAGTATAATCTTTGATATGTTTGGAGTTTGTGAAATTTTGGCTACTTTTTCTATTGGGTTTGGGGTTGGGTTCAGCCCACTGGCTCACTTAACCCCCTAGCTCAAGCCTTCTCTTCATTTCGTCTTCATTTCATTTCTTTCTCAAGCTAAAACTGAAATGGTGGAAGGGAAAGAGAAATAGAAATTAGCAAGCCCTAGTTTCTCCTTTGTAACTTGATTCTTGCTCCAAAATCAAAGAGAATCCATTGGTAAGTTCATCTCCACCTTCTCCATCTTTTCTCCTCTTCAACTTCAGTAATTTCCTAACCCTAACTTAGGAAATACTTGCTTTGATTCTAGATTGAAGCTTGTAGTGTTGAAGTGGAGTGTAGTTGGTTGATTCCTTGAAATTGTGCTCCTTCATCTTCTTTGTTTTGTGTAAAAAGGTGAGTTTTGAACTCACATCTACTTCTCTTGATTTCATTGATGTTGGGTATGAATTCCTAACACCTTGTTCATATACACTTGCATTTGGTTTGGGTTGAATTGGTGAATATTCCAATTTTTAGTGTTTTGGGTTCAAATCTTTGAAATCCTAACTTTGATGTTTTGATCATGTTTTGGTGATGCATCGAGGAGCATATAGGGCCGGGTTGTCGATTGGCATAAGCCCTTAGAGCCAATGTTCGTCCGATTGCATTTTGGAAGAGTTTGCCCTTCATTTGAATAAGGCTGAAAAACAGCCCAGGCGTGATTCAGTCGACTGAATACTCTGTTCAGTCGACTGAACCTGGAACCCGAAAGTTTCCAGGCATGATTCAGTCGACTGAATCCTCTGTTCAGTCGACTGAACCTGCAAACAGAAAGTTTTCTAAACCTGGAAAATTTCCAGGTATAGGGTCAATCGACTGAAAACTCTGTTCAGTCGACTGAACCTGCTGTTTCAGCCCACTTTGCCTTTTTGGATTTAATTTCCAATTTGAATCGATTCATGATGATCCTATGTATGATTATCAATTGTTTTGACTTTGATGATTCCTTTTAATTTTAATCCACGGGGTTTTTTTTATTATTATAAAATAATCTTTTAAATTGTATTAAAAGCTTGCTTCTCCAATTTATAAATTTTATTTAAAATACATACACAAATTCGCACTTCGAGCGAAGTGGAAAGGAGATTAAATGGTTAGGTAAAACACAGACCATGAACCCGTGCGTTTATCTTTCCGATTAATCCCCGACCTATTCGATTGATTGTTTTGACCTTTTGGTCTGGTTTACCGATGATATGAGGTAAACTTTGTACTGCTTTGAGTGTGGAAGTGAGTGACGAATAGTAAACTGTTTAGTGCGAACGAGTGGTTATGGGACGCACGTTAACACTTTTCGGATTCCTTTTCGAGAGTTGTGACACATTCCGCCAGTTAGTGGTGTCCAGTACTGGGTTTTCGACCTTCACCACTACGGTTTGTTGCCTCTGGGATAGTGTCTTCGGACTGTCTCCCTAGGTTTGTTGCCTTCGGGTATGTTGCCTTCGGGTGTGTGCCTTCGGGTTTGTTGCCCTATATAGTTTCGCTCTAATGTTGGCCTTATGTGCCGCATGGGTGATACTTGGGTTTGGAGTCTTCGGGCTCATGGATCCTTGTTTGTACAGTACTGAGCTCGAGCAAATTTTATGATGTTTCATTGATATGTATATTCCCTTGGTATCGCCCTTCGGTGTTGGTCTTTTTGAGCCGCATGGAGTATAGCGATTACCTTGTGGAACTTGTATACCTTATTGGTATTTGTTATTTGCCATTTGGCTTGTTTTGGGATAATTGTATCCTTTGTTTCTATTGTTGCCGATGATATGAGGCTTGTTCTATATGATTCATCTCTTGTTGATGATTGTTTTATCTCCCCTAGAGATATTTATTATACTGTATGACCTTGCAGGTTTATTATTGTTCAGTTTATCTAACTGATTTGTTATCTAGACTGACCCGTGTATTTTATACTCGGGTCAGACCGAGATGTTTCAGGTTAGGTGCTTTTGGACTTAGCCTATTTTGCTTCCGCATGGACTATTCGCTAGCTTCTTTTTGTTATAGCGTCTTTTGTAGTCCTTATCTGTTGTAACTCTGATTTTTTACTCTTTCGTCTCGTCTGTATATTGTGGTCTCCTGTACCACTTGACATGTATTATTTTGTATACTCTGTTGTGTATCTGTTTATGTGTATATTATGATCGACTGTTCTGTGATGTGAATTACATTTGAGTTGTTATATTTTCTTCTGATAGATCCTATAGCCATTGTAGTTTTGCTTTAAATATTTATTGAATAGGTCGAATTGTTTGTGATTCTACTTTTCGACGTATTTAGTGAATAGTTAAGGTAAGATTACACATGGTCGCTTCCATTATACTCTATTGTCCGCGTTAGCCGACAGTATTATCTATATAATACTTTTTGTTAACGAGGCTCTCGGAGTGGGGCGTCACACTATGGGTTGAAATGATACATACCTGAACGATCTTATAGATTAGGAAAAAATCGTTATGAGTTGAAATGATAAACCCGAGCAATATATGGATTTGGAAATTGTGATTCAAGATACGAGTTGAAATGATATATATTCGAAAATTTAAATTATTACGGATTGAAATGATATATATCTGTATCACTTGACCATAGGGTAGAAAATTATATACGGACACCGAATTGTTTAAATTAAATGATTTTAAATCCCTAATTTTTGAATCCAGTTAAATGATATTATGAAATAAAATTAGATTTATATGAAGAGGATAATTTCCAAATCCAAGCTTTTAAATATTGAAATTGAAATGGGTATATATGAATTGTTTAAGGAATTTAAATTGAAATCTTAAAGTTGAATTTTGAAATATAAATGAAATTTATAAAAATTGAGTTATTGGAAACGAAGGAATACTTAACTTTGAAACCTATTGAATTTGAATTGGTTTAGATTTGTAGTTCAAACATGGATTTGAAATTGGTGTAAATTGAAATGGCTTTTATAATTGAAACCTTTAGCCTTTTGAATTGAAATCGTTGAACTAGGATTGATTTGAATTGAATTTTAGAACTAAAGATGATTTGGATTGATGTGTGAAATTGGAAGAAACAATACTAAATTTGAAACTATTTTCAATATAAACTCTTTTGATATAAAGACTCTTTTAACATGTAAACTATTTTCACATATAAACCATCTTAATATATATTATTTTAAATTTATAAACAACTTTTAATACATACATACATACATACATACATACATACATACATACATACATATATATATATATATATATTTTAATATATAACCTATTTTAATATGTAAACTATTTCTAACATATAAACTATTTTGATCGATAACCTATTTTTAAATTATATGCTATTTTAATATATATATATATATATATATTAAATTTATAAACAACTTTTAATATATATTTTAATATATAACCTATTTTAGTACATAAACTATTTCTAATATATAAACTAATTTAATATACAGATTCTGTTAACATATAAACTGTTTTTCTCATAAAAATCATCTTAATATATATTATTTAAAATTTAAACGAATTTTAATATTTATTTTTATAACTTAGATTAATATATAAACTATTTCTAATATATAAACTATTTTGATCTATAACCTAGTTTTAAATTATAATTTATTTTAATATATATTATTTTAAATTTATAAACAACTTTTTTTTGACAAGGCCGACGGGGTTAGAAGGTCCCCGACCATTTTATTGCGGCACCAAAGAGCAACTTACAAACACAAAAGTATAAGAAATACAGCGGGGAACAAAGTGCCACAAACACAACGGGAGACAAGAACGTAAAGAAAAAAAAGAAACAAATACAACACAGCACCAAGGAGACTTAGGTTGTAAAACACTGAAGAATTCCAGGGTCATAAGAGAACTGCAACATTCCCAAGTCACACTTAATTTGATGCATAACCCATTGCTCAAGCATAGAACTGCTCTTCGAATTAACTTGGTCAAAGACTTTGACATTACGTTCAGTCCAGACCGCCATGATAAAACTCTTCAACACAGCAGTAGATAGTTTCTTCAACACCTGATTGCACCCTGTGCTAGCATAGATATGGTTCCACTCATCCAGATTATGATTAGCAACATTACTATTCCATAACTTGTTCTTCACAGCAGTCCAAATCACTTTGATAACCGGGCTTTCAATGAACAGGTGCTCAACAGTTTCAGGGTGATCAATACAGTAAGTACAGTCGATGTTAACATTCATACCCATGGCTACGAGTTTGGCTCTTGTGAGGATGGCACGATGCAGAACTTTCCACAGCAACAAATTCTCACGCATGCTACAATCCTTGTTCCAAGTACGTTTCCACCACTTCCACTCTGGCAGAATATTATTCTTCATCAAGAACTCATAAGCTACCCCAATTTTGAATTTACCTTTTTTCTCTCCCCAAACAAGTTCAACAGAAGACATGTTGAGAGGAACAAAGTGTCTGATCATGCTCCAGAAATTCTGAATTCTCGAATTAGAGGAGAATAATCTAAACCTTAAGTTATCTTGAAGCACATCCTTGACCTTAGCCATGGGGTGAATACCAGATTGCATCAATTCACTGTGAGTTAATTGCCTCCTAAGAATCAGGCAAGCCATGGATCATCCCAGAATTTAGTGTTATAATCAGGGTTAGTGTTCATACATATGATTGGAAGAAAAGTCTCCTTGAGTTTAAAGATACACTGCCAGGTCCAGCTGAGATTCTGTGGCTTATTCATGTTCCAAAGACTCCTTCCCTTGATGACATTTCTACGGGACCAGGTAGCCTAGAGACTGGTGGGACAGTTGAAGAAAGTGCCAATATGTTTTGCAAAAGCAGCTTGATTCCATTGAGCAATATTGAATAATCCAAGCCCACCTTTATTCATGGGACATACAACTCTGGTGAATTTTATCGGAGCAAGATATCTCCCTGAAGTTTTTCCCAACCAAAGAAACTTCATAAATGCACTGCGAATCATTTTAACAAGTTTAAAAGGAAGTAAAAAGGACCTTTCCCAGTACACCTGCATTGCAAAGAGCACTGATTTGATTAAAGTGAGCCTTCCAGCTTGACTAAGCTTCCTAGCAGTCCAGCAATCTAATCTTGCAGTAATCCTCTGAAACAAAGGAAGGCATTGCAAGGTTGTGATCTTAGAAGATGCAAGGGGAAGCCCTAAGTAGGATATAGTGTTGTTGTTTGGGGAGAGACCAGAAATATGAGAAATTTCAGCCATATGCTGTAAACTTACTCCAACAATTTTAATATCAGATTTGAGAATGTTAACCTTTAAACCAGTCATGACAAAAACTGTTCTAGGGTTTGCATAATATTCTTAACAGTGTTAATGTCAGGGGAACAAAATATGACTAAATCATCAGCGAACATGAGAGTGGGTATTTGGGGATCTTTACAAGCATGATGAAGTTTAAAGCCACCTTGACTTATAAGCTTGTTAATCAAACGAGTAAGAAGTTCCATAACCATAATGAAAACATAAGCAGAGATTGGGTCCCCTTGCCGTATACCTTGCTTACCACCAAAAAAACCAGCATTATTACCGTTAATAATGACAGAATAAGTCGGAGTAGAGATACATTCGTAAATCCACGTGATAAAGTGCGGCGGGAAGTTCATGTATCCCATAATTCTCACTATACTATCCCACTGTATCATAACGAAAGCCTTCATGATGTCAAGTTTCAGCATAGCTTTAGGAGGAGATTGCTTTCTATTGTACCCCTTAAGAAGTTCATGAGAAAGCAAGATGTGGTCTTGGATATTTCTTCCAGGTAAGTAGGCAGCTTGGTTATCGGAAATGATGGAAGGAAGCACTTCCCTGAGTCTAGATGCAATGATTTTGGAGATGCATTTATATATGGTGTTGCAACATGAAATACGGCGAAAGTCTTTTACATTATGAGCATTGTTAATCTTCGGTATCAAAGCAATATTAGTATAATTATAGGATCTGTATATTTTGGCTTTAATAAAGAACAGCTTGATAGCATTACACACATCAGTTTTAGCAAACGTCCAGCAAAAAGTGTAGAATTTAGCATTTAAGCCATCGGGACCACCGCACGAGTTGACGTTGAGAGAGAACATAGCTTTTTCAATTTCATCTTGAGTAACCTCTTTGCATAAGGCGTCATGATCTACAGCAGATAATTTTGGAAGAATATCATGAGGAATGTCATCAATAAAGGGGGTGAAGTTGGCATCATTGCCATAAAGGGAAGAGAAATATTGGACAAAGGCAGCTTTCACTTCATCATTAGTTGTTTTAAGGACACCATTAGTATCATGGATAGTCGCTATGTTCTCACGTCGCTGCTTATTCTTGAGACTTGCATGGAAGTAAGAACTGTTCCTATTTCCTTCATCTCTCCATTTTATTCTGGACTTTTGGCGAATCATATCACTTTCTTTAGCCAGAGCTTCGTAGTACTTCTGGGACAGCATACTCTCAGTAGTGGCAAGGCCATCATCAGCAGTGTTACGCATCATAGCAGTTTGTGCCTTGACAAGTTCAGCCTCAAGGATCATGCTTAATTTAGCTCCTTTACCAAATCTCTTAAAAGACCACTCCTTCAAGGCTTCTTTCATATCTTTGATTTTCTCCTGCAAAATATATAAGTGATTACCATACTTAGTTTTACTTCAAGAGGCTAATGCAATTGCTTTAAAATCAGGTTCAAGCACCCAGGAATTAAAAAAATTTAAATTTGTTTTTCCTCTCTTGCCAGCTTCTCGCAGATGAATAATTTGAGGGGAGTGGTCAGATAGAAGAGGAGGAGGAAGATTAGAGTAAAGAAATGGCCATTTGTCAAGAGCAGGTTGATTCGAGAAGGTGTGATCAATTCTAGAGAAGGTTCTATTGCCATGCCTCCTTTTATTATTCCAAGAAAATGGCATACCTACCGATTTAATGGGGATGAGGTCAGCTTGTTGAATAGTGTCACCAAGAGGTTGGATTTCATTACGAGATAGTGGATTGCCACCAAATCGATCAGAGAATTTGAGACAGCAGTTGAAATCACCTGAGATCAGCCAAGGGTGGGAGGACTGTCTCAGAGCAGGAATAAGAGAATGTAATGAAGAACGAGCAACAACAGTGTTGTAGGCATAGACAAAGCTGACATAGTAGTTTGTATTGTCAGAGGCGATGTGAGCATGGCAGTGTATTAGCTGGGGAGTGGAGAGAATGGTTGTTAATTGGACGAGAAGGGGATTGAAAAGAATCAAGATTCTACCATATGGTGCCTCATTCAGGTTATGGATGAAGCTCCAGTCAGATTTAACATATTTAGCTGCTTTGATAATCAATGCAAGATTTAATTTGGTTTCAAGAATAGCTAGGATTGATAATTGATACTTGCTGATAAGGAGACGACATTGATCAAGTTTGATGACGTGGTGACCTCCACGTATATTCCATGCTCCAATATTCATCATCATTGGAGAGCTCTAGCATTAAGCACTTCATTCTCCTAGTCACTGCTTGAGAAGAGTTCAAGTAGCTAGGAGTTTTATCTGTTTAGGATTTGTGAATACTATTCATTATGGTTGCGTTACAGTTTGACAGATCTGAAGTAAGAGGAGTTGTGGTAAGAGGTGAGTTATGAAGGGAGGGTGGAGATTTGTAGGCTTGAGGAGGCAAGATGCTGGAATAGGGTTTGTTGGGAGATATGTTTTCAGATGGTAGGGCAGAGTTTTTGTTGTTAACTGTATTGGTGTCAGTTGTGCATGGTTGTGCACCAGTGTTCATGTTATCTTGTTTGCATTCGGCACCTTTGTGTGTAACTTTCTTCTTTTTACCCTTTTTGTCCTTCATTCCACTTGTGCTAAGCTCCATACTAAATTTACTATTCACGTTGATGTAACTCTCTTCTTCCACTTTGTTGTTAACAGTTGGAGCTTCAGCTTTGTATTGTTTTTCAAGCATGTGTTAAGAGTTGTCAGTTTTCACAAAATTGGCTTCTTTATGAGAAGTGTAGTTCTGCACTGTTTGGACCTCTGCTTGTTTATTTGTTTGGTTTGCCTTATTATTAATAACAACATCACATTTTCCATCCACTTGATGCTGTCCAGTAAAAGAATTTGCCTCATCCAAATTTTTGTAGTACATTAAATTTGTTGAAAACAGCCAGATTATCTTCATTGCAGTCATTTACATTTGCATCATCTTGCAAATCTCCTAATTCATTTTCCACAATGTCAATACTCGTTTTACTATGTATAAATCCACTTTCTTTACCTACCACTTGTGTCATAATTCCCATGCATGCTTTATCTTTTTCCTGAACAATAATTTCCTCTTCCTCTATATTTCCTTCTTCATCAGATTTTCCAACTACTACTTCATTCACTTCAACAGTTTTCACTACTCCTTTTGTTCCATACTTCTCTTCTTCACAGTAGTTCCAAGTTCTTTACCTTTTACTCGTTGCCACTTTCTGATGACTTGTTGCCTGAGGGGTCTTACTTTTTGACGAAATTGGTTGATCACTTTAGCATCATCACTTTCTTCCCTGCTTTCAGCATTTGTAACTATTTTATTACTTTTTTTCCTTCCTGCTTATCACATCTAACTGTTGTATGTCCAAAGTTCTTATAATCAACACAAACATGCGGCCTCCAGAGATATTGTACTGTAATTTTCTGATGACCACCCTCAACCAATTTGACCACAAATTTATCAACTAACTCTCTATCAGGTCTGACTTCAATCAGGCATTTAGCATAACTCAACCTCTCCTGCCTTTCAGTCATTTCATCCATACATAGCAATTTACCCAAGTGGCTACAAAGCCAATTTATGCCCAGAGGCGACCATGCATAAATAGAAAGATTGTACAAGTGTACCCATACTGGAACAGCAGTGACTGTACCGGTAACATTACTAACTCCAGCATCATACTGTTTAATGATGAATAGCTTATTATTCATAATAATTGGGTCACTCTGTAAGATTTTATCCCTGTCATCAGCATAAGAGAAGTTGAATAAGAATATGGTACCATCAGATTTAACAGTAACTGAGCCTTTTAATCTCCATATATTTTTAAGCCTCTGAACAACAGCAGTGTAAGATAATGGCCTATCCAAAAAGAAACCAACTACTGAATCATTCCATAATACATCACCTGCCGCTAGTACTTCCAGAGGAGGCACTAACACTTTATTCTCATACACAGGTAGCATGTCAATGGGGATGTACTTCCCAGCGTTTTTGGGTTTACGCTTGAAGAGAGAAGTCCATTTCCGTTCACACTGAACAGGAGGAGGAGCGACAGCCTTAGATGATGAAGATGTAGTGAGAGGAGGACGAAGAGGAAGGAGGAGGGGGTCAGGGGGGACATGAGAGGGATGAACTGGCGAGAAAGCAGAGAGGACAGTGGAGGAAGAAGGAACAGAGGCCGTAAGGTTAGAGGATGGAACATGAGAAGGAGGAGAGGAGAGGGGGTTAGGTGTGATGGGTGATGGGACAGAGACGATGGGAGAGAGGGGAAGTACGACTTGGTTGACAAAGGAAGAGCATGGTGGTACGAGTGAGTTGACGGGAGGGAGATGGGGAAGGACAACTGAGCAGAAAGTATGGGAAAGGGGAGGGACGTCCGAAGAAGCGGACATGATAGTCTTGAGACTAAAATGAAAACTTTTTTTTAGGATAGTTAATTATTTTAACTTTGGGGCCAAGGAAACTATGTTTACCCTGGCCTTTGGTTAGACTGGTTTTATAGTGCCCAGACCACTTATGTCTCATTATTGTGGCCGCTGGGTTTCGAACCGGTGCCACTACAACTACGTGTAGCAACTCCACTATGTCTTAACCACTGGACCACTAGAACTCGACTTTATAAACAACTTTTAATATATATATATATATATATATATATATTAATATATAACCTATTTTGATATATAAACTATTTCTAATATATAAACTATTTTAATCTATAACCTATTTTTAAAATATAAACTATTTCTAATGTATAAACTATTTTAATCTATAACCTATTTCTAAAATATAAACTATTTTACCGTATAACTATTCTAGTATATAAACTACTTTTAATATTCAATTGTTTAAGGTTGAAACTATTATGATTTAGATTTACGTGATTTAAATGTGAATATTTTTATATGATTGATTTACTTAATTTTTAGTTATGAATTTGAAAATGAATGTGATATGAAGTGTATAATGAATTCGAAAGTGAATATGATTTCGAAAGCGATATGATTTTGAAGTGAATATGATTTCAAAAGTGATATGATTTTGAATTGAATATGATATTTTGATTCAATAATGAATTGGTTTTGGAAATGTAAAAGAACCAACTGGTGTGAAATAATTATTTGGTTGTTAAAGAGTTCGGGATTCGATATTGTCATACTCTCTGCCAATACTGAAGGACGAAGATGAAGATCATTATTTCTGAAGGACGAAGATGAGATTTGGTATGATATTACTAGTATTATTCCACTGCATTATGTTTTTCCGCTGCATTATTTATTTGTTCCTGCTCTATGTATAACTCTGATATATTGTGAAAGTGTAATTAAATGTTATTTGTAAAACAACTTCATGAACTGTTTATTTGATTATTCTATTTTGTTATTTCGTTGCGAGATTCTGTGTTTTGTTTTCTTTCTTTCCTCTTATTTTCATATTTACCCCATTAACAATCCTCTCTTTTGAATGGTTTAAGTTGACATGTGTGGTTTATTGCCAATTTAAACTGTCTAAAAAGGTGGATCTTTACAGTTGGTATCAGAGCTTTGGTTTAGCAATAACTTTAACTTTATGGGATTTGACTTATTAGAGATATGGTAGTAATACCTTAGAACGAGTTGTTTGAGCGTATTTATATATGAGAGAGCATACTTGTTAGTTTTATAAAATGTTTTTATATTGTGTTAATTTTCTCTGTTTAGTAATTATAAATCATGGTTGGTATATAAGACGCTATGTATCGATTGGGATGTCTAAACACTTAATAGGGCAGACCGACACAATATTGTCTTTGAAATATAGGGTAAAAGAAATAATTTTACCTAGTATTGTATTTTGTATATAAAAGAATAATTTTTTTAAAATGAATATAGTTGTATGTGATATGTTTGTTTGTTTGGAAATGAAATTTTATAAATATTGGTTGCAAAATAAAATTTACAAATAAAGTAAATATGAATTGGAAATTTCAGAACTTAAGTTCTGAGGTTTGAAATTTGTTTTCAAAAGATTTTGGAATATAATATTTGTATTATTTGGATGTATTATCGGGTATGAATATTTTCAATGCGATTTGAGAGAAATGTTTTAAAAGGAAATAAGTTCTGTACTCTGCACTCTTTCATTGGAAAATAATTTTAGTGATGATGGCTACATCATCGGCATTCATTTTCAAGTCTCAAAGTGGGTAGCCCACTTAGTAGTTTTGCTAAACATTTGGTTCGATAAGCAAAATTTGTTTTAAATTTTCTATGCATGATTTGATATACTAAAAGATATGAATATATATATATATATATATATATTATTTTAAAATGATTTAAAATGAACTTATTGTTTAGTTCTTAAGTTTCTATAAATTTGGGACTTCTATTATTTTATTGAAATGAAATCTTAACTAATTGTAATAATTGAAAACTTCTAAAATGTAATAATAAGGAAATTAGAAGACAAATCATTAATGAAAATATAAGAAGTTGGATACTTGTAAGTAGTAAATTGAAAGATAATGAAAATAAAGAAGATGTAAACTATTTAACATTTTGTTAACTAAATTTGAATAAGATAAACTTGTATAACACTCGATTACATTCTATTATATATAACTTACCAGAAATGTTTAAGAAGTTAAAAATACTTATTTGAATATGTTATAGAATGTTATACAAGTAAATCAAAAATAAGTGGTAAGAATGATTAAAAAATGAAATTGTGTTCAAAGAAAAGGTTAATAAATAAATTGAATAGCAAAAGAAATTCTATTGGAGAAAAATGAATATAAACTTAAGTGAGCGGATTATAAATAAAGTTACATTGTCATAAGTTGTGTAAGGAAAATGTAAATTTTTAAAGAATGTTTCAAATTAAACTGTAACTTTTGTGATAATTATAACTTGAATAAAGTGGTACAAATGAAATGAATGTGAATTAAATTTGCAAGGAAACTTGTATAATATTTTAAGATTTATTGATGATCTAAATAATTAAATGGAAATAAACATATGTAAGAAAATAAATGCAAATTAAAAGAAAATGATCATTGTATGAATGAATGAAAATAAATGAAAGTAAATGATGAAAAAGAAACCAATCGAAAAAAACTTAAATGATATGTTAAACTCTTTGTTGTTTGGCTTATGGGATGTTTAGGAAATGATACTTCGATTCGTTTGAGGTTGTGTGAGTAATCTATTAAGAAATTACCAAAAGCTGTTAAGCGTAAGGGTTAATTGGTAGTTATTTATCACCCTTGAACGATGAGAAATTTCTGAAAACTGAACAAACCATTAGTTTTGGTTGCTATGTATGTATGGTTGATTCCTTTGGTGCATATGTTGGTCGGCGTTTTTTTTGTTTGCATATGTTCTGTGTTGATTTGTTTTTGTTACTAATTGAAAACAACTAAATATTTCTCTTGTTCATAATTCTCGCTACTTTGGATTATATAAGTGGAATACAGTGCGACGACCCTACTTTTCAACCCTTGAAAATCGAAATCAACACGTTCACTGTATAACATGTCGAACAATCGAGTGTCGAAAAGACAAATTATTAGAGGGAAAAAAGAAGGCAGAAGAAAGAAGGAACTAAACAAATACAAAATCTTACAGCGGACTGAATAATATATAATATCAATAGTTCTGTACATAAATCAAACTGTAATATATATTACTCAAATCAGAGTACACAAATCGATAATTACCAGCCAGTACAGTTATAACAGTCTGTCCTCACAATTGCCGATAATTTCAAAGAACACTACAGCGGAATAAACAAGTACAAGAATACGTCTCAATCTCCAACTCGTCTTCTGAGCTCCAAAGCAATCCAATCTAAATCTATAATATGCTCGGTTTGACCCGAGAAGTATTATGAAATAATAACACATGAATTAATCTGGTAAACCAATGTGAGAAAACACAGTCAATTTGATTTATTAAGTTATAAAACTTTTCAAAATAAAGGTATCGTAGGACCACGCCGCACATAAACACGGACGGGTTTTTAACTTACGATCACCAAACCATTTCTATAGAAAATCCACGGATATTATAATAATGTCTAAGGGCCAAATAATAATAATGAAATAGTTGTGATGCTCATACTGTGTACATCACAACAATACTATATATAAAAACAAAACTCGATAAGGCTCGTTCGCTAATTGTGTAGGATTTCCTCTGAGGTTCCCTTAGTACTTCGAGAACAGTCCTCCTGTACAAGGATCAGAGTTCTCCTTTCGAAGCATCATACCTGTCTAGTCGGGTATTATAGGAAAAAAATAACTGGTCTTGCTAAGACCGAGTGCATCAATTCGGCATGCCAAAAATAACCGAAGGTATCCGTATTGCTAGAAAAGGAGCCGAGTACGCCCTATGGGTTTGCCAACCCTACTGGGCATACCTCCTATCTCTGGTTTTAGTCATTTATGATGATGAGGCAACGTCCAGCATTCTAGCTTACGCACCGCTCCAAAATTAGATGACGGAATCCCATATGGGTTCCCATACCACAATGGCCTTGGAATCGCATACAAATTCCCACATATCAAATAGATCTTGGAATCTCACACAAATTCCCACGGTCCAACGAGTCACTGAACCAATATGGGTTTCAACATCCCAAAATATAATGCATCTCCTACATTTAACCATATATGGTTTTCGGAGTGGGTCATGGGTTTCAAGTCATCTCTTACGAGTACACTCTCCATTTCCTAGGTGCTCCAAAAACCATTCATCAATTTTCAGAATGCTCAATACTGGTTCTTGTAACGACCCGTAAATTTTTATAAATAATTTGGTTAAATTAATAAGATTTTTTAATTAAATTTAGAAAGAAATAAAAAAAATTATAAATTTATATTGAAGTAAATGTTAAGAATGTACTGTAGCAATGGTTATTAAAACTAATTAATGATAATTGAAGTGAAATCACAATAATAATGAAATAATGTAAATTGTTGGACTTAGGTATAAAATGGAAAATAAGTAAATAAGTGTGAGTGTTGTATAAATAAAAGAATTTTGTAATAATAAATGGTAAATTAATAAAAACAATGTCCTGTAAGTAATTATTATATTGTTTGGAAATAATAAAATTATTAGTGTGCGATTATGAGTTAATGACAGCAAGTAATACTAGTTACATATATATTTAGTTCATTCAATTGAATTGAAAATCAATTGCAAATAAATCTAAATTAATAGCAACTGAATGTAAATTTATGTAATAAGGTTTATGCAAGTTGATAATAACTAATTTAGTGCAATACCTATTAATTGAAACAATTGTAAGGTTATAATTGATTGAAATGAGTGAATTGGGAAATAAATTCAAAAGTCATATTAATTGATGAAATAATACATAATAAATTGAAATTTGATAGAATCAATGCTAATTAAAGTTAATAAATAATGGATTGAATGGAATGCCAATTAACGAAAATATGTTATACTTGACTATGAATTGAATATAAGGAAACAAGTATAGATATTGAACTAATTAACGAATGAGTATAAAATTTATGATAATTGGATAAGAACAGTTTACCGGTCCGCCGGGTTCTCCTGTGTTTTCAAAAAAAAAAAAAAACATTTGTTTGTTAGGAACAACTTATAATTAACGTTAATAGTAACAAGTATTATAAGTTAACCCTTTTATTTAGTCTATAAAAATTTAAAACTGGTAATCAGTGAAATAAATCTAATTAAATGTTATGTTAGTGTAAATTAAGGGAATAATTGGAAATAGTGTTAATTCTTTTCCTATTATGACAATTTGTTGAATTAAAAGAATGGATAACAAGACTTATCAATTTATTGAATTTATTTATAATAATTGGATTAATTGCAGATAACTGAAATTAAATATTTAATTATTACGTTATTTGAAATTAAGATGGAATGTGAGCATATTTAATGTAATAGTTTGAATCCAATGTTAAATCCAACTATTTGACAATAATAAATGGAATATTTATTTATTTATTTAATTAAATGGAATTATTGAAAATTAAAATTTTAATTTCTGAATTTAGTGAAAATGAAATTTAACGCTGAAATTGATCAATGAATCAACATTAAAATGAGATTTAAATTTGTGTTAAATTTTGGTAAATGTCCAAGTAATTTAAAATGAGAGGATTTGTGATTTATTAAATTTGAATTGAAATTTGACGTAATTAATTTATTATTTAATTAACTAAAAATAGTCATTTTGACCACAGACTCGGATTTCGGCGAAAGCAGTTTCATCGGATCCGTAACGGTGAATTCTTGTAGGATTTCAAGTTTCGTAGCGATCGGACTTGTTGTTTGATCGTACGGACTCGAAACGCCTTGAAATCAATGAAATTGAAATCAATTGAAATCAATTTGAAATAAATTCATTTTAGCATAACTTCTTCATACGATGGAATTTGGACGTGAAAGATTTCCATCGCGTTTAAAATATTTTAAAACATCTATTTTGATATTTGGGTTGACTCAATTTCGTTCCGGAGTCGAAACGGGCATTTTGGGCCATTTTATCGTTCAACGTGTAAGTAAACCTTGCCCATCTATTCTTTTTCCAGCATTGCCTATAAATACCCTGTTATAAACCCTAGCCTTTCTATTTCTCATTTATCTATACGTATAATTTAGATGTTCCTCCTTCTCAGTGGCAGACAAAACAAAAATTCCCAATTCTAACTCCAAATCAAATCCAAAGCCAAAATTTCAAACTCTTCAAACCATATCATAAAATATATCGTCGGAAAGCTCTCGAAGGGCACATCTTAATTCTGTGATTCGTTTTTCAATTTGATGCACTGTTTAGCCAGAAATCGAAGAACAATTTTCGGTCGTTCATCGCACGTCGATGAACATCGACTGATCAACGAATCATTTCTGGATATTGTAGAGTGGACTGAGAGGATTGCATTGGCATGGTTTGTTTAACGTTTCTACGGCTAGATGGTCGACAAAAATTCACTTAGGACATCAATTTTCGAGTGGCGGCTGGGTCTTCGTGCCGTTCGTCGTCCCCGTTGCCGCACGGAAGCGAGGTCTCTGGGGTGCGCGCGCGACCGTGGTAGGTGATAGGCAGTGTCGTGCGGTGGCATTTCTGATTGGAAGGGCGGTGGCGCAGTTACGTTCGAAACAGTAGGGTTAGGGTTGCGTGCGTTCCGGATCGTGTGTGTAGATGGGTGACGTGGCGTGCGTGAGTAGTTTTTTTTGCTTATTTCCAATTTAATTTAATTTTAAAATTTCAATCTTCTAACTACAATAACTTTTACGTACGAGGACGAATTCGCACACGGTTTTCTCTACTAGGTTCGTATTGGAATTCCGGACATTTTGGCGCTTGTTTGGACGAATTCTGAGGCTATTGGAATTTTGGGTTTAAATTTAATTTAAATTCAAAAGGTGAGTGTTTTACCCACTCACATCTTCTAAAATTTCTTATCTTTGTTAAATTTAATTTATGTTGTGATTATGAATTTATTTATGATTGTTTTGTATACTTTTAAATCATCATCTTAGTTAAATGCATTTATTTAAATTAAATCGTTATTTAATTTATTATTGAATATAACTGCCAGTTAATTACCTGTCATATATTATATATATTGATATTGATTGATTTTTTAGATGATGCATGCATGATTTTATGATGGATGAATGGATGTTTTATTTATATCATTATAATCTTCAAGTTCTTTATTGATTTGTCATTATTGATTCGGGATTGCAGTTTGAAACGATATACAACCGTATTTTTATTTTAAATTATGGATTAAAAAGATAAATATCTGTATCACTTGACCATAGGATAAAAATTTATATACAAACACCGTTGGTCTATATATATAAATATTTTTGAAAATGATTTCTATGGTTTTGGAAAGAAATATATGGATTTATATAAATAATGATTTTTGATTATTATATAAATATTATTAGATATATAGTTAAATTCTCAAATTTAAGCTATGGGTAATTTTGTTCATTATATACTAAGTTTAATAATAAAGTTTGATTTTATTTAAAATATAATATGATTAAGTATTTATTTAAATTATATTTTAATATACATAGAGTTTATAATGATATTGTTAAATTAAGGTTGAGAAGATGGATTTGAAATCAGCTTAAAAATTATTTTTAAATTAAGAATGTTATTTAATCGAAGCAACCTGGAACTTATTGAATTTGAGATTTTAAAAGGGCATGATTTTATAACTTGATGAGGGTTTAACGTGATTTACAAATATTCCAAATTTGAGCTTTATTTAAATGATATTGAATGTATTAAATAAATATATCTAAACTAAATAATGGAAAATTGAATTAAGATATATATGAGATTACCAGATTTGGTCTGGAAACTCTAGAATATTTAAAGACCTGAAATATATCAAAATTGAAATGTTTTATCGAAATTGAAGTATTTTAATGTATTATGGTATGACGCCCCACCCTATACCCACACTAGCCAAGAACACTACGGTGTAGAGTTGTCAACTAGCACGGAGAATAAGGCTGTTGAGGAGCGACCATCCACGTGATTTCTTATCACACGGTGGCTATAATAATCTTCGGAAACAAACATAGAAATAAGCATAACACAAATGAGTCACAGACATCCATATCACAAAGGCGGAAGAAGATATGAATATATAACTAACACATGAAAGTGTACACCAGAGTAGTGGTAAAAAAGATCCACAATAATACAAAAGAATAGCAACACGTGCTATACAAAAAAATACATCTATGAGTCTATATCTCAAGTGTAAACGACAAAAACTGCTAATCTAAAAGGTCAGCCAAAAGTCAGAGTAGTAAATCCCTGGGGGAGAAGTCAAGCAGAAGCACCTGTAACATCTTGGTCTGACCCGAGTATTATTTATAAGAAAATAATAAACGGATCAGTCTAGCTATAAATATCAGATAACATGATATAAACAATAGATATGGCAAGAACATATAGTATCCATAAAGACATACTATGATAAGCATGTAAATGAAGATCATCAAGAGATCAAACAATATCAAAAGAATCTTCTAAAAGATCCAAATTCACCTAAACATAAAAGTTGGAAAATCATAACAAAGAAAGTCATGAAAATAGGTGAAGCACAAATTCCAGAAGACTACACAAGAAATCCAGAAATTACAATATAGGAGCTTGAAAACTCACCTACACGTGTAACACAAAGCGAGAAGCTATCTCATGGTTGCAAGCCATTAATTTTGACACACGATTGGCCCGAAGACCGTGGGGCACTACCCCACATATGTGATGGCGAAACATCACACAAATGCGATGGAGAAACATCACAAGAGCGGGGTCTAGTCTCCCTCGCAGACAAAGAGACATCGCACAGTTGCTAGTCTAAAACACAAAAATGATCGTCATGATCATCAAGAAGTGTCAATTACACTAAGTTAGTAAATATAAAAGTTTAGCTTCATGTCCCATAACCACTTGCTTAACTCAAATATTTACTAACAAACTGTAGATCTCCACTAGAAAATTGTCACAAGAGATTCAATCGAACAAGTCCAAGAATTAACAGACGAAGTAAACGCAAGCGTTTCATACCACTTGTTTTACTAAGTCGTTTAATTAGATTTCTCATACGAGTGAGGTAAAGGTTTGT
The DNA here is from genome assembly GCA_030765085.1 of Allium cepa. NCBI lineage: Eukaryota > Viridiplantae > Streptophyta > Magnoliopsida > Asparagales > Amaryllidaceae > Allium > Allium cepa. The sequence continues at coordinate 289,873,699 of CM060941.1, read as the reverse complement.
ATATACTAATAGATTGGCAAACGGGTTAAAAAAAGAGCTTTGTTATTAAAAATAGAGTTGAAATCCTTTTATTGAAAGAGTTTTGATATTTACTACTAGTTTTGAAACCTTTATATTTTAAAGTGACCAATCACAGAAGCGATTGTAAAAACAATCAATCACAAAGATCACATTCGGAGATGTGATAAAAATCCAAGGAAATCAGCGCAGCAAGTTCTGTTGAATGTTTTTCATATAAGATCCCCTACGGAGGGGGGGTCCGGGGGGGTGGCAACCCCCCAAGGTGGGGGTGCGGGGGCAACGCCACCGCTATGGGGTTCGACCTGCCCGGTCAGGTCGCGGGGGTCTAGGGGGCAGCGCCCCCGGCGGTGTGCGGGGCAGCGCCCCGTTCAAAACGGTACGACCTAGTGAAGACAAAATGAGGCCTAACGACCTAAGGGGGATAGGGTCGAGCGACCTAAATGAGCAACCCTGTGGTCATGGGACCTAACTGAAATGGCCAAGCGACCTAATGGTTGCGACCTAAGGGTCTTCGCGAGTTAGCAGAGGCGAGCGACCTAACAGAGGCGAGCGACTTAAGGGACTCGCGACCTAACAAGGTAATAAGGTCGAGCGACCTACGACCTAACGAGGTAAAGGCCTAACGACCTAGTGAAACACGCGACCTAAAAAATGGAAGACAAGGTCGAGCGACCTATCGAAGTAAAGGGGCGAGCGACCTACTGGAGAATAAGGTCTACCGACCTAATGGTATATAGGTCATGCGACCTAACGGGATATAAGGACTTACGACCTATCGGTTTATAAGGTCATGCGACCTAACAGTGATGCGACCTAAGGGTCCTACGACCTAAAGGAGCGCGAGCTAAGGGGGTTAAAATAAAACAGGTCGAGCGACCTAATAATATAAAGGCCAAACGACCTAGTGGTGTAACGACTTAAGGGTTCAACGACCTAACCACTAAATGCCGAGCGACTTAACGAAATAAGCATGGCCGAGCGACCTACGACCTAAAGCTCCACGACCTACGACCTACGACCTAGTGCCGAACGACCTAATTCCGAGACGAACGACCTAAGGCATACGAACGAGTTTAAGGCCAGAAACGAGCTATTCTCTGGGTGACTTTTCAACAGCGAATGACCTAGCATAGGCAGAACGACCTAAGTGTAGAATTTCACCAAAAATGCTAAAAATTGGAGTTTTTCGCCAATCCAATCCAAACCAAATGCAAATGTACATGCTAAAGTGATGGGGAATCATTCCCAACGGTCCAATATAGTTATAGGCTAGAATTGTGAGATAAAAATCACACATTTGCACTAAAATTTATGAAGATGAAGCTTGAAAGCAAGGAGAAGCAATCCAAAGCTTGAATCCAATATCTTCTACTTGAATTTGGAGTTGAATGTTGGAGTTGCAATTGAATTTGAGCTTGGAGTTTTAATTTCCCATTCTCTTCACCATTAATGCCAAAGCTTGATTAGTTAGGAAATTTATGAAGAGTGAGGAGAAGAGGGTTGGAACTTGGGCTTAATAGGCTAAACTAACCCAAAGTCCAAAGCGGGAAAAGTTAGTGAAATTTCACTAACTCCAAACCTATCGATGTTTATACTTAAAAAAGTTGTAAACGGCATTTCGAACTCAATGGAAGTGGTCTCGAGTCCTAATTTGACCGTTTGCAAAAAGTAGCTTTTCGGACCAAAATCGGATTAACGATTTAATATTTAAATAAAAACTCGATAAATATGCGGGTTGTTACATATGGTTTCAAAGTGTTGGGTTTAGGAGTTGTTATAACTTTGAAAGTTTTATGGTTAGGGAATGAATTAGTTGAAATTGAATTTATTTAAAGAATTTCCTTTGAATATATTGATTTAAAACCTAGTGGAATTGAAGATTAAGAATATGATTTCATAATGTGGTTTGGGTTTAAGATGATTTAAAAGAATATTTCAAGTTTATATAGATAAAAGGAAGATCTAGTGATCGGAAATTGGGTTTTATTTAAACGATATATTATTGAATCGTTTTTGAAATGGAAATGATATATTATTGAATTGGGGCTTGAAGTATATGTTATTTCGAAATAAAGGATATGGTTCGAAATAGCAATGATATTTTGGTTTTTAAAGTATATACTATTTTGAAATGACCACGGTGTTATAATAACGATTGGTTGGCAAAGAGACCGGGATCAGATATGGGCATACTCTCTCTCGATACCGTAAACCACTTTGACAACCGTATATGCGGAGGAGATTCCAGAATGAAGAAGGATGGTGGCGACGTTCCTTTGAGGTATATATGTGGACCCAACTCCAGTGAGTTGGCATAAGGTGGCTAAAACAGAAGCGATCTCGGGCCAATGAGGTCATTCCTCTGATCGGACACATCCCTTCGATATTATACACTGACTTTTGGATTTATTCGGTGGCCACTTTTGATTTTTTTGATTTGGAGGTGTGGCTCGAGGTGGGCGGTAGTAGCTGCTAAGCGTTACCACCAGCCCATGTGCGTAATTGGTATATCTACCCTGACATTGCCTTGTGTGTCGTGTCACCTACCCTAGCGCGCCTTGTACGAGTTTGTTTTTCTCCCGTAGCCCGTGGAGTATTTAGGGTAGTCTTCCGATCTGGAGATGCGCTGATACTGGATGGACTACTGGGACTATTACGTGTTAAGGGCTATATGGGAAACCCCTTAATGCTATGAAACAGGTAAGTTTATTTTACTATTATACACTATTATAATAGAAAAATATTACTACATAGTAAATAGTTTAATGGATCCTTAGGAGATGTGAATCCTGAGCATCTCTTGAGTTACTACACTCACGTTAGACACTAGATAGGAGATGTCAAATCCCGTAAACATCTCTGATGCCGTTCCACTCATATATTTATTTCTGTTGACTTAACTTACATAATATCTTTTAGTTCTGACTCGAGTGTTTTGTCTTTTCAATTCGCTCGGGTCAGTCTGAGCATTTCAGGATTTGAAGACTTTATTTCTGGAGGACGAAAACGGAGATTGTATTGCTACTATTTATTATATTATTCCGCTGCATTAATACTGTTCCACTGCATCACATTGTTCCGCTGCATTGTTGTTGATTTTTCTCTGGTATGTGTAACTCTGATATGTATTGTATAAGTATAATCAAATGTTTTTTTTGTAAAACAGCTTCATGAACTGTATATTTGATTATTATATTTTATCGTTCCGCTGCAAGATTCTGTTTTTTTCTTTTCTTTCTCTGCTTTTTCTTATTTAACCCATAACAATCCGTCCTTATGTATGGTTTAAGTCTGACGTGTGTGGTTTATCGTCGATTTAAAGTATACAAAAAGGCGGGACGTTACATCTGGTATTATAGCTTTGGTTTAGCGATAGACCTTAGCTTTATGGGGTCTGACTTTTTATTAATAGCGTAGTAATACCCTATGATGAGTCGCTAAGTGTATACATATGAGAGAACGTATTTGTTAGCATTATAAAAATGCATTAATATTGTGTTAAAATATTACGTTTTGTATTTATAAATTCTGGTTGGTGCATGGGATGCTATGACATCAATAGGGATTTCTAAACACTAAATAGGACGGTCTGACATAATATTTGTTTTTAATATAGGTGAATTAAATAATTTGCCTATTATATTTTCTATAAATAAAATAAATTTTTATAAATAAGATATATATTTGGTTGCAATATATTGGTTGTTAGGTAATGAAATATATAAATAATAGTTGAAATGAGATTGAAAATAAAAATAAATGGAAATTGGGAATTTAGAACTTAAATTTTGGGGTTTTGAAACTTTTTTTTTTCGAATGATTTTGGGATATAATACTAATATTGTTAGAAGTATTTTCTAATATAAATATTTCAATATAATTTGAAAGAATTGTTTTAAAGAAACTTTGAAAAGAAATAAGTTTTGTACTCCCCTCTCTGTCACTGGAAAATAATTTTGGTGATGAGTGCACACGTCATCGACATTCATTTTCGAGTTTCGAAGTGGGAAGGCCAACGTAGTAGTTTTACTACGAATTTATTTATTTATTTTTTTTGAAAAAGGATCAAACACTTTATTGATAATGACAAAACATTACAAAGCATAGTATATACATAATGAACAGATGGTAAATTTAAGCGACCCGTATACTCATCAACAAAGCCCTAAATACGTTGCGAAAATCTAGCAACTCATGGCGGCTCATTCTCTCTCCCTGGCAATCTTTCTTCTCTGTCAACGATAGTGATAATGCTATCAGTGCGTCTAGACAATCTGTAGCTCTCGGTTTCACCATTTTCTCTATCAATCATGTATCTTGAGGATGATGCTGTATTTGGGAAATTAGGGTTTTTGGTCAAGGTAAGGTAAACTTGAAGAGGTAAAATCTCCCATTTCTGAATGATATTATCAGCATTAATTATGCTATGACTGAAAAACTTGGATCTGTTAATAATAATATCTCGAATATTGGATTTAATGGTATTACAGACCGTAATTTTGTCTATCTGTTCATTGTTGAAAATGATAGAATTCCTGCTTTTCCAAATGTACCAAACAGAGGAGCTAAGCGCAACTATTATGATATCTTTCTTTATGCTTTTACCTGCAAATTTCTGAGATATATATGCAATGGCATCTGTAATTGAGATATGAACATTTCTATGCGTTATAGGGTCCCCCATCATGGATCTGATCCAATACCATACATGTTTAGAAAAGGAACAGTTGAAAAATAGATGGTTACATGTTTCTACTTCCCTTTTGCACAAAACACACATGTTATCTTCAGTCACTCCTTGTAAGTGTAGTTTATCCTTTGTGGGTAGGAAACTGAATATAGCTCTGTATAAGCATACATTCATTTTTGGGAGTGGGATGGTATTCCATATGATTTTGTAATAATTGATGTTTTGAAGTTTGACTCTTAACTCCTTCCATGTATCGTGAAAAGAAAAAAGGCCATTTTTACTGTTTCTACAAAACCAATAGTCTTCTGTTTTATCACGATATATAGGAACTTGCCTTATTTCCTCACTTATGTTACCAAGATATGAGATATTTTCAGGCCTCCAACTATTACCAGATATGATTTGATTTACCTTATGATTATAACCTCTTGAGTATGATAAGGTTTCATGCCCCGGTTTCTCCAATAAGGTTGAACCATTAATCCAAGGTATAAACCATAAACTAGTAGATTTCCCGTCCACAATTCTTCTGTCAATTGATTTTTGAGCATCTTTTCTGTGATATAACATTTTTTCCAAGTGCATGAGGAATTATTACTAAAGTTAGCTTCCCATAAAGTCTCATTATTTGCATATTTCACATTAAGCCATTTAGCACTGTGAGATGAGTTGTTAAGAGTTTCCCATATTCTTTTGATGCAAAAGGTTTTATTTATATCTGACAGTTTTTTCAATCCCATCCCACCTTCAGCTTTAACACTTGTGACTGTTTCCCATGGTACTTTACTCTTTTTTCCTTTCCAGATAAATTGTTTGCATAACTGGTTGATTTTATGGATAGTTAAGCTAGGTAGCATGAAACATTGCATCCAAAAACTGACCATTGGATAAACAACAGCTTTAATTAGTTCAATTCTACCTGGAATTGTGAGAAATTTGCGCTCCCAACCATGCATCTTATTTAACACTCTGTCTATAAGTTGTTTACAATTTGAATGTTTGATGTATGTGACAGATAAGGGTAATCCAAGATACCTGATAGGTAGTTCTCCTTCTTGAATATCCAGAATGTTAAGCACTTGATCCTTATTATTGCAAAACTTGTTGAAAAAAACTTGGGTTTTGAGATTATTCATTTCCAAGCCAGTCACTTTCTTTAGTTATTTGAAGCAGTTTTTAACAGATTTGGCTCCCACTACTGTTGCATTTATGAAAATTAACAGATTATCTGCATAAATGAGATGTGTTATGTTTGACTTGTTCTTGATAACTGATTCTACTTTTCCTTTAGTAGCTTTTGCATCCATCAACAAAGTGAAATATTCCATACATAAATAAACAGGTACGGGGATAAGGGGTCTCCTTGTCTTAATCCATTACTCCTAGTAAAATATCCTTTATGATATCCTTCAATAGAAAAAGAATAACTAGGAGTAGTTATCATTTCATGAACTATTTTTATCCATTTATCTGGAAAATCCATGCTTCTCATCATGTGCAGGATGAATTGTCTGTTTACTGAGTCATATGCCTTTTTGAGATCTACCTTTATGCACATTTTGTTACTGCCATGCTTGTTAAAATTTCTGATGTGCTCATGTGCAATAATTATCCCATCTTTGATTTGCCTGTTTGGTAAGTATGCTGTTTGATTATCAGAAATTAATTCTCCAAGAACAAACTTCATTCTGTCACATAACATTTTAGATAGGATTTTGTACAGCATGGAACAACATGCTATAGGTCTGAAATCTGAAACAGATTCTGGGGTTTTGACTTTTGGGATTAAGGAGATAATGGTGTGGTTGATTTCTCTCACTATTCTGCCATTATCAAAAGAAGTCTGCATTGCTTCTAAAAGAGGTTTTTTGAATTCATTCCAATGTTTTTTGTAGAATTTTGCATTAAAACCATCATATCCAGGGGCAATATCATTATGTACACTGAAAATGGCTCTTTTTAATTCTTTTTCCTCAAATGAAGCATTAAGGAAAACTTTTCCCCATTCATTTATTTTCCTTTTTGGAGTGATATTGGGGAACTGATCAATCATGTTTCCTTTATTATATATGTTGGAAAAATATTTGACAGCCTCTTCCTTTATCTCTTTTGGTGTTTTGACTACTTCTCCATTTCCTTTTATAATGTTGTGACAATTGTTAACAAATCTCCTGGTTGTTTGTTTTGCAAAGAAAATTTTTGAACAACTATCATCCCATTTGATCCATTGGCATTTTGTTTTTTTTTTATTGTCCATTGCTAACAGCTCCAAATTTCTTTCCAGATCTACTTGTGCATCATGCAGATTTTGTGCATTTAAGGAGTTATGATTATTTTCTAATATCTGCAAAGCAATATTGACCTTTTGCTTGCTTTTTGTAATTTGTGTTTGTAAATCATTTTTTCCTTTGCACCATCTTTTGATTTCCTTTTTGATATTTTTCTGCATTTGAATAAGGTTGAATAACTGATTTTCTTCAGGGAAAACAAAACATTTTTCAACTGCTTCTTTGTACCCCTCACACATGACCCAGTGATTCATGAATTTAAAAGGTTTTGGACCTTCTAATGTTTGTGTGCAATTAAAATGAAACATAATAGGTACATGATCACTGGTAGATAGGTCTAAATATTTTGCATGGGAATTTTTGAACATGTTCATCCATTCAATGTTGCATAAAAGTCTATCAATCTTTGTAGCAATATTTTTGTTAGGCACTGATCTCCATGAATACTTAACCCCTGAAATACTAAGCTCTTTAACTCCTGCAGAGTTGATAAAATTGTTAAGCTCCTGAATGTTTCTGGTTGTCAACTTATTTCCTCCCATTTTTTCCTTCAAAAATATAACACAATTAAAATCCCCTATGATGCACCAAGGGGTAATAAAAGTGTTTGCTTCTTTTTCCAGTTGTTTCCATAGAGTTTTTCTTTCAGATTCAAGGTTTAATGCATAGATGACAGTAACAATGCATTGAGCCCATGCAGTATTATTTAGCATGCATGTAATATGTTTTTTTCTCATAGAAATTACATAACTGCTCCAAATATCTGAGTTGATCATAATGAGAATTCTGCATTTGTGATGATAGTCAATGTTATTTATGCATGTCCATTTTTTCCCCATGATTCCATATACAGCTGGATTTTATTTCTTCTCAATTTATTTTCAACTAAGCAAAACATAGAAGGTTTTTGCGAGAAAACAATGTTTTTTACCTCTAAGACATGTGCTGCCTTGTTAAGACCTCGCACATTCCAACACAAGATTGACATTATTTGGATGAATTTGCTTGACTCCTGGTCCTTATTGTGGGAGTCACACTGTCATGAATCACTTTATTCTTTTTCTTTTCTTGAAAATTATTCCTTTTCATTTCTGTAATCACTTTTTCAAACTCAGGGTTGATGGATGTGAGGTTTTTTGGTGAATTGTTGAGGGGATTGGTGGTTGAAGGGTATGTGGGATTGATACATGATTGAGATAAAGAAGATGCTTCCACATTAGAGTCTTTCATGTCTTTCTACACCTGAAAAGGATTAAGCACTACAGCTGTTAGATCTGAAATTTGAGGGTGTGAATTATTTAAAACGTGTTCATTATGGTTTGATAACTCCCTGTTGCATAAATTCTCTGATGATGATAGATTGACTGAGACTTTTGTCGATGACGTCAGTGCAGTTGGATCCAGAGTCTTAGTACTTGTAGGTGTTCCTTCTGCAATGTTTTGTATTTGAGATATATCAGAAAGACAAGCATAGGGTCCCTTTGCAATTGTGGCAGCCATGCTGATTTGTGGAGGTGAATCAGATACAGCACATTCTTCTGTTTCAGTTAATAGCGAGGCTGCAATTGCAATTGCAGGATTCTTTGATGATGTCTGAGATGTATCAACATTCAAAGCAGCTGTATCTGATGGAGAAACATCATTATTCTTATTATATGTATAATCTTGGACATTGGACTCTTCTATTGTAATAACTTCTGCATTGTGATGTACTATTCCTTCTGAATTGATGTAAAGAGTTTGCTGTTTTGTATTTTCCTCTGAAACAATGTCCATATGATTAGCCTCATTGTTACATGTTGTGGGTTTTGGTATCCATTGTTGTGTAAATGATATAGGGCATTCATTATTCACATGACCGAAGCATACACAGTTACTACAAACTGGAGGTATAAATTCATATTCAACATTTTGCATTACACAATCTCCTTTAGGAAGTTTGATTTGTACTTCCTTTTCAAATTTGAAAGATGCATCAACTTCAATGAGCATTCTGGCAAATGCTATTCTACTTCTATTTTTGGTATGCTCATCCATTGCAATAGGTCGACCAATAGTGCTAGCAATTTTACACAATGAAATATGATTCCAATATGCAAAATTTAAATTTGGAAATCTCACCCAAATAGGAATGGATAGCAATAGATCTTTTTCATATTTGATGGAACTGTTCCATTTTTTCATGATTATGAACTTTCCATCCATCATCCATGGTCCTCCTTCTAGTATTTTGTTACAATCTTCTGTTAATTCAAATTTAACTAAGATAGAAAGCATTATCTCTAGCAAAGACTTCAAATTTACCTTTTGGAACCCACATTCTTCTTATATATGCTTTGAAAAACATATAGTACGGTCTTTTGCCCACCAAATATATAAGAATAGAATTAGACCATATTTTCTCTGCTGAGATCAGCTCCTCCTCTCCAATTATGGCTGTTTTATTATCATTAACAATTGTTGGATCAAAGTATTGAATTAGATCACCTTGCTTTTTTCCTTTGACCAGATCACACCAGTTTTTAGGTGTAGACTTTGCAAACACATCTGATCCGGTCACTGACCCATTCACCTTCATCCGATCCCCCTTCTGTACACGAGGTATATGTAGATCTGGCTTTCCCTTAGCATGCTCAGCCGCTGATCGAAACCCTTTCTGCCTATTAGCACCTGAAACCATCTGCCTCTTTCTCCGATCCATCACTCTAGTTCAGCCATTTTCCTCCGCGCCCTCCCCTCCCAGATCCGATTGCATCGCCATTGAATTGTTAGTCGCCATTATTATTATTATTATTAATGACTTGTATATTTTTACTACGAATTTATTTTGATAACTGAATTTAAAATTTTAATTGTTTTAAATATAATTGGATATATAAATACGTTTATCTATTATTTTTGAATGATTTGAGATTTAACCCGGTATTTAGTTCTTAAGTTTCCATTAATTAACAGTTTCAACTATTGTATTGAATTGAAACGTAGGTAATTAATAATTGAAACCTCTAAAGGAAATAAGAGATTTAATGCTAAGTATAAATAGAATTAAAAAGAAAGTTGAAATTGTAATCTATAAAACAAAAGACATAATTATTAAACATTAAATTAAATTAAAAGAAATGAGGTAAAATTTGTATAAGTTTCATTTGCATTCTTTAACATACATATAACTTACCAAAAGATGTAAAAAAAGTTAAAATGTTAATAAGAAAATGTAATAGATATTATACAAGTAATCAACTTGAGGTAATGAAAGTATTTAATGAAATTCTTTTATAAATAGGGATTTGATGTTGTAATTATTGTAAACTTAAGTTGTAATTGAAATGTTACTGTAATAAAGGTAATAGGAAAAAATATTGTAGGTATAAGATTTTAAATTTAAGTAAATAAATTAATATGCAAAGAAATTAAATTAAACATTAATACTATAAATAAATAAAATTTTTGCAGAGCAAGCGGGGTTAAACTGGTCCCCTACCAGATTTATTAATAAGGAAAAAATAAAACGAACAAGAGGAGACAGCACAAGGATGAACTATGAGCACAGAGAAAAAAAGAAAACAAAGAAAGCCAAAAAGCTAACTGATCCAAGGATCAATCAAATTATCATGAAAAGAATGCATACTTTCCCTCATTCCCATCATTATGCTGTGCCTCAAAGCATGCCATAGCACTGAATTGCTCCGACTTCTTCCTTTTGAAACACCTTATGTTTCTTTCCTCCTAAATAATTTTCAGCAACTTTTTCAAACTGTAGAAAAAGGCAAATCTCTCCTCATCCCTCCACCTTAAAGCCTGTTCAATGAATCCCCATTGATGAACAGCAGAGTATGCAGCAGAGACCGAACCATTGCAATTTAAGATTTTTGTCCATAGTTGCATCACATAAGCACATTCAAAAAATAAGTGATTGACACTCTCCTCTTGCGTAAAGCATAATTCACACCTAGAGGGAACAGACATCCCAAAACCATTCATTCTATCCTTAGTTAGCAATGCCTTATTTCTTACTTTCCATAGCATTAGATTATCAGAACTAGGTGAGACAGCAGACCAAGTCACTTTGCTCCATTTGCAGTCAGGCATTGCATTCATTTCTAACATGTCATTGTAAATTCTGCTAACTGCATGGTTTGTACCATTCCAAAGAACAGCGCAATCATCATGCATGTCAAATATGTTCACTGCGTGTTGATGCCAGAAAGCCCTAACCATCTGATTACTTGAATAGGGCATCACAAGTACTCCGTTGTGAACGTAGTCCACAGCCTTCGCATTCATTCCAACACCAGATTGATAAATTTGCTGGGGAGAGAACAGCTGCCCAATTATAACCCCTTTACTTATCCATGGGTCATGCCAAAAACTGCATGTGTAATTGACACCAAGCTTTATTTGAACATAAGGAAGCAGGGATCTTCTCAGCTTCAATATGCTCCTCCAAATCCAACTTGAAGACTGGGAAACATCCATGAACCAGAATTTCCTAGCTCCAACGTTGTATTTGAGGACCCACCGGACCCATAGGGTATTCTTCTTCGTTAATAGAGCATCAAGGTGATTACTATAAGCTGCCTTATTCCACACTTCTATGTTGTACAGACCTAAACCCCCCTTATTCTTAGGTTTCTCAAAAGTTGAAAAAGAGCAGGGAACTGGTTTCCTGGAATGTATGAATCAAAACCATAAAAATCTCATCATAGCCTTTCTTATCATTCTAAAAAGCTTGATAGGAAGAATGTAAGCATGAGCCCAATAGACCACCATGGAGAAACTAATCGACTTCACAAGAACCAACCTGCCAGCTTGGGATAGGAATTTGTTCGCCCAACAGTCCATGACATCGGTTATTTTTTGATAGAGAGGAAGGCAATCGGCATGAGACACTCTAGATGTACATAAGGGAAACCCCAGGTAATTCATGTCATGATTCATTGCTTGCAATCCAGCAGAGGGGGCAAGATAATTCTGTTGCAAGTCAGAAATTCCAGCAAAAAGAATACTGGATTTAGAAATATTAAGGCTTAGGCCTGTCATTTGGTAGAAATTATGAATCGCACCAACAATGCATAGTATGGAAGGAAGATTTGGTTTTTTAAAAATCATGATATCATCAGCGAAAAGGAGGGAGGTGATTTGCAGGTCCTTGCACTTGGAATGGTAGAGGATTTGTTTGCTTTGGTACAAAGGCTTTAGCATGCACGTAAAGGCCTCCATTATTAATAGAAATACATAGGAAGAAAGCGGGTCCCCTTGCCTAATGCCCTGATCAGATGAAAAGAAGCCAATGTTAGCTCCATTGACGATCAGAGAGAAGGTGGGCGAGGATATGCATTCATAAATCCATGCGACAAAGACTTTAGGAAAGCCCATGAGTGCCTTAACTCTAATAATTGATTTCCACTGAATACTATCATATGCTATACGAAGATCAAGCTTCAGCATAGCACCAGGGGATGAATTGACACGTCTATAGCCTTTCAGCAACTCATGGGCAACCATGACATTATCAAGAATGCTCCTTTTAGGCATAAATGCAGCTTGGTTTTCAGATATAATTCTATCCAATACACCGACCAGTCTGGATGCAATGATTTTGGATATACACTTGTAGACAACGTTACAACAGGAGATGGGTCTATAGGAAGTAACAGAATTGGCAGGCAAGCTCTTTGGAATGAGAACCAAGTTCATAGCATTAACTGATTTGAGGAGCTTACATTTATCAAAGAAATTGTTCACTGCTTTGCAGAATTCGCCACCAACTATATTCCAACAAGAAGTGAAGAATACCACATTGAAACCATCAGCCCCCCCACACGAGCTCCTCTTCATTGCAAATAGAGTGTTCTTGATTTCCTCATCAGTCACCCTTTCCACTAATTTTAAGGCTTCTTCATTATTGAGACGTGGTAAATTTATATTTGAGAGATGCTCAAGTTCAGGTTCAAAGTTACTGTGATTGCCAAACAAAGAGGTGTAGTACTTCAGAAATGCAGTATCAACCTTTTCAGGAGAAGTGTGCAAGATTCCTTCTTCATCGTAAATGGATGCGATGTTATTTTTTGATTGCTTTATCTTAAGAGATGCATGATAGAAAGAGGTGTTCCTGTCCCCAACAGCAGCCCACTTGATTCGCAGTTGTTGCCTCCTCATATCGCTTTCAGTCTCCAGAGCCTTATTGAGTTCATTGTAAAGCGCATATTCTTCTTCAGCGTGATCAGAACTACCAGGATTAGCCATCATTCTTTTCTGTGCTTCCTTCAACTGTTCCCCAAGAACAGTTGATTTAAGTGTGCCATTGCCGTACTTGCTCTTTTCCCATGCCCTTAATGCATCCTTCGCTGCCCTAAGTTTTCTGCAAAAAATGTACATGGGATTGCCATAAAAATTATTCATCCAAGCTGACTGTATAATAGATTTAAATTCTGGGTCATTTATCCAAGAATTGAAAATTTTAAATCCTCTTTTCTTTTCCGGGGGCAGCAACCCAGTGGTTATGATGAGGGGAGAATGGTCAGAGAGAACAGGGTGGGGAAGGAAAGCAGTAATATTGGGCCATAAGGAAAGGGCTTTGTAGTTGATAAAAGAGTGATCGATGTTGCAAAAAGTTCTGGTACCTCTTCGTGACCGATTGTTCCACGAGAAAAGAACACCAGTCCTAGGAATTTGAATCAAAGATGAATCAGAAATGGCAGAATTAATAGGCTGAATTTGCCTAAGTGTAAGAGGAAGGCCACCATTCTTGTTAGACAAGCAAAAGCAGCTGTTGAAATCACCCAAGATAACCCAGGGATGCGATTCCTGTCGGAGGGCAGGTAATAGATTGAAGAGAGACTGTCTTGAGGGGGCAGAGTTTGATGCATAAACAAAAGAAATGTAAAAAGATGAGGGGGGGCTAGAGTACTTAGCGTGAAAATGCATTATTTGAGGCGTTGCATGAAGCAGTTCAAGGGAAAGCACAGCAGGATTGTGCAGTACCATGATGCGGCCATAACTGGCCTCAGGCAAATTGTGATTGAGGAGCCACATAGGGTTAATATACCTTGCAGCATTTATAGTTAGAGGAAGATTTAACTTAGTTTCAAGGATAGCAATGATTGATAGGTGATGGGAGGCAATTAAATGTTTGACTTGATCGAGTTTGAGGTGGTTATGGGCTCCCCTTATATTCCAAGCTCCAAAATTGTGCGACATGGATTAAACTTTTGAGTGAAGAGCTGCTTCTGACATGCTCCTCGTGATTGGAGACTCAGTTCTGGGTTTATCAAATTTGTGATTCTTTGGCTTTGTTTTCCACTTGGACTTGACAGTCCTGGAAGAGTTGGTGTCAGTGGATGATTGCTTCGGTGAGGTAGGTGGTGTTATCCATCCTAGAATCGTACGTGAAAAGGTATAAGGTTGAAGTGATGGACAAGATTCTGAAGTAGGAGGGATTGAAGGAAGAGATGAGAGAGCAGTATAATGGTCACTTAAGATAAGGGCAGTTATCTGCTGTTGTAGCTGTGCACAGAAATGGTAACATGTATGATCCAGAGGGGAAGAGGGTAGAGATTGTAATGAGCCATGTGTAGATTGATTGGGATGAGCATTTGAATCCCGATCCAGAGGGGATGCGGGACAAGTTTGAATTGAGACATGGGTATTTTGTGTGGGGTGTGCACTGATTGGTTGATGTGCATTCAATTGCATAGTGCATGTCCTGTTAGGTTGCTGTGCATGCATGTGTAATTTAATTTCAGCAAGGTTACCATTCATCTGCTGTTTTACAGAATGAAGCATTAAATCTTTTGCATGAACTTCTGATTGACATTGCATTACCATACATTCCTCATTTGCACATTGTACATTCTCATTTTTATCATGCATATCATTCATGCATCCACTGTTTGATTTGGCATCATGAACACACAATTCCTCGACCACATCATCATCCACCACAACATCATCCACCACAACAACATCCACCTCATCATCATCCACCACAACATCATCCACCACAACATCATCACCATCAATATTTATATGTTCGTTCTCCTCGTCTAAGTCATCATTCATGTTTTGTAGAACATCATATTTATTAAATGAGAGAATAGAGTGCTGCTGCTTCCCAACCAAAACAACAATGTCACTACTTTCATTTATACTACTATCCTCTTTATTCCCATTTACTTCCTGCTGCTGTTCAGAAGTGGACTGCCCCCCGGCCCAACAACGCCGTCCTTCCCAACATGCTCCGCCATCATGTATGTTTTTTTATCCACCAGTTTTGTTTTTCTACCTGAAACCTTCCTCCAGGTCTGCTTTTTCTTCATTACTTCCTTACGTATTCCCATGTTATTTGTTTTCCCTTCATACTTTTCCCCCACTGTAGCAGTATCAGCATTATTCCTCCCACTATCATCACATTGCAAAAGGCAAATACTAGTTATATGACCAAATTCCTTGCAAACAGTGCAAATATCAGGTCTCGATAGATAGCTTACCCGCACCATTTGTGTAGATCCATCAATCAGTTGTACAGGGAACTCATCCACCAAATCAACATCCGGCGTCACATCCACCAAACATTTAGCATACCCAATCCCCTCCATTCTTTCAGTTGAAGAATCCATACACAATAGCCTTCCAATTCTCGTGACCAGCCAATTAATGCCTACCAATGACCAGGCATAAATTGGGATATTTGTTAGTTTTAGACAAACAGGGACAGATTTGATCGTGCTGCGGCTGTTACCAATAGATGGATCCCAAGCCTTCACAATGAAGATCTTGTTCCTGATAAAAATTGGGTCAGATTCAAGAATTCTCCTTCTGTCTTCAGAGCAAGACAGATGGAAAAGGAACAAGATTCCATCGGATTTCACTACTATGTCTCCTTTTAGTTTCCATGATTTCTTTAAATGATTAATTACAGTTAAGTAGGATAGAGGTTTATCGAGAAAGAAGCCAACCAACCAGTCGCCCCAAACTTCATTGCCTGCTTGTAAGACAACACTCGGAGGGACGAGAGCAGCACCATTATAATGAAGAGGAATATCTACGGGGCAATAATGACCTGCATTTCGTGGCTTTGATTTGAAAAGAGAGGACCACGATGGCGATTCCGAAGGAATAAATGGCTCTAGAGGAGGAGGAACAGGAGGAGGTAAGGTAGGAGGAGAGTTAGGCAGGGGAGCAGTACGGGGAGGAGGTGGGAGGGCAGAAGATGAGGAAGGATGAACAGTTTGATAAGATGGAGGATGGGAAAAGGGATGGGCGGGAGCTGCCATTGAAAAAAGAAAAAAGGACGTTGAAAACTGTTGAAATAAAAATGAAAACTTTGGGGACAGGGAGACTATGTCGCCCTGACCTTTGGTTAAGCCGGTTTTAAAGTGGCCGTGCACTATGTCTCATTATTGTGGCCGCTGGGAATCGATCCGGTGCCACTACAACACAATGTAGCCACATCCACTATGTCGAAACCACTGCACCACTAGAACTTGACAAAACTTTGGGGACAGGGAGACTATGTCGCCCTGACCTTTGGTTAAGCCGGTTTTAAAGTGGCCGTGCACTATGTCTCATTATTGTGGCCGCTGGGAATCGATCCGGTGCCTCTACAACACAATGTAGCCACATCCACTATGTCGAAACCACTGGACCACTAGAACTTGACAAAACTTTGGGGACAGGGAGACTATGTCGCCCTGACCTTTGGTTAAGCCGGTTTTAAAGTGGCCGTGCACTATGTCTCATTATTGTGGCCGCTGGGAATCGATCCGGTGCCACTACAACACAATATAGCCACATCCACTATGTCGAAACCATTGGACCCTTTTAATTGAATAATTGCAAGTACATTAAAAGTATAAATCATTATATGAGAGAAAAGATTGTTTTTTGTTTTAGTTTATGGTTATTTGGGCAAGGACACTTTACAGTTGTTTGGATGAATAAATAATCTATTTAGTTCCATCTAAGACTATTGAGTGAATGGTGCACTTAGTAGTTTATTTTTCATTCTATACAATTTAAAGTTTTGAACCCAAACAACTATTTGTTTTGTTGCTATAGATATATGGGTGGTTGATTTTATTGACTTCATATGATGATCGTATGTTGTGATTTCAAGTGATTGTTGTGTTTGACATTGTTTGTTTGATTAGTGAACGAAACAAAATAAATATTTCATTTTATATAATTATTAACTCTTTTTGGATTATATAAGTGAAATACAAGTTATGGAAGCAATTGCTACTGCTTTTGGTTTCATAATTAAGTGTAAATTGCCCGACTAATAGGTACGTTCTCGGATTATGGTTATAGTGTTATTATATTATTTTTTCAGGGTTGGGATATATATTATTTTGGAAATTATATGTTATGTATTTTTATATTTGATATTATATTTTCTCCCGAGCCTTTCCGTACAAAGGAGACTATGCCAAAAATTTTGACTTAGAAATTTTTTGAAAAATGTTTTCCAAACTTTATTAATTTGAATATAAAAAGATTTAATTGTTTATAAATCTATATATTTTATTTAAATTATCTTATTCTGTATATTTATTATTATGAATATAATGTTTTGAATAATATATATTGATTTATAAGTTCCTCTTTTCCCTTCTTTTCCTTTTCGGGGACAAAAAATTTTGAGTGGGGAAGAGTGTAACGACCCATAAATTTTAATAAATAAATTGGTTAAATTCATAAGATTTTGTACTTAAATTTAGAAATAAATAAAAAAAATTATAAATTTATATTGAAGTAAATGTTAAGAATGAACTGTAGCAATGGTTATTAAAACTAACTAATGATAATTGAAGTGAAATCACAATAATAATGAAATAATGTAAATTGTTGCACTTAGGTATAAAATGGAAAATAAGTAAATAAGTGTGAGTGTTGTATAAATAAAAGAATTTTGTAATAATAAATGGTAATTGAATAAAATCAATGTCCTGTAAGTAATTATAATATTGTTTGGAAATAATAAACTTATTAGTGTGTGATTATGAGTTAATGATACCAAGTAATATGAGTTACATATATATTTAGTTCATTCAATTGAATTGAAAATCAATTGCAAATAAATCTAAATTAATAGCAACTGAATGTAAATTTATGTAATAAGGTTTATGCAAGTTGATAATAACTAATTTAGTGCGATACCTATTAATTGAAACAATTGTAAGGTTATAATTGATTGAAATGAGTGAATTGGGAAATAAATTCAAAAGTCATATTAATTGATGAAATAATACATAATTGATTGAAATTTGATAGAATCGATGCTAATTAAAGTTAATAATTAATGGATTGAATGGAATGCCGATTAATAAAAATATGTTATACTTGACAATGAATTGAATATAAGGAAACAAGTATAGATATTGAACTAATTGACGAATTAGTATAAAATTTATGATAATTGGATAAGAACAGTGTTATGCAATCAATTTTAGCATTTGATTGTTAGCAATAACTTATAATTAACGTTAATGGTAACCAGTATTATAAGTTAACCCTTTTATTTAGTCTATAAAACTTTAAAACTGGTAATCTGTGAAATAAATCTAATTAAATGTTATGTTACTGTAAATTAAGGGAATAATTGGAAATAGTGTTAATTCTTTTCCTATTACGACAATTTGTTGAATTAAAAGAATGGATAACAAGACTTATCAATTTACTGAATTTATTTATAATAATTGGATTAATTGCAGATAATTGAAATTAAATATTTAATTATTACATTATTTGAAATTAAGATGGAATGTGAGAATATTTAATGTAATAGTTTGAATCCAATGTTAAATCCATCTATTTGACAATAATGAATGGAATAATTATTAATTTATTTAACTAAATGGAATTATTGAAAATTAAAATTTTAATTTCCGAATTTAGTGAAAATGAAATTTAACGCTGAAATTGATCAGTGAATCAACACTAAAATGAGATTTAAATTTGTGTTAAATTTTGGTAAATGTCCAAGTAATTTAAAATGAGAGGAATTGTGATTTATTAAATTTGAATTGAAATTTGATGTAATTAATTTATTATTAATTTATTTATTAACTAGAAAATAGCCATTTTGACCACTGACTCGGATTTCGACGAAACCAGTTTCATCGGATGCATAACGGTGAATTGTTGTAGGATTTCATGCTTCGTAGCGATCAGACTTGTCATTTGATCGTACGGACTCGAAACGCCTTGAAATCAATGAAATTGAAATCAATTGAAATCAATTTGAAATAAATGGATTTTATCATAACTTCTTCATACGATGGAATTTGGACTTGAAACCTTTTCCATCGCATTTAAAATATTTTAAAACATCTATTTGGATATTTGGGTTGACTCAAGTTCGTCCCGGAGTCGAAACGGGCTTTTTGGGTCATTTTATCGTTCAACGTGTAAGTAAACCTTACCCGTCTATTCTTTTTCCAGCTTTTCCTATAAATACCCTGTTATAAACCCTAGCCTTTCTATTTCTCATTTGTCTGTACGTACAATTCAGATGTTTCTCCTCCTCAATGGCAGACAAAAAAAAAATTCCCAATTCCAAATCCAAATCAAATCCAAAGCCAAAATTTCAAACTCTTCAAACCATATCATATTATATATCGTCGGAAAGCTCTAGAAGGGCGCATATTAATTCTGTGATTCATTTTTAAATTCGATGCACTGTTTAGCCAGAAATCGAAGAACCATTTTCGGCCGTTCATCGCACGTCGATGAACATCGACTGATCAACGAATCATTTCTGGGTATTGTAGAGTGGACTAAGGGGATTGCATTGGCATAGTTTGTTTAACGTTTCGATGGCTAGATGGTCGACAAAAATTCACTTAGGACATCAATTTCGAGTGGCGGCTGGGTCTTCGTGCTGTTCGTCGTCGCCTTGCCGCACGGAAGCTAGGTCTCTAGGGCGCGCGCGACCGTGGTAGGTGATAGGCAGCGTCGTGCGGTGGCGTTTCTAATGGGAAGGGCAGCGGCACAGTTTTGTTTGAAACTGTAGGGTTAGGGTTGCGTGCGTTCTGGGTCGCGTGTGCAGATGGGTGACATGGCGTGCGTGAGTAGTTTTGTTTGTTTATTTCCAATTTAATTTAATTTTAAAATTTCAAACTTCTAACTACAATAATTTTTACGTACGAGGTCGAATTCACGCGCGGTTTTCTCTGCTTGGTTCGTATTAGAATTCCGAACATTTTGGTGCTGGTTTGGACGAATTCTAAGATTGTTGGGATTTTGAGTTTAATTTGGATTTAAATTCAATTTAAATTCAAAAGGTGAGTGTTTTACCCACTCACAGCTTCTAAAAATTCTTATGTTTCTTAAATTTAATTTATGTTGTGATTATGGTTTTATTTATGACTGTTTTGTATATTTTTAAATCATCATCTCAGTTAATTGCATTTATTTAAATTAAATCGTTATTTAATTTATTATTGAATATAACTGCCAGTTAATTACCTATTATATATTATCAATTATATATTGATATTGATTGATTTTTTAGATGATGATTGTGATGGATGTATGATTTTATGATGGATGAATGGATGTTTTATTTATATCATTATAATCTACAAGTTCTTTATTGATTTGTCATTATTGATTCAGGATTGCGGCTTGAAATGATATACAACCGTATTTTTATTTTAAATTTCAGATTGAAATGATAAATATCCGTATCACTTGACCATAGGATAGAAATTTATATACAGGCACTGTTAGTCTATATATATAATTATTTTTGAAAATGATTTCTATGGTTTTGGAAAGAAATATATGGATTTATATAAATATTAATTTTTGAGTATTATATAAATATTATTTTATATATAGTTAAATTCTTAAATTTAAGCTATGGGTAATTTTGTTCATTATATAATAAGTTTAATAATAAAGTTTGATTTTATTTAAAATATAATATGGTTAAGTATTTATTTAAATTATATTTTAATATATATAGAGTTTATAACGATATTATTAAATTATGGTTGAGAAGATGGATTTGAAATCAGCTTAAAAATTGTTTTTAAATTAAGAATGTTATTTAATTGAAGCAACCTGGAACTTATTGAATTTGAGATTTTAAAAGGGCATGATTTTATAACTTGATGAGGGTTTAACGTGATTTACGAATATTCCAAATTTTAGCTTTGTTTAAATGATATTGAATGTATTAAAGAAATATTTCTAAACTAAATAATAGTAAATTGAATTAAGATACATATGAGATTATCAAATTTGGTCTGGAAACTCTGGAATATTTAAAGACCTGAAATATATCAAAATTGAAATGTTTTATCGAAATTTAAGTATTTTAAAGTATTATGGTTTCAAAGTGTTGGGTTTTGGAGTTGTTATAATTTGTAAGTTTTATGGTTAGGAAATGAATTAGTTGAAATCGAATTTATTTAAAGAATTATCTTTGAATATATTGATTTGAAGCCTAGTGGAATTGAAGATTAAGAATATGATTTCATAACGTGGTTTGGGTTTAAGATGATTTAAAAGAATATTTCAAGTTTATATAGATTAAAGGAAGATATAGTGATCAGAAATTGGGTGTTATTTAAATGATATATTATTGAATCGCTTTTGAAATGGAAATGATACATTATTGAATTGGGATTTGAAGTATATGTTATTTTAAAATAAAGGATATGGTTCGAAATAGAAATGATATTTTGGTTTTTGAAGTATATACTATTTTGAAATGACCGCGGTGTTATAATAACGATTGGTTGGCATAGAGACCAGGAGGGCATACTATTTGTCGATACCAAAAACCACCTTGACAACCGTGTACGCGGAGGAGATTCCAGAATGAAGTAGGATGGTGGCGACGTTCCTTTGAGGTATATACGTGGACCCAACTCCCATGAGTTGGCATAAGGTGGCTAAAACAGGAACGATCTCGGGCCAATGAGGTCATTCCTCTGATCGGACACATCCCTTCGATATTATACTCTGACTTTTGGATTTATTCGGTGGCCATTTTTGATTTTTTGATTGAGGGTGTGGCTCGAGGTGGGCGGTAGTAGCCATTACGCATTACCACCAGCCCGTGTGCGTAATTGGTTTATCTACCCTGGCACTGCCTTGTGTGTCATGTAACCTACCCTAGCGCGCCTTCTACGAGTTTGTTTTTCTTTCGTAGCCCGTGGAGTATTTAGGGTAGTCTCCCGATATGGGGTTGCGCTTATACTAGATGGACTACTGGGACTATTACGTGTTAAGGGCTATATGGGTAACCCCTTAATGCTATGAAAAAGGTAAGTTTATTTTACTATTAGACACTATTATAATTGCAAAATATTACTGCATAGTAAATAGTTTAACAGATCCTTAGGAGATGTGAATCCCAAGCATCTCTTGAGTTGCTGCACTCACGTTAGACACTGGATAGGAAATGTCAATCCCGTAAACATCTCTGATGCTAATCCACTCATATATTTATTTCTGTTGATTTAACTTACATAAGATCTTTTAGTTCTGAATCGAGTGTTTTGTCTTTTCAATTCGCTTGGGTCAGTCTGAGCATTTCAGGATTTGACGATTTTATTTCTAGAGGACGAAGACGAAGATTGTATTACTGCTATTTATTATATTATTCCACTGCATTAATACTGTTCCACTGCATCACATTTTTCCGCTGCATTGTTATTGATTTTTCTCTGGTTTGTGTGACTCGGATATGTATTGTATAAGTATAATCAAATGTTTTTTGTAAAACAGCTTCATGAATTGTATATGTGATTATTATATTTTATTGTCCCGCTGCAAGATTCTGTTTTGTTCTTTTCTTTCTCTGCTTTTTCTTATTTACCCCATAACAATCCGTCCTTCTGTATGGTTTAAGTCTAACGTGTGTGGTTTATCGTCGATTTAAATTGTACAAAAAGGCGGGACGTTACAGGTTCTTTAGGAAATAATTAAACAATACATAAAAGCAGGGACCACCCCTAACCATTTAAGTGAACGAAACTCCTTATCATTTATCCTAGAAGAACAACGAGTTTATAAGTATAGTATAGCACATTAAACAGTAACTGTAACATATAATTCTCGTGTTCCCCTAGATAATTCCAAACTTAAAATCTCTCAGTGTTAAGTAAGAAATCGTTTCCTACCACCAAAATTAAGAAGAATTGCATATTAAGGCCAAGTTTTGATAGTCGATTATTTAACTATCAAATAAACAAACATTCAACCATAATCATATTTCCCACTGAAATCACTAAGCCTCATTTAATTTGATTATAATAAATCAAGTTTCCTTATTAAAACATTCATTTTCTTATTTCATCTGAATAAGTATATTCACAAATCATCCCTTTCAAACACTTGAAAAACATATTATAAAAATAGATATTGAAGTGTCATTCGTTTTCGACCATGGATCGCAGCTCGATGGTTGCGTCGCTATCTTAGAAAAACCAAACTTAACTTAGGCAATCTCTACCACTCGATTTCCGCCATGCAATCAATTATAGATTGCAGTTTGCACAATGGTTTCGTCACTATCCCATCGAAAATTCCCAAACTACAGGCAATCTATGTCCCTTAAATTACGCTATAAAAATATACCATTATTTCCCTAAATCTATTATTTTCTAAATATCTCCAAATCTCTTTATAAACTTCTTTATAACTTCCAAAATTTAATTTAGAGAAATATTCTTCTGTAAATCTCAAACTACTTATAGAACTTCCCTTTTCAAATTTCAAACCGTTTTCAGATTTTATGATGTAACGACCGTATTTTTTGATAATTTGAAAATAGTTAATTTAATAAGATTTTGTGATTTACTATTGGGAGAAATAAAGATTTATCATTTATTAATGAAGTAATAAACTAGAATGAAACGTAACAATGTTAATTTAAGTTAATTGTTAACAAGTTTAATGAAATTCAAATTAATTGAAGTGGCTGAAAGGTTATACTTGGCTATAAATTGAATATAAGAAAACAACTGTAAATATTGAATTATTTAATGAAATAGTATATAATTAATGGCAATTGAATAAAATCAGTGTTATGTAAGTAATTATAATATTTATTTGAAAATAATAAACTTATAAATATGATTAAAAGTAATGGTGATAATTAGTATATGTTACATATTTATTTAGTCAGTAAAATTTAAATTTCAAATCAGTGGCAATTAATCCACTTAATTATTGTAGTTAATGCGAATTAAAATGATAACTGTAGAACATTGATGTAATAAAATATAAACAAATGTTAATTATAGCCATAAAGTAATGATTGATAGAATAATAAGGAATAAATCAAAATAAATGGGTTTGATTGAATTTAAATTATAATTAGTGGATTTATTGCAATTAAATGTAATTAAATCTCACATTCATATGAATAAAATAATAAAGGAAAAATATGCGTGTAATAGGATGTAAATTAAGGTTAATTAAACCCATGAGATGTCAATTGTTTGAATAATAAGATGAAGAATTAGATGAATGGATTTTGGAATTTTTAATTTTAATAATGGTTTATTGAATTGAGATTTAACACTGTAATTAATAAAATAATTAACATATTGAATTGATATGATTTTTTCTTAAATTATGGTAAATGTCCAAGTGCCAAAAATGATAGAAATTGTAAATTATTAAATTTGGACTGGAAAAGTGATTAACTAATAGTAATTTATTTAATTATTGTGAAAATAACCATTTTGGCCACTGTCTTGGATTTCGACGAAACCAGTTTCATCAGATCGGTAATAGTGAATTATTATAGGATTTTAAGTTTCGTAGCAACCAGACTTGTCGTTCGATCGCACAGACTCGAAACGCGTAGAAATCAATTTGAATAAGCTGATTTTAAAGCAACTTCTCCACACGATAGAATTAGGACCTAAACCCTGTTCCATTGAGTTCAAAAATATCGAAAACATTCATTTTGATATATGCGATGACCTGTTTACACTCCGAAAGCAGAATGGGCTTTTCTAGTCACATTTTGTCGTTTCAAATCTATTCGGATGTTCATTCTTTCTTATCGGGCCCCGGTTATAAAATAGTCTTTCTCTCAAAACCTAACAGCCATCATCATAATTAGTATGTATAATTTCTTGTGTCTACTCCTTCTTAATGGCAGAACTAATTCCAATTACAAAATCCTAATTCCCAAATTTCAAAATCAATTTCAAAATTTAATTCCATAATCAAACTCCTCCAAACCCTAGCAAATTATATATCATTTCGAAGCTCTCAACGAGTGTAATCTTCTATAATGATTTGTTTTTCGATTCGAATCACCATTTGGCCAAAAATGGGTCATTTGTTTCTGGCCGTTCATAGGTGGATTTTTAAATGGACGGCGGACGAGGGGAACCACCAGAAGGTGGCGCGCTTGGCCAGGAGGCATTACCGTGGGTCAGGTGTACTTCGACGTTGTCAGATCCGAGTGTAGGGCTGTGAGTTGGCTAGTGTTCATGAGCGTTGGTGGCGGTCGTGACTTGAGTTAGTTGCGTACATGAGAATTTGGGTCCGAACGTGATGTTGCGCGTGAGATGAGGTGGCCAGGTGAGTTTTGTCTCTTGTTTTTATTATTTTATTCAAATCAAATTTTGAAATGTTCTAACTTACATTACTTTTACATATGAGCTCAGATTCATGCACGGTTGTTCCATTGCGATAGTATCGAAATTCCGAACATTACGAAACTGGTTCAGACGAATTCTGAGATTGTTAGATTTTGGGCCCTATTTTTGATTTCAAATCGATTTAAAATTGAAGGTGAGTGTTTTAACCCACTCACAATTACTAAACTAACTTATGTTAGTTAAATTAAATTTGTGATGTGATTAAAAATTAATTCATTGATGTTCGATATGTTTGAATTGCCATTCTAGTTAAATTTTACTTTTGCTGCATTTAATCATTGCTAATTTAATACTAAATTTAAATTGTCAATTTAATACTTGTTATTGATTATCAGTTATTTATTGATGTTTATTGTTTGATTTGGATGATGATTTTGTGGACGTTTGATTGTTGATGTTGGATGACTGGATATTGTATTTTTGTATGTTATAACACTACAAGTTCCTTATGGGTTGAAATGATACATACCCGAACGATTTATAGATTAGGGATTTTATGGATTTTTAATTAATTCGGGATTGCGGTTTGAAATGATATATAACAGTAATATTTTAAATTGTGGATTGAAATGATAAATATCTGTATCGCTTGACCCTAGGGTCGGAAATTATATATGAACACCGAATTTGTTAAATTAAATGACTTTTGAATATTTAAATTTTGAATTCGGTTAACTGATATTTTGAAATAGAAATTGGTTCATATAAACTGAATTATTTCGAAAGTCCAAGTGCAAATGTGAAATTGATTTAATGAACAGTTCAAAGGATTTAAATTCGAATTTCAAAGTTGAGGTGTCAAATATAAATGAGTATATCGAAATTGAGTTATTGAAATGTTTGGATATAACTTGAAAATCTATTTTGAACTAATTTAAATTGTTTTAATTAATATAAACTATTTTAATCAATTTAAACTATTATAATTTATTTTAATCCACTATAACCTATTTAAACCAATTTAATATATTTTACCTATTTTAAACTAATTAAATTTATTTAATTTATTTAATATAATTTAAATCTATTTAATCTATTTTAAATTTATTTAATCTATTCTAAATCTATTTAATACAATTTGATCTATTGTGATATGCCGAAATTTTTGGCAATATCAATTTAATAATCTTTATTTAAAATTTAATTGGTTTGATAATATTGATTAAATAAATATGAATTGGTTTAATAATCTAATTAAATAAATATTTAATTAGCAATTTTATCTTTTAAAAACTAAATAAATGTTTCTATTAATAATGTGTATATATATATTTGTATATATTATAGATTATCTTTGATTTGGAATTTAATAAATAAATAAAGTCTTGTTTTCAAATTCTAATAATATATTTAATAATTTGAAAATTATGATTTAAATTAATATTAAGATTTTCAAAGTTATTTAATTAATAACTTCATGGTTTGTAAATACTAAAGATAAATGTTAATTGCTTAAGATTATTTCTTAGCTTAGTTTTAAATTTTAATAAAAAGTTTGTTTCATTTCTTTTAAATATTACTTGATATATATGATTTGAAAAAGAAGTTTAAAATACAATATAGCATATGGTCTTAATTCATTTAATAATAGAAGTGATTTATAATCTCTTTTATAAATCATTTAAAATTGTTAAATTTGTTATTTTCAAATGATAATTATAATACTTAGATTTTATATAAAAAATAGATTTTATAGGAATAGGATTGTTATTTTAAATTTAATAAGTAGTTATATATGTATATATTTAACTTGATTCTTAGATTTGATTTTATAATTTAATTTGAATTTAAAGCTTTGAAATTCAAAACAATAGATATTTAAAAAATTAAATATTTAAAATGTTTTGGATCTTAAAAATATTTGCATAAATTTTATTTATAATTTGTTTTTATTACATTTTTTTTACATAAGAAATTCACATATATTTTACAAAAGTATAAATAAATTAAGTAAAACCATTATTAACATTTAAAATAAAAAGAAAATTAAACAAAGACATGTGTTAATATATTAAGTACTCTTACAACATGTGTTAAGTGATAGATTAAACAATATGACAAGTGTCATTTAATTACCATTTTTCTTTTCTTTTATTTTGTTAAATTATTTCAGCCTTTATAACATTGTTTCCACCTCTTTAATTTTCTTTTCAAATTTCTAAGCTAAGAAAAAAAAACTTAAGCAAATCTGAAATCACCTCTAGACCAAAAACATATTCAAATCAGTAAGTAACACTCCTCAAACCAAAATTGTAAATCACAAAAACTTGAAACATCATTCTTCAGATCTGAGAATCATTTTCCTCTAAATCAGAACAAAACTCAAATTATCTGTAATCATTCTTCAAAAAACATACTTATTCATTTTCAAAAATCAAAGCCTGCATTTGAAACCTGTATCACTTCTTCAACCTGAAACAAGTCAAAATTCGTCAAACTTGTTAATCCTCTTCAATCAGTAATCTGCAAACCATTTTCAAATTCGTCAGCCAGTACATTATTCTTCAACAACTTGGAATCAAACAAGAACTCTAGCTTGCATGCAACTGCATCTTTTCAAACTAAAGCAAGCATTCCAGTTTTTAAGACCAAAGCATTTTTTATTTAAGTAACTCAAGTTTCAAGGGCATTTCAGTTTTAACGGTATCAAAAGCTTTTCAAAAATAAAGAGGCTCTGTGTTTCTATGAAAACAGGTGAGTAACATTTTTGATAAAATAACTTAAGTTTAACATGGTTGCATGATTGATTTCTTTGATGATTATGACTTGTGATGAGTAAGTTTCTGTATATATGTATATGAATTATCTGTAGATATTTGGATGAATGAGTGCATGCCTGCTACAATTAAAAATACCTTTGTTCTTTGCTTTTAAGGACCCAGATTGCAAACATAATCCTTATCTTTTGATCTAAGATGTGTTAGAACTTAGAATATAAACAAATATTGTTTGTTTGATTATGAAGTAAGTTTTAAAATTTATTTAAGTTCAAATAAGTTTGAAAATCTCACTGGAAACGTCCAAGAACAAGTGCAAGCTTGATTGATGTTAACTTTCAAACATAGTAATTCACTGATCTAAGTATAAAATCTGAAAGCTTATTCAAAGTCTTGATTTTTAAACTAAAAACAAAGTTTTTAGTTTGGGATTGGATGTACATTTCTGCTTTGACTAAAAATGGAGTTTTGGTTCATCTCTGGTGATCTGAATGATTTGGAGGTTCGAGTTTTCTTCTGGTGATAGTAGGATGATCGGAGAATTATGGAAAAATGTCAGATGATGGATCAAGACGATGTGGTGGCGGCAGGAGGTCGTTCTTGCCTGTAACCATAGTTTTTGGGGTTGGTCGAAATGTATTTGTACCATCACCTCTGGTGGATCGAGTTCCACCACAGTTTGGGAATTGATAGAGGGAAGATTGGCGAGGGTGATGCTGGATTTTCAGAAGCTCCGGTGGTCGGAGACTGAGCACGTGGAAGTTTCAGGTTCAATGATTGTCCCGGTTTTGTATTAAGAGGCTCGAAGTCGATTTCGAGCTAAGATCAACTTTCTGATGATCGGAATAGGGTTAGAGGGTGACAGGCGATATGAGGAGATCGTCATAGATGATCGAAATTGGCTGCGTTGATGGTGCATATGCATGGTGCATATCTGGCTCTGATGAAGATGAGTTGAGCTGTGGTTTTGTTCTCGAGTATTTACTCGTGTGGTTTCGTGAAATTCTCGAAGTTAAGGGGAGACTGACTCGAAGTACTTGAGGAGGGGAAACTCGAGTCAATTTGTTGTTACAGGTTTATTTTAAAACATGTCAGTATTTCAAATTTTAAAATTAAATTTTAAAATTTGAAAGCCAAATTTGAGAAAAGTTTTGAATCAAGTTTTTAAGCTTGGTTTCAATTCAAATTTGGTATCTTGGTTCAAAAAAAAATAAAAAAAGGGTATTATGAAAATAGAATGTTTTTAACAACTAAAAATTGTTAAAGTAATTTATTAAGTGTTTTTAAAATCTGAAAATAAAGATTTAAATAGGATTTTAAATCTAAGTTTAAAATCTGGATTCAAAAATGAATTTGAATCCTAGTTTGAAATAAAATAAAGTTTTTGAATTTTAAATGTTTTAAAACAACATTGAATATTTAAAGTGTATTTTAAATTGATTTAAATTGAATATGGTTTTAAAACTACTTTTAATTCCCTTTAGAAGATAAGTATTTCTTAACATGTAATTAAAAGGTTTTTGAATTGTTAAACTTTGTTAAAGTTAAAATTGTTTTCATTTTAAATCTTAAATTTAAAATGGAATTTAAAAGTAAATTTAAAAGCTAATTGTTTTTAAAATACTTTGTTAATAATAATTAAATCATTAATAAGATTAATGTATATAATTAGGACTTAATGATTTATAATTCATTAAATTATTACGGTAATTAAGATGGATGATTAATTAATTTAATTAATTAATGATTTGGGTAAATTAATTAAGTAATTAAGGGCTTAATTTAATTAATTTAATGATTAAGTAAGTTAATTAAGATTAATTAAATTGAAATTAAGAAATCATTAATTAGATAAGATTTGATTTTTAATTGATGATTTTGAATTTATTAATCAAGTAATTAACAATTAATTGAGTTATAGGTTAACACTTAATTAATTAAATAATCAGAGATTAATTATTGGGTTATTATAGGTATATTAATTTGAAATTAATAATGATGAATCTCTGTTAATTACTTTAGACAAGCAATTAAAGATTTGTTAATGGTTAATGAAGGTCATTAACTTAGGATTACTTAATAATTAATTAATGTGATTAATTTTAATAATTAACTAGATTAATTAATTTAAAGATAATCATTTGAGAAATTGTTTAAGTGTAGCTACTTGATGGAAGTAATTAAGAAATTAATTACTAATTGTAATTAATTAAGTTTATTTTGATTAGTTTAAGTTAATTAATTAAGTTTAATTGATTTATGATAATCACTGGATAATTTCAGAGGTAATTACTCAATGTAATTAATGAAGGATAATTACTTAGTGAAGTAATTAAGAAGATAATTACTGGATGTAATTAAATTGAAGGATAACTAGGTAATGGAAGAATTTTGGAAATTAATTACTTTGTGTAATTAATATGAAGAATAATTACTTGGTGGAAGTAATTAATAATTAATTACTTAGTGTAATTAATTAAGAATTGATTAATAAAGTTATTTGAAGATAATTAAGAAATGTAATTAATTAACGATAATCAACTACTTAATGAGATTTATCTAGGGTGATTAATAAATATAATTAATTAAGATTAATTATTAAAGATAATTAATTAATGAGTAATTAATTTATCTATTGGAGTAATTAAGGGTAGTTAATTACTGGATGTGATCAATCAAGAGTGGTTAATCAATATTGTTTAATTGATGACTAAATACTTAATGTAATTAATTTAAATAGGGTAATTATAAATAAAAATAATTAAAGATCATTAATTTATATAATTAATGATGTAATTATTAATTAAGAACAATTAATCAATAAAGGAATTAATTAATGTAATTAATTAAGGATTAATATAATTAATTGTAGTTAATTAATTAATGAAGTAATTACAGGTTAATTACTGAATTTGGTTAGGATAATTAATTTGTGAAATTAATTAAAGGCTAATTACTTGAGTGTAATTAAAGGGCAATTAATCCAGGGTGATTAATTAAGGTGATTTATTAGAGTATAATTAATTAATTGATTTGTAATTAATTAATGGATATGTAAGAAAGATTTATATTGATGAAGTAATTAATTTAATTTATTTTAAATTAATTAAGGATGAAGTAATTAATTTAATTCATTTTAAATTAATTATAGATAGTGATTAATCCTTGCTTATGTATGGATGAATGATATTGATTGCCTTGAATGGTTTGAGATCTCAGATACGAGATAAGTGATGTTGTGTGATATGGATGCTTTGGTTGCATTGAGTTGATAATATGAATTATCTGTTTGTGATGATTATGTTGATTATCTATTGTGATACGTGAATTATCCATTTATCGGTATATAGACAATAGAATTGAATTGTTTTAAACTTTAAAACAACTTGGAGCTAAAAGATGGCATTTTGGATTTCAATGAGACCGGGATCGGGTTTCCATATTTGGATATCCGAAAACCACATCTATAGCGACCCGACTTCCTATCTCCAGAAAGTCGCATCACTAATGAAGAAAGAAAGGGATAGAAGAAGAAAAGATAAGAAAGAAGAAACACAACAACATCAAATAACTTACAGCGGAATGAATGAAATATAATATATCACATAAAATATTACATAGTGTCATATTACATCAGAGTACACAACTTATACAACACATATTAGATAGTTATAAACATCTATCTAACTATACAACTCAAGAAACAAGATTCAGATGCAACACAAACACAGCGGAATCATAATATATCTACATATAGAAGCCTCCTGCTCCATATCTCCTCCAGAATTCGTCAAGCAAACCTGAATCTCTCAACTACTCATACATAATATGACTACCCAAGAGTTTAATAAAACAGAAAGTAAACACTTGGGTCAGAAAGGGGTCTGGTGTGAGTAAACGGGTTAAAATTGCTTAACTTTAGAAATACCTTTGAAAAGAAAAGGTATCACGAAAGACTTCCCACACATAAACATGGAAAAGTTTTTACCTTACGCTAACCAAAACATTTGATAGGAAATCCAGTGATATTATAATAGTGTCTAGGGTTTTCAAGTAAATAAGAAATAGCCGAAATTGTTACATTCATTAAATTCCAGCTACTAGCCACAAAAGTGGGTAATACAAACAAAACCGTAGGGTCTCGTAGGAAGAATGGGTTTCCATCAATGGCAGGGCTACTGGGGTACCGCCCGTCACAGTACGTGGCCTAGATCAACGTACCAAGGAGCCACCCTAACTCCCCTACAACACAAGGCCAGAACCATCCCTTACCGGATAGTCCCGAACAAGACAAACCCGGCAGTTGTCGCGAATCAACCGCCCCACACAGCCGAATAAAAAGGGACTTCTAGACAGGGGAAAATCTTGTCCTGAAATGGGCGCTACCCACCTAGCCTTGCTTCACCTCCCCTGTTTTAG
The DNA here is from genome assembly GCA_030765085.1 of Allium cepa. Classification (NCBI taxonomy): domain Eukaryota; kingdom Viridiplantae; phylum Streptophyta; class Magnoliopsida; order Asparagales; family Amaryllidaceae; genus Allium; species Allium cepa. The sequence continues at coordinate 289,840,923 of CM060941.1, read as the reverse complement.
CCATTCCCGGTTGATGAGGCTTGAGGCTACGATTACCTTTATAGAACACATCTATCTTAGAATGCTCATCATCCACCTGACGATGTTCTGAAAGCGTTCAATCCATACAAGTTCGTTCCGGGTTCGAACGAAACCGAAGGCACTATCTCGTTGCATTCATTTTGGAATCACCCTCAGAGTCAACGATCATAGCCCTTGCACTCTAAATCACCATCTTGAACCTATAAGTACTACTCCGTCAAACTCATTACGGAATCACCCACAGAGTTATGCTGATGAATTGTTCTTACACCTCGAGTCTTTACTAAGCTCCACTTGGATTCACGACCTAACGTTTATTTGGAATCGATGTGGTTTTCGGATATCCAAATATGAAAACCCGATGCCGGTCTCACCGAAACTAAACGCCATTTTAATGTCCAAGTTGTTTAAGGGTTTAAACAGTTATACTTATATCCAGGATGATATAAACAGATAGATGAATCACGTTATCACAATAGATAAATCATATCAAACATTCATCTCACAAAGCAGCATATCATATAACAGAGATATCCAAATCATCCAACATCATTCAACATCCAATACCAATCATCCAATATTAATTACTCAATATCAATCAATCAATATTAAGCAATCAATCATAAATAAAATTGATTAATTCTAAATCAATTGGATTACCAAAATCCTTCTTCATTTATTTATTCCAAATAAATAAATAAATCATTTATTAATGATCTTCCTTAATTAATCTTCCTTGATTAATCATTTTTAATTACATTCAAGTAATTTCTCTTAACCATATACAGTAATTAACCTTTAATTACTATCATTAATTACAATAATTAATGATCCTTCACTTACTTCCATTGATTAATTAACTATGATTAATTACATTAAACCTCAATTAATTACAATTAATTAATCACATTTAAATTGATTACCTTTATTAATCAACCTTGATTAATTAATTAATTAATTAGCTCATGATCCTTATTAAGTAATAATTAACTTGTAATTAATCATCTTATTAATTAGTCTTAATTAATCATAAACAGTAATTAACAATTTGTAATTACTTAACTTAGTTAATTAACTTCTTAATTAATTATATTAATCCTTTGATTAATTAATCTATTAATTACTTCATTAAGTAATTATTAAACAATTAAATTAGCAAATAATCCTTAATTAATTACTTTATTAATTAATTACAATTTTAATAAATTACCCTTAGTAATTAATCTTAAATTAATCTCATTCATTAATTAATTAATCACATTAATTAATTAACTAAATTAAATTAAGTAATTAACTCTTAATTACTTACATAAGTAACTATCTTCTAATTACTTCATTAAATGATTACTCCTTAATTAAGTAATCAATTCCATCGTTAAACAATCCTTAATACTTTAATTAATTTCTCCATAATTAATTAACTTCAAAAACAATTATATTAACCAATTCTTAATTAATAACATCTAGTGATTAACCATTAATCACTTCAACTAATTACTCCCATGAGTAATTTCCTTTAATTACTTCCATAAGTAATTTCCTTTTCCTTAATTACACTCAATAACTCACAATTAATTACTTCATTAAGTAATTACACTTAATTATTCATAATTAAGTGATTATTTAAAATTAAATAAATAATTAACTAATTATTTAAAATTAATTAAATAATTAATTAACATCTTATATTTCAAAATCCTTAATTAATTAAGAAAACATTATTCTTAATTAATCTTTATTTATTAACAAATTATATTAATTAAGTATCCATAATGTTCAAAAATGATTTAACCATATTTATCTTCATAAATTAATTATTCGAAATTAATCAAATCTTTAATAACTTAAATAAAAATGATTCAATTTGGTTTTCAAAATTATAATAATAACCTTATTTGAAAATAAGGCATTTAGAAATTAAATTTAAAATTTAAAACACTTTAAATTATCTAATATAAACTTATTTATTCAAAATAAAATTTGTAAACTTTGTTATTAAATATTACTTTAAAATTTACTTTAAACTTTGATTTAATATTTAAAATTGAAAACGCTTCTTTTTAAAATTAGAATTCAAAATTAAATTAAGACAATTACTTTCAAAAGAAATCACCTTAAAAAATTTTAAATTTGAAAAAAAATTCAATTTACATTTATAAAAGTTTGATTTACTTTTACATCAAAGAAAAAGTTTAACTTCTATAAGTTGATTTCCTTTTATAAACTTGTTTTATATTTTTAAGGCTTAATTTCATTATTCAAACTCGAGTTACTTTGCCACTTTATAAACTTGTTTCATAATTTAATACTTGTTCTATATTTATTTCAAACAAGTATTACCTGCATTTAACAGTACTTAACCCGAAAGCCCACAACCTAGAAAACTCGAGAAGATCACTCAAAAAACACGACAAAGCCCCGAAGAAAACCCACAACCTTCAACTTCGAGTTGACCTACTAGAAAACACGAGAAGAACTTCGGGTATAACTCGTTTTCCTCCAAACCAAAATTTCACTCGTACCCAAACCCGTGCATGGTGCACGTGCACCATCGCCACCGGCCATCGTGGGTCGTCGCGATCGACGTCGACGATCATACGAACCCATACGAGCTCCAATACCAACCCAGATCGAACCAATTCGCACGAAACAAAATTTTGACCTTCACATCGAAAACTGCAGCAAACTCAAACCACCCAAAAACCCCATTGCCGACGAACCACGACGATGTTACCTCGTCGACTCCTTCATCAAGACGCCGCATCCAAGAACTTCAACAACCCCACGTCGCGATCACCTCCGTACCATCATTCAAGTCGCAAATGCCATTACAGCTCAACCGAAACAGAAGCAAACTAAAACCCTAGTTTGCTCGAATTCGAACAATTCACACATTTGAAAATTCCAATTATATTTTTCCCATCATTCTCACCTAGAATGCTAGCCTCGACCAAGATTTCAAATTAAATTATTGTATAGATCGACGACAATCACCAAAAGCTCCAAAAACGTTCAAACCCAAAATTCACATTAAATACCCAATTAAAAATTATGAAAGTATCATCTAAAATCATAATTTTCCAACATAATTTCATGCATGTAATTCAAATTAAAATTAAAGACAGTTGATTTTAACAAAAATTCTAATTTAACTGTAAATTCCCCATTTTATAACTATTTATTGCTTTTAAACTTATGAGACTATTTTTAAAATTAAACTTACATCCTTACAATCATCTTACTTCAAGATAACTAACTCTAAAATTGAACGTTTAGCGATAAATGAATTTTATTTAAATGGGAATGAGCCTGAACATAGAACATAGATGGTATATATTCACACATACAGACTTTTGCACAACATAGCATACATACATGCATTCAAATTCAAGCATACATATAAACATTTCATACCATTTTACTTCAAGATTTCATTCACACATACAAGTTAAATCTCAGATGTGAAACTGTTTTTAAAATAATAATTTACTCACCTTTAAATTTCAGAGGATAGAGCAGGTTTCAAATTCTTCCAGGCTTTTGAATATTTATTTGAAAAGCTTTGATATGCTTTATTTGCTTTGCTGAAGAAATGAATCCTTGCAGTTTAAATTTGAAGGTTGCAGCTTTGATAATTGCAGATTTCGTCTTTGCTTTGCAGAATTTAATTTCACTTGAATTGCAAAAGATTTGGAGGTTGCAGTTTGAAGTTGATATGAAGTTGCAGATTGAACTTCAGTTTTTGCTACAGATTTTATCTTAGATTTGTAGTTAAGAAAAAATTTTGTTTTAAAATTTCAGGTTGAAGAAAATTCTGATTGCCATTAAAATTTGAAAGAATTAAAGGAGGAAAAAGAAATGAGAAGAAGAAGGTTTGAGAATTGAAAGAGAAAATAATTTTCTTCATATGTTTTAAATTTCAAAATGAATGCCACTTGTTTACAATTTGAACAAATGTCATTCATTAATGCTTAATCTTCTTACAAGTGTTATAAAGATAATTAACATGGTTACTGTAACGACCCATATTTTACGTGTCGACAAATCGTAGAATAGTTGCCACTAGGTCGTTAGTATTGGTTATGTCGTTCAGAGCTTAAGTCGTGTGGGAGTTAGCTCGTGTGAGCGACTTAAGGTAGTTAGCGGGTTAGTGGTAGTAGTCGCCGACTCAAGGTTTTGGTATGACCTAAGGAGTTGGGACGGCTTAAGAGTATGACCGACTTAGGGAAGTGTGGCCGAGTTAAGAAGATAGCCGACCCAATGGTTGGCCGGCTTAAGTGTTGCCGACCTAGAAAGGTCACCGACCTAAGAGCTAATGGTTTAGGGGAGTTAACGACTTAGGGGTTAACTAGTTGGACCGACCTAGAGAAGTTAACAATCTATAGGGATTGACCGAGCCAAGGAGCACCTGTGTTGGAGTTAGGTCGGTGTAGCGGCTTAGGGTTAGGTCGGCAAGGGTTAGGTCGGCAAGGGTTAGGTCGTACCCAGTGGTTATGTGTTAAGTCGCGTGCGCGTGTTAGGTCGTGCATGATATAAGTCGCGTATGGATTTGTGAGTGGTTGGTCCCAAGTCGTTAGGACGGTAGGGTGTGTTGGGTTGTTAGGTCGGCAGTGCTTTAGGTCGTAGATCGGCCTGAGTGTTAGGTCGCAAGTCGTTAGGTCGGCAACGACTTATGGGGCGGCCGACTTATGGGATTCCCAGCCTATAAATAGAAGGGTTTGGCTCACTTTTTGGGATCCGGATTTTGAAGCAACGAAGTGCTACCATTTTGAGAGCTCGACTACAACACTTCTTCACTTCTTTTCTCCACTTTAATCTTGTGTTTCCATCCATCTAATTTGAAGATCAAATCGAAGATCCAAGAGCCAAAGTTGAAGATCTCCACCCATCGAAGAGAGATTTCATCGTTTGAATCGGAATCTTGTCGGATCAAGCTAAATCCTTTGCTGTCCAGATCTGAAGTTGGTAGCTTTTGGAGTGTTTAGGTGATTCGGTGAGTGGTAGTTATCTCTCACACGGACCCAAAGGAGTATATTGGATCAGTGGCTTGTTTGTGTGTTAAAGATAGTGATTTCATGCATTTTCCTTAAGTCTTCATGTAGATCCATTGTCCATAAAGTTTTGATATCCATTTTACTACATGTTAACCTATGCTAGTTCATTTATCAAGAAATTACTTAGAATTCATACTTGTTAGATTTGGATCCTTTATTCACGAAATTGCCATTATTGTTATAATTGTTTACTTAGATCTTGTTTGAATGGTTGATTGTTTGGATTAATGATTGATTTGATTGATTGATAGAAGTTAGTTGATTTATGGATTTGATATGGACAAGTTGGTCGAAGATGATTCAAAAGCCAAGTGGAAAGGCTCTTGAATAAGGAAAGCTGCTTGTGGCATATGAAGCGGATGAGAAAGCTCATATGGATAGATTTGGTGATGAGGTTGAGATGGGACTTTGCTATGATACGAAGAAGCAAAGCATGATGTGAGATAGCCTTGGTTTAATCTAGACGGGATCATCCCAAGCATGTTGATAACTCGGTGATATGATTCGAGTTTTGTTGATAATGGATGGCTCGAGAGGCGCTTGAGCTAGTATGAGAATAGTCGTCGAGGAGGATGACTAGGAGGCTGAGATTTCATCGTTATTGAAGGTTCTAGCATGCTCAAAGCAAGAGTACGCTGGGTAGATTCGATAATCCCAGGAACGGGCTGCGACGACGTGCCAAGTACTCTAGGCAGATTCGATAGTCTTAGGCACGGGCTGCGACGACGTGCGGAGTTATGTCTAGAACCGGCGTTACCATTAGCCCTTGACGGACGGATGAAAGAATAAGCTGGTCATTCAATTAACGGTGGTATCGAAGCAATGATAACAGTGATAGCCAGAGTGATGGATGTTTGGTTGTATCATCATTCGGGCTCCAGAGCGATGTTTTCTGGGTGTTTATCTGATCTTGGTTTAGGCCTTGGGGGTTTGTACTTGGAAAACACCGACCTTGACTCGAGTGATAATTGCTTTACTTTAATTTTCTGTTTTGCTATGTTTATTCCTGCTTAGTGGATTTGGGGGCTATCACTATAGAAAGAGGTGGAGTGGGGTGGTTGGATTCCTATTCCTTTTTACCCTTTATGCTCTTTTGGTATGTTTGATAGTTGATTTACTGCTCACTAGGACTTTTGTCTGACTCAAGGTTTTATGTTTAACTCTTATTACCTTGGGCTGTTCATCCGTGTTGGGATGGGCAGACTAGGTAGCAGGTGACAGGTGTTGTTCTTAGTGACCAATGCTGTTGATGACGAAGACGAGCTGGAGGCTTTTGCATATTGTTTTCTAACTATATGTACTGGATGTTTCGCTGTTTGTTTGGTTCTCTGAGTGTTATGTAGTGAGGCTTGATGTATTGACTATTCAGATGTTTGTATAAAACTATTATGAGTTTATATGATAAGATTCTGTTCTATGAGCTTCACTATGTATACTTTTCTATCGTATTTTATCCCTGCGCTGTGAGTAATACGATAGAGTTTATTGTTTATCTTACCCTGACTATCGTCCATGGCTGCCTGGCACACCTTCCAACGCACTACTTCCTTGTTGAGTGCGGGAGTCATGGGCGGTCATCACATTTTGGTATCAGAGCTTTGGTTAATCGATTTTAGCCAACGCTCGTTGACGTAACTACGTATGAGAGACGTAATTGTAATTTTGATGGTTGATTACTATATATAATATAGTAGCTTAGAAGGATTTGAACTTATTATGTAGTTGTTTCTCAGGATATTTTAATCATTTCTTATAGATATTAGGAATGAGTCGAAGAGGGAGACCAGCTGCTAGGGAAGGCCGCACTGTTGAGGGGGCTGCTGATTATGCTTCTATGTTCGAGGCTATGATGACTTCGATCATGAGAAGGATGCCAGCTCCGGGGCCATCAGTAGATGTTGGAGTTCAAATTCAAGCCCCAAAACCAGTGGATTTTGCTAAGTTGTGTAAAGACTATACTGCTCTTGGAGGGAAGGTTTTCTTTGGGACAGAATCAACCATTGAAGTTCAAAGGTGGATTGATGCTTGTAGAAGGATCTTTGGTGATTTGGGAATTGAAGATGCAACTAAGAGGAAGCTTGCATCAAGGCAGCTTCAGGGAAGAGCTTCTGATTGGTGGAACTCTATCACCATAGATACTCCAGAGGAAGAAATTACTAGGGAGCAAGTCCAAGCTAGATTTGAAGCTAAGTTCATTTCTACAGCTCAGAAATCTGTTCTGTTTAAGAAGTTTGTGGAGCTCAAGCAAGGTGGAAGACCAGTTCTTGAGTATGTTTCTGAGTTTGAAGCTTTGTCTAAGTATGCTTGGTCATATATTGAATCTCCCTATCAGAAGAATGAGAAGTTCGTGACAGGCTTGGACAGTTACCTTGGGAGGCAGTTGGTGGATCATTTGGATGACCCATTTGAGAAGCTTGTGGAGAAAGCTCTCAGGCATGAGAATCTGTTTCCTAAAGAAGGATCTGTTGTTGCTGTAACCAAGGAAGGGTCTAAAACACAGCAGGGTGAAAACAAGAAAAGGAAGCAGCAGCAACTAAGGGGTAAGGATGGCCACAAGAGGCCGAAGGGTGAAGTGACCTGCTACAACTGTCAGCAGAAGGGACATCTCTCCAGAGATTGTAAGAATCCAAAGGTGCCGGCGAAGTGCCACAACTGTGACAAACTGGGGCATTTCAGGAAGAAGTCCGGAACCGAGGAAGGACAAGCAGATTGTGCAAGCTTATGCTTTGGGGGCTGTGCCATCATCTTTGAAGGCTCCTACTGCTGAAGAGGAGGGAAAGAGTGTGATGGTTCAAGGTACTCTTTCCATTTTTGGTGTTCCAGTTAGAGTGTTATTTGATATTGGGGTGTCGCATTCCTTTGTTTGTAGTGATCTTGTAGGCCGGTTGGGTTTGGAACCGGATATTGTTGATAGACCATTGGTTGTGACTAATCCAGTTGGGGGTTCGTCTTGTTTATGTATGGTATGCCGTGGTCTAGTTATATCGAGTCATGATTGATCTTTTGTTTGTGATTGTTTTGTTCTGAACTTTGCGGGGTTCGGAATTATTTTGGGTATGGACTGGCTTAGGAAATATGCGGCAAGGGTTGATTGTAAGAGGCTGGAGGTGACAGTCGAGAATGTGGAAGGGCGAAAGGTTGTGATACGATGTAAGCATAAAGAAGGCGTCTTCATGAGCTTCATGTATTCGCTAGTTGTTCCACGGGATGGACTATCATCGGTGCCTATTGTGAATGGATTTAAGGATGTCTTTGACGAGGTCAAAGGGTTACCGCTGCATAGAGAGATCGAGTTTCGTATCGATCTAGTTGAGGGAGCCAGACCTGTTGTGATGCCTCTTAGGCGGATGGCGCCTAGGGAACAGCAAGAGTTAAAGGTGCAAGTTGATGACCTTTTTCAGAAAGGATTCATTCGGCGTAGTGTGTCCGAATAGGGTGCACCAGTTGTGTTTGCAACCAAAGCGGATGGATCGTTGAGGTTGTGTGTGGATTATCGTGAGCGGAATAAAGTGACTAAGAAGAACAAGTATCCATTGCCGAGAATAGATGACTTGTTTGATCAGCTTCACGAAGCTAAGGTGTTTTCTCAGATGGATTTGGCAACAGGATTTCACCAATTGAGAGCGGCAAAGGATAGTGTGCTGAAGACTGCCTTCAGGACACCATCCGGTTTCTATGAGTGGCTGGTAATGCCGTTTGGATTAACCAATGCACCAGCATATTTTGTGGATCTTATGAATAGAGTGTTCAGAGATCAGTTGAACAAGTTCGTACTTGTGTTCGTGGATGATATTCTGATTTATTCCAGAACTGAAGAAGAGCACAAGACGCACTTGCGGATTGTTTTGGAAATCTTGCGAAAACATCAGCTGAGGGCTAAGTTTTCGAAGTGTCACTTCTGGAAGAGTGAAGTGAGATTCTTAGGCCATATTATCTCTGGAAATGGAATAGCGGTTGATCCCGCCAAGGTGGCAGCAATCCAGGATTGGGTTAGACCTAAGAATGCACCTGATCTGAGAAGTTTTCTTGGATTAGCAGGATATTATCGTTGGTTTATCAAAGACTTTTCCAAGATAGCTGCTCCATTAACAGGATTGACGAAAAAGAACCAAGTGTTCAGATGGGATGCTAAGTGTGAGCAAGCTTTCGGAATCCTGAAAGAGCGACTGACAAGTGCTCATGTTTTGACTATTCCAAGTGGGAATGATGAGATGGTGGTTTACACCGATGCATGTGGTACTGGACTTGGAGCAGTGCTAATGCAAAGGGATAAAGTTGTTGCGTATGCCAGTCGACAACTGAAGCCGCATGAAAGGAGTTATTCGACTCATGATTTGGAGTTAGCGGCGATTGTTTTTGCCCTGAAGATGTGGAGACATTATCTATTGGGAGTTCAATTTGAGTTGTTTACAGATCATAAGTCGTTGAAGTATCTTTTCTCCCAAAAGGATTTGAATCTTCGGTAGCAACGATGGCTAGAGTTTTTGGCATCATATGATTTTGGTATAGCCTATACTCCGGGAAAGGGTAACGTAGTGGCTGATGCGCTAAGTCGAAGACATGCAGAGTTGGGATCCATGTTTTCGGAATGGAAGAGTCTCGAGTATTTAGATGGATTTGACTTCAGGCCTAGATGTGAATTGGAACCTGAGATGTTGGCAAACTTATCGATAAGACATACTCTAGTGGAAAGAATTGGCGAGAGCCAAAAGCGAGACGATAAGCTTGTCAAGATTATCCGAGATTTGGAATATGGATCAGACTCAGAGAAGGATATAGGATTCGAAGTCGATCGAGAGGGTTGGCTTAGGAAGCAAGGGCGACTAGTTGTTCCCGATATAGATGAATTGAGGGATGAAGTTTTGAAGGAAAGTCATCATTCGAAGTTGACAATTCATCCAGGTGGAAATAAGATGTATCGGGATATGAAGAGAACCTATTATTGGGAAGGTATGAAGAAGATGTTGGAAATTTTATTTCCAAATGTATGAATTGCCAGTTGGTTAAAGCCGAACAGAAGAAGCCAAGTGGATTGCTTCAGCCATTAGAAGTTCCTACATGGAAGTGGGATATCGATGGATTTTATTGATGGGTTACCTAGGACAAGAGCAGGAAATGAAGGGATTTGGGGAATCGTAGATCGTTTGACTAAGAGTGCAAGATTCATTCCTGTTCGATCAACTAGGACTGCATCGAAATTGGCTGAGTTGTATGTTAAGTGGGTAGTTCGATTCCATGGAATTCCGAAGAGTATAGTGAGCGATCGAGACCTATTGTTCACTAGTAGATTTTGGAAGAGCTTCCAAGAAGTTTTGGGAACCGAGTTGTGTTTGAGTACAGCTTATCACCACCAAACAGATGGACAGACTGAGAGAGTCAACAGAGTTTTGGAAGATCTCCTTAGAGCATGTGTTTTAGATTTCGGAGGATCATGGGAGGATCATCTTCATTTGGTGGAATTTGCATATAATAACAGTTACCAGTCAAGTATTAGTATGGCACCGTATGAAGCATTGTATGGAAGACCATGTAACTCTTCGACATGTTGGTTGGAAACAGGAGAAAAATTGATACTTGAGCTAGAAATAATACGACAGACTTCCGATTGCATAGAGATCATTCGGCGACAAATGAAGGCAGCCCAAGACCGTCAGAAAAGTTATGCCGATAAGCGTCGTAAGGATTTGGAATTCGAAGTAGGAGATATGGTTTTTGTGAAGATTTCCCCACTAAAGAATGTTATTCGATTCGGGAAGAAAGGAAAATTGGCTCCGAGATTTGTTGGACCATTCCCGATCATCGAGCGAATTGGAAAGCTCGCTTATAGGTTGGAATTACCAGAAAAGATGTCGGATGTGCACAATGTTTTTCATATATCGTATCTACGGAGATATGTGCACGACTCGAATACAGTGGTTTCTGTTGATAGCTGTGAAGACTTTGAGATTGATCCAGTTACTAGAAGACCTCGTAAGCCGCTTCGTGTTGTGGAAACTGACACGAAACAGCTTAGGAGGAAGACGATTACGTTGCTCAAGGTACAATGGAGTGATGATGTTAACGACTGTACATGGGAGGAGGAAGAGAGGATGAAGGCATCTCATCCTGAACTCTTCGAGGTATGGCCCTAAGGTGTCGTGACATCTCATGAATTGTAACTTGTTCTAGTCTTAGAATTCTGCATGCTAGGCTAATAATTGGATGCATGATTTGTTGATTGCTATGGATGGTAGGCATGCAGAATAAGTCTTTGATTGTTCTTGTTCGTTTGGAATTTCGAGGGCGAAATTCCTAAGGGGGAGAGAATGTAACGACCCGTATTTTACGTGTCGACAAATCGTAGAACAGTTGCCACTAGGTCGTTAGTATTGGCTATGTCGTTCAGAGCTTAAGTCGGGTGGGAGTTAGCTCGTGTGAGCGATTTAAGGTAGTTAGCGGGTTAGTGGTAGTAGTCGCCGACTCAAGGTTTTGGTACGACCTAAGGAGTTGGGACGGCTTAAGAGTATGACCGACTTAGGGAAGTGTGGCCGAGTTAAGAAGATAGCCGACCTAGTGGTTGGCCGGCTTAAGTGTTGCCGACCTAGAGAGGTCACCGACCTAAGAGCTAATGGTTTAGGGGAGTTAACGACTTAGGGGTTAACTAGTTGGACCGACCTAGAGAAGTTAACAACCTATAGGGATTGACCGACCCAAGGAGCACCTGTGTTGGAGTTAGGTCGGTGTAGCGGCTTAGGGTTAGGTCGGCAAGGGTTAGGTCGGCAAGGGTTAGGTCGGCAAGGGTTAGGTCGTACCCAGTGGTTATGTGTTAAGTCGCGTGCGCGTGTTAGGTCGTGCATGCTATAAGTCGCGTATGGATTTGTGAGTGGTTGGTCCCAAGTCGTTAGGACGGTAGGGTGTGTTGGGTTGTTAGGTCGGTAGTGCTTTAGGTCGTAGGTCGGCCTGAGTGTTAGGTCGCAAGTCATTAGGTCGGCAACGACTTATGGGGCGGCCGACTTATGGGATTCCCAGCCTATAAATAGAAGGGTTTGGCTCACTTTTTGGGATCCGGATTTTGAAGCAACGAAGTGCTGCCATTTTGAGAGCTCGACTACAACACTTCTTCACTTCTTTTCTCCACTTTAATCTTGTGTTTCCATCCATCTAATTTGAAGATCAAATCGAAGATCCAAGAGCCAAAGTTGAAGATCTCCACCCATCGAAGAGAGATTTCATCGTTTGAATCGGAATCTTGTCGGATCAAGCTAAATCCTTTGCTGTCCAGATCTGAAGTTGGTAGCTTTTGAATGTTTAGGTGATTCGGTGAGTGGTAGTTATCTCTCACACGGACCCAAAGGAGTATATTGGATCGGTGGCTTGTTTGTGTGTTAAAGATTGTGATTTCTTGCATTTTCCTTAAGTCTACACGTAGATCCATTGTCCATAAAGTTTTGATATCCATTTTACTACATGTTAACCTATGCTAGTTCATTTATCAAGAAATTACTTAGAATTCATACTTGTTAGATTTGGATTCTTTATTCACGAAATTGCCATTATTGTTATAATTGTTTACTTAGATCTTGTTTGAATGGTTGATTGTTTGGATTAATGATTGATTTGATTGATTGATAGAAGTTAGTTGATTTATGGATTTGATATGGACAAGTTGGTCGAAGATGATTCAAAAGCCAAGTGGAAAGGCTCTTGAATAAGGAAAGCTGCTTGTGGCATATGAAGCGGATGAGAAAGCTCATATGGATAGATTTGATGATGAGGTTGAGATGGGACTTTGCTATGATACGAAGAAGCAAAGCATGATGTGAGATAGCCTTGGTTTAATCCAGACGGGATCATCCCAAGCATGTTGATAACTCGGTGATATGATTTGAGTTTTGTTGATAATGGATGGTTCGAGAGGCGCTTGAGCTAGTATGAGAATAGTCGTCGAGGAGGATGACTAGGAGGCTGAGATTTCATCGTTATTGAAGGTTCTAGCATGCTCAAAGCAAGAGTACGCTGGGTAGATTCGATAATCCCAGGAACGGGCTGCGAGGACGTGCCAAGTACTCTGGGCAGATTCGATAGTCCTAGACACGGGCTGCGACGACGTGCGGAGTTATGTCTAGAACCGGGGTTACCACTAGCCCTTGACGGACAGATGAAAGAATGAGCCGGTCATTCAATTAACGGTGATATCAAAGCAATGATAACAGTGATAGCCAGAGTCATGGATGTTTGGTTGTATCATCATTCGGGCTCCAGAGCGATGTTTTCTGGGTGCTTATCTGATCTTGGTTTAGGCCTTGGGGGTTTGTACTTGGAAAACACCGAGCTTGACTCGAGTGATAATTGCATTACTTTAACTGTCTGTTTTGCTATGTTTATTCCTGCTTAGTGGATTTGGGGGCTATCACTGTAGAAAGAGATGGAGTGGGATGGTTGGGTTCCTATTCCTTTTTACCCTTTATGCTCTTTTGGTATGTTTGATAGTTGATTTACTGCTCACTAGGACTTTTGTCTGACTCAAGGTTTTATGTTTAACTCTTATTACCTTGGGCTGTTCATCCGTTTTGGGATGGGCAGACTAGGTAGCAGGTGACAGGTGCTGTTCTTAGTGACCAACGCTGTTGATGACGAAGACGAGCTGGAGGCTTTTGCATATTGTTTTCTTACTATATGTACTGGATGTTCCGCTATTTGTTTGGTTCTCTGAGTGTTGTGTAGTGAGGCTTGATGTATTGACTATTCAGATGTTTGTATAAAACTATTATGAGTTTATATGATAAGATTCTGTTCTATGAGCTTCACTATGTATACTTTTCTATCGTATTTTATCCCTGCGCTGTGAGTAATACGATAGAGTTTATTGTTTATCTTACCCTGACTATCGTCCATGGCTGCCTGGCACACCTTCCAGCGCACTACTTCCTTGTTGAGTGCGGGTGTCACGGGCGGTCGTCACAGTTACACATGTTTTTAAGTCTTTTTTAATTAATTTTCATTTAATTTAAATGATAATATAACTTACATATTTAATTTACTAAATTACTAAATACTTATTTATGTAAATATAAACTTACTTTTTAAAGAGAATATTCTAAAACTAATTATAATATAAATGAATTTCTTATGTATTTTAAAACATTTATATTTATACATTCATAACCATTTAAAATTAAACACTTTAAAGAAAACAAAACAAAACTTTATTTAAACCCTTTTTAAACTATCATATTAAAAATAAACAATCTTATATTTGAAACAATTGAATTAAACTTAAATTAATTTTTTGAAAAATATTAATTCCAAAACAAAGTTTTAATTACAATTCGTACATATATAAATTATCAATAGATTAAAATTAAATTTCAAAACAATATCAAATTATAACATATACATACATATATATATTACAACTTGAAAATAAATTTTTTTATTTAAAACAAAAGATTTTCTATTCACAATATATATCAAATATATATATTATAAATAGAATAAAGATTTTATTAGTTTTGAAAAATAAATCTTATAAGTATTTCCAGATTAAATTTTTATTAACCTTTAAAAGAAATTAAATTTACCAATTTAAATTAAAATTATAAAGAAAAATTATCAAACCAATTTAATTATTAATACAGATTATTAAATTGATATTGCCTAAAATTCCGGGTCGTTACAACATCGATCCAAATTAACGATAGGTCGTGAATCTCAAGTGAAGATGAAGATTCAGAGTGCAAGGGTTATCGTCGTTAACTCTGAGGGTGGTTCCAAAATGAGTGTAACGAGATAATGCCTTCGGTTTCGTTCGAACCCGGAACGAACTTGTATGGATTGAATGCTTTGAGAACATCGTCAGGTGGACGATGAGCATTCTAAGAGATGTGTTCTCTAAAGGTAATCGTAGCCTAAAGCCTCATCAACCGGGAATGGCTAAAACAGGGGAGGTGCAGCAAGGCTAAGTGGGTCATGCCCAAGTAGGACGAGATTTACCCCTGTCTAGAAGTCCCTTTGTATTCGGCTGTGTGGGCAGTTGGTTGCAAACAACTGCGGGGTTGTCTTGTTCGGGACTGTCCAGTAAGGGATGCTTCTGGCTTTGTGTTGCAGGTGATTGGGAGTAATCCTCGGTACGGTGATCTCGGCCACGTACTGTGACAGGCGGTACCCCAGTAGTCCAGCCATTGTATGGAATCCAATCTCCAATAAGCGCCGTACGTTTTGATTGTACCCAACTATGTTGGAACGTGAGATGTAAGCATTCCAGCTATTTCTGTATTTTATTCGAAAACCCTAGACACTATTATAATATCACCGGATTCGTATCAAATGTTTTGGCTAGCGTAAGGTAAAATCTTTTCCATGTTTATGTGTGGGAAGTCATACGTGATACCCTTCTTTTCAAAGGTTTTTCAAAGTTAAGCAACCTTAACCTGTTACTCACACCAGACCCATGTCTGACCCGGAGTTTATCTTCTGTTTTCTTAAACTCTTGGGTACTAAAATTTTTACGAGTAGCCAAGGGATTCAGGTTAGATTTGACGAATTATGGAGGAGAAATGGAGCAGGAGGCTTCGGCGTTAGATATATAGTTTCCGCTGTGTGTTCTCTGTGTTGGTATCTCTTTGTTGAGTTGTATTAAGTTGTAATAACTAGACAGGTGTTTATAACTGTCTAGTATGTGATGTATACGCTGTGTAATTCTGATTGGTATTATGTAATACTTATGTTATTAATATAATTTATTCGTTACGCTGTTGAGATTCTGGTGTTGTTTCTTCTTTCTCCTCTTTCTTTTCTCTTTTCTATCCCTTTCTTTCTTAAAGATGATACGACTTTCTGTGGAGAAAAAGTTGGGTTGTCTCAGTTGGTATCAGAGCGCTAGGTTGAGTGAATACCTAGGCTTTGGAGTGAATTCTTTCTTGAGAGAGCGTATTTGTAATTTTGATATATATATATATACACATTTATATATATTTCTACCTATTTGTTGGGTTACCTGTTCGGGTTTTTCCAATATAAGATAAAGGTAGATAGGGTAGTAGTGTGTACAATGCGACTACCATTGGTTGAAGTTATATGTTTGAGGTTGGAAGTGTGTCTGTCGGGACTGTAGACCTAATACCGTCTTGAGTAAGCTTTGCTGTGGTGTAAGGATTTCAACGATCTTCGAAGGAAACCTGTTAAGGTTCGGAGTCCATCTTTGAAGTTGGATGAGTGAAGTTTGGATCTGTTTGTTAGGCAGAAGTGAGTGATAGTATCTGGATACCTCAGGAAGTGGTAGCTACGTGATGAGATGCAGCGACTGTGGATGTTTTCGAAGATATTTCTTTGGAATAAGTTTAAAGAAGTAGGTCGCTTCGGTGTTGTGGCTGAGTTCAACAGGGTGTTTCTGTTTGGATTGAGGTCTGAGTTTCTCAGAGAGCTTTGGATTTGGAAGTCTTTGGCATCTGTGTCAGTAGTGCAGCTCGGAGTGCTCTGTGGGTCGGCAAAGGGACTTCTGGCTTAGCAGTGTCTAAGAGATGGAGTTCAGAAGCAGTAGAGTGGATCCATTTCTTCGATGGATTGGCTAGACCAGCGTAAGCTGTTCTGATTGGTAAAGGGAGAATAGTTTTCTTTGGATGTTAGGCTGGATTGATTGCAAAAGTGACTTGCGATAGCTGAGTGTACTCTTGGTTATCAGAGATCTTCTGGGTTATGTTGTCCAGTTTGTGCTTATGTTCATCATCAGCATTCTTTTCTACTCCAGGTCAGAGTTGTGCAGCGGAAGTAGTTTGGGAGTGCATCTGCTTTTCTTTTCCGGATAGGTGAAGCTTGTTTTCTTCTGATGGTTGTGAGTGGAGTTTGTTCTTGATCTTGGTTGATCATTTTGGTGGATTGGGTTTGGTCTAGTTTGTTTCTTGAGACATCAACGAGGATTGAGCTGATCAGGAAGGAAGTAGGCAACCCAGGATCGGAGATCTGATTTTGGATAAGTTTTCCCCAGTTTTAGGAGCTATAAGATTGGGTAAGGTTGGGAAGCTAGCTCCGAGGAGTTTTGGATCTCTTCTGTGTCCTTGTGAGAATAAGTGTTTGGATTTTGGATTGAATTGCCAGTTTGGACAACTGGAATTCGATGTGTTTCACGTATATCTGAGGGAGTACGTGTATGATCTATCTTTGGTTGTGGAATCGGCTATTCTGGGAGATTTGGTTGTTGAGTCAGACTTGTCTGTAGTCTGATATTTTGTTTAGTTTGGTAGATCAAGATGAGTAGGAGCTCGGTAGCTTAGTAGTGTTGACTGTTTGGATTCTGTAAAGCGAGTATCCCAGTGTTTATACTTGGGAAACTCGAGAAAATTCTGTTCAGAATTTTTTTCTGGATAGTTAGATTTGTTTGTTTGGGTGAATTGTTTGCTATGGTTGTTAGCATATAGTTGTTAATATATGCTTGTGTTTAAAATTAAAATCTTTAAAATAGATTATTAAATTACCTTTGTTTTAAATTTTGGGGACGAAATTCTTTTAAGGGGGAAGAAATGTGATATCCTAGAATTTTTGGCAATATCAATTTAATAATCTTTATTTAAAATTTAATTGATTTGATAATATTGATTAAATAAATATGAATTGGTTTAATAATCTAATTAAATAAATATTTAATTAGTAATTTTATCTTTTAAAAACTAAATAAATGTTTCTATTAATAATGTGTATATATATGTATATATTATAGATAATCTTTGATTTAGAATTTAATAAATAAATAAAGTCTTGTTTTCAAATTCTAATAATATATTTAATAATTTGGAAATAACGATTTAAATTAATATTAAGCTTTTCAAAATTATTTAATTAATAACTTTATGGTTTGTAAATACTTAAGATAAATGTTAATTGCTTAAGATTATATCTTAGCTTAATTTTAAATTTTAATAAAAAGTTTGTTTCATTTCTTTTAAATATTACTTGATATATATGATTTGAAAAAGAAGTTTAAAATATAATATAACATATGGTCTTAATTCATTTAATAATAGAAGTGATTTATAATCTCTTTTATAAAACATTTAAAATTGTTAAATTTGTTATTTTCAAATGATAATTATAATACTTAGCTTTTATAAACAAAAATAGATTTTATAGGAATAGGGTAGTTATTTTAAATTTAATAATCAGTTATACATGTATATAGATAACTTGTTTCGTAGATTTTATTTTATAATTTAATTTGAATGTAAAGCTTTCAAATTCAAAAGAATATATATTTAAAAAAATAAATATTTAAAATGTTTTGGATCTTAAAAATATTTGCATAATTTTTATTTATAATTTGTTTTTATTACATTTTCTTTACATTAGAAATTCACATATATATTTACATAAGTATAAATAAATTAAGTAAAACCATTATTAACATTTAACATAAAAAGAAAATTAAACAAAGGCATGTGTTAATATATTAAGTACTCTTATAACATGTGTTAAGTGATAGATTAAACAATATGACAAATTTCATTTAATTCCCATTTTTCTTTTCTTTTATTTTGTTAAATTATTTCAGCCTTTATAACATTGTTTCCTTCTCTTTAATTTTCTTTTCAAATTTCTAAGCTAAGAAAAAAAAACATAAGCAAATCTGAAATCATCTCTAAACCAAAAACATATTCAAATCAGTAAGTAACACTCCTCAAACCAAAAATGTAAATCACAAAAACCTGAAACATCATTCTTTAGATCTGAGAATCAACCTCTAAACCAGATCAAAACTCAAATTATCTATAATCATTCTTCAAAAAACATAACTTGTTCATTTTCAAAAATCAAAGCCTGCATTTGAAACCTGTATCACTTCTTCAACCTGAAACAAGTCAAAATTCGTCAAACTTGTTAATCCTCTTCGGTCGGTAATCTGCAAACCATTTTCAAATTCATCAGCCTGTACATTATTCTTCAACAACTTGGAATCAAACAAGAACTCTAGCATATATGCAACTGCATCTTTTCAAACTAAAGCAAGCATTCCAGTTTTTAAGACCAAAGCATTTTTTATTTAAGCAACTCAAGTTTCAAGGGCATTTCAGTTTTAATGGTATCAAAAGCTTTTCAAAAATAAAGAGGCTCTGTGTTTCTGTGAAAACAGGTGAGTCACATTTTTGATAAAAAAACTTAAGTTTAACATGGTTGCATGATTGATTTCTGTGATGATTATGACTTGTGATGAGTAAGTTTATGTATATATGTATATGAATTATCTGTAGATATTTAGATGAATGAGTGCATGCCTTCTTCAATTAAAAATACCTCTATTCTTTGCTTTTTAGGACCCAGATTGCAAACATAATCCTTATCTTTTGATCTAAGATCTGTTAGAACTTAGAATATAAACAAATATTGTTTGTTTGATTATGAAGTAAGTTTTAAAATATATTTAAGTTAAAATAAGTTTGAAAATCTCACTGGAAACGTCCAAGAACAAGTGCAAGCTTGATTGATGTTAACTTTCAAACATAGTAATTCACTGATCTAAGTATAAAATATGAAAGCTTATTCAAAATCTTGATTTTTAAAACTAAAAACAAAATTTTTAGTTTGGGGTTGGATGTACATTTCTGATTTGACCACAAATGGAGTTTTGGTTCATCTCTAGTGGTCTGAATGATCTGGAGGTTCGAGTTTTCTTCTCGTGATAGTAGGATGATCAGAGAATCATAGAAAAATGTCAGATGGTGGATCGTGACGAAGTGGTGGCGGCAGGAGGTCGTTCTTGCCTGTGACCCCAGTTTTTGGGGTTGGTCGAAATGTATTTTTACCATCACCTCTGGTGGATCGAGTTCCACCAGAGTTAGGGAATTGATAGAGGGAAAATTGGCTAGGGTGATGCTGGATTTTCAGAAGCTCTGGTGGTCAAAGACTCGAGCACGTGGAAGTTTCAGGTTTAATGATTGTCCCAGTTTTGTGTTAGGAGGCTCGATTTCGATTTCGAGGTAAGATCAACTTACTGATGATCGGAATAGGGTTAGAGGGTGATTGGCGATGTGAGGAGATCATCATAGATGGTCGAAGTTGGCTACGTTGATGGTGCATATGCACGGTGCATATCTGGCTCTGATGAAGATGAATTGAGCTATGGTTTTGTTCTCGAGTATTTACTCGTGTGGTTTCGTGAAATGCTCGAAGTGAAGGGGAGATTGACTCGAAGTATTTGTTGGGGGGAAACTTGAGTCAATTTGTTGTTACAGGTTTATTTTAAAACCTATCAGTGTTGCAAATTTTAAAATTAAATTTTAAAATTTGAAAGCCAAATTTAAGAAAAGTTTTAAATCAAGTTTTTAAGCTTGGTTTCAATTCAAATTTGGTATCTTGGTTCAAAAAGATAAAAATAAAATAAAAAAAGGGTTTTAAGAAAATAGAATGTTTTTAACAACTAAAAATTGTTAAAGTAATTTATTAAGTGTTTTTAAAATCTAAAAATAAAGATTTAAACAGGATTTTAAATCAAGGTTTAAAATCTGGATTCAAAAATGAATTTGAATTCTAGTTTGAAATGAAATAAAGTTTTCGAATTTAAAATGTTTTAAAACAACATTGAATATTTAAAGTATATTTTAAATTGATTTAAATTGAATATGGTTTTAAAACTACTTTTAATTCCCTTTAGAAGATAAGTATTTCTCTAACATGTAATTAAAAGGTTTTTAAATTGTTAAACTTTGCTAAAGTTAAAATTGTTTTCATTTTAAATCTTAAATTTAAATGGAATTTAAAAGTAAATTTAAAAGCTAATTGTTTTTAAAATATTTTGTTAATAATAATTAAATCATTAATAAGATTAAGGTTTATAATTAGGACTTAATGATTTATAATTCATTAAATTATTAAGGTAATTAAGATGGATGATTAATTAATTTAATTAATTAATGATTTGGGTTAATTAATTAAGTAATTAATGGTTTAATTTAATTAATTTAATGATTAAGTAAGTTAATTAAGATTAATTAAATTGAAAT
Organism: Allium cepa; assembly: GCA_030765085.1. Taxonomy (NCBI): domain Eukaryota; kingdom Viridiplantae; phylum Streptophyta; class Magnoliopsida; order Asparagales; family Amaryllidaceae; genus Allium; species Allium cepa. Next base: position 289,819,883 of record CM060941.1, on the reverse strand, counting down.
TAAGAAATCATTAATTAGATAAGATTTGATTTTTAATTAATTTTTTGGAATTTATTAATCACGTAATTAACAATTAATTAAGTTATAGATTAACACTTAATTAATTAAATAATTAGAGATTAATTATTGGGTTATTATAGGTAAATTAATTTGAAATTAATAATGATTAATCTCAGTTATTTACTTTAGAGAAAAAATTAAAGATTTGTTAATGGTTAATGAAGGTCATTAACTTAGGATTATTTAATAACTAATTAATGTGATTAATTTTAATAATTAACTAGATTAATTAATTTAAAGATAATCATTTGAGAAATTGTTTAAGTGTAATTACTTGATGGAAGTAATTAAGAAATTAATTACTAATTGTAATTAATTAAGTTTATTTTGATTAGTTTAAGTTAATTAATTAAGTTTGATTGATTTAAGATAATCACTGGATAATTTAAGAGGTAATTACTCAATGTAATTAATGAAGGATAATTACTTAGTGAAGTAATTAAGAAGATAATTACTGGATGTAATTAAATTGAAGGATTATTAGGTAATGGAAGAATTTTGGAAATTAATTACTTTGTGTAATTAATATGAAGAATAATTACTTGGTGGAAGTAATTAATAATTAATTACTTAGTGTAACTAATTAAGAATTGATTAATAAAGTTATTTGAAGATAATTAAGAAATGTAATTAATTAAGGATAATCAACTACTTAATGAGATTAATCTAGGGTGATTAATAAATATAATTAATTAAGATTAATTATTAAAGATAATTAATTAACGAGTAATTAATTTATCTATTGGAGTAACTAAGGGTAGTTAATTACTGGATGTGATCAATCAAGAGTAATTAATCAATATTGTTTAATTGATGATTAAATACTTAATGTAATTAATTTAAATAGGGTAATTATAAATAAAAATAATTAAAGATCATTAATTTATATAATTAATGATGTAATTATTAATTAAGAACAATTAATCAATCAAGGAATTAATTAATGTAATTAATTAAGGATTAATATAATTAATTGTAGTTAATTAATTAATGAAGTAATTACAGGTTAATTACTGAATTTGGTTAGGATAATTAATTTGTGAAATTAATTAAAGGCTAATTACTTGAGGGTAATTAAAGGGCAATTAATCCAGGTTGATTAATTAAGGTGATTTATTAGAGTATAATTAATTAATTGATTTGTAATTAATTAATGAATATGTAAGCAAGATTTACATTGATGAAGTAATTAATTTAATTTATTTTAAATTAATTAAGGATGACATAATTAATTTAATTCATTTTAAATTAATTATAGATAGTGATTAATCCTTGCTTATGTATGGATGAATGATATTGATTGCCTTGAATGGTTTGAGATCTCAGATACGAGATAAGTGATGTTGTGTGGTATGGATGCTTTAGTTGCATTGAGTTGATAATATGAATTATCTGTTTGTGATGATAATATGAATTATCTGTTTGTGATGATAATATGAATTATCTGTTTATGATGATTATGTTGATTATCTATTGTGATATGTGAATTATCTATTTATGGGTATATAGATAATAGAATTGAATTATTTTAAACTTTAAAACAACTTGGACCTAAAAGACGGTGTTTTGGATTTCGATGAGACCAGGATCGGGTTTCCATATTTGGATATCCGTAAACCACATCGATCCAAATTAACAATAGGTCGTGAATCTCAAGTGAAGATGAAGATTCAGAGTGCAAGGGTTATCGTCGTTAACTCTGAGGGTGATTCCAAAATGAGTGTAACGAGATGTATGGATTGAATGCTTTCAGAACATCGTCAGGTGGACGATGAGCATTCTAAGAGATGTGTTCTCTAAAGGTAATTGTAGTCTCAAGCCTCATCAACCGGGAATGACTAAAACAGGGGAGGTGCAGCAAGGCTAAGTGGGTCATGCCTAAGTAGGACGAGATTTGCCCCTGTCTAGAAGTCCCTTTATATTTGGCTGTGTGGGCAGTTGGTTGCAAACAACTGCGGGGTTGTCTTGTGTGGGACTGTCTAGTAAGGGATGGTTCGGGCTTTGTGTTGCAAGGGATTGGGAGTAATCCTTGGTACAGTGATCTAGGCCACGTACTGTGACGGGCGGTACCCCAGTAGCCCTGCCATTGTGTGGAATCCAATCTCCAATAAGCGCCATACGTTTTGATTGTGCCCAACTATGTTGGAACTTGAGATGCAAGCATTCCTTAACCTGATACTTTTTGGTTAGAGTAAGGTAAAAACTTTTTCATGTTTATGTGGGGGAAGTCATACGTGATACCTTTCTTTTCAAAGGTTTTTCAAAGTTAAGCATCCTTAACCTGTTACTCACACCAGACCCATGTTTGACCCGGAGTTTATCTTCTGTTTTCTTAAACTCTTGGGTACTCAAATTTTTACGAGTAGCCAAGGGATTCAGGTTAGCTTTGATGAATATGGAGGAGCAATGGAGCAGGAGGCTTCGGCGTTAGATATTTAGTTTCCGTTGTGTGTTCTCTGTGTTGGTATCTCTTTGTTGAGTTGTATTGAGTTGTAATAACTAGACATGTGCTTATAACTTTCTAGTATGTGATGTATATGCTGTGTAATTCTGATTGGTGATATATATTATGTACTACTTATGTTATTAATATAATTTATTCGTTCCGCTGTTGAGATTCTGGTGATGTTTCTTCTTTCTCTTCTTTCTTTCCTATTTTCTATCCCTTTCTTTCTTAAAGATGATACGACTTTCTGTGGAGAAAAAGTCGGGTCATCTCATCTATTTAATTTACTTTAAATTTATTTAATCTACTAAAAATCTATTTAAGACAATTTAAATCCATTTAATCTATTTTAAATCTATCTAAATCATTTTAAAACTAATTAAATCAAATTTAAATCTTTTTTTAACTATTTTTACTATTTAAACTATTTCAATCTATTTTAAACTAATTCTAAAACTGTTAAAAACTATTTAGCACTACCCAAACTATTTTCTAAAATTTCAGACTATGAAAAGTTGAATAATTTATATTTTAATCCCTGATGATGATACAACCTAAGTTGGAATATGAAATTGATACTTTTTATGAAATGACATATTTGAGCAAATATGATTTTGGAAGTGAACATGATTTGAAAATGATATGGTTTGAGAATATGATATTTTGATATAAATTGTGAATTGACTTTTTGAAATGTAAAAGAACCATCCGATGTGTAGTAAGCGATTGGTTATTAAAGAGACCGGGATTAGGTATTGTCATACTCTCTGCCAATCTCGAAAACGACTTTAACAACTGTATACGTAGTGGAGATTCTAGAAATGAAGTAGGATGGTTTGGTGAACGATTGTGTACGAAGTATTTACGTTACCCTGACTTCCGTGAGTCAGCTTGATGTAGCTAAAACAGGCGCTACGCCGTGCCATGTGGGGTCATTACTTCTATCAGGTACATTTTTCGATACCATTCTATTACTTTATGATTAATTTGGTGGTCATCCCTTGATTTTGATTTGGGAGTGTGTTTTGAAGTGGGCGGTAGTAGCTACTATGCATTACCACCAGTCCGGATCCGCAATTGTTATATCTACCTTGGAATTGCCTCGAGTACAGTGTCGCATGCCCTAATGCGCCTTCTACAAGTTTGTTTTATACCATACCTATGGAGTGACCTATGGGCAAACCTCACGGAGGAGCGCACAATACTCTATAGACTATGGGAATATATAAAATGTGTTAAGGGGATATGGGTAACGCCTTAACGCTATTTTAATACTTTGCTTTATTGCAGACATATTATAATAGCGTATTGTACTACATAGTAGATAGTTTAATGGATCCTTAGGAGATGTGGATCCAGAACGTTTCTCAAGTTATTGCACTCACGTTAGACACTGGATAGGAGATGTCAAGCCCCGTAAACATCTCTGACGTCATTCCACTCATATTTGTTTATCGCTGATTTAACTTACATAAGATCTTTTAGTTCTGATTCGAGCGTTTTGACTTTTCAAATCGCTCGGCTCAGCCTGAGCATTTCTAGGTTGAAGACCTTATTTCTGGAGTACGAAGACGAAGATTTATACTATAATTATTTATTATATTTTTTCCACTGCATTATGTTATTCCACCGCATTTATTTATTCATTTCTGTTGTATGTAACTTTGATCTCTATTGTAAAAGAATAATCAAATGTAATTATAAAACAGCTTCATGAACTGTTATTTGATTATTATATTTTATCATTCGGCTGTAGGATTCCATATTTGTTTTATTTCTTTCTCTTTTTTTCTCATTTACCCCATAACAATCTGCCCCTTTGAATGGTTTGAGCCTGACGTGTGTAGATTATCGTCGATTTAAACCATCCAAAAAGCCAGGTCATTATAGCTGGTATCAGAGCTTATGTTTAGCGACAACCTTAGCTTTGTGGGGACTGACTCTTTCGAAGTAGGGTAGTAATACCCTGGAATGAGACATTGAGTATATGTATATATGAGAGAGCGTATTTGTTAGTTTTATAAAAGGATTTTTTGTATTGTGTTAATTTGTTCCGTTTTGCATTTATAAATTCCAATCGGTACATAGGATGCAATGGCATTGATAGAGATTTCTAAAAACTTAATAGGACAGACCGACATAATATTGGTTTTGGAATACAAGTAAATGAAATAATTTTACCTGGCATATATTTTGTATATAAAAGAATAAATTTTATAAATGATATAGTTGGATGTAGTATGTTGTTGTTAGGTAGAGGAATTTTATAAATAGTGATTAAAAAAATAAGATTTAAAAACAAAATGAAGATAAATTGAAATTTTGAGAACCAAAGTTTCGGGATTTTGAAAATTCTTTTGAAAGATTTTGGAATATAATACTAGTAGTATTTAATGTATTTTCTGATATAAATATTTCAAGATGATTTGAAAGATATGTTTGAAAAGAAACTTTTAAAGGAAATAAGTTCCGTTTTCCTCTCTCTGTCACTGGAAAATAATTTCGGTGATAAGTACATGCATCATCGACGTTCATTTTCGGGTTTGGAAGTGGGAAGACTACTGTAGTAGTTTTACTGCACATCCATTTTGATAAACGGATCTTAATTTTAATTTCTGAAGTTTGATTTGATGTGTGCATATGTGTGTATATATATAAGTTATGAGTATTATTTAAAAAGAATTGAAATGGAATCGGTTGTTTAGTTCTTAAGTTTCAGTAAATTAGAAATTGAAATTAATGCAATGAATGGAATCTTGACTATATTAATAATTGGAGCCTTCTAAAAAATGAAATTAAGAAATTTGTTGATAAATCATTAATGAAATAGATAAAACAAAATTGAAACTTGTAAACTGTAAATAAAAAGGAAATGAAAATAGGAAATGGTAACTTTTGAACATTTTGTTAACTAAATATATAAGAGAAACTTGGGTAATATTCAATTGCATTCTAAAAAGACATATATATATATATAATTTACCAAATATAAAGTTGAAATGTTAATAAGAATATGTAATAGGATATTAAACAATATAACTTTAGTGATGAAAGTGTTCAATGGAATTTCTTCTGCGAATAAGAATTCTAATGTTATAAATCGTTATAAACTAAAGTTAATAGTTTGAAATGCTACTAATTAAATGTAATAAAAGGGAATAAAATGCGAAAAATGATTATAAACTTAGGTTAACATTTTAAGCTATTTATAATCAAATTTAATAGTGAAGGATGAACACTGTAAGTAAATAATTATAGACTTAATTAATGTTAAAGCCATTTATAATTAAAATGATTAATGATTATAACTTCAGAAAATATTGAAATGATTTACTATGGAGTTAATATTCAATAATACTTTATATGGAAGAATGAATATGAAAGAGTAATAATCTATAAATTGTGAATTGAATTTTAAAGAAACTTACCAAATAATGTATAATCCAATAATTGAAATAAAAATAACTTATTTAAGCAATGAATGTAAAGTAATAAAAGAAAAGAAAGTGAGACTGTATGAATAAAGAAGAAAAGAAATTTTGTAAGTAATAACGAATGTAAATTAATAAAAATAAACATTATATAAACTTCACCTTAATGATTTTAAACGCCAAATACTTCTTTAAAACAATTATTTTAAATTTAGATTCAAATTCCAATTCAATTTGAATTATAACCACTTATGTCCATATATATATTCATACATACACTTGCACAATTTAAATTCAACTTTAGTACGTATTCAATCTTACTCATATATGCAATATGCATACATGTATATAATTTTAAATTCAAATGACTTTTTTTTTATAAATATTTATTATTTCAAGATTTTAAACTCAAAAGAAATTGGAATTTATTTATATATGACTATCACTTATTTTGTTTTTTGAGATTTTTTAATTTATCTTCAAATTAAATTTCAAAAGTTTAAAATATATTATTAATTTAAATTGATAAATTTTAGGATGTTACTTTTTATATATAAGGTATTAAATATAGAATTTCAAATCCATAGTTAAATTTTAAAATCAGTGTCGAAATAAACAAATATTCTATTTAATCTTGGAAAATTAATTTAATTTACTATTTAAATTCACAAATTTATATCAGTCAATAATTTTAAAGTTTACTCAAAAATCGGGATCGTTACATTTAGCATGCTAGTTTATGAAACTTATGTGTTTACACTAGTTAAATAAATGAAATGTCACAGAATTTCATATATTTGGTACTTTCGTGTTTAAATTGAGTAAGTACAGGTATCTAGAGCCGTTTTACTTGACTTTGATTATGCAAATTGCAAATTAAAATAAGCTGCTTGCTTAAAAATGAAAAAATAAGGTACATTTTCGGATTAAATACTGCAAGAATATAAAATATTGTTATATATTTTGTTTTTCGACCGTGTGGGTCGATGTATATATATTTGTATCTTTTGTCATATTGCAAAAGGCTCTCCCGTACAAAGGAGAGTCTGCCAAATTATTTTGTTAATTTAGGGTGTTAGAAATTTTTGGAAATTTTTTGGAATTTTTTTTGTTAATTGCAATCAGTTTCGAATTTATAATCAAAATAAGGATTTTGGTTTAGGATGGAGAAGAAATTGTTTTGGATGAAGGAAAAAGATTAGAAAAGTGAAATATCAAATTTTCACTAAGTGGGTTTCGATAAGTTAATAGGTTTGGAGCATTTTCCTACCTTAGCAATTTCGAGGACGAAATTATTTTAAAGGGGGAGAAATGTGGCGATCCGGATTTTTCGTTATTCGATTTTGAGTATTTAAATGGTTTTAAATATTGAATTTGAATTTCAATTGATTTTTGATATAGAAATTTGGGTTTCTATTTATAAAATAAATTCAGAATTTAAATATAGCGATTTGTTGGATAATTTAATTATTGATTTTAATAATTGATATTGGTTAAATTATTGTGTCCTGAGTTTTAAGCCCGATAAATGTAATCTAAAGACTTATAAAATTCATATTAGTAATAATAAAGACAATGGAAGTTTTAAAATTGAATTTAAAAGTGATCTGTTCAATTTTAAAAATAGCTTGTTTAAATTGACATTTGAAATTAGCGTTCTGAAGCACAGTCTCAGAATTCGACAAAACCGGTTCTGTCAGATTTGTAATAGTGTATTATTGTCGGATTTCAAGTTTCATAGTGTTTGGAGTTATCGTTTGGCCATACGGGTTAGAAACGTGTGAAAAGACAGTGCGGATCATGCTATATGGAATTATACTAGTGCAAAAATAAACAAAGATACTATAGCAATGTGAATAAGTAAAATAAAACAAGCACACTAGGAATTTTTATACTAGTTCATGCTTCCCGTTCTACGTCCTGTCTCAGACTCCTTCTATAATTCCACTAAAACAACAACCCTCACTTAACATGGAGGAATAGGTCTATACAACCCTTGAGTAGTCGAATATGGACCTGAACAACAAAACAGGATTTCGCCTCAGCAGCCGAAGAGGACTTGACACGCCTGGGCAGTAAAACATGACTTTTACAAATAAAGCTTTCTTGAGTCTATGTGTTCTTTAATAACACGAATTGTCAATTATAGTACACCCTTCGGATAATATTCTCCTTTATGATGTATATATGAATACGTGAAGAATAAGGAAGTAACAGAATGAATTTGTATGAAATTGAATGCACAAGAGTATTAGAATCAAAGAATATGAGAGTAGAGCAAGAATAGATTGAATTAATTATCAAAACCATGATTCTAATGTGTTTATATAGATTATAAATAAGGGAATTTGTTCGTAAAGAGTTATTATGAAGAGATAGGGTCATATCTATTGAAATGAAGGACGCATCTCTTCACAAATGGAAGTGCCTATTTGAAAATATAACCATTATAGATATTCAAACTTCTGAATCGAAAAATTCAGACTTCTTAATTTGTAAGGGCTCAAATCAGAAAGAAAATAGGCTAAAAATGACTATTTTCAGATGTCTGAAATATTAAGTCAGACGTCTGAATGTCGTAAAAACAATATTCATTTTTCCAGATTCAAACGTCTGATTTGGTGCATTCAGACGTCTGGATGTAGACTAAAAATTGAGAATATGCAAAGTTTTAAAAATTGTGTCGAGATATATCATATAAAAGAGATTTTAACATGAATAAACTCTAGACACAGACTCGATACACATTTATATAAGATTTGAAGCTCATTTGCATCCAGTCTTGATTGATTCCTGTAAAAACAAGTTAGTATATAATAATGGCTTGTATAGTTGTTATAGTCAAAATATCGTAATTATGAAATATCGTAAATATGAAGTTCCAACATTCTCCCTCTTTTTGACGATGACAACTTTATAAGTATACGTATAATATGAGCATATATAAACTGGAAATAGAAATATACGTACTCGCTCTTACTATAAGCTCCCCCTATCGACGGTAGTTTTTTTTTAAACTCCTTTATCCACCTTTGACATCGACAAAAAGGAACAAAATATAGGTTAAATACTCACATAACAAATATAATGTAGAATAGTTGACGTATTGCACCATTCCAAAAGAGATATAGAAGTTGAATATTACAAACTAACATAGCAAGTACGATATCACCATATGCATATATACACCACAAAAAGCATATGACTACGAATGTTTTGAAATAAGAAAATAACCATACCACTACCATAAAACCTTGTGCTTGACTCATCATCACTTTCATCATTATTAGTGCCAGAGGTAAAGGACAATATAAAAGGAGCTAGATCAAAAGCTTCGGTTGAAGTGGAGGAAGTGAGACCAATACGTTCTCTTATTTTATTGAGAAAACCACGAATGGAGTTGAACCTTTTATTGGTTTGCCTCTCAAACTTATCCATTTTAGTCTTAAGCTTGGCTTGATTTTGGAAAGAGTAACCCAAGCTTGTCATGGGGTAGAGTCAAGATTGAGAACTTCTATTTCATCATCATCTCCTTCTTGAACTTGAGTAGAAACAGGGTGATGATGTTGAGAGGGTTGAGGAAGATTTTGATCTTGGTTGGCGGTCCATTCTTTGAATGATATCAAAGTAAGACTTTGTGGACGATTTGGTAAGTTCATAAGTCCCAAGGTTTTGGATCCAAGTTCTTTAATTGTGGAAAATTCGGATTCAGGAAAAGAAATACCATAATTTTGGAGCATTTTCATTATATAAGCACCATAGTGAAAAGTTTTATAACTGCGACGGCGATTCACATCCATAAACTCTTCCATAATGAAACGGCCCCAATCCACTAATTGTTTAGAGTATATAGCATAGAGAGCTTGAACGTTGCATTTATTAACAACTTCACAGCTACCGGTTCACGGTGAAACCGAACGAATCAAAGCTATATGAATGATACGGGCTTTGTGGCGGAAGTTGAATAGAGGAGAGTTTAGTAATATCATCGAAAAGAAAGCGGTGAGAAACTTCATCTCATTCGTCCAAGGATAGAGAGACCTCAATGTCATCTAAATTGGTTTCGGTTGAAGGACATTGAAGAATTTCTCCAAGACGAACAAGGGGAAGATATATTTTAGTACCATAAACTATAGTCCAAATGCAATCTTGACGATTGTGAGGGTGGTGATGATCCAAATTTATATTTGCATAAAAAAGCTTGACCAAAAGATGATTAATCTTCACATTATTGGCAGTAAAAGAAAGAAGACATTCTAAACCATTAGAGCGAGCTATTTGTAGAATTCGATAAGGCTCGAATTCTTCATATTTCATGAAGGCACTGGGAAAGAAGTTGGATATTTTCATTTGAGAAAAATGACGTTTTTCTTCATTATTCCAAAGCCATTGATCAATGTTTGGAGTAGATGAGGAAGTTGAAGCCCTAGATCTCTTAGGTTTCGGAACCATTTATGAAGGATAGATAATAAGGATTGAATTTTTAAGATTGTAAAAGGTGGGTTATGATGAAATAAAATGAAGTAGGTTAGTTAAAAATGAGAAGAGAAGAGGATTGGAACGATTTTAAGATGGTAGGTAAAATGTTGAAATGTCCCTAAAATTTGAATAGCCTGAACTATTAAGATGTCTGGATTTTGATTTCAGACATCTGAAATCAATTTTTTTAAACAAAAGGCAAATAGTTCATTGTTGGTCATATTCAGATGTCTGGTTCTAACGTTCCAGACGTTTGAATTTGAAGTCAAAAAATATATATTTGACAATATTCAGACTTCTGTTTTAACCATTTCAGACGTCTGAATTGCAAGAAAAAATGTAATCCTGAGAATAAACATATTTATTAAAAAACAGGAAATACAGAAGTTGTTTATTAAAAAAATACAATTATAAACACAAAAACAGCATTTAAAATCAATTGATGATCTATGCCTATGATGAGCAAGACGATTTTCTAGGAGTCTTAGGCTCTTATGGTTCTATCGTCATCTTTCCCTTAGATGATCCCAAAAAATTTCAGTTACTGCCACGTTCCCATGAATTTGGTGATACATGAGGACGTTGTGGTGTTTGATTCCATGAATTGTGATGGGAAGATGTAGGTTGATGAACATTAGACGTAGATGAGCCGTATATTTTCCAACCAGGGTTCTCTAGAAAGTTAAGATGTTGTGAATTAACTTTTTGCTCATAGTACATTTCTCGTTGAATACTTAACGATTCCTGTTGATAATGATAAATATCATCAATCTTTTGTTTAGTTTGCGGGGAACTGAAGAACAAGAAACGACAAGCTTTATTCTTTTCTGAAGTATGACCGGTATGATTATTCGGAGATACATGCTGGGCAGGTTCATAGAAAGGGGTTGGTGTTGGTAAATTTGGAAGAATATGCTGAAGATGGTATAGAAAATTCTATAGAAGAAGGTTCTTTTGAATTAGAGCCATTTGACGCCATGGAATAAAAGACAATCGCGATTAATTGAGAAAACAACATGGTTGTGTTAAGAGTTAAAGATACAATAACAAAACAAGGAAGCTGAAAAAAAATATAGTGAGAAGAGAAAATTTATAAGTGAGTAAAACATATATTCAGAAAGTAAACAGGTGGATGAGAATCAAAGGTAAATAGGTTCCAAAGAAAAAATAGCAACAAAAAAATGTGGACAATATCTTTTCAGGAATTGGGTGGTTAAAAAAAAGAAAAGGCAATTCATAATTTAACTTATAAAATTGCAATAAATAATATAAAACTTGTACTTAAGATAATGCAACAAAAATAAAAAATAGTATGCTACAATAATATGTTTCAGAAAATCAAATTATAAGTTTCTAAACGAGATGATTCCGAGTTCTCATATTAGTTTTATAAAAATATTTTCAAGAAGTGGTTTTGTAAAAATATCAGCCAATAGGTTTCGGATGAAACAAAATCTTAATTTATTTTTCCTTTTTCAATACAATCACGAAGAAAAAGAAAATGATGATGAATATCAATGTGTTTTGATCGTGATTGATTGATTGGATTTTTTGATAAAATAATAGCACTTGAGTTATCACAATATATTGTTGAATTTTTAAATTTATATCAAAATCTCTAAGTGTCTGTTGCATGTAAATAACTTGAGCACAAACTAATGTAGTAGAAATGTATTTTGCTTCACATGTAGAAAGGAAACACAGTTTTGTTTCTTACTAAACCAAGAAACTAACAATTTTCCAATAAAATGGCATGTACCGCTGGTATTTTTTCTATCTGTTCGAGATCCACCGAAATCAGCATCACTATATGAGACTAATACGAAAGGACACTCTTTTAAAAAAGTCCAAAGTCCTTGGTATTACTAAGATAACGTAATATATGTTTTGACTGCTCCTAAATATGATTCCTTTGGATTGGCTTGAAATCTAGCACATAAACAAACACTCATCATCGTGTCAGGACGACTGGCCATTAAATATAGTAATGATTCAATCATACTTCGGTATAATTTTTGGTCAATACTTTTACCATTTTCATCTTTATCAAGATGTGTGGTTGTACTCATAGGAGTCAGTTTGCTAGAAGTATTTTCCATTCCGAAGCGTTTGATTAGATTATTACAATATTTTTCTTGATTAATAAAAATACCATTTTGTAATTGTTTGTTTGTAAGCCAAGAAAATATGATAATTCTCCCGTGTGGACATTTCAAATTCTTTGTTCATAATATCGGAGAAGTCCTAGCATAATTTTTTATTAGTAGAACCAAAAATGATGTCATCAACATAAATTTGAACAACTAAAATATCCATTTTTGAATGTTTAATAAAAAGTGTTTGATCAACCTTTCCAATTTGAAATCCAGAGGATAGTAAATAGCTCTTAAGCCATTCATCCTAAGCACGTGGTGCTTGTTTCAAACCGTACAGAGCTTTCTTGAGTTTATAAACATGGTCTGGATATTTCTCATGGATAAATAAAGGTGGTTGTTCAATGTACACATTTTCTTTTATATAGCCATTCCAAAAAGCACTTTTAACGTCCATTTGATAAAGTTTGAAATCATGAAAACATGCATAGGCCAATAAGATACGTATTGCTTCTAATCTAGCGACAAGAGAAAACGTTTCCTCGTAGTCAGTTCCTTCCTCTTGATTATAACCTTGAGCAACTAATCTTGCTTTATTTATGGTGATGTTACATTGTTCATCCGCCCTATTGCCTTATTTTTATAGGCCCATTTTGTACCAATAACAGTTTGATCACTTGGTCTAGGAACTAACTCCCAAACTTCATTGGGTTCAAACCGATTTAGCTCTTCTTCCATTGTAATTATCCGGTAGTCATCGGTAGTTGCGTCTTTAGGGTTTTTGGGTTCAGTATTGGAAAGAAATGCTACATGGTCCATCTGATTTTATTGACTTCTAGTTTGGATGTTTGAATTAATTTCTCCAATAACATTTTGAACAGGATGATCCCGTAATATTTTTGTGGTGATCTTAACTGATTGTTGTTATGAGTAACTATTTCATCTTCTCTAGAATTATCAATTATGTTTTCATTATTTTCAAAATTTATATTGTTAATATTTATGATATTATTTGAAAGTTCTTCATCATCTCTTATACTTGGTTTTTGCAGAAAATTTTCATCAAAAGATACATGAATAGTTTCCTCAATAGTATTTGTTCTTTTATTAAACACTCGATAAGCTTTGCTTTGATCTGAATATCCTACAAAGATACCTTCGTCGGATTTCGCATCGAATTTGCCAAGATGATCTTTGGCTTTTGATATAAAACATTTTGATCCCAAAAAACTTTAAAATAGGAAATATTTGGTTTTCTTCCATGAAAAAGTTCATATGAAGTATTTCTGGTAAGTGGTCGTATAGAAACACGATCTAAAACATAGCAAGCAGTTACTACAGCTTCCGCCCAGAAATGTTTTGAAAGTGTGCTTCCATTTAACAAAGTTATTGAACATTCCTGTAATGTTCTATTTTCCCATTCTACAACACCATTTTGTTGTGGAGTTCTGGGAAATGAGAAATTGTGAAATATTCCTTTCTTTTTACAGAAATGTTCAAAAGCTTCATTTTCGAACTCTCCTCCATGATCACTTCTAATATTCTGTATATTTTTAATCCTTTTAAATTTTGGATCTTTTTGACAAAAACTTTATAATGGTCAAAAGTATCACTTTTATTTTTCATAAATATAGTCCAATTATATCTAGAAAAGTCATCTACAATTACAAACACATATCTATTGTGATTTATGGATTGTACTTGACTAGGTCCAAATAAATCCATGAGTAGTAAATCATGTGGTTGTAATGTAGAAATAACTTTCTTAGTTTTAAAAGTTGATTTAGTTAATTTTCCTAATTGACATTCATCACAAATATGATCAACTTTAAAGTTATTTTTGTAATCCTTTTACTAAATTATTTTTAGAAAATTTGTTTATAGCTTTGGAGTTAATATGACAGAATCTCTTGTGCCATAACCAAGAATCATTTTCTTTGGCTACTAAGCACATATTTGAATTACGATTAATTTTAATATTCAGAATGTATATGTTTCTATCTCTATTACCTTTATAGGTAAGTTTTTCATTTTGATCATAAATACTACACTTATTTTCAAAAAATGATATTTTGAATCCTTTATCACACAATTGGCTAATACTTAACAAATTATGCTTTAAGTTTTAACAAGTAAAATATTTGAAACGAGAGGTAAACTAGATATACCGTAATTGCTCACGGCGCCTTTGCCGGTGATATAACCTTTGGAGTTGTCTTCAAATGTGACAGGGCCTCCATCTGAATATGTGACATTTTTTAGCATATTTTTGTCTCCTGTAATGTGTTTTGAGCAACTACTGTTGAGTGTCCATTTTCCTTTTTTCTTAAGTGGGAGCTGCAAAAAATAAAAGAATAACATTGGTACCCACTTTTTAATAGGGTCCTAAGAGTTAGGTCTTAGGAAACTAAACCCAAGAGGGTTCGGTATTCCCTTTATATAAATAATTTTTATTTTTATGAATATTTTTCAAAAAGGACTCAATATGTTTATTCCTAATCAAACTGTTGTTTGTTTTAGGAACCCATGTTTTTATGGTTTTTGAGTTTTGGTTCCTTTTTGATTGAATTATGGTAGACTTAGGTTTAGAAATATTTCTCTTATCTTGCTTAGTTTTAGGTGGAGCTACAGATTTCTTAGTATAACCTAGTCCTTTCTTATTTGAGACAGATTGAGAAGTTTTAATAATTTAAGATAAGTTTTCTTTGCCTTTATTAAAGCTAGACACATTTTTAGTAATGCTTTCTAACTTTGTTTTGAGGCTAGTATTGTCTAGTTCAATCATTTTGATCATGGTTTTTAGCTCATGATTTTCAGAGATAAGAGCATGAGTTTCAATTTCTTGACTTAATAATGTAATTTGAGAGTTATCATTAAAAAAGTATCTTGAAGTTTTCCAAGTTCTTTTTATAATATCTGTTTTTCGTCATTAAGAATATCTCTCTCGAATTCTGCTTTTCTCTAATTTTCTAGAGCCTCTTTACATTTTCTTTTGAGACTTTTTAAAGTATCTAATAATTCAGAATTTATTTCAATCATGTCATCAAAAGTAAGATCGTTTACCTCCTTCTCTGCAGCCATGAAACAAACATTTGCTTGTTCGTTTTCACTATCACTGCTACTTTCAAAAGATGAAGACTCTGAGTCATCCCATGTTACCGAAAATGTCTTCCTTTTGAATTTGTCCATTCTATATTTGTTTTGTTTTCCCTTCCTATGTTGTGGACAATCTTTTTGCATATGACCTTTCTTATGACAATTAAAGCATTCTAGTAATAAGGATGATGACTTATTGTTGAAGTTTCTTTTGCCATTATTTTGATTTCTTTTTCTGTACTTCAAAAATTTCTTAAAATTTTTATCTATGAAATCTAAATCTTCATCCTCTGAATCTGATTCCTCTTGTTCTGCATGAAATGCCATATTTTTCTTGTCTTGTGCTCGAACTCTTTTTGCCTGCAAATTTACTTCATAGGAAATCAGATTTCTAATTAACTCTTCTGGTTTCATGTTAGAAAGATCATTAGCTTCTTCAATAGCTAAGAATTTTCTTTTCTATTCATCCGTTAAAGAGTTAAGAATTTTTGAAACAATATCAAAGGTGGAGTATATTTCTCCTAGTCCTAATAAAGAATAATGAATATCTTGAAATTTGGAGTACATATCATTTATAGATTCATCTTGCTTCATCCTAAAATTCTGAAACTGATTCTTAAGCATAGAAATTTTACTTTGCTTAACCTTGTTAGTACCTTCATGAGTGACTTTTAGTGTTCTCCATATTTCATATGTAGTGTTACATATGCTAACTTGGTTAATTTCATTTTTATCTAATGCACAAAACAACATATTCATAGCATTAGCTGTAGCATCTTGTTTTTATGCAGCTATCCATATAGAATATATATTAGTAGGTGCAGTATATTCTGCTTGTGGAACATTCCATGTATCAAAACTAATGGCTTGCATATAAACATGCATTCATGTTGCCCAATAGTTGTAGTTCATGCCACTGGATAGTGGAGGTCGTACAGTAGATTGACCTTAAATAAAACTAGTGTTAGTGATAGTGCTTGTGTTGATGTTTTTTTTCC
Source organism: Allium cepa (assembly GCA_030765085.1). Taxonomy (NCBI): domain Eukaryota; kingdom Viridiplantae; phylum Streptophyta; class Magnoliopsida; order Asparagales; family Amaryllidaceae; genus Allium; species Allium cepa. Next base: position 289,803,280 of record CM060941.1, on the reverse strand, counting down.
ATATTATTAAAATATCAAATAACTTTGTAACTGTTATAAGAAACCTTTATCTGATACCAAATGAAACGACAGTGTGGATCGTGCTACATGGAATTATACTATACTAGTGCAGAAATAAACTAAGATACTATAGCAATGTGAATAAGTAAAATAAAATAAGCACACCAGGATGTTTTATACTGGTTCGAAATTCCCATTCTACGTCGAGTCCCAAACTCCTTCTGGAATTTCACTAATACAACAACCCTCACTTAGCCTGAAAGAACAGGTCTATACAACTCTTAAGCAGCCGAACAGGAACCTGAACAACAGAACAGGATTTCTCCTTAGCAGCCGAAGAGGTCTTCACATGCCTGAGCAGCAGTATAGGACTTTTACAAATAAAGTTTTCTTGACTCTATGTGTTTTTGAATAACACGAATTTGTCAATTATAGTACACCCTTCCTATAATCTTCTCCTTTATGATGTATATATGAATACACGAAGAAAAAGGAAGTAATAGAATGAATTTGTGTGAAATTGAATGCACAAGAGTATTAGTATCAAAGAATATGAGAGTAGAGAAAGAATAAATTGAATTAATTATTGAAACCATGATTCTAATGTGTTTATATAGATTATAAATAGGTGCATTTGTTCGTAAAGAGTTATTATGAAGAGATATGGTCATATCTATTGAAATGAAGGACGCATCTCTTCATGAATGGAAGTGCTTATTTGAAAATATAGCCGTTATAGATATTCAGACTTCTGAATCGAAAAATTCAGACTTTTGAATTTGCACGAGCTCAAAGTAGAAAGAAAATATGCTAAAAATGACTATTTTCAGACATATGGAATGAACAAGTCAGATGTCTGAATATTTTAAAAACAATATTTATTTTTCCAGATTTAGACGTCTGATTTGGTGCATTCAGACATCTGAATGTAGACTAAAAATTGAGAATATGCAAAGCTTTAAAAACAATGTCGAGATATATATATATATAGGAGAGATTTTAACACGACTAAACTCTAGACACAGAAACGATAACACTTATATAAGATTTGATGCTCATTTGAATCCGGTCTTGATTGATTCCTATAAAAACAAGTTAGTATATAATAACGACTTGTGTAGTTTTTATAGTCAAAATATCGTAATTACGAAATATCGTAAATACGAAGTTCCAACAACGTGTTGAATTTAATATCGAAATTTAATATAATAATTGGGTCAAAAAAGCTATCTTCTCCATTCGATTGAATTGGGACTTGAAGCCTTTTCCATTGCGTCCAAAATAGTGATATAACATTATGAACACCTAGCGGCATGCCTCGATTGGTATTGTAAAATTTTAGTTATACAAAACAAGATAAATTCAATATTTAAATAGATAATATATATATAGTGGTTAAATCAGATGAACAGTGGAGCCCCCTTCAATCACACGTCCCTTTTCCTTCTGTAACACGCGAACTTCTTTTTTTTAAATAACCCGACCCCGTCTTCCTTGTTCAAAATCGAAGGAAACTTTAAAAAAATGTAGCTATCTTCTTTTACTCTAATAATCGAAATCGAAATCAAAACAAGTTAATAATTTCAAAATCCATTCTAAGAAAAGGGCAAACAAAGTCGTCGTGAATCACTGATGGGAAAGAGATGAAGTCGCACAGCCAGGCACGCGTGAGAGGACGGGTGGGGTGTGCATGGGCGAGTCGAGAGGATGGTTGTCGTAGTCGATGGGTGTAACATCCCGCCTTTTTATACGCTTTAAATCGACGATAAACCACACACGAAAGACTTAAACCATATAGAAGGGCGGATTATTATGGGGTAAATAAGAAAAATAGAGAAAGAAAAAGAACAAAACAGAATCTTGCAGCGGAACGATAAAATATAATAATCAAATATACAGTTCATCAAGCTGTTTTACAAAATATTTGATTATACTTATACAATACATATCAGAGTTATATATACCAGAGAATAATAATTAATGCAGCAGAAATAGTATGAATGTAGTGGAATACTATAATAAATAATAATGAATCTTCATCTTCGTCTTCCAGATTACGGTCTTCCAAATCCTGAAATGCTCAAGCTGACCCGACCGAATTGAAAAGACAAAACACTCGAGTCAGAACTAAAAGATCTTATGTAAGTTAAATCAACGGTAAAAAATATGAGTGTAAACGACGTCGGAGATGTTTACAGGATTTGACATCTCCTATGCAGTGTCTAACGTGAGTGCAGTAACTTAAGAGATGCTCGAGATTCACATCTTCTAAGGATCCGTTAAACTATTTATTATGCAGTAATATTTCGCTATAACAATAATGTTTAATAGTAAAATAAACTTACTTTTAGATAGCGTTAAGGTGTTACCCATATAGCCCTTACCACATAATAGTCCCAGTAGTCCATCCAATATCATAGTCCCTCCTGATCGGGAAGCCACCAGAGGATACCACACGGGCTACGGGAGAAAACCAAACTCGTACTAGGCTCGCTAGGGTAGGTGACACGGCACAACTAGGTAATGCCAGGGTAGATATACCAACTCTGGGCCGATGCTAACGCATAGCGCGCAGCTACCGCCCACCTCGAGCCACATCCCCAAATCAAAAATCAAAAGTGGCCACCGAGTCAATCCAAAAGTCATGGTATGATATCGAAGGAATGTGTCCGATAAAAGGTGCTACCTTCTTAGCCCGTCAATCGCTCCTGTTTTAGCCACCTTATGCCAAGTCACGAGAGTCGGGTCCACATATTTACCTCAAAGGAAACGTCGCCGCCATCCTACTTCATTATGGAATCTCCATCTCGTACACGGTTGTTAAAGTGGTTTTCGGAGTTGGCAGAGAGTATGACAACTTCCGATCCCGGTCTCTTTAACAACCAAACATTATTATAACAGCGCGGTCATTTCAAAATAATTATACTTCATAACCAGGATATAATAATCATTTCAAAACCATATAAATATGATATCATTTTCGTTTTAAAAACCCAGTCAATATGATATCTTTTTTATAAAATCCAAATCAATATAATATCATTTTTATTTCAAATATATCCCTTTCCCAAAATCATAGCATTTTCAAATCATAATACCTTAAAACCCATAACTTTGAAACATAACTTCCAATACTTAAATGGTTTAATATTAAATTACTTTATATAATAAATTAGATCCTTTAATTTCACAAATCAATTCCAAATATAAAATTGAATTCCCAAATAAACCACTTCAATTTCCATATATTTCAAAGCTTTAAATATTCCGCCATTTCAAAACTAATTCTTTGATAATCCCATATACATCAAATTCAATTACTATTATTTAAATTTGAAATGTTTACATAATAAATCCAATATCATTTAAGAAAAATTTTAACTTCACATAACTGGATATTCTTTCAATTTATTTAACTTGATATATTCATTTAAATCACTCTAAACTAAATCAAGTTATAAGAATCATACCCTTTAAAATCTCAATTTTATTTAAATTTCAAATCAAATTTATTCGAGTATAATTCTTAAAAAATTCAATTCAAACCAATTGCATATTTATCTCCGACTTAATTTTTATTTAATTCATTAAAAACTCTATATATACAATATCTTAAACAGGTACTTAACCATAAAATATAAAACAATCAGACTCCATTATTAAACTTATTTTTATTAAACTAATTTACCCATAGCTTAAATTCAAGAATTTAATTATATGTATATAAAATAATACTTATATAATATCAAAAATTAATATTTATTAAACCGTATTTTTTTCCAAAACCATAGAAATTATTTCAAAATATTTATATATATATAGACCATGGTGTCTGTATATAGTTTTCTACCCTATGGTCAAGTGATACAGATATTTATCATTTCAATCCGTAATTCAAAATAAAATACAGTTATATATAATTTCAAACCGCAATCCCGAATGAAATAAAAATGCATAATAACTTGCAGTTTATAACAATATACAATACAACATCCATTCATCAAATATCAATCATCAACCATTTATCACAATCATCATCCAATTTAAACAATGGCATCAATATATAACAGATAAATAAATAACAGGTAATTACTGGCAGTTTATATTCAATAATAAGTTAAATAACAGTTTAATTCAATAAATTCAATTTAACTGGAATGATGATAAAAATATACCAAACAGCTATAAATAAATTTCTAATCACATCAGAAATTAATTTAATACACATAAGAAATTTTAGAAGTTGTGAGTGGGTTAAAACACTCACCTTTCGAATTTAAATCCAATTTAAACCTAAAATTTGAACAGTCTCAGAATTTGTCCAACCAAATACCATAATGTTTGGAATGTCAATGCGATCCTATTAAAAGAAACCGCGTGCAAATCGGACACCGTATGCGAAAGTTATTCACGTTAGAACGTTATGATTTTTAAAATTAAAAATAAACAAGTAACTTACATCCCTTACCACGTCATAGGCCACGTCACTAGTCAACACGCACGCCCTGGAGCCATCTTCCAAAAAGAACGCTACCTAGTTTTGTTCGACACTGCCCATTGTGCCGCCGCGTCCAAGATCACGCGCGCCTCCTCATGTTTGCCTGGACGAGGACGCTCCGCCTAGACGAGGTCACCTCCACCCCTGACGTCATGAAGCTCCACCATCGGCCACCAAAAACGCAGCCACCGCCGGTTTGAAGCAAACCCTACTTGAATTTTTGCACGAGTTCTAGCCGTCCTCTTGATGCACAAACCACTCCGATAAGTTATGCTCGGTCTCCTCTACGCCATGGTACCAACGATTTGTCGATCCATCAAAGTTCATCAACGATCAACGAACGGCTGAAAATAATTAGCCATTTTCTGATCAAATCATGGCTCAAATTGAGAAATAAATTGTAGATCTGAGTTGCGCTCGTCGAGAGCTTCAGATCCATATAAAATTTGATATAGTTTGAAAAGTTTGAACTTTTGGCTTTGGATTTGTTTTTGAATTTGTATTTGGGAATTAGGGTTTGCAGCCAATGGAAAGAGGAGCTAATAGAACTGAACGTACAGTAAGAAATGAATTAAGGTTTATAACAGAGTATAAATATAGGCAAGCTTAAATTAGAATGGACCAGATCAATTGGATATACGCGTTGAACGATAAAATGGCCCGAAAAGCCCGTTCTGACACTGGAATGAAATTGGGTCAACCCATATATCAAAATTGATTTTTTAAAATATTTAAAACGCAATGGAACAAGTTTCAAGTCCAAATTCCATCATATGAAGAAGTTATGCCAAAATCAAGCTATTTCAAATTGATTTCAATTGATTTTCAATTAATTGATTTCTAGGAGTTTCAAGCCCGTACGATCAAACGACAAGCCCGATCGCTATGAAACTTGAAATCGTACAATAATTCACCGATACGAATCCGATGAAACTGGTTTCGTCGATATCCGAGTCAGTGGCCAAAATGGTTATTTTTACATTAACTAAATAAATTAATAATTAAATAGTTAAATCAAATTTTCAATTTCAATTCTTAATTGATAAATTTCACCATTTTTGATTCCTCAATCATTTATAATGATTTAAACAAATTTAAATGTCAATTTAGAGTTGATTAATTTATCATTTTCAGTATTAACCTCAATTTCATTAAATTCAAAATTCAAAATTTAATTTGCAATAACTTTATTTAATTCACTTTTCATTCTATTATTCAATTCATTATTATCAAACGGATGAAATTAACATTTGATTCAAAATCTATTACATTAATATTCTCACATTCCATCTTCATTTGAATTAACGTAATATTTAGATATTTAATTTAATTTATTTGCAATTACTCCAATTATTATGGTTCAAATCCCAATAAATTAATAAATCTTTATTCCCATTCTTATAGTTCAACAAATTGTCCAATTATGAATAACATTAACATTATTTCCAAATATTTCCATAATTTACACTAACATAGCATTGAATTGAGATTCATTGCAATTGATTACAAATTTTAATTTAATATACTAAATAAATGGTTAACTTATACTAATCGTTACCATTAACGTTTAATTTCACTTATAAGCTATTATTAACAAATAAATCTTGCAATTGATTTAGATCTAATTCAATACATTAAATGAATGGGTAAACGATTAAAAATTTGCGCTATTGCCAAATTTACTCACATTCATACTTAATTATCAACTAGCAATTATTATAATTACTTATTTAGCATTGATCCTATCAAACTACAATTTATTACGTATTATTTCATCAACTAATATAACTTTCGAATCTATTCACCAATTCCCTAATTTCAATCAATTATAACCTTACAATTTGTTTCAATTAATAGGTATTGCACTAAATTAGTTACTTATCAACTTGCATCAACCTTATTACATTAATTTACATTCGGTTACTATTAATTAATATATTATTCCATTGGTTGATCAATACTCTTACTCTTATTCATACTTTTATAAGTTTTCATTTCCAAACAATATTATAATTACTTACAGGACATTGATTTTATTCAATTACTATTTATTATTATTAATTCATTAATTAATTCACTATTTACCTTTTTTTTCTTATATTCAATTCTTAGCCTAGTATAACAATTTACAATACTTCAATTAATCGTAATTTCATTTCAATTGTTAATACTTAGCTTTAATTTCCATGGTTGCATTTCAATTTTAACATTTACTTCATTATAAATTGTAAAAAAAAATATTTCTTTCTAAATTTAATTACAAAATCTTATTAATTTAACTAATTTTAATCATTGAAATTTACGGGTCATTACAATGGGGTTGGGTTGGTCGTAGTCGCAATTGGATGGAACCTCGTGCTTGAGCTTTAGGGGTTGGTGAAGCATCGCATGTGTGCGCGTACGCACGAGTAGAAGCATGCATAGGGGAGGCAGAACGGCGAAGTATGGGCGAGGTTGTGGCTCATCGTGATGGAGGCGCGGTCGCATTTGCTGTCGAGCTAGGGCTTAGGAAGTTTAATAGAATGAGGTAACTTTTATTTTTAAAATGAAATTTTATATTTAAGTAAACCACTGTCTTACATATATCTTAAAATTTATACTTAGTGATCATTGTGATATATCGATAAATTTTTATTTATATATATACGAGGTTCAAAATGAATATGAAAGTCGAGTTGGTTTGTGGCGGGAAGATCTACTCAATAAAATGGGTTTGCGACTTTTTCGGAGTCGGCGGGAATTTTAAATCGAACACTGATCGATTTAAATTAAAATTTGAATGGGTTGCTATAAAAATCAAAGGTGACAAAAATTCTCACTCGTTTGGATTGTCAGATTAATTTTAAAAATAGTTATACTTAATTTTTGAATGCATGGTTGATTTAATAATTTTCTGACGAATAATATATTATATATGTATAGTAGTATATATGTTAGTATTTGGTGTGATATTCCCGTACATTATAGCGGATAAGACCCTATGCGTCCCGCATAACAGCGGATGACCTCATATACCGCGATATCCCCCTCGAAGAGGGATTGGTATTATTTTATGTTGTATTAACATCTTTGAATGTAAGAAAACAGGTTGGAGGGATCCAACTAGATTCCTCAAATACGTTGTTTATTTTTCATATATTGTGATATATGATTTGTGTAGAATAATCTATTATCGATTATTGTAGTGATTGGAATTATTAGATGCTATCGTGGCACTAGCCTGAATTTTGATAATTTAAAACTATAAATATATTTTAAAATTTATGGAAATAAAGAGAATTTTATATATATATATATATATATATATATATATATATATATATATATTGGAACTAGAGTTATTTTAAGGAAATTGAATTAGAAAATATATTTGGTTTTTGGGGTATAATTAACTATTGTGAATTTTCAAATGGAGATTTCAAAAATGGTTTATATAAAAGAATTTATAAATGGTATCTGGGAATATGAAACGGAGTTAAAATCAATGTTAAAAATAGACTTGAGGTATAAATGGAATTTATAAGAAATGAGTTTATACAATGAAATTTTATAAACAAGATATGTTTTTTAAACAGGTAAAACTCAAAAGAGTTTATAAAATTATAAACGATGTTCATAAATAAAGAAATGATGGCCGGTTGATAAAATTGAACTATAGATTTACGATGTGAATTTATAACGAGTTATGGAAATCATTGGGAAAGAAATAGTGGAATCTATTTTTGAATATGAGAATGGTGATGAAATTGAGGTATAATCGATGTGATACGAGTCGAGTGGGATTTAAAAGCTTAAATTGGCAATATTGGACTTTTTTAAAAATAGTTTTTTACCGAGAAATTAAAATTGTTTTAAATGGAATTTTAAATTACTATACAATGTAACTTAAATTATTATACATAATATTCTGAATAGTTAGTTATTCTAATATTTAATATTTATGGAAATAAATTATAATTCTTTAAATCTACTTTATAAATTAATTAGTTATTTAAAAATGATTTAGGAAAGAGTTATCGATGTTGTTTAAATTGTTTTGATATTTTAAATTTACTTAACGTAATTTTGAAAATAAACTATTATTCTTTAAAAGTACTTATTTTATATATATAGTCTAAAGGATGGAATTTATTAATAAATCCTCTCGAGAACGAAAGCGAAGTTTGTTGAACGAGTGTGATTTTAGAAGAGGATTCGTATACTGGAATTTTGGGAGATTAAAGAGGTTTCTAAAGTGTTTAAAATAAGATAAATGCAAAAAATGAACTAGATTTCATAAAAAGAGGTTAGAAATGGAAAATTAGAGTTATGGACAAGTTCATTCAACTTTGGATATATTAGGGGGTTTACAAATAAAATTTGTAATGAATTAGAGAATAGGAAATAAATGGACTATTCCCTGAATATTGGAAAAAAAGATCTTAGGGAAGATGTTTATAAATATTCCTAAGCGTTGGACGGAAAGGATTTGAAAATAGTTAACTTCGAGATTTTAAATATAAAAAATACTTTCAATAGGATGAGTTATAATTAGAAGTGATAAAAACGTATTCTAAGTATTGAAATAACTTTAAAAAAAATATCCTGTTAAGGATATAAGAATTTAAATTGGATTTCCATTATTGCAAATATTCGAAGGGTTTGAATATATATATCTTATGAAGATATTTTGAGAATATTTTCGGAAAATTATAATAAGGTCGGATGATTGCTTATGGATGTGTTATTGATAGTTAAATAACCGACTATCAATATTGGCCAATTTCATTAATCGTTTCGAAGAGACCGGGATCGGATTTAACTATGCAAATACCATTTCGATCCAGTTTGAACATTACGAATGTATACTATGAAGATTATGAAGATGGCGATTCGATTTGTCTAGAGCCAGGCATGGTTTTAAATCTCCTATATATCGCCCGAGATCTCCTCCGAGATCTCCTTTTCACACTTAAACGAGACGAGACATCAAATCTCCTTCAAATCTCGCTCGACACCCATCTCGTCCAAGATACTCAAATCTCACCCGATATATGGATCAAAATCTCAATCCGAGATCTCACCCGAAATTATACATTTTTCTTATTTTGCATAATATTTTTATTTTCCATATTAATTCAAAAGAAACTACTCAATCTAATTATAATTTACCAACTTCTTGAACATATTCTTTACTTTTTATCTTAATGAGTCATAGCGAAAGGTTTCACTTCTTTATTATGTCCAAATAAAAGGATATTATTCAATCATTAGCAAATGAATTAAGCTAATCAAGCTACTACTCTTCTAAAAATATTCCTTTTTTCATGTAAATCAACTATGTTATCATTTTTAATTTTACTAAGAAAATTATGGCTATTAATTAAATTATTGACACATCAATTTTAGACACATAAGTACATCTGAGATAATCCAGAGATGCGTTATAACACCCGAAATGTCAATCAGAGATGTACACCCGATATGTACTCATCTCGTCCGAGATCTCCCCCGATACGAGATAACTTGTGTAAAGATTCTGAGACGAAACGTGACCGAAATCCGATATTTAAAGCCTTGGAGCCAGGACAACCTGTATGGACGAATGCTATCAGAACATCGTCATTGGAGGACGATGAGAATTCTAAATAGAATTGTGTTCTTGAAAAGTAACGCTTAGCCTCGAGCCTCATCAACAGAGAATGACTAAAACATGGGAGATGCAACAAGGTTGTGTGGGTCGCACCACATTATGGTATGTTATCACCTTTCTAGATGTCCTCGAAAACTATTTATTATGGATATGACTGTGCATGAAGGAAGGAGCGCTCGATAGTAAGGGTGGGAACACCTGGGGTGATAACATATTCAATCTATCTAGGTTAGGGGTAGACCGGTCTTATGTAGCAGGGCATCCCGGCGTGGTCCTCGATACATTGTTCTAGAGGTGCTGTGATGGGCGGTGCTCTAGTGGCCCAGTCATTCGTTCGAATCCATTCTCCAATACGAGCTTACGGTTTTGTTTTGTAGAGCCTAGTATGCTGGAATTTAATTAATGTAACAAATTCAGCTGTTTGAATAAGTATTTGTATTTAGACACTATTATAATATTACTGGATTTTCTACAAAAAAATTGGTTATCGTATTGTAAAAACCCATCGTGTTTATTTATGATGCGGTCTTACGAGATACCATTGTTTTCAAAGGATTTTGACAACTCTAGTAATTCAAATTGAGTGTGTTTTCTCGTACTGGTTCTCGAGATTGGCTCGGGTGTTATTTTACTATAATGCTCGGGTCAAACCGAGTATCACAAATTCATGATAGAATGCTATGGAGCTTAGGAAGCGAGCTAGAGGAGTAGAGATGTATCTCCATACTTGATTTATATTTCCACTGTATGAGGACTAGTTAGTAAACTGTCCAGATTGATTTTTGTATATTGTTCTCTGATAATGGTGTTTATGTTAACATCCAGTTCTTGTATTAAGAATCTGTTGTTATATATTATATTTTGTTCCGCTACGATTGTGAGATTCTGTTGTTGTTCTATTTCTTCTACTTTTTCCTCTTCACCCTAAAGATTCGTATTTTCCATTCAATTTGAGTTGAACTGATGTGAATTATGGTTGATTCAAGGGGTATGGATTTACGGGTCTTTACATCTTATTAGCTCCTCGTAAAGTTTTGATTGTGCTATTTAACTCTTTGATCTTTCACTTGGCAGTATATTCCTCACTCTCAAGCTTTTGAGTTTTCCTCTGATATTCGCTTATACACTGAGATACTTTCTCTTAACATTTACTACCATAATGTTGTATGACCATAAATTTGACCTTTTTGCTCCATGTCGAGATTGTTTAATTGCTTAAGCCTGGAGGCAGGTTTAGAAAATTAGGGAATTCTTGGCTTGATGAAGAACAAGATCTAGTAGTTCTTCCAGGAGTGGGGGTAGAAAGACTGGCTTCGCCTTCGCTTGCAATGATCTCTAATGATTAATAGTGAATTGACTCTTTATCATACCTACTTCAAGATCATTTATACTCTAATGTAATCTAGATATCTCTATGTCAACTTTGATAGAAGGACTGGACTCACAAATCGAGTTAGTTTTCTCTTTTACTAGCTAAAGCTCTCTCGATTTTTCTTTAAACTGCTTCTCGATGCAAGCAGTCATTTCCTTGTAAGTCCTAAACGCTGATTTCAATATGAATTAGTTCCTACGACACTCTTACATTGCAAGATTGTTCGGGAATCGCAAAGTTGGGTCATTTTAGGGCAATCATTTTTCTTCTATATAGGCAAGCAACCTATCTTTAATATAATGACTCGTGAAGCATCTAAAGAATTAGGCAAACGCACTAACTGATTATCCTATTAAGAATAAGCAAGGTAAGAATTAATATGTGAAAAAAAACTTTTCTTTTAATAATAAGAACAGTTTACAAATAATAATAAAAGTAAAATTACATTGCAACTCTATTGAATTAACATTTAATCAACTTTCAAAATTGTGAAACTACGGCCGTAGCCTTTTCAAATGACCTAAAAGATAACGTAAGTATAGAATCAAAGAAGCCTTAATTCCTTTCAGAGTATAAGCAGGAGGGACTCGGTGATAATCCCATTCCCCAAAGGGAGGGCTATCATGACAACATATTAATTTTAAGTGGTAAGTTCGAATTTCTCTAAGTAGTTTATCCTTTTCATCACCTAGAAAGTCAATACGAAAGCGAGGGTAATGTATATATACTTCTTGTAAATCTCTGAGGAAATAGTGCCTCATCAATTGTGATGTTTTAAGAATTGAGGATTTTTCTTTGAAGTCTTTCTTTAGCTTGACAAATTTACGCATGGGATCCCTAAAGACCAGGTTTTTTAAAAGGAATATATTTTGTACCACAAGTCCAAATTAAACTAAAATAGTGAAATCCGTAAGTAGACAAAGTAACATATCATTATCGTACAATCATTTAGGTTCGTACAAAATCGATTTATTTTACATTATAGAGATAAATCTCCTTCTATTATACTTAATTTTTTCGGGAGGAAAATGGTGAGAAGAAAGTGGAATAGGAGTAACTCTAGGAAGATTCCAACAGGCTCGGGGATGGGGATCTGATTCATGTTCATTAAAATATCTGCAATGAATGCATTTGAGTAAATTCCCGCAATTGTTACCCAAACGGGAGAAGCCAACGAATTGATCCCTTGAATAAGCTCTATTAAGAAATTCTTCTAGGGTGTTCCTATCATCAATTAACATTCGAAAAAGGGTAAACGGTGTGACGCCCCACCTCTATACCCACGCTAGACAAGGACACTATAGGGTAATGCCGTCAACTAGCGTGGAGAATAAGGCTGTTGAGGAGTGACCATCTGTATAATTGCTTTGTGCGAGTACCGATATGCCAGATAAAAATATAACTTTTCATCATAAGAGGAAATCCGACATACCGACACAAACTCAAAGCTACTACACAGTGGCTTTATGAAATCTTCGGAAACAAATATAGAAATATCATAACACAAATCGGTCACAGAAGTTCATATCACAAAGGAGGAAATAGATATGAATATATAACAATTAAAAGTGTACATCATAGTAGTGGTCTAACAAGATCCACAATATCACAAAAGAAGAGTTACAAGTGCTTCACAAAAGAATAAGTGTACATCATGGAGTCTATATCTCTAATGTATACAAAAAAATAAACTACTAGTCTAAGTAGTTAGCCAAAAGTCAGATAGCTCTCCCCGACAAGGAGTCAAACAGAAGCAGCTGCAACATCTCAGTCTGACCCGAGTATTATTTAATAAGAAAATAATAAACGGATCAGTCTAGCTATAAATATCAGTTAAAATGATATAGAATAAGAGATATGACAAAATCGTATGATACCCATAAAGCCATACTGTAATAAGTACGTAATTTAAAATCAACCAGAAATTAATCAATATCACAAGAATCTTCTCAAAAATCAAAAGAATGTCATACTCTTTATTTTTGTTCACCAAACCATAAATATTGACAATTATCAATGCCAACCACAAAAGTTAATGACACACAAATTCACCAATGCACAAATACTGATAAAACTTATTAATGTAAATCATGAAAACTTGTGAAACACAAATTCTAGAAATCATGAATGGAAATCCAGAAATCACAAAAAGGCGGAGGCCTATCACAAAACGGGAGCATGAAAACTCACCAACACATGTATCACAAAACGGAACTTTATTCCATGGTTGTTAACCATTAATTTTGAGCCGAAGCTCCACAAAACGGTCCGAAGACCATGGGTTGCCACCCCACCGAATTGAGCCGAAGCTCCACAGAAACGGGTTTAGTCTCCCTCGCAGACAAAGAGACATCGCACATTGCTAGTCTAAATCACAAAATGATCATCATCGATCATCAAGAAGTGTCAATTACACTAAGCTAGTAAATATATGAGCTTAGCTTCATGTCCCATAACAACTAGCTTAACTTAAATATTTACGAACAAATTGTTGATCTCCACTCGAAAATTGTCACAAGAGATTCAATCGAACAAATCTAAGAATTAACCGATGAAGTAATTGCAAGCGTTTCGTACCACTTGTTTTACTAAGTAGTTTAATTAGATTTCTCATACGAGTGAGGTAAAGGTTTGTATATGCTAGTAGATTGGAAAACGATTTAAGAAACGAGCTTTGTAATGAAATAGTGTTGAAATCTGTTTTGATAATAGAGTTTTGATATTTACTACTAGTATTGAAACCTTTATATTTTTAAAGTGACAAATCACAAAAATTATTGTAGAAACAATCAATCACCAAAATTCACATACGAAGACGTGAATAGAATCCAAAGAAATCGATACCGAATCCATCGAAATGGATATTCCCAAAAATTCCGATATAAAAGAAGACATAAAAGTCGATAATAAATGATAATCAACAAATCGGATAATCATGAATCGATAAAATTGGAATTCTCAAGCAAATAGGCAAATAGAGCCTAGACAGCAGATTCAGACGTCTGAAATCAAGGATTCAGACGTCTGAATCTGGAAAAATAAAAGTTTTCCAGAACATAATTCAGACGTCTGAACTCTATATTTCAGATGTCTGAAATATGCATTTTTTAGCCTATTTCCTTTCTAGTTGTTCACAAGCAAATTCAGACATCTGGAAATATTGATTCAGACGTCTGAATACTGGGAAATAAAAATTCCCAGTATAATATTCAGACGTCTGAATCTTACATTTCAGACGTCTGAAACTGAAGTTCAAGGCATTCCCTGAACCTAGGCCAATGATGGCCAAAACGATTATCGAAAGCGATCAGACGAGCAACAACGACTAAAGATCTATGCCTAGCGACAACCCAGCCTTAAAGGCTCTTCGATACGCCTCGAATATCAATGTCCAAATATCAATAATAGGATTTCATAAATTTTTCTTTCAAAACACAAAACATTGGAATATTCTCCAAAGCAATACAAATCAAAAGCAAATGCATATAAATAACTGTTAGGAATTCATACATAACAACAAGGATAGATATAGACATAGATGTGAGATAAAAATCTCACCTTTAAACCCAAATCAATGAAGGAGAAGCTTTTAAAACAAGCTAAGATCAATTCCTCTTCAATAACAACTCAAGAAGCTTCAATCAAAGCTTAAAAGAAGAATATTTCCTACGTTAGGTTTAGGAATTTCTAAAGCTGAAAGGAGAATGAGTTGGAGAAGAAGAAGAGAAGGCTTGCCAAAGCTTCCTCTATGAATTTGGAGTTAGAACTTGAATTTGCAAATGGAAACTAGGGTTTATGATTTTCTAATTCTTTTTCTCCTCCCCCATTTTTGATGAAGCTTGAATGTATTAGAAAATTATGAAGGAATGAAGAGAAGAGGGTTGGAGCTAGGTTGATAATTGGGGTTAATGGGCTAAAACCCAACCCAAAGCCCTAAGTGAAAAGTAGCAAAATTCTACTAACTCCAAACATATCGAAGTTTATACTCAAAAAGGTTGCAAACGACATTTTGAACTCAAAGGAAGTGGTCTCGAGTTCTAGTTCGACTGTTTGCAAAAAGTAGCTTTTCGGACTAAAATCCGACTAACGATGCCATATTTAAATAAAATATTTAAATATACAATCGTAAAATATGTGGGTTGTTACAGACTCCCCTCCTTAAAGAAATTGCGTCCTCGCAATATTTAAGAAGAAAATAAAAAGTAACAACCATAAAAGCATATCAACATAAAAGAAATTTGAAATAAGAAGATCACCTCAAAGAGCACGAGAAAGTAAGTCCGGATGTGTTCGCTCGATGAATTCTCTCCCAAGAACAATCCTTAGGATTTGAGGACCATTGAACTTTCACAAGCGGCACATCTTTATTTCGAAGGCGTTTAACCTTTGTAGCAATGATGCGAATAGTATATTGCTCATAAGTCAAATTAGGCGAAACTTCAATTTCTTCAACAACACCGGGCTCAAGATAGAATCGAAATCTCGAAGGCATTTCCGTAATTGAGAGACGTGAAACACGTCATGAATAGCAGAAAACTGAGCCGGTAATGAAAGGCGATAAGCCACGGAACCAATACGTTCGGTGATGGGAAATGGACCAATATATCGAGGTGCTAACTTTTTCGATCGAATGAAATGCACAACCCCTTCATATGTGAAACACGAACAAACACAAAATCTCCCATAGAAAATTCTAATTTCCTTCTTCGGTTATCGGCATAGGATTTCTGTCTACTCTAGGATTCTTTCATCCTATGATGAATAACGTCAATCTTTTCTGCGGAATCACGAATAAAATCTGGACCTAAAACCAGCTTCTCACTCGCCTCAAGCCAACAAGAAGGAGATCGGCATGGCTTTCCATAGAGTGCCTCGAAAGGTGCCATACCAATACTGGATTGGAAGCTATTATTATAGGAAAACTCAACAAGAGAAATATGATCTTTCCAACTTCACCAAAATCAAGAACACATGCATGAAGAAGATCTTCAAGAGTTTAATTCACACACTTGGTTTGTCCATCGGACTGGAGGTGATAAGCGGTGCTAAAATTAAGCTTCGTTCACAAAGCTTTTTAAAGACTCTTCCAAAATCCACTAATAAAGAATGGATCACGATCACTAACAATAGAAGTAGGAGCTCCATGCAATTTAATAATTTCTTTGATAATGAGTTTGGCCAAAAGAGGAACGGTCCAATTAGACCGAACGGGAATAAAATGGACAGATTTAGTAAGTCTATAAACTATCACCCATAAGCTTCATGACCCGAACGAGAACGGGGAAGGTCGTCGATAAAATCCATGGAAATATGATCCCACTTCCGAATTGGAATGTCTAAAGGTTGCAATAACCCACAGGGCCTTTGATGCTTGGCCTTAATGAGTTGGCAAGTCATGCAACGCTTAACAAAGTTAACGATATCAAATTTCATTCCCTCCCAATAACAAACTCGCTTCATATCCGCGAACATTTTACTACTACCGGGATGAATGGTAAATTTAAAACGATGAGAATCTTCTAAAATGTCTTTATGAAGATCACTAATTTTTGGCACGATAAGTCTACCAAATTTTTGAATACCGCCACGAGAATCAATATGAATGTCTTTCAAACCTTCAACATCAATCTTATCCCTACAACTTTGGCTAAGAAGAGCAAATTCGGGATCTAGCTTTTGAGCTTCAAGAATGCGGTCTAAAAGAGCAGGATGAGCCTCTAGGCTACATAAAACAAGAGATGAACATAAATCGGACACACGATCTCTAATCTCACAAGTGGATAAAGTCTCGAGATCATTCCATTCGGATATCATCATGGAAACAACCGCTTGTTGCTTTCGGCTAAGAGCGTCGACAACACGATTTCCCTTTCCGGGAGTATAAAGAATATCAAGATTATAAGATGCAAGGAACTCGAGCCAACGTTGTTGACGCAAATTAAGTTCCTTTTGAGAAAATAGATACTTCAAAGATTTATGATCGATGCGAAGAATAAATTTTTCTCCCGAAAGATAATGATGCCAAATTCGAAGGGCAAAACAATAGCCGCGAGCTCTAAATCATGAGTGGCATATCTAGTCTCGGCAGGCTTCAATTGCCTAGAAGCATAAGCAATAACACGTTCCCTTTGCATAAGAACAACACCCAAACCAACGCGGCTAGCATCGATATAAACAATAAAATCTTGGTTTCCTTTGGGAATAACAAGAATAGGAGCATCGGAAAGGAGTTCTTTTAATTTCTAAAAAGAAGCTTCACATTTGTCCGACCAAATGTTTTTAACTCCCTTGTTTGTCAAACTAGTAAGAGGCATGGAAATTTTAGAAAAGTCTTTTATGAAACGGCGGTAATAGCCCGCCAATCCAAGAAAACTACGAATCTCCGTCAAACTCTCCGGTCTCTTCCAATTTTGAATCGCTTCAATCTTTGAAGGATCCATGGAAATTCCGGATTCGGAAATAATATGACCGAGAAACTTCACACGAAATTGCCGAAAGTGGCATTTAGAAAAAATTTCTTTCAATTGATTACTCCTAAGAGTGTCCAACACAATCCGAAGATGCTTTTCATGTTCCTCCTCGATTTTTGAATACAGAAGAATATCATCAATAAAGATGAGAACAAATCGATCGAGGAAGTCTTTGAAAACTCGATTCATAAGGTCAACGAAATAAGCCGGAGCATTCGTTAAACCAAATGGCATAACAAGCCATTCGTAAGATCCATAACGAGTACGTAACGATGTCAAAGGAATGCTATCCTCTGCAATACGAAGCTGATGAAAATCGATTGCCAAGTCCAATGGCGAAAAGACTCTAGCACCACTAAGTTGATCGAATAGATCATCAATCCGAGGTAAAGGATATTTATTTTTGATAGTAATATCATTAAGCTTGCAGTAGTCAACGGAAAGCCTAAGTGTACATCGGATTTCTTCACAAAAATAGCCGACGCTCCCCAAGGCGAGGAACTAGAGTGAATAAATTGGTTCATCTCCAATTCAGACAGTTGTGTGCGCATCTCCTCATTTCCCTTATTGGACATGTGATAAGGAGGACGAGTGATAGGTTGAGCTCCAGGGATGAGATTAATTTTGAACTCAATTGCTAGCTTAGGTGGTAGTCCAAAAAGGGGCTCAAATATGTCGGAAAATTCACGAACAACGTGAATAAGAGATATGATATCTTCCTCATCATCATTATCGTCATCACGAGGATTTAGAGAATATAAGGATGCTGCCAAAGTGGAATCCGAATCTTTATAACAATAGAAATCTGATTAACAGATTGTGTATGTCAAAGATAAATAGTCCGCACAGGACATAGGATATGATCCTCATAACGGTTAAGCCAATCCATTCCCAAAATCATTCCAAAGCCTAAGTAATGCATGACATGCAAATCGGCTTGGAAAGAAAAATCACATAAAACAATCTCGACATTCTTACAAAGTTAACTGAGTGTTGCGGACCCACTAACAGAAAGTCATTAAAGCAACAACACTTAAAGAAAAAGTATCAACAAGTTCCTTTGATATAAAAGAATGGGACGCACCCGTATCAAAAAGAACTCGAATAGGATGATCACAAAACACAATAATGCCATCAAGGATAGAATGAGAAATACCTTGACCACGAGAAGTATTGCAAGGGGCTTGCACCACATTAAGCTTTCCCTCCTTCCTGCTTTGAAGTTTGGGACATGCGGATATATAATGGCCCGAACTTTTGCAATAGCGACAAGCAAGGGGCTTGGAACACTTATTAGCATAATGGTCCTTAGAACCACAATTATAGCATTGCCCACAACTAGAGGTAGAAGTCTTTGCTACAGGAGTTGCTGGTTTCCCTTTCTTGTTGGGATAAGGACCTTTGAATTTATTTGGCCTTTTCTTGTTTTTGTTGAAGTTTGGTTTAGCACTCCCAACTTCAACATCACTCTCCCTATCCGCCTCTTCAAGACGAAGAGCGATATCAATGAGTTAATCAAAAGAAACTTCTATTTTAGAAGTAATGGCTTCTTGATGTTTTTGTTCAAGCCATAGACAAATCTTTGGTTCTTCTTCAATGGGGTGTTTATGTATTCAACCCCGTATTTAGAAAGTGACTCGAAGGATGCAACATAACCTGCCACGAAGGATTCACCTTGAACAAGGTCTATGAAACGACGAGCCAATGTCACCTTCTTAGCTTCTGGCACAAACTTTAATTCGAATCGTCCCCGTAACTGCTCCCAGTAAGATCTGCTTCAATAATTTCAAAAATTAGAAGCTCGTACCAGTCTAATGCTCTTTCTTGGAGCATACTAGAGGCCACCTAGACACGGTGAAGATCGATAAGATTCATACGAGAAAAGATTCGATCGCATGTTCTTAGCCAAGCCTAGACTTCAATAATGGTTTCAGAACCTTTTAATGGCTTCCCACCCAAGTTGGTATAATCTTTGCACAAGCGTGCAAATCCAGACTTAGGGTGAGTAGGCTCTGGAATAGAACCAGCTGCTTGAGCATTCTTTACAAGATCAAGAAGTTGTCGTGCAGACATAAATACTCCATCTTGGGGAGTAGCACTAGATTGACCGGCGTTGGGACGGCCAGGTCTAACCATTTCTCTTCTTTAAGAAAGAAAGGAAGAAGAGAAAGGTTAATTCTTAATATGAATATCAAACAATAAGGAGTGATAAAAACAAGGCATCTCAAAGAAAATAGGATAGAACGGGTCCAATGACTCGACTTAAATCCTAAGGCACAACTCTTAAGATGGACTTAGGACGATGAAGGAGAAGCTTTTAAAAACAAGCTAAGATCAATTCCTCTTCAATAACAACTCAAGAAGCTTCAATCAAAGCTTAAAAGAAGAACATTTCCTAAGTTAGGTATAGGAATTTCTAAAATTTAAAGGAGAATGAGTTGGAGAAGAAGAAGAGAAGGCTTACCAAAGCTTCATCTATGAATTTGGAGCTAGAACTTAAATTAGCAAATGGAAACTAGGGCTTAGGATTTCCTAATTCTTTTTCTCCTCGTCCATTTTTGATGAAGCTTGAATGTATTAGGAAATTATGAAGGAATGAAGAGAAGAGAGTTGGAGCTAGGTTGATAATTGGGGTTAATGGGCTAAAACCCAACCCAAAGCCCTAAGTGAAAAGTAGCAAAATTCTACTAACTCCAAACATATCGAAGTTTATACTCAAAAAGGTTGAAAACGACATTTTGAACTCAAAGGAAGTGGTTTCGAGTCTATTCGATTGTTTGCAAAAAGTAGCTTTTCAGACTAAAATCCAACTAACGATGCCATATTTGAATAAAATATTTAAATATACAATCGTAAAATATGTGGGTTGTTACAATCAGTTTGGAAGTTTTTACATAAGTGTTTCTCAATGATGACCAGCTTTCCTCATCTGGGGAGCAACTTCATTTTCTTTAAAACATCTTAATCTTAATGTGCTCCTAGCAAGCTTTCATATTTTTCAAATAACTGATTATAATCCTTTATTTGTTAGTCCAGTTCCCTATTTAGACATTTTATATTTGATTGTTTCTTCTCGAGCATGATGTTATAAAGATATGTTGATTTTCTCCTTAAATAAAGTAGTTAATTATCTGATAATTGAAAGATCTGCATAACGAGATATGTACCTTAGAGAGCGGAACTGTTGATGATGAGAAATTTTCTTCATCTTTGGACGTTTGGTCTTGAGAAGCGCTGCTTATATTGGGAGAACTATTTTCTAGAGGATCGGGTATGTTGGCAGCTTCAGCATCCTAGACAGTTGAGTCCAAATTAGCTTAACCGGATCCTTCCTTGTCACTTGCACTTTAGAAAATCCCGCTCCATCACCTCCATTACCTCCACCATCACCACCACCACCACCATCATCATCACCATAATCATCTTTGTTGTCATCATCGTCATCATCTTCATTGCCATCGTTGTATTTCTCTTCATCAAGTTTTTGCTCTTCATCAACAGGAATATCGTTGAATGTTAGTCACTTTCTGTAACAACCCGATATTTTCAACCATTCGCATCCACACATGTTGGACTTGAATTGCTCAAAATACCGCGTTGTAAATAAAATTTGGCAAATCTCAAAATATATAGCAAATAAATAGTCACAGATCATAGACCACAGACATAGAGTAAATAATAATGCAGCGGAAGTAAAAGGAATAGTCGTTCATGAAGCTACTATATAAAAATAAGATACATCAGAGTTAAACAAAATACAGCAGAAGAGTAACAAGATACATCACGTACAAATCAGAATAGATCACAGAAATCACTGAATACTGAAAACAGAATATATGGCTGAATCTTCAAGCAAAGCTCGAACTCCGAAGGTGAGTCTTGAATGTTGAATCACTCAATCTGACTCGAGCGTAAAGCAAAACACAAAACACTTGAGTCAGGACATAAATATTTATGAACTGTAAATCAACTCAAGTGAGCAGTAACAAAATGATCAGTAACTTAAAGGATTCTTGGGATCGCCCAACCCTTAAGGATCCGTTAAACTATTTACTATGTAGTAATATTGCGCTACTATAATAGTGTTTACAGTAAAATAAACATACTTTTAAATAGCATCCCGGGTAACCCATATAGCCCTTCACACAAAATAGTCCCAGTAGTCCATCCGGTATCAGAATAACTCCAGATCGGGAGACTACCCTAAATACTCCACGGGCTACGGGAGAAAACTAAACTCGTAGTAAGGCTCGATATGGTCGGTGACACGGCGCACAAGGCAATGCCAGAGTAGAATACCAGTTATGCACACGGGCTGGTGGTAACGCAGCAGCCACCACGCCCACCTTGGAACACACTCCCAATCAAAATCGGAGGATGGCCATATAATCAACCACAAGTAAGAGTATAGTATCGAAGGAATGTGTCTGACCAGAGGAGCTACCCCTTTTGGCCTGAGATCGCTCCTGTTTTAACCACCTTATGCCAACTCACGGGAGTTGGGTCCAGGTAATATACCTCAAGAACGACGCCACCATCCTACTCCATTCTGGAAACTCCACCGCGTACATAATTGTTAAAGTGGTTTTCGGAGTTGGAAGAGAGTATGACAACTTCCGAACCCGACCTCTTTAACAACCAAACGTTATTATAACGTCGTTGTCATTTCAAAATGGTTTATACTTCAAAAATCAAATTATTTCATTTCAAAACTATATTCCTTTCAAGGTAGTTTATACTTCGAAACCAAAACCATTTTTATTCCAAAACTATGTCCAAGTCTATACAATATCATTTCCATTTCAAGCATATATCCACCTTTCAAATATCATAATACTTCAAAGTTATAACTCTTTCGAAACCAAAATACTTGAAATCATTACACTTTGAAAATCATAACATTTCGAAATCATACATTTGTAATTTTCAAATTTATTCAGTTAAACTCAATTTTCAAATTTCCAATTTAATTCAATTCAAACCATCAGTTTCAATTCAATTTAGTTTTCCAACAAAACTTTTCAAATCTTATAAATTTCAAATATGATTTGATCTACAAAATAAACCATCCAATTTTAATATATTTCCAAACTATAATATCCCACATTTCAAAACTAAACCTTATAATTTCATATCTCATATCTAATTTCATTATCATTTAGTTTTGAAATATTCATTTCATAAATCTAATATTGTTTAAATAAACTTAAATTACAATTAAACCAAATATCTTTTCATACAAATATAAACTTCAAATATTCATTTATTAAAATCAAATATCATTCCAATCTCACATTCTTTATCAAAATAAAGGTTATATCATCAAAAACCATTTCAAAATCATTAAAATATCATATCCTTTAAAACCTCATTATCAAATCATTATTTGAATTCAATTTCAAATATTCAAATATAAATATAATTTAAAATCAAATATGTCATTCATTTATTATTTCAAATATCATTACAAAATTACATTTCAAAATTCCATTCAAAAATTCATTTATCTCATTTGATTTCATTCAATTTAACACATAACCAAGTAAACCTTATTTAAATTCAAATTCAATGTAAATTTCTTAAAATTCAAATTTAAATATTAAATTATATTCAAAACTCCTTATATTTCACAAATAATCAATTCCAATAGTTAAATCATTTAACACTTTAAAACATAACACAAACAGTATTAAAATCTATAACATTTCAAAACATTGACAAAATATAGCAACGACAGCATTTATAAAGTGCTATCGTAGCTTATAGTTTCCAAAATAGTTTAGTTTAGGAACAACGGCATTTATAAAATGCCGTAATAGATATTTAGTTACTACAAACATAGTTAAATTCAAAACAACAACATTTTAAAATGCTGTCATAAAACTACAGCATTTTAGAAATGTTATTAATAAAATTCCAGATTTTATTATAACTTCAGAAACATTAAACTTCAAAAAAAAATTCTATTTTAAATTTTTAAATCATTTTTCTAGACTTCAAAATTTCACATTTAAATCAACTTAACATATGATTTATCACAACAAAATTTTATAATTAAATATCCAATTAAAACTCACTTTCATTCGTTAAGTCAAAATTTCACTGTTTCTTAACATATAAATTTCAACAAAACTTAACATTTTTCTTCAAATACCATTTCAAAACTTTAAATTTAATTTTCATTATTTACTTACATTTTAAAATAAAATTTAAAGTCAAAAATCACATTTACTTCAAATTTACATACTTAAATTCACAAATTCAAAACCTAGTATTTAACTTTCTTAAAACCATAAAATATATATTTTTAAATAAAATTCATACTTTTAAAAATTCATATTTTAATAAAATTCATATAAAAATATACCACGGGGTCTGTATATAATTTTCTAACCTAGGTCAAGTGATACAGATATATATCATTTAAATCCGCAATTTAAAAAGAAAACCCGGATTCTATCATTTCAAACCCGCAATCCTAAACCAAATAAAATACAACAAAAATTGCTCAGGCCTATCGTTTCAGCCTATAACGATTTTTCCCTATTCTAAAGTCCGTTCAGGTATGTATCATTTCAACCCATAGTGATTCTATTCTAACAGGGAACTTGCAGTGTGAACATATACAGAAATAATATAACAATGTCAATATCACAATGTAATGTCATATATCAGATGTCAAGTGATAATTAACAATTTTAACATGGTAATAACATGGCATAGCATATCATACAATCATCATTAACTTGCATAAACATTTTATATTACTAAACACTTGTCATCGATTCACCATTTCATAAGTAGAAATGTCAGAGTGAGAAAGACTCGCCTTTTCAAAGCTAGAGACCACTACGACACACAAGACCGATTCCAAAGGCACGAAATGCACGGTACAACACGACTAGTGATTCAAATGAGTGAAGAGAGCCAAGATGACCATCTTGTAACAATCCAAAAAACACAAACAATATAACATATGAATTATTTAACACAAAACAACATTGAAATAAATGGAAATACAAAGCAACAAAGACAAGAATGATTAGACCTTGCTTTAATCATTCAAGAGCTCGACCAAGGGGCTCTTTTTCTCAGCCATAGCTAATGATATAGGTTCTGTTTTGGATCAGGTATGGCATTAAAAATGCATGTTAACATGGAGATGAAAGAGATGATGATGGGTAGGAGTTGCAACATGGGAAAGATAAAGGGACAAGGCAAAGAGGAGTGGAGATTTGGGCTCAACAAGGCTCAGCCTTGGATCAAGTGGGGCGCGGCCCTACATGCTTCAGGTCTGGTCATTGCTGGAGTGATGTTCAGAGGTCAGGTCAGTAGGTGGTGGTGGAGCTAGAGGGTGGCCAAGGCAACTATGAAGGTGATAGTGGAGTTATGCTCGTCTAGGCAAGGTTTCAAGGGGTTTGGTGCAAAGTATTATGATGTTTGGTCCACTTGAAGGTCATTGCTTGAGGTGGCGGTCAGAGGTGGAGATGGTGGTTGCTATGGCTAGTGATGGTGGAGAGGATGGTGGTGAAGATGGGTGGTAGGGCCGAGCAAACAAGGTGGAAGAGGAAGGTAAAAACTTAGAAAAATAATAAAAAGAGAAAGGAGATAAAGCCATTTCTTGCAATAAAAATTTCTTGGCCGTGAGTTTTGTGATGGAGAAAAGTTTCTCATGTGAATTTCAAAGAGAAATACACGGCTAGGGTGAGAGATGTGTATGGCAACAGAAAGAAAAGGAAAAGGCACAAGAAAATGAAGAGGCAAGGAAATAAAGAGTCACCAGAAAGTGAAGGGTCTTTGTCTCTTTGAATTTCCTTTTTTTTAAATTAAAATAAACTATATATATTTCAGTAAATAAACTATAAAAAATTAAAAAAGTAAGGTGAAAAAGGAAAATAAATAAATACATTTTAGAAAAATATAAAATAATTATGAAAATAGCATAAAAATAGAAACTAGGGTGAAAAATTGTAGATAAAATATAATAAGCTTTCAGAAATTAAAATCACACTTTAAAGATATCTTAATAATAAAATAAATACATAACATGACATATAACACACATATACACAAGATATAATAAACAAAAATATTATTTATATAATTTAAAATAAACAATTTTGTTAAATAAAGCAATGTACATACAATATTGTAAAAAGCATAACTTTCACAATATAAATCAGTTTTCAACGAACGAAAAGCAGTATTCTTGAAATTTAATTTATTTTCATAATAAAAGAAAAAATACAAAAATTCAAATATTTAAATTTTAAATTCAAAAGTCAAAGTTTGGCCAGATTGACCAAAATTCACATTTTTGGAAAATATTCAATATATTCATGTTTGGAATTCTAATTTACATACAAATCAAAATATATATTTAAAATAAAAAATTTTATTTATTTTAATATAAAAATATAAAGTTTTTAAATCAGGAGTTCAATAATTAAAATATACAATTAAAATAATCACAAAATATAGGGTTGTTACACTATCCCCTACTCAAAACTTTTCGTCCCCGAAAAGGAATGAGGTACGGAAAAGCACAGAAAAAGATAGAATAAAATAGGATTAAACCAAGATGACAAGAAAATTAAAATTATACCTGATAACTGTTGTTATAGGTAAGTGTAACAAGGTGGAGATGATCTTCCCAAGATCCTCCAGAATTGGAACGACCCGCAATTTTAGGCAATATCAAATAAATAATCTGTATTTATAATTAAATTGATTTGATATTTTTTCTTTATAATTTTAATTTAAATTGGTAAATTTAATCTTTTTAAAGATAATAAATATTTAATATGGCATTATTGATCAATATCTTTTTAACAATTTAAAATTGACAAGGATTTATTTTTCAAAGCTAATAAAATTTTATTCTATTTATAATATATATATTTGATATATATTGTGAATAGAAGATCTTTTGTTTAAAAATAAATTGAATTTTCAAATTGTAATATATATGCATGTATATGTTATGATTTGGAATTGTTTTGAAATTTAATTTAATATAATATATTGATAATTTATGTATGAATAAATTGTAATTTAAAGCTTTGTTTTAAAATTCAATTGTTTCAAAAGTATAAGATAATTGTTTATTTTAAATATGATAGTTTAAATAAGATTCAAACAAAGTTTTATTTTGTTTTTTTAAATGTTTAAATTAAAATGGTTATAGATGTATAAAAATGAATGTTTTAGATTTTTGAAATACATGTATAAAGATTTATTTGTATTATAATTAGTTTTATAATATTTTCTTTTAAAAAGTATAGTCATATTCATGCACAAGTATTTAGTAATATAGTAAATTAAATAATTAAGCTTACATTATCTTTTAAATTAAGTAAAAAAAATTAACTAAAAACAATTAAAAACACGTGTAGCATATTAACACCTCTTAATAACACATGTAAGGAAATTAAGTTATGTTAGTGACAAGTGTCTTCTTTTTAAAAGATTCACTTTCTTTAATTTTTATTAAATCATAACCAAGTTTATTAAACATATTTTTCATCTCTTCTTCAATCCATTTTCAGTTGAACAAAGATAATTTCAAATTGTAACTAAAAAGTAAAATTAAATCCAAAGCTCAAAACAGAAAGTATTTTCAAAACCTGGAATTCAAAAATCAAATCTGAAGTAAAATGAAATCTGCATTTTTCAAAGCTGCAACCATCAATTAAAACCTGCAATTCAAATCTACTACAGCTTAAAAGGGTTCAAGATCAAGTTCAACATTTTAAAGCATCAAATTAAAGGCATGCAGTAGGATTTCTTCAGCAAATCAAAGTCCTTTTCAAATTAAATGTTCAAGGCCTGGAAGTCTTAAAAACCTTCTCTGCTTTGCTCTGCAAAAATTAATAATGTGAGTAAATTCTTTTTAAAAACAGTTTTTAACAAATCTGCAGTTGAATTTATTATTGCATGTTTTGAATTTTCTATGATGTTGAATACATATTTACATTAGTACAGTTGTATATGCATGATTGAGGGTATGGGATGTCTGAGTATAGATAAACCTGTAAGTTCATCTCTGTATTTTACAGGAGTTATCCTTCTTTAAGAAAATTGCAAAAATCTTTCAAATCTAAGCCTTATTTGAACTTGATATGTAAATGAAAATTGTATGTTAATGTTAGATAATTTTAAAAATAGTTACTGTAAATTTAAATTCACAAATAATTTTTAAATTGGAAAATACAGTGAATCTTGATTTATGTCAGAAAATGAAAAATCTTAATTCTTGCTTTGGATTATATAAATGGATTAGTTGTTAGAAATTTTGAATTTTAACATGCATTTCATAATTTTTAAATTGAAAATCAATTGGGAATTTGGTGATGAAGGTTTTCGGCAATATGGTGAATTGTCGTTGACCCACTTGTTGTTTTGAATCGAATTCATGGGTGAAGCAAGCTTTCATGATGAGGATCATGGGAAAAATGCAATGAATTTTTCCAATGAGTGAATTGTTCGAATTTGATCAAACTAGGGTTTTTATTTGACTTTGCCTGGGCTGGACTGTCGTGACTGCTTGGTTTTTTTGACCAGAGTTGTTCGCGTTTGGGGGAGATGTAGCTCGTGGACGTGGCATCTTGATGGTGGGGTCGGCTAAGTTCAACGGTGTTGGGTCGGCGGCGATTGGTTGTGTGGTTCGAGTTTTTCTGCAGTTTCGAGCATTTGGTTCGAATTTTGTTTCGAATAAGTATTCTTCGATCTGAGTTTGGTTTCATGCTCGAGTGTGATTTCGTGACCGTCGACGATGGTCGCGATGACCTGGGTTGGCCGGAGGTGATGGGACACGTGCACGAGAGTGTTGTGTGCACTGGGAAAATAAGGAGTTGGGGAAGAAAGGTTACTCTCGGGTATGGGTTCGTGCAAGCATCGGGTTGGACTCGAAGTTGTTGAGTGCTGGATTTGCTTCGGGGTAGGCACGAGTTTGTAGGGTGATCGTCTCGAGTTTTGTTGATTTGGTTCTGTATAATGTAAACGCATATAATACTTGTTTGAAATAAATATAGATCAAGTATTAAATTATAAAACAAGTTTATAAAGGAAACAAAATACAAAGTTAAAACATGTTGTTTTAAAATAAATGTAAATCAAACTTTAAAAAGTATTAACCGAATTTATTTTGAAATTTAAATTTGTTTAAAATGATTTCTTTTTGAAGTAATTAACTTCATTTAATTTTGAATGTTAATTTAAAAAGGAAATTTTTGAATTTAAATATTAAATTAAAGTTTTTAAGTAAATTGTTAAGTGATGTTTTAAAAACTAAAATTTTCAAATTTATATTGCAAATGAATAAGTTTGAATTAGATAATTTAAGTATTTTAAATTTTAGAATTTGATTTCTAAATTCCTTATTTTCAAAATAAGGTTATTGTTATAATTTTGAAATCCAAATAGAATAATTTGTTTTTAAGTTATTAAAATTTGATTTAATTTCAAATAATTTATTTATGAAGATAAATATGGTTAATTTATCTTTGTTATGAACTTATGGATACTTAATTAATATAAATTGTTAATAAGTAAAAGATTAATTAAGATAAATGTTTTTCTTAATTAATTAAGGATTTTGAAATATAAGAAGTTAATTAATTATTTAATTAATTTTAAATAATTAGTTAATTGTTTATTTAATTTTAAATAATCACTTAATTATGAATTTATTAAGTGTAAATACTTAATAAAGTAATTAAGGTTAATTACTTGAATGTAATTAAGGAAAGAGGAAATTACTTATCGAAGTAATTAATGGAAATTACTCATGGGAGGAATTAAATGAAAGTGATTATTGGATAATCACATGATGTTATTAATTAAGGATTGATTAATATAATTGTTTTGAAGTAATTAATTATGGAGTAATTATTAATTAAAGAATTAAGAGTTATTTAATGATGGAATTAATTACTTTTTAAGGTAATTAAGAGAGTAATTACCTAATGAAAGTAATTATAAGATAATTACTTATGTAAGTAATTAAGGGTTGATTACTTAATTAATTTAATTAATTAATTAACGTGATTAATTAATTAATGAATGAGATTAAATTTAAGATTAATTACTAAGCGTAATTAATTAAAATGTAATTTATTAATAAAGTAACTAATTAAGGTTAATTGATTATTAATTACTTAATGAAGTAATTAAAGATTAATTAATCAAGGATTAATATAATTAATTAAGAAGTTAATTAATTAAGATAAGTAATTACAAATTGTTAATTACTATTTATGATTTATTAAGCTTGATTAATGTGATGATTAATTATAAATTAATTATTTAATTAATTAAAGGGATTATTAATTAATAAGGATCATTAGTTAATACAATTAATAAATTAATCAAGGTTGATTAATAAAAGTGATTAATTTAAGTATGATTAATTAATTGTAATTAATTGAGGTTTAATGCAATTAATTATAATTGATTAATTAATGGAAGTAAATGTAGGATCATCAATTATTGTAATTTATGATAGTAATTAAAGGTTAATTACTGAATATGGTTAAGGATAATTACTTGAATGTAATTAAAGGATAATTAATCAAGGAAGATTAATTAAGGAAGATCATTAAGAGATGATTAATTTATTTATCTGGAATAAGTTAATGAAGAAGGATTAAGGTAATCCAATTGATTAAGAGCTAATCAATTCTGTTTATGGATAATTGATTGATATTGATTGATTTATATTGGATGATTGATATTGGGTGATTGGTTGATACTTATGATAAATACAACAATATTTCACTTAATATCAAAACTAGAGATCGTAAATTGTTTGTTTGTTGATTTACAAAAATATGAAAGTGGATTTGCCTTTAAATTGTTCTCTAATTTCATAGTTTTTAATCACATTTTAATTCTATTTTTGCCTCATTTTATTTCTAGTTAACAATTCCTCCTCCATTTGGTCTAATTTGATTGAATAGAATTTTAAACTCTAACAATTCCCTGCGGATCGACCCGTATTCGCCACGTACTATGATAGTACGCCGTGCGCTTAGGGTTATTTTTATTTCTAAATTTTTCGACGGTTTTCTAATCCAATGGAAATTCCGACCATGAACAAGTTTTTGGCGCCGTTGCCGGGGACTTGTTTTGATTTTAATTTTTTATTCTTCGAATTATTTTTCATTTGATTTTATTTTGTGTGTTAAAAAAAACAATTGTGTGTTTGAGCGATTTATGTGTGCATTTTGTTCTGTGTGTGTTTTTCTTGTTTTCTTTTCCATTTGCATATTTAAAAAAAATACACAAACAGTTTCAAAACAAATACAAAAATACTTGATTTCATTTTACAATTTTTATTTACATTGCATACAAAACCAAAAAAAAAATTGTTTTGCCTTTACTGTTACATTGCTTTCACACTGTGCATATCTTCAGTTTTATCAGTGCACTGTTGCTTCACTTCTCTGTCTTCTGTTTGCTATTCATTGTTCTCTGAGTTCTGTTTGCATTTTTTGGCTTGCATTATCACTTCCCTACCTATACTTCACTATAAAACCACATATCCTCCTGCTACTCTACCCACTGCCAACACTTCTTACCCACCAGCGCTTGCTGCCTCACTAACAAACTCACTACCTCATACACATAACTACCTCTCCAACTCCATCTCCTCTTGCCTGAAACAAACCTGACCACAAACAGCAACTCCTCACAAACAGCCAACACCTGCTTGCTTGCCTACACATCAAGTTCACTAACACCTCTGCCTTGCAACCTTACCACAACATCATCATCTTCCCCTTCTTCCTCTCAGACCATCTCCACAGTCCTCACCAAATAGTTACAACAACCATAACATTTGCAAACTCAAACTTCTACATACACTCTGCCAAAACCCTTATACACATTATCATACTACAAATCATCTTCCATTCAAGATCACACTTATACACACCAGACTCACTTCAACCATACTTCAGCAACAATTCCACCACATTCCCTCCAAATTCACCACTACTCCCTTCAACAAACAAGAAATCCACTCACTTCTCACTGCTGCATCATCGCCACCTTACAGTACCATACAAACTCCAACATCCCTTCGCCATTTCAATTCTACCAACAAAGCTCCTCTGTATCCTTACATTTCCACTGCTTATTCAGACAACCCAAACATACATTTCCACGTCACATATCACAAACTTCCTCAACCTGACATTTACCAACATTCATCAACAAACTGCCTAACATACCCTATACAAAGCAACCACACTTCATTGCCTTTCTGCCATCAAACCAAACTGTCATCTTCATACATCATCATACATTACACCTCTTACTTGTCTCTGCCACTGTCTTACTTGTCTCTGCTCACCCATCTCTGCAACTCCTCTGGCCGTCCACCCCATTTTCAAACTGCTCCACCACTTCATACAACAGTTTCCATTGCACTGCTACCACCAATTTCTCGCAACCTCCTCCTCATCAACTCCTATCACTTCCATTCATACAATCATCAAGCTACTGCCTTCAATCCAACTTCCCACAGCACACAACAACCACAGCAATTCCATCACCACGTCTTCAGTCGCAACCAATTCCATCTCCTCAAAACCCGAACTCGAACCCGTGACCCTCAACCGCGACTTACATCACGAATTCAATTACCAGCAACACTCGCCTTCACCTACAACTTTCCAATCAAAACGAATTGCCTGAAACCCATCATCGACCTAAGAGCAATCAACATCTGCCATCATCTCCGTACCCTACTGCTTACTCACGGCAACATCAATAATCAAGAACTCGAACTCGAACTCGAACAGTAGACTTCAATCGAACCAAATAATCCTTAAATCCCAAAATCGCAGAACAACTTAGAATTCATCTTCATCTAATTGCGGATTAGTAGTTGTTTCAATCTTGAATTTTGAATTGTGAACGGTGTTTTAGATTTGGGAAACTGAGCGTTTCGAAATTTTTCTGTGGTTGGTGGCACGTGTTTGTTTGACTAAATAAGAGAAGTTGAGAATCAAAAATAAAAGTTATTTTTTTATTTTATTTTTGTTTTTTTTAAGTTCATTTGTTTTAATATTTCCTTATTTCTTCCTTGATATAAAAAGATAAAAATATACATAATTGTATATATCTTGTTTTAATTTCTGGTTGCCAAAGCAGAATATCAAGTAGAAGAAACGCTTGCCAAAAATAATTGCTTTCCTGCTTTCTTAAAAAAAAATTGCCGCTTAAAAATAAATTGCCAATAATCTGCACGCTCCGGTATCGTGCTTTCATCTCTAGTTTTATTTTGAATTGCATTGTTGGTTGCTTGCATTTGCATTTGTATGTATTTATATAAAAAAATCCCAAATCCAAGGACAAGAACAAACTTCATTTTAGTTGCATTGTAATTTCACGTTTAATTTCCGCTTTGCATTCATCTCATCTTGTTTTTCTTTTCTAAGGGCAATACCCAATTTACATAAGGTGAGGGATTTCATCACCCTTTCCTTAGCCCACAAACGTATTTCATCGTAGAATTTGACTAATAATAAAGGTTAGACGTTGGACCTAAGGGTGTCGCGAGCTCACTCAGGGCTTAATTGTATCTTCACAATTATTTTATTTGAACAATTTTATTTCTTGGCGTCTAGGCTACGACAGAGTAATAACCAGTTATAAAAATTATGGTAGTACGTAAATATTATACTGATTGTTCCTCTGAAGGTACTTAAACCTTCGGCTGCGTTGCTATGGTGATTCGTGGTGCACCGATAACCCATGTCCGTTACTTGGCTGAGAAATATTTTTGTTGATTTAAGACAAAGTGTGATTATATAATTTTGGGTTAGGAGCTACTAAGGACAGAAAATTGTAATTAAGTCATTTGCATTCATTTAGTTGCATTAGTTCATGCATATTTAATAAAAATTAAAAAAATCCAAAAAAAAATTGTAAATTTTAACTTGATTTTACATTCAAAAATAAATCCATTTTTTTCTTTCCTTTGAAAATTTTCGATGAAAAACAAAAGGCCAAAAATAAAATAATATAAATCTTTCCAAAAAGAAAAAAAAATGAAAATTCAAAAACAAAAAAAATCAATTTCCATTTTCTTAAAACAAAAAAAATCTTTTTGGTAAATATTTGAAAATTCAAAAAACAAAAAAAACACAAAACCAAAAACATATAAAAAAAATTGAAAAACCAAAAATAAAAATCAAACTTTTCTTTTGAAAATAAATCTCACTTGGTAAATAGTTTTCTTTCTTGTAAAAAAAAATTCAAAAAAAACAAAAAAACAAAAACACGTTTTCAAATCTTCTTTCATTCCCTAAACTCAATTCTAACTCCTTTCTCTTCTCGACTTTCACTTATGCATGAGTACTTGGATTCGTGACATAACAACGAATCGTTGGACTCCCGACCCTTCTACAAACCGTTTAACTCAAACAGACGATCCTCCTGAAATGGCGAACGAAAACGCCCCTCGAACTCTTATGGATAGAATCTTTTCCGATAGAGTTTCTATTCCATCTTGCATCACGTTACCCACCCCTACGGGTAACCATTTCGAAATTCATTCGAACCATATTGCCACGCTTCCAAAATTTGTCAATTTCGTACACGATGACCCATACATCTTTTTGACTAAATTCGAACAAGTTTGCGCAACCATTAAACTTCAACAACTTTCTGATGACGGAATCAAACTTCGATTAATCCCATTTGCTCTTATGGATTACGCTGAAAAATGGTTGTACGGCTTACCTTCGAACTCAATTAAAACGTGGGAAGAATTTGTAAAAGCTTTCTTAAAAAAGTTCTACCCCTTGGGAAAAAAAAGTAGAATTCGAAACGAAATTGTAAATTTTCATCAATTCAAGGGTGAACCATTTGGAAAATATTTTGAAAGATTCAAAGAGCTTTTGATAAAATGTCGACACCATAACTTTGAAAAATGGACGATTTGCCAATTTTTATACGATGGACTCGAAAACAGCTCACGAACCATGCTCGAATCAATGTGCCAAGGCAATTTTCTTGCCCAATATCATGACGATGCTTGGCAATTTCTTGAAAACCTCGCTGAAAAATCGTCCCAATGGGAACGCTCGAACGAAAAATCAATCTACTCACGATCGAGCGCACACTCGATAGGATCTTTTTTTGCTTTGGAAGCTAAGATCGACGCAATGATTAAAAAATTCAATAACGTTTTCTCATCGAATCAAATGAACCAAGCTTCCCAACCGATGTGTTATAAATGCAATGATCCTAATCATATAGCCGATCAGTGTCCCAACTTTATCGAACAAATCAATGTTTCAATAAAGCCAAAAACGACCCATTTTCTCCAACGTACAACCCTGGTTGGAGAAATCATCCGAATTTTGCATGGAGCCAAAACAATCCCAACATGAATACGATTCGTCCTAATTTTCAAGCATTTTCGAATAATGCTTCGAATCCTCCCTTTCAACCCAATAATATTCAACCAAACTTTGCGGGCCCGTATCATAATCAACCGCAACAACCAAATTTTCCACCAAATTCTGCTCATCCTCCACAAGACGATAAACGTTTAACTTCACTTGAGAAAACTCTTGAAACGTTGGCTAAGGCAACTACTCAAAGCCTTCAATCAAACAACAATTTGCGAAATTTATTGACTTCATATATGCAAAACACAAACCAATCGATTGCAAAACTCGAAATGCAAATGAGTCAATTAGCCACGTCTGTAAGTGAACGTGAACGGGGAACATTCCCAAGCCAGCCCTTTCCAAATTCCAGAAATCAAAACGCAAATTCGAGTCAAGCCCATGTTGTTCAAGATAGCAACGTCACCCAGTTGAATGCTATCACAACTCTCCGCTCGGGTGAACAAATCGATAATCAAGTCGTTAATCCAAATGATTCACCGGAAACTTTTCTCGACACTTCTAAAACAACGAATGACTC
Organism: Allium cepa; assembly: GCA_030765085.1. Lineage (NCBI taxonomy): Eukaryota > Viridiplantae > Streptophyta > Magnoliopsida > Asparagales > Amaryllidaceae > Allium > Allium cepa. Next base: position 289,767,362 of record CM060941.1, on the reverse strand, counting down.
AGAATAGAACATGGAGCCAAACGTCGAATCGAACGATAATCAAAATTCTTCTTCTTCTACTCCAGTAGACCCGCCTACCGAGTATCGTGTTCCATTTCCACATCGTCTTCGACCAAAGAAACACTAGGACCAAATGGAAAAGATGTTGGAAATTTTTAAACAAGTAAAAGTGAACATCCCACTTCTTGACATCGTTCAGCAAGTCCCCACTTACGCGAAATTTCTTAAGGACTTGTGCACCCAAAAGCGACACACTCAAGTGCCCAAAAAAGTCTTCTTGGCCGTTAGTTTGAGTGAAGTCTTTTCCCAATCCATGCCCGTTAAATATAAAGATCCTGGCTGTCCTACGATCTCTTGCACAATTGGAGATAAGATGATTAACAAATGCTTGATAGACTTAGGTGCGAGTGTCAATTTGATTACATGCTCCGTGTACGAACAATTAGGCTTACGTGAGCTCAAACCCACAAAAGTTATGCTTCAATTTGCCGATCGTTCGATTAAGAAGCCCATGGGAGAAATCGAGGACGTGCTCATTCGAGTAGGGAAATTTATATTCCCCGTTGACTTTATCGTTCTCGAAACACAACCCGTGACGAATCCCTCGATTCAAATTCCGTTGATTTTAGGACGACCATTCTTAGCCACCTCAAATGCCTTAATCAATTGTCGTAACGGATTAATGAAAATATCTTTTGGAAACATGACTTTGGATCTTAATATTTTCAATCTTGAAAGCCAATCGAATGAACCTTGTGACAAACGTTGGAAGTTAGTTCCATTCACGAAAATGTTGAAAACGAAACACTTGATCTTAACGATGAACATGAGGTCGAGTATGAAAAATTGTTTCACAAAATTCCCAACGATATTGAATACTCTCTTCCCTTTGAATCACTTCCTGTGGAGTCCGAATCTCAACCAAATTCTTCGATCGAAAAATTCCCAAAGTTGGACCTCAAAACGCTTCCCGACCACCTTAAGTATGCATACTTAGGTGAAAACGAAACTTGTCCTATCATCATTTCCAACAATCTTTCTCTTGACCAAGAAGCTTCTCTTCTCTCCATCCTTTCGAAAAAAAAGGAAGAAATGGGATGGTCGATTTCCGATATAAAAGGAATTAGTCCCACTCTGGTTCAACATCGCATCCATTTAATCAATGATGCCAAGCCTGTTCGTGACGCGCAACGAAGGCTTAATCCAAAAATGAAAGATGCCGTGCGTGCTGAAATTCTTAAACTTCTCGACAACGGAATAATTTGCCCAATCTCTGATAGTTCATGGGTTAGCCCAATTCACGTTGTACCGAAAAAGTCTGGGTTAACCGTTGTCAAGAACGATTCAAACGAGCTTATTCCAACTCATACTCAAACAGGTTGGCGTGTTTGCATTGACTATCGAAAACTAAATGCCGCAACACGTAAGGATCACTTCCCCCTTCCTTTCATCGACCAAATGCTTGAACGTTTAGCCGGCCATGAATTTTACTGCTTCCTTGATGGTTATTCTGGCTATAACCAAATTCCAATCGCTCCAGAAGATCAAGAGAAAACGACTTTCACATGTCCATTTGGTACCTTTGCTTATCGACATATGCTATTCGGACTATGTAACGCCCCTGCGACTTTCCAACGATGCATGGTTGGCATCTTTTCCGACATGATTGAACGCCTTCTAGAAGCTTTTATGGATGATTTCTCTATCTTTGGTGATTCTTTTTCCCAATTTTTACATCACCTCGAGTTGGTTGTGAATCGATGTAAAGAAAAACATTTGACTTTGAATTGGGAAAAATGCCACTTTATTGTCAAACAAGGCAAAGTCCTTGGACATATCATCTCAAATAAAGGCATTGAGGTAGACAAAGCAAAAATCGATGTCATTGCAAATCTACACATTCCCAAATCTGTTAAGGATATTCGATCATTTCTAGGACAAGCTGGCTTTTACCGTCGTTTTGTGAAAGACTTTAGCAAAATTGCCGTCCTTTGACGACCCTTCTTGGAAAAGACGTTCCTTTCGATTTTAACTCTGATTGTATCTCTTCTTTCGAACGTGTTAAGCGCGAACTCATTTCTACCCCAATCATTTGCGTGCCCAATTAGGATCTTCCTTTCGAAATAATATGTGATGCTTCAAACTTTGCCGTTGGTGCTGTCTTGGGACAATGCATCAAAAGATCCTTCATGTCATTTACTACGCGAGTATGATCTTGAACGACGCTCAACTCAACTACATAACAACCGAAAAAGAGCTTATAGCTGTCGTTTTTGCACTTGAAAAGTTTCAACCTTACTTGATAGGTTCACACATTACGGTCTATACTGACCATTCTACGCTTCGATATCTCTTCGCTAAAAAGGATGCTAAATCCCGTTTGATTCGTTGGATCCTTTTACTTCAAGAATTTGACCTTATAATCAAAGACAAAAGAGCATCTGATAATGTCATATCCGATCACTTATCTCGTCTTTCAAACGCACCATCTTCCTTGCCGATCAATGAAAACTTCCCCGATGAACAACTTCTTTCGATTTCTATCGATCCATGATATGCTGATATAGTGAACTACTTAGTCACTAAAGAAACTCCCTCTTCTGGGTCCAAACGGGACAAATGCAAGTTCATGTCCCAAGTGAAATATTTCCATTGGGACGATCCATACTTGTTCAAATATTGTCCTGACCAAATCATCCGACGTTGCATTCCGGATAATGAGATCCGGATTGTTCTTTCATTTTGCCACGATCAAGCGTGCGGTGGACATTTCGGTCCTCGAAAAACTGCGAAAAAGGTGCTTCAGTGTGGTTTCTATTGGCCTTCTCTTTTCAAAGCCTCATTCGAATTTTGTAAAACTCGCGATCGATGTAAAATGCTTGGACGAATTTCTCGACAAGATATGATGCCTCTAAACCCAACTCTTACGATCGAAATCTTTGATGTTTGGGGTGTCGACTTTATAAGACCTTTTCCAAATTTCTTTGGAAACTTGTATATCCTTCTTGCTGTCAATTACATTTCAAAATGGGTCGAAGCCGTTCCTTGCAAAACCAACGACCATAGAATCGCTGTGAAATTTCTCAAAGAAAACATCTTTTCGAGGTTCGGCATACCTCGCACAATAATCAGTGATAACGGAACCCATTTTTGCAACCGTTCTTTTGAAACTTTAATAAAAAAAATACTCGATAACCCACAAGTTATCCACTCCATATCACCCTCAGACTTGTGATCAAGTTGAAGTTTCAAATCGACAAATAAAACAAATCTTGGAGAAAACTGTTAACAAAAATCGAAAAGATTAGTCTCAAAAATTGAATGACGTGCTTTGGGCTTACCGTACTGCTTTTAAAACTAACCTTGGGGTGTCCCCATTTCGTTTAGTTTACGATAAAGCTTTCCATTTACCTGTTGAAATTGAACACAAAGCGTTGTGGGCAATAAAGAACTTAAAATTTGATCTTGAAAAAGCTAGCGAAAACCGAAAACTACAACTCAACGAATTAGAAGAACTTAGGAATGATGCGTATGAAAATAAGAAAATTTACAAAGAAAGAACCAAAGTTTTTCACGATAAGTTAATCCTAAGGAAAACGTTTTCGCCTAACTAGAAAGTTCTTTTATATGACTCAAGACTTCATTTATTTTCGGGGAAACTTAAATCAAGATGGACCGGACCATTTGTGGTACAAACTGTATTTCCACATGCTGCCATAGAAATAGAAAACCCCAGGGATGGATCAATTTCCAAAGTCAACAGTCATCGTTTGAAACCTTTCTTTGAATTGCCAAATAATCAAGAGGAGGAGCTCATGAGCCTTCATGAGCCAAGCTACGTCCAGTAAGAATGTTAACCCTCTTTTGTAAATATGTACATATTTTTCCCCGTTACACTCATTATATCATGCATTAACTGTGGGGACACAGTCAAAATTAAGTGTGGGGGGGAGAGTCTCATTTTCATTTTTAGTTTTTCATGGCATTTTTGAAATTTTATTTTCTTACTAAAAAAATATTCAAAAACATTTTGTTTTTACCATTTTAATTTATTTTTGAAGAAACACTATGGGATAAGTATAAGTTTAGGTTAATAAATTGAAACTTTTGAAAATTTATTTGTCTTAACAAAAATAAAAATAAAGTTTGATTACAAATAATAATGGTTTAACTAGTATATAGGAAGAATCATCTATGTTAATTATGAAGTATATTCTAATTGAAAATCCTTGTTTAAAAAGTGGTGAATTTAAAGTAAAGGATATAACATTTTTGTTTTCAATAAAATGGCGCTAAGATGATTTTGCAAAACTCTCTCTCTCTCTCTCTTAAAAAATAATAATAATAATAATAATCCAAGTATACACTCTCATTTAAAAGTCCTCATGGTTATGCATGGGTGAATTACTTGGAATCTTTGATTATGTGCTTTCATACTCATTTAAAAGTCCACACGGTTATGCATGTATGGAACACAAGCCCAAAAAAAAAACGAACAAACTTAATAAAAACTGCCTACGGTCGATAGGTGTATGCACGAAAGTGTGTGCACTCGCCATGCTCTGTACTTCCCTTACATAAGCCTGAAAGGCAATGCGTGGGTGGTATATCTGGCCTTAGTTTACCTGAGCTAGGTATGTAATTTTTCTTGCAAATAATGAGAGAGCAAGAAAATGAAATCCTAGCATTATTTTAACTTATTTGATTTAACTTGTTATTGAAAAGAAATGAATATACCACTTTAATAAACTTTGATAATCAACTTAGGATTCATTTCATAGTTACATTGTGTTATCAACCGAAACAACTAGCCAAACTATGGTTTATCTGTTATGAGAACTTGATTTTATTTGAAATTTTGATGAGTAAATGACTTAAATTTTCAAGACAATGACCAAAACTTGTATTTAACTTATTTGTGTCTATTTAAAGTAAACCATTCATTTGTAAATATTTCCAAAAACTCGCATTCATATCTTTGTAAATAAATCTTGCATTTACTAAATATTTTCACTTTGCATTGGATTTTGTGGGTAGTATCCGTTGAAAACCCTCACGAGACAACACTCGTCCTACTGGGGACACCTAGAGGTTTAACGGCTTATTGCATACGCTCAATGCAATCGTGCTCCCTACAAAAACGGATTTATCTTAGTTTTCCTTTATTCGAGGGCGAATAAAAAGATAAGTGTGGGGGTATTTGATGTGCACGTAAATGTGCATATATTTACATCCATATTTTATCTCCTTCTATTTAAATAAACATCATATTTTGGCATTTGAACATGTTTAAAACCAAAATTCGATTATTTTCAAACCATCGTATTTTCATCTTCATTTAGGGACAAAATGGTCATTTTTGTGCATGAGTCAATTTAAGAATTTTTACTTGGACATTTTTTGATAATTTTTGTAGGAATTTGGATGCATATGGAAGAGGCTTATATGAAGATACATGCATGCACAAATGAAATACAAAGGAATGAAGAGGAAATAATTCAAGTTCAAGATCATGGAGGACCCCACTCACTTAACTAAATGTATAATTATGAGCTAAAAGACAACTAAGTGGAGGATAAAGCTTCATGCACAGCAAATGATAGATTAATTAGTGGTTAATGGTTACTTGTTGGCCACACTTCCTAAAGGGCATTTTAGGTAGCCCCCTAAAAATAGAATTAGGGTTTTATGCATGTATATATAGCCCTCTTATGTATATGAAACTATCATCTGCTCTTTCATTTTTACTTAGGAAATTAAGAGATCAAAGTGTAAGCTCAATGTTCTATGAAATACAAATGGCTTCCAAACCTCTATCTTCTCTCTTTTCTACATGTTTTTCTTTGTTTTATTGTTGATGTTTATTTCTATGCTCTCTTTCTCCTTATGTTCATAGCTTAGATTTACATTTATGCAAGTAGTTAGTAGCTTATCTCTTTTGCTTTCTTTGCTTATTTTCTATTTTCTTTTCTTTTTAATGTTGAAACTTACTTGTGTTGCTTCAATGCCACAAATGAGTAGCTAAACCCCTTCAATTTAGGGGTGATGAAGCTCTCTAACTTTATGTAATTTCAACATTTTTTATGATTTATGATCTCTTTGTTTATGCTTCATGAATGTGAATTTTGATGCAAGTTTATACAAGTGGGTTTGATAGCTTATATTGCTTATGCAAATGAGTTATTCTTATTCAACATAAACACAATTTGCATCATCATTGCCTAATCCAATTTTGATTGTGAAATTTAAGTAAAAGTGAAATTTGATGATCTATATTACTAGTTGCAATAGTAAATAGATCATACTTAAAATAGTTTTTGCTTTGGATTCATTTTCATGAGAATTATAAGTGGTTTATTTGTTGTATTATAGTTCGATGGTTTGAGTTATGTTAATTAATAACATAAACAAACTATACTTATGATAAATACAATAATATTTCACTTAATATCAAAACTAGAGATCGTAAATTGTTTATTTGTTGATTTACAAAAATATGAGAGTGGATTTGCCTCTAAATTGTTCTCTAATTTCATAGTTTTTAATCTCATTTAAATTCTATTTTTGCCTCATTTTATTTGTAGTTAACAATTCCTCCTCCATTTGGTCTAATTTGATAGAATAGAATTTTAAACTCTAACAATTCCATGTGGATCGACCCGTATTTGCCACGTACTACGGTAGTACGCCGTGCGCTTACGGTTATTTTTATTTCTAAATTTTTCGACGGTTTTCTAATCCAATGGAAATTCCGACCATGAACACTGGAATTTAATAGATGTAACAATTTCCGCTATTTCCTATTTACTTGAAAACCCTGGACACTATTATAATATCACTGGATTTCCTATCAAATGTTTTGGCTAGCGTAAGGTAAAAACTTTTCCATGTTTATGTGTGGGAAGTCTTACGTGATGCCTTTTCTTTTCAAAGGTTTTTCTAAAGTTAAGCAAATTTTAACCCGTTTACTCACACCAGACCCCTGTCCGACCCGAGTGTTTATTTTTTGTTTTATTAAACTCTTGGGTACTCATATTATGAATGAGTAGTCGAGTGATTCAGATAATTGACGAATTCTGGAGGAGATATGGAGCAGGAGGCTTCCACGTGTAGATATATTATGGTTCCGCTGTGTTTGTGTTGTATCTGTATCTTATGTACTTGAATTGTATAGTTAGACAGATGTTTATAACTGTCTAATATATGTTGTATAAGTTGTGTACTCTGATGTAATATGATACTATGTAATATTTTATGTGATATATTATATTTCATTCGTTCCACTGTGAGTTATCTGTTGTTGTTGTGTTTCTTCTTTCTTATCTTTTCTTCTTCTATCCCTTTCTTTATTTCTTAATTAGTGATGCGACTTTCTAGTGTTAGAAAGTTGGGTCGCTACAGGTGGTATCACAGCATTAGGTTGAGTGAATACCTAGGCTCTAGAGTGGTGTCTTTCTTGAGAGAGCGTACTTGTAATTATATATATATATATATATATATATATATATATATATATATATATATATCTACCTGATCGGTTGGGTTATCTGTTCAGATTTTCCAAGATAAGTTTTAGAGGTAGATGGAGTAGTGGTGAGTGTGTGTAACACGACTACCACTAATGGAAGAGGTCCATATGTTTGAGGTTGGATGAGTATTTGTCGAGACTGTAGACTTAATACCGTCTCGAGTGAGATTTGTAATTTGGAGTAAGAATTTCTTTGATATCCGAAGGAAATCTTTTCAAAGATTCGGAGTTTATCTTTGAAGTGCAAGTTTGGATCTGTCGGAAGTGCAGAAGTAAGTGATGATATCTTGATAACTGCGTGATGAGATGCAATATCCATGGATATTTCTGAGGATGTTTTCTCTTGAAGCAGTTTTAGAAGTAGTTGAGGAGCAGTCTTTACCCGCCGCAGAGAAGATTCATCTGTAGGGAAGTTATCTGGATCTTTAGCATGGAGATTGTTTGCTTTGGAATATGAGACCAAGGTCTATAAGTTGCTTCGCTTCGGCATGGTCTCATTTGTCATTCCTTAAAGAGAGCGAGATGTTGATGCTTGGGTTGGAGCCCGAATTTCTTGAGAGAATGTCTGCCATCTCGGAGGTCTGTTGTGTGGTTTGTTGAAGGTTTTGGTTTTCGAAGAGCCTTTGGATTAGAAGTTTTTGGTTAGCTGTGGTAGTTGTTCAACTCGAAGTGTTCGGTGTGCTGACGAGAAGGTCTTTTAGTTTTGCAGTATCATCGAGGTAGAGTTTGGAAGCAGCAGTGTGGACGTTTCTCCGATGGATCGGGAATCTTGGTGGTTCTTCTTTCAGCAGTCCGGGCAGTTGGTGAAGGTTTTCTTGAAGGGTTAATCTTGTTTGGAAAAGCTTAAAGCCGTTCTAATTGGTAAAGAGAGGACAGTTTCTTTGGAATTCGAACTATGTTGGATCGCAAAAGTGACTTGCGATTAGTTGGGAATTTTTCTTAGGCAATCTTTTGTTGGAGGCTGAGGGTTCTCATTTGGAAGTAGGAGCTACTGAAGTAATCAGAAGTTTGTCTGCATCTGGAACTGAGTTTCATATTGTTTTGGTTCTAGAAGCGATACTGGTAGTAGAATGGTTCTTGGAGAAGGAGAGTTGGTGTAGCAGCTCAGAATTTTTTGGAGTTTGGATTAGTCAGATTTAGTTTTTGAGTTAGATTCTGCTGTAAGGTTGTGTGACCGAGTTAGATGGGTCACTAAGATCTTATGGATTTGATGAACAAAGTTTCCCGGATATATTGATAAGTTTGTGCTCTTGTTCATCAACAGTATTCTCATCTATTTCAGAATCAGAGTTGCGGAGCGGAAGGTAGCAGCTGTGCAAGAAAGGAAGCAAGTTCAGTTTGCTATTGCTTGGGGAGTAGAGCTTGTGTGCTAGATTTCGACGGATTTTGGAAGACTTTTCTGTTGGGTAGGATCCAGAAACTGGTTTGTTTTGTTCTAGTTGTTTCTGGAAGCATCAGCATAGGTTGAGCTGATCAGGAAGAAGATGGGCAGCCCAGGATTGTCTGTTGATTTATGCAGATATGAGATAAGGAATTTGGAATTCGAAGTTGAAGACTTCATTTGTTGTTAAGATTTCTCTGGTTAAGAGAGTAGCGTTTGGATAAGATTGGATGGTTAGTTCTGAGGCATTTGGGGTTTCTTATCTGTGTTTTTGATAGGATAAGATTGAATTGCCAGTTTGGATAGCTGGAATTCATTTTATTTCACGTATCTCTGAGGGAGTACGTGTATGATTCATCGTTGGTTGTTGAATCTACAGTTCAGTTGGATTTGGAAGTTGAGCTAGACTTGAGTATAGTCTGATGTTCTGTTCAGATTGATGGATCTAGAGATAAGAGGAGCTCTGGACTTTGGTGGTGTAGTTTGTTTAGCTTATGTAGAGCGAGTCTTCCGGTGATTGTACTTGGGAAACTCTAGATAGTATTTGAGATTTATTCTGATTTGTGTCAGGATAATTTGTTAGGTTTGTTTATTTGATTGGTTCCTTTGATTGTTAGGAACTGGATGATAGGAATTCTTTGCTGTTTGAAATTGAAATCTTTGCTGGGTTATTAAATTACATTTGCTTTTAAATTACGGGGACGAAATTCTTTTAAGGGGAAGGAATGTGACGACCCGGAATTTTAGGCAATATCAATGTAATAATCTGTATTTATAATTAAATTGATTTGATAATTTTTCTTTATAATTTTAATTTAAATTAGTAAATTTAATCTTTTTAAAGTTAATAAATATTTAATCTGGCATTATTGATCAATATTTTTTTTAACAATTTAAAATTGACAAGGATTTATTTTTCAAAGCTAATAAAATTTTATTCTATTTGTAATATATATTTGATATATATTGTGAATAGAAGATCTTTTGTTTAAAAATAAATTGAATTTTCAAATTGTAATATATATGTATGTATGTATATGTTATAATATGGAATTGTTTTGAAATTTAATTTAATATAATCTGTTGATAATTTATATATGAATGAATTGTAATTTAAAGCTTTGTTTTAAAATTCAATTGTCTCAAAAGTATAAGATAATTGTTTATTTTAAATATGATAGTTTAAATAAGATTCAAACAAATTTTTGTTTTGTTTTTTTTAAATGTTTAAATTAAAATGGTTATAGATGTATAAAAATGAATGTTTTAAAATTTTAAAATATATGTATAAAGATTTATTTGTATTATAATTAGTTTTATAATATTTTCTTTTAAAAAGTAAATTTATATTCATACATAAGTATTTAGTAATTTAGTAAATTAAATAATTCAGCTTATATTATCTTTTAAATTAAGTTAAAAAATTAATTAAAAACACTTAAAAACATATGTAACATATTAACACCTCTTAATAACACATGTAAGGAAATTAAGTTATGTTAGTGACAAGTGTCTTCTTTTTAAAAAATTCACTTTCTTTGATTTTTATTAAATCATAACCAAGTTTATTAAACATATTTTTCATCTCTTCTTCAATCTACTTTCATCTGAACAAAGAAAATTTCAAATTGTAACTAAAAAGCAAAATTAAATCCAAAGCTCAAAACAGAAAGTATTTTCAAAACCTGGAATTCAAAAATCAAATCTGAAGTAAAATGAAATCTGCATTTTTCAAAGCTGCAACCATCAATTAAAACCTGCAATTCAAATCTACTGCTGCTTAAAAGGGTTCAAGATCAAGTTCAACATTTTAAAGCATCAAATTAAAGGCATGCAGTAGGATTTCTTTAGCAAATCAAAGTATTTTTCAAATTAAATGTTCAAGGCCTGGAAGTCTTAAAAACCTGCTCTGTTGTGCTCTGCAAAAATTAATAATGTGAGTAAATTCTTTTTAAAAAACTTTTTTTAACAAATCTACAGTTGAATTTATTGTTGCATGTTTTTAATTTGCTATGATATTGAATACATATTTACATTAGTACAGTTGTATATTCATGATTGAGGGTATGGGATGTCTGAGTATAGATGAATCTGTAAATTCATCATTGTATTTTACAGGAGTTATTCTTCTTTAAGAAAATTGAAAAAATCTTTCAAATCTAAGCCTTATTTGAACTTGATATGTAAATGAAAATTGTATGTTACTGTTAGATAGTAATTTTAAAAATAGTTACTGTAAATTTAAATTCACAAATAATTTTTAAATTGGAAAATACAGTGAATCTTGATTTATGTCAGAAAATCAAAAATCTTAATTCTTACTTTGGATTATATAAATGGATTAGTTATTAGAAATGTTGAACTTTAACATGCATTTCATAATTTTTAAATTGAAAATCGATTGGGAATTTGGTGATGAAGGTTTTATGATGAATTGCCGTTGACCCACTTGTTTTTTTGAATCGAATTCATGGGTGAAGCAAACTTTCGTGATTAGGATCATGGGAAAAATGCAATTAAATTTTTACAGTTAGTGAATTGTTCGAATTTGATCAAACTAGGGTTTTTATTTGATTTTGCCTGGGCTCGGCTGTCGTGACTGTCGCGACTTGGTTTTTTTGACCAGAGTTGTTCACGTTTGGGGGAGATGTAGCTCGTGGACGTGGCGTCTTGATGGTGGGGTCGGCGAAGTTCAACGGTGTTGGGTTGGTCGGCGGCGATTAGTTGTGTGGTTCGAGTTTTTCTGTAGTTTCTAGCGTTTGGTTCGAATTTTGTTTCGAATAAGTATTCTTCGATCTGAGTTTGGTTTCATGCTCGAGTGTGATTTTGTGACTGTCGACAATTGTCGCGACGACCTGGGTTGGCCAGAGGTGATGGGACACGTGCACGAGAGTGTTGTGTGCACTGGGAAAATAAGGAGTTGGGGAAGAAAGGTTACTCTCGGGTATGGGTTCGCGCAAGCATCGGGTTGGACTCAAAGTTGTTGAGTGCTGGGTTTGCTTCGGGGTAGGCACGAGTTTGTAGGGTGATCGTCTTGAGTTTTGTTGATTTGGTTCAGTATAATGTAAATGCAGATAATACTTGTTTGGAATAAGTATAGATCAAGTATTAAATTATAAAACAAGTTTATAAAGGAAACAAAATACAAAGTTAAAACAGGTTGTTTTAAAATAAATGTAAATCAAACTTTAAAAAGTATTAACCGAATTTATTTTAAAATTTAAATTTGTTTAAAATGATTTCTTTTTGAAGTAATTAACTTCATTTAATTTTGAATGTTGATTTAAAAAGGAAATGTTTGAATTTAAGTATTAAATTAAAGTTTTTAAGTAAATTTTTAAGTAGTGTTTTAAAAACTAAAGTTTTCAAATTTATATTGCAAATGAATAAGTTTGAATTAGATAATTTAAGTATTTTAAATTTTAGAATTTGATTTCTAAATTCCTTATTTTCAAAATAAGGTTATTGTTATAATTTTGAAATCCAAATAGAATAATTTGTTTTTAATTATTAAAATTTGATTTAATTTCAAATAATTTATTTATGAAGATAAATATGGTTAATTTATCTTTGTTATGAACTTATGGATACTTAATTAATATAAATTGTTAATAAGTAAAAGATTAATTAAGATAAATGTTTTTCTCAATTAATTAAGGATTTTGAAATATAAGAAGTTAATTAATTATTTAATTAATTTTAAATAATTAGTTAATTGTTTATTTAATTTTAAATAATCACTTAATTATGAATTAATTAAGCGCAAATACTTAATGAAGTAATTAATGGTTAATTACTTGAATGTAATTAAGGAAAGAGGAAATTACTTATGGAAGTAATTAATGGAAATTACTCATGGGAGCAATTAAATGAAAGTGATTATTGGATAATCACATGATGTTATTAATTAAGGATTGATTAATATAATTGTTTTGAAGTAATTAATTATGGAGTAATTAATTAACTAAAGAATTAAGAGTTATTTAATGATGGAATTAATTACTTGTTAAGGTAATTAAGAGAGTAATCACCTAATGAAAGTAATTAGAAGATAATTACTTATGTAAGTAATTAAGGGTTAATTGCTTAATTAATTGAGTTAATTAATTAATGTGATTAATTAATTAATGAATGAGATTAAATTTAAGATTAATTACTAAGTGTAATTAATTAAAATGTAATTTATTAATAAAGTAATTAATTAAGGATAATTGATTAAAAATTACTTAATGAAGTAATTAAAGATTAATTAATAAGATTAACTAATCAAGGATTAATATAATTAATTAAGAAGTTAATTAATTAAGATAAGTAATTACAAATTGTTAATTACTATTTATGATTTATTAAGCTTGATTAATGAGATGATTAATTTTAAATTGATTATTTAATTAATTAAAGGGATTATTAATTAATAAGGATCATTAGTTAATATAATTAATAAATTAATCAAGGTTGATTAATAAAAGTGAATAATTTAAGTATGATTAATTAATTGTAATTAATTGAGGTTTAATGCAATTAATTATAATTGATTAATTAATGGAAGTAAATGTAGGATCATCAATCATTGTAATTTATGATAGTAATTGAAGGTTAATTACTGAATATGGTTAAGGATAATTACTTGAATGTAATTGAAGGATAATTAATCAAGGAAGATTAATTAAGGAAGATCATTAAGAGATGATTAATTTATTTATCTGGAATAAGTTAATGAAGAAGGATTAAGGTAATCCAATTGATTAAGAGCTAATCAATTCTGTTTATGGATAATTGATTGATATTGATTGATTGATATTGGATGATTGATATTGGGTGATTGGTTGATACTGGATGATTTGGATATCTCTGTTATGTGATATGATGCTTTGTGAGATGAATGTTTGATATGAATTATCTACTATGATAATGTGATTCATCTATCTGTTTATATCATTGTAAAGGCCCGCAAATCCGTACCCCTTTTAGCTAGCAAATTTCCACAACAACTTAGCCAAAGAGGAACAAACCTACGAGTCTTTAGGGTTCAAAGAATGAAGAGGTAGAAGAAGAACAGAAACAATAACAGGATCTCACATTTCGCAGTGGAATAATATACAATAGATCAATGAATAATCTTTAAAACAAAGAATCATATCTGTTATTACATTACATCACATTACATTATCAGAGTGTACAACAACAAACAGCAGAAGAAAATGTAACATATACTAGTAATACGCTTCGCCATCCAGCTTCAACTTCTGGTCTCCACATCAACTCTTTTCTGACTTCGCTCCCATCTAACTGATAATCTGACTCAAGGCTACCCGTGTGGAAAATTATGGGCACCCAGAGTTTAGAAAAACAGTTATACTATTACAGAAGGAAAAAAAAGATTTTAAAAGAAATCCGGAATGCTTTCTGGAAAATGAAACTACCATAAGGCCTCCCGCCACACACACAATGCAAACGCAGAATTGAAGGAGATTTCTCCTTATGATAGTCAAATATGCTTGATACGAAAAATCCTTTAATATTATTATTACTAGTGCATAGTGTGGGAAAACATTTCAAAAGTATAATATTAATCTTAGCCAGCATAGGCATTCCGCACTTATGCCTACTATAGCTACCATGTTCAATAGCAGGTTACCGCCACATTCCATGGCAGGTTATGCAACTAAAACCGTACATGGCGCGTATTGTTTCTTTGGATTTCCAACAAATGGTCAGGCCAAGGAACTTTCCTTTTCCACATGGGTACGCCTCTGGATAGACGCCCCGAGAACCTAACCGGATCTCTACCAACACAAGGCCGGGTTACCTCTGCAAAAATAGGTAACTACTGACACGAGTATGCCATCCCCCGGTTGTAAACAACCTTTATCCGAGGATCCTCAACAACAACAATCACAAAGTAATATATATTTGCGATATTCACATAAGTGAAGTATCTGGGCTCCATACCATGATACCACTTCTATCCAGAAGAAAATGTACATACCCTAAGGGACGCTACCCCCTATAACCTTGCTGCATTTTTCCTGTTTTGACCATTCCGAGGTGTGTGTTCCGACGAAGTCTCCTCCACAAAGCTACGCTTTTCACGAAAAGCCATGCTTCAATCAACAAATGATCAGCAGCACTTCGTATGCCACATTACCAAATTGGGAATGTATCACCAAAAACCATCAACTACATAACCTCTGAGCTCGTACGTCTCAGAGAAGGGTGTTAAGCTAAGATAATAAATTCTCCGCCACCAACAGAAATGTATTTGATAGAAACCAGCTTTACATCTCAGAGTGTAACGTCAGACACACATCCATACAAGTCCGTTCTAGGATCGAACAGAACTGAAGGCACTTCAAAAGAAGCCCTTGCAATCCGGACACTACGCCATAGATGGCCTTCTGCAACAGATTTGCAAGGTGTTGCCAGCTAAAATGTTGCGATAGGTATGCTGATTTTTGTCTATTGCAACAAACGCTTTAAGGTGTTAGCATAGATATCAGCAAAATGTTGCAGTAGCTATAGCTGTATTCAAATTAAAAAATTAATAAAATTAGCAATCCGCGTGAATACGATCCAACGATCTATATTTAATCCGACTGTTAGAATGGATCACCGCTGCACTTTTTACCAAATTTTTGTTTTCCCGCGTATGTTGTTGTAGATCCCCTTTCAGTTTTCAATTCATAATTCTCAAATCAAAAAGCAAATTCACGAAATCTAGCAAATTCATACTTCCAATTCGCGATTAGAATCAATTCATAATTCTCAAATCAATTCGCGTGGAGATGGAAGATGATTTCAGGCGATTAGAATAAATCAAGTATCAATTTCCAATTCGCGATTCATCTTCTTTGGGGATTCGCAAGTCTGACTGATGAAGTCGCCTGCTGCTTCATGTTGCGTTCAGTGCTTGGAAAGTTTGCTGAAGATTGCCGAGATAGAGGCTTGGATACTACTGAGATTACGATGCCACTGGCCAGTGATGCTATGTTTCAGATCCATAGTGGCTCGCAGTGCCATCATTCGGTCTAGAAGCGAAATTAACAACAGACAACGAATGTTGTGTTTCAGATCTAGAAGCAAAATCAAGGGCGTCATCTTCAAATTCAATATCTCAGACTCAAGCATCTTCTCAGCAGCAATCTGTTTTGCATATGAAGGCTTCTGGTTTGTTTTTTAATATTATTTGTGCTTTTTGATGATTTCTTCTTAAGTTTTTGAAGCTTGGGAATATGTTAGCCTATTAAATTTGGATGTTTTGCAGCTCCTAAGAGAAAAATTCATTTTATAAAATATGTATCCAAATGAGTTCAGATTCTTGATGGATACTAGTTTTGTTGTACAGTCAAATTTGGTATTCAGGCAAAATTAATAGAAATCCCCCACGATGTCGTCAGCTTGCTTTTGAAATTTAATGGCGCCCATTCTTGCTTCTTCTTCTTTCTCTCTTGATTATGCTTCTTTTCCCCCTCTCTCTACCTTACCGTCTTCATCTTCAGATACTTCATCTACTTCCTCTGCCTCTGTTTCTTCTTTTTCTTCTCTTCCCAATTATGTGCCAGTTAATCCTGATTCTTTGGCATCCTCCATTAACATTGTTTCTCGTTCTTTGAAATCGAACTAGTCATCCCTCTTCAAATCTCTTCCTAGGAATGCTGGATCTTATAAAGCGATTCATTTTGATATCTCTCGTGATAAGCCTTCCACTGATTTACCGGATTTAGTTAAAGAAGAAGGAATAAAGTACTGGAATGATCACTTAGTTGGGTTCTTTTTGGATGGTACGCTCTCTTTTTTGACTGTTGTTAATTTCTTGAAAAGATTCTGGAAACTTAAAGGTGAAGTTGAGTTTAAATCGGATGGTTTTAATTTCTATTTCAAATTTTCCAATCAAGAAGATAGGGATCATGTTCTTGATTCGGATCCTATCTTCATTAGGGGTAGAATGTTCATAATTACAAAATGGAATCCTTCTATTGGTTTATCTCAAGCTCAGATTAAAAAAGTACCTATTTGGATCCATTTTCATAAGATACCCATTATACTTTGGACCTTAGTTGGTATTAATTGGCTGGCTTGTCACGTTGGCAGATTGATTTGTTTTGATAGTAGCACTGAGAAATTGCAAAGATTTAAGTATGCAAAAGCACTGATAGAGATTTCACCTGATTGTGAATTACCAGATTCTATTCATATTCCACAATTGGGTAGTAACTGTCCTGATGTTCAATTGTCTTATGACTGGAAGCCTAGAATTTGTACTCACTGTAAAATTTTTGGACATGACACTATATCCTATGAATTTGTAAACAAGCAGTGTGTTGGGGGTGATACTGATGAAAGTAAAAAGCATGTGGTGGGAGTGAATGTTAATAAGAATCAAGGTGGTGATAATGATGTTAATATAGTTGATCATACTTGGAGAGTTGTTAATAAAAGAAATAAAGGAGTATGGAAACAGAAGCAATCAGTGGTCAAGGAAAATAATAAATCAAAAGTTGATTCAGTTAGTGATATGGAAGTTGGCAGGGCAATTGAAGCTGTAGTTCATCATGTCAATAGTTCATGTCTCTCAGAAAATCCTAATTCCTTTGAAGTTTTAAATGACTCCTCTCTTGTTACAAATAAGGATAGTGTCAGTGAAGCTTTCACATTTTTATCTACACTAAATCATTCTAAGCATTCATCTGAATCTGGTCCTAAAGTTGTTTCAGCTGTTAATGACTCTGATCCTTCTGCTACTTTCTTAGTAGCTGAAACACTATCAAATCTATCATCTGCAAATAAAGTTGTCTCAACTGTTCTCCCTTGTGCAACCACATCTACTTCAGCTTCTTGTTCCTCTCATTTTAGTTCAAAATCTCCTATTCCTAATCCTTCCTCACCTTATTTGCATTTGTCTCCACCAAATCATATTTTGTTACCTCCACCTTCTGTGTCTAATGAGTGTTCTGATGTCATATCAAATTCTGGCAAAAATAATGTTGTCAACACTGATGATCTCAACAAAGGTAAAAACTATAAACCTCATGAAGTCTTACCTTTATCCTCATCAAAAAATAATTCCCATCATAGGCATACGAGGAAAAATCCTTCACCTTTGTTTCCTCCACTCCCTCTTAAATGAATAATATTGCTTTTTGGAATATAAGAGGGGCTAATTTATCATCTAAACAATTTGAGATCAAAAATCTTATACAGGAAAAGAATATTCAATTAATGTGTGTATCTGAAACTAAGCTCGATATACAATCTACTATCAAGGCTATGCGTTTAATTGCTCCATCCTGGTTATATGATGATAACTTTCTTGAAGCTAATTATGGCAGATTACTCACTTTATGGAATCCAAATTTTTTCAAACTTTCCAGGTTAAATGCTTCTGATCAATATATTCATTACCTTTGTATTCATTTGACATCCAATGTTTCTTTTCATCTTACCTCTGTTTATGCTCAAAACTCATTATCTTTAAGACAGGTTTTTCTGGATTTTCTTCCTTCTTTAAACTCATCTTCCACTCCTTGCCTAATTGGAGGTGATTTTAATTGTATGTTTGCAAGCAATCAGAAATGCGGTGGCTGTCCATTATCTCTGAAGGATATTTCTCCATTAAATAGTGCCCTAATTCAATCAAATCTTATCTCTGCTAAATATATTGGTTCAAATTTTACTTGGTCTAACAGTAATAGAAGTGATAATTCTACTTTATGTAAGCTTGATCATATTTTCTTAAGCATTCCTTTTCTTCATCTTTGGCCAAAATCTTTTTATCATATCTTACAACCTTCTTTATCTGATCATTGTCCATTATTATTTCATTATGGAGCTAATGATTTTCGTGGTGTGAAGCACTCTTTTAAATTTTTTAATTTCTGGACTAAACAAGTTGATTATCATGTTATTTTAAAGCAGGTGTGGAATATGCAATATGGCAAGGATCCTCTTACAAATATTATTTTCAAAATGAAAGATCTAAAATTTCAACTTAAGAAGTGGTCCGCTGTTAACTTTGGTAAGGATTCTAAACTATCTACTCAGATTAGGAATGAGCTCTTTAAAATTCAAGCTATGCTGAGTGATAAACCTTTTGATGCTTCTTTGCTTCATATTGAATAGCAATTAAAAAATGCTCTGCATCAAGTTATACAAAAATAAGTTTCTTCAATCAAACAGAAAATTCACTTGAGAATGGAAAGAGAGGCTGATAGGAATACTAAGTACTACCATAATTTTCTAAAAGTAAAAAGGAATCATGAATGTATTTTTCAGATTAAGGATATGCTTGGAAACATGGTGAATACTTTTGATGGAATAAATGAGGCTTTTGTTCAGTATTTCAAATCTATTTTAGCTCCATCCAAGTTATTCATTCCTGATATCAATTCACTTTATGACATTAACCTTCCTACCATAACTGCCTCTCAGTCAAATACTTTGATTAGTGCAATATCAGGGAATGAAATTGAATCTGCAGTTTTTAGCCTAGATAGTGATAGTTGTGGTGGTCCAGATGGATTTAATGCACATTTTATTCAGCAGAGTTGGAAGATAATTGGATCAGATATTGTTAAGGCCATTCAGCATTTCTTTCTTCATAATAAGCTCCCTGTTGGTCTTGCTGCAACTGCTATTACTTTAATTCCCAAAATAAATAATCCATCTTCAGTTGCTGATTTTAGGCCAATTTCTTGTTGTAATATTATTTACAAAATTATATCAAAGGTTTTGGCAAATAGATTACAAATAGTCTTACCATCTATCATTACAAACAATCAAGCTCCATATATTACTGGTAGATCAATAAGTGATAATATCCTCTTGACTCAAGAATTGTTGTATGGATATGAGAGGACAAATATTTCTCCAAGGTGCATGTTAAAACTAGACATTAAAAAGGCATTTGATTCCATTGCTTGGCCTTCTATTTTAGCTATAATGTCTCGAATGAACTTCCCAAAACCTTTTTTAGCTTGGATCTACACATGTATATCATCACCTAAGTATTCTATTTCGGGAGAGGGTGGATTGTATGGTTATTTTAAAGGTAATCAAGGTGTTAGACAAGGTGATCCAATCTCAGCTTATCTGTTCATAATAGTTATGGAGCTTCTGAATTGTACCATGAAGGATCTTGTAGTTCAAAATAATTTTCAGCTTCATCCCAAATGCAAAAATCCAATTATCACTCATCTTCTTTTTGCGGATGATCTTATAATCTTTACAAAGCCTACTTATCATAATATTCAATGTGTTACTTCATCACTAAAATTTTTCCATTCAATCACTGGCTTGCAAATCAATCTCCATAAATCAAATATCATGGTTGCTGGTTTAAATTCATTCCAAAAGAATGATATCATAAAATTTTCAGGTCTTCAAGAATTATCTAAGAACTCTTACTATTTTGGTTTACCTATCTTAAGTTCTAGAATTGCTAAACAAAATTGCTTGCCACTCTTTGAGAAGATCATTGAAAGACTTCGAGTATGGCCTATTGATAAGCTACCACAAGCTGGTAGGCTTACTATCATCCAATCCATTGCTGTGGCTATGACCAATTATTGGACAAGACATTACAAACTCCTTGTAAAGTTGATAAACATGATTTCTAGTGCTCTTAACAAATTCCTCTGGCATGGTGATCCTTTTTCTAGAAAACTCATCCCAATTTCTTTTTATAAACTGTTTGAATCTAAGAAGAATGGTGGTCTTGGTATAACTAATATTTTTCTTTGGAACAAGGCAGCCATGTCAGTATACTTCAATAAGATCTTTGAATCTGATAGAAATTTATGGTCACAATGGGTTAATCATAATTTGATTGGTAAGAAGAATTTTCGGACTATGCAAATTCCACAGAACTGCAGTTGGAGTTGGAGAAGTATTCTTAAGCTTAGGGAAATTTTTATCCCTCTCTTACAATGCAACTATGCTCTAATTAAAGGTTTATCATTCTGGCATTCTCCATGGGCTAGACAAGGTTCGATTTTAAGTGCTGTTGTTGATTTTAATCTGAGAAGGAATTCTGGTATTTCTGATTTCGCAACTGTTGATGACTTTATACAGGGTGATAGTATTGTTTTACCATATTCTAGTTCTTTTCAGCTCAGAAATTTATGGAATGTTATTAGCAGTAATCCCATTAAGAATAATGGAAATGTTTTGATCTGGTCAGACAAGGGTAAGCTTCATTCTATTAGGCATGTGTATAAATCTCTCTGTGGAGTTGGTACATATTTCCCATTGCATTCAAGAATTTGGAATATTGGTGGAAGTGCTAAAGAAAATTTACTGTTGTGGAAAGTGATGGCAAATGCATTAAACACTAAAGATAAGCATTGTAGAACGGGTATTATCTCAGAGGATATTTGTGTTTTCTGCAGATCAGAATCAGAAACAAATACACATTTGTTTTTTGAATGCACTTTTGTATATCAGATATGGTATAGGCTTTTGTCAAATGGTGGATTTTATAAGCCTTCACCAATTAGTGCCATTGAGTGGTTTAATGTGTTTAAAGCAACTAGATGGAAGACCAGAATGACTAAACTGCTCCTTAAGCTACTGAAAAGGTTGATATATGCAGTTTGGACAGAGAGAAATAATAGAGTGTTTGGTATTGCTATTAAAAATTCTTCACAACTCTATAATATGATTCATGGTAGTATTCTTAGAGATTTGAAAACAGACTGTAACTGATGCTTGCTTTTATTTCTTGGAAGATCTGCAGATGATCATATTCTAAGTTTGTTTAATATGATGTGCCTGGATACTCTGATTTTTAATATACTGTCATTATTTGAAGTAGGAAGTTTCTACCAATGCTGGCATGAGAGCAACTGGATAGCCTGTTCTGAACATGAATCTGTATAAGAGATTGTTGTATCACTTGTTTGTTTCAGTACGCTTTGAGTTAGTTGTCACTTTGTGTATTTTTGTTCTGTATTATTGGTATTGATTGTAGTCAAGTGTAGGGTTGTAACTGATTGTATCTTGTGGTTTTGTAATTGTTTGTTGTAATGTTGATTAAGTCAATAAAATGAGCTTAATGCTCTTTGCTTTTCAAAAATTTGGTATTCAGGCTCAACTTATATATTTAGTTTGTTAGATATATATCTAACCTTAAGTTTGTTAGATATATTTAGTAAATTTTAACTGAAATGTAAGATACATGTCGAACCTCAAAAGCTGGGGTGATTTTGTATGTACTTTGATGGAACTCTATTTTATCAACAGATGTAGCCAAACAGTCGAATTTGAATGAAAATGAAAATTCTTTTTCCCTAAACAGCGTCTACTTACCTCTACTATTGTATATCTACAAGGTTGAAGTATGTGGAACAAGAATTGGCAAAAAAGAGAGGTAAGAATGTTGAGTCAGGAAATAAAGAGGACAATGATCCGGTGGATGAATTATATGTTGTACCTGAGCATCTTAAGGTTAGCTTTTGAGTGTGATTATGAAGTGTAAACTGCTACTCCATTCTCGACTGGTAGCTTAGCAGTTTGCATTTTTAGAATTTTTAGAATTTCGTAGGATGTACTGATGATTGTAATTTCTTAATACCTGGTAGCCTAGCAGTTTGCATTTCATAGAATGTATTCATGAGGCAAATGTGGTAAATCTTTCTTGACTGGAAACCAATGATTAGAAATGACCATAATGTTGATTAACAGGCTATGGCATTTGTCGTTTGAAATATTTGATGTTGATTAACAGGTTTGGTTTCTTAAGAATACAAACCATATTTTGATTGTGTTCCATACATCAGTGTACAAGTGAATGGTAGTCAGCCTCTGGTATTTAGATATTGACCCACTCGCCCATGTGCTATAAAGAAAAGAAAATGTAGGCAGACTTTTCTATAGCAGGATTCTACAGCGAACTAACTGAAATCACTTCCTCCGCATGTTACTTTCAGGTATGCACCAGATTCTTTTTTTCCTCAGCTTCTCTTGTCTATCGTATCTTAAACCATGCATTATTCCACAACCAGGCGGTGTTGCTTCTGGATTCAAACATGCTGAAGTTAATGAGGATGAGCATGAAACATGGCTATTTGTTTGTAGGGGAAAGCTCATGGTCCATGTCGAGGAGGTAACTTTTATCATGTTGCCCTGGTAGACTTTATGTTATTTTTATTGCAAAAACTTATTGCATTAGAGCCGTTGTTTTTAGGTTCCTTTTGCTAGAACTTCTCTAGGACATGACGACATATATATTTTGGATACAAAGACTAAGATATTTCAGTTCAATGGTTTGAAATCTTCTATACAAGAAAGAGCAAAAGCTCTCGAAGTCGTGCAATACATAAAAGATACGTATCATGATGGAAAATGTGATGTTGCAGCTGTTGGTGTCTGTATTTGTCAGCGTCGGTGTACGTATAAATTGAAACTGCATATGTAATGAGTGAACTGAGTGATGTAGTGAGGAATATCTGTATATGCGAATATCATTGTTATATATCATTGAATTGTAAAATAGTGGAGTCAGGAATTTGTACTATTTCAAATGTTGAAATAAAATATTTATTTAAATAAATTACTGTTTAAATATCACATTCTGTGCAATAGCAATTTAGTAAATAAATATTTATTTCTATTAAAAAATCAAATATGCTCTACATTGTGGGCTCCACAACTTCAGAAAGTTAATATCTATAGCAACAATTTTGGAATGTTGCTACAGATACCTATGGCTATTGCCATAGACCCAAATAGGGTTCTATTGCGACAATATTACTTATGTTGCCTTAGATAGTCAAAATGTTGCCTTTGAGGTCTAAGGCAACGGCAAAAATTGCATCACCCTAAAAGTGTTGCCATAGACCTATGGCAACATTTTTCGGGCCTGAGCCAACATTTTTTTTGTGTTGCAGAAGGCCATTTATGGCGTAGTGGGATATTCACTAATTACGTCCGAAATCCCCATCACAAAAGGTGATAAAATCTCTATACCGGAACAACCCGGTGCTGAGTCATTCGACAGGTATCCTTTCGCTTTCAAAAATACCCGGTCTTCAACACCATCTCCAAATGCAATCCTATTTCGTCGTATCGTTATTCGAAATGGGTTTTATGACACAAGGTCCTCTCCCGGCTAATTATAATAATGAGCGCTTATTTTAAAAATAAGCGTTCATTCAGATTCAAACAATTCACAATAATTTCATTTTGATCTTTTGAAAAAAAGATCCATCACAATCACAAAGGTTCGATGTGAGTTTCGAATATCCATTTGGAATTCGACTCCTAGTCGCATCGAAATTCGAATGCCGTTTAAAAAAAGCCAATATTGATAGTCGGTTATTTAACTATCAATCATTATTCACAACAATTGCTGGATTCAAATAATTTTCCAAATTATTTAATTTCAACATATCTTCGCAAGATTAATTTCACACTTCATCCATTTGAAAAACAATTTCAAATCAATTCTTCCCCACGCGGAAAACATTTCCAAATATGTATTCA
Source organism: Allium cepa (assembly GCA_030765085.1). NCBI lineage: Eukaryota > Viridiplantae > Streptophyta > Magnoliopsida > Asparagales > Amaryllidaceae > Allium > Allium cepa. The sequence goes on along the minus strand of CM060941.1, from coordinate 289,742,973 downwards.
TTTCCACTGAATATCTGCCGATTTCAAATATTTTAAAATAATATAAAATACTTATTCAAAATATACTTGGAAACATTTAAAATGAACTATTTTAGAATATTTTCTTACGTATTAGTTATGGGGAATATTATACTAAAATCTCATACAAAATTCAAGTCTAAAAACTAATTTTAAAATAAAATTAGTAGATAGAGTATAAATATTTAAATACCTATTTTCCAAATAAAAAAATCAATTTAATCTTTCAAATAACTCCTTATATAATTTATCAATAAATTTTACTTTAAACAATTTCCAAACTAATTTCTCCAACAATATTATTTTTAGTACCAAATCTAAAACTTTTAATTTTATTCAAAAGCTATTTTAAAAATATACTCGGCTTTCTAGGGAAGAATTTCTTTTCCATTACAAAATGGTCCATTCAAATAAATTAATAAATCCTCCCGATTTATTTTAATTTACATTGCAAATCCGTAAATTCCTTTCCACACTTTAAAAATAAACCAATATTTATTTTTTTAAACAATTTCCCTTTTCTTTACAAATTCCCGTTGTGAATTTACATTTCCAAATATCAACTTCAACCCAAATCAAATCCCAAATTGATTTCCAATTTATTTCAAACACAAATCAAATTCCAATTTGACTTCCCAAATTTATTTTCCAATGTCAAATCAATTTCAAATCGATTTCCAAGTTATTTCCAAAACACCCAACCAAATATCCAAATCGATTCCTAAGATAAATTTTAACTCTAAATTTAATTCCAAATTTAATTTCTAAATTTATTTCCTTTTAAAATAAATTCCTTTATCTCTTTCAATTATTTAAAATACGTATCTTGAATAATTTTTTCAACTATTAAACAATATTACCCAAAATTCCTTTATTAAAATATTTCCCATATTTTTGGAAATTAATTTGATCGGATTAGAAAAATTAACATTAATACTTTAATTGTAACGATCTAGGCTTTTCCTACTTTAATTTCAAAAAATCCAATTTCATATTTCTGGTATCCTACGATACCAAAAATATATTTGGCTAAATTACAGCCTTCACGGTTTCAATCACAAACATTCACACGAATTAAAAATAATCAACACACAACATACGCAACAAATTAAATATTTGAGGAATCCAGTTGGATCCCTCCAACCTGTTTCCCTGCATCCACACGTTAGCACAACAATTAAATACCCATTCCACTTCAAGGTGGAATATCGCGGTATATGGGATTTATAAAATATTATCCGCTATTATGTGGCGCAATAGGGTTTCATCCGCTATATAATGCGGGAAATCAACAACACCAAATACATATATAAACCAATTCCACTTCGAGGTGGAATATCGCGGTATATGTGTTTAATATAATAACCTGCGCTATTATGCGGCGTATAGGGTCTAAACTAATATAACTAATATTAAATTAATTATCCAAACACACAATCAATCAAATTTAAATTTAACTATTAAAATTTAAAACAGCGATTGAGTGAGAAGATCTCACCTTTGTCTTTGCATGCGACCCATTTCATTCCAGCTCGTTCCTTTTAGGTTTTTACCTTGTATAAACATTTAGACGATTTATTAATATTTTTATTGATCGAACAATTAATTACCAATTAATTAATTTTAATTTAAACTATTGATTTTATTTAACTAAAAATTTGGTTTTGAACTAATAACTTATTCTTTAAACAAATTTTCTTTAAAAAAATATTTTTAGTGACTAACATGATTAAATGAGTAAACTAAACGAGTTAATCGCTATAGTTTATTATTTAAAAAAATAAATTAGTGGGATTAAAGTATGTATATGTATATTTTCATTTTCAAACAGTTTATAATTAATATCCTTTTTAATCTATACATATATGTATAAATTCAAAATAGCATTGTTTGTACCTGGATGTGAATCAAAATCCTATAGGTATATTTTTTTTCTGTACCTATATAAAATTTATTAATATTCAAATAAATCGAATAATCAATTTCATTTTGATAGTTTAAATTATCTAATAATTTTATTTAAAACTAATACTTTTAATTTTAAACAAACTAAAATTATTTAAATAAAATTTTAAATTTAAAACTAAATTCCCTTTATAATTAATTTTTCTTAAGTAATTTAAATAGTTTTAAATAAGTTAATTAAACAATACATTTGTATTTTATTTTCTGTAATGAAACAAATAGTAATATAGTTTCCTTTATAATAAAATATTTTTGGCAACTAAAAATTTAATAAGTTTTATTAAAAAATCTATCTTACTGTACTTTTACTCACTGATAGGTATATTTCCCTGTATATATATTTTCCATTTATATACATAATTTATAAATTAATACGAAAGTAAAACTACCTCACGAGATTTCTATGCGACCTCCACTGCATCACCTCCACCGCCCTAGTAGCCATCATCTAAAGCCATCACTTGCCATGTCTAGATCGTGGTCAAAAACAAGTTGAAAACCCTCGAGCTCTGGCGTACATGGTGTCGTCGTCTTTGCTGTGAAATCGACACCGAACGCACCCAATTTCCAATCGCGCTGCTACCATCCAAAATGCCTCGCGATTCAAACCACGCGGTGCTTGATACTCCCCTCAACAACGATGCCTCACTGTCGCGAGCGCACGCTCCAGTTCTTCGCCGCCAGATCGCATCGCGACACCCCTGTTCACGCGGTCGAATTCTGATGTCGCACCACCCTAGAAACCCTTGCATGCCTCCACTTTTGCCCATGGGTGCTTCGTTCCCCGACGAATTTGGATTTTCCATGCCTGAATCGTGATTTTGCTTGACTGCCCTTTTTTTATTTGCAGATTTGAGTTCGAATGAGAATAGTTCGGCCCCCTTATTTTTTTATAAAAAATGAATGCCTGTACAAAAAAAATCGAACGCGTGGTATAAACAGACGAACACATGGTTTAAAGATGGAGACATAATATATATTTTTATTTTTTATTATTTTTTTATTTGAGATAATATTATATGAAATGCACATATATACAATATTTTTTTAAATTCAAAATTAAATTTAAACTGTTACAATTACCTAACTTGTAATCTCGATCTCAAATCAAAGCGTGCCGCCAGGCGTTTATAATGTTATAGCCCTATTCCGAACGCAATGGAAAAGGTTTCGGGTCCAAACTCGATGGTATGGAGAAGATAGCTTTTCGAACCAGTTATATAATTAAATTTCGATATAAATTTCAACGCGTTTGCTTATCATACGGCCAAATGATCACTCCGAATGCTACGAAAATTAAAATCCGATGATAATAAAATATTACGGATCCAATGGAACTGGTTTCGTCAAATTCCGAGACTGTGCCTCGGACGGTTATTTTTAAATATCGATTTAAACGATAAAATTACAAAACTGAATAAAACATTTCAAATTCAATTTTTGAAGCTTCTATTATCTCCAGTATTATCAATATGAATGTTACAAGCCTTTGAAATATTTTTATATAGTTTAAAACTGAAGATTCAAATTTTTATCCAACTTTAATAAATTAAATTTAATAATTAAATTGCCAAATCCATAATTAATTTTGAAATTCAAGTTAAACCATCATTCAAATATCTAAAATCAATTAAATATTCCATTTCAAATGTTAAAAATTTCCGGGTCGTCACATCCTTCCCCCCTTAAAAGAATTTCGTCCCGAAATTACTAGTTAAGGAGAATGGACCTTAACCCGTGTAATATTTTCTAACCCAAACAGTTTTATCAATTTATCAACCCAAATCTTTTTATTAAAGATTCATTTCAACTAACTTTCCAAGTTCAATTATAAGTTCCAAACAATATTGTTTACTTCCCAATTCAAATTTAGATTTGAATTTAAATTTCAAACTTTCAAAATTTTCTCAAAAATTTTCTAAATCTCGAAATTTTCAAAAAATTTCGCCAGCGTCTCCTTTGCGCGGCTAGCTCGGTATGACTACAAAATGGCACCACAGGCCCTCAAATCCCAAAAGAAAACAAAAAGCCAAGCGGCTGGACAAGAAAATCACCAAATTTCATATTGAAATTGAAATACATACCTTTTTGTCGAGCAATTCAATTTTATCTTTAAAATCAAAATCCCAGTTCCATTTCCTTTAATACACCTGTATATCCTGATATCCATAATATCCAATTACAATGTTCAAATATAATTTTGCACCTTTCAATACAAAATTTTCAATATATATGCTTCTTGTACCATTTTTACTTCACTATTAAAGTTACATATCCATTTTCATTCAATGTTGCATTTTCAATTTTATTTGAATTCAATCTACACTACAATTCTATTTGAATTCAATTTATCTTCTACTATGGATATTGAATTTTATCTTTCAATTATAACGGATTCATATCATTATTTTAATTCAGTTTCATTCACTAATTTACTTCAATTTCCAATTTGAAATCATTTGTCGCTAACAATTTTTTTTTTTAAATTTTCTAACTCTCAAAATTTTCGGAAAATTTTGGCAGATTCTCCTTTGTACGGAGGAGCTTTTGCAATTTGACAAAAGATATAAATATATATACATCGACCCACCCGGTCGGAAAAGCAAAAACAGTTCATATTTCCTATTTGTATTGCGTAGGCGTACGTTATTTAGCATTTTTAAGCAAAGCGGTTATTATTTGCATTTTAGCAGGACCAAATCCAGCCCAAACGACCCTCATGTACATGTATTTACTCAATTTAAACACATAAGTGACATATATAAGAAATTTATTCACATTTCACTTAATTCTAATTGTAAACACATAGTTTTTCACAAGCAATACATTCAAAATATTTTCCATAAGCAATTTACATGGTCCCAATACAATTTAATTGCTTATAATCAATTCACATACCATTTCTATTAAATTCAAGTGATTTACAACTCACTTTCTTTCATTTAATTTATTTTTAGGCCAAATGAACTCATATCTATTTCAGTTGATTCAAAAATCAATTTGATTTGCTTTTATTAACTCTTAGAATTTTATGCATACTCGTTTGCGTCAAACAACAACCATTTCTATGCAAATTTTGAAGATATTCACTTAATAGAATATCTAATCTAGTTTATAACTAATTTAAATCTATACAAACTCAATTTACTCTTATTCTTTTTCAATTCAAATTGATTCCGTTCAATTCATTTTGCATTCCATATTCACATTCATTTGAATTAAAACCATTTCACAATTTCCAGTTTATCCTCCATTTGTTAATTTAGAACATTTCCCAACTCTAAATTTTACTTAAGAATTTTACCATTTATTTCTTAAGTTCAAGATAATTATTCTATACATTTCTTATATTTAAACTGGATTCCAAATTCCACATGAATTCATTTTACCTTTCATTTATAAATATTGAATTCAATTTCATTTCGAACCATATTAAATTTCTCATTCTTTTAAGTAGTTTCACCAACTAATTTTAATTCCTTTATTAACATTTAGCTCCATTTGATCCAATATTTACTTAAGTTATTTCAATTCGAAATTCAAATTTATTTTTCCTTATAATACTTCCCAATTTAAATCCTTGATTTTATTTTCATTTATCAAATTCACTCCATCTACTAATTAAATTAAATTAGTTTTACTCACTTATCCATTTAAATTTCAACTTTCTTTTCTCAATTCATTTCGGATTTATTTTATCAATAACCAAGAAATTTTTAATTTATTTCTACTTACTTGAATTTATCTGCAAATTCAAACCATTTTTTATTTAACTCACAATTCAAGTTTTGATTTAACTAATTCAACTTTCCTATTTCGTAAATTGATTAATCATCATATTAGTTTACTTGAATTCAATCCATTTTATTTTCTTTTTTTCCCAAGTTTGGATTTTTATTCAACTTGATCCATTTAAATTTCATTTCAATTTATAAACCCATTTATACATTCTCATTACCAATTTCATTCCATTAATGAATTTTGTTCCAAATTATAAATTACATTTAAAATTTACATTTACAAATCTCATTTGTATTTTTATTTTCTTAGCTTTTGGTTTTGATATCAATTTCTCATATAACGATGATAATAATCTAATATTATCGCTTCCTAACAACCGAGCAACCATATATTGTAATAATTCACAGAAAATTTATTTCTTTTATATACAAAAATAGTTTTGGGTAAAATTATTTCATTTACCCTATTTTCAAACAATACTGTGTCGGTTTATCTTGTTTAAAAGTTTAGAAACCCCTATCGATAACAGTTGGCCAAACTGCACCGACCAGAATCTATAAACAATCAACCGATAAGTCAACACAATAAAAAACAATTTTATATTCACTAACAAATACGCGCTCATATCAATTATTACACCCAAACTCATTCTAGAGTACTACTGACTCTATCTCTAATGAGTAACACCAAACAGAGCCAAGGTTGTTGCTTAACCAAATGCTCTGATACCACTTGTAAAGGCCCGCAAATCCGTACCCCTTTTAGCTAGCAAATTTCCACAACAACTTAGCCAAAGAGGAACAAACCTACGAGTCTTTAGGGTTTAAAGAATGAAGAGGTAGAAGAAGAACAGAAACAATAACAGGATCTCACATTTCGTAGTGGAACAATATATAATAGATCAATGAATAATCTTTAAAACAAAGAATCATATCTGTTATTACATTACATCACATTACATTATCAGAGTGTACAACAACAAACAGCAGAAGAAAATATAACATATACTAGCAATTTGCTTCGCCATCCAGCTTCAACTTTTGATCTCCACATCAACTCTTTTCTGACTTCGCTCCCATCTAACTGAAAACCTGACTCTAGGCTGCCCGTGTGGAAAATTATGGGCACCCAGAGTTTAGAAGGGGAATAATAAACTCAAGGTCGGTCATGGGACTAGTGTGAGATCTTAAAAACAGTTATACAATTACAAAAGGAAAAAAAAAGATTTTAAAAGAAATCCGGAATGCTTTTTGGAAAATGAAACTACCATAAGGCCTCCCGCCACACACACAATGCAAACGCAGAATTGAAGGAGATTTCTCCCGATGATAGTCAAATATGCTTGATACGCAAAATCTTTTAATATTATTATTACTAGTGCATAGTGTGGGAAAACATTTCGAAATTATAATATTAATCTTAGCGAGTATAGGCATTCTGCACTTATGCCTACTATAGCTACCATGTTCAATAGCAGGTTACCACCACATTCCATGGCAGGTTATACAACTAAAACCGTACATGGCGCGTATTGTTTCTTTGGATTTCCAACAAATGGTCAGGCGAAGGAACTTCCCATTGCCACGTGGGTACGCCTCTGGATAGTCGCCCCGATAACCTAACCAGATCTCTACCAACACAAGGTCGGGTTACCTCTGCAAAAATAGGTAACTACTGACACATGTATGCCATCCCCCGGTTGTAAACAACCTTTATCCGAGGATCCTCAACAACAACAATCACAAAGTAATATATATTTGCGATATTCACATAAGTTAAGTATCTAGGCTCCATACATTGATAACACTTCTATCCAGAAGGAAATGTACATACCCTAAGGGACGCTACCCCCTATAACCTTGTTGCATTCTTCCTTTTTTGACCATTCCAGGGTGTGAGGTCCAACGAAGTCTCGTCCACAAAGCTACGCTTTTCACGAAAAGCCATGCTTCGATCAACAAATGATCAGCAGCACTTCGTATGCCATATTACCAAGGAATGTATCACCAGTAACCATCAACTACATAACCTCTAAGCTAGTACGTCTCAGAGAAGGGTGTTAATCTAAGAGAATAAATTCTCCGCCACCAACAGAAATGTACTTGATAGAAACCAGCTTTACATCTCAAAGTGTAACGTCAGACAAACATCCATACAAGTCCCTTCCGGGATCGAACGGAACCGAAGGCACTTCAAAAGAAGCCCTTTAAATCCAGATATTCACTAATCACGTCCGTAATCCCCATTACAAAGGGTGATAAAATCTCTATACTGGAGCAACCCAGTGCAAAGTCATTCGACAGGTATCCTTTCGCTATCGAAAATACCCGGTCTTCAACACCATCTTCAAATGCAATCCCATTTCGTCGTATCGTTATTCAGAATGGGTTTTAAGACACAATGTCCTCTCCCGGCTAGTCCGAATAACGAGCGCTTATTTTAAAAATAAGTGTTCATTCAGATTCAAACAATTCACAATAATTTCATTTTGATCTTTTAAACAAAAGATCCATCACAATCACAAAGGTTCGATGTGGGTTTCGAATATCCACTTGGAATTCGACTCCCGGTCGCATCGAAATTCGAATGCCATTTAAAAAAAGCCAATATTGATAGTCGGTTATTTAACTATCAATCATTATTCACAACAATTGCTGGATTCAAATAATTTTCCAAATTATTTAATTTCAACATATCTTTGCAAGATTAATTTCACACTTCATCCATTTGAAAAATAATTTCAAATCAATTCTTCCCCACGCGGCAAACATTTCCAAATATGTACTCATTTCCACTGAATATCTGCCGATTTCAAATATTTTAAAATAATATAAAATACTTATTCAAAATATACTTGGAAACATTTAAAATAAACTATTTTAGAATATTTGCTTACGTATTAGTTATGAGGAATATTATACTAATATCTCATACAAAATTCAAGTCTAAAAACTTATTTTAAAATAAAATTAGTAGATAGAGTATAAATAATTAAATACCTATTTTCTAAATCAAAAAATCAATTTAATCTTTTAAATAATTCCTTATATAATTTATTAATAAATTTTACATTAAATAATTTCCAAACTAATTTCTCCAACAATATTATTTTTAGAGCCAAATCTAAAACTTTTAATTTTATTCAAAAGCTATTTTAAAAATATACTCGGCTTTCTAGGGAAGAATTTCTTTTCCATTATAAAATGGTCCATTCAAATAAATTAATAAATCCTCCCGATTTATTTTAATTTACATTGCAAATCCGTAAATTCCTTTCCACGCTTTAAAAATAAACCAATATTTATTTTTTTGAACAATTTCCCTTTTCTTTACAAATTCCTGTTGTGAATTTACATTTCCAAATATCAACTTCAACCCAAATCAAATCCCAAATTGATTTCCAATTTATTTCAAACACAAATCAAATTCCAATTTGATTTCCCAAATTTATTTTCCAATATCGATTCAATTTCAAATCGATTTCCAAGTTATTTCCAAAACACCCAACCAAATATCCAAATCGATTCCTAAGATAGATTTCAACTCTAAATTTAATTCCAAATTTAATTTCTAAATTTATTTCCTTTTGAAATGAATTCCTTTATCTCTTTCAATTATTTAAAATACGTATCTTGAATAATTTTTTCAACTATTAAACAATATTGCCCAAAATTCCTTTATTAAAATATTTTTCCATATTTTTGGGAATTAATTTGATCGGATTAGAAAAATCAACTTTAATACTTTAATTGTAACGACCTAGGGTTTTTCCTACTTTAATTTCCAAAAATCCAATTTCATATTTCTGGTATCCTACGATACCAAAAATATATTTGGCTAAGTTACAGCCTTCACGGTTTCAATCACAAACATTCACACGAATTAAAAATAATCAACACACAACATACGCAACAAATTAAATATTTGAGGAATCCAGTTGGATCCCTCCAACCTGTTTCCCTGCATCCACAGACGTTAGCACAACAATTAAATACCCATTCCACTTCAAGGTGGAATATCGCGGTATATGGGATTTATAAAATATTATCCGCTATTATGCGGTGCAATAGGGCCTCATCCGCTATATAATGCGAGAAATCAACAACATCAAATACATATATAATACCAATTCCACTTCGAGGTGGAATATCGTGGTATATTGGTTTAATATAATAACCTCCGCTATTATGCGACGCATAGGGTCTAAACTAATATAACTAATAATAAATTAATTATCCAAACACACAATCAATCAAACTTAAATTTAACTATTAAAATTTAAAACAGCGATTGAGTGAGAAGATCTCACCTTTGTCTTTGCATGCGACCCATTTCAATCCCAGCTCGTTTCCTTTCAGGTTTTTACCTTGTATAAACATTTAGACGATTTGTTAATATTTTTATTGGTCGAACAATTAATTACCAATTAATTAATTTTATTTTGAAATATTGATTTTATTTAACTAAAAATTTGGTTTTGAACTAATAATTTATTCTTTAAACAAATTTTCTTTAAGAAAATATTTTTAGTGACTAACATGATTAAATGAGTAAACTAAACGAGTTAATCGCTATAGTTTATTATTTTGAAAAATAAATTAGTGGGATTAAAGTATGTATATGTATATTTTCATTTTCAAACTGTTTGTAATTAATTTCCTTTTTAATCTGTACATATATGTATAAATTCAAAATAGCATTGTTTGTACCTGGATGTGAATAAAAATCCTATAGGTATTTTTTTTTTCTGTACCTATATAAAATTTATTAATATTCGAATAAATCGAATAATCAATTTCATTTTGATAGTTTAAATTATCTAATAATTTTATTTAAAACTAATACTTTTAATTTTAAACAAACTAAAATTATTTAAATAAAATTTTAAATTTAAAACTAAATTCCCTTTATTAATAATTTTTCTTAAGTAATTTAAATAGTTTTAGATAAGTTAATTAAACAATACATTTGTGTTTAATTTTCTGTAATGAAACAAACAGTAACAAAATTTCCTTTATAATAAAATATTTTTGGCAACTAAAAATTTAATAAGTTTTATTAACAAATCTATCTTACTGTACTTTTACTCAATGATAGGTATATTTTCCTATATATATTTTCCATTTATATACATAATTTATAAATGAATACGAAAGTAAAACTACCTCACGAGATTTCTATGCGACCTCCACTGCATCGCCTCCACCGCCTTAGTAGACAGCATCTAAACGCATCACTTGCCATGTCTAGTTCGTGGTCAAAAACAAGTTGAAAACGGTCGAGCTCTGGCGTACATGGTGTCGTCGTCTTTGCTGTGAAATCGACACCGAACGCACCCAATTTCCAATCGCGTTGCTACCATCCAAAATGCCTCGCGATTCAAACCAAGCGGTGCTCGAGACTCCCCTCAACAACGACGCATCATCGTCGCGAGCGCACACTCTAGTTCTTCGCTACCAGATCGCATCGCGACACCCCTGTTCACGCGGTCGAATTCTGATGTTGCACCACCCTAGAAACCCTCGCATGCCTCCACTTTTGCCCATGGGTGCTTCATTCCCCGAAGAATTTGGATTTGCCATGCCTGAATCGTGATTTGGCTTGACTGCCCTTATTTTTATTTGCAGATTTGAGTTCGAACGAGAATAGTTCGGCCCCCTTATTTTTTTTATAAAATGAATGCGTGCACAAAAAAAATCGAACGCGTGGTATAAGCAAACGAACACGTGGTTTAAAGATGGAGACGTAATATATATTTTTATTTTTTATTATTTTTTATTTGAGATAATATTATATGAAATACACATATATACAATATTTTTTTAAATTCAAATTTAAATTTAAACTGTTACAATTACGCAACTCCTAATCTCGATCTCAAATTGAAGCATGCCGCCAGGCGTTTATAATGTTATGGCCCTATTCCGAACGCAATGGAAAAGGTTTCGGGTCCAAACTCGATCGTATGGAGAAGATAGCTTTTCGAACCAGTTATATAATTAAATTTCAATATAAATTTCAACGCGTTTGCTTATCATACAGCCAAACGATCAATCCGAATGCTACAAAAATTGAAATCCGATAATAATAAAATATTAGGATCCAATGGAGCTGGTTTCGTCAAATTCCGAGACTGTTCCTCGGATGGCTATTTTTAAATATCGATTTAAACGATAAAATTCCAAAACTGAATAAAACATTTGAAAATCAATTTTTGAAGCTTCTATTATCTCCAGTATTATCAATATGAATTTTACAAGCCTTTGAAATATTTTTATTCAGTTTAAAACTGAAGATTCAAATTTTTATCCAACTTCAATAAATTAAATTTAATAATTAAATTGCCAAATCCATAATTAATTTTGAAATTCAAGTTAAACCATCATTCAATTATCTAAAATCCATTAAATATTCCATTTCAAATGTTAAAAATTTCCGGTCGTCACATCCTTCCCTCCGTTAAGAATTTTGTTCCGAAATTACTAGTTAAGAAGAATGGACCTTAACCCGTGTAATATTTTCCAACCCAAACAGTTTTATCAATTTATCAACCCAAATTGTTTTATTAAAGATTCATTTCAACTAACTTTCCAAGTTCAATTATAAGTTCCAAACAATATTGTTTACTTCCCAATTCAAATTTAGATTTGAATTTAAATTTCAAACTTTCAAAATTTTCTCAAAAATTTTCTAAATATCGAAATTTTTGAAAAATTTCGCCAACGTCTCCTTTGCGCGGCTAACTCAAAACGACTACAAAATGGCACCACAGGCCCTCAAATCCCAAAAGAAAACAAAAAGCCAAGCGGCTGGACAAGAAAATCACCAAATTTCATACTGAAATTGAAATACATACCTTTTTGTCGAGCAACTCAATTTTATCTTTAAAATCAAAATCCCAGTTCCATTTCCTTTAATACACCTGTATATCCTGATATCCATAATATCTAATTACAATGTTCAAATATCGTTTTGCACCTTTCATTACAAAATTTTCAATATATACTTCTTGTACCATTTTTACTTCACTATTGAAGTTATATCCATTTTCATTCAATGTTGCATTTTAAATTTTATTTGAATTCAATCTACACTACCATTCTATTTGAATTCAATTTATCTTCTACTATGGATATTGAATTTTATCTTTCAATTATAACTGATTCATATCATTATTTTAATTCAGTTTCATTCACTAACTTACTTCAATTTCCAATTTGAAATCGTTTGTCGCTAACAATTTTTTATTTAAATTTTCTAACTCCCAAAATTTTCGAAATTTTTTGGCAGTGTCACCTTTGTACGGAGGAGCTTTTGCGATTTGACAAAAGATATAAATATATATACATCAACCCACCCGGTCGGAAAAGCAAAAACAGTTCATATTTCCTATTTGTATTGCGTAGGCGTACGTTATTTAGCATTTTAAGCAAAGCGGTTTATTATTTGCATTTTAGCACGACCAAATCCAGCCCAAACGGCCCTCATATACCTGTATTTACTCAATTTAAACACATAAGTGACATATATAAGAAATTTATTTACATTTCACTTATTTCCAATTGTAACACATAGTTTTTCACAAGCAATACATTCAATATAGTTTCCATAAGCAATTTATATGGTTCCGATACAATTTAATTGCTTATAATCAATTCACATGCCATTTCTATTCAATTCAAGTAATTTACAAATCACTTTCTTTCATTCAATTTATTTTTAGGCGAAATGAACTCTTATCTATTTCAATTGATTCAAAAATCAATTTGATTTTCTTTTATTAACTTTTAGAATTTTATACATACTCGTTTGCGTCAAACAACAACCATTTCCATGCAACTTTCGAAGATATTCACTTAATAGAATGTCTAATCTAGTTTATAACTAATTTAAATTGATACAAAATCAATTTACTCTTATTCTTTTTCAATTCAAATTGATTCCGTTCAATTCATTTTGCATTCCATATTCACATTCATTTCAATTAAAACCAAACAATTTCCAGTTTGTGACGCCCCACCTCTATACCCACACTAGCCAAGGACACTACGGGGTAATGCCGTCAACTAGCGCAGAGGATAAGGCTGTTGAGGAGCGACCATCTGTCTAATTGCTTTGTGCGACTACCGATATGCCTGATAAAAATATAACTTTACATCTCAAGAGGAAATCCGACATACCGACACAAACTCAAAGCTACTACACAGTGGCTATAATAATCTTCGGAAACAAATATAGAAATAAACATAACACAAATCAGTCACAGATAATTCATATCACAAAGGCGGAAATAGATATGAATATAACACATGAAAGTGTACATCAGAGTAGTGGTCAAACAAGATCCACAATGTCAAAAATAATAGATACAAGTGCTAGGCAAAAGAATATGTATACATCAAGGAGTCTAAATCTCAAATGTATTCAACCAAAAACTACTAAACTAGAGTAGTTAGCCAAAAGATCAGATGATGGTCCGATAAGGAATCAAGCAGAAGCACTTGTAAAATCTCAGTCTGACCCGAGTATTATTTAAGAAGAAAATAATAAACGGATCAGTCTAGCTATAATTATCAGATAAAATGAGATATAAGAAAAGATGTAGCAAAAACGTATGATAACCAAAAATGTCATACTGCGACAAGTATACACAGAAAAATCAACAAAGGAAAATCACACGAATATTTCAAGAATCTCATAGCGTCAAAAAGAATATCATATTCTTTATTTGCTTCACCAAGCCACAATAAATGACATACATATCAATGCCAATCGAAAAAGGTGGTAAAACATAAATTTCAGAAATCAACACAAGAAATCCAGAAATCAAATAATTCGGAGCATTGACATCGTACAGCGTGACGTCCGATGATCCAGAAACACAATAGAAGGGAACAACGACGTCGTACAGTGTGACGCCCGATGAACCAAAGCACAATAAAAGGGAACAACGACGTCGTACAGCATGACGCCCGATGAACCAAAGCACAATAAAAGGGAACAACGACGTCGTACAGCGTGACGCCCGATGAACCCAAGCACAATAAAAGGGAACAACGACGTCGTACAGCGTGACGCCCGATGAACCGAAGCACAATAAAAGGGAACAACGATGTCGTACAACATGACGCCCAATGAACCGAAGCACAATAAAAGGTACCAACGACGTCGTACAGTGTGACGCCCGATAAACCAAAGCACAATAAAAGGGAACAACGACGTCGTACAGCGTGATGCCCGATGAACCAAAACACAATAAAAGGGAACAACGACGTCGTACAGCGTGACACCCGATGAACCAAAACACAATAAAAGGGAACAACGTCGTCGTACAGCGTGACGCCCGATGAACAAACACACAGTAAAATGGAACAACGACGTCGTACAGCGTAACGTCCGATGAACCAAATCACAATTAAAACGGAACAACGACGTCGTACAGCGTAACGTCCGATGAACCGAATCAAAAAGACATCGCACAATGCTAGTCTAAAACATAAATGATCGTCATGATCAAAGAGAAGTGTCAATTACAGTAAGCTAGTAAATATATGAGCTTAGCTTCATGTCTCATAACCACTAGCTTAACTTAAATATTTACAAACAAATTGTAGAACTCCACTAGAAAATTGTCACAAGAGGTTCAATCGAACAAGTCCAAGAATTAACCGACGAAGTGAACGCAAGCGTTTCATACCACTTTTCTTACTAAGCCGTTTAATTAGATTTCTCATCCGAGTGAGGTAAAGGTTTGTATGTACTAGTAGATTGGAAAACGGTTTAAGAAAAGAGCTTTGTTATTTGAAAATAGAGTTGAAATCGTTTTGATGAAAGAGTTTTGATATTTACTACTAGTATTGAAACCTTTATATTTTTAAAGTGACAAATCATAGAAAGGATTGTAGAAACAATCAATCATCAAAATTCACATTCTAAGACGTGAATAAAATCCAAAGAAATCAATTACGGAATCTATTGAAATGGATATTCCCAAAAAAATCCCGAT
The DNA here is from genome assembly GCA_030765085.1 of Allium cepa. NCBI lineage: Eukaryota > Viridiplantae > Streptophyta > Magnoliopsida > Asparagales > Amaryllidaceae > Allium > Allium cepa. The sequence goes on along the minus strand of CM060941.1, from coordinate 289,727,243 downwards.
ATAAAAGTCATCAAGTCCATAATAAATGATAATAACTAAAAGGAATCAACACTAATCGATTAAAGTTGGAAATTCAAACAAAATGGGCAATATATGCAAAAAGTGCAGATTCAGACGTCTGAAATCAAGGATTCAGACGTCTGAATCTGGAAAACCAAAAGTTTTCCAGAGTATATTTCAGACGTCTGAACCATATATTTCAGACGTCTGAAATAGGCAATTTTTAGCCTATTTCCTTTCTGGTCCAAAACAAACTAATTCAAACGAAGATGTGAGATAAAAATCTCACCTTTATACAAAATCAATGAAGAAGAAGCTATAGAGCAATGGAAAGAACAATCACTCTTCAATTCCAACCAAACAAGCTTGAATCTAAGCTTAAAGGAGAAACATTTCCTTAATTAGGTTTAGGAAATTTCTAAAATTGAATGGAGAAAGAGTTGGAGAAGATGAAGAGAAGGCTTACCAAAGCTTCTTCTTGAATTTGGAGGTAGAAGCTTGAATTTGCAATAAAGATTAGGGCTTGGAGTTTTAATTTCCCATTCCTCCCACCATTGTTGCTAAAGCTTGAGTATTAGGTATTAGAAATGAAGTAATGAAGAGTTGAAGTGGAGTTGGGTTCATATGTTAGGTTAATGGGCTGAAACTTAAACCAAAGCCCTAAGTGAAAAAGTAGCAAAATTCTACTATCTCCAAACATATCAAAGTTTATACTCAAAAAGGTTGCAAACGACATTTTGAACTCAATGGAAGGGGTCTCGAGTCCTAATTCGACTGTTTGCAAAAAGTAGCTTTTCGGACCAAAATCCGACGAACGATGAAATATTTAAATAAAATATTTAAAAATATGCGGGTTGTTACACAGTTTATCCTCCATTTATTAATTTAGAATGTTTCCCAACTCTAAATTTTACTTAAGAATTTTACCATTTATTTCTTAAGTTCAAGATAATTATTTTATACACTTCTTATATTTAAACTAGATTCCAAATTTCATATGAATTCATTTACCTTTCATTTATAAATATTGAATTCAATTTCATTTCGAACCATATTAAATTTCTCATTCTTTTAATTAGTTTCACTAACTAATTTTAATTCCTTTATTAACATTTAGCTCCATTTGATCCAATATTTAGTTAAGTTATTTCAATTCAAAATCCAAATTTATTTTTCCTTGTAACACTTCCCAATTTAAATCCTTGATTTTATTTTCATTTATCAAATTCACTCCATCTACTAATTTAATTAAATTAGTTTTACTCACTTATCCATTTAAATTTCAACATTCTTTTCTCAATTCATCTCGGATTTATTTTATCAATAACCAGGAAAATTTCAATTTATTTCTACTTACTTGAATTTATCTACAAGTTCAAACATTTTTTATTTAACTCACACTTCAAGTTTTGATTTAACTAATTCAACTTTCCTATTTCGTAAATTGATTAATCATCATATTAGTTTATTAAATTCAATCCATTTTATTTTCTTTTTTTTCCCAAGTTTGGATTTTTATTCAACTTGATCCATTTAAATTTCATTTCAATTTATAAAACCCATTTATACATTCTCATTACCAATTTCATTCCATTAATGAATTTTATTCCAAATTATAAATTACATTTAAAATTTACATTTACAAATCTCATTTGTATTTTTATTTTCTTAGCTTTTGGTTTTGATATCAATTTCTCATATAACGATGATAATAATCTAATATTATCGCTTCCTAACAACCGAGCAACCATATATTATAATAATTCACAGAAAATTTATTTCTTTTATAAATGAAAATAGCTTTGGGTAAAATTATTTCATTTACCCTATTTTAAAACAATACTATGTCGGTTTATCTTGTTTAAAAGTTTAGAAACCCGTATCGATAACAGTTGGCCATACTGCACCGACCAGAATCTATAAACAATCAACCGATAAGTCAACATAATATAAAACAATTTTATATTCACTAATAAATACGCGTTCATATGTATTATTACACTCAAACTCATTCTAGAGTACTACTGACTCTATCTCTAATAAGTAACACCCAACAGAGCCAAGGTTGTCGCTTAACCAAATGCTCTGATACCACTTGTAAAGGCCCGCAAATCCGTACCCCTTTTAGCAAGAAAATTTCCACAACAACTTAGCCAAAGAGGAACAAACCTACGAGTCTTTAGGGTTTAAAGAATGAAGAGGTAGAAGAAGAACAGAAACAATAACAGGATCTCACATTTCGCAGCGGAACAATATATAATAGATCAATGAATAATCTTTAAAACAAAGAATCATATTTGTTATTACTTTACATCACATTACATTATCAGAGTGCACAACAACAAACAGCAGAAGAAAATATAACATATACTAGCAATATGCTTCGCCATCCAGCTTCAACTTCTGATCTCCACATCAACTCTTTTCTGACTTCGCTCTCATCTAACTGATAACCTGACTCTAGGCAGCCCGTGTGGAAAATTATGGGCACCCAGAGTTTAGAAAGGGAACAATAAACTCCAGGTCAGTCATGGGACTGGTGTGAGATCTAAAAAACAGTTATACTATTACAGAAGGAAAACAAAGATTTTAAAAGAAATCCGGAATGCTTTCTGGAAAATGAAACTACCATAAGGCCTCCCGCCACACACACAATGCAAACGCAGAATTGAAGAAGATTTCTCCTTATGATAGTCAAATATGCTTGATACGAAAAATCCTTTAATATTATTATTACTAGTGCATAGTGTGGGAAAACATTTCAAAAGTATAATATTAATCTTAGCCAGCATAGGCATTCCGCACTTATGCCTACTATAGCTACCATGTTCAATAGCAGGTTACCGCCACATTCCATGGCAGGTTATACAACTAAAACCGTACATGGCGCGTATTGTTTCTTTGGATTTCCAACAAATGGTCAGGCCAAGGAACTTTCCTTTGCCACATGGGTACGCCTCTGGATAGACGCCCCGAGAACCTAACCGGATCTCTACCAACACAAGGCCGGGTTACTTCTGCAAAAAATAGGTAACTACTGACACGAGTATGCCATCCCCCAGTTGTAAACAACCTTTATCCGCAGATCCTCAACAACAACAATCACAAAGTAATATATATTTGCGATATTCACATAAGTGAAGTATCTGGGCTCCATACCATGATACCACTTCTATCCAGAAGGAAATGTACATACCCTAAAGGACGCTACCCCCTATAACCTTGCTGCATTCTTCCTGTTTTGACCATTCCGGGGGGTGAGGTCCGACGAAGTCTCGTCCACAAAACTACGTTTTTCACGAAAAGCCATGCTTCGATCAACAAATGATCAGCAGCACTTCGTATGCCACATTACCAAATTGGGAATGTATCACCAGTAAGCATCAACTGCATAACCTCTGAGCTCGTACGTCTCAGAGAAGGGTGCTAAACTAAGAGAATAAATTCTCCGCCACCAACAGAAAAGTATTTGATAGAAACTTGCTTTACATCTCAAAGTGTAACGTCAGGCACACATCCATACAAGTCCGTTTCGGGATCGAACGGAACCGAAGGCACTTCAAAAGAAGCCCTTACAATCCAGATATTCGCTAATCACGTCCGGAATCCCCATCACAAAGGTTGATAAAATCTTTATACTGGAGCAACCTGGTGCAAAGTCATTCGACAGGTATCCTTTTGCTTTCGAAAATACCCGGTCTTCAACACCATCTTCAAATGCAATCCCATTTCGTCGTATCATTATTTGGAATGGGTTTTATGACACAAGGTCCTCTCCCGGCTAATCCGAATAACGAGCGCTTATTTTAAAAATAAGTGTTCATTCAGATTCAAACAATTCACAATAATTTCATTTTGATCTTTTAAACAAAAGATCCATCGCAATCACAAAGGTTCGATGTGGGTTTCGAATATCAATTTGGAATTCGACTCCCGGTCGCATCGAAATTCGAATGCCATTTAAAAAAGGCCAATATTGATAGTCGGTTATTTAACTATCAACCGTTATTCACAACAATTTGCTGGATTCAAATAATTTTCCAAATTATTTAATTTCAACATATCTTCGCAAGATTAATTTCACACTTCATCCATTTGAAAAACAATTTCAAATCAATTCTTCCCCACGCGGAAAACATTTCCAAATATGTATTCATTTCCACTGAATATCTGCCGATTTCAAATATTCTAAAATAATATAAAATACTTATTCAAAATATACTTGGAAACATTTAAAATAAACTATTTTAGAATATTTGCTTACGTATTAGTTATGAGGAATATTATACTGATATCTCATACAAAATTCAAGTCTAAAAACTAATTTTAAAATAAAATTTGTAGATAGATTATAAATATTTAAATACTATTTTCTAAATCAAAAAATCAATTTAATCTTTTAAATAATTCCTTATATAATTTATTAATAAATTTTACTTTAAACAATTTCCAAACTAATTTCTCCAACGATATTATTTTTAGAACCAAATCTAAAACTTTAACTTTATTCAAAAGCTATTTTAAAAATATACTCGGCTTTCTAGGGAAGAATTTCTTTTCCATTACAAAATGGTCCATTCAAATAAATTAATAAATCCTCCCGATTTATTTTAATTTACATTGCAATTCCGTAAATTCCTTTCCACACTTTAAAAATAAACGAATATTTATTTTTTTAAACAATTTCCCTTTTCTTTACAAATTCCCGTTGTGAATTTACATTTCCCAATATCAACTTCAACCCAAATCAAATCCCAAATTGATTTCCAATTTATTTCAAACACAAATCATATTCCAATTTGATTTCCTAAATTTATTTTCCAATATCAAATCAATTTCAAATCGATTTCCAAGTTATTTCCAAAACACCCAACCAAATATCCAAATCGATTCCTAAGATAAATTTCAACTCTAAATTTAATTCCAAATTTAATTTCTAAATTTATTTCCTTTTGAAATAAATTCCTTTATCTCTTTCAATTATTTAAAATATGTATCTTAAATAATTTTTTCAACTATTAAACAATATTACCAAAAATTCCTTTATTAAAATATTTTCCCATATTTTTGGAAATTAATTTGATTGGATTAGAAAAATCAACTTTAATACTTTAATTGTAACGGTCTAGGCTTTTCCTACTTTAATTTCCAAAAATCCAATTTCATATTTCTGGTATCCTACGATACCAAAAATATATTTGGCTAAATTACAGCCTTCACGGTTTCAATCACAAACATTCACACGAATTAGAAATAATCAACACACAACATACGCAACAAATTAAATATTTGAGGAATCCAGTTGGATCCCTCCAACCTGTTTCCCTGCATCCACAGACGTTAGCACAACAATTAAATACCCATTCCACTTCAAGGTGGAATATCGCGGTATATAGGATTTATAAAATATTATCTGCTATTATGCGGCGCAATAGGGTCTCATCCGCTATATAATGCGGGAAATCAACAACACCAAATACATATATAATACCAATTCCACTTCGAGGTGGAATATCGCGGTATATGGGTTTAATATAATAACCTCCGCTATTATGCGGCGCATAGGGTCTAAACTAATATAACTAATAATAAATAAATTATCCAAACACACAATCAATCAAATTTAAATTTAACTATAAAAATTTAAAACAGCGATTGAGGGAGAATATCTCACCTTTGTCTTTGCATGCGACCCATTTCAATCCCAGCTCGTTTCCTTTAAGGTTTTTACCTTGTATAAACATTTAGACTATTTATTAATATTGTTATTGATCGAACAATTAATTACCAATTAATTTTAATTTGAACTATTGATTTTATTCAACTAAAAATTTGGTTTTGAACTAATAATTTATTCTTTAAACAAATTTTCTTTAAAAAATACTTTTAGTGACTAACAAGAATAAATGAGTAAACTAAACGAGTTAATCACTATAGTTTATTATTTTAAAAAATAAATTAGTGGGATTAAAGTTTGTATGTGTATATTTTCATTTTCAAACTGTTTATAATTAATATCCTTTTTAATCTATACATATATGTATAAATTCAAAATAGCATTGTTTGTACCTGGATGTGAATCAAAATCCTATAGGTATATTTTTTTCTTCTGTACCTATATAAAATTTATTAATATTCGAATAAATCGAATAATCAATTTCATTTTGATAGCTTAAATTATCTAATAATTTTATTTAAAACTAATACTTTTAATTTTAAACAAACTAAAATTAATTAAATAAAATTTTAAATTTAAAACTAAACTCCCTTTATAATTAATTTTTCTTAAGTAATTTAAATATTTTTAGATAAGTTAATTAAACAATACATTTGTATTTTATTTTTTGTAATGAAACAAACAATAACAAAATTTCCTTTATAATAAAATATTTTTGGCAACTAAAAATTTAATAAGTTTTATTAGCAAATCTATCTTACTGTACTTTTACTCACTGATAGGTATATTTCCCTGTATATATTTTCCATTTATATACATAATTTATAAACTAATACGAAAGTAAAACTACCTCACGAGTTTTCTATGCGACCTCCACTGCATCGCCTCCACCGCCCTAGTAGCCAACATCTAAACCCATCACTTGCCATGTCTAGATCGTAGTCAAAAACAAGTTGAAAACGCTTGAGCTCTGGCGTACATGGTGTCGTCGTCTTTGCTGTGAAATCGACACCGAACGCACCCAATTTCCAATCGCGCTGCTGCCATCCAAAATGCCTCGCGATTCAAACCACGCGGTGCTCGAGACTCCCCTCAACAACGACGCCTCACTGTTGCGAGCGCACGCTCCAGTTCTTCGCCACCAGATCGCATCGCGACAACCCTGTTCACGCGGTCGAATTCTGATGTCGCACCACCCTAGAAGCCCTCGCATGCCTCCACTTTTGCCCACGGGTGCTTCGTTCCCCGACGAATTTGGATTTGCCGTGCCTGAATCGTGATTTTGCTTGACTGCCCTTTTTTATTTGCAGAATTGAGTTCGAACGAGAATAGTTCGGCCCCCTCATTTTTTTTTATAAAATGAATGCGTGTACAAAAAAATCGAACGCGTGGTATAAATAGACGAACACGTGGTTTAAAGATGGAGAAGTAATATTTTTTTTTTATTTGAGATAATATTATGTGAAATACACATATATACAATATTTTTTAAAATTCAAATTTAAATTTAAACTGTTACAATTACGAAACTCGTAATCTCGATCTCAAATCGAAGCGTGCCGCCAGCCGTTTATGATGTTATAGCCCTATTCCGAACGCAATGGAAAAGGTTTCGGGTCCAAACTCGATTGTATGGAGAAGATAGCTTTTCGAACTAGTTATATAATTAAATTTCGATATAAATTTCAACGCGTTTGCTTATCATACGGCCAAACGATTACTCCGAATACTACGAAAATTGAAATCCAATAATAATAAAATATTACGGATCCAATGGAACTGGTTTCGTCAAATTCCGAGACTGTGCCTCGGACGGCTATTTTTAAATATCGATCTAAACGATAAAATTCCACAACTGAATAAAACATTTCAAATTCAATTTTTAAACCTTCTATTATCTCCAGTATTATCAATATGAATTTTACAAGCCTTTGAAATATTTTTATTCAGTTTAAAATTGAAGATTCAAATTTTTATCCAACTTCAATAAATTAAATTTAATAATAAATTGCCAAATCCATAATTAATTTTGAAATTCAAGTTAAACCATCATTCAAATATCTAAAATCAATTAAATATTCTATTTCAAATGTTAAAAATTTCTGGATCGTCACAATCATCATGGATATAAGTTTAACTGTTTAAACCCTTAAACAACTTGGACATTAAAATGGCGTTTGGATTCGGTGAGACCGGGATCGAGTTTCCATATTTGGATAATTCGAAAACCACATCAATCCAAATTAAACGTTAGGTCGTGAATCCAAGTGGAGATTTGTGAAGATTCAAGGTGTAAGAACTATTCGTTGGTATAACTCTGGGGGTGATTCCGTGATGAGTTTGACGGAGATAGTACTTACAGGTTCGAGATGGTGATTCAGAGTGCATGGTCTATGGTCGTTGATTCTGAGGGTGATTCCAAAATGAGTGCAACGAGATAATGCCTTCGGTTTTGTTCGAACCCAGAACGAACTTGTATGGATTGAATGCTTTCAGAACATCGTCAGGTGGACGATGAGCATTCTAAGATAGATGTGTTCTGTAAAGGTAATCGCAGCCTCAAGCCTCATCAATCGGGAATGGTTAAAACAAGGCAGGTGCAGCAAGGCTATGTGGGTAGCACCGTTTTTAGGGTGAGGTCATTCCTGTCTAGATGACCCTTTTATTTCGGCTTAGTGGGTGGTTGGTCGCGCCAACCACGGGGTGATCTTACTCGGGACTGTTCAGTAAGGAATGGTCCCGGCTTTGTGATACAGGGGATTGGGCGTAATCCTCGGTACTGTGATCTAGCCCACGTACTGTGACGGGCAGTATCCCGATAGCCCTGCCATTGATGGAAACCCATTCTTCCTACGAGACCCTACGGTTTTGTTTGTATTACCCATTTTTGTGGCTAGTAGTTGGAATTTAATAGATGTAACAATTTCGGCTATTTCCTATTTACCTGAAAACCCTAGACACTATTATAATATCACTGGATTTCCTATCAAATGTTTTGGTTAGCGTAAGGTAAAAACTTTTCCATGTTTATGTGTGGGAAGTCTTACGTGATACCTTTTCTTTTCAATGGTTTTTCTAAAGTTAAGCAAATTTTAACCCGTTTACTCACACCATACCCCTGTCTGAGCCGAGTGTTTATTTCCTGTTTTATTAAACTCTTGGGTACTCATATTATGTATGAGTAGTCGAGTGATTCAGGTTAGCTTGATGAATTCTGGAGGAGATATGGAGCAGGAGGCTTCCACGTTTAGATATATTATGGTTCCGCTGTGTTAGTGTTGTATCTGTATCTTGTGTACTTGAATTGTATAGTTAGACAGATGTTTAACTGTCTAATATGTGTTGTATAAGTTGTGTACTCTGATGTAATATGATACTATGTAATATTTTATGTGATATATTATATTTCATTCATTCCTCTATAAGTTATCTGTTGTTTTTGTGTTTCTTCTTTCTTATCTTTTCTTCTACTATCCCTTTCTTTCTTAATTAGTGATGCGACTTTCTGGTGTTAGAAAGTTGGGTCGCTACAAGAATCAAGAACACAAGCACGAGAAAGATCTTCTAGAACCTGATTCACCCTTTCCGCTTGACCGACGGTCTGTGGATGGCAAGCAGTGCTCAGATTTAAGATGAGTACCAAAGATTATCAAAGATTAAGAAAGATTTCTAAACAGACTGGTATAAGCAGTAGCTTCCCCATTCTGTAGCAAGATAAGGAAAATAAGGAAATCAGAAGATAATTTGAAAAATAAAATATGATCATAAGTTTGGGACCATGAAAATTTCAACTTAAATTGAAAATGAAATTTTTACATAAGTTAAATAAATCTTAAGCATCTCTAATTTCATTATCTTATCATCCAATTATCTTAAATTAACAATTTCAAAAATCATGGATTTGGAAAATCATTTATTATGCTCATAATGTCCTTAATAAATTAATTTTTTATTCCTAATTATAAATAAATTTATTGCTCTCAATATATTTTATCACCTATGTTAAATACACTTAAACTTATTATAACTGCTTTAGTTTATTCTTAGTTCCTTTAACATCATTTTATGTTGTAAATTATTCCATTACCCTTTTTCTTTATTTACCACTATTAATCTTTTTATAACTAAAATTTAAGTGTATAACATGTGTTATAACCACTCAAATTTCATTTATAAACTCTTTTTATATTGTATATAATCCAATTACATATTCAACTTCTAAAAATTAAGGTAAGTTATATTGGAATGAAATTATGTATTATACAAATAAAACTTTCTAATTTAATCATTTCAAGCTTGAATATTTATCCAAATCTTCAAATTATAATTAAAAATTATCTTTCAATTTAAATTTAGGAATTAAATTTCCAATAAATTCCAAACTATTTAAAGATAAATAAATGCACATATACTATATATACATATATCCATTCAAATTTAAGTTATATATCAGCATATGTTATAAATCCAGTCTTATTTTAGAAATTCAAATCAATTAAATTCCCCAAAACAAAACGTAGTAAGACTACAGAATGGTCTCTTCACTTCGAAACTAGAAAATGAATGTCGAAGATGCTGTAGTCGTCACCGAAGTAATTTTCCATGACAAAGAAAAGGGCACTAATTTTAAACTTTAAAATTCTTTAGAAACAACTTTCTATTAGAAAATACTTTAAATAATATATCCTTTAAAACTTTAAACACAAAGTTTGAAATCCATCGGAAATTAAATTCTCAAATTCTTATTTTAAATTCATTTTAAGTTTCCAAATAAATTTATAACCATGTTTATAGTTCAATTATTAATATATCAAATAAGAGATAATCATACATAAAATCAATTATTATTTATTAACAACCAATTCAATAAAATTCAGAAAAAGATTTATAATATAGTTAAAAAAATTATTTCATTACTAAATTTGAAAAACAACATATTGTGTCAGTTTGTTCTGTTAGAGTGTTTTGGAAATCTTATCGATAGCGTTGATAAGACGAATCGATCAGAAAACCAAATCAACATCAACAACTCAAACAACACAACATAAAATAAACATTAAATACAGATTTACAAGTACAGTTCAAAATGTTTTGAAGATAAGTTGGAAACAAAGATGAGATGATTAAATAATAGAATAGGGACATCGATAAGCTTATATAAATCGTGGGCAACCTTAACCGGGTCAACCGGGACTTAAAGAATTAGACCGATGTGGATTTCGGGGGTAAATCAACATTCGAGCTCAAGAGATAGAATTTTAGGATAATAAGAGATACTAGCATCTAAACCGAAGATATAAAATCTTTAGTGAATCTATGCTCTTGTAAACGAGTTTCATCCCTTTACAAATAATTTGAGATAGGCGGCTGCCGACTCATTATAAAGATCTTTCGAAGTGGAGTTGTGGGATACTCCAGAATCAAAAGAAGATAAATAGTGAGGGATACGAATGGATTTTGGAACCGCAGGGAAAGTTCCAAAATTCAAAGGAATCGAGTCAAAAAGGAAGAGATTCAAACTCGAATGAAAGTGATTATGTAAATACATTTACTCCATATATTGAGTTTTTCCGAGAGCTACCAAAGCTCTGATACCAAATGTAACAGCCCGATATTTTCAACCATTCGTATCCACACATGTTGGACTTGAATTGCTCAAAATACCGCATTGTCAATAAAATTTGGCAAATCTCAGAATATACGGTAAATAAATAGTCACAGGTCACAGACATAGAGTAAATAATAATGCAGCGGAAGTAAAAGGAATAGTAGTTCACGAAGCTACTATATAAAATTAAGATCATTAGAGTTAAACAAAACATAGCAAAAGAGTAACAAGATACATCAGGTACAAATCAAAATAGATCACTAAAATCACCGAATACTGAAAGCAGAATATATGGCTGGATCATCAAGCAAAGCTCCAATTCCGAAGGTGAGTCTTGAATGCTGAATCACTCAATCTGACTCGAGCGTAAAGAAAAACACAAAAATACTCGAGTCGGGACATAAATACTTATGAATTGTAAATCAACTCAAGTGAACAGTAACAAAATGCATCAGTAACTTAAAGGATGCTTGGGATCGCCCATCCTTTAAGGATCCATTAAACTATTTACTGTGTAGTAATATTGCGCTATTATAACAATGTCTACAGTAAAATAAACATACTTTTAAATAGCATTCCAAGGTACCCATATAGCCCTTCACACATAATAGCACCAGTAGTCCATCCAGTATCAGCATATCTCCAGATCGGGAGACTACCTTAAATAATCCACGGGCTACGGGAGAAAACCAAACTCGTAGTAAGGCTCGATATGGTAGGTGACACGGCACACAAGGTAATGCCATGGTAGATATACCAATTACGCACACGGGCTGGTGGTAACGAAGCAGCCACTACACCCACCTCGAAACACACTCCCAATCAAAAACGGAGGATTGCCATCTAATCAACCACAAGTAAGAGTATAGTATCGAAGGAATATGTCCGACCAGAGGAGCTAACCCTTTTGGCCTGAGATCGCTCCGGTTTTAGCCACCTTATGCCAACTCATGGGAGTTGGGTCCACATAATATACCTTAAGAATGATGCCACCATCCTACTTCATGCTGGAAACTCCACCGCGTACACAGTTGTTAAAGTGGTTTTCGAAGTTGGTAGAGAGTATGACAACTTCCGATGCTGATCTCTTTAACAACCAAACGTTATTATAATGCCATGGTCATTTCAAAATGGTTTATACTTCAAAAATCAAATTATTTCATTTCAAAACTATATTCCTTTCAAGATAGTTTATACTTCAAAACCAAAACCATTTTTATTCCAAAACTATGTCCAAGTCAATACGATATCATTTCCATTTCAAGCATATATTCACCTTTCAAAAATCATACTACTTCAAAGTTATAACTCTTTCGAAACCAAAATACTTGAAATCATTACACTTTGAAAATCATAACACTTCGAAATCATACATTTGAAAATTTCAAATTTATTCAATTAAACTCAGTTTTCAAATTTCCAATTTAATTCAATTCAAACCATCAGTTTCAATTTAATTCAGTTTTCCAACAAAACTTTTCAAATCTTATAAATTTCAAATATAGATTTGATCTACATAAACCATCCAATTTTAATATATTTCCAAACTTTAACATCCCACATTTCAAAACTAAACTTTATAATTTCATAAATTCATATCTCAAATCTAATTTCATTATTATTTAGTTTTGAAATATTCATTTCATAAATCCAATATTGTTTAAATAAACTTAAATTACTATTAAACCAAATATCTTTTCATACAAATATAAACTTCAAATATTAATTTATCAAAATCAAATATCATTCTAATTTCACATTCATTATCAAAATAAAAATTATATCATCAAAAAGCATTTCAAAATCATTAAAATATCATATCCTTCAAAACCTCATTATCAAATCATTATTTGAATTCAATTTCAAATATTCAAATTTAAGTATCATTTAAAAATCAAATATTTCATTCATTTATTATTTCAAACATCATTACAAAAATACATTTCAAAATTCCATTCAAAAATTCATTTATCTCATTTGATTTCATTCAATTTAACACATAACCAAGTAAACCTTATTTAAATACAAATTCAATGTAAATTCCTTAAAATCCAAATTTAAATATTAAATTATATTCAAAACTCCTTATATTTCACAAATAATCAATTCCAATAGTTAAATCATTTAACACTTTAAAATATAACACAAATAGTGTTAAAATCTATAACATTTCAAAACATTGACAAAATATAGCAACGACAGCATTTATAAAGTGCTATCGTAGCTTATAGTTTTCAAAATAGTTTAGTTTAGGAACAACGACATTTATAAAATGCTATAATAGATATTTAGTTACTTAAAACATAGTTAAATTCAAAACAATAAAATTTTAAAATGCTGTCATAAAACTACAGCATTTTAGAAATGCTATTAATAAAATTCCAGATTTTATTATAAGTTCAGAAACATTAAACTTCAAAAAAATTTCTATTTTAAATTTTTAAATCATATTTCTAGACTTTAAAATTTCACATTTAAACCAACTTAACATATGATTTATCACGACAAAATTTTATAATTAAATATCCAATTAAAACTCACTTTCGTTCGTTAAGTCAAAATTTCACTATTTCTTAACTTACAAAACTTAACATTTTTCTTCAAATATCATTTCAAAACTTTAAATTTAATTTCCATTATTTACTTACATTTTAAAATAAAATTTAAAGTCAAAAATCACATTTACTTCAAATTCACATACTTAAATTCACAAATTCAAAACATAGTATTTAACTTTCTTAAAACCATAAAATATATATTTTTAAATCAAATTCATACATTTAAAAATACATATTTTAATAAAAATCATATAAAAATATACCATGGGGTTTGTATATAAAATTCTAAACCTAGGTCAAGTGATACGGACATATATCATTTCAATCCGCAATTTAAAAAGAAAACCCGGGTTCTATCATTTCAAACCCGCAATCCCAAGTCAAATAAAATACAATAAAAATCGCTCAGGCCTATCATTTCAGCACATAACGATTTTTCCTTATTCTAAAGTCCGTTTGGGTATGCATCATTTCAACCCATAGTGATACTATTCTAACAGGGAACTTGCAGTGTGAACATATACAAAAATAATATAACAATGTCAATATCACAATATAATGTCATATATCAGATGTCAGGTGATAATTAACAGTTTTAACATGGTAATAACATGGCATAGCATATCATATAATCATAATTAACTTGCATAAATATTTTATATTACTAAACACTTGTCATCGATTCACCATTTCATAAGTAGAAATGTCGGAGCGAGAAAGACTCGCCCTTTCAAAGCTAGAGACCCTTACGACACACAAGACCGATTCCAAAGGAACGACAAGCACGGTACAGCACGACTAGTGATTCAAATGAGTGAAGAGAGCCAAGATGACCATCTTGTAACAATCCAATAAACACAAACGATATAACATATGAATTATTTAACACAAAATAACATTGGAATAAATGAAAATACAAAGCAACAAAGACAAGAATGATTAGACCTTGCTTTAATCATTCAAGAGCTTGACCAAGAAGCTCTTTTGCTCGGCCATAGCTAATGATATAGGTTCTGGTTTGGATCAGGTATGGCATCAAAAATGCATGTTAACATGGAGATGAAAGAGATGATGATGGGTAGGAGTTGCAACATGGGAAAGATAAAGGGACAATGCAAAAAGGAGTGGAGTTTTGGGCTCAACAAGGCTCGGCCTTGGATCAAGTGGGGCTCGGCCCTACATGCTTCAGGTCTGGTCATTGCTGGAGTGATGTTCAGAGGTCAGGTCAGTAGGTGGTGGTCGAGCTAGGGGTTGGCCAAGGCAACTATGAAGGTGATAGTGGAGTTATGCTCGTCTAGGCATGGTTTCTAGGGGTTTGGTGCAAAGTACTGTGGTGTTTGGTCCACTTGAAGGTCATTGCTTAAGGTGGCGGTCAGAGGAGGAGGTGGTGGTTGCTGTGGCTAGTGATGGTGGAGAGGATTTTGGTGATGATGGGTGGTAGGGCCGAGCAAACAAGGTGGAAGAGGAAGGCAAAAACATAGAAAAATAATAAAAAGAGAAAGGAGATGAAGCCATTTCTTGCAAAAAAAAATTCTTGGCCATGAGTTTTGTGATGGAGAAAAGTTTCCCATGTGAATTTCAGAGAGAAATACCCAGCTAGCATGAGAGATGTGTACGGCAACAGAAAGAAAAGGAAAAGGCACAAGAAAATGAAGAGGCAAGGAAATAAAGAGTCACCAAAAAGTGAAGGGTCTTTGTCTCTTTGAATTTCCTTTTTCTTTTAAATTAAAATAAACTATATATATTTCAGTAAATAAACTATAAAAAATGAACAAAATAAAGTGGAAAAATAAAATAAATAAATATATTTTAGAAAAATATAAAATAATTATGAAAATAGCACAAAAATAGAAACTAGAGTGAAAAATTGTAGATAAAATACAATAAGCTTTAAAAATTTAAAATCACATTTTAAAGATATTTTAAAAATAAAATGAATACATAACATGACATATAACACACATATACACAAGATATGATAAACAAAAATATTACTTATATAATTTAAAATAAACAATTTTGTTAAATAAAGCAATGTACATACAATATTGTAAAAAGCATAACTTTCACAATATTAATCGGTTTTCAACGAAATGAAAAGCAGTATTCTTGAAATTTAATTTATTTTCATAATAAATGATAAAATTAAAATATTCAAATAATTAAATTTTAAATTCAAAAGTCATAGTTTGACCAGATTGACCAAAATTCACATTTTTGGAAAATATTCAATATATTCATGTTTGGAATTCTAATTTACATACAAATCAATATATATATATATATTTAAAATAAAAATATTTATTCATTTTAATAAAAAATATATAGTTTTTAAATCAGGAGTTTAATAATTAAAATATATAATTAAAATAATCACAAAATATAGGGTTGTTACACTTTCCAACATTAATTTCTTTCTTGATAGGGAATTCTACTTAAAGAGCCTTCTTGTCATTTTATCCTGAGACTGAACTTTCTCTTATACTTTTAATTCAAGGCCGGAATTGTTGGAAAGTCTAAGTCTGGGCATTTTTGAATGTTATTGGCATACGTTACATACAAAGCATCTTCGTAGAACTTCTCAGAGATTTTAGGAAGAGCGACATCAAGAAAGGAAGCGACATTTTTCTTTGCATCATTGATAATGCTGTTTAAATAATCCATGATGCTTTCCTCTACAGTTGGCCTTCTAGCAACTTGTTCTTCTTGGTTAGCTCAGAGTTTTCATTGGCAAGTTTAATATATTTTCCTTGGCCACCCTCTCTAGATCTGCTTTAAGTCTATTAGACGACTCAAGGTCAGCTTCCAAGGTTTTTATCCTTTCTTTTAATAGCTGGTTAGCTTTGTTTTCTTCATCGAGGTAGGAAGCAAATTTGTATTTCTCAAGGATTGCCACATCTTCCTTCATGGTAATGTCAATTATACTATTTTCAAGTGAGGGGGATCTCTTCTACCTCATTGGATGGCCCTTGAGAGGCATCTTGAAGAAGAAGCATGTGCTTTCCCACCTAGAATACATAATGTAACGATGTTCCTTTCTTACATCTAAAGACGCCACTTAATACATCCTGAATATTCTTGTGTTAATCATTTAAGTGTCCGAAAGACAGTTCATTTGGGGTTAAATAAAGAAGAAGACAAAACATAATCTTACATCGTGATGAGAAAACATATAATATACATAATCTTTACTAAAAGAAATCGTCTTTATTATATACACAACATGAGAGTATACTAACCTACTATCAACCTGGATAGTTATAACAGACTGTCCTTACAATTGTTGATAAATACAAATAGACATCAAGAACAACGTAATAATAGAATAATATAAGATAAATAAACACATGAGATGACCCGCCATGTTAGACGATTCAAGTCGACGATAAACCACACATGTCCAACTCAAACTTTCAAAATGGAAAGATTATCAATGGGATTAATAAAGAAAATAAGAGAAAAGAAGAAAGCAATACACAGAATCTCGCAGTGGAACGACAAAATGTAATATTCCAATAAAACAGTTTATGAAGCTATATTTTAATATACAATTCATTATACATTTTTACAACAGCAATTAGAGTTATATATACAACAGATATAATCGAACAACGTAGCAGAAAACAAAGAAGATACAGTGGAATAATAATAATAAATACGATCACCAATCTCCATCTTCATCTTCAAGGAATAGTGTTTTCAAACACTAAAATACTCAGGCTGACTCGAGCGTAATGAAAAGACAAAAAACTCGAGTCAGAACTAAAAAGTCTTATGTAAATCAAATCAGTATCAAATGATATATGGAATGCTGATAACTACATTTTTAAAGTTTCAAATTTTCCAGAAAAGTGATTATTTTCATACCCAAAATACAACAAATTTCACAATAGATCCATTCTAATGACTTACAAATTTATAGAAAAATTTCAAATTAAATTTAGATTTCAAGAGATTTGATTTATGAAAATTTCCTAAAGTTTTGAAATTCAATTTATGAAAACATCCTATGGTTTCAAAAATTAAATTTGAAAACTTCCAAATAAGATAACGGTAGTTTATTTCTCAAAAATCAATTTTACGGTTCAAACAGTAAATCTGAACATACTGTTTTTTTAACATGTCAATATAAGAAATCCAAGGGTTTTGTATCCTATTTCAGTGTTCAAATAATCAATATGAACATTTATATGATTACAATAAACTATAGGGTGATATCAGGGATATATCAACATAAATGACAACCATACATCTAACATATCAATCTATTAGGCATCCAATTGTAATCAACACCATAATAGTTACTAATTATCAGATGTCGGGTATTTAACTAGCTATTCAATTTCACAATCAAAAAGTCAATTTAATTGTTGTCAACTTCATATTAAAAGTCAATTAAATTTTTGTGTCCATTCATTTCATATCAATTCAAATATCAAATTAAATTTTCAAACAACAATCAATATAATTAATCACTTCATAATTTCGATTCAACTAACATTAGAAGATTTAGTATTACCTGAGTGGGTTTAATCACTCACCTTTGATTTATGACCCATTTAAAATTCAACAGCAGCCCAAATCTCAACGGTCTCCAAATTGAACCAAACCAGTTTCATGTTGTCTGGAATTTCAATACGGGTCCAATGGAAGAAACAGCGCATGACTTGGAGTTCGTATGTAAATGTTATGCGAGTTAGAACATTTAAATTTTTAAATTAAATAAAAATAAAACAAAAGGGAAAAATCAAAATTAGCAATACCATTGCTAAACCCGAACGCACAGCAAAACCCGTCAGCGACGCTGTCTTCTTACTCCCAAATGACGCCGCCTCGAATGATGTTGTCCAGATCAGACCTTGCCGTCGGATGCATCATGTCAGCGACACATATTCCCTCCATCTGATCATCCTAGGAGCCACCGCTAGCCTTGCCAAAGAACCCAAATTTCCATCCATTCTTCCTCAATTTCTGGCAAATTTATGCTCTTCTGACATGATCTAACAATATAGATCGATAGCCCCTCATCCTCTCTACAAGCTGCAACTTCTCGATATTTGATTGGATGAAGATTCACTATTGAATCCTACCCTAGGATGGACGCCCGGGAATGTTTCGCCCAATTTTGATCAAAACAAGACTCAATTGCAAAAAAAAAAAAATTCAAACGCTGATTCCATTCTTTAAGAGCTTAGCGGCTATATATTATATGTCATGGTTTGAGTAGTTTGAATTTTTGAATTTGATTTGGAATTGAAAATTTAGATTTTAGGGTATTCACGATTGTAAATGAACAAGTTAGATCTGAAAGTACATACGTATAGTAAATAGAATAGAAAGTTATGGATGCTACTAAGGTTTCATAATAATATATTTATAGAAAAAGATGGAACAGGAATAGATGGAACATATATCAATTGAAACAAAACAATAACAAAGGCTCGAAAACCCCTTTTTTTCTCGAAACAAAAATAGTTCATCCTATTTATTGGTATGTAGGTTTTTAATATTTATAAACTCAATGGAACTAAATTCAGTACCTAATTCTATTGTATATAGAAGATAGCTTTTAAAATCAAAATACACTTATTTTCACACGTTAAATTAATTATTAAATTGATTTAATCCTTTCAAATTCTAAATTAAATTTTTTTTATCATCATTACCTTTAATACCAATTTGAGTATTTAGAGTTTGAACGTAATATTTCTTATTGAAATACTCACTATATTTTTAACACAAAACATAAGTTGCACATATCACTACTTAATTTCCATTTACTTCTATTTCTTACTAACGGCAAGATTTTATTGCTATTAATTATAATAATTCAATCTCAAAACATACCCTAATACTGGGAAGATAATTAATCCAATTGTTCCTTTTAAATCCAATTTTCATGTTAAACCTAAGATTTAAACATTAAATTAATTTCAATGTTTGATTACAATCGTAATAAAACCCTATTTCATACATTTTAATTTCTAACAAATTCTTTTATTTTGATTTAAATGTTCTTTATATTAAATCAACAATTCTCTTATGTATTTATTAACATAAGTTTCCACTTATTACACTCATTACTCTACAGCTAACATCTTCTCCCAAATTAACTGAAATATTCCAATTACATTAAACTCCAATGATTACAAAATTAATTTCAAAATGGATTAAATAATGATAAGAGAAATAAACAATCATTACACTTTATAGTAATTCAAATATTTATAAAATTTATTGTTTGCACAAGGTTTATAAATTTACTTACCAAATAACTGATTTCGTATTCTATGCTAAAACCAATTCCGATAACATATGATTGCTCCTTTAATACATCATTTATTTTATTCCTTAATAAACTTTACAATTATATCCAAATTATACTTTACAATTATATTTCTATCAGAGATAAATATTCAATTTATGTTTTTTAAGTCAAAGCTTAAAATTTATTGAAATGTTCATTTTAATTTAATTTAAAACGTAATTTCTCATGTTGAACTTATTAATTACAATGCACTTGTCGTTCTTTTCGATTAAAGGATTCCAACATCCTTTATTGCAGTTTATATTCGGTGTTAGATTTCAAATGAATTCTCATTATACCGCAACTGTTTTCTGTTTATTTCATATATTCCAACATTTATTTGTTAAATTATTCCATATGATAAAGGTTAATAAATTTATTTACAAAAAAATTGATTTCTTATTATATGTTAAAATATATTTTGAATACATTGTTTATTCCATTCTTATACTACCATCTATTATTACAATCAATGGAACTTACATTCAAACAATTATTAAATAAATCATACTTAAATCAATATCGTTAAATTATATTCTAATATGCATTACACTCTTTTACCCCATTAAAATTAGTTGTTTTAGCATTTATTAAAGATCATGTTTTATATCCAAACAAAATTTACGATAATCAATCATAAGTTTTTAATCTCTGAAATTTTTGAATTTCAAGTCTTATTTAATTTAATATTTTTAATTATCAAAAATACTGGTCGTCACAATCTCCCCCGCTCAAAACTTTTCGTCCCCGAAAAGGAACAAGAAGGAATCAATTTATAAAACAATTTAAACTTACTAGTTAGTTTTAATATAATTTTGAAAATAACCCAATTTCCACAAAATTTTCTATGTCCTAAATTTAATAAAAATTTCGACAGCGTCTCCTTGACGCGGCTAGGTCCAGAAAAATAACAATATCAATAATAATATGGTATACATCTTATTTTCGATAATAAAGCATCTCAAACCATGGGAAAAACAATAAAATAATGCTACAAAAACTGTAAGTCGCAAACATACCTACTTGTCGGGCAAAAAAAAACTCTATTTATGAAATCAAAAGCAATAGCTATTACTTCTGTAAACCTGAATTTCACTTATATGATCTAAAATAGAGTTAAACTATATAAAGGAATAATATATTAGTTGTTCCAATCAATAGCCCTAGCAACACCACATATATAATCATATGTAAACAAAAGCAGTACGACCATAATAGGCAACCAAAAGAATCCATCAAACGTCCATATCAACCAAAAACTAATGGTTTGCCCAGGTTCAGAAACGTTCATCGCACAAGGGTGATAAATAAACTACCAAGTGTACCTTACACTCAATAGCCTTGGGTAATCACTCAATAGATTATTTATATTACCTAGTACAATTTCAAGCATAATTTTCTACACATATGCTAAACAACATAGAATTTAAATATTATTTAAGTTCGTATGATGTACATATACAATTTGTACACAATATCAATTCTGATCGCTTGCTTAAAGACACAAATTCCACTTCTGAACTAGTATTGATAACTCAACTGCTCTAGTGTGGATTCTGATCCAATTTCTTGATTAGAAATCTCCATTCTCCTTGCATAGCCATAAACTATGATAGAAAACTTCAAATTCATATCGATAATCTGTATCAAACATTCACCGTCAAGAATTGAGCGAAAAATCCTAACTCGGATTTGTGATTGCCTTAAATTATGTATTCGAATCTGGATCAAAACTACAATGCAAGTAAAATGATCTACATACAACTTACATATTTTTTTCTATCAGTTCGTTTAACGTCGTTTACTTTTCATTCATTTTCAATACTTGTTTATCTATATAATGATCAATCTCCTACATAATTTATTTTCCATTAAATATTAACCAAGCTTCTACTTTAATTACTTAGGTTTATAACTTAATTCGATTATAGAATAAAAATTTAAGTTTTTAATATTCGTCTTTGAAGAGGAAAGAAATATTTTAACATATCTTAAAATTGAACTAAAACATTTAACCTTATTTACTTAGTATAAATATAAGATATATTTAAAATACCCTCGTATCATTACGCAAAGATTTTTTCCAAAACCTTTAAAATGCTATTAGAAATTTATATTAAAACATTTTAACAAGCTTTAAAATAAAGTTATTTAAATATAATAAACTATTAGATTCATTATTTAAAATAAGTATAAAATCAAAAATTATTAACTGAAACTAACAGTATACTCAAATCTTACATTAAATTTTCATATCAAAGTATAAAATTCCATATCTTCATAACTAATTTTGGAATACTTGTTTTAAAATGAATATTCAAATCATGGAAAATGTAATGACTAGCCTTTTGGACGTTTTAAGCCGATACGTGTGTCAGCTTAAATCATTCAAAAAGGCAGATTGTTATAGGGTACATAAGAAAAAGAGAAAGGAATAAGACAAATACAGAATCTCATAGCGGAATGACAAAATATAATAATCAAATAACAGTTCCTGAAGCTGTTTTATAAATACATTTGATTATTTTTTGCAACACAAAAATCAGAGTTACATAAAACATAAATAAATAAATAAATAAATGCAGCAGAACAACATGATGCAACGGAATAAATATAATAAATAATAATAGTACAAATCTTTGTCTTCGTCCTCCAGAAATAAGGACTTCCATCCTGAAACGTTCAGGCTGGCCCGAGCGAATTGAAAAGACAGAACACTCGAGTCAGAACTAAAAGATCTTATGTAAATTAAATCAATAGAAAATAAATATGAGTGTAATGGCGTCAGAGATGTTTACGGGGTTTTACATCTCCCATTCAGTGTCAAACGTTAGTGCAATAACTTAAGGAGATGTTCGGGATGTACATCTCCTAAGGATCTGTTAAATATCTACTATGTAATACAATACACTATTATTATATGTCTATAGTAAAGTTAAAGTGTTAAAATAGCATTAAGACATTACCCATATCCCCCTTAACACATTTTATATATTCTCGTATTCTATACAACGTCGTAAGCTTCACCAATTTAGTGGTTTACCTAGAGGACACCCCATCAGTACGGTACAAAACAAACTCATAGAATGAACTTTAGGGCATATGAACACAGCACTCGAGGCATTGCCAAGGTAGATTTACCAATTGCAGAACCGGGCTGGTGGTAACGCATAGCAGCTACTACCGCCCACTTTGGAACACAATCCCATAATCATAATCAAGGTTGGCTACCAAATCATCACAAAGTCATAATATGGTATCGAATAGCATGTCCGATCGGAGGAATGACCTCACTTGGCCACACAGCTCCTGTTTTAGTCATATCTAAGCAAAATTACGGGAGTCAGGGTCACGTCATACCTTATACAAAAATCGTTCACTAAACCTTCCTACTTCATTTCTGGAATCTCCACCATGAACATAGTTGTTAAAGTGGTTTTCGACATTGGTAGAGTGTCACGACCCGTCTTTCTATCACCAGAAAAACGCATCATGATTTAAGAAAGAAAGGGATAGAAGAAGAAAAGATAGGAAAGAAGAAACTCAACAACATCAGATAACTTACAGTGGAACGAATGAAAAATAATATATTACATAAAATATTACATAGTTTCATGAACATCAGAGTTACACAATCTATACAACACATAGTAGAGAGTTATAAACATCTGTCTAACTATACAACTCAAGATATCACAAGATACAAACACAGCGGAACCATAATATATCTACACGCGGAAGCCTCCTGCTCCATATCTCCTCCAGAATTCGTCAAGCTAACCTGAATCCCTCGACTACTCATACATAATATGAGTACCCAAGAGTTTAATAAAACAAAAAATAAACACTCGGATCATACATGGGTCTGTTATGAGTAAACGGGTTAAAATTGCTTAACTTTAGAAAATCCTTTAAAAAGAAAAGGTATCACGTAAGACTTTCCACACATAAACATGGAAAAGTTTTTACCTTACGCTAACCAGAACATTTGATAGGAAATCCAGTGATATTATAATAGTGTCTACGGTTTTCAAGTAAAATACAGAAATAGCTGGAATGCTTACATCTCACGTTCGAACATAGTTGGGCACATCTAAAACGTACGGCACTTATTGGAGATTGGATTCCATACAATGGCAGGGCTACCGCGGTACCGCCCGTCACAGTACGGGGCCTAGATCACCGTACCGAGGATCACTCCCAATCCCCTACAACACAAAGCCGGGACCATCCCTTACTGGACAGTCCCGAGTAAGATCACCCCATGGTTGGCGTGACCAACCACCCATTAAGCCAAAATAAAAGGGACATCTAGACAGGGATGACCTCACCCTGAAATGGGTGCTAGCCACCTAGCCTTGCTGCACCTCCCCTGTTTTAGCCATTCCCGGTTGATGAGGCTTGAGGCTGCGATTACCTTAATAGAACACATCTACCTTAGAATGCTCATCGTCCACCTGACGATGTTCTAAAAGCATTCAATCCATACAAGTTCATTCCGGGTTTGAACGCAACCGATGGCACTATCTCGTTACACTCATTTTGGAATCACTCTCAGAGTCAACGACCATAGCCCTTACATTCTAAATCACCATCTCGAACCTGTAAGTAATATCTCCATCAAACTCATCACGGAATCACCCTCAGAGTTATACTGACGAATAGTTCTTACACTTCGAGTCTTCACTTGAACTCTCCTTGGATTCATGACCTAACGTTTAATTTGGATCGATGTGGTTTTCGGATATCCAAATATGGAAACCCGATCCTGGTCTCACCGAATCCAAATGCCATTTTAATGTCCAAGTTGTTTAAGGGTTTTAAATAATTTAAACTTATATTCAGGATGATATAACAGATAGATGAATCACGTTATCACAATAGATAATCATATCAACGAATTATCTCACAAAGCGGCACATATCACATATCATGGATATCACACCCAAATCATCCAACATTAATCATCCAATATCAATTGTAACAACCCGCATATTTAACGATTATATATTTAAATGTTTTATTTAAATATAGCATCGTTAGTCGGATGTATAGGTCCGAAATGTTACTTTTTGCAAACGGTCGAATTGGGGCTCGATACCACTTCCTTTGAGTCCAAAATGGCATTTGCGATCTTTTTGAGTATAAACTTTGATATGTTTGGAGTAAGTTGAATTTCGCTACTTTATCTAGTTGGGTTTTGGGTTTGATTTCAGCCCACTAGCCAACTAAATACCCTAACTCAGTCCCTCTCCTTCCATTCACTCATTTTCACTTCTAAACTCAAGCTAAAACTGAAAATTGGGGAAAGGAAGAGGAATTAGAAATTCCAAGCCCTAGTTTACTTTGCAAACTTGAATTCTTGCTCCAAAAATCAAAGAGAAGCTATTGGTAAGCCTTATCTTCATCTTCTCCAATTCTTTTCCCCTTCAATTTCAAAAATTCCTAAACTTAAACTTAGGAAGTACTTATTTTGATCTTAGATTGAAGCTTGTTGGGTTGAAGTAGAGATGGTTGGTCTTCTCCTTGTGATTGAGCTTCTTCTTCTTTGTTTTGGGTTAAAGGTGAGATTTTTATCTCACATCTATGACTATAAGTATCTTCGGTGGTTAGGTATGAATTCCTAACACTTATTCATGTGCATTTGCTTTTGGTTTGGTTGAATTGGTGAATATTCCAATTTTTAGTGTTTTGGGTTCAAATCTTTAAAATTCTAACTATGATGTTTTGATCATGTTTTGGTGATGCATCGAAGAGCTTATAGGGCCGGGTCGTCGTTTGGCATAAACCCCTAGCGCCCATTGCTCGTCCGGATGCATTTGCGAAGAGATTGCCTATTCATTTTTAGGCTGAAAATACTGGAAATTCCAGTTCAGTCGATTGAAATCTCTGAGTCAGTCGACTGAACTGAACGTGGAACCCGAAATCTCTGAGCGAAGTGGAAAGGAGATTAAATGGTTAGGTAAAACACAGACCATGAATCCGTGCGTTTATCTTTCCGATTAATCCCCGACCTATTCGATTGATGGTTTTAACCTTTTGGTCTGGTTTACCAATGAGATGAGGTAAACTTTGTACTGCTTTGAGTGTGAAATTAACTAACGGATAGTAAACCGTTTAGTGCGAACGGGTGGTTATGGGACTCACGTTACCACTTTTCGGATTCCTTTTCGAAAGTTGTGACACATTCTACCAGTTAGTGGTGTCCAGTACTGGGCCTCCGGACCTTCACCACTACGGTTTTTTGCCTTTGGGAGAGTGTCTTCGGACTATCTCCTTTAGGTTTGTTGCCTTGGGGTATGTTGCCTTTGGGTATGTTGCCTTCGGGTTTGTGCCTTCGGGTTTGTTGCCCTATTGTATCGCTTTTGGAGTTGGTCATTCGTCACCGCTCGAGTGATATTGGGTTTGGAGTCTTCGGGGTCATGAATCCTTGTTTATACAGTACTGAGCTAGAGCAATCTTTTGTTTTATTGATATTTATATTCCCTGGGTATCGCCTTTCGGTGTTGGTCTTTTTGAGCCGCACGATATATAGCGATTACCTTGTGGAACTTGTGTTACCTTCATTGGTGTTTGTTATTGCCTTTTTTGGCTTGTTTTGGGACATTCATATCCTTTGTTTATTTGTGTTGCCGATGATATAAGGCTTGTCTTGTTATGACTCATCTTTTGTTAGATGATTGTTGTATCTTTTTCAGAGATATTTGTTATACTTTATGACCTTGTAGGTTTATTGTTCTTCAGTTTTCTAACTGATTTGTTTAGCCAAACTGACCCGTGTATTTATACTCGGGTCAGACCGAGATGTTTCTGGTTAGGTGCATTTGGACTTAGCCTATTTTGGTTCCGCATGGACTATTCAGCTTGCTCCTTTTTGTTAAAGCTTTTCGTGTAGTCCTTTTTGTTGTAACTCTGATATGTATTCTTTTGACTCGTCTGTATATTATGGTTTGCTGTACCACTTGACATGTATTAGTTTGTATACTTTGTCATGTACCTGGCTATGTGTATATGATGATCTACTGTTCTGTGATGTATATTACATTTGAATTGTTATATTCTGTTTTGATAGATCCTCCAGCCACCTATGGTTTTGTTTTAAGTATTCATTGGTGTAACAACCCGCATATTTATCGAGTTTGTATTTAAATATTTTATTTAAATATTAACTCGTTAATCGGGTTTTGGTCCAAAAAGCTACTTTTTGCAAACGGTCAAATTAGGACTCGAGACCACTTCCATTGAGTTCGAAATGTCGTTTACAATTTTTTAAGTATAAACATCGATAGGTTTGGAGTTATAGCAATTTCACTAACTTTTCCCGCTTTGGACTTTGGGTTAGTTTAGCCTATTAAGCCCAAGTTCCAACCCTCTTCTCCTCACTCTTCATAAATTTCCTAACTAACTCAAGCTTTGGCATTAATGGTGAAGAGAATGGGAAATTAAAACTCCAAGCTCAAATTCAATTGCAAATCCAACATTCAACTCCAAATTCAAGTAGAAGATATTGGATTCAAGCTTTGGATTGCTTCTCCTTGCTTTCAAGCTTCATCTTCATAAACTTTAGTGCAAAGGTGAGATTTTTATCTCACAATTCTAGCCTATAACTATATTGGACTGTTGGGAATGATTCCCTATCATTTTTGCATGCATGTTAGCATTTGGTTTGGATTGGATTGGCGAAAAACACCAATTTTTAGCGTTTTGTTGAATTTTCTGCACTTGAGTCGTTCTGGCCATTTTTAGGTCGTTCGGAGTTAAGTCGTTCGTCCATAGGTTGTGAGTCGTTCACGAGTTAACCCTAGGTCGTTCTGGCCATTTTTAGCTCGTTCGGAGTTAAGTCGTTCATCCATAGGTCGTGAGTCGTTTACGAGCTAACCCTTAAGTCGTGCAGCCCTTCAGTCACGCAACCCTTAAGTTGGTTACGAGTTATCTCGATAGGTCGTATGACCCTTGAGTCATTAGGTCGTATGACCCTTGAGTCGTTAGGTCGTTTGGCCATAGCTCGTTAGGTCGTATGACCCTTGAGTCGTTAGGTCGTATGACCCTTGAGTCGTTAGGTCGTTTGGCCATAGCTCGTTAGGTCGTATGACCCTTGAGTCGTTAGGTCGTTTGGCCATAGCTCGATAGGTCGTATGACCCTTGAGTCGTTAGGTCGTTTGGCCATAGCTCGTTAGGTCGTATGACCCTTGAGTCGTTAGGTCGTATGACCCTTGAGTCGTTAGGTCGTTTGGCCATAGCTCGTTAGGTCGTATGACCCTTGAGTCGTTAGGTCGTATGACCCTTGAGTCGTTAGGTCGTTAGACCCTTGAGTCGTTAGGTCGTATGACCCTTGAGTCGTTAGGTCGTTAGACCCTTGAGTCGTTAGGTCGTATGACCCTTGAGTCGTTAGGTCGTTAGACCCTTGAGTCCTTAGGTCGTTAGACCTCATTTTATCTTCACTAGGTCGTACCGTTTTGGTCGGGGCGCTGCCCCGCACCCCGCCGGGGGCGCTGCCCCCTGGACCCCCGCGACCTAACCGGGCAGGTCGAACCCCGTAAGCGGTGGCGTTGCCCCCGCACCCCCACCTTGGGGGGTTGCCACCCCCCCTGGACCCCCCCTCCGTAGGGGATCTTATCTGAAAAACATTGAGCTGATTTCCTTGGATTTTATTCACATCTCCGTATGTGATTTTTGTGACTGATTGTTTCTACAATTGCTTCTGTGTTTTGTCACTTTATAATATAAAGGTTTCAATACTAGTAGTAAATATTAACACTCTTTTAACAAACAATTTCAACTCTATTTTTAATAAAAAAGTTCTTTTCTTAAACAGTTTTCCAATCTATTAGTATATACAAGCCTTTACCTCACTCGGATGAGAAATCTAATTAAACGACTTAGTAAAACAAGTGGTATGAAACGCTTGCGTTCACTTCGTCGGTTAATTCTTGGACTTGTTCGATTGAACCTCTTGTGACAATTTTATTAGTGAAGATTTACAGTTTGTTCGTAAATATTTAAGTTAAGCAAGTGGTTATGGGACATGAAGCTAAACTTCTATATTTACTAGCTTAGTGTAATTGACACTTCTCGTTGATCTTGATGATCGCTTTATGAATTAGACTAGCAATTGCGCGATGTCTCTTTCATTGCAAGGTTAGACTAGACACCACTTGTGTGATTCCATTCACACATACCTTTCTGCTTTTTGGTTAGTCTTGACCTCAATCTGTGTGATTCCATTCACACATGCGGGGTAGCTCCCCATGGTCTTCGGACCGTCATGTGATAGGCCTCTTTCCCTTTTTATGATTTCTGGATTTCTCGTGTTGATTTCTGGAATTTATGTCATTGACTTGTTATGAGTACAAGTTTAGGGTATGATGCCCTCTTCGAATCTTTGAGAAGATTCTTGTGATATTGATTATCTCTTATTGATTGATCTTCTGTTGATCATTATTTACATACTTATAGTGGTATGTCGTTATGGATGTTTATGTTTATGCCATATCTTTTATGTTATATCATGTCATCTGATATTTATAGCTAGACTGATCCGTTTATTATTTTCTTAAATAATACTCGGGTCAGACCGAGATGTTACAGGTGCTTCTGCTTGACTTCTTCCCAGGGATTCATCACTCTGACTTTTGGCTAACTGTTTAGATTAGCAGTTTTTGTTGTATACACTTGAGATATAGACTCATAGTTGTATTCTTTTGTATAGCACGTGTTGCTATTCTTTTGTATTATCGTGGATCTTAATGACCACTACTCTGATGTACACTTTCATGTGTTAGTTATATATTCATATCTTCTTCCGCCTTTGTGATATGGATATCTGTGACTGATTTGTGATATGATTATTTCTATGTTTGTTTCCGAAGATTATTTATAGCCACCGTGTGATAAGCAATTACATGGATGGTCGCTCCTCAACAGCCTTATTCTCCGTGCTAGTTGACAGCACTACTCCGGAGTGTTCTTGGCTAGCGTGGGTATAGAGGTGGGGCGTCACAATTGGATATGTCGATATGCTTGTATGACAATTGTCGATGTATTCAATAGATAGTTAGAGCAAGGCCATAGATGGTCACTCCTAAATAGCCTTATTCTCCGCGTTAGTCGACGGCATTACCCCGTAGTCCATGGCTAGCGTGGTTATAAAGGTGGGGCGTCACAGCTTTGTATCAGAGCTGAGTTCAGAACAAAATATGATAAACACAGAATAGAAGCACATATTACGATACATCAAAGTGTAATAAGTGATACAAATCTTTGAATCATCTTGCCTCTATTCCTTCTTTGCCTTTGGCAGTTGATAGGATTTGGGAATAATCTTGTTCTTATCTTAACTTTCAGCGTATGGATGGAAGAGGCAGGGGACGACGCTCGGGTGCTGGGCAATCTAGTGGCTCGCATTCGGACGGCGTTTATATGTCTGCCGATCAGTTTATGGAGTTGTTTAGGAGCACTCAGCCTCCAGCTCCTACTCGAGTATCTCCACCTCGCAAGTCTGCCTTTACACGTCAGTGCAGTGATTTTGCTCATCTAGGAGGAAAGCCGTTTAACGGCTCCGAGTCTGTTCTTGAAGTCCAAGCTTTGCTTCGCACGTGCGAGCGTATCTTCTCTCGTATGGATCTTTCTGATCATGATAGAGTTCTTGTAACTTCTAGCTTATTACAAGAGCGTGCCCTTGATTGGTATGAGCTTCTTATAGCCGAAATTGACGAGTCCACTCTTTCTTGGACTTAGTTTCGAGGACGATTCGAACTCAAGTTCGTTCTTGAATCTGAAAAAGTTTTATTGACCCGTCGCTTCCTTGAGTTGAAGCAAGGGAAACCTTCTGTTTCTAAGTATGTTGCATCATTCGAGGCTTTATCTAAGTATGGTCTTGAATTCATTAGCACTTCTTATCAGAAGAATCTGAAGTTTGTTTCTGGTCTTAAGAAATATCTTAAGAAGTCTTTGTAGCTCCAGCTTAAGCTCTCTTTTGAGGAGTTGGTTGATTCGACACTTCATCTCGAAGCTATTGAGAAGGAGTGTGATAGTGGTGAGGATGTTGAGGTTTTCAAGAACCCCAACAGGAAGTAGTTTCCATTTCAGAAGTCTAGGTCTTTTCCTTCTAAGAAGAAGAAGACTGGTGGTTCTAGCTCTCAGACTCAGTCTTCTGGAACACCTTTCATTCGAAAGTGTTTCAATTGTGGTTCTCCTGATCATACGATTCGAGCTTGTCCTAAGCCTCTCTTCTGTCGTTACTGCAAGAAGGAAGGTCATCATGTTTCCACTTGCCCTATTGTTCCAGGTAGTGCCAAATCCGGTAAGCTTAATGCTGCCAAGGCTTGTGAAGGTCCTTCTCATCCCAAAGGTATATCTCCATCTATTTTGGAAGGTTCTATTTTATTTCATGATCATGGTATTCGAGTTCTTTTCGATATGGGTGCATCACATTCTTTCATATCAAAAAAGCTCGTTGATGATTTATCTTTGGATGTTTCTTGTATGGTTACTTCTTTAAGGATTGCGAATCCTATTGGGGGATCCGCGACCCTTAGCATGCTTTGTGATAATATTGAGATTGTTTTATGTGGCTTTTCCTTTCATGCGAATCTGCATGTTATTTCTTGTATGGGATTTGGTATGATTTTGGGAATGGACTGGCTAGTGAGATACGATGTCAGGATTATTTGTTCTGAGAGGATTTTATATCTTCGACATCCAGATTCATTTACTCAGCTATCACTTGATCTTCGGAATGTGGATAATTCCGAAATGGCTTTATATTCTCTTGACTCGCAAGATGATGATGATATATCTCGTATTCCTATTGCTTGTGACTTTTCTGATGTTTTTGAACCTGTTTCGGGTTTGCCACCCAAGTGGGCAATTGAGTTCCGCGTTGATCTCATTCCAGGCGCGCAGCCAGTTAGTCGTCCTCCGACGAGGATGTCTACAAAAGAAAATGAGGAACTTGAGAATTAGCTTTTAGAGCTTGAGTCCAAGCAGTTGATTCAGTCCAATTTTTCTCCGTGGGGATCCACGGTCGTCTTCGTGAAGAAATCCGATGGAACTCTAAGGCTTTGCATAGACTATCGCAAGCTTAACGAGTTAACCATCAGGAATAGGTATCCATTGCCTAGGATCGATGATATGTTCGATCTATTGAGTGGTGCTAAGGTCTTTTCTCAGCTCGACCTTGCCATGGGTTTTCATCAGTTACGAGTCGCGAAGGATAGCATACCTCTTGCCGCTTTCCGCATTTGTTATGGTTCTTTTGAGTGGCTCGTTATGCCGTTCGGTTTGACGAACGCTCCTGCTTTCTTTGTTGATCTCATGAATCGAGTATTCCAGGAATATCTCGATAAGTTCATCCTTGTGTTTATTGATGATATCCTTATTTATTCTAAGTCTGAAGCCGAGCATGCTAATCACTTGAGAATTGTCTTGAGTACTCTCCATCATCATCAGCTTAGAGCCAAATTCTCCAAGTGCCATTTTTGGGAGAACAAGGTTAAGTTCTTAGGCCATTTTGTATCTTCCGACGGCATTTCAGTCGATCCCTCAAAGATCGAAGCCATCCAGAATTGGAAGAAGCCTGAGAATGTGCATGAGATTCGTAGTTTCCTTAGATTGGCAGGTTATTACCATCGGTTCATTAAGGATTTTTCCCGTGTTGTGCTTCCTCTCACCAGCCTTACTCGAAAAGGCATTCGTTATAATTGGTCTGACAAGTGTGAAGCTTCCTTCCTGACATTAAAGGAACTTCTCACTAATGCTCCTATTTTAATGGTTCCCGAAGGGAATCATGATCTTGTTGTTTACACCGATGCTTGTGGCAGTAGTCTCGGTGCTGTCCTTATGCAGAAGGATCGGGTGGTTGCTTATGCTGCTAGGCAACTGCGTCCGAATGAAGTTCGCTATGCCACTCATGATCTTGAGTTAGCCGCTGTTGTCTTCGCCTTGAAGATTTGGCGACACTACTTATTAGGCGAGCGCTTCATTCTCTATACCGACCATAAATCGTTGAAGTATTTGTTTACTCAGAAGGAACTCAATATGAGACAACAACGTTGGCTCGAGTTTCTTGCCTCCTATGACTTTGATATCCAGTATACCCCTGGAAAGGGTAATCGTGTTGCTGATGCGTTTGGTCGCAAACATTCGGTTATTGTTTCTATGATGCTTGCCGAATGGAACATTCTTGAGACTCTATGTTTTTTGAAATTCGTAATAGAGGTTCATCTTCTAATTCTCCTATTCTATTATTTAGTTTGGGATCTCGACCCATTTTATTGGATCCTATTGTCGATGCTCAGCGGCGTGATCCTGATTTGTTGCATCTTATTCAGCTTTGTGAGTCTGGCTACTGTGATGAGGCATTGCGGGATTTTAGCATTGATTCCCATGGGTGTCTTCGTATGAAGAACCGTCTTTTTGTGCCTTCTGATTTTGCACTTAGGCATGACATTCTTGATGACAGTCACCGTTCTAAGTATACTTTCCATCCTGGTAGTAGTAAGATGTACGCCGATATGCGTCGTCTTTATTTTTGGGAAGGCATGAAGCGCGATGTGGAGAGTTATGTGAGTAATTTCATAACTTGTCAGCGAATTAAGGCCGAACATCAGCGTCCTTCGGGTCTTCTTCAGCCTCTAGAGATTCCATTGTGGAAATGTGATCAGATTTCTATGGATTTCATTGATGACCTACCTCGTTTGAGATCAGGCCATTCTAGCATCTGGGTTATCGTTGATCGCCTCACTAAATCTGCTTATTTTGTTCCTATTAAGTCTAATAGGACTGCTTCGCATTGGGCTAAGTTATATGTCAAGGAAATCGTGAGACTTCACGGTGTTCCTAGTTCTATTGTGAGTGACCGTGATCCTTTATTCATGAGTCATTTTTGGCAGAGTCTTCAGCAAGCTTTGGAAACAAAGCTTAACTTTAGCACAGCTTATCATCCGCAGTCTGACGGACAGACTGAACGGGTGAATTGTATGTTGGAAGATCTCCTCCGTATCTGTATTTTTGATTTTGGTGGTAGTTAGGAGGATCACCTACCTCTTGTAGAGTTCTCCTACAATAATAGTTTTCAGTCTAGTATCGGTATGGCTCCTTTCGAAGCTTTATATGGAAGGCCATGTCGATCACCTTCTTGTTGGTTGGAATCTGGGGAGAAGCTTATTCTTGGCCCAGATTTTGTTCGTGACTCTTCTGAGAAGACTGATCTTATTCGTTTGAGAATGAAAGAGGCACAGAGCCGCCAGAAACCCTATGCAGACAACCGTAGGAAGCCTCTTGAATGCTCGGTTGGTGATCTCGTCTTTATTCGTGTTTCTCCTTTGAAGGGGGTTATGCGTTTCAGTACGACTGGGAAATTGGCTCCTCGCTTTATAGGACCATTTTCTATTACTGAATGCATTGGCCCTGTGGCTTATAGAGTTTCACTTCCTGCTCATTTATCTGGCATTCATGACGTATTTCATGTCTCTCAACTTCGAAAGTTTCTTCGCGAGTCGGATTCTGTTATCGATTCTCCTGATTTGCAAGAACTTGGGATCTCACCGGACTTATCTATTGTACAGCAGCCTATTCGCATACTTGACACGGAGGTGCGACACCTTCGGAACAAGGACGTGCCGCTCGTTAAAGTTCAATGGTCCGCTAACCCCAATGACTGTACTTGGGAAACCAGAGAGTTTATCGAGCGATCTTATCCGGCTTTTCTATCTTGGCTTGGCAATGGTGAGAATATCTTTTCATCTCAACCTTATTTCCTTTTCTTTTCGGGATGATGTATGTATGTAGTTGTTACAAATATCATCTTTGGGAATTGCGAGAACGCAATTTTGTAAGGAGGGGAGATCTATAACAACCCACATATTTAACGATTATATATATAAATATTTTATTTAAATATAGCGTCGTTAGTCGGATTTTTGGGTCCGAAATGTTACTTTTTGCAAACGTCCGAATTAGGGCTCGATACCACTTCCATTGAGTCCAAAATGGCATTTGCGATCTTTTTGAGTATAAACTTTGATATGTTTGGAGTAAGTTGAATTTTGCTACTTTTTCTAGTTGGGTTTTGGGTTTTGGTTCAGCCCACTAGCCAACTAAATACCCTAACTCAGTCCCTCTCCTTCCATTCACTCATTTTCACTTCTAAACTCAAGCTAAAACTGAAAATGGGGGAAAGGAAGAGGAATTAGAAATTCCAAGCCCTAGTTTACTTTGTAAACTTGAATTCTTTCTCCAAAAATCAAAGAGAAGCTATTGGTAAGCCTTCTCTTCATCTTCTCCAACTCTTTTCCTCTTCAATTTCAGAAATTCCTAAACTTAAACTTAGGAAATACTTATTTTGATCTTAGATTGAAGCTTGTTGGGTTGAAGTAGAGATTGGTTGGTCTTCTCCTTGTGATTGAGCTTCTTCTTCTTTGTTTTGGGTTAAAGGTGAGATTTTTATCTCACATCTACGATTATAAGTATCTTCGGTGGTTAGGTATGAATTCCTAACACTTATTCATGTGCATTTGCTTTTGATTTGGTTGAATTGGTGAATATTCCAATTTTTAGTGTTTTGGGTTCAAATCTTTAAAATTCTAACTATGATGTTTTGATCATGTTTTGGTGATGCATCGAAGAGCTTATAGGGCCGGGTCGTCGTTTGGCATAAACCCCTAGCGTCCATTGCTCGTCCTGTTGCATTTGCGAAGAGATTGCCTCTTCATTTTTAGGCTGAAAATACTAGAAATTCCAGTTCAGTCGATTGAAATCTCTGATTCAGTCGACTGAATGTGGAACCCGAAAGTTTCCAGGTATGATTCAGTCGACTGAAATCTCTGTTCAGTCGACTGAACCTGGAAACAGAATGTTTTCAGGCATGATTCAGTCGACTGAATTCTCTATTCAATCGACTGAACCTGGAAACAGAATGTTTCCAGGCATAATTCAGTCAACTGAAATCTCTGTTCGGTCAACTGAAATCTCTGTTCAGTCAACTGAATTTGCTGTTTCAGACCACTTTGCCTTTTGGGATTGAATTTCCAATTTGAATCAATTCGTGATGATCCTAATTGTTGTTATTGCATTTTTTGACTTTGATGATTTCTTTTTAATTTCATTCACGAGTTTTATAAATGATCTCTTCCAATCGTATTAAAAGCTCACTTCTCTAATTTATAAATCCTATTTAAAACACACACACAATTTCGCACTTCGAGCGAAGTGGAAAGGAGATTAAATGGTTAGGTAAAACACAGACCATGAATCCGTGCGTTTATCTTTCCGATTAATCCCCAACCTATTCGATTGATGGTTTTAACCTTTTGGTCTGGTTTACCAATGAGATGAGGTAAACTTTGTACTGCTTTGAGTGTGAAATTAACTAACGGATAGTAAACCGTTTAGTGCGAACGGGTGGTTATGGGACTCACGTTACCACTTTTCGGATTCCTTTTCGAGAGTTGTGACACATTCTTCCTGTTAGTGGTGTCCAGTACTGGGTCTCCGGACCTTCAACACTACGGTTCTTTGCCTTTGATATAGTGTCTTCGGACTGTCTTCTTCAGGTTTGTTGCCTTTAGGTATGTTGCCTTCGGGTATGTGGCCTTCGGGTTTGCACCTTCGGGTTTGTGCCTTCGGGTTTGTTGCCCTATTGTATCGCTTTTGGAGTTGGTTATTCGTCACCGCTCGAGTGATATTGGGTTTGGAGTCATCGGGCTCATGGATCCTTGTTTATACAGTACTGAGCTCGAGCAATCTTTTGTTTCATTGATATTTATATTCCCTAGGTATCGCCTTTCGGTGTTGGTCTTTTTGAGCCGCACGATATATAGCGATTACCTTGTGGAACTTGTGTTACCTTCATTGGTATTTGTTATTGCCTTTTTTGGCTTGTTTTGGGATATTCATATTCTTTGTTTATTTGTGTTGCCGATGATATGAGGCTTATCTTGTTATGATTCATCTTTTGTTAGATGATTGTTGTATCTCTTTTAGAGATATTTGTTATACTTTATGACCTTGCAGGTTTATTGTTGTTCAGTTTTCTAACTGATTTGTTTAGCCAGACTGACCCGTGTATTTATACTCGGGTCAGACCGAGATGTTTCAGGTTAGGTGCATTTAGACTTAGCCTATTTTGCTTCCTCATGGACTATTCTACTTGCTCCTTTTTGTTAAAGCTTTTTGTGTAGTCCTTTTTGTTGTAACTCTGATATCTATTCTTTTGACTCGTCTGTATATTGTGGTTTTCTATACCACTTGACATGTATTAGTTTGCATACTTTGTTATGAATCTGTATATGTGTATATGATGATCTACTGTTCTGTGATATATATTACATTTGAATTGTTATATTCTGTTCTGATAGATCCTCCAACCACCTATGGTTTTGTTTTAAGTATTCAATGGATATGTCGATATGCTTGTATGACAATTGTCGATGTATTCAATAGATAGTTAGAGCAAGGCTATAGATGGTCGCTCCTAAACAGCCTTATTCTCCGTGTTAGTCGACGACATTATCCCGTAGTGTCCTTGGCTAACATGGGTATAGAGGTGAGGCGTCACATCAATCATCCAATATTAATCAATCGTCCAAAAGCAGGTTTGATTAACTCTTAATCAATTTAATTAACCGTTAATTAAATTAATTACTATCCTTTAATCACTTGGATTATCTTAATCTTGCTTCATTAATTTATTCCAAATAAATAAATTAACCATCTCTTAATGATCTTCCTTAATTAATCTTCCTTGATTAATTATCCTTTAATTACATTCAAGTAATTAGCCTTTAATTCTTTAATTAATTCCACAAATTAATTATCTGTAACCATATACAATAAGTATCTTTTAATTACTATCATTAATTACAATAATTAATGATCCTTCATTTGCTTCCTTTAATTAATCAACTATGATTAATTACATTAACCCTTTATTAATTAATTAATCACACTTTAATTAATCACTTTTATTAATCAACCTTGATAAATTTTATTAATTATATTAACTAATGATCCTTATTAATTAATAATCCCTTTAATTAAATAAATAATTAACATGTAATTATCCATCTCATTAATTAGTCTTAATTGATCATATGCAGTAATTAACAACTTGTAATTACTTATCCTAATTAATTAACTTCTTAATTAATTATATTAATTCTGATCAATTATATTAATTCTAATTAATTATATTAATTAATAAATCTTTAATTACTTTATTAAGTAATTATTAATCAATTACATTAATTAAAAATCCTTAATTAATTACTTTATTAATTAATTACATTTTTAGTTAATTACACTTAGTAATTAATCTTAATTTATTCACATTCATTAATTAATCACATTAATTAATTAACAAAAATTAACTAAGTAATTAACCCTTAATTTCTTTCATAAGTAATTATCTTCTAATTACTTTCATTAGTTAATTACTCTCTAAATTAATTACCATAACAAGTAATTAATCCCATCATAAATAATCCTTAATTCTTTAATTAATTAATTACTCTTAAATTAATTAACTACAAATTAATTAATTTAATAAATCCTTAAATTAATAACATCCAGTGATTAATCCTTAATCACTTCACTCAATTACTTCCATAAATAATTTCTCTTCTTGATTACATCCAGAAATTCACCATTAATTACTTTATTAAGTAATTACACTTCATTAATTCATAATTAAGTGATTATTTAAAATTAAACAAACATTAACTAATCATTTAAAATTAATTAAATAATTAGTTAACTTCTTATTTAAAAATCCTTAATTAATTAAGAAAAACATTTATCTTAATTAATCTTTTACTTATTAACAAATCATATTAATTAAGTATTTTTAAGTTCAAAACAATAATAAATTAACCTTATTATTCTTCACAAATTAATTATTTGAATTAATCAATCTTAATAACTTAAAAACAAACTATTTTATTGGTTTACAAAATTATAACGATAATCTTATTTGAAAATAAAGCATTTAAAAATCAATTTGAAATTAAAACAATTTAATCATCTAATTTTAAACTTTTCATTTTTAATATAATTTGAAAACTTAGTTTTTAAAACATTACTTAAAGTTTACTTAAAAACTTTGATTTAATACTTTAAATTGAAAACACTTCTTTTAAATTAAAATTCAAAATTTAATTAAGTTAATTACTTTCAAAAGAAATCATCTTAAAACATTTAAATTTGAGAATAAATTCAATTTACTCTTTTGAAAGTTTGATTAACATTACTTCAAAAGAACAAGTTTTTAATTTGTAAATTTATTTCCTTTTTGTAAAAAAACTTAAGCTTTGATTTTATTTATTCAAAAATAACAAGTTTTAAAATTTGTAAACTTTATATCCTAATTTTACTGTGCCGAACCAGATAAGCCTATTATCCAAACAAAACTCGAGTCTAACTCGATCCCTCCCCAAACAAACCACAGCACGAAACGCATTCGTCCCCAACTCGAGACAAAAACCAAATCGCACGAGACCAACACCATGAAAACGTGAGGAACACACCGAGACAAACCTCGTCTTCCCCAACTCCATCTGACGCCAAATCGTGCACGTGCACGTGCACCGGTAGCTACGACCACCGTAGGTCACCGTGACCATCAACAACAAACATACGAACCCATGCGACCTCGACCAAACACCCAGATCACACAACAACCACGCGAATCAAAATCGACCCCTCTTCTTGGAAATCTAAAGCAACCTCGACCACAAAACCCCCCAAGGCCGGCGACCACGTTAACCGAAACCTCCAAAACTTCTTCAAGAACACCGTCATAACACCATGCCACCATCCCCCAACCCGCGATCGCCTCCAGTCCACTTCCCATGTCAAAAATGTCTCGACAGCCAAGACGAACAAAACACAATCCTAAACCCTAGTTAGAACGAATCCAAACACCTCGGCCATAGGAAAAATTCATAAACATTTTTCCCTCATCCACGATACAAAAGCAAGCTTCGACCACGAATTTGGCCTCAAACGTCGCGTTGATCATCGGCAATTTGTCAATCTGCCAAAAACGTTCATCTCCAAATTCCCAATCGAATATCAACTTAAAAAATCTGAAATGCATGTTAAAAATCATAATTTTTAACTACAAATCCGTCTATACAATCCAAAGCATAAATTAAAGTTATTGATTTTTGACATGAATCAAAAATTTACTGTATTTCCCATTTTAAATATTATTTGTAAATTAAAAATCCCAGAAACTATTTTTAAAATTACCATCATACATTAATTTACAACTTTCATTCACATATCAAGTTCAAATAAGATTTAGATTGGAAGATTTTTGCATTTTTCTTTAAAAAAATAACTCCTTTAAATATACAAAGATGAACTTTACAGGTTCTTCTATACCCAGACATTCCATACCCTCAATCATGCATACATAATAGTGTTCATGTAAACATATATTCAATATCATAGAAAAATTCAATATATGCATCAACGTTCAACCACATATTTATTAAAAACTGTTTTTAAAAGGATTTACTCACCATTTAATTGCAGAGAACAGAAACTTGTTTAAATTCTTTTCTTTTTTCCAGGCTTTGAGATTTTTGTCTGGAAATGCCTCTGATTGTTTTGCTGATGAAAATCTTTGCATGCCTTCAAATTGTTGATTTAAAATGTTGAAACTGATCTTGATCTTCCATTTGAGTTGCAGTAGATTTAAAGTTGCAGTTGATCATCCATTTGAATTACGGGTTTGAAGTTGCTATGGAAAACTTGTTTGCCAATTTGAATTTCAGGTTTCAGGTTTGAAATTTTTTTCTTCTGTTTTGCCATAAATTTTTGAAAGATGAAGGAAGAAAAAGAAAAGAAATGGAGAAGAAGAAAGTTTGGAATTGAAAGAGGAAAAACAAATTTCTCTTCAAACTATATTTTCATATAAAAACAAAAGAAAATTAAGGTGAAAATGACACTTGTTATTTAAAACTTACATTTGTCACTCATATTACTTAATTGCCTTACATATGTTATTAAGATGAGCTAATATTTTTACACATGTCCCTAAGTATTTTTAGTTAAATTTTCATTTAATTTAAATATTAATATAAGCTTACATACTTAATTCACTTAATTAATAAATACTTATATATGTATATATAAATTTACCATTTAAAGAAAATATTATAAAACTAATTATAATATAATAAATTCTTATACATGTATTTTAAAATCTAAAACATTTATCTTTATTGTTTAAGAGATAATTTTTAAAAAGAAAGTTTATTAATAACTTTATATATATATATATATATGTATATTCATTTAACCATTTTAATTTAAGCATTTTAAAGAAAACAAAATAAAACTTTGTTTAAATCTTATTTAAACTATCACATTTAAAAATAAATAAATTATTTTATACTTTGAAAATATATAATTAACCTTAAATTAACTTTTGAAAAATATTGATTTTAAAACAAATCTTCAAATTACAATATATTCATACATATATGTATTATCAATAGATTATATTAAATTTCAAAGCAACTACAAATTATAACATATACATACATATATATTACAATTTGAAAATTCATCTTTTATTTTAAAGAAAATATTTTCTACTCACAATATATATATATCAAATATATATATAACAAATAGAATATAAATTTATTAGCTCTGAAAGTTAATTCTTTATTAATTTTAAATTGTTAGAAAGATATTAATCAATATTGCCAGATTAAATATATATTAACCTTTAAAAGTTTAAATTTACCAATTTAAATTAAAATTATAAAGAAAAATCATTAAATCAATTTAATTATTAATACAGATTATTAAATTGATATTGCCTAAAATTCCGGGTCGTCACACAGAGAGTATGACAATATCTGATCCCAGTCTCTTTAACAACCAAACGTTATTCACACTGGATGGTTCTTTTACGTTTAAAAAGTCAATTCACAATTTATATCACAATATCATATGAAATTTAAATCATATCCCTTTCAAAATCATATTCACTTTCAAACTATATTCACTTTCAAAATCACATTCACTTCCAAAATCATACTCACTTTCAAATCATCTTATTCAATCAAATATGTCATTTTATTCCCAACTTCGGTTATTCCATCATTTAACCATATTCGCTTTTAAAATCAAGGATTTTAATATAAATACTTCAACATTACACGTTCGAAATTTTAGAAAACATTTTAGGTAATTATAAATAGTTTATATAGTTTTTAAAATAGTTTAAAGAGATTTAAAATAGTTTAGATAGTAGAAATAGTTTAAATAGATTTAAGTTTGATTTAACTAGATTTTTAAAATGATCTATGTATATTTAAAATAGATAAAATAGATCTAAACGATATTAATAGATTTTAAATGGATTAAATAGATTTAAAATAGATTTAAATTATATTAAATATATTTAAAATAGATAAAATAAATTTAATTTGTTTAAAATTGGTAAAATAGATTAAACTAGAATGAATAGGTTATAATAGAATAATATAAATTAAAATAGTTTAAATTGATTAAGATAGTTAATTTGTTGAAAGTAGTGTAAATTAGTTTAAAATAGATTTCAAAATTATATCCAAACATTTCCAAAACTCAATTCCGATATAATCATTTATTTTTGCCGCTTTAAATTTGAAATTCTAATTTAAATCCATTGAACAAATCATTAAATCAATTCCAATTTCAGCCTTTATGTTTGGATTATCGAAAATAATTCAGTTTATGTAAATACATCTCTATTTCAAAATGCCGGTTTACTGAACTCAAAATTTAAAGATAAAAAAAATCATTTAATTTAACCAACCCGGTGTCCGTATATAATTCTCTACCCTAGGGACAAGTAATACGGATATTTATCATTTCAATCCACATGTAACAATTGTGGTTCTAAGGACCATTATGCAAATAAGTGTCCGAAACACCTTTTTTTCATTATTGCAAAAGTTTGGGTCATCTTTTAT
Source organism: Allium cepa (assembly GCA_030765085.1). Taxonomy (NCBI): domain Eukaryota; kingdom Viridiplantae; phylum Streptophyta; class Magnoliopsida; order Asparagales; family Amaryllidaceae; genus Allium; species Allium cepa. The sequence continues at coordinate 289,684,117 of CM060941.1, read as the reverse complement.
CTTTTTGTCCCAAACTTCAAGGCAAGAAGGAGGGAAATCTTAATGTTGTGCAAGCTCCTAGTAATACTTCTCTTGGTCCAGGTATTTCTCATTATGTCCTTAAATGTTATGGGCTTAATGACTTCACCGAGAATTGCATATCCAATTGGTGGATCCACAACACACGGTTTATTTTTTAAAGAAGTCGAGATTATTTTATGTGATTATGCTTTCCATGTCGATTTGCATGTTATGCATTAATTAGGCTTCGAAATGATTTTGGGAATGGATTGGCTTAACCGTTATAAAGCCCACATCCTATGTCCTAAGAGGACTATCCATCTTCCACATCCCCAATCTGTTAAGCAGATTTCTATTGTTCTCAAAAATTCAGATTCCAGTTCGGTGGCATCCATGTAATGTCCTGCCTTTCCGCACAGTTAAATCAACGATAAACCACACACGTCAAACTTAAACAATACATAAGGGTGGATTGTTATGGAGTAAATAAGAAGAAGTAGAGAAAGAATAAAACAAAACAGCATCTTGTAGCGAAACAATAAAATATAAAATCAAATATACAGTTCATGAAGCTGTTTTACAAAACATTTGATTATATTTATACAATACATATCAGAGTTGCCCATACCAGCGAATAATAATTAATGCAGCGGAATACGGTGTAATGGAATATAATAATAAATAATAATAAATCTTCATCCCCGTCCTCCAGAATACGGTCTTCTAAATCCTGAAATTCTCAGGCTGACCCTAGCGAATTGAAAAGACAAAACACTCGAGTCAGAACTAAAAGATCTTATGTAAGTTAAATTAGCAAAAATAAATATGAGCGTAACGGCGTCGGAGATGTTTACGGGATTTGACACCTCCTATCCAGTGTCTAGCGTGAGTGCAGTAACTTAAGAGATGCTCGGGATTCACATCTCCTAAGGATCCATTAAACTATTTACTATGTAGTAATATTTCGCTATTATAATAATGTTTATTTGTAAAATTAACTTACCTTTTAATAGCATTAAGGGGTTACCCATATAGCCCTTAACACGTAATAGTCCCAGTAGTCCATCCAATATCATAGTCCCTCCTGATCGGGAAGCCACCAGAGGATACCACACGGGCTACGGGAGAAAACCAAAATCGTACAAGGCACGATAGGGTAGTTAACACGACATAACTAGGCAATGCCAGGGTAGATATACCAATTACGCTTCCGGACTGGTGGTAACGCATAGCCGCAGCTATCGCCCACCTCGAGCCACACCCGCAAATAAAAAAAATCAAAAGTCGCCACCGAATCAATCCATAAGTCAAAGTATAATATCGAAGGGATGTGTCCGATCAAAGTTGCTACCTCATTGGCCCGAGAATCGCCCCTGTTTTAGCCACCTTATGCCAACTCACAGGAGTCGGATCCACGTATTTACCTCAAAGGAAACGCCGCCACCATCCTACTTCATTCTGGAATCTCCGCCACGTACACAGTTGTTAAAGTTATTTTCGGAGTTGGCAGAGAGTATGAAAACTTCCGATCCCGGTCTCTTTAACAACCAACGTTATTATAACACCGCGGTCATTTCAAAATAATTTATACTTCAAAACCAGGATATAATATTCATTTCATACCATATAATTTCGATATCATTTCCCCTTTTAAAACCAAATCAATATGATATCATTTTCTAATATATCCTTTTGTAAACCATAACATTTTCAAAGTTATAATATTTCGAAACCAAACGCTTGAAATATAGCCTTCTAAAAACATAAACCTTTTGATTTCATAACTTTGAAATATAACTACACCACTTAAATGGTTAAAAACTAAATTACTTTATAAAATAAAATAGCTTCTTTAATTTCACAAATAAATTCCAAATACCGATTTGAACCTCTAAATAAACCATTTCAATTCATATATTTCAAAGCTTTAAATACTTAATATTTCAAAACTAAATTTTATAATTCATATATATATATACACCAGTTTCACTTTTTCTGTTATTTAGTTTTGAAATATTTGCTTGCTAAATCCAATATCCTTTAAATAAAACTTAAATTTTCAATAACGAAATATTCCTCAGTTTATTCGCTCAAAACATCTTAAACCCGAATTAAGTTATAAAACCATATTCTTTTAAAAGCTCAATTTCAATAAGTTCCAAATGGATTCTTACTAAATATAATTCTTTAATTAAATAAAATCTCCAATCAATTTCAAAACTATCTTCTCAACCTTGATTTATAAAAATCAATATAAACTCTATACGAAAATATACTTTATGTAAATACTTAACCATATTATATTTTAATAAAATCCAACTTTATTATTTAACTTATTTATACTTTAAAAAAAAATCTTATTCATAGCTTAAACCCAAGAATTTAACTATATATAAAATACATTTATACAATACCCAAATCCATACCTCATAAAACCGTATATTTCTTTACAACTATAGAAAATCATTTCAAAATATTTTTATATATATACCACGGTGCCTGTATATAACTTTCTATCCTATGGTCAAGTGATATGGATATTTATCATTTCAATCCGTAATTTAAAATAAAATTACGGTTATATATTATTTCAAACTGCAATCCTGAATCAATAATGACAAATCAATAAAGAACTTGCAGATTATGGTGATATAAATAAAACATCCATTCATCCATCATAAAATCATACATCCATCACAATCATCGTCCAAAACAATCAATCAATATACATATATAACTGATAATATATAATAGGTAATTAACAGGCAGTTATATTCAATAATAAATCAAACAATGATTTAATTTAAATAAATGCAATTAACTAAGATGAAGATTAAAAATATAAGAAACAGTCATTAATAAATGCATAATCATAATAAAAATTAAATTTAACAAAAATAAGAAATTTTAGAATTTGTGTGTGGGTTAAAACACTAACCTTTGAATTTAAATAGAATTTAAATCCAATTTAAACCCAAAATTTGAACAGTCTCAAAATTCATCCAAACCAACATCAAAATGTCCAAAATTTCGATACGATCCTAACAAAAGAAACCGCTCGTAAATCATACATCGTATTAGAAAGTTATGTGTATTAGAACGTTTGAATTAAAAATAAAAAAGAAAAATAATATAGACTAATCGCAGCTTACCACGTCAGCAGCATCTTAAATGCGCACGAGAATCCTTCCAGCTTACTCGAAACCCTAGTAGCCACCAAAACTCTCCTGCCCCCACCATCAACGGCCACCACGCTGCCGTTCACTGCTGCGCCGCCCTCCAGGTGGCTCGCCACCACGCCGCCATTTCCTGAGATCGCCGATACCCCTTGCAACTCTCGTCCCAAATCATGAACCAGAAGCCGCCATGTGAATGAAAACCCTAATGAATTTTCTAGGTCGATCCAGCCGTCACTTCTCCAAATTTACCTCACCGACGGACTACGCGTCTGTCCCTCTACAAAACCCATATTTTGATTTGTCGATCAGACGACGATCGATGAACACCAAACGAACGGCCGTGATCTGATTTGCGATTTCAGGACAAATGGTGATTTGAAACCAAAAACGAGCTGCAGATCTGAGATGTATAAATCGAGAGCATCGATATATAATTTTTTTGAATTTTTTTAAGGAGTTTGAAATTTCACTTTGATTTTTGAATTGCAATTGATATTAGGTATTTGTTTGCCATTGTAATGAGGAGGTAAAAGAAATTATACGCGCAGACAAATGAGAAATAGAGGTAGGCTAGGCTTTATAGCAGGGTATTTATAAATAAGGTTGAAAAAGAATAGATGGACCCAATTTATAAACGCGTTGAACGATGAATGGCCCGAAAAGCCCGTTTTGACTTCGGAACAAAATTGGTTAACCCATATATCAAAATAGATGTTTTAAAATACTTTAAATGCAATGGAAAAGGTTTCAAGTCCAAATTCCATCGTATGAAGAAGTTATGCTAAACAGTATTTTTCAAATTGATTTCAATTTTATTGATTTCAAGGCGTTTCGAGTCCGTACGATCAAACGACAAGTCCGATCGCAACGAAACTTGAAATCCTACACTAATTCACCATTATGGATCCGATGAAACTTGTATTGTCGAAATCCGAGTCAGTGGCCAAAATGGCTATTTTTACATTAATTAAATAAATTAATAATTAATTAATTAAATCACCATTTAATTCAAATTCCAAAATTCATAAATTTTATCATCTTAGATTTCTTTAGTAATTTATAACCCTTTATAACCCATTCCCATACCAATTCAAAGTCAACCAATTCCCAACTACAACGTTTAACTTAAATTTCCATAAATTCAGTAATTATACATTAAATTTCAAATAATCCATATTCTTAACCTATCAAGTTATTCGGCTGATTTCATTTTACAATATAATTATTATGGTTTATACCATAGTGCATTAATGTCCCTATTTTATCTTAATTTCAAAAATGTAGTAATTAATTTCGTTCACAATAAACTTAATTAATTATAATTAATTCCAATAATTAACTTGATTTAACTTCAATCCTTTTTATCAAATCAATTATTATTCAATAAACAAAGATAACCTTTGTTTTACCCTTTATTACATTAGTAAGTTCAAATTTTCATCTTTCCTTTGTATTAACTACCCTATTTCCATTTTATTACATTTCTACCAATATACACGCTAATTGCGATTAACATTATAAATTAATTCATTTACTTGGGTTCATACTTTCCATTATATAGATTACTACATTATGATTGAATTTACAATTCCAATTATTTCATTATTACATTCACACCTTCCGTTACTGCATTAATTTTCATTAAAACATTAAAGATTTCCTATTATCATTTAGAAGTCCAATTAAATATAACAATCGTTACCATTAACTTTATAGTACACTTAAGTTTATTAATTTCAACTAATTATTATGTTTACTTGCGTAACACTAGATTCATCCAGTTACCATTTATTATACTAATTCATTTATTTATACAACACTTCCCATTATTTACTTTCAGCCTATTATCAAATTCATTGTTGTCAAATGGATGCATTTAACATTGGATTCATGATCTATTACCTTAATATAACTGTAACGACCCACCTTTTTAGACAATTTAAACCGACGATCAAATACACATGCCGATTCCAAACCATTCAAAAGGGCAGATGGTTATTGGGGTAAATAAGAAAAGAAAAAAAAGAGAAATAAAGGAAAAGAAACAACACAGAATCTCGCAGCGGAACGATAAAATATAATAGTCAAATAAATAGTTCATGAAGCTGTTTACTATACTTTGACGTGCGTGCAATAACTCAAGAGATGTTACAGGATTTTCCATCTCTTAAGGATTCGTTAAACTATCTACTGTGTAGTAATGTACGCTAAGTAGATAATGTCTGTCAGTAATATAAAGTACCAAAATAGCGTTAAGGCGTTACCATAATCCCCCTTAACACATTTTTATAATGCCATAGTCTATACAGCACCGTAAGCCCCACCGTAAACTGGTGGTTATCAGAGGGTACCCCATAGGTATAATACAAAACATAACGTAGTGGTCACGAATAGGATAATCAGTATGACAAGGTACATGAGGCGATACCAACTAGGATACTAGTAGTTGCGTGATCCGGACTGATGTTGGGCATAGCCAGCAGCTATCCCAACACCGCGAAACAACATTCCCAAATCAAGGGGTGCACCCAAATCGCATCACAAATGTAATAGATATGGTATCGAAGAAGTGTGTCCGCTAGAGATGGCGAACCTCAATGGCCCGGCGCGGCTCCTGTTTTAGTCATGTCAGGGGTCATCCAATGTCGTTCTCTTTCTTCAGTCAACGCATTCACCAAACCATCCACTTCATTTTGGATCAACACTCCGCGTATAATAGTTATTAAAGTGGTTTTCGGTATCGACAGAGAGTATGTCCATATCCGATCCCGGTCTCTTTAATAACTACGAATTATTACACTGTTGGCTCTTTTACATTTCAAATCGATTCATAATTGATATCAAAATATCATGTTCGCTTCAAAAATCAAATCCATTTCAAATATCATCGTATCTATTCAAATATAAGATTCCGTTTCAAAAATCATTTTTCGCATCAATATCCCATTTCGATTTCAAGATCATTTCGAATTTCAATTTAGGTTCCAACTTCATTTAATCCAATTCGCATTCAAATTCAAGATTTAAACATAAACATTTCACCTTATTAACCAGCTTGAAATTTTTAGAAAATAGTTTAAGTGGTTTAAAAGTAGTTTTAAATAATTTAAAATAGTTAAAGATACTTAATATCTTAAAATGGATTTAAGATTGATAAATTAGTTTAAAATAACTTAAATTGGGTTAAGTAGATTTAAAATAGATTAAAATAATTTAAGTGTTCAAAAATGGTTTATATAACTGAGTAATTTGGAAAACAAATAAAACAGCTTCAAAACCGAACTATTTCAATTATAACTTCCCAATTCAAAAAAAATTCAATTTCCCTTCTACCGATTAAATTTTGATTTTGATTCAATCAATGTCAACTTTGACTTCAAATTTATTCAATTTTATATTCGCTTTCAATTAATTCAATTTCAATTTATATCGATTTGGAGCTTGATTTTTCAATAATATCCATTTATAACACAAAACAAAATTATCCATCAATATTCAAGTTTAAATCCAAATTTCAAATATGATTCAACTCCAAGCTCGATTTCAAAATATCATTTTTATATCACTTTTACTTAGTAATCATTCAAAGCTCGAATTAAGGTTCAATCTTTAAACAAATCAATTTTCGAAATTCAATCATATCTCGATTTTAAATTCCAAAGTCTCGACTTTAATTATTTAACGATTTCTTTTAACCAAAATTTATTTCAACATTCGAAACTCAATTTTCGATAAATTCGATTTCAATAAATTGATTTCTATTATAACTTTTAAATCAAAACATTTAAATAAATTTCAAATCGACGATTTCAAAAATTATTAATTTAGCTAATTCGGTCTCCGTATATAATTTTCTATCCTATGGCCAAGTAATTATTTATTTCAATTAAATGTCAGGGATGAGTATATATTACTTAAACCAATCACAGTGTCATATGTATGCATAAAAGTATATATATAAGCAAATAAACATCCAAACATTTAAATATCAACCAATAACATTCATCAAAATACATCATCCAATAGACAATACAATTCATGGCAGTTTCATAGTTATCAATGTCAGGTAATTTAATCGCAATTCAATTTTAATTTCAATTTAACTGTCAATTTAATTTTTCAACGGTTAATTCAAATGACAAGCTATATGATAATTAAATTCTTATCAAACAACGACAAATAAAATCATAACACTTCATAATGTCAAATTTAACTAGCATAAAGATATTTAGTACGTTGTGAGCGTTATTAAACACTCACCTTGATTTCAATGCAGTTCCAGCGTTTTATTTCGAATAAAATTAAACGAGCGTTTAATTTTACCCAATATTTTCAATAGCTCCAAACGATTCCAATCCAACTCCATAGCGTAGTGCTCGACAAAACGATTACAACGCAATTCATTTCGTCCAAAACGGACCTCGTATGAAAGAGTTACATCATTTTAAAGTTTACACGAATTATAAATATAATAATTATACAATTTCCTTTAAACTTTCAACCTAAATGAAATCAAGGCCATACATTTCAGAACCCTTGGATCTGGGCCGCACTTCCTTTCTCCCATCGTTCACGTTCTTCCCAGGTTACCATACACAACCCTAAACCCATCGGCCTCCACTTCTTCTTCAATTTTCGCGGCCATCTCTCTCCACTTGACAACGATCAGCTACCACCATTTCTTTGCCCCACAAGAGAGCCACCTTCGGCCGAAACATAGGCAAGCTCGGCCCCCCCTATGGACCTCAAGAAACGTGGACGAACGACGCGCGTACAAACGCAAATTGCCGCCAATCTATAACGTTAAATCCAATCATAGCCGTTGAATATCTTCGTCTCGACGAGCCCGACATTTTTCTTGTTGAAAGTTTCTGTAAATAGTGCGTCAATTTGAAGAAAACGAGGGGGATAGAACATCAATTATCGGCCATTGGTTATAATAGAAGCGGCGGCTGAAAATTAGGCTAGGGTTTTATTTTCTTTTGCAAAATGAAAACATGTAGGTGCTTATATAGAAAAATTTCAAAACACTATTCACCCGAATTTTCCCGAACTCCAAACGAAGCGTGCCGATTGGCGTTTCTTAGGTTTATCCTGCGTTCCGAACACAATGAAATAGGTTTTGGAAGCTAATTCGAACATCTGTGCGAGTTACGGCAGTGAACGATCAATTTTAAATTAAACCGATTAAACGATTTTCTAGGCGTTTTGGCTCGCCCCGGACAAACGATAAATCCGATTGACACGAAATTTGAAATCTTATAATAATATCACGTTACGGATCCGATGAAACTAGTTTCGTTGAAATCCGAGACTGTTTGAAAAATGGCTATTTTAACTCGTCAATTAAATATTAAAATATTCAATTTTCAAAAATTTACTTTTAATTCGATTTTAAAAGTTCTATAACATCACTCTAACTTTAATATGATAAAATAAAATTTTTCAAATCATTTTTAATCATATTAACCCCGTTATTCAATTATCCAATAAATTCCAATTTTAAAATCTTATCAACTCTATTATAATCCCGATATAACTTACATTCACTTTGGAAACCAATTTGAATCATATTAAATCAAATTTCAATTATTCACTCTATTTTCATATATTAAATTTCAATATCAAATTAATCATATGAAATTCGAAATTTAATTATTCAAACATTTGTAATATTAAATTTAAACAATTTTTATTATTCTTGAATCACTATCTTTTGAGATATTCAAAACGAACTTAAAATTTTAACTTTTGAAACGAACTAAAATTATAGGACAACCATTCCCATTATACGGTTATTCAATTCCCATTATTAAATATTCAATAAATTCCAAGTATTAAATTTAAACAATTTCGATTATCCAATAATTCATTATCTTTTGAAATATTGAAATTGAACTTATAAGATTCAACTTTTAAAACCAATTCACAATTTAGAACACAATTTTCATTTTACAGTTATTCAATTATTCAATAAGTTTTAAATATTTAATTTAAATAATTTACCTGATCAATATTCAATATTTGGTTTTAAATAGATTTTACTTATCAATCAATTACTCTATTATACCCCATGAATTCAACATTTATTATCCTATTCAACTATCGATTGTAAAGGCATTCACTAAGTAGCATTTTTTTCATTACTTGGATAACTATTGTCGCAATTCATTCCAGTTATTATTATTCCAAACGAATTATAAATTTTTTTCTAACATTAAATCACGACATCTTATTAAATTAGCTATTTTAATTATGGAAAATTTACGGGTCGTTACACTCTTCCCCACTCAAAACTTTTCGTCTCCGAAAAGGAAAAAGAAGGGAAAAGGAACTAAGTATAGAATTCAACATTAGGTATATTTTATTCAAAGTTGCCAACTTATAAAACAATGAAACTCCATTTATAAAGTCATAACTACGCTTTCACTAAGTTACTCCAAATGGCTTTCTAATTTTAAAAGTTGGTTATCAAAACAAGTTATAAAAAAATTTAAACTTGAAAATTTTTCTAACACCCGAATTTTACAGAAAATTTCGGTAGAGTCTCCTTCGCGCGGCTCGATCGGAAAAAAAAATGATAGTATATATATCACAAATATACATCTCATCAAGTGATGAGGCATCCCGCAGCGAAAAAAGTGTAAAAGTACGGTATGTAATCCGAGATATGTACCTTATATATTATTAGCGAGCATATATGGCTAATATAGCGCGAAAGCGAGCTCCAAATGTGAAGCAAGCTGTAACGATCGCGATTTTTCGTTGCCGAAAATCCAACATCGATACGCACTTTATCGACTGCCGAGAAATCGAAGTCCGGAAAACCGAAATGTTATGGGTTTAAGAAAAATTTAAGAAAAGATAAGGAAGAAAAGAAGAGAGAAAAAGGTAGAAGATGGAGGGAAAGAAGATAGAAAATTTTAAAATAGAAGGAAAAGAGAATAGAGAACATAGAACAGAGAATGGAACGGAACAGAACAACATCAGAATCTCACAATTCGCAGCGGAACAACATATAATAATAAATGAATAATCTTTAAACAAAGAACTATCAGTTATTACATTACATTTCATTACATCATATCATCAGAGTGTACAACAATAACAACAATAACAGTGCAGCGGAAAAAGAAATACTATATAAACTAGTAATACGCCATGCCATCCAGCTTGCCTCCAGCAACTCCAGAATATCCAGAATATCCTGATAAACCTTAACTCTTGACTGCCCGTGTGGAAATTGGTGGGTACCCAGAGTTTAGGAAGGAAAACGATAAACTCCAAGTCAGTCATGTGACTGGTGTGAGAACTCAAAACAGTTTATTTAACTTTAAAATCAAAATAGAGAGATATTTTTATTTCAATTCGCAATGCTTTTAAAAATGAGACTACCATAAGACCTCCTGCCACACACACAATGCAAACGCAGACTTGGAGAAGATTTCTCCTTATGATAGCCAAAGATGCTTGATACGCATTTAAAAGAACATTTCATATTATTATTAGTGCATAGTGTAGGAAAAATTCATTTCGAAAGTAGAATATAAATCTTAGCCAGCATAGGTACCATTATATTATGCCTACTATAGCTACTTCCTGAGGAAGCAGGTTCTACAACTAAAACCGTACAAGTTTCGTATTGTTTCTTTGGATTTCCAACAAATGGTCAGGCCAAGGAACTTCCCATTGCCACATGAGAATGCCTCTGGAAAGACATCCCCGAGAACCAAACCGGAACTCTGCCAACACAAGGCCGGGTTACCCCTAACTGGGTAACTACTGACACGAGCACGCCATTCCCCGATCGTAAACGACCTTTCTCACGGGATCCCGAAAACCAACAACCACAAAGTAATAAATTCGTAGTAACCACATAGGTTAAATATCTGGGCTCCATACCATGATACCACCTCTATCCAGAAGGAAATGTACATACCCTAAAGGGAGATACCCCTCATAACCTTGCCGCATCTTTCCTGTTTTGACCATTTCCGGGGTGTGAGGTTCGACGAAGTCACGTCCACAAAAACATACTTTATACAAAAGCCATGCTTTGGGTCAACAAATGATCAACACAATGATCACCAAGATAGACGATCAAATAAACGATCCTATCACAATAATCAACACAATGATCATTTCAGCAACACTCAGCATGTCACATTACCAAATTGGGAATATATCGCTGATAACTTCAACTATATAACCTCTGAGCTCGTACGTCTCAGAGAAGGGTGTTAAGCTAAAAGAATAAATTCTCCGCCACCAACAGAAATATATTTGAAACAAATCGGCTTTATATCTCAACTTGTAATGTCAGACATACAATCCATACAAGTCTGTTCCGGGCTCGAACAAAACCGAAGGCACTTACAAAGAAGTCCTTGCAATCCGGATATTCACAATCCTGATCGGATTTACCATAACATATGGAGAACTCAATACCGTAGCTACTCGGTGTAGAGTAAATCGACAGGTCATCCTATCGCTCTCGCAAATACCAGGTCTTCAACACCGATCTTCAATGCAATTATAACGACGTATCACATATTCGGAATGGGTTATACGACCCCATGGTCCTTTCCCGGTTAACCCGAATAGTGAGCGCATATTCAAAAATAAGTGTAGCATTCAAATTCAAGCAAATCACATCAATTACTCATTCAAAGGGAAATATTGATAGTCGGTTATTGAACTATCAATGGATATGCACACATCACCAGATTCCAAATAATTTTCCAAATTATTTATTTTCCAAAATATCTTCACTAGATATATATTTTCAATACTTCAAAAATAAATCAACATTTATTTTTTTCACAAATTCCACTTTCTTTATAAATTCCTTAGTGAATTTATAATTCCAAAATATCAATGAATGTTCGATTTCAATTATTCATTTCAATTTATCTTCAAAAAGATAAATTCTAAATATCACTTCATATTGGAAAACAATTCCATACTTATTTAATAAGTAATTCACAAATTTTATTTATTTTCAACACTTAGAAAATATTCAATATACCTAAATCGAAATTTAGTATATATTTCATTCTTTAAGGAAATCATTCTCTTAAACATATTTATTTGGGCCAAAACGAATGTTATGTAAAACATCGTTACGACAACCCAAAATCACTAGTATAGGGATTCGAAATTAAAATAGATATATAAATCCCAATACTATACAAAACATTTCCTTTCGGAAATCATTTACTATAACAACAGTGTTATAGTCCACCATTTCCTTTTATTTCTCGAAAACGTTTATTTCAACAATAAATGTTGAAATCTATGGTTTCGAATCTCAACACATTTTAAAACATTGTTCGATCGTTTTAATTCTATTTAAAACATCCAAATCCAAAACAATTTCTTTAACGTGTTATTCACTATTCAAAAACGTGAATATACTTCATTAACAATTTCATCCTTTTATTCATTTTAATTCAAAGGATTATTCACTATTCAAAAATGTGAATATAACTCCATTTATAGGTTTCAACAAATTTTCTTGTCAAAATAAGTCATTTGCGAATTTATAAAACAACGTTTATAAATTCCATTTCTATTTATTTATAAAAACTTCTTTTTTTATAATTCCCATATTAACCTATTCCAGTTTATAACTAAATTATAAACTAAACGTTCATATTATAAGTTAATTACTTATAAAACGATTATTTTACCATTTTGATTCATAAAACAATTAAATTTTATAAATCCTATATTTAAACTTTTCACAATTATTTCAGAAATCCCAATTTAACTATTTTATAAAGTCACTAATTCCTTATTTTCAAAAAAATCAGCTTTCAACTATATTTCTTAAAAATCATAATTTTTATAACTTTAAAAATTATAACGTTTATTTATTTATAATGGATCAATTCCAAAATATAGTATATTCTCAAAAATCAACTTTAAAAATCATTTTTAAAGTTCCAAATTTGGTCCAATGATGCTACATACCAAATAGTCAATCACGACAACAACGATATCATATATCGATATGATAATCAATCAAATATCAAAATATCTGAAATCAAATAAAAAATGTTGAGGAATCCAGTTGGATCCCTCCAACCTGTTTTCCTGCATCCAAAAACATTAGCACAATACCAATTTCGCTCCAGTACGAAATTATCGCGGTATATGTTCTTATTAAATATTATCCGCTTAATAACGGCGCAATAGGGTCTCATCCGCTAAAAAATGCGGGGAATCAACAACTGCAATATATACATATGCCAATATATATATATTGATATTATATATAATACCAATTTCATTGTTTATGAAATATTCGTGGTATATGTTCTTATTAAATAACATCCGCTTACTAACGGCGTATAATGTCTATTTTAACAATCAATAGATATTAATTATTATTCAAACATGCATTCAAATATTTTAAATCTAATTATTTAAAATAAAATCGAAACTAATTCGATTGAGTGAGAAGTTCTCACCTTGATTTTAAATTCCGTTTTAGCGATTTATTTCGAATAAAATTAAACGGGCGTTTAAATCTTACCCAAAATTCTCACTAACTCCAAACGACTCCAAACCAACTCCATCGCGTAGTGCTCGTCCATACGATTCCAACGCAACTGGTTTCGCATTTTTTCGACCTCGTATGAAAAAGATATGAATTTTTAAAGATTGTACACGATTTATATAAACAAATTTCAACATAACTTAATTAATTTTAAACATAACTTCCTAATAACCGTTAGATCTTGCTCCAAGCCATCAGAGTCGCATGCGTCCATCTTCCTTCTCCACGTTTCTTGCTCCAGAACTTGATGCTAAGGCCGAACCCAAAAATGCAATTTATGGTTTTAATTTTCGCCATCCACACTCAACGATAACTCGATCAAGACGCGCCAAATCAAAGGCCATCACCCCCCTCATGTTCGGCCCAACCCTGGTGGCACTCGGCCCCCCATAGTACACGAACGACGTGCATAAACTCGACGCCTTCATCTCTATTTTCCCGTTGATCCACTCAACTATTTTCGATCATGACCGTTGGATAGATGGATCTTGGCATGCTCTTCAATCTTCTAGTTGAAACCTAAGGCTAATTGTCGACGGATGAGGAGATAATCGAGGTGGAAGTTGGGTGTTTTCTGGCCATTCATTGGGGTGAACGGCGGCTAGGGTTTCATTTTATTTTATTTTTTATTTTTGTGAATTAAAGGGGTATTTATAGGAAAAAATCGAACACTATTCATCCCGGAAATTCCGAACTCCGATTTACGCGCCGTAACCAGCGTTTCTAGGGTTTAACCCGCGTTCCGGACACAATGGAACAGGTTTCGAAAGCTAATTCGGAAGTATGTGTGAGTTATGGCTATAAACGCTCAATTTGAATTAAACCGATTTAAGCGATTTTCTAGGCGTTTTAATTTGTACAGGACAAATGGTAAATCCAATTGACACGAAATTTGAAACCTTGCAATAATATCACATTACGGATCCGATGAAACTGGTTTCGTTGAAATCCGAGACTTTTTGAAAAATGGCTATTTTAACTCGCCAAATTAAAATAAAAAATAAATCGATGCGTTTCGAGCTGCCACGATCAAACGATAACTCCGATTGACACGAAAATTGAAATCCAGTGATAACTAACTATTACGGATCCAATGGAACTAGTTTCGTTCAATTCTGAGACTGTTCAAAAATTGGCTATTTTCACTAGTCGATTTAATTATTAAAATATTCAATTTTCACAAATTAACTTCTAATTCGATTTTAAAAGTTCTAAAATATCGTTCTAACTCCAACATGATAAAATAAAATTTTACAAATCATTTTCAATCATATTTAACCCAATTTTCAATTATTTCCATAATTTAACATATTAAATTATCGATTTAATTATTCAATTAAATCCAATAATTCAAATTAAATTTATTCGACTTAAAAATTCACTCATTAATATTTAAAATTAATTAAATATTCAAATTTTAATTAATAAAAATTCTGGGTCGTTACAATCTTCCTCACTTAAAAAAAATTTCGTCCTCGAAATTAACAAGTAAGAAAGTTATAGAATTTATTAACTTTCCAAAATTCATAGTTAAACTTCTTAAAATCTTTACTAAGTTTCAAATCATACTTAGTTATCCTTTCAAAAACAACTACTATTGTTTAACTTTCATTTCCAAAATCAAAGTTAAAGTTTTCAAAATTTTCCAAATTTTCTCAAATTTTTTCTAACGCCTTAAATTTCCGAAAAAATTCGCCATAGTCTCCTTTGCGCGGCTCGATCCGAAAAAAAAATGACAGTATATATATCACAAATATACATCTCATCAAGTAATGAGGCATCCCGAAGGGAAAAAAGTGTAAAAGTACGATATTTAATCCGAGATATGTACCTTATATTTTTATTAGCGAGCATATACGGCTAATATAGCGCGAAAGCGAGCTCCAAATGCGAAGCAAACGCGATCCACACCTACTAATTACTCAACAAACAACATGAGAACATGCATATAGACAATAGTATCAATATACATCATATAGCAACTGAAACAAAAGCAACAAATGCAAACATCAACCAACTAGCATTCAACAAATTCATAATCAATATATATTCCTTTATATTCTCATTAATATTCAATGAAATAGGTTTTCAATTTAATCACATTTGATTCATATACAGTGGATGTTCTTTACTAACATTCATTTTCAATTAGTTTATATTCACTAATTCATATTCAAGTTGGTTCACTTCCAATTCAAATTCAATTCTATTCAAATTTATTTACTTCTAATTTGAATTCAATTACTTTAGCTTTCAATTTCATTAATTAAATTTCATTAACACTTAATCAATTATATACAATCAACTAACAACCATATATCAACCAATGTATATATAATTACAACCAAATTCCTTTGCTTATCAATTGGTTTAATTAAATGATTTTCATTCAAACTTTCAACTTTCAGTAACATTTGATTTTAATGAATTACCACTTAAATTCATCATTTCATATCAACTTTATTTACATTCAATTGATTAATATTCAATCTATTCATTCAATTCAATTCTAAAGTAAATTTCCATTTAACTTTTAAATTAATTTTACTTACAACTCATATTCATAAATATATTCATATAGTTTCACTTCTTATATATATAAGTTTATTTCACAATTGTAAATCACTTTAATTATAATTCAATTCTTATAATTCATTTGCTTATACAATTATTCTTTTATTTAGATTATTCAAACAACCTAACAATCAACTTATATACACTTTAATAATTCTGAAAAATTATTTCTTTTATATATAAAAATATACTCAAGGTAAAATTATTTCATTTACCCAATTTAAAAAACAATATTATGTCGAATTTTTCTATTCAAGTGTTTAGAAACCCCTTCGGCATAGTTTGACAGACCGCGCTGACGAAAGTTCATATGCCACTCAATAAACCAATCATCACAATATAAAACAATTTTATATTCACTAACAAATACGCTCTCATAGCTATTATTACACTCAAACTCAATCTAGAGCACTGCTGACTCTATCTCTAATGAGTAATACCCAACAGAACCATGGTTGTCGCTTAACCATAAGTTCTGATACCACATGTAACAAACGGGAATTTTCGACTTCCGAAAATCCAACATCGATACTCACTTTATCGACTGCCGAGAAATCGAAGGCCAAAAACCCGAAATGTTATGGTTTAAGAAAGAAGAATTTAAGAAAAGAGAAGAGAAAAAGATAGAAGATGGAGAGGAAAAGAAAATAGAAAATTTTAATTTTTTAAAATAGAAGAAAAAGAGAAATAGAACAGAAAGAAAATAGAGAACATAGAACAGAGAATGGAACGGAACAGAAAACAACAGAACAACATCAGAATCTCACAATTCGCAGCGGAACAACATATAATAATAAATGAATAATCTTTAAACAAAGAACTATCAGTTATTACATTACATTTCATTACATCATATCATCAGAGTGTACAACAATAACAACAACAACAGTGCAGCGGAAAAAGAAATACTATATAAACTAGTAATACGCCATGCCATCCAGCTTGCCTCCAGCAACTCCAAAATATCCAGAATATCCTGATAAACCTTAACTCTTGACTTCCCGTGTGGAAATTGGTGGGCACCCAGAGTTTAGGAAGGAAAACAATAAACTCCAAGTCAGTCATGTGACTGGTGTGAGAACTCAAAACAGTTTATTTAACTTTAAAATCAAAATAGAGAGATATTTTTATTTCAATTCGCAATGCTTTTAAAAATGAGACTACCATAAGACCTCCTGCCACACACACAATGCAAACGCAGACTTGGAGAAGATTTCTCCTTATGATAGCCAAAGATGCTTGATACGCATTTAAAAGAATATTTCATATTATTATTAGTGCGTAGTGTAGGAAAAATTCATTTCGAAAGTAGAATATAAATCTTAGCCAGCATAGGTACCATTATATTATGCCTACTATAGCTACTTCCTGAGGAAGCAGGTTCTACAACTAAAACCGTACAAGTTTCGTATTGTTTCTTTGGATTTCCAACAAATGGTCAGGCCAAGGAACTTCCCATTGCCACATGAGAATGCCTCTGGAAAGACATTCCCGAGAACCAAACCGGAACTCTGCCAACACAAGGCCGGGTTACCCCTAACTGGGTAACTACTGACACGAGCACGCCATTCCCCGATCGTAAACGACCTTTCTCACGGGATCCCGAAAACCAACAACCACAAAGTAATAAATTCGTAGTAACCACATAGGTTAAATATCTGGGCTCCATACCATGATACCACCTCTATCCAGAAGGAAATGTACATACCCTAAAGGGAGCTACCCCTCATAACCTTGCCGCATCTTTCCTGTTTTGACCATTTCCGGGGTGTGAGGTTCGACGAAGTCACGTCCACAAAAACATACTTTATACAAAAGCCATGCTTTGGGTCAACAAATGATCAACACAATGATCACCAAGATAGACGATCAAATAAACGATCCTATCACAATAATCAACACAATGATCATTTCAGCACTCATCATGTCACATTACCAAATTGGGAATATATCGCTGATAACTTCAACTATATAACCTCTGAGCTCGTACGTCTCAGAGAAGGGTGTTAAGCTAAAAGAATAAATTCTCCGCCACCAACAGAAATATATTTGAAACAAATTGGCTTTATATCTCAACTTGTAGTGTCAGACATACAATCCATACAAGTCTGTTCCGGGCTCGAACAAAACCGAAGGCACTTACAAAGAAGTCCTTGCAATCCGGATATTCACAATCCTGATCGGATTTACCATCACATATGGAGAACTCAATACCATAGCTACTCGGTGCAGAGTAAATCGACAGGTCATCCTATCGCTCTCGCAAATACCGGGTCTTCAACACCGATCTTCAATGCAATTATAACGACGTATCACATATTCGGAATGGGTTATACGACCCCATGGTCCTTTCCCGGTTAACCCGAATAGTGAGCGCTTATTCAAAAATAAGTGTAGCATTCAAATTCAAACAAATCACATCAATTACCCATTCAAAGGGAAATATTGATAGTCGGTTATTGAACTATCAATGGATATGCACACATCACCAGATTCCAAATAATTTTCCAAATTATTTATTTTCCAAAATATCTTCACTAGATATATATTTTCAATACTTCAAAAATAAATCAACATTTATTTTTTTCACAAATTCCACTTTCTTTATAAATTCCTTAGTGAATTTATAATTCCAAAATATTAATGAATGTTCGATTTCAATTATTCATTTCAATTTATCTTCAAAAAGATAAATTCTAAATATCACTTCATATTGGAAAACAATTCCATACTTATTTAATAAGTAATTCACAAATTTTATTTATTTTCAACACTTAGAAAATATTCAATATACCTAAATCGAAATTTAGTATATATTTCATTCTTTAAGGAAATCATTCTCTTAAACATATTTATTTGGGCCAAAACGAATGTTATGTAAAACATCGTTACGACAACCCAAAATCACTAGTATAGGGATTCGAAATTAAAATAGATATATAAATCCCAATACTATACAAAACATTTCCTTTCGGAAATCATTTACTATAACAACAGTGTTATAGTCCACCATTTCCTTTTATTTCTCGAAAACGTTTATTTCAACAATAAATGTTGAAATCTATGGTTTCGAATCTCAACACATTTTAAAACATTGTTCGATCGTTTTAATTCTATTTAAAACATCCAAATCCAAAACAATTTCTTTAACGTGTTATTCACTATTCAAAAACGTGAATATACTTCATTAACAATTTCATCCTTTTATTCATTTTAATTCAAAGGATTATTCACTATTCAAAAATGTGAATATAACTCCATTTATAGGTTTCAACAAATTTTCTTGTCAAAATAAGTCATTTGCGAATTTATAAAACAACGTTTATAAATTCCATTTCTATTTATTTATAAAAACTTCTTTTTTTATAATTCCCATATTAACCTATTCCAGTTTATAACTAAATTATAAACTAAACGTTCATATTATAAGTTAATTACTTATAAAACGATTATTTTACCATTTTGATTCATAAAACAATTAAATTTTATAAATCCTATATTTAAACTTTTCACAATTATTTCAGAAATCCCAATTTAACTATTTTATAAAGTCACTAATTCCTTATTTTCAAAAAAATCAGCTTTCAACTATATTTCTTAAAAATCATAATTTTTATAACTTTAAAAATTATAACGTTTATTTATTTATAATGGATCAATTCCAAAATATAGTATATTCTCAAAAATCAACTTTAAAAATCATTTTTAAAGTTCCAAATTTGGTCCAATGATGCTACATACCAAATAGTCAATCACGACAACAACGATATCATATATCGATATGATAATCAATCAAATATCAAAATATCTGAAATCAAATAAAAAATGTTGAGGAATCCAGTTGGATCCCTCCAACCTGTTTTCCTGCATCCAAAAACATTAGCACAATACCAATTTCGCTCCAGTACGAAATTATCGCGGTATATGTTCTTATTAAATATTATCCGCTTAATAACGGCGCAATAGGGTCTCATCCGCTAAAAAATGCGGGGAATCAACAACTGCAATATATACATATGCCAATATATATATATTGATATTATATATAATACCAATTTCACTGTTTATGAAATATTCGCGGTATATGTTCTTATTAAATAACATCCGCTTACTAACGGCGTATAATGTCTATTTTAACAATCAATAGATATTAATTAATATTCAAACATGCATTCAAATATTTTAAATCTAATTATTTAAAATAAAATCGAAACTAATTCGATTGAGTGAGAAGTTCTCACCTTGATTTTAAATTCCGTTTTAGCGATTTATTTCGAATAAAATTAAACGGACGTTTAAATTTTATCCAAAATTCTCACTAACTCCAAACGACTCCAAACTAACTCCATCGCGTAGTGCTCGTCCATACGATTCCAACGCAACTGGTTTCGCATTTTTTCGACCTCGTATGAAAAAGATATGAATTTTTAAAGATTGTACACGATTTATATAAACAAATTTCAACATAACTTAATTAATTTTAAACCTAACTTCCTAATAACCGTTAGATCTTGCTCCAAGCCATCAGAGCCGCACGCGTCCATCTTCCTTCTCCACGTTTCTTGCTCCAGAACTTGATGCTAAGGCCGAACCCAATAATGCAATTTAGGGTTTTAATTTTCGCCATCCACACTCAACGATAACTCGATCAAGACGCGCCAAATCAAAGGCCATCACCCCCCTCATGTTCGGCCCAACCCTGGTGGCATTCGGCCCCCCATAGTACACGAACGACGTGCATAAACTCGACGCCTTCATCTCCATTTTCCCGTTGATCCACTCAACTATTTTCGATCATGACCGTTGGATAGATGGATCTTGGCATGCTCTTCAATCTTCTAGTTGAAACCTAAGGCTAATTGTCGACGGATGAGGAGATAATCGAGGTGGAAGTTGGGTGTTTTCTGGCCATTCATTGGGGTGAACGGCGGCTAGGGTTTCATTTTATTTTTTTTTATTTTTGTGAATTAAAGGGGTATTTATAGGAAAAAATCGAACACTATTCATCTCGGAAATTCCGAACTCCGATTTACGCGCCGTAACCAGCGTTTCTAGGGTTTACCCCACGTTCCGGACACAATGGAACAGGTTTCGGAAGCTAATTCGGAAGTATGTGTGAGTTATGGCTATAAACGCTCAATTTGAATTAAACCGATTTTCTAGGCGTTTTAATTTGTACAGGACAAATGGTAAATCCAATTGACACGAAATTTGAAACCTTGCAATAATATCACATTACGGATCCGATGAAATAGGTTTTGTCGAAATCCGAGACTTTTTGAAAAATGGCTATTTTAACTCGCCAAATTAAACTGAAAAATAAATCGATGCGTTTCGAGCTGCCACGATCAAACGATAACTCCGATTGACACGAAAATTGAAATCCAGTAATAACTAACTATTACGGATCCAATGGAACTGGTTTCGTTCAATTCTGAGACTGTTCAAAAATTGGCTATTTTCACTAGTCGATTTAATTATTAAAATATTCAATTTTCAAAAATTAACTTCTAATTCGATTTTAAAAGTTCTAAAATATCGTTCTAACTCCAACATGATAAAATAAAATTTTACAAATCATTTTCAATCATATTTAACCCAATTTTCAATTATTTCCATAATTTAACATATTAAATTATCGATTTAATTATTCAATTAAATCCAATAATTCAAATTAAAATTTATTCGACTTAAAAATTCACTCATTAATATTTAATATTAATTAAATATTCAAATTTTAATTAATAAAAATTATGGGTCGTTACAAAGCGCAATCGCACCTACTAAACACTCAACAAACCATGAAAAACATGCATATATGAAAATAATATCAATATACATCATATAGAAACATAACAACTACATATGCCAACATAGCAAATGCAACAAAACAACAAATTCAACCATCAATCAACAATCATCCAACTATCATCCAACGAATCCATAACCAATCAATATAAATTCACTTCTCATTAATATTTATTGACTTGGGTTTCAATTTTTAATCACAGTTGATTCATTAACGTTGGATTTTACTAACATTCATTCTCAATTTAATTAGTTAACATTCACTAATATATATTTACATTAGTTCACTTCCAATTTGAATCAAATTAAATTCTATTTAAATTTATTTAACTTCCAATTTGATTTCAATGATTTATAGCTTTCAATTTACACTTAATGAATTATATACAATCAACTAACAATCATATAACAACCAAATCATACCCAACATAACCAAATTATTAATTTTACATTCAATTTGGTTTATCTCTTTTATATATATATATCATGTTATACAATTTTAAAAGAATCATTTTATATTTGGCATCTTAAGTTTCCAATATTAACTTTAGTTAAGTCCGTAAGCCGTACATATATCATTCGTGAGCAATATCAATCTAATCGCTTATTCGATCACACAATTTCACTTCCAAACTAGTATCGTTCACCCGACTCTCTAGTACGGACTCAGATTTGGTTCCTTGATTGAAAACTGTTACTCTCCTTGCATAGCCATATACTATGATAGAGAATTCCAGAATCAAATTAAAAATCCATATCTAGGGTTCGCCGTCGAAAATCGAGTGAAAAATCCTAACTTGGATCGATATAAATCATCTCGAAATTTTGTGCTCGAATTTGGATCAAATCGTTATGCGAATAAAATAATATACGTACAATCTCACGTATTACCCTCCAATGGATTTCTATCCAATTCATCTATAAAATTATTTTATTGACTTTCATTTTATTTACAAATAATTATTCACAATCCATTATTTAGTTAATATATCTATTTCTTTACATAGCATATTCTTCAACATTATCTTTTCTTAAACATCATATCAAAGAATTTGTTTACTCAAGTTCATTTTAAACATTCTATATAATTTAATTTAATTCAATTTCATTTTCCAATTGATTCTTAGCTATAAGAAATTCCTTTGTTTACATTTATTGCATTTTCATAATTTCAGTTAATAACGAATTCATTTGTGAAACATTTTATTAACCGGCACTTTAGTTTATTAATCATCCTATAAAAGTCTAACCTCTCCTAAATGACTTTTCTTAGTTTACAGTTATCTTAAAGGTTACAAATTCAAAAAAAATGCTATGCAATTTATATTTATTTTCTATAACCAATTTACAAAAGATATTATACAATTCATTTGTCTTCTTTCTTAAGTTAACTTACTTGTTCCATTAATCCATTCATCATTTCATGCTATATTTAAGTTTATATCATTTTTATCACAACCAGATTTTCATTTATATACATTCTAATTCCTTTGAGTTTTCCTTACTTGTATACTTCAATTATTTTCAGGTTCTGTTTATTTGTACAACATCTCATTACATATCCAAAATATCATTTTAACTTCTTAATATTTGGTAAGTCATATTATATGTTATTAGAATGCAAATTTGGTACTATACAAATTTATAGAATTTCATTTTACTAATTTAGAATGTTCACAATTTAATTTGTTTAAATCCTCTTTACCTTTCAATTTTAAAGTTTTCCCAAACTATAGCTTAGATATCTTAATCCTCTTATTTTATAAATTTTGATTATTCACATTTCATTCAAATAATTTGAAAATTATTAATTAACAGAACTTAGAATTTTAAATGCCTAGTTCTTTCCAAATCATTTTAAATAAACATATATACTTATATCCTTTTAAATATATCAAATCCCTTTGGAGTTTAAACCAAAACCCATTTACCCAAAATAATTTCGATAAAACAAAGCTTCTTAGAAGTCTCCCCCACTTTGAGACTCGAAAATGAACGTCGATGATGCTGCGCAGTCATCACCGAAATTATTTTCCAGCGACAGAAGAGAGGAGTTCTTAATTCATTCCTTCTTAAAAAAACCTTTCAAAATATTTCCTATAAATATTTTCCAACTAACATCACAATATATTTTCTTCAAAGCTTTGAAAACCATTTTAAAAGTCCCCGGGTCTTAAATTCAATATTTTCCAATTTAAATCTATTTTAATTTATAAGTCATCTTTATAAAACATTCTTACAGGATTTTCTTTCTTAAAACATTTCACAAGTGTTTTATCATTGTTCATTTTTCAATAAACCTTATTTATTAAAACACCATATCCAATTAATGATAATAACCAATATATCATTTCGAACAACCAAATAAGCTAGATAGATCACAATAATTTTTGAAAATAAATTCTTTATATACGAAAGATAATTAGGGCAAACTTATTTCATTTACCCAATTTCAAAACAATACTATGTCGAATTGTTCTGTTCGAGTGTTTAGAGATCCCTATCAATGACGTTAATTACTCGTATTGACCAGAATCCATAATCCGCTCAACAAATCAACTGACACAATATAAAACATTTTCTATCACTAACAAATACGCTCTCTCATATATATATATTCACTCAGCGACTCATCATAGGGTATTACTACCCTATTTATAAACAGTCAGACCCCACAAAGCTAAGGTTATCGCTAAACCAAAGCTCCGATACCAACTGTAATGACCCGCCTTTTTGGACAATTTAAACCAACGATCAAATACACATGCCGATTCCAAACCATTCAAAAGGCCAGATGGTTATTGGGGTAAATAAGAAAAGAAAAGAAAGAGAAATAAAGGAAAAGAAACAACACAGAATCTCGCAGCGGAACGATAAAATATAATAGTCAAATAAACAGTTCATGAAGCTGTTTACTATACTTTGACAATTATTTATACAACATTTATCAGAGTTATATATATACAACAGAACAATTAAAATAATGCAGCAGATAGCATGATGCAAGGGTAATAATAGTAATAGTATACCAAATCTTCGTCTTCATCCTCCAGAATAGATCTTTAAAAAACCTAAAAAACTCAGGACTGACCCGAGCGAAATGAAAAGACAAAACACTCGAATCAGGACTAAAACATCCTTATGAAAGTTAAATCAATCGTAAATAAATACGAGTGTAACGGCATCAGAGATGTTTGCGGGGTTTGACATCTCATATCCAGTGTCAACGTGCGTGCAATAACTCAAGAGATGTTACAGGATTTTCCATCTCTTAAGGATCCGTTAAACTATCTACTATGTAGTAATGTACGCTAAGTAGTTAATGTCTATCAGTAATATAAAGTATCAAAATAGCGTTAAGGCGTTACCATAATCCCCCTTAACACATTTTTATAATGCCATAGTCTATACAGCACCGTAAGCCCCACCGTAAACTGGTGGTTATCAGAGGGTACCCCATAGGTATAACACAAAACATAACGTAGTGGTCGCGAATAGGATAATCAGTGTGACAAGGTACATGAGGCGATACCAACTAGGATACTAGTAGTTGCGTGATCCGAACTGATGTTGGGCATAGCCAGCAGCTACCCCAACACCGCGAAACAACACTCCCAAATCAAGGGGTGCACCCAAATCGCATCACAAATGTAATAGATATGGTATCGAAGAAGTGTGTCCGTTAGAGATGGCGAACCTCAATGGCCCGGCGCGGCTCCTGTTTTAGTCATGTCAGGGGTCATCCAATATCGTTCTCTTTCTTCAGTCAACGCGTTCACCAAACCATGCACTTCATTTTGGATCAACACTCTGCGTATAATAGTTATTAAAATGGTTTTCGGTATCGACAGAGAGTATGTCCATATCCGATCCGGTCTCTTTAATAACTATGAATTATTACACTATTGGCTCTTTTACATTTCAAATCGATTCATAATTGATGTCAAAATATCATGTTCGCTTCAAAAATCAAATCCATTTCAAATATCATCGTATCTATTCAAATGTAAGATTCCGTTTCAAAAATCATTTTTCGCATCAATATCCCATTTCGATTTCAAGATCATTTCGAATTTCAATTTAGGTTGCAACTTCATTTAATCCAATTCGTATTCAAATTCAAGATTTAAACATAAACATTTCACCTTATTAACCAGCTTGAAATTTTTAGAAAATAGTTTAAGTGGTTTAAAAGTAGTTTTAAATAATTTAAAATAGTTAAAGATACTTAATATCTTAAAATGGATTTAAGATTGATAAATTAGTTTAAAATAACTTAAATTGGGTTAAGTAGATTTAAAATAGATTAAAATAATTTAAGTGTTCAAAAATGGTTTATATAACTGAGTAATTTGGAAAACAAATAAAACAGCTTCAAAACCGAACTATTTCAATTATAACTTCCCAATTCAAAAAAAATTCAATTTCCCTTCTACCGATTAAATTTTGATTTTGATTCAATCAATGTCAACTT
This sequence comes from Allium cepa, assembly GCA_030765085.1. NCBI lineage: Eukaryota > Viridiplantae > Streptophyta > Magnoliopsida > Asparagales > Amaryllidaceae > Allium > Allium cepa. The sequence goes on along the minus strand of CM060941.1, from coordinate 289,657,518 downwards.
TGACTTCAAATTTATTCAATTTTATATTCGCTTTCAATTAATTCAATTTCAATTTATATCGATTTGGAGCTTGATTTTTCAATAATATCCATTTATAACACAAAACAAAATTATCCATCAATATTCAAGTTTAAATCCAAATTTCAAATATGATTCAACTCCAAGCTCGATTTCAAAATATCATTTTTATATCACTTTTACTTAGTAATCATTCAAAGCTCGAATTAAGGTTCAATCTTTAAACAAATCAATTTTCGAAATTCAATCATATCTCGATTTTAAATTCCAAAGTCTCCACTTTAATTATTTAACGATTTCTTTTAACCAAAATTTATTTCAACATTCCAAACTCAATTTTCGATAAATTCGATTTCAATAAATTGATTTCTATTATAACTTTTAAATCAAAACATTTAAATACATTTCAAATCGACGATTTCAAAAATTATTAATTTAGCCAATTTGGTGTCCGTATATAATTTTCTATCCTATGGCCAAGTAATTATTTATTTCAATTAAATGTCAGGGATGAGTATATATTACTTAAACCAATCACAGTGTCATATGTATGCATAACCGTATATATATAAGCAAATAAACATCCAAACATTTAAATATCAACCAATAACATCCATCAAAATACATCATCCAATAGACAATACAATTCATGGCAGTTTCATAGTTATCAATGTTAGGTAATTTAATCGCAATTCAATTTTAATTTCAATTTAACTGTCAATTTAATTTTTCAACGGTTAATTCAAATGACAAGCTATATGACAATTAAATTCTTATCAAACAACGACAAATAAAATCATAACACTTCATAATGTCAAATTTAACTAGCATAAAGATATTTAGTACGTTATGAGCGTTATAAAACACTCACCTTGATTTCAATGCAGTTCCAGCGTTTTATTTCGAATAAAATTAAACGAGCGTTTAATTTTACCTGAAATTTTCACTAGCTCCAAAAGATTCCTATCCAGCTCCCTAGCGTAGTGCTCGACAAAACGATTGCAACGCAATTCGTTTCGTCCAAAATGGACCTCGTATGAAAGAGTTACATCATTTTAAAGTTTACACGAATTATAAATATAATAATTTTACAATTTCCTTTAAACTTTCAACCTAAATGAAATCAAGGACATGCATTTCAGAACCCTTGGATCTGGGCCGCACTTCCTTTCTCCCATCGTTCACGTTCTTCCCAGGTTACCATACGCAACCCTAGACCCATCGGCCTCCACTTCTTCTTCAATTTTCGCGGCCATCTCTCTCCGCTTGACAACGATCAGCTACCACCATTTCTTTGCCCCACTAGAGAGCCACCTTCGGCCGAAACATAGGCAAGCTCGGCCCTCCCTATGGACCTCGAGAAACGTGAACGAATGACGTGCGTAAAAACGCAAATTGCCGCCAATCTATAACGTTAAATCCAACCATAGCCGTTGAATATCTTCGTCTCGACGAGCCCGACATTTTTCTAGTTGAAAGTTTCTGTAAATAGTGCGTCGATTTGAAGAAAACGAGGGGGATAGAACAGCAATTATCGGCCATTGGTTATAATAGAAGCGGCGGCTGAAAATTGGGCTAGGGTTTTATTTTCTTTTGCAAAATGAAAACACGTAGGTGCTTATATAGAAAAATTTCAAAACACTATTCACCCGAATTTTCCCGAACTCCAAACGAAGCGTGCCGGTTGGCGTTTCTAAGGCTTACCCCGCATTCCGAACACAATGGAATAGGTTTCGGAAGCTAATTCGAAAATCTGTGCGAGTTACGGCAGTGAACGATCAATTTTAAATTAAACCGATTAAACGATTTCTAGGCGTTTTGGCTCGCCCCGGACAAACGATAAATCCGATTGGCACGAAATTTGAAATCTTATAATAATATCACGTTACGGATCCAATGAAACTGGTTTCGTCGAAATCCGAGACTGTTTGAAAAATGGCTATTTTAACTCGTCAATTATATATTAAAATATTCAATTTTCACAAATTTACTTTTAATTCGATTTTAAAAGTTCTACAACATCATTCTAACTTTAATATGATAAAATAAAAATTATCAAATCATTTTTAATCATATTAAACCCGTTATTCAATTATCCAATAAATTCCAATTTTAAAATCTTATCAACTCTATTATAATCCCGATATAACTTACATTCACTTTGGAAACCAATTTGAATCATATTAAATCAAATTTAAATTATTCACTCTATTTTCATATATTAAATTTCAATATCAAATTAATCATATCAAATTCGAAATTTAATTATTCAAACATTTGTAATATTAAATTTAAACAATTTTTATTATTCTTGAATCACTATCTTTTGAGATATTCAAAACGAACTTAAAAATTTAACTTTTGAAACGAACTTAAACAACCTGTATTTCACTTATATAATCCAAAAGATTTAACAATTATATAAAATAAAATATTCAAGGTTGTTTCAACTACAAACAAACAATTCAATACAATCAACAATCATTTGCAACAAGGCATACAACCATCATATGGAGTCAATAAAATCAACCATCCATATATCCATAGCAAACAACAAATAGTTGTTTGAATTTAAAACTTTAAATTGTACAGAATGTAAAATAAACTACTAAGTGCACCATTAACTCAACAGTCTTAGATGAAACCAAATAGATTATTCATACATCCAATCCAAATTTAATGTATCCTTACCCAACAACCATAAACCAAAACAAACAACAAATCCAAATAATGGATCAAGTTAATTTATATTAAACTCATTTTCATACATTTATCCATAGTATTCCTATTTTAATTCAATTTCTTTGCATACATATATCACACTCTTTTTCCTTCCATGGCCTCTCCCCCCCCCCCCCCCCCCCGGCCTTTTTATCCTTCTTTCCCGCTACTCTCTTCCACCTCCATCCCTACGTACCGTCCGTGCATCTCATCTATCACTTCTTTCAACCTCCGACCTCCGGACCCTCCACCTTTTCCTCATCGTCCTGTCATCAGTCACTCTTGCCCAGTCGAAACTCCTTCTATCCTTCCAACCCCCTCCCTTGTTCCAGTTTCAAATCTTTCATCTGTTTCTGCTTCCCCTAGCATGCCTTCATCTACTTCTCAAGCCTCACCCTGGTGTTCCCTTTTCAAGACTAAGCCGCGCAATGCAGGTAAATTCTCCCCTGTGAATTTTCCATTAGTTTTCGATGGGGAAGCCATTGTTCCTCCTGCTGAGGTTATACAAGCTGGTAATGAGGTTTGGGGGCAGTACCTTGTTGGTTTCTTCCTCGATAAACCGCTGCCCTGCCTAGTAGTCTTGAATCATCTAAAGAGGGTGTGGAAACTCAAAGGCTCAATTCAAGTCAAATCTGATGGGAACTTGTTCCTCTTCAATCTGTCCTCTGTTGAGGATAGAAGGAAGATCATCCAGTCAGATCCGATTGTAATGAGGAACAAGTTGTTTATAGTGAAGGAATGGGATCCCACCATTGGAAATAGTGTAAGTACAATCAAAACTGTTCCAGTGTGGATTAAGCTGTCCAATATCCCCCTTTATTGTTGGTCTCATTTAGGCATAAATTGGTTAGCAACAAGACTAGGAAAATTTCTCTGTATGGATGAAGCAACTGAAAAGTTAGAGAGGATAGGTATGCCAAATGTATGGTTGAGGTTACTGCAAGATTTGATTTACCGGAGACGTTTTCAGTTAAATTGTTAGATGGCAATACGCAAGTAGTTAAGGTTGATTACTTGTGGAAACCAAAGATTTGTGTTTAATGCAAAGAATTTGGTCATGACAAGCAGGACTGTATGGTTCAGGGAATTTTAAGTGCAAAGAATGAGGAGGCACCCAAAAATGTTCAATCTGGTGATAATAAGTATGATAACCAGAAGAAGAAGGAAGCCACTAATGTGGATGACAAGGATAAATTTGGAAGGAGGAATGGATGGAGAAGGGTACCATATAGGAAGGTTAGGTCCAGTGACTATGACCAAAGGTGTGTAGTTGATAAAGAAAATAGAACGGTAATAACTACTGTTCTTCCAGTGAATGGTGGTTTTGCTGAGGAGGACAAGCCAGATGAGACACTGAATAATACTGAGGTTGAGGCAAATGAGGATTCAGAATTACTACGTGCAGGTACCGTGCAGATTGATGATTTACCCGAAGCAATTTTGTCCCATAACCCTTTTATTTCTTTGCTCTGTCCTGAAGCTGGAGAAAACACAATGGGGAACATGAACGGAATTACAGAGGAAGGTGATATTGATCCCCCTGATTTATTGCCTAAAATAGCAAATTCAACCCAGCTAAACCAGAAAACTGACACATCACTAAGTCATGGAAACAAGATAAAAAGTCCAATGGGTACTGAGGAAAATGCTTATGAAACTGGATGTACTTCTGAACAACCATGCAAAAGCAGTAACGTAACACATGCAAAGGTGACTGCAACTGCAATAACTCAGCAGTGTCACGAGCAAGAATTCATGCAAACCATTGAAACTTCCATCCTATCTCTCTTCCCAATCTCAGCATCAAAATTAATACCACCTCTGCCCATTTCGATCGCCTCCCCGTACACTTTCAAGGGGACTCTTCCAGGTTGGGTCTCCCCCCTAGTGATCCACCCTCTGAAATAACCAAATCCACAAAGTCCCCCTCTCTCCCTGCTGAGTATAAATCAGCAAGAATAGATCCTCCTTAAACAAGGAGTAGGGCAGGAGTGTCCCATCTCTCCCTATAGTTTTTCATGTTGAACAAAATCGCTGCTTGGAATTTAAGGGGTGCCCATAACTCTGAGAAGCTTGACCATGTAAAAACAATCATCCATGACCATAACATCAAGCTTTTTGCCATTTTGGAAACCAAGCTGTCTCTTCCATTATCCAACAATGCAGCTAACTACATAAATCCAATTTGGGATTACAACCACAACTTGAATGAAGCATCATATGGTCGTATCCTTGTTGTTCATGATCCTTCTGTTTTCTCCCTCAATCTCATTCTTTCCACCATGCAAGTGATGCACTTCCATGCAATTTTTCTTCCTACCCAGTTATCCTTTTATATAACCTTTATATATGCTCACAACGCTACTGCCTCCAGGCAACCTCTTCTCAACACTCTCCCTTCATTACGTCAAAGCACCCATCCTTGGCTTGTTCTGGGGGATTTTAACTGCTGTTTGAACCTTTCAGATAAGTTTGGTGGTCTGCCTCTGCTGCCTAGGGACATAGCCCCATTAAATATATCTCTTTCTGATGCTGACCTGCAACCTGTTGTTAGAAATGGTGTTCCATTTTCTTGGAATAACAGAAGCCGTTCTGGTGCTCGAATATTCTCTAATATTGACCACACTTTTTGCAATGCAGCTGCATACTCTATTTGGCCATCCATCTCTTCCTTCATGCCTCACCCTATCTTATCTGACCATTCCCCCATAATCCTTACCCTTTCTAGTATGGCTATTGGAGGAAAAAGAGCTTTTAAATTTTATAATGCATGGGTTTCTGACCCTGAGTACACTAATATAATAACATCAACTTGGTCTATTAATGTTTATGGCAATCAAATGTTTGTTCTATGCAGGAAGTTGAAAGCTACAAGGAAAGCACTCCAGCACTGGGCTCATGAAAAATATGGGGATGGAACTCAACAAATCAATAATATCAAAACTCAGCTGAAACATGCTCAAGATATGCTTAATGAAGATCCCTCCAATTGTATCCTCGCTCATAACGAATCCAAACTTTTTCTCCAACTCAATGAAGCTCTTAATAGTGAGGCTAGTATGAGGAAGCAGCAGTTTCATCAGAAGTGGGTAGCTGAAGGGGATAGAAACACAAAATTTTTCCATGCATCTATCAAAGACAAGCGAGCAAGAAGCCGTATTAACATGCTATGGGATGAGGCAGGGAAACTCCTAACAACAGCTGGGGAGATTGACAGTTATCTCCTTCAATCCTTCACTGATCAACTTGGTAAAAGATCTGGCTTTACACCAGAACTTGATGAACTAAATAATATCCCCCTCCCCAAGCTACAGGAAGATATGAAGGCCATGCTTGTTGCCAAAGTAACTGATAATGAAATTAAAAAAGCTTTATTTTCCCTGAAATCGAGCGCCTGCGGTGGGCCAGATGGTTTCAATATTGTGTTCTTTAAGTATAGCTGGGAAATAGTGAAAACTGACTTTTTGGCAGCTGTTCATAACTTCTTTGAGAAATTTAAAATGTTGAGGGAAGTAAATGAAACGAACCTTGTTCTAATTCCTAAGGTAAAACCCACAATTAATGCAGCGTCATTCATACCAATTTCGTGCTGCAACATTGTTTATAAATGCATTTCAAAAATCCTTGCCACAAGGCTTGTTCAAGTTCTGCCAACAATTATTTCCCCAAATCAATCTGCATTCATTCCTGGTAGAAACATACTAGATAATGTAATGTTAGCTCATGAGTTAATTAATGGCTATGGTAGAAGTCATATTTCTCCACGTGCTATGATGAAGCTTGATTTAAGTAAAGCCTATGATAGTTTGCAATGGTCTTCAATTGTTCGAATTCTATCAACTATGCGTTTTCCTAAGGTGTTTGTGGCCTGGGTGTATGTGTGTATATCCAGTCCTACTTACTCTCTGTGTTACAATGGGTTAACTAATGGGTACTTCAAAGGGAAGCAAGGTGTGAGGCAGGGGCACCCAATATCATCATATTTGTTTATCATGTCATTGAGGCTCTCACCTGCATGCTTACCCCAAAGTTTGAAGACAAAAGTGTTTTGTATCATCCAAAATGTCAGCCCCTTTGCATTTCTTCCCTATTTTTTGCTGACATAATGATCTTCACCAAGCCATCTGACCAGTCCATTCAGCAAATTCTTGTTATTTTGAACAAGTTCAACAGAGCCACTGGCCTCAAACTGAACACTACCAAATCCCATATTCTTATTGCTGGTTTAATCAACATTGAGAGGATCAGAATTGAAGTTCTTTCTGGCTTACAACCAATGAGTAATAACATGACTTATCTAGGTCTACCTTTGTGTACTTCGAGAGTTACCAAATCTGCTTGCCTTTCCCTCTTTGAGAGAATCACGAGTCGGTTGTCAACTTGAACAACTAAACTTCTATCCATGGCTGGAAGACTTGTGTTGATTAAAGCTGTTTGTTATTCGATGACAGTATATTGGGCCAGATGTTTCATTCTACCTTCCAAGCTCCTCCACATGATCAGAGCTGCCATGATGAGATTCCATTGGACTGGTTCCATTCACAATAGGAAAATTATACCTGCTCCTTATTCAACCTTGGAAAGACCAATTAGAAAAGGTGGCCTTGGTATCAAAAATATCAAACTTTGGAATATTGCTGCTGTTAGCTCTCATGTCAATGCCATCTTAGAGAAGAAGGACAGTCAGTGGGTGAAGTGGACATGGAGATATCATATTAAGGATAAAGACTTCTGGACAATGGTGGTTGCTCAGGGTAGTAGCTGGATATGGCGGAAAATAATGAGTTTAAGACCGCTTTTTCTTCCATTGCTAAAATACAATTTATCCCCTATCAGTACTGTGAGCTTTTGGAAGGAACCATGGATTAAATATGGTTGCATCTTGTCTAATCTGTTAACTGCTCATGAGCAGAAGCAATCCGGCATCGGATCTAACGCAAAGGCTATTAATTATATAACAGATGGGAAGTTGAGTGCACCGCATACAAGTAATCAAACTGTGAGCAACCTGTGGAGAAGCATGGCAAACTGCAATGTTTTAACTGATGATGTTCATGCTCTTTCCTGGTGTGGAAAATCTCATAGCATTAGTTTGGTCTTCAATCACCTCGCTAACATTGACGAGTTACCTGATTGCATTTGGGTCAAAGTGGTTTGGACAGCGTATACGACTTGCTCTGATAATATGTTGTTCTGGAAAGCAATTAACAAAGCATTGATGACAAGAGATAAGCTTTTGGCAGTTGGTATGAACGTGGTCGACCTTTGTGTCTTTTGCAATGCATCCCCTGAAACAGTTGATCATATTCTTTTTGAGTGCAGTTTCTTGCTAAAATGTGGATTTCTTTAATGACTAAAGTAGGGGTCATCGGAATTCATGGTGTTTCCACTGCTGATTGGACTGTACTGCGTAAAGCAACTCGGTGGCGACCCAGTAGATGGGATATAGTGTTCTTCGTGCTGAAAGTTTATACACGCAATGTTTGGACGGAGAGGAATATGCGATGCTTCCAGACGGTGACTATGCCGGCTGTGAGTTTTTGGCTTAAGTTGATGAGAGAGATCAAGTTTGGGATATGTCATTCTGGACACTGTTTCTCCCCTCATCATCTTGACCTTTGGTGTTAGCCCTCCTTGGTTGTGCATGGCCTCTCCGTTGCATGGCCTTTTGTCTTGCTGTTGTGGTTTTTCCTTCTGTGGTGTTTCCCTGTTTTTTTTGTCTTCGTTTGTGGTGTTTTCCTTTTCTTTCCTTTGTTAGTTCTCCTAGTTCTATTTGTTTTTGTGTTGCATTTGTAATTTTCGTTTTTCCTTAATCAATAAACTGGTAGGGATCCAGTCAACCTCGCTGTCTATTCCAAAAAAAAAAATTCTTTGCATATTAATTCATTTACTTAAGTTTATAATCTTATACTTACAATACCTGCCTTCTATTATATTTAATTAGTAGTATTTCCATTATAACTTAAGTATATAACAATTACCACATCAAATTCTTATTTATTAAAGAATTTTATTGAATACTTTCATTATTTCAAATTTTTACTTGTATAATATCCTATTACAATTTCTTATTAACATTTTAACTTTTTATAGTTGGTAAGTCATATATATATATATATATGTTAAAGAATGCAATTGAAAATTATACAAGTTTATCCTTTTTCTTTTTAAATTAATTTAATGTTCAATAATTATATCTTTTGTTTCATATGTTACAAATTTCAATTTTCTTTTTAATTCCATTTATACTTAGCATTTAATCTCTTATTTCCTTTAGAGGTTTCAATTACTAATTAAACTCTATTTCACTATACTAATTGAAACTACAAATTAACGGAAACTTAAGAACTAAATACCGGGTTAAATTTCAAATCATTTTAAAATAATAGATAAATGTATATACTTACACTTTATATATCCAATTATATTTAAAACAATTTAAAATTTATATTTGTTTATCAAAAATGAATCTGCTGTAAAACTACTACAGTGGCCTTCCCACTTCGAAACTCGAAAATGAATGTCGATGATGCGTGAACTCATCACAGAAATTATTTTCCAGCGACAGAGAGGGGAGTACAACTTATTTCTTTCCATAATTTCTTCAAAACAATTCTTTCAAATTATATTGAAATATTTATATCAGAAAATACTTCTAATAAAATTATTATTATATTTCAAAATCATTCAAAAGAAATTTCAAAACCTTGGAACTTTAGTTCTAAAATTTCCAATTTATTCTTTTTATTTTCAAATCCTACTTTACTAATATTTATAGATTACACTATCTAACAACCAATGAATTACAACCAAATATAACCTTTATAAAAATTGATTTTATATATAGAAAATATAATAGGCAAAATTATTTCATTCACCTATATTAAAACCAAATATTTATGTTGGTCTGTCCTATTAAGTGTTTAGAAATCCCTATTGATATCATAGCGTCCCATGCATCAACCAGAATTTATAAATACAAAACGGAACAAATTAACACAATATTAAAACCTTTTTATAACACTAACAAATACTCTCTCTCATATATACGCTCAACGACTCATCATAGGGTATTACTACCCTATTAATAAAGAGTCAGACCCCAAAAAGCTAAGGTTTATCGATAAACCTGGCTCTGATACCAGATGTAACGTCCTGCCTTTCCGCACGGTTTAAATCGACGATAAACCACACACGTCAAACTTAAACCATACAGAAGGGCAGATTGTTATGGAGTAGATAAGAAGAAGCAGAGAAAGAATAAAACAAATCAGAATCTTGCAGCGGAACGATAAAATATAAAAATCAAATATACAGTTCATGAAGCTGTTTTACAAAACATTTGATTATATTTATACAATACATATCAGAGTTGCACATACCAGCGAATAATAATCAATGCAGCGGAATACAGTGTAGTGGAATATAATAATAAATAATAATAAATCTTCATCTCTGTCCTCTAGAATACGGTCTTTCAAATCCTGAAATGCTCAGGCTGACCCGAGCGAATAGAAAAGTCAAAACACTCGAGTCAGAACTAAAAGATCTTATGTAAGTTAAATCAGCAGAAATAAATATGAGTGTAACGGCATCGGAGATGTTTACGGGATTTGACATCTCATACCCAGTGTCTAACGTGAGTGCAGTTGTGACGCCCCACCCTGAGACCCACGTTAGTAAAGGGAATTAACGAGTAATTCTGTCTACTAACGCAGAGAATAAGGCTGGATAGGAGCGACCAACATAGCATACAATTGCTATGAACTAAACATGTCAAGTTTATGTCAATTTTTTTTTTCATTACCTCATGTGTGGTTGACACGTCTAGTGCATAACTATTGCACACTACGGTGGATATATAACATTTCAGAAATAATGTAATATAATATGCGGAATAATCAAAGTCACAGAAAAGCAAACCCAGATCAGTCATATACATACATATCCGTCACCATACATATCCATATAATACATCATACAAGGGTAACTACTAAGTAGCTAAGTGTCAAAATATACATCCCAAAAATATACAAGTGATCATACAGGAGAAGTCCCAAAAGAAGAAGACTAGCTAGCCAAAATATACATATATGTGTCCCACAAAAGTATCAAGCTGAACTGGAGGCAAAAGAAACCCGGGCTAACCTGCAACACGGTCTGACCCGAGTGAAAAAAAACACACGGGTCAGGCAACTAAAATCATCAGTAGATAAGGAACTCTAGGATAATAAGTAAAGGGAAACATTCATTTGGTTGTACTCAACAGAATAAATGAAAGGTTCAATGGTAATCAAGGAAGGTGTCAAGCTAATATTCTAATGTCATGCGTAAGGGGAAATGTGATTAAGTAAAGTAAATTATTAATAAACATCCATGAAATCATGAAATCTCATATATCTCCAACAAATCATGAAACGATCTAAATAATCATGGAACACAAAATAATATCGCCTTATTCATATATAAGGCTATAGAAATCATCAAATTCCTATAAATCATAAAACATCAAAAGATAATTTTGCACGTGCTTTTGAATCTCCACTAGTACTATACTTTGGTACCAACAATCGTGATGATCGGGATCATGTCATCTAGATAAATCTTGACAATCTTGACGACTACGTAGCCTATAATTTAATCAATCCCAATCGGTGACGTCAAAGACCAGAGTAATAGTAAATTCATGATTTGGGGTATAATTTCAAATCTTGATTCCCCAATAAACTCGTGGTCTCATAGTACTAGTCCAATCTTGAATGTGAATCAACATCGAGACTAGGAACCCATAAGGGTATAACCCACGTCCCATACCATGAGTTATCACCTAATGGTTTACTAATCACTTGTTGGTTCCACATTAGGAGAAATCATAAATCAATATAATCACAATGCCTCATTTCATCGGCGAATGTAAATAATCAATTCATAGCAATTCCGCTACGATAAACCAAAAATAAATTCAAACTTGTCTCATTTCATCGACAAGTAAAACACAATCTAAATCAACAAATCGTAATAGTCCAACATCGTCTATATATTCCCATTCGGGAATTATTGGACTACATTCCATACAAGCTCATCACGCTAATATGGAAAAGTATGCTCTAAGTTCATCTTGAGGTACCACGGAGTGGTCCCTAATCATGGAGGAGATCAAAAGATTCCTCAAAATATTTCGATCATACAAGTTCATACTTAAGCGATAAAGTAACGCGCACGAGTCCCATACCCCGTGGTTTTTACTAAATTGTTTAATGTACTTTCTCGTATGTCCAAATACTCTACAAAATGATAAAATATTTTTATATAGGACTAAAATATTTCTATAGCGAAAGTAGGATTTATAAAACTATTTATAATAAATCCCCGGATTTTTAATAGAGAGAATACTATTTTTAAGGCCATAAAACAATTTATAAAAACTTTTTAAATATAATAATAATTGCTTAAAATCCTTTAAACATGCATAAAAAAATAACAATTTGAATTTAAATAAATTTAAATCCAAAAACTCATGTAAACTTGGCTAATCCATTGCTGGATATCATGGCCAAATATTAGCATCAAATTTCATGTAAATTTTTTGCAAAAGAATGCTAATGGAATTGTCAAAACCGAACAAACACATGAATATCATTGCTGTCAATGACAGACCAACAGTAAAAATAATAGTTTTTCTCCATTTAAACATCAAAATCATACAAAACTTAAAACACAAAAGTTATAGCTTATTTTCTGGAGATTTTAGAACATCCAAAATTTCAATATTCCGATCAGTAACGTGAAAGTTATGGTCGAAATACTATCCTATGAATTTTATGTGCATTAGCTAACAACTACAGGCCAGAGACAAACATTCACGATTTCAGCATAAGAAACATCAAAATTTGGCAAATTGATTCAAAGAAAAGTTATAGAATATTCTCTGGGGATTTCAGAACATCCAAAATTTCAATATTCTGATTAGAACGTGAAAGTTATGGTCGAAATACTATCCTATGAATTTTATGTGCGGTAGCTAACAACTACAGGCCAGAGACAAACATTCACGATTTCAGCATAGGAAATATCAAAATTTGGCAAATTGATTCAAAGAAAGTTATAGCATATTCTCTGAGAATTTCAGAACATCCAAAATTTCAATATTCTGATTTGTGGTTCAAAAGATATGCTCAAAATACTACTTCAGCAAAAGAGTATTTCTGTGCCAAAAGCCATTCGATACAGCAATTTCTAACTCAGTTTTCAGGCATCAAATGAAATCCAAATGCCATAAAAATTGGCTTGAATATACCACAGTCAATAAGCTTCGAAACGAGACCAAAATCACCTCAATCTGATAAGGGATGAGGGAGATATAAGCAAATGAAATTAGGGTATTTTCAGGATTCAATATGAACAAACCGAAGTAAATTGACATACAGAAATCAGATTTTTCCACAACTTCAGATGATTTAGCTTGCTGTAAGATAATTCTTACCTTGCTGACCACTTGATTTAGCAATGGTTTCAGCAACAATATGATGAATTTTGAAAGGAAATGACCTTCAAGAGCCCGTAGATTGCAAAATAGGAGCATGCAGAAAGGAAATCAATCAAAATAAAATTACAGTAAATAGAAATCCAAACTTTGGATGGATTAGAGGATCTAAAAGGTTGGAGATTACATGTAGGATAGCTTAGAATCCAATTTAACCCTAGGTTCTAACAATTTTAGGTGGATTTTGGATTTCAGAAGGAAGCCATTATTGATTTCCCTATTTGTTTTAAAGCTCTTTGTATATATTTTTTCTTCTGATATGAGAAAGAAGAAAGATTGGAACGATGGTTGCTAGAAGCACCTTATGGATAATGGGTAGGCTAATCTTTGGACCCAAACCCAATAAGAATACTTAGCATAATTTGTTGTGTTTTTATATGTATTAACACAAATTCCTTTAACTTTTTGATAAAAACTCCAAATCTCATGAAACAAATTGCAATGTTCATGTTTTGGATAAAAGAACATGTTAAAAGGTTATAAACTTAATTTTTTAACTAAAAATATTATTTACACAATTTAATACCAATTTTTACCAATATTCACATTAATAGTGAAAAAAAAATCAATATTCTCATCATTTTCCACCAATAAATTTTTTACTCAATTCATTAACGTGTATAAAAATGCTTTTAACATTTTTATAGCTTTAAAACATTATTTCAAATTTAATTATACTACAAAAGTTTATTTTCTTCGTGTTTATCCTTTTGTTTCAGGATAAAAGACTAATATTGGAATAAAACTCCAATATTATAAATTTTGACCCAATAATTTATTTCTATCATTTATTCTCATTCCATACCACTAATAAAGTGTTTTAAACTTTATTTCGCATTTGTTTACACTAAAAACCCAACTCTTAATCAACAAACATTGTTTTATTTGAAATACGCAACTTAAACCAAATTTATTTCTTCATTACATTCTATTTACCATATTAAATTATAACTATCATTATAATTTAATATCATTAGTAATCTCCAATACCAGGGTTGTTACAGCAGTAACTTAAGAGATGCTCGGGATTCACATCTCCTAAGGATCCATTAAACTATTTACTATGTAGTAATATTTCGCTATTATAATAATGTTTATTTGTAAAATAAACTTACTTTTTAATAGCATTATGGGTTACCCAATAGCCCTTAACACGTATAGCCCCAGTAGTCCATCCAATATCATAGTCCCTCGTGATCGGGAAGCCACCAGAGGATACCACACGGGCTACGGGAGAAAACCAAAATCGTACAAGGCACGATAGGGGTAGGTGACACGGCATAACTAGGCAATGCCAGGGTAGATATACCAATTACGCTTTCGGGCCGGTGGTAACGCATAGCCGCAGCTACTGCCCACCTCGAGCCACACCCCCAAATAAAAAAAAAATCAAAAGTGGCCACCGAATCAATCCAAAGGTCAAAGTATAATATCGAAGGGATGTGTCCGATCAAAGGTGCTACCTCATTGGCCCGAGAATCGCTCCTGTTTTAGCCACCTTATGCCAACTCATGGGAGTCAGGTCCATGTATTTACCTCAAAGGAAACGCCACCACCGTCCTACTTCATTATGGAATCTCTACCACGTACACGGTTGTTAAAGTGGTTTTCGGAGTTGGCAGAGAGTATGACTACTTCCGATCCCGGTCTCTTTAGCAACCCATCGTTATTATAACACCGCGGTCATTTCAAAATAAGTTATACTTTAAAACCAGGATATAATATTCATTTCATACCATATAATTTCGATATCATTACCCCTTTTAAAACCAAATCAATATGATATCATTTTCAAATATATCATTTTCTAAACCATAACATTTTCAAAGTTATAATATTTCGAAATCAAACGCTTGAAATATAGCCTTCCAAAAACATAAAACTTTGGATTTCATAACTTTGAAATATAACTACTCCACTTCAATGGTTTAAATACTAAATTACTTTATAAAATAAAATAGCTTCTTTAATTTCACAAATAAATTCCAAACACCGATTTGAACCTCCAAATAAACCAAAGCTTTAAATATTTAATATTTCAAAACTAAATATTATAATTCATATATATATATATATATACTAGTTTCACTTTTTCTATTATTTAGTTTTGAAATATTTGCTTGCTAAATCCAATATCCTTTAAATAAAACTTAAATTTTCAATAACGAAATATTCCTCAGTTTATTCACTCAACACACCTTAAACCTGAATTAAGTTATAAAACCATATTCTTTTAAAATCTCAATTTCAATAAGTTCCAAAAGGATTCTTATTAAATATAATTCTTTAATTAAATAAAATCTCCAGTCAATTTCAAAACTATCTTCTCAACCTTGATTATAAAAATCAATATAAACTCTATACAAAAATATACTTTATGTAAATAATTAACCATATTATATCTTAATAAAATCCAACTTTATTATTTAACTTATTTATACTTTAAACAAATCTTATGCATAGCTTAAACCCAAGAATTTAACTATATATAAAATACATTTATACAATAACCAAATCCATACCTTTTAAAACCGTATATTTCTTTACAACCATAGAAAATCATTTCAAAATATTTTTATATATATAACGTGGTGCCTGTATATAATTTTCTATCATATGGTTAAGTGATACAGATATTTATCATTTCAATCCATAACTTAAAATAAAATTACGGTTATATATCATTTCTAACCGCAATCCCGAATCAATAATGACGAATAAAGAACTTGCAGATTATGATGATATAAATAAAACATCCATTCATCCATCATAAGATCATACATCCATCACAATCATTATCCAAAACAATCAATCAATATACATATATAACTGATAATACATAACAGGTAATTATTGGCAGTTATATTCAATAATAAATCAAATAACGATTTAATTTAAATAAATGCAATTAACTGAGATGATGATTAAAAATATACGAAACAGTCACAAATAAATGCATAATCATAATAAAAATTAAATTTAACAAACATAAGAAATTTTAGAAGTTGTGAGTGGGTTAAAACACTCACCTTTTGAATTTAAATTGAATTTAAATCCAATTTAAACCCAAAATTTGAAAGTCTCAGAATTCATCCAAACCAGCATCAAAATGTCCAAAATTTCGACACAATCCAAACAAAAGAAACCGCGCGTAAATTAGACATCGTATCAGAAAGTTATGCGTATTAGAACGTTTGAATTCAAAATAAAAAAGAAAAATAATATAGACTAATCGCAGCTTACCACGTCAGCAGCATCTTAAACGCGCACGAGAATCCTTCCAGCTTACTCGAAACCGTAGTAGCTGCCAAAACTCTACTGCCTCCACCATCAACGGCCACCACGCTGCCGTGCACTACCTCGCCGCCCTCCAAGTGGCTCGCCACCTCGCCGCCATTTCCTGAGATCGCCGATCCCCCTTGCAACTCTCATCCCAAATCATGAACCAGCAGTCTCCATGTGAACGAAAACCATAATGAATTTTCTAGGTCGATCCAGCCGTCACTTCTCCAAATTTACCTCACCGATGGACTACGCATTCGTCCCTCTACAAACCCATATTCTGATTTGCGATTTTAGGACAAACGGTGATCGAAACCAAAAACGAGCTGCAGATCTGAGATGCGTACATCCAGGGCTTCGATATATAATTTTTTTGATTTTTTTTGAGGAGTTTGAAATTTCACTTTGATTTTTGAATTGCAATTGATATTAGGTATTTGTCTGCCATTGAAATGTGGAGGTGAAAGAAATTGTACGCGCAGATAAATGAGAAATAGTGGTAGACTAGGGTTCATAACAAGGTATTTATAGACTAAGTTGCAAAAGAATAGATGGACCCGATTTATAAACGCGCTGAACGATGAATGGCCCGAAAAGCCCGTTCTGACTCCGGAACGAAATTGGGTCAACCCATATATCAAAATAGATGTTTTAAAATATTTTAAACGCAATGGAAAAGGTTTCAAGTCCAAATTCCATCGTATGAATAAGTTATGCTAAAATTAATATTTTTCAAATTGATTTCAATTTTATTGGTTTCAAGGCGTTTCGAGTCCGTACGATCAAACGGCAAGTTCGATCGCAACGAAACTTGAAATCCTACACTAATTCACCGTTACGGATCCTATGAAACTTGTATTGTCGAAATCCGAGTTAGTGACCAAAATGGCTATTTTTACATTAATTAAATGAATTTAATTAATTAATTAAATCACCATTTAATTCAAATTCCAAAGTTCATAAATTTTATCATCTTAGATTTCTTTAGTAATTTATAACCCTTTATAACCCATTACCGTATCAATTCAAAGTCAACCAATTCCCAACTACAGCGTTTAACTTAAATTTCCATAAATTCAGTAATTATACATTAAATTTCAAATAATCCATATTCTTAAACTATCAAGTTATTCGACTGATTTCATTTTACGATATAATTATCATGGTTTATACCATAGTGCATTTATATCCCTATTTTATCGTAATTTCAAAAATGTCGTAATTAATTTCGTTCATAATAAACTCAATTAATTATATTTTATTCCAATAATTAACTTGATTTAACTTCAATCCTTTTTATCAAATAAATTATTATTCAATAAACAAAGATAACCTTTGTTTTACCCTTTATTACATTAGTAAGTTCAAATTTCCATCTTTCCTTTTTATTATCTACCATATTTCCATTTTATTACATTTCTACCAATATACACGCTAATTGCGATTAACATTCTAAATAAATTCATTTACTGGGGTTCATACTTTCCATTATATAGATTACTACATTATGAATGAATTTAAAATTCCAATTATTTCATTATTACATTCACACCTTCCGTTACTACACTAATTTTCATTAAAACATTAAAGATTTCCTATTTTCATTTAGAAGGCCAATTAAATATAACAATCGTTACCATTAACTTTATAATACACTTAAGTTTATTAATTTCAACTAAATATTATGTTTACTTGCGTAACACTAGATTCATCCAATTGCCATTTATTATGCTAATTCATTTATTTATACAACACTTCCCATTATTTACTTTCACCCTATTATCAAATTCATTGTTGTCAAATGGATGCATTTAACATTGGATTCATGATCTATTACCTTAATATACCCAATTTAACAACTCCTAAACATTGAATTACATATCACATTAATGTAACATTTGTTTACATTTATTAAAAATGTATTTCCAATTTCAATTAACAATCTAAATAAATAGGTAACATACAATAATCATTACCGTTACCCTTTTAGTCACATAAATAAGCTTTTATTACTTTCAAACCAATGTTGCCATTTATTCTCATACTACTAATTTCATTCACATATGTTCAATTTATAACCAAACATAACATTTAAATTATTTTATATAATTAGAGTTCCATTCAAGTTCATTAATTATTAACTTTAATTACTGCAATACATTATCAAATATTAATTTTGAATGTATTTCCAAATTTACTAATTACAATTAATTAAAACCTTACAATTGTTTACAATTAATTGGTATTGAATTGAAATTTATATTTATTAGCTTACATCAACATTATTACCTTTAATTGCAAATTGATTACCAATTTTATTCAACGGCCTAAATAACTAACATATATTAATTCAATACCTATATTTGTTTACCTATGTTTTATTTATAACAAGTTATATTATTCCCACTGTTTCAATTAATTTGAATTCCATTCTAGTTATTATTTTTATTAATAATTCACAAATTCAACATTCCCATTTATTTCTTACATTTAACTTATAACCAAGTATGACAATTCACATTATTTCAATCAATTGCAATTTCATTTTAAATTGTTAATTTTAATTACAACCGCTACATTTAATTTCTAACATTCGCTCCAATATAAATTAAAGTTTTTTATTTTTTCTAAATTTAATTACAACATTTTATTAATTTAACCAATTTTAATTATTGAAATTTACGGGTCGTTACAATCCTTATATTCTCTAAATCCATATGATGACGATAATGACGATGAGAAAGATGTTATTTCCCTTATTCACGTTGCTCGTGGATTTCCTGACATATTTGAGCATGTTTTAGGATTATCACCTAAGCGAGCAATTGAGATCAGAATTAATCTAATCCCTAAAGCTCTATCTATCACTCGTCCTCCTTATCGTATGCCTAATAAGGAAAATGAGGACATGCGTAAGCAATTATCTGAATTGGAAGCAAAGCACTTTATTCGTTCTAGTTTCTTTCCTTGGGGAGCTTCAGCTATCTGTGTGAAGAAATTCGATGGTACACTTAGGCTTTGCATTGACTACCACAAGCTTAATGATCTTATAATTAAGAATAAATAGCCCTTGCCCCGGATTGATGATCTATTCGATCAACTTTGCGGTGCTAGAGTCTTTTCACGGTTAGACTTAGCAACCGATTTCCACCAGCTTCGTATTACAGAGGATATCATTCCTTTGACATCATTCCTTTGACATCATTCCGTACTCGTTATGGATCTTATGAATGGCTTGTTATGCCATTTGATTTAACTAACGCCCCAGCTTATTTCGTTGACCTCATGAACCGAGTTTTCAAAGACTTCCATGATAGATTTGTTCTCAACTTTATAGATGATATTCTAGTTTACTAAAACTGAGGAAGAGCATGAAAAACATCTTCGAATTGTGTTGGAAACTCTTAGGAGCAATCGATTGAAAGCAAAATTTTCTAAATGCTAATTTTGGCAATCCCGTATGAAATTTTTAGGACATAGTATTTCTGAATCCGGAATTTCCGTGGATCCTTCAAAGATAGAAGCGATTCAAAATTGGAAGAAGCCAGAGAGTGTGATGGAGATTCGTAGCTTTCTTGGATTGGCGGGCTATTACTGTCGGTTCATAAAAGACTTTTCTAAAATTTCCGTACCTCTTACTAATTTGACAAAGAAGGGAGTTAAGTACATTTGGTCAGACAAATGTGAAGCTACTTTTCAAAAATTAAAAGAACTCCTTTCCGATGCTCATATTCTAGTGATTCCCAAAGGGAACCAAGACTTTATTGTTTATACCGATGCTAGTCATGTTGGTTTGGGGGTCGTTCTCATGCAATGGGAATGCTTATGCTTCTAGGAAATTAAAGCCTACGGAGGCTAGATATGCCACTCATGATTTAGAGCTCGCGACCATTATTTTTGCCCTTAGAATTTGGCGTCACTATCTTTTGGGAGAGAAATTTGTTCCCTACACCGATCATAAATCTTTGAAGCATTTATTTTCTCAAAAGGAACTTAATTTGCATCAACAACGTTGGCTCGAATTCCTTGCATCTTATGATCTTGATATTCTTTATACTCCCAGAAAGGGAAATCGTGTTGCCGATGCCCTTAGTCGTAAGCAACAAACGGTTGTTTCCATGATGATATCCGAATGGAATAACCTCAAGACTTTATCCACTTGTGAGATTCAAGATCGTGAACCCGATTCATGTTCATCTCTTGTTTTATGTAGTCTTGAGGCTCATTCATCTCTTTTAGACCACATGCTTGATGCTCAAAAGCATGTTCCCGAATTAGCTCATCTTAGCCAAAGTTGTTAGGATAGAAATATTGATGGTTTGAAAGACTTTGAAATTGATGCTCATGGCGGCATTTGAAAATTTGGTAGACTTATCATGCAAAATATTATTAATCTTCGTAAAGATTTTAGAAGATTCTCATCGTTCTAAATTTACCATTCATCCTGCTAGTAGTAAAATGTACGCGGACCTGAAGCGACTTTATTATTGGGATGGAATGAAATCTGATATCCCTAACTTTATCAAGTGTTGCATGACTTGCCAACTCATTAAGGCCGAGCATCAAAGGCCCAATGGGTTATTGCAACCTTTGGACATTCCAGTTTGGAAGTGGAATCCAATTTCCATGGAATTTATCGACAGTCTTCCCCATTCTCATTCAGGTCATGACAATTTATGGGTGATTGTAGATAGACTTACAAAATCCACCCGTTTTATTCCCACTCGGTCTAATCGGACCGTACCTCTTTTGGCCATACTCTATGTTAAAGAAATTGTTAAATTGCATGGAGTTTCTATTTCTATTATTAGTGATCGTGATCCATTATTTACGAGTAGATTTTGGAAAGGTCTTCAGAAAGCTTTAGGAATGAAACTTAATTTTAGCACCGATTATCATCCCCAATCCGATGGACAAACCGAGCGTGTGAATCAAAGTCTTGAAGATCTTCTTCGTTCTTGTATTCTTGATTTTGGTGGAAGTTGGGAGGATCATATTTCTCTTGTTGAGTTTTCCTACAATAATAGCTCCCAATCTAGTATTGGTATGACACCTTTTGAGGCACTTTATGGAAGGCCATGCCGATCTCCTTCGTATTGGCTTGAAGCCGGTGAGAAGATGGTATTATGCCTAGATTTTATTCATGATTCCACAGAAAAGATTGACCTTATTCGTCATAGGATAAGAGAAGCTTAAAGTAGACAAAAATCCTATGCGGATAACCGAAGAAGGAAATTAGAATTTTCTGTGGGAGATTTGGTGTTCATTCGTGTTTCACCTATGAAGGGTGTTGTGCGTTTCAATCGATCGGGAAAACTAGCACCTCGATATGTTGGTCCATTTTCCATCACCTTATGCATTGGTTCCGTGGCTTATCATCTTTTATTACCGGCTCAATTTTTTTGCTATTCATGACGTTTTACTCATCTCTCAGCTACGGAAATGCCTTAGGGATTCCTGTTCTATTCTTGAGCCCAGTGTTATTAAAGAAATTGAAATTTCACCTAATTTGACTTGTGAGCAACATCTTATTCGTATCATTGCTAGGATGTTAAACGCCTTCGAAATAAAGATCTTCCGCTTGTGAAAGTTCAATGGTCCTCAAATCCTAAGAATTGTTCCTTGGAATCCAGAGAATTCATCGAGCAAACACATCCGGACTTACTCTCTCGTGCTCCTTAAGGTGAACTTCTCACTTTTTTTTTCTTTTGTGTTGTATGCTTTTGTGTGGCTATTACTCTTTATTTTTTTCTTAAGTATTGTGAGGATGCAATTTCTTTAAGAAGGGGAGTCTGTAACAACCCGCATATTTTGCGATTGTATACTTAAATGTTTTATTTAAATATAGCATAGTTGGTCGAACTTAAAGTCCATAATGTGACTTTCTATAAACAGACGAATCCGGACCCGGGACCACTTCCATTGAGTCCAAAACGGCGTTTGTGACCTTTTTGAGTATAAACATCGATATGTTTGGAGTTGATTAGAATTTTGATATTTTCATTTGGGGCTTTGGGTTTGGGTTTCAGCCCATTAACCTAACAAGGAACCCAACTCCTCTATCAAATACCCTAACTTCACTCATCTTCATTCATTTCATTTCTAATTTCCTAACACTCCCAACCTAAAAGAAAAATGGGGGAAAAGAAAAGAAATCAAAATTCCTAAGCCCTAGATTCTTAGCAAATTCAAATTCAAGTTCTAGAAATCAAGGAGAAGCTTAGGTAGGCATCTTCTTCATCTTCTCCATCTCAATTCCTCTCCAATTTTCAGAAATTTCCCATAACCTAATTTAGGTCTATTATCATAGATTGGAGCTTCTAGAGTTGAAGTTGAAGAGTGGTTGATCTTTCCTTTGATTTTGAGCTTCTCGTTGTTTATGGGTTTAGAGGTGAGTTCTTGAACTCACATCTATGTCTATACCTTTGATAGTAGTTAGGTATGAATTCCTAACATCTATTTCATATCCATCGGCTTTCGAATTGAATAGGTTTGGCGAATTTTCCAGTTTTTGGTATTTTGAAGTCAAAATCTTTGAAAATCCTTATATGGATGTTTGGACATGTTGTTCGGAGTGTAATGATAAGCCAAAAGGGCTGGGTTTTCGCTTGGCATAAATGCCTAGTCAACGTAGCTCATTCAATCGTTTCCAATATGAATTGGCCATCAATGGCCTATGCGAAATCCTACTCTAAGCTTCAGCTCAGACGTCCATACGTCTGAAGCTACGGAATAAAAATTCCAATCTTTCAGCTCAGACGTTTATGTTTGTTCCCGGATGTCTAGGCGATCTAGAAGAAAATTCCAAACCTTCAGCTCAGACGTCTGGGGAAACAACTAGACGTCTGACACTGTTAAATTCAGGGATATTGGCTATTTTTATGTGGATTCCCGTTTTATTAATTTTTGGTTGATCTGATTAGTTGTTATCACTTTTATCGACTCTGATGATTTCTTTTTTGGATTTTTGGGAATATCCATTTCATGGATTTGATATCTATTTCTATGGTTTTGATTCACGTTTTCGTATGTAAATTTTTGGTGATTGATTGTTTTTACAATCATTTCTGTAATTTGTCACTTTAAAATACAAAGATTTCTATACTAATAATAAATATTCAAACTCTTTCACAAAAATGATTCCAATGTTATTTTTAATACAAAGCTCGTTTTTAAAATCTTTTTTCTATCTATTAGTATAAACAAACCTTTACCTCATTCATATGAGAAATCTAATTAAACGACTTAGCAAAACAAGTGGTATGAAACGCTTGCGTTTTCTTTGTTGGTTTATTCTTGGACTTGTTCGACTGAAATCATGTGACAATTTTCGAGTGGAAATCTACAATTTGTTCGTAAATATTTGAGTTAAGCCAGTATTTATGGGACATGAAGCTAAACTCATTTATTTACTAGCTTAGTGTAATTTACACTTCATATTGATCAATGGTGATCATTTTATGGTTTAGACAAGCGATATGCGATGTCTCTTCGTCCACATAGGGGACTGTACCTCGTTTTTTGGAGCTTCGTCTCACTTTTATAGGCTAGCGAACTATGGGTTTTATGGAGTTCGGTCCATTAGGCGGAACGTTGTACTACGTCATTGTTTTGGATTATGTGAGTTTCAGGCTCATCGGGCGTAATGCTGTACTACCTCGTTGTTTCGGATTATTTGAGTTTCAGGTCCATCGGGCGTAACACTCTACTACGTCGTTGTTCCAGCTTATTGGAGTTTCAGGTTCATCAGGCGTAACGCTGTACTACGTCGTTGCACCAGCTCTATGTTTAGCGACCATGGGATAGAGTCCCGTTTGTGATACACGTGTTGGTGAGTTTTCATGCTCCCGTTTGTGATAGGTCTTCCCCTTTGTGTTTTAGGGATTTTGAATTGATGATTTCTAGAATTTGCGTTTCACCATTTATTGCGAAGTGGCATTGATATGTTTTGCCAATATTTGAGGTTTGGTGAATAAGCTAAAAATATGACATTCTTTTTGGGGTTTGAGAAGATTTGAGATATTCTATGATTTTCATTGTCATCATACATTTCTGTTATATCTCTCCTTATCTCATTTTATATGATATTCATAGCTTGACTGATCCGTTTATTATTTTCATCTTATATAATGCTTGGGTTAGACTAAGGTGTTTCAGGTGCTTCCATTTGACTTCTTATCTGGGATCATCTTCTGACTTTTGAATAACTACTTTAGCTTTGTAGTTTTTTCTTTTATACATTCGACATATAGACTCCTTGATGTATACATATTCTTTTGTCTAGCACTTGTACCTATTCTTTTGTGGTGTAGTGGATCTTATATGACCACTACTTTGATGTACACTTTTATGTGTTATATTTATATCTGTTTCTGCCTTACTAATATGAATATCTGTGACTGATTTATGTTATGCTTATTTTATATTTGTTTCCGAAGACCAAATAGCCATAGTGTAGTAGCCTTGAGTTTGTATTTGATATGTCAGATTTTCTCTTGAAAATAAATGCATGTCATATTAGCTGACATATGGGTACACGCCCAAAGCAATATCATATATGGTCGCTCCTCAACAGCCTTATTCTTCATGCTAGTCGACGACATTACCCAGTAGTGTCCTTGGCTAGTGTGAGTATAGAGGTGGGGCATCACACTGCAATTTACAATTTTACTGTAATATATAATTTCAAACCGCAATCCTGAATTAAATAAAATCCATAAAATCGCTTGAGTCTATCATTTCAAACCATAACGATATTTCCCTAATATATTGATCGTTCGAGTATGTATCATTTCAACACATAGGTAACTTGCAGTGTTATAACATATAAAAATACAACATCCAGTCATCCAATATCAACAATCAAACATACATCACAATCATCATCCAAACAAATCAATAAACATCAATAGATAGCGATAATCAATAACATGTATTAAATTAACAATTTAAATTTTCAATACTAAATTAAACGATGATTAAATGCAATAAACGTCAAATTTAACCGGAATGACAATTTAACATACCAAACAGCAATCAATAAATTTCTGATCACATCACAATTTTATTTAACTAATAGAAGATAACCTAGTAGTCGTGAGTGGGTCAAAACACTCACATTTGATTTTAAATCGATTTAAAATCCAATGTAGGCCCAAAATTCAAACTGTTTCAGAATTCGTCTAAACTAGCGCCAAAATTTCCAAAATGCCAAAACGATCCCAATGGAACAAACCGCGCATAAAACTGACCTCGTATAAAAAAAGTTATGCATATTAGAACGAGTTGATATTGAAATTTTTAATTAAAAAAACTTCCTCACCTTCTGCCATGTCACAGCCCACGAGTTCCCTAACGCATGTGAGAAACAGCTCTTGCTCGAACCCAAGGGTTTTCTGCTACCTCTGTTCAAACGCACGATCGCCAGCGCCACTTCAAACGCCACCTCCAGCCACCG
Organism: Allium cepa; assembly: GCA_030765085.1. Classification (NCBI taxonomy): domain Eukaryota; kingdom Viridiplantae; phylum Streptophyta; class Magnoliopsida; order Asparagales; family Amaryllidaceae; genus Allium; species Allium cepa. The sequence goes on along the minus strand of CM060941.1, from coordinate 289,631,497 downwards.
GCTAACAACCCCATCGCGTGCCATCACTCATGCAAAACGCCACTACCTACAACGTCGATCGACGCGACCATATGCACAACCGTCGCCACAAATATCAAAACCTACGGCAATTTCTACGCTCAATCCAACCGTTGCTTCGTCACGCTACCTACTTGGATGCACTCGCCATAAGCCTCCCTAAAACCCCATATCATTGATTTAACGATCAGTCGAAGTTAACAGACGATGAACGACCGAGAATTATTCCTCGAATTCCAGACATACAAAAACCCAAATCGAAAAACTAACAGCAGATTTGACTTGCACTCGTCGATAGATTTTAATTGATATACAATTTAATATGGTTTGAAGGAGTTTGACTTTTGATTTGATTTTGATTTGCAATTGAATTTGGTGGGAATTGGTTTAACTGCCATTGAAAAGAGAGAAGCAGATAGAATTATATGTACAGACAAATGGAATAAGAAATAGTCAGGGTTTATAATAGGCTATTTATAGGCAGATCAGAAATAGAAATGAATGTGCTATATTGATTTGAAAGTTGAATGATAAACGACCCGAAAAGCCCGTTTCGTTTCTGAAAGGAAAATGGGTCATACCATATATCAAAGTAGACGTTTATAATATTTTTAAACTCAATGGAACAGCTTTCAGGTCCTAATTCCATTGTATGAAGAAGTTAGCTTAAAATTAGCTTGTTTCAAATTGATTTCAATTAAATCGATTTCTAAGCCTTTCGAGTCTGTATGATCAAACGACAAATCCAATCACTACGAAACTTGAAACCATAAAATAATTCACCGTTATGGATCCGATGAAATTGGTTTCGTCGAAATCCGAGACAGTGGCCAAAATGACTATTTTCAAGTTAATTAAATAAATTAATATTAAATTAATTAATCCCTTTTTAATTCAAACTAATTATCTAACCATTGTTATCATATTTTGATTCCATAGACATTCACAATAACGTAAAAGAAGTTTACCTAAAATTTCAATGTTAATTATTTTCCAAAATACAGTGTTTAGTTTCAACTGCAATTAATCTAATTAATTATAATTTAATTCCAATAAATTGATTAAATTTGATTTCAATCTTTATATTCAATCAATTATTATTCTAATAACATAGTTAACATCTGTTTATATCTTATTTCACTAATATGCTACAATTTCCACCTTTTATTTGTATTAACTGCTATATTTCCATTATATTGAATTTTTGTCAATTTTATTATAATTTAAAATCTCAATAAACTAATTTGTCTTTGTTTCACTCTTTTTATTACATTAACTATTGCCTTGTAAATATAATTCACATTTCTATACCCTTTTTACTACCTTTACAATTTGCAGTAATTGTCTTAACCCGCATTAATGTATCATTTAATTTCATTTAATTATAACTGATTTCCAAGTTAATTTAGTAGACTAAATAAATATGTAACATATAATAGTTTGTCACCATTAACTTTTAGTCACATCAATAAGTTTATTATTTACAACCAAATGTTATAATTACTTAACTAACACTGATTTTATTCAATTACTATTAATCATATATGTATTCATTAATTAATTCAGTATTTACATTTGTTTTCCTATATTCACTTTATAACCAAGTATAACATTTAAGTCATTTCAATTGGTTGGAATTTCATTCACATTGTTAATAATTAACTTAAATTAACATTATTACATTTCATTTTAGTTATTATTTCATTAGTATATCACAAAATTTTGTTTCTTTCAATATTAAATCACAAAAACTTATTAAATTAACTATTTTAATTATCGAAAATTACAGGTCGTTACACTCTCCCCCACTCAAAACTTATCGTCCTCGAAAAAGAAAAAAAGGAAGAAGAAGGAATCAAGTAATCAATATATCTTATTCAAAATATTAAATTTATAACAGATAAATTTACAAAATTAAATAATTTAAATAAAATATATCAATATATAAATCTAAAATCCTTTACATTCAAGTTAACAAAAGTTTGGAAAACATTTCACAAATTTTTTCTAAGTCCATAATTCACAGAAAATTTCGGCAGAGTCTCCTTTGTATGGAGAAGTCTGGGGAAATAGTAATATCAACAGTAATAGTATATATCACATATTTCAAATAATATGTCCCAAACCACAGGAAAACAATATAATATTGCTAGAAAAGCATAATCCGAGAACGTACCTATTTGTCGGGCAAATATCGCTTAATTTATGAAACCAAAAGCAGTAGCAATTGCTTCCATAACCTGTTTTTCACTTACGTAATCCAAAGAGGTTAATTATTATATAAAAGATAAATATTTAAGTTGTTTCAACTAATGTCAACAAAACAATCACAACATACAATAGTCACTTGCAAACAATACAACCATCATATCATCACATGCAATCAAAGAAATCAAACATACATCCATAGCGGCCAACACATTGTTTGTTCAGGTTCAGAACTTCTAATTATTAAAAAATGATAAATAAACCATGAAGTAAACCATACACTCAAAATTGTAGATAAAACTTTATAGATTATTTATACATCTTTATATAAAATAGAAGCAACCTTTCCCAACCAATCCATAAGACAATACAAACAAAGAATCCAATACATTTTAAGTTTACTTTAGTTTTCTTTTTTGCATCATTTATTGTTCATATTTTCTTATTTTCATTTTTTTTCCATACAATGATTTTTCCATAATTCTCCTTTGTTACTTGCAAAATTTTCATTCATTTATGTAAGGCTTATTTCATTTATCTACATTCTTTACTTACATAAGTTATATCTATTTCAATTATTTGGATTATAAATGGATTCATTATTGAAGTATTGTATACATTTTATTCAGTTTACTTCACATTTACAATTTAGTTTGATTTTCTTTTTTTTCCTTTTTTACTTTTCTTTTCTCATCCATATAATGTTTATTTCCATTAATTTACATTCTTTATTACTTACAAAAGTTCATTTCTCCTTTATTCATACAGCGCCATTTTCTTTCATTTTATTACCTTACATTCATAGCTTAAATAAGTTATTTTTATTTCAATTATTGGATTATACATTATTAGGTAATTTTCTTTTGCAATTCACTTCACCATTTATAGGTTATTTCTTTTTCACAATCATTCTTCCATATATAGTATTATTGAATATTAACTCCATTTTTAAATCATTTCCAATGTTCTCTGAAGTTATAATCATTCAATTTTATATAGTACTCATTTTAGTTATAAATGTTTTCAAAATTTATTCAAGTTTATAATTATTTTCTTACAGTGTTCACCTTTTACTATTCAATCTGTTTTTTAAATAGCTTAAAAATGTCAACTTAAGTTTATAATCATTCTTCTTACATTATTCACATTTATTACATTTAATTAGTAACCATTCAACTATTAACTCTAGTTTATAACAATTCATAGTATCAGAATTCTTATTTATAAAAGAAATTCCCTAGAACACTATCATTTATTTAAGTTTTACTTGTATAATATTCTGTTACATATTTTTATTAACTTTTAATATTTTGGTAAGTTATATATATATATATATGTGTGTGTGTGTGTGTCTTTTAGAATGCAATAGAAAGTTACACAAGTTTCTCTTTTTATTCAGTTAACAAAATGTTGAATAATTACCATTTTTTATTTCCATTTTATTTACGGTATACAAATTCTCAATTTCTTATACATGTCATTTATCAATTTAACACCAAATTTGTTAATTTCATTTTAGAAGTTTTCAATTATTAATACAGTCAAGATTCCATTTATTATAATAATTTCAATTTCTAATTTACAAAAACTTGAGAACTAAACAACCGGGTTTCATTTCAATTACTTAAAATAACATGTAATTATATCTTTTATATATACATATATAAATCATATTTGGAATTCAAAATCAAGATTAATTTATCAAACAATTGTGCAGTAAAATTACTACAACGATCTTCCCACTTTGAAACTCGAAAATGAACGTCGATGATGCGTGCACTCATCACCGAAATTATTTTTCAACAATAGAGAGGGGAGTACAAACTTACTTCCTTTAAAAAAAATTCTTTTAAGACATTTCTTTCAAATAATCTTGAAATATTTACATCAGAACTATTTCTAAATAATATTATTATTATATTCCAAAATCATTCGAAAGAAATTAATCAAAAAAATCTCAAAACTTAAGTTCTAAAATTTTCAATTTATATTTATTTAATTTATAATCGCATTCCCAACCAATATTTATAAACTCCACAACCTAAAACAAATATATTACCACCAAATATATCGGTTATAAAATTACTATTTTATATACAAAAATATATAATAGGAAAAATTATTTCATTTATCTATATTTCAAAACAAATATTGTGTGGGTCTGCCCTATTAAGTGATTAGAAATCCCTATCAATGTCATAGCGTCTTATGCACCAACCAGAATTTATAAATACAAAACGAAACAAATTAATCCGATATAAAACCCTTTTTATACCACTAACAAATATGCTCTCTCATATATACACTCAAGACTCATTATAGGGTAGTACTACCGTATTTCTAGTGAGTTAGATGCCAAGCTAAGGTTATCACTAAACCGAAGCTCTGATACCAACTGTAACAGCCAGCCCTTTTGGACTTTTAAAGCAGACACATATGTCAGCTCAAATCATTCAAAAGAGCAGATTGTTATGGTGTAAATAAGAAAAAGAGAGAAAAACCAAATATAGAAATTCACAGTGAAATGAAAAAATATAATAATCAAATAACAGTTCATGAAGCTGTTTTATAAATGCATTTGATTATTCTTTTGCGAAACAAAAATCGAAGTTACATAAAATAGAAATAAATAAATAAATGCAGTGGAACAAAATGATGCAGCGGAATAAATATATTAAATAATAATAGTACAAATCTTCGTCTTTGTCCTCCAGAAATAAGGTCTTCCACCTTGAAATGCTCAGGCTGACCCGAGCGAATTGAAAAGACAAAATACTCGAGTCCGAACTAAAGGATCTTATGTAAGTTAAATCAATAGAAAATAAATATTAGTGTAATGGTATCAGAGATATTTACGGGGTTTGACATCTCCTATCCAATGTCTAACGTGGGTTCTACTATTCATTGTCTAACGTTGGTGCAATAACTTAAGAGATGTTCTGATGTGCATCTCTTAAGGATCCATTAAACTATCTACTATGTAGTACCATACGCTATTATAATATGTCTGTAGTAAAGTAAAAGTATTAAAATAGCGTTTAAGTTGTAGTCTTTACAATGCCGTAAGCTCCACCAAACCAGTGGTTTACCGAGAGGACGCCCCATAGGTACGATATAAAACAAACTCGTGGAAAGTGCTCTAGGGCATGTGAACACGGCACTCGAGGCAATGCTAGGATAGATTTACCAATTATAGAAACGCGCTGGTAGTAACGCATAGCAGCTACTACCGTCCACCTTGGAACACACTCCCATAATCAAAATCAAGGATGGACACTAAATCATCACAAAGTCATAATATGATATCGAAAAAGCATGTCTGATAGGAGGAATGGCCTCACTTGGCCAAGGTATAGCTCCTGTGTTAGTCACATCTAAGCTGACTCATGGGAGTTAGGATGACGTCATACCTCATATAGAAATCGTTTGCCAAACCATCCTACTTTATTTCATGAATCTCCATCATGTACACAGTTATTAAAGTGGTTTTCACTATTGGTAGAGAGTATGACAATATTCGATCCCAGTCTCTTTAACAATCAAACGCTTATTTCACATCGGATGGTTCTTTTACATTTGAAAATTCAATTCATAATTTATATCAAAATATCATATTCAATTTCAAATCATATCTCTTTCGAAATCATATTCATTGTCAAACTATGTTCACTTTGAAATTCATATTCACTTCCAAAATCATATTCACTTTGACGACCCGGAATTTCTAGATATTTGAAATTGAAATATTTAATTGATTTTAAATATTTAAAAGTTAAATTCTAATTCGAATTTCAAATATCACTGTTTATTACATAATTTAAAATTTTGAATTTAATAATTGGTGTTTGGGAAAAATATGAAATCTAGAGTTTCAAGCTTGTTAAAAATAATTTGAAGGCTTATAAAATTTATATTGGCAATACTAAAGAAAATAAAATTGATAGAATCACATATAAAGGTGATTTGTTCAGTTTTGTAAATATATCATTTAAATTGTTATTTAAAAATAGCCTTCCGAGGTACAGTCTCCGAATTTGATGAAACTAGTTCCATTGGATCTGTAACAGTGTATTATTATCGAATTTCAAATTTCGTAGTGTTTGAAGTAATCATGTGATCGTACGATATATAAACGCGTTGAAATTTATACCGAAAATTCAATACAATAGCAGGGTTCAAAAAGCTATCTTCTCCATACGATCAAGTTAGGACTCGAAACCTTTCCATTTCGTTCGGAATAGGCGTATAACATTATAAATGCCTGGCGGCACGCCTCGATAGGAGTTCAAAATTTTGAGTTGCAAATTCAAGTCGATCTAAATTTAAATTTAAATAAATATGTGTGGACTGGTCAATGAAATTCACTTCAAACCTTTTTCTCTTCAGCATCACTGTAGCTTAGAAATTACTATATGCAAAGAATTTCACATGCCACCTTCTCTCAAAAGAACATGTCTCCTGCTTTTCAACACGTGCAATCTTCTTGTTTTTTCTTTCTTTTTACATTATTAAACTTGAGCAGCCGAGCACTTTTGAAAACAAAATCGATTTCTTCTTTTAACAAAATCCAAGACCGCGTTCTTTTCAAATTCGAATTAAAAAAACAATAGATAGTGAGCCCTAATTCTCTTCCTCTGAGTTCGGAAGCAATTCGTGATGGAATCGTGCGAGCGCCAGGGAGGCCGCGTCAGATTGGTGTGGTAGGAGGCTAGTAGCGTGAAAATCTAGGCGGCACAGGTACGGGCGAGGTGGCACGTGGAGTCTCTAGCCAAAGACGACGGCGTAGAGGGAGGTCGCGAGTTCGATGGGGGAGCTAGGCAAAGTCGAACCGATGAGGCTCGATGGCAGTGATTTTTAGGATGGAATTTGGGAGTGCCGGAGATTGCTTTAGAGGTTCAAGGTGATGGAGGTGGCTTTGTCGAGGAGGCGATAGTCACGAGCAATGTCAGTAGCAAGCCTGAGTGTGTCGCATGCGTTGAGGCAGCAAGGTAACGATATTTTCTTTAATAAAATTCAATTAATATATATAGGCAAAAAATAAACATATAGGGAAACTGAATATGTGTTTACTGTAAGGCATAAGAAACAACTTATTTTTCCAATTAAAAGACTTATAGACGTATATGTACATATATGCGGTGAAAGGAAAAATGTTTAAACAGGAAATTATTATGGATTTTGAAAAATACAGGAGTTATATAAAAAAATTAGATCCTTAAACCTATATAAATTATTTTTATAAGTATATATACATATGTAGTTTCAAAAATAAAAATAAAAATACATATATACCAATTTTCACTTAACTAGTTTAATTTAAAATAATATATTAAGGAGATTAATTAGAGTAATTAACTTATTTTAATTATTTTAGTTACCAAAGGATTTTTTATAGGAAACTATTAGTTTTAAAATGAAATAAATAAATAACAATTAATTGTTAAATCAAGTCAAATGTAGATAAACCATATAATGTTTATTCAAGGTCTGAAATCGTGAAGATAACAAGTTGGTTTGTTTGGGCCGTATAAAGTCAAAGGTGAGTTAATCTCACTCATTTGGATTACCCTTTAAATTTAAATAGTTAAATTTAAGTTATTGGTTTTTTGCTTGAATTGATAATTTAATATTAGTTTGGATGTGGTGTATTACATAGTAGTATATATATTGGAGTGATTGATATTGCCGCATTATATAGCGGATGAGACCCTGTGCGCCCCGCATAATAGCGGATGACCCTTTATGCCGCGATATCCCTGTCGAATTGGGATTGGTATTTTTATATTGTGCTAACATATGTGGATGCAGGGAAACAAGTTTGAGGGATCCAACTGGATTCCTCAAAATGTTAGAATTTATTTTCATATTCGGTGATATGTTTTATTTGATGATCTGTGATAGAATATATTGATTATATTGGAAATGGAAAATATTGAATGCTATGGTTTGACTGAATATATTTTGGTATATTGAGATATCAAAAATATAAAGAGTGGATTTTTAAGTAAAATAATTATAGTAAATTTGGATAAATTAAAAGAATGAATTTGGAAAGGGATAAAAGTTCGATTTAAAATCCTATCAGATAAATTCCGAGTATTGGGAAAAAGTTTTTGGATAATTGGGAATAAATGAATTTTGAAACTTAAATGATATTGTTTAAAGAAATAAAGGATTTATTTTTAAACTCAAGGTTTAAAATGGTTTGGGAGAATTTAAAAAGGGGAAATTTTGAAATAAAGTCTGAAGTTGATAATGTTATATTTAAATAAGATTTTAAATCGTACTAAAAGGATAAATCTGGAATTGATGGTTTTGGAACAGATTTGGGTCAGTAAAGGAATTTATTTTAAAATGGAGTTAATTTTGAAAATCGATTTGGAAATCAATTAAGTGTTGAAACTGTGATTAAAAAGAGAATGAGATTATGGAATTTATAAACGGGGTTTATAAATAAAGTGAATATTTATCAGTGGAAAATTTGAAAGTGTAGATTCACGGTGGGAATTTATAAGGAAAGGGCGATTTGTTTAAAAATAAAAAGGTGGTTTTATTTTTAAAGGTGCGGAAAAGAAAATTTACGGGTTTGGGACGTAAAGTAAACTGGAATGAATCGAGATGGATTTATAAATGATTAGACGATTTTATTGGAATGGAAAGTCTAATTTCCTGAGCTAAGTGTAACGATCCCCTTTTTTAGCCAAATTAAATTTAGTAATTAATATAAATTTTTGGATTTATTTGTGAATTAATTTGAATTTTTCCAAAGATAAATAAAATGTGTGTTTATATATAAATAGATTGAAATAGAATTTGGATTTGAAATTTAAAAATAAATATTTGGAAATAAATTTGAATTTAAAAACTCTATATTTAAAAACTAATAAAATTTGTTTTCTAATTATAATATATATGCATTGTGCTTTGAAAGTTATAGTTTGAATTTAGTATAAATAATTTTCAAAAGTTGTTTAAAATTAAATTCTATATTTTAAAACCTATATATATGTGTGTTTATTTATTTATGTGTAACTAAATTTTAAAAATCATTTTTTCTCTAGAAGTTATATAAGAATAAATAATAGAAAAATGAATTGATGAAAATATAAAACATATATAAAAGTAAAACATATGATAATATATAAAAAGAAATATATTAAAGATAAAATTGAAAATAGAATAAAATTTCTATATAAAAATATTTGATAACATGAAAGAGACATGCGTAGGCATTTTTAATATGAGAATTAACAAATGTAACTCTTTTAAATATGAAGTTTAACAAGTGTTAGTTGATTCACCGTGCAAAATACAAGTGTCTTTATTTTTCAAAATAATAGATAAAATGAAAAACAAGTTTATAAATATCACTATACTCTTACACCTTATTTCTTCTTCTTTAAATTTATTTCAAAAGCCAAAACCTGGTAACCAAAACACAAACCAGCAAAGAAAAAAATCAAAGGAAAACCAGAATAGAATCAAAAGAAAAAACAACCTCCTTTCAAAATTCAAAACCCTGAAACAAAGCAGATCAGAAAGCAAAAAAAAAGATCTGATCATCTCAAATCAAACAAGCAAGTAAAGGTTCAAAATCAAAACCGGTTCACAACAAATACAAGATAGCAGTTTCAAAACATCATGTACAAATTCATCTCAGCAATTTCAAAGCCTCGGTTTCAAATCACCAGTTTACAGATTTAAAAAGCAAACTGTTATCTGTTTCCCAGGAAAAATAAGTGAGTAAACTCTTAGCCCTATATATATATATGTATCTTGATCTGCTTGTGATAAATGCTTTATTGTGTGATAGTGAAATGTTTGTATAGATGTAAATATTTCTGCACGTATATGTATATATATATATGTAGAAAATTTGTACGCATATCTAGATATATATATATATATATATATATATATATATATATATATATATATATAAACAGGTCCCTGTTCTTAGTTACAGGTTTCTAAGCTTAGGTCTAAAATTCAAATTCTTTTTGTATAATCAATATTAGGCTAAGAACTTTCAAGAGAAAATGATGATAACAATACAATTTCATTTTTAAGAATAATTGAAGCAAAAATACTCAGTAGATATTTCAAAAACAAGATATTACAGTAGAAACTTTTCAAAACAGAAAAGTCAAAGATTTTAATTTCAATTTTTGATCATAGGAAGGGGTTCGTGTTTCAAAATCATGATTTTTGATAATCATTTCAGAATTTTTAAGTTTATATTTGATGAGAAATTTTGGGTTGATCGGTTTTTGTATTATAGTCAAATTTCGACGATCGGAAAAGGGTGGCATGCTTTGCTCGTCACTGGAGGAAGGTGGAGGTCTGGGGAGCATCAAAAAAATGCTCGGGGTATTTATCGATCGTCGGAGTAGTGGTGCGGCATCGATTTAGGGTTTAAGGTCTGGTTTGGGTGGCTGTTGGATTCACGGCTGGATCATCATCAATCTTGCATCTGGTTCGATCGGGCCTGGTGGAAATGATACGTGGGTCGGAGGCGATGATTCGGATGGATCGATGTAGACACTGATGAACTAGATCGACGGCGCGTGACATTTTAAGGTGACTAAGATGGGTACCAGTATTCGATCGAGTAGCTCGATCTTGATTCCCTGGTGATTCTGTTGATCCGAGGGGTTGAGATGATCAGCAAGGGGGTCGTGTAACGACCCGTAAATTTTAACAGTTTTAGTAACGTATTTAATTGAAATTTTGTGAAATTTTAAACGATGAAATTTTGAAATATAAATTTGATATTTGGAATACGCGTAGTTAAACATAGCAACTGGTAAATTTTCGTCCGAAAATATGAAAGTTTATTTCGTGCGTAAAGTTACTTCAATTTAATCAGTTAAAAAGCGATGAAAATAAAACGTTTTCAAAAGCAAAATATTTTTAAATAGAAAAATTCTAAACCATCTTCTGAGCAAGATGTCAGTTTGTCATTTTTCCAAATTCGGACATCTTTGGCTCCATCGATCTTACTTTTCTACGTTTTTCATGCATTTTCCGCAGTAGAAAATTTCGAATTTTTATAATTCAATCGTACAACTGATATCTGAATACCTTTTTGATCATCTCATCGTGCTGATCTCTACGGTATATTCTATTGTCAAATTCGGAGTCTGGTGTACGTTACACTTTACGATACGCTTTGCGTATCGGTGCACATTTCGTGTCTTTTGGCTTCGTGTGCCTATTCAAATTTCCATAGGGTAAAACAACGGTCCTAGGTTTTTATTTCTTCTGATATTTTGGGTCCGATGGATTGATTCCACCATTGCATTTATATTTTTCTAAAGTTCTCATACAGCCTGTAGCCTTTTCATTTTCTTCTTTCTCATGCTTTAATGTACCTCTCTCTCTCTATTTTCCTTTCTTCCTCTGTAAATCATATTCCACTTCTCCCTGTAGCCTACACAAACCCATCTTCCTGTAGCCTACACAAGTCCATGCAAGCACTCTTTTCCAAGCATAATACATGCCGATCTCCTCAAGCCATACCAAGCACCACCCGCCTTCATTCTCTCTTCCTCTGCCTTCTTCCTCCTTCCCCTTCACCGCGCCTAACGCGACCACGTTCAGACCTCGGCCTACCCTTTCCATTGCCTCAACCACGCAGTGTGCACAGCCGTCCATGCCTCTCTAGCCCTGCCGAATGCCTCACCTTCGACTACCACTACCTCGTCCTTTGCTCGGCCCTCTCTTGTCCAGCTCCTTTGTCAAGCTCAGCCACTCCATCCTCCTAGCGTCGGTTGATTTCATAGTTAGGCTATGTAAGTTGTGTGCATATTCTGTAGTTTATTTATATAAGTTTATTTATCTATATAGGTTTATTTACATACATGAGTCTATATAATTGTTTATTTTCTGTAGAAGTTTAGTATGAGTTGTTGGCTAACACTATGTTGTATACCATTGATAAGTGTTAAAGTGTTGTCTGGTATATACAAGTACAATAGTTTGCAGTTTATATTGGTAGTAATCATACTAGTTTATATATATATATTATATTATATGTTAGTACATATATTTTCAAAAATAAAATATAGTTGTATTAAGTTTTAACCGATGCCATTCAACGAAATATTTCTTCGCAGGTTTGCTGTATATTTCACAATCAATATTTTACTTTACTTATTATCTTAATTTGAAACTGTTCTTTATTTTAAAAATTTTGGTTAGTTGTTTTTTTAGTATAGTTGTATAGAATATGGTTTATACATTTTAATATGATATATTTGTATGGTATAAATTGTAAAATCTGTCAGTTTGCATCAAATCTATATATATGTACCGTTATATACGTATGTACATTCTGTACATATAAAAAAGTAGTTTTCTATAAAAAAAATATGTATTATAATGATGGGTATTTTATATATATAATTCCAACAGATATAAGTTATATGGGTGGTCTTCATATGTTAGTTTTAGTATTTCTTATACTCTGTTTATATAAAATCGATTGTACTTTATATCTCGCACTTATGTATGGAGAGCACGGCCTCCTTCTCTTGCAGATCCATATGTGTATCTGATGTTACTATTTCATATTTACTTTATTATATTGTACTATATTATATAATTGATATATTGACTTTAACTTACAAGCTAGATTATACAATCTACATAAACCTTAGCGTATGACGTCTACTGATTTTTTTTTATGTGAGTGTATAATATATTCGATGTTAATAGTATTTTACAATATATGTTTTATGCTATATGATAGGATTTGTTATAAAGTATATAAATGAATATTTATTTCAAAATACAAAATGTATATACGTTTTATATATGTGTTTAGTTCAAACTATGATTTTTGAAAACATACGCATATATAATTTTAATGAGTTTCAAGAATTATATAGGTTAAGAAAATAATATATTAGAATAATATATATTTTGTTTCGGTCTGTGTCGAGCAGTTTCTGATCTGTTTTCATCGATCTTTATTTATCAGCTATGTTCGATCAATTCATGCCAACCTTGTTCGTTTTGAGTATCGTGCCTGGGTTCGTAGCCCATTTCCTTGTCAAAACTCCTCAAGCCTCAAAAGGTGAGCAATCACTCACGATTAATGTTCTTTTATTTATTAAATTTGATTTCAATTGGAACGACAATTGAAATATGCTGCTGTTAGTTATTTACATTGTTAAATATATGTTATTACCTGTATCAATTCGCTTGTGACATCTGACACCATTATCTGTTATGTATGAAAAATAATCTAGTTTGGTTGATAATTTGATTGATTATGTGATGTTGACATTGAATGTTAAACTGTTAATGTTGTAAGTGATAAATAACTTGAAATTGTCGTTGGATAGTTAGGTTTGATATATGGGTTAAGTTTGATTTTGTGACATTTGCATAATATGACCCCTTAAATGTTTAAATGAATCGACACGTAGAAATATGGTAAATCGCACTTTGAACTATTTAAATGTATGTTGTGTAAATCGATGTAGTTGAAATTGAATAATGAATGACAAGTAAAGAACTGTATAAATAATATTGTAATAATCTTTAATCTACATGAAATGGTAGTGTAGATTCTAGAAATAATTATATTAATTTGCACAAATAACAATGTGAATTAATACGAATATTTTGGGATTATTTGAATTGATTATTGGATTGTTATTGATTGTTGTTATTGCATGTTTATTTACTTTGACACCATCCCAGTTATCACACTGCAAGTTCCCTTTGTTATGTTTGATTTTGAATTGAATTGGAATCGGGTTGAAATGCTATGTACCCAAATGAATTTGACCTAGGATAGAGAATTAAATAAAAATCCGATTGGTAAATAAATTGATGTAAAGATAAAATAATGATTTTATTCGAGCAAAGAATAAGTTTTGAAACGAAGTTGGAATTTGAATTTTTGAAAGGAAAATGTAAATATTGAAACCTGAAACAAATTTTAACGTAGTAATAGATAAAAGAACGTTATTTGAAATTTAATTATTTAATAATTAAATTTGGAATTATTAGTAAATAATTTGGAATTAGTAATAATTGAGTTTTGAAATTATTAAGTTTGAAATCATTTAATAATTAAATTTGAAATTATAATTAAGTTTGGAATTATAATTAAGTTGAAATTATTGAGTTGAATTTATAATTAAGTTGAAAGGATTTGATAATTAAGTTTGAATTCATAATTAAGTGGAAATGGTTTAATAATTATGTTTAAATTTATAACCAAGTTTGTAATTATTTAATTTTGAAATAATTAATAATTAAAGATTGAAATTATTTAATAATTGAATGAGATTTAATTATTTGATAATTGAATAAGATTTGAATTCTTTGATAAGAGAAATTGACTTTTGAATAAGTGGATTTGAACTTCGTTAATAAATAAAATTGGGTATCTTTATTTATTAAGTTTTGGGAAAATAGTTAAGTAAGTTAATAAGTGAAATCGAAACTTCTCGATTATATGAAATTTAGTTCTTTATTAATTGAGTTTGAAATTTGTAGCGAAGTCAATAAATAAACGAAAATTTGAATTTCTTTAACAAGAAATAAAATGTGATTTATTGAAATGAATGGGATTTATTGAAATTAACGTAAAACTTGTAATTTAAAGAATTGGTTTGATGGATTTAATTTATTTCAATTTGATGTTTTGATATAATGAAGTTGAACGTAAGTAATTGATTTAAATGAATAGGAATTTAAATTGAAGTTGTTTTGAAGGATAAATTTACTTAGCGAATATTGAATGAAATCGATAAAAGAATTTAAATTGATTTGAATGAAAATTAAACCATTTTAAATCATTTCGGAATGAAACTTATATTCGAACTTGAATCAATATTTGAATTGTTTAAATAAAAGTTGAAATTGAATTGTAAGATTTTGAAATGGTTATTTGGAAGTTTGTAACGTAAATTTTGGAAATTGATAGTGAAAGACAATTGAAATGTTGATTTATAAATTCTAATTGAAATTGAAATTGATTTGGTTTTGAAATTTATTAAACGACCAATCGGTGTAATAATTACGAAAGTTATTAAAGAAACCGGAAGTGGCTATGGATATACTCTCTATCAAAGCCGAAAACCACTTTAATAACTATACGTGGAGTGATGATCCAGAATGAAGTGGTTGGAATGATGTACGTGATGACTGAAGAATGAGAACGATAATGGATAGCCTTGACACTTGTGTCAAATTGGAAATGACTAAAATCAGGAGCCGTGCCGGGCCAAATGGGGTTAGCCACCTTGAGCGGACACACTTATTCGTAACTACTACTCATTACTTGTGATTGAATGGTGTACCCTTGGAATTTCAGGAGTGTTGTTTCGCGGTGTTGCGATCGCTGCGGCGATGCGTTCTCACCAGTCCGGATCAGGCAAACGGTAGTTTCACTACTTGGGTATTGCCTCATGCGCCTTGTCATACTTGTATCCCTATATATGCGACCACTACGAATTTGTTTTGTGTTATACCTATGGGGTACTCCCTGATATCCCACTAGTTTACGGTGGAGTTTACAGTGCTGTATAGACTATGACATTTATAAAATGTGTTAAGCGGGGATAATGGTAACGCCTTAACACTATTTTGATACTTTATATTACCGATAGACATTATTTATTTAGCGTACACTACTACCTAGTAGATAGTTTAACGGATCCTTATAGGATGGTGATTCCAACATCGTATGAGTTACTTGTATTTAATTGCTATTTCACTTGAATTGGATTTATTGATATAAGAATGTTAATCCTGACTCGAGTGTTTGTGTTTTGCTTTACGCTCGGGTCAGACTGAGAGTACCAGCTTTCGAGACTCACCTTTGGAGCTGGAGCTTTACTTGAAGATCCAGCCATCTATTCTGCTTTTAGTATTCGATGATTCTAGTGATATATTCTGATTTGTACTTGATGTATCGTAAGTCTCTTTTGTTGTAAACTCTGATGTATCTTATATATTTATATAGTAGCTTCATGAACTACTATCTCTTTACTTCCACTGCATATTATTACTCTGTGTCTGTGATTCTGTGATTATTTATTTACTGTATATCTGAGTTTTGCCAAATTTAAATTAGCAATTCGGTATTTTGAATTATTCAAGTCCGACATGTGCGGATGCGAATAGTCCAAAATAGCGGGTCATTATAGTTGGTATCGGAGCTTTTGGTAGCTCTAGGCAAAAACTCAGCATATAGGGTAAATGTATTTACAGAATCACTCCCACTCGGGTTTCAATCTCTTCTTTTTGACTCAATTCCTTTAGATTTTGGAACGTCCCTTCGGTTTCGAAATTCATTCGTGTCCCTCACTATTCGTCTTCTTTCATTTCTAGAGTATACCATAACTCCACTTCGAATGGCCCTTATAATGAATCGGCGGTCTCGCTTATCTTCGAATTATTTGTAAATGGGTGAAACTCCTTTACAATAGACATCGATTAACCGGAGATTTCTGTATCCTCGATTTATGATACTATCTATTCCCCGCTATACCTGAATTCTATCTCTTGAGATCAAATGTTGATTTACCTCGGAATTCAGCGTTGATCTTATTCTTAAAGTTACGGTCGATCCGGTTAAGGTTGCCCGTGAATTAAATAAGCTCATCCACCTCCCGATTTTGATAATTGAATTATCTTATCTTCTGTTTCGAACTCATTATCGAATCAAAATTCTCTTCGATTGGATTTCCATCAATTTGAATCTCTATACTTATTTTGAAATCCATCCTTGTATCGTCGAGCGAGGAAGTGTATTTGAAAATTAATATTTAAAATGTTTTATGTATCTTGTGTTGTTTGGGTTGTTGATGCTGATTTGGGTTTTCGATCGATTCGTCTTATCAACGCTATCGATAGGATTTCCAAAACACTTTAACAGAGCAAACGGACACAATATCGTTTTCAAATTTGGTAAACAAAACAAATTTTTGTATAATTATGTTATATATTTGAGTATAATTTTTTTTGGAATTGAATTGTTAACTGAATTGGTTGTTAAATGCTAATATTTAATTTTCATTTGTGTTTTGTAAATTACTGATTTTACCAACACATAAATAGAGGCAGGTTATATAAAAAAATTGGTTTATAAATCGATTTAGAGTTTAAGTGAATTTAAATTGAAATTTGAGAATTTAATTCCCGATAATTTCGAACTACGGTGTTAAAAGTTTAAAACGTATATTATTTAAAATATTTTCGAATAAAAATGGTTTGCAAAGAAATTTAAACGATTAAATTTGAGCTCTTCCCTTTTGTCGCTGGGAAATAATTTCGGTGATGACGGCCGCATCATCGACGTTCATTTTCGAGTTTCGAAGTGGAGAGACTATTCTGTAGCTTTGTTACGGTTTGTTTTGAAAAATTTAAATAGATTTGAATTTCTAAATTATGACTTGATTCATACATATTGGTATATGATTATTGATTTGATGTGATATATTAGATGTATGTAAATATTTATCTCAAAATTGTTTGAAGTAAATTGAAAAGGAAATTCTTAAAATTTACGTTAAGAATGATTTTAATGGAAGCCAAAATTTGAATCAATATTGAAACTTAAAAAATTGGATTAGAAAATTTATTTGTATAATACCGAATTACATTATAATACGACTTACCAAAACATCCAAAAGTTGAATATGTAATTGAATAATGTACAATGCGAAATGATGTTAAAAGAAATTTAAATTTGTGTAGTTATAATAACTATAAATATGCTTGATATATGTGATGGGATATATTAAGTGGAATTAATTTGATAATAATTTAAAATAAAGAAGAATTGAATTTGTTGAATAAAATATGATTATTAATTATTAATAGGGTATAATTGGATAATAAAACAATGAATTAATGAGATAAATAAATAAAATTACATTCTGAAGGAATCTTTTGTTATCAAATATTAATAAATTGAAATGAAATCAAATTAATAAATTATCTTGGATTTAAAACAAATTGTGAATATAAATTTATTTAAATTGAAATTTATATGATTTAAATTAATTGTTTATAATTAATTCAGGCCTATTTTCTTTTGGTTGTTTCTATTCTCCTACTTCCTTCCTTTTTGGGGACGAAAAGTTTTGAGTGGGGGAGAATGTAACGACCCGTAAATTTTAACGGTTTTAGTAACGTATTTAATTGAAATTTTGTGAAATTTTAAACGATGAAATTTTGAAATATAAATTTGATATTTGGAATACGCCTAGTTAGACATAGCAACTTGTAAATTTTCGTCCAAAAATATGAAAGTTTATTTCGTGCGTAAATTTACTTCAATTTAATCAGTTAAAAAGCGATGAAATAAAACATTTTCAAAAGAAAAATATTTTTACATAGAAAAATTCTAAACCATCTTCTGACAAGATATCAGTTTGTCGTTTTTCCAAATTCGGATATCTTTGGCTCCGTCAATCTTATTTTTCTATATTTTTCATGCATTTTCCGCAGTATAAAATTTCGAATTTTTATAATTCAACCGTACCACCGATATCTGAATACCTTTTTGATCGTCTCATCGTGCTGATCTCTACGGTATACTCTATTGTCAAATTAGGAGTCTGGTGTACGTTGCACTTTACGATACGCTTTGCGTATCGGTGCACATTTCGTGTCTTTTGGCTTCGTGTGCCTATTCAAATTTTCATAGGGTAAAGCAACGGTCCTAGGTTTTATTTCTTCTGATATTTTAGGTCCGGTGGATTGATTCCACCATTGCATTTATATTTTTCTAAAATTTGCGGACAGCCTATAGCCTTTTCATTTTCTTCTTTCTCATGCTTTAATATACCTCTCTCTCTATTTTCCTTTCTTCCCCTGTAAATCACATTCCACTTCTCCCTGTAGCTTACACAAACCCATCTCCCTGTAGCCTACACAAGTCCATGCAAGCACTCTTTTCCAAGCATAATACATGCCGATCTCCTCAAGCCACACCAAGCACCACCCGCCTTCATTCCCTCTTCCTCTGCCTCCTTCCCCTTCACCGCGCATAACGCGACCACGTTCAGACCTCGGCCTACCCTTTCCATTGCCTCAACCTCGCAGTGTGCACAGCCGTCCATGCCTCTCTAGCCCTGCCAAATGCCTCACCTTCGACTACCACTACCTCGTCCTTTGCTCGGCCCTCTCTTGTCCAGCTCCTTTGTCAAGCTCAGCCACTCCATCCTCCTAGTGTCGGTTGATTTCATAGTTAGGCTATGTAAGTTGTGTGCATATTCTGTAGTTTATTTATATAAGTTTATTTATCTATATAGGTTTATTTACATACATGAGTCTATATAATTGTTTATTTTCTGTAGAAGTTTAGTATGAGTTGTTAGCTAACACTATGTTGTATATCATTGATAAGTGTTAAAGCGCTGTCTGGTATATACGAGTAAATAGTTTGCAGTTTATATTGGTAGTAATCATACTAGTTTATATATATTATATTATATGTTAGTACATATATTTTCAAAAAAAAAAATTATAGTTGTATTAAGTTTTAATCGATGCCATTCAACAAAATATTTCTTCGCAGGTTTGCTGTATATTTCACAATCAATATTTTACTTTACTTATTATCTTAATTTGGAACTGTTCTTTATTTTAAAAATTTTGGTTAGTTGTTTTTTTAGTATAGTTGTATAGAATATGGTTTATACATTTTAATATGATATATTTGTGTGGTATAAATTGTAAAATCTGTCAGTTTGCATCAAATCTATATATACGTACCGTTATATACCTATGTACATTCTATACATATATAAAAAAAGTAGTTTGCTATAAAAAAAATGTATTATAATGATGAGTATTTTATATATATAATTCCAGCAGATATAAGTTATATGGGTGGTCTTCATATGTTAGTTTTAGTATTTCTTATACTCTGTTTATATAAAATCGATTGTACTTTATATTTCCCACTTATGTATGGAGAGCACGGCCTCCTTCTCTTGCAGATCCATATGTGTATCTGATGTTACAATTTCATATTTACTTTATTATATTGTACTATATTATATAATTGATATATTGACTTTAACTTACAAGCTAGATTATACAATCTACATAGACCTTAGCGTATGACGTCTACTGATTTTTTTTTATGTGGGTGTATAATATATTTGATGCTATATAGTATTTTACAATATATGTTTTATGCTATATGATAGGATTTGTTATAAAGTATATAAATGAATATTTATTTCAAAATACAAAATTTATATACGTTTTATATATGTGTTTAGTTAAAACTATGATTTTTGAAAACATACGCATATATAATTTAAATGAGTTTCAAGAATTATATAGGTTAAGAAAATAATATATTAGAATAATATATTAGAATAATATATATTTTGTTTCGGTCTGTGTCGAGCAGTTTCTGATCTATTTTCATCGATCTTTATTTATCAGCTCTGTTCGATCAATTCATGCCAACCTTGCTCGTTTTGAGTATCGTGCCTGGATTCGTAGCCCATTCCCTTGTCAAAACTCCTCAAGCCTCAAAAGGTGAGCAATCACTCACGATTAATGTTCTTTTATTTATTAAATTTGATTTCAATTGGAACAACAATTGAAATATGCTGCTGTTAGTTATTTACACTGTTAAATATATGTTATTACCTGTATCAGTTCGCTTGTGACATCTGACACCATTATCTGTTATGTATGCAAATTAATCTAGTTTGGTTGATAATTTGATTGATTATGTGATATTGACATTGAACGTTAAACTGTTAATGTTGTAAGTGATAAATAACTTGAAATTGTCGTTGGATAGTTAGGTTTGATATATGGGTTAAGTTTGATTTGGTGTCATTTGCATTATATGACCCCTTAAATGTTTAAATGAATCGACACGTAGAAATATGGTAAATCGCACTTTGAACTATTTAAATGTCTTTTTTGTAAATCGATGTAGTTGAAATTGAATAATGAATGACAAGTAAAGAACCGTATAAATAATATTGTAATAATCTTTAATCTACATGAAATGATAGTGTAGATTCTAGAAATAATTATATTAATTTGCACAAATAACAATGTGAATTAATACGATTATTTCGGGATTATTTGGATTGATTATTGGATTGTTATTGATTGTTGTTATTGCATGTTTATTTACTTTGACACCATCCCAGTTATCACACTGCAAGTTCCCTTTGTTATGTTTGATTTTGAATAGAATTGGAATCGGTTGAAATGATATATACCCAAATGAATTTGACCTAGGATAGAGAATTAAATAAAAATCCGATTGGTAAATAAGTTGATTTAAAGATAAAATAATGATTTTATTCGAGCAAAGAATAAGTTTTGAAACGAAGTTGGAATTTGAATTTTTGAAAGGAAAATGTAAATATTGAAACCTGAAACAAATTTTAACGTAGTAATTGATAAAAGAACGTTATTTGAAATTTAATTATTTAATAATTAAATTTGGAATTATTAGTAAATAATTTGGAATTAGTAATAATTGAGTTTTGAAATTATTAAGTTTGAAATCATTTTATAATTAAATTTTAAATTATTATTAAGTTTGGAATTATAATTAAGTTGAAACTATTAAGTTGAAATTATTAAGTTGAATTTATAATTAAGTTGAAAGGATTTGATAATTAAGTTTGAATTCATAATTAAGTGGAAATGATTTAATAATTATGTTTAAATTTATAACTAAGTTTGTAATTATTAAATTTTGAAATTATTAATAATTAAAGATTGAAAATATTTAATAATTGAATGAGATTTAATTATTTGATAATTGAATAAGATTTGAATTCTTTGATAAGAGAAATTGAACTTTTAAATAAGTGGATTTGAACTTCGTTAATAAATAAAATTGGGTATCTTTATCTATTAAGTTTTGGGAAAATAGTTAAGTAAGTTAATAAGTGAAATTGAAACTTCTCGATTATGTGAAATTTAGTTCTTTATTAATTGAGTTTAAAATTTGTAACGAAGTCAATAAATAAATGAAAATTTGAGTTTCTTTAACAAGAAATAAAATGTGATTTATTGAAATTAACGTAAGTCTTGTAATTTAAAGAATTGGTTTGATGGATTTAATTTATTTCAATTTGATGTTTTGATAGAATGAAGTTGAACGTAAGTAATTGATTTAAATGAATTGGAATTTAAATAGAAGTTGTTTTGAAGGATAAATTTACTTAGCGAATATTGAATGAAATCGATAAATGAATTTAAATTGATTTGAATGAAAATTAAACCATTTTAAATGATTTCGGAATGAAACTTATATTTGAACTCGAATCAATATTTGAATTGTTTAAATAAAAGTTGAAATTGAATTGTAAGATTTTGAAATGGTTTTTTGGAAGTTTGTATCGTAAATTTTGGAAATTGATAGTGAAAGACAATTGAAATGTTGATTTATAAATTCTAATTGAAATTGATTTGGTTTTGAAATTTATTAAACGACCAATCGGTGTAATAATTACGAAAGTTATTAAAGAAACCGGAATCGGTTATGGATATAGTCTCTATCTAAGCTGAAAACCACTTTAATAACTATACGTGGATTGATGATCCAGAATGAAGTGGTTGGAATGATGTACGTGATGACTGAAGAAAGAGAACGATAATGGATAGCCTTGACACTTGTGTCAAATTGGAAATGACTAAAATCAAGAGCCGTGCCGGGCCAAATGGTGTTAGCCACCTCGAGCGGACACACTTCTTCGTAACTTCTACTCATTACTTGTGATTGATTGGTGCACCCTCGGAATTTCAGGAGTGTTGTTTCGCGGTTTTGCAATTGCTGCGGCGATACGTTCTCACCAGTTCGGATCAGGCAAACGGTAGTTTCACTACCTTGGGTATTGCCTCATGTGCCTTGTCATACTTTTATCCCTATATACGCGACCACTACGAATTTGTTTTGTGTTATACCTATGGAGTACTACCTGATATCCCACTAGTTTACGGTGGAGTTTATAGTGCTGTATAGACTATGACATTTATAAAATGTGTTAAGGGGGGATAATGGTAATGCCTTAACACTATTTTGATACTTTATATTACCGATAGACATTATTTATTTAGCGTACACTACTACCTACTAGATAGTTTAACGAATCCTTAGAGGATTGTGATTCCAACATCGTATGAGTTACTTGTATTTCAATTGCTATTTCACTTGAGTTGGATTTATTGATATAAGAATGTTAATCCTGACTCGAGTGTTTGTGTTTTGCTTTATGCTCGGGTCAGACTGAGAGTACCAGCGTTCGAGACTCACCTTTGGAGCTGAAGCTTTACTTGAAGATCCAGCCATCTATTCTGCTTTCAGTATTCGATGATTCCAGTGATATATTCTGATTTGTACTTGATGTAGCGTAATTCTCTTTTGTTGTAAGCTCTGATGTATCTTATATATTTATATAGTAGCTTCATGAACTACTATCTCTTTACTTCCGCTGCATATTATTACTCTGTGTCTGTGATTCTGTGATTATTTATTTACTGTATATTTGAGTTTTGCCAAATTTAAATTAACAATTCGGTATTTTGAATTATTCAAGTCCGACATGTGCGAATGCGAATAGTCCAAAATAGCGGGTCATTACAGGTCGATGATGTGCTGATGGTAGCATGGTTGGTCGGAGACGATCAGGTCGATCGTACACGTGCACACGTACATGATAATGTCTTGGTTTGTCTGAGCTCGAGGAAGAAAGGTGAGGGCTAGAAGTCGTACTCAAGGTAGAGGAGGTTTTGACTCGGGTTAGTATATGCGTAAGGTTCCAGTTTTTGGAATTTAAATTAAAACAAAGTTAAAAAGAAAAAGGAAAATAAGAAGAAGGGAGTGACCCGAGATTTGGTTCGGGAAATTTGATGGTTGGCTCAAGGAAAAATTGTTGTGGGCTCAGGTCTGGAGATTGGGTATAAAATTAGTTTTTAAACTTTTTAGCAAAATCAAGTTTTACTTCAAATAATTTTCTTAAACCCACTTCTTTCCTAAACAATAAATGTTGTTTGCGTTTGAGATTAATTAAAAGAATTTAAAATAAAATTATTTTAAAATTAAGTAAGTTTAAATGTGTTTTAATATATATATAACCTTTGTTTTTGAAAGTTTGTTATAAATAAACTTAATAATATAATTAAGTGGTTAATTAAGAAGATTAAATGTTTTTAAAGGTTAATTAACTTAAAGGTGTAAGTTAATTGGTTAACAATAATTTATTCCAAAGGTTATTAAATAAGATTTAATGATAATTAAAATAATGGTTTATCTTTTAATTAGTGGAGATCTTAAGTAATTAAAGATTAATAAATTAACAGAAGTAATTAAAGGATGATTACTTAAAGAGTAATTACTTAATGTAATTAATTAAAGAGGAATTGAATAATGCAAGTAATAAAAAGATAATTTGTGATTGAAGGTTAGTTAATAATTAAGGGTTAATTATTTAATAATAAAGGTTAATTAATCAATTAAGGATAATTACTTAAATGGTACTTAATTAAGGGTTAATTAATTAATGTAATTAATTGAGGATAATTAATTAAAGAACAATTAAATAATTAAAGGTTAATTATTTAATGATTAAAGGTTGATTGATTTATTAATTAAGGTTGATAATTTATAATTAAAGGTTAATTAATTTATCATTAAAGGTCAATTAATAAATAATTAAAGGATACTTAATTAAAATGGTTTGTAATTGATTAATGTTAATTAACCACAATTAGTAATTTATTCATAAGTAATTAATCTGATTTATATTAATCAGATGATTAATTGATCTTACTTATAGATGATTGAATTCTATTGAATGCTTTAAATTGTTTTATATCCCTGATGTGAGATGTGATTTGATATGAATTGTTTTGATTTGAGCTGTGATGAATGTAATTTATTTATTTATGATGAATTTATATTATTTATCTGTGAATCTGTGAATGAAGATAAGCGTTATAGGATTATACCGCTTATCGATATTGTTGTGCTTGGATTTGTGATGATTGATGATATCGTATTATTGTGTGTAAAACCCCTGGACTACACCACACACACAAAAATGGATTGCATGGGAAATTGGTTTAGTCATGGGTATTTGAGTTTAATATTATTTTATTCCAAATGGTTTTAAAAGTTGGATTTTGAATTCGAAATAATTTGAAAATGATTTGGGTTAAACTTTTGAAAAGAAATTTTTTGGAATTAAAATTATTTTGAATATAATATGGTTTTGAAATTAAAACTATCTTGGGAAATTATGGTTTGAAAGGGTTAAACAAGTTATATAATACATATGGATTTTTAAACCATCTTTAAAGTATTTTAAATGTATTATTTGGGAATTTAAATTTAACCCAAGTTTATACTTTAAGGGCTATAACTTGAGCATATTGAATCCGAATTACCCGAAACTAAAGCATTTGTTTTCAAATGATAATACCATTTATATAATGAAAGAACTTCCAGTTTTTGATGAAAGAATTTTGAGTTGTAAGTCAAGTTTGAAGTGGAAATTGTTTTGAAAGCTTAGAAAGAATCTTTGTGAAAGATTGGTGAACTTTGTTTTAAATTGAAGAGGATCTTAAAATGGTGAGTCTTTTGTTTTAAAAGATTAAAGTGGAAATTTGTTTAAACCATTTGAAGAAAAGGTTTTGGGCTAAAAATGTGATTTAACTAAGATCCCAATATGTCCATATGTTTTTAAATTTGCGCTCATTATTTGGATTAGCCGGGAGATGACTTATGTCATAAAACCCATTCCGAATAATGATACGACGTAATGTATAGCATTTGAAGACGGTGGTGAAGACCGGGTATTTTCAAGAACGAAAGGATTACCTGTCGAATGTCTCTGCACTGAGTAGCTATGGTATAGAGATCTCTATATTGATGGGAAGTCCGATCTGGATTGTGAATAACCGGATTCGCAACGGCTTCATTGAAGTTCCTTCGGTTCCATTCGAACCTAGAATGGACTTGTATGGATGTATGTCTGACGTCACACTTTGAGATGTAAAGCTGGTTTCTATCAAATACTTTTCTGTTTGGTGGCGGAGAATTTATTCTCTTAGCTTAACACCCTTCTCCGAGACATATGATCTCAGAGGTTATGTAGTTGATGGTTACTAGTGATACATTCCCAATTTGGTAATGTGGCATGCTGAGTGTTGCTGATCATTTGTTGATCAAAGCATGGCTTTGGTAAAAAGCGTAGCTTTGTGGACGAGACCTTGTCGAACATCACAACCCGAAAATGGTCGGAACAGGAAGAATGTTTCAAGTTTATGAGGGTCGCATCCTTTAGGGTATGTCCATTTCCTTCTGAAAAAGGGTGGTATCACGGTATGGAGCCCAGATATTTAACCTATATGGTTGTTGGAAATTTGTTGGAGTTGAGGATCCTTGGATAAAGGTCGGTGACGACCGGAGGATGGCATACTCGTGAAAATTAGTTACCTAGTTACAGAGGTAACCCGGCCTTGTGTTGGCACAGAGCTGGTTAAGATCTCGCAGCGTCCCTTTAGAGGCGTACCCTGTGGTGTAGGAAGTTCCTTAGCATGACCATTTGTTGGAAATCCAAACAAAATAATATGAACTCTGTACGGTTTTAGTTGTATAACCTGCCATGGATTGTGGCGGTAACCTGCTATTGAACATGATAGCTATAGTAGGTATACCATAATGGTGGTATGCTGGCCAAGATTAATATTATACTTTCGAAAGGTTTTATGCACTATGCACTAATAATAATATCAAAAGGTTTTTGTGTATCAAGCATGTTTGACTATCATAAGGAGAAATCTCCTCCAATTGTGCGTTTGCATTGTGTGTGTTGTGGGAGGCCTTATGGTAGTTTCATTTTCCAAAAACATTGCGAATTTCATTTTATTTCTTGTTGTTTGTTTTTGTTCAAAATAAAATTGTTTTTATTTGCTCACACCAGTCTCATGACTGACCTGAAGTTTATTGTTCCCTTTCAAAACTCTGGGTGCCCAAAATTTTCCACACTGGCAGCCTAGAGTCAGATTTTCAGATATTCAGATAGTAGGTGTAGCTTTTGGCAATCATTGAAGTCTTTGGACTTTTAGCAATCGCATTGCAGATTGGACTTGCTTAAGTTAAACATGATAGGAATTTGAGCTTTTGGATTGGGTTTTTTCTTTGGAGCTTTGGAGATGGGATGCAATCTATAGAGCTGTTTTGGTAGTCCAAGCAAGTTAAAGTTATGTTTCCACTGTTGTGTTCCGCTATATATATATATATATATATATATATATATATATATATATATATATATAAATATTTGCTCTGATGTTGGACAAATTGTTGTAGAGATGTTGTATTCATGGAGTTGGATACATTTTTTTTCTTCCGTTGTGTTGTTGTACTCAATGTGTTATAAGCTTCGGCGAACCAGATTCAACGTTTGAATCTACGCCATTCGAATACGGGTGAAGTATCCAGGTGTCGATTTTCGAAGGTCGAGTCAGGGTCGTTAGAATTGGTATCAGAGTTGAAGGTTGGGTAAGAACTTTAGCTCAGGAGTACAACACATTAGGTGGCTCATTAGAGATGGGGATATAAATGCCCTAGAATGAGTATCCCTAAGATATCCGTCCATATGCCTCAATAAATTCTCTTACTATTCGCTGATAGTGAGTATGAGTGCAATAAGAGGACGAGGTACGGGATAGGGGAGTACCACAACAAATGGTCGACACCCTGTAATAACAAAGAACAACTTTACTTTATGAATCTCTTTTGATCATCATTCAATTTCAATTCTTTTGATGGCTTCCTGGCAGCTACAAGAAGAAGCTTTGGTGTGATGGTAGCCCTGTGCATTGTTGTAGATAAGTTCCTATTTCGTATTCTCTTCATCAGTTTCCTACTAGCTTTTCGTTTTTGAGTTTAATAAATTTGAAATTTTATTTGGAATAAATTGATTAATAAAATATGAAGCCAGATTGGATTGTATCCATTTGTATATTCTTTCGGGGTCCCGATTCATTCTACGAACGGTTAGTTCTCCCTTCAGACTAACCAATCCCCCTGCATATTTCGTAGGCCTGATGACTCGAGTATCTTGTGAAATATTGTATAAGATCATTCTCATATGTATTGATAATATTCTGATTTGGTAAGCCAAATTTAGAATAAGTATTACAATTTGATCTGATGACCATTTCCCTATCTTTGTTGCCTCCCTGTCTAGCAAATTTCGGGGATGAAGTTTTCTTAAGGGGAGAAATTGTAACGATCCCTTTTTTTCAAATTAAATTTAGTAATTAATATAAATTTTTGGATTTATTTGCGAATTAATTTGAATTTTTCCAAAGATAAATAAAACGTGTGTTTATATATAAATAGATTGAAATAGAATTTGGATTTGAAATTTAAAAATAAATATTTGGAAATAAATTTGAATTTAAAAACTCTATATTTTAAAACTAATAAAATTTGTTTTCTAATTATAATATATATGCATTGTGATTTGAAAGTTATAGTTTGAATTTAATATAAATAATTTTCAAAAGTTATTTGAAATTAAATTCTATATTTTAAAACTTGTATATATGTGTGTGTGTGTGTGTGTGTGTTTATTTATGTGTAACTAAATTTTAAAAATCATTTTTCTCTAAAAGTTATATAAGTATAAATAAAAGAAAAATGAATTGATGAAAATATAAAACGTATATATAAAAATAAAACATATGATAATATATAAAAAGAAATATATTAAAGATAAAAAAGAAAATAGAATAAAATTATGTATATAAAAATATTTGATAACATGAAATAGACATGTGCAGGCATTTTTTATATGAGAATTAACAAATGTAACTCTTTAAATATGAAGTTTAACAAGTATTAGGTGATTCACCATGCAAAAAACAAGTGTCTTTATTTTTCAAAATAATAGATAAAATGAAAAACAGTTTATAAATATCACTATACTCCTACACCTTATTTCTTCTTCAAATTTATTTCAAAAGCCAAAACCTGTTAACCAAAATACACAGAAAAGAAAAAAGTCAAAAGGAAAACCAGAACATAAAATCAAAAGAAAACAACAACCTCCTTTCAAAATTAAAAAGCCTGAAACAAAGCAGATCAGAAAGCAAAACAAAGATCTGATCATCTCAGACCAAATAAGAAAGTAAAGGTTCAAAATGAAAACCTGTTCAAAACAAATACAAGATAGTAGTTTCAAAACATCATGTACAAATTCATCTCAGCAAATTCAAAGCCTTTGTTTCAAATTACCAGTTTATAGACTTAAAAAGCAAACCTTTCTCTGTTTCCCAGGAAAAATAAGTGAGTAAACTCTTAACCCTATATATATATATATATATATATATATATATATATATATATATATATATATGTGTGTGTGTGTGTGTGTGTGTGTGTGTGTGTATCTTGATCTGCCTATGATAAAAGCTTGATTGTGTGATAGTGAAATGTTTGTATAGATGTAAATATTTCTGCATGTATATATATGTATATATGTAGAAAATTTGTATGTATGTCTGGATATATATATACAGGTCCATGTTCTTAGTTACAGGTTTCTAAATTTAAGTCTAAAATTAAAATTCTCTTTGTATAATCAATATTAGGCTAAGAACTTTAAAGAGAAAATGATGATAACAATATAATTTCATTTTTAAAAATAATTCTAAGCATAAATACTCAGTAGATATTTCAAAAACAAGATATTACAGTAGAAACTTTTCAAAACAGAAAAGTCAAAGATTTTAATTTCAATTTTTGATCATAGGAAGGGCTTCGTGTTTCAAAATCATGATTTTTGATAATCATTTCAGAATTTTTAAGTTCATATTTGCTGAGAAATTTTGGGTTGATCGGTTTTTGTATTATCGTCAAATTTTGATGATCGGAAAAGGGTGGCATGCCGTGCTCATCACTGGAGTAAGGTGGAGGTCAGAGGAGCATCAAAAAAATGCTCGGGGTTCTTATCAATCGACAGAGTGGTGGTGCGACATCGATTTTGGGTTTAAGGTCTGGTTTGGGTGGCTGTTGGATTCGCGGCTGGATCCTCATCGACGTTGCACCAGGTTCGATCGAAATCGGTGGAAATGATACGTGGGTCGGAGGCGAAGATTCTGGTGGATCGGCATGGACTCTGGTGAACTAGATCGATGGCGCGTGATGTTTTAAGGTGACTACGTTGGGTTCTAGTGTTCGATCGTGTAGCTCGATCATGATTCCCTGGCAATTCTGTTGATATGAGGGGTTGAGATGATCGGCAAGGAGGTCGATGATGTGCTGAAGGTAGCATGGTTGGTCGGAGACAATCAGGTCGATCGTACACGTGCACACGTACACGATAATGTCTGGGTTTGTTCGAGCTCGAGGAAGAAAGGTAAGTTCTCGAAGTTATACTCGGGGTAGAGGAGGTTTTGGCTTGGGTTAGTATACGAGTAAGGTTCCAGTTTTTGGAATTTAAATTAAAACAAAGTTAAAAAGAAAAAGGAAAAGAAGAAGGAGGGAGTGACCGAAGATTTGGTTCGGGAAATTTGATGGTTGGCTCGGGGAAACATTGTTGTGGGCTCGGGTCTGGAGATTGGGTTTAAAATCAGTTTTTAAACTTTTTAACAAAATCAGGTTTTACTTCAAATAATTTTTTTAAACCCACTTCTTTTCTAAGTAATAAATGTTATTTGTGTTTGAGATTAACTAAAAGATTTTAAAATAAAATTATTTTAAAATTAACTAAGTTTAAATGTGTTTTAATATATATAACCTTTGTTTTTGAAAGTTTATTTTAACTAAACTTAATATTGCAATTAAGTGGTTAATTTAGAAGATTAAATGTTTTTAAAGGTTAATTAACTAAAAGGTGTAAGTTAATTGATTAATGATAATTTATTCCAAAGGTTATTAAATAAGATTTAAATGATAATTAAAATAATGGTTTATCTTTTAATTAATGGAAATCTTAAGTAATTAAAGATTATTTAATTAATAAAAGAAATTAAAGGATGATTACTTAAAGAATAATTACTTAACGTAATTGATTAAAAGAGGAATTGATTAATGTAAGTAATAAAAATATAATTTGTGATTAAAGGTTAATTAATAATTAAGGGTTAATTATTTAATAACTAAAGGTTAATTAATTAATTAAGGATAATTACTTAAATGGTACTTAATTAAGGGTTAATTAGTTAATGTAATTAATCGAGGATAATTAATTAAAGCAATTAAATAATTAAAGGTTAATTATTTAATAATTAAAGGTTGATTGATTTATTAATTAAGGTTGATAATTTATAATTAAAGGTTAATTAATTTATCATTAAAGGTTAATTAATAAATAATTAAGGATAATTAATTAAAATGGTTTGTAATTATTAATGTTAATTAACCAGGATTAGTAATTTATTAATAAGTAATTAATCTGATTTAAATTAATCAGATGATTAATTGATCTTACTTATGGATGATTGAATTCTATTGAATGCTTTAAATTGTTTGGTATCCCTGATGTGTGATGTGCTGTGATATGAATTGTTTTGATTTGAGCTATGATGAATGTAATTTATTTATCTGTGATGAATTTATATTATTTATCCGTGAATCTGTGATTGAAAATAAGCGTTATAGGATTATACCGCTTATCGATATTGTTGTGCTTGGATTTGTGATGATTGATGATATTGTATTATTGTGTGTAAAACCCTTGGACTACAACACACACACAAATATGGATTGCACGGGAAATTGATTAAGTCATGGGCATTTGAGTTTGATGTTATTTTGTTCCAAATGGTTTAACAGTTGGATTTTGAATCCAAAATAATTTGGAAATGATTTGGGTTAAACTTTTGAAAAGAAAGTTTTTGCAATTAAAATTATTTTGAATATAATATGGTTTTGAAATTAAAATTATCTTTGGGAAATTATGGTTTGAAAGGGTTATACAAGTTATATAATATATATGGATTTTTAAACCATCTTTAAAGTATTTTAAATGTATTATTTGGGAATTTAAATTTAACCCAAGTTTACACTTTAAAGGCTATAACTTGAGCGTATTGAATCGAATTTTCTCAAAACGAAAGCATTTGTTTTCAAATGATAATACATTTCATATAATGAAAGAACTTCCAGTTTTTGTTGAAAGAATTTCGAGTTGTAAGTCAATTTGAAGTGGAAATTATTTTGAAAGCTATGAATGAATCTTTGTGAAAGATTGGTGAACTTGTTTTAAATTAAAGAGGATCTTAAAAGGGTGAATCTTTTGTTTTAAAAGATTAAAATGAAATTTGTTTAAACCATTTGAAGAAATTTTTTTGGCTAAAAGTGTGATTTAACTAAGATCCCAATATATCCATTTGTTTTTAAAATTTACGCTCATTATTTGGTTTAGCCGGGAGAGGACTTCATGTCATAAAACTCATTCCGAATAATGATATGACGAAATGGATAGTATTTAAAGACGGTGGCGAAGACCGGGTATTTTCGAGAATGAAAGAATTACCTGTCGAATGTCTCTACACTGAGTAGCTATGGTATAGAGATCTCCATATGTGATGGGGAGTCCGATCGGGATAGTGAATACCCGGATTTGCAAGGGCTTCTTTGAAGTCCCTTCGGTTCCGTTTGAACCCGAAATGGACTTGTATGGATGTATGTTTGACAATACACTTTGAGATGTAAAGCTGGTTTTTGTCAAATACATTTCTGCTTGGTGGTGGAGAATTTATTCTCTTAGCGTAACACCCTTCTCTGAGACATATGATTTCATAGGTTATGTAGTTGATGTTACTAGTGATACATTCCCAATTTGGTAATGTGGCATGTTGAGCGCTGCTGATCATTTGTTGATCAAAGCATGGCTTTTGCGAAAAGCATATCTTTGAGGACGAGACCTCGCCGAACCTCACAACTCAAAAATGATCGAAACAGGAAGAATGCAGCAAGGTTATGAGGGTCGCGCCCTTTAAGGTATGTTCATTTCCTTCTGGAAAAAGTTGGTATCATGGTATTGAGCCCATATATTTAACCTATGTGGTTGTTGGAAATTTATTGGTGTTGAGGATCCTCGGATAAAGGTCGGTAACAACCAGGGGATGACATACTCGTGACAGCTAGTTACCTAGTTACAAAGGTAATCTGACCTTGTGTTGGCAGAGAGCTGGTTGAGTTCTCGGGG
Organism: Allium cepa; assembly: GCA_030765085.1. Lineage (NCBI taxonomy): Eukaryota > Viridiplantae > Streptophyta > Magnoliopsida > Asparagales > Amaryllidaceae > Allium > Allium cepa. The sequence continues at coordinate 289,598,078 of CM060941.1, read as the reverse complement.
CGTCCCTTTAGAGGCGTACTCATGTGGTAAAGGAAGTTCCTTAGCCTGACCATTTGTTGGAAAACCAAACAAAAAAATACGAGCCATGTACGGTTTTAGTTGTATAACCTGCCATGGAATGTGGCAGTAACCTGCTATTGAACATGGTAGCTATAATAGGCATATCATAATGTTGGTATGCTGGCTAAGATTAATATTATACTTTCGAAAGGTTTTATGCACTATGCACTAATAATAATATCAAAAGGTTTTTGCGTATCAAGCATGTTTGACTATTATAAGGAGAAATCTCCACCAATTGTGCATTTGCATTGTGTGTGTGGCGGGAGGCCTTATGGTAGTTTCATTTTCCAAAAAGCATTGCGAATTTAATTTTATTTCTTGTTGTTTGTTTTTTCTCAAAATAAAACTGTTTTTTTTACTCACACCAGTCCCATGAATGACCTGGAGTTTATTGTTTCCTTTCTAAACTCTGGGTGCCCACAATTTTCCACATGGGAGGCCTAGATTCAAATTTTTAGATAGTCGGATAGTAGGTGTAGCTTTTGGCAATCTTCGAAGTATTTGGATTTTGGCAATTACATTGCGGACCGGACTTGCTTAAGTTAAACATGATAGGAATTTGAGCTTTTGGATTGGGTTTTTTCTTTGGAGCTTTGGAGATGGGATGCAATCTACGGAGCTGTTTTTGTAGTCCAAGCAAGTTAAAGTTATGTTTCCACTGTTGTGTTCCACTGTGGTATATGTACATTTGCTCTGATGTTGGACAAATTGTTGTAGAGATGTTGTATTCATGGAGTTGTATCAGTGATATACTTTTTTGCTTCCGCTGCGTTGTTGTACTTAATGTGTTATAAGCTCCAGCGAACCAGCTTCGACGTTTGAATCTACGACATTCGAATACGGGTGAAGTATTCGGGTGTCGATTTTTGAAGGTCGAGTCAGGGTCGATAGACTAAGTACATTTTTCAAAAGAAGATTTCTAAGTATAACTTAAAGGTTTTAAAACCGTTTTAAAAGAATGTTTTCAAAGAAATATATTAATTTAAATTGTTTTAGAATTTTAAAGTAAATATTTATTCAAATTAATTATAGTAGTAATTATTTTAAAGGTTAAATTTGTATTTTGTTTTTAAGAGATGATTATTAAATATTTATACTTCATACAATAGTTTATTTAAAATTAATTTTGGCTTAAGTTTTACATGAAAAGTTATTATAAAATTTCATAAATATTATTTAAAATAAAGTGTTTTAAGTAGTTTTATTTCAAATGTTTTAATTATATATTTTGGATAAAGCGATTTAAAATTATTTAAAATCTAAATTTATAAGACTTGGCATTTTCAGTGGAAAATAAATATTGGTTGAATGATTGTGTGATTTGATAGTTAAATAACCGACTATCAACATTGGCCAATGCATAGATCATTTCGAAGAGGCCGGGATCGAATTTAATTATCCGAAAACCACTTCGATCAGGTTCTAACATTTGCGAACGAAGACAGTGAACACGATGAAGACGGTGATTTGGTTTGTCCAACCCAGGGCAACTTGTATGTGACGCCCCACCTCTATACCCGTGCTAGCCAAGGACACTACGGGGTAATGCCGTCAACTAGCATGGAGAATAAGGCTGTTGAGGAGCGATCATCCATGTAATTGCTTTGTGCGAGCACCGATATGCCAGATAAAATATAACATGCATTTCATCTCAAGAGGAAATCCGACATACCGACACAAACTCAAAGCTACTACACAGTGGCTATATATAATCTTCAGAAACAAATGTAGAAATAAAAATAACACAAATCGGTCACAGATAATTCATATCACAATGGCGGAAATAGATATGAATATATATAACACATAAAAGTGTTCATCAGAGTAGTGGTCCAAAAGATCCACAATGACATAAAAGAATAGCAACATGTGCTAGACAAAAGAATAAGTACACAACTATGAGTCGATATCTCAAATGTATACAACAAAAACTACTAATCTAAGTAGTTAGACAAAAGTCAGAGTAATGAATCCCTGGAGAGAAGTCAAGCAGAAGCACCTGTAACATCTCGGTCTGACCCGAGTATTATTTAATAAGAAAATAATAAACGGATCAGTCTAGCTATAAATATCAGATGACATGATATAGAATAAGAGATATGGCATAAACATATGATAACCATAATGGCATACTACAATAAGTATGTAATTGAAAATCAACATGAGATTAATCAATATCACAAGAATCTTCTCAAAGATCCGAAAAGGGTATCATACCCAAAACTTGTACTCATAACAAGTCAATGACACACGAATTCACCAATGCACAAAAATTGATAAAGCTTATCAATAGAAATCACGAAAATAGGTGAAGCATAAAATTTCCAGAAATCAACACACGAAATCCAGAAATCATAAAAAGGGAAAGAGGCCTATCACAGAACGGCCCGAAGGCCATGGGGAGCTACCCCATACGTGTGAGTCGAAATCACACAGATGAGGTCTAGACTAACCTTGCAAACAAAGAGATATGTGTGAGTCAAAATCACACAGATGGTGTCTAGTCTAACCTCGCAGACAAAGAGATATGTGTGATTCGAAATCACACAGATGAGGTCTAGACTATCCTCGTAGACAAAGAGATATGTGTGAGTCGAAATCACACAGATGGTGTCTAGTCTAGCCTCGCAGACAAAGAGACATCGCACAATTGCTAGTCTAAATCATAAAAATGACCGTCATGATCATCAAGAAGTGTCAATTACAGTAAGCTAGTAAATATATGAGCTTAGCTTCATGTCCCATAACCACTAGCTTAACTTAAATATTTACGAACAAATTGTAGATCTCCACTAGAAAATTGTCACAAGAGATTCAATCGAACAAGTCCAAGAATTAACCGACGAAGTAAACACAAGCTTTTCATACCACTTTTTTTACTAAGTCGTTTAATTAGATTTCTCATACGAGTGAGGTAAAGGTTTGTATATACTAATAGATTGGAAATCGGTTTGAGAAAACGAGCTTTGTTATAAAATAGTGTTGAAATCATTTGAAGAAAGGGTTTTGATATTTACTACTAGTATAGAAAACCTTTATATTTTAAAGTGACAAATCATAGAAGTGATTGTAGAAACAATCAATCATAAAAATTCACATTCGAAGACGTGAATAAAATCCAAAGAAACCGATAAAGAATCCATCGAAATAGATATTCAAAAATCCATAAAATCGACCGAGAAGCCCAAGATAGTTTGTCTCGACGAATGGTCAACTCAGCATCTCAACAAAGCAAGTTTCGTTGAATGTTTTTCAAATAAGATCCCCTACGGAGGGGGTGTCCAGGGGGGGTGGTAACCCCCAAGGTGGGGGTGCGGGGGCAACACCCCCACTACGGGGTTCGACCTACCCGGTCAGGTGGCGGGGGTCCAGGGGGCAGCGCCCCGTCCAAAACGGTACGACCTGGTGAAGACCTAAGGGAGGATAGGATCGAGCAACCTCGATAATAAATGATAGCAACAAATAGGATCATCACGGATCGATTTAAATTGGAAATTCAATCAAAAAAGGAAAATTGGGCTGAAACAGCAGGTTCAGTCGACTGAACAAAGCTTTAAGTCGACTGACCCTGTACCTGGAAATTTTCCAGGTTCAGGAAACTTTCTGTTTCCAGGTTCAGTCGACTGAACAGAGGATTCAGTCGACTAAATCATGCCTGGAAAATTTCGGGTTCCAGGTTCAGTCGACTGAACAGACTTTTCAGTCGACTGAATCTTGCCTGGGCTGTTTTTCAGCCTATCCAAATGAAGAGCAAACTCGTCCAAAATGCAACCGGACGAACATTGGCTCTAAGGGTTTATGCCAATCGGCGACCCGACCCTATATGCTCTTAGATGCATCATCCAAAGCATGATCAAACATCCATAAAAGGATTTTCACACAAATTTGACTTAAAAACCCAAAAATTGGAATATTCACAAAACCAATCCAAATCAAAAGAAAATTCACATGAAGAGGTGTTAGAAATTCGTACCTAACCACCAAAGATAATTATAATCATAGATGTGAGATAAAAATCTCACCTTTGAACCCAAAACTATGAAGAAGAAGCTATAGAGCAATGGCAAGAAAAATCACACTTCAATTCCAACCCCACAAGCTTGAATCTAAGCTTAAAAGAGAAACATTTCCTAAGTTAGGTTTAGGAATTTCTGAAATTGGAAGGAGAATGAGTTGGAGAAGAAGAAGAGAAGGCTTACCAAAGCTTCTTCTATGAATTTGGAGTTGGAGCTTGGATTGGCAATGAAACTAGGGTTTGGAATTTCTAATTTCCACTCTTTTCCCCAATTGTTGCTTAAAGCTTAAAGTGTAGGAATATGAAATGAAGTAATGAAGAGTTGGAGTGGAGCTAGGGTCTTAAGATGGAACATTGGGCTGAAACCCAAACTCAAACCCAAAGTGAAAAGGTAGCAAAACTCTACTAACTCCAAACATATCGAAGCTTATACTCAAAAATGTTGCAAATGATATTTTGAACTCAATGGAAGGGGTCTCGAGTCCCAATTCGACTGTTTGCTAAAAGTAGGTTTTGGACTATAATCCGACTAACGATGAAATATTTAAATAAAATATTTAAATATACAATCGATAAATATGCGGGTTGTTACATTGTATGGACGAATGCTATCAGAACATCGTCAGGAGGACAATGAGAATTCTAAGTGAATGTGTTCTAAAAAGGTAATGCTTAGCCTTGAGCCTTATCAACCAGGAATGGCTAAAACAGGGGAGGTGGAGCAAGGCTAAGTGGCTAGCAGCCAATTAGGGTAAGGTCATCCCTGTCGAGATGTCCCTTTTATTCGGCTGTGTGGCGGTTGCTGATCCTAACCGCGAGGTGATCTTATTCGAACTATCTAGTAAGGGGTAGCTCCGGTCTTGTATTGCGGGGGATCGGAAGGGATCCTCGATACGCCGATCTAGACCTGGTACTGTGACGGACGGTACCCCAGTAACCCTGATTGTGTGGAATCCAATCTCCAATAAGCGCATGTACGGTTTTGATTATGCCCAACTATTGCTAAAACGTTAGACGCAAGCATTTCAGCTAAATTTTATTTTACTTTCTATAGACACTATTATAATATCAGACGGATTTGATAAAAATGTTTTGGTTATCGTAAGGTAAAAACCCGATATGTTTATTTGCGGCGGGTCAGACCGAATATTATAGAATATAGATTCTGGATGGACTGCTATGGTGCTCAGGGGATGCTTTGAATGGCAAGACGTATCATGCGTATCTGACTTATTTCCGTTGTATATGGTGCGCTATATATTTAGCTTTGTGTGGACAAGTCATCATAATAGTTCAGCGATATGTTTTTGTTTTATGTTATACTCTGTAATGTAATATATAAGACAGTTACAGTTCTTTTTTATAAAATCTATTGTTATCTATTATATATAATTCCACTGCGATTGTGATATTCTAATATTGTTTTCTATTTTCATCTTCTACCCCTTCTTCTTTAACCCTAATGGTTTGTATTTTCATTCACTTAAGTTGATATGATGGAGAATAGTGTCGACTCGAGGGGTAAGGATCTATGGGATGTTACATTTACTTTCAAATCATCTTATTCACTCAAACATATCTTTTTATTCTCAACTTCGGTTATTCCATCATTTAACCATATTCGCTCTAAAAATCGAGGTGTTGAACATTGATACTTCAACTTTACACGTCTGAAATTTTAGAAAATAGTTTAGGCAATTATAATCAGTTTATATAGTTTTTAAAATAGTTGAAAGAGATTTAAAATAGTTTAAATAGTAAAAGTAGTTTATATAGATTTAAGTTTGATTTAATTAGATTTTTAAAATGATCTATATGGATTTAAAATAGATTTAAATGATATTAAATAGATTTTAAATGGATTAAGTAGATTTAAAATAGATTAAATAGATCTAAATTATATTAAATAGATTTAAAATAGATTAATAAATTTAATTTGTCTAAAATTGGTAAAATAGATTAAATTGGATTAAATAGGTTATAACATATTAATATAAATTAAAATAGTTTAAATTGATTAAGATAGCTAATTTATTGAAAGTTGAGTAAATTAGTTTAAAATAGATTTCAAAGTTATATCCAAACATTTCAATAACTCAATTATGATAGAATCAACTATTTTTGCCACTTCAACTTTGAAATTCCAATTTAAATCCTTTGAACAAATCGTTAAATCAATTCCAACTTCAGCCTTTGTGTTTGGATTATCGAAAATAATTCAGTTTATATAAATACATCTCTATTTCAAAATGCCAGTTAATTGAACTCAGAATTTAAAGATTAAAAAATTTATTTAATTTAACCAATCCGGCGTCCGTATATAATTCTCTACCCTAGGGTCAAGTAATATGGATATTTATCATTTCAATCCGCAATTTACAATTTTACGGTTATATATCATTTCAAACTGCAATCTCCAATTTAATAAAATCCATAAAATCGCTCGAGTTTATCATCTCAACCCATAATGAATTTTTCCTAATCTATAGATCGCTTGGATATGTATCATTTCAACCGTAGGGAACTTGCAGTGTTATAACATACAAAAATACTACATCCATTCATCCAATATCAATAATCAAATATACATCACAATCATCATCCAAACAAATCAATAAACATTAATAGATAACTGATAATCAATTACAGATATTAAATTGAAAATTTAAATTTTCAATATTAAATTAAATGATGATTAAATGCAACAAAGGTCAAATTTAACCAGAATGATAGTTTGACATATCAAACATCAATCAATAAATTTCTAATCACATCATAAATTTAATTTAACTAACACAAGATAATCTAGTAGTTGTGAGTGGGTCCAAACGCTCACCTTTGATTATAAATCGATTTAAAATCCAGTTTAGGCCCAAAATTCAAAAAGTCTCATAATTTGGCAAAACTAGCACCAAAAAGTCCAAAATTTCAATACGATCCCAACAGAATAAACCACGCGTAAAACGGACATCGTGTAAAAAGTTATGCATTTTAGAACGAGTTGATATTGAAATTTTTAATAAAAAGAAGAACACGCTCTTTTTCTGCCTCTTCACGGCCCACGTGTTCCCTAATGCATGTGAGAAACAGCTCTCGTCGAACCTTAGGATTAGCCGCCTTCTCCATTCAAACACATGATTGCCAACGCCACTTCGAACGCCACCTCCAGCAGCCGGCCACTAACCTTATCGTGTGCCATCACCCACACGAAATGCCACACCTTACAACGTCGATCAACGTGACCATATGCACAGCCGCCACCATACATATCAGACCCTCCGGCAATTCTACGCTCGATCCAACCGTTGCTTCACTGCACTACATACCTAGATGCACTCGCCATGATCCTATCTACAACCCCATATCATTGATTTGACGATCAGTCAAAGTTAATCGATGATCGATGAATGGTCGGGAATCATTCCTCAAATTTCAAACACACAGAAACCCAAATCAAAAAACTAACAGCAGATTTGACTTGCGCTCGTCGAGAGCTTCAAATCGATATATAATTTGATATGGTTTGGAGGAGTTTGATTTTTGATTTGATTTTGATTTGCAATTTAATTTGGAATTGGGAACTGGTTTGTCTGCCAATGAAAAGTGAGAAGTAGATAGAATTGTATGTACAGACAAATGGAATAAGAAATAGTTAGGGTTTATAAAAGGCTTTTTATAGACAAATCAGAAATATAAATGAATAGGCTAGGTTGATTTGAAAGTTGAATGATAAATGACCTGAAACGAAAATTGGTCATCCCATATATCAAAATAGTTGTTTTCAATATTTTTAAACTTAATGGAATATGTTTCGGGTCCTAATTCCATTGTATGAAGAAGTTAGCTAAAAATAAGCTTATTTCAAATTGATTTAATTAAATTGATTTCTATGCGTTTCAAGTCCGTACGATCAAACAACAACTCTGATCGCTACGAAACTTGAAACCTTACAATAATTCACTGTTATGGATCCGATGAAACTGGTTTCATCGAAATCCGCGGGAGTGGCCAAAATGACTATTTTCACACTAATCAAATAAATTAATATTAAATTAATTAATCCCTTTCTAATTCAAATTAACTAGCTAACCATTTTTATCATCTTTTGATTCCATAGACATTTACAATAACTTAAAACAAGTTTATCTAAAATCTCAGTGTTAATTATTTTCCAAAATATAGTGTTCAGTTTCAACTGCAATTAATCAAATTAATTATAATTTAATTCCAATAAATTGATTAAATTTGTTTTCAATCTTTATATTCAATAAATTATTATTCTAATAACATAGTTAACGTCCGTTTATATCTTATTTCACTAATATGCTACAATTTCCACCTTTTATTTGTATTAACTACTATATTTCCATTATATTGAATTTTTATCAATTTTATTATAATTTAAAATCTCAATAAATTAATTTGTCTTTGTTTCACTCTTTTTATTACATTAATTATTTCCTTGTAAATATAATTAACATTTCTAAACCCTTTTACTACCTTCATAGTTTGCAGTTAGTGTCTTAACTCACATTAATGTAACATTCAATTTAATTTAACAGACTAAATAAATAGGTAACATATAATAGTTTATCACCATTAACTTTTGGTCACATCAATAAGTTTATTATTTTCAACTAAATGTTATAATTACTCACCTAACCCTGATTTTATTCAATTACTATTATATATATATATATATATATATATATATATATATTTATTTATTAATTTAGTCTTTACATTTGTTTTCATATATTCATTTTATAACCAAGTATAACCTTTAAATCATTTCAATTGATTAGAATTTCATTCACATTGTTAATAATTAACTTAACGTTATTACATTTCATTTTAGTTATCTTTTCATTAGTATATCACAAATTTTTATTTCTCCCAATATTAAATCATAAAAATCTTATTAGATTAACTATTTTAATTATCGAAAATTACGGCCCGTTATAGAAAACCTTTATTTCGATTTAATACAAAATTCAAATTGTAAATAAACCTATAAATTTCATATTATTACTTCAAAATCAATTAAATATTTCAAACCATACTTTCAAAAATAGAGATTCAAATTTAAATTTCAGACATATTACTATAAATAAAACTTCCCATATCATTTATTTTCTCATAAAATTTTAAAATAGAATTATTTTTTATGTATCCCACTTATATACAGGAAAATATGCTCAAGAAAAAAACATTGATGGTTTTTGGTACGAAGGAAGCGGCTGTTACTTTTACGTTTGAAGGACACAGAGTTTATAATTTGGGCTAAAGGAAAATCATTAAAAAAATTAAATCGTGCTGTCTTTTTCAATCTCCTTCTCAAATCACAATAGCAGGCGACGACATCACAAAAATAGGTGATGGAGGCGCAAGCGCGAGTTACTGTAGCGCAGGTGAAGGTCGAAGTCATTGGAATGTGGTGTTGGCGACAACTTTGAAGGCATCCGGTGAGTTAGGCGACACTTTGACGGCAACTGTAACTTCGATGACAACTTCAATGGCCGAATTTAGATAAGCGACGGTGGAGGGAAGGTAAAGGTTGGTGGTGGTGCTGAAGATAACGATAATGATTACCTATGTTGAAATGAAATGAGAAAAAGAATGCCATATGAACTTATCATTATAATTCTCTGCATGTAATGCATAATTGAATGTAATATTCTGCTGTTTAAGTTTATGCATTTGTAATAGCATAATTAAATGTACCTAAATTTCAGGGAGCTGGAGTAAGTTTCCATTTTAGAATCTGCACAAGATATGATTTTGATTAGATAATATTACTCATGTGTTTCACAAGATGATAAAATATGCGTAAAACATGATGCATCAGTTTCTTGTTTACGTTTTTATCGAGTTGGTGACGTACTTTGTTTCGAACATTGCAGATATCATAAACAAAATGATACATTTTTAATAAAATGCTAGCGTACTTCATAAATAAAATGCTAAACTATCATTTTGCATAACCTAAACATGCTAGTGTACTTTGTAATTAAAATGTTACATTAAATTATTTTTTTACGTATCGTAAACATGGTAGCGGATTTCATAATTAAAATGCTACATTAAACTACAATTTTGCATATTGTAAAGATGCTAGTAGATTTGGAATTAAAATGCTAAATTAAAATGTCGTTTTGAATATTATAAACATCATAGTGAACTTCATAACTAAAATTCTACATTATACCATTTTATCTATCATTCGCCACATTTAGTAAATTCTAATGCACTTTAAAAATACAAATTCTATTTTTAACTATCACTTGACACATTTGATACATTGTAATGCACTATAAAAATACAAACGATATTTTTAGCTATCATTCGGCACATTCCATTCAATCTAATACATTGTAATGCGCGTTAAAATACAAATGATAGATTGGTTCTATATGTACCCGATTAGGCTTGGCATCCTGTTAGCTTTCGCATCCATACATATCCAATTAGGCTTGACACTCTGTTAGCTTTTGAATCCATACGTACCCGATTATGTTTGGCATTCGGTTAGCTTTTGCATCCATACATACCTGATTAGGCTTGGCATCCCGTCAGCTTTTATACCCATACATACTCGATTAGCGTTGGCATCCAGTTAGCTTTTGCATTTGATGGTAAGATCGGTTAAACAATATATCTTGGGTAAAGATTGCATCAATACATACCCGATTAGGCTTGGCATCTAGTTAGATCTTGCACATGTATGAATCCAATTAGGCTTGGCATCCGGTTCGCTTTTGCATTCGATGGTAAGTTCGGTTAAACAATATATCATTGGTAAAGATTGGTTCCATACATACTCACTTAGGCTTGGCAATCCGTTAGCCTTTGCATCCATATGTACTCGATTAGGCTTGGCATCCGGTCAGTTTTGAATTCATAAGTACCCGATTTAAACATCATTTTGAATATTTTACACATGATGGTGAACTTCAAAACTATAGTGTTACATTAAACTATCATTTTGCATATCATAAACATGCTTGTGGACTTTGTAATTGGATGCTACATTAAAATATCATTTTGCATGTTGTAAACATGATAACAGACTTCATAACTCAAATGATATGTTAAACTATCATTTTTTATATCTTTAGTATGCTAGTGGAATTTGTAGTGAAAACGATACATTAAATCTCATTTTGTATGTTTTAATCATGATACTGGACTTCGTAACTATAATGTTACATTAAACTAACATTTTGCATATTGTAAACATGATATTGAACTTCATAACTGAAATGCTGTAACGACCTGGGATTTTCGACTCCGAAAATTTCAAATAGTTAGGGAAAAGAAGAAAAGAGAGAGAGAAAAGAAGAAACAGAAACACCAAAACACAGATTCTCACATTCGCAGTGGATCAAGATATAACATCTAATAAAATAGCGTTATACAAAGGAAAAATGTATCAGTTAATTTACATCAATACATCCGAGTTACAATATTTACACAAAACATTGGACAACTAAAATTAACATGCAACAGATAAACTACAATATATCACAGCAGAATACTCCTTATACGTTCTTGCCATCCAGCTCACCTCCTGAGCTCTAGAACGTCCTTACCTAAAAATTTGTAATACTCGGTCTGACCCAAGCATGAGTAAACCCATATAACATGAAATACCAAAGCATAAAACTTATTTTAATATCCGAGGTAACTTGTATCTTACTACGAGTTCTTGACTTGTTATAGTCAACACTTATTTCACACATCAAACCCTAAGTACCCTTACTTAGTTTTAATGGACCAGTTTACTTAAATCATTCTATTCCAGCCCATTGATTTCACAAACCAAATTTATAAAGAATCGAACTGGTTTCGGGTATTTTCTAATACCCGACCCCGGTCTCTTCGAATCCAATGTCATCTTAACCCAAGTCATAAAAGTGAATACAATTCAATTTTAAATACAGGATGTTACTTTTACACAGTAATTCATCGTCAATAGATAACCACATTATCACTGTTCAACCCAAACATATCATATCACAATCATTCCATATCAGAAATATCAATCAATCATTCATAAGCAAGATTAATTAGTCACACCATTTCAATTAATTTAAATATAATAAATTAATTTCTCTAATCACTTTTAATACTGCTTACTTAACATTAATTAATTACAAACCATTAATTAATCATCCCTTAATTATCCTCTTTAATTACATTTAGTAATTAGCCTTTAATTAATAGCACAAGTTGATTTAACTTCCACTCATTCACATTAATTACATTTATCCTTAATTAATTACTCACATTAATTATCCGATAAACACTTTCATTGATTAATTATCCTTTAATTAATCACACTCATTAATTAAGTAATCTTTGATTAATTTCCTTAATTAATCAATTCTTAATTAATTACACTAAGTAATTAATCCTTAATTACTTCCATTAAGTAATTACCCTTAAATTACTTTCATGAAGTAATTATCCTATTGATTAGTTATCCTCAATTAATTAACCTCTGATCATTAATTAATTTAACCTGATCATTAATTAATTTAACCTTTAATTAATAATTAAATTAACTAACCCCCAAAAAATTTATCCTTTAATTACTTACATTAAATAATTAATCATTTAAGTAATTAATTAATTACTCTTAATTAATTAATCCTTTCATTAATTAATTGAACTAATTAATTATACTTAAATTTCTTTATTAACTTAATTAATCTCAAATCATTAAAACCCTGATTAACTTTTAAGGAAAATCATTATCCTTATTAATGACTTAATTATAATTAACATATATAAAACATTTTATCTTTAATTTACACTTAATTTTTATTTAAAAATTAAGTTTTTAAAAATACTTAAGCATTTGACAAATTTAAGTTAACAATTCATATAACTTCTTTAAATCAAATAATTTAAAAACGTTTGTCATAAAATAGTTTAAACTAGATTCAAAAACATCTGATCTTGATTAAGACTTAATTATATTACTAAATTTAGTTTAAAATAACTTAAAAATAATTTTAACTTAACAAATTTAAGTTAACCAATTATATGACTTCTTAAATCAAATGTTAAAGAAAATATTTATAAAAGAATTTCATTTAAGAAAAGTTTTAAACTAAATTTATTTAAAATTTAAAACCCAGTTTTTTTCAAAAACTTTATAAAACAGTTTTTAAATCTGCTTCGAGTCGAACCCGCACCCCACCCGAGAGCTATCGCGAGTTTCCCTTCTTCTTTCCAATTTAAAAAAAACTTAGTTTTTATTTAAGTTAAAAACCTACAAGCTTAACACTCACAAACTATGTGGTTTTTTACCCGAGTCATCATACCTAAATACCCGAACTTCCTTCGAGTCAAAACATACCCAAACCAATAGATACCACTAACAACCCCCATGCGCATGCACCAGCGACTGAGCCGTCTTCGACCTCCGATGCATCGACCATCGTCGCTACAAACAATCCCGATCACCAAAACACTAGCACAAGCCACAAATCAAAATCGAGCAACTCAGAGAAACCAGGAACCAAAACCCATGGCCAAAACCTTCTCGAACCCACGTCTCCAACCAACAACACTGCTGCAACCCCGGCCACACCTCCGCTAGCCCTCCATGCTGCTTCTCCATGTGGTCTGGTAAGACTCGATGCTAGAGACATGACACAGCAACCCCGACTCCACCCTCGACCATACCTAGGGTAGAAACCCTACTTCGATCAATTTATGACGCCACGGTGATGAAGAAAATCTCCACCATTTTTCCTGGCCTCGACCACTTCCCCACCACCTCTAGTCGAAATCCCGATCACCCTAGATCCTCCGGCCATCAGAATTTGCTCAAAAACCATCTTCTGGTCATCACAAAAATGCACACTCGATACAAATCTAAAAATTATGATTTCATTGTTAAAAATCACGATTTTAAATAATGATTCAGAATATATACCTGAATCGAAGAATTAAGATATTTGAATTTTAACATATCTTAAGTTTCTATTGTTCTTCTTGTTTTTCCAGAAAATTACAAATTTAATTTACTTAAATAAAATTTAAAATCTTAATCTATGTTCAAACAAACAGATTTTGTTTGAAACACAGGTCCTAACAGTGATTAAATAAAAAAATATGGAATTTTGATTCCGTTTTAAACTCTATAACCTGAAAACAGAGAAGCACAGTCATAAACAGTTCAAACACAAATAATATACAGAATTCACACTTGTATATACACATACAAAAACAATCTTCATCACAGAAGTTCACATACAACAACATTTATCTTCTTAAGCTTTTTTTAATAAATGTTTACTCACCTGATTAAAAGATGAACAGCTTTGATTTTGAAACAGGAAATCCTTATTTTGAAATTTTGAATGCTTTGAAACTGGAAACTTTGAAATGGATTTTAATTTTGATGCAGGTTGAAGAGTTGTTGAGAAGATTGCTTGATTATTTTTCTTGATATTCCAGATTGGAGATAAAATATTTACAGGCTTTTAGTTTGATTTCTTGTTTGATTTCAGGTTGGGAAAAAGTGGAAGATTGATTAAATTTCTAGTTTGAAAATAGTTTTCAGGTTTGAGTTTTTGGTTTTCTTACTTTTGAAATGAGAAGACAGTAAAAAGAAGGGAAGAAAGAAGATAGATGTTATATAGATTAAATTGTGATTTTTTTTAAAATTTAAAGAAAATGAAAATACAAAGATGACACTTGTTAATTTAACTAACATTTGTCATTTACCAATATTTATCTCCTTACACATGTAAATAAAAAGATTAATAATCTAACACTTGTCATTAAGCATTTTTTTTAAATGTTTTTATAAAGCTTTTATATTTATTTTCCTATATAATAAATACATTTATAAATAAAATCTCTTTAAAGAAAATGATATAAACCAAAATCATATATTAATAAAAACCATATACATGTATTTTTAAATCCAAAATATTTTTAAATATCTATCTTTTAAATTTAAAATTTAAAATCCAAATTCAAATTCAAATTTTAAAATCCATATTCAAATTCAAATTTTAAAATCCAATTTAAAATCAACTCAAATAAATATATATATATTTTTAGACAAATACAAATTCAATTTATAAATTTTAATTAATTATATTAGGAAATTATCAAACAAATATTCATTCAGATATAAATATTTATTATCAGATTTATTTGTTAAATCTATAAATTAGTATTTCTATTAATTAACCTCGTTAATTATCAACTAACCGATACTCCAAAATTTGGGTTATCACATTCCTCCCCCTTTAAGTCGTTTCGTCCCCGAAAAGAATGATGCCAGAATCTATTCAATACCCAAAATCAGATAAATTATTCTTTGATTATTTTTGAAATACTTTTAAAATCCATATAACATTATAAAATAGTTCTATAACAATACTTTTTATAACTCGATGTTTCCACAAGTCCATCTTCGTTCTCACAGAAATTCGGACATACGTTGATCAGGCGTAGGAATGAAAATCTATAAGTACTTAGCAGACCCATTTTCAACACCTAGTGAAAATATTAAGAAAATAATTTTATTGAAAATATGGAAAGCATTTTTTAAAATAGAGGAAACATCTTTGGTGAGAATGCTCTGGAAATCATCACCCCCTCCATGGTCGCAGTTAACCGGATGGTTATATTTCCACCCTGGCAAAATCCATAGATAATCGTAGGCCTCCGCGCCCCTCGATTACACCATGGAACTCGATCGCAGCTACACCCGGAGTTACGTTGCCATCATGACAAAAACCCATGTAACTGTGGGCATCAGCGTCATCAAATTTCGCTGCCAAATAAAATGAAACTTCTCCACTCGACCATAGTTCGCAGTCTACCGATGTTACGTTGCCTTCCCGGCCCATTGACACTCACCTCCACACGATTTCCGCTATGGTCCACAGTAGATCGCAGTGACATCGAGTTACACTGTCATCACAGCATAACCTAAATGCCTTTGTAGGCATCAGTGCCCTCGACATTCGCTACACAATAATCCTTAGGAACTTCAGTTTGTCCGGACTTCCTCATAGAATCCACTTTAAAGCCTCCCCCTTGGGGCTCAAGGCAGTACCAACCCATGGTACTCCTAAGAAGTTCATTTCAATGTAGCGCCTTTTCCCCAAAGTCATTCTCAAAACACTTTATACTATACACATATAGTATTTTCCAAATCATACACCTAGTATGAATACCATATAAATCTCCTTTTCTGAAAATCGATTATCCCAAAATCGATAATTCTCAAACTAGGCTTCCAAATTTTCAAAATTGATTTTTTCCTAAAAATCTAAAGCCTTTTCAAAATCCATAGGTTCCAAAATCCTTCATATATATAGATATATATATATATATATAACTCTGAAAATCTTTAGACCACTTCATACTTGTATAAATTCCCTTTTTATACTTCAAATTTTTTTCAAAAACCCTTTTCCTCTGGCAATAGATTCAACAAGGGAGATTTATCTTATATAAAAAAGATATATAATTTGGTTTATTCCAAATCAAATATTCAAATTTGATTACTCTTTTATAAATTTATTAACCATATTACTATTCTATAAAATGAGTTCTAATCATAGAAATATCCAACTCCCATTTTATTCCATATACATATTCTCAAAACATACTTCTCTTTTCAAAAATCATCTTTCAATACTTCCAAAATTTACAATATTAATTTCATTTAAGCACGTACGATGTACCTATACAATTCGTACACAATTTCAAATTTGATCGCTCACTCGATTACACAATTTCACTTCCGAACTAGTATCGTCCACCTGACTTCCTAGTGCGGACTCAGATCTGGTTTCTTGATCAGAGACCGTCATTCGCCTTGCATAGTCATAACTATGATAGAGAATATCCAATATCAACCAAAAATCCATATACAGGGTTCACCATCGAAAACCGAGTGAAAAATCCCAACTCGGATCGATATACTAATCTCGAAATTCTGTGCTCGAATCTAGATCAAATCGTTATGCGAATAGAATAATATACGTACATCCTACATATTTACCTTCACTGACTATTAGCTAAAACAATTCCCTTTCTATTCACACTTATTTATGATTCTATTTACTTATTCTCAGTTTCTTCAATCCTCTTTTGGATTATCACTTCAATTCATATCTCAAATGGATATTTAATCATAAACAGTCCAACTTGAATTTAGAAAATAGCTTGAAAAATTAAAAATAGACAAGTAGTTGAAAAATAATTATTAGTTGTAAAAAATAGATGTAAAATAGTTAAGTAGTTATAAAATAGTTGTAAAATAGTAATTAGTTTATAAAACAGTTGTAAATTTGTTGTAAAATAGTTAAATAGTTCCAAAAGTAGTAGTAAAACAAGTATAAGATAATTTTGGGTTTAAAAAGAAAAGTTGAATAGTAAATAGCTAGGAAAAATAGATTTAAAAACAGTTTACATTAAAATAATTTATTTGAAAATAGTTCAGAGCCAAACTGTTCAATTCCCAATCTCCATTTCCAATCAATTGCTAATTTGCAATTAACTTTCAATTCCAATTCAAACTAAGTTAACTTCCATTTCCTTACCAAATTCAAATCAACTTCTCATTTGTATTTAAACTAATTCAACTTCATTTTCATTTCAAATTAATCCAATCCAATTTTCCATATGAATTTTAAACGTATCCATCTTCAATCACAATTCTAATTAATTCAAATCAAATTCAATTTGAACTAAATCAATTTAAATCTCAACTTTAAACCATTTCGAATTATATGAAATCGAGTTAAATTTTAAATGTTGATTTAATCCCTTAAAATCAAATGAACCTTTATTTTTAACTCAACAATTTAAATCTTTAAACAATTTAATTCTGAGTCCATATTTCAAAATTCCATTTAAATTTACCTATACTTCTTTATAAACATATTTCTAAGTTCAAATCCTTTTTAAACGATTTAATCTTTCAAAAACCAATTTATTACCCAAATTCAATTTTGAAACCAAATTTCAGCAATTTCAGTTGCAATTTTATCTTAAACATTCAAAACTTAAGTTCAAAGTGATTTCACTCTCACAAGTTTAATTTTTTTCTTCAAAAATACGAATTACTTAAATAATTTCAAATTAAAGTTTAATTCCATTAAATACCAATAATGGAATAGATATTATCTCAATCTAATTCTTAGTTCTTTTAAACAATCTAATTCATAGTTCCATAGATTATTAATAACAATAGGATGATATCAAGATAAGCCAAGGTAAATAAACATCCAAATTAACCAAACGCCAAAAAATATTATCCATTACCCATTTCCAGATCTCAAATCCGTTTGAGATCACACATAATTCCCTTCTCAAATCAACCCATTTAACTTCTAAGTTAAGTCCCAATTTCATCTTGAAATTTCTAATTCAGGTTGTTTGATCTAAACTTATTTAACTTCCCCTAAGTTAAATCTCATTTTAGTCCAGTCAACTTTTACTCAATTTGAATTCCCATTTCAAATTTCAAATTACTAACAATATTCTTTCTTACTTATAAGTTCAACAATTTATTTCACTATGGGTTTTTAGATCACATTCCAGAGAAAACCAAAACTCAACCCTTAGAGTTTATTCCAAATCATTTTTAATATTATGTATATCCTCACATATATACATATTTATTCCTTTGCCCACCAAATCATATTTTAAATTTTAAACCAACTTTGGTTTTAATTCAAAACAAATTTCTTTAAATTTTCCAAACATCTCTTATTTTATTTAATTCTAATGATCAACAACCAATTTCTTAGTATTTATAATAATTAGAGAGAAATTTGCTTTATATCAAAATATAAACTTATATAAAAGTCATTTATTTGTAAAACCATTTTTAAACCTTTATATAAGAAAATAACAAGTACACTCTCATACACACACACACACACACACACACACACTCTCTTAACTCATTCTAGGGTACCACTGACCCTATCCTTAATGAGTAAACCCACCACAGCTAAGGTTCTCTCTTAACCTTCGGCTCTGATACCAAAAAGTAACGACCCAGGAATTTCGACTCCAAAAATTACAGATATTAGGGAAAGAAGAAAAGAGAGAAGAAGAAGAAGAAACAGAAACACAAAACATAGATTCTCACATTCGCAGCAGATCAAAATATAATATCAAATAAAATAGCAGTTATACAAAGGAAAACTATATCTGTTAATTTGCATCAATACATCAGAGTTACGCTATTTACACAGAACATTGGACAACTAATATCAACATGCCCCAGATAAACTACAATATGTCACAACGGAATACTCTCCATATGTTCATGCCATCCAGCTCGCCTCCTGAGCTCCAGAATGTCCTTACTTGAAAATCTATAATACTCGGTCTAACCCGAGCATTACATCAAAGTAACTGTCACGATCCGAAATTCAGCATTCAAAAATCGACATCAAATACCTCACTTGTATTCGACTGCCGGAGATTCGAACGTCAAATTTCATTTCGGATGGAGCTTATAACAAAATTAGATGAATATAAATAGCGAAAAACAAAATGAACTGCCATACATCAATATTCCAGATACAACATCATTTAAATATTCACTACAACATCATCTCAAACATTAGAGTATTCTTATACATATAACACAACTTCAAAATAGACCATCATGACAGAACAACAAGTGATTGCATTCCAAGAAAGTCTTCAAAGAAATGAAGCGATATCGAACTTCCAAACTAAGAACCTTGAGATCCAAAAGTTTTCAAAATATCTCCAAGTCAAAAGCCTTCAAAACCCAATAGCCTCCAAACCATAAGACTTCAAAATCCAGCTAGCACCAAAAACATGGAAAACCTTCTACTAGGCTGCCCGTGTGGAAATTATGGGAAGCCAGAGTTTAGGAAGGAAACAATAAACTCCGGGTCAGTCATGGGACTGGTATGAGTAAACAAAAATAGTTGCTTTGAAATAAAATAGTTTCATAAAAGAAAACTGGTCATGCTTTTGAAAAATGAAACTACCATAAGGCCTCCCAGCACACACACAATGCAATCGCACACTTGGGGGAGATTTCTCCTTATGATGGTCAAATATGCTTAATACGAGAAAACTCTTTAATATTATTATTAGTGCATAGTGTAGAAAACATTTTTGAAAATATAATATTAATCTTAGCCGGCATACGTACCTTTATAGTATGCCTGCTATAACTACCATATTAGATGGCAGGTTCTACAACTAAAACCGTACTGGGTTCGTATTGGTAATTGGATTTCCAACAAATGGTCAGGCTAAGGAACTTCCTGGGCCACATGGGTACGCCTCTGGAGGGACGCCCCGAGAACCTAACCGGATCTCTGCCAACACAAGGCTGAGTTACCTCTATAACTAGGTAACTACTACACGAGTGTGCCATCCCCTGGATGTAACCAACCTTTATCCGAGGCCCCGACAACAACAATCACAAAGTAATATATATATATTTTTTTGCAATATCCACAAAAGTTAAGTATATGGGCTCCATACCATGATACCACTTCTATCCAGAAGGAAATGCACATACCCTAAGGTGCGCTACCCCAATAACCTTGCTTCATCCTTCCTGTTTCGACCATTACTGGGTTGTGAGGTTCGACGAAGTTTCATCCACAAAGCTACCCTTTTCACAAAAGCCATGCTTTGATCAACAAATGAGCAGCAGCACTCAGCATGCCACATTACCAAGTTGGGAATATATTACTGATATCCTTCAACTACATAACCTCTGAGCTCGTACGTCTCAGAGAAGGGTGTTAAGCTAAGAGAATAAATTCTCCGCCACCAACAGAAATGTACTTGAAAGAAATATGCTTTATATCTCAAAATGTAATGTCAGACATACAATCCATACAAGTCTATTCTGGGTTCGAACAGAACCGGAGGCACTTCCGAAGAAGCCCTTGCAATCCGGGCATCCACAATCCCTATCAGACTCCCCATCACATATGGAGAACTCTATACCGGAGCAACTCGGTGCAGAGTCATTCGACAGGTTATCCTATCGTTCTCAAAGACGTCCGGTCTCCACCACCGTCTTCAAATGCTCATCCATTTCATCGTATCACTGTTCGGAATGGGTTATATGACACAAAGGTCCTCTCCCGGCTAATCCAAGTAGTGAGCGTCAATATAAAAGCATGTCGATATGTCATTCACAAAGATTCACAGGTTCGATGTGGGTTTCGGATAACCAACTGAAATCCGACACCTTGTCGCATCGAAGTTCAAAAGCCGTTTTATGGGCCAAAGGGGTTTCATATTCCCGTAGAAAAATACAGAATCACAGCTTAGCACAAAGCAATTCATATCACATAGCATCACAATTACAATCAGAGATATAAATCAGTACTCATCATACAATAGTTATCAATCATCTACAACTATGATGAATCAATCGTGCGATTTAAACTAATTAATCGCATAATTAATTTCATTAATTATCTTTAATCAATGATTAGTTATCCTTGATTAAAATTAATTAAACCTTTAATCATCTTCATTAATTAATCATTCCTTAATTAATTACCCTAATTAACAAATCCTTAATTGTTCATTAATTAAATCTTAATTACTTTTATTAATTAATTATTTCTTTAATTAATTATCTTCATAAATTAATCCTTAATTTTTCATTAATTAAATCTTAATTACTCCTTAATTAATCATTAAATATTAAGTAATTAGTTTAAGTAGTTTATTTTAAGTAAATCATTTATTACATAAGTAAATCATAAATTACCTATTAAATTCAAAAGATAAACCTTCTTATCTTTATTAACCATTTTGATTTTCTTGTAAACCTAATTTAAATTCATCATATGAATTGTCTTGAGAGATCAAGATTGTTTTGTATAACATTTTATCTTTACATCATTCTTAATTACATTTTATAATTAATTTTATAAGTAATGAGACAAAATTAAATTACATAAAAAAATGTCTTACTTAAACTTTAATTTGTTTTAAATCCAAATCAAAATTATCCTTTAAAAACACGAGTTTAAAATTGTTTTAAAAGTTTTGAATGTTATTGTTTTTTTTTGAGAAAACTGCCCTGTATGCTGACTCCCCCGAAGCTACTTCGAGTCTTCCCCGAAACTTCATCCTGCTTGCTTTGAGTTTTGCCCCATTTAGACCCGAGCGACATTTTTTCTCAAAATTTTGTTAAGTACTAAAATCAAACCCGATACAATGCTAAATTAACACGAGCCCGTCTTTGAGTTTTTCACCAATTCCCCCGCGTACTGCTTCGAGCTACCACCTATCTTCCCCTACCCATCAACCTGACACACAAATCTAAGGCGTGCACCTGCACCGATCAACGTCAACCTTCCTACCTCCAAGACCACCACAGATAGACCAACTTCGACCCCCTCTTGCTACCCCAACATAAGAAAACCTAGGTAGAATTCGAAAACAAAATCGAGTTGCCTCGATCAAAGTAACCACAACAGCCATCACCAGAATAACACCTCGAACACCCTACGTCGACCACCGGAAAGTCCAATACTCCGGCCACACCTAGCTATCCCTTCCCACTACGATTTCCCAAAACCCCAAACGACTCGATCAATCAGAGACACGGCAGTGGCCACAAATTTTATCGCAACCCATTTTAGGAATTATACCTTTCATCGATCAACCTTCGATGCCATGGTGATTGGAAAAATCACCTGATATTTTTCCTGGCCTTGACAACTCCCCTACCACCTTCAAGCAAAATTTCGACCATCCAAATCGCTTCTGTCGCTAGAAAAACCCAAATATGCATCTCCAGTTCAACATCAAAATGCTCACTCCAAATGTAATTTAAAATCGTGATTTTAATCTTAAAAATCAACAATTTCAAAGACGAATTAGGTTATATGATCAAATCGAATAATCAAAGAATTCAAATTTAAATTATAAATCGAGTTTTACAGTGTTTTCTTGTTCCAGACCCTATATCCTGGATATTAGTCTTTTAAATGTTTATAAAGTTCAATCTTAATGAATTTAAACACTTCTTGTTTTGACACTTCAATCTAATAAAACTGGAAATGAAGAATTTGGGGTTTTTGATAGTTTTTTCTAAAAACCTGTAACTAGAACAGGATTAGCAACCCTGTACATCAACATGCACAGGCAAGATGCATAAACTCATTCAAAGATTTTTTTTGCATGCAAACCCATATTCAAACTTGCTTACATCATGTATTCAGACAACAGATCAAAAATTACATATCAAAAATCAAGTTTTTTGAAAGATTTACTCACTTGTATAATTTAGTAGAGACAGTTTTCCTATTTGAAAATCAAAACCTGGAACTGTTTTTTTTAGCTTGATTTTGAATTTGTTATCTGCAACAAATTTTGTGTGAACTTGCTTAAGCTCTGATGTATTTTACTTACTAAATTTTTTTAATAACAAATTAAAAATTAAATTTACTTACAGTTAATTTTTAGTTGAAACGGAGGGAAGAAAAATCTCTGGCCTGCACCTTAAAGCTTGTGTTTGCTAAATTTTTTTCTTTTTAAGTTAATTCCTGATTCTCCCTTTAATCTTTGAAGTTCTCTTGCTTGATTCTTTAGTATTTGTTGAAGATTTGAAATTATCCTTGAATTCCTTCTTTTGGCTTGAGATATTGAGAGGAAAGTTTGCTACAAATTTTTTTTTTGGAAATTTGTTTTCTTGATTTCTAAGTTGAGGAAATTATGTTTGTTCTTGATGATGATTTTTTTTTCTGATGTAAAGATTGCATAGAATTTTTCATTTGAAATGAATAAAAGAGTAAGAAGAAGAAGATGAATTACCCTATATAATTTTTGTTTTCTTTTCTATGAATTCCTAAGGAAAATGAAAATGATGTAATGACACTTGTTTAATTTTTCTTCTCATGAATTACACATTTCTCTATAGGCATTGCAAGCTTAACACTTGTAATTATTTATTTTTATTAACATAATATTTTACATTATTTAAATTGTATTTAAACTTACATTTTCCATTAAAGATATTTGCTTTATATTAATACACATTATTAAAAAGATAATGTTTTGAAAATTAAATACATATTAAATAAATTACATAGATATATATTTATAAATCCAAATTATTTTACTAAAACATTTATTTTAAAATTTAAATTCAAATTAAAAATCAAATTCAATATATAAATTCAAATCTACCCATATATGCACACGTACATATATATTCACATATATGTATAAAATTTAAATTCAAATGATTTTAAAAACTTTTAGTACTTCAAATTTTAAACTCAAAAGAAATTTGAAATTTAAATTATTATTTATTTATTTTGAAACTTTTCAAATTATATTACAAAAGTTCAACAACTACTAAATTTAAATTGATAAATATTGGTATGTTACAGATTCCCCCCTTAAGAAAATTTTGTCCTCGAAATTTTGAAAGAGAGAGAAAAGCAAACAAAGAATATACGAATTCAGAAAAGGATAGAGAAATGGCTTACCAGTTTAAGCCGTGATATCCACCCTGCAATTGGGATAAGACTTTTGCATACTGTCTTTTGTCTCCTAAGTACAGTCCTTTGGATCACCGCTCCACTGCACTTTAACCAGTTTTACAATTTTGTTCCTTAATTGCTTTTCATCACGATCCACAATCTTTATTGGTTCTCTTTTAACTGTTAAATTTGGTGTGATCTCGAGATCCTGCTGAGATGCCTCTTCGACAATACTGTCTGGATCGTGCACGTACTTTCGAAGATGTGAAACGTGGAATACATCGTGTACGCCTGATAACCAGTTAGGTAGCTGCACTCGATATGCTAGAGGCCAATCCTTTCCAAAATAGGAAAAGGACCAATGTATCGCGGTGCCAGCTTACCAGTCTTCTCGAATCTTAACACACCGCGCATTGGAGATACTTTCATGAAAACGGAATCTCCAACTTGAAATTCCAAAGCTCTTCTTCTACGGTCGTAATAACTCTTATGGCGACTTTGAGCAGTTATTAACTTCTTTCGAATAAAATCAAGTTTTTTAGTGGCTTCTTTAATCATATCTTGTCCAAGAACGAGTCTATCACCGGATTCAATCCAGCATGCCGGTGATCGACACGGACGACCTTATAAAACTTCAGAAGGAGCCATTTCAATACTGGCTTGATAGCTATTGTTATATGAAAATTCGACCAAATGTAAATAGTCCTCCCAAGAACCCCCAAAGTCAAGAATACAAGCTCGCAAAAGATCCTTTAATATTCGATTTATCCTTTCAGTCCGACCATCAGACTGTAGGTGATAAGCAGTGCTGAAATTTAGTTTTGTTCCTAATGCGGCATGAAATGCCTCCCAAAATCTACTGGTGAAGATCGGGTCACGATAACTCGCTATACTACTCGGTATACCGTGGAGACGGTCAATCTCTTTGATATATAGCTCAGCTAAACTTGCTGCTGTCCGGGTAGATTTCACTAGAATGAAATGGGCTGACTTAGTCAAACGGTCCACAATAACCCAGATTGCTTCATTTCCCTTTCGGGTGCGGGGCAACCCATCGATGACATCCATCGATACCTGATTCCATTTCCACTTGGGTATCTCCAAAGGCTAGAGTAAACCCGCCATCTTCTTATGATCCCTTTTAATTTGTTGATAAGTAGCACAGCGACTCACATATATAGATATATCTCTTTTCATTGTCTTCCACCAGAAAGTTCTTCTAATATCTCTATACATCTTATTAACTCCTGGATGGATACTGAGTTTTGACTTATGACATTCATCTAAAACTTCACGCTTTAATTCAGGGATATCTGGCACACATAACTGCCTTTCAGCCTAATAACTCCACTGTGATTGGTTTCAAAACTAGTATCTTCGCCTCGAAGAATTCTCCTATAAATATCTCGAAGAAATTTGTCTTCATTTTTCTTGCTGGCGATTTTCTCAAGGAGAGTAGGAGTAATAACAAGATGAGCAAGAATAGCGTGCTTCCTACTTAAAGCATCAGCAACTACATTGGCTTTACCGGGTGTATACGGAATATCTAGGTCACATGACGCTAGAAATTCTAACCATCGTTGTTGCCGTAGATTTAAATCTTTCTGGGTGAAGAGATATTTCAAAGATTTGTGGTCGGTGAATAATTCCAATTTTTCACCTAAAACAAAGAGAGTTCATTAAGTATATTTATTTAGTTAAGTTAAATTTCTTATATCGTTAAGAAAGCCGAAAAAGTTCTTACCCAGAAGATAGTGTCGCCAGATTTTTAAAGCGAAAATAACAGCTAAAAGCTCCAAATCATGTGTTGGGTAATTTCTCTCATGCGGCCGTAATTATCTACTCGCGTAGGCAATTACTTTCCTATTTTGCATTAGTACCGCACCCAAACCATCTCCACAAGCATCAGTATAGACAGATAACCCTTAATTCCCGTTAAAAATAGCGAGAACGGAGGCGGTGGTTAATCTCCTTTTCAATTCCTGCAATGCTTCATCACATTTTGGAGTCCAATCGAATTTAGCATTCTTCATTGTTAGCTTAGTCAATGGACTGGCCAACTTAGAAAAATCCTGGACAAACTTTCTATAATATCCCGCTAAACCTAGAAAACTTCGAACTTCTCCAGGAGTAGTGGGTCGCTTCCAGTCCAGAATTGCAGAAATCTTGCTTGGATCAACAGAAATCCCTTCTTCATTAACAATATGACCGAGAAATCTGACTTCTTTGACCCAAAAGTGACATTTAGAAAATTTAGCGAATAGGATATTCCTCCTCAATATCTCCAAAACAATTCTAAGATGTTCAGCATGCTCCTCTTCAGTTTTGGGGTAAATCAAGATATCATCAATAAGTACAAGGACAAATTTATTCAATACTTCTTGAAACACACGGGTCATTAAATCTACGAAGTACGTGGGAGCGTTGGTTAGTCCGAAGGGCATGACTAACTATATGTAGAACATGTTAGGACCCTTGAAGGCAGTCAAATGAACACAATCCTCGGCTATTCGCAGCTGTTGGAATCCCTTAGCTAAATCCATCTTAGAAAAGAATCGAGCGCCATGAAGTTGATCGAATAGATCGTCGATTCTAGGTAAAGGAAATTTATTCTTGAGAGTTTCTTTATTGAGATCACGGTAATTTACACACAATCTCAAAGATCCATCCGATTTAGCCACAAACACGATAGCTGAACCCCATTCGAAAACACTATGGCGAATCAATCCTTTCTCTAGCAAATCTCGAGTTTGATTGACTAATTCAATTCTTTGCCTAGGTGCCATCCTACGACTTGCATGAACGACAGGACGGGCATTGGGTACTAAGTCAATTCGGAATTCTATTTCTCTGTGTGGAGGTAAGGATTTTACTTCTTCAAATACGTCGGAAAATTCCCGAACAACAAGTATAGACTCCAAACTGGGTTCAGGATATCCCAAAGCATACATCAATTTATCTCTCTTTGGTCTCGGATCCTTACAAGAGATTTCAATAAAATTTCCAAGGTTTGTTTTGATCGAGGTCGATCAATTATTACAATCTAATTTGGCTTCGTATTTTGTTAGCCAATCCATTCCAAGTAAAATTTCGAATTCATTAAAATTAAGAACAAAGAGACTGATAGGGAATCGGTAATAAGAATACGAGATAGGAATGTCTCTACATCGTAGACAAAGGTTCGTAGGACCACCAACTGGGTTTTTCACACAAATGGGCTCGTTGACAAAATTAGGTTTAAGTTTTAATTCATTTACGGCTTGTTGTGAGATAAAACTATGTATAGCGCCCGTGTCAAACAAAACTCTAACAATGTTATCATAAATAGTAAGGTTACCTTCCAGAATACCTTTTCCTTTATTTGCTTTCGAAGTTGAAGGGTTTTCCTTTATCGTATAAACATTTTCCACCTGTGCTTGCTTCATCACCGGGCAATTCTTAACAACATGTCCAGGCTTATGACAATTATAGCATTCTCTAACTCCTTGAACAGTCTTCACGGGTTGTTCCTTCTTAACTTGCTTCTTCGGGTTTTTGCAGCTGTTTGAATAATGGCCCTTTTCTTGGCAATTGTAACAAGTTACATTTCTATCCGAATTTCCTTGATTGTTCTTCTTATCCTTACCTTGATGTGGCTTCTTGCCCCCAAACTTTCTTTTTTTCCAATTCTGATTACTTGAATTTCCTCTTTCCCTTGGAATCTCCCACATATCCACGGTGGCATACCTATACCCCATATCAATAAGATTAGAAAAAGATTCTTTGACATGTGCTGTCATCCTTCCGTGATACTTCTTGTTCATCCCACGAATGAACCTTTCATTTTTCTTTAGAGGCGTGTTCACCAAGTCTGGACCGAAACGGGATAGTTCGTTGAACTTGTTTAAGTACTCCTCAAATGACAAGCCTCCTTGCTTTAAGTCCATAAATTCTTGATACATTCGGAAAATTCCTGCTGACGGCATATAGCGCTTTTCAAACACTTCCTTAAATCGACTCCAAGTAAACCCTTCTTCTGATTCATCTACAGTGACTGTTTCCCACCAAGCTAATGCTTCATCTTGAAATTGCCAAGAAGCTATGAGACGCATCTGATCATCTTGCATCTTAAGCCCTTTAAAGATCTTTTCACATGATCTGATCCATGCCTGGGCCTCAATAATTGACTCTTTGCCGGTGAACGGCCTACCACCAAGCCTTGAGAAACTCTTATACAAATTAGCCAGATTCGGCTGATGCTGAGTAGGCATAACTGCTTCTGCTGTAAGGGAAACTTGACTAGCTGTTGTAGCATTCCCTTGACCCCTAGCTCTTCCTCTTTGCCCGTTCATCCTTACTATCTGTAATTAGTGAGAAACTTGATTTAGATATCCGGACGAGATATCTTAAGGAATATCAGCATTTAAAGAAAATAGACTAAGAAAATTTAAGGTTTCAGTCTTGGTTTATACTCATTCTAGGGTATACTTCACCCTATCTCTAATGAGCCACCTAATGTGTTATACTCTGTAGCTAAAGTTCTTACTCAACCTTTAGCTCTGATACCACTTGTCACGACCCGGAATTTAGCGTTCAAAAATCGACATCAAATACTTCACTTGTATTCGACTGCCGGAGATTCGAATGTCAAATTTCAGTTCGGATGGAGCTTATAACAACATTAGATGAATATAAACAGCGAAAAACAAAATGAACTGCCATACATCAATATTCCAGATACAACATCATTTCAACATTCACTACAACATCATCTCAAACATCAGAGTATTCTTATACATATAACACAACTTCAAAATAGACCATCACGACCAAACAACAAGTGATTGGATTCCAAGAAAGTCTTCAAATAAATGAAGCGATATCGAACTTCCAAACTAAGAACCTTGAGATCCAAAAGTTTTCAAAATATCTCCAAGTCAAAAGCCTTCAAAACCGATAGCCACCAAACCATAAGACTTCAAAGTCCAGCTAGCACCAAAAACACGGAAAACCTCCTACTAGGTTGCCCGTGTGGAAATTATGGGCACCCAAAGTTTAGGAAGAAAACAATAAACTCCGGGTCAGTCACGGGACTGGTATAAGTAAACAAAAATAGTTTCTTTGAAATAAAACAGATTCTTAAAAGAAAACCGTTCATGCTTTTGAAAAATGAAACTACCATAAGGCCTCCCAGCACACACACAATGCAATCGCACACTTAGGGGAGATTTCTCCTTATGATAGTCAAATATGCTTAATACGAGAAAACTCTTTAATATTATTATTAGTGCATAGTGTAGAAAACATTTTCGAAAATATAATATTAATCTTAGCCGGCATACGTACCATTATAGTATGCCTACTATAGCTACCATATTAGATGGCAGGTTCTACAACTAAAACCGTACTGGGTTCGTATTGGTAATTGGATTTCCAACAAATGGTCAGCTAAGGAACTTCCTGGGCCACATGGGTACGCCTCTGGAGGGACGCACCGAGAACCTAACCGGTTCTCTGCCAACACAAGGCCGGGTTACCTCTGTAACTTGGTAACTACTACACGAGTATGCCATCCCTCGGTTGTAACCAACCTTTATCCGAGGCCTCGAAAACAGCAATCACAAAGTAATACATATATAAATTTGCGATATCCACATAAGTTAAGTATCTGGGCTCCATACCATGATACCACATCTATCCAGAAGGAAATGCACATACCCTAAGGGGCGCTACCCCCAATAACCTTGCTGCATCTTTCCTGTTTCGACCATACTGGGTTGTGAGGTTCGACGAAGTCTCGTCCACAAAGCTACGCTTTTCACAAAGCCATGCTTTGATCAACAAATGATCAGCAGCACTCAGCATGCCACATTACCAAGTTGGGAGTATATTACTGATATCCTTCAACTACATAACCTCTGAGCTCGTACGTTTCAGAGAAGGGTGTTAAGCTAAGAGAATAAATTCTCCACCACCAACAGAAATGTATTTGAAAGAAATCTGCTTTATATCTCAAAATGTAATGTCAGACATACAATCCATACAAGTCTGTTCCGGGTTCGAACAAAACCGGAGGCACTTTCGAAGAAGCCCTTGCAATCCGGGCATCCACAATTCCGATCGGACTCCCCATCACATTTGGAGAACTCTATACCGGAGCACCTCAGTGTAGAGTCATTCGACAGGTTATCCTATCGTTCTCGAAGACGTCCGGTCTTCACCACCGTCTTCAAATGCTCATCCATTTCGTCGTATCACTGTTCGAAATGGGTTATATGACACAAAGGTCCTCTCCCGGCTAATCCGAATAGTGAGCGTCAATTTAAAAGCACGTCGATATGTCATTCACAAAGATTCATAGGTTCGATGTGGGTTTCGGATAACCAACTGGAATCCGACTCCCTGTCGCATCGAAATTCAAAAGTCGTTTTATGGGCCAAAGGGGTATCATATTCACATAGAAAATACAGAATCACAGCTCAGCACAAAGCAATTCATATCACATTGCATCACAATTACAATCAGAGATATAAATCAGTAGTCATCGTACAATATTTATCAATCATCTACAACTAAGATGAATCAATCGTGTGATTTAAACTAATTAATCACATAATTAATTTCATTAATTATCTTTAATCAATGATTAGTTATCCTTACTTAAAATTAATTAAACCTTTAATCATCTTCATTAATTAATCATTCTTTTTTTTTTTGAAAGGCAAGAGTGAATCTCATTTATTGACTTAATCCAAATTACAAAAGTTCCAAAGATAACACTATAACCTATTACAATCATCATAACAAAAACAAACAAATAAACAACAAAACAAAAACTACATTCAGAAAAAACCAAATTTATATCCCAGACTTCTCTAAAAAAAACTACCATGAAAACAGCAACCCCGAGCCATAAGCAAAGTTCCAGAAAAGGTGCTTCAGTAACTAGTACAATCCTTCAGTAAGATAACCATCTGCATAAAGAGAATAATCCATACAAAAAAAAGAACATTAACTTTGAACAACTCCAAGCCATAATCAATGTTCCAGAAATGGTGCTTCAGTAAGTAGTGCATTCCTTCAGAAGATATCCATCTGCATTATGAGAATAATCCATACAAACATTAACTTTACTCATTCCTTAGATCTCTAAGAATACTACCACGAATCAAATTATACAGTTGCATTGGATTCTTGCTGCCATTACCAAAGATTCTGCTATTCCTCTCTGTCCACACTTTTTGAATCATCCTTTTAAGAAGCTTTAACAGCAACTTTGTCTTATTAGTCTTCCATCTTGTTGCTTTAAACACATTGAACCATTCAATTGAACTGAGAGGTGACGGCTTATAAAAACCTCCATTTGATAGAAGTCTACACCAAATTTAATAAACATAAGAACACTCAAAAAATAAATGAGTATTAGTTTCAGTTTCACAGTTACACAAAACACATAAGTCCTCTGGAATAACTCCAATTCTACAAAGCCTTTCCTTAGTGTTTAGAGCATTTGCCATCACCTTCCACAGCAACAAATTTTCCTTTGCATTTCCACCAATCTTCCAAATCCTTGAATGCCAGGGGAACAGAGAACTATTTTGACTGAGAATATTATACACAAGACTTATTGAATGATTCTTTCCTTTATCTGACCAAATTAGAACATTATCACTACTCCTTAAGTGGCTGCTTGTTATGAGATTCCATAAATTCCTTAAATGGAAAGAGCTAGAATAAGGTAAAACTAAACCATCATCATGTATAAACTCATCAACTGTAGCATGCTAATGAATACCAGAATTTCTTCTCAAATTATAATCAACAACAGAGCTTAAGATCAAACCCTGTTTTGCCCATGGAGAATGCCAGAAGGATAAACCCTTGATCAAGACATAGTTACATTGCAAGTGAGGAATAAAAGTCCCCCTAAGTTTGAGAATACATCTCCAACTCCAGCTGCAATTTTGTGGTATAGGCATTGTCCAAAAATTCCTCTTTCCAATAAGGTTATGATTGACCCATTGAGACCATAGATTTTTATCAACTTCAAAAATCTTATTAAAGTAAACTGAAATTGCAGCTCTGTTCCAAAGAAAGATATTTGTAATACCAAGTCCACCATACTTTTTAGCATCAAACAATTTATAAAAGGAAATTGGTATGAGCTTTCTAGAAAATGGATCACCATGCCATAGAAACTTATTCAGTGCACTAGAAATCATATTGATTAACTTTATTGGGAGAATGTAATGCCTAGTCCAATAAGTAGTCATGTCCACAACAATAGATTGAATAATTGTAAGCCTACCATCTTGTGACAATTTATCAATTGGCCAAATTTGCAATCTTTCAATAATCTTCTCATAAAGAGGTAGACAATCATTCTTGGTAATTCTAGAACAAAATATAGGCAAACCTAGATAATGAGAATTTTTGGGTAGTTCCTGAAGGCCTGAGAACTTTACAATGTCATTCTTCTGAGCAATATTAAGACCAGCAACCAAGATATTAGACTTTGATAGATTTATTTGCAGTCCAGTCATAGTGTAGAACAAATGCAGAGAGGATATAATACTTTGTATATTATGATGAGTAGGCTTTGTGAAAATTATTAGATCATCAACAAAAAGTAGATGAGTTATAAGTGGTTTCTTACATTTAGGATGAAGCTGGAGTTTCTTTTTAACAACAAAATCCAACAAAATAGTGTTAAGGAGCTCCATGACAATTATAAACAAATTTGCAGAAATTGGGTCACCTTGTCTAAAACCTTGCAGCCCTTTGAAATAACCATACAACCCCCCTTCTCTCGAAATAGAATACATTGGTGATGATATGCACGTATAAATCCATGCTAGAAAGGGTTTAGGAAAATTCATCTTTGACATAATGGC
This sequence comes from Allium cepa, assembly GCA_030765085.1. NCBI lineage: Eukaryota > Viridiplantae > Streptophyta > Magnoliopsida > Asparagales > Amaryllidaceae > Allium > Allium cepa. The sequence goes on along the minus strand of CM060941.1, from coordinate 289,564,617 downwards.
TAAAATAGAATTCCAAGCAATTGAGTCAAAAGCCTTTCTAATATCTAATTTCAACATGCATCTTGGTGAAATGTTCTTTCTCTCATAACCATACAGTAACTCTTGTGTCAATAGAAAGTTATCACTGATTGATCTACCACTTATATATGCAGCTTGATTATTGGAGATAATGGATGGCAAGACTGGTTGTAATCTATTAGTTAAAACCTTTGATATGATCTTATAAATGATATTACAACATGAAATAGGCCTAAAGTCAGCAACTGAAATTGGATTTTCAATCTTTGGTATCAAAGCAATGGCAGTAGATGATAAACCATCAGGAAGTTTATTAAACTGGAAGAAAAATTGTATAGCTCTAATAACATCATTTCCAATTTTATTCCAACTCTGTTGAATAAAACATGCATTAAAGCCATCTGGACCTCCACAACTTTCACTGTCTAAATTGAAAAATGCATTCCTAATTTCATCAGCAGTAATTTCACAAATCAAAGCATTAGATTGAGTCATGGAAATGGTTGGAAGAGTAATATCAAAGAGAGGGTTTATATCAGGAATGAATAAATTTGTAGGGGCTAAAATAAATGTAAAATATTGAATAAATGCATTATTAATACCATCAAAAGAATTCACCACATTACCATACATATCCGTTATCTGAGAAATGCACTCACGATTCCTTTTAACCTTTAAAAAATTATGAAAGTATTTGGTATTCCTATCTGCCTCTTTTTCCATCCTCATATGAACTTTCTGCTTGATAGATGACAATTCCATATCAAGAGCTTGATCCAAGTGTTTCTTTAATTGCAACTCCATGTGATGTAAGACAGAATCAAATGGCCTTACATTCAATTGTTCCTGTATCTTAATAAGTTCCTTTCTAATTTGAACAGATTGTTTATCCTCCTTACCAAAGAAAGCTGCTGACCAATTCCTTAGATGAAATTTGAGTACCCTCATCTTGAGAGTAACATGAGTTAGAGGATCACTGCCAAATTGCATATTCCAAGTCCTGTTTAAAATAACATGATAATCCACCTGTTTTGTCCAAAAATTAAAAAATTTAAAAGAGTGTTTCCCTCCACAAAAATTCTTAACTCCCCAGTGAAAAATTAATGGACAATGATCAGATAATGAAGGCTGAAGAATGTTATAAAAAGAATTTGGCCAGTGATGAAGAAAACAAAGATTGATGAAAATCTGATCAAGTTTACATAAAGTTGGATTACTAGTCCTATTACAATTAGACCAAGTAAAACTGGATCCAAAATGTTTAACTGAAATAAGATTTGCTTGAATTATAGCAGAGTTTAAAGGAGTAATATCCTTTAGAGATAAAGGACAGCCACCCATTTTTTGATTGCTAGCAAACATACAATTAAAATCACCACCAATTATCCAAGGGATAGTAGATGAATTCAATGATGGCATAAGATCTAAAAAAACTTGTCTAAAAGATAAGGAATTTTGAGCATAAACAGATGTTAGATGGAAATTGATATTGGAAGGCAAATGAAAACAATTATAATGTATGAATTGATCAGAAGCACTTAATCTGGAAAGCCTGAAAATATGGGGGTTCCATAATGTTAGCAATCTGCCATAGTTAGATTCAGCAAAATTATCATCAAATGACCAGGAAGGAGAAATTAAACAAGAAGCCTTTATGGAAGAATGAATATCAAGTTTAGTTTCAGAAATACACATTAAATGAATATCATTATCCTTAATAAGATTCCTAACCTCAAGCTGTTTAGAGGGCAAATTAGCCCCCCTTATATTCCAAAAAGCAATCTTATTCATTTGGAAGGAAGAGGAGGGAGCAGAGGTGAAGGATTCTTCCTAGTATGCCTTGGATGAGAATTTTTGTTTGAAGAGGATAATGGTAAGATTTCCTGAGGTGTAAAATCTTTCCCTTTATTGAGATCTCCTGATTTCATAGTATTAGAACCAGAGTTATTAAGTACAACTGAACAATCACCTTTTTCAGAAGGAGGTGGAAGTATGATGTGACTAGGAGGAGACAAATGCAAATAAGGTGAAGGAATATTTGAACTTAACAAAATTGGAGATTTGGAACTAAAATGAGAACTACAAGAAGTTGATACAGAGGTAGTATTGGAAGAAACAGGTGTTGTTACAATAGAAAAAGTTTCAGAGTTTTTAACAGGTAAAGAAGGATCTCCAGAATTTTCAATAGAAGCATCAAGGTTTGATAAAGCTGAAAAAGAATTCAATATGGTAGTAGAGCAAGAACCATTAAGATTATGTGATTCATACTCTTTAGCCCTAGCATCTTCCATGCTATTAGTAGAATTACTTCCTTTATCAACAGATACTTTTTTCTTCCATACCTCATTATTCTTTCTATTGATGTTTCTCCAACTTTTATTAGTTTTACTGATATCAATTTCACCTTTATTGTTATTCACATCCTCTCCCAGATCATGCACCTTACTAACATTAACATCTTTATCTTCCTTCACAAACTTACAAGAAATAGAATCATGTCCAAAAATCTTACAATGAGAGCAAATTCTGGGTTTCCAGTCATATGATAGAAGAACATCAGGACAATTATTACCCAAGTGTGGAATGTGAATAGATTCAGGCAATTCAAATTCAGGGGAAATTTCCACTAGAGCCTTATCATATTTGAATCTTTTAAGTTTTTCAGTATTACTATCAAAGCAAATCAGTCTTCCAACATGACAAGCCAGCCAATTAATTCCCATCAACGTCCAGAGAATAATAGGAATCCTATGAAAATGAATCCAAACTGGAACTTTTTTAATTTGAGCATGAGAATTGCCAAAAGATGGATCCCATTTTGTAATAATGAACATTCTTCCTCTTATAAAAACAGGATCCGATTTAAGTACCATATCTTTGTCTTCTTGATTAGAAAAATTAAAATAGAAATTAAACCCATCCGATTTAAAATCTACTTCACCTTTGAGTTTCCAGTATCTCTTCAAGAAATTGACTACACTCAAAAAAGATAGCGTTCCATCCAAAAAGAACCCAACAAGATGATTGTTCCAGTATTTTAAACCTTCCTCCTTCACAATATCCGGCAAAACAGGTGGAGGCTTATCCCGAGGAATATCAAAGTGAACAGGTTTATAAGATCCAGCATTTCTGGGCAAAGATTTAAAGAGTGAGGACCAATTAGAATTTAAAGAAGGTTTAACAGAGTCAATGGATGGAGTCAAAAAAGATCGAATGACAGAAGGATGATCAGTTGACGTCGAGGAAGATGAAGAAAGTAGTGAGGAAGAAAGAGTAGATGAAGAGGAAGAAGACAGAGGAGGAAAAGAAGAAGAATCAAAAGAAAAGGAAGAAGAAAAAGAAGAGGACGCCATTAAAATTTCAAAAGACAGTTAAGAAGAGGACACGGATGTATCTTCATTAATTAATCATTCCTTAATTAATTACCCTAATTAATAAATCCTTAATTGTTCATTAATTAAATCTTAATTTCTTTTATTAATTAATTATTTCCTTAATTAATTATCTTAATAAATTAATCCTTAATTTTTCATTAATTAAATCTTAATTACTCCTTAATTAATCATTAAATATTAAGTAATTAATTTAAATAGTTTATTTTAAGCAAATCATTTATTACATAGGTAAATCATAAATTACCTATTAAATTCAAAAGATAAACCTTCTTATCTTTGTTAACCATTTTGATTTTCTTGTAAACCTAATTTAAATTCATCATGTGAATTGTCTTGAGAGATCAAAATTGTTTTGTATAACAATTTATATTAACATCATTCTTAATTACATTTTATAATTAATTTTATAAGTAATGAGACAAAATTAAATTAAATTAAATTACTTAAAAAATGTCTTACTTAAACTTTAATTTTTTTTAAATCCAAATCAAAATTATCCTTTAAAAACATGAGTTTAAAATTGTTTTAAAAGTTTTGTATGTTATTGTTTTTATTTGAGCAAACTGCCCTGTATGCTGACTCCCCCGAAGCTACTTTGAGTCTTCCCCGAAACTTCATCCTGCTTAATATGAGTTTTGCCCCATTTAGACCTGAGCGACATTTTTTATCAAAATTTTGTTAATTATTAAAATATAACCCGATACAATGCTAAATTAACACGAGCTTTTCACCAATTCCCCCGCGTACTGCTTCGAGCTACCACCTATCTTCCCCCACCCATTAACCTGACACACAAACCCAACGTGTGCACCTGGACCGATCAACGTCAACCTTCCGGCCTCTAAGACCACCACCCACAGACCAACTTCGATCCCCTCTTGCTACCCCAATACAAGGAAACCCAGGTAGAATTCGAAAACAAAATCGAGTTGCCTCGATCAAAGTAACACAGCAGCCATCACCAGAATAACACCTCGAACACCCCAGGCCGACCACCGGAAAGTCCAATACTCCGGCCACACCTAGCTATCCCTTCCCACTATGATTTCCCAAAACCCCAAATGACTCGATCAATCAGAGGCACGGCAGTGGCCACAAATTCGATCGCAACCCATTTAGGGCTTATACCTTTCACCGATCAACCTTCGACGCCACGGTGACTGGAAAAATCAACTGATATTTTTCCTGGCCTCGACAACTCCCCTATCACCTTCAAGCAAAATTTCGACCATCCATATCGCTTCTGTCGCCAGAAAAACCTAAATATGCATCTCCAGTTCAACATCAAAATGCTCACTCCAAACGTAATTTAAAATCATGATTTTAATCTTAAAAATCAACAATTTCAAAGATGATTTAGGTTATATGATCAAATCGAATAATCAAAGAATTCAAATTTAAATTACAAATCGAGTTTACAGTGTTTTCTTGTTCCAGACCCTATATCCTGGATATTAGTCTTTTATATGTTTTTAAAATTCAATCTTAATGAATTTAAACACTTCTTGTTTTGATAGTTCAATCTAACAAAACTGGAAATGAAGAATTTGGGGTTTTTGACAGTTTTTTCTAAAAACCTGTAACTAGAACAGGATTAGGAACCCTGTACATCAACATGCACAGGCAAGAAGCATAAACTCATTCACAGATTATTATTTTTTGCATGCAAACCCATATTAAAACTTGGTTATACCATGTATTCAGACAACAGATCAAAAATCAAGTTTTTTGAAAGATTTACTCACCTGTATAATTTAGCAGAGACAGTTTTCCGATTTGAGAATCAAAACCTGGAACTGCTTTTTTTTGCTTGATTTTGAATTTGTTATCTGCAACAAATTTTGTGTGAAATTGCTTAAGCTCTGATGTATTTTACTTGCTAAAGTTTTTTAACAACAAATTAAAAATTAAATTTACTTACAGTTAATTTTTAGTTGAAACAGAGGAAAGAAAAATCTCTGGCCTGCACCTTAAAGCTTGTGTTTGCTAATTTTTTTCCTTTTTAAGTTAATTCCTGATTCTCCCTTTAATTGTTGAAGTTCTCCTGCTTGATGCTGTAGTATTTGTTGAAGTTTTGAAATTATCCTTGAATTCCTTCTTTTGGCTTAAGATATTGAGAGGAAAGTTTGCTACGGATTTTTTTTTCTAGAAATTTGTTTTCTTGATTTCTAAGTTGAGGAAATTATGTTTGTTGTTGATGATGATTTTTTTCTGATGTAAAGATTGCACAGAATTTTTCTTTTGAAATGAATAAAAGAGTAGGAAGAAGAAGATGAATTGCCCTATATAATTTTTATTTTCTTTTCTATGAATTCCTAAGGAAAATGAAAATGATGTAATGACACTTGTTTAATTTTTCTTCTCATGAACACTTGTCTCTATAGTCATTGCAAGCTTAACACTTGTAATTAAATTTTTTTTATTAACATAATATTTTACATTATTTAAATTGTATTTAAACTTACATTTTCCATTAAAAATATTTGCTTTATATTAATACACATTATTAAAAAGAGAATATTTTGAAATTAAATAAATATTAAATAAATTACATAGATATATATTTATAAATCCAAATTATTTTACTAAACCATTTATTTTAAAATTTAAATTCAAATTAATAATCAAATTCAATATATAAATTCAAATCTACCCATATATGCACACATACATATATATTCACATATATATATAATTTAAATTCAAATGATTTTAAAAACTTTTAGTATTTCAAATTTTAAACCCAAAAGAAATTTGAAATTTAAATTATTACTTATTATTTATTTATTTTGAAACTTTTCAAATTATATTACAAAAGTTTAACAATTACTAAATTTAAATTGGTAGATTTTGGTATGTTACAGTAACACCCAGGTCAGGCTGGAAACCAGCGTGAGTAAACCCATCTAACATGATATACCAAAGCATAAAACTTATTTTAATATCCGGGGTAACTCGTACCTTACTATGAGTTCTTGACTTGTTATAGTCAACACTTATTTCACACATAAAACCCTAAGTACCGTACTTAGTTTCAATGGACCAGTTTAATTAAATCATTCTATTCCAGCTTATTGATTTCACAAACCAAATTTATAAAGAATCGAAGTGGTTTCGGGTATTTGCTAATACCCGACCCCGGTCTCTTTGAATCCAATGTCATCTTAACCCAAGTCATACAAGTGAATTCAATTTTAAATACAGGATGTCACTTTTGCACAGTAATTCATCGTCGATAGATAACCACATTATCACTGTTCAACCCAAACATATCATATCACAATCATTCCAAATCAGAATATCAATCAATCATTCATAAGAAAAATTAATTAGTCACACCATTTCAATTAATTTAAATAAGTTAAATTAATTTCTCTAATCACTTTTAATCATGCTTACTTAATGTTAATTAATTACAAATCATTAATTAATCATCCCTTAATTATCCTCTTTCATTACATTAAGTAATTAGCCTTTAATTAATAACACAAATTGATTTAACTTCCATCCATTCACATTAATTACATTTATCCTTAATTACTCACATCAATTTCCGATAAGCACTTTCACTGATTAATTATCCTTTAATTAATCACACTCATTAATTAACTAATCCTTGATTAATTTCCTTAATTAATAAATCCTTAATTAATCAATTCTTAATTAATTACACTAAGTAATTAATCCTTAATTACTTCAATTAAGTAATTACCCTCAAATTACTTTCATCAAGTAATTATCTTATCGGTTAATTTTCCTCAATTAATTAACCTCTGATCATTAATTAATTTAACCTTTAATTAATAATTAAATTAATTAACCCCTAACAAATTTATCCTTTAATTACTTACATTAAGTAATTAATCATTTAAGTAATTAATTACTCTTAATTAATTACATAATTAATCCTTTCATTAATTAATTAAATTAATTAATTGTACTTAAATTTCTTTATTAATTAATAATCTCAAATCATTAAAACCCTAATAAACTTTTAAGGAAAATTATTATCCTTATTAATGACTTAATTATCATTAACATGTTTAAAACATTTCATCTTTAATTTACACTTAAGTTTTTAAAAATACTTAAGCATTTAACAAATTTAAGTTAACAATTCATATAACTTCTTTAAATCAAATAATTTAAAAACATTTATCACAAAATAGTTTAAACTAGATTTAAAAACATCTTATCTTCATTAAAACTTAATTATATTACTAAATTTAGTTTAAAATAACATAAAAATAATTCTAACTTAATAAATTTAAGTTAACCAATTATATAACTTCTTAAATCAAATGTTGAAGAAAAAATTTATAAAAGAATTTTATTTAAGAAAAGTTTTAAAATAAATTTATTTAAAACTTAAAAACTTGATTTTTTCAAAAAAAAATTAGAACGGTTTTTAAATCTGCTTCGGGTTGAACTCGCACCCCACCTGAGAGCTACCTCGAGTTTTCCTTCTTCTTTCCAATTAAAAACAAATAGTTTTTATTTAAGTTAAAAACCTGTAAGCTTAACACTCACAAACTACTTGGGTTTTTACTCGAGTCATCATGCCCAAATACCCGAACTTCCTTTGAGTCAAAACATACCCAAACGTACAGATACAACTGACCACCCCCGTGCACATGCACTAGCGATAGAGCCATCTCCGACCTCCGGTGAAACATCCGGCACATTGACTATCGTCGCTATAAACAATCTCGATCATCAAAACACTAGCACAAGCCATAGATCAAAATCGAGCAACTCAAACAAACCTGGAACCAAAACCCATGGCCAAAACATTCTCAAACCCACTTCTTCAACCACCTGCACTGCTGCAACTCCGGTCACACCTCCGCTAGCCCTCCACGCTGCTTCTGATGAGACTCGATGCCAGAGACATGATACAGCAATCCCGATTCCACCCTCGACCATACCTAGGGTAGAAACCCTACTTTGATCGATTCCTGATGCCACGGTGATGAAGAAAATCATCCACCATTTTTCCTAGCCTCGATCACTTTCCCACCACCTCCAGTCGAAATCCCAATCACCCTAGATCCTCCAGCCATCAGAATTTGCTCAAAAACCATCTTCTGGTCATCACAAAAATGCACACTCGATACAAATCTAAAAATTATGATTTCACTTTTAAAAATCACATTTTTAAATAATGATTCAGAATATATACCTGAATCGAAGAATTATGATATTTGAATTTTAACATATCTTAAGTTTCTACTATTCTTCTTGTTTTTCTAGAAAATTACAAATTTAATTTACTTAAATAAAATTTAAAACCTTAATCTATGTTTAAACAAATAGATGTTGTTTGAAACCCAAGCCCTAACAGTGATTAAATAAAAAGATATTGAATTTTGGTTCTGTTTTAAACTCTGTAACCTGGAAACAGAGAAGCACAGTCATGCACAATTCAAACACAAACAATATACATAATTCACACTTGTATATACACATGCAAAAACAATCTTCATCACAGAAATTCACATGCAACAACATTTATCTACTTAAGCTTTTTTTTAATAAATGTTTACTCACCTGATTAAAATATAAACAGCTTTAATTTTGAAACAGAAAAGCCTTATTTTGAAAACTTGAATGCTTTCAAAATGGAAACTTAAAAATGGCTTTTGATTTTGATGCAGGTTGAAGAGTTGTTGAGAATATTGCTTGATTATTTTGCTTGATATTCCAGGTTCGAGATGAAATATTTACAGGCTTTTAGTTTGATTTCTTGTTTGATTTTAGGTTGGGAAAAACTGGTAGCTTGATTAAATTTCTAATTTGAAAATAGTTTTACAGGTTTGAGTTTCTGGTTTTCTTACTTTTGAAATGAGAAGATAGTAAAAAGAAGTGAAGAAAGAAGATAGATGTTTATATAGATTAAATTGTGTTTTTTTTAAATGTAAAAAAGATGAATATACAAAGATGACACTTGTTAATTTAACTGACATTTGTCATTTACCAATATTTATCTCCTTCCACATGTAAATAAAAAGATTAATAATCTAACACTTGTCATTAAGCAATTTTTATTATTTTTAAATGTTTTTATAAAGCTTTTATATTTATTTTCCTATATAATAAATATATTTATAAATAAAATCTCTTTAAAGAAAATAATATAAAGCAAATTATATACTAATAAAAACCTTATACATATATTTTTAAATCCAAAATATTTTAAAATATCTATCTTTTAAATTTCAAATTTAAAATCCAAACTCAAATTTAGATTCAAATTTTAAAATCCAATTTAAAATTAACTCAAATATATATATATATATATATATATTTTGAAAAAACACAAATTCAATTTATAAATTTTAAGCAATTATATTAGGAAATTATCAAACAAATACATCCAGACATAAATATTTATTATCCTATTTATTTGTTAAATCTATAAATCGGTATTTCTATTAATTAACCCCGTTAATTATCAATTAATCGATACTCCAAAATCCGGATTATCATAAATGCTATGTTAAACTATCATTTTGTTTACCTTAAACATGCTAATGGACTTTGTGGTTAAAATGCTACATTGAATCTCATTTTGCATGTTGTAACTTTGATGTTGGACTTCATAACTGAAATGTTATATCAAACTATCATTTGCATATTTTAAACATGATTGTGGACCTCATAACGTAAATGGTACATTAAACTATCATTTTGCATATCGTAAACATGGTATCAGACTTTATAATTAAAATGTTACATTAAATTCCATTTTGCATATTTTAATGATGATATTGGACTTTATAACTAAAATGCTATATTAAATTATTATTTTTTCTATTTTAAACATGATAATGGACTTCATAACTCAAAAGCTACATTAAACTATCATTTTTCATATCATAAATATGGTAGTGGATTTTATGATTAAAATGTTACATTAAAAAATATATATACTATATGCGATTATTATTTTGCATATTCTATTCATAGTAGTTCTCTTTAGGGATACTTATTTCATTTTGTGTATTTTATTCATGCCAGTTCACTTTAAATGTACGTATGCTAAATTAAAGTATCATTTTGCGTATTTTTTTAGCCTTTTTCGACTGAATTATACTTGTGGTATATCCAAATATCATTTTGCATAGCCAAATAATGGTACTATATTTTAAAAGTATAAATTTCATATTAGTCTATCATTTAACATATTAAACACGATGTATTGTGCTTCAAATATAGAAATCCTATATCTAAATATCATTCGACTTGTGATTAAAACATTTTTAACTTTCTTCTTATTCTTCTCTATTCTACTACTCTATTTGTTTCTTACCTCCAGATTTAGTGGCCCTCGACTTCAATTTTCATGAAGCTTCTAATTTACATTTGAATTGGAGTGTCGAATTAGGATTTTTTTTCAATTTTGTAATGGACGGTGGCGCTTGGGACGACGAGGGTGGCTTGGACGATGGCGGCTTGGGCGGTGACGGCTACGGCAGGCTAGGGCTTACACGGCAGTAGCTATTATGGGGTAGGGCTAGGGCGACAGTGGCTACAACAAGCTTCATACGAAGGAGAAAATGGTTGAAGTCGGTTGAAGAAAACACAATACTATCCTTGGGCCTAAATTTTAAAGTTCCGCCCTAGATTTAAAAATTAGCATAAAGTTTTTCCTTTAAACTAGTTACCTCTAAAATATCTCTAAATTATGTATTCAAAGAAACTTATATAAATTTTATTTGAAACATTCATTTGAAAATCAATCATCTTTAACACTTTAATACTTTGCAAAAATTCATTTGTTAATTATTTTTTCTTCCTTTATAAATACCATTTAAATAACATCTTTATAAATATATGTAAACCGTTTGAAAATAATTATTTACATCATTACTTATATTTAGAAAGGAGATACTAAAAACTTAAATCCATTATTTAGAAATTTATTAGTTTTAATCTCAAAATACTTTTCAAACGTTTTTAATAAGTCAATAATCATTAATTTTAACTATGTTACTTATTGAATTAATAACTTCTCACAATATCTACAACGTTGATAATAAACTTTTAAATAATGTTGTACATAAATAAACAACCTTTTAAACATTTTTAAAATAATTAGAAAAGAAAGAACATTAATCAAAAAATCCTTTATATAATACTTCAATCAAAATACTTTTATAACTCTATGTTTTAATAAGTTTATCCTCATTCTTATATACTCTAGCCATACTTGATTAGGCACAAGACTAGAAATCTCCAAGTACTTAGTATACATGTTTCAACACCCAATGAAATTATTTAAAAACAGATATGAAAAGTACCACTTGAAACACCATAGATCATAGTACGCAATTGTTACGTCTCTATCCCAGTAGAGTCCATTTGTATCGATGGTCATCTTTACCCTCGATTTACGCTACGATTTAAATCATAAGACCATATGTTATGATATGGAATGCAAAGGAACTCATGAGTTTATGTCTAGATAACCAAAAATCAAATCAATAGAATGAACACACAAAGTGATTACCAAATTGCACAAGGGGTACTTCCCATGTCTTCAATTTTGAAATGTACCATAATATACACAGTACCCTTTCATATCATAAACTTCGAATATCATACTTATATAAATTACATTATATATAGGATCATCACTTTTGAAATCGAATACCTTTCAAATCAATAATCTTCAAAATATCTTTATACTTATATAAAATCATTTTTATATAAGAATCGAAAACTTTCAAATCAAATATTTATGCAATCAAAGGTCCTGGAAAATCTATTAATTTCAAAATATCAGTTCCGTTTCAAATTCATATAGGATTTTAACAATCATTCTCCTTTTTCAAAATCGATTAAAATTTAAAATTCAAAATTTCAAAATCAATAGTTTTAGAAATAAATTCAATTTAATACTTATATCAAGTTTATAAATTAAAATTTTCTTTTCCAAACCAAATACGTTTTAGAAAAAATCATTTTATATATAAATTACTTTATAAAACATTTACCAAGTTCTTAAAAATTTCATAATACAAAATGTAACAACCCACACCACTTAGTATACCCAAAAAGGGCACACTAAAAGATGTGGTGCATTGTAGTTATAGGTAAAAACTTACGGAGACTAAGATTCACAGGATAAAATAATAAAAACAGCAGAAACATTTAAATAGTAACCTCATTATTCAAAATCAAACTTCATAAAATAGAGTCATAAAACCAAATACATAAGATACCTCAAAATACCAAATACATGTCTTAGGAAAAGGAAAATATCATCTCAGTCACATTATCAAAGTACATAAATAAAACCATCCCTCTCATCAGTACCAGTACATCCAAACTCAAATAAAAAGAAAACTGGAAAAGAAGAAGAAGAATACATGAAAAATCTCTAAGAATATCTCTTCAATAAAGCTAAAATCTATTTTCCCTACCTCTGCTGGCCTATTGGGGAAAGGGAAAAATAGAGGAGTGGGTCAGACTAAAAGTCTGGTGAATGAAAGTAATTACTAATATTCTTAAGAAAGATAAAGGTAAAAAACTTTGGGATAGTTCAAGTAAGAAAAAGGAAATAAAGGAAAAGATAAAGCTGGGATAAAATACGGTTTAACTGTTTGCTTTGCTTAGATAGTTCGATTAGGTTATTTCCATCCTTCTTAGATAACTTCTTTGATTAGGCTGAAACCCTAATTTTACATTAATTAGGCCGAAGTCCCACTTCAACCCTTTGATCGGCCTTCTATCTCTACTGTGCCTACTGCGGACTAGACTCATTGGCCCCTACGCAAAAGATAGGGTCTAGGTCCTATTGGTCCCTATGCAAAAGATACGGACAAGACCCTGTTAGGTCCTATGTAATAGACACCTACGACTATGGACTAGACCCTATCGGTCCCTATGCAACAGATACCTACCTAGAGCTTGGAACTCAATAACGACTTATCAACCAACATTTAGGCCGCACATTCGACCACCATTTGGTTCGCGCTATCTGTTGCTTCCTCCTATTAACCTCTTATTTTCCATTGCCTCGGCATAAGCGTGCCCTTACCTCACCTGTGCTATTATGAGGCCACCATTGTCTCACTAAAAAGGAATGCTGTTGGTACGGGTCGTATCTAACAAATAAAATCTAGTTGTGCCCCTTGTCCAAATCCCTAAGATTTGAACTTCTATTTGTTGACCTATTATTAATGTAAGTTTTTAAAATAAGCCTCTATATCTGTAAAGGACTACCCCAGTGGGCCTACAATACCGATCTTCTATATCTGTAAAGGACTACCCCGTTGGGTCTACAATACAGATCTTCTATATTAGTAAAGGACTACCACATTTGGCTACAATACCGATCTTCTATATCTTGCTTATTAACTTAATCCGAGATTAAGTTTATTAAAATAAGCCTCTTTCGCTTTTTCTGCTTTATTTGCTTATTAAGTTAACCCAAGTTCTGAGTATAAAAAATAAGCTACTTTTGCCATTTTTATTTTCACTTTTTTAGTTATAATTACATGTTATAACTACGCTTGCAAATATCTTAAAGTTACCTATTTCAGTCTAAATCTAATTTGTTATAGTTTTTCTTATTTTACATCCCATTTTCTGTAAATTCAGTGTTCTTATAATTTAGTCCATATTAACGAATTATTCTTCTATTTATTCCATTCGCATAAAAAGGAAACTAAAAGGAAACTGATATTTACAGAAGAAATCCCAATCGTAGAATAAATGTAAAGAAAACTTAAATAACAGTAAATAACTGTAAATAACGTAAATGACTATAAATAATTGAAAAAACTGTAATTAATAGTAAATTATTGCAAATAACTAAAATAGAATAGCTAAAAGAAAATAGACTAAAAAAAAATCTAAAATTTACTTAAAATAAACTGTAAATAAACTTGCATAAAGGCTATCCTGAAATTGTAGAAAAACTATAACTATTTAAAACCCTATTATTTTAAATAACATAAAAATCTAAAATAATTACTTAAACACTCACATATGGTCCTTAGCACTTTCCTTTGGCCTTTCCGGTTCCACATGAGGGGTATAAAATATTTCAATTAAAAAGATCTCCTCCTTGGAAAAATATTCCTTTTAGATTCCAGTCTTAGGCAATGAACCCAGATGGAGGAAATCTGGATGAGAAAAATAGCTAAGCCTAGGGTCATAGTTATAGTGTCACTTGTAGATCTCAGACCATTCGATTTGGAGACTAAATCTGGTGCAACCACGTCATAGGCTCGATAGAACCGTCGGATGGAAGCGCGGATGCACCGGATCGAACAAAATAGGAAAAACACGTCATATATGTATCTAGATGGCTTCTCATCCATAAGACAAGGTGGGTCGACCCCAGGTTGACCAATGCAAGTGGTAGGTCGAACTATAGGTCGACTTAGCCAAAGGGAGGGTCGACCTGCCCAATTTTTTCTCTCTTTCCGTTTATTCCATTTCTTGTTTCTTGCGTAGTTTAATATTAACTCGGATTTTGACTATATATATATATATATATATATGTATGTATATATATTACCTTATGTGTGGTGTGTGTAAACACATAAGGTAATTCTATAATATATATAATATGGACATGCATGTGTATATGCAAAGCAAAAACAAAATATCTATGTACATACAAAAAAAAAGATAAGTATGTAAACTTGTAAGGAGACATTTGCATTTAATACTATCATCTCAAGCACAAAAACAAGGTCATTTCAAAATGTTATAAATCATTTCATTTTCCATAAAAATCTTGCCTGGTCGAAAACAAAGAAAAAAATCTTTGACCAAAGTATTAGAAAACAGAGAAAAATCTTATACCAGCAAATACATATCCTGTACACTTTCACTATATATGTACATCCTTCTAGTTAGTTCGTTCACAAAAAAATAAACTAAGCAAAACCAGAAAATAAGGAAGCATCACAATTTTACAAGCTCAAATACATCTCAACTAAATAATTAAGAAGATCAAAGGGCTCAGGCTAGCAGCTTTTCAAAACAGAATTTGTTCTCTGTTCAAACTTCTTCTTTTTTACAGGTGAGTAAACACTTAACTTAAAAGCTTAGGATAACAGATGCTAGTGCATGTGACTTCTAGATGATGTTGTGCTACATGATTTCATATAGATGTGAATCTCTATGTATGTTTATCTATATCTGTTCTGTGCATGAATTTTTATCATCTCTGTTTTTTTTTCAAGTAAAGAGTTCAAACCAAGTTAAAAATTTAAAATTTACTTCCGTGATCTCCGATAGGCCATAGTCTTAAACCAAACAAGTGTGGGTAAACATATCCAAAATTTGTTTTAAGCTCGGTATTGAGGTATTGTGTGACGCCCCACCTCTATACCCACGCTAGCCAAGAACATTACGGTGAATGCTGTCAACTAGCACGAAGAATAAGGCTGTTCAGGAGCGACCATCCGTGTAATTGCTTTGTGCGAGCATCGATATGTCAGATAATATAACATGCAATACTTTATCAAGAGGAAATCCGACATACCGACACAAACTCAAAGCTACTACACAGTGGCTATAATATCTTCGGAAACAAGTACAGAAATAAACATAACATACATCAGTCACAGATAATTCATATCACAAAGGCGGAAGAAGATATGAATATATAATTAACACATGGAAGTGTATATCAGAGTAGTGGTCAAAAAGATCCACAATAATACAAAAGAATAGCAACACGTGCTATACAAAAGAATACAACTATGAGTCTATATCTCAAGTGTATACAACAAAATAAACTACTAATCTAAGTAGTTTGCCAAAAGTCAGAGTAATGAATCCCAGGGGAGAAGTCAAGCAGAAGCACCTGCAACATCTCGGTCTGACCCGAGTATTATTTAATAAGAAAATAATAAACGGATCAGTCTAACTATAAATATCAGATGAAACGATATAGAATAACAGATATGACTAAACACACAATAATCACAATGCCAAGCTGTGATATATATAAGTAGTCGAAAATCATCAAGGGATTAATCAATGTCACAAAATCTACACAAGAATCAAAGAAATGTCATACTCCTTATTTCGTTCATCAAACCATAATTATTGACGATTATATCAATGTCAATCACAAAAGTCAATGACATACAAATTCAACAATGCACAAATATTGATAAAAACTTATCAATGGAAATCACGAAAATTGGTGAAGCATAAATTCTAGAAATCATCTTAAGAAATCCAGTCAATGACACACGAATTCACCTATGCACAAAAATTGATAAATCATATCAACAGAAATCACAAAAATAGGTGAAGAAGAAAATTCCAGAATTCGACACACGAAATCCAGAAATCACACAAAATGGGGGGGAGGCCTATCACAAGAACGGGAGCATGAAAACTCACCAACATATGTATCACATGAACGAGACGCTATCTCATGATAGCTAGCCATTAATTTTTGACACACGAACAGCCCGAAGACCATGGGGCGCTACCCCACATATGTGAGTTGAAACTCACACAAACGGGGTTTAGTCTCCCTCGTAGACAAAGAGACATCGCACATTGCTAGTCTAAATCACAAGAATGATCGTCATGATCATCAAGAAGTGTCAATTACAGTAAGCTAGTAAATATATGAGCTTAGCTTCATGTCCCATAACCACTAGCTTAACTTAAATATTTACGAACAAATTGTAGATCTCCACTAGAAAATTGTCACAAGAGATTCAATCGAACAAGTCCAAGAATTGACCGACGAGGTAAACGCAAGCATTTCATACCACTTGTTTTACTAAGCCGTTTAATTAGATTTCTCATACGAGTGAGGTAAAGGTTTGTATATACTAATAGATTGGAAAACAGTTTTATAAACGAAGTTGGTATTAAAATAGAATTGAAATCGTTTGAGGAAAGAGTTTTGATATTTACTACTAGTATTGAAACGTTTATATTTTTAAAGTGACAAAACACGAAAATGATTGTAGAACAATCGACCACCAAAATTCACATTCAAAGACGTGAATAAATATCCAAAGAAATCGATCTGAATCCATCAAAATGGGTATTACCGAAAATTCCAAGAAGAGAAGTCATTAAAGTCGTAGCAACAACAAGTGGGAAATAACACTAATCGATGGAATTTGGAAACCAAGCAAAAATATGCACAAATATGCACAATTAGGCAAATAGGTGCAGGTCAGTCGATTGACTAAAAGGTCTAGTCGACTGGACCAGAGGCATGAAAAATAATTTCCTGCAGTCAGTCGACTGACCTAAAAATTCAGTCGACAGAATGCAGGGAAAACAGAGGACCCGAGCCTCTGTTAGTTGCCTTCGGAATGCCTATGTGTTATAGCCAGTCGACTGACTCAAAGGTCCAGTCGACTGACTGGCATCAAGGCTGCTTTCCAGCCTATAAAATGAAGATGCAATCTTCATCAAAATGCAATCGAGCGAGCACGGTCGCTAGGGTTTTATGTAAATCGACTACCCGGCCCTATAAGCTCTTCGATGCATCACCAAAAACAAGTTCAAACAACAAAGCTATGATTTTTTGAAGATTTGAACTCAAAACACTAAAAATTTGGTATGTTCACAAAACCTATCCAAATCAAAATCAAATACACATGAATATGTGTTAGGAATTTATTCCTAACAATCGAAGATAATCATAGACATAGATGTGAGATAAAAAACTCACCTTTGAACCCAAACGATTGAAGAAGATGCTTGAAAGCAAAGGAGAATCAACCACTCTTCAAAATGCAACTCAAGAAGCTTGATTCTAAGCTTTAAAAGAATAACATTCCCAAAGTTAGGTTTAGGAATTTCTGAAATTGATAAGAGATTGAGTTGGAGAAGAAGAAGAGAAGCTTACCAATGGGTTCTTCTATTAGTTGGAGCTAGAACTTGATTTGCAAAAGAAAACTAGGGTTTTAGAGTTTTAATTTCCCATCTCTCCCACCATTGTTGCTAAAGCTTGAGTATTAGGAATTGGAAATGAAGTAAATGAGGAGGAGAGGGGTTGGGACTGAATACATAAGTGGGCTCAGCCCAAATCAAAACCCTAAGTGAAAAATTAGCAAAAAATCAACTTTCTCCAAACATATCGAAGCTTATACTCAAAAAGGTCGCAAACGGCATTTTAAACTCAATGGGAGTGGTCCCGAGTCCTAATTCGATCGTATGCAAAAAGTAGCTTTTCGGACTAAATTCCGAGTATCAAAAAAAATATTTAAATAAAATATTTAAATATAACATCAACAAATATGCGGATTGTTACAGACTCCCCTCCTTAAAGAAATTGCATCCTCGCAATATTTAAGAAGAAGATATATAGTAACAACCATAAAAGAATATTCAACACAAAAGAAGTTTGAAATAAGAAGTTCACCTCAAAGAGCACGAGGAAGTAAGTCCAGATGTGTTCGCTCGATGAACTCTCTAGATTCCCAAGAACAATCCTTAGGATTTGAAGACCATTGAACTTTAACAAGCGGAACATCTTTATTTCGAAGTCATTTGACTTCCGAAGCAATGATACGAATAGGATGTTGCTCATAAGTTAAATTAGGTGAAACTTCAATCTCTTCCA
Organism: Allium cepa; assembly: GCA_030765085.1. NCBI lineage: Eukaryota > Viridiplantae > Streptophyta > Magnoliopsida > Asparagales > Amaryllidaceae > Allium > Allium cepa. The sequence goes on along the minus strand of CM060941.1, from coordinate 289,545,630 downwards.
CAACACCGGGCTCAAGAATAGAATCGGAATCTCGAAGGCATTTCCGTAATTGAGAAACATGAAACACGTCATGAATAGTAGAAAATTGAGCCAGTAATAAAAGGCGATATGCCACGGAACCATTACGTTCGGTGATAGGAAATGGCCCAATATATCGAGGCGCTAATTTTCCCGATCGACTGAAACGTACAACACCTTTCATAGGTGACACACGAATGAACACAAGATCTCCCACAGAAAATTCTAACTTCCTTCTCCGATTATCGGCATAGGATTTTTGTCTACTCTTGGCTTCTTTCATCCTATGACGAATAAGGTCAATCTTTTCTGTGGAATCACGAATAAAATCTGGACCTATAACCAGCTTCTCACCGGCCTCAAGCCAACAAGAAGGAGATCGGCATGGCCTTCCATAGAGTGCCTCGAAAGGTGCCATACCAATTCTAGATTGGAAGCTATTATTATAGGAAAATTCAACAAGTGAAATATGATCTTCCCAACTTCCACCAAAATCAAGAACACATGCACGAAGAAGATCTTCAAGAGTTTGATTCACACGCTCGGTTTGTCCATCGGACCGTGGATGATAAGCGGTGCTAAAACTAAGCTTCGCTCCCAAGGCTTTTTGAAGACTCTTCCAAAATCCACTAGTAAACAATGGATCACGATCACTAACAATAGAAGTAGGAACTCCATGTAATTTAACAATCTCTTTAACAAAGAGCTTGGCCAAAAGAGGAACGGTTCGGTTAGACCGAACTGGAATAAAATGGGCGGATTTAGTAAGTCTATCAACAATCACTCATAAGCTATCATGACCCGAACGAGAACGGGGAAGGCCATCTATAAAATCCATGGAAATTTGGTCCCACTTCCAAATTGGAATTTCTAAAGGTTGTAATAACCCACCGGGCCTTTGATGTTCGGTCTTAACGAGTTGGCAAGTTATGCAACGCTTAACGAAGTTAGCGATGTCAAGTTTCATTCCCTCCCAATAATAAAGTCGCTTCATATCCGCGTACATTTTACTGCTACCGGGATGAATGGTAAATTTAGAATGATGGGAATCCTCTAAAATATCTTTACGAAGATCACCAATATTTGGTATGATAAGTCTACCAAATTTTCGAATGCCGCCACGAGAATCGATATCAAAGTTTTCCAAACCTTCAATATCAACTTTATCCTTAACATTTTGGCCAAGAAGAGCAAATTCGGGATCTAGCCTTTGAGCTTCAAGAATGTGGTCTAGAAGAGAAGGATGAGCCTCAAGGCTACATAAAACAAGTGATGAGCACAAATCGGATACGCGCTCTCGAATCTCACAAGTGGATAAAATCTCGAGATCGTTCCATTCGGATATCATCATAGAAACAACCGCTTGTTGCTTTCGACTAAGTGCATCCACAACGCGATTTCCCTTTCCGGGAGTATAAAGGATATCAAGATCATATGGTGCAAGAAATTCGAGCCAACGCTGTTGACGCAAATTAAGTTCCTTTTGAGAGAATAAGTACTTCAAGGACTTATGATCGGTATAAAGAACAAATTTCTCTCCTAAAAGATAATGACGCCAAATACGAAGGGCGAAAACAATAGCCGCGAGCTCTAAATCATGAGTGGCATATCTAGTCTCAGCAGGCTTCAATTGCCTAGAAGCATAAGCAATAACACGTTCTCTTTGCATAAGAAAGGCACCCAAACCAACGCGACTAGCATCGGTATAAACAATGAAATCTTGATTCCCCTCGGGAATAATGAGAATAGGAGCATCAGAAAGAAGTTCTTTTAATTCCTGAAAAGAAGCTTCACATTTGTCCGACCAAATGTATTTAACACCTTTCTTCGTCAAGCTAGTGAGAGGCACGACAATCTTAGAAAAGTCTTTGATAAAACGACGGTAATAGCCCGCCAATCCGAGAAAACTACGAATCTCTGTCACACTCTCCGGTCTCTTCCAATCTTGAATCGCTTCAATCTTTGAAGGATCCACGGAAATTCCGGATTCGGAAATAATATGACCGAGAAACTTCACACGAGATTGCCAAAAGTGGCATTTAGAAAATTTTGCCTTTAATTGATTACTCCTAAGAGTTTCCAACACAATCCGAAGATGTTTTTTATGCTCCTCCTCGGTTTTAGAATACACAAGAATATCATAGATAAAGATGAGAACAAACCGGTCGAGGAAGTCTTTGAAAACTCTATTCATAAGGTCAACGAAATAAGCCGGAGCATTCGTTAGACCAAATGACATAACAAGCCATTCATAAGATCCATAACGAGTACGGAACGATGTCAAAGGAATACTATCCTCTGCAATACGAAGCTGATGAAATCCAGGAGCTAAGTCTAATTGTGAAAAGACTCTAGCACCACTAAGTTGATCGAATAGATCAACAATCCGAGGTAAAGGATATTTATTTTTGATAGTAAGATCATTAAGCTTGCGGTAGTCAACGCAAAGCCTAAGTGTTCCATCGAATTTCTTCACAAAAATAGCTGAAGCTCCCCAAGGCGAGGAACTAGAGCGAATAAATTGCTTCGTCTCCAATACGGATAATTGTTTACGCATCTCCTCGTTTTCTTTATTGGACATACGATACGGAGGACGAGTGATAGGTTGAGCTCCAGGAATAAGATTAATTCTGAACTCAATTGCTCGCTTAGGTGGTAATCCTAAAACGGGCTCGAATACTTCGGAAAATTCACGAACGACGTGAATAAGAGAAATAATATCACCCTCATCATCATCGTCGTCATCACGAGGATTTAAAGAATATAAAGATGCAACCAAGCTGGAATCTGAATCTTTAAGATTAATAGAAATCTGCTTAACAGATTGAGGATGTCGAAGATGAATTGTCCGCTCAGGACATAGAATATGAGCTTCATAACGGTTAAGCCAATCCATGCCCTAAATCATTCCAAAGCCTAAATAACGCATGACATGCAAATCGGCTCGGAAAGAAAAATCACACAAAATAATCTCGACATCTTTACACAATAAACTGATTGTCGCGGATCCACCAACCGGATTCGCAATTCTCAAAGAAGTCATTAAACACAAAACATCCAAAGAAAAGGTATCAACAAGTTCTTTTGATATAAAAGAATGGGATGCAACCGCATCAAAAAGAACTCGAATAGGATGATCACGAAATAAAATAATTCCATCCAGAATAGAATGAGAATTACCTTGGCCACGAGATGTGTTGCTAGGGGCTTGAGCAACATTAAGCTTTCCCTCCTTCTTATTTTGAAGTTTGGGACATACATGCATAAAATGGTCCGGGCTTTTGCAATAGCGAAAAATACGAGGCTTTGAACACTTGTTCGCAAAATGATCTTTCGAACCACAATTATAGCATTTCCCTTGAGTAGAAGAAAAGTCTTTTCAACAGGAGTTGCTTGCCTCCCTTTCTTATTGGGATAAGGGCCTTTGAATTTGTTTGGCCTCTTCTTGTTGTTGAAGTTTGGTTTGGAACCCACCACTTCAACATCATTCTCCCTATCCGCCTCTTCAAGACGAAGAGCGATATCAACGAGTTGGTCGAAAGAAACTTCTAATTTTAGAAGTAATGGCTTCTTAAGATTTTTGTTTAAGCCATAGACGAACCTCTGGTTCTTCTTTAAAGGGGTGCTGATGTATTCAACCCCATATTTGGAAAGCGACTCGAAGGAGGCGATGTAATCAGTCACGGAGGACTCACCTTGAACAAGGTCTATAAATCGTCGAGCCAATGTCACTTTCTCTGCTTCTGGTACAAATTTCAACTCGAAGCGTTTCCGGAATTGCTCCCAAGTGAGATCCGCTTCATTAATCTCAGAAATAAGAAGCTCGTACCAGTCCAATGCTCTTTCTCGGAGCATACTAGAGGCCACCTGAACTCGGTGAAGGTCAATAAGATTCATGCGAGAAAAGATTCGATCGCATGACCTTAGCCAAGCTGTACTTCAATAATAGTTTTGGAACCTTTGAATGGCTCCCCACCCAAATTAATGTAATCGCTGCACAAGCGTGCAAATCCCGACTTTGGGTGAGTAGGTTCCGGGTTAGCTCCAGCTGCTTGAGCATTCGTCACTAAATCAAGAAGTTGTTGAGCAGTCATAAAAACTCCATCCTGTGGTGGAGTGCTAGATGGTACGGCTCTGGGGCGGCCTGGTCTAGACATTTCTCTTTCTTTAGAAAGATGAAGAAGAAGAAAAAGGTTATTCACCAAATTCAATATAAAGCAATTCTTGATAGATAAAATAAGAAATCATAAAAGAAAATAGGATGAATCTGTACGAAGACTCGAATAAAATCCTAAAGCATGACTCCTAAGAAAGACTTAGGGCGATGATCCTTGTTATAACATTCCATATTGTTCCGAAGTTTCGCTCTGATACCAAGCTGTGATGCCCCACCTCTATACCCACGCTAGCCAAGAACATTACGGTGAATGCTATCAACTAGCACGGAGAATAAGGCTGTTGAGGAGCGACCATCCGTGTAATTGCTTTGTGCGAGCATCGATATGTCAGATAGTATGACATGCAATACTTTATCAAGAGGAAATCCGACATACCGACACAAACTCAAAGCTACTACACAGTGGCTATAATATCTTCGGAAACAAGTACAGAAATAAACATAACATACATCAGTCACAGATAATTCATATCACAAAGGCGGAAGAAGATATGAATATATAATTAACACATGGAAGTGTATATCAGAGTAGTGGTCAAAAAGATCCACAATAATACAAAAGAATAGCAACACGTGCTATACAAAAGAATACAACTATGAGTCTATATCTCAAGTGTATACAACAAAATAAACTACTAATCTAAGTAGTTTGCCAAAAGTCAGAGTAATGAATCCCAGGGGAGAAGTCAAGCAGAAGCACCTGTAACATCTCGGTCTGACCCGAGTATTATTTAATAAGAAAATAATAAACAGATCAGCCTAACTATAAATATCAGATGAAACGATATAAAATAAGAGATATGACTAAACACACAATAATCACAATGCCAAGCTGTGATATATATAAGTAGTTGAAAATCATCAAGGGATTAATCAATGTCACAAAATCTACACAAGAATCAAAGAAATGTCGTACTCTTATTTCGTTCATCAAACCACAATTATTGACGATTATATCAATGTCAATCACAAAAGTCAATGACACACAAATTCACCAATGCACAAATATTGATAAAACTTATCAATGGAAATCACAAAAATTGGTGAAGCATAAATTCTAGAAATCATCTCAAGAAATCCAGTCAATGACACACGAATTCACCTATGCACAAAAATTGATATATCATATCAATAGAAATCACAAAAATAGGTGAAGAAGAAAATTCCAGAATTCGACACACGAAATCCAGAAATCACATAAAATGGGGGGGGGGGAGGCCTATCACAAGAACGGGAGCATGAAAACTCACCAACATATGTATCACATGAACGAGACGCTATCTCATGGTAGCTAGCCATTAATTTTTGACACACGAACGGCCCGAAGACCATGGGGCGCTACCCCACATATGTGAGTTGAAACTCACACAAACGGGGTTTAGTCTCCCTCGTAGACAAAGAGACATCGCACATTGCTAGTCTAAATCACAAGAATGATCGTCATGATCATCAAGAGGTGTCAATTACAGTAAGCTAGTAAATATATGAGCTTAGCTTCATGTACCATGACCAATAGCTTAACTTAAATATTTACGAACAAATTGTAGATCTTCACTAGAAAATTGTCACAAGAGATTCAATCGAACAAGTCCAAGAATTGACCGGCGAGGTAAACGCAAGCGTTTCATACCACTTGTTTTACTAAGCCGTTTAATTAGATTTCTCATACGAGTCAGGTAAAGGTTTGTATATACTAATAGATTGGAAAACAGTTTTATAAACGAATTTGGTATTAAAATAGAATTGAAATCGTTTGAGGAAAGAGTTTTGATATTTACTACTAGTATTGAAACCTTTATATTTTTAAAGTGACAAAACACGAAAATGATTGTAGAACAATCAACCACCAAAATTCACATTCAAAGACGTGAATAAAAATCCAAAGAAATCGATCCGAATCCATCAAAATGGGTATTCCCAAAAATTCCAAGAATAGAAGTCATTAAAGTCGTAGCAACAACAAGAGGGAAATAACACGAATCGATGGAATTTGGAAACCAAGCAAAAATATGCACAAATATGCACAATTAGGCAAATAGGTGCAGGTCAGTCGACTGACTAAAAGGTCCAGTCGGCTGGACCAGAGGCATGAAAAATAATTTCCTGCAGTCAGTCGACTGACCTAAAAATTCAGTCGACTGAATGTAGGGAAAACAGAGGACCCGAGCCTCTGTTAGTTGCCTTCGGAATGCCTATGTGCTACAGCCAGTCGACTGACTCAAAGGTCCAGTCGACTGACTGGCATCAAGGCTGCTTTCCAACCTATAAAATGAAGATGCAATCTTCATCAAAATGTAATCGAGCGAGCACGGTCACTAGGGGTTTATGCAAATCGACTACCCGGCCCTATAAGCTCTTCGATGCATCACCAAAAACAAGTTCAAACAACAAAGCTATGATTTTTTGAAGATTTGAACTCAAAACACTAAAAATTTGGAATGTTCACAAAACCTATCCAAATCAAAATCAAATACACATGAATATGTGTTAGGAATTTATTCCTAACAATCGAAGATAATCATAGACATAGATGTGAGATAAAAATCTCACCTTTGAACCCAAACGATTGAAGAAGATGCTTGAAAGCAAAGGAGAATCAACCACTCTTCAAAATGCAACTCAAGAAGCTTGATTCTAAGCTTTAAAAGAAGAACATTCCCAAAGTTAGGTTTAGGAATTTCTAAAATTGATAAGAGATTGAGTTGGAGAAGAAGAAGAGAAGCTTACCAATGGGTTCTTCTATTAGTTTGGAGCTAGAACTTGATTTGCAAAAGAAAACTAGGGTTTTAGAGTTTTAATTTCCCATCTCTCCCACCATTGTTGCTAAAGCTTGAGTATTAGGAATTGGAAATGAAGTAAATGAGGAGGAGAGGGGTTGGTACTGAATACATAAGTGGGCTCAGCCCAAATCAAAACCCTAAGTGAAAAAGTAGCAAAAAATCAACTTTCTCCAAACATATACTCAAAAAAGTCGCAAACGGCATTTTAAACTCAATGGGAGTGGTCCCGAGTCCTAATTCGACTGTATGCAAAAAGTAGCTTTTCGGACTAAATTCCGAGTATCAAAAAAAAAATTAAATAAAATATTTAAATATAACATCAACAAATATGCGGGTTGTTACATATTGTCTCTGTAAATTCAGTTTTACGGTAAAAAAGACGTTAATTAATTAATAAAGTAATTAAAGGTTAATTACTGTATTGGTTAAGTATAATTAATTTAAGAAATTAATTAGTAAATAATTACTTGAATGTAATTAAGAGTTAATTAATCAGGGATGATTAATTAAAATGAATAATTGGATGAAGATTAATTCTTTGATTGATAAATTATCAATAGTGATATAAGCAAGAATGATATTGGTAAAGTAATTAATTTAATTTACTTTAAATTAATGGAATGATGTAATTAATTTAATTCATTTTAAATTAATTATATTTGGGTGTGGTTAATCACTGCTTATATGGTTAGCTAGTGTTGTTTCTTCTTTCTCTTCTTTCTTTTCTTCTTCTATCCCTTTCTTTCTTAATTGATGATGCGATTTTCTGGGAGTGGAAAGTCGGGTCGTCACAAACATATGATAAATTCGAATATTATAAAATATGAATTCAATTATATGACTTGAATCAACATTCAAAAATAGGATTTTTAAGACTTAATTGGTGATTTTTAGTTTGGTATGTGAAGAGCAGTTTATAGTTGATCAGAAAATGCGTTTTAATCGATTTCTGGCAATCGAAGAAATGTTGGATGATGAAATTTCGATCGAAGCTAGCATGGAAATAGATGATATCGGGAAAATTGGCCGGATACGTTCCAGTTCGTGGTGGTGTCGAGAATTGGTCGATGTACGGTTTTCGTGTATCTTTTGGCAAGGTCGAAAATTTGATCACCGTGGCTTGGGGAAATGATTGCATGGAGGCTAGTGGTGCCGTAGCCGGAGTTTCGAAGCTTCTGGAGGTTGGCGTCGTCGGAACGAGGAGATTGATGGTCGGAGTATTTTTGTCTGAAAGCTCAAACTGTTGAATTTTCATTGTCGTGGTTGATCAGGGTTTTGGAATGCTACGATCGAATGGATGGTCGATAGTCGACTTGTTGACGATCGTCTCAGGTGATGAAAGTTCGTAGGCGGTGGGTGCAAGTGCAGGGTGGGTCGCGTGCACGATTTAATATTTGAGCTATGGGTTCTCGAGAGCATACTCGGGGAAAGAAAGTGTTTTACTCGAGTTTCTTGGTTACCCGCTTGTGTTTTTTAATACCATGTTCTTAAATTTTTACTGATGATAATCAAAAGTAGAAGAGAAGAGAAATACTCGAGGAAAATAGAGAGGAAACTAGATTTTAACTCGAGTGAACCTGGGGATTTTCTCGAGTTTGGTTTTCAAAGTTCTTAGCTTAATAAGATTTAAGTTATACCATCTTAAACAAAGTTTAAGTATTGATGACTTAATTAATGTTTGACAATTTAAGTAAAGAATTTATACTAAGTTTTAATTAATTAGGTGAATACTTAAGAATGTTTTTAAATCTTAGTTAGTATTCTAATTAAGTAGTTAATGTAAGATAAGTGTTAATTTAATTAACATTAAAAGCTTTAAAGTTAGTAACTATTTTACTTAAAGTTATCAAGGAAGATTTTAAGGTGTAAGATAAATGATTCTAATTTAATTAATTTATATTGTAAGGTAATTAAGAATGTTAATTCATTGATAACGGTGATTAGCTAAGTGAATTGAGATTTATAAATTTGTTAGTAAATATTGATTAACAAATGATTAAGTGTTAATTAATTTGAAATTAAGAATTTTTAATTAACTACTTAAAGTTAATTAATATATGATTAGTGGTTAACTAGTTAAGTAATTTAATTAAGAATTAATAATTGATTAATTAAGTAATTAGTGATTAATAAATGGGTAATTAAGTTTTATAAATTAATAATTAAGGAGTAATTAATTAAGTAATTAAGGTTTAATTAATTGATTTAAAAGGGTAATTAAGAAATGGTTAATTGATTAAATAGTTTGTAATTAATTAATTAAGCAGAATTAAGTGATTAATTCTTAAGTAATTAATTTAATTTAATATAATTAAATTAATTATACCATGGATTAATAATTCTGTTTGGATGTTTATATGAGTAGAATATCTGGATTTGTGATATCTATTTGGTGATATTCTGTGATACTCTGTGAGATGCTTTGGATATATTTGTAATGTTTGAGTATGATTTATCTGTGATAAATGCTATGTGAATTCAAAGTGTTGAATTAATTTTTTTTAAACTATTAAACAACTTGGCCTTTAAAACACGTTTGGATTCGATGAGACCGGGATCGGGTGTCAGTTATGATTATCCGAAAACCACATAGATCCAAATTAAACGATAGGTCGTTGCATCTCAAGTGAAGATCGAGATGATGTTCCAGAGTGCAAGGGTTATTGTCTTTAACTCTGAGGGTAACTCCAAAATGAGTGTAACGAGATAATGCCTTCGGTTTCGTTCGAACCGGGAACGAACTTGTATGGATTAAATGCTTTCAGAACATTGTCAGGTGGACGATGAGCATTTTAAGAGATGTGTTCTATAAAGGTAATCGCAGCCTCAAGCTTCATCAACCGGGAATGGCTAAAACAGGAGAGGTGCAGCAAGGTTAAGTGGGTAGCACCCAAGTAGTATGAAATATACCCCTGTCTAGATGTCCCTTTTTATTTCGGCTATGTGGGAAGTTGTTGGCCACAACTACGGGGTTGTCTTGTTCGAGACTGTCCAGTAAGGGATGGTTCCAGCCTTATGTTGTAGGGGATCGGGAGTGATCCTTGGTATGGTGATCTAGACCCCGTACTGTGACGGGCGGTACCCCAATAGCCCTACAATTAATGGAAACCCATTCTCCCTACGAGACCCTACGATTTTATTTGTATTACCCACTTTTGTGGCTAGTAACTGGAATTTAATGAATGTAACAATTTCGGCTATTTTCTATTTACTTGAAAACCCTAGACACTATCATAATATCACTGGATTTCCTATAAAATGTTTTGGTTAGCGCAAGGTAAAAACTTACCCGTGTTTATGGGTGGGAAGTCTTACGCGATACCTTTATTTTCAAACGGTTTTCAAAGTTAAGCAACTTTAACCCGTTTACTCACATCAGACCCATGTCTGACCCAGAGTTTATTCTGTTTTCTTAAACTCTTGGGTACTCAAATTTTTATGAGTAGCCAAGTGATTAGGTCTTGGATTGCTGGAGTCTGGAGAAACTTAGAGCAGGAGTCCAGACGTATCTATCTATCTAGTTCCGATGTGTTAATCGATGTATGTTGTATTTTGGGATGTATGTAACGGCAGATATATATATATATATATATATATATGTGACTATCTTGTTTGTATGATGTTGTGTAACTCTGATATATGTAAAATTATGTAATAGTTATGTAATGTATTATATTTTGTTCCATTTCCGCTGTGAGAATCTGATATTTGTTTGTTCTTTCTTCTATCATTTCTATTTCTGTCTCTTTCTTTGCTTATTGATGATACGTCTTTTTGTGAATTGAAAGACCGGTCATCACATCTGTATTTGAAATCAATATAATTTGAATTTGTCATTTAGAAATTGAATTGAATAAAAATGGATAAATCTAGATTTAATTAAATTTGAATTTGGAACTCGAGTTGATTGGAATCAATTTGTGAAATTGAGGATATATATATATATATATATATATATGTATGTATGCATGTATGTATATATATGTATGCATGTATGTATATGTATGTATGTATGTATGTATGTATATGTATATTTTAGTGGAAATGATATTTCAGTTGAAGTATAAATTATTTTGAAAGGACCACGGTGTTATAATGACGTTTAGTCCCATGGATTCTTAGAGGATGGTTATCCCGAACATTCCCTAAGTTACGTGTATTTTAGTTGATATTTCACTTGAGTTAGATTTATTGATATAAGAATGTTAATCCTGACTCGAGTGTTTTGTGTTTTACTTTACGCTCGGGTAAGACTCGAGTGATAATTCGTCCAAACCGACATCAAAATGCCTGGAATTTCAATATCATCCCAATGGATCGAATCACACATGAATTGGACCTCTTATGTGAAAGATATGTACGTTACAACATTTGAAAATTAAATTTAATTAAAATAAAAAAAGCAAAACAAATCAATACCATGGCCACGTCATCCCATGCTCTCGTTTGGCTAACTCTAGCCCACCTAACTGATCATCGCATCAATCACTCCACAGCCGCCCTCCTGGCACGCCGCGCCTTCAGCCGATCAGCTTCCACGTCGCGTCGAATCCGAGACAGTGGCCAAAATGGCAATTTTCAAATTAATTAATAAATTAATATTAAATTAATTAATCACCTTATCAATTCAAACTTGATAGTTTACCATTTCTGTCATTTAGATTAGTTGGTAATTTAAGATTCTTTATAACAAATTTCTATATCAATTTTATTATTGGATATTTCATAATTTCCAACGTTAAAATCAATTTGAAATAAGTTCAGTAATTATAAACTTAATTTGCAATAAATCCATTTATTTGATTTTTAAGTTTAGTAATTCAATCAATTATCATCTTTTTGGTATAATTACATTGGTTTATATCTTAGCACATTAATAATTTCCAGTTTCATCTTAATTTCAATTAACGTAATATTTAATTTCATTTAACTACAATAAATCCATTTATTATAGCTTAAATTCCATTAACTTGACAAATCTTGATTTCCATTCTTCAACGAATTGTCATATTATGAATTAAATTAACATACTACCAGTGTCAATTTAACCTATGATAACTGCACTAATTAAGTGAATTAATCGTAATCGATTTACAATTTAAATTTAATAAACCAAATAAATGGTTGACATACAATAATTGTTATCATTAACCTTTAACCACATTTATAAGTTCAATATTTTACAAGCAAATCTTATAATTACTTCCCTACCACTAAATTTCAAACAGTTACCATTAACAAAATAATATTTCATTAGTTAATTAAATATTTACATTTGTTTTCTTATATTTAATTTATAACCAAGTATACCATTTACATTATTTCATTTATTGGAATTTCACTTCAATTGTTAATAATTAGCTTTAATCAACACTGTTTCATTTTAGTCTGCTTATTATTTCATTAATATATCACAAAAATTTTATTTCGTCCAATATTAAATCACCAAAATCTCATTAATTTAACTAATTTAAACTGTCAAAAATTACGGGTCTTTACACATCCGGTTTCCTTGCACACACTACGGATGCTTCCCAAGGCGAACTAATTGGTCTGATAAAGTTCTTACTTTCCAAATCCACCAACTGCACCTCTAGCTCCCTCATCTCTATAGGTGTCATTTTGCTTAGTGGTCTACTCATTGGTTCTGCCCCTGGTACTAAATCTATTCTAAACTCAATGTCTCATTACGGCGGCAATCATACTATAGGTTCAAATAAATCTGCGAATTCTCTAACAACGAAAATTGGATTTAACTCGTCCTCTTCCTCCGTAACACCCAACAAAGCATTAACGTCAAAACTAGGGTTTTCAATAGGGTACATTATTCTATCACTATATTCAAGGTGTCTAAGTGATATTTTCCTCTCATGGAAAAATATCCTAGCATCGTATTTACTTAACCAATCCATACCCAAAATAATTCCAAACCCTACGAAATCAAACACATGCAAATTGCAAACAAATGTGTGACCTAACAGTTCAAACTCTAACTGGTAACACTTCATCCCAAGTATCGCATACCCTCTTATCGAATTAGCAACCCTTAAGGAAGTAATTAGTTATGTGGGTTCTAGGTTAAGCTTATCCACCTTATAGTGGGACATAAAAGAATGTGATGCACCGGTACCAAATAAAATTTTAACTGATACACCATGAATCAAAAGCATACCTCCCAACATAGCTTTTCCCTTCTCCTCTACTGTTGGTCTCGAGGTAGTTGGTCCCAATGCAAAAATGTTGCTTTTTCCATCCTTGGCTTTCTCTTTGCACGGTTCTTATGGTGTCCAATCATATCACGGTTGAAACACCTTACTCCAATCTTCTCAGCAGCTTTCTTCCCTTTGCATGTCCGACACTCATGAGCATACTGTTGTAACAACCCATATTTTGATAATTAAAAATATTAAATTTAATAAGGTTTTGGGCTTTAATATTGTCAGAAATTAAAATTTATGATTTATTAAATTGAATCTTATTAGATTTGAAATTTTGACTTTAAGGTAAATCTTAAAACAAATAATTTAGTGAGATAAAACATATAATTGGCTAATATTGATTGAATGTAATTGACTACTATACTATGTTAACGTAATTTCAATCAACTTAAATAATAAAGGTTAATAAGGAATATAATAAATGATGTAAAAATTGATGTAATCTTATGTTATTAATTGCAATTAGTTTTAATATGGAGTATGAAATCAATTATTTTGTACGTAAATTTATTAACCTTTGTTTGTAAACAATAAGTTAATAGATATGGATTATTAACGTATAACCATTGTTTTATTTATTTTCTTATTTTCAAATCCGTTAGAAATTTATTTGGTAATTAATGGAGAATTAATGTAATTGAAATATTACAATTGATATAAGAAGAAACGTTAACTGTTGAGTGGCGAGTGTAAAACTAGTGTTAATCAATTGCATAAGGGAATAGTTGATTTGACAATAAGAATGTAAATCAAAATAAAAGGATTTGTTTGAAATTTAAATATATAATGAACAGGTTTTATTACATTTGTAATTTAATGTTGGAATTAAATTAGTATGTAGATATTGGGTTTAACATAGAAAATTGGATTTCAAAGGAAACAATTGGATTAATTATCTTCCATGTATTAGGGTATGTTTTGAGATTTAATCATTGTAAGTAATAGTAATTATATCTTGCCATTAATAAGAGATAGAAGTAAATAGTAATTAATTACTGATATGTGCAACATATGTTTTGCGTTAAAAATATTTATTTAGAATTTCATTGAGAAATATTACGTTCAAATTGTAAGCACTTAAATTTGGTACAAATATAACGATTATATGAAATTAATTGATAAAGAAATGATGTGGTTGTACGAAGTATTATTTCTGTGACTCTTTAATGGGATAATCTTTAAATATAAGTTGGTTTTAAAGGGGGAGGTGTTAATTGTAAATGAATGTGTGATCAAAAGAAATATGTTTTGATAAAAATAAAATAAAATAATGGTTTCTTGATAAGAATATTCTTATCAAATAAAGTGAATATTTCATCTATGAATGTTAATTTAATTTCATTAAAACAAAGAATTTAATTTTGTTGTATGTTTCTAGTTGGAATATTTGATTTATCTAAATATTCCATAATTTGAATTCAAATAAAAAAAATATACAATAATAAAATGGTAAGAAAACAACTTGAAGGTTTGGTTAAGTTTTTTATTTGGAATAGTTAGCATATTAAAGATTTATTCCATTTCAAATTTGACTTTGGGGTCTCAGTTCATCTTTTAATGTGTGGGGTGGCGGTCCTCATTATGTTAATTGTAGTGTTTAATTTTATTTACTGTTTACTAAATAAAAATACATATATGTGTGTAAATTTGAGCGTATTAGGGTTAATAAAATATGTTAAAACGAATTGTTTTTTTAGTATATTTGATTTGTGATTTCTATGTACGGACTACATTCTCAAATTTAAATCTGTCGCTTTCATTTATTTTATTTTATTACTACTTTCTTTCATTAAATACATGCCTATTTTCGTCTTCCAGTAAGTTTTATTTATTTACACGCGAGCCTTGCCTTGAAATATTTCATTTCTGAATGTAGATTTAATTTCATTAGAGTAAAGAATAGAATAGTTTGTTAAAAAAAGGAAACATACATTTATTTGAACGCTGTTTTAGCAAACATATGGATTTCAAGAATAGGAATATAATTTAAGTAAGTTATTTATTACGGTGGTGTAAAACAACAAATTTATAAACATGTTTAAATGACTTAAGGAAACAATTATCCTATTTCTCGTCCATTTTGGTTTATCTATTTTAAAATTTAACTTTGTTATTAATTGCAATTAATGTAATGGAAAGTTTTCGATTAAAAGGAAAGAAAACTTTGATTGTAATTAATAGATTTAATAAAAGAAACGTACATTTTGTGTTAAACAGAAATGGTGCTTTAATGGAAATAAAAGAATTGAACGTTCTCGTTTTTAAGGTAGGTATAATTTTATTAATTGTGCATAGATAAAAATTTGTATGTGTACAAATTGAGTATTATTTGAGTGAATTAAATTAATTTGGTTACGTTTCGAAAGAAATTGAATTTCAAAATGTGTATGTGGTCCCTTCATTTCTTTTTATTTATTGCATGTACGTTTTAAAATAGTTACCTCATTATTAAAACTTGGTCCGTTCATTTCTCCTTCGGTTTAATACCTAAGCCTAAGCTTTTAGGCTATATTTAATTCTTTCCATCTCATTTTTTGTTATAAATTTTTTATTTTCCTTCGGTTTGCAAATTTTCTCATTCCTACATACATTTCCTTATGCATTATCAGTGCCTAAAGCATTTAAAACTAAACGTGCATTTTTTCCCTCCACCTATACTTCCTTATTATTAAATAATCTATAATTTTATTTCTTCATTTACATTTTATTTCTTCTATCACCCCATATTCATTTAGTTCACATCTTTCAATTAGGGTTGTCCATATTTTACTTTATTTCAATTCCTAGTTTGCTTATATATACCTTATTAGCTTTTCATTTGTTTCCATCTTCATTCCTTTAGTCATATTTCATTTTCTAATCTCATCTTCTATAGCTTCATTTTCCAAATAAAACTTCCATCTCATATATTTTTCTCTCTTCACCTTCCTCCTTCTGTTTTCATTTTTTCTTCTTTAAATCTCCTTCTTCTCTTTTTTTTACTTCATTCTTTGTCTTTTTGTTTCTTCTTCTTCAAATCTTCTTCTTTTTGAAAGCTTCCTTTTCTTTTTCAATTCTTCATCTTCTTTTTCAAACATTCTTCTTTTTTCCAAATCTTTTTCTTTAAATCCAGATCTATAACAACTTCTCTATCTCTTTCAAAAAATTCTAAAAAAAAGATTAAGATAGAAGGAAACAACTCAAATGGAGTAAGTAGTAGCGGATCCAAATCCGACTAGAAAAGGGAAATCCAGAAGGTGAGTGTTTAAACTCACTCACGAAATACTAAAATTTTATTGCAAGTTAAACCAGGTCATATAGTGATAAATTTTTGACTGTTGGTTTGGAATATTTATTAATATTTAATTTGAATAGCTAAATTCCAATATGTGATGACTAATAATTACTGTGACATATTATTAAATTGGTTGATTTGTTGAATTGATTGATTTGAATGTTGATTGTATGTTGTTATGGATGCTATTGTGATTGAATGTATATTTGTTCATTTATTTGATATATCTTTGTTATCACCCTATAGTTTATTGTAATTATTTAAATTTCATATTGATTATTGGCACACTGAATAAGGATGTAAAACCCATGAATTTAAAGTATTTACATCAGAGAAAAAAATAGAATGTTTAGATTTACTATTTGATCCATAAAACAGATTTTGGAAAGTAAACCGTCGTTGCCTTACTTGAAAGTTTTCAAAATTAATTTTTGAAACATTGGGAAGTTTCCAAAAAAAAAAGTGAATATTGAAACTTTGGAACATTTTTATAAATCAAATCTCTAAAACTATGAAATTTAACTGGGAATTATTCTGTAGATTTGTAATTTACTAGAATGGATCTATTGCGAAATCCATTTTATTTTGAATGTGGAAGCAATAACATTTCCAGAATTTTGAACCTTCAAAAATGTAGTTATCTACATTCCTTATTTCATATACTTTTGATTTAATTTGCATAAGAATTTTAGTTCCGACTCGAGTGTATTATTTTCCTTTATGCTCGGGTCAGCCTGAGTTTTTCAACATAGAGAG
The DNA here is from genome assembly GCA_030765085.1 of Allium cepa. NCBI lineage: Eukaryota > Viridiplantae > Streptophyta > Magnoliopsida > Asparagales > Amaryllidaceae > Allium > Allium cepa. The sequence continues at coordinate 289,528,407 of CM060941.1, read as the reverse complement.
ACTATTTCCACTACATTCTATGTTTTGCTGCATTATTTGGTTATTTATGATATATGTATAACTCTGATTTGAATTTGTAAAAGTGTAATGACATGTTATTTGTAAAACAGCTTCATGAACTGTTTATTTGATTATTATATTTTGTCGTTACGCTGCGAGATTCTGTATTTTGTTTTACTCTTTCCTTTTTTTTTCTTATTTACCCCATTAACAATCCTTCCTTTTGAATGGTTTGATTCTGACATGTGTGTTTATTGTCGATTTGAACTATCCAAAAAGGTGGGTGTTACAGTTGGTATCAGAGCGAGGTTTAGACTTACCTTAGCCTATTGGGGTTAACTCATTAGAGATATGGTAGTAATAACCTAGAATAAGTTGTCTGAGTGTATATACGAGAGCGCGTATTTGTTAGTGTTATAAAAATGTTTTATATAAATTTTGAAATGAAATTATTTTTCCTAAGATTATATGATATATATAAAGGAATAAATTTTTAAGACTAATATATTTATCTGTAATGTGTTTGATTTATGAAATGGTAATATTTAATTATTATCATTTTTGTTGACATATTGTATTTAACCCAATTATAAATATTGGTTAATTATTGTTGATTGAATTAATGGACTAAACACTAGTTTAATAATGGTGTATTAAAGAGAATTAAATGAATAATTAGTATATTTTTTTATGAAACTGAAATGTTGATGTGAATTTTGTTGTTTATTGACATGTAGTTTCATCTATTGGAAAAAAAGGGAATATTTGGATATTTTGGATAATCGAAACCTTTTTGTATTAATATAGGAGCGAAACTTGATAATTAGGTTGAATTATATAGTTGAATTGATAACCTTAGTTTGAAAGAAAGTAAAATAAGGTTTAATTTGTTATATCTATTTTTAGTAAATGAATAGAATTGAGGTATACATTCTTAGCATGTAATGTAATAATATACAAGTGTGAACTTTAAGCCTTGGGATGTTTAAATTGAAATTGTGATTAAGGAAATGTTGTAAATGAGATTGAATTGGAAAAATATGCTTATAAACTTAATTAACATTTATGAAACATGACATAAATAAATTTAAGGGTAAAGGTGAAAATAAATGGAATAAGCAATATGAATTAAAAGTGAAATGATTACAAATAAAGCCATGACTTGTAAATTGTTATGAAATAAATAGATGTTCCAATAAATGGTTATAAATAAAGTTGTGATAACTTTAAAGTCGAACAATATCTTATAAAAAGGAATTAAGTTTTATAAATTGGTTGTAAAGAAATTCTTTATGAAATAATTTGCAAATAAATTAGTTTTAAATGAGAAATATTACATGTGAAATGAATGTAATTTAAATTAAAGAGAAATATAAGCAATATTATGAGAATGGATATATTAATGTTTATACTAAATGGAGAAATTCTGTGAAACAAATATTAAAGTATGAAGTGATATTTTTGTTAATCAATGAGATTAAAAATGATTTATAACTGAATGGATAAATTTGAAATTCGAGAATTGAATTCCGGTATTTTGTAATTAGTTTAAGATTTTTGGAAATATATATAATAATAATAATACAATTTAGTAGTATTTTCCAAATAAGAAATGTTTCAAATGAGTTCAAATGAATTCCAATGATTTCAAAGAAATCTCGATGAAGTTTTCAAGAAAATAGAAGTCCATAACTCACTTATGTCGTTGGAAAATAATTTCGGTGATGAGTGCACGCATCATCGACATTGATTTTCAAGTCTCAGAGTGGGGGAGAGGCCACTTTAGTAGCTTTGCTATGCGAGTGATTTTGTGAAACCAATTTTGATTTCCAATTCCGAAGTATGATTTGATATTTGAAAGATATATGTATATATATTTGAAATGATTTGAAATGAACCGGTGTTCAATCCTCGAATTTCGAATTTGTTTTAGTACAACTCTATTCTAAAAAAATTGATTTACTGATTCGTTGCTGATTTCCAACTCTTGGATTTGAAATTTGATTTCACCGACTATTTTGAAGGTTCGAGCACTTCCAAATCAAGGTTTAAGATTTCAAACTAAGAAATTTCGAAGAGTATAAATATTTGATCAAGAATATAAGTTTAGTTTTGAATGTTTAAAGTATGAAGGGTATGACTTAAGTAAATTTGAAACTTTTGTTAAATAAATAATTTTCGAAAAGGAAATTTGGATTTTTCATCTAGAAATAAATAGTTTAAAGTTTTTAAAGGGGTAGTTATAAAGTTGGAAACTGGGATTATTTTTTAAACCTATTATTTTGGGAGCTTTGAAATTGAGATATTTAATTTGGAAGAAAAATAGTGAAATCATATATGATTTTGAAACGGAATTGATATTGAAATAATTTGAAATTGAGAACCTTATATTATTAAGTACTTGATTTGGGAATGGTCGAACTTATATAAAATGGATTTGTATAAGTATGAAGTTGATTTGAAATCTATTAATTTGAAAGGTACTCAATTTGGAAAGAGAATTTTATATAATCGAAGCCTACATAAGTGTGATTTGATATACTATTGATTTGGAAATTATTCGATTTGAAAATGGAATCCTACATATAATGGACTTTATTATGTATGATATTTGAAAGTATTTGGAAGGGTACTATATGATATATATTTCGAAGTAAAGATATGGAAAGTATAATAACCCGCTATTTTGGACTATTCGCATCTGCACATGTCGGATTTGAATAATTCAAAATACCGAATTTGTTAATTTAAAATTTGGCAAAACTCAGATATACAGTAAATAAATAATCACAGATCACAGACACAGAGTAATAAATATGCAGCGGAAATAAAAGAGATAGTAGTTCATGAAGCTACTATATAAATATATAAGATACATCAGAGTTTACAACAGAAGAGCAACACGATACAACAGGTACAAATAAGAATACATCACTGGAATCATCGAATAATGAAAGCAGAATAGATGGCTGGATCTTCAAGCAAAGCTCCAACTCCAAAGGTGCGTCTTTAATACTGGTACACTCTGTCTGACCCGAGCATAAAGCAAAAACACAAGACACTCGAGTCAGGATTAACATTCTTATATCAATAAATCCAACTCAAGTGAAATAGCAATTGAAATACAAATAACTCAAAGGATGTTGGAATCATCATCCTCTAAGGATCCGTTAAACTATCTACTAGGTAGTAGTGTACGCTAAATAGATAATGTCTATCCGTAATATAAAGTATCAAAATAGTGTTAAGGCGTTACCATTATCCCCCTTAAACACATTTTTATAAGCATCATAGACTATACAGCACGGTAAACTCCACCGTAAACTGGTGGGATATCAGGGAGTACTCCATAGGTATGACACAAAAAAAATTCGTAGTGGTCGCGAATATAGGAATACAAGTATGACAAGGCACATGAGGCAATACCCAAGGTAGTGAAACTACCGTTTGCCTGATCCAGACTGGTGAAAACGCATCGCCGCAGCGATCGCAACACCGCGAAACAACACTCCTGAAATTCCGAGGGTGCACCAATCAATCACAATTAATGAGTAGTAGTTACGAAGAAGTGTGTCCGCTCGAGGTAGCTAACCCCATTTGGCCCGGCACGGCTCCTGTTTTAGTCATTTCCAATTCGACACAAGTGTCAAGGCTATCCATTAACGTTCTCTTTCTTCAGTCATAACGTACATCATTCCAACCACTTCATTCTGGATCATCACTCCGCGTATAGTTATTAAAGTGGTTTTCGGTTTAGATAAAGAGTATATCCATAACCATTTCGGTTTCTTTAATAACTTTCGTAATTATTACACCGATTGGTCGTTTATATATTTCAAAACCAAATCAATTTCAATTTCAAATTAGAATTTGTAAACAAATTTTCCGTTCGTCTTCTTTATCAATTTCCATAATTTACGATTCAAAACTTCCAAATTACTATTTCGAAATCTCATAATTCAATTTCCATATTTATTTAAAACAATTCCAATACTGATTCAAGTTCGTATATAAATTTCATTCCGAAATCATTTAAATTATTTTAATTTAACGTTCAAATCAATTTATATTGATTTATCGATTTCATTCAATATTCGCTAAGTAAATTTATCCTTCAAAACAACTTCTATTTAAATTCCAATTCATTTAAATCAATTACTTACGTTCAACTTCATTATATCAAAACATCAAATTGAAATAAATTAAATTCATCATATCAATTCTTTAAATTACAAGTCTTATGTTAATTTCAATAAATCTCATTCATTTCAATAAATCACATTTTATTTCTTGTTAAAGAAATTCAAATTTTCATTTATTTATTGACTTCATGACAAATTTCAAACTCAATTAATAAAGAACTAAATTTCATATATTCAAGAAGTTTAATTTCACTTATTAACTTACTTAAATTTTCCAAAGCTTAATTAATAAATAAAGAAACTCAATTTCATTTATTAACGAAGTTCAAATCCACTTATTCAAAAGTTCAATTTCTCTTATCAAAGAATTCAATTTTTATTCAATTATCAAATAATTAAATCTTATTCAATTATTAAATAATTTCAATTTTAATTGTTAATAATTTCAAAACATAATAATTACAAACTTGATTATCAATTCAAACTTAATTATTAAATCATTTCCACATAATTATGAATTCAAACATAATTATCAAATCGTTTCAACTTAATTATAAATTCAACTCAATAATTTCAAACTTAATATGATTCCAAACTTAATTATAATTTCAATTTAATTATTAAATGATTTCAAAATTAGTAATTTCAAAACTCAATTATTACTAATTCCAAATTATTTACAAATAATTCCAAATTTAATTATTAAATAATTAAATTTCAAATAACGTTCTTTCATCAATCACTACGTTAATATTTGTTTCAGATTTCAATCTTTACATTTTCCTTTCAAAAATTCAAATTCCAACTTCATTTCAAAACTTATTCTTTATTCGAATAAAATCATTATTTTATTTTTAAATCAATTTGTTGACCAATCGGATTTTATTTAATTCTCTATCCTAAGTCAAGTTCATTTGGGTATTTATCATTTCAACCCGATTCCAATATCAATTCAAGATCAAGCATAATAAAGGGAACTTGCAGTGTGATAACTGGGATGGTGTCAAAGTAAATAAACAAGGAATAACAACAATCAATAACAATCCAATAATCAATTCAAATAATCCCGAAATAATCGTATTAATTCGTATTGTTGTTTGTGCAAATTAATATAATTATTTCTGGGAATCTACACTATCATTTCATGTAGATTAAAGATTATTACACTAATTATTTTATGTGGTCTACACTTGACACTTATTATTCGATTTCATACTATATCAATTTATACAACATACATTCAATGGTTCAAGGTGGACTTAACCAATTTCTACGTGTCAATTGATTAACATTTAAAGTGGTCATATTATACAAGTTTAACTAATCAAATTCAATACATATGTCGATTCAAAATTTTAACTATCCTACGTCAATTTCAATTGCATAATATTTATCACTTTATACATTAAAATTTAACGTCCAATATAAACAATCAATCGATTATCAACCAACGGAATTGTCAATCGTATAATTAACAGATAACAGTGTCAGATGTTAAAGGTGAACTGATACATAAATAACAGTGCAATAAATAATAGCAGCATATTTCAATTGTCGTTTCAATTGAAATCAAATTTAATAAATAAAAGAACATTAACCGTGAGTGATTGCTCACCTTTCGAGGCTAGAGATACACGAGAGGATGACACGGATACGCATATCGATACAGATATAGAAGTTGAATTACGAATCCAAGCAAAGCAAATCGGCATGAATTCAACAATCAAGCTGAATAATAAGAATAGACGAAATCAAATCAAAGCTGTATTGATCAAGATCAGAGGTATAAGTGAACTCTTATATATACAATTTTTTTTCTGCAAACTATATACATTATCTGTTAAAAATCAATTTTCATTTTAAAGCGCAATATATTATATATTTAAAGTCTTATATATAATACAAAAAAAACGCACACATTGTATGCAGTAAAACAAATGTGTATAAACTTCCAAACCTATTAACGCATATGAATAGTAGCCGATACAACTTAATTATGAACCTAAAATCCAGACTAACAAATTATCAAACAGTAACGTGCTATATGTATCTGCCCTTTTTCTTCTTGTAAATTATTAAAGTATGCCTATACTGACCTACACTACAACATGTAACATATATCCTACATTTCTCATTAAAACGCATGATATTATTATTTTTTTGAAAAATATTTACTAACATACTCAGAAAAAAAAGTGACTTATATAAAACTGCAGACAACAAAAGAATGCAAAGCTGCATATGAGGCATACGAGTTCGTCTATAAGTATGTATTAATTTCTTTTAAATTTTATAACTGTAAACATATATGCATTTGAACCTTAGCTGTAAGCCTCTACACTACACACATATATTAAAAAGTGTTTCAGCTAATAAATATACTTAAAACATGATCAACCATGTACATACTTTAAAAACTCTTATATATAAACTATTTTACTTTTAAAATATTATTTTACCTTACAACTATCAATCACTCATGTACCAGAGGTTGCAGAATCTGAGGCAAGGGACGAAGTCAGTTAATGATTATGCAGATGAATTTTACCAACTCATTGCCAGAAATGATATTATGGAGACGGAAGAACAGCTAACTGCTAGATTTGTTGGAGGGTTGCGAATGCAGATCCAGGATATGGTTAATATGTTTGATCCAAGATCTGTTGCAGAAGCACATCAGAAAGCGTTGGATAGGGAGAAGCAAGGAAGGCGTGGAGGTGGTGTGTTTACTAATTCCAATAATCAAGTGAAGGGTGCTAGTGGGAGTTCTAATGTTCCTAAACCTGTCAGTAAGCCAGTAGTGAAGGAGGGTGAGAAGGCAAAGGTTAGCAGTGGTTTCAAATGTTTCAATTGTCAGGAGTTGGGTCATAAAAGCAATGAGTGTCTAAAGCCTAAGAAGCGAGTGATGGTTGCGGAAGCTGAAGATGAGGAAGTCGAAGCTGAATGTTCACATGCACCTTATGTTGAGGAGGAAGACTTATTGTCCGGGGATGAGGGTTGTAATTTGATGATGAGGAGGTCTTGTCTTACACCGAAGCAAGAGGATGATACTAGTTGGTTGAGAAGCAATATTTTTCAGTCGACAAGCACTATTTTGGGAAAAGTTTGCAAGTTCGTTATTGATGCTGGGAGTTGTGACAATATTATCTCTACTGAAGCAGTAAGGAAGTTGAACTTGAAAACTGAAAAAGCATCCTAAACCGTACAAGTTAGCATGGTTGAGGAAGGGTGGTGAAGTGAAGGTGTGTCGAAGAGCTTGTGTGAATTTTTCTATTGGAAACAGTACAAAGATGAAATTTTGTGTGACGTTGTAGACATGGATGTGTGTCATCTGTTGTTGGGCAGACCATGGCAGTTTGATAGAGCAGTGCAACATGATGGTCGTGCTAATAGCTATAGTTTCATGTTCGAGGGTACTAAAATCACTTTGGTTCCCAGGAAGCAACAACAGAAGGAGAGCAAGTTGGAGGAGATCGAAGAACTAAAAACTTTGCTATCTTTGAAGGAGTTTGTCAAGGAGGTTGAAGAGGAGCCTGAAGTCTTTTTGTTGATTGGGTGAGAGTGTAGTGAAGAGGTTGAAATTCCAGAAGAAGCGAAGCCAGTTTTGAAAGAATTTGAAGATGTATTTCCAGAAGAGTTGCCTAAGGAGTTACCGCCACTGAGGGACATTCAACATCAAATTGATCTTGTTCCGGGAGCAGTGTTACCACATCGACCACATTATCGAATGAGTCCGAAGGAACATGAGGAGTTACGAAGGCAAGTGGAAGAGTTGTTAGAACAGGGACGTGTTCAGGAAAGCTTGAGTCCTTGTGCAGTACCAGCATTGTTGGTGCCAAAGAAGGATGGAACATGGAGAATGTGTACCGATAGTAGAGCTTTGAACAAGATTACTGTTCGTTGTAGGTTTCCTATGCCAAGGTCGGATGACTTGCTAGATCAGTTGAGTGGGGCTACTATCTTTTCGAAGATTGATTTGAAGAGTGGTTATCATCAGATTCGAATTAGACCGGAAGACGAATGGAAGACCGCATTCAAGACGAGGGAAGGTTTATATGAATGGTTGGTTATACCGTTTGGTCTATCAAATGCACCAAGTACATTTATGAGGGTGATGAATCAAATTTTCAGAACATACATTGGGAAGTTTGTTGTAGTTTACTTTGATGATATTCTGATATATAGTGGGAGTACGGAGGAGCATGTTCAACATTTGAGAAAGGTGTTGATTATTCTTCGTGAGGAACAATTTTATGCAGCTACGAAGAAATGTGTGTTTATGACGCATAGTGTCTTATTTCTGGGGTATGTTGTTTCGGGAGAAGGTATACAGGTGGACCAGAATAAAGTTGAAGCACTCAGGAATTGGCCACAGTCGAGGACAATTACAGAGGTGAGGAGTTTTCATGGATTGGCATCATTCTACCGAAGATTCATTCCACACTTCAGTAGCATGATGGCACCAGTTACCGATTGTATGAAAGGAAAGCAGTTTTCTTGGTCAGAGGAAGCAGGAGTTGCTTTTGAAAGAATCAAAGAACTTTTGACGACAGCACCGATTCTTGTTTTACCAGATTTTCAGTTGTTGTTTGAATTACATACTGATGCATAAAAGGTTGGAATTGAGGGAGCGTTGAGTCAGAGGGGACGTCCAATTGCATACTTTAGTGAGAAGTTATCAGGGGCAATGATGAGATATAGTACGTATGATGTAGAGTTTTATGCAGTGGTGCAAGCAGTGAAACATTGGAGACACTATCTGTTCCATAAGGAGTTTGTTCTTTACACAGACCATGAAGCTTTGAAGCATTTGCAGGGACAAGACAAGATTTCAGCAAGACATGCATCATGGATTGCTTATTTGCAACAGTTTACATTTGTTGTGAAGCACAAATCTGGGGTAACAAATCGTGTAGCCGATGCATTGAGTAGGAGGAGTCATTTATTAACAACAATGAAAGTTGAGGTGATCGGGTTTGAATTGTTGCCAGAACTGATTGAAGAAGATCCATATTGTATGAAATTTGTTGAAAGGGTCAAGGAAGGAAGTGCTGATGAATTTGTATTGGTTGATGGTTTTCTGTTTAAAGTAAATCGATTATGTATTCCGGAGAGCAGTTTGAGAATGAAGATTATCAAAGAGCTACATGAAGAAGGCCATGTGGGTAGAGATCGTACTTTGCAGTTGATTTTACAATCTTACTTTTGGCCGTCAATGAGGAAGGAAGTTGAAAGGTTTGTTCAGAGATTTCATATCTGTCAGGTTTCGAAGGGAACAGCGACAAATGCGGGATTGTATATGCCGTTACTTGTGCCGACTAAACCATGGGTTGATATCAACATGGATTTCGTTTTGGATTTGCCGAGAAATCAAAGGGGGAATGATTCTATATTTGTTGTGGTGGACAGATTTTCGAAAATGGCGCATTTTATTGCTTGTAAGAAGACGGCGGATGCTGTTCGTGTTGCTCAGTTATTTTTCAAGGAAATCTATCGACTTCATGGATTGCCAGAATCTATTGTGTCGGATAGGGATACTCGTTTTCTAAGTCACTTTTGGTTAAGTTTGTGGAAGATGATTGGAACGAAGCTGAAATTTAGCAGCGCTTATCATCCGCAAACAGATGGACAGACAGAAGTTGTTAACAGATCGTTGGGAAATTTGTTACGATGTCTTGTGAAGGACAATCTGAAAAGCTGGGATACGAAGTTATGCCAGGCAGAGTTTGCTCATAATCATGCAGTGAATCGTAGTACGGGATTCAGTCCATTTCAGATCGTATATTCAAGTTTGCAAAGGGGACCGTTGGATTTGACAGTATTACCACAACCAAAGGGACGGTTAAACGAGCTGTTGATTTTGTTGATGAATTAACTGAATGTCATAAAATCGTTCAGGAACGATTGGAGAAAGCAAATGAGAAGTATAAGCGAACTGCAGATTTAGGGCGACGAAATGTTAAATTTAATGAAGGTGATTTAGTGTATGCTATGTTAACAAAGGATCGTTTTCCAGTGGGCGCTTATAACAAAATGAAAGCCAAAAAAATTGGTCCTGTAGAAGTCGTGAAACGGATTAATGAAAATGCTTATAAGTTGAAGCTGCCGGAGGATGTGTACATTTCTGACGTGTTTAATGTTAAACATCTTATACCGTATCATGGGCATGAGCTTGGTATGGAAGAGGAGGGCACAAATTCGAGGACGAATTTTTCTCAACCAGGGGAGGATGATGCAGCCCAGAGAGACGAAGTCATAGGTTGGATCCGACCTAACTTGTTTTTAAGTCGAGTACGACCTAAGAAGTCACAAGATGAAGAGTTCCGACCTAACGAGCTCCGACCTAATGAAATACGACCTAGTGACTTACGAGTTAACAGACATGTCTTAGGTCGGGTACGACCTAGTGATGAAGAACGAGCTAACTATGCCGAGTTACGACCTAAGCAAGCTAAGCCGCATTTTCATTTAGGTCGTGGACGACCTAACTTACCTAACGAGTTACGACCTAAAATAGGTCGCTCCGGTAATTCCTTAAAGACAGTCTCGACCTACGACCTAGTTAGGTCGTGTGAAGATATCCAGAAGCTAATACTTAGGTCGCATCGACCTTATCTTGGTACCGACCTACGAAAAGTCGCTGAAGGATTAAACTGCTTGGAGTAAGGTCCCGACCTTGTTTAGGTCGTTAAGCCATATCAAGTATAGGTCGTGAGTCGTGTGTTTTAAGTCGTCCGAGTTTGTGGCTACGTGTTGTATTGTGTTTGTAAGTCGTAAGTCGTGTTGTGTTGATCATTTAGGTCGCTCACGACCTTGTTGAGTCGTAGGTCGTCCGGTGCAGCGCTGTTATGTGTTGAGTGTAGCGTTGAGTCGCTGTTGTTAAGTCGCTGCCGACCTAAGATAGGTCGTAAGTCGTGAACGACCTAAGAGTCTGGTGATGTTTTGATTGCGTTGCGTTGTAAAAGCTATAAATAGCAGTGTTGTGTCATTTTGTAAGTTGTTGATTTTTGAATAAAATTCTCTTTTGTTAGTTTTGTGCTTTCAATTTAAATTGGTAGTTGAGTGTAATCTCCTATCTCCACTTTCGGTTATTCGAGTGCGCTCAAATCAACGATTGTTGAAGCCGATTCGCGGAATCAAGTGCGCTTGATCAACGCTTGAAGAATTGAAGATCTTCTTTCACGGTATCGTGCGCGATCAACGTGTTAGAGATAGCTAGAATTTGATATCTTCGGATCAACAAATTTGGGCACTTTGTTATTCATCAATCCACCGATTGTTACTTTCATCGATCCATATCGTTTTGTTAATAATCCGCTGCATCAGTTTTGGTATCAAAGCTTGACTTAGCCAATCATAGCTAAGACGAGTCTTGGAGCCAAGGAATTTTAAGTTTGGTGTTCATCGTGTTCTTCGCGAGATTGCAACAAGTTGGGAGTTTCTGATCCATTTCATTTTGGATCAAAGTCCGGAAAGTGTTTGAATTTTTGGAGAAGGGTGTGAGCCGTGCATCATTTGTTGAGCCGAGCTAAGTATAGGCCGTGTATACTTGTGAGAAGTAGCGAGCCTTGGTGAAGTTTGTTTGAAGTGTTAAGGCCGAGCCAAGTTAGTGGTATAAGTCGTGACTTGTTGTACAAGTTAGTGTTGAAGTTTGAAGTTTGATTTGTAAAGAATTGTTGAAGTGTTTGTGATTGAGTAATCATGCCGCCGAGAAGAGCTAATCGTCATCAAAATGTTGAAGCGTTGTATAGAAGAGAAGAAGCAGAGCAAATGGAACAATGTATGAATGAGAAATTTAATGAAGGCATTGGAAAGATAGAGAAGTTGATGAATGATTTGAATCAAAATCAAAGGAGGAGATCACCAATCTCGAACCATGGAGGAAACTGAGTTTCGCCGTCGGTTACGGAAGCGAGAAGGGTATCACCGCAATCTCTTAGAGAGAGAAGAGAAACATCAATTTCATCGAGGAGAGATCACCATGACTATGGACATGAAGAGAGAAGAACTCCACGTGAGTTTGAAGAAGAGCCATATCGAGATGAGGAGAGACATAGTAGAAGAGACATGCGTGATCGAAGGGATGATAATGGTCGAGATCGATATAGACGTACATTTGATTTTGATGAAGAGGGTGATAGAGCTAGCATTCATTATCGAGATCGAGACCCAGTTCGAAATTCATATCGAGATGTGGATGATGATCGTCGATGGGAATCGGGTATGAAGATGGAAATTCCTGAATTTAAAGGTGGAATGGTAGCAGAAGAATTTCTTGATTGGTTGTCTAATGTTGAAGAGATCTTTGATTTCAAGGAAGTTCCGGAGAATCGTCGAGTGAAGTTGGTTGCTACTAGGTTGAGGGGGAGAGCTTTGGCATGGTGGCAGCAAACTAAACTTACAAGGGAGAGAATGGGAAAGTCAAAGATTGAATCATGGGAGAAGATGAAGAAGTTGATGAGAGCTACATTTTTACCTTACAACTATCAATCACTCATGTACCAGAGGTTGCAGAATCTGAGGCAAGGGACGAAGTCAGTTAATGATTATGCAGATGAATTTTACCAACTCATTGCCAGAAATGATATTATAGAGATGGAAGAACAGCTAACTGCTAGATTTGTTGGAGGGTTGCGAATGCAGATCCAGGATATGGTTAATATATTTGATCCAAAATCTGTTGCAGAAGCACATCAGAAAGCGTTGGCTAGGGAGAAGCAAGGAAGGCGTGGAGGTGGTGTGTTTACTAATTCCAATAATCAAGTGAAGGGTGCTAGTGGGAGTTCTAATGTTCCTAAACCTGTCAGTAGGCCAATAGTGAAGGAGGGTGAGAAGGCAAAGGTTAGCAGTGGTTTCAAATGTTACAATTGTCAGGAGTTGGGTCATAAAAGCAATGAGTGTCTAAAGCCTAAGAAGCGAGTGATGGTTGCGGAAGCTGAAGATGAGGAAGTAGAAGCTGAATGTTCACATGCACCTTATGTTGAGGAGGAAGACTTATTGTCCGGGGATGAGGGTTGTAATTTGATGATGAGGAGGTCTTGTCTTACACCGAAGCAAGAGGATGATACTAGTTGGTTGAGAAGCAATATTTTTCAGTCGACATGCACTATTTTGGGAAAAGTTTGCAAGTTCGTTATTGATGCTGGGAGTTGTGACAATATTATCTCTACTGAAGCAGTAAGGAAGTTGAACTTGAAAACTGAGAAGCATCCTAAACCGTACAAGTTAGCATGGTTGAGGAAGGGTGGTGAAGTGAAGGTGTGTCGAAGAGCTTGTGTGAATTTTTCTATTGGAAAGAAGTACAAAGATGAAATTTGGTGTGACGTTGTAGACATGGATGTGTGTCATCTGTTGTTGGGCAGACCATGGCAGTTTGATAGAGCAGTGCAACATGATGGTCGTGCTAATAGCTATAGTTTCATGTTCGAGGGTGCTAAAATCACTTTGATTCCCAGGAAGCAACAACAGAAGGAGGGCAAGTTGGAGGAGATCGAAGAACTGAAAACTTTGCTATCTTTGAAGGAGTTTGTCAAGGAGGTTGAAGAGGAGCCTGAAGTCTTTTTGTTGATTGGGCGAGAGTGTAGTGAAGAGGTTGAAATTCCAGAAGAAGCGAAGCCAGTTTTGAAAGAATTTGAAGATGTATTTCCAGAAGAGTTGCCTAAGGAGTTACCTCCACTGAGGGACATTCAACATCAAATTGATCTTGTTCTGGGAGCAGTGTTACCACATCGACCACATTATCGAATGAGTCCGAAGGAACATGAGAAGTTACGAAGGCAAGTGGAAGAGTTGTTAGAACAGGGATGTGTTCAGGAAAGCTTGAGTCCTTGTGCAGTACCAGCATTGTTGGTGCCAAAGAAGGATGGAACATGGAGAATGTGTACCGATAGTAGAGCTTTGAACAAGATTACTGTTCGTTACAGGTTTCCTATGCCAAGGTTGGATGACTTGCTAGACTAGTTGAGTGGGGCTACTATCTTTTCGAAGATTGATTTGAAGAGTGGTTATCATCAGATTCGAATTAGACCGGGACACGAATGGAAGACCACATTCAAGACGAGGGAAGGTTTATATGAATGGTTGGTTATACCGTTTGGTCTATCAAATGCACCAAGTACATTTATGAGGGCGATGAATCAAATTTTCAGACCATACATTGGGAAGTTCGTTGTAGTTTACTTTGATGATATTCTGATATATAGTGGGAGTACGGAGGAGCATGTTCAACATTTGAGAAAGGTGTTGATTATTATTCGTGAGGAACAATTTTATGCAGCTACGAAGAAATGTGTGTTTATGATGCATAGTGTCTTATTTCTGGGGTATGTTGTTTCGGGAGAAGGTATACAGGTGGACCAGAATAAAGTTGAAGCAGTCAGGAATTGGCCACAGCCGAGGACAATTACAGAGGTGAGGAGTTTTCATCGATTGGCATCATTCTACCGAAGATTCATTCCACACTTCAGTAGCGTGATGGCACCATTTACCGATTGTATGAAAGGAAAGCAGTTTTCTTGGTCAGAGGAAGCAGGAGTTGCTTTTGAACGAATCAAAGAACTTTTGACAACAGCACCGATTCTTGTTTTACCGGATTTTCAGTTGTTGTTTGAATTACATACTGATGCATCAAAGGTTGGAATTGGGGGAGTGTTGAGTCAGAGGGGACGTCTAATTGCATACTTTAGTGAGAAGTTATCAGGGGCAAAGATAAGATATAGTACGTATGATGTAGAGTTTTATGCAGTGGTGCAAGCAGTGAAACATTGGAGACACTATCTGTTCCATAAGGAGTTTGTTCTTTACACAGACCATGAAGCTTTGAAGCATTTGCAGGGACAAGACAAGATTTCAGCAAGACATGCATCATGGATTGCTTATTTGCAACAGTTTACTTTTGTTGTGAAGCACAAATCTGGGGTAACAAATCGTGTAGCCGATGCATTGAGTAGGAGGAGTCATTTATTAACAACAATGAAAGTTGAGGTGATCGGGTTTGAATTTTTGCCAGAACTGATTGAAGAAGATCCGTATTGTATGAAATTTGTTGAAAGGGTCAAGGAAGGAAGTGCTGATGAATTTGTATTGGTTGATGGTTTTCTGTTTAAAGGAAATCGATTATGTATTCCGGAGAGCAGTTTGAGAATGAAGATTATCAAAGAGCTACATGAAGAAGGCCATGTGGGTAGAGATCGTACTTTGTAGTTGATTTCACAATCTTACTTTTGGCCGTCAATGAGGAAGGAAGTTGAAAGGTTTGTTCAGAGATGTCATAGCTGTCAGGTTTCGAAGGGAACAGCGACAAATGCGGGATTGTATATGCCGTTACCTGTGCCGACTAAACCATGGGTTGATATCAGCATGGATTTCGTTTTGGGTTTGCTGAGAACTCAAAGGGGGAATGATTCTATATTTGTTGTGGTGGACAGATTTTCGAAAATGCGCATTTTATTGCTTGTAAGAAGACGGCGGATGCTGTTCGTGTTGCTCAGTTATTTTTCAAGGAAATCTATCGACTTCATGGATTGCCAGAATCTATTGTGTCGGATAGGGATACTCGTTTTCTAAGTCACTTTTGGTTAAGTTTGTGGAAGATGATTGGAACGAAGCTGAAATTTAGCAGCGCTTATCATCCGCAAACAGATGGACAGACAGAAGTTGTTAACAGATCGTTGGGAAATTTGTTACGATGTCTTGTGAAGGACAATCTGAAAAGCTGGGATATGAAGTTGTGATAGGCAGAGTTTGCTCATAATCATGCAGTGAATCGTAGTACGGGATTCAGTCCATTTCAGATCGTATATTCAAGTTTGCCAAGGGGACCGTTGGATTTGACAGTATTACCACAACCAAAGGGGACGGTTAAACGAGCTGTTGATTTTGTTGATGAATTAACTGAATGTCATAAAATCGTTCAGGAACGATTGGAGAAAGCAAATGAGAGGTATAAGCGAACTGCAGATTTAGGGCGACGAAATGTTAAATTTAACGAAGGTGATTTAGTGTATGTTGTGTTAACAAAGGATCGTTTTCCAGTGGGCGCTTATAACAAATTGAAAGCCAAAAAAATTGGTCCTGTAGAAGTCGTGAAACAGATTAATGAAAATGCTTATAAGTTGAAGCTGCCGGAGGATGTGTACATTTCTGACGTGTTTAATGTTAAACATCTTATACCGTATCATGGGGATGAGCTTGGTATGGAAGAGGAGGGCACAAATTCGAGGACGAATTTTTCTCAACCAGGGGAGGATGATGCAGCCCAGAGAGACGAAGTCATAGGTTGGATCCGACCTAACTTGTTTTTAAGTCGAGTACGACCTAAGAAGTCACAAGATGAAGAGTTCCGACCTAACGAGCTCCGACCTAATGAAATACGACCTAGTGACTTACGAGTTAACAGACATGTCTTAGGTCGGGTACGACCTAGTGATGAAGAACGAGCTAACTATGCCGAGTTACGACCTAAGCAAGCTAAGCCGCATTTTCATTTAGGTCGTGGACGACCTAACTTACCTAACGAGTTACGACCTAAAATAGGTCGCTCCGGTAATTCCTTAAAGACAGTCTCGACCTACGACCAAGTTAGGTCGTGTGAAGATATCCAGAAGCTAATACTTAGGTCGCATCGACCTTATCTTGGTACCGACCTATGAAAAGTCGCTGAAGGGTTAAACTGCTTGGAGTAAGGTCGCGACCTTGTTTAGGTCGTTAAGCCATATCAAGTATAGGTCGTGAGTCGTGTGTTTTAAGTCGTCCGAGTTTGTGGCTACGTGTTGTATTGTGTTTGTAAGTCGTAAGTCGTGTTGTGTTGATCATTTAGGTCGCTCACGACCTTGTTGAGTCGTAGGTCATCCGGTGCAGCGCTGTTATGTGTTGAGTGTAGCGTTGAGTCGCTGTTGTTAAGTCGCTGCCGACCTAAGATAGGTCGTAAGTCGCGAACGACCTAAGAGTCTGGTGATGTTTTGATTGCGTTGCATTGTAAAAGCTATAAATAGCAGTGTTGTGTCATTTTGTAAGTTGTTGATTTTTGAATAAAATTCTCTTTTGTTAGCTTTGTGCTTTCAATTTAAATTGGTAGTTGAGTGTAATCTCCTATCTCCACTTTCGGTTATTCGAGTGCGCTCGAATCAACGATTGTTGAAGCCGATTCGCGGAATCAAGTGCGCTTGATCAACGCTTGAAGAATTGAAGATCTTCTTTCACGGTATCGTGCGTGATCAACGTGTTAGAGATAGCTAGAATTCGGTATCTTCGGATCAACGAATTTGGGCACTTTGGTATTCATCAATCCACTGATTGCTACTTTCATCGATTCATATCGTTTTGTTAATAATCCGCTGCGTCATGAAGTTGCGGCACAAGCTTTGGGTAGTCGACGATGGATAAGGCAGAGAAAGAGTGGGAGGGGTGATCTTGGGTTGCGGCCGAGCATTAGGAAGGGAGTGTGGGAGTAGCGAGAAGCTCGGCTTAGTTTGGCTGCTCGCATGGGGACGGTCGGAGGTGGAATGGGTGTCGGACCGAGAGGGTTTGTGTAGTGGTGATGGTTCGGCACGGCCATGCTATGGTAAAGGCGAGCTGGAAGGAGATGAACGCGACGTGGAAGAGCTATGAGCAGTGATCAGTTTGGTCCAATGCTCGGTTATAGTTTAAAGATAAGCTTCATACTCATTATTATATATTTTTTCTAAAAGAGAGAGGAAAGAAGATATGGGTGGAAGGAGAAAGCAACAGGGGAGAAGAAATGCAAAAGTTTTCAAGCAGAACAGAATGGATCTGGAAGATGAAAGCTTTGATTATTTACAACGCTTTGTCACATTGGAAACGTAAGAATCAAAATTTATATATTGGGACCTGAGTATAATAACTGGACCGTTGGAAATATAATAGCCCGCTATGATTCTACAAATAATAAATAGCGGTGGCTGTTTATATTTTTCCCATTTTAGCCGTTTCAATATGAAAGGATACAAGAGCAAAAGGCTTCAAACGGATACCGGTACGATTTACCCATTTCACAGTTTTTCGTCACGCATCGAACCCTCAACACCGAAATGAATATACCGTAGAGATCGGCACGACGAGACAATCAAAACGGTATACGAATATCAGAGGTACAATTGAATTATAAAATTTCGAATTTTATAATAGCGGAAAATGCATGAAAAACGTAGAAAAATAAGATCGACGGAGCCAAAGATGTCCGAATTTGGAAAAACAACAAACTGACATCTTGCTCAGAAGATGGTTTAGAATTATTCTATGTAAAAATATTTTGGTTTTGAAATTTTTTTATTTTCATTACTTTTTAACTGATTAAATTGAAGTAAATTTACGCGTGAAATAAACTTTCGTAATTTCGGACCAAAATTTACCAGTTGTTATGTTTAACTATACACGTTCCAAATATCAAATTCTTATTTTAAAATTTTGTTTATTTATTTCTTTTTAATTAAATTTCACACAAATCCAGTAAACTAAATTAATTAAAACCGTTAAAATATCCGGGTTGTTACATTCTCCCCCACTCAAAACTTTTCGTCCTCGAAAAGGAAGGATGTAGATGAATAGAAATAACTAGAAAGATAATAGATTTGAAAAACAAAATAAACAATTAATTTAACATGTAAATTTCAATTTTTTGATAAATAAATATTCAACAATTGATTTTTAAATTAAAAGTTTCCATTAGATTGATTTAATTTCACATTTGTTAACGTTAGATACAAAAAGATTTCTTTCAAAATGAAATTTAATTTAAATTCAATTAGTTCAAGATACCCTCTTAAGTTGATTTAATTCAATTTATTAACTTTCAAACAAAAAAAAAATTCTTCTATTAACACACTTATTATTCTATTTATCGCCATAACATTTATAGTTAAATTTTAAGTGAGCAACATTTATTATGCCCACTCACATTTTATTTATAAGGACAATTTATATTGAATATTATCCAATTTTCTTAAATTAACAATTCCAAAATCATAAATTTGAATAGTTATTCATTATAATCATACTTTATTCGAAAAATTTAATTTCTTCATTATTCTAAATTATTATTAAATTTATTCTATTTAATATATCTTATCACATATATTATGTATACTTACACTTATTATAACTACTCAAATTTATTTAAAAATTCCTTTGATATCATTTATATTGCATAATATTCAATTACATAGTTAACTTTTGAAAATTTAGGTAAGTTATATATAATGCAATTGAGTATTATCCAAATAAAATTTTATAATTCGCTTATTTCAAGTTAAGTATCAAGTCAAATTTTTTGGCTTTATTGAAAATCATCCTTAAATAAAATTTTAAGAATTAATTTCCGATTAATTTCAAACAACTTAGAGATAAAATAAATATATTTATATATCATAATATATCAAATCAAATTTAAAATTTCAATATATATTATAATCAAGTCAACTTTAGCAACTCAAGTCAAAATTATTTTTCCAAATAAAAGTGTAGCAGGGCTATAGAATAATCTTCTCCACTTTGAAACTCGAAAATGAATGTCGATGATGCGGCCGTCATCACCGAAATTATTTTCCAGCGACAAAGGAGAAGAGCACTGATTTAAACATCTAAAATTTTCTTTCAAATGATTTCTGTTCGAAAATATTTTAAATAATATACATTTTAAACTGTAAATCCATGACTCGAAATTATCAGAATTTAAATTCTCAAATTCTAATTTAAATTCACTTCAAATTCCAAATCAAATTATAACTAAGTTTTATACATTCATTTATTTATTATTTCCCACAACAAATTCATTATCAATTTAAATTCAGAAAAAAATATACTTATATATAATATAATCATTCAAAACTATTTTGTTTACCGAATTTGAAAATAATATTTGTGTCAGTTTGTTCTGTTCAAGTGCTTTGAAAATCCTATCGATAGCGTTGATCAGACGAATCGATCGAAAATCCAAATCAACCTCAACAACTCAAACAACACAATCCTATAAATTTTCAAATACACTTCTCGCATGACGATATAAGAAGGGATTCCAAAGCAGTATAGAGATTCAAATTTTTTATGGACTCAAATTAACGAGAATTCTGATTCGAATACAAGTTCGAAAGAAAAATAAGATAGATTCAATTAACAGAATCGGAAGATGAATAAGCTTATATTAATTTACAGGCAACCTTTACCGGGTCGACCGTGAAAGAGGCTATGCGGTAGGATCGTGTAATGTGGAATAATGAAATAGTCTAGATAGATAAAGTAGGTAAATGCAAGGTGACACCAGGATTTTGTACCGGTTCGGACCTCTCGTCCTACGTCCAGTCCCTAAGCTTCACTTAGGAATTTCACTAACTAACACCCTCACTTCACCCGGAGGAATAGGTTTACAACTTACCCGAACAACCGAACGGGATTTCTTGCCTCAACTACCGAAGAGGACTTCAACTCAATTACTAAAATACAATATTCGACTTGTTGTGTTCTTGTCAACACTAATGAGTCTAATGTAGTACAATATTCCTATAATCTTATTCTCGAGAATATGCAATGTATATATGAAGATTTAGGAAATGTGAATTGCTATGAATCAAAAGAATGTTATAAACAAAAACAATGATTCAAGCAATAGATTAGTGAATGCTTTGAGAATATCTAGAAAATATGAACAAGAGAATAGTTAGATTAAAACAAGAGAATTCGGTGAATTAAATGATGTAAGAATCATGTATACATACTTGTAGAAGAGTGCATATGTTGTCAAAGGTTGTAAACAAGAGATGCTTCCATTTCCATTGATGAATGGTTGCAACTCTTGGGAGGAAGAAGGTGTCTTTTCACAGAAAATTCGTAGGTTCAAATTCAGTCGACTGAGCAGGGAATTCAGTCAACTGAAAATATGAAGTAAAATTTTCGGGACCAAATTCAGTCGACTGTGCAGGAAATTCAGTCGACTGAAACTGTGCATGTGTATAAATTTGTTCCAGTTTCAGTCGACTGACTGTTCCTGTTCAGTCGACTGAACTTATAAAACCTGCATAGTTAAAACTAAATTAAAAAATGAAGTTTAACAAATTTTTCTAGTGCTCGTGCAAGCTTCTTGAGGATAGATTTTAACAATACATCTAGACTAAGACACATGTAAAAACATACTTTAAGCTTGTTTGGTCTTAATCTATCTTCCTTTAGCATTTGCATATATTTCTTCCTTGTTTGTAAAAGCACATTGTCATTGATCAAAATCTTCGCGTATCAACATTCTCCCCCTTTTTGATTGATGACAATACTGATTTATTGTAGAGATGTTTTACTTACTTTCTCCCCCTGAATGTATGCACTATCTTTCCTACAAAACAAAGTTAGTACCATAGATTTTCTCCCCCTTTGTCATCGACAAAAAGAAAGAACTAACAGCAGTAATAATATATCAAAACAATCACTGAATCATAGAGAATATTTGCATTAAGCATGAATTAAGAGAAAAACAATACTGTGACAGACAAGCATAAAATGGCTAATTATACAAGCCATTAGAAAGTTAAAAATACACATCAAAACAAAAAAAATTACTCATACTTATCCCAGTCATATGAACCTTCTCTTCCTGTTGGTTCACGTATGACGGGTCCTCCTTTTGGTGGTCTGTGCGCTCTTCCTCCTTGGCCACAACTAGCTCTGCTTGCACTGCTACTTGTATGCTCTTCGGATGTCGTCCATGTAAACGTAGGGGCTGGACGTTTGCCGCGAGATGTCGAAGCAGTAGTGGTGCTTGAGCACGAGATTGCATCCCAAAGCTTGTTGAAGAATCCTTTAATTTGGTCAAGCTTATGATCTACCTTTTTAAGATGAGTGTCAAGAATTTGTTGATTTCTTGACAATATCCCCAAGGATTGGTTGGTAGTGAAGCTTGGGTCAACAAGACGAATTTCATCATCTTGCTCAAAATGTTCTTCGTGGCGAGGTTGAGGAGGTTGTTGTTGTTGTTGTTGTTGTTGTTCTTGATTCCTTGCTTCCCATTCGGCAAGTGATATTATGCGAGGAGGTCGAGATGGGAGTTGCATTAGGCTTATGGTCCGATGGTTAATTTGATGGACCATTGTATTCTCTGATTCAGGTAATGGCTTATCGACATTTAGGAGAAGTCGCATGATGTACTCTCCAAAGTAAATAGTGCGCATTTTGCCATTGTTGAAAGTGAGAAACTCATCAAGAATAAACTGTATCCAATTAACTTTTATATTGCCAAAAATGGCATATAGAGATCGATAGTTATTTGGGTAGACAATTTCGTACGAGCCCGTACGAGGGGTAATCGTTCTCATTAGGGCTTTATGGAGGATTCTTGCCATAGGTCGAAGAGAGGTGGACTTAAAATCCCTAAAGTTGATATTATCATCCATGAATCGATGGTTGATGTTGTCACGAATGTGTGAATTGAATTCTATCTCCTCTAACTTTCTCCCGACATTTGGAGACTCTAAAATATGTGCTATTCTATCCAATGAAAACCAAACTTTCTTTCCACACACCATACTCCAAACACTATTGTTTGGGTTTCTTGGAGTTTGGTGTCCAAGATTAAGATTAGCATAAAATAATTTTACCATTACATGATTAATGGCATGGTCATTTCTTTTCAAATCTAAAAGTGAAGTTAAACCTGCCGGATCTGTTAACGCTTGAATGTTGTAGATTTGAAAACTTTGAAAATCAACGAAAGAGTGCTCGAAGATTCGAGAATTCTTCATCTTGTTCCATCGAGTGACAGCGGTTCCATCGTAAAGCCATTGTGCTATTTGAGCATCAATTCGCTCGGAGGATGAAGAAGATGAAACTCTTGCTCTTTTTGGTGCCATTTGGGTGAGAATTGATTTGATTTTGAGGAATTTGAGAGCTAGGGTTTCGAAATTAATTTGGGGAAGAAGGTTTGTAGGAGGTAAAAGTGAATTGGTAGGGTAAAATCTGGTGGTTAAAAGGGGAAATTTTGCCTGGGAAGTAGCGTTTAGTCGACTGAATGTTCTGCTCAGTCGACTGAATCAAAGGCCGATGTGTTCTGTGATAGATTCAGTCGACTGAGCAGTACATTTAGTCGACTGAATTTTGTTGCTAAAATTTTCTGTTGAATTTTTAGTCGACTATGTAGATGGTTCCAGTCGACTGAACTTTGTATATATTGTTTTCTGTTATATTTTCAGTCGACTAAGAAGGGGCATTCAGTCGACTGAAACATGCAATTTTGTTGTTTCAGTTAATTTTTGAAATTAAACAATTTATATAAAGAAATAGTTACAAAAATATTGATGTAACAACATACAAATATTTCAAAATTTAACTATTTCTTTGGAGATGGACTTGGAGACTTCTTTACTTCATTCTTCATGTAATTTATATCCCACGAATTCGGACTATATTGAGGAGTTTTAGGAGACGTCCAAGGATTCATAGGATCGACTGGTATACGATAAGATGAAGATGGATCAAGTGAGCTAACAGGGCGAGGTAGGGGTTCAGCCACTTCATTCTTCTTTGATCCACAGAAGCGTAAACCGATTTGTTCTAGAAAACTCAAACGTCTTGCCGTAACTTTTTGCTCGAAGTATAGCTCTCGTTGAAGATCTATTTGTTGTTGTTGAAAGTGATGAATTTCATCAATCT
Source organism: Allium cepa (assembly GCA_030765085.1). Lineage (NCBI taxonomy): Eukaryota > Viridiplantae > Streptophyta > Magnoliopsida > Asparagales > Amaryllidaceae > Allium > Allium cepa. The sequence continues at coordinate 289,504,621 of CM060941.1, read as the reverse complement.
TTCTTTTTGTGTCAGGTGAAATAAATAGTCCGCGTTTTGCCTTTTTAGATTCTGGTGTGAACCAGTACGATAATTTTCCCATTTGTAAACCGGCTCATGTGCTAGTGTTGGTGTGGGAAGTTTTTGCGACGTTGGACTGTTATCGACTGACGAGGTGATATTGATTGGAGAGAAGGAGTTGTTGGATGACATTTTATATTGAATTAAGATTTTATTCGTAAAATCAAGATTAAAAAAATATATTTTTAAGAGTTTATTTATAATAGAATTTTACTAAACAAATAACGGTTATAATTTAATAAGAATTTTTAACCGCATAGAGATTTAGTGGTAAAGAGAATTTTGTTAAAATGTATGTTTCTTATTTAATAATTCAATTTTACAAATGTGGTCAATAAATTATATAATGTAACATATAAAAAAAATGAAAATATTTAAATTTATTATTCAGTCGACTGAACAATTTGTTTTGGTCGACTGAAATATGGAAATATTTTTAATATTTTTAAAGGATATTATACCAAATTCTCGTCGAAGTTTTATAAAGGATTTTTCAAATAGAGGTTTATTAAATATATCGACAATTTGATTTTCGGTAGAAATATGTTCTAAATTAATTATTCCTTTTTCGATATTGTCACGTAAAAAATGGTGACGAATATCTATATGTTTTGTATGAGAGTGATTAACCGGATTTTTAGATAAGTTTATTGTACTTGTATTATCACAGTATATTGTAGAATTTGTTAAATTTGTATTAAAATCTTTAAGTGTTTGTTGCATGTATATAACTTGAGTGCAAGCTAAAGCAGCTGATATATACTCTGCTTCGCATGTGGAAAGCGAGACACAATTTTGTTTCTTACTAAACCAAGATACAAGTGATTTTCCAATGAAATGGCAAGTACCACTTGTACTTTTTCTATCCGTTCGAGATCCACCAAAATCAGCATCACTGAATGACACTAACTCAAATGAACATTCCTTTGGATAGAAAAGACCGAAATCTTTAGTGTTGTTAAGATATCGTATAATTCGTTTTACCGCTCTTAAATGTGATTCTTCAGGATTAGATTGAAAACATGCACATAAACAAACACTCATCATTATGTCAGGTCTACTAGCGGTTAAGTAAAGTAAGGAACCTATCATACTTCTAAACAATTTTTGATCTACACTTTTGCCATTTTCATCTTGATCGAGATGTGTAGTGGTACTCATAGGAGTAGGTTTAGCAGAAGTGTTTTCCATGCCGAATCGTTTAATTAAATTAGCACAATATTTTTCTTGGTTTATAAAAATTCCATTTGTTAATTGTTTGATTTGAAGTCCGAGAAAATATGATAGTTCTCCCATATGAGACATTTCGAACTCATTAGTCATTATATTTGAAAATTCTTTACATAAATTCTCATTTGTTGAACCAAAAATAATATCGTCTACGTATATTTGAATTATAAAAATATCTTTGGCAATATTTTTAATAAAAAGTGTTTGATCTACTTTTCCAATTTTAAATCCCGAGTTTAATAAATAACTTTTAAGTCTTTCATACCAAGCACGAGGTGCTTGTTTAAGACAATTTAGTGCTTTCTTTAATTTAAATACATGATCCGGATATTTTTCATGTATAAATAAAGGAGGTTGTACTACATATACATTTTCTTTAATAAAACCATTTAAAAATGCACTTTTAACATCCATTTGATAATGTTTAAAATTGCGAAAACAAGCAAAGACTAATAGTATACATATTGCTTCCAGTCTTTCAACGAGAGAAAATGTTTCTTCAAAATCAATACCATCTTCTTGATTATACCCTTGTGCTACTAGTCATGCTTTATTCCTTGTTATATTACCTTGTTCGTCTACTTTATTTTCGTAAATCCATTTTGTTCCAATTACTGATTGATTATTAGGACGGGAAACTAATTCCCAAACATCGTTATGTTCAAATTGATTTAATTCTTCTTGCATTGCGATAATCCAATAATCATCTGTTGATACTTCTTTTGGATTTTTAGGTTCTATTGATGAAATGAAAGCTACATGACCCATTTGGTTTAGTTGATTTCTTGTTCTAACTTGAGAATTTATTCTCCTATTATATTTTGAGTTGGATGATCTCGTAATATTCTAGGAGGAGATCTTAGTTCATTATTATTATTTTCAAGGTTTGTTTCTTCTATATTTATTTAACTCTTCATCATCTTTTATATTTAAATTTTGATTAGAATTTCCATCAAAAGATATATGCAAAGTTTCTTCAATTAAGTTTGTTCGTTTATTACTCGATATGCTTTACTTCGTTCTGAGTATCCTACGAAAATTCCTTCATCGGCTTTTGAATCGAATTTTCCTAATTGATCTTTTGTATTTAAAATGAAACATTTTGATCCAAATATTTTAAAATAAGATATATTTTGCTTTTTATTATTAAATAGTTCATAAGAAGTATTTTTAGTTAATGGTCTAATTGATATTCTATTTAATACATAACATGCAGTAGCAACGGCTTCTGCCCAAAAATGTTTTGGTAGAGAACATCCATTTAATAATGTTCTTGCGCATTCTTGTAATGTTCTATTCTTTCTTTCTACAATTCCATTTTGTTGAGGAGTTCTAGGAAAAGAAAAATTATGATTTATTCCTTTATTTTTACAAAAAGTTTCAAAAACTTCATTTTCGAATTCACCTCCATGATCGCTTCGAATATTTTTAATTTTCAAATCTTTAGTGTTTTGAATTATTTTGACAAATGTTTTAAAATGATCAAAAGTGTCACTTTTATTTTTCATAAAAATAGTCCATGTATATCTTGAAAAATCATCAACCATTACAAATACGTATCGATTTTGATTGATGGATTGAACTTGTGTTAGTCCGAATAAATCCATATGTACTAATTCTGATGGTTGTAAAGTTGAAATATTTTTCTTAGATTTGAAAGATGATTTCGTTAATTTTCCTTTTTGACAATCATCACAAAAATTATTTATTTTAAAATTTATTTTGGGTAATCCTCTTACTAATTCATTTTTAGAAAGTTTTCTAATAGTTTTAAAATTTATATGACAAAATCTTTTGTGCCATAACCAAGGATTATTATCTTTGGCAAGTAAACACATACTTGAATTATGATTAATATTCATATTTAAAACATAAATATTTCTTTCTCTATTTCCTTCAAAAATAATATTTTGGTTTTGATCAAAAATACTACATTTATTATTCGAGAAAGTTATTTTAAAAGCTTTGTCATACAGTTGACTTATGCTAAGTAGATTATGTTTTAAATTTTCAACTAATGAAACATTTGTTATAAAAGGTAAATTTGATGTACCGTAATTGTTTACATCTCCTTTGCCAATGATATACCCTTTTGAATTGTCTCCGAAGGTAACCGAGCCACCATCAAAGTAAGTGATGTTTGTAAGCATATTCTTGTCTCCGGTCATGTGTTTTGAACAACCATTGTCTAATATCCATTTCTTCTTTTTGAGTGGGACCTGAAAATAAATATGAAATTATTGGTACCCACCTTTTAATAGGGTCCTAAAAAGTTAGAGTTTTAGGAAACCAAACCCAATTTGGTTTAGTATCCTTTTTATAAATATAGTTTTCATTATGATGAACATTATCCAAAAATGTTTTAATGTATTTATTTCTTATTAATACATTACTAGTCTTTGGTATCCAAATTTTAACTACCATGTTTTCTACTTTTGTTTTAATACGTTTCTTTAGCAATATATGTTGTTTTGAATCCATATTCCTCTTAAAATTTGTATTTTTCTTTTTAGGAATTTTTGACTCCTTTTTATATCCTAATCCATGTTTACTTGAAGAGAACTGAGAATTTTCTAAAATCTTAGATAAATTTTCTCTTCCTTTGTTAAAGTTAGAAACATTTTTAGTGATGTCATCTACTCTAGCTTGAAGACTATTATTTTCTAACTCAACTTGTCTAATCTTAGTTTTTAACTCATGATTTCAGAAACAATTATATCATTCTTTGTTTTTTGAGTTTCAATTTCTTGATTTAAGAGTGATAATTGAGTTTCCGAATTTGAATGAGATTCTTGAACTTTTTCAAGTTCTTCTTCTAAGATTTTCTTTTCATCTTTTAACATATCCCTTTCAAATTCAGCTTTGTTTTGATTTTCACGAGTTTCTTTTTAAGAGTTTTTATTGTGCTTAAAAGTTTAGTGTTTACTTCAATTAAATCGTCGAAAGTTAAATTATTTACCTCAGGTTCTTAAGCCATGAAGCATGCATTTGCCTGTTCATTGTCGCTATCACTATCATTTTCGGATGAAGATGAATCTGAATCGTCCCATGTTATAGAAAATGCCTTCTTTTTGAATTTATCCTTCTTGTTTTTATTGTTGAAGTTTTTCTGATTTTCCTTTATTTGTTCTTGACAATCTTTTTGCATGTGTCCTTTCTTGTGACAATTGAAGCATTCTATATTTTAGGATGAAGGTTTGTTCAAGAAATTCTTTTTGAATCCCTTTTTGTTTCCTTTTCTATACTTTAAGAATTTCTTGAAGTTTTTGGCTATAAATGCTAGATCTTCATCTTCAGACTCTTATTCTTCCTTTTCCGCATGAAAAGCAACATTCTTTCTTTCTTGAGCTTGATCTTTCTTAGCTTGCATATTTACTTCATACGACATAAGATTTCCAATCAATTCTTCTTGTTTCATTATAGATAGATCATTTGCTTCCTCGATTGCTAGTACTTTTCTCTCCCATTCATCAGTGAGTGAATTTAGAACTTTAGACACAATGTCAAAGTCTGTGTATCTTTCTCCTAGTCCAATTAGAGCATGATGAATGTCTTGAAATCTTGAGTACATGTCATTGATGGATTCATTTTGTCACATTCTAAAGTTTTGGAATTGATTCTTCAGCATGGATATCTTTGTTTAACTTTGTTTGTGCCTTCATGTATGACTTTGAATGTTTCCCATATCTGATATGCAGTAGTACATATGCTAACACGGTTGAATTCATTTCTATCCAGGGCGCAAAATAGCATATTCATAGCTTTTGTATTTGCACTAGCTTCATTCTTTTGAATTTGTGTCCATGTAGGATAATCGGTTGTGGGCACAACGAACTCTGCTTGAGTAGCATTCCAGGCTTCGAAACTTGTTGCTTGCATATAAATCCTCATCCTAGTAGCCCAGTAGTTATAGTTTAGTCCATTGAATAGGGGGGTCTTTGGGTAGATTGTCCTTCCGCAAATGTGGAACTATAGGTAGATGTTGTGCTTGTACTTGCGTTATTTTCCATATTATCAATATGTCTAATAACGGTGTTATGGTTATAGGACAACCTTGCTCTGATACCAATTGAAAGAGGCTATGCGGTAGGATCGTGTAATATGGAATAATGAAATAGTCTAGATAGATAAAGTAGGTAAATGCAAGGTGACACCCGGATTTTATACTGGTTCGGACCTCTCGTCCTACGTCCAGTCCCTAAGCTTCACTTAGGAATTTCACTAACTAACACTCTCACTTCACCCGGAGGAATAGGTTTACAACTTACCCGAACAACCGAACGGTATTTCTTGCCTCAACTACCGAAGAGGACTTCAACTCAATTACTAAAATACAATATTCGACTTGTTGTGTTCTTGTCAACACTAATGAGTCTAATGTAGTACAATATTCCTATAATCTTATCCTCGAGAATATGCAATGTGTTTATGAAGATTTAGGAAATGTGAATTGCTATGAATCAAAAGAATGTTATAAACAAAAACAATGATTCAAGCAATATATTAGTGAATGATTTTAGAATATCTAGAAAATATGAATAAGAGAATAGTTAGATTAAAACAAGAGAATTCGGTGAATTAAATGATGTTAGAATCATGTATATATACTTGTAGAAGAGGTGCATATGTTGTCAAAGGTTGTAAACAAGATATGCTTCCATTTCCATTGATGAATGGTTGCAACTCTTGGGAGGAAGAAGGTGTCATTTCAGAGAAAAATCGCAGGTTCAAATTCAGTCGACTGAGCAGGGAATTCAGTCAACTAAAAATATGAAGTAAAATTTTCGGGACCAAATTCAGTTGACTGTGCAGGAAATTCAGTCGACTGAAACTATGCGTGTGTATAAATTTGTTCCAGTTTCAGTCGACTGCCTGTTCCTGTTCAATCGACTGAACTTATAAAACCTGCATAGTTAAAACTAAATTAAAAAATGAAGTTTAACAAATTTTTCTAGTGCTCGTGCAAGCTTCTTGAGGATAGATTTTAACAATACATCTAGACTAAGACACATGTAAAAACATACTTTAAGCTTGTTTGGTCTTCATCTATCTTCCTTTAGCATTTGCATATATTTCTTCCTTGTTTGTAAAAGCACATTGTCATTGATCAAAATCTTTGCGTATCAACAGACCGTGACTTCAAAAATAAGGTCGACGTAGAATTTCGAGGCGAATCAACATTCGATCTTAAGAAATAAAATTCAAGTATAGCAGGGAATATATAGCATCGTAAACCGAGGGTACAGAAATCTCCAGTAAATCGATGCCTACTATAAAGAAGTTTCACGCATTTACAAATCATTCGAAAGTAAGCGAGACCGCCGATCGATTATACATATCATTCGAAGTGGAGTTATGGGATGCTCCTGAATTTAAAGAAGGCAAAAAGTGAGGGACACGAATGAATTTTAGAACCGGAGGGAACGTTCCAAAACTCAAAGAAATTGAGTCAAAAGGAAGAGATTGAAACTCGAATGAGAGTGATTCTGTAAATACATTTACCCTATATGCTGAGTTCTGCCTAGAGCTACCAAAAGCTCTGATACCAACTATAACAACCCGCTATTTTGGACTATTCGCATCCACACATGTCGGACTTGAATAATTCAAAATACCGAATTTGTTAATTTAAAATTTGGCAAAACTCAGATATACAGTAAATAAATAATCACAGATCACAGACACAGAGTAATAAATATGCAGCGGAAATAAAAGAGATAGTAGTTCATGAAGCTACTATATAAATATATAAGATACATCAGAGTTTACAACAGAAGAGCAACACGATACAACAGGTACAAATAAGAATACGTCACTGGAATCATCGAATACTGAAAGCAGAATAGATGGCTGGATCTTCAAGCAAAGCTCCAACTCCAAAGGTGAGTCTTTAATACTGGTACACTCAGTCTGACCCGAGCATAAAGCAAAAACACAAGACACTCGAGTCAGGATTAACATTCTTATATCAATAAATCCAACTCAAGTGAAATAGTAATTGAAATACAAATAACTCAAAGGATGTTGGAATCATCATCCTCTAAGGATCCGTTAAACTATCTACTAGGTAGTAGTGTACGCTAAATAGATAATGTCTATCCGTAATATAAAGTATCAAAATAGTGTTAAGGCATTACCATTATCCCCCTTAACACATTTTTATAAGCATCATAGACTATACAGCACTGTAAACTCCACCGTAAACTGGTGGGATATCAGGGAGTACTCCATAGGTATGACACAAAACAAATTCGTAGTGGTCGCGTATATAGGAATACAAGTATGACAAGGCACATGAGGCAATACCCAAGGTAGTGAAACTACCGTTTGCCTGATCCAGACTGGTGAAAACGCATCGCCGCAGCGATCGCAACACCGCGAAACAACACTCCTGAAATTCCGAGGGTGCACCAATCAATCACAATTAATGAGTAGTAGTTACGAAGAAGTGTGTCCGCTCGAGGTAGCTAACCCCATTTGCCCCGGCACGGCTCCTGTTTTAGTCATTTCCAATTCAACACAAGTGTCAAGGCTATCCATTAACGTTCTCTTTCTTCAGTCATAACGTACATCATTCCAACCACTTCATTCTGGATCATCACTCCGCGTATAGTTATTAAAGTGGTTTTCGGTTTAGATAGAGAGTATATCCATAACCGATTCCGGTTTCTTTAATAACTTTCGTAATTATTACACCGATTGGTCGTTTATATATTTCAAAACCAAATCAATTTCAATTTCAAATTAGAATTTGTAAACTAATTTTCCGTTCGTCTTCTATATCAATTTCCATAATTTACGATTCAAAACTTCCAAATTACTATTTCGAAATCTCATAATTCAATTTCAATATTTATTTAAAACAATTCCAATATTGATTCAAGTTCGTATATAAATTTCATTCCGAAATCATTTAAATTAATTTAATTTAACATTCAATTAAATTTATATTCATTTATCGATTTCATTCAATATTCGCTAAGTAAATTTATCCTTCAAAACAACTTCTATTTAAATTCCAATTCATTTAAATCAATTACTTATGTTCAACTTCATTATATCAAAACTTCAAATTGAAATAAATTAAATTCATCATGTCAATTCTTTAAATTACAAGTCTTGCGTTAATTTCAATAAATCTCATTCATTTCAATAAATAACATTTTATTTCTTGTTAAAGAAATTCAAATTTTCATTTATTTATTGACTTCATGACAAATTTCAAACTCAATTAATAAAGAACTAAATTTCATATATTCAAGAAGTTTAATTTCACTTATTAACTTACTTAAATTTTCCAAAGCTTAATTAATAAATAAAGAAACTCAATTTCATTTATTAACGAAGTTCAAATCCACTTATTCAAAAGTTCAATTTCTCTTGTCAAAGAATTCAATTTTTATTCAATTATCAAATAATTAAATCTTGTTCAATTATTAAATAATTTCAATCTTAATTGTTAATAATTTCAAAACTTAATAATTACAAACTTGATTATCAATTCAAACTTAATTATTAAATCATTTCCACATAATTATGAATTTAAACTTAATTATCAAATCGTTTCAACTTAATTATAAATTCAACTCAATAATTTCAAACTTAATTATAATTCCAAACTTAATTATAATTTCAATTTAATTATTAAATGATTTCAAACTGAATAATTTCAAAACTCAATTATTACTAATTCCAAATTATTTACTAATAATTCCAAATTTAATTATTAATAATTAAATTTCAAATAACGTTCTTTCATCAATCACTACGTTAATATTTGTTTTAGATTTCAATCTTTACATTTTCCTTTCAAAAATTCAAATTCCAACTTCATTTCAAAACTTATTATTTATTCGAATAAAATCATTATTTTATTTTTAAATCAATTTATTGACTAATCGGATTTTATTTAATTCTCTATCCTAAGTCAAGTTCATTTGGGTATTTATCATTTCAACCCGATTCCAATATCAATTCAAGATCAAGCATAATAAAGGGAACTTGCAGTGTGATAACTGGGATGGTGTCAAAGTAAATAAACAAGCAATAACAACAATCAATAACAATCCAATAATCAATTCAAATAATCCCGAAATAATCGTATTAATTCACATTGTTGTTTGTGCAAATTAATATAATTATTTCTGGGAATCTACACTACCATTTCATGTAGATTAAAGATTACTACACTAATTATTTTATGCGGTTCTACACTTGACACTTATTATTCGAATTCATACTATATCAATTTATACAACATACATTCAATGGTTCAAGGTGGACTTAACCAATTTCTACGTGTCAGTTGATTAACATTTAAAGTGGTCATATTATACAAGTTTAACTAATAAAATTCAATACATATGTCGATTCAAAATTTTAACTATCCTACGTCAATTTCAATTGCATAATATTTATCACTTTATACATTAAAATTTAACGTCCAATATAAACAATCAATCAATTATCAACCAACGGAATTGTCAATCATATAATTAACAGATAATAGTGTCAGATGTCAAAGGTGAACTGATACATAAATAACAGTGCAATAAATAACAGTAACATATTTCAATTGTCGTTTCAATTGAAATCAAATTTAATAAATAAAAGAACATTAATCGTGAGTGATTGCTCACCTTTCGAGGCTAGAGATACAAGAGAGGATGACACGGATACGCACATCGATACAGATATAGAAGTTGAATTACGAATCCAAGCAAAGCAAATCGGCACGAATTCAACAATCAAAGCTGAATAATAAGAATAGACGAAATCAAATCAAAGCTGTATTGATCAAGATCAGAGGTATAAGTGAACTCTTATATATACAATTTTTTTTCTACAAACTATATACATTATCTATTAAAAATCAATTTTCATTTTAAAGCGCAATATATTATATATTTAAAGTCTTATATATAATACAAAAAAACACACACGTTGTATGCAGTAAAACAAATGTGTATAAACTTCCAAACCTATTAACGCATATGAATAGTAGTCGATACAACTTAATTATGAACCTAAAATCTAGACTAACAAATTATCAAACAGTAACGTGCTATATGTATCTACCCTTTTTCTTCTTGTAAATTATTAAAGTATGCCTATACTGACCTATACTACAACATGTAACATATATCCTATACTTCTCATTAAAACGCATGATATTATTATTATTATTTTAAAAATATACTAACATACTCAGAAAAAAATGTGACTTATATAAAACTGTAGAATAACAAAAGAATGCAAAGCTGCATATGAGGCATACGAGTTCGTCTATAAGTACGTATTAATTTCTTTTAAATTTTATAACTGTAAACATATATGCGTTTGAACCTTTGCTGTAAGCCTCTACACTGCACACATATATTAAAAAGTGTTTCAGCTAATAAATATACTTAAAATATGATCAACCATGTACATACTTTATAAACTCTTATATATAAACTATTTTACCTTTAAAATAATTTTTTATTTATTTATACAAGTGTATATAAGCTACCCAAAATTACCTATGCAGAGACTATAAATATATGTTCATGGAAGAACAAACTCATGCAAATAATATAGCATATATAGCCGTGACCTGTAGTGTATATAACTCATATACTAACCCATTACTAACTTATATTATGTATCACCCATGTAAGCTATATATGCAAATACTTACAACCAAAAAAAAAATGAGAGAGAGAAGCTACATGGATGGGCTAGGGTTGGCAGCACGGCAACGTGGGAGGAGCACGTGGCGACTGCGCATGCCAGGTAGGTGCAATGCTCTCGGCTAGCTTCAATATGAGGTGGAGACTGCAAGCTTGGGAGGTGGGAAGGAGTGGCAGCTGGGTTCGGAAATAGCAGAGGGTGGTAGTGCTTACAGCGTGTGGTCATGGCGGCGCAGGTGGTGAAGTTGCGGCACAAGCTTTGGGTAGTCGAGGATGGATAGGGTAGAGAAAGAGTCGGAGGGGTGATCTTGGGTTGCGGCCGAGCATTAGGAAGGGAGTGTGGGAGTAGCGAGAAGCTCGGCTTGGTTTGGCTGCTCGCATGGGGACGGTCGGAGGTGGAATAGATGTCGGCCAGAGAGGGTTTGGGTAGTAGTGATGGTTCGGCGCGGCCATGCTATGGTGAAGGCGAGCTGAAAGTAGATGGACGCGAGGTGGAAGAGCTATGAGCAGTGATCAGTTTGGTCCAATGCTCGGTTATAGTTTAAAGATAAGCTTCATACTCATTATTATATTTTTTTTCTAAAAGAGAGAGGAAAGAAGATGTGGGTGGAAGGAGAAAGCAACAGGGGAGAAGAAATGCAAAAGTTTTCAAGAAGAACAGAATGGATCTGGAAGATGAAAGATTTGATTATTTACAACGCTTTGTTACATTGGAAACGTAAGAATCAAAATTTATATATTGGGACCTGCGAATAATAACTGGACCGTTGGAAATATAATAGCCGGCTATGATTTTGTAAATAATAAATAGCGGTGGCTGTTTATATTTTTCCCATTTTAGTTGTTTCAATATGAAAGGATACAAGAGCAAAAGGCTTCAAACGGATACCGGTACGATTTACCCATTTCGCAGTTTTTCGTCACGCATTGAACCCTCAACACCGAAATGAATATACCGTAGAGATCGGCACGACGAGACAATCAAAACGGTATACGAATATCAGAGGTACAATTGAATTATAAAATTTCGAATTTTATAATAGCGGAAAATGCATGAAAAACGTAGAAAAATAAGATCGACGGAGCCAAAGATATCCGAATTTGGAAAAACGACAAACTGACATCTTGCTCAGAAGATGGTTTAGAATTTTTCTATGTAAAAATATTTTGATTTTGAAATTTTTTTATTTTCAGCGCTTTTTAACTGATTAAATTGAAGTAAATTTACGCGCGAAATAAACTTTCATAATTTCGGACGAAAATTTATCAGTTGTTATGTTTAACTATATGCATTCCAAATATCAAATTCTTATTTTAAATTTTTATTTATTTATTTCTTTTTAATTAAATTTCACATAAATCCAGTAAATTAAATTAATTAAAACCGTTAAAATATCCAGGTTGTTACAGAAAGTGCCTTCTGCTTGATATCCGCTTTGTGGCCACATTGTGGATTCATTCTATCGATATTATTCTCTCTGACTTTTGGTTTTCCAGATGTGATACTCGAGTCTTCCAACCGTGGCGTAACCCATGGTTTTTTTCCTCTCGCGATTGCATAGTGCAACTACCTGGCTGAGTATGGCCTAGGGGTACTGATTGTTTTCTGGGGGATGCAGCCGTAACCATTGTGTATCCTGCAATCTGTGTAGGTCGCATTAGTAACGAAACTGCCTGGCTGAGACAGCCTAGGGGTACGGATTGTTTACTGGGGGACCCAGGCGTAACCATTGTGTATCCTGCACCCTACTAGTCATCATGGCGTAACTCACAGGGCTGAGAAAGCTTACGGATACGGATTGTTTCCTAGGGGATCCAAGCGCAACCATTGTGTACCTGCGAACCATGGTTGGACAAAGGTTTTGGTTTGGTTGTTTTGTTTGGATTGTACTTTACATATCTGTTTTTAAAGGTTTTTCAAGTATTTTCACTGGTTATTGAAACAGGTCTACTATGTACTTGAAGAATTCTAGCTTTGCGTCTGATCAGCGCATGGCCAGGGTCTGCAAGAACGAGGATAAACCTGTTAAGACATCGAGTTATAAAAGTATTTTGATAAAGTATTATATAAAAGACATTTTGGTCATTTTTTTGTCAATTCTAAATACTTTAAAATGTTTAAAATATTGTTTAATAACTTACAACATAGTTTAATAGTAAATTATCAGTGTTGTAAATATTTAGAAGTTAATAATTAAAAAATATATTTAAAGTAAATGATTATTGATTTATTAATAATATTTGGAAAGTATCTTGAGATAAAATTAATAAATTTATAAATAATGGATTTAATGTTTTTAATAGCTTCTTTGCAAATATAAGTAATGATGTAAATAATTATTTACAAATAGTTTACATATATTTACAAAGATGTTATTTAAAATATTTAAATGGTATTTATAAATGAAGCAAGAAACTTTACAAATTAATTTTTAAAAAGTATTAAAGATGACTGATTTGCAAATAAAGCTTTCAAATGAATATTTCAAGTAAAATTTATATAAGTTTCTTTGAATGTATAATTTAAAGATATCATATAAATGGAAAGAAGAAGAAAAATTGATTTGCGAAGTTTATTTATAGCAATATACTTGACAAATAAATTTGATTCCCTACGTTGGAAGTATAGTTTGAAATATTTACTTGATTTCAAAGTACTAATAGTAAAGTTTATAGGTTTATTTACTATTTGAATTTTGTATTAGAATATTCATTTTGAAACAAGTGTTTAAATTAAATATGAAGGTATGAAATTTTATATTTTGATTTAGAAATTTAATGTAATATTTGAGTATACTATTAGTTTCAGTTTAATAATATTGAGTTTATACTTATTTTAAAAAATAACGAGTCTAATAAAATTTTTGGATTTAAGGAACCTTATTTTAAAGCTTATTATAATGTTTTGATATAAATTTCTAACATTGTTTTAGACTTTTGAAAAATCTTTGCATAAGGCTATGAGGATGTTTTAAATATATCTTATATTTTTACTAAGTGAATGAGGTTAAATGTTTTAACAGAATTTTTAGATATGTTGAAATATTTCTTTTCTCTTCAAGGGTAAATACCAAAAAAATTAAATTTTTATTCAATAACCGAATGGAGTTATATTCAGATTCCTCGATTCCTTCTTGTTCCTTTTCGAGGACGAAAAAGTTTTGAGTGGGGGAGACTGTAACAACCTATGTTTTGATAATTAAAAATATTAAATTTAATTAGGTTTTAGGCTTTAATATTGTCAGAAATTAAAATTTATGATTTATTAAATTGAATCTTATTAGATTTGAAATATTGACTTTAAGATAAATCTTAAAACAAATAATTTAATGAGATAAAACATATAATTGGCTAATATTGATTGAATATAATTGACTACTATACTATGTTAACGTGATTTCAATCAACTTAAATAATAAAGGTTAATAAGGAATATAATAAATGATGTATAAATTGATGTAATCTTATGTTATTAATTGCAATTAGTTTTAATATGGAGTATGAAATCAATTATTTTGTACGTGAATTTATTAACCTTTGTTTGTAAACAATAAGTTAATAGATATGGATTATTAACGTATAACCATTGTTTTATTTATTTTCTTATTTTTAAATCCGTTAGAAATTTATTTGGTAATTATGGAGAATTAGTGTAATTGAAATATTACAATTGATATAAGAAGAAACGTTAACTGTTGAGTGGTGAGTGTAAAACTAATGTTAATCAATTGCATAAGGGAATAGTTGATTTGATAATAAGAATGTAAATCAAAATAAAAGGATTTGTTTGAAATTTAAATATATAATGAACAGGTTTTATTACATTTGTAATTAAATGTTGGAATTAAATTAGTATATAGATATTGGGCTTAACATAGAAAATTGGATTTCAAAGGAAACAATTGGATTAATTATCTTCCCTGTATTAGGGTATGTTTTGAGATTTAATCATTGTAAGTAATAGTAATTATATCTTGCCATTAATAAGAGATACAAGTAAATGGTAATTAATTAATGATATGTGCAACATATGTTTTGTGTTAAAAACATATTGAGAATTTCAGTGAGAAATATTACGTTCAATTTGTAAGCACTTAAATTTGGTACAAATATAACGATTATATGAAATTAATTGATAAAGAAATGATGTGGTTGTACGAAGTATTATTTCTATGACTCTTTAATGGGATAATATTTAAATATAAGTTGGTTTTAAAGGGGGAGGTGTTAATTGCAAATGAATGTGTAATAAAAAGAAATATGTTTTGATAAAACGAAAAGAAAAGAATGGTTTCTTGATAAGAATATTCTTATCAATTAAAGTGAATATTTCATCTATGAATGTTAATTTAATTTCATTAAAACAAAGAATTGAATTTTGTTGTATGTTTCTAGTTTGAATATTTGATTTATCTAAATATTCCTTAATTTGAATTCAAATAAAAAATAATATACAATAATAAAATGGTAAGAAAACAACTTGAAGGTTTGGTTAAGTTTTTGATTTGGCATAGTTAGCATATTAACATAGGAGATTTATTCCGTTTCAAATTTGACTTTGGGGTCTCAGTTCATCTTTTAATATGTGGGGTGACGGTCCTCATTATGTTAATTGTAGTGTTTAATTTTATTTACTGTTTACTAAATAAAAATACATATATGTGTAAATTTGAGCGTAATAGGGTTAATAAAATATGTTAAAATGAATTGTTTTTTTAGTATATTTGATTTGTGGTTTCTATGTACGGACTACATTCTCGAATTTAAATCTGTCGCTTTCATTTATTTTATTTTATTGCTACTTTCTTTCATTAAATACATGCCACTTTTGGTCTTTCAGTAAGTTTTATTTATTTACACGCGAGCCTTGCCTTGAAATATTTCATTTCTGAATGTAGGTTTAATTTCATTAGAGTAAAGAATAGAATGATTTGTTAAAAAATGGAAATATACATTTATTTGAACGCTGTTTTAGCATACATATTGATTTCAAGAATAGGAATATAATTTAAGTAAGTTATTTATTACGGTGGTGTAAAACAACAAATTTATAAACATGTTTAAATGACTTAAGGAAACAATTATCCTATTTCTCGTCCATTTTGGTTTATCTATTTTGAAATTTAACTTTGTTATTAATTGCAGTTAATGTAATGGAAAGATTTTGATTAAAAGGAAAAAAAACTTTGACTGCAATTAATAGATTTAATAAAAGAAACGTACATTTTGTGTTAAACAGAAATGGTGCTTTAATGGAAATAAAAGAATTTAACGTTCTCGTTTTTAAGGTAGGTATAATTTTATTAATTGTGCATTGATAAAAATTTGTATGTGTACAAATTGAGTGAATGAAATTAATTTGGTTACGTTTCGAAAGAAATTGAATTTCAAAATGTGCATGTGGTCCCTTCATTTCTTTTTATTTATTGCATGTACGTTTTAAAATAGTTACCTCATTATTAAAACTTGGTCCGTTCATTTCTCCTTCGGTTTAATAACTAAGCCTAAGCTTTTAGGCTATATTTAATTCTTTCCATCTCATATTTGGTTATAATTTTTTTATTTTCCTTTGGTTTGCAAATTTTCTCAATTCTACATACATTTCCTTATACATTAACAATGCCTAAAGCATTTAAAACTAAACGTGCATTTTTTCCCTCCACTTTTATTTCCTTGTTATTAAATAATCTATAATTTTATTTCTTCATTTTCATTTTATTTCTTCTATCACCTCATATTCATTTAGTTCACATCTTTCAATACTACGTTTTAGAGTTGTTCATATTTTACTTTATTTCAATTCCTAGTTTGTTTATATATACCTTATTAGCTTTTCATTTGTTTCCATCTTCATTCCTTTAGTCATATTTAATTTTCTAATCTCGTCTTCTATAGCTTCATTTTCCAAATAAAACTTTCGTCTCATTTTTTCTCTCTCTTCACCTTCCTCCTTCCGTTTTCATTTTTTTTTCCTTTAAATCTCCTTCTTCTCTTTTTTTTTACTTCATTCTTTGTCTTTTTGCTTCTTCTTCTTCAAATCTTCTTCTTTTTGAAAGCTTCCTTTTCTTTTTCAATTCTTCATCTTCTTTAAATTTTCTTCTTCTTTTTCAAACATTCTTTTTTTTCCAAATCTTTTTCTTTAAATCCAGATCTATAACAACTTCTCTATCTCTTCCAAAACATTCTAAAAAAAGATTAAGATAGAAGGAAACAACTCAAAAGGAGGAAGTAGTAGCGGATCCAAATCCGACTAGAAAAGGGAAATCCAGAAGGTGAGTGTTTAAACTCACTCACGAAATACTAAAATTTTATTGCAAGTTAAACCAGGTCATATAGTAATAAATTTTTGATTGTTGGTTTGGAATATTTATTAATATTTAATTTGAATAGCTAAATTCCAATATGTGATGACTAATAATTACTGTGACATATTATTGAATTGGTTGATTTGTTGAATTGATTGATTTGAATGTTGATTGTATGTTGTGAAGGATGCTATTGTGATTGAATGTATATTTGTTCATTTATTTGATATATCTTTGTTATCACCCTATAGTTTATTGTAATTATTTAAATTTCATATTGATTATTTGCACACTGAATAAGGATGTAAAACCCATGAATTTCAAGTATTTACATCAGAGAAAAAAAATAGTATGTTTAGATTTACTATTTGATCCATAAAAATGATTTTGGAAAGTAAACCGTCGTTACCTTACTTGAAAGTTTTCAAAATTAAATTTTGAAACATTGGGAAGTTCCAAAAAAAAGTGAATATTGAAACTTTGGAACATTTTTATAAATCAAATCTCTAAAACTATGAAATTTAACTGGGAATTATTCTGTAGATTTGTAATTTACTAGAATGGATCTATTGTGAAATCCATTTTATTTTGAATGTGGAAGCAATAACATTTCCAAAAATTTGAACCTTCAAAAATGTAGTTATCTGCATTCCTTATTTCATATACTTTTGATTTAATTTGCATAAGAAGTTTAGTTCTGACTCGAGTGTATTATTTTCCTTTATGCTCGGGTCAGCCTGAGGTTTTCAACATTGAAGACTATTTCTGGTGGACGAAGACGAAGATTCAGTATATTATTGCTATTTATTATTCCACTATTTTCTGTGTTTTGCTGCATTATTTGGTTATTCATGATATATGTATAACTCTGATTTGAATTTTTAAAAGTGTAATGACATGTTATTTGTAAAAAAGCTTCATGAACTGTTTATTTGATTATTATATTTTGTCGTTACGCTGCGAGATTCTGTATTTTGTTTTTCTCTTTCCTTTTTTTTTCTTATTTACCCCATTAACAATCCTCCCTTTTGAATGGTTTGATTCTGACATGTGTGTTTATTGTCGATTTGAACTATCGAAGAAGGTGGGTTGTTACAATTGGTATCAGAGCGAGGTTTAGACATACCTTAGCCTGTTGGGGTTAACTCATTAGAGATATGGTAGTAATACCCTAGAATAAGTTGCCTGAGTGTATATACGAGAGCACGTATTTGTTAGTGTTATAAAAATGTTTTATATAAATTTTGAAATGAAATTATTTTTCCTAATATTTTATGATATATATAAAGGAATAAATTTTTAAGACTAATATATTTATCTGTAATGTGTTTGATTTATGAAATGGTAATATTTAATTATTATCATTTTTGTTGACTATTGTATTTAATCCAATTATAAACATTGGTTAATTTTTGTTGATTGGATTAATGGACTAAACACTAGTTTAATAATGGTGCATTAAAGAGAATTAAATGAATAATTAGGATATTTGTTTATGAAATTGAAATGTTGATGTGAATTTTGTTGTTTGTTGACATGTAGTTTCATCTATTTGAAAAAAGGGAATATTTGGATATTTTGGATAATCGAAACCTTTTTGTATTAATATAAGAGTGAAACTTGATAATTAGGTTGAATTATATAGTTGAATTGATAACCTTAATTTGAAAGAAAGTAAAATAAGGTTTAATTTCTTATATCTATCTTTAGTAAATGAATAGAATTGAGGTATACATTCTTAGCATGTAATGTAATAATATACAAGTGTGAACTTTAACCCTTGGGATGTTTAAATTGAAATTTTGATTAAGGAAATGTTGTAAATGAGATTAAATTGGAAAAATATGTTTATAAACTTAATTAACACTTATGAAACATGTCATAAATAAATTTGAAGGTGAAGGTGAAACTAAATGGAATAAGCAATATGAATTACAAGTGAAATGATTACAAATAAAGCCATGACTTGTAAATTGTTATGAAATAAATAGATGTTGCAATAAATGGTTATAAATAAGGTTGTGATAACTTTAAAATCGAACAATATCTTATAAAAAGGAATTAAGTTTTATAAATTGGTCGTAAAGAAATTCCTTGTGAAATGATTTGCAAATAAATTAGTTTTAAATGAGAAATATTACATGTGAAATGAATGTAATTTAAATTAAAGAGAAACATAAGCAATATTATGAGAATGGATATATTAATGTTTATATTAAAAGGAGAAATTCTGTGAAACAAATATTAAAGTATGAAGTGATATTTGTGTTAATCGATGAGATTAAAAATGATTTATAACTGAAGGGATAAATTTGAAATTCGAGAATTGAATTCCGGTATTTTGTAATTAGTTTAAGATTTTTGGAAATATATATAATAATAATAGTACAATTTAGTAGTATTTTCCAAATAAGAAATGTTTCAAATGAGTTCAAATGAATTCTAATGATTTCAAAGAAATCTCAATGAAGTTTTCAAGAAAATAGAAGTCCAGATTTCACTTATGTCGCTGGAAAATAATTTCGGTGATGAGTGCATGCATCATCGACATTGATTTTCGAGTCTCATAGTGGGGGAGAGGCCACTTTAGTAGATTTGCTATGCGAGTGATTTTGTGAAACCAATTTTGATTTCCAATTCTGAAGTATGATTTGATATTCGAAAGATATATGTGTATATATTTGAAATGATTTGAAATGAACCGGTGTTTAATCCTCGAATTTCGAATTTGTTTTAGTACAACTCTATTCTAAAAAAATTGATTTACTGATTTGTTGCTGATTTCCAACTCTTGGATTTGAAATTTGATTTCACCGACTATTTTGAAGGTTCGAGCACTTCCAAATCAAGGTTTAAAATTTTAAAACTAAGAAATTTCGAAGAGTATAAATATTTGATCAAGAATATAAGTTTAGTTTTGTATGTTTAAAGTATGAAGGGTATGACTTAAGTAAATTTGAAACTTTTGTTAAATAAATAATTTGCGAAAAGGAAATTTGGATTTTTCATATAGAAATAAATAGTTTAAATTTTTTAAAGGGATAGTTATAAAGTTGGAAACTGGGATTATTTTCTAAACCTATTATTTTGGGATCTTTGAAATTGAGATATTTAATTTGGAAGAAAATTAGTGAAATCAATATGATTTTGAAACTGAATTGATATTGAAATAATTTGAAATTGAGAACCTTATATTATTAAGTACTTGATTTGGGAATGGTCAAACTTATATAAAATGGATTTGTATAAGTATGAAGTTGATTTGAAATCTATTGATTTGAAAGGTACTCAATTTGGAAAGAGAATTTTATATAATCGAAGCCTACATAAGTGTGATTTGATATACTATTGATTTGGAAAGTATTCGATTTGAAAATGGAATCCTATATATAATGGACTTTATATATGTATGATATTTTAAATTATTTGGAAAGGTACTACATGATATATATTTCGAAGTAAAGATATGGAAAGTGCCTTCTGCTTGATATCCACTTTGTGGCCACATTGTGGATTCATTCTATCGATATCATTCTCTCTGATTTTTGGTTTTCCAGATGAGATACTCGAGTGTTCCCATCGTGGCGTGACCCATGGTTTTTTTCCTCTCGTGATTGCATAGCGCAACTATCTGGCTGAGTCTGGCCTAGGGGTAGGGATTGTATCCTGGGGGATCCAGGCGTAAACATTGTGTATCCCGCAATCTGTGTAGGTCGCATTAGTAGCGAAACTGCCTAGCTGAGACACCCTAGGGGTACGGATTGTTTCCTGGGGGACCCAGGCGTAACCATTGTGTATCCAGCACCCTACTAGTGATCATGGCATAACTCGCAGGGCTGAGTAAGCTTACGGATACGGATTGTTTCCTGGGGGATCCAGGCGTAACCATTGTGTATCTGCGAACCATGGTTGAACAAAGGTTTTGGTTTGGTTGTTTTGTTCGGATTGTACTTTCCACATCTGTTTTTAAAGGTTTTTCAAGTATTTTCACTGGTTGTTGAAACAGGTCTACTAAGTACTTGAAGAATTCTAGCTTTGCGTCTGATCAACGCATGGCCAGAGTCTGCAAGAACGAGGATAAACCTGTTAAGACATCGAGTTATAATAGTATTTTGATAAAGTATTATATAAAAGACATTTTGGTCATTTTTTTGTCAATTCTAAATACTTTAAAATGTTGAAAATATTGTTTAATAACTTACAACATGGTTTAATAGTAAATTATCAGTGTTGTAAATATTTAAAAGTTAATAATTAAAAAATATATTTAAAGTAAATGATTATTGATTTATTAATAATTTTTGGAAAGTATCTTGAGATAAAATTAATAAATTTATAAATAATGGATTTAATGTTTTTAATAGCTTCTTTGCAAATATAAGTAATGATGTAAATAATTATTTTCAAATAGTTTACATATATTTATAAAGATGTTATTTAAAATATTTAAATGGTATTTATAAATGAAGTAAGAAACTTTACATATTAATTTTTAAAAAGTATTAAAGATGATTGATTTGCAAATAAAGCTTTCAAATGAATATTTCAAGTAAAATTTATATAAATTTCTTTGAATGTATAATTTAAAGATATCATATAAATGGAAAGAAGAAGAAAATTTGATTTGCGAAGTTTATTTATAGCAATATACTTGACAGATAAATTTGATTCCCTATGTTGGAAGTATAGTTTGAAATATTTACTTGATTTCAAAGTACTAGTAGTAAAGTTTATAGGTTTATTTACTATTTGAATTTTGTATTAGAATATTCATTTTGAAACAAGCGTTTAAATTAAATATGAAGGTATGAAATTTTATACTTTGATTTAGAAATTTAATGTTAGATTTGAGTATACTATTAGTTTCAGTTTAATAATATTGAGTTTATACTTATTTTAAAAAATAATGAGTCTAATAATTTTTTTGGATTTAAGGAACCTTATTTTAAACCTTATTATAATGTTTTGATATAAATTTCTAACATTGTTTTAGACTTTTTAAAATTCTTTGCATAAGGCTATGAGGATGTTTTAAATATATCTTATATTTTTACTTAGTGAATGAGATTAAATGTTTTAACTGAATTTTTAAATATGTTGAAATATTTCTTTTCTCTTCAAGGGCAAATACCAAAAAACATAAAATTTTATTCAATAACCGAATAGAGTTATTTTCAGATTCCTCGATTCCTTCTTGTTCCTTTTCGAGGACGAAAAAGTTTTGAGTGGGGGAGACTGTAACAACCCATATTTTGATAATTAAAAATATTAAATTTAATAAGGTTTTAGGCTTTAATATTGTCAGAAATTAAAATTTATGATTTATTAAATTGAATCTTATTAGATTTGAAATTTTGACTTTAAGATAAATCTTAAAAATAATAATTTAATGAGATAAAACATATAATTGGCTAATATTGATTGAATGTAATTGACTACTATACTATGTTAACGTAATTTCAATCAACTTAAATAATAAAGGTTAATAAGGAATATAATAAATGATGTATAAATTGATTTAATCTTATGTTATTAATTGCAATTAGTTTTAATATGGAGTATGAAATCAATTATTTTGTACGTAAATTTATTAACCTTTGTTTGTAAACAATAAGTTAATAGCTATGGATTATTAACGTATAACCATTGTTTTATTTATTTTCTTATTTTTAAATCCGTTAGAAATTTATTTGGTAATTAATGGAGAATTAATGTAATTGAAATATTACAATTGATATAAGAAGAAACGTTAACTGTTGAGTGGTGAGTGTAAAACTAATGTTAATCAATTGCATAAGGGAATAGTTGATTTGATAATAAGAATGTAAATCAAAATAAACGGATTTGTTTGAAATTTAAATATATAATGAACAGGTTTTATTACATTTGTGATTAAATGTTGGAATTAAATTAGTATATAGATATTGGGTTTAACATAGAAAATTGGATTTCAAAGGAAACAATTGGATTAATTATCTTCCCTGTATTAGGGTATGTTTTGAGATTTAATCATTGTAAGTAATAGTAATTATAGCTTGCCATTAATAAGAGATAGAAGTAAATGGTAATTAATTAATGATATGTGCAACATGTGTTTTGTGTTAAAAATATATTGAGAATTTCATTGAGAAATATTACGTTCAAATTGTAAGCACTTAAATTTGGTACAAATATAACGATTATATGAAATTAATTAATAAAGAAATGATGTGGTTGTACGAAGTATTATTTCTGTGACTCTTTAATGGGATAATCTTTAAATATAAGTTGGTTTTAAAGGGGGAGGTGTTAATTGTAAATGAATGTGTAATAAAAAGAAATATGTTTTGATAAAAATAAAAGAAAAGAATGGTTTCCTGATAAGAATATTCTTATCAAATAAAGTGAATATTTCATCTATGAATGTTAATTTAATTTCATTAAAACAAAGAATTGAATTTTGTTGTATGTTTCTAGTTGGAATATTTGATTTATCTAAATATTCCTTAATTTGAATTCAAATAAAAAAATATGCAATAATAAAATGGTAAGAAAACAACTTGAAGGTTTGGTTAAGTTTTGTACTTGGACTAGTTAGCATATTAACATAGGAGATTTATTCCATTTCAAATTTGACTTTGGGGTCTCAGTTCATCTTTTAATATGTGGGGTGACGGTCCTCATTATGTTAATTGTAGTGTTTAATTTTATTTACTGTTTACTAAATAAAAATACATATATGTGTAAATTTGAGCGTAATAGGGTTAATAAAATATGTTAAAATGAACTGTTTTTTTAGTATATTTGATTTGTGGTTTCTATGTACGGACTACATTCTCGAATTTAAATCTGTCGCTTTCATTTATTTTATTTTATTGCTACTTTCTTTCATTAAATACATGCCACTTTTGGTCTTCCAGTAAGTTTTATTTATTTACACGCGAGCCTTGCCTTGAAATATTTCATTTCTGAATGTAGATTTAATTTCATTAGAGTAAAGAATAGAATGATTTGTTAAAAAAAGGAAATATACATTTATTTGAACGCTGTTTTAGCATACATATTGATTTCAAGAATAGGAATATAATTTAAGTAAGTTATTTACTACGGTGGTGTAAAACAACAAATTTATAAACATGTTTAAATGACTTAAGGAAACAATTATCCTATTTCTCGTCCATTTTGGTTTATCTATTTTGAAATTTAACTTTGTTATTAATTGCAGTTAATGTAATGGAAAGATTTCGATTAAAAGGAAAAAAAACTTTGACTGCAATTAATAGATTTAATAAAAGAAACGTACATTTTGTGTTAAACAGAAATGGTGCTTTAATGGAAATAAAAGAATTGAACGTTCTCGTTTTTAAGGTAGGTATAATTTTATTAATTGTGCATTGATAAAAATTTGTATGTGTACAAATTGAGTATTATTTGAGTGAATGAAATTAATTTGGTTACGTTTCGAAAGAAATTGAATTTCAAAATGTGCATGTGGTCCCTTCATTTCTTTTTATTTACTGCATGTACGTTTTAAAATAGTTACCTCATTATTAAAACTTGGTCCGTTCATTTCTCCTTCGGTTTAATACCTAAGCCTAAGCTTTTAGGCTATATTTAATTCTTTCCATCTCATTTTTGGTTATAAATTTTTTATTTTCCTTTGGTTTGCAAATTTTCTCAATTCTACATGCATTTCCTTATGCATTAACAATGCCTAAAGCATTTAAAACTAAACATGTATTTTTTCCCTCCACTTTTATTTCCTTATTATTAAATAATCTATAATTTTATTTCTTCGTTTTCATTTTATTTCTTCTATCACCTCATATTCATTTAGTTCACATCTTTCAATACTACGTTTTAGGGCTGTTCATATTTTACTTTATTTCAATTCGTAGTTTGTTTATACATACGTTATTAGCTATTCATTTGTTTCCATCTTCATTCCTTTAGTCATATTTAATTTTCTAATCTCGTCTTCTATAGCTTCATTTTCCAAATAAAACTTCCATCTCATTTTTTCTCTCTCTTCACCTTCCTCCTTCTGTTTTCATTTTTTCTTCTTTAAATCTCCTTCTTCTCTTTTTTTTTACTTCATTCTTTGTCTTTTTCTTTCTTCTTCTTCAAATCTTCTTCTTTTTGAAAGCTTCCTTTTCTTTTTCAATTCTTCATCTTCTTTAAATTTTCTTCTTTTTCAAACATTCTTTTTTTTTCCAAATCTTTTTCTTTAAATCCAGATCTATAACAACTTCTCTATCTCTTCCAAAACATTCTAAAAAAAGATTAAGATAGAAGGAAACAACTCAAAAGGAGGAAGTAGTAGCGGATCCAAATCCGACTAGAAAAGGGAAATCCAGAAGGTGAGTGTTTAAACTCACTCACGAAATACTAAAATTTTATTGCAAGTTAAACCAGGTCATATAGTAATAAATTTTTGATTGTTGGTTTGGAATATTTATTAATATTTAATTTGAATAGCTAAATTCCAATATGTGATGACTAATAATTACTGTGACATATTATTGAATTGGTTGATTTGTTGAATTGATTGATTTGAATGTTGATTATATGTTGTGAAGGATGCTATTGTGATTGAATGTATATTTGTTCATTTATTTGATATATCTTTGTTATCACCCTATAGTTTATTGTAATTATTTAAATTTCATATTGATTATTTACACACTGAATAAGGATGTAAAACCCATGAATTTCAAGTATTTACATCAGAGAAAAAAATAGTATGTTTAGATTTACTATTTGATCCATAAAAATGATTTTGGAAAGTAAACCGCCGTTACCTTACTTGAAAGTTTTCAAAATTAAATTTTGAAACATTGGGAAGTTTCCAAAAAAAGTGAATATTGAAACTTTGGAACATTTTTATAAATCAAATCTCTAAAACTATGAAATTTAACTGGGAATTATTCTGTAGATTTGTAATTTACTAGAATGGATCTATTGTGAAATCCATTTTATTTTGAATGTGGAAGAAACAACATTTCCAGAAATTTGAACCTTCAAAAATGTAGTTATCTGCATTCCTTATTTCATATACTTTTGATTTAATTAGCATAAGAAGTTTAGTTCTGGCTCGAGTGTATTATTTTCCTTTATGCTCGGGTCAGCCTGAGTTTTTCAACATTGAAGACTATTTCTGGTGGACGAAGACGAACATTCAGTATATTATTGCTATTTATTATTCCACTACATTCTGTGTTTTGCTGCATTATTTGGTTATTTATGATATATGTATAACTCTGATTTGAATTTGTAAAAGTGTAATGACATGTTATTTGTAAAAAAGCTTCATGAACTGTTTATTTGATTATTATATTTTTTCGTTATGCTGCGAGATTCTGTATTTTGTTTTTCTCTTTCCTTTTTTTTTCTTATTTACCCCATTAACAATCCTCCCTTTTGAATGGTTTGATTTTGACATGTGTGTTTATTGTCGATTTAAACTATCGAAAAAGGTGGGTTGTTACAGTTGGTATCAGAGCGAGGTTTAGACATACCTTAGCCTGTTGGGGTTAACTCATTAGAGATATGGTAGTAATACCCTAGAATAAGTTGCCTGGGTGTATATACGAGAGCGCGTATTTGTTAGTGTTATAAAAATGTTTTATATAAATTTTGAAATGAAATTATTTTTCCTAATATTATATGATATATATAAAGGAATAAATTTTTAAGACTAATATGTTTATCTGTAATGTGTTTGATTTATGAAATGGTAATATTTAATTATTATCATTTTTGTTGACATATTGTATTTAATCCAATTATAAACATTGGTTAATTATTGTTGATTAAATTAATGGACTAAACACTAGTTTAATAATGGTGTATTAAAGAGAATTAAATGAATAATTAGGATATTTGTTTATGAAATTGAAATGTTGATGTGAATTTTGTTGTTTGTTGACTTGTAGTTTCGTCTATTGGAAAAAAGGGAATATTTGGATATTTTGGATAATCGAAACCTTTTTGTATTAATATAAAAGCGAAACTTGATAATTAGGTTGAATTATATAGTTGAATTGATAACCTTAATTTGAAAGAAAGTAAAATAAGGTTTAATTTCTTATATCTATGTTTAGTAAATGAATAAAATTGAGGTATACATTCTTAGCATGTAATGAAATAATATACAAGTGTGAACTTTAACCCTTGGGATGTTTAAATTGAAATTGTGATTAAGGAAATGTTGTAAATGAGATTAAATTGGAAAAATATGTTTATAAACTTAATTAACATTTATGAAACATGTCAGAAATAAATTTGAAGGTAAAGGTGAAACTAAATGGAATAAGCAATATGAATTAAAAGTGAAATGATTAGAAATAAAGCCATGACTTGTAAATTGTTATGAAATAAATAGATGTTGCAATAAATGGTTATAAATAAAGTTGTGATAACTTTAAACTCGAACAATATCTTATAAAAAGGAATTAAGTTTTATAAATTGGTCGTAAAGAAATTCCTTGTGAAATGATTTGCAAATAAATTAGTTTTAAATGAGAAATATTACATGTGAAATGAATGTAATTTAAATTAAAGAGAAATATAAGCAATATTATGAGAATAGATATATTAATGTTTATATTAAATGGAGAAATTCTGTGAAACAAATATTAAAGTATGAAGTGATATTTGTGTTAATCGATGAGATTAAAAATGATTTATAACTGAAGGGATAAATTTGAAATTCGAGAATTGAATTCCGGTATTTTGTACTTAGTTTAAGATTTTTGGAAATATATATAATAATAATAATACAATTTAGTAGTATTTTCCAAATAAGAAATGTTTCAAATGAGTTCAAATGAATTCCAATGATTTCAAAGAAATCTCAATGAAGTTTTCAAGAAAATAGAAGTCCAGAACTTACTTATGTCGCTGGAAAATAATTTCGGTGATGAGTGCATGCATCATCGACATTGATTTTCGAGTCTCATAGTGGGGGAGAGGCCACTTTAGTAGCTTTGCTATGCGAGTGATTTTGTGAAACCAATTTTAATTTCCAATTCCGAAGTATGATTTGATATTCGAAAGATATATGTGTATATATTTGAAATGAATCGGTGTTTAATCCTTGAATTTCGAATTTGTTTAGTACAACTCTATTCTAAAAAAATTGATTTACTGATTTGTTGCTGATTTCCAACTCTTGGATTTGAAATTTGATTTCACCGACTATTTTGAAGGTTCGAGCACTTCCAAATCAAGGTTTAAAATTTTAAAACTAAGAAATTTCGAAGAGTATAAATATTTGATCAAGAATATAAGTTTAGTTTTGTATGTTTAAAGTATGAAGGGCATGACTTAAGTAAATTTGAAACTTTTGTTAAATAAATAATTTGCGAAAAGGAAATTTGGATTTTTCATATAGAAATAAATAGTTTAAATTTTTTAAAGGGATAGTGTAACGACCCAGGATTTTTATTAATTGAAATTTGTATATTTAATTAATTTTAAATATTTATAAGTGAAATTTATAAGTCGAATAAATTTTAATTCGAATAATTGGATTTAATTGGATAATTAAATCGATAATTTAATATGTTAAATTGTGGAAATAATTGAAAATTGGGTTAAATATGACTGAAAATGATTTGTAAAATTTTATTTTATCATATTGAAGTTAAAATGATATTTTAGAACTTTTAAAATCGAATTAAGAGTTAATTTGTGAAAATTGAATATTTTAATATTTAATTATCGACTGTAAATTTGCCATTTTTCGAACAGTCTCAGAATTGGACGAAACTAGTTCCATTGGATCCGTAATAGTTTGTTATTATCGGATTTCAGTTTTCGTAGCAATCGGAGTTATCGTTTGATCGTGGCAGCTCGAAACGCATTGAAATTGTTTTAATAATAATTTGGCGAGTTAAAATAGCCATTTTTCAAAAAGTCTCGGATTTCGACGAAACCAGTTTCATCGGATCCGTAATGTGATATTATTGTATGGTTTCAAATTTTGTGTCAATCGGATTTACCGTTTGTCCGGTGCAAGCTAAAACGCCTAGAAAATCGTTTAAATCGGTTTAATTTAAATTGAAAGTTTATTGCCATAACTCACACAGATGTCTGAATTAGCTTCCGAAACCTGTTCCATTGTGTCCGGAACGCAGGATAAATCCCAGAAACGTCGGTCACCGCGCGTAAATCGGAGTTTGGAAATTCCGAAATGAATAGTGTCGTTCGATTTCCTATAAATAGACCATACTCTCTCACAAAATAAAAAAAAATTATTAGGTTTAAAACCCTAGCCGCCGTTCATAACATTCAATGGCTGAGAATGCTTCTTCTTCCCCCTCTCTTTTCTCCAAATCCATTAACAATTAGCCAAAGTTTTCAACTAGAGAATTGTAGAGGGGAGCGAGCTCGACGTATTCAACGGATATGATCGCGAATGGAACTATATATTGGGAGATAATTGGCCGCGTTCGACCGGCAGTTTGCATGTCTTTTGAGACGCTACAGGGGGCCGAGTTCGACCATGTCTTGGCCGTGGATAGAGATGACGTGGGCAAGCATGTTGAAGGAAGTTGATCAACTTATCGTTCGTCGTGGAGGCTTGGAAATTAAACCCTAATATGTGTATATGGGTTCATGTGTCGGCCTGTAGATGGAGGCATGCGTGAACGAAGGAGAAGATAGGTCACGGCCCTGATGCACTGAAGCTTGATCCTACGGCCAGTAATTGATTTAGGTTTATAATATAAAAATTATGTTGTAAATTGTTTATATAAAATTCGTGAAACTTGTAAAATGCATATCTTTTTCATACGAGGTCGAAAACGCGCAAAACAGGAAGCGTTGGAATCGTATGGACGAGCACTACGCTATGGAATTGGATTGGATTCGTTTGGAGTTAGTGAGAATTTCGGGTAAAATTAAACGTCCGTTTAATTTTATTCGAAATAAATTGCTAAAACGAAATTGAAATCAAGGTGAGAACTTCTCACTCAATCGAATCGGCTTCGATTTTATTTTAAATAGTTATATTTAAAATACTTGAATGCATGTTTGAATGATGATTGTTATCTATTGATTGTTAAAATAGACATTATGCGCCGTTAGTAAGCGGATGTTATTTATTAAAAACATATACCACAAATATTTCATAAACAGTGAAATTGGTATTATATATAATAGCAATATATATATATTGGCATATGTATATATTGCAGTTATTGATTCCCCACATTGTATAGCGGATGAGACCCTATTGCGCCGTCTATTAAGCGGATAATATTTTAAATCCCATATACCGTGATAATTTCGTACTGGAACGGAATTGGTATTGTGCTAACATCTTTGGATGCAGTGAACAGGTTGGAGGGATCCAACTGGATTCCGCAACAGTATTTATTTGATTATGGATATTTTGATATTCGTTGAATATCATATCGATATATGATATCGTTGTAGTCGTGATTGACTATTTGGTGTGTAGCATCATTGGACCCAATTTTGGAATTTTAAAAGTTTTTTTTTAAGTGATTTTTGAAGAGTATACGTTTATAAAATATTTTTGGAATTGATCCACTTTAAATAAATAAACGTTATAATTTTTATGTTATAAAAATTATGGTTTTTGAGAAATATAGTTAAAAAGTTGATTTTTGAAAATATGGGGCTAATGATTTTATAAAAATAGTTTAAATCGGGATTTTTGAATTTATTATAAAAGTTTAAATATAGGATTTATAAATTTGATTATTTTATAAATCAAAATGATGAAATTATAAAGGAGTTGAAAGACGTTTTAAATAATAGTATAAATTGATTTATATAAGACATTTATAAATTGATATTTATAAATTAAAATATTCGAATTATAAAACGAGTTTTTATAAATGTTTGAATGAAGTGAAAATGGATTGCATAAGTGAATGGAATTTATAAAATTATAAACGGTGAAGTTATAAATGGAATTTTATAAGCAGTAGGTTTATAAAATTTGAAAAGTTATTAAAGGAATAGATTTGGGTAAATAAAGAAATCTTATAAGTTATAAGATTTATAAATTGGGAAGTTTAAAAGAACGATTTTTGGCAAACAAATAAATTATAAGTATTTGACTTATAATATGAATTTCTAGTATATCATTGAGATATGAATTGAGATAGATTAATAAAGGAATTTGTAAAGGAAGTTGTTATAAAATAAATAGGAATGGAATTTATAAACATTGTTTTATAAATTCGCAAACGACTTATTTTGATAAGTAAATTGTTGTAACTTATTAATGGAGTTATATTCACGTTTTATACAGTGAATAATCCTTTATAAATTTAATGTATAGAAAGGATGAAATTGGTTAACAAGTATATTCACCTTTTTGAATAGTGAATAATATGTTAAAGAAAATGTTTTGGATATGATGTTTTAAATAGAATTAAAACGATCTAACGATGTTTTAAATGTGTTGAGATTCGAAACCATAGATTTCAACATTAATTGTTGAAATAGACGTTTTCGAGAAATAAAAGGAAATGGCGGACTATAACACTGTTGTTATAGTAAATGATTTCCGAAAGGAAATGTTTTGTGTAGTATTGGGATTTATATATCTATTTTAATTTCGAATCCCTATACTAGTGATTTTGGGTTGTCGTAACGATGTTTTACGTAACATTCGTTTTGGCCCAAATAAATATGTTTAAGAGAATGATTTCCTTAAAGAATGAAATATATGCTTAATTTCGATTTAAGTATATTGAATATTTTCCAAAGGTTGAAAAAAAAAGATTTGTGAATTACTTATGAATAAATAAGTATGGAAATGTTTTTCCAAGGTGAAATGAAATATTTTGAGAATTTATCTTTTCAAAGATAAATTGAAAATGAATAATTGAAATCGTGTATCAGTAGATATTGTGGAATATAAATTCACTATGGAATTTATAAAAGAAAGGGGAATCTGTTTAAAAATAAATATTGATTTATTTTTGAAGTGTGAAAATTATATATCTTGTAAAGATATTTTTGGGAAATAAATAATTTGGAAAATTATTTGGAATCTGGTGATGTTGTGCATATCCATTAATAGTTCAATAACCGACTATCAATATTTACCTTTGAAAGGTATTTGTTGTGATTTGCTGAATTTGAATGCTACACTTATTTTTAAATTATTGCGCTCGTTATTCGGATTACCCATTCCGAATAGTGATACGACGTAATGGATAGCATTGATGACCGGTGTTGAAGACCGGATATTTTTGAAAGCGAAAGGACAACTCGTCGATTGTCTTTGCACCGAGTAGCTACAGTATAGAGACTCCCTATGTGATGGGAAGTCCGGACGTGATTAGAGATTATCCAGATTGCAAGGACTTCTTTGTAAGTGCCTTCGGTTCTGTTCGAGCCCGGAACAGACTTGTATGGATTGTATGTCTGACATTACAAATTGAGATATAAAGCCGATTTCTTTCAAATATATTTCTGTTGGTGGCGGAGAATTTATTCTCTTAGCTTAACACCCTTCTCTGAGACGTACGAGCTCAGAGGTTATGTAGTTGAAGGTTATCAGCGATATATTCCCAATTTGGTAATGTGACATGCTGAGTGATGCTGTGAAATGATCATTGTGTTGATCATTTGTGATAGGATCATTTATTTGATCGTTTATCTTTGTGATCATTTCTATGATCATTTGTTGACCCAAAGCATGGCTTTTGTATAAAGTATGTTTTTGTGGAAGTGACTTCGTCGAGCCTCACACCCCGGAATGGTCAAAACAGGAAAGATGCAGCAAGGTTATGAGGGGTAGCTCCCTTTAGGGTGTGTGCATTTCCTTCTGGAAAAGGGTGGTATCATGGTATGGAGCCCAGATACTTACTCATGTTGAAACACTTTATTTATGATTGTGTGATGTTGGTGACGAGCGCTCGGTTAAAGGTCCCAAAGGACCGTGGGATGGCATACTCGTGTCAGTAGTTACCCAGTTAGTGGTAACCCGGCCTTGTGTTGGCAGAGATCCAGTTTGGTTCTCGGGGACGTCCTTCCAGAGCCGTTCTCATGTGGCAATGTGAATTTCCTTGGCCTGACCATTCGTTGGAAATCCAATTCCCAATACGAAACCCTATACGGTTTTAGTTGTAGAACCTTCCATTTACTTATGGTGGTCACCACAGTTTAGATGGTAGCTATAGTAAGCATAGTTCGAAATGTCTATGCTGGCTAAGATTTATATCTTTATTTTCGAAATGAATTTTTCCTACACTATGCACTAGTAATAATATCAAATGTTCTTTTTAATGCGTATCAAGCATCTTTGACTATCATAAGGAGAAATCTCCTCCGATTCTGCGTTTGCATGTGTGTGTGTGCGGGAGGCCTTATGGTAGTCTCATTTTTAAAAGCATTGCGAATTGACTTTAAAAATATTCTTCTATTTTGATTTTAAAGATAAATAAACTATTTTGAGTTCTCACACCAGTCACATGACTGACTCGGAGTTTATTGTTTTCCTTCCTAAACTTTGGGTGCCCACCAATTTCCACACGGGCAGTCAAAAGTTAAGGTTTATCAGGATATTCTGGAGTTGCTGGAGGCAAGCTGGATGGCATGGCGTATTACTAGTATATAGTATTTCTTTTTCCGCTGCATTGTTTGTTGTTGTTTGTTGTTGTACACTCTGATGTAATGAAATGAAATGTAATGTAATGTAATAACTGATATAGTTCTTTGTTTAAAGATTATTCATTTATCTATTATATGTTTTTCCGCTGCGATTGTGAGATTCTGATATTGTTATGCTGTTTTCTTTCCGTTCTATTTTCTTTTCTCCTTATTTTCTATTTTTTCTCTCTCCTTCTGCCTTTTTCTTTTTCTTAAACATTGAGAATTCGTATTTCTGTTCATCTTGAGTTAATCTATGGAGATTAGTGTATATTTAAGGAGTACGGATTTGCGGGTCCTCACAGATAGTTATAAAGTTGGAAACTGGGATTATTTTCTAAACCTATTATTTTGGGATCTTTGAAATTGAGATATTTAATTTGGAAGAAAATTAGTGAAATCAATATGATTTTGAAACTGAATTGATATTGAAATAATTTGAAATTGAGAACCTTATATTATTAAGTACTTGATTTGGGAATGGTCGAACTTATATAAAATGGATTTGTATAAGTATGAAGTTGATTTGAAATCTATTGATTTGAAAGGTACTCAATTTGGAAAGAGAATTTTATATAATCGAAGCCTATATAAGTGTGATTTGATATACTATTGATTTGGAAAGTATTCGATTTGAAAATGGAATCCTATATATAATGGACTTTATATATGTATGATATTTGAAAGTATTTGGAAAGGTACTATATGATGTATATTTCGATGTAAAGATATGGAAAGTGCCTTCTGCTTGATATCCGTTTTGTGGCCATATTGTGGATTCATTCTATCGATATCATTCTCTCTGATTTTTGGTTTTCCAAATGAGATACTCGAGTGTTCCCACCGTGGCGTAACCCATGGTTTTTTCCACTCGCGATTGCATAGCGCAACTGTCTGGCTGAGTCTGGCCTAGGGGTACGGATTGTATCCTGGGGGATCCAGGCGTAACCATTGTGTATCCCGCAATCTGTGTAGGTCGCATTAGTAGCGAAACTGCCTGGCTGAGACAGACAAAGGGTACGGATTGTTTTCTGGGGGACCCAGGCGTAACCATTGTGTATCCTGCACCCTACTAGTCATCATGGCGTAACTCACAGGGCTCAGAAAGCTTACGGATATGGATTGTTTCCTGGGGGATACAGGCGTAACCATTGTGTATCTGCGAACCATGGTTGGACAAAGGTTTTGGTTTGGTTGTTTTGTTTGGATTGTACTTTCCATATCTGTTTTTAAATGTTTTTCAAGTATTTTCACTGGTTGTTGAAACAGGTCTACTAAGTACTTGAAGAATTCTAGCTTTGCGTCTGATCAACGCATGGCCAGAGTCTGCAAGAACGATGATAAACCTGTTAAGACATCGAGTTATAAAAGTATTTTGATAAAGTATTATATAAAAGACATTTTGGTCATTTTTTTGTCAATTCTAAATACTTTAAAATGTTTAAAATATTGTTTATGTAACGACCCGTAAATTTCGTCAGTTAAATTTGTCATTTTAATAAGATTAGATAATTTAACTTTAGAAAGAAGTAAAGATTTATAATTTATAATGAAGCATATGTTGAAAAGGAAATGAAACCATAGAAATTTAAGCTAAGTATTATCGGTTGATATAAAATGACGAATAAATTTGAAGTAATGTAAATGGTTATACTATGATAAGAAGAGAATATAGGGAAACAAGGGTAAGTTGTGAATTTATTTAAATGAATTAATATTATTAGATAGTAAATTGAATTAGATCAATGTCCTGTATGGTTTAGTAAAGAAAGCTTTTAAAGGAAAACCTTTAATTTATAAATGAAAATCGATGCATTAAATTAGGTGTAACTGAATATATGCAAATAATTTTGTAAGAATAAGTTAATAAACAATTTATTTGCACATACCCGATTTAAATTGGAATAACAGAAAGGACAAGAACTTGATTTGCCTAGGCATTAATATATTTATAAACTATAACTAAATAGAAAGTTTGGTAGTAAATAGGATATAAGAAGACAAAGGCAACTAGTAAATTAATAAATGAATTCATAATAATAAGTAGTAATTAATGCATATATATTTGGCATCAGTGATAATTACAAAACTTTACCCATTTATCTAATTTATTTAATTAAATCTAAATCTATGGCAACATTGTTGTAATGATGGTTGTAAGTGAATTTGAATGTAAAATGGTAACAATTATTTAGGTTAACCATTTTGAGTATGTTAAGTTAAGAATGGCAATCGATTGAAATAAATCTAAATTAATTATTTTGTTTTGGTTAATGTGTTCTAGTTAATAAAGGGGAGTTTATAAGAAATGAAACATGCACTAATGACATGTGTTATAATTCAAATGTTATTTATACCCATAAAATGTCTATTTACTGAACTGAAAGATTTTGAACCAATAAGCGAATTTATTGAGGTTCCAATTTATAATTTATAACATTTAATGTAGACTCAATTACAATTAATTGACTTAAATCGTGCAGTTAGCGTAGATTTGTTTTGTAATTGGAGTAGTTAATTCTATAAGATGAAGTTAATGCTAATTCTATTTATAATTGGACCATTTGTTGACATAGATTATAGAAAGCAAGATGTATAAATTTAATTAAAGTATCAACATTCAACAATTGTAATTATTGAAAATTAAAATGGAATTTGAGGATACTAAGGTGAAACCATGAACAAATGTTAGTGCATCCTTATTACTGGTAAAAGATGAGTATATAAAAGTTTGAAAATCAAAAATAGGTTTTTGAAAACTTAATTTATAATTTCTAAATATAAGGAAGTGGAGAAATTAACACTGCAATGGATAGACTTATCAGCTTTTAATTTACATCTAAATTGTTTAGATCAATTTGGAAATTAATAAAATTGTGGATATATTTTGAAACGTAAACGAAACGTCTAGATTTACATTTGTAGATACGTTTAAAATAAGATGTAAATGATAAGGAATTTATTTATTTCCTAAATCCGTAACGTGTGTAATTTATATTATTTATCTTTTGGGACCACTTCCGTTTGCACGTTAAAATTCGTGCACACCTATTCTTTTGTGATCTATCTATAAATAGACGATCAAAAACCCTAGCCTCCATCTTCTATCATTTGTCTGTACGTTCTTTTCTTCAACTCCTTCTCCTCCTCAAATGGATGCAAACCTAGATCTATTTCTATTCAAATTTCAAATGAAAATTCAAACATCTCAGAAAAATTCCAAAAAATATATATATGTTGTAGATTTCATCCATACGAATCTACGCGCAGTCTCTGTTTTCGAAATCGATACTCGAGTCAGCGGCAAATCGCGGTCTAAAGGCACGGTCAAAGATGGGGAGGGCGTGCGTTGAAATGGGTTCATTCCCTGGACGAGCATACGTGAGTTGAGAAGAAGCTTTATGACGTGGCAAGCTTTAATTAGGTTGTTGTTTAAATTTGTTTTATTTAATATTAGTTTCAAGTCATTAAAATTGAATAACTTTCTCATACGACCTCGTATTCACGCGAGATTTTTTTTATTAGGATCGAAATTAAATTCCGGATCTGTTGGCGCTGGTTTGGACAGATTTGGAGACTGTGAAACTTTGGGTTTAAATCGAATTTAAATTCGATTTAAATTCAAAAGATGAGTGTTTTAACCCACTCACAATTTCTAAAATTTCTTGTGTTTGTTAAATTAATTTTAGATATGGATAGAAAAAGTTTTATGACTGTTTCGCATGTTTTATTCACTATTTCTGTTTAAACGCATATATTTAATATAACTGTAAATTTATTTATTTATCGCATATAAATTTGACAGTTAGAATTTATTTATTTCATATTAACTGCCAGGCATAGTTATGTTAAATTTTATTTCATATTAACTGCCAGTTAAGTTTATGTTTATATTTGCATATAAACTGCCAATTAACAGTTATTAAATTTATTTTGAGTATAAACTGATAATTGATACCATTATTTATCACCTGTTATATATTGATGATTGTTTGAAATTGGATGATGACTGTTATAAATAGATGTATGATTTGATGGATGAACGGATGATTTATTTTATTAATTGCAAGTCATCATGCATTTTCAATTCATTCGGGATTGCAGTTTGAAATGATATACAATCGCATTTTATTTTAAATTGCGGATTGAAATGATAACATCCGTATCACTTGACCATAGGGTAGAAAATTTTATACAGGCACCGCGGTAAATATATAAAAAATTATTTTTAAAATGTTTTTCTATGGTTTTGTAAAGTTATATATATATATATATGGTTTATGAGATATTGATTTGGTTATTGATAAAGGCTATTATATATATATATATAGTAATTTCCGGTTTTTAAGCTTTGTATAAATTTGATTTGAAGTTTAAATAAAGTTTGATTTTAAGATGAAATAAGATTAAACATTTATTTAAAATTTAATTTCTGGAGTTTTTTGACTTAAATGAGAATAGATTTGGAAGATGAATATTAAGTTAAATTGAAACTTAATAAAAATTAGAATTTTTAAAGGATATGATTTATATAACTTGATTTTTGGGTAAAGTGATTTTTATGAATATCAGGTTGATTAAATGAATATATAATAAATTGAAAGATGATCCAGTTATATGAAGTTAAAGGTTTTCTTAAATTATATTGAATTCATTAAGAAAACATTTCAAGTCTAAATAATAAGTAACTGAATTTGATATATATATGGAATTGTCAAATGAGTCTGTTTGAAATGGTGAAATATTTAAAGCCTTGAAACATAAGAATTGAAATGGTATTTCGAAGTTTAAATCGATATTTGAAATTGATTTGTGAAATCAAAAGAAGCTATTTTGTTTATAAAAGTAATTTAATATTTAACCATTTAAGAGATGGAAATTTTGTTTCAAAGCTATGTTTCTTCAAGGTAGTATAATTTGGAAATATTATGTTCAAGAGTTTGATTTCTAAATATTTTACTTTGGAAACCCTATGATTTTGGAAGGAATATATATTGGAAAATAAATGATATCGTATTGATTTGGGGTTTTAAAAATATAAATGATATCGTATTTATATGGGTTTAAAATGGATATTTTATTCTGGTTTTAAAGTATAAACTATTTTGAAAAGACCGCGGTGTTATAATAACGATTGGTTGTTGAAGAGACCGGGATCGGAAGTTGTCATACTCTCTGCCAACCCCGAAAACCACTTTAACAACCGTGTACGTGGTGGAGATTCCAGAATGAAGTAGGTTGGTGGCGGCGTTTCCTTTAAAGGTAAATACGAGGACCCAACTCCCGTGAGTTGGCATAAGGTGGCTAAAATAGGAGCGATCGACGGGTTAATGAGGTAGCACCTCTGATCGGACACTTCCCTTCGATACTATACTCAGACTTTGGACTTTCGGTGGCCACCTTCACTTTTGATTTCTTTGATGTGAGGAGTTTGTCTGAGTTGGGCGGCAGCTGCGCGCTACGCGTTTCCATCGGCCTGGAAGCGTAATTGGTATATCTACCCTGGCATTGCCTAGTTGTGCCGTGTCACCTACCCTAGCACGCCTTATACGATTTTGTTTTGTACCATACCTATGGAGTGCCCTCTGACGACACCCAGTACGGGGGAGATTACAGTACTGTATAGACTATGGGAATATATAACTGTGTTAAGGTGGAAAATGTAAAGCCTTAACGCTATTTAAAAGTAAGTTTATTTTACAAATAGACATTATTATAATAGCGCAATATACTACATAGTAAATAGTTTAACGGATCCTTAGGAGATGTAAATCCCGAGCATCTCTTGAGTTACTGCACTCATATTTATTTCTGTCAATTTAACTCACATAAGATCTTTTAGTTCTGACTCGAGTGTTTTTTCTTTTCAATTCGCTCGGGTCAGTTCGAGCGTTTCAGGATTTGAAGTTTTAGCTCTGGAGGACGAAGACGAAGATTTGTATTACTATTATCTACTATTATTCCACTACACTCATATTGTTCCGCTGTTTTGTCGTATGGTATGTGTACTCTGATATGTATTGTATAAATAAAATCAAAGGTTTTGTAAAACAGCTTCATGAACTGTATATTTGATTATTATATTTTATCCTTCCGCTGTGAGATTCTGTTTAGTTTTTTTCTTTCTCTGTTTTTCTTATTTACCCCATAATAATCCGCCCTTCCGTATGGTTTAAATTGGCATGTGTGTCGATTTGAAGCGTGCGAAAAGGCGGGATGTTACAGTTGGTATCAGAGCTTTGGTTTAGCGATAAACCTTAGCTTTGTGGGGTTTGACTCTTTGTTAATAGGGTAGTAATACCCTATGAGAGTCGCTGAGTGTATATATATGAGAGAGCGTACTTGTTAGTGTTATAAAAAGGTTTTATTATTGTGTTAGTTTGTTCCGTTTTGTATTTATAAATTCTGGTTGGTGCATGGGACGCTGTGACGTCAATAGGGATTTCTAAACACTTAATAGGACAGACCGACATAATATTTGTTTTTAATATAGGTGAATGAAATAACTTCGCATATTATATTTTCTATATATAAAATATTTTATTAAGGTATTATATATATATATATATTGTTGGTTGCAATAGATGGGTTGTTAGGAATAAAATTATAAATAATAGGTAAAATAAGATTGAAATTAAAATCAATGAAATTTGGAAATTTTAGAACTTAAGTCCGGGATTTTGGAAATTTGCTTTCAAAGGATTTATGAATTATAATAATTTTGTTTATAAGTATTTTCTTATATAAATATTTAGTATAATTTGGAAGAATTGTTTTAAAGAAGATTTTGGAGAAAATAAGTTTCGTACTTTCCTCTCTGGCGCTGGAAAATAATTTCGGTGATGGCGGCCGCATCATCGACTTTCATTTTCAAGTTTCGAAGGGGAAGGGCCACTGTAGTAAATTCTACTGCAGATTTATTTTGAAATATCCAAATTTTAATTGTTTAAATATAATTAGAGGTATATAAGTTATAAGAATATACTTATGTATTGAAATTTAATCCGGTATTTAATTCTTAATTTCCATTAATTAATTGTTTCAATTATGGTAGTGAAACAGAAAAAAATTAATAATTGAAACCCTAAATAAAATAAGAGACTAAAATACTAAGCTATAAAGGAAGTTAAATTTTTAACTTATAAGGGAAAATTTAAGATTTATTGAACATTAAATTAATTAAAAGATGAGATAAAACTTGTATAAGTTCTTTTGCATTTTCTTTAACATAAATAACTTACCAAATATGAAAAGTTGAAATGTTAAATAAGAGATTGGAATAGAATATTATACAAGTAGAAATTTTGGAGATAATGAAGTATTCAATGAATTGCTATTATAAATAAGAAGTTAATGGTATAAACTTAAGTTATAATTGAAATTTTACTGAAATTAAAGGTAAGTATTATTAATAGGTGATTTTAAGCTTAAGTAAATAAAATGAAATTCTTTAATAAATAAGGATTGATGTGTAGGATTTTAAACTTAAGAATGATTTAATGCTACTAGCTTAATATAATAGGAAGTAGGTAATATAAATAAATGACTGTAAACCCTAGGTAATAAATTAATAAAATCCTTGATTTATAAGAATGGAGGTTATAAGGTTAAGAATTTAAGTGTAATTAAAAAAATGGGTTACTGTAATTAAATATAATAGAATGTAAGAATTTAATAAATGATTGAATTTGAGAAGTGAATTAAATGTAATACAAATAAAAGAGACTTACATAACCTAAATAAAATAAAAATGAATAATGGTAAGTAATAAGTAGAAATGAGGAAACAACCATTGAATGAGAAATAAAATTTGAAGTTTGTTAGAAATAAATGTAAATTATAAAAAAAAGGAAAATTTATGTGGTTTGAATAAAAGAAAGGAAATCAAACAATTAAAGTATGTAATGAATTTATATAAGTTGAATTGATTTGTTGGTTTAAATCGATATTGTTTGCTTTGTAGTTGGCTGGGTAAGGAAATTTGAAGTTGTTGGATGAATAAATAATCTATTTCTGTCCCATCTAAGAAGGTTGAGTAAATGATGCACTGGATAGTTATTTTTCATTCCGTACCATTCCAAGTTTTGAACCCGAACAACTATTTGTTTGTTTGATTGAATGATTGTTTGTTTTGTTGTGTGTGATGTTTGTTAAAATTGATGGTTGTTGTATTGATTTGTTGTTAGCGATTGAAACCACTTAAATATTTCACTATACATAAATAGTTAATCTTTTGGATTTTTATAAGAGAAATGCAGGTTGTGGAAGCAGCTGCTACTGCTTTTGGTTCCATAATAATAAGCGTAAATTGCCCGACAAATAGGTACGTTTTGGATTTCGGTTTATAGCGCTATTTTGTATATTTTTCCCGTGTTGGGATATACTATTTTGAATATTCTATATGATATTTTGTGATATTTTAATATTATATTTTCTTTCGAACCTCTCCGTACAAAGGAGACTCTGCCAAAATTTTCCATAAATTTTGGACTTAGAATTATGTTGAAAATGTTTTCCAAACTTTAATTATTTAAGTTTAAAAGGATATAATGATTATAAAACGGGTATATTTATTTAAGGTAATAAATTTAGTAAATTATTGTTTATAAGTTAATATTTAAAATAAGATGTACTGTTTATTAAATTCTTCCTTCCCTTTTTTATTTCCTTTTCGGGGACGAAAAGTTTTGAGTGGGGGAGAGTGTAACGACCCGTAAATTTTCGTCAGTTAAATTTGTCATTTTAATAAGATTAGATAATTTAACTTTAGAAAGAAGTAAAGATTTATAATTTATAATGAAGCATATGTTGAAAAGGAAATGAAACCATAGGAATTTAAGCTAAGTATTATCGGTTGATATAAAATGACGAATAAATTTGAAGTAATGTAAATGGTTATACTAGGATAAGAAGAGAATATAGGGAAACAAGGGTAAGTTGTGAATTTATTTAAATGAATTAATATTATTAGATAGTAAATTGAATTAGATCAATGTCATGTATGGTTTAGTAAAGAAAGCTTTTAAAGGAAAACCTTTAATTTATAAATGAAAATCGATGCATTAAATTAGGTGCAACTGAATGTATGCAAATAATTTTGTAAGAATAAGTTAATAAACAATTTATTTGCACATACCCGATTTAAATTGGAATAACAGAAAGGACAAGAACTTGATTGCCTAGGAATTAATATATTTATAAACTATAACTAAATAGAAAGTTTGGTAGTAAATAGGATATAAGAAGACAAAGGCAACTAGTAAATTAATAAATGAATTCATAATAATAAGTAGTAATTAATGCATATATATTTGGCATTAGTGATAATTACAAAACTTTACCCATTTATCTAATTTATTTAATTAAATCTAAATCTATGGCAACATTGTTGTAATGATGGTTGTAAGTGAAATTGAATGTAAAAGGGTAACAATTATTTAGGTTAACCATTTTGAGTATGTTAAGTTAAGAATGGCAATCGATTGAAATAAATCTAAATTAATTATTTTGTTTTGGTTAATGTGTTCTAGTTAATAAAGGGGAGTTTATAAGAAATAAAGCATGCACTAATGACATGTGTTATAATTCAAATGTTATTTATACCCATAAAATGTCTATTTACTGAATAGAAAGATTTTGAATCAATAAGCGAATTTATTGAGGTACCAATTTATAATTTATAACATTTAATGTAGACTCAATTACAATTAATTGACTTAAATCGTGCAGTTAGCGTAGATTTGTTTTGTAATTGGAGTAGTTAATTCTATAAGATGAAGTTAATGCTAATTCTATTTATAATTGGACCATTTGTTGATATAGATTATAGAAAGCAAGATGTATAAATTTAATTAAAGTATCAACATTCAACAATTGTAATTATTGAAAATTAAAATGGAATTTGAGTATAATAAGGTGAAACCATGAACAAATGTTAGTGCATCCTTATTACTGGTAAAAATGAGTATATAAAAGTTTGAAAATCAAAAATAGGTTTCTGAAAACTTAATTTATAATTTCTAAATATAAGGAAGTGGAGAAATTAACACTGCAATGGATAGACTTATCAGCTTTTAATTTACATCTAAATTTGTTTAGATCAATTTGGAAATTAATAAAATTGTGGATATATTTTGAAACGTAAACGAAACGTCTAGATTTAGATTTGTAAATACGTTTAAAATAAGATGTAAATGATAAGGAATTTATTTATTTCCTAAATCCGTAAAGTGTGTAATTAATATTATTTTTCTTTTGGGACCACTTCCGTTTGCACGTTAAAATTCGTGCACACCTATTCTTTTGCGATCTATCTATAAATAGACGATCAAAAACCCTAGCCTCCATCCTCTATCATTTGTCTGTACGTTCTTTTCTTCAACTCCTTCTCCTCCTCAAATGGATGCAAACCTAGATCTATTTCTATTCAAATGAAAATGAAAATTCAAACATCTCAGAAAAATTCCAAAAAAAATATATATGTTGTAGATTTCATCCATACGAATCTACGTGCAGTCTTTGTTTTCGAAATCGATACTCGAGTCAGCGTCAAATCGCGGTCTAAAG
Organism: Allium cepa; assembly: GCA_030765085.1. Lineage (NCBI taxonomy): Eukaryota > Viridiplantae > Streptophyta > Magnoliopsida > Asparagales > Amaryllidaceae > Allium > Allium cepa. The sequence goes on along the minus strand of CM060941.1, from coordinate 289,460,169 downwards.
GCACGGTCAAAGATGGGGAGGGCGTGCGTTGAAATGGGTTCATTCCTTGGACGAGCATACGTAAGTTGAGAAGAAGCTTTATGACGTGGCAAGCTTTAATTAGGTTGTTGTTTAAATTTGTTTTATTTAATTTTAGTTTCAACTCATTAAAATTGAATAACTTTCTCATACGCTCTCGTATTCACGCGAGATTTTTTTTATTAGGATCGAAATTAAATTCCGGATCTGTTGGCGCTGGTTTGGACAGATTTGGAGACTGTGAAATTTTGGGTTTAAATCGAATTTAAATTCGATTTAAATTCAAAAGGTGAGTGTTTTAACCCACTCACAATTTCTAAAATTTCTTGTGTTTGTTAAATTAATTTTAGATATAGGTAGAAAAAATTTTATGGCTGTTTTGCATGTTTTATTCACTATTTCTGTTTAAACGCATATATTTAATATAACTGTAAATTTATTTATTTATTGCATATAAATTTGATAGTTAGAATTTATTTATTTCATATTAACTGCCAGGCATAGTTATGTTAAATTTTATTTCATATTAACTGCCAGTTAAGTTTACGTTTATATTTGCATATAAACTGCCAACTAACAGTTATTAAATTCATTTTGAGTATAAACTGATAATTGATACCATTATTTATCACCTGTTATATATTGATGATTGTTTGAAATTGGATGATGACTGTTATAAATAGATGTATGATTTGATGGATGAATGGATGATTTATTTTATTAATTGCAACTCATCATGCATTTTCAATTCATTCGGGATTGCGGTTTGAAATGATATACAACCGCATTTTATTTTAAATTGCGGATTGAAATGATAACATCCGTATCACTTGACCATAGGGTAGAAATTTTATACAGGCACTGCGGTAAATATATATAAACTTATTTTTAAAATGTTTTTCTATGGTTTTGTAAAGTTATATATATATATATATATATATATATATATGGTTTATGAGATATTGATTTGGTTATTGATAAAGGCTATTATATATATAGTAATTTTCGGTTTTTAAGCTTTGTATAAATTTGATCTGAAGTTTAAATAAAGTTTGATTTTAAGATTAAATAAGATTAAACATTTATTTAAAATTTAATTTCTAGAGTTTTATGACTTAAATGAGAGTAGATTTGGAAGATGAATATTAAGTTAAATTGAAATTTAATAAAAATTAGAATTTTTAAAGGATATGATTTATGTAACTTGATTTTTGGGTAAAGTGATTTTTATGAATATCAGGTTGATTAAATGAATATATAATAAATTGAAAGATGATCCAGTTATACGAAGTTAAAGGTTTTCTTAAATTATATTGAATTCATTAAGCAAACATTTCAAGTATAAATAATAAGTAACTGAATTTGATATATATATGGAATTGTCAAATGAGTCTGTTTGAAATGGTGAAATATTTAAAGCCTTGAAACATAAGAATTGAAATGGTATTTGGAAGTTTAAATCGATATTTGAAATTGATTTGTGAAATCTAAAGAAGCTATTTTGTTTATAAAAGTAATTTAATATTTAACCATTTAAGAGATGGAAATTTTGTTTCAAAGCTATGTTTTTTCAAGGTAGTATAATTTGGAAATATTATGTTCAAGAGTTTGATTTCTAAATATTTTACTTTGGAAACCCTATGATTTTGGAAGGAATATATATTGGAAAATAAATGATATCGTATTGATTTGGGGTTTTAAAAATATAAATGATATCGTATTTATATGGGTTTAAAATGGATATTTTATTTTGGTTTTAAAGTATAAACTATTTTGAAAAGACCGCGGTGTTATAATAACGATTGGTTGTTGAAGAGACCGGGATCGGAAGTTGTCATACTCTCTGCCAACTCCGAAAACCACTTTAACAACCGTGTACGCGGTGGAGATTCCAGAATGAAGTAGGTTGGTGGCGGCATTTCCTTTAAAGGTAAATACGAGGACCCAACTCCCGTGAGTTGGCATAAGGTGGCTAAAACAGGAGCGATCGACGGGTTAATGAGGTAGCACCTCTGATCGGACACTTCCCTTCGATACTATACTCAGACTTTGGATTTTCGGTGGCCACCTTCACTTTTGATTTCTTTGATGTGTGGAGTTTGTCCGAGGTGGACGGCAGCTGCGCGCTACGCGTTTCCATCGGCCCGGAAGCGTAATTGGTATATCTACCCTGGCATTGCCTAGTTGTGCCGTGTCACCTACCCTAGCACGCCTTATACGATTTTGTTTTGTACCATACCTATGGAGTGCCCTCTGACGACGCCCAGTACGGGGGAGATTACGGTACTGTATAGACTATGGGAATATATAACCGTGTTAAGGTGGAAAATGTAAAGCCTTAACGCTATTTAAAAGTAAGTTTATTTTACAAATAGACATTATTATGATAGCGCAATATACTACATAGTAAATAGTTTAACGGATCCTTAGGAGATGTAAATCCCGAGCATCTCTTGAGTTACTGCACTCATATTTATTTCTGTTAATTTAACTCACATAAGATCTTTTAGTTCTGACTCGAGTGTTTTGTCTTTTCAATTCGCTCGGGTCAATCCGAGCGTTTCAGGATTTGAAGTTTTAGCTCTGGAGGATGAAGACGAAGATTTGTATTACTATTATCTACTATTATTCCACTACACTCATATTGTTCCGCTATTTTGTCATATGGCATGTGTACTCTGATATGTATTGTTTAAATAAAATCAAAGGTTTTGTAAAACAGCTTCATGAACTGTATATTTGATTATTATATTTTATCCTTCCGCTGTGAGATTCTGTTTAGTTTTTTTCTTTCTCTGTTTTTCTTATCTACCCCATAACAATCCGCCCTTCCGTATGGTTTAAATTGGCGTGTGTGTCGATTTGAAGCGTGCGAAAAGGCGGGATGTTACAGTTTAATAACTTACAACATGGTTTAATAGTAAATTATCAGTGTTGTAAATATTTAGAAGTTAATAATTAAAAAATATATTTAAAGTAAATGATTATTGATTTATTAATAATATTTGGAAAGTATCTTGAGATAAAATTAATAAATTTATAAATAATGGATTTAATGTTTTTAATAGCTTCTTTGCAAATATAAGTAATGATGTAAATAATTATTTTCAAATAGTTTACATATATTTATAAAGATGTTATTTAAAATATTTAAATGGTATTTATAAATGAAGCAAGAAACTTTACATATTAATTTTTAAAAAGTATTAAAGATGATTGATTTGCAAATAAAGCTTTCAAATGAATATTTCAAGTAAAATTTATATAAGTTTCTTTGAATGTATAATTTAAAGATATCATATAAATGGAAAGAAGAAGAAAATTTGATTTGCGAAGTTTATTTATAGCAATATACTTGACAGATAAATTTGATTCCCTATGTTGGAAGTATAGTTTGAAATATTTACTTGATTTCAAAGTACTTGTAGTAAAGTTTATAGGTTTATTTACTATTTGAATTTTGTATTAGAATATTCATTTTGAAACAAGTGTTTAAATTAAATATGAAGGTATGAAATTTCATACTTTGATTTAGAAATTTAATGTAAGATTTGAGTATACTATTAGTTTCAGTTTAATAATATTGAGTTTATACTTATTTTAAAAAATAATGAGTCTAATAATTTTTTTGGATTTAAGGAACCTTATTTTAAAGCTTATTATAATGTTTTGATATAAATTTCTAACATTGTTTTAGACTTTTGAAAAATCTTTGCATAAGGCTATGCGGTTGTTTTAAATATATCTTATATTTTTACTAAGTGTGTAACGACCCAGAATTTTTATTAATTTAAATTTGAATATTTAATTGAATTTAAATATTAATAAGTGAAATTTATAAGTCGAATAAATTTTATTTCGAATAATTGGATTTAATTGGATAATTAAATCGATAATTTAATATGTGAAAATACGGGAATAATTGAAAATTGGGTAAAATATGATTAAAAATGATTCGTAAAATTTTATTTTATCATGTTGGAGTTAGAATGATGTTATAGAACTTTTAAAATCAAATTAAAAGTTAATTTGTGAAAATTGAATATTTTAATATTTAAATCGACTAGTGAAATTAGCCAATTTTTGAACAGTCCCAGAATTGGACGAAACTAGTTCCATTGGATCCGTAATAGTTTTTTATTACCAGATTTCAATTTTCGTAGCAATCGGAGTTGTCGTTTGACCGTGGCAGCTCGAAACGCATCGAAATTGTTTTAATATTAATTTGGCGAGTGAAAATAGCCATTTTTCAAAAAGTCTCGGATTTCAACGAAACCAGTTTCATCGGATCCTTAATGTGATATTATTGTATGGTTTCAAATTTCGTGTCAATTGGCTTTACATTTGTCCGGTGCAAGCTAAAACGCCTAGAAAATCGTTTAATCGGTTTAATTTTAAATCGATCGTTTAATTCCATATCTCGCACAGATGACCGAATTAGCTTCTGAAACCTGTTCCATTGTATTCGGAACGCGGGATAAACCCTAAGAACGCCAGTCACGGCGCGTAAATCGGATTCCGGAAAACCAGAATGAATAGTGATTGAGAAATTTCTATAAATAACACCTTATTATTTTCTTTTTTCTAAAATATTACAAAACCCTAATTTATAGAGCACCGCCACCTGCTTCCATCAATGGCCGAAAACGTGTGTCTTTCTTCCTCCAATTTCTCGAACTCCACACATTTATAGCGAAATCTTCCAACTAGAAAGATGTCAGGCTCGTCGAGTTCCACGAGATCAACGGTGGAGATGGAATATGGTGGCTGGACGAGGGAGCTAGGAGGCCGCGTTTCCCTTGCATTCGCACGAAATTCTAGGAGCAAGGGGGTGGCCGAGTTGCATGTGTTTGAGGGTGAAGATAGAGCTCGCGAAGGGCTTTCGAATGAAGGATCCTGATCGACTTGAAATTGCTCGTGGAGGTGGCGATTTGGAGCCCTAGGGGGCGACGTGTTGGGTTGTGCTCGCGTTTACTGATTTGGAGAAGATGATAATTCGCGGCCACGATTTGCAGAAACAAACGAACGCTCCAGATTCGCCTAGGTTATAAAATAATAAAAATAAAATGTGAATTTTTTTATATATAAATTCGTATAACTTTGTAACGCTATATCTCGGTCATACGAGATCGAAATTCGACGAAACAGAAAGCGTTGGAATCGTATGGACGAGCACTACGCGATGCAATTGGATTGGAGTCGTTTAGAGTTAGTGAAAATTTCGGGTAAAATTAAACGCGCGTTTAATTTTATTCGAAATAAAAGCTGAAAACGAAATTGAAATCAAGGTGAGAACTTTTCACTCAATCGAATCGGTTTCGATTTTATTTTAAATAGTTATATTTAAAATATTTGAATGCATGTTTAAATGATGATTGATATCTATTGATTGTTAAAATAGACATTATGCGCCGATAGTAAGCGGAGGTTATTTATTAAAAACTTATACCGCGAATATTTCATAAACAGTGAAATTGGTATTATATATAATAGCAATATATATATATTGGCATATGTATATATTGCAGTTGTTGATTTCTCGCATTTTATAGCGGATGAGACCCTATTGCGCCGTCTATTAAGCGGATAATATTTTATAAATCCTATATACCGCGATAATTCCATACTGGAACGGAATTTGTATTGTGCTAACATCTTTGGATGCAGGAAACATGTTGGAGGGATCCAGCTGGATTCCTCAACTGTATTGATTTATTTACAGATATTTTGATATTTGTTGATTATCATATCGATATATGATATTTGGATGTCGTGATTGACTATTTGGTGCTGCTGCATCATCGGATCCATTTTTGAAGTTTTAAATTAATGATTTTGGTTTTTAAAGGAATTTTTAAAGTGATTTTTGAAAGTATATGTTTTATTAAAATTTTGAATTGATTTATTTTAAATAAATTAACGTTATAAGTTTAATGTTATAAAAGTTATGATTTTTGTAAAATATAACCAAATTAATATTTTTGAAATAAATAGTAATTAATTTATAAAATGGTTTAATTGGGAATTTTGAATTATTATAAACGGTTTATAAAAAAGATTTATAAAATTGATATTTATAAATTAAAAATACTGGAATTATAAAACGAGCTTTTATAAGTAATAAAGTGAAATAAAAATGGATTTCAAAGTAAATTGAGATTTATAAATTTATGAAATATGAATATATAAAATGGATAGATTTTGTAAAATATAAGATTTATAAGTAATCAACTTATAAATCGAATTTTGGCATTTAAAATGAGATATAAAAAGGATTTTTATAAATAGAAGTTTATAAAAATATAAATAGAGTTTATAAACGTTGTTTATGAATCCGAAATAAATTGAATTTGATAAGTTGGATATAGGAATATATGAAAGGAACTATATTCACGATTTTGGACAGTGAATATATTATTAAATAAAATGGATATGTTTTTGGGGAAGGAACATTATGAAATGAAGTTAATGATTTTAAAGACGTTTTAAAATGCATTAAGTATCGAATACATAGATTTCAACATTCATTGTTGAAATAGACGTTTTCGAGAAATAGAAGGAAATGATGGACTATAACACTGTTGTTATAGTAAATGGTTTTCGAAAGGAAATGTTTTGTATAGTATTGGGATTTATATATCTATTTAAACTTTGAATCCCTATAATAGTGATTTTGGGTTGTCGTAACGATGTTTTGCGCAACATTCGTTTTGACCCAAATTAATGTGTTAAGAGAATGATTTCCTTAAGGAATGAAATATATACTAAATTTCGATTTAAGTATATTGAATATTTTCTAAGTATTGAAAATAAATGGATTTATGATGTACTTATTATTAAATAAGTATGGAAATATTTTTCCAATGTGAAATGAACGTTTTAGAATTTATCCTTGTAAAGATAAATTGAAAGTGAATATTTGAAATCGATTGAAAATCGTATATCATAAATATTTTGGGATTATAAATTCACTAAGGAATTTATAAAAGAAAGGGGAAATTGTTTAAAAATAAACGTTGATTTATTTTTGAAATGTGGGAATTAATTTACGGATTTGGAACGTAAATATAAAGTAAATCGGTAAGGATTTATTTAATTGGTTTAAATGAACCATGTTGAAATGAAAGTATTTCCTAGTAAGGAAAATGATTGAAATTTGTTTTCAAAAGTTGACAAAGGATTGAAAGGTGATTTGAAAATTGGTTTCCAAATGTTGAAGTGTGTGAAATTTTATATCTAGTAAAGATATTTTGGAAAGTAAATAATTTGGAAAATTATTTGGAATTTGGTGATGTTGAGCATGCCTATTGATAGTTAAATAATCCGACTATCAATATTTACCTTTAAATAGGTATTTGTTGTGATTGTTTGAAATTGAATGCCACACTTATTTTTAATATAAGTGCTCACTATTCGGGTTAGCCGGGAAAGGACCTTGGGGTCGTATAACCCATTCCGAGTATGTGATACGTCGTTATGGATTGCATTTGATGACCGGTTTTGAAGACCGGATGTTTGTGAAAACGGAAGGATTACCGTCGAGTTACTCTACATCGGCTGATCTCCGATATAGATGTTTTATCACCCTTAGTGACGGGAAGTCCGGTCGTGATTAGTGAACATCCGGATTGCAAGGACTTCTTTGTAAGTGCCTTCGGTTCTGTTCGATCCCGGAACAAACTTGTATGGATTGTATATCTGACATTACAAATTGAGATTTAAAGCTAATTTCTTTCAAATATATTTCTGTTGGTGGCGGAGAATTTATTCTCTTAGCTTAACACCCTTCTCTGAAACGTACGAGCTCAGAGGTTATATAGTTGAAGGCTATTAGTGATATACTCCCAATTTGGTAGTGTGGCATGTTGAGTGTTGCTGTGAAATGATCATTGTTTGATCATTTGTGATAGGATCATTTATTTGATCATTTATCTTGGTGATCATTTCTATGATCATTTGATTGACCCAAAGCACGGCTTTTGTATAAAGTGTGGCTTTGTGGACGAGACTTCGTCGGACCTCACACCCCGGAAATGGTCAAAACAAGAAGGACGCGGCAAGGTTATTAGGGGGTAGCGCCCCTTTAGTGTATGTCATTCCTTCTGGATAGAGGTGGTATCATGGTATGGAGCCCAGATATTTAACCTATGTTGTTGCTGCATATTTTGTGGTTGTTGGAAATCGAGGATCCTCGGATAGATCGGTTACGATCGGGGGATGACATATTCGTGTCAGTAGTTACCCAGTTAGGGGTAACCCGGTCTTGTGTTGGCAGAGATCCGGTTTGGTTCTCGGGACGTCATTCCAGAGGCGTTTCCATGTGGCAATGGGAAGTTCCTTGGCCTGACCATTTGTTGGAAATCCAATTCCCAATGCGAAACCCTGTATGGTTTTAGTTGTAGAACCTGCCATTTACTTATGGTGGTCACCACTGTTTAGATGGTAGCTATAGTAGGCATAGTTCGAAATGTCTATGCTGGCTAAGATTAATATTCTACTTTTGAAATGTTTTCCATGCACTAGTAATAATATCAAATGTTTCTTTTAATGCGTATCTAGCATCTTTGACTATCATAAGGAGAAATCTCCTCCGATTCTGCGTTTGCATTGTGTGTGTGTGCGGGAGGCCTTATGGTAGTCTCATTTTTAAAAGCATTGCGAATTGACTTTAAAAATATTCTTCTATTTTGATTTCAAAGATAAATAAACTATTTTGAGTTCTCACACCAGTCACATGACTGACTCGGAGTTTATTGTTTTCCTTCCTAAACTCTGGGTGCCCACCAATTTCCACACGGGCAGTCAAGGGTTAAGGTTTATCAGGATATTCAGGAGTTGCAGGAGGCAAGCTGGATGGCATGGCGTATTACTAGTATATAGTATTTATTTTCCGTTGTCGATGTTGTTGTTGTTGTACACTCTGATGATGTAATGAAATGTAATGTGATGTAATAACTGTTATAGTTCTTTGTTTAAAGATTATTCATTTATCTATTATATATTGTTCCGCTGCGAATTGTGAGATTCTGATATTGTTTCTGTTGTTTCTGTTCTGTTTTATCTTTTTCTCTCTTCTTCTATCTTTTTCTTCTTCTTTAACCCTAACGGTACGGTTTTTCGGCTTTCGATTGCTCGACGGTTGATACAGTGGACGTATTGATGTCGGTTTTCGTGGACGAAAAATCGCAGTCATTACATTTGGTATCGGAGCTTATGGTTAAGCGACAACCATGGTTCTGTTGGGTATTACTCATTAGAGATAGAGTCAGTAGTACTTTAGAATGAGTTTGAGTGTAATAATAGCTATGATAGCGTATTTCTTAGTGAATATAAAATTGTTTTATATTGTGATGATTGGTTTATTGAGTGGCGTATGAACCTTCGTCAGCACGGTCTGTACAACTATGCCGAAGGGGTTTATAAACACTTGAATAGAACAATTCGACATAATATTGTTTTAAATTGGGTAAATGAAATAATTTTACCTTGATTATATTTTTTATATAAAGGAATAATTTTTCAGAATTATTAAAGTATATAATTGATTGTTTGGTTGTTGAATAAGTTAAATAAAAACAACAGTTTAAAAAGAATGAATTGTATAAACAAATAAATTATAAGTGTAAGATTATAATTAATGTAATTTACAATTGTGAAATAATCTTATATATATAAGAAGTGAAATTATATAAGTAAAAGACTTATAAATGTGATTTATAATCTGAAAATAAAATTCCAGAGAAGTGTTTTGAAAGGATTTGATAATTTGGAAAATTATTTTGGAGAAATTAAAGCTCTAAACTCTTTTCGGTCGCTGGAAAATAATTCCGATGATGACCGCGGCATCATTGGTGTTCATTTTCGGGTTTCCAAAAGAGGGATTGCTGCCAAATGGTTTAAAAGAAAGTTGATTGGAAAATTTGGATTTGGGTTTTGAAAGTCAAAAGATAATTGAATTGATTTCAAAAATGGTTTTGAAAGGTTGAAAAGACTCTGGAATCCTATTTAAAATATTTATGGGAATGATAAATGAGTGAATAACTTATACAATTTGAATTTTGATAGAATGAATTTAACTTAAAGGATGGAGTTAAATTAAAGGAAGTACAAGTAAATCAATAAAATCCAAGTAGTAATTGTTGAATATAAGTTATATAACTTATAAGATGATTAATATAAGTGAAATAAGTTTTGAACTTATGATAGGAGTTAATAAATTTAGCTTTGGTAAAAAGTTAAATAGGATTGGAATTTGAATTGGATTTATAAGTGAAAACTTAAGTTAAATTAAACAAAAGGTGTTTGGAATGAAATATAACTTAAGTGAAGTTGAATGAAGTTAATTTTGGTATCGAATTAAATTAATAAGTGAATTAATGAAATGAAGTCATTAAGAATTTGAACTTGAGTTATCTAAATGAAATTCAACTTTATATTGTTAAAGGAATTAGCAATTGAATTGATAAATGGATTGAATGTTAATCAATTAAATGTAAATAATTGATATGAACTAATAAATGTAAGTGTATATTCATTAAAAGCTAATGAAGTTGAGAAATTGAATAAATTGAATGGAAGTCAATTTAATATGATCCAATTGGAAATAAAAGGGTTGAACCAAATCGAATGTAAATTTAATAATTTGGTTATGTTGAATAAACATTAGTTGTTATTTGATTGTTGATTGATTGTATATAAATTCATTAAGTGTTAATGAAAGTGAATTAGCGAAAATTGGAAGCTATGTAATTAAATTCAAATGGATAATATATAAATTTGAATAGAATTGAATGTGAATTGGATTTAAATGAGTAAATGTTAACTAATTGAATTGAGAATGAATGTTGATAAAATCCAATGTAAACGAATCAAATGTGATTAAAATTGAAAACCAATTCATTGAATATTAATGAGAATATGAATGAATATTTAGTTGGTTGATGGTTTCATTTGTTGCTTTAGTTGCATTTGCTATATTGGCATATATAAATGTTGCTATATGATGTATATTGATACTATTTTCATATATGCATGATTCTCATGTTGTTGTTGAGTATTTAGTAGGTGCGGATTGTGCTTGCTTCGCTTTTGGAGCTCGCTTTCGTGCTATATTAGCCGTATATGCTCGCTAATAATATAATAAGGTACATATCTCGGATTATATACCGTACTTTTACATTTTTTTCCCTGCGGGAAGCCTCATCACTTGATGAGATGCATATTTGTGATATATATACTGTCATTTTTTTTTCGGATCGAGCCGTGCAAAGGAGACTATGGCGAATTTTTTCGAAAATTTAAGGCGTTAGAAAATTTTTGAGAAAATTTAGGAAATTTTGTGAAAAACTATAACTTTGATTTTGGAATTGAAAGTTAAACGATGTAATTGTTTTTGAAAAGGATAACTAGGTATGATTTGAAAACTTAGTAAAGTATTGTAAGAAGTTTAACTATGGATTTTGGGAAAGTTAATAGATTCTGTAACTTTTCTTACTTGATAATTTCGAGGACGAAATTCGTTTAAGGGGGGAAGTCTGTAACGACCCAGAATTTTTATTAATTTAAATTTGAATATTTAATTGAATTTAAATATTAATAAGTGAAATTTTTAAGTCGAATAAATTTTATTTCGAATAATTGGATTTAATTGGATAATTAAATCGATAATTTAATATGTGAAAATACGGGAATAATTGAAAATTAGGTAAAATATGATTAAAAATGATTCGTAAAATTTTATTTTATCATGTTGGAATTAGAATGATGTTATAGAACTTTTAAAATCGAATTAAAAGTTAATTTGTGAAAATTGAATATTTTAATATTTAAATCGACTAGTGAAATTAGCCAATTTTTGAACAGTCTCAGAATTGGACGAAACTAGTTCCATTGATCCGTAATAGTTTGTCATTACCGGATTTCAATTTTCGTAGCAATCGGAGTTGTCGTTTGACCGTGGCAGCTCGAAACGCATCAAAATTGTTTTAATATTAATTTGGCGAGTGAAAATCGCCATTTTTCAAAAAGTCTCGGATTTCAACGAAACTAGTTTCATCGGATCCGTAATGTGATATTATTGTTTGGTTTCAAATTTCGTGTCAATTGGATTTACCGTTTGTCCGGTGCAAGCTAAAACGCCTAGAAAATCGTTTAATCGGTTTAATTTTAAATCGATCGTTTAATTCCATATCTCGCACAGATGACCGAATTAGCTTCCGAAACCTGTTCCATTGTGTCCGGAACGTGGGATAAACCCTAAGAACGCCGGTCACGGCGCGTAAATCGGATTCCGGAAAACCAGAATGGATAGTGATTGAGAAATTTCTATAAATAACACCTTATTATTTTCTTTTTTCTAAAATATTTCAAAACCCTAATTTATAGAGCAGCCGCCACCTACTTCCATCAATGGCCGAAAACATGTGTCTTTCTTCCTCCAATTTCTCGAAATCCACACATTTATAGCGAAATCTTCCAACTAGAAAGATGTCAGGCTCGTCGAGTTCCACGAGATCAACGGTGGAGATGGAATATGGTGGCTGGACGAGGGAGCTAGGGGGCCGCGTTTCCCTTGCGTTCGCACGAAATTCTAGGAGCAAGGGGGTGGCCGAGTTGCATGTGTTTGAGGGTGAAGATAGAGCTCGCGAAGGGCTTTCGAATGAAGTATCCCGATCGACTTGAAATTGCTCGTGGAGGTGGTGATTTGGAGCCCTAGGGGGCGGCGTGTTGGGTTGTGCTCGCGTTTACTGATTTGGAGAAGATGATATCTCACAGCCACGATTTGCAGAAACAAACGAACGCTCCAGATTCGCCTAGGTTATAAAATAATAAAAATAAAATGTGAATTTTTTTTTAATATAAATTCGTATAACTTTGTAACGCTATATCTCGGTCATACAAGGTCGAAATTCGATGAAACAGGAAGCGTTGGAATCGTATGGACGAGCACTACGCGATGCAATTGGATTGGAGTCGTTTAGAGTTAGTGAAAATTTCGGCTAAAATTAAACGCGCGTTTAATTTTATTCGAAATAAAAGCTGAAAACGAAATTGAAATCAAGGTGAGAACTTCTCACTCAATCGAATCGGTTTCGATTTTATTTTAAATAGTTATATTTAAAATATTTGAATGCATGTTTGAATGATGATTGATATCTATTGATTGTTAAAATAGACATTATGCACCGTTAGTAAGCGGAGGTCATTTATTAAAAACATATACCGCGAATATTTCATAAACAGTGAAATTGGTATTATATATAATAGCAATATATATATATATATATATATATATATATATATATATATATTGGCATATGTATATATTGCAGTTGTTGATTTCCCGCATTTTATAGCGGATGAGACCCTATTGCGCGGTCTATTAAGCGGATAATATTTTATAAATCCCATATACCGCGATAATTCCGTACTGGAACGGAATTGGTATTGTGCTAACATCTTTGGATGCAGGAAACAGGTTGGAGGGATCCAACTGGATTCCTCAACTGTATTGATTTATTTACAGATATTTTGATATTTGTTGATTATCATATCGATATATGATATTTGGATGTCGTGAGTGACTATTGGTGCTGCTGCATCATCGGATCCATTTTTGAAGTTTTAAAATAATGATTTTGGTTTTTAAAGGAATTTTTAAAGTGATTTTTGAAAGTATATGTTTTATTAAAATTTTGAATTAATTTATTTTAAATAAATTAACGTTATAAGTTTATTGTTATAAAATTATGATTTTTGTAAAATATAACCAAATTAAGATTTTTGAAATAAATAGTAATTAATTTATAAAATGGTTTAATTGGGAATTTTGAATTATTATAAACGGTTTATATAAAAGATTTATAAAATTGATATTTATAAATTAAAAATACTGGAATTATAAAACGAGCTTTTATAAGTAATAAAGTGAAATAAAAATGGATTTCATAAGTAAATTGAGATTTATAAATTTATGAAATATGAATATATAAAATGGATAGATTTTGTAAAATATAAGATTTATAAGTAATCAACTTATAAATCGAATTTTGGCATTTAAAATGAGATATAAAAACGTTTTTTATAAATAGAAGTTTATAAAAATATAAATGGAGTTTATAAACGTTGTTTATAAATCCGAAATAAATTGAATTTGATAAGTTGGATATAGGAATATATGAAAGGAATTATATTCACGATTTTGGACAGTGAATATATTATTAAATAAAATGGATATGTTTTTGGGGAAGGAACATTATGAAATGAAGTTAATGATTTTAAAGACGTTTTAAAATGCATTAAGTATCGAATGCATAGATTTCAACATTCATTGTTGAAATAGACGTTTTCGAGAAATAGAAGGAAATGGTGGACTATAACACTGTTGTTATAGTAAATGGTTTCCGAAAGGAAATGTTTTGTATAGTATTGGGATTTATATATCTATTTAAACTTTGAATCCCTATACTAGTGATTTTGGGTTGTCGTAACGATGTTTTGCGCAACATTCGTTTTGACCCAAATTAATGTGTTAAGAGAATGATTTCCTTAAGAAATGAAATATATACTAAATTTCGATTTAAGTATATTGAATATTTTCTAAGTATTGAAAATAAATGGATTTGTGATGTACTTATTATTAAATAAGTATGGAAATATTTTTCCAATGTGAAATGAACGTTTTAGAATTTATCCTTGTAAAGATAAATTGAAAGTGAATATTTGAAATCGATTGAAAATCGTATATCATAAATATTTTGGGATTATAAATTCACTAAGGAATTTATAAAAGAAAGGGGAAATTGTTTAAAAATAAACGTTGATTTATTTTTGAAGTGTGGGAATTAATTTACGGATTTGGAACGTAAATATAAAGTAAATCGGTAAGGATTTATTTAATTGGTTTAAATGAACCATGTTGAAATGAAAGTATTTCCGAGTAAGGAAAATGATTGAAATTTGTTTTCAAAAGTTGATAAAGGATTGAAAGGTGATTTGAAAATTGGTTTTCAAATGTTGAAGTGTGGGAAATTTTATATCTAGTAAAGATATTTTGGAAAGTAAATAATTTGGAAAATTATTTGGAATTTGGTGATGTTGAGCATGCCTACTGATAGTTAAATAATCCGACTATCAATATTTACCTTTAAATAGGTATTTGTTGTGATTGTTTGAAATTGAATGCCACACTTATTTTTAATATAAGCGCTCACTATTCGGGTTAGCCGGGAAAGGACCTTGGGGTCGTATAACCCATTCCGAGTATGTGATACGTCATTATGGATTGCATTTGATGACCGTTGTTGACGACCAAATGTTTGGGAAAACGGAAGGATTACCGTCGAGTTACTCTACATCGGCTGATCTCCGTTATAGAGGTTTTATCACCCTTAGTGACGGGAAGTCCGGTCGTGATTAGTGAACATCCGGATTGCAAGGACTTCTTTGTAAGTGCCTTCGGTTCTGTTCGATCCCGGAACAGACTTGTATGGATTGTATGTCTGACATTACAAATTGAGATTTAAAGCTGATTTCTTTCAAATATATTTCTGTTGGTGGCGGAGAATTTATTCTCTTAGTTTAACACCCTTCTCTGAGACGTACGAGCTCAGAGGTTATATAGTTGAAGGTTATTAGTGATATACTCCCAATTTGGTAGTGTGGCATGCTGAGTGTTGCTGTGAAATGATCATTGTTTGATCATTTGTGATAGGATCATTTATTTGATCATTTATCTTGGTGATCATTTCTATGATCATTTGATTGACCCAAAGCATGGCTTTTGTATAAAGTGTGGCTTTGTGGACGAGACTTCGTCGGACCTCACACCCCGGAAATGGTCAAAACAGGAAGGATGGGACAAGGTTATTAGGGGGTAGCGCCCCTTTAGTGTATGTCATTCCTTTTGGATAGAGGTGGTATCATGGTATGGAGCCCAGATATTTAACCTATGTTGTTGGTGCATATTTTGTGGTTGTTGGAAAACGAGGATCCTCGGATAGATCGGTTACGATCGGGGGATGACATATTCGTGTCAGTAGTTACCCAGTTAGGGGTAACCCGGCCTTGTGTTGGCAGAGATCCGGTTTGGTTCTCGGGACGTCATTCCAGAGGCGTTTCCATATGGCAATGGGAAGTTCCTTGGCCTGACCATTTGTTGGAAATCCAATTCCCAATACGAAACCCTATACGGTTTTAGTTGTAGAACCTGCCATTTACTTATGGTGGTCACCACTGTTTAGATGGTAGCTATAGTAGGCATAGTTCGAAATGTCTATGCTGGCTAAGATTAATATTCTACTTTTGAAATGTTTTCCATGCACTAGTAATAATATCAAATGTTTCTTTTAATGCGTATCAAGCATCTTTGACTATCATAAGGAGAAATCTCCTCCGATTCTGCGTTTGCATTGTGTGTGTGTGCGGGAGGCCTTATGGTAGTCTCATTTTTAAAAGCATTGCGAATTGACTTTAAAAATATTCTTCTATTTTGATTTTAAAGATAAATAAACTGTTTTGAGTTCTCACACCAGTCACATGACTGACTCGGAGTTTATTGTTTTCCTTCCTAAACTCTGGGTGCCCACCAATTTCCACACGGGCAGTCAAGAGTTAAGGTTTATCAGGATATTCAGGAGTTGCAGGAGGCAAGTGTAGGATCGATTTCACCCTAGAGGGGGGGGGGTGAATAGGGTGATAGTGTAAATTATAAAAATTAATCGCGGAAGCTTATTAATTAATTTCAATTCAGATCACAGAATAGCAGCACAGATATCGCAGAATATAAATAACAGAATAAAACAGAACAACACAGAATTTACCCAGCTTCGGCAAAAACCTGCCTACGTGCTGCCCCCAAGGTTTCTACTAGAAATTAGATAGTCCCTCGCTTACACACGTAAACTCGCTATACCCGCTATTGACTAATCTAACTCTACGCTCAAAACCCTGACCACAACTCAACCACCGAGTTGCGAATTCCCAAACTACACACCGTAGTTTGTCCCCTAGTCACACGACTAGAAAATTAAAAAACGGTTTAAAAGAAAAATACAATTTAAAAACAATTTAAAACACAATAACCCTTATTTAAATTTAAACCCTTAAAGTAAGCCCAAATTAATACAGGCCGGCCCCTTATTCATTTCTTCAACCCGTTCTTTTTATTTTTTTCGTTCGTGAAAAAATGGCCGCTCCTCAGATTTTAGGGCTTCGTCCCTTTGATGCCGTGCTCTTAAATTAGGGTTTCAAATTGAAGTCGCTGCCTTTGTTGGTTGATTGCAATCACTGTTTCTCTGATTTGCTTCAATTGTTTTGCGGCTTCTCTTCCTTGATCGAGTTCGATTGCTTCGGTATGTAATTTGCGATTTTTGCTTTTTCTAATCTTTCGTACTTGAACTCAATGCTTTATGCCGATGATGATATTGGGTATTTATAGGATTCGAAATCCTAGAATTGCGTTCGTATATGTTGATTTGAATTTGTCAAATTCTTCATCTCGGCCACTTTATTATTCTTGAACGATTGAGATTGATTCTGACTTGTTCAATATGAATATGCTTTCGGTGATTTATTTCGTGATGACCACGGTGTTGATTATTGACTTGGTAAAAAACACGGCTTTGATACTTTGTAAACTTTCCATTCTTGTTTTGCATATTTTAACAACTTGCCGCAGTGTTGGTTCGACTCTGGTCATTTTGTATTTCTGTATATTGCTGCAGTCTTCATTTCCTTGTATTGTCTAGTACAGTTGATTTGGATTCATATGATGTTGAGCATTGGATTTTTGAAACTTTGAGTTGTAGTCTTCTGTCTTCATGTAGCTTGGTACATTCCTGTAGCACATCTATGTCGTAGCCTGGACTGGTGCATACTGTGGTTTGTATATGTGTAGTTATTATTGCCAGTTGCCTCTAGTTTTGTTGATCTTGCCTTGTATCACAACCTACTGCATATTCCTCCTGTAGCATGCTTGTTGTTGAATGCTTGTTTGTATTTACTTGGTGCATTGCTGTCATGTTGGTTCAAATTGCACTTGGTCTTTGTTGCATGCTTTGTACTTCATTTGAGGTTGTCTCCACCTTCTGGTATGCTGCAGCTTGGTCTTTGTTTTGATTCATTTCGTGATGATGTTGATTTCATGTTGCTATTGCATTATGTTGGTCTGACTCGAATTTGATATTTGAGCTTCAGTAGTTTCTGGTTGGTCACTTGATTCACCTGTGCACATTGTTGCTTGGTTCTCTGACCTTGTTGCTTCATTGCTTACTGTCATTTGTTTCTTCGCTTGTGCATATTGTACTCGATACTGTTGCATTGTTTTCTGGTCATTTGCACTTGCAGTTGGTTCATTTGCTTTGGCTTCTCCCTTAGAATACTTCACATGCACAGTTTTTAACTTAGGTTGCATCTGTGGTTTGGCTGTCACTTACTTGGTGAGTTGTGTTCATGTTTGATCACCTGCATGTAGCTGTTGCTCCCATGAACATGCTTCACTGTTTACTGCACTGACTCATCATGTTCACTTGCACACTCGAGTTTGTAATCTCTGATTCATGTTGGTACTGGCTGTTGTAGTCCTGTCCACTCATGTGCATGCTTCACTGCAGCCTTCTTTGCATTGTTCATTTTACTGTCTTTATTGTGGCATAATTTGATTCTTTTGAAACTCGAGTTGCACACTACTGTCTTGGTTTTGGGGCTGCTGGTTACATATGCATTCTGGTTCATTTTCGAGTCTAGTTGATGTTGCTGAAATCTGTAGCATCTTGGTTTCACTGATGGCCTGTTGTAGTGGTTATGACTTGTTTACATTCTCTTCATCACTTCAGTCGTGTATTGCTTTCACATCTGGCCTGTTGTAGTTAATGGTTGCTGTGTTGGCTTAATCATGGCCTTTTCACTTTGTAGTTGTCGTGTGCATGCAGTTTTGTAGTTGTTGATGTTCTTTGTAGTTTGTATCTGCATTTTGCATTGGCCATGCTTTGGTCATTGAAGTATGTTGTCACTTGTTGACTGCATGTTCATCATTTCATATTGAACTGTTTCTTGTCATGTTTACTTGCGTTGAATCCAGTTTCAATACTCGGATTTGACCTTGTGCTCGTGTCGTATTTTTGAATTTATTGCACCTGAGTTGAACCTGTCCGTATATTTGGGTTTGACCTTGTGCTCACCTGTCCCTGTAGCATCAATCAAGTGTATATATCGGCGTGCACGGCCTTGTGGCATGTACAGTGATACACTGTGTATGTCACAAGTTGTTCGTGTATGATGAATTCAAATTTAAATAATGACGAACAACCCAAATAACTGAGGCAAAAATTATTTTCAAAAAACCATATTTTATTTTATATTGCAAAAATATTTCTTTTTCAATTTTACTGCGTTAGTGAATATTTTTGCAGATTTCTCAGATGCTGGATTCAAACTGGAATGAAGTTGAAGATAAATATGAGTGTGAGTGATATGTAGTGAGGTGATGATATGTAAAATAGTGATGTAATTGAATTTGTATCAAAGTTGTATAGTGAATAGTGAGAGCTTGAATTTGTATACTATTCAAAATTGTAATAAATATTTGTTTGAATAAAATATTCGTTTGAATTCAAATTCCGTGTTATTTATTTTATTCAGCAAATATTTATTTAATCTGTGAAAAATAAAATAGTATATTATCAAATACATTTAAATGAATGTATATATGTTTATTATCATCGAACAAAAATCATATAAGCGCATATTCAACAGCAAGCTGGATGGCATAGCGTATTACTAGTATATAGTATTTCTTTTCCGCTGTCGATGTTGTTGTTGTTGTACACTCTGATGATGTAATGAAATCTAATGTGATGTAATAACTGTTATAGTTCTTTGTTTAAAGATTATTCATTTATCTATTATATATTGTTCCGCTGCGAATTGTGAGATTCTGATATTGTTTCTGTTGTTTCTGTTCTGTTCTATCTTTTTCTCTCTTCTTCTATCTTTTTCTTCTTCTTTAACCCTAACGGTACGGTTTTCCGGCTTTCGATTGCTCGACGGTTGATACAGTGGACGTATTGATGTCGGTTTTCGTGGACGAAAAATCGCAGTCGTTACAAAGTGAATGAGGTTAAATGTTTTAACTGAATTTTTAGATATGTTGAAATATTTCTTTTCTCTTCAAGGGCAAATACCAAAAAACTTAAAATTTTATTCAATAACCGAATAGAGTTATTTTCAGATTCCTCGATTCCTTCTTGTTCCTTTTCGAGGACGAAAAAGTTTTGAGTGGGGGAGACTGTAACAACCCATATTTTGATAATTAAAAAAATTAAATTTAATAAGGTTTTGGGCTTTAATATTGTCAGAAATTAAAATTTATGATTTATTAAATTGAATCTTATTAGATTTGAAATTTTGACTTTAAGATAAATCTTAAAACAAATAATTTAATGAGATAAAACATATAATTGGCTAATATTGATTGAATGTAATTGACTACTATACTATGTTAACGTAATTTCAATCAACTGAAATAATAAAGGTTAATAAGGAATATAATAAATGATGTATAAATTGATTTAATCTTATGTTATTAATTGCAATTAGTTTTAATATGAAGTATGAAATCAATTATTTTGTACGTAAATTTATTAACCTTTGTTTGTAAACAATAAGTTAATAGCTATGGATTATTAACGTATAACCATTGTTTTATTTATTTTCTTATTTTTAAATCCGTTAGAAATTTATTTGGTAATTAATGGAGAATTAATGTAATTGAAATATTACAATTGATATAAGAAGAAACGTTAACTGTTGAGTGGTGAGTGTAAAACTAAGGTTAATCAACTGCATAAGGGAATAGTTGATTTGATAATAAGAATGTAAATCAAAATAAACGGATTTGTTTGAAATTTAAATATATAATGAACAGGTTTTATTACATTTGTGATTAAATGTTGGAATTAAATTAGTATATAGATATTGGGTTTAACATAGAAAACTGGATTTCAAAGGAAACAATTGGATTAATTATCTTCCCTGTATTAGGGTATGATTTGAGATTTAATCATTGTAAGTAATAATAATTATAGCTTGCCATTAATAAGAGACAGAAGTAAATGGTAATTAATTAATGACATGTGCAACATATGTTTTGTGTTAAAAATATATTGAGAATTTCATTGAGAAATATTACGTTCAAATTGTAAGCACTTAAATTTGGTACAAATATAACGATTATATGAAATTAATTGATAAAGAAATGATGTGGTTGTACGAAGTATTATTTCTGTGACTCTTTAATGGGATAATCTTTAAATATAAGTTGGTTTTAAAGGGGGAGGTGTTAATTGTAAATGAATGTGTAATAAAAAGAAATATGTTTTGATAAAAATAAAAGAAAAGAATGGTTTCTTGATAAGAATATTCTTATCAAATAAAGTGAATATTTCATCTATGAATGTTAATTTTATTTCATTAAAACAAAGAATTGAATTTTGTTGTATGTTTCTAGTTGGAATATTTGATGTAACGAGTCGGATTTTGCCCGCTCAAAAATCGACATCCATACTTCAAATCGTATTCGAATGCCGTAGATTCGACCGTTCAAATCCGATTCGCCGGAGCTTATAACAATCATTAAGTAAACAACACAGCGGAATAAAAGAACAATACATTGATATACAGCTTTGATACAATATCTGATACAACAGATAATCCAATAGATATCAATATACATCAGAGATATGATACAATAAAATAGCAGCGGAAAGAAAATAGATAACATTTAACAGCGGAACAAATAACTCTAAGATAGTCTTCAAAAGAGAACTCCGAGAACTATAACTCCATTTCCAAAACATTTGAATTTAAAAATTCAAATTTAACTATTTCAAAAATCTGCGACTTAATCGATTTCCTCGTGAAATCCATATTTGTGTGTGTATGGTGTGGTTCAGGGGTTTTAACACACTAGTGCAACATCATTTAAATCGTCACAGATTGAAACATAGAAATATAGTTGATAAGCGATATAAGTTATAACGCTTATCGTCTATTCACAGATTCACAGATAATATACAAATGTATCATCCATAAATGAATAAATTATACATACCACAATCTACAGAACAAAATATCACAGATCAGATAGGAAAAACAATTCAAGGCAACTCATTCAATACAATCATTCATAAGTAAGGCCAAGCATTTGATAATCATTCATAAACAGGATTAATAAATCGTTTAATCCTAATTAATTCAAGTTATTTCCAATTTAATTAATTACTTATGAATAAATTATCCATTTATTATTTCTCTAAGTAATTACCTTTCCAAAATTATCGAGTGATTATTCTGAATTAATTAAATTAAGAATTTAATTTAAACAGATTTGATTAACCCAATTAATTATATTAAATAATTTATTTCTAAATTACTGTTATTAAATAATTATACTTAATACAATCCACAAATTAATTTATCACATTAATTATCAAGATTAATCACATTAATAAATTATCAAATAAATCTCAAGTAAATGATCCTTATTAACTATTCATAATTATTTAATTACTATTCTTAAGTAATTGAACTCAATTTAATTATTGTTAATTACCCTTTAATTAGCCTTTGAAATCATATAATTAATCACTAATTATTTAATTAACCATTAATTCTCAATTAATTAATCATTTAATTCTCAATTAAATTACTAAATTAATTAACTGTTAATCATTCATTTGTTAACTTAAGTAGTTAATTGCAAATTCATTTATTACCCATCATCCATTACTAATTACAATTAAAAATTTAATTAACCAATCTTTACCCACCGTTATGAAGAAATTTATATAAGAGTTTAAACCCAATTATTCAATTTCAAATCATTTTATGAAATATACGTGAACATTCTAAAGTTGTTTTAAATACTTTAAATTTTTATAAACTTCATTTATTTCAAACTAGAATTCAAGAGTTAATCTGAATTCCATCTTGACTTCAATAAACATTTTAAAGTTATTAAACAAGTTTGAATTAAAACAAAATTTTATTCTATTCAAAATCTAATTGTACAATCTAAATTTGAATTTGTATTTAGACCTTTTATTTAAACTTGTTTTAAATCCTAGATTTCAAATTTTAAAACCCTTATTAAATTTGCTTTAAACATTTAAAATGGTTTAAATGTTTATATTTTATAAACTGGTTTTATTTCAAATTTGCATCTTAAAATTTGCTTTTAAACCCAGGTTTTAAAACTTGTCTTAAACTTCAGTTTTAAAACCTTACTTCAGTAAACAAACACATATTTAAAAACAAAACAAAACAAACAGGTTACTGTAAAACCTGTACTTCAACATTCACTCGAGCCTAACCCTCAGGCAACTCAACCTATTTCTCGAGTCACTCACGCAAAAACTCGAGCAACGTCCCGAGTTTTCTTCTTCAAAACAGAACAACCCAGGTACACGCGACGTCACTGTAACGACCCAGAATTTTTAACAATTCAATTTGAGAATATTTAATTAATTTGAAATATTTGAATGATGGTTTGGATTGAATTTTCAATATAACTTTGAATTTGACGATTTAATTTATAGAATTTAATCTATGGAAGTTGAATAAAAATTTGAATCTTCAATTTTAAGCTGATTAAAAATATTTCAAAGGCTTGTAAAATTCATATTGATAATATTGAAGGTAATAGAAGTTTCAGAATTTAATTTGAAAATGAATTGTTCAGTTTTGAAATTTAATCGTTCGAATCGATATTTAAAATAGTCGTCCGAGGCACAGTCTCGGAATTCGACGAAACCAGTTCCATTGGGTCCGGAATATTGAATTATTCTAGGATTTCAAATTTCGTATCAATCGGGGTTGCTGTGTGAGAATACGACACATAAACGCGTTGAAAGTTCTATCGAAACAAATTGAATTTTAAATTTAAATTTAAATTTAAAATAAACAACAGCATCCCGTTCAATACGCCTAAATTTTTGCCTAAAATCATGGAGAAGATCGTGCAGAGCATGCTGCATTCGATTTTAAGTATCTTCCCTCTCGTTCAAAAAAAAAAAAAAATCACGCAGAGATAATCTATAATGGCCGACGCTCCTTTCTTTCCTCAGTTTCAAATCGAATCGTCCTCAATCATATAACCGAAACCCCTCTACCTTCGTTCTTTCCCCCAAATTGACAGCGAAAAAGAAAAAAAAAATAAAAAAATAAATTTACGAACGGCCGAAGCCCCAAAGCAATGTCGCGATGGCATCGCGTTCGTGTGCAGCGCTCAATCGAAGTGGGGGCTCGAGTGTGGGGCGATTTGAACCAGGGGAGGCACTCGCGTGCTCTCGTGCGTGGGGTTTTGGAGCGCGTGTGCTCGCGTGGATCTGGTGTGGGTGTCGCGTGAGGGGGCGGCGCGAGCTAGGGTTCGAAATTAGGGCTGGTCGTGGCGTTCGATTGGGGGTTGGGTTCGAGCGCGCGCGTAGGCCAGAGGGGGGAGGGGAGAAGGACTTGCTGTTCGATGTTGGTGCTGGGGCTTGTCGTGGTCGAGCTTTGCAGTGGTGGCAGTGGCGGCGTGTGTGGTCGCGCGTGTGGGTGGATCAGCGTGGGTGTCTCGAGCTGCTGGGGATCGTCGCGCGTCTCGAGATGGGGCTGTAAGTATATTTTCGCGAATTTTATTTATCAATATCTACAGGAAAAATATATATACAGTAAGGTATATTACATTTTTTTTCATTTCAATTTAAAAATTCAAATTTGTCATATAAATATATACAGTAGGATATATTTAAACAGAAATCGATTGATTTTTGATAAATTTAATATTGAAAGTTTATTAAAGGAAGAAGTGTTATTAATTCGATTTAAGTATATTGAATATTTTCAAAGGTTGAAGATAAAAAGATTTGTCGATTACTTATTTTTAATAAGTATAGAAATGTTTTCCAATATGAAGTGAATATTTAGAATTTATCTTTTGAAGATAAATTGAAATGGATAGTTGAAATTGTATATGCATGATATTTTGAAATATAAATTCATTATGGAATTTATATGTGAAAGTGGAACTTGTTAAAAATAAATATTGATTTATTTTTGAAGTGTTGAAATTATATATATCTTTGGAAATTCAATTTATTAAGTGAAAGATTTATTTAAAGAAAATTTAGTTTAAATTTAAATTTATAAAAAGAGAAATTGTTGATTAAAACTATCAAAAGGAATTTGGAATTTTAAAGGAATTTATAAAAGAAGATTTGTTTAAAATTAAATTTATTTGTTAAAACAAAATTATCAGTTAAATATAAATTTAGTTTCAAATGAAAAATATTTTTGTAGAAGAAAATTTGTTTAAAAGTATAATGTGCATATAAATATATTTGCCATCCTAATCAAATTTAAATTACTAAAGAAAAATTTATATAAAAGGAATTTAGTTTTAAAATTTAGATTTTAGTTAAAATAATTTATTAAGAAGAAATTTGTTAAACAATTAAATTTATTAAAGAAAATTTATTAAGAATTCAAATTGGATGATAAAATTTAAAAGCATTAGTTTAAAAATAAATAAATCATTTGTTTAGAACTAAATCGATAGTTATTTAAATTTATAAAAGGAAGATTGAAAATAAAAATAAATATTCAAGTGGATTTGATAAATTGTTGGAGTTAAAATTTTTAAGACAGGAATATTATTTTTAGAATGTGAAGAGTAAGTATAAAAAGAAAATTAGTATAAAATTTAAATGTTAGGTTAATTTACTAAAAGGAATTGATTTAAAATAAAGGCCACTGGTTGATTAAATTTATTAAAAGAAAGGAAATTTAATAATTTGTAAATAAACTTGTTTAAAGAAGAAATTGGTTTAAAAATAAAACTATCAGTTAATTTAAACTATTTAAAGGAGAAAACTGATGAATTTAAAAATTTGTCAAATGAAAATTTAATTTATTCAATTGATTCGAATATTAATTGAATTGTATAAAATATTTAAAATAGGTATAAAACAAGAGAATCAAGTCAAGATGGAAAATAGACTGCAAATAAAAGCTAAGGTGAGAACTTCTCACTCAAAAGGTTATTTAAAATTTTAAATAGTTATATTTAAAATTTGTTGATTGATTGATTGATTGCTTGATTGTGATATTAGATATTTTAGGATATATCTATATATATAGCAATATATATATATTGGCATATGTATATATTGCAGTTGATTGATTTCCCGCCTCGTATAGCGGATGAGACCCTATTGCGCCGTTAGTAAGCGGATAATATTTTATAAAATCCCATATACCGCGATATTCCACCTCGAAGTGGAATGGGTATTGTGCTAACTCTTTGGATGCAGGGAAACAGGTTGGAGGGATCCAACTGGACCCCTCACAAATATTTATTTGTTTATAAATATTTTTAATGATTGTGAATATCATATCGATATATGATATTTGTGTAGTGATTGACCAATTGATGCTGTGGCATCATCGGATTCGTTTTTAAGGTTAAAAATAACGATTTTTGATTTTAAAGGGATTTTTAAATCGATTTTTCAAGTATATGTTTTATTTAAATTTTGAATTTATTCATTTTAAATAAATTTAAAATTTCAATTTTTCGAGTTATAGAATTTAAGATTTTTGTGAAATGGAAGCGAAATGTGAATCTTGAAATAGTTAGCAAATTTATAGAATTGATACTTATAAATTTAAAAATATTGGAATTATAAAACGAGTTTTTATAAGTGTTATAAAGTGAAATATAAATGGTTGTTATAAGTAAATGAAAATTTATAAATTTATAAATTGTGAGATTAGAAAATGAATAGATTTTATAAAATTGAATTGGATTGATAAAGGAAATTTATAAATCGGAGTTTATAAAAAGGAATAGAATTTATAAACCTTGTTTATAAATTCGTAATCAATTGAATTTGATCAATTGAGTATAGAAGTTTATTAAAGGAGTTATATTCACGTTTTTGAACAGTGAATATATTATTAATTAAAAATGGATATTTTGGGAAAGCATGTTTTAAACAGAATTTAAAACGATTTAGAAATGTTTCAAAATGTATTGAGTATTGAAAACATAGATTTCAACATTCATTGTTGAAATAGACGTTTTCGAGAAAATAAAGAAATAATGGACTATAACACTGTTGTTATAGTAAATAATTTCCGAAAGGAAATGTTTTTGAATAGTATTGGGATTTATATATCTATTTTAATTTCGAATCTCTATACTAGTGTTTTTGGGTTGTCGTAACGATGTTTTACGCAACATTCGTTTTGACCCAAATAAATGTGAATAAAAGAATGATTTCCTTAAAGAATGAAATATATACTTGACTATGGTTTAAGTATATTGAATATTATAAACATTGGTTTATTTTTGAAGTATTGAGATTTTATATCTAGTATAGATATTTTTGGAAAAATAAATAATTTGGAAAATTATTTGGAATCTGATGATGTGGCGCATCTTTATTGATGGTTAAATAACCGACTATCAATATTTACCCTTGAATGAGTAATTGCTGTGATTGCTTGAATTGGATACCACACTTATTTTTAAAATAAGCGCTCACTATTCGGGTTAACCGGGA
Organism: Allium cepa; assembly: GCA_030765085.1. Taxonomy (NCBI): domain Eukaryota; kingdom Viridiplantae; phylum Streptophyta; class Magnoliopsida; order Asparagales; family Amaryllidaceae; genus Allium; species Allium cepa. The sequence continues at coordinate 289,432,549 of CM060941.1, read as the reverse complement.
AAGGACCATGGGGTCGTATAACCCATTCCGAATATGTGATACGTCGTTGTGAATCGCATTTGAAGATCGGTGTTGAAGACCGGATATTTGCGAGAGCGATAGGATGAACTATCGATTGACTCTGCACCGAGTAGCTACGGTATTGAGTTCTCCATATGTGATGGTGAATCCGATCAGGATTGTGAATATCCGGATTGCAAGGACTTCTTTGTAAGTGCCTTCGGTTCTGTTCGAGCCCGGAACAGACTTGTATGGATTGTATGCCTGACATTACAAGTTGAGATATAAAGCCGATTTCTTTCAAATATATTTCTGTTGGTGGCGGAGAATTTATTCTTTGCTTAACACCCTTCTTTGAGACGTACGAGCTCAAAGGTTATATAGTTGAAGTTATCAGCGATATATTCCCATTTTGGTAATGTGACATACTGAGTGATGCTGAAATGATCATTGTGTTGATTATTTGTGATAGGATCATTTATTTGATCGTCTATCTTAGTGATCATTGTGTTGATCATTTGTTGACCCAAAGCATGGCTTTTGTATAAAGTATGTTTTTGTGGACGTGAATTCGTCGAGCCTCACATCCCGGAAATGGTCAAAACAGGAAAGATGCAGCAAGGTTATGAGGGGTAGCGCCCTTTAGGATATGTCCATTTCCTTCTGGAAAAGGGTGGTATCATGGTATGGAGCCCAGATACTTACTCATGTTGAAAACACTTTGTTATGATTGTGTGAATTGATTAGAGAGCGCTCTCGGATAAAGGTCCCAAAGGACCGGGGGATGGCATATTCGGTCAGTTGTTACTCAGTTAGGGGTAACCCGGCCTTGTGTTGGTAGAGATCCGGTTTGGTTCTCGGGGATGTCCATCCAGAGGCATTCTCATGTGGCAATGGGAAGTTCCTTGGCCTGACCATTTGTTGGAAATCCAAAGAAACAATACGAGACTTGTACGGTTTTAGTTGTAGAACCTGCCATCTAATATGGTAGCTATTAGTAGGCATAATATAATGGTACCTATGCTGGCTAAGATTTATATTCTACTTTCGAAATGAATTTTTCCTACACTATGCACTAACAATAATATCAAATGCTCTTTTTAAATGCGTATCAAGCATGTTTGACTATCATAAGGAGAAATCTTCTCCAAGTCTGCGTTTGCATTGTGTATGTGGCAGGAGGTCTTATGGTAGTCTCATTTTTAAAAGCATTGCGAATTGATTTTAAAAATATTCCTCTATTTTGATTTTAAAGTAAATAAACTGTTTTGAGTTCTCACACCAGTCACATGACTGACTTGGAGTTTATTGTTTTCCTTCCTAAACTCTGGGTGCCCACCAATTTCCACACGGGCAGTTAAGAGTTAGGTTTATCAGGATATTCTGGATATTCTGGAGTTGCTGGAGGCAAGCTGGATGGCATGGCGTATTACTAGTTTATATAGTATTTCTTTTTCCGCTGCACTGTTTGTTGTTGTATGATGTTGTACACTCTGATGATATGATGTAATGAAATGAAATGTAATGTAATAACTGATATAGTTCTTTGTTTAAAGATTATTCATTTATTATTATATGTTGTTCCGCTGCGAATTGTGAGATTCTGTTGTTGTTCTTTTGTTTCCTGTTCTGTTCTATGTTCTTTTCTCTATTTTCTCTCTTCTCTCTATTTTCTATCTTTCTATTTTCTTCTCTCTTTTTCTTTCTTCTTTTCCTAAATTCTTTTTCTTAAAACCCCTAAGGGTTCGTATTTTCGTTCATCTTGAATTAAACAAAGGAGATTAGTGTCTATTCAAGGAGTACGGACTTACGGGTCTTTACATTTGGTATCAGAGCTGTTGGTTAAGCGACAACCATGGTTCTGTAGGGTCTTACTCGTTAGAGATAGAGTCAGCAGTACTCTAGAATGAGTTTGAGTGTAATAATAGCTATGAGAGCGTATTTGTTAGTGAATATAAAATTGATTTATATAATAAGATAATTTTGCCCAAAACTATTTTTGGTATAGAAAAAAAGAAATGATTTTCTATGAATTATTATAGTATATGGTTGCATGATTGTTAGAAGTGATAATATCGAATTATTATCATTAATAATGGAAAGAAATAGATGGATTGAATTCAAGTAAATTAACTTGATAAATTATTAATTCATGGACTAATGAATATGGAATGTGAATTGGTAGTAAGCAATAAAAATTGAATTGGGTAATTAAGTAAATTCGAAATGAATTGAAATATTGAAATGAATTAGTGAATAAAACTAATTTAAATTAGTAATATGAATTACTAAATGAAAGTTAATCGATAGAATTCAATATTTAGAATTTAGAATTTAATTCAAATAGAATTTAAATTGAGAATTGAATTAGAATGAATTTGAAGTCGTGAATTGAATTGAAACGTGAAATTGAATGAAAATTAATATGTAACTTCAATACTGAAGTAAAAACATATAAATAAGCATATATTGGAAATTTTGTAATAAAATTGGCAAAATAGTTTGAATGTTGGATTTGGATACTACTGTTAGCAGATTATACAGGTTATACAGGTGTATAATGGAAATGGAAATTTTAATTTCAAAGATAAAATTGAATTGCTCGACAAAAAGGTACGTATTTCAATTTTTATATGAGATTTGATGACTTTCTTCTCTAGCCACTTGGCTTTTCTCTTTTCTTTTTGATTCTGAGGGGCCGTGGTGGCATTTTGTAGTCGTACCGATCGAGCCGCGCAAAGGAAACGCTGGCGAAATTTTTCGAAAATTTCGGGTGTTAGAAAATTTTTTGAGAAAAATTTGGAAGTTTGAAATTTGAATTTGAATTTAAATTTGAATTGTTAGGAGAACAATGTTGTTTGAAACTTATAATTGAAGTTGAAAAGCTAGTTGAAATAAAAGTGAATCTCTAGTAAAAAGATTTAGGCTAGTAAGTTGATAAAACTATTTCAATTGTGAAAAATAATAATCGGGATAAGGGCATTCTTCTTAACTTGTAATTTCGGGACGAAATTCTTTTAAGGGGGAAAGATTGTAACGACCCAGAATTTTTAACAATTCAATTTGAGAATATTTAATTAATTTGAAATATTTGAATGATGGTTTGGATTGAATTTTCAATATAACTTTGAATTTGACGATTTAATTTATAGAATTTAATCTATGGAAGTTGAATAAAAATTTGAATCTTCAATTTTAAGCTGATTAAAAATATTTCAAAGGCTTGTAAAATTCATATTGATAATATTGAAGGTAATAGAAGTTTCAGAATTTAATTTGAAAATGAATTGTTCAGTTTTGAAATTTAATCGTTCGAATCGATATTTAAAATAGCCGTCCGAGGAACAGTCTCGGAATTCGACGAAACCAGTTCCATTGGGTCCGGAATATTGAATTATTCTAGGATTTCAAATTTCGTATCAATCGGGGTTGCTGTGTGAGAATACGACACATAAACGCGTTGAAAGTTCTATCGAAACAAATTGAATTTTAAATTTAAATTTAAATTTAAAATAAACAACAGCATCCCGTTCAATACGCCTAAATTTTTGCCTAAAATCATGGAGAAGATCGTGCAGAGCATGCTGCATTCGATTTTAAGTATCTTCCCTCTCGTTCAAAAAAAAAAAAAAATCACGCAGAGATAATCTATAATGGCCGACGCTCCTTTCTTCCCTCAGTTTCAAATCGAATCGTCCTCAATCATATAACCGAAACCCCTCTTCCTTCGTTCTTTCCCCCAAATTGACAGCGAAAAAGAAAAAAATAAAAAATAAAAATAAATTTACGAACGGCCGAAGCCCCAAAGCAATGTCGCGATGGCATCGCGTTCGTGTGCAGCGCTCAATCGAAGTGGGGGCTCGAGTGTGGGGCGATTTGAACCAGGGGAGGCACTCGCGTGCTCTCGTGCGTGGGGTTTTGGAGCGCGTGTGCTCGCGTGGATCTGGTGTGGGTGTCGCGTGAGGGGGCGGCGCGAGCTAGGGTTCGAAATTAGGGCTGGTCGTGGCGTTCGATTGGGGGTTGGGTTCGAGCGCGCGCGTAGGCCAGAGGGGGGAGGGGAGAAGGACTTGCTGTTCGATGTTGGTGCTGGGGCTTGTCGTGGTCGAGCTTTGCAGTGGTGGCAGTGGCGGCGTGTGTGGTCGCGCGTGTGGGTGGATCAGCGTGGGTGTCTCGAGCTGCTGGGGATCGTCGCGCGTCTCGAGATGGGGCTGTAAGTATATTTTCGCGAATTTTATTTATCAATATCTACAGGAAAAATATATATACAGTAAGGTATATTACATTTTTTTCATTTCAATTTAAAAATTCAAATTTGTCATATAAATATATACAGTAGGATATATTTAAACAGAAATCGATTGATTTTTGATAAATTTAATATTGAAAGTTTATTAAAGGAAGAAGTGTTATTAATTCGATTTAAGTATATTGAATATTTTCAAAGGTTGAAGATAAAAAGATTTGTCGATTACTTATTTTTAATAAGTATAGAAATGTTTTCCAATATGAAGTGAATATTTAGAATTTATCTTTTGAAGATAAATTGAAATGGATAGTTGAAATTGTATATGCATGATATTTTGAAATATAAATTCATTATGGAATTTATATGTGAAAGTGGAACTTGTTAAAAATAAATATTGATTTATTTTTGAAGTGTTGAAATTATATATATCTTTGGAAATTCAATTTATTAAGTGAAAGATTTATTTAAAGAAAATTTAGTTTAAATTTAAATTTATAAAAAGAGAAATTGTTGATTAAAACTATCAAAAGGAATTTGGAATTTTAAAGGAATTTATAAAAGAAGATTTGTTTAAAATTAAATTTATTTGTTAAAACAAAATTATCAGTTAAATATAAATTTAGTTTCAAATGAAAAATATTTTTGTAGAAGAAAATTTGTTTAAAAGTATAATGTGCATATAAATATATTTGCCATCCTAATCAAATTTAAATTACTAAAGAAAAATTTATATAAAAGGAATTTAGTTTTAAAATTTAGATTTTAGTTAAAATAATTTATTAAGAAGAAATTTGTTAAACAATTAAATTTATTAAAGAAAATTTATTAAGAATTCAAATTGGATGATAAAATTTAAAAGCATTAGTTTAAAAATAAATAAATCATTTGTTTAGAACTAAATCGATAGTTATTTAAATTTATAAAAGGAAGATTGAAAATAAAAATAAATATTCAAGTGGATTTGATAAATTGTTGGAGTTAAAATTTTAAAGACAGGAATATTATTTTTAGAATGTGAAGAGTAAGTATAAAAAGAAAATTAGTATAAAATTTAAATGTTAGGTTAATTTACTAAAAGGAATTGATTTAAAATAAAGGCCACTGGTTGATTAAATTTATTAAAAGAAAGGAAATTTAATAATTTGTAAATAAACTTGTTTAAAGAAGAAATTGGTTTAAAAATAAAACTATCAGTTAATTTAAACTATTTAAAGGAGAAAACTGATGAATTTAAAAATTTGTCAAATGAAAATTTAATTTATTCAATTGATTCGAATATTAATTGAATTGTATAAAATATTTAAAATAGGTATAAAACAAGAGAATCAAGTCAAGATGGAAAATAGACTGCAAATAAAAGCTAAGGTGAGAACTTCTCACTCAAAAGGTTATTTAAAATTTTAAATAGTTATATTTAAAATTTGTTGATTGATTGATTGATTGCTTGATTGTGATATTAGATATTTTAGGATATATCTATATATATAGCAATATATATATATTGGCATATGTATATATTGCAGTTGATTGATTTCCCGCCTCGTATAGCGGATGAGACCCTATTGCGCCGTTAGTAAGCGGATAATATTTTATAAAATCCCATATACCGCGATATTCCACCTCGAAGTGGAATGGGTATTGTGCTAACTCTTTGGATGCAGGGAAACAGGTTGGAGGGATCCAACTGGACCCCTCACAAATATTTATTTGTTTATAAATATTTTTAATGATTGTGAATATCATATCGATATATGATATTTGTGTAGTGATTGACCAATTGATGCTGTGGCATCATCGGATTCGTTTTTAAGGTTAAAAATAACGATTTTTGATTTTAAAGGGATTTTTAAATCGATTTTTCAAGTATATGTTTTATTTAAATTTTGAATTTATTCATTTTAAATAAATTTAAAATTTCAATTTTTCGAGTTATAGAATTTAAGATTTTTGTGAAATGGAAGCGAAATGTGAATCTTGAAATAGTTAGCAAATTTATAGAATTGATACTTATAAATTTAAAAATATTGGAATTATAAAACGAGTTTTTATAAGTGTTATAAAGTGAAATATAAATGGTTGTTATAAGTAAATGAAAATTTATAAATTTATAAATTGTGAGATTAGAAAATGAATAGATTTTATAAAATTGAATTGGATTGATAAAGGAAATTTATAAATCGGAGTTTATAAAAAGGAATAGAATTTATAAACCTTGTTTATAAATTCGTAATCAATTGAATTTGATCAATTGAGTATAGAAGTTTATTAAAGGAGTTATATTCACGTTTTTGAACAGTGAATATATTATTAATTAAAAATGGATATTTTGGGAAAGCATGTTTTAAACAGAATTTAAAACGATTTAGAAATGTTTCAAAATGTATTGAGTATTGAAAACATAGATTTCAACATTCATTGTTGAAATAGACGTTTTCGAGAAAATAAAGAAATAATGGACTATAACACTGTTGTTATAGTAAATAATTTCCGAAAGGAAATGTTTTTGAATAGTATTGGGATTTATATATCTATTTTAATTTCGAATCTCTATACTAGTGTTTTTGGGTTGTCGTAACGATGTTTTACGCAACATTCGTTTTGACCCAAATAAATGTGAATAAAAGAATGATTTCCTTAAAGAATGAAATATATACTTGACTATGGTTTAAGTATATTGAATATTATAAACATTGGTTTATTTTTGAAGTATTGAGATTTTATATCTAGTATAGATATTTTTGGAAAAATAAATAATTTGGAAAATTATTTGGAATCTGATGATGTGGCGCATCTTTATTGATGGTTAAATAACCGACTATCAATATTTACCCTTGAATGAGTAATTGCTGTGATTGCTTGAATTGGATGCCACACTTATTTTTAAAATAAGCGCTCACTATTCGGGTTAACCGGGAAAGGACCATGGGGTCGTATAACCCATTCCGAATATGTGATACGTCGTTGTGAATCGCATTTGAAGATCGGTGTTGAAGACTGGATATTTGCGAGAGCGATAGGATGAACTATCGATTGACTCTGCACCGAGTAGCTACGGTATTGAGTTCTCCATATGTGATGGTGAATCCGATCAGGATTGTGAATATCCGGATTGCAAGGACTTCTTTGTAAGTGCCTTCGGTTCTGTTCGAGCCCGGAACAGACTTGTATGGATTGTATGCCTGACATTACAAGTTGAGATATAAAGCCGATTTCTTTCAAATATATTTCTGTTGGTGGCGGAGAATTTATTCTTTGCTTAACACCCTTCTTTGAGACGTACGAGCTCAAAGGTTATATAGTTGAAGTTATCAGCGATATATTCCCATTTTGGTAATGTGACATACTGAGTGATGCTGAAATGATCATTGTGTTGATTATTTGTGATAGGATCATTTATTTGATCGTCTATCTTAGTGATCATTGTGTTGATCATTTGTTGACCCAAAGCATGGCTTTTGTATAAAGTATGTTTTTGTGGACGTGAATTCGTCGAGCCTCACATCCCGGAAATGGTCAAAACAGGAAAGATGCAGCAAGGTTATGAGGGGTAGCGCCCTTTAGGATATGTCCATTTCCTTCTGGAAAAGGGTGGTATCATGGTATGGAGCCCAGATACTTACTCATGTTGAAAACACTTTGTTATGATTGTGTGAATTGATTAGAGAGCGCTCTCGGATAAAGGTCCCAAAGGACCGGGGGATGGCATATTCGGTCAGTTGTTACTCAGTTAGGGGTAACCCGGCCTTGTGTTGGTAGAGATCCGGTTTGGTTCTCGGGGATGTCCATCCAGAGGCATTCTCATGTGGCAATGGGAAGTTCCTTGGCCTGACCATTTGTTGGAAATCCAAAGAAACAATACGAGACTTGTACGGTTTTAGTTGTAGAACCTGCCATCTAATATGGTAGCTATTAGTAGGCATAATATAATGGTACCTATGCTGGCTAAGATTTATATTCTACTTTCGAAATGAATTTTTCCTACACTATGCACTAACAATAATATCAAATGCTCTTTTTAAATGCGTATCAAGCATGTTTGACTATCATAAGGAGAAATCTTCTCCAAGTCTGCGTTTGCATTGTGTGTGTGGCAGGAGGTCTTATGGTAGTCTCATTTTTAAAAGCATTGCGAATTGATTTTAAAAATATTCCTCTATTTTGATTTTAAAGTAAATAAACTGTTTTGAGTTCTCACACCAGTCACATGACTGACTTGGAGTTTATTGTTTTCCTTCCTAAACTCTGGGTGCCCACCAATTTCCACACGGGCAGTTAAGAGTTAGGTTTATCAGGATATTCTGGATATTCTGGAGTTGCTGGAGGCAAGCTGGATGGCATGGCGTATTACTAGTTTATATAGTATTTCTTTTTCCGCTGCACTGTTTGTTGTTGTATGATGTTGTACACTCTGATGATATGATGTAATGAAATGAAATGTAATGTAATAACTGATATAGTTCTTTGTTTAAAGATTATTCATTTATTATTATATGTTGTTCCGCTGCGAATTGTGAGATTCTGTTGTTGTTCTTTTGTTTCCTGTTCAGTTCTATGTTCTTTTCTCTATTTTCTCTCTTCTCTCTATTTTCTATCTTTCTATTTTCTTCTCTCTTTTTCTTTCTTCTTTTCCTAAATTCTTTTTCTTAAAACCCCTAAGGGTTCGTATTTTCGTTCATCTTGAATTAAACAAAGGAGATTAGTGTCTATTCAAGGAGTACGGACTTACGGGTCTTTACAGTCACAGTGCACGTGCACAATGACGTTGGCCAGCTCCAGTCATCGCCGCGACTACGAGCATGTCGACGATCATCTCCAGATCGAGCTCCGACCACTCGCACCGTCCCACCAATTCGAAATCAAAATTTGGGGTCGTGTTTGAAAACCTGGAACACTCGATACTGTCGACCCCCACAAACCTGTCAACGCGCCACATCATCAACTCCGACCACCAGAAACGCTGCACTTCCGGCCACGAACGCTCTGACCATTCACGAACCCATCCCCAGTGGTCCCATCGAACTCGATGCAACAGAGGGAACGAACGAATCGATTTCATGATATTGCCTAAAACTAGGGTCAGAAATAAAAACTCCTCCCCATCATCGCCACAGTCTTCTTCTCCACCTCCAGCCATTTTTCCTGGCAACTCCATAGCCTCCTACATCACCTCACATAACCCCGACCAACTCGAATCGCTCAATCACGAGAAAATGATTTAAAAGCAGATTTTGTTCTACCGTAAACTGCTCATGATACACACAACTAAAAATCACTATATTTGTTTCAAAAATCCCATCTTGGGATGTAAATTCAAGCTATATGATTTAATCCATAATTCATGATATTCGAAATTTCCAGAGACTTAAGTTTTTACTGTAAAAACTTGTTCTTTCACTCCACATACCTTTATTCTTCACACAACCATTTTTAGATGATAAATCGTACCAGAACAAACAAAATTTGTTTTGATCTCGAGTTCAAATGTTTAATAGATCAAGTAGAAATGGACTTTAAATCAAAGTTTTGTTTTGAAAACTCCAACAAAGAGCAGAGAAAAATAACAGCCTGTACACATAAGCTTGCAATATTCACAGGCATTTATATGTATATAAATTTAAACATACTCATCCGCATACATACTTGCAACAAAATTTTACTTTTAAATTTGTTTTTAGAGTGATATTACTCACATGTTTCCCAGGAAAGAGCAGAGCTACTTATTGTTGAACTTGCATGCTTGCTGAGATCTTCTTTGCTCCTTTGATCTCCATTTTGTCTGATTAAATGGTTGTTCAAGTTTAAATTGAATTTTTGTTTGAGTTTTCACTATGATGCTTGCTCCCATTTTACTCAGTTGTGATAATGAACTGAAAGGAGGGTTGATGTATATAAAAGATAGTGTGCAGGTTGAGGTTAAGTACAATAGGTATGTTGCATTAATTGTTGAGGTGTATGGCATTTATTGCCTTATACAGATATACTTTCCTCTCCATACTTGTTGTTACTATTTTTATTTATTTTTTTTCTACTTGCATGTATTTGCTCGGCTGATATGTTTTGTGTTGAGAAGATTTTGTTTTGCAATTTTTTTTTTTACAGGCAACATTCTTTTGCCTGATTACTTTTATACTTTCTTTTCTTTTGTTTCTTTTTTTTCTTTACCTTACATTGTTTTGTTTACTTTGCTTATTTATATTTTTTGTTTTCCATGCTTGCTTTGTTTTCATTTACAAGTGTACATACTTGTATGTATTTTTGTTTTGTAATACTTCCTATATATGTTTACTTATTGTTTTTGTTTTATATATAATTGTTCTTATTTTTATTCATAGCTTAAATATGAATTATTTTACTTTACAAAATAAGTGAACTTCTATTTTTATTTTACTCTTATTACTTTTGTAGCCTACTCCATTTGTATTATCTTGTATTGATTTATTAATATGAGATTAAGATATATATATATATATATATTTACTTTATATTGTTATATCTTATATTTTATTTACTTCTTATTTATTGTCTTGTATTTATTATATATATTTTAACCATCAATAATAAATTAACAATTCACTTATTTATTCATTTCGTACTTGTGTCAATGTATATACTTTAATATTTATTTTTCAAACCATTAATATAAGATTTAAATTCAAATCAAAATATATATATACACACAAGATTTTAAAATTTCAAATTGACTCATATATACCCAAATATACATATATATATATATATATATATATATATATATATTCACATATATACATATATATATAATATAAAAAAAATTAAATGATTTATATAGAATATATTTGAACTCGGGGAAACTCACATCACTATTTATAATTAATTTTATAAATTTTTATTCAAAATTTCATTTAATTATTAATTTAAATTAAATAAAAATTCAGGATCGTTACAGACTTCCCCCCTTAAAAGAATTTCGTCCTCGAAATTCGCAGGCACGAAAACAATACAGAAATAGACGAAAGATAGAAGAAATATCTTTTCAGATCAAACTGGATATCGATTCTGGATTTGGCTTATCAAATCAGAATATCAACAATAGATACAAGAAATTATAATAGAATTTCAAATTCGGTTTTAAACGATGTCGTTTTATCGATACAATTCAATTTATTCTTCATATTCTACTAATCAATTTAACTCAAATTAAAATTCAATTTATTTAAAATTTTCAATTCCAAATTTCCAATTCATATTCATTAAGGTTTAAAATCAAAACCGATAAGAAACCGATGAAGATACGAAGAAAGAATTTCTACAACGATTCGTAGAGTCATCATCGCACCGGAACTTCTTCCTAGAGCTGGTACGAAGAAATCAAAAGAATTTGGAAACGAATCAAAGAAAATTGATAAGAAAGATGTTTCCACTGTTGTTACAGACTTTTGACTAATTATAGTCGTATTTCCTTGTCCCCTATCTTGTTCTCTTCTTGCACTCATACTCACTATTAGCAGATAGTAAGAGAATTTACTGAGGCATTCGAACAGATACCTTAGGGATTACTCATTCTAGGGATACTTCACCCTATCTCTAATGAGTTACTTAATGTGTTACACTCCTGAGCTAAAGTTTCACCTTAGCTCTGATACCAAATGTAACAATCTAGGCTTTTCAACCGTCGACAGCAGTCACAACCGGTAGGCTTTTCAACCATCCCAGCCCCACCGTGGCTTACACTGGTACCCCAGACCTTGCTTTTACGGCCAGCCTCTCGACTGTCTCAGGTTACACCTAACCAACCCCCTAAAAGAGGATGTGTGGGAGTAAGAGTCTCCCGTTCGCTACCTAACCGCGAAGAGAGAACCCCCCATCACATAGCCCAAAGCTTAACAAGACTGGTGTGGTCCAAAGACTGAACCAACTCCAGATAATCCAATAGATATCAATATATATCAGAGATATGATACAATAAAATAGCAGCGGAAAGAAAATAGATAACATTTAACAGCGGAACAAATAACTCTAAGATAGTCTTCAAAAGAGAACTCCGAGAACTGTAACTCCATTTCCAAAACATTTGAATTTAAAAATTCAAATTTAACTATTTCAAAAATCTGCGACTTAATCGATTTCCTCGTGAAATCCATATTTGTGTGTGTATGGTGTGGTTCAGGGGTTTTAACACACTAGTGCAACATCATTTCAATCGTCACAGATTGAAACATAGAAATATAGTTGATAAGCGATATAAGCTATAACGCTTATCGTCTATTCACAGATTCACAGATAATATACAAATGTATCATCCATAAATGAATAAATTATACATACCACAATCTATAGAACAAAATATCACAGATCAGATAGGAAAAACAATTCAAGGCAACTAATTCAATACAATCATTCATAAGTAAGGCCAAGCATTTGATAATCATTCATAAACAGGATTAATAAATCGTTTAATCCTAATTAATTCAAGTTATTTCCAATTTAATTAATTACTTATGAATAAATTATCCATTTATTATTTCTCTAAGTAATTACCTTTCCAAAATTATCGAGTGATTATTCTGAATTAATTAAATTAAGAATTTAATTTAAACAGATTTGATTAACCCAATTAATTATATTGAATAATTTATTTCTAAATTACTGTTATTAAATAATTATACTTAATACAATCCACAAATTAATTTATCACATTAATTATCAAGATTAATCACATTAATAAATTATCAAATAAATCTCAAGTAAATGATCCTTATTAACTATTCATAATTATTTAATTACTATTCTTAAGTAATTGAACTCAATTTAATTATTGTTAATTACCCTTTAATTAGCCTTTGAAATCATATAATTAATCACTAATTATTTAATTAACCATTAATTCTCAATTAATTAATCATTTAATTCTCAATTAAATTACTAAATTAATTAACTGTTAATCATTCATTTGTTAACTTAAGTAGTTAATTGCAAATTCATTTATTACCCTTCATCCATTACTAATTACAATTAAAAATTTAATTAACCAATCTTTACCCACCGTTATGAAGAAATTTATATAAGAGTTTAAACCCAATTATTCAATTTCAAATCATTTTATGAAATATACGTGAACATTCTAAAGTTGTTTTAAATACTTTAAATTTTTATAAACTTCATTTATTTCAAACTAGAATTCAAGAGTTAATCTGAATTCCATCTTGACTTCAATAAACATTTTAAAGTTATTAAACAAGTTTGAATTAAAACAAAATTTTATTCTATTCAAAATCTAATTGTACAATCTAAATTTGAATTTGTATTTAGACCTTTTATTTAAACTTGTTTTAAATCCTAGATTTCAAATTTTAAAACCCTTATTAAATTTGCTTTAAACATTTAAAATGGTTTAAATGTTTATATTTTATAAACTGGTTTTATTTCAAATTTGCATCTTACAATTTGCTTTTAAACCCAGGTTTTAAAACTTGTCTTAAACTTCAGTTTTAAAACCTTACTTCAGTAAACAAACACATATTTAAAGACAAAACAAAACAAACAGGTTACTGTAAAACCTGTACTTCAACATTCACTCGAGCCTAACCCTCAGGCAACTCAACCTATTTCTCGAGTCACTCACGCAAAAACTCGAGCAACGTCCCGAGTTTTCTTCTTCAAAACAGAACAACCCAGGTACACGCGACGTCACAGTGCACGTGCACAATGACGTTGGCCAGCTCCAGTCATCGCCGCGACTACGAGCATGTCGACGATCATCTCCAGATCGAGCTCCGACCACTCGCACCGTCCCACCAATTCGAAATCAAAATTTGGGGTCGTGTTTGAAAACCTGGAACACTCGATACTGTCGACCCCCACAAACCTGTCAACGCGCCACATCATCAACTCCGACCACCAGAAACGCTGCACTTCCGGCCACGAACGCTCTGACCATTCACGAACCCATCCCCAGTGGTCCCATCGAACTCGATGCAACAGAGGGAACGAACGAATCGATTTCATGATATTGCCTAAAACTAGGGTTAGAAATAAAAACTCCTCCCCATCATCGCCACAGTCTTCTTCTCCACCTCCAGCCATTTTTCCTGGCAACTCCATAGCCTCCTCCATCACCTCACATAACCCCGACCAACTCGAATCGATCAATCACGAGAAAATGATTTAAAAGCAGATTTTGTTCTACCGTAAACTGCTCATGATACACACAACTAAAAATCACTATATTTGTTTCAAAAATCCCATCTTGGGATGTAAATTCAAGCTATATGATTTAATCCATAATTCATGATATTCGAAATTTCCAGAGACTTAAGTTTTTACTGTAAAAACTTGTTCTTTCACTCCACATACCTTTATTCTTCACACAACCATTTTTAGATGATAAATCGTACCAGAACAAACAAAATTTGTTTTGATCTCGAGTTCAAATGTTTAATAGATCAAGTAGAAATGGATTTTAAATCAAAGTTTTGTTTTGAAAACTCCAACAAAGAGCAGAGAAAAATAACAGCCTGTACACATAAGCTTGCAATATTCACAGGCATTTATATGTATATAAATTTAAACATACTCATCCGCATACATACTTGCAACAAAATTTTACTTTTAAATTTGTTTTTAGAGTGATATTACTCACATGTTTCCCAGGAAAGAGCAGAGCTACTTATTATTGAACTTGCATGCTTGCTGAGATCTTCTTTGCTCCTTTGATCTCCATTTTGTCTGATTAAATGGTTGTTCAAGTTTAAATTGAATTTTTGTTTGAGTTTTCACTATGATGCTTGCTCCCATTTTACTCAGTTGTGATAATGAACTGAAAGGAGGGTTGATGTATATAAAAGATAGTGTGCAGGTTGAGGTTAAGTACAATAGGTATGTTGCATTAATTGTTGAGGTGTATGGCATTTATTGCCTTATACAGATATACTTTCCTCTCCATACTTTTTGTTATTATTTTTATTTATTTGTTTTCTACTTGCATGTATTTGCTCGGCTGATATGTTTTGTGTTGAGAAGATTTTGTTTTGCAATTTTTTTTTTTTTACAGGCAACATTCTTTTGCCTGATTACTTTTATACTTTCTTTTCTTTTTTTCTTTTTTTCTTTACCTTACATTGTTTTGTTTACTTTGCTTATTTATATTTTTTGTTTTCCATGCTTGCTTTGTTTTCATTTACAAGTGTACATACTTGTATGTATTTTTGTTTTGTAATACTTCCTATATATGTTTACTTATTGTTTTTGTTTTATATATAATTGTTCTTATTTTTATTCATAGCTTAAATATGAATTATTTTACTTTACAAAATAAGTGAACTTCTATTTTTATTTTACTCTTATTACTTTTGTAGCCTACTCCATTTGTATTATCTTGTATTGATTTATTAATATGAGATTAAGATATATATATATATTTACTTTATATTGTTATATCTTATATTTTATTTACTTCTTATTTATTGTCTTGTATTTATTATATATATTTTAACCATCAATAATAAATTAACAATTCACTTATTTATTCATTTCGTACTTGTGTCAATGTATATACTTTAATATTTATTTTTCAAACCATTAATATAAGATTTAAATTCAAATCAAAATATATATATATATATACACACAAGATTTTAAAATTTCAAATTGACTCATATATACCCAAATATACATATATATATATATTCACATATATACATATATATATAATATAAAAAAAAATTAAATGATTTATATAGAATATATTTGAACTCGGGGAAACTCACATCACTATTTATAATTAATTTTATAAATTTTTATTCAAAATTTCATTTAATTATTAATTTAAATTAAATAAAAATTCAGGATCGTTACATTTGATTTATCTAAATATTCCTTAATTTGAATTCAAATAAAAATATATACAATAATAAAATGGTAAGAAAACAACTTGAAGGTTTGGTTAAGTTTTGTATTTGGACTAGTTAGCATATTAACATAGGAGATTTATTCCGTTTCAAATTTGACTTTGGGGTCTCAGTTCATCTTTTAATGTGTGGGTTGGCGGTCCTTATTATGTTAATTGCAGTGTTTAATTTTATTTATTGTTTACTAAATAATAATACATATATGTGTGTAAATTTGAGCGTATTAGGGTTAATAAAATATGTTAAAATGAATTGTTTTTTTTAGTATATTTGATTTGTGATTTCTATGTATGGACTACATTCTCAAATTTAAATCTGTCGCTTTCATTTATTTTATTTTATTACTACTTTATTTCATTAAATACAGGCCTCTTTGGTCTTCCAGTAAGTTTTATTTATTTACACGCGAGCCTTTCCTTGAAATATTTCATTTCTGAATGTAGATTTAATTTCATTAGAGTAAAGAATAGAATGATTTGTTAAAAAAAGGAAATATACATTTATTTGAACGTTGTTTTAGCATAAATATTGATTTCAAGAATAGGAATATAATTTAAGTAAGTTATTTATTACGGTGGTGTAAAACAACAAATTTATAAACATGTTTAAATGACTTAAGGAAACAATTATCCTATTTCTCATCCATTTTGGTTTATCTATTTTGAAATTTAACTTTGTTATTAATTGCAATTAATGTAATGGAAAGATTTCGATTAAAAGGAAAGAAAACTTTGATTGCAATTAATAGATTTAATAAAAGAAACGTACATTTTGTGTTAAACAGAAATGGTGCTTTAATGGAAATAAAAGAACTGAACGTTCTCGTTTTTAAGGTAGGTATAATTTTATTAATTGTGCATAGATAAAAAAAATTATGTGTACAAATTGAGTATTATTTGAGTGAATGAAATTAATTTGGTTACGTTTCGAAAGAAATTGAATTTCAAAATGTGTATGTGGTCTCTTTATTTTTTTTTATTTATTGCATGTACGTTTTAAAATAGTTACCTCATTATTAAAACTTGGTCCGTTCATTTCTCCTTCGTTTTAATACCTAAGTCTAAGCTTTTAGGCTATATTTATTTCTTTCCATCTCATTTTTGGTTATAAATTTTTTATTTTCCTTTGGTTTGCAAATTTTCTCATTCCTACATACATTTCCTTATGCATTATCAATGCCTAAAGCATTTAAAACTAAACGTGCATTTTTTCCCTCCACCTTTATTTCCTTATTATTAAATAATCTATAATTTTATTTCTTCATTTGCATTTTATTTCTTCTATCACCTCATATTCATTTAGTTCACATCTTTCAATACTACGTTTTACGGCTGTTCGTATTTTACTTTATTTCAATTCCTAGTTTGTTTATATATACCTTATGAGCTTTTCATTTGTTTCCATCTTCATTCCTTTAGTCATATTTCATTTTCTAATATCATCTTCTATAGCTTCATTTTTCAAATAAAACTTCCATCTCATTTTTTTTCTCTCTTCATCTTCCTCCTTCTGTTTTCATTTTTTCTTCTTTCAATCTCCTTCTTCTCTTTTTTTTTACTTCATTCTTTGTCTTTTTGTTTCTTCTTCTTCTTCTTCAAATCTTCTTATTTTTGAAAGCTTTCTTTTCTTTTTCAATTCTTCATCTTCTTTAAATTTTCTTCTTCTTTTTGAAACATTCTTCTTTTTCCAAATCTTTTTCTTTAAATCCAGATCTATAACAACTTCTCTATCTCTTCCAAAACATTCTAAAAAAAAGATTAAGATAGAAGGAAACAACTCAAAAGGAGGAAGTAGTAGCGGATCCAAATCCAACTAGAAAAGGGAAATCCAGAAGGTGGGTGTTTAAACTCACTCACGAAATACTAAAATTTTATTGCAAGTTAAACCAGGTCATATAGTGATAAATTTTTGATTGTTGGTTTGGAATATTTATTAATATTTAATTTGAATAGCTAAATTCCAATATGTGATGACTAATAATTACTGTGACATATTATTGAATTGGTTGATTTGTTGAATTGATTGATTTGAATGTTGATTGTATGTTGTGATGGATGCTATTGTGATTGAATGTATATTTGTTCATTTATTTGATATATCTTTGTTATCACCCTATAGTTTATTGTAATTATTTAAATTTCATATTGATTATTTGCACACTGAATAAGGATGTAAAACCCATGAATTTCAAGTATTTACATCAGAGAAAAAAAATAGTATGTTTAGATTTACTATTTGATCCATAAAAATGATTTTGGAAAGTAAACCGTAGTTACCTTACTTGAAAGTTTTCAAAATTAAATTTTTTAAACATTGGGAAGTTTCCAAAAAAAAGGGAATATTGAAACTTTGGAACATTTTTATAAATCAAATCTCTAAAACTATGAAATTTAACTGGGAATTATTCTGTAGATTTGTAATTTACTAGAATGGATCTATTGTGAAATCCATTTTATTTTGAATGTGGAGGCAATAACATTTCCAGAAATTTAAACCTTCAAAAATGTAGTTATCTGCATTCCTTATTTCATATACTTTTGATTTAATTTGCATAAGAATTTTAGTTCTGACTCGAGTGTATTATTTTCCTTTATGCTCGGGTCAGCTTGAGTTTTTCAACATTGAAGACTATTTCTGGTGGACGAAGACGAAGATTCAGTATATTATTGCTATTTATTATTCCACTACATTCTGTGTTTTGCTGCATTATTTGGTTGTTTATGATATATGTATAACTCTGATTTGAATTTGTAAAAGTGTAATGACATGTTATTTGTAAAACAGCTTCATGAACTGTTTATTTGATTATTATATTTTGTCGTTACGCTGCGAGATTCTGTATTTTGTTTTTCTCTTTCCTTTTTTTATTTACCCCATTAACAATCCTCCCTTTTGAATGGTTTGATTCTGACATGTGTGTTTATTGTCGATTTGAACTATCCAAAAAGGTGGGTCGTTACAACTGTCCTTTCTTATCACACTTATAATAGACAACCTCTGTCTTTCCTTTCTTAGTTGCTCACTTCTCTGAGCTCCTTTCTTGTGGAAAACTTCCTTTTCTGGTTCTGCCCTCCTTGAGCTTCCTTGGACTTGTTTCCTTTAAGAACAGCAAGCATCTCTTCCTGCATTAAAGCCATCTCGACAGTACATCACCCAGATTTCTAAAGTCCGATAATATGGCCTTAGCAAGCTCAGGCTTCATCCCATGAATGAACTTCTCATTCTCTTAATAAATGTGTCGACCGTAGCATATCCATACCTTGCTAGCTTCTCAAATCTGGTTGCATACTTAAGTACTGCAATACTCCCTGCTCCAATTCAGAAAACTTCCTAAGCAAAGTAGACTTAGGAATGTCAAACATAAATCTTTCTTCAAACCTCCTCATGAACTCATCCCAAGTCATGGTCTCCTCGTTGAACCCAATAGTAACATTGTTCCACCAATACAGTGTTGGCCCTAGTAGCTGTCTAGAAGCGAGTCTTTTTTCGGGCTCATTATTGAGCCCCCAATCAGCGAAATTCCTCTCGCAATGAAGTAACCAATTCTCCGCTTTAATTGCGTCTTCTATAAAATAAACAACTTTCCTCCTAGCCGAGCATAATCACTACTAAAAACAACATAGTTGTCGACCACTGGAGCTCCTTGATTTCCTCTTTCAGCATTTCCTCCAGCTAACCCTACAGCAACTCCTACTTGAATCATTTTAACAAAGAACTGATACATTGCTCCCACATCGACTTACGACACTCTAGCACCCACATTAGCAACTTGTGCATGACCTTAGTTCCTCCAAGTTTTTGGCCTGGCATTCCCATTGATTGTGGTGCTTCCCCTACCAATGTTAACTCTTCCACTTCTAGCATCCACATCATATGTCTGTAATAACTGCGTTAGAGTCTTCGTAAGATACAGAAGAATAACGTAAGAGATGGGAGAATAGAGATAAAGCGTATAATTATATTTAGCCAATACAAGTACGCTACTATAGCTTTATCCCTTACCCCCATCTTTTCTCTAATTCTTTCGGATTAGGTTTACAAAAATCATTTTAAGTTTGAAATTTATTTTACGATTTTCATAAACCTATGCTCTGATACCATGTTGTAACAACCTCCATCACGAGACTCGAAGCTAAGTGCTACAAATGCTATAGTCATCCATAGTATTAACTTTCGGTGATAAAATATGGTAATGTTAATGGTATCCAAGACATCAAAAGCACTTGAATATGAAATAAAATCAGCACATATTAAAATAACTTTTCTAATTACATTTCAAATCAATATTGCACACTCAATTACGTACTCCCATAATCGATTCCCATGTATTGATCAAATATAATTATTACAAATTACGTCAAGAACGAAATATAAAGATGCCCCATGTATGATCAGAGTATTAAATAAACATATCGGTCTTAATACATCACTGAGAAATAATACTAAAACAAGCTTCTGTATAGCTAGCTTTGCCTCCTGCACATCTTCGAAAGCTTATTCATCCAACCTACTAAACCTAAAAAACCTTTACTCTCAATCTAATAAAATTAGTTTTGAGCAACAGATAGTTTAAGAGGAAAACATAAATTTTGAGTTTGACATAAAGCTTGGTGTGTATAATACTATTTCATCTCGATTAACTGATATTAAGTGAGACCATGCTGCTTAGCGGAACAGGCTTCCACTCACTATTATCCCTTTAAAACATATCTTTTTGCAAATCGAAATCCTGCAATCAAACTGATTTAAACAATAATAGCAATATCATATATGCTCATAAATTAGATAATAAATGGACTATCTGTCCAAAATATATATTTTATTTTCACTAACTACTAACCATTGGCTGACTCGGGCCTACTAGACAAAATAAATAGTCTAACATCTGTTAGACACACTTCTGGACGGTCTGTCCTTAACTTACTTCTTCCATGGTCAATTGATCCTAATGGTTTTGCCGGCTCACCATTAACATATCCTCCTTCTCTGTATGTTCCTTTCTATATGTAACATCATTTAAGTCTTACTTGGGACTATGCCTTACACAATGAAATTTTTGACTAAATTAGCTAGGGTTTATAGCTAATGTATAGGACGCGATCCTATATTGGTCCCATCTATTATTCAAATATCTAAATCATTTACTTAGGGTTAGCTATCCATCAAATTTTCTATGAAAAACTTTCAAATTGATTTACCCCTTTAAATCATACTTAAACAAGGAAAATATACTTTTTCTTTACTCAAATCTCTTTTCCATGATATGTGCTTTACACACAACATTGTTGATGAAAACATTTGAAATCTTTTTTGAAAATCTTTAAACAATCTCTTTCGAAACCTTTGAAAGTGCCCCTTTCAAAACTGATTAACTACTTTACTTTGAACTCTAGGCTGAAACTCTAAAACATAACTTTCAGAACCATTTATAATAGTCCTTTCGAAACCATTGAAAGTATCTATCCAAAAACTTTATAAAACCTTAGACATCCTCTTTTAAAACACTTCGAATTTGCCTCTCGAAAACATTAGGGAACCTCCCCTTCGAAACCTTCATTAGATGCCTTTCGAAAGAATAAGATTCCTTTACTTAAACAAACCTTTTGAAAGCACTGGATTCAAATGAAAGCTTGTGGAATATAGTTTCAAAGCCATTTAAAACATTCCTTTTGAAACCTTTAGGTTTAACTTTCAAAATATCAAAAGGGTCTAAAAAGAACTGGGACGAAAGCATTTCGAAACCATTTTCCTAAATAAAAGAAAGTGGATGTCATCGAAACCAACCCTTTCAAAAAGCATCGAAGAAGCTGCTTCTTAGTTTAAAGTAGAAAAACCTTTCCCAAAGCATTGCTTCGAAGGTTAAATGCAGCAGCAGGGGTTTCGACCCCTTCAAAAGCTTCTTTTTAAAACAAAGGTAGGAACCACTTTCGAAAGCTCTTTTCTTTAGAACATTTGACCAAGTCGAAAGCTAGTTCCTTTGAATGCTTCATTTGTAAGCAAAATGATTCTAAGTTTACTAAAGCTAATTCAACGATACGGAAACCTATTTCGACTCTATACCTTTCGCCTAACTCCAATCCACTATGCAACGAAGCGGAAACCATATGTATTGGTTTCGACTTAGATAGAAGTGGCAGTATGAGGTCGAAAGGTGCTGCTATAAGTGGCGAAGTAGTAAAACCCTATAAAACTTATTTTTTAACTTTATAGAGTAATTTCTTTCCAACTAACTTGCTTTATTTGCCAACATATGATTGGTTGCCAATTAGTTTTCAAAATGTTTTCTAAAAGTGCTGTCGAATTTCAATAATTAACCAATTAAAACATTTACAAACTGCCCCTTCTCCTTTTATAAACATATAAAACATTTAAGTCCCATGCCTTAAATAATTTTATATCTTTAACAAAATACTTAGGAAAATTCTCAAAATATTCCCATAAATCACATTTAACATGTTTTCTAACATATTTAAATTTCTGACCCCAAACTAACATGTAGCGGCCGTGATTACTTTAAACCTAATTTAATCATTTTTATTACTAGAAAATTCATAATAAATCCCCCTTAATTCAGCAAATTATGAAACTTGAAACCCATCTCTAGAATATAATTTCTGACCTCATATCAAAAACGCAAGGCATTCGGGTGTCATTTAATAGGTTTTTCAACTCAAATCTTGTCATAAAATCAACATGAACAAACAAAATTCATCAACAAGTATGTATATATATATATATCCATTTAACATTCAAAACATAGCATATACTTTGCAAAACTTATTCGGATCTGATCTAGAACCAAAAATAAGAAATATGAGATGTAGTCTATTATTCATCTTAGCTTGTGATTAAGGAGTTTGAGATTTGCTCTTGAATGAATTTGATTAAGCTTCTTCCTTTTTTATCCTTGCTTATCTTCCTCTTGCTTTCTCCTAATGGCGGCCAGCCTTACTTGGTTTAATTTTACTTGTGAATGTGTAAAATGAGAGTGGTATGTGGGTTTAGTGCATAAGAATATAACATATTCCTATTTTTCCCTTGTCTATTACCCTTACTTATTTCATTTTAATCCCCTTTATGTTTATTAGTTAATTAGATATGACTACCCTCTAATATTCGAATCTCAATTCCCTTAACCACTTATATTAGTTAATTTAATTTATCCAATTGAATGTCCTAGATAATGTTAGCCAAAATTCGGGTCGTTACAAATGGGACTATCCCTATTTTGGTATATTTAGGGACTGCAATCCCTATGAGGGGTTCTTCTTGTTGAAATAAACCGTCCTTCAAGTTTCATGCCAATTGGATCTGTAGATGTTGAGTTATTAACCGATCTTTCTTATAGTATGTTGTGTCATCTAATTTATGTTGATCCCTCTGGAAGGAAGACGGTCGATCCCTCTTGCTTGCTCATTTTGTGCGATCCTTAGGGTGGACTCCGTAGGTTCCTCACATCTAGTTCCCAAAATTTCATATGCAATGGACTTCTGGATTTTGATATATCGATTGTTTTCCATTGAGTTGCACTTGTTTAGCTAAAGTAATCCGATCCCTTTGGTAGAGAGGGATCATATCCGATCCCTTTTCTGGACTAGATATATTCCATACTTAGAACATTTTATATAGCAAATCTCTCAATTTTGTTTGATAACGGCTTCATGTTATCATCCATACTTGATTTTTTAACCCCATAATCATCACTCTGGTTTACTGGCCTTGATGATAGTCGTGTCTAACTCATCCAATCAATTTGGATATAGTCGAATTAAAATACGGAATAACTCTAGCGTCTTAAGTATGTCTTGTGTTAAACATGACGTGCATAGAATCAAAGCAAGTTAGAGTCACTGGAAAGAAATCCATCCAATTTCGAATAGTCGCTATCCCTCTATCGAATTATTTTCCCAAAGTGTCATTTCTTTCTTTGATCCTCATGATGCTTGATTGATTTCCAATAGTATAAATTCAGGATTATATTCTGTCAGTTGTTATCTATGTCCGGTTCTACGGGGCTAATAAGCTTTGGCTATCTGATCCAGTCTCGACCATGAATGCTTTAGGTAAGAATTCAATTTTGTCAATTTTAAAAATTGAAATTTCAAAATGTAATCATGCATATTCAGGTACACGTTCTTGTCATTAGCTCCCATGCTTTGCATGCTCACGGGTCATCACCAATTTCGTCGAGTTAGATGCAATTACATTGTAGTTATGTATTTATTTATTTTATATGTTTTTTACATACATGTTTGCATGCATATAGGGGTCGTACCCGATCCTTCTCCTTTTTTATGTTTATAAGGATCGGGATTCCTCTAGCCGATCCTTTCTCTCTTCTTCCACCTTCTTCTTTTTATGTGAACATAAGGATTGGATGGTTCCCCTTGAATAGTGATTACATCCGATCCCTTTTTGAGGACTTCTAGCTTCATGGAGAAGAGTAAGCAAGTTGATCCCTCAAACCTTCTATATAAACCAACATTTCCCCCTCCAACCTTCACTTTACTTCATTTCTACATCCAAACGCTCCTTTTCATATTACCTTACTTTAGAAATCAGTGAAGCCGTACCCTTTCCCCTCTCTTCCTTCTTCAATTTCGAATCAAAATTCTTCGCTACCTTTTATACTTTTCTCAATCTGATACCTCGTCCCCTTCAATTTCGATCATCTCCAAACCATTTACCATCACCATTGGCTTCTCCATATCTCATCGTTGATACATAGCTAGGTTTTTAATTTTTTACTGTTTTTTTTTTGTGACGTGATAATGGGTGTTTCCATGTTAAATTGCATGGAAGAATTGTTGAATTAGGTGAAGAAGAAAAGAATGGTGGTGATGTTGGGTTCGGTGAGATGGTAGAAGAGGAGAAGGAAAAGAGTGGAGCATGAATGAAGTAGAGGGATCGGTCGTGTGAGAACAAGGAGGGATCGGTAGTGATGGAGTGTAGAGGGATCGGTCGTCGATGTATATAAAGGAGAGGGATCAGTCTTGCGTGTTGCTTGAGGGAGTCGAATAAATGTTTGAGGAAGTGTGGGAATGGCTAAGTAAAGGGATTGACACAGAGGCATGTCATAGGGATCGGTTAATGAAGTCCGAGGAAGGATTGGTGAAGGAGTGCTCGACTAAGGTATCGGTTATTGAAGTTTGAGGGGGATCGGTGATGGAGTGCTTGACTAAGGGATTGGTTGTGTTGGTTTTGGCACAGAGATCGGCTTAAATAGGGATCAGTCATGTTGGATCGATTGTTTGCTTTATTAGAGGGATCAACTATGGGGACTTAGCCATTTCATGCCCTTGAACCAAGCTTGAAACCTTAAAAAACCACTGCATGTACACTCATTCGAACAATTAGAACCAATCCTATATTAATGAACTTGAACATATGACTATAATGGACAACAAGACTTGCATATCCAACTTTGAATTTGAAATTGAAAACTAAATTTCTAGGACTTTGATATGGGCAACAACTTAGCATAAGTACTTCAATACTAATCTCTATACTTCAACAAGTCGATAATCGATGTTGATGCTTACACAACAAGTCAATGTGCACGCCAATTGAGATGGTCAGCGATAATAGTCACTTTGGTCAGAATAAAAATTCTTGTCACTATGTTTTCATTTAATTTGGAACAGTTTATCTTTGCATTGCACAACACCGCACCACACTAGTTTACACTTAGCACAGGGAGATAGGTAAAATTTTCTTATCTTGATTATCTACTAAGTTTAGTTGATACAGGCTCCAAGCATTCAGGGCATTTAGCCACAATGTCTTCAGGACAACCATTACACTACAGCAATCTAGGTGTCATGTCAACTTATGCGACTGTATTTGGTAGAATTTCTCTTGCACACCAAACTGAGAAATCGGAGAATTCTGGCCCATTGGTTGACCTTTTCTCTGATCTTCCCGTCCTTCTGGAGGAAGAGGTAAATCATGCCCCTGACACTTTAGAGGTTGATGAATTTCTAGATAACCAGATAGATTCCCATGCTACCAGAATTGGCAAGGCCGCTCTCCATAGGTTGTGCTCCAAACATGGGATCCTTATCCCTTCAGGGTTGATAGTGCCCACTTACCCTCCGGAGAGGTATACGGCTTATAATAAATTTATGTGCTAGGCCGGATGTGTGCCACCTTTTAATTCATTTACCCGTGAGATGCTAATTATCTAAGAATAGCCCCTGCTCAACTACATCCAAATATCTATGCTTTTCTTCATGGCATTTTCTCGCTATTTATGGATGTTTTGTTCTACTCGCCATCTTCTGACGACATCATGTTCATCTACAATTTCAAGTGACGAACGGGAAGCATTTCTTATACTTTCCTTGAGCTTGCGCCCAACTGTCAAGTTCTTACCGGTGCTTGGAACAAGCTCGGTGTCTTTACGCATGAGTGGTTCTATGTTCATTGCCAGTCCGGCTTCACGAGGCAATGGTGGGAAGGAATAAGTGTTTTCTTCATTACATTTTTAAATTCTTAAGTCCAACTCATACCCCGAATTAACAATTTTTTTGAAAATTTACAGGTGTCCATCCATGACCCAACGGAGATAATTATTCAAGGGCAGTTTCTGCAATCCACGCCACTCCAATTAAGGACAAGGAATCGGATCCCTTGTAACCGATGAGTGGTTATCTCTATTTGGGTTGCTAAAAGAAGATCGCAGCATTGGGCTTTCCAAGAAGCATTGTACTGCGAGGAAACTTGATTAAACAGGAAGGCAGCACTGGCAGCCCTATTGTGCCCTTGTCGAGGAGGCTCGGGACGATGCTGAAGAAGGCAAAATTAAAGGTGATGATTCAATGAGCCTAGCAATGATGGTGTTGGTCCGGGCAATGTGCCTATGGCCGAATCGTCATAAGATATGTGTAACATCCTTTATCTAGAGGCCCAAAACTAAGCACTGCAGATGTTGCAGTTGTCTATAATATTAGTTTCGGCAACTAAATATGGCTATGTTAATGGTGTCTACAATATCAAAAACATTTGAATATGAAACAAAAAACAGATCTCAAAACAACATTATCTTCATTATATTTTAAACATATGTTCCATATTCTTAGTGCAGAACCTCAATACGTTCCCAGGCATAGATAAAATATACTTACTAAAAAATGCGCCAAGAGGTGTCTATACAGATGCCCCCTTAGATGATCAGAGTCATACAGTCATAATAGACTTAATATAAACAAAGCGGAAATAGAACAAAACATACAACTGCAACTCCAAATAGCTATGCCTCCTACATGCCTCCGGTAGACTTATTCATCATCCTACTAAACTTGAAAAAGACTTTAACCCCTCAGTCTACTCAAATCAATATTGAGCACCCAAGAGTTTAAGGGGAAAACATAAACTTCGATTTAGACATAAAGTCTAGCATGAATAATATAGTACATCCCAGTTCATTTTGTTAAGTGAGACCCCGCCACTTAGTGTAACGGGTTTCCCCTCACTAACATCCTTTTGAAACATATCTTTCCAAAACCTTTTTCCTACAATCAAAATTGATTAAACACTATAAAGAATAATTATGTAAACATACATAAATATCAGGTAATAGTGAACTATCTATTCAAACACATATGTTCTGTATAGCTAACTTTTAATCTTTGGTTGACTCGGGACTACCAGACAATATAAACTAAATTTATCTAACACTTGTTAGACACTCCCCTTCTGGACGGTCAATCCCTAGCTATCTATTAAATACTTTGCTTCAGGATAGTCCGCCCTTAACTAACTGTTAAATACTTCACTTCTTGATGGTCTGCCCTAGATTAGTCATCTCCTAGGTATTCTTTGTCCCGATGGTTTTTCGGGCTCACTAGTGACCTATCTATGTAAAAACATATATTCCTTTTGGTGTGTAATAATAAGTTTAGTCTACATGTGACCAAGCCCTACACACTAGAATTTTGAACAACGATTAGCTGGGGCTAATAGCAAATGTATAGGGAGCGACCATATACCAGTCTTATCTGGTATTCTAATATCTGAGTCATTTTCACTTAAGGATCTCCTCCCATAATTTTCCTTAAAAACTTTTTGAAAATGATTTAAAACCTTTAAATCAAACTTACACAAGGAAAGTAAATAATCTTTATGCTTTACTCAAAATCATATTGTCATGACATATATATATACATATACATATACATATATACATATACATATATCTTCTTTACTCAAACTTTAGTTGATGAAAACATTTAAACATTTGAAAGTACCTCTTTCCAAAAAAATTTGAAAGCATCTCTTTCGAAACCAATTAAAACCCTTTTATTATCAAGGCCAATAGGCCAAAACCTTACTCCAAACCTTACAAAACCATTGAGCTCAAAACTTTCAAAACCACTGAACTAAAACCTTTCAAAACCCTTGAACTCAAACCTTTTCGAAACTATTGAACTCAAACCTATCGAAACCATTGAACTACAAAACCTTTCGAAGCCATTGAACTCAAACATTTTGAAACCGTTGAACTCAAACCTTTCGAAACAATTGAACTAAAACCTTTCGAAAGAATTCAACCTTTTAGAACATAAACCTTTTGAAAACTAATTTGGTTCAATTTAAATCATGTGGAAAATCTTCTTTTAAAAACCTTTCAACTTCATTGGAAGCTACCTTTTGATTTTGTCAAAAGCTCTGCTTTGAAAGCTTTAAAATAGATCATTTAAAACAATAGTCCCCTACCTTTAAAACAACTCCTTCGAAAGCCTTAGGTTATACTTCAATTAGAAAAGCCAGGTAAAGCATCTAAGTCAAAAGCTTTGATACCTTTCGAAACCATTAAGAAGACGATGGTTTCATAAACAGGTAAAACTTTCGACTATGTCGAAAGCAATGACTTTAGAAAAGCGGCAGTAACCATTCGACCTTGTCAGAAGGTTTGAAACATTTATTTTAAATGCTTGACCCGGTCAAAAGCAACCAAGTCGAAATCTCTTATTCGAAACAAAGCAGGCGATTCTTTTGGTTTATAAAACAAACATACCCCAACCTCTTTGGCAACAAACCTTTCGACTAAGTACCCTTCGACCTTGTCCAATTCATTACATAACAAGTAACTTGATATCATATGGATTGGTTTGACCTTGTTGACAGCTATAACCTTTCAACCTTGTCGAAAGGTCTAGGTCGGAAGGTTTGATGCCAAAAATGGCTGAAACATGCTAAAAGCATGACTTTTTTGTTTTTAGCTTAAAAGAGAACATTTCAACTAACCTACATTTGTTCGTCAAATTTCTACTGGTTAACAAATACTTTTCAATAAAGTGCTGCCACTAATTTAAAAATTAAAAAATGATTTTATTTTATAAAATCCTTCTCCTTAATTAAATAATAAAACATTTAAGTCTCATACCTTAAATAATTTTATATATTCATCAAAACACTTAGGAAAAATCTATAATAATCCTATAAAATCTATTTTAATATGTTTTCCAACATATAAAAATTTCAAATCCAAATAATCATAGTTTTAGCCGTAAATAATATATAATACAAACCATCACTAGAAAATTAATATAAAACCATCATAAAATTATGAAAATTCAAACCCATCTCTAAAATATCATTTCTGATCTGTATTTTAATTTTCTAAGTATTTGCATATCATCTAATACGGTTTTTAGGTCAAACATATCATAAAACAAATATGAACATGGATAATTCACCAACAAACATATACATAACTTTAATCATCAAAACATGACATATACTGGCAAAAACTTTTCGGATCTAGTCTTAAAACCGGAAAAAAGTAAGAAAATGGGAGGTAATAATTATTCACCTTAGCTTTGAGATTAAAAGATGTAAAATTTGATGTTGAATTAGTTGATTGGCTTCTTCCTTTTGGATCCTAGCTTTACTTTTCCTTGAGAATCAAAATGGTGGCCGACTTTAAATATTTTTGGTTTGCTAAATTGAAATGAACATGAATTTCCTTTCCTATGGGTTTAGGGGTATAAGTATCTCCTATTTTCTGTATTGCCCTTACTCATTTTCTAGCACATTAGTTTATGTTATCTCATTTTGATTTGCACATTAATATGGCATGGCTACCTTTAGTATAATCAAATATTAACCTATTAGTTTTCACATTATTTTATTTAATTTAACTAGTTAAATATCCTAAATGATGTTACAATAAGATGAGGTGTTACATACTCCTTACCTTAAAGAATTTCATCCTCAAAATTAACCTAAGGCGCACAAAAAACAATCAAAGGTAAAATGTACCATCAAACAAATCCAGATAAGGGTCTTTAATCCTGCTCTCGGTCTCCCAAGTACAATCTCTGGCATCGTCACTCCATTGGACCTTTACTAATTTGACTGTCTTATTCCTTAACCACTTTTCATCTCTAGCTACAAACTGAATTGACTTCCTAACTATAATCAAGTAGGGCTCCACTAGTAAATCTTCTAACACTATAGGTGTAATGGTAGTCTCCGGGTCTCTAACACACTTACTAAGATGAGTAACATGGGAAAAAATGGACTCCTGCCAAACTATTCGGTAACTGTACTATACAAGTGACTTTCTCGATCCTCTCAACAACATGGAAAGGCCCTATGAATTTGGGTGCTAACTTTCCTAACTTTCCAAATCTAATCACACCTTTCATCTTTGAAATCTTAATAAACACATAGTATCCAATAGAGAATTCCAAGTCTTTCCTTCTTCTATCTACATATCATTCCTGCCTAGACTGAGCTTCCTTCATCCTAGCTCGGATCAACTCAATCTTCTTTGCGGCTTCTTTCACCAAATCCGGACAAAGAACCAGTCTATCCTCGACCACTATCCAACATACGGGAGATTTGCATGGCCTTTCATACAATGCTTTAAACGGTGCCATCCCAATACTAGTCTGATAACTATTGTTATACGAGGACTCAACTAAGTGGAGATGGTCTTCCCAGGATCCCCAAAATCCAATACACAAGCTCATAACAAATCCTCCAAGACTTTATTAACTCTTTCTGTTTCCCTATTAGTTTGTGGATGGTAAGTGGTACTCATGTTGAGCTTGGTTCCTAATGCTTCGTGTAGACTCTTTGAGAACACATTAGTAAACAAAAAATCCCTATCACTGATGATACTGCTAGAAATTCCATGCAGCCTAACAACATCTCCATAATAACTTCGCCAAAATAGGTGTTGTCTTAGTTGACTTTACTGGAATGAAATGACCACTCTTAGTCAATCAATCCACTATGACCCATATGTTGTCATTCCCTCTACTAGATCTTGGCAACCCTTAGATCAAAATCCATAGGGATAGAATCCCACTTCCACATAGGAACATCTAACTATTGAAGCAATCCACTTGGATAAACTTCTCTTCATGTCCTGATACATCTTCATTCCTCTTGGATGGATAGTGAAGTTCGAATGATGGCATTCATCCAAAACTTCTTTCCTTATGTTCCCTAAATTTGGAACACACAACATTCCTTTCTTTCTCAACCACCCTTCCTAGTCAAGACTGAAATCCTTTAAGTCATCGCTTTCTATTCCTTCCCTTAATTTTTTGATCCATTCATCCACAGATCCTCGTCCTTTTTAGATTCTATCTTTTCAATCATTACTGGTCGAACTTCTAAACAAGGTAATACAACAGTTCCTGCACTAGAACTTGCCTCGGGTCTATAATTCACTCTACAAGCTGACAGTGCTTTCAAATCTTTCCACTCAGCAACCATAGCCAATACTGCATTCTGATGTTTCCTACTAAGTGCATCTGCTCCCTTATTTCCATTCTCGGGTGTGTACTCAATTCAATAATCATAAGCAACAATAAACCCCAACCATCTCTGCT
Organism: Allium cepa; assembly: GCA_030765085.1. NCBI lineage: Eukaryota > Viridiplantae > Streptophyta > Magnoliopsida > Asparagales > Amaryllidaceae > Allium > Allium cepa. Next base: position 289,400,567 of record CM060941.1, on the reverse strand, counting down.
GTCTCATGTTTAGCTCCTTTTGAGAGAACAAGTATTTCAACGACTTATGATCTATATAAAGTTGAAATCTATCTCCCAAAAGGTAATGCCTCCACACCTTCAAGGTGAATATAATGGAAGCTAATTCCAAATCATATGTAGGATGCTAATTTCATGCGGTCTGAGTTGTCTAGAAGAAGAAGCAATCACTTTACCTCTTTGCATCAACACAACCCTCAATCCAGTTCCACACACACATGTATAAACAACCAAATCTTGATTCCCCTCCGGAACCACCAACACCGGTGCATGAGTCAATAAGTTTTTCAAGCTCTGGAATGCTTCCTTACATTTATTAGTCCATATAAACTACACATCTTTTCATGTAAGTTTAGTCATTGGTGCAGCTATCTGTGAAAAATCCTTTACAAACCATCGATAGTATCTATCAAATCCAAGAAAGATCTTTATCTCGGTCACCATCTCGAGTCTCTTCCAATTATTCACCGCCTCAATCTTTGTTGGATCTACAGACAACCCTTTCTATTAGACTACATGACCAAGGAACTTCACGTCCTTCTTCCAAAAATGACATTTCGAAAAATTAGCCTTCAACTGATGCTCCCACAAGGTCTTACGCACAACTCTAAGATGAACTTTATGCTTCTTCTCATCCTTAGAGTATAACAAAATATTATCTATGAAAACCAACACAAATCTATCCAAGTGCTCTCGATTCATCAGATCTACGAATAATGCTGGCTCATTACTTAGTCCGAACGGCGTAACTAACCATTCATACAACCCATACCTTATCCTAAACGCCGTTAAAGGAATACTATCCTCTGTCACTCTAAGCAGATGAAACCGCATCGCTAAATCCAAATGAGAGAATACTTTAGCTCCACCTAGCTGATCGAACAAATCGTCAATTCTCGGCATTGGATATTGGTTCTTTATCGTCTTCTCATTCAACTTACGATAATCGATACATTGCCTTAATGATCCATCTGGCTTCTTAGCAAACACTACGGCAGCTCCCCAAGGCAAACTACTAGGTCGGATAAAATTATTGCCTTCCAATTCCACCAACTACACCTTCAACACTTTCATCTATGTGGGTGTCATCCTGCTTGGCGACCTACTCATCGGTTCTCTCCAAGTATTACATCAATCTGAAAATCAATAGCTCATTTCGAGGGTAGTCCAACTACCGGCTGAAACACATCAGCGAATTCTCTAACCTCAAAAACTCAATGCAACTCATCTTCCAAATCCATGATACCCAATAAAGCATTCACTTCGCAACTAAGGTTCTCTACGGTATAAACTATGATCACTAAAATCCAGATAACTAAGTGATATTTTCCTTTCATGGCAAAATATCCCAGCATCATATTTACTTAACCAATCCGTCCTAAGATAATCCAAAACCCGCCAAAATCAAACACATGCAAATAGCAATCAAAAGTATGACCTAGCAAGTCAAACTCTAAACGGTCACACCTTATCCCAAGTGTCGCATACCCTCCTATCGGATTTGCAACCCTTAAGGAAATAAATAAATATGAGGCTTCTAGGTTAAGCTTATCTACCAAACATCGAAAAATAAAAGAATGTGATGCACTATTATCAAATAGAATGCTAATAGACATACCGTGAATCTGTAATGAGCCTCCCAGAATAGCCTTCCCTTTCTCCTGTACAACTGGCCTTGAAATTGGAGGCTCTAATGCATACATCTTTTCCTTTCCATCTCTAGTAGGCTCCTTTCATTGGTTCTTATAATGGCCGATCTGATCACAATTAAAGCATTGGATGTTCTTCTTCTCAATCACCTCATTTCCATTCTCTTTTCCTTTTCTAGTACGACACTCATTAGCATAGTTTTCTTTCTTATCACATATATAACAAAGCACCTCATCTTTTCCCTTCTTCTGTGCTCCTGCCTTCTGAGCATTCTTCTATTGGAAAAACTTTCTTTTCTGGCCTTCTCCCACCTAGACCTCCTTTATTTTCCTCTTCAAACAAGCTAACGCCTCTTCCTGCCTCAACACTATTTCTACCACTACATCACTTGGCTCTCTTAGGTACGACAAGGTGGCACTTTCAAATTTGGCTTTAAGTCTCTTATAAACTTCTCATTCCTCATGATCACCATATAAACCAAGGCATACCCGCACCGGGCTAACTGCTCAAATCTTCTTGCATACTCTAGAATAGACATCTTTCCTTGATCTAGTTCAGCAAACTTCCTAACCAATGCCGACTGCACCATCACTAACATAAACCTTTCTTTAAACCTTCTCCTAAACTTCGCCCAAGCATGGTTACCTCATCAACACCAGCTAAAACAGTATTCCATCAAAATAGAGCAGCTCTTGGAAGCCGTCTCGAAGCTAATCTCCTGTTCTGCTCGTCATTCAATCCTAGGCCAGCAAAGATTCTCTCACAATGTAGCAGCCAATTTTCCACCTTAATTTCATATTTAGTTCCAATGAACAACTTCCCTCCAAACTTGGTATAGTCTCTGCTCAAGTTAGCATAGTGGTTTACTATCAGAGCTTCTTGAACTCCTCCTCTAGTAACACTCACTCTGAAACACCAGCTGCAATTTCAGCTTGCATCATGTTTACGAAAATATGATACATGGCTCCCATGTCCACTTGGGGAACCCCAGCACCAACATTTTCAACTTGAGCCTGACCTAGACCTCTTTTAACATTTGGTCCGGCATTTCCATTAGTAGTGGTGCTCTCTCCTCCAAAATTAACTCTACCTCTTCTTCCTTCCATATCTGTATTCAAGTCTCATGTGATACAGATGAATAGCCTAACTAAGATATAATTCTAGAGATATAGTGTATACTTATATATAACAATTACAGGTACTTACTATAACGTTATCCATACCTTCAATCTTAACTCTAATTACTAAGGATTATGTTTTTCAAAAACCATATTTAGCTAGAGTATTTCATAAACCATGCTCTAATACCAAGCTATAACATCCTCTATTTAGAGGCCCAAAAGTAAGTGATCTATAATATCAGAAGCACTTGAATATGAAACAAAATATAGATTTCAAAAAAACATTTTCTTCATTATATTTAAAATAAATGTTCCATATTCTTAATACATAATCCCAATACATTACCAAGCACATAAAAAATATACTTAATATAAAATACACCAAGAGCGATATATGAAGCTACCCCTTAGATAATCAGAGTCATATAGTCATAGTAGACTTAATACAAACATAGCAGAAATATAACAAAACATAAAGCTACAACTCTTAAATAGCTATCTATTTGCCTCCTGCATGCCTCCGGTAGCTTACTCATCATCCTACTAAACCTGTAAAAGACCTTAACCCCTCAGCCTACTCAAATCAATTTAAGCACCCGAGAGTTTAAGGGGAAAACATAAACTTCGAAACCTGGTATGAATAATATTATACATCCCGGTTTATTTTGTTAAGTTAGACCACGCCACTTAGCGGGACGGGTTTTCCCTCACTAACATCCTTTTAAAACATATCTTTGCAAAACCTTTTTCCTGCAATCAAAACTGATTAAACACTATAAAGCATCATTATTCATAAATATCATGTAATAGTGAACTATCTGTTCAAACACATAAGTTATGTTTGGCTAACTTTTAACCTTTGGCTGGCTCGGCCCTACTAGACAATATAAACTAAATTTATCTAACACATGTTCGACACTCCCTATTTGGATGGTCTGTCTCTAATTATCTGTTAAATACTTCGCTTCTGGACGGTCTATCCTTAACTATTTGTTAAATACATTACTTTTGGATAGTTTGTCCCTAGCTTAATCATCTCCAAGGTCTTGTCAATCCTATTGGTTTTTCAGGCTCACCAATAACCTATCTGTATATAAGCATATAATCCCTTCGGTGTGTGATCATAATTTTAGTCTACATGTGACCGAGCCCTACACATTAGAATTTTGGACAACAGTTAGCTGCGACTAATAGCTAACGTATAGGAGCGACCTTATACCAGTCCCATCTAGTATTCTAATATCTAAGTCATTTTCACTTAGGGATCCCCTCCCATAATTTTACTTGATAACATATTCAAAATGATTTAAAAACTTCAAATCAAACTTACACAAGGAAGTAGATAATCTTTATTCTTTACTCCAAATCACATTGCCATGTTATATATATATATATATATAAATCTTCTTTACTCAAACTTTAGTTGATGAAAATATTTAAACATTTGACAGTACCACTTTATAAAGAAAAAATTTAAAGCGTCTCTTTTGAAACCAAGTAAACCCTTTATTATCTAGGCCAAGAGGCGAAAACCTTACCTTTTGAAACCTTACTCCAAACCTTTCGAAACCATTGAACTCAAACCTTTCGAAACCATTAAACTCAAACCTTTCGAAACCCTTGAACTCAAACCTTTAGAAACCATTGAACTCAAACCTTTCGTAGCCATTGAACTAAAACCTTTCGATGTCATTGAACTCATACCTTTCAAAAGCATTGAACTAAAATCTTTCGCAACCATTGAACTCAAACCCTTCAAAACCATTGAACTCAAACCTTTCGAAACCGTTGAACTAAAACCTTTAGAAAGCATTCAACCTTTTAAAACATAAACGTTTCAAAGACTTACTAGGTTCAATTTAAAACATATGGAAAATCTTCTTTTAAAAACCTTTCGACTTCATTGGAATCTACCTTTCGACTTTGTCGAAAGCTCTGTTTCAAAAGCTTTAAAACACATCATTTAAAACAATAGTCCCCTGGCATTAAAACAGCTCCTTCGAAAGTTTTGGGTTGTACTTTAATTAGAAAAGCCAGGTAAAACATCTAAGTCGAAAGCTTTGTACTTCTACACCAAAATCAACCTTTCGACGAAGTCGAAAGGTTTTCAAAAAATACAAAGGATAGAGAAGCATAACCCAAACATTTCGAAGGAGTCAAAGGGATGCAGTCATCAGAGTTTAATAGCCTCAAACCTTTCGAAGGGGTTAAAAGGTTCCATCTCTTAGTATCCAGAGAGTTCCTACCTTTCGAAGAAGATGAGGAAGTCAAAGCAAATGGGAACAGCTCCAGGGTGACCTTTTTGAAAGCACAACAAGCCTTTCGAACTAGTTAAAGCACATACAGGATACCTTTCGGTGATGTCAAAAGATTTTATGAAGAAAGAAACACTCATAAGTCAACATAAAATGAAAGACAACCTTTCAACAACATTGATGGAAAGCATAGCTCTCAACAAACAATCAAGTGAAGAGCAACCTTTCAAAAAGGTCGAATGGTTCTCAAACAATCAAGTGAAGAGAAACCTTTCGAAAAAGGTCGAAGGGTTCACAACAATCAAGTGGATTGCAACCTTCCGACAAGGTCGAAGGGTTCACAACAATATATAGAAAGGAATACTCTTCGATAAAGTAGAAAGGTTCATGAAGTCATAAAGGAAAGCAGACCTTTCCACAATGTCGAAAGGTCTAAAATGGCATATGAAGTGCTAATCTTTTGACAAAGTCAAAAAGTTCACAGCTTCATATAAAAGGAAGTCCTTCTGACCCAGTCGAGGGCATGGATTCGAAAGGAAAGCCACCTACATCTTTAAATAAGACCAAAGGGGTCATGTTTTGGGGATTCGATTTCTCTCATTCTAATCTTTTATCTTCTTAATCAATGGATTATCCTTAATTAGGGTGTTGATTTTGAGAATTCAATAAAATGAAGCTTTTTCTTGGATAAAGATGGAAGTCCTAAGCTTTGTTGATTATTTTACTGTTTGTTTAAACCCTTACTGGATTATTTCCTAATTTTCAGGTTCAATCTCATTGAAAGGTTCTTGCGGGCAAGGTCAATAACTCTTTTGATACACGTAACTACTAAAACCTTTCGAAGCCATTAACCCTAAGATTTAAACCTTTTGATAAGGTTGGCAATACATTTGGTCCAAACATTCACTGCAACCTTCAGAAGTGATTAACCCTGTGGCATAAACCTTTCGTCAAAGTCAACAGTTTTTATGCTATAATAATACCAATAACCTTTTGAAGCTATTATCCAAGTGATCTAACCTTTCGATAGGGTCAAAATCTATTCTCTAAACCTAAAAATCTAGAGAAGTAAGGTTAAATCCAAAAGAGATTATTCCCATACCTTTTGACAAGGTTGAAACATATTTCATATAAGTGACTTAACCTTTTGAAATGGACGAAAGCTACTACATATCTACCAAGGAATTTGACATCTTGCCCAAACCCAAAAAAGGCTATCACCCGAACCTTTCGACAAGATTAAAACTAACCATAAAAGGACAAACCCAGGAAATTTCAACTTAATCAAAAGGAAACCCTTAAAGGAAATCCCATACTAACTTAATAACGTCGGAAGGTTTCATAGACTAAAACCTACACCTTTCGACGACCTCGAAAGGTCTTATCAAAGAAATATCAAGAAGTAAAGCCAAAATTAGAGACAATTTCTAAGGGAATTTCTCTAGCTGCTCCTACAAAGGATTTTCGTCTTTCTTAGCATTATCTTGAGGTGTTGATTAGAAATCCTGTTAACATTTTTGATGCTAGAAGGAGGGCTCGAATCTCCGACTTGGTTAACCCCCTAACACTGCTATTCTCTAACCCTATTTGGATTAATCTTACATCAAGCGTATCCATTTTGGTTTGATCATGGCCAGAAATTTAAAAGGTCTGAACAAGGGTCTTCTAAACCACTTTTGACAAGATTCACCCAAGTAAACATCGAAAGCTCCAATCAAGATGAAGAGCAAAGGCTAAGGCTCGATGACCTAAGGATTATAAACAAAAGAAAGCAGAATTTTATGATCTTGAAATATGGAGTCTAAATCCTTTTCATGTGGGTCCTACCTCTATCTTTACACTTAAAAAAAGAACAAATGGAAGTGATAATATCTTTAATCAAATGAGAAGAACAATCCAAAAGTATTCCAAAGGCACAATCTTTGAGAGAGAGATAATGAATGATTACAACACCTTTGCACACAAATGGAAACCAACTACAACAAGAGCACTTCCTACCCAAGAGATTCAAAAGGTAGCAAAAAGAAAAATAGTTGAAGAGAATGAAATGGTCAGGCCGATAAAAAACAGACAAAGTGTCATCCTTAAGAGTCAAGTTTCAAGTCTAGACTTCCAAAAGAATGCAACTTAACAACATCAATGGAGTCTACTTGCTTACAAAGGATGAACTTAGCTATTGGCCATTACAAAAGGAAAAGCCAAAACATGAAAGGAACTTAGGAGGGTCCTTCTGTCATTATCATATGATGAATGGTCATGAAACCAACCACTGCAGAGCACTGGAGGGAATGATCATCAATTTCTTTAAACAAGGAATGATCAATGAATTTATAAAAAGGATGTCAGAAAGGATTAATAAAGATCAACTTTTTGAAAAGAGAAAGTCTACATGGTTGGGAGTGAAACGCTCCTTATATTTGGATACTGCCTAAGATGGTAGTCTACATAAGATGGTAGAAAATCCTCCGAGATGGCCAGGGAAGGGCACATCCTGGAGGGAGGGCGGGTAAACCTTTAACCACGTCATGAGATGCCAGGTTAAGGCACCGGACAAGCCCTTGGTCGTACTTCTGGTCAGGTAAAGGCGCCTCCTGGAGGGAGGAAGGAGTAAGCCTCTTTCCGTGCTATTAGATGGTCAGGGTAGAGCACCGAACAAGCCCTTATTTGCGCCATGATATGGCCAGGTTAAGGCACCTCTTGTAGGGAGGACGGAGAAAGCCTCTATCTATGCCATAAGATGGCTAGGGCAGAGCACCGAACAAGCCCTTGTCAACGACGCAAAAGGGCCAGGGTAGGGCGCCTCCTGGAGGGAGGTTGGGTTAGTCCTTGATTTCAGCCTCTAAGATGAGCTGATCAAGAGCACCAGACAATAATGGACTAAGATGTATAGGCCCAAAAAGAGGCCCAATAAATAAAGGTCTAAGATGTCCAAGCCCAAGTGACGCTCAATCAATACTGGGCTATGCGGTCCAGGCACAAGAAGAGGCCCAACAAATAATGGACTAAGATGTCCAAGCTCGAGAAGAGGCACATTCATCGAAGGACTGAGATGTCATAACTCGAGAGGAGGCTTATCCAATCATGAACTAAGATGTTCAAGCTTGAGAAAAAGAATATTCGATCATGGACAAAGATGTCTTAGCCCAAGAGGTAGCTAATCAGATTATTTCTATGTATTCAAAACTTGAAGGGTTCATACATGTCAAAGAAGACGGAAGCAAAGGAGTAGAAATGAACTTTGCTTATTATTACCCGAATCTTGGTTATGGGACTTTCATTTAAAAAACATTATTGATTAATACCCGAATCTGGGTTTGGGTCTCTTATATCAGAATTACGTCAATTCATACCCGAATATGGGTTTCAAGATATTCATTTCAGAACTACACTATATAATACTCAAATATGGGTTTTAGGTCTCTATTAATTTCTGCTTATCTTAATGTACCCAAATCTAGGTTTTGGGATTCTCATTTTTAAACATTAGATGTTAATACCTAAATTAGGGTTTTGGGTCTTCCATATAAGAATTTCATCATCTATTCTAGAATCTTGGTTTCAGGTATTCATCAATTATTACCTTATTATATCAGAATATGGATATCAAGACTACTACTTATGCAAACCGTAATCTAGGAGCAAAATTTCTAGATTTCTATTCATCACAAATGCCCAAATCTAGGTCAAGGAATGTTAAAGATCACTATTAAAAGTCTCTGAATGGGGAGTTTGAGTTTCTAAATTTTTAAATCCCATTAATGTTGAGGAATGGGTTGGAGAGTTACTAAATCCGAATTTCAAACACTGATCTCTTAATCAGATTCTTTATTAAGTAAAGGTTATATTCTAATATTTATAACTCTAGACGAGGCAGAATTATCTATTAGAAAATTTCAAGCTTTCTAGCCAAGTGGAAAGAGTTACCTTCTTGGTCATCTCCTATCTTAGTTAAAGATGAGATTTCTAAACTTAGTATAAGCTATTTAATGTACAAATAATAGAATGATTTGTTAACCTAAGCAAATGACATACATAGACAAAGATGTCGATTTTAAGCTAATAATTAGAAATATTGTTTGCTACATGCTTTTCAGGAAAATTAAAACAACAAGGAATAGTAAAAAAAATTAGCAAGTCTAGAAGTCAATAAGTGAGCAATTCAAAAACATCATTATAGAGAAAGATTGCAAATCAGGATATGTTTAAAAAATTTATGTGATTTACATAAGTTATAAAGTCACTGACAAAACGACAAAATTATATACAAAATAGATTTGCATAGCTTAAATATATAGAGGAGTTGCAAATTTTGGGCGGCCCTATCGAGAGTTTCTACAACTATAGGATCAACTACGTGTCTGATGGCCATGCTAAGAACTTCCTTAATCTTCTTTTCTTTTCTCCTTAATCGGTTTTCATCATCAATTGCATTGATGTTGGTTTTTAGGGCGCAATTAAGAGCTCTGTTTGCAACTCTGACTGTTTTATTCTCTCTCCCTAACTCTGCGACTCGCTTGATGAGCAAGTAATTGTCATGCTCTAGCTTTTGGTTTTTGGCATCATATTAATCAATAGTTTGAGAGTACTTTACTTTATGATGCTCATCAAAATATTTGGCTATTTTGAACTTTAACCTTCAGCAACAATTCCCCACTACATTATCATATAAACCTTGGGGACGGTTAAGTATTGTAGGGAATTTTTGATCCACGAGAAGCTTTGAACTAGTAGGTTTGACCGCATGAGGGATTACTTGAGGGATTGGATGATAAATCTGTGAAGTCTTAGCGGCCAAAACGAAACCTAAAGAGGCACATTGCGCTAGGCTATCTTTTAACTTTAAATCCAAATCATAAATTTTTTGAATAAGTTCGGACATTTTTTTTATCAAAATCAACTATGGGATTAATCTTCACTTGACACTTGATCGTAGTGATCATCTCATCCTTTTTCTTAATATAAGCCTCGAGATAGGTTATATGATCTTTCTGACCACTAGCGATAGTCTTTTAGAGAAGATATCTTGTATGCCATTTTACGGCTTCACTATTGCCACCGAAACGCTCCAGAAGGACTTCATCATAGACCCCCGCTCATTGTTAATAGTCTTTCTCTGGTAACATCAACACTTGAAAGCAAGTTTTGAGAAAGATGAGTCGTAGATGGTCGTAGCTCCTATTTAAATAAAAGAAATGGAATGTAAATCAACATAGAGGTAAAAAATATCTTTATTATTATCATAACAAGTTATAGCTCAAACAACAATGAAATTAAAAAGGAACAAAAAACAACTTGGTTACTCCTAAATCTGGATTCTACTTTTCTAACTTTATCTTGAGAATTAGCTGAAAGAGTAACCATCGAATCAAAAGGTATAATAACTCCTACCTAGGTGATGACCAACGGGCATTTGTTATAGTCCCATTTCCTAGAGGGGGACTATCATGAACATAAATTAGTTTAGAGTGAAATGTTCTGATCTCTTTAAGGAAAGTTTCTTTCTCATTACCGAGGAAGTCAAAATGGAGACGAGGATATTCCAAGTACAATTTTTGTAAATCTCGAAGGAAAAAATATCTCGATAACTTTGAAATCTTTAAAATTGATGCATTTTTAGTAAAACCTTCTCAATTTAACGTATTGGCTTAAGTGGTCTCTAGGGACGAGTCGACCTAAAGAACTGTCATTCTGGAATAGTACAGTAAAGAAAACTAAGCGTAAAGAAAACGAAACTAAAATATATATTTATATATCAATTCACTATTACATGTAATAATTAATCATCTAGTTCATACAAAATAAATTTAGAGAAAAATTCAAAAAAAAAAATTATTCTTATAGTACTTAAGCTTTTTAGAGGGAAGATCTTGAGGAATTGATCTGAATCGCGATAAGTTCCAGCAAGCACCAGGAATCAAGTTAGATTCGAATTAATCTAAGTATCTTTTATGAAAGCGTCTTTGTTAACCCTCAATGAATTTGCCTAAGTACGAAAAATCAATTATAGAATGTCTACAATAAGCTTTATATAAAAAAATTAACTAAAATGTCTCTCTCTTCGATCAGCATCGAGAATAAAGTTATTAACTCTCTATTTTCCTTTAAGAGAGCATTGTACCGGAGACGCGCTCTCTTTAGTAAAGCAGCAGCCCTTTGATATTTAAATGATGCTAATATGGAGGTGCTCCTATCCAGAATGTGATATTTCTCAGACAAAATATTGCACTCCTTTATCAATTTGTCTAACTCCCTATATAACTTGTTAATTTCCGCCTGTTTTCTATCATGTTTGGTTCTATATGGGGAAGTAGACCTTTTCTTTATCTAAGACAAATGATTTAGCACTAATTATTATCTTCAAAGTTAAAGACATTTAAACTAGGAATTCTGTACCTAACAGATTGGAATTGAAGTCTTGGGAGCCTGCTATTTCTCCATTGGATTCTCAATTTGGGCAGGAGTAGGCTCATCTTCCGAAAAAGAGGCCCGAGGTAAGTCGGTGACATATTTTGTGAAGGGGATTGCTCTTTCTCATAAGCTTTGTTTTGATCACCACTGTCCATCCCTGAAGCACCGGAAGGCCCTCTTTGTCTCCACCAAGACCTTGACCTCCGAAGGGGTAATCATCATTATCATCATTATTGTCACTATCCCAATCAATTTCTTCATCATCTTTTTCCTTGGGATCATTATCTTTATCATCCTCCTCTTCAAAATCAGATTCAATGTCAAAAGAGGGTATATTAAAAGAAGTAGCTTCCGCTACATTAACTCTCTTTCTCGCATTAGGGTTTGGTAACCTGCCTAATTTGGTTGATTTTTCCCATAACACTTTCGGCTAAAGCTGGGTCGAGAGAGGGGAAGCCAAAGTCAGTTCATTTCTCATGATTTTTGGCATAGGCTAACATGAGGGCATCGTCATAATGTTTTGGCATCAAGGGCCCAAAGGTGGCTTGAGAAAACTCAAAGACTTGCTTTTTGACATCGAAGAGGGTTTGAACAGCTAGTTTGAGCGAAGCTCTGGTCCTTTTGAATTTTCCTTTTAGTAGAGAATTATTGATGACCAAGCAAGCTTTCTCATCTTCCGATTCTTTCAGAGCTAGCACCATTGCAAATTTTTGATCGATGGAGAGTTAGTGAGCTTGCCTCTCTGCCTCTAGAACAGCTTCAACCCTAGTGAGGGAAGCCTTGACTAGCTCCAACTCAGAGGAAGTATCATTTTAAGCGGCTGCCAAAGAAGATAGTTGATTTTTAAGTTCAACATTTTCCTCCTGAAGCTTGGATTATTTAGTAGAAAGACTTGAAACATGTTCATTTAAAGAAATCCATTTCCTGGAAATTTGCAACAATAAGAAGTGTAACACAAGTACGATTAGAAAATTCAATGACGATAGGATCGATTGGGTTAGAGCTTATCAAAAGTTGTTGCTCCATCAGAGAGCGATAATTTTCTGCCAAGGCTGGACTTAATGGTGGCGAAGTAAAAGAAGTAAAAGATTCTGAATGTAGAATCAGCTTAACAAATTCTCCAAAATTGGTTGATGGATGAGCAAAAGACGACGACTCCAGAGGAATTTGCATCTTAAAAGTATTTACCAATAGAGAAAGGTACATCTACGCTAGTGCAGTTGGGAATCAGTGATAGTAATATGAGGAAAGGGTGCTGGAGTAGGTGGAGTTTGCTCCGTTTTATCTTTAGAGACTTCAACAGTGGGGCTCTTTGAAACTTTCTCAGGAGATATGTGCACCACTTCCACCTCCACGTCAGTAATTTTTGCAACTTTCACTGGAGCAGCATCTTTAGAGGGCTCTGTTAATCTTCTCTTATGAGATCTTTTAGATTTAACAAAAGCCTCCAAGATCGATGTTACTTTTGAAGATGATGGAGGAGGGGCAGCACCACTTGAAGATACAATGGCTTGGAGGCAGCTAAAACAATTCAAGAAAATGTAAATTCAGTCAAAGTAATTCAAAGAATTCAAGAGAAAGGGAGGAAAAATACTACGTTACTAATATACCTGAAGTGTCAGCACAAATATGTGACATTGAAGTGAAGTGTTCAGCATTGCCTAAGGAAAGGAAGCGCATGCCACGATAGGTGCGCATGATTGTGGGAGGAGTTCCTAGGATCCTCTATCCTGGAAGTAGAAAAGAATGTTTTCTTAGATTCAAAGGGGTTAGGAGCCTCAGCATGCTTCCAAGTTGTTCAAAAGCTGTAGTTAAAGAATCAATGGTTTTCATGTTAGCATCACTAAGTGTGTTGGAAGATTCAGTTGAAAAAAGTCAAAGATTAGTTAATAGAAAACACAGAGTAGAGCAAAGAGAACATTAAAGTAGACTTACGAAGGGAGGCGTGAACATCAGCAAAGCACTTGACGAAGAAAATTTGATTCTCCCTTGTCCTTAAACTTGCTGACACTATCTAATATCATATTCTTATATACATTAACTCCTTAAATATGTTTGTTAAGATTACTTAACCTTGCCAACTTGGTCAAGAAGTTTAGAACTTCAGCATTAAGCGAAGGAAGTCTGGATTCCAATGCCAACATTTTCAAGCATAGTAGATGACTATAGATCTTTAGGGATAGTTGTATTGGAGCTACACCAATATGAGACATGTATGAGATCAAGAACATGGGAAAAGGAAGAAATCCATCATGCCATATGTGGATGGCAGTGTAAGTAAAATACCCTTCGGGAGGGTTGTCAGTGGTATCAGTTGGCTGAGGAGGGATGGCTTTGATTCTGGTGATATCAAAGTCTTTAACAATAGCATTGACTCCATTTTAAGTTTTGATGGAAGAATGCTAAGTAATAGCTTCAATTTTTGGAGAGCTCATGATTCTACCAGGTGAAATTGTTTTAGTTAAAATCTCTTGTTTATTTATGAGTTTAGAAAGCACACAAGAATTAGACAAGTAAATTTACTAAGATAGCTCAAAGGTAAAAACATACACAAAGTTTTAAAAATTGGTGAAAAAATTTAAGACAAAAAAAATTGATAGTTCAAGCATTCGATAACATTGAAAGGTTTATAGCTTATGCTTTCGACAATGCCAAAGGTTTGTAACTCAGGCTTTCGGTAATGTCGAGAGGTTAGAAATTCAAGCTTTCGACAATGTCGGAAGGACAATGGCATCAACCTTAACCATTGTACTTCGACATTATTGTTAGCCTAAAAAGCAAACTATAATATAAATTTCTTAATACCGACAAAGGCGAAAGGAAGAGATGAAACATTAACCCATTCATCACCTTTCGACAATGATGAAAGCTCTATGGAAGCCTGGATACACTTCAAAAGTAACATAAGCTAGGTGGAAAGACCTTTCGACAAGGTCGAAACCAAGACCTTAAAATTTTTGAGTTAAAAATAATGATATTGTTGATGTTGTCAAAAAGCCTGGTCAAAGTTGTCAAAACGTGTCCTACCCATTGAAGTTGAAAGGTTTCGGGTTCAACTCATGTGTGCTTTAAATATTTCGACAAAGATGGGAAGAAATAACTCTAAAGTTGAAGAATTTCAACCTTGTCGAAAGCTAATAGTCGAAAGGTTTGAAACTAGTCAACCTTGTCCGGAGCTCTTTGTTGAAGGGTTAGATTTACTACATTTAACCACGTTGCCTTTCAACAACGTTGGAAAGGTTGGCATCACAATACCTTTCGACCCTATCGAAAGGTGTTAACAGGTAGAAAGGATATTTTTTGCTACCAAATTGTACACGAGAGGGTTTAAGGTTATCGATCGGGTTTAACCAACCCCAAACCCGATAATAAATGCAGTTTTCAAATTTTTCTTAAAGAACATTTAAATCAAACCTATTAATGAAGTCGATTTCATCTAAAATTAATATAATTCAATTTCGAAAAAGGTATAAAAATTGTCAATAAGTCAAAAACCCAGGACTAAAACAAAAGGAAAGATCAAACATTTTGGATTGAAAGCTAAACCCGATAAGGGGATTTTCTACAACAATCACTTCCAACCTCAAAATTCCAAAGCCGTAGATGAATTTTGTTAATACTGATTTAGAATAAAAATGTTTTTTAGCAAACCAAACTAAAATTGAATTTCAATTTTGGGATTTGGAAAACTGGAAATTTGATTGAAAACGGATAAAAGCAGAGACTAATCTAAAGATTATGAATCGAATCTAAGAAATTACCTTGTTGTTTTGAAATGTAGGAAGTTTCGGAGAATACTTTTACTTTTGCACAATAATTTGGTTTATAGGTAAAAGAGGAAGAAAGAGAATAAGCATAATATATAAGAAAAGTCACCCAAATTTTCAACTGTTGGATCAGATTTAAATGGACGTCCCAGATCAACGCGAAAAGGCCAAGAGGTGGGAAGATTACAGCTTTCAACAAAGATGACTTGGAAAGTCAAGAGCATCCCTTCTAATGGGGGGGAAAATGTTACACCAAAAATTAACATTTCCACTAAGTCAAAAACTCTTTCAACAAAGACAAAGGAAAGAGAACCGCAGCCCAAACCTTTCGAAGGAGTCGAAGGGATGCACTTATCATAGTTTAACTGCCTCAAACTTTCGAAGGGGTCAAAAGGTTCCATCTCTTAGTATCCAAAGAGTTCCTACCATTCGGAGAAGATAAAGAAGTCAAAGAAAATGTGAACAACTCCATGGTGACCTTTTCAAAAGCATAGCAAGCCGTTCGAACCAGTTAAAGCACTTTCAGGATACCTTTCGACAATGTCGGATGTTTTATGAAGAAAGCAAAACTCATGAGTCAGCAAAGAATGAAAACAACCTTTCGACAACATAGAAGGGAAGCACAACACTCAACAAAAAATAAGTAAAGAGCAACCTTCCGACAAGGTCGAAGGGTTCACAACAATCAAGTAAAGAGCAACCTTCCGACATGGTCGAAGGGTTCACAAAAAATTAAGTGAAAAGAAACCTTCCGACAAGGTCGAAGGGTTCACAATAATCAAGTGCAGAGCAACCTTTTGACAAAGTCGAAGGGTTCACAAAGTATATAGAACGAAAACCCATCATCAAAGTCAAAAGGTTCATGAAGACATAAAGAAAAGAAGAACTTTCGATAATGTCGAAAAGGTACAAAATGGAATATGAATGGAAAATCTTTTGACATGGTCGAAAGGTTCACCGTTGCATATAAAAGGGAGACCTTCCGACATAGTCGAGAGCATGGAGTCAAAAGGGGGCCACTTGCATCTATAAATAAGACCCTAGGGGTCATGTTTTGGGGATTCGATTTCTCTCATTCTATTCTTGTATCTTCTTAATCAATGTATTGTAACCGTAATTGGTGAGTTGATTTGGGGAATCTAATAAAATGAAGATTTTTTTTGATAAAGAGTGAAGTCTTAAGCTTTGTTGATTACTTTACGATTTTTTTAAATCCTTGTTGGATTAACTCATAATTTTCAGGTTCAATCTCATCGAAGGTTCTTGTCGGCAAGGTCGATAACTCTTTTAATACATGTAACTACTGCAACCTTTCGAAGCCATTAACCTTAAGATCTGAACTTTTCTACAAGGTTGGCAATACATTTGGTCCAATCATTCACTGCAACCTTCCAAAGTGAGTAACCCTGTGGCTTAAACCTTCCGACAAAGTCCACAGTTCTTATGCTATAATAATACCAGTAACCTTTTGAAGCTATTATCCAAATAGTCTAACCTTTCGACAAGGTCAAAATCTATTCTTTAAACCTAAAAATCTAGACTCGTACGGTTTAATCCAAAAGAGATTATTCATGTACCTTTCGAAAAGGTTGAAACCTACTTCATATAAGTGACCAAACTTTTCGACAAGGACGAAAACTACAACATATCCACCAAGGAATTTGATATCTTGCCCAAGCCCAAAAAAGGCTATCACCCAAACCTTCCGACAAGATTAAAACCAAACTTAAAAGGACAAACCCAAGGAATTTCAACATAATCAAAAGGAAACCCTTGAAAGAAAACCCATACTAACTCAAAAAAGTCAGAATGTATCAGAGCCTAAAGCTTATACCTTTCGACGACGTCGAAAGGTCTGATCAAAGAATTATTTACAAGTAAAGCCAAAATTAAATACAATTTCTAAGGGAATCTCTCTTGCCGCTTCTAAAAAGGATTTTCATCCTTTTTAGCATTATCTTGAGGTGTTGACAAGAAATCTTGTTAACAAATACCTTTTGAAAGCATTGAGAAGAAGCAGGTTTTAGAAACAGGTAAACATTTCAACTTTGTCGAAAGCAATGACTTTAGAAAAGCAGCAGTAACCTTTCGACATTATCGAAAGGTTTAAAACCATTATTTTAACAAATTTACCTGGTCGAAAGCAACCAAGTCGAAAGCACTTATTCGAAAGCAAAGCAGGTGATTCTTTTGGTTTATAAAACAAACATATCCCAACCTCTTTGGCAACTAACCTTTTGACTAAGTACCCTTCGACCTTGTCCAATTCATTACATACCAAGTAACTTGATATCATATGCATTGGTTTGACCTTGTCGAAAGCTATAAACTTTCGACCTTGTCGAAAGGTTTGGGTCGAATGGTTTGATGCTAAAAATGACCGAAACAAGCTAAAAGCATGATTTTCTTGTTTTCAACTTAAAAGATATAACTTTTCAACTAACCTGCCTCTGTTTGTCAAATTCCTATTGGTTAAAAAATACTTTTTAGAAATGTGCTGCCACAAATTTCAGAATTAAATAACGATTTTATTTTATAAAATGACCCTTTAATATATAAAATATTTAAGTCCCATATTTAAATAATTTTATATATTCATCAAAAAACTAAGGAAAAATCTAGAAAAATCCCATAAAATCTATTGTAATATGTTTTCCAACATTTAAAAATTTCAAATTCAAATAATCATTATTTTAGCCGTAAATAATTTATAACCTAATAAATCATTTTCTTCACTAAAAAATTAATATGAATCCACATTAATTCAGAAAATTATGAAAATTGAAAACCATTTCTAAAATATCATTTCAGGCCTATGTTTAAAATTTCAAGGTATCTGGTAGTCAACTAATAGGGTTTTTATGTCAAACATACCATAAAACTAATATGTACATGGATAATTCACCAACAAACATATATATATATATATATATATATATAACTTTAATCATCAAAACATGGCATATACTTGCAAAAACATTTCAGATCTAGTCTTAAAACCGAAAAACATAAGAAAATAGGAGGCAATAATTATTTACCTTAACTTTGAGATTAAAAGATATGAGATTTGATGTTGAATTAGTTGTTCCTCTTAAACCCTATCATTATGTTTTCCTTATGAATGAAAATGGTGGTCGGCCTTTGATATTTTTTGTTTGCTAAAATGAAATGAACGCGATTTTCCTTTCCTAAGGGTTAGGGTATAAGTCTCTCCTATTTTCCATATTGCCCATAATCATTTCCTAACACTAGTTTATGTTATCTCATTTTAATTTGCACATAAACATGGCACATACATTTAGTTTAATCAAATCTTAACCTATTAATCTTCACATTATTTAATTTAATTTAACCAATTAAATATCCTAAATGATGTTATAATAAGATGGGTTGTTATAGCATGCAATCTCATGTGCCAACAAGAAAGGGGGAAAGCTCGCTTACAAACTCCATAAGAGAAAAACTGCTAAATAGCCCAAGTTCACTATCACCTATGTTAAAGAAGAATCCTCCTCTCAGCCTTTAGAAAGTTCGATGGAAGGATCTTCATGTCTACCGATTCCCGAGGACATGGAGACTTTTGACTTTCCCAACATTCGTATCGGGGGGCTTAATTCTCCCACCAGGACTAGTGACGACATTCCTTCTACTAGTAAAGGGGAAATCACTCCTATCAGCAAGGCCACAGTATTTGATCCGCCGGGGGGACACTAGGACACTCGTGATCACGCACACTTCATTTCTACGATTATTATCTATCCTTTATTTGATGGTTACTTATACACTCTTGTTTGATTTGCAGGTGTTATGTCTCATTCTCATGCCTTTGATCGCTTGAGGGGCTCCTCCACACAGTATGGATCCAATCATGTCCTAGACTTGGGCAAGCATCGAGAAAGGGATGACAGCATGGAAAGAAGTCATTGTTCAAGGGAGTCTTCATCCTTTAAGCACTGGTCCAAATCTCTGTCATCCCAATAGGAAGTTCAACCCAATCTTCCTATACATAGTGGCGATTGGACTTCTTCTCATGTTCCCCAAACTGTTGTTCCACCAGAACATCATTCGGGTTCATCTGGCTCTCGACAGCCTCGCTATCTTTGGTCAAGTAAACATCCTACTATTACTTCTGATCCACCTTTGACAACTACAGCACCTAAGGCTTCTACATCTGAACGATTGGCCAAACTTAAGGTAAATTTTCCAAAAATCTACTTTTATAGGCTAAAGTTTCTTCCTTCTATTCATATAATTGCAGGGAGTGCTAAAGCTAGTTCGATTGCACGTGTCAGCGTTGTTTTTGTGCACTATAAAGGTAACATCACTTATCTGGAGGCCCGACGCTAAGTGCTACAGATGCTACAGTCATCCATAGTATTAACTTCTAGTGACCAAATGGTAATGTTAATGGTATCCATAATATCAAATGAACTTGAATATGAAATAAAACATCAAAATTAAAAACATTTCTTTGATTACATTTCAAATAACATTTCATATCCAAGTTACATAATCCAATCGTTTTCCAGGCTCAGATCAGATATAATTATTACAAAATATGCCAAGAGTGGCACATAAAGATGCCCCCTTACTTGACTAGAATTATATAGTCATAACTGACTTAATACAACAATAGCACCCCGCATTTTTATATAATTAAATAAAATCAACTGAATTAGCATAATTCCAAAACAGAATATAAATGTCAAATATATGCATTTAGCAATTAAGGTTACATAGATTTATGCAAGCAATGAGTGTGTGATTAATTGACGCATCAATTAATTAAAAATGGAATTAATTAAGAGACATAGAGGCATCAATTAGTCGGAGAATATGTCTCTTTTATAACATAAATTAATTAAGGGATCTTCTAATAAAGGGAAATGTATGTGAGGAATAAATTAAATGATAACATACATATATTAATTGACGCAATCAATTAATTAAGAAATTAATTAAAGACATTAAGTAAGCGTCAATTGATAAAAGAGGGAAACTTATATGTCAATTAATTAGGTAATGAATTGGCGGTTTAAATATATACAATTAATAAATGTGCGATTGAGTGACGCATAGGAATTAATTTGGATATCATTTAAAATGGGAAACGTGTCAATAAATTAATTGGCAATCAGTTGATTGTTTTAAAAAGGATGTCAATTAATCAAAGAATATGCCCTTGTTACATTGGCTAATAATGTAAATTAATTAGCTAGAAGAAAACACCAATTATAGGATTATTTGTTTCCAAGTTAAAAGGAAAAAAAAGAATTGGAATGCGTACAAAAATAAAATGGAGTAATTAATTTTGTGATGAAGGTAAGTTAATAAGAATAAATTAGAAAGCATAACTTTTATATATAATCAATTAATAGAGGAATTAACTTATGTGTTCAAATAGATAAGAAATAATAACGTATAAGAATCAATTAATATTGGATATAAATACATACATACATACATATATATATATATGTTTATATGTATGTATGTATGTATGTATGTACGTATATATATGTATGATCTAATTAATTGGAAAATTAATGGGAGAATCTTATTTAGAAGAAAACGTGAATTGATAGGGTCGTATAGCAAAGGTATAAATAAATAAAATTGGAGAATTATGCGTTATAAGCTAACGTAAACAAATCAATAAATGATGGTGAGGATTGTTTTTAGGGTTAATCGGATGGTTCATAGTTGTTCACTGCACATATAAATTGAACGTAACCTAACCCTAGCCCACACTGTTTTCTCTAAATCAGCTGTTGTTATTTACATCAAACTCCTTTTCCCCTCTCTCTTCCTTTCTCATCTATCAATCAAATCTTTCCCTAAACAAAAAATAAAATTAAGCAAGGATATATATACAAGAAAATCAGAGAATTATGCAAACAAAACTGGGAATTTACATCGAATTAAAAAGGGGGAAAACGTAGCAAATTAAAAGGGATAGAGATTAAGCAAAGGATGACATATGAGTGGATTTATTTATATATCTTTTAAGTTTAAGATATATTATCGTTAAATTACAATTTAGATAATTTAATTCAATAATTAATCATATTAATTAAGTTATGCTGAACTATAAGGAATTTATAGTTTATTTATAGAATTAGTATTTATTTACATCTATTTCTACGTTTTGGATTTCTACGCAAGCATCATTCTTCTTCTATTTTCCCTTCTTTCCTCGCATATGGATTAGAATAAACTAAAGGTGAATATGGATTAAATAAATAAGAATACTGAAATGAAGGAAATAAGATGTAAAGTAACAAAAGTTTGAGGAATGGATTACTGTAATAAACTACGTAAAATGAGAAAAGTTAATTAATCCAGTAACTGGATTTGGGACTAACTGAAAGGTTAATTGGTTGGTTTAGAAAATACGATACACTTCTATAATTTAATATTTAAAAGACAACAATGAATGTAATTGCTAGAATAAAAGAAAGAAAAAGAGAATTAGTGTAAAGCTGGAAACCGCTGTATTTTACTCTAGTTCAAAATAGTAAAAGAAATATCTAGCAGTTATGAAATATTGTTTATAGTATTATTTAATATTAAAGTACGGAAATGTATTTTTAAATATAGCCTTCATAACCAATCAAATAAAATAGGATAAATTCCTAAAATAGAAGATAATAAAACAGAGTATGACATGAATCAAGTAAATTATTAGGTAAGAACTTGAAGCTGTAATAGATAATGAACCTAGGTTTGCATTCACTCCGTAGACTATTTAAGAAGATAGTTATTATGATAAGTGAATTATATAATATAAGAGAATAAAAGAATATTCTGTATCATAACAAAAGAAGGCAAATTAGAACAGAAAAGAAATGTTGGAATTATGTACGGACTATAAAAGAAGAGAAAATGACAATTACAAACAAAATTATAACATAGCTTATAACTAAGTAATAAGAAAAGAAAAGCTTATTTTGAGACTTTGAATAAATTAATGAGCAATAATAATGGTAGAAGCTTATTTAAATAATTTATATTAAGTCAATCAGCGAATAAAGAAGGAATGGTAAAAGAGGCTTATTTTAATGAACTTAAGATCTATATTAAAGTAAATAAGAAAGATAATAAATGTGGCTCATACAAACTGCATTCCCTATTGAATAAATGGAAATCTCACAATAGATAGAGGTGAGACGAGGGCAAGAGTATGCTAATTAGGGTAAATAAGTAGCTAATGGAATAATAAAAGTAAATTAAACACAAATTAAAAGATTAGACTTAGGGTCTAATAAAAGAGTGAGATGCGTTTGGAGTAGCGCAAAGGATGAAGTGACTAACGAAGCAGTTCATCACAGATTTCATTAGTGGAGACGCACGTCAAACTTAGTTATTTTGGGTTGGAAGGAAGTATGAGACTTCAGCAGGACGTAGGGATACTCTAAGATGGCCCTTTGGGTATGCCTAACAAAGTTGCATCCCCGAAGGCAGGTCTGTAGGTGTTCCATCAAGAGAGTATGCCTTGACTGCATTTGCATTATAGGCCTAACGAAGCAGACCTTTGTAGGCAGTTAGATGGGCTTGATGTTCGAAGAATGATATTCGTATGTCCAGTACTTGCAAGTAAATTTAAGAATAGTCGCATGCAGATATCGACCAGCATCAAGACCAAGAGGATTGCGGGAAAGACTAGAGTAAGCCAACAGTCCAATGATTCTTTCACTATCGAGACATTGGATGAGAGGCACTGCCAATTGGATGTTAGATTATTTGCAGTAGGGCACGACCACTTAACTCTTTAGAATTCTTTCAAGTAGTTGAGGGGAGGCTGCGTGGAGCCATAGCCATGATGAGAAAAGAGACAGACTAACTAGAATATATGTATTGTAGCCCTAACGAAGCAGTCCTTTGTAGATATAGAAAATCCCCGATTGAATTCTGTACAAGGTAGACCTTGTTGGCAGGATTCAGATAGTAGACAAAACGATTACATAGTCCTCAATGTACGCACTGGGAGGTACATTGTGGATGTCCGAGCACTGGCATTAAGTAGTGCAGATGCGATTTATGTTTTCATAGCAAGTAGTGGAGCATCTGTATTGCAGGCCTTACGAAGCAGTCCTTTACAGATGTAGCTACGGAATGCTCGTGGAGCAAGATGATGGAGTATCTATATTGCACGCCTTACGAAGCAGTCCTTTATAGATATAGCTATGGAGCAAGACGATGGAGCATCTATATTGTAGGCCTTACGAAGCAGTCCTTTACAGATGTAGTTATGGAATGTTCTCGAAGCAAGATGATGGACCCCTTTTCAACGAGTATACGGAAGGTACCATGGGTGGTACCTAGGACCAATATGGTCATTGGGCATATAGCTACATATATGTATACATTAGTATTAGGTTTTAATCTACTATGGAGTAGATGGGCACTATTCACGAACAGAGGTAGGAGTATTGTAACCTAATGATCCTAACATAAGAGTAAATGGAAACAAAATGATATATGTAGAATTAAGCCTAGAAGTATATAATTTATTCATTTACCGGAACTTTTTTTCTGACCCCCTCCTTATAACATCCAACAGGTTAGGTAGACAGTAGAGATTTCTTAGCTTTGTGACACTTTCTTAGAAAGTGTTATTATATTAGTGAGTATCTACTCACTATTATATTTTAGTCAATTCCACTGTGAGATATTTAATTGAGCTCTGATATATTTTTCTTTGCCTATTTGCATGATACCAGATTCCCAACTTGGGTTTCAATGGGCTTGGGTTTTAGCATTTTTATGAAAAATCCGGACCCACTAGAATTCGGGTTGTTACAATTGGTATCAGAGCCTAGGTTTAGGATTCCTAGATAGATAATGAGTGAATGTATTTGTATTTTTGAATAAAATATAAATATATTATGTACTAAAATCCAAATAGTTCCCAACCATAGATTTTAACATATGGAAAGTTTTTAGAAGTATATTTGTACACAGTTTGCTAGTTAGGTTTGTGATGACCCAAGTATGTAGAGCCCTACGTTATTACCCATTTATTGCATACAAATAAGCCATGTTCTGAGAGAAAATTTGTAACCATATGTTTTAGAAAGTAGGGAAGTTCCTTAGGGATAGTAGGGAGAGTATTTTTATTTCGGGAAGAATAAGAGGCTATAGTATGAAGAAAATCCACTTTATGACTAACCTAATAAAAATGAAACTTTTGAATCAAAAAGTTGAAAAATATAATTGTTAATATATTTAAGGAAGTAAATATTGGGTATTTGAACAAAATAAGTGTTAAGAAATTTAAATTGGTTTTTATATGATGCAAATTTTGTTAAAAGTGAAATTCTTTTTGAAGAATTATAGAGCATGTATAGCTCGCTGGTTTCTTTGTAGGTAAACAATGATTTTAAATATAAAAACCTAGAGTGTGTTAAGTATCGAAAACGTAGGTTACAACATTTATTGCCTTAATAAATGTTTTAAGTAAAAATAAAGGAAGCAAAGACTATGAATGTATTGTTATAGTAGGTGACTCCCAAAGTAAATGTTTTTACACAGCATACTGAATTTATTAACATTTATTTTAATTGAATCCATATATTAGTATTTTTGGGTTGTAGTAAGGGTGTTTGAGCAACATCTGTTTTGACCCAAATGGGTTTTTGGAGATAATTTCAAAACTGGTTTGTATGTACACATTATTTAAATAAGCACATGAAAATATTTTCTATTTATAAAGAAGTTTTAAAAAATGAGTTCTTTTGAAAAATAATATACGATGAATTAATGAATTTAGTAGGAAATATCTTATGTAAGTAAATATAGAGTAAACATACCTTCGTCTATTGGAATGAAATGAATAATGATATAATTTTCTATGAATCACAAATAAAGATATTTTGGGCAAGCTATAAGGAATAAGTGAAAGAGATGTTCAAGGTATGAAAAGTATCATATTTTGTATAGCTTATTTCGATAAAATATAAAATAAATTCCTTATAATTTTACATAACCATGAAATCCTCCTTTAAAGGATTCATAGAAGGTTTTAGCATTAATGATTTCTCACAAGAGAAAGTAATTCCAATACATTGAGGTATAAAACCATTAAGTTTAGTAAGTTAGTAACTCCTTCGAGGTTAAGTAATTTGAAGAGTAGTAAAGTTAAGAGATTTTTGATAAAATAATTGTTCTTATTTCCACGGTTTTAGTAAATTTGAAAATCTATAAAAAAAAGGATGTTTTGAAAACATGTGAGGACATTTTTTTTAAAGTAAAGAAAAAAGAAAAATGTTTTAAGAACAAGCAAGACATGTTTAAAATAAATGGTTTGGTGGAAAAGTAAATAAGTTTTTGAAAATATAAAATTTAGAAGTTTTAATTTTTGAAGAAAAATTTAAAAATACCAAACCAAATCAGACTTTTGAACATAGAGTCGATAGTAATTATTTCCTAGGTGTAATGGGAGAAGTATAAGGTTATAACAGTAATTACTCTTAGTAATAATAAAAGTTCCCGTAAGGTGTATAGGACACTAATGAAAACCTAGAAATGTTGCTTCATGTGTGTAGACTATAGAAGAATAGTGAAACGATATTAGTAAGATGATAGGACACATGTGGTTGTGATGGTAGACCTTAGTTGGGGAAAAATGAAAGGTATAGAGAAAATTTCCCCAAGCTTAGTTGTCTTTTTAGATAGAGACTACATAGATTGTAACCTTTATCCATTGTAGTAAATGAGACTTAGTTATTCCTTTTTGAGCATGGAATAGAAGAGATGAATAAATCATATTCGTCATGAGTAATACAGCGTATGTCCGTAACAAGAAATAGGCAGCAGGAGGAGCATATGAGTTACTTGGATTCCTAAAGCAGGACCTTTCTGTGTCAAAGTGGACATGGTCCTAGACCTCCTTTCTCTAGATGACAGCTATGCTTAGTTGCTGTATAAAAAAAGGGTAAAAGCAGAATAAGATAACTAAAAGGAAAATAACAAATTTAAAGAAAGTGACAGAATGTCAACAGAAAAATTTAAAAAGGGATATTTTCTTATGTAAACTGTGCTTGGGGAAGTAAATAATTTTCTTAGAATATTAGACTAAATCCCAAGTACGGAGGAAGATGTGCACAGAAGAAAATCGAAGAAATATGAAGTTTTCCCGTTTTCTACCATCTTTTTGACATAAGAGATCGAATTCAAAAATTTAGATTTTTTCTGAAATTCGAATATATAAAGTTGTATGGTAGGGTTTGGATGCAAAATTCGTTGAACTACACCCCTATTCAATAGGAGTTAACATCCTGCCTTTTCGTACGCTTTAAATCGACACACACGCCGATTCAAACCATACGGAAGGGCGAATTGTTATCGGGTAAAAAAGAAAACGTAGGGAAAGAAAAACACAAAATAGAATCTCACAGTGGAACGATAAAATATAATAATCAAATATATAGTTCATGAAGCTGTTTTACAAAACATTTGATTATATTTATACAGTACATATCAGAGTTACACATATCATGGAGTAATAATTATGCCACAGAATAAAATGGTGTAAGGGAATAATGTAGTAGATAATAGTACTACAAATCTTCGTCTTTGTCCTCCAGAATAAAATCTTCAAATCCTGAAACGCTCGGACTGACCCGAGCGAATTGAAAAGACAAAACACTCGAGTCAGAACTAAAATATCTTATGTGAGTTAAATCATCAGAAATAAATATGAGTGCAGTAACTTAAGAGATGCTCGGGATTCACATCTCCTAAGGATCCGTTAAACTATTTACTATGTAGTAATATTTCACTATTATAATAGTGTCTATTAGTAAAATAAACTTACTTTTAAATAGCGTTAAGACTTTACATTTTCCACCTTAACACGTAAAATGCCAATAGTCTATACAGTACCGTAATACCTCCTGATCGGGAGGCTACCAAAGGATACTCCATAGGTACGACATAAATAGAAACTCGTACAAGGCGCGATAGGGTAGGTGACACGGCACAACTAGGCAATGCCAGGGTAGATATACCAATTACGCTTCTGGGTCGGTGGTAATGCGTAGTGCGCAGCTACCGTCCACCTCGAGCCACACCCCCAAATAAAAAAATCAAAAGTGGCCACCGAATCAATCCAAAAGTCAAAGTATAATATCGAAGGGATGTGTCCGATCAAAGGTGCTACCTCAATTAACCCATCAATCGCTCTTGTTTTAGCCACCTTATGCCAACTCACGGGAGTTGGGTCTACGTATTTACCTTAAAAGAAACGCCGCCAACATCCTACATCATTCTGGAATCTCCACCGCGTACACGGTTGTTAAAGTGGTTTTCGGAGTTGGCAGAGAGTATGACAACTTCCGATTCAGGTCTCTTCAACAACCAGACGTTATTATAACACCGTGGTCTTTTTTTTTCAAAATAGTTTATACTTTAAAACCAGAATATAATATCCCTTTTCAAAAACCATATAAATACGATATCATTTTCCTTTTTTTAAAACCAAATCAATATGGTATTATTTCAATTATATCCTTTTTCTAAAACCATACCACTTTAAAATTTATAATATCTCGAAACCGTACATTTGAATTATAACTCTTCAAACATAATACTTGGAAATCCATAGCTTTAAAACCATAACTTTGAACTTAAATGGTTTGGATATTCAACTATTGAACCAAAATGGGTATTTTCCATTAATTAAATAAATTAAAAATAAACTAATTAAATCACTTTTTAAACTTAAACTCTATAATTAACAAATTTCATTAAATTTAACTTCCTTAATCATTCCCAAAAATTTAAACAAGTCTAGATGTAAATTAAAAGTTGATAAATTTATCAATTTCAGTGTTATATATTTTTCTTTCCATTTATTTTGCAATAAATTCAATTATTGAATTTTATACTTCAATTAAATTAATAAATCTTGCTTTCTATACTTTAAATCAACCAATAGTCATAATGTTCAGTCTATTATTATCAAAAGGACGCAATTTACATTGGTTTGTAGTTATTGCACTAATATTCTCAAATTTCCTCTAAATTTTCATTAACGTAGTTTTTTTTTTGCCTTTTTATTCCAATTGATTTAAAGCTAATTCAATAGATAAAACAAATGGGTAAACAAGTAATGATAATCACAAATTTGCCTAATTCAGTCTCATTCTTATAAATTTCATCTCATAAAATTTATTGCTTCATTCCCCTTTCTATTCATATAAGGATTCATCCATAAAATTTTACATTTAATTATTTTACAACTTTTACTTTTATTTATTGGTTCAATGTTTATTTCAAATTTTTCATTTATTACCCCCAAATATTCGTTTTCATTTATAATTGTCATGTCAGTTTCTTCTTTTATTGCATTATATATTTATTCATTCCGTCATTATTACATAACCTCATTTATTATCATTCATTTATTTATATTAATTATGATTAATCAAATTTCTTAGCCTCCCAATTGTTTACTTAAGTTTCTAACCATTCATTTACAATACTTCCCTCCCTATTGTATTCTATTAGAAGCAATTTCAATTATACCTAAGTTTATAATACAAGAACAACAAATTCTTATTTATTAAATAATTCCATCAAATACCTCATTTGAACTTGTTTCCCAATTCACCAATTACGACCTAAAATATAAATTTACGTTTCTATTAAATTTACATTACCCCTTCCGTTACTATATTAATATTCACTAAGTAACGTTTATTATCAACTATAAATATTATAACTGCTTAACGGACATTGATTTTATAAATTTACACTTTATTACGTATTCTTCATCAGTTAACATAATTTTGAATTCCTTTCCCAATTTACTAATTTCAATCCATCTGTTTCAATTAATAGGGTGTGCACTAATTTAGTTAATGCGTTAATTCTTATTAATATAACATTAAGGCTCGTTTAATTCCAATTGATTCACATTTTAATTATTAAACCAAATAAATAGGTAGCTTATAACCTGTGTTACCATGACTTTAATTACACCTATGAATTCCCTATTATCAAAAAAATGTTACAACTCCTAAATACTTCTGCTTTCATCTAATTTCCATGAAGTATATTATTATTTTTCATTAACAAAATCAATAATTCCCCCGACCTTCCCTTTCCATTTATTCATTTATTAAGTTTACAGTAATAAATCTTTTCTTCCATTTCTTTCATTCAACAACTTGTTCTATTATGAATACCATTAACATTATTTCCAAATATCCCTTAATTAACACTAACGTATATTCATTTTTATTGCAATTGATACAAAATTCAATTTATACGAATTCAGCTTTGACTAACTTTATTGCCTAAATTTACATGCAGTTACTTTTAATAAACAAATTATTGCATTGGTTAATCCAACAGTTACTTTTATTTCTCATTTTACATTTTATAACCAAATGTAACAACTTACACTATTCATAAATGGGATTTCACTTCAATTGTCAAAATTAAATTTTTATAACGAATGCTAAATTACATTCTTAACATTTACTTCAATATAGGTTATAAATTTTTTGTTTCTTCCTAATTTAATTACAAAATATCATTAATTTACCAAATTTATTTACCAGAATTTACGGGACGTTACGCTCTCCCCCACTCAAAACTTTTCGTCCCCGAAATGGAAAAAGAAGGGAGAAGAAAGAATTAAATAAACAATATGTCTTATTCAAAATAATAACTTTATAAACAAATAATTTACAAAATTTATTACTTTAAATAAATATACCCATTTTATAACCATTAAATCTTTTTATACTTAAATAAATAAGTTTAGAATTCATTTTCAAAAAAATTCTAAGTCCAAAATTTATGAAAAATTTCGGCAGAGTCTCCTTCGTATGGAGAGGCTCGAGAAAAAAATATAATATCAAATATAACAAAATATCACATATAATATCCAAAATATTATATCCCAACACGGGAAAATATATAAAATAGCGCTATAAAACCGTAATCCGAGAACGTACCTATTTGTCGGGCAATTCACGCTTAATTATGAAACCAAAAGCAGCAGCAATTGCTTCCATAACCTGTATTTCACTTATATAATCCAAAAGAGTTAATAATTATATAAAATGAAATATTTAGCATTGTTTCAATCAATAACAAACAAATCCATCAATCACTAGCAACAATGCATACAACCATCATATAAAAATCAACCCACATCAATCATCGATTCATATCAAACAAAACAAATAGTTGTTCGGGTTCAAAACTTCAAATCGCACGGAATGAAAAATAAACTACTAAGTGTACCCTTCACTCAACAGTCTTAGGTGAAACTAAATAGATTATTCATTCATCCAACAATTTTAAAGTATCCTTACCCAAACAACCATATACCAAACAACAAAAAATTCCAAACAATAAATCAAGTTAATTTTTGTTAATTTCATTTCAAATTATTGTTGTTTGATTTCC
Source organism: Allium cepa (assembly GCA_030765085.1). NCBI lineage: Eukaryota > Viridiplantae > Streptophyta > Magnoliopsida > Asparagales > Amaryllidaceae > Allium > Allium cepa. The sequence goes on along the minus strand of CM060941.1, from coordinate 289,369,922 downwards.
TTTTTATCCATATTCTGATTTATCTTTTTAATTTTACATTATTTCTTGCAAATTTTCATTTTTAATTCGATTCCTTTGCATATTACTTCATTTATTTACTGCTTAATTTCATTTATTTACGGTATTCCTCTTTCTGTTTATTAAAATAATTAACTTCAACATTTACTTAGGTCTATAATTACTTACTTACAACATTTACCTTCTATCATATTTCATGATAGTAAGATTTCCATTATACTTAGGTTTATAACAATTACAACATCAATTGTTAAAAATAAAAGAAATTTTATTGAACACTTCATTACATACTTTTACTTGTACCACTTCCATTACATTTTCTTATTAAACATTTCAACTTTTAATATTTGGTAAGTTATTTATATATATGTTTTTAAGGATGCAATTTGAAAGTTATACAAATTTATTCTATTTCTTCTAATTAATTTAATGTTCAATAACCATATCCTTTATTTCATAGGTTAAAATTTTAAATTTCATTTAATATCATTTATACCCCAGCATTAGATCTCTTATTTTATTTTTAGGTTCCAATTATTAGTTAAATTCATTTTCACTAATTAAAACCATTAATAAATGGAAACTTAAGAATTTAAATTCCAGGTTTAATTTTAAATTATTTTAAAATAATAGATAAATATATACTTACAATTTATATATCCAATTATGTTTAAAACAAATTTATTATTTGTTTATCAAAATAAATCTGTAGTAAACTACTACAGTGGCCTTCCCACTTCGAAACTCGAAAATGAATATCGATGATGCGTGCACTCATCACCGAAATTATTTTCCAGCGACAGAGAGGGGAGTACAGAACTTATTTCTTTACAAAATTTCTTTTTAAAACATTTCTTTCAAATTATATTGAAATACGTATATCAGAAAATACTTCTAATAATATTATTTTTATATTCCAAAATCAATGAAAGAAATATTCAAAACCCCGAAACTTAAGTTCTCAATTTCCAATTTTATTTATTTTATTTTCAATCTTATTTCGACTATTATTTATAAATTTCATTCCCTAACAACCAAAATATTGCAACCAAATATAACCTTATTTATAAAATTAATTTAATATATATATAAAATATAATAGGCAAAATTATTTCATTCACCTATATTGAACAAATATTATGTCGATCTGTCTATTAAGTGTTTAGAAATCCCTATTGATGTCATAGCGTCCCATGCACCAACCAGAATTTATAAATATAAAATGGAACAAATTAACACAATATTAAAACATTTTTATAACACTAACAAATACGCTCTCTCATATATACGCTCAACGACTCATCATAGGGTATTACTACCCTAATAATAAAGAGTCAAACCCCACAAAGCTAAGGTTTATCGCTAAACAAAGCTCTGATACCAGATGTAACATCTCGCCTTTTCGCACGCTTTAAATCGACACACATGCCGATTCAAACCATAAGGAAGGATGGATTGTTATGGGGTAAATAAAAAAATGCAGGGAAAGAAAAACACAAAATAGAATCTCACAGCGGAACGATAAAATATAATAATCAAATATACAGTTCATGAAGCTGTTTTACAAAACATTTGATTATATTTATACAGTACATATTAGAGTTACACATGCCATGGAGTAATAATTATGCAGCAGAATAAAATGGTGTAAGGGAATAATATAGTAGATAATAGTACTACAAATCTTCGTCTTCGTCCCCTAGAATAAATTCTTCAAATCCAGAAACGCTCGGACTGACCCGAGCAAATTGAAAAGACAAAACACTCGAGTCAGAACTAAAATATCTTATGTGAGTTAAATCATCAGAAATAAATATGAGTGCAGTAACTTAAGAGATGCTCGAGATTCACATCTCCTAAGGATCCGCTAAACTATTTACTATGTAGTAATATTTTGCTATTATAATAGTGTCTATTAGTAAAATAAACTTACTTTTAAATAGCGTTAAGGCTTTACATTTTCCACCTTAACACGTAAAATGCCAATAGTCTATAAAGTACTGTAATACCTCCTGATCGGGAGGCTACCAAAGGATACTCCATAGGTACGACACAAATAGAAACTCGTGCAAGGCGCGATAGGGAAGGTGACACGGCACAACTAGGCAATGTCAGGATAGATATACCAATTACGCTTCCGGGTCGGTGGTAACGCATAGCGCGCAGCTACCGCCCACCTCGAGCCACACCCCCAAATAAAAAAATCAAAAGTGGCCACCGAATCAATCCAAAAGTCAAAGTATAATATCGAAGGGATGTGTCCGATCAAAGGTGCAACCTCAATTAACCCGTCGATCGCTCCTGTTTTAGCCACCTTATGCCAACTCACAGGAGTTAGGTCCACGTATTTAACTTAAAGGAAACGCCACCACCATCCTACTTCATTCTGGAATCTCCACCGCGTACACGGTTGTTAAAGTGGTTTTTGGAATCTTAGCTTTATGACACTTGCTTAAAAGGTGTTATTATATTGGTGACTGTTTACTTACTATTATATTTTAGTCAATTCCATTGTGAGATATTTAATTGAGCCCTGATTGTATTTTCCTATTTGCAGGATACTAAATTTCCAACTCGGGTTTCACTGGGCTTCGGTTTTAGCATTTTTGCAAAAAGTTCGGACCCACTGAAATTCGGTTGTTACAACAATACAGCGGAATTAAACAAAATAAAACATCAACTCCTAAATAGCTATCCGTCGGCCATCTGCTCATCTCTGGAAGCTTTATTCTCCACCCTACTAAAAATATGAAAATCCTTAACCCTTGGCCAATTCAAATCAATTTTGAGCACCCGAGAGTTTAAGGGGAATAACATAAGCTTCGAGTCAGACATAAAGCCTAGTGTGAATAATTTTATGCATCTCGATTATTTGATGTTAAGTGAGACCACGCCGCTTAGAGGAACGGATTCCTCCTTACTAATATAATATTAAAACACATCTTTTGCAAATCATTATCCTGCAACCATAACTGTTTAAAAAAGTAATACCAATATCATGAAAGCTTATAAATTAGGTAATATATGGACTATTTGTCTGAACATATAGTTTTGTTTGGTTAACTACTAACTTTTGGCTTGCTGGGACCTACTAGGCTATATAGAAAATGATCTAACATCTTTTAGATACTCCTCTTTTAGACAGTCTATCCATAACTTACTTTCTTCAGGTCAATTGATCCTAATGGTTTTGCGGGCTCATCAATAACCTTCCTCTATATAGATATATTCCCTTCTATGTGTAACATCATTTTAGTCTTACCTGTGACAAAACCCTATAGATTGGAATTTTGGACTAAATTAGCTAAGAGCTAATAGCTAATGCTTCCGCACGACCTTATACCAGTTCCATCTGGTATACAAATAACAGAGTCATTTTACTTAAGGTAATCTTCCTTTAATTTTTCCTTGAAAACCTTTTCTTCTCAAATTGATTTAAACCTTTAAATCATACTTTAAACAAGAAAAATAAATTCTATGCTTTACTCAAATCACCTTGCCATGTTATATATATACTTTACATAAATCTTTGTCGATGAAAACATTTAAACCACTGAAAGTACCCCTTTCTAAACCATTAAAAGTACCCTTTTAGAAATCATTGAAAGTACCCCTTTCGAAACCAAGTAAAACCTTAGGCTAAAGGCCACAACAAACCCTTTCGAAACCTTTCATAGTCATTGTAACAACCCTAGATTTTTCATATATTTTAATTTCTGACTTTATTTTATTTTGAAATTATTTTAAACTTGTTTTATTTCAAACATTTCATTTTTAAATATAAATTTTGATTATTATATGAATTATAATTTCAAACCTGAATAAATTGTATATTTTCCAAAATTGTGGATTTTGGTCAATCTGGTCAAACTGTGACTTTTAAATTTTGAATTTAAATATTTGAATTCTTGAATTTTATATTTTATTGTGAAAATATATTTAATATCAAGAATACTGCTTTTCGTTTCATTGAAAACGGATTTAAATTGTGAAAGTGATATTGTTTTCAATATTGTGTGTATATTGGGTTATTTAACAATTTTCTTTATTTTTTTATTTATATAAATGACATTTTATTTGATATATCTTACTCTAATTTGTATATTTATGTTATGTAATATATATTTTGACTTTTAAATATTTTTAAAGTGATTATAAAAATTTCCAAAGCTTATCGAATTCATTTCTAATTTTCAAAGCCTAGTTTGCAATTTTAAGCCATTTTCTTAATTAAAATTCTATTTAATTAAAATTTAATTATTTATTTTATATATTTATGTTCATTTATGAGTTTTTATCTTTATTTATCAGTTTATATATGTATTTATAAATTACAAAATATATAAAAGGAAATTTGAAAAGTTTGTGACTCTTGATTTGCTTAAGGCTTTTGGTATTCCACCTCTTTGTTTTTCAAACTCTTAAATTCAATTCCTTGGCCGACTTCACTCTTCCTCCAGCCGATTACTTCTCATTCCATTCACATATCAAAACTTTCTCAGCTTCAAAAAAAAACACGGCCATTGCTTGAGAAAGAAATTTGGTAAAAACTTTTTTTCTTTTCATGTTTTCTTTGTTTTCTTTTGTGATTGCACTTGCCTTCTTCATCTTTATTGGATCGGCCTGCCCTCCTCCACCACCTTGGCCGCCTCCACCACCACCCCCTCTGGTCAACACTTCCTCCAGCCCATCCTCATCCGTAGTCGTGCACAATAATGATGTTGATCCACCTAAAAATGAACCAAACTCCACCTACATGCCTAGCCGAGACCATTCACCTATCACCACCTCTCTCTTCCACCTAGGCCGACCAAACACCACCTTCACCAGCCAAATTCCGACCTGGAACACCTCTGCACACCACTACCTGACCCCACCTGAAATAGCCATGCACCCTTGGCCTTGGTCGAGCCATAAGATGCTTTGAAATCCATGCTTTTGCCTTTGAACATTAAATCTTGCTTCACAAATATTTGCACCAATTTCTCTAGGTTAGGCTGACCCCTATAGGTCCATAACCAGATCCTAGAACATGCCATAGTCGTGTATTTTCCAGGCATGGTTGAGTCTATGCGAGATGGAGGCAAGTGCAATTGGTTTGGATTTGATTTGTGCTTGTATATATAAGTTATTTAAATATATGTGAAGTGTTTATTCATGTATATTGTATTGTTTTGTTTAAATGTTTCAAGGATTATAGCTTTGACTCTCCACTCTCAAAATTGTAGTAGTGTTTTCGTGCCTTCGTAGTGTCAGTATTGTTGCTTCGGTAGCGATCTCCAGCTTTGAACAGGTGAGTAAATCTCACCAGACTAATATGTACTTATATAGTGATAAACTGACATCACTTGAATCTGTAAATGCATATCATCTTGTTACAACTGCTATATTATATTCATATGATGTTCACACCTATATTTACACCTGTTATATCATATGTTACTTTCATCAGTTTATCACACTGCAAGTTCGATGTAGACTAGAATCACTATGGGTTGAAATGATACATACCTGAACGGACATTAGAATAGGAGAAAATCGTTATGGGATGAAATGATAGGCCTGAATGATTTTCAATTATTTTCTTTTACTTGGGATTGCGGGTTTGAAATGATCAAAACCAGGTTTTCTTTGTAAATTACGAGTTGAAATGATATATTACCTGTATCACTTTACCTAGGCTAAAAGATGAAATAAAGACCCGTTGTTAAAATATGTTTTTCTAAAAAATTTAAAATATTTTAGAAATGTAAATATTATAATATTTTGATTTAAATTTGATTAAAAATGATTTTTGTAAAGCATTATTGATTTTGTGAAAATTTATAAGTGAAATAAATAAATGGTAAAGTTAGAAACTCTGAAATGTAAGTTATTTTGGAAATTATAATTTGGTGATAAATGGAATTTAAATTAAATATAAAATATGATAAATTTACGATATTTTGAATTAAATGAATTTAAAATGATTTTCTAATATATTAATGATTTTTGAATAAAGTTAAAATGTGAAATGAATGAATATTTACGTTGAAATTTTGAAATATAACTAAAATTGGAAATTTATGAATTTGGCTTAAAATGAATTTTAAGTTAAGTAAATAAAAATGAAATTAAGTTATATTTGAAAATTTTAAACTTAAGTGTTAAGTTAAAGTTAATTTAATGAATTTGAAATTTTTTATGTTGGAATTTAATAAGTGAATTATTATTAAATTTTGATTTTTGAATGGAGATTTAACTTTATAAAATCATGAATATAAGGGTATTTGAATGATTGTTTTAAAAGTGAAATTATATGATTTTATAAGTTAAAAATGATTTAAATAAAAGTATAATTGTTTGTGAAATTATACTGAATATTTGAAGTTAATTAACTGCATTTCAGAAATGCTATTAATTCTAATGTAAATGATAATACAGCATTTGTAAATGCTGTAGTTGACAATAATGAGCCAAATGGCTAAGTTTAATTAAAGGCTATTATAGCATTTTTGTAAATGTTATAATTGTTGAATTTAACTAAGTTTTATATGAAACTAATGTGACCCTATTACAGCATTTTTTTATGCTATCTTTTGTTAAATTGAACTGTTTTGAATGTAACTTTCTGTAGCAATTTCTAAATGCTGCGAAAGTTGAATTTTCATCTTTTTTATTAAATTAAGTGAATAAATGAATTTTGAAAGACTAAAATTTTGTAAATTTAATAATTTAATTATTAAATATAATAACTTCATTTTATGATTTAAAATGAAGTAATTTGTTTTGAAATATAAACTATTTTGAAATGTGTTTTGTAATGGTATTTAAATTAAATAAAAATGAATGTGGTTTGGAAGATATCATATTTTTGATATTTTGAAATGGATTTTGAATGATATTGAATTTTGAAATGATATTTGATTTTGAAGCATAAAATACCATTTTGAAATTTTTACCATGGGATGTATTTAATTTATACTTTAACTGATTCTTAAAGGATGGGCGATCCCAAGCATCCTTTAAGTTATTGTGTATTTCTACTACAGTTCACTTGAGTTGGTTTACATTATATAAGTATATATTGTCCTGACTCGAGTGTTTTGTGTTTTACTTTACGCTCGGGTCAGCCTGAGTATTCACAGCTTTGGATTCTCCTTCTAGAGCTGGTCTTTGCTGGAGTTTCTGCTTATCTACATTTATATCTACTCTCTATTTCAGCTGTTCTAGTTTATCTCATGTATTAGTGAACTTCTATGTATTTGGGATTTCTATTATGTTGTTTTCAGACTGTATTATATATTTGGTTTGAGACTCTGCCATAGTAGCTTCATGAACTACTATGTATTTTATATTCCGCTGCGAGGTATTCTGTTTGTTCTGTGTCTGTGATTCTGTGATTGTATTCCATTTGCTCCAAATTTATTTACAATGCGGTATTTTGAGCAATTCAAGTCCGACATGTGCGGCAATGAATGGCTGAAAATATCGGGTTGTTACAGTTGGTATAAAAGCTTGGGTTTTTAGGCAAACCTTAGCCTGCAGAGTAAAAACTCATTAGAGATCGGGTAGAAATACTCTAGAATGAGTGAAATCAATCTCAGAATCCTTTCTTTGTGAGAGAACGTATTTTCGAAGTGTAAAATGATTCCCAAATGATTTTTTTAAGTATTTTCAAGACTATATTGGTATAGAATCTTCTTATTTTTAAATCAAGATCTTCTAAACTCCATCCCTTTGATATCCATCTTGTTAGTAATTTCTTTGGTTAGGACTTGCTTGGATTTGGAAATTCTATCTTGTTGATCTGGACTCTTTTCTTGATAGGAAGCTATTGTAGTTATGGCAAGATCGGAAGAGCAGAAAGCAGCTCGTCAAGCTCGAAGAGCACTAGCCCGTAAGGAACGGGAGGAAGCAATGGAGAAGTGGGAGAGGCTATGGAGGGAAAGGGCAGGACCTGGTCCTTATGACCATGTCATTTGTTATCGGTGTCAGGAGAAGGGACAATTTGCCGCCATGTGTGGGAAGAGAGATGTAGGAAAGAAGGAGGGCAAGCGTTTTCGGTCCAAGATCTTCTGTTTTAGGTGCCGTAGTATGGGGCACTTTCCCAGTCGCTGCCAGGAGGTGAGGAAAGTAAAATCTGCACCCTCTGCATCAGTCGACCAATCCACCATTTGCTATCACTGCAGGAGGCCTGGGCACATAGCCAGGAATTGTCCTATGAGGAAGTACGGAAGGGAGGCTGCGTACCCGCAGTTCGTTAGGGAAGATGGGAGCGTAGTGCATTTATGCAAGAAGTGTAGGTGTTGGGGGCATATTGAGGGGGAGTGTTCTGGACCCGTTGAAGTACCACCCGGAAGAATTAATACCGATGCTTTGTTTATGTAGGGTGGTATTATGTGGACCTGTTTGTTTTCAGCAGTTGTTAGGCTGCATTCAGTGAACTCTATTGTATCTTTTGTTTAGCTGAAGTTCTCAAACTAAGATGTTTATGTTCCTGTTTTCATATGATATGAAATTTGAATCTTTGTTTGTTTGAAATCTATCTTGAATCATCCCTTGTGTTTGTTTTGAAATCCATCCTTGAGTCATTCTTTGGAGATTTGTGTTTAATTGTATTTTGAATTTGTGCATACATCGAAATTATTATTTTGATAAGGATGGCCATATTTTATATATAAAAGTAAAATATTTTCGATAAAGATTTTATGTCTTTTAAAAAAATGAAAATTTGAAGCTTTGAAAGGATTTGAAATTTTGAAAATTTATAAGAAATTTAAATTTATATAAAATGATTTATAACTGAAAGGTTTTGAATTTGAATTTCGAGGAATCGAACTCCGGTGTTTTGAAGTCGGTTTTAAGATTTTGGAAAATATATAATAATAATATGATGTAAAGATATTTTTCAAATAAGAAATGTTTCAAATGTATTCAAATGAATTCCAATGATTTCGAAGAGATTTCAAAGAAGTTTTTCAAAGTTAATTGAAGTCCAGAACTCACTTATGTCGCTAGAAAATAATTTCGGTGATGAATGCATGCATCATCGACATTGATTTTCGAGTTTCTGAGTGGGGGAGAAGCCACTCTAGTAGCTTTGCTATGTGAGTGATTTTGTGAAACCAGTTTTGATTTCAGATTTTGAGGTATGATTTGATTTTCGAAAGATATATGTATGTATATTTGAAATGATTTAAAGTAAGCCGGTGTTCAGTCCCGATTCCAACTCTTGATTGAAAAGATGATTTCTTCGACTATTTTGAAGGTTCGAGCACTTCCAAATCAAGGTCAACTTTTCAAAGCTAAGAAATTTTGAAAGGTATAAGGTATTTGATAAAGAATATAAGTTTAGTTTGTATGTTTCAAGTATGAAATATTATGATTTAAATAAATTTGAAACTGTTTTGTTAAGAAAATAAATAAGACTATTATGAATTATACTAATATGAAATTTAGTTTTGAAATGTTTTGGAAAAAAAAATTAGTCTTCAAATGTTTGAGAAAAAATTGGTTTTAAATGTTTTAACTTAGTAACATCTTTATGAAACTATTTATTTAACAAGTTGGAATAGATACATAAATTGTACGTATGTTGTTTTATTCGCATAATTAATTTGATCCAAGTTTGAGCACACAAGTTCGAGGTGAATTACACCATTTCGTGTTAGGATTTTTTATTTGAGTCTTGATGGCGAATATTTGATATGGATTTTGGGCTTGATTCTAGAATTCTCTATCATAGTATATGGCTATGCAAGGAGACTGATGGCTTCTAGTCGAGAAACCACATCGAAGTCCGCATTAGGGAAGTCGAATGGACAATACTAGTTCGAAAGCGAACTTGTGTGATCGAGCGAGCGATCGAATGTAAGGTTGTGAAATGATGACATATGTACATCTTATATCCTAATATCATTGGTATACTTGACGCTGAAATTGAAAGTTGTTGGGTTGGATATCTTTGTAATTTAATTGGAATTTTTCTTTTATGAAAAACTACTATCAAATTTAAAACCATTTTTCAAAACTATTTTTCTTTTATTCTTCTTTTACTAACTGTTTTATTCTATTTTTCATACAAACTATTTTATATACAAAACTATTCTTAATTAAAAATCTATTAGTTAGCAAAGATGTTCAATCCCATATGGCTTTCCATGAAATGAAATTTATTTTTGAAATTTTTGATTCTCATATAAGATAAACTTTATGTAAGTATAATGATTTTGAAAACCATTGATTTTGATAAATGAATAATTGAAGCTTATATTAGTATGAAAGGATATTTGGTTTACCTGTAATTTGAGTTTGTTTAAAAATAATGGATTTATGAAATAAATATTTCAACACTAAGTAATAATGAAGAAAAATTTGAGATGTGTGAAATTATAAAATTTAGTTTTGAAAATGTTATATTTAAGCCTTGAAATATATTTAAGATTTAATAGTTTATTTTGTGGATCAAATCTTTATTTGAAATTTTACAATATTTGAAATGGTTTTGTTGGAAAACTAAATTGAATTGATACTGATGGTTTGAATTTAATTAAAATTGGAAATTTTAAATTAGGGTTTAATTGAATTAATTTGTGAAATGTAAAGAACTAAAGGGATGCTTTATGATTTCAAATGTATGATTTCGAAATGTTATGATTTTTCAAAGTGTAATGATTTCAAGTATTTTGAGTTCAAAGATTTACAACTTTGAAAGTATTATGATTTTTGAAAGTGAATATATGCTTGAAATGGAAATGAATTTGTTTGACCTAAATTTTGTTGATTTTGATTATTTTCTAAATCTATGGCTTTAAGAAATTTGAAACTGAATATATGTAATTTGGAAGAAAGGATTTGGTGAAATCATATATGATTTTTTGAAACTGAATTGATATTGAACGAATTAAAATTGAGAACCTTAATTTACTAAATGCTTGATTTGGGAGTTATCGAACTTATATAAAATTGATTTGTATAAGTATGAAGTTGATTTGAAAATGTTGAATTGAAAAGTACTCAATTTGTAAATTGAAATCTTATATAATCGAAGTCTATATAAGTATGATTTGATATTCTATGGATTTGGAAAATATTCGATTTGAAATGGAATCTTATATAATGGACTTTATATAAGTATGATATTAGAAAGTGATTTTGAAAGGTACTATATGATACATATTTTCGAAGTAAAAGATGTGGAAAGTGCCTTCTGCTTGATATCCGCTGTGTGGCCACACTGTGGATTTATTCTATCGATATTATTCTCTCTCTGATTTGGGTTTTACAGATACGATACTCGAGTGTCCATCAAATTCCTTGGCGATCTCCATGGTCTTATGATCGCGACTGCATAACGCAACTGCCTGGCTGAGCTGGCCTCGGGGTACGGATTGTTTTCTGGGGGATTCAGGCGTAACCATTGTGTATCCTGCACTCTATGTAGGTCGCATTAGTAGCGAAACTGCTTGGCTGAGAGGGCCTAGGGGTACGGATTGTTTCCTGGGATCCAGGCGTAACCATTGTGTATCCTGCACTCTACTAGTCATCATGGCGTAACTTGCGGGGCTGAGAAAGCTTACGGATACGGATTGTTTCCTGGGGGATCCAGGCGTAATCATTGTGTATCTACGATCCATGGTTAGACAACTGTTCGGTTTGGTTGATTTGATTGGATTGTACTTTCCATGTTTTTAAAAGATTTTTCCAATATTTTCACTAGGTGTTGAAACAAGTCTACTAAGTACCTAGAGAAGTCTAGCTTTGCGCCTGATCAACGCACTGCCAGAATCTACAGGAACGAGGATAAACTTCTTAAGACATCGAGTTATAAAAGTATTTTGATAAAAGTATCTTGACAAAGTACTATATAAAGAATATTTTGATCAGTATTTTCCCTTCTAAAGATTTTAAAATGTTTTAAATATTGATTTCTTTGAACCATCAGATTTGAATCAAATGACTATTCGTCATATTATAAAATGTTTAAAATGTTATGAATTTTTTTCTTGAAATGTATAATGTTTTAAAATAATGGTTCATCCTTGTCTTTCAACCTACTTTCCCTCCTGGCTACTTTCTCCCTACCTTCTTTCGGGATGTCCCCCAACCTATTGTTCTTTCTTGTTGATACTCCGCTTCCTTCCTTTTTGAGGACGAAAAGATTTGAGTGGGGGAGAGTGTAACAAGCCTAGATTTTTCATATATTTTAATATTTGACTTTATTTTATTTTGAAACTATTTTAAACTTGTTTTATTTCAAACATTTCGTTTTTAAATATAAATTTTGATTATTATATGAATTATGATTTCAAACCTGAATAAATTGTATATTTTCCAAAAATGTGGATTTTGGTCAGTCTGGTCAAACTGTGACTTTTAAATTTTGAATTTAAATATTTGAATTCTTGAATTTTATCTTTTATTATGAAAATATATTTAATATCATGAATACTTTATTTCGTTTCGTTGAAAACGGATTTAAATTGTGAAAGTTACATTGTTTTCAATATTGTGTGTATATTGGGTTATTTAACAATTTTCTTTATTTTTTTATTTATATAAATGACATTTTATTTGATATATCTTACTCTAATTTGTATATTTATATTATGTAATATATATTTTGACTTTTAAACATTTTTAAAGTGATTATAAAAATTTCCAAAGCTTATCGAATTTATTTCTAATTCTTAAAGCCTAGTTTGCAATTTTAAGCCATTTTCTTAATTAAAATTCTATTTAATTAAAATTTAATTATTTATTTTATATATTTATGTTCATTTCTGAGTCTTTATCTTTATTTTCCAGTTTTATATATGTATTTATAAATTACAAAATATATAAAAGAAAATTTGAAAAGTTTGTGACTCTTGATTTGCTTAAGGCTTTTGGTTTTCCACCTCTTTGTTTTCCAAACTCTTACATTCAGTTCCTTGGCCGACTTCACTCTTCCTCCAGCCGATTACTTCTCATTCCATTCACGTATCAAAACTTTCTCAGCTTCAAAAAAAAACTCACGGCCATTGCTTGAGAAAGAAATTTGGTAAAACTACTTTTCTTTTCATGTTTTCTTTGTTTTCTTTTGTGATTGCACTTGCCTTCTTCATCTTTATTGGATCGGCCTGCCCTCCTCCACCACCTTGGCCGCCTCCACCACCACCCCCTCTGGTCAACACTTCCTCCAGCTCATCCCCATCCATAGTCGTGCACAATAATGATGTTGATCCACCTAAAAATGAACCAAACTCCACCTACATGCCTAGCCGAGACCATTCACCTATCACCACCTCTCTCTTCCACCTAGGCTGACCAAACACCACCTCCACCAGCTAAATTCCGACCTGGAACACCTCTGCACACCACTACCTGACCCCACCTGAAATAGCCATGCCCCTTTGGCCTTGGTCGAGCCATAAGATGCTTTGAAATCCATGCTTTTGCCTTTAAACATTAGATCTTGCTTCCCAAATATTTGCACCAATTTCTCTTGGTTAGGCCGAACCCTATAGGTCCATAACCAGACCCTAGAACATGCCATAGTCGTGTATTTTCCATCCATGGCTGAGTCTATGCGAGATGGAGGAAAGTGCAATTGGTTTGGATTTGATTTGTGCTTGTATATATAAGTTATTTAAATATATGTGAAGTGTTTATTCATGTATATTGTATTGTTTTGTTTAAATGTTTCAAGGGGTATAGCTTTGACTCTCCACTCTCAAAATTGTAGTAGTGTTGTCGTGCCTTCGTACAGTCAGTATTGTTGCTTTGGTAGCGATCTCCAGCTTTGAACAGGTGAGTAAATCTTACCAGACTAATATGTACTTATATAGTGATAAACTGACATCACCTGAATCTGTAAATGCATATCATCCTGTTATAACTGCTATATTATATTCATATGATGTTCACATCTATATTTACACCTGTTATATCATATGTTACTTTCATCAGTTTATCACACTGCAAGTTCCCTGTAGACTAGAATCACTATGGGTTGAAATGATACATACCCAAACGGACTTTTGAATTGGAGAAAATCGTTACGGGCTGAAATGATAGGCCTGAATGATTTTCAATTATTTTCTTTTACTTGGGATAGCGGGTTTGAAATGATCAAACCCGGGTTTTATTTGTAAATTACGGGTTGAAATGATATATTACCCGTACCACTTTACCTAGGCTAGAAAATCAAATACAGACCCGTTGTTAAAATATGTTTTTCTAAAAAATTTAAAATATTTTACAAATGTAAATATTATAATATTTTGATTTAAATTTGATTAAAAATGATTTTTGTAAAGCATTATTGATTTTCTAAAAATTTATAAGTGAAATAAATAAATGGTAAAGTTAGAAAATATGAAATGTAAGTTATTTTGGAAATTATAATTTGGTGATAAATGGAATTTAAATTAAATATGAAAATATGATAAATTTTTGATATTTTGAATTAAATGAATTTAAAATGATTTTGTAATATATTAATGGTTTTTGAATAAAGTTAAAATGTGAAATGAATGAATATTTATGTTGAAATTTTGAAATATAACTAAAATTGGAAATTTGTGAATTTGGCTTAAAAGTGAATTTTAAGTTAAGTAAATAAAAATGAAATTAAGTTATATTTGAAAATTTTAAACTTAAGTGTTAATTTAAATTTAATTTAATGAATTTGAAATTTTATGTTGGAATTTAATAAGTGAATTATTATTAAATTTTGATTTTTGAATGGAGATTTAACTTTATAAAATCATGAATATAAGGGTATTTGAATGATTTTTTTAAGGTGAAATTATATGATTTTATAAGTTAAAAATGATTTAAATAAAAATATAATTGTTTGTGAAATTATACTGAATATTTGAAGTTAATTAACTGCATTTCATAAATGCTATTAATTCTAATGTAAATGATAATACAGCATTTGTAAATGTTGTAGTTGATAATAATGAACCAAATGGCTAAGTTTAATTAAAGGCTATTATAGCATTTTTGTAAATGTTATAATTTTTGAATTTAACTAAGTTTTATTTGAAACTAATGTAACCCTATTACAACATTATTTTATGCTATCTTTTGTTAAATTGAACTGTTTTGAATGTAACTTTCTGTAGCAATTTCTAAATGCCGCGAAAGTTAAATTTTCATCTGTTTTATTAAATTAAGTGAATAAATGAATTTTGAAAGACTAAAATTTTGTAAATTTAATAATTTAATTATTAAATATAATAACTTCATTTTATGATTTAAAATGAAGTAATTTGTTTTGAAATATAAACTATTTTGAAATGTGTTTTGTAATGGTATTTAAATTAAATAAAAATGAATGTGGTTTGGAAGATATTATATTTTTGATATTTTGAAATGGATTTCGAATGATATTGAATTTTGAAATGATATTTGATTTTAAAGTATAAAATACCATTTTGAAATTTTAACCACGAGATGTATTTAATTTATAGTTTAACTGATTCTTAAAGGATGGGCGATCCTAAGCATCCTTTAAGTTATTGTGTATTTCTACTACAGTTCACTTGAGTCGGTTTACACTATATAAGTATATGTTATCCTGACTCGAGTGTTTTGTGTTTTACTTTACGCTCGGGTCAGCCTAAGTATTCACAGCTTTGGATTCTCTTTCTGGAGCTAGTCTTTGCTGGAGTTTCTGCTTATCTACATTTATATCTACTCTCTGTTTCAGCTGTTTTAGTTTATCTCATATATTAGTGAACTTCTATGTATTTGGGATTTCTATTATGTTGTTTTCAGACTGTATTATGTATTTGGTTTGAGACTCTGCCGTAGTAGCTTCATGAACTATTATGTATTTTATATTCCACTGCGAGGTATTCTGCTTGTTCTGTGTCTGTGATTCTGTGATTGTATTTCATTTGCTCCAAATTTACAATGCGGTATTTTAAGCAATTCAAGTCCGACATGTGCGGCTGCGAATGGCTGAAAATATCGGGTTGTTACAGTCATCCTTTTGAAACCAT
This sequence comes from Allium cepa, assembly GCA_030765085.1. NCBI lineage: Eukaryota > Viridiplantae > Streptophyta > Magnoliopsida > Asparagales > Amaryllidaceae > Allium > Allium cepa. Next base: position 289,353,927 of record CM060941.1, on the reverse strand, counting down.
TGAAAAACACCTCCTTCGAAAGCTTTAAAACCTTAGACATCCTTCTTTTAGAACTCTTTAAACATTGCCTTTTGAATACATAGGAAAACCTTCCCTTTTAAACCTTTCGAAAGCATTAAATCATCAAATCTTTACAAACCATTTGGGTTCAAGTAAAATATGTGGAAAACCTTTCTAACCCATTTAAAACCATCTTTTTCGAAAACTTTGGGTTCTACCTTCAACGGAACAATAGGGTCATAAAACATTTAAGTCGAAAACAATCTTTTGAAAGCATTTCCTAAGTAAAGAAGTGATGGTGTCGAAACCAACCTTTTGAAAGCATTGAAAAATAACTAAGTTTAAAAACAAAGTATCCCTTTCGAACCCATTTACCCCTGAAAGGTAGAAAGTGGCAGCAAAGGCTTTCGACCCCTTCGAAAGCATTAACTTAAAAAAAAGGCACAACCTTTTCGAAACCATTCCTTAAATCAATTCAACCCAATCGAAGGAAAACCAAGTCGAAAACATACCCTTTAAAGGAAAAGCAGGCGCTTTTTCATTTAAAAGCAAAGCAACGTTTCGATCTCCTCAGAACCCATAGCTTCGACCCAGTACCTTTCACCAAAGTCCAATTCACTATGTATCAAGTCTTTGATACTATGTAAATTGGTTTCGATGGAGATGGAAACAGAACAACTAAATCGGAACCCCAGGTGTTGAAAGTGGGAAAATGGGAAAAAAGCCTGTTTAAATGAGTTTTACCTTTTTAAAGTAGTCTTTTCAATTAGCCTGCCTTGCTTGTTAAAATATGATTGGTTGCAAATTTTCTTTTGCACAAACACTGCTGAAATTTTAGAATTAAATAATTTAATTTTTTTTTACAAAATATCCCTTCTCCCCTTATAAATATATAGAACATTTAGGTCCCATACCTCAAATAATTTTATATATCTATTAAAACACTTAGGAAAAGTCTATAAAAATTCCATAAAATCATTTTTTACATGTATTCTAACATATATTAATTTCAGACCCAAAATATAAATAATTTAGCCATAAATTATTTTAAATCCAAATAATCATTTTTCTGACTAGAAAATCAATATTAAATCCACATATATTCAAAAAATTATGAAACTGAAACTCATTTCTAAAATATCATTTCTGATCTAAATCTAAAATCGTAAGGCATTTGTATGTCATTTAATGGGATTTTCACATCAAAACATATCATAAAAGCTATATGAATAAGCATATATCATCAACAAGCATATATAAACATTTTATCATCCAAAAACATGGCTAAACTTTGAAAGATAAACCGGGTTTAACGTAAACTAAAAATAATAAGAAAACATGAGATGTAGTCATTATTCACCTTAGCTTTGAAATTAAAGAGTTTGAGATTTGAATGGTTAAATGTTGATTTGCTTCTTTCTTTAGTTTTTCTTCCTCTTTTATCTTCTAATGGTGGTCGGCCTCTATTTTAAATTTTGGATTATGAAAAGAACGTGTAGTATGTGATACATGAGGGTTTAGGGTAAATGGTTATGGCTTATTCTGATTTTACCTCTTCTCTATTTCATTTTTTATCATCTTAAGTTCATTTGTTAACATGGCACGGCTACCCCTTATTAATCACATCTTAATCCACTAATCATCACATTGTTTTATTTAATTTGGCTAATTAAATATCCTAAATAAGGTTACTAAAAATTAGAGTAGTTAAAATAAAGCATTCCAGTACTTAGTTGAGAAGATCCTTGAGGTGTCTACTGAAAGGCAACATGAAATCGATTGTCTTAAACTGGAGGCAATCCGTGATAAACGCATAATCAATCACCAAGATGATGAGATCACGGAGTTGACCACGAAGTTAGCTACGGCAAATAAGATTGCTAAAGAAACATCTGAAGCGGTTAACCGTCTAGAAATGGCTTACAAAAAGGAGCAGGACGCTGCCTTTAATCGCAGTGGCGTGCTTGCTCTAGAGGATGACACACTGTAATAAGAGATAGACACTCCATCTCACTGCATTGAGGTGCTGGAAGAGCTTCATAAGAAAGGGATGGAAGAAAAACTTGAGGCTTAGGAGGCGTCTCAAAGGTATTGTGAAGAGATCGCTGAGGCTTGGGAGCTGAAAATTAAAATTGACGATCAATTAGCTTAAATCGATGTCCTTAAGGAAAAGGCAAGCGAAGCAAGCTGTAATAAAGTTAGAGGGCAAATTGAGACCCTGCTAGAGGACGCTAAATAAGCTGGCCGAAATGAGACTAAGGACGTGGTCGATCCTTTGATTATTGAATACAATTCTAAGGTCCTAATCCTTGGTGACTTGAGTTTTCTTGGAAAGGGCTACCTCAAATCGCTTTCCCAGGATTGGGAATATATTATTGAAATATGAAAAAAAGCCTTTAAGGAAGCTGATTTGGATGAGGAGAAACTAGTACGAGAGATCCTTCATGGGAATAAGCCTTTAGATCTTGCCGCTCCAAGGCTCCGATATTTTGATACTTTGGCGCCCTCTTGTAAAGGGAAAAATATTTGAAGCTTTGAAGTCTGATCCCAAAGGTTCCCCTTCACTTCAACTAGCCAAAGCATCAGTTTCACATGGCGTGAGTAAGATCCTAGCTATGAACCATATAGACCTGATTATAAATCAAAGTTGCTGACTCATATTGAGCAGTCTGATAACTACTGAAAGTCAACTGGATATAGGTATTTCGCTCTGCTCTCTATTATTCAAGAGGTTTCGTTCTTCAGGCCTAATAGTCACGGGCTCATTTTCTTGTTCCCATAAATCTGCAGGTCTTCCGACCCTAGTCAATTTACAGGAAGTGGTGCCGCTATGAAGCAACAACCAACACTTACTGAAATTCCAACGGCTACCGATATTCCACGACCCGATGCTCAAGTTATTTGAACTCTTGCTGACGAAAAGGCAGACGATCAGCCGTTGCCAGATGAATTTAATGATGTTATGATCACGAATGCCTCCATACACACTGATGAGCTCAGCTTGAAAGAGCATATTGAGAGAGAGGAGTTATTGAAGAAGAAAGCTAAAACTGAACCTGTTGATGCAGACGTCGACGATCCAAACCTTGTCCCTCTTTAAGTCATTTCTTCTGGCGCGTCAGTTATTGAAGGACACCCTCCAACATCTAAAAGCTCTCTTACCGAAGTTGGTAAGGGCAGTGTAAAGGATCAAAGAGAGGAACAGGCGGAAGCTCGGGTGGATCCAGTCCTTAGAAACTGAGAAGGGACACAAATCAAAACAAGTAGCCATGCTAGCTTAGTTTGTATATAACTTATATAGCTATTTTTCTTTTAATTGGCCGTGTATACGCAGGTACGACCCACACTTTTGGATAAACTTGTACGATGATTTCCAAGTTTAACATGTAAATAAAAGTTCTTTATTTTATGTTTAACTCTTATGTGAATTTTTTTTGACTAGTCGAGCTGTTACTTTTCCATTCAGTGTACTTGTAATTCGTTGCTCATCGATTTAGATAATTATCCGTTAATGTTTGACTCCAAGCCTCCGTGTGGTCGTGGCCTTATTTTTTACCAAACACTGGGCTCTAGCCCTAGTGCTACAATGTCAAATTCAGCAGCTGAAGTGATTATACTCCCTCCCCCGGAGTTGGGTTAGTGGAGTTGGATAGTGGACGGTCAAACTCCATCCTAGCGAATTTATACTCCTCCTGTTGGTTTCAGGTCAAAGTCTATGGAATAATGATTGGTCGAACCGCAATAATATATTTGTTTATACTCATATCTGCACTATAGGAATAAGATTTAGTTCGTAGGTGATCCAATCACACCTAATTTATGTTTACACTCCTGCCACACTCAGAGGATTTAGCGTTATTTCAAAAATCAGTAGGATTACTTTCCTTAATTGACTGATTTGCTCCCATGTCTGGAGTTTGACTTAGCTAACGTTGGTCGTGTCACAATTTCTTTTGATTCATGTCTGTTCATTGCTTGGTAGGATTAATTTGATTATCGAATGATTAAGTCAAATCCATTTATCATTATGTACTTCATTCATCTAATTGTGAGCGAGAATCGACAAATGAGTGGTCAGACCACATTTATTTTATTTAGTTCAATCGTGAACTTGTGTAATCGGTTGGCTCCAAACTTTGCGACCCTGCTCGGACATGTCAATATTAGTTAGTTAGGTATTGTAACTAATATGTAATACTATAGCGATCAAATATAAAGAATATTTCAAACTTTATTTGTCAAATGGAAAGAAATGACATAATTTATCTTATTACATATCTGGAAAATCAAATGCTAAAGAAAATTCGAAAATTGTATACAACTGAATAAAAATAATAAGTTAAGTGAAATAGCACCATAAATGCTAGCTATTCCCTGCCTTTAGGAGTATGATGCCATTAATAGTCGCTAGCTTGAAATTTCCTTCTCCAAGCCTCTGTTCTATTACGCAAGGTCCTTCCTAAGTAGGATTCATATGCGATGGGATAGGAAAAACCGATTTCAAGACAACATCGTTGATCTCAAAGGTTTTAGGTCAGACTTTAGTTTGTAGTATCGGGTGACTCGGTGTCAATGTGTAGCTGCCCACAAATTAGCTTCTTCACGCTTCTCATCTACAAAGCCTATATATTTTAAGAGGAGATCTCTATTCGTTCTGGGGTCGTAGTAAGTCACTCGATGAGAAGGGACTTCGAATTCAACAGAAATGACGGCTTTGGAGCCGTAAGCAAGTGCAAATGGAGTATGACTAGTCGTAGACTTGTGGGTGGTTTTGTAAGCCCATAATGCTGTTGGAAGTTCATCCACGCATTTTACTCTAGCCTTTTTCAAATGATTCTTTAGAATGGAATTTATGATTTTGTTTACAGCTTCAACTTGTCCATTTTCTTAAGAGTGAGCAACTGCCGCAAATCTCTTTTTAATATGATGCCGACGGCAGAAGTCTTTGATTTAGCGTTGTCAAATTAGGTTCCGTTGTTAGTTACAATGGTTCATCGAAGGACAAAATGATAGATGATTTTCTAGAAAATGAAGTTGATTACTTTCGTTGTTGTGATCATGGCTAAAGGTTCTGCTTGGTACATTTGGTGAAGTAATCAACTGCCATAATGGCGTATTTCACACCACTTTTTGAGATCGGTAAGGAACCGATAATATCTTTGCCCCACGTGGAAAACGGCGATGGTCCAACCATTTGTGTAATTTTCGTCGGTGGAGATCTCAGAACTTTACATACATCTGGTGCATCGCTTAGCATAATTAGCAGCATCTCGGTTTATAGTTGGCCAGTAATACCCATAATAGGTAGTTTGTTTGCTAGGGTCTTCGCCCCAGTGTGATCACCATGTCCCCTTCATAAACTTCCTTTAGGACTCGTTTTATTTTATCGTGAGCGATACACCAGAGCAAAGAATGGAAAATCCCTTTCTGTACATGACTCCTTCCTGAATGATTTATCGTGAAGCTTTGCGTAGGATTTGTCATCCTTCTTCCTCCGCTCGGGAAGGACCCCTTGTAGCAAATAATCTTTAATCGGAGACATCCACGACTCCTTCTCAGGCTCCGTCTCCCGTACCTAGTCTATTTCCACCTGGTTATGCTCGGAGCGTTTAGTACTTCGACTGGAACCAGGCCCATTTGTTGTGCATCCCGTTGCTAGCAAATTTTGCTAATGGTTCGACCTCTTTGTTTTGATCTTGAGGAATGTGCAAGATGTCATAATACTTAACGTCAGTTAATAGCACTTGCACTTGGATAAGGCATGGAGCGAGTTGTTGTCCTTTAGCCTGGTAATCTCCTCTGACTTAATATACCACCAACTAGGAAATTCAAAAGATTTCAAGAGATTTTATTCCCAGTTTTTTGGAAATTTTGATCCAGCAATAAGCGCTTTATACTCAACTTCGATGTTCGTTGCAGGGAAGTCGGGCTTCAAAGCGTAGCAAATTGATTGATCCTCTGGAGTTACTACCATGACTCCAGCTCTAGAACAACGATCATTGGATGCTCCATCGGTATACATTTTCCATCAAATGGCAAGGGCTCCACCACTCTTTAGGAGACCATCTTGTGTAGTGAATTCTGCTACAAAGTCTGCCAATGCCTGTCCTTGGATGGCTCTCCGAGGGAGATAAGTGATGTCAAATAGGCTCAGTTTGATGTTCCACTTGAGTAACCTCCCAGACAACTTAGGTCATTGTAGGACCTGCCATAACGGCTGATTGGTGTAAACGTTGATGGGATGAGCCTGAAAATAGGACCAGAGCTTTCATGAAGAAATCAACAAGCAGTACGCCAATTTCTCTATCTTTGGATAATTCTTTTCAGCCCCTATTAACTGCTTGCTAACAAAATAGACCGATCTCTGGTTTAATTCTCCTCGTGAAGTGGTGTGGCACTTATATCGTGTACAACACGGCTAAGTAGATATACAAGCCTTCGTGATCCACCGGCTTTGACAAGATGGAAGGCCTCTCTAATTGGTTCACCAAATCTTGGAATGCGTCTTCATAATCCTATGTCCATTCAAAGTTCCTTTTCCCTCTTCCAGCCAAGTCGAAGAAAGGAATGCATATACCAATGGCTTTGGAAATAAATCGATTTAGGGCGACAACCTTCCCATTTAGGCTCTATAATTGTTTGATGGTCTTTGGCTCTTGGATGTTGCAAGTTTCTCAAAAATTCTCAAGTTTAGCTTTGATTCACGAGCATTAATGATAAAACCCAAGAACTTTCCTAGTTCAATGCCAAAAGAACATTTCAAAGGATTGGTCTTCATTTTGTAATATCGGAGGATATCGAAGATTTTTGCTAATTCTCTAATGTGGTCGCTTGATCGTCGTGACTTCATGAGCATTTTAGCCATGTATACCTCCACCATCTTTCCAATATGACGTTTAAAAATTCGGTTGACCAGGCACTGTAAGTTGCTCCAGCATTTTTCAATCCTAATGACATTACCACATAAAATTACTATCCAACGTTGGTAATAAATTGGTGTTCTTCTAGACGGGAATATGCATCGGGATTTTATTATATCCAGATTATGCATCCATGAAAGATAGCAACTTGTTTCCTGTGGTTGAGTCTACCAATAGATCGATCCTCGAAAGGGGAAATTGTCTTTAAGACATGCCTTGTTTAAGTCTGAATAATCAACACATGTTTGCCACTTTCCATTCACCTTTCTCACAAGTATGTGATTGGATGATCATTTAGGGTAGAGGGTGTCATGAATAAACCCATTGCATTTTAGCCCATCCACCTCCTCTTTAAGAGTGGCAGATCTCTCTGGATCCATGCCACGCCTTTTTTGTTTCACCGGGACATGCCTTGGGTCGATATTTAATGCATGGCTTACAATGGCAGACTAGATCTCATATATATTAGAATGAGTCCAAGCGAACACATCAAGATTCACTTGGAGAAAACGGGCAAGTTCTATCATCGTCAAGGGGCTAAGTTATGACGCAATCTTTAAGACCCACAACGGGTCGTCTGGCTGACCGAAATGTCAATCTTCAGCTCAACTATTGCGGCCTTGGTTTCTTGGGCTCCTCATCATCATCCCTCGGATCTATGTCTTCATAGAACAGACTGTGGCACTTGAGCCAAGGCCCCAGCACCAGTTGTCAATCTTTGGTGGCTTAGATGCGGAGAGACTTGTCCATATCTTTACCTTTCTCCTTCCATTGAACATCCCTCAACCCAGCCACAGGCAAGCACGTCTGGTCATCTGATCACCATATACAACCCCAACACCGTTATCAGTTAGGAACTTCAAATCAAACACCATATTGCAAGGGCGGCACAAAATCCTACTAGGACCGGTCGGCCTAGAATAGCTTTGTATGGAGAGTCAACATCCAAGGCGACTAATGGCAACATCCATACTCTCCTATGGTCACCTTCTCCCAACTTCATGGGTAATTTGACTAACCAATAGCTTCGGTCGTAGCACCGTTAAAGCCAAGGATGCAGGCTTTAGATGATTTCAAGTCCTTGGCTTCCATCCTCATCTGATCGTAAGCCTTTTTGAAAATTATATTCATAGAACTACCACAGTCAACCAAGATCCTCCTCACTGAGGCAAGGCCGATCATGGCCAAATGGCCATTGGGTCAATCGTCAATGCCTCCACCTTATCTACATCTTTATTTTTGAATACAATATCGTCTACCATTGTACGCTGTTGTTTTGCCGGAGCCCCATCTTCTGTACTTAAACAATATCCAAAATTCATATGCTTGATGCACTAGTATAGCGCTCCATCTCATGCCAACTCTTATCAGCTTGGTGTGGCCCTCCAACTATTGTATTAATCACTAATCTTCCACCAGTCCATGCAGGAAACTCATTTCTATGCGACACTTGTCCTCAGTTGAGGTTGGATGTCCTCCGCCCACCATGCTGTGAGGCTTTAATAAACTGTTATAGTTTTCTTTCCTAAATCAATTTCTCAATAACATCCCAGTGATGCCAACATTCATTTGTGTTGTGACCATAGTATTCATGGTACTGGTAATATTTTCCAATCTGCTTCTACTTCTCTGTCGATTCTTTCGGAGCTGGCTTATTATACTACATGGTATTACATGTAGACAAGTAGATATTCTCTAGAGATGTATTCAATGGTGTGTAGTTGTCATACATTGGAATCCTATACTTTCCTCTTATAGGATTCCTCTTTCACTCATGGTTCCTATCACTGTCTTTCTTTTGTCGATTTGGTTTATTTTGGATATTTACTTGAGCTTTTCTTGAACACACCCCGGATTATTTCACTACAATGTTACTCTGCACTCCCTCTCTACTTAATCCCGTAACATTCTTCTTCCTAGAGCATCTAGCTTCCTCTTTCCTCAAGTACTGAGTTGCTTCTGCAAAGAAACGCGCCAACTCTTTTGGGTGGTTTCTAGCCAATCACCAAAGTCATATTCTAGGTCAGTCCCTCTTTTTGTTGCCATCAATATAGAATGGTTATTTGAATTATTAACTTCTATGATGGCTGTATGAAATCTCTCCAAATAGTCTTTCTGGATTCTCCCAGGGGCTGGATCACACTTCATAGGGACAATACATCTTTAGGGGAGTTGCATGCATATGGAACTGCTCCACAAATTTGTTTACCAAATCGACAATTCTAAATATTGATCATAGGGGTAATCTCATAAAACACATTGTTATTATGCTAGAGAGATTAATAGGAAAATATTTGCATTTTATGGCATCATCAGCTTATGTGGAACCCATCAGCCATTCATATTTATAATATACTGCCTAATATTGGTTTTTCCCTTATAGGCAGGCATTGAAGGCATGATGAAACTCCTTGGATACTCCATATGTAGGATATTGTCGGGGAACGGGGTAAGGCGTCTTGAGATCCCCCAACCAATAGTGTTCAAGCCTTTGCTCTCACTTACTTGCTGCTTCATCACAGCCATTAAGTCTGGCATTTGGATAGTTTGAGCTAAGCGATAGTCATGTTCCACCTCACGTGAATGGTCTAGTCGATCTCTATGGCCATTCCACGCCTTCTTGGCTCAACATCCTCTCGATACATATCACATGAATTCACTTCATCGTAATTTTGATAAGCTAGCTGGTCTACATCCATTAGAAATCTGCTTTCCAAATCAATCGCGGCGGCTCCAGCTTGTGTTCTTCCAGGAAGAGGCAAATTTCCTCCTATGGAGGAGGGACCGGCCATGATCCCTCTAGAGGATTTGGTCTGATCGGTCCTGGTAACCCAGGTAGGTTTATTTGTTGATATCCAGATACTTTTGTGTAATATCCATGTTACATCCCCTCTTTGTTACCCGCAGCTAAGAGCTAAAGATGTTGTATTCATCTACAGTATTAACTTCCTATGACAAAATAAGGTAATGTTAATGGTATCCATAATCAGAAGCACATGAATATGAAATAAGGTCAATACAGATTTCATAAACAGTTTTTCTATTTACATTTCAAATCAATATTTCATATTCAATTATGTAATCCCAAAACGATTCCTAGATTTTGATCAAATATAATAATTACAAAGTACACTAAGAGTAGCATATGAAGATGCCCTCTTGGATGATCAGAGTACTGGATAGATCGACATATCGGTCATAAATACAACACAGCGGAAACAATACTAAATACTCATACATAGCTAGCTTTGCCTCCTACACGTCTTCAGAAGCTTAATCGTCCAACCTACTAAACCTAAAAATTTCTTAACTCTCGGTCTACTCAAATTTAACTTTGAGCATCTGAGCGTATAAGGGGAAAACATAAAACTTCAAGTCAGACATAAAGCCTGGTGTGAATAATTCTATTACATCTCAATTTACTGATATTAATTAGACCACGTCGCATTGGAAAATGGATTTCCCCTTACTAATTTCCTTTTAAAATTATATCCTTTGCAAATCAAAATCCTGAAATCAAACTGTTTAAAACGACAATAGCAATAAAACATGCATAAAATCAAGTAATCAATGGACTATCTATCCGAACAATATTGTTTTATCAAGCAGACTGTTAACCACTGGTAGACTAGGGCCTACTAAACATAATAAATATTCTAACTTCTGTTAGATACTATACTAGACGGACTGTCCTTAACTTACTTCTCCAAGGGTCAGCTGATCCTAATAGTTTTACGGGCTCACAAATAACCTACTTCAATTTTGTGTATTCCTTTCTGTGAGTAATATCAGTTTAGTCTTACCTGTGACAAAGCCTTACACATTGGAGTTTTGGACTTGTATTAGCTAGGGGCTAATAGCTAACGTAACGGACGCGACCCTAAACCAGTCTCATCTTATCCTCTAATATCTGAGTCATACGCATAGGTTTAACTACCCTATTCAATTTTCATTGAAAACATTTCCTTCAAATTGGTCTAACCCTTTTAAATCATACTTAAACAAGGAAAAAATATTCTTTGAATTACTCAAAATACTTCTGCCATGATATATGCTTTACAAAAGATTGTAGATGAAGCTAAAATCAATAGGGTTCTCTATCCCTTTGAAATAAGTTAAATCCCTTTTTAAGTTAGAAAATTATTAGGCTATAAAGCCAAAACAATATCGTCGTAACCATTGTTTAAAACCTTAAACATTCCCTTTCGAAATCATAGAAAGCATCCCTTTCGAAATCATTGAAAGCGTCCCTTTCGAAACACTTAAAACATACCTTTCGAAATACTTAAAACATGCCTTTCGAAACGCTTAAAAATACCTTTTGAAACACTTAAAACATGCCTTTCGAAAACATTGGGTACAAGTAAGAATTTATGGAAACATAGTTTGGAAACCATTTAAAAGTATTTCTTTCAAAATTATTGGGTTCAACATTTGATATAACTATAGGGTCAAAGAGAAAAGAAGCGAAAGCATCACTTTTGAAATCATTAATCTCATGTAAAAGAATTAGGGAAGAGAGCAACTTCGGAACTACCCTTTCGGAACCATTACCTCTGAAAATATTAGCAAAAGCGGCTAAGGCACCACTTTCGAAAGCATTAGGAAAGCGGCTTCAATATTAAGAAGACGAAAGCCTTCCTTTCGAATACAGTGTTTTGGCGTTATAAAGAAAAGTGGCCTATAATTAACGCGAAAGTTATAAATGCGACAGCTAGGGTATTGATGGGGTTCAAAAGCAGCAACCCTTTCGAAAGTTTCTTTTTAAAACAAAGGCAAGTTAATGGATTCGTAAGCTTATAAAAGTGGCCTCAACCCTTTCGAAAGCATACTTTCTACATTGTCCTTTCCTTTTGTCTTTCTCCAATATACTACGTACTAATTGCTTGATACCATGTGCCTTGGTTTTCAATGGGTGCATAAGGTTTACTAGGAATGGTCACGGAAGCAAGCAATGGAAGTGGTAAGGTTGTAATTCGAAATAAAACTGATTTTATGCTTTTTAAAATAATTCCTTTTCACCTAACTTGCATAATTTACCAAAATATGATTGGTTTCCAATTCTTTAGCAAAATTATTTTCATAAAAGGCTACCGAATTCAACATTTAACAATTGAAACATTTTAAGCAAATAAGCCCTTCTCCTTAATAAAACATTTAAGTCTTCTATCTTAAATAATTTAATAACCATAGTAAAAAACTTAGGGAAGTTCACGAAAATCACAATAATTCGCTTTAATCATGTTTTCTAACATAAAAATTTTAGACCAAAAACATCATTTAATTATCTTAAATAATTTAAACCAAAAATTAACTATTTTCTCTCATAAAAATTCAAATTAACTCCACAATCACTTGGAAAATTATAAAACTTGAAAATCGCTTTTATAATAATGTTTTTTACCATATATAAAAAACACAGCTCATTTGGATGTCATTTGACAGGTTTTCTAACCCAAACATATCATAAAACCTATATTAAACCACATAAATCATCAACAAGTATATATATCCATTTAACATATCAAAACATGGCATGATACTTGTAAAAATATTTCGAAACTAACTTGAAACCGAAATCATTTTCAAAAGTGAGATGTAAACTAATTATTCACCTTGGCTTTGTGTTAAGAAGGTTGTGATTTTCCTTTAGGTTGATTTGTTTAAGCTTTCTACATGAATCCTAGTTTTCCTTCTCCATGAATCCCCTTAATGGTGGCCGGCCGAGTTCCTTTAAGATTTTGGTTTTGTCTGTGAAAGTTAAAATGAATGAGGAATGAAGAATAGAAGGGCTTAGGGTATTGGAATAAAAGCTATCCCCATTTTACCCTTACCATATTCCTCCTACTCACTTATTTTTAGTTCTTTTTTGCTAATACATTCATTAAGGCGCGACTACTTCTTAATTAATAAATCTCAATCTTAACTACTTGTATTATTTAATTTAATTTATCCAATTAAATATTCTAAAATAATGTCAGTCAAAATTAGGGTCATTACAAACTCCCCTCCTTAAAGGATTTCGTCCTTGAAATTACGATAAGGTACTCACAACAATCAAACATAAGGTAAAACATATTATTCTAATCCTACTCTCAGTTTCCCAAGAAAGTCTCTCTCGTCGTCACTGCACTGGACTTTGACTAATGTGCCTGTCTTGTTCCTTAGTTTCTTCTGATCTCTCACAGCTATATGAACTGGTTTTCTAACTATAGTCATATCTGCTTCCACTACTAGATCTTCAAACACAGTCGGTGTAATAGTAGTCTCAAGATTTAGAATACACTTCTTTAGATGAGAAATATGAAAAATATTATGGGCTCCTTCCAAACTATTTGATAAATCTACTCTATACACGAGTTTTTCGATCCTTTCTATAATAGGAAATGGTCCAACGAATCTTGGTGCCAATTTTCCTGATTTTCAAAATCCGATCACTCCTTTCATCGTTGATACTTTGACAAAAATGTGATCTCCTATTGAGAACTCTAAGTCTTTCCATCTCTTATAGCATAACTCTTTTTCCTAGACTGAGCTTCCTTTATTCTATCCCGAATTAACTCAATATTTTCTGCAGCTTCTTTAACCCAATCCGGACCAAGAATTAATCTATCCCAGGTCTCTAACCAACAAATGGGAGATTTTCTTGATCTTCCATACAAAGCTTCAAATGGTGCCATCCATATACTAGTCTAATAACTGTTGTTATATGAAAATTCGATTAAGTGTAGATAGTCTTCCCATGATCCTCCGAAATCTAGCATGCAAGCTCTTAACAAATCCTCTAAGACTTTATTAACTCTCTTCATTTTCCCATTTGTCTAGGGATGATAAGCGGTACTCATATTGAGCTTAGTACCTAAAGTCCCTTATAGACTCTTCCAGAACTCACTTATAAATAAGGAATCTTTGTCGCTTACTATAATACTAGGTATTTTACGCAATCTAACTATATTCTTTATGACTAACTTAGCTAAATCCGGTGTTGTCCTGGTCGACTTAACAGGTATAAAGTATGCACTCTTACTTAATCTATCTATTATAACCCAGATACTCTCATTTCCTCTATTCGACCTTGGCAACCTATCTGTGAAATCCATTGAGATAGAATCCCATTTCCAGACTCGGACATTTAAAGGCTAAAGTAATCCACTCGGTTTTTGATGTTTAACTTTTACCTATTAACAATTCAAACACTGCCTCACCTATAAGTCTACATCTCTCTTCAAACCTTCCCAGTAAAACTCATATTCATATCTTGATACATCTTGCTCCCTCTAGGATGAATCACAAAGTATGATCGATCATATTCTCAAAGGACCTCCTTCCTTAGGTTCTGTATATTCGAGACACATAATCATCCCTTCTTTCTCAACCACCCTCTCTGGTCAAGATTAAAATCCTTCTAATCTTCAATTTCGATTCGGGCCTTTAGCCTTCTAATCTTCTCAGCTAACACTGGGCCATCTCTCTGCTTAGATGTCATCCTTTCAATTATCATCGGTAGAACTTCTAAACATGATAACATGACATTTTCTCGACTAGAACTAGCCTCGGATCTTCATTGTACTCCGCATGTAGTCAATGCTTCTAAATATTTCCACTCAGTTGTCATACCAATACCGCATTTTGATGTTTTCTTCTAAATGCATCTGCAACCTTATTTCCTTTTCGTGGTGTGTACTCAATACCAAAATCGTATGCAGCTATAAACTCTAACCATCTCTGCTGTCTTATATTCAACTTCTTCTGAGAGAGTAAATATCTTAGTGACTTATGATCCGCAAACAACTTGAATCTTTCTCCCAAAAGGTAATGTCTCCACACCTTCAATGCAAAAATTACTGTAGCTAATTCCAAATTATGAGTTGGATATCCAACTTCATGCGGTTTGAGCCGACGAGAAGCATAGGCAATCAGTTTACCACTCTGGATTAACACAGCTCCTAATACTGTTACGCATGCATTCGCGTATACCAATAAGTCCTGATTCCCCTCTTGGACAACTAACACATGTGCATTAGTCAATAAAGTTTTAGTTTCTCGAATGACTCCTCACACTTATCAGTCCAAATAAACTTAACATCTTTCTGACTTAGCTTAATCATCGGTGCGGCTATCCATGAGAAATCCTTAATGAATTTCCGCAGTAGCTAGCTAACGCAAGAAAACTCTTTATCTCAGTCATTGTCTTGGGTCTTTTCCAATTATTAACTGACTCAATCTTAGCTATATCTACTGACAATCCTTTCTCTGAGACTACATGACCAATGAAATTCACTTCCTTCTTTCAAAAGTGACACTTCAAAAACTTTGGGTTCGACTGATGCTATCTCAGTGTCTCAAGCATATCCTAAGAAATTCATTATCTCTTTCGTTCTTCTAATATATCAATATGTCATCTATGAATAGTAATACAAATCTGTCCAATTGCTCTAGGAAAATTTTGTTCATCCAGTCCACGAAGAATGCTAGCACATTAGTTAGACCAAACGGCATCACTAACCATTTGTATGATCCATATTTGATCCAAACCATCGTTAAAGGAATACTATCTCTACTACTCTATGTTGATGGAACTCTATTGCCAAATCCAACTAAGAAAATACTTTGGCTCAACTCAACTTATCGAAGAAATCGTCAATCCTATATAACGAATATCGGTTCTTTATCGTCTACTCACTCAGCTTACGATAATCAATACACAACCTTAACAATCTGTCCGGTTTCTTAACAAATACTATGGTTGCTCCCCAAGGAGAACTATTTAGTCTAATAAAATTCTTACCTTCTAGATCCACAAACTATCCCTTTAGCTCCTTCACCTTGGTAGGTGTCATTCTACTTGGCAGTCTACTCATAGGTTCAACTCCTCGTACTAAATCTATCTAAAACTCAATTGCTCATTTCGGTGATAGTCCTATCATGGGCTCAAAGACATCTATGAATTATCTAACAATGAAAACTCGATTCAACTCTTCTTCTACCTCCATAACACCCAACGAAGCATTAATTTCAAAACTAGGGTTCTCTACGGAGTACATAACCTGATCACTATAACTAATGTGTCTAAGTGATATTTTACTATCATGGAAAATATCCTAGCATCGTACTTACATAACCAACCCTTACCTAAAATAATTCTGAACCCTACGAAATCAAATCCATGCAAAATGCAAGCAAATATACGACCTAACAATTCAAACTCTAACTAGTCACATCTCATGTGATAACCCGGATTTTTGAACATCTGATAATTGGATAATTAACTAGTTTTATTCAGTTGAACAGATAAAAATTCTGATAATAAAGATATCTGGATATATAAATGAATTTGAAAATATAATAAAAATTGGGTTATAAATATCTGGATAAATATTTGATAATCTCCTAATATAATTACTTAAAATTGGACAAATTATTCATTTAGAACAAATAATAAAAGTTTTAAAAATATACATATCTTTTGGAAATCAATAAGAAAACATATATGTGACGCCTCACCTCTATACCCACGCTAGACAAGAACACTACGGAGTAATGCTGTCGACTAGCACGGAGAAAAAGGCTGTTGAGGAGCGACCATCTGTATAATTGCTTTGTGCGAGTACCGATATGTCAGATAGTAATAATATAAATTTTCATCTCAAGAGGAAATCCGACATACAGATACAACTCAAAGCTATCACACAGTGGCTATATAAAATCTTCGGAAACAAATATAGAAATAAACATAACACAAATCAATCACAGACAATTCATATCACAAAGGCGGAAATAGATATGAATATTACACATGAAAGTGTACATCAGAGTAGTGGTCAAAAGGATCCACAATAATACAAAGGAATAGATACAAGCGCTAGACAAAAGAATAAATATACATCATAGAGTCTGTATCTCAAATGTATACAACAAAAACTACTAAACTAGAGTAGTTAGCCAAAAGTCAGAAGATGGTTCCAGGTAGGAAGCCATGAGTAAGCACCTGTAATATCTCAGTCTGACCCGAGTATTATTTAAGAAGAAAATAATAAACGGATCAGTCTAGCTATAAATATCAGACGAAGTGATATATAATAAGAGATATGACACAAACATATAATAATCACAATGCCAAGCCGTGATAAATAAGTAATTGAAAATCGACAAGAGATTAATCAATATCACAATAATCTACTCAAGATAAAAAGGAATGTCATACTCCTAATTTCATTCACCAAGCCACAATAAATGACATATATATCAATGCCCATCGTAAAAGTTGGTGAAACATAAATTCCAGAAATCAACACACGAAATCCTGAAATCACAAGAATAGGTGAAGGATAAAATTTCCAGAAATCAACACACGAAATCCAGAAATCACAAAAAGGTATGTGTGAGAGGAATCACACAAGTGGTGTCTAGGCTAACGGAAAAGGTATGTGTGAATGGAATCACACAAGTGGTGTCTAGCCTAACCAAAAAGCATAAAGGTATGTGTGAATGGAATCACACAAGTGGTGTCTAGGCTAACCGAAAAGGTATGTGTGAATGGAATCACACAAATGGTGTCTAGCCTAACCAAACAGCAAAAAGGTATGTGTGAATGGAATCACACAAGTGGTGTCTAGGCTAACCGAAAAGGTATGTGTGAATGGAATCACACAAATGGTGTCTAGCCTAACCAAACAGCAAAAAGGTATGTGTGAATGGAATCACACAAGTGGTGTCTAGGCTAACCGAAAAGGTATGTGTGAATGGAATCACACAAATGGTGTCTAGCCTAACCAAACAGCAAAAAGGTATATGTGAATGGAATCACACAAGTGGTGTCTAGGCTAATTGAAAAGGTATGGGTGAATGGAATCACACAAATGGCGTCTAGCCTAACCAAAAAGCATAAAGGTATGTGTGAATGGAATCACACAAGTGGTGTCTAGGCTAACCGAAAAGGTATGTGTGAATGGAATCACACAAATGGTGTCTAGCCTAACCAAACAGCAAAAAGGTATGTGTGAATGGAATCACACAAGTATTGTCTAGGCTAACCGAAAAGGTATGTGTGAATGGAATCGCACAAATGGTGTCTAGCCTAACCGAATCACAAACAAAGAGACATCGCACATTGTTAGTCTAAACCATAAAGATGATCGTCATGATCAACGAGAGATGTCAATTACAATAAGCTAGTAAATATATGAGCTTAGCTTCATGTCCCATAACCACTGGCTTAACTTAAATATTTACGAACAAATTGTAGATTTCCACTAGAAAATTGTCACAAGGGGTTCAATCGAACAAGTCCAAAAATTAACCAACGAAGTAAACGCAAGCGTTTCATACCACTTGTTTTACTAAGTCGTTTAATTAGATTTCTCATACGAGTGAGGTAAAGGTTTATATGTACTAATAGATTGGAAATCGGTTTAAGAAAACGAGCTTTGTAATAAAATAGTGTTGAAATCATTTGAAGAAAGAGTTTTGATATTTACTACTAGTATAGAAAACCTTTATATTTTTAAAGTGACAAAACACAAGGAAGATTGTAGGAACAATCGGGCATAAAAATTCACATTCGAAGACGTGAATAAAATCCAAAGAAATCGATATAAAATCCATCAAAGTGGATATATCTAAAATTCCCAAAGAAAAGGTCATCAAAGTCGATAATAAATGACAACAACAAAAGGGAGGCAACATGAATCGATTAAAGTTGGATATTCAAACGGATTAGTAAAATAGGCTAATCTAGCAAAAACCATCAGGTCGTTCGACCGGACCCCCTGAGTCGGTCGACCGAACCAAAGGCTGGAGACCTCTCGGGACAGCAGGTCGGTCGATTGGGCTCCATGAGTCGGTCGATCGAACCCTAAAACAGAAAGTGCTTATGCACTTGGAAGCAGGTCGGTCGACCGGACCAGAGGGGTCGGTTGGCCGAACCTGTTTCCAGCTTCATCCATGCCTATTACAAATGAGGTTCAATCTTGACCAAAATTGCATTCGCACGAGCAACGGCGCTAAGGGATTATGCCAATCGACTACCTGACCCTATAAGCTCTTCGATGCGTCACCCAAAACATGTTCAAACATCAAGGTTAGGATTTTTAACGAATTGAACTCAAAACACTAAAAATTGGAATATTCACAAAAGCAATCCAAATCAAACTCAAATGCACATAAATAAGTGTTAGGAATTCATACCTAACAATAGAAGAGAATTATAAGCATAGATGTGAGATTAAAAATCTCACCTTTGAACCCAAATGAATGAAGAAGATGCAATGAACCAATGGCAAGAACAAGCACTCTTCAATTCCAACTCAACAAGCTTGAATCTAAGCTTAAAAGAGAAACATTCCCTAAATTAGGTTTAGGAAATTTCTGAAATCAAAGAGAGAATGAGTTGGAGAAGATGAAGGAGATGCTTACCAATGGGTTCTCTTTGAATTTGGAGCAAGAACTTGAGCTAGGAGATGGATTTGCAAAGGAAGCTAGGGCTTGGAGTTTTAATTCTTTTTCTCTTCCACCATTGTTGAAAGCTTGAAGAGTTAGGAATTAGAAATGAAGTAATGAAGAGTTGGAGTGGGTTGGGACTGAGTTAGTAAGTGGGTTCAGCCCAAACCAAAGCCCAAAGCAAAAAGTAGCAAAATTCAACTTTCTCCAAACATATCGAAGCTTATATTCAAAAAGGTCGCAAACAGCATTTTGAACTCAATGAGGGTGGTCTCGAGTCCTAATTCGACCGTATGCAAAAAGTAGCTTTTTGGACTAAAATCCGACTAACGATAAAATATTTAAATAAAATATTTAAATATAAAATCGATAAATATGCGGGTTGTTACAGACTCCCCTCCTTAAAGAAATTGCGTCCTCGCAATACTTAAGAGGAAAATAAGAAGTAACAACTATGGAAGCATATCAACATAAAAGAAATTTTGAAATGGGAAGTTCACCATAAAGTGCACGAAAGAGTAAATCCGAAAGTTTTCGTTCGATGAATTCTCAAGATTTCACAAGAGCAATCCTAAGGATTTGAGAACCATTGAACTCTCACAAGAAGAACATCTTTATTCCGAAGGCGCTCAACCTCCGAAGCAATGATGCGAATGGAATGTTGCTCAAAAATCAAATCTGGTGAAACTTCAATTCCCACAATATCACCAGGCACAAGAATAAAAACCGGAATCCCTAAGGCATTCCCGTAGATAAAAGACGTGGGGAACGTCAAGAATAGCAGAAAATTGAGCCAGTGCAACGGCGTTGTACAGAAACGGTACGCCCAATGAACCGATAAACCAGAACAACGATGTAGTATAATGGTACATCCATTGATCCAGATAAGACGGAACACCGATGTAGTATAATAATAGTACATCCAATGAACCGAACACCATAAAAGAACACCGGACACTAGTCCATAAAAGGAATGAGATAAAACTCAATAAAACGAAGTGTACCAAAACGTCCGATGAACTTGATGAAAAGATAATTCCATTCAGACAACATCGAAGAATCAACCACTTGTTGCTTACGACAAAGCGCATTGGCAACACGATTTCCCTTACCGGGCGTATAAAGAATATCAAGATCATAAGGAGCAAGGAACTCGAGCCAACGTTGTTGACGCAAATTAAGTTCCTTTTGAGAAAATAATTATTCCAAAGATTTATGATCGGGGTAGAGAACAAATTTCTCGTCCAAATATGATGATGCCATAATCCAAAAGTAAAAACAATAGCCGAGAGAAACAGATCATGAGTGGCATATCTAGTCTCGATAAGCTATAATGATTTAGAAGCACAAGTGATAGCACGTTCTCTTTTGCAAGAGAATGACATCCAAACCAATACGACTAGTATCAGTACAAATAGCAAAGTCTTGGTTCCCCTTCAGGAATCACAAGAATAAGAGTATCGAAAAGAAAGAATTTCTTTTAAATAATCTTCTTTCCTGAAAAGTTAAAACTTTCAAAATCACGATTCTTTCAATCTAAAAATATTTCTAGAAAAATTTACAATTTACAAGTCAATATATCGTGTCTGATTGTCACATCAAAGCGTTTAGGAAATTCCTATCGATAATGTTGATCAAGCGCATCGACCAAAATTCTTAAAGCACTCAACGGGCAATACAATCACAAAATCATTTTTTATAGGATAAATAAATCTCTTAAAAAGTTTTAAGAATATTCTTTGTTTGTTTCAAGAACAAAATCCAGTTTTACTTATAAATAAATCTTATGAAAAAGATTTGCAAAATTTTAAATTACTATTTTCATCCAAAATCAGTAAATACAAGAATAGCCTCATCGAAATATTCATAGAATATTCGATTTATAAAATGGATGAAATAGGCTAGACAAATTGAATGACATAATAAGTCATTCATTAGAATCATTACGAGTGCGGAGTGCGTAAGTGGAATGCTAACTCACGCAACTCGTAGCCAAATGAAAATCGGTGACAAGGTCAAACTGAAAAGAACTTAGCACCACACCAAAGATTACTTAGGTGATAATCCTAAGACAAACTCAAAAATACCGGAAAATTTCTCTAACTACATAAATGAGAGAATAACACTTTCCTTATAAGTGGGCTTTAAGGAATAAAATGATGCCATCAAATTGGAATCAAAATCACAAAAGAAAAACAGAAATCTGCTTAACAGATAGAAAATGTCGAAGATGAATTGTCCACATAGAAAATAGGATATGGGCTTCACAATTAAGCCAATCCTTACAAAAATCAATTCCGAAGCTTAAGTAAAAATATTGGCTTGGAAAGAAAAGTCTTATAAAATAATTTCGACATCAATAAAAAGCAAATTGAGTGTTGCGGATCTACCATCCGGATTCAGAATCCTCAAAGAAGTCATCAAGCCCAAAATATTCAAAGAAAAAGAATCGACAAGTTCTTTTGATATAAAAATAATGAGATACAAATCAAGAAGGACTTGAAAAGAATATTCACGAGACAAACAAAATCAAGGATTGAATGAAAAATACCTTGGCCACGAGATGTGTTGCCAAGGGCTTGAGCCACATTCAACCTTCCCTCCCTCTTGCCTTCACGTTTGAGGCATTGATGAATGAAATGATCTGGGCTCTTACAATAGCGACACGATTTGGGCTTTGAGCACTTATTAGCAAAATCATCCCCAGATCCACAGTTGAAGCATCTCGCACTACTAGGAGAAGGAGCCTTTGCAGCAGGCGTTGCTTGCTTACCCTTTTTGTTGGGATAAGGGCCTTGGAATTCGTTGGGTCTCTTTTTGTTGTTGAAGTTGGGTTTGGCATGCACAACTTCATTATCGCTATTTCTATCGGCCTCTTCAAGATGAAGAGCGATATCAATAAGCTGATCAAATGAAACTTCAAGTTTCAGGAGTAGTGGCTTCTTAAGATTTTTATTTAAGCCATAGACGAATCTCTGATTTTTCTTCATTGGGGTGTTAATGTATTCAACCCCGTATTTGGAAAGAGATTCGAAAGATGCGACATAGTCTGTCACAGAAGATTCACCTTGAACAAGGTCAATAAAAAGCTGGGCCAAAGTTACTTTTTCGGCCTCCGGCACAAATTGCAATTCGAACCTTCCCCGGAATTACTCCCAAGTGAGATCCTCTTCAACGATTTCAGAAATTAAAAGCTCATACCAATCCAATGCTCTTTCTTGGAGCATGCTAGAAGCCACCTGGACTCGATGTAGATCAATAAGGTTCATGCAAGAAAAGATGCGATCGCATGATTTGAGCCAAGCTTGAATTTCAATAACACTCTCGGATCCCTTGAATGGCCTTCCACCCAAATCAGTGTAGTCTCTGCACAAGCGTGCAAAACCGGATCTAGGATGAGTAGGCTCTGTATTGGGTCCGGCAGCTTGAGCATTCTTCACGAGATCCAAAAGCTGCTGAGCAGACATGAATACTCCATCCTGAGGAGTAGCACTAGATTGACCGGTGCTGGGACGGCCAGGTCTAACCATTTCTCTTCTTTAAGAAAGAAAGAAAGAAGAGGAAAAAGGTTATTCACAAATGAATATCAAGCAATCTTGATAGATAAAACAAGGAATCATAAAGAAAATAGGATGAATCGGTATGAAGACTCGAATTAAATCCTAAAGCACGACTCCTAAGAAAGACTTAGGACATGATCCTTGCTAAATTATTCTATATTGTTCCGAAGTTTGGCTCTGATACCAAGCTGTGACGCCCCACCTCTATACCCACGCTAGACAAGAACACTACGGAGTAATGCTGTCGACTAGCACGGAGAATAAGGCTGTTGAGGAGCGACCATCTGTATAATTGCTTTGTGCGAGTACCGATATGTCAGATAGTAATAATATAAGTTTTCATCTCAAGAGGAAATCCGACATACACATACAAACTCAAAGCTATCACACAGTGGCTATATAAAATCTTCGGAAACAAATATAGAAATAAACATAACACAAATCAGTCACAGAAAATTCATATCACAAAGGCGGAAATAGATATGAATATTACACATGAAAGTGTACATCAGAGTAGTGGTCAAAAGGATCCACAATAATACAAAGGAATAGATACAAGCGCTAGACAAAAGAATAAGTATACATCATAGAGTCTGTATCTCAAATGTATACAACAAAAACTACTAAACTAGAGTAGTTAGCCAAAAGTCAGAAGATGGTTCCAGGTAGGAAGCCATGAGTAAGCACCTGTAATATCTCAGTCTGACCCGAGTATTATTTAAGAAGAAAATAATAAACGGATCAGTCTAGCTATAAATATCAGACGAAGTGATATATAATAAGAGATATGACACAAACATATAATAATCACAATGCCAAGCCGTGATAAATAAGTAATTGAAAATCGACAAGAGATTAATCAATATCACAATAATCTACTCAAGATAAAAAGGAATGTCATACTCCTAATTTCATTCACCAAGCCACAATAAATGACATATATATCAATGCCCATAGTAAAAGTTGGTGAAACATAAATTCCAGAAATCAACACATGAAATCCTGAAATCGCAAGAATAGGTGAAGGATAAAATTTCTAGAAATCAACACACGAAATCCAGAAATCACAAAAAGGTATGTGTGAGCGGAATCACACAAGTGGTGTCTAGGCTAACCGAAAAGGTATGTGTGAATGGAATCACACAAGTGGTGTCTAGCCTAACGAAAAAGCATAAAGGTATGTGTGAATGGAATCACACAAGTGGTGTCTAGGCTAACCGAAAAGGTATGTGTGAATGGAATCACACAAATGGTGTCTAGCCTAACCAAACAGCAAAAAGGTATGTGTGAATGGAATCACACAAGTGGTGTCTAGGCTAACCGAAAAGGTATGTGTGAATGGAATTACACAAATGGTGTCTAGCCTAACCAAACAGCAAAAAGGTATGTGTGAATGGAATCACACAAGTGGTGTCTAGGCTAACCGAAAAGGTATGTGCGAATGGAATCACACAAATGGTGTCTAGCCTAACCAAACAGCAAAAAGGTATGTGTGAATGGAATCACACAAGTGGTGTCTAGGCTAACCGAAAAGGTATGTGTGAATGGAATCACACAAATGGTGTCTAGCCTAACCAAAAAGCATAAAGGTATGTGTGAATGGAATCACACAAGTGGTGTCTAGGCTAACCGAAAAGGTATGTGTGAATGGAATCACACAAATGGTGTCTAGCCTAACCAAACAGCAAAAAGGTATGTGTGAATGGAATCACACAAGTGGTGTCTAGGCTAACCGAAAAGGTATGTGTGAATGGAATCACACAAATGGTGTCTAGCCTAACCGAATCACAAACAAAGAGACATCGCACATTGCTAGTCTAAACCATAAAGATGATCGTCATGATCAACGAGAAGTGTCAATTACAATAAGCTAGTAAATATATGAGCTTAGCTTCACGTCCCATAACCACTGGCTTAACTTAAATATTTACGAACAAATTGTAGATTTCCACTAGAAAATTGTCACAAGGGGTTCAATCAAACAAGTCCAAAAATTAACCAACGAAGTAAACGCAAGCGTTTCATTCCACTTGTTTTACTAAGTCGTTTAATTAGATTTCTCATACGAGTGAGGTAAAGGTTTATATATACTAATAGATTGCAAATCGGTTTAAGAAAACGAGCTTTGTAATAAAATAGTGTTGAAATCATTTGAAGAAAGAGTTTTGATATTTACTACTAGTATAGAAAACCTTTATAATTTTAAAGTGACAAAACACAAGGAAGATTGTAGGAACAATCGGGAATAAAAATTCACATTCGAAGACGTGAATACAATCCAAAGAAATCGATATAAAATCCATCAAAGTGGATATATCTAAAATTCCCAAAGAAAAGGTCATCAAAGTCGATAATAAATAACAACAACAAAAGCGAGGCAACACGAATCGATTAAAGTTGGATATTCAAACGGATTAGCAAAATTGGCTAATCTGGCAAAAACCATCAGGTCGGTCGACCAGACCCCCTGAGTCGGTCGACCGAACCAAAGAGTGGAGACCTCTCGGGACAGCAGGTCGGTCGACTGGGCTCCCTGAGTCGGTCGACCGAACCCTAAAACAGAAAGTGCTTATGCACTAGGAAGCAGGTCGGTCGACCGGACCAGGGGGGTCGGTCGGCCGAACCTGTTTCTAGCTTCATCCATGCCTATTACAAATGAGGTTCAATCTTGACCAAAATTGCATTCGCACGAGCAACGGCGCTAAGGGATTATGCCAATCAACTACCCGGCCCTATAAGCTCCTCGATGCGTCACCCAAAACATGTTCAAACATCAAAGTTAGGATTTTTAACGAATTGAACTCAAAACACTAAAAATTGGAATATTCACAAAAGCAATCCAAATCAAACTCAAATGCACATGAATAAGTGTTAGGAATTCATACCTAACAATAGAAGAGAATTATAAGCATAGATGTGAGATTAAAAATCTCACCTTTGAACCCAAACGAATGAAGAAGATGCAATGAAGCAATGGCAAGAACAAGCACTCTTCAATTCCAACTCAACAAGCTTGAATCTAATCTTAAAAGAGAAACATTCCCTAAATTCGGTTTAGGAAATTTCTGAAATCAAAGAGAGAATGAGTTGGAGAAGATGAAGGAGATGCTTACCAATAGGTTCTCTTTGAATTTGGAGCAAGAACTTGAGCTAGGAGATGGATTTGCAAAGGAAGCTAGGGCTTTGAGTTTTAATTCTTTTTCTCTTCCACCATTGTTGAAAGCTTGAAGAGGTAGGAATTAGAAATGAAGTAATGAAGAGTTGGAGTGGGTTGGGACTGAGTTAGTAAGTGGGTTCGGCCTAAACCAAAGCCCAAAGCAAAAAGTAGCAAAATTCAACTTTCTCCAAACATATCGAAGCTTATACTCAAAAAGGTAGCAAACGGCATTTTGAACTCAATGGGGGTGGTCTCGAGTCCTAATTCGACCGTATGCAAAAAGTAGCTTTTCGGACTAAAATCCGACTAACGATAAAATATTTAAATAAAATATTTAAATATAAAATCGATAAATATGCGGGTTGTTACAAATTGATTTGTAATTATATATGTGAGATTTAATAAAATATTTTTCTTTTAATACTTAGTGTAAAACATAGTTTTTATATATTTATATATGCACACACACACACACACACATTTGTAAACATAATACATAAATGAATAAAAACAAATGTAAGTTAAATACATATAATACATAAGTATATTAACATAAGAAAGTATATATAATTATTTATTTTTACATTTGTAAATATATAAAGCATGTAAAATACAAATTTGTGACAAATGTTTGACAAGTAAGACATAAATCAACAAGTGTTGGTTTGCATAGACAAGTGGCGTTGAATTTTTTTAATTAAAAAGTATATACATGATACTTAAGAAATAAATAAATAAGTTATACATATTTCCCAAACCTCCTCTCGTCTTCTTAAAAATCAAAACCTGTAAGTAGAGAAAAATGAAAACAATTTGAACAAGATCAAAACAAAATAAAAATCTAGAAATCAAAGAAGGAAAAAATCTGGAACCCAAATCAAAGCAGCTCAGGGAAAAAACATTTAACAATAACAAAACCTGAAGCAAATTCAAGTGCAAATCAAAGTTCAGTTTAATTCATTAAACAATCAAGTCCAGATAAAACATCAGCTTCAACATCTAACAAATCAGGCTTCAGATCATCATCAAAAGCTATTCTCTGTTTCTTTATAAACAGGTGAGTTACTCCTTAACTTGCTATATCTTATGTCAGCATGTGGTAAATATGTGAAGTATAATATGAAATATGCATGTATGATATAAATAAAATTAATATATATGTATGAAGTATTATGTCTGTGCATGTATGGATATCTCTCTGTTCTAGTTCCAGGTTTTAAAAACCTGTTTAAAAATCAAGTTCTTCTTCTTGAATACATGTTAGGCTTTAGGATTTAAACGAATTACGTTTGCATAATCATGTTCTAACTACTAAAAAAATATTTCAAGATAAAATGCAGGCAAGTGGGTCAGGAAAGAAGATATACTATAGCAATTCAAAACAATGTCTTAATTCAAGTTTCATAATCACTCGATTCACCTACATAATCGAGTACGACCTGGAAAATCATGATTTTTAAAACAAAATTCAAGATTTTTAAACATTTGGTTGTCGAGATATAGCGGGTTGACCAAAAATTGTCTTTTCGTCTAATTCAGGTGATTTGGAAGGTGATGATCATTGGGATCAAAGGAGCAGAAAGTTTGGAGGTCAGGGGTTTTTGGAAAAATGGTGATAGATTATATAGATCGTCGAAGGAGTCAATGGCGACGATTTAGGGCTTAAGACGATAGTTTTTTTAGAGTCGGAAATCATTTTACTGCAACGTCGACAATGGGTCGGAGGTTATCGCATCAATGGGAAATGACTCAGGGATGATCGGCGGTGTTCTGATCAGAATTTCGTAACCTCTGGTGACCGAAGGCGATAGAGCGAGGTGACTTTTGGTGATCATTGTTTGTTCCAGTTTGAGTCATGTTCCTCGTTTTCGATTTCGGCAGAGATCCATCGATCTCGATGATCTGGAGGTGTAGTCTGATGATCGATGACATGTCGAAGGCAGCAGGGTTGACTGGAGCCAGCGGAGCTCTGGTGCACATGCACGTATCCTAGATAAGTATCTATTTTGATAGGATGTTTGGAAGACAAGATTACCTCAGGAACGAACTCGAAGTAAGCAAGGGTTGGTCTCGAAGAAATAGGGTAGCGGGTTGCTCGTGTTTGAACGTGAGAAATGCATGGGGTTAGCTCAGGAGTTTTACTGGTTTAGCCCTGGTATTTGTGAGTTGTAGCGATCAAGTTTTTAAAGGTTTTCAAATTGAATAAGTTTCAAGGGAAACGTAACCCAAGTTCTAAAGCTGGTATTAGCAAGTTTTAACGAGTTTTCTAGGTTTAAAATCTTTTAAAATTATTGTTTTAAAAGCAATTATATAATATTTAAAAAGGTGATTTTAATGACTTGATGTAATAAAGGATTAATTTGTGTAATAAATTTGAAGAATTGATTTATCGATGTGATTTATTATTTAAGGTAATAAATTAAAAGATGATTAATTTATTAAAGATTAAATTACTTAATGTAATTAATTAATGATAATTACTAAATGAAAAGTTATTAAAGGATAATGGCTTAATGTCATTAATTAAGGAGGGTAATTAATGGGAAACTACTAGATGTGATTTATTTAACGATAAATACTTAATGAAAGTAATTAAGGATTAATTACTTAGTATAAGTAATTAAAGGATTGATTAATTAAGATAATTTAATAAAAGGTTGGTTAATAAATGAATGAGATTAATTAAAGGTTAATTAGTCAAAGGAAGTGATCATAGAATAATTAATTAATGTAATTAATTAAGGATTAAAGTAATTAATTATAGTTAATTAATTAAGAAGGTAATTAAAGGTAATTAGTGTGCTTGGTTTAAGGATAATTAATTGGGGTAATTAATTAAGGGCTAATTACTTAATGTAATTAAAGGTTAATTAATCAAGGATGATTAATTTAGATAGATGATTAAAGGATGATTAATTAATTTGGTTGTAATTAATTAATGTTAATTAAGCAGGATTATGATAATCTTAGCGAATAAGATTGGTGATTAAATTAATTGGAGATTAATTAAAGTAATTAGGTATCATATATCTAATAAATCTTGTGTATAATGGTTGAATGATTTTGGATGATTTGGATTGTTGTTGTCTCTGATGAGCGATTGAGATGTGCTGTGATTTGAATGGGTTGAACTGTGATAATATGGGTGTTCTATCTAAATTAAATTGTCATCTGGTATGGTATCCTGAATTGGAATAACATTGTTCTAAAACTTAACATTTTGGATTAGAAATGATATTGGACTCGAAGAGACTGGGGTCGGGTATCAGTAATACCAGAAACCACTTTGATTAGTAGACTAAATTCTTTATAAATTAGATATGTGAATTATACAGGCTGGAATGGAATGAATTGAGTAACATGGACATTTAACCTGAAAACTACTATGTGTGATAAATATTTGACAATAAGAACTCGTAAAGGATACGAGTTACCCTGATATTCACTTATGTTAGCTTGATATTTCAAATTATATGGGTTTACTCACGCTGGTTTCCAGCCTGACCTTGGTGTTACTTTGATGTAATGCTCGGGACAGACCGAGTATTACAGATTTTCAGGTAAGGACGTTCTAGAGCTCAGGAGGGGAGCTGGATGGCAGGAACGTATGGAGTGTATTCCGTTGTGATATATTGTAGTTATCTGGGATATGTTGATTTTAACTGTCAGTCACTGTGAAATGTTGTAACTCTGATGTATTAATGTAAATTAACTGATACAGTTTTTCCTTGTATAATTGTTATTTTATTTGATATTATATTTTGATCCGCTGCGAATGTGAGATTCTTTGTTTCATTTCTGTTTCTTCTTTTATCTCTTTTCTTCTTTTTCTAACTATCTGGAATTTTCGGGATCGAAAATTCTAGGTCGTTACATTTGGTATCAAAGCTGAAGGTCAAGCGAGAACCTTGGCTCTGGTGGGTTTACTCATTAAGGATAGGGTCAGTGGTACCCTAGAATGAGTTGAGTGTGTGTGTGAGAGAGAGAAAGCGTACCTATTATTTCTTATATAATGATTTTAAACTTGTTTTTAGAAAAATGATTTTATAAAAGCTTATATTTTGATATATAAAGCAAATAATTTCCCAATTATTATCTATTAAGAAAAATTGGTCGTTGGTTATTGAAATTGAATAAGAATTAAGTGATATATATATATATATATATATATATATATATCCAAACTGGAAGGATAATATGAACTATACAAATAAGATGAATTAGAATTGGTTTCAAGCCAGAATATGGAATGGTTATTGTGTTTAATAATGGGATGATTGTTTTCGAATAAACAATGAATTTTAAGGAAGTAACCATTAGATGAGAATAACTTGTAAATTAGAATGGATTTAAATTGTGAAGTTTTGAATTCTAAGTCTAACATTTGAAATTTGTTTTCAAAATGTTAAAAGAAATAATAAATAATATTATTCAGATTATTTTTGAATGTGGTCTTATTTTTGAATACGAAGTTGTATGAAAACTTTAAGGGAATTTGTTTTGAATTAAAACCAAAGGTAGTTTAAAACTTAAGCTATGACTTGGTGGGCTAAGGAATAAATATGTACATATGTATGTATATACATAATATCAAAAATGATTTGAAATAAACTCTAAAGTGTTGAGTTTTGGTTTTCCCTGAAGTGTGATGTAAAAATCCAAAGTGATATAAGTTTTGAACTTATTAAATGGGAAAGAATATTGATAAGGAGTTAAAAAAAATTTAAAACTTTAAGTGGGAATTCAATTGAGTAAGTTAATGGGATTAAATTGAATATAACTTAGAGGAAGTTAAATGGGTTGATATAGAAGGGAGTTCTACAAGATCTCAAACGGGTTTGAGTTGTGGGAATATGTGATGGATGCTACTGATGGATGTTTTATATAAATTGAATATTTATTTATTTTGTCACATCCTGCTATCATCGTGTTGTTATCTATGAAACTGTGAATTGGAATAGTTGAAATGAATTGAGAAATGGATTGAAATGATATACATCCATTGCATATATAATGGAAATGAATCTTTAATCTGCAATTATTTAAATAATTTTCATTTTAAGAAATTAAGATGAAAAATGAAATCACTTTGAACTTAAGATTTAAATGTTTAAAGGGTAACTTACAAATTTAAATTGTTAAGAATTATTTTCAAAGTTGAAATTGGGTAATAAATTGGATTTCAAAGATTAAATTGTTTAAAAGGGATTTGAACTATGATTTGAACCTAGAAATAAGTTTATGAAGAAGTAAAGGTAATTTAAAATGGAATTTTAAAATTTGAACTAAGAGTTATATTGTTTTAAGATTTAGGCTGTTAACTTAAAAAGTAAAGGTTAATTTGATTTAAAGGAATTAAATCAACAATTGAAAATTTAACTCGAAATTATATAATTCGAGATGGTTTAAAGTGAGACTGAATTTGAAATTTGTTAAAACTGAAATTTGATTTGAATAATTTGGAATTGTAATTAAAGTTCAATAGGTTTAAATTCAAATGGAATTTGATTTGAATTTGGAAAGAAATTGAGGTTAATTCAACTTGAATTGGGAAATGAAATTAATTTAATTTGAATATGAATTAAATTAATTGAAATGGAAGTGGAAATTTAAATGGAATTGATGGGAATAGAGATTGGGAAATTGAACAATTTGGCGCTGAACTATTTTCAAAATAAATTGTTTTAATGTAAACCTATTTTTCCAACCTATTTACTATATATAACCTTTCTTTTTAAACCCCAAACTATCTTATACTTATTTTATTACTACTTTTTGAACTATTTAACTATTTTGCAATTATCTAATTATTTTACAATTATGTAACTATTTTACAATTATGTTATAATTACTTAGCTATTTTACAGCTATTTTACAACCGATAATTATTTTTCAACTACTTATCTATTTTTAACACTTTCAAGCTATTTTCTAAATTCGAGTTGGTTAGAGTACAAATTGTTCATAATTGAAGTGATAACTCAATGGGAAATGGACGCAGTTGTGAATAAGTGGATAGAAATTAAAGTGAATGTGAATAGAAAAGGAGATTGATTTAGCTAATAATCAATAGGGATAAATACATAGGGTGACGTATATTATTCTATTCGCATAGTGATTTGATCCAGATTCGAGCACAGAATTTCGAGATAGTATATCGGTCCGAGTTGGGATTTTTCACTCGATTTTCGACGGCAAACCTGGATATGGATTTTTGATTGGTTCTAGGTATTCTCTATCATAATTACGGCTATGCAAGGAGAATGATGGTTTCTGATTAAGAAACCAGATTTGAGTCCGCACTAGGAAGTCGAGTGGACAATACTAGTTCGAAAGTGAAATTTTGTGATCGAGTGAGCGATCAGATTGATATTATGTACGGATGATATGTGTTCATCGTACAGGTTTGAATGCAATTGATATTGAAAATTAGTGGATAAAAACTGTAAAATGACTTTGAAATAGAAAGGTATATTTTGATAAGTAAATGATGAAATAAAGTGGAAATTGGATATTTCTATGATTAAAGGTTCACTTTATGAGGAAAGTAATATGGCTAATAACTTTATAAAAAAGAAATCAAATTTGAATATTTTATTTAGAGTAAACAAAGTTATATATCTTTGTTATATAAGATAAATCTCCCCTTGTTAAATCTATTGCCGGAAATAAAGGGTTTTTGAAAAGTATTTGAAGTATAAAAAGGGAATTTATACAACTATGAAGTGATCCAAAGATTTTTCAAGGTTATATATATATATATATATATATATATATATATATAAAGGATCTGATGAGAATGATTTTGGAAAAATGTTTTGAAACCTATGGATTTTGGAAAGGCTTTTGATTTTTGGGGAAAAATCAATTTTGGATATTTGGAAAGCCTAGTTGAGAATTATCGATTTTTGAATAATCGATTTTGAGAAAAGGAGATTTATATGGAATTCATACTAGGTGTATAATTTGGAAGATACTATATGTGTATAGTATAAAGTGTTTTGAAAATGGCTCTAAAGAAAAGGCGCTCCCTTGAAATGAACTTCTCAGGAGTACCATAGGTTGGTACTGTCTTGAGCCCCAAAGGGGAAGGCTCTAAAGTGGATCCTGTGAGGAAGTCCGGACAAACTCAAGTTCTTGAGGATTATTGGGTAGCGAAAGTCTAGGGCGCTGATGCCTACAGAGGCATTTGGGTTATGCTGTGATGACAGTGTAAATCGATGTCGCTGCGATCTACTGTGTACCATAGTGGAAATTGTATGGAGGTGAGTGTCAACGGGCTACGTTTGATTTCCCCGAAATGGCAATGTAACATAGGTAGACTGTGATCTATGGTCGAGTGGAGTGGAGAAGTTTCATTCTTCTGGCAGCGAAATTCAAGGGCGCTGATGCCTACTGTTATATGGGTTTTTGCTGTGATAGCAACATAACCCCAAATGTAGCTGCAACCTGTATCGGGTTCCATGGCGTAATCGAGGGGCATGGAGTGCCTATAGTTATCTATGGATTTTGCCAGGATGGCAACGTAATCATTGGGTTAACTGCGACCATGGATGTGGGTTATGATTTCCAGAGCATTCTCACTAAAGATGTTCCCTTTATTTTCAAAAATGTTTTCTTTATTTTCAGTAAAATTATTTTCCAAGTATTTTAACTGGGTGTTGAAAATGGGTCTGCTAAGTACTTATAGATTTTCAATCCAACGCCAGATCAACTTATGACCAAATTTATGTAAGAACAAGGATGGGCTAGTTGAGGCATCGAGTTATAAAAAAAGTATTTTTATAAAACTATTTTTGTAATAAGATTTTAAAAGTGTTTTAAAAAAATTCTTAATAAAAGAGTAGTTTTCCTCATAATAAGCATTTTAATAAATTATGGCTTCGTTCCTTTTCGGAGACGAAAATATTCTAAGGGGGAAGGAATGTGATAACCCGGATTTTTAAACATATGATAATTGGATAATTAACTAGTTTTATTCGGTCCAACGGATAAAAATTCTGATAATAAACATATCTAGATATGTAAATGAATTTGAAAATATAATAAAATTGGATTATAAATATCTGGATAAATATTTGATAATCTCCTAATATAATTACTGAAAATTAGACAAATTATTCGTTTAGAACAAATAATAATTTTTTTAAAAATATACATATCTTTTGGAAATTAATAAGAAAACACATATGCTTAAAATTGATTTGTTGTTATATATGTGAGATTTAATAAAAGATTTAAAATATTTTTCATTTAATACTTGGTATAAAACATAGTTTATACACACACACACACACACACACACACATTTGTAAACATAATATATAAATGAATAAAAAAAAATGTAAGTTAAATAAATGTAATACATAAGTATATTAACATCAGAAAGTATTTATAATTATTTCTTTTTACATTTGTAAATATATAAAGCATGTAAAATACAAATTTGTGACGAATGTTTAATAAGTAAAACATAAATCAACAAGTGTTGGTTTGTATAAACAAGTGGCATTGAATTTTTTTAATTAAAATGTATATTCATGATACATAAGAAAAAAAAATAGGCTGTACATATTTCTCAAACCTCCTCTCGTCTTCTTAAAAATCAAAACATGTAAATAGAGAAAAATGAAATCAATTTCAACAAGATCAAAACAAAATAAAAATCTGGAAATCAAAGAAGGAAAAAATCTAGAACCCAAATCAAAGCAGCTCAGGAAAAAAAATTTAACAACAACAAAACCTGAAGCAAATTCAAGTGTGAATCAAAGTTCGGTTCAATTCATTATAAAATCAAGTCCAGATCAAACATCGGCTTCAACATCTAACAAATCAGGCTTCAGATCATCATCAAAAGATGTTCTCTATTTCTTCATAAACAGGAGAGTAACTCCTTAACTTGTTATATCTTATGTTAGCATGTGGTAAATCTATGAAGTATAATATGAAATATGCCTGTATGATATAAATAAAATTAATATATATGTATGAAGTATTATATGTGTGCATGTCAGGATATCTCTCTGTTCTAGTTCCAGGTTTTAAAAACCAGTCTAAAAATCAAGTTCTTCTTCTTGAATCCATGTTAGGATTTAGGATCTAAATGGATTACATTTGTATAATCATGTTCTAACTATTAAAAACATATTTTAAGATAAAATGAAGACAAGTGGGTCAGGAAAGAAGATATACTATAGAAATTCAAAACAATGTCTTAATTCAAGTATCATAATCGCTCGATCCACCTACATAATCGAGTACGACCTAGAAAATCATGATTTTTAAAACAAAATTTAAGACTTTTAAACATGTGGTTGTCGAAATATAGCGGGTTGACCGAAAATCGTCTTTTCGTCTAATTCTGGCGATTAGGAAGGTGATGATCATTGGGATCAAGGGAGCAGAAAGTTTGGAGGTCAGGGAATATTGGAAAAATGGTGGTAGATTTTATAGATCATCGGAGGAGTCGAATGGCGATGATTTAAAGCTTAAGACGACAGTTTGCTCAGGGTCAGAAATCATTTTACCGCACCGTCGATAATGGATCGGAGGTTATCGTATCAATGGGAAATGACTCAGGGATGATCTGCGGTGTTCTGATCAGAATTTCATAACCTCTGGTGACAGGAGGCGATAAAGCGAGGTGACTTTTGGTGATCATTGTTTGTTCCAGTTTGAGTCATGTTCCTCATTTTCGATTTCGATAGAGATTCATCGATCTTGGTGATCTGGAGGTGTAGGCTGATGATCGACGACATGTCGAAGGCGGTAGGGTTGACTGGAGCCATCGGAGCTCGGGTGCATGTGCATGTATCCCAGATGGTATCTGTTTTGATAGGATGTTTGGAGGACGAGATTACCTCAGGAATGAACTCAAAGTAAGCAAGGGTTGGGCTCGAAGAAATAGGGTGTTTGCGCGAAAAATGGGCAAACACCTCAAAGTCGTATGATTCCGTTGATTGTAAGTTGTTTTTAGTGATTTGGGTGATTTATGCAAATATATGAAAAGCAGGGACTAAACTGTAAAAGACACATAGATTTATAGTGGTTCGGCCAGAACGTGCCTACATCCACTTTATATGTTATTCTCCTTTTTCTTTCAGATTACAAGTACAAAGCTTTGCATACAAGTAACTGAAAGTTGTTTGAAAGTTCCTTCCGTGCTTGAGCTCTCAAACTTCTCCCCCATTGTTGTACCCCTGCCCCTCTATTTATAAAGTGAGGCTGGGGGCAGGGGTCTTGGATGTATATAGCTGCTGGTGGGCCTGGGCTGATGCAATCTGGACTGGCAACTTTGGTTCGGCAAGGGCTTGGTTCGGTAGTTCATGGAAGTGGAGTTGGTTCGGTGGGACGTTGGTTCGGTAAAGGTGTATCCGGTGGTGAGTGGATGGAGCTTGGTTCGGCTATGCAGGGAGTGGTGTTGGACCGGTAGGGCTTTGGTCCGGTGGTAGGAGTATGGTGGTTCGGCAAGGGCTCGTGTACTTTAGTTCGGCAGTGGCTAAGGTCTGGTTCGGTGGAAGATGGAGAAGCTTTTGGACCGGTGGTGCCTTCCTCCTGGATCGGTGGTGTGTAGTAGGTGGAGTGCCGAATGAACTTCTATATTTGGGAGTGCCGAATG
Source organism: Allium cepa (assembly GCA_030765085.1). Classification (NCBI taxonomy): domain Eukaryota; kingdom Viridiplantae; phylum Streptophyta; class Magnoliopsida; order Asparagales; family Amaryllidaceae; genus Allium; species Allium cepa. Next base: position 289,317,234 of record CM060941.1, on the reverse strand, counting down.
AGCTCTTGTATTGGGAATGCCGGATGAACCAAGGCATCTTGAATGCCGAATGAGATTTCGCTCTACATTGCCGAATGAAACTTTAAACCTTTGATACCGAATGGACTTTTATACTTGAATCATGAGTGAAATCCCAGACTTATATACGCTTGCTGGCTGCTTCTTCTTGGTTCAGTCGTGGTGGAAATGCACACAACATTGATATTCCAGTTTTGACCAAAAATGGGATAACACTTTGCCCCCCAAAACATGCCTTGCGATAGGAAGGCGTGTTTTGTAATGCCATGAGCTGGATGTTCATATCCTGTTGACAACCTGTAAAGAGCTTGATATTTTATATGGCCCCAAATGACGACCGTTCGGGATCGAGCTATTTGGGATGAAGCGCGGTCGTTCATGGTCAAGCGCCTAACTTCAAATGACGACCGTTCGCGATCGAGTCATTTGAGGTGAAGTGCGACCGTTCGTGGTCAAGCGTCTAAATCCATGCGACGATCGTTCGAGATCGAGTCATTTGCGGTGGAATGTGATCGTTCACGGTCAAGCGCTTTACTTCAAATGACGACCGTTCGGGATCGAGCCATTCGAGGTAAAGTGCGACCGAGCCCGGTCAGAGGGCGGACCTCAAATGGCGACCGTTCGCGATCAAGCCACTTGGGGTGAAATGTGACCGTTCGCGGCAAAAGATGAAATGGGACCGTTCGCGGTCAAGCGCCTTACTTCAGATGACGATCGTTCGAGATCGAGCCATTCGTGGTAAGGTGCGACTGTTGGCGGTCAGGAGGTGGACCTCAAATGGCGACCTTTCGTGATCGAGCCATTTGTGGCAAGATGAGTTGTGCCGTTCGAGGCGAGTTTGTGACTGTTCGAAGTCAGGTGCCGTTCGAGGCGAATTGTGACCGTTCGAGGTCGGGTGCCGTTCGAGGCGAATTGTGACCGTTCGAGGTCGGGTGTCGTTCGAGGCGAATGAGTGTGCCCGGGGGGGACTTAATATTATCAGTGCCGGAGTTATTGTTTGGGGGAGTTTCCAAATCAAAGACTTCGGCAGTTCACTGCCATGCAAGAGGTGCTCGTGGACCGTTCGCGATCCACGGGCATATAAGTAATTTTTCCATTGAATTGTAAATGTTAAAGCAATAATCATATGAACCTTACAGCAGAAATGTCCAAACAGGAAGAATTTAAATGTTCAAATCAAAATCAAAGCAAAGAGCAGAATGAAGATGTCAAAGGGTAAACTCTTACTATAACGCGGCTGGTAGTCATTCAGAGCATGCCTATGGATCGTGCGCGATCGCTCACATGTGTAAATGATTTAACCGTGTTAGCAAGAGGTTTACAACTTGTCCATCGTTATTTTAATCAAGCAATCAATGGATAATCAAACGGTGCCCCGATCCTGGGTCACCTCTAGCCGATGTAGACGGTGGTCGCTCTGGCTCCCCAGCTGGAGTTCGCCTCCTCACATACTGAAGTAGCATACCGTTCCTGATATGCCCTTCGACCTCGTCCTTCAAATGCCTACAATCATTAGTGTTATGACCGTTTAATTCATGGAATACACAAAACTTATCTGATTTTCTTTCGTCAGAGGTTGGATCCCTTCGTATTGGTCTACTATACGGAACATGCTCCTTGGTATCCTGATAAATTCGTTCCAGATTCTCATTCGGCTCAGTGTGAGTGGTGAATCGCGGCTCCCTCCGTTGCCGCTTTGTCCTGTCATCATTATCCTCAGCCTTTCTCTTTCTTTTGCTAGTCTCCGCACCCTTTCCAGGTGGGTTTCCGCTCTTGATTGCGTAAACGTCATCTTCTTCCTCTCTTTCTGCACTAGCATCTTCCAAACGCAGAAACTTTTCAGCCTCATGATAGAACTCTCCCAGATTCATAGGCGGGTCCTTGGTTAATGAATTCTTGAACTCTGTACTATAAGCTATTCCAGATACAGCCGCCATCATGACCATAGATGGATCTGGTCGATCCACAGATGTTGTCGCCGCATTAAATCGCGTTAGAAAGCTCCTCAAAGTCTCTCCAGTTTTCTTCTTCAAGGTTGCCAAAGTCATCACATTCTTGGGTCTCGCAATATGAACCCTGAATTGCCTCATGAATCTCTCAGTTAAATCTGCCCACGTTCCTATGGAGTCGCTCTCCGGTTGCCTAAACCATAACGCTGCAATGTCCGTCAAATACAGTGGAAAGCACCTGGCCATGACCTCCTGTGATGCCCCCAGCACTTCCATGTGCCTCATATACTTAGTAAGATGGACCGCAGGGTCTGTCCTTCCATCGTACATCTCTACTGATGGTAGCTTGAATTCTGGTGGGTTTCTAGCCATCCTAATCGCAGATGAAAAAGGACTCATGTTTACATCTTCCAAGTCTCTATTTACTAAACCGCCTCTCATAGCTCTTCTAACCATCTCTGCTAATCTGTCATTGTCTCCAAGCTGTAGTCCTCGTTCACTGCCTTCGACCTGCCCCCCGAGTCCGTGGGAGTTTTCATGTGTATGCCTCCCCGGCTGAACGTTCATTCCTCTATTGCTACCAAGTGGCTCGGATGCCCCCATCTCTCTTCCCGGGGTCGGATCAACATGCTCTGCGTGAGTGCCCCCTACCTCTGGTGCTACGTCAGATGGTCCTGCTCCGTTCTGAACTCCAGTTGCTCCTTGGTTTTGTGCTCCAAGTTGCCCAATTTGCTGAAGCAAGTTCTGGATCATCTCTTCTTGTCTTCTCATCATAGCCTCCATCTCATCCCTGGTGATGAAGGCTGAAGCTTGGTTTGCTCCTGAGGAAGCCTCTTGACTCCCTTCCTGTTGACTTTGCTCTGGCCTTGGCCTTCTGCTTGACTGTCTCGCCATGGCTCTTCCAATCTGAATCTCTAAACTCTCATATTCAAATTCCAAGCGGTAGAATCCTTGAGTTCAATTCTCAGTGAAAGCACCAAAAATGTTTGCGCAAAAAATGGGCAAACACCTCAAAGTCATATGATTCCGTTGATTGTAAGTTGTTTTTAGTGATTTGGGTGATTTATGCAAATATATGAAAAGCAGGGACTAAGCTGTAAAAGACACACAGATTTATAGTGGTTCGGCCAGAACGTGCCTACATCAACTTATATGTTATTCTCCTTTTTCTTTCAGATTACAAGTACAAAGCTTTGCATACAAGTAACTGAAAGTTGTTTGAAAGTTCCTTCCGTGCTTGAGCTCTCAAACTTCTCCCCCATTGTTGTACCCCTGCCCCTCTATTTATAAAGTGAGGCAGGGGGCAGGGGTCTTGGATGTATATAGCTGCTGGTGGGCCTGAGCTGATGCAATCTGGACTGGCAACTTTGGTTCGGCAAAGGCTTGGTTCGGTAGTTCATGGAAGTGGAGTTGGTCCGGTGGGACGTTGGTTCGGTGAAGGTGTATCCGGTGGTGAGTGGATGGAGCTTGGTTCGGCTATGCAGGGAGTGGTGTTGGACCGGTAGGGCTTTGGTCCGGTGGTAGGAGTATGGTGGTTCGGCAAGGGCTCGTGTACTTTGGTTCGGCAGTGGCTAAGGTCTGGTTCGGTGGAAGATGGAGAAGCTTTTGGACCGGTGGTGCCTTCCTCCTGGATCGGTGGTGTGTAGTAGGTGGAGTGCCGAATGAACTTCTATATTTGGGAGTGCCGAATGAGCTCTTGTATTGGGAATGCCGGATGAACCAAGGCATCTTGAATGCCGAATGAGATTTCGCTCTACATTACCGAATGAAACTTTAAACCTTTGATACCGAATGGACTTTTATACTTGAATCATGAGTGAAATCCCAGACTTATATACGCTTGTTGGCTGCTTCTTCTTGGTTCGGTCGTGGTGGAAATGCACACAACGTTGATATTCCAGTTTTGACCAAAAATGGGATAACATAGGGTAGCGGGTTGCTCATGTTTGAACGTGAGAAATGTGTGGGGTTTGCTCGTTAGTTTTACTGGTTTAGCCCTGGTATTTGTGCATTGTAGCGATTGAGTATTTAAAGCTTTTCAAATTGAATAAGTTTCAAGGGAAACGTAACCCAAGTTCTAAAGCTATTATTGGAAAGTTTTAACGAGTTTTCTAGATTTTAAAGGTTTTAAAAGTGTTGTTTTAAAAGAAATTATATAATATTTAAAAAGGTGATTTTAATGACCTGATGTAATAAAGGATTAATTTGTGTAATAAATTTAAAGAATTGATTTTTAAATGTGCTTTATTAATTAAGGTAATAAATTAAAAGATGATTAATTCATTAAAGATTAAATTACTTAATGTAATTAATTAATGATAATTACTAAATGAAAAGCTATTAAAGGATAATGGCTTAATGTCGTTAATTAAGGAGGGTAATTATGGGAAATTACAAAACGTGATTTATTTAACGATAATTACTTAATGGAAATAGTTAAGGATTAATTACTTAGTATGCAACGATCCATAAATTTTTAATAATTAAAATTGTTACATTGATAAAATTTTGCTAATTTAATATGAAGAAAAATAAACTTTGTAATAAAATAAGGAAGGAACGTTAAAGTGGAAATGCATATTTTATTCATAAGGTAATATAAAAGAATGAAACTTATCTGAATCAATTTATTTGAGGATTCAATCATAATAAATGTACACATTTAACAAATTCAATATAATTAAGAACAACTATTAATACAAAGGAAAGAAATTAATTAAATCCATCGGGTCATTGCTCGATTTCTTGCCTTTTCCTACATGGCCTCTTTATTTCTTGCTTTATCCATACAAACTCTTTTCCTAGCCATGTATTTCTCATTTGCAAATCATGTACAAGAAGATTTATTTCTCATTTCAAAACTCCTCATTTTCATTTGCATTTGCATTTAAGAATAAAATATATATACGTTTCTTTCTCCTTAACTTATGCCTTTTCTGTTTCTTAGCATTTACTCTCACTTTGCTTGCCATCCAAACCATCTATGTATCAACCCAAAAATTTTAATAAATGTTTTATTTATTTTATTAGTTAGTTTTGTTATTTAAAATATAAATTTTGGTGTGGATTAGAATTCCACACATGAATTAATAGAATATTTTTCGAAAATGTGAATTTTGTCAATATGGTCAAACTTTGACTTTTAAATTTAAAAATTTAAAAGTTTGAAAATTTTAATTTTATCTTTTATGTTGAAAGAGGATAAAATTTTAAGAATACTGCGTTTCGTTTCGTTGAAATCTGATTTATAATGTGAAAGTTATGTCTTTTTAACTGTTGTGTGTAATTTGCTGTATTTAACAAAAATTGTTTACTATTATATAAATAATATTTTATTTGGTCATGTAATGTTCTAATTTATGTTTTCAGGGGTAAAATAACTTGTTTTGTATATATTTTGGTTTTAAAACATTTTTAAAAGTGTAGTTGACATCTTCCAGTGTCAGTTGTATTTTGTTTACAATTTCTAATTTCCAACTTCAATTAATTTAAGAAATTCTTTATTTATTTTTATATTTTTTTCTTAAGAACTTATTTTATTCTCATTCTCACTTTATTTTGTTTCTCAAAGATTTATTTTAAACCATTTTTAAGAAGAATTGTAATTTCCCAAAGTTAAGTGAATTGTGTTTGCAATTTTCTTAAGCTAGTTTCAATAAATTAAGCCATTTTCTTTATTTATCTTTCTATTTTCCTAAACTATAATTATATATTTTCTTTTTCACTTTATTTCAGTTTGTTTTATTTTATTCGCTGATTTTTATTTGTGTTAAGGTGTGGTATAAATTTTTCCAAGCTAGTGGTATTGTGTGTAAATTTTTAAGCCTTTTTTCAATTTAATAAACTATTTCTTTAATTCTTTTCCCTTTTTTTTTTGAAATCATTGCCCAAAATTTTAATAAATATAGATAATTTATGATTTTGGTTAAAGTTTAACATTAATTAGGATTTTAAATCTTTAAACTCTAATTTCCAGTTCTTTTAATTTAACTGAATATATTTGTAACAACATTCTATACTTTACTTTTGTCCTTTTAAAAATTGATTTTACACCTTTAATATAAGTAATTAATATTTATACACATTTGTTTCTTAGTTAAATAAATAATAAATAAAATTTAGATTGAATAATATAGATAGTGTATAAATAAGCTTTATAAAAGGCACGTTTTAATTTGTACGTTTATACCCGTTTCGATTAATTTAGTGGTATAAATAGTATGTATTTAATGAAATACTCTTTAAACGTATATTTTACTAATACAAGTAGCAAATAAATAGGAAAACGTATAAATTTAGAAATGTTATTTTCGTTATATTTTGCACGTATTTTTGATTTAAATTATCGCATCGGTTTTACGCATCTCTAAAATTCTTACCTTATCTTTGAATAAATAAATTAATCCGTAATCGTACATTTCTAAGTGGGAAAGAAATGATTTCCCTAGTCGTTCAATTTCTTTTAAATCTAGCTTTGATAAGTTACGTGTAAATTTCTACACTTCTCTTCTTCTTCATTTTTATAATAGAAATAAAATCTCCAAATTCACATAGCCGTTTCAAGCAAATTTATTCCTCTTTAGACGTTCAAAATCCTTTTCAAGATTGCTTGAAGTTCACGTGTAAACTTTTACACGTTCTTTTGCTTCAACGGTTTTAATTGGTATGAAATCATTTTATTTCCTTACCGTTCAAACATCATTATTTCGTGCGTTTTTTAATTTATTTATTAACGCAATTACCTCTTCATTAACTAAATCATCGCGCAACAAATTTGTCTATACTTCTTCTTGGCTTCCTATTTTATAATATGAATAATATCCCTTCAAATGTACAGATCCAAATCAATAAAAAGAAAAGGGAAAAAATTAAATACCTTACCAGTCCTTCCTCCTAAATCAACGCATACCTTCCAGTAAAATTCAAAACCTCACGTACATTTTTTTCCATAGCCGTTCCAATATCTTTATTTCTTGCCACTTTCTTCCCTTGATTTGTGCCACTCCCCTGATAAAACTTTATATAACCCACGCAATATTCATTTCTCATCAAATTATCTTCTACGTGTGGAAGCTTGCATCAGGTATGGCCGATCATTTTTTTTTTCTTCTTTCTTCTTTTTCTTTTTCTTCTTTTGTTTTTTCTTTTTTTTCGTTCGTTCCCTGTCTCCTCCTAACTAGTACTCGGCCCTTCTTTTAGCATGACTCCCCTACCTCTCCACTATCACAGCGGCAGCCACTACCACCATCATAGTGCACTGACGAGCATCTCTGATGCAGCTGAATTAAACACTTGAACCCATAAAATTTTTGTCGCCTGTGTTTAAAAAAAATGATGAGAGGATATGATTGCATCACCATGTATTTTTCACTGCATATATGCCTTGCGTGCATGTCAGGCCATGCGTGTAACAACCCGCATATTATACGATTGAATATTTAAATATTTTATCGTTAGTCGGATTTTAGTCCAAAAAGATACTTTTTGCATACGGTCGAATTAGGAATCGGGACCACTTCCACTGAGTTCAAAACACCGTTTGCGATCTTTTTGAATATGAACTTTGATATGTTTGGAGTTAGTGGAATTTTTCCACTTTTTCACTTTGGGCTTTGGGTTTGGTTTAGCCTATTAGCCTAAACTATTAATTCAAACTCAACCCCCTTCCCTTCATAACTTCACTTTTTTTCCTAACACTCAAGCTTCATCAAAAATGGAGAAAGGAATGGGAAATTAAAACTCCAAGCTCAAGTTCATTTGCAAATCCAACATCTAACTCCAAATTCAAAGAGAAGCCATTGATTCTTCCTTGCTTTCAAGCTTCTTCTTCACTAATTTTGTGTAAAGGTTAGATTTTTATCTCACGTCTTTGTCTATAACTATCTTTGATTGATGGGTATGAATTCCTAACATCTTTTCATATGCATTTGCTCTTGGATTGGATTAAATTGGTGAAAATCACAATTTTTAGTGTTTTGGGTTCAAATCTTTAAAAATCCAATCTTTGATGTTTGAACACGTTTTTGGAGATGAATCGAGGAGCCAATAGGACCGGGAAGCCTATGGGCATAATCCACTAACGTCCGTGCTTGATCGGTTGCAAATTGGGAGAGTTTTGCACTTCAAACTCCTAGGTCGCTCGGCCTACACAATAGTGATTCTCGGGCTGTAGTTAGGTCGGCATGCCATAGGTCGCAACCCATAGGTCGTTACTCGGGTTATATCATGCAACTCCTTAGGTCACGCCATGCTAGGTCGTCCCCTCTTAGGTCGCTCAGGCCTTCTCACACCCCTTAGGCCGTTAGGTCGCTCCGGTCTTCTCACACGCTTTAGGTCGTTAGGTCGCTCGGACAGTAGGTTGCTCGGCCTACTTCACCCCTTAGGTCGCACCATCCTTTGGTCGCTCACCTCCGTAAGCCCGAGTTCCTTAAGTCACTCGGCATTTTTGGTCGCGTCATGCTTGGCCGCGCCATGTTAGGTCGCTCGTGTTAGGTCGCTCGACCCATTAAGTCGTGTGTGCGCATAGGTCGCAACCTCTTAGGTCTTCCTGCTCTTCACTTAGGTCATTGCATCACTTAGGTCGCTCGCCCTGCTCTTAAGCCGCTACCACTTAGGTCGTTTGCACTGTTGAGTCGCACCATTCCTTAGGTCGCTCGCCCCTGCACTTATGCCGCTACCTCTTAGGTCGCTCATCTGCTAAGTCGCTTGGCCTGTTAGGTCATTCCAACCCTTAAGTCGCTGATCTCTTAGGTCGTATGCCGTGTAGTCGCATGCGTTGAGCCACCGATTTCTTGTTTTGACTTATGTTAAGTCGTAAGTCGTGGTTGTTAAGTTGCAAGGGTATTTCCACTTTGATGGATTTGGAATCGAATTCTTTGGATTTTATTCACGTCTTCGAATGTGAATTTTTGTGATTTATTATTTCTACAATCATTTTGTGATTCGTCACTTTATCTCACTCGTACGAGAAATCTAATTAAACGGCTTAGTAAATCAAATGGTATGAAATGCTTGCATTTACTTCACCGGTTAATTCTTGGACTTGTTCGATTGAATTCTTTGTGACAATTTTCTAGTGGAAACTTACAATTTGTTCGTAAATATTTAAGTTAAGCCAGTGGTTATGGGACATGAAGCTAAGCTTATATATTTACTAGCTTACTGTAATTGACACTTCTTGATGATCGTTGATGATCATTTTTGTGATTTAGACTAGCAAATTTGCGGTGTCTCTTTGTCTACGAGGGAGACTAAACCCCGTTTCTGTGGAGCTTCTGCTCAATTTGGTGGGTTAGCGACCCATGGTCTTCGGGCCATTTTGTGGAGCTTCGGCTCAAAAGTAATGGTTAGCAACCATGAAATAGCGTTCCATTTTGTGATACACGTGTTGGTGAGTTTTCATGCTCCGGTTTTGTGATAGGCCTCTCCCGTTTTTGTGATTTCTGGATTTCCATTGATGATTTCTAGAATTTTGTGTTTCACCAATTTTCGTGATTTACATTGATATGTTTTATCAATATTTGTGCATTGGTGAATTTGTGTGTTATTAACTTTTTGTGAATAAAAATATAGAGTATGACATTCCTTTTTATCTTTGAGAAGATTCTTGTGATATTGATTAATCTCTTGTTGATTTTCAATTGCATACTTGTCACAGTATGGCTTTATGGTTATCATATGTTTATGTCATATCCCTTACTTTATATCATTTTATCTGATATTTATAGCTAGACTGATCCGTTTATTATTTTCTTATTAAATAATACTCGGGTCAGACCGAGATGTTACAGATGCTTCTGCTTGACTTCACGTCTGGGATTATCACCCTGACTTTTGGCTAACTACTTAAATTTGTAGTTTTTGTTTTATACATTTGAGATATAGACTCATTGATGTATCCATATTCTTTTATCTAGCACTTGTAGCTATTCTTATGTGACATTGTGGATCTTGTTTGACCACTACTCTGATGTACACTTTCATGTGTTATATATTCATATCTATTTCCGCCTTTGTGATATGGATGTCTGTGACTGATTTGTGTTATGTTTATTTCTATATTTGTTTCCGAAGAATATATATAGCCACTGTGTAGTAGCTTTGAGTTTGTATCAGTATGTCAGATTTCCTTTGTACTATCTGACATATTGGTGCTCGCACAAAGTAATTACATGGATGGTCGCTCCTCAACAGCCTTATTCTCCACGCTAGTTGACGACATTACACCGTAGTGTCCTTGGCTAGAGTGGGTATAGAGGTGGGGCGTTACAATACGTTTGTGCAGCCCAAGCATCTTTGATGCATTTGACCAAAAATCTTGAATTAACGTTAGAAGAAAAAAATTTATAATAAAAATGAAAATATGAACATGTGCCACCTGTACAGAATATCGCCGCCTATATATCCCTCTAAGTGCATGTTTTAGATCTTGAAATGGCAGAGCCGAGCATGGAAGAGTGGGTTGAGTCGTGTAGGGGAATGGGCGAGCCACTATGGTTCGAACTGATTCCATTCCTTCCAGTTGTTTTGATAATTTCTTATTAGAATTTTTACTTAGATTTGATTCATAATTCTTTCATTTCCTTTTCAAGAATTAAATTTGGTTGTCGCCTCCGCAACAATTTGATCGTGTCTTCTGTATGTTTCTTTTTTCAAGTGATTCCATCGCTTTTAAATCTAATCTTCTACGGCATTAAGGTGAGTATTCTCACCTGACAAACATACTTATAGATCTGTAAATTAATAACAAGTGTAATTGTAGAATGATTTTAGTTTATATTTTTCTTGCCTATGATATAAAATTTATGATGTTAAAAAAAACCTTGTTATCAAATTGACACATCATCGGTTATATTATCTACTGTTATATTTATACTATTACTGTTTATTTATTTACTATTATCACACCGCAAGTTCCCTATAGAATAAAATTGTGCGGGCTGAAATGATAGGCCTGAACGATATTAATTATTTATTTAGTTATTTATTTAGTTATTTATATAACTTGGGATTGTGGGTTTGAAATGATAGAACCCGGATTTTTCTTTGTAAATTATGGATTGAAATGATATATTATCCGTACCACTTGACCTAGGGTAGAAAATATTATACAAACCCGTGGTTATATATATATATATATATATATATATTTCTGGAAAAATTTAAGTATTTTTAGATGGGTATATTATATTATTTTGATTTGAATTAAATGATTTTTATTGATTTTATACAAGTTAAATATATAAATAAATAAACGGTTAAGTTGGAATTTGAAATATAAATTTATTTTGAAATTTGATTTTTGTAAAGGAATGAAATTCAAGTTAAGTAAATAAAATATAATAAATTTGATATAAATTGAATTTAAATGGAAAGAAGGTGTTATTAAGTTTCTATGAATTAAATGGTGAAAGAAATAAATACTGAAAATGAAATTGAATTATATCTAAATTTAGAAATGGAAATTTGGGTTATGAATAAAAAGGTAAGTTAAGAAATAAATTTAAAATTTAACTATATTTTAAAGTAATTAAACTTGATGGTTAAGTTAATTTTGAATACAAAGAATAAACTTGTGTATTTGACTTTAATAAGTAAAACCTTAAGAAGTTGATATTTATTTGTGAAATTTAACTTATATAAATCATAAATTTTGAGTAATTTAAATAACTATTTTAAAAGTGGAAATATGATTTTATAAGTTAAATTGGTTTAATTAAAGTTTAATTATTTATAATTTATATTAAAGTCTGGAATTTAATTTACTTAAAATCTGTTGTATGGGATATTACTGCACTTTGTAAGTGCCGTAGTTGATACAAATAAAACTAAAGGCTAAAATTTATTTAAAGGTTATTGCAGTACTTGGTAAGTGTTATGGTTGCAAAATTTAAAGCTAAACCTGAATAAAATAAAGGGCTACAGTAGCACTTGTTAAGTGTTTCCGTGGGCTGGAATGAGATTTTCGAATATTTGATTGGTAAATATAATAGCTTCACTTTTGAAAGTTAAAATGAAGTATTTTGATCTAAATATAAACTATTTTTGAACTTTATAGCCACGGGTAATAATAATAACGATTGGTTGGCAAAGAGACCGAGATCGAATATGGGCATACTCTCTGTCGATACCGAAATCCACTTTGACAACCGTGCACGCGGTGGAGATTCCAGAATGAAGTAGGTAGGTGGTGACGTTCTATTGAGGTATGTACGCGGACCCAACTCCCGTGAGTTGGCATAAGGTGGCTAAAACAGGAGCGATTCTCGGGCCAAGGAGGTAGCCCCTCTTATCGGAGACATCACTTCGATATTATACTGTCTTTTGGATTTATTCGGTGGCCACTTGTGATTTTTGATTTTGGGGGTGTGGCTCGAGGTGGGCAAAAGATGCAGCTGTGCATTACCACCAGCCTGGATGCGTAATTGGTATATCTACCCTGGCATCGCCTAGTTGTGACGTGTCACCTACCCTAGCGAGCCTTATACGATTTTGGTTTTGTACCATACCTATGGAGTGCCCTCTGACGACGCCCAGTACGGGGGAGATTACGGTACTGTATAGACTATGGGAATATATTATGTGTTAAAGGCTATATGGATAACCCATTAACGCTATTTAAAAGTAAGTTTATTTTACTAATAGACACTCTTATAATAGCGAAATATTACTATATAGTAAATAGTTTAACGGATCCTTAGAGGATGGGTGGTCCCAAGCATCCTTTAAGTTACGTGCACTTTATATTACAGTTCACTTGAATTAGCTTACACCGTATAAGTATGTATGTCCTGACTCGACTGTTTATGTTTTATTTCACACTCGGGTCAGCCTGAGTTTCAGTTCGGACTTCATCCCCGGAGCTAGGACTTCTGCAAATCCTCTTTTCAAGCTTCCATCTATTTCCTGGTCAGTCCTTATTTTAGCTATTGTAATTGAGACAATTGAATATTGAGGTTTCCTATGTTTGTTCCAAACTGTATTGGTTTTAAGACTATGTAATTCGTACTTATTTTGAGACTATTGATAGTGGCTTCATGAACCACTAAGTTATTTTTAAATTTCGCTGCGAGTATTCTGATTCTGTGTCTGTGATTCTGTGATTATCTATTTACTGTATATTCTGAGATTTGCCAAATTTTATTTACAACACGGTATTTTGAACAATTCAAGTCCGACATGTGCGGATGCGAATGTTTGAAAATACCGGGTTGTTACATAGTATAAGTAATTAAAGGATTGATTAATCAAGATAATTTAATAAAAGGTTAGTTAATTAATGAATAAGATTAATTAAAGGTTAATTAATCAAAGGAAGTGATCATAGAATAATTAATTAATGTAACTAATTGAGGGTTAAAGTTATTAATTATAGTTAGTTAATTAAGAAGGTAATTAAAGGTAATTAGTGTGACTGGTTTAAGGATAATTAATTAGGGTAATTAATTAAAGGCTAATTATTTAATGTAATTAAAGGTTAATTAATCAAGGATGATTAATTTAGATAGATAATTAAAGGATGAGTAATTAATTTGGTTGTAATTAATTAATGTTAAGTAAGCAGATTACGATAATCTTAGTGAATAAGGTTGGTGATTAAATTAATTGGAGATTAATTAAAGTAATTAGGTATTATATATCTAATAAATCATCTGTATGATGGTTGAATGATTTTGGATGATTTGGATTGTTGTTATCTCTGATGAGCGATTGAGATGTGCTGTGATTTGAATGGGTTGAACAGTGATAATACAGGTTTTCTATCTAAATTAAATTGTTGTTTGGTATGATATCCTGAATAGGAATTATATTGTTCTAAAACTTAACATTGTGGATTAGAAATGATATTGGACTCGAAGATACTGGGGTCGGGTATCAGTAATACCTGAAACCACTTCGATTAGTAGACTAAATTCTTTATAAATTGGATATGTGAATTATATAGGCTGGAATGGAATGAATTGAGTAACATGGACACTTAACCTGAAAACTGTTGTGTGTGATAAATGTTTGACTATAAGAACTCGTAAAGGGTACGAGTTACCTTGATATTCACTTATGTTGGCTTGATATTTCAAATTATATGGGCTTACTCATGCTGGTTTCCAGCCTGACCTGGGTGTTACTTTGATGTAATGCTCGAGTCAGACCGAGTATTACGGATTTTCAGATAAGGACGTTCTGAAGCTCAGGAGGCAAGTTGGATGGCAGGAACATATGGAGTGTATTCCGCTGTGATATATTGTACTTATCTGGGACATGTTGATTTTAACTGTCCAGTGATTGTGAAATGTTGTAACTCTGATGTATTAGTGTAAATTAACTGATACAGTTTTTCCTTGTATAATTGTTATTTTATTTGATACTATATTTTGATCCACTGTGAATGTGTGATTCTGTGTTTCATTTTTTTTTCTTCTTCTATCTCTTTTCTTCTTTTCCTAACTATCTGGAATTTTTAGGATCGAAAATTCCGGGTCGTTACATCTCATCTTAAGCGTTATGCACCCTCCTATTGGATTTGCAACCCTTAAGGATTTAATTAGGTATAAATTTTCTAGGTTAAGCTATCTACCAAATAATGAGATATAAAAGAATGCGATGCACCAGTATCAAATAAAAATTTAATTGACACATCGTGAATTAAAAGCGTACCTTACAACATAGTTTTTCCTTTCTTCTCTATTGTTGAGCTTGAGGTAGTTGGTTCCAATGAAAACACTTTGCCCTTTCCACTCTAGCTGGTTGTTTGCACTAGTTCTTATAATGTCCAATCCGATCATAATTGAAACATTTCACTCCTTTCTTGTTAGCAATCTTCTTCTTTGCCTGTCTGTCACTCATGAGCAAAATGTCCCTTTTTCGTACTTGTAGCAAACTACATTGGCCCTTGCTCCTCCTTTCTAAACTCCTTTCTTATGGTAAAACTTTCTCTTCTGGTTCTGCGTACCTTGAGATTCCACTACTTTGTTACCATTAAAGAAAGCAAGCATATCCTCATTCCTTAAAGCCATATCAACGATTACATCACATGGATCCCTAATATGTGGTAAGTTGCATTAGCAGGCTCGGGTCTTAAACCATGGATGAACTTTCATTTCTTTTAATAACCGTGTCAACCATAGCATATCCACCTCTCGATAATTCCTCAAATCCAGTAGCATACTGAAGCACTATCATGTCTCTCTGCACTAACTCAGCAAACTTCCTTAGCATGGTTGACTTGGCAATCTCTTACATGAATCTTTCGTTAAATTTCCTTTTGAATTCCCCTTAAGTCATGGTCTCTTCATATTCCCCCACAGTAACACTGTTCCACCAGAACAATGTTGCTCCTTGTAACTTTCTAGAGGCCAGTCCCCTTTTCTGCTTATCATTAATTCGTAAATCAGCAAAGATCCTTTCGCAATAAAGCAACCAATTCTCAACTTCAATTGCGTCCTCAGTGCCGAGAAACGGCTTCCCTCTAAGCCTAGCATAGTCTTTGCTTAGTACTACATAGATATTGACCACCGGAGCATCCTGATTTCCTTCTCTTTCATTTCCTCTGCCTAATCCCGCTGCATCTCCGGCATGCATCATGTTGACAAAGATCTAATACATAGCTCCCACATCAACTTGCGGTGCTCCAGCACCCATATTAATAGCTGGTTTCCGACTGGGATTCTTTTTAGTGTTTGGTCTGTAATTTCTATTAGTTGTGATGCTTACTCCACCAAGGTTAACTCTTCTATTCCTAGCGTCCATATCTTACTTCCTTAAAATATACATTCGAGTCTTTGTAAGATACAGAAGAATAACCTAAGAAAGATGGGAGAATAGAGATAATACGTATACTTATATATAGAAAATATAAGTACGTTACTATAGCGTTATCCCGGAACCCAATCTTTTCTCTAATTCTTTAGGATTATGTTTTCAAAAATCATTTTAAGTTTTAAATTTCATTTAAGTTTCCAAAAACCTATGCTCTAATACCAAGTGGTAACATCCTTTATTTTGAGGCCAGAAGCTAAACACTACAGATGCTACAGTCGTCTATAGTGTTCATTGACGGAAATTCTATCGGTTTAGAAAACCGTCAAGCGAATTTATAATAAAAATTAACCGCAAGTGTACGGCGTACAATTTTAGTACGTGGCAAGTATAGATCGGTCCGCATGAAATTGTTATATTTTAAATTTCTATTCAATCAAATTAAACTAAGAATTTGAAGAGAGCATTAAGCTAGAAAAGGAGAAAACTAACAAACTTAACAAAAAGAAAGATAAAAATATGAGAGTTAAATGACAATTTAGAGTTAATTTCCACTCTCTAGATCACATAAATCAACAAATAAAGTTATGATCTCTCTTTTCTTATCATTAGTGCAATTAGTTGATGTGTTTATCATAAGTATGACATAATTGTGCTATTAATTAGCCCAACATTAGCCATCAAACTCTAACACAACCACTAATACATTTTTAACTTTCATGAAATATGAAAATAAAGTTGGAAGCAAAATCTATTTTAAGCACGGCCTATTAACTATGAATTAGAAACATAGGCCATCAAATTTTAATTTCAACATTCACTTCATTACCATCGTCATATATTGATGAAGAGGTAATTTGTGTTAGTGATTGTTTAATCATAGCCTACTTGGTGTCAACAATATAGGCTATCAAATTCAAAGTGAAAACAACAAGTTAACCACTTCATGTATTCTCATTAAAGCACAAAAAGAGAGCATAAACATCAAAATGTTGGATCTACATACTAGAGAGCTTCATTACCCCTAAATTGAAGGGATTAGCTTCTGTAACGACCCGTAAATTTTCGACTATTTGAATTGTTAAATTAATGGGTTTTGGTGATTTAATATGGAAAGAAATAAAAGTTTGTAATTTAATAATAAAATGAATGCTAAAATGAAATGTAACAATGGTAATTAAAACTAATAATTAACAATTTGAATGAAATTGCAATTAATTGTAATATTGTAAATTGTTATACTTGGTTATAAATTGATAAGAAGACAAATGCAAACATTAAATTAATAAATGAAATAGTATGCATTAAATGACCATTGAATAAATTTTGGGTTATATAAGAATTGTAACATTTGTTTGTGAATAATGAATTCATAAGTGTGATTAAAAGTTATAGTAACGATTGTTGTAAGTTACATGTTTATTTGGTTAATTTAATTGAAAAAATTTAATTGAAATGGGAAATAAATTAAAATTAAATGAACTTTAATTTTATATTAATGAGAATTAATGCAATAACTAAAAGTGTGAATGTAATAAAATAAATAGAAATGTAAATTTATTCATAAAGTAATAATTGATTGAGTATAAAGATTGAAACCAAATAAAAACAATTTATTGGAATTTAATTTTAATTAATAGAATTAATGGTAGTTGTAAATGGCCTTGAGCAAAGGGACCCCCTGTCTCCTTTCCTTTTGACTATCGCCATGGAACTCTTTACGCTTTTAATGGAGAAGAAAGTCAGAAAAGGGGAAATAATTCCAACATCGGGGATAGATAAGAAAGCAACACATATAATATGCAGACGACATGGTTATTTTTTTAAAACAAGTGTAACGGCTGTTGAAGCTGTTAATGAAGTTTTTAAGAGTACGTAGGAGATTTCGAGGTTGAAATCAATTATAAAAAATTGTAGGTTTATTTGGGAGGTCATGTTTGCATCAGTATTAAATATGGGTAGGCATACCGCCAATAACTTATCGTAGTATACCATTATCGAGTATAACTTGAAAAATAGTGAGTGTGATCACCATATTGATAGGATCAAAAGTATCATAAGGGGTGGTAATCAAAGATGCTAAGTCTTACGGGAGAATAGAAATCATTAAATCAATAATGTATCCAATAGTTCAATTTGATTGAAGTGTTTTTGTCTACTAGCAGCTACTTTAAATACAATAAAGCATTTGTGTCTTAATTTCCTTAATTAAGTAAAATACCATGGGATCTGGTCTATAAGAGTAATGACGAAAGAGGCCTAGATCTTGGAGAATTAGAATTCATTAATATCTCTATGAATATCAAATGATTTGGAGAATGATTGACGTAAATGGTATCCAGGCTAAATGGATGAGGGATGGATACTTCAAACAAACTGATAAGTTGAATTGAATGCGGTGTGAGGAGTGAAAGGATGTGGTAATAGATGTATCAAGAGAATAGATTTTTGTGGTACTATAGAGCTAGTTATAATATTTATAGCCCTTGAAATTGTAAATAGTTTTGCAAATTTGTATATATTTTTGCATTTTTAAAGCAATAAAGATTTAAGACCCTTATTCAAAAAAAGAGAATATTTAAACCTAAAATATTTGTTCTTAAACAAGATATGCTTTGTAGTTGTGCTTTAGTTCGTCTTTGTAGAATATTTCAATGATACAATTCTACTACAAATGCGTCATAATATTATACCGTGAGGGAATCGAACCTGACTTCTATCTATCCTGATCATGAGATGATTATTCTCAGCCAAGATCCATGGACGCGTCTAGATATATTTTTCGTAGATGGTAGTCTCCCCTGCGGCACCACTGTAGTTTATGCTATGGTAATCTAATTTCTGACATACCATAGTAAGTGGCTGCTCTAAGTCTGATCTTTGATTTAGTTCTTCGTCGTGCCACCTATTCCCGTAGGGCTTTCTAACTCTAATTCCTATTGTTATGCATTGCACTCTATTCTCCACTCTACGGCTTAGCATCATTTCTTAAACGCTCTATATCTCAGCGGGATTTCTAATCCAGATCAACCATGCCTCCAAGCTTTCATGACTCGGTACCAACTTGTAAAGTCATGACTTAGTACCGAGTTGTGCTTCTATGAGGGTTGGCTCCAACTTCTTCTTCTCCATTATTTGGTGCATTTGTTCCACCTTCTAGCCTTTGGTTCTGGTTTTCAACAACTCTGACTGCTCTTTATTGTCCTATCCTTTTGAGGAACTCGTCCATCAATTCTTCTTCTTAGGTTATCAATCTCTTCTACATTTCTATCATCATTCTCCTCATCTCCTCTTTGGTTTATATAGATGGATGGAGGATTTGATTCTGAGGATGCATCCTAACTTCCCCCTTGTTCTTGTTGGCTTCCATGTAGATGGACTCTTCATCTTCTCAAATCCAAGCGTCAAGTTGTCAAATCCTAGTTCCTCTCAATGAAAGATCAAAAATATTTGGACCAAAATTGGCACAAACACCAAATGAAATATTAAATATGAAAATTGGAAAAGAAAAGAAGATAAAAGTAAGAGAAGAACACAAGATTTTATAGTGGTTCGGAAAAAACTCCGTCTTACATTCATTTAGTTGATTTCTATTGATTATTCTCTATATTTACAAAGTTGGTTGTATAACTCGGTAGTCACAACTTGATAGGAATCCAGTTCAGTAGTTTTTAGAGTTATGATTTCGCAGTTCGTCATTGTTAAAAATACAGAATTGAAGAAAAGCGAGAAGTACTTTTCTAAGTACTTTCAACCTCTATATATAGGCGAAAACCTCCGAGATAATCTTTGAAAATTGCTCCACACATTCTTTGCATCATGCACGTCCTTCCGCGAAGGTAGCTCACCAACTCCAATTCATGCTTCAAAGGTCGACGACGATCCATGGGCCATAGACCGGCATCGACCTGACTTCGGGTATAGCTTTCGTTCATCGTGTGTGTTGCTCCGGATCTTGGTTGGAGTCATCCAGAGGTTTTAGTGCTTCGAGTCCGACCAGATTTTTTTTATGTGTCCACTCCGAGTCATGACTTGAGCCCGATCTGTGTTGTGTCGAGCTGAGAACGCTAAGTGAGTTTTTAATCTCGTTTTTTGGATATTTCCTTTATATTTCCTTTTTAGGATATCTTCCAAGTTTCGGATCATTTGTTCATCGTTTTTTACCCAATTCGATCATTTAAATCTTTTCGAAGACTGTGGAAAATTCGATCGTAACACATTTAACATCACCTTTCAGCGGTACACCTTGGTGGCCCCGCAGCCATGAGCAACACATTTAACGTCACATTTAACGTCTAATTTTATAGTTATCCAATAACTATAAACTTGTAACTCTTTGGTGCCCCAGCTACCACGACTAATACACTACCTACATTTGGAGAGCATTATGTACTCTGGTCTTAGAGAATGTATCGATATTAGTTTTTTGAAACATCTTGACCAGAAATATTTAAAAAAATGTTATTTTTATACTATGATTAATTACTCTCGGTTGCAATTATTCGCAACTACAATCACATAATATTCTATTTATGTATTTTCTTATTCATATATTTTTAATTAACTATTTAATTATTTATATTATAATATAACAAAGCATATAAAAGAAATCAAATACCAAATAAATTCTATTACGAACAAGATTGATTACATAAGTAGATATATGTAACAAAATTCATAACTACATCTAGGGCATATTACTAACTTTGATTTTTCGTCGTATTAAAGATCTATTATATTCTATGTTCTTAAAGAAATGAGAACTAAGAAGCCTAACTCAGTGGTATATCATGTTATAATCAACTAAATTGAATATAGGCTAATTCAATTTGGTCCCAACAAATAGTCGAGTAGCCTCCCATTTTTACTTATTAATAGGACAAAAATGTTCTTCATTGTTCTTTTGTTTTATCTTTTGTAGTACATACTGCATGAAAAATAATAATTTTACATTGTATGGGACTGCAGGGTAAAATTATCTTCATGACATGTTATTGCACGAACAAAATTTTACCTTGTACGCAGGTCATTTATCGTATAGAAATTTAACCATGTAGTTGTACTGTAGAGAATGATTATTAAATGCATTCTTCGATTGTGAGATAAGAAAAGCAACT
This sequence comes from Allium cepa, assembly GCA_030765085.1. Taxonomy (NCBI): domain Eukaryota; kingdom Viridiplantae; phylum Streptophyta; class Magnoliopsida; order Asparagales; family Amaryllidaceae; genus Allium; species Allium cepa. The sequence continues at coordinate 289,296,395 of CM060941.1, read as the reverse complement.
GGATTTATCTTGAGGAGGCATGATGCCTAAATGGCATGAGGCGACGATTTTCCTTAAGTTGGATGTAAAATGCAATAGGTTAGGGTTTGAGAAATTGACATTTAACAAGTTAGGGTTTGAGAATATTTTTTTATGAAAAAAGATTGAGGGTAGAACTGGAATTAGCCTTAAGTTCGCTTGGCATAAAAGGAACTATGGGTGCGTTCGCAGACAAGCAACTAGGGGAGGAAAAAGCAGAAGCGATTTTGTAAGTTCGACGTATTAGAGATATGTCAAACATAAAATTTAAGTTAGCGGCCGGGGAAGAAGTGGTTCCATGTTTTGATTTCCAGAGTTTTTATGGGACTTAATTTTTAGGTCCGACTCATCTTCGACACGTCGGACACAAAAATTATTATATCAGTTCTTCTAAGACTTAATTATTTACATCCTACCCAATATCTAATCAACCTCTAATCAAAATTTATCCGTGAATGCTCTAACCTCTAAACTCTAACATCTAACATCTAATTTGTAATTTAATTTGTCTACAAACACACATCAAATGGAAAAAAGAATCGGTTCAAGCATAGAGTAATTCCTTCTTTTATTTTGAAGTTAATAGAAAGATCTTAACAAAGTGTAAGGAAACAACTAACTAAGGTTAATTTAAAATGAGTAGTAAGAGGATCCCTAACCAAAGATCGGTTGAGAAATGACCCACCCCTAATGGGGGATGGGTTGCCTTAGTAACTCGTAAGGTTTCCAAGGTAACCCTAGAGGATATGTAACGACCCGATTTTACGATGTCCGAAAGTCGACATTTATACGTCCACTGTATCAAACGCCGCGCAATCGAATGCCGGAAAACCGAACCGTTAGGGTTTAAGAAGAAGAAGATAGAAGAAGAACAGAAACAACAAAACAGAATCTCACATTTCGCAGCGGAACCATATATAATAGACAAATGAATAATCTTTAAAACAAAGTATCATCTCAGTTAATACAATACAACATCAGAGTTTACAACAACAACATACATCACTGACAGTTATTATAACTTGACTATATGAAAACTGATTTGCACAACCATATGCAACAGACACTACATAGTAAAAATACATCTCGCCATCCAGCTTCAACTCCTGATCTCCACAGCAACTCTTGAATCTCCAGAATGACCTGATAACCTAACTCTAGGCTGTCTGTGTGCAAAATTATGGGCACCCAGAGTTTATAAAGGGAACAATAAACTCCAGGTCAGTCATGGGACTGGTGTGAGATCTTAATACATTTATTCTTTTACAAAATAAAAACAAAGGAATTTAAAAGAAATCCGCAATGCTTTTTAGAAAATGAAACTACCATAAGGCCTCCCGCCACACACACAATGCAAACGCAGAATTGGAGGAGATTTCTCCTTATGATAGTCAAATATGCTTGATATGCAAAATCATTTGATATTATTATTATTAGTGCATAGTGTGGAAAACATTTCGAAAGTATAATATTAATCTTAGCCAGCATGGGCATTTCGCACTTATGCCTACTATAGCTACCATGTTCAATAGCAGGTTACCGCCACATTCCATGGCAGGTTATACAACTAAAACCGTACATGGTGCGTATTGTTTCTTTGGATTTCCAACAAATGGTCAGACCAAGTAACTTCCCATTGCCACATGGGTACGCCTCTGGAAGGATGCCCCAAGAACCTAACTGGATCTCTGCAACACAAGGCCGGGTTACCTCTGCAAAATAGGTAACTACTACACGAATATGCCACCCCGCGGTTGTAAACAACCTTTATCCGAGGATCCTCAACAACAAAAATGACAAAGTAATATATATTTGCGATATTCACATAATTTAAGTATCTGGGCTCCATACCATGATACCACTTCTATCCAGAAGAAAATGTACATACCCTAAGGGGGACTACCCCCTATAACCTTGCTGCATTCTTCCTGTTTCGACCATTCCGGGGTGTGAGGTTCGACGAAGTCTCATCTACAAAGCTGCGCTTTTCACAAAAGCCATGCTTCGATCAACAAATGATCAGCAGCACTTCGTATGCCACATTACCGAATTGAGAATGTATCACTAGTAACCATCAACTACATAACCTCTAAGCTCATACGTCTCAGAGAAGAGTGTTAAGCTAAGAGAATAAATTCTCTGCCACCAACAGAAATGTATTTGATAGAAACTAGCTTTACATCTCAAAGTGTAAGGTCAGACACACATCCATACAAGTCCATTCCGGGATCGAATGGAACCGAAGGCACTTCCAAAGAAGCCCTTGTAAATCCGGATATTCACTAATCACGTCCGGAATCCCCATCACAAAGGGTGATAAAATCTGTATACCGTAACAACCCGGTGCAGAGACATTCGACAGGTATCCTTTCGCTTTCGAAAATACCTGGTCTTCAACACCATCTTCAATTGCAATCCCATTTCATCGTAACGTTATTCGAAATGGGTTTTATGACACAAGGTCCTTTCCCGGCTAATCCGTATAACGAGCGCTTATTTTTAAAAATAAGTGTTCATACAGTTTCAAACAAATCACACAAATTCCTCTTTGATCTTTTAAATAAAAGATCCATCACAACCATAAAGGTTCGATGTGGGTTCCGAATATCCATTTGGAATTCGACTCCCGGTCGCATCGAAATTCAAATGCCATTTAAAAAGGCCAATATTGATAGTTGGTTATTTAACTATCAATCATCATTCACAACAGTTGCTAGATTTCAAATAATCTTTCCCCAATTATTATTATTTCCAATATATCTTCGCAAGATAAAATTTAACTTTTCAACACTTTGAAAATAAATTCAAAATCAATTTTCTTCCTTACGCAGAAAACATTTTCAAATATTTATTCATTTCCACTGAAAATCTGCCGAGTTCAAATATTTCAAAATAATATAAAATACTTATTCAAAATATACTTGGAAACATTTAAAATAAACTATTTTAGAATATTTGCTTAATTATTAGTTATGAAAAATATTATACTAATATCTCATATAAAAATTCAAATCCAAAAACTAATTTTAAAATAAAATTAGTAGATAGAGTACAAATATTTAAATAACTATTTCTAAATTAAAAATCAATTTAATCTTTTAAATAATCCTTATATAAATAATTAAATAAATTTTTTACTTTAAACAATTTCCAAAACTAATTTCTCCAACAATATTATTTTAAAACCAAATATAAAACTTTTAATTTTATTTCAAATGCTATTTTAAAAATATACTCGGCTTTCCAGGTTTCCCAATATAAAATGGTCCATTCCAATAAATTATTTAATCTTCTTGATTTATTTTAATTTACATTCCAAATTTGTAAATTCCTTTCAACACTTTAAAAATAAACCAATATTTATTTAAAAACAATTTCCCTTTCTTTTATAAATTCCCATTGTGAATATACATTTCCAAATATTAACTGATATATGAATTTTAAATCGATTCCCAAATATCATCGTCAAACCCAATCAAATCTCAAATTGATTTCTAGTTTATTTCAAATACAAAATCAAATTCCAATTTGATTTCCCAAATTAATTTTCCAGTATCAAATAAATTTCAAATTGATTTCCATGTTATTTTGAAGCCAAATTTCCAAATCGATTCCTAAGATTTATTCTAACTCCAAATTTATTCTCGAATCGATTTCTAATCAACTCTAAATTAAATTCCAAATTTAATTTCTAAATTTATTTCCTTGTGAAATAAATTCTTTTATCTCTTTCAAATATTTAAAATCCATATCTTAAATAAATTCTTTAACTATTTAACAACATTTCTCGAAATTCCTTTATAAAAATATTTCCCATATTTTTGGAATTTATTCAATAAGTTTTCGAAGATAAAACTTTATCTATTTAAATTTCCGTCTTTTAAAATTCACCCGATTCCTTTGAGTGAATTTATTATAAACTTTCTACCCACATTTCAAAACCAAAATATTTTTTTCATTTATTACTGGTATCCTGCGATACAAAAAATATATACGGCTAAATTACAGACTTCAACGGTTTCAGTCACAAATAATCATACATAGATTAAAATTAATTATAACACAATATACGGAACAAATTAAATTTTTGAGAAATCCAGTTTGATCCCTCCAACCTGTTTCCCTGCATTCACAGACGTTAGCACACAATTAAATACCCATTCCACTTCGAGGTGGAATATCGCGGTATATGGGATTTATAAAATATTATCCGCTATTATGCGGCGCAATAGGGTCTCATCGGCTATATAGTGCGGAAAATCAACAACTCCAAATACATATATAATACCAATTCCACTTCAAGGTGGAATATCGCGGTATATGGGTTTAATATAATAACCTCCACTATTATGCGGCGCATAGGGTCTAAACTAATATAACTAATAATAAATAAATTATCCAAACACACAATCAATCAATTTTAGTTTAACTATCACAATTCCACAACCAATCAATAATTGGAATTTTCTCTTAAAATTTTGAGTGAGAAGATCTCACCTTTTTATTGTGCATGCAATCCAATTTCTTTCCAGCTTGATTTCCACACAGTTTTAGGCCTTGTATAAATAATTATATAAGATTTCATTAATACTCGAGCTAATCGAATAATTTATTTCCTTTTAAATAATTTTAATAAACTAACAATTTGATTTAAAGCTAACATCCCTTTTAATTAAAATCTTTGTTTAACCAAACCTTAAATTTAAAACTAAATTTCCTTTAAAAGTATTTTTAAATATGCTTATCAAACAAATTAATTTCCATATTGATTTAAAAAAAGGATATTTTGATAAAACAAAATTATTTTATACCTTAATAAAACCCCTTTACTGTTTACATAAGAACTATTACAGTAACTTATTTTTATACGTAAATGAGAATTTATTTAAACTAATCATAAATTTGTAAATAAATTTTCTTTTTAATAAAAATCCAATCAAATAATAATTTAGTTTTAAACTAGTGATTAATTCTAAATTGATAATTATATTTTAACTAATTTCTTTTAATAAATGTATTTAACTAAAACTAAATTTAAGCCTAAATCAAATCCAACCTTTATTTTATAAAATATCCTTGTCGATTAAAAATAATTTAATAAGTTTATTAACAGATAAATCACATATTACATTATTTAAAATAATTAGCAATTTGAACAAATACATATTTGTATACTTATTTTATTTTAGAAATACCTTATATACTTATTTTTATCTTCACTGTATATATATATTTAATTTTGAAAAAACAAAAAAAACTTAAAATTACCTCCTGCCTTACCCAATATCGCGACGAACATCTGACAAAAACCCTAGCACACACGCCGCCACGCCCACGGCGATCCTCTTTTAGACACGCGCAATTATCATACGACCACCGAGATCCCATTGCCACTGCCTTCCAATGCGCCACCTCATGCCTCACTTGAAACACGCGCCGTCGCAACTCCTACCTCTTTCATGCTACTGCAATTTAGATGGCGCGCGACCGAATACTTTACGCAAAATGAACGTCGTGTTCCCCCCAATCCACCAGCTCCTGTAGCCTCAAAGCTATCGCCGCCATCGCCCAATCCAGACACATGCGCACGGCGAGTTTCGAGTACCCAAATTTAGATAGGAACAAGAAGAACATGTAATTCGATGTCGGTTTCATTTTTCTTTTTTTTATATGAGGAAAAGGCTTCGGCCATGATCGAGCAAGGAATTCGATTTCGAAATATAGGAAAAGAACGCGACCATTTTAACGAGAGAGAGGAATTTGGGGAACAATTTTGAACGAAAAGGTTCCGTTCGTTTCTTATTAAAATTTGACACGTGCTTTCACTTTCTCTATACGTGTTGAAGGCTTGCAATAGCATTTTTATATATATTAATATCATTTATTATTAAAGAATTTAAATTCAAATTCAAATCGTCTAGAAATTGCAACTCGCAATTTTGAACTCCTAACGAGGCGTATCGCCAGGCGTTTATAATGTTGAACCCCAATTCCGAATGCAATGGAAAAGGTTCCGAGTCCAAATTCGATCATATGGAGAAGATAGCTTTTTGAATCAGTTATTAAATTGAATTTTTCGATTTAAATTTCAGCGCGTTTGCTTACCGTACGGTCAAACGATCACTCCAAACACTACGAAAATTGAAATCCGATAATAATAAAATATTACGGATCCAGTGGAACTGGTTTCGTTAAATTCCAAGACTGTGCCTCGGACGGCTATTTTTAAACATCGATTTAAACGATAAAATTCAAAAACTTAATAAAACATTTCAAATTCAATTCTGAAGCTTCTATTATCTTCAGTATTATCAATACAAATTTTCTAAGCCATTAAATTATTTTTAACGGGCTCAAAATTGAAGATTTAAAATTTTACCCAAATTTCTATAATTAGATTCAATAATTAAATTGCCAAATTCATTCTGATATTTGAAATTCAAGTTAAACTATCATTTAAACATTTAAAATTAATTAAATATTTCGATTTCAAATGTCCAAAATTCTGGGTCGTCACATCCTCCCCCCTTAAAAGAATTTCGTCCCGAAATTTCTTGTTAAGAAGAATGATCCTTAACCCGTATAATATTTTCCGACCCAAACAGTTTTATCAATTTATCAACCCAAATCTTATAATTAAAGATTCAATTCAACTAACTTTCCAAGTTCAATTATAAGTTCCAAACAACATTGTTTTTCTTTAACAATTCAAATTTAAATTTAAACTTAAATTTCAAATTTCCAAAATTTTGTCAAAATTTTTCTAACTCTCTAAATTTTCGAAAAATTTCGCCAGCTTCTCCTTTGCGCGGCTAGCTCGGTACGACTATAAAATGGCACCACAGGCCCTCAAATCCCAAAAAGAAAAAGAAAAAGCCAAGCGGCTAGACAAGAAGATCATCAAATTTCAAACTGAAATTCAAATACGTACCTTTTTGTCGAGCAATTCAATTTTTATCTTCGAAAATCAAATCTCAATTCCATTTCCTTTAATACACCTGTATATCCTGCTTATCATAATATCCAATTACAACATTCAAAAAATCAATTTGCATATTCCTTTACAAAATCTTCAATATATACTTCTTATACCATCTTTAGTTTACTATTGAAGTTATATATTCATTTTCATTCTATCTTGCATTTTCACTTTCATTTGAATTCAATTTACAATTTCAATTCTATTTTGGATTAAGTTTAACTTCTGAATATTGAAATTTTCAGTTACCTTTCATTCACAATTGATTCATGTCACTATTTTAAATCAGTTTCATTTACTAATTCACTACAAATTCCAATTCATTTTATTTCAACCCATTTTTATTTCCACCTTTATTAACTTTAGTTCACTTCGAACAAATTTTACAAATTCATTTTATTTTACACAATTTAAATTGGTTTTCAATATTCAATTTCAATTCCAGTTTATTATTTTGTTCCTTCCCAAATTCAATTCACTATTTTGGTTTATAACCACTTATATTTAAACTGGATTTCATATCTCATATGAATTCAATTTACCCTTTTATTTATAGTTATTGAGTTCATTCCAAACCATGTCTATTGGGTCTTTTCTTCAATTAGTTTCACTTACTAATCCTTATTTCAATACTTCGCTTTGCTTATCACAAATCAAATTCAATTCCAATTCAATTCTATTTGCTTACAAATTTCGAAATGAATTTCAACATTTAATTTTTACTTTCATTTAATTTTAATTGTAAATTTATTTATTAATTCACAATCTAATTTTCCATCTTATAAAATTTTATTCCAATATTTAGTCTATAAGACTTCTCAAATTCACATTTATTCAAATTAACTCAAATCTTAAATTTCAATTTCATTTTGAATCCATATCATCATTTTATTTGACTTAAATTTACAATCTTAATTCTTTTATTAAATTTTCATTTTTAATCCCATTTGATTTAAATCTTTCCTTCCAACTTATTTTGTTTCCATATTTACCTTTTTCTAACTTCTCTTTAAGTTAGATTTTACTTAACAATTTTAAACTTTACAAGCTATCAAATTTAATGATATTCCATAAATAATTTATATAACATTCCAGAGTCCTTTCAACCTTTCAAAATTCATTTTTGAATCAATTCAAATTATCCTTTTGAATTCTCAAAACCAAACCCAGTTTGCAAACAACTTTCATATAAAATCATTTGGCAGCAATCCCTCTTTTGGAAGCCCGAAAATGAACACCGATGATGTCGCGATCATCATCGGAATTATTTTCCAGCGACCGAAAAGAGTTTAGAGCTTTCATTCCTTCAAAACATTTTTAAAACCTTTGAAAACCATTTTCAAATCAATGGAGTTAATTTCCAAAATTTCCAATTTCAAAACTTTTCAATCTGCTTTCAAATATTTCTCTGGAATTCTATTTCAAATTATAAGTCACATTTATAATTTACATTCTCAAATTTCATTTGTATATGAATTTTATTCCTCAACTTTTGATTACGATTTCAATTTCTTATTCAACTTTAATGATAATAATTTAATATTATCACTTCCTAACAAACAAGCAACCATATACTATAATAATTTACAAAAAATTATTTCTTTTATATTCAAAATAGTTTTGGGTAAAATTATTTCATTTACCCGATTTTAAAACAATATCGTGGCGAATGTTATGTACGAGTGTTTAGAGATCCCTATCGATAGAGTTGTACGGACTATACCGACCAGAATCCATATACCACATAACAAACCAATCATCACAATATAAAACAATTTTATATTCACTAACAAATACGCACTCATATCTATTATTACTCTCAAACTCATTCTAGAGTACTACTGACTCTATCTCTAATGAGTAACACCCAACAGAGCCAAGGTTGTCACTTAACCAAATGCTCTGATACCACTTGTAACGACCCGATTTTACGACATCCAAAAGTTGACATTTATACGTCCACTGTATATCAAATGTCGCGCAATCGAATGCCAGAAAACCGAACCGTTAGGGTTTAAGAAGAAGAAGATAGAAGAAAAACAGAAACAATAAAAAAGAATCTCCCATTTCGCAGCGGAACAATATATAATAGATAAATGAATAATCTTTAAAACAAAGAATCATCTCAGTTAATACAATACAACATCAGAGTTTACAACAACAACATACATCACTGACAGTTATTATAACTTGACTATATGAAAACTTATTTGCACAACCATACGCAACAGACACTACAAATTAAAAATACGCCTCGCCATCCAGCTTCAACTCCTGATCTGCACAGCAACTCTTGAATCTCCAGAATGACCTGATAACCTAACTCTAGACTTTCCGTGTGGAAAATTATGGGCACCCAGAGTTTAGAAAGGGAACAATAAACACCAGGTCAGTCATGGGACTGGTGTGAGATCTTAAAACAATTAATCTTTTACAAAAGAAAAACAAAGGAATTTAAAAGAAATCCACAAAGCATTTTAGAAAATGAAACTACCATAAGGCCTCCCGCCATACACACAATGCAAACGCAGAATTGGAGGAGATTTCCCCTTATGATAGTCAAATATGCTTGATACGCAAAATCATTTGATATTATTATTATTAGTGCATAGTGTGGAAAACATTTCAAAAGTATAATATTAATCTTAGCCAGCATAGGCATTTCGCACTTATGCCTACTATAGCTACAATGTTCAATAGCAGGTTACCACTACATTCCATGGCAGGTTATACAACTAAAACCGTACAGGGCGCGTATTGTTTCTTTGGATTTTCAACAAATGGACAGGCCAAGGAACTTCCCATTGCCACATGGGTACGCCTCTGGATGGACGTCCCGAGAACCTAACCGGATCTCTGCCAACACAAGGCCGAGTTACCTCTACAAAATAGGTAACTACTACACGAGTATGTCATCCCTCGGTTGTAAACAACCTTTATCCAAGGATCTCCAAAAACAACAATCACAAAGTAATATATATTTGTGATATTCACATAAGTTAAGTATCTGGGCTCTATACCATGATACCACTTCTATCCAGAAGGAAATGTACATACCCTAAGGGGCACTACACCCTATAACCTTGCTGCATTCTTCCTGTTTCGACCATTCTGGGGTGTGAGGTTCGACGAAGTCTTGTCCACAAAGCTACACTTTTCACAAAGCCATGCTTCGATCAACAAATGATCAGCATCACTTCGTATGCCACATTACCAAATTGGGAATGTATCACTAGTAACCATCAACTACATAACCTCTGAGCTCATACGTCTCAGAGAAGGGTGTTAAGCTAAGAGAATAAATTCTCCGCCACCTACAGAAATGTATTTGATAGAAACCAGCTTTACATCTCAAAGTGTAACGTCAGACACACATCCATATAAGTCCGTTCCGGGATCGAGCGGAACCGAAGGCACTTCCAAAGAAGCCCTTGCAAATCCGGATATTCACTAATCACGTCTGGAATCCCCATCACAAAGGGTGATAAAATCTCTATATCGGAACAACCCGGTGCAGAGACATTCGACAGGTATCCTTTTGCTTTCGAAAATACCCGATCTTCAACGCCATCTTCAATTGCAATCCCATTTCATCGTAATGTTACTCGAAATGGGTTTTATGACACAAGGTCCTCTCCCGGCTAATCCGAATAATGAGCGCTTATTTTTAAAAATAAGTGTTCATACATTTTCAAACAAATCACAAAAAATTCCTCTTTTATCTTTTAAATAAAAGATCCATCACAATCATAAAGATTCGATGTGGGTTCCGAATATCCATTTGGAATTCGACTCCCGGTCACATCGAAATTCAAATTCCATTTAAAAAGGCCAATATTGATAGTTGGTTATTTAACTATCAATCATCATTCACAAAAGTTGTTGGATTTCAAATAATCTTTCCCCAATTATTATTATTTTCAATATATCTTCGCAAGATAAAATTTTACTTTTCAACACTTTGAAAATAAATTCAAAATCAATTTTCTTCCTACGTGGAAAACATTTTCAAATATTTATTCATTTCCACTGAAAATCTGCCGAGTTCAAATATTTCAAAATAATATAAAGTACTTGTTCAAAATATACTTGGAAACATTTAAAATAAACTATTTCAGAATATTTGCTTAATTATTAGTTACGAAAAATATTATACTAATATCTCGTATAAAAATTAAAGTCCAAAAACTAATTTTAAAATAAAATTAGTAGATAGAGTATAAATATTTAAATAACTATTTTCTAAATTAAAAATCAATTTAATCTTTTAAATAATCCTTATATAATTAATTAAATAAAAAATTTATTTTAAACAATTTCCAAAACTAATTTCTCCAACAATATTATTTTAAAACCAAATCCGAAACTTTTAATTTTATTTCAAAAGCTATTTTAAAAATATACTCGGCTTTCCAGGGAAGAATTCTTTTCCTAATATAAAATGGTCCATTCCAATAAATTATTAAATCTTCTTGATTTATTTTAATTTACATTCCAAATTTGTAAAATCATGTCCCCACTTTAAAAATAAACCAATATTTATTTTAAAAGAATTTCCCTTTCTTTTATAAATTCCCATTGTGAATATACATTTCCAAATATTAACTGATATACGAATTTTAAATCGATTCCCAAATATCATCGTCAAACCCAATCAAATCCCAAATTGATTTCCAGTTTATTTCAAATACAAATCAAATTCCAATTTGATTTCCCAAATTAATTTTCCAGTATCAAATTAATTTCCAAGTTATTTTCAAAACACCTAACCAAATTTCCAAATCGATTCCTACGATTTATTCTAACTCTAAATTAATTCTCGAACCGATTTCTAAAATTAATTTCAACTCTAAATTAAATTCCAAATTTAATTTCTAAATTTATTTCCCTGTGAAATCAATTCTTTTATCTCTTTCAAATATTTAAAATCCGTATCTTAAATAAATTCTTCAACTATTTAACAACATTTCTCGAAATTCCTTTATAAAAATATTTCCCATATTTTTGGAATTTATTCAATAAGTTTCCAAAGATAAAACTTTATCTATTTAAATTTCCTTCTTTCAAAATTTACCCGATTCCTTTGGGTGAATTTATTATAAATTTTCTACTCACATTTCGAAACCAAAATACTTTTTTCATTTATTTCTGGTATCCTACGATACCAAAAATATATACGGCTAAATTACAGCCTTCAACGGTTTTAGTCACAAATAATCATACACAGATTAAAATTAATTTTAACACAACATACGGAACAAATTAAATTTTTAAGGAATCCAGTTGGATCCCTCCAACCTGTTTCCCTGCATTCACAGACGTTAGCACACAATTAAATACCCATTCCACTTCGAGGTGGAATATCGCGGTATATAGGATTTATAAAATATTATCCGCTATTATGCGGCGCAATAGGGTATCATCCACTATATAATGCGGGAAATCAACAACTCCAAATACATATATAATACCAATTCCACTTCAAGGTGGAATATCGCGGTATATGGGTTTAATATAATAACCTCCGCTATTATGCGGCGCATAGGGTCTAAACTAATATAACTAATAATAAATAAATTATCCAAACACACAATCAATCAATTTTAATTTAACTATCACAATTCCACAACCAATCAATAATTGGAATTTTCTATTAAATTTTGAGTGAGAATATCTTACCTTTTTATTGTGCATGCAATCCAATTTCTTTCCTGCTTGATTTCACACAGTTTTATACCTTGTATAAATAACTATATAAGATTTCATTAATACTCGAGCTAATCGAATAATTTATTTCCTTTTAACTAATTTTAATAAACTAACAATCTGATTTAAAGCTAACTTCCCTTTTAATTAAAATCTTTGTTTAACCAAACATTAAATTTAAAACTAAATTTCCTTTAAAAGTATTTTTAAATAAGCTTATCAAACAAATTAATTTCCTTATTGATTTAAAACAAGGATATTTTTATTGTCTTTAAAATAGAACATGCATGCAGATTTTATCAAGTTAAAAGAAAAATTATTTTATACCTTAATAAAACCCCTTTATTGTTTACATAAGAACTATTACAGTAACTTATTTTTATACGTAAATGAGAATTTATTTAAACTAATCATAAATTTGTAAATAAATTTTCTTTTTAATAAAAATCCAATCAACTAATAATTTAGTTTTAAACTAGTGATTAATTCTAAATTGATAATTATATTTTAACTAATTTCTTTTAATAAATGTATTTAACTAAAACTAAATTTAAGCCTAAATCAAATCCAACCTTTATTTTATAAAATATCCTTATCGATTAAAAATAATTTAATAAGTTTATTAACAGATAAATCACATATTTCATTATTTAAAAGAATTAGTAATTTGAACAAATACATATTTGTTTACTTATTTTATTTTCGAAATACCTTATATACTTATTTTTATCTTCACTGTATATATATATATATATTTAATTTTGAAAAAACAAAAAAAACTTAAAATTACCTACTGCCTTATCCAATATCGCGACGAACATGTGACAAAAACCCTAGCACACACGCCGCCATGCCCACGGCGATCCTCTTTTAGACACGCGCAATCATCATACGACCACCGAGATCCCATTGCCACTGCCTTCCAATGCGCCACCTCCGCCTCTCTTGAAACACGCGCCGTCGCAACTCCTATCTCCTTCACGCTACTGCAATTTAGACGGCGAGCGACCCAATACTTTACGCAAAACGAACGTTGTGTTTCCCCCAATCCACAAGCTCCTGCAGCCTCAAAGCTATCGCCACCATCGCCCAATCCAGACACATGCGCACGGCGAGGTTCGAGTACCCAAATTTAGACAGGAACAAGAAGAACATGTAATTCGATGTCGATTTCATTTTTCTTTTTTTTATATGAGGAAAAGGCTTCGGCCATGATCGAGCAAGGAATTCGATTTCGAAATATAGGAAAAGAACGCGACCATTTTAATGAGAGAGAGGAATTTGGGGAACAATTTTAAACGAAAAGGTTCCGTTCATTTCTTATTAATTTTTTTTAGAATGAGATATCCATTTTATTTTAAAAAAACAACGCGTGTAAAATTTTTGACACGTGCTTTCACTTTCTCTATACGTGTTGAAGGCTTGCAATAGCATTTTGATATATATTAATATCATTTATTATTAAAAAAATTAAATTCAAATTCAAATCGTCTAGAAATTGCAACTCGCAATTTTGAACGCCTATCGGGGCGTATCGTCAGGCGTTTATAATGTTGAACCCCAATTCCGAACGCAATGGAAAAGGTTCCGAGTCCAAATTCGATCGTATGGAGAAGATAGCTTTTTGAATCAGTTATTAAATTGAATTTTTCGATTTAAATTTCAGCGCGTTTTCTTATAATACGGTCAAAAAATCACTCCAAACACTACGAAAATTGAAATCCGATAATAATAAAATATTACGGATCCAATGGAACTGGTTTCGTCAAATTCCAAGACTGTTCCTCGGATGGCTATTTTTAAATGTCGATTTAAACGATAAAATTCGAAAACTGAACAAAACATTTCAAATTCAATTCTGAAGCTTCTATTATCTTCAGTATTATCAATATATATTTTCTAAGCCGTTAAATTATTTTTAACAGGCTCAAAATTGAAGATTTAAAATTTTACCCAAATTTCTATAATTAGATTCAATAACTAAATTGCCAAATTCATTCTGATATTTGAAATTCAAGTTAAACTATCATTCAAACATTTAAAATTAATTAAATATTTCAATTTCAAATGTCCAAAATTCTGGGTCGTCACATCCTTCCCCCCTTAAAAGCATTTCATCCCGAAATTTCTCGTTAAGAAGAATGATCCTTAACCCATGTAATATTTCCCAACGCAAACAGTTTTATCAATTTATCAACCCAAATCTTTTTATTAAAGATTCATTTCAACTAACTTTTCAAGTTCAATTATAAGTTTCAAACAACATTATTTTTCTTTAACAATTCAAATTTAAATTTAAACTTAAATTTCAAATTTCCAAAATTTTATCAAAATTTTTCTAACTCCCTAAATTTTCGAAAAATTTCGCCAGCTTCTCCTTTATGCGGCTAGCTCGGTACGACTACAAAATGGCACCACAGGCCCTCAAATCCCAAAAAGAAAAAGAAAAAGCCAAGCGGCTAGACAGGAAGATCATCAAATTTCATACTGAAATTGAAATACATACCTTTTTGTCGAGCAATTCAATTTTTATCTTCAAAAATCAAATCTCAATTCCATTTCCTTTAATACACCTGCATATCCTGCTTATCATAATATCCAATTACAACATTCAAAAAAATCAATTTGCATATTCCTTTACAAAATCTTCAATATATACTTCTTATACCATCTTTAGTTTACTATTGAAGTTATATATTCATTTTCATTCTATCTTGCATTTTCACTTTCATTTGAATTCAACTTACAATTTCAATTTTATTTTGGATTCAGTTTAACTTCTGAATATTGAAATTTTCAATTACCTTTCATTCACAATTGATTCATGTCACTATTTTAAATCTATTTCATTTACTAATTCACTACAAATTCCAATTCATTTTATTTCAACCCATTTTAATTTCCACCTTTATTTACTTTGGTTCACTTCGAACAAATTTTACAAATTCATTTTATTTCACACAATTTAAATTTGTTTTCAATATTCAGTTTCAATTCCAGTTTTATTATTTTGTTCCTTCCCAAATTCAATTCACTATTTTGGTTTATAACCACTTATATTTAAACTGGATTTCAAATCCCATATGAATTCAATTTACCCTTTCATTTATAATTATTGAGTTCATTTCAAACCATGTCTATTGGGTCTTTTCTTCAATTAGTTTCACTTGCTAATCCTTATTTCAATACTTCGCTACGCTTATCACAAATCAAATTCAATTCTATTTGCTTACATATTTCGAAATGAATTTCAACATTTAATTTTTACTTTCATTTAATTTTAATTTTAAATTTATTTATTCATTCCCAATCTAATTTTCCATCTTATAAAATTTTATTCCAATATTTAGTCTATAAGACTTCTCAAATTCACATTTATTCAAATTAACTCAAATATTAAATTTCAATTTCATTTTGAATCCATATCATCATTTTATTTGACTTAAATTTTCAATCTTAATTCTTTTATTAAATTTTCATTTTTAATCCCATTTGATTTAAATCTTTCCTTCCAACTTATTTTGTTACCATATTTACCTTTTTCTAACTTCTCTTTAAGTTAGATTTTACTTTAACAATTTTAAACTTTACAAGCTATCAAATTTAATGATATTACATAAATATTTTATATAACATTCCAGAGTCTTTTCAACCTTTCAAAATTCATTTTTGAATCAATTCAAATTATCCTTTTGAATTCTCAAAACCAAACTCAGTTTGCAAACAACTTTCATTTAAAATCATTTGGTAGCAATCCCTCTTTTGGAAACCCAAAAATGTACACCGATGATGTCGCGATCATCATCGGAATTATTTTCCAGCGACCGAAAAGAGTTTAGAGCTTTCATCCCTTTAAAACATTTTTAAAACCTTTGAAAACCATTTTCAAATCAATGGAGTTAATTTCCAAAATTTCCAATTTCAAAACTTTTCAATCCGCTTTCAAATATTTCTCTGGAATTCTATTTCAAATTATAAGTCACATTTATAATTTACATTCTCAAATTTCATTTGTATATGGATTTTATTCCTCAACTTTTGATTACGATTTCAATTTTTTATTCAACTTTAATGATAATAATTTAATATTATTACTTCCTAACAAACAAGCAACCATATACTATAATAATTTACAAAAAATTATTTCTTTTATATTCAAAATAGTTTTGGGTAAAATTATTTCATTTACCCGATTTTAAAACAATATCGTAGCGAATTGTTCTGTACGAGTATTTAGAGATCCCTATTGATAGAGTTGTACGGACTATACCGACCAGAATCCATATACCACTTAACAAACCAATCATCACAATATAAAACAATTTTATATTCACTAACAAATACGCACTCATACCTATTATTACTCTCAAACTCATTCTAGAGTACTACTGACTCTATCTCTAATGAGTAACACCCAACAGAGCCAAGGTTGTCGCTTAACCAAATGCTCTAATACCACTTGTAACGACCCGATTTTACGACATCCAAAAGTCGACATTTATACGTCCACTGTATATCAAATGTCGCGCAATCGAATGCCAGAAAACCCAAACGTTAGGGTTTAAGAAGAAGAAGATAGAAGAAGAACAGAAGCAATAAACAGAATCTCACATTTCGCAGCGGAACAATGTATAATAGATAAATGAATAATCTTTAAAACAAAGAATCATCTCAGTTAATACAATACAACATCAATGTTTACAACAACAACATACATCACTGACAGTTATTATAACTTGACTATATGAAAACTGATTTGCACAACCATACGCAACAGACACTACATAGTAAAAATAAATCTCGCCATCCAGCTTCAACTTCTGATCTCCACAGCAACTCTTGAATCTCCAGAATGACCTAATATCCTAACTCTAGGCTGCCCGTGTGGAAAATTATGGGCACCTAGAGTTTAGAAAGGGAACAATAAATTCCAGGTCAGTCATGGGACTGGTGTGAGATCTTAAAACAATTATTCTTTTACAAAAGAAAAACAAAGGAATTTAAAAGAAATCCGCAATGCTTTCTAGAAAATGAAACTACCATAAGGCCTCCCGCCACACATACAATGCAAACGTAGAATTGGAGGAGATTTCTCCTTATGATAGTCAAATATGCTTGATACGCAAAATCATTTGATATTATTATTATTAGTGCATGGTGTGGAAAACATTTCGAAAGTATAATATTAATCTTAGCCAGCATAGGCATTTCACACTTATGCCTACTATAGCTACCATGTTCAATAGCAGGTTACCGCCACATTCCATGGCAGGTTATACAACTAAAACCGTTCAGGGCGCGTATTGTTTCTTTGGATTTCCAACAAATGGTCCGGCCAAGGAACTTCCCATTGCCACATGGGTACGCCTCTGGATGGACTCCCCGAGAACCTAACCGGATCTCTGCCAACACAAGGCCGGGTTACCTCTGCAAAATAGGTAACTACTACACGAGTATGCCATCCCTCGGTTGTAAACAACCTTTATCCAAGGATCCTCAACAACAACAATCACAAAGCAATATATATTCGCGATATTCACATAAGTTAAGTATCTGGGCTCCATACCATGATACCACTTCTATCCAGAAGGAAGTGAACATACCCTAAGGGGTGCTACCCCCTATAACCTTGCTGCATTCTTCCTGTTTCGACCATTCTGAGGTGTGAGGTTCGACGAAGTCTTGTCCACAAAGCTCCGCTTTTCACAAAAGCCATGCTTCGATCAACAAATGATCAGCAGCACTTCGTATGCCACATTACCAAATTGGGAATGTATCACTAGTAACCATCAACTACATAACCTCTGAGCTCATACGTCTCAGAGAAGGGTGTTAAGCTAAGAGAATAAATTCTCCGCCGCCTACAGAAATGTATTTGATAGAAACCAGCTTTACATCTCAAAGTGTAACGTCAGACACACATCCATACAAGTCTGTTCCGGGATCGAACGGAACCAAAGGCACTTCCAAAGAAGCCCTTGCAAATCCGGATAATCACTAATCACGTCCGGAATCCCCATCACAAAGGGTGATAAAATCTCTATATCGGAACAACCCGGTGCAGAGACATTCGACAGGTATCCTTTCTCTTTCGAAAATACCCTGTCTTCAACGCCATCTTCAATTGCAATCCCATTTCGTCGTAACGTTATTCGAAATGGGTTTTATGACACAAGGTCCTCTCCCGGCTAATCCGAATAACGAGCGCTTATTTTTAAAAATAAGTGTTCATACAGTTTCGAACAAATCACAACAAATTCCTCTTTGATCTTTTAAATAAAAGATTCATCACAATAATAAAGGTTCGATGTGGGTTCCGAATATCCATTTGGAATTCGACTCCCGGTCGCATCGAAATTCAAATGCCATTTAAAAAGGCCAATATTGATAGTTGGTTATTTAACTATCAATCATAATTCACAACAGTTGCTGGATTTCAAATAATCTTTCCCCAATTATTATTATTTTCAATATATCTTCGCAAGATAAAATTTTACTTTTCAACACTTTGAAAATAAATTCAAAATCAATTTTCTTCCTTACGCGGAAAACATTTTCAAATATTTATTCATTTCCACTAAAAATCTGTCGAGTTCAAATATTTCAAAATAATATAAATAACTTATTCAAAATACACTTGGAAACATTTAAAATAAACTATTTTAGAATATTTGCTTAATTATTAGTTACAAAAAATATTATACTAATATCTCATATAAAAATTCTAGTCCAAAAACTAATTTTAAAACAAAATTAGTAGATAGCGTATAAATATTTAAATAACTATTTTCTAAATTAAAAATCAATTTAATCTTTTAAATATCCTTATATAATTAATTAAATAAAAATTTTACTTTAAACAATTTCCAAAACTAATTTCTCCAACAATATTATTTTAAAGCCAAATCTAAATTTTAATTTTATTTCAAAAGCTATTTTAAAAATATACACGGCTTTCCAGGGAAGAATTCTTTTCCCAATATAAAATGGTCCATTCCAATAAATTATTAAATCTTCTTGATTTATTTTAACTTACATTCCAAATTTGTAAATTCCTTTCCACACTTTAAAAATAAACCAATATTTATTTTAAAACAATTTCCCTTTCTTTTATAAATTCCCATTGTGAATATACATTTCCACTTATTAACTGATATACGAATTTTAAATCGATTCCCAAATTTCATCGTCAAACCCAATCAAATCCCAAATTGATTTCCAGTTTATTTCAAATACAAAATCAAATTCCAATTTGATTTCCCAAATTAATTTCCAGTATCAAATAAATTTCAAATTGATTTCCAAGTTATTTTCAAAACACCTAACCAAATTTCCAAATCGATTCCTAAGATTTATTCTAACTCCAAATTAATTGCCGAATCGATTTCTAAAATTAATTTCAACTCTAAATTAAATTCCAAATTTAATTTCTAAATTTATTTCCTTTTGAAATAAATTCTTTTATCTCTTTCAAATATTTAAAATCCGTATCTTAAATAAATTCTTCAACTATTTAACAACATTTCTCGAAATTCCTTTATAAAAGTATTTCCCATATTTCTGAAATTTATTCAATAAGTTTCCAAAGATAAAACTTTATCTATTTAAATTTCCGTCTTTTAAAATTCACCCGATTCCTTTGAGTGAATTTATTATAAATTTTCTACCCACATTTCAAAATAAAAAAATAATTTCATTTATTTCCGGTATCCTACGATACCAAAAATATATACGGCTAAATTACAGCCTTCAACGGTTTCGGTCACAAATAATCATACACAGATTAAAATTAATTATAACACAACATACGGGACAAATTAAATTTTTGAGGAATCCAGTTGGATCCCTCCAACCTATTTCCCTGCATCCACAGACTTTAGCATACAATTAAATACCCATTCCACTTCGAGGTGGAATATCGCGGTATATGGAATTAATAAAATATTATCCGCTATTATGCGGCGTAATAGGGTCTCGTCCGCTATATAATGCAGGAAATCAACAACTCCAAATACATATATAATACCAGTTCCACTTCAAGGTGGAATATCGTGGTATATGGGTTTAATATAATAACCTCCGCTATTATGCGGCACATAGGGTCTAAACTAATATAACTAATAATAAATAAATTATCCAAAAACACAATCAATCAATTTTAATTTAACTATCACAATTCCACAACCAATCAATAATTGGAATTTTCTATTAAAATTTTGAGTGAGAAGATCTAACCTTTTTATTGTGCATGCAATCCAATTTCTTTCCAACTGGATTTCCACACAGTTTTAGACCTTGTACAAATAATTATATAAGATTTCATTAATACTCGAGCTAATCAAATAATTTATTTCCTTTTAAATAATTTTAATAAACTAACAATGTGATTTGAAGCTAACTTCCCTTTTAATTAAAATCTTTGTTTAACCAAACGTTAAATTTAAAACAAATTTCCTTTAAAAGTATTTTTAAATAAGCTTATCAAACAAATAAATTTCCATATTGATTTAAAACAAGGATATTTTTATTGTCTTTAAAATAGAACATGCATGTAGATTTTTTCAAGTTAAAAACAAAATTATTTTGTACCTTAACAAAAACCCTTTATTGTTTATATAAGAACTATTACAGTAACTTATTTTTGTACGTAAATGAGAATTTATTTAAACTAATCATAAATTTGTAAATAAATTTTCTTTTTAATAAAAATCCAATCAACTAATAATTTAGTTTTAAACTAGTGATTAATTCTAAATTGATAATTATATTTTAACTAATTTCTTTTAATAAATGTATTTAACTAAAACTAAATTTAAGCCTAAATCAAATCCAACCTTTATTTTATAAAATATCCTTATCTATTAAAAATAAGTTTATTAACAGATAAATTACATATTACATTATTTAAAATAATTAGTAATTTGAACAAATACATATTTGTGTACATATTTTATTTTAGAAATACCTTATATACTTATTTTTATCTTCATTGTATATATATTTAATTTTGAAAAAAAAAACTTAAAATTACCTACTGCCTTACCCAATATCGCGACGAACATCTGACTAAAACCCTAGCATACACGCCGCCACGCCCACGGCGATCCTCTTTTAGACACGCGCAATCATCATACGACCACCGAGATCCCATTGCCACTGCCTTCCAATGCGCCACCTCGCGCCTCACTTGAAACACGCGTCGTCACAACTCCTATCTCCTTCACGCTACTGCAATTTAGACGGCGCGCGACCCAATACTTTACGCAAAACGAACGTCGTGTTTCCTCCAATCCATCAGTGTAACGACCCGTAAATTTCGTTAATTAAATTAGTCATATTTATTAGATTTTGGAATTAAATTATAAAGAAATATAATTGTTATAATTGGTAACGAAGTAAATGTTAATAATTAACCTATGAAATATTACATTGGTTGTAATAGACTTAATTATAAAAATTGAATTTAATAAACCCTATTCATTTGGAACCTTGTTTATTAATATGCAAAAGTATAATAAATGAGTTATTACAAGAGATTGAAATTTAAATAGAATTCTAATGAATGAATAGTGGAAAGGATTATACAGGTGTATAATTTAATACGGGAAAGGAAAGAATTTAATTGATTTTGTAATAAAAAAACATTGTAACGGTAATTTGAATAAATTAAGGAATATGTTAGTATAAGTTAATTATTAATAATTTGAAAGGAAATCCAACCAATTCAAGTTAAAAGTTACACTTGGTTTATAAGAGAACTAATAAATATTGAATAAATTTTGGAATAGTTTGTAATAAATGTTAATTGAGTAAAACCAGTGTTATGTAAGTAATTACAATATTTGGGGTGTCAATAATGAACCTCTAAAAGTGTAATTAAGAGTTAATGATAATTTTTACTGTACGTTACTTATTTTATTAGGTTGTCAAGTTAATTTGTAATCAATTTCGATCAATTCACTAAATTATGGCAGTTAATGTGGAATAAATTGGTAAGTGAAGAATGTTGGATTCAATAAGATGTAACCAAGGTAAACTTCCAATCATGATAGGATAATTGATGTAATAAAGAGGCGTGAAACCAAGTGAATCAACTTATTTAGAATAGTTAATCGTAATTTAGGGATATAATTTGCTTAGATATAATAAATGGAAATAGGAAGTTTATTAACTAAGGAAGAAATACGTAATAAATTTAATAAAAATCAATATTATATGGGGACTGTAACATTTGTATAAATAGTGGATTCATATATGTAATTTAAAGGTTATGATAACGGCGGTTTATTTAATTTAAAACGGGCAACCAATTGAAATATATCCGTATTTTTATGTTTCGTTAATATAATTTGGGAAATAATGGGAAATAAAGTTTATCAATATATTTAATTTATAATAAAGGGGTTGTTTTAAGAAATTGAAATAAATTCTATAATGGATGAATTAAGTTGCTTTAAAACTGAGATGGGAACTGGTTTAAAGAATTATGAATTAATAAGTAAATCAAGATGATGAAATGTATGAATTACAGAATTTGAATCTTTAATAGTGAGTTAATTTATTTAATTTATAATAGTTGGATTTATTGCCGATGAATGAAATCAAATATTTAATTATTACGTTAAATTAAAAATTAAGTTGAAAATTGGGAAATATTTATGTAATAATTTAAATCCAATGGTGAACCCTTCTATTTGAAATTATGAATGGAATAATATTGGGCAAATTCAATTTAATGGAAATTTTGGAAATTTATCTATAATTTTGAATTTTATGAAATTGAAGATTTCTATTGATTTATCTTTAATAAATTGACTTTTAAAAAATGGTTAAATCATTGTAAATGTTTGAAATTTTCAAAGTGATAAAGATTGCAAAGTTCAGAATTCTAACGCGAAATTTGATTTAATAAAATTATTTTAAATTTATTTAATTTATACAAAAATAGCCATTTTGATCACGGACTCGAATTTCGACGAAACCATATTTCATCGGATCTGTAACAGTGAATTATTATAGGGTTTCAAGTTTCGTAGCGATCGGACTTGTCGTTTGATCGTACGAACGCGAAACGCCTTAAAATCGATATAATTGAAATCAATTTGAAATCAATTTGAAAATATTGATTTCAACATAACTTCTTCATACGATGGAATTTGGACGTGAAACTTTTTCCATCGCATTCAGAATATTTTAAAACACCTATTTCGATATACGGGTTTACCAAATTTCGTTCCGGGGTCAGAACGGGCTTTTTTGGGCCACGTTAGAGATAGCACGTATATCTATCAACCCGATCCATCTATTCAAATTTCTAACCTACTTATATAAACCCAGTTATAAACCCTAGCCTCCATATATTCTCATTTGTTTATGCGTTCATTTTCCTCAACTCCTCCTTTCTAATGGCTACAAACCCTAGATCCAATTACAATTCAAAAATCAAAAGTCAAAAATTCAAAGTCCTCAGAAAAATTTGAAAAAAATATATGTCGTAGATCTCATCGGTACGAATCTACGTCAAGTATTCGTTTCTATAAATAATGCTCGAATCGTCCTGAAATCATGGTCAAAGTTCAAACTGGGGGTTTTCAATCAAGTCAGCGATTGGCGAAATTGAGATATGGGTTTGATAGAGATTGTGGAGGGAAAGAGAATGATGGTAGTCATTTGACCTGGATTTTGCTGTGGCGGTAAGAATTTCATGAGTAGGGTTTAAGTATTCATGCGTCGGCCACGGTTTTGGAGGTGTCGATCGAGTTCGTAGGGTTTGGTCAGGTACGGCCGATGGTGGCGAGGTGTAGGGGAGAGGCGGCGATGGCGGTCACGGCCAGGAAGTAGAGGTTGCGGCGCGATTTGTTTTTCTTGCCGGCGGCTAGGGTTTTATGAAACCTGGGGGCGTGAGTAAATTGTGAGAGATGAATACTATGCTTTGCTGACGTGGTGAAGATGCTTTCCATATTTTATATTTTTGTTTTATTTTAATTTTGATTTTCATACGTTTAAATCAACATAACTTTATCATACGATATCCAATTCACGAGCGGTTTTTTTTGTAAGGATCGTACTGAAATTCCAGACATGATGACGTTGGTTTGGACGAATTCTGAGACCGTCAAATTTTTGGGCTTAAATTGAATTTAAATTCGATTTAAATTCGAAAGGTGGGTGTTTTAACCCACTCACAACTTCTAAAATTTCTTATGTTTGTTAAATTGATTTAAGGTATGAGTAGAAATTTATTTATGACTGTTTGGCATGTTTTATTCATTATCTCAGTTAAATCGCATTTATTTAATTTAACTATTAATAAATTTTATTATTACATATAAATTGACAGTTAAATTTATTTATTTGCATATAAACTGCTAGTTAAACAGTTATTAAATTTATTATTGAATATAAACTTTTAGTTAATACCTGTTATTTATTACCTGTTATATTTTATATGCTCTATACGATGTTTGTTTAAATTGGATGATGATTGTAATAAATGGTTGATGATTGATATTTGGATGAATGGATGCTATATTTTATATTGTATAAACTGCAAGTTATTATGCATTTTTATTTCATTCTGGATTGCGGTTTGAAACGATATATAACCGCATTTTTTTATTTTTAAATTGCGGATTGAAATGATAAATATCTGTATCACTTGGCCATAGGATAGAAAATTATATACAGGCACCGCGGTATATATATAATTATTTTTGAAATGATTGTTATGGTTTGGATATGCTACCCTTTAATAAATATTAAATTTGGATATTATATAAATATATTTTATATATACATATGTAGTTAAATTTTTGAATTTAAGCTATGTATAAATCGGTTAAATATAAATAAATGAGTTGAATAATGTAGTTTTAATGATTTAAATCAATTACGATTGGATGGTAAATTTGGAATTTATTTGAATGGAACTTATTTTAAAAAAATTCACTCCATAAGTTGATGTAAAACTTATTAAAGCTAGGAAATTTAAAGATATGATATTTATAACTGGATTTTTATTCCAGATAAATTAAATGAATATTTCTAGCATAAATAAATTAAAGAAAGTATTTAAGTTGTTAGAAATTGGAATTTTATTTTAAATGATTTTTGATCTATTATGAAAACATTTCAAAACTAAGTAATAGGATAATGAATTGGTGAATATAAATTTCCAACCTTAAGTTTTGAAATTGTTAAATATTCAAGTGGTTTATTTAACTGAAAGTGAATTTAAAATTTATGGATTTAGACTAAATTTGAAATGAATAAAATTGTAAAGTCGCGGAAATTATATTATTTTATAAAGTAATTTTAAACTCAAACTATTTTTTACATATACTGTTTGAATATCCAAACCATTCAAGTTTTAGAAGTTATGGTTTTAAAGCTATGAATTTCGAAGTATTATGTTTTGAAAGTTATAATTCAAATGTTTGGTTTCCAGATATTATAAATTTTAAAACAATATGATTTTGGAAAAGAAATATATTTGAAATAAAAATGATATTATTGATTTGGGTTTTGTAAAAATAATATCAAAATGAGTTGTTTTGGAAATGGAAATGATATCGTATTTATGGGTTTTGAAATGGATAATTATATTCTGGTTTTAAAGTATAAACTATTTTAAAGACCGCGGTGTTATAATAACGTTTGGTTGTTAAAGAGACCGGGATCGGAAGTTGTCATACTATCTGCCAACTCCGAAAACCACTTTAACAACTGTGTACGCGGTGGAGAATCCAGAATGAAGTAGGTTGGTGGCGGCGTTTCCTGTAAGGTAAATACGTGGACCCAACTCCCGTGAGTTGGCATAAGGTGGCTAAAACAGGAGCGATTGACAGGTTAATAAGGTAGCACCTTTGATCGGACACTTCCCTTCGATAGTATACTCTGACTTTGGATGGATTCGATGGCCACCTTCACTTTTGATTTCTTTGATTTGGGGGAGTTTGATCGAGGTGGGCGGTAGCTGCGCGCTACGCGTTACCATCGACCCGGAAGCGTAATTGGTATATCTACTCTGACATATGTGTCACCTACCATATCGAGCCTTGTACGAGTTTGGATTTCTCCCGTAGCCCGTGTGGTATCCTCTGGTGGCTTCCCGATCAGGAGGGACTATGATATTGGATGGACTACTGGGACTATTATTGTGTTAAGGGGGAGATTGGGTAACTCCTTAACCCTATTTAAAAGTAAGTTTATTTTACAAGTAGACACTATTATAATAGCGAAATATACTACATAGTAAATAGTTTAACGGATCCTTAAGAGATGTGAATCCCGGGCATCTTTTAAGTTACTGCACTCATATTTATCCCTGTTGATTTATCTTACATAAGATCTTTTAGTTCTGACTCGAGTGTTTTGTCTTTTCAATTCGCTCGGGTCAGTCCGAGCGTTTCAGGAATTGAAGATTTAGCTTTGGAGGACGAAGACGAAGATTTGTATTACTATTATCTACTATATTATTCCACTACACCATTTAATTCCGCTGCATTGATATTTATTGGTATGTGAACTCTGATATTTATTGTATAAAGAAGAAGCAAATGTTTTGTAAACAGTTTTATGAACTATATATTGATTATTATATTTTATCCTTCCGCTGTGAGATTTTATTTTATTTTATTTCTTCTCTTTTTTTCTTATTTACCCCATAATAATCCGCCCTTCCGTATGGTTTGAATCGACATGTCTGTCGATTTGAAGCGTGCGAAAATTCAAAATGTTACAACCAGCTCCTGCAGCCTCAAAGCTATCGCCGCCATCGCCAATCCAGACACATGCACACGGCGAGGTTCGAGTACCCAAATTTAGACAAGAACAAGAAAAACATGTAATTCGATGTCGATTTCATTTTACTTTTTTTTATATGAGGAAAAGGCTTCAGCCATGATCGAGCAAGGAATTCGATTTTGAAATATAGGAAAAGAACGCGACCATTTTAACGAGAGAGAGGAATTTAGGGAAAAAATTTCAACAAAAAGGTTCCGTTTGTTTCTTATTAATTTTTTTTTAGAATGAGATATCCATTTTATTTTAAAAAAACAACGCGTGTAAAAATTTTGACACGTGCTTACACTTTCTCTATACGTGTTGAAGGCTTGCAATAGCATTTTGATATATATTAATATCATTTATTATTAAAAAAATTAAATTCAAATTCAAATCGTCTAGAAATTGCAACTCGCAATTTTGAACTCCAATCTAGGCGTATCGTCGGGCGTTTATAATGTTAAACCCCTATTCCGAACGCAATGGAAAAGGTTCCGAGTCCAAATTCGATCGTATGGAGAAGATAGCTTTTTGAATCAGTTATTAAATTGAATTTTTCGATTTAAATTTCAGCGCGTTTGCTTATCGTGCGGTCAAACGATCACTCCAAACACTACGAAAATTGAAATCCAATAATAATAAAATATTACGGATCCAATGGAACTAGTTTCGTCAGATTCCGAGACTGTGCCTCGGACGGCTATTTTTAAATATCGATTTAAATGATAAAATTCCAAAACTGAATAAAACATTTCAAATTCAATTCTGAAGCTTCTATTATCTTCAGTATTATTAATATAAATTTTCTTAGCCATTAAATTATTTTTAACAAGCTCAAAATTGAAGATTTAAAATTTTACCCAAATTTCTATGATTAGATTCAATAATTAAATTGCCAAATTCATTCTGATATTTGAAATTCAAGTTAAACTATCATTCAAACATTTAAAATTAATTAAATATTTTGATTTCAAATGTCTAAAATTCTGGGTCGTCACAGGATAAGTGTATAGCTGGCTATTATAAAGCCGGTTATACTTAGTTGTTTTATAAAAATCAGCTATACATATGACGTAGAGAATGCTCCATAGTCAAGCACACAAATTACAATCAAATAGCTAGGATTTTAAATCTATGTGTGTAACATCCCCAACTTGGAGACCCAAAACTAACGGTTATGGATGTTGCAGCCATCCATAATTATTAATCATCAGCGACCAAATATGGTAATTTTAGATACATTGATACATAGAAACAGATGAATATGGAAAAAATTTACAACATCAAACAAGTTCCACATTCCATTTCAAAAAATTTCAAATTCATTACATAATTCCACAATCGTCAACCACGTTCAGAGGAAATATATTTATAACAACATATGCCAAGAGTGACATATGAAGAAGCTCCCTTGGATGATCAGAGTGTGCATAGACAACTAAATAACTTTTCCATTACAACATCAACATAGCAGAATCAAAATAAAAGAGAAATATAGATAGCTATCATGCCCCATGCACGTCTCCAGAAGCCTATTCTTCTAAGAGGTACCTGAAAATCTCAACCCCCAAACTACTCAAAATCAATTGAGTACCAGAGAGTTTAAGGGGAAAACATAAACTTCAAGTCAGATATAAAGCCTGGTATGAATAATAATCTACCATCTCAAATCATTTAGATATCTAGTGAGACCTCGCTGCTTGGCAGAATGGGTTTTGCCCTTACTAGTATCCTAAAACCTTTATAAAACCATATAATGTGTTCCTGCATCCACAATGGTTAAAACATTTCAAAATAATATGATGATATGCAAACTAATAAATCAATTCTGGATTTTCCATCCCCGTTCATTTTGACCTACTGTCACGTTTATAATTTCTAGGATCACTTTTAACCTATTAGTTTTCATGGGCTTACTAATAACCTGTTTAATGTTTAAGGACTCCCTGTCTAGTTATATAGCTTTCAAGGGATCACTAAGAACCTACTGGCCTCTGCCAATATCTTTACTATTTCATGGGTTCTCCCTGACCCTATTGGTAACTCTAATATCTTTCCTCTTATCCTAGTTTTCATAGGTTGACTAGTGACTTCTATTAATATTTTAATCCGGATATTTTTCCATGGGTTCACTATAAACCTATGGGCCCCTACCAATATCAAATCATATTTTTCATCGACTTACTATGAACCTATCTTTCTGATATCTTCCTTTATACATAGTTTTCATGGGCTTACTATGAATCTATTTGCCCCTACCAATATCTTTTTCTATACACAGTTTTCATGGGCTTACTGAGAACCTATTGGCCCCTGCCAATATCTTCCTTTAGTATTTTAACATCCTATATTCTAGTCTTTCTGACCTCCTAGATGCAATTATACTTGTTCATGAGTTAATTAATTTATATTCACTACTAGGTCAACCTAGCTGGTTATTCTTCGCTTCCCTAAAATATAGTTATGGGTCCATTACAATGTGAATATATACATACATGAAGAAGCAAACACAATAACATGGTTAATCCCTTTAATATATTAATCAAGGAAAACTTCTTCAAAAAATCCATTTCAAAATACTTTATTTATTTATGTCATGGTTTTCCTTTAAAATGGGATTGGATTATTTGTTTTAAAGACTAAGGTCTTTGAAATCTATAAAACTTTGCTTTCGACTTCACTGGATAATCTCCTTCGAAAGCATATAAATCTATTTTAAAAAAATTAAGCCCCTGCCTTTCGAAACACTTTAAAACCTCTCTTTCGAAACCTTTTGAATATAATAAAGTATTACTTATTAACTCTAAAAAGCATAGCTTTGAAACCACTAAAAGTACCCCTTTCGAAACCTTTAGAAGTATCCCTTCTGAAACCATTGAAAGTCCCTCTTTCGTAACCATTGGGTTTATATTTAAAAAAACATTTGGGTCAAAGTGAATATAAACGAAAGTTTCTATTTCGAAACCATTTTTTATCATATAAAAGTACTGGGGAAAACTTAATGGCGTCGGCACCATCCTTTCGAAAGCTTCAAATCATATAACCAAAACACTGAAAGATAACATCGAAACCCCTTTTCTACGCCATTGCCTGCGAAACCCTTGGACACTTTCGAAAGCATTTAGGAAGTGGCTTGAAACATCTTTTAAACAAAAACTCCCCTTCGAAAGCATTGATGACTTCAGTATACTTGAAAGGCAAAAGAACGGCAGCAGGGCTTCGATTAGGTGGAACCCTACTATCGAAAGCATTATTTTACAAATGAAGGTACTCATTCGAAAGCTCTTACTTTTAAAACATCAAATAGCAACTCTTTTTGAAAGTTGTTTAGAAAACCCTTTCGAAAGCATCTGTTTCGAAAGCTTTTATGAAAACCAGGCAGGTGCTTAATATTTGAAAACGAAGCAAATGGTTCGACCCTATCGGAACCAAATGCTTTCGACACCATGCCTTCCGCTTTTCCTTCAACCCACTATGTATCATCTAAGTGATACATGCGTATTGGTTTCAGCCTGGATTGGTTTTGACTGAGTTGAAGCCGAAGTTATGAATCGAAAGGTACTTCTAATAGAGGCGGAACCTGCTTTTCTGCGTAAATCTGTTTTAATGTCAATTAAAGCAAACACTTTTTAACTAACCTACCGACATGTAAGAATATAATTGGTTTCCCCATCTTTTCAAATTATTTAAAAAATAACTACGCTTAATTCCAGATCTAGATCAAGATTAATTTAACAAATAAGCACTTCCATTAAGCAAAACCAATATTTCAAATAAGTCCTTCTAAAATAAATTAATTTCCATAGCAAATTACTTAGGAAAAATCCCCAAAAAATAAATAAATTCACTTTCATCATGTTATCTAACATATCTAAATTTCAGACTCAAATTCTCAATATAATTTGTGAAATAAATTTCTAAACCCAATTATCTATATTTTCATTTGAAAATTCATAATAATCTTTCCATAGTTTGGAAATTATCAATATTAAAACCCAACACCAAAATCATGTTTTACACAACGTAAAATTTTTCCATGGCATTCTAAGATCATTTACAATAGTTTTTGCCCTAAAACCATATAAATCCCCATTTAAACAATTTTGTTTAAATCAAGCAAATTATAATTCAAGCATATCATCATCCAAAACATCATAAAAACGTATTTAAGTTTAACTCCCAAAATATATAATCATAAAAACAAAATATAGATGATATAAATTATTATTCACATTGATCATGTTAAGGAGATTAGATTAAGATTAATTTCCCCTAGATTTAATCCTTAGCTTTACTTTGATTTCTCTTATCTTTCTAGCAATGGACGGCTCCTCTTTTCTTATGTTTGTATTTTGTTTTCAAAAAGACATGAATGGGAAATGGAATTAAGGAACGAGAATATATAAGGCCAAGGGGTCGTGTGTGGCTAATACTCAATATGCCCTTATGTAAATTAATTGTCTTAAAAACTCATTCTTAAGCCTATTTAATTTGTTAAGCACGGTCTCCATATTATTTATTCAAATTCAATCCCCTTATCTCATAACATTTATATTCTAATTAAATCTCCTGAATAATGTTATCAAAAATTAGGGGTGTCATAGGCTTCCCACCTTAAAGAATTTCATCCTCATGGTTCAGTAAGGACTAAATACTAAACATAGCAATCATCTGTAACGACTCCTAACAACCATACTAGTCTACCTGACTAGCAATTACCTATATAAATCTAATATAGACATACCGTCAAAGCAGATTGGGATAAGTATATCGAATCCTGTCTTTTGTTCTTCCAAGTATAGTCCTTCTCGTTGTCGCTCCACTGAATTTTCACCAACTTAACTGTCTAGCTCCTCAATCTTTTCTCATCTCTCGCTAAAACCCGAACTAGTTGTCTAGCAAAAGTCAAATTAGGCTCTATTATCGAATCATCCAACCCTGTTGGATGAATAGTAGTCTCTGGAACATGCACACACTTGTGAAGATGAGACACTTGAAATACATTATGGATACCCACCATACTACTCGAAAAACTCTACTCTGTCTGTGGGCTTTCCAATCCTCTCTGTAATCTGGAATGGACCAACATATCTTAGTGTCAATTTCCCCAACTCCCGGAACCGTACCACTTCCTTCATCGGTAATACTTTAACGAAAACATTGTCTCCAACTAAGAACTCTAGGTCTTTACGCCTCTTATCTGCGTAACTTTATTGTCTGGACTGAGCTTCCTTCATCCTTTCTCAAATCAACTCAATCTTCACTGACACCTCCCTAACCAAATTTGGACCTAAGACCAATCTGTCTCCAGTCTTAAACCAACATGCTGGTGATTTGCATGGCCTTCCATACAAATCTTCAAAAGGCGTCATTCCCATACTAGTCTGATAACTATTATTATAGGAAAACTCGACCAAATGCAGGTGAACTTCCTAAGATCCACCAAAATCCAATACACAAGCTCTCAACAAATAAACGAGTACCTTATTGAGTCTCTCTGTCTGCACATCCATCTAAGTGTGGTATGTAGTACTCATCTAGAGCTTAGTGCCTAATACATCCTATAGACTCTTCCAGAATTCGCTAGTGAACTAAGCATCTTTGTCATTGACTATGCTAACGGGAACTCCATGTAGTCTAACTATGTTCTTCAAGAAAAACTTAGCTAAAACAGATGTCGTCCTGGTTGACTTAACTGGAATCAAATGGGCACTCTTAGTCAATCTGTCCACAATAACCCATATACTTTCATTTCCCCTATTTGACCATGGCAACCCGTCTACAAAATCCACGGATATCGAATCCTACTTCCCAACTAGAATCTTTGGAGGTTGAAGCAACCCACTTGGCCTTTGATGTTCAGCTTTCACTTGTTGACAGTTTGCACACTGCCTAACCCACAAGCCAACATCCATCTTCATACCTTCCTAATAGAAGCTCATCTTCATATCTTGATATATCTTGTTCCCTCCAGGATGAATCGTAAACTTGGACCAATGACATTCTCCAAAAACTTCTTTCCTCTAGTTCTCAACATTTTAAACACACAACCATCCCATATTTCTCAACCATCCCCTCTGGTCAAGACTAAAGTCTTTTATATCATCGATCTCAGTTCTAACCCCTGGCCTTCTAATCTTCTCAGCCAACAATGGATCCTCCTTCTACTTAGAAGCAATTCTCTTGATCAACATTGGTCAAACTTTCAAACAGGATAACATGACAGTACTCTGACTAGAACCAGCAGTCGATCTTAACTGCACACTACAGGTAGTCAAAGCTTCTAAATCGTTCCACTCTGCCAACATAGCTAACACCACATTCTGATGTCTTCTGCTAAGAGCGTCTGTTACTATATTACCTCTCCCTAGCGTATACTCTATACCAAAATCATAAGCAGCTAAAAACTCCAGTCACCACTGCGTTCTTATATTGAGCTCCTTCTAAGGAATAAGTATCTTAAGACTTATGGTCTGTGTATAGCTCAGATCTCTCTCCTTAGAGATAATGCCTCCAAATCTTCAATGCAAAGATTACCACAGCCAACTCCAAATTATGAGTAGGATATCTCACTTCATGCGGTCTAAGTTGTCATGAATCATATGCAAACACTTTATCCTTCTACGTCAAAATAGCTCCCAATCTAGCTCCATATGCATCGGTATACACCACTAACCCTTGGTTTCCATTTGGAACTACTAATACAGGTGCATTGGTCAACAAATGCTTTGACTTAAGGAATGCTTCCTCACATTTGTCGAACAAAAAAAATTCTCTTTCTTTCTGGTTAGCTTAGTCAAAGGTTCTCATATCCTCGAGAAATCCTTAACAAATCTTCGGTAATAGCCAGCAAATCCAAGAAAACTTCTAATCTCAGTCACCGTCTCTGGTCTCTTCCAATTATTAACAGCTTCAATTTAATCTGGATCAATTAACAACCCCTTCTCTGAAACCACGTGATCAAGAAACTTAACCTCTTTGTTCCAAAAATGACAGTTGGAAATTTTCACCTTCAGCTGATGCTGTCTCAACGTCTCAAACACAACTCTAAGATGATCTTCATGCTCTATTTCATCCTTAGAGTATACCAAAATGTCATCTATAAACACCACCATGAACCTATTCAAATACTCTTGGAAAACTTGGTTCATCGGATCCACGAGGAAAGCATGGGCATTCATTAACCCGAATGGCATTACTAACCACTCATACGAACCATACCTAGTCCGAAATGTTATCAAAGGAATACTGTCCTATGCCACTCTTAACTGATGGAAACCTGTTGCCAAATCCAACTGGGAAAAACTCTGGCTCCACAGAACTGATCAAATAGATCATCCATTCTTGACAAAGGATACTTACTCTTGATCATCCTCACGTTCAATTGACGATAGTTAATACACATCCTCAACTACCCATCTGGTTTCTTTACGAACGCCACGGCCGCTCCCCAAGTTGAACTGCTTGGTCTAATAAAATTCCTTCCTTCGATACTTTTAACTCCTTCATTTCAGTCGGTGTCATCCTGCTAGGTGGTCTAATTGCAGGTTTAACTCCTGGCACAAGATCTATCCGAAACTTAACAGCTCTTTTCGGTGGTAATCCTATGACCAGCTCAAAGATATCAACAAACTCTCTTGCTACTCGAACCTGACTTGACTCTTCTCCCACTTCCATAGCGCTTAACAAAGCACAACTACTCCGGTCAGAATTCTCCACTGAGAATATGATTCTATTATGACTATCTGGGTGTCTAAGTGAAATCTCCCCATCCTGGCAAAATATCCTAGCCACATACTTACTCAACCAATCCATACCCAAAATGATTCCAAAATCGAAAACATACAAATTGCATGCAAACATATGACCTAACAAATCAAGCTCTAACTGGTCACATCTCATCCCTAGAGTTGCATACCCTCCTATTGGATTTGCAACCCTTAAGGAAGTAACAAGGTATGCGAGTTCTCAGCATAACCTAGCAACCAAACACTGGGATATAAATGAATGTGTTGCACCAATATCAAACAGTATCCTAACTACTATACTCTGAATCAGAAATGCACCTTCCATCACAATCTTCCCATTTTCAGCTGCAGTTGGTCTAGCAGATAATGGTCCGACAGCAAAAACATTTCCCTTGTCCACCCTAACTGGTTCTAGACACTGATACTTATACTGTCCAACTTAGTCATAGTTCAAGCACTTCAATTCTTCTTATCTACAGCCTTCTTCCCCTTGCCTGACCAGCACTCATTTGCATAATGGCCCTTCTTGTCACATTTGTAGCAAACTAAATCAGCCTTCGCCTTCTTGGTAGCATCTCTCTTTTGGGCTCCCTTCTTCTTAAAGAACTTCTTCTTCTTTCCCTGAGAACCCTAGGTTTCAACTGGCTTCTCTTTAGCACAAGCAACACGCATTTCCTCATGGAAAATTGCCACCTCCTAAACCACATTACAAGGATCAGAAATATGTATAAGAGTCGCCCTAGTAAGCTCATGTCTCAATCCTCGAATGAACCTCTCATTTCCCCTGATGTCAGTGTCTATAGTAGCATCTTTATATCGAGACAGCTCATCAAATTTAGTAGCATACTCGAATACCAACATCTCTCCCTGCACCAAATCCTTAAACTTTCTCAGCAATGCTGATTAAACACTTCAGATCAAAACCCCTGTTAAAATTTCGCTCTAAAATCTGCCTAAGTCAACTCCTCCTTCGGAACCCTAGCAGTAACACAATTCCACCAATAAAGTGCTGCTCCTTGCAACTGCCTAGATGCCAGCCTCCTCTTCTGCGCATCATCCAAACCTAAATCAGCAAAGATTCTCTCGTAATTTAACAGCCAATCTTCAACTTCTACAGCATCCTCCGTTTTCATAAACGGTTTCCCACCAAGACTGGTGTAATCTCTGCTCAACTTAGCATAACTATTCCCAACTGGAGCCACATGATTAGCTCCGTCGACATTTCCAGCAACTCCAGCAGCAACTGCTACTTGCATCGTATTGACGAAGAACTGATACATCGCCTCCATTCCACTGGTGGATTTCCAACATCCATATTGGTATCAGCATTTTGGTTAGCGTTAGCCTATTGACTCTGGTTCCTCCTGGTGGGTAAATTATTTATGTTGGTTGTAGTGCTTCCTCCACCGAGAATTCTCCGTTTCCTGCTTCCATATCTTCTTTCTCGTAAATCTACATACAAGACTTAGTAGATACAGAAGAACGGTCAGTATAGATCTTATTTTCAGATAAGATTCATTGGATTATATTTTGAAAATCTTTTAGGTTTATATTCTTTTAAGTTTCATAAACCTAGCTCTGGTACCAACTTGTAACATCCTCCACATGGAGGCCCAAAACTAGCGGCTATAGATGCTGCAGTCATCCATAGTTATTAATCCTCGACGAACAGATACGTCAATGTTAGATACATTGAACCACAAAAACACATGAATATGGAAAAAAAATTAAAACACCAAATAAGTTCCACATTCCATTTTAAAATATTTCAAATTCATTACATAATTCTACAATCGTTAACGACGTTCAGAGAAAATATATTTATTACAACATACGCTAAGAGCGACATATGAAGATGCCCCCTTGGATAATCAGAGTATATATAGGCAACTAAACAACATTGCCATTACAACATCAACACAGCGGAATTAAAATAAAAGTGAACTCTAGATAGCTATCATGCCTCATGCACATCTCCGGAAGCTTATTCGTCTAGGCGGTACCTGAAAACCTCAACCCTCAAACTGCTCAAGATCAATTGAGTATCCAAGGGTTTAAAGGGAAAATATATAATTCGATCAGACATAAGTCTGGTATGAATAATAATCTACCATCTCAAATCATTTAGATATATAGTAAGACCTCTCTGCTTAGCGGAATAGGTTTTCCCCTCACTAGTATCCTAAAACCTTTATAAAACCATATACCATTCTTCTGCATCCATAATTGTTGAAATATTTCAAAATAATATGATGATACACAAATAAATAAATAAATTCTGGATTTCTCATCCTCATTTCATTTTGACTAACTGTCACATCTATAGTTGCTAGGGTCACCTATTAGTTTTCATGGGCTTACCAATAACCTGTTTAATGTTTAAGGACTCCTTGTCCGGTTATATAGTTTTCATGGGATCACTAAGAACCAATTGGCTCTGCCAATATCTTTACTATTTCATGGGTTCTCCTTGAACCTATTGGTAACTTCAATATCTTTACTATTTCATGGGTTCTGCCTGAACCTATTGGTAACTCCAATATTTTTCGTCTTATCTGAGTTTTCATGGGGTTACTAGGAACCTACTGACTTCTGTCAATATCTTAATCCGGATATAGTTTTCAAAGTTTCACTATAAACTTATTGGCCCCTGTCAATATCAAATCGTAGATTTCATGGGCTAACTATGAACCTATCTTTCTGACATCTTCCTTTATACATAGTTTTCATGGGCTTCCTATGAACCTATTGTCCCTTGCCAATATCTTTTCCTATACAGAGTTTTCACGGGATTACTGAGAACCTATTGGCCCCTGCCAATATATTTTTT
Source organism: Allium cepa (assembly GCA_030765085.1). Taxonomy (NCBI): domain Eukaryota; kingdom Viridiplantae; phylum Streptophyta; class Magnoliopsida; order Asparagales; family Amaryllidaceae; genus Allium; species Allium cepa. Next base: position 289,258,330 of record CM060941.1, on the reverse strand, counting down.
AATATTTTAGCATCTAATATTCTGGTCTTCCTGGCCTATTGGATTCAATTCTACTCATTCGGGAGTTAACTTAATTTATATTCGCTACTGGGTCAACCTAGCTGGTTATTTTTTCCTTCCCAAAAATACAGTTATGATTCCATTACAATGTGAATACATACATATATGAAGAAGTAAACACGATAACTTGGTTAATCCCTTTAACCTATTAATCAAGGAAAACTTCTTCAAAAGCTCCATTTCAAAGTACTTTATTTATTTACGCCATGATTTTCCTTTGAAATGAGATTAGGTTATTTGTTTTGAAAACTAAGGCTTTCGAAAGCTTTAAAACTTTGCTTTCGACTTCACTGGATAACCTCCTTCGAAAGCATATAAATCTCTTTCCAAAACATTAGGCCCTGCCTTTCGATACACTTTAAAACCTCTCTTTCAAAACCTTTCGAATATAATAAAGTATTACTTATTAACTCTTAGAAGCATAGCTTCGAAACCACTGAAAGTACCCCTTTTGAAACCTTTGGAAGTATCCCTTCCCAAGCCATTCGAAGTCCCTTTTCCGAAACTATTGGGTTTATATTTAAAAATATCATTTGGGTCAAAGTGAATATAAATGAAAGTATCTATTTTGAAACCATTCTTTATTATATAGAAGTATTGTGGAAAACATGATAGCGTCGGCACCATCCTTTCGAAAGCTTCAAATCGTATAAGCAAAACGCTGAAAGATAACATCAACACCCCCTTTTTGACGTCATTGCCTTTGAAACCCTTGGACCCTTTCAAAAGTATTTAGGAAGTGGCTTAGAACATCTATGAAACAAAAACTCCCCTTCTAAAGCATTGATGACTTGAATATACTCGAAAGGAAAAAGAAGGCAGCAGGGCTTCAACTAGGTTGGAATCCCTACTTTCGAAAGCATTATGTACAAATGGAGGAACTCATTCGAAGGCTCTTAATTTTAAAACATAAAATGGCAACCCATTTTGAAAACTGTTTAGGAAACCCCTTCGAAAGCATCTATTTCGAAAGCTTTTATGAAAACCAGGCAAGCGCTTAACATTTGAAAACAAAGCAAATGTTTCGACCCTATCAGAACCAAATGCTTTCGACACCATGCCTTTCATTTTTCCTCCAATCCACTACATAACATCTAAGTGATACATTGTGTATCTATTTCGGCCTGGGATATTTTCGACTGAGTCAAAGCGGATGTTATGAATTGAAAGGTACTTCTAATAGAGGCGGAACCTGCTTTTCTAAGCAAATCTGTTTTAATGCTAATTAAAGTAAACACTTTATAACTAACCTGTGATGACCCGGAATATTGAGCATTTGAAATCGAAATATTTAACTGATTTTAAATATTTTGAGGTTATTTTAACTTGAATTTCGAATATAAATATGAATTTGGCAATTAAATTATTGAATTTGATTTAGTAATAATGGGTAAAAATTTGAATTTTCAATTTTTAGCTTGTAAAAATAATTTGATGGCTTAGAAAATTTATATTGATAATACCGAGGTTAATGGAAGCTTCAGAATTTGATTTGGAAATACTTTATTCAGTTTTGAAATTTTATCGTTTAAATCGATATTTAAAAATAGCCTTCCGAGGCACAGTCTCGGATTTCGACGAAACCAGTTCCATTGGATCCGTAATATTATATTGTCATTGGATTTCAATTTTTGAAATGTTTGAAGTTGTCGTTTGGCCGTACGATAAGCAAAAGCGTTGAAAATTAAATCGAAATTTAATTTAATAACTGGGTTCAAAAGCTATCTACTCCATACGATCGAGTTAGGACTTAAAACCTTTTCCATTGCGTTCGGAATGGGGGTATAACATTATAAACGCCTGGCGGTACGCCTCGATAGGGGTTCGCGATTTTAAGCTGCGTTAATCGAGAAAATTTGAATCTGAATTTAAATTTAAACTATATTTTATCCTGGTCAACTTCAGTTGAAATTCCCTCACACCAAAACTTTTTCTCCTCAGCAGCCTTTATCTCCTCTGAAATCACTGCAGCTTCTCTTAAGCAGGCGAACTCCTTTTCAACATCACATCTTGCCCCTCTTCCCGTATATCACGCAGCTGGAGTCATTACTTTGAAATTAAATAAAAAAATTATTCAAATAATAATGGCCGCTCTCCTCTTCCCTTTTCCTTCTTCAGTTAAACGAAACGAAATCAAAAAAATTCGTTCCTCTCATAAGAAAAAAGTCTATTTCTCGGATCGAAACGAAATCAATTCGAAGGCATGAAGTCGCGATTGAAGATTTTAGGGAGGGAAAACTACGCGGCTGTAGGGGAGGAGTTTCACGCGAGCACTCGTGGGGGTGGCGGTCGATGCTTGGTCGTGGCCATGTGAAGTAGCGTAGCTGGCGAAGTTGATGTTGTTAGATGAAGCACGATGGGTTTTAGCGTTGGGCGGCGAGTTGATCGAGGCTGCGATGAGAAAAGAGGCCGACCTAGGTTTACACGTGCGTGTGTGGGTTGATGATGCAAAGAGTGGGGATCGATCGTCTTCGCGTGGAGGAGGAGAAGAGATATTGGATGTGGGTTTTTGTTCGAAGGACTATGGTGGCTTGTGCTGCAGTTAGGAATTGGGGATGGTCTGGGCAGTGTGACGATAGCAGTTCGATGGTGCTCGGCGATTTGGAAGTGGCCACAGTTGCGGTGACTTCGAGGAGTCTGTGTTTTCTTTAGCAGTAAGGTATTTTCGTATAATTTATTTATTAAATTTATATATATAGAAAGAAGAAAAAAAATTATGTATGTATAATATATAGCAAAAATTATTTTTACAGTAAAGTTATTCATGAATAAACAAGAAAATATAAGTGGATTTTTGGATCTATATACTTTATAAAAATTTATGAGGATTTCAAAAGAAATTTGGTTTTAAAATTTATTTTTTATTTAAATGAATTTGTTAAAAAGAAATTAGTTCAAAATCAAATTTTAATTTTGAAATTAAAATCATTGGTTAATTAAATTTATCCAATAGGAATTTAATTATTCGATTTATTCGAATATTAATAAATGATATAATTATTTATACAAGGTCAATATCTAAAAGAAAACAAGCTGGAATGGAAACGGATTGCAAATAAAAAGGTGAGATCTTCTCACTCGATCAAATATTTTTCTGATTTAGATTTTAAATAGTTAAATTTAAAATTTGTTGATGATGTGTTTGGATGATTGATTTATTATTAGTTATATTATTTTAGACCTTATGCGCCGCATAATAGCGGAGGTTATTATATTATACCCATATACCGCGATATTCCACATTGAAGTGGAATTGGTATTATATATGTATTTGGAGTTGTTGATTTCCCGCATTATATAGCGGATGAGACCCTAGGCGCCGCATAATAGCGGATGATATTTTATAAATCCCATATACCATGATATTCCACATTGAAGTGGAATGGGTTTTTAATTTTATTGTTGTGCTAGCGTCTGTGGATGCAGGAAAACAGGTTGGAGAGATCCAATTGAATTCCTCAAATATTGAATTTATTACATATATTGTGTGTTGATTATTTATAATCTGTGTGTGATTATTCGTAATTGAAACCCTTGAAGGCTATAATTTAGCCGAATATATTTTTGGTATCGTAGGATACCAGAAATAAATAAAATTGGATTTTTTTATAAATTTAGTAGAAAATTTATAATAAATTAATTTTAGAAAATTGAATAAGTTTAAAAGAAGGATTTGTTTCAAAAGATAATAAATTTGGTGTTTAAAATAAATTTAGAAAATCACTTTGATATTAATTTGGTAAAAAAAGAAAAACTATTTGGGAATCGATTTGCAAATCATATATCTTTGGATATTTGAAATTTTAAAATTCACAATGGGAATTTTATTAAAGAAAGGGAAATTTGTTTTAAAAAAATAAATATTGTTTTATTTTTGAAGGCGTGAAAAGAAATTTACAGATTTGGAATGTAAATTAAAATAAATCGAAAAGATTTATTAATTGAGATAAGTGGAAAGAGAATTCTTCCCTGAAAAGCCGAATATATTTTCAAAGTAACTTTTAAAAGTATAAATTAAAAATTTTAGAAATTTCTTTGAAAAATATTGCTAGAGAAATTATTTTTTGGGAAATGTTTAAATCTTTAAAGTAAAGAATTATTTATTTAATTATAGAAATGATTATTTTAAAGATTTAATTAATATTAGATTTAGAAATTGGTTGTCTAAATATTTATACTCTATCTACTAATTTTATTTCAAAAAAATTTGTTATGGACTTCAAGTTTATATGTGACATTAGCATAATATTTTCATAACAAATAATTAAGTAAGTTTTAAAATAATTTTATTTTAAATGTTTCCAAATATAATTGGATAAGTGATGTAAATTACTTTTAAGTATTTGAACTCGGTAGACTTTCAGTGGAAATAAATAATATCGAGAATCTTATTTCGCGAGTGAAAAGTGATTTGAAATTTGTTTTCAAATGGTTGAAGTGTTAAAAAATATATATCTTGCGAAGATATTTTGGAAACAATAATTGGGAAAATCTTTTTAAATCTTGGTGATTGTTGTGAATGTTGATTGATAATTAAATAACTGACTATCAATATTGGCCTTTAAATGACATTTGAATTTCGATGCGACCGAGAGTCGAATTCCAAATGGATATTCGAAACCCACATCGAACCTTTGTGATTGTGATGGATCTTTTATTTAAAAGATCAAAGTGAAATTGTTGTGATTTGTTTGAAATCTGATTGAACACTTATTTTTTTAAAAATAAGCGCTCATTATTCGGATTAGCCGGGAGAGGACCTTGTGTCATAAAACCCATTCCGAATAATGATACGATGAATTGGGGTTGCATTTTAAGATGGTGTTGAAGACTGGGTATTTTCGAAAATGAAAGGACTACCTGTCGAATGTCTCTGCACCGGGTTGCTCCGGTATAGAGATTTTATCACCCTTTGTGATGGGAATTCCGGACGTGATTTGTGAATATTTGAATTTGCATGGGCTTCTTTGAAGTGCCTTCGGTTCCGTTCGATCCCGGAACGGACTTGTATGGATGTGTGTCTAACGTTACACTTTGAGATGTAAAACTGGTTTCTATCAAATACATTTCTGTTGGTGGTGGAGAATTTATTCTCTTAGCTTAACACCCTTCTCTGAGACGTACGAGCTCAGAGGTTATGTGGTTGATGGTTACTAGTAATACATTCCCAATTTGGTAATGTGGCATACGAAGTGCTGCTGATCATTTGTTGATTAAAGCATGACTTTGTGAAAAGTCTAGCTTTGTGGACGAGACCTCGTCGGACCTCACAACCCGGAAATGGTCAAAACAGGAAGGAGGCGGCAAGGTTATTTGGGGGTAGCGCCCCCTGAGGGTATGTCATTTCCATCTGGAAAAGGGTAGTATCATGGTATGGAGCCCAAATATTTTACCTATGTTGTTGCCGCAAATTTATTATACTTTGTGTTTGTTGCTTTGTGGTTGAGGATCCTCGGATAAAGGTCGCAAATGACCGGGGAATGGCATACTCGTGTAGTAGTTACCTAGTTATAGAGGTAACCCTACCTTGGCTTGGCAGAGATCCGGTTAGGTTCTTGGGGCGTCCCTCCAGAGGCATACCCATGTGGTAGTAGGAAGTTCTATAGACTGACCATTTGTTGGAAATCCAAAGAAACAATACGAGCCCTTTACGATTGCAATTGTATAACCTGTCTCCTTAGGAGGTAGCTATAGCAGGCGTAATATAATGGTACCTATGCTGGCTAAGATTAATATTATACTTTCGAATTGTTTTCCATACTATGCACTAATATAATATTAAAAAGGATTTTTCGTATCAAGCATGTTTGACTATCATAAGGAGAAATCTCCCACAAGTCTGCGATTGCATTGTGTGTGTGCCGGGAGGCCTTATGGTAGTTTCATTTTCCAAAAAGAATAGCGGATTTCTTTTTATTTTCTTTGTGAAAATAATTGTTTTTAAGATCTCACACCAGTCCCAAGACTGACCTGGAGTTTATTGTTCCCTTCCTAAACTCTGGGTGCCCATAATTTTCCACACGGGCAGCCTAGAGTCAGGTTATCAGTTATTCGGAAGCGAAGTCAAGAAGTTGCTGTAGAGATCGGGAGTTGAAGCTGGATGGAGAGGCGTATTACTTATACTATGTAGTGTCCAATGCGTATGGGTTGGTGCAAGTCAAATCTCTATGTAAGCAAGTTAAAATAGCTGCTAGTGTTGTATTGTGTCGTTGTAAACTCTGATAATATGATGTATAAACTAATATAGTTCTTTTGTTTTAAAGATATTCATTTATCTATTATATGTTGTTCCATTGCGAAATGTGAGATTCTGCTATTGTTTCTGTTTCTTCTTCTATCTTCTTCTTCTTTAACCCTAATGGTTCGGTTTTTCGGCAATCGAATGTGCGGCATTTGATACAATGGAGATATTGATGTCGACTTTTGGGCGTCGAAAAATCAGGTCGTTATAATTTTTGGTATCAGAGCATTTGGTTAAGCGACAACCTTGGCTCTGTTGGGTATTACTCATTAGAGATAGAGTCAGTGGTACTCCAGAATGAGTTTTAGTGTATTAATAGATATGAGCGCGTATTTGTTAGTGAATATAAAAAATTGTTTTATATTGTGATGGTTGGTTTCTTGAGTGGTATATGGATTCTGGTCGATATAGTCTGTACAACTCTATCGATAGGGATCTTTAAACACTTGTGCAGAACAATTCGACACGATATTGTTTTAAAATAGGATGAATGAAATAATTTTACCCAAACTATTTTCGTGTATGAAAGAAACAATTTTCCCTAAATTATTATAGTAGTATATGATTGCTTGGTTGTTAGGAAGTGATAATATTAAATTATTATCATTGAAATTGAATAAGAAATTGAAATTATAATCAAAAGTTAAGAAATAAATTCACATACAAATGAAATTTGAGAATGTAAATTGTAAATGTGATTTGTAATTTGAAACGGAATTCCAGAGAAGTATTTGGAAATGTTTTGAAAAGAATTTGAAAAGTTTTCGAGATTTGGAAGAGAGAAAAAATTGATTGAATCACTTTTTAGTTTGAAAATGAATTTCAAAGGTTTTGGAAAAAAAAAGTGTTTTGAAGGGATGAAAGCTCTAAACTCTTTTCGGTCGCTGGAAAATAATTTCGATGATGATCGCGACATCATCGGTGTTTATTTTCGAGTTTCCAAAAGAGGAATTGCTGTCAAATTGTTTTAAATGGAAGTTGTTTGGGAAATTTGGGTTTGGTTTTGAAATTCAAAGGATAATTTGAATTGTCTTCAATAATGCTGTTGGATAAGGTGGAAAGACTTTGGAATTTTATTAAAAATAGTTAAGGAATAATAAGTTTGAAAACTTAGGAAATTCAGATTTAAACTTAAATTGACTTGAGTTAATTTGAATAAAGGTGAATTTGAGAAGTCTTATAGACTAAATGATTGGAATAAAATCTATTAAGGTGGAAAATAAAATTATGAATGAATAAATAAATTTACAATTGCCAGTAAATGAAAGTGAAATTGAATCTTGAAATTCATTTCGAATTTATAAGTAAATAGAACTAGAGTTGGAATTGAAATTGATTTGTGATAAACAAAGTGAAGTATTAAACTAAAATTACTAAGTGAAACTAATTGACGAATGACCAAATGGATAAGGTTTAAAATGAACTGAATCCAATATTTTTTAAATGGAAGTAAATGGAATTCATATAGAATCGGAAATCCAGTTTAATATAAGTGAATATAAACTAAAGTGATGAATTTAAAATATATATAAGAAGTATATAGAATATTTGCATTGAACTTAAGAAATGAAGTGTGAAATTCTTATGTAAATTTTGTATTGGAAATAAACCAGGTTAATAATTAAGTGAAGGTTAAATTGAAAATCGTGAAAGGGTAATTGTGAATAAGAGAATAAACAAAAGAATAAAATTGGAATTGAAACTGAATATTGAAAACCAAATTGAATTGTGTGAAATCAAATGAAGTTGTAAAATTAGTTCAAAGTGAACTAAAGATAATAAAAGCGGAAGAAATAAAAGAAAAAAAATTGGTTTGAGGTAAAATGAATTGGAATTTATAATGAATTAGCAAACGAAACTAATTTAAAATAGTGATATGAATCAGTTGTGAATGAAAGATAGTTGATAAAATTCAATGTTCAGAAGGTAAGTTGAATCCAAATAGAATTGAAATTGTAAATTGAATTCAAAGGAAATTGAAAATGCAAGATTGAATGAAAATGTATATATAACTTCAATAGTAAAGTAAAAATGGTATAAGAAGTATATATTGAAGATTTTGTAAAGGAATGTGCAAAAATAAAATTGAATGTTGTAATTGGATATTATGGCTAGCAGGATATACAGATGTGTTACAGGGAAATGGAATTGGATTTTGCTTTCGAAGATAAAATTAAATTGCTCGAAAAAAAGGTATGTATTTAAATTTCAGTATGAAATTTGATGATTTTCTTGTCCAACCGCTTGGCTTTTCATTTTCTTTTTGAATCTGAGGGCCCGTGGTGCCATTTTGTAGTCGTACCAAGCTAGCCGCGCAAAGGAGACACTGGCGAAATTTTTCGAAAATTTAGGGAGTTAGAAAAATTTTGAGAAAATTTTGAAAGTTTGGAATTTAAATTTGAATTGACTAAGAAAACAATATTGTTTGAAACTTACGGCTGAAGTTGAAAGGTTAGTTAAGGTGATAATAGATCTTTGATGAAAAAGATTGTTTTGAAAAGTTGGTAAAACTGTTTGATTTTGGGAAAATAATAATTGGGTTAAAGATCATTCTTCTTAACTAGAAATTTCGGGACGAAATTCTTTTAAGGGGGGAAGGATGTGACGACCTAGAATTTTGAACATTTGAAATCGAAATATTTAATTGATTTTAAATTTTTGGAGGTTAGTTTAATTTGAATTTCAAATATAAATATGAATTTGGCAATTAAATTATTTAATTTGATTTAGTAATGATGGGAAAAAATTTGAATTTTCAATTTTTAGCTTGCTAAAAATAATTTGATGGCTTAAAAAATTTATATTGATAATACTGAGGTTAATGGAAGCTTCAGAATTTGATTTGGAAATACTTTATTCAGCTTTGAAATTTTATCGTTTAAATCGATATTTAAAAATAGCCTTTCGAGGCACAATCTCGGATTTCGACGAAACCAGTTCCATTGGATCTGTAATATTGTATTATCATCGGATTTCAATTTTCTTAATGTTTGGAGTTGTCATTTGGCTGTATGATAAGAAAACGCGTTGAAAATTAAATTGAAATTTAATTTAATAACTGGGTTCAAAAACTATCTTCTCCATACGATCGAGTTAGGACTCGAAACTTTTTCCATTGCTTTTGGAATGGGGGTATAACATTATAAATGCTTGTCGACGTACCTCGAAAGGGGTTCGCGATTTTAAGCTGCGTTAATCGACACAATTTGAATTTGAATTTAAATTTAAACTATATTTTATCCTGGTCAACTTCAGTTGAAATTCCCTCACATCAAAACTTTTTCTCCTCAGCAGCCTTTGTTTCCTCTGAAATCACTGCAGCTTCTCTTAAGCACGCGAACTCCTTTTCAACATCACATCTTGCCCCTCTTCCCGTATATCACGCTGCTGGATTCATTACATTGAAATTAAAAAAAAACCGTTCAAGTGATAATGGCTACTCTCCTCTTCCCTTTTCCTTCTTCAATTAAATGAAACTAAATCAAAAAAATTCGTTCCTCTCATAAAAAAGTCTGTTTCTCGAATCGAAACGAAATCGATTCGAAGGCATGAAGTCGCGATTGAAGATTTTGGGGAGGGAAAACTACGCGGCTGTAGGGGAGGAGTTTCATGCGAGCACTCGTGGGGGTGGCGGTCGATGCTTGGTCGTGGCCATGTGAAGTAGCGTAACTGGAGAAGTCGATGTTGTTAGACGAAACGCGATGGGTTTTAGGGTTGGGCGGCAAGTTGATTGAGGCTGCGATGAGAAAGGAGGCCGACCTAGGTTTACACGTGCATGTGTGGGTTGGTGATGCAATGTGACGACCCGGAAGTTTTTAACATTTGAAATGGAACATTTAATTTATTTTAAATATTTGGAAGTTAGTTTAACTTGAATTTCAAAAAATAAATATGAAATTGGCAATTTTATTATTGAATTTAATTTACTGAAGTTATGTAAAAATTTGAATCTTCAGTTTTAAGCTGATTTTAAAATATTTCAAACGCTTGTAAAATTCATATTGATAATACTGAAGATAATAAAAGCTTCAGAATTGGATTTGGAAATGTTTTAATCAGTTTTGAAATAATATCGTTTAAATCAGTATTTAAAAAACAGCCTTCCGAGGCACAGTCTCGAAATTCGACGAAACTAGTTCCATTGGATCCGTAATATTGTTTTATTATTGGATTTCAATTTTCGTAGCATTCGGAGTTGTCGTTTGGTCGTACGATAGGCAAACGCGCTGAAAATTTTATCGAAAATTAATTTAATAACTGGGTCCAAAATGCTATCTTCTCCATACAATCGAGTTAGGGCTCGAAATCTTTTTCATTTCGTTCGGAATGGGGGTATAATATTACTAACGCTAGGCGGCACGCCTCAATAGGAGTTCGGGATTTCGAGCTAGGTTATACGAGATATTTTGAATATAAAATTATAAAAATCACTGTAGCTATTCCTTCCACCACACGCCAACGTCTCATCTCTGTTTCCCCATTTCCTTTACAAAATCTCACGCGACATCCTTTCAAAGCAGAAATGGAAAGAAAATAAAATATTAATGGCCGCAATTTCAAACAAAGGAAATCAAAGCCGATGCCTCTTTTCAACTCAAATAAAAATCAAAACTTTTTCCCCTTCAGTTTCGTCCACGAATTCAAATCCTCAAGTTTTGAAACCAATTAAGAAAAAAAAATCAAGCAATCAATCACGAGGATTTGGGGGAAAATGTGGATTGTATGATGTTCTCGAATCGAAGGTCGTCGAAGTGTAGCCGCGCGCGTACGAGGTGATGCGGCATCGATAGGGCAACGTGGATCGGTCGCGAGGAGAATTCACTACGACAGGGTGGAGGCGCTGGGGCGTGATGGTGTGGACGAGGCACGGCGTAGCGCGGAGGAGTCGATTCAACAGATGCAAGAAAGAAGGGGATAATACTGCCGTGTCACCAGATCTAGATTCCCTCGAGTTCGTCCACCTCTGATCGAAGGTTTTCTGGTCGCGTTGTTCGTCAATGATGGTGAGTTTCTGCTGCGGTATGGTATGATTCATTTTCTTGTTTTAACATATACATTATCGATTTGTAAATATATTTGAATTTAAACAGTAAATTTTTGACGAAAATACATATATAATCAAAATAGTTTTCCTTACCGTTTATTTCTAAATATATATGTAAGGTTATTCAAAAAAAAAAGAGTTTTTACAGTAAGGTGTCAACTAAATTTTGCAGTTATATTATTCCTTATTTTCAGTTTGATTTAATATAAATATGTATATATATATATATATATATATGCAGTAAAGTAAAAACCATTTCTGTTTTTATTTAATATATATATATATATATAGGTTAAGAAAACTATAAACTAACAGTAAAGAAATTTCTGTCCTTGTTAGGATTGAAAGAAAGTAAATATATTATTTGATAATAGGAGATTGGTTAGAAAGAGAAAAAAATCTTATATATGTTTAAAATTAAATCACTAATGTAAATTGAATCGTTAATAATTAAATTTAGTAAATGGAAAAATTAGTTGTTCGATTTATTTCGAATATTAATAAATTATATAATTGTTTGATACAAGGTTAAAAATCGTGAAAAACAAGCTGGATTGGAAGTGGATTGCAAATATACGCAAAGGTGAGATCTTCTCACTCAAAATTATAGTAATTGAAAATTTCAGTTATTGATTGGTCGTTGAATTGTGATAGTTGAATTTTAAAAAATTTGATTGTGTGTTGGATGATTAACTTATTATTTGTTATATTAGAATAGACCCTAAACGCCGCATAATAGCGGAGGTTATTATATTAAACCCATATACCGCGATATTCCACCTCGAAGTGGAATAGGTATTATATATGTATTTGGAGTTGTTAATTTCCCGCATTATATAGCAGATGAGACCCTATTGTGCCGCATAATAGCGGATGATATTTTTATAAATCCCGTATACCGTGATATTTCACCTCGAAGTGGAATTGGTATTTAATTGTTGTGCTAACATCTGTGGATGCAGGGAAAATAGGTTGGAGGGATCCAACTGGATTCCTCAAATATTGAATTCGTTGCATATTTTGTGTGTTGATTATTTATAATCTGTGTGATTATTTGTAATCGAAACCTTTGAAGGTTATAATTTAGCCGAATATATTTCTGATATCGTAGGATATCAGGAATAAAAACAAAAAAATTGGATTTTTGAAATTTAGTAGAAATTTATAGTAAATTAGTTTTAGAAAATTGAATAAATTTAAAGGAAGGAATTTGTTTCAAAAGATAATAAATTTGGTGTTGAAATAAATTTAGAAATCAAGTTTGAAAATTGATTTGGTATTTGTAAATAAATTTGGAAACTAATTTAGAATTTAATTTGGTGCTGATAAATGAATATTTAGAAATTGATTTAAAAAAAAGATCGTATATCAATAGATATTTAGAAGTATAAATTCACAATGGGAATTTATAAAGGAAGTTTATTTTAAAAATAAACATTTGGTTATTTTTTAAAAGTGTGAATTGAATTTATGGATTCGGAACGTAAATTTAAAATAAATCAAGAAAGATTTATTTATTGATTTGAATAAAACATTTTGAAATGAAAATTGCATTTTCCTTGGAAAGCTGAGTATGATTTCGATGTCGCCTATAAATGTAAACTGAAAATATTTAAGTATGGTTTCAAAAAAAGATACTTCGGATAAATTTATTTTCTTAACTGGGTTCAAATCTTTAAAGTATGGATTTATTTAAATTACTTATAGGAGGGATTATTTTAAAGATTAAAATTGATATTTGTTTTAGGAAACGATTATTTAAATAGTTATACCTCATTTACTAATTTTATTTTAAAATTTGTGGGGACTTAAAATCTTATTTGTGATAATTAGTATAATATTTTCATAACTAATACTAAGTAAGTATTTAAAAAAAAATAGTTTTATCTAAATGTTTCCAAGTATATTTTTGGATAAGTGATTTAAAGTATTTTAAAATATTTGAACTCGGCACACTTTCAGTGGAAATAAATAATATCGAGAATATTATTCCGCGAGTGAAAAGTGATTTGGAATTTGTTTTCAAATAGATGAAGTGTAAAAAAAATTATATCTTGCAAAGATATTTTGAAAATAAATAATTGGGAAAATTATTTAAATCTTGGTGTTTGTTGTGAATATTTATTGATAGTTAAATAACAGACTATCAATATTGGCCTTTAAACTACATTTGAATTTTGATGCGACCGGAGGTCGGATTCCAAGTGGATATCCGAAAACCACATCGAACCTTTGTGATTTTTGACAGATCTTTTATTTAAAAGATCAAAGTGAAAATTGTTGTGATTTGTTTGAAATCTGAATGAACACTTATTTTTAAAAATAGGCGCTCGTTATTCGGATTAGCCGGGAGAGGACCTTGTGTCATAAAACTCATTCCAAATAACGATTCGACGAAATAGGATTGCATTTGAAGATGGTGTTGAAGACCAGGTATTTTCAAAAACGAAAGGATTACCTGTCGAATGTCTGTGCACCGAGTTGCTCCGGTATAGAGATTTTATCACCCTTTGTGATGGGGATTTCGGACGTGATTAGGGAATATTCGAATTTGCAAGGCTTCTTTGAAGTGCCTTCAGTTCCGTTCGATCCCGGAACGGACTTGTATGGATGTGTGGCTAACGTTACACTTTGAGATGTAAAGCTGGTTTCTACCAAATACATTTCTGTTGGTGGCGGAGAATTTATTCTCTTAGCTTAACACCTTTCTTTGAGACGTACGAGCTCAGAGGTAATGTAGTTGATAGTTACTAGTGATACATTCCCAATTTGGTAATGTGGCACACGAAGTGCTGCTGATCATTTGTTGATCAAAGCATGACTTTGTGAAAAGTGTAGCTTTGTGGACGAGACCTCATCGGACCTTACACCCCGGAAATGGTCGAAACAGGAAAGATGCGGCAAGGTTATGAGGGTCGCGCCCTTTAGGGTGTGTCATTTCCTTCTGGAAAATGGTAGTGTCAGGTATGGAGCCTGATATTTAACCTTTGTGGTTACTGCAAATACTTTTCTTTGTGGTTGTTGGTGTAGAGGATCCTCGGATAAAGGTCCCAAAGGACTGGGGGATGGCATACTCGTGTAGTAGTTATCTAGTTACAGAGGTAACCCGGCCTTGTTTTGGCAGAGAGTTGGTTAAGTTCTCGGGACGTCCCGCTAGAGGCGTACCCATGTGGCAGTAGGAAGCTCCTTAGCCTAACCATTTGTTGGAAATCCAAAGAAACAATACGCGCCCTGTACGGTTTTAGTTGTATAACCTGCCATGAAATATGGCGGTAACCTACTATTGAACATAGTAGTTATAGTAGGCATACAATAATGGTTGTATGCTGGCTAAGATTAATATTATACTTTTGAAATGTTTTCTGCACTATGCACTAATAATAATATCAAAGGGATTTTGCGTATTAAGCATTTTTGACTATCATAAGGAGAAATCTCCTCCAATTCTGCGTTTGCATTGTGTGTGTGGCGGGTAGCCTTATGGTAGTTTCATTTTCCAAAAGCATAGCGGATTTCTTTTTATTTTCTTTGTGAAAATAACTGTTTTTAAGATCTCACACCAGTCTCACGGCTGACCTGGAGTTTATTGTTCCCTCTCTAAACTCTGGGTGCCCATAATTTTTCACATGGGCAGCCTAGAGTCAGGTTAGCAGTTATTCCGGGGTGAAGTCAAGAAGTTGCTGTGGAAATCAGGAGTTGGAGCTGGATGGCGAGGCGTATCACTTATATATGTAGTATTTCTTTCTGCCGTTTGTTGTTGTAAACTCTGATAATGTAATGTGATGTAATGTAATAACTGATATAGTAATTCTGTTTAAAGATATTTATTTATCTATTATATTTGTTCCGCTGCGATATGTGAGATTCTGTTATTTTTTCTGCTTCTTCTTCTACCTCTTCTTCTTTAACTCTAATGGTTCGGTTTTTGGGCATTCGACTATGCGGCATTTGATACAGTGGACGTATCAATGTCGACTTTCGAGCGTCGAAAAATTGGGTCGTTACAATTTTGGTATCAGAGCATTTGGTTAAGCGATAACCTTGGCTCTGTTGGGTCTTACTCATTAGAGATAGAGTCAGCAGTACTTTAGAATGAGTGTGAGTGTAATAATAGATATGAGCATGTATTTGTTAGTGAATATAAAATTGTTTTGTATTGTGTTGACTTATTGGTTGATTGTTTATAGATTCTGGTCGGTGCAGTTTGTTCAACTGTATCGATAGGGGTTTCTATACTCTTAAACAAGATAAACCAGCACAGTATTGTTTTAAAATAGGGTAAATGAAATAATTTTACCCAAAACTATTTTTGTATATAAAAGAAATGATTTTCTATAAATTATTATAATATATGTTTGCTTGGTTGTTAGGAAGTGATGATATTGAATTATCCTCATTATTGTATGGAAATTTAATAAGAAATAATGGTATAACCAAAGATTTGGAGATATATTCATTTAACAAATGAAATTTATAAATATGAATAAGGGAATGAATTCATATACAAATGAGATTTGTAGATGTAAATTGTAAGTGATTTATAATTTGGAATAAAATTCATTAATGGAATGAGATTTGACTTGGTCAAGTTGAATAAAAATCCAAACTTTGGGAAAATAAAAATTAAAATGGATTGAATTCAAGTAAACTAATCTGATAATTAATTCATGAAATAGGAAAGTTGAATTAGTTAAATTAAAACTTGAATTGTGAGTTAAATAAAAATGGTTTGAATTTGCAGATAAATTCAAGTAAGTAGAAATAAATTGAAAATTTCCTTGTTATTGATAAAATGAATTCGAGATAGATTGAGAATAGAAAATTGAAATTAAAAATGGATAAGTGAGTAAAACTAATTTAATTAAATTAGTCAATGGAATAGACTTGATAAATGAAAATCAAATCAAGGATTTAAGTTTGGAATTGTTAACAAGGAAAATGAATTTGAGTTTTGAATTGAAATAACTTGAAGAAAATAAATAACTTAAGTAAATATTGGATAAAAGCTCGACTTAAGTAAAATTGTGAAATGTTTATTGTCAAGTTTTATGGAATGGTTGTGAATGAAACTTTGATGTGCACGTAAATGTGCATATTTTTACCACCATATTTATTCTATTTAAATTAAATAAATGATCATATTGGGTATTTTAACTTGTTTTAACCAAATTCATATTAATTCCAAATTTTCACATATTCATCTTCATATAAGGGCAAAATGGCCATTTGTGCGCGTATATTAATTTGAAAGAATTTAATTGGAAATTTCTATAATATTTTGTGGGAATTTAGCTTCTCATATTAGTGGGTTCATGTAGAAACATGCATGCACAAAATGGATATAAAGGAATGAAGATGGAAATAATTCAAAGTGAAGATCATGGAGGACCCCACCTACCCACCTACCTTAATGTACAAATTAAAGGCTAATGCACATGCTTTTGGACTTAATGGCTTCATGTACACTTAATGGGGGATTAAGACATGTTAATGATTACTTGGCCTCCACACTTCCTAAGGGGCATTTTGGGCATTCCCCAAAAAGTGAATTAGGGTTTCAAAACTTGTATAAATACCCCTTATGTTTCATGTAGCTATCTCTCCTCTTAGTTAGTTAGTTTTAGTTTAGAAAATAAATCAAAGCTCTCTTTCTTTCCATGGCTACTTAGCCATTTTATTTCATGTAATTTTTTTTTCTTTTATGCAATGTTAATTCTCTTTTATTTGCATGCTGCTTCTCTTCTTATGTAATAGTGTAGA
The DNA here is from genome assembly GCA_030765085.1 of Allium cepa. Lineage (NCBI taxonomy): Eukaryota > Viridiplantae > Streptophyta > Magnoliopsida > Asparagales > Amaryllidaceae > Allium > Allium cepa. The sequence continues at coordinate 289,241,225 of CM060941.1, read as the reverse complement.
TTTACCTTTATGCAATTAGATTAGTTGTCTTTTTCATTAGCTTTCATTTTCCTTTCTTTTTGCTTTTATGTTGCTTTCTACATTTGTTGATTTGATAACAAATATGAGAGCTTAATCCCTACAATTTAGGGGTAATGAAGCTCTCTAGTATGTAGATGCAACATTTTGATGTTTATACTCTCATTTTGTGCTTTAATGGAAACACTTGAAGTGGTTTAATGATGTTGTTTAGCTTTGAATTTGATAGTCTACGTTGTTCATAACAAATAGACTATGCTTAAACAAACATAACACAAATTGCCTCTTCATCTAAATATGATTATGGCAAAGAAGTGAATGTTGAAATTGAAATTTGATAGCCTATATTTCTAAACAATAGTTAATAGGCTATGCTTAAAATAGATTTTGCTTTCAACTTTGTTGTCATATTTTATGAGATTTAAAAGTGTATTAGTGGTTGTGTTATAGTTTGATGGTTTATATTGAGCTAATTAAAAGCACAAATATACCATACTTATGATAAGCACATCAACTAATTCACTAATGACAAGAAAAGAGAGATCATAACTTCATTTTGTTGATTTATGTGATCTAGAGTGGAAATTGCCTCTAAATTGTCTTAACACTCTCATATTTTTATCATTTTCTTTTGCTAGTTTTTGTTAGTTTCTTACATTTCTAACTATTCACTCTCGACTTCGGTATAATTTGATTGAATAGAATTTTAAAATCATCAATTCCCTGTGGATCGACCCGTATTCGCCACGTGCTACATTCGTACACCGTGCGCTTGCAGTTATTTTTAAATTTAAATCCGTTCGACGATTTTGTAAACCGATAGAACTTCCGTCGACGAACAAGTTTTTGGCGTCGTTGCCGGGGAATTGTTTTGATTTCAATTTTCTATTCTTCGAATTATTTTTGTTTGATTTTTGTGTGTTTGTTTTTTGTTTGTGTGCTTGTTGTTTTCCAGTTCCATTTGCATTTAAAAATAATACACAACCACAACTCAAAAAAAAAAAAAAATTGTTGCATTTCTGTTTTTGTTACAATTTCTGTTTCAATTTCAAAACAGTGCTACAAAGCAAAACAAAAGTCAAAACACTGTTACGATTTCTATTTTTATTTTCTCTCTGTTTTCAGTTCTGTGCACAGTGCACACCTGAAACAACCCCTTCGTACTGCTGCCATCTTTCACCCCTGCACACCATCTTCAACTCAAATCACTGCTTTCTCATACACACAGTCTTCAACTTCCTCCTCTACAAACCACCTCCTCGAACCACATCATTGTCACCGACCATCTACAAACAACCAATAGTGACCATCAATAGCACAACACTGTTGCACATTTAACTTGCATCTGTCACTGCAATTCCTATTTGTAGCTACACTGCATATATCTTCAAACTGCTGCAATTAAAACTGCATATATCTTAAAAACTCAGCACTTCAAACTGTCGATTCACCACAGCAAGCACTGCCCTAACTCGACCACAGTTCCACTTCCACATCAAATCAATTGATCAACTTGCATGTTCGACAAACCACGAAACCATTTCAGAAACTAGCATCACACCCCACTGTTCTGTCCGTTTCCCACCCTCTCTGTCTCTGTTACAATCAGTACCATCTTTCTTCATACAACCTGCCACCATCTCTTCTTACAACTTACCGACCCCCCTTGGACTGTCGACTGTCTGGCTTCTCCTCAATACAACATCCTACAACATACTTCAATACTTCCCTCTAAAACTCCAAGTCCACACTACCATACATACCGACTACTGCAGTTCATCCAAACTTCCTCCAGCCATCCATTCAACTGCCAATCCCACTATTACAGTCACATCCTTCAGAAACCTCCTACTCCTTACCACTACCATACTTAACATTGCCGTCAAACTTACTATCACATTCATAACCACCAACATCTCCATTACCACACTTGTTTCAGACTCCTCCACAAACCATACAACATCTCACTGTTCTAAGTCTCCTCAAAACAACTCTCTGCCTTCCCCTACCACTTCTGTGCATATCAGGTGCACAAACACTCAAACAATCCTACCCCTTGCCACTTTCATCAAACAATTCAACTCCTCAAATCAGTGCATTCCAATCCAGATACTCCCACCTGACCGCTCTATTAGCGCCTGCGCATAAAACATTCCTACCGTCAACACTGGTACTTGCCTCGACTCTCCACCATCACTACAAATTCAAAACCACTCCATACAAACTACTGTGCATCTCAATTCATTCACACTTCTGCAACAATCCACCACAGACTACTCACAACAGTCTCTTCCGAGAATCTAGAACCCATAACGAACCACTGCAGAACCTCAACAAATCACGAATACCCACCAGAGCAATCACAACTTCCCAGAACAGCAACCACTCCCCCCCCAAATCGCCAACCAGACCCAAAACAACCCTGCTTCCTCCTACATCGCCCAATCTCCAATAACCCCAATCGCGCTTCGATACAACCATCACCTGAAATCGAACGCGCAACCCCTGTCACCTGAATTGGGTATTCTCTGATAAACGAAGTCGGTTGAACGAATTTAAAACCATTTGGGAATTTCGAATTTATGAATTTGGGAAAGGGAGAACGAATTGGAAGAGAATCGATTTTGGTTTCTAAATTTTAATCTAGTTCGAAGATTTTGTGAAGATTCACGTGTGAGGCGAGGAGTTGAACGGTGAAGAAGTTTTCTCTGTTGCGTGCATTTGTGAATTTTTTTTTATTATTATTATTATTTTAACTGGGCCAGGCCCGTGTGTTCCCAAGAAAAAAAAAATACAGTTGTGTTAAAGCTTTGATTTTTGTCTTCTTTTCCTCTTCTTTTATTTCTTTGTTATTTTTTAGTGTCTTTAAAAAAAAGGAATATAAGAAAAATAATAACAAGTTACAGATTGTTTCGTTTTCATTTGTTTGGTTTCTACTTGTTTTAATTTTCCTTTGCTTAAGTTCTTCTTTGATTCAAAAAAAAAAATTTAAGTAAAACCCTACTTTTAAGTTTCCTTTCAAAAAAAAATATTGTAAATATCTTAGTTTTTAATTTTCAGGTTGCCAAAGAAAGAAATAAAGGAAGAATAGCTTGTTGAAAATTGCTTCCTTAGCTAGACAAAATAAATTGCTCGGCTTGCTAAAAAATTCTGCTTTCATATCTAGTTTTATTTGAATTGAATTGTTGGTTGCTTGCATTTGCATTTTAAAAAATAAAAAAATTCATTCGTAGTTGCATTGTTAATACACGTTTAGTTTTTGTTCTGCATTTCATCTTAGATTTTGATTAATAATAACGGTTAGACATCGATAACACTTAATTGTATATTGACAATTTATCTTTTTTTGAACAATTTAATTTCTTGGTGTCTAGGCTATGGCAGAGTAATAACCATTTATAAATATTACGGTGATTCGTAAATATTATAGTGGTTGTTCCTCTGAAGGTACTTAAACCTGGCTGCATTGCTACGGTGATTCGTGGTGCACCGATAAATCCTGCCCGTTACCTGGCTGAGAACTATCTTGTTTATCTAAGACAATTTATGAATATACAATTTTGGGTTATCATTAACCCTTGCATTCATTTAGTTGCATTTGTTCATGCATATTTAAAAAAACAAAAAACAAAAAAAAATCAAAATCCAAAACTAAATATTTTTTAAATATTCCTTTTCTTTTTCTTTGAAATTTTTAAATCCTTTTCCTTTGAAATTTCAAAAATCCAGAAAAATTAGAAAAACAAAAATCCAAAAAAAAATTATAAAATCTTTTCAAAAGCCAAAAAAAATTGAAAATTCAAAAAAAAACAAAAATCAATTTTTCATTTTGAAAAATAAATTCTACTTGTAAATATTTTCTTTATAAAAAAAACCAAAAAAAAAAAGAGAAATCTTGAAAATGTCCGAGTTTCCTTTTTCTTACACACTTGAATTTTAAGTTGAAAATCAATATAATCCATGGGAGTTTACTCCAAATTCATATGGATATTTTAACAACAAATTTTGTGTAAATAACTCAAATTTCGAACAACAAAATTTTCAAAACGGTGACCAACCTTCGACTCTTGAAAATAGCATTGAAATGATTTCATCTTTACTCGAACTTTCTACATGAAAAAATAAAGAGATAAATGATTTATGTAATTCTTATTTGTGTAATAACTCGAGTCAAGGATTTCAAAATTTGAATTCAATTCAAAATTCAAACGATTACGATTATAACCCATGCCAATTTAATTTCGAACTCCAAAATGAATTTCAAACTCAACATGAAAATGGGAACAACTTTTCAAACGAATTTGGCAATGGGAATAGTTTCAATTGCGATACGATTGAAAACTTTGGTTATCAACAAATTCAGAGTGAAAATTTTCAAATTAATAATCATGAATTTGATTTTGTTGACGAAATGGAAAAAGATAACGGGGATTTATTACTTGAAAAAACAAAAATTATCGTGAAAGTCATAATCAAATATCAGCCCACGAAGAATCAAATAATAATCTACCGTTTATCGAAATTGACAATTCTTGTTCTCAACAAGTCCAAATCGAAAATTTTCAAGCTAATAATTACAAATTTGACTTTGTTGAGCAAATGAATGAAATTTACGATGATCACACGAATTTGTTGATTAAAAAATTGGAAAATTTTCGTGAGAAACAAAATCAAGTTTCAATGTGTGACGAGTCAAACGATAATCCATCTTTTACCCAAATCGATGCTTTTCAAACAACAGCTTTTGAAACTGAAAATGATGATCTTAACGAAGTTGTTGAAAAGACGGTAATTGTGTTGGATTTCAATTCTTTTGAGGGTGAGAAACTCGATTTAAATTTCGATCTTCCTTTCTCTGAAAATTTGAATACACCAACTTTTAATTTTGAACTTGAGACAAGTAATAAAGTTGTTGATAATCCAATAAAGGAAGACGAGTTTAATGAACATGAATTTTTTGGACTTTTGGATGACGAGTTGTTAAATTCCGAAGGGGAAGATGAAAATCACCATTTTGATTTTGAAATCAATAATTGTGAAAATGTTTTCAATGATAAGCTTGAATTTCAAATTGGTGAAAATAAACTTGAACTTCAATCAATTGTTTTGTCGACCCTGAAAATCATCGAAAATAAAACTACTCGTACGATTTTTAATAAAACGACATTCGTTTTTCCAAATCGACAATCAACTTCAAATTCTTTTGCGATTTGGTTTTTCGTGCTTAAGCCGTGTCTCACGCATTTAACGAGACAAATGAATTGGTCTTTGGAAGACCGTTTCATTTACTTTTTGACTATATACTTTCTCATCTCTTGTAAATAGTAATCTTTCATGTAAATATAGGATTTTTATTTTATTTTTCTCCTTCCATTTGGGTTGACTGTGGGGACACAGTCAAAATCAAGTGTGGGGGGACTCATCTTCATTTTTTTTTCATGGTTTATTTTTGCTTTAAAATCAAAAAAAAAATTAAAAAAAAATCCCAAAAACAAATTTTCTTTTGATTTATTTTTAAAAGAAACACTATAAGATAAATATATGGCTTTGGTTTATTAAATTGAATTTTTTGAAAATTTATTGGTCTTAACAAAAATAAAAATGAAGTTTGATTACAAATAATAATGGTTTAAATAGTATCTAGGAAGATTCATATGTGTTAATTATGAAGTACATCCTAATTGAAAATCTTTGTTTTAAAAAGTGGTTGATTTAAAGCAAAGGATATAACATTTTTTGTCTTCTAAGTTAAATGGTGCTAAGATGATTTTGCAAAACTCCCTCTCAAAAAATATAAAAATAAAAAATAATAACATCCAAGTATTCACTCTCATTTAAAAGTCCTCACGGTTATGCATGGGTGATTACTTGGAATTTTGATTATGTGATTTCATACTCATTTAAAAGTCCTCACGGTTATGATGTATGGAACACATGTAGTAAAAAAAAGACTTAATAAAAACCACCTACGGTCGATAGTGTATGCATGAAAGTGTGTGCACTCGCCATGCTCTGTACTCCCCTCACATAAGCCCGAAAGGCAGTGCATGGGTGGTATATCTGGCCTCGGTTTATCTGAGCTAGGTGAGTAATTTTTCTTGCAAATAATGAGAGAGCAAGAAATTGAAATCCTAGCACTATTTTTACTTAGTTGATTTGATTTGTTATTGAAAAGAAATGAAAATACCACTTTGATAAACTTTGATAATCAACTAAGGATCCATTTCATAGTTACACTTTGTTATTAACCAAAACAACGAGTTAAACTATAGTCTATTTGATATGATAACTTGATTTTTGTTGGAAATTTTGACGAGTAAATGACATAAATTTTCAAGATAATAACCAAAACCTATATTTAACTTATTCGTGTCAATTTAAAAATAAATCCTTCATTTGTAATATTTTCAAAAATTTGCATTCATTTCTTTGTAAATATATCTTTCATTTTGTAAATATTTTCATCCTACATTTGGATTTTGTGGGTAGTATCCGCTGAAAACCCTCACGAGACAACACTCGTCCTACTGGGGACACCCAGAGGTTTAACGGCTTGTTGCATACGCTTAATGCAATCATGCTTCCTACGAAAACGGATTTATCTTAGTTTTAGTTTATTCGAGGACGAATAAAAAGATAAGTGTGGGGGTATTTGATGTGCACGTAAATGTGCATATTTTTACCACCATATTTATTCTATTTAAATTAAATAAATGATCATGTTGGGTATTTTAACTTGTTTTAACCAAAATTCATATTAATTCCAAATTTTCACATATTCATCTTCATATAAGGGCAAAATGGCCATTTGTGCGTGTATATTAATTTGAAAGAATTTAATTGGAAATTTCTATAATATTTTGTAGGAATTTAGCTTCTCATATTAGTGGGTTCATGAAGAAACATGCATGCACAAAATGGATATAAAGGAATGAAGATGGAAATAATTCAAAGTGAAGATCATGGAGGACCCCACCTACCCACCTACCTTAATGTACAAATTAAAGGCTAATGCACATGCTTTTGGACTTAATGGCTTCATGTACACTTAATGGGGGATTAAGACATGTTAATGATTACTTGGCCTCCACACTTCCTAAGGAACATTTTGGGCATTCCCCAAAAAGTGAATTAGGGTTTTAAAACTTGAATAAATACCCTTATGTTTCATGTAGCCATCTCTCCTCTTAGTTAGTTAGTTTTGGTTTAGAAAATAAATCAAAGCTCTCTTTCTTTCCATGGCTACTTAGCCATTTTATTTCATGTAATTTTCTTTTCTTTTATGCAATGTTAATTCTCTTTTATTTACATGCTTCTTCTCTTTTTATGTAATAGTGTAGATTTACCTTTATGCAATTAGATTAGTTGTCTTTTCCATTAGCTTTCATTTTCCTTTCTTTTTGCTTTCATGTTGCTTTCTACATTTGTTGATTTGATAACAAATATGAGAGCTTAATCCCTACAATTTAGGGGTAATGAAGCTCTCTAGTATGTAGATGCAACATTTTGATGTTTATACTCTCTTTTTGTGCTTTAATGGAAACACTTGAAGTGGTTTAATGATGTTGTTTAGCTTTGAATTTGATAGTCTATGTTGTTCATAACAAATAGACTATGGTTAAACAAATATAACACAAATTGCCTCTTCATCTAAATATGATTATGGCAAAGAAGTGAATGTTGAAATTGAAATTTGATAGCCTATATTTCTAAACAATAGTTAATAGGCTATGCTTAAAATAGATTTTGCTTTCAACTTTGTTTTCATATTTTATGAGATTTAAAAGGGTATTATTGGTTGTGTTATAGTTTGATGGTTTATATTGAGCTAATTAATAGCACAAATATACCATACTTATGATAAGCACATCAACTAATTCACTAATGACAAGAAAAGAGAGATCATAACTTCATTTTGTTGATTTATGTGATCTAGAGTGGAAATTGCCTCTAAATTGCCTTAACACTCTCATATTTTTATCATTTTCTGTTGCTAGTTTTTGTTAGTTTCTTACATTTCTAACTATTCACTCTCGACTTCGGTATAATTTGATTGAATAGAATTTTAAAATCATCAATTCCATGTGGATCGACCCGTATTCGCCACGTGCTACATTCGTACAACGTGCGCTTGCGGTTATTTTTAAATTTAAATCCGTTCGACGGTTTTCTAAACCGATAGAACTTCCGTCGACAAACAAACTTGTTTGATTAATGAGTGAATATGGAAGCAAAATGAATTCAACGGAATCAATTGGAAATGAAATGGAATAAAGAGTAAATTGAGTTGATATTAATTTAAATTAGTTATAAACTAGATTGGATATTCTATTTAGTGAATATCCTCAAATTTGCATAGAAACGGTTGTCATTTGACGCAAACGAGATTGCATAAAATTCTATGAGTTAATGAAAGCCAATAAAATTGATTTTCGAATCAATTGAAATGGATATGAGTTCGTTTCGGTTAAAAATGAATTGAATGAAAGAAAGTGTGTTGTAAACCATTGAAATTGAATGGAAATGATATGTGATTTAGTCGTAAGCAACTAAAATTGCATCGAAACCATATAAATTGCTAATGGAAATAATTTTGAATATTTTTCTTGTGGAAACTATGTGTTTACTATTGAAAATAAGTGAAATGTAAATAGATTTCTTATATATGTCACTTACGTGTTTAAATTGAGTAAGTACAAGTACAGGGAGGCCGTTTGGTTGGATTTGATTGCGCAAAATGCTAATTAAATAAGCCGCTTGCTTAAAAATGCTAAATAAGGTACGCCTACGCAATAAAAATAGGAAATATGAACTGTTTTTGTTTTTCCGACCGGGTGGGTCGATGTATATATATTTATAACTTTTGTCAAATTGCAAAAGCTCCTCCGTACAAAGGAGACTCTGCCAAAAAATTTCGAAAATTTTGGGAGTTAGAAAATTTTAAAAAAAATTCGTTAGCGACAAACGATTTCAAATTGGAAATTGAAGTAAATTAGTGAATGAAACTAATTTAAAATAATAATATGAATCGGTTATAATTGAAACAGAAAAATTCAATATTCAGAAGGTAAATTGAATCCAAATAGAATTGAAAGTGTAAATCGAATTCAAAATGCAAAATTGAATAAAAATGGATATATAACTTCAATAGTAAAGTAAAAAAATGGTATAAGAAGTATATATTGGAATTCCGTAAAGGTATGTGCAAAATCATATTTGAATGTTTTAATTGGATACTTTGGCTAGTAGAATATACAGGTATATTACAGGAAAAAGAAAAAAAATTGGAATTGGGATTTCGAAGATAAATTGAATTTCTCGACAAAAAGGTACGTATTTGAATTTCAGTATGAAATTTGGTGATTTTCTTGTCTAGCCACTTGGCTTTTTATTTTCTTTTTGAATCTGAGGGCTTGTGATGCCATTTTGTAATCGTACCGAGCTAGCCGCGCAAAGGAGACGCTGGCGAAATTTTTTGAAAATTTAGAGAGTTAGAAAAATTTTAAGAAAACTTTGGAAATTTGAAATTTAAATTTGAATTATTGAGAAAACAATGTTGTTGGAACTTATAATTGAAGTTGGAAAGTTAGTTGAATTAATAATGGGTCTCTGGTAAAAAGGATTTGTTTGGTGATTTGATAAAACTGTTTAGTTTGGAAAATATTAAACGGGTTAAGAATCAAACTAGTAATTTCGGGACGAAATTCTTTTAAGGGGGGAAGAACGTGACGACACGAAAGTTTTTAACATTTAAAATGGAACATTTAATTGATTTTAAACATTTGGAAGTTAGTTTAACTTGAATTTCAAAAAATAAATATGAAATTGGCAATTTAATTATTGAATTTAATTTACTGAAGTTATGTAAAATTTGAATCTTCAGTTTTAAGCTGATTTAAAAATATTTCAAAGGCTTGTAAAATTCGTATTGATAATACTGAAGATAACAAAAGCTTCAGAATTGGGTTTGGAAATGTTTTAATCAGTTTTGAAATAATATCGTTTAAATCGGTATTTAAAAAATAGCCTTCCGATGCACAGTCTCGGAATTCGACGAAACTAGTTCCATTGGATCCGTAATATTGTATTATTATCGGATTTCAATTTTCGCTGCATTTGAAGTTGTCGTTTGGCCGTACGATAGGCAAACGCGCTGAAAATTTTATCGAAATTTAATTTAATAACTGGGTCCAAAATGCTATCTTCTACATACGATCGAGTTAGGGCTCGAAACTTTTCCATTTCGTTCGGAATGGGGCTATAATATTATAAACGCTGGGCGGCACGCCTCGATAGGAGTTTGGAATTTCGAGCTAGGTTATACGAGATATTTTGAATATAAAATTAAAAAAATCACTGTAGCTATTCCTTCCTCCACACGCCAACGTCTCATCCATGTCTCCCTATTTCCTTTACAAAATCTCACGCGACATCCTTTCAAAGCAGAAATGGAAAGAAAATAAAATATTAATGGCCGCAATTTCAAACAAAGGAAATCAAAGCCGAAGCCTCTTTTTAACTCAAATAAAAATCGAAACTTTTCCCCTTCAGTTTTGTTCACGAATTCAAATCCTCAAGTTTTGTAACCAATTCAGAAAAAAAAATCATGCAATCGATCTCGAGGATTTGGGGGAAAATGTGGATTGTATGGTGTTCTCGAATCGAAGGTCGTCGAAGTGTAGCCGCGCGCGCACGAGGTACTACGGCGTCGATAGGGCGACGTGGTTCGGTCGCGAGGCGAATTCATTGCGACAGGGTGGAGGAGCTGGGGCGTGATGGTGTCGACGAGGCACGGCATCGCGTGGAGTAGTCGATTCAATAGATGAAAGAAAGAAGGGGATAATACTGCTGCGTCACCAGATCTAGATTCGCTCAAGTTTGCCCACCTATGATCGAAGGTTTTCTAGTCGCGTTGTTCGTCAATGATGGTGAGTTTCTGCCGCGGTATGGTACAATTAATTTTCTTGTTTTAACATATACATTATCGTTTTGTAAATATATGTGAATTTAAACAGTAAATTTTTGACGAAAATACATATATATTCAAAATAGTTTTCCTTACCGTTTATTTCTACATATATATGTAAGGTTATTCAGAAGAAAAAAACAGAGAGAGTTTATACAGTAAGGTGTTAACTAAATTCTACAGTTATATTATTCCTTATTTTCAGTTTGATTTAATAAAAATATGTATATATATGCAGTAAAGTAAAAACCATTTATATTTTTATTTAATATATATATAGGTTAAAAAAACTATAAACTAACAGTAAAGAAATTTCCGTCCTTGTTAGGATTGAAAGAAAGTAAATATATTATTTGATAATAGGAGATTGGTTAGAAAGAGGAAAAAATCTTATATATGTTTAAAATTAAATCACTAAGTTAAATTGAATCGTTAATAATTAAATTTAGTAAATGGAAGAATTAGTTGTTCGATTTATTTCGAACATTAATAAATTATATAATTGTTTGATACAAGGTTAAAAATCGTGAAAAACAAGCTGGATTAGAAGTGGATTGCAAATATAAGCAAAGGTGAGATCTTCTCACTCAAAATTATAGTAACTGAAAATTTCAGTTATTGATTGGTTGTTGAATGGTGATAGTTGAATTTAAAAAAAAATTGATTGTGTGTCGGATGATTAACTTATTATTAGTTATATTAAAATAGACCCTATACGCCGCATAATAGCGGAGGTTATTATATTAAACCCATATACCGCGATATTTCACCTCGAAGTGGAATTGGTATTATATATGTATTTGGAGTGGTTGATTTCCAGCATTATATAGCGGATGAGACCCTATTGCGCCACATAATAGCGGATGATATTTTTATAAATCCCATATACCGCGATATTCCACCTCGAAGTGGAATTGGTATTTAATTGTTGCGCTAACGTCTGTGGATGTAGGGAAAACAGGTTGGAGGGATCCAACTGGAATCCTCAAATATTGAATTTGTTGCATATTTTGTGTGTTGATTATTTATAATCTGTGTGTGATTATTTGTAATTGAAATCTTTGAAGGCTATAATTTAGTCGAATATATTTCTGATATCATAGGATATCAGGAATAAAAAAAATTGGATTTTTGAAATTTAGTAGAAATTTATAGTAAATTAGTTTTGGAAAATTGAATAAATTTAAAGGAAGGAATTTGTTTCAAAAGATAATAAATTTGGTGTTGAATAAATCTAGAAATCAAGTTTGAAAGTTGATTTGGTATTTGTAAATAAATTTGAAAATTAATTTAGAATTTAATACGGTGCTGATAAATGAATATTTAGAAATCGATTTAAAAAAAATCATATATCAATAGATATTTAGAAGTTTAAATTCACAATGGGAATTTATAAATGAAATTTATTTTAAAAATAAACATTTTGTTATGTTTTAAAAGTGTGAAAGGAATTTACGGATTCGGAACGTAAATTTAAAATAAATCAAGAAAGATTTATTTATTGATTTGAATAAACCATTTTGAAATGAAAAATGCATTTTCCCTGGAAAGCTGAGTATGATTTCGATATGGCCTATAAATATAAACTGAAAATATTTAAGTATGGCTTAAAAAAAAGATACTTTGGATAAATTTATTTTCTTAACTGGGTTCAAATCTTTAAAGTATGGATTTATTTAAATTACTTATAAGAGGGATTATTTTAAAGATTAAAATTGATATTTGTTTTAGGAAACGATTATTTAAATAGTTATACCTTATTTACTAATTTTATTTTAAAAATTTTAGGGACTTAAAATCTTATATGTGATAATTAGTATAATATTTTCATAACTAAGATTAAGCAAGTATTTAAAAAAAATAGTTTTATCTAAATGTTTCCAAGTATATATTTTGGATAAGTGATTTAAAGTATTTTAAAATATTTGAACTCGGCAGACTTTCAGTGGAAATAAATAATATCGGGAATCTTATTCCGCGAGTGAAAAGTGATTTGGTATTTGTTTTCAAATAGATGTGTAAAAAAAAATTATATCTTGCAAGGATATTTTGAAAATAAATAATTGGGAAAATTATTTAAATCTTGGTGTTTGTTGTGAATATTTATTGATAGTTAAATAACCGACTATCAATATTGGCCTTTAGACTACATTTGAATTTCGATGCGACCGAGGGTCGGATTCCAAGTGGATATCTGAAAACCACATCGAACCTTTGTGATTTGTGATAGATCTTTTATTTAAAAGATCAAAGTGAAAATTGTTGTGATTTGTTTGAAATCTGAATGAACACTTATTTTTAAAAATAAGCGCTCGTTATTCGGATTAGCCGGGAGAGGACCTTGTGTCATAAAACCCATTCCGAATAACGATTCGAGGAAATGGGATTGCATTTGAAGACGGTGTTGAAGAGCGGGTATTTTCGAAAACGAAAGGATTAACTGTCGAATGTCTCTGCACCGAGTTGCTCCGGTATAGAGATTTTATCACCCTTTGTGATGGGGATTCCGGACGTGATTAGTGAATATCCGGATTTGCAAGGGCTTCTTTGAAGTGCCTTCAGTTCCGTTCAATCCCGGAAGGGACTTGTATGGATGTGTGGCTGACGTTACACTTTGAGATGTAAAGCTGGTTTCTATCAAATACACTTCTGTTGGTGGCGGATAATTTATTCTCTTAGCTTAACATCCTTCTCTGAGACGTACGAGCTCAGAGGTTATGTAGTTGATGGTTACTAGTGATACATTCCCAATTTGGTAATGTGGCACACGAAGTGCTGCTAATCATTTATTGATCAAAGCATGACTTTGTGAAAAGTGTAGCTTTATGGACGAGACCTCATCGGACCTCACACCCCGGAAATGGTCGAAACGGGAAAGATGTAGCAAGGTTATGAGGGTCGCGCCCTTTAGGTTATGTCATTTCCTTCTGGAAAAGGAAGGTTATTCGGATTAGCTTGACCATTTGTTGGAAATCCAAAGAAACAATACACGCCCTGTACGGTTTTAGTTGTATAACCTGTCATGGAATGTGGCGGTAACCTGCTATCGAACATGGTAGCTATAGTAGGCATACAATAATGGTTGTATGCTGGCTAAGATTAATATTATACTTTCGAAATGTTTTCTGCACTATGGACTAACAATAATATCGAAGGGATTTTGCGTATTAAGCATGTTTGACTATCATAAGGAGAAATCTCCTCCAATTCTGTGTTTGCATTGTGTGTGTGGCGGGAAGCCTTACGGTAGTTTCATTTTCCAAAAGCATAGTGGATTTCTTTTTATTTTCTTTGTGAAAATAACTGTTTTTAAGATCTCACACCAGTCCCACGACTGACTTGGAGTTTATTGTTCCCTTTCTAAACTCTGGGTGCCCATAATTTTCCACACGGATAGCCTAGAGTCAGGTTAGCAGTTATTCGGGGGCGAAGTCAAGAAGTTGCTATGGAAATCAGGAGTTGGAGCTGGACGGCGAGGCGTATCACTTATATATGTAATATATTTTTCTGCTGTTTGTTGTTGTAAACTCTGATAATGTGATGTAATGTAATAACTGATATAGTTATTCTGTTTAAAGATATTTATTTATCTATTATATTTGTTCCGCTGCGATATGTGAGATTCTGTTATTGTTTCTGTTTCTTCTTCTACCTCTTCTTCTTTAACCCTAACGGTTCGGTTTTTGTGCATTCGACTGTGCGGTATTTGATACAGTGAACGTATCAATGTCGACTTTCGGGCGTTGAAAAATTGGGTCGTTACATGCAAAGACTGGGGATCGATCGTCTTCGCGTGGAGGAGGAGAAGAGATATTGGATGTGGGTTTTTGTTCGAAGGACTGTGGTGGCTTGTGCTGCAGTTAGGAATTGGGGAAGGGCTGGGCAGTGTGGCGACAGTAGTTCGATGGTGCTCGGCGATTTGGAGGTGGCCACAGTTGCGTTGACGTCGACGAGTCTGTGTTTTCTTTAGGAGTGGGGTATTTTCGTACAATTTATTTATTAAATTTATATGTACAGGAAGAAAAAAAATCAAAGAAATTCTATTTTTAAATTTATATATGTATAATATATAGCAGAAATTATTTTACAGTAAAGTTATTCGTGAATAAACAAGAAAATATAAGTGGATTTTTGGATCTATATATTTTATAAAAATTTATGAGGATTTCAAAAGAAATTTGGTTTTAAAATTAATTTTTAGTTAAATGAATTGTTAAAAAAAAATTAGTTCAAAATCAAATTTTAATTTTGAAATTAAAATCATTGGTTAATTAAATTTATCCAGTAGGAATTTAATTATTCGATTTATTCGAATATTAATAAATGATATAATTGTTTATACAAGGTCAATATCTAAAAGAAAACAAGCTGGAATGGAAACGGATTGCAAATAAAAAGGTGAGATCTTCTTGCTCAATTAAATATTTTTCTGATTTAAATTTTAAATAGTTAAATTTAAATTTTTTTGATGGTGTGCTTGGATGATTGATTTATTATTAGTTATATTAGTTTAGACCTTATGCGCCGCATAATAGCGGAGGTTATTATATTAAACCCATATACCGCATATTCCACCTCGAAGTGGAATTGGTATTATATATGTATTTGGAGTTGTTGATTTCCCGCATTATATAGCGGATGAGACTCTAGGCGCCGCATAATAGCGGATGATATTTTATAAATCTCATATATCGCGATATTCCACCTCGAAGTGGAATAGGTATTTAATTGTTTTGCTAACGTCTGTGGATGCAGGGAAACAGGTTGGAGGGATCCAACTGGATTCCTCAAATATTGAATTTGTTTCATATATTGTGTGTTGATTATTTATAATCTGTGTGTGATTATTCGTAATTAAAACCGTTGAAGGCTATAATTTAGCCGAATATATTTTTGCTATCGTAGGATACCAGAAATAAATAAAATTGGATTTTTTTTCTGAAATTTAGTAGAAAATTTATAATAAATTAATTTTAGAAAATTGAATAAATTTAAAAGAAGGAATTTGTTTCAAAAGATAATAAATTTGGTGTTTAAAATAAATTTAGAAAATCAATTTGATATTAGTTTGGTAAAAAAATAACTATTTGGGAATCGATTTGAAATATCGTATATCTGTGGATATCTGAAATTTTAAAATTCACAATGGGAATTTTATAAAAGAGAGGGAAATTTGTTTAAAAAAAATAAATATTGTTTTATTTTTAAAGGTGTGAAAAGAAATTTACAGACTTGGAATGTAAATTAAAATAAATCGAGGAGATTTATTAATTGATATAAATGGAAAGAGAATTCTTCCCTGAAAAGCCGAATATATTTTCAAAGTAACTTTTAAAAGTATAAATTGAAAGTTTTAGAAATTGTTTTGAAAAATATTGTTAGAGAAATTATTTTTTGGGAAATGTTTAAATCTTTAAAGTAAAGATTTATTTAGTTAATTATAGAAATGATTATTTTAAAGATTTAATTAATATTATATTTAGAAATTGGTTATCTAAATATTTATACTCTATCTACTAATTTCATTTCTAAAAAATTCGTTATGGACTTAAAGTTTATATGTGACATTAGCATAATATTTTCGTAACTAATAATTAAGTAAGTGTTAAAATAATTTTATTTTAAATGATTCCAAATATAATTTGGATAAGTTATTTAAATTATTTTTAAAGTATTTGAACTCGGTAGACTTTCAGTGGAAATAAATAATATCGAGAATCTTATTCCGCGAGTGAAAAGTGGTTTGAAATTTGTTTTCAAATGGATAAAGTGTTAAAAAAAATATCTTGTGAAGATATTTTGGAAATAATAATTGGGAAAATCTTTTAAATCTTCGTGATTGTTGTGAATGTTGATTGATAATCAAATAACCGACTATCAGTATTGGCCTTTAAATGTCATTTGAATTTCGATGCGACCGGGAGTCGAATTCTAAATGGATATTCGAAACCGACATCGAACCTTTGTGATTGTGATAGATCTTTTATTTAAAAGATCAAAGTGAAATTGTTGTGATTTGTTTGAAATCTGATTGAACACTTATTTTTTTAAAAAAAAAATTAAGCGCTCATTATTCGGATTAGCCAGGAGAGGACCTTGTGTCATAAAACCAATTCCGAACAATGATACGACGAATTGGGGTTGCATTTGAAGATGGTGTTGAAGACCGAGTATTTTCAAAAATGAAAGGATTACCTATCGAATGTCTCTGCACCGGGTTGCTCCGATGTAGAGATTTTATCACCCTTTGTGATGGGAATTCCGGACGTGATTTGTGAATATCTGGATTCGCAAGGGCTTCTTTGAAGTGTCTTCGGTTCCGTTGGATCCCGGAACGCACTTGTATGGACGTATGTCTAACGTTACACTTTGAGATGTAAAGCTGGTTTCTATCAAATACATTTCTGTTGGTGGCGGAGAATTTATTCTCTTAACTTAACACTCTTCTCTGAGACATACGAGCTCAGAGGTTATGTAGTTGATGGTTACTAGCAATACATTCCCAATTTGGTAATGTGGTATACGAAGTGTTGCTGATCATTTGTTGATCGAAGCATGACTTTGTGAAAAGTGTAGCTTTGTGGATGAGACCTCGTCGGAAAATGGTCAAAATAGGAAGGATGCGGCAAGGTTATTTGGGGATAGCGCCCCCTGTGGGTATGTCATTTCTTTCTGGAAAAATGTAGTATCATGGTATGGAGCCCAGATATTTTACCTATGTTGTTGCCGCAAATTTATTATACTTTGTGGTTGTTGCTTTGTGGTTGAGGTTCCTCGGATAAAGGTCGCAAATGACCGGGGGATGGCATACTCGTGTAGTAGTTACCTAGTTACAGAGGTAACCTGGCCTTGTGTTGGAAGAGATCTGGTTAGGTTCTCGGGGCGTCCCTCCAGAGGCGTACCCATGTGGCGGTAGGAAGTTCCTTAGCCTGACCATTTGTTGGAAATCCAAAGAAATAATACGAGCCCTTTACGATTGCAATTGTATAACCTGCCTCCTTAGGACGTAGATATAGCAGGCATAATATAACGGTACCTATGCTGGCTAAGATTAATATTATACTTTCGAAATGTTTTCCACACTATGCACTAATGATAATATTAAAAAAGATTTTTCGTATCAAGCATGATTGACTATCATAAGGAGAAATCTCCTCCAAGTCTGCGATTGCATTGTGTGTTTGCCGGGAGGCCTTATGGTAGTTTCATTTTTCAAAAAGCATAGCGGATTTCTTTTTATTTTCTTTGTGAAAATAACTATTTTTAAGATCTCACACCAGTCCCACGACTGACCTGGAGTTTATTTTCCCTTCTTAAACTCTGTGTGCCCATAATTTTCCACACGGGCAGCCTAGAGTCAGGTTATAGTTATTTGGAAGTGAAGTCAAGAAGTTGCTGTAGAGATCGGGAGTTGAAGCTGGATGGCGAGGCGTATTACTTATACTATGTAGTGTCCGCTGCGTATGGGTTGGTGCAAGTCAAATCTCTATGTAAGCAAGTTAAAATAGCTGCCACTGTTGTATTGTGTCATTGTAAACTCTGATAATGTGATGTATAAACTGATATAGTGCTTTTGTTTTAAAGATATTCATTTATCTATTATATGTTGTTTCATTGTGAAATGTGAGATTTTGTTATTGTTCCTGTTTCTTCTTCTATCTTCTTCTATCTTCTTCTTCTTCTTTAACCCTAACGGTTCGATTTTCTGCCATTCGACTGTGCGGCATTTGATACAGTGGAGGTACTGATGTCGACTTTCGGGCGTCGAAAAATCGGGTAAGCATATAATTGTTTTCCCAACTTTTCAAATTCTTACAAAAATAACTGCTACTTAATTTCAGATCTAAATCAAGATTAATTTAATAAATAAACCCTTCCATTAAGCAAAATCAATATTGCAAATAAATCCTTCTTCTAAAATAATTTAATTTCCATAGCAAATCACTTAGGAAAAATCCCCAAAAATTACAAAAATTCATTTTCATCATGTTATCTAACACATCTAAATTTCAGACTCAAATTCTTAATATAATTTCTAAAATAAATTTCTAAACCCAATTAAGCATATTTTCATTTGAAAATTCATAATAATCTTTTCATAGCTTGGTAAATTATCATAATTAAAACCAACTCCAAAATCATGTTTTACACAACATAAAATATTTCCATGGCATTCAAAGATCATCTACAATCGGTTTTGCCATAAAATTGTATAAATCCTCATTTAAACAATCTTGCTTAAATCAAACAAATTATAATTCAAGCATATCATCATCCAAAACATCATAAAAACGAATTTAACCTTAAATTTGAAAACATAAGATAATAAAACAAAATAGAGATGATATAAATTATTATTCCCCTTGATTATGATAAGGAGATTGGATTGAGATTAATTTCCTCTAGCTTTCATCCCTAACTTTACTTTGATTTCTCTTCTCTTTTCTTTCTAGCAATGGCCGGCACCTCTTTTCTTACGTTTGTATTTTGTTTTCAAAATGACATGAATGAGAAATGGAACTTATAAGGAACAAGAATATATAAGGGTAAGTAGTTATGTGCAGCTAATTTCCAATATGCCCTTATGAAAACTAATTATCTTAAAAAACCATTCTTAAGCCCATTTAATTTGTTAAGCACGATCTCCACATTCCATTTTAAAACATTTCAAATTCATTACATAATCCCACAATTGTTAACCACGTTCAGAGAAAATATATTTATTACAACATACGCCAAGAGCGACATATGAAGATGCCCCCTTGGATGATCAGAGTACATATAGGCAACTAAACAACATTTCCGTTACAACATCAACACAACAGAATCAAAATAAAAGAGAACTTTAGATAGCTATCATGCCTCATGCACATCCCGGAAGCTTATTCATCTAAGCGGTACCTGAAAACCTCGGCCCTCTAACTACTCAAAATCAATTGAGTACCCATGGGTTTAAGGGGAAAACATTTAATTTGATTAGACATAAAGTTTGGTATGAATAATAATATACCATCTCAAATCATTTAGATATCTAGTAAGACCTCTCCGCTTAGCGGAACGGGTTTTCTAGTAAGACCTCTCCGCTTAGCGGAACGGGTTTTCCCCTCACTAGTATCCTAAAACCTTTATAAAACCATATACCATGCTTCTGCATCCACAATTGTTAAAATATTTCAAAATAATATGATGATACGCAAATAAATAAATCAATTCTGGATTTCTCATCCTTATTTCATTTTGACTACTTGTCACATTTATAGTTTTTAGGGTCACCATTAACCTATTAGTTTTCATGGGCTTACCAATAACATGTTTAATGTTTAAGGACTCCTTGTCCGGTAATACATTTTTCATGGGATCACTAAGAAGCTATTGGCCCCTGCCAATATCTTTACTATTTCATGGGTTCTCCCTGAATCTATTGGTAACTCCAATATCTTTCGTCTTATTCGAGTTTTCATGAGTTGACCAGAAACCTATTGACTTCTATCAATATCTTAATCCAGATATAGTTTTCAAGATTTCACTATAAACTTATTGGCCCCTGCCAATATCAAATCATAGTTATCATGGGCTAATATGAACATGTCTTTCTGACATCTCCTTTATAAATAGTTTTCATGGGCTTACTATGAACCTATTGGGCCCTACCAATATCTTTTCCAATACAGAGTTTTCACGGGCTTACTGAGAACCTATTGGCTCCTGCCAATATTTTTTTTTAATATTTTAACATCCAATATTCTGGTCTTCCTGACCTGTTGGATTCAGTTCTACTCATTCAGGAGTTAACTTAATTTATATTCACTACTGGGTTAACCTAGCTGGTTATTTGCCCTTCCCCAAAGTACAGTTATGAGTCTATTACAATGTGAAAATATACATATATGAAGAAGTAAACACAATAACTTGGTTAATCCCTTTAACGTATTAATCAAGAAAAACTTCTTCAAAAGCTCCATTTCAAAGTACTTTATTTATTTATGCCATGGTTTTCCTTTAAAATGAGATTGGGTTATTTGTTTTGAAAATTAAGGCTTTCGAAAGCCTTAAAACTTTGCTTTCGACTTCACTGGATAACCTCCTTTGAATGCATATAAATCTCTTTTCAAAACATTAGGCCCTGCCTTTTGAAACATTCACTACACCATAAAAGCAATTTCGCAACACCATAGTGCGGCAAATTAACAACGGACTTAGGCCGTTGCAATATTCCAACGGCTTTGAACCGTTGCGAACACTTTGGCAACGGCTTTGAGCCGTTGCTATATTAGAACAGGTTAGGGTTTACATGTGGTCTTCGAATAATATAGCACGCCCTCAAAACAACGTCCCGTACCATTCAATTTTTTTTCTCCCGCGCCTCCTTCCTAATTTCTTCTGGCAACAGCGATTTCCCCAAATCCCACAAAACCTAGCTCCACGTTCTTTCCACTTCTCTTCATCGCTACGTTCTTTCAGGTAATTCCTCTCCAACCTGAAATCCCTATTCTAGTTTGTTTTGTCTCTAATTGATGGTATTGTTAATATTTCCAAATCAAATACTCTTTTATGATTTTTAATTGGGTTGTTGTATTACTGCATTATTGGGTCGATTGCGATTTGTAGTCGCGATAGCAGTGGTTTTGAGGTCAGTTCAGGGTGATGTAGGGGTGATTGAAGCAGGCGATTTGGGGGAGGTGATTGTCGTGAGGTTGTGGTAAAGGCAATTTAGTTTGGCGACAGTTATTTGATGGTTCGAAGTTCAGGCTGAAGTGATGGGTTTCTGGGTGATGTCTGGTGGGGATTGGGTGGAGGTTGATTGGAGAAGGAAGGTGCAGTTTTAAAGAAATGGCTTGCACAGTGAGGAGTTAATGTTGATGAGAAGCATGGTAATGTCAGTAGCGAGGTGGGTTATGGCTACTGATGGTTAACAGAATGTATGGTATATGGTATGGTGACAGTGGTTCAAGGCAAGATCGGAAGTTTGTGAATGGCGGTGTTGTTTTGGATAGGTAGGTTGATGGTGCAGTAAAGAAGTTTGTATGGGTACTGATGTTTTGAGAGTTTGTTGAATGCACTGTCAAGTGGTAAGGTGATTGACAGAAGGCAATGGGATGATGTAGTTCAGGTGAGAAGCTAGAAGTGGTTGTTGATGGTGTTCTGTGTGTAGGTGGTAGGGTAGAGGACTATGTGCATAGAGATATTGCAGAGGGATGGTAGTGTATTGATGTGTGAACAAAAGGAGGTTGTGACTGGAAGATGGTCAGAAGCCAAGGCAGTAAGGATGTATTAATGGGTATGTATGAAATGATGAATTGGGGTGGTTATGTGGATATGAATATGTATGGGTATGTATTGATGGTATGGTTGCAGTAATTTTTGTGAGGCAGTGAGTTTATCTCCTATCTTCACAAGTGGCACGATTTAATTCCAACTGTATTTAAATTGCAATTTCAGCCTTCTAACTTCATAATCCATCAAGGTAAGGTCTCAATTTAACAATTGATACACTTAAATAAAGGATCTTTACACATGATTTGCTTCTCCTAAATTTGCTGGGTTTGGAAATCTTGGTTTTTCCTTTAATCCACGAGTAGATTTTAGGCTAATTCATTAGGAAATGGCTAACCTTAGGTTAAATGGTTGTATTAAAGTTTACAAGGGTGAGTTTGGTTATGGATTTTAGATTTTTATGGATTAATCAAGGATTTTCTACTAGACGGTGCCTTTAGGGATGTGTTAGGTTATAGTGTTAAGGCCTTTTGGATTCGTTGCTTATTCTTTTGATCTGGGTGTTTAGATATATTTTGTAACATTTGGGTTGAGTAACTCAATTTTGTGTGGTTTGGCTATGAGTTAATTGCCGAACATAAGTCATTATTGCACAATGTCCAATGGTTTATGTGCCTGAGTAATTGTGCACAGTCAATGTCTGAGTAATTATGCACAGTCAATGTATGTTTAAAAGTGCTATAATATATATATATATATATATATATATATATATATATAGTTTTATACACATATTGATAGTACCATATATATAATCTAGATATATATATATATATTATGTATTGCCATTTTATTTATATGTGTGTATAGTTAAGAACGTATATCTATGTAATTGAATTAGAAAAGGTTGGGTAATAATCAGGAAATGGAAACAACTTTCAACCTTCCCCTTGTACAAAATAAAAAAAATGATTCCATAATTAGATGCTCTATAAAGGGAAATATAGATCAACAAATCAAACTGTGTAGATCTAGCGCAGACATCGCTAATTGTATCACAATTACCAAAGGACGTCATAATTCTCGACAGTTGCAATTGTAGCACACGATGTTTCAAGAACCGATTGAATATCAGCCTATGTTTCATATATGAATCCACCATTTTCCATGGCTGAATCCAGATTCCCTTGTCCATCATTATCTAGTATTGCTTTGATGTTGTTCAGATTTGGATTTGATGAATATTTCTTTCCAAAACATAAAATGGCGTACATCTCGACAATTTCAATAATTACTGTATACTGAGACTGATAGATGCTAGAAGAAATAGACAAATTTTTGCGACGAACCGACTTTCTATGTCAGGACACGATTCTTCGTCTTCCGAAAATTCAACATCGATACTCACTTTATCGACTGCCGAGAAATCGAACGACGGAAAACCGAACACTGAGGGTTTTAAAAAGAATTTAAGAAAAGAAAGAAGAAAGAAGATAGGAAAGAAGGAAATAGAAAATAGAAATTAGAGAGAATAGAAAATGGAGGGGAAAGAAAAATAGAAAATTTTAATATAGAAGGAAAAGAGAATAGAGGAAAAAGAAAAACAGAAGAAAATAGGACGGAACAGAAAACAACAGAACAACATCAGAATCTCACAATTCGCAGCGGAACAACATATATAATAATAAATGAATAATCTTTAAACAAGGACCTTTATCAGTTATTACATTACATTTCATTACATCATATCATCAGAGTATACAACAACAACAAATAGTGCAGCGGAAAAAGAAATACTATATAGTAGTCATACGCCTTGCCATCCAACTTGCCTCCAGCAAATCCAGAATATCCAGAATATCCTGATAAACCTTAACTCTTGACTGCCCGTGTTGAAATTGGTGGGCACCCAGAGTTTAGGAAGGAAAACAATAAACTCCAAGTCAGTCATGTGACTGGTGTGAGAACTCAAAACAGTTTATTTATCTTTAAAATCAAAATAGAGGAATATTTTTGAAGTCAATTCGCAATGCTTTTAAAAATGAGACTACCATAAGGCTTCCCGCACACACACACAATGCAAACGCAGAATCGGAGGAGATTTCTCCTTATGATAGTCAAAGATGCTTGATACGCATTTAAAATAACATTTGATATTATTACTAGTGCATAGTGTAGTGGAAAATTCATTTCGAAAGTAGAATATAAATCTTAGCCAACATACGACCATTATCGTATGCCTACTATAGCTAACTATGTTCAATAGCAGGTTACCGCCACATTCCATAGCAGGTTATACAACTAAAACCGTACAAGTCACGTATTGTTTCTTTGGATTTCCAACAAATGGTCAGGCCAAGGAACTTGCCATTGCCACATGAGAATGCCTCTGGAAAGACATCCCCGAGAACCAAACCGGAACTCTGCCAACACAAGGCCGGGTTACCCCTAACTGGGTAACTACTGACACGAGCACGCCATTCCCCGATCGTAAACGACCTTTCTCACGGGATCCCGAAAGCCAACAACCACAAAGTAATAAATTCGTAGTAACCACATAGGTTAAATATCTGGGCTCCATACCATGATACAACCTCTATCCAGAAGGAAATGTACATACCCTAAAGGGTGCTACCCCTCATAACCTTGCTGCATCTTTCCTGTTTTGACCATTTCCGGGGTGTGAGGTTCGACGAAGTCACGTCCACAAAAACATACTTTATACAAAAGCCATGCTTTGGGTCAACAAATGATCAACACAATGATCACTAAGATAGACGATCAAATAAATGATCCTATCACAAATAATCAACACAATTATCATTTCAGCATCACTCAGCATATCACATTACCAAATTGGGAATATATCGCTGATAACTTCAACTATATAACCTCTGAGCTCGTACGTCTCAGAGAAGGGTGTCAAGCTAAAAGAATAAATTCTTCGCCACCAACAGAAATATATTTGAAAGAAATCGGCTTTATATCTCAACTTGTAATGTCAGACACACAATCCATACAAGTCTGTTCCGGGCTCGAACAAAACCGAAGGCACTTACAAAGAAGTCCTTGCAATCCGGATATTCACAATCCTGATCGGATTCACCATCACATATGGAGAACTCTATACCGGAGCAACTCGGTGCAGAGTAAATCGACAGGTCATCCTATCGCTCTCGCAAATACCGGGTCTTCAACACCGATCTTCAAATGCAATTCACAACGACGTATCACATATTCGAAATGGGTTATACGACCCCATGGTCCTTTCCCGGTTAACCCGAATAGTGAGCGCTTATTCAAAAATAAGTGTAGCATTCACATTCAAACAAATCACATCAATTACCCATTCAAAGGGAAATATTGATAGTCGGTTATTGAACTACCAATTGATATGCACACATCACCAGTTTCCAAATAATTTTCCAAATTATTTATTTTCCAAAATATCTTCACTAGATATAAACTTTCAATACTTCAAAAATAAATCAATATTTATTTTTAAACCAATTTCACTTTCTTTTATAAATTCCTTAGTGAATTTATAATTCCAAGATATCAATGAATATTCGATTTCAATTATTCATTTCAATTTTCTTTTCAATTTATCTTCAAAAAGATAAATTCTCAAAATATTCACTTTATGTTGGAAAACATTTTCATACTTATTTATTCATAAATAATTCACAAATTTTATTTATTTTCAACACTTAGAAAATATTCAATATACTTCAATCGAAATTAAGTATATATTTCATTCTTTAAGGAAATCATTCTCTTAAACATATTTATTTGGGCCAAAACGAATGTTACGTAAAACATCGTTACGACAACCCAAAATCACTAGTATAGGGATTCAAAAATTAAAATAGATATATAAATCCCAATACTATACAAAACATTTCCTTTCGGAAATCATTTACTATAACAACAGTGTTATAGTCCATTATTTCCTTCTATTTCTCGAAAACGTCTATTTCAACAATTAATGTTGAAATCTATGGTTTCGAATCTCAACACAATTAAAACTTCGTTAGATCGTTTTAATTCTATTTAAAATATCACATTCAAAACAATTTCTTTAACATATTATTCTTCATTCAAAAACGTGAATATACTTCATTAACAATTTCATCCTTTTATTCATTTTAATTCAAAGGATTATTCACTATTCAAAAACGTGAATATAACTCCATTAATAGGTTCCGACAATTTACTTATCAAAATAAGTCATTTGCGAATTTATAAAACAACGTTTATAAATTCCATTTCTATTTATTTATAAAAACTTCCTTTTTATAAATTCTTTTATTAACCTATTCCAGTTTATAACTCAATTATAAACTAAAAGTTCATATTATAAGTTAAATGCTTATAAAACGATTATTTTACAAAATCGTTCTTTTAAACTTCATAGTTATAAATCTTATAACTTTTAAGATTCAATTATTCATCCAAATATATTCTTTAATAATTTCACAAAATTTATAAATCTTACTATTTATAAATTTCATTTATAACTTCACCATTCATAATTTTATAAATCCCATTCACATATGCAATCCATTTTCACTTCATTCAAACACTTATAAAAACTCGTTTTATAATGTCAATATTTCAATTTATAAATATCCATTTATAAATCTCTTAATATAAATCAATTTATATTATTCTTTTAAAACGTCTTAAATCTCCTTTATTATTTCACCATTTTGATTCATAAAATAATTAAATTTTATAAATCTTATATTCAAACTTTTATAATAAATTCAAAAATCCAATTTAACCTATTTTATAACATCATTGACCCATATTTCTCAAAAATCAGCTTTTAACTGTGTTTCACAAAAACCATAATTTTATAACTTTAAAAATTATAGCGTTTAATTATTCAAAATGGATCAATTCTAAAAATATAGTATATTTTAAAAAATCACTTTAAAAACCATTTTAAAATTCCAAAATCTGGGTCTAATGATGCTACACACCAAATAGTCAATCACGACTACAACGATATCATATATCAATATGAAAATCCATCAAATATCAAAATATCTGAAATTAAATAAATACTGTTGAGGAATCCAGTTGGATCCCTCCAACCTGTTTTCCTGCATTCAAAAACATTAGCACAATACCAATTTCGCTCCAGTACGAAATTATCGCGGTATATGTTCTTATTAAATATTATCCGCTTAATAACGGCGTAATAGGGTCTCATCCGCTAAACAAATAAATGCGGGAAATCAATAACTCCAATATATACATATGCCAATATATATATATATTGCTATTATATATAATACCAATTTCACTGTTTATGAAATATTCGCGGTATATGTTTTTAATAAATAACATCCGCTTACTAACGGCGTATAATGTCTATTTTAACAATCAATAGATATCAATCAACATTCAAACATGCATTCAAATATTTTAAATCTAACTATTTAAAATAAAATCGAAACTGATTCGATTGAGTGAGAAGTTCTCACCTTGATTTTAATTTCCGTTTCAGCTTTTATTTCGAATAAAATTAAACGCGCGTTTAATTTTACCCGAAATTCTCACTAACTCCAAACGACTCCAAACCAACTCCATCGCGTAGTGCTCGTCCATACGATTCCAACGCAACTGGTTTCGCGCGTTTTCGACCTCGTATGAAAAAGTTATTGATTTTACAAGTTTGTACACGATTTTAAACTAATATTTACAACATAAATATATGATTTTAAACCCTAACTGAGATCATGGCCGTAGATCTCACCTCCCCACATCATAGCCACACGTTACCTTCTCCTCTCCCTCTCGTTCTTCAGCCGCATATGAACCCATCCAAGGCCGTTCTAGGGTTTGAAAATTCGGCCATCATTCTCGACTAAATTTCGATCAGGTACTATCGTTCTGAAGAGCATCACACGAGCAAACTTCGGTCCCAATATCTTATAGCTCGGTCACCTCCTTCCTGGGAGAACGCGCACGCAACTCATGGCCTTCATCTCCCTTTTTCCGTCGATCTACTCAATGAAAACCCATCACAACCATTGGATTTATAGAACGTGCTGTGCTTTACAAAACTCTAGTTGAAACTTTCATGAATCGTTGAGTGGATGAAGAGATAATTGAAGAAAAACGAGGGTGATTTTCGGCCATTCATTGAATAACTGGCGGCTAGGGTTTGTTTTTCTTTTCTTTTTTTTCTTTTTTTTTAAATGGGGGGGGGGCTATTTATAGAAGAACGAACGACACTATTCATCCCGGAAATTCCGAACTCCGATTTAGGCGCCGTAACCAGCGTTTCTAGGGTTTACCCCGCGTTCCGGACAAAATGGAACAGGTTTCGGAAGCTAATTCGGACATCTGTGCGAGTTATGGCTGTAAACGCTCAATTTGAATTAAATCGATTTAAGTCGATTTCTAGGCGTTTTAATTTGTAACGGACAAACGGTAAATCCAATTGACTTGAAATTTGAAACCTTACAATAATATCACATTACGGATCCGATGAAACTGGTTTCGTCGAAATCCGAGACTTTTTGAAAAATGGCTATTTTGACTCGCCAAATTTAAATTAAAAATAAATCGATGCGTTTCGAGCTGCCACGATCAAACGGTAACTCCGATTGACACGAAATTTGAAATCCGGTAATAACTAACTATTACGGATCCAATGGAACTGGTTTCGTTCAATTCTGAAACTGTTCAAAAATTGACTATTTTCACTAGTCGATTTAAATATTAAAATATTCAATTTTCACAAATTAACTTTTAATTCGATTTTAAAAGTTCTAAAATATTGTTCTAACTTCCATATGATAAAATAAAATTTCCCAAATCATTTTCAATCATATTTAACTATATTTTCAATTATTTCCATAATTTAACGTATTAAATTATCGATTTAATTATTCAATTAAATCCAATAATTCAAATAAAAATTTATTCGACTTATAAATTCACTTATTAATATTTAAAATTAATTAAATATTCAAATTTTAATTTCTAAAAATTCTGGGTCGTTACATTCTACCACCAGAAAATCGCATCATCTTGAAGAAAGAAAGGGATAGAAAAGAGAATAGAAAGAAGAGAAGAAAGAAACAACATCAGAATCTACACAGCGGAACAAATAAATTATATTAATAACATAAATATTACATAGTTTACAACAATATCAGAGTTACACAGACATACATCACATACTAGACAGTTATAACACCTGTCTAGTTATACAACTCAATACAACAACTCAAAGACAACAACTCAGAGAACACATAGCGGAATACTAGATATATATCTACACGCAGAAGCCTCCTGCTCCATTAGCTCCTACACAATTCGTCAAAGCTAACTTGAATCCTAACCTGAGTTCCCTTGGCTACTCGTAAAAATTTGAGTACCCAAAAGTTTATGAAAAACAAAAATAAACTCCGGGTCAGACATGGGTCTGGTGTGAGTAACAGGTTAAAGTTGCTTAACTTTCAAAAACCTTTTGAAAAGAAAGGTATCACGTAAGACTTCCCACACATAAACATGGAAAAGTTTTTACCTTACGCTAACCAAAACATTTGATAGGAAATCCGATGATATTATAATAGTGTCTAGGGTTTTCAAAAAAATAAGAAATAGCCGAAATTGTTACATGATTAAATTCCAGCTACTAGCCACAAAAGTGGGTAATACAATCAAAACCGTTGGCACTTATTGGATTTTGGATCCCATACAATGGCAGGGCTACTGGGGTACCGCCCGTCACAGTACGTGGCCTAGATCAACGTACCGAGGATCACTCCCGACCCCCTGCAACACAAAGCCGGACCCATTCCTCACTGAACAGTTCCAAACAAGACAACCCCGTGGTTGTAGCTAGCAACCACCCGCACAGCCGAATATAAAGGGACTTCTAGACAGAGGTAAATCTTGCTCTCTAGTAGGTGCGACCCACGAAGCCTTGCTGCACCTCCCCTGTTTTAGCCATTCCCGGTTGATGAGGCTTGAGGCTACCATTACCTTTATAGGACATATCACTTAGAATGCTCATCGTCCACCTGACGATGTTCTGAAAGCATTCAATCCATACAAGTTCGTTCCGGGTTCGAACGAAACCGAAGGCATTATCTCGTTACACTCATTTTGGAATCACCCTCAGAGTCAACGACAATAACCCTTGCACTCTAAACCACCTTCTCGAATCTATAAGAACTAATTCCGTCAACTCATTACGGAATCACCCACACAGTTATACTGACTCATAGTCCTTACACGTCGAGTCTTCACAAAGCTCCACTTTAATTCACGACCTAACGTTATTTGGAATCGATGTGGTTTTCGGATATCCAAATATGGAAACCCGATCCCGGTCTCATCGAAAACCAAAGCGTGTCTTTTAGGTCCAAGTTGTTTTAAAGGTTTAAAATAATTTAATGCAGTATCTATATACACACAGATAGATAACTCATAAATCATAACTGATAATCAACATTATCAATAACAGATAATTCACATCAACAATATCAAATAGATATACCATATATCACCATCACAATAGATAACCTATGTTATCATCACAATATAATCAAACATCCATACCACACCATATTATTTATCTCATTACTGAGATCACAAAACATCCAAGACAATCAAGTTCAACCATTCGTCCATAAGCAATGATTTACTCATCATCCTATAATTAATTTAAAATGAATTAAATTAATTATCTCTATCTCTAATTAATTTAAAATAAATTAAATTAATTACCCCATCTTTAATTAATTTAAAATAAATTAAATTAATAACTTTACTGATATAAATCTTGCTTACTCAATCATTTAATTGATTTCAATCAATTTATTTATCCATTATTAATCACCTCAATTAATCACCCATGATTAATTATCCTTAATTACATTTATGTAATTATCCCTAATTAATTTCACAAAATTAATAATTCTCAACTAAACAGTAATTAACCTTTAATTACTTCAATCAATTAACTATAATTAATTGCATTAATCCTTAATTAATTACATTAATTAAATACCTTTAATTACCTATTATTGATTAATTAATCATAATTAATCAACTTTAATTACATCATTAATTAAAATAATTAATGATCCCCTTTTATTAATTACCTTAAGTAATTAACTTATAATTATTAATCATCATCACAGATTAATTACATTTAGTAATTATCTAGCTTAATTACTATATTAAACAAATTAATTATCCTTTAATTTATTATTTAATTAATCCCTTGATTAATTATTAAATAATTAAACCAATTTACCTCATTTTTAAACATCTCCACTTAATTACAATCATGTAATTATTAATTAATTACTTAACAAAGTAATTTCCAAAACTTTAATTACATAAAGTAATTATTTATAAAACTCAAGTGTTTATAATTAATTAAACTTAATTAATTAAATTAAATAATCTCATTAAATTAAATTAATTACATTAAGTAATTAATTTCCTAATTACTTTATCAAGTAATTATACTCAAACCATTTATAATTGATTATTAATAAATTAATCAATCTAATTAATTATAAAAATTAACCATATTAATTAATTGTTGAATAATCCTGGTTAATGACCTTCATTAACCAATTTCTAATTATTTTATAAAGTAATTAACTTAAATTAATTATCATTTAAATTATCTTTAGTCATTCATTAATTAAAGTTAATTATTAAATTAATTAACCTTGATTTAAAACTTAATTACATAATTAATAATATTCATTTATCATTAATTACTAATCTAATTAATGATCTTAATTACAAATTGATTAATCATTAATCCATTATTAATTCCAAATTCAATTAATTAATTAAATTAATTAATTAATCTTAATTACCTTATTAATTAAATTAATTCTGAAATATTAATCTTAATTTAAATTTCATAAACATAACTTAATTATGTTTTACACAATTTAATTCAAAACAAAGTACTTTTGAAATCACCTTTAAATTTCAATTTAAATTCAAGTTAAGTAGAATAATTTTAAACTTATCAAAGTTTAAATAAATTTAAAACTTTCAAATTGCCAATCAAACAAATGTTATATACAAATTTTAAAGTTAAATTCATTTCAAAACTTTTGATAACTTAAATTTTCATTTTAATTTAAAACTTCAATTTAAACCTCCTTTAAAATTTAGAAACTGAAATTCAAATTTAACTTTTGAATTTCCAAATTTTAAATAACTTTAAATCTACTCATATTTTTAAAATCTCATTACTAAAAGTATTTAAACTATTTTACCAAAACAAATGGTTAATTAAGTTAAATTTTGAAATTTTTATTTTATTTTAAAAACTGGAATTTGAATTTAATCATAAATTTAAACTTGCATTGAATTTTAAACCTAAACCTTAGTTTAAACCTAAACTACAGATTTAAAAAGGTTTAAATCCAGATTTTTAAAATAAAAAGGTCTGTAACCTGAAGCCTGCAAGTTACAGAGTAACCCAAGAAACCAAATTTCTACTTCGGGTTTCATGCTCTCCTACTTCGAGTTGCTAACCTACTTGCTTCGAGCAAACACAATGACCTCCCCTGCAACAACCAAAACTAACAGATCACCAGAATTTTCATCGTCGTGCATATGCAAGGCGACCACCACCTCTTCCGATCATCCTAGATGATCCAGCAACCTCCATAAACACAAGTATGCCCACAGCAACCATCAGATCGAACCAATAATCAGGAATTCAAAATTTGCCCCTAATTCAAAACCTGAAAACTTCAAACAGGTTTCTATTGCAAACCTGTCAACGGCGATTTCTTCCGATTTCTTGCCATTCCGATCATCTGGCATCCAACCCCTCCGGCCTCGAGCTACTCTACACACCAACTACCCATTCACCAAAAACTAGCACACTCGATCAATTCTTCACCTCACAATAACCCACCTCTTAACCCCATTCAAAACTAGGGTTTAAACAAGAATTTATAAACTGCAACCAATCTAACAGATTATATCCACAATCATGATTTTTCTAAAGATCTACAATTCTTCCTCTATTGCTCAGAAGAATTCCAAAACACCTCAAGTTACAGATTTCATGAACTTGCCAAATTTCATTTTTAGTTAAATTTTAAACTGTCTCTTGAATTAACACCCTAAAATACAAATTGTTAGTTTTAAAAATTCATGTTTTTGTAATTAAATTTGTTACCTGATACTGCATTACAAGTTAAACATGTTTAAGTTTTGTTAAAAATTCACATGATGCTTTTTATGTTACAGGGATATTACCCTGTATATATAAATTTATTTAGTTAAGTTTAAATTTAAAACTTAGGCAGCCAAACACATCACTTCATAGCTTTTAATCCTATCTATGATAAGCAAACTCCTTTAATTATTCTAAAACCCAAATACTATATTAAATTAGATCAATTGTAGGGGATAGTTTTAATAGAAAGATGATCTGGGTATACTGTAGAATATAACAAACATGCATACTCAATCACAATTATATCATACACATAACATAATTTATCTTAAGCAACCTGATTTCCATTTAAGTTGTAAATGTTACTCACCTATTAAATGCAGAGCTCCTGTTGAGTTTTGCAGAAAACACCAAAAATGCAGGCTTGACTCTGTTATACTTCATGTTGAATTTGATATGCAGTTTGCCTAAGTTTCCTGACCCAAATGCTGGCATGCAAATGTAGATGATGCAGTTGCTAACTCCCCAAATACATGCAGAAGCTAGTTGTAATTACTCATTCCTCAAATGCATGCTATCATTCCCAGTTTTAAACAGAGTGCAGAAAGAAACAATGCAGGCTCTTCATTTTGATTCTTAGATGAAGGTGGGTTAGATTTTGAAGAAGTGGAGTATGCAGATTTGAATTTTAGGTGTGCAGATTTGAATATGGTTTTGGGATATGCAGATTTGTGATTGTGGATATGAAAAAATGAATTTTGGTCTTCATTTGATTAAGGAAATGAAAATGTAATATGAATGAATGAAAATGCAAGTTTGTACTAGATGTATTTCAGATTTAAGGAAATAAAAGAAAAATTAAAACTAATTTTTAACACTTGTACAAATGTTAGACACATGTCAACTTGTTATATTAATTTTTAAACATATGTTAAATGAATGCAACACATGTTTTTCTTTTAAAGATAATT
The DNA here is from genome assembly GCA_030765085.1 of Allium cepa. NCBI lineage: Eukaryota > Viridiplantae > Streptophyta > Magnoliopsida > Asparagales > Amaryllidaceae > Allium > Allium cepa. Next base: position 289,206,859 of record CM060941.1, on the reverse strand, counting down.
TGTTTTTAAATTTACAAAGTAATGCATGTGTGTTAGCTTAAATTAAGTTGTTAATTTATTTAAAAATATGTGTATAAATTTATAAATGAAAACAAACCATGTTTACAAAACTTACACAAATAAAAATTAAAACAATTAAACAATTTAAGATTTTACTTTTGAACTTAAATTCAAACTAAATTCAAAATCAAATATTTTTCAAATCAAGTTATACATATAAATTCAATTTGAAATTAAAATTACAAATTCTATTCAAACTTATTTATAAAGACAATACAATATCAATATTGTTTTTATAAATCTTCTTATTATTAAATTAAAATTATTTTACAAGGGATTATATTTTTATTAAATAAATAATCCATTTTACTAAGTCATGAATTCATTTGTTGAATTAATTCCAAATTTAAACTTCAATCCAAATTAATTTAAACATTTAAATATTTAATATTTTTATTATCAATTTTAAAATCATATATTTATTTATGAAATAGTCTTTGAAAACTCAATACTAATTTAAAACAAAATTTCCAATTTATAATGTATATATTAGAATTTTAAAACATGATTCATTTATTAAATTTAAACCAAAACCATTTATTAAATTTTGAAAAGCTTTGAATATTAAATAAAACAAATTTTCCAATTTACTACAAATATTAAACTAGAAAAAAAATATGCTTTACTTATTAAAAATTAAAACAATACCAATCTATTTAAAATATAAACCATATATTTATATTGTAAATAGAAATCAATTTATGATTTAAAAGATAAAATAACCAATTTAAATATTTATTGAAGACGATTATTAAATTTATTTGAATAATTATTAACAGAACATCGATATCAATTTAATTTTTACTACAGATTATTAAATTGATATTGTTAAAAATTCCGGGATATTACAATCCTTCCCCCTTAAAAGATTATCGTCCTCGAAATTTAAAACAAAGGTAATTTAATAATCTCATTAAATTTTAAACTTAAGAACACAAGCATATATCAAACATATGCTAACAATCAAAGCAACCAATCAAACAAATCTAATTATCCAGACAAATTCTGGATAGAAATTTATCGAGTTTCCCCATGTGTGTATATATATATACCGGGATACTCGCTCTAGAGAATCCAAACAATCAATACTATGAAGCTACAAAGCTCCTATTCAACTATATCTATAACACTAGACAAAATATCAGACTACAAACGAGTCTGACTCAACAACCAAAACTCCAGAACTGCTGGTTCCAAAACTAGAGATAGATCATACACGTACTCCCTCAGAGATACGTGAAACTCATCGAATCCCAGTTATCCAAACTGGCAATTCAATCCTGTAGATCAATCACTTAATCTCCTAGATACAGAAAAGATCCCAAAACACTTCAGAGCTAACTTCTCAGACTTACCCAATCTTATAGCTCACTTTTGATCGGAGAAAACTTATCCAAAATTAAATCTCCGACTTCAGAGTCTAAATCCCTTCGTCTCTTATCCACAAAACTCTTCAGACGATCCTGGGCTGTCTACAACTTACTGATCAGCTCAACCTTCGTTGATGCTTCTAGAAACAAACAAAACCAATCAACTCAACAAAATGATCTCCTCAAGATCAACCAAAACCAAGAACTCAAACCCAACTTCTCAACATCAGAAGACAACAACTCACTTCTCCTGTCCGGGAAAAGAAAAGGCAGATGCACTTCCAAACTGCTTTCGCTGCTCAACTCTGATCCGAAGTAGAAGAAAATTCTGAAGAAGAACACTAGTACCACTCAACAACACACCCCAGAGATACGATTCAGCAAATCCATAAGAAACTCAGAAATTTTTCCAAAACTCCGAGTTGCTACACCAACTCAATCTCCTTGAAACCATCCTACTATAAGGCTGAATCACCCGTTCCACTCCTGGAATTCTAGACGATAAGAAAGCTCAATCTCCAGATGCAAACAAAACTCTGACTTCCTGAAGACATTCAAAAAAAACTCAGATAACCTAAGAGATCACTCAAACAATCGCAAGTCACTTTTGCGACCAACCCAAACCAAATCCAAGGAAAAACTATTCTTCCTTAACCAAACAGAACAGCTTAAACTTAACTACCAACCCATCGAAGAAAAGGGTTCACTCAACTGCTTCTGAACTCCACTTCAGAAAAAATGCTAAGCCAAAAGATCTCTTGCCAATACCGAGAACACTCCAAGCTACACTGCTGCCACAGATGCCAAAGATTTCCAAATCAAAGCTCTTCGAGAAACTTGGATCTCAAAGCAAACAGAAACACCAGCTGAACACAGCCACAACACCGAAGCAGACTCACTTCCTTAACTTGTTCCAAAGAAAACATCTTTGGGAACATCCATAGTCACTACATCTCATCAAGCAGCTACTATTTCCTGAGGTATTCAAAATACCATCACTCACTTCTGCCCAACCAATAGATCCAAATTCTACTCACCCAACTTCAGAAATAAACTCCGAACCTTAACAGGTTTCCTTCAGAGATCAATGAAGTTCTTCATCACTACAGAACTCCCTCGAGACGGTATTAGGTCTACAGTCTCGACAGATACACTTCCAACCTCAAACATTCAAACTCTAACCAATGGTAGGCCGTGTTACACACACTACTACCCCATCTACCCTTATAACTTATATTGGAAAACCTGAACAGGTAACCCAACAGATAGGTAGAAATATATATATATATATATATATATATATATATATATATAGTTATATATAAAAAATTACAAATACACTCTCTCAAGATAGACACCACTACAGAGCCTAGGTATTCACTCAACCTAACGCTCTGATACCAAGTGCGACGACCCGACTTTCTACCACCAGAAAATCGCATCATCTTGAAGAAAGAAAGGGATAGAAAAGAGAATAGAAAGAAGAAAAGAAAGAAACAACATCAGAATCTACACAGCGGAACGAATAAATTATATTAATAACATAAATATTACATAGTTTACAACAATATCAGAGTTACACAGACATACATCACATACTAGACAGTTATAACACCTGTCTAGTTATACAACTCAATACAATAACTCAAAGACAACAACTCAGAGAACACACAGCGGAATACTAGTTATATATATCTACATGCAGAAGTCTCCTGCTCCATTTGCTCCTCCACAATTCGTCAAAGCTAACCTGAATCCTAACCTGAATTCCCTTGGCTACTCGTAAAAATTTGAGTACCCAAGAGTTTATGAAAAACAAAAATAAACTCCGGGTCAGACATGGGTCTGGTGTGAGTAACAGGTTAAAGTTGCTTAACTTTCAAAAACCTTTTGAAAAGAAAGGTATCACGTAAGACTTCCCACACATAAACATGGAAAAGTTTTTACCTTACGCTAACCAAAACATTTGATAGGAAATCCGATGATATTATAATAGTGTCTAGGGTTTTCAAATAAATAAGAAATAGCCGAAAATGTTACATGATTAAATTCCAGCTACTAGCCACAAAAGTGTGTAATACAATCAAAACCGTTGGCACTTATTGGACTTTGGATTCCATACAATGGCAGGGCTACTGGGGTACCGCCCGTCACAGTACGTGGCCTAGATCAACGTACCGAGGATCACTCCCGACCCCCTGCAACACAAAGCCAGACCCATTCCTTACTGAACAGTTCCAAACAAGACAACCCCGTGGTTGTAGCTAGCAACCACCCACACAGCCGAATATAAAGGGACTTCTAGACAGAGGTAAATCTTGCTCTCCAGTGGGTGCGACCCACGAAGCCTTGCTGCACCTCCCCTGTTTTAGCCATTCCCGGTTGATGGGGCTTGAGGCTACGATTACCTTTATAGGACATATCACTTAGAATGCTCATCGTCCACCTGACGATGTTCTGAAAGCATTCAATCCATACAAGTTCGTTCCGGGTTCGAACGAAACCGAAGGCATTATCTCGTTACACTCATTTTGGAATCACCCTCAGAGTCAACGACAATAACCCTTGCACTCTAAACCACCTTCTCGAATCTATAAGAACTAATTCCGTCAACTCATTACGGAATCACCCACAGAGTTATACTGACTCATAGTCCTTACACCTCGAGTCTTCACAAAGCTCCACTTTGATTCACGACCTAACGTTATTTAGAATCGATGTGGTTTTCGAATATCCAAATATGGAAACCCGATCCCGGTCTCATCGAAAACCAAAGCATGTCTTTTAGGTCCAATTTGTTTTAAAGGTTTGAAACAATTTAATGCAGTATATATATACACACAGATAGATAACTTATAAATCATAACTGATAGTCAACATTATCAATAACAGATAATTCACATCAACAATGTCAAATAGATATACCATATATCACCATCACAATAGATAACCTATGTTATCATCATAATATAATCAAACATCCATACCACACCATATTATTTATCTCATTACTGAGATCACAAAACATCCAAGACAATCAAATTCAGCCATTCATCCATAAGCAATGATTTACTCATCATCCTATAATTAATTTAAAATGAATTAAATTAATTATCTCTATCTCTAATTAATTTAAAATAAATTAAATTAATTACCCCATCTTTAATTAATTTAAAATAAATTAAATTAATAACTTTACTGATATAAATCTTGCTTACTCAATCATTTAATTGATTTCAATCAATTTATTTATCCATTATTACTCACCTCAATTAATCACCCATGATTAATTATCCTTAATTACATTTATGTAATTATCCCTAATTAATTTCACAAAATTAATTATTCTCAACTAAACAGTAATTAACCTTTAATTACTTCAATTAATTAACTATAATTAATTGCATTAATCCTTAATTAATTACATTAATTAAATACCTTTAATTACCTATTATTGATTAATTAATCAACTTTAATTACATCATTAATTAAAATAATTAATGATCCCCTTTTATTAATTACCTTAAGTAATTAACTTATAATTATTAATCATCATCACAGATTAATTACATTTAGTAATTATCTAGCTTAATTACTATATTAAACAAATTAATTATCCTTTAATTTATTATTTAATTAATCCCTTGATTAATTATTAAATAATTAAACCAATTTACCTCATTTTTAAACATCTCCACTTAATTACAATCATGTAACTATTAATTAATTACTTAACTAAGTAATTTCCAAAACTTTAATTACATAAATTAATTATTTATAAAACTCAAGTGTTTATAATTAATTAAACTTAATTAATTAAATTAAACAATCTCATTAAATTAAATTAATTACATTAAGTAATTAATTTCCTAATTACTTTATCAAGTAATTATACTCAAACAATTTATAATTGATTATTATTAAATTAATTAATCTAATTAATTATAAAAATTAACCATATTAATTAATTGTTGAATAATCCTGGTTAATGACCTTCATTAACCAATTTCTAATTATTTTATAAAGTAATTAACTTAAATTAATTACCATTTAAATTATCTTTAGTCATTCATTAATTAAAGTTAATTATTAAATTAATTAACCTTGATTTAAAACTTAATTACATAATTAATAATATTCATTTATCATTAGTTACTAATCTAATTAATGATCTTAATTACAAATTGATTAATCATTAATCCATTATTAATTCCAAATTCAATTAATTAATGAAATTAATTAATTAATCTTAATTACCTTATTAATTAAATTAATTCTGAAATATTAATCTTAATTTAAATTTCATAAACATAACTTAATTATGTTTTACACAATTTAATTCAAAACAAAGTACTTTTGAAATTACCTTTAAATTTCAATTAAAATTCAAGTTTAAATAGAATAATTTTAAACTCATCAAAGTTTTAAATAAATTTAAAACTTTTAAATTGCCAATCAAACAAACGTTATATACAAATTTTAAAGTTAAATTCATTTCAAAACTTTTGATAACTTAAATTTTCATTTTAATTTAAAACTTCAATTTAAACCTCCTTTAAAATTTAAAAACTCAAATTCAAATTTAACTTTTGAATTTCCAAATTTTAAATAACTTTAAACCTACTCATATTTTTAAAATCTCATTACTAAAAGTATTTAAACTATTTTACCAAAACAAATGGTTAATTAAGTTAAATTTTGAAATTTTTATTTTACTTTAAAAACTGGAATTTGAATTTAATCAGAAATTTAAACTTGCATTGAATTTTAAACCTAAACCTTAGTTTAAACCTAAACTACAGTTTTAAAAAGGTTTAAATCCAGATTTTTAAAATAAACAGGTCTGTAACCTGAAGCCTGCAAGTTACAGAGTAACCCAAGAAACCAAATTTCTACTTCGGGTTTCATGCTCTCCTACTTCGAGTTGCTAACCTACTTGCTTCGAGCAAACACAAGGACCTCCCCTGCAACAACCAAAACTAACAGATCACCAGAATTTTCATCGCCGTGCATATGCACGGCGACCACCACCTCTTTTGATCATCCTAGATGATCCAACAACCTCCATAAACACAAGTATGCCCATAGCAACCATCAGATCGAACCAATAATCAAGAATTCAAAATTTACCCCTAATTCAAAACCTGAAAACTTCAAACAGGTTTCTATTGCAAACCTGTCAACGGCGATTTCTTCCGATTTCTTGCCATTTCGATCATCTGGCATCCAACCCCTCCGGCCTCGAGCTACTCTACACACCAACTACCCATTCACCAAAAACTAGCACACTCGATCAATTCTTCACCTCACAATAACCCACCTCTTAACCCCATTCAAAACTAGGGTTTAAACAAGAATTTATAAACTGCAACCAATCTAACAGATTATATCCACAATCATGATTTTTCTAAAGATCTACAATTCTTCCTCTATTGCTCATGTGACATCCCGGAAATTTGGACAATATCAATTTAATAATCTGCATTGAAAATTAAATTGATTTAATAATATTTGTTAATAATAATTGGAATTGATTTAATAATCTTCTTTTAAACAAATAATTAACTAATAATTTATCTTTTAAAAGCCAATTAAATTGTTTTCTATTTATAATATATATATATCTGTATATATTGTAAATAAATAACCTTTGTTTTAAGTTTAATAAAATAAAGACATGTTTTCTAATTCTAATATTTTTGGAAAATTAGGAATTTGATTTTTATTTAATAATAAATAAATAATAATATGATCTTAAAATACCCAAGATAAATTTAAATTGTTTAGAAATAAAAATTTAGCTTAGAGTTTAAATTTAAATAAAAAGTTTTGTTTTGTTTCATAGTTTGATAAATAAGTGACTTATATTATAGAGAATAGTTCTTTTATAAATTATTCAATAATAAGTTATATTTAAACTATATCAATATTGTAATATCTTTGAAAATGGGTTTTATAATATAAATTGAAGTTGATATTTTAATATGTGTATATTTTTGAAAGAAGCTATGATTTGTAAATTTAAAATTAAGTCTTTCAAAAATGTTAAATAAAATAATACTTTGTAAATCTCAACATAAGCATTTAATTATTTAAGTTTTAAAATAAAGTAACCTAAAAGTAAAATAAATATAAAGGTAAGAACAAATGTAAAGAAAAGAAAATGTACATGTACATAGGTATAAAAAGCAAGCTAGACAAGTGAGTTTTATATGATGTAAGGTTTAATATTCAGGTAAGCAAATATGTATGCAATCTGTAAAGACAAATAAACAAAGTAAGAAAAGTAAAATATCTGAATACAAAATGATCTGTAGCTTGTAGACTAAGAATTAGACAGGCATAAACATAAAGTGTAAAACAAAAATACATTATGCAGGTTAGAGAAAAGAAATGGTAAGCTAACTAAAATATCTACATATGAAATGATTAAGTTAGCTAATTAAGAAACATTGGGTACATTACCATTTAATGTTTCAGTTTCTCAGCAAACAAGAGTCAATTCGAAAATGTTTAAAATTCTTTTCAGCCTCCATTTTGGAAAATTATGCCTGATAAAACAAAATGTATACAGTGTACTTACATACACCTGATCCAGTTATCACCTTTCCCCCCTGAAACTTCTTATATACATCTTGTTTTAGTTCGTTCATAAAAAAATAATATAAAACCTGAAACAAAGAAGTAACAACAAACACTTCCATTTAGACAAACTCAAATATAAAAACTGGAAACACTATTCAACAAAACAAACAATGGGGTTGGAAGATTTAAAGCAAAATTGTTCCCAGTGTTAAAGATTAGGCTGTTTTAATGCAAATGGTGCTCTGTCCCTTCTTTTTAATCTAGGTGAGTAACACCTTTTATTTTAAATACTTAAGCATATATATATGTTGTTAAATATTGATCTGATATGAGCATATATATTGATGATTTTCTGTGTTTACATGTTACTGCATATATATGTGTTTGACATCCTATAACCACCTCTGTTCTAAAGGATAGCAACATCAAAAATTTAATGATTTAAGTATATTTTGTCTGTTGCAAATTCTTCTCTGAAACTCAGTTGTATTGCTGTGTGATAAATATGAGTACTGTATTATGTATCTCTGGGTTCTCTCTGTTTAGTTTCAGGTTTAAGAATCCTCAACAAAATTTCATCTTTGTTCTTAATTAAAGCCTTAACAAGTTATAAGTTGGCATAAAGTACTGGTATTAATAGATATTTGAGCTTTATAATCTGTTTAAGTGCAAACAGTAGTATTGGTTACAGGTAAATATCAAACTGCAGTAGGAAACTAAAATTTAGTTAAAACTCAATGAACTTAATTCATGAATTCAAAGTTATAAATCAGATACACATACCATAATATGATTTTTAAAATGAATATCATGTTTTCTAGTCAAGTATTTTAGGTGCAGTTTACTTTTGTTCAAAATTTTGTTTTTGAGTGATTCTTGGTGATCTCGGTGACTGGAGGAGGTCGGGTTTGGTGAGAAGGTGGAGGAGCTTACCAGGGTGTGGGGAAAATTGCTCGGTGGTGGGTCTGAGCACGGTGGCGTGGGTGGCAGTGGGTTGATGTTTATAACCCTAGTTTGTGAAGTGATCGAATTTTTGATCACTGTGGCATCTACGGTGCATCGAGCTGCACGAAACTTTGTGGAGTGGTAGATGGGTCGAAGGCGAGTACATGGCCGGAGTTATGGACCATCTGGTGGTCGGGGTTGGCAGAGGGAAGTGATGACAGGTTTGGGTGTGCAGTGTTGTGTTATTTCCAGGTTTTGCTCTTTTTGATTTTGAAGTTGTGGTGTTGGATTTGGGGGTCGTGGTGGAGACTGGTGGTAGTCAGTGGCGTGGTGGAGCATACTTGGGTGGCCGGAGTTGACTGGAGCCACGGTGCACGTGCACCGTGCCCAGTGATGGGTTGGCAATTGTGGTGGTGCAGTTTCTTTTTGGGCTGGGGAAGTACTCTAGTCACACGCGTACGTGACTCGAAGCCAGGGGATAAATAACCCGAAGTAATAATTTTTTGTCTCGGGTTAGATACATATTGTTACAGGTAACTATAACAGCCTGTAGTCTTTTAATTTAAAACAAGATTTAAAAGCAAATTAAAATTTTGCAGGCTAACCATAATCCAAAATTTGAATTAGTATAAATATTAGATTTAACTGAAAGTCAAATTCAGATTTAAGTCTAAATTAAAATTTTGTATTTTTGAATTCATTTTGAAAGTTTCAGGTTTAAACCTGACAGTAGCATTGTTTCAAAAACAAATTCAATTGGAACCTATTTATAAATAAGTAATGGAATTAAACAAAGTGTAAATCTAGCTGAAGTTTGAAATCAAATTTACTTTTGAATTCAAATTTAAATAAAAATAAAGTTTAAAACAATCAAATATGGGTTTCAACCTGACAGTTTCAGGTTTTAAATGTAATTTAAAATCTGAATTAAAATTTAAACTGTGTTTGAAGTTAAAAGTTCAAAATATAGATTCAAGTGAACTTTAGAATCTAAGTTTTAGAAACGAATTTGGATTTTTAAATCAAGAATTAAAAATCAAATTTCCCAAAAGCAAGTTAAACCCAAGTTTTAAATTCAAAGTTAAACTAATCAAAAGTGTCAAACTCAAAATTTAACTAATGAACTTAAAACTGGAAAAAAAAAAATCAGATTTAAAATCTAAATGTATAAAGAAAAGTTAAATTCGAATAGTTGGTTTCAAAAGTGTTTGTTTCAAATAAATGTTTGAATTGGTTTTTACAAAGTTCGTTTGAATGGGAGTTAAATAAATTGTTTTAACTTGGAAATTACAAGTTTAATATGTAAATGTCTTTTAGAAGTTTAAATTTAAATTTAAATTTAAGCAGTCGAAGTTAAGGGCCTTTCCTATATAAGTCCATATATGAGAAGTTATTGTTATTTATAGGATTCTAAATTGAATTAAAATTTGCTAAATGTTTGAATAAGAATCATTTTGAATCTTAAATTCAAAATGAAATTTTGAATTTAAATTTTGAAACGTAATGTTCTAATATACTTAGATATTAATAAAGTCATGAATTATTTAAGGCATAATTAAGGTATTTAAAATAATTAAATGATAGGTTAATAAAGAAATGACTCTTGTATTTAAGTTATAAATTAATAATTTAGAGATCAAATAAGAAGTAGATTAAGAAAAGCTATTTATTAATGAAGATAGTTAATTAAGAATTATTAATTAATTTATATGTGGTTAATTTTGGATAATCAATTAGATTCATTAAATAATCTATTATGCATTGATAAATATAATTATTTGATAAAAGGAATGAAGAAATTAATTACTTATTGTAGTTAATTTGATAAAATGATTTATTTAAGTTAATTAATTTAGTTTTAATTAATTTAAGAAATCATTTGATATGTGTAATCACTTAGTGTATTCAATGGAGCATAATTACTTGAGGAAGTAATTAATATAATAATTGAATGTAATTAGTGAAAGATGATATGTTAATAAAGTAATTTGGATAATTACTTTTGAAATTAATCAGAGGATTTATTAGTGGAGATAATTAATTATGGGATAATTAATTTATTAATATGAGTAATTAAGAGTAGTTAATTACTGGTTGATATTAATCAAGGTGATTAATAATTGTGTTTAATTAAAGATTAATCTCTTAATGTAATTAAATTAAACAAAGTAATTTAATTTAAATATGAATTAGAGATCATTAATTAATGTAATTAATGATGAAATTAAGAATATTTTAATTATGAGATAATTAATAATGTAGTGATTAATTAAAGAAAATGTAATTAATTATATTTAATTATAAATTAAGTAGTTAAATGTTAATTACTATAAATGATTTAGGATAATTAATTTGTAGAATTAAATTAAGACCAATTACTTATTGTAATTAGAAGTTGATTAATTGAAGAAATTAATCAAGATAAATATCTAGAGATTACGTAATTAAGTTGATTTAATTTAATAGTTGTTTAAGCAGGATTTATAGATGAAGTAATTAATTTAATTTACTTTAAAGTAGCAATAGAAGTAGTTAATTTAATTCATTTTAAATTAATTTCGAAATGGTATGATTATAAATCATTGCTTATGGGTGAATGATAGTGATATTTTATTTGATGGTTGTGCATTCAGTTCTGACTTGAATACTATCTATGGGATATGGATGCTTGATTTAAAGTATGATGATATTTAATTATCTGTTTGATGATAATACGAGCTATCTGTTTATGATGATGTGATTACCTATTGTGATATTATGAATTATCCATATGTGTGTATATTGATGATATTAAATTAAACTATTAAGACTAAATAGACAACTTGGCCTTACACGTTTTGGATTTCGATGAGACCGGGATCGGGTTTTCCGCATTAGGAACATCCGAAAACCACATCGTTTCCAAATTAACGATAGGTCGTGAATCTGAAGTGAAGATAAAGTTCCAGAATGCAAGGGTTATCGTCGATAACTCTGAGGGTGATTCCAAAATGAGTGTAACGAGATGATGCCTTCGGTTTCGTTCGAACCCGGAACGAACTTGTATGGATTGAATGCTTTCAACACATCGTCAGGCGGGCGATGAGCATTCTAAGAAATGTATTCTATAAAGGTAATCGTAGCCTCAAGCCTCATCAACCGGGAATGGCTAAAACAGGGGAGGTGCAGCAAGGCTAGGTGGGTCATGCCCAAGCAGGACAAGGATATTCCCCTGTCTAGATGTCCCTTTTTATTTCGGCTTAGTGGGCAGTAGCGACGGCTATCTGCGGGGTTATCTTGTTCGGGACTGTTCAGTAAGGAATGGTTCCGGCCTTGTGTTGCAGGGGATGAAGGGAGTAATCCTCGGTACGGTGATCTAGGCCCCGTACTGTGACGGGCGGTATCCCAGTAGCCCTGCCATTGTATGGAATCCAAAATCCAATAAGTGCCGTACGAATTAGTTGTGCCCAACTATGTTGGAATGTGAGATGTAAGCATTTCAGCTATTTCTGTATTTTACTTGAAAACCCTAGACCCTATTATAATATCACTAAATTTCCTATCAAATGTTTTGGTTAGCGTAAGGTAAAAACTTTTCCATGTTTATGTGTGGGAAGTCTTACGTGATACCTTTTGTTTTTCAAAAGATTTTCAAAATTAGGCAACTTTAACCTGTTACTCATACCAGACCCATGTCTGACCCGGAGTTTATTTTTGTTTTTCATAAACTCTCGGGTACCCAAATTTTTACGGGTAGCCAAGGGATTCAGGTTAGCTTTGACGAATTCTGGAGGAGCAATGGAGCAGGAGGCTTCAGCGTTGTAGATATGCATATAGTTCCGCTGTGTTGGTATCTCTGAGTCGTATTGTTTGAGTTGTCTTGTGTATTGAGTTGTATAACTAGACAGGTGTTTATAACTGTCTAGTATATGATGTATTGTCTGTATAACTCTGATTGGTGCTGTATATTATGTAAATACTTATATGAATTATTATAATTTATTCGTTCCGCTGTGAGATTCTGATGTTGTTGTTCTTTCTTCTCTATCTTTTCTATTTTCTCATCCCTTTCTTTCTTTAAGACGAAGCGGTTTTCTGGGCATAGAAAGCCGGGTCGTCACAGTTGGTATCAGAGCGCTAGGTTGAGTGAATACCTAGGCTCTTAAGTGTTTTCTTTCTTGAGAGAGCGTATTTGTAATTTTAATATATATATATATATATATATATATATATATGTATATATATTTATTCCTACCTATTGTTGAGTTACCTGTTCGGGTTATCCAATGAGCTGTAAAGGTAGATAGGGTAGTGGTGTGTGTAATACGACTACCAATGGTTGGAGTTTAAATGTTTGAGGTTGGTAATGTAATTGTCGAGATTGTAGACCGAATACCGTCTCGAGTGAGCTTTGGATGGTGTAAGGATTTCATCGACCTCTGAAGGAAATCTGTTAAGATTCGGAGTTCATTTTTGAAGTGTAAGTTTGGTTGAGCTAGAGTTTGGATCTGTCGGTCGGACAGAAGCAAGTCATGATATCTTGAAATATCAAGGTGTAGTAGCTGTGTGATGAGACACGGTGATTATGGATGTCTCTGAAGATGTTTCTTTGGAATCAGTTAAGGAAGTGTAGCTGCTTCGGTGTTGTGGCTGAGATCAGCAGGGTGTTTCTTTTTGCTTTGAGGTCCGAGTTTCTTGAAGAGCTTTGGATTAAGTAGTCTTTGGCTTCTGAGTCAGCAGTGGAGTTTAGAAGCTGCAGAGTAATTCCATTTCTTCGATGGGTTGGCCACATAAGTGTAAGCTGTTCTGATTGGTAAAGAGAGAACGGTATCTTTGGAATTGGCTGGATTGATCGCAAAAGTGACTTGCGATGGTTTGAGTATTCTCTTGTGAATTTTTCTGGATGTCTTCAGGAAGTTAAAGTTTGGTCTGCATCTGAAGATTGAATTTGGTATCGACTGGATTTCCAGGCTTGGTAACGATGGTTCAACTCAGTAATAGAATGATTTTTGAGTTGGGTAAAGCAGCTCAGATTTTGGAGGAACTTCTGAGTTTTACTTTTGGATTTGTTGAGGTGTGTTGTCCAGTCTGTGTTCGACTTCAGCATTTTCATCTTTTCAGTCAGAGTTGCGCATTGGAAGCATGGTGGCAGCTGTTTAGTTGGGAAGCAATTGGATGTTGCAGTGATTGGATTAGAGAGTTCTACAGGAAATTTTTCAGAATCTGAGGCCGGATTGGAGTGCACCTATTTAATTTCTTCTGGATAAGAGACAGAAGAATTTGGATTCTGAAGTCGGAGATTTGATTTTGGATAAGTGTTTAGTCTTCAGGATTGGATTATCAGTTTGGATAACTGGAATTCGTAGTGTTTCACGTATCTCTGAGGGAGTACGTATAAGATCTATCTTGATTTTAGAACCAGCAGTTCAGGGAGTTTTGATTGTTGATTCAAGCTTGCCTGTAGTTTGATATCCTGTCTTGTTTTGTAGATCTAGATGTGTGAAAGTTCTGTAGCTTAGTAGTATTGTTTGTTTAGATTCTATAGAGCGTGTAACCCAGTATTTATACTTGGGGAAACTCGCGAAAACTCTATCTAGAATTCTGTCTAGATAGTTAAATTTGTTTGATTGGATGAATTGGTTGCTATGGTTGTTAGCATAATTAATATATGCTTGTATTTTAAAATTAAATCTTAAATTGGATTATTAAATTACCTTTGTTTTAAATTTCGGGGACGAAATTCTTTTAAGGGGGGAAGAATGTGACATCCCGGAAATTTGGACAATATCAATTTAATAATCTGCATTGAAAATTAAATTGATTTAATAATATTTGTTAATAATAATTGGAATTGATTTAATAATCTTCTTTTAAACAAATAATTAACTAATAATTTATCTTTTAAAAGCCAATTAAATTGTTTTCTATTTATAATATATATATATCTGTATATATTGTAAATAAATAACCTTTGTTTTAAGTTTAATAAAATAAAGACATGATTTCTAATTCTAATATTTTTGGAAAATTAGGAATTTGATTTTTATTTAATAATAAATAAATAATAATATGATCTTAAAATACCCAAGATAAATTTAAATTGTTTAGAAATAAAAATTTAGCTTAGAGTTTAAATTTAAATAAAAAGTTTTGTTTTGTTTCATAGTTTGATAAATAAGTGACTTATATTATAGAGAATAGTTCTTTTATAAATTATTCAATAATAAGTTATATTTAAACTATATCAATATTGTAATATCTTTGAAAATGGGTTTTATAATATAAATTGAAGTTGATATTTTAATATGTGTATATTTTTGAAAGAAGCTATGATTTGTAAATTTAAAATTAAGTCTTTCAAAAATGTTAAATAAAATAATACTTTGTAAATCTCAACATAAGCATTTAATTATTTAAGTTTTAAAATAAAGTAACCTAAAAGTAAAATAAATATAAAGGTAAGAACAAATGTAAAGAAAAGAAAATGTACATGTACATAAGTATAAAAAGCAAGCTAGACAAGTGAGTTTTATATGATGTAAGGTTTAATATTCAGGTAAGCAAATATGTATGCAATCTGTAAAGACAAATAAACAAAGTAAGAAAAGTAAAATATCTGAATACAAAATGATCTGTAGCTTGTAGACTAAGAATTAGACAGGCATAAACATAAAGTGTAAAACAAAAATACATTATGCAGGTTAGAGAAAAGAAATGGTAAGCTAACTAAAATATCTACATATGAAATGATTAAGTTAGCTAATTAAGAAACATTGGGTACATTACCATTTAATGTTTCAGTTTCTCAGCAAACAAGAGTCAATTCGAAAATGTTTAAAATTCTTTTCAGCCTCCATTTTGGAAAATTATGCCTGATAAAACAAAATGTATACAGTGTACTTACATACACCTGATCCAGTTATCACCTTTCCCCCCTGAAACTTCTTATATACATCTTGTTTTAGTTCGTTCATAAAAAAAAAATATAAAACCTGAAACAAAGAAGTAACAACAGACACTTCCATTTAGACAAACTCAAATATAAAAACTGGAAACACTATTCAACAAAACAAACAATGGGGTTGGAAGATTTAAAGCAAAATTGTTCCCAGTGTTAAAGATTAGGCTGTTTTAATGCAAATGGTGCTCTGTCCCTTCTTTTTAATCTAGGTGAGTAACACCTTTTATTTTAAATACTTAAGCATATATATATGTTGTTAAATATTGATCTGATATGAGCATATATATTGATGATTTTCTGTGTTTACATGTTACTGCATATATATGTGTTTGACATCCTATAACCACCTCTGTTCTAAAGGATAGCAACATCAAAAATTTAATGATTTAAGTATATTTTGTCTGTTGCAAATTCTTCTCTGAAACTCAGTTGTATTGCTGTGTGATAAATATGAGTACTGTATTATGTATCTCTGGGTTCTCTCTGTTTAGTTTCAGGTTTAAGAATCCTCAACAAAATTTCATCTTTGTTCTTAATTAAAGCCTTAACAAGATATAAGTTGGCATAAAGTACTGGTATTAATAGATATTTGAGCTTTATAATCTGTTTAAGTGCAAACAGTAGTATTGGTTACAGGTAAATATCAAACTGCAGTAGGAAACTAAAATTTAGTTAAAACTCAATGAACTTAATTCATGAATTCAAAGTTATAAATCAGATACACATACCATAATATGATTTTTAAAATGAATATCATGTTTTCTAGTCAAGTATTTTAGGTGCAGTTTACTTTTGTTCAAAATTTTGTTTTTGAGTGATTCTTGGTGATCTCGGTGACTGGAGGAGGTCGGGTTTGGTGAGAAGGTGGAGGAGCTTACCAGGGTGTGGGGAAAATTGCTCGGTGGTGGGTCTGAGCACGGTGGCGTGGGTGGCAGTGGGTTGATGTTTATAACCCTAGTTTGTGAAGTGATCGAATTTTTGATCACTGTGGCATCTACGGTGCATCGAGCTGCACGAAACTTTGTGGAGTGGTAGATGGGTCGAAGGCGAGTACATGGCCGGAGTTATGGACCATCTGGTGGTCGGGGTTGGCAGAGGGAAGTGATGACAGGTTTGGGTGTGCAGTGTTGTGTTATTTCCAGGTTTTGCTCTTTTTGATTTTGAAGTTGTGGTGTTGGATTTGGGGGTCGTGGTGGAGACTGGTGGTAGTCAGTGGCGTGGTGGAGCATACTTGGGTGGCCGGAGTTGACTGGAGCCACGGTGCACGTGCACCGTGCCCAGTGATGGGTTGGCAATTGTGGTGGTGCAGTTTCTTTTTGGGCTGGGGAAGTACTCGAGTCACACGCGTACGTGACTCGAGGCCAGGGGATAAATAACCCGAAGTAATAATTTTTTATCTCGGGTTAGATACATATTGTTACAGGTAACTATAACAGCCTGTAGTCTTTTAATTTAAAACAAGATTTAAAAGCAAATTAAAATTTTGCAGGCTAACCATAATCCAAAATTTGAATTAGTATAAATATTAGATTTAACTGAAAGTCAAATTCAGATTTAAGTCTAAATTAAAATTTTGTATTTTTGAATTCATTTTGAAAGTTTCAGGTTTAAACCTGACAGTAGCATTGTTTCAAAAACAAATTCAATTGGAACCTATTTATAAATAAGTAATGGAATTAAACAAAGTGTAAATCTAGCTGAAGTTTGAAATCAAATTTACTTTTGAATTCAAATTTAAATAAAAATAAAGTTTAAAATAATCAAATATGGGTTTCAACCTGACAGTTTCAGGTTTTAAATGTAATTTAAAATCTGAATTAAAATTTAAACTGTGTTTGAAGTTAAAAGTTCAAAATATAGATTCAAGTGAACTTTAGAATCTAAGTTTTAGAAACGAATTTGGATTTTTAAATCAAGAATTAAAAATCAAATTTCCCAAAAGCAAGTTAAACCCAAGTTTTAAATTCAAAGTTAAACTAATCAAAAGTGTCAAACTCAAAATTTAACTAATGAACTTAAAACTGGAAAAAAAAATCAGATTTAAAATCTAAATGTATAAAGAAAAGTTAAATTCGAATAGTTGGTTTCAAAAGTGTTTGTTTCAAATAAATGTTTGAATTGGTTTTTACAAAGTTCGTTTGAATGGGAGTTAAATAAATTGTTTTAACTTGGAAATTACAAGTTTAATATGTAAATGTCTTTTAGAAGTTTAAATTTAAATTAAAATTTAAGTAGTCGAAGTTAAGGGCCTTTCCTATATAAGTCCATATATGAGAAGTTATTGTTATTTATAGGATTCTAAATTGAATTAAAATTTGCTAAATGTTTGAATAAGAATCATTTTGAATCTTAAATTCAAAATGAAATTTTGAATTTAAATTTTGAAACGTAATGTTCTAATGTACTTAGATATTAATAAAGTCATGAATTATTTTAGGCATAATTAAGGTATTTAAAATAATTAAATGATAGGTTAATAAAGAAATGACTCTTGTATTTAAGTTATAAATTAATAATTTAGAGATCAAATAAGAAGTAGATTAAGAAAAGCTATTTATTAATGAAGATAGTTAATTAAGAATTATTAATTAATTTATATGTGGTTAATTTTGGATAATCAATTAGATTCATTAAATAATCTATTATGCATTGATAAATATAATTATTTGATAAAAGGAATGAAGAAATTAATTACTTATTGTAGTTAATTTGATAAAATGATTTATTTAAGTTAATTAATTTAGTTTTAATTAATTTAAGAAATCATTTGATATGTGTAATCACTTAGTGTATTCAATGGAGCATAATTACTTGAGGAAGTAATTAATATAATAATTGAATGTAATTAGTGAAAGATGATATGTTAATAAAGTAATTTGGATAATTACTTTTGAAATTAATCAGAGGATTTATTAGTGGAGATAATTAATTATGGGATAATTAATTTATTAATATGAGTAATTAAGAGTAGTTAATTACTGGTTGATATTAATCAAGGTGATTAATAATTGTGTTTAATTAAAGATTAATCTCTTAATGTAATTAAATTAAACAAAGTAATTTAATTTAAATATGAATTAGAGATCATTAATTAATGTAATTAATGATGAAATTAAGAATATTTTAATTATGAGATAATTAATAATGTAGTGATTAATTAAAGAAAATGTAATTAATTATATTTAATTATAAATTAAGTAGTTAAATGTTAATTACTATAAATGATTTAGGATAATTAATTTGTAGAATTAAATTAAGACCAATTACTTATTGTAATTAGAAGTTGATTAATTGAAGAAATTAATCAAGATAAATATCTAGAGATTAAGTAATTAAGTTGATTTAATTTAATAGTTGTTTAAGCAGGATTTATAGATGAAGTAATTAATTTAATTTACTTTAAATTAGCAATAGAAGTAGTTAATTTAATTCATTTTAAATTAATTTCAAAATGGTATGATTATAAATCATTGCTTATGGGTGAATGATAGTGATATTTTATTTGATGGTTGTGCATTCAGTTCTGACTTGAATACTATCTATGGGATATGGATGCTTGATTTAAAGTATGATGATATTTAATTATCTGTTTGATGATAATACGAGCTATCTGTTTATGATGATGTGATTACCTATTGTGATATTATGAATTATCCATATGTGTGTATATTGATGATATTAAATTAAACTATTAAGACTAAATAGACAACTTGGCCTTAAAAGACACGTTTTGGATTTCGATGAGACCGGGATCGGGTTTTCCGCATTAGGAACATCCGAAAACCACATCGTTTCCAAATTAACGATAGGTCGTGAATCTGAAGTGAAGATGAAGTTCCAGAATGCAAGGGTTATCGTCGATAACTCTGAGGGTGATTCCAAAATGAGTGTAACGAGATGATGCCTTCGGTTTCGTTCGAACCCGGAACGAACTTGTATGGATTGAATGCTTTCAACACATCGTCAGGCGGGCGATGAGCATTCTAAGAAATGTATTCTATAAAGGTAATCGTAGCCTCAAGCCTCATCAACCGGGAATGGCTAAAACAGGGGAGGTGCAGCAAGGCTAGGTGGGTCATGCCCAAGCAGGACAAGGATATTCCCCTGTCTAGATGTCCCTTTTTATTTCGGCTTAGTGGGCAGTAGCGACGGCTATCTGCGGGGTTATCTTGTTCGGGACTGTTCAGTAAGGAATGGTTTCGGCCTTGTGTTGCAGGGGATGAAGGGAGTAATCCTCGGTACGGTGATCTAGGCCCCGTACTGTGACGGGCGGTACCCCAGTAGCCCCGCCATTGTGTGGAATCCAAAATCCAATAAGTGCCGTACGAATTAGTTGTGCCCAACTATGTTGGAATGTGAGATGTAAGCATTTCAGCTATTTCTGTATTTTACTTGAAAACCCTAGACCCTATTATAATATCACTAAATTTCCTATCAAATGTTTTGGTTAGCGTAAGGTAAAAACTTTTCCATGTTTATGTGTGGGAAGTCTTACGTGATACCTTTTGTTTTTCAAAAGATTTTCAAAATTAGGCAACTTTAACCTGTTACTCATACCAGACCCATGTCTGACCCGGAGTTTATTTTTGTTTTTCATAAACTCTCGGGTACCCAAATTTTTACGGGTAGCCAAGGGATTCAGGTTAGCTTTGACGAATTCTGGAGGAGCAATGGAGCAGGAGGCTTCAGCGTTGTAGATATGCATATAGTTCCGCTGTGTTGGTATCTCTGAGTCGTATTGTTTGAGTTGTCTTGTGTATTGAGTTGTATAACTAGACAGGTGTTTATAACTGTCTAGTATATGATGTATTGTCTTTATAACTCTGATTGGTGCTGTATATTATGTAAATACTTATATGAATTATTATAATTTATTCGTTCCGCTGTGAGATTCTGATGTTGTTGTTCTTTCTTCTCTATCTTTTCTATTTTCTCATCCCTTTCTTTCTTTAAGACGAAGCGGTTTTCTGGGCATAGAAAGCCGGGTCGTCACAGCTCAGAAGAATTCCAAAACACCTCAAGTTACAGATTTCATGAACTTGCCAAATTTCATTTTTAGTTAAATTTTAAACTGTCTCTTGAATTAACACCCTAAAATACAAATTGTTAGTTTTAAAAATTCATGTTTTTGTAATTAATTTTGTTACCTGATACTGCATTATAAGTTAAACATGTTTAAGTTTTGTTAAAAATTCACATGATGCTTTCTATGTTACAGGGATATTACCCTGTATATATAAATTTATTTACTTAAGTTTAAATTTAAAACTTAGGCAGCCAAACACATCACTTCATAGCTTTTAATCCTATCTATGATAAGAAAACTCCTTTAATTATTCTAAAACCACAATACTATCTTAAATTAGATCGATTGTAGGGGATTCTTTTAATAGAAAGATGATCTGGGTATACTGCAGAATATAACAAACATGCATACTCAATCATAATTATATCAAACACATAACATAATTTATCTTAAGCAACCTGATTTCCATTTAAGATGTAAATGTTACTCACCTATTAAATGCAGAGCTCCTATTGAGTTTTGCAGAAAACACCAAAAATGCAGGCTTGACTCTGTTATACTTCATGTTGAATTTGATATGCAGTTTGCCTAAGTTTCCTGACCCAAATGCTGGCATGCAGATGTAGATGATGCAGTTGCTAACTCCCCAAATACATGCAGAAGCTAGTTGTAATTACTCATTCTTCAAATGCATGCTATCATTCCCAGTTTTAAACAGAGTGCAGAAAGAAACAATGCACGCTCTTCATTTTGATTCTTAGATGAAGGTGGGTTAGATTTTGAAGAAGTGGAGTATGCAGATTTGAATTTTAGGTGTGCAGATTTGAATATGGTTTTGGGATATGCAGATTTGTTATTGTGGATATGAAAAAATGAATTTTGGTCTTCATTTGATTAAGGAAATGAAATGTAATATGAATGAATGAAAATGCAAGTTTGTACTAGATGTATTTCAGATTTAAGGAAATAAAAGAAAAATTAAAACTAATTTTTAACACTTGTACAAATGTTAGACACATGTCAACTTGTTATATTAATTTTTAAACATATGTTAAATGAATGCAACACATGTTTTTCTTTTAAAGATAATTTGTTTTTAAATTTACAAAGTAATGCATGTGAGTTAGCTTAAATTACGTTGTTAATTTATTTAAAAATATGTGTATAAATTTATAAATGAAAACAAACCATGTTTACAAAACTTACACAAATAAAAATTAAAAAAATTAAACAATTTAAGATTTTACTTTTGAACTTAAATTCAAACTAAATTCAAAATCAAATATTTTTCAAATCAAGTTATACATATAAATTCAATTTGAAATTAGAATTACAAATTCTATTCAAACTTATTTATAAAGACAATACAATATCAATATTGTTTTTATAAATCTTCTTATTATTAAATTAAAATTATTTTACAAGTGATTATATTTTTATTAAATAAATAATCCATTTTACTAAGTCATGAAATCATTTGTTGAATTAATTCCAAATTTAAACTTCAATCCAATTTAATTTAAACATTTAAATATTTAATATTTTTATTATCAATTTTAAAATCATATATTTATTTATGAAATAGTCTTTGAAAACTCAATACTAATTTAAAACAAAATTTCCAATTTATAATGTATATATTAGAATTTTAGAACATGATTCATTTATTAAATTTAAACCAAAACCATTTACTAAATTTTGAAAAGCTTTGAATATTAAGTAAAACAAATTTTCCAATTTACTACAAATATTAAGCTAGAAAAAAAATATGCTTTACTTATTAAAATTTAAAACAATACCAATCTATTTAAAATATAAACCATATATTTATATTGTAAATAGAAATCAATCTATGATTTAAAAGATAAAATAACCAATTTAAATATTTATTGAGGACGATTATTAAATTTATTTGAAAAATTATTAACAGAACATCAATATCAATTTAATTTTTACTACAGATTATTAAATTGATATTGTTAAAAATCCGGGATATTACAATTTTACTGGTACAATCAAAACACTCAGAGTTCTGTGATTAAATCTAAAAATTATCGAACAAGCATTAACATATTTTGTACTTTCCTTTGTTATATATATAGCTTCTGTTTATTTGATATGTTAAATCTCTTTTTGTATGGATCTAGGATGGCTTGTTTATTTAGGGAAATTAATGGGCACATTAAAAGGGTTTTTTCAGCTATAACGGATGCATTTGCGTACTATTAAAGGAATGAAGAGGGAATGATTATTTGTAGTTACAATTATTTTTGTTTTTAATGGATTTAATTTGCTTTATATATAAGTATTATCAATTGATGTTATATAATAAAATAACTAAAAATTTAGAAAGAAAAACAATATATTGGGTTAAAATAAGCATTTGGATTAAACAGTTTAGTATGCTAATCTAACATGATTTAGCTAATATAAGAATTTGGATTAAACATTCATAGATTATGCAATAGGAAGATGGTTTCTGCAGTAACGCCTTTACACATAGCTAAAAAAAATGATGTAAATTGTATAATGTTCAAATGCAACAATAAATTTACACCATTTTGCGGTATGTTCAGCGTTTTTCAACCATTTGAGAACTACTTGTAAGTTATAATTATATAGTCAGTGGGTGGAAGTGGACAGAGGGATAGTGGGGTGCTGGTGGTAGTTGCAAGACAGAGGGGTGTTGAAGTTTGGGTGTTCGCTGGTTGTTGGTTGGTGGACGTAAAGGCAGCAGATGGTGGCAGTCTTGATGATAGAGAATGGACTATGGAATTGAGTTGGAGGTGGTGAAGTATGGTATATTGAACTGTGTGATGAAATGCTGGACTGTAATGCGATGTCAGAAGGGTAGTGTTGGATGTTGTTTAATGGTCAGTTTGGACTGGCAAGATGATGATTGTGAATTGCAGTTATATTGATGTTGTATTGTAGAAGTTTGTGAAGTAGTGAGGTAATGTGCACTGAGATGAAGTGCACAGAGATGAATGTATATGTGATGATAGTTGATATGGTTTGGGGAGAATGGTGATGACAGTTTGGGGTTATGGCTGTGCTAGTTCAAGTTGTTGCAACAGCAAGGTTGCAACAGTGGATGGATATTGTAGCGGAGGTGTTGTGATGTATGTGTACAGATGTTTTGGGTCAGTGGATGTCTGGATATTGGAGAAGGAGATTGGGGTTGGCGAAGTGCTGCTGCAATTATGTGGTGAAAGGTAGTAAAGTTTTTGTATGTAACAGTGGGGGGACTGGTGAGTGTCAAACTGTTTTGGTTGTGAGACTGGGTATTGATTGGGTTAAGGTAGAAAATTGATAGTCCCATCTACACAACAACTTTTTAATAAAAAGTTCAGTAAACCCCGGTTATAAGTTGGATGAATTAAAAATTACATTGCTTCTCCGGAACAATTACTAAATAAGGAATGACCAAAAATGCGAAGAAACTTAAGCGTACCGTAGCGTATCTGAATTAAGACACTTGCTATAATGCACTGAAATGCGCTGAAGTGTCTTTGTCGTTGCTTCAGGCTTAAGCTGAAGTGAATAAAAATGTAGTAAAGTAATTACGGCTGCACGCATATTAAATGTTCATATGTTTGCTTTTCTAAAATTTCAAACTTGCTTTTCCCCATTGACTTATTTGCATTAATTTTTGTTGTGCTTGAGATGGTAAAAAGAGCGTAGGCATAATTTTCATTTAATATGACATACTTCAGCATTATGGATTTCATATATAAGAATGCCAAAGTAACCTAATTTGCACCTTCATGTCAATAATATGACGTACTTCAGCATTATTATATTAGTACTGCTACTAATTACTATTATTGCTATTTGTATAAGATTATTATATCAGTACTGACATACCTCAATGCAATTTGCCTATGCCTATTTGTCTGCACTTCTGCACTTCATATTATTCGCACTCCTTAATGCATTTCTATCACCAACTTCCACACTTTGACTACGAGACATGTCTTTGTTGCAGCATACTTTGCCTTAGGCTCTAGCAACCTTACCCTCCATTCACAGCCTGTAGCTTACCACACCAATTAGTGCTATGCACTTCTACCTTGATGCAACTCATTTCGTGCCTGCTCACGCTGCAGCCTGGATTCATGGGGCATGAATCATTTATACCATTCTCTTCACTCAAGCTCTCCCATGGTTGCATCTTCAAACTATCAGCTCTGCCATACTTGTTCACCCTACATGTGCAGTTGCAATTTTCTCAGTCATGATTTTTTTGTTGTCCTCTTGTTCGGTCACCCCTACATGTGCAGTGTGTAGACCCAAACTTGTTTGAAAACCCAGCTAACTCGTGGATCGACTGAAAATCTTTTCTATTAGTAGGATAACAGTTAGCTATTTTATTTCTAATTTTCAGTTCACCTACAAAAACTATGAACAAGTTGGAGACTCGGCTAATTGTTTGATTAACCAATTGATATTCAAATTTGATTTTAAGCTTTCTATCAGTCAACTGATATATCTAATACAAATATTTTGCATGTTATGCCTTCTTCTTTTCGTCCTCTTCCATGTAATGAAATTCAGCCAGTCCTTCATTACTTCCATCTATCAATGCCGTAATCAAATATAGCGTCAAACGTACAAGGCTCAACTATTAGAATATGATATCATCTTCCAGTTACTTTCTGGGATTTTTTTTTCATCTCAATTATATTTACTTCTCTCATGTATGTTCAATACAACGTTGCCAATTGTCTCAAAACTCACAACTTCATGTATATTTGTTTATCCTCTTTCCAATAATATATGCAGTTTTTCCTTGAGTAACTTTTCTTGCTTTTTGGAGGCTAATGTAGAATATTAAAAGAAGCATGTAGAAACCTGAAAATTGACGTAGATTACAAATTCATATTACGTTTTAAGATTTGCCGATATCTTAAAGCATAGCTGAGTTGCTTTTGTAACTTTTTGTGTATTTTAGCTAGAAGATAGCAGCAAAGTAGAGACTTTGCAAGTACAAAGATGCCGAGCCAGACTTGACCACTTGGACAGTGCAAATGCAGATAATTTGAATGAGTGGAGCAACACCAGGTTAAAAAGAATACTTGTTGACTACTTGTTGCGCATGTCATACTTTGATTCTGCTGTTAAGCTTGCTGAAAGCAACAATATACAGGTTGGTTTCTTTTAGTGAGAGTTTATGAATTTGAGTTAGCGAATACTGACTTCTTCTTTTATGTTTCTAATGCACTCTGTTTTGAGTTAGCGAATACCCCTACATGTGCAGTGTGATGTGTAAAGTAAAATGAGTTGTGATATGTAACGTAATGTGTAAGGAAACTACTGGCTTATTAATAACTTTGATCAAAAATATATTAAAAATAGAAAAATTTGTTGAAGGCAAAAATCCAGATGTAAAACGCAAAAAAAATGCTCTTATATAATATGCGTTACAGTGTTAATCATGTTACACTGTACATTTTTTAAAACATCTTGAAAATTTATATTTTTTTACTTACCATGGCTGCATAATAATATAATATTTTAACTCGGTTTGGAATAAGTAATACTAAACGCAAGTGGGAAGTTTATTAAATTAAAATATATGAAATTTAAGGAAAAAACGTAAATTGAACTTTGAAGATGACAGGATGTATGATTTGATACTTATAATTGAGGTTGTTATTTTCTGAACTGCATTATTTCTCTTCCGTATCTTTTTTTTGATACAAAATTTGGGAAAAGAATTGGTTTCTCTAATTCACTCTTTTGAGAACTTGTTTGAAATGAATTGGCAATAGGTAGATATAGGTGTTCTTAAAATATATTCATACAAAAATGATTCGTAGGAAGGTGATGTTTTGGTCAGTTGAAATGATGGTGAAGGTTTGAGAAAGAATTGTTGAAATGATGGTGGATGCTACTTTGAGAATTATTGAAAGAATTGTTGAAGTTGAAACCAGGTGCAGTGACTATTGAAGTAAGTGTACAGTGCATAGTAAGGGAGATGTTCAGGGAGTTGATGTATGAGTAGGGGTTGTGAGTAATAATGTGCATGTGTGCAAGTATGTAGTGAAAAAGTGTTGATGTGTAGTGGTTTGTGGAGGAGGTTGATGATGTACCGTGCTCAGACAAGTTGTTGCAGTTTTGTAGTGACACATGTAGATGATGGCAGTTGCAGTGGAAGACTGGTGAAGTGGTATGGCAGAGTTGTATGACTGGTAGGGGTTGTCATGGATATGCAGAGGTAGTTTGAAGTGCACGATGGAGGTTGGTTAATCGAAAGTTGATGATGTTGGAGGAGTGTGTTTGTTGGAGTTGAACAATGGGGAGATGGTATGTTATTGCTGGAGATGATGAGGTAGTAGGTTGTTTTCTGACAGTGAGGAGGATGGTTTAAGGCAGTTATGCAGTGGAGTGGGGTGGTCTGGTCAAAAGAAGTGGAGGAGTTGTTTGGTTGTAAATGGTGACAAGATAGTAGAATGTTGATGAATGGGTTTGCAAGGTTGTTGATAGTGGGAGAATGTTGTATTGATGGTTTGGAAATTCACAGAGAAGTAGTGTGTGTGTGTGTGTGCAGTGTGCAGTGTGCACTGTGGTGAAATTTGATGGTAGGGGAGTTTCGATGAAGTTGTTTAAAGAAATGTTGAAGTCTAGGCAAGGCAATAGTGATGAGGTTGCATAAATAGTATAAGTGTGGATATGAGCAGCGTGCACAGATGATTGTAATGTGGTTTGAAGTTGGTCAGAGAGAAGGGCAGTTTGGTATGTGGTGAATTGAAATGCAACAGTAGTCACCTATATATTATGAAAACCGCATAGTAACCGCATGTATGCATGTTCACAAAACATAGCAACTGCATTGATTATAAATGCTGCTACTGCAAGAGACAGTGGAGTTTTTCCACTGCCATTATATGAACACTGACTTTTATCTAACATCCATGTTACCTATATATTATGAAAAAATGGACTGATGAGTTAATAATTGCTAATTTGTGTCGATTTTAGTTACTGGATTGGATTTGGACTTGGTTTACCTCGGACCTTGTTCTCTCTGATGCAAGGCAAATTATGAAAGTGGCAAGTCCACAAAGAACTGAGAAGATAACAAGAAACAAAGAAAGTTTGCAAGATAACAAGAAACAAACAAAGAAAGTTATATGAGTAGTTTGGTGCTTCCTTTTGATTGAGAGATCATCATGAGTTACAACCATTAATTTTGAAAGTTACAGAATGACTTGAATTTGATGCACCTCTATAGTAGTAGGAATATGATGGATATGGCGATTATTGATAAAGAATTGATAAACAAATAACAAGTTTAATTGTTTTGTACCTGTAGAAGTCATTAAATTTCTTATTATTATCTTTTGGTTAATAAGTTTTCTTATCCAAATTTCTATATGCTACTTGATATTCTAATACATTATTTGATTTTGTGTTTGCAGAATATACTGCTGCTAGATATACCAGTGTTTGCAGGATATTCTAAATAAGTATTTTATGTCAATATTCCAGTCTCAAATAAGCATTAGACGATTGGAGGAAGACGTTATGTACCGTAT
Organism: Allium cepa; assembly: GCA_030765085.1. Classification (NCBI taxonomy): domain Eukaryota; kingdom Viridiplantae; phylum Streptophyta; class Magnoliopsida; order Asparagales; family Amaryllidaceae; genus Allium; species Allium cepa. Next base: position 289,178,392 of record CM060941.1, on the reverse strand, counting down.
GTTGTAGTATTATGTAATGATGTCGTTGTTGTACTATGTATGTTATGTATACTTGTTGAACTATATTGTGGTATGTATTGATGTTGAACATTATAATTCAAACATCTGTTATGTTTGGTTTTTGTGTTTAATCTATGAAAAATATTTGGTTTAATAATCTTTCTTCTGTGATACTATTAAATTTGCAATTTGTTGTATTAATTATGATAATGAAATGACTGTCGCTGGTGCAAAGAAAAATTTCGAATATGTTTTTTTAAAAATAAAATATTAATTAGCAACGGATTAAAGCCGTTGCTAGTATTTAAAACATCAGTTATACATCTACATTTAGCAACGGCTTTAATCCGTTGCAAAATAAAATCCAGAATGGCTACAAGCCGTTGCTAAAGTATATTTTGCAACGGCCCTGAGCCATTGCAAAAAGTATATTTTGCAATGGATTAGAGCCGTTGCGAAATTTTTACCACTGCCCATTTCGCAACGGCTCAAAGCCGTTGCGAAATTATTTTGCAACGGCTGAAAGCCGTTACAAAATGAGGATTCTGGTGTAGTGATTTTAAAACCTCTCTTTCAAAACCTTTCAAATATAATAAAGTATTACTTATTAACTCTTAGAAGCATAGCTTTGAAACCACTGAAAGTACCCTCTTTGAAACCTATGGAAGTTCCCTTCCAAAACCATTCGAAGTCCCTCTTTCAAAACTATTGGGTTTATATTTAAAAATATCATTTGGGTCAAAGTGAATATTAATGAAAGTATCTCTTTTGAAACCATTCTTTATTATATAAAAGTACTGGGGATAACTTGATAGCATCGGCACCATCCTTTCGAAAGCTTCAAATCATATAAGCAAAACGCTGAAAAATAACATCGATACCCCCTTTTCGACATCATTGCCTTTAAAACCCTTGGACCCTTTCAAAAGTATTTAGGAAGTGGCTTAGAACATCTATGAAACAAAAACTCCCCTTTTAAAGTATTGATGACTTGAATATACTTCAAAGGCAAAGGAACGGCAGCAGGGCTTCAACTAGGTTGGAATCCCTACTTTCGAAAGCTTTATTTACAAATGGAGGAACTCATTCGAAGGCTCTTACTTTTAAAACATAAAATGGCAACCAATTTCGAAAGCTGTTTAGAAAACCCCTTCGAAAGCATCCGTTTCGAAAGCTTTTATGAAAACCAGGCAAGCGCTTAATATTTGAAAACGAAGCAAATGATTCGATCCTATCGGAACCAAATGCTTTCGACACCATGACTTTCGTTTTTCCTCCAATTCGTTACATACCATCTAAGTGATACATTGTGTATCGGTTTCGGCCTGGGATGTTTTCGACTGAGTCGAAGCGGATGTTATGAATCCAAAGATACTTCTAATAGAGGAGGAACCTGTTTTTCTGAGCAAATCTATTTTAATGCTAATTAAAGCAAACACTTTCTAACTAACCTGCCTACGGTAATATGATTGTTTTTCCAACTTTTCAAATTCTTTACAAAAATAACTGCTACTTAATTTTAGATCTAAATCAAGATTAATTTAACAAATCTGCCCTTCCATTAAGCAAAATCAATATTGCAAATAAATCATTCTTCAAAAATAATTTAATTTCTATAGCAATTCACTTAGGAAAAATCCCCAGAAATTACAGAAATTCACTTTCATCATGTTATCTAACATATCTATTTCAGACCCAAATTCTCAATATAATTTCTAAAATAAATTTCTAAACCCAATTAACCATATTTTCATTTGAAAATTCATAATAATCTTTCCATGGCTTGGAAAATTATCATAATTAAAACCCAACTCCAAAAGCATGTTTTACACATCATAAAATATTTCCATGGCATTCAAAGATCATTTACAATCGGTTTTGCCTTAAAATTGTATAAATCCCCATTTAAATAGTCTTGTTTAAATCAAACAAATTATAATTCAAGCATATCATCGTCCAAAAAATCATAAAAACGAATTTAATCTTAAATTTGAAAACATATGATAATAAAACAAAGTAGAGATGATATAAATTATTATTTCCCTTGATTATGATAAGAAGATTGGATTGAGATTAATTTCCTCTAGCTTTAATCCCTAACATTACTTTGATTTCTCTTCTCTTTTTTTATAGCAGTGGCCGGCTCCTCTTTTCTTATGTTTGTATTTTGTTTTCAAAATGACGTGAATGAGGAATGGAACTATAAGAAACAAGAATATATAAGGATAAGGTGTTATGTGCAGCTAATTCCTAATATGCCCTTATGTAAATTAATTATCTTTAGAAACCATTCTTAAGCCCATTTAATTTGTTAAGCACGATCTCCTTGTTATTTATTCAAATCTCAATCTCTTTTATCACTTAACATTTACATTATTTTATTTTATTTACCTAATGAAATCTTTTGAAGAATGTTATCAAAAATTAGAGCGATTACAGTGTGCTTATCAATAACCAATTTTATAAAAATCGATTAAGATGGATTTTTTTTTTTTGGTAGCTTTGTGTTTTCTTTGTTGGGAATATGTTGGGTGGATTGGGGTTAAATACGAGTTGAATAGATATGTTTTGACCCCATGGTGGGAATGCTTTTAAGTCCGGGTCGCATTTCCAGTTAGATATCATCACATTATAATATTTTTTTGTAGGTAGAAGGACATTTGCAATTAATAAATGGTAACAAACACAACGTGCAAGTTGACATTGATCACAAGCAGGGAGGAGCGCGTGGTTTCCAAATATAAATATCTCAAATGGAAGTCTCGTTCATGGAAATTGCATGACTAGTTAGTGTCCGAAAATGTAAGTCATGTACTTACGTGGATGATTAATTCATTAACCGTTAGTACAAGCAAACGAGACGTGCAAGCAAATCATCTACGCTTTCTTTCTTCCCCACAAACGCTTCCATTAATTTAACCTTATCCATGCAATTATCTAATTGTCATGTACATTCTCTTTTATATTATCAGTAATGATCTTATATTCTCATCCATTCTAATTTTTTTTACTATTCATAACGTAAAATTAGTCTGTCCCTGTTAATTATACTATTCATAACGTAAGCAAGTACAGCTGTTCTAAGTTGGAAACATCGTATATTCCATTTTCTACTTACACAGTTGGTTGTCAAATTAATTAATTTCTCTTGTGAATTTACAAGTTAACCTCCACCGCAGTTCATGCAGTCAAAACATTTAAGTGTCACTGATATTTGGTATTTGAACTGCTGCTGCAGTAAATTCTATGTACGGTGATATTTCAGAAGTTTGTACTTTGGAACAAAAACAAAAAAAGTGCGGCCAAGTTTAGGGTATCGTTCACACTCCGTGCACGTTCGCAATAGTTATTCTAGAATCTAGAAATAGTCCTAGTCGTAGCGAGCTGGTGGTTTGAAACGCAGTATTCATGCACATAACGCGTTGATAATTGCATGCCAGATGTTGAAAATGTTGACTTTAATTTGATGTTTAGATGTGAGTTACCACTGACTTCAGAATCGTTTTATTTTAGAAATAGTCCTATTTTGTTAAATTTACGTTCTACGCAAACTCAAGAAAAACTGGTTTCAGAATCTTTTTATTAAAATGGACGTTTATTTATATATATTTATTTATCCGGCTAGACTAAAATCACTCAAAGTCATATTATGTCTGTTTATATATTTATAGCCATCGACAGTAATATGCGCTCCTTTTATGGCTCAGTGGATCATAAGAAGTTAATTATCCAATAATAAGTTGGATACATAAATTATTGTCGAAACCTCTATGCTAATTGCTAACTATCTTTCTCCTTTATGAAATTATCGTGAATTCGTGATATGAGAGTTTGGCGGCCTGGTCCAGCCACTACAAACAAATAAAATGGAAGGCCCAAAGCCTAACAGAGTGATATAGGCTGGACCAACCTTTTATAGCAGTACTTCAGCCTTTAGTTCATCATAACCTGATATTACCAACCCATAAACTAAAAAAAAACCTTCTGGTATTCGGTTAATACAGGCGTTTGTCTATCAAATTTTTGATTATGAGATGTTTACTCAACTAGCAACCATCTAACCTCTTACATTTCATCTTCTTATTTTTTATAGTAGTGACAGAGATTTCTAATTTATATAATTGCATCATACTGTTTGAAAGGGCGATAGGAACACCAAAATCATCTTTTAAATTCTACAAATATTTCTAAAACTTTTAGAGCATTGGTTTCACCAATTCTCCAAGTAGAGACCATTTTGTTAACATTGTAGAGCGCACGCTAAAATCTTGTACGCTAATCATGTTGTATTTCGCTTTCAATAAAACGATCCGTTCACTTTATGAAATGTTTTCATCTCTTACTCTTTACTCTTTATACAACAACAAAATTCTAACAAATTCAAAGCAAACTAAATCCATTTTCCGCGAAGGTATAGCCATTCGAATTTTTGGAGAAAAGTTGAGTTAGGTGGTTGCTAATTATCTCCTTATATTATTTTTTTATGTGACGATAAATTTGCGATACGAGTAATATAATAGAATCTTGTGGTTGAAATTTTGATTGATTTTAGGTTAAATGGGTTCCGGTTTGTTTTTCTTATTTTTATACTTCGTTGATCCATTTCATTATTTGTATGATAAGAATGACACTTTATTCAAGAAGTGCATACATTTGAATTTCTCAAAATGTTACAACTAATAATTTTTAGAATCTCAACTCAGATAGACCTGTCAAAATTTGACCCAACCCATTAACCCAACCCATTTACCCTACTTATAAATGGGTTGGGTCAACCCATTTATGAATATCATAAAATGGGTTATGGGTTGGGTTGACCCATTTTTAAAAGGGTTATAAATGGGTAACCCATTTACCAATTTATTAAAAATATTAAATTTTAATATAAATTTAAAAAATAAGAATTTTGAACATACATTATAATTATTCATGAAGACTGACAGTTGTGCTTAGAAAATAACAGGCTACCACATCTCCATATTTGAATCCACCTAGTACAGAAGCCGCTATTTTTTTTTGTTCAGACTGCAATAACTTCTTCATTCTAACTCGGAATCAAATGAGACTTCGACCGATCAACTCCAACTTAAATTATGGACAGTATGGAACATTCGGATACTTCATCGTGTGAACGCACACTGTAGTTCTTCAAGGTGACTGACAGTTGTACTTAGAAAATAACAGGCTACTACATTCCTATATTTGAACTCCGCCTAGTGCAGGAGCCGCTATTTTTTTTCTTCGGACTGCAATAACTCATTCATTCTAATTCGGAATCAAACGAGACTTCGAAAGATCAACTCTCACCTAAATTACGGACAATATGTAACACTCGGATACCTGATCGTGTGAACGCACACTGTAGTTCTCCAAGGGGACCGACAGTTGTACTTAGAAAATAACAGGCTACCACACCTGCATATTGAACTCCGCGTAGTGCAGAAGCCGCTATTTTTTTTGTTTAGACTGCAATAACTCCTTCGTTCTAACTTGGAATCAGGCGAGACTTCGACCGATCAACTCCCACCTAAATTACGGACAGTATGAAACACTCGGATACTTCATCGTGTGAACGCACACTGTAGTTCTCCAAGGGGACTGACAGTTGTCCTTAGAAAATAACAGGCTACCACACCTGCATATTGAACTCCGCCTAGTGCAGAAGCCGCTATTTTTTTTGTTCAGACTGCAATAACTCCTTCGTTCTAACTCGAAATCAGGCGAGACTTCGACCGATCAACTCCCACCTAAATTACAGACAGTATGGAACACTCGGATACTTCATCGTGTGAACGTACACTGTAGTTCTCCAAGGAAACCGACAATTGTACTTAGAAAATAATAAGCTACCCCATCCCCATATTTGAATTTTGATGAAAATTAGAATTAAAATTTTAAATTTTTGACGGATCTCAAAACATAAAACTTGGAATTAGAATTATTTTATATTTATTTGTTTTTTATTAGTCAAATTATGGGTAACCCGCTTATTAAGTGGGTTGGGTCATAAATGGGTTGGGTCATAAATGGGTGAAAGATGATGTGTCATAAATGGGTTGGGTCGAACTCGACCCAACCCATTTTGACCCAACCCAACCCATTTGACAGGCCTAAACTCAGAGCATGATTTGTTGGACTGGGTGCACTAGCAACGGGATTAAAATGGTGAATTTCAGCAAAATCTTTTATTCAATTGTACAAGATCCTTGTTCTATGTTTGTATAAACAAATATTTGTTTATACTAAATCAAATTTTGTATTTTAATTAATAAAAGAGGAATGTAATGTTTTAATTTAATTATATGACTAACATATTTATTTGTTATTAACATTTAAAATAAATTTATTAATCATTTAATTTAATAACTTATTTTAGTTTGAATTTAGTATGTTATGATATAATAGCAATATATGCATATAACCTACACTGAGGGTTTATGGTCAACTGCTTTATCGTGTGGAAGTATGATGTCTAAGTGTGATATGTATGTATATATAATATAATATATTATATTATATTTATACACACACAAATCCCCTTTATTTAGCAATATTTCGTAGCTTGTTGATATCAACTATAAGCTTCTATTTAAATATTTAATTTTTCTTTCTTCTATCGCATGGACCAAATTTTTAAATACAAACTTATACCTAATATCGAGGGCTACAAATGGTGCTAAATAGAGGGGACGTTGGTCCTATTATCATTACATGTTTCATATTCACTTAAGATATACACACGATCAATTTTATTTTCATGTGTTAAAATATATATTGGTTTTAAAATTCTTAATCAAATCAAAAAAAAATTCTTAAAAAGGTACTTCAACTTCAAGCGTTTAAATAAAAAAAATTATAATTTCGGTCGAATTAATAAAACACTTTGAATAATTAGATATTTAAGATTTAAACATTTTTGACTTGGTAAAATTAATTATATATATATATATATATTTATATTTATATTTACATATAATACTATAATATATCAAACATGAAAAATATATTTTCGTCTTTTTTAATATCTAAAATGATATTAAACAAATTCACGCGCGCGCGCACATTGATGTGTGTGTGTAATATACACATGTACATATATAACTAAAATTATTTTTTTAATCACAAATTAAATATGTATAATTTTTTTAATTTAGAATATATATATGTATAAACCGAAATTATATTTTCATATAATTTTTCTTTAAATATGCGTGTGTACGCACGCACACATTTGTACACATAATAAATAGGTATTTATTTTGAAAAAGTAAATTAGTTTAAAATTTAATATTTTTTAAACATTATTTTAAATTCGAATTAATTATATTTTAATTAAATTTTAAATGATTTTTATATGTATAAAATTGAACTTTTATATTGTTAACCATAAAATATTCATAAGAACGAAGTTATGAAAGAAGGGTCCCGGGAGCATGAGGGGAGATCAAAAAGCATACAGATGTTCTAGTCAATTGTACCTTCTGAAAAGGAGCTTTTAGCGAAGTCCAAGGCTATCTTTCAAAGTTCATAGGCAGAATGATACTTCAAAAATCCACCTTTCGACGAGGTCGAGAGAACTTTTAACAAAGGCAAATGAGAAGAAGTTTAAACCAAACTTTTCGAAGGAGTCGAAAGGTTCCATCTCTTGATGTACAAGAATTTCTTATCTTTTGAAAAGAATGGAGAGATCAAAGCAAGTGTGAGCTACTCCATAACGACCTTTTCGAAAGCATAGCAAGCCTTTCGAACCGGTTGAAGCACATTCAGAATACCTTTCGACAAAGTTGAAAGGTTTTCATGAAGAAAGCAATACTCAAAAGTCATCAAAGAATGGTAGATGACCTTTCAAAAACATTGAAGGGAAGCACAGCACTCGACAACAATCAAGTGAGAAGCAACCTTCCGACAAGATCAAAAGATTCAGAACAAACATGTGAAAAGAAACCTTCCGACAAGGTCGAGAGGTTCATAACAGTTAGAAGGAAAGCTACCTTCCGACAAGGTCAAAGGGAACACAACAGTAGGAACATGACAAGCCTTTCGACAACATCGAAAGGTTTATGAGAGCTTCAGGAAGGCAACGTTCTGACATAGTCGAACGGTTCATGAAGGCATCGAAAAGACAAACCTTCCGACCTGACTATTAGTTTTCCATCATATCAAAACATGAGTGTGTATGTTACTTATTTACCATTTTATTTGTTCATATATACATATTTTTGCATATTTTTGTTGTTAGTTTGACTACATCACCATCCACTTTATATGTTAACATTATTTATACACAAATTTTATCAAAGTTGCAGTTTTAAAATATGGATTTAATATAAATATTCTGAGTCAGTTATACGGTTATTTCACGGCGGGCCTAAAAAGCCCGATGGGCCCGACTCGGATATTGGGTTGAAATACCTTGCGGGTTCTGACCGGGCTTGGGTTTTAATTATTGTAATCGGATTAGGGTCCGGGTTTTATAATATCCGGACCGAACCTGGCCCATTGACAGGCCTAGATGTACTAAGCTCCATGTCTTGTTCTTTTCAGGACATTATACTCCTCATCCATGGCTAGTTTATAGTGATCATACTTGACTGATTCTTCATAAGTAGTAGGTTCTTTTGATATAGATGAGCCGCATATATTTTTGGGTTTAATATTCCACTTTTAGCCCTTGTAATCATATGATGTTCTGTTCTTGCAGGAATGTTGGATTGATTGTTTTCACTGGCACCGGAGTGTTCAGAACATGGTGAATTACTTTCATCATGTTCTGAGCTTTCTTCATGATTGGAATAGTTATGCGGTGAGATGTTGAGATGATCACTTTACTCAGTTGTACTATGACCTAGATTAATGGAAGACAAAGTGTGTTGTGGTCCTGATGTCTCATCATCCTTTTGCCTACCGCTCTAGTCAGTAACTTTAGGTATTGCTGGTATTGACACCTTTGTATTGTATATTTTCTAAGTGGTTTTTGTTCCTTTATCTATAAAAGGAAAATGTTTTCATTAAATACAACGTGTCTTGATGTAAATTCTACCATTATTGCTAAGACATTTAAACCCTTTCTGATTACTGATTACTGGCATACCCTATAAATGTGCAAGGAGCAGATCTTAGTCTTAACTTGTGGGTATTATATGGCCCGAGACATGGAAAACACAGGAAACCAAAGGTTCTTAGGTCTGAATAATTTGGTTTTATGTTAATTAGATGAACTGGTGTAGTAAATGCATCATGCCAGAATTTCATTGGTAAAGAGCCTTGAGCCAAAAGTGTTAACCCAGTTTCAACTATATGCCTATTTTTCTTTCCACTAAGCCATTCTGCTCAGAGATGTGTGGACAAGTAATTCTGTGTATAATTCCTTTATTTTGAAAGTATTCTTTCAGAGGTTTAAATTCACTTCCTCCATCTGACTGAATAATCTTAACCTCACTGTTACACTGTTTTTCAGCTTGACTAATGAATTGAATAACTGCTTTGCATACCTCTGATTTAGCTTTGAGAAAGTATATCCAAGTATTTCTAGAATAAGCATCAATAAATGAAATTTAGTACCTGAATCCATTGTCAGAATTTACTGGACAGGGTCCCCAAAGATCTGTAGCTATAAGCTCAAGTGGTTTATTATAAACAGTAACAAAATCTGTAAAAGATAATTTGTGGCTTTGCCAAGTTGACAGCTTGTACATTTATAAGGAACAAAAATATTCTTAAAAGAATTATTATTATTTTTCAGAACGTGTTTCACAACTTTAATACTGGGATGTCCCCGTTTATAATTACATAGATCAAATACGCTCTTATTTCTAGTACCATTAGTTTCTAAATTGTTGCACCGTGATCTTTTATGAATAAATTTTGTTGTATTCCCAAGATTGAATCTGTGAATCCCCTTGTGCAACCTACCTTGTAACAATATATCCTGATTCAATAAGTCCCTAACAATACAAAATTATGGGTGAAACTTAAAGTATACATTTTAGTCATTGGCAAATTATGGAATACAAATAAAATTCCTTTTAATTTAAGGGACAGTCAACAAGTTAGTCTAGTAAACTTGTCTTTTACCTTTGATACTTCCATTTCCAACATGAGTTATACTTATAGCTTCACCATTACTCATATGAATGGACTGTGTACCTGAACGTTCCTTGTTGCCAAGGTTTAAATTCTGAATGTTGTTAGGCAGGTGATTGGTGGCATCTGAATCTGGGTGCCATTCTTCACAGTGAATGTGTAACGACCCGTCCTTCACGGCCCTTGAAAATCGACACAAATACGCCACTGTATAATATGCCGACGATCGAGTATCCCAAAAGACAGATTGCTGAGGAAAGAAAGTAGGAGGTAGAAGAAAAGAAAAGAAAACAACATCAGAATCTCACAATTTCGACGGAATAAAATATAATAGATAATAACCGTTCTTTACCTAAAAAGACACTATATATGTTTTATACATTACATCATCAGAACACATCACAATCAAAACAATTACTGGACAGTTATATTAACACGTCCACACAATAGCTGATTATACAGCTAATACAGCACAGTAGAAAATTCATCAAGTACGAGTGAAACGTCTCGCCATCCAGCTCGTCTCCTGAGCTCCACAGCATCCTATCATGTATTTACAGTACTCGATCTGACCCGAGCATTATAATAAAATAACACCCTAGTCAGTTTGGAAAACCAGCGTGAGAAAAATACAGTCAATTTAATTATTAAAATTTTCAAAATCCTATGAAAATCAAAGGTATCTCGTAAGACCACGCCACAAATAAACATGTCGGGTTTTTACCTTACGATAAAAAAAACATTTCCTATAAAATCGTCTGATATTATAATTGTGTCTAGGTATAAATACTTGTTCAAAATAGCCGAAATTGTTATATTATTAAATTCCAGCAATACTAGGCTCTACAATCAAAACCGTAAAGGGCACGTAGGGAGAATGTCCAACTAATGACTAGGCACTGGGGTACCACCTGTCACGGTACCTGGTCTAGATCAGCATACCGAGGATCCAACTTTGATCCCCTACAACACAAGACCGGAGCTACTCTTACTGGATAGTCCGAATAAGATCACCCCGCGGTTGGGATCAGCAACTGCCCACACAGTCAAATAAAAAGGGACCTCTAGACAGGGATGACCCTATCCTAATCGGGTGCTACCCACTTAGCCTTGCTGCATAACCCCTGATTTTCAGTCATTCCTGGTTGATGAGGCTCGAGGCTAAGCGTCACCTTTTTAGAACACATCTCTCTTAGAATTCTCATCATCCTTCTAATGAGGTTCTGATAGCATTCGTTCATACAAGTCCATTCCAGGTTCGAACGGAACCGAAGGCACTACTTCTACTACATCCATTTTGGAATCACCCTCAAGATTAGTAGCTATTAACTCTTTCACTTCACTACTCCATCTTCGAATCCAAGCTCTTGTCTTCATCATGAAAATGTACTCGTTGGATCGAAGTAGTTTTTGGATTACAAATCTGATCCTGGTCTCTTTGAAACAACATTCGATATTTTCCGGTAAACTCAATCCCGGTTCTTTAAGAAATAAACAGATGAAATAAGATCGGAGTTCACCTCCTAACTGTTAGTGGATGGATTTCCTTATAAACGTCCTAGAAGAACGAACGAGTTTATACGTACAGTATAGCACCTCGAGCGGTAACTGTACCATATGATTCCTGTACTCTTCCTAAATATTTCCAAAGTCATATTTGGGTCAGATTTGATAGTCGTTTATTTAACTATCAAATAAACAATCAATTCAGCCAAATTATTTTATTCTCACTGAAAACGCCAAGTCTTATAAAAATTAGATTTTAATACATTTCAATTACTTACCCAAATATATATACTTTAACATTTACAATAAAGCTACTTCAAATACTCTTTAAATTTAAAATAATAGTTATGAAATTCTATACTAATTTTCCAAGTCAAACTTAAGCCAAAACCACTTTTAAAATAAAGCCACTCTATAAAATATAACTATTTAATAATTATCTTTTTAATCATAATACCAATTTAATCCTTTAAAATTAGTACTACTATAATTAACTAAATAAATATTTACTTTAAAAAATTTAAAACAATTTAAGAAAATAATTTCTCCATAAACATTCTTTTTAAAACCATCTTTAAAACTTTAATTTATACTAAAAAGCTACTTTGAAAACACACTTGGATTTTCAGAAAATACATTTCCATTTTAATATAGCCCATCTAATCCCTTATAAATCCTGCTTGATTTATCAAAATTTAATGTACGCCTCAATTCCGTAAATTTCTTTTAATATTTTAAAAATAAAACCACTTTTTATTTTTAAACACATTTTCCATCTCCTTATAATCCTTTCAAAAATATATACTTAAATTATTTAAATTAAGGCTACTAAAATTACTTAAATAAAAATGATACTTTATAAATTCTATAAGAGTTTCTGAGTTACTTAAACCAAAATTACCCTTTAAAATAGAGTTATTATATCAAATATTTCTGTTAAAATTTCCTTTTAAAAATCATAATACTAATTTACCTTTAAAAATAATTAACTACCATAATTAACTTAAATAAATATTTACTTTTCACTTAAAAATAATAAATTTTCCAAAATATTCTAAAAACATTTTAAACTTCTAGTTTATACTTTGAAATCTTTTCTTTGAAAATATACTTAATTTTCCAGAAAAATATTCTTTCCAACTTTTCAAAATAAGATCACCTTTTTGTTTTAAAATGAATTGCACCTTCCTTATAAATTCCCACTGGAAATCTATACTTCCAAATTATCCACTGATAAATATTCCACTTCATTTATAAACCCAGTTTATAAATTCTCATTTCTCATTTCCCTTTAAATCACAGTTCCAAAATACTAAATCAATTTCAAACCGATTTCTTGAGCTAAATTCCCTTTAAAATTTATCTCTTGATTTATCCAAAAAGAACTTCAAAATCCATTAACACCAATTTCACCCTTTATTATGATTTAAAATCCTTATTTAAATCTGAAACATCGATTTCATTTTTATTCCAAAATTCTCTTTCATTTCCTTTAAGAGACAAATTCAATATATTTTTATATCTTAAGATACCAAAATATATTCATCCAAACCATAACATCGAATAACTTAAATTCCCATATAATCAACACAAGTTATCAAATAACATATCACAGTTATGAGAATAATTTAAATATTTTGAGGAATCCAGTTGGATCCCTCCAACCTATTTCCCTGCACTCACAGATGTTAGCACAATATAAATACCTATTCCACTTCGAGGTGGAATATCATGGTATATGGGGTCATCCGCTATTATGCGGGGGCGTATAGGGCGTCAACCGCTATATGCGGGAAATATCAATCACTCCAATATATATATATATATATATATATATTACTACTATATATAATATCATATCCAAACTGATAATAATATTCACGTTCAACTAATCAATCAATAATTTAAATTTTAACTATTTAAATTATCTAGTTATCCAGATGTGAGTGAGATTAACTCACCTTGAATTTCATCGAGCGTTCATATTTTAAATTAAATCGATCACCTTCGATTTAATCTAAAATCTTCACAAGCTCCAATCGCCTCTAGATCTGCACTGCAGCGTAGATCCCGTTATTGTGATTCCGGCATTGCCAGTATCGTTCGATTTCGACCTTGTTTGGGTGAGTTATTAGTTTTTAAACATTTGTAACTAAATTATATAAATTAACTCTGTTTTTATTTTTATCACAACCTTGCATCCTGGCCGTTCGATTTGAAAATTGAAATCACGGCCGCAAATTTTCGTCTTCCACCTCGTTCACATGCCAAAAGCTTTGAAACCCATTGCCGTCGAGATTTCGAACCGTCGCACGTTTCTCCAAGCACCCGGAAGCCAATCCAAGGTCGCCACGTCGAAGCCCTCCATGCCACGCACCCTAAAGCCAAGTTTTTTCGCCCCTCTTTCCACCATTTGCAAGGGATTTGCATTTGAATTGGAGATGAACGCGGCAAATCTTTGGCGAATCCAAGCGACTTTAGCAAAAACCTACCATTGGATTCGAAGAACTCACCAAGCTCTTCGATTTACTAGTTGAAAGTTTCTCGTGAAAGCTTGTGGATTTGAAGAGATTTGAGGTTGAAGATCAGAGTGATTTTGGCCATTAAAATAAAACAACAACAGCTCCCAAGAGCACTATAGTTTTGACACGGTTTAAACAATATATATAATTATATTATTTTTAATATTATTTCCAAATTCACTTTCTTTTCAAACGAACTCCAAACGAAATATGCCGCCTGGCATTTGTAATGTTTTACCCACATTCCGAGCACAATGGAATGTTTTTTGGGGCCAATTCAGTCATATGTGGAAGATAGCATTTTGAATCGAGTTTAAATATTAAATTTTTGATTTTAATTTCAGCGCGTTCCTCACCTGTACGAACAAACGGTAACTCCAAATGCTACGAAATTTGAAATCCAATAATAATTAACTATTATGGATCTGATGGAACTGGTTTCGTCGAATTCCGAGACTGTGTCCCGAAAGTCTATTTTAACTCATCGATTAAATCGAGCGATTTATAAAACCGTCGAAATCATTTAAAATTTCACCTTTAAAACTTTACTAACCTAATTATAAATCATACAGAATTTTATCATATTATAAATCATCCTGATTTACTTTAAATCAAAATCTGATTATTTACGTTATTATTATATATTAAATTCCATTGTTAGATTAATATAAAAATTCCAAATTTAACTTATCGATTTTTGATTCCATCCAAAGGTCCAATATTAAAATTAAAATTCAAGTAGACTTTAAATAAATTTTAGAAACCATTTTAGTATCTATTTACACCCAGATTCATAAACTATCCCAATATCAAATATTAATTTGTTATTATCCAAATCCAATTAAATTGTCATATTTGAAATTATAACACATTTTATTCATTCAAACAAAATATTTGTATTTGAAATCAATTAACAATCCACATTCAACATTTAAAACGAATTAAATGTTCAAAATCTAACGACCAAAATTCTGGGTCGTTGCAGAATGTCTTCAGGTCTGGTAAGTGTCTCTGAATTCATTTGAGCACTTTGTGTATCCTCACTCTGACTTCTCGATGATTTCTTTAGTTGAGAAACATTTGCATTTGGGTTAAAATTTCTTTGCATGCCTTCACTTTGTTGAATGTTGTTGTTGTCGGTACTATACCTGAAATAGCATTTGCTTGCCAAATGGCCAAAATTTTCACATATTTGACACTTAACTATGTTATTGCTGTTCCACCTTCCACTTCTCCCTCTACCTCTCTGATTAAAACCACCTCCGTTGTTTTGAGTCTGTTCTTGATTCTTGGTTCTCGAACTTGAAGCATAGTTAATTGAGTAATATGATGCACTTGACTTTCTTTGTTCAACTCTCCCTTCATGAGAAAGAAGGGAGGAGTGAACAAACTGCATACTAGGAAGTGTCTCTCTGGAAGAGATAACTACAATGACATATTCATATTCTTCCCCAAGACCATTCATTATGGTCGAGATTCGCTCAGTTCTAGAGATTTTATGACCTGCAGTTTTCAAAAGATCACAGAATGATTTAATTTTGGTCAAATACTCCCTCATTGACATGTTTTCCTTTTTTAAATTTTGCAATTCTCTCTTATAATGCATGATACGTGCAACAGATTGAGAATTGAAAATCTGCTAAACAGTTTTCCAAATTTCATATGATGATCCACATCCAACAATTTGATGCAGTAGACTAACACTGATAGATGATAAAAGCCATGATGATAGTAGACTATCTTGTCTCTTGTATTTTACATAATCTTGATTGCTTATCATTTTGCCTTCTTTGTTTGCAGTCATTATAGGTGGAATTGCAATGGTTCCTTTGATAAAATCTTCAAGCTCATAGCCATTTATTGCAGTTTCAACTTGATATTTCCAAAGCAAGTAGTTGTTTTCGTCAAGTTGAACATTGTTGAGATGACTCTTGGGCTTTATCAAAGGGAAGCTGGCGGTTTCATTGATAGATATGACAGTTGAATCGTTGTCTCCTCCTTCTGACATGGTGGGAAAAGGATTGGAGAAAGATTGTGATTATCTTGGTGAGGCACACTGAAACTGAGTATCACACTGAGTATCAGTGTGCAGCTGAGAGTAGAGATACATGATCGATGATGAGAAGACGATTTAGATCTTCTCTGAGGCTGAGATGTGGCCAAGAATCAATTGATCACGATTTGAATCTTTACGCAAGGCACTCTGCAAGAAAATTGATCATGGAATTGATTCTTGATTACCGTCGAGGGATAAAGGTATTAATTCTCTGATGATGATATTTAAATTGAAGAGAATTACTAATATGAAACAAACTTAAGATGATGAGAACTCTTTGATGAAGTTCAGTCAGTAAAGAAGACAATCAACCTATGATGCATTGGGCAGATGCTCCTATACCATAAAGGAGCATTTGGAATAGCAGAATGTATTTTATTGAGAGCTTTTGATAATAATGTACAAAATACAATCAGTTTGTATATAAAGAGATAAAATAGATAAATGGGCTACTGGGCCGAGTAGAGTAGATAATGCTTTGTACCCAAACTCTATAATACAGAGAAATAAAAAATATTTGTATACACAGTCGTATACACTATTATAAATATATCAACTCCTTATAAATGCGGTCTGATTTTGTGATACTAAACGTGGTAAAAATATGTTTCAATCTATTGCATAATACCATATTGAATATCTTGTGATACGTATTACAACATGAAATAGGTCTATATTCTGTAATATTGGTTAGTCTTTTAACTTTTGGGATTAGATATAGGAAAGTATGGTTAATCCCCTTTGGTATCTTACCTACTGTAAACATCTTTACTACTAATAAAGAGAATTAATTGAATAACTTTACTCAGTGTCTTTTTGAAATACCAAATATACCCTTACTCTCAATGCGCTTCCGCATCTCTCGACATACCCTTCCGTTTCTCTGCAGTTTGTACATATCTGTTCTTTATGCATCGTCTTCCCCTAAAATAAAAAACCCTAATCCGCCGCCATTCTCAATCATTTCATTTTCATCACCGTTCACGTTCCCTAATTTCCTTAACCTTCGACGATGTAGCTTCCGCCTTTTCCATTACCGAATCTTTCGACTTTTGCATATGCCCTTGCTTAGTCTCCCATTTACCACTTTGTCCTCTTTGTTCACGATCCCAAGGTTCTGACGTGTGAGATTATAGGTTACAAACCCCTTTACTTTAATTGCTACCTTCGATTACTACAAATAATAGCTTTCTGAAGCACGTTGATGATTGTTGTTGAATATCACCTTAAATTGTTTAATGCTCAATGAATGTCATCTCATTTGCTTAACATTCAGGTAACTTTTAATGCTTTATTCTTAGTATTCATAGAATTTAATTGTTCCTCTATTTTATTTCAATTTCATAGATGTAACATTTTCTGTTTTATGAGCTTGAACACTGATATGAATTGTCTTGACTAAATCTATGACCTGAAAATCCTATAAAAATATTGTTTGTTTGTGTGTATGTTTGGGCCATTAGATCTCGAATTTGGTGGTAAAGATTTATGGGTGAAGTCTTCAGCGATTTTTATATGTACATTGCTTCTCTTTCTGGTAGTTGAAGAGGATTTGTGTTATATTCAAAATTTGAACCACATACATATGATTTATTCTCAGAATGGTTTTACCTGCTCTGTAAAAAGTAAAACTATGTTATCTTCCCTTAGAGCCTTTTGTGTTGCTTCTGAATAAGTAGTTTTTTTAACAATCTAATTTAATGGTCCTACTGTTGAGGATCATAAATTATGTGCTAGGTTATTAATTTTGCAAACAAATATGTACAAGTACAAATTGGTATAAAGTAGAATGCTATTTTTAAAATCTGATTTCCAAAACATATTACTTTATATTTTGAATGATAATTTTTCTACTTGATTAGCTCAAAAAACAGCATCATAAGGACTATTTCATGAGAAAGATGAATAATTTTGTAAAAATGATAAAATATTATAAACATGCAAAATTACAAATAAAAGTTAAATAATTAAGCAAACGACCTATTTTATATTCAACAATCAACTATTAGCAACAACATTCAAGCTACCTTGAATTTTTATAGAAAATAGGAGAAAATTATTACTACCTTGGCAAGCCTTCCTTAGAGCATGAGCATCTTCAGCAGGAGTAGGAACATGTTAAGGAACATTAAGAGTAGCCATTATTAGAACACAAACTAAAGTTTATTAATTTATGAATTTGATTGTGCAATAACCTTCTTAATAATATAATGACCCATAATTTCTGTCATTTGAAATTCATATATTTATTTAATTTTAAATATTAACAAGTAAAATTTACAAGTCGAACAATTTATTTTTCGAATATCTGGATTTAATTGGATAATTAAATCGATAATTTAGTATTTGAAATTACAGAAATAATTGGAAATTGGGTTTAATGTGATTAAAATTTATTTGTAAAGTTGTATTTAATCATATTGGAGTTAGAATGATGTTATAGAACTTTTAAAATTGAATTAAAAGTTAATTTGTGAAAATTGAATATTTTAATATTTAATAGACGACTAAAATAGTCATTTTTCAAACAGTCTCAGATTTTGACGAAACCAGTTTCATCGGATCCGTAATGTTATATTATTGTATGGTTTCAAATTTCGTGTCAATCGGATTTACGGTTTGTCCGGGGCAAGGCAAAACGCATTGAAATTTGTTTAACCGATTTAATTTAAACTTGATTGTTTATCTCCGTAACTCGCACATATGATCGAATTGGCTCTCAATACCTATTCCATTGTGTCCGGAACGTAGGTAAAACCCTAGAAAAGGCAGTCGGCACGCTTCGTTTGGAGTTCGGAAAATTTTGGATGAATAGTGTTTTGAGAAATTTTCTATAAAAGGCCCCCTCTATCTTCATTTTGCAAAACAAAGCAAACCCTAGGTTAAAACTTTCAAGCCGCCACCTCTAAAAAAATTAATGGCTGAAAACGCATCTCGTTCTTCCACAAATATTTCACAATCCACAAATCAAGTCAAGAAAGTTTCAACTGCAATGTTGTAGATCGTCTCGAGATCTACAACTTCAACGGTGATGACGGATTTTCATGCTACGGATCGTCGTCAATTCGAGCTTGAACGTTCGAAGTTCACATGCGTTTTTCTCGAGATACGTGAGGCCGAGCTGCGCGCGGTGGCGGCCGAGGGTGATGCTTGCTTAGGCGAGTTGAGCGGCTATGGTTGATCGCCATATAGCTCGATGTGGGTGGAGCGAAATTCAATGATGATTGGCGGCTATGGGTTTTTACGTGAGCGGGTTTCACGTTCAAGTTGGAACGAAGAAGAAAGAAGCAGGTAGCCCGGATTCTCATCACAGATATTGGACGGTCCAGATTCAATAAGGCTTAAAAATAAAAATAAATTGTGAATAAATTATATTATAAATCGTGTAATGTTTAAAATAGCGTAACTTTTTCATACGAGGTCCATTTTGGATGAAACGAATTATGTTGCAATCGTATGGATGAGCACTACGCAATGGAGCTGGATTGGAGTCGTTTGGAGCTAGTGATAATTTCAGGTAAAGTTAAATGCGTGTTTAATTTTATTCGAAACAAAACGCTACAACTGTTATCGGAAACTCAAGGTGAGAACTTCTCACTCAATCGAATTATTTCGATTTAAATTTTAAATAGTTAGATTTAAAATTGCTTGATTGTATGATTGGATGATAGTTATTATCAGTTGTATTGAAATAGACCATATACGCCATATATTAAGCAGAGGTTATTTATTAAACACATATACCGCGATAATTCCAACTTGATATGGAATTGGTATTATATATGTATTTGGAGTTGATTTCCCGCATTATATAGCGGATGAGACCCTATTGTGCCGCATAATAGCGGATAATATTTTATAAATCCCATATACCACGATATTTCACCTCGAAGTGGAATTGGTATTGTGCTAACATCTTTGGATGCAGGGAAACAGGTTGGAGGGATCCAACTGTATTCCTCAAACATTTGAATTTATTTCATATGTTGTGTGTTGGTTGATTTATAATCCGTGTGATTATCTTTTTTATTGAGATTGTTGAAGGCTATAGGTTAGCCGAATATATTTTTGGTATCGTTGGATACCGAAAATAGATAAAAATTGGATTTTTGAAATTTCAAGTTGAAAGTTATAGTAAAAATTATTTTTTAGGATTGGAAAAGTTAAAAAGGAGTTTTAAAAAGATAAAGTTATTTTTGAAACCATATTGAATAAAATTCCAAATTATGGAAAAAAGGGCTAAGTAAATGGATTTCGATTTATATTATTATAAGTTGAAGAAATATATTTTAAAAAGAAATGATTTTGTAAATCATTGGAAATTTATTAAGCAAAAATTAATTGGTTTTGATAATTAATTAAGAATAATTTAATCAAGTATTAACTATTAATTAAGAGTTAATTAATGATCAATGAAAGGATAATTTATTAAATGTTTTTATAATAAATTGGCTATTAATTTACCATAACTAGCAAATTTTATTCATAGAAATTTATTTGATTTAAATTAATCAGATGATTAAATTTATCCTACTTATGGATGTTTGAATTATATTGGATGTTGAATTGTTTGATATCTTTGATATGTGATGCTTTGTGATATATCCTGATGTGTGTTGTGATCTGTAATTTGTTTATCTGCGATATGTGAATGAAAGGTAAGCGTTATAGTTTATACCGCTTATCAAATATATTGTTATATTTTGATATGTGATGGTTGAATGTTGTTTCACTATTGTGTTAAACCCTTGGACTACACAATACACACACAAAGTGTGGATTTCACGTGGAAATTAGTTAAGTCACAGATTTTTGAAAATTCTAAAGGTTGAATTTTTGAATCCAAATTAGTTTTGGAAGTGGAATTGAAATTTTTTGAAAATGAATTTCAAAAATAAGAGTTATTTTAAGTAACTTAATAAAAATTGGAATTTAAATCATTTGATTTAAATTTTGAATTCAATATTTGAAATTGAATTTAATGATTTGGGAACTATGGTCTAAAAGATTCTACAAGTTATAAAAGGTGTTTATATGGGTTTATAACCATTTAAAATATAGTTTTGGAAATTTTAAATTTAAATCCAAGTTTATACTTGAGTGGCTTTAACTCATGAAAAAAATTGTAATCAGTTGTTCCCAAAACGAAAACTATCTGTTTTCAAATAATAATAGCTTTCACATAAGGAAATAAATTCCATTTGTGTTAAAAGAATGTAAATTTGAAATTAAACTGTTTTGAAGGCTATGAATTAAACTTTGTGAAAGGTTGTTGAACTTGACTTGAAATAAAGGAGTATTTCAAATGGTGTATCTTTTATGTTATAATGGACTTGAATCGTGTATAGTTTTGAAAGCTGTAAGTTAAATCTTGATTTAAAGATTTAATGAGTTAATCCAATTGAAATGGAAATTTATCTGGAAATCTGGAATAAATCTTTGTGAAACTGGGTAAACTTTGTGAAGTAAATCTTTTTGTTTAAAGATTTAAAATGGTAATTTGTTTAAACCATTTGAAAGAAAGGGTTTGGGTAATAAGTTGTGACTTAATTGAAATCCCAATATCCATATGTTTTAAAAATATTGCGTTCACTATTCGGATTAGCCGGGAGAGGACCTTTGTGTCATATAACCCATTCCGAATAAGTGATACGACGTAATGGATAGCATTGAAGACCGGTGTTGAAGACCGGGTATTTGTGAAAACGATAGGATGACCTATCTATTGTCTCTGCACCGTTAGCTACGGTATGGAGATTTCCTTTGTGATGGGAAGTTCGATCGGGATTGTGAATACCCGGATTGCAAGGGCTTCTTTTGAAGTGCCTTCAGTTCTATTCGAACCCGGAACAAACTTGTATGGTTACGTGTCTGACATTACATTTTGAGATATAAAACATATTTCTTTCAAATACATTTATATTGGTGGCGGAGAATTTATTCTCTTAGCTTAACACCATTCTCTGAGACATACGAGCTCAGAGGTTTTGTAGTTGAAGGTTATCAGCGATATACTCCCAATTTGGTAATATGGCATGCTGAGTGCTGCTGTGTGATGATTATTTATTGATCATTTGTTGATCAAAGCGTGGCTTTGTGAAAAAGCGTGGCTTTGTGAAAAAGCGTGGCTTTGTGAAAAAGCGTGGCTTTGTGGACGAGACTTCGTCAGACCTCACACCCCGAAAATGGCCAAAACAGGAATATGCGGCTAGGTTATGAGGGTCGCTCCCTTTAGGGTATGTCATTTCCTTCTGGAAAAGGGTGGTGTCAGGTATGGAGCCCCGATGCTTAACCTATGTGGTTGCTCCAATCTCATTTTCTATGTGGTTGTTGCTTTATGATCAAGGGCCCTCAGATAAAGGTCCCAAAGGACCGGGGGATGGCATATTCGTGTAGTAGTTACCTAATTACAGAGATAACCCGGCCTTGTGTTGGCAGAGAGCTGGTTAAGTTCTCGAGACGTCCTGCCAGAGGCGTACCCATGTGGCAGTAGGAAGTTACTTAACCTGACCATTTGTTGGAAATCCAATTCCCAATACGAACCCAGTACAGTTTTAGTTGTATAACCTGCCATTTGCTTATGGTGATCACCACTGTTTAGATGGTAGCTATAGTAGGCATAGTTCGAAATGTCTATGTTGGCTAAGATTAATATTCTATTTTCGAAATGCTTTCTACACTATGCACTAATAATAATATCAAAAATGATTTGTTTTGTGTAGTAAGCATCTTTGACTATCATAAGGAGAAATCTCCTCCAATTCTACATTTGCATTGTGTGTGTGCGGGAAGGCCTTATGGTAGTTTCATTTTCCAAAAGCATTGCGGATATTTTTCACTTCTCTTGTTGTTGTTGTTTTAAAGATAAATAACTTCTTTAGTTCTCACACCAGTCCCATGACTGACTTGGAGTTTATTGTTCTCTTCCTAAACTCTGGGTGCCCATAATTTTCCACACGGACAGCCTAGAGTCAGGTTATCGGGTCATTCTGGATTTAGGAGTGCTATGGAGCTCAGGAGGCGAGCTGGATGGAGAGACGTATTACTTATATATGATATTATCTTTTCCGCTGTATAATTCACTTGTAAGGACGAATTCATATAATTGTCCAGTTGTGTTGTATATTGTTGTTGAACACTCTGATGATAATGTAATGTAATAACTGATATAGTTCTTTGATTTAAAGATTATTCATTTATCTATTATATGTTGTACCGCTGCGATTATGAGATTCTGATATTGTTTCTGTTCTGTTTTCTTTCTTTCTTCTCCTATCTTCTACCTTTTCTTTAACCTTAACGGTACGGTTTTTTGGCATTCGATTGCTCGGCAGTTGATACAGTGGACGTGTTAATGTCGACTTTCGTGAGTCGAAAATCGCAATCGTTACATTTGATATCAAAGCATTTGATTAAGTGACAACCTTGGCTCTTTTGGGAATTAATCATTAGAGATAGAGTCAGTAGTACTCTAGAATGAGTTTGAGTGTAATAATCGATATGAGCGCGTATTTGCTAGTGAAAATAAAATTGTTTTATGTTGTGATGATTGGTTTGTTGAGTGGTATATGGATTCTAGTCGGTATAGTTTGTACAACTCTATCGATAGGGATCTCTAAACACTTGTTCAGAACAATTCGACACGATATTGTTTTAAATTGGGTAAATGCAATAATTTTACCTCGATTATATTTTATATATAAAGGAATAATTTTTCAGAAATTATTAAAGTGTGTTTATAATTGATTGTTTGGTTGTTGAAAATATAAATATATATGTGAATCAAAGTTGTTTGAATAATCTGAATAAAAACAACAATTGTAAAAGAAGAAATTATATAAGCAAATGAATTGTAAGTATGGTATTATATTTAATATGATGTACAATGGTGAAATAATCTTGTATAAGTAAAGTAAAATAGTGAAATTATATGAGAAAAGATTTATAAATGTGATTTATAAATAAAAGGAAAATATTAAAAGAATATTAAACACTGTATTCACTACGGTTGCTGGGAAATAATAAGGGTGATGACTGCAGCATCATCAGTATCATTTTCGAGTTTCTGTGTGATGGATTTGCTACCATAGTAAATTGAAATTGAATTTTGTTGTGATAAACAAATTTGAAATTAAAATCCAAGTTGAAATTGATGAATATAAGTAATCAAGTTTGAACTTATAATATGAGATAATAAAGATTTAACTTTAGTAAAGTTGAAATAAATTTAGGTTAGCATAGTAAATATATGATGTGAAATTTAACTAAAGGAAGTTAAATAAATTAAATCAGATTTGGAAGTCGAATGATAAGTTGTATAACTTATAAAATGTGAAAATGTAAGTAAAACCAATTATTAAGATGGTTAAACAACTTTGTTAAGCAAAACGAGGTATGAATCTGAATTGGATTTATAGGTGGAAACTTGAAATGGAATATAACTTAAGTGATGCTGAATGAAGTTGATTTTGGTATCGAAGTAAAATAATGAAGTTAATTGAATGAATATGAATTTGAATTATATAAAGGAGATTCAACTTTATTTGTAAAATAAATTAGTAATTGAACTAATGAATTGAATATTAATCAATCGAATGTAATGAATTGATATAGAATAATGGATATAAGTGTTAATTCATTTAAGGCTAATTGAATGTTAAACCAAATTGAAGGTAAATAAAGTGAATATGAATATTGAATGTAAAGTTAATAAATTCGGTTGTATTGGATATACATTGGTTGTTAGATTATTGTTAATTAATTGAATAGAAATTCATATGCAACTGAATGAATAAAATTGAAAGCTAAAGCAATTAAATTCAAATTGGAAGTTAAGTAAATTTAAATTGAACAGAAATTGATTTGAATTGAAAATGAACAAATGTGAATGTAAATTAGTGAATGTAAACTAATTGAAAATGAATAATTAAATGTTGTTGTATATAAATTAGTTGTAAACAATTACAAGTAATGTCAAAATCATATAAGTTGTTTATAAACCTTGTTTAGTATGCATTTCTTTTAATATGCATGTGTTGTAGTTGTTTAAAAGAGTAAAATGTTAGTAACTTCTTATATATGTCACTTACGTGTTTATATTGAGTAAGTACAGGTACCGGGGCTACCATTAGCGAGATTTAGTTGCGCAAAATGCTAAATAAACACTCGCTTTGCTTAAAAATGCTAAAAAGGTACGCCTATGCAATAAAAATAGGAAATATGAACTGTTTTTCTGTTTTCCGACCGTGTGGGTCGATGTATATATATTTATATCTATTGTGATATTGTAAAAGCTCCTCCGTACAAGGAGGTTATGGCGAAATTTTCTGAAAATTTAAGCCGTTAGAAAATTTTCGAGAAATTGTGGATTTTTTTTTGTGAAAACTAATTTTTGATTTGAAGTTAAAGGTTAAACGATATAGTTGGTTTTGAAAAGATAACTATATATGGATTTGAAAATATTAGCGAAGTTTTGTAAGAAGTTTAACTATTGAATTTTTGGAAAGTTAAACACTTGAGAGATTTGTAAAATCTAATTTGAACGGTTTGTTTTGAAAAGTTAATGGATTCTGTAACTTTTTCTTACTTGGTAATTTCGAGGACGAAATTCTTTTAAGTGAGAAGTTTGTAACGACCCAGAATTTCTGTCATTTGAAATTTATATATTTAATTAATTTTAAATATTAACAAGTAAAATTTATAAGTCGAATGATTTATTTTTCGAATATCTGTATTTAATTGGATAATTAAATCGATAATTTAATATTTGAAATTACAGAAATAATTGGTAATTGGATTTAATGTGATTAAAATTTATTTGTAAAGTTGTATTTAATCATATTGGAGTTAGAATGATGTTATAGAACTTTTAAAATTGAATTAAAAGTTAATTTGTGAAAATTGAATATTTTAATATTTAATTGACGACTAAAAATAGTCATTTTTTAAATAGTCTCGGATTTCTACGAAACCAGCTTCATCGGATCTATAATGTTATATTATTGTATGGTTTTAAATTTCGTATCAATCGGATTTACGGTTTGTCCGGGGCAAGGCAAAACGCATTGAAATTTGTTTAACCGATTTAATTTAAACTTGATCGTTTATCTCCATAACTCGCACATATGATCGAATTGGCTCTCGATGCCTATTCCATTGTGTCCGGAACGCGGGTAAAACCCTAGAAACGTCAGCCAGCATGCTTCATTTGAAGTTCGGAAAATTTTGGATGAATAGTGTTTTGAGAAATTTTCTATAAAAGGCCCCCTCTATCTTCATTTTGCAAAACAAAGCAAACCCTAGGTTAAAACTTTCAGGCCGCCACCTCTAAAAAAATTAATGGCTAAAAACGCATCTCATTCTTCAACAAATATTTCACAATCTACAAATCAATTCAAGAAAATTTCAACTGCAATGTTGTAGATCGTCTCGAGATTTATGACTTCAACGGTGATGATGGATTTTCATGCTACGGATCGTCGTCAACTCGAGCTTGAACGTTCGAAGTTCATATGCGTTTTTCTCGAGATACGTGAGGACGAGCTGCGCACGGTGGCGGCCGAGGGTGGTGCTTGCTTAGGCGAGTTGAACGGCTATGGTTGATTGCCGTATAGCTCGATGTGGGTGGAGCGAAATTCAATAATGATTGGCGACGATGGGTTTTTACGTGAGCGGGTATCACGTTCAAGTTGGAACGAAGAAGAAAGAAGCAGGCGGCCCAGATTCTCATCACAAATATTGGACGGTCCAGATTCAATAAGGTTTAAAAATAAATTGTGAATAAATTATATTATAAATCGTGTAATGTTTAAAATAACGTAACTTTTTCATACGTGGTCCATTTTGGACGAAACGAATTGCGTTGCAATCCTATGGACGAGCACTATGCAATTGAGCTGGATTGGAGTCATTAGGAGCTAGTGATAATTTCGGGTAAAATTAAACGCGTGTTTAATTTTATTCGAAACAAAACGCTACAACTATTATCGGAAACTCAAGGTGAGAACTTCCCACTCAATCGAATTGTTTCGATTTAAAATTTAAATAGTTAGATTTAAAATTGCTTGATTGTGTGATTGGATGATAGTTATTATTTGTTGTATTGAAATAGACCCTATACGCCGTATATTAAGCGGAGGTTATTTATTAAACACATATACCGCGATAATTCCAACTTGATATGGAATTGGTATTATATATGTATTTGGAGTTGATTTCCCGCATTATATAGCGGATGAGACCCTATTGCACCGCATAATAGCGGATAATATTTTATAAATCTCATATACCGCGATATTTCACCTCGAAGTGGAATTGGTATTGTGCTAACATCTTTGGATGCAGGGAAACAGGTTGGAGGGATCCAACTGGATTCCTCAAACATTTGAATTTATTTCATATGTTGTGTGTCGGTTGATTTATAATCCGTGTGATTATCTTTGTGATTGAGATTGTTGAAGGCTATAGGTTAGCCGAATATATTTTTGGTGTCGTTGGATACCGAAAATATATAAAAATTGGATTTTTGAAATTTCAAGTTGAAAGTTATAGTTAAAATTATTTTTGAGGATTGGATAAGTTAAAAAGGAGTTTTAAAAAGATAAAGTTATTTTTGAAACCATATTGAATAAAGTTCCAAATTACGGAAAAAAGGGCTAAGTAAATAGATTACGATTTATATTATTATAAGTTGAAGAAATTTATTTTAAAAAGAAATGATTTTGTAAATTCATTGGAAATTTATTAAGCACAAATTAATTGGTTTTGATAATTAATTAAGAATAATTTAATCAAGTATTAACTATTAATTAAGAGTTAATTAATGATCAATGAAAGGATAATTTATTAAATGTTTTTATAATAAATTGGCTATCAATTTACCATAACTAGCAAATTTTATTCATAGAAATTTATTTGATTTAAATTAATCAGATGATTAATTTATCCTACTTATTGATGTTTGAATTATATTGGATGTTGAATTGTTTGATATCTTTGATATGTGATGCTTTGTGATATATCCTGATGTGTGTTGTGATCTGTAATTTGTTTATCTGTGATATATATATATATATATATATATCTATGATCTGTGAATGAAAGGTAAGCGTTATAGTTTATACCGCTTATCAAATATATTGTTATATTTTGATCTGTGATGGTTGATTGTTGTTGCACTATTGTGTTAAACCCTTGGACTACACAATATACACACAAAATGTGGATTTCACGTGGAAATCAGTTAAGTCACAGATTTTTGACAATTCTACAGATTGAATTTTTGAATCCAAATTAGTTTTGGAATCGGAATTGAAAGTTTTTGAAAATTAATTTCAAAAATAAGAGTTATTTTAAATAACTTAATAAAAATTGGAATTTAAATCATTTGATTTAAATTTTGAATTCAATATTTGAAATTAAATTCAATGATTTGGGAACTATGGTCTAAAAGATTGTACAAGTTATAAAAGGTGTTTATATGGGTTTTTAACCATTTAAAATATAGTTTTGGAAATTTTAAATTTAAATCCAAGTTTATACTTGAGTAGCTTTAACTCATGAAAAAAATTGTAATCAGTTGTTCCCAAAACAAAAACTATCTGTTTTCAAATAATAATAGCTTTCACATAAGGAAATAAATTCACATTTGTGTTAAAAGAATGTAAATTTGAAATTAAACTGTTTTGAAGGCTATGAATTAATCTTTGTGAAAGGTTGTTGAACTTGACTTGAAATAAAGGAGTATTTCAAATGGTGTATCTTTTATGTTATAAAGGATTTGAATTGTGAATAGTTTTGAAAGCTCTAAGTTAAATCTTGATTTAAAGATTTAATGAGTTAATCCAATTGAAATGGAAATTTATCTGGGAATCTGGGAATAAATCTTTGTGAAACTGGGTAAACTTTGTGAAGTAAATCTTTTTGTTTAAAGATTTAAAATGGTAATTTGTTTAAACCATTTGAAAGAAAGGGTTGGGTAATAAGTTGTGACTTAATTGAAATCCCAATATCCATATGTTTTAAAAATATTACGTTCACTATTCGGATTAGCCGGGAGAGGACCTTTGTGTCATATAATCCATTCCGAATAAGTGATACGACGTAATGGATAGCATTGAAGACCGGTGTTGAAGACTGGGTATTTGTGAAAACGATAGGATGACCTATCGATTGTCTCTGCACTGTTAGATACGGTATGGAGATTTCCTTTGTGATGGGAAGTTCGATCGGGATTGTGAATACCCTGATTGCAAGGGCTTCTTTTGAAGTGCCTTCGGTTCTCTTCGAACCCGGAACAAACTTGTACGGTTACGTGTCTGACATTTCATTTTGAGATATAAAACAGATTTCTTTCAAATACATTTCTGTTGGTGACGGAGAATTTATTCTCTTAGCTTAACACCCTTCTTTGAGACGTACGAACTCAGATGTTTTGTGGTTGAAGGTTATCTGCGATATACTCCCAATTTGGTAATGTGGCATGCTGAGTGTTGTTGTGTGATGATTATTTATTGATCATTTGTTGATCAAAGCATGGCTTTGTGAAAAAGCGTAGCTTTGTGGACGAGACTTCGTCAGACCTCACACCCCGAAAATGGTCAAAACAGGAATATGCGGCAAGGTTATGAGGGTCGCTCCCTTTAGGGTATGTCATTTCCTTCTGGAAAATGGTGGTGCCAGGTATGGAGCCCGGATGCTTAACCTATGTGGTTGCTCCAATTTCATTTTCTGTGTGGTCGTTGCTTTGTGATCGAGGGCCCTCGGATAAAGGTCCCAAAGGACCGCGGGGTGGCATATTCGTGTAGTACCTAGTTACAGAGGTAAACCGGCCTTGTGTTGGCAGAGAGCTGGTTAAGTTCTCGAGACGTCCAGCCAGAGGCGTACCCATGTGGCAGTAGGAAGTTCGTTAGCCTGACCATTTGTTGGAAATCCAATTCCCAATACGAACCTAGTACGGTTTTAGTTGTATAACCTGCCATTTACTTATGGTGGTCACCACTGTTTAGATGGTAGCTATAGTAGGCATAGTTCAAAATGTCTATGTTGGCTAAGATTAATATTCTATTTTCGAAATGTTTTCTACACTATGCACTAATAATAATATCAAAAATGATTTGTTTTGCGTAGTAAGCATCTTTGACTATCATAAGGAGAAATCTCCTCCAATTTTGCGTTTGCATTGTGTGTATGCGGAGAGGCCTTATGGTAGTTTCATTTTCCAAAAGCATTGCGGATATTTTTCACTTCTCTTGTTGTTATTGTTTTAAAGATAAATAACTTCTTTAGTTCTCACACCAGTCCCATGACTGACCTGGAGTTTATTGTTCTCTTCCTAAACTCTGGGTGCCCATAATTTTCCACACGGGCAGCCTAGAGTCAGGTTATCAGGTCATTCTGGATTAAGGAGTGCTACGGAGCTTAGGAGGCGAGCTGGATGGCGAGATGTATTACTTATATATGATATTATCTTTTCCGCTGTATAATTCACTTGTAAGGACAAATTCATATAATTGTCCAGTTGTGTTGTAAATTGTTGTTGTACACTCTGATGATAATGTAATGTAATAACTGATATAGTTCTTTAATTTAAAGATTATTCATTTATCTATTATATGTTGTACCGCTGCGATTGTGAGATTCTGATATTGTTTCTGTTTTGTTTTCTTTCTTTCTTCTCCTATCTTCTACCTCTTCTTTAACCCTAATGGTATGGTTTTCCGGAATTCGATTGCTCGGCAGTTAATACAGTGGACGTATTAATGTCGACTTTTGTGAGTCGAAAATCGCAATCGTTACAAATAACATCAATTTATAGACAATACAGTATTATCATTAACTTATGAAATGACAACATAGTAAGTAACGTGTTCTTCAGTTATCATAAAGCAAGAAAAACATATTTATATGTGACTCTGCATGTCTTGGTTGCTAGTGCTTTCTTACTTTGTTTTACCTGCTCTATCTACTTCTAATATTTCTTATGTTTATAATGTTTAATGTCACTTTCTAATGGAAAAATGGTACAAGGTTACTTTATTTCCACATTTGCATCTTTTACCAAAGTATAAAATAGATTTGTTTTTGCTTATAGTTAAGGTTGCATATTGCCACTGAATTTAGATTTAGCGGTTAACAAGGTTGAATAAGGTTCCTCAACAATTGCAAATGTTGTTCCTGTATAGATAACTGTAAATTTTTAAGATAAATCTAACTTGATATTAATTTAAATGTGAAACCAGATTTAACGACTCATAACATTTCTGAAGAGATAACTGTCCCTGCATCAGATAGTAATTGTATTCTTTAGTTTACATTAACATTTCTGAAGAGATAACTGTCCCTGCATCAGATAGTAATTGTATTCTTTATTTTACATTAACATTTCTAAAGGCAATTTATATTACACAACAGGTTAAGGTGATGGTGATGGTTCCCAATTTGGTTTGGGCTTTGATGAAACCTGGCACTGTTTTATTGTTATGTTTCTATCTATTTTGCAAATGGTTTTACCTCTTGAACGCGGTAAATTTATTTTACAAACTGTTAGCAACTATAGTTTTAGCTGCTGGAAACTTATTTAACTAAGAAAATTATTCCACAGAAAATACGTGCATTTACTAGTTAAAACTTTCAACTCATAACATATATAGTCTTTGGTTGTTTGATTTGATACCCATAACATATAGAAAAATGAAGCCTGGGATCTATAAAAATAAATAAAAAACTTTAACCATGTGATGGTTAAGAAAGCTTTTATTGTTGCATTTTCTGGATTGTAACAATTTTTGCATGTGAGCCAACAGGGTTGGCGCAGTTGATTGATGGTCCGGACTGCGTGATCGAAGGTCACGAGTTCGAGCCCCGAAACTGACAACCCTGTAACAAGTATCCGAAGTATGTGTTTGGCAGGCACATACTTCCCTAGAGTTTACAAGCGAAGCTTGGTTCTCTAGGTAATTCAAAAAAAAAAAACAATTTTTGCATGTGATAAATAGAACTGATTGATATTTGGAACAAGGTGAAAAGTGAATTAAGCATAATACAAACCATCATTGATAAACTTGGGTACTTGTAGAAACAAATCATAGAATTTCTGAAACTTGATAAGATCTGCATTAGTTTTAGTTGCTTTATTTTTCTTTATTTAAGTTGGTCAATGTGTATGCCTACAGCTCAAATCTATGACCTCTGGCTACTCATACAATGTGTTCTTTATGTTAGTACAAATTTATATAACCTGTTTGGCTATTATTATTTTTATTTAATTTAAGAATTATCTGCAACTTTTCCACCTAATTAGACCTTTGCATTAATTTTCAGAAAGTTAAACAAGAACTAGAAAGAAAGACGGTTAATTCATGTTGTGGAAATGATGGTGTGGATTTTCTCAGGTCAGAAATAGATGACGAATTTTATTCATCCCTCCTTGAAGTTGCTAAATTGTCACGCCCCCTTTGATCGATTTCACAAGATGATGAGGTTAGTAAATGCGATTAGAAATTTAATTAGACAATGGAGGTGGCCATGCCATAAACCTGGTAATTTTAATTGTATAAAATGCTGATCTATGCAAATAAGTTTCCAAAGTCGGGCTTTGATAGTTGTAGAAGTAATTTAAATTTATAACAACAGATGAGTTGTATGATATGTCCTATTGTCAAAACTGTTGCTTAGTTGCTATATTTTTAGATATTGAATCTCTTATGTTAGTCTATGATCATGAAACATTTTTGACAAATTTCTCACTTTGAATAACCCATTTGTTTACTCAATGGTTATAAATTGCATGTGAAAGAGTCGTGGACAAAAGGAGTGTTGAATGATATATACAATGGTGATGACTCTACCGTACAAAATTTAGCTTCGTCAAAAAAGTTAGGTGTCTCAAGAGCCGATTTCATAAAGAATTCTGTTAAAACTAGACAAGTATATTGAGGTTAAATTTGATTAGTACATTAAGTTGGTCATATGCAAGTGCAACATATTATCAGAAGCAAAATACTGGTACAAAACTATCATATCCAATTGTAAAATAAGCTAAGTTCCATTCCTTTAGTATGTATGACCAGTACGCACATGAATTTTCTAAAATACATTTTGAATGAATATAGCAGGTAACAACTGCTTCATAAATATGTAAATTGTATAAATAGACTTCTACATATTCTAATTGAAAGAGGAGAATGACAGATATTGAGTAAGAATTTTGACCCACTTTGGAAAGAACAAAAGTGAGTGAAAGATGAATTACAACGAAATACTGACGCAAGAAACATAAAAGTAATTAACATCTACGATCAATAGCAATAATCAAGCTAATCATTAAATTAGTTTTGCTGACTGACACTTTTGGATGCAAATAGTGCAATATCCGCATCAGTATCCAAAATCATTTTCGGTTATCGAATATTTATATCCGCTTCACCCTTAATTAATAAAATAGAAAATTTTAATCCAAAACCCTTTTAAGTAATAATGCTAATATAAACACAAGAAATGAAAAATGCAACGATAAAATAAGTTTTTGATAGTAATATTTTTATACATGTATAATATAAATTATCAACTTGATAGAACCGTAAATATTAATTATTTTATATACTAAAATATTTATTTACTACTATTTTGATAAAAGTTAGACGAATAATTTTTGGATGCAGATATGATCATATTCATATCCGTTTTATAGATTCTAAATATTTTTTCAATTTTCAACTACGGTTGCGGATGAATTTCGAATTCTTCGGATATCATTGAAAATATTATTACAAATCTTACGATACATAAAATTCGAAGACCTTAAATGACTAGATGCACAGCCACATGGACGTGTATATATACTCGTATCACGAACAGCATTTAACAAGTCATATTTGATATCCTCCCAATGCAATTTCATAAATTTAGCATTTAGTCCATTAGGTCCCGGGCTCTTATCGTCGTGTAGTAAAAAATAGCATTTTTTACTTCTTTTATACTAACTTGTTTTATCAAGTATTGCTGGCCCGCTTCATTTATTGTAGAGATAATCTAAAAATTAGGATACTGCATATTCAAATTAGCATTGAATAGATCTGTATAGAAAGTTATTGCTTCATTTTCTATCTCCTCAGGCATATAAAGAAATTCACCCTTAGCATCATCAGAGCCTAGATATCATTTCTTTCTCTTCTAAATGACATTTTTGAATAGAAAAATTTAGAACTAGGATCACCTTGTCGAAGCCATTGAGCCTTAGCCTTTTGCTTTAAACTCCGAAAGTTAATATGCTGTTGAGCTTGATATCCATGTCTCACTTGTAACATTTCATCGTATAACTATAGGTTAGTCGGATCGCTGTCAACCATTTGGGCAAGAGTTTTATATACTTTTATTGCATCTACCAGATAAAAGTTTTCTTTACTTCTCGTTTTATTGCAAGCTTTAAGTAATTGTTTGCATCATTGCAATTTATGTTGAAAAATATAGCTTAGAAATCCCTATGTCGTAACTTGTAACCCTTGCATAACACGTGTAATATCCCTCGTGTAAGTGCCATTTGTTATCATACCTGAAGAGTAACCTTTCTGTTTGTATACTTGAATCAAATGAAGTAACAATAGGTTATGATCGCTAAATACAGTAGATAGTATTAATGCTTTCATGTATGAAATTTTTCCAGACAAAGTTTACTACCTAATATCTTATTGATATTATTGTCAATCCTTTTCCGTTCCAAGTGAAATTAAAGCCCATTGCCTTTAATTCATTTAGACCCGATTGCATAAGACGGTTATTTATTAAATGCTCTAAGTTGCTAAACGGAATTGCTATACTGAAAGTGTCCGAATCTTGGTATCCCAAATGACCAAAATCCTCGCCTTTTCTGCATTGAAGTGTTAGTTTATATATCCCAAAAATCTAGGATTTTGTTTTTAAAAAGTAACAAGTTTGCATGATTCAATTTATCTCCTACCGAACTAACTAGCACAACCGTGCTACGGTGGAAAACCGACCGTTTATTACATAATTTCATAGAAAAACACTTATCATAACATTTAATAAAATTCAACTAAATGCATAATGAAAATATGCTAAATAAAAAATATATTTAAATTACAAGATCACCACTATTCACTGAAAAAAAAACAATATATTCAAAGAATTTTCAAGCATTTAGAATTACAAAGATTACTTGATAAAATCTTAGGACATCTGCTTCTTAGGTTTCTTTTTACCTTCAAGTCTAGCCAAATTTGCTCAAATTTTTCTTTAGTTGGTCTTAGACTCTTATGTTGCTTCTGTATTGAATCTAGAAACCAGAGAGGAAAATAGGGATTAAAACTTCTCCACCCTTTTGACCTTGACGATGAGCGACTAATGCAACATAATCATTCTTTTCTTTTTCTCTGACCTACGGGCATATGTTAATAAATCAAAGAGGAAATGAGAAAAAATTAATAAAAGTGAGCTCTCTTTTACCTTTGAGTTAAAAGGACCAATTAGCAGTGCTAGCCTAGATATTTGTTTTGCCCATTTGTTATATATGCTTTAGTTGTTTAGCGTTCTCCTGTCCAAATATGAAACAAATTGAACACTTGGTGTATAAAGTACACCCAGAACGATGTTAATTTAAAAGCTTATTTATGTGAAATAAATAGCGCAAAATTATGTAAAAAGGGTGGTGTTAGACTATGTTACTTAGATCCAAATATGAGAGAAATGTACTAGTACAATCCATGGCATAAATCGGATATTCTAATGTTTTATTTTATAGTCTTCGTGTGCTCTGAATAATTTCCCTGGATCAATAACTCTTTACTTGCAGCATAATATTGTCTTTTTATGGGAAATATGGGTGAAACTCCTTACAAAAACATCAATATTAGAAGCATGACAATTCCTGATAAAAAAAATTCAGATAAATACCATTTAGTCGTTTACATGGCTTATGGCAAAAAAAATATAGGATAGCGAACCTATCTTTCAACAAAGGTAAATACTATGTATTTGGTAAAACTAGGCATACGTCCTGTAAATTCAAGTCATTGCTAAATAAAAATGATAAATACCAATTTTTTGTCTGCTTTTAGAGGTCTAACCATTGCACGTAATGTTGTTTGCTACCGTACATTTGATTGAAAAGTGCTTGATTAATGGTTTTCATATTTTAAAATTTTGAATTTTCTTTTTTTCTAATATCAAAGGCCAAACCTTATGATACAGAAAACATATAGTTATTATTGAGATAAGGCTAAAACAGAATATCAAAGGCCAAAATAAGGATAAAAAATTGAGACAATTTGCTTACCAAAATGCCGATATTTGTAAGATTTAAAGTTTACGTATATGCATGCCTTTCCACTTAATGACAGTTGAAGCTGCAAACAAAACAAAAAATCACATTGTAAAGTTGGTTAAAAGAATGCAGAAAACTGGTCCGGGAAAAGCGATCCGGTAGCTGCAAACAAAAAAAAAATCACATTGTAAAGTCCAAATAGAAAAGTGGTTTCTGGAAAATGCAGCAATGGTGTGGATGATGCATTCATAAGTCAAGAGCAAGGAAAACTCAGAAAAAACATGAGGTTAGAACGAACATGCACAAGTTCTTAATGTAAATGGTGTACTCAGAACAAATTATATAATGAAGTCTTCTTGTAATTGTTTTCTCCTTGTCGATAATTGGTTGAACTTGTTGCTCTAGCCGAAGCACGTTTTTATCATATTTAAGTGACTACAAAAATGCATGGTAGCACGAATTGAAAATAAGTTCAGATTATAAATATATGACACCTGGAGTATAAACTATATTTTAAGAAGTGATAATTCCAAACTTAGTTATATCCACTGAACAACCATACTTTCTGTCGCTTACCTTACATGTATAGACGAAAATGAATACAACGTTTCAATTAGCAGCGCATATATTAGTCATTGCAAATGAATGAATGAATTGTATGATCTAATAGGAATATATAAGACCTGTTCTCAGTTGTTTATTATGATAGAGTATGGGCATATGTAGTTTCATACAATATTTAATATACTGTAATTTACTCCAACTTAGAATTTATACATATGTATAATTTGAATGGTTATGATAAATTGAACAGATCTCAGACTTGTGTATATGCGACATAAAAAAACATCACATTTCAAATATCAAGAACATAAAAGTACAATAGAACAAGAATTACACAGTAAATGTCCTACAGGAGGCATAAAGATAGTTGATGAAGAGTTCACCTCTCTATGTTCATCTCTGGATAAAACTACTAGTTCCTACTGCAAAGTTTGATTTTTCAAATTCTAATTCCAGTTTCATCTGTTTACAACAAGTTTTATTTGTTTACAATTTAATAAGAAAAGAAAAGAGAAAAAAAAAGAATCGTTTTCATTAACAATTATAGTTTAAACTTAGTGCTGCAGTTTGCTATCTTAAATAACAACATTAGATCAAATATTCAAAATTTATAATTATCCGATAGTAATAAACAGATAAGACATTAGCTACATAGAAATTTTTTTATCATTGAAGTTACTTAAAGATGAAGATGAAACTAACTAGCTTCCCCTTGGAGTGGTTTTATTATTATTATAAGACTCTTAAAAGTACAAAAGAATGTAAATGCAACAAATTTGAAGCAATTCAAGCTAAGAACTAAATGCCATATCCTTGAGATGATTTGAACAGCATCATTTGCTCATTTATTCCAAAATTCGCTTGAAAGGGGGTAAAAGTATTGCAATCCATACCTGAAAAAATTTATCACCTTCAACTGGATATCCTTTGATTGACAGATTGTGATGTATTGTTGTGGTTGCATTACTGGATAAGAACGTGAGAAGCATGAATAACATAAATACCTTATCATACAACAAATATTTAAAATGAAAAATTAAACTCCCATAAAAAATAGAAACTTGAACAATCAAACAATCAACATGAATTTTTTTTCTAGATTTAAAATTCATGAAGAAATTTTGATTAATGGTTTTTTTTTTGGAACTAGGAAAACCTGTTCAATCACTACCGACCAGCGATTCCTGAACAGTAAACCTCGAGAATAGCCGGAAGGCCCGCCACAACCAACTATTTCAAGCAGCCAGACTTTTCGGTTGGCTTGGGGCAGAAGGCGCGAAAATGAACCGGATAACCTCCCAAGTGAAAAGTCGTTTCTCCTTCCACACAAGGTGGGACTCGAACCCCAAACCTCCCACTTGGGAGCCGCATCATCCCACCACCGCTCCAAGCCCACGGACAAATGGGTTTGATTAATGGGTTTTTAATTGCAAGTACAGGTGATATTTTGTTTATCGGATTTGAACACGAGTTAAGTGCTTCTCTCATCAAGACTGCGTATGCGGTTTTATATCAGATTAAATAAAGCTGGCAGAATCGTACACTAAGTCGAAATCTAAACAAATTGTGAGTATTGAATAAAATAATTACAACACCTGATTGCAGTTTGTGTGGCGCTGCTTGCAGCGTGAGGAATTAAGGAGGCAGGTTGTCGCCTTAACTTGAAGATGAAGAGGATGATCGCATGCCTGAAGGCAAAGAGGTCGTAGGCGTGAGGAACCGAGGAGACGAATTTTTTCTTGTTTAGGGTTTTGTAGGTTGTATTGACGAAAACGGAAGCGAAAATTTCGTAGGTGAATACGCGGTCAAGAAGAGAAAAATTGGGAAAGAAGAAACAGGTATTGTAGGTTGTATTGACGAAATTTGAAGCGAAACTTTCGTAGGTGAATACGTGGTCAAGAAGAGAAAAATTGGGGAATGAGAAGCATACGGGAAATAAAAACGAAATAAGGACAGTGTTTTTTTGGATTCAAAAAAATTGATTTTGACCAGTGACAGTAAGGAAAACTCCCTAACGGTCGGTTTGATTATAGTTGGCTTGAATTTTGTTAAGAGTTTGAGCACATCATTCATTCTATTTGTGGTGTTCATGCGCGTAACGTTCCATGTGTGATGAAACTAATTTAGTTGTAGTTTATCTCCTCAAGTTTTTTTTAGGAGGAGTTGTTGATTATGCAACTTTCTTACCTTTCAAGTTTTATAAATAGTCAGCATTTTTGGTTACATATGCTAAAAGATCAGTTTGATCTTCATCATGTTGTGGTTCCTCTGATATTGCATCTGCTACATTACGCATAAAATCATCCGATTCAACTACCTTTGGCAATTCTGTAGAAAATCCAAGTTATCTTGAATGTATGCACGTTTTTGGGTTTCAGTAGGCGTTTGTTTAGAAAAGGATTTGTTCCTTTCCATTTCAGCATCTATATCATCTA
This sequence comes from Allium cepa, assembly GCA_030765085.1. Classification (NCBI taxonomy): domain Eukaryota; kingdom Viridiplantae; phylum Streptophyta; class Magnoliopsida; order Asparagales; family Amaryllidaceae; genus Allium; species Allium cepa. Next base: position 289,138,948 of record CM060941.1, on the reverse strand, counting down.
ACCGTGAGTTAAAATTTGCAGGAGTTTCAACATTATCAAGACACTAAAAATAAAGTTTCAAAATTCTTTTTATGACTGGGTAGACAACAAGCTATAACGATTCAAACAAAATTCAAGGCATTAATTTTAGATTCATATTAATACACATGTTTGATTATATCCACAACAAATGATCATCATAAATATTCATATAAATACATATATGTACATATACATACACATATACATACACACACATACATATGTGCATTTCATTCGTTATTATATAAAATACATTTAAAAGATATGATTCACAATTACATAAGGTCCAAATAAATAGATCAAGTTTCATTAATGTTTTTCTTTTTTCCTTTTTTCTTTTGAATTTTGTTTGATAACACGTGTAACAATTCAAACTTCAATAATATACAATGGCGGTTTAAGTATATGTTACATACATTAATTTAAGTCAACTGAGAAAATGTATGCGTACATAAAACAATATAGATCTGTTGAATATGCGCTTTGCGCTTATATGATTTTTGTTTGATGATAATAAACATATATACATTCGTTTAAATATATTTGTTAATGTACTATTTTATTTTTCATAAAATAAATAAATATTTGCTGAATAAAATTAAATGACACAGAATTTGAATTCAAATAGAAATTTTATTCAAACAAATATTTATTACAATTTTGAATAGTACAATTTCAATCTCTCACTATAACTATACAACTTTGATTACAATCACATCACATTTCACATTTACAGTTAACCTCACTACATATCACTCACACTCGTATTTTTATCTTCAACTGCATTCCAGTTTGAATCCAGCATCTGAGCAATCTGCAAAAATATTCACTAACGCAGTAAAATTGAAAAAGAAATATTTTTGCAATATAAAATGAAATACGATTTTTGAAAATACGATTTGCCTCAGTTATTTGGGTTGTTCGTCATCATTCACACTTGATTTCATCACAAAGTCGTGCACATAGATATTACAGGGACAGGTATACATAAGTGGCTGCAGTACACACACATACATTTGTACACGTGTGCACTGCCCCGCCAACTCGTGTGCACAAATCAAACAAAAGCACTGTTAACAATTCAGCACAAGGTCAAACCCAAATAACACACGGGATTCAACTCAAGGCAGAATACAAGCTGCAGTATACCAAAGTGATACAGATACATGCAAATTCGACAAGCAACTGAAGGCAAAAGGTCCAAAGTATCACTTACAACATGTATGCAGCCCAATGAACCAGTGACAACAAACTACAAACTCAACAAGACATGTACACAAAGCATAGTGCACCGAAGGAGCAGCAACAATGAAACTGACTCGAAGCAGTAGTGACAGTAAGCAATGCAGCAACGATGGTCAAGTAATATGCATCAGGCATCAAAACAATGTTCAAGACATCAAGTGATACAAGGTCAGGGAAGCAACCAGGATGGAGCAGAGACAAGTAAGGCATAACTACTGCACAGCAACATGAATGAAGACTACAGGTCTCGATGTAAATGAAATGCACATGATAACATCACTGCAAATTATTCATTCAATAGGCAACAAAGAATGGCAAGACACAAGACATGGGGGCACTGGACTACAGCTCGACCAAATGGCCAACATGATCAAGAAATATAACATGCAGTGCTGTGCAAACACAAATGGAATGCAACAGTGAAGCTCAACATTATCAGAGAGCATATGGAAGGGTCAGACCAACAATGGAACAACAGTTCATATGAACAAGTGTACAAATGCAAAGACCAGTGATATAACTCAGGTGCAACAACCATGGTCAAGTCAACATAAACAATATCAAGCTACAACTCAAATGAAACAACTCCACTGACTCAAATGAACTGTTGACGATGTGCACTGAACAGAAGCAATGCAAGAAGAAAATTATATGTCAAATTATGATATGAACACAAGCCAGTGCACAACCATGTGACAGTATCAAGTTCTTACCAAATCAAGAAAACATCAAGATGATCAATGACCAGACTTATACATGAATCTGCACTAAAACAAATAATGGCCAGAACCGAACCACAAGCAATCAGACCAAATGCAGAGAGATGAATCAACAGTCACAAATCAAGTACATGAAGATGGCAACCCACAATATCCACAACAAACAACTCAGTAACCAGAAACAACAACATGTACAGTGATATGCAGCAAAGTAAACAACACTTTGAATAAAATCGAGCATGAGTACAGTTTGAACAATATCCAGAAGAGCAGTGTAAAAAATTCAAAATGGCCGAAGTCATCAGGTAAAAGAAATTGAACTCACGATTTAAAGTCAGAGCCTTAGCAATAAAGTAATTCACAAATCAGAAATCAAGTGTGAGACAAATTGAAACAGTCAATGCCAAGTCGAACCAAGCAAATTGATCACGAAATCAAATCAATACCGTGTGAATCAAGCTACCAAAAATACGAAATTGACAAAGTCAGATCAATCCCAAGCATCAATACAAGATCGAACGACTATTGTCAAATTCAAATATATTTAGACGAACGTAATTCAAGGAATTCGAACGCATATATAACCCAATCATCACTGGCAAATTAATCATCGAGTTCAAGTATCAACTTAGTAAAGCAAAAGGAAACAGTACATACCGAATTCACAAACAACGAACTCGATCAAGCAACTGCAAACGAGCGATAGTCAACCATCAGAGAAGCAGCGAGCTAGGGCAACATATCTCAGATCGATCGAAGAAATTGAAGCCCTGATTTACACAAGAGCCGAAGCCCTAATTGGAACAAAGGGAACGAAGCCCTAAACAGGACGAAGCCGCCATTATTCTCACGAACGAGACAAAAGGATCGGGTGAAATAAGAGAGTGGGCTGGCCTTATTATTAAAAAAGGGGTTTTGTTTTTTAATTTTTAATAAGGCTTTATTATATTGTTAATTAGTTTTAGGGCTATTTTCTATTGTTTTTTAATTATTGTTTTTATTTTACGAATCAAAGAATTTGTAAATCACCACCTAGGGTTTAGGTAGTGTCAGATTGTCTAGTTAGAATTAGTTCAGTGAGCAGGGTGTGGGAGTTTACAAAGCTGTATAGGCGGGAGCAGAGTTTGCGAGTAAGAAAAGCTCTATAGGCGGGAAGCAAAGTTTGCGAGTAAGCGAAACTCTATAGGCGGAGCAGGGTGTGCGAGTCTAGTAGAGTGTTTGTGAGCGGGAGCAAATGTTTGCGAGCAGGGTGTGCGAGTCTAGTAGAGTGTTTGTGAGCGGGAGCAAATGTCTGCGAGTCTAGTAGAGTGTTTGTAAGCGTGATACTGTTTAATTCTAATAGAAATCTGTGAATGCAGCAGTAGGCAGGGGTTGCCGAAGCTGGGTAAATTTTGTGTGTGATTTACTTTTCAGCATATTTATTTCTACAGTTTATTTCTGTGTTTAAATCGAGAAAATTTGCTATAACCCTATTCACCCCCCCTCTAGGGTTAATCTAGATCCTACAAGTGGTATCAGAGCGAGGTTTATTTTTTTATTTAACTCTAGAGTCATGAGTCTACAAAATAATGCTTTTTCTGAGGGGCAATCTATTGCTAGGCCACCCATGTTTAACGGGAACGATTATGCTTATTGGAAAGTTAGGATGGGTATCTATCTTAGTTCTGTCGATTATGATGTTTGGGATATTATTGAAACTGGCTATAAACCTCCCACTATAATCGTTGGTGATACTGAGATTCCTAAACCTAAGGATAGGTGGGATGCTAACGATAAGAAATTGAAAACGACAAATGCTAAAGCCATGAATGCTTTGATATGTGCTCTTGATAAAAATGAATTTAATAGAATTTCTCATTGTACAACAGCACAGGAAATATGGCATACTTTGGAGGTGACACACGAAGGAACTTCTCAAGTCAAGGAGTCTCGGCTAGCCCTATTTAGTAATGAATACGAAAACTTTGTGATGGACAAAGGCGAAAGCATAAAGGATATGTTTGGACGCTTTTCAACCTTGGTATACAATGCCAGAGCGCTTGGGAAGGTATTCACTGAGGTAGAGCTTGTGCGGAAGATACTACGAGTTTTACCAATGAACTTTGAGGCAAAAGTCACAGCAATCCAAGAATCGAAAGATCTGAGCAAACTAAGCATGGAGGAGTTGATTGGCAACTTGATGACATATGAGCTTGAGTTAAAAGCAAAGGAAGAACGCAACAACTCCGAACCAAAGAAGAAGACGATTGCCTTAAAGAGCAAAGAAGAAAGCGATGAAGAAGATCCAATTGAAGAGCTTGTAATGGCTGTCAATAATCTTAGAAGATGGTCTAGATTCAAGCCACGCAAGAAGAAAACAAAGGGCAATAGGTCAAAAGATTCCGAAAATTCCGATAATGAACTGACGTGTTATAACTGCAACAAGCCTGGCCACATCAAACCAAAATGCCCACTTCTCAAAAACAACAAAGAAAAGAAAAAGGCGAAGAAGGTATTTGCAGCGACTTGGGATGATGAAGAAGGAGAGGAAGTTTCGGATAGCAGCTCGGAGGAGGCTAACTTGTGTCTTATGGCAAAATCAAATTCAGAAGCAAGCTCCGACGAATCTAGTGAGGCAGGTGAGTTTTCTTATAAAGAACTTGTTTTTATGTGTTCTGATCTTACTAAGGTAGTGGATACTCTTGAATCTAAAATTGAAAAACTGAAATCTGATAGGAGAGAATTTGCGCGTGAAAATTTTAGGTTAAAAACTGAACTTGAAAATATTCAAAACCTAGAATGTAAAAAATGCAAGATTTTAGATTCAGAATTATCAAAACTGAGGAATAACTTTGAAAGTCTTGAAAATGAAAACTTGAATCTTAAGGAAACCATCGACACTAGGAGAAAGGATTTTATTAATCGATGCACCTCACTTGTCACTGAAAATACAACACTAAAAACCAAAGTCCAAAATCTTGAGAAATCTTTGAATAACTTTTCAAGAGGCGAAAAATCTTTCAACATGCTATTGGGAAATCAAATTTTTGCTAACAATAGAAAAGGACTAGGCTTTGGGAAATCATAAAATGATGATAATGCAAAAAGTAAAAGTGTTTTTGCTCGATCTGAAATAATTGGAAATCATGTTGAAAATCATAGTCATAGGAACACAAAATTTAATCAAGTCAATTTAATGAGCTCGTTTTGTAGAGAATTTGGACATAATCGAAATAATTGTTGGTATAGACCCAAACACGTGAAAACTGTACCAATTTGGGTTCCAAAAGGCACAAATATAAAATCTTTGAAAGTCAAACAAATTTGGGTGCCAAAAGGAACATATATAAATAATTTTGAGTCTCCAAAAACATATTTTTCATATTCTGCCACAAACAACAATGGACCTATAAAAATAAATAGGTCACATAAATCTTTTATCGTGTAGGTGTGGTGGCAGGCTAAGGAACAACAACAGTTCTCTGGATTTCGGCTGTTCCAGAAACACAACGGGCGACAAAGCAAAGTTCCTTAGCCTAGTCTAAAGGTGACAGAATCACAATGGGCAATCACGAAAAATTATCGTAAAGGTAAAACAGGTAATTGTTTTTAAATGTGATTATCTGCACCATACTCTAAATTAAAATCAGCCAATATTGAGATAAACAAAAGATGATGATTTTGATGCTATGATTTTTTCAAAAGATTGACTAACCATCTTTAAATAGAATTACTTGGAGTAATTATGATGGTTGACTGATTCGGACTTAATTGATATGATTTTTTGACTTGTTCTTATTTATGACATTGATTTGTGCTTAAATGATGACCAATCAGATTTTCAATTTTGAACTAATTTATATAAATTTGTTCGGTCAAATGATGGTTACTCATGCTACACGTAGATATATTGGTTCTGACATTTTGGTCACTGCTTGTAAATTTGCACGATTTCAAATTCATGTGAAAAAGGATTTTAAGAAATTGTTGAAACTTCAAGAAATTATTTTTGAAATAATTATGATGTTGATTGACTGTTGATTACTCATGAATATAATTGTTTATCCTATGGTTTCTGAAATTAACATCATGATATTTGTTTGAGTGTTAACACGGCTTAAATTCAAATTCAAAAGAATGATGTTAAGTTTGAAATTTTTGGTGCACATTTCATGGTTTGATTCAACGAGTGAATATTGAGTGAAATTTAAATTCAGATGCAGATTACACTGGTAATATAGTTGATAGAAAAATTACTAGTGGAACGTGATTAATTTTTTGAAACATTCATTTGCTGCATCGTTTTTTTTTCAAAGAAAATATCTGCATATTTTTCATTTGAAATAATTTTCAAATAGCAGAAAATTTTCTTTTAAAACCCCCTCGAGAAAATCATGTTTGACCATATTTACAGATTAATCATTTTTGAAAAATTGATTTTATAATTTTTGAATTTGATTTTAAATGACAAATTTTGACTAATCTGATTCCCTTTGATTATCGAAATGATGAATAGTGATTGAAAAAGAGATGAGTGTTGATATTTATCATATATTATAACTCGAGAAAGTATAATTAGAAAATTTCTTTAGAATTTCATAACAAGAGTTATAAAATCTTTTTGTTGGGTAATAATTCCATGACCATTTCTATTTCTATCATCTTTCTATCGACCATCACTCATCAAGATCATATTTAGTATGTAAATTTGTGGTAGTTTACAAAGGAAATCATTTGTTCTTCAATATCTTTAAATCTGTGAAGGAAATTAGTTGTGCTTCAACTTATTATATTCAGCAATAAAAATAAATATCCAAAGTATTCACTCTCATTTAAAAGTCCTCACGATTATGCATGGGTGAATTACTTGGATTTTTGATTATGTGCTTCCATGCTCATTTAAAAGTCCTCACGGTTATGCATGTATGGAACGCATATCAAATTTAATTGATTTAATAGACAAGTTGATTCTAATCCCATTTAAAAGTCCTCACGGTCATGCGTGGTTAGAAGATACTTGATTTTATTTTTTAAATAAAAATTGTGAATACTACTAATCTCATTTAAAAGTCCTAACGGTTATGCATGGTTAGTAGATATTCAAATTTTCTGAAATAAATATACCACAAATAGACAGAATTGTATGATTTTTGATGATTTTATCCCCATCACTTCTAAAAGTGGAATATGCGCTTGACAAGGGTAATTATGATTTTTGTTTGAGTTTTATTGAAATTTGATATTTATATTTAATTGAGTTAAATGTTTGATTCGTGTCTATCACTTCATCCCTATTTTTATAACACTGTTATTCTTTGCTGATAACAAAAGGGGGAGAGAAAAGTTAAGATTTTGTCAAATAGAATCAAGCAAAGGTCAAATAATTTTCCATTTGCATGTAGGCTCATTTACATATTTTTATTTGTATGCATATATGTAGGGGGAGCATCATGTAGAGATGAAGCATTTAAATAGGGGGAGCAAATTGAATGATCAAATACATTTAATACATTCAAAATCTTAAATATGTTTGTTATCATCAAAAGGGGGAGATTGTTGAATATGCGCTTTGCGCTTATATGATTTTTGTTTGATGATAATAAACATATATACATTCGTTTAAATGTATTTGTTAATGTACTATTTTATTTTTCATAAAATAAATAAATATTTGCTGAATAAAATTAAATGACACAGAATTTGAATTCAAACAGAAATTTTATTCAAACAAATATTTATTACAATTTTGAATAGTACAATTTCAATCTCTCACTATAACTATACAACTTTGATTACAATCACATCACATTTCACATTTACAGTTAACCTCACTACATATCACTCACACTCGTATTTTTATCTTCAACTGCATTCCAGTTTGAATCCAGCATCTGAGCAATCTGCAAAAATATTCACTAACGCAGTAAAATTGAAAAAGAAATATTTTTGCAATATAAAATGAAATACGATTTTTGAAAATACGATTTGCCTCAGTTATTTGGGTTGTTCGTCATCATTCACACTTGATTTCATCACAAAGTCGTGCACATAGATATTACAGGGACAGGTATACATAAGTGGCTGCAGTACACACACATACATTTGTACACGTGTGCACTGCCCCGCCAACTCGTGTGCACAAATCAAACAAAAGCACTGTTAACAATTCAGCACAAGGTCAAACCCAAATAACACACGGGATTCAACTCAAGGCAGAATACAAGCTGCAGTATACCAAAGTGATACAGATACATGCAAATTCGACAAGCAACTGAAGGCAAAAGGTCCAAAGTATCACTTACAACATGTATGCAGCCCAATGAACCAGTGACAACAAACTACAAACTCAACAAGACATGTACACAAAGCATAGTGCACCGAAGGAGCAGCAACAATGAAACTGACTCGAAGCAGTAGTGACAGTAAGCAATGCAGCAACGATGGTCAAGTAATATGCATCAGGCATCAAAACAATGTTCAAGACATCAAGTGATACAAGGTCAGGGAAGCAACCAGGATGGAGCAGAGACAAGTAAGGCATAGCTACTGCACAGCAACATGAATGAAGACTACAGGTCTCGATGTAAATGAAATGCACATGATAACATCACTGCAAATTATTCATTCAATAGGCAACAAAGAATGGCAAGACACAAGACATGGGGGCACTGGACTACAGCTCGACCAAATGGCCAACATGATCAAGAAATATAACATGCAGTGCTGTGCAAACACAAATGGAATGCAACAGTGAAGCTCAACATTATCAGAGAGCATATGGAAGGGTCAGACCAACAATGGAACAACAGTTCATATGAACAAGTGTACAAATGCAAAGACCAGTGATATAACTCAGGTGCAACAACCATGGTCAAGTCAACATAAACAATATCAAGCTACAACTCAAATGAAACAACTCCACTGACTCAAATGAACTGTTGACGATGTGCACTGAACAGAAGCAATGCAAGAAGAAAATTATATGTCAAATTATGATATGAACACAAGCCAGTGCACAACCATGTGACAGTATCAAGTTCTTACCAAATCAAGAAAACATCAAGATGATCAATGACCAGACTTATACATGAATATGCACTAAAACAAATAATGGCCAGAACCGAACCACAAGCAATCAGACCAAATGCAGAGAGATGAATCAACAGTCACAAATCAAGTACATGAAGATGGCAACCCACAATATCCACAACAAACAACTAAGTAACCAGAAACAACAACATGTACAGTGATATGCAGCAAAGTAAACAACACTTTGAATAAAATCGAGCATGAGTACAGTTTGAACAATATCCAGAAGAGCAGTGTAAAAAATTCAAAATGGCCGAAGTCATCAGGTAAAAGAAATTGAACTCACGATTTAAAGTCAGAGCCTTAGCAATAAAGTAATTCACAAATCAGAAATCAAGTGTGAGACAAATTGAAACAGTCAATGCCAAGTCGAACCAAGCAAATTGATCACGAAATCAAATCAATACCGTGTGAATCAAGCTACCAAAAATACGAAATTGACAAAGTCAGATCAATCCCAAGCATCAATACAAGATCGAACGACTATTGACAAATTCAAATATATTTAGACGAACGTAATTCAAGGAATTCGAACGCATATATAACCCAATCATCACTGGCAAATTAATCATCGAGTTCAAGTATCAACTTAGTAAAGCAAAAGGAAATAGTACATACCGAATTCATAAACAACGAACTCGATCAAGCAACTGCAAACGAGCGATAGCCAACCATCAGAGAAGCAGCGAGCTAGGGCAACATATCTCAGATCGATCGAAGAAATTGAAGCCCTGATTTACACAAGAGCCGAAGCCCTAATTGGAACAAAGGGAACGAAGCCCTAAACAGGACGAAGCCGCCATTATTCTCACGAACGAGATAAAAGGATCGGGTGAAATAAGAGAGTGGGCTGGCCTTATTATTAAAAAAGGGGTTTTGTTTTTTAATTTTTAATAAGGCTTTATTATATTGTTAATTAGTTTTAGGGCTATTTTCTATTGTTTTTTAATTATTGTTTTTATTTTACGAATCAAAGAATTTGTAAATCACCACCTAGGGTTTAGGTAGTGTCAGATTGTCTAGTTAGAATTAGTTCAGTGAGCAGGGTGTGCGAGTTTACAAAGCTATATAGGCGGGAGCAGAGTTTGCGAGTAAGCAAAGCTCTATAGGCGGGAAGCAAAGTTTGCGAGTAAGCGAAACTCTATAGGCGGAGCAGGGTGTGCGAGTCTAGTAGAGTGTTTGTGAGCGGGAGCAAATGTTTGCGAGCAGGGTGTGCGAGTCTAGTAGAGTATTTGTGAGCGGGAGCAAATGTCTGCGAGTCTAGTAGAGTGTTTGTAAGCGTGATACTGTTTAATTCTAATAGAAATCTGTGAATGCAGCAGTAGGCAGGGGTTGCCGAAGCTGGGTAAATTTTGTGTGTGATTTACTTTTCAGCATATTTATTTCTGCAGTTTATTTCTGTGTTTAAATCGAGAAAATTTGCTATAACCCTATTCACCCCCCCTCTAGGGTTAATCTAGATCCTACAAGATCTACCTTTTTAGAAACTACCATTTGTGACACTTTGATTTGTAAATCAACTCCTAGATTTTTTTTAAACTAGCACCAATCTTGCTTGAAGTGAATGAACACTTTAATTTTATTTTGTTTGATGTTATTTCATGAGAAAATTTTGCCCTTGTGAGAAAAGGAATAAAATTTGGCGGCCATGAAATAGGAAGAAAAAGGAGGAAAATTGAATGAATTAGCGAGTAAGATTTGTTTTATGGAGATGATGAAAACATTCCTATTCTCTATTTTAAAACCTTCCTTTTTAGCTCCCCAACTAAATCCATATCAATATTTAGACCATTTCTTTCTTACTTAGGCCAACGATGATTTTGTCATATGTGGACCAAAAAATCCTAAGGCCTTTTCAAGAAATGAAATATATTTAACGTTAGTTTATATATATAACAATCCGTATGTCGATACGCGTATATATAAATTTTATACGCACATCCAAATAATCACTAATAGTTCCTAGAACAATTCTGTGAGCTACCCTGCTTACTAATAACACTCCGAACATCAACTACATTAATAATTAATATTTTTTAAATATTAATTAATTTAATTAATTTATAGCACTTCATAATTGAATTAAATTGCATTGTTCAAGAATTCATAAATATTGTATTAAGACTCAAAGGTGTGAATTCAATGATTAAAATTAACAATTTGAGTATTACAGTTCACATGCCACATTTGCCAATGTTGTAATGGTTTGGCCGAATTCATTGCTTATAGATATTTTTAGTAAAAATCATATTTTGTATTATCTTAAGTGGTACCAATAATTATAATAATTTACACACGTTCTCTATGCCAATGTTATATCAGTATGGAGTTGGGTATCGATCAAAACTCTAATATTATCCATATTCAACTTGATCAATCCATAAAGAAAGTCCTAGGCTCAATAATAACATTTATTATTAACTATTCTACTCTAGGCAGAGACTTTGACTTTACGTTGAGTGCAATTGACCTTGATACTAACCACAATAGGTTTGGAGACAAATTCCCTATTGAATAGTGCTTCCCTTCTATTGCTTCAACTCGGACCGAACTATAGTTGTTTGATGGACTGCTATGTCATGATTTAACTAGATTCAAAGTGGAGTATTCATATTGAAGTTTCATAGTATTCTCAAGCGGAGAGAACTATGCGACATCGTCACACCGAGATTTCTTATTTAACCATACTATTATCAACTACTAGGAAACACTCAGATGGGTCATCCTATAGTTATTTAATAACTACAAGTATATAATCCCTTCATTCCCAATGATCATGAGTAATGCACTGCCCAAATTTTGGAAGCGTTATGCACTTTGGTCTCAACCAATTGTTATCTTCTTCTTGAAACATCCTGACGAGGAATATTTAAAACAATGTCATTTTATTTTGTGACTGATTACTCATGATTTCCACTATTTGTTATTACAACCACATAGCATTTTGTTTAATATTTTCTTATTATAACTTTAAATCAATCACTTAATTAGTTTTATCACAATATAATAAAATATATAAAGAAAAAACATTATTCAAACTATAAACCTAGATATATATATATATATATATATATATATATATATAAAATTGCATAATTGCCCCTAGGAAAACCACTAACTATTTCATTCGATGAGGCAACCTATATATTCAATATAAAGATATATGGAGATAGATCTAAAAGAATGTAAGAACTATCCCAATCTATGTACATAGACACCATACTGAGATGATTTAGTATGGAAAATTACAATCGTGGAAATGTTCCAGTGTGACACAAAATTGTTCTTTCTAAGAAGGATCCCTATCTATAGTTGAGGAAAGGCAAGGCATGAGTCAGATTCCTTATGCATCGTCAATAGGATCAATCTTGTACGACATGCAATGTACTAGGCCAAATGTCACATTTCCAATAGGTGTAGAAAGTCACTATAAATCTAATATAGGAGAAAACCATTGAATAATAGTTAAGGTCATCCTTAAGTGCATAAGAAATATTAAGAATTTTTTTTGATCTATGAAAACAACAAACTCCTTATAAAGATGTATTCAGACTAAACTTTTCAGTGCAATGCTAATGACAGTAAGTTAGTCTTAAGGGGTCATTAGTTGTAGTTTTGAACAATCAGTAGAGGTTGATTATACCACGGAGGCTAAGTGCATTGCTATGAACGATGCTGCAAAAGAAGCATTATGGATGCGTAAATTCATTAAGGAGCTAGAAGTGATCCCAAGCATTGAAGGTCCGATGCTATTGTATTACGACAATAATGCAACAATATGGATTACCAAGGAACCACGAGCTCAAAGAAGTCGAAACACATTCTTCGCAAGTACTATAAGGCAATTTATTGGTGACGAAGAAATCATGATCGAGATAGTAGACACAATTGATAACATAGTAGATTCATTCACTAGGTCTCTTTCTTGATCTTTTTAGGAAGACTAGTCGAAGGCATAGGGATAAAGCACCATAATTGGCCCCAAGTGCAAGCGGAAAATCGATAGAGTTAAAGGTGTGCCCTAGGGAAATTATGTAATTTTTTATATAAACTTAACTTGATAAAAAAATCTTGTTAACGATATGCTTTCGGTTTTGTTTTCTACTATTATGACATAAATAATGAATTAATCACATTAAACATATATTAGTATAAAATCCATGGTAGTAGTGTTTAATCGATCATAGTTATGAATGTGTTCATGACCATGAGTATAGAATCGATATAAACAAAACACTAATTCCTCGAATGTTCCTATTCGAGATATATTAAGAAAAGAGTGTTGAAACATCTGTTGAGACTAAGGTATGTAATGCTCTTCATTCGATGGACGATGATTTACTCATAACCTTTAGGGGCACTAAGTGGTTAAGTCTTGTGGTTGTTTGGAATAATCACGTAACGACTCGACAAGAGACCATAGGTCAATATAACAAAGTCAAATAGAAGGTCTCATGATAACGTTGCATGAGTAGTCTTCTTACTTGAACGTATTGATGGAACAGGCCCGGTTCACAATGGGTGAAATAAGTTGATTTAAAAAAAATCTCTAATTCGATCTTAGTAGGATTATAAAATCTAATATTTACTAGTAGTAATCTACTTGTTTTAATAAAATAATATTTTTTATTTTATTTTATTTTATTTTTGAATCCTTATTAATTTAAATATAATGTGTATAAATATGAATATATCAACATACATTCATGCATATGGGAGATATCAAACTTGTATGATGTATATAATGTCGGTTAAAAGCATGGTCAAATATATATCTATGTGGATATTGTGATTTATATCTACCATGTATATATTTAGCATTTATATATTTATATATCACCATAATTAAATTGTTTAATATTAAAATACATTTATGTAATACATATATATATGTTGGAAGTTTTATTTAATAAAATAGAAAATATGATCTTTGTAAAATCACATATAATTTTATGAAATCAAGTATTTATCAAGTTAAAATTTTAAACAAAATATTTTTAACTTCGTAAATAAATATTTAAATTCAAATCTGGATCTAAGCTGTTAATCAAAATTGTAAAAAAATATCTTACATTTAATGAAGAAATGTTATTGTAAAATAAATGTGTAGGATCTAGATTAACCCTAGAGGGGGGGGGGGGTGAATAGGGTTATAGCAAATTTTTCTGAATTAAACACAGAAGCAAACGGCAGAAATAAATATGCTGAAAAATAAATCACACACAAAATTTACCCAGCTTCGGCAACCCCTGCCTACTGCTGCATTCCCAGATTTCTATTAGAATTAAACAGTTTCCCGCTTGCAAACACTCTAACAGACTTGCAAACCCTGCTATCGCCTATAGAGTTTTGCAAACTCGCAAACCCTGCTAACTGGACTAACTCTAACTGGACAATCTGACAACACCTAAACCCTAGGTGATGATTTACCATGTTTTGTTTTGAAAAGAACAGACAAATAAAGCAAATTATAAGAGCAAGCACTAAATTTAAAAACAATTTAAATTATCTTGCCCTTAAATAAATAAAAAAAAACAAAACACCCTAACCCAAAACAAACGCGGTCACTTCCCTCTTATCTTATTTCACCCGGTCCTTTTTCTTTTGTTTGTGAAAAAAATGGCGGCCCTCTGTTTATTCGATCTGAATTAGGGCTTCTTTTTCTTTCTCGAATTGGGGCTTCGGCTTCTTTCTGATGATTGATTAAGCTCTTGCTTGTTCTCTGATGATTGATGCTTGTTGCTAGCTCGTTCTCTGTTGATCGAGTTGTTGATGGTTCGGTATGTAATTTCTTTTGTTGCTTGTTTGATTGCTTGCTTTTTAACTCGATTGTTCTGTGTTCTATGATGATTTCTTGGGGTTTATTTATAGGGTTGAAACCCTAATAACCACTGTCAGATTTGATTTCTACACATCGTTGATAATTTCCCTGAATTTGTTCTGGATTTGGAGTATTCCTTTCTTGATTTAATTTTGAATTATTGCTGTCCATATTTGTTTTCGAATTAATTAATTCGAAACTTTCTTCCTATATTTGTTGTCTCGGCCCCTATTTGAATTAATACTGACCATATATGTAGTCGAGAAAATTGATGCAGAGATTTCTTTCCAAATTAGATTTCTCTGACTTAATTGAAACCCGATGTTTATTTTTAAATTCACCCCATTTTTTTCTTTGACGTTGGACATGTTTGCACAACTGTTGAGCTCACTGTGTCTACAGACCATCTTCTCTGTTGTTCATGTAGTTGCATTTGGTCTCGAGTTTGTACTTACACACTGCACGTAGCTTATTGTCTGTACTTGGTGCATTGAGCATTTTCACTGTGTTGCATTGTAGCTCCATCTTGACTTGGGCTTTTTCACTGTATCAGATGCTACACTTGTTCATGTATTCAACTTCACTGTTGCACTTGAGTTCGTTTCCACTGCTTCATCATGTTGTATTCATCCCTGTACATGTGCACAGAGTTTGTTGTTGCACTCGGTGTTTGTAGCTTGCCACTGACTTCTTTGTAGTTGCACTGCACTTTGGCTTCACTGTGTTTGTTGTTGCAGTGATTTGTCTGACCTCGTATGCTTCAAGTTGCCTTGAGTTGAACCTATCTTGGGTTTGACCTTGTTTGTGATTTTTGTGCATTGTGCTCTGTTGTTGTATTTGCATTGAGTTACTGATTTTGGTCGAGACTTTGTTTGTTGCAGTATGTCACTGCATTTGGTCTGAGTCACTTGTATCCATTCTCGAGTTGCACACTTTGATTTACTACTGCTTCACCTTGTTGAGTACCTGTAATTGCTGTTATATCACTTCAAATTGCATTTATTTGCTTGCACTTGTGTTCTGGTCATTGCTTTGTTGTGTAGCTGCTATGCAGTTGCTATGCATCACTATATATACTCTCTGTTTTGATTTGCATTGGTGCAGTTTCCATATTTTGTGTATTTTGATGTTGTATACACTTTTTCATGCTGCTGTGATGCAGTTTCCTTCACTGTTGTATCTTTGGGAGTTTGCACTGCTTCATGTTGAATTCATTGAAGTATTGATTGCTATTGTTGATAGTGCGCACGAGTTGGCGAGGCAGTGCACACGTGTATAAATGTACACGTGTGTATTGCAGCCACTCACGATTTCCTGTAAGAACACTGATATGCACAGATATTACACAATCAAAGATGATGACAATAACCCATGTATCTGAGACACAAAACAAATTTCTATTTTCGCAAACTCAAATTTGTTTGTTTTCAGATTACTGTTGTAGTTGCTAATTATACAGGTACACAGGAGACAGGACAAGAAGTGGAGCTGGACAATGCAGATAGATGCAGATGTGCAGACAGAGTGAAAAAAACTGAGTGTTGAGTGTTGTAGTGAGAAATGTAAAATGTATGAACTGGTGTATGTATATATAGAGAGAGCTGAAAACTTTGTATTGTTTAAGTGTTGTAATAAAATATTATATTGAATAAAAAATACTGGTTGAATTATATAAATTCTGTGCAATAGTATAATTATTCAATATGAATATTTCTTCCTTTCTGTATATAGTCCAAACTGCAAACACATATATATATTGATATATATGTTTGTTATCATCAAACAGAAAATCACATCAAACAATCTCCCCCTTTTGATGATGACAAACATATATATTAAAGATTTTGAAATGCTAATACATGTGTTTGAACATGAAATTTTTAGCTCCCCCTATTTGAATGCTCCTCCTACAACCAAGACCACTCCCTATTTAGAAGATAACAAAAATTACAAAAGAATAAAAGAACTAAAGAAAATTAACTAACAATATTTAACCAAATTTGTTGAAATATTCCAAAAAATATTTACTTCCTCATCAAAATCTTGTTCTTCTCCCCCTTTTGTCATTATCAAAAGACTGACGAAAAACAATGGAACAGGAGGAACAAAAAATAATATATCATAACGAGATAACAACTTCCACATTTTAGAGAATGGATCGATGATCGGGTTTTTTTTTTGTATAATAAGAAGAGAGATATTTTAACATTAATTTGACATTTAAGCACAAAAAAAATAAGCACTTACTAACCACGCATAACCATAAGGACTTTTAAATGGGATTAGCAGTTACTTATTAGTCTAAGCATCCGGACTTTTAAGTGAGACCAGAATACTTAGTTACCATACTCCATCCATGCATAACCATAAGGACTTATAAATGAGAATGGAGTAATGATAAAAATAATTCACTCACATGCTCCATCCATGCATAACCATAAGGACTTTTAAATGAGAATGTATGCATGAGAGTTATTATTATTTATTATTCAATAATTCATTATTATTTTTATTTAAAAATAATTCACTCCTTATTTTATAAAACCATTATGAACGATAGAAAGATGGTAGAAATAGAAATGATCGTGGAATAAGTTACCAAGTTAATTATATTATGTAATATCCAGCACTGAATACCATATTCGAATCAATCTTTGGATAATATCCAAAACTGGTTTGAATCCTAGAAATTGAAGTTGAATGTATATATCCAAGAATATTTCAAAAAAAATGAAAAATGGTTAGTCAATTTCTATAATCCCCAAATCCAAACGTAATCTGGAAAATCTTTCTTTTGGGAGGGGTTTTGTGAAAATATCAGCAAGTTGAGTCTCAGTTGAAATATATTCAATGCAAATGTCTTTCTTAGCAATGTGATCTCTAAGAAAGTGGTGTCTCACATCAATGTGTTTTGTGCGTGAATGATGAACAGGATTATTTGATAAGTCTATTGCACTTTTACTGTCACATTTTAATGGAACTTGTTTATAAACTAAGCCAAAATCAGAAAGAGTTTGCATCATCCATAAAATTTGAGCACAACAACTCCCTAAAGCAATATATTCTGCTTCAGTGGTGGATAATGCAACACAGTTCTGTTTTCGACTTGACCATGAAACTAACGAGTGTCCTAGCATAAAGCATGTTCCACTAGTGCTTTTCCTGTCAACCAATGAACCAGCATAATCAGCATCAGAATAGCCCACTAAATCAAAATTTTCACAAGAAGGATACCATAACCCAAGTTTGTTTGTGTGTGAAAGATATCTCAAAATTCGTTTAGTGGCTTTCAAATGAGATTCTTTAGGATTAGATTGAAAACGTGCACACAGACACACAGAAAACATAATATCAGGTCTAGAAGCAGTAAGATAGAGAAGTGAACCAATTATCCCTCGATATTTCTTCTGATCAACAGCACTTCCTTTCTCGTCTTTGTCCAACTTTGTTGATGGGCTCATAGGAGTTCTCAATGGTTTGGAGTTCTCAACTCCAAATTTCTTCAACAGTTCCAACACATACTTGGATTGTGAAATGAAGATGCCATCACTGCTTTGCTTGATTTGAAATCCAAGAAAATATTTCAATTCTCCAACCAAGCTCATCTCGAATTTAGCCTGCATGACTTGTTCAAATTTCTCGCACAAGAGTTCATTAGTAGCACCATAAATGATATCATCTACATAAATCTGAACAATCAAAAAATCACTTCCTTTATGTAATAGAAACAGTGTCGTGTCAGCACTCCCCTTTTTAAAGCCATTTTCCAAAAGATATGTACAAAGGCAGTCATACCAAGCTCTAGGAGCTTGCTTAAGACCGTATAATGCTTTTTCAAGTTTATACACATGATTTGGAAAATCGTGATTTTCAAAACCGGGGGGTTGTTCAACAAAAACCTCTTCTTTCAAATCACCATTTAGAAAAGCACTTTTTACATCCATTTGTTTAAGTTTGAAACCTTTATAACAAGCAAAGCTTAGCAAAATCCTAATGGCTTCTAACCTAGCAACTGGAGCAAATGTTTCATCAAAATCTATGCCTTCTATTTGGTTATATCCTTTTGCGACCAACCTAGCTTTGTTTCTAATTACATTTCCTGATTCATCAAGTTTGTTTTTGAACACCCATTTAGTTCCTACAATTGGATAGTCATTTGGCCTAGGAACTAATTTCCAAACTTTATTTCTCTCAAATTGATTAAGTTCATCTTGCATTGCTAGAATCCAACTTTCATCATTAAGAGCCATTTCAACAGAATCAGGTTCAATTTTAGAAATAAAACCACTATGACAACAAAAAGCACACAAATTTTTATCAAATGAAGAGCGAGTGCGTATACCTTCCGTAGGATCTCCTATAACCAATTCAGGAGGATGATTGGATTTGAACTTCAATCTATCAGCATCAACAGTCCTACTTTCATCTTTCTCACTAGATGTCCCTTCTTTAATGCCTTCATGATCTACCCCATCATCAACCGTTTTTTCAGTCATCCTTTCCAGATCAGATTCATTAAATTTCACATTGATTGATTCAACAATTGTCTTTGTTCGTTTGTTGTATATCCTATAAGCCTTGCTCCTGGTTGAATAGCCCATGAAAATTCCCTCATCGGCCTTTGATTCAAATTTTCCAAGTTGATCACCTGTGTTAAGAATGAAACAAGGGCATCCAAAAACACGAAAGTAAGAGATGTTAGGTTTCCTTTCATGCCACACTTCATAAGACGTTTTGCCTAGTATTGGTCTAATCATTACTCTATTCATTACATAGCACGAAGTATTCACCGCCTCTGCCTAAAAGGTTAGAGGTAGTTTATACTCACTCAACATGGATCTAGCCAATTCTTGCAATGTACGATTTTTCCTTTCAACCACCCCATTTTGTTGAGGTGTTCGTGGAGCAGAAAATTCATGTTTTAAACCATTTTCTTCACAAAAGTTTTCAAATTCCGAATTTTCATATTCGCCTCCATGATCACTTCTTAAAGTTTTAATTGAAACTCCTTTTTCATTTTGAACAAGTTTAGCAAATTTTGAAAAATAATCAAAAGATTCAGACTTTTTGGCTAATAAATAAACCCATGTAAATCTAGAATAATCGTCAACCAATACATAACAATAACGTTTTCCATTCAAGCTAGCAATTTCATTTGGTCCAAATAAGTCCATATGAATTAATTCGAGGACCCTTGATGTGCTAACAATGTTTTTAGGGCGAAATGATGATCGACTAAGCTTGCCCAAGGAACATGCTTTACACACTTTGTTATCTTTAAATTTCTGATGTGGTAACCCTCTGACTAATTCTTTCGTTTCAAGATTTTTTAAGAGACTCATGCTAGCATGTCCAAGTCTCCTATGCCATAAAGATGCCTCTTCGTCAATGGCTACCAAACATCTGGAAAGATTTAGATTGTCAAACGAAAGCGAGTAAACATTTCCTTTTCTTTTGCCCATAAAAACTATGTTATTAGAAGTTTTATCAATGATCTCGCAAGTATCACTATCAAAAACCACATTCATACCTTTGTCACATAGTTGGCTAATAGAAATGAGATTGTGATGCAAATTATCAACATATAAAACATTAGTCAAGGAAAAAGTACCGTTACTTACTTCACCTTTCCCAATAATCTTACACTTGCTATTGTCTCCCATGATCACATTTCCACCTCTAAAATTCTCTAGGCTAAGGAACTTAGATTTATCACCTGTCATATGTCTAGAACAACCTGAATCTAGAAACCATTCTTGTTGCTCCTTAGCCCGCCAACAGACCTACATAAAGAGATAGGAGGATGACCTAGAGAAACTCTTAGGTCCAATGATATTAGTAACTGAAGCATTGTGAACAAACAATCCCTTTGGAACCCAAACTTGTTTTGTTCTTTCATTTATGTTCCTATAGACATGGAATTTGTTTGTAGAATTCTTAGGAACCCAAACTTGTATAAATTTTGTGTTCTTGTTCCTATGACTACAATTTTCAACACGATGTCCAATTTCACTTCTAACAAAGACACTCTTACCTTTTGCATAATCATCAACCTGTGTTTTCCCAAAACCTAGTCCTTTTCTGTTATTAGCAAAGAGTTGATTTCCCAATAACATGTTAAATGATTTTTCTCCTCTTGAAAAGTTATTCAGAGATTTCTCAAGATTTTGGACTTTGGTTTTTAGTGTTGTGTTTTCAGTTACAAGTGTGGAGCATCTATTTATAAAATCCTTTTTGCTAGTGTCAATGGTTTCCTTAAGACTCGAGTTTTCTTTTTCAAGATTATCGAAGCTATTCTTAAGTCTTTATATTTCTGAATCTAAAATTTTACATTTTTTACAGTCTAGGTTTTGAATATTTTCAAGTTCAGTTTCTAACCTAGTATTCTCATGAATGAGTTCTCTCCTGTCAGACTTTAATTTTTCAATTTTAGTTTCAAGAGTACCAATTGTATTAGTAAGATCATAACACATCAAAACAAGTTCTTTATAAGAATAGTCACGTACCTCACTGGATTCCTCTGAACTTGTTTCTGAATCTGATTTTGCCATAAGGCACAAGTTAGCCTCTTCTGAGCTATTATCCGAAACTTCTTCTCCTTCTTCATCATCCCAAGTTGCTGCAAAGGCCTTCTTCTTCTTTTTCTTTCCTTTGTTGTTTTTGAGAAGTGGGCATTTTTGTTTGAAGTGGCCAGGCTTTTTGCAGTTAAAGCATGTCAATTCATTATCGGAATCGTCAGAATCTTTTGACCTATTACCACTTGTTTTCTTCTTGCGTGGCCTAAATTTTGACCATTTTCTAAGATTATTGACAGCCATCGCAAGCTCTTCAATTGGATCTTCTTCTTCTTCATCGCTTTCTTCCTTGCTCTTTAAGGCAATTGTCTTCTTTTTTGATTCGGAGTTGTTACGTTCCTCCTTTGCCTTTAGCTCAAGCTCATATGTCATCAAGTTTCCGATCAACTCCTCCATGCTTAGTTTACTCAGATCTTTCGATTCTTGTATTGCCGTGACTTTTGCCTCAAAGTTCATTGGTAAGACTCGCAGTATCTTCCGCACAAGCTCTACTTCAGTGAAGACCTTCCCAAGCGCTCTAGCATTGTACACCAAAGTTGAAAAACGTCCAAACATATCCTTTATGCTCTCGCCCTTTTCCATTGTTTGCGCCAAAATTGGTCACAAACACCCAATACCGTGAAAGCACCAGTGTATGAATATAAATTAGTGATATTCAAACACAAATAACAAATCTTAGCAAATAATAGACAACAATCCAAAAGTAAAGAACAGAAACACAGGTTTTATAGTGGTTCGGCTATCTCCGGCCTACGTCCACTCCAATTTTTTTTTTCTTTTTATTAATTATCCTTCAAGGTTACAAGCGATTTCCACAGTAGTAATGACCAAATCTGAAGAAAATAGCAGTAATGACGCTATGGAATGATTCTAGCAGCATCCAGGCATGCCTCTTCTCTCCAAATCTTCCCACCCCTTTTCTGAATGACCAGGGGCTCTATTTATAGGCGTGGAAGGCTGAAATCCCGCCTAAAACCTGGGGAGGCTGCTTGGCACGTGAGGGGGGCCCACAGGCCCGTGTTCTCGGAATCCGTGCCCAGTTTGGGATCGATTCGAAGTGACGTTCGAATCGATCAAGAATCCATCCAATTGAGCTGAAATTTGGTGTGAACATTCTTCAACATGTATGTAAGCTCCTGTAAAAATTTCATTGCATTTGGATCAACGGTTTGGAAGATATGATCGATCCAAGTTCAAGAATCCGTGCGTCCTGAATGGTTCGAACCCATGCTTCGAAACCATCTATTTCGAAACCATCCCCTTCGAACCCATAGGGCCGACTCCTTCGAATCCATACCCTTCAAACCCATGCTCTTCGAATCCATGCTTTCTGAAGCCGCCTCCTTCGAGTCCATATCCTACGAGTCCATCCTCTTCGAATCCATCCCTTTCGAATCCTCGTCCTTCGAATCCATGTCCCTTGCTTCGTATCCATCATCTTCGAATCCATGTCCTCTTCGAATCCATCTCCTTCTTCGAATCCATGTCCACTTCGAATCCATCTCCTTCTTCGAATCCATGTCTACTTCGACTCCATCTCCTTCTTCGAATCCATTTCGACTTCGACTCCATCTCCTTCTTCGAATCCATGTCCACTTCGACTCCATCTCCTTCTTCGAATCCATGTCCACTTCGAATCCATCTCCTTCTTCGAGTCCATCTTCATCTTCGAATCCATGTATACTTCGAATCCATTACCTTCTTCGAGTCTATCTTCATCTTCGAATCCATGATCTTCGAATCCATACCTATCGTTCGAATCCACCATCTTCGAGTCCATGTCCACCGTTCGAATCCATGTCCATTGCATTGAAGCTACTCCTTTCGAACCCATCTAGTTCCCATCGATTCGAAGCGTCATCGATGCGAACCTCATGGGTTCGAATCCTGATGGGTTCGAACCTGATCGGTTCGAACCGAGCGTCACTTTATCCCCTTTTTGATGGATTCGAACTACGTACTATTCCTACCTTGAATCCATCATATTTCCTTCATACGAACTCCAATTAACCTGAAATTTGAAACATAGCCTTTCATAGTCCTTATCATCATTTCCAATCAATTTCGTCCCGATCGGAGTTCAACAAAATTTTGACGATATCCATCGTAGCCTTATCTCCAGTCCTGATATCCATAATTCCTTGCCAATTTGTTGATATTCCAGTTTTGACCAAAAAATGGGATAACATCCATCACAAAGTTTTCGTATTCATTGCTAAATAGAGCTAGACGTGACTCCTTGACTTGAGAAGTTCCTTCGTGTGTCACCTCCAAAGTGTGCCAAATTTCCTGTGCTGTTGTACAATGAGAAATTCTATTAAACTCATTTTTATCAAGAGCACAGATCAAAGCGTTCATTGCTTTGGCATTTGTAGTTATTAATTTCTTATCGTTAGCATCCCACCTATCCTTAGGTTTAGGAATCTCAGTATCACCAATAACTATAGTGGGAGATTTATAGCCAGTTTCAATAATATCCCAAACATCATAATCGACAGAACTAAGATAAATACTCATCCTAACTTTCCAATAAGCATAATCATTCCCATTAAACATGGGTGGCCTAGCAATAGATTGCCCCTCAGAAAAAGAATTATTTGGTGGATTCATGACTCTAGAGTTAAAGTAAAATACCTTGCTCTGATACCACTTGTAGGATCTAGATTAACCCTAGAGGGGGGGGGGGGGTGAATAGGGTTATAGCAAATTTTTCCGAATTAAACACAGAAGCAAACTGCAGAAATAAATATGCTGAAAAATAAATCACACACAAAATTTACCCAGCTTCGGCAACCCCTGCCTACTGCTGCATTCCCAGATTTCTATTAGAATTAAACAGTTTCCCGCTTACAAACACTCTAACAGACTTGCAAACCCTGCTACCGCCTATAGAGTTTTGCAAACTCGCAAACCCTGCTAACTGGACTAACTCTAACTAGACAATCTGACAACACCTAAACCCTAGGTGATGATTTACCATGTTTTGTTTTGAAAAGAACAGACAAATAAAGCAAATTATAAGAGCAAGCACTAAATTTAAAAACAATTTAAATTATCTTGCCCTTAAATAAATAAAAAAAACAAAACACCCTAACCCAAAACAAACGCGGTCACTTCCCTCTTATCTTATTTCACCCGGTCCTTTTTCTTTTGTTTGTGAAAAAAATGGCGGCCCTCTGTTTATTCGATCTGAATTAGGGCTTCTTTTTCTTTCTCGAATTGGGGCTTCGGCTTCTTTCTGATGATTGATTAAGCTCTTGCTTGTTCTCTGATGATTGATGCTTGTTGCTAGCTCGTTCTCTGTTGATCGAGTTGTTGATGGTTCGGTATGTAATTTCTTTTGTTGCTTGTTTGATTGCTTGCTTTTTAACTCGATTGTTCTGTGTTCTATGATGATTTCTTGGGGTTTATTTATAGGGTTGAAACCCTAATAACCACTGTCAGATTTGATTTCTACACATCGTTGATAATTTCCCTGAATTTGTTCTGGATTTGGAGTATTCCTTTCTTGATTTAATTTTGAATTATTGCTGTCCATATTTGTTTTCGAATTAATTAATTCGAAACTTTCTTCCTATATTTGTTGTCTCGGCCCCTATTTGAATTAATACTGACCATATATGTAGTCGAGAAAATTGATGCAGAGATTTCTTTCCAAATTAGATTTCTCTGACTTAATTGAAACCCGATGTTTATTTTTAAATTCAACCCCATTTTTTTCTTTGACGTTGGACATGTTTGCACAACTGTTGAGCTCACTGTGTCTACTGACCATCTTTTCTGTTGTTCATGTAGTTGCATTTGGTCTCGAGTTTGTACTTACACACTGCACGTAGCTTATTGTCTGTACTTGGTGCATTGAGCATTTTCACTGTGTTGCATTGTAGCTCCATCTTGACTTGGGCTTTTTCACTGTATCAGATGCTACACTTGTTCATGTATTCAACTTCACTGTTGCACTTGAGTTTGTTTCCACTGCTTCATCATGTTGTATTCATCCCTGTACATGTGCACAGAGTTTGTTGTTGCACTCGGTGTTTGTAGCTTGCCACTGACTTCTTTGTAGTTGCACTGCACTTTGGCTTCACTGTGTTTGTTGTTGCAGTGATTTGTCTGACCTCGTATGCTTCAAGTTGCCTTGAGTTGAACCTATCTTGGGTTTGACCTTGTTTGTGATTTTTGTGCATTGTGCTCTGTTGTTGTATTTGCATTGAGTTACTGATTTTGGTCGAGACTTTGTTTGTTGCAGTATGTCACTGCATTTGGTCTGAGTCACTTGTATCCATTCTCGAGTTGCACACTTTGATTTACTACTGCTTCACCTTGTTGAGTACCTGTAATTGCTGTTATATCACTTCAAATTGCATTTATTTGCTTGTACTTGTGTTCTGGTCATTGCTTTGTTGTGTAGCTGCTATGCAGTTGCTATGCATCACTATATATACTCTCTGTTTTGATTTGCATTGGTGCAGTTTCCATATTTTGTGTATTTTGATGTTGTATACACTTTTTCATGCTGCTGTGATGCAGTTTCCTTCACTGTTGTATCTTTGGGAGTTTGCACTGCTTCATGTTGAATTCATTGAAGTATTGATTGCTATTGTTGATAGTGCACACGAGTTGGCGAGGCAGTGCACACGTGTATAAATGTACACGTGTGTATTGCAGCCACTCACGATTTCCTATAAGAACACTGATATGCACAGATATTACACAATCAAAGATGATGACAATAACCCATGTATCTGAGACACAAAACAAATTTCAATTTTTGCAAACTCAAATTTGTTTGTTTTCAGATTACTGTTGTAGTTGCTAATTATACAGGTACACAGGAGACAGGACAAGAAGTGGAGCTGGACAATGCAGATAGATGCAGATGTGCAGACAGAGTGAAAAAAACTGAGTGTTGAGTGTTGTAGTGAGAAATGTAAAATGTATGAACTGGTGTATGTATATATAGAGAGAGCTGAAAACTTTGTATTGTTTAAGTGTTGTAATAAAATATTATATTGAATAAAAAATACTGGTTGAATTATATAAATTCTGTGCAATAGTATAATTATTCAATATGAATATTTCTTCCTTTCTGTATATAGTCCAAACTGCAAACACACATATATATATATTGATATATATGTTTGTTATCATCGAAATTAATTCCACGTATATCTATTTAAATGTATATCGATCTTGTAAATCAGTAAAACATATATAACTTTTGCATACACACCCAACTGATTACTGGTAGCACTTAATACATTTCTACAGGCTACTCTATTTACTAATTACCCTCTAAACATCAAATACTTCAATAATTAATATTTCTTAAACAATAATAACTTATAAAATTTTATAAACTAATTAAATCGATTGGTATTTCAGATAGTGAATGAACTTAATTGTGCAACTCATGGATGTGAATTCTGTCAGTAATTAATATTTAAACAATTTTGATATTAACGTTCACATGTTACCTTAGTTAGTTGTGTAATATTTTGGTCAGACTCATCGCTTACAGGTGATATGCATGTAAACGTGAATATTTATACTCACATATTTAATCTTGTTTTAATGAAATAATGATCATACTAGGGTATTTTACATGTTTTTACCAAAATCCAAATGTCATTAAATCATCATTCATTCATCTTCATTTAGGGGCAAAATGAAAATTTTGTGCGTGTATCAATTTTGAGAATACTTATTTGCACATTTTAGTTTTATTTGTAGGAATTTGGATGAAAAATGGAAGTGGTTTCATATATTCATGCATGCACAAGTGAAGGAGGACAAAGGAATGAATAAGTGAAAGAATTCATGAAATCATGGAAGACCCCACCTACCCACTTATCATGATCTATAATTAGGAGCGAATGCATATGTTAGTGAAGATTAAAAGCACATGCACATTTAATGGAGGATTAATCACATGCTAATGATAACTTGGTGGCCACACTTTCTAATGGGCATTTTGGGTAGTCCCTTAAAATAGTTTTAGGTTTTTGTGCATGTATAAATAACCCTCTTATGTTCATGTAGTGATTTTTAATCTTCTTATCATATTATGCAAGTTGCAACCTCAAAATTAAATGAGAAATAAAATGGCTTCCTTAGCCTCTTCTTGTTCCTTTTCTTCTTTGCTTTTATTTTATTTTCTTGCTAATTTTTATTGACATGCTCACTTTCCTTTCATGTTAGTAGCTTAGATTTAATTTATACAAGTAGTTTAGCTCTCTTCTTATTTAAACTAGCTTGCACTTTCCTTTTATTTTCTATGTTGAAATTTACATGTGTTGAAATGATAACAGAAATGAGTAGTTAAATCCCTTCAATTTAAGAGTAATAAATCTCTCTTAAAATTATGTAAATTCAACATATTCTATGATTTTTGATCTATTTTTGTGCTTCATGAAAGGTTGGATGTTGGTCTAAGTTTATTAAGGAATTTGATAGCCTTTGTTGTAATCACAAATAGGCTATGCTTAGTCCAACATAAACACAATTTGCATCGTCTTCTAACTAATTGATTTTGATAATGAAATTAAAGTTAACTCAAAATTTGACGACCTATGTTACTAAACAAAATAGTAAATAGATCATACTTAAAATAGCTTTTTCTTGACTTTAGATTCATTTTCATTACAATTGATAAGTGGTTTTAGTTCTTGTATTAAAGTTTGATTGTTTAAGTAATGTTAATCAATAATATAAGTAGACCATACTTATGATAAATACATCACTAATTCTACTTAGATCAGAATAGAGAGACCATATATTATTTTTATGTTGATTTATATGAGAACATGACAGTGGATTTGCCTTTAAACTGTCTACTAATCTCATATTTTTAATCACTTTTGTTCTAGTTTAACTTTTGCTATTTCTCTTAGTTTAAACTGTAATGTCTCGTTTTTCCGTACCCTTTGAATCAACAATAAACTACACATGTCTAACTCAAATTGTACGAAAGACGGATCATTAAGGGTTAAAAAGAAAAATAGACAGAACAGAATCGTACATGAATGGAATAATATATAATATTGAACAACATCTTTATAGCGGAAAACTTTTATATACATGTATTAGAGTCTAGCCTAAATTCAGCTTGGATAGTTACAAACAATTGTCCTTACAATTGCTGACAAACATCAAACTAAAACTAACAAACCATAGCGAATAATATAATACAACTCTACGATGATGAAGATCTCCAGCTCTCCTCTGAAAATTCCAACCATCTTTAACTAAACCTGAAACTATTTAGATCTGTCCCAAGTACTATAATTACCCGGATTATGCAACAACCATGTATTTTGTAATTATTTTAAATTGAAATTTTTTTGATTTAAAAACCTTATTTTATTTATTAAAATGAATAAATTTTGTTATTTTAAATATAAACTTTGATTTTTATGTGAATTATAATTCCAAACATGAATAAATAGAATATTTTTCAAAAATGTGAATTTTGGTCAATATGGTCAAACTTTGACTTTTAAATTTAAAATTTGAATTTTTATATTTTTATCTTTTATTATGATAATAAATTAAATTACAAGAATACTGCTTTTCATTTCGTTGAAAGCCGATTTATATTGTGAAAGTTATGTTTTTTACAATATCGTATGTAAATTGCTTTGTTTAACAAAATTGTTTATTTTAATTTATATAAATCATATTTTTGTTTGTCAAATCATGTTCTAATTTGTATAACATGTCATGTCATGTATATATTTTATTTTTAAAACATTTTTATAAGCGATGTTATAATTTTCTAATGCTTATTGTATTTTGTTTTCAATTTTTAAAGTCTAGTTTCACTTATTAAGCTATTTTCTTATTTATTTCATATTTTTCCTTAAATTGTTTATTTATTTTTTTTCATTTTATTTTGTTCAGTATTTTATTTTATTTTCTGAATTGTATTTAGTTTATTTTAATTTAAAAGAAAAAGAAATATAAAGAGTCAAAGCCCTTTCATATGCCATGACTTTTCATTCGCCTCTTGTCCTTTTACTTTGCTTTTGGATCTTCATTGTTTTAGCCGTCCTTTTCTTTTGCATAGCCGTGAATTCTCATTCTCATTCACGTGAGAAATTTCCTTCTCATTTCAAAACTCACGGCCATATCAAATTGATAAAAAAAATTGCAAGTAAATGGCTTCTTTCTTTCACTTTTCTCCTTATTTCATTGATTTGCTTCCTCCTCTCTAGTCTTGCTCGGCCTAGCCTCTACCACCCTCTTCTCCACCGACCACTACCACTACCATACATAGCAGCAACCATCACCTTTCCCCTTGTTCAGATCTGGCCATGCCTCCTTATGAAGCTAGCACCTCAAAATTTGCAAAGAACTCCACCAAAACCATGCGAGTCGATCACATATGTCACCAACCCCTTCATATTTCACCTTGGCCGCCACCACTAGCTCCACCACCATCATGACCACCACCTCTGGCTGCAACTTCAGATCTGACCAGACCTACACCTGACATGGTTGAGCCCCACTTGACATAGGCCGAGCCTAGATGGTGAACCAATCTCCTTTATGCCTTGACCTTTGACATTTCATGCCTTGTAAGTCCAACCACTTCACATTCTTGTGCTAGCCATGCCTTTGTGATGCCAAACCAAAGCCTTACCACCAATAAAACATCCATGGCCGAGCCAATGAAGCATTAGGGCCGAGCATGTGTTGAGTTAAGAACAAGCAAATTCGATTTAAAAGCTTGGTGATGTCTTTTGTAAACTCTATTTCCAATTTTGTTTCAATTGATTTTTGTATTATATATATATTTATATTGCTTTATTTAATTATTGTATACAAGATCAATATCAAGGCTCTCCATTCATTCAAATCAAATCGTGCTTACCGTGCTTTTGGAATTGCTCTTGTGTGTGTTGTTTTGGACTCCAGCTTGAAAAGGTGAGTCTTTCTCACTCTAACAATTTACTTATGAGATAGTGAATTGATGGCAAGTGTTTAGTGACTAAAATGTTTTTGCAAGTTAATGATGATCATATGATATACTATTCCATGTTATTACCATGTTGACTCTGTTAATTATCACCCGACCTCTGATATTTGACATTATATTGCGACATTTACATGTTAGTATAATTTTTTATATTGTTTATGTATATGATCACACTGCAAGTTAATAAAATCACTATGGGTTGAAATGATATATACCCGAACGGACTTTAAAACAGGAAAAAATCATTATGGGCTGAAATGATAGGCCTGAGCGATTTTTATTGTATTTTATTTGACTTGGGATTGCGGGTTTGAAATGATAGAACCCGTTTTTTTTTAAATTGCGGACTGAAATGATATATATCTGTATCACTTGACCTAGGTTAGAAAATTATATGCAGACCCCGTGGTATATTTTTAAATGATTTTTATATAGATGTGTATTTTTTTAAATATGAAATTTGATGTAAAAATATACATTTTATGGTTTTGAGAAGGCTAAATATTAAGTTTTGAATTATTAAATTTAAGTATGTAAATTTGAAGTAAATGTATTTTTGACTTTAAATATATTTTTAAATGTAAGTAAATAAAGGAAATTAAATTTAAAGTTTCAAATGATATTTGAAGTAAAATATTAAGTTTATTTAAATTTATAAGTTAATAATATTGAATTACGACTTAACAAATGAAAGTGAGTTTTAATTTGAATATTTGATTTAAAAAAAAATTGTTGTGCTAAATCATATGTTAAAATTATTTAAAGGTGAAATTTTGAAGTCTAGAAATATGATTTGTAAATTTAAATAGAAATTTTTTGAAGTTTTATTGTTTTTTAAAAGTTATAATAAAATTTGGAATTTTATTAATAGGATTTCTAAAATGCTGTAGTTTTTTGACAGCATTTAAATGCTGTTGTTTTGAACTTAAATATGTTTGAAATAACTAAATATCTATTATGGCATTTTATAAATGCCGTTGTTCGTGAACTAAACTATTTTGGAAACTATAAGCTACGATAGCACTTTTAAATGCTGGCGTCGCTATAATTTGACAATGTTTGAAATGTTATAGATTTTAACACTGTTTGAGTTGTATTTTGAAGTGTTAAATGATTTAACTTTTGAAAATTTATTACTTGTGAAATATAAGGAGTTTTGAATATAATAAATGAATGACTTATTTTATTTAAAAATGATATTTAATTTTGAATATTTGAATTTGAATTCAAATAATGATTTGATAATGAGATTTTGAAAGGACATGATATTTTGATGATTGAAATCATTTGGAAATGGTTTGATATTTATTTTGATAAAGAATATGAATTTAGAATGATAATTAATTTTGATGAATGAATATTTGAAGTTTGTATTGGTATGAAAGGATATTGAGTTTATTTGTAAATTGAATTTATTTAAATAATATTGGATTTATGAAATGAATATTTCAAAACTAAGTAATAAAGAAGTTAAAATTGAGATATGTGAAATTATAAAATTTAGTTTTGAAATGTGGGATATTAAAGCTTTGAAATCTATTAAAAATTGAATAGTTTATTTTGTGGATCATACCTATATTTGAAATTATAAGATTTGAAATGATTTTTGTTGGGAAACTGAATCAAATTGAAACTGATGGTTTGAATTGAATTTAATTGGAAATTTGTAAAATGTAAAGAATTAAAGGAATGTTCCATGATTTCAAATATATGATTTTGAAATGTTATGATTTCCAAAGTGTAATGATTTCAATATTTTGGTTTCAAAAGAGTTATAACTTTTAAAGTATTATGACTTTTGAAAGGTGAATATATGTTTGAAATGGAAATAATATCGTATTGATTTGAATATAGTTTTGAAGAAAAAGTGGTTTTGGTTTCGATAAACTTTTTTGAAAGGAATATAGTTTTGAAATGAAATGATTTGATTTTTTGAAGTATAAACTATTTTGAAATGACCACGACGTTATAATAACGTTTGGTTGTTAAAAAGATCGAGATCGGAAGTTGTCATACTCTCGGCTAACTTCGAAAACCACTTTAACAACCGTGTACGCGGTGAAGATTCCAGAATGAAGTAGGATGGTGGCGACGATCCTATTGAGGTATAAACGTGGACCCGACTCCCGTGAGTTGGCATAAGATGGCTAAAACTGGAGCGATCGACGGGCCAAGTGAGGTCATTCCTGCGATCGAACACATTTCTTCGATACTATACTCTTACTTGTGGTTGATTTGATGGTCATCCTCCGATTTTGATTTAGAAGTGTGTTCCGAGGTAGGCGTATGTGGCTGTTATGCGTTACCACTGGTCCGGAAGCATAATTGGTATATCTACCCTGGCATTGCCTAGTTGTGCCGTGTCACCTACCATATCGAGCCTTACTACAAGTTTGTTTTTCTCCATAGCCCATGGAGTATTTAGGGTAGTCACCCGATCTGGAAATATGCTGATATTGGATGGACTACTGGGACTATTACGTGTTGGGGGCTATATGGGTAACCCTTCAACGCTATTTTAAAGTAAGTTTATTTTACCGTAGACATTATTATAATAGCGCAATATTATTACATAGTAAATAGTTTAACGCATCCTTAAAGGATGGGCGATCCCAAGCATCCTTTAAGTTACTGATGCATTTTGTTACTGTTCACTTGAGTTGATTTACAGTTCATAAGTATTTATGTCCTGGCTCGAATGTTTTATGTTTTTCTTTACGCTCGAGTCAGATTGAGTGATTTAGCATTCAAGATTTTTCGAAGTTGGAGCTTTGCTTGAAGATCTAGCCATCTATTTTACTTTCAGTATCCAGTGATCTCTGTGATGTATTCTGATTTGTACTTGATGTATCTTGTTACTCTTCTGTTGTATCTTGTTTAACTCTGATGTATCTTTTTTTATATAGTAGCTTCATGAACTACTATCTCTTTTGATTCCGCTGCAATATTATTTACTCCGTGTTTATGATTCTGTGATTATTTATTTACTGTGTATTCTGAGATTTGCCAAATTTTATTTACAACGCGGTATTTTGAGCAAGTCAAGTCCAATATGTGCGGATGCGAATGGTTGAAAATATCGGGTCGTTACGTTTGGTATCAAAGCTTTGGTGGCTCTAGGAAAAACTCAGCATGTATGGTAAATGCATTTACAAAATCACTTTCATTCAAGTTTGAATCTCTTCTTTTTTTGACTCGATCCCTTTGAATTTTGAAACGTTCCTCGTGGTTCTAAAAATCCATTCGTATCCCTCACTATTCGTCTTCTTTTGATGCTGGAGTATCCCATAACTCCACTTCAAATGATCTTTATAATGAGTCGGTGGTCCCACCAATCTCAAATTTATTTGTAAAGGGGTGGAACTCCTTTACAACATTATCGATTCACCAGAGATTTTTATATCCTCGGTTTAGATGCTAGTATCTCTTATTATCCCAAATTCTATCTCTTGAGACCGAATGTTGATTTACCCTAGAAATGCACATCGACCTTATTCTTTAAGTCACGGTTGATCCGGTTAAGGTTGTCCGCGATTTATATAAGCTTATCCGTCTTCCTATTCTGTTATTTAATCATCTCATCTTTGTTTCTAACTTATCTTCAAATCATTTTTGAAGTGTATTTGTAAATTAATATTTAAAATGTTTTATATATTGTGTTGTTTGAGTTGTTGATGCTGATTTGGGTTTCTGATCGATTCGTCTGATCAACACTATCGATAGGATTTTCAAATCACTTGAACAAAGTAAACTGACGCAATATGTTTTTCAAATTTAGTAATGAAATAAATTTTGTAACTATATTATAAATATTTTTCTAGATTTTTGTTGAATTGGGTGTTAAGAAATAATATTTGATTTTATATGTCATTATCTCTTATTTCATATATAAATGATTGAACTATAAACATGGTTATAAAATTTATTTGGAAATTTAAAATGAATTCAAACAAGAATTTGAGAATTTAATTTCTGATGGATTTCAAACCTTGTATTTAAAGTTTTAAAAGGATATATTATTTAAAGTATTTTCGAATAGAAATTTGTTTCCAAAGAATTTCAAAGTTTAAAACAAGTGCTCTTCTCTTTGTCGCTGGAAAATAACTTCGGTGATGACTGCAGCATCATCGATATTCATTTTCGAGCTTCGAAGTGAAGAGACCGTTCTGTAGTCTTGCTACAGTTTTGTTTTGGGAAATTTAATTGATTTGAATTTCTAAAATAAGACTGGATTTATAACATATGCTGATATATGATTTAAATTCAAATGGATATATATATATATATATATATATATATATAGTATATGTGTTTATTTATCTCTAAATAGTTTGGAATTTAGCGGAAATTTAATTCCTAAATTTTAACTTGAAAGATAATTTCAAGATTTGGATAAATATTCAAGCTTGAAATGATTAAATTGGAAAGTTATTTGTATAATACACAATTTCATTCCAATATAACTTACCTTAAATTTTAGAAGTTGAATATGTAATTGGATAATATACAATATAAAAAAAAGATTATATAAATAAAATTTGAGTGGTTATAATAAATGTTATGCACTTAAATTTAGTTATAAATGATTAACAAAGGTAAATAGAGAAAAAGGGGGTAATGGAATAATTTACAATATAAAATGATGTTAAAGGAACTAAGAATATAAATTAAAGCAGTTATAATGAGTATAAATATATTTAACACAGGTGATAAAATATATTAGAGGAATAATTTAATTTTTAATTAGGAATAAAGAAGAAATAATTTTATTAAATACATTATGAGTATAATAAATGATTTTCTTTCAAATCCATGATTTTAGAGATGTTAATTTAAGATAATTGGATGATAAGATAATGAAATTTGAGATAGTTAAGATTTATTTAACTTATGTAAAATTAATTTTCAATTTAAGTTGAAATTTTCATGGTTTCAAATTTATTTTTTTATTTTGTTTTTCAAACTAACTTTTGGTTGTTCTTATTTCCCTTATCTTGCCATAGATGGGAAGGCTATTGCTTATACCAGTCTGTTTGGAAATCTTTGATAACCTTTGGTATTCATTTTTGAATATGAGCACTGCTTGCCATCCATAGACCGTCGGTCATGCGGAAAGGGTGAATCAGATTCTAGATGATCTTTTCGTGCTTGTGTTCTTGGTTTTGGAGGATCTTGGGACGATCATCTTTACCTTGTTAAACTTACCTATAACAACAGTTAACAGGTATAATTGCAATCTTCTTGTAATCTTGTCTTAACCCTATTTCATTCTATCTATCTTTTTCTGTGCTTTCCCGTACCTCATTCCTTTTCGGAGACGAAAAGTTTTGAGTGGGGGAGAGTGTAAAAACCCTGTATTTTATAATTATTTTAAATTGAAATTTCCTGATTTAAAAACTTTATTTTATTTATTAAAATGAATGAATTTTGTTATTTTAAATATAAACTTTGATTTTTATGTGAATTATAATTCCAAATATGAATAAATATAATATTTTCCAAATATGTGAATTTTGGTCAATATGGTCAAACTTTGACTTTTAAATTTAAAATTTAAAATTTTAATTTTTGTATTTTCATCTTTTATTATGATAATAAATTAAATTTCAAGAATACTGCTTTTCGTTTCGTTGAAAGCCGATTTATATTGTGAAAGTTATGCTTTTTACAATATCGTATGT
Source organism: Allium cepa (assembly GCA_030765085.1). Lineage (NCBI taxonomy): Eukaryota > Viridiplantae > Streptophyta > Magnoliopsida > Asparagales > Amaryllidaceae > Allium > Allium cepa. Next base: position 289,102,838 of record CM060941.1, on the reverse strand, counting down.
AAATTGTTTTGTTTAACAAAATTGTTTATTTTAATTTATATAAATAATATTTTTGTTTGTCAAATCATGTTCTAATTTGTGTAAAGTGTCATGTTATGTATATATTTTATTTTAAAACATTTTTATAAGTGATGTTATAATTTTCTAATGCTTATTGTATTGTGTTTTCAATTTTTAAAGTCTAGTTTCAATTATTAAGCTATTTTCTTATTTATTTCATATTTTTCCTTAAATTGTTTATTTATTTATTTTTTCATTTTATTTTGTTCAGTATTTTATTTTATTTTCTGAATTGTATTTAGTTTATTTTAATTTAAAAGGAAAAGAAATATAAAGAGTCAATGCCCTTTCATATGCCATGACTTTTCATTTGCCCCTTGTCCTTTCACTTTGCTTTTGGCTCTTCATTGTTTTAGCCGTCCTTTTCTTTTGCATAGCCATGAATTCTCATTCTCACGTGAGAAATTTCCTTCTCATTTCAAAACTCACGGCCATATCAAATTGATAAAAAAAAATTGCAAGTTAATGACTTCTTTCTTTCACTTTTCTCTTTATTTCATTGATTTGCTTCCTCCTCTCTAGTCTTGCTCGGCCTAGCCTCTACCACCCTCTTCTCCACCGACCACTAAAACTACCACTACCATACACAGCAGCAACCATCACCTTTCCTCGTGTTCAGATCTGGCTGTGCCTCCTTATGAAGATAGCACCTTAAAATTTGCAAAGAACTCCACCAAAACCATGCTAGTCGATCACATATGTCACCAACCCCTTCATATTTCACCTTGGCTGCCACCATCATGACCACCACCTCTGGCTGCAACTTTAGATTTGACTAGACCTGTACTTGACATGGTTGAGCCCCACTTGACATTGGCCGAGCCTAGATGGTGAACCAAACTCCTTTATGCCTTGACCTTTGACATTTCATGCTTTGTAACTCCAACCACTTCACATTCTTGTGCTAGCCATGCCTTTGTGATGCCATTTCAGAACCTTACCACCAATAAAACATCCATGGCCGAGCCAATGAAGCATTAGGGCCGAGCATGTGTTGAGTTAAGAAAAAGCAAATTCGATTTAAAAGCTTGGTGATGTCTTTTGCAAACTCTATTTCCAATTTTGTTTCAATTGATCTTTGTATTATATATGTTTATATTGCTTTATTTAATTGTTGTATAGAAGATCAATATCAAGGCTCTCCATTCATTCAAATCAAATCGTGCTTGTCTTGCTTTTGGAATCACTCTTGTGTGTGTTGTTTTGGACTCCAGCTTGAAAAGGCAAGTCTTTCTCACTCTGAAAATTTACTTATGAAATAGTGAATTGATGGCAAGTGTTTAGTAATTAAAAATGTTTATGAAAGTTAATGATGATCATATGATATGCTATTCCATGTTATTACCATGTTGACTCTATTAATTATCACCTGACATCTGATATTTGACATTATATATCGACATTTACATGTTAGTATAATTGTTTATATTGTTTATGTATATGATCACACTACAAGTTCCATGTTAGAATAGAATCACTATGGGTTGAAATGATACATACCCGAATGGACTTTAGAATAGAGAAAAATCGTTATGGGCTGAAATGATAGGCCTGAGTGATTTTTATTATATTTAATTTGACTTGGGATTGCGGGTTTGAAATGATAGAACCCGGTTTTTTTAAATTGCGGATTGAAATGATATATATCTGTATCACATGACCTAGGTTAGAAAATTATACACAGACCCCGTGGTATATTTTGAAAAGATTTTTATATAGATATGTATTTTTTTAAATATGAAATTTGATTTAAAAATATATATTTTATGGTTTTTAGAAGGCAAAATATTAAGTTTTGAATTTATGAATTTAAGTATGTAAATTTGAAGTAAATGTAATTTTTGACTTTAAATTATATTTTTAAATGTAAGTCAACAAAGGAAACTAAATTTAATGTTTTAAATAATATTTGGAGTAAAATGTTAATTTTATTTAAATTTATAAGTTAATAATATTGAATTGCGACTTCACAAATGAAAGTGAGTTTTAATTTGAATATTTGATTTAAAAAAAATTGTTGTGCTAAATCATATGTTAAAATTATTTACAGGTGAAATTTCGAAGTCTAGAAATGTGATCTATAAATTTAAATTGAAAATTTTGAAGTTTTATTGTTTTTGAAAAGTTATAATAAAATCTGGAATTTTATTAATAGCATTTCTAAAATGTTGTAGTTTTATGACAGCACTTTAAAATGCTATTGTTTTGAACTTAACTATGTTTGAAATAAAATATCTATTACGGCATTTTATAAATGCCGTTGTTCTTGAACTAAACTATTTTGGAAACTATAAGCTACGATAGCACTTTTAAATGTTGTCGTTGCTATAATTTGACAATGTTTGAATTGTTATAGATTTTAACACTTTTGAGTTGTATTTTAAAGTGTTAAATGATTTAACTTTTGAAAATTGATTATTTGTGAAATATAAGGAGTTTTGAATATAATTCAATATTTAAAATTTGAATTTTAAGGAATTTAAATTGAATTTGAATTTAAATAAGGTTTACTTGGTTATGTGTTAAATGGAATGAAATGTAATGAGATAAATGAATTTTTGAATGAATTTTTGAAATGTGTTTCATAATGATATTTGAAATAATAAATGAATGACTTATTTGATTTAAAAATGATATTTAATTTTGAATATTTGAATTTGAATTCAATAATGATTTGATAATGAGATTTTGAATGGACATGATATTTTGATGATTGAAATGGTTTGGAAATAATTTGTTATTTATTTTGATAAAGAATGTGAATTTACAATGATAACTAATTTTAATAAAGGAATATTTGAAGTTTATATTAGTATGAAAGGATATTGCGTTTATTTGTAAATTGAGTTTATTTAAATAATATTGGATTTATGAAATGAATATTTCAAAACTAAGTAATAATGAAGTTAAAATTGAGATATGTGAAATTATAAAATTTAGTTTTGAAATGTGGGATATTAAAGCTTTGAAATATATCAAAAATTGAATAGTTTATTTTGTGGATCAAATCTATATTTGAAATTATAAGATTTGAAATGATTTTTGTTGGGAAACTGAATCGAATTGAAACTGATTTGAGTTGAATTTAGTTGGAAATTTGTAAAATGTAAAGAATTAAAGGAATGTTCCTTGATTTCAAATATATGATTTTGGAATGTTATGATTTCCAAAGTGTAATGATTTCAAGTATTTTGGTTTCGAAAGAGTTATAACTTTTAAAGTATTATGACTTTTGAAAGGTGAATATATGTTTGAAATGGAAATAATATCGTATTGATTTGAATATAGTTTTGGAAAAAAAAGTGGTTTTGGTTTCGAAGTATAAACTATTTTGAAAGGAATATAGTTTTGAAATGAAATGATTTGATTTTTGAAGTATAAACTATTTTGAAGTGACCACGGCGTTATAATAACGTTTGGTCGTTAAAGAGACCGAGATCGGAAGTTGTCATACTATCCTCTAACTCCGAAAACCACTTTAACAGCCGTGTGCGCGGTGGAGATTCCAGAATGAAGTAGGATGGTTGCGACGATCCTATTGAGGTATGAACGTGGACCCGACTCCCGTGAGTTGGCATAAGGTGGCTAAAACAGGAGCGATCGATAGGCCAAGCGAGGTCATTCCTTCGATCGGACACATTTTGTCGATACTATACTATTACTTGTGGTTGATTTGATGGCGATCCTCCGATTTTGATTTGGGAGTGTGTTCCAAGGTGGGCGTATGTGACTGCTATGCGTTACCACCAGCCTGGAAGCGTAATTAGTATATCTACCCTGGCATTGCCTAGTTGTGTCGTGTCACCTACCATATCAAGCCTTATTACGAGTTTGTTTTTCTCCCGTAGCCCATGGAGTATTTATGGTAGTCTCCCGATCTGGAGATATGCTGATATTGGATGGACTACTGGGACTATTACGTGTTGGGGGCTATATGTGTAGCCCTTCAACACTATTTTAAAGTAAGTTTATTTTACTGTAGGCATTATTATAATAGCACAATATTATTACATAGTAAATAGTTTAATGGATCCTTATAGGATGGGCGATCCCAAGCATCCTTTAAGTTACTGATGCATTTTGTTACTGTTCACTTGAGTTGATTTACAGTTCATAAGTATTTATGTCCTGATTCGAGTGTTTTATGTTTTGCTTTACGCTCGAGTCAGATTGAGTGATTTAGCATTCAAGATTTACCTTCGGAGTTGGAGCTTTGCTTGAAGATCCAGCCATCTATTTTACTTTCAGTATCTAGTGATTTTTGTAATGTATTCTGTTTTGTACCTGATGTATCTTGTTACTCTTCTGTTGTATCTTATTTAACTCTGATGTATCTTATTTTTTATATAGTAGCTTCACGAACTACAGTCTCTTTTAATTTTGATGCAATATTATTTACTTTGTGTCTATGATTCTGTGATTATTTATTTACAATATATTCTGAGATTTGCCAAATTTTATTTACAATGCGGTATTTTGAGCAATTCCAGTCCGACATATGCGGATGCGAATGGTTGAAAATATCGGGTCGTTACAGATTAGGCTTGATAAACCAGCATGAGAAAACCCAATAGAAAATGACAGTGTTATATACCAGCCTTTGAATAAAATCCTTTGAAGAGAAAGAGTATCTCATAAGACCATGCCCACACATAAACACATACGGATTTTTACCTTATGATAACTAAAACACTTTTATATATCAAAACGTTTGATATTATTTCTAATGACATTCCTTGAAAACATTTGCAAACAAACTTATTAATCTTAGCCAAAATCATTACGTTGATTAAATTCCATCATAATGGGTTTACAATCAAGTCCGTAGGTTTTTATTGAGAATAGATTTCCATACAAATGACCAGGTGAAGGGACTACCTTCCGACAGTACATCTCTAGAGGAATGTACCGATGACCATCACAAAGGATCCTCCACCAACACAAGACCGGCCTATCTCTGTAACTAGATGGTACCAAGTATATCATCCCCGTTCGTTTTACTCGAGAGCGCTCTGGCATACAAACAACATTAATTTACAACCCAAACCTCATAGCGGGATAAAATATACCTAGAAGGGGATGAACATACCCTAATTGGAAATGACCCACTTAGCCTTGCCGCATCTAACCCTGTTTTTTTCATTTTCGGTCGATGGAGCTCGAGGCGACGATTACTTTTTCACATCTTCTTTCACTTTGAATGCCACACTGCCATTTCTTTGATCGCTATTTGACTCCCACAATCAAACAACATCTAAGCTCGTATGTATCAGAGAAGGGTGTTAAGCGAAGAGAAGTTGTCTTCTTAGCTACCAAGTAGATGTACATTTGTAAAAGTCAAACGTTGTATCTCATAAATGCAATGTCATACATTCCTCCATACAAGTTCGTTCTAGAATTGAACGAAACCAAAGGCACTCTCCTACTACCACTAGTAGTGAGTAGTCCTTGCAATCCGAAAAATATTTACAACAAGAAGACCATTACTATAAATAAATCTATAATGGAAGCGAGGCAGAGCACGTCAACAAGCAGTCCTCACGTTATGAAGATCATTGGTCTTCAATAATCATCATCTTCAACATGTCTTCAATTTCGAACGTATACATTGGTTCGAAGTTGTTTTCAGATAGGAATCATCTAAATCTGACCCTTGTTTCTTCGAAGCCAATCATCCTTTAAAAGATGTTGAGTTCATAAGTGGATACCAATCATCAATCAATTACTTCATCTTTTATTTAAATCAAATATCTTTCCTAGATATATTCCTTTCAAGTTATTCCATTTTCTTTTCAAATGTATATGGAATCACTAAGCCTCATTTACCAAATCATTTTGCTTATTTAAACCTTTCTTAAATCTTGGAATAATTCCAAATCATTTTCTCTTTTAGTTAGGAAAACTTTTCCAAATCATTCATTAAATCTTAATCAAAGATTTCTTTCTAAACTTTTTAGCTAAAATATACCCATTTTTTAATATCACTTTCCACAACATCAATTTAATTAAAGGATTATTCACTGTCCAAAATCGCGAATATAATTCCTTTGCCAAATTCATTACTTCTAAATATTTAATTTAAAGGATTATTCACTGTCAAAAATCACGAATATAATTCCTTTAATAAACTTTCATATTTAACTTATCAAATTTAAATTTATTTCAAATTTACAAAACGGTGTTTATAAATTCTCTTTATATTTTATAAACTTCGAGATACAAAATTTCTTTACTAATAAATTCCATTTATACCACATTTATAGGTCAAAATCCAATTATAAGTTAATTATTTATAGATATCTTATTTAAAAATTCATTCCTTTAAAATCTTATTATTTATAAAATCCATTATTAATTCTTTTCCAAATTTCAAATGCAAATCCCTATATATAAATTTGATTACAATCCCATCTCTAATATTTATAAAACACTTTTATAATTCCGTTACTTTTATTTATAAAATATCAATTTTAAAAATCTTATATATAGACCAATTATAATAAATTCAATGAATTTGTTTCCTTTTTTATCTTAGAAAAAAACTTTATTATGATCTTTTAGAGCATCTGGGATTTCCTTTCGATCTATTCCATCCCTCGCCTAAAAGGAAAAAATATATGCCAGGTAAGTTCATGGCATTGGTTGCTCCATCCCTAAACCCTAGTTAAACACCTTGTTTTATCTTCCCAGATCTCATAGGCGGGACAAATGTACTAGTCGTTTCCGTATACTCAGTTTGTTAGTACATTCAATATTCTTCACTTTTTGTTTAAGTGTTACAAACAATTTCTCTTAACCGTTTATTCAAATTCTCATTAAAACTTCCAAATCATCTTTAAATTACTTGATTATTCCTTTAAAAACATTCACAAAAGATTTAGGAAAGAATTGTTAAGTTTAAACTCATATTCAAAATGTTATAGAATTCGCAGCATAAAAGTGCTGCAGAAAGTGCTATATAAGCTTATTTGATTTCTAATATTTTAAAATTCATATTTTCCATTCCAAATCTCTTTTAAACCATTTTAATAGATTTATCAAATTTATTTCATATTTTTAATCATTTAAAGGTATCATTTATAAAGAAATCCCTTTTTGGATTACGAACTACAAACCGCGATGTTTTTAGAAAATTGTTTTGGACATATTTCAAACTCTACTTAATTAAATCTTGATTTTTCTTCTTCATTGGAAAAAAATGGATATAATAGATTGGAAAATTGTTATCTTGAAGAATTCCGAGTAATATTTCACTTTGTACACTCATTTAGCTTTTACGGCGTGAAATCGCGTACTACCATTACGCGATGCGCATAGTTTTGACTTATTTTTCAATTTCTATTCAAACTTCTCAAAAACACTTTTAATGTTTATAAAATATTTCTAAATCATTTTAAACTCATTTCAAACAATATTTTTATATTTCAAACTCATATTCCATTTCTTTTCACTTTATAATATTAAATTTTTATGATATCATTTTCAATCTTTTTAGATATTTTAAAATCATTAAGAGGTTAAATAATTTCCATACACACATTTATATGGATTTAATTATCATTTAATGAACTGTTCTTACTATCCCTTTGTCTTATCATTTATCAAACCAAGTTATCATCCATATTACAAACATATAATCAACCATAATATCAACCAATCTGCAACCAAGTTATCAAACATTTAATCATCCAACATATTTATTCTTTCAAATCATTATGCTTGATATAATTTGTGGATTAATTAGTAAGTATGAGTACTCACCTTTAACCAAATCGTTTAACTTCCTACGAACATTCATTTAACCCAACACTTCACCAAATTATCTTATCTTCACCAAAAAAAATTCGTAGACTTTCCTTTTGATCCCGACGGCACTTCCTTCTCTTTTTCTCGCTTCAGAGTTCCTTGAAATCGCTCCTCCTCCTCTATAGGTTTAGCCACACCTTGATCCTCCTCTTCCTCCATCATTTCTTCACTTCTTAGATGTTAAACCATGTTTTGGTGATATTCTAAGGTCTTTAGCAAAGTTTGGTGGAGATTTGACCTTGTTTGATGTGATTTTAAAAAATTTATTAAGGAAATGGGAGAGAATAAGCCATTAGAGAAGTGAAAGAAAAGATTGAAAAAGGAATAAGAAGAATTTGAAAAAAGTGAGAAAGTGGATGCTTATTTATAAAAAAAGTTTTGGATTAAAATAATATTTTGTACAAGACCAAAATACCCTTTACTAACCTTTTAAGCAACCTTATTTTTTCATCACTTAACATCACATTTAAAATCATTACTTTATGTCATTTCACTTAAGTATTAAGTAAAGAATATAATAATTATGTTTGGTTTGATTTGATATTTACCTTTTGCTTTGAAATGATATGTTTGTCCTTTTGTGCTTACTTTTTGTTAATTATATTCTAGAATTTTCTAAGTATGTTTAGTAAAAGTAAACTTGATTAGTGAATTAATTAATACTTATACTCTTTTGAATATATGTTCCTACATAAAAAAATAAAGGTGCGACAACGTTGCGACAACTTTTAATCGACAAAACGTTGATTTTCGACAAAATGTTTTACGGTCACATTTTGACATTTTAGTTAAACTATTTATTTATGTAAACCAAATTTAAAAATAAATTTGTATAATGTTATTTAAAAATATAAACACTAATAAATAAATTAAAATAATTTATTTACCATTGAAACTTACTTTTCTGAAATGGATAACATAGTGCAACTATGAAATGGATCCTTCGTTGATTATCAAAATTTTGCAAAGTGGTGTTTTTATTTCTTTTGAATAACAAATCGAATCAAATAGGTGAAAATAGTGCTTAGATTTCAATTGCTTACTCTCTTTATTTTTGAAATATATTAACATTATTAATATTTACACACCTAACTCAGATAAACTGAGGCCAGATATACCGTTCATGCATTGCCTTTCGGACTCATGTGAGAAGAGTACAGAGCATGACGAGTGTACACATTTACGTATGAACACATGACTCTAGATGGTTATTTTTATTAAATCCATTTACATACACCTAACTCGGATAAACTGAGGCCAGATATACCAATCCTACACTACCTTTAGGGATTACGTGAGAAGAGTATAGAGCATGGCGAGTGTACACACTTGCATGTGAACACATGACTCTATGTGTTTCTTGTTTTCACAAAAACCTTTTTTTTTCTTTTGTGTTTTTTTATGAAGAGAGAGTTTTTCAAAATCATCTTAGCACCACTTAACTTAGAAGATCAAAAAAGTTATCGCCTTTACTCTAAATCAACCACTCTTTTAAACAAAGATTTACAATTAGGATATACTTTATAATTAACACTTATGAACCTTCCTATATATTAGTCAAACAATAGTTACTTATATTCAAACTTTATTTTTAATTTTTTTGAGACAAATTTTTTTTCAAAAATTTCAATTAATATTTAAAACATATACTTATCCCATAGTGTTTCTCTTAAAGTAAATCCATATGCTAAAAAGAAAAATAGTTTTGGGATTTTTTTTCTTTTTTCTTTTTGTATGTTTTGAGTTTTAGAAAGAAAATGAAAAATATAAACCATGAAAAATCAAAAATGAAGATGAGACCCCCCCACACTTAATTTAGACACTAGTCAATGCATGATATAATGAGTGTAGTGGGCAAAAATATGTACATATTTACAAAAGTGGGTTAAAATTTCTTACTAGACATAGTATGGCTCATAAAGAATCATATGCACCTCCTCTTGATCACACGACAACTTAAAGTAAGGTTTCAAATGACGACCATGGCTTTGGAAATTGTTCCATCCCTCGGGTTTTGTATCTCCATGGCACCATGTAGAAAAACAGTTCGTACGACAAATGGTTCAGTCCATCTTGATTTTAATTTCTAAGGGAATAAGTGAAGTCTAGAGTCATACAAAAGAACTTTTTGGTTTAGCGAAAATGCTTTTCTTAGGATAGACTTGTCATGAAAAACTTTTATTCTTTCTTTGTGATTTTTTTCATTTTCATACGCATCATTCCTAATCTCTTCTAATTTATTGATTTGCAGTATTTTTTTCACCAGCTTTTTCAAGATCAAAGTTTGTAACGACCCAGATTTTCAATCACATGTTATTGGGGTAATTAACTAATTTTAATTATGGAAATATTAATCTTTATTAGTTGGATAAATGAATTTTCTAATATTTAAAAATAACCGAATATATAAATTAATATAAAAACTATATTCAAATATAAACGAAAATTTCCGGATATGGTAAATATTATAGAAATGTATATATAAACTCCACCATTTAAATTTAAGATGAAATATCCCTAAACGTGTATATATATAAATATATACAAGCTTTATGATGTTTGATAATATATATATATATATGTATGTATGTATACATATATGTATATATATATGGTCATAGGAAGTAATGTATATGAAAATATGTATAAATGTAAATATATACATATATGGTGACAAATACATGCAAGTAAATGTATATGTGTATATGTTATATAAAATAGTGTATAGGTATATGTAGATATGATAGAAAAATACAAAAGCACACACACACACACACACACACACACACACACACACACACACATATATATATATATGCGAAATAGTGGATAAGCATATATATATATATATATATATATAGATAAAAATAGTGTATGTATAAATATATACACATAAGTGTAGACCTTTTTATGATGAAATAGGTGTGTAAGTAAATATGAGGAAAAAAATTGAATATGTTATTATGCAACATGTAAACATATACATAAGAATGTGAATATATATAAATACATATAAATGTGTATATAAACATAAGAGAACATCATCATGGAAAAACTTCATCTCAAGCAAAAAATAAATCAAATTACTCAATGTTCAAATCAATTTAAAATGAAATGAAATCAACTCAACAATTTATCAAAATCAAATCAGCCTTTTTGTCAAATCAAATAGGAAATGAGAAAAAAATATGTAAAGCCTGTAACGTCTCATCCTCCCTTTTTGTTGAAATGTTCCCCTCCCATTATATATATCTATGTATGTATGTATATATAGAGTCTAGCCTTGCCTTATTCATTTTTGTTCACGCACATAAAAGGATAAAAGAAAATATAATAAGAAAAGTAGAAATATGCTATTAGAAATTAAGAAGAAGATCAGGTTACAAAAGACTGAGGCAGGGGGAAACAAAGTAGCAGTTGTTAATCTACTTGAAACAGTGAGTTAAACATTCAAATCTTTATTAATACTTAAATATGTGAGATGTAATGAAACCTGGTTATGTCAAACATATCTGTGGTTTTGCATTCATGCCTCTGTTTATGTGTTAGACCTAGTAGTTCTTTCCATAATTAAAAAACCTGTACTTCTCCTTCTCTTTGTCATGTTTTTTAAAAATAGTTTAAGCTTTGGTTTTGAATAATCAATAACTCAACATATAATTTATTTTAAAACCTGATTCCAAACCAAAAGTTGGGTGTTTTGGATATAGATTATTTTAAAAGTGGTTTCATTATTTCGTACGTATAGGAGAAGAAAGAATATGATATAGTTAGTGCCTTAACTTTGAGTCAAATTCGAATATCAAATTTCAAAAATGGATTATATGTTTGAAATCATTAGTGAGAATTAGGATTTTTAAGATAAGTTTGGTGGTTTTTAGTTGTGTGGTAGGAGAGATTTTGAGTTAAACGGTTTTGGGTTCTTGGACAAATTTCGACGACGCGGTCGATTTGGGGTTCGGCTTTGGCATGGAGGTGACTCGGGAAATGGCGCATTGGAGAAAAATGGTGGGGCTATTTTTAAGAGCTTGTGTTGGTTTGACAAGGTGGAACTAGGGTTTAGTGGCAGTTTTTGGGTTGGTTCGGTTACGAGGAAATGGCGAAGAGTAAGGGAAGAACGAGGCATGCGTTAGGGGGAGTAGGTGGCAATGGTTGTGATGGAACTCATGGGTGAAGTTTGGTGGTGGATGGATGACCGAGGTGGAATGGCGAGGGGTTTGTAGTGGGTTGCTGTTCGTGACAGGTTTAGGTTGAAGTTCGATTTGCGAACTGAGGATGGAACGTGGATTCCAGGTGCAAGGCGGGTTGTAGTGGACGTGGGTGGTTGCATGGTTGGTCAATGGTGAAGATTTGATGGCCGATGGGTCAAGGTGGTGCATGGTGTACGCTTGCACTTGTGTCCACGGTTTTCGTTCTAGGTAAAAAAAAAGGAAAGAGAGAAGAGAAATTGGAGAAGGGAAAGAAATTTCAGTCTTCCTTGTTTTTTTGGGGCCGTGAATATTTGGTTTGGGTTGGGCTTCGTTTTTAGGAAAAAAAAGAAGAAACAAAGGGGAAGAAAATGAACCTATATATTTTTATTTAATAACATAATTTTTTTTAAAAACTCAAAATCTATTGTCGTTTTAAATCAAAACCAATATGAAGACTTTTTACATCTTAATCCTATTACTGGTATTATAAATTAGTGTTATGGATTTTTTGGTAATTTAAAGTTAATGATATTTTATAATTAAAATGGGTAATTAATAATGTTATTATTTGACTTAAAACCGTGTAAATTAACAAATTAGATATTAAATAGAGTGTTTAACTTTGATTAACTGATAATAAATTGTTTTATAATTTCTTAAATTTGTAATTAATTTGGATTAAAACATAAATGGATTTGGATATCAGTGTTATCCAAGACCACTTCGATTTGAAAATCACTATGAACCTTTACAGGTTTGATTATAGAGTTTAATATGATGGAACTGGATTAATCTAGCAAATTTAACTATTTTAGATAAGTATTGTACTTAGACACTATTGTAATATCGATGGATTTCTGGGAAAGTGTTTGGGTTATAATAAGATAAATTCTCGTCATGTTTGAACGAGTTACCATGGTTTCAAAGGATTTTGATAACTTAAGTATTTCAATTTAAGTGTGTTTACTCACGCTGGTTTTCGGCCTGACTTGTGTATTACTTTATTGTAATGCTCGGGTCATGCCAAGTGTTACAATTTTCAAGTTAGGAGTTTTGGAGCTCAGGAGATGAGCTGGATGGCAGAGACGTATTACTCGTATTTGATTATATTCCGCTGTATGTTGAAGGCTGTATCTTCAACACTTAGGGAAATGTTTTTATAACTGTCTAGATTTATATATTGATGATTATACTCTGATAACTTGTAAGTATATTAACAGTTATAGTCTTCCTCTGCATAAAATGCTTTTATTGTATATTATATTTTGCTCCACTACGATCGGGAGATTCTATGCTGTTATTTCTGTTTTCGTCTTCTATCTCTTTTCTTCTTAAACCCTAACAACTTGGTATTTCTGGCACCTGATTGCTCGATACTCTATATAATAACGTATTAGTGTCAATTTTCGTGGTCGAAAATTGCAATGCCCGGTCATTACACATGGTATCATTGCTGAAGGTTAAGAGAGAACCTTGGCTCTAGTGGGGATTACTCATTAGTGATAGGTTCAATAGTACCCTAGAATTAGTTGAGTGTATTATATATGAGGGCGTACTTGTTATTTTCTTATGGAATAATTTTAAAACCGATTTTAAAATAATTTTTGTATAAGATTATATTTTGTTATATAAGCGAATAATTTTTCTGAATTATTATATTATTTAAGGTGATTGGATGTTGCTGTTATACTACTCAAATAAGATTATAAAATTTAAGTGGGAATATATATATATATATATATATATATATATATATATATCACCAAACATAAATTTGGGTAATAGTGAACTATGCAAATGAGCTAAGCTAAAAGTAAACTCAAACCAGAATTTAAAATTCCAAAAATTTCGGAGGTGTTTTTCAAAGTGTATTGAAATAAAATAAGTTTACTTCGATTGTATTTTATATTTATAGAAATAATCTTCCAGGAAATTATTATAGGATATATGATGTGTTTGACTTCTAGGTATGGTAATATTGAATATTATCTTAAATTGGTAATTGTGTCTTAATAAAGGATGTGTATTACAGAATAAAAAATGATAAAACAACGTGAGATGTTTTAAGGAAAGAAATTACATAAGCTTAATTTATAAATATGAATTATAAATTAAAATGGTCCTAAATTATGAGGTTTTGAATCTAAGTTCTAGAAATTTTGAAATGTGTTTCAAAGTGTTTGAGGAAATAATAAATAATATTATTTAGAATATTTTTGAATATGGAAATCTTTGTTTTAAAACAGGAGTTGTTTGAAAAAATTCAGAAATTTGGTTTGGATAGAAACCAAGGTTGGTTTAAAATTTAAAGTGTGATTTGATATGTGAATAGGATATATATATATATGATTTCAAAGTTGATTTGAAATAAATACTGGTGTTTAAATTCTGGAATACCCCTTAAAATGAGAAGTATAACCCAAAGGAAAACAAGTTTTTGAACTTATAAGTGGGAAGTGATATAATAAGAATTTAAATTTGGGAGGTAAACATTTAATTTGAGAAGGTTAAATGGATCGAACGAATTGGGAAATTAACTTAGGGCAAGTTAAAAAAGTTTTGAACTTATAACCTAGAATTAAAAATTTCAGGATGAAATTAAGATTTAACTCATGGAAGTTCAATAAATTAAATTGTAAAAGGTAGGGTATAAATTTGAGAAAAGTTGAAAAAGAAGTTATGTATGAATAATTTCAAATGATTGTTGAAATAAAAAAATGGGATTCGAATTCTGGAAAGTTAAAATGAACAAGATTATCAAATTAGTGGATTAAATTATTAAAAAAAATGATGGAGAACAAATAAAAGAATATTTGGGAATAAGAATAAAGATGAAATTCGACTAATCGAGGTTTTAATTATAGGTTAGGAAGTCCTACTAGAATCTAGTTCAAGTTGTAAGAGATGGCAAAAGGAGAAGAATGGAAGGCAAGGTATAGGAAGTGGAGAGCAGCTGCACATAAGGCTCGGGAAGAAGCAATAATGGAACATGAGAAACATGGCAGGGAAAGGGCTGGACCAGGTCCTTTGATAATGCCATATGTTAAAGATCTCACAATAAAGGCCATTATGCAGTTAAGTGTAGTAAACCAAAGAAGGAAAAGAATGAAGAAGTCAAACGGTTTCACTCTGAGATTTTATGCTTTAAGTGTAAAAAGAAAGGACATTTTCTAAACCATTGCCCTTAAGTGAGGAAGATGAAGCGTAAACCCATAGTCCCAGTTGACGTATCAACCATTTGCCACCATTGTAAAATGACGGGACAAATCGCTAGGGATTATCCCAAGAGACGGAAGAAAGAGAAAGTTGTGGAACGCCCCGCGGGAGGTGTGAAAATTATCCAGGAAGATGGAAGTGTAAAATTCTTTTGTGGTAGATGCAATAAGTGGGGACACCTTGATACGGACTACATGGACAGGTTTGGCAAGTTGATAGGAAGTCCTTAAGGAAGTTTTTATGAAGGATGCTAGAGCTTTGTTCTTTTCAAAACCCCTAGGTTGTTGTTAAAGCATCTAGATTTATGACCTTCTGTAAATGGATGTAATGTTTGAACTCACTGGTGTTGTAGTCTATCGATGTTGTGGAACATTTTCTGGAAATATGATCTAATATAAAATCACTTTTTATATTGGTTTCAACGAAATTTATAATTACCTAATTACTAATGTGGAAATTGAAATTGATTTGAATTGGAATATTGGAGTTGAATCAGTTGACCTTAAAACTATTTTCAAATAAGTTATTTTAATATAAACTTTTTAAAATCTGTCTTTTTAAAAATTCAAATTATTTTGATTTTCCAAGCTATATTCTATACAAACCATTTTTAAAATACTCATACTATCTTATATTAACCATCTAACTATTTTAAAACTATTCAGGCTATTTTCTAAATTCAAACTTGTTAGAGTGGAAATTGTTTATATTTAAATCATGGATTTAAATACGAATTGGAATAAATTGAAGTTATATGTTCAAACTCCCTTTATTAAATTTAGAACCAGAAGGAAATGATCTTTGAAAGATATTTGAAATGCTAAATAGGGTTTATATAAGTATGAGGTGGGCTCAGAAATTATTGATCCAAAAATTATTCGAGTTGAAAAGAATGATTTTGTAGATATATGAGAATGAAATTGAAATAGTTTTGGAAACCATTGATTTTAAAAGACTGTTCATTTTAGCAAAAAGTCAATTTTGGAAATTGGGTAAACCAAATTTGAAAACTATCGATTTTGAAGATATCGATTTGGTATAGATAAAGTTCATATGTGATACATATAAGAGTGAAAGGTACTATATATGTATATAGTACGACATGTTCTGAGACAAAAGTATGGAAATGCACCCCAATGAAAGTCAAAACTTAGAGAAGGAGATCCACTGGGTGATTCTGCCTAGGAATCCAAAGGGTGGGTTCGAAGAAAATTGGAATCCTAGAGGATGTCTGGACAAAACTCAATGAGTTTCCGGTGATCATTTGTTGGGTAGCGTAAGCCAAGTGGTGTTGATGCCTACAGTTACATTGGGTTTTCTACGATATTAACATAACCTTTGTGTAACTGCGATCTATCGCAGTTCTATAATGTAAGTCGAGTGGCAGTGATTGCCTACAATCTACATTTGATTTCGCTGGGATAGCGACGTAACATCGGTAGATTGCAATCTATGTGGTTAGTGCCATAGAATAATTTAGGTGGCAGGGAGTGCCTACAGCCTACATTAGGTTTCACTGGAATAGTGACGCAACCTTTGTGTAGTCTACGATCTATGTGGTAAAGTTTCATTTGGTAGCATAGTAGAGATTGCCTACAGACTACTTACGGTTTTGCTGTGATAGCAACTCAACCTTTGTGTAGCTGCAGACTATGTTGTTCCCATGGCGTAAGTTGCGGCGTATTGATGCCTACAGTTTTC
Organism: Allium cepa; assembly: GCA_030765085.1. Classification (NCBI taxonomy): domain Eukaryota; kingdom Viridiplantae; phylum Streptophyta; class Magnoliopsida; order Asparagales; family Amaryllidaceae; genus Allium; species Allium cepa. Next base: position 289,085,865 of record CM060941.1, on the reverse strand, counting down.
TTATGGATTTCGCCAGGATGTCGACGCAATCATCAGGTTAACTACGATCCATGTTAGGGAAGGAGGTGATATTTTCCATATCATTTTTGAAAAATATTTTCAAATATTTTCACTAGGTGTTGAAATGGGTCTACTAAGTACTTATAGATTTTCAGTCCTACGCTTGATCAACGTATGACTAAATTTCTGTAAGAACAAGGACTTGTTTGGACATCGAGTTATGAAAAATATTTTTATAAAACTAGATTGGTAATACTATGCGATTTAAAGTGTTTTAAAATATATAGAAAAAGAGTAAGAGGTTTTAAATGTTTAAAAGAATGATTTACTTAACAATATACATCAAAATTCAAATTCTCGTTTCGTTCCTTTTCGAGGACGAAAAGTTCTAAGGAAAAGGAATGTAACGACTCAGATTTTCATTCACCTGTTATTGGGGGTAATTAACTGATTTTAATTACGGGAATATAAATCTTTATTAGTTAGATAAATGAATTTTCTGATATTTAAAAAACGTGAATATATAAATTAATATAAAAACTATATTCAAATATAAAATAAAATTTCTGGATATGGTAAATATTGTAGAAATGTATATATAAACTCCACCATTTAAATTTAATTTGAAATATCCATAAATGTATATATATAAATATATACAAGCTTTATGATGTTTGATAATATATATATATATATATATATATATATATATATATATATATATAAGTAAATATGTATACATATATGTGTGTGTATATATATATATGGCATTAGGAAGTAATGTATATGAAAATATGTATAAATGTAAATATATACATATATGGTGACAAATACATGCAAATAAATTTATATGTGTATATGTTATATAAAATAGTGTATAGGTATATGTAGATATGACAGAAAAATACAAATGTACACATGTATGTGTGTGTGTGTGTGTGAAATAGTGGATAAGTGTATATATATATGTATATATATATAGATAAAAATAGAGTATGTATAAATTTATATATATAAATGTAAACCTATTTATGATGAAATAGGTGTGTAAGTAAATATGAGAAAAAATTGAATATGTCAGTATGCAACATGTAAACATATACATAAGAATTTTAATATATATAAATACATATAAATGTATATATAAACATAGGGGAACATCATCATGGCAAAACTTCATCTCAAACACAAAATAAATCAAATCACTCAATGTTCAAATCAACTTACAATGAAATAAAATCAACTCAATAGTTTATCAAAATAAAATAAGCCTTTTTATCAAATCAAAAAGGAAATAAGAAAAAAAAATGAAAAAAATTGTAAAGCCTGTAACATATCAGCCTCCCTTTTTATTGAAATGTTCCCCTCCCATTATATATACGTATAGAGCCTAGCCTTACCTTATTCATTTTTGTTCACGCACATAAAAGAATAAAAGAAAAATAATAATAAAAAAAAATAGAAATTTTCCATTAGAAATTAAGAAGAAGATCGGGTTACAAAAGACCCAGGCGGGGGAAAACAAAGCATCAGTTGTTCATCTACTTGAAACAGTGAGTTAAACATTCAAATCTTTATTAATAATTGAATATCTGAGATGTAATGATACCTGATTATGTCAAACATATACGTGGTTTTGCATTCATGCCTCTGTTTATGTGTTAGACCTGGTAGTTCTTTCCATAATTCAAAAACCTGTACTTCTCCTCTCTCTGTCATGTTTTTTTAAAAACAGTTTAAGTTTTGGTTTTGAAAAATCAATAACGCAACATCGAATTAATTTTAAAAACTGATTCCAAGACAAAAGTTGGGCGTATTAGGATATACATTATTTTAAAAATGGTTTCATTTAATTTCATCACATATAGGAAAAGAAAGAAGATGTTACAGTTAAGTGCCTCAACTTTGAGTCAAATTCGAATATCAAATTTTAACAAATGGATTATATATTTGGAATCGTTAGTGAAAATTAGGGATTTTAAGATAATTTTGGTGGTCTTTTACCTGTGTGTGGTAGGAGAGATTTTGAGTTGAATGGTTTTGGGTTCTTGGTCAAATTCCGACGACGCGGTCGATTTGGAGGCTCGGCGTTTGGTGTGGAGGTGACTCGAGAAATGGTGCATCGGAGAAAAATGGTGGGGTAATTTTTAAGGGCTTGTGGTGGTTCGACAAAGTGGAACTAGGTTTTAGTTGCAATTTTGGGTTGGTTAGGTTAAAAGGAAATGGCGAGGAGTAGGGGAAGAACGAGGCATGCGGTCCAGGGGGAGTAGGTGGCGATGGTTGTGATGAACTCATAGATGAAGTTTGGTGGTGGATGGATGGCCTAGGTGGTGTGGTGAGGGTTTTGCGGTGGGTTGTTGTTCGTGAAAGGTTTGGGTTGAAGTTCAAATTTGTGAACTGAGGATGGACCGTGGATTCCAAGTGAACGTGGGTGGTTCGTGTGGATGGTCGGCGGTGAAGATTTGTTGGACGATGGGTCGGGGTGGTTCACATTGCATGCATGCACTTGCGTGCATGATTTTCGTTCCAGTAAAAAATAAAGGAAAGGAAGAAGAGAAACTGGAGAAGGGAAAGAAAGTTAGGCGTTCCTTGGTTTTTTCTTAGGGCCATGAATATTTGGTATGGGTTGGGCTTCGTTTTTAGGAAAAAAAGAAAAAAAAGAGGAAGAAAATAGAACCTATATATTTTTATGTGATAACTTAATTTTTTTAAAACTCTAAATCTATTGTCCTTTTAAATCAAAGCCCACGTGAAGACTTTTTACATCTTAATCCTATTACCGGTATTATAAATTAGTATTATGGATTTTTCCATAATTTAAAGTTAATGATATTTTATAATTAAAATGGGTTATTAATTATGTTGTTATTTGACTTATAACTGCGTAAATTAACAAATTAGATATTAAATAGAGTGTTTAACTTTGATTTACTAATAATAAATTGTTTTATAGATTCTTAGATTTGTAATTAATTTGGATTAAACATAAATGGATTCGGTTAATGAAAGTTAATAAAATCCCGATGTGTGAATTGTTTCGATATTGGTTATTGATCGTTAAATAGCAACAATCTATATCTTAGCTTAATCCTATTGGATATTTATTTCAATTATTTTTGTCTATGCCATCAAGTGGTCAGACGAGTTTAAAAAGTTAGGTTAAAATGATGTTACGTTTTATTCGAAATAAAACAATGCAATAAATTCCCATATGTGAATATTGTCACCCAAAATATAGCCTTTTTAAATTTATTGGTTGGATTCGAAGAGACTAGAATCAAATATCAGTGTTTATCCGGGACTACTTCGATTTGAAAATCACTACGAACCTTTACGGCTTTGATTATAGAGTTTAATATGCTGGAATTGCATTAATTTAGAAAATTTAACTATTTTAAATAAGTATTGTACTTGGACACTATTATAATGTCGATGGATTTCTGTGAAAGTGTTTGGGTTATAATAAGATAAAAACTCATCGTGTTTGAACGAGTTACTATGGTTTCGAAGGATTTTGATAACTTAAGTATTTCAATTTAAGTGTGTTTACTCACGCTGGTTTCCAGCCTGACTCATGGGGTTACTTTATTGTAATGTTTGGGTCAGACCGAGTATTACAGTTTTCAGGTTAGGACGTTTTGGAGGACAGGAGACGAGCTGGATGGAAGAGACATATTGCTCATATTTGATTATATTCAGCTATGTGTTGTTGGATGTATCATCAGTACTTATGGACATGGTTTTATAACTGTCATGATTTATATATTGATGATTGTACTCTGATATCTTGTATGTATAGTAACAGCTACAGTCTTCCTCTATATAAAATGCTGTTATTGTATATTATATTTTGTTCTGCTGCGATCGTGAGATTCTATGCTGTTATTTCTATTTTCTTCTTCTATCTCTTTTCTTCTTAAACCCTAAAAACCTGGTATTTCCAACACTCGATTGCTCGACACTCTATATAGTGAAAGTATTAGCGTCGATTTTCGGGGTCGAAAATGTCCGGTCGTTACAAAGTTTAAGTCTTAATTGCCCATGACGCTTTATGTTCAGTTTCAATTGGTAAATGGTATGCTTTCTCATAAACTAAACGAAATGGAGACACCCTAAGGTTATTTCTAAAAGCGGTAGGGTAAGCCCAAAGCCCCTCGGTCAATTTCTAAGACCAATCTTTTATATTTTTATTAACAATTTTCTCCAAAATTGGTTTTATTGTCGACTTAAACTTCAACTTGACTACCAGTATGAGGATGATATGGAAAGGATAACTTATGGGTTATCGAGTATTTATTAATTAGAGTTTCAAACGATCGATTGCAAAATTGGGTTCCATTATTGCTTATTATTGTGCAAGGTGTTCCAAACCTCGAAAAGTTGTTTTCTTTTATAAATTTCACAGCAACTTTGTGGTCATTTGTTTTACATGGAACGGCTTCGACCCATTTGGAGACGTAATCAACGACAAGAAGAATGTACAAATTTTCGAAAGAATTGGGAAACGGCCTCATAAAGCAATACCCCAAACGTCAAAGATCTTGATCATAAGGATGAGGTTTAAAGGCATCATATTTCATCGAGAGATTCTTCCTATCATTTGGCAACGATCGCACGTTTTAAAAAATTCAAAAGAGTCTTTATAAAGAGTAGGCCAATAAAACCACATTGATGTACTTTTTCAGCAGTTTTCTTTGGACCGAAGTGACTGCCACAAGCTTGATCATGACAAAATGAAAGAGAACTCTTAATTTCACAATTCGAAATGCAACGTTGAATGACTTGGTCGGAACAGTATTAAAACAAGTATGGATCATCCCAGTAGAAGTACTTGAAATGGGAAAGAAATTTATATTTATCTTGTTTCGACCAAAATGAAGGAGTTTCCTTAGTGACTAGATAGTTCACTGTGTCTGCATACCATGGATCGACAAAAACAGAAAGAAGTTGTTCGTTGGGAAAGTTTTTGTTGATCGGTAGAGAAGATGGTGCATTTGGAACATATGATAGATGATCAGCGACGACGTTGTCGGATCCCTTTATGTCTTTGATTGTAAGGTCGAATTCTTGAAGTAAAAGGATCCAACAGATCAAATGAGACTTAGCATCCTTTTTAGCAAAAAGGTATCTAAAAGCGGAATGGTTAGTGTAAACCGTAATGTGTGAGCCAAACAAGTAAGGTCAGAATTTTTCAAGTGCAAAGACTACTGCTAGAAGTTTTTTTCTTCAGTGATCATATAATTGAGTTGAGCATTGTTAAGAGTCGTGCTAGCGTAGTAGATGACATGAAATTTTTTATTGATGCATTGTCCTAAGACAACACCAACTGCAAAGTTAGAAGCGTCACACATTATTTCAAAAGGAAGATCCCAATTAGGTAAGAAAATGATAGCAGCGAAAATGAGTTCGTTTTTGAGACATTTGAATGCAGAAACACAGTTACAATTAAAGTCGGAAGGAACGACTTTTCCAAGAAGAGTCGCAAGAGGTCAAGCAATTTTACTGAAATCCTTCACAAAACATCGATAGAAACCAGCATGTCCAAGGAATGAACGAATGTCTATGACAGATTTGGGAATGGATAGATTCACGATTATGTCATCTTTCGCTTTATCTACCTCAACTCCTTTATTTGAAATGATATGCCCAAAGATAATGCCGTGTTTGACCATAAAATGGCATTATTCCTAATTTAACGTTAATTGATTGTCCTTGCATCATTTAAGAACCAACTCATGATGGTGTAAGCATTCAAAAAAAGAGTTTCTAAAGATGGAAAAATCGTCCATAAACACTTCAAGAAAGCGTTCGATCATATTGGAAAAGATGCTGACCATGCATCTTTGAAACGTAGCAGGAGCATTGCAAAGGTCAAATGACATACGTCGATACATAAAAGTACCAAAGGGACACTTGACAACCATTTTCTCTTGATCTTCGAGAGTTATTGGAATTAGGTTATAGCCAGAATAACCATCAAAAAAGCAATAGAATTCATGATCGGCTAAACATTCAGACATTTGGTCGATGAAAGGAAGAGGGAAATGATCCTTACATGTTGCAGCATTTAGTTTTTGATAATCAATGCGAACACGCCAACCCATTTGAGTACAAGTTGTAATGAGTTCGTTAGAATCATTTGATAATGGTATGTCCAGACTTTTTAGACACACATGAATTAGGCTAACCCATAAACTGTCATAGATTGGGTATATGATTCCATTATCGAGGGGCTTAAGAATTTCGTCTCGAACCGCATCCTTCATTTTTGGGTTAAGCTTTCATTGCGCGTCATGAACAGGCTTGGCATCGTCAACTAAATTGATGCGATGTTGAACAAGAGCGGGACTAGTTCCCTTTATATCGGTGATCAACCATCCAATTGATTCTTTGTTTTCGATAGAATTGAAAGAAGGGAAACTTCTTGGTCAAGAGAAAGAGTTGAAGAAATTATGAGGAAAAACGTTTTGTTGTCACCTAAGTATGCACATTTAAGGTGATAGGGAAGGGAATTAAGTTCCAGCCTCGTGGGTTGCTCAATTAAAGAATTCAGTTGAAGTTCTGATTCAATGGCAAGTGGTTCAAACGGAAGCATAATTTCAATTTCCTTAGGCTCATCTTGAAACAGTTGTTCGTATTCGGTCTTGCGTTCATTGTAAATGTCAACTGTTTCATTGCAAAATTTTCTTGAATGGAGCTAACATCTAACGTTTGGTTATGTGGTTCGTTTCGTTGATTTTCAAGATTGAAAATGTTAAGATCCAAAGTCATGTTTCTAAAAGAAATTTTCATCGAACCGTTTCAATAATTGATGAGGGCATTCAAAGTAGCCAAGAAAGGTAGGTCTAAAATCAATGGAATTTGAATCATCGGATTATTCACAGGTTGAGTCTCCAAAATGATAAAATCAACGGGGAATATGAATTGACCGATTTTGATGAGTATGCCCTCGATTTCTCCCACGGGTTTCTTAGACGAATTGAAGAGTTACTTTTGTTGGTTTTAATTCACCCAAGCCAAGTTGCTGGTAAACGGAATAAGGAATCGAATTGACACTCGCATCCAATTGAGTAAGTATTTGTTAATCATTTTGTCTTCTATTGTGCATGAGATCGTCAGACATCCGAGATCTTTGTATTTGATGGGAATTAATTGGGATAAAACTTTGCTAAGTCCGGTGGCTAAGAAAACTTGCTTGGGTACGTGAGTGTGTCGATTTTGGGTACACAAGTCCTTGAGAAACTTAGCGTAAGTTGGGACTTGTTGAACGGTATCAAGAAGCAGGAAACTTCCAACATCTTTTCCATTTGGTCAGAGTGTTTCTTGGGTCGAAGACAATGTGGAAATGGAACGCGATGCTCGGTAGGTGGGTCTACTTGAGTAGAAGAAGAATTTGGATTGGAGTTTGTTTTGATGATTGGCTCAATGTTTTGTTCAGATTCGTTTGTTGTTTTAGAAGTATTGAGAAGAGTTTCCGTTAAATCATTAACGACTTGATTATCAATTTGTTTACCGAAACGCAAATTCATGATAGCATTCATTTGGGTTACACTGCTATCTTGAACAACATGGGCTTGATTCGAATTTGTATTATGATTTCTGGGATTCAAAACTTGCTAACTTACACTACACCATTATAAGCTATTAACAACGGGTAAAAACCGTTGTTAAGTCCAAAAGCAACGGGTAAAAACTGTCTTCAACACAGGAGTGTTTGAATTTAGCGACGGGAGAAAACCGTTGCTTTATGTCCAAAAGGCAACGGGTATAAACCGTTGCAAATTGGGACAAAGGCAACGGGTATAAACCGTTGCAAACTGGGCCAAAGGCAATGGGTATTAACCGTTGCAAATTGGGCCAAAGGCAACGGGTATAAACCGTTGCAAATTGGGCCAAAGGCAACGGGTATAACCGTTGCTTTATGGACAATAGGCAACGGGTATAAACCATTGCTTAATGTACAAAAGGCAACAGTTACAAACCATTGCTTAATGGGCAAAAAATCAACGGATATAAACCGTTGCTTTCTGTCCAAAAAGCAACGGGTGCAAGCGTTGCTTTATGGCCAAAAAACGTTGCTTTATGTCCAGTAAAAAAACGGTTAAAAACCGTTGCTTTATGCCCAAAGTCACACATAAAGCAACGGTTAACACCCGTTGCACATAATGTTTGCTCCTGCTCCTACAAAATCGCATTTGTAACTCACTACTGCGTTACACGCATATCTCAGTATATATACCAGAATATCAATATATATCAAAATATGCCAGAATATCAAAATATGCCAGAATATCAAAATATTGGTACACAAGCACTATAAACATATCGCACATATACCATACATATAAAATTATCAAACTTAAAATTACACTCATTGTTTTGCAAACAGAATGCTACCGTGCCGGAATATCATACTTATTACACTGCATTGTTTAATAACTACACTACAAAGATTTCATTAATTACACTACATTGTTTTGCAAGCAGTGAAGTCTACATATAATAAACACATTAAAAGGATGCTGAGCAGGTTAGCCGAAGCTGATATTTCTTTGGCTCATGCTGTGGTGCATACAGTATTCTATCACCATTGCCAAATGCGCGGATGGTTAGTTGCAAATCTCAGTATTTGGTGTAGTGTTAGGAATGTGCCTCGTTCACATTCACTCACAGATGTGGCTAATTGACTCATTTGCATTTCAAATTTAGCGATTGACTGACTCATATTCTACATGTACGAGGTTAACAAATTATTCAAATTACCATTTGATTGGAGGCTTTAGGTGGCTGCTTTAGCCAAAGTTTAAAGAGTTTTCTCAAGTGAACCTAATCGTTTATCATCTTAGGAAGCGAAAGATTATTGCGGTTGATTTTGGGACGGACTTGCAAAGTTTTTTTGAAAATGATCGGGTTGAAAAGGAGGATTCGAATCATTATTCAGAAATGCTTGAAAATTAGGTTGAACCGAATTTGTGTTTGGATTATTTTGGTTCCAAGCAAAGTTTGGATGATTTCTCTAATCGGGATTGTACGCTGGAGAAAACGGGTCATTATTAACCTTATTGAAAGCATTGAGTCGTTCGACCGAATTAGCGCACTGATCGGCTATGTGATTCGGATCGTTACATTTATGACATATGGGTTGGGAAGCTTGGTTTATTTGGTTCAATGAGAAATCATTGTCGAATTTATTAATCATCGCATCAATTTTAGCTCCCAAAGCCAAAGATGATCCTATCAAGTGTGCGCCCAATCGTGAGTAAATTGATTTTTCATTAGAACGTTCCCATTGGGACTATTTTTCGGTTAGGTTTTCAAGAAATTGTCAAGCATCGTCATGACGTTGGGTAAGAAATTGCCTTGGCACATGGATTCAAGCATGGTTCATGAGCTGTTTTCGAGTCATCGTATAGGATTCGGCAAATAGTCCATTTCTCAAAATTATGTTGTGGACATTTTATCAAAAGCTCTTTAAATCTCTCAAAAAAATTTCCGAATGGTTCATCCCTGAATTGATGAAAATTTACAATTTCGTTTCGGATTTTAGTTTTTTTTCCAAGGGGTAAATTTTTTTAAGAAAACTTTAGCGAATTCTTCCCAAGTTTTGATCGAGTTAGATGGTAACCTGTACAACCATTTTTTCACATAATCGGTTGAGCAAAAGGAATTAATTAAAGGTCGATTCCATCATCACAAGTTGTTGGAGTTTAATGGTTGTACAAACATGTTCAAATTTTGTCAAAAAAAGTATGGATCATCGTGTTCAAAATTGCCAAATTTAGGGAGCGTGGCAATATGATTGGAATGAATTTCAAAATGATTACCGTTAGGGTCGATTAATGTGATGCAATAAGGAATAGAAACTCCATTGGGAAAGATTCTATCAATTAGAGTTCGAGGAACATTTTCGTTCGTAATTGCTGGATGATCGTTTGTTCGAGTTAAACGATTTGCAGAAGGGTCATGAGTCCAAGCATTTGTTATTGTGTCATGAGTCCAAATACTCATGCACTAGTAAGAAGAATAAGGGAAGAGAAAGAAATTAGAATCGAATTAAGAGGATGTAATAGTGTTTGGAAAATGAAGTGAAATTTTGTTTTGTTTTTTAAAAGAAAAGTATTTACTAAAAGGAAGTTATTTTTCAAAAGGAAAACTTGATTTTTGATTTTTTCAAATTTTTTCTTTTTTTATAATTTTTTTCTTTTTTTTGAAAGATTATTTCATTTTTGAATTTTGTTTTTCTAAAAAAACTAACTTGAATTTTTTTTTGGATTTTCCAAAGTAAAATGCTTGTTTTTTTAGATTTTTTTTATTTTGATTAAAAAATTTCAAAGGAAAATATTTTCTTTTTGATTTTGGATTAAAAAGTGTGAACTAAGTGGTGCAAAATTTACAAATTTTCTGTAGTTTTGGATTTTGAATTTTTTTTCTTTTTTAAAATATTCATGAACTAATGCAACTAAATGAATGCAAGGAATTAATTATATTTTTTCTGTCCTTAGTAGCTCCTAACCCAAAATTGTATAATCACATTTTGTCTTAATCTAACAAGATAGTTCTTAGCCAAGTAATGGATAGGAGTTAATGGTGCACCACGAATCATCGTAGCAATGCAACCGAAGGTTTATGTACCTTCAGAGAAACAATTACTATAATATTTACAAATCGCCATAATATTTATATATAATTATTGCTCTGTTGTAGCCTAGAAACCAAAAAAATAAATTATCGAATGAGGACATCTAAGATACAATTAAGCCGTAGGTGAGCTCGTGACACCCTTAAATCAAATGTCTAACCGTTATTATTAGTCAATTCTAGGATGAAATGTAATTTGTTGGTCAAGGAAGAGGTGATGAAATCCCTCACCTTATGTGGATTTTGGTGTTATCCTTAGAAAAGAAAATAAGATGGTATAAATGCAAAACAAAAATTAAACGTGAATTAACGATGCAATTACGAATGAAATTTTATTTTTTGTTTTTGAATTTTTTTAATTAAATGGAAGCAACCAACAATGCAAAACAAATAAAAACAAGAGATTAGAGCATGATACCAGAGCATGCAAAATTATTAGCAATTTTTTTAAGTAGCGATTTTTATCAAGCACTTTATTTTAGCTAGCAGTTCCTTCTGCAACCTGAAAATTCGAAAAAGTTATATATATATATATATATATATATATATCATCTCTCTCTTTTATTTAATTTTTCTAAGAGAACAAAACAATTTACGCAACACAAAACTAATAATCTAAATTTTTGTAACAACCCGCATATTTATCGATTTTATATTTAAATATTTTATTTAAATATTTCATCATTAGTCGGATTTTAGTCCGAAAAGCTACTTTTTGCATACGGTCGAATTAGGACTCGGGACCACTCCCATTGAGTTTAAAATGCCGTTTGCGACCTTTTTGAGTATAAGCTTCGATATGTTTGGAGAAAGTTGATTTTTGCTACTTTTCACTTTGGGTTTGGTTTTGGGCTCAGCCCTATGTTTTAACTTATACTCCAAAACTGAACCACTCTCCCCATTCTCCCTCACTTCTTTCTCTTTTCAGTTTTCTTAGCATTAATGGTGGGAGAGATTGGAAATTAAAACTCCAAAACCCTAGTTTCTCTTGCAAATCAAATTCCTAGCTCCAAACTCAAGAAGAACCCATTGGTAAGCTTCTCTCCTTCTTCTCCAACTTATTCTCTTACCAATTTCAGAAATTCCTAAACCTAATTTCGAGAATGTGCTTGTTTTGAGCTTAGATTCAAGCTCAATTGGGTTGTGTTGAAGAGAGGTTGATTCTCCATTTGCTTTCAAGCTTCTTCTTGTTCGATTTTGTGAAAATGTGAGATTTTTAATCTCACATCTAAGTCTATGAATTATCTTCGAATGTTAGGTATGAATTCCTAACACTTATTCGTGTGTATTTGCTTTTGGATTGGATTGAATTGGTGTATATTCCAATTTTTAGTGTTTTGAGTTCAATTCGTTAAAAATCCTAACTTTGATGTTTGAACATGTTTTTGGTGATGCATCGAGGAGAATATAGGGCCGGGTCGTCGATTGACATAAACCCTTAGCGTCGTTGCTCGAGCGAATGCAATTTTGGTCATGATTGAACCTCATTTGTAATAGGCAGGGAAGAGGCTGGAAATAGGTTCGGCCGACCGACCCCCCTGGTTCGGTCGACCGACCTGCTTCCAAGTGCATAAGCACTTTCTGTTTTAAGGTTCGGTCGACCGAGTACAGGGTTCGGTCGACCGACCTGCTGTCCCGAGAGGTTTCCAACCTTTGGTTCGGTCGACCGACTCAGGGAGTCCGGTCGACCGACCTGATGATTTTTGCCAGATTTGCCTATTTTGCTAATTTGTTTGAATATCCAACTTTAATCGATTCGTGTTGTCTCCCTTTTGTTGTCGTCATTTATTATCGACTTTGATGACCTTTTCTTTGGGAATTTTAGATATATCCACTTTGATGGATTTTATATCGATTTCTTTGGATTTTATTCACGTTTTCGAATGTGAATCTTAGTGATTGATTGTTCCTACAATCTTCTTTGTGTTTTGTCACTTTAAAAAAATATAAAGGTTTTCTATACTAGTAGTAAATATCAAGACTCTTTCCTCAAACGATTTCAACACTATTTTATTACAAAGCTCGTTTTCTTAAACCATTTTCCAATCTATTAGTATATACAAACCTTTACCTCACTCGTATGAGAAATCTAATTAAACGACTTAGTAAAACAAGTGGTATGAAACGCTTGCGTTCACTTTGTTGGTTAATTCTTGGACTTGTTCGATTGAAACTCTTGTGACAATTTTCTAGTGGAGATCTACAATTTGTTCGTAAATATTTAAGTTAAGCTAGTGGTTATGGGACATGATGCTAAGCTCATATATTTACTAGATTACTGTAATCGACACTTCTCGATGATCATGACGATCATTTTTGTGATTTAGACTAGCAATGTGCGATGTCTCTTTGTCTGTAAGGGAGACTAAACCCCGTTTTGTGGAGTTTCGACTCAAATTGGTGGGGTAGCAACCCACGGTCTTCGGACCATTCGTGTGTCAGGTCTTCGGACCATTCGTGTGTCAAATTAATGGCTAGCTACCATGAGATAGCTTCTCGTTCGTGTGTTACAGCTGTTGGTGAGTTTTCATGCTCCCGTTCATGTGATAGGCCTCCCCCGCTTATTTTGTGAAATTTCTGGATTTCGTGTGTCGAATTCTGGAATTTATTCTTCAACTACTTTTGTGATTTCTATTGATATGATTTATCAATTCTTGTGCATAGGTGAATTTGTGTGTCATTGACTGGATTTCTTGTGTTGATTTCTGGAATTTATGTTTCACCAACTTTGTGATTTCTATTGATATGATTTATCAATTCTTGTGCATAGGTGAATTTGTGTGTCATTAACTTGTTGTGAATACAAGTTTTGGGTATGATACCCTTTTTGGATCTTTGAGAAGATTCTTTGATATTGATTAATCGTTTGTTGATTATCATTTACATACTTATAGTAGTATGCCGTTATGGATATTATACGTCAATGCCATATCTTATATGTCATTTATTGTGGCTTGGTGAATGAAATTAGGAGTATGACATTCCTTTTTATCTCGAGTAGATTATCGTGATATTGATTAATCTCTTGTTGATTTTCAATTACTTATATATATCACAGCTTGGCATTGTGATTATTATGTGTTTAGTCATATCTCCTATTCTATATCATGTTATCTGATATTTATAGTTAGACTGATCCGTTTATTATTTTCTTATAAATAATACTCGGGTCAGACCGAGATGTTGCAGGTGCTTCGACTTGACTTCTCTCTGGGGATCCATTACTCTGACCTTTTGCTTACTACTTAGATTAGTAGTTTTTGTTGTATACATTTGAGATATAGACTCCATAATGTATACTTATTCTTTTGTGTAGTTCATGTAACTATTCTTTTGGGATATTGTGGATCTTTTTAGACCACTACTCTGATGAACACTTTCATGTGTTATATTCATATCTATTTCCGCCTTTGTGATATGAATTGTCGATGACTGATTTATGTTATGTTTACTTCTATATTTGTTTCCGAAGATATTATAGCCACTGTGTAGTAGCTTTGAGTTTGTGTCGGCATGTCGGATTTCCACTTGAAAAGAATTGCATGCTATACTATCTGACATATCGATGCTCGCACAAAGCAATTACACAGATGGTCGCTCCCCAACAGCCTTATTCTCCGTGCTAGTTGACAGCATTCACCGTAATGTTCTTGGCTAGCGTGGGTATAGAGGTGGGGCGTCATAGATTGGTATCGGTGCCAAACTTCGGAAAAATATGGAATATTATAACAAGGATCATCGTCCTAAGTCCATCTTAGGAGTCGTGCTTTAGGATTTAATTCGAGTCTTCGTACCGATTCATCCTATTTTCCTTATGATTCCTTGTTTATCTATCAAGATTGCTTGATATTCAATTTGGTGAATAACCTTTTTCTTCTTCTTCCTTTTTTTCTAAAGGGAGAAAAATGTCTAGACCAGGCCGCCCTAGAGCCGTGCCATCTAGCACTCCGCCCCAGGATGTAGTTTTTATGACTGCTCAACAGCTTCTTGATTTAGTGACGAATGCTCAAGCAGCTGGAGCTAACCCGGAACCTACTCGCCCAAAGTCGGGTTTTGCACGCTTGTGTAGCGATTACACTAATTTGGGTGGGGAGCCATTAAGAGGTTTCGAAACTGTTATTGAAGTACAGGCCTGGCTAAGGTCATGCGATCGAATCTTTTCTCGCATGAATCTTATTGACCTTCACCGAGTTCAGGTGGACTCTAATATGCTCCGAGAAAGAGCATTGGACTGGTACGAGCTTCTTATTTCTGAGATTAATGAAGCGGATCTCACCTGGGAGAAATCCCGAGAACGCTTCGAGTTGAAATTTGTACCAGAAGCTGAGAAAGTGACATTGGCTCGACGATTTATAGACCTTGTTCAAGGTGAGTCCTCCGTGACTAATTACGTCGCCTCCTTCGAGTCGCTTTCCAAATATGGGGTTGAATAATCAACACCCCTCTGAAGAAGAATCATAGGTTCGTCTATGGCTTAAACAAAAGTCTCAAGAAGCCATTACTTCTAAAATTAGAAGTTTCTTTCGACCTACTCGTTGATATCGCTCTTCGTCTTGAAGAGGCGGATAGGGAGAATGATGTTGAAGTGGTGGGTTCCAAACCAAACTTCAACAACAAGAAGAGGCCAAGCAAATTCAAAGGTCCTTATCCCAATAAGAAAGGGAGGCAAGCAACTCCTACTGAAAAGACATTTTCCTCTACTCAAGGGAAATGCTATAATTGTGGTTCGAAAGACCATTTTCCGAACAAGTGTTCAAAGCCTCGTACATGTCGCTATTGCAAGAGCCCGGACCATTTTATGCATGTGTGTCCCAAACTTCAAAATAGGAGGAAGGGAAAACTTAATGTTTCTCAAGCCCCTGGCAACACATCTCGTGGCCAAGGTATTTCTCATTCTATCCTTGATGGAATTATTTTATTTCGTGATCATCCTACTCGAGTTCTTTTTGATACGGGTGCGTCCCATTCTTTTATATCAAAAGAACTTGTTGATACTTTTTCTTTGGATGTTTTGTGCTTAATGACTTCTTTGAGAATTGCGAATCCGGTTGGTTGATCCGCAACGATCAATTTATTGTGTAAAGATGTCGAGATTATTTTGTGTGATTTTTCTCTCCTAGCCGATTTGCATGTCATGCGTTATTTAGGCTTTGGAATGATTTTGGGAATGGATTGGCTTAACCGTTATGAAGCCCATATCCTATGTCCTGAGCGGACTATTCATCTTCGACATTCTCAATCTGTTAAGCAAATTTCTATTAATCTTCAAGATTCAGTTTCCAGCTTGGTTGCATCTTTATACTCTTTAAATCCTCGTGATGACGATGATGATGATGAGGGTGATATTATTTCTCTTATTCATGTCGTTCGTGAATTTTCCGACATATTCGAGCCCGTTTTTGGATTACCACCTAAGCGAGCAATTGAGTTCAAAATCAATCTTATTCCTAGAGCTCAACCTATTACCCGTCCTCCTTATCATATGTCCAATAAAGAAAACGAGGAGATGCGTAAACAATTATCCGAATTGGAGACGAAGCAATTTATTCGCTCTAGTTCCTCGCCTTGGGGATCTTCGGCTATTTTCGTGAAAAAATCCGATGGTACACTTAGGCTTTGCGTTGACTACCACAAGCTTAATGATCTTACTATCAAAAATAAATATCTTTTACCTCAGATTGATGATTTATTTGACCAACTTAGTGGTGCTAGAGTCTTTTCACAATTGGACTTGGCTACCGGTTTTCATCAGCTTCGTATTGCAGAGGATAGCATTCCTTTGACATCGTTCCGTACTCGTTATGGATCTTATGAATGGCTTGTGATGCCATTTGGGTTAACGAATGCCCCGGCTTATTTCGTTGACTTAATGAATCGAGTTTTTAAAGACTTCCTCGATCGATTTGTTCTCATCTTTATTGATGATATTCTTGTGTATTCTAAAACCGAGGAGGAGCATGAAAAACATTTTCGGATTGTGTTGGAAACTCTTAGGAGTAATCAATTAAAGGCAAAATTTTCTAAGTGCCACTTTTGGCAATCTCGTGTGAAGTTTCTCGGTCATATTATTTCCGAATCCGGAATTTCCGTGGATCCTTCAAAGATTGAAGCGATTCAAGATTGGAAGAGACCGGAGAGTGTGACATAGATTCGTAGTTTTCTCCGATTGGCGGGCTATTACCGTCGTTTTATCAAAGACTTTTCTAAGATTGTCGTGCCTCTCACTAGCTTGACGAAGAAAGGTGTCAAATACATTTGGTCGGACAATTGTGAAGCTTCTTGTCAGAAATTAAAAGAACTCCTATCTAATGCTCCTATTCTTGTTATTCCCGAGGGGAATCAAGATTTCGTTGTTTATACCGATGCTAGTCGCGTTGGTTTGGGTGCCGTTCTTATGCAAAGAGAACGTGTTATTGCTTATGCTTCTAGGCAATTGAAGCCAGCTGAGACTAGATATGCCACTCATGATTTAGAGCTCGCGGCTATTGTTTTCGCCCTTCGTGTTTGGCGTCATTATCTCTTAGGAGAGAAATTTGTTCTTTACACAGATCATAAGTCTTTGAAATATTTATTTTCTCAAAAGGAACTTAATTTGCGTCAACAACGTTGGCTCGAGTTCGTTGCTCCTTATGATCTTGATATTCTTTATACGCCTGGTAAGGGTAATCGTGTCGCCGATGCTCTTAGCCGTAAACAACAAGCTGTTGTTTCTATGATGATATTCGAATGGAACGATCTCGAGATTTTATCCACTTGCGAAATTCGAGACCGTGTTTCCGATTTATGCTCATAATTTGTTTTATGTAGCCTTGAGGCTTATCCATCTCTTTTAGACCGCATTCTTGAAGCTCAAAGGCTAGATCCTGAATTGGTTCTTCTTGGACAAAATATTAAGGATAAAATTGATATTGAAGGTTTGAAAGACTTTGATATCGATTCTCGTGGCGGCATTCGGAAATTTGGTAGACTTATCGTGCCAAATATTAGGGATCTTCGTAAAGATATTTTAGAAGATTCTCATCACTCTAAGTTTACCATTCATCCCGGTAGTAGTAAAATGTACGCGGATATGAAGCGACTTTATTATTGGGAGGGAATGAAACTTGACATCGCTAACTTCGTTAAGCGTTGCATGACTTGCCAACTCGTTAAGGCCGACCATCAAAGGCCCGGTGGGTTATTGCAACCTTTAGAAATTCCAGTTTGGAAGTGGGATCAAATTTCCATGGATTTTATAGATGGCCTTCCCCGTTCTCGATCGGGTTATGATAGCTTATGGGTAATTGTCGATAGACTTACTAAATCCGCCCATTTTATTACCGTTCGGTCTAACCGAACCGTTCCTCTTTTAGCCAAACTCTTTATTAAAGAGATTGTTAAATTGCATGGGGTTCCTACTTCAATTGTTAGTGATCGTGATCCATTGTTTACTAGTGGATTTTGGAAGATTCTTCAAAAAGCTTTGGGAACGAAGCTTAATTTTAGCACCGCTTATCATCCCCAGTCTGACGGACAAACTGAGCGTGTGAATCAAACTCTTGAAGATCTTCTTCGTGCATGTGTTCTTGATTTTGGTGGAAGTTGGGAAGATCATATTTCTCCTGTTGAATTTTCCTATAATAATAACTTCCAATCTAGTATTGGTATGGCACCTTTTGAGGCACTCTACGGAAGACCATGCCGATCTCCTTCTTGTTGGCTTGAGACCGGTGAGATGCTGGTTTTAGGTCCAGATTTTATTCGTGATTCCACAGAGAAAATTGAACTTATTCGACATAGAATGAAAGAAGCCCGGAGTAGACAAAAATCCTATGCCGATAACCGGGGAAGTAAGTTAGAATTTTCTGAGGGAGATCTTGTGTTCATTCGTGTTTCACCTATGAAAGGTGTTGTACGTTTCAGTCGATCGGGAAAATTGGCGCCTTGATATATTGGGCCATTTCCTATCATTGAACGTTGGTTCCATGGCTTATCGCCTTTTATTGCCGGCTCAATTTTCTGCTCTTCATGACGTGTTACACGTTTCTCAATTACGGAAATGCCTTCGAGATTCCGATTCTATTCTTGAGCTCGGTGTTGCGGAAGAGATTGAAGTTTCTCCTAATTTAACTTATGAGCAACATCCTATTCGTATCATTGCTTCGGAAGTCAAACGACTTCGAAATAAAGATGTTCCGCTTGTTAAAGTTCAATGGTCTTCAAATCCTAAGGATTGTTCTTGAGAATCTAGAGAGTACATCGAGCGAACACATCCGGACTTACTTTCTCGTGCTCTTTGAGGTGAACTTCTTATTTCAAACTTCTTTTGTGTTGAATATGCTTTTATGGTTGTTACTATATATCTTCTTCTTGTAATATTGGGAGGACACAATTTCTTTAAGGAGGGGAGTCTGTAACAACATATTTATCGATTTTATATTTAAATATTTTATTTAAATATTTCATCATTAGTCGGATTTTAGTCCGAAAAGCTACTTTTTGCATACGGTCGAATTAGGACTCGGGACCACTCCCATTGAGTTTAAAATGCCGTTTGCGACCTTTTTGAGTATAAGCTTCGATATGTTTGGAGAAAGTTGATTTTTGCTACTTTTCACTTTGGGTTTGGTTTTGGGCTCAGCCCTATGTTTTAACTTATACTCCAAAACTGAACCACTCTCCCCATTCTCCCTCACTTCTTTCTCTTTTCAGTTTTCTTAGCATTAATGGTGGGAGAGATTGGAAATTAAAACTCCAAAACCCTAGTTTCTCTTGCAAATCAAATTCCTAGCTCCAAACTCAAGAAGAATCCATTGGTAAGCTTCTCTCCTTCTTCTCCAACTTATTCTCTTACCAATTTCAGAAATTCCTAAACCTAATTTCGGGAATGTGCTTGTTTTGAGCTTAGATTCAAGCTCAATTGGGTTGTGTTGAAGAGAGGTTGATTCTCCATTTGATTTCAAGCTTCTTCTTGTTCGATTTTGTGAAAAGGTGAGATTTTTAATCTCACATCTAAGTCTATGAATTATCTTCAAATGATAGGTATGAATTCCTAACACTTATTCGTGTGTATTTGCTTTTGGATTGGATTGGATTGAATTAGTGTATATTCCAATTTTTAGTGTTTTGAGTTCAATTCGTTAAAAATCCTAACTTTGATGTTTGAACATGTTTTTGGTGATGCATCGAGGAGCATATAGGGCCGGGTCGTCGATTGACATAAACCCTTAGCGTCGTTGCTCGAGCGAATGCAATTTTGGTCATGATTGAACCTCATTTGTAATAGGCAGGGAAGAGGCTGGAAACAGGTTCGGCCGACCGACCCCCCTGGTTCGGTCGACCGACCTGCTTCCAAGTGCATAAGCACTTTCTATTTTAAGGTTCGGTCGACCGAGTACAGGGTTCGGTCGACCGACCTGCTGTCCCGAGAGGTTTCCAACCTTTGGTTCGGTCGACCGACTCAGGGAGTCCGGTCGACCGACCTGATGATTTTTGCCAGATTTGCCTATTTTGCTAATTTGTTTGAATATCCAACTTTAATCGATTCGTGTTGTCTCCCTTTTGTTGTCGTCATTTATTATCGACTTTGATGACCTTTTCTTTGGGAATTTTAGATATATCCACTTTGATGGATTTTATATCGATTTCTTTGGATTTTATTCACGTTTTCAAATGTGAATCTTAGTGATTGATTGTTCCTACAATCTTCTTTATGTTTTGTCACTTTAAAAAAATATAAAGGTTTTCTATACTAGTAGTAAATATCAAGACTCTTTCCTCAAACGATTTCAACACTATTTTATTACAAAGCTCGTTTTCTTAAACCATTTTCCAATCTATTAGTATATACAAACCTTTACCTCACTCGTATGAGAAATCTAATTAAACGACTTAGTAAAACAAGTGGTATGAAACGCTTGCGTTCACTTTGTTGGTTAATTCTTGGACTTGTTCGATTGAAACTCTTGTGATAATTTTCTAGTGGAGATCTACAATTTGTTCGTAAATATTTAAGTTAAGCTAGTGGTTATGGGACATGATGCTAAGCTCATATATTTACTAGATTACTGTAATCGACACTTCTCGATGATCATGACGATCATTTTTGTGATTTAGACTAGCAATGTGCGATGTCTCTTTGTCTGTAAGGGAGACTAAACCCCGTTTTGTGGAGTTTCGACTCAAATTGGTGGGGTAGCAACCCACGGTCTTCGGACCATTCGTGTGTCAGGTCTTCGGACCATTCGTGTGTCAAATTAATGGCTAGCTACCATGAGATAGCTTCTCGTTCGTGTGTTACAGCTGTTGGTGAGTTTTCATGCTCCCGTTCATGTGATAGGCCTCCCCCCTTATTTTGTGAAATTTCTGGATTTCGTGTGTCGAATTCTGGAATTTATACTTCACCTATTTTTGTGATTTCTATTGATATGATTTATCAATTCTTGTGCATAGGTGAATTTGTGTGTCATTGACTGAATTTCTTGTGTTGATTTCTGGAATTTATGTTTCACCAACTTTGTGATTTCTATTGATATGATTTATCAATTCTTGTGCATAGGTGAATTTGTGTGTCATTAACTTGTTGTGAATACAAGTTTTGGGTATGATACCCTTTTTGGATCTTTGAGAAGATTCTTTGATATTGATTAATCGTTTGTTGATTATCATTTACATACTTATAGTAGTATGCCGTTATGGATATTATACGTCTATGCCATATCTTATATGTCATTTATTGTGGCTTGGTGAATGAAATTAGGAGTATGACATTCCTTTTTATCTTGAGTAGATTATCGTGATATTGATTAATCTCTTGTTGATTTTCAATTACTTATATATATCACAGCTTGGCATTGTGATTATTATGTGTTTAGTCATATCTCCTATTCTATATCATGTTATCTGATATTTATAGTTAGACTGATCCGTTTATTATTTTCTTATAAATAATACTCGGGTCAGACCGAGATGTTGCAGGTGCTTCGACTTGACTTCTCTCCGGGGATCCATTACTCTGACCTTTTGCTTACTACTTAGATTAGTAGTTTTTGTTGTATACATTTGAGATATAGACTCCATAATGTATACTTATTCTTTTGTGTAGTTCATGTAACTATTCTTTTGGGATATTGTGGATCTTTTTAGACCACTACTCTGATGAACACTTTCATGTGTTATATTCATATCTATTTTCGCCTTTGTGATATGAATTGTTGGTGACTGATTTATGTTATGTTTACTTCTATATTTGTTTCCGAAGATATTATAGCCACTGTGTAGTAGCTTTGAGTTTGTGTCGGCATGTCGGATTTCCACTTGAAAAGAATTGCATGCTATACTATCTGACATATCGATGCTCGCACAAAGCAATAACACAGATGGTCGCTCCTCAACAGCCTTATTCTCCGTGCTAGTTGACAGCATTCACCGTAATGTTCTTGGCTAGCGTGGGTATAGAGGTGGGGCGTCACAATTTTCTTTTTCTTTTTTCTCTCTTTTTTAAGAGGAAAGGCCTACAAGCCCACATTAGAAAACTAAACACAACTCAAAATAACTTATCAACGAACGCAATTAAACTAAATTAAATAGTGGTTTCAATTAATTCGTAATCACTAAATTCCACTCAAAATTTAAAATCAAAATCTCAATTCCTAATCAAATCAAAAATCGGACTGCGGGTTGATGGACTAGTCGTGGGTTGTTGGAGTTTGCGTGGTTCGATGAAGGTATTGTCACGGTAGCTCTGGTGGCAAATTTTGATATCAGTTTGGGTAGTCGAGGCTTGATTGAGGCGATTAAAGCGATTGAAGGGAAGTCTGAGTGAAGTGTTCGATTTTGGGTGGAGTTCAGTTGAAGTTTGTGATGTTGTGGTGATGTTAGCGATTTTGTGATGAAACTTGGGGTTTTGGGTTTTGATGTAGAAGTTGAAGGAGTTTAGGGAAAAAATGTGATAACGGTCAAGTTGGAAGTGTGGTTTCGCTCTGTGGTGGAAGGGATATTGTTGGAGTACTGGAGGGAAGATGGTTGGTTGTCGGAGGAAGTTTGTATGTGGTGAGAAGTTATTGAGCTTGAAGATGCAAGCAGTTGGAAGAAGTGAAGATGGGACTATGGAAGGCAATTCTGTGATGCTGGATGAGTGTGCAAGTAGGGTTGTTGATGGGGTATGTAATGTTATAAGATGTATTGCGGAGCAATGGATGGTTGAATGGCAAAGGCAAAGGCAGTAAGGTAGGTTATGGATGGTGAAGTTGAAGAGCAGTCAGACGATGGTAGTTTGG
The DNA here is from genome assembly GCA_030765085.1 of Allium cepa. Taxonomy (NCBI): domain Eukaryota; kingdom Viridiplantae; phylum Streptophyta; class Magnoliopsida; order Asparagales; family Amaryllidaceae; genus Allium; species Allium cepa. Next base: position 289,062,970 of record CM060941.1, on the reverse strand, counting down.
TGAAGATTGGGTGAATGCAGTGAAGTTTTTAGTTAACAAACTGCTGTATGGTGGAGGAGCAGAGGGGTGTAGCAGTTGTTTAGATGAAGTGATGTAGTGGCAGTTATGTGCAACTGGTGCACAGTTGATGGTGGAAGGTTGTGAATGTTATGCAATGTCTGGGTTGTTTGATAAGGATGTATGTATGATGATGGAGATGATGTGAATGTTGTGGAGCAAGGCAGTGGATCAAGGTAGTGGATTGAGTTAGGTGACGAAACTGCAGAGATGTCTATGGAAGTTTTTCGTGACGTAGTGGTGTATATGAGTAAGGTAAGATGATGTTGAAGTAGGGATGTAAGGAGGAGTTATAAGTTGTTTCTGATGGAAAAGTTAGTAAATGATGAATGGAAGAGATGTTGTAGTTACAAGCGAATGGACGAATTGCAACGTGAATGGTAGTTTGTTTGGAAGAGGTGGGTGACAGGGACTGTTGTGATGAATGTTAGAAGTGAAGTTGACGTGAATTTGGTAGAAGAGTGTTGATGAGGTAAAGGCAAGGCAGTGGGAATGGTGGTTTGGTATGTATATAGCAACAGTTGTGAGGATGTAAGTTGCAGTCGAGTTGAAGAGGTAGCATTTTGCAAGGCAGAGGAGTATTGGGTGTGCATATGGATGGTGTGAACAGAGATGAAGGGCACTGGGTTGTTTGAAGTGGTGAAGTTTCATGTGGGCAGTAAGGATGATGGCAGGTGTATAATGGTGAGGCTATAAAAGAATGAAAATGTAAATGTAAAATTAAAAAATCAAAACATAAATTGTAAATGTATGTAACAACCCGCTATTTTGGACTATTCGCATCCGCACATGTCGGACTTGAATAATTCAAAATACCGAATTGTTAATTTAAATTTGGCAAAACTCAAATATACAGTAAATAAATAATCACATAATTACATACACAGAGTAATAACATGCAGCGGAAGCAAAAGATAGTAGTTCATGAAGCTACTATATAAATAACAGAGTTAAATAAGTTACAACAGAAGTCTCGAATACAATAGTCAAATACAAGAATCAGAATACATCACTAGAATCTGAAATCTGGATAGATAGCTGGATCTCCAAGCGAAGCTCCAACTCCAAAGATGAGTCTCAAAAGCTGAACCACTCAGTCTGACCCGAGCGTAAAGCAAAACACAAAACACTCGAGTCAGGATTAGCATTCTTATATCAATAAATCCAACTCAAGTGAATACAAGTAACTCAAAGGACGTTGGAATAGCCATCTTTAACGATCAGTTAAACTATCTACTATGTAGTAGTGTACGCTAAGTAGATAATGTCTATCATTAATATAGAATATCAAAATAGTGTTAAGGCGTTACCATTATCCCCCTTAACACATTTTATATAAGCGTTATAGTCTATACAGCACTGTAAACTCCACCGTAAACTAGTGAGATATCAGGGAGTACTCCATAGGTATAACACAAAACAAATTCGTAGTGGTTGCGTATATAGGGATACAAGTATGATAAGGCACATAAGGCAATACCCAAGGTAGTGAAACTACCGTTTGCCTGATCCGGACTGGTGAAAACGCATCGCCGCAACGATCGCAACACCGTGAAACAACACTTCCAAAATTTCGAGGGTGCACCAATCAATAACAAGTAATGAGTAGTTTTCGAAGAAGTGTGTTCGCTCGAGGTAGCTAACATCATTTGGTCCGGCACGGCTCCTATTTTAGTCATTTTCAATTTGACACAAGTGTCAAGGCTATCCGTTCTCTTTCTTCTGTGATCACGTACATCATTCCAACCACTTCATTCTGGATCACACTCCGCGTATAGTTATTAAAGTGGTTTTCGATTTAGACAGAGAGTATGTCCATAACCGATTCCGGTTTCTTTAATAACTTCCATAATTATTACACCGATTGGTCGTTTAATAAATTTCAAAACCAAATCAAATTCAATTTCAATTAGAATTTGTAAACCAACATTTCATTTGTCTTTCTAAAACAAATTTCTATAATTTACATTTCAAACTTTCAAACTACAATTTCAAAATCTTATAATTCAATTTAAATTTTTTATTTAAAATAGTTCAAATATTGATTCAAGTTCGTATATAAGTTTCATTCCGAAATCATTTAAATTAATTAAATTTAACATTCAAATCAATTTAAATTCATTGATCAATTTCATTCAATATTCGTTAAGTTAATTTATCATTCAAAACAATTTCTATTTAATTTTCAATTCATTAAATCAATTACTTAAGTTCAACTTAATTATATCAAAACTTCACATTGAATTAAATTAGATTCGTCAATCAAGTTCTTTAACTTACAAGTCTTATATTTATTCCAATAAATCACGTTTTATTTCTTGTTAAAGAAATTCAATTTCACTTATCTATTTACTTAGTTACAAATTCCGAAACTCAATTATAAAGAAACTAAATTTCACATATTCAAGAAGTTCAATTTTACTTATTAAAGAATTCAATTTTATTTAATTATTAAATAATTCAATCTTATTTAATGATCAAATAATTTCAAAACTTAATTATTAAATAATTTCAAACTTAATTATTAAATAATTTCAAAACTTTATTCAATCATTTCTTAAATTAAACAATGTTCTTCATCAATTACTTTGTTAATATTTTGTTTCAGATTATTAAATATTAACATTTAAATTTCACTAGAATTCAAATTCCAACTTCATTTAAAACCTTTATTATTTTATTCAAATAAAATTTTTATTTCAATTTTAAATCAAATTGTTTACCAGTCGGGTTTTATTTAATTCACTATCCTAGGTCAAAGTTTAATTTGGTTATTTATCATTTCAACCCGATTCCATTTCAATTCAAAATCAAAGCATAGCAAAGGGAACTTGCAGTGTGATAACTGGGATGGTGTCAAAGTAAATAAACAAGCAATAGCAACAATCAATAACAATCCAATAATCATTCAAATAATCCCGAAATAATCGTATTAATTCACATTGTTGTTTGTGCGAATTAATATAATTATTTCTAGAATCTACACTATCATTTCATGTAGATTAAAGATTATTACATTGATATTTATGCGGTTCTTCACTTGATGTCTATTATTCAATTTCATACTACATCGATTAATACAACATAAATTCAAATGGTTCAAGGGTAATTAACCATTTTTCTACGTGTCAAATAATTAAACATTTAAGGGGTCATATTATACAAATTTTACTAATCAAATTCAACACATATGTCGATTCAAGTTTTTAACTATCCTACGTCAAATTCAATTGCATAATATTTATCACTTTATACATTACAATTTAACATCCACTATAAACGACAAACAATCAATCAATTATCAACCGAACGGAATTATCATCGTATAATTAACAGATAATGGTGTCAGATGTCACAGGTGAACTGATATAGGTAATAACATATATATAACAGAGTAAATAACTAACAACAACATATTTCAATTGTCGTTTCAATTGAAATCAAATTTAATAGATAAAAGAACATTAATCGTGAGTGATTGCTCACCTTTCGAGGCTAGAAAATACAGAAGATGACACAGATACACGCACTAAAATTTGAATGACGAATTGAAGCAAAGCAAACATCGACACGAATTCAACGATCAAAGCTGATAATAAGAATAGATGGAACAAATCAGAAGGGGTCGATGAAGATAATCAGAATCATCTTGATAGAACAGAAATTATATATACATATATTATTATTTCCAGGAAATCAATACTTAAGTTAAAACAAGTATTGAAATAACATATATATAATTAAAATCATTGTTTTACATTAAATATATACGTCAAAATCATTCGTATACAAATGCAGGTTAGCATATATACATCCTACACCACAAACCAAACAAATACGCAAACAACATACATAAATATAAAGCTTAAAATATAAGTCATAAATTTAACTAAAGTTTTTAACATCAATGTATACTACAATAAATATAAACGTGCCCTTACCGTGACACATACTACAATCTAAAACACACTATTTATAACTGTTTTAAATGCACGTGTTTATGCGCACAAATAGGAATATATATCAGGTATTATATACATGCATACTTTTCAAACAATATAAATGAACAGACATGTAAACTGATTTTTATACTCATATAAACTAATAAAATCTATAGTACCACACAGATGTATATGCTTGGACCAATTCATACATTTAAACAACGAAATGCTTATATGCTGACACAGACACGTATACACTTATATAGACCGTGAACAAGTATGCATACTATATAGTATATAAATCCAACACTAACCAACGTGAGCTCACACTGAAAACATTTTAGTTAATATAGACAAAATCAGTATATATAATCATATAATAGATATACTATACAGTAAGTATATATATATATATATATATATATATATATATAATAAAATAATTCATAACTGTAAACGCATATGCTCCTAAATACACACATGGTATATTTCAGAAAATAAATAAACTGTTTAAATATGCTCAAACTAAGTATACCAAAACATATACAACAAATATGTTATAAACAGTGCACTATAACCCAACAGAGCTTGTGCAAACCAAATACAAAACAACAAGAAAGATAATATACGTCTACCGACCTTTCATTTACTATATTAATAGGGAGGAGCAGTGGAGATCGGAGCTAGGCACAGCGGGTGATGGGTTCGGCTAGAAGCTAGAGCGGGTGGTGCTCCAGGCGGAGGCGGGTGGTGAAGGCTAAGGTTGTAGCAAGTAGTGTGGAGGGGCGGTGATAGGCCGAGTTTGTATGAGGAGGTTGGCGAGCTTTTGTTCATCATCTTTTTTTTGACAGTAAAGAATGAAGAAAAAGAATAAAGAAGAAGAAGAGGGAAGAGAGGAGAGTTTGTACAGTGAATGATAATGAAAGATGCGTTTTCTTTTCTTTTTTTATTTAAGGAACCCCAAACAACAATAAATGCCATATTGGAATACTAAACATGCTGTTTAACTTTCCAATATTTCTTTGGTCGTCGAAGTCCAGGTCATGCTGGTAGAGATTTTCCTGACGGTATAAGGAGAGGCCCGAATGTTTTTGGATCTACTAACCTACCAAGGAATAATAATTTTGGTGGGTATCCAACTCATCATGATATGCATATGGGTGATCCAGGGTATAATGAACACTTTGGTTTGGGTTCATGCGATGATGACAATTTCCAGCATTCAAGAAAAAGGATGGATGGAAGCATGGTTCGTTGTTTAATATACAAGATTGACTGTGAAACTTTAGAAGGTCTGGAAATCCATACACAAGGAAGAGAACACAAGCAAGTAGCTATGGACATGGTTATGAACATTAAGAAAGAAAATTCCAAAAAACATAAACCGTCTGCTATTGCTATTCCAATTGAAAATGGGAACACAGCAAAGAAGCAAGGCTTTGAAAATCGCGGCAATATGCAGTAAAAACGACTAATAATTCATGGGTGTTGGTGTTTCTTAAGAATTTGCATTTGAATTGATGTATGAGTTGCAAGTTAAGTTTGGTTTTCAGTTCTTTTTTAAGCCATCAAACCGATGTACGATGTGTCAATTTAGCATTTTGAACTCCACATGTTAGGTTTTCAAAAAAAAAAACTTTCCAATATTTCAACTTCCCATGCCACTTTCCAGCCGCCAACTACCTTATTGAATACACCTAACAATTATATTTTCTTTTTCAAATGTTGAATGGGTACGGCTGTGAATTTTTTTGGGCTGAATATAGTTTAACCGGTTCGTCCGGAACGGTTAAATTAACGTGACGTTTTATGTCGGACTCCGATTTGCACAAATGATTATACAATTTTGATTAGTGCGACGAGGCGCTTTCAACGGTACACAGATAATTGTGGTATGATTGAATTATAAAAATTCGAATTTTCTGCTGGCGGAAAATGCAAGAAAAACGTAGAAAAATAAGATCGACGGAGCCAAAGAATTCCGAATTTGGATAAACGAAAAATGACGTCTTGCTCAGAAGATGTTTTAGAATTTTTCTATGTAAAAATATTTAGGTTTCGAAAACGGTTTATTTTCATCGATTTTTAACTGATTAAATTGAAATAAATTTACGCACGAAAATAAACTTCATATTTTCGGACGAAAATTTACCAGTTGCTATGTTTAACTAGACGCATTTCAAATATTAAATTTTTATTTCAAATTTTTATTGTTTAAAATTCCATAAAATTTCAATTAATAACGTTATTAAAACCAGTTAAATTTACGGGTTGTTACACTCTCCCCCACTCAAAAGTTTTCGTCCTCGAAAAGGAAAGAGGTAGGAGAATAGGAAAACAAAATAAAAAATTAATCTAAACCATATAAATTTCGATTTAAACAGATTAATATTCACTAATTGGTTTAAATTCGTTCATGTTAAATCAATAATATTCATTCAATTTAAATTTGTTAGTTCAAACTATAAATTTCGATTTGAATCAAATTAATATCCAATAATTGAATTTAAATTCAAAGTATTTCATTAATTGATTTAATTGTTAATTTATTAATTCTCTCAAAGCAAAATTTTATTTAATTTATCTCATTTATTCATTATCTTATTATCCATTTATACCCTATTAATAATTAATAATCATATTTTATTTAACAAATTAATTCTTCTTTATTCTAAATTATTATTAAATTTATTTTACTTAATATATCCAATCACATTATTGAGTATATTTATATCTATTATAATACTCAAATTTATATCAATTCCATTAACAATATTTCATATAATATATTATTCCATCAACTTATTGTTCTATTTGCCTCTATTAATCTTTTTATAACTAAAATTTAAGTGTATAACATCTATTATACCCACTCAAATTTTATTCATAAACTTTCCTTTAACAAAATTTTTATATGATAAAATATTCAATTATATAAGTAAAATTTCCCAATTCAAATTTTTAAGTTTAATATTTGTTCACAATTTTAATTGTGGAAATTAGCCACAAGGGCCTCTTTAGCAAGTGCAATTAGTTTCTAGGACACACAATTTGAAAAAATTACTTTTAAGGACAAAATACAAAATTAGTTTCTAATGCCTAAAAACCTATGAAATTATGTCCTTGAAAGTAATTGGTCTGTTGACTTTGTCCTTAAAGGTAATTATTCTGCTGACTTTGGCCTTGAAATTAATTTCTATAGATGTGTGTCCTAAAATCTAATTGGACTGCAAAGTTCGTCCTTCTAGTAAAATGCCCCATTTTAATTTCCCTTATGATTGAAATTATCCTCAATAAAATTTAAGAATTTAAATTTCCGATTCATCACAAACCATTTAGAGATGAATAAATATATATACACAATATACATCGAATCAAATCAAAAATCATATATCAATGTATATTATAAATCAGGTCATACTCTAGAAATCCAAATCAAATTAAATTTCCAAAAGACGACTGTAGCAAAGCTACAGAATGGTCTCTCCACTTCGAAACTCGAAAATGAATGAAGATGATGCGGCCGTCATCACCGAAATTATTTTCCAGCGACAAAAGACAAGAGCCTTAATTTAACCATTAAATTTTTTCTTTTGGAACCATTTCTATTCGAAAATATTTTAAATAATATGTATTTCAAAATTTTAAAACTATAGTTCGAAATTATCAAAAATTAAATTCTCAAATCCTTTATTTCATTTCAAACTCTAAATCAATTTATTAACCATATTTTTAACTTGCCACTATTTATATGTTGGGAAAAATCAGTAGTTTACAAAACAATAGATGAAAATCAAATATTATCATTTTTAACAACCAATACAGTTAACAATTCAATTTCACAAAATTATACTTATATATATATATATATATATAATATAATCATACAAAATTTAATTAAATTTACCAATTTGAAAACAATATTGTGTCAGTTTGCTCTGCTCAAGTGTTTTGGAAATCCTATCGATAGCGTTGATCAAACGAATCGATCGGAAACCCAAATCAGCATCAATAACTCATATAACACAATATATAAAACATTTTTAATATTAATTTACAAGTACGCTTCCTCGCTTGACGATACAAGAATAGACTCCAAAGCAAGGATAGAGATTTAAATTTGACGGACTCGAATTAAAGAGAATTCTGATTCGAATACAAGTTCGAAAGAAAAGATAAGATGATTCAATTAACAGAATCGGAAGATGGATAAGCTTATTTAATTCACGGGCAACCTTAACCGCGTCGACCGTGACTTCAAGAATAAGATCGATGCAGAATTCGAGCTATATCAACATTCGATCTCAAGGGATAGAGTTCAGGTATAGCAGGGAGTAGATAACATCGTAAACCGAGGATACAGAAATCTCCGGTAAACCGATGTCCATTGTAAAGGAGTTTCACCCATTTACAAATAATTCGAAGATTGACGAGACCGCCGATTCATTATAAAGATCATTCGAAGTGGAGTTATGGGATACTCCGGAATTAAGAGAAGACGAATAGTGAGGGACACAAATTGAATTTCGGAACCGTGGGATGTCCCAAAATTCAAAGTAAATTCAAATCAAAAAGGAAGAGATTCAAGCTCGAATGAAAGTGATTCTGTAAATACATTTACCCTATATGCTAAGTTTTTCCTAGAGCTACCAAAGCTCTAATACCAACTGTAACGACCCACTATTTTGGACTATTCACATTCGCATGTGTCGGACTTGAATAATTCAAAATACCGAATTGTTAATTTAAATTTGGAAAAACTCAGATATACAGTAAATAAATAATCACAGAATCACAGACACAGAGTAATAATATGCAGCGGAAGCAAAAGATAGTAGTTCATGAAGCTACTATATAAATAACAGAGTTAAATAAGTTACAACAGAAGTCTCGAATACAATAGTCAAATACAAGAATCAAAATACATCACTAGAATCAACTGAATATTTAAAATCTGGATAGATAGATGGATCTCCAAGCGAAGCTCCAACTCCAAAGGTGAGTCTCAAAAGCTGAACCACACAGTCTGACCCGAGCGTAAAGCAAAACACAAAACACTCGAGTCAGGATTAACATTCTTATATGAATAAATCCAACTCAAGTGAAATAACAACTGAAATACAAGTAACTCAAAAGACGTTGGAATAGCCATCCTCTAAGGATCCGTTAAACTATCTACTATGTAGTAGTTTACGCTAAGTAGATAATGTCTATCAGTAATACAAAATATCAAAATAGTGTTAAGGCGTTACCATTATCCCCCTTAACACATTTTGTATAAGCGTTATAGTCTATACAGCACTGTAAACTCCACCGTAAACTACTGGGATACCAGGGAGTATTCCATAGGTATAACACAAAACAAATTCGTAGTGGTCGCGTATATAGGGATACAAGTATGACAAGGCACATGAGGCAATACCCAAGGTAGTGAAACTACCATTTTCCTGATCCGGACCGGTGAAAACACATCGCCGCAACGATCGCGACACCGCGAAACAACACTCTCAAAATTTCGAGGGTGCACCAATCAATAACAAATAATTAGTAGTTTTCGAAGAAGTGTGTTCGCTCGAGGTAGCTAACCCCATTTGGCCCGGCACGGCTCCTTTTTAGTCATTTTCAATTTGACACAAGTGTCAAGGCTATCCATTATCGTTCTCTTTCTTCAGTCATCTCGTACATCATTCCAACCACTTCATTCTAGATCACACTCCGCGTATAGTTATTAAAGTGGTTTTCGGTTTAGAAAGAGAGTATGTCCATAACCGATTCCGGTTTCTTTAATAACTTGCATAATTATTACACCGATTGGTCGTTTAATATATTTCAAAACCAAATCAAATTCAATTTCAATTAGAATTTGTAAACCAACATTTCATTTGTCTTTCTAAAACAAATTTCCATAATTTACGTTTCAAACTTCCAAATTACAATTTCAAAATCTTATAATTCAATTTCAATTTTTTATTTAAAATAATTCAAATATTGATTCAAGTTCGTATATAAGTTTCATTCCGAAATCATTTAAATTAATTAAATTTAACATTCAAATCAATTTAAATTCATTGATCAATTTCATTCAATATTCGTTAAGTTAATTTATCATTCAAAATAATTTCTATTTAATTTCCAATTCATTAAATCAATTACTTAAGTTCAACTTAATTATATCAAAACTTCAAATTGAATTAAATTAGATTCGTCAATCAAGTTCTTTATCTTACAAGTCTTATATTTATTCCAATGAATCACGTTTTATTTCTTGTTAAAGAAATTCAATTTCACTTATTTATTTACTTAGTTACAAATTCTGAAACTCAATTAATAAAGAAGCTAAATTTCACATATTCAAGAAGTTCATTAAAGAATTTAATTTTATTTAATTATTAAATAATTCAATCTTATTTAATTATAAAATAATTTCAAAACTTAATTATTAAATAATCTCAAACTTAATTATTAAATAATTTCAAAACTTAATTCAATCATTTCTTAAATTAAACAACGTTCTTCATCAATTACTTTGTTAATATTTTGTTTCAGATTATTAAATATTAACATTTAAATTTCACTAGAATTCAAATTCCAACTTCATTTAAAACCTTTATTATTTTATCCAAATAAATTTTTTATTTTATTTTTAAATCAAATTGTTGACCAATCGGGTTTTATTTAATTCTCTATCCTCGGTCAAAGTTTAATTTGGGTATTTATCATTTCAACCCGATTCCATTTCAATTCAAAATCAAAGCATAGAAAAGGGAACTTGCAGTGTGATAACTGGGATGGTGTCAAAGTAAATAAACAAGCAATAGCAACAATCAATAACAATCCAATAAGCATTCAAATAATCCCGAAATAATCGTATTAATTCACATTGTTGTTTGTGCGAATTAATATAATTATTTCTAGAATCTACACTATCATTTCATGTAGATTAAAGATTATTACACTGATATTTATGCGGTTCTTCACTTGATGTCTATTATTCAATTTCATACTACATCGATTAATACAACATAAATTCCAATGGTTCAAGGGTAATCAACCATTTTTCTACGTGTCAAATAATTAAACATTTAAGGGGTCATATTATACAAATTTTACTAATCAAATTCAACACATATGTCGATTCAAGTTTTTAACTATCCTACGTCAAATTCAATTGCATAATATTTATCACTTTATACATTACAATTTAACATCCAATATAAACGACAAACAATTAATCAATTATCAACCGAACGAAATTATCATCGTATAATTAACAGATAATGGTGTCAGATGTCACAGGTGAACTGATACAGGTAATAACATATATATAACAGAGTAAATAACTAACAACAGCATATTTCAATTGTCATTTCAATTGAAATCAAATTTAATTGATAAAAGAGCATTAATCGTGAGTGATTGCTCACCTTTCGAGGCTAGAGAATGCAGAAGATGACACAGATACACACACAAGAAATTTGAATGACGAATTGAAGCAAAGCAAACATCGACACGAATTCAACGATCAAAGCTGATAATAAGAATAGATGGAACAAATCAGAAAGGGTCGATAAAGATAATCAGAATCATCTTGATAGAACAGAAATTATATATACATATATTATTATTTCCAGGAAATCAATACTTAAGTTAAAACAAGTATTGAAATAACATATATATAATTAAAATCATTGTTTTACATTAAATATATACATCAAAATCAGTCATATACAAATGCAGGTTAGCATATATACATCCTACACCACAAACCAAACAAATACGCAAACAATATACATAAATATAAAGCTTAAAATATAAGTCCTAATTTTAACTAAAGTTTTTAACATTAACGTATACTACAATAAATATAAACGTGCCCTTATCGTGACACATACTACAATCTAAAACACACTATTTATAACTGTTTTAAACGCACATGTTTATGCGCACAAATAGAAATATATATCAGGTATTATATACATGCATATTTTCAAATAATATAAATGAACAGACATGTAAACTGATATTTATACTCATATAAAATAATAAAATCTATAATACCACACAGATGTATATGCTTGGACCAATTCATACATTTAAGCAACGAAATGTTTATATGCTGACACAGACACGTATACACTTATATAGACCATGAACAAGTATGCATACTATACTGTATATAAATCCAACACCAACCAACGTGAGCTCACACTAAAAACATTTTAGTTAATATAGACAAAATCAATATATATAATCATATAATAGATATACTATACAGTAAGTAAATATATATATATATATATATATAAAATAAAATAAATCAGAACTGTAAACGCATATGCTCCTAAATACACACATGGTATATGTGTTTCAGAAAATAAATAAACTGTTTAAATATGCTCAAACTAAGTTTACCAAAACATATACAACAAATATGTTATAAACAGTGCACTATAACCTAACAGAGCTTGTGCAAACCAAATACAAAACAACAAGAAAGATAATATACGTCTACCGACCTTTCATTTACTATATTAATAGGGAGGAGCAGTGGAGATCGGAGCTAGGCACAGTGGGTGATGGGTTCGGCTAGAAGCTAGAGCGGGTGGTGCTCTAGGCGGAGGCGGGTGGTGAAGGCCACGGCTGTAGCAAGCAGTGTGGAGGGGCGGTGATAGGCCTAGTTTGTATGAGGAGGTTGGCGAGCTTTTGTTCATCATCTTTTTTTTTTGTTTGACAGTAAAGAATGAAGAAAAAGAATAAAGAAGAAGAAGAGGGAGGGGAGGAGAGTTTGTATAGTGAATGATAATGAAAGATGCGTTTTCTTTTCTTTTTTTATTTAAGGAACCCCAAACAACAATTAATGCCATATTGGAATACTAAACATGCTGTTTAACTTTTCAATATTTCTTTGGTCGTCGAAGTCCAGGTCATGCTGGTAGAGATTTTCCTGATGGTATAAAGAGAGGCCCGAATGATTTTGGATCTACTAACCTACCATGGAATAATAATTTTGGTGGGTATCCAACTCATCATGATATGCATATGGGTGATCCAGGGTATAATGAACACTTTGGTTTGGGTTCACGCGATGATGACAATTTCCAGCATTCACGAAAAAGGATGGATGGAAGCATGGTTCGTTGTTTAATACACAAGATTGACTGTGGAACTTTAGAAGGTCTGGAAATCCATACACAAGGAAGAGAACACCACAAAGCAGCTATGGACATGGTTATGAACATTAAGAAAGAAAATGCCAAAAAACATAAACCGTCCGCTATTGCTATTCCAATTAAAGATGGGAACACAACAAAGAAGCAAGGCTTTGAAAATCTCGACATTATGAAGTAAAAACGACTAATAATTCATGGGTGTTGGTGTTTCTTAAGAATTTGCATTTGAAGTGATGTATGAGTTGCAAGTTAAGTTTGGTTTTCAGTTCTTTTTTAAGCCATCAAACCGATGTACGACGTGTCAATTTGGAATTTTGAACTCCACATGTGAGGTTTTCAAAAAAAAAAACTTTTCAATATTTCAACTTCCCATGTCACTTTCCAACTGCCAACTACCTTACTGAATACACCTACAATTATATTTTCTTTTTCAAATTTTGAATGGGTACGGCTGTGAATTTATTTCGGCTGAATATAGTTTAACCGGTTCGTCCTGAATGGTTAAATTAACGTGACGTTTTACGTCGGACTCCGATTTGCACAAATGAATATACTATTTTGATCAGCACGACGAGGCGCTGTCAACGGTACACAGATAATTGTGGTACGATTGAATTATAAAAATTCAAATTTTCTACTGACGGAAAATGCAAGAAAAACGTAGAAAAATAAGATCGACGGAGATAAAGAAGTCCGAATTTGGAAAAACGAAAAATGACGTCTTGCCCAGAAGATGGTTTAGAATTTTTTTATGTAAAAATATTTAGGTTTCGAAAACGGTGTATTTTCATCGATTTTTAACTGACTAAATTGAAATAAATCTACGCACGACATTAAACTTCATATTTTCGGACGAAAATTTACCAGTTGCTATGTTTAACCAAACGCATTTCAAATATTAAATTTTTATTTCAAATTTTTATTGTTTAAAATTCCACAAAATTTCAGTTAATAACGTTACTAAAACCAGTTAAATTTACGGGTTGTTACACTAAATGAAATATTTTTTTTGAAATGAAAGTGTGTGTGTGTGTATTAAATAGAAATGCAAAAGCGACTAGAAAAGAAACAAGCACACAATCAAAATGAAATCAAAAATTACACACAAACACACAATAATAATATTTATTTTCAAAAACATTCAACTCAACACACAATGAAAACACAATAAAATCAAATAAAAATAATTCGAAGAGTAAAACTAAAATCAAATCTAATTCCCGACAATGGCACCAAAAGCTTGTTCATCTATGAGTTTTTTATTGGCTAGAAAATCATCGAAAAATATTATAATAAAAAAATAACCGCATGCACACAGCGTACAATTTTAATACGTGGCGAGTAGTCGATCCGTAGAGAATTGAATTGATTTTAAACTCTACTCAATCAAATTAACCCAAATTTGCAAGTTTGTTTAAACTAAGAAAAATAGCAAAAGTTAAAAAGAACAAACGTGATTAAAAATATGAGATTAGAAGATAATTTAGAGGCAAATCCACTCTCATATTCTCACATAGAGCTACATAAAAACAATCTATAATCTCTCTATTTTGATCTAAGTTGAATTAGTGATGTATTTATCATAAGTATGGCCTATTTATGTTATTGATTAACATAACTTAAACCATTAAACTTTAATACATCAACTAAAACCATTTATTAATTATAATGAAAATGAACCTAAAGTCGAAGCAAAAGCTATTTTAAATATGATCTATTTACTATTATGTTTAGTAACATATATCATCAAATTTTGATTCTACTTTAATTTCACTATCAAAATCAATTGGTTAGATGATGATGTAAATTGTGTTTTGTTGGATTAAGCATAGCCTATTTGTGATCATAACATAGGCTATCAAATTACCTAATAAACTTACATCAACATCCAACCTTTCATGAAGCATAAAAGGAGATCATAAATCATACAATATGTTGAATTTACATAATTTTAAGAGTGCTTCATTACCGATAAATTGAATAGGTTTAGCTACTCATTTGTATTATCATTTCAACATATGTAAATTTCAACATAGAGAATAAAAGAGAAGTGTAAGCTAATTTAATTTACAAAAGAGCTAAACTACTTGCATAAATTAAATCTAAGCTACTAACATGAAAGGAAAAAGAGCATGTAAATAAAAATGAGCAAGAAAAGAAGAAAAGAAGAAGAAGATGCTTAGGAAACCATTTTATTTCTCATTTAATTTTGAGGCTACAACTTGCGTAATATGATAAGAAGTTTAAAACTCATTACATGAACATAAGAGGGTTATTTATACATGCCTAAAACCCTAATCCATATTCTAGAGGACCACCAAAAATTCCCCTTAGGAAGTATGGCCATCATTTTATCATTAGCATGTAATTAATCCTCTATTAAATGTGCATGTGCTTTTAATCTCCACTACCATGTGCATTAGCTTTTAATTATAGATCATAGTATGTGGGTAGGTGGGATCCTCCATGATTTCATGAATTCTTTTATTTCTTCATTCCTTTGTCCTCCTTCACTGGTGCATGCATGAATATATGAAGCCACTTCCAATTTCCATCCAAATTCCTACAAATAAAACTAAAATGTGCAAATAAATATTCTCAAAATTAATACGTGTACAAAATTTCCATTTTGCCTCTAATGAAGATGAATAAATGATGGTTTGATGACATTTGGATTTTGGTAAAAATATGTAAAAATACCTTAATATGATCATTATTTAACTAAAATAAGATTAAACATGTGAGTATAAGTACACACTTTTAGGTGCACATTGACAGGCCTTATTTGCAAAATCTAATTTCACATTTTAAATGATACCTTTTAGTAACCATTATTTACGCACGTTCAATTCATTAATACTATATTGCTTTAGGATATATGGAATTTTGTATTGGTAATATCATCCTCATTTAGCTTGATTAGCCTGCAAAAAAGTATTTGGTTCAATAATAAAATTTGTTATTAATCGTACTACTATGGCCAGAGATTTTGACTTCGAGAGGACTACAGTCGACTGTAATACTAACCTCGTAAAACCGAGGAAATGAATTCTCTATTAAATAGTGTTTCGCTTCCCATGTTTCTACTCAAATCCAACTAGAGTCGGTATATGGTTATCATACCATGATTTTACTATAATCAAAGTGGGGTACCCATACAAAAGTTCCATGGTATTCTTGAGTTAGGAGAACTGTGTAATGTTGTCACTTTAAGATCTTTTATTTGACCTAGTTGTTATTAACCAATAGAAAAATCCTAAACTAGTTGTTCCATAGTTATCTAATAACTACGAGATATAAACCCTTAATGCTCCTAACAATCATAAGTAAAACATTGTCCTACATTTGGAGAGCATTACGTACTTTTGTCTCAATGAATATATCGATATCTTTTCTTGAATCATCTTGACTATGAATATTTATAATAAAATGTTATTTACATTCTGATTGATTACTCGTGACTGCAACTACAACCGCATTACATTTTAGTTAAGGATTTTATTATTTATATACTTTAAATTAATTATTATTTAATTGTATCACTATATGCAAAGTGTATAATAGAAATTAAGCATCTATTTTGAAACAGATTGATTAATAGAGTTAGAAATATGTAATAAGTTACATAATTGCCCCTAAGGGATACGCCTTACTTAATCTCCCCCTTGCACTTGAGGTCAATTACGAAATATAAATCCCATCATTTCAATCAATTTACTTAGACTGATTGAACTAATCCCTTCATGAACGGGTATGCTATATTGTTTAATTGTATATACTATCAATCAACCTCTCCATCATTGATAAATTACCTTTATCATGTGGATCCATCATTGATAAATTGCCGATACCACAGCCCATACGTGCAACCCCCATGCCACTAAAAAGTGAACCACTGCCGCCCCCTTCATGGCCAAAATCTGGCAAACTCGCTGATGATCTCGGCATACCATATGGATCTACTCCACTCGTCGTTCTCAATGCTGCAGCAACTTCCGATCGTCTAATGGTTGACGATCAGCCGTTGATTTGCAAACCACACAACGGACGTTCGAAACTTCTTCATTGAATTCTGGCCAAACGGAGATTCCAATCAAAAAAATTGCAGAGAGAGATTACGTTTGTCGAGGGATTCGTGATGATATATAATTCGATATGGTTTGAGGAGTTTGAATTCTCGATTTGATTTGGGATTGAAGTTAGAGTTTTGAAATTTCTGGCATTGAGAAGGAGAAGCAGATGAGAAATAGAATTGTACATATAGGAAAAATAAAAGACTGCTAGGGTTTCAAAAAAAATCTATTTATATAGACAGAGATTGATAAGAATGGATAGAACAGATCGAATGGGTCGAAGCGCTAATACAAAGACCCGAAAAGCCTGTTTTATTGCCGAAACGAAAGTAGGTCATCCATTATATCAAAATATAGGTTTTCGATATTTTAAACTCAATGGAACTAGTTTCAAACCTATTTCTATTGTATATAGAAGTTATCTTTTAAATTCATATATTCATTTAAATTCTATGAATTGATTTTTACACGCTTCGAGCTCGCACATCAAACGATAAGTCCGATTGCTACCAAACTTAAAATCCTATACTAATTCACTATTACGGATCCAATAAAGCTAATTTTGTAGAAATCCGAGATAGTGCCCAAAAAGAAAATTTTTCACGTTAGTTAAATAAATTATTATTTTAAAATCAATTTAGTCATTTTTAAATTCTAAATTAAAAGTTAACAATTTTCATCATTGTCGATTACACAGGAATTAATAATCTTTCACAATATAGTTTTTCATGTTAAATCGAATATTTGAGTATTAATTAATTTCAGCGTTCAATTACAACTGTAATAAATCCATTCATTATAATTTAAACTTCGAACAAAATCTTTTACTTTGATCAACATATTCTTATTATTAAATCAACACATACCCTATGAATTTTATTAACATAAGTTTCCATTTTATTACATTCATTATTCTAGAGTTAACATTTTTTACCCTATTAATTGCAATATTGTAATCACATTTAATTTCCATTGATTTCCAAATTAGTTTAAGTGGGTTAAATAATAAGATGATAATTAAAGAAATTGTTATACATTAGTGATCCAAACACATTTCTAAATCATTGTTTACAAGAAAAGCTAATAAATCTACGTACTAATAAATTTATTTCATATTCTATATTAAAACCTATTTCAACTAAATAACATGAAATTTCACTATTAAATCCAACCAAAACAACTAACGTTGATTTCTCTTTTAATGCACCTTTAATTTTCTTCCTTATTAAATTCCATTATTACCAATAATTGGAATTTTATTAATCAATTGTCAATTGAGTCCAATCAACATTATTAAATTATGTTCTAATAAAAATTTCCCATTTATAAATCATAAATTTAAATTTCTCACCGTATTAAATTCCAAAAATCTTATTTAATTTAATATTTTTAATTATAAAAAATACGGGTCATTACATAATTACATATGAAATCCAAATAGATTTAAGTATGTCGACTAGCCAAATTACTTTACTAAATTTCAACATTTGAAATCGATTTAGTTATTTCCTATCGGCATTACTTTACATAATTCCAACTACATTGATCTTCCAAAAGATGCACTTATGGATAGTGGATCATATCTCTTCCTGTACAACTATCAAAATCATATTTTGATAATGTACTTGGAATCCATTTCGAATTTAAAGAGTCAAGCTACATGGCAGAGTTTATAATCTTTATGGTGTCATTGAAAACTGAGGAGATTGTTATTACTGACAATTCTCTTACTCGATATTGATATGAAACTCATAGTTTCCATTCAATGTGCGAGAATTATTATCAGATATTCTAGTGTCTAATGCGTTATGTTCGTTTTAAGCTTGGTTATATATTTCATCTTATGTAATCAATTTGTATTTTCGGGTCTCTGGATCATATCCAAGTCAATTGTACCACAACTAATTTTCGAAAGAAATTCATTCGTCATGAAGGTGGTGTTTATTAAAATGGTAATTGTTTCTTAATGCAATGGAAGAAGAATTCATAAACATTTTATGAATTATCTTTATATTTGCATAAAATTGATTCAGCTTTGAGTCCACAAAACCTACATTCATAACACAAATTAGGTAATCAATCATCTTTGACTATTTACGATAAGGGTTTCTTATCAGTTTATATCTTATATGAATATGATCTTGCAAACTATATTTTAGACGAAACTAAATTTAACGTATGCACTTATTCTTATGTACACATCGGTATAAAAAAAGTTAACACAACTCCACTCATCATCTATCGTAATTTGTGTGACAAAATATAATTACTCTTTGTCGATACAACATTATGTATCATAGGGAAAAGTGACTTTTAAGATTGAATCTTATATGTTTTAAATACATTTGGAAATCTTTTCCAATTTACTCACCTATTCGATCAAATCTAATTACTTAATTTCATTTGCACATTATGTCTTGTCTGTGATAATTTGGTGAATTTATCGAAGTAAGTGGATCCATTTTTAGTTTCATTAGACTTTGGATTGCATATATCTATATATATGAATCTGTAGAGTCTGTTAACTCTTTTGACTCCCACTGAATGGGTGTTTTGCCCTTAATTGTTTGAGATACAATTCACTAGTGCTATATGATTCATAATCATATGATTAAAGAATTATTTTTTAAAGATATGACTTTGTCCATAATTTCATAATATTTATGAAAATTTCAAATACTTCTATATTTTCTGTAACTAATGCATCGCTTTTATTATGAAAACAAATATCATTATTGTAGATTTATCTTTCTTTAATATTCTTATTAAAATAAAAGTAGATGTACTTTTAGCTGATATCAAAAGCAATTATTATTTCATAAATAATGCTTAGTGTGTGTGTGTGTGTGTACGAAGATAATCTTTTATCCTACATCCATTGATAAGCATCATATGATATGATTCCATTATTCTACTATTATAATAATAGAGCAAGGAATATGAAGCTCCACTCAATCACTTATTGTGTGCAATTTATTTCATCCACTGCAACAAATTTACATTCGAGACTTTCAGATCAAACATCTTAAAGAAATAAATCTCAGAGAAAAAATTCTGTATGAAAATTCATTTAGAATTGAAATCATATTTCTCGTTCCATATTAAGTATCTACTAGTATTTTATATGATTCTCATTTTTTATGTCCCTTCATGAAGAAGAGATGACCATTCAATCTCTTCATCCTAACTGTGCTTATCTTACATCCACTCTTGGACATTCGTTTCTTTTCCAAATTGTCAACCATTCAAAAGGAAATGTTTCCTTACTATAAGACCATACCAAACCCTTTAAAAATGCACTCGGACATCCTTAACATTTAAGGATATTATATAATTTGCACTAAAGTAAACTAATCAAATTGATATTTCAGTGATCCATTTTCCAGGTTCGTCTTGTAGTTCTTGGTCTATGTTGCTCCTATCATATCAAAATCCTCATTTTATTCAATCCCATTAAACATATGATCTCGTACTATAGTTTAGTTGCTAATTTTGGGTAAAATATTTTCATTGGGATTTCACGAGCATGGCTGTTCACCATACAACCTTTTGTATGTGTTCGAATATGGACTAAATATTTATATCCTTGTATTGCTTTAGAGTTCAAAACTCTTAAAAGACAACACACGGTTTTGGGAAATAAACACTTACATAGACTTGAAGTGACAGCATGCTAGAAGATTTATTGGTAGTATATTTTATATTTCTTTTTCAATCTTAATTTAGTTCATCTGTATTTTTTGATTTTTTTGGAGAGGAACACTCTTTTTTATTGATTAAACCGGAAGCTACAAACATATATGGTAGGTGACTAGACTCAAAATTGAATAACATAAACAATGAGCAAAAGAATCAAAAATAGATCATCAAAGAGAAGATCATACGTAAAACCTAACGGTCTTAACTATGTGTATCAACTAATATAATTATTTGTGTAAATAATTTAGCAGGCAAAAGGCAGCTTGCAAAGGAGTTCTATAGCATATAGGGGAGAACCATGCGCCAAGAAGGTTTGTGCATAGATTTGGGCTACTATAACATACGATGTAGACAGCAGGCTAGTGGGCTAAATAAATAGGCAACATTGGAGCTGGATGAAATGAATAAGCAAAGAAAAATCATTTGTATATTTTAATTGATAGACATTTTATCAATTATATTAGTTCCATAAATTTATCAAAGTATATTATTTATCTTTATATAGCAAATGTTCCATGACAGCCTGCCTTTTGATCCTCAGAAGTCGACATTACTTCTATTATAAAGAACTCGCTTACCTTTATTTAGGTTACCCTGTTTGACTTTCTAAGCCTGAACTCAATAAAACGAGTGCGAAATCAATATAGAAAATTTGGTGCCTAACTAATACCAGGAATCTTAAAGATGACTTCCATCCTGGACTGCTACAAATAGAACTTCGCTACCCACTCTTTCGCCAGGTCTATGGTATTCACATGTCAAACATCCAAGTGCTAAAAAGACGGATCTTTGCGATAAAAGAAAGTAAAATGGTAGAATAGAATCTTACAACATGGCGATAATCTATAATATATCAATGAATTTTACAAAAGAAATCTTTTATATACATACATCAATCAGAGTACACTTATCCTATCATCAAACCCTGCACAGTTATAACAACGTGTCATTACAATTTCTTATAAATATGACAAGAGAAAACAATGGAAGATAAAAGAAAACATGGGAGTACATCTTGGAGGATTCAACTCATGTCCTAAAGTTCCAAAGTGTCCATCTAAACAAAGAAAATATGCTCGGGCTGACCCGAGCATTGTATGAAAAATGATGCCCAGACCAGTCTCATAAAACCGACGTGAGAAACACAATCAAATGGATTCTTATTGTTTTATAAAACTTTTCATAATAAAAGTATCTCATAAGACCATGTCGTACATAAACACGATCGGGTTTTACCTTAGGATAACCAAATCATGTTATAGAAAATATTGTGATACTAAAATAATGTCTAGTGTAAAATAAATATCAACCATTGCCAAAATTGTCACATTAATTGAATTACAGCATAATAGGTATACAAATAAATCCGTAGAGGCACGTATTTGAGATTGGATTTCCATCAATGACAAGGTTACTTGGGTACCGCTGCCATATTACACCTCTAGAAAAATATACAAAGGATCACATGTGGACCCCATGCCAACATAGAGCTGGCCTACCCCTTAAAAATGACAAGCCAGATTACATCATTCCTTGAAACCAAGGCTCCAAAACAATATGCCACAGCCATGGCCACACTTTTGTGCGCATACCAAATCCATAAATTTGATTCTAGATCGAGGAATAACTACTCTTAATGGTAGCGAACCACATAGCTCTGTCGCATATCTCCTGTTTTAGTCATTACTAGGATGTAAGGCTTGTGAGGTCAAGATTAACTTTTTCTTATCTTGGAAAATCTCAGTTGGAATGCTAGCACTATACTTCAGACAACAATGCAATGCCATCATTAGTCTATACAAGTTGTTCAAGATATAAAAAACTCGAAGGCACTACCTCTACTACATCCATTTTGGAATCACCCTCAGGACTACTAGCAAGTAGCCCTTGCAATTTAAAGAGCCCCATCTTCGATTCCATCATCTTCAAGGTGTCTTCAATGTGACGCTTAAGTTAGCTCGAAATGGTTTTCAGATAATTCATACTTTTCCAATCCTGGTCACTTTGAATAAACATTCAATAGTTTTCGATGAACTCAACTTCGGTTTTTACAAAGACAAGGAAACAATACATAAGAGCGGAGATCACCTCCTAACCGTTTAAGTGGATGGTTCCTTATCATTTGTCCTAGGGGAACAAAACAAGATTTTTAGGCACGGTACAACATCATCGACGATGAATGTGTCATATAATTCACATATTTCTCCTAGATATTTCTAGAACTATATTTTGGGCAAAAATTTGATTATTGGTTATTTAACTATCAAATAAATATACAATCAAACACAGATTTAATTCCATATGGGATCCATTAAGCCTATATTAATTAATCTTTCATAGATTAAATTCTCTTTTCAAATATTTGATTCAAAATATCTTCGAAAAGGTACTGTTTACAAACCCCTTATGCTTTTTTCAATACTTGGGAAAACATTCATATACTTATCTCAGTAGTATAAGTATATTTCAAACCATTATATTTTCAATACTTAGAAAATATCCATATACTTATCTCAACGGCATAATTATATTGATCGAAACTTAAGGGAGATTTCCTCTTTTCCACATCATATTTAAATGGACCAAACAAATATTTTTTAAATAATTTTTGACTATAAACCAAATCACTATCCTTCAGCGTTAAATATGAAAAGAATGTTTCTATACAAACGTAATTAAGGAGGATTAATTATTGAAATCAAATTTCATATTACAAATCTGTTTATAAATCTCCAAATATATTTATAAACTTTTTTATGAGTCCCTAAAATTATTGATAAACTCCTTTATCAAACATTAAAATCTCCTTTACAAAATAACATTTGTAAAATATTCATAAATAAATCCTTTTGCCAACTATAATCATTTTTATAAAATCATTCATCATTTATAAAAATCTTTATTAAAATAATTAAATAACTTTAGCATCTTTATTAAAATAATTAAATAACTCAATTTAAAACATCATTAATAAAATAATTAAAATCATTTTATAAATAAATAAACAATTAACCTCAAATTGTTACAAAATTTAAGTAAATCTAAATCCATAATATTGCAAATTCGGAAGGAGGCTTAGTGATCACAATGATACTAAATCAAGTTACCGCTTAATTCAATTTGGTTTTCAAGTCATCACTACTATTTAAATAAGCATCATAAATGTAAATTAAATCCATTATTCACCATCAGTGGTTAAAACTTCACTTTTCCCAATATAGCCAGAAGGACACATTAAAAGGCATGGTGCGTTGTAGGTACAACTAAAGCTAACAGAGAATAAGATTCATAAGACAAAATAGGTAAAAACGGCGAAAACTAAAATAATAACCCATTTAAAATAAAAATTCATAATTGCTTCATAAATAAGTCAAATACCAAATACAACATCCAAATCTCAACAACCACCATGTCATACGGAATAAAAACTAATAGTCTCTAAATCAGAGTACATAATATCCCTCGAAATAAGCTAGTATACAAAAATAACTAAATCTAAAACAAAATAAATACATAGTAGAGAACTCCTCCAAGAAACCGCCAAGCAAAATCAATCTACTGCCCTCTCCCTTGACTGCCTATAGGGGAAAAGGGGAAAAATAAAGGAGTGGGTCAAACAAAAAGTCTGACGAATGATAGTAATTACTAGAGTCTTTAAGTAAGATAAAAATAATAGTCTCAACAATAGTTCTAGCATAAATAAGGGAAACAATAGAAGATAGGAAAGAGATAATCTGGAAATAAATACCACTAAATACTGCTCAATTTATAAGATAGGTTAGTTTTGATTGCTTACACTTGCCTTGATTTCTACTTTGATTAGGATGAATTCATAATCCTGTAATTAGGATATAACCCTAATTCTATCCATTTTGAACACCATGCTAATCCATAGACCTTACTACGGCCAGATGCTATATAACTCTCTACACATCAGCTAATGGTATCTAAGAAAGATGCACAAAGTACGCATTGTGGATCCGGACGACATATATAGCTCCATGCACAGAAGGCAATGGTATCTACGAAAGACACCCATACTAAGCGCTTGGAACTCATAGCAATTATTGAGCACCAGACTGGAAGTCGCATGCGTAACTGCCACCCTGCCCATGCTACCTTTTGCTCCACCTATTGGGTCTTCTTATTACTTCAAACTCCAGCATAAGCGTGCCCCTCATCTGACTTCAAGCTAATGTGAGATCACCATGTGTCCATTGAAACTATATGGGAAGTGATGTTGGTACTGGCCCGTCATCCAAACAATATGCAGTTGCGCCCTTTATCCAAATCCCCCGTGATTTGGACTTCTATTTGACCAATTACTACCGTTCTTAGCACAAGCGTTCCCTCACCTCATTTTAGACTAATGTGAGACACCATTTTGTCTAATAGGGAATGCTATATGGTACAGGTTCTACTTTCATCTTTGCTTATTAACATAGATAAATTATTTAAATAAGCCTTTATTATCATCTTTACTTTCTACGCTTATTAATTTATCCCAAGTCTTAAAGTAAGCCTCACTCTATTCTTTTTTTTAATTATAACCTACATTATAATCATTGTTATTACTTAACCCAAGGTCTAAGTGTGAAAATGAGCGTCTTTCATCTTTTACTCTATTTTAGTTGTAATTCTATGTTATAACTAAGCCAATTAACTAGTCCAATTCTAATCATAATTTGGCATAATTTCAGTCCAATTCCATTTATATTACAGTCCAATTCCATTACAGTTTTTATGATTTACATCTTATTTTCTTCATTCAATATTCTTTCTTATGTAATCCATATTCACGTTTAATTTATTCTAATCCATACGCGAAGAAAAGGAGAAAGAAGAGAATAGACGCTTGCATAAAATCCAAAACGTAGAAAAAGATGAAAATAAGCAATAAATAACAGTAAGTAAACTTAAATATTGTAAATAAATATAAAGCCATGGTTAATAGTAATAAATTATAATTAAATGAAAAAGAATAACTAAAAGGGAATAGACTTACTTTGTGGACTAATAGGTTGCTTAGTCAGGCAGGAAGGCTTACACTCATCAACTCGATAATTTTCTCCATGTCAATGTATTGGGCCATATCTTTCATTCTACCTAGCAAGCTGATTAATATGATAAAGAGTGCTATGTCTAATTTTTTCTGGCATGGTTCTATGAACTCTAATAAGCTAACACCATGTGCCTTCTCCAAGCTTGAAATGCCGAAGTCCAGAGGAGGCCTTGGTATCAAAAATTTGCTTCTGTGGAATCGTGCTGCCATGGTGAATCACATTGACAACCTCCTGAATCATAAAGATAATATATGGGTGAAATGGTCGCATAGGTATATAATTGGAAATAAGAATTTCTGGACCATGGCTATTCCTCAATCTTGTAGTTGGACGTGGCATTGTATTCTGAATCTTAGAACTGAAATACTACCATATGCTAAATGTAAAATAGGTATTGTTATCCCGCTTTTTGGCAAAGCCGTGATACCAAAAGATTGGTAAAAAATGAAAGACAGTTCGTCTCAGAGATTGGTTGTACTTCACTTCGTTATGGATATCAATGAATTTTTGTCCGAGCCCGGATCAGGCTACAATTGATAAGACATGACAAGCAAGACCATGAAAGCCGGTGTTTCAAATTTCAGGTTAATTGGAGTTCGTATGGACGAGATATGATCGATGCAAGTTAGCCAAAGTTCACAGTTCGAAACCATCGGCCCGCTGAGAGGATGCCCATTTCGAACCAATGGAGTTCGAACCCATCAATAACTCCCTCATTCGAATCCATCGGTTTGCATACGCTTCGTGTCGATCGAGTTCGAACCGATCAGGCATGATATTGATCCCTTCGAATCGATCGGTTCGTATCCATCAGATGGGCATCGTTCGTGTCCATGCCAGAGCATTTCGAATCCATCGCCGTCAGTATCTTCGAATCGATCGGACTCACGCCCAAGCACTGCTTCGTATCGATCGTCTTCGCATCCATCAGTCCATGAACAATCGCTCGTTCGAAACCACCAAGTCAACTATGACGTGTCATCCATCGGTTCGAACGCGCCGATACACATGGGTGCGAAGCGATCAATTCGGAGATAAAACAGGATCGATGCGAGGAGTGCGCGCCACGTCACCAGAGATCCACATGACCGATCGAGTCGAAGGGAATGGATTCGAAGTGATGGGTTCGAATGCAACAGCCAACCGAAAATCACCAACTCGAATCGATCATATCTCCTAAACCACTGATCCAAATACAACGAAATTTTCACAGTAGCTTCCATACAAGGTAAAGATTGTTCCTGCCAAGTTTCAGCTCGATTGGATCATTTCTTGATGGGTTCGAAATCACTTCGAATCGATGTTAGATCGAGTCGAAACTTGGTGGGGTCGGTCGCGTGGGCCCACTCACGTGCCAGAAGAAGTCTCCCGAGGTTTGAGCGAGATCTGGGCCTCCAACACCTATAAATAGCACCCTGAAGCCTTCAGAAAAGGGAATCTTTTGGAGCTTCCACCATTGAACGTCCAGACTCTGCCGGATTGAATTCCATACTTCATTATCACTGTTGTATTCAGATTTCAAAGTTATCATCAACCGCAATCTACTGTAATCGATTAATATCATCAAATGAATCAATAAAGAGAGAACCTTCAAAGTGGACGTAGGCAAGATCGCCGAACCACTATAAATCCTGTGTTTGTGATTGTTATCCGTGAATTATTGTGATTGTTGTTGCTTAGATCTGAATTCTATAATTGATTGTTGCTGATCTGTGTTGATAAACGGGTGCTTTTACGGTATTGGGTTTTTGTGACCAATTTTGGCGCAAACATTTTGGTGCTTTCACTGAGAACAGCTGATTCAGGATAATTTGAATTTGAAAGCTCAAATATTTGGATCTAAGAACCATAACGAGACAAACAAGTAAGAAACAAAGGCTAGAGAGGAGCGAACACCAAGGAAGTCAAGAGGCTTCCTCAGGAGCGAATCAAGCTTCGATCTTCATCACTAGGGACGAGATGGAAACGATGATGAGGAAGCAAGAGGAGTTGATCCAGAGTTTATTTCAACAAATGGGGCAACTTGGAGCACAGAATCAAGGAGTAACTGGAGTTCATAACGGAGCAGGACCATCCGACATAGCACCTAGAGTAGGGGCACACACATGGAAAATGTTGATCCAATCCCTGAGAGAGAAAGAGGAGTATCTGCGCAACCTGGAGACAGCAGAGGAATGAACGCTTAGTCGAGGGGGCAGATTCCAGAGTTCCCTCATGAACTCGAGGGGCAGGTTGAGTGCAATGAACGAGGGTTGCATCTTGGAGACGAAGATAAATTGGCACAAATGGTTAGGCGAGCCATGAGAGGCGGGTTAACAAACAAAGATCTTGAAGATGTAAACAGGAGTCCATTTTTTCCTGCGATTAGGACGGCTAGGAACCCACCAGAGTTTAAGTTGCCATCAACAGAGATATATGATGGGAGGACGGATCCCGCGGTCCATTTGACAAGGTACATGAGGCATATGGAGGTGCTGGGGGCATCACAAGAGGTTATGGCCCGGTGCTTTCCGTTATATCTGACAGATATCGCAGCATTATGGTTTAGACAACTAGAGAGCGGCTCCATAGGAACATGGGAAGAATTAACGGAAAGATTCATGAGACAATTTAGGGTTCACATTGCAAGACCCAAGAACGTAACGAGTTTAGCAATTTTGAAGCAGAAGACTGGAGAGACTTTGAGGAGTTTTCTGACGCGGTTCAATGCGGCAGCAGCGTCGGTGGATCGGCCAGATCCATCCATGGTTATGATGGCAGCCATTTCCGGAATAGCTGATGGCACGGATTTCAAAAATTCATTAACGAAAGATCCACCTATGGATCTAGGAGAATTCTATCATGAGGCGGAAAAGTTCTTGCGATTGGAAGACGCGAGTGCAGAAAGAGAAGAAGGAGATGAGCTCAATATTTACACGGTCAAAGATGGAAATCCTCCTGAGAAAGGTACAGAAACTAGCAAGGGGAAGCGAAAGGCTGAGAGTGGCTATAACAGGTCGATGCGACCGCGAAAGGAGCCAAGATTTACCACATACTCAGAGCTGAACGAGAATTTAAAGCGAATCTATCAGGATACCAAAGAACAGGTCCCGTATCGGAGAACAATGCGAAGGGACCCAACTTCCGACGAAAGGAAATCAGATAAGTATTGCATATTTCATGAACTGAACGGTCATAACACTAATGATTGCAGTAATCTGAAGGATGAGGTGAAAGGGCATATCAGGAACGGTATGCTCCTTCAGTATGTGAGGAAACAGACTCCAGCAGTGGAGCCAGAGCGCCCGCCGTCTACCTCAGCTAGAGGTGGCCCTGAGTCGGGACAACGTCTGATTATCCATTGATTGATTGAAATAACGATGAACAAGTTGTAAACCTCTCACTAATGCGGTTAAATCATTTACACATGTGAGCAATCGCGCACGATCCATAGGCATGCTCTGAATGACTACCAACCGCACCATAGTGAGAGTTTACACTTTGACATCCCTGCTTTGCTTTCTGCTTTGATTTTGATTTGAACATTTAGATTCTATTTGTATGGACATTTCTGTTGTGAGATTCGTATCATCATTGCTTTGATATTTACAATTCCATGAAAGAATTTACCTTCATGCCCGTTGGATCGCGAACGGTCCACGAGCACCTTTTGTATGGCGATGAACCGCCAAAGTCTTTGATTCAGAAACTCCCCCAAACATGAATTCCGGCATCGATAATACTAAGTCCCTCCCGGGCACACCTAATTCGCCTCGAACGGCAAACGATCGCGAACGATCACAATTAGCCTCGAACGGCACACGATCGCGAACGATCACAATTAGCCTCGAACGGCACACGATCACGAACGATCACAAATTTCCTCGAATGGCATCCGACCGCGAACGGTCACGATGCACTTGTATGACAGTTGATCGCGAACGATCACTTTCGGCCTCAAACGGCACCGACCGCGAACGGTCATGATTCCCTTATTATGAAACCCGACCTCGAACGGTCACCATTCGCCTTGAACGGCACTTGATCGTGAACGATCACCATTTGCCGCGAACGGCATCGACCGTGAACGGTCCCATTCAATCTTTTGCCATGAACAGCATCGACCTCGAACGGTCCTATTCCATCCTTTTCCATGAACGGCGCAGACCGCGAACGGTCCCGATTCATCCCAAATAGCTCGATCCCGAACGATCGTCATTTGAGGACATATGAAACTATCAAGTTCTTTACAGGTCGATGATAGGATATGAACATCCAACTCGAGGCATTACAAAACACACCTTCCTACCGCAAGGCGTGTTTTGGGGGGCAAATGTTATCCCGCTTTTTGGCAAAGCCGTGATACCAAAAGATTGGTCAAAAATGAAAGACAGTTCGTCTCAGAGATTGGTTGTACTTCACTTCGTTATGGACATCAATGAATTTTTTTCCGAGCCCGGATCAGGCTACAATTGATATGACATGACAAGCAAGACCATGAAAGCCAATGTTTCAAATTTCAGGTAAATTGGAGTTCGTATGGACGAGATATGATCGATGCAAGTTAGCTAAAGTTCACAGTTCGAAACCATCGGCCTGCTGAGAGGATGCCCATTTCGAACCGATGGAGTTCGAACCCATCAATAACTCCCTCATTCAAATCCATCGGTTTGCATACGCTTCATGTCGATCGAGTTCGAACCTATCAGGCATGATATTGATCCCTTTGAATCGATCGGTTCGTATCCATCAGATGGGCATCGTTCGTGTCCATGCCAGAGCACTTCGAATCCGTCACCATCAGTATCTTCGAATCGATCGGACTCATGCCCAAGCACTGCTTCGTATCGATCGTCTTCGCATCCATCAGTCCATGAACAATCGCTCGTTCGAAACCACCAAGTCAACTATGACGTGTCATCCATCGGTTCGAACGCGCCGATACACATGGGTGCGAAGCGATCAATTCGGAGATAAAACAGGATCGATGCGAGGAGTGTGCGCCACGTCACCAGAGATCCACGTGACCGATCGAGTCGAAGGGAATGGATTCGAAGTGATGGGTTCGAATGCAACAGCCAACCGAAAATCACCAACTCGAATCGATCATATCTCCTAAACCAATGATCCAAATACAACGAAATTTTCACAGTAGCTTCCATACAAGGTAAAGATTGTTCCTGCCAAGTTTCAGCTCGATTGGATCATTTCTTGATGGGTTCGAGATCACTTCGAATCGATGTTAGATCGAGTCGAAACTTGGTGGGGTCGGTCGCGTGGGCCCACTCACGTGCCAGAAGAAGTCTCCCGATGTTTGAGCGAGATCTGGGCCTCCAACGCCTATAAATAGCACCCTGAAGCCTTCAGAAAAGGGGATCTTTTGGAGCTTCCACCATTGAACGTCCAGACTCTGCCGGATTGAATTCCATACTTCATTATCACTGTTGTATTCAGATTTTAAAGCTATCATCAACTGCAATCTACTGTAATCGATTAATATCATCAAGTGAATCAATAAAGAGAGAACCTTCAAAGTGGACGTAGGCAAGATCGCCGAACCACTATAAATCCTGTGTTTGTGATTGTTATCTGTGAATTATTGTGATTGTTGTTGCTTAGATCTGAATTCTATAATTGATTGTTGCTGATCTGTGTTGATAAACGGGTGCTTTCACGGTATTGGGTGTTTGTGACCAATTTTGGCGCAAACAGGTATTAATGGCCGTGTGTCTTTCTGGCATGAGCCTTGGGTGAAGTATGGTACTATCCTGAGTCACCTCCTCACTTCCAATCAGCAAGCTTAATCTAGTATTAGTATTAATGCTCTGTCTATTGATTTTCTTTCTGATGGTAGTGTTGTCCTTCCTTACTCGAGTAATCAGAGTGTTCGTCAGCTATGGAATCTCCTCCTTGGCTGTCATGTCCCCTTATCTCAATATGATGGTATCTCTTGGACTTTCTATCAAGACAGGTATAGGATCGGTGGCATGTACAAGCTTCTTGTTTGCCAGAATAATAGAGTGACTCTCAGCTGGCATAAACGTATCTGGCTAAATCATAACACTGAGTGGCATAACCTATTTCTCTGGAATATTTTCAGTGATTGCTTGAAAATGAAAATTAAGTTGAGTCAGAGAGGTGTCAATATTGATACTAAGTGCAGTTTTTATCTTGCTGCACATGAGGATACGCTACACTTATTCTTTAACTGCTCTTATGTCAATAGGTTATGGTGCACTATTAATTTTATCACCACTGGTAGGTCGGTTGCCATGATCAGTGAAACTGAATGGGATCTCATATACAAGGCTACGCGATGGAAAAGTGAATCTTCTTATGTTCTTCTTTTTACCCTTAAAATCTTCATCTCGATGATCTGGGAAGAGAGGAATGCAATTATTTTTACTGGAAAAAGGAAATCCTTCATGCAAATGAAAGCGAGTATTATGGAGGGATTGAGGTTTGGTATATCTGCCTCCAGTCATGGTTTTGATCATGCATTTCTGAATGCTCTTCCCTGATTCATGATTGGCCGGTATCGGTGTGTTGTTGTCTTTTTTTATTTTCTTTTTTTATATGCCTGTCCTTCTTTGTTTTTTTGTTCCTATGTTTCTTGCTTGCCTATTTGTTTTAGGTTGCATTGTTTCCCCCATCTTTGTAAATTTTTCTTTGTATATCAATAAAATGGTAGGGGCCCAATTTTAACCCCGCTGGCTTTGCCAAAAAAGGGAATAGACTAAAAAGTAGATCTAAAACTGGAAAAAAGGCTATTCCAAAATAATAATAAAACAACTATTGGAAACCCTATTATTTTAAATTACTTAAAGAGATCTTAAAATAATTACAATCACCCGCATCCGATCCTTAGCTCTTCCTTTGATCTTCCTGGATCCACTTGGAGATGTAAAATAATTTAATTTACAATTATTTTCTCTATGGAAAAATTATTCCATTTAGGGTCCCTCCTAGAAAGGTGAACCCAATTGAAGAAAACCTAGAATGATAAAAAGTGTTAGGTCTAGGGATCTATTTATAGGGGTAGAAGTGGATCTCGAACCGTTGGATTTGGGGATTGATTAGAATGCAACCACGACATAGGCTGAATAGGAGCCATCGGATGTAAAAATAGATGAACCAGATTGGTCAGAAGATTGCAAAACACGTCATCAATAACTTCTGGAATGTTTGAACGAACGAACATTCGTTTATTCGCAATTAGCAGAGGCGGGTCGAACGATCGGTCGACCTGCCATTTATTTATTTTTATTTTTTTCATTCTCGACTTTTGTTTAATTTCTTCTCGTTTATATTAGCTTGGTTTCTGATGTTCTATATATGGAAATTGACCAGAAAATTATCACGGACACAATGGTGCATCTCCATGGCTCAATCTTGATAATTTCGATGAATTAATTATTATGGGTTAAATTTTGGGTTGTTACAGTTTTAGTGTTTATAAACATTTGTAAACCATTTTAAGAGGTTTAAAAAATTTCATATACACCATTTCATTTATTAAAGGAAAGTGACTTCCTTTGTGATATTCGACGTATATTAAACGTGAATCATTTATACATCCAAAAAACATATTATGATATGCAAATATGGTTCACAATCATCGCAACCAAGCATGCCTACCGTACATGTTGAATATGTTAGTATATGATTTTTGTTTGATAATAATAAACATATGTACATTCATTTAAATGTATTTGTTATTTTACTATTTTATTTTTCACATAATTAAATAAATATTTACTGAATAAAATAAATAACACAGAATTTAAAAATTCGAACAGATATTTTATTCAAACAAATATTCTATTACAATTTTGAATTGTACAAATTTGTGCTCTCACAATATATACAAAATTTCAATTACAATACATTTCAATTTATACATTTGTCCTCACTACGTATCACTCATTTACTCGTATTTTATATTCAACTCTACTCCAGCCCGAAACCAGCATCTGAGTTATTTGAAAAATAAACACCGACGCAGTAAAATTGAAGAGAAATATTCTTGTAGTGTAAAATAAAATGTGTTTTGAAAATATTATTTGCCTAAGTTATTTGGGTTGTTCGTCATCATTTAATTTTGAATTCATCGTACACGAACAACTGGTGACATGCATAGTGTATCACTGTACATGCCATATGGCTGTGCACACCGATATACACTTGACAAAACTGCAGGGACAGGTGAGCACAAGGTCAAATACAATCAAAAGTCGGGTTCAACTCAAGTGAAATACAAATAAAGTCACAATATTAACACAAGGTCAAACCCGAGCAATAAGCTGGATTCAACTTAGGTGCAATCCAAATGTACACATGAATGCTATGATCAAAGACAACAACATCAACCAATGTCCGTAACCAGTCAAGGCAGCACCATAACCAGAATAGTTTCCAAAAATCAAGACAAATTTTGACAATGCATAACAAATATCAAGTGCAGACAAGATACATGATGATCAGCTCAACAATCATGTAACATAATCAATATACATGAAAAAGTCAACATATATGATCATAGGAAAGCAACACAACATGCATCATATACATGGCAACCAGAGCATATATGAACATGAGCATGCAACACAATCTCGACCAAAATAACAAAAGACTTAAATTTCAACATTTCAAGTGTATGAAAGAAAGCAGTCGAAGACAACGCAGGCACAAGCTAACATACATACATGTGTGAAACAACATGTATACATATATACATGCAGTCAGACATCAAGTAGACATAACTCGAAGCTATGCAACCTGAACCAGATTACAAGACTCAAGTGAAACTAGAGGCAACGACAAATAAATGGTCAAACTCAAGGCACAATGCTACAGAGACCATAGAACCAAGGACATATGCACTGACAACAGACCAATTTCAACATCAATAATGCAAACCATGATGCAATACAACTGAATACAAATATGTGTGTGTGTGTGGGGTGTGTGTGTGTGTCTATATATATATATATATATATATATATATATATATATATGCAAACCAGCTTAAAGCATTAACTTGAAGCGAACATAGCAAGAGAAAGTGCAACTCGAAGCAAATGCAAAGCAATGCCAGAAAGTGCAGTCCACGTTTATATGAAACCATTGTACACACACACATATAATAGTTTAAAGTTTTGACTACAACAAAAACGAAGTACAAATACATGTATGTACATATGATGTGTGTGTAGTGATAACCAGTACATTAGCTCGAATGAGCACGTGCACTTATGTACATATGCAACAGCCAGAATACAACATAAAGATGGAGGCAATGGATGTATACATATGCATATGGAACAAACAAGATGAACATCACATGAAACAAACTACTGGACATAGGACTTCAAACTAGCAGTGAATAGTGATCAAGCATCAGGTCGAAAATACTACAGAGCATGACAAAGTTCAAGCCGAAGAGGTCAGAGGCATTTTACTAAACATCAGTCATCACAAATTCATAGTACCAAAGAATCGAAACCCTGGTGGCCAAGGATTCGAATAAGTTCAAATTATCACAAGTCAAGCTAAAGTCAAACCAGAAATTCACAGAACCAAATCCAGAGAAATTGTAAACCATGATAATCAAGTAACAATAATATATGAATTGAATAAGTCAAGTTTAATCACCAACATTCAATCAAAATCATACGGCCAAGCAAAAATTATCAGATGAATTCGAATAACATATTCGAACGATATTATAGGATTTCGAATCCTATAGAAACCATTAACATCATCGGCCTAAAATGTATCGAGTTCAAGCATATCAACCAGAAAAGAAAAAGGAAAATAACATACCAATTCAAGTCAAACTCGATCGAGAAGCAGTCGATTGCGAATCAAAGTGAAAATTTGATTGACAAAGCAAACCGTATATAGTTCATTCTTCAATCAACAACTTAAGCCGACGACTTTGACAATTTCCAAAAACCCTAAAGTTCTGAAAGAGGAAAGAACGAAGAAGCTGCCATTTTTAACTCAAAGATTCAAGGCCGAGCAAATAATAACACAGGGTTACGGCCGAAGAAATAAAAAGTAAAGGGGGACAATTTATTTTTCCACTCATATTACTTTGGGCTGGCTATAATATTACTTTTGGGCTTAATATTTAAAATAAGGGTTTTTGAGTGTTCACTTGTTTTTAAACTTTGTATTTTTCTTTTAATCTTTTGTAATTTCTAGTCGTGTAACTAGGGGACGAACTACAATGGTGTAGTTCGAAAGTTCGCAACTCTGTAGCTGAGCTGCGGCATGGTTTTGAGCGTAGAGTTAGGTTAGTCGATAGCGGGTGTCTCGAGTTTACATGTGTAAGCATCTGACTACATAATTTCTAGTAGAAACCTTGGGGACAACATGTAGGCAGGGTTTTTCCAAAGTTGGATAAATCTTTATTATCTATGTTGCTATTATTCTACTATTATCAGTGCTATGATTATTTTGTATACTTCCGCATTAAATTTTTTAATTATTAGTATCACCATATTCAACCCCCTTCTAGGGTGAAATCGATCCTACAAGTAGCATCAGAGCTAGGAACAAAAGCCATTTTTGTTTTAAAAATTTGATTTTTCAAAAACCAATTTTTGTTTTACAAATTTGAATTTTTAAAATGACTTCTTTTAATAATGCTTTTACTGAGGGTCGGTCCATAGTTAGACCATTAATGTTCAATGGTGAATATGCTTACTGGAAAAATAGAATGAATTTTTTTCTAAAAACCATTGGTTCTTGGAATATTGTTGAGATAGGATATCGGATACCGACTATAGTAGTAGATAATTAAGAAATTGAAAAACCAAAGGATCAATGGATAGATTTGGAAAATAAGTTATGGAATACTAATGCCAAAGCTATGAATTCTATTATTTGTTCATTGGATCAAATTGAATTTAATCCAGTCTCACATTACCTAACTACATAGGAAATCTGGCACACACTTGAAGTGACTCACAAAGGAACATATCAAGTCAAGGAATCTCTCCTTGCCATGCTTAATAGCGAATACGAGAAATTTACAATGGCCAAGGATGAAAATGTCAAAGAGATGTGTGGATGACTTTCCAGTCTCATATACAAATCAACAGCTCTCAAAAAATCATACACAGAGTTGGAAATAGTCCAAAAAATCCTGAGTCCTTCCATGGAATTTTGTAGCTAAAGTTATAGCCATTCAAGAATCAAAGGATTGAAACAAATCAAAGTTGAAGAGCTAATCGAAAATCTCACCACTTACGTGCTAGAAATGAAATTCAAGGAAGAACGAGAAGGAGGTGATACTCGAAAGAAATCAATAGCTTTTAAAGGAACAATGGAAAGTGACGACGATGACAATGGTGAAGCTGAATTGGCACTGATAATAAAGAGATTCAAAAAGCGGAATCACAGATACGGAAATCCAACTCTAACTCAACAACTGAAAAGCAGAATAGTTAAAGTTCTAGACAACCCAGAAGAATGGGAAATCCTTTGTCACAAGTGCAATAAACCTAGTTACATCAAGCCCAATTGTCCCCGAAATCGACTCGGCCACGAAAAGAAATCGAAAAGAAGAAGTTTTGCAGCCACATGGAATAAAAGTGATGATGATTATGAAAGCACTAGCAGTGAGAGTAAAAAAGCATATCTGTGCCTTAAAGGTGCTATAACTGATAGTGATGATGACGAGCCAAGCGAGTTATCAAAACTCACTCACCCAGAATTACTTATATATTTCCACGAAGTAAATGGCTATTTTGAAAGACTTAGGGAGAAATACGCTAAAATTGAATCACAAAGAGATACTTTGATAGATTTAAATAAACAGCTTGATCAATTGGTTAAAAACTATCGGAGCAAGAGCCTTAAGTGTGATAAGTGTCCAACAGTTGAAGAAGAGATTAAAAAATCATAAATTAAAATTAAATCGCTTGAAAATGAAATTCAGATTTTGAAAGTAATTGAAAATAGCAGGAGAAAAAATTCTATTAAAAAGTAAACTCAATTATTGAATCAAAATGAATCTCTCAAAACATAAGTCCAACAATTGTCTATAACTTTAGAAAAAATTTCCAACGGAGAAAGAACGTTGAATATGCTACTAGGGAAACAAATTGTTAATACTCTTAGACAAGGACTTGGATATAAAACACGTTCCATTAGTTGGACTTAGAATGATAGAGTTTCATGCAATTTGTTTCCAAAATGAATATTCCACTTTAGAATGATAGAGTTTCATGCAATTTTAATACAAATTGTTAATCAAGTTGGTAGAAAAATTACTAATGGAACGTGTTTTATGCATCACATTTTCAAAATATCTGCATATATTTAATTTCAAATGATTTTCAATTAGCAGACTTTTTCTTATAAAAGCTCTTTAACAAAATAGTTTTTTGTTGACCATGTCTCAGATTAGTCATTTTAGAAAATTTGATTTTATAAATATTTTTGGATTCGATCTTAAATGATAACATTAACTAATCTGACTCCCTACTGATTATCATAAGATAAATAGAGATTGAAAAATGATGAGTGTTGATATTAATCATATATTATAATCGAGACAGTATAATTAGTAAATTTCTTTAGAAATGTAAACAAGAGTTATAAAAACTATTTGTTGGTAAAAATTCCATGACCATCTCTATTACTATCATATTTCTAACGACCATCGTTCATCAAAATCCAATACACTATGTCAATATGTGGTATTTTAAATGGGAAATCATTCGTTTTTCAATTCATCATATTTTTAGCAATAAAAACATCCAAAGTATTCACTCTCATTTAAAAGTCCTCACGGTTATGCATGGGTGAATTACATGGAATTTTTGATTATGTGCTTTCATGATTATTTAAAACTCCTCACGGTTACACATGTATGAAAAATATATCAAAATTGACTATTAAATAGAAAAGTTGATTCTAATCCCAATTAAAAGTCCATACGGTTATGCTTAGTTAGAAGATACTAGAATTCTTTTTTTATAAAATTTGGAATACTACTAATCTCATTTAAAAGTCCTAACGTTTATGTATGGTTAGTAGATATTCAAATTCCTGAAATAAATATACTACAAATAGAAATAGCTATATGGTTTTGCATCATCCCTATCATTCTAAAGTGGAATATGCATCAAACAAAGTATTTATAATGTTTGTTTGATTTTTTTATTTAAACTCAATATTTATACTCGATTGGGTATCAATGTTGTATTAAAATCTATCACTTTATCTCTGTTTTTCTAACACTATTACTTTCTTGCTGATAACAAAAGGGGAAGAGAAAAGTTAAGATTTTGGTAAACAAAGGTCAAATATTTTATATTTTATTTGCATAGTTCATTTGCATATTTTTATTTATTCTCATGCATATATGAAGGGGGAGCTTTGTTGTAGAGAGGTAGCATTCAAATAAGAGGAGCAAATTAAATGATTAAATACATTTAATAAATTCAAAATCTTAAATATATGTTTGTTATCGTCAAAAGGCGGAGATTGTTGAATATGTTAGTATATGATTTTTGTTTGATAATAATAAACATATATACATTCATTTAAATGTATTTTTTATCGTACAATTTTATTTTTCACATAATTAAATAAATATTTGCTGAATAAAATAAATAACACAAAATTTAAAAATTCAAATAGATTTTTTATTCAAACAAATATTTTATTACAATTTTGAATAGTACAAATTTATGTTCTCACTATAAATACAAAATTTCAACTACAATACATTTCAGTTTATACAACTGTTCTCACTACATATCACTCATTCACTCGTATTTTATCTTCAACTCTACTCCAGCCCGAATCCACAATCTGAGTTATTTGAAAAATAAAGACTGACGCGGTAAAATTGAAAAAGAAATATTCCTGTAGTGTAAAATAAAATGTCATTTGAAAATATTATTTGCCCCAGTTATTTGGGTTGTTCGTCATCATTTAATTTTGAACTCATAGTACACGAACAACTCGTGATATGCACAGTGTATAACTATACATACCACAAGACCGTGCACCTCGATATACACTTGACAAAACTGCAGGCGCAAGTGAGAACAAAGTCAAACCTAATCAAAAGCCAGGTACAACTCAAGTGAAATACAAATAAAGTCACAATATTAGCACAAGGTCAAACCCGAGCGATAAGCTGGATTCAACACAGGTGCAATCCAAATGTACACATGAATTGTAACGACCACGATTTTTGAGTCAAATTTAATTGGTAATTAAATTGAATTTTAGGATTAAATTGTAAATTAATTTGATTCTTCCAAATTAAATGTGATTATTTGTTAATATATAATTAAGATTTTTAAATCATTCTTTTCTTTTAAAAAGTTGTGCAGATAGAAAAGACAAGAAAAGTATGAATGTAATATATATATATATATATATATATATATATATATATATATATATATGAGTATATATGTAAATATATTGAACTAAATTAAAATTGTAATGTGAAAAATAATTGAAATAAATTGTATTTGAACTTTTCAAATTAAATAATATATATGTTTATTTATTTATATAAATGGATTTTTAATTGAAATTTGATTTAACAAATAAATTAAGATTTAAAAAGCTAAAATTCATGTAGTCTAATATGTGTATGTATACCTATTTTGAAATTAATGTATATAGATAAATATTTATTTAAATGTATAATAGTTTCAATTTAAATAAGATTTGACAAAAATGTTGTAAAGCTAAATTGAAAATATATAAAGGTATAAATAAGAAAATATATAAACATAATTCATAATATTTATAAGAACATGTTACATAATTTATACTAACACAAGGTTTAAAACAAAAATTTACAAAATAATTTACATTAGGGATTTAAACATAAAATGTAGAGTTTAAGACATTTGTAAGCATTTTAATAAAGAGAAATACAAGTGTAAACAAAGTTTTAATTTGTAATTACAAGTGGAATAATCATTTTTCTTTTGAAAATTGAATTACATAAAACATGTAAAAGGGAAAAGTATCCAGGCTATCTTCAATTTTCAATCTTCTTTCAGAATGAAAACAAAACCTGAAAATCAAAATCTGAAGCAAAGCAAAGGTTTCAACTCAAACAAATCAAAGCTCCAGATCATTTCAAAAGATTTAAAAACCTGGAAAAGGAGATCAGATCAAAGCAAAATTTTAAAACCTGAAGCTGTTGGTCATCTCAAAGCATAAAAATCAAAAGCCTACAAAGCAAATCAAATGCAAGTTCAAATAGATCTAAGCTCAATTCATTTCAACTTCAACTGAATTATCAAAGTTCAAGTTCAACTCTCTGTTCTTTGCTTCCAGTTCTAGGCCCAAAATCTATTCCTCTGTTTCTCTATTTTTCCTTTTGAGGTGAGCAAACTTTCTTTATTTAAAACTTTAAATCTTGATGTGTGGATTGGAAGTTTAAGTTGTGATGGAAATTTTTGATGTGCCTACATGATTATGTTATGTATGCATATATATGATGATATATCTGTGTTCAGATATACATATATAGGTCCCTGTTATAGTTATAGGTTTTCAAATTCAAGTTTAAAAATTCAAACTCTCTTTGTCCAATCAATATTAGGCTAAGGAATTTGAAGGAAAAAAAATGATGTTTGCAAAAGTAACTTCATTTTTACAAATAAAACAAGTAAAAGTATCCAGTTATTTTAACTGGGAACAGTAAAATACATAGAATCTTTTAAAACATGTAAAATCAAATGTCGAGTTTTATTGATTCAAGTATATATTTGGAATCATCTCTGAAAGATAAGATTTT
The DNA here is from genome assembly GCA_030765085.1 of Allium cepa. NCBI lineage: Eukaryota > Viridiplantae > Streptophyta > Magnoliopsida > Asparagales > Amaryllidaceae > Allium > Allium cepa. The sequence goes on along the minus strand of CM060941.1, from coordinate 289,021,195 downwards.
TAAAACAAAAATCAAAATTTTTCGTATTGAACTGAATGTTCATTTTGGGAATATCTGCAAAATGATTTTTGAACGTTTACTGGTGGCCGGAGTTACACGAGTGGTCGGAATTTTGTCTGGAACTGGAATGCTAATCGGGGTATTTGGAAAAAATAGTGGAAGTGGCGATAGATCGCCGTGGCAGCGGGGATAGGTCGAACTAGGATTTAAACCTAGTTTTTGTCACGTTTGGGTTTTGGTGAACTGCATTGCCTCTGGTTGATCGAGTAGCGTTGGTTTTTGGCGAAGGTTGCGTGGGGGTATGATGAATGCATGGGCGGGGTTGGAGAGGCTCTAGTGGTCGGAAATCGCTTGGGCGAGGAGTTTTCTGGCATAGGTTTGGTTCCAGGCTGCACGTGTTGGTTCGATTTTGCCCAAGGGCTTGTGATTGTATTGTGGTGGTAGATATTGCTTGCAACGGCGATGGGTGACATGCAGAAAGGTTTGTCAGAGGTCGGAGGCGACTCAGGTGATGGTGCACGTACATGTGCACGCAATTGTGTCTGGGTGATGGTGTGTGATAGATGATGGAGTTGCCTCGAAGTTGATTTCGTAGAGCTAGGGTGATGGCTCGAGAATAAGTTCGGGAAATTTTGTGAACAAACCAGGTTTAACAGTTAAACAAAATTTAGGTTTGAAAAAGTAAAGCATGTGGGTTGGTTTGAGGAAAACTCGAAGTAAATGGGCAATGGTCTCGGGTAATACTCGAAGTTGACTCGGGTTTCATAATTCCTAGTTTTAAAAACTTTGACAGTTAAAGTTAACTTGATTTTTAAAATATTCTTTTTAAATTAATGATTGTGGTTAAGTGGAAATATGTAATTAAAGGTTTTAGAATGAAAATATTTTAAATTAATTAAGTTCAAGATATTTTAAACTTATATTTCTAAAGGAATTCATTTTAAAGTAAAAACAATTCAAGTTTTAAAAGTAAATTTTTAATAAGTTTTCTAAAAAAAGTTTCAAACTTGAATTTTAAATTCAAATATGATTTGAAAATAATTTTATGTGGTTTTGAAATAGATTTTAAAATTAGATTTCTGATAGTGTTTCAAATGTAATTAATTGATGTGGTTAAATGGATAATCAAGTAATGATTTAGTTTTAAATCTTGCGTAACTAAAGATTGCTTGATTACTTAATAATAAAAGGTTAATTGATTGATTAAAGGTAATCAATTGTGTAAATGTGATTACTTAATTAAAAGTAATTAATTAATGATTAACAATGATTAATCAAGTGATTAAGTATAATTATTCGATGCAATTAATTTGTGATTTATTAATATAAGTGATTAGGGATAATCGCTTATTGTAATTAATTATGGATAATTAGTTAAGGTTAAATTAATTTAATGATAATATATTAAGGGTTAATTAGTCAATGTAATTAAGGATAATTAATTAAAATTATTTGTAATTAATTAATATTAATTAACCAGGATTAGTGATTTATTTATAAATAAATGATCTGATTTAAATTAATCAGATAATTAATTGGTCTTACGTATGGATGTTTGGATTCTATTGCATGATTGAATGGTTTGATATTCCTGGGATGTGATGCTTGGTGATATGAATTATTCTGATTTGGGCTGTGGACCGTGATGTACTTTATTCATCTATGATGTAACTTATTAATCTGTGATGTACTTATATTATTCATCTATGATCTATAAATGAAGATAAGCATTATAGATTATACCGCTTATCGATATTGCTGTGTTTGACTCTGTAATGATTGATGTTGTGGCACTATTGTGTAAAACCCCTGGACCACACTATATACACACAAATATGGATTTCATGAGGAAATCGGCTAAGTCACAGATATTTAAATTTAATTCAAAATGGTTTTAAAAATCGGGTTTTGAATCGAAATGATTTTGGAAATGGAATTCGGTTGAATTTTAAAAGCTTTTGAAAAGGAGTTTTGAAGATGAAAATCATTTTTGAATAACTTAATAAAGTTTTGAAATTTAAAATGGTTTGATTTGAATTTAAATTCAAGATTTGAAATGGAATCCTATGTTTGGAAATTTTGGTTTAAAAAGGTTATATAAGTTATAAATGTGTTTATATGGGTTTTTAAACCATTTTAAAAGTATTGTTTTGAGAACTTGAATTTAACCCAAGGGCTTTAACTTGTGCAAATGTAATCGGATTTTTCCGAAACGAAAACTATTTGTTTTCAAAAAAATAAACGCTTTCATATAAGGAAAGAATTTCTAATTTGTGTTGAAGGGATTTCAAGTTTGAAATGAAAATGGTTTTCCAAGTTATGAATGAATCTTTGGAAATGGTTTTGAAAGTTATGAATTAAATCTTGATTTAAAGATTGGATGAGTTAATCCAATTTGGAAGGGGAATTGTTTTGAAAGAATATGAATGAATCTTTGTTAAAGACTGATATACTTTGTTTTCAAATTGAAAAGGGATCTTAAAAGTGTATCCTTTCTATGAAAGAGTTGAAATGGAAATTGTTTTGAAATCTATGAATGAATCTTTGTGAAAGATGAACTTTGTGAAATGAATCTTTTTGTTTAAAAGACTGGAAATGGTAATTTGTTTAAACCATTTGAAAGAAACGTTTTGGACTTAACTTAACTGAGATCCCATTATACATATGTTTTAAATATTGCGCTCATTATTCGGTTTAGCCGGGAGAGGACCTTGTGTCATATAACCCATTCCGAATAATGATACATCATTATGGATATCATTTGAAGACCGGTGGTGAAGACCGGATATTTCCGAAAGCAAAAGGATAACCCATCGAATGTCTCTGCACCGAATGGCCCCCGGTATAGAGATTTGAGCACCCTTTGTGATGGGGAGTCTGGATGTGATTGGGGTTATTAGGATTTGAAAGGGCTTCTTTGTGAAGTGCCTTTGGTTCTGTTCGAACCTGGAATAGACTTGTATGGATGTATGTCTGACATTACACTTTGAGATGTAAAGCTGGTTTCTATCATATACATTTCTGTTTGGTGCCGGAGATTTATTCTCTTAGCTTAACACCCTTCTCTGAGACGTACGAACTCAGAGGTTATGTAGTTGATGGTTACTAGTGATACATTCCCTATTTGGTGATGTGGCATACGAAGTGCTGTCGATCATTTGTTGATCAAAGCATGGCTTTGTGAAAAAGCGTAGCTTTTTGGATGAGACTGGATCAGGACCTCACACCCCTAATATGGTCGAAACAGGAAAGATGTAGCAAGGTTTTTAGGGGTCGCGCCCCTAGGGTATATCCATTTCCTTCTGGATAAAAGGTGATACCATGGTATGGAGCCCAGATATTTAACCTATGTGGTTACTGCAAATTTATTACTTTGTGGTTGTTGGTGTCGAGCGCTCGGATAAAGGTCGGTAACGACCGGGGATGGCATACTTGTTGTGATATCCCGGAAAATTTGGAACAATATCAATTTAATAATCTACATTAAAAATTAAATTGATTTGATAATATTTGTAATAATATATGAATTGATTTAATGATCTTCTTTTAAATAAATATTTAACTGATAATTTATCTTTTAGAAGTTAATTGCCTTCTATTATAATGTATATATATCTGTATATATTGTAAATGGATAATCTTAGTTTTAATTTAATAAATAGATATGTTTTCTAATTCTAATATTTTTGAAAATTTAGAAATTTGATATTTAAGCTATTTAATAAATGATTATATGATTTTAAATTACTCAAGATTTAAGTTTAGTTGTTTAAAATAAATTTAGCTTACATTTAAATTTAGCAAAAAGGTTTGTTTAATTTGTTTTAAATTTATCTTGATAAAAATAAACATTTATTAATAGATAAATACTTTTATAAATCATTTGACTTAATAATGAGCTCTGTTAATTAAGTAAATGTTTACAAATGAATTTTTAATAATGTCAACTTTATTTATATGTGTGTTTGAATAAAATTTATGATTTGGAAATTAAAAATAAAGTATTAAAAATGTTCAAATTAAAGTAAACATTTATTAATATTAATATGAGTATAAAGTAAAATAATAATAAGTAATCAAATATTGGTTAGTCTATGTTAAAAATAATAAAAGAAAATAAAGGTAAAACACATGTTAGAAAATAGAACTAAATATTAAAACTTAATTCATAGCAAAGACCAAAACAACAACCATATATACTTGGACATAAGATATAACATGCAGGAAATAGTAAAAGTAAAGCTAAGCTAATAAAGAAAAAAAAAGGAGAATAAGGCCTGTAAGTAATTTGTAGTGCAAGCTAATGCAAAGGAAAATTTAAAACACATACTTGTAAGTATAAAACAAGACAAAGCAAACATATGAGCTGGTAAAAGAAATAAAACAAATATCTTTGTAAAGTTATATGTCAGCAAATATTAATTAGCCTAAACTTATATGCACAGTAGTACAAGCCAAATCTGCACACATTAATAAGATGTTAGCATAAATGAAAACATTAGTACAAACACAAATTAAAACCTGCAGCAAACATTAATTAGCCACCTTTGCATCTGAAATAACTTATCTCCAGCAGAAATATTTCAATTTTTGTCTGGTCTTAGTACAATATGATAATAAAGCAAATATTATTTTATGTCAAAGCTTGTGCAAGAAGACATATTGTTGAAGTTATATATGTAATCATCATTTGTTATTCCATTTTTAGTTCAGTTAGTAACTCATGAAACAAAACTGAGAAACAAAAGAGCATAAACAAAATTACATATTTTCTAGTTCAAGTCAAAATTCAGAAAAACAAGAAAAAGGGTTACTGAAAATTCAAAATTTGCAAACTGCAGAACTCTTGTATCATCCTCTGTTTCACTACAAACTTGGGTGAGTAACACTTTTAAATTACTTAAGTTTTTAACCTGTTAAATGCAAATAGTTGAATGCCTGAATATATTGCATGAATATTTATATACTCATTTTTACTCTGGATTATTGTGAAATGGAAATTACAGTATGTTTCAGCTTGCAAATCCAAGTTGATTCATTTTAAACTTGCTTTGTTTCCCCATTGCTGTGAGTAACATCATCTTTGAGGTTTAAATTTTAGCTATGGTTGCTTGGTTGATGTCTGTAATATGTATATACTGTTTGTGTTGTGATATCTCTGTAGCTATTTCTGTAACTTTCTGTTCTTACTTCAAGTATCAGTGTGATTTAAAAGTCATCATCTTTTTACCTTCTTACTGTTTGGATTAGGACTTAGTCTAAAATTTTGAATTAGCATAGATGGATGGTTAAAATTCATAAGAAAGTTAAATACATATTTGAGTAAGCCTGAAAAGAAAACAAAATGAAGTAACTGAACAAATTATAAAACAAGTCAAAACTTCAGTTGTCATGATCCATCAATTCAAGTTTATGAACTTATTACTAAATCAAAATTAAGATTTTTAAAACTCAAATTACATTTTTTAGTTGAGGTATGAACATGCTTTACTGGGTTGAACCATTCAAGCAATTTGGGTTGTCTCTGGAAGTGTAGTTGATCGGAGGGCTTAAGGATTGTTTTGGAGGTAGTTGGATGGTCGGTGAGGCCAGGAAAATTGTCAGGAAGTTCATCTATGACCGGAGGTGACGGTGGTAGCTAGCTTTATCTCCTAGACCTAGTTTTTCCTATGGCTGGAAAACTTGATCGTTTCGGGGCCAAGAAAGGATCGAGTTCGAGGAAACTCTGGGGGATGGTTGTGGGGACATGGTAGAAACTGTAGCCAGAGGCGGTGGTACTCCAGTGGTCGGAATTTGAAGAGCGGGGAGGTTTCAGGTTTTGGGCTGTTGTTTGTTGTGTTTCCAGGTTGTAGAGGAGAATGCTTATTTTTGTTTTTGAGCTAGTGGTTAGTTTCTGGGGGTTGTGTTTGGATATGAAGGTGACTGGCGTCGTGTGGGGGTGTCAGGGGATGGCCGGAGTTGGCAGGGGCCACGGTGCACGTGCACCGTGCCAGTGAAGTAGGGTAGTATTGTGTTTTGATGTGCAGTTTTTGGTCTTAGGAAGAACTCGAGTCATTCGAGTTGATTACTCGAAGCAATGTGATGGAAAACCCAAAGCAGAAATAGGTTGGCTCGAGTATTGTTACACAGTTTTTAGTGTGCAAGTTTTGGACTCGGGGAAGTCTCGAGTAAATTTCATTTTTACTCGAAGCACAGAGGCAGTTGACCCGAAGCAACATTGTTTTGGTCTCAGGTGGAAGTTAATTTCTACAGGCTGTATAAACAACCTGTATATTTAAAATTAAACTAAAATTTAAAGCAAAATTAAATGGTAAGTTAGTGAAATCTTGATGTAATTGAATTTAAGTTGTCAACTAAGATTTTAACCAAGTTTAAATCTAATTAGAAGTTTAAATTCAAATCTATAGTTTGAATCTAAAATGCAGTTTTGAAATATTAAAATGAATTTCAGTTTTAAAACTTGATAATTTCCAGATTTTAAAATTTAATCTGAAACAAAGTGTTGCTGCAGTTAAATATGATTTTTGTTAAAGTTTTGATTCAAATGGATATTTGAATTTTAAAGTTTAAAATGAATTTGGATTTAAAAATCAAGTTTCTGACTCTAGTTGTTTAAAGAAAGTTAAATCAAAGTTTAAAAATCAAAATAAATTGAGAAATTCAAGTTTGCTTAGAATTAAAAATCTGAAAATTTAAATCAGTTTAAATATGAATATTTCAAGAATGAGTTCAGAATAAAATAGTTGACAAGTAATTTGATTTAATAAAAATTAACTTGATTTTGAGAATTCTTGATTCAAGATTTTTGAATGAAAAATAAATGAATTGTTTAACTTGAGGATTTGCAAGTTAAATATTAATGTAATGTGGAAATTTAAATTTGAATTAAAAATTCAAATAGTTTAATTTAAAAAGATTTTAAATTGAATTTAAATATTAATCATTTTGAATCTTAAATCCAAATGATATTTAAATTTAAAATGCAATGTTAATGAAGTCATTAATTAAAGAATGAATTACCTTAAGGATAATAGGGTAATTAAAGAATGACCTATGTATTAAAGTTAATAAATAAAGATCAATTAAGAAGTAAATTAAGAAATGATATTCAATGAAGACAATTAACTAAGGATTATTAATTAGTTAATATATATGATTAATTTTGGATAATTAATTAGATTAATTAGATAATCTATTAAATGTAATTACTTGATAAAAGTAATTAAGAGATTAATTACTTATGGTAATTAATTTTGATAAAATGATTAATTTAAGTTAAGTTTAATTAAATTAAGAAATCATTTGATAAGTGTAATTACTAGTGTAAGCAATGGAGCATAATTACTTAGTGAAGTAATTAATGATAATTACTGAATGTAATTAGTGAAAGATGATATATTAATAAAGTAATTTGGATAATTACTTTTGTAATTAATCAGAGGATTAATTAATGGAGATAATTAATTATGGATAATTTATTTATTTATCTGAGTAATTAAGGATAATTAATTAAGGGTTGATATTAATCAAAGGTGATTAATAATTGTGTTTAATTGAAGATTAATCACTTAATGTGATTAATAAAGTAATTTAATCTGAATTAGAGATCATTAGTTAATATAATCAATGATGTAAATTAAGAATTGTTTAATTAAGTAATATTTAATAATGTGGAGATTAATTTACGTAATTAATTAATAATAAATGTAATTAATTATAAATGAAGTAATTAAAAGTTAATTACAAGGAATAATTTAGAATAATTAATTTGTAAAATTAATTAAAGACTAATTACTTGTTGTAATTAGAAAATGATTAATTAGAGGAGTAATCAAGATAAATATCTAGAGATTAGTTAATTAATTTGTATAAATTTAATTATTGGTTGTATAAGCAGGATTTATGAATGAAGTAATTAATTTAATTTATTTTAAATTAATTAGAGATAGAAGTAGTTCATTTAATTCATTTTAAATTAATTACAAATGGTAAGATTATAAATCATTGCTTATGGATGAATGAAATTAATATTTCATTTGATGATTGTGAACTCAGATATGAGATGAAAAATATCTAGGTGACTTGGAAGTTTGTTTAAGTATGATAATATATTTTTATCTGATTGGGTTGATAATTTTTGATTATCTGTTTATGATGATGATATGATTATCTACTGTGATATTATGAATTATCTATCTGTGTGTATATTGATGATTTTGAATTAAACTGTTAAGACTAAATGGACAACTTGGCCCTAAAAGACACGTTTTGGATTTCGATGAGACCGGGATCGGTTTTCCTCATTTGGAATATCCGAAAACCACATCGATTCCAAATTAACGATAGGTCGTGAATCTGAAGTGAAGATGAAGAATCAGAGTGCAAGGGTTGTCGTCGTTAACTATGAGGGTGATTCCAAAATGAGTGTAACGAGATAATGCCTTCGGTTTCGTTCGAACCCGGAACGAACTTGTATGGATTGAATGCTTACAGCACATCGTCAGGCGGACGATGAGCATTCTAAGTGATATGTTTTTGAAAGGTAATCGCAGCCTCAAGCCTCATCAACCGGAAATGGCTAAAACAGGGGAGGTGCAGCAAGGTTAGGTGGGTCATGCCCATGCAGGACGAGGTATACCCCTGTCTAGATGTCCCTTATTTCGGCTGTGTGGGCGGTTGGATGTACACCAACTGCGGGGTTATCTTGTTCGGGACTGTTCAGTAAGGAATGGTTCCGGCCTTGTTTTGCAGGGGAGTTAGGGTGGCTCCTCGGTACTGTGATCTAGACCACGTACTGTGACGGGCGGTACCCCAGTAGCCCTGCCATTGTATGGGATCCAATTTCCAATAAGCGCCGTACGTTTTGATTGTGCCCAACTATTTTGAAATGTGAGATGTAAGCATTTCAGCTATTTCTGTATTTTACTTGAAAACCCTAGACCTATTATAATATCACAGAATTTCCTATCAAATGTTTTGGTTAGCGTAAGGTAAAAACTTTTTCATGTTTATGTGTTGGGAGTCTTACGTGATACCTTTTATTTTCAAAAGATTTTCAAAGTTAAGCAACTTTAACCTGTTACTCATACCAGACCCATGTCTGACCCGAAGTTTATTTTTGTTTTTCATAAACTCTCGGGTACCCAAATTTTTACGGGTAGCCAAGGGATTCAAGTTAGCTTTGACGAAATCTGGAGGAGCAATGGAGCAGGAGGCTTCAGCGTTATAGATATATATATATAGTTCCGCTGTGTGGTATCTCTGAGTCATTTGTTTGAGTTGAGTTGTATTAACTAGACAGGTGTTTATAACTGTCTAGTATGTGATGTATTATTTGTATAACTCTGATTGATGTTGCGTATTATGTATATACTTATATGATTATTATATGTATTCGTTCCGCTGTGAGATTCTGATGTTGTTGTTCTTTCTTCTCTATCTTTTCTATTTTCTCACCTCTTTCTTTTCTTATTAACGATACTTCTTCCTGGGCGTAGGAAGTTGGGTCGTTACACTTGTGTGGTAGTTACCTATGTTATAGCTTGGTTAAAGCGTGAGGTAGCGTCGACCTTGTTAGCAGAGATCCGGTTAGGTTCTCGGGGGCGTCCTTCCAGAGGCGTTCCCATTTCGGTAAGGAAGTTCCTTAGCCTGACCATTTGTTGGAAATCCAATCTCCAACACGCGCCCTTTACAATTTCAATTGTATAACCTGCCATTCTTAAATGGTAGCTATAGCAGGCATACGACGAAACGTGGTATGCTGGCTAAGATTAGTATTATACTTTCGAAACATTTTCTGCACTATGCACTAATAATAATATCAAATGGTTTTCGCATATCAAACATTTTTGACTGTCATAAGGAGAGATCTCCTCCAAGTGTGCGCTTGCATTGTGTGTGTGGCAGAAGGCCTTATGGCAGTTCCATTTTCCAAAAAGCATTGCGGATTTCAATGTTTTAAATCCTTTTGTTGTTGTTTTTAATATAAACTGTTTTTGTTTGCTCATACCAGTCCCATGACTGACCCAGAGTTTATTGTTCCCTTCCTAAACTCTGGGTGCCCACAATTTTCCACACGGCAGTCTAGAGTTGGATTTTTCAGATAGTCAGGTTTTGTAGATTATCTGGAGCTAGTCCAGTCTTTGGATTCAGACTGACTTGGATTTGCTTAGTACATCCTGATTGGGAGTTCGAGTTATTTCTGGATTGGTGCTTTGGAGATGGAGATTGTTGATATTTGAGTTCTCTTCTGAAGACTATTCTTTCTACTAGAGATCATTGTTATTAGTTTTCGATGTTATTTTCGTCGCTTTGATATTGATGTATATCATTGGTTATTGTATTCATTGGAGTTGTATATGATCTTCATTTCTTTTTCTTCCGCTGTGTTGTTATACTTAATTGTGTTATAAGCTCCGGCGAACCAGATTCGACGCTTGGATCTGCGACATTTGAATACGAGTGACGTATTCGGTGCCAATTTTCGAAGGTCGAGTCAGGATCGTTATATGAATACTAAAACAACAACATCAACTAAGGTCAGGAACAAGTCAAGGCAGCACTACAACCAGAATAGTTTCCAAAAATCAAGACAAAGTTTGACAATGCACAGCAAATATCAAGTGCACACAAGCTACATGAAGACCAGCTCAACAATCATGTAACATGATCAATATACATGAAGAAGTCAACATATATGAACAGAGCAAAGTAATACCACATGCATCATATACATGGCAACCAGAGCACATATGAACATGAGCATGCAACACAGTCTCGACCAAAATAAGAAAACCACTTCAATTTCAACATTTCAAGTGTATGAAAGCAAGCAGTCGAAGACAATGCGTGTAAGGACCCAATTCTTCGTCTTTCGAAAATTCAACATCGATACTCACTTTATCGACTGCCGAGCAATCGAACGACGGAAAACCGAACACTTAGGGTTTTAAGAAAAAGAAAAAGAAGAAAAGTATAGAAGAGATAAGAAGATAGAAAATAGAGAGAAAAGAAAATAGAAAATAGAACGGAACAGAACACAACACAACAATATCAGAATCTCACAATTCACAGCGGAACAACATATAATAATAAATGAATAATCTTTAAACAAAGAACTATAACAGTTATTACATTATATTACATTTCATTACATCATATCATCAGAGTGTACAACAACAACAACATCAAACAGCGGAAAAGAAATACTATATACTAATAATACGCCATTCCATCCAGCTTGCCTCCAGAAATTCCAGAATATCCAGAATATCCTGATAAACCTAACTCTTGACTGCCCGTGTAGAAATTGGTGGGCACCCAGAGTTTAGGAAGGAAAACAATAAACTCCGAGTCAGTCATGTGACTGGTGTGAGAACTCAAAACAGTTTATTTATCTTTGAAAACAAAATAGAGGAATATTTTTAAACTCAATTCGCAATGCTTTTAAAAATGAGACTACCATAAGGCCTCCCGCACACACACACAATGCAAACGCAGAATCAGAGGAGATTTCTCCTTATGATAGCCAAAGATGCTTGATACGCATTTAAAAGAACATTTGATATTATTACTAGTGCATAGTGTAGGAAAATATTTCGAAAGTAGAATATAAATCTTAGCCAACATACGGCCATTATCGTATGCCTACTATAGCTACCATCCAAACAGTGGTGACCACCATAAGTGAATGGCAGGTTCTACAACTAAAACCGTACAAGTCTCGTATTGTTTCTTTGGATTCCAACGAATGGTCAGGCCAAGGAACTTCCCATTGCCATATGAGAATGCCTCTGGATGGACATCCCCGAGAACCAAACCGGATCTCTACCAACACAAGGCCGGGTTACCCCTAACTGAGTAACAGCTGACCGAATATGCCATCCCCCGGTCCTTTGGGACCTTTAACCGAGCGCTCGTTACCATCATCACACAATCATAACAAAGTGTTTTCAACATGAGTAAGTATCTGGGCTCCATACCATGATACCACCCTTTTCCAGAAGGAAATGCACATACCCTAAAGGGCGCTACCCCTCATAACCTTGCTGCATCTTTCCTGTTCCGGGATCGAACAGAACCGAAGGCACTTACAAAGAAGTCCTTGCAATTCGGATAATCTCTAATCACGTCCGGACTTCCCATCACATAGGGAGTCTCTATACCGTAGCTACTCGGTGCAAAGACAACCGACGAGTTGTCCTTTCGCTTTCAAAAAGATCCGGTCTTCAACACCGGTCTTCAAATGCAATTCATAACGACGTATCACATATTCAGAATGGGTTATACGACCCTATGGTCCTTTCCCGGTTAACCCGAATAGTGAGCGCTTATTCAAAAATAAGTGTGGCATTTAAATTCAAACAAATCACATCTATTACCCATTCAAAGGGAAATATTGATAGTCGGTTATTGAACTATCAATGGATATGCACAACATCACCAGATTCCAAATAATTTTCCAAATTATTTATTTTTCAAAATATCTTTACAAGATATAAAATTTCAATACCTCAAAAATAAATCAATATTTATCTTTAAACAACTTCCCTTTTTATTCATAAATTCCATAGTGAATTTTCATTGCAAAATATCCATGCATATACGATTTCAATTATTCATTTCAATTTATCTTCAAAAAGATAAATTCTCAAAATATTCACTTTATATTGGAAAACATTTCCATACTTACTTATTAAGTAATTCTCAATCCATTTATTTTCAACACTTGGAAAATATTCAATATACTTAAATCGAAATAAAGTATATATTTCATTCTTTAAGGAAATCATTCTCTTAAACATATTTATTTGGGCCAAAACGAATGTTGCGTAAAACATTGTTACGACAAACCAAAATCACTAGTATAGGGATTCGAAATTAAAATAGATATATAAATCCCAATACTATACAAAACATTTCCTTTCGGAAATCATTTACTATAACAACAGTGTTATAGTCCACCATTTCCTTTTATTTCTCGAAAACGTCTATTTCAACAATGAATGTTGAAATCTAGGGTTTCGAATCTCAACACATTTTAAAACATCGTTAAATCGTTTTAATTCTATTTAAAACATCAAATTCAAAACAATTTCTTTAACATATTATTCACTATTCAAAAACGTGAATATACTACGTTAACAAATTTCATCATTTCTATTCATTTTATTTTAAAGTATTATTCACAGTCAAAAACGTGAATATAACTCCATTAATAGGTTTCAACAATTTACTTATCAAAATAAGTTGTTTACGAATTTATAAAACAACGTTTATAAATTCCTTTATTAACCTATTCAATTCATAACTCAATTATAAACCAAAAGTTCATATTATAAGTGAAATACTTATAATTTATTTGTTTGCAAAATCGTTCCTTTGAACTTCATAATTATAAATCTTATAACTTATAAGATTCAATTATTTATCCAAACCTATTCTTTTAACAACTTTATAAATTTTATAAACCTACTGCTTATAAAATTCCATTTATAACTTCACCGTTTATAATTCTATAAATTTCATTCATTTATGAAATTCATTCACAATTCATTCTAACACTTATAAAAACTCGTTTTATAATTCAAAATATTCTAATTTATAAATATCCATTTTATAAATCTTTTATACAAATCAATTTATACTATTATTCTTTTAAAACATCTTTAATCTCCTTTATAATTTCATCATTTTGATTCATAAAATAATTAGATTTTATAAATCCTATATTTTCAACTTTTCACAATAAATTCTAAAATCCCAATTTAAACTCTTTTTATAAAATTATTAACCCATATTTTCAAAAATCAGTTTTAAACTATATTTCTAAAAAATACAATTTTTTTTATAACATTAAAATTATAACATTTATTTATTTAAAATGAATCAATTTCCAAACATATAGTATATTTTCAAAAATCACTTTAAAAATCATTTTAAAATTCCAAAACTTGGTCCAATGATGCTACACACCAAATAGTCAATCACGACAACAATGATATCATATATCGATATGATAATCCATCAAATATCAAAATATCTGAATTCAAATAAAAACTGTTGAGGAATCCAGTTGGATCCCTCCAACCTGTTTTCCTGCATCCACAAACATTAGCACAATACCAATTCCGCTCCAGTATGGAATTATCGCGGTATATGGGATTTAAAATATTATCCGCTTAATAGATGGCGCAATAGGGTCTCATCCGCTATACAAATGCGGGAAATCAATAACTCCAATATATACATATGCCAATATATACATATTGCTATTATATATAATACCAATTTCACTGTTTATGAAATATTCGCGGTATATGTTTTTAATAAATAACATCCGCTCACTAACGGCGCATAATGTCTATTTTAACAATCAATAGATAACAATCATCATTCAAACGTGCATTCAAATATTTTAAATCTAACCATTTAAAATTTAAAATCGAAACCGATTCGATTGAGTGAGAAGTTCTCACCTTGATTTCAATTTCGTTTTAGCGATTTATTTCGAATAAAATTAAACGGACGTTTAATTTTACCCGAAATTCTCACTAACTCCAAACGACTCCAATCCAATTCCATAGCGTAGTGCTCGTCCATACGATTCCAACGCAACTGGTTTCGCGCGTTTTCGACATAGTATGAAAAAGATATCAATTTTACAAGTTACACGATTTTTTAGAATTAATATTTACAACAAAATAAATTATTTATAAACCTAAGCAATTATTGGCCGTAGGATCCATCCCTTTGCAGATCTCGGCCCTCCAAATGCTTCTTCCCCACTCACGCACGCCCCCAGTAGCAAGGCCGAACCCACTTCAAATCCAAACCCTAATACATGCGCCCAACTACAAGCATCTCCACGTCGATCAGCTAGCGCCATCCAACTCGCCTCACCACAAGCTACTCACGGCCACGAGCATGGCGAGCTCGGGCCCACCTACCCCCAGAAAAACGCTAGCAACGGCCGGCACTTCCAAGCCAAATTGCCGATGATCCACTTCGTTTTAAACGATCATAACCGTTGATTTGATAGAACTCGATGCCCTCTACAATACTCCAGTTGAAAACTTTGGCTAATTGTTAATGGATTTGGAGAAAAGAGAGGGGGAAGAAGATGAAATTTTGGCCCTTGATAATTAATGGTGGCGGCTGATGAATATTAGGGTTAGGTTTATTTTTTTTTATTTGAGTGAGGGGGCTATTTATAGGAAACTTCGAACACTATTCATCCGGGTTTTCCGAACTCCGATTTACGCGCCGTAACCAGCGTTTCTAGGGTTTACCCCGCATTCCGGACACAATGGAACAGGTTTCGAAAGCTAATTCGGTCATCTGTGCGAGATATGGCAATAAATGTTCAATTTAAATTAAACCGATTTAAACGATTTTCTAGGCGTTTTAATTTGTACCGGACAAACGGTAAATCCGATTGATACGAAATTTGAAACCTTACAATAATATCACATTATGGATCCGATGAAACTGGTTTCGTCAAAATCCGAGACTGTTTGAAAAATGGCTATTTTAACTCGCCAAATTAATATTAAAAACAATTTCGATGCATTTCGAGCTGCCACGATCAAACGATAGCTCTGATTGCCACGAAAATTGAAATCCGGTAATAACTAATTATTATGGATCCAATGGAACTGGTCTCGTCCAATTCTGAGACTGTTCAAAAATTGGCTATTTTCACTAGTCGATTTAAATATTAAAATATTCAATTTTCACAAATTAACTTTAAATTCAATTTTAAAAGTTCTATAATATCGTTCTAACTTCAATATGATGTAATAAAATTTTACAAATCATTTTCAATCATATTTAACTCAATTTTCAATTATTTCCATAATTTAACATATTAAATTATCGATTCAATTATCCAATTAAATCCAATTATTCAAAATAAAATTTATTCGACTTATAAATTCACTTATTAATATTTAAAATTAATTAAATATTCAAATTTTAATTATCAAAAATCCTGGGTCGTTACAATCTTCCCCCCTTAAAAGAATTTCGTCCTCGAAATTATCAAGTAAGAAAAGTTATAGTATTTATTAACTTTCCATAATTCATAGCCAAACTTCTTACAATAACTTTACTAAGTTTTCAAATCATACTTAGTTATCTTTTCAAAAACAACTACTATTGTTTAACTTTCAATCTCAAATCAAAGTTAAAATTTTCAAAATTTTCCAATTTTCTCAATTTTTTTCTAACGCCTTAAATTTTCGGAAAAATTCGCCATAGTCTCCTTTGCGCAGCTCGATCTAAAAAAAAATGACAGTATATATATCACAAATATACATCTCATCAAGTAATGAGGCATCCCGAAGGGAAAAAGTATAAAAGTACGGTATGTAATCCGAGATATGTACCTTATATTTTATTAGCGAGCATATACGGCTAATATAGCACGAAAGCGAGCTCCAAATGCGAAGCAAACGCGATCCGCACCTACTAATCACTCAACAAACAACATGAGCATCATGTATATAAACAATAGTATCAATATACAACATATAGCAACATAATAACTATACATGCCAACATAGCAAATGAAACTAAAGCAACAAATGCAAACATCAACCAACTATCATCCAACTAACATCCATAACCAATAAATATTCATTCATATTCTCATTCATATTCAATGAATTGGTTTTCAATTTAAATCACATTTGATTCATTAACAGTGGATATTTTTACTAACATTCATTTTCAATTAGTTTATATTCACTAATTTATATTCAAGTTGGTTCACTTCCAAATCAAATTCAATTCTGTTTAAGATTCACTTAATTTCCAATTGAATTTCAATTACTTTAGCTTTCAATTTCATTAATACTTAATGAATTATATACAATCAACCAACAATCAAATAACAACCAATTTATATTAATTACAACCAAATTCCTTTGCTTATATTCATTTAATTTGGTTTAACTAAACTGATTTGCATTCAATTATTCAACTTCCAATAACATTAAATTTTAACGAATTAATACTTACATTCATTATTTCATATCAACTATTCACATTCAATTGATTAACATTTAATCCATTTATTCAATTCAATTACAAAAGTTGA
Organism: Allium cepa; assembly: GCA_030765085.1. NCBI lineage: Eukaryota > Viridiplantae > Streptophyta > Magnoliopsida > Asparagales > Amaryllidaceae > Allium > Allium cepa. The sequence goes on along the minus strand of CM060941.1, from coordinate 289,004,094 downwards.
ATTTCATTTATATAACTCAAGTTCATATTTATCACTTAACTTTATTAATTTACTTTGATATCAAAATCAACTTAATTCAACATCTATTAAGTTATATTTCATTTCACAAACATCACTTGGTTTTACATAACTTAAATTCCCACTTATAAATCAATTCAGATTCCAAATTCTAAAGTAAATTTCCATTTAACTTTAAATTCATTTTTATTTACTACTCATATTCATAAATATATTCATATAGTTTCACTTCTTATATATATAAGTTTATTTCACAATTGTAAATCACTTTAATTATAATCCAATTCTTATAATTCATTTGCTTAGATTATTCTTTTATTTAGATTATTCAAACAACTAAACAATCAACTTATTTACACTTTAATAATTCTGAAAAATTATTCCTTTATATATAAAAATATAATCAAGGTAAAATTATTTCATTTACCCAATTTAAAACAATATCGTGTCGGTTTATCTTGTTTAAGAGTTTAGAAACCCCTATCTACGATAGTTAGCTAGACTACATCGACTGGAATCTATAAACAATCAACCGATAAGTCAACACAATACAAAACAATTTTATATTCACTATCAAATACGCTCTCATAGCTATTATTACACTCAAACTCATTCTAGAGTACTACTGACTCTATCTCTAATGAGTAATACCCAACAGAACCGTGGTTATCGCTTAACCATATGCTCTGATACCAACTGTAAGGAACGTATCTTCAGCGGTCATAACCGGTAGGCTTTTCAACCATCCCAGCACCACCGTGGCTTACACTGATATCCCAAACTTGCTTTTACGGCCACCCTTTCGAATGTCACGGCTTCGCCTAACCAATCCCGTAAAGAGGACGTGTGGGGGTAAGAGTCTCCCGTTCGCCACCAAACCGCGAAGCGAGAACCCCCCATCACATATCACCTAGCATAAGCAAGACTGGTGTGAGAACTCAAAACAGTTTATTTATCTTTAAAAACAAAATAGAGGAATATTTTTAAACTCAATTCGCAATGCTTTTAAAAATGAGACTACCATTAGGCCTCCCGCACACACACACAATGCAAATGCAGAATCGGAGGAGATTTCTCCTTATGATAGTCAAAGATGCTTGATACGCATTTAAAAGAACATTTGATATTATTACTAGTGCATAGTGTAGGAAAATATTTCGAAAGTAGAATATAAATCGTAGCCAACATACGACCATTATCGTATGCCTACTATAGCTACCATCCAAACAGTGGTGACCACCATAAGTGAATGGCAGGTTCTACAACTAAAACCGTACAAGTCTCGTATTGTTTCTTTGGATTTCCAACGAATGGTCAGGCCAAGGAACTTCCCATTGCCACATGAGAATGCCTCTGGATGGACATCCCCGAGAACCAAACCGGATCTCTACCAACACAAGGCCGGGTTACCCCTAACTGAGTAACAACTGACCGAGTATGCCATCCCCCGGTCCTTTGGGACCTTTAACCGAGCGCTCGTTTCCATCATCACACAATCATAACAAAGTGTTTTCAACATGAGTAAGTATCTGGGCTCCATACCATGATACCACCCTTTTCCAGAAGGAAATGCACATACCCTAAAGGGCGCTACCCCTCATAACCTTGCTGCATCTTTCCTGTTTTGACCATTCCCGGGGTGTGAGGCTCGACGAAGTCACGTCCACAAAAACATACTTTATACAAAAGCCATGCTTTGGGTCAACAAATGATCATAGAAATGATCACCAGGATAGACGATCAAATAAATGATCCTATCACAAATAATCAACACAATGATCATTTCACAGCAACACTCAGCATGTCACATTACCAAATTGGGAATATATCGCTGATAACCTTCAACTACGTAACCTCTAAGGGTGTTAAGCTAAAAGAATAAATTCTCCGCCACCAACAGAAATATATTTGAAAGAAATCTGCTTTATATCTCAATTTGTAACGTCAGACATAATCCATACAAGTCTGTTCCGGGATCGAACAGAACCGAAGGCACTTACAAAGAAGTCCTTGCAATCCGGATAATCTCTAATCACGTCCGGACTTCCCATCACATAGGGAGTCTCTATACCGTAGCTACTCGGTGCAAAGACAATCGACGAGTTGTCCTTTCGCTTTCAAAAAGATCCGGTCTTCAACACCGGTCTTCAAATGCAATTCATAACGACGTATCACATATTCGGAATGGGTTATACGACCCCATGGTCCTTTCCCGGTTAACCCGAATAGTGAGCGCTTATTCAAAAATAAGTGTGGCATTCAAATTCAAACAAATCACATCTATTACCCATTCAAAGGGAAATATTGATAGTCGGTTATTGAACTATCAATGGATATGCACAACATCACCAGATTCCAAATAATTTTCCAAATTATTTATTTTCCAAAATATCTTTACAAGATATAAAATTTCAATACCTCAAAAATAAATCAATATTTATCCTTAAACAACTTCCCTTTTTATTCATAAATTCCATAGTGAATTTTCATTCCAAAATATCCATGCATATACGATTTCAATTATTCATTTCAATTTATCTTCAAAAAGATAAATTCTCAAAATATTCACTTTATATTGGAAAACATTTCCATACTTACTTATTAAGTAATTCTCAATCCATTTATTTTCAACACTTGGAAAATATTCAATATACTTAAATCGAAATTAAGTATATATTTCATTCTTTAAGGAAATCATTCTCTTAAACATATTTATTTGGGCCAAAACGAATGTTGCGTAAAACATCGTTACGACAACCCAAAATCACTAGTATAGGGATTCGAAATTAAAATAGATATATAAATCCCAATACTATACAAAACATTTCCTTTCGGAAATCATTTACTATAACAACAGTGTTATAGTCCACCATTTCCTTTTATTTCTCGAAAACGTCTATTTCAACAATGAATGTTGAAATCTAGGGTTTCGAATCTCAACACATTTTAAAACATCGTTAGATCGTTTTAATTCTATTTAAAACATCAAATTCAAAACAATTTCTTTAACATATTATTCACTATTCAAAAACGTGAATATACTACGTTAACAAATTTCATCATTTCTATTCATTTTATTTTAAAGTATTATTCACAGTCAAAAACGTGAATAAAACTCCATTAATAGGTTTCAACAATTTACTTATCAAAATAAGTTGTTTACGAATTTATAAAACAACGTTTATAAATTCCTTTATTAACCTATTCAATTCATAACTCAATTATAAACCAAAAGTTCATATTATAAGTGAAATACTTATAATTTATTTGTTTGCAAAATCGTTCCTTTGAACTTCATAATTATAAATCTTATAACTTATAAGATTCAATTATTTATCCAAACCTATTCTTTTAACAACTTTATAAATTTTATAAACCTACTGCTTATAAAATCCCATTTAGAACTTCACCGTTTATAATTCTATAAATTTCATTCATTTATGAAATTCATTCACAATTCATTCTAACACTTATAAAAACTCGTTTTATAATTCAAAATATTCTAATTTATAAATATCCATTTTATAAATCTTTTATACAAATCAATTTATACTATTATTCTTTTAAAACATCTTTAATCTCCTTTATAATTTCATCATTTTGATTCATAAAATAATTAGATTTTATAAATCCTATATTTTCAACTTTTCACAATAAATTCTAAAATCCCAATTTAAACTCTTTTTATAAAATTATTAACCCATATTTTCAAAAATCAGTTTTAAACTATATTTCTCAAAAATATAATTTTTTTTATAACATTAAAATTATAACGTTTATTTATTTAAAATGAATCAATTTCCAAACATATAGTATATTTTCAAAAATCACTTTAAAAATCATTTTAAAATTCCAAAACTTGGTCCAATGATGCTACACACCAAATAGTCAATCACGACAACAACGATATCATATATCGATATGATAATCCATCAAATATCAAAATATCTGAATTCAAATAAAAACTGTTGAGGAATCCAGTTGGATCCCTCCAACCTGTTTTCCTGCATCCACAAACATTAGCACAATACCAATTCCGCTCCAGTACGGAATTATCGCGGTATATGAGATTTAAAATATTATCCGCTTAATAGACGGCGCAATAGGGTCTCATCCGCTATACAAATGCGGGAAATCAATAACTCCTATATATACATATGCCAATATATATATATATATATATATATATATATATATATATTGCTATTATATATAATACCAATTTCACTGTTTATGAAATATTCTCGGTATATGTTTTTAATAAATAACATCCGCTTACTAACGGCGCATAATGTCTATTTTAACAATTAATAGATAACAATCAAAATTCAAACGTGCATTCAAATATTTTAAATCTAACTATTTAAAATTTAAAATCGAAACCGATTCGATTGAGTGAGAAGTTCTCACCTTGATTTCAATTTCGTTTTAGCGATTTATTTCGACGTTTAATTTTACCCGAAATTCTCACTAACTCCAAACGACTCCAATCCAATTCCATAGCGTAGTGCTCGTCCATACGATTCCAACGCAACTGGTTTCGCGCGTTTTCGACCTCGTATGAAAAAGATATCAATTTTACAAGCTACACGATTTTTTAAAATTAAAATTTACAACAAAATAAATTATTTATAAACCTAAGCAATTATTGGCCGTAGGATCCATCCCTTTGCAGATCTCGGCCCTCCAAATGCTTCTTCCCCACTCACGCACGCCCCCAGTAGCAAGGCCGAACCCACTTCAAATCCAAACCCTAATACACGCGCCCAACTACAAGCATCTCCACGTCGATCAGCTAGCGCCATCCAACTCGCCTCACCACAAGCTACTCACGGCCACGAGCATGGCGAGCTCGGCCCCACCTACCCCCAGAAAAACGCTAGCAACGGCCGGCACTTCCAAGCCAAATTGCCGATGATCCACTTCGTTTTAAACGATCATAACCGTTGATTTGATAGAACTCGATGCCCTCTACAATACTCCAGTTGAAAACTTTGGCTAATTGTTAATGGATTTGGAGAAAAGAGAGGGGGAAGAAGATGAAATTTCGGCCCTTGATAATTAATGGTGGCGGCTGATGAATATTAGGGTTAGGTTTATTTTATTTTATTTTATTTGAGTGAGGGGGCTATTTATAGGAAATTTCGAACACTATTCATCCGGGTTTTCCGAACTCCGATTTACGCACCATAACCATCGTTTCTAGGGTTTACCCCGCGTTCCGGACATAATGGAACAGGTTTCGAAAGCTAATTCGGTCATCTGTGCGAGATATGGCAATAAATGTTCAATTTAAATTAAACCGATTTAAACGATTTTCTAGACGTTTTAATTTGTACCGGACAAACGGTAAATCCGATTGACTCGAAATTTGAAACCTTACAATAATATTACATTACGGATCCGATGAAACTGGTTTCGTCGAAATCCGAGACTGTTTGAAAAATGGCTATTTTAACTCGCCAAATTAATATTAAAAACAATTTCGATGCGTTTCGAGCTGCCACGATCAAACGATAGCTCCGATTGCCACGAAAATTGAAATCCGGTAATAACTAACTATTACGGGTCCAATGGAACTGGTCTCGTCCAATTATGAGACTGTTCAAAAATTGGCTATTTTCACTAGTCGATTTAAATATTAAAATATTCAATTTTCACAAATTAACTTTAAATTCAATTTTAAAAGTTCTATAATATCATTCTAACTTCAATATGATGTAATAAAATTTTACAAATCATTTTCAATCATATTTAACTCAATTTTCAATTATTTCCATAATTTAACATATTAAATTATTGATTCAATTATCCAATTAAATCCAATTATTCAAAATAAAATTTATTCGACTTATAAATTCACTTATTAATATTTAAAATTAATTAAATATTCAAATTTTAATTATCAAAAATCCTAGGTCGTTGCAATGCGGGCACAAGCTAACATACGTACATGTGTGAAACAGCATGTATACATATATACATGCAGTCAAACATCAAGTAGACATGACTCAAAGCTATGCAACCCGAACCAGATTACAACACTCATGTGAAACTAGAGGCAACATCAAATAAATGGTCAAATTCAAGACACAATGCTATAGAGACTAGAGAACCAAGGACATATGCATTGATAACAGACCAGTTTCAACATCAACAATGCAAAGCATGATGCAATACAACTGAATACAAATGTATATATATATATATATATATATATATATATATATGCAAACTAGCTCAAAGCATTAACTTGAAGTGAACAGAACAAGAGCAGGTGCAACTCGAAGCAAATGCAAAGCTATACCAGAAAGTGCAGACCACATTCATATAAAACCATGGTGAAGTACATACATATATAACAGTCCGAAGTTTCGACTGTAACAAAAAGAAGCACAGATACATGTGTGTACATATGGTGTGTGTATAGTGATAACCTGTACAGCAGCTCGAATGAGCACTTGCACTTATATACATATGCAACAGCCGGAATACAACATAAAGATGGAGGTAGTGGATTATACATATGCATATGGAACAAACATGATGAACATCTCATGAAACAAACTACTGGACATAGGACTTCAAACTAGCAGTGAACAGTGATCAAGTATAAGGTCGAAAATACTACAGAGCATAACAACGTTCAAGCCGAAGAGGTCAGAGGCATTTTTACTAAACATCGGTCATAATAAATTCAACGTACCAAAGAATCGAAACCGTGGTGGCCAAGGATTCAAACAAGTTCAAATTATCACAAATCAAGCCGAACTCAAACCAGAAATTCACTGAACCAAATCTAGAGAAATTGTAAGTCGTGATAATCAAGCAACAATAATATACGAATTTAACAAGTCAAGTTTAATCACAAACATTTAATCAAAATCATACGGCCAAGAAAAAATTATCAGACGAATTCAAATAATATATTCGAATGAATTTATAGGATTTCGAATCCTATATAAACCATTAACATCATCGGCCTAAAATGTATCAAGTTCAAGCATATCAACCAGAAAAGAAAAAGGGAAATAACATACCAATTCAATTCGAATCGATCAAGAAGTAGCCGGTTGCGAATCAAAGCGACAATTTGATTGACAAAGCAAACCGATATAGTTCATTCTTCAATCAACAACTTAAGCCGGTGACTTCAACAATTTCCAGAAACCCTAAAGTTCTGAAAGAGGAAAGAACGAAGAAGCAGCCATTTTTAACTCAAAGATTCAAGGCCGAGCAAATAATAACATAGGGTTACGGCCGAAGAAATAAAAAGAAAAGGGGTATAGTTTATTTTTCCACTCATATTACTTTGGGCCGGCTATAATATTTCTTTTGGGCTAAATATTTAAAATAAGGGTTTTTGAGTGTTTAGTTGTTTTTAAATTTTGTATTTTTCTTTTAATCTTTTTCAATTTCCAGTCTGTGACTAGGGGACGAACTACGGTGGTGTAGTTCAAGAATTCACAACTCACTAGATGAGTGGTGGCAGGGTTTTGAGTGTAGAGTTAGGTTAGCCGATAGCGGGTGTCGCGAGTTTACGTGTGTAAGCGTCTGACTACTTAATTTCTAGTAGAAACCTTGGAAGCAGCACGTAGACAGGATTTTTCCGAAACTGGGTAAATCTATGTTGTTTTCTTTTCTGCTTTTAATATTCTGTTATTATCTATGTTGCTATTATTCTACTATTATCAGTGCTGCAATTATTTTATATACTTCCGCATTAAATTCATATAACTATTAGTATCACCATATTCACTCCCCTCTACGGTTAAATCGATCCTACAATATATATATATATATATATATATATATGTATATGTGTATATATATATATCATCCAATATATCATAATCATAATATAAATGAGTTTCTCACCTTCATTGGTTTCCAACTTTATGAAAATTCACTATAGCTTCACTATGATTGAGTCATTGCTTATCGAATCGAGCCTTGGACCTTTGTATAGGCTCGGCCTAAGCATACAAGTGGAGATGGGCTCGGCCTTGGGTGGTAGGGGTGGGGTCCGTGAGTCTAGAGAGAGGAAGGGTTTGAGCTTATTTTGAAGTGGATTGCTAATGTATATTGTAACGATCCCATTTTTAAGTCAAATTTAATTTAATAATTAATATAATTTTTGGAATAAATTTGTGGATTAATTTGAATTTTCCAAAATAAATGAGATAATTGTTTGTTTATATATATATATATATATATATATATATATATTGGAAATAGAATTTGATTTGAAATTCAAAAATAAATATCTTATAAATAAATTGGATATAAAACTCTATATTTTAAAATTAATAAAATTTTTTTTCTAATATATATATGTATATATATATTGAAATTTGGAAGTTATATATTTAATTTAATATAGTAATTATCAAGAGCTAATAAAGGGTTAAAATCTATATTTTAAAACTTATGTATAATACATATATGTGTTTATTTATTTATGTATAATTAAATTTTAAATCATTTTATTTAAAGTTATATAAATAATTATAAAAGGAAATGTATATAGCTAAATATTTAAAGGTATAGTAGCTTTAATTAAAATTAGATTTAATAAAAAGTTTTAAAATACTTTCTTTTAAAATTATATATGAATAAATATACTTTGTATATATAACATATGTTAAAATAAAAAGGAAATGCATTAATTAGTTATAGAAAATATAAAAAGAAACACATATATATATATATATATATATAATTGAAAATATAATATAAAAATATATTTAAAACAATAAATACATGTGTATCACTTATAATATGCAAAATAGACAAATGAAACCATTTTAAACATGAAATAAGCAAGTATAATCATCTTAACATGAAATTATACAAGTGTGAAGATTTTAACATACATAAAGACATTTGTAAGTTTTATACAACATATAATAAACAAGTGTCAACTATTAATTTTATTTTTATTTTCAAAATTAATAGAACAAGATTATATATATATATATATATATATATATATCACTATACTCCTACACTTTCTCTTCTTTCATATATCTCAAAACATAAACCAGGAAATCAAAATAACAAACCTGAGTAGAAAAACAAAACCAGAAAATGAAAACAACCTTTGTTTAAATTTTAAAACCAAAAATCCTGAAAGCAAAGCAATCAGATAATCTTAAAGCCTGAGCAAAGTTCAAAATCAAACAGCAAAGCTAATATAAGGATTCAAAATTCAAACTGAAGCAAGCAAAAGTTCAACTCAGTTTCAAATCAAGTAAAGATCAGAGCAACTCAAACATTAAGTGGATTCAAACCAAATCTAGGATCAGATCAAAGTTTCAAGATCAAAATTACAATTCAAACATCAGTTTCAAGATTATCTTCTATTTCCAGTTTTTCAAGTTTCAAAGTTCTTTTTCCCAGGTGAGTAAACTTGAATCTTATACATTAAAATTATCTGTTGTATGTGATAAACCATTGAAAAAATATTGTGAGAAATGTTTGCATGGATGCATTTTCCTGGAATAGAATCAAACTACTGTGTATATATATACAGACCTAGGTTTGGTTTTACTGACCCAAAGAAATTCAAAAATTCAATTCTCTTCAACAAATTATTGATAGCTTATGATGTCTTAAGGAGATGTGTTTGTTAACATGAAATCTTATTTTTTAAAATATTTTCAAGTTAAACTAGCAAGTACAATTATTTGGAACAATGAATTTACAGTGAAGAATCAAAAACATGTCAGAAATTGAGTGTGTAAATTTTATGTTTCTTATACATGATTGAATTCATCTTCTAATCTGATGAATTTTGGTGGGAGTATTGTGATTTTTAAGGAAGTATTTGGGAAAGAATCGTAGTTGATCAGAATTTGGGTTTTCATCGAAATCCGGTGGTCAAGAGGTTCAGTAACCTCGGGTTGGTGGCCGGAGGTAGTGTGAAGGATGGAGGTCAATGGAAAAACACACTAAGGATTTATCAAACGCCATGGTGGCTGGACAATGATGAACTAGGGTTTAAACTGAAATTTTGGTCGATGTAGTATTTGAAGGCGTAGCCTCGTCGTGGGTGAACCAGGACCGATCGCAGGTGGGGGAAAAGTGAGGGAAGACCTAGGCGCGTCTTCAGGCGCGATGGTAAGGCAACTAGCGGTCGAAGGAAGGCGGTATGTAACGGGTAAGGTGATCTGTTTGGTTCTAGCAAGTTCAGTTGTGCTCAATTTGGAGTTTGCGTTAATTCAAGAATCTACGTGGTCTTACTGATGGGCGAGGTCGTCGGCGACATGTTGGTGGTTGGAGCGATGATCGGAGGAGTTTGGGTCGGTGTGCACGGTGTACCAGTGTCATGTGTGTCAGTAGGATTGGGTAAAAGGGAGAAGAAGATGGGAGCTCGGGTTTACTTTCGGGAAAACGATGTGGTAGCTCGAGTTTTGTTCCGGGATGTTCGAGTGGTCAACATGTTTTAATAGGTTTTAAAATTTAAAAGTAAAACAAAGTTTTAAATTAAAGAAAAAGGAGTTTTCTCGGTGATGGACTCGAGAAGATTGGCATATGGCTCGGGTTGATTCATGGTTAGTCTCAGAGCCGGGTGAAGTATTAACCAAGTGTTAAAAATTTAAATAAAACAAATTTTTCATTAAATCAAGTTTAAATATTTTCTTGTTTAAAATAATAAATGTTTTATTTTGGTTTTGGAATTAGTTAAAGGTTTAAAATAAATTATTTTAAATTTATTAAGTTTAAGATTTTATTATATATCTTTTGTTTTAAATCTATTCTTATGTTTATTTAATAAGTTTAAATAATGTAAAGTTAACTAAAGAAGGTGAAATGACTTTAAGTAACTTAGAAGGTTTTAAAGTTAAATAGTATGTTATGAAAATTAACTCTAAAAGTTTATTTAATAAGATTTAAATACTGTAATTAAGAAATTAATTAAGATAAATGGTTTATCTTTTAATTAATTAAGGTCTTGAGTAATTAAATGGTTAATTTGCTAATGTAATTAATTAAGGGATTAATTTAATTTATGTAATTAATCAAAGAATGAATTAATTTATGATTAAGGACAATTACTTAATGTAATTAGTTGAAGGGTGATTTATTAATGATAAGTAATTAAAGGACAATTACTTAATGAAAATTAATAAGTATAATTACTTAATGTAATTAATAAAAGATTATTACTCAATGTAATTAAGGGACAATTACTTGGTGTAATTACGTTAAAGGATAATTAATTAATTAAGGTTAATTAATGTAAGTAATTAAGGGTAATTAATTACTTAAAGGTAAATTACTTAATATAAGTAATTAAAAGATAATTAGTGATTAAATGTTAATTAATTAATATTTAAAGGTTAATTAATTGATTAATTAAAGGTTAATTAACTTATGACTAAAGGATAATTGATTAATGATTGAAGGTTAATTAATCAAGTGATTAAAAGATAATTACTTAAAGTAATTAAAGGATTAATTTGTTAATGTAAGTAATTATGGGATAATTAATTAATGTAATTAATTTTGAGGTTAATTAATTCATATGAAAGTAATTAAAGGATTAATTTGTTAATGTAAGTAATTATGGGATAATTAATTAATGTAATTAATTTTGAGGTTAATTAATTCATATGACTAATTAAGGATAATTAATTAATTAAGGATAACTAGTTAAGATGAGTAATTAAGGGTGATTAATTAATCTTGCTTATGGATGATTGGATTATATTGAATGCCTTGATATATTTAATACCTCTAATGTGTGATTGAGCTGCGAACTGTAATTTATTTATCTATATTGAATTTACTAATTTATCTAGTGAATGGAAGATAAGCGTTATAGGATTATACCGCTTATTGATATTGTTGTGCTTGAATTTATGATGGTTGTGATATTTTATTATTGCTTGCAAAACCCTTAGAAGAACACAAACACACACAAATATGGATTTCACGGGAAATTGGTTAAGTCATAGGTATTTTGAATTTAATATTATTTTATTCAAATGGTGAAAAATTTAAAGGTTGAATTTTGAATCCAAAATGGTTTGGAAGTCAAAATTGAGTTGAATATGAAAAAGTTTTGAAAAAAAAGTTTTGAAAATAAAATTACTTTGAAAATTTGAATTTAACTAAAAATAGAACTTGCCAAGTTTGTTAAAACATTCAAAAAGAAAGGTTTTGGGCTAAAAAGTTGTGACTTAACTAAGATCTGAATGTATCCATATGTTTTAAAAACAAGCGCTCATTATTCGGTTTAGCCGGGAGAGGACTTTATGTCATAAAACCCATTTTGAATTAATGATACGACGAATTGGATAGCATTTGAAGACGGTGGTTGAAGATCGTGTATTTTCAAAAACGAAAGGATTACCTGTCAAATGTCTCTACACCGAGTGGCCCCGGATAGAGATTTTGATTACCCAATGTAATGGGAAGTCCGGACGTGATTGGGAATATCCGAATTTGCAAGGGCTTCTGTCCTTAATTGGAGGAAGTGCCTTCGGTTCCTTCCATACCTAGGATGGACTTGTATGGATGTATGTCTGACGTTACACTTTGAGATGTAAAGCTGGTTTCTATCAAATACATTTCTGTTTGGTGGCGGAGAATCATTCTCTTATCTTAACACCCTTTTCTGAGATGTACGAGCTTAAAGGTTATGTAGTTGATATTTACTAGTTATATATTCCTAATTTGGTAATGTGGCATGCTATGTGCTGATTATCGGTTGATCGAAGCATGGCTTTTGTTAAAAGCATAGCTTTTTGGGATGAGACTTCATCGAACCTCACACCCCGAATATAGTCGAAACAGGAAGGATGTGGCAAGGTTACAGGGGTCGTGCCCCTTAGGGTATATGAATTTCCTTCTGGATAAAAAGTGGTATCATGGTACGAAGCCCAGATATTTAACTTATGTGGTTGTTGGAATTTGTTGGTGAGGCCTCAGTAAAGGTCAGTGACGACCGGGGAATGGCATACTCGTGACAGTTAGTTACCTAGTTACAGAGGTAACCCGGCCTTGTGTTGGCAGAGATCTGGTTAGGTTCTCGAGGCGTCCCTCCAGAGGCGTACCCATTCGGATAAAGGAAGTTCATTAGCCTTAGCTATTTGTTGGAAATCCAATCGCTTAATACGAGCCCTATACGGTTTTAGTTGTAGAACTTGCCATTTAACATGGTAGCTCTAGTAGGTATACAATAATGGTAGTATGCTGGCTAAGATTAATATTATACTTTCGAAATGTTTCCTACGCTATGCACTAATAATAATATCAAAAGGATTTTCGCGTATCATGCATGTTTGACTCTCATAAGGAGAAATCTCCTCCGTGTGTGCGATTGCATTGTGTGTGCGGTGGGAGGCCTTATGGTAGTTTCATTTTCCAAAAAGCATAACAGATTTCTTTTTATTTCTTCTGTTCAAATAACTGTTTTTGTTTGCTCACACCTATCCCATGACTGACCTGGAGTTTATTATTCTCTTTCTAAACTCTGTGTGCCCATATATTTCCATATGGGTAGCCTAGAGTCAGGTTATCAGATAGTCAGTTAGTAGATGTAGATATGGATCTTTGGCAGTCTTTGAAGTCTGTGGATTCGGCGATCGCATTGTGCTATATTGCAACATCATAGCTTTTGGTTTGAGCTTTTGGCTTTGAAATCTTTGCTTTGGCATTTTGGCTATGAAGATGCAGTAGGTTGGATTCTATCTTTCTCTCTCTCTTTGAAGACTCCATATTGGTGTTGTTATCTTTCCCCTTCTGTTGCCGTTGTTTTCCGCTGTTTTGTATTTCAGCTATTGTATATATCTCGGATAATGTTGATCACTTCATATTGTATCATTGTTGTAACCAATTGTTGTGTATCAATAAATTTCTTCTTTGTTTCCGCTGTGTTGTTTGTCATCTAATGTGTTATAAGCTCCGGCGAATCAGACTCCAACGTTTGAATCTCTGACATTTGAATATGGGTGATGTATTGGATGCCGATTTTCGAGCATTGAAATCTAGGTCAGACATGGGTCTGGTGTGAGTAACAGGTTAAAGTTGCTTAACTTTGAAAACCATTGAAAATAAAGGTATCACGTAAGACTCCCCTCAAATAAACATAGGTAAATTTTTACCTTACACTAACCAAAACATTTGATAGGACATCCAGTGATATTATAGTAGGGTCTCGGATTTTCAAGTAAATAAGAAATAGCTAAAATTGTTACATGATTAAATTCCAGCACTAGCCACAAAAGTGGGTAATATAATCAAAACTGTAAGGGCACATAGGAAGAATGGGTTTCCATCAATGGCAGGGCTACTAGGGTACCGCCCATCATAGTACGGGGCCTAGATCACCGTACCGAAGATTACTCCAAATCCCTTGCAACACAAGGCTGGAACCACCCCTTACTGGATAGTCCCGAACAAGACAACCCCGCAGTTGGCGTACGTTCCAACTGCCCACATAGCCGAATAAAAAGGGACTTCTAGACAGGGGAAAATCTTGTCCTACTTGAGCGTGACCCACTTAGCCTTACTGCACCTCCCATGTTTTAGCCATTCTCGGTTGATGAGGCTTTAGGCTATGGTTACCTTTAGAGAACACATCTCGTAGAATGCTCATCGTCCACCTGACGATGTTCTAAAAGCATTCAATTCATGCAAGTTCGTTCCGAGTACGAACGAAATTGAAGGCATTACTTCGTTACACTGATTTTGGAATCACCCTTAGAGTTAATGACGATAACCCTTGCACTCTGAATCTTCATCTTCACTTTAGATTCATGACCTATCGTTAATTTGGATCGATGCGGTTTTCAATATCCAAATCTGGAAACCCGATCCCGGTCTCATCAAAATCCAAAATGCGGTCCAAGTTGTTTTAAAGTTCAAACAATTCAATTCTATTATCTATTTTCACACAAATAGATAATTCACAAATCGTAATAGATAATCAACATTATCATCATAAGTAGATAATCCACATTAACATCACAATAGATAATTCATATTATCATCCCAATGCAACCAAAGCATCCACATCACACAGCATTACTTATCTCATATCTGAGATCTCAAACTGTTCAAGGAAGTCTATTATCATCCATCCATTCATAAGCAATGATTTACTTAATCACATCATCTATAATTAATTTAAAATGAATTAAATTAATTACTTCCATCTTTAATTAATTTAAAGTGAATTAAATTAATTACTTCATTCAATAAATCCTGCATATATAACCATTAATTATTTACAAATTAATTAATTGATTATCCTATAATTATTCACCTTTATTAATCATCCTTGATCAATTATCCTTTAATTACATTCAAGTAATTATCTTTAATTAATTTTATAAATTAATTATACTTTACCAAATACATTAATTAACCTTAATTACTTCACAAATTAATTAACTATAATTAATAACATTAATCATTAATTTTTTTTGGCAAAGCCAGCCGGTTTTATAGTGGACCGTCCACTTTTTATTACGAACGTAATAAAAAACTTGAAGTACAGGAGTAAGGTAGAGACACCCTAACTACTAAAAAGAGGGGAATAAATACAGCACAGGAGTGTGACAGACATGTCACAGCTACTAGAAAAAACAGACTAAACTAAGACTCCTCCAAAGAGGAAGTGCCACTAGCATCAACTTCAACCTAGGAAGATACCAAAGAGACATCCCTAAGAAGACCATAGTAGGGGCGAAATAGGAGAGCAAGCGAAGGATCGTAGATGTCAACATCAGATGAGTATAGAAATGATCGATCCCAAGAAGAATCAGCAAGCATGGTGGAATTTAAATCAGCATACCTACCATCCGAATCAAGAACCAAGGAGTCACCAGACGGTCTGTAATAGAGGCACCGAAGGTCCGAAAGATCGTCGGAAACATATCTAAAGAAGGAATCATCCAAAGGGTTGTAACGCAAGTCAGAACATCGATCAACCCAACATCTCTCAGACTCATCCCAAAAAATAGGCAACTGAGACGGAACAAGATCCGAAATAACAGTGGAATCCACAGGAACAACATCAGGAACAATGGATGCAACAGGGGAAGCTGGCCATGCAGAGCAAGACGGCGATCCAGGGACAGGAACAACAGGAGGTGAATCCTTCGGCACCTTGGGAACCCATTTCCTGATCGGAGGCCGCGGCAGTGGTATCTTAGGCACAGAAGCGGAAGCAGCAGAATGGGAGCAGGCAGAAACTAAGTGGCCAAAGGAGTGACAAGAAGTACATATGTCGGGGATCCAACCATATCGAACACGAACATCAACTACATGGCCAACCGCTAACTGAACAGGAATAGTGGTAGGGAGAGGCTTAAGGGGGGTAATCTCAATCAAGGCCTTAGCATACACCAGCTTTTCACGCGCAACTGTATTCGCATCAAAACATTTCAGCTTACCAACGTTGCAAGCAAGCCAATTCAAACCCAGAAGAGGTTGAAGTGCCGAAGGAATATGAGAAAAATAAACCCAAACAGGGATAGATAACACTTGTTCACGAGCACTAGCAACCGTAGGGGACCAAGGAGTAATAATAAACGGTTTCCCATCAAAAAAGGTTGGCTCCGCCTCAAGAACACGGCAACGTTCCTCGGCGGAGGAAAACTGTAGGAAATACATAGTGTCGACTAGCTTAACACGGAGATTACCACGTAGCCTCCAAGCCTTACGACAAACAGTGGACGGTTCATGTAGTCGTTGCTTAGGATCCAAAAAGAAACCAACTAAATATTCGGACCAATAGTCCAAACCCGCTTGCATGACATTTGGAGGTGGGATCATCACTCCATTCTCCTCTACAATATCAAATTCCACAGGTTCGTAAACCCCCGCGTTACGGGGCATTGAAGTAAAAAGCGAAGACCAAGCTTTGGATCCTATATGAGAAGCAGCTGGTTGAACGGCATCCAGAAAAGAACCACCGCCAGAAGACGCAAGCACAACAGTGGGGGAGGCCGCAAGAAACGTACCACCAGTTCTTAAAACACTGCAATTGGAAACTTCCTTCTCATTGGACTTGTGACAAACACTTGGAGTGCGTTGTGGCAAATTCGATATTTTAGGATCAGCCGAAAAAATCTCACTTCCAATCACTCCACTGACCACACCATTATCATCAATATCATCAGCAACATCAACTACTTTCGCAAGTGAATGCATGGAACCATTGTTAGTCAGACAGTCCTGACCCACCAAAACACGCTCAAGACTCACAGATGGGCACGCAATGGCCACTGTGCTCGTCTGGGCAGATGGGAGCGGAGGGAACTCCGTCGTGGAAGGTAGCGGAGGGAACTCCGTCGCAGATAGCAAGGCCGGCATAAATTTATTCATTACCAGGGGTACCTTAAAAACTTTTCCAGAACGAGTAGAAGAGGGGGAAGAAGAAGGGGGAGGGGCTACGGGGAGAATTGGAAAACAAGGTGGGGAGCTCGGCATGAACACGGACGGGAGGGAAGATGATTGTGAGTATGGCTACGGCGATCTGGAAAAGAGAAACACGGTTCTGGAAAACGCGGTCATTAATTAATTACTCTTTAATCACTTACCATTAATTAATTAATCTTAATTAATCAACCCTTAATTGCATCATTAATTATATAAATTAATGATCCCTAATTACATTTTAATTAATTATCCTATTTTAGTTAATTACATTAAGTAATTAATCTTAACTAAACCATAATTATTAATCACTCTTGATTAGTCACATTCAGTAATTAACTACCCTTAATTACTCATTAAATAAATTAATTACTTCATAATTAATTATCTCAATTAATCCCTTGATAAATTTCATAAAGTAACTAAACTCAAATTACTTCCATTATTAAATCATCTTCAATTAATTACATCCAGTAATTATCATTAATTACTTCACTAAGTAATTTCACTATATTAATCACATTAAGTAATTATTCTAACAAATCAATCGGTGATTAACTTAAATAATTAGACTTAATTAGTTAACTTAACTAATCACATTAATTAATTCCTTAATTACTTCCCTTAAGTAATTATACTTAAACAATTCCAAATTGATTATCTTTAAATTAATTAATTTAATTAATTATTATAATTAATCACGTTAATTAATTGTTAAATAATCTCAAGTTAATGACCTTCATTAAATACTAACAATTCTTTAATTACTTTTCTTAAGTAATTATACTTACATTAATCAATATTAATTACAAATTAATATATCTTAAATAACCAATTAATTAACCTTTAATTATTTCATTAATTAAGTGTTAACTGTAACTTAATTAATCCTTAATTACTTGATTAATTAATCTTAATCATTAATTAAAAATATTATCTAATTAATGATTTTTATTTACAAATTAATTATCCCTAATTAATTAACTTTAAACCATAATTAATTAAATTAAACCCTTAATTACTTATGTAATTAATCCAAATCATTAATTAATCAAATAAATTAATTATCCATTTTAATTAACTTAATAATTTAGTGAATCACAAATCATTAAATCCTAATTAACTTTAAGAAAAACATTATTCTTATTAATGATTAAATTATCATTAACAAAACATTTAAAAACAATTTACTTTAAATTTTCTTTCAAAATTCATTTTAAATTTAAGATTTAAAATGAATAAAAATTAACCTTAACAAAGTAAAAGTCAATTCAAAAACCTTTTCATTTCATAAGTTAAAGAAATATTTATCTTATAAAGAAGCTTAAAAGAATTTAAAAACCAAATTCATTTTAGATTCAAATCAATTAAAAATAATCTTTAAACATACAAAGTCGTTTAAAACAATTCAAATTTAAAAACTATCATTTATTTCAAAACTGGAACATAGATTCAAAATTTGATTAAAAACTTTACTTACATTTTAAAACTTCATTTTAAAAATTCAAACCAAATACACTTTAAACACTTAAAAGTTGTTACAACCATTTAAATTTCAAAAAACTTAAAATCATTTTAAAATTATGATTCTACTAACTTAAATCCAGATTTAAACTTAGATTTAAACCTTGTTTTAAGGTTTATTTTATATTTAAACTTCATTTTTAAATTTAAAAACAGAACAAGTTAAAAACCTGTAACCAAATTTTTACTCGAGCCATAAACTAAATGACTTCGAGCCAAAAATCAAACTGCTTCGAGTCAAAAACCAAATTTACTCGAGAAAACTCGAGACTACTATTCTACCCAAACCAAAGTTTCATCAGAAATCCACAGTGCACCGTGCACACGCACGGTGCCTCGGTCCATCTCTAGTCGACACCACACCATCGAGCAAGATGGCGACCATCCTCTCGCCAGAATCCGATCATCACATCGATGCTACAAACTCGAAATCAAATTCAAGTTTAAAAACCCAAACCTGGAACAAGATACAGAAAAACCACCTCACCTGGAAACGCCTCGTTCCCACATCTCCGGCCACCAGAGTGGAAGCAACTCCGGACACACATTCGCTAACTACCATGCTATCATCACCCAAAATCTTATTGAACTCGATCAACTCCAAATGCCGTGGTGATCAATTAACCAAGCCTAGTAAAAAACTAGGGTTGCAGACTTCAAACATCCACCTCTACCTCCACCATGAAATGCACCATCATCAAACAATTTTCCCATCAACACCGACCATTCCTCCACCTCCAGGAAGAAATCCGACCCCTCCGATCATTTGGATCATCAGAGACAACCCAAATGCACAATCCAGACAATCTAGAACTGCTCTCTAATTCTAACACTAGAAATTGTGATTTTGCTTTTAAAAATCATGATTTGGTATGAGAGTTCAGATCATATGCCTGAATCCCTGAATTATGTAGTTTGAATTTTTACTTTTATTTAGACTTGCTCAGATATTTTGATTTCCAGAAATAACACAAAGCTATTTTACTTGAGTAAAATTCTAAACTTAGTTTGTGACTAAACAAACAAGTTTTATTTGAATCTTAAATTTAAACAGAGTCAAGATCAAAAGGTTTTGAATTTTAAATCAAAACTTGAAAACCGAAAGGTATAAACAGAGAGTATTCTGATGAAAGAACATGCATACCATACATGAATATGTACACAGCAAATATCATACAATACATAGCATTACAAATTGACTAACATGCAACCAAATTAACATACTTAAAATTTTAAAAGTGAAGTTTCTCACCAGAATTGAAGAAGGAAGACAGAGCCTTCATTTTGAAAAATAGCTTTTGATGCTTTTTAAAACTTGAGTGCAGAAATGCCTTTGATTGAGTTAAAACTTGAATTGCTTGTTTGAAAAATTTAGTGCTTGATTTATAAACTTCATGCACTAGATCTTGCTTCAGATTTCATTATGGAAATGTTACAGGCTTGCTCTTGAAAATGTACAGGTTTGCTCTAGATTTGAAACAGCTACAGGGTTTTAGATTTGCATTATGATTTGATTTGTTTTTGAGATGGAAGGATTTCTCGTTTTGATTCTCAGATTGTTTTAGAGTTAATGAATTTCAGCTGAGAATTTTTCTTCAGTTTAGAAATGAAAATATGAAAAAGAAAAAGAGGAAGGAAGAGGGCAAATGCTTATATAAACTGAAATGATTTAAAAAAATAAAAATAAAAGAAAAAATTAAATTCAATGACATTTATCATCTCCCTTAATTAACTTGTTAACACATGTGCTTAGATTGATTTACTAACTTGCATTTGTAATTTTACATGCAAAATAAATTTATAAATGTGAATAAAGCTTTTATTAATTGATTTCCTAATAACTAAATACTTATTTTAATTTATATAAATAAGAATCCTTTTTAAAGAAATAGAATAAAACAAACTATATTTATACAAAATCATTTATGTCATACTTTTAAATCCAAAATCTGTATTAAGATATATATATATATA
The DNA here is from genome assembly GCA_030765085.1 of Allium cepa. Lineage (NCBI taxonomy): Eukaryota > Viridiplantae > Streptophyta > Magnoliopsida > Asparagales > Amaryllidaceae > Allium > Allium cepa. The sequence goes on along the minus strand of CM060941.1, from coordinate 288,983,184 downwards.
TATATCATCTCTTTTGAAATCCAAATATAGATTTAATTCAATTTTCAAATACAATATAAAATCAATTTAAAAATCAATTTGATATATACATTTAGACAACCACCATTTCAATTTGAAAATAATATTCTACTTAAAATCTAGATTTACACACACACACATATATCATTATTATTATTGTTTGAAATAACTCATTTATCAAATTAAAATAATTTATAAAAGAAATTATCTCTCTTTTTTTAGAATTACTTATTTTATCAAGCTATATTTAAAAAGAAAATAAAACAAACCTTTTTTTTATTTAAATTTAAACTTAAGCTAAAATCAATTTAAACAATTTAATTTAACAATTTAAAGCCATATAGTTATTTATTAAATAGCTTTTGAAAAGATTAATATTAAATAAAATCAAGTTTCCAAATTACCAAAAATATTTGAATTAGAAAAGATATTTGTTAAATTAAAAACAAAGCTTATCTATTTACAGCATAAACCATATATTTACATTATAAATAGAAACCAATTTATTAGCTTTAAAAGATAAAATCTACCAATTAAATATTTATTAAAAGAATATTATTAAATCAATTCAAATTTTATTAACAAAAATTATCAAATCAATTTAATTTTTAACACTGATTATTGAATTTATATTGCTAAAAATTCCGGGTCATCACATTCCTCCCCCTTAAAAGAATTTCGTCTCCTCGAAATTTAAAAGAAAAGGTAATTTAATAATCTATCTATGATTAAATTTTAAATCACAAGCATATATTATCAACCACATACAAACCACAGCAACCAATTCATCCAAATCAAACAAATCTAACTATCCAGACAAAATTCTGGATAGAACTTCCTAGAGTTTCCTAGGTATAAATACCAGAATACTCTCTCTACAGAATCCAAACAATCTATACTACTAACCTACAGAGCTCCTACTCATCTAGATCTACAAAACTAAACAGGATATCATACTATAAACAAGTCTGACTCAATAACCAAATCTCCCAGAACTGCTGGTTCCAAAACCAGAGATGGATCTTACACGTACTCCCTCAGAGATACGTGAAACACACTGAATCCCAGTTATCCAAACTGGCAATTCAATCCTGAAAACGAAACACTTATCCTCACAAAAATACAGAAAAGATCCAAAATATATCGGAGCTAGCTTTCCAGCCTTACCAAAACTTTATAGCTTCCTTTGATCGGAGAAAACTTATCCAAAATCAAATCTTCAACTCCTGAATCCAAATTCCTCTGATTCTTATCTACAAAATACTTCTAACGATCCTGGGGTGCCTGCATCCTTCCTGATCAGCTTAACCTTCGCTGATGCTTCTCGAAACAAACTGGACCAAAAAAACCCATCAAAATGATCCTCTCACAATTAACCAAAATCAAGAACAAACCTCTACTCCTCAAATATTAGAACACAAATCTTATTCCTCTTATCCAAAAAAGACAAGATAGATGCACTCCCAAACTGCTTCCGCTGCACAACTCTGATCTGGAGTAGAAGAAAATGCTGATGAAGGACACGAGCATAGACTAGACAACATATCCCATAAATATGGTTCAACGGATCCATAAAGAAAACTCAGCGGTTCCATCAAAAATCGAGCTGATTCACCAAACTCTATCTCTAGGAACCATCCTTACTAAGCTGAACCACCGATACCAATCCTGGAATCCTAGTCGATAAGATAACTCAATCTCTAGATGCGGACAAACCTCTGACTTCCCTGAAGACATCCGGAAAAATATCCAATAGCTCAAGAGAACAATCAAACTATCGCAAGTCACTTTTGCAATCAAACAGACCAATATCCAAAAAAATTGTTCTCTCTTTACCAATCAGAACAGCTTATGCTTATCTAGACAATCCATCGAAGAAATGGATCCACACTGCTGCTTCTGAACTCCACCTCCAAAAAAAACCGCTAAGCCAGAAGACCTCCTTGTCGACACACAGAACACTCCGAACTGCACTGCTGACACAGATGCCAAAGACTTCCTTAACCAAAAGCTCCTCGAGAAACTCGGGCCTCAAAGCCAAACATAACACCCTGCTGAACCCAGCCTCATCACCGAAGCAGACACGCTTCCTTAATCTTGTTCCAAAGTAACATCTTTGGAGATAATCCATAGGCACTACATCTCGTCATGCAGCTACTACTTCCTGAGATTGCCAAGATACCATCACTCTCTTCTGCCTAACTGACAGATCCAAACTCTACTCATCCAACCTCAAAGATGGACTCTGAACCTTTAAAAGGTTTCCTTCAGAGATCGATGAAATCCTTACACTACTGTAAAGCTCTTTCAAGATAATATTGGGTCTACAGTCTCGATAGATACACCTCCAATCTCAACACTCAGACTCTTACCATTGGCAGTCGTGTTACAGACACCGTTAACTTTCCTACCTCTATAACTTATATTGGAAAACCCGAACAGGTAATCCAATCAAATAGGTAGAAATAATATATATATATATATATATATATATATAAATCAAAATTACAAATACTCTCTCTCAAGAAAGAAAACACTCTAAAGCCTAGGTATTCACTCAACCTAGCGCTCTGATACCACTGTAATGACCCGTCATACATTCCACAGAATGACGCATCATTAATAAGAAAGAAAAGGGATAGAAAAAGAAAAGATAGGAAAGAAGAAACACAACACAATCAGAATCTCACAGCGGAATGAATAAAATATAATATATCACATAAGATAATACATAGTATCATATACATCAGAGTTACACAACTATTACATCTCAAATTAGACAGCTATAAACACCTGTCTATTATACAATTCAAGTACAACAATCCAATACATACACAACACTAACACAGCGGAACCATAATATATTTACATGCCGAAGCCTCCTGCTCCATATCTCCTCCGGAATTCGTTAAAGGTAACCTGAATCCCTTGGCTACTCGTAAAAATTTGAGTACCCAAAAGTTTAAAAAAAACAGAAGAGAAACTCCGGGTCAGACATGGGTCTGGTGTGAGTAACAGGTTAAAGTTGCTTAACTTTGAAAACCATTGAAAACAAAGGTATCACGTAAGACTCCCTACAAATAAACATGGGCAAGTTTTTACCTTATGCTAACTAAAACATTTGATAGGAAATCCAATGATATTATAATATGGTCTAGGATTTTCAAGTAAATAAGAAATAACTGAAATTGTTACATGATTAAATTCTAGCTACTATCCACCAAAGTGGGTAATACAATCAAAACCATAAGGGCACGTAGGAAGAATGGGTTTCCATCAATGGCAGGGACACCGGGGTACCGTCCGTCACAGTACGGGGCCTAGATCACCGTACCGAGGATTACTCCCTATCCCCTGCAACACAAGGCCGGAACCATCCCTTACTGGATAGTTTCGAACAAGACAACCACACCGTTGGCGTACGTTCCAACTGCCCACACAGCCGAATAAAAAGGGACCTTTAGATAGGGGAAATCTTGTCCTGCTTGAGCGCGACCCACTTAGCCTTGCTGCACCTCCTCTGTTTTAGCCATTCCTAGTTGATGAGGCTTGAGGCTACGATTACCTTTAGAGAACACATCTCTTAGAATGCTCATTGTCCACCTGACGATGTTCTGAAAGCATTCAATCCATACAAGTTCTTTTTCGGGTTCGAATGAAACCGAAGGCATTATCTCATTACACTCATTTTGGAATCACCCTCAGAGTTAACGACAATAACCCTTGCACTCTGAGTCTTCATCTTCACTTGAGATTCACGACCTATTGTTAATTTGGATCGATGTGGTTTTCGGATATCCAAATCTGGAAACTCGATCCTGGTCTCATCGAAATTCAAAACGCCATCTTTTAGGTCCAAGTTGTTTTAAAGTTAAAACAATTCAATTCTATTATCTATATTCATACAAATAGATAATTAACAAATCATAATAGATAATCAACATTAACATCATAAACAGATAATCCATATTATCATCACAAATAGATAATTCATATTATCATCCCAATGCAACCAAAGCATCCATATCACACAGCATTACTTATCTCATATCTCAGATCTCAAACTATTCAAGGAAGTCTATTATCATCCATCCATACATAAGCAATGATTTACTTAATCACACCATCTATAATTAATTTAAAATGAATTAAATTAATTATTTCCATCTCTAATTAATTTAGTTACTTCATTCAATAAATCCTGCTTACATAACCATTAATTAACTACAAATTGATTATTCTATAATTATTCACCTTTATTAATCATCCTTGATTAATTATCCTTTAATTACATTCAAGTAATTATCTTTAATTAATTTTACAAATTAATTATACTTAACTAAATACCGTAATTAACATTTAATTACTTCACAAATTAATTAACTATAATTAATTACATTAATCCTTAATTAATTTCATTAATTAATTACTCTTTAATCATTCATCATTGATTAATTAATCTTAATTAATCAACCCTTAATTACATCATTAATTATATAAATTAATGATCCCTAATTACATTTTAATTAATTATCCTATTTTAATTAATTACATTAAGTAATTAATCTTAATTAAACCATAATTATTAATCACTTTTGATTAATCACATTCAGTAATCAACTACCCTTAATTACTCATTAAATAAATTAATTACTTCATAATTAATTACTAACCTTAATTACTCTTCGATCCTACCGTCCACCTCCTAACCCCCATCGTCTCCTCTTCTCAATTTATCCATTGTCATAGCTTGTTCATCCCCAATAACATCTCTTGCTACCTCACCTTTGTTTATGCTGAGAATGCAGCAAACTCCTAGGCTCCTTTTCTTTCCACTCTCCCAAGTTTAAGACAGGACACCCATCCCTGGGTGGTCTGTGGTGATTTTAATTGTTCCCTTAGCCTTTTCGATAAAATAGGTGGCATTACCCTATCTCTAGCTGACATTAAACCTCTTAACGATGCCATTCAAGAAGCTAACCTGATTGAAACTAAAGTCTTTGGTGCTAGATACACTTGGAACAACAAGAGAAGACAGGGTGCTAGAACTTTTAGTAAAATCGACTACACTTTCTCCAACCAAGAAGCCTTGAATGCCTGGCCTTCCTTATTCAACCAGATTCCGAACCCATCCATATCTGACCACTCGCTGCAAATCATCCACTTGGGAGGCGCTGTCATGAGAGGTAGTCCTTGTTTTAAAAATTTTAATTCCTGGACCAAAGAACTTGACTTTTTTGATATTGTCTGTTCCCTTTGGTCCTCACCTAACTATGGTAATCCGATGCTTGTTTTACAGAAAAAGCTCAGGGCCACAAAGGAAGCGCCGAGAGTGTGGTCCAAATCCAGATTTGGGAATGGCAGCAAGTAATCGAACATCTGGAAATAGAAACTGCAGGAGATACAATCTGAAATGCAAAGCAATGCCCATGACGATAGCTTGGCTTCTCTTGAAACATCCATAGCAAAGCAGTATGAGCTGGAACTTCAAAAGGAACTATCCATGATCAAGCAGAAGGCGCGCGCTCGTTGGAATGTTGAAGGCGTCTAAATATTGCGTATTTCCATGCAACACTTAAAGCGAAACAAAACCGCGACAACATCCATAGAATCGTTGACCTGGATGGTAATGAACATACTGACAGATTGGCCATTGACAAAGCTTTCATTGACTATTTCTCCCATCTCCTTGGTAATGCAGAAAATTTCAGTCCATGTATTGATGAAATAGATCCAAACATCCTTCCTAAGCTTAATCAACAAGACCATGCTTTTCTCTGCAACATAGTTACCGAAGATGAAATTAAAGACGCCATGTTTTCGCTAAACTCTAACTCTTGTAGCGGACCTGATGGCCTCAACACCTTTTTCTACACTTCCTGTTGGAGCATTGTTGGATATGACGTGTGCCGTGCGATTATGTCAGTTTTTAAGAACTCAAAGATCATGAATACATTCAATAAAACAAAAATTGCCCTCATTCCTAAATCATCCTCCGCTGCATCTGTTGCTGACTTCAGGCCTATCTCTTATTGCAACTCGATATATAAGTGTGTTTCGAAGACTATTGCCTCTCGCTTGAAAGCGATTCTCCCAAACATTATTTCCCCCAATCAATCCGCTTTTCTCCCGGGCAGAAGTATCTTAGACAACGTTTTACTATCTTATGAACTTATCAGAAGGTACAGGAGGCAAAACCTGTCTCCTAGAGCGATGTTGAAGCTTGATGTCAGAAAAGCTTTTGATTCTCTTCAGTGGGATTCGCTGGTTCGAATCCTAGGGTACATGAACTTTCCGCCCCCACTTTATTGCTTGGATTTACACCTGCATATCTACAGTGTACTACTCAATTGTTATTAATGGTTCTGCGAAAGGATACTTCAGTGGTAAGCAGGGCGTTCGTCAAGGTGACCCAATGTCTGCTTATCTTCTCATTACAGTTATGGAACTCCTCACTCGTATGCTTGACAATTTAGTTTCCTCTGGACTGTTCCATCTTCACCCTAGATGTAGTAATCCGCGCATAACCTCCCTCATGTTCACCGATGATCTCGTTGTCTTCTGCAAACCTGATCGTATTTCCATTCACTCCATTATGCATGCCTTGGATGCATTCTATAGAAAAAATGGTTTGAAAATAAACTTTTCCAAATCTGAGATTATGCTTGCTGGCCTTTCTGATGAACAAACTCTTTCGATCCTCAACTTCACGCGCCTTCATCCCAATATCAACACATCATCTTATCTTGGAATCCCACTTGCAACCTCTCGGATTACATCGGCCCAATATCTCCCTCTATTTGCAAAAATCATCTCTAAACTGGAGTGTTGGTCCTCTAGATTTTTGAGTCAGGCTGGCAGTATAACCCTTGTCAAATCCTTGATTTTTGCAATGCAAGTTTACTGGGCTAAGACCTTCATTCTGCCGCTAAAACTTATCAACATGATCAGAACTGCTGCTATGAGATTCATATGGAAAGGCTCCATTCACGGTCATTTCATTGCCCTTATATCTTTCAAGCTTGTTGAGAAACCTCTACGCAAGGGTGGTCTTGGTATCTGCAATGTTGCAGTCTGGAATAAGGTTGCGCTAATCAAACATTTCGATAACTTCATAAACAATAGAGATAGCCTTTGGGTCCTCTGGTCGAAAAATTATATTATTAAAAGGAGAGATTTCTGGAGCATGCAACCCCCTCAAAACATAAGCTGGACCTAGCGCTCTATCTTAAAAATGCGAGACTACATCCTTCCCTATATCCAATACGGTATATTGAGCAACGTTCAATTCTGGAATGACCCATGGATTGCCCATGGCTGCATACTTCGTTCGAAGCTTACGCACAATGACATTTCCCAAACTGGCATTCACCAAAATTCGATGGTCACGGATGTGTATAGCAACGGTGTTTTCGTGCTCCCTAACACGTCGAACCAGGCTGTTCATCTAATATGGAACCAGATCAGAGCCTCTGAGACCTCTCTAAATCACAACCTCTTCATTAACTGGAAAGGCATAGGTGGTTCTTACAAAATCAAACATATGTACAACTACCTTTCTGGACATGACAACCAGGATGAGTGCAAATGGCACAAAAGAGTTTGGTATAGGGACAATAACGCTAGAGAAAATCTGATGCTTTGGAAAGTCATCAATAATGCTCTACACACGCGTGTTAAGCTTTTTAGTCGTGGGATGGTCGTGTCGATCCACTGCACTTTCTGCAGTTCTGAACCATAAATGACTGATCATATCTTCTTTAGCTGCGGCTTCGTCTTACGGCTATGAACAAGCTTGGCTTCTTGGATGCACAGCTTTGGAATGGTAATATTTGGAGGACACTTCTAAAAGTTACTGACATGAACGTTGATAGGAATAGGCTCCTCTTCATCGTTTTAAAGAAATTTCTATATGTTTTTTGGAAGGAAAGAAATCGGCGTGTCTTCCATCCGGAGCTTTTGCAGAATGAAGAACTTATCTATTGTCATCTCTCCTATGAAATAAAAGTGGGGTTGAACACTGCAAAATTTGCAATTGAACCGGGAATTCCGAACGCTCTCTAATCGGGCTGTTTTCCCGCTTCCTGTCTGTTCATTTCCCCCTTTTCTTTGGTTGTTGGTTTTATTTTTCCTTGCCTTTCTCTTGTGTTTTTTCGTTATTGGTTCACTTTGTTCCATCCTTGTTTATGCTTCGTGTATCCTTTGTGTGTGTGGTCTTTTTATTTTTCTATATGTTTTCTCTCCGGTGCATTAATAAAGTGGTAGGGGACCATCCAACCACGTCGGCTATGCCAAAAAAATACTTCATAATTAATAATCTCAATTATCCCTTGATAAATTTCACAAAGTAATTAAACTCAAATTTTTTCCATTATTAAATCATCTTCAATTAATTACATCTAGTAATTATCATTAATTACTTCACTAAGTAATTTCACTATATTAATTACATTAAGTAATTATTCTAACAAATCAATCAATGATTAACTTAAATTAATTAAACTTAATTAGTTAACTTAACTAACCACATTAAACTCAATTAATTACATCGAGTAATTAATTCCTTAATTACTTCCCTTAAGTAATTACACTTAAACAATTCCAAATTGATTATCTTTAAATAAATTAATCTAATTAATTATTATAATTAATCACATTAATTAATTGTTAAATAATCTCAAGTTAATGACCTTCATTAACTACTAACAATTCTTTTATTACTTTTCTTAAGTAATTATACTTACATTAATCAATATTAATTAAAAATTAATAAATCTTAAATAACCAATTAATTAACCTTTAATTATTTCATTAATTAAGTGTTAACTGTAACTTAATTAATCCTTAATTACTTGATTAATTAATCTTAATCATTAATTAAAAAACTTATCTAATTAATGATTCTTAATTACAAATTAATTATCCTTAGTTAATTAACTTTAAACCTTAATTAATTAATTAAAACCTTATTTACTTATTTAATTAATCCAAATCATTAATTAATCAAATAAATTAATTATCCATTTTAATTAACTTAATAATTTAATGAATTAAAATCATTAAATCCTAATTAATTTTAAGAAAAACATTATTCTTATTAATGATTAAATTATCATTAACAAAACATTTAAAATAATTTACTTTAAATTTAAGATTTAAATTGAATAAAAATTAACCTTAACAAAGTTAAAGTCAATTCAAAAACCTCTTTATTTCATAAGTTAAAGAAATATTTGTCTTATAAAGAAGCTTAAAAGAATTTAAAAACCAAATTCATTTTAGATTCAAATCAATTTAAAAATACTCTTTAAACATACAAAGTTATTTAAAACAATTCAAATTTAAAAACTTTTATTTTATTTCAAAACTGGAATATAGATTTAAACTTTGATTAAAAACTTTACTTACATTTTAAAAATTCATTTTAAAAATTCAAACCAAATACACTTTAAACACTTAAAGTTGCTAAAATCATTTAAATTTCAAAAAAACTTAAATCATTTTAAAACTATGATTCAGACTAACTTAAATCCAGATTTAAAATTAGATTTAAACCTTGTTTTAAACTTTACTTTACATTTAAACTTCATTATTAAATTTAAAAACAGAAGAGGTTAAAAACCTGTAACCAAATTTTTACTCGAGCCATAACCTAAATGACTTCGATCCAAAATCAAACTGCTTCGAGTCAAAAACCTAATTTATTCGAGAAAACTCGAGACTACTATTCTACCCGAACCAAAGTTTCACCAGAAGTCCACAATGCACCATGCACATGCATGGTGCCTCCGACCATCTCCGGTCGACACTACACCATCGAGCAAGATGGCGACCATCCTCTCGCCAGAATCCGATCATCACATCGATGCTACAAACTCGAAATCAAATTCGAGTTTAAAAACCCAAACCTGGAACAAGATACAGGAAACACCGCCTCACCTTAAAAAACGCCTCGTTCCCACATCTTCGACCACCAGAGTGACAGCAACTCTAGACACACATTCGCCAACTACCATGCTATCCTCACCCAAAATCTTGCTGAACTCGATCAACTCCAAATGCCGTGGTGATCAATTAACCAAGCCTAGTTAAAAACTAGGGTTCCAGACTTCAAACATCCACCTCTACCTCCACCATGAAATGCACCATCATCAGACAATTTTCCCATCAATACCGATCATTCCTCCACCTCCAGGAAGAAACCCGACCCCTCCGATCATTTGGATCATCAGAGACAACCCAAAATGCACAATCCAGACAATCTAGAGCTGCTCTCTAATTCTAACACTAGAAATTGTGATTTTGCTTTTAAAAATCATGATTTGGTATGAGAGTTCAGATCATATGTCTGAATCCCTGAATTATGTAGTTTGAATTTTTACTTTTATTTAGACTTGCTCAGATATATTGATTTCCAGAAATAATACAAAATTATTTTACTTGAGTAAAATTCTAAACTAAGTTTGTGATTAAAAAACAAGTTTTATTTGAATCTTAAATTTAAACAGATTCAAGATCAAAAGGTTTTGAATTTTAAATCAAAACTTGAAAACGGAAAGTATAAACAGAGAGTATTCTGATGAAAACACATGCATACCATACATGAATGTATACACGGCAGATATCATACAATACATATGCATTACAAATTGACTAACATGCAACCAAATTTACATACTTAAATTTTTAGAAGTGAAGTTACTCACCAGAATTGAAGAAGGAAGACAAAGCCTTCATTTTGAAAAATAGCTTTCGATGCTTTTTAAAACTTGAGTGCTGAAATGCCTTTGATTGAGTTAAAACTTGAATTGCTTGTTTGAAAACTTTAATGCTTGATTTATAAACTTCATGCACTAGATCTTGCTTCAAATTTCATTATGGAAATTTTACAGGCTTGCTCTTAAAAATGTACAGGTTTGCTCCAGATTTGAAACAGTTACAGGGTTTTAGATTTGCATTGTGATTTGATTTATTTTTGAGATGGAAGGATTTCTGGTTTTGATTCTCAGATTGTTTTAGAGTTAATGAGTTTCAACTGAGAATTTTTCTTTAGTTTAGAAATGAAAATGAGAAAAAGAAAAGGAGGAAGGAAGAGGGCAAATGCTTATATAAACTGAAATGATTTTAAAAAATAAAAATAAAAGAAAAAACTAAATTTAATGACACTTGTCGTCTCCCTTAATTAACTTGTTAACACATGTGCTTAGATTGATTTACTAACTTACATTTGTAATTTTACATGCAAAATAATTTTATAAATGTGAATAAAGCTTTTATTAATTAATTTCCTAATAACTAAATACTTATTTTAATTTATATAAAGAAGAATCCTTTTTAAAGAAATAAAATAAAACAAACAATATTTATACAAAATCATTTATGTCATACTTTTAAATCCAAAATCTATATTAAGATATTAATATCATCTCTTTTGAAATCCAAATATAGATTTAATTCAATTTTTAAATACAATTTAAAAATCAATTTGACACACACACACACACACACACACACACACACACACACACACACACACACATATATATATAAACAACCACCATTTCAATTTGAAAATAATATTCTACTTAAAATCTAAATATATATATATATATATATCATTATTATTATTGTTTGAAAATAACTCATTTATCAAATTAAAATAATTTACAAAAGAAATTACCTATCTTTTTTTAAAATTACTTATTTTATCAAGCTATATTTAAAAAGAAAATAAAACAAACCTTTTTTTATTTAAATTTAAACTTAACCTAAAATCAATTTAAACAATTTACTTTAACAATTTAAAACCATATAGTTATTTATTAAATAGCTTTTGAAGAGCTTAATATTAAATAAAATCAAGTTTCCAAATTACCAAAAATAATAGAATTAGAAAAGAAGCTTTGTTTATTAAATTTAAAAGAAAGCTTATCTATTTACAATATAAACCATATATTTACATTATAAATAGAAACCAATTTATTAGCTTTAAAAGATAAAATCTACCAACTAAATATTTATTAAAAGAAGATTATTAAATCAATTCAAATTTTATTTACAAAAATTATCAAATCAATTTAATTTTTAACACTGATTATTAAATTTATATTGCCAAAAATTCAAGGTCATCGCACATAAATCGGCATCCAGCCGATTATGTAAGACGATGTGATAAAGGCCAAATATATGCAAAAGTTCCAAGGGCTCCGCCAACAAAAATCACGTAGATGGTCACTCTATTTCCATTCGCCATGTGGGGTATAAACATCATCGGCTCCTTGTCGATCTCTAAAGGTGGCGCCAAGTATGCAATCATTGCAGTACACTATTTCACTAAATGGGCCGAAACAGAACCTTTAGCCACGATGGCAACCAAAAAAGTAATCAACTTTATTGTCCGAAACATCATATGCCAATTCTATCTTCCACGAACAACTATAATAGATAATGGGGCTCTATTTGATGGTGCTGAATTCAAAGACTTTTGTCGAAGATATCGTATTGAAAAGAGATTTGCAGTAGAAAGGAGACTTGTGCGAAGGAGAAGACGGAGTAGGAGATGGAGGCTAGGTGCTCCTAAAAAATTCCATGAACCGATCGGCAGACATATATACTCCATCCGGATGGGAGCCACTGAACTGCCCCACATCTAAACGTCGTCCTCTGCCTCTTCCAGCCATTAACTGAAAGTTAAGATAAGATAAAGATTATTCATATGGTAGATATCATTAATTCAAATATGGAATACTACAGAATTAAAATGCATTCCTAGACGTATTCCTAAAATTCTATCTACCCCAAAGGACATGAAAAGAACAAAAGCATGATGATTCAGGGATTCGTAACATTTGTATTAAACTTTAATGTACCGTAATATGTGTTTCTATTCTGTGTTGATCATATTTTGTTCTAAACCTGGCTCTGATACCATCCTGGGTTTAACTTCCAAGTATAAAACAGAGGAACAAATGGCATCAGATTGAGCTCAAAATTGGTATGCATATACTAGAAAACTTCATATTTTAAACAATAAAAGAATCATTGAATTACAGTAAAAAATGAATGAGTTATGCGGTCTCAAACATGGACTCAGGCCATGTTTGCAACAACTCAAAACTACTACAGGCAAAAATCTGTGCCTGAGTCGATTTTGCAGCAACGTTTTGAACATTCAAACGACAATATATTTCAACCAAAATTTGCGAAAATGAATTTCAACATGCAAGCTACCGAATGCAAGAAATCCGGCAGCATTTCGTTGCCGGAATCAAAAGATACATGCATTCAAAGTGGCAACCAGAGAAGGTTTTGACACAGAAACAAAATTGAAAGTAAGAACAAATTACAAAACAAATTTTGACGATTTTGAGCTTGGCTCAGCTAGTTTTTGTGAGTTTTGTAACTCACCTTGCTGATTAGATGCAAAAGCTCAGTCGCTCACTCTCAGGCAAATGGACAAGTTGAAGCAGTAAATAAAATCATAAAGTCTATTCTGAAGAAGCGTTTGGAGAGGCTATAGGCAAGTGGGTAGATGAACTCCCGACAACACTATGGGCTTATAGGACCACCCACAAGTCTGCGACTGCCCATACTCTATTTGCCCTTGCTTACGGCTTCAAAGCCATTATTCCTGTTGAACTTAGTGTCCCTTATCATTAAGTGACTTACTGTGATCCCAAAATGAATAATGATCTCCTCTTGGATTCTCTTGAGTTTATAGATGAGAAGCACAAAGAAGCCGATCTTAGTGCGGCTGCACATTGACATTGAGTCGTCTTATATTACAACACAAAAGTTCGATCGAGAACCTTTGAAATTGTCGATCTCATCCTAAAACGGGGTTTTTCAACCCCATCGCACATGAATCCAATATGGAAAGGACCATATGTCATTGAATAGAGGCTTGGAGAATGAACTTTCAAGCTGTGACTGTCGATGGCATTATACTTCCAAGGGCATGGAATAATGAACATTTACGATGATATTTCACTTAATTTATTTCCTTAGCATTTCAATTGTATTTACTTTCGGAATCTGCTTTAGCGTTTGATTTTTTGATTGTGTAGTAAGATAGTTTATGTTATTCCTTTCCATTTAATGAATGAATTTTCAAGCTTCCTCTGTATTTATGTTTGTTATTGCATTGTATGCTAATTACATAGTGAAACTGATTGATGTCTATATGTGTGAACAGACTCCCGGAGTTTGAAATCAATCAATCATGCTAACTCCCAATGGGATCAAACAAGATAAGCTCAATCAACTTGTTTGTTTAACAACTCTCATTCACAATTCAAAGGAAGGGATAAAGAGTAAGGAATGAATGTGGCTGATGATTTGATGATCGAATAACTCCTGCCAAACTATGGAATCGAGACAAAATCAAAGCGACCAAGATATGACCGATTTCTCTTTAAACCAAACCCCAAATCTTGGGGGGAAAATTAATCAATCAAAGAGAGTGCGATCAAACTGCTCTCCAAAATAACTCTAAGTCCCCAAAGTGCGGATTGGAGTGTAAACATAAATAGTTATGAACCGACTGCCCATGAAATAACTCTTAGTCTCCAAAGTGTGGACTGGAGTATAAACATAAATTTGATGTGAACCGACCACCCGCGAAATAACTCTAAGATCCCATAGTGCAGACTAGAGTATAAACTTAAATACGGTGTGAATCAACCACCTACGAAACAACTCTAAGTCCCAAGATTGCGGACTTGAGTATAAACACAAGTTAGGTGCGATCCGACCACCCATCAACTAAATATTATCCCCAGAGTGTGGATATGAACATGAATGAATAGATGAGTGGAGTTCTACTGTTCTCTAGTCCAAAAACTCCAGCCTGAAATCGATGGGAGGAGTATAAACTCGCTAAGGAAAAAAATTCGACTATCCAATACCTGACCCCACCAAATCTGATCCAGGGGCAGAGGTATAGTTACTCAAAAACTGCTGAATGTGATAGCGTAATGTAAAGGCCTGAGCTTAGTGTTTAATGCGACTCGAGGCCATGACCACTTGGAGGTCTTGGGATAGTGTTGGTGGATAGTTACTAGAATTTATGAACAATGAATTACAAGTACATTGAATGGAAAGTAATAGTTCAACTACTTAAATAACAATCCACACGAAAGCTTAACAGAATTTTTTTTTTACTCATATAGCAGATTTTGAGATTGCAGTACAAGTTATTCCAAAAATCGGGACTCATGCCCGTATAACCGCAGCTTATGAAAGAAACAATTGTGCAAACTATGTACATATTGAGCCAAAGTGACGGGTATTTCTTTGACTTTTCCTTTTTCTTAAATTTTTCAGGAGTAGTGCCACTTGTGCTTTTTTTTTGGATCCCTTACCGCCTTAAGCAAGAGAGCCTGCAGAGGTAGGAGGAAGTTCATCGGGAATCGACCCGCCAGATGGAATAACTTGTAGTGGCACAAGATGAGGATCGTCAATGTATACCTCAACAAACACAGTTTTAACTTTTCTTTTCAGAAACTCCTCCTTTTCAATCTGCTCTTTCAATCTAATCTTGGCTGTGTGTTCAGAGGTGCTATTAATCATTACGTCGTCAGTCTGTTGGAAGAGGATCTTCGACTTTATCATCATCAAGAGCACCGATGATTTGAGCATCGGGCCTCGGTACATCAGCAGCTGTCGGACCCTCAATCGGTTTCTCCTATTGCTTCGCAGTAGCATCACTTTTGGGAGCAGACCAGGGTTCGGAAGACCTGCAAAATTTGTTAAAACAGGGATATTAGCTCAAAAACCATTACTTGTGAAGAATAATACTTTTCATATACTAAGGAGTAAAGTGCGATACCCACATCCTGTTAGCTCTCTGTGGTTGCTGGGGTACCTCCTAAAACATGGGAAAACATCTTGGATTGGTAGTTGGGTGTTGTCTGGATCGTAGCCTAAATCTTGCACCGTGTCGAGGGAGATTGATGTTCCGGCTGCTTGAGATAAAGAGGGACCCTTAATATTGGCCCTTGAGGATCCCGCAATATGTTATCCTTTCTTGATAGGTGTGGAAACTTTGAAGTATCGGATTTTTATGGCAGCCAATTCCAATGGTTCGTTTCCATGAAGAGTTTCCCGCACTAACTCTTCTTCGTTGAGCTCACCTCTATCCATTTCTATCTTCTTCAACTCAACAACATGCTCCTAATCTTCAGCAAGTAATTCAAAGTAACCCTTGCCAAGAAAACTTAAGTCGTAATGGATAAGAACTTTGGTGTTATACTCTACGATCAATGGATCGAACAAGCCCTTGCTCTCGTTCCTACTGGATTCTTTAGCAGCTTCCAGTTGGGATTAAATCTGTTTGATCATTTCTTTGTGGCCTTCTTCTCGAGCTTCATCTTTAAGAGCTTTAAATTTTGCGAATTGTTCGTCAAGCTTGATTTATAGGCTCCTCGCCTCAACAACCTCTTCGTAGTACTTCTACGATTCTTCTTGGGCATCAATTTTCTCCTCCTTTTCCTTTTTGAAAAGTTCATCAAGTTCCTCAATGCGGTGAGCCAAAATGTCGTTTCCCTTTAGCAAAGAGTCTTTTTCTAAATTAGTGCCCCGCTATGATTAAGGGCTAGGTCGAGTTCATTTTTGTGAAAATTTTCCAAACGGCTCACCGCCTTTGTCGTTTCCTTAGTGTTTTTCTTCGCTTCAGCAAATTGTATTTTCAACTTTAACAATTCTGTGTCCTAATTTTTAATCATGTCCTTATCGTGTATAGCTTCCAACTTGAGGCAGTCTATCTTATGTTGTTGCTCAACGGATACTTCAAAGACTTTTTCTACCAAGTATACGAACAATTCGTGTTGCACGAACACATCATTGATGCACGCAGCAGGACTCGCCTTGGCATGTCCTGGAATTATACAAATGGAAGGAAGGAATTGGAGCCTATCAAAACAAATTTTTGGAAAAGTGGGCTTAAGCTCGGCCAACTTCACTGCTGTAGGAACATTAAGAGTAATAGCCGGAAAGGAAGATCAGAAGTAGCAATTGGATGTTTGCTTGATCGACGTTCGCGAGATTGCTTAGAGCTCGAGGAGGCTGAATGTTGCTCATGAGATGCGGTGATATGACGCCACGGGAAGGAGGATGATCTCCACTGTGAGTAGGAAAGTTAGACTGTTTACCATGACATGATGTTTTGGAGTGGAACTTGCATTTAGAAAAAGAAGATTCCCTTGAGTGTTAGTTTTTATCCCGTCCATCATCTCTCTCCTTGCGCTGGCCAGACACCGAATCTCGGTTACATCGATAATATGATGAAGAACTTCTTAAGAGATCAAAGGCTGTGGATTGAGACATAACAACTATAAGGACCAAACGAGAGCGTATTGGTAATTGTTGAATGAAAGATTAATAAAAATTGTGTAGTGGAGTGCGCATGGTTGTGAGTGTCCTAGTGTTTCCCCCTAACAATTGGTGGCTGTAGCCTTGCTCATCGGCATTTTCTCTACTTTACCAAAAGGACGAATGCCTTCGCCACTCCCAATCGAAGAGTTTAGTCCTTCAATGTTGATATTCGAAAAGTCGTAGGTCATGATATCATCTGGAATTTGAAGATTTGAAAATCCCTTCAGCGAATTTTCCAAGTGTTGAGAAGATGATTCCTCTTCCACAGGAGTAATAACGAACTCTGTATCTGGGGCGGCTTTTCTTCTACGAAGCTTACACGCTAGCCTCTTCTATCTTTTAGTGGGTGTTCGCGATTGTGCCTGTGATGGTTCGACCATTGGCGCCTTCCCCAGGCCTGCATCAATGTCGCCTGGCTTATCGACCTGAGAATCCCTAATCTCGCCCTCTTTAGCGTCGTCTCTAGTACCCTCCGCATGGTACACAACGGAATTGATGGTATCCCTTCTTTGTTCTACAATATTCCTCGGCAATACTGCACTTCTAGGGAGTCCGATACTACGGGTTTCCTTCAATAGCCCAAATTAGGATAATAACTCGTCTGTTACAAGTAGTTTAATGTCTCTATCTTCGATAGGGGTGGCGCGAATGGCGGTGACAGCTCTTGAAAAATCGGTGCCTTCAAGACGTGGGTGAAAACCTGAAAGAACTCCAAAAATTAGTAGATTTAAAGGAAAAGTTATGATGTAATGAACCAAGTTTTCGACCCTCGAAAATTGACACTAATACGTCCACTGTATTGCATGCCGAGCATTCAAGTTTCGAAAACCGATCATTAAGGGAAATAAAGAAGATGAAATTAAACAATCACAGAAGCTCACAACGCAACGGAATAACATATATTAATTAACATAATACTTTACGTAGTCATTTTCAAAATGATACATCAGAGTCATACTAAAACAAATCTACCCTAGGGCAGTTATAACTTCCTGTCCCTACCTAACTGATACAGAGTATATATAATACGGTGGAAATAAGATAATACTAGCTATCGATGAAGTCTCCTGCTTCAATCTCCTCCAGAATGCATCCGTGGAAAACCTGAACTACTTGGCTGCCCGTACAACTTTAAGCACTCAAGTGATTTAGGGAAAAAATAAAACTCTAGGTCAGACATGGGTTTAGTGTGAGTAAACTCAAACAACTGAATTGTTCTCTTCAAACAATTTAAAATCAAAGGCACGCTGCATATAAACATAGATGGGGTTTTACCTTACAATAACCAAAACATTTCTGTAGAAAATTCAATAATATTATAATAATGCCTAAGATACAAATACATATTAATATAGTCGAAATGCTTGCATCTCACATTTCAGTAGTTTGGCACAACTAAGTCCGCAAAGGCATGTATTGGAAAATGGAATTCCATCAATGACAAGGCACCAGGGTACCACCTATCACAATGCATCTCTAGATAAAACACACCGAGAGCCTTACATAGACTCCTTACGAATCAAGAGCCTACCCCTTACTGGATAGCGCTGAATATGTTGTCACCTTGGTTGGGATCAACAACCTAATGGGCCTTGAGCATACATGATCTATAATATCGATCTAGATTGGATGATGACCATACCCTAATTGTGATAACACAGATTTTTGGACCTAAGATAATTTGAAATTTTCTGATTTTAACTATTGAAATACTGATTTATAGATTGAACAAATAAATTATGATAATTAGAGATATTTGGACATATATATAAATTGATTTAAATTATAATAAATGATGAATTACAAAGTTCAAAATTTTTGAGTATTAAAATCCAATCTATTTTTAAATGTTTATTTTTGAAATTTCAAATCCAAAATTTCTATCTACAATTTATCTATGTATATATATATATATATATAGACATTATGATTTGGAAGTCCTATTTTGAATTCAATACAATAAGTTTCAAAAGCTATTTAAAGTTAATATTTTAAAAATAATAATAACCTAGATTATGTGCTTTTTTATTTATGTAAAATAAGATTAATAAAAAAGGTTTGATATACCTTCTTTTAAAAATTATATATATAAGTATAAACCAAACTAAAAATATAATATCAAATTTTATTAAAGACGTTATAATATGTAAAAATTACAAGTAACAATTACAACTAGAGAATTAACAAGTGTTAAGTGGATTTATCATGTAAAAATTACAAGTGTAGCTTAATTACATTATACAAATACAAGTGTCATTATTATTTTTTGTTTTTAAAATAATAAATAAAATATATAGGAAGATATATGCATTTCTACTCCCTTCTCATTTTTTTATCTTCAATTTCAAACGAAGAAAACGGCCAGAAAACAAAATCAAAGAAAAATTCAAAACAAGCCTCTAATCAAACAGTTCTCAAACCTGAGAAAATCAAAAGCAAAGCCTGTTAACTACTTCAAAACTAGATTTTCAAAACAGCAATTCAAAAACTAGAGGATTTAAAACCAAAGCAAAACAAGCAACTGATCAAGATCATTCAAAAATTAAACATCTAGCAGAGATTCAAAATTTCAGTTCAAAAACTAATTCCAAAGAAAAATCAAGTTGTTCTCTGTTTGCATGAATAGGTGAGTAAATTTAATCTTAAACAGTTTTGAATTTTGATGTGTGTGAAATGTTTGAAGTAAAAATTTGTGATGCATGTTTAAATATATGTATGCATGCTTGTTTAAAATCTGAATACATGAATATATGAAATGAATGTACTGGTGTGTATGTCTGTGATCATCTCTGTTTATGTTTCACATTTTAAAATTTTAGATAAAAATTCCAGTGCTCCTCATCAAATCTATGATTAGGCTTAGGAATTCAAACAAATTTTGTTTGTTTTAACATAAGCAAAGTTTTAAAAATATATTTATGTGAAATAAGTTTGAATATATTTTGGAAAACAAAAGGGGCAGTGGAAACTTAAGAAAGGATTAAAATCAATCACAATGGTTTGCTGATTCAAGTATATAGCCTGAATCTACTTCGAAAACTAAGATTTTTAAATAAAAATCAAAAATTTTAGTTGAGTTTTGATTGTGCATTTTGAAGTTGAACGGAAAATGGGTTTCGACCTTTTTTTGGTGATCGTCGAGTTATTGGTAGTTGGAGTTTAGTCTGGAGGAAGAGGGAAGCTCTGGGGTCTCAGCAAAAATGTCAGGTGAATTTATTTCTCACCATGGCAGTGGCGATGGGCCGAACTAGGTTTTTGTGGGCTGTATTGACGACTGGGTTTGTGAGGTCAGTTCATCATCAATCGAGGTGCCGGAGTCGATCACATATAGTGGGATCGACGCAGGGAAGGGTGGCAAGGCTCTTGACACGAAGGCGTTGTGACTGATGGTTAGAGGTGAAGGTACGGTGAGGATTTCTGGTGAATGTTTTTGTTACAGATTAGGGTCGATGGGTTCAATTTAGATTTATAAAGAGGCTAGTGTTTCTGGGTGGTTGTTGAAAGTGTGATATTCTATGGATCGTATAATATGGATATAAAACAATAGAAAACAGTATAATTAATAATGTAAAAAATAAAGGCAGTAAGAAAATAACACCGAAGATTTTTATACTGGTTCGGAGCACCGCCCTACGTCCAGTCCCAGACTCCTTCTGAAATTACACTACAAATAACATCCCTCACTTAACCCGGAGGAACAGGTCTATACAACACCTGAACAGCCGAACATGATTTCTGCCTCAACAGCCGAAGAGGTCTTTTTGCCTGAACAACCGATTAGGACTTCTACTAAATGCAGAAAACTTTGTTGACTAGTATGTTCTTGATAACACAGGTATGTCTTGAAGTACACTCTTCCTATAATCCAATCCTCAAGAGTATTTTGTGTGTGTATTGATTTGAGAGGAAGAAAATCACTTAGAATCAAAGAGTATATATTAACTCAAAAGATTTAAGCGATATGAAGTTTGTGAATGCTTTGAATTGCACAAAGTATAGAGAAAGAATATATTAAGAGAGTAAAGAAAGAATTCGATGATTTTGAAAAGAATCAAAGCATGTTTATATAGAGGATATAGAGATGCGATCATTTGTGAAAGTTCTCAATCAAAAGTTTCATCCATTCCTCTTGGAATTGGTTTGAAACCCCTTTGAAAAATAAAATGTCTTTTCAGTCAAATAGACTTTATTTTCCGTTCAATCAACTGACTCAGAAGCGCCAGTCAATTGAAATTGGAAAACGTATATTTCATAGTGATTATTTATGCACTGATACAGGTCAGTCGACTGACTGACCTGAGTCAGTCGACTGACCTGTGCTGAGTTGCACAGATCACTTTAAAACACTATAATTTGAAGTAAAATTCTTTTGTGTGTGTGTGACTTCTTGAGGAATGATTTTAACAATATTTTAACAGAACTAAGACTCAAAAACAAGATAAATATACATATTATATTCTGAAATGATGTCATGTCTTTATTTCAAGTTCCATTCTCTTTTTGCCACTATGTTCCATCATCTTGCGATATATGGTCATCAATGCTTGTTGATGTTCTGTGTCATGAATCAAAACCATGATTCATCATTCTCTTCCTTTTTGATTGATGACAACAAATATAATTGACGATATATAATATGAGTTATAAAGAATTAGTTTCCTTAGTTTTCTCCCCCTGAGTGTTTGGCTCTGCAAAAAAATTGTTAGAAAACACAATAATTTCTCCCCCTTTGTCATCGACAAAAAGGAATACTTAGAAATAGCCAAAATAACACAGTTCAAATAAATAGATATATTACATTGACAACACATAGTCACATAAACACGTCACTTATACAATACAACATAAAATATGACATAGATCATAATCATATGAATTCAAACAATCACCAAAGTACAAATGAGATAACATACTAACTAAATTGTGCTTGAAGAAAAAGAGAGAACTAACTGACCATTAACCAGAACACAACTTACTCTGTGTCGGAATCAGAGTGATCTTCTTCCTTTGGTTGAATTGGTTTCTTCCCTTTAGCGATGTCATGAGATGTTCTACCAATGCCACTAGTGCTGGAGCTTGTGGCTTCGGAAGTTAACCAAGAGAATTGTGGAGCAGGCCTTTTTCCAGGATCCAAATGCAAAGCTTCGGTAGTGGAAGATGCACAAAAAATAGCCTCCCATAAAGTTGTGAATAAACCTTTGATCTTGTTAAGCTTTTTATCTATTTTATTTAGGCGAGAGCCAAGAATAACTTGGTTTTGTGCATGCAAATCAATAGCCTCTCATGAAGTTTGGCCAATAGCTGGACGACGGATAACCGCTTCTTCGGATTGATGAGGTTGAGAAGAGGATTGTTCAGCAATGTGAATTCCTTGTCGTCTTTGTTGTTGAGTTTCTTGCCAACCGTGAAAAGGGATAAAAGGTTCCGGTCGATCAGGTAGTTGGATTAGTCATAAGGTACGAATGTTATACAATATGACTTTGGAGAATTCAGATTCTGGGGATCTTATACCAAAATCATTTAAAAGTCGCATTATGTATTTACCAAAGTAAATAACATTTGTTCTACCTTGGTTAAAATTTAGAAATTCATCTATAAGAAGCTGAGTCCAATTAACACGCAAATTTCCCCATATAGCATATAGAGCACGAAAATTTTCTGGATATACTAATTCATATGATCCTGTTCGTGGGGTTATGCTGTTAAGAAGAAACTTATGCATTAATCTAGCTTTAGGTCGGGGTGACATAGATTTAACTTCAACAGCATTATATTCAAGGAATAAATGACTTATATTGTCCCTAATTTTCATATCGCAATTTACATCCCGAAGATTAATTCCCCTAACTCTAGTTTGAAGCAAACAGTACATTCGTTCTAGAGAAAGAAAAATGGAAATTCAACATATCAAAGCCCAAATGCAAATTTCTCGATTTCTAGGTGCTGGCTCTTGAAGATTCAAGTTTGCGTAGAATAGTTTAACCATTGTATGGTTGATTTTTAGATTGTTCTTCTTGCATTCAAGAATGTATCCAAACCACTTCTTTCGGAAAGCTCTCGAATGCCATAAGCGTTGAAATTAGGGTAATGAACAAAAGAGCCTTCAAAAATACGCGAATCATGCATATTTATCCACCTTTGAATTTCTTTGTCAAGGATCAACCAAATAGCAATATGAGAATCTATTGGAGTAGAGGATGAAGTAGAAGCTTTTTTGACGTGTTTTGTTTGTCTAGGAGCCATGGTGATGGAAAGAAAAAGTTGAAAAATAGTAGAATTTGGTAATGGAGAAGAGGTGAAATTCGAAATTAGGGCTGGAGGAAAGAAGAAGAAAGGTTAAAAAGTGAAAAGGTGGGGTAAAAAAGTAGGAGGGAGTAGGTAATATGCAGAATTCCCCGTTCAGTCGACTGAAAATCCTAAATCAGTCGACTGAAATAGAACCCGAGAGGTTTTTAATACAAATTCAGTCGACTAGCTCACTTTGTTCAGTCGAATGAGATGAAGCCGAGAGTTTTTTATTATGAATTCAGCCGACTGACTCAATTTTTTCATTTGACTAAGCTGAACCTGAGAGTTTTTAACATGAATTCAGTCGACTGACTCGGTCTTTTCAGTTGACTGAGCTGAATCTGAGAGTTTTTAACACGAATTCAGTCGACTGACTCGTCTTTTCAGCTGACTGAGCTGGTGATAATTTGAGATTAGTAACTATATGCATATAGAACATAGAATAATTTAATTATAACATAATATTGATGAAATACAGATAATAATAATATAGACATAACACAATGTTATATAAAAAGATTTGTAAAGATGATTGTCTTCGAACTCTTTAGTTTAGACCGATATATTATTTTGAGGATGGACTTGGTGTAGATCTATCACTTTTCTTAGATGGAGTCTCATTATGATTTGGTGACCATCCCTGTCCACGTTCCCATGAGTGTGGTGAGATGGGTGGTCGTTGTGGGGTAGGAGACCAAGGATTTCGAGCCCGAACCGATTCTTGAACATTAGAGGAGGAGGAGCCGCAAATTTTTAGAGCTACTTGCTCTAGAAAAGATAGCCGCCTAGAGTTCATCTTCTATTCATACCACATTTCTTTTTGAAGATCCAGAGATTGTTGTTGATAGTGATGAATTTCATCCACCTTTTGATTGGTGGAAGGTGATCCAAAAAGTAACGAGCGTTTCGATTTCTTTGAAGGAGGCGTATAACCGGTATGACGATTATGACTATAATAATGTGAACTTGTTCATGGACAGGTGTTGGAGTATGAAGTGAAGGTGAATTAGGAGAATCTGAAGTGATAGAAATATACGATATTCTAGAGTCCGAGCTGCTCGAGTTTAAGGAGTCGAAAGACATAGTTGAGAAAGAAAAAAATCAGTTTGTTTGGAGGAGATGAATATAGAGAATTCAATATGATAGGAATGAAGACAGGTTGGTGAATTTATAGGCAAGGAGAAAACTAGAACAATGAGTGGTCATAAAGAATCAAGGAGTTTTCACCGTAACTAAAAATAGAAAAGAAATTTAATGGACAAAATGTTAGAATAAATAACAGGCTAAGAAAATTTTATATTTAAAGTTTTTATAAACTATATAAAATTTTAAGGAGAGTGAATATAGTCTTATTGTCATAAGAAAATCATAAATCTTTAGATGAGATAATCCCAAGTTCTCGTCTTAATTTTATAAAGACGTTTTCTATTAAAGGTTTTGTGAATATATCGGCCAACTGATTTTCAGAGAATACAAATTCAAGATTTATTAATTCTTTTTCAATACAATCATGAAGAAAGTGATGACGAATATCAATATGTTTTGTTCATGAATGGTTTACTGGATTTTTAGATAAGTTAATAGCACTTGAGTTATCACAATAAATTATTGATTTATTTAGATTAAAACCAAAATCTTGAAGTGTTTGTTGCATATATATGACTTGAGCACATGCCAAAGCTGCAGATATGTATTCTGCTTCATATGTCGAAAGTGAGACACAAATTTGTTTTTTACTAAACCAAGATACAAGGGATCGTCCAGTGGAGTGACAACTTCCACTTGTACTTTTTCTATCCGTTCGACTTCCTCCAAAATCAGCATCACTATATGATACTAATTCAAAAGGCATTCTTTCGGATAAAATAGTCCAATGTCTTTGGTTTTACTAAGATACCGTAATATACGTTTCACTGCTCGCATATGTGATTCTTTGGGATCTGCTTGAAATCGTGCACATAAGCAAACGCTCATCATTATGTCAGGTCTTCTAGCTGTTAAATATAGTAACGATTCAATCATACTTGGGTATAATTTTTGGTCAACACTTTTATCATTTTCATCTTTATCGAGATGTATAGAAGTACTCATAGGAGTAGGTTTGGTAGAATTATTTTCCTTGCCAAATCGTGTGATTAAATTGTTACAGTATTTTTCTTGATTTATAAAAATACCATTTTCAAATTGTTTAATTTGTAAACCAAGAAAATTATTTAGTTCACCCATATGTGACATTTCAAATTCGGTAGCCATTATTTTTGAAAATTCCTGACATAATTTTTCATTTGTGGAACCAAAAATAATATCATCAGCATAAATTTGAACAATTAAAATATCTCGTTTATTTCTTTTAATAAAAAGAGTTTGATCAACCCTTCCAATTTCAAAACCAGAATCTATTAGATATCTTTTGAGGCGATCGTACCAAGCACGTGGTGCTTGTTTAAGACCGTATAAAGCTTTCTTTAATTTATAAACATGATCTGGTAATTGTTCGTGAATAAATAAGGGTGGTTGTTCAACATAAACATTTTCATTTATAAAACCATTTAAAAAATCACTTTTAGCATCCATTTGATATAATTTAAAATTATGAAAACATGCAAAGGCCAGTGTAATTTGTATTGCTTCTAGTCTAGCGACTGGAGCAAACGTTTCTTCGTAGTCAATTCCTTCTTCCTGATTATATCCTTGTGCTACTAATCTTGCTTTATTTTTAGTTATATTACCATGCTCATCTGCTTTATTTTAAAAACCCATTTTGTACCAATGACTTGTTGGTCACTGGGCCTTGGAACTAAATCCTAAACGTTATTTCTTTCGAATTGATTTAGCTCTTCTTGCATAGGGATAATCCAATAATCATCAGATGAAGCTTCCTTTATATTTTTACGTTCTATGTTAGAAAGAAAGGCTACATGTCCCATTTGATTTAATTGATTTCTAGTTCTTACATTTGAATTAATTTCTCCTATTACATTTTCTATAGGTTGATTTCTTAATATCCTAGGAGGAGATCTTAATTCATTATTATTATTATTATTAACGGAGTTTTCATTATTTTGAAAAATGGCAGATTCTATATTTGTGATATTTTCTTCATCATCTTTAATATATGAAATTTGTTTAAAATTTTCATCGAACGATACATGTAGTGTTTCTTCGAAGATATTTGTTCTTATTAAAAATTCGATAAGCTTTGCTTCGTTCCGAATATCCTACAAAGATTTCTTCATCGAATTTTGGATCGAGTTTGCCAAGCTGATCTTTTGTACTTAAAATAAAACATTTTGAACCAAAAACTTTAAAGTATGATATATTTGGTTTTCTTTCATTAAATAATTCATAAGGAGATTCTTAGTCAGCGGTCGAATAGAAACACGATTCAAGACATAACAGGCGGTAGCAACAGCTTCTACCCAGAAGTGTTTTGGCAACATGCTTCCATTTAATAAAGTCCTTGCACATTTTTGTAAGGTTCTATTTTTATGCTCTACTATTCCATTTTTTTGAGGAGTTCTTGGGAACGAAAAATTGTGAATTATTCCTTTCTTCTTACAAAAATGTTCAAAAACTTTGTTTTCAAACTCACCTCCATGATCACTCCTAATATTCTTAATTTTTAGACCTTTAAAATTCTGAATTCTTTTAACCAAAGATTTAAAATGATCAAAAGTATCTTTTTTTCATAAAAATTGTCCAAGTATATCTTGAAATATCATCAACAATTACAAACACGTATTTACTATGATTTATGGATTGTACTTGTGTTGGTCCAAATAGATCCATGTGTAGTAATTCAAGTGGTTGCATTGTTGAAATTACCTTTTTAGATTTAAAAGATGACTTAGTTAATTTTCCTAATTGACATGCATCACAAATATGGTCTACTTTAAAATCCATTTTTGGTAATCCTTTTACTAAATCATTTTTAGATAATTTTTAAATAGCTCTAAAATTAATATGACAAAACCATTTGTGCCATAACCAAGGACCAGTTTCTTTGGCCAATAAGCACATATTTGAATTATAATTTATATTCATAATTAAAACATAAAATTTTTATCACTAAAACCTTCAAAAATAAGATTATTATTTTGATCAAAGATGCCACACTTATTTTCAAAAAAAAAATGATTTTGAATCCTTCATCACACAATTGGCTGATACTTAGTAAGTTGTGCTTCAAATTTTTAACTAACAAAACATTAGAAATAAGAGGTAAATTAGATGTACCGACATTGCTAACATCGCCTTTTCCTATAATATATCCTTTTGAATTATCTCTAAAAGTGACCGAGCCTTCATTTGAGTAAGTAATATTTGATAGCATATTTTTGCCACCGGTCATATGTTTCGAGCAACCACCGTCGAGTATCCATTTTCCTCTCTTTTTATGTGGGACCTGCAAGAAAATTAAGAATATCATTAGTACCCACTTTATAATAGGGCCCTAAGAGTTAGGCCACAGGAAACCAAACCCAAGAGAGTTTAGTATCCCTTTTGAAAATATAATTTTTATTTTTATTGTAAAGACCCGTAAATCCGTACTCCTTGAATAGACACTAATCTCCATTGATTAATTCAAGATGAACGAAAATACGAACCCTTAGGGGTTTTAAGAAAAATTTAGGAAAAGAAAAAGGCAGAAGAAGAGAGAAGAAAATAGATAAGGTAGAAGGAAGAGAAAACAGAAGATAGAATTTTTTTTTTTAAATATAAGAAAAAGAGGATAGAGAACATAGAACGGAACAGAAAAACAAAACAACATCAGAATCTCACAATTCGCAGCGGAACAACATATAATAATAAATGAATAATCTTTAAACAAAGAACTATATCAGTTATTACATTTTATACTTTACATCATATCATCAGAGTGTACAACAACAACAACAAACAGTGCAACGGAAAAAGAAATACTATATAAACTAGTAATCTGCCATGCCATCCAGCTTGCCTCCAGCAATTCCTGAATATCCAGAATATCCTGATAAACCTAACTCTTGACTGCCCGTGTAGAAATTGGTGGGCACCCAGAGTTTAGGAAGGAAAACAATAAACTCCGAGTCAGTCATGTGACTGGTGTGAGAACTCAAAACAGTTTATTTATCTTTAAAATCAAAATAGAGGAATATTTTTAAATCAATTCGCAATGCTTTTAAAAATGAGACTACCATAAGGCCTCCAGCACACACACACAATGCAAACGCAGAATCGGAGGAGATTTCTCCTTATGATAGTCAAAGATGCTTGATACGCATTTAAAATAACATTTGATATTATTACTAGTGCATAGTGTAGGAATAATTTAGTTCGAAAGTACAATATAAATCTTAGCCAGCATAGACATTCCGAACTATGCCTACTATAGCTAACTATGTTCAATAGCAGGTTACCGCCACATTCCATAGCAGGTTATACAACTAAAACCGTACAAGTCACGTATTGTTTCTTTGGATTTCTAACGAATGATCAGGCCAAGGAACTTCCCATTGCCACATGAGAATGCCTCTGGATGGACATCCCCGAGAACCAGACCGGATCTCTACCAACACAAGGCCGGGTTACCCCTAACTGAGTAACAACTGACCGAATATGCCATCCCCCGGTCCTTTGGGACCTTTCACCGAGCGCTCGCAATCAATTCACACAATCATAACAAAGTGTTTTCAACATGAGTAAGTATCTTGGCTCCATACCATGATACCACCCTTTTCCAGAAGGAAATGCACACATCCTAAAGGGCGCTATCCCTCATAACCTTGCCGCATCTTTCCTGTTTTGACCATTCACGAGGTGTGAGGCTCGACGAAGTCACGTCCACAAAAACATACTTTATACAAAAGCCATGCTTTGGGTCAACAAATGATCATAGAAATGATCACTAAGATAGACGATCAAATAAACGATCCTATCACAAATAATCAACACAATGATCATTTATAGCAACACTCAACATGTCACATTACCAAATTGGGAATATATCGCTGATAACTTCAACTATATAACCTCTGAGCTCGTACGTCTCAGAGAAGGGTGTTAAGCTAAAAGAATAAATTCTCCGCCACCAACAGAAATATATTTGAAAGAAATCGGCTTTACATCTCAACTTGTAATGTCAGGCATACAATCCATACAAGTCTGTTCCGGGCTCGAACAAAACCGAAGGCACTTCTTACGAAGCCCTTGCAATCCGGGTATTCACAATCCCGATCGAATTTCCCATCACTTAGGAGATCTCTATACCAGGAGCTACCCAGTGCAGAGACAATCGATAGGTCATCCTATCGCTTTCACAAATACTCGGTCTTCAACACCGATCTTCAATGCAATTCACAGCGACGTATCACATATTCGGAATGGGTTATACGACCCCATGGTCCTTTCCCGGTTAACCCGAATAGTGAGCGCTTATTCAAAAATAAGTGTGGCATTCAAATTCAAACAAATCACATCAAATACCCATTCAAAGGGAAATATTGATAGTCGGTTATTGAACTATCAATTGATATGCATACATCACCAGATTTCAAATAATTTTCCAAATTATTTACTTTCCAAAATATCTTTACAAGATATATAATTTTCACATTTCAAAATAAATCAATATTTATTTTTCTAAACCAATCCCACTTTCTTTTATAAATTCCATAGTGAATTTATAATCCAAAATATTCATGCATATACGATTTCAATTCTTCATTTCAATTTATCTTCAAAAAGATAAATTCTCAAAACGTTTCATTTCACATTGGAAAACATTTCCATACTTATTTATAAATAAGTAATTCATAAATATTTTTATTTTCAACACTTGGAAAATATTCAATATACTTAAATCGAAATTAAGTATATATTTCATTCTTTAAGGAAATCATTCTCTTTAACATATTTATTTGGGCCAAAACGAATGTTGCGTAAAACATCGTTACGACAACCCAAAATCACTAGTATAGGGATTCGAATTTTTAAGACAGATATATAAATCCCAATACTATACAAAACATTTCCTTTCGGAAATCATTTACTATAACCACAGTGTTATAGTCCAATATTTCCTTTTATTTCTCAAAAACGTCTATTTCAACAATAAATGTTGAAATCTATGGTTTCGAATCTCAATGCAATTAAAACTTCGTTAGATCATTTTAATTCTGTTTAAAATATCACATTCAAAACAATTTCTTTAACATATTATTCACTATTCAAAAACGTGAATATACTTCAATTAACAATTTCATCATTTCTATTCATTTCATTTTAAAGGATTATTCACAGTTCAAAAAAACATGAATATAACTCCATAAATAAGTTTCAACAATTTACTTCTTAAAATAAGTCGTTTGCGAATTTATAAAACAACGTTTATAAATTCCTTTATTAAACTATTCAATTTATAACTTAATTATAAAACAAAGGTTCATATTATAAGTTAAATACCTATAATTTATTCGTTCACAAAAATCGTTCCTTTAAACTTCATAATTATAAATCTTATAACTTATAAGATTGTTTATTTATCCAAAATTCATTCTTTCAATAACTTTATAAATTTTATAAACCTACTGTTTATAAAATTTCATTTATAACTTCACTGTTTAAAATTCTATAAATTCCATTCAATTATGAAATTCATTTTCACTTCATTCAAACACTTATAAAAACTCGTTTTATAATTTCAATATTTCAATTTATAAATATCCATTTATAAATCTCTTAATATAAATCAATTTATATTATTCTTTAAAACGTCTCTAATCTCCTTTATTATTTCACCATTTTGATTCATAAAATAAATTAAATTTCATAAATCCTATATTTAAACTTTTCACAATAAATTCAGAAATTCCGATTTTACTATTTTATAAAATCATCAGCATCATATTCTCAAAAATCAGTTTTTAACTATATTTCTCAAAAATCATAATTTTTATAACA
The DNA here is from genome assembly GCA_030765085.1 of Allium cepa. Classification (NCBI taxonomy): domain Eukaryota; kingdom Viridiplantae; phylum Streptophyta; class Magnoliopsida; order Asparagales; family Amaryllidaceae; genus Allium; species Allium cepa. The sequence continues at coordinate 288,951,564 of CM060941.1, read as the reverse complement.
TTAAAAATTATACGTTTATTTATTTTAAAATGAATCAATTCCAAAAATATTTTATAACGTATACTTTCAAAAATCACTTTGAAATCATTTTAAAATTCCAAATTTGGTCCAATGATGCTACACACCAAATAGTCAATCACGACAACAACGATATCATATATCGATATGAAAATCCATCAAATATCAAAATATCTGAAATCAAGTAAATACTGTTGAGGAATCCAGTTGGATCCCTCCAACCTGTTTTCCTGCATCCACAAACATTAGCACAATACCAATTTCGCTCCAGTACGAAATTATCGCGGTATATGTTTTTATTAAATATTATCCGCTTACTAACGGCGCAATAAGGTCTCATCCGCTAAACAAAAAAATGCGGGAAATCAATAACTCCAATATATACATATGCCAATATATATATATATTGCTACTATATACAATACCAATTTCACTGTTTATGAAATATTCGCGGTATATGTTTTTAATAAATAACATCCGCTTACTAACGGCGTATAATGTCTATTTGTTAACAATCAATAGATAACAATCAACATTCAAACATGCATTCAAATATTTTAAATCTAACTATTTAAAATAAAATTGAAACTGATTCGATTGAGTGAGAAGTTCTCACCTTGATTTTATTTCCGTTTTAGCGATTTATTTCGAATAAAATTAACGTGCGTTTAATTTTACCCAAAATTCTCACTAACTCCAAACGAATCCAAACCAACTCCATCGCGTAGTGCTCGTCCATACGATTCCAACGCAACTGGTTTCGCGCGTTTTCGACCTCGTATGAAAAAGATATGGATTTTTGAAGTTTGCACACGATTTAACTATATAATTTAAAACAACTAATTATAATTAAAACCCTACAAGATCCTAGCCGCTCAAATTTTGCTTCCTTCCATCAGGCCCGCTCGCACCCTCCCCCTCTTCTCCTTCTCTTCTCATTCACGTTTCCAGGCCGCACACTCAAACCCATCATCATAGATTAGGGTTTCAATTTACACCTTCAACACTCGACAATACTTCATCAAACAACCACCATCGCGAATCCCCCAACTCCCTCTAGGTTCGGCCCCAAGCAAGTTGAACTCGGCCTCCTCTCTAGCCTTGGAATGCGTGCGCAAGTCGCCGACTTCATCGTCATTTTGCCGTTGATCCGTGAAGTCTTTTCAGATCATGACCGTTGATATTATAGAGCTTGACGTCCTCTTCAATTTGTTAGTTGAAAGTTGTTGGTAAATGTCGATGGATGAGGAGAAAATCGAGGTGGAAGTTGGGACGTTTCTGGCCATTGGTCAGGGAGGTGGCGGCTAGGGTTTCTATTTTGTTTTTTTTTTTTAAAGTTATGAAGGCATTGGTCTATTTATAGAAGAAAATCGAACACTATTCATCCGGAAATTCCGAACTCCGATTTACGCGCCGTAACCAGCGTTTCTAGGGTTTACCCCGCGTTCCGGACACAATGGAACAGGTTTCGAAAGCTAATTCGGACATCAGTGCGAGTTATGGCTATAAACGCTCAATTTAAATTAAACCGATTTAAACTATTTTCTAGGCGTTTTAATTTGTACCGGACAAACGGTAAATCCAATTGACACGAAATTTGAAACCTTGCAATAATATCACATTACGGATCCGATGAAACTGGTTTCGTCGAAATCCGAGACTTTTTGAAAAATGGCTATTTTAACTCGCCAAATTAAATTTAAAAATAATTCGATGCGCTTCGAGCTGCTACGATCAAACGATAACTTCGAATGACACGAAAATTGAAATCCGGTAATAACTAACTATTACGGATCCAATGGAACTGGTTTCGTTCAATTCTGAGACTGTTCAAAAATTGACTATTTTCACTAGTCGATTAAATTATTAAAATATTCAATTTTCACAAATTAACTTCTAAATCGATTTTAAAAGTTCTGAAATATCATTCTAACTCCAATATGATAAAATAAAATTTTACAAATCATTTTCAATCATATTTAACCCAATTTTCAATTATTTCCATAATTTAACATATTAAATTATCGATTTAATTATCCAATTAAATCCAATAATTCAAATAAAAATTTATTTGACTTATAAATTCACTTCTTAATATTTAAAATTAATTAAATATTCAAATTTTAATTAATAAAAATTCTGGGTCGTTACAATCTTCCCCCCTTAAAAGAATTTCGTCCTCGAAATTAACAAGTAAGAAAAGTTACAGAATCTATTAATTTTCCAAAATCCATAGTTAAACTTCTTACAATTCTTTACTAAGTTTTCAAATCATACTTAGTTATCTTTTCAAAAGCAATTACTATTGTTTAACTTTCAATTCCAAAATCAAAGTTAAAGTTTTCAAAATTTTCCAATTTTCTCAAATTTTTTTCTAACGCCTTAAATTTTCGGAAAAATTCGCCATAGTCTCCTTTGCGCGGCTCGATCCGAAAAAAAAAATGACAGTATATATATCACAAATATACATCTCATCAAGTAATGAGGCATCCCGAAGGGAAAAAAATGTAAAAGTACGGTATGTAATCCGAGATATGTACCTTATATTTTATTAGCAAGCATATACGGCTAATATAGCGCGAAAGCGAGCTCCAAATGCGAAGCAAACGCGATCCGCACCTACTAATCACTCAACAAACAACACGAGAACATGTATATATGAAAATAGTATCAATATACAACATATAGCAACATAATAACTATATATGTTAACATAGCAAATGCAAACAAACAACAAATGCAACCATCAACCAACTAGCATTCATAACCAATAAACATTCATTTATATTCTCATTAATATTAATGAATTGGTTTTCAATTTAAATCACATTTGATTCATTAATAGTGGATGTTTTTACTAACATTCATTTTCAATTAGTTTGCATTCACTAATTCATATTCAAGTTGGTTCACTTCCAATTCAAATTCAATTCTATTTAAGATTCACTTAACTTCAAATTGAATTTTAATTTCATTCAAATTTATTTACCTTTAATTTGAATTCAATTATATAGCTTTCAATTTCATTAACACTTAATGAATTACATACAACCAACTAACAATCATATAACAATCAATGTTTATTAATTACAACCAAAATTCCTTTGCTTATATTCATTCAATTTGGTTAAACATTAAATTGATTTCCATTCTAATTTATTCAACTTTCAATAACATTAGATTTTAATGAATTAACAGTTACATTCATTATTTCATATCAACTTAATTCACATTCAATTGATTATCATTCAATCTATTCATTCAATTCAATTACTAAAGTTGAATTTTATTTATATAACTTAAGTTCACATTTATCACTTAACTTTTATTATTTTACTTTGATATCAATATCAATTCCATTCAACAACACTTAAGTTATATTCATTTTATAAACATCACTTGTTTTACATAACTTAAATTCATTTTTATTTACAACTCATATTCATAAATATATTCATTAGTTTCACTTCTTATATATATAAGTTTATTTCACAATTGTAAATTACTTTAATTATAATTCAATTCTTATAATTCTTTTGCTTATACAATTTTTCTTTAATTTAAATTATTCAAACAACTTAACAATCAACTTATTTTCACTTTAATAATTCTGAAAAATTATTTCTTCATATACAAAATATACTCAAGTAAAATTATTTCATTTACCCAACTTAAAACAATACTGTGTCGAATTGTTCTGTACAAGTGTTTAGAGATCCCTATCAACAACGTTAATTACTCGTATTAACCAGAATCTATATACCACTCAACAAACCAATCATCACAATATAAAACAATTTTATATTCACTAACAAATACGCTCTCATAGCTATTATTACATTCAAACTCAATCTAGAGTACTACTGACTCTATCTCTAATGAGTAATACCCAACAGAACCATGGATGTCGCTTAACCATAAGCTCTGATACCAACTGTAAAGACCCGTAAATCCGTACTCCTTGAATAGACACTAATCTCCATTGATTAATTCAAGATGAACGAAAATACGAATCCTTAGGGGTTTTAAGAAAAATTTAGGAAAAGAAAAAGGCAGAAGAAGAGAGAAGAAAATAGATAAGGTAGAAGGAAGAGAAAACAGAAGATAGAATTTTTTTTTTTAAAATATAAGAAAAAGAGGATAGAGAACATAGAAAGGAACAGAAAAACAAAACAACATCAGAATCTCACAATTCGCAGTGGAACAACATATAATAATAAATGAATAATCTTTAAACAAAGAACTATATCAGTTATTACATTTTATACTTTACATCATATCATCAGAGTGTACAACAACAACAACAAACAGTGCAGCGGAAAAAGAAATACTATATAAACTAGTAATCTTCCATGCCATCCAGCTTGCCTCCAGCAATTCCTGAATATCCAGAATATCCTGATAAACCTAACTCTTGACTGCCCGTGTAGAAATTGGTGGGCACCCAGAGTTTAGGAAGGAAAACAATAAACTCCGAGTCAGTCATGTGACTGGTGTGAGAACTCAAAACAGTTTATTTATCTTTAAAATCAAAATAGAGGAATATTTTTAAATTAATTCGCAATGCTTTTAAAAATGAGACTACCATAAGGCCTCCCGCACACACACAATGCAAACGCAGAATCGGAGGAGATTTCTCCTTATGATAGTCAAAGATGCTTGATACGCATTTAAAATAACATTTGATATTATTATTAGTGCATAGTGTAGGAAAAATTTAGTTCGAAAGTAGAATATAAATCTTAGCCAGCATAGACATTCCGAACTATGCCTACTATAGCTAACTATGTTCAATAGCAGGTTACCGCCACATTCCATAGCAGGTTATACAACTAAAACCGTACAAGTCACGTATTGTTTCTTTGGATTTCCAACGAATGACCAGGCCAAGGAACTTCCCATTGCCACATGAGAATGCCTCTGGATGGACATCCCCGAGAACCAGACCGGATCTCTACCAACACAAGGCCAGGTTACCCCTAACTGAGTAACAACTGACCGAATATGCCATCCCCCGGTCCTTTGGGACCTTTCACCGAGCGCTCGCAATCAATTCACACAATCATAACAAAGTGTTTTCAACATGAGTAAGTATCTGGGCTCCATACCATGATACCACCCTTTTCCAGAAGGAAATGCACACATCCTAAAGGGCGCTACCCCTCATAACCTTGCCGCATCTTTCCCCGTTTTGACCATTCACGGGGTGTGAGGCTCGACGAAGTCACGTCCACAAAAACATACTTTATACAAAAGCCATGCTTTGGGTCAACAAATGATCATAGAAATGATCACTAAGATAGACGATCAAATAGACGATCCTATCACAAATAATCAACACAATGATCATTTACAGCAACACTCAGCATGTCACATTACCAAATTGGGAATATATCGCTGATAACTTCAACTATATAACCTCTGAGCTCGTACGTCTCAGAGAAGGGTGTTAAGCTAAAAGAATAAATTCTCCGCCACCAACAGAAATATATTTGAAAGAAATCGGCTTTACATCTCAACTTGTAATGTCAGGCATACAATCCATACAAGTCTGTTCCGGGCTCGAACAAAACCGAAGGCACTTCTTACGAAGCCCTTGCAATCCGGGTATTCACAATCCCGATCGAATTTCCCATCACTTAGGAGATCTCTATACCAGGAGCTACCCAGTGCAGAGACAATCGATAGGTCATCCTATCGCTTTCACAAATACTCGGTCTTCAACACCGATCTTCAATGCAATTCACAGCGACGTATCACATATTCGGAATGGGTTATACGACCCCATGGTCCTTTCCCGGTTAACCCGAATAGTGAGCGCTTATTCAAAAATAAGTGTGGCATTCAAATTCAAACAAATCACATCAAATACCCATTCAAAGGGAAATATTGATAGTCGGTTATTGAACTATCAATTGATATGCATACATCACCAGATTTCAAATAATTTTCCAAATTATTTACTTTCCAAAATATCTTTACAAGATATATAATTTTCACATTTCAAAATAAATCAATATTTATTTTTCTAAACCAATCCCACTTTCTTTTATAAATTCCATAGTGAATTTATAATCCAAAATATTCATGCATATACGATTTCAATTCTTCATTTCAATTTATCTTCAAAAAGATAAATTCTCAAAACGTTTCATTTCACATTGGAAAACATTTCCATACTTATTTATAAATAAGTAATTTATAAATATTTTTATTTTCAACACTTGGAAAATATTCAATATACTTAAATCGAAATTAAGTATATATTTCATTCTTTAAGGAAATCATTCTCTTTAACATATTTATTTGGGCCAAAACGAATGTTGCGTAAAACATCGTTACGACAACCCAAAATCACTAGTATAGGGATTCGAATTTTTAAGACAGATATATAAATCCCAATACTATACAAAACATTTCCTTTCGGAAATCATTTACTATAACCACAGTGTTATAGTCCAATATTTCCTTTTATTTCTCAAAAACGTCTATTTCAACAATAAATGTTGAAATCTATGGTTTCGAATCTCAATGCAATTAAAACTTCGTTAGATCATTTTAATTCTGTTTAAAATATCACATTCAAAACAATTTCTTTAACATATTATTCACTATTCAAAAACGTGAATATACTTCAATTAACAATTTCATCATTTCTATTCATTTCATTTTAAAGGATTATTCACAGTTCAAAAAAACATGAATATAACTCCATAAATAAGTTTCAACAATTTACTTCTTAAAATAAGTCGTTTGCGAATTTATAAAACAACGTTTATAAATTCCTTTATTAAACTATTCAATTTATAACTTAATTATAAAACAAAGGTTCATATTATAAGTTAAATACCTATAATTTATTCGTTCACAAAAATCGTTCCTTTAAACTTCATAATTATAAATCTTATAACTTATAAGATTGTTTATTTATCCAAAATTCATTCTTTCAATAACTTTATAAATTTTATAAACCTACTGTTTATAAAATTTCATTTATAACTTCACTGTTTAAAATTCTATAAATTCCATTCAATTATGAAATTCATTTTCACTTCATTCAAACACTTATAAAAACTCGTTTTATAATTTCAATATTTCAATTTATAAATATCCATTTATAAATCTCTTAATATAAATCAATTTATATTATTCTTTAAAACGTCTCTAATCTCCTTTATTATTTCACCATTTTGATTCATAAAATAAATTAAATTTCATAAATCCTATATTTAAACTTTTCACAATAAATTCAGAAATTCCGATTTTACTATTTTATAAAATCATCAGCATCATATTCTCAAAAATCAGTTTTTAACTATATTTCTCAAAAATCATAATTTTTATAACATTAAAAATTATACGTTTATTTATTTTAAAATGAATCAATTCCAAAAATATTTTATAACGTATACTTTCAAAAATCACTTTGAAATCATTTTAAAATTCCAAATTTGGTCCAATGATGCTACACACCAAATAGTCAATCACGACAACAACGATATCATATATCGATATGAAAATCCATCAAATATCAAAATATCTGAAATCAAGTAAATACTGTTGAGGAATCCAGTTGGATCCCTCCAACCTGTTTTCCTGCATCCACAAACATTAGCACAATACCAATTTCGCTCCAGTACGAAATTATCGCGGTGTATGTTTTTATTAAATATTATCCGCTTACTAACGGCGCAATAGGGTCTCATCCGCTAAACAAAAAAATGCGGGAAATCAATAACTCCAATATATAAGTATGCCAATATATATATTGCTACTATATACAATACCAATTTCACTGTTTATGAAATATTCGCGGTATATGTTTTTAATAAATAACATCCGCTTACTAACGGCGTATAATGTCTATTTGTTAACAATCAATAGATAACATTCAACATTCAAACATGCATTCAAATATTTTAAATCTAACTATTTAAAATAAAATTGAAACTGATTCGATTGAGTGAGAAGTTCTCACCTTGATTTTATTTCCGTTTTAGCGATTTATTTCGAATAAAATTAACGTGCGTTTAATTTTACCCAAAATTCTCACTAACTCCAAACGAATCCAAACCAACTCCATCGCGTAGTGCTCGTCCATACGATTCCAACGCAACTGGTTTCGCGCGTTTTCGACCTCGTATGAAAAAGATATGGATTTTTGAAGTTTGCACACGATTTAACTATATAATTTAAAACAACTAATTATAATTAAAACCCTACAAGATCCTAGCCGCTCAAATTTTGCTTCCTTCCATCAGGCCCGCTCGCACCCTCCCCCTCTTCTCCTTCTCTTCTCATTCACGTTTCCAGGCCGCACACTCAAACCCATCATCATAGATTAGGGTTTCAATTTACACCTTCAACACTCGACAATACTTCATCAAACAACCACCATCGCGAATCCCCCAACTCCCTCTAGGTTCGGCCCCAAGCAAGTTGAACTCGGCCTCCTCTCTAGCCTTGGAATGCGTGCGCAAGTCGCCGACTTCATCGTCATTTTGCCGTTGATCCGTGAAGTCTTTTCAGATCATGACCGTTGATATTATAGAGCTTGACGTCCTCTTCAATTTGTTAGTTGAAAGTTGTTGGTAAATGTCGATGGATGAGGAGAAAATCGAGGTGGAAGTTGGGACGTTTCTGGCCATTGGTCAGGGAGGTGGCGGCTAGGGTTTCTATTTTGTTTTTTTTTTTTTTAAAGTTATGAAGGCATTGGTCTATTTATAGAAGAAAATCGAACACTATTCATCCGGAAATTCCGAACTCCGATTTACGCGCCGTAACCAGCGTTTCTAGGGTTTACCCCGCGTTCCGGACACAATGGAACAGGTTTCGAAAGCTAATTCGGACATCAGTGCGAGTTATGGCTATAAACGCTCAATTTAAATTAAACCGATTTAAACTATTTTCTAGGCGTTTTAATTTGTACCGGACAAACGGTAAATCCAATTGACACGAAATTTGAAACCTTGCAATAATATCACATTACGGATCCGATGAAACTGGTTTCGTCGAAATCCGAGACTTTTTGAAAAATGGCTATTTTAACTCGCCAAATTAAATTTAAAAATAATTCGATGCGCTTCGAGCTGCTACGATCAAACGATAACTTCGAATGACACGAAAATTGAAATCCGGTAATAACTAACTATTACGGATCCAATGGAACTGGTTTCGTTCAATTCTGAGACTGTTCAAAAATTGACTATTTTCACTAGTCGATTAAATTATTAAAATATTCAATTTTCACAAATTAACTTCTAAATCGATTTTACAAGTTCTAAAATATCATTCTAACACCAATATGATAAAATAAAATTTTACAAATCATTTTCAATCATATTTAACCCAATTTTCAATTATTTTCATAATTTAACATATTAAATTATCGATTTAATTATCCAATTAAATCCAATAATTCAAATAAAAATTTATTTGACTTATAAATTCACTTCTTAATATTTAAAATTAATTAAATATTCAAATTTTAATTAATAAAAATTCTGGGTCGTTACATTTATGCACAGATTCAAAAAATGATGTAATATCCTGGAATTTCAAGGAATTTAAAATGTGATAATCTCTTAATTAAATTGTTTAAAATTTGATAAAATTGTTATTTCAAATATAAATAGCCAAAAATTAAAAATGTGATGTTTTAAATTATGATTATAGATTGATTTTAAATAAGAATAATTATTTGGTTTGTATAATTAAATTCTAAATTGACTTATTATTTTCAAAATTTAATAAGTTTGTTTAAATATATATATATATCTTTGTATCAAATTGAATTTTAAATAGAATAAACTATTTATAAATAATAATGAGTTTGTTTAAAATTGATATCTATATTTATTTGAATTGACTTTAAATTTGGATTTTTTAAACTAACTTTGAATTTGAATTTAAAAATGGAATTTAAAGGAATATATATATATCTTAGAAATATAATATAGTTTGGATTTAAAAAATATAGATAATGTTTTTATTTAAAAATAAGATTTGTTTTATATTATTCTCTTTAAAGAAATTTATCTATAGAAATTTGGATATGTATTTATTTAATAGGAATAAATACAAAGGCTTTTTGAAATAGCATTTAAAAACGAGTTTAAAATATTTTATGTGATTTTTATTTAAATTATAATTGGTTTTTATTTTATTTTCTTTTAAAGATTGTATCTATATAAAATTTAGAAAGTGTTTATAAATTTATAAATATATTTGTTAATTAGAAATTTAATAAGAAAAGCGTTTATAGTTAATATATGAATTAATTAATTAGGAAAAATAAATTTAAAAACCTTTAAAATCTTTTATAAATAATATAGAAATAAATTAGGACAAGTGTTAAGTTATAAACCTTTTAGATAACAAGTGTTAACATATTAATGTAAGTTAAAGACATGTGTCACTTTTATTTGAATTTTCTTTTAATTTTAATAAAATCTAAATTTACTTATATACACTCCTAATCTTCTTTCTTATTTTCTTTTTACTATCTTCTTCTTAAGTTAAGAAAACCAGATGTGTAAACAAATTTTCAAAGAAAATTTGTGATCTTCTCAAACCAGTAATACGATATCAAAACACTCCTTAGATTAAGCTTGTAATCAAATTACCAAAGCTTGAAAGCAATCTCCTCAAAACATTTTAAAACCCTGTAGCAAACTGCAGATTTAAAAACCCTGTAACCCTCTTTCTTAAACCTGTAGCATTTTTCAAAAACCCTGTAATCCTCTTTTATCAAGCCTGCAACATCATGTTTTGAAAAAGTTCAAACAAGTCAACCTGTAACAAATTTTCAAAGCAAGGAACATCTTTAGATTTGCAACCTGAAGCAAGCACTCCAGTTTTATAAATCACAGCCATTTCAAAAATTCAAGCATTACAAGTTTTCAAAATGCAAACCTGAAGCATTTCAGTTTAAAGCAAATCAAAGAAATGAAGCATTTTTGTTTCAAAAGCTTCCAGTTTTTTTTCAAAGCTCTGCACCTCTTTATAAGGTGAGTAAACATTCTAATTCAAATGCTAAGTAGATTTAATTTTTCTTTTATATGATTTCTAAGACGAATTATCTTTGCATGTGAATATCTGGGTATGAATACTGTATGTATGATAGTTTTTGAACTGTGTATGTCAATATCTCCTTGTTTACAGGTTTTAATGTTTACAAATATATAAAAATTCATATCTTTTTATTTATTCATCGTTAACACTTGGATTAAAAATAAAATAACTAAGTATTAGCATAATCTAGGTACTGAAAATATAAACAAGTATGTATGAACTAAAGGTATGCTTGTATTTGGGAAAAACGGTAGGAATCTTTAAAACTTGTAAAACTCAAGTGTTGTAAATTACTGATTTAAGTTTAATTCTTTAATCACTTATGGAAAATAATATTTTTAAAACAAAAATCACAATTTTTTAAATTGAAATGAGTAAGAATTTGGTGATTAACTGGAATGTAGTTCCTGGTCGATTTCTGATGATCAGAACATTTATAGCGTTAGGGATTTTGGGTGGAGATAAAAGAAGTATCTGGGGATACGAGAAAAATGTCAAGTGGGGTCCCTGATCACCTTAGCGACAACGGTGATCAAGAGAAGTTTTTAACCCTAAATTGGGACTTATTGGAATTAGGATGGCTGTATCTTCATGGTGGATCGAGTTGCTTGATACTCAGGAATTGGAGCCATGGAGTGTCGGCAGGGTGTGGCCAGAGTCATCTGATCTCTAGTGATCGGAGCGATGGGAACGAAGGATTTCTCTGACATGGGTTTTGTTTTAGATTCGATTGGGATTGCTCGATCTTACTCGAGAGCTAGGGATGGTGGTTTGATGATCTGAGAGGGCTGCTGTGATGTAAGATGACGCGCCGGAAGGTTCGTCGATGGCCGGAGGGGTTTCTGGTGACGGTGCACTTGCAAAGGGAGGTGTGTGTGTCAGTGAGTTGTGGTAGTTGGGAAGATGTATTGTCTCGGGTTGCAACTCGAGATTTGGGGTAGTTTGCTCGAGTTCAAACTTGAGTAGGGCTATGTTTTATCTAAAACTTGTTAATAGTTTTTTTGTTTGTTACAGGTTTTAATTTTTTTTTAACTTAATTAACCAAAATTTTAGGAAAGAAAAGGAACATGGGTCTTGCCCGAGGGGACTTCGGGTATTACCTGAAGCAAGTGAAAAAGTTTTTTTTAAACTTGTATTTTGAAATTTAAAAATGAAATTAATTTAAACTTCCTTTATAAATTACTTATATAATAAGGTTATTCTTTAACATTGTTTATGAAGTGCTGAAACTTCATGTAGTTTTAGACTTTGCTAGATTAAGTTAAGATTAATTAAACTTGTGTAGGAATGAATTTTAAAAATTAAAAAAAAAAGATTGTTAATTTAAATTGATAATGGATTTAAAACAATTACTTGATAATAGTTTAAAGCATTTAAAAATAAGTTGTGATTTGTAACTTTTAATTTATCAAGTTGAATAAGTATTTAAAACTTAATTAAAGATTTAATTAAGAAAGGTTAATTATTAGGATAAATGTATTAATTAAGTTAATAGTAAGTTATTGTTTATCTTAAAGATAATTAAATCTTTAATATCTTAATAATAATTAAATTAATTAAGGGAATTAGATATGAGTAATTAATTTAAGTAGTAATGATTAAGAATTAATCAGGGGATTAATTAATAGTAATTAATCGATTCAATTAATTTATTTAAAGTTAATAGTTAAGGGTTATAAGTTAATTAATTGGAGGTTAATTAATTTATAATTAAGAATTATTAATTAGATAATTATAGATAATTAATTAATGATTATAAATTAATCAATTAAGGTTGATTAATTAAGGTTGATTTATTAATAATTAAAGATTGATTAATTTGTATTTTAAAAGGTATTTAATTTGTAATTAAGTTTTATTAATTAATAATTAAGTTTTATTAATTAATATTTAAGTTTTATTAATTAATAATTAAGTTTTATTAATTAACAATTAAGAAATAATTAATTAATAGTTAAAGATTAATTAAGGATTATTAAGGGTTAATTAATTGTTAATATGAACTGATTAATTGATTTATTAAGGATTAATTAATCAATAGGTTTAATTAATTGGTTAATTAAGGTTAATTAATTAATTATAAAAGTAATTAGGAATTGATTACTTTGTATTAAAGGATCGATTAATAATTAAGGTTTATTAATTAATAGTTGAAGGATAATTAATCTGTAATTAGGGATTAATTTGGTTTAAGAGTAATTAAGGGATGAATTACTTGGTTATGTTTTATGAGGTGAATGTGATTAAGTTAAGTTAATTAATTTGTTAATTAATTAAACAGAGCCACAAGGTAATTGATTGAGTATGCTTACTTAATGTGATTTGATAAGTGTAATTACTTAAGGTAAGTAATTGATGAATAAATTACTGGAGGTAATTAAGATAAGGGAAATTACTTATTAGGAAGTAATTTAAAAGGATAATTACTTGGTAAAGTAATTAAGGATTTATTACTTGGTGTAATAAATCAAAGGATTTATAAATGTAATTAAAAGTAATTAAGAGTAATTTATTTCTGTTTGTAATTATTAAAGTTAATTTAATTAATTTAAGCATGATTAATTAATATAATTAATTAAGGAATAATGTAATTAATTAATTAATGGAAGTAATTAATTAAGGTTCATTAATTAATGTGATTAATGAGAATAATTAAGGATTGATTAATTAGGATTAATTAATCCATAATAAGTTATTGTAAGGTAATTAATTGTAATTAATTAAGGATTAATGTCATTAATTATGATTAATAGAGTAATTAAGGTCAATTACTTAATGGTTTGAAGATAATTAATTTGTATAATTAATTAAGGTAAATTACTTAATGTAATTAAAGATAATTAATCAAGGGTGATTAATTAAGATGATGATTAATTAATTGGTTTATTTAATGTTTATGTAAGCAAGATTTATTGTGATGAAGGTAATTAATTTAATTTATTTTAAATTAATTAAGAGATAAAGTAATTAATTTAATTCATTTTAAATTAATTATAAATAGTTTGATTTATACATCCTTGCTTATGTATGTATGGATGGATGATATTCATGTTGAATACCTTGATTTTTTGATATCTCTGATGAGATATGTGTGATATATGATATGAGATGTTTTGTTAAAGTATGATGATAATACGAATTATCTGTTGTGTTGATAATGTAGATTATCTATTGTGACATTGTGAATTATCTATCTGTGTGTATATAGATAATAGCATTTAATTGTTTAAACTTAAACAACTTGGACCTAAAAGATACGTTTTGGATTTCGATAAGACCAGGATCGGGTTTCCATATTTGGATATCCGAAAACCACATCGATCCAAATTAACGATAGATCGTGAATCTCAAGTGAAGATGAAGATTCAGAGTGCAAGGGTTATTGTCGTTAACTCTGAGGGTGATTCGAAAATAAGTGTAACGAGATAATGCCTTCGGTTTTGTTCGAACCCAGAATGAACTTGTATGGATTGAATGCTTTCAACACATCATCAGGTGGACGATGAGCTTTCTAAGGGATGTGATCTATTAAGGTAATCGTAGCATCAAGCCTCATCAACCGGGAATGGCTAAAAAGGGAAGGTGTAGCAAGGCTAAGTGGGTCATGCCCAAGTAGGATGAGATGAACCCCTGTCTAGAGTCCCTTTTATTTCGGCTGTGTGGGCGCTTAAATAGCTACAAACGACGGGGTTGTCTTATTCGAAACTGTTCAGTAAGGAATGGTTCCAGCTTTGTGTTGCAGGGGATTGGGAATGATCCTCAGTACGTTGATCTAAGCCCCGTACCGTGAAGGGCGGTACCCCTGTAGCCCTGCCATTGTATGGAATCCAAATCCAATAAGCGCCCTCGGATTTGATTGTATTACCCACTTTTGTGGCTAGTATCTGGAATTTAATAAATGTAACAATTTCGGTTATTTCATATTTATTTGAAAACCCTAGACCCTATTATAATATCACTGGATTTCCTATCAAATGTTTTGGTTAGCGTAAGGTAAAAACTTACCCATGTTTATGTGTGGGGAGTCTTACATGATACCTTTTCTTTCAAAAAGTTTTTAAAGTTAAGCAACTTTAACCGTTTACTCACACCAGACCCATGTCTGACCTGAAGTTTATTCTGTTTTCTTAAACTCTTGGGTACTCAAATTTTTATGAGTAGCCAGGGGATTCAGGTTGGCTTGACGAATTCTGGAGGAGCAATGGAGCAGGAGGCTTCAGCGTATAGATATATAGTATTCCGCTGTGTGTTCTCTGAGTCGTTGTCTGTGTTGTATATTGAGTTATATAACTAGACAGGTGTTTATAACTGTCTAGTGTGTGTTGTATAAGCTGTGTATCTCTGATGTATATGATACTATGTAATATATTATGTGATTAATATAATTTATTCATTCCGCTGTTTAGATTCTGATGTTGTTTCTTTCTTTCTTCTCTTTCTTTTCTCTTCTCTATCTCTTTCTTTCTTAAAAATGATGCGTCTTTCTGTGGAGAGAAAGGCGGGTCGTTTCAAATGAATTTATATATTTCTTTCTAATTAAACTATCGTTTGTTTTAGGAATCCATATTTTTATAGTCTTTATATTGGATTTTCCTTTTATATGTTCTTTTGTAGTCCAAGATTTATAATCATTTCTCCTTTTGTTTTCATTTTTAGGTGGAACTTTTAATTTCTTGACATAACCTACACCATTTTTGTTTGAAGCAGGTTGAGAATTTTCAATAATACTGGATAAATTTTCTCTTCCTTTATTAAAATTGGAAATGTTTTTAGTAATGTCATCTAGCTTTGTTTTGAGACTAGTGTTATCTAACTCAACAATTTTGATTTTGTTTTTAGTTTATGATTTTTAGAGACCAAAGCATCATTCTTTTTTTTTTGAGATTCTATTTCATGACTTAAAAGAACGAGTTGAGAATTGTTAGAAAGTGAATCTTGAATTTTTTCAAGTTGTTCTTCTAATATTTTCTTCTCGTCTTTAAGCATATCTCTTTCAAATTCTGCTCTTTTCTGATTTTCCAAAGCTTCTTTATATTTCCTTTTGAGACTTTTCAAAGTGTCTAATAGTTCTGAATTAATTTCTATCATATCATCAAAAGTTAAATCACTAACCTCATTATCTCTAGCCATGAAGCATACATTTGCTTGTTCATTGTCACTGTCACTTTCGCTTTCAGAAGATAAAGAATCCGAGTCGTCCCATGTTACTGAAAAAGCTTTTTTCTTGAACTTGTCCTTCTTATTTTTGTTGTTGTATGCTTTCTTTTGTTCTGGACAGTCTTTTTGCATATGTCCCTTTTTGTGGTAGTTGAAACATTCTATTACTGAAGTTGATGGTTTGTTGTTGAAACTTCGTTTTCCATTATTTTTGTTCTTTTTCCTATATTTCAAAAACTTTTTAAAGTTTTTGGCAATGAATTCTAGGTCTTCCATATCTGAATCTAAATCTTCTTCTTCAGCATGAAAAGCTATATTCTTCTTGTCTTGTGCTTGTATTCTTGTAGCCTGTAAATTTACTTCATAGGACATTAGATTTCCTATTAACTCTTTTGGTTTCATGGTAGAAAGATCATTAGCTTCTTCAATAGATAAGACATTTCTTTCCCATTCATCCGTTAAAGAGTTAAGGATTTTCGAAATAGTATTAATGTAGGAATATATTTCTCCTAGTCCTAATAAAGAATGATGAATATCTTGAAATCTGGAGTACATATCATTTATAGATTCATCTTGCTTCATCCTAAAATTTTGAAATTGATTCTTAAGCATAGATATTTTACTTTGTTTAACCTTTTTAGTACCTTCATGAGTGATTTTTAGTGTTCTCCATATTTCATAGGCAATGTTGCATATACTAACACGATTAAATTCATTTTTATCTAAAGCACAAAATAACATGTTCATGGCTTTGGCATTCGAAGAAGCATCTTGTTTTTGTGTGTTTGACCATGTTGAATATTCAGTTGTGGGTATGATATATTCTGTTTGTGTAATGTTCCATGAATCAAAACTATTTGCTTGCATATATATGCGCATTCGTGTAGTCCAATAGTTATAATTCATGCCATTAAACAGTGGAGGTCGTGCAGTGGATTGACCTTCAATAAAACTGGTGTTAGTGTTACTATCCAAATTATCGAATTACTGTGTGACCGTTATAGGATGACCTTTCGCTCTGATACCAAATGAAAGTGTGATATGCTATGGATCGTGCAATATGGATATACAACAATAGATAACATTATAATTAATAATGCTGAAAATAAAAGCAGTAAGAAAATAACACCGGAGATTTTTATACTAGCTTGGAGCAACGTCCTACGTCCAGTCCCAGACTCCTTCTGGAATTACACTACAAACAGTATCCTCACTTAACCCGGAGGAACGGGTATATATAACACCTGAACAGCCGAACAAGATTTCTGCCTCAACAGCCGAAGAGGTCTTTCTGCCTGAACATCCGAACAGGACTTCTACTAAATGTAGAAAACTTTGTTGACTAGTATGTTCTTGATAACACATATATGTCTTGAAGTACACCCTTTCTATAATCAAATCCTCAAGAGTATTTTGTGTGTATTGATTTGAGAGGAAGAAAATCACTCAAAATCAAAGAGTATATATTAACTCAAAAGATTTAAGCGATATAAAGTTTGTGAATGCTTTGAATTGCACAGAGTATAGAGTAAGAATAGATTAAGAGAGTAAAGAAAGAATTTGGTGATTTTGAAAAGAATCAAAGCATGTTTATATAGAAGATATAGAGATGCGATCATTCATGAAAGTTCTCAATCAAAAGTTGCATCCATTCCTCTTGAAATTAGTTTGAAACCCCTTCGAAAAAGAAAGTGTCTTTTCAGTCAAATAGCTATTATTTTCCATTCAACCAACTGACTCAGAAGTGCCAGTCAACTGAAATTGGAAAACGTACATTTCATAGTGATTATTTGTACACTGACACAGGTCAGTCGACGGACTGACCTGAATCGGTCGACTGACCTGTGCTGAGTTGCACAGATCACTTTAAAACACTATAATTTGAAGTAAAATACTTTTCTGTGTGTGTGACTTCTTGAGGAATGATTTTAAAAATATTTTAACAGAACTAAGACTCAAAAACAAGATAAATATACATACTATATTCTGAAATGAAGTCTTGTCTTTACTTGAAGTTCCATTCTCTTTTTGTCGCTATGTTCCATCATCTTGTGATCTATGATCGTCAATGCTTGTTGATGTTTTTTGTCATGAATCAAAACCATGATTCAACAGTTGTTTGGTTAGAGAGGGTTGTAGCTGATAGGTTGATGGTCGGAGTGATGATTGGAGGCGACTGGGCTGGTGTGCACAGTGCACAGGTATCGTCGATATCCGGTTGTTTATGTGATGGAGGAGAAGGATGTGGCTCAAAGTCAAACACGGGAGATTAGGTCGTTGGCTCGTGTAGGGACGTGGGGTAGGTTCGTGTGTATTACGTCAGTTTTAAGCTTAAACAAAATTAAGTAAAAAGAAGAAGAAGAAGAGAGAAGACTCGAGGTTGGCACGGGAAAAAGGGGAGTGAAGCTTGGGTAAATATCGGGTTGGACCCGAAGATGTATTTTAACAGTTTTAAGTTTCAAATAAAAGCAAGATTTAAAACTTAAAATGCATCTAGTTTAAACTATATTTTTAAATCTAATTCTCTATATAATAAATGTTTTAATATTTGATTTAAGAAAAGTGGTAAGATTTTTTTAGCTTAATTTATTAAGTTAAATTCTTAAGTTATTTTTTTAAACTTAATTTAAAATATAATTAAGCAGTTAATTAAAAGATGAAGTATTTTAAATTTATGTGATTATGATAATTAAGAAGTAAATAAAGATAAATAGTTTATCTTAAGGATAATTAAGAATTTAGATGATTAAAGATTAATTAAATTTATTAAAATGTAATTTATTTATTTAATTAATTAATGATGAAAAGGCGGTTAATTAATTCAATTAATTATGAGTTAATTAATTAGAGATTAATTAATTCGAAATTAAGGATAAATTGATTTAGTAATTAGAGATTAACTGATTAAACAATAATTACTTAATATAAGTATTTAAAAGATTAATCTGTTAAGGGTTAATTAATTTAATTAGTAATTAAAGCTTAAATTAATCAATGATCAAGGTTAATTAATTGAGGATAATTAACCAATGGGATAATTACTTGATGAAAGTAATTAAAGGTAAATTACGTAAAGGAAGTAATTAAGGATTAAATTACTTAGTGTAATTGATTAAAGGATTGATTGATTAAGGAAATTAATTAAGAGTTAGTAAATTAATAGGTATGATTAATTAAAGGGTAATTAATCAATATAAGTAACTATAGGATAATTAATTTGAGTAATTAATTAAGGACCAATGTAACTAATATGAATGGGGGAAGATTAACTAATTTTTGCTATTAATTAAAGGCTAATTAATTAAAGTAATTAAAGAGGATAATTAAGGAATGATTAATTAATGGTTTGTAATTAATTAATGTTAAGTAAGAAGGATTAAAAGTGATTGAAGTAATTAATTTAAATTAATTAGAAATTGTATGACAAATTAATCTTGCTTATGAATGATTGAATGATATTGTATGCCTTAGATTAGTTGATATCTCTGATATGTTATTTGTGGTGCTATGTGATATAATATGTTTGGTTTAAACTGTGATAATGTGGTTGTCTATCGATGATGAATTGCTGTGTAAAGGTGACATCCTGTATTTAAAGTTTGAATTGTATTCCACTTGAATAACTTGGGTTAAGATGACTTGGGATTCGAAGAGACCGGGGTCGGGTATCAGTAAATACCCGAAACCACTTCAATTTGAAATCTACTATAATTCTTTATAGACTTGATATATATAATCAATAGGCTAGAATGAAATAATTTGAGTAAACAAGACCATTGAAACTAAGTAAGGGTACTTAGAGATTGACTTGTGAAATAAGTGTTGACTATAACAAGTTAAGAACTCATAATGAAGAACGAGTTACCCTAGAATTTAAGTATGTTGTAACTTAGTGTTTTCAGGTATATGGGTTTACTCACGCTGGTTTCCAGCCTGACCCGGGTGTTACTTTTGTGTAATGCTCGGGTCGGACCGAGTATTACAGACTTTCAGGTCAGGTCGTTCTGGAGCTCAAGAGGCGAGTTGGATGGCAGGAACGTATGGAGTTTTCTGATGGTATATTATTGTTTGTACTTCTGTGACAAGTTGTTATAACTGTCCAGCATATGTATGAATGTTGTAACTTTGATATATTGAATGTAAATTAATAGATACAGTTTTTCTTTGTATAACTGCTATTATATGTTATCCGCTGCGAATGTGAGAATCTGAGTTTTGTTTTCTTTATCTTCTTTTATCTCTTTCTTCTTTGCCCTAACAATCTGGAATTTTTGGGAATGAAAATATCGGGTCGTTACATTTGGTATCAGACCTGAAGGTTAAGCGAGAACCTTGGATTTTGTGGGTTTACTCATTATGGATAGGGTCAATAGTACCCTAGAATGAGTTGAGTGTAATATATATGAAAGAGCTTACTTGTTATTTTCATATATAATGGTTTTAAAAGTAAATGATTTTTATATAAGTTTATGTATAAAGCGATGATTCTTGTAACCACTATATATTAAGAAAAATTGGTTGTTGTATTATTTGAATTAAAAAGTAATAATGAAAATTAAATGGCAATAGAAATGCAACCAAATTGAAATTGAGTGAAGATAAGTTTGAAATGGATCAAAACTGAAAATAAAATCCTGAATTTGTATAAGTATTTTCAGATAGTAATGAATTCGTTTCCAGATATGATAATCTTGGTTATTAACAAAATTGGTTGTTGTGTTTAATAATGAAATGTTTTAAGGAAGTAAACATTTAGGTGAGTATGACTAAATTATGAAGTTTGAATTATGAAGTTTTAAATCTAAGTCTAGAAAGTTTGAAAATTGTTTCAAAGTGATAAAAAAATAATAAATAACATTATTTATTGTATTTGAATGAAAGGGTCCTATTTCAAACAAGAGTTGTCTAAAAATTTAAAGGAATTTGTTTTGAATTTAAAACCAAAGGTGGTTTAAAATTTACAGTAACTTGGTGTGTAAAGAAAAATAAATATGTATATATGTGTGGATATACATAATATCAAAGATGATTAGGAATAAACTCTAAGTGTTGAGTTTTGATTTTCCCGGGAATGTGATCTAAAAAACCAAAGCGAAATGAGTTTTTGAACTTATAAGTAGGAAAGAATATTGATAGAAATTTTAAAGTTGAAAGTGGGAATTCAAATTTGAGAAAGGATAACGGGATTAAATTGAATTTAACTTAGAGGAAGTTAAATAAGTTTAGAACACACAACCTAAATTGGAAGTTCCAATATGAAATTGAGATTTAACTTGGTAAGTTAAATGGTTGATTTGAATAGGGAGTTTGTGTGATCTCAAAATAGGTTTGAGATCTGAAAATTGGATATGGATGGATGTTTTAAAATAATTTGGATAATATCATCCTGTTGTTATTAATAATCTTTAAACTGTAAATTGGATTTGCCTAAATGAATGAAGAAATGGATTGTGGTAATACATCCATTATAGAGATAAATGAAAATTAAACTTCAATTTGAAGTTAAGGATTTGGAATCACTTTGAACTTAAGATTTGAATGTTAACAATTGAATTTATAAATTGAAAATTGTTTAAGAATTGGTTTCAAAGTTGGAAGATAAAATTAGGTAATAAATTGAATTTTAAAGATAAAATTGTTTTGAACTCTTATTTGAACTTTGAAATAATTTAAGTAAAGATAATTTAAATTGGAATTTTGAAATATGGACTCAGAATTAAATTGATTAAAGATTTAGATTATTGATTTAAAAATAAAGGTTAATATGATTTATGGGATTAAATCAGCATTTAAAATTTAACTCGAATTTATATAATTCGAGATGGTTTAACGTTGAGATTGGAATTGAAATTAGTTCAAATTGAATTTGATTTGAATTAATTGGAATTGTGATTAAAGATGGATAAGAATAAAATTTAAATGGAAAATTTGAGTTGAATTAATTTGAAGTTGAATAAGTTTAAATTTAAATGGATGTTGATTTGAATTTTGAATAGGAATTGAAGTTAATTCAATCTGAATTGGAATCGAATCAATTGAATGAGATGGGAAATTGAATTGAAGTGGAGATTGAGAAATTAAACCAGTTTGACTCTGAGACTATTTTCAAATAAATTATTTTAAAATAAACTATTTTAAACTATTTCCCTAAGCTATTTACTAATACAACTTTCCTTTTTAAAATCCAAAACTATTTTATACTTATTTTACAATTATTTTTGGAACTATGTAACAGTTTTACAACTATTTTATCAACTAATTACTGTTTTTCAACTGTTTTATAACTAATTACTATTTACAACTATTTTGAAATTATCTAACTATTTTACAACTATGTTATAACTACTTAACTATTTTACATCTATTTTAAAACTAATAACTATTTTACAACTACGTATCTATTTTAAAAAAAATTCAATCTATTTTCTAAATACATGTTGGTCAGAGTACAAACTGTCTATAATTAAATACCAGTTAGGATAAAAATTGAAGTGTTAACCCAACTGGAAATTGGGAGCAATTGAGATAAGTGAATGGAATCAGAATAAATGAGAATAGAAAAGAATATTGATTTAGCTAATAATCAATGAAGATAAATACGTAGGATGTACGTATAATATTCTATTCGCATAATGATTTGATCTAGATTCGAACACAGAATTTTGAGATAGTATTTCGATCCGAGTTGGGATTTTTCACTCGATTTTCGACGGCGAGCCCTGGATATGGATTTTTGATTTGGTTCTGGAAATTCTCTATCATAGTTATGATTATGCAAGGAGAATAATGGTTTCTGATCAAGAAACCAGATCTGAGTCTGCACTAGGAAGTCGGGTGGATGATACTAGTTCGGAAGTGAAATTGTGTGATCAAGTAAGCAATCAAATTTTGAAGTTGTGTACGAATGGTAAATGTACATTGTACGTGCTTAAATGAAACTGATATTGGAAATTTTGAAAGTAATGAAAGATGATTTTTTTTGGAAAAAAGAAGAAGTATGTTTTGAGAATATGTATATGGAATAAAATGGAAGTTGGATATTTCTATGATTAGAACTCATTTTATAGAAAAGTAATATGGTTAACAACTTTATAAAAGAGTAGTCAAATTTGAATATTTGATTTGGAATAAACAAAGTTATATATCTTTGTTGTATAAGATAAATCTACTTTTGTTGAATCTATTGCCGGAAGAAAAGAGTTTTTGAAAACTATTTGAAGTATAAAAAAGGAATTTATACAAGTATGAAGTGATGCAAAGATTTTTAAAGTTATATATATCTATATATATATATAAAGGATCTTATGAGAATGATTTTGGAAAAAAGGTTTTGGAACCTTTGGATTTTGGAAAGGCTTTTGATTTTTGGGGAAAAGTCAAATTTGGAAAGCCTAGTTTGAGAATTATCAATTTTGGAACAATCGATTTTGAGAAAAGGAGATTTATATGGGATTCGTACTAGGTGTATGATTTGGAAGATACTATACATGTACAGTATAAAGTGTTTTGAAAATGGCTCTGGAGAAAAAGGCGCTCCCTTGAAATGAACTTCTTAGGAGTACCATAGGTTGTTACTGCCTTGAGCCCCAAAGGGGAGGCTTTAAAATGGATCCTGTGAGGAAGTCCGGACAAACTGAAGTTCCTGAAGATTATTGGATAGCGAAAATCGAGGGCACTGATGCCTACAGAGGCATTTGGAGAAAACTTGTTTAGATTCAAATCACGTCATATTACTCACAAAACGAACTTTGGTGGGCAAGTGTTACGTAGCATTCTAACCCGGCTATATTGAACTAGCTGCACAAGTTAGACACGATTACCATCAAGGCCGATGATTCCAGAATGATGATTGTGGGATTTGAAAGTCATGTATAGATGGATACATGAAACCAGAATTGAACAGAGTTGGTACATAAATAATGCAAAATGCTTGAAATATAGAATATAGCTTAGTTAATAAAATGGATCAGTATAGTTTGGCAACCTGCTAGGGATCGGCATGCTTGAGTAAGTTAGGGATCGACGTAGTTGGCTAGTATAAATCGGCATGTTTGAGTAAGCTAGGGATCGACATAGTTGGCTAGTATGGATCGACATGGTTGAGTAAGCCAGGGATCGACATAGTTGAATGGCATGGAATGACGTGGTTTATTGACTTGGATCGGCATAGTTAGCAAGCATGGATCGGCGTGGTTTATTGACTTGGATTGCCATACTTCAATTCATGGAGAAGGGCTCGGCATAGTTGAATGGCATGGAATGACATATTCTAAAGAAGAAGATGGATCCGTGTACTTAGTTGGATAGGGGTCAGCATTCGTCAAAGTCCAAGTATGTTTTCGTGTACACCGATCATTGTCTTGAAATCCATGAGTTCAAAGCATATGGAATTGGGAGAGCAAGGTATATAGACCCTAGGGAACATACCCTAGGGATCGCACATCAGATGGACAAGGATAAAGAGATCAGTATAAATCCTATGAGAGGGATTGGCATGAAACAGTGCATAAACATTCTTGAATCAAAGATCGTGTAATAACTTGAGCTCCTTTGGTCCAAACAGTATAGGATTTGAAGGTCTAGCATATAAAGCATGTACAAGCCACCATAGGGATCCCTACCCAAAAATCAATAATAAAAGGATCAGTACTGATCCCTTTTCATGGGATTTGGGCCTAGCGACCCCATTAGTGGGCCCAAATGGGTTAGAAGGTCCTGTAGCTGAAGTTTCAGAGAGATTGGTGGTCGTCTTCACCAATAAATACTGGACCAAGGGGTCATTCTGAGGATCTATATGCTACTGGTTACTTCAGTCTTTATTGTAATCAAGTTTTTCCTCTTCCTTGCTGTTGTAATCAAATTGTTAATTGATCAATAAAGATAATCTTCAAAGTGGACATAGGCATACAACACTGAACCACTATAAATCTCCGTGTTTCTAATTATTGCATTTATTTAGCTTTTAGTTTATTCTATTCCACAGTTTTAATTTTACTTCTTTCACTTACTTCTATACATAAATCTACTCTTGGGTGTCAGTGACCAATTTGATTGCAAAAATATACACGTCCAAATAAACATTTTATCAAATCCAAATATGGTTCACAAACATCACATCTAAGCATAGCCAACATATATATCATCCAAAGTATCATAATATAAATAGAGTTTCTCACCTTCATTGGTTTCTAACTTTATGAAAATTGGCTATAGTTTTGCTACAATCGAATCAAAGCTTATGAGATTGAGCCTTGGACCTTTGGATGTGCTCGGCCTAAGCTTGCAGGTGGAGATGGGCTCGACCTTGGGTGGAAGGAGGTGGTGGTTGTGAGTTTAGAGAGAGGAGAGGAGGGGTTTGAGCTTGTTTTGAAGTGGATTGCTAACGTATATATACTTTAACAAATTTATTTTCTTTTTTTTCCAATTTTTCTTCATAAATTTCCTAAGTGGAAAATCCATTAACGGGGAGCATAAAGAGGTAAAGAAGCTTACAAATTTGTGAACAAATGAGGTGAATATGGAGGGTGGCATTTATTGGCAAAAATGTGAACTAAAATATCATGATATTTATGTGCATACACATTACCAGATCATCTCCACCACACCCTCCTCCTCCATGACTATGCACGACCGAAGTGCCCCTATGTGTTTAGCCGTATGTGTGAGTTGATATGTGTAAGAGTTTGACTTTCGTTTGCTTAAGGATGAAGTTTATGAAAAATATCTTAGATCTTTTGTAATATATATATATATATATATATATATATATAAGTGTATATGTATATTTGTATGTATGTATATAAACACACACATACACACACATACATACATATATATGTATATATATATATATGTTCATGTATATGTGAGGGTGTACATGTGTGTGTTATATATGTGCACAAGACATATAAACAAGGTTGCAACAACTTTGAACAACTTTCGTACGCTAAACCGTTGAAAATCTAAAAACCGATTCCCGGTCACATTTTCACTTATTAATTAATTTACATATTAATATAAAAAATTTGAAAATTAGTTTCCCATCATTATTAATTAATTAAAATGACCTCGTTTTAATTATAAAACCATATAAATTAATATTAAACAATTGTATACAAAATATGTTGTTGTATCAATAAAGCGATATCAATTTTCCTTATAATTTTAAATCAATATGTATCTTTATAAACTATTATAAATGATTTATTACCACTTCATAACTAATTAAAATGAATTATTATCATTTAAAAATAATTATTTGAATAATTATAATGACTATAAAATCATTAAATCTCAATTTAAATTCATAAATCAATTATTAAATATGATGCCATTATTGATGATGTCATAAATACATTTTATTTTCCAAAAATAAAATATATAATTTTATTATATTCTTGTTTAAACGGATAAACAAGTTTTATATGCAGCTACGTATGTGACTTTTTTTAATTATAGAGCTGTTTATTGAAAAACGATTTTAGACCATTTTATCAATATTCCTTCAAAGTTTAAATTTTCGTAAATAATTATTCAAAATAAGACTACCATCATTCTTGTTCAAAACATCATAATCTATGTTTTAAAAAGCTTATATTTGTATATTTAAAAATAAATGTAATTTATCAAATTGATAAATTTGTGGGTTGTTACAATGCCCTTGTGATTGAAGTGTTGGACACATTTGAAATCTTTGTATACATACCATACATATGTATTTGTTCCAAAAATCTACTTAGGTTTCTTATAATTCCACTTATATTATACTTATACATATATAATATTATGATTTGTCTAAATTTTAATATTTATATTTATCTAATTATTTAAATCAAATTTAACTAATTTAATTTGTAATTTCGTTGATTAATTAAATTAATTTTTTTATTTTAAAAATATTATTTTAAACGTCTTAAACTATTTACCATAAATAAGATCTTTAACTTTTATAGGTTCATAAACACACATACGTAAATATATACACATAAATTAATTAACTATTTATTTAGTTAATTATTTAATTAAATATTCCAATTAAATTTTTAATAAATTTCAAAATGTTATTTAATTTAATTTCTCAAAATAATTTTCAAAGAACTAAAACATATTAAATTTTATATAGGGGCATTTCACTTGAAGGACAACCTTCGCAGTCCAATTAGTTTCTAGGACACACATTCAAAAAAGTTACTTTCAAGGCCAACATCAGCCGAATAATTACTTTCAAGGACAAAGTCGATAGTCCATTTACTTTCAAGGACATAATTTCACAGGTTTTTAGGCCCTAGAAACTAATTAATTTACGTTTTGTCCTTGAAAGTAATTATTTTCGTTGTGTGTCCTAGAAACTAATTTCACTTGATAAAGAGGCCCTTGTGGCTAATTTCCACTTATATATATATAACTATCTATTTATTTAATTAAATACTTTAATAAATTTTAATTTTTTTATTTAATTTACCTTAATTTGAAATTTTCCTTTTTGATTATTTTATTAAATTTATATGTGTGTATATGTGTATAACAAATAAAAATATATTTTGGCTTGAATTTTTTATTTTGTTCTATAAATTACTGGTAGCAATTTAATTAAAATATTATACATATATATACACAAATAATTTTAAATTTTAATTTATCGTATATACGATAACTTAAATGTTTTAAATTAATAAAATTAATTTTAAATTAGTAGAAAAATATGTTTTAAATTTAGAAACTTGATTTACATATTCTAAAATAATTATATGGCTAAGAAAATATTTTGAATATAATTATAGTTTTTTGTATTATTATGAGAATAAATAAATGCATTCAATAATTAATTATTAAATTCAATTATAGATTAAACATGGCAATAATATGCGTATAAAAATGCTACACATAGAATACAATAATGATTCAAAATGTAAACTAAAATATACCTTATGGAGGAGCAGCCTTAAAATCACGTGCCAATTTAGAAAGTCTCCCAGATACCTACCCAAAGTTGCTGGCTTCGGTGTACACCGTTGGTTTTGAGTTATTTTTTATTTTTTAGGATGAATAGAGCTCGATTATAATAAGGAAGGGCAAAAGGTATTTGCTGCCAAAGGTGGTGGAGAGAGGAGCAAAAGAAAGAATAATTTGTGGATGCTTTGGGTTGCTTATATAGAGGACTAAATGGAAAGGATCTTCTACTATTTCCACTTACCAAGTCCAATCCTAAGACCCCCTCTCTATCCCCTTATGGATGGCCATTTCATGGTCCTCGAATAGACCTAATGGACTTCAAAACCCATGTGAAATTAATTCCATTTAAATCTAATTTGGATGTATACTGATATCATATATCGATACACATATATACAAAAAAATTATATACACACCCCTTTAATCACTAATAGCATCCGGGACAATTTTAGAGGTTACCCTATTTACTAAATACACCTTGAATATCAACTATAATAATAATTAATATTTCTTAAACATTAATTAAATTATTTAGTTTACAACATTTTATTAAACTAATTTAATCGAGTGGTGTTTCGATGACTGAATGAATTCAATTGTGTGACTTACAAGTGTGAACTCAGTTAGCGATTAATAATTGGACAATTCAAACATTAATATTCACACATCACCTTATTTAGTGGTGTGACAGTTTGGCCGAATTCATCGCTTATGAATCTCATCGATAAAATCTAATTTTATATTTTAAGTAGTGCCTTTTAGCAACATTTATTTACATACATTCTCTTCATCAACACTTTATCGCTTTAGAATAAGTAGAACTCAATATTGGTAAAATTTCAATATCATCCACACTAAATGCGATTTGTCCATAAATAAATTCTTTGGTTCAATAATAATATTTAATATTAACCATACTACTCTTGCTAAGGATTTTGATAATAGGTTAACTAAAGTTGATCTTGGTACTAACCTCGTACAACCAAAGAGACGCATTCTCTATTGAATACCGCTTCACTCTCTACTTAGAACCAACTATAGTTGCTCAATCGCACTATGCTATGATTTACAACAATCAAAGTGGAATATCCACATAAAATTTCCATGGTATTGTAATGACTCGTATTCTATGTATCGAAGGATGGTAAAATATTATTTTAAAATGCAAATTGAATCGTACGAGGCTGTAACTTTATATAATATTAAGTAGTGACATTTTTTCGCTCGTAGAATTTTTATTGGATGGTTTTAACCTTGAAAATCTTGTGAGACCTATAACTTTTAATAAAAGCCAAATTAGGGTTAGAACCAACTTCCAAATAAAAGACATGATGGTTTCACATTCCGTAGTGTGGTAAGAATAAAATTTTAAAGTAACAATCTATGAAATATGGCTATTTGAAGTTTGGACTATCTTTAGCTGAAAAGCGAGCAATTAATGGGTAATTATTATGGCCCATTAACCCATTTGGTATTAGGCTTAATAACAGTGTCTATAACAGCCACTAACTATAATTTCTTATTTCTAATTACCTTCAAATCGCCATTAATCTTTCTGAGCCTAGATATCATCAAATTCGTATTTAATTAGCCAAATTGAGTGAATCAGATGAGATTAGCGAAGAGAATCCCTTGGGAAACATAAATGCTACTTTGGAAATAGGAATCCACTATTCAGATCCAAATTACCTTGTTTTTGGGTGAATTCATCAATTCGATGAGCAAACGACCCTTCGCTTTATTTTTAGTATTGATTCAATAATAAATGATGATTTTGAATGATTTGTAAATTGTAAAACATGTTTATGATTGATCTAAACCTAACTATGTCTTTAAGACATAAATAAATAATTTATTATGAATTTTGGTTCGTTTTTGACTATTTCCTTGTATTGGAATCAGATTTCTTGTTCCATTCATTGGTTTCCATATAGGCCGATTTTAGGTGATTGTTTTCTTTTATTATGTCAAAATGCCAATCAAAGGTGAATTACAGTGTAGGGATCATTCTATGATGGATGTTGTGCATTGTGATGGTCAAGTTATTTGATCATTGATGTTGGATGCACAAAACAATGGAAACTCATGTTGGTAGAACAAGACCTAGAATTGATGTGCTAATGATCTTAGAATAACAAACCATTTAGATTTGGAAGTTTGCATGTAAAATTAAGCTGAGGGAAGATGGATAATGGATGCAGGAGGAACTTAAACAAACTAGGCCCATTTTGGCCGAGTGATACCAAACGGCACTGAGTGGTCTTAACTAGTTGGTATCGATTGGTTTGTGAAAGATTGGGTTCACAAGTGTGAACGTTAGAGCTTGGTATGAAGTTCAATGGAAACTTCGGTAAGATGGAGCTATATAGACTTTGGGAAATGCATTTGGAAACTCAAGGAAAAACGAAGACCAGCAAATGGTTCCACTCCTAAACGGTTTTGAAAGGCGATAGAACATTCCATCAAGGTATAGAGTGACTTACATCAGGCTGGGGAGATGGCCACATCGGGCCTAGAGTAAAAGACAAACAAATTTGGATATCTCAGAACTTAGCCAAATTTGGATAAGTTTTTATCCAAAGTTGTCGGTACCGACCGAATCTAAGAGTGAACAAAGCTGATCGCTTTTAAATGATGAGTTTTTACATGAATTTTTTGGACAATAAAATAATCAACCGCTTGATGTTATGGATGCCTATTTCGATACATATGGCTAACGACGATCGATTTAATGATGAAGAATGTGAAGTGAATTTGAAATGGGGAAACTCTGAATCTACTTCTAGAATGACATAGGAAAGTAAAGAAATTATTTCAGGACTCGCATGATGGGATTCTATGACATTTGATGGTGGTCCATAGTAGTTCTGAAAGATGATAGCTTAACAATGTAAGTTGTGATGATGGTTTAATATGACAAGTTTGATGATGGAAGCTTATGGAGTATGACATATAACGTGTTCTACTGGACATGTGCGAAGGGATCATTAATAATTCAGAGGTTTCAATGTATGCTCGTAAAGGAAGGGTTTTGTGAGGATACTCGTGCGAGTCATATAATGTGACTCTAGATCTTATGATGGTGATTTGCTTTAGATTCACATGATATGAGTCTACTAACATAGCCTTACGAAGTTGCATGGATCAAGCGCAAGTAAAACGAGATCATAACTAGTCTTTGGCCATACGAAATGGCGATATAAGTTATCATATATGAAAAACCACGATGAGTGATGTGAGATGGCTTGATGGTTGTTATGTTTGTTATGGACGTCATATGATGTAGGTACTGTCGAAGTTAGTGACCTAAACACCCTATATTGTACTTAGACTGGTAGTACACCCCATGATGATGGTATATCATATATCGAAGTTATGTGATAACTTATTGGATGTAAGGACAAGGAAGGTATGTTTCTTCGTACTTAGTGGTTCATTTTACTATATCGAAATTTATAGTATTTTAAGACATATATATATATATATATATATATATCACTTACTAGACTAATGTCTGACTCGATGTTTTATGTTTTGCTTCTTATTATCTTGGGTGGTCTAAAATAAGTAGACTTGATACTGGGTATGAGATTAGCACATGGAGCTATTTAGAGGATGAGGATAGCAGTTCCAGGAAGTCCGATACTACGGCCATCTTCCAATAGCCTAAATAAGGATATCAATTCATTGGTTACAAGAAGTTTAATGTCCCTATCCTCAATGGGAAGCGCAAATAGCAGCAATGGCCTTAGAAAAACCAATGCCTTCAGGACGTGGGAGAACACCTGAAAGAACTCTAGATGTTAGTCGATTCGAAGGAAAAGTTATGACCTAGATTAGTGAAATTGAGAGAAAAGTGAAAGTAATACTTACGTCCTTCTAACCATCATCTTGCAAACCCAGGAGGGCAACGCACATAGAACCATTCGTGCTTAAATAGTGAAAGCTTATTCAGCGCCCATCAGTACTTGACAATTTGGCAAAGGCTTAAGAAAGATGTAAGATGGGCTTCCTGATCGTCGTTTTGAAGTTATAGATGAATCTTTTATCTTTGGTGGATGAAGCATAACTTTCATGAACAGTAAGAAGGTTCCATGAATAAAAGCATAACCGTTGAGATGAAGATGTGTAGGAGCGATCCTAAGATACCTCACCATCTCTCAGACAAACGAATTGAAGGGCGGTATGCATCCAACCCAACACATAAATTTATTGCAATCTGTATACCCTGCTGGGGGAAAAGAGGTCTATCTTGTCTTGAGGGAACCAAGAAATCCCTAAACGAAATTATATGGATAGAGCATAACCGACGAAGAGTAGCTTCGCCAATTCGAGAGGCTTGTGAATCCCCTAGATTATCGAGAAGAATAGCACCCTCTATAGCATCAAAGGCAGGGCTTACGTCCTCCATTGGAAGGACGGGAATATCAAAGAAAAGATTAGTTTTAGATTTGAAGCTTCTATCTGCTTTGCATGGTAACTTGGAGAAGGCATGTCGGATACAGTTACAAAACTTAACTTCGGTTAAGAACCAATGTGTCGTGTTGCCGAATTAGAAGACATTTTAACTGAATGCTTCCGGCGTCGAGGATCTATATCAGCAATACTCAATAAATAATTGAGATTAAAGGAATAACCAGTTCTCCTGTGCTAAGTGTGAACTAGTGCAGTGCAGCGCAGTATGTAATAGACATAATAGTTTGAAATCAGAAAAGCAAAATAAAACGATGAGATTTAGGAGTTTTTTTCGAGAGAGACCGTCATCGCTGACCGTCTCGACTGATAAGAAAATTGATCGACAACCAAAGCTCTGGGATCGACTATCGACATATTGAATTGTAAAGTCTGTTACCTAAGTTAATTAGCAATTTTATTACTTAGTCTATATTGAAAATTCTTGAATTTTGGTCGTTCAATCTCAAGTTCAAAAGTTCAATTATGCATGTTATATTATTCGTTGTCATCTTATGTTCAAGATCAACAAGGAAAACTAGCTTTGATTGTTTGAATGAGTTGAGTTGGATTAGATTATAAGGCATATGCCGATCTCTAGTGCTCACTGCCAATCCTTTTCCTAAGAACTCCCTATCGATCCCTCTACTTGATCATAGCCATCGATCCCTCTGTCAAAAGCTCTCTGAATCGATCCTTATCCCTATACCAACACTTAATACCGATCCTTTTCCTAAACCATCCTCACCGATCCTTCTCCATAGCTAAACCAGCCGAACCTCGCTTCTCTTATCTTTTACTTCTCTCAATATATCTAACCAAACAACTGACCCCACTCCCAACCAGTCCCTGCCACATCCATGTTACAACATGCCGAACCTTACACTCCTCCTCTATTGGCCTCTCCTCCATTTGGATCTCTAGCCGAATGCTCCTCCTTTTTTTTTTCTCACATACCATCGCTACCTCAAGCCCAAGCCGACCGCTCATGGATTAGGAAACCCATTACATTACATTGAAATCAAAAGTATGAAACAAAGTTCACTTAAATTGTTTGAAAGATGATTATGGGAAGGAATGAGATTTTGGCCACGATTAGGTTGAAGATGGGATGATGATTAAGGTCCGATGAAGGTGTAACTTTAATAGGTGGGAGTAAAGATCAAGTAAGGAGAAAAGTGTTCGGTTAGTGGGAGATAAGGGAAAGTTTGTGAGGTAGACGAACGAATTTGTAAGAAAAATATAAAGTGAAGAATGAAAAGAAGAAAAGCTCATATATATAAGGATTGGCGAGGATTCGGCAGCAAGACATTGAACGAGTCAAAAAGGAAAAGGGGTCGGCATAGAAATTGCCGAACCCTATTTGCATAGCCATAAAGATAAGTCAACATAATGAATGTCGATCCCTATAGATTATGAATACCGATTCCTACAGATGTTAAAAAGGAGAAAAAAGGAGAAAAATAAAATGAAATGGAAAGTGACCGTAAAGGTTTAGTTGTAAACACGAACATACTAAGGATTCCAGAAATTGGCAATGACCCGTGAGTGTTCGAACACGTCCAGGAGCCAACGACAGAATCGTGTATATGAATATGCAAGTAATTTGCATGTTCAACCTTTTGAAATCAACAGAAACCGAAATAAAACCTGAAAACTTCAAGTTCGAGGCTAGACCAGATAATAATAAGTTTGTATGTCTTGGATGTCCAGTTTTGTACATGCTTGCGGAATATGGCACTAGACTTGTATTATTAGAAGTCAACCAAGCATCATAGCAATCAACCGGGAAGCTTGATGGACTTCCTTTCGATAATTAAGACTTGTTTCGATTTAAAGCACGTCATATTACTCACAAGACTACTTTGAGGGGGACATGTGTTACCCGGTATCCTAATCCGGCTATATTGGAAAGATTGCACAAGATAGATTCAACTGATATCGAGAACGATGACCTCAGAGCGATGGCTATAGGGCCCGGAAGTGAAGTACATATGGTTATATGAAGCCAGGATTTAACAGAGTTGGTAGATAGACGATGCAACATGTTGGAAATATAGAAATTAGCTTGGAAAAGCAAGGGATCGGCATGGCATGATGGAATCAGAAGGATCAGCATGACATGGAAGTATCCAAAGGGATTGACATGGTTGGTTATAGGATGGATCGACATGGCTTGGAAATATCCGAAGGGATCGAACATGGTTGGTCATGCTATGGATTGGCGTAGGTGAAAGCAGAGGGGTCGACGAAGTGAAAGCAAGACGGATCGGCATACTTAAATCAATCATGAAGGGACAAGTATATGCTAGAATCTAAGTACAATAATCAATATGTTGGGATCTAAAGGTCTAAAGCAGGAGAAACTTGAAGAGCAAGGTATATGGAGCCTAGGGATCCTACCCTAGGGATCGTATGTCAAAGCGCCTGGAAATAAGGGATCGACATATGTCCATTAGAAGGGTTTGGTAGAATATAACTTCCAAGTGGATTTGAACCAAAAATCAATCAAAATCATGAGCTCCACTAGTCCAATCGATATGATATTTGAAGATCCATCATATCTAAGCATGAAGAAGCCATCATAGGGATCGCTGCCCTAGAATCAACCAATGAAGGGATCGGTACCGTCCCTATTCATTCAGATTTGGGCCTAGCGACCCCTCTGGTAGGCCCATGTGGATTGGAAGGTCCTACAACCAAAATTTCAGAGAGATTGGTGATCGCCTTTACCTATAAATACTGGCCTAGGGGGTCGTTCGGAGGATCTTTACATTGCTAGTTATATTAGTCTTTGTTGGAATCAAGTTTTCTCCTGATTTCTTGTTGTTCGCTACTGTAATCAAACTATTTGTGAATCAATAAAGAGAATCTTCAAAGTGGACGTAGGCATATGTAACACCCCTAATTTTTGATAGCGTTATTCAAGAGATTTAATTAGATAAATTAAATTGAATAATGATGATAAAGAGATTGAGATTTGAATAAAACTATAAGAAGGCCATGCTTAATTTACCTTAAATGGGCTTAAAATGGCTTTTAAATTATTAATTAAAACATGGGCATACTAGTAAATAGAGCTGCAGCTTATTATTCATGGCCACACACTTTTAATCGCCTATTCATGTTCATTTTCTTAACAAAAAAAATCAAAAACGCAAATTTAACCTAAGAAGAGCCAGCCATTAACAAGCGAAAAGAGGAAGAAAAATTTAATCAAAGCTAGGGGAATCATTCTTCTATCAATCTCAAATTCCATATCGTATTTATGGTGATTAATAATTCATTCCATCTTTATATATTTTTATAATCATATGTTTTCGAATTTAAGATTAAATTCGTTTTATGATGTGTTGGGTGATGATATGCTTGACTTATTATATGTTGATTTAAACCAATTCATTTAGATATGAATTTGCATGGTTTTAGGGCAAGATCGATTATTATTTATTTTAAAATTCAATGGAAAATTTGTATGTCAAGTAAAACATGATTTTGGAGATAGGTTTCCATTTTTGTAATTTTTCAAGCTATGGAAAATTTACTATGAATTTCTAAAGGAAAATATGATATAATTGGGTATAAACTTAATTTCGATTATTTCAGGAAGAAATTGGATCGGAAATTTTAACATGTTAGCTAACATGATGAAATTGAATTTCTGTGATTTTTGGGGATTTTTCCTAATTGATTTGCTATGGAAAATAAATTATTTTAAAATAACTTATTTGCAATATTGGTTTTGCTTAATGGAAGGGCTTAAACATTAATTTTTCCTTTGATTTAGATCTGATAAATGTGGCAGTTACTTTGTAAAATATTTGAAAATTTTAAGGCAACCAATTAAAAGATTACACATAGGCAGGTTGGTTAAAGCAATTACTAAAAATGAGCATGATTTCAGCCTTTAATCAAAAAAGAGGGTTCCGTCTTCTTTAGTAAAACCTTTCGACACCTTTGCTTCCGCTTCGACTCAGTCGAAAACCAATACATAAGTTATCACTTAGATGGTACGTAGTGGATTGGAGGAAAGGCGGAAGTTATGGTGTCAAAAAAAAATACTTCTGATAGGGTCAAAACCTTAGTTTTGTTTTCAAATGTTAAGTGCCTGCTTTGTTTGACTTAAAGCTTTCGACTAAATTGAAGCATATGTTTCGAAAAGGGGATTTCTTAAATAGCTTTCAAAGGAGGTTTCCGTTCTATGTTTTAAAGGTACGGGCTTTTGAAGGGGTTACTTTATTTATAAAAGAATTCTTTTGAAAGTAATGGTTCCAACTCAGTCGTAACCCAGTCGCTTTTCTTTTTCTTACGAGTGTATTGAAGTCATCAACGCTTTCGAAGGATGCTTTTGTTTTGAACTTATGTTATCCTAAATGCTTTTGAAAGGGGTCATGGGTTCGAAGGCAATGGTGTCGAAAGGGGTTTTTGATGCTATCCTTCAAAGTTTTATTCTAAGGTTTTGAGCTTTCGAATAGATGGTTCCGACACCATCAAATTTTCCCCAAATAAATTTATTAAAGGTTTTCAAAAGAGATACTTTCGTATATAACCCCTTAGACCCAAAAGATGACTTTAAAAGTAAAACCCAATACTTTCAAAAGGCGTACTTTCATTAGTTTCGAAGCTATGTTACTAAAGATTATTAAGCAATGTTTTGACACATTCAAAAGGTATGATTTGGTTTCGAAAGGATTGATTTATAGAGCTTCGAAAGGTATATTCATAGTTTTTTGAAAATAAATTTTCTTTGCTTTAGAAGAGGTTATCCAGGGGTTTCGATAGAGATGTTTTAAGGTTTTCAAAACAAATAACCCAATCTCATTTTAAAAGGAAAAACCATGGCATAAATAAAGAACTTTGAAATGAAATTTTTGAAGAAGTTTTCCTTGAATAAAGGTTGAAGGGATTAACCAAGTTTTATATAAAATGATTTCAAGGATATTAAACCACAGGTGTTGGTATTATTTATTTGTTATGATTGCTTCTTTACATATTTATTCACATTGTTTTGAACCCATAACGGTACCTTGGAGAAGGCAGAATAACTAGCTAGGTTGACCCAGTAGTGAATATAACTTAAGAAATGATAATATTTTAATTAAAGATATCGGTAGGGGCCAATAAGTTCATAGTCAGCCCTTGAAAACTGTGGTTTGATATTGGCAGGGGCCAATAATTTTATAGTTAGCTCATGAAAACTATATCCGGATTAAGATATTGACAGTTGGTCAATAGGCTCCTAGTTGACCCATCAAAACTAGGATGAGCAATAAAGATATTGACAATTAGCCAATAGGTTCCTAATCAGTCGATGAAAACTAGGATAAGAGAAAAGATATTGGAGTTACCAATAGATTCTTAGTAATCCAATGAAAACTATGAAATCAAACAGATAGTGCATAAACAATTAACAAATTATTAGTAAGCCTATGAAATCTAATTGGTTAATAGTAACTCAAGAAACTATAATTGAGACAGATTA
Source organism: Allium cepa (assembly GCA_030765085.1). Classification (NCBI taxonomy): domain Eukaryota; kingdom Viridiplantae; phylum Streptophyta; class Magnoliopsida; order Asparagales; family Amaryllidaceae; genus Allium; species Allium cepa. The sequence continues at coordinate 288,913,430 of CM060941.1, read as the reverse complement.
AGAAAGAATGGGGATGGGTAATCCAGATTTAATATACTTGTTTTCATATCGTCATATTATTATGAATTGTTGTAACCATTATGGATGCAGAAGCACAGTATATGGTTTTATATAGTTTGTAAGATACTAGTGAGGGGAAAACTCGTTCCGCTAAGCAGCGTGATCTCACTAGATATCTAAATGGTTTGAGACGGTATATTATTTTTCATACCAGGCTTTATGTCTGGCTCGAAGTTTTTGTTTTTCCCTTAAACTCTTGGGTACTCAATTGATTTTGAGTAGTTTGAGGTTTGGGGTTTCCGAGTGTTATTTTAGACGAATAAAGCTTCCTATGATGTGCAGGAGTTTGCTAGCTACTTGGACTTCTTTTATTTCCACTGTGTTTGGTTGTAAAGGCAAACTTGTTTTGTTGCCTTATTATATAATCTGATCATCCAAGGGAGCATCTTCATATGTCGCTCTTGGCATATATTATAATAAGTATATTTCGTCTGAACGTAGTATGCGTACTGGGATTATGTAATGAATTTGAAATGGAATGTGGAATCTGTTTGCTGTTTAATTTTTTTACATATTCTTGTGTTACTGTGTATCAATGTATCTAACATTATCGTATTATGTCGCCGAGGATTAATAACTATGTATGACTGCAGCATCCGTAGCCGTTAGTTTTGGGCCTTCAAGTAGGAGGCTGTTACAAGTTGGTATCAGAACATATGTTTATGAAACTTTAAAAGATATTTAAACCAAAAAGATTTTTCAAAACATAATCTAATGAATCGCATAATAAGATCGGGGTTTGGGTTACCGCTATAGTAATGCACTTGTATTTGACATATTGTTATATATATAAGTACGTATTTTCTGCTCTCTTAGACCGTTCTTATGTTTCTTACTAAGGCTCATATGCAGATTTATGAGAAAGGAGATATGGAAACAGGAAAAGGAATAGAACATCAAGGTGGAGGAAGCACCACAACTAATGGAAACGCTCGACCCACTAACATGACGAACCCGATTCGACCGGTTAATGCTAATAACCAAAATACTGATGCCAATGTACGTGCTGGAAATCCACCAGTAGATTTAGGGGCGATGTATCAGTTCTTCGTTAATATGATGCAAGAAGGAGTTGCTGCTGGTGTTGCTGGAAATGTAGGGGGAGCTAATATTGTAGCTCCAGTTGAGAATAATTATGCTAAGCTGAGTAGAGACTACACCAGTTTGGGTGGGAAGCCATTTATGGGGCCGGAGGATGCTATTGAGGTAGAAAATTGGTTGTTGCATTGTGAGCATATATTTGCTGGTTCGGGTTTGGATGATGGACAAAAGAGAAGGTTGGCCATTAGGTAGTTACAAGGGTCAACGCTTGATTAGTGGAATAGTGTTGCTACCAGATTTTCGGAGGAGCAGTTGACTTGGGCAGAGTTTAGAAGGAGATTTTAGCAGAAGTTTGTGCCTGAGTTTGCTAAGTCAGAGCTTATGAGGAAGTTTATGGATATGGAGCAGGGAGAGATGTCTATTGTTAAGTATGCCACAAAGTTTGAGGAGTTGTCCCGTTATGGACATAATATTATAGACATTGACATCAGGAGGTATGAGAGGTTCATTAGGGGACTAAGGCTCGAGGTTGCTAGGGTGACCCTGCTACATCTTCGAGATCCTAGTAATCTAGTTGTGGAGATGGCCTTTCCCCATAAGGAGATGCTTGCTAATTGTGCTAGAGAGAAGCCAGTGGAAGTTCAGGATTCTCAAGGGAAGAAGAGAAAGTTCTTTAAGAAGAAGGGAGCCTAGAAAGGAGATACTTCCAGGATGGCAAAGGGAGAGTTAGTTTGCTATAAGTGTGAAAAGAATGGTCATTATGGGAATGAGTGTCGGTCAGGTAATGGTAAGAAGGCTGCAAATAAGAAAAATGTAAAGTGCTTCAACTGTAATCAAATTGGGCATTACAAGAATCAGTGTCTAGAGCCAGTTAGGGCTGACAAAGGAAAGGTTTTTGCTATTGGACCAGTTAGGCCTATTACAACAGATAAAGAGAAGACTTTGACGAAAGGTACGCTTTTGATTCAAAGTATACCAATTTGAGTACTTTTTGATAATGGTGCATCACAATCATTTATATCTCAGTGTTTAGTTGATAGATTATGCTTAGAACCCACCTACCTTGTTACTTCCTTAAGGGTTACGAATCCAATAGGAGGGTATGCAATTCTATGGTTGAGATGTGACAGTTAGAACTTGATTTGTTAGGTCATAAGTTTGCATGCAACTTGTATGTAATTGATTTCGTAGATTTTAGGATCATTTTGGGTAATGATTGGTTGGGTAGGTATAAGGCTAGAATATTCTATCAGGGTAGGGGATATCACTGAGATACCCTGATAGTCATAACCGAGTAATATTACCAGTGGAGAATTCTGATCGGAATGTTAGCACTTTGCTTAGTGCTACGGAAATAAGAGATGAGTTAAGTTGGGTTCGAATAGAAAGAGAGTTTGCATATCTCTGAGTCAGTCGTGGGACTACCACGGAAATGAGCAGTTGAGTTTCGTATAGATCTTGTGCCCATAGCTGAACCTGTGAGTAGACCACCTAGTAGGAGGACACCGAATGAGATGAAGAAATTGAAAATACAGCTAGTGGATCTAGAAGTAAGGAATTTTATTAGGCCAAGCAGTTCGGCTTGGGGAGCAGCCGTAGTATTCATGAAGAAACCGGACGGGTCATTGAGAATGTGTATTGACTATCATAAGCTGAATGAAAGGACGATTAAGAATAAGTATCCTTTGCCAAGAGTTGATGATCTGTTCGATTAGTTGAGTGGATCTAGAGTTTCTTCCCAGTTGGATTTAGCAATAGTTTTCCATTAGTTAAGAGTGGTAGAAGACTATATTCCTTTGACAGCATTTCAGACTAGGTATGGTTCATATGAGTGGTTAGTGATGCTATATGGATTAACGGATGCACCTGCTGTCTTTCTAGCTTTGATGAACCGGGTTTTTCGAGAGTACTTGGATAGGTTTATGCTAGTCTTTATAGATGACATTTTATTATGCTCCAAGGATGAAAAAGAGCATAAAGATCATCTTATATTGGTATTGGAGACGCTGAGGCAGAATCAGCTGAAGGCGAAGTTTACTAAGTGTCATTTCTGGAAGAAAGAGGTTAAGTTTGTTAGTCACTTGGTTTCAAATAAGGGCTTGTTTGTTAATCCAGATAGATTGAAGCTATGAATAATTGGAAGAGACCAGAGATAGTGACTGAGATTAGAAGTTTTCTTAGGCTTGCTAGCTACTACCGGAGATTCATCAAGGATTTCTTACGGATAGTAGCACACTTGACTAAGTTAACCAAAAGGATGTGAAGTTTGTCTAGTATGACAAATAAGAGTAAGCATTCCTTAAGTTAAAGCATTTGTTGAGCAATGCACCAGTGTTAGTAATTCCAAATGGAAATCAAGAATTGGTGGTGTATGCAGATGCAAGCGGAACTAGATTGGGAGCAGTGTTGATGTAGAAGGATAAAGTTATTGCTTATGCATCACGACAACTTAGACCGCATGAAGTGAGATATCCTAGTCATGATTTGAAGTTGGCTGTGGTGAACTTTGCATTGAAGATTTGGAGACATTATCTCTTAGGGAGAGGTTTTAGCTTTATATCGATCATAAATCTTTACGGTATTTATTCTGTCGAAAAGAGTTGAATATGAGACTGCAGAGGTGGTTGAAGTTTTTGACTGCTTACGACTTATGTATAGAGTATACACCTGGGAAAGGTAATAAGATAGTGGATGCTCTTAGCAGAAGACATCATAATGTGGTGTTAGCTATGTTGGTAGAATGGAAGGATTTAGAAGCTTTGGCCAGTTGTGGTGTGCAGTTAAGATCGCCTGCTATATCTAGTCAGAGTATTGCCATGCTGTCCTATTTAGAAGTTCGACCAGTTCTAATCAAGATGATTGCTTCTAAGCAGAAAACGGATCTAGTATTGGCCGAGAGGATTAGGAGGCTTGAAGTTGGAACAAAGATCAACGATCTAAAGGAATTTAGTCTTAACCAAAGAAGATGGTTGAGAAAGAAGGGACGGTTGTGTGTTCCGAATGTGGAGGACTTGAGGAAAGAAGTTCTAGGAGAATGTCATCGGTGCAAGTTTACGATTCATCCTGAAGGAACCAAGATGTATTAGAATATGAAGAGGAGCTTCTATTGGGAAGGTATGAAGAGGGATATTGGCTTGTGGGTTAGGCAATTTGCAAACTGTCAACAAGTGAAAGCTAAACATTAGAAGTCGAGTGGGTTACGTCAAACTTTAGAGATTCTAGTTTGAAAATGGGATTCGATATCCATGGATTTTATAGACGGGTTGCCAAGGTCAAATAGAGGTAATGAAAGTATATGGCTTATAGTGGACAAGTTGACCAAAAGTGCCCATTTCATTCCCGTTAAGTCAACCAGGACAGCACCTATTTTAGCTAAGTTGTTTATGAAGAACACAATTAGACTACATAGAGTTCTTAGTAGTATTGTTAGTGATATAGATGCCTTGTTCACTAGTCAATTCTGGAAGAGTCTACAGGAAGTATTAGGTACCAAGCTTAATATGAGTACTGATATCACCCTCAAATGAATGGACAAACAGAGAGAGTCATCAAGGTACCCGAGGATTTACTGAAAGCTTGTGTGTTGGACTTTGGTGGATATTAGGAAGACCACCTACATTTGGTTGAGTTTTTGAAACACCGCTCACCCATTAATATACCCATAAATGGCACACTAAAGGATGTTGTGTGTTGTAGGTATAGATAAAGTATCACAGAGACTAAGATTCACAAGACAAATAAGTAAAAACAGCGGAAATATTTAAATAATAATTTATTATTCAAAATTAAACTTCATCATAAAAACATAACATGTCTCAAAAACTTAAAATCTCTCATGTCTCATGAAAATACATCTCAGTCTTATATAATCAGAGTACAAAAGTTTCAATAATAATAATAATCCCTTTCACAAGTGCAAGTCCATCATAAGCCAAATGAAAAAGATGAAAAGCAGAAAAACACATCTGAAATGAGAAAACTTCGGGAATGAATCTCCAAGCAACTTGAATCATCAACTCTGCTGGCCTATTAGGGAAAAAGGGGGAAATAGAGGAGTGGATCAGATAATAAGTTTAGCAAGTGAAAGTAATTACTATCATTTCTAAGAAAGATAAAAATAATGGACTAGGAAATAGTTCTAGCTTGCAAGGAAAATACAGAAAAGATAAAACTCAAATAAAATACTATTTTTGATTCTGTTTGACTGTTTGCTTTGATTGTTTGCACTTGTCTTAAACTACTTTGATTAGCCTGAAATCCTAATTCTACCCGTTGAGCGTCCTTCTATCTTTGTCGTGCCACTGTGAATCAATCATGTTGGTCACAGCAAAAGACACCTCTTAGCGCTTGGAATGCAGTAGCGAATTATTTACCCTAACGATGCCGCATGCTCGGTCATAGCTGGTACACACTAACTGTTGCCTTTTATTTTGACCTCTTATTTGCCCTAATCAGCATAAGCGTGCCCAGCCTCACCTAACTATTGTGAGACCATCAGTCGCAGACCTAAAAGAGAATGCTGCTCAGCCTCATCTAGCTATTGTGAGACCATCGGTCTTAGTCCTGAAAGGGAATGCTGCCAGTACTAGTTCTAACAAAAAATTTCTAATTTGCATCTCTTGCTCAAATCCCTAGATTTGAGCTTTTATCTATTAGCCACTCATTTATCCTAATCAGCATAAGCATGTCCCAGCCTCACCTAACTATTGTGAGACCATCAGTTCCTGACTGAAAGGGAATGCTGTCGGTACGGGCCCTACTTCTATGTTTGCTTATTAAATTAATGTAAGTTTTAAAATAAGTCTCTTTTGTTATTTCTGCTATATTCGCTTATTAACTTAATCTAAGTTTTAAAATAAGCCTTTTCTTTTGCCCTTTTTCTTTCTAATCATAACCTATGTTATAAATGTTAGCTGTCGCTCTTCTATTTTCTCTTTTTAGTTATAACCACTAGTTATAGCTATGCTTGCAGATGCCTTAAATTTTACTATTACAATCCATCTATATTTTTATTTCAGTTTTACTTATTTTACATCTGATTCATGTAAATTTGATGCTATTCTATTTTAATCCATATTAGTGAATGCTTCCCTTTTTAATTTATTCACGTAAAAAGGGATTAAATCTCTATCAAACGAAACTAACATTTACAGGATAAATTCCAACTTAAATAGATGTAAATAACTGAATAAAATAGCTAAATAAAATAAACTGAAAAGAACTTCTGAAATTTATTTAAAAATAAACTGTAAATAAACTTACATAAAAATTGTCTCAAAATTATAGAAAAACTATAACTATTGAGAACCCTATTATTTTAAACTACTTTAAAGTCTAAATAATTACGAAACACTTACCTAGTCCTCAACTCTAGTCATTGGCCTTCCTGCATCTGCTCCTAGGTGTAGAATATTTTTATCAAAAAGATGTCCTCCTTAGAAAAATTTCTATTTAGGGTCCAACCTCAAGCAATTAACCCAAATAGGAGAAAATATGAATGAGAAAAATAGCTAGACCTAGGGTTCTGTTTATAGTGTAGCTTAGGGATCTCAGAACGTTGGATTTGAAGATTAAATCTAGTGTAACCACGTCATAGGCTCTTTATAAATCATCGGATGGAAGCACGAACGCACAGGATATGAGAAAAATCAAGTTATGACATGTACACTTCAATTTGGACGAATCTACGTTCATTAACTAAGGCGGTTCGACCAAGCTTCTATAGGGGTCGGCCCTAAGGTCGACATATGTATAACGAGGGTCATACTAACCATTGTCGTGGGTCGACCCATGCCTTGCAATTTAATTTTTTTTCGTTTTACTTGATTTCTTGTTTCTCTCATATCCTCTCTATACTGACTTGGATTTCGACAAGTTATATATGGACATTGATCAAAAAATCACCATGGACCCAATGGTGCAACTCCCATGGCTCGATTCCGACAATTTCACAAACTTTTTACTATTTAATTAGTTCGTTAATTAATTATTATGACTCAAATTTTGGGTTGTTACATTCTTCGCTCTTTATGGGATTTCGTCCTCGAAATCTCCAAGGATAAAAGAATGAAATAAATATTTTCATCCAAATTCTACAACCATAAATTCAACCATTGTCCATTACATCCGTTGTCCTTAAGTTTTCTAATGCAATTTATGATATATGCAATAGTGTGGTGTCAATTTCCCTAACTAATGCAAAATATTAGACGGTCTATTGATTTAGTCGACCTCCTTTTTATGCAATCATTCCCGTGCCATGTATCCAAATGAATGCAAGTTTCCTAATGATAATTGACAGTTCTATACGCATGCTACGATCATCATCCAAATGCAGCAATCATATGATAATCACCATTCATAGCAACCATGGAAATAAAAATGCAAGTGCATACACTTCTATATGCATATGCTTTAGTGACCTAGTTAGGCCGATCGCTAAGAGATAATAGTACCTAGTGTGTGTATATGCATCAATTAGCATCCATTATCAAACATTTGCATCCACTTATGTCAAACATATATAACATATTCAAGTAACGTGTTTACATTCAGTCCTACCATCAATAGGTTAAATCCTAAGGTATACCCTCTCAAAGGATGCTAAAGGAAAAAACCTATTAAAAACTAAAGATGGAAATAGGAAATTCAAAATGTGCCATTGAAAAGATATGGATAAGAGGTACGTATTTTCTCCTCAGCTTCCGACATAGCGTCCTCAGTAATATCTCCCTACTGCACCTTGACCACTGGGAATTCCTTATTCCTAACCTTCTTGATATTATGTCCAACGATTTTGGTAGGAATGCGACGAACCGATGCTTCTCTCTCCGCTTCAACTTCCTCAAGTGGGCTAGGTTACACTACCTCTGCTAAATCATGTAAGCACTTCCTCAAGTGCGAAACATAAAAAACATCGTTAACTCTCGTGAGCCTCTTTGGTAGCTTTATCTGATATGTCATCTTCCCTACCCTTTCCAAAATGGGGAACGGTCCAACGAATCTGGAAGCAAATTTTCCACTTGGTCCAAACCTCACTACCTTTCTTAGCGCAGACACCTTGATGAAAACCAAATCTCCTACCTCAAACTTAATATCCCTTCTCCGCTTATCTGCATAGGATTTCTATTTTTCATGGACCATCTTCAGTCTTCGTCTGATCGAATCAATCTTTTCTGAAGTCTCTCTAATCATGTCGAGACCAAGTAGCAAACTTTCTGTAGACTCCAACCAACATGAAGGCGACTTGCAAGGTCTTCCATAAAGGGCTTCAAAAGGAGCCATCCCAATGATAGCCTGAAAATAATTGTTGTAAGTGAACTCCCTTAAAAGAAGGAGCTCCTCCAAAGTTCCTCCAAAATCAAGAATGCACTCCTCAACAAATCCTCAAGAACTCTGTTAACTCTCTTCGTTTGGCCATCCGTTCGAGGGTGATAGGCCGTACTCAATCTAAGCTATGTCCCTAAAGCCTCTTGCAAACTTCTCTAAAACTCACTAGTAAAGATAGGGTCTCTGTCGCTCACTTTGCTAGAGGGAACTCCATGAAGTCGGACTATCCCACGTACGTAAATGGATGCTAAATAAGGTGTCGTCCTCTTACTCTTGATCAGAATGAAGTGGGCGTAGTGAAATGATCTACAATCATCCAAATACTGGTATTCCCCTTCCTTGATCGAGATAAACCATCTATGAAGTCCATCGAAACACTATCCTACTACCATTTGGGTACATCCAATGGTTGAAGCAATACGGCAGGCCTCTACCGCTCCGCTTTGACTCTGTGGCAAACAAGACAATTTGCCACAAACTCTGCTACCTTCTTCTTCTTCTTCATGCCACTCCAATAAAATACTCTCTTCATGTCCCTATACATCTTATCACCACCTGGATGAATAGTCATTCGAGAATGGTGTGCTTTTGCTAGAACTGCTCTCATCAAATCACCAGTGCGGGGGACACAAAGTCTTCCATCTCTCCTTAGCCACCCTTTACTATCGATGGAATAGCGTTTGAGATGTCTAGAGACCTCTCCTCTGCTAATCCTATCCATAATATCAATAAGCTCGAATCTTCTCACTGCCTCGAGCCAATCTGATCTATAAGGGTAGGCTTAACCTCAAGTGCTGTCAACAATCTAGGAGTAATGTCTTTAGAGGGATTAAAATCAAAGGTAGAAATAAAATCTAGGCTCTTCTACTCCATGAACATTGGACTAAGGGTTGCTCTTTTCCTACTTAACGCATCTGCAACCACGTTTCCTTTACTAGGGATGTAAGCTATCTCAAAGTCATATGCTGCCAAAAACTCCATCCAACGCTGCTGCCTCAAGTTTAAATCCTTTTATGATAACAGGCAATTCAATGATTTATGTTCAGTGAAAAGCTTGAACCTATCTCCTAGCAAGTAATGTCTCCAAGACTTGAGCACAAAAATGATAGCATCTAATTCCAAATCATGGGTGGGGTAGTTCTTCTCATGAGTTCTCAACTGTCTACTCCTACAACATACTAACCTTCCCTCCTACATCAATATTGCTGCAAGACCAGTCCTACATGCATCAGTGTATACTGTAAAAGACTTAGCTCCATCGGGTAAAACTAACAACAGTGCACTGGTAATGGCCTCTTTAGCATTATGAAGGAATTCACATAATCCACGTCCTACATGAATGCCGCATTCTTCTTAGTGGGGTGAGTAAGAGGTGCTGAATTCTTAGCGAAATATCTAATATACTTCCTATAATAACCAGCCAAACCTAGGAAGCTTATAACTTTGGTAGCATTCTTAGGGGCCTTCCAATACAGTACTGCTACTATCTTAGCGGGATCCATAGCTAAACCCTCTCTTGAGACTACATGCCCAAAGAAACGCACCTCCTCATGCCAATAGTGACACTTCGAGAATTTTTCTTTCAACTATTGAACACAAAGTGTGCAAAGAACCTCCTCAAGATGAATAGCATGCTCTTCTATTCTCTTGGAAAACAACAAAATGACGTCAACAAATACTACAGCGAACTTATTTAGGACATCTCGAAAATACTACTCATTAGATCTACAAAATTGGCTGGGGCATTGGTCAGCCCAAACGGCATCACCAACCACCCACTCCATCATGTGCCCTAAATGATGTCTTATCGACGCTATCGTCAGCGACCCTAAGCTGATGAAATCCTGTGGCTAAGTCAAGTTGAGAAAATACTGAAGAGCCAACCAACTAATCGAAAAGATCGCCTATCCTAGGAAGTAGGTAACGGTTCTTATTTGTGAGCTTATTCAACTCTTTACAGTCTACGCAAAGTCGAAGGGAACCATCCGCCTTTGTAGTGAAGACGATTGGTGCTCCCCACTCATGCTCCATTTGATGAAGCTTTCCTCCAATTGCTCACCAATCTGTTTACTTAACTCCTTCCTCTCCCTAGAAGCCATGTGTCACATGAGAATGCCACTAGCTTAGCATTGTCATTCAGATAGATCCTAAAGTTGATCTCTCTCTTAAGGGAAGTCCCCTAACCTCCTCAAAAATTTCTTAGAAATCTCTAACAACCGGAACTGAATCTAACTCTCTTAGTGATTAATCAAGGGAATGAAGGAAGCTTAACATGACTGACCCTTATAAGTCGTAAGAAACCTCGAGAGTCCTTCCACTACATGTCTCTCGTTTGACGACTCTCCTTTCATAGTCTAATATCATGTAATAAGTGGATAACTAGTCCATCCCCAAAATCATCCCATATCCCAAAAATCCCAGTACATAGACTTCACAATCGAACTCTACTCCTAATATAAAAAATTTCAAACCCCTACAAATCATGGATAAATGTACCCATCCTCCCACGGGGTTTGAAACAACTATAGGGTCTACTATTAGAGAAATATCTAAGTGTAAACAATCAAACAAGGAAAGAGAAATGAAAGAATGTGATGCTCCGGAGTCAAAAAGAGTTCGAATAGGAAAATATGAAATAGAGATCAAACCTTCTATAGAGACTTTCCTACCTCAATCCGGTCCACTACTAGAAGGTGCTGCATCCAAAGCCTGCATTTGCACCATAGGTACACCTGCTCTCTGCCCCATCCGTTGAGGACAAGCTCTATTAAGGTGTCCAGACTGCCTACAGTTGTAACACCTCCCCTTCATTGTGTCCTTCTTATAGTCCTTTGTGAAATGCCTAACCAATCCACAATTATAACATTTCTCGCCCATCTTATTCTTCCGTAACTGCTCATAGAGTTTTCTAATTTAGGAACATCCTTAACATCTTCTTCCTTAACAACATTTGACATGAGAGCCATTCCCACAAGTGACTCATACGTCGCTCCCATAGGTACACGTGTCAATGCCAATCCTTGGAGGGGCTAGTTCAAACCCTTAGCAAACTTGATGGCCTTCTTATGCGGTGTATTAACAAGCTTCATTCCGAACCGCGATAACTCATTAAACTGATTTATTTACTCTTTCACTGAGAGACTGCTTTGCTTAAGTCTAATGAACTTCTCCAACTGCATCCTTTTCTCGGCTTATGACAAGAACTTTCTCTCAAACCTTTCTCGAAATCTAAACCAACCAATGTCTCTGCCCTCCATCTCTATAATCTCCCACCAGCAAGAAGCTTCTCCCTTCAGCCGCCAAGATGCAAGCCGAACCCTCTGGCGGTCCTCCAATCCTAACAGTCCAAATATCTGCTCCATATTCCTCAACCAAGCTCTTATCACTATGAAATCCTCCATGCCAGAAAACGTCTTGCCTCCTAGACTAGCAAACTCCTTGCATAGCTTAGAAAAATTGGCTGCTGTAGGTGGACTAACGAGATCTCCACCAGCTGATGCTGCATTGGGCGCTTGCCCTTGCACCTCCGCTGTTGTAGCTTGGAAGTGTCTAAGGAACCAAACAGGGACTTGGACATACTCTAGAAGATTTGGGGTGTCCTCCATTCTATATGCAAAGAAAAGAACATTTAGGCCCAAAAGAATTGAAAGAAGTTTGAACTGGACTTTGAGGGGATTTTTATAAAAACTTTCTTATATTTGAAAACTATTTCTATAATAAGAGTTTCTTCCTGAAAAATAGTTTGAAAATATGTTACCTTTGAAAAATACTTTACTTTTAAAACAAATATTTAGGACTCAAGCAACCTTAGGTGCTGATACCAAGTGAAACATCCCACACCGCTGAGTATACCCAAAAATGGCACACTAAAGGATGTGGTGTGTTGTAGGTAGAGCTAAAGCATCATAAAGACTAAGATTCACAAGGCAAATCATAAAGACTAAGATTCACAAGACAAATATGTAAAAACAGCGTAAACATTTAAAAAATGATTTATCATTCAAAATTAAACTTCATCATAAAAAGATAACATGTCTCAAAAACTTAAAATCTCTCATGTCTCATGAAAATACATCTCAGTCTCATATAACCAGAGTACAAAAGTAACAATAATAATAGTAATCCCTCTCACAAGTGCAAGTCCATCATAAGCCAAATGAAAAAGATTCAAAGCAGAAGAACACGTTTGAAATGAGAAAACTCTGGGAACAAATCTTCAAGCAACCTGAATCAACTTAACTCTGCTGGCCTATTTGGGGAAAAAGAGGAAATAGAGGAGTGGGTCAGACAATAAGTCTGGTGAATGAAAGTAATTACTAGTACTTCTAAGCAAGGTAAAGATAATAGACAAGGAAATAGTTCTAGCTTGAAAGGAAAATATAGAAAAGATAAAACTCGGATAAAATACTATTTCTGATTCTGTTTGACTGTTTGCTTTGATTGTTTAATTATTTGCACTTGTCTTAAACTGCGTTGATTAGGCTGAGATCCTAATTCTGCCCATTGATCGGCCTTCTATCTCTGTTGTGCCACTGTGAACTAATCATGTTGGTCACAACAAAAGCACCACTTAGCGCCTGGAACACAATAGCGAATTATTTACCCTAATCGATGTTGCACGCTCGGTCATCGCTGGTACACACTAACTATCCTCCCCTATTTTGACCTCTTATTTACCCTAATCATCACAAGCGTGCCCAGCCTTACCTAACTGTTGTGAGACCAACAGTCGTAGACCTGAAAGGGAATACTGCCCAGCCTCACCTGGCTGTTGTGAGACCATCAGTCCTAATCCTGAAAGGGAATGCTGCCGGTACCGGTTCTAACAAATAATTTCTAATTTACACCCCTTGTTCAAACCCCAGATTTGAGATTTTATCTATTGGCCACTTATTTACCCTAATCTGTATAAGTGTGTCCCAGCCTCACCTAACTATTGTGAGACCATCAGTTCCTGACTGAATGGGAATGTTGCCAGTACGGGACCTACTTCTATGTTTGCTTGTTAACTTAATGTAAGTTTAAAAATATGCCTCTTTTGTTATTCCTGCTATATTTTCTTATTAACTTAATCTAAGTTTTGAAATAAGGTTTTCTGTTATCCTTTTTCTTTCTAATCATAACCTATGTCATAATTGTTAACTGTTACTCTTCTATTTTCTCTTTGTAGTTATAACCACTAGTTATAGCTATGCTTGCAAATATCTTAAATTTTCCTATTAAAATCCATCTCTATTTTATTATTCTTGTAAATTAGTGTTATTCTATTTTAATCCATATTAGCGAATTCTTCTCTTTTTAATTATTCATGTAAAAAGGGATTAAATCTCTATAAAAGAAACTAACATTTACATGCTAAATTCCAACTTAAAGCAGATGTAAATAACTGTAAATAACTGAATAAAACAGCTTAATATAATAGACTGAAAAGAACTTTTGAAATTTACTTAAAAATAGACTGTAAATAAACTTACATACAAATTGTCTCAAAATTGTAGAAAAACTACAACTAATGAGAACCCTGTTATTTTAAATTACTTAAAAGTCTAAAATAATTACAAAAAACCCACCTATTGTCCTTAGCTCTAGTCCTTAGCCTTTCTGGATCCACTCCTAGGGAATAGAATATTTTTATCAAAAAGATCTCCTCCTTAGAAAATTTTCTATTTAAGGTCCAGCCTCAGGCAATGAACCCAAATAAGAGAAAATCTGAATGAGAAAAATAGCTAGGACTAGGGTTCTATTTATAGTGCAGCTTAGGCATCTTAGACCATTAGATTTGAAGATTAAATCTGGTGCAAACATGTCATAGGCTCTCTAGGAACCATCAAATGAAAGCATGAACGCGCAGGATTTGAGAAAAATCAAGTTATGATGTGTGTGCTTCGATCTGGACGAATCTACATTCATTAACTAAAGCGGGTCGACCCTAAGGTTGACTTATGTATAATGGGGGGCAACCCTAAGGTCGACCTGACCATTGGCATGGGTCGACCCATGCCTTGCAATTTTTTATATTTTAGTTGATTTCTTGTTTCTCTCATATCTTCTCTATATTGACTTAGATTCGACAAGTTATATATAGAAATTGATTAGAAAATCACCATGAACCTAGTGGTGCAACTCTCGTAGCTCGATTTGACAATTTTAAAAACTTATTTTATTATTTAATTAATTCGTTAATTAAGTATTATAGCTTAAATTTTGGGTTGTTACAGTTTTCCTATAACAATGGTTACCTGACTAGTATAGGAATGGCGCCTTTTGAAGCTTTGTATGGAAGGCCATGCAAATCACCAGCATGTTTGTTAGAGAGTGGAGAAAAATTAATCTTAGGTTCAGATTTGGTTAGGGTGACATCAGAAAAGATTGAATTGATCCACGGAAGGATGAAGGAAGCTCAGTCTAGACAGAAGAGTTACATAAACAAAAGGCATAAAAACCTAGAATTCTCAACTGGAGATAAGGTTTTCATTAAAGTATCATCGATAATGGGTGTGGTACGATTTGAAAAGTCAAGGAAGTTACCCCGAGATATGTTGGACCATTCCAGATTATAGAGAGGATTGAAAAGCTCGCATACAGAGCAGAGTTACTTAGTAGTATGGCATGTGTCCATAATATATATCATGTGTCCCATCTTCACAAGTATGTGCACGATCCAGAGACTACAATTCCTCTGACAAGGTTGGAAGACTTGATAGCAGAGCCTAATTTGGCTTTTGTTAGACAACCAACTTGGGTCTTGGCAAGAGATGAGAAAAGATTGAGGAATAAGACAGCCAGGTTGGTAAAAGTTTAGTGGAGCGACAAAAAGAAGGACTGTACTTGGAAGACAAAAGACGGGATTAGAGATTCTTATCGAGATCTACTTTAAGGGTATGTCTATATAAGATATATATATATATATATATATATATTGTTGCTAGTCAAATAGGCTAGTATGGTTGTTACGAGATCTTACAGATGATTGTTATGTTTAGTATTTAGTCTTTATTGAATTTTGAGGATGAAATTCTTTAAGAGGGAAGCTTGTACACCCCTAATTTTTGATAACCCTATTCAAGAGATTTAATTAGATAAATTAAATAAAATAATGATAATGAGGAGATTGAGATTTGAATAAAACTAAAAGAAGGTCGTACTTAATTTACCTTAAATGGGCTTAAAATGGCTTTTAAATTATTAATTAAAACATGGGCATATTAGTAAATATAGCCGCACCATATTATTCATGGCCACACACTTTTATTTGCCTATTCACTTTCATTTTCTCAAAAAAATAAACTAAAAAGCGCAAATTTAACCTAAGAAGAGCTGGCCATTAATAAGGGAAAAAGGGAAGAAAAAAATTTAATCAAAGCTAAGGAGTAAAGATAGAGGAATCAATTTCTATCAATCTCAAAATCCTTATCATATTTAAGGTGATAAATAATTCATTCCATCTCTATTTTGATTTTATAATCATATGTTATCGGATTTAAGATTAAATTTGTTTTTATGATGTGTTGGATGATAATATGCTTAAATTATCATGTGTTTGATTTAAGCCAATTCATTTACATATGAGTTTGTTATTGATTTTAAAATGCTATGGAAAAATTATATGTTAAGTAAAACATGATTTTGGAGATGGGTTTCAATTTTTGTAATTTTCCAAGCTATGGAAAATTTACTAGAGTTTCTATAGTAAAATATGATATAATTGGGTTTAAATTAATTTGATTATTTCAGGAAGAAATTGGGTATAAATTTTAATATGTTAGATAACATGATGAAACCGAATTTCTATGATTTTTGGGGATTTTTCCTAATTGATTTGCTATGGAAAATAAATTATTTTAAAAGAAAGACTTATTTGTGATGTTGGTTTTGGTTAATGGAAGGACTTAAACGTTAATTTTTCCTTTGATTTAGATCTGATAAATGCGGCAGTTATTTTGTAAAGTGTTTGACAAGTTTTAAGGCAACAAATTAAAAGATTACACACACAGGCGGGTTAGTTAAAGCAATTACTAAAAATGAACATATGTTCCGATGGGGTTACTTTATTGAAGTCATCAATGCTTTCGAAACCCAGCTGCTTTTCTTTTCCTTGCGAATGTATTGAAGTCATTAATGCTTTCGAAGGGTTCTTTTGTTTTGAACTTATGTTAAACCACTTCCTAATGCTTTTGAAACGAGTCATGGGTTTGAAGGCAATGGTGTCGAAAGGGGGTTTAGATGCTATCCTTTAAATTTTTATTCCAAGGTTTTGAGCTTTTGAATAGATGGTTCCGTTACCATTAATTTTCCCTAAATAATTTTGTTAAAGCTTTCGAAAGAGATACTTTCGTATATGACCACTTTGACCCAAAAGATGATTTTAAAAGTAAAACCCAATACTTTCCAAAGATGTACTTTCATTGGTTGCGAAGCTATGTTACTAAAGATTATTAAGCAATGTTTTGACACATTCGAAAGGTATGATTTGGTTTCGAAAGGACTGATTTATAGAGCTTCGAAAGGTATATTCATAGTGTTTTGAAAAGAATTTTTCTTTGCTTTTGAAGGAGGTTATCTAGGGGTTTCGAAAGAGATGTTTTAAGGTTTTCAAAAAAAATAACCCATTCTCGTTTTAAAAGGAAAAACCGTGGCATAAATGACGAACTTTGAAATGAAATTTTTGAGTAAGTTTTCCTTGAATAACAGGTTAGAGGGATTAACCAAGTTTTATATAAAATGATTTTAAGGATGTTGAACCACAGGTGTTGGTATTATTTATTTGTTATGATTGCTTCTTTATATATTTATTCACATTGTTTTGAACCCATAACGGTAATTTGGAGAAGGGCAGAATAACCAGCTGTTGACCCAGTAGTGAATATAAATTAAGAAATGATAAAAATTTAATTAATGATATCGGTAGGGCCAATAAGTTCATAGTCAGCGCATGAAAACTATGGTTTGATATTGGCAGAGGCCAATAAGTTTATAGTTAGCCCATGAAAACTATATCCGGATTAAGATATTGACAGTTAGTCAATAGGTTCCTAGCCAGCCCATCAAAACTAGGATAAGTAATAAAGATATTGACAATTAGCCAATAGGTTCCTAATCAGCCAATGAAAACTAGGATAAGAGAAAAGATATTCGAGTCACCAATAGGTTCTTAGTAATCCAATGAAAACTATAAAATCAGACAGGTAGTGCATAAACATTTAACTTGTTATTAGTGAGTCCATGAAGACTAATTGGTTAATAGTAACTCAAGAAACTATAATTGATACATGTGGTCAGAAAGAATGGGGATGGGTAGTCCTGATTTAAAATACTTGTTTTCATATCATCATATTATTTTGAATTTTTTTAACCATGGTGGATGCAAGAGCACAGTATATGTTTTTGTAATATTTTTAAGATCCTAGTGAGGGAAAAACCCGTTCTGCTAAACGGCGTGGTCTCACTAGATATCTAAATGATATAATGGTAGATTATTATTCATACTAAGCTTTATGTCTGACTCGAAGTTTTTATGTTTCTCCTTAAACTCTCGGATACTCAATTGATTTTAAGTAGTTTGAGGTTTTGGGTTTCCAAGTGTTTTTTAGATGAATAAAGCATTCGGTGACGTGCAGGAGGCATGCTAGCTACTTAGAGTTGTTTTATTTCCGTTGTGTTTAGTTGTAAAGGAAAACTTATTTTGTTTCTTTATTATATACTCTGATCATCCAAGGGGGCATCTTTATATGTTGCTCTTTGCTTATTCTGTAATAAGCATATTTTGTCTGAACATGGTCTACATACTAAGATTATGTAATAAATTTGCAATGTTTGAAATGGAATGTGAAATTTATTTGCTGTTTAATTTTTTTCCATATTCTTGTGTTTGTGTATCAATGTATCTAACATTGCCGTATTTGGTTGTCGAGGATTAATAATTATGGATGATTGCAGCATCCATAGTCGTTAGTTTTGGACCTCCAAGTAGGGGAATGTTACAGCATACAACGCCGAACCACTATAAATCCTTGTGTTCTTGATTGTTGCATTGATTTGCTTGTTAGTTTATCCTATTCCTCTATTTTGATTTTACTTTCTTCATTTATTTCACTACATAAATCTCTTCTTGGGTGTTTGTGACCAATTTGGTTGCTAACATTTTGGTTCTTTCACTGAGAACCTAATTCTCAGCTTGTTAGGATCCCCTTTGATGCTATTGGATTGGAAAATTCCTCGAAGGAGATCCATAGCTATCTTCATAAACTTGCTTACGCTACTCAGATTTGAAATAAAATCTGAAAAAGAATATTGACAATGGTGAGACATACCAGATCCACTTCTCAGAATGCTGATGGAAATGAGATAGCTAGTACTCAACTAGGAGGCCCGGGCAACCAACCTGCAAATTTGAATGCCAATCTGGTTGAAGTTCAGAACACTTATGATTCTATAGCCGGGGCTGGATGTCATAATCTAATGAGAGAGTTGATGGAAAACCATCGACAACTAAATGAGCAGATTCAGACCAGTATTAGCCAGATGAACAAGATTACCTAATAATAGCGTGGGAAGGCTAGGAGGGATCCCACTCCGTACTTGGTATCGGAAAGTTCAAGATCATCGGATGAATGCAAAAGGCTTAGGCATCGAAGGCTTGAAGGAGATGATGTAGAAACGTCGAAGCGCCACTTGGCAGGCTAATATGGTCTGCTAAGATCGATCAATGTCGATCCCTCCCTAGGGATCAGTACTGATCCCTCCTCCAAGGGAGGGATTCCCCCACTACACTTAGGGAGTCATGCTAGAGTTCTTCTCGGAAGCTTCCAGCTCGATCGAATGCTAACTAGGTACCCCGTTGAAATGAAAACAAGATAAATGTTCAAGGTGCGCATTAAGAGGATGGTGAACCAAGAAGGCAAGAAATGGCCCGTAGACATCGACCGTTCATGAGAGGTGGAGCGCGACCACCTCTTGGCACCACCCATGTAGACACCAAACTTATCAGCAATGGTCAGAAATTGGTGAGAGAAAATCGAGGCGTGTCTAATGATGACTGGAAAATCTCGAGAAGCCATATCCCGTTTACTGACAACATTCTGCATGCGGAATACCCATGGAGGTTCAACATGTCGCCATGCCTTCCACCGAGGGAAAAACCAACCCCAGGCAGCATATTATGAGACACGAATGGTTGACGGATTCCGCGAGAGCTAACGACGCAGCCAAGTGCAGATTCTTTCCCATAACCCTTTCCGCGATAGCAATGATGTGGTTCACAAGACTACCTCTGTGGTCAATTTCGAGATTCAATGAGCTCGCAACTAAGTTTGTAGAGCAATTCTGAATGCACGCGTCCTAAAGATGGGATGTCCCATTCCTGTGTGATCCAAGCCCTAGGAGAATCATTGAAAGATTACTTGGAGAGATTTCATACCGCTACTATAGAGGTCAATAACCCAAATGATCATGCTATACTTATGGCGGTGATGAGAGGGATTGATCTAGAATCTGAGTTTGGCGACTGGTTGGTTGGAAAACCGCCTACCACGTTGGAGCAAATCAATTCAAAGGCAACTCAATTTTTTAGGAAGGAGGAAGCCAATTCCTCCTATAAAAAGAACATTGCAGGATGGAGTGGAGAAGCAGTACAGAGTAATATTACAATAAAACAGTCCGATGACGGTTCTGGGAAAGTTCAGGTGAATGTTCAGAATAAGCCGAATCAAGAAAAGAAAAATGGAGACTGGAATCGAGAGCGGGAGAGATATTTTGGAAGGCTAAAGTATAGGATTTCGATGTACGAAAATAACACGCACCTAAACACGTCCATAGAGAACATTTATCAATCCACTTGCAATACCAAGCAGTATTGGAAATTGCAACCAAAAGAGTCATTAGAGAGTCAGAAGCATACCAAGAAGTATTGTCGATTTCATGAACATTACGGGCACCGTACAAATGAATTTAGGCACCTCCAGGATGTTATAGAAAAATTGATTTGGGAAAATAAGTTGCAACAGTTTGTGAAAACTCCACAGGATGGTAGATAGGGGTCATCCGACCCCAATCAAAGACAAGCTCCGCATAAGGCTGAGTATCCCGCACAGACAGGTGGAAGACTAGTGATTAATACGATAGTGGGAGATCTCACCCTATGGACATGAGTTGGTAAGAGATGGAGTGTTATTCTAGCACGATAAGGCATTTTTGATTTTGAATGTTGTTCGAACACCGATGATGGAACTTCAGTAAAACAACAGCGCACCATAGCAGATGATATTGTGTTTAGAAGCAGAGATGCAGACAAAGTAGAAGCTCCAACAATTGACCTGATGGTTATTTCAGCTATGATTGGTCTCACATTGGTAAGAAGGATTTTGATTGATTGTGGGTGTTCAATGAATATAATCTTCAAAAAGGCATATGATCAGACGAGAATGGAGGCAAAAGACCTGAAACCATCTAAAGCTCGAATTCATGGTTTTAATGGAGATGCAATTGAGGTTGTAGGATACGTGGAATTACTCGTCGAACTGGGTGAAGGTGAATGAAGGAGAGTGTGAATTTTACCATTTATTGACTCTATGTACAATGTTTTCTTGGGCCGATCTGCCCTAGCTGAATTCCGAGCAGCTCTTGCCCTATGGTGTTTAACTCTGAAATTTTCGATGGATAATGGTGTAGGAATTGTTCATGGCAATCAGGCGACTGGATGTGCCTGTTATGTAGCTGCATTGAGGGAAGCTCAGCGTAAGGAGAAGGGAAAGGGTATGGACAAAGCTGTCTGCATCCAAACCACTGAAGATTAACAACCAGCGCTTGGGCCTTGACTCAGGCGCCTTAGTCGGTTCTATAGAGATATAGATCTGAGAGAGGACGAAGAGGAGCCCAACAAGACCAAGGTTGCACAGGCTAAGCAGATGAATGATATCACGGTCGGCCATGATGACCCATCATGAGTCCTAAAGATTGGGTGACAGCTCAGCTCCCCAATGATGAAAGAACTTGCTGGTTTTCTCTAAGCGAACCTAGATGTATTCGCTTGGACTCACTCTGACATATATGGAATCTCGCCTGCCATTGCGAGCCATGCATTGAATATTGATCCGAAGTATGTTCCGGTAAAGCAAAAAAGATGAGGCATGGACGTGGAGAGATCTACCGTTCATAAAGAGGAGGTGGATAAACAAAAAGTTAACGGGTTTATCGTGATGCCCTTTATCCTGAATGGGTACCTAATCCTATACTTGTGAAGAAGGAAAATGGAAAATTAAGAATGTGCATTGATTATTCAGATCTGAACAAACCATGTCCAACAGACAGTTTTCCCCTACCCAGTGTCGATCCACTAGTCGATTCAATTACAGGACATGAATTGTTATCCTTTATGGATGCGTATTCGGAATATAACCAAATCCCGATGCATATCCCCGATCAGGAGCAAACCAATTTTTTTTTTTATAGATGTTGGGTTTTATTATTATGTAATAATGCCATTTGGGTTGAAGAAAGCCGGGGAAACCTTTCAGCGCTTGGTTAATAGGATGTTTAGGGATCAAACTGGAAAGACAATGGAAGTGTACGTGGATGATATGATCATGAAGTCAAGACGATCAAGCAACCACATCAATGACTTGGCAGAAATGTTTGACATCCTCCGATATTACAAGATTAAAATGAATCCTTTGAAATGATTCTTTCGGTGTTGCATCAGGAAAGTTCTTGGGCTTTATTGCCAATGCTCGTGGAATAGAAGCTGATCCAGAGAAGATTCAGGCTATCTTTAGTATCCAGGGGCCAAGAACCATTAATCAAGTGCAAAGTCTAAATGGTAAGGTTGCCACTTTAAGTCGGTTTATCTGCAGAGCTACTGACAAATGCATTCCTTTCTTCGACTTGTTAAAATGGGAGAAAGAAACTTCGAGTGGATGCAGGATTATTGATACAAGCACTTATAGCTCTTGTCTAAGCCGGTAGATCATGAGGATTTGTTCAGTTATTTAGCTGTATCAACGCAAGCTATAAGTGCAGCCTTGGTTCATAAGGAGAATCGGATCCACAAGCTGGTGTATTACGTCAGTAAACGATTGACAGAAGCAGAAAGGAATTATCCGAAAATAGAGAAATTGGCATACTGCTTGCTTGTTACATCAGGAAGCTTCGTTTTACTTTCAGGCACATCCGATCAATATTTACGTCAACCAGCTGTTATGACGGGTCCTACAGCGACCTGAGACGTTTGGGAGGTTACTCAATGGAACATTGAGCTCAGCCAATTCGACATTATTATCTCCCTCAAAGAGCTATCCAGGGACGGGCTTTGGCGGACTTTATAAAAGAGTTTACTATGTAAGATGATCTTCCAAAAGGAAGTGAAATCCCTACTGTATGATGGAAGTTATACACTGATGGAGCATCTAATGATCATTGTTCTAGAGCTGCGATTGTGCTTGCAACCCCTAAAAATCGGTCAACTTGTTATTCTATGAAGCTTGATTTCCCATCAACAAACAACGTGGCTGAGTATGAAGCTCTGGTTGCTGGACTTAAACTCGATAAAGAACTTGGATTTAAATCTCATGGAATCTTTTGTGATTCACAACTGGTGGTGTATCAAGTTAGAGGAGACTACCAAGCTTAGGGAGAGCGACTTTCCCCTTACCTTACCTGAGTCCAAGAGTTATAGACAGAATTTGTATACTATGACATTTCACATTTTCCATGTGATCAAAACAAAGAGGCTGATTCGTTGGAAAATTTCGCTAGCATCGGCGATGCATGTAGATGGGTTTGGTACCAATCAATGTATTAGATACTCCGAGTATAAACATGATGGAAATTAATCAGGTACTAGAGGCAGAATCTGAAAGGAATTGTGGATGACTCCATTTAAAGTCTATTTACTACACAGGGTCCTTCCCGATAAAAGAAATGAAAAGCGACAGGTCCTTCGCAAAGCTTCACGATATATTATGCAAGAAGTCATGTATAGGAGAGGTTTCTCAGTCTCCGGTATATCGCTCATGATGAGACAAAACATGTTTTGAAAGAAGTACATGAAGGAGAATGTGGTGATCACACTGGAGGGCAAACCTTAGCAAAGAAGATACTCTGTTATGGGCATTATTGGCCAACCGTAAATTGAGACACTGCTGATTATTTGAGACGATTTGATAAATGCCAAATATATGCAAAAGTTTCGAGAGCTCCACCGATGGAAATCATGCAAATGGTCAGCCCATGGTCATTCTCTATGTGGGGTATAGATATTTTCGGATCATTTCTGTTCTCTAAAGGTGGCGCAAAGTACGCTATTGTGGAAGTTGATTAATTTACCAAATGGCCGAGTTGGAACCCTTAGCTACAATCATGACCAAGAAAGTAATCAACTTTATTATCTGAAACATCATATGTCACTTTGGTCTTGCACAAACCATTGTTACAGATAATGGGACTCAGTTCGATAGTACTAAGTTTATAGACTTCTGTCGAAGATAACACATTGAAAATAGATTTTCTATGGTCGCTCACCCTCAGGAAAATGGACCGGTTGAAGCTATAAATAAAATCATCATGTCAATTCTAAAGAAGCGTTTGGAGAAGGCTAGAGGCAAGTGGGTGGATGAACTCCCTATAATACTTTGGGCTTATAGAACCACTCACAAGTTCGCGACTGGCCATACTCCATTTTCCCTCGGTTACGGCTAAGAAGCCGTTATTCCTGTCGAGCTTGAAGTCCCTTCCTATCGAGTGACTTACTATGATCCCAAAAAAAATCAAGATCTCCTCTAGGAATCTTTGGACTTTATAGACGAGAGGCGCGAGGAAGCTGATCTAAGGCCAGCCACACACCGACATCGAGTTGCTCGGAATTACAACACTAAAGTTCGCCCGAGAACCTTCGAAATTGGTATCTTGTAATGGAACGGGCCTTTCCTACCTCGTCACACATGATTCCGGTTTGGGAAGGACCATATGTCATTGAACAGAGGCTTGAAGAAGGAAATTTCAAGCTAGCGATTGTCGATGGCATTACACTTCCAAGAGCATGGAATAGCGAACATGTACGACGCTATTTCACTTAGCTTATTTCCTTTACATTTCATATTATATTTATTTACAGAATTTTCTTTAGCATTTGATTTTCCAAATATGTAATAAGATAGTTTATGTTTCTCCCTTCCATTTAATGAATAGAGTTTAAGGCTTCCTCTGCATTTATGTTTTCTATTGCATTGCATAATAATTACATAGCGAAACTGATTGATATCGATGTGTATGAAAAGGCTCCTAGAGTTTGGAATCGATCAATCATGCTAAATCCTATTAGGATCAAACAAGATATGCTCAGTCGACTTGTTCGTTTAATAACTCCTACCCAGATTGTGGGACTGAAATAGAAATCAAAGCGACCGAAATTCGACCGATTGCTCGCTAAATCAAAACCCCAAATTATAAGGGGCAAATTAATCAACCAGAAAAGAAGGAGTGCGACATGACTGTTCTCCAAAATAACTCTTAAGTCCCTAGAGTGTGAACTGGAGTATAAACATAGATCATGTGGATACCGATTGCCCGTAAAATAACTCTAAGCCCCTAGAGAGCACACTGGAGTATAAGCATGAATGAATAGATGAGTGGATTTCGACCATTCTCTATTCCACAAACTACATGAATAGATGAATGGATTTTGGCCGTTATCTATCCACAAATTCCATGAACAGATGAGTGGATTTCTACTATTCTCTATTCCACAAACTCCATGAATAGATGAGTGAATTTCGACCGTTTTCTATTCCATAAATTCCATGAATAAATGACTGGATATCGACCATTCTCTATTCCACAAACTCTATTAATGTAGGAGTGGATTTCGACCATTCTCTATTCCATAAACCCTGGCCTGAAATTGACAGAAGGGGTATAAACTTGTTAAAGATGGAATTCCACCATTCGACTTACGGCCTCGCCAAATTGATGCCAGGGGCAGAAGCACAGTTATTCAAAGGGCCACTGAATCAGACAGCGTAACCTAAGGCCCGAGCTTGATGTTTGATACGACTCGAGGCCACATCAACATGAAGGAATTGGGATGGCGATTGTGGATTGTTAACAGAATTCACAAGCAATGAATTACAAGTACATTGAATGGAAGTAATCGTTCATCTACTTAAATAACAATTCACACGAAGCATGGTAGAAAACAAAAGCTTTTATTTACAAAATATGCTCCGAACTTTAGTACAAATTATTTCAAAAGATCGGGACTCATACCCGTACAACTACAACTAGAGAAAGAGATGATTATGCAAACTATGTACATTGAGCTGGAGCAGTAACTACTTCTTTAACTTTCTTTCGGACTTCTCAGGGTTAGAGCCACTTATGCTCCTCTTCGGGACCCTTGACTGCCTTTGGCCGGAGAGCTTGAGGAGGTAAGAGGAAGTTCATGAGGGATTGACCCACCCGATGGAATAATTTGCAATGGCACGAGATGAGGATCATCGACATCAACCTCCATGGGCTCAATTTTAAACTTTTTTGCAACAACTCTTCCTTTTCGATCTGCTCCCTCGTGTTGGTCTCATTAGTTTGTTCCGAGGCATCAAGAATTATCACGTCATAAGATTTTTCGGTCGGGAGTGGATCCTCGGACTTATCTTCATCAAGGGTGCCGATAATTTAAGCATCGGGTCTTGGAATATTAGCATCAGGCGGATCTTCAACCATTTCCTCGTGTTGTTTTGCAATAGCGCTACTTATGGGAGTTTGACCGGCACCCAAAAGACCTATAAAATCTAATAAAACATAAAGATTAGCTAAGATATTGCACGTGAAGACCGAAAAATTTCATATAGTAGGGAGTAAAGCAAAATACCAGCATCTGGTTGACTCTCTGTTGTTGCCGAGATGCCTCCATCTAAAATGGGAGATAACATTTCGGGCTCAAAGTCGGCCTGTCCGAATCATAACCGAGAACCTGCTCCGTATTAAGAGAAGTTGATGCTCCAGCTGCTTGGGATGAAGGAGGACCTATAAGATCAGTCCCTGAAGACCTAGGAATATTCTCTCCACCTTCAGTAGGTGTAGAAGCCTTGAAAAATCGAAGTTCTACGGCGGCTAGATTTGAAGGCTCATTCCCGCGAAGAATTTCTGTCTTTAGTTCTTCCTCGTTGAGATCGGCTTCACCTAACTCATTCTCCTTCATTTCAACGATGTGCTCCAAAGTTTCAATGAGTGATTCGAGGTAACCCTAACCAAGAAAGCTTAAGTCACGACGGATCAGGACTTTGGCCTTGTATCAATAATCAGCAGATCGAATAAGTCCTTAATCTCATTCCTGCTAGACTCCAATGCAGCTTCTACTTGGAAGTTAATTTGTTTGGTCATCTCTCTTCGACCCTCCTATCGAGCTTCTTCTTTGAGAGCTTTGATTCTGGCGAATTGCTCGTCAAGTTTAGCCTTTAAGCTTCTAGCCTCAACTACTTCCTCGCAGTATTTTTGCGATTCCTCTTGAACTTTAATTTTTTTCCTCCCTTTCTTTCTTTAAAAGTTCTTCAAGTTCCTTGACCCGACGAGCAAGAACGTCCTTCTCTTTATGTAAAGAATCCTTTTCTAAAGCAAGTTCCCACTATGATGGAGTGCTACGTCGAGTTCCTTTTTGTGAGCAGCTTCCAAACGGCTTACTGCCTCTATCGGTTCCTTGGCGTTCTTCTCTGCTTCAGCAAGTTGGGTTTTAAATTCTAATAATTCAGCATCCTGATGCTTGACTATATCTTTGTCATGTATAGCTTCAAACCCGAGGCGGTCTATCTCGTGTTTTCACTCAATAGAAACTTCAGAGACTTTCTATGCCAAGTGTATAAATGATTCGTGCTGCACAAACATGTCGTTCATGCACATAAGAGAACTTTCCTTGGCATGCCTGAGATTAAATTAATAGAAGGAAGGAACTTGAGGCCATTAGAGCAAATCTTTGGAAAAGTGGCCTTGAGCTCGGCCAACTTCTTCGCTGCGGAAACGTCAGGAGCAGCGGCCGAAAAATGTGGTTTGAAGGTAGTAAGAGGATGTTTTCCAAAATGGTGTTCATGAGATTGTTTGAGCTTGAAGAGCCGGAATATGGCTCGTGATACGAGGCAATATGAGGACCACGATAGGAAGGCTGCTCACTATTTTAGGCAGGAAAGTATGACTGCTCGCCTTATCGAGATGTATGGATAGGATTTGTATTTGGAAGAGGAGGAAGATTCCCTTGAATGATAATTCTTTTCTCGTCCCTTGTCTTTTTCCCTACATCGAGTAGACTCTGAATCCTGGCTTGATCGGTGGTATGCAAAACAACATCTGAGGCGATCAAAGGCTTTTGATTGAGACATTGCACCTATAAAGACCGAATGGGAGCGCATTAGTAATTTTCACATGAATGGTCAATGGAAGTGTATAGTGAAGTGCTTGTGGCTGTGAGTGTCCTAGTGCTCCCCTCGACAGACTGGTAACAGTGGCTTTGCTCATCGGCATTTTCTATCTTTTGTCCGAAAGTTGGATGCCTTCGACACTTCTGGTAGGAGAGTTGTCTATGTTGATGTTTGGAAAGTTATAGGACATGATGTCGTCCGTAATTTAAAGAACCTCCTAAATGAGCTTTCCAAGTGTTGAAAGGACGATTCCTCCTCAACCGGAGTAATAACAAACTCTTGGTCTGAGGCAGTTTTTCTTCTGCGAAGCCTATATTCCAACCTCTTCTTTATCTTTGTAGGTGTTTGGGATTGTCCGGCTTCCAACAGTTCAACCATTGACACTTTTCCGAGGCCTGCATCGACATTTGCCAACTTCTCGGCTAGAGAATCCTTAATTTACTCCCTCGGTATCATCCCGAGTCCTCTCGACAGAGGGCATGACGGGGTTGACAGTATCACTTTTTTGTTCTGCAAAATTCCTTAATAATGCCGCACTTCCAGGAAGTCCAATACTGGGGCCACCTTCGAATAGCCCAAATAAAGATAGCAGTTCATCGGTTATGATAAGTTTAATGTCCCTATCATCAATAGGAGTAGCGTGGATAGCAGCAATGACTCTAGAAAAACCAGCGCCTCCAAGACATGGGCAAACACCTAAAAGAACTCTGGATATTAGTGGATTCGAAGGAAAAGTTATGACTTAGATTGGTGAACTTGAGAGAAAAGTGAAAGTAATACTTACGTCCTTCTAACCATCGTCTTGCAAACCGAGGAGGCCAACGCATATAGAACCATTCATGCTAAAATAGTGAAATTTTGTTCTAAGCACCCATCAGAACATGACAATTTGGGGAAGGCTCAAGAAAGATGTAAGATGGGCTTCATGATCGTCATTTGAAGTTATAAACGAATCTTATGACTTTGGATATAGGCGGATGGAATAGAACATTCATGAATAGCAAGAAGGTTCTATGAATAAAAGAATAATTATTAGGATGAAGCTGCGTATGGGTGAACTCAAGGTACCTCACCATCTCTCAGACAAACGAATTGAAGGGTAGTACGCATCCAGCCCAACATATAAATTTATTACAATCAATATACCCTGCCGGAGGCAGATGAGGTCTATCTTGTCTCAAGAGAACCATGACGTCCCCAAATGAAATTCCATGGATAGAGCATAACGGACGAAGAGCAGCTTCGCCAATTCGAGAAGCTTGTGAATCCATCAGATTATTGAGAAGAATAGCGCCCTGAATAACATTAGGGGCAGTGTTTAACGACAAATTTTCTATTGGTTTAGAAAATCGTCGATAAATTTCAAATTAAAATTTAACCGTAAGCACACGGCGTACTATCGCAGTAGGTAGTGTATGGGTTGATCCGCATGGAATTATTAATTTTAAAACTCTATTCAATCAAATTAAACCAAAGTTGAAGAGAGTGTTAAGCTAGAAAAGGAGAAAAACAAGAAAAAGAAAATTGATAAAAATATGAGAGTTACATGACAATTTAGAGATAACTCCACTCTCTAGATCATATAGTTCAACAAAACATGAAATTATGATCTCTCTTTTTTGATCATTAGTTAGTTTAATTGATGTGTTTATCATAAGTATGGCATATTTGTGCTATTGATTAGCTCAACATAAGCCATTAAACTACAACACACCCTTTAAACCACTATTTACTCTCACGAAAATGACAACAAGTTGAAAATTAAATCTATTCTAAGCATGGCCTATTAATTATTGTTTAGAAATTTTGACCATCAAATTTTAATTTCAAAATCACTTCATTACCATAATCATATGTAAATGAAGCGGTAATTTTTTTGTTTGTGATTGTTTAAACATATCTATTTGTTATGAACAACATAGACTATTGTTATCCTGCCTTTTGGCAAGGCTGTGACACCAAGGAATTGACTAGAAACCAAAGATAGTTCTCCTTGATTGCTAGTTATGTACATGTCAGCTATGGATGTCGATGAATTTTATCCGAGCCTGG
Source organism: Allium cepa (assembly GCA_030765085.1). Taxonomy (NCBI): domain Eukaryota; kingdom Viridiplantae; phylum Streptophyta; class Magnoliopsida; order Asparagales; family Amaryllidaceae; genus Allium; species Allium cepa. The sequence continues at coordinate 288,883,551 of CM060941.1, read as the reverse complement.
ATCGAGCTACAATTTGTATGACAAGACAAGAAAAGCTATGAAAGCCAATGTTCCAAGTTTCACGTCAATCCGAGTTCGTGTGCTCAAGATATGATCGATGCAATTCAAGCAATCATCTTGCTCGTATCCATCAAGAAACCAGAGAAAACCCTCCTTCGTATCGATCTGGTTTGAATATATCAGATGTGCACGGTTTCGTATCAATCAGGGGAGCAGTGTCCTTCATATCTCCATCAAGTCTCAACTGTTCGTATCCATCAACAAATATTGTTTCGTATCCATCGAGTGCACCACTTCGTATCCATCGGGTAACCATTCTCTTCGTATCCATCAACCAGTAGCATAATTCCTAATCCACCTGGTCAACTGCTACCATCTTCATATCGATCCCTTTTTACCCATTTCGTATGGGTCAATTAATGGAACGATACGAACTCAAAGCTTTCCATCGATATGAAATAGTCCACAGTGATCGATGGAAATACACAAATGCCATCGATACGAAGTTTTATCCAGAGGGTCGATACGAAGAGCTTACACAAGAATGGATACGAAGTGGCCTTCAGTCATCGACACGAAGTGGCCTGCGATCATCGATACGAACAGAGTAGTGGATCGATGCGAATCAAGCTAAACCGGGGTCGATACGAACAAGGCGCTTCCATAGGGAAGACTCGATCATTCGGCACGAAATGTGGATTGATCCTAAAAGCAAGTGCCACGTCATCATATATCACCTACAGAGTTATCAATACGAAACGATCGATACGAACGTCCTCGATACGAAGGAAACAGCCTTCGAAAAACACGAATTTGCATCGATCATAACTCACAATCTACAAGTCCAAATGCTACCAAATTTTCATAGGAGCTTGCATACAACATAAAGAATGTTCCTACTCAATCTCGATCTCGATTGGGTAAAATCTTGATCGATATGAAATTCGTTCGTATCGATCATGGACCGAGTGCAAATGTCACGGGATCGATCGTGTGGGCCTGCCCAAGTGAGAGAAGTGGTCTTCTGAGATTCGAGCAAGATATTTGCAGCCTACGCCTATAAATATCAGCCCAGGACCTACAAAAAAGGGACTTTTGGCTCTTCTACATCTAGACTCTACCGGAATCAACATTGTACTCGAGTTTTACTATTGTAATTCGTTGTAAACAACAAAGAAAAGTTAATAAAAGTCAATCATTTCATAGTGGAAGTAGGCCATACGCCAAACCACTCTAAATCTCTGTGTTTCTGTGCATTTCCTTATTTTTTTTCGAAGTGTTTGTTAGATAATCCACTTTTTCCATTTATTTTCTTTCGTTTATCTCTTTAAATACTTCTGAAGAGTGTTATGCACAATTTTGGTACAAACACTTTGGTGCTTTCACTGAGAAAAACCAAGTTTTTCTCCTGCTTCTTGGATCTACTATCGATATCGGATTGCATAAATCTAAGAAGAAGATCCAGATCTCAAGTTCAAAGTTCTTCCATCCTATTCAGATTTGCATCAAGTCTAGGAAAGAGCTTCGCTATCCATCATGGTTAACACAAGGACCACTTCAGCTGCCGTAGATCTAGAAGGACGGGACAGACAGAATCCCGTGCAACTACCACTGACTGATCGAAATGCTGTCGGATCATCAGATATGCAAGGCCCTATCACCAGGGAAGAGTTTCAGATGCTAATGCAAGAGCTGACGCAGAGCCATCAGCGGCTTACTCAAGAACTGCGTGCCAACGTAGAATTGGCCAATCAACTGAATCGCCAAAGGCATAGGAGATCCAGGAGGGATCAAGTTTCCTATTCATCAATTGAGTGTTTAGCCTCTTCAGACTATCATTACAGACCCACGCTCCAACGGCTAGATGGGGGTTATACCTAAGCTATTGGACATTAGCTTGCATTGAACCTTGGGCAACCTAGAGTTGCCCATCAACCAGCCATCAGACTGGACCCTTCTCCCATGGAGATACTATTCTGTATCATGCTATAGACAGCCACACTACCACCACTGCTGCTGAGTCGGGAGTTGATGCCCGAAACCGAAACGATCCGATCTAGCATCAACATGAACACGCTCCAGAACCTTTTTTTCCAAAGAACTTAGAACCAAGGAGGTGAGATATGGACCGTCGACCGAGACAGGTCCGTACTCGCATTGTGGAACCCGACCATACCTTGGCCCAGCATGCTCAAAATGTCCAAATGCCGGACATCCCGACGATGATCCGAGAGAGTCAAGGCCTCACTAACGACGACTGGGGAATCTCCCGAAGTCATACTCCTTTTACGAATGACATTCTTAATGCTAAACTACCTTGGCATTTCAAAATGCCACCTATGCCTATGTATGAAGGGAACTTTAATCCCAACCAGCATATTTTGAAGTACGAATGGTCAATGAATGCTGCACGAGCCAATGATGCAGTCATGTGTCAAAGTTTCCCAATATCTTTAGAGGGTATAGCCATTATGTGGTTTACTCATTTACCACCCCGTTCTATCTCATATTTTGATCAGTTAGCGACGAAGTTTGTTGCACAATTTCTCATGCATGTCGCAAGGCCAAAAGATGTTAATACTCTATCTAGTGTTACTCAAGATCCTACAGAGACACTCGGACGTTATTTGGAGATATTTCATGCTGCATGCACTGAGATTAGCAATCCCAATGATAATTCAGTTCTTATGGCACTAACTAAGGGGATTGCTCCTGATTCAGAATTTGAAAACTAACTGGCCAGGAAACCCCCTGCGTCATTGGACTGTTTTATTCCAGGCAGCCCAATGCGAAACAGTCTAGGAAAAAGGATGAAGCAGGGTCCCAGTGTGGAAGGAATCCAGAGTAATGTAGCTGTTAAACAAACTGAGGAGAGTTCCAAAAAAGTGCAATTGAATATACAAAATAAACAGAGTCAACAGAAAGGCGATGGAGATTGAAACAGGAAACGAGATCAAAATCGTGGTCCACGACGTAGGGCTCCTATGTTTGATAATTATACTCCTTTGAATACATCGTTGGAGAATGTGTACTTACAAACATGCAATACCATTCAATATAAGAAACCTGCCCAGAAATCATCATCAGAAAAACAAATCCAAATGGGAAAGTTTTGTAGATTCCATGATAGCTTCGGCCATAACACAAACGAGTGTCATCATTTATAGGATATCATTGAGAAGTTGATACGTGAGATGAAATTAGACCAGTTGGTGTGGACGCTGCAGTCTGGAGGGGCGGGTCCATCAACTCAAAACCGTTCACCTAATCAGGCAAGACAGGAGGAACCCGTTCATGCCGGCGGGAGGTTGGTGATAAATACTGTTAATGGTGGTCCTCATCTAGCAGACCGAAGCTGGAAGGAAATGGAGTCGTATGCCAGTTCTATTAGGCATGCGGGCTTCGAGTGCTGTAGTAGTTTGGAAGATGGAGCTCCAACCAAGCAACAAAAAATGATGACTGACGACATCGTGTTTCGAGACAAAGATGCTGACAGGGTCGAAACCTCAACCATTAATCCACTTGTCATATCGGCTCAAGTAGGTCCTGCTTGGATGAAGAGGATCTTAGTAGACAGTGGAAGTTCTGTGAATATATTGTTTAAACGAGCCTATGACCAGATAAAGATGGAGAATAAAAATTTGAAGCCTTGTTAGTCCCGTATTTATGGCTTCAACGGGAGCGCAACTATACCCACTGGAGTGGTAGAACTACCAGTGGAGTTATGAATTAGAGATTGCCGGAGAGTCCGGATACTGTAGTTTGTTGTATTGGACATAGACTCGCCATACAACGTTTCCTTGGGCCGACCAGCCCTTACTGAATTCAGGGCTACCATTGCCCCTTGGTGTTTAACTTTAAATTTCCCTATCGATAATGGAGTTAGAGTCGTTCAGGAAGACCAGGCCGCTAGGTAAGCTGTTATGTTGTTGAGCTACGAGAGGCGCAATGAAAGGAAAAAAGAAAGGGCGCAGAGCAATCTCTCTACGTACAGTCTAAAGAGAATTGACAGCTAAAGCCTGGGCCTAGGCCCGGGTCACCCTAACCAGTTCCCAAGGGATCTTGACCCGAGAGATACCGAAAGTGAAGATGAAAGTAAAGGCAGTCAAGCTTCTCCGGCCGAACTGACGATCGATGTCCCGATCGATGATAACGATGATTCTAAATTAATAAAGAATGGATCTTAGATAAGCCAACGAATGCAAGAGGAATTGGTTGAATTTCTCCGAGCAAACCTTGACGTGTTTGCTTGGACACATTCTGACATGTGTGGAATCTCCTCGGACATCTCAAGCCACACATTGAATATTGACCCACGGCATGTCCCGGTCAAACAAAAAAGGCGTGGTATGGATCCAGAGAGATCTACCGCCCTTAAGGAAGATGTAGATAAGATTAAATTGAATGGATTTATTCGAGATGCATTATACCCAGAATGGATATCCAATCCTGCATCTGTCCGAAAACCAAACGAGAAATAGAGGACACATGTTGATTACTCAGATTTGAATAAAGCATTCCCCCAAAGGCAGTTTTGCACTTTCCTTGATCGATCAACTCAAAGACTCAATGGCTGGGCATGAACTGTTATCCTTTATGAATGCATATTCTAGCTACAACCAGATACCCCTGTACTTAATTACCTGACTAAAAGCACACCAGTTTCGTAACCGATCTAGGACTTTACTGCTGCAAAGTCATTCCTTTCGGACTCAAGAATGTCGGAGCAACTTACTAACGATTAGTCAATTGAATATTCGCTAATCAGATCGGAAAAACCATGGAAGTATATGTAGACGATATGCTAGTGAAGTCGCGATTCTCCACTGATCATATCAAAGACCTAGAATCAATGTTTAATATCCTCCGAGAATATAGAATAAAGCTCAACCCAGTGAAATGTCACTTTAGGGTCGCATTTGGAAAATTCCTTGGGTTTATCATCAACGCTCGAGGAATTGAAGCCAAACCCAAAAAGATTTGGGCAACTAGAAATCTTGAGACTCTGAGAACTATAAAGCAAGTCCAGTGCCTCAACGGGAAAGTAGCAGCACTAAGCAGGTTCATTTCAAAATCCACTAACAAATGCATTCCCTTCTTCGATCTGATCAGAAAAGGAAAATAGAAATTTGAATGGACTACAGAATGTAAGGGCGCATTCTAAGCACTAGTTCAACTTCTCTCTACACCACTCATTCTGTTAAAGCCTATTGATCATGAGAGATTGTATATCTATTTTGCGATTTCAGAAAACAAAATCAATGGTGCCCTAATTCGGTAGGAAGATCGGATACAACAGCCAGTATATTATATTAGCAAACGACTGACTGGAGCCGAGAGAAACTATCCAAAGCTAGAAAAGTTGGCTTATTGCCTTGTTATTGCCTCAAGAAAGGTTTGTCTCTATTTCCAAGCTCGTCCTATCACCGTTTACACCGGCTAACCGTTACGATAGGTCCTCACGCAACCTGAGATGTCTAGAAGGATACTCAGGTGGAATATTGAATTGAGTCAGTTTGACATTGCTTACACTCTTAGGCGAGCTATTCAAGGACAAGTCCTAGCAGATTTCACAGCTGAATTTACTATATTGGAGGACTTTTCTGAAACTAGTGAATCTCCCAAGCATATCTGGAAGCTACATATCGATGGTGCATCAAATGACCGTTTCTCAGGTGCTAGGGTTGTACTTGAAACTCCTAAAGGTCGATCTATATGCTATGCTTTAAATTTTGATTTTCGTGCGACCAACAATGCGGTGAGTATGAAGCCCTACTTGTCGGACTGAGACTTGCCAGAGATTTAATGATCATTATCGTTGAGATTTATTGTGATTCGCAATTGGTCATGTGTCAAGTTCAAAGGGAATTCCAGGCTAAAGATCGAAGACTAGCTGCTTATCTAGCTCGGGTCCTAGAGATACTGAGTAAATTCGATTATTATTCCACTTACTGCATCCCCCAAGAGCGCAATCAGAAAGCCGATACATTACCCAAGTTAGCCAGTACTGGTGAAGCGCAACAAACGAGACTCATTCCCATGGAAATGCTATCTTCCCTGAGCATCAACCAAATGGAGACGGATTAGGTATTTGAGTCGTCACTCCCGTCAAGGAATCATGGATAACTCCGTTTAGAAACGATCTCGAGCGTGGAACACTGCCGTAGTGTAGGAGTGAAAAAGACAGATTTTTCGAAAAGCTTCACGGTTTACTATTCAAAATGGAGTCATGTATAGAAGAGGCTACTCTATTCCTCTACTCCGGTGTATCGCTTACGATGAAATCAAATGAGTATTGCACGATGTACATGAAGGAGAATGTGGCGATCACACCGGGGGCAAGCTTTAGCTAAGAAAGTTCTCCAATATGGATACTATTGGCTGACAGTGAATCACGATGCATTGGACTAGGCAAGAAAATGTGACAGATGTCAAAAACACGCTCGAATTCCTAGAGGTCCTTCTACCGAAATAACTTAGATGGTCAGTCCATGGCCGTTTGCTGTCTGGGGCATTGATATTATTGGTTATCCACCTCTGGTCAAAGGTGGTACGAAGTACGCCATCATCACAGTTGATTACTTTACTAAGTGGGCGGAAGCTCAACCCCTTGCTACAATCACAACGAAGAAAGTGATCAACTTCGTAGTGCGCCACATTATCTATAGATTTGGTCTCCTGCATACCATCACCATCGATAACAGAACCCAATTCGACAATGTTGAGTTTAAGAATTTATGTCAACGATTCCACATCCAAAAGAAATTCTCTGCAGTTGCACACCCTCAAGTGAATGGACAAGTTGAAGCAGTTAATAAAGTTATAAAGTCTATTCTGAAGAAATGACTGGAAAAGGCCGAGGGAAAATGGGTCAATGAACTTTCTATGGCTTTATGGGCTTACCGAACAACCCACAAATCCGCAACCATCCATACTCCGTTCTCAGAAGCCATTATTCCAGTTGAATTAGAAGTGCCTTCCCATCGCGTAATATATTATAATCTGAAGGCAAATGTTATATAACTTGCCGAATCCTTGGATTTATTGGATAAAAAGTGAGAAGAGGCTGACTTGAGGGCAGCCGCCTACCGAAGTCGAGTCGCCCGATTATACAATGTCAAGGTCTGACCCCGAACCTTTGAACTCGGCAATCTCGTCCTCAAAAGAATCTACCCGGTTCCTTCACACATGAAAGAAACGTGGGAAGGGCCGTATGTAATTGAACAAAAGCTCGGATATGGCATGTTTAATTCATCGTCCGTTAACGGTCTTACTCTGCCAAGAGCCTGGAACAGCGGGAGTCTTCGTCGCTACTACACATGACAGGCTTTATTTATTCAGTCTTTTTTTATTTGCAATTTGTTTCTGCATTTTGAAATTTGAATTTGTAATAAGGCAACTGATTTAACCCTATTTTCTTATTTCAACAGTAAAGTGCAATCTCTTCGAGCCAGAGCTGTGATTTATTTATTACGTCATACAATCATCACAACGCACGAAGAGCTAAGTTCCATCATACGGTGGGATTTATTCAAATAGGGAGTGACTGTGATACGACCAGTCACTCACTAAGTGAAACCCGAGCTCGTGGCCACGCCATCACACTAAAGACTAAAAGGGATTGATACGCGACAATCCACTAACTAACTCCAGATTCCCAGAGTGTGAGCTGGAGTATAAACTTACAAATACGTTTTTGTGGAGGGTGGATCCATCCACCTAATGACTTCGCCCGTATCCAAACCAAGTTCGAGGAGGATGGATCGGTCCATCTAACGACCTCACTTGTTAACTCAGAATGGATGTGAATCAACCATTTACGATCCTGATAAATACATCGCTCCAGGAGTGTGAACGAAATTCAAACGCCTAAATAGACGTAACTGACCGTCTGTCATCCAACTCCAAATTCCCAGAGTGCGAATTGGAGTATAAACATCTTTCAACTCCATATTCCAAGAGTGCGAATTGGAGTATAAACATCTACTAACTCCAAATTCTCAGAGCGTGAATTGGAGTATAAATATCAACTCCGGATTTCCATAGTGTGAACTGGAGTATAAACATCTACTAACTTTAAGTCCCCATGGCGTGGACTGGAGTATAAACATCAACTCATCTACATCCCCAGAAAGCGGATTAGAGTTTGAACACAAATCGGATATGAACCGACTATCCATAAGACAGCTCTGAGTCCCCAGAGTGTGGTTAGAATATAAACACAAATCGGGTGTGACCGACCACCCATGAATTAGGTTAAAGTCCCCAGAGTGTGGACGTAGTTATAAACAATGAACAGGCGTTACTGACCGCCCGTGAAACTAACTTAAATCCCTAGAGCACGGATACGATCGCCAATTGATAAGCAAGTGTGCGTCGGCTACTCAAATTCATCATGTCCCAGCTTCATTTCATAAAGATCGAAAGAAATATGTTAAAGGCAAACAGCGACCGCTAACCGCCCTTTCAAATGTATCCCCGATTCTAGGGGCAGAACTTAAGTATTGGCCATTGATCAAGACAGTGCGATATCAGAATTTTGTTAGTCCGTGAGATGATAGTTTTGATGACAACAACCTTAAAATAGATTATAAAATATAAATACTAACATTATAAATTTAGATATATATGTATGTGAAGGATTTAAACATGCAGGTACCAAGAATGAAGACTGTACAGTATAGAGATTCAAGATATCAAGATAGAAGACTCATGAGTATCAAGATTATCAAGAGTTCAAGATTTCAAGCATAAGTATTTTTTATTAGGAATTTTTGTTAAAACTCGTAGAAAAGCACTAGCATCTTAAAATCCAATTTATTCGTGGAATGGAATCCACTACGAGCCTGTTAAAGGGATGGAACCCTAAGTAGGATGGAACCTACAAAAAATCTAGTGGAACATTGTTTTGTATTCGCTAACTTTTTATTCAAAATGATTTTTCAAAATTATATCCTGTTTTCAAAATGTTTTTCAAAACTTTCCTTTTAAAAGATTCAAAACCTTGTATCCTAATTTTAAATAATTTTAGCCTCAAAATTATCTTTAATTTCAAAAGTCAAATTACTCCTGATTTTAAACTATCTTTTAATACAATATATTTAATTTAACTTTTAAATATTTATAATTATTTAAATATAAAATTATAGTTATATTCTATATATATTATTCTCTATATTTACTTATGAATTTTAACTATAGTCAAGTATATTTATAAAGTTTAATTTTAATATAAAATAAAAGATATTTTCAAAGAAAATCGAAACACCAAAAAATCCTTTGGGATGTCGACATGCCCAAGTACCCCATGTCGACATGGTGTCAGTTGAGTTCAAAATTTAAATTTCAAAAGAAGTGTCTATTCGCCATTACTCTTCATGAATGGATATGGTTGTTGTTCTTCTATAAATAGGGGTTAGTTTCAACGAATTTTATATCAGATTTTATGGTTTTTCACTCCTCTTCTTCTTCCACATTTCTTAGTACATATTCTTACCATTACTTTGCCGAAATCAACATTGAATCAAACTCGATTACTTCTAGTTTGATTCTCTATCATTATCTCTACAAGGTTCTCGGTGCTATTCAGAGTTATAGACTTCTTTGTAATCTATTAAGCGAGAAAAGGTGTGATTGTAGCCTTGGAAATCAATCAAAAGAGAAAAGGTGTGATTGTAGCCATGGTAAATCAATTGGGTAAACTTGTGGCCCGGAAATCAAGTATCTCTACCCAAAGGATAGAAATTCTGGAGGGTGTACCTCGTAGCCTTGAAACCAAGGGTGTAATTGTACAATTGCTTTTGAAAGGAAATCCGTACTTGTGTTGCGGGACTGGATGTAAGGTAACTCCGAACCAGTATAAAATCTGGTGTGTTCTTTTCTTTACTGCTTTTATTTTATTTCTGCATCTGTGTTTTTTACTGTGATCATATATGTGACTGTATATTGCATACATCAATGTCTAAACTAACATAAACTGAAAAGGATTTAGTAATTCTTTATTAACACTATTCACCCCCTATAGTGTTAATCCTAGCCTTAAGATATGTAATCCACATTTCTCAAAATTTTTACTCATCACTTGATCGCGACCCGAGATCATAACTCCAAGATTTAGCAACTGAATCCGGGTCTGAATCGAAGAACTAAACTTCTCAAGTATATTGCATAGAAGTTTGAGTGCTGAAACACTTAAGCAAATAAGCACAAGTCGTACAGAAGACAAAATGAAATTTTATTTCAATCATTCTTTCGAAGAAAAAAAGTTTAAGTACAAAATTATACCAAAAGATTTACTAGCAGGGGCTGAACCCACATCTATACACGGCCTATAAAAGGAAAACAAAAGTATATCCCTAGCTATCTACAAGTATGAGCCGAAGAAGCATATTTACTCTTTCTCTTTTCTTGGTTTGTTCTTTGGCGTGGACCCCCTGGAGCTGCCACTTCGTTTCCTCTTTGAGCCTTTCCCTTTCGACAGGTGATCTCCATTGGGGGGCATTATATCGATTTCCTCCTCTGAACTCAAGTTTATGGGAATACTTCTTGCAGGCGGAGTCGGAGGGGTCGGGTCTACTGTAGGAGGTAGAATAGGCATGATGGTGTCAACAACTGTACCGTCAGGAGATATCATTCATAACAGGGCTCGACCGGGGCCCGCCATTCCACCTCCAAAGCTGCTGGCCCAGGCAGCTGCTTCCATTTTAGCGTTAATCTCAACTATAATTTCTTCCTCGTGAAGTGTTTTTGCATCGCCGGAGACGCTAGCGGTTGGGCCTGAGGAGCTGGCTGCAGATGCGCTTCCACTCATCCGAGAAAGGGTCACTATGATGACTGAGAAGTTCCTCCATCATCTGTTCATTGATGTGCACGTAAATATGCATATTTTTACCACCATATTTAATGTATTTAAATTAAATAAATGATCGTATTAGGTATTCTAACTTGTTTAAACAAAAATTCAAATTATTTGAAATTGTCACATATTCATCTTCATCCAAGGGCAAAATGGTCATTTGTGCATATATTAAATTGAGAAAATTTAACTGGAAATTTCTATATTATTTTGTAGGAATTTAAACTCAATTACAAGTGGTTTCATGAAGGAATATGCATGCACAAAGAAGATACAAATGAATGAAGATGGAAATAATTCAAAGTGATGAACATGGAGGACCCAACCCACTTACCTTGATTTTCAATTAGGAGCTAATGCACATGCTAAAAGGCCATTAAAGCTTCATGTACATTTAAGTTGAGGATTAAGACATGTTAATGATTACTTGGTCGCCACACTACCTCAAGAGTATTCTGGGCATTCCCCAAAAAAATGAATTACGGTTTCTAACTTGTATAAATACCTCATATCTTCATGTAACTCTCTCTTCCTCTTAGTTAGTTTTTAATTTAGAAATAAAAACAAAGCTCTTCGCTCTTCTTTTTCCATGGCTACTTAGTCATTTTTACTTCATTTAAATTTTCTTTTCTTTCTCATTTAATTCAATATATGCTCTTTTCTTTTACATGCTTCTCTTCTTATATTGTCATCTATAAATTTTTATTTTATGCAAGTAGAATAGTTCTCTTTCCATTAGCTTTCATTTTTCTTTTTGTTTGTTTAATGTTGCTTTCTACATTTATTGATTTGATAAGAAAAATGAGAGGATAATCCCTTCAATTTAGGGGCAATGAAGTTCTCTTGAATCATGTAGATGCAACATAATTTCTTTTATATTTCTTTTGTGCTTAATGGAAAGTTAGATGTTTGTGTGGTTGTGTGTTTAATATTGAGTTTGATAACTTATGTTGTTCAAAACAAATAGGCTATGCTTAGTCATATGAATCACTAATTACCTCTTTATCTACATATGATCATGGTAATGGAAGTGGATTTAGAATCAAAATTTGATGGTTTATGTTTATAATTCAATAGTTAATAAGCCATGCTTAAAATAGATTCTATTTATAATTTCATGTCATTTTCATTAACGTTAGTAAGTGGGTTAGAGGGTGCATTAAAGTTTGATAGTTTAAGTGTGTTAATTAATAACACAATTAGGTCATGCTTATGATAAATGCATCAACTAAACTCACAAATAAACAAAAAGAGATCATGATTTCATTATGTTGATTTATGTGATCATGAGAGTTGATTTGCCTCTAAATTGCTCTTTAATCTCATATTTTTATTCTTCTTAGTTTTAGTTCGTTTTTACTTTTTTTAGTAGTTAACAATCCCTCGACTTTGTTTAATTTGATTGAATATAATTTCAAAATCTAAACATTTCTCTGTGGATCGACACGTACTCGCGTACGTGCTACAATCGTACACTGTGCGCTTGTGGTTATTTTAATTTGAAATTTCTCGACTACTTTCTAAACCGAGAGAAAACTAGTCATTGAACAAGTTTTTGGCATCATTGCCGGAGATTTGATTTGATTCTGATTTTCTATTCTTCGAATTATATTTGTTTGATTTTTGTATGTTTTTATTTTGTGTGTTTGCATTAAAAAAAAATTTGTTTAGTGTTTGTGTGATTTGTGCTTAAGTTTGTTTGTTTGCTTGTTTGTTTGCTTATTGCCATTTATGTTTCTAGTAGCTTTGCGTCCCCATATTAGAAAAACATACAATTTCAAAAATAAAAAACAGAGAATATTTTATTTTCTTTTCTTTTACAATATTGCATCTACATTTTTTTTTTCTCTATTGCATTTTTCTTTTTTCATTCCAAAAAAAACAGCTCACTGATTTTCTTTGTCCACTGTTCTGTTTACATTCCATCCACTGCCATTCATTTTCCAAAATTCTTTTCTGCCATTTATTTGCACTGCCAAATTTCACTACATCACATAGGGCTTGCCTTCTTCCTCTGCTACTTAACCATCCACTTCACTGTGCACTTCAGTGACCATCACCAAATACATTCACTCCCCACCGTCTTTCCCTTCAACAAAAACTACACAACAATCCTCTTTCTGCCTCTACAGTCAGCTGAGCCTTGTCATCATTCCCCTTTACTTCATATTGCCTGACCAACTTCAACTCTCAACCCATCATAACTACCCACCATAACTACTGCAAGTTCAACCAAACCACAGCCTCAAACACTTCTTTTCCACATCATCAGTGCACAGCAGCTTCCACTTCTATCAGTAGCAATAAACAACCCACCAATTCACACTGCTTCATCAAACACTTCTGTTCATCAAACACATCATCAATTCACCACAATAATCTCCTAAAGTTCACTCTGCTCCTCCAACATACTGCACTGTAACCCTTCAATCAACACAACATCATACAAGCAACAACATTTCCCAGTCTTCTACTTCAACTCTCATCAAAACTGTCACTGGCCTTCAACATCACCTCTTGCTGCCCCTTAATACTTCTGCCAGTTCCCATTGCCACCAGAGAAACTGCCTCTTCCAACTTCTTCAACTACCTTGCAACCATTCAAAACAACCCACTAGATACTCATATACTACTGACAAAAATCACACCAACATCCCTGCCTCACTCTTCAACACGCTGCCATTCATATCACATACATCACATCCCTCAACCATCCTCCTCTCTTCATAACCAACCCCCTTCTTGCCTACACTGACCGGAATCACCGGAAAAAAAAATACCCAGTCATATACACTGTTAAACACCACCCCTAACTACCATTGCAACTTCGACAACCCTGCCATCACCTACATTCTCCTGTGACACTATATACCCCACTGCAACAGTCAGACCACCACAACATCTTCAACTCCAAAGACCAAACCTGATATACCAAAATAACCTTCACCCAGAATCACGATCAAAGTCACACTCTAACCATCACTACTCAACAGTTCTGCCACCATCCTCTAACTCATTCGCCATCAAACTGCCAAAAAAAAAAGACTGTTACTTCACCTTCTAATCAATCGAAATTCCATCACCTAAAACCCACAATCGTGTTGGTAAATTTGCGGTTCGAGACGATGGAGATAGCGATGAAACTGTACTACGGACTTGAAGGATCTAGGAGTAGATTCTTTTAGACGATAGTTCAACCCACCACGTACAATCGGGTATCGAACTATAGCCTTCAGGATTCAATCAAGCCCTCAAACAGTGTAATCGGATTCAAGAATTGTACGGTTCTTGATCCGACCAAGAACACCTTGTATATAATCTTTGAATTGATGCAAGTAGCAAGAAATCGAATGAAGAAAGAAAAAGTATAGATTAGCAACGTTTCTGGTCTGCAACGCCTGAGGGACGTTACAAAACTGAGCAGAGAACTGTTTTGCAACAGTTTCTGGACGTTGCTAATTTCATAACAGAGAAAAGCGTTACGAAACCCGCTAGGAGGAAGAAGTGATTTGCAACAGCCCAGGGTGTTGCTATTTATAGGCAACGAATGGATGCTTCCATTCGTTAACAGCCGCGTCCGTAACCGTTTGAACGTGTCGCCCGTATCCGTTCGTTTGAACGGATCTGACCGTTTGCTTGCGTCTCCCGCCAAAACTATTCGAACAGTTCAGGGTACTTAACGGGCCAAACTTGGCTTATTTACTGTTTGCAGATCCGGTCCAAAATTATATCGTATGGACCCGAACCCGAAACCCGGCCCGGCACGGTCGGTCGGACGGCGGCGGCGGCGCGCGCGTGTGTGGAGACGGTGCATGGTCTCCCTCCTCACAACGGAGCAAGCTTTGGGTGCCCAAAGGGCCCAACCCTTCATTTGAGAAACATCTATATAAATATAGACTTGCTTCCTCTTTCCTATGGTGTGGGACAATAGTATCCCTCCTTCTTCTTCTTTCCTTCAAAACAAAACTAGAGGCCAAATGTTGAAAATATCCAACATTCTCCCCCTATTTTCAAGATTGGATAATTACAACAATTTAATTTAAAAACGGAATGACTGCATCACTTGAGTGATTGCCTACGTACCCAAGTGGGATCAAGCCTAACGTAGTTCAGGGACAAGAATTTGCATCATCGTGAAAACCAACACATACATGATAGGTATCTTTTGGATTTGAACCTTCACTTAGTGTAAACCATTCAAAACCTTATCGAGATTCTATGGTGAACGAATCTTGAACCAAGTATCCCTAATGATAAAACCGGAACAATCACACATGGTGATTTTCTTAGGTAAAGTGTTCTGTATTGCTAGCACGTTAATGGCCATGTGCTTTAATCCTGGATTCATGAGTCTACTTTAGAAAGCGGTCTTACTTTCTTAGGAAACGGCCTGATTTCCGTACTCATATAGGTATGTCTCTTAAGGTGTTTCTGCGATACACCTTTTAATTTTCTAGACTTATTAAGGATCTATTATCCATCCTTTGTTCTTGCAGAATCCAACACTAAATACTATGGGAGTTTTTGATTTAGCGTTCCATAATCGTTCTCTTAATTTGTTGGTACCCATTGAACTTTGTCTATCCATTTCAAGACATAAGTTGGGTTTCTGTTAAGGACGATCAAACTTCATTCACAGACCTTAGTCCCATCTCCTTTGATTTTATAGAAACCATTGCCTTTGGAAGACTCTTAGTAAGAGGATCAGCCAAGTTTTTCTTTGTTTCTATATAGCCAACAGTTATTACTCCTCGTTTGAGTAATTGTCTTATCATCTGATGTCTTAGACTCACGTGTCTAGACTTTCCATTATATGTCTTATTAGAGACATTATATATCGTAGCCTGATTATCACAATTAATCAAGACTGCTGGAGATGGCTTCTTCCATAGTGGAATTTCTATTAATAAATTCCTAAGCCATTCTGCCTCCTTACATGCATCTGCTAATGCAATTAATTCTGATAACATAGTTGAGTCAGATATGCAAGTTTGTTTCTTGGAACCCCAAGATACCGCTGCACTCCCTAATGTAAAGATCCATCCAGTTGTAGACTTGGATTTGGATTCTACATTGTTCCAAGTTGCGTCACTATACCCTTCTATAACAGCAGGATATCCTTTATAGGATAAACCATAGTCAATGGTTCCTTTTAGATACGCTAGAACTCTGGAAATAGCTTTCCAATGTTCGTAACCTGGATTACTCGTAAATCGACATAGCACACTAATGGCATGTGCAATGTCAGGTCTGGTGCAATGCATAGCATACATAAGACTCCCAATAACACTAGAGTACTCAAGTTGAGAAATGGTACGTCCAGTGTTCTTTAGTAATTTAATACTAGGATCTAGAGGAGTTGGGGCTGGTTTGTCATTATAATGACCATACTTCTTAAGGAACATCTCAATATAGTGAGATTGGGTTAGTAATAACTCCCCCTCTTTCCTTATGATTTTAATTCCTAGAATTACGTCAGCCTCACCTAGATCTTTCATATCAAACTTAGAGGATAGAAACCTTTTAGTTTCATTTACACATGATATATTAGAACCAAATATTAACATGTCATCAACGTATAAATATATTATAACATCGCCGGTATTATCCGATTTGCTATAAATACATTTATCAGCATCATTAACAATGAAGCCATATGATAATGCTATTTTATCAAACTTCTCATGCCATTGCATAGGAGCTTGTTTCAGGCCATAAAGAGATTTTACCAATTTGCAAACTTTCTTTTCTTGGCCAGGGGTTTTGAAACCTTCTGGTTGTTCCATATATATCTCTTCCTCTAAATCTCCATTTAGAAAAGCGGTCTTTACATCCATTTGATGTACGACCAATTTATGAGTGGATGCAAGTGCTATTAAACAACGTATAGAAGAAATGCGAGCAACAGGAGCATAAGTATCGAAGTAATCTACTCCGTGTCTTTACTTATATCCCTTAGCAACTAATCTGGCTTTAAACTTATCAATGGATCCATTTGTATTCAATTTTTTCTTGAATATCCATTTACATCCTATTGGTTTAGCACAAGGAGGTAAATCAGTTAAAACCCAGGTTTGGTTAGACAATATGGAGTTCATTTCATCATTGATAGCATCTTTCCAAAAAATGGAATCTCTGGAATTCATAGCTTCAGAATAAGTCTTAGGATCATCATCGACGTTCATTACATATCTAGTTACATTAAGGACTTCGTCCTTACTACCTTCTATAAGATATGTTATGAAGTCAGGACCATAGTCCTTCTCAATTCTCGCTCTTTTACTTCTCCTTTGTTCAGTACTATGATCTGGTACTGATACATCCTTGTTGTTTTGAGCAGGAGTATACTCATCGTCATTGACATCATTAGTCGTATCAGGACTAGATGATCTCAATGGAATCTCAACAGTTTGATTTTCAAAAAATTCTACATCTACTGATTCTATAATATCTAAGGTGTCAAGCATTAAGAATCTATAAGTTATACTGGCAAGGGAATAACCTATAAAAGCACATTTAAAAGCTCTATTCCCTAACTTTGGTCGTTTGGGGTCTGGTTTTCTAACATATGCTAAACAACCCCAAACTTTTAATCTATTCAAATTAGGTTTTCTATTAAACCATAATTCATAAGGGGAAATATTATTCTTCTTAAGTGGTACTCTATTTAAATATAACAAGCAGATAACATAGCATCTCCCCACAAATTATTAGGTAAATTAGAACTAATAAGCATGGCATTAACCATCTCTACTGAAGTTCTATTTTTTCTTTCAGCGATACCATTTTGTTGTGGTGTATAAGGGGCAGTGCATTGGTGAATTAAACCATGTTGTTTACAAATAAACGTGAACTCATTTGAGAAATATTCACCACCACGATCTGAATGTAATACTTTAATTTTAACTCCTAATTGTGTTTCAACTTCGGCTTTGTAAATCTTAAATTTATCAAAGGCTTCATCTTTTGTTTTCATTAGATAAACATAAGCATATCTAGTATAATCATCAATAAATGTGATATAGTATTGGTTACCACCATAGGTGATATGACCTTTTAGGTCACCCACATCGCTATATACCAAATCAAGCAAACCGGTTTTCCTTTCTACGGATTTAAAAGATTTTCGGTGTATTTTTGCTTGAACACAAATTTCACATTTAGAGATAGAATTGAAATCACAATCAGAAATTAATCCTAACTTATGCATTTTTTTTAAGGGAATTATAATTAACATGTCCTAACCTACTATGCCATAAGTTAACTGAATCAACAATATAAACTAAGGAATTCTTTATTAGATTCAACTTAATCATGCCGTTACAAGAGTATCCCTGTCCAATGAATTTGCCGTTCTTGGACAACACTAACTTATCAGACTCATACACCATCTTGGATCCTCCTTTGTTAAGAAGGTATCCAGATATCAAATTCTTACAAATGTCTGGTACATAAAATACATTGACTAGAGTAAGAACTTTCCCAGAGGTGAGTGGTAGTTCTATAGTGCCCTTTCCCATGACTTTACTCGGAACCTTGTTCGCTCCAGTAACTTCGTTTGCTTCTCCATTTTCTTCGTAGGTCTTGAATAGACTACGGTCTTTGCAAATATGAACGGTTGCTCCAGTATCAAGCCACCAATCATTATCTATGCCACTAACGGAGTTTGCCTCTTGTACCACAGCCACAAGCGAGTCTTCGACCATATTCACTTTTTGTTGTTTCTTCCGCAGACGGCAGTCTCGGGCATAATGGCCGGGCTTGTTACAGAAATAACAAGCGCCTTTCTTTTTGTTGTTCTTGGGATGACTTTTCTTCTTAAACTGTGTCTCATTCTTAGGCTTTAACTTGTTAGTTATTTCGACATTATTAATCTTCATATGAGACTCAGTTTGCGGATTATCATCTAGTTCGCGTTTACGAGAGTCTTCTTCTATACGAAGATGACGCTGTAAACCATCTAAATCATAATCCGTTTCCGCATGTTTCAATTTTTTCTTATAATCATTCCAAGAGTGAGGAAGTCGAGAAATTATGACCCCAACAACAAAAGATTCAGGGAGATCGATACTAGCATCTTTAAGTTGATTTACCAAAAGTAAGATTTCACTTACTTGTCCCACTATGGACTTATTGGCAATCATTTTGAAATCCATAAAATTACAAATAAGAAATTTCTTATTACTTGCCTCGGATATACGGTATTTGCTCTCTAGTGCAGTCCAAAGTGCTTTAGCAGTTTCCAGGCTTCGATGTGCGTTGTACACAGAAGTTGACAATGCATTCAGGATGTGCCCTCTACATAGGAAGTCGTCTTCTTTGCGTTTGGCACGTTTCAGCGCAGCATCGTCCTTGTCAGTTTCTTCCGGAATCTCCTCTAATCCGTCTTCCAATATATAGAACAACTTGACGGTGATCAAGAAGAACTTCATTGTCTCTTGCCAACGAGTGAAGTTATCCCCGTCAAACCGCTCCAATCAAGTCAAATGTTGATTCATCACTTGCAACGCGCTCGAACCTTCCATGGTTGAAGGATATCGTCTAAAATTGTTGGTAAATTTGCGGTTCGAGACGATGGAGATAGTGATGAAACTGTACTACGGACTTGAAGGATCTAGGAGTAGATTCTTTTAGACGATAGTTCAACCCACCACGTACAATCGGGTATCGAACTATAGCCTTCAGGATTCAATCAAGCCCTCAAACAGTGTAATCGGATTCAAGAATTGTACGGTTCTTGATCCGACCAAGAACACCTTGTATATAATCTTTGAATTGATGCAAGTAGCAAGAAATCGAATGAAGAAAGAAGAAGTATAGATTAGCAACGTTTCTGGTCTGCAACGCCTGAGGGACGTTACAAAACTGAGCAGAGAACTGTTTTGCAACAGTTTCTGGACGTTGCTAATTTCGTAACAGAGAAAAGCGTTACGAAACCCGCTAGGAGGAAGAAGTGATTTGCAACAGCCCAGGGTGTTGCTATTTATAGGCAACGAATGGATGCTTCCATTCGTTAACAGCCGCGTCCGTAACCGTTTGAACGTTGCGCCCGTATCCGTTCGTTTGAACGGATCTGACCGTTTGCTTGCGTCTCCCGCCAAAACTATTCGAACAGTTCAGGGTACTTAACAGGCCAAACTTGGCTTATTTACTGTTTGCAGATCCGGTCCAAAATTATATCGTATGGACCCGAACCCGAAACCCGGCCCGGCACGGTCGGTCGGACGGCGGCGGAGGCGCGCGCGTGTGTGGAGACGGTGCATGGTCTCCCTCCTCACAACGGAGCAAGCTTTGGGTGCCCAAAGGGCCCAACCCTTCATTTGAGAAACATCTATATAAATATAGACTTGCTTCCTCTTTCCTATGGTGTAGGACAATAGTTTCCCTCCTTCTTCTTCTTTCCTTCAAAACAAAACTAGAGGCCAAATGTTGAAAATATCCAACAAATCGAACTTCACTGTGCCATACCTGACCAAACTCTGACAACCATATCCCTGTCGCAAACAACCACGCAACTTCTACGAACTTCGCCTGAAACCAAACCCGCCATCTGCACCGACTTTAACCACTACATTCAATACTCCATCGCCATAAGCCTCAAAACGCCTTAATTCAAAAGCGCAAACCTTCTGAAATTCACCAAGTGCAGAAACCAAGCCAAACATTGCTTCAATCAACTCAAATCGTCATGAAGTCGAATCAATTGTCGCGCGATTGAAATTGGAAACTATTTTGGGTTTTAGGAAGTCGAAAGTTGAAGAAATTTGAATTAATTTGGTTTTTTTTCTTCTGAATTTTTTTTAATTGGGTTCGTTCTTGTTTTAAGGACGAGAGAGCTTTTGTTTAGCAGTTGGTTTAGGCTGGGTTTTGAGGTTGAGTGCAAATTTTTTTTCTTCCTTTTATTGGTTTTCTTTTCATTTAGTTTGTTTTAGTTTTTTTTTATAAAAAAACAAGTTGTTTCGTTTTAATTTGTTTTAGGTGTTCATTTGATAAAAAAGAATTTGTTTGTTTCAATTTTGTTTTCGATTGTTTTAGTTTTATTTGTTTTGATTTTCATTTGTTTCATTTTTTTCTTTGTTTAAAAAAATATTGTATATATCTTGATTCATTCCTTTTCAGGTGGTCAAAGCAGATAAATAAGAATTGGCTACTAAAAAATTGTTCGGTCTGCTTGCTAAAAATAATTGCTTTGTTTGCTTGATAAAAAAATATTACCGCTTTAAAATAAATTGCTAATAAATTCTGCACGCTCTGGCATCGTGCCCCATCTCTTGAATTGCATTGTTGTTTGCTTGCATTTTTAATAAAAAAATATTAAAAAAAATCATTCATAGTTGCATTGTTAATAAACGTTTAATTTTTACTTTGCATTTCATCCTAGAATTATTATTAACGGTTAGAAATCAATAACACTTAATTGTATATTGACAAGTTGTCTTCTTTAAACAATTTAATTTCTCAGTGTCTAGGCTACGGCAGAGTAATAATCAGTTATAAATATAAGGATGATTCGTAAATATTATACTGAATTATTTCTCTGAAGGTACTTAAACCTTAGATTGCATTGCCACGGTGATTCTTGGTGCACCGATAACTCCTGCCTATTACCTGGCAGAGAACTATCTGTTGATTTAAGAAAAGTGCAGTTATACAATTTTAGGCTAACCTAGGATAAATCATTTGTAATTAACCCTTGCATTCATTTATTTGCATTAGTTCATGCACATTTAAAAATAATTCAAAATCAAAAACTAAAAAAATTGTAAATATTCCTTTCCTTTTCCTTTAAATTTTTTAAATCATTTTCCTTTGAAATTTAAAAATCCAAAAAAAATAGAAAAACAAAAGTAAAAAAACATTTAGAACCTTTTCAAAAACAAAGAAAAATTTGAAAAACCAAAAATCAATTTCCTTTTTGAAAATAAAATTCAATTTGTAAATATTTTTCCTTTATAAAAAAAACACAAAAAAAACTTTGAAAACGTCCGAGTTCCCTTTTCATTACTGACTAGAATTTAGTTGTAAAAATCAATATAATCCATATAATTTCACTTCAAATTCTTATGGAAATTTCAACAACTATTATGTAAATAATTCGAATTTTGAACAACAAAGTTTTCAAAACAATGACCAAACCTTGACTCTTGAAAATAGTATTTCATCTTTACTTGAATTCTCTACACAACAAAATCAAAGTATATATAAATTGTGTAATTCATATTTGTGTAATATCTCGAGTCAAGGATTTCAAAATTTGAATCCAATTCAAAATTCAGACGATTTAGATTATAACCCATGCCAATTCGATTTCGAACTCCAAAATGAATTTCAAACTAAAAATGAAAATGGAAACAACTTTTCAAACGAATTTGACAATGAGAATAATCTTAACCACGTTACGATTGAAAATCTTTGTTCTCAACAATTTCAAAGTGAAATCCACGTGCTAATAACTATAAATGGATTTCATTGAGCAAATGAACGAAATATACATTGATCACACGGATTTGGTGTTTGAAACATATATGAAACAACTTGAGCAACAAAATCAAATCCCAACGAGTGACGAGTCAACTAATAATCCACATTTTACCCAAATCGACGATTTTCAAATAACAACTTTCAAAACTGAAAATGACATTCTTAACGAAGCTTTTGAAAATTTGGTAATTGAGTTGGATTTCAATTCTTTTCAGGGTGAGAAACTCAATTTAAGATTTGATCTTCCTCTTTCCAATTTTGAAATTTTGAACACAACAACTTTGGATTTTGAACTTGACACATGTAATAAAGTTGTTGATAATTCAATAAAGGAAGATGAATTCAATGAACATGATTTCTTTAGACTTATCGAAAATGTGTTGTTAAATTCTAAAGGGGAAGATTTGAATCACCTTTTCAATTTTGGAAATTTTGTTGATGATGAGCTTAACCTTCAATTTGGTGAAAATAAACTTGAATTTCAACCAATTGTTTTATCAACTCCAAAAATCATTGAAAATAAAACAACTCATACGATTTTTAATAAAACGACATTCGTTTGTCCAAATCGACATTCAACTTCGAAATTTTTTATGGTTTGGTTCTTAGCGCTTAAGCTGTGTCTCGTATACTTGACGAGACAAATGAATCGGTCTTTTAAAGACCATTTCATTCACTTTTTGATGATATACTTTCTGATCTTGTGTAAATACCACTCATTTTCATGTAAATATAGATCATTTTTTGTTCTATTCTTCTCCTTCCACTTGAGTTGACTGTGGGACACAGTCAAAATCAAGTATGGGGGAGACTCGTCATCATTTTCGATTTTTCATGATTTATTTTTATATTTTTCTTTCTAAAATTAAAATAATTAAAAAACCTCAAAACAAAAAACAAACAAAATAAACCACTTTTATTTAAGCATTTTTGATTTATTTTTGAAGAAAAACTATAGGATAAATATATGGTTTTTGGTTAATTAATTTAAAATTTTTGAAAATTTATTTGTCTTAACAAAAATAAAAATAAAGTTTGTTTACAAATAACAATGGTTTAACTTGTATGTAGGAAGATTCATGGAAATAATTATGAAATATATCATAATTGAAATCTTTGTTTTAAAACGTGGTTGATTTAAAGTAAAGGATATAACATTTTTTCGACTTCTAGGTTAAATTGTGCTAGGATGATTTTGCAAAACTCTCTCAACAAAAAAAACCACAAAAACAAAAGAAAAAAAAATTCTTACATATACGTATATATTTTTTAATAAACACCTAGAGTCATGTCTTCACACTCGTTTGTTCACTCGCCATGCTTTGTATCGTTCTCACGTAACTCTGAAAGGCAGTGCACGATCGGTATATCTGGCCTCAGTTTATCTGAGTTAGGTGTGTGTATATAAAAAAATTCTTTTACTAATAATGTCTAAAGTCAATAAGTGTTCACACTTGTGAGTTCATTCACCACGCTCTGTATTCCCCTCACGAAGTCCGCAAAACAGTGCATGGCTAATATATCTGGCCTTAGTTTATCCGAGTTAGGAATAATATTGTTAATATCGATAAAATTTTCAAAAGAAAAAATAGAGAGAGTAAGCAAAAGAAATTCAAGCACCATTTTAACTTATTTGATTTGACTTGTTATTGAAAAGAAATGAAAATACCACTTTGATAAATTTTGATAATCAACTAAGGATTTATTTTATAGTTACACTTTGTTATCAACCGAAACAACGAACTAAACTATTGTCTATTTGTTATGATAACTTGATTTTTATTGGAATTTTTGACAAGTAAATGACTTAAATTCCAAGATAATGACCAAAATCTATATTTAAATTATTCGTGTCAACTTGAAAGTAAATCCTTCATTTGTAAATCTTCAAAAACTTACATTCATACCATTGTAAATATATCTTGCGTTTAGGAACTCTACACTTTGCATTCGGATTTTGTGGGCAGTATCCCCTGAAAACCCTCACAAGACAATACTCGTCTTACTGGGGACACCGAGAGGTTTAACGGCTTATTGCATATGCTCAATGCAATCGTGCTCCCTATGAAAATGAATTTATCTTAGTTTTCCTTTATTCGAGGACGAATAAAAAGTTAAGTGTGGGGGTATTTGATGTGCACGTAAATATGTATATTTTTACCACCATATTTAATCTATTTAAATTAAATAAATGATCGTATTTGGTATTTTAACTTGTTTAAACCAAAATTCAAATTATTTGAAATTGTCACATATTCATATTCATCCAAGGGCAAAATGGTCATTTTTTGTGTACATATTAAATTGAGAAAATTTAGTTGGAAATTTCTATATTATTTTATAGGAATTTAAACTCAATTACAAGTGGTTTCATGAAGGAATATGCATGCACAAAGAAGATACAAACGAATGAAGATGGAAATAATTCAAAGTGATGAACATGAAGGACCCCACCCACTTACTTTGATTTTCAATTAGGAGCTAATGCACATACAAAAAGGCCATTAAAGCTTAATGTACATTTAAGTGGAGGATTAAGACATGTTAATGATTACTTGGTGGCTACACTATCTCAAGGGTATTTTGGGCATTCCCCAAAAAAAGGAATAAGGGTTTCTAACTTGTATAAATACCCCATATCTTCATGTAACCCTCTCTTCCTCTTAGTTAGTTTTAATTTAGAAATAAAAACAAAGCTCTTCTCTCTTCTTTTTCAATGGCTACTTAGCCATTTTTATTTCATGTTATTTTTCTTTTCTTTCTTATGTAATTCAATATATGCTCTTTTCTTTTACATGCTTCTCTTCTTATGTCGTAGTGTAGATTTCTTTTATTTTATGCAAGTAGAATAGTTATCTTTTCCGTTAGCTTTCATTTTTCTTTTTGTTTGTTTATGTTGCTTTCTACATTTGTTGATTTGATAACAAAACTGAGAGGCTCTTTAATTTAGGGGCAATGAAGCTCTCTTGAATCATGTAGATGCAACATAATTTCTTTTATGGTTCTTTTGTGCTTAATGGAAAGTTAGATGTTTGTGCGGTTTTGTGTTTAATATTGAGTTTGATAGCTTATGTTGTTCAAAACAAATAGGCTATGCTTAGTCATATGAATCACTAATTACCACTTCATCTACATTCAATCATGGTAATGGAAGTGGATTTAGAATCAAAATTTGATGGTATGTTTCTAATTAAATAGTTAATAAATCATGCTTAAAATAGATTCTACTTTTAATTTCATGTCATTTTCATTAAAGTTTGATGTTTTAAGTGTGTTAATTAATAACACAATTAGGCCAAGCTTATGATAAATGCATCAACTAAACTCACAAATGACCAAAAAGAGATCATAATTTCATTATGTTGATTTATGTGATCATGAGAGGGGATTTACCTCTAAATTGCTCTTTATTCTCATATTTTCATTCTCCTTAGTTTTAGTTTGTTTTTAGTTTTTTTAGTAGTTATCAATCCCTCGACTTTGGTTTAATTTGATTGAATAGAATTTCAAAATCTAAACAATTCCTTGTGGATCGACCCGTACTCACATACGTGCTACAGTCGTACACCGTGCGCTTGCGGTTATTTTAATTTGAAATTTCTCGACTATTTTCAAAATCGATAGAAAACTATCATTGAACATTCATCGAATGTAAGTGTACTTCCTTGTACATCATCCGTAGGTGCAGTGGCCGATGTCCTGGATGCTTCCGTTATAATCGCCTCCTACTCATGATGTAACTCTTGGGTCACAGGAGGCTTGGCAGATGTAGCTCCAATCACTGGATAGAAACAAAAGAAGAACTGTTAATAATCACTTCAAGTAGCGCTTACGATTTTGATCAAGTATGAGAAGTGTTCGAAATACCTTCCTTTGTTTGGCTCATAGGCGCTGGAGCAGCTTTGAAAACTTGATCGTGAGCCGGAGACAACTGCAGTTGATCAAGATTATAAGCTAGAATAGATTGAGGATCAACTACAGATGAAGGTTCAGGCTGGGTTGGCGCGGGAATTTCAGAACTTATGTCATGACGCTCAACACCTGAACCCTCTCCAACCTTCGAGTGCTGGATGACAAGTCTCTCTTTTCATATGAGATTATTGTATCGTGGAGAATTTTTCGTTTATCTTCATCCAATCTTCATTCATCACTCGGTTTTTGAGCATAAATTCATCAACGGATTCACCTTTGTGTTCAGCTTTTTCATCTTCTACCAGTCGGCCCCAGGCGTTGTACAGATGTGTCGGGTAGTTATCGAGCTAGTATATATTCCTGTGTTTCAAGACATTGGCGTTGTAAGTAATGAGTAGATCTTCAATATCAGCCTCTAGCTT
Source organism: Allium cepa (assembly GCA_030765085.1). Classification (NCBI taxonomy): domain Eukaryota; kingdom Viridiplantae; phylum Streptophyta; class Magnoliopsida; order Asparagales; family Amaryllidaceae; genus Allium; species Allium cepa. Next base: position 288,856,881 of record CM060941.1, on the reverse strand, counting down.
AGACTCAACCATTTTAACCTCTTCTGCAACTCTGACTTTCACCTCCCGAATTTTAGCCGATGCCACATCCTGTTCACCCCGATGCACCACAGCCTGCTCACATGATTCCTGGGCCGCTTTGCTCGCATCATCTTTTTCTTTATCGATTTCAGAAAGTTTAGCTTTGAGCACATTGAGCTCCTTCAGGGCAGCGTCCCTTTTAGCTATGACTGTGGTGTTCCGGTGGCCCATCTCTTTGACCAAGGCATAATGTGCTTGTTGCATCCTCTCCATTGCCAAGTTCGCCTCATTGGCCTTTTGGGTGGCCTCTATTTTGGATTTTCGAGAAGACTCGGCTTCGCTGTTGAGCACTTGAATAATCCAGTCTTTTTTAGCGATTTCGGTTTCTAGTTTCTCAATTGTCTTTGCCCGCTCAAAGGCCATCGTCGATGCTTTATCTGCAGCTTTTACCCACTCCTTATATTGGGTATAGATGTCATGAAAATCATGCATTGTGTTTCCAGCCTCCGACGGAATCTTCTTTAAATGAGAGGGAAAGATGAAACCGTCAAAGCATATGTTTGGAAAATCTTTTCTCAACTATACAATTCTAATAGCCCCTTCCCCAATGGCCTCAGTAATAGCTTGTTCGATGATAATGGGAGTTTTGGCCTCGTATCTGTGATGTTATGATTCGGGCCTAGAAGTTTGAGAAGATGGTTTTTGACGAGGAGGCTCTTTTAGTTATTTCTCGTGACCTCAAGATTGTGTAGGGGCACGAGGAGGTGGAGAACGTGATCGAGATTGATATCTATAATCTCTATCCCTCTCCCTTTCGTAACGTTCCTGACTAGAGTAACCGCGATCGCAGTCTCTTTCAGCTTCTCTCCTATGAGACTCATGATAGAAGATGATGATTGACGCACGGAGTGGATGCTTCCCAGCATGGACTCACTGTTGAGTCACAGCTTCTATGAAGATTTTGATTGCTGACAACAATATTAAAGCGATCGACAAATCAAGACCTACATATGGTACTCTAGATTATAGGTTGATTATTTGATGTTATAATAGTAATAAAATTGTCAAAATCTATCCTCAAATAATCATGCACAAAATATAATATATATATATATATACACATTTATATAGGTTGTGCACTTTATTGTGCAATTTAACAGAGACCGGTCGACCGGTCCAAATATAGGCGGTCGACCGTTCCTGTTGGATGTGCACAATAAACGTGCACACATGCACATAACGACTATATTTTTAAAAACCTGTCTACCGGTTAGTTTTTGACCTGTCGACCGTTTTTAAACAGAGAGCAACTTCTTCCAAAAGACACATCCTTCTTCAATGGTTGTGTCTCTTCTTCTTCATCAATAATCATAACTTTTGACTGCAACTTTTCACCAAGGGTTATAACTATTTTCTCTCTATAAATACACATCAATATCATTGATTAAAACAACAAGTTTTATTAAGATTATATATGCTCTCTATCTATTCTCTGAATTCACTTGCATTCAAAAAGCTCTAAACTACTTTCATTCCTTATTGAATCATTGACACTATCTCAATATATTTTGATTCAATAAGCAATATAAATTCCATAATCTTCACAAACATCATTCACAATTTGAGGATAAGATTATAGGAAGAGTGTACTACAAGTGACAAATCCGTGTTTACAAGAGCACAAGTTGTCAACAACAATTGTAATTGTTTTTGTTGAAGTCCTCGGTATTGTAAGAGGCAAGTGTTGAAGTCCTCAGTGTTGTAGAGGCGTGAAATCCCGTTCGGCTGTTCGGGTAATTGTAAACCTGTTCCTCCGGGTGAAGCGAGGTTGTAATTAGTGAAAATCCAGATAGTAGTCTGGGACTGGACGTAGGACGGTGCTCCGAACCAGTATAAAAATCTCTGGTGTGATTTTTCTATTTTCTATTTACAATGCTATTATCATCTATTTCTGCATTTGTATTGTAATCCATATTACACGATCCGTGTATACTATATTAGCACATATAATTGTATACACACCGCACTTTCATTTGGTATCAGAGCACGGTCATCATATAACCGTAACACAGTTATTTGATATATTCTTGTAATATGGCAAATAACGCAAGTACTAGCACTCAAAACACCACTTACACAGAAGGGCAATCGACACAAAGACCTCCATTTTTCAATGGTCTTAACTACAGTTATTGGGCAACACGTATGTCATTCTTTATGCAATCAAGTAGCTATGATGCTTGGAATGCTACTCAAAGAGAAATAGTAAATCCAACAACTGATTATTCAGAATGGACTGTGGCTGAGAAAACGGCAGCAGCCGTAAATGCAAGAGCAATAAATATGTTGTTCTGTGCATTAGACCAAAATGAATATAACCGTGTTAGTATCTGCACTACTGCATATCAAATTTGGCAAACGCTAAAAATCACTCATGAAGGTACTAACAAGGTTAAACAAGCCAAAATAGCCATGCTGAAAAGTCAATTTCAAAATTTCAAAATGAAACCAAATGAAACAATCAATGACATGTATTCACGGTTTCAAACTATTCACCATGCACTTATTGGGTTAGGACAAAAGTATTCTGATTTTGATGTTGTTTCAACAGTCCTACATTCTCTGACTAATGAATGGGAAGGAAAAGTATTAGCAATTGAAGAAGCTAATGATCTTTCCGTCATGAAGCCAGATGAATTGATAGGAAATTTAATGTCCTATGAAGCAAATTTGCAGGCTAGAAAAGAACAGAAAGAAGAAAAGAAAAATGTAGCATTTCATGTTGAGAAAGATGAAAATGAATCAGATTCTGAAGATGAAGATTTGGCGTTCATTGCTAAAGGTTTCAAAAAATTCCTAAAATATCGAAAAGCCAGTCGCTACAATAAAAGGAAACCTGGATCAAATAAACCATCTTCATCTGCTATAGAATGTTTTAACTGTCATAAAAAGGGACACATGCAGAAGGATTGTCCAGAACAAAATAAAAAGTCAGAAAATGACAAATTCAAATATAAGAAGGACAAATCAAAGAAACGAGCCTTCTCAGTAACATGGGATGATTCAGAGTCATCTTCATCAGAAAGTGAAAGTGATTCGGAGAATGAACAAGCTAATGTTTGCTTTATGGCAACAGAAGATGAGGTACAAATTCCTACATTTGATAAATTACTTGATATTAATGCTGAATTGATAGTCAAATATAAAGACTTAAAACGTCAATTAAAAGTAGTCAAAGCAGATTTAAGTAGAGCAGAGTTTGAACGAGATATGTTAAAAGATGAGAAGAAAATATTAGAAGAAGAACTTGAAAATATTCAAGAATCATCATCTAATGTTGACTCTCAAATATCTCTTTTGAGTCAAGAAATAGAAGCTCAAAAAGAGAAAAATAATGCTCTCACTACTGAAAATCATGAACTTAAAGCAAAAGTCAAAATTCTAGACCTAGAAAAAGCTAGTTTACAAACAAAGTTTGATGACATTACTCAAAACATTTCTAACTTTAACAAAGGTCGAGAAAATTTGACTAAAATCATTGAAAGTTCACAATCTATTTCAGATAAACAAGGTTTGGGATATAACAAACATGAAACTAAGAAACATCTTAGAAATAAAAGGAAGAAGAAAGTACAAAAAACTGAAACTAAGAAAAATCTTAGTTTATTATATTTCAAACCAGTTGTGAAATTTCAAAAGAGAGATGTCAAGACTATCAAAATATGGGTTCCTAAAACAAATAATAATTTGATTAGGAACAAATACATTCAGCAATTCATGAATAATGTACATTTTAATAACAATTATATATATAAAGGGGATACCGGACCCAAATGGGTTTGGACTCCTAAGACCTAACTCTTAGGACCCTATAAAAAGTGGGTACCATGAACTTAATTCTATGTTTGCAGGTCCCACTGAAGAAAAGAGGAAAGTGGATATTGGACAGTGGTTGCTCAAAGCATATGACGGGAGACAAGAGCTTACTAACAAATATTAAATACTCAGATGGTGGCTCAGTCACTTTTGGAGACAATTCAAAAGGTTATATCATCGGCAAAGGCGATGTGAGCAATTGTGGTACATCTAACTTACCTCTTATTACTAATGTCATGCTAGTTAGAAATTTAAAACACAATTTACTTAGTATTAGTCAGTTATGTGACAAGGGTTTTATAATTTCCTTTTCAAATAATAAGTGTAGTATTTTAGATAAAGACCATAATTTGGTTTTTGAAGGTTATAGAGACAGAAATATATATATTCTAAATATGAATATTAATCATAATTCAGATATGTGTCTTATGGCTAATGACAATGATCCATGGCTATGGCACAAACGTTTCTGTCATATAAACTTCAGAACTATTGACAAGCTAGCCAAAAACAATCTAGTTAGAGGACTACCCAAAATGAGTTTTAAAGTTAACAACATTTGTGATGCATGTCAATTAGGAAAATTGACCAAATCATCGTTTAAATCCAAGAAAGTCATATCAACATTACAACCGCTTGAGTTACTGCACATGGATTTATTTGGACCTACTAGAGTTCAATCAATAAATCACAGTCAATATGTGCTTGTAATTGTTGATGATTTCTCTCGTTATACATGGACAATTTTCTTAAAAAATAAAAGTGATACTTTCGATCATTTCAAATCTTTCGTCAAAAGAATTCAAAAATCAAAAGGGATTAAAGTTAAAAATATAAGAAGTGATCATGGCGGAGAGTTTGAAAATAATGAATTTGAACATTTTTGTACAAAGAAAGGTATATATCATAATTTTTCGTTTCCCAGAACTCCACAACAGAACGGAGTAGTAGAACGAAAGAACCGAACTTTACAAGAATGTGCAAGAACATTATTAAATGGAACCACCTTACCAAAACACTTCTGGGCAGAAGCTGTTGCAACTGCCTGTTATGTTTTAATTCGTGTGTCCATAAGACCTCTTACCAAGAATACTCCTTATGAATTGTTTAACAAAAGAAAGCCCAAAATCTCATACTTCAAAGTTTTTGGTTCTAAGTGCTTTATTTTAAATACGAAAGACCAGCTTGGAAAATTCGATCCAAAATCCGATGAAGGAATATTTGTCGGTTATTCGGAACAAAGTAAGGCCTATCGGATATTTAATAAACGAACCAAAACTATTGAAGAATCACTTCATGTCTCTTTTGATGAAATTTATCAGCATCCTCACACAATATCAGATGATGACGAATCAATAGTCATTGATAATCAAATCATCTCAAATACTGATTCTGACTCAGAAATAATTGAGAATACTCCTCAAATATGTGAATTACAATCACCACCAAGAATATTAAGAGACCATCCGGCCCAAAATATAATAGGTGAAATAACATCACATGTCAGAACAAGGAGTCAACTCAATCAAATGGGTCATGTCGCTTTTCTCTCAAATATCGAACCCAAGAATCCAAAAGAAGCTGCTATAGATGATTACTGGATCATTGCCATGCAGGAAGAACTAAATCAGTTTGAGCGCAATGACGTTTGGGAACTTGTTCCGCGACCAACTGATCAGTCAGTAATTGGTACTAAATGGGTCTATAAAAATAAGGCTGACGAACAAGGAAATATCACCAAAAATAAAGCAAGATTAGTAGCACAAGGATACAATCAGGAAGAAGGTATCGATTATGAAGAAACTTTTGCACCAGTTGCTCGACTAGAAGCTATTAGAATTCTATTATCTTTTGCTTGTTATCATAATTTCAAACTTTATCAGATGGATGTCAAAAGTGCTTTTCTCAATGGATTTATCAAAGAGAATGTCTATGTCGAACAACCACCTTTATTCGTACATGAAAAATATCCTGACCATGTGTTCAAACTTAAGAAAGCTCTGTATGGTTTAAAACAAGCACCTCGTGCTTGGTATGAACGATTACGTAGCTATCTTATTAATTCAGGATTTGAAATAGGCAAAGTCGATCAAACTTTGTTTATTAAACATTCTCGAAAAGATATTCTGGTTATCCAAATATATGTAGACGATATCATCTTTGGTTCAACAAACGATAAACTCTGCAAGGAATTTGCAAGTATTATGACCAAAGAATTCGAAATGTCTCATATGGGAGAACTATCTTATTTTCTTGGACTTCAAATCAAACAACTTTCAAACGGTATTTTTATCAATCAAGAAAAATACTGTGAAAATCTTATCAAACGCTTCGGATTACAAAATACATCTGGTAAACCAACTCCTATGAGTACAACTACACATCTTGAAAAAGATGAAAATGGTAAGAATGTTGACCAGAAATTATATCGAAGCATGATTGGTTCTTTTCTTTATCTTACAGCTAGTCGTCCAGATATATTAATGAGTGTTTGTTTATGTGCTCGTTTTCAAGCCGATCCAAAGGAATCACATTTACGAGCAGTGAAACGTATAATTCGTTATCTTAATAATAGCAAAGATTTTGGTCTTTTCTATCCAAGAGAATGTCCATTTGAATTAGTATCATATAGTGATGCTGATTTTGGTGGCTCACGGACGGATAGAAAAAGTACAAGTGGTACGTGCCATTTTATTGGAAAATCACTTGTCTCTTGGTTTAGTAAGAAACAGAATTGTGTTTCACTATCAACATGTGAAGCTGAATATATATCAGCGGCTCTCGCTTGTACTCAAGTACTATATATGCAACAGACACTTCAAGATTTTGATATTCATTTATCAAATTCTATTATATACTGTGATAACACAAGTGTTATAAATCTTTCTAAAAATCCAGTGAATCACTCTCGAACTAAACACATTGATATCCGTCATCATTTTCTTCGAGATAATATTGAAAAAGGAAATATATGTCTTGAATATGTTCATACTGACAATCAATTAGCCGATATTTTCACTAAACCATTACTTGAATCTAGTTTTATTAAACTACGAAGAGAGCTTGGCTTAGTATCTCGGAAAGATCTAGAATAGAATAAGTAACCTTCAAACTTAGGCTATATATTTTTCAAATAATTCTTAAATTTCAGCCTATAACAAACTATACCTATTTTTATAACTTTTTTTTTATGCATCATTGTTTTTGTTTACGGCTAATTATCTCTAACAAATCCTATCCTCAAGTTCATTGGCAAATTTTTTTTTTTTTCTATATAAACGTTTGAAAAATACACTTTCATTCATTCACCTTCTTGCTGAAAATTATAAATCATCTTAAACAAGCTACCATGGCACACATTTGCGACAAATGCGCAGAGGAATCTCATATTTCTATCACAAGCTCAGAGTCGGAGGAACAATACTCTCCGACTACACCGAAACAAAGGCCGGAATGCCCTCACCATTGTTTTCACACACCTGGCCATACTCCAACATCCAAGCGTGCAAAGAAAGCACTATTTTGCTCTCCACGCACGAAGGCACAAATCGATGAGATACATCACTACCAAAAGCATCAAATCGACCTACAGAGACAATTGCATTATGGACAAAACCAACTCTATCATGAACAACAACGTATGTCGGCACGTTTATCCGTCTTAGAAAGAATGGCATCGTTCTTCTACGGATCAAACAAGCACGATGTTCATGAACCAATGCCATGCAGGCCATCGACTTCAACGACTCCAAACTCTTGGGATAGAAATTATAACGAAAACGAAGGAGCTCGAAATAAGTGGAGTCCGTGGGCTAAACGCATTGAAAACGACAAGAATTCTAATAACAACTCACCTTCTCATTAGAATTCCATAATGTATATTGTTTTGCTTTCATATATAATTCTTGTAATACAGTATATTTTTGCAATAATAACACAATATATAATATATTCATTCGACTCGTTTTCAAAATTTTTGCCAAATTCTGCATTTTTGCACACAGAGCCAAACCGGTCGACCCCCTGAAATATGACCGGTCGACCGTTTTGCTCTCGGGTTGAAAACGGTCGACCGGCCATATGCAGGCGGTCGAACGGTCGGCAGTTATTCCTTTTTTTTTATATACTTCACGTATATATTTTGCCACCAACCCTCTTTACTTTCTACTCTCTACTGAAAACTTTCCCATTTCCAAACCCTAGTTCATATTCTCAAGCTTCACAAACTCTCAAATTCTCTACAATGGCTCCTCCTCAGAAGAAATCAAAGAAAAGAGCAACATCAGAATCTTCTTCTCTTACTCTCTCTGCTAGAAAATGGCTAGAATCTCCGGTTGCAGTAACTAGATGGAATCAAATGACAAATTACAAGTTCCATCCGGGCTCATTCATCAAATTCGACGATTTCACTGCATACGGTATTCAAAGATTAGCAAATAGATCTCGTATCTCTCCTCTTATTGATTTTTCTGTAAATAGCGTACAAATTAATCATTTGATGATTAAGCTATTTTACGCGAATATGAATTTAGAGGAATATACACCGGATAATCCAAATGGAGTTATTTGGTCAGTAGTATGTGGAAAACGAATCTATCTCACTTATGATAGAATTGCTTCTATTTTGGGAATACCGAATAGAGGTGAAGAGTTTTCATCGACATTTTGTGAAGTTTTCACCCGGAATAGTACGAGTCATAAATTTATAGAAGATGATAGTAACGGCACCAAATCGATTGGGCTACGACCGACTGCAAGGTTGTTACACCATGTCCTAATGCACTCTCTATTTCCTCGATTAGGAAACTATGATGCCGTTTACAAAGAGAATTTCAAGGCTCTTTATGCTATCTACTGTGATATCGAAATAAATTGGGTTCACATGATTTTCGATGAAATTCTTAAGGTAAATAACTCTACTCGTCCACATTTCTTCTATAACGAGTATATTATGCGTATGTTGCTTGCATGTGGAGTCACACCCCCGGATTCGGCATATTCTACACCAAAGTGTATTGACTCCACTACTATCAAACGGATGAAGCTTCCTCCTCCATATGTTCATATTATGCCTTTCGAACAATGGCAACAACGCGATACTCAAGAACAACAAGCTCCACCATCTCGTCGTCGTTCTGAAGATGTTAGATTATTGAAATCTAAATCATCTACAAGAGAATCTCTTGAAACCATCGCTCGGAATCAATTTTTACTTGAATCAAGACTAAAACGAATGGATTCGAAAATTGATAGACGATTCAATAAGGTAAAGTCATTCTTCGGCGCTATATGGGATGCTATATCATGTAGCACATCCGTCTCGACCCAACATCAAGACCCCGGAAAACGTCCGGCTCCTCCAACTTTTACTTGGACGACATCCGAGGAATCCGGTGGTACAAGCGGACAAGGTCGTGGGGACAATGACGATGATGATGACGATGACGACGACGACGACGACGATGATGATGATGATGATGAGGAAGAGATTCAGTCGGAATGAAGTTAGTTTGTTTTTCTTTTCATTTCTTTAAAAACATCTATGGCACTTGTACTAAATAGTGTCCATCTTTTTATTCGTAGTAGACTATGACTTGCATTGTACTTCATCAAAACATCCTGTGTTTGAATGTATGCATTGTTCTCTTTGGTTTATATTTTCTATTGTTTACTCCTTTTTGTCGATGACAAAGGGGGAGAAAGGTGCTAATAATTGTTTGCTGGATGAAAGGAGCTAATAATTGTCTGCAGAAAATCACATATTCAGGGGGAGATTCTATACTTGAGTTTTTATATTGTCATCAATCAAAAAGGGGGAGAATGTTGAGTCACGGCTTCTATGAAGATTTTGATTGCTGACAACAATATTAAAGCGATCGACAAATCAAGACCTACATATGGTACTCTAGATTATAGGTTGATTATTTGATGTTATAATAGTAATAAAATTGTCAAAATCTATCCTCAAATAATCATGCACAAAATATAATATATATATATATACACATTTATATAGGTTGTGCACTTTATTGTGCAATCTAACAGAGACCGGTCGACCGGTCCAAATATAGGCGGTCGACCGTTCCTGTTGGACGTGCACAATAAACGTGCACACATGCACATAACGACTATATTTTTAAAAACCTGTCTACCGGTTAGTTTTTGACCTGTCGACCGTTTTTAAACAGAGAGCAACTTCTTCCAAAAGACACATCCTTCTTCAATGGTTGCGTCTCTTCTTCTTCATCAATAATCATAACTTTTGACTGCAACTTTTCACCAAGGGTTATAACTATTTTCTCTCTATAAATACACATCAATATCATTGATTAAAACAACAAGTTTTATTAAGATTATATATGCTCTCTATCTATTCTCTGAATTCACTTGCATTCAAAAAGCTCTAAACTACTTTCATTCCTTATTGAATCATTGACACTATCTCAATATATTTTGATTCAATAAGCAATATAAATTCCATAATCTTCACAAACATCATTCACAATTTGAGGATAAGATTATAGGAAGAGTGTACTACAAGTGACAAATCCGTGTTTACAAGAGCACAAGTTGTCAACAACAATTGTAATTGTTTTTGTTGAAGTCCTCGGTATTGTAAGAGGCAAGTGTTGAAGTCCTCAGTGTTGTAGAGGCGTGAAATCCCGTTCGGCTGTTCGGGTAATTGTAAACCTGTTCCTCCGGGTGAAGCGAGGTTGTAATTAGTGAAAATCCAGATAGTAGTCTGGGACTGGACGTAGGACGGTGCTCCGAACCAGTATAAAAATCTCTGGTGTGATTTTTCTATTTTCTATTTACAATGCTATTATCATCTATTTCTGCATTTGTATTGTAATCCATATTACACGATCCGTGTATACTATATTAGCACATATAATTGTATACACACCGCACTTTCACTCACGTCTAGTCATTGTATCTGTAAAGAAGAAAGAAAAGCATAATCAGTAATCTCTTGAGGTAAGCAACTTATGATTGGAAATCGTGTAGTACCATGAAGTGTATATGTATGTGCAACCCAAAGACCAACCGGTAATGACGGCCACGTTTGTGGGAAGAGACTCGCTTAAGTCTAGAGCACTTTGAAGCTCCTCCAATCCGGTGTCATGTTGAAGTGACACATAGTCCGGGATTGGGACATCTGCAATCCCATCGAAAGGATTCTTTGCTTGAAGGGGAGGAGTCTCCATGATTCCAACATTGGAGACTGGCAAAAACACAACTACGGATTTCCATATTGAAGATTTTTGACATTTATAAGTGGCTGCCTGGCCTTTTCTCCTTCCCTCCAACTCCTAAAAACTATCCGAAGGCACGGTTACAGGTTCATCGTCGATGGGCGTATCCTCCCTATCACCCTCCTCGGCGATTACGATCCCAGGTGCTTTATGTTTTGCCCGTCTCACTGGAGCCACATTAATTGATCCCTTCAGTTTTACGCTTTAATTAAGATCAATTAGCTCGACGATCCTTAAATTTCTATTCATGAGCACCGAATCAATTTCCCTCATTTCACTCAGCAGTTCCTGAAGTATTCGTACTATTTCTTTAAAGGAGGCACCTTCGGGTCACGACATCGCGGCTATAAGAGAAAGAAGATATTAGTTTTGATGTCAATGTAGGATCTAGATTAACCCTAGATGGGGGGGGTGAATAGGGTTATAGCAAATTTTCTCGATTTAAACACAGAAACAAACCGCAGAGAATAAATATGCTGATAAGTAAATCACACAAAAATTTTACCCGACTTCGGCAACCCCTGCCTACTGCTGCATTCCCAGATTTCTATTAGAATTAAACAGTCTCTCGCTTACAAACACTCTAACAGACTCGCAAACCCTGCTCTCGCTTACAAACACTCCAATAGACTCGCAACCTCTGCTCCCGCCTATAGAGTTTTGCAAACTCGCAAACTCTTGCTCCCGCCCATAGAGTTTTGCAAACTTGCACACCCTACTCACTGAACTAATTCTAACTAGACAATCTGACACTACCTACAACCTAGGTGGTGATTTACCAAGACTTTGAAACTTAAAAGAAAATTTAAAACAAACTTAAAAACAACTTTAAACTTAAACCCCTAATTAAATATAAACTAAAGCAAATAAACTAAAGCCTCTCTATTTTAAAACAAGCCGGCCCAATTCATTTCTTTAACCCGATCCTCTTTTTGTCTTGTGAAGAGAATGGCGGCTCTGTTGAATTAGGGCTTTTGTTCCCTTGTGAAAATTAGGGCTTTGATTCTTCGTTCGATCTGATTTGTGTTGCTCTTGCTCGCTGCTTATCTGATGATCAATTGTCTAGTTTGCGTTGCTCTTGCTCGCTACTTCGCTTATGATTGATTCTCTGGTTTGCGTTGCTCCTCTGTTGATCGAGTTCGTTGATCGAGTTTGTTGTTGCTTCGGTATGTAATTTCCCCATTTGTGCTTTTATGATTTCTCGTATTCGAACTCGATGCCGATGATGAATTTTGGGTTTGATATGTATGTGAATTCGAGTCACTTGAATTTGCTCGTATTCATTTACACTGTCCTAATTTTTTGATTGCCTGATGCGCACGGCTTTCCTGATATGTTTTCAACTTGATGCGCACGACCTTGATTTTGTAGCGTTCGATTTTCCCTTGTTTGATACGGCAGAAACTTTCCTTTTTTTGATTTGTTTGACTTTCCTATTTTCGGCAATTTCCATTTTCATACATACTTGATTTCGTGTATACCAATCCATGACTCTGCATTACTTCGGCCATCACTGTTTTCATCACTGTGAGCTTCGTCTCTAGCCTTGTTTGATTTTAGCCTTGACCGCCTTGATGCTATAACCATACTTTTGGCATGATTGTTCTTTGTAATTGCACTCTAGTTGTCATGCACTTGTGTTGCTCACCATTGTCATGCACTTGTCTTGCTGTCTGCTGTTTGCTTCATGTAGCTGTTGTTTATTGAGTCTTGATAGTCAAGTTGCATTCATGTCTACCACATAGTGGTCTTCATTGTTGCTGCTTATGTTGGTGGCAATCTTCGAGTCAGTTTGCATCATTACAGTGGTTTCTTGATGGTGCACTGTCACACTGCATTCATCATGTTGCATACTCTCCATTTTGCATACTGCCACTTGTATGTAGCCTTTGTTGTTTTGTATATATATTCTATTCTGCATCACTTGTATACATTTGCCACTGTTTGTTCACTTTGATTCTGCTATGTCTAACTTGTACTACTCTGGTCTTGCTTTGTATTTGGCTCCGAAATATTCCGACCTGATGATTTGTATACATTGGTGGCATTTCTTTGTGGTCTGCACTTTCTTTTTCATTGTTGAGTTTGTTGCTGTGTTGATTTGAATTGTGCATTTGTCTGCACTTTGTGGTTGCCACTGTGTTGCATTGAGTAGCTGAACTTGTTGTCTTGTGCACTGAATTGGTGCTGTCCACTTCATGTTGTCTTGAGTATTTGGTTCCTTACTTTTCATTGTTGCTTGGATATTGAACTTGAGATGTTTCATTCAGGTCTGCATTATTATCATTTTGCTCTTTGATCTGGTCATTGCTTGCATCACTGGTCTTTGCATTTACCAGTTTCATTTAGTTGACATTGTTTCACTTCCACACTGTTGCACTTGTGTACTTAGTCGAGTTCATTTGCATACTGATGCACTGTGATGTTTCTGTATATTTGCCTGAGTCACTTGTTCATATTGTCTCTTTGGTCTGTGCATGTAGTCCATTATGTTTGATCTGCATGTTTGCTGTGATGTCATATCTTTGGTGCACCGTGTCTTGTACTTGTAGTCTTGGCTTTGGTTGTTTATTGTTATGTCACTTCGAATTGCACTTGCTTTGCACCGTGTCTTGTTCACCATGTTGCATGCATGTTTTCCTGTCTTTATGTTCTGGTCATTGCTTGTGACATCCATGTTGCAACTAGTTTGTACTTTGAATGCATCTGTGCATATCACTGTTGCATTACTGGTCTTTGCATCCGTTCATGTTGATTTTTGAAGTTTCACTTGAGTTGAATCCAGTTTCAAAAACTCGGGTTTGACCTTGTGCTCGTGTCGTGATTTTAAATATATTGCACGGCCTTGTGGCATGTACAGTGATACATTGTGCATGTCACATTGTTCGTGTACGATGAATTCAAATGTAAATGATGACGAACAACCCAAATAACTGAGGCAAATCATATTTTCAAAAAATCATATTTCATTTTATATTGCAAAAATATTTCTATTTCAATTTTACTGCGTTAGTGAATATTTTTGCAGATTGCTCAGATGCTGGATTCTAACTGGAATGAAGTTGAAGATAAACTACGAGTGTGAGTGATATGTAGTGAGGCATTTATGTAAATTGAATTGTGATGTAATTACAATCAAAATTGTATATGTATAGTGAGAGCTTGAATTTGTACTATTCAAAATTGTAATAAATATTTGTTTGAATAAAATTTCTGTTTGAATTCAAATTCTGTGTAATTTATTCTGTTTGAATTCAAATGTTATGTAATTTATTTTATTCAACAAATATTTATTTAATCTATGAAAAATAAAATAGTACATTAACAAATACATTTAAATGAATGTATATATGTTTATTATCATCAAACAAAAATCATATAAGCGCATATTCGTACAGTCAACTATGATTATCGCATTACTACTGGAAAAGATTGCAACACTTACGTCTGACTAACTATCGACTAGAAAATCTTGAAGGGCATCGGACATAGAACCACGCTGTCTTGAAATAACTAAGTCTGGTCTGGGAACCTGCCACCACTTGACAATTCATGACGGCCTCTAGGAATGTGAACGAAGGACTGTCTCCCCGACTACTTAATTAAACAAGTATCTGATTTCGATCGGAGTTGGGGGTCGAAAAAGATGCTCCATGAATACAATAAATAGACTATTCAGTAGTGCATATCCATTGGGATGTAATTGCGAGGGGGCGATTCCAAAGAAAGCCAACACTTCTCTAATATACTGATTGAAGGGGGAAGTGTTCGTGCCGTGCACGAATGGCTATTTAAAGGCCGTAAATCCTTTCGGGGGAGCGTGTGGCCTGTCTTTAGGTCCAGGTAAAAATAGGTCGGCTAATGATAGGTCATGCCTTAAGCATTTTCGTCCCAACATATCTTTAGAGACATGGAAGGTGTAGAATCTTGTCGATTCGCAATAAAAGTTGCTCCTAGCAGCTCATCCGAAGCTGGACCTATTACTTCGGCTACAATGGTGGGAAATTCTATTATTAGGAAAGATGGACTCTGAGTTTTCTGTTGTTGAGAACTGGTGGATTTCATAGCTAATCAACATATCAAAAACCATCATTAGATGATAAAAAGCCCGTATATCCCCAAGTGTGAAGTGCGTGAATGTGTTGTGCAGTGCAGTGCTACGTAATACTTAAGAAACGTCATGGAAATCAAAAAGAATGTTTAAATGACAGGACTTCGAAATTCAACCAGAGTGACCGTCATCGCTGCCCGTCACAACCGCACCATCCTGACTTCATAAGTTATGTCCAAATTAAATTTTGTTAAGTTACAATTCCATCGATGAGCTTCCAAGGATAATCAAATATGCAGTTTAATGGTCAAGTCCAGTTATGCAAAGATAAAGCTCAGTAGAGTCAAGTGTTCGAATATGCAGAGGGTAGTTGACTTCATACCCATCAAGGTTTGAATGATATCATTCTCTCGAAGACTAAATTCGTATCGTTAACATCTTGGAATAATGACTTGTTCGCATCGATACGTTCTTATCGATACTTCATTTCGTATTGGTCCGAAGCTTTCATTTCGTATCGATAAAAAATCCGTTGGTTTCGTATCGATCAAGTCACGTTGGCTTCGCATGGATCAAGTTGCAATGAAGTTCGTATTTCTCAGAATTTTCCAGTTTCGTATCGATCCCAAACTATGAAACTCATATCAATCACCTATTGTGGGTTTTGTATCCATTGGAAGCTATTCAATCTCGTATCGATCAAATCCGACCGATACGAACACTATCACTCCAGATCGACAAGAAGTTTGCCATTTCATCAATTGATTACTCACCAACACAAATCTAGTGTCCAAAATGGATACGAAGCCAAGCCCTCCCTTCTCTTCATCGGTACGAAGTTAGAGCCATGCATCTCTTCTCACTTCTTCTTCCCCAAATGATCAAAACGCCATTACCGCTCCATCAACCTCACTCTAACCCAATTACGGCATCGACGACGCCAGAATCGACCACCATCTTGGATGGGATGGCGTCAAATTTCAAGCCTTGTCATTTTTAGACGGATTTAGTTAGTTAATTACCTATTTCAAATGGATTGGGTTAAAGATTAAGCGCTGAATGTTTTGGAGGCAAAGGCTTGTGCAGTTCTTTCTATTCTCTCGAGCTTTCAATCGATACAAAGGTAAATGTGAAAGTGATGATGAGTGAAAATTTGGCTAAGTCCAAAATGTTTTTATATGGACACAAGAGGTAAAGGGAAATGATTCGCCTCCCAATTGTTTTGACCGGTAAAAACAAGTTTCTTCTCTTATTGATACAGAGAGAGCTATCCGTATCCGTGAAACATACATTTGAGAAACACTTATTCATAACCATCAAACTATCGTACGAAACACGAACATTGCTATGAATATTGATTGAACTGTTCGCGTCCATCGACCATCTATCGATACGAAGAAACTTCGTGAGACTAGCTAATTTTGAATCGATAACCATCGATACGAAAATCACTATAAAATTATATCTGGACCATTCAACTCTATCAATACGGAATGTCAATTTCATATCCATCCATTCATGGCACAAGACCTCATATCCCTCGATACGAGGCAATCCTAGAGACTATCTATTTCGTATTGATAGCCATCGATACGAAATCAACATTCATTCATCCTGGATCAATCTAGGAGAGGATCGATATGAAGAGATGGATCAAAGCAACCATCATCGTTGCTACAACTCGAATTTCACATCGATTTAGGAGAGAATCGATGCGAAATTCGATCTAAACAAGAACTAAAGAACTCGGCAATAACTCATGAACAAACAAACATTGATAGGAGCCAAGTTTATGTATATCCTATATACCGTAACTCAACATTTAATTCTTAACATTTACAGAAACTGAATGCTCACTTGATGACAATTACAACGACGAACGAGATAGTACTATCATACAATATTCAGCTACAACAGTATATGGAACAACAGTTGGCAGTCAATAATTCATGTTACTGAAGGTCAATGAAAGGTTATATCATTCAACGAAAAGACAACAATTATTGAGAAAGTCAGATAGAATTATTCAAGAATGAAGATTGCAGCTTTTTCAAAGCACGTCATGTTTATACAATACGTACTTTGGGAGGAAAATGTTATCTCACTTTTTGCAAGGCCGTGAAACCAAGGAATCGATTGGAAACCAAAGATAGTTCTCCTTGATTGCCAGTTATGTACAGCTTAGCTATGGATGTCGATGAATTTTATCCGAGTCCGGATCGAGCTACAATTGATATGACAAGACAAGCAAAGCTATGAAAGCCAACATTCCAAGTTTCAAGTCAATCCGAGTTCATATGCTCAAGATATGATCGATGCAATTCAAGTAATCATCTTGTTCGTATCCATCAAGCAACCAGAGAAAACCCTCCTTCATATCGATCTGGTTCGAATCGATCAGATGTGCATGGTTTCGTATCGATCATGGGGGCAGTGTGCTTCGTATCCATCAGTTATCTGCTGATCCTATCCATCAAGCCACAACTATTCATATCCGTCAGCAAATATTGTTTCGTATCCATCGAGTGCACCACTTGGTATCCATCGGCCAACCATTCTCTTCATATCCATCAACCAGTAGCTTCATTCCTAATACGCCTGGTCAACTGCTGCCATCTTCGTATCGATCCCTTTCTACCCATTTCGTATCGGTCAGCTAATGGAATGATATGAACTCAAAGCTTTCTATCGATGCGAAATGGTCCACAGTGATCGATGGAAATACACAAATGCCATAGATATGAAGTTGTATCCAGAGGGTCGATATGAATAGCTTACACAAGAATGTATACGAAGTGGCCTTCGGTCATCGATACGAAGTGGCCTACGATCATCGATACGAACAGAGTAGTGGATCGACGCGAACCAAGCTAAACCCGGGTCGATACAAACAAGGCGCTTCCATTGGAAAGACTCGATCGTTCAGCACGATATATGGATCAATCCTAAAAGCAAGCGGCACGTCATCAAATATCACGTGTAGAGTTATCGATACAAAACCATCGATACGAAAGGCATCAATATGAAGGAAACAACCTTAAAAAAACACGAACTTGCATCGATCATAACTGACAATCTACTAGTCCAAATGCTACCAAATTTTCACGGGAGCTTGCGTACAACCTAAAGAATGTTCCTGCTTAATCTCGACTCAATTGGGCCAAATCTTGATCGATATGAAGTTCTTTCATATCGATCATGGAAGTGCAAATGTCATGGGATCGATCGTGTGGGCCCGGCCACGTGAAGAGGTCTTTCGAGATCTAAGCAAGATATTTGCAGCCTACGCCTATAAATAGCAGCCTAGGACCTATAAAAAGGGGACTTTTGGCTCTTTTGCATCCAGACTCTGCCGGAATCATCATTGTACTCGAGTTTTATTGTTGTAATTCGTTGTAACCAGCAAAGAAAAGTTAATAAAACTCAATCATTTCATAATGGACGTAGGCCATACGCCGAACCACTCTAAATCTATGTGTTTTTGTGCATTTTCTTATCTTTTTTTGAAGTGTTTGTTAGATAATCCTCCTTTCCATTTATTTTCTTCATTTTATCTCTTCAAATACTTTCGAAGAGTGTTGTGTCGAATTTTGGTGCAAACAACTATCAAATTCAACATAAAACAATAAATTTTATCAACATTCATTCTTCCATTAAGCACTAAGGAGAGCAATTATTATCAAAATATTGAAGCTATATAATTAGAGAGCTTCCTTACCCCTAAATTGAAGGGGTTTAGCCTCTCGTATTTGTTATCAAATCAACAAATATAGCTTGCAACATAAAAGAAAAAGAAAAAGAGAGCGAAGTAAAGAAAAAACTATCCTACTTGCATGGAAAATAAATCTACACTACTAACATGAAAGTAAATAACAAAAGAAGCATGTAAAAGAAAGAGAGCGCTAATTAACATTGCATAAACAAATGAAAGTTACATGAAAATAAAAATGGTTAAGTGGCCATGGAAAAGAGAAGAGAAGAGCTTTGTTTATTTTTGTTCCTAAACTAAAACTAACTAAGAGGAAGAAAGGGGTTACATGAAACATAAGAGGTATTTATGTGAGAAATGCGGAATATGGATCTTATGGCTAGGAGTAACACTAGAGGGAGGGTGAATAGTGTTTAAATGAATTACTAAATCTTTTTGAGTTTTTGTTAATTTGAACACAAATGTATGCAATATTCAGACACAGATATGATCACAGAAACAAACGCAGATGTAGATATAAAGTAAAAGCAGTAAAGGAAAGAACACACCGGATTTTATACTGGTTCGGAGTTACCCTACATCCAGTTCCGCACACAAGTACGAATTTCCTTTCAAAAGCAATTGTACAGTTACACCCTCGATTTCAAGGCTACGAGGTACACCCTCCAGATTCACAATCCTCTGGGTAGAGATAGTTGATTTCAGGGGCAACAAGTTCACCCAATTGATTTCCTAGGCTACAATCACACCTTTTCTCGCTTGATTGATTTCCAAGGCCATAATCACACCTTTTCTCGCTTGATTGATTTCCAAGGCTACAATCACACATTTTCTCGCTAAATTGATTAAAAAAAGTCTATAACTCTGAATAGCACCGAGATCTTGTTGAGATAGTGATAGAGAATCAAACTAGAAATGATCTAGTTAGATTCAATGTTGATTTCGACAGTGTAATGTAAGAATATATATAAAGAAATGTGCAAGAAGAAGAGGAGTGAAAAATAGAAAAATATTATTTGAAATTCGTTCAAAACAGCCCCTATTTATAGAAGAACAACATCCATGTCCATTCGTGAAGGGATATGATGAATAGACACTTCTTTTGAAATTCAAATTTTTGAAATCAACTGCCACTATGTCGACATGAGTATCTTAGGTATGTCGACATTCTAAAGAAAATTTTGGTGATTTGTTTTTCTTTGAAAATAACTTCGATCTTGTATTAATACTATTTTAAACTATATAAATATACTTAACTATAGTTAAAATACATAAATAAGTATAGAGAATAATATTTTGGTATATATAAAATTTTACTATAATTTTATATTTAAATCTAAGTATAAATATTTAAAAGTTAAATATATTATTATTAAAAGATAGTTTAAAAATAAGGATAATTTGATTTTGAAAATAAAGATTATTTTGAGGCTAAAATATTTAAAATCAGGATAGATGTTTTTGATTCTTTTAAAAGGAAGGTTTTCAAATCATTTTGAAAACAGGATATAATTTTGTAAAAACATTTGAATAAAAAATTAGCGGATACAAAACAATGTTCCAATAGATTTTTCATAGGTTCCATCCTACTTAGGGTTTCATCCCTTTAACAGGCTCGAAGTGGATTCCATTCCACGAATAAATTAGGTTTTAAGATGCCAGTGCTTTTCTATGAGTTTTAACAAAATTATTAATTTAATTACTTATTATTGAAATCTTGAACTCTTGATAATCTTGATATTCTTGATACTCATGAGTCTTCAATCTTGATATCTTGAATCTCTATACTGTACAGTCTTCATTCTTGGTACCTACATGGTTAAATCCTGTATATACATATATTTCTAAACTATAATGTTAGTATTTATATTTTACAATCCTATTCTAAGGTTGTTGTCATCAAAACCATCATCCCAAGGACTAATAATATCCCTCTTTTTTATGATAACAGACTTTGTTTATAAAATATTACTTCTATCCTAATAACTCCCCCTTAATCTATGCGTAACTATCCTATTTTATATTTCTCCCCCTTTGTCATCTACAAAAGACTAACTCGAAACTATATAACTCCCCCTTAATTTAATACTCTATGACATGTGATTATAATGACAGTGTTATCATAAATAATCAACACTTAACTCTAAAACTTAAAACTTAGTCCTAAACTACTAACTATCCTAACTAAGTATCCATATAATAATACTTTTAATAGAACACATATAAGAACATGAATTATTTGTTAATTATATAGTTATATTTACATTTTCATAGAGAACATAAGAAAGAACATACAACAATAGGAAAAAGAGAAAAGAAACTAATGAATGTGTTTGAAAATGGGAGATCTATGAACCGAATAATTTGGATAATGGAAACAGAAATTTCCATGTTGTTCGACAAGATTTCCATCTTTGTCAAAGCACACTTCACCAACACAAACGACTTTGTCGTCTTCTTCAACGTGCTCTTCTTCCATGAAGGCTTCTTCTTCTTCTTCTTCGTCGCTGCCCTCTTACACTTGATCTCCTAAAGAATCTTCATCAATCAAGATTGGATTAACATGATTGTCCATTAGAAATTTTTACAAATTCCTAAGGATTTTGCCTTGCCTCTCTTGTTCTTTGGCAATTTTAAGTTGCACCACTTGAATTTCAATCAAAATAATTGTAGTGCATCCTTCAGGGAATCCTCCATTTTTTTCACTCGAGCAAGCGTAGTTCGTTGAAACGATCAAGAAGTAGGAGAAGAGAATGAAAAGGTTGAATTTTTGTTTGATTTAGAAGAGGAGGCCATGGTTTAATTTATTTCAGAAGTTAGAACAGAGAGAGAATGGAGAGAATGATCAAAATTTCAAACATAAGAAGAATATATAACCAATTATTTGAATTTTGGTGGGAAAAATTTCAAAAATAAAAAATCGTTGTATGTCGACATGGGTTGAGGGGGTATGTCGACATGGTCCTTGAAATTTTTAATATTTGATTAATTTTGATTTAATTTTTAATTATACTTTGTTATTTATATTTTTACATTTCAGTTATTGAAAAAATTCCAAATTCTCTTCTTAATTTAGTAAATATAGATTCATGTAAGGGTTTTGTTAATATATCAGCAATTTGATTCTCGGAATTAATATAATCTAGAGTAATTACTTCCTTATTTATATTATCTCTAAGACTGTCTTATATCAATATGTTTGGTTCGAGCATGTTGAGTAGTATTTTTGGATAAATTTATCGCACTAGTATTATCACAATAAATTGGTGATTTTGAGATATTTAAGCCATAATCTTTTAAAGTTTGTTGCATATACATTACTTGAGAACAAGCCAAAGCAGCAGAAATATATTCTGCTTCAGTTGTTGATAAAGAAACCGTGTTTTGCTTTTTACTAAACCAGGAAATCAGAGAATGCCCCAAAAAGTGACAAGTTCCACTTGTACTTTTTCGGTCTGATTTACAACCAGCATAATCAGCATCACAATAAGGTATTATGTCAAAAGGACCATTTTTAGGGTAAAATAAGCCATAATCAGAGGTTTGTTTAACATATCTTATGATATGTTTTACGGCTTTTAAGTGGGTCTCTTTAGGTTGGGATTGATATATTGCACAGAAACAAAAACTATGCATGATATCAGGTCTACTAGCAGTGATATAAAGTAGTGATCCAATCATTCCTCTATATAATTTTTGATCTACATCTTTTGAGTGATCTTCTTTACTAAGGTACTTCTGATGACCCGGAATTTTTGAGCATTTGAAATTGGAATATTTAATTGATTTTTAAACATTTAAAGGTTAATTTTTAACTTGAATTCAAATATCATTATTTATTTGATAATTAAAGTTTTGAATTTGATAATTTGAAAATTTGGTAAGATGTTGAATTTGGAGTTCTAAGCCTGTTAAAAATAATTTGAAGGCTTGTAAAATTTATATTGATAGCACTGAAGATAATAGAAGTTGTAAAATTGAAATCAACAGTGGTTTGTTTAGTTTTAAAATTTTTATATCGTTTAAATTGAATTTAAAAATAGCCTTCTGAGGCACAGTCTCGGAATTCGACGAAATCAGTTCCATTAGATCCGTAATAGTATATTATTATCGGATTTCAATTTTCGTAGTAATCGGAGTTGTTGTGTGAGCGTAAGATATATAAACGCGCTGAAATTTTAATTGATAATAATCGATTCGGAAAGTTATCCTCTCCATACGATCGAATTAGGATTTGAAACCTTTTCCACTGCGTTCGGAATAGGTATATAACACTAGGAACGCCTAGCGGCACACCTCGATAAGAAGTCAAATTTCGTGTTGCGTTTATCGTCACGAGTTGAATTTAATTTAAATATATATATTTTTATATCTGGTCACTATCAGCCATTCCTTTTCTATCAGCCGCGATTTTATCATCTTTCGAAACATTGTAGCGAGTATTCTTCAAGATGCTTCTCTTTTTAAGATCTACAGCCGAGCCTTCTTCAAGAATTCATGTATTAATCTTTTTTGTGAAACCATCCTCGTTCAAATTAAACTTTCCCTTTCTTCCATTCAAATCGAACGCAGGCTAAATAAAAAAAGAATAATGGCCGCTCCCTCCGATTAAGGAGAATCGAAATCTCCTCCTTTAGTACAAATCCTAATCGAGATTCACAAAATGAAAGAAAGGAGGGGGCAAGCGTTAAATTCAAAACGTAATCCCTCGGCCGTGTGAGTAGCCCCTTTTTCGATCAGATTTGCACCTGAGGGGACTTGGGTCATCGATTGAGGGTGCGCGCGCTAGGGTTCGGATCGCGTGTAGGAGAGAAGGGGGAAGTCGAAGCCAAGGTCAAGACTTCGTGTGAATGGGCTGGACGAAGGCGTGTTTCATTTCGGCTAGGGTTTATGGTGGCGGGTCACAAGCTCGTGGGCTTCGTGGCCGCGTTCGTAGAGGTTGTCGATGTAGCTGGGTTCGTTTCTTTATCAGTAAGGTATTGTTCTGATTTAATTTAAGTTTATCTAAAATTTAGAATGATTAATTTTTATTTCACAGAGATGCATAGGTAGTGAGGAAGAAAGTTTCCTTTGCAGTAATAGAAAATTTTCATTTTTGGTAATTATAAATAAAAAAGTTAATTTTATTTGTTAGTGAGTACATTTTTATTCAAATTTATATTATATATAACTTAAACAGAAAATAATATATTCAAAGACAAGATTTTGAAAATAGAAAATTTATGTTAAGTAAAAGCTTAATTTGACTTGCTGTTTATTTAGATTTTTAAAAATTTACAGTAAGGAAAGGTTTACAGTAAGGGGAAATGGAAAATAAGAATACAATTTACCAATTTCTTTTAGTGATTAATTTGTTTAGTTAACTTATGTAGTTATTCCGGTGATTAGAAAACATTTTTGTTTAAAAAGGAGTTAGCTTAAAGCTAATCATTAGTTAAATTAAAGAAATAAATTGTTGATTAATTCAAAGATTAATAAACCTATTTAAATTATTTAGTTACTAAAAGAAATTGTAAAGGAAAGATTGTTTTAACTAAATTATTAGTTGCCTTAGTTATTTAATGGAAATTAATTGTTCGATAAATTAAATATTAATAAATCGTATAACTGTTTATACAAGGTTTTAAATCATGGAAGCAAGCCAGTTTGGAATGGACTGCATAATGATAAAGGTGAGTTAATCTCACTCAACTGAATTTAATTTAAAATTTAAATAGTTAAATTTAAACAATTGATTGATTGATTGAATTGATAGGGTGTGTAATATATAGTAGTGTACAATATATCTTGGAATGTTTGAATTTCCCGCATTAAATAGCGGACGATTGTATATTGAAAACCCATATATCGTGATATTCCACCTCGAAGTGGAATTGGTATTTTATATTTTGCTAACATCTGTGGAAGCAGGAAAATAGGTTAGAGTGATCCAACTGGATTCCTCAACATTTATATAAATTATTTAATATCACGGTTGTGATTATTTCGTATGTGATGATGAATTATATTGGGATGTTGATTGCTATGGTTTGCTTGAATTTATTTCGACACCGAGTTATCAAAATATATAGAATTGGATCTTTGGAAATAAATGATGAGAATTTATAAGTGAAATAATTATAGAGAATTTAAATAAATTTAGAATAAATTGGATAAGAATAATAGTAGTTATAAATTCTAATAAATAATTCCGCGTATGAAAAGGAAATTTTGGATAAACAGAAAGTTAATGAATTTTTTTAAACTTCAGTATTATTATTTAAAAGAACAAAACATTTATTTTAAAGTTAAGATTTAAATTTTGAAAAGAATAAAGAAGAAATTGGGAAGAACTGAAATTTGTATATTCCAGTTAAAGGATTTAAATCAAATGGATAATGGTAATAATAAAGTCCATAATTAATGAATTTTGAAATGAACCGAGTAAGTAAGAAATTTATTTCAAATGGAATAAATTGAGAATCAATTTGGAAAATTGATTTAAGTGATTGAGATTGGAAATTCTCCCTGGATAATCAAGTACGTTTTCAAAGTAAATTATTAAATATAAGTTAAAAAAATTTAAAGTTGTTTAAAAAGCAAGTTTTGAAAACAAAATTATTATTTCTAAATATTTAAATTCTAAGTAAGTATTTTCTTTTAATCTATTATATCAGTAACTACTTAAAAGTGACTTAGTATTTGTTTTAAAAGAGAAAATCTAGTTTTAGATTTTACAAAGAAACCTTATTTTTTTAAATATTCCTAAAGTATATATTTTTAATTAAATATCAAAGTAGTTTTTAATTTAAATATTTTAAAGTATATTTTCTAATAAAGTGTCTTTAAAACTATTCTAAAATCTAAGTGTTTGTCCTTGGTGATTTTAGTGGAGATAGAAAATATTTGGGAAAGTTTATTCTGAAAAGAAAGATGGTCTGAAACTGTTTTCAAAAGGGATTTGAAAAGTGAAAATATATCGTGTGAAGATATTTTGGGATTAATAAATAATTTGGAAAATTATTTATTGTGTGATGGATGTTTGTGAATATTAATTAATAGTTAAATAATCGACTATCAATATTGGCCAAATGCGTTGATCGTTTCGAAGCGACCGGGATCGAGATTTATTTCTCGAAAACCACTTCGATCCGGTTTGTATGTTTTTGTGGAAAACGAGTTTGGATGCGAAGATGGAGCAGTGAAGTGCCAGGGCTAGTCGTTACTAATCATGAGGATATTTCCAAAATGGATGTAGTAGGAATAGTGCCTTCGGTTCCGTTCGAACACGGGACGGACTTATATGGATGAATGCTTTCGGAACATCGTCAGGTGGACGATGGGCATTCTAAGGGATATGTTCTAAAAAGGTAAAGCTTAGCCTCAAGCCTCATCAATCGGGGATGATTGAAAATCAGGGGTTATGCAGCAAAGCTTCGTGGGTAGCCCCCACTTGAGAATGAGGTCATCCCTGTCTAGATGTCCCTTTTTATTTCGGCTTAGTGGGCGGTTGCTGATCCCAACCGCGATGTGATGTTGCTCGGGACTGTCCAGTAAGGGATGGTTCCGGCCTTGTGTTGCAGGGGACTTAGGGTGGGTCCTCGGTACGCTGATCTAGACCAGGTACTGTGATAGGTGGTACCCCAGTGCCTAGTAATTAGTTGGAAATCCATTTTCCCTACGCGCCCGTACGGTTTTGATTGTGCCCAACCATTGCTGAAACGTGAGATGCAAGCATTTCAGCTAGATTCTGTTTTACTTTCTATCGACACTATTATAATATCAGAGGATTTTAATAAAAAAATGTTTTAGCTATCGTAAGGTAAAAACCCGACATGTTTATTTGTGGCGTGGTCTTACGAGATGCTTTTGTTTTCAAAGGATTTTTGAAACTTTAATAATCAGTTTGAGTGTGATTTCTCACACTGGTAGTATTATAGGATGCAGGATATGATGTTGTGGAGCTCAGGAGACGAGCAGGATGACGATACGTACTTTCGTACTTGTTTTGTATATATTCCGTTGTGTAAAGAAGCTGTGTATCCAGATGTATGTTATTGAAGTTGAGCTGTGATTGATGTATTCTGATGATGTAATATATAAATAGATATATTTTTTTTGGTGTAAAGATATGTTAATATCTATTATATTGTATTCCACTGCGATGGTTAGATTCTGTTGTTGTTTTCTATTTTCTTCTTCTATCCCTTCTTCTTTAACCCAAATGGTTCGTGTTTCTATACAACTTGAGTTGATTTATATAGAATAGTGTTGACTCAAGGGGTACAGATTTGCGGGTCGTTACACTTGGTATCAGAGCTTAGGTTGGTGATAACCTTGGCTCTGGTGGGAATTACTCATTTAAATTAGAGTCCGCAATACTTTAGAATGAGTTGGAGTGTATTAATAGATATGAGCGTGTATTTGTTAGTGAATATAAATTATTTTAATATTGTGTTGATTGGTTTATTGAGTGGCATATAAACCTTCGTCGGCACCGTATGGACAACTGTATCGAAGGGGTTTCTTAACACTTGAATAGAACAGTTTGACACAATATTGTTTTAAATGTGGGTGAATGAAATAATTTTACCCAAAAATATATTTTGATATGAAGAAAGGTTTTTGTAAACTATTTAGCTAATATATGGTTGCTTGGATGTTAGAAAAAATAATATTAAATTATTATCATTGTTGAATGGGAATTTAACTAGAAACTGAAAATATAACTAAAGTTTAAGGAAAATGAATTCATGAATGAAAAGAGATTTATAAATATAAATTATCAAAGTGATTTATAAATTGGAATATAATTAAATGGGAATTTGTATGAAGATACATTATAGAAATAAACTATAGTTAAAATTTATTTAAGCAGGATTTGGAAATTTAAAATCCCGAAGATTTTGAAAGTGTTCGTCGAAGTGTTTGAAGATAAATAATAGCATTATTGTTTAGAGGTAATTCTGAAGGGAAATTTGTTTCAAATGGATTTTGGAAGTGATGTAGCATTGAAATCACTTGGATTATTGGGAAATAATTCTGATGATGACGGCCGCATCATCAGTATTCATTTTCGAAGTTGTTGGGCCAACTTAACGATCAGTCTATCGAAGTTGTTGGATCGAGGGGTTAGGACCCCTGGCCTGTCCAGGAACAAGCATGGAACCCATATGCTGACTTGGATCTATCTACTCCCCTTCACCAACATCTTGCACCTCCATCGACAACCCAAGCTCCGCCACATTCACCACACAATGCAGAACCCCAGCCAGTTTGATGATACCCCCATTTATTCCCGGTCCCACAACCTGTTGAACATGTACGCGTGGCTCAGCTAACGTCGGGGCAGTGGTCTCAGTTTGTTACTCCAATGACTGTCCGCCAGAGCTCCAGATTGGACAGGGCGGCATCGCACCCTGGTAGTTTCTTCAAACCTGTTATTTTTTCCTCTCTTAATAAAAGCCTAAACAAAAAATTGGCACGTTGCATGGACGTGAGTTTGCGTGATGAACACTACACCTCCATGCAAACTCTCAAATCGGAGCGTTTGTCGTTTTCCCAATGAAGCTCATTTCCTGGAATGTGAGGGGGCTTGGGGACCCCAACAAAAGACATTCAGTCAATTATATAATTGCCCCACACAAACCCAACATTCTTTTCGTACAAGAATCTAAACTATTTGACCCAAGCCCCAATTTCCTCAGACAAATAGGTGGAACATTTCTCTTTGGGTGGGCCCACTTGAATGCCGTCGGTTCTTGTGGAAGCATTATGACAGCTTGGAACGAATCCGTGTGGTCCCACTGCCAAACCTTTCAACACACATCCGCCTTGCACGTGGCCCTTTGTCACCTGCAAACGGGAACGATCTTTTTCTTCTCCAATATCTACGGCCCACTTAATACTCATGACCGTAATGAACTATGGACAAATTGCCTCAGCTTTGCCTCTCACATTAACAGTCCGTGGGTAGTAGGTGGAGACTTCAATACCACCAGATCCTCTACCGAAAGAAACTCAGGCAACCTGTCTCAATACTCTGATTCCTTCAACTCCTTCATCAATCTATGCTCTTTGATCGACTCACCCATCAGCAACCGCCGATTCACCTGGTCGAATCGCAGATCCGAACTCTCGTTAGCCAAACTTGACCGCTTCCTCTTCAATCCAGCCTGGGATGACTTCTACCTGCTTTTGTGGTTTCTGGTCTAGCCACAATCATCTCCGATCACTGTCCTCTCCTCCTCGACACGGGCTCATCCACCTGTCCGATTAGACCCTTCTGCTTTGAGCGACTCTGGCTTCTTGAACTGTCATCCGACAACTTTATTAAAGAAATCTGGTCCCAACCCTCCCCCATCCCCTCGGCCATCGCCAGAGTTGTCGCCAAACTTAGATCTTTGCGTAAGATTATCAAACCCTGGGCCAAATCGATTTGGGGCTCCATTCGCTCGCGTATTTCAGCAATTCAAGAGGAAATTCTGGACCTCAACATCCTTGAAGGATCGAGCCCCCTCTCCGAACCAGATCGGTCTCGTCTGAGGGACCTGGAGGCGGAACTGGATAGATTGTCACTACAAGAGGAAATTGGTTGGAAACAACGATCCAAAGCGAAATGGATTGAGGAAGGAGATAAAAACACGGCTTTTTTTCACCGTATTGCTAATGGACGGCGCAGGTCCACCTTCATCCAAGAAATCATTCACAATGGCACCCCTGTAATTGATCAGTCTGACATTCTCAATCTGTTCTCCACCTGTTATCGTAACATACTGGGTAAACATCATCCTCCAATCCCAGGCATAGACTGGAATTTTCTCTACCCTGACTGTACCCCCATCCCTGTTGATCACTCCTTCTCGGAGGTAGAAATCTGGACTGCGCTTAAGGATATGTCCGATGACAAAGCACCGGGTCCAGATGGCTTCGGCCCTTTCTTCTTCCAGCATTATTGGGAAACCATCAAGTATGACATTATCGAGATGTGTTCTGAATTCCAAGCCAATCCTTCATCTGTTGCTCGCCTCAACTACGCTAATATCATACTCATCCCCAAAACCCCTGGAGCCAACACCCGGCCTGCCTTTCGCCCTATTAGCCTCCTGAACACCACCTTCAAGATCATCACCAAGGCCCTTGCCAACCGTCTTCAAACTGTCATTGCCCCCCTTATTGGAATCGAACAGTCTGCATTCATCCTTGGCCGTAATATTATGGACTGCATAGTGTCCACCCAAGAGATCATTTCCTTCTGTCACCAAACTTCAACGCCAGGCATTCTCCTTAAATTAGACTTCTCAAAGGCTTTCGACACAGTCAACTGGCAATTCATCCTGGAGCTCATGGAACATAGAGGCTTCTCTACGAAATGGTGCAACTGGATCCAATGCATCCTTTGTTCTAGCCATTCCTCAATCTCGATCAATGGAGCTACCGGTGGCCTATTCAAGTCCGCTCGTGCCCTACGCCAAGGCGACCCTCTTTCCCCCTGCTCTTCGTCCTTGTTGCAGATGTTTTCAACCGTATGATCAAGTTAGCAATATCGAACAATCTCTTTGAAGGCATCAGACACCCCAGCTCAAATCTGACCATATCCAACCTTCATTTCGTGGATGACACTATCCTCTTTGCATCCCCCAACATCGTACACATCCATTGCCTTAAAGTAGCTATGTACTCTTTCGAACTCATATCTGGCCTCTCCATCAACTTCAACAAAAGCTCCATCATCATGCTGGGTAATTCCGATCACCTTAGGCCCACAATCTCCGATCTACTCAATTGCAGCATCGTGAAATTCCCCATCTCGTATTTAGGTATTCTCCTCCGACCTACCAAACTTCTCAAAGTAGACTGGCTCCCCCTCATTAACAAAGTTGAAAACAGACTCCTTTCATGGAAGGCTCACTCTCTATCCTCTGCTGGTCGCCTTGTCCTAGTTAAGTCAGTCTTATCGGCTATCCCTTCGTATTGGATGTCATTTTACAAGCTTCCAGTATGGGTAATTAAAAGAATTGACAAAATCAGAAGTTCTTTTCTATGGAACGGTGGAAATATACGGAAGCTTGTAAACTGGCGGACCGTCTGCATGCACACTAACAACGGAGGTCTTGGTATCATCAACTTATATCACTTTAACCTTGCACTCCTCGCAAAGTGGCTCTGGCTCTTTCTCACTCCCGGATCATTCCTATGGAAATCTTGGATTTCCACTCTTTATTATCAGTCCAATCCCCATCTTGTTCTTCACTCTGCTCCCAGCCTTAAACCATCCACATCCTCGTCTGGATTCCTCACCACCCTCCCCCGAGTCAAATCATTTTTTAATGTCAAAGTGGGTAATGGGGCCAACTGCCTCTTCTGGCTAGATACTTGGTATGGCCACCTCCCCCTCTCATCCATCCTCCCCAACCTCTTTTTTTTCTCAACCACAAGCCTTGTTACCACCGCCGACTCATCCCGCTTGGGCCTTGACCATCTCCTGCCACTATCTTACTTTGACCTTACCACTTTAGCTAAGCTTCATCAAGCCGTCTCAATCCTTCAATCCACTCATTTCACGCCCTTACCTGATATGTACCTTTGGGCCCCCAATCCCAATGCTGGTTTCTCCGTCGCCTCTTGCTATGCCCACC
Organism: Allium cepa; assembly: GCA_030765085.1. NCBI lineage: Eukaryota > Viridiplantae > Streptophyta > Magnoliopsida > Asparagales > Amaryllidaceae > Allium > Allium cepa. The sequence continues at coordinate 288,825,372 of CM060941.1, read as the reverse complement.
TAAACAACCCTGGCCGGCTCTTCAACTTCCCACGACTTTGGAACTGTCGGCTCCAACCTTATATGGCATTCTTCCAGTGGTGCCTTATTCACGGCCGCATCAACACTAGAGAGAGACTCCTTTGCCTTAACATCACGCAAGACCCGCACTGTGCTTTTTGTCCTTTCGCAACTGAAAGTATACAACACCTTTTCTTTGATTGTGGCTTTTCATTTAGGGTCTGGGCTGCAACATCCATCCACCTACTAGGCTATGTCCCAACAATCACTTCCTTCTTCGATTATTGGCAGTACAACCCCCCAATAAGCTCTTCGATCCCTTCGTGGAAATCTTCAGTTGGTGCATTTGGGTCGAGCGTAACGCTCATGTGTTTAACAGGACCAAATCACATTTTGGGGGGACATGCAGGCGCATTATTTATTATTATTCTTCTTTAACAGGTCAGAGTTACTCAGCTCCTTTCCGGCTTAGACTGCCGCCTTCCAGAACTTCGTCTGCAGATTCAGTTGGTAGTTCCTCTGCAGCACCCACCCGTAGGCAGCCAAGACTCCATTAGTAGCTCCTATCCTCAAGTTATTTACTGCTAAATGTACTATGCTATTTTAGACATATTCCTCCGCTTTCTGCAATAGACTATCTGTGTGTGACTGGGGTATAGCCTTCCCCTTCTGTTTTTGGTCAGCGATCAGGCTTGTTGATCGCATTATTAAATACTTTTATATGCTATATAACCGGCTGTGTAGTGTCGCGCTACACATCCGTTTCTCTCAAAAAAAAAGTGACCGATTGTTGCCAAATTGATTTGTTCGGTAAAGCCGTTTGTTTTTGAAATTCCAAAGGAAATTTGTTGGAAATAAAAACCAGGAATGGTTTAATTTTTTTTTGAGAAGTGTAATTTTGAGATAATGATGATTTCAAAATGATTTGAAACCAAAAGCCGGGTGTTTGAAAATCCTGATGAGATAGGTTGTAAGCTTATAAATTGAGATGATTTTTTTTAAATCAGGAAGGAAATATGAGCTTTGAATGTTGGGAATTTAAATTTAAAGTGAAGGTTAAAAATGAAATTAACTTGGATTGGGAAATAAAAATTTGACTGGATTGAAATTAATTGAATAAGCTGAAAATAAAATCCAATTGTATTCGAATTAAGTTGAAATTGAATTGAGTTAGATAAATTTGAGTTAAAATAAAATTGAATTGGAATAAAAATTCAATTGAGTTATTGAATGGAATTAGGTTCTTACCTGGATAAATGGAAAATAGTTTGGATAAGGATTGGATTGAAATAAATAAATCAAAATAACATATAAATGAATTAAAAATGCATGGAATAAAATATGCTTGGGTTATAAATAAGCATAAGGCTTGAGTTAAAAATAAAAGAAGAATATATTCAAGCCTATAATGAATGGAATTGTGTAAATAATAAGTTGTGACTTATAAAATTTGAAAAGTGGGATAGAAAAACCCAAAACAAATATTTTTGACGAATTGAAAAATAAAATGAAAATCAAACTTGAATTATAAATAAATTGAACTTAAGAAAATTAAATGAAGAGATTTTGAAAAAAAAATCAATCAAGTATTGGATTATAAATAGGGGAAGAACTAATTAGATACTGAATTAGTTAATGAAATATGTAATGAGAACCTAATGTAGTTAAATAGAAGCTGAATTGAGAGTTAATGATGAAGTTTGAAAATAAAACTCAAGTTATAAAATCAAATTCGACTTGAATTGTTAGTAAAGTAAATGTGATTGAACTGTGAGTACATAAAATTGGGTGGTAAATTGAAAACGGATAGTGGAATCAGAATTTGAGTTATTAATTAAAATTTGACTTGAGGTGTAACAAATTAAATATAGTTGGTAATGTATCGAATAAAAATGAAATTGGAGTAAAATAGTAATGGTTTGTATTGCAAATAAAATCCAAATAAGTAGAAATACATTGGAAATGGCCTTGTTATTAATAAAATAATTAAATTATTGAATCTGAAAATTTAAAATTTATAATAACTAATCAAATGAAATTGTAGATTGAAAATGAGATTTGATTGAGATGGAATTAAGTTGAATAGAAAAGAAAAAAATTTACTTGTAAAATGAAAATGAGCTTAAGTAATTTTTTTTTTTGAAATAAATTGAAGTAAATTAACTTAAGATAAATAGATGGAGGTGAGTTAAATTGAATTCAACTTAAAACTAAGTTTAATGATATTGGGTTGGATTTAAATCAAGTGAAGATAGATTTAAATTGAAATAAAATTCGGTGAGTTATAGATAATATTTAATGGAATGAAATTCTTAAATAAATAACTGTAAACCATTTAAATTGTTAAGGAATTGAAATAATTTAGAGACAATAAGAAAAATAGAATGGTTTTAAATGAACGCAAATGAATGGATTGTGAATAAAATTTAAATGGAATGTGTCGAGCTAAATAAAATGGTTGTGAATGAATTTAAATAGAAAGAATTAAATAATAAATTGAGTTGAACTCAATTTAGAATGGTCGTCGGCTTAAGTGGTTATTTACTTGAATGAACATTACCAATTTGCATGAGAAAAATTGGTTGTTGGACGAATATAGAAGAAAATAAAATTCTATGAATCATTGCAAGTAAATAAAATTGATTTTTAAATCATTTGGAATAATATGGGTTTATTAAAAGTTAAAAATGAAGTGAATGTAAGCGATTGAGTTTTAAACCATTTAAATTGAATGAAGTTGTATACGAATGGATTGAAAACCATTCAAATTTAATGAAAATGGTATATGAGTTAATGGGAAAACAGTTGAATTAGTATGAAAACTGTATAAATTGCTTACGGAAAATGTTTGGTGTGCATTTCTTTTAGAATTCATGTGTTTAACTATTGCAAATAAATGAAATGTTGTTAAACTTCATATGTATGGAACTTACATGTTTAAATTGAGTAAGTACAGATACTTGGAAGCCGTAAGGCTGGATTTGGTTGCTCTAATTGCTAAAATAATAAGCTGCTTGCTTATAAATGCTAAATAAGGTACGCCTACGCAATAAAAAAAGGAAATATGAACTGCTTTTTGGTTTTTCCAACCATGTGGGTCGATGTATATATATTTATATCTCTTGTCAAATTGCAAAAGCTCCTCCGTACAAAGGGGACTCTGCCAAAAAAATTCAGAAATTTTGGGAGTTAGAAAATTTTTGGAAAATTTTGTTAACGACAAACGTAGTCAAACTGAAAATTGCAATAAATTAGTAAATGGAACCAATTTAAAATAATGACATGAATTAGTTATAAATGAAAAATAAAATTTAAATATTCAGACTTAAAGATAAATTGAATTCATATGGAAATGGGAGAACCAAATTGAATAGAAGTAGATATAAAATAAAGTGGTGAAGTGAAAATAAATATAAGTAACATATAAAATGCTTATACTAACTTAAGAAAGGAATAGTGAATTCTTAAATGAAAAATTGATACTACAAATAATCTAAGTTAATATTTGAATGAATAAATATTAACATTTTGTAAGGAAGTCAATAAAATGTTTTGAAAGTCGTGATTGGATATTCGTGCTAAGCAGGATATGCAGGTAATATAAAGGGTAAAAGACAACATTGGTTTTGATTTCAGAAGATAAATTTTGAATTTCTCGACAAAAAGATATGTATTTAAATTTCGGTATGAAATTTGATTGGGTTTTTGATCGAGCCACTTGGCTTTTGTTTTCTTTTGGAATTTGGGTGCCCGTAGAGGCCTTTTGTAGTTGTACCGAGCTAGCCGCGCAAAGGAGACGCTGGCGAAATTTTTCGGGAATTTAGGGAGTTAGAATATTTTTAAGAAAATTTTGGACAATTTAAATTTAAATTTGAAGGGTTGAAAAAGTAAAGTTATTTGAAAACTATGGAAGGTTTTGGGAAGTTGGTTGAAATAATAGTGGGTCTTTAATAAAAGAATATGTATGGCAAGTTAATTAAATTGTTTGGTTTTAAAGAAAAGTAAACGGGTATTGGACCATTCTTCCTAATTAGTAAATTCGGGGATGAAATTCTTTTAAGGGGGAGGAATGTAACGACCCGGAATTTTTGAGCATTTGAAATTGGAATATTTAATTGATTTTTAAATATTTAAAGGTTAATTTTTAACTTGAATTCAAATATCACTATTTATTTGATAATTAAAGTTTTGAATTTGAAAATTTGAAAATTTGGTAAGATGTTGAATTTGGAGTTCTAAGCCTGTTAAAAATAATTTGAAGGCTTGTACAATTTATATTGATAGCACTGAAGATAAAAGAAGTTGTAAAATTGAAATTTACACTGGTTTGTTCAGTTTTAAAATTTTTATATTGTTTAAATTGAATTTAAAAATAGCCTTCCGAGGCACAGTCTTGGAATTCGACGAAATCAGTTCCATTGGATGCGTAATAGTATATTATTATCGGATTTCAATTTTCTTAGTAATCGGAGTTGTTGTATGAGCGTACGATATATAAACGCGCTGAAATTTCAATTGATAATAATCGATTTGGAAAGTTATCCTCTCCATATGATCGAATTAGGATTCAAAACCTTTTCCATTTTGTTCGAAATAGGTATATAACATTAGGAACGCCTAGCGGCATGCCTCGATAGAAAGTCAAATTTCGTGTTACGTTTATCGACACGAATTGAATTTAATTTAAATATATATATTTTTATATCAGGTCACTATCAGCCGTTTCCTTTCCTATCAGCCGCGATTCTATCATCTTTCGAACCACTGTAGCGAGTATTCTTCAACATGCTTCTCTTTTTAATATCTACAGCCGAGCCTTCTTCAAGAATTCACGTATTAATCTTTTTTGTGAAACCATCCTCGTTCAAATTAATACTTTCCCTTTCTTCCATTCAAATCGAACGCATGCTAAATAATAAAAAAAGAGAATAATGGCTGCTCCCTCCGATTAAGGAGAATCGAAATCTCCTCCTTCGGTAAAAATCCTAATCGAGATTCACAGAATGAAAGAAAGGAGGGGGCAATCCTTAAATTCAAAACGTAAACCCTCGGCCGTGTGAGTAGCCTCTTTTTTTCGATCAGATTTGCACCTGAGGGGACTTGGGTCATCGATTAAGGGTGCGCGCGCTAGGGTTCCGATCGCGTATAGGAGAGAAAGGGGAAGTCGAAGCAGAGATCGAGACTTCGTGTGAATGGGCTGGACGAAGGCGTGTTTCATTTCGGCTAGGGTTCATGGTGGCGGGTCGCAAGATCGTGGGCTTCGTGGTTGCGTTCGTCGAGGTTTGCTGATGTAGCTGGGTTCGTTTCTTTATCAGTAAGGTATTGTTCTGATTTAATTTAAGTTTTTCTAAAATGTAGAATGATTAATTTTTATTTCACAGAGATGCATAGGCAGTGAGGAAGAAAGTTTCCTTTGCAGTAATAGAAAAATTTCAGTTTTGGTAATTATAAAAAAAAAGTTAATTTTATTTGTTAATGAGTACATTTTTATTTAGATTTATATTATATATAGCTTAAACATAAAATAATATATTCAAAGGAAAAATTTTGAAAATAGAAAATTTATGTTAAGTAAAAGCTTAATTTGACTTGCTGTTTATTTAGATTTTTAAAAATTTATAGTAAGGAAAGGTTTACAGTAAGGGGAAATGGAAAATTAGAATACAATCTACCAATTTCTTTTACTGATTAATTTGTTTAGTTAACTTATGTAGTTATTTCGGTGATTAGAAAATATTTTTATTTAAAAAGGAGTTAGCTTAAAGCTAATCATTAGTTAAATTAAAGAAATAAATTGTTGATTAATTTAAAGATTAATAAACCTATTTAAATTATTTAGTTACTAAAAGAAATTGTAAAGGAAAGATTGGTTTAACTAAATTATTAGTTGCCTTAGTTATTTAATGGAAATTAATTGTTCGATAAATTAAAATATTAATAAATCGTATAACTGTTTATACAAGGTTTTAAATCACGGAAGCAAGCCAGTTTGGAATGGACTGCATAACGATAAAGGTGAGTTAATCTCACTCAGCTGAATTCAATTTAAAATTTTAATAGTTAAATTTAAAAAATTGATTGATTGATTGATTTGATTTGGTGTGTTATATATAGTAGTGTACAGTATATCTTGGAATGTTTGAATTTCCCGCATTAAATAGCGGATGATTGTATATTGAAAACCCATATCCCGTGATATTCCACCTCGAAATGGAATTGGTATTTTATATTGTGCTAACATCTGTGGATGCAGGGAAACAGGTTGGAGGGATCCAACTGGATTCCTCAATATTTATATAAATTATTTAATATTCACTGTTGTGATTATTTCGATATGTTATGATGAAATATATTGGGATGTTGATTGCTATGGTTTGCTTGAATTTATTTCGACACTGAGTTATCAAAATATATAGGATTGGATCTTTGAAAATAAATGAAGAGAATTTGTAAGTGAAATATTTATGGAGAATTTAAATAAATTAAGAATAAATTGGATAAGAATAACAGTAGTTATAAATTCTAATACATAATTCCGCGTATGAAAAGAAAATTCTAAATAAACAGAAAGTTAATGAATTTTTTTAAACTTCAGTATTATTATTTAAAAGAACAAAAAAATTATTTTAAATTTAAGATTTAAATTTTGAAAAGAATAAAGAAGAAATTGGGAAGAACTGAAATTTGTATATTCAAGTTAAAGGATTTAAAATCAAACGGATAATAATAATAATAATAAAGTCCATAATTAATGAATTTTGAAATGAACTGAGTAAGTAAGAAATTTATTTCAAATGGAATAAATTGGGAATCAATTTGGAAAATTTATTTAAGTGATTGAGATTGGAAATTCTCCCTGGATAATCAAGTACGTTTTCAAAGTAAATTATTAAATATAAGTTAAATTTTTTTTAAAAAGCAAGTTTAGAAATTTCTTTTTATTATTTCAAAATATTTAAATTCTAAGTAAGTATTTTCTTTTAATCTATTATATCAGTAATTATTTAAAAGTGACTTAGTATTTGTTTTAAAAGAGAAAATCTAATTTTAGATTTTATAAAGTAACCTCATTTTTTTAAATATTCCTAAAGTATATATTTTTAATTAAATATCAAAGTAGTTTTTAATTTAAATATTTTAAAGTATATTTCTAATAAAGTGTCTTTAAAACTATTCTAAAATCTAAGTGTTTGTCATTGATGATTTCAGTAGAGATAGAAAATATTTGGGAAAGTTTATTCTGAAAAGAAAGATGGCCTGAAACTATTTTCAAAAGGGATTTGAAAAGTGAAAATATATCTTGTGAAGATATTTTGGGATTAATAAATAATTTGGAAAATTATTTGTTGTGTGATGGATGTTTGTGAATATTAATTTATAGTTAAATAACCGACTATCAATATTGGACAAATGCGTTGATCGTTTCGAAGAGACTGGGATCGCGATTTATTTTTCGAAAACCACTTCGATGTGGTTTGTACATTTTCGTGGAAAACGAGTTTGGATGCGAAGATGGAGCAGTGAAGTGCAAGGGCTAGTCGCTACTAATTCTGAGGATATTTCCAAAACGGATGTAGTAGGAATAGTGCCTTCGGTTCCATTCGAACCCGGGACAGACTTGTATGGATGAATGCTTTCGGAACTTCGTCAAGTGGACGATGGGCATTCTAAGGGATATGTTCTAAAAAGGTAACGCTTAGCCTCAAGCCTCATCAACCAAGAAAGACTGAAAATCAGGGGTTATGCAGCAAGGCTTCGTGGGTAGCCCCCACTTGAGAGTGAGGTCATCCCTGTCTAGATGTCCCTTTTTATTTTGGCTTAGTGGGCGGTTGCTGATCCCAACCGTGGGGTGATCTTGCTCGGGACTGTCCAGTAAGGGATGGTTCCGACCTTGTGTTGCAGGGGACTTAGGGTGGGTCCTCGTACGCTGATCTAGACCAGGTACTGTGACAGGTGGTACCCCAGTGCCTAGTCATTAGTTGAAAATCCATTTTCCCTACGCGCCCGTACGGTTTTGATTGTGCCCAACTATTGCTGAAACGTGAGATGCAAGCATTTCAGCTAGATTCTATTTTACTTTCTATAGACACTATTATTTTATTAGAGGATTTTAATAAAAAAATGTTTTAGCTATCGTAAGGTAAAAACCCGACATGTTTATTTGTGGCATGGTCTTACGAGATGCTTTTGTTTTCAAAGGATTTTTGAAACTTTAATAATCAATTTGAGTGTAATTTCTCACGTCGATATTCCAGACTGACTCGGGTGTTGTAATGCTCGGGTCAGACCGAGTATTATAGGATACATGATATGATGCTGTGGAGCTCAGTAGACGAGCAGGATGACGATACGTACTTTCGCACTTGTTTTATATATATTCCGCTGTGTAGAGTAGCTGTGTATCCAGATGTATGTTATTGATGTTAAGCTGTGACTGATGTACTCTGATGATGCAATATATAAATAGATATATTTGTTTTGGTGTAAAGATATGTTAATATCTATTATATTTTATTCCGCTACGATGGTTTGATTCTGTTGTTGTTTTCTATTTTCTTCTTCATCTCTTCTTCTTTAACCCAAATGGTTTGTGTTTCTGTTCAACTTGAGTTGATTTAGATAGAATAATGTTGACCCAAGGCGTACGGATTTGCGGGTCATTACAGTACTCATTGGTTGCAATGGGAGTGAGTTTTCCACTCGTAGTAGTCAAACCAAATTGACTAATTAGGTCTTTAGCATATTTTTTGATTAATAAAGATACAATTATTTAATTTTTTTATTTGTAATCCTAAAAAGAAGTTTAATTCACCCATATGACTCATCTCAAACTCTTTTGTCATTATTTCAGAAAATTCTTTATTCATTTCAAAATTAGTTGATCCAAAAATGATATCATCTATGTAAACTTGTACTAGTTGAATATCATTTTTATTTCTTTTAATAAAAAGAGTATCATCTACTTTACCAATTTCAAAATTTGATTGTAATAAGTAAGATCTTAGTCTATCATACCAGACTCTAGGAGCTTGTTTTAGACCATACAGAGCTTTCTTAAGTTTGTAAACATGATTTGGTAAATTTTCATTTTCAAAAAGTGGTGGTTGTTCAACATATACTTCCTCTTTTACAAATCCATTTAAAAAGGCACATTTAACATCCATATGAAATAGTTTGAAATTATTATGATTTGCGAAAGCAAGTAGAATCCTAATGGCTCCTAATCTTGCTACGGGAGCAAAGGTTTCATCAAAATCTATTCCTTCTTCTTGACAATAACCTTGAGCTACTAACCGGGCTTTATTTCTAACAACCTCTCCTTGTTCATTCATTTTATTTTTATAAACCCATTTAGTTCCAATTGTAGTTTTATTTTTAGGTCTAGGAACAAGTTTCCAAACATCGTTTCTAGTGAATTGATTTAATTCTTCTTGCATATCCAAAATCCATGAATCATCAGTTGATGCTTCTTTTGGATTTTTGGGTTCAATAGTTGATATAAAATCTACATTGCTCATTTGACTTAGTTGATTTTTAGTTTTAACAACAGATTGCATATCTCCAAGTACATTTTCAATAGGATGATCTTTTAAAAGTTTAATCCTTTTATTAGGATGATTAATTTCATTATTAGTTTCAGTTGTCACTTGATTTTGAGTGATTAAATCCTCTTCATCATTTGAATCTTCAAAAATTTTGAGATTTTCATCGAATGAAACATGCATTATTTCCTCGATGGTGTTAGTTTTTAAATTAAACACTCTGTAAGCTTTGCTTCTATTAGAATATCCAATAAAGATACCATTGTCGGATTTAAGAACAAATTTATCTAAGTTATCTTTTGTATTTAAAATAAAACATTTACTTCCAAAAATTCTAAAATAAGATACCTTAGGTTTCTTTGAGTGAAGAAGTTCATAAGATGTCTTATCAGTTAAAGGTCTAACTAAAATTCTATTTAAAATACAATAGGCGATATCAGCTGCTTCTGTCCAAAAATACGTTGGTAATTTACTATCTGAAAGCATAGTTCTCGCACACTCTTGAATCGTCCTAATTTTACGTTCTACAATTCCGTTTTGTTGTGGAGTTCTTGGAAATGAAAAATTATGAGTTATTCCCTTTTTATTGCAGAATTCCTCAAACTTTTCATTTTCAAATTCACCACCGTGATCACTACGGATGGTTATAATTTTTTAGAGAAAGTTGATTTTGAATCCTTTTTGTAAAGTTCCTAAAACATTCAAAATTATCACTTTTATGTTTCAAAAATATTATCCATGTAAATCTAGAATAATCATCTACAATTACAAAAACTTATTTACTATGATTTATTGACAGAATTTGAGATGGACCAAATAAATCAAGATGAAGTAATTCAAGAGGTTTTGAGGTTGAAAACATACCTTTTAATTTAAAGGGACTTTTTCTAAGTTTTCCTAATTGACATGCATCACATAGACTATCTACTTTAAAATTCATTTTAGGGAGACTTGTTACTAAATCATGTTTAGATAGTCTAGATAAGAGTTTGAAATTCAAATATCTAAATCTCTTATGCCAAATCCAAGGGTCACTTGTATTTGCCAATGGAGACAGGTTATCATTTGAAACTTTCATACGAAGAATATAAATATTCTTTTTCCTAATTCCCTCAAATATTATGGTTGAATTATTATCTTTTATGTAACACTTATCTTTTTCAAATTTAATTTTATATCCTTTATCGCAGAGTTGACTTATACTTATCAGATTATGTTTCAGATTCTTAACTAGCAAAACATTAGTAATAATAGGAGTTTCAGAGTTACCGACTTTGCCGATGCCAATCACATATCCTTTTGAATTGTTTCCAAAGTTAACCAGCCCTCCATCTTTGTATACTATATCATTCAGCATATCTGGATTTCCAGTCATGTGTCTAGAGCATCCACTATCGAGTACCCATTTGTTCTTTTTGATCTGCACAATTTTTCCGTTGTGGATTGATTCCTTAACCCCCATAAAGCATGTTTCCTACACATCAAACTATTTTGGTAGACAGCTTGAATATGAACATTGATTATATGCAGACTCAAGAGACAATGATGATCTAAATATTTCTAAACTAGTATTAACAAACGTTGCCATTTTAAAAACTTTTTCAAAAATCAGATTATGAAACTTTGAAAACCTTGCTCCGATACCAAATGTGAGAAATGCAAAATACAGATCTTAAGGCTAGGATTAACATAGAGGGAGTGAGGGTGAATAGTGTTTAAAGGAACTACTAAATCTTTTTGAGTTTTTGTTAATTTGAACACAAATGTGTGCAATATTCAGACACAGATATGATCACAAAAACAAACACAGATGCAGAAATAAAGTAAAAGCAGTAAAGGAAAGAACATACCGGATTTTATATTGGTTTGGAGTTACCCTACATCCAGTCTTGCACACAAGTACGTATTTCCTTTCAAAAGCAATTATACAGTTACACCCTCGATTTCAAGGCTACGAGGTACATCCTCCAGATTCACAATCCTCTGGGTAGAGATACTTGATTTGATGGGCAACAAGTTCACCCAATTGATTTCCTAGGCTACAATCAAAACGTTTCTCGCTTGATTGATTTCCAAGGCCACAATCACACCTTTTCTCGCTTGATTGATTTCCAAGGCCACAATCGCACCATTTCTCGCTTGATTGATTTTCAAGGCTACAATCACACCTTTTCTCACTAAATTGATTACAAAGAAGGCTATAACTTTGAATAGCACTGAGATCTTTATGAGATAGTGATAGAGAATCAAACTAGAAATGATCTAGTTATTCAATGTTGATTTCGGCAGAGTAATGGTAAGAATATGTATAAAGAAATGTGGAAGAATAAGAGGAGTGAAAAACAGAAAAATATTATTTGAAATTCATTCAAAACAGCCCCTATTTATAGAAGAACAACAGCCATGTCCATTCGTGAAGGGATATGACGAATAGACACTTCTTTTGAAATTCAAAATTTTGAAGTCAACTACCACTATGTCGACATGGGTATCTTGGGTATGTCGACATCCCAAAGAAAATTCTGGTGATTTGGTTTTCTTTGAAAATAACTTCTATCTTGTATTAAAACTATTTTAAACTTTATAATATACTTAACTATAGTTAAAATACATAAATAAGTATAGAGAACAATATTTTGGCATATACAAAATTTTACTATAATTTTATATTTAAATCTAAGTATAAATATTAAAAGGTTAAATATATTATTATCAAAAAATAGTTTAAAAACAAGGATAATATGATTTTGAAAATAAAGAATATTTTGAGGCTAAAATACTTAAAATCAGGATAGATGTTTTTGATTCTTTTAAAAGGAAAGTTTTAAAATCATTTTGAAAACATGATACAATTTTGTAAAAACATTTGAATAAAAGGTTAGAAGATACAAAACAATGTTCCAATAGATTTTTCGTAGGTTCCATCCTACTTAGGATTCCATCCCTTTAACAGGCTCGAAGTGGATTCCATTCCACGAATAAATTGGATTTTAAGATGCCAGTGCTTTTCTAGGAGTTTTAACAAAATTTCTAATTAAATTACTTATTATTGAAATCTTGAACTCTTGATAATCTTGATATTCCTAATACTCATGAGTCTTCAATCTTGATATCTTGAATCTCTATACTGTACAGTCTTCAATCTTGGTACCTGCATGGTTAAATCCTGCATATACATATATTTCTAAACTATAATGTTAGTATTTATATTCTATAATCCTATTCTAAGGTTGTTGTCATCAAAACCATCATCTCAAGGACTAACAATTTATATATATGTTAAACCCTAATTCATATTTTTGGGAAATGCCCAAATTGCTCTTGAGGTAGTGTGGCCACCAAGTAATCATTAGCATGTCTTAATCCCCTACTTAAATATACATGAAGCTTTAATGGCCTTTTAGCAGTGCATTAGCCCCTAATTTAAAATCAAGGTAAGTGGGTAGGCGGAGTCCTCCATGTTCGTGAGTTTGAATTATTTTCATTTTCATTTTCTTTGTTTCCTTTTGTGCATGCATATCTTCATGAAACCACTTGTAATTTCCATCCAATTTTCCAACAAAATAATATAGAAATTTCCAATTAGATTTTCTTGAATTAATATATGCACAAAAATGACCATTCTGCCCCAGTATGAAGATGAATATGTGACGTTTTGAAGATAATTTGAATTTTGGTTTAAACATGTGAAAATACCCAATATGATCATTTATTAAACTTAAATAGATTAAATATGGTCGTAAAAATATGCACATTTACGTGCAATTCAAATACCCTCACATTTATCTTTTTATTCGCCCTCGAATAAAGGAAAATTAAGATAAATCCATTTTCGTAGGGAGCACGATTACACTGAGAGTATGCAACAAGCCGTTAAACCTCTAGGTGTCCCCTATAGGACGAGTGTTGTCTCGTGAGGGTTTTAAGTGGATACTACCCACAAAATCCAAATGCAAGATGAAAATTTACAAAATGCAAGATTTATTTACAAAGAGATGAATACGAGTTTTTGAAAATATTTACAAATGAAGGATTTACTTTCAAATCGACACAAATAAGTTAAATATAGGTTTTGGTTATTACCGAGAAATTTAGGATCTTTTGCTTGTCAAAATTTCCAACAAAAATCAAGTTATCATAAAAAATAAATTATAGTTTAACTCGTCGTTTCGGTCGATAATAAAGTGTAACTATGAAATGGATCCTTAGTTGATTATCAAAGTCTATCAAAGTGGTATTTTCATTTCTTTTCAATGACAAGTCAAATCAAACATGTTAAAATAGTGCTTGGATTTCATTTCTTAATCTCTTTATATATTTTTTGAAAAAATTTATTGGTATTTACATATTTACATATGCCTAACTCGGATAAACTGAGGCCAGATATGTTACCTATGCACTGCCTTGCAGACTTATTTTAGGAGAATACAGAGCATGGTTAGTGAACACACGAGTGTGAACGCCTATTGACTATGGGCGTTATTAAAAAGAATTTATATATATACACCTAACTCAGAAAAACTGAGGCCAGATATCCCGATCATGCACTGACTTTCGGGCTAACGTGAGAGGGGTATAGAGCATGGCGAGTGAACACACGAGTGTGTACACATGACTCTAGGTGTTTATTAAGAAAAATCATAAATATATACAAGATTTTTTTAAAGAGAGAGTTTTGCAATATTTTCATAGCACAATTTAACTTAGAAGACAAAAAAAAGTTATAAATTTACTTTAAATCAGCCACTTTTTAAAACAAAGATTTTCAATTAGGGTGTATTTCATAATTAAGTCGTACGAATCTTCCTATGTACTAGTTAAACCATTGTTATTTGTAATCAAACTTCATTTTTTATTTTTGTTAAGACAAATAAATAAAATTTCAATTTAATAAACCAAAATCATATATTTATCTTATAGTGTTTCTTAAAAATGAATCAAAAATGCTTAAATAAAAGTGTTTTTTTTTTTTTTTGGAGATTTTTCATTTTAGAAAACTTTTTGGAAAGAAAATGTATAAATAAACCATGAAATATCTAAAATGATGATGAGTCTCCCCTCACACTTGATTTTGACTATGTCCCTACAGTCAACCCAAGTGAAAGGAGAAAATAAAACAAAAATAAAATGATTACCAATATTTACACGAAAACGAACAGTATTTACACGAGATCAAAAAGTATATCGTCAAAAAGTAAATGAAATAGCCTTCCAAAGACATTCATTTGTCTCGTCGAGCATGCGAGACACAGCTTAAGTGCAGAAAACCAAATCATAAATGATTTCAAAGTTGAATGTGGATTTGAAAAAACGAATGTTGTTTTATTGAAAATCGTACGAGTTGTTTTATTTTCGATGATTTTTGGGGTTGATAAAACAATTGGTTGAAGTTCAAGTTTATTTTCAACAAATTGAAAGTTAAGCTCATCATCAACAAAATTTTCAAAATTATTGATTTCAAAATTGAAATGGTGATTCAAATCTTCCCCTTTAGAATTTAGCAATTCATTTTCGGAAAGTCCAAAGAAATCGAGTTCATTGAATTTGTCTTCCTTTATTGAATTATCAACAACTTTAGTACATGTGTCAAGTTCACAATCCAAAGTTGTTGTGTTCAAAATTTCAAAATCAGGAAAAGGAAGATCGAACCTTAAATCGAGTTTCTCACCCTCAAATGAATTGAAATCCAACTCAATTACCGTAATTTCAACAACTTCATTAAGATTATAATTTTGAATTTCAAAAGTTATTCTTTGAAAATCATCAATTGTAGTAAAAGATGGATTATTATTTGACTCGTCACATATTGGGATTTGATTTTGTTTTTCACGTTGTTTCATATATGTTTTGAACAACAAATCCATGTGATCATTGTAGATTTCATCCATTTGTTCAACAAAATCCATTTTATAGTTATTAACTTGAGAATTTTCGATTCGGATTTGTTGAGAACAAATTTTTTCACTCATATCGTAGTCGAGATTATTACAATTGCCAAAATTATTTAAAAAGTGGATCACATTTTCGTTTTGATTTTGAAATTCATTTTGGAGTTTAAAATTGAATTGGCATGGTTTATAATCGAAAACATTTGCATTTTGAAGTGAATTCAAATCTTGAGTACGTTGAAAATTTTGACTTGAGTTATCACATAAATAAGAATTACACAAATCATTTATCATTTGATTTTGTTGTGTAGAGAGTTTGAGCAAAGACGTAATCATTTCAATACTTTTTTCAAGATTTGAGGGTTGATTATCATTTTGAAAACTTTATTGTTCGAAATTCGAATTGTTTATACAAAGTTGTTAAAATATCCATATGAATTTGGAATGAAATTATATGGATTATATTGATTTTCACAACTATTATAAAATTCATGTAAGTGGGGAAACTGGGACATTTTCAAGAGTTTTTTTTCTTTTTTTTACAAACGAAAAATATTTACAAAAAGAATTTATTTTTTATAAAGGAAATTTGATTTTTGTTTTGTTTTTTGGTTTTTCAAATTTTTTCCTTGTTTTTAAATTTTTTTTTTTGTATTTTTTTGGATTATAGTTTTTCTAATTTTTTTTAGATTTTTGAAATTTCAAAGAAAAAGGATTTAAAAATTTTAAAGGAAAATAAAAAGGACTATTTATAGATTTTTTTTTTTAGATTTTTATTTTGAATTTTTTTAAATATGCATGAAGTAATGCAACTAAATGAATGCAAGAGTTTAATTACCAATGATTTATCCTAAATTAACTCAAAATTGTGTAATCACACACTGTCTTTAATCAACAAGTCAGTTCTCGGTCAGGTAACGGACAAGGGTTATCGGTGCACCATAAATCACTGTAGCAATGTAGCTGAAGGTTTAAGTACATTTAGAGAAACAATTCAGTATAGTATTTACGAATCACCGTAATTTTTATAAGTGATTATTGCTCTGCCATAGCCTTGATACCAAGAAAGTAAATTGTCAAAAAAGGATAAATTGTCAATATACAATTAAGTGTTATTGATGTCTAACCGCTATTATTAACAAATTCTAAGATGAAATGCAAAGAAAAAATTAAATGTGAATTAACAATGCAACTACAAATGGATTTTTGGTTTATTTTTTTTGTTTTTGAATTTTTTTTAGTTAATGGGAAGATGATGTCTGGAACTTCGAGGGGCTCAAGTTGTTTTGGTGGCATTCGGGAAGAGTTTGACGAATAGGGATTTCGTGTAGAGGTGGATTCGAGGCGACTGGAGAAGTGGTTAGTCTAGAAAGTGGTATGGAGTGAAGTAGAGGATTGCACGTTCTTCAATTCGGATTGGAGGCGGTGGATTCGGAGTCGATGAGGCAGTTGGGGTGTTCGATTGGGTTAGGAACTGCCGATTTGGGGATTTCCAACTTTTGTTCGAGCGAGGTTAGTGGTTGATTTGTTGGTCGCGGTGGGTTCTTTGGAGTGCTTTGGGGATTGGAGGTGAGGTTATGATGACATTTATGATGGTGTTTTCGGTGTCGTGGTGGTTTTAGTTTGCAGGCAAGCAGAGCCAGTTGAGATTGGTATGGCAATGGTGGACGTCGGGGTATTGTAGTGATGCGGTTGAGTGATGATCTATGGGGAAGGAGGATGGTGGTAGTATGGTGTAGTTTGAGTTGTCAGAGGGGATAATTGATGGTTAGCAGTGCAAGCAGATGATGCACAGAGTATGTTGAGTATAAGGTTGAGGCAGTGGAAGTATTTGTAAATAGGCAGTTTGATGGTTCTTAGTTGTAAGTGTTAGAGATGGTAGCACAGTTAGCAGCAGTTTTAGATGAAGACGGTGATGAGATTGTGGAATTTTTTCGTTTAAGAGGTGGTGGGCAGAGGTGAAAGAAAGTAGCAATATAGTTTGAAGTAGTGTGCAGGCAATTTGAAGGATGGCGTTGATTGAAGTGGAAATTTGTATGTTGAAGCAGTAACTGAAAGTGGGGAGATTGAAAGTGTTAAAGTGCTGCAGTTCTTTGTTTGCATAGCAAGTGTGACTTTTTTGTTGATAGTGGAGTGTCTGTTATGAGGGATTAAATGGTAGGGGATGCATAAGTTGAACTGCAGCAGTATCAACGAAGTGATGTGAAGAAGGCTGTGGGCAGTGCAGTGGTTTTGGAGGAAGTGAAATATGGCAGTGATGATATCATTTGTGCTATGGTGGAGGCGGTTTCAGGTGAGGTTGCAGTGATGAGATCTGATGTTGGTCAAAGGAGAGGGATGGTGGATTTCAGTAGTTGCTGTGGAGTAGTTTTGTAACAACCCATGGTTTGTGATTACCTAAAAATAAATTAAAATAGTGATTTAATTTAATTGGAGTTATCAATAAATTTTTGGATTGGTTAATTTATTCAAAATTGACTATTTTGGATAAATATGGAATTTTAGGCTTAATTGTAAAAATGGTGATAATTAGAAAAATAAATGTGAATTTTTGAAATTGGAGATATTGTAAAATTTTATTAGTTTAAAATCTTGCAATATTGGCTTTCAAAGTGAATTTATAATTTAATTTGTGAAAATGCAAATTTTGTGCATTTTTAGGCAAAACGGTGTTTTTTTGTATTTTTAAGTGTTAAAAATATAAAAATGTAAATTTGTTGTGTTATATAATTTAATAATAAGTGTAAATAATTTATATAACTTGCCTTATTCAATTTATAAGGTTTTGTACAATCTAAATAAATGTTGCATTTTATTTCATGAGTAACACTTAGAAGAATAAAACATAACTTAGAGAAAAAATTAGCTAAGTCCTAATGGATTTGGTTAGTATAGTAGTTGAGACCCAATATCCAATGGTCACTTCAGAAAGTTGCCTGTACGTAGTTCACTTCCTCCATCTTCTCTTTTTTACCAAACAAACAGAAGCTTCAGAATAGAAAACAAATGGCTGCTTCATCACCCTAGGCAAAAAATCCTATTTTATCATCAAAAACTCAAGAGAAATTAGTCTAAATACAACTAGTGGTAATCACAATCCATATGCTATAATCTATTTCCACTTTTCTTTGATTTTGAAAAGAAAGTTTATTGTAACTTCGGTATTTTCGTTTGCATGTCTGTTTGCTTCTTATCTACAGGTTCTTGAGCTTCAGCCTTGCCTAAAGTCATCGTCTTTGCTTTCTAATCTACTGCTAATTGTTAAAAAGGTGAGAATTCACAAATTCTTGATAAAACAATGAAGTCAGTAAGTTGAAATTGCTGGAATTCAACGATTTAAAACCTTGTTTTAGTCCAATTTTGAAACTACGCAGATTCTTCATTTCAAATTGTGTTTGAGCGATTATTTTTGCAAATTGAAGAAGAAGTGTTTAATTACATTCCTGCAAATTTTCATGACAATCTGGATTCTTTTGCTATTTTGAAATTGCGGTCAAACTTGAACCAGCAGCATGCCGGAAATCAGCGATTTAAAACCGTGTTTGAGTCCAACTTTGAAACGATGCAGATTCTTCATTTCAAATTCGATTTGAGTGATTATTTTTGCAGATTGAAGTGGGAGTGCTGAGTTACATTCCTGCAAATTTTCATGACAATCTGGGTTCTTTTGCTATTTTGAAACTGCGGTCGAACTTGAACCCGCAGCATGCTGGAATTCAGCGATTTAAAACCTTGTTTTAGTCCAACTTTGAAACGACGCAGATTCTTCGTTTCAAATTGGATTTGAGTGATTCTTTTTGCAGATTGAAGTAGGTTGCGAATTTTCATGAAGATCTTGGTTTTTTTATTTTGAAACTGCATTCGAACTTGTAGCCGCAGCATGTTGGAATTCAGCGATTTAAAACCTTGTTTTAGTCCAACTTTGAAATGACGCAGATTCTTCGTTTCAAATTAGATTTTAATGATTCTTTTTGCAGATTGAATAAGGAGTGTTGAATTATATTCTTGAAAATTTTCATGACAATCTGGGTTCATTTGCTATTTTGAAACTGCGGTCGAACTTGAACCTGCAGCATGCTGGAATTCAGTGATTTAACCTTGTTTTTAGTCCAACTTTGAAACGACGCAGATTCTTCGTTTCAAATCGGATTAGAATGATTCTTTTTGAAAATTTAAGTAGGAATGTTGAGCTACATTATTCCATAATTTCAAGTCATTTTGACACTGCTAACTTGTTCAAACCTGCTATCGAATACGGAGTCGCAACTTGTTTTAAACGGATAATACTTGGTGTAATTTCTGTTATTTTGATGTTTCTTGATGGATTTCACATATGAATTTTAAAATGTGTTTTAAAAATGTTTTCCAAATAAATGGGCTTTTGAAAATTATTATAATATTTTTTTTTTGAGTATAAAAATTATACACTCTATAATAAGAAAATTTCAAAGGCAGTTTCTAAAGCGATTTTGAAGCGTTCCAAAAACTCATTTTCTTTAACTTAATTTCTATATAAAACACACAATTTTGCACTTCGAGCGAAGAGGAAGGAGAATTAAGTGATTGGATAAAATGCGTGCTATGAACACATGTGTTTATATTTTTAGTTAATTCCTAACCTATTCGTTTGATCGTTTTGACCTTCGGGTCTGGTTTACCGATTAGATGAGGTAAACTTTGTACTGCTTTGAGTGTGGAATTGGTTAGCAGTTAGTAAACCATTTAGTGTGAACGTGTGGTATGAGATATACATTAACACTTTTCCAGTTTCTATCCGATGGGTTTGTGACACGTATTGCCAGTTAGTGATGTCCAATACTGGGCCTCCGGACCTTCTCCACTACGGTTTGTTTCCCTATAATATCACTTTCGGAGTTGGTCCATCATCATCGCTCGAGAGATACTTGGGTTTGTGCCATTAGTTTGGTGCCTTTGGGTTTGTGCCTTCGGGTTTGTGCCTTTGGGTATGTTGCTTTGGGCTTGTGGATCCTTGCTTATATAGTATTGAACACGTTCATGTTTTGTTTCATTTATATTTATATTTCCCTAGTGTATCGCCTTTCGAAGTAGGTCCTTTGAACCACTTGATACATTGCGATTACCTTATGGAGAACTTGTGTTACCATCATTGGTATTTTTTATTTACCTTTTTGGCTTGATTTGTATATTCATATCCTTTGTTTATTTGAGTTGTCAATGATATGAGGCTTGTTTTGATTCATCTTTTGTTTGATGATCGTGTTATCTCTTTTAGAGATTATTTGTGGTACTTTATAACCTTGCATGTTCATTGTCATTTAGCTTGTCTAACTGATTTGTTTAGTAAGCCTGACCTGTGTATTTTTATACTCGGGTCAGACCGAGGTGTTTCAGGTTAGGTGCTTCGGACTTGGCCTAATTGTTTTTGCTTTCGCATGGACTTTGCTTTCTGTATATCTGCTAGCCTATCTTATTTAGCCTTCTTTTTCCTTATCTATTGACACTCTAATCTATGTATTATTCTTTTGGACTCATGTATGAATAGTGGTCGTCATACCACTTAGTTGTATCATTTTGGATTTGCACTGGTGATGTATTTTTATTTATACATACGTATGTCATTCTGCTGTTCTATGATATTTTACCTTTGAGTTGTTATTTTTTTTTTGATAGATCTTATAGCCATTATAGTTTTGTATTAAGTATCTATTGGATATGGCGATCCACATGATAAAAAATATATGCTACATTTATTGACGTACTCGGTAGATAGTTAAGACATGGCTATAGATGGTCGCTCCTATCCAGCTCTACGCTCTGTATTAGGAAACGGTATTACCTAGTAATACTCTTTGCTAAGGTGGGTCTCGGAGTGGGGCGTCACAGCTTGGAATTAGAGCTATGTTTAGAACAAAATATGATAAACAGAGAACATAACTATATAGTATGGTACATCTTGGTATAATACAAGTGTTATAAATCTTTCCTTCGAGCCTTGGGATAGATAAGTTGGGAATACGTCTAGGAATGCACTTTTAATTCCGTATATTCCATATTGAATTATCTATCTCTATTCTGTATTTAACTCTTTTCTTATCTTAACTTTCAGCTCATGGCTGGAAGAGGTAGGACTTCGTGCTCGGATGTTGGGAAATCCAGTAGCTCACAACTGGATGGAGTCTATATGTCTGCTGATCAATTTATGGAGTTATACATGAGCACTCGGCCTTCAGCTCCTGCTCCAGCATCTCCTCCATGCAAGTCTGCCTTTACGCGTTTGTGTAGTGATTTCTTTTATCTTGGAGGCAATCCTTTTAAGGGCTCTGAGTCTGTTTTAGAGGTTCAGGCCTGGATTCGTACCTACGAGCGCATCTTTTCTCTCATGGATCTTTCTAGCCACCACAGTGTTCTTGCGGTGTCTAGTATGTTGCAAGAGCATACTCTTGATTGGTACGAGCTTCTTATTGTTGAGATTGATAAGTCTACTCTTATTTGGACTCAGTTTCGGCAACGATTTGAACTTAAATTCATTCCTGAATCTGAGAAAGCTTTGTTAGCCCGTTGCTTCCTTGAGTTGAAGCAAGGGAAGTCTTCTATTTCTGTGTATGTTTCTTCTTTTGAGGCATTGTCGAAGTATGGTCTCGATTATATTAGCACCTCCTATAAGAAGAATCTAAAGTTTGTTTCTAGTTTGAAGAAATATTTGAAGAAATATTTGAAGAAATCTTTGATGCTTTAGCTCAAGCTGTTTTTTGAGGAGTTAGTTGACTTGGCGCTTCACTTTGAAGCCATCCAGAAAGAGCGAGACAGTAGTGATGAGGTGGAGGTTCCTAAGAACCCTAACAAGAAGCAGTTTCCCTTTCATAAGTCCAAATCTTTTCCTTCCAAGAAGAAGAAGACGGGTGGTTCTAGCTCTCAGACTCAGTCTACTGGAACACCTTCCATTCAGAAGTGTTTCATTTATTGTTCTCCTGACCATATGATTCGAGCTTTTCATAAGCCTCTCTTCTACCGCTTTTGCAAGAAGGAAGGTCATCATGTTTCCACATGCCTACTATTCCTACAAGCGCCAAGTCTGGCAAGCTTTATGCTGCTAAGGCTTCTGGAAGTTCTTCTCAGCCCAGAGGTACATCTCCTTCTGTTCTTGAAGGTTCTTTATTATTTCATGATAGTTCTATTCAAGTCCTCTTTGATACGGGTGCATCACATTCATTCTTATCGAAGGAGCTAGTTGATGTAGTTCCGTTGGATGTTTCTTGTCTGGCTACTTGACTAAAGATTGCGAATCCTACCGGGGGATGCGCAACCCTTAGTTTTCTCTATGATGATGTTGAGATTGTTTTATGTGGATTTTCTTTTCGTGCGAATCTGCACGTTATTTCTTATTTAGGATTTGACATGATTTTGGGTATGGACTGGCTAGTGCGATACGATGCCAGGATTATTTGTTCCAAGAGAATTTTATATCTTCGACACCCAATTTCTTCTTCTCAGCTATCACTTGTTCTTCGGAATGTGGATAATTCCGAAGTGGCTTTATATTCTATAGACTCACGAGATGATGATGATGATATATCTCGTATTCCTATTGTTTGTGACTTCTCTGATGTGTTTGAGCCTATTATGGATTTCCACCTAAGCGACGATTGAGTTCCACATTGATCTCATTCCAGGCACGCAGCCAGTTGGTCGTCCTCCCACAAGGATGTCTACAAAGAAAAATGAGGGACTCAAGAAGCAACTTTTAGAGCTTGAGTCCAAGCAGTTGATTCAGTCCAGTTTTTCACCGTGAGGTGCTGCGGTCTTCTTCGTAAAGAAGTCTGATGGAACTCTTAGGCTTTGCATCGACTATCGCAAGCTTAATGAATTGACTATCAAGAATTGATATCCTTTGCCCGGGATCGATGATATGTTCGATCAGTTGAGTGGTGCTAAGATCTTTTCTCAGCTCGACCTTGCCACTGGTTTTCACTTAGGAGTTGCAGAGGATAGCGTTCTTCTTACAGCTTTCCACACTCGTTATGGTTCTTTGGAGTGGCTCGTTTGCCGTTCGGTTTGACGAAGGCTCCTACTTTCTTTGTTGATCTTATGAATCGAGTATTCTAGCAATATCTCGATAAGTTCGTACTTGTGTTCATCGACGACATCCTTGTTTATTCAAAGTCTGAAGCCGAGCATGCTAATCACTTAAGAATTGTCTCGAGTACTCTTCGTCACAATCAGCTCAGAGCCAAATTCTCCAAGTGCCATTTTTGGGAGAATAAGGTTAAGTTCTTAGGCGATGTTGTATCTTTCGAGGGCATTTCAGTCAATTCCTCGAAGATCGAAGCTATCCAGAATTGAAAGAGGCTTGAGAATGTTCATGAGATTTGTAATTTCCTTGGATTGGCGGTTTATTACTGTCGATTCATTAAGGATTTTTCCTGTATTGTGCTTCCTCTTACTAGCCTTACTCGGAAAGGCATTCGTTATATTTAGTCCAACAAGTGTGAAGCTTCCTTTCAGACATTGAAGGAACTTCTCACTAATGCTCCTATTCTTGTGGTTCCCGAGGGGAAGTGTTGTCTACGCTGATGCTCCTGGAAGTGGTCTCGGTGTTGTTCTTATGCAGAAGGATCGGGTAGTTGCTTATGCTTCTAGGCAACTGCGTCCAAATGAAGTTCGCTACACTACTCATGATCTTGAGTTAGCCGCAATTGTCTTCGCTTTGAAGATTTGGCGCCATTACCTCTCAGGCGAGCGCTTCATTCTCTTTACCAATCATAAATCCTTGAAGTATTTGTTCATTCAGAAGGAACTCATTAAGAGACAACAGCATTGGCTCGAGTTTCTTGCCTCTTATGATATTGATATCTAGTATATCCCTAGTAAAGGTAATCGTGTTGCTGATGCGCTTAATCGCAAACACTCAACTATTGTTTCTATAATGCTAGCCGAGTGGAATGTTCTTGAGACCCTATCTTTGTGCAATATTCGGGATCGATCCTCATCATCTGATTCGCATATTCTATTGTTTGTTGGATCAAGATTAACCCTAGAGTGGGGGGGTCGAATAGGGTTATAGCAAATTTTCTCGAATTAAACACAAAAACAAATTGCAGAAAAGTAAATATGCTGAACAGTAAATCACACACAAAATTTACCCAGCTTCGGCAACACCTGCCTACTGCTGCATTCCCAGATTTCTATTAGAATTAAACAGTCTCCCGCTTACAAACACTCTAACAGACTCGCAACCCCTACTACCGCCTATAGAGTTTTGCAAACTCGCAAACCCTGCTCACTGAACTAATCCTAACTAGACAATGTTACACAACCTAAATCCTAGGTGGTGATTTACCAAGAATTGATTCGAAAGGTACATATTTCAAAATAAAAATAAAAACACCCTTATATTAAAATAAGGATTAAACTCTTAAAAACCCTAATCCCCTTTAACAAGGCCGGCCCTTTTGTTATTATTCTCTAGCCCGTTCCTTTTCTATTTTCTTTGAGAAAATATGGCGGCTTTGATTCTCTTTGCAACTGAAATTAGGGCTTCTGATAATTCAGCCCGAACCACTTTTAGTTCCTTCGTTCGTTTATGGTGGCCGTTCCTCTTGCAATTCAATTAGGGTTTCGTCCTTTGAACCAAATTAGGGCTTTGAAATAATATTTGAAGCCGCGCCTTTGTTGATCGATTAATGAATATTTCCGTGTGCTTCGTTCTCTGTTGTTCGCTCTTGGCCGCTTTTATTTGATCGAGTTCACTATTTGCTTCGGTATGTAATTTCCCTGTTTGTGCTTTTCTGATTTTCGTACTCGAACTCGATGATTATATGCCGATGATTATTGTTGCAATTTATATGGACTTCGTCACTTTCCTATTTCTCGTTTGCCAGATATTTTTACGACTTGATGCGCACGGCTTTGATTTTGCAGCGTTTGATTTTTCCTTGATCGTTATGGTATCAACTTTCCTATTTTACTTGGATTTGATTTTTGACTTTTTCAAAGATACGCACTTGAATTTTGACTTGGTCATCTCTGCACTGTTTCTTCTGATGATGTTGATTTCACTGTGACCTTGCTTTGTTCACTGTGACTTTGGTTACACCTTGCTTTGTTCACTGCATAACATATTGGTACATATTAGAATGTTGCATCTGTTTGGTAAACATCCTTGACCTGTTGCACTTGTGTACTTCTGCACTTGACATTGTCGAACTCAGTGTTTTAACTGGATTTGTGTTCTGGTTCATGTACGGTCTCCATTGCATATATAATCTCGAGCTCTGTAGCATTGCTTGCATCACTGATTCATTTGAAGTTGTAACCTAGGACATTGGTTCTATGTCTGCTCTTTTGAGTTGCAGTTCATGTCTTCAGTTCACTGTCTTGATTCATGTTTATTTGATATTTTGACTGCTGAAGCAATGGCATTGATATTGAAACCTGTATTTTGATGTTCTGGTTCGAGGCTACACTTGTGTAGTTCTCTGGTCCTGCATCTGCTGATGTTGTTTCTTTTTACTGTTGCATTGCCTTTGTGGTCTTCATATTCATGCGTGTTTGTATACTTCATACTTGATTTTGGTTCAGATGTACCTGATGGTTTTACCTTGGTTTGTGTTGTTGCTTGAGTCACTTTGTTGTCGCTGGTTCATTGGGCTGCACATGTTTCTCTGGCACATATGTTTTCATTTGAAGCTTGTTATGTTGGTTTGTACTTGCTGTTGACTTTCGTTTTCATACACATGTACATGCTTTACTGCAGCCTTTGCACTTGGTCCTTGACCTTTGTTGCCTCTTTGTGTATGCACTTGCATACTGCTGCTTGTTGTTTGTGTACTTGAGTCGGTGCTGTCCACTTCATGTTGTCTTGAGTATTTGGTTCCTTGCTTTTCATTGTTGCTTGGATATTGAACCGCTTCATGTTTGAAGTCGTAGCCTGTACACCTTCCCTGTGTTGAATCCAGCTAATAGTTCGGGTTTGACCTTGTGCGTGTGTTGTGATTTTATTTATATTTGCACCTGAGTTGAACCCGTCTTTTTATTTGGGTTTGACCTTGTGCTCACTTGTCCCTGTAACGTTATCAAGTGTATATATCTATGTGCACGGCCTTGTGGCATGTACAGTGGTACACTGTGCATGTCACATTGTTCGTGTATGATAAATTCAAATGTAAATGATGACGAACAACCCAAATAACTGAGGCAAACAATATTTTCAAAAACATATTTTATTTTATATTGCAAAAATATTTCCTTTTCAATTTTACTGCATTAGTGAATATTTTTGCAGATTGCTCAGATGCTGGATTCTAACTGGAATGAAGTTGAAGATAAACTACGAGTGTGAGTGATATGTAGTGAAAAATTTATGTAAATTGAATTGTGATGTAATTAGAATCCAAAATGTATATGTATAGTGAGAGGTTGAATTTGTACTATTCAAAATTATAATAAATATTTGTTTGAATAAAATTTCTGTTTGAATTCAAATTCTATGTAATTTACTTTATTCAACAAATATTTATTTAATCTATGAAAAATAAAATAGTACATTAACAAATACATTTAAACGAATGTATATATGTTTATTATCATCAAACAAAAATCATATAAGCGCATATTCCAACAATCTCCCCCTTTTGATGATAACAAACATATATTTAAGATTTTGACTGTGTTAAATGTATTTGGTCAATGATATACTCTAATTGCTCCCCCTGTTTAAATGCTTTCTCTCTACACGATGCTCCTCCTACATGTATGCATACAAATAGAAATATACAAATGAGCCTAGATGCAAATGGAAAATTATTTGACCTTTGCTTTTTATTTGACAAAATCTTAACTTTTCTCTCCCCCTTTTGATCAGCAAAAGAATAATAGTGTTAGAGAAAATAGAGATAAAATGATCGATATTAATCCAACATTGAAACTCAAATTGAATATAAATATTAAACTTCAATAAAAATCAAATAAAAATCATAACTACCCTTGTTAGGCGCATATTCCACTTTTAGAATGATGGAAATGATGTTCTCATATAAAATCATACAGTTGTATCTACTTGTGGTACATTTATATCAGGAATTTGAATATCTACTAATTATGCATAACCGTTAGGACTTTTAAATGAGATTAGTAGTATTCCAATTTAATTTTAAAAATTAATTCAAGTATCTTCTAACCAGACCGTGAGGACTTTTAAATAGGATTAGAATCAACTTGTTTATTTAATAAATCAATTTTGATATGTGTTCCATACATGCATAACCGTAAGGACTTTTAAATGAGCATGGAAGCACATAACAAATTCCAAGTAATTCACCCATGCATAACCGTGAGGACTTTTAAATGAGAGTGAATACTTTGGTATTTATTTATTTTTATAAAATGAAAAACGAATGATTCCTGTTTAAAGTGCCACATATCAACAAACTAAACTGAATTTTTGATGAGCGATGGTTGATAGAAATATGATAGACATAGAAATGGTTATGGAATCTTTACCCAACAAAAAGTTTTATAACTCTTGTTTGAATTTCTAAAGAAATTTTTCTAAAATATACTGTCTTGAGTAATGTATGAAAAATATCAACACTCGTCACCTTTTTTCAATCACTATTTATCTTTTCGATAATTATTAGGGAGTTAGACTAGTTAAAATTGTCATTTAAATCAAATTCAAAAATAATTATGAAATCAATTTTTCACAATGACTAATCTGAAAATATGATTAAAAATGATTTTCTCGAGGGGGTTATATGAGACAATTTTCTGCTATTTGAAAATTATTTGAAATGAAAAATATGCAGATATTTTATTTGAAAAACGATGCAGTTACTAAATGTCTCAAAAATCACGTTCAACAAGTAATTTTTCTATCAACTAGATTACCAGTGTAATCTGCATCTGAATTTCTTTTTCACTCAAAAATTATCATTAATTGAATTTGATCGACCAAACCATGAAGTGTGGATCAAAAATTTCAAACTCTATTTTTACCAGCATTCTTGAATTTGAATTGGAGTCGTGTAAATAATCAGAAACTGTGAATATAGAGTTAGCCGTATTATAACCTAATGTATTATCATCCAACAAAACACTATGTTTAATCCAAACGTATATGTATGAAGTAATTCAAAGAATAGTGTTTTGGCATAAATATAATTGGCCAACTATGTTGAACAAGTCAGAATCAAAAAAATCATCATCTTTTTATCATCACATTATTGGCTGATTTAATTCAGAACACGGTGCAGATTATCACATTTAATATATCGATCAAATAAATATACCTTCACCTGTTTTACCTTTACGATAATTTTTTGTGGTTGCCCATTGTGATTCTGTCACCTTTGTACTAGGCTAAGGAACTTTTCTTTGTTGCCCGTTGTGTTTCTGGAACAGCCAAAATCCAGAGAATACCGTTGTTGTTCCTTAGCCTTCCACCATACCTACACGATGAAAGATTTTTGTGACCAGTTTGTTTTTATAGGTCCATGATTGTTAGTGGCTGAAGCATTGTGAATAAACAATCCCTTTGGAACCCAAACTTGTTTAGTCCTTTTATCCTTGTTCCAATAGACATGAAATTTGTTTGTAGAATTCTTAGGAGCCCAAACTTGTATAAATTTTGTGTTCTTGTTCCTATAAGTACAATTTTCAACACGATGTCCAATTATTTCACATCTAGCAAAGACGTTCTTACCTTTTGCATTATCATCAGCTTGTGTTTTCCCAAAGCCTAGTCCTTTTTTGTTGTTAGCAAAAATTTGATTTCCCAATAACATGTTGAATGATTTTTCTCCTCTTGAAAAGTTATTCAGAGATTTCTCAAGATTTTGGACTTTGGTTTTTGGTGTTGTGTTTTCAGTTACAAGTGAGGTGCATCTATTTATAAAATCCTTTTTCCTAGTGTCAATGGTTTCCTTAAGACTCAAGTTTCCTTTTTCAAGATTCTCAAAGCTATTTTTAAGTCTTGATAATTCTGAATCTAAAATTTTACATTTTTTTATAGTCTAGGTTTTGAATATTTTCAAGTTCAGTTTCTAACCTAAAATTTTCATGGACAAGTTCTCTCCTATCAGATTTCAGTTTTTCAATTTTAGATTCAAGAGTATCAACTATTTTAGTAAGATCACAACACATAAAAACAAGTTCTTTATAAGAATAGTGACCTACCTCACTAGATTCCTCTAAGCTTGCTTCTGAATCTGATTTTGCCATAAGACACAAGTTAGCCTCCTCTGAGCTACTATTCGAAACTTCCTCTCCTTCTTCATCATCCCAAGTCGCTGCAAAGGCCTTCTTTTTCTTTCCTTTGTTGTTTTTGAGAAGTAGACATTGTTGTTTGAAGTGGCCAGGCTTCTTGCAGTTAAAGCACGTCAGTTCATTATCGGAATTGTTAGAATCTTTTGGCCTATTACCACTTGTTTTCTTCTTGCGTGGCCTGAATCTTGACCATTTTCTAAGATTATTGACAGCCATTGCAAGCTCTTCAATTGGATCTTCTTCATCGCTCTCTTCTTGGCTCTTTAAGGCAATCGTCTTCTTCGATTCGGAGTTGTTGCGTTCCTCCTTTGCTTTTAGCTCAAGCTCATATATCATTAAGTTGCCGATCAACTCCTCCATGCTTAGTTTACTTAGATCTTTCGATTCCTGTATTGCCGTGACTTTTCCCTCAAAGCTCATTGGTAAGACTCGTAGCACCTTCCTCACAAGCTCTACCTCAGTGAATACCTTCCCAAGCGCTCTAGCATTGTACACCAAAGTTGAAAAGCGTCCAAACATGTCCTTTATGCTCTCGCCTTTGTCCATCACAAAGTTCTCGTATTCATTGCTGAATAGGGCTAGACGAGACTCCTTGACTTGAGAAGTTCCTTCATGTGTCACCTCCAAGGTATGCCAAATTTCCTGTGTAGTTTTACAATGAGAAATTCTATTAAATTCAATCTTATCAAGAGCATAGATCAAAGCATTCATGGCTTTAGCATTTGTAGTTTTTAATTTCTTATCGTTAGCATCCCACCTATCCTTAGGTTTAGGAATCTCAGTATCACCAACAGTTATAGTGGGAGATTTATAGCCAGTTTCAATAATATCCCAAACATCATAATCAACAGAACTAAGATAAATACCCATCCTCACTTTCCAATAAGCATAATCATTCCCATTAAACACGGGTGACCTAGCAATAGATTGCCCCTCAGAAAAAGCATTATTTGATGGATTCATGACTCTAGAGTAAAAGAAAAATACCATGCTCCGATACCACTTGTAGGATCTAGATTAACCCTAGAGGGGGGGGGGGTGAATAGGGTTATAGCAAATTTTCTCGAATTAAACACAAAAACAAACTGCAGAAAAGTAAATATGGTGAACAGTAAATCACACCAAAAAATTTACCCAGCTTCGGCAACACCTGCCTACTGCTGCATTCCCAGATTTCTATTAGAATTAAACAGTCTCCCGCTTACAAACACTCTAACAGACTCGCAACCCCTGCTACCGCCTATAGAGTTTTGCAAACTCGTAAACCCTGCTCACTGAACTAATCCTAACTAGACAATCTTACACAACCTAAATCCTAGGTGGTGAATTACCAAGAATTGATTCGAAAGGTACAGATTTCAAAATAAAAATAAAAACACCCTTATATTAAAATAAGGATTAAACTCTTAAAAACCCTAATCCCCTTTAACAAGGCCGGCCCTTTTGTTATTATTCTCTAGCCCGTTCCTTTTCTATTTTCTTTGAGAAAATATGGCGGCTTTGATTCTCTTTGCAACTGAAATTAGGGCTTCTGATAATTCTGCCCGAACCACTTTTAGTTCCTTCGTTCGTTTATGGTGGCCGTTCCTCTTGCAATCAATTAGGGCTTTCGTCCTTTGAACCAAATTAGGGCTTTGAAATAATATTTGAAGCGGCGCCTTTTTTGATCGATTAATGAATATTTCCATGTGCTTCATTCTCTGTTGTTCGCTCTTCGCCGCTTCTATTTGATCGAGTTCACTGTTTGCTTCGGTATGTAATTTCCCTGTTTGTGCTTTTCTGATTTTCCTACTCGAACTCGATGATTATATGCCAATGATGATTGTTGCAATTTATATGGACTTCGTCACTTTCCTATTTCTCGATTGCGTGATATTTTTACGACTTGATGCGCGCGGCTTTGATTTTGCAGCGTTTGATTTTTCCTTGATCGTTACGGTATCAACTTTCCTATTTTACTTGGATTTGATTTTTGCCTTTTTCAAAGATACGCACTTGAATTTTGACTTGGTCATCTCTGCACTGTTGAATTTCATTCATCCCTGTAGCATTGATTTACACGGCATTGAATTCTTCTGATGATGTTGATTTCACTGTGACCTTGCTTTGTTCACTGTGACTTTGGTTACACCTTGCTTTGTTCACTGCATAGCATATTGGTACATATTAGAATGTTGCTTCTGTTTGGTAAACATCCTTGACCTGTTGCACTTGTGTACTTCTGCACTTGACATTGTCGAACTCAGTATTTTAACTGGATTTGTGTTCTGGTTCATGTACGGTCTCCATTGCATATATAATCTCGAGCTCTGTAGCATTGCTTGCATCACTGATTCATTTGAAGTTGTAACCTAGGACATTGGTTCAATGTCTGCTCTTTTGAGTTGCAGTTCATGCCTTCAGTTCACTGTCTTGATTCATGTTTATTTGATATTTTGACTGCTGAAGCAATGGCATTGATATTGAAACCTGTATTTTGATGTTCTGGTTCGAGGCTACACTTGTGTAGTTCTCTGGTCCTGCATCTGCTGATGTTGTTTCTTTTTACTGTTGCATTGCCTTTGTGGTCTTCATATTCATGCGTGTCTGTATACTTCATACTTGATTTTGGTTCAGATGTACCTGATGGTTTTACCTTGGTTTGTGTTGTTGCTTGAGTCACTTTGTTGTCGCTGGTTCATTGGGCTGCACATGTTTCTCTGGCACATATGTTTTCATTTGAAGCTTGTTGTGTTGGTTTGTACTTGCTGTTGACTTTGGTTTTCATACACATGTACATGCTTTACTGCAGCCTTTGCACTTGGTCCTTGACCTTTGTTGCCTCTTTGTGTATGCACTTGCATACTGCTGCTTGTTGTTTGTGTACTTGAGTCAGTGCTGTCCACTTCATGTTGCCTTGAGTATTTGGTTCCTTACTTTTCATTATTTCTTGGATATTGAACTGCTTCATGTTTGAAGTCGTAGCCTGTACACCTGCCCTGTGTTGAATCCAGCTAATAGTTCGGGTTTGACCCTGTGTGTGTGTTGTGATTTTATTTATATTTGCACTTGAGTTGAACCCGTCTTTTTATTTGGGTTTGACCTTGTGCTCACTTGTCCCTGTAACGTTATCAAGTGTATATATCTATGTGCACGACCTTGTGGCATGTACAGTGATACACTGTGCATGTCACATTGTTCGTGTATGATAAATTCAAATGTAAATGATGACGAACAACCCAAATAACTGAGGCAAACAATATTTTCAAAAACATATTTTATTTTATATTGCAAAAATATTTCCTTTTCAATTTTACTGCGTTAGTGAATATTTTTGCAGATTGCTCAGATGCTGGATTCTAACTGGAATGAAGTTGAAGATAAACTACGAGTGTGAGTGATATGTAGTGAGAAATTTATGTAAATTGAATTGTGATGTAATTAGAATCCAAATTTTATATGTATAGTGAGAGCTTGAATTTGTACTATTCAAAATTATAATAAATATTTGTTTGAATAAAATTTCTGTTTGAATTCAAATTCTGTGTAATTTATTTTATTCAACAAATATTTATTTAATCTATGAAAAATAAAATAGTACATTAACAAATACATTTAAACGAATGTATATATGTTTATTATCATCAAACAAAAATCATATAAGCGCATATTCCAACATTGTTTAGCTTGGAAGCTCATCCCAGTTTATTGGATCGTATTACCGATGCTTAGCAACGCGATCGCGATCTGGTGTTCCTTATTCAGATTTGTGAGGCCGAGCCCTACAATGAGGAGTTGCGGGATTTCATATTGATTCTTGTAGGTGTCTTCACATGAAGAAACGTCTTGTTATGCCTTCTTTGACTCTGCACTTAGGCATGACATTCTCGATGACTGTCATCGTTCTAAGTATACTATTCATCCTGGTAGTAGCAAGATGTATGCTGATATGTGTCGCCTTTATTACTAGAAAGGCTTGAAGCGCGATGTGGCAAGTTATGTGAGCAATTGCATGACTTGTCAACTCATCAAAGCTGAGCATCAGCGTCCTTTCGGTCTTCTTCAGCCCCTTGAGGTTCCACTGTGGAAATGGGATCAGATTTCTATGGATTTAATCGATAGCCTACCTCATTCGAGATCGGGTCATCGTAATGTTTGGGTTATTGTTGATCAACTCACCAATTCTGCTCATTTTATTCCTATTAAGTCTAATAGGATTACTTCTCATTTGGCCAAGCTTAAATATCAAGGAAATCGTGAGACTTCATGGTGTTCCTATTTTGATTTTTTACGACCGTGACACTTTATTCACGAGTCAATTCTGGCAGAGTTTTCAGAAAGCTTTGGGAACAAAGCTTAATTTCAACACAGCTTATCATCTGCAGTCTGATGGACAGACTGAACGGGTGAATCATATCTTTGAAGATCTCCTCCTTATTTGTAATCTTGATTTCGAAGGTAGTTAGGAGGATCATTTACCCCTTGTAGAGTTCTTCTACAACAATAGTTTTTAGTCGAGTATCGGCATGGCTCCTTTCAAAGCCCTATACGGAAGGCCATGTCGTTCTCCATTTTGTTAGTTGGAATCTGGGAAGAGGCTCATTCTTGGTCCAGATTCTATTCATGAATCTTCTGAGAAGATTATTCTTATTAGACAGAGAATGAAAGAGGCACAGAGCCGTCAGAAATCCTACGTGGAAAACCGTAGGAAGCCTTTGGAGTTTTCTGTTGGTGATTTTATTTTCATCTGTGTATCTCCTATGAAGGGGGTTGTGCGTTTCAGCTCCATCGAGAAATTGGCTCCTCGTTATGTAGGACCGTTTCCTATTATGGATGGCATCGGCCTTGTTGCTTATCGTGTTTCTCTTCCGGCTGGGTTTTCCAGACATGATGTATTCCATGTATCCGAGCTTCGTAAGTGCCTTCGCGATTCCGACTCTATTATTAATCCGCATACTGTACAAGACTTCAAGTTCTCACCCAACCTATCTATTGAGCAACACCCTATTCGTGTGCTTGATTCGGAGGTTAAGAGCCTTCGAAACAAAGATGTTCCGCTTGTGAAAATTCAATGGTCTGCAAATCCTAAGGATTGTACTTGGAAAACCAAAGAATTTATCGAGCGTTCTTATCCCGGTTTTCTTCCTTCGTCGACCGTGCGTGAGTACTCTTGATCCATCTTTTGATTTGATTCTTTTGAGGAAATAGATGTTATAGATAACTTCCATTATAGGAATTACGAGGATGCAATTTTCTTAAGGGGGAGTCTGTAACAACCCGTGGTGTGTGATTACCTAAAAATAAATTAAAATGGTGATTTTAATTTAATTGGAGTTATTAATAAATTTTTGGATTGGTTAACTTATTCAAAATTGGCTATTTTGGATAAATATGGAATTTTGGGCTTAATTGTAAAAATGGTGATAATTAGAAAAATAAATGTGAATTTTTGAAATTGGAGATACTACAAAATTTTATTAGTTTAAAATCTTGCAATATTGGCTTTAAGAGTGAATTTGTAATTTAATTTGTGAAAATGCAATAGGCAAAACGGTGTTTTTGTATATTTTCATGTGTTAAAAACATAAAAATGTAAATTTGGTGTGTTATATAATTTAATAACAAGTGCAAGTAATTTTTATAACTAGCCTCGTTCAATTTTATAAGGTTTTGTACAATCTAAATAACTATTGCATTTTATTCATGAGCAACACTTAGAAGAATAAAACATAACTTAGAGCTAAAATTGGCTAAGTCCTAATGGATTTGGTTAGTATAATAGTTGAAACCCAATTTCCAATAGTCACTTTAGAAAGTTCCTGTACGTAGTTCACTTCCTCCATCTTCTCTTTTTTACAAAACGAACATAAGCTTCAAAACAGAAAACAAATGGCTGCTCCATGACCCCAGGCAAAACTCCTCTTTTATTATCGAAAACTCAAGAGAAATTTGTCTAAATACAACTACAGGTAATCTCAATCCAAATCCTACAATCTATTTCCACTTTTCTTTGATTTTGAGAAGAAAGTTTACTATAACTTTAGTATTTTCGTTTGCATGTTTGTTTGCTTCTTATCTACACTTTCTTGAGCTTCAATCTTTCCTATGGTCGCCATCTTTGCTTGCTAATCTACTGCTAATTGCTAAAAAGGTGAGAAATCACAAATGCTTTCTAAAACAATGAAGTCAGCAAGTTGAAATTGCTGCAATTCAGTGATCTAAAACCTTGTTTTAGTCCAACTTTGAAACGATGCCGATACTTCGTTTCAAATTACATTTGAGTGATTCTTTTTGCGACTTGAATTAGGAATATCAAATTACATTCCTGAAAATTTTCATGAAAATCTAGTTTCTTTGGCTATTTTGATACTGCGGTCGAACTTGAACCCGCGGCATGTTGGATTTAAAACTTTGTTTAGTCCAACTTTGAAAAGATGCAGATTCTTCGTTTTAAATTGGATTTGAATGATTCTTTTTGAATATTTAAGTAGGAGTTTTGATTTACATTCCTGCAAATTTTCATAACAATATGGATTATTTTGCTATTTTGATACTGCGGTCGAACTTGTACCCGCAGCATGCTAGAATTCAGCGATTTAAAACTAGTCTTAGTCCAACTTTGAAACGACGCAAATTCTTCGTTTCAAATTGGGTTTGAGTTATTATTTTTTCAAATAGAAGTAGGAGTGTTGAATTGTATTCCTGCAAATTTTCATTACAATCTGGATTATTTTGCTATTTTGAAACTGCAGTCGAACTTGAACCCGCAACATGCTGGAATTCAGCGATTTAAAATCTTGTTTTAATCCAAATTTGAAACGACGCAGATTCTTCATTTCAAATTTGATTTGAGTGATTATTTTTGCATATTGAAGGAGTGTTGAGTTGCATTCCTTCAAATTTTCATGACAATTGGATTATTTTGCTATTTTGAAACTGCGGTCGAACTTGAACCCGCAGCATGCTCTAATTCAGCGATTTAACCTTGTTTAGTCCAAATTTGAAACGATGCAGATTCTTCGTTTCAAATCGGATTTGAATGGTTATTTTTGAAAATTGAATTAGGAATGTTAAACTACATTCTACTGAATTTCAAGTCATTTTAAGACTGTTAACTTGTTCAAACCTACTGTCGAATATTGAGCCGCAACTTGTTTTAAATGGATAATACTTGTGTAATTTCCGTTATTTCGATGTTTCTTGATATTTCTTTCTGGATTTCATACACGGGGTTATATAATATGTTTTAAAAATGTTTTTCAAATAAATAGGCTTTTGAAATTTATTATTATATATTATTTTTTAAGTATACAAATTATACTATATAATAAGAGAATTTCAAAGGCAATTTCTAAAGCGATTTCGAAGCATTCCAAAAACTCGTTTTCTTCAACTTAATTTCTATATAAAACACATAATTTTGTACTTCAAGCAAAGAGGGAGGAGAATTAAGTGATTGTATAAAATGCGTGCTATGAACACGTGCGTTTATCTTTTCAGTTAATTCCTAATCTATTCGTTTGATCGTTTTGACCTTCGGGTCTGGTTTACCGATGAGGTGAGATAAACTTTGTACTGCTTTGAGTGTGAAATTGGCTAACGGTTAGTAAACCATTTAGTGCAAACGTGTGGTATGGGATGCACGTTAACACTTTGCAGGTTTCTATCCAAGGGGTTTGTGACAAATATTGCCAGTTAGTGGTGTCCAGTACTGGGCCTACGGATCTTCGCCACTACGGTTTGTTGCCCTATGTTATCACCTTTGGAGTTGGTCCATCGTCACCGCTCGAGAGATACTTGGGTTTGTGCCTTTGGGTTTGTTCCTTTGGGTTTGTGCCTTTGGTTTTGTGCCTCAGGTTTGTTCCTTTGGGTTTGTCGCCTTCGGGATTGTGGATCCTTGTTTATACAATAATGAGCACGTGCATCTTTTGTTTCATTGATATTTATATTTCCCTAGAGTATCGCCTTTCGGAGTAGGTCCTTTGAACCACTTGATACATAGCGATTAGCTTGTGGAAAACTTGTGTTACCTTCATTGGTATTTGTTATTTTCCTTTTTGGCTTAATTTAGGATATTCATATCCTTTGTTTATTTGAGTTGCCAATGATATAAGGCTTGTTATGATTCATCTTTTGTTAGATGATCGTGTTATCTCTTTAGAGATTATTGTGGTACTTTATGACCTTGCATGTACATTATCATTTAGCTTATCTAACTGATTTGTTTAGTTAGCCCGACCTATGTATTTTCATACTCGGGTCAGACCAAGGTGTTTTAGATTAGGTGTTGCTGACTTAACCAAATTGCTTTTGCTTTCACATGGACTTTGCTTTTTTCATATCCACTAGCCTATCTTATTTAGCTTTTTGTTGTCCTTATCTATTGACACTTTGATTTATGTATTAGTCTTCTGGACTCATGTATGAGTAGTGGTCATCATACCACCTGTATCATTTTGGATTTGAACTGGAGATGGATTTGTATTTAGACTTATGTATGTCATTTTGCTGTTATGTGATGTTTTGCATTTGAGTTGTTATATTTTGTTCTGATAGATCATATAGCCATTATAGTTTTGTATTAAGTATCTATTGAATATGGCGATCCACATGAGAAAAAAATATGCTACATTTATCGACGTATCCAATAGATAGTTAAGACAAGGCTATAGAAATTCGCTCCTATTCAGCTCTATTCTCCGTATTAGCAGACAGTATTACCTAGTAATATGCTTCGCTAAGGTGGGTCTCGAAGTGGGGCATCACAGGTTTGATGGAGCATTGATGCAACAGTGATTGTTTGTGATATTGGTGAAGTGCTGCTGTGCACTGTTAAGGTTTGAGAAGAAGTTGTAATATGAAATTGTAAATGAAAATGCAAAGTGAAATTGGAAGAATGAAAGTTGTAAATGCAAAGTGAAAGGATTTTCTTTTTTTTTCTTTTTCAAATGTTTTTGCACTTTTTTTAAAGTGAAGAGAGAATAAACTACCTAAAATGAAAAGCACCATGAGCTAATTGTAACAGCAAGCAAAGCTTGTAAAATATGAACTGTGAAATGCAAAGTTGAACAAGAACAAGCAGAGCAAATGCTAGAACAAGGGAAACAGAAATGCACACTCTAACAAAGAAATGCAATGCCCTAGAATTTTTTTTCGAATGAAATACACACATGAGAAAAACACACAAAAATCAAAAGAAAATAATTTGAAGAATAGAAAATCAAAATCAAAGCAATTCCCCAGCAACAACGCCATAAACTTGTTTAACGATAAAATTTTTATCGAATTAGAAAACTATCGATAAATTTATAACAAAAATTTAACAGCAAGCGTACGACATACTATCATAGTACGTAGTGAGTACGAGTCGATCCGTAGGGAATTGTTAATTTTAAAAATCTATTTAATCAAATTAAATCAAAGTTGAAGAGAGTGTTAAGCTAGAAAAGGAGAAAAACAAGCAAAAGAAAATTGATAAAATATGAGAGTTAAATGAAAATTTAGAGATAATTACACTCTCTGTATCATTTAGTTCAACAAAACATGAAATTATGATCTCTTTTTTTGGTCATTAGTTAGTATAATTGATGTGTTTGTCGTAAGTATGGCCTATTTATGCTATTAACTAGCTCAACATAAGCCATCAAACTATGACACACGCCTTAATCCATTATTTACACTCATGAAAAATGATGCCAAGTTGAAAATGAAATCTATTTTAAGCATGGCCTATTAACTATTGTTTAAAAATATAGGCCATCATATTTTAATTTCAAAATCACTTCATTACCATAATCATAGGTAAATAAAGAGCTAATTTTTTTGTTTATGATTGTTTAACCATAGCCTATTTGTTATGAACAACACAGACTATCAAATTTAACATAAAACAATAAATCACATGAACATTCATTCTTCCATTAATCACAAAAAGAGAGCAATAATTATCAAAATGTTGAACCTATATAATTAGAGATCTTTATTACCCCTAAATTGAAGGGGTTTAGCCTCTCATATTTGTTATCAAATCAACAAATATAGCTTGCAACATGAAAGAAAAAGAAAAGGATAAAGAGAGCTAAGTAAAGAAAAAAACTATTCTACTTGCATGAAAAATAAATTTACACTACTAACATGAAAGTAAATAAACAAAAGAAACATGTAAAAGAAAGAGAGCACTAATTAATATTGCATAAAAAAATGAAAGTTACATGAAAATAAAAATGGCTAAGTAGCCACGAAAAAGAGAAGAGAAGAGCTTTGTTTATTTATTCCTAAACTAAAACTAACTAAGAGGAAGAAAGGGGTTACATGAAACATAAGTGGTATCTATACATGTGTTAAATCCTAATTCATATTTTTGGAAAATGCCCAAATTGCCCTTGAGGTAGTGTGACCACCAAGTAATCATTAGCATGTCTTAATCCCCCACTTAAATGTACATGAATCTTTAATGGCCTTTTAGCATGTGCATTAGCTCATAATTGAAAATCAAGGTAAGTGGGTAGGTGGGGTCCTCCATGTACATGAGTTTGAATTATTTTCATCTTCAATTGCTTTGTTTCCATTTGTGCATGCATATCTTCATGAAACCACTTGTAATTTCCGTCCAATTTTCATACAAAATAATATGTAAATTTTCAATTAAATTTTCTCAAATTAATATATGCACGAAAATGACAATTCTGCCCCTATATAAAGATGAATACGTGATGTTTTGAAAATAATTTGAATTTTGGTTTAAACATGTGAAAATACCCAATATGATCATTAATTTAATTTAAATAGATTAAATATGTGGTAAAAATATGCACATTTACATGCACATCAGGCAGAGCTTATGTCCTCCATTAGAAGGACTGGAATATCAAAGAAAAGATCAGCTACATGCTTCAGGCCTGGAATATTAGAGAAGGCCTACCGGATATAGTTGTAGAACTTGACTTCACTTCAAAACTAATGTGTCATGTTGCCGAATCAAAAACATGTCAACCGAATGCTTTAGGCGTCCGGGATCTATATCAGTTACACTTAGTAAATAATTGAGATATAGGAAATAATATATCCCCCCCCCCCCCCGCTATGTGTGAACTAGTGTAGTGAGTGGAGTATGTAATGGACATAAACAGTGTGAAATCAGAAAGCAAAATAAAACGACGAGATTTTGGAGTTTTTGTCTAGAGAGGCTGTCATCATTGACCATCTCGACTGACGAGAAAATTGTTCGACAACGAAAGCTCTGCGATCGACTATCGGCATATTAAATTATGAAGTCTATTACCTAAGTTAATTTGGGGCCTAGTGACCCTTCTTGTGGGCCCATGTGGATTGGAAGGTCCTATAGCTGAAGTTTTAGAGAGATTGGTGGTCGCCTTCACCTATAAATACTGGTCTAGGGGGTCACTCTGAGGATCTTTACGTTGCTAGTTACATTAGTCTTTATTGCAATAAAGTTTTCTCCTAATTTCTTACCGTTTTCTA
Organism: Allium cepa; assembly: GCA_030765085.1. Classification (NCBI taxonomy): domain Eukaryota; kingdom Viridiplantae; phylum Streptophyta; class Magnoliopsida; order Asparagales; family Amaryllidaceae; genus Allium; species Allium cepa. The sequence goes on along the minus strand of CM060941.1, from coordinate 288,784,239 downwards.
TTTTAATCAAACTATTTGTGAATCAACAAGGAGAATCTTCAAAGTGGACGTAGGCATACAATGTTGAACCACTATAAATCCTTGTGTTCTTGATTATTGCTTTTATTTGCTTTTTAGTGTATCTTATTCCTCTGTTTTAGTTTTACTTTCTTCATTTATTTCACTACATAAATCTATTTTTGGGTGTTTATGACCAATTTGGTTGCTAACAGTGAGCGGATGATTGACCACGTTGATGAAACCATCGAGAAGGTCCTGGAGACGGATTTGAGGCATAAGAGTTTCTACTTTAAATTTAAGGTTACTGTTGTTGCTTATAAGGGAGAAGCTAAGCTGCAAGGTGGTGGCGGTGGAAAATGAAAGTGGAACAGCAATAAAGACAAGAAGGAAACTTAAGGGATGGATGACTAAAAGAAAGGAAAATGGGAACCCACTTGCTTTGTATGTAGAAAGAAAAGCCATATGAGTATGAACTGCAACGTTGATGGAAAGAAGTGCCTCAACTACAAAAACGGCCATATTAAAAAGGATTTGATGGATGCAGTGAAGGAGAAGCAAGTTGCGAAAGTATATGCTCTACATGTTATTCCTACTTCATCGAGTGCTCCATCGACGAAGGAGCAAGGGAAGGGCATTGTGATTCAAGGTATACTTCCTATTTAATATATTACTACTCTTATTTTGTTTGATACCAAGTATTCACATTCCTTCATATCCAATGACTTGGTTGATAGACTAGGACTAACCCAAGATAATTGGATGACATTTGATTATGACGAACCCTATTGGAGGCTCAACTAGCTCTGGTTTGTTATTGTTTGGTCTTATTGAGTCATGAATGCATGTTTGTTTATAATTACTTTGATTTTGGTTTTATTGGGTTTTATATTATTTTTTGTATGAACTGGCTTCAGAGATATGGAGTCGTGATGAATTGTAAGAGGTTGTTGGTGACAATTGGGATGAATGGAGAGCCGAAGGTAAGGTTGGCTGCCTATTGGAGGATGAGGTAATAGTTAGCTTTCTATATACACTCGAGACCTTGCATATCTGATAACCATCAACATATATAGTAAAGGACTATTTGTAAATATTCGAGGAAATGCCTGATTAGCACCATACAGAGAGATCGAGTTTCATATTGATTGGGTGAAGGATGTCAGGCAAATTGTGATGCTTTTACGGTGTCTGGCACCCAAAGAGTAGAGGAAACTCGAGGTGCAAGTGAACAATCTATTACGATGAGGGTTCATTCGAAGGAGTATATCTAACTAGGATTCACATATAGCAATCACGATGAAGGCGGATGGCTCTTTAAGATTTTGTGCAGACTACCATAAGTTGAATGAGGCGATGAATAAAAATATGTATCTGCTTCCATGGATTGATGATTTGTTCAATCAGCTCCATGGTACAAAGGTGTTATGTCAACCTAGACCATGTGATAGTGTTTCATCAACTAAGGGTAAAGAAATATATTGTCTCGGCTACTACATTATATATTCCATTGGGATTTTATAAGTTATTAGTTATGTCATTCATGCTAACCAATGCGTAAGCATAATTTGTGGATAACCATGTTTTTAGGGATCAGCTAAATAAGTATGTGCTTGTGTTCATGGATGGTATCCTTGATTATTCAAGGAAGGAAAAAGAACTCAAGGAGCACTTGCGGGTTATGCTGGAGATGTTGAGGTAACACCAATTGTAAGCTAAAATTTTGAACTGTCACTTCTAGAGGAGGGAATTGAGGTTCTTAGGTCATGTTGTTTCTGAGCAGGCATTGTGGTAGATCCTACGAAGGTTATAGTAATTCAAGATTGGGAGCGACTTTAGAATGCTATGGATGTAAGGGGTTCCCTTGAACTAGCGGGATACTATAGACAGTTTATTAAGGATTCTCTAATGTGGCAGTACCATTGACCAATTTGACAAAAAAGAACCAGACTTTTATTTGAGACGTGAAGTGTGAACATGCATTTGTGAATCTGAAAAGGAGGTGAACAGTGAACCACTGTCAGTCGTTCGAAGTGGGAATGAAGATATTATGGTATACGCAGATGCTTATAAATTGAGTACGAGCCCAAGAAAATCAACAGAGCAATCAAGTCGAGCTTAAGTAAAATTGAAAAAAGGCAAAAAAACAATTGCCAATTTCTATCCATTCAAACTCATCAGTTGAAGTAGCCAAGAAACAATTAAACTGATCGAAGAAGCTTCAAATTGAATTGATAGTATACCATTAGAGGATTCGAGTTTCTAATCTCCATTTGGCGACTTAGATTTTGAGAAAATCCCTAAAATTACGCAATCCCAAGTTTTCCAAACCAGAGCGATAAAGAGAACAAGGCGACCACAGTAATAAGCAAAAAAACATCCAACATTTATCTTTTAATTTTTGGGCCGATCATATTTATTTAGGCCTCAATATATCATATAGTTTTTTGTCTAGTTACTGTTATAATTTTGTTTTTTAATTTAGCTTACTTTATGTTTTAGTGAATTTCTAGTTTAGTAACTAGTTTACGAACTACGGTGGTGTAGTTTGAGAATTCACAACTCAGTGGCTTAGTTGTGGCAAGGTTTTGAGTGTAGAGTTAGGTTAGTCATTAGCGGGTGTCGCAAGTTTACGTGTGTAAGCGTCCGACTACTTAATTTCTAGTAGAAACCTTGGGGGCGGCACGTAGGCAGGGTTTTACCGAAGCTGGATAAATCTGTATTGTTCTATTTCTGCTTTTATTATCCTGCTATTATCTGTGTTGCAATTATTATATATATTTCTGCATTAATTTTTATTATTTTTTAGTATCACCCTATTCACCCAACCCCTTCTCTAGGGTGAAATCGATCCTACGGTAAGTAATCCTTGGTGGTCCTAGCAGCTATTAGTAATACACTACCCAATATTGGAGAGCGTAACATGCTCTGGTCACAATGGATGTTTCGATATCCTTTCGCAAAACATTTTGAGAAGGAATCTTGAATATAAAATGTCATTTACATTTTGACTAATCACTCATGATTACGACTATTTACAACTATAATCACATAACATTTAATTCAAGTGTTTTCTTATTCATATACTAAGTTAATTACATGATTAAACATCTTAGTTATAAACACTGTTAATTGCAGAATTAGATATATGTAACAGATTACATTATTTCTCTAGGGCATACTCCTAACTCGCTCAGGTACTGCCGACCTTAAGTAGCTAGGCTACACTTTGATTATTGTCAAACATGTAGCATGATGACCTTGTTATGACCATAGTTGGATATACGTTGAACTACTTGAAGTGAGACACTACCCAAGTGAGGATTCATCTCCTTCATTGCAGAAGGTACGCATGACAATAATTGGTACATGACTTAAAAGTCAAAATCTCTAGCTAGAGCTAATCAATTAACTGATAAATGTTATCGGATTGCACAAAGGACTTAAATTTGTTTATACAATTGAATAATAATAATAACATAGATTTATATAGTAGAAAACTCTAGATATCTGTGTGATACAATGATGATGAAAAGAGTACGTGTACAAACTGTCATTACTAGTGTGCTAATTTTAGATCAAAAATATAATTTTATTGAAATAGCCTATAAGCATCGAACATGGCCCTATATTGTGCTTTAGCAAAGTCCGTACATGCTTCAGTTTTAACTTTTAAATATTGACTGCGGACCGAATTCATACTAAAGAGTAACAAAACCATATTGTTGTTATTTCCAAGTTTGAAAAATGGTAAAATTAATTTATGTATATTGTAAACTAACAAAAAGCTGTATTAATATTTGTGGCTAGTTTTAGATATTTATTTAGAGCTTAAAATTGGATAGTACAATTTATAAAAGTTATTTGATGGTTCAACTAGTTTATTGGCTATTAATAATATAATTGGTGATTCGTATAGGATTCTTGGTGTTTGACCTTGATTAGTTGGCATCAAGGTCGGCCACATTAGGAGAAAATGAAGGCTTCACCATGTCTTCAACGGCTAAAGCACATAGTGGAGAAAAGGGTGCAAACCAAAGATATAAATAGAATAACTTCCACTTTATTTCACTATACAATTTTGAGTGCTCTCTCTTTGCTAGCCGCTTACCCCATTACCCATTGGTGAAGCCATCTTTTCATCATTGTAAACTGAAGAGGAGGAAGAGACTGTGAAGTACTAAGAGAAAGTAATCATCAAACAACGTGATCAATTCTTGATGGGACTACTTTGAAAGGTATTGTTATAACTAGTTTATTAATACTACATACATACATGACGGACATATATATATATATATATACACACACATATATGTGAATGTTAATGTTATATTGCCTTTCTTTTAAATATGTTTGACCATTTTATTTTTAACAAAAAAGTTTTATATATATAATTTTTGTTAAAAGTTATAAATCTATATTTATATGTATATATAATATTAGTTAAAAAAATTATTTTTTGGTAAAAGGATATATTTCAGAACCAATAACGTTTAATATATATATATAATACTATAAAAAAATTATTTTCATAAAATTATGACTTTTGGTTTAATAAAAAAATTATATTTCGGTTAGTGTTTTCAGATTAAAATTATATATACACACACAAACACACACACATAAATATTTATTCTAAAAAAATCTTTCAAATTACAAAAAGAAAAAACATTTTTTACCATGTGAAAATAATTTAGATTCAAATATATTTTAATTTTTCAAACAAAAATATTTTTGACTGAATTAATAATTAACAGAAGTCAAATCCAGTGAGTTTGTTCATAGAAATGCTGGAAACCTCATTTTAGATTCAACTCAGAATCGACACCATCATGTTCAAGTAGAAGAAATCCCAACTGGATATTATGCCTCAATTGTATCATGGATAGTTCTACATCATAAGACAGTATTAAACCATTCTCCAAAGATAGCTAATGGGCGATTAGCTGATGTCGGCCATGCTCATCTTAATCAAAATATGATAAGTGCATTGTCATCCTCCAATAGCAAACTCTCTACTATATCACCTTGTTGTTGTACTTACCTGCATCATCGACCACTGGAGCCTTTTTTGTGGATGGAGCCTCTCATTCCTCGTTTTCAACATGGTTTAGCAATATGCTTCAGCAAATAAGGGACATGGGTCAGCGTCAAGCAAGTTGTACTTCATGTCATATACCCACTTCATGCTATGCCTTGCTTAACAACACTATTTGAGTTCCAACTTGCTCCAGTATTAGCGACATGCTTCTACAACAAGCTACAACCTATAAGGCAGCTGTGTCTCCATCAATCAAGTCGTGTTTCATGTCAACTCCCACTTCTGCCTCAGGATTAACGATGCTACTTCATGCCATACACTCACTACAGCCATATGCGTCCTTGGTACATCTACATCGTGCTTAACACTTCTTGATGCTTAAGCTTAGCTCACTTCCTCTGTCAAGCATACCCTTCTTTGCTCGGTATCAAGCAATGAACTATAATTTACGTCACCATTCATTCACCGTGCAACCATCATGAAATCACCGTGAAATTAGCATGAAGTCACCATGCAATCAAAATGAAATCACCATGCGAGCACCATGCATCGTATCACCCTCAGTAACAACTCACTTTTATAGTTTAGACCACATCATAAGGTAACCCCTACCTAGGCATTATGTTGTTTTCAAACCCAATGAATTAAATCGGATCATTCCCTGCCAATCAAGTCTATAGCTTTGAAGCTAGAATGTATAATTTAATTTACTCATTTAAATAAGTGTTATTGTTATAATATATATTGGAAATACGCTAGCCCGCAGTGGAAGTAATGAGTGAATTTCTTTTTTTTAACCATTTTGAATCTTTATTGAGCCAAAGTCTAATTTATTTAGAATATTTCTAAATTTCTTTTAAATAAAATCATTATTTTATATAAATCTATGATATAGTTTTATATAATGTTATTAATATTATTGTACATATACACGTAACATGTAGACATATATATGTGTATACATGTGTAGCATAACATACTATAAGGTAAAACATGCCGGTGTATAAGTGATGGAATTTACACTGCAACAGACATGTTAGCTCAACCAGTATGCAAATATTATGTCCAAATGTGTGTTAATATACTTCAATTTATGTATACAAAATATTATATATATATATATATAAACATATACATGGAATTTTAATATTGAAAGTATAAAATTATATGAGTAAATTTCAAAACATTTATAAATTACATTAAACGTAATATTTTTTACAACAAGGCCAAAAGCCATATATATATATGATATATTTTTTAAACTTTTTTAATGGGCAAAATAAAGAATATTGTTTGGCACACGCAAGCCTGTTTTATAGTGGTTATACCACTTTATAATAGTTAATATAGGTTGAGGCAAAGACGCCTCGGCCACTATAACAAAAACCACAACTCACCTACATAAGTACCCACACGTAATACGTGACATATGAGAAAGAGAACCACAAGATATCTACAACAAATAAGATACATCTACAAAGTAAATGGAGACATATAATAGTATCACGGAGGAGCAAATCTAGTTGAGAGTAGTGCGGTCTGGGCCATGTTGTAGTCTATGCCTTCATCAAGGTCTTCAGTGGCATGCAAGCCAAAATCAAAAGGGTCCAACAGAAGAGGAGGAAGATGAGGAGGTAGGACAGACAATGTGGAGGCAACATCATCTGAGCTAGAGGTAGAATCGCGAACTTTGTCTAATGTAGTATTAATGGGGTCTACTTGACAAGTTTCCTTCAAGACATCCTTTTCAGGGACTAAGACTGGCACCTTAACACGTCATTCTTTGGCTGAGGATTTCTGTAATGGAATCTTCGAAGGCATAGGAACAGAAATCAGAAAGATCAGTAGGCGAAGTGTGGATACAAGATGAGGCAGGGTGACCAAAGGAGCAGTAGTATATGCAATTAGGGGGTTCTCATATGGAAGAAACAACCACAAGACCGAGAATGCGCTCTGAAGGAAAGACTGAAAGGGAAGCGCGAAGTTCCTTGTCCGTAGTTATCTCAATCAACCCTCTCGCATATGCCAATCTATCTCTATGCTTAGTTGCCTCATCAAAACATACAAGTTTCCATAAATGACTGATTATCCAATCTAAATGTTCAAGGGTTTGGTACACAGAGGGAATGTTTGTGAGTTTGACCCAAACACGAATGGATTGAACTTGTTTATGTGTTGAATCAATGGTGGGGGACCATAGTAATAATGAAATTTTGTCAAAATTGATGTATGAGTCTAATCTGCAGATTCTAGCTTGTCATCCATACGGGGAAATTAAAAGAAAAACATGTCTTTATCAAATATAACCTCAACCATTCCTTTGAGTTTACAATCCTTGACAAGTTGATTTTTTACAATATTATATGACAGAGGTCTATCTATGAAAAAGCCCACAAGGTGGTTCTTCCAAAATGCCTTGCCGGCTTTAACAACCTCGCTATGAGGGATTAGTACATTGTCATCACCAGTTTTAAATTTTTTTATACATACCTTCCTGCGTTACATTACTTCCTAGAGAAAAGCGATGCCCAATTATTGACACGGGAAGGAGAGACTTTCTTTTTACTTGATTTGTAACTAAAACCTTTTCAAGAACTTGCTATGTTAAATCAAACAAGAATTTGTTTTTGAAATAATAGGTTAAGAGGAAAGACTTGCATGCAGTGGAGGAATAACCTGTTTGGTAGGAGTCAATTAGAAAAAAACATCGCTAGAAGACAGAGCCATCGAATCATCAACCGAAGCTTCAAACACAACTTCAAAGGCAGGTATCATAATTGCAGGAGATACGACATTCTTCGCGAGTGTTGTAACGACCCGCAAATCCGTACCACTTGAGTCAACACTATTCTACAACAATCAACTCGAGTTGTACAGAAATACGAACCATTTGGGTTAAAGAAGAAGAGGTAGAAGGAGAAAATAGAAAACAAAAGCAGAATTTAACCATCGCAGCGGAATAAAATATAATAGATAATAAATAATCTTTACTCAAACATCAAATGTCTCTATATATATATTACATCATCAGAGTACAACAATCACAGCTCAACATCAATACCATACAAATGGACACACAACAACTCAACACAGCGGAAATATATATATATATATATATAAATAAGTACGAGAGTACGTGTCGTCATCCAGCTCGTCTCCTGAGCTCCAAAGCATCATATCCTGTATCCTATAATACTCGGTCTGACCCGAGCATTACAGTTAAATAATACCCGAGTTAGTCTGGAATACCAGCGTGAGAAAATCACACCCAATTGATTATTAAAGTTTCAAAAATCCTTTAAAAACAAAAACATCTCGTAAGACCACGCCACAAATAAACATGTCGGGTTTTTACCTTACGATAGCTAAAACAATTTTTATAGAAATCCTCTGATATTATGATAGGGTCTATATACAAATACTTATAAAATAGCCAAAATTGTTACATTCATTAAATTCCAGCTACTAGCCACAGAGTGGGTAATACAAACAAAACTCGTACAAGGCTCGTAGGGAGAATGGATTTCCAACTAATGACTAGGCACTGGGGTACCACCTGTCACAGTACGGGGCCTAGATCACCGTACCGAGGAGTACGCCCGCTCCCCTGCAACACAAGGCCGGGACTACCCCTTACTGGATAATCCCGAGTGAGATCACCCCGCAGTTGGGATCAGCAACCACCCACTAAGCCGAAATAATAAGGGACATCTAGACTGGAACGACCTCACCCCGCTTGGGTGCTACCCACCTAGCCTTGCTGCATAACCCTTGATTTTCGGTCATTCCCATTTGATGAGGCTTGAGGCTAAGCGTTACCTTTTTAGAACATATCCCTTAGAATGCCCATCGTCCACCTAACGATGTTTCGCAAGCATTCATCCATACAAGTCCGTCCCGGGTTCGAACGGAACCGAAGGCACTATTCCTACTACATCCATTTTGAAAATATCCTCAGGATTAGTAGCGACTAGCCCTTGCACTTCACTGCTCCATCTTCGAATCCAAAATCGTTTTCACGAAAACGTACAAAACGGATCGAAGTGGTTTTCGAGAAATTAATCTCGATCCCGGTCTCTTCGAAACAATCAACGCATTTGTCCAATATTGATAGTCGGTTATTTAACTATCAATTAATATTCACAACATCCATCAACAATAAATAATTTCCCTAAATTATCTATTAACCTCAAAAATATCTTCACAAGATATATTTCTATTTTCAAACCTTTGAAAACAGTTTCAAAACCATCTTTCTTTCAGAATAAACTTCCCCAAATATTATCTATCTCCTCTGAAATTACCAAGCACAAATCTAGATTATTGAAATAATTTAAAATACTTTACTTTGAGATATATTTTAAAACATTTAAGGTAAAATTACTTCAATAATTTGTTATAAATACATTCTATATGAATGTTTTGAAAATAAGGTTTCTTGATATAATATAAACCTAGATTTCACTTTTAAAACAAAATACTAAATTGATCTTTAAAATAATTACTGCTATAATAGACTAAAAGAAATACTTACTTTAGAATTTAAATATTTAGAAATAATAAATTTGTCAAAACATACTTCTTTAAACCATTTTAAACTTTTAATTTAAAAATTTACTTTGAAACATACTTGGTTATTCAGAGAGAAATTTCCAATCTCAATCACTTAAATCAATTTCCCAAATTGATTTCCAATTTACTATATCTGTGATAAATTTCATTACTTACACAATTCGTTTCAAAAATTCATTAATTATAGACTTATTATTATTGTTATTATTTCCCATTTGATTTTAAATCTCTTAACTGAAATATACAAATTCAGGTCTTTCCCAATTCTTCTTTATTCCTTTCAATAATTTAAATCTTAAATTTTAGATATATGTTTTGTTCTCTTAAATAATAACACTACAGTTTACAATTCATTAACTTCCTGTCATTCAAAATTTCCTTTCTATATTCTAGTTTTATTTATTAAAATTTTCAAGTCACTTTATTTTTCCCATTCATTCTTAAACTTATTCAAATTTTCTATAATTATTTTCTTACAAATTTACTTCTTTTATTTTCCTTCCAAAATCAAATTTATATATTATTATTATTATTATTATTTGATAGTTTATTTTACACAATTATATTCAATCGAACCACAACATTCAATATTTCAAATAAGTTCATCATAGAATATCAAATAATCACAACAGAGGGTATTAAATAATTTTAAATAAATGTTGAGGGACCCAGTTGGATCCCTCAAACCTGTTTTCCCTGCATCTACAGTCATTAGCATAATATAATTATCAATCCCAAAATATACCATACTACAGCACATTAATCAATTCAAGCACTCAAACAATTATTTAAATTTAATCATTTAAATTTAAATTTAAGTTCACTGAGTGAGATTAACTCACCTTTAACGTATGCAATCCGACCCAATTCGTCTTGCTTCCTTCAAATTTTTACCTTGTACAAACATTAGATGATTTTATTAACATTTGGACCACTTGAATATTCAATTACCATTCAATAAATTTAATTCACTAATTATTTTATTAATATCCGAATAAATCGAACAAATAATTTCCATTTGTTAAATTGAATTAAATTAACAAATGATTTTTATTTAGGCTAATTGAATAATCACTTATCATAAATAATTAACTAAACGAGTAAATTACAAAGTTATTTCCCTTTTGAAAACATATTTAATTGAATTCTTAAGAAAATAAAAATCCTATTTCAGCCTATATATATATATACTTATAAAAATCATAATAATGGATATTACCATTTTTAAAAGTTCTCTACTACCTAAACCTTACCTAAAATATATTTTTTTAGATCCATCGATTACTGAGTAGAATACTTATATATGAATTAATTTGAATTAAAACAAACTTTAAAATTATACCTTACTACCATCGGCAAACCCCAACCAAGCTTCCAACCCTAATTCGACGAGGCCGAGAATTCCAGGTCGCCACCATAACAACACGCGCCGCCTTCCCTAAAGCGTGCGCCACCTTCCCGAGCCACTCATGCCGCAACCCTAACATCGCAGCCAAACGATTTGAGGCGCACGAACAAGAGCTCTAATCGATCGACTCTGTCTCCTCGCGTGCGCACAACACAGCCGCCGCATCCCCCCCTCCGCGAACACGAAAATAGAGCGCGAGCTCTCTTCTTCCAGATCGAGATGGTTTGCCTCGAAATCGAATTTGAATTCGATTCATCCATATACATATGCCATTTTTTTTTTATTGATGCCGATCTCTTTTTTTTTTCTTCGAAGTTTTGACTGAGATATAAAGAAGGGAAAAAGAAGGGTTAACGCGCGTTTGTACTGGAAGGGTTTTCACGCAAGGCTTAAACAATACGCTTCCTTCTTTTAAGGCCAACACCTTCCTTATTTTATATATATATTTACAAAAAAATTTCAACTGTCTTGTTTTAAAAGGGGAAGTGTTCGAATAGGTATGGTACAGTGATGTGAAAAGAATTTAAAAAAAAAGTTCCGATATGAGTTTAGTATTAATCAATATATATATATAGATATTTATTTAAATCTCAAATCATCTCGAAACATTTTCGATATAAAATTAAGCACGTTTATCTACCGTACGCTCACACACCAACTCCGAAAGCTCCAAAATTTGAAATCCGATAAAAATGCAGTACGGATCCAATGGAACTAGTCTCGTCGAATTCCGAGACTATGCCCCGGAAGGCTATTTTTAAATTCAATTTGAACACTTTTATTATCTTCAATATCCCCAATATAAATTTAACAATCCTTTAAATTTTTTTTTTAACAAGCTTAAAAATCAAGATTCAATATTTTACCCAACTTCAAATTATTAATTATATAATTAAATTATCCGATAAATAGTGATATTTGAAATTCGAGTTTAAAATTCACCTTTTGAATATTTAGAATCAATTAAATATTCCAATTTAAATTGCTTAAAAATTTCGGGTCGTCACATTCCTTCCCCCTTAAAAGAATTTCGTCCCCGAAATTACTAATTAGGAAGAATGATCCAATACCCGTTTACTATTTCCCTAAAACCAAACAGTTTCTGACAATTCAACATCTCACCAACTATCTTTTATAAAAGACCCATTATTACTCTTATTAACTTTCCAAGTTTTCCATAGTTCCAAATAACTATACTTATTCACTATTAAAATTATAATTCAAAACCAAGTTTAAAATTTTCAAAATTTCTCGAAAATTTTCTAACTCCCTAAATTTCCGAAAAATTTCGCCATCATCTCCTTTGCGCGGCTAACTCGGTACAACTACAAAATGGCTCTACTGCCTCCCAAATCCAAAAAGAAAACAAAAGGCCAAGTGGCTCAATCCAAAATCCCAATCAAATTTCATAGAAATTTAAACACATACCTTTTTGGTCGGGAAACTCAATTTTTATCCTTATGAAGTCAAAACCAATTCACTTTTCTTTTATATTACCTGCATATCCTGCTTAGCACTAATATCCAAACACAATATTCCAAAACATTTTATCGGCTTTCTCAAGAAATGTCCACATCTATTCATTCCAATATTGATATATTAGTAGTATCAATTTTCATTTAAGAATTCACCATTCCCTCTTAAGTTTAGTATAAGCATTTTATATGCTTCTTATATTTATTTCATCTTCCATTTTAGTTTATATTTATACTGATTCTTTCATTTCCATATGAATTCAATTTATCTTAACTCTAAATTTTTAAACTTTATTTCCCATTAATAACTAATTCATATCATTACTTTAAGTTGGTTTCCTTTACTAATTTATTTTAGTTTCCAATTTGAATTTGTTTGTCGTTAACAAAATTTTCCAAAAATTTCAAAAAATTTCTAACTCCCAAAATTTCCGGAAAATTTTGGCAGAGTCTCCTTTGTACGGAGGAGCTTTTGCAATTTGACAAAAGAGATAAATATATATACATCGACCCACCCGGTCGAAAAAATCAAAAACAGTTCATATTTTCTATTTTTATTGCGTAGGCGTACCTTATTTAGCATTTTAAGCAAGCGGCTTATTATTTTTAGCAGTTAGCGTGCCCAAAATCCAGCCACACGGCTTCCCGGTACCTGTACTTACTCAATTTAAACATGTAAGTGCCATACATATGAAGTTTAACAATATTTCCCTTATTTGCAATAGTTAAACACATGAATTCTAAAAGAAATTCACACGAAACATTTTTCCGTAAGCAACTTATAAAATTTTTATACAAATTCCACTGTTCCAATTAATTTATAACCATTTTCATTAAATTTGAATGATTTAAAACTCAATCGCTTACATTTAATTTATTTTTAAACAAACCGAACTCATATTTAATTCAATTGCTCTCAAAATCAATTTATTTTACTCCTAACGATTCATAGAATTTTAATTACTTCCATTTACATCAAATGACAATTTATTCCATGCAATTTAACGAGATCTATGTGAATAAATAAGTATTTATGTTTATAACCAATTTAAATTGATTTCTACTCAATTTATACCTTATTCTATTCCATTTCAATTTATTCACAATCCATATATTCTCATTTTCATTGCATTTCAAATTTAAACCCATTCACTTCATTATTCAAACAGGTTCCATCAAAACCATCTCACTATTCCCTTCAATAACTTCCAATTTCATAATATTTTTCTTTATTTCCATTTTAATCAATTCTTTACCAAATCAACTATTTATTAATTTCGATTCAACTAGCTTAAACATTTACCAAATTTAAATTTCAAACTAGTATATCCATCTAATTCTAGTTCATGTTCAATAATTTAATCGTTTATTGATAATAAGGTCACTTCAAATCATTTTACACACTTGGATTTTATTTACTGTTCAACCATCACCATTAAAATCCAATACCAGTATTCTTCCACACTTCCACTACTTATTACCAAAATTAAATCCCATTCCAAACTGGATTTTTTTTTATCTTTCAAATTTTGACCAATTATCAAAATTATACCCTTTACAATACAAATTCCATTTAATTGTAATTCAATTTAGTCTCTAGCCTAATCCATATTAGGTTTAAATTCGCTTCCTCAATTCACTCTGAATTCATTTATAATATGACCATTTTCCAATTATTTCATTTAGCAAATTTAAATTTCACCCTTTCCTTTTCACTCCTTTAAATAGAATCTAAATTTCTTTCGATATTATTTATTACACAACTAAAATTCAATTTCAATTTCATTATCAAAACAATTTCATTTTCCCCATACATAAGTTCAAGACTTATTTGCTAACTTAGAACATCCTCCCTTATATTCTCACTTGCTTCACTACACTTTACATTTCATTTATGGTAAAGTTTTGAATTTGCCACACCATTCAACTCTCTCCATTAATGAATTACAATTTCACTTCTGTTCAAGAGTTTAGATTGCTTATTTAAGTCCATTTGCATTTTATAATCACAAATTCACATTATAACACTTAATAACTTATGAATATGGATTTCTTTATGCAATTATAAGCAACTTACATTTCACCTTTATATCCTATTCAATTTAATTCCAATTCATTTAGATTTAATTCAATTTCAAATTCTCAATTTTTATTATATAATTTAAGTTTGGATTTCCGTTTCATTGTCCAAAACATCACACAATATTTATTTTGGATTTTATATTCCATTTTAAATTTTTATAAGTCACAGCTTATTATTTACACAATTCCATTCATTATAGACTTGAATATATTCTTCCTTTATTCTAACTCAAGTCTTATGCTTATTTATAAACCAAGCATATTTTATTACCATGGGTTTTTAATTCTTTTATATGTTATTCTGATTTATTTATTTTAATCCAATCCTTACTCAACTTATTTTTCATTATTCAGGTAAGAATCTAATTTCATTCCAATAACTCAATTGAATTTTTTTTATTCCAATTAAATTTTATTTTAACTCAAATTTATTTAACTCAATTCGAGTTCAACTTAATTCAAATACAACTGGATATTATTTTCAGCCTATTCAATTAATTTCAATCCAGTTAAATTTTTTATTTCCCAATCCAAGTTAATTCCTTTTTTAACTTTTCTCTTTACATTTACATTCCAACATTCAATGCTTATATTCTCTTCCTGATTTAAAACTCATCTCAATTTATAAGCTGACAACTTATCTTATCAGGATTTTTTTTTAAACACCCGACCTTTGGTTTCAAATTATTTTGAAATCTTCAACATCTCAAAATCCCACTTCTCAAAAATTTCAAACCAATCCTGGTTTTTATTTCCAACAAATTTCCCTTGAAATTACAAAAACAAACAGGTTTCCAAAAAAAATTAATTTGGCAGCAATCTGTCACTTAGAAACTCGAAAATGAACATCGATGATGCTGCAGTCATCACCAAAGTTATTTTCCAGTTACTGAAGTGAATTCAATGCTATCTCTCTTTTCCAAAATTTATTTGAAACAATTTTCCCTCAGAAATAACCCAAAAACAATAATATTACTATTTATCTTCAAAATATTTCCAAAATCACCGGGATTTTATAGTTTCAAATTCTATTTTAATTCAAATTTTAACTATAATGCATTTGTATAGTTTATGCTTATACAAATTCCCATTTAATTATATTCCAATTTATAAATTACGTTTATAATTCATATTTATAAATCTCATTTTATAATGAATTTATTTCCTTAATCTTTGGTTATGTTTTCAATTTCTAGTTAAATTTTCACTTAACAATGATAATATTTTAATATTATTCGTCCTAACATCCAAGCAACCATATATTAGCTAAATAGTTTTCAAAAACTATTCTTTATATCAAAATATGTTTTTGGGTAAAATTATTTCATTCACCCACATTTAAAACAGTATTGTGTCAATTGTTCTATTCCAGTGTTTAGAAATCCCTTCGATACAGTTGTACAGACTGTGTCGACGAAGGTTCATATGCCACTCAATAAACCAATCAACACAATATTAAAACAATTTATATTCACTAACAAATACGCGCTCATATTTATTTATACGCTCAAACTCATTATAGAGTACAACGGACTCTATTTTAAATGAGTAATTTCCCACCAGAGCCAAGGTTATCACCAACCTAAGCTCTGATACCAAGTGTAACGACCCGCAAATCCGTACCCCTTGAGTTAACACTATTCTACAACAATCAACTCAAGTTGTACAGAAATACGAACCATTTGGGTTAAAGAAGAAGAGGTAGAAGGAGAAAATAGAAAATTACAGCAGAATCTAACCATCGCAGCGGAATAAAATATAATAGATAATAAATAATATTTACTCAAACATCAAATGTCTCTATATATATATTACATCATCAGAGTACAACAATCACAGCTCAACATCACTACCATACAAATGGATACACAACAACTCAACATAGCGGAAATATATATATAAATAAGTACGAGAGTACGTGTCGTCATCCAGCTCGTCTCCTGAGCTCCAAAGCATCATATCCTGTATCCTATAATACTCGGTCTGACCCGAGCATTACAGTTAAATAATACCCGAGTCAGTCTGGAATACCAGCGTGAGAAAATCACACCCAATTGATTATTAAAGTTTCAAAAATCCTTTGAAAACAAAAGCATCTCGTAAGACCATGCCACAAATAAACATGTCGGGTTTTTACCTTACGATAGCTAAAACAATTTTTATAGAAATCCTCTGATATTATGATAGGGTCTATATACAAATACTTATAAAATAGCCGAAATTGTTACATTCATTAAATTCCAGCTACTAGCCATAGAGTGGGTAATACAAACAAAACTCGTACAAGGCTCGTAGGGAGAATGGATTTCCAACTAATGAGTAGGCACTGGGGTACCACCTGTCACAGTACGGGGCCTAGATCACCGTACCGAGGAGTACGCCCGCTCCCCTGCAACACAAGGCCGGGACTACCCCTTATTGGATAATCCCGAGTGAGATGACCCCGCGGTTGGGATCAGCAACCGCCCACTAAGCCGAAATAATAAGGGACATATAGACTGGAATGACCTCACCCTGCTTGGGTGCTACCCACCTAGCCTTGCTGCATAACCACTGATTTTCAGTCATTCCCATTAGATGAGGCTTGAGGCTAAGCGTTACCTTTTTAGAGCATATCCCTTAGAATGCCCATCGTCCACCTGACGATGTTTCGCAAGCATTCATCCATACAAGTCCATCCCGTGTTCGAACGGAACCGAATGCACTATTCCTACTACATCCATTTTGGAAATATCCTCAGGATTAGTAGCGACTAGCCCTTGCACTTCACTGCTCCATCTTCGAATCCAAAATCGTTTTCACGAAAACATACAAAACGGATCGAAGTGGTTTTCGTGAAATTAATCTCGATCCCGGTCTCTTCGAAACGATCAATGAGTTTGTCCAATATTGATAGTAGGTTATTTAACTATCAATTAATATTCACAACATCCATCAAACAATAAATAATTTCCCCAAATTATCTATTAACCTCAAAAATATCTTCACAAGATATATTTCTATTTTCAAACCTTTGAAAACAGTTTCAAAACCATCTTTCTTTCAGAATAAACTTCCCCAAATATTTTTTATCTCCTCTGAAATTACCAAGCACAAATCTAGATTATTAAAATAATTTAAAATACTTTACTTTGAGATATATTTTAAAACATTTAAGGTAAAATTACTTCAATAATTTGTTATAAATACATTCTATATGAATGTTTTGAAAATAAGGTTTCCTGATATAATATAAAACTAGATTTCACTTTTAAAACAAAATACAAAATTACTCTTTAAAATAATTACTACTATAATAGACTAAAAGAAATACTTTAGAATTTAAATATTTAGAAATAATAAATTTGTCAAAACATACTTCTTTAAGCCATTTTAAACTTTTAATTTAAAAATTTACTTTGAAACGTACTTGGTTATTCAGAGAGAAATTTCCAATCTCAATCACTTAAATCAATTTCCAAAATTGGTTTCCAATTTACTATATCTGGGATAAATTTCATTACTTACATAATTCGTTTCAAAAATTCATTAATTATAGACTTATTATTATTGTTATTATTTCCCATTTGATTTTAAATCTCTTAACTGAAATATACAAATTCAGGTCTTTCCCAATTCTTCTTTATTCCTTTCAATAATTTAAATCTTAAATTTAGATATATGTTTTGTTCTCTTAAATAATAACACTACAGTTTACAATTCATTAACTTCTTGTCATTCAAAATTTCCTTTCTATATTCTAGTTTTATTTATTAAAATTTTCAAGTCACTTTATTTTTCCCATTCATTCTTAAACTTATTCAAATTTTCTATAATTATTTTCTTACAAATTTACTTCTTTTATTTTCCTTCCAAAATCCAATTTATATATTATTATTATTATTTTGATAGTTTATTTTACACAATTATATTCAATCGAACTACAGCATTCAATATTTCAAATAAGTTCATCATAGAATATCAAATAATCACAACGGAGGGTATTAAATAATTTTAAATAAATGTTGAGGGACCCGGTTGGATCCCTCCAACCTGTTTTCCCTGCATCCACAGTCATTAGCACAATATAATTATCAATCCCAAAATATACCATACTACAGCACATTAATCAATTCAACCACTCAAACAATTATTTAAATTTAATCGTTTAAATTTAAATTTAAGTTCACTGAGTGAGATTAACTGACCTTTAACATTTGCAATCCGACCCAATTCGTCTTGCTTCCTTCAAATTTTTACCTTGTATAAACATTAGATGATTTTATTAACATTTGGACCACTTGAATATTCAATTACCATTCAATAAATTTAATTCACTAATTATTTTGTTAATATCCGAATAAATCGAACAAATAATTTCCATTTGTTAAATTGAATTAAATTAACAAATGATTTTTATTTAGGCTAAATGAATAATCACTTATCATAAATAATTAACTAAATGAGTAAATTACAAAGTTATTTCCCTTTTGAAAACATATTTAATCGAATTCTTAAGAAAATAAAAATCCTATTTCAGCCTATATATATATACTTATAAAAATCATAATAATTGATATTACCATTTTTAAAAGTTCTCTACTACCTAAACCTTACCTAAAATATTTTTTTTTGGATCCATCGATTACTGAGTTGAATACTTATATATGAATTAATTTGAATTAAAACAAACTTTAAAATTATACCTTACTGCCATCGGCAAACCCCAACCAAGCTTCCAACCCTAATTCGTCGATGCCGAGAATTCCAGGTCGCCACCATAACAACATGCGCCGCCTTCCCTAAAGTGTGCGCCACCTTCCCGATCCACTCATGCCGCAACCCTAACATCGCAGCCAATCGATTTGAGGTGCACGAACGCAAGCTCTAATCGATCGACTCTGTCTCCTCGCGTGCGCACAACACAGCCGCAGCATCCCCCCTCCGCGAACTCGAAAATAGAGCGCGAGCTCTCTTCTTCCAGATCGAGATGGTTTGCCTCGAAATCGAATTTGAATTCGATTCATCCATATACATCTGCCATTTTTTTTGTTTTTTATTATTGATGCTGATCTTTTTTTTTTATGAAGTTTTGACTGAGATATAAAGAGGGGTAAAAGAAGGGTTAATGTGCGTTTGTACTGGAAGGGTTTTCACGCAAGGCTTGAACAATACGCTTCCTTCTTTTAAGGCCAACACCTTCCTTATTTTATATATATATATATTTACAAAAAAAATTCAGTTGTCTTGTTTTAAAAGGGGAAGTGTTCGAATAGGTATGGTACAGTGATGTGAAAAGAATTTTAAAAAAAAGTTCCGATATGAGTTTAGTGTTAATCAATATATATATGGATATTTATTTAAATCTCAAATCATCTCGAAACATTTTTGATGTAAAATTAAGCACGTTTATCTACCGTACGCTCACACACCAACTCCGAAAGCTCCAAAATTTGAAATCCGATAAAAATACAGCATTACGGATCCAATGGAACTAGTCTCGTCGAATTCCGAGACTATGCCCCGGAAGGCTATTTTTAAATTCAATTTGAACACTTTTATTATCTTCAATATCCCCAATATAAATTTAACAAGCCTTTAATTTTTTTTTCACAAGCTTAAAAATCAAGATTCAATATTTTACCCAACTTCAAATTATTAATTATATAATTAAATTATCCGATAAATAGTAATATTTGAAATTCGAGTTTAAAATTCACCTTTTGAATATTTAGAATCAATTAAATACTCCAATTTAAATTGCTTAAAAATTTCGGGTCGTCACAAGTGTAGGGTTGGCACTGACAAGTACGGAGTCTTGATTGGGTCGCACTGATCTAAAATAACCTGTAGATTTGTTAGGATGTTGAAATTGTACAACGAGTTCATGGGATCGGAGGAGGAACTATCAGCCTTGCCTTTCTTCTTTGGTTTGAGTTTGGGTATTCCCCCTCATCGAGCAAAGACAATACAAGAACACAACCAGAGCGTGTTGTTGACAAGTCAAGGTCGGATAGTGGTGATTGGATGAATTCAGGTTTCATAAGAAAATGAAAACAAGAGTTAAGCACGAATCAGAGAAATGGAAAATAACCCTAAAGAGATGAGGCAAAGGCGGGGGGGGGGGATGATGAGATTTTTTTAAATATATATATATATATATTAAATACATATACATAAATAATATGATAAAAAATTTATATATATTAATATTTTTAATATATACAAAATATATATATTAAAATATATATATACCTGATAATGCGCATGGTAGAAATATTTTTTTACTTTAAAATGTTTTAAATTAAATATCCATATGAATATTAGTTAAAAACTAAAAAAATAGTATTTGAAACATAATTTTAAATTTTAAAATTTTAGTGAAATTTTGGGTGATATTGTGTTATCTGAATATTTAGTATGTAAGTTTATAATTTAAAAATAGTTTTAAAACTATTTTTAATTTTCAGTTGATAATTAAGTATTTAAAATATATTCATATATGATGTTATTTCTCTATTGAAAGTGCATTAAGTGCTAATTTAATTTTATAAAATATAAGACATATTTTATATAATATATATATATATATTGATATAATTAATTTACATAATTAATTAATTTAAACAGTATTAAATAATAGATATATATTAATTTTATTTCTGCCAAAAATATTTTAAATATGATACTATTTATATAAAATTACAAAATCATATTTTGTATAAAGTAAGATGTAGTGTTTAAATTATAAAGCTTATATATGTATAACTAAATATTATACATTTATTAATTAAAATACAATTTGTTTTTTTTGAGCCATGCAGCTTATAGGTATAATGTGTGACAATCTTTTGAATAAATATAAAAGTAGATATGGATATACAACCAATCTAATTATGATAATATAATATATATTAGAATCTTCGCCCACCAACAACATGGTATACATGATATTAATATTGTATATACATTATTATTGATAAACACATTAGAAATTTACCTTATATCCAATGCCTATAAGTACTCCTTGAAACGACGAGATCTGCTCCTCGAACTGTTTTCTAATCCAGAAGAGTGTTAGTCCTTGAACCAATGATCATAGAATTATTTCAGTTTGATATGACCTTGGAAATGGAGAGATGGGAAGCTTTTGATTTCGGCTAGAGGTGGAGTATTGATGGAGGCTTCAAAAAAATGAGAAATGATATTGGGTTGAGATGCTTATATAGAGGAGGAATGGAGGTAAGTTAGAATCCAAATCTCTTACCAATTCTCTTTCCCTTATGCATACAAAACAGGCCAGCCTTAATGCCCTCATATGGTCGCACCCATCATGCCTTATCGTAACCGAATCAAGTAGCCCTTATATGAGCTTCAAAAACCATTTTAAGCCAAAAAATATATTTTGTATTTAAATCCAATTTAAATGCGTATCGATATCGTATATCCATTAATATATTTATAACTATTATAAATACATTTAATAATATTTTTTCATTAAATTAGATTTTATAGCTAATATTTCATAAATATTAATTAATTTATAATAATAACAAATTAACTAAATCATTTGGTCAAAGGAATATACAACGTTTCGATTGTGCGACTTATTAGGTGTAAATTTGATTAGCATTTAATGTTCTAACATTTGAATATTAACATTTACATGTCACTCAGCAGGCGAGATGACATTTTGGCAAAATTCATCACTTACTTGATTTTGGTAAAATCCAATTTTATTTTGTTCAGCGTTAGCCGGTTATGACTATTATATACATCAGTTCTCTTCATCAAAATTATATCACTTTGAACTTATGGAATTTGGTAATTGTTTGAACCAAAAATGGTGCAAATACCCAAGAGATTGTGTAGAGAACAAAAAGCGAAGAAAAGTACAATAAAAAGAGCAAGAAAAGAGCACACAATTTTCATAGCGGTTTGGCTAATCTTGGCCTACTTCCACTTAGTCATTTTATTACTTTGATTGCTGACTTGCAAGTAGAAGTTCTTACGGATAGGTATAAATCTGTGGGTAATTACAAGAGATTAGAGTTATTGTGTAACGACTCGGAAATTTCGATCTGAAAAATTCCAGATAGTTAGGAAAAGAAGAAAAGGGAAAGAAGAAGAAACAGAAACAAAACACAGATTCTCACATTCGCAGCGGATAAAATATAATATCTCATAAAATAATAGTTATACAAAGAAAACTGTAACAGTTAATATATTTTAATACATCAGAATTTCAACATTTACAATCACTGAACAGTTAAAATAACTTATCCCGGATAAATAATTATAATATACACAGCGAAATTCTCTCTATACGTTCATGTCATCCAGCTCGCTTCCTGAGCTCCAGAACGTCCTTACCTGAAAATCTGTAATACTCGGTCTGACCCGAGCATTACATCAAAGTAACACCTGGGTCAGACTGGAAACCAGCGTGAGTAAACTCGTCTATCAAGAAATTCCAATACAAAGAAATCAATTAAAACCCGGGGTAACTCGCATCAATATACAAATTCACAATTTGTTATAGACATTACTTATTTCATTCGCAAATTTCTAAGTACCAAAAACTTAGATTAAATAGTCCAATTCACTTAAATCATTCATTCTGGCTTATTGAATTCACATATCAATCTATAAAGAATCGAAGTGATTTCGGGTATTTACTAATACCCGACTCCGGTCTCTTCGAATCCAATGTCATCAAAACCCAAGTTATTCAATTAAATACAATTCAATTTTAATTACCGGATAGCAATTCATAATTGATAGATAAGCACATTATTACCATCCATCCAACATATCATATCACACAGTAATTCATATCAGAGATATCAACCAATCTGAAGCACTTATCATCATTCAATCATACATGAACAAGATTGATCACTACCATTAATTACATTAATTAATCATCCTCTAATTACTCTCATTAGTTAATTATTCTTAAATTTCATTTAATAATTAACCTTTAACTTAAATACATTCATTAATCAGCCTTGATTAATCTCAATCAGAAATTAACTTTTCTTAATTACTCCATCAATTAAACCAACTCCTTGATTAATTATCAATTAATCCTTTAATTACATTGAGTAATTATCACTTAATTTCTTTCACCCGGTAATTATCTTTTAAATTACTCTGCATCAAATAATTCTCTTTTTAACCTATTATATCCAGTAACTATCCACTCATTACTTCACTAAGGAATTACACCTCATTAATTACCTTAAGTAATTATAATTAATCTTTAATTAATTATCTTCATTAATCACCATTGATTAATCTCATTCTGTAATTAATCACTCTTAATTAATTACATCACTTAATTAACTCCTATAATTTTTATTAGTACATTCTTAAATTAATTACACTAAGTAATTAATTATTAATTACTTCTACTAAGTAATTATTTTTCATATTAATTACACCAAGTAATTAATCCAAAACCACTTTCAAACTTCAATTTATTACACCCTGTAATTACCATTACTAATTTCTTCACTAAGTAATTACACTTTTTACTATTAACATTTATTAATCAACCTTTATCCATTTCATTTAGTGATTAGCTTTTAATTAATTCCACTAATTAATTATCTTGAATTTATCACAAACTTAATAAATTCTTCATCTTAATTAATTACTTAATTATACCATTATAAAATCATTTAGGAATCAATGATTTAAAATATGTAAAACAAAATGTAATATTTTAACAAATCAAAACTATTTTTAAAACACAATTTTAAATTTAAAAATCCAAACTTTAAAACTTATATTTGACTAAACATTATTTTCTAAACCTAAACATTTTATACATTTAAAAATATAGGTTAAAACTTTTATTTAAACTTGCCTTTAAAATTTTTGAAATCATTAAGTTTTAAAATCTGGACTTGTCAAAACTGTCCGAACCAGAACCAAAAATTCTCGAGACATACTCGAGACAACACTCCAGTAATTCACAACAGCAAAACAACAAGGCCTCCCCATCAAATCTTCAAGTCAACACAGCAAATCACGCGAGCACAACCCGAGTGATGTGTTTCTTCCCCAAAAATTTCTTCAACATTTGATACTCGAACGTGCACGGTGCATGTCTACCGAAGCACCACCCTCCTCCGGCCATTATTCTGGTCTCCGACAAGTCGATAACGACCTCGACATCATTCATGACCATCCAGATTTCGAAATTTCAGCTTGACTCGAAATCGAGCCTTCGAATGATGATAGAATCCAACCATAAAGGCAAAAATCTGGATCGCCACGATGATCACGACAACTAGAATTCACATCCCTCTGACTTCGGCCTCGTCAACGACCCCTGCAGCCATACCAACACACGCGGTCGAAATCGATGCTTTGATTTAAACGAAAACACTCCGCCATTACACTCAACAGAACCTTACTTAAAAACCCTAGTTCGTCGAAAATCGATCGACACTGCTAAAAGAAAAATCCAACAATAATATTCCATCAATCTACAATACTTCAGCCTCCTCCGAGCCAAATCTTGCACCTTCGGTCATCGTCGATCATCGACAAATGGCCAAAACCCATAGATCGATTAACATGCAATATCTCAGCCTATACACCATTTAAAACTACAAAGTTTATTTCAAATTTCACGATTCGTATTCACAATCCAGATTATAAAATTAGATATATAAATTATCATATTAGATTTTTACCCATTTTCTTATTTTTACTGTATTCCTTAAACTTACAGTATATTCAACAAATAAAATAACTTAAAATTATTTTTAAAAACAATAACTCATTGTTATTAACAATTTCTTTTCTATAATCAAAGTCGAATTTTGATTTTATGGAGAGATAGGTATTATTTTGTGATGGTAGTTAGACTGTTACTAATAACAGAGCACATGTATAAATATTTGCAGACATTCACCCATGAAACTAAGCATCTTCATACAAATATTCAGATGAAAGGAAGCATACAAACAATATCACAACTTCATCACACAAAATCATCTCATGCAACATCTAAAACTGTTTTTTTATAAGTGTTTTATTCACCTGCACATGCAAGGCAGAGGAAGCCTGGAATCTGACAGTTGATTGAAACTTGATCTTCAATTATAACTTTATTTATTTTAAACTTTTAAGTCGATGTTAACCTTCTGCTTCAGGCTGAAACTGTAGCTTCTTATCATGCTTGATTCTAGTTTTGAAAAGAAACTTATCTTTACTTTGATTTGTGGAAAATCTGAAAGTAGATCTTGCCTATGATTTGAGTTTTGTAATTGTTTGCTTTAAATTGTACATTCTTCTCTGATCTGGTTTTATTTCCCAGATTTTAATTTGCTGAGTTTTTGATTTGAAGAGAAGTGTTAAAAGAAATAGAGAAGGCAATGTAGGGATATATTTATATCTTGATTTTATAAACTTTGAAACAAAGGAAAAATAAAAATATAGGATTGACACTTGTATTATTTGCAAGCAATTTTGCTTACAAATGTTAATAGATGATCTAATTTGTTAACACTTGTTAAATTGGTGATGTTATTAGTTAATATGGGTATTAATAGATTTTTAGTTTAGTTATATATAAATGTTTTTAATATGTGTTGTTTTAAATTTAAATTTCAAATATCACTAGAAAAGTATTATGTTAAATTATAATTTGTAAATTACAAACAATGTATATATTTAAAGTTTGAAAATACTTTTTTATTAAATTTAAATCAATACTTTTCCATTTTAATATATACAAATATATACATTTTAAACGGAAAACCTTTTTAACATTAGTTTTGAAAATTACTATATTAAATTTTTAAAACACAATTTTAAATCACAATATATAGATACATATATATATATATATATATATTACAATTTGAAAACATAACTTTTATTAATTTTAAAGACTCCCTATTTACAATATATACCAATATATATATGCGTTATAAAATAGAAAACATTTTGATTAGCTTTGAAAGGTAAATCTTACAAAATTTAAATTGTTAGAAAAAAAATAATAAATATTGCCAAATAATAATATTATTATCTTTTAAAAGAATAAACTTGTCAAATTATAGAATAAAATCATCAAATTAATTTAATTATAAATAAAGATTATTAAATTGATATTACTCAAAATTCCGAGCCATCGCATATAGAAGAAGAGAGTTAAAAAGATCCTTCAAAACAAACCTTTACCCTTCTATTTATAGCTATAGATGGCTTGAAAACTTGCCCCGACTATCTCTACATAGTTTTCCATGCCATAGATTACTTTTACAGGAAATTAGGTGGGCATACATTAATTATCATAGGTTGGTACCTATCCATGTGCGTGGATCATTACTGATCCATATGTTCTTCATATGGATGACTTTGAACAACCTACCCTGACTCAATTCATGATTAGCTTTGTGATTCCAAACTTGTTTGCATCATTATTAGCTTGTTTCTGAGTCCAATGATGGATTGGTAGAAGAATGGGGTTGTTGACTTCAAGTGCTCATGGGGATCGATAGAGAATTGCATAGAATCGATGAAATGAAACTCGAAATAGGTTTTTGGTATCATCACTTACAAGTAGTAGGAGTGGGGGCAAGAATTGATGAAGGTTCGTGGATCGATACCGAACCACGTGGTTGGATCGGTACCGATCCACTACTTTGGTGGATTTTGTTGTTCATTTCTCGTGGTGATTTGGCCTTCACCTCATGGCTCTCTTTGTACTTGGTTTATAGACTTAGGGCTATCTCTCAAAGCTGCCTGCCTCGATAACTCCCAAATCTGATTCGTCTACTCTATTCGAATATTCGTGGTCAAAAGGCTGGATAACACTTGCCCCCAAATTACATCCGGTTTCAAACATGATGTGCGTTGAATTGGTATAAGTCAAGACTTTATAAAGGACTCCACTCTATGTTTTGAATGGTCATTATCCTTCCTTCGGAATTTTTCTGTAAAGAGTTAAGTATGTAGCTGTTCATAACGACGCTTTACTAGCATTCGGCATTATAAAATGGGAATATACTCTCACGATCTATCATTCCAAGCTTGGTAACTTTGAACTGGTTCCTCTTGTGGAGTTCCCAGGTTTGAATCATATTTCCTTTAACTTCAGTCATCAGGCATTAGATATGTACATGCATACATATACACAGGCACATTCTTAAGTAGCTCCGTTGTGATATGCACATACATACACATACATGTGCACAAGGATGGTCATCGCCACATTTTTTCCTTTTCTATCATTTTGCTAAAAAATCCAAGGCTCGTTACCGTTCCAAATTCCTTGATCGGTACCGATCCATGACTTTTATAAAAGTCTTCCACTTTTTTTCTTATAGAATTGGGTTTTGGGCCTATATAACTCAATTTCTCATATCTTCCTCCTCACTCTTATTTGCCATCGAACCAAAGTTTTCTATTGCCATTAAAGGACTTTGACCTTGAGACCGAACTTTATTAACCCTTCTTACCAGTGCCTGTCTCCGACCGTATCCCTTGAACATCTGAACTCATCATCGCCAACGCCTTCACCCGATTCTTCTCCCTTCATGAATCCACCAATTCATCCATTAAGCTAGAATCGAACACAAATTAGTTGTGTCCTTCTTTTAGGTAGGTGGTGATGGTGACTAGAAGTCGACATGGGTGAACCTCATGTTGGTGGTTGTGTTTGAAGTTGGGGCCAGGAGATGGTGTTTAGGAATTGAAAAAAAAAATCCATAAAAGGCTCGGATCGGTACTGATCTGACCCTTAGTGAGATTTTTTTTTCCAAAACTCACTTGAGTTAGAACTCATTCGTGTTTCCCAAATGTTATCTCTTAAGTTCCAGTACATATCCAATGCATAGCTGCTGATATGAAATCTATTAAGATGGTCAGCAATGATGGTCACTTCGAGTGATATCCAGATTCTTAAAATGAACTGTTATATAATATTGGAAATTTTCACTGCACGATACTGCACTTGTTTCACTTTAACATGGGGGATACAACTTATGACTAATCTGATGCTGCTTATCTATTGAATTTTTAAAGAAATGGAACATATACATTCCGAGCGTCTCGCCACTTTAGCTTTAGGTCCATCGACTTTTAGATATGTTGAATTTAATGTGGAGTCTAGTTCAACTATGACTCCTTTTGCACAACATACTCCAGTGCAGTTCATATCTCCAAGTGAAAATCCATAAGCAGATCAACCTCATCAGAGGTTTCTCAATTGCGTGTAGAAGGCCTTGAAGTTGAAGCCGCTCCTGACGTTCTCGTGGATGTTGTTATTTTGGATGATCACGTCAACTTTATTGCCTCAAAGGTTGAAGAGGGATTACTCTATAGAATCTATGATAAACATGGAATCCCATTTGAGGACGTAATAGTCCTTTTTCATCACCAAAGAGCTCATAATTGCCTAGTGGGTTATACTACTTGCAATAGATACATGTGCCTGGCGGAATGCGTCTCACCATTCAATCAATTCATTCATCATGTTCTACACTTCATTAGATTGGCTCCAATGAATCTACATCCCAATAGCTATGCTTTTGTTCATGGTACATATATTGTTTTCGCTCAACATTTGTACCGAATTCCTAGTGGCAAGGAAGTTCGGTATATACATAGTTTCAAGAGCCAGAAAGGAAGCTCTTCTTTGACATCTTTAAAACCGGCTAAGAGCTATTGATTTGTTACTGATACATGGAATAATTTGAGCTATTTTAAGTGTGAATGGTTCTATGTTCGCTACCTCACTTGGATTTGCACAAAGACGGCTATCTGGATGTAAGTTATACTTTATGCGTTTAATGTGAACACACCTTGCGATTCTGCAAGCTTAACTCTTATTTTTTTTTTCATTCGGATGTTATGATGAGACCTAATAGCTTAGCACTTGCAGATGCCGTTAAAGCTCTTACGGGCTTGCAGAAAAGGATAGAGATACTGGAGTTCTTCTTTCTGATGAGAATCTCCTTGCCCATAACTTGCTGGAAGCGAGTTATAGCACAAGTTAAGTTCCAGTGGTTGTTGATGGCGACAATAACAATTATGATGATAATGATAACTCACCTAGAGGTAGCAATGTGAATCCTGATGTGCCCCAGTTCCAAATCCAAGGATTGAAACTGGAGAACAACAAAAGCACGCTGAAGAAGGAGAAATTGTAGGGAAATGTGGAAAAGTTGGTCATGATTATGTTGATGTGGGCCACGATCCTTTAGTTAAACAGTCTAAAGATGACCAATAGTTCATTCTGAAAAAGACGCTCGTCACGGAACTTCCTAGCAGAGAATCTTCTACGCAACCCCTGCCAGCAAAAATTGAGGAGAAAACTCCTTAACTCCCTCCTAAAGATACATTGTCTGGTATGGGAATTCCTACTGAGTTTGAATATTTTGGCATTAGTAATATAATCCATGAGGGTATCGACTCTCCTCTCCGCTTTGATGATGAAATCACTCCTACCAACGTGGGATAAATCACTCCCATTAGGGAAGCTCTGGCACACAGTCCATCAGGGGGATGCTAGGACACTCACATACACATCCTACACACTACACTCATTTTGTATCCTTCCTTGTTGAAGCTAACTTTTTCCTATTTCATTTCAGGATCCATGGAGAGGAAGTACACATTTTAGTCTTTGGAGGACAATGTGTCCCGATAACAGAGGCATCGCTCGAGCAAGTATCATCAAGGTAGTGGACGAGATTCAGAGTCCAACCATCGATCGAGATGTGATAGAGGTAGTCATGATAGAGACTATCCATCTCATGATTCTGCTTCTAGATATTGTTTTAGGTCTAGCTCAACTCTGCCAAGAGGTTTAGACAAGCATTTTGAATGTCATGATGAATTGCAACCAGACGATGCTGCTTATGCACCATCTCCTACTTCCATTCCCGGTCAACACTCGACATCAACTCACATCAGTCGACCTTCTGACCGTAGGCAACGTACAAGCAGTTACGAGGCCTCTCATCACAAGTCCATCAAGAAACCACTTGAAGCTTCGATCATCACTCTAGAGCAACAACTTACCGCCGATGTCCAAATAGTTGACCTGAAGGAATAATTTTCGAATGTATGTTTTGATGGACTCGTGTTTATGCCCGATTTGAAGAACATTCCACCAGAGGTCAAAGACATGACCATTGCTTACGTAGCCGATGCTTATGATCAATATAAGGAATGGAGGTGGATAATCGAGAAGATCTCCAAGGTTTTGAAGGAAAGTAAGCTCGAGATCAATAATCTAAAACTTAAAGAGATGCAAGATAAAAGGGTCATCGCTTATCTCGACGCTGAAGTCACTAACTTGAAAACATCATAAGCTGAGGCTTAAAAAAGGGCCAAGGATGCTATCAAAGAACTCGAGAGGGAGAGGACTGATAATCGTGATGAGATAAAGACTATGCACCATCGAATTTGTGACTAGGTGCTAGAGAGACAAGCTTTTACCATAAAGATGAATGAGCTATCGGCCAAACTCGAGAGCAGGACAAAAACGAAGGACGAAGCCTCCCAAGAAGCTCAAGCGTACTATAAAGAGAAAATTCCACTCGTCGAGAAATGGACAAGGTAGTTGCACATGTTGAGGATGTGGACACACTCCTTAAAAAGGAAGCTAAGGCCATAGAGAAGCGAATAATGGAGAGATTCAAGCTGTTAATCATTAAGCACATTGCTAATGTGCTTAAGTTCCGCAACCTTCAGTGGTTTAATGATGATTATCCCATGACTTTGGCTCTGGCCTGGGAAGAGGTCATTTTAAAAGAGAAATAATTTTTGAAAGGCTGCGAAATAGACTTGGCACAATTGAAAAATATAACATCCCCTATCTAGAGGCCCAAAACTAAGCGCTACAGATGATGCAGTCATCTATAGTATTAGCTTCTGGCGACTATATATGGCTATGTTAATGGTATCTATAATATTAGAAACACTTGAATATGAAACAAAACACAGATTTCAAAACAAATTTTACTTCATTTCATTTAAAGTAGATGTTCCATAATTAACTTACATAATCCCAATACGTTCCCAAGCATGGATAAAATGTACTTTTTACAAAATACGCCAAGAGCGGTATATGAAGATACCCCCTTGGATGATCAGAGTCATATAGTCATAATAGACTTAATACAAACACAACGGATGTACAACAAACCATAAAACTACAACTCCTAAATAGCTATCTGTTTGCCTCTTGCATGCCTCTGGTAGCCTTATTAGTTATCATACTAAAACCTGAAAAAGACCTTAACTCCTCAGCCTAATCGAATCAATTTTGAGCATCCGAGAGTTTAAGGGGAAAACATAAACTTCGAGTCAGATATAAAGCCTAGCATGAATAATACTATACATCCCAGTTTAATATGTTAAGTGAGACCATACTGTTTAGTGGAACGGGTTTCCCCTGACTAACATCCTTTTAAAACATATCTTTGCAAAACCTTTTCCTGCAACCAAAACTGATTAAATATTTAAAGCATCACTATTTAAGTATACGTAAATATCAGGTAATAATGAACAATCTGTTCAAACGCATAAATTTTGTTTGGTTAAACTTTTAACCTTTGGCTGACTTGGGCCTACCAACCAATATAAACAAAAGTTATCTAACACATGTTAGAAAATCCTCCTCTAGATGGTCTGTCCCTAACTATCTATAAATACTTTGCTTCTAGATGGCCTTTCCATAGCTTAATCATCTCCTGGATCTTCCTGATCCTAATGGTTTTTCAAGCTCACCAATAACCTATATGTATACTAATATATATCCCTTTTGTGTGTAATCGTAATTTTAGTCCACCTATGAGCAAACCCTACTCATTGGAATTTTGGATAACAATTAGCCGGGGCTAATAGCTAATGTATAGGGTACGATCCTATGCCAGTCTCATCTGGTTTTCTAATATCTGAGCCATTTTAACTTAGGGATCCCCTCCCATAATTTTCCTTGAAAACATTTTCAAAATGATTTAAAACTTTTAAATCAAACTTACACAAGGAAATTATAAATTCTTTATGCTTCACTCAAAATCATATTGTCATGTCATATACATATACATATACATATATGTGTGTGTGTGTGTGTTCTTTACTCAAACTTTAGTTGATGAAAACATTTAACCAATTGAAAGTACTTCTTTCTAATCTTATAAAAGCATCTCTTTCAAAAACAAGTAAAACCCTTTAACTGTCTAGGCTAAGAGGCCAAAACCTTACCTTTCGAAAACTTTCGAAACCATACTTCAAACCTTTCGAAACCATTGAACTAAAACCTTTCGAAACAATTGAACTCAAACCTTTCGAAACTACTGAACTCAAAACTTTTGAAACCATTGAACTCAAATCTTTTGAAAGCAAAGAAACTTTAGACATCCTACTTTAAAAACACTTTAAAACAATACCTTAGAAAACCTTCGGAAAACCTTCCATTTTAAAACCTTCCAAAACTGCTTAGAAATAAAACCTTTCGAGCTTGTCGGAAGCTAACTTCCGACAACTTCGAAAGCTACCTTTCGACTCCATTGAAACCATTCAGTAATTAAAACCTTTCGAAAGCATTCAACTCTTAAAACAATAAAGAAAACTTAATGGATTCAGTTTAAAACATGTGGAAAATCTTCTTTTAAAACCAATCAACTTAATTGGAAGCAACCATTCGACTTTGTCAAAAGCCTTGCTTCGAAAGCTTTAAGACATATCATTTAAAACAATAGGCCTCTGCCTCTAAAACAACTCCTTCGAAAGCTTGGGTTATACTTCCATTTGAAAAACAAGGCAAAACATCTAAGTCGAAAGCATGGAGAAGCGGCTGCTTTTAAAAACAAGTAAACCTTTCATTTTTTCAAAAGTAACAACTTCAAAAGGTTGTAAAGCAGCAATAACCTTTTGACTTTGTTGAAAGGATTAAAACCTTTATTTTACGTGTTTAACCTGGTCGAAAGCAACTAAGTCAAAAGCTCTTATTCGAAAGCAAAGACGGTGTAAACTTTTGGTTTATAAAACAAACATACCTCGACCTCTTTGGAAACCAACCTTTCGACTAAGAACCCTTCAACCTTGTCCAATTCATTACGTACCAAGCAACTTGATACTATTTGCAGTGGTTTGACTTTTTCGAAGGCTTTGTACCTTTCAACATTGTCGGAAGGTCTGGGTCGGAAGGTTTGCTACCAAAATGGCTTAAACATGCTAAAAGCATGATTTCCTTGTTTTTAACTTATAAAGGATAACTTTTCAACTAGTCAGCCTATTTTTGTCAAAATCTTATTGGTTAACAAATGCATTTCAAAAAGTGCTACCACTAATTTCAGAAATAAATAATAATTTTATTTTATAAAATGCCCATTCTTCTTAATTAAATATATAAAACGTTTATGTCCCATACCTTAAATAATTTTACATATTAATCAAAACAATTAGGAAAAATCTGGAAAAATCGTAGAAAATTTATTTTAATATGTTTCCAACATATAAAAATTTCAATCCCAAATAATTATTTATTTAGCCGTGAATATTTTATAACCCAATAAATCATTTTCTTCACAAAAAAATTAATATAAAGTCAACATTAATTCGAAAAATTATGAAAATTGAAACTCATCTTTAAAATATCATTTCTGACCAATATTTAAAGGCATTTGGATGTCATTTAATAGGTTTTTCATGTCAAACATATCAAAAAAACTAACATGAACATATATAATTCATCAACAAGCATATATTTAACTTTAATCCTAAAAATAATGTCATAAACTTGCAAAATCATTTCAGATCTAATCTTAAAACTAAAAACCATATGAAAATGGGATGAAATGAATATTTACCTTAGCTTTGAGAATAAAAGATATGGGATTTGATGTTGAATTAGTCGATTAATGTCCTTCTCTTGAATCCTAGCTTTATCTTCTCTTGAGAATAATAATGGTGGTCGGCCTTAGATGTTTTAGTTTGAATAAAATGAAATAAACGTGGATTTTATTTCCTAAGGGTTTAGGGTATAAGCCTATTTTAACACCCCATATACTTTATAACCTTGTTTAAGATACTTAATTGGTTAAATTAAATTAGAGAATGTGAAGATTTATAGGTTAAGATTTGATTAGCTAGAGGTATCGTGCCATGTTAAAGGGGTTAACTAAAATAAAATAACACTAGGTAATGTGTAAGGAAATGAGAAGGATATTGGAAAATAGCAAAACCTTACACCTTAAACCATTAAGGAATGGGTAACTCACATTCATTATTCTCATCTCATTAATAACGAAATTAGCTTAGGCCGGCCACCATTTCCAATCTCAAGAGGAGAAGTAAAGCTAAGATTCAAGAGGAAAGAATAAATCAACTAAATTAACACTCAAAAATCTCATCTATAATCTCTAAAGCTAAGATGAATTATTACTACATCCCTAATACCTTTAGTTTTCGGTTTTGTGTTTAGATCCAAAATGCTTTTCCTATAATATTGCCATATTTGATATTTTAAGATATATGTGTTTGTTGTTGTTGAAATTATAAATATTTATTCATGTTTTATGATATATTTACCTTGGAAAACCTATTTAATGACATCCGAATACCTTGAAAATTTAAATATAGGTCTGGAATAATATTTCAGATATGGTTTTGATTTTCATAATTTTTCAATTTATTATGGATTTTATATGAATTTTCAAATGAAAGAAATTATTTATTAGTTTTTAAATTAATTTCGGCTGAAATAATAAGTGTTTGGTTTTGAGATTTCGATATGTTAGGCAATATATTAAAATATATTTCTGGAATTTTTATTGAATTTTCCTAAGTCATTTGAGGGATATATAAATTTTAGGTATGAGACTTAAATGTTTTATATATTTATAAAGGAGAAGAGTCATTTGCAAAATAAAATGATTTATAAATTCTGGTAATTATGGAAGCAAAATTCTAGAAATTATTTTATTGACCAATGAAATTTCACAAACAAAGGCAGGTTAGCTGAAAATTTTCCATTTAAGTTTAAAAACAAAATCACTCTTTTTCCAAATTTCAGCCCATACAGC
This sequence comes from Allium cepa, assembly GCA_030765085.1. Lineage (NCBI taxonomy): Eukaryota > Viridiplantae > Streptophyta > Magnoliopsida > Asparagales > Amaryllidaceae > Allium > Allium cepa. The sequence continues at coordinate 288,748,620 of CM060941.1, read as the reverse complement.
AGTATACCATCCACCCCAGACCTTTCATCTCAGTTGCAGGGTTAGCTTTCGATAAGGTCAAAGTTCAATGCATAAGGTATCATGTAATTGCTATGTAATGAATTGAATGTAGCCGAAAGGTTTTAAGCCGAAAGGTTGATGGCCTAAAAGGTTATAATATAATTTTCTTATAAGTGAAGAGCTTTCGCCTGCTTTGCTTTCAAATTTGGGCTTTCAACTTGGACACTTTCGGCCAGGTCAAGTTTTTTAAAAGAAAAGATTTTAAAACCTTTCAATGTAGTCGATAGGTTGTAGCTATTGCCGCCATTTCTTTGTTTTGAACCTTCCAACATAGCCGATGGATTTCTACTGCTTTTCTTATAAAGGTTTTACTTTGAACCTTCTAATCCAGTCGAAAGGTTTATCTGTTTTTAAAACTAACTGTTTCTCCAATACTTTCTGAGGGAAGCTTTCGACTTAGGTGGTTACCCTTGTTTTGTGAAATATAAACAAAGGCTTTCGAAAGGTTATTTAGATATTTTCGAAAGGTTGTTTATATAAGGACAAAAGGTTTTAAAAGAAGGTTTCCAGATTGTTTTTAACTTGAACGCAGTGTACCTTCGAAAGGTTTTTGTTTAAAAGGTTTTATGTATCTGAAGGGTTCTGTTTCGAAAGGTTTATTAAATGTTTTCAAAAAGTTTTCGAAGGAAGATTTTTCTAAGGCAATAATTTAATATGATTTAAAGAAGGATGTCTAAAGTCTATAGCTACCAAATGGATTTCTTTGAATGAATTCGAAAGGTTTTAGAGATGATTTCAAAAGGTTTAAACATTGGTTTTGAAAGAGATAATTTCAAAGTATGGAAAGAGGTTCTTTCAAATGATAAAGCGTTTTCATCAACTAATTTTTGAGTTAAGTATATAATTCTAACATAGTAATTGATTTGGGTGAAGTATAAAGAATGAAGTTTTATTTAATGGTTTCAATCATTTTGAAATTGTTTTCAAGGAATATTAGGGGAGGGGATCCTTAAATACAAATGACTCAGATATTAGAAAACCAAATGGGACTAATATGGGGTCGTGCCCTATACAATAGCTTGTAGTCCCAGCTAATTATTATCCAAAATTCAAGTGTGTAGGGATTAGTCACAGATAGATTAAAAATTATGATTACACACCGAAAGGAATATATGCGATATACAGATAGGTTATTGGTAAGCCTAGAAATCCATTAGGGTCTAGAGAACCTGGGAGATGGTTAAATTAGGGACAAACTGTCCAGAAGGAAGATATTTAACAGATAGTTTAGGACAGATTACCCTGATGGGAAATGTTAAACAGATATAAGGATAGATAATCCTAAATATGAATATCTAACAGATGTTAGGTAAATTTTGATTTTGTTGTCTTGTAGGCTCGAGTCAGCCAAATGTCAAAAGTTATTTGTGTTTGAAAAGATAGTTCATTATTTCCTGATATTTATGTTGGTTTACATAATGTTTATTTTGTAGAATTTAACCATTGTGGATACATGTGCATAGTATATGGTTATAAGAAAGGATTTGCAAAGATGTGTTTTAAAAAGGATGTTACTAGAAGGAAACTCGCTCCGCTAAGCGGAGTGGCCTCGCTTAACATAATTAAACTGGAATGTGTAGTATAATTCATACCAGGCTTTATGTCTAACTCAAATTTTATGTTTTCCCCTTAAATTCTTGGGTGCTCAAAATTAATTTGAGTAGGTTGAGAGGTCAAGGATCTTTTCAGGTTTTCAGAAAGTTGACGAATAAACTAAAGAAGGATGCTGGAGGCCACGGATAACTATTTAGGATTTTCTTCTTTTAATTATGTTTAGATGATTTTCCGCTGTGTTATGATGTATTAAGTATTGTATGACCATTTGACTCTGATCAATTAAAGGGTATCTTTATATACCACTCTCGACGTAATTTGTAATAATTATATTTAATCTATGCCTGGGAAAACGATTTTGGTTATGTGACATGAATGTGGAACAAATTTTATATGGAAATGTAATTAAGTAATTTGTAATTTTGGAAATATGTGTTTTGTTTCATATTTAAGTGCTTTCTATATTATTGATACCATTAACATAGTCGTATTTAGTCGTTGGAAGCTAATACAATAGATGACTGTAGCATTTGTAGCGCTTAGTTTTGGCCTCTAGATAGGGGAATTTATAGCTTGGTATCAGAGCATGGTTTACGAAATACTTTAACTAAAAAATGATTTTTGAAAACATAATCCACAGGAATTATAGTTAGGACTGGGGTATGGGATAACGTTATAATAATGTACTTGTATTTTTATATGTATAAGTATACGCTCTATCTTAAGACTACTGTCTTAGTCAGGTTATTCATTTGTATCTCACGAGGTTTGAATACAGATATCGAGGGAAGAAGAAATCAAGTGAATATTGGAGGAGACAGAACCACCACCAACTGAAATGCCTGACCAAACGCAAGGAGAGGTCCAGGTCAAGCACAAGCTAAAAATTCTGGTGCAGGAGTTCCCCAAGTGGACATGGGGGCAATATATCAATTCTTTGTGAATATGGTGCAAATTGGTATAGCAGCAGGTGTTGTTGGAGGAAACTCTATGGGAGTTGGAGTTCAAGAAGTCCCCATGGTTAATTAGTATACCTATTTGAGTAGAGATTACATTAGGCTCAGAGGGAAGTAATTCATTGGTACAGAGGATGTAATCGAAGTGGAGAACTAGCTACTACATTGTGAAAGAATTTTTTTCCGACTTAAGGCTAAATGATGCGCAAAAAAGGAGGTTGGCCTCAAGGCGGCTGTAGGGAGCTACATTGTTTTGGTGGAACACCGTCATTGCCAGGGTTGATGAAAAGATCATTACTTGGGAGAAATTTAGAAGAAGGTTTTTGGGGAGATTCATATCCGTTATAGCGCAAGCTGCATTGGTAAGGAGATTTTTATAACTGGAGTAGGGAAATATAAGTGTGTTGGAGTATACCAGGAAGTTTGAGGAATTAACCCATTACGGGTATGCATTGGTTAATACTGTAATTAGTACAAATGAGAAGTACAGCAGTGGATTAAGGCCAGAACTAATATGTGTTTCTTTGCCACACTTAAGAGACACTAGTGATGTTGTTGTTGTGATGGCATTAAGGAAAGAAGTATCGGCTTGCCTAAGGATGACAGTGAAAGAGGCTCAAACTGAACAGGCTCAAAAGAGGAAATTTTTCCAGAAGTAGATTTCTCATAAGGAAAGGGGATAAAAGAAGAGTAAAGCTGAAGTGTTTTGTTACAACTGCAACAAGAAAGGATAATATGCCAATGAGTGTTGAGCCAGACAGGGAAAAGGAAAGAAGCTAGTGGGAAGAAAAATGTCAAATGCTTTAATTGCGATCAAGTGGGTCATTTCAAGAACAAGTGCCCAGAGCTACAAAAGGAAGGAAATGGGTGATTTTATGCCTTGGAGCCCATAACCACAAAACTAGTTGCTCAGGAAAAGGGAAAAGCTATTTCGGAAGGCTCGCCGTAGATCTACGGTATGTCTGTAGCATCCGATTTGATACTGGGGCATCCCATTCTTATATTTCTAGATGTTTGGTAGATAGACTTAACCTAGAACCCTCTTACTTAGTTACTTTCTTAAGGGTTGCTAATCCAAAAGAAGGTTATGCAACACTTGGGATGAGGTGTGACCATCTAGAATTTGATTTGTTAAGCCATACCTTTGATTGTTAGTTGCATGTATTTGACTTTGTGGGATTTAGGATTATCCTGAGGACGGATTGGTTGAGTAGGTATGATGCTAGGATATTTTTCCAACATAGAAAAATATCACTTAGTCATCCAGATTGTATTGATTGGATAATTTATGCTGTAGAGAACCCTAGTTGTGAGGTGAATGCTTTATTAGGTATTATAAAGTTCGGTAATGAGTTGCATCGGGTCTTTGTAGTTAGAGAATTTGTCGACGTGTTTGAGCTAGTCATTGGGCTGCCACCAAAACGAGCTATTGAATTTCGGATTGATTTAGTGCTTGAAGCTAAACCGGTGAGTACGTCGCTGAGTAGAATGACACCTACAGAGATGAAAGAGTTGAAGGTACAGTTAGTAGATCTGGAAGGCAAAAATTTCATTAGGCCGAGCTATTCGCCATGGGGAGCTGCTGCTGTGTTTGCTAAGAACCCGAACGGATCATTAAGGCTATGTATCGAATATCGTAAGTTGAATGAGAAAATGATAAAGAACCAATATCCACTGTTGAGAATTGATGATTTTTTCGATCAGTTGAGTGGAGCAAAGGTATTTTCTAAGCTAGGTTTGGCGTCGGGATTTCATCAACTTAGAGTGGAAGAGGATAACAATCCTTTTACGGCATTTAGAACGAGATATGGATCGTATGAATGGTTAGTTATGCAATTCAGACTAACCAATGCATCGGCGTTCTTTGCAGATCTGAAGAATAGGATTTTTAGAGAACATTTGGATAGGTTTGTGTTGGTTTTCATTGATGACATTTTGATATACTCTAAGGATGAAAAGGAGCATGAAGTCCATCTCAGAGTCGTGCTTGAGATGTTGACGGATCATCAGTTGACGGCTCAGATTACAAAGTGTCAATTTTGGAAGAAGGAAGTGAAGTTCCTTGGTCGTGTTATCTCTAAGAAAGGGTTGTCTGTAGATCCGACTAAGATTGAAGCGGTGAACAATTGAAAGAGACCCAAGATGGTGACCAAGATAAAGAGTTTCCTTGGATTGGTGGGGTATTATCGGAAATATAAAAGATTTCTCACGGATAGCAGCACCGATGACTAAGCTTACCCGAAAAGATGTGAAGTTCGTGTGGACTGATAAGTGTGAAGAAGCATTCCAGAGCTTGAAACACTTATTGACCCATGCACCGGTGTTAGTGGTTTTTGAGGGGAATCAGGATTTAGTTGTTTATATAGATGTGTGTGGAACAGGATTGGGAGCTGTGTTGAGCAAAGGGTAAAGTAATTACTTATGCTTCTAGACAGCTCAGACCACATGAGGTTAGGTATCCGACACATGACTTGGAGTTAGTTACCTTTATATTTGCTTTAAAGGTATGGAGGCATTATCTTTTGGGAGAGTGATTTGAGCTATATACTGACCATCAGTCATTAAAGTATTTGTTCTCTCAAAAGGAGGTGAATATGAGACAGCAGAGATGGTTGGAGTTTGCTACCTATGATTTTGGAATTGAGTACACACCCGAAAAAGGAAACAAGGTAGAGGATGTACTCAGTTGGAAACATCAGAATGCACTATTGGTTATGACTACTGAGTGGAAAGACTTAGAGGCATTATTAGCTTGTAGCATGTGGTTTAGGTCCGAGGTAGCATCGAGTGCAGGAATATTATATTGTCTTGTTTAGAAGTCCGACCAGCAAAGATTGAGAAGATAGCTTCTATGAAAGAGGAGGATTCATTATTAGCTGAGAAGATCAGAGGATTGAAGGAAGGAACAGAGTGCGATGACCTAAAGGATTTCAATCTTGACCATAATGGGTAGTTAAGAAAGAAAGGAAGATTATGTGTTCCAAATATAAGAGATATAAGGAAGGAGGTTTCGGATGAGTGCCATCGTTCGAATTTCACTATCCTTCTAGGAGGAACGAAGACGTATCAGGATATGAAGAGAAATATCTTCTGGAAAGGTATGAAGCGAGATACTGGATTGTGTGTTAAGCAGTGCTTGAATTGCCAAATAGAAATTGCAGAACATCAGAAGCCAAGTGGATTGCTTCAACCGTTAGAGTTTCCATTATGGAAATGGGATTCAATCTCCATGGATTTTATCCATTGGTTACCGAAATCAAGGAGAGGAAATGAAAGCATATGTCTCCTAGTAGGTAGACTGACTAAGAGTGTCCATTTTATTCCGGTAAAGTCAATAAGAACAGTACCGTATTTGGCGAAGTTATTTATGAAGAATGAGGTTAGACTTCACAGGATTCCTATTAGTATTATTAGTGATAGAGATTCTTTATTTACTAGTGAGTTCTGGAGAAGACTACAAGAAGCATTAGGAACCAAGCTCAACATGAGTACCGCTTACCATACACAGACAGATGGGCAAATGGAAAGAGTTAACAAAATGTTGGAAGATTTGTTAAGAGCTTGTATATTAGATTTTGGGGGATCATGGGAAGACCATCTTCATCTAGTCGAATTCTCGTATAACAATAGTTATCAGGCTAGTATTGGGATGGCACTATCTGAAGCATTGTTTGGAAGACTTAGCGAGTCTCCCATATGTTTGTTGGAGACCGAGGATAGATTAGTTCTTCATCCAAATTTAGTAAAGGATGATGAAAAAAAATTGAGTTGATTAGAGCTAGGATGAAGGAAGCTGAATCCAGACAGAAAAGTTATGCAGATAAAAGAAGGAAGGATATGGAATTTTCTATCGGAAATTATGTGTTTATTAAGGTAAGGTTTCACTGATGAAAGATGTAATCAGATTTTGGAAGTTAGTAAGTTGGCGCCTAGGTTCACTGGTCCCTTTTGTATTATTGAGAGAACCAGGAAATTGGCTTATAAACTGGAGTTACCGAGTAGTTTGGGTGGAGTTCATAACGTTTTCCATATTTCCCATCTTAGGAAATGTGTTAGAGACCCGGAGACTATTATAGCACTACACTGTTAGAAGACTTAGTAGTGGAACTGGATTTGACTATAGTTAGAAAACTGATTTAGAATGTAGCTAGGGATGAGAAGAAATTGAGGAACAAGACAGTCTAGTTAATAAAGGTCCGATGGAGTAATGATCCTAGAGAATGTACTTGAGAAGTGGAGAGTAGGATAAGAGACTCTTACCCAGATTTATTTGACAGTATGTTTTACCTTTGATATTTTTTAGTGCACCTTATCGTAATTTCGAGGACGAAATTCTTTAAGGTAGGGAGTCTGTAACACTCCATATATTTTATAACTTTATTTAAGATATTTAATTGGTTAAATTAAATTAGGGAATGTGAAGATTAATAGGTTGAAATTTGATTAGTTAGAGGTAGCTGTGTCATGTTAAAAGGGTTAACTAAAATGAAATAACGCTAAGTAGTGTGTTAGGAAATGAGAACGGTATTTTGGAAAATAGCAAAACCTTACACCCTAAACCCTTAAGGAATGGGTAACTCGCGATCATTATTCTCATCTCATTATAAACGAAAACAGCTAAGGCCGACCACCATTTCCAATCTTAAAAGGAGAATTAAAGCTAAGATTCAAGAGGAAAGAAGAAATCAACTAAATCAACACTCAAAAATCTCATCTATAATCTCTAAAGCTAAGGTGAATAATTATTACATCCCTAATACTTTTGGTTTTTGTTTTTTTTAGATCCAAAATGCTTTTCCTATAATATTGCCATGTTTGATGTTTTAAGATATATAATTTGCTGTTGATGAAATTGTAAATGTTTATTAGTGTTTTATGATATGTTTACCACGAAACCCTATTTAATGACATCCGAATACCTTGAAAACTTAAATATAGGCATGGAATAATATTTTAGAGATGGGTTTTTATTTTCATAATTTTTCGATCTTTGGATTTTGTATGAATTTTCAAATAAAGAAAATTGTTTATTGGGTTTTAAATTACTTACGAATGAAATAATAAGTATTCGGTTTGAGATTTTAATATTTTAGGAAATATATTAAAATATATTTTTTGGAACTTTTTAAGAATTTTTTTAAGCCATTTGAGGGATATATAAAATTATTTATGGTTTGGGACATAAACGTTTTATATATTTATAAAGGGGAAGGGGAATTTTGCAAAATAAAATGATTTATAAATCCCGGTAATTGCGGCAGTAAAATTATGAAAAGTATTTTATTAACCAATGAAAATTTGACAAACAAACGCAAGTTGGGTGAATAGCTTCCTTTTTTAGTTTAAAAATAAAAATCACTCTTTTTCCATGTTTCAGCCCATACAGCTGTATACCTTTCGCCCCAGACCTTTCATCTCAATTGAAGGGTTAGCTTTCGATAAGGTCAAAGATCAATGCATAAGGTATCAAGTAATTGGTATATAGTGAATTGAATGTAGCAGAAAGGTTTTAAGCCGAAAGGTTGATGGCCTAAAAGGTTGAAATATAATTGTCTTATAAGTGAAAAGCTTTCGCCTGCTTTGCTTTCGAATTTGAGCTCTCGACTTGGTCACTTTCGGCAAGGTCAAGTTATTTAAAATAAAAGATTTAAAACCATTCGATGAAGTCGATAGGTTGTAGTTGGTACAGCCATTACTTTGTTTTGAAACCATCTGACATGGCCGAATGGTTTCTACTATTTTTTATAAAGGTTTTACTTTGAACCTTCCGACCTAGTCGAAAGGTTTACCTATTTTTAAAACTAACCGTTCCACCGATGCTTTCGGAGGGAAGCTTTCGACTTAGGTGGTTACCCTTATTTTGTGAAATATAACCAAAGGCTTTCGAAAGGTTATTTAGATATTTTCAAAAGGTTTTTTATATAAAGACAAAAGGTTTTAAAAGAAGGTTTCCATATTTTTTTAAGTTGAACCCAATATACCATCCAAAGGTTTCTTTTTTAAAAGGTTTTATGTATCCGAAGGGTTCTGTTTCGAAAGGTTTATTAAATGTTTTTGAAAAGATTTCGAAGAAAGGTTTTCCAAAGGTTTTTCTAAGGTAATGATGTACTATGATTTTAAAGAAGGATGTCTAAAGTCTAGATCTTTCGAAAGGATTGCTTTGAATGAATTCGAAAAGTTTTAGAGATGATTTCGAAAGGTTTTAACATTGATTTTAAATGAGATAATTTCAAAGTATGGAAAGAGGTTCTGTCAAATGGTAAAGTGTTTTCATCGACTAAGTTTGGAGTAAAGGATATATATCTAACATGGTAATATGATTTGGGTAAAGTATAAATGCTTATTTCTTTTCCTTGTTTGAAGTTTGGTTTAATGGTTTAAATCATTTTGAAATTGTTTTCAAGGAAAATTATAGGAGGGGATCCTTAAGTACAAATGACTCGGATATTGGAAAACTAGATGGGACTAGAATGGGGTCGCGCCTTGTAAATTAGCTTGTAGCCCTAACTAATTGTTGTCTGAAATTCAGCATGTAGGGCTTGGTCACAGGTAGACTAAAATTATGATTACTCGCCGAAAGGAATATATGCTATATACAAATAGTTAATGGTAAGCCCGGAAAACCATTAGGCTTGGGACTACTAAGGAGATGATTAATTTAGGGACAGACGTCCAGAAGTGAGATATTTAATAGATAGTTTAGGACAGACTGTCCTGATGGAAAATGTTAAACAGATAGATTAGGATAGATAATCCTAAATATGAATATCTAACAGATGTTAGGTAAACTTTGATTATGTTGTCTGGTAGGCCCAAGTCAGCCAAATGTTAAAAGTTATTTTTTTTGAATGGTAGTTCATTATTACCTGATATTTATGTCGGTTTACATGGTGTTTATTTTTTAGAATTTAACCATTGTGGATGCAAGCGCATAGTGTATGGTTATAGGAAAGGATTTGCAAAGTTATGTTTTAAAAAGGATTTTAGTGAGTGGAAACCGTTCCGCTAAGCGGCATGGTCTCAATTAACATAATTAAACCAGAATGTATAGTATTATTAATACCAGGATTTATGTCTGACTCGAAGTTTATGTTTTTCCTTTAAACTCTCGGGTACTCAAAATTAATTTGAGTAGGGTGAGAGGTTATTGATCTTTTTAGATTTTTAGAAAGTTGATGAATAAGCTACCAGGGGATGCCGGAGGCAATGGATAGCTATTTAGGATTTGCTGCTTTTATTTATGTTTAGATGATTTTCCCCTGTATTATGATGTATTAGGTCTTATATGACCATTTGACTTTGATCAATTGAGGGATTATCATCATATACTACTCTCGACATAATGTGTAATAAATATATTTAATATGTTCCTGGGAAAACATTTTGGGTTATGTGACTTAAATGTGGAACAAATTTTATATGGAAATGTAACCGTGATTTTGGAAATCTATGTTTTGTTTCATATTCAAGTACTTCTGATATTATCGATACCATTAACTTATCCGTATTTAGCTGCCGAAATTTAATAGAATAGATGACTACAATGTTTATAGTGCTTAGTATTGGGCCTCTAAATAGGGGATGTTACATCCATTCTATTTCTAATATTGCCCTTACTCATTTCCTAACAAATTAGTTTATGTTATCTCATTTGATTTTTATTTAACATGGCACGACTACCCTTAGCTTAATCAAACCTCAGCCCATTAACCTTAACATTATTTTATTTAATTTAACTAGTTAAATATCCTAAATAATGTCATGAAAATATGAGGTGTTACAGACTCCCCACCTTAAAGAATTTTGTCCTTGAAATTATGATAAGGTACACACAAAACAATCAAAGGTAAAACATACCATCAAAACAAATCTGGGTATGAGTCTCTAATCCTGCTCTCAGTCTCCCAATTACAGTCTCTAGCATCATCACTCCATTGAACCTTATTGCCCTGATCGTCTTGTTCCTCAACTTCTTCTCATCTCTAGCCACAATCTGAATCATCTTTTTAACCATAGTCAAGTCCGGCTCTACTACTAAATCCTCTAACACTGTAGGTGTTATAGTAGTCTCTGGGTCTCTAACACATTTTCTAAGATGAGAAATATGGAATACATCATGGACTCTTGCCAAACTATTCGATAACTCCACTTTATAAGTGAGCTTCCCGATTCTCTCAACAACGTGGAAGGGTCCAACGAATCTAGGTACCAACTTTCCCGACTTCCTAAATCGAATCACACCCTTAATCGGTGAAACCTTAATAAATACATAGTCTCCAATTGAGATTCCAAGTCCCTCCTTCTATCAGCATAACTCTTCTATCTAGATTGAGCTTCCTTCATCCTACTCGGATCAACTCAATCTTCTCTGTAGCTTTTTCACCAAATCTGTACCAAGAACCAATCTATCCCTTGTCTCCAACCAACATATAGGAGATTTGCATGGTCTTACATGCAAAGCTTCAAATGGTATCATCTCAATACTAGCCTGATGACTATTGCTATACGAAAACTCGACTAAATGGAGATGATCTTCCTATGATCCCCTAAAATCCAATACACAAGCTCTTAACAAATCATCCTAGACTTTGTTAACTCTTTCTGTTTGCCCATCAGTTTGTGGATGGTTAGAGGTACTCATGTTGAGCTTGGTTCCTAACTTCTTGTAGACTCCTCCAGAACTCACAAGTAAACAAAGGATCTCTATCACCGACGATACTACTAGGAATCCTATGCAGCCTAACCACATTCTTCATAAATAACTTCGCCGAAATAGGTGTCGTCCTAGTTGACTTTACTATAATGAAATGGGTACTCTTAGTCAGCCTGTCTAGTGTGACCCATATACTTTCATTTTCTCTATTAGATCTTAGCAACCCATCAATAAAATCCATGGAGATAGAATCCCACTTCCACATCATAACTTCCAATGGTTGAAGAAATCCGCTTGGCTTCTAGCGTTCAGCCTTTGCCCGTTGGCAATTCAAGCACTGCTTAACACACAAACCAATGTCCTATTTCATACCTTCCCAGGAGAAACTTCTCTTCATATCCTGATACATCTTCGTTCCTTTTGGATGGATAGTGAACTTCTAACGATGACACTCATCCAAAACTTCTTTCCTCGTGCCTCTTACATTAGGAACACACAAACTTCCTTTGTTTCTTAACCACCCCTTCTAGTCAAGACTGAAATTATTTAACTCACCATTCCCCGTTCCTTCCCTTAGCCTTTTGATCCATTCGGCCAAAACTAGATCCCCTTCTGTTTAGAAGATATCTTCTCAATCATTACTGGTCGAACTTCTAAACAAGACAATACAACACATCCTGCACTAGAATTTGCTTGGATCTATACTGCACTCTACAAGCTGAAAATGCTTCCAAGTCTTTCCACTCAGCAACCATAGACATACTCCATTCTAATGTTTCCTGCTAAGTGCATCCGCTACCTTATTTCCTTTTCCGGGTGTGTATTCAATTCCAAAATCATAGGCAGCAATAAACTCCAACCATCTCTATTATCTCATGTTTATCTCCTTCTGAAAGAACAAGTACTTCAACGACTTATGATCTATATAAAGCTCAAATCTCTCTCCCAATAGATAATGCCTCCATACCAGCGAAGCAAGTATAATGGCAGCTAACTCCAAATTATGTGCAGGATACCTAACTTCATATGGTTTGAGCTGTCTAGAAGCATAAGCAATCACTCTACCTTTTTGCATCAACACAGCTCACAACCCACATACATCAGTAAAAAATACTAAATCATGATAATCCTTTGGAACCACTAACACCGGTGCATGTGTCAATAATTGTTTCAAGCTCTGGAATGCTTCCTCACACTTATTAGTCCATACAAACCTCACATCTTCTCGCATAAGCTTAGTCATCTGTGCAGCTATCCACGAAAAATCATATATAAACCTTCGATAATATTCAGCCAATCCAAGAAAACTCTTTATCTCAGTCACCATCTCAGGTCTCTTCCAATTATTCACCACCTCGATCTTAGTTGGACCTACAGACAGCCCTTTTTCAAAAACTACATGACCAATGAATTTCACTTCCTTCTTCCAAAAATGACACTTCGAAAACTTAGCCTTCAATCGATGCTCCCTCAACGTCTCGATCACAACTCTTAGATGAACTTCATGCTCCTTCTTATCCTTAGAGTATATCAAAATATCATTTATGAAGACCAACAAAAATCTATCCAAGTGCTCTTGGAAATTTGATTAAATAGATCCACAAAGAATACCGGTGCATTAGTTAGTCCAAATGGCATAACTAACCATTCGTAAGATCCATGGCTTGTCCTAAACGATGTCAAAGGAACACTATCCTCTGCCACTCTAAGATGATGAAATCCATTCACGAAATTCAAAGGAGAGAATACCTTAGCTCCACATAATCGATCGAACAAATCGTCAATTCTTGGCAATGGATGCAGGTTCCTTATCGTCTTTTCATTCGACTTACGATAATCGATACATGGCCTTATTGATCCATCCGGCTTCTTAGTAAACACTGTGGAAGCTCCCCATGGAGAACTACTCGATCGAATAAAATTCTAGCCGTCCAAATCCACCAACTTCACCTTCAATTCTTTCATCTCCTTAGCTGCCATCCTGCTTGGCGGCCTACTCACTGGTTCTGCTCCAGGTACCAAATCAATTTGAAACTCAATGGCTTGTTTCGATGGCAATCCAACTATCGGTTCAAACACATCAGCAAACTCTCTAACCAAAAAGACTCGATGTAACTCATCCTCCAACTCCACTGATACCCAATAAAGCATTCACTTCACAACTAGGGTTCTCTATGAATAAACTATCTGATCACAACAATCTAGGTGACTAAGTGATATTTTTCTATCACAGCAAAATATCCTGACATCATATTTACTTAACCAGCCGTCTTAAGGATAATCCCAAAAATCAAATACATTCAAAAAATAATCAAAAGTATGATCTAGCAAGTCAAACTCTAAATGGTCACACCTCATCCCAAGTGTTGCATACCCTCCATCGGATTTGCATCCTTTAAGGAAGTAACTAAATATGAAGGCTTTAGTTTAAGCTTATCTACTAAACATCGAGAAATGAAAGAATGTGATGCACTGGTATCAAATAGAACGCTAATAGATACCATGAATATGTAGCGAGCCTCCCAAAACAGCCTTCCCTTTCTCTTGCACAACTGGCCTTGAAGTTGCAGGCTCCAATGCATAAACTTGCCCCTTCCTTCTTTAGCAGGCTCCTTGCATTGGTTCTTATAATGGTCGATCTAGTCGCAATTAGAACATTTGACATTCTTCTTTCCAGCTGCTTCTTCCCCTTTTCCTTTTCCATTTTCGACACGACACTCGTTAGCATAGTGTCCTTTCTTATCACATTTCTAACAAACCACCTCAGCTTTTCCCTTCTTTTGTGCTCCTCCCTTCTGAGCATTCTTCTTGTGGAAAAACTTTCTTTCTGGCCTTGTCTCACTTGGATCTCCTTCATTTTCTTCCTCAAACTAGCTAATGCCTCTGCCTGCCTCAGCGCCATTTCTACCACTACCTCACCGGGATTTCTTTAGGTGTGGTAAGGTAGCCCTTGCTAACTCCGGCTTTAGACCCTTATAAACTTCTCGTTTCTCTTTATCTCCGTATTAAACATAGCATATCCGTACCAGGCTAACTCTTCGAATCTTCGAGCATACTCTAGAACTAACTTCTCTCCTTGTTCCGATCCAACGAACTTCCTAACCAGCCCCGACTGGGCCATCACCGACATAGATCTCTATTGGAATCTTCTCCTAAACTCCACCCAAGCGATGGTTTCCTCATCAAAACAGCAATACAAATGTTCCACCAAAATAGTGCAGCTCCCTGAATCTGTCTTGAAGCTAATCTCCTCTTCTGCTCGTATTCAATCCTAAGTCAGCAAAAATCCTCTCACAATGCAATAGCAAGTTTTCTACATCAATTGCATCTTCAGTTCCAATGACTGGTTTCCCTCTAAGTCTGGTATAGTCTCTGCTCAAGTTTGCATACTGGTTGACCATCGGAGCTTCTTGAACTCCACCTCCAACAGCATTTCCTTTGATAACTCCAAATGCAATTGCAGCTTGCATCATGTTTATAAAAAACCGATACATGGCTCCAATGTCCACTTGGGGAACCCCAACACCAACATTTTCAACTTGAGCCTGACCTGAACCTCTCCTAGAATTTGGTCTGGTATTTCCATTAGTGGTGGCGCTCTCTCTTCCAAGATTAACTCTACTTCTTCCTCCTTCCATATTTGTATTCAAGCCTCGTGAGATACATATGAATAGCCTAACTAAGATAGGAGTCTAGAGATATACCATGTACTTATATATAGCAAATACAAGTACGTTACTGTAACGTTATCCTATACACTGGTCTTAACTCTAATTACTAAGGATTAGGTTTTCAAAAACCATTTTTAGTTAAAATATTTCATAAACCATGCTCTAATACCAAGTTATAACATGCCCTATCCAGAGGCTCAAAATTAAGCACTATAAATGTTGCTGTCATCTATAGTATTAGCTTACGACGACTAAATATAGGTATGTTAATGGTATTTATAATATCAAAAGCACTTGAATATAAAACAAAACACAAATTTCAAAACAAATTTTACTTCATTACATTTAAAACAGATGTTCCATATTCAACTTACATAATCCCAATACGTTCCCAAGCACAGATAAAATATAGGGGCATTTTACCAGAAGGACAAACTTTGCAGTCCAATTAGTTTCTAGGACACACATTCAAAGAAATTACTTTCAAGGCCAAAATCAGCAGAATAATTACTTTCAAGGACAAATTCAGCAATCCAATTACTTTCAAGGACATAATTTCATAGGTTTTTAGGCCCTAAAAACTAATTATTTTGTGTTTTGTCCTTGAAAGTAATTATTTCAGTTGTGTGTTCTAGAAACTAATTCCACTTGCTAAAGAGGCCCTTGTGGCTAATTTCCACTAAAATATACTTATTACAAAATAAGCTAAGAGCGATACATGAAGATACCCCCTTGGATGATCATAGTCATATAGTCATAATAGACTTAATACGAGCACAGCGAAAATACAAAAAAAAACTACAACTCCTAAATAGCTATCCATTTGCCTCCTGCATGCCTTCGGTAGCCTTATTCATCATCTTACTAAAACATGAAAAAGACCTTATCCCCTCAGCCTAATTAAATCAATTTTGAGCACCCAAGAGTTTAAGGGGAAAACATAAAATTCGAGTCAGACATAAAGCTTGCCATGAATAATACTATACATCCCGGTTTCATGTGTTAACTGAGACCACACCGCTTAGCGGAACGGGTTTCCCCACACTAACATCCTTTTAAAACATATCTTTGCAAAACCTTTTCCTACCACCAAAACACTAGTTAAATATTGTAAAGCATCATTATGTAAATATACATAAAACATGAAGTAATAATAAACTATCTTTTTAAAAACATAGATTTTATTTGGCTAACTTTTAACCTTTGGCTACTCGAGCCAACCAGACAATATAAACATAATTTATCTAATACCTGCTAGACATTGCTCCTCAGGACGGTATGTCCCTTGCTATGTGTTAAATACTTCGCTTCTGGACGGCCTATCCCTAGCTTAATCATATCCCAGGTCTTCCTGATCCTAATGGTTTTTCAGGCTCACCAATAACCTATCTGTATGCTAACATATATTCCTTTCGATGTATACTCAAAATTTTAGTCTACCAGTGACCAAGCCCTACATACTGAATATTAGACAATAATTAGCTGAGGCTAATAGCTAATGTATAGGGTATGACCTTATACCAGTCCCATCTGGTATTCTAATATCTGAGTGATTTTAACTAAGGGATCCCCTCTTATAATTTTCCTTGAAAACATTTACAAAATGATTTAAAACCTTTAAAACAAATTGCACAAGGAAATTATATATTCTTTATGCTTTACTCAAAATCATATTGCCATGTTATATATATATGTGTGTACGTATGAGTGTGTGGGTATATCTTCTTTACTCAAACTTTAGTTGATGAAAATATTTATCCATTTGAAAGTACCCCTTTCTAATCTTTTTAAAGCATCTCTTTGAAAACAAGTAAAACCCTTTAATTGTCTAGGCCAAGGGGCCAAAACCATACCTTTCGAAATCTTTCAAAACCATACTTCAAACCTTTCGGAACCATTGAACGCAAACCTTTCGAAACCATTGAACTAAAACCTTTCAAGACCATTGAACTCAAACTTTTCGAAACAGTAGAAATAAAACCTTTCGAAACCATTGAACTCAAACCTTTCGAAACCGTTGAACTCAAAACTTTTGAAAGCAAATAAACTTAAGACATCCAACTTAAAAACACTTTAAAACATTGCCTCAGAAAACCTTCCATTTTAAAACCTTATGAAATCATTTAGAAATAAAACCTTTTGACCTTGTCGGAAGCTACCTTTCAACCCTTTTGAAAGCTACATTTCGACTCCATTGAAACCCTTCAGCAATTAAAACCTTTCGAAAGCATTCAACTCTTAAAACATAAATCTTTCGAAAACTTACTAGCTTCGGTTTAAAACATGTGGAAAATCTTCTTTTAAACATTCCAACTTCATTAGAAGCAACCTTTCGACTTTATCGAAAGCTCTGCTTCGAAAGCATTAAAACATATCATTTAAAACAATAGGACTTTACCTTTAAAACAACTCCTTCGAAAGATTTGGTTATATTTCCACTTGAAAATCAAGTTTAAACATCTAAATCAGAAGCTTTCTTTCGAAAGCATGGAGAAGCGGCTGGTTTAAAAACAGGTAAATCTTTGGTCTTTGTCAAAAGCAGCAACTTTGAAATGTTATAAAGCGGTAGTAACCCTTTGTCGAAAGGTTTAAAACCTTTACTTTACATGTTTAACCTCGTCGAAAGCAACCAAATTGAAAGCTCTTATTCGAAAGCAAAGAAGATGTAAACTTTTGGTTTATAAAATGTTTGCACAAAAAATGGGCAAACAACTCCAAGTCATATGATTTAGTCGATTTTATGTTGTTCTTAATGATTTGGATGATTTATGCAAATATGTAAAAAGCAGTGACTAAACTGTAAAAGACACACAGATTTATAGTGGCTCGGTCAGAATGTGCCTACGTCCACTTTATATGTTATTCTCTTTCACTGTTCAGATTACAAGTACAAGGCTTTTATTATAAGTGTATGAAAGCTGTTTGAAAGTTCTGTTCGTGCTTGAGCCCTCAAACCTTGTCCTCCATTGTTGTACCCCTACCCCTCTATTTATAGAGTGAAGCTGGGGTAGGGGCCTTGGATGTATATAGCTGCTGGTGGGCCTGGGCTGATGTGATCTGGCCTGGCAATGCTGGTTCGGTAACGCCTTCTTCACTTTGGTTCGGTAGCATTGGTTCGGTGGTGAAAGCATGGATTGGTCCGGTGGTGTTGGAGTTGAGTTCTGGTCCGACGGTGAGTGGGGTTGAGTTCTGGTCCGGTGGTCTTGGTCCGGTGGCCCTGGTCCGTTGGTGAGTGGAGTTGAGTTCTGGTCCGGTGGTCTTGGTCGGTGGAAATACGCCCAACATTTGCCCCCCAAAGTGGGGGCATATGCCTGCATATGTCATGCTTTGTTTTAGACCATTCAGTTTGGACACTCTCATTCGGCCCAAGTGCTGAACCAGTTGGTATGGTCATCCTACGCTTGCCTATAAGTATGGGCTTCACGCCTCTGTTATTCCTCACTATTTGAAATAGCCGAACCAAACTTCTGTTCTGCCGAATAAACCATATAACTAAACCAGTTTTGTCTGTCGGACCAGGTGAGGCTTTCTTCTGTCGAACGAACTTCATGCTCGAACTACCGATTGAGCTTGGGGAGCATGAGTGCTGAATTGGCCCTCAGGCTCGAACTACCGAATGAACTCGGGAAGTACGAGTGCCGAATCCTCCCTTAGCCTCGAACTACCGAATGAACTCGGGGAGTACGAGCGCCAAATGGGCTTTGATGTTTTGAATTATGAATGAGATTCTAGACTGTAGGTACTTGTTTGACTACATTCCTTGCTCTAACGATGTGTTTTCTCGTGTTGCAGATAATGTCTCATAAAGTAACTCGTTCTGACAAGAAGAAATCAAAGGACAAAGGAGAGTCCTCCATAGTGCCCCCAGTTCGGGCAGAACCAGAACGTCATGGACCAACCGCGAGATCATTAGTAGACGGGTACGGTCCTCAGGAGCTCTTGAACTCACCGCCTGACTGCTTTCCCCGCTCCCTCAAAGATGAGCAGCTTGACGTTATGTCTCGATCTTTTGGGATTGACAGAGCGCATATGATGTTGCCAGAGAAAGGAGTGATGCCGTATAACCCCCAGAAGGGTATTTTGCTTACAGTAGGTATCACTGCATGTGCGGAGCCATCCCTCCGATCAACGCTTGGATAGCCAGCTTCATCACATACTTGAAGGTGGCCCCTTTCCAGCTTCAGCCCAACTCCTATGCCATCTTGGTGAGTCTGTTCATTATCTTCCAGAGAAAATACGGGCGTCCCCCTTCCAACCGGGAGATCCGGTACCTGTATAACTTGAGAGTCTATAAGAAGGGGTCTCCATATATAAGCTTAGAATCGGCCGTGTCTTTTTAGCCAGTCTTGGACTTATATTCAAAATTTAGCATGTTCAAGAAGGAATGGTTCTTTGTCAGGGGTGACTCTGTTTCTTTCTACCGCTTCACCTCCGGCTATAAGTTGAATCTCATTTATAATTTCCGTTCTGACTGCAATGCTCCTCCTTACGTGCTTTATTTCTTGCCAGCGACAGGTGGCTTTGCGGTTGTAGAGAACGATCGTCTGGTTCGGATGGCTGAGGAAATAGAAGCCATTCCGGGAAATGAGAGGGCAGCTTCTTATTTGATCAGGAATGCTACTCTTTTGGGGCTCAACTTGATTCTTCCACGCCAGTATGTGGTCAAGCAAAGAGACACAGCTGAGGAGAAGGCCGCCAAGGCTAAAGGAGGGGCTACGACGAAGAGTGTCAAAAGGAAACCCTTCTCGAAACATCCAATTGCCGGGGGGAAGAGACTTAAGAAGTCCGATGGACCCTCCTCCAGCACATGTCCAGACATTGCAGAGGAGGAAGATGTGGAGCAGGAAAGAGGCGAGGATGAAGGAGGTGAGATGGAGAGTGGAAGTGGTGGAGAAGGTGAGGGTGATGGTCATATCGATGATGGTGGCGACGGACAGAGTGGTGATGGTACTGGGGCTTTGTCTTCTAAGCAAGCAGGTGTGATCTAGGAGTGGACAGACGATGCTCTCCGCCTAGCTTTTGAAGGGTTGGAGGAAGGATTGGCTGTAGTGGATAAGCCTAAGAAAGCTGACAAGGCCGAGACCGGCGCCGATTCATCTTCCAAGAGCGCTTCAGCTGAGGCAATTCCGGCGATTCAAGGTGAATTTTTGACTCCTGCAGACTCCATTTATGATAAGGATTTAGGAACATTTTATGGCCAACTCCCGTCCTGGAATGAGATCCAGGACTTATTGCAGTATCCTACTCCTCCCCGGGGTTTGTATAACAAAGCATCTCTTTACTCTTCTTAACTTGATATATTTCTTGAGTTATAGTTCAATGTATGCCTGTAACACGTTGTTTTTATCCCAGAAGCGGGTAAGGTGGCCAAGACATCAGATGTTCGGCACCGTCTTGAACAATACAAACTTCTCAAGGCTTCAACTAAACCAAGGCCTCCGACCAACCGCCTTGGAGACGTAGTCAGCTACCGCCCTCTTCTTGGAGTTAACGAAGAGGATGTCCAAAGAAAGAAGAGGAGTCGTTCCTTGTTTGAATCCTCACCTGGTCCTCAGTCCCCAACTCAGCCTCTTTGGGATACCACGGAGGAGGATATTGAATTTATACCTTCTCCGCACCCATTTGAAAATCCTACCGTTACCCGGATAGATCATCCCGGCTTGGCTCGTAATCCGTTTGCAAGTCATCCGGATCTGGATCCGGGTTCTTGCGATATTACCTTTGATGAGGCAACCAGTGAGCACTTTCTCCCTCGTAATCCTATGGTAAGAGTACTAGATGAAGCTAAGTCCCTGGACCTTGATTTGCTTACCACTCGGGTTGTAACTTTGGAGGACGAAGCTAAGGCGAACATTGACCGGGTTGCTGAGGAAACCAGGAAGCTGATGGGGCATCATGCCCGGTTGGTCAAGGCTGGAGAAGAAATTGGGAGTGCTAACATTCGACTGCGGTTAATGGTTTCCGACCAGGCCAAACAACTTGCTGATCAAGCTATCCAGATCTCTCAACATGAGGCCGCATCAAGACAACTAAAGAAAACCATGGAAAAGGCCAGTAGAGCAGAGTTATGGAAAATGGAGGTTGCTTGTAAGGAACGGATTGATATGGCTATTGCAACGGTGGATGAGGTCCGGAAAGCGGATCTCGAACGGGTACAGGAGCTATCCAGGAAACTTGAAGCCGCAGAGCTTATTCAAACCAAGATGAAGGAGGAGATGGAGGCGATGAGGAAATCCTTCCAGGCTGACTGCTCCCGATACCAATCGGAGAGGGATGCTGCTACTGTAAAGTTGTTGGCTTCTGAGGACCGTATAAGGGAGTTTGAGGAGAATGAGGGGATAATGGATGAGATGCTTCAGGACATATACTTTCGCACTTGGAAACAGGGCAACTTATCTTGGATGGATGATTATCCCCGAGTCATGGCCAGGATTTATCTCAGGGCCCTAGAGGAGGCTAAGGCCGATGCAGATAAGGAGGGCGGCATGGCCTTTGGAATGGATGCGGTCACGGCTCAATTCACCAAGGAGGAGAGAGCGGCGGTGAAAGAGGGTATGCGGCTGCTTACTGCTGAGGAGGTTGGTGTGCAGTTAGTGGATGATGATCAAGGAGCAGATGCTGGTAAGTCTTCCCTTTTAGCTTCTCGTAACTTGATTGCTTATTGTTTATGACTATTAATGGATTCTCTCCTGAATTGGACAGGCGGGACCTCTGGAGCACCCATTACCTCTGGTCAACATGCCGAGAGTTCCAATCCGGCAGGATAGAGGTGAATCCCCGACGCAGCCGATTCCTTGACTTGATCTGGATATCTTTCGGTCTGTTTGACATTGCTGTCTATGCTAGTCCCAAAACATTCGTGTATCTTTTAAGCTGTAATTGTGTTATTGGTAACGAACGACTTTTCTCTTGGCATGTAATTTTTAACTTAAGCCGATTCTGTCATATTTGAATGCTTTTGTTATTTCGGTGTGTTGCATAAGAAATACAGCTGTGCACACGCCCGTGATTCAATTGTGTTTGATGTCAAGTTCTTGCTTAAGATATAGTTTCATATCTTGCAATGTTAGTGTGATGCGTGAATAAATTACAGCTACGTATTCATATACAAAAGAAGAAAGTACCGCCCTTCATGTTTTAGTCGTAGATGGTTGCTTTGAATGTCTTGTATGACTGAGTATGGACTGCAACTGAGTGACCTGTCATCCAGTTGTGAGTTCCTATTCCCATTAGCGAGCGTCTCATATTTTGTGTCCTGTACTTTAGGGACCGTTTTAGAGGATAGGAGGAAAGTTTTTAAATAAAATAGAAATATAAGAAATAGTAAAACTTCCAATCACGGAAGGCCTGCGATGTGCTTAAGTTTGTGGCAAACGGGTTTTGTAGTCACTTTCCCTAGCTGTGGGTCTTGGAGACATTTGTCACCCATCTTACGCCTCCGCGGGAAGTTTCTCTTTTTTACCACAGCCGTACTTAAGACATATAAATAATTTTATATATATATGCATCAAAACACTTAGGAAAAACCTAAAAAAATCCTAGAAAATCTATTTTAATATATTTTTCAACATATAAAAAATTCAAACCCAAATAATTATTTATTTAGCAGTAAATATTTTATAATCCAACAAATCATTTTCTTCACTTAAAAATTAATATAAAGTCCACATTAATTCGAAAAATTATGAAAATAGAAACCCATCTCTAAAATATCATTTTTGACCTATATTTAAATTTCAAGGCATTTGGATGTCATTCAATAGGCTTTTCATGTCATATATATCATAAAAACTAACATGAACATATATAATTCATCAACAAGCATATATAACTTTAATCACCAAAAACATGGCATAAACTTTCAAAATCATTTCAGATCTAATCTTAAAACTGAAAACCATAAGAAAATGGGATGAAGTAATTATTCACCTTGGCTTTGAGATTAAAAAGATATAAGATTTGATGTTGAATTAGTTGATTAACTTCCTTCTCTTGAATCCTAGCTTCATCTTCTCTTGAGAATAATAATGGTGGCTGACCTTAGATGTTTTAGTTTGAATAAAATGAAATAAACGTGAGTTTCATTTCCTAAGGCTTTAGGGTATAAGCCTATCCTATTTCCCATATTGCCTTTCCTCTTTTCCTTACATATTAGTTTACGTTATCTTATTTGATTTTTTTTTTAACATGGAGCGACTACCCTTAGCTTGATCAAATCCCAACCCATTAATCTTCGCATTATTTTATTTAATTTAAATAATTAAATATCCTAAATAATATTATGAAAATATAGGGTGTTACAGAAAAAGAGGTCTTCATAGGAGATGAGCCCAGGGTGCTAAGAGATGGCGAGATTATTCTCCACCCGCAGCTAGCCGCTATAGTGCAAAATGACATAAGCAAAGGCTTTTGATTGTCACCTCAAGATGTCACTACCTGTCACACACCTGGACCTAAAGCTAATCTCGATTCATCTACTGTCCTTGAGTACGATCAAGAGAAACCTTAAACGCACAAGTCTACCTCCCTTTCTCCCATCTTGGAAGGTAACTCAAATTGCACTCCTATCCATACAGAACCTCAGACTGTAGGAGCTATCTCATTGACTTTGCTTGTATTTTAGAGAGTCCATGTCGCCGGTTGATGTAGCTAACCTCTCTATTTATGTCTCCCAAGTTTTAGGCCAGTCCTAGGTCGTCCCACTTCCTGGCAAAGGTCTCAATCGAGAATATAAGCAACTATAGCAGAATTAGTAACCATGACTACTTCAATAATGGTCTCAGGTTTTCCAACTGGTGAGACTCTTAGGCATGAATAGTAGAAGACATATTCCTTATAGGATGAAGGAACTGATGAGCATCAAGGAGCTTAGACCGATGATGATGTTGTTGGCACTAGATTCTCCAACCTCTGTCGGGTCCCACCATGGGTAAGCTGGGGCGACAACTTCTCAGAAAGGTCAAGCAAGAGAAGATAGAGGTCGTCCCCTCTCCTTTGTCCATAGCTTTTCTTGGCCAGACTTTCTATGTTTCGGTCACTCTTCCTCTACCTAGGAGCACCTAGAGTGTGCGTGTTGGATCATCACAAAGTACTCCATCCACGAGTTAAGGAAGGTGTAGGAAGATATAACATCCCTAATTTTAAATAACATTATTCAAGAGATTCAATTAGATAAATTAACTACAATAACGTAAAGACTAGCGTGATACGGGGGATTGAGATTTGAAAACTAAATAGAGGTCGTGCTTAATTAAATGAAATCAAAAGAAAGGATTTATGAAATGATTTTATAAGTTGACTATACAAGAGAATAAGGCAAGAGTGCTATAGTAATAGCCATATATAACCCCATAACACATAAACTGTTGACTCATTCTCATTTTCATACTTTCATGAAAAAAACAAAAGAGATCAAGGTCGGCCATAAACCTAGGAGGAAAAAGGATCAAAATCAACTAAAAGCTAAGGATTCAAGCAAGGAAGAATTAAGCAAGATCAAATCTCAAGTTCCTTATCCAAAACAAGGTGAATAATGCTCAAAACCAACTCATTTATGTTTTAATGAACATTTTGATTTTGGGTTTAAATTTTAAAACTGTTTGGATGATTTGAATGATGATATGCTTTGATTATATGCCATATTTAATTTAAACAAGTATGTTTGAAAAAGGTTTGATTCGAATTTAAGGTTAAAATCATATAAAAATAAGTTTCGAATGCCATGAGGATTTAATATGTTATGTAAAACATTATTTTGGAGATTGGTTTAAATTCTTATAATTATCTAAGATATGGATCATTTATTATGAATTTTGAATGGAAGTAATAGATAATTTGGGTAAAAACTAATTTCAGCAATTATATAAGTACTTTCGGTCCGAAATTAATATATGTTAGAAAACATAATAAAAGTGAATTAAGATGATTCTTGGGATTTTTACTAAGTGATTTACTATGGAAATTAAATTAATCAATTTTAGGGAATTAAATGGCATAATTATTAAGGGAAAGGGCTTCTTTGCTAAAATATTTTTAATTATTAATGGATAAATTCTACAACTTTTTTAGAAAGATTTTGGGTAAAAGATTTTGCAACCAATCACATTTTGACAAATAAGGCAAGTTAGGTGTAAAGGAGTTTCTTTTAAATGAATAAAATCAATTTTTCTTCGAATTACAAGCTTGCCACTTCCATTTGTTTGCTTTCAAAATCATCCAGATTGCTTATTGGACTTATTCGAAACCAATACACATGATATCAAAGGGTAGGCATGTAGTGTATTGGGGAAAGGCAAAATGGGATGGTAACGAAAGCTTTCTTTCGAAGGGGTTGATGCCATTTTAATAGCTTTCGAATCAACCACTTGTCTTTGTTTGTTTTCGAAAGAGTTGCTGCTGGTTTTCTAAGAAGCTTTTGAAAGGGTTGAATTTAGTTTATATAGCTTTCGAAGGGATCTCCACTTACCTTTGTTTTAAAAGTTGCTTTTGATTGAGTTGTCATGTAATGACCCGTAAATTTTCGACTATTTAAATTGTTAAATAAATGAGTTTTGGTAATTTAATATGGAAAGAAATAAAAACTTTGTAATTTAATAATGAAATGAATGCTAAAACGAAATGTAACAATGATAATTAAAACTAATAATTAACAATTTGAATGAAATTACAATTAATTGAAATAATGTAAATTGTTATACTTGACTATAAGTGTGTATATGTAAACAAATGTAAGTATTGAATTGATCAATGAGTTACCACATAATTAATGATAAGTGTAGAGAATTTGTGTTAGGAAAGTAATTATAACATTCGATTGTAAATAATAATGAATGCATAAGCGTAATTAAAAGTTAGGGTAACGATTGTTATAAGTTACCTGTTTATTTGGTCTATTAAATTAAAATGGAAAATCAATTAGAATTTAATGAACTTTAATGTTACATTAATAAGATTAATGCAATAAACGTGTGAATGCAACAAAATAAATGGGAAATGTAAATTTATTCATAAGGTGATAATTAAGTTAATAAAAGAATGAAACTGAGATGAATAATTAATTGGGACCTTAAATTTTTAATTATTGTGTAAACTTGACAAAATCCAATATAACTTGAAATATAGTAATTAATGCAAATAAAGATGGAAATTGAGTATATTAAGGTAATGAAAGTTAAAATAAAGGTTAACTAGGTTTATTGAGTAATAATGGATTTAATAAAAAGGTTGAAAGTGAATCAAATCAATTTATTGAAATTAATTATAAATAATTAGATGTAATTACAATTGAAGTTAAACACTGTAATTGGTAAGTTAATTAACTTTGAAATTATATCTAAACTGGTTATAAACGTTTTATATTTCTAAGTAATCTAAAAATGATGGAAGTTATAAATTTTAGAATTTGAATACAAAATGATTTATTTAATTTAATATTAATATATTTAATTGACTGAAATATAGCCATTTTGGCCACAGACTCGGATTTTGACGAAACCAGTTTCATAGGATCCATAGTGGTGAATTATTGTAGGATTTCAAATTTCGTAGCGATCGGACTTGTCGTTTGATCATATGAGCTTGAAACGCCTAGAAATCAATTTGATTAAAATCAATTTGAAATAAGTTGATTTTAGCATAACTTCTTCTTGCAATGGAATTAGGACTTAAAACCTTATCCGTTGAGTTTAAAATATTTTAAAACATCTATTTTGATATATGGGTTGACCCATTTACATTCCGGAGATGAAAAGGGTTTTTCGGGTTGTGTATCGTTCAATCAATCTGGTCCATTCTTTCTATTTTCAGTTTTCTCTATAAATACCTCGTTATAAAGCCTAGCTACTCCTTATTCTCATTTGTATGTATGCACATCTCCTTCTCAACTCCTCGTTCCAATGGCAGACAAACAAATTCCAGTTCAATTTCAAATCAAATTCCAAATCAAAAATTTAAACTCCTTAAAAAAAATTCAGAAAAAATATAAATCGAAGATCACAACGATGCAAATCTGCGTCTATTGTCTCTGTTTCTGCAATCGATGCTCGAGTCAACCCTAAATCGCGTTCAAAGTTGAATTGGGCGTTTTTGATTGTAGCGACAATCGGGGAATCGATTTTTGGATTTGATGGAGATCGTGGAGGGAAGGCTAATGGCGGTTGTTGCCTGAGCTAAATCGATATGTGGCAACAGGAATTGGTGGATTAGGGTTAGAATAACCGATACTTAAATGGCGGCGGCATGGTTGTTCTCTAGCGTTAGAGTGGGCATGGGGGACGTCGGCTGGTGTGGCGTGGTGTGGTGAAGCGAATGGTAGGCGTCGCTCAGATGGACGGTGGCACGCGAATTTGGGTGGTCAATGTAAAGAGGTGGCTGTGTTTGGGTCGGGATTCAATTTCTTACATGGACATTGAAGGTGACATGGCGAGGTTTAGCTGGCTTGTTTATTTAATTTAATTTTTAAAAAAAGTCTATCGTTCTAACTTGAATAACTTTTGCATACAAGATCCGATTCACGCGCGGTTTATTTCATTGGGAACATATCAAAATTCCGGATATTATGGCGCTGGTTTGGATGAATTCTGAGATAGTTTGAATTTTGGGCTTGAATTGGATTTAAATTCAATTTGAATTCAAGGGTGAGTGTTTTAACCCACTCATAACTTCTAAAATTTCTTATGCTTGTTAAATAAAATTTGTGATGTGATTAGGAACTTATATTAAATCTAATATTCTATTTTAAAGCTATTTAATCTATTTTATTTTAATTTAATCTATTTTAAATCTATTTAACGATTTACAACTATTTAAGACTGTTTTCTTCTAAATTTCAAACTAAGTAAAATGGGTCGGTTATATCCGAATTCTCGATTTTAAAGTGAATATGGTTAATAATGTTATAACCTAAGTTGGGATTTAGATGTTAACTAATCGAAATGATGATTTTGAAGCGAGAACTTAACCTGTTTTGGAAATATGATTTTTGGAAGAAATTATGATTTTGAAATGATATAATTTCAAAGTGAAATGATTTGAAAGTGAAATGATTTGGAAGTGGTACGGTTTTCTTGAGAACACAATATTTTGATATAAATTATGAATTTGACTTTGAAAGGAAATATAATTATCGAACTATGATTTCAAAGGTGAATATGATTTCGAAAGTAAGTAATGATTTCGAAAGTGATATGGTTTGGATTGAATGTGATATTTTAATATCAATTATGAAATGATTTTGGAAATATAAAAGAACCATCCAAGGTGTAATAAGCGATTGGTTGTCAAACAGACCGGGATCGGATGTTGTCATACTCTCTGCCAATACCGAAAACCACTTTGACAACTGTGTACGTAGTGGAGATTCTACATTGAAGTAGGATGGTGGCGATGATCCTATATGAGGTATATACATGGACCCGATTCCTATGAGTTGGCATAAGGTGGCTTAAACAGGAGCGATTCTTGGGCCAAATGAGATCATTCCTCCGATCGGACACACTCCATTGATACTATATTCTGACTTTTGATTTATTTGGTGGCCAACCTTCGATTTTTATTCGGGAGTGTGTTTCGAGTTGGGCGGTAGGTGTGGCTATGCATTACCAGCAGTCCGGATGCGTAATTGGTACATCTACCCTGGAATTGCCTAGTTGTGCAGTGTCGCCTACCTTAGCACGCCTTCTACGAGTTTGTTTTGTACCATACCTATGGAGTGCCCTCTGACGAATCCCAGTGCGGGTGGGATTATGGTACTGTATAGAATATAGGAATATATAAAATGTGTTAAGGTGGAAAATGTAAAGCCTTAATGCTATTTTAATACCTTTACTTTATTGTAGACATATTATAATAGCGTATTGTACTACATAGCAGATAGTTTAACGGATCCTTAGGAGATGTGAATCCCGAACATATCTTAAGTTACTGCACTCAGTTAGACACGGGATAGGAGATGTCAAACCCCGTAAACATCTCTGGCGCCGTCACATGCATATTTACCACTGATTTAACTTACATAAGATCTTTCAGTTCTGACTCGTGTGTTTTGTCTTTTCAATTCTCCCAGGTCAGCATGAGCATTTCAAGGTTTAAAGACTTATTTCGGAGGACGAAGACGGAGATGTATACTACTACTATTTATTATATTATTCCACTTCATCATACTATTCCGCTGGATTATTATTTATTTATCTCTGATATGTGTAGCACTGATACAGTGTTGTATAAGTATAATCAAATGTTTTGTAAACAGCTTCATGGACTGTTATTTGATTATTATATTTGGTCATTCTGCTGTGAGATTCTGTGTTTTTCTCTTTCTCTGTTTTTTCTTATTCACCCCGATAACAATCCGTACTTCTGTATGGTTTGAGTTGGCACGTGTGTCTGCTTAAAGCGTCCAAAAAGGCGAAATGTTATAGTTGGTATTAGAGCTTTGGATTAGCGAAAACCTTAGATTTGTGGGGTCTAATTCATATTAAATAGGGTAGTAATATCCAAGAGTGAGTCGCTGAGTGTGTATATATAAGACATCGTATTTGTTAGTGTTATAAAAATATTTTTATATTGTGTCAATTTGTTCCGTTTTGTATTTACAAATTCTGGTTGGTGCATAGGACGATATGACATCGATAAGGATTTCTAAACGCTTAATAGGGCAGACCGATGCAATATTTGTTTTGAAATATAGGTAAATGAAATAATTTTACCTATTGTATATTTATATATATATATAAATAATGATTTATAAATGATATATTTTGGTTGTAACATATTGGTTGTTAGGTAGTGAAACTTATAAATATAGATTGGAAATAAAAATTGAAAATAAAATAAATGAAAATTGGAAATTTATAATTTAGGTTCCGGGGTTTTTGAATATTTCTTTCGAATGATTTTGGAATATAATAATAATATTATTTAAAATTATTTTTTGATATAAATATTTCAATATAATTTGGAAGAATTTTTTTAAAGAAATTTTGAAAATAAATAAGTTATCTACTCCCCTCTATGTCACTGGAAAAAAATTTGGGTGATGAGTGCACGCATCATCGACGTTCATTTTCGAGTTGCAATGCAGGAAGGCCACTGTAGTAGTTTTACTACAGATTTATTTTGATAAACAAATATAACTTTCAAATTGTTTTAGATATAATTGGACATAAGTTGTAGGTATATACATCTACCTATTATTTTAAATGATTTTAAATGGAACCCGACATTTAGTTCTTAAATTTCCATAAATTAGAGATTTCAATTATTGTAATAAAATGGAAAATTTAATTGTTTAATAATTGAAACTTATAAATGAAAATGAGAAATTAAATGCTACGTTATAATTGAAATATATAAGAAATTTGAAATTTGTAACCTATAATATAAATAGGACATGAAAATAAAAATGATAACTATTGAACATTTATTTACGAAAATGAAATAAGATAAACTTGTATAACTTTCAATTGCATTCGTAAAAACATATATATAATTTACCAAATATAAAAATTTGAAACGTTAAAAGAATATGTAATGGAAATTTTACAAGTAAAGATTTGTGTAATGAAAGTGTTCAATGGATTGCTTTTATAAATAAGAATTTGATGTTATAGTTATTATAAATCTAAGTTATAATTGAAATGTTATTATATAAAATGAGATAGACATTAAGTAATGTAAGTAAAAGATTATAAACTTAAGTTAATGAATTGATATGCTGAGTAATTGAGCTGAATATGAGTATTATAGATAAATGAATGTAAATAAATGAAAATTAAGTATTGAATGAATAATGCAATAGAAAAATTGATATGATATGAATAAATGAAAATGGAATTTTGTAAGTAATAAATGAAATAAACACTGATTGAATGAATGGAAATTGAATGTTGTAAATAACAAATGTAAACTAAAGAAATGATCATTGAGAAATGGAATTAAAAAGAAAGAACTTGATTTATTGTTTGAAGTTGTTGTTTATTTGGTTTATAGATTGTTTGGGAAATTATGCTTCTAATTATTTAGATGTATGAATAATCTATTGATTTTTATCTAAGACTATTGAGTAAATGGTATACTTAGTAGTTACTTGTCATTCTATGCAATTTAAAAGTGTCAAAGCCCGAACAAACTATTTGTTTTGGCTGATATGGATGGATAATTGATTTGTTTTGATTTCATATGATGTTTGTATGTTGTGGTTGCAAGTGCTTGTTGTTTTTATTTGATTTGTTTGTTAGTGGTTGAAACAAGTTTAAATATTTCGTTTTATATAATTATTTACTTTTTTGGATTATATAAGTGAAATACAGGTTATGGAAGCAATTGTTGTAGCTTTTGGTTTCATAATTAAGCGTTGTTTTCCCGACAAATAAGAATGTTTTCAGATTTTGGTTTTTTAGCGATATTATATTATTTTTCCTGTGTTGGGATATATTATTTTGAAAAATATTTGATATATATGATTATTGTTGATATCATTATTTCTTCTGAGCCTCTCCGTACAAAGGAGACTCTGCCGAAATTTTATGTAAATTTTGGACTAAGAAATTTTTGAAAATGTTTTCCAAATTTTATTAGTTTGAGTATATAAGGATTTAATGGTTATAAATTGGTATATTTTATTTAAATTATTTAATTTTGTAAATTTATTTTTTGATAAATTTAATATTTCGAATAAGATCTATTGATTACTTAACACATTCTTTTCCCTTCTTTTTCCTTTTCGGGGACGAAAAGTTTTGAGTGAGGGAGAGTGTAACGACCCTTAAATTTGCGACTATTTAAATTGTTAAATTAATGAGTTTTGGTAACTTAATATGAAAAGAAATAAAAAATTTGTAATTTAATAATGAAATGAACGGTAAAATGAAATGTAACAATGATAATTAAAACTATAACAATTTGAATAAAATCACAATTAATTGAAATAATGTAAATTGTTATACTTGGCTATAAGTGTGTATATGAAAACAAATGTAATTATTGAATTGATCAATGAATTACCACATAATTAATGATAAGTGAATAGAATTTGTGTTAGGAAAGTAATTATAACATTCGATTGTAAATAATAATGAATGCATAAGTGTAATAAAAAGTTAGGGTAATGATTGTTACAAGTTACCTGTTTATTTGGTCTATTAAATTAAAATTGGAAATCAACTAGAATTTAATAAACTTTAATGTTACATTAATAAGACTAATGCAAAAATTGGAAGTGTGAATGTAATAAAATAAATGGAAAATGTAAATTTATTCATAAGGTAATAATTGAGTTAATAAAAGAACAAAATTGAGATGAATAATTAATTGGGACCTTAAATTATTAACTGTTGTGTAAACTTGACAAAATCCAATATAACTTGAAATATAGTAATTAATATAAATAAAGATGGAAATTTGAGTATGTTAAGGTAATGAAAGGTAAAACAAAGGTTAACTAGGTTTATTGAGTAATAATGGATTTAATAAAAATTGAAAGTGAATCAAATAAATTTATTGAAATTAATTATAAATAATTGGACATAATTACAATTGAAGTTAAACACTGTAATTGGTGAGTTAATTAACTTTGAAATTATATCTAAATAGATTATAAAGGTTTTAAATTTCTATGTAATCTGAAAATGATGGAAATTATAAATTTTAGAATTTGAATTGAAAATGATTTATTTAATTTAATATTAATTTATTTAATTGACTGAATATAGCCATTTTGGCCACTGACTCGGATTTTGATGAAACTAGTTTCATCGGATCAATAATAGTGAATTATTGTAGAATTTCAAATTTCATAGCGATCAGACTTGTCATTTGATTATACGGGCTCGAAACGTCTAGAAATCAATTTGATTGTAATCAATTTGAAATAAGCCGATTTTAGCATAACTTCTTTATACGATGGAATTAGGACTTGAAACCTGTTCCATTGAGTTTAAAATATTTGAAAACATCTATTTTGATATATAGATTGACCCATTTGCGTTACGGGGTCGAAACGGGCTTTTCGGGTCGTGTATCGTTCAATCAATCTGGTCCATTCTTTCTGTTTTCAGCTTCATCTCGTTATAAACCCTAGCTACTCCGTATTCTCGTTTTTCTGTATGCACATCTCCTTCTCTACTCCTCATTCCAATGGTAGATAAACAAATTCCTGTTCAATTTCAAATCAAATTCCAAATCCAAAATTTAAATTCTTCAAAAAAAATTCGAAAAAAATATAAATCAAAGATCTCAATGATGTGAATCTGTGTCTGTTGTCTGTTTCTGCAATCGATGCTCGAGTCAACCCCAAATCGTGGTCAAAGTTGAATTGGGCGTTTTTTAATGGACCGACGATCGTGGAGTCGATTTCTGGGTTTGATGGAGATCGTGGAGGGAAGGCTATGGTAGTGGTCGCCTGAGCTAAATCGATCTATGGCAACGGGAATTAGTGGATTTGGGTTAGAATAACCATTACTTAAATGGCGGTGGTGTGGCCGTTCTCCGACGTCAGAGGGGCCGTGGGGGACGTCGACTGGTGCGGCGTGATGTGGCGAAGAAAATGGAGGTGGTAGGCGTCGCTCAGGTTGATGGTGGTGCACGAATTTGGGTGGTCAATGTGAAGAGGCGGCTGCATTTAGGTCGGGATTCTATTTCTTGAGTGGACATTGAAGGTGACGTGACGAGGCTTAGCTCGCTTGTTTATTTAATTTAATTTTTTAAAAAGTCTATCGTTCTAACTCGAATGCCTTTTGCATACAAGGTCCGATTCACGCGCGGTTTCTTCCACTGAGATCGTATAGAAATTCCGGACATTATGACGCTTATTTGGATGAAATCCGAGACAATTTGAATTTTAGGCTTAAATTGGATGTAGATTCAATTTAAATTCAAAGGTGAGTGTTTTAACCCACTCACAACTTGTAAAATTTCTTATGCTTGTTAAATAAAATTTGTGATGTGAATAGGAATTTGTTTATGGATGTTTAATAGTTTTAAATTGCTATTCCTATTAATTTGAATATTATTTCGAATTAAATCGTTATTTAATTTATTATTGAATATAAATTTCCAGTTAAATACCTGTTATTGATTATCAGTTCTATATTGATATTTATTGATTGATTTGGATAATGATTATGATGGATGTTGATTGTTGATATTGGATGAATGGATGTTTTATTTTATATCGTTCTAAACTGCAAGTTCACTATGGGTTGAAATGATACATACCCGAATGATCTATAGAATAGGAAAAATCGTTATGGGTTGAAATGATAGCCTCGAGTGATTTTATGGATTTTATATTAATTCGAGATTGCGGTTTGAAATGATATATAAC
Organism: Allium cepa; assembly: GCA_030765085.1. NCBI lineage: Eukaryota > Viridiplantae > Streptophyta > Magnoliopsida > Asparagales > Amaryllidaceae > Allium > Allium cepa. The sequence continues at coordinate 288,714,405 of CM060941.1, read as the reverse complement.
CATAAATTTTTAAATTACGGATTGAAATGATAAATATCCTATCACTTGACCCAAGGGTAGAGAATTATATACGGACACCGGATTGGTTAAATTAAATGATTTTAATATCTTAAATCTTTAAATGGAATTAAATGATATTTTGAAGTAAAAATTTGATTTGTATAAATTAAAGTATTTTTAGAAAATCAAGTTTGTTGTTAAAATGTGGATTGGCTTAAAAGGAATTGTTTTAAGAAATTAAATTGAAATGGTCTGATTTTTTTCGAAATGAAACTAATAGTTTTAAATTGATATAAGTACTAAATTCATGTTTTCAAATATAAACTGTTTTAAATTATATTATTTTTAAGATTCTAAATCCTTTTTTTTGAAAATGGGTAAATGCTTTATTACTAAACCCAAACAAGGTCGGCCTAACCCAATACAACTACTTTTAGTTCGAACATTCTACATCTTTTACATAAATGATTTAATAAAATAAAAATGCTCATCTTCCTTCGATCTTTCACGAAGGTTTCCATGTCTTCTCCAGCTGAATCTCGGTATTATGTACTTTTAGTCTCATCCTCTTCAATGTCTCTAGTTCAGCAGTTGATAAATTTGCGAGTTTTTCTGCACTTTTCATAATTATTTGTACATCTCGTCTAATCATTTCACTGATTGCATGTTCATTTTTGTATTTGTTTTCAAAAAAAAGATTCTAAATCTTAAAATTTTCATATTTATAAACAATTTTAACCTATATTAACTATATTAAATCAATTTAACCTATTTTAAACCATTTAAATTATTTTAAAACTAAGTAAACAGTTTTAACTTATATTAAATCTAATTAATCTATTTTAAAACTATTTAATCTATTTTAATTTTATTTAATCTATTTTAAATCTATTTAACTATTTACAACTATTTAAGACTATTTTCTTCCAAATTACAAACTAAGTAAAATGGATGGGTTATATTCAAATTCTCGATAGACTTCTGTTTATAGAGCTATTTCGGGGTACTCAGCCTTCTGTTGCTACTCCCGTGGCTCCTACTCAGAAGTCTACCTTCGCCCGCATGTGTAGTGACTATTCCCACCTTGGAGGCAAGCCTTTCAAGGGATCGGAAAGTGTATTGGAGGTTCAAACTTGGTTGCGTGCTAGTGAGCGCATATTTTCTCGGATGGATCTTTCATATTATCATCGTGTTCTCGTGGCATCTAGCATGTTGCAAGAACGTGCGCTTGATTGGTATGAGCTTTTGATTGCGGAAGTTGATGAGTCCTCTCTCTCATGGAATCAGTTTAAGGGACGATTTGAACTTAAGTTCGTTCCTGAATCGGAAAAGGCTAATCTTGGTCGTAGTTTCCTTGAGTTAAAACAAGGAAAGTCCTCTATTTCTGATTATGTTGCATCTTTCAAGGCCTTATCCAAATACGAAGTTGAGTTTATTAACACTCTGCGTAAGAAGAATCTTAGATTTGTTGAAGGTTTGAAGAAGTATTTTAAGAAAGTCCTTTTGCTTCAGCTTAAGCTTCCTTTTGAGGAACTTGTTGATTCGGCACTTTGCCTTGAAGCTGTCGAAAAGGAACGTGATAGTGTTGATGAGGTTGAGGTTTATAAGAAGCCCAACAAGAAGAGGTTTCCATTTCATAAGCCTAATTCTTCTTCCAACAAGAAGAAGAAGAAGCAAGTTACCTCTAGTTCCCAGCCTAATAGTGCACCTTCTAATCAGAGGGCGTGCTATAATTGTGGTTCTCTGGACCATTTCTCTGTTGTTGGCCTAAGCCTCGCATCTGCCATTATTGCAAGAAAGAGGGTCATTGGGTTTCTGATTGTCCTACTGCTCCTCAGGTTTTGAAATCTGGGAAGTTTAATGTTGCTAAAGCTTCTTGTGACGCACCACCTCTATACTCACGCTAGCCAAGGACACTACGGAGTAATGCCGTCAACTAACATGAAGAATAAGGCTGTTTAGGAGCAACCATCCGTGTAATTACTTTGTGCGAGCACCGATATGTCAGATAGAATAACATGCATTTCATTTCAAGAGGAAATCAGACATACAGATACAAACTCAAAGTTACTACACAGTGGCTATATAATCTTCGAAAACGAATATAGAAATAAGCATAACGTAAACCAGTCACAGAGTAGTGGTCAAACAAGATCCACAATATAATAAAAGAATAGATACAAGTGCTAGACAAAATAATATGTATACATTAAGGAGTCTCTATCTCGAATGTATAAAACAAAAACTACTAATCTAAAGTAGTTAGCCAAAAGTTAGATAATAACCCCCAGATGAGGAGTCAAGCAGAAGCACCTGTAACATCTCAGTCTGACCCAAGTATTATTTAATAAGAAAATAATAAACGGATCAGTCTAGCTATAATAATCAGATGAAAATGAGGTAGAATAAGAGATATGACAAATAGGTATGATAACAATAATGCCATTCTGTGATAAGTATGCAATTGAAAATCAACCAGAGATTAATCAATATCACAAAAATATTCTCATAGATTCATAAAGAATATCATATTCTTTATTTTATTCACCAAACCAAATATATTGACATCATATCGATGTCAATCATAAAACCGGCGAAACAAAAATTCTAGAAATCATCAATTAGAAATCCGAAAATCACAAAAAGGAGGAGGCCTATCACAAAACGGGAGCATGATAACTCACCAACACGTGTATCACAAACGGGACGCTATCCCATGGTCGCTAACCATAGAGCTGGTGCAACGATGTAGTACAATATCGGTACGCCCAAGGAACCAGAAACTCAAATATTTCGGAACAACGACGTAGTATAATGGTACGCCCGATGATCCTGATAAGTCGGTACAACAACGTACTACAAAGGTACGTCCGATGAACCGAACTCCATAAAGAAACATGGGTCGTTAGCCCATAAGAATTGAGTGGAAACTCCAAAGAACTATTAGGTCGTTAGCCTACAAAAGAAATGAGATGAAACTCAATAAAATGAGGTACCGTCCCCTACGTGGACAGAGATATAGCATATTGCTAGTCTAAATCACAAAAATAATCATCAATGATCAATGAAAAGTGTGAATTACACTAAGCTAGTAAATAAATGAGTTTAGCTTCATGTCCCATAACCATTGGCTTAACTTAAGTATTTACGAACAAATTGTAGATTTCCACTCGAAAAATTATCACAAGCATTTCAATCGAACAAGTCAAAGACGAGGTGAACGCAAGCGTTTCATACCACTTGTTTTACTGAGCCGTTTAATTAGATTTCTCAAACGAATGAGGTAAAGGTTTGTGTATGCTAATAGATTGGAAAATGGTTTTATAAACGAGCTTTGTATTGATAATAGAGTTGATCATTTTAAATGAAAGAGTTTTGGTATTTACTACTAGTATATAAACCTTTATATTTTAAAGTGACAAATCACAAAATTGATTGTAGAAATAATCAATCACCAAAAATTTCACGTTCAAAGACGTGAATTAAATCCAAGAAATCGATTCCAAATCCATCAAAATGGATATATCCAAAAATTCCAAAATAGAAGTCATCAAAGTCAATAATAAATGATAACATCAAATCGAAAAACCATGAATCGATAAAAAATGTAATTTCAAGCAAAATAGGCTAAATAGGCAAAGTAGACTGAATACAAGCAGGTCAGTCGACTGGCACTCTGAGAACAGTCAACTGGCCAATGCCTGGAAAAACTCTCGGGTTCCAGGTCAGTCGACTGGACTTATAGGGTCAGTCGACTGGTGCTTGTTTCCCAGTATTTCCAGCCTATACAAATGAAGAGCAAACTCAACCAATTTGCAACTGGACGAGCAATGGCGCTAGGGGTTTATGCAAATCGACAACCCGACCTTATAGGCTCTTCAATGCATCACCAAAACATGTTCAAACATCAAAGTTAGGATTTTCAAGGATTTGACTTCAAAACACCAAAAATTGAAATATTCGCCAAATCAATCCAAACCAAAAGCAAATGCACATGAATAAGTGTTAGGAATTCATACCCAACAATCAAACATAGTTATAGACATAGATGTGAGATAAAAAATATCACCTTTTGCAAAAAACAAGGAAGAAGAAGCTATAGAGCAAGGCAAGAACAATCACTCTTCAATTCCAACCCAAGAAGCTTGAATCTAAGCTTAAAAGAAAAACATTTCCTATGTTAGGGTTTAGGAATTTCTGAAATTAAAGGTAGAATGAGTTGGAGAAGAAGAAGAGTATGCTTACCAATAGCTTCTCTTTGAATTTGGAGTTAGAGCTTGGATTTGCAATGCAACTAGGGCTTAGGAATTCTAATTCTTTTTCACTTATCCATTTTTATCTAAAGCTTGAAGGTATTAGGAAATGAAAGTGAAGAGAAGTGGGGGTGGAGCAAGAGTTAATAGTTTAGGCTAATCCAAACCCAAAGTCCAAAGCGCAAAGGTTAAATTTTTAGCTAGCCTCAAACATATCGAAGTTTATACTCAAAAAGGTCGCAAACACCATTTTGAACTCAATGGAAGTGGTCCCGAGTCCTAATTCGATTGCTTGCAAAAAGTAGCATTTTGGACTAAAATCCGACTAACGATGCTATACTTAAATAAATCATTTAAAAATAAAATCGTAAAATATGCGGGTTGTTACACTTTTGGTGATTCTTTTCAGCCCAAAGATATTCCTCCTTCTGGTTTGGAGGGCTTTATTTTATTTTGTGGTCGTTCAATTAGAGTTCTTTTCGATACGGGTGCATCACATTCATTCATGTCAAAGGAACTTGTTGATGTTATTCCTTTGGATGTTGTTAGTCTTTGCGGCCCTTTGAGGATTGTGAATCCTATTGGTGGATCTGCCACTCTTGGTTTGTTATGTGTTGATGTTGAGATTATTCTATGTGGTTTTTCCTTTCATGCGAATCTGCATGTTATAGATCATCTTGGTTTTGATATGATTTTGGGAATGGATTGACTTGTTCGTCATGAAGTTCAAATCCTATGTCCCGAAAGAACTTTATATCTCAAGCATCCCAATGTTATCGAGCAGTTATCTATTATGTTTCGAGACATGGACAATGCTTCGAATGTTCTCATTTCTTCCTTCAAATTGCAGGATGTCATAGCTAATATTCCAGTTGTTTGGGATTTTTCTGATGTCTTCGAGCCTATTTCGAGTTTGCCGCCGAAGAGGGCAATTGAGTTCCGTATTGATCTTATCTCTGGTGCTCATCCTGTCAGTCGTCCTCCTATGAGAATGTCTGCTAAGGAAAATGAGGAACTCGAGGAACAATGATCGAAATTGGAAGCCAAGCAATTTATTCGTTCTAGCTCATCTCCTTGGGGCGCCGTTGTTGTCTTTGTTAAGAAGCCAGATGGTACTCTTAGGCTTTGCATTGATTATCGCAAGCTTAACGAGCTTACTATCAAAAATAGGTATCCATTACCTAGGGTCGACGATATGTTCGATCAATTAACTGGCGCTAAGCTTTTCTCCCAACTCGATCTTTCTACCGGTTTTCATCAGTTACGAGTTGTGGAAGATAGCATCCCTCTTACCTCATGCCGCACTCGTTATGGTTCTTACGAATGGCTTGTTATGCCGTTCGGTTTGACGAATGCTCCAGCGTATTTTGTTGATCTTATGAATCGGATATTCCGAGAATATCTTGATAAGTTCGTCTTGGTTTTCATAGATGATATTCTTATTTATTCCAAATCTAAAGCCGATCATATTCAGCATTTAGAGATTGTTTTGAGCACTCTTCGTCTGCATCAGCTTTATGCCAAATTCTGCAAGTGTCACTTCTGGGAGAATAAGGTGAAGTTTCTCGGTCATATTTTTTCTTCCGATGGTATTTCCGTCGATCCTTCCAAGATCGAATCTATTCATAATTGGAAGAGGCCCGAGACCGTTACTGAGATCCGTAGTTTCCTTGGATTGGCGGGATATTATCGCCTGTTCATTAAGGACTTTTCTCGTATTGCCTTATCGCTTACTACTCTCATGAGAAAAGTTGTTCCTTTTATTGGTCGAACAAGTGTGAGTTTTCTTTCATGAAGTTAAAAGATCTCCTTACTCATTCTTCTATCTTAGTGGTTCCCGAAGGGAATCATGATCTTGTTGTTTATACCGATGCCGGTGGTCATGGACTCAGTGCTGTTCTCATGCAAAAGGATAGAGTAGTTGCCTATGCTTCTAGACAACTAAAGCCTAACGAGATTCATTATGCTACACATGATTTGGAGTTAGCCACTATAGTCTTTGCTTTAAAAATTTGGCGACATTATTTATTGGGTGAGCGTTTTTTTCTCTTCACTGACCACAAATCTCTGAAATACCTCTTCACTCAGAAGGAACTTAATATGAGGCAACAACGTTGGCTCGAATTTCTTACTTCATATGATTTCGATATTCAATATGCCCCTGGTAAGGGTAATCGAGTTGCTGATGCGCTTAATCGCAAGCAGCAAGTTGTTGTTTCCATGATGCTAGCAGAGTGGAATATATTGGAAGCTTTATCTCATTGTGATATTAGAGACAGTCCTTCAGTTTTTGGTTCCCCTTGCTTTTATTTAGCATGGGAGCTCGTCGTAGTTTGTTGGATTGTATTGCTGATGCCCAGAAGCAAGATCCAGATCTCTCTTATCTTATTCAGAGTTGTAAATCGGAACCCCGTAGTGATAATCTAAAGGATTTTGATATTGATATTCATGGTTGTATTCGGAAGAAGGGAAGGTTGATCGTGCCTAATGTTCCTAATCTTAGAAATGACATTCTTGAGGACTGTCATCGTTCTAAGTATACTATCCATCCAGGCAGTAGTAAGATGTATGCTGACATGAAACTCTTATACTTTTGGGAGGGTATGAAGCGTGATGTTGCAAGTTATGTGAGTCCTTGCATGACTTGTCAACTTATTAAAGCGGAACACCAACATCCTAGTGGTTTTTTGCAGCCTCTTGAGATTCCATTATGGAAATGGGATCAATTTTCTATGGACTTCATTGATGGTCTACCTCGTTCGAGGTCAGGCCATACTAGTGTTTGGGTGATTGTTAACCGATTAACCAAATCAGCCCAATTTATTCCTATCAAGTCCAATCTAACTGCTCCTTTGTTGGCTAAGCTTTTTATTAAAGAAGTCGTTCGACTTCATGGAGTTCCTAGTTCTATTGTTAGTGAAAGAGATCCTCTTTTCACTAGTGGTTTCTAGCAGAGCCTTCAGAAAGCTTTGAGGACTAAGCTCAATTTCAGTACGGCTTATCATCCATAGTCTGATGGTCAGACTGAAAGGTTGAATCAAGTCTTCGAAGATCTCCTTTGCACTTGTATTCTTGACTTTGGAGGTAGTTGAGAAGACCACTTATCCCTTGTTGAATTTTCTTATAACAACAATTTCCAATCCGGTATCGGTATGGCTCCTTTCGAAGCCCTTTACGGAAGGCCGTGTCGATCATCTTTTGTTGGTTGGAATCCAAGAAAAAGTTAGTTCTCGGCCCCGATTATATTCGTGAATCTTCTGAGAAGATTGATATTATTAGACAGAGAATGAAAGAGGCTCAGAATAGGCAGAAATCTTATGTCGATCATCATTGGAAGCCTTTGGAATTTTCTGTAGGCGATCGCATGTTCATACGTGTTTCTCCGATGAAGGGGGTGGTGCGTTTTAGTTGCTCTAGGAAACTGGCTCCTCGATATATTGGACCATTTCCTATTACGGAACGCATTGGTCCAGTTGCTTATCATGTATTGCTACCTATTCAGTTTTCGGGAATTCATGACATATTTCATGTATCCCAGCTTCGTCGATGCCTTCGAGATTCGGATTCTATCATTGATCCTCATGTGTTGCAAGATCTTGAGATCTCACCCGACTTGTCTATGGTGCAAAATTCTATTCGTGTGCTAGCTTTGGAGGTTAAACGCCTTCGGAATAAAGAAGTCCTGCTTGTGAAAATTCAATGGTCCGCAAATCCCAAAGATTGCACTTGGGAAACCAAAGAATTCATCGAGCATTCTTATCCTGGTTTTCTCTCCTCTTCAGGTGGGGGTGAGCATTCTTAATTCATCTTTTCTATTTAAATCTTTGTTGTGATGAATAATTTGTGTTATAAACAACTTCTAATATGAAAATTGCGGGGACGCAATTTTTATAATAAGGGAGTTTGTAACAACCTTGGTTTTTGAATTACCGACGAAATGAAAATTTAAAATAGAAATTTTAAATTGAGATTTTTGCAAAGTCAGTCGAACACTTAAGTGGTAGCAGTTGTAAGGAATTGCAAATGGCCTTGTTGCATTGAATATAACAAAGTTAAGTTATACTTTCATAAGCCTTCACGTGCATGAGAGAATTGGGTCCATTCAAAAAAAACTTGAACACTTTTTTCACCATCATTATTTTATACAGTGTGTCCTTTTATCTTCACTGATGCACGTTTTCTTTAAATGCATTTGTACAAACTTTGCCAGCACATTCCTTTGCCTTGACTTGTACACGATTTTGGAAAAAGAAAAGTAGCATGCATCATTCTTTTGTTCCATTTTATTTCCAGCAGCTCGGTAATGCTTTAATGGCATTCAAAATTTCTTGCTCCATTCAGATCTGGGTTGCTAACTAGTTCCGAAATAAATAAGAGGTGAGTGCAAACTCACACATCTAATTAAACTATGCTGCCAGGTTTTGATACGCTTTTCTGTTGTTTATATTGGGTTGCACAAAACACAGTTGCACCAAATGTGTAATACTATCAGGCCATTGTTTCCTATCTTTGTGTTTATATTTTTGTTACGTGTGTGCCCATGTATATTGTCTAGATCCTTTATATTTTTGCCTAAAAAATATTATATTCCTGCATGTAACATTGCACAGCCATTTTTGGCTTCATTTCGTGCACACAAATGAAGTCCAGGCAAGTATGCATGTAATAGTTAAGTGTGTAAGTTGAATTCACTAAAAAAAAGTCCAGGTCTTCTTATTTATTTAATCATTTCGAATTGTGCATGAAAAGTTTGAGTTACACGTTACAATATCCAAATCATTTTGGACGTGTGTACATGTATAGCTTTGCCCAGGTTTTTGTTTCATATATGCGTGCACCAGGTGAGTAAAATGAATTGCAAAAGCCAATATTTTTCGTATTCAAAGTTCAGACCATTTTATTTATTTGCCTCATTCTTGTGTGCGTGAAATTTTTATGACTTGAGTCATCTATTTTTTTTTTCAAACTTCATTTTTGCGTGCAAGTTTGTATAATATAGTGCGTACAGTGTATAGTGTCCTCATCATTTATAATTTGCCCCAAAAGTGTTACGTTCCGTGCATGAAAGTGTAATGTTGCCCAGGTTATATTTTTTTTCTAATGCATTATTTGCGTGCATGAGTATAGGACTAGGCTTTTCCTTATATTTTGAGCGTGCGTGCAAACTTTGTTGCCCAGGATACTTTAAAAAATTTTCACTTCCATTTTTTTGTGCAAGAAGGTTTTGCACATAAATGTAGTCCATACCATTTTTCAATTCAGGTGTGCATGGAATGTTTTGCATTACATGTGTGTAAGAAAGTTGTGCACGTTTGGTCATAGTCCAGATTGTTTATTTCTTATTTTCATTAGTTACGTGCAAATAAACTTTGCACGAAATCAAGTCCAGTTCAAGTTGTAATTTGTTTATATTGTAGTGTGTATGCGTGCATATTGTATATTACCCAGGCAATGCAATATTATATATAGGTAGTGCAGTCTAGTGATTAATTTTCTTTTGAACCGGTGTTTTGCTTTGAACGCATTTTGCTGTCGTTATTTTGTATAACGGATTTTTACCCCGGTGTTTATATTTGAAGCGTATTATTTGATGAGATTTTTGACGAATAAAAATTACTGTTGTTTTAACTTCAGTAACCGTCAATTTAAAGTGAATTTTCCAGCGGCTATTTTGCAACCAAGAAAACCCGCAATGCTGATTTTTATATCCGTTTTTACTGTGTTTTGTGAAGCGCAATTTCCTTGTCGAAATTGCTATATAAGTTGCTATTTTAATCACGTGTTTTTAAATCGTTTTAAAATATAATTATTTCCAAAAATTTCACAGTTTACGCTTTCAAAAGAATGCGGAATCGATTTAAACGCTTTAGCAAAAATAGGGACTATGAACCCTTACTTTTACTGATTCGATTAATTTCGGACTTGTCCATTTGAGAACGTAAAAATTATTTATATAAAATACACAATTTTGCACGTTCAAGGAAACGATGATGAGATTTAAACGACTTAGCAAAAGCACGGAATATGGAACCACGCTTTTACTAATTCGGTTAATTCCAGACTCCTTAATTGAATATTTGCCGTGGAGTTGCTATTTGAAAATTTTGATGATTTTGTTGGGCTTTCGAGCCACTTTGCTGGACCTTCGGGTCAATTACCAGTACTAGGCCTTCGGGTCATTTGTTGGACCTTCGGGTCATTCGTTGGGCGCCAAATATTATGCTGACAGTACTTGGTCGGCTTCGGCCATTTGAGATGCACGTGCGGCGTAGCATAGACTCGCCATATGCTGGGATCGATCAATTTTATGCTAATTTTCTAGTTATCTTATTTTGATTTGTAGATTTTTGTGTATTTCTGTTTTGAATTCAATTTTGAATTTGAGAGTTGATTTTGATGGTGTTTAATGAGATTTCTTTATTTAAACAATGTTGATTATTTATGCTGAATAGTCTCATTTGAGATTATAATTAACTTGCTTTGGTGTTGTTTATCCTGCATTCATTTCTAAGTTTAAATTAGACTGATCCATTTATTATTTTCTTTTAAATAATGCTCGGGTCAGACCGAGTTATTTTAGGATAATCGTTATCTCTGATTCAGTTGCTGCTTCAGCTTTTTTGGATTTCTCCTTATCTTTTGTTTAGGCTTCGGGATGTTACTTTGGTGTATTGACTCTCATCTCATGTATGCTATGATGACTATGTATATGTACATTTAGTTCATGAGATCCATCGAGTGTTGTAGCATGTATCTAGACTTACCTTCCGCTATATATATGATATTTCTATTCTGATGTGATTATACTTATCTGTGTTGTTGCTATTATGAGTTATTCTGAATGTTTAATAAGCTATCATGGTTTCGTTTTAGATTTGGATTGAATGTATATCGTTGGGAGTAATTTACACAACTCCTATCGATGTAATCAATACTCGTCTAAGGCATAACTTACGGATGGTCGCTTCTAACAAGCATTATTCTTCGCAATAACAGACGTTATTACCTTATAATAACCTTTATTATTGTGAGCATAGAGGTGGGGCGTCACGTTTTTTATTTACCCCAATAACAATCTGCACTTCTATATTGTTTGAGTTGGCACATGTGTCTGCTTAAAGCGTCCAAAAGGATGGATGTTATATGCTGCATATTAAGTATTAAAAAGGAATTTTCGAAAAGGAAATTACTTTTGAACCTACACGAAACCTAGATGTCGTCTTCATACCTTTCGAATGGGTTAAAGGCCGCTTTTTTTATAGCCTTGTAACAATGAGTTCGAAAGGGATGCTTTTGTTTCTTTCATATAAAAGTATTATCCCAATACTTTCGAAAGGGTCCTTGTAGCCACTTATATTAAAGGTTTCGAAGGCAATGGTTTCGAAAGGACACTCTGCTATCCTTCTCCATATTACTTCACTTAAAAATTATTGCTTTAGAAAGATGGTTTCAAAACCATCTGTTTCCTCAAATTATTTCACTTGGAGATTAAGGTTTTCGAAAGGGTTAATTTCACCTATGTTTACTTTTACCCAGAAGTTATATTTAAGGTTAAACCCAAAGATTTTGAAAGAGATACTTTCAAATGGTTTCGAAGCTATGCTTTTATAAATCCTACTTTGACTAAAAGGTTTTGAAAGATAGGCTTTAATACTTTCAAAAGGAATGTTTTAATGGTTTCGAAAGGAAGGTTTTGATGCTTTTGAAAGAGATGTTTTGAGTGTTTCGAAAGGCATATGTTTAAGTGTTTTGAAGAGAAGGTTTGAATACTTTCGAAGGATATATTTTAGTAGTTTTGAAGGAGAAGATCTAAGGTTTCGAAAACCTTAGATTTCAAAACATGGAACCCAATCTCATTTTTAAAGAAAAACCCATGGCAATATAAAAGAGTTTTGAAATAGCATTTTACTTTGGAGTTTTTGAAAAAGCTTTCCTTGCTAAAGATAATTGGCTATAGGTGTTAACCATGTTTTAGTTGAGTATGATTACAAGGATATTAAACCATGGATGCTTGTGTTATCATGTTATGATTAGTTATCATGTGTACTTCTTCTATAAACATGTTCACTTTATAATTACCCATAACTATATTTTAGGGTGCTAAGGGCAGAATAACCAGCTAGGTTGACCTTGTAATGAATATATATTGAGTTAACCCCTGTATGAGTAGAGTTGCATCTGGGAGGTCGGGTAGACTAGAACATAGGATGCCCAAAGATTGAATGAAGAGTTGTCAGTTTAGACAAATTCATAGTAAACCTATGAAAACTATGTTTGGAAAGTGTTGTTGGTAGGTACTAATAAGTTATAAGTGATCCCATAAAAACCATACGTGGATTAAGTTATTGACGGAGATTAATAGGTTCATAGTCAACCCATGAAAACTATTACATGAGAGAAGTTGTTTGAAAACACAATAAATTCATATGAGCCCTTGAAAACTATAATTGGATGAAGTTATTGGTAGATACCAATAGGTTCTTGGTGATCCCATGAAAACTATGAAACCGAAAAGAAAGTTCGTAAGCTTTAAACAAATTATTACTTAGCTCGTGAAAACTATTAGGTTAATAGTGACCCTAGAAACTATAACTGAGACAGATAGTCAAATAAATGGGGATGGAAAATCCAGAATATATTGCATGTTTGCATATCATCATGATATATTTTATTATGTTATGTTTAACCCCTGTGGATATAAGTACACAGTATATGGTTATTATAAATTTTGGTTAAGATACCAGTAAGGGGAAAATCCATTCCTCTAGGTGGCATTGTCTCACTAGATATCTATATAGTTCGAGATGGTAGGTTATTATTCACACAGGCTTTGTGTTTGACTCAAAGTTTGTGTTTCTCTTTAATCTTTTGGGCGCTCAATTGATTTTGAGTAGTTTGAGAGTCAAGGTTTTCAAGTTCTCCTTTAGACGAATAAGCTTGTAGAGACGTGCAGGAGGCAAGCGCTATTAGGAGTTCTTTTTTATTAATTCCACCGTGTTTTGGTTTAATAGCAAATTTGTTTATCTACCTATATTTAGACTTTGATCAACCAAGGGGGCATCTTCATATGTCGTTGTTGGCGTATTTTTTAGTAATTATATTTCTCTGAATGTGGTTTACGATTGAAGATTATGTGATTAATTTGAAATATGATTTGGAGTGGAATGAGAAATTTGTTTTAAGTTGATTTTAAAAAAATTCATATAAATGTGTTTCTGTTATATCAATGGAACTAACATTACCGCATTTGGTGATCGAGAACTAATAACTATGGATTACTTCAGCATCCATAGCTGTTAGTTTTGGAACTTTAAATGTGGGATGTTACAGAAGAAACTTGATCAAGTAACACCCTTCGGAGAAGAGAAGAAAAGTCTAAGTGGCACAAACATAAGAAGTGATAGTTGGTTTGTTTTGTGTTTATAAGCTCATTTTTATTTGCAATTGTAGGAGTCTGTTTTGGTTTTAGGTCGGCGTTATGCAGGTTCAACCCCCGCCTTTGTTTTCAACCTAGGTGTAAATAAAATTTGAATGTTTCTTTTCAAGTTTATCTCGAATGTGAATAACAAAGACTTTAGTTTTGTTCAACTTTGTTTGAATTTATCTAAGTATTCGAGAAATGTGCTTTCCATTAGGACTAAGTCATTAGCCCATTCTATGATTTGTCGGCCTTTCATTATTCTTGCAAACGGAAAGCAATCATTGAAGTTCCAATCCTTGGATATTTATATGTAATCATATCGGATTCTGGAGTTCAATCAAATTTCGATCAACTATAAAGGTGATCTAAGCATTCCTTTTGAAGGAAGTTCAAGTACGATCGCGCTTGTCTCTGGGCATCGATCGAGGTTCAGAAGTGATCTTGCCTAACTCCGAGCAATGATCTCCGGCCTTACCATCCTCTAGGCAAGACATTGACTTTTTTCCAAACTCCAGGCAAAGGCTAATTAATGGACGGTCGAGTCATGTCCATTTTTGGTTTATACTCCTACCCTCGTATCAAGGATGAGAGTTAGTGGATGGGCGGTCAAACCACGTTTATTTTAGGTTAATACTGCTGCCCCTACATCAAGGATAAGAGTTAGCAGATGGATGGTTAAGTCGCATCCTTTTTAGGTTTATACTCCTGCCCCACATCAAGGACAAGAGTTAGCAAATAAATGGTCAAGTCACGTACTTTTTTTTGTTTATCCTCCTGCCCCCACATCCAGAACAAGAGTTAGCTAGCATCCTTCTTTGGATGCCAAGAGTGGTTGAACTCCAAGGGTCTGATCATGGACCATTGAAGTTTGGTTGATACCTAACACTGGGTACCTACATACTAGCATTATACACATGGAGATTCATTAGAGTGGGTCATATTTCATAAATCTTAAGCTATGTAAAGACAAATTCATAGATTCCATTTTACTATAAAAGAGGGCGAATAATAGGTTCTGTCTTATTACACGGCTTTAGTTATGTACAAATTTATTCCAAAGTGAAATAGCATCGTAAGTGTTTACTATTCCACTCCCTTGGGAGTGAGATTTCGTCAACCGTTGCTAGCTTGAAATTGTCATCTCCAAGCTTTTTTTCGATTGTGTATGAACCTTCCCAACTTGGGCCCAAGTTTTGGAGGCCTGGGAAGATTCATTTATGAACCAAGTCACCAATTTCAATGGTCTGTTTCCTGAACTTGGCGCAGTAATATCGGACGAATCGACTTCGGTGTGCAGCTTGTCTTAAGTAAACATCATTGCGCTTCTCATCGACCATATCGACAGACTCTAGTAAGAGTTGCTCATTTGTCCATGAATTATAATGAGTCACTCAATGAGAAGGTACTTCTAGTTCAACCGGAATCATAGCCTCTGTTCTGATTAAAGCGATTGGAGAATGGACAGTCGTTGGGGTCATCTAATAATCCCAAAGTGCTAATCAACTTCATCGACCCACTTGCCCTTAGCCTCTTCTAATCACTTTTTAATAATGGACTTAATAATCTTGTTCGCAGCTTCAACTTGCCCATTTTCCTAGGGGTGTGCCACCGTAGAAAATCTCTTCTCTATGTGATGTCGGTAGCAGAAGTCTTTAAACTCAAGATATCGAACTAGACCCCATTATCAGTAATAATTGCTTATGGAACTCCAAAACGATAGGCAATATTCCGGATCATGAATTTGATTACTTCCTTTTTGGTAATTTTATTTAATGGCTCTTCCTCGGTCCGTTTGGTGATGTAATCAACGATGATAATGGCATACTTCATGCCACCCTTATATATTGGCAACACCCCAACAATATAGATCCCCCAAACCGCACATGACTAAGGACTGACCATTTGAGTAATCTCCATCGATGGGGCTCTTGCAATTTTAGCAAATCTCTGGCACTTGTCACACTTTCTGGTGTAATTGGCTGCATCTCGGTTGATATTTGGCTAGAAGTACTCATAGTGGAGAATCTTCTTTGTCGGGATTTACCCCTAGTGTGGTCACCATATGCCTCATCATGGACTTCTCTCAAGACTTATTAGGCCTCCTCATCTGTAAAACACCGTAACAGTGGGACTGGGAATCCTTTCCTATAAAGTGCCCTTGCTGAAAGACATATCTTGAAGCTTGGCGAAGGAGTTCCCGTCACTCATTCCTTCTATCCGTAAGGACTACCCTTTGCAAATAGTTCTTTATTAGAGTCATCTATGACTCCTTCTCATGCTTGACATCCAAGATCCAATCGACCGCCATATGGTCGATGTTCTACGCATCTCTGGAACCAGCCAACATAGCCAGTGAGTCGGCCTTTGTGTTTTCCTCTCTAGGAATATGTATTACTAGGATTACAAAAGATATGTAAAGCTTTAACTTCCAGTTCCTTAGTGATTTTGAGTCCGGTCGTCAATTCTTTTTGTCATAATCAAAATGGGGGAGATTGTTAATAACTTAGGTATTGATTTTGATGATAAAAACTATAGGACATTGTACAGAATATAGATACTATTATTTATCAAGGTGTATATATATAGTATATAGTGCAGGACATTAGACAAGTGTTGGTTAAGAAGGCTGTACAGTATCAAGAGTAGATCAAAATGATGATAATTGAAGACTCATGAGTATTAAAGAGTTCCAGATTTCAAGATATTTCAAATAAGTTATAGAATCGTAGAATTTATGTTAAAACCTTGATATCACTTTCCTCTCTCTCGCCTTCTCTAATTCCATTTTACATTATTTTTCAAATATCCTGGTTTTAAAATAATCTTTTCAAAATATTTCACAAAATGACTTTTAATCTCTTATACTTATATAGATATTATTTTAGTGTTTTAAGTTTATATATTTATTGAATTTTTGTTTACACTTTAATAAGTTATAATTATATTAATTTCATATATTATTGAATACTCTTATTAAATCTTTCAAAATTATACAATAAAGATTTATTAAGTAATATTTTGATTAAAATGTGTATAGACTATATTTAAACGATTCTACAAAGTATCAAATTATTTTACCAAGCAACGGATTTTCAAAAAAATATTTTTAAAGTGTTTTTAAAAATACAAAGGCATATGTCGACATATTCTATTCACGTATGTCGACATAGTGGCTGTACTTTTCAGAATTGAAATTTGAATGGAAGTGTCTTTCCATCGTATCTCTTTGCGAATGGACAAGACCATTGTTTCCCTATATATACCAGACTTCTAAATGAATTTTTAGTATTTTCTTTCTTATTCTTCTCTCCTCTTTTTACGCTCATGATTTCTAAATCAGTTTTAACCAAACTCTACCAAAATTCAATCAGAATTAAATTCGATCATTAGTAGTTTGATTCCCCTTCATCTACTCTCTGATTTCTCTCATCTCGCTCACTCAAACCAAGATTAAAGTGCTATTCAAGAGTTATAGGGTCAATTGTAATCAAGGTCTAAGATCCGAGTCTATAAACTCTATCAAATCACACTCTTATACTTTGTGGTAGCTTGGTATCCCTAAAATCCAAGTAGGTGTGATTGTAATCTGTAAAATCAATTGGTTGTGCTAAGTAGCCCGTAAATCTAGCGGATGTGCCTGTTGCCCGGAAATCAAGTGACTCTACCCAAAGGTCAGGATTCTGCAAAGTGTCTTGTAGCCTTGAAATCGAGATTTTATTTGCATTTAATAGTTGAAAAGAAATCCGTAAAAGGAATTATGTGGGACTGGATATAGGGTAACTCTGAACCAGTATAAAATCCTGATGTGTTCTTTTCTTTTTACTTTTACTTCATTTACTTTTATCCGTACTTTGATTTTTCGATTGTTTCTGTGATTGTTAATTACATCATTCCAAGTAGAATCTAAAAAGATTTGAAAAATATTCATATAAATACTGTTCGCCCCCTCTAGTATTAATTTAGCCTTAAAATCCCTATTCAGCTAACTTACATTTGGTATTAGAGCAAGGTTTTCAAAGTATTCATAATCTGATTTTTGAAAAAGCTTCAATGGCAATTTTTGATAAAATATGTAATATAATTTTTGAAAATATATGTAACAACCCGGAAATTCCGATCCCGAAAATTCCAGATAGTTAGTGAAAGAAGAAAGAGAAAGAAGAAGGAAACAGCAACAAGTCACAGAAACCTCCCATTCGCAGCGGATTAAATATAATATCAAATAAAATAGCAGTTATAAAAAGAAAACTATATCTGTTAATTTACATTAAAATACATCAGTGTACACATATACATACACATTGAACAAAACAATCATGCCCAGATACTACAATATCACAGTGGAAACTCTCTATACGTCCCTGCCATCCATCTCGCCTCCTGAGCTCTAGAACGTCCTTACCTGAAATCTGTAATACTCGGTCTGACCCGAGCATTACATCAAAGTAACACCCGGGTCAGGCTGGAAACCAGTGTGAGTAAACCTATCTAACATGGAATACAAAAGCATTCAACTTAGATAAAACAGGGTAACATATATCGATTTACACATCACAAGTTGTTATAGACATCAACCATTTCACACATCAATTTCTAAGTGTCAAAACTTAGATTTAAATGGTTCAACTTACTTAAGTCATTCCACTTCAGCCTATTAGTTTTCACATATCAAATTATAAGAATCAAAGTGGTTTCGGGTATTTACTAATACCCAACTCCGGTCTCTTCGAATCCAAAGTCATCTAAATCCAAGTTATCCAATTAAATACAATTCAATTTTAATTGTCGGATAACACTTACACAACAATTCACAATTTATTGATAATCACACTATCATTGTTCATTCAATATATCATATCACAAAGCAATTCATATCAGGGGTATCACCCAATTAATAGCACCCATCATCATTCAATCATAAATAAGCGAGATTGATCACTTCCATTAATTACCTTAATTAATGATTCTTTAATTACTTCAATTAGTTAATTATTCTTAAATTTCACATAATAATTAACCTTTAACTTAATTACATTCATTAATCAATCTTGATTAATCGAAATCAGAAATTAACTTCCTAAATTACTCCATAAACTAAACCATCTTCTTGATTAATTACCGTAATTAATCCTTTAATCAAATCGAGTCAATATCACTTAATTCCTTCCACCAAGTAATTATTCTTTAATTTATTTCATCACCTAATTTACTTCCCATAACTTTATTAGACAATTCTTAGATTAATTACACTAAACAATTAATTATTAATCACTTCTACCAAGTAATATTAATTACACCTTGAAATTAACCCAAAACCAACTCCCAAATCCTCAGTCAATTACACCTTATAATTACCCTTACTAATTTCTTCACAAAGTAATTACACTCTATACACCTCATTAAGGTTATAAAATACTATATTATTCAAACTTAATTATAACATTAGAATTTATAATCTTATCTTCTTTTCAAAACTTTAAGATTCAAATTCACATTTGAATTCAGATTTACAATTCAGATTTAACTTAAATTTAAAATTATGTTTTAGATCTTATTTCGGATTATAAATCTCTTATAAATATTATATAGGTTTTAGTTTAAACATTTCATATTTTAAAAAAAATATTTATTTTGAAAACTTAGTGTTTAAATTCGTTTTGAATTCCTATTTAAAACTTGTTTCCAACTTTTGGTTTAAACCTTTCTTTACTTCTCTTTATTTAAATTTAGTTTAAAATTTAAAAGCCCTGAAACTGTCAGGTTTCTGAAAACAAAAACCCGAAACCTACAACATACACGAGCCCAAACCTTTTCTACTTCGAGTCACCCACCTCCTATTCTCGAGCAAACTTCATCTTCTCCCTTTCTCTTCACAGCAGTTAAGATTTTACTTTAGATATATAAATTAAAATATCAGTAAATACTCACGCATTCATCTCGAATACAAACCCGAAGGAAAACACCCAAAAACTCGAGCACGACACGATATACTGGCCGCATCGAACACTGACACCATCGTTATTGCCGTACACGTGCATGGCGGCACGATTTGACTCTGACGATCACCATCAACATCGGCAAGTCGCAAATTGTTCTCAAGCTCGAAATCAAATTCCAAATTGCCTGGAAAAATTCCAATTTGAAAGACAACAGTTCATTCGAAATACTGCAAATACCACCATCATCTAAAACGCCTCGTTACCGCCTTCTAGACCACCGGAGACGCCAAAATTTCGTCCAAGCCTCGACAACACTCCCAGAAACCCTCCACCAGAGCCTCGAACAGCTCGATCGTGATCAGGTGTCAAACCCATCATATTACTGACTCGAACAAAAACTGCGAATAAAACCCTAAAAGCTATTCGTTTGTTTAATTTATACATTAAAAAAAATTCTCCAATAATTTTCTCAAGATCCATGATGTTAATACTCACTTAAATTCAAATTCCAACATTTTAAATTGGATGGATAATCTGAAATTGGCAAAAACGTAATTTTTGTTCATATACAAACTGCATCCAAATTACAAATCTAAAAATCTTCATTTTCGTTTTAAAAATCATCAATTTCATTAACAATTCAAAATATGATCTTGAATTAGCTTCTTATAATACTTGAATTTATCAATAAATTTCTTGATTTCCTGTAAAACCATATTACAGTAACATAACTTTATAAGGATGTTTTAAAAAGCTTACCCATATTAGTTTTAGATTTAATACCTTGTTTGATTTGAAAATTTTAAACTTAACATGGATTAGCAGCAAAAAAAGTTAAATTTTGAACCAAATGTTCACCCTGTATCTATTTAAACAAAGAAGATATCATATTCAGGCCTATGAACAACACAGAGCCGTTCACATATATTCACAGCATACATTCAGTAATAATCATATCAATTTTGCACTTGTATATTCATGCATATCTATTCATTTCAGATATATTAACATGCAACCAATTATGTTTTAAAATTTTAAAAGTCACTCACATTTATTTAAGAACAGAGGTAGCATGCATTCACTCAGATGTATATATAGAATTCCATCTATATATGCCAGATTGACTCATTTTTGCATTCAGGCAAACAAATTTCTCAACTTCACTTCTAAAGTCTATCACATTCATCAATTCATAAACAAACTCAATCCTAAAAAGGGTAGTTTAACTCACCTATTAATGAATGAACGGAGGAGTTCGATATAGGAATTGTAAGCTTGAGACTGCAGTTCTGATATCCTTCAAAATTTAACCAGGTCTGCTTTGATTATTGAGGTGAACTTTGTCTTGAATTTGTTCTTGAATTTATTTGGAATTTTTGCTTTAAGCTGCAGTTTGGATTTGGAATTGCTTATCTTCAGTTTGGATTTGGAATTGTTTATCTTTAAGCTGCAGTTTGAATTTTGTTAATTTTCTTCCGATCAGGTTTGAAAAATGAGAAAATGGCCTGGGTATATTTGTTTTTTAATTTTACAAATTCAAATGGAAAAGCTTTGCTACTTGTTATCATAAGATTACAAGTGTTTATCCCCTATGTTCATGGTTTTACAAATGTCACTTGTTAATTTAATTATGTTTATATCCTTGTTTAAATTAATTTTACAACTTTGTTTTAAGCCCTAACTTGAATTAATTAGTACCACTTATGTTAATATATTCATATATTATATTTACAAATGTACTTAGCTTACATTTTTTATTTTACAAGTATTGATGTTAATAAGTTTTTATGAAATTTTTATATTATACCTCTAAAAGATTTTTTATTTATTTATTTATGTCTACCTATAAATGCTTTCATATATATATATATATACACACACACACATATACATATACATACATCTTATGTAAAATTTAAAGTATTATCCTTTATTAAATCCCTTTTTACTTGTATTTATGTAATTTTAAAGAACAAAACATAATAAAATACATGAAACCTATTTATATATATTATTTAATAACTAAATATTTATACATACTAGTGTTAAATTTATTTTCAAAATATTACTTTGAATCTTCAAATCGAAGTTTCACTCACAAACCATAAATGTACGCATAATAATAAAATAGTTATCACATTCCTCCCCCCTTTGAATCTTTCCGTCCTCGAAAAGGAACGAAAGCATATTTAATTAAATATTTTAAAACCAGTTAAAATATTTTTTTGATCATTTTAAAATACTTTTAAAATCTGTAATACTTGCCAAAAATAATTTTATAAAAATACTTTTTATAACTCGATGTTTCAACCAGTCCATCCTTGTTCTCACAGAAATTCGGTCATACGTTGATCAGGCGTACGACTGAAAATCTATAAGTACTTAGCAGACCCATTTTCAGCACCCAGTGAAAATACATGGAAAATAATTTTATTGAAAATATAGAAAACAGTTTTTGAAAATAGAGGATATATCTTTGGTGAGAATGCTCTGGAAATCATCACCCCCATCCATGGTCGCAGTTAACCCGATGGTTACGTTGCCATCCCGACAAAATCCATAGATAACTGTAGGCCTCCGCGCCCTTCGATTACACCATGGAACCCGCTACAGATCGCAGCTACAACTGGGGTTACGTAGCTATCACAGCCAAAAACCCATATAACTGTAGGCATCAGCGCCCTCGAATTTCGCTGCCAAAAGAATGAAACTTCTCCTTTCCACTTGACCATAGATCGCAGTCTACCGATGTTGCGTTGCCTTCCCGGCAAAATCAAGTTTAGACCGTTGGAACTCATCCTCCACACGATTTTCGCTATGGTCCCCACAGTAGATCGCAGTGACATCGAGTTGCACTGTCGTCACAGCATAACCC
Source organism: Allium cepa (assembly GCA_030765085.1). NCBI lineage: Eukaryota > Viridiplantae > Streptophyta > Magnoliopsida > Asparagales > Amaryllidaceae > Allium > Allium cepa. The sequence goes on along the minus strand of CM060941.1, from coordinate 288,691,917 downwards.
AAATGCCCCTGTAGGCATCAACGCCCTCGACTTTCGCTATCTAATAATCCTCAGGAACTAGTTTGTCCGGACTCCTCACAGGATCAACTTTAGAACCCCCATTGGGGCGCAAGGCAGCACCACCCGGTGGTACTCCTGAGAAGTCCATTCCAAGGGAGCGCCTTTTTCCCTAGAGCCATCATCAAAACATTTTATACTATGTATATAATATTTTTAAATCATACACCTAGTATGATCTCATACAAAGCTCCTTTACACAAAATCGATTATTCCAAAATCGAAAATTCTCAAACTAGGCTTTCCAAATTATAATATTGATTTTACCCAAAAATCAAAAGCCTTTCCAAATTCAAAGGTTCCCAAAACATTTTTTTTCAAAATCCTCATAATATCCTTTGTACATATATATATACAGATATATAGAATTTTGAAAACTTTGGATCATTTCGAACCTGTATAAAACTCCTTTTATACTTCAAACATTTTCAAAAACCCTTTTCTTATGGCAAAAGATTCAACAAGGGGAGTTTTATTTTATAAAACAAAGATATTTACTTTGTTTACTCAAATCAAATATTTAAATTTGATTACTCTTTTCAATATCAATTTCATTCAAATCCGTACGATGTACACATATCATTCGTATGCTATACCAATCTGATCGCTCACTCGATCACACAATTTCACTTCCAAACTAATATCATCCACCTGACTTCCTAGTGCGGACACAGATCTGGTTTCTTGATCAAAAACTGTCATTCTCCTTGCATAGCCTGACTATGATAGAGAATACCCAGAACGAATCAACAATCCATATCCAGGTTCGCCGTTGAAAATCGAGTGAAAAATCCCACTCGGATCGATATAACTATCTCGAAATTCTATGCTCGAATCTGGATCAAATCACTAAGCGAATAGAATAACATACGTACACCCTACGTATTTATCTTTATTGGTTATTGGCCAAATTAATTCCATTTCTATTCACATTCACTTTGATTTTCATTCACTTACTCACAATTGCTTCAATCCATTTGGATTATCATCTCTATTCTTATCTCGATTGGGTATTTAACCAATAACAGTTTGAACTCTGACCAGTTTATAAGTAGTTGGAAAATAATTACTAGTTTGTAAAATAGGTGTAAAATAGTTAGAAAATAGTTAAAATAATTATAGGAATTTTAGATAATTGCAAAATAATAATAAGATAGTAATTAGTTTTGTAAAATAGTTGAAATATAGTAATTAATTTATAAAACAGTTGGAACATTGTTAAACAGTTTCAAAAATAATTGTAAAACAAGTATAAGATAGTTTGGCTTTTAAAAGAAGGGTTGTATATATAATGAATAACTTGGAAAAATAGTTTTATATTAAAACAATTTATATTAAAACTAGTCCAGAGTCAAAACTGTTCACTTTCCAATCTCCATTCACATCAATTCAATTTAAATTTCCTCTACCATTTAGATTGACCCAATTCCAATTTAAATAATTTCAATTTCCATTGAAATTGATTCAACCCCAAATCAAGTTGAATTAACCTCAGTTTCTTTTAAAATTTAAATCAAATTCCATTTGATTTTAAACATATTCAACTTTAATTACAATCCCAAGTTATTCCAATCACTTTGGACTAATATCCATTCAATTGAACCCACTTCAATTCCAATCCATTTCAACTCCAGTTTGAATTAATCCCAATATCAAACCTCATTCCCAAAACAAGTTGAATTATTCTTGATTTCCTTCCAAATTCAATTCAAATTCCATTTGAATTTAAAATTATTCAACTTTAATTACAAATTCCAAATTATTCAAATAAATCTGGACTAATTTCAAATTGAATCCACTTCAATTTCAAATTGTTTCAAATTAAGCCAATTCAAAATTTTCATTTGAATTTTATACTTATATATCTTCAATCACAATTGCAATAAATTCAAATCATTTTCAATTTGAACTAATTTCAATTCAAATTCCAAATTTAAATCATCTCGAATTATATAAATTCGAGTTAATACTTCAAATGTTGATTTAATTCCTTTAAATCAATTTTCCTTTAAATTTTTTAAACAGTTCAATTCTAAGTCCAAATTTCAAAATTCCATTTTACCTTAATAATGGATATATTACCATACCCAAAAGTTAATCATTTAACTTCCCAAGTTAAATTTCAATTTCATATTGGAATTCCCAAATCATGTTGATCATTCGAACTTATTTAACTTTTTCCCAAGTTAAACTCAATTCACTTAATCTAGTCAATCTTTCCCAATTTGAACTTTCATTTCAAATTCTAAACTTCGCATTAATAATCTTCCCACTTATTAAGTTCAAAAACTTATCATCTTGGGTATCACATCTTATTCCAAACTCAAAACTCACCAATTAGAGTTTATTTCAATCCACCTTTGATATTATGTATATCCACATGTATATATATTAATTTCTTTTACATACCAAGTTATACTTTAAAATTTTAAACCACCTTGGTTTTAATTTAAAACAAATTTCTTTTAAAATTTTCAAACAACTCTTGTTTGAAATAGGACCATTTCATTCAAATGCATTAAATAATATTATTTGTTATTTCTTTAAATTAATTACATCATTAATTAATCACATTCGGTAATTAACTTATTTCTTAATTACCTTCATTAAGTAATTGTCCCTTAAATTACTTACCTCTAGTTAATTCATTAAGTAACTCCCTCTTATATATCAATTCCAGCTGTTATCCATTAATTAATCTCATTAAATAAAGTTTAATTAATTACATAAATTAATTGATTATCCTTATCCTGAAACCTTTCCCAATTTCAAGATTTAATTTCAGTTTGAATCCATTTCAAACTTGTCTTTAATTTAATTTCAATTTGGTTGTAATTCTATTACCACTTAATTCTTACTATTACTTTTAATTTAATTAATACTACAACCAGTTTCCTTAATATAATAGATAATCTAATTCTTATATAAAATTCATTTACTTTTGAAATCATTTAAAAACCTTTATATAAGAAAATAACAAGTACGCTCTCTCATATTTATACACTCAACTCATTCTAGGGTACCATTGACCCTATCCTTAATGAGTATTCCCCACCAGAGCCAAGGTTCTCGCTTAACCTTCTGCTCTGATACCAAATGTAACAACCCGGAAATTCCGATCCGGAAAATTCCAGATAGTTAGTGAAAGAAGAAAGAGAAAGAAGAAGGAAACATCAACAAGTCACAGAAACTCCCATTCGCAGCGGATTAAATATAATATCAAATAAAATAGCAGTTATACAAATATCTGTTAATTTACATTAAAATACATCAGATTTACACATATACATACACATTGAACAAAACAATCATGCCCAGTACTACAATATCACAGTGGAAACTCTCTATACGTCCCTGCCATTCATCTCGCCTCCTGAGCTCCAGAACGTCCTTACCTGAAATCTCTAATACTCAGTCTAGCCCGAGCATTACATCAAAGTAACACCCGGGTCAGGCTGAAAACCAGCGTGAGTAAATCCATCTAACATGGAATACAAAAGCATTCAACTTATATAAACCCGGGTAACATATATTGATTTACACATCACAAGTTGTTATAGACATCAACCATTTCACACATCAATTTCTAAGTGTCAAAACTTAGATTTAAATGGTCCAACTTACTTAAGTCATTCCACTTCAGCCTATTGTTTTCACATATCAAATTATAAGAATCGAAGTGGTTTCGGGTATTTACTAATACCCAACTCCGGTCTCTTCGAATCCAAAGTCATCTAAATCCAAGTTATCCAATTAAATACAATTCAATTTTAATTGTCGGATAACACTTACACAGCAATTCACAATTTATTGATAATCACACTATCATTGTTCATTCAATATATCATATCACAAAGCAATTCATATCAGGGGTATCACCCAATTAATAGCACCCATCATCATTCAATCATAAATAAGCGAGATTGATCACTTCCATTAATTACCTTAATTAATGATTCTTTAATTACTTCAATTAGTTAATTATTCTTAAATTTCACATAATAATTAACCTTTAACTTAATTACATTCATTAATCAATCTTGATTAATCGAAATCAGAAATTAACTTCCTAAATTACTCCATAAACTAAACCATCTTCTTGATTAATTACCTTAATTAATCCTTTAATCAAATTGAGTCAATATCACTTAATTCCTTCCACCAAGTAATTATTCTTTAATTTATTTCATCACCTAATTTACTTCCCATAACTTTATTAGACAATTCTTAGATTAATTACACTAAACAATTAATTATTAATCACTTCTACCAAGTAATATTAATTACACCTTGAAATTAACCCAAAACCAACTCCCAAATCCTCAGTCAATTACACCTTATAATTACCCTTACTAATTTCTTCACAAAGTAATTACACTCTATACACCGCATTAAGGTTATAAAATACTATATTATTCAAACTTAATTATAACATTAGAATTTATAATCTTATCTTCTTTTCAAAACTTTAAGATTCAAATTCACATTTGAATTCAGATTTACAATTCAGATTTAACTTAAATTTAAAATCACGTTTTAGATCTTATTTCAGATTATAAATCTCTTATAAATACTATACAGGTTTTAGTTTAAACATTTCATATTTTAAAAATACAATTCAGATTTAACTTAAATTTAAAATCATGTTTTAGATCTTATTTCAGATTATAAATCTCTTATAAATACTATACAGGTTTTAGTTTAAACATTTCATATTTCTAAAAAAAAATTATTTTGAAAACTTAGTGTTTAAATTCGTTTTGAATTCCTATTTAAAACTTGTTTTCAACTTTTGGTTTAAACCTTTCTTTACTTCCCTTTATTTGAATTTAGTTTAAAATTTGAAAGCCCTGAAACCGTCAGGTTTCTGAAAACAAAAACCCGAAAACTACAACATACACGAGCCCAAACCTTTTCTACTTCGAGTCACCCACCTCCTATTCTTGAGCAAACTTCATCTTCTCCCTTTCTCTTCTCAGCAGTTAAGATTTTACTTTAGATATATAAATTAAAATATCAGTAAATACTCACGCACACATCTCGAATACAAACCCGAAAGAAAACACCCAAAAACTCGAGCACGAAACGATATACTGGCCGCATCGAACACTGACACCATCGTTATTGTCGTACACGTGCACGGCGGCACGATTCGACTCTGGCAATCACCATCAACATCGGCAAGTCGCAAATTGTTCTCAAGCTCGAAATCAAATTCCAAATTGCCTGGAAAAATTCCAATTCGAAAGACAGCAGTTCATTCGAAATACTGCAAATACCACCATCATCTAAAACGCCTTGCCACCGCCTTTTAGACCACCGAAGACGCCAAAATTTCGTCCAAGCCTCGACAACACTCCCAGAAACCCTCCAGCAGAGCCTCGAACAGCTCGATCGCGATCAGGTGTCAAACCCATCATATTATTGACTCGAACAACAACTGCGAATAAAACCCTAAAAGCTATTCGTTTGTTTAATTTATATATTAAAAAAATTCTCCAATAATTTTCTCAAGATCCATGACGTTAATACTCACTTAAATTCAAATTCCAACATTTTAAATTGGATGGATAATCTGAAATTGGCAAAAACGTAATCTTTGTTCATATACAAACTGCTTCCAAATTACAAATCTAAAAATCTTCATTTTCGTTTTAAAAATCATCAATTTCATTAAGAATTCAAAATATGATCTTGAATTAGCTTCTTATAATACTTGAATTTATCAATAAATTTCTTGATTTCCTGTAAAACCATATTACAGTAACATAACTTTACAAAGATGTTTTAAACAGCTTACCCATCTTAGTTTTAGATTTAATACCTTGTTTGATTTGAAAATTTTAAACTTAACATGGATTAGCAGCAAAAAAAGTTAAATTTTGAACCAAATGTTCACCCTGTATCTATTTAAACAAAGAAGATATCATATTCAGGCCTATGAACAACACAGAGCCGTTTACATATATTCACAACATACATTCAGTAATAATCATATCAATTTTGCACTTGTATATTCATGCATATCTATTCATTTTAGATATATTAACATGCAACCAATTATGTTTTAAAATTTTAAAAGTTACTCACATTTATTTAAGAGCAGAGGTAGCATGCATTCACTCAGATGTATATATAGAATTCCATCTAAATATGCCAGATTGACTCATTTTTGCATTCAGGCAAACAAATTTCTCAACTTCACTTCTAAAGTTTATCACATTCATCAATTCATAAACAAACTCAATCCTAAAAAGGGTAGTTTTACTCACCTATTAATGAAAGAACAGAGGAGTTCGATACAGGAATTGTAAGCTTGAGACTGCAGTTCTGAATATCCTTCAAAATTTAACCAGATCTGCTTTGATTATTGAGGTGAACTTTGTCTTGAATTTGTTCTTGAATTTATTTGGAATTTTTGCTTTAAGCTGCAATTTGGATTTGGAATTGCTTATCTTCAGTTCGGATTTGGAATTGTTTATCTTTAAGCTGCAGTTTAGATTTTGTTAATTTTCTTCCGGTCAGGTTTGAAAAATGAGAAAATGGCCTGGGTATAATTTTTTGTTAATTTTACAAATTCAAATGGAAAAGCTTTGCCACTTGTTATCATAAGATTACAAGTGTTTATCCCTTGTGTTCATGGTTTTACAAATATCACTTGTTAATTTAATTATGTTTATATCCTTGTTTAAATTAATTTTACAACTTTGTTTTAAGCCCTAACTTGAATTAATTAGTACCACTTATGTTAATATATTCATATATTATATTTACAAATGTACTTAGCTTACATTTTTTATTTTACAAGTATTGATGTTTAATAAGTTTTTATGAAATTTTTATATTATACCTCTAAAAGATTTTTTATTTATTTATTTACGTCTACCTATAAATGCTTTTATATATATATATACATCTTATGTAAAATTTAAAGTATTATCCTTTATTAAATCCCTTTTTACTTGTATTTATGTAATTTTAAAGAACAAAACATAATAAAATATATGAAACCTATTTAGATATACTAATTAATAACTAAATATCTATACATACTAGTGTTAAATTTATTTTCAAAATATTACTTTGAATCTTCAAATCCAAGTTTCACTCACAAACCATAAATGTACGCATAATAATAAAATAGTTATCACAATATAATTTGCAAAATCGTCATAATGTTGTTTTATAAATTTGTGATAACCAGAATTTGGAGTATCTGTAAATTGATAATTTACCGGGTAAGTTAATAGAAATACTGATTGTTGAGAATAAAACAAATAAATTTGATAATCTCCTAATATGATTATCAAAAATGGGAAAAACTTATTATCTTCAACTCAAATTTAACTTGTATTGAATTTGAATTGGTGATTTGTAAATATAAAAGAATAAATATATGTAATTTTCTTTTAGTGTATAATTAAATTCTTTTAAAATCATTCTTTTTTAGGGATATACATGTATAAATACTAGAAAACGTATAAATATAAATTGTAAAACACAAGTTGATTTAAAAGGAGATGTATTTATCTAAAATAGAAAAAAAAGGATTAAATAAAAATCTTTAAATAAGATTTAAGAAAAGATTTAATACAATTAAAATATTACATAAGATAAGATTTAATTTGTATATATACATATACAAACATTTAAAAACCTTTATAAAATTAAGAAATCTATTTTTATATAAAAAGTGGACATGTGTTAAGTATTTAACTAATAAAGAAGACACTTGTAATTTATCTATATCATAATGCAACATGTGGCAATAATTTTATTTTATTTTTTTAAAATATTTTTTTATTGAAAATATAGATATGAACTTAACAATTCATTACATTCAAACATTTTTCTCCAAATAAGAAAATAAATAAGAAGAAAAAAAAATTCAAAAACAATTCTGCAAAACCTAATTCATGTTTAAATTCTGCAAATCCAATCTGGTAACAATTGCAAGCAAATCTGTTCAAACTTTCAAAAATTCAACTTCAACTCTAGCAAAGAAGAATGGAGTTTTGCTGCAAAATTCAAATCTGGAAATTAAGTCAGCTGCAAGAATCAAAATCAACTAATAAATTCACCAGATTCAACATGCAGATTCAACTTAAAGTGAGGAGAATAAATTGCAACAGAGTTGTCCTCTGCACTCTTCTATAAGGTGAGTAAATATATATATTTTTTATAAAAAAAAAGAAGAAGAGATTAATCTTGTTCAAATTTAAATGCATGTGATGATCTGTGATTTGATCTGGGTATTGAATGAAAATCATTCAGTAGTTATATTATTGAATTTATAGATATGTGTAAAAAAGGTCTGTGTTTATTTAAAACTCCCTGTTACTTGTTTCAGACCAGGGTCAATCTTCAAAATTCCAAAATCTCCCCATAATATCATCAATTGACTTTGATGATTAAATGAATGTTATATGATGATGTTTGATAGAAATTTTAAAATAGTTTCTGTAATTTTAAAATTTTAAAATAATCTTCAAAAATGGGAAAAACATAGTGAATTTAGTTGCATGATAATAATCAACAATCTTGTTTTGAGATTTTGATTTCATGAATGTGTTAAGGACTACGAATTACGATTTTTAAAGTACACATCATAATTTTTAGTTGAGGAATTTAGGGGAATTTGGGTTTTGTTCGGTTTGGGGAATTTTGGCAATTGCCATTGATCGGCGTGGTAATTGATGCTAGAAATTTGGTTGAACCCTGCTTGTATGTGGAGGAAATTGGGAAAAATGCTTTTGGATTTTTCCAATGACAAATTTGCTTGGAATCGTACGATTTAAGGTTTTTGTTGTTATTGTTTTCGGCCTGGCTATGAAGGAAATTGCGGCTTGGTTAGTGGATCGAGTTCAATCGCGTTTGGGGAGATTGGAACTCGTGGCCGTGGTATTTGATGATGGGGACGGTGAAGTTCGACGGCGTCGAGGATGGTCGGCTTTGAGGTTTTGTGACGAGAAGCAGCTGTAGTTTTTGAGTTAGGTATCGAAATTTCGATTTGGTGGTAGATTGTTGGATCTGGGTTCAATTGTGGGCTCTCGTTCGATAGTGTGACTGACGATGATGGTCGCGACGACCATGTTTGGTCGGAGGAATTGGGAGACGTGCACATGCACATTTGTGTGCACTGGAAATAAGTATTTTGGGGAAGACGAGACTCGTCTCGAAGTAATGCTCGAGTTAAGGGAAGGAATGACTCGGGTATGCTCGTGTTTGAATATGAGATAATGTGTGTTAATAGGGGACAGGATCGTGGGGAACTGGGGAAGAAGTGGTTTTGCTCGAGTTAGGTTCGGCTATTTTCGTTTTTGCTCGGAGCGAAGGTCATTGGACCCGAAGTAGTTGGGATATGGCTCGAGTAAGTGCCGTGAGAAAAAAAATTTGAGTTAACAGGCTTAACAAATTTAAAATTTTAAATTCAGAGCAAAAGAAGAAAGAAAATAGGTGGTACAGGGAAGACTCAGGGGAAATGAGTGTTTGACTTGAAGCGTAACTCGAGTAAATCAAGGGAAGCCTCGGCTTTCCTACAAAACTGCAGTTGTATATTTTTTTTTAAGAGTAAAGTTAAATAATTAGTTTTTCCAACAACTTTAAGCACTGTAAATCTTAAAATGTTTAACAGTTTTTAAGTTAAAAACTTAAAAGAAGTTTAATTATTTTAGTTAATACTTTAAATGTTTTAAGTTCTTAATTATTATTCTAATTAAGTTATTAATATAAGATAAGTATAAAACTTATTAACATATAAGTTTGAAATTAGTAATAAATTGATTTCAAAAGTTTAAGAAGATTCCTTTTAAATGTTAATTAATTATTTTTAGAAAGTAATTAAGTATAATTACATTATAATTATAATTAGAGTTTGGATAAATTAATGATTAGTTGATAAATAAATTTGTGATTAACTACTTAGAGTTAATGATTAATAGTTAAGCAATTAAGTAGTTTAAATCTCAAATGACAAATGATTAGTTAACTGGTAATTAACGAATACTTAATTTGTAATTAAATTATGCTAATCAATATTAAGGTTTATTAATTAATGGTTAAAGAATAATTAATCTGTAATTAAGATTTATTAATTTGGGGTTTAAGGGTAATTAAGGGATAGATTACCCAATTGAAATTAGTTTGCTAATTAATTAAAGGAAATATCCTGCAGATTAATTAAATAATCAATACTTGATGAGATTTAGTGAAGTAATTCATTATTACAAGATGTAGTTAATTAAAAGGAATTACTTATTGGAAGTAATTAAAGGGTATTTACTTAAGGATACATTACCTAGTGAAATTAATCAAAAGGGATTAATAAGCAAGCAAGGGATAAATTACTTAAGTAAGTAATTACAGAGGCTCAGATTACAGCGACCATTATTGACGGCGCTTGGTCAGTTGAGACGCTGAGCAGGGTGCTGCAAACAGCCTTTAATCACGAAGAATGGCCGATCTGGTTCCTGGACAACAACCGGTTCCTAGTAGCATGCCCCTCCTTCTCTGTCAGAAATATGGCGCTTACAACAAAGATCATTACCAGGGCTGGTGGAACTATTTTTCTGGAAGCTTGGCCAGAATATGAACGTCCGGCTCAGATTACCCTTGAACCCCCCTCCTGGGCATATGTTAGAGGAATTCCAGAAACTCTTAGGTACAACACGGACGCTGTGCGCGCGGCTATCAACCCAGTAGGCAGATTCTTGGAATATGATCGATGTGACTGGTCGGAGTTTGATCGTAGACAGATCTATATCAAAATGCAATTTCTCGAGGGTGTCCCCTACTCTTCATCCTATAGAGTTCGTCTTAACAATGTCGACTACCTCATCACAGTTTCGAGATGGGATCACAGCCATCCAAGTACTAGACCTGAGAACTATCTTTTGGGGCTGGATTATGAGAGAGGCATAAAGTGTTTCAGTGACCCCCTTGATATTCCTTCAGAGGATCTCTCCTCAGATGAACGCTTTGATGCCATGAACTACGAACCCACCTCACCGCCGTACCAATCCCCAGCACAGCTCAACCCGGAAATTGGAGCTCAGGAGCCCGTCCATCTTGTAGCCTCTCCAGTAGCCCCCAACCCTGCGCAACAACATCGCTTTCTACCCCCGCTATCTCCCATCTTGGGCTCCAACACATCACTAGACCCCAATTGGGTACCACCTTCCTCCCCGTTGAACGTACATCCAAATAGATCTGACCTCACTCCGGCGCAGGTCAGAAGGAGTGCCAGAAACTCCAGTTCCTTGCCAGGCCACATAGGTTGTTTTTATAAAACTGTAGTATTTTCTTCTGCTAACTCTAATATAAACAGAAAACTTGCATGTTGCATGGGAGTAACCATAACTGATGAACAATACGAGGCCATGCAAACCCTAGAAAAGGAGAGAATCCCCTTATCCCAATGAAAATTGTATCATGGAATGTTCGTGGGCTTGGGGACCCCTCCAAGAGACACTCTTTATATCTGTCTCTGTCTCCCCTTAATTTAGATATCCTTTTAATTCAAGAAACCAAGCTATCTGATCCCTGTCCTTTTCATATCAAACAATTAGGTGGCCCCAATCTAGCAGGCTTTGCCCATTCCAACTCTATAGGTTCTAAAGGTGGCCTAATTACCATGTGGAATGAATCCATTTGGTCCCTCTGTCAAATCATTTCGAATCCCTCAGTTCTTCACGTAGCTTTAAAACACATGCAATCCGACACAATTTATTTTATTTCGAATCTTTATGGTCCTCTCGTGCCTCAAGATAGGTTAAATCTCTGGAATAGCTGTTTGGAATTCGCATCTTTTTTGCATGGCCCTTGGATTATTGGCGGTGATTTCAACACAACCAGATTCCTGGAAGAAAGAAGCTCAGGAAACCTCTCCACTGATTCAGATGACTTCAATGCCTTCATCAACTCCTGTTCTCTTATTGAGCCTCCAAACAACAATAGACTCTTCACCTGGACCAATAAACGTCTTTCACCTTCTTTTGCTAAATTAGACCGTTTTCTGTTCAACCCTTCTTGGGAGGACCTCCATCCACTTTCTATTTGTTCGGGTCTTGCCACGATTCTATCTGATCACTGTCCAATTGTTCTTGATACTGGCTCCCTACCTTTACCCAAACGTCCGTTTAGATTCGAAAGGCTTTGGCTGCTGGAACCATCCTTTGAAGATTATATCAAAAGGGTCTGGGACTATCCTATCAGATCTACCTCAGCAACGGAGCGTGTAGTTAGCAAACTAAGATCACTGAGAAAACTGCTCAAGCCCTGGGCAAAGTCTGTCTGGGGTTCCCTTCGTAGACGTATAACCGGCATTCAAAATGACATCCTTGCCCTTAATGTTCAGGAGGAAGCGGTCCCTCTCAGTAATATAGACAAAGTTAAGCTCATTGAACTCGAGGTGGAGCTGGAGAGATTACTGAAGCAGGAAGAGATAGGCTGGAAACAAAGATCTAAAGCCAAATGGTTAAAAGAAGGAGACAAGAACTCGTCCTATTTTCATAAATGTGCTAATGGTCGACGTAGATCCCTCTATATCCCGGAAATTATCCACGATAATGTCTCTTTCACCAACCCTGCAGATATCTCGAACCTTTTTACCAACTACTATCGATCCATTCTTGGATCGCCCTCCACTCCTCTCCCATCCATTGATTGGAAGCTGTTATATCCCAACCCATCGCCTATCCCTATTGATTCTCCTTTTTCTGAAGACGAGATTTTGGCTGCTCTCAAAGACATGGATGACAATAAATCCCTTGGGCCGGATGGTTTTGGCCCATTCTTTTTCAAACACTTCTGGAGTGTGGTTAAGGAAGATATTCTAGAGATGTGTGCAGAGTTTTGTTCCAATCCCCAGTTCATAGCCCGGCTTAACTATGCTAATATTATCCTCCTCCCTAAAGTAGCTGGAGCTAATTCCCTCTCAGCATTCCGTCCTATTAGCCTGCTTAACACCACTTTTAAAATCATCACTAAAGTTCTATCTAACCGTCTTCAACCTTACATGGAAGCGCTGGTCGAAACGGAGCAGTCGGCCTTTATTCAAGGTAGGAATATCCTGGACTGTGTAGCTGCAACACAAGAAGTTATCTCATCGTTCCATTCGAATAACATCCCGGGTGTTCTGCTTAAACTTGACTTCTCCAAGGCGTTCGACTCAGTAAATTGGAATTTCATCTTAGATCTCCTCAAGCACAGAGGCTTTCCTCCCATGTGGTGTAATTGGATCCAGAGTATTCTCTTTTCGGGCCTTTCAATCATTCAGGTTGGAGGAATATCTGGTGGACATATTAAATCAGCTCGGGGGCTTAGACAGGGAGATCCTCTCTCGCCCCTCCTCTTTGTCTTCGTGGCTGATGTCTTCAATCGTATGATCAACTTGGCTATCGACAACAACAATCTATCTGGTATTCAACCTCCTGGCTTCACTCACAGTTCCGGTCCCATCCCTATGATCACTAATATTCAATATGCAGATGATACCATCCTATTTGTTTCAACATCACCTGATCATATTCATTGCCTCAAGGTCCTTCTCTATTCTTTTGAACTCATCTCCGGCTTATCTATCAATTTCAGTAAAAGCTCTATTATTATGCTCGGCAATGCTAACCACCTAGGCCCATCTATTGCCTCTACCCTCAATTGTCGTCTTGTCTCATTCCCTTTATCATATCTCGGTATCACTTTGCGTCCCACTAAGTTACACCGATCAGACCGGAATCCTATGATAGCCAAACTAGAAACCAGACTTGCTGGTTGGAAGGCCAACTCTCTATCATCAGCTGGAAGATTTGTTTTGGTAAAAGCAGTTCTTTCAGCTCTCCCCACCTATTGGCTCTCATTTCACAAACTTCCTATCTGGGTATCTAAAAAAATCGACGCTATTAGACGGACGTTCCTCTGGAATGGCGGAAAAATCAAATGTCTTGTTAGTTGGAAGATCGTATGTTTGCACGAAACTCATGGGGGTCTTGGTGTCCCCAATCTGATCTCTTTCAATCAAGCACTGTTAGTAAAGTGGTTCTGGCGACTGCTCTTGTCGGAACAATTCACCTGGAAGAAATGGATCCTAGCCACGCACTATAATTCCGACCCCTTCCTTGTTCCTCATTTCCCTCCTCTCCGTAAACCGTCTCCCTTTTGGTCTGGTGTCTTGGCTTCTTCCAACAGCTTCAAATCCTTTATCCGGGTGGATATCGGCAACGGCGCTAACTGTCTCCTCTGGTTCGACGCCTGGCATAGTCTTTCTCCTCTTTACAGATCTTTCCCCCTCCTTTTCTCACATTCCAACCATCCTCTTTTGACTGTGGCGGACGCAGTTTCCCATGGCTTCGCGTATCTTTGCCCATCATCTCTATTTTCCCTTGATATCCTTGAGGAACTTCTTTCTATTCTGAGCTTGCTTCAACCTATCACGCTTGATCCTCTGTCAAATGATTATCACACCTGGTCTCTTTCGCCCATTCAAGGTTTCTCTGTCTCTCGGTTTTACTAATTCATCAATCATCCTGGTCGCCTATTCACCTTCGCTCGGGTCTGGAAATGTTCTGTCCCTCCACGTATCAGATTTTTTCAATGGTGCCTCATTCATGGGCACATTAACACTAAAGGCCGGCTTATGCGTTTGAATATCACGTCCGATCAAATCTGTGTCCTATGTAAATCAGAAACTGAATCTATTCACCATCTCTTCTTTGAATGCGACTTCTCCTTCCAAATTTGGGATTTGGTTTGTGCTCACAATCTCGGTCAAATTCACTTGATATATGACTTTTTTGAATACTGGCAATATGGACTTCAGAATTGTCTTCTGGATTCGCTCCTGGCTATCTTCAGCTGGGTTATTTGGAAGGAAAGGAATGCCATCATTTTCGACAAACCACCCAGTTCTGCTTTCGGTTTATGTAATAGAATTTCTTATATTTTTGCATATTGGACAAGGGTGTCTTCATCCGCACCATTCAGATTTCGTCTACCTGCAGCGCGACCCCCTTTTGATGAGTCTGTTGGTAGTGCTTCCTCATCAACACACGAAGACAGTTAGAAGTTGTATCCCTTTTTAGGCTTTTGTGTGAAGATATGCTTAATGTACTAATGCTGAATTATTATTTTTTGTTATCAAACAGCGAACTACAATTATTTGCTCTGATCAAGTTTTTTTTTGGCCACCGACCAGGCTTGTTGGTCGAACTTTATCTATATTGTAATATTATGTTAATCGGCTGTGTAGCTTCACGCTACACACCCGTTCTCTCAAAAAAAAAGTAATTACAGAGGGGTATTTACTGTTTATAAGTATTTGGGGTTGATTAATGAATGCAATTAATTAAGTATAATCATTTATGGAATATGGTTAAGTATAATTACCAAATGGAAGTAAATAGATAATGATGATCAATCTTGCTTATTAATGATTAAATTATGATGAGTACTTTGAATTGGTGGATATCTCTATTTTGAGTGGATTTGTAATATGATATGTTGGATGAGCGATGATAATGTGATTATCAATTGATGTGTAAATGTATCCGATAATTTAAGTTGAGTTGTATTTAATTGAATAACTTGGTTTTAAATGACATTGTGATCGAAGAGACCGGAGTCAGGTATCGTAAATACCTGAAACCACTTCGATTCCTTATAGATTGATATGTGGAATCAAAATGCTGATATGGAATAATTTAAGTAAGTTTGGCCATATAATCTAAGTTTGGCACTTAGAAATTAACGTGTGAAATAAGTATTGTCTATAACAGCTTGTGAAGCTGAAAATTGATAAGTTTCCCGGGTTTATATAAGTTGCATGCTTTTGTATTCTTGTTAGATGGGTTTACTCACGCTGGTTTCCAGCCTGACCCGGGTGTTACTTTGATGTAATGCTCGGGTCAGACCGAGTATTACAAATTTTCAGGTAAGGACGTTATGGAGCTCAAGAGGCGAGCTGGATGGCAGGGTCGTATGGAGAGATTGCTATATGATATTGTATATGTCCGAGACATCTTAAATTGTATTTGTCTAATATTGTGTAAAATTGTTATAACTCTGATATATCGATGGAAATTGATAGTTACAGTTTCTCTTGTATAACTGTTATTATTATGTGATATTATATTTGATCCGCTGCGAATGTGAGGTTTCTGTGCCTTGTTTCTGTCTTCTTCTTCTTTATCTTTTCTTCTTTTCTTAACTATCTGGAAATTTCGGGATCTAAATTTCCGGGCCATTACATTTGGTATCAGAGCTGAAGGTTAAGCGAGAACCTTGGCTCTGTTGGGATTACTCATTAAGAATAGGGTAAGTGGTACCCTAGAATGAGTTGAGTGTATATAGATATGAGAGAGCGTACTTGTTATTTTCTTATATAATGGTTTCTTTTAAATGATTTCAAAAGTAAATGAATCTTATATAAGAAATAGATTATCTATTATATTAACGAAATTGGTTGTAATATTAATTAAATTAAAAGTAATAGTAAGAATTAAATTAAGAAGTAATAGAATACAACCAAATTGAAGTTGGAATTAAATTAAAGACAAGTTTGAAATGGATTCAAACTGAAATTAAATCTTGAAATTGGGAAAGGTTTCAGGATAAGGATAATCAATTAATTTATGTAATTAATTAAACTTTATTTAAGTAATGGATAATAATTGGAAATGATAAATAAGAGGGAGTTACTTAATGAAGTAACTAGAGGCAAGTAATTTAAAAGACAATTACTAAATGAAGGTAATTAAGAAATAGGTTAATTACCGAATTCGATTAATTAATGACGTAATTAATTTAAAGAAATAATAAATAATATTATTTAATGCAATTGAATGAAATGGTCCTATTTCAAACAAGAGTTGTTTGAAAATTTAAAAGGAATTCGTTTTGAATTAAAAGCCAAAGGTGGTTTAAAATTTTAAAGTATAACTTGGTATGTAAAAGAAATTAATATGTATATATGTAGATATACATAATATCAAAGATGAGTTGAAATAAACTCTAAATATTGAGTTTTAAGTTCGAAATGAGATATGATACCCAAAGTGATAAGTTTTTGAACTTAATAAGTGGAAAGATTATTTATGAGAAGATTAAAATTTGAAAGGGAAGTTCAAATTGAGTAAGGTTGTCTGGATAAAGTGAATTGAGTTTAACTTGGGAAAAAGTTAAATAGGTTGGAATGATCAACTTGATTTGGAAATTTTAAGATGAAATTAAGATTTAACTTGGGAAGTTAAATGATTGATTATATTTGAGATCTGAAAATTGTAAATTGATGGATGTTTTAAGACGTATTAGATGATATCATCCTATTGTTGTTAAAAATCTTTAAGTTGTGAATTGGATTTGTTTAAATGAATGAGAAATGGAGTATGATAATCCATTGTTGGGATTAAAAGGTAAATTGATTTAAGGGAATTAAATCAACATTTGAAGTATTAACTCGAATTTATATAATTCGAGATGGTTTAAACTTGGAATTTGGATTGAAATGAGTTCAAATTGAATTTGATTTGAATTAATTGAAATTTGATTGAAGATGTATAAGTATAAAATTCGAATGGAAAATTTGAATTGGATTAATTTGAAATTGTAATTAAAGTTGAATAGTATAAAATTCAAATGGAAGTTGAATTGAATTTGGGAGGAAATCAAGAATAATTAAACTTGATTTGGAAATGGAGTTTGAAATTGGAATTAATTCAAACTGGAGTTGAAATGGATTGGAATTGAAGTGGGTTCAATTAAATGGATATTAGTCCAAAGTGATTGGAATAACTTGGGATTGTAATTAAAGTTGAATATGTTTAAAATCAAATGGAATTTGATTTAAATTTTAAAGGGAATTGAGAATTGATTCAATTTGAATTGGGAATAAATCAAGTTCAATGGAAATTGAAGTTATTTAAATGGGAATTGGGTCAATTTAAATGGTAGAGGAAATTTAAATTGAATTGATAAGTATGGAGATTGGGAAGAGAACAGTTTTGACTCTGGACTATTTTTAATATAAATTGTTTTTAATATAAACCTATTTTTCCAAGCTATTCATTATATATACAACCTTTCTTTTAAAAAGCCAAACTATCTTATACTTGTTTTACAATTATTTTTGAAATTGTTTTCCCACTGTTATATAAACTAATTACTATATTTCAACTGTTTTATAAACTAATTACTGTTCTCAACAACTAATTTCTATTTTATAGTATTTTGTAATTATTTAAAATTTCTATGACTATTTAACTATTTTCAAATTATTTTACAATTACTAAACTATTTTACAGCTATTTTACAAACTAGTAATTATTTTCCAACTACTTATCTATTTTCAAATTTTTCAAGCTATTTTCTAAATAAACAGGTCAGAGTTCAAACTGTTATTGGCTAAATACCCAATCGAGATAAGAATAGAGGTAATAATCCAAATGGATTGAAGCAATTGTGAGTAAGTGAATAAAAATTAAAGTGAATGTGAATAGAAAGAGAATTGATATGGTTAATAACCAATAAAGATAAATACGTAGGGTGTACGTATGTTATTCTATTCGCATAGTAATGTGATCCAGATTCGAACACAGAATTTCGAGATAGTTATATCGATCCGAGTTGGGATTTTTCGCTCGATTTTCGACGGCGAACCTGGATATGGATTGTTGATTGGTTCTGGATCTTCTCTATCATAGTTAGACTATGCAAGGAGAATGACGGTTTCTGATCAAGAAACCAGATCTGTGTCCGCACTAGGAAGTCGGGTGGACAATACTAGTTCGGAAATGAAATTGTGTGATCAAGTGAGCGATCAGATTGGTATAACGTACGAATGATATGTGTACATCGTACAGATTTGAATGGAAATGATATTGGAAGAAGTAATCAAATTTGAATATTTGATTTTGAATAAACAAAGTTATATATCTTTGTTATATAAGATAAAACTCCCCTTGTTGAATCTATTGCCATAAGAAAAGGGTTTTTGTAAATGTTTGAAGTATAAAAGAAGTTTTATACAAATTTGGAATTATCCAAAGTTTTGAAAGATTTTATATATCTGAATATATATATATATAAAGGATCATATGAGGATTTTTGGAAAAAGGTTTTGGGAACCTATGGATTTGGAAAGGCTTTTGATTTTTGGGTAAAATCAATATGAGAATTTGGAAAGCCGAGTTTGAGAATTATCGATTTTGGAATAATCGATTTTTTGTAAAGGAGCTTTGTATGAGATCATACTAGGTGTATGATTTAAAGATACTATATATGTATAGTATAAAATATTTTGATGATGCTCTGGGGAAAAAGGCGCTCCCTTGGAATGGACTTCTCAGGCGTACCACCGGGTGGTGCTGCCTTGAGCCCCAAGGGGGGTTTCTAAAGTTGATCATGTGAGGAGTCCGGACAAAACTAGTTCCTGAGGATTTTTGGGTAGCGGAAGTCGAGGGCGCTGATGCCTACAGGGGCATTTGGGTTATGCTGTGACGACAGTGTAACTCGATGTCGCTACGATCTACTGTGGGGACCATAGCGAAAATCGTGTGGAGGATGAGTGTCAACGGTCTACACTTGATTTTGCCGGGAAGGCAACGCAACATCGGTAGACTGCGATCTATGGTCAAGCGGAGTGGAGAAGTTTCATTTTTGGCAGCGAAAGTCGAGGGCGCTGATGCCTACAGTTATATGGGTTTTAGCTGTGATAGCTACGTAATCCCAGTTGTAGATGCGATCTGTAGCGGGTTCCATGGTGTAATCGTGGGGCGCGGAGGCCTACAGTTATCTGTGGATTTTGTCGGGACGGCAACGTAATCATCGGGTTAACTGCGACCATGGATGGGGGTGATGATTTCCAGAGCATTCTCACCAAAGATATATCCTCTATTTTCAAAAACTGTTTTCTATATTTTCGATAAAATTATTTTTCAAGTATTTTCACTGGGTGTTGAAAATGGGTCTGCTAAGTACTTATAGATTTTCAGTCGTACGCCTGATCAACGTATAACCGAATTTCTGTGAGGACGAAGATGGACTTATTGAAACATCGAGTTATAAAATGATATTTTTATAAAACTATTTTGGCAATACTATATAGATTTTAAAAGTGTTTTAAAAATGATCAAAGAAAAATTTATCTGATTTTAAGCGATTTAAAAATTCTAGTTCATTTCTTTTCGAGGACGAAAAGATTCAAAGGGGGGAGGAATGTGATGACCCGAATTTGGAATATCTGTAAATTGATAATTTACCGGGTAAGTTAATAGAAATACTAATTGTTGAGAATAAAACAAATAAATTTGATAATCTCCTAATATGATTATCAAAAATGGGAAAAACTAATTATATTCAACTCAAATTTAACTTGTATTGAATTTGAATTGGTGATTTGTAAATATAAAAGAATAAATATATGTAATTTCCTTTTAGTGTATAATTAAAATCTTTTAAAATCATTCTCTTTTAGGGATATACATGTATAAATACTAGAAAACTTATAAATATAAATTGTAAAACACAAGTTGATTTAAAAGGAGATGTATTTATCTAAAATAGAAAAAAAAAAGGGTTAAATAAAAAGCTTTAATAAGATTTAAGAAAAGATTTAATACAATTAAAATATTACATAAGATAAGATTTAATTTGTATACATACATATACAAACATTTAAAAACCTTTATAAAATTAAGAAATCTATTTTTATATAAAAAGTGGACATGTGTTAAGTATGTAACTAATAAAGAAGACACTTGTAATTTATCTATATCATAATGCAACATGTGGCAATAATTTTATTTATTTATTTTAAAATATTTTTTATTGAAAATATAGATATGAACTTAACAATTCATTACATTCAAACATTTTTCTCCAAATAAGAAACTAAAATCATAAAAAAAAATTCAAAACCAATTCTGCAAAACCCAATTCATGTTTAAAATCTGCAAATCCAATCTGGTAACAATTGCAAGCAAATCTGTTCAAACTTTCAAAAATTCAACTTCAACTCTAGCAAAGAAGAATGGAGTTCTGCTGCAAAATTCAAATCTGGAAATTAACTCAGCTGCAAGAATCAAAATCAACTAATAAATTCACCAGATTCAACATTCAGATTCAACTTACAGTGAGGAGAATAAATTGCAACAGAGTTGTCCTCTGCACTCTTCTATAGGGTGAGTAAATATATATATTTTAAAAAAAAAGAGATTAATCTCGTTCAAATTTAAATGCATGTGATGATCTGTGATTTGATCTGGGTATTGAATGAAAATCATTCAGTAGTTATATTACTGAATTTATAGATATGTGTAAAAAAGGTCTGTGTTTATTTAAAACTCCCTGTTACTTGTTTCAGACCAGGATCAATCTTCAAAATTCCAAAATCTCCCCATAATATCATCAATTGACTTTGATGATTAAATGAATGTTATATGATGATGTTTGATAGAAATTTTAAAATAGTTTCTGTAATTTTAAAATTTTAAAATAATCTTCAAAAATGGGAAAAACACAGTGAATTTAGTTGCATGATAAAAATCAACTATCTTGTTTTTAGATTTTGATTTCATGAATGTGTTAAGGACTACGAATTATGATTTTTAAAGTACATATCTTAATTTTTAGTTGAGGAATTTAGGGGAATTTGGGTTTTGTTCGGTTTGGGGAATTTTGGCAATTGTCGTTGATCGGCATGGTAATTGATGCTAGAAATTTGGTTGAAGCCTGCTTGTATGTGGAGGAAATTGGGAAAATGCTTTTGGATTTTTCCAATGACAAATTTGCTTGGAATCGAACGATTTAGGGTTTTTGTTGTTATTGTTTTCGGCCTGGCTATGAAGGAAATTGCGGCTTGGTTAGTGGATCGAGTTCAATCGCGTTTGGGGAGATTGGAACTCGTGGCCGTGGTATTTGATGATGGGGACGGTGAAGTTCGACGGCGTCGAGGATGGTCGGCTTTGAGGTTTTGTGACGAGAAGCAGCTGTAGTTTTTGAGTTAGGTAGCGAAATTTCGATTTGGTGGTAGATTGTTGGATCTGGATTCAATTGTGGGCTCTCGTTCGATAGTGTGACTGACGATGATAGTCGCGACGACCATGTTTGGTCGGAGGAATTGGGAGACGTGCACATGCACGTTTGTGTGCACTGGAAATAAGTATTTTGGGGAAGACGAGACTCGTCTCGAAGTAACGCTCAAGTTAAGGGAAGGAATGACTCGGGTATGCTCGTGTTTGAATATGAGATACTGTGTGTTAATAGGGGACATGATCGTGGGGAACTGGGGAAGAAGTGGTTTTGCTCGAGTTAGGTTTGGCTATTTTCGTTTTTGCTCGGAGTGAAGGTCATTGGACCCGAAGTAGTTGGGATATGGCTCGAGTAAGTGCCGTGAGAAAAAAAATTTGAGTTAACAGGCTTAACAAATTTAAAGTTTTAAATTCAGGGCAAAAGAAGAAAGAAAATAGGTGGTACAGGGAAGACTTAGGGGAAATGGGTGTTTGACTTGAAGCGTAACTCGAGTAAATCAAGGGAAGCCTCGGCTTTCCTACAAAACTGCAGTTGTATATTTTTTTAAGAGCAAAGTTAAATAATCAGTTTTTCCAACAACTTTAAGCACTGTAAATCTTAAAATGTTTAACAGTTTTTAAGTTAAAACTTAAAACAAGTTTATTTATTTTAGTTAATACTTTAAATGTTTTAAGTTCTTAATTATTATTCTAATTAAGTTATTAATATAAGATAAGTATAAAACTTATTAACATATAAGTTTGAAATTAGTAATAAATTGATTTCAAAAGTTTAAGAAGATTCCTTTTAAATGTTAATTAATTATTTTTAGAAAGTAATTAAGTATAATTAAATTATAATTATAATTAGAGTTTGGATAAATTAATTTTTAATTGATAAATAAATTTGTGATTAACTACTTAGAGTTAATGATTAATAGTTAAGTAATTAAGTAATTTAAATCTCAAATGACAAATGATTAATTAACTGGTAATTAACGAATACTTAATTTGTAATTAAATTATGCTAATCAATAATTAAGGTTTATTAATTAATGGTTAAAAAATAATTAATCTGCAATTAAGATTTATTAATTTAGGGTTTAAGGTTAATTAAGGGATAGATTACCCGATTGAAATTAGTTTGCTAATTAATTAAAGGAAATCTCCTGCAGATTAATTAAATAATCAATACTTGATGAGATTTAGTGAAGTAATTCATTATTATAGGATGTAGTTAATTAAAAGGAATTACTTATTGGAAGTAATTAAAGGGTATTTACTTAAGGATACATTACCTGGTGAAATTAATCAAAAGGGATTAATAAGCAAGCAAGGGATAAATTACTTAAGTAAGTAATTACAGAGGGGTATTTACTGTTTATAAATATTTGGGGTTGATTAATGAATGCAATTAATTAAGTATAATCATTTATGGAATATGGTTAAGTATAATTAACAAATGGAAGTAAATAGGTAATGATGATCGATCTTGCTTATTAATGATTAAATTATGATGAGTACTTTGAATTGGTGGATATCTCTATTTTGAGTGGATTTGTAATATGATATGTTGGATGAGCGATGATAATGTGATTATCAATTGATGTGTAAATGTATCCGATAATTTAAGTTGATTTGTATTTAATTGAATAACTTGGTTTTAAATGACATTGGGATCGAAGAGACCGGAGTCGGGTATCTTAAATACCCGAAACCACTTCGATTCCTTATAGATTGATATGTGGAATCAAAATGCTGATATGGAATAATTTAAGTAAGTTTGGCCATATAATCTAAGTTTGGCACTTAGAAATTAACGTGTGAAATAAGTATTGTCTATAACAGCTTGTGAAGTTGAAAATTGATAAGGTACCTGGGTTTATATAAGTTGCATGCTTTTGTATTCTTGTTAGATGGGTTTACTCACGCTGGTTTCCAGCCTGACCCGGGTGTTATTTTGATGTAATGCTCGAGTCAGACCGAGTATTACAAATTTTCAGGTAAGGACGTTTTGGAGCTCAGGAGGCAAGCTGGATGGCAGGGTCGTATGGAGAGATTGCTATATGATATTGTATATGTCCGAGACATCTTAAATTGTATTTGTCTAATATTGTGTAAAATTGTTATAACTCTGATATATCGATGGAAATTGATAGTTACAGTTTCTCTTGTATAACTGTTATTATTATGTGATATTATATTTGATCCGCTACGAATGTGAGGTTTCTGTGCCTTGTTTCTGTCTTCTTCTTCTTTCTCTTTTCTTCTTTTCTTAACTATCTGGAAATTTCGAGATCGAAATTTCCGGGCCGTTACAAAATTTTCATCTATTCATTATAAAAAATCACGTGATCTTTTGAAAAGGTATGAATTGCAGGAACAGATATGTTACATGGCTTTTGATGAACAAACACCTTATGATCAAACTCTTCGGATCCAAAAGGGCAAATGGATATTAGATAGTGGATGCTCAAGACACATGACTTGAAATTCAGAGATCTTGAACGATACAGTTTACAAAAATGGAGGATTGGCACATTTTGAATATTACTCTAAAAGATATGTGATTGGCATCAGCAATGTCGGTAATTCTAAAACTTATATTATTTCTAATGTTTTGTTAGTTAGGAATTTAAAGCATAATATGTTGAGTGTCAGTCAATTATACGATAAGGGTTTCAAAATTAAATTTAGAAAAGATAAATGTCATACTGAAGATAATGAGTCGAACATTATCTTTGAAGGTATTAGAAAATGAAACATCTATATATTAACTATGAAAATCTAAAATGATAGCTTGGGCATGTTGGCTAAATCAAGTGATCCTTGTATTTGGCATAAAAGATTTAGTCATTTGAATTTCAAACTAATATCTAAAATTGCTAAAAATGATCTAGTTAGAGGACTTTCCAAAATAAATTTTAAAGTTAATAATTTATACAATGCATGTCAATTAGGAAAACTTAGGAAAAAATTAAATCAAAAATATGATATCTACCTCTCAACCCATTATACTTCTTCACTTCGATATTTTCAGTCCCTCACAGGTATAATCTATAAATTATAGTAGATATGAAATTTTAATCGTAGATGATTATTCTAAATTTACATGACGATTTTCTGGAACTTACAAATAATGCTTTTAAAATGTTTAAAATCTTTATTAAACGAATTCAAAATCAAATGACTAGTAAAATTAAAATAATTCGGAGTGATCACAGTGGAGAATTTGAAAATGAAAATTTTAATAATTTCTGTAATATGAAAGGTATAACTTATAATTTTTCTTTGTCAAGAAAATCATAACAAAATGGAGCGGTAGAATGTAAAAATAGGACCATCAAAGAGTGTGGTACATCTATGCCAAATGATAGTGATTTACCTATAAAAAAACTGGGCTGATGCACTTTGTAACGACCCAAAATTTCGACCTCGAAAATTCGAATGCCGAGAATTTCATATAGTTAAAGAAAGAATAAAAGAGGTAGAAGAAGAACAGAAAGCAAACAAATAATCTCACAATTCTCAGCAGACCAAAATATAATATCAAAATAATAGCATTAATACAAAGAAAGCTGTAATTGTTACTTTACATACAACTCAACAGAGTTACAACCATTACACAAAATTGGACAGTTAAAATTGACTTGTCTAGAAATACAAACAATAATATACATAGCGGAAACTCCATACGTTCCTGCCATCCAGCTCGCCTCCTAAGCTCCAGAACGTCCAAACCTAAAAATCTGTAATACTCGGTCTGACCCGAGCATTACATCAAAGTAACACCCGGGTCTGTCTGGAAACCAGTGTGAGTAAACCCATCTAACATGAAATACTAAAACATCAAACTTATTTAAAACACATGGTAACTCGTACCTTACTACGAGTTCTTAACTTACCATAGTCAATTACACATCTTCCAATCATATCTAAGCATTTTTACTCAGATTAAATGACCAAGTTTACATCATTTATTCCATTCCAGCCTATTTATTCCAAGGTCAAATCCATAAAGATTTATTCGATTACAAATCGAAGTGGTTTCGGGTATTTACTGATATCCGACCACGGTCTCTTCGAATTCAGTGTCATCTTAATCCCAGTTGTTTAAGTGGGTACAAATCAATTTTAAATACATGTTCTCGTATACTCAAAGCAAATCAATTATCGATAGATAACTCAAAATATCATGGTTCAACCCATTATATCATATCACAATACATCACAACTCAATATCAGAGATATCAAATAGTCCAAGGCATTCAATATCATTCAATCATCCATAAGTAAGGTTAATTAGTCACACCATTTTTATTAATCTAAATAAATTAAATTAAGTACTTCAATCATCTTTAAATCCTGCTTACTCAACATTAACTAATTACAACTGATTAATTAATCATCCTTAATTATCATCTTAATTACATCGAGTAATTAGCCTTTAATTAATTACACAAATTAATTAAGCTTCAATTATTTACATTAAATAATTCTATAATTATTCTCATACATAAATTAATAATAAACTTATTATATTGATCCTTAATTAATTACTCTAATTAGTTATTTTATAATCACTTGCAGTGATGAATTATTCTTCAATTAATCACATTCATTAATTAACATACCCTTTAATTAATTTCCTTAATTAATCAATCCACTAAGTAATTAATCCTTAATTACTTCCATTAAGTAATTATCCCATTGGTTAATTATCCTCAACTAATTAACCATAATTATTAATTAGTTATCCACGAATTACTAATTAAATTAATTAACCCTTAACAAATTAATCCTTTAATTACTTACATTAAGTAATTATCATTTAATAAATCAAATTTAGTAATTATCCATTAATTACCCATCTTAATTAATGAAATTAAGTAATTATCTTTCAATCATTAATTAACCTTAAATCATTAATTAATTTACCCTTAATCATTAGTTAAATAATCTTTAATTAATCAGGTAATTATCTTCTAATTTCACACATTTAGTTAACCTTAATCTTAATCTCCTATTAATTAATTCATAAATCTTAATCCTAAAGACCTTTATTAATTAAAAGACTAACCATTCTCTTAATTTAATTCCTTAATTAACATTAAAACTTATTTAATAACTTTGGAAATAATTTATCCTTACCTGATAACTTAACTAAACCCTTAGTTAAAGATGGTTAAACACAATTAATCTTCTTAATTAAATTACATCTTTAATTAAGTAAACTTTAAGAATTAATTTACTAAGTTAAGATAAAGTATAGAACTTAGTTAAATCAACAATTAAATAAACACTTTTATTTAAAAGAATGATTAGGAAATTTTAAAATTGTTAATATACTCATGAATTTCCCGAAGGCAAACCCGAGCATCCATCTTACTTTCCTGAGTTAATTCCTGTGCCATTATTTTCTTCCTTATATTTTTCTTATTTCTTATTTAACTTACTTCCTTATTCTTATCCATTTCTGGCCCAAACTCTTTCGGCCCGACTCCACTCTCTACTCTTCTTCTTTTTTACAGTTCCTTTCTTTCTTCCCCTACATTTCCTTACTATCTACATTGCATAGAGAAACCGTGCACATAATGTGCACATGTACGACGCCTTAGGCCGCCAATTCTCGCCGACGACCAACCTCCCCAGTCTCTCTCGGCCCCGTGATTCTGATCATCACCTAGAACATCGACGAAGGGCCTTTGTTCAAAAATCGAACACATTCCTCAAAACTGAAACCTGGAACAAATAATCGATTCCCCAAAATCGTCTCGCCCCGCCGCTTTACCCCACCATCAACCATCAGTCTTCAGTCAGAACTCCTCTGCTTCTTCATCAACCGAGTCCCCCTCCCTAGCGCACTTCCTTCGCTTTACTGACACATCGCCATGGCCCAGCAAACCTAGTCCAAATAAACCCTCTTAAACCCTAAATCACGATCGACAAGCCATCTCATCCAATAGAAAAATCATCTAGCATTTTTCCAGTCTTCGCCAACCCCTGAAGCTCCTCTAGCATCAATCACAATAACCTATTTCCTTCAGATCGTCGCAAATCGACAAATTTCCATTTCTCGCTCAACCCTAATTTTCTCCACGAAATCAAACTTAATTTTTTTGATATGATTATCAAAAATCATAAATTTCTAGTACGAATCAGTTTATTCAATTAAAATATTGAAATTAGATACCTGATTTTACTGATTTGAAAAGATTTTCACTGATATCATCTTCTACTAGAAATCTATTTGTTATTTATGCTTGAAAATGTTTTTAAAATTAAATCTGATAGATATAAACAAATTTCTCTTAAAGATTTTAACATAAAACTATATATAAAAAGAGATTTAAATTTTCGAACCTGATTTAGTTTGGTAAAAATCTACAGGGACCAGTTTATCCATGCATATACATATATACAGAAACTCACATACACTTCAACCAATTTACATCCATGCAAACCATTTTACTTCATAAATTCATCACATGCATTCATGTACAAATCGATTAAGTTAAAGGAATGGTTGTTTTACTCATCTGTTGTTAAACAGAGAAAAAGAGCTTCCTCTATGATATGGAAATTCATTGTTGATTGATGTTTTATTTTTTATCTGCACTTGATTATCCGAGTTGTGCTTTGCTTTGGTCTTTGATTTTGCTTAGTTGAAAACCTAAATTCTTGCTCAGGATAAAAGCTTAGAGCATTTTTTTTAAAAAGATGAAAGAAGAAAAACCTGGTTTCTCAAAATCACTATATTATATATAATTAAATTTAAAGAAGAAATAATGTTGCCACTTGTAAAAGCATGGCATATATAAATTACAAATGTCTTAATACATGTATGATAATTCTACAAATGTTTAAATCCTTTATCGTTGTTTTACAAATGTTTAAAACTTATCTTAAATATCTCTTATATTTTATATGTATTTATATTAATATGTATTATCTTTATATATATATATATATATATATATATATATATATATATATATACACACAAAGTGCATAAATTTCAAATATAAAAGAAAGTGTATTTAAACCCTTGTTAAATCTTATTTTAGGCTATCAAATTTTAAACTAATAAATATTTATATTATTTTTTAAAAACTATGTTGATATCTTTTTATACAAATCATACTTACTTCTACAATTTGAAAAGAAGGTGAAATAAACTCTTTTATTAAATACTATTTTAAATCTTTAAGCTATAATACTTTAATAATAAATAAATATAGATACTATTCTAAGTGTCAAAAATATAGAATTCAACTTTAAATACCTCTTGAAAATTATTAAAAACATAACATCAAATTCAATATATATATATATATTATATATTATGATTAGAAAATCATTTTTATTAATTTTGAAAAGATAAATTTTGCCCAAATAAATAATTATAAAAGAAGATTATTAAACTAATATTGTCAAACTTAAATAATTATATTAGGAGATTAAAAATTAAATATTTATCCAGATATTTATAATTCAACTTTTATTATATTTTCAAATTCATTTACATATCCAAATATCTTTTATTGTCAGAATTTTTATCTGTTCAATTGAATAAACCAGTTTATTATTCAATTATTAGATGTCCAAAATATGTGTTATCACATTCCCCCCTTTGAATCTTTTCGTCCTCGAAAAGGAACGAAGCCGGAAATGTTTAAAACACTTTAAAATCTATATAATGCTACTAGGAATAGTTTCGATAAAAATACTTTTATAACTCGATGTCTCAACAAGTCCATCCTTGTTCTTACAGAAATTCGGTCATACGTTGATCAGGTGTAGGACTGAAAATCTATAAGTACTTAGTAAACCCGTTTTCAACATCCAGTGAAATTACTTGGAAAATATTTTGGTGAAAATTTAGAAAAAACTTTTGAAAAATGTTGAAAACATCTTTGATGAGAATGCTTTGGAAATCATCACCCCCTCATGGTCGTAGTTAACTGATGGTTACGTTGCCATCCCGGCAAAATCCATAGATAACTATAAGCACTTCGCGATCCTCGATTACGCCATAGAACCCGCCACAGATCGTAGTTACATCCCAGGTTGCACTGTCATCGCTGCAAAAGTACATGTAACTATAAACATCAGTGCCCTCAATTTTCGCTGCCAAATGAAACTTCACCACTCTTACATAGGTTGCAGACGACATCTGTCAAGCCCCAATGTAGCCTTAGGCTCTCACGGCCTCTCGACTTTCGCTATGTTACCATAGGTCGCAGTCTACCGATGTTACGTTGCCATCGCGGTAAAATCAAACGTAGACTGTTGGCTCTCATGGCACACAAGACATCCGCTATGGTCCATAGTAGATCGCAGTGACATCGAGTTAAACTGTCGTCACAGCATAACCCAAATGTCTCTGTAGGCATCAACGCCCTCAACTTTCGCTATCCACTGCACATAATCCTCTGGAACTTCAATTTGTCTAGATTTCCTCCCAGGATTCAATTTAGAACCTCCCCCTTAGCGCTCAAGGAAGACCCACCCCATGGATCTCCTAATGAAGTTCATTTCAATGGGAGAGCCTTTTTCTCCAAAGCTAATCTCAAAACACTTTATACTATACTCTTATAGTATCTTTTAAATCATACCCTTTATGATTTACATCAAAATCTTCTTTACACAAAATCGATAGTTCCAAACTTGGCTTTCTAAATTTCCGAAATTTGATTTTCCCAAAAATCAAAAGCCTTTACAAAATCCATAGGTTCCAAAACCTTTTTCCCAAAATCATTCTCATAAAACCATCTATATATATAGATATATATAATCTTGAAAAATCTTTGGATCACTTCATACTTGTATAAATTTCCTCATTATACTTCAAATACTTTCAAAAATCTTTCTTCTGGCATTCAACAAGGGGAGTTTTATCACATATAACAAATATATATAACTTTACTATGATAATTCAACATTCAAGTTTAATTTCCCTTATCAATTTATTGACCATATCACTTACTTTCCAAAAAGTAAATTTCAATAATTGAGATATTCAACTTCCAATTTAATCATCAAAAAATTTCTCAAAATATACCTTTACTTTCAAAACCATTTCTCATTCTTTCAAAATTTCAATATCAATTTCATTTAAGCACGTACGATGTACATATACCATCCGTACGCAATATCAAATCTGATCGCTCACTCGATCACACAATTTCACTTTCGAACTAAAATCGCCCACCCGACTTCGTAGTGCAGACTCAGATCTGGTTTCTTGATCAGAAACCGTCATTCTCCTTGCATAGTCATAACTATGATAGAGTATTTTTGGAATCAATCAAAAATCTATATCCAGGGTTCGCCGTCGAAAATCGAGTGAAAAATCCCGACTTCGATCGATATACTATCTCGAAATTCTATGCTTGAATCTGGATCAAATCATTATACGAATAGAATAATATACGTACATCCTTACGCATTTATCTTCATTGATTATTAGCTAAATCAGTTCTCTTTCTATTCACCTTCATTTTGATTCTATTCACTTATCCATAATTTCTCCCAATTTCCATTTCGGTTAACACTTCAATTCTTATCTCAGTTGGTATTCAATTATTGACAGTTTGTACTCTGACCAACTTGTATTAAGAAAATAGCTTGAAATTTTTTAAAATAGATAAGTAGTTGTAAAATAGTTATTTGTTGCAAATAGTAGTAGAATAGTTAAGTAATTATAAAATAGTTGTAAAACAATTAGATAATTGCAAAATAGTTGTAAAATAGTAATTAGTTTATAAAACAGTTGTAAAATTGTTGTAAAATGCGACGACCCACGTTTCGGGAGGTTTAAATCGACAATAATCCACACATGTCTGACTTAAACAATCCAAAACGTAGATAATCAATTGAGATTAAATAAGAAAAATAAGAAGAGGAGAAGAAAACAAAACACATTATCTCACAGCGGAAACGGTAAAATATAATAATCAAACAAACAATTCAAAAGTTGTTTACTATACATCTGATTTTAATCTATACACATTTATCAGAGTTATATCGACACATCATGAATAAATAATCAATACAACAGAATAGCATGATCAAGGGGTAATAATAATAGTAATATACCAAAACTCCATCTTCGTCCTCCAGAGAATAGTCTTCAATACATTGAAATAAACTCAGGACTGACCCGAGCATAATGAAAAGACAAAACACTCGAGTCAGGACTAAAATACTCTCATGTAAGTCAAGTCAATATCATAAATATGAGTGCAATAACTTAAGAGATGTTGCGGCGCTTTCCATCTCCTAAGGAACTGTTAAACTATTTATATATAATAGTTTACGCTATAATAGATAATGTCCATCGATAAAAAAAGGCTTTAAATTGATCTGCCTTAACACAGTTACCGTTTTAAACCAAAATTGTAATGGGCGCGTATAGGGATAAATATGATAACGCATGTGAGGCAATGCCCAAGGTAGGATTCTACAAGTTTACCCTTTTTGGCTGGTCGTGTAACGACCCAGAATTTTTATTAATTAAAATTTGAATATTTAATTAATTTTAAATATTAGTAAGTGAAATTTATAAGTCGAATAAATTTTATTTCGAATATTGGATTTAATTGAATAATTAAATCGATAATTTAATAGTGAAAATACAGAAATAATTGAAATTGGGTTAAATATGATTAAAAAATGATTTGTAAAATTTTATTATATCATTTTGGAGTTAGAATGATGTTATGGAACTTTTAAAATCGAATTTAAAGTTTATTTGTGAAAATTGAATATTTTAATATTTAATCGACTAGTGAAATTAGCCGTTTTTCAAACAGTCTCAGAATTGGACGAAACTAGTTCCATTGGATCCGTAATAGTTTGTTATTATCGGATTTCAATTTTCGTAGCAATCGGAGTTTTCGTTTGATCGTGGCAGCTCGAAACGCATCGAAATTGTTTTAATATTAATTTGGCGAGTTAAAATAGTCATTTTTCAAACAGTCTCGGATTTCGACGAAACCAATTTCATCGGATTCGTAATGTTATATTATTGAATGGTTTCAAATTTCGTGTCAATTGGATTTACCGTTTGTCCGGTGCAAGCTAAAACGCCTAGAAAATCGTTTAATCGGTTTAATTTTAAATTGAACGTTTATTGCCATAACTCGCACAGATGACCGAATTAGCTCCCGAAACACGTTCCATTGTGTTAGGAACATGGGGTAAACCTTAGGAATGCCAACCGGCACGCTTCGTTTGGAGTTCGGAAATTCCGGGATGAATAGTGTTCGTGAAATTTTTCTATATAAGCCCTTAGAATTCATTTTTTGTAAGAAAAATATAAACCTGACCCTAATTATTCCGAGCCGCCGCCTCCCTCATTGTCAATGGCCAAAAATTTCACTTCTTCCTCTCCAATTTTCATCAAATCCGTAAGGAATTACGAAATGTTTTCAACTAACAAATTGAAGAGCGTGATGAGAGCTTTAAATCTATACGGCTATGATCGTTTAAAGTCGAGTGAATCGTCGTCAAAAGGGTTGCGTTCATCTTCGTTTCATGCACGTTTTTCGGTGCACAGGCGTGACCGAGTGGGGCTGCAACTTGGCTGTGGGTGGTGCCGGAGAGCGCGCGCGTGGTGGAGGTCTTGGATTGAGTTGTAGTGGAACGAGGTGGTTGCGAAAATAAACCCTAGTTTGCTTTGATGGGTTCGGTCCTTGCGTGATCTTCCTGTACGCGCGTGAAGATGGAAGAGAAGGGGGGTGCGGTCACGATTGCAGGGAAAATGAAATCAAGGGCTGTGATGCATTGTAGGTTTAAAATTTATAAAAATTATGTTGTAAATTGATATTAAAAATTCGTGTAACTTTGAAAATTCGTATCTTTTTCATACGAGGTCGAAAACGTGCGAAACCAGTTGCATTGGAATCGTATGGACGAGCACTACGCTATAGAATTGGATTGGAGTCGTTTGGAGTTAGTGAGAATTTTGGGTAAAATTAAACACACGTTTAATTTTATTCGAAATAAATCGCTAAAACGAAATTGAAATTAAGGTGAGAACTTCTCACTCAATCGAATCGGTTTCGATTTTAATTTTAAATAGTTAGATTTAAAATTCTTGATAGTATGTTTGAATGATGATTGTTATCTATTGATTGTTAAAATAGACATTATGCGCCGTTAGTAAGCGGAGGTTATTTATTAAAAACATATACCGCGAATATTTCATAAACAGTGAAATTGGTATTATTTATGTACTTGGAATTGATTTCCCGCAGTATATAGCGGATGAGACCCTATTGCGCCGCCTATTAAGAGGATAATATTTTAAATCATATATACCGCGATAATTTCGTACTGGAACGGAATTGGTATTGTGCTAACATCTTTGGATGCAGGAAAACAGGTTGGAGGGATCCAACTGGATTCCTCAATAGTATTTATTTGATTATGGATATTTTGATATTCGTTGATTATCATATCGATATATGATATCGTTGTTGTCGTGATTGACTAATTGGTGTGTAGCATCATTGGGCCAAATTTTGGAATTTTAAAAGGATTTCAAAGTGATTTTTTGAAAGTATGCGTTATAAAATATTTTTGGAATTGATTCATTTTAAATAAATAAACGTTATAATTTTAATGTTATAAAAATTATGATTTTTGAGAAATATAGTAAAAAGTTGATTTTTGAAAATATGGAGTCAATGATTTTATAAAATAGTTTAAATTGGGATTTTTGAATTTATTGTAAAAAGTTTGAAATATAGGATTTATAAAATTTGATTATTTTATAAACCAAAATGGTGAAATTATAAAAGAGTTTAAAGATGTTTTTAAAATAATAATACGAATTGATT
Organism: Allium cepa; assembly: GCA_030765085.1. NCBI lineage: Eukaryota > Viridiplantae > Streptophyta > Magnoliopsida > Asparagales > Amaryllidaceae > Allium > Allium cepa. Next base: position 288,657,014 of record CM060941.1, on the reverse strand, counting down.
TATATAAAAGATTTATAAATTGATAATTTATAAATTAAAATATTTGAATTATAATACGAGTTTTTTATAAGTGTTAGAATGAATTATAAATGAATTTCATAAATGAATGAAATTTATAGGATTATAAACGGTGAAGTTATAAATGGAATTTTATAAGCAGTAGGTTTATAAAATTTGTAAAGTTATTTGAAGAATAGATTTGGGTAAATAAATGAATCTTGTAAGTTATAAGATTTATAATTTGAGAAGCCTTAAAAAGAACGATTTTGTAAAATAATCGTTTTATAAGCATTTAACTTATAATATGAACCTTTGGTTTATAATTGAGTTATAAATTGAATAGGTTAATAAAGGAGATTTATAAAAGGAAGTTGTTATAAAACAAATAGAAATGGAATTTATAAACATTGTTTTATAAATTCGCAAATGACTTATTTGATAAGCAAATTGTTGTAACTTACTAATGGAGATATATTCACGTTTTAGACAGTGAATAATCCTTTAAAATAAAATGAATAGAAATGATGAAGTTGGTTAACGAAGTATATTCACGTTTTGAACAGTGAATATTATGTTAAAGAAAATGTTTTGGATGTGATATTTTAAATAGAATTAAACGATCTAACGATGTTTTCAAAATGTGTTGAGATTCGAAACCATAGATTTCAACATTCATTGTTGAAATAGACGTTTTCGAGAAATAGAAGGAAATGGTGGACTATAACACTGTTGTTATAGTAAATGATTTCCGAAAGGAAATGTTTTGTATAGTATTGGGATTTATATATCTGTAACGATCCTGAATTTTTATTTAATTTAAATTTATAATTAAATGAAATTTTGAATAAAAATTTATAAAATTTATTATAAATAGTGATGTGAGTTTCCCCGAGTTCAAATATATTCTATATAAATCATTTAATTTTTTTTTATTATATATATATGTATATATGTGAATATATATATATATATATGTATATTTGGGTATATATGAGTCAATTTGAAATTTTAAAATCTTGTGTGTATATATATATATATATTGATTTGAATTTAAATCTTATATTAATGGTTTGAAAAATAAATATTAAAGTATATACATTGACACAAGTACGAAATGAATAAATAAGTAAATTGTTAATTTATTATTGATGGTTAAAATATATATAATAAATACAAGACAATAAATAAGAAGTAAATAAAATATAAGATATAACAATATAAAGTAAATATATATATATCTTAATCTCATATTAATAAATCAATACAAGATAATACAAATGGAGTAGGCTACAAAAGTAATAAGAGTAAAATAAAAATAGAAGTTCACTTATTTTGTAAAGTAAAATAATTCATATTTAAGCTATGAATAAAAATAAGAACAATTATATATAAAACAAAAACAATAAGTAAACATATATAGGAAGTATTACAAAACAAAAATACATACAAGTATGTACACTTCTAAATGAAAACAAAGCAAGCATGGAAAACAAAAATATAAATAAGCAAAGTAAAAATAACAAACAAATAAAAACAAAGGTTATGCAGGCAAATAAAAAGTAAGTAAATAAACAAAACAAAAGGGTATACATTCATAAGTATGAACAAACAAAAGAAGATAGTCAGAATGCATGCAAGTGTAGGCAAGTTAAAAATGAAAGAAAAATATATATACATATTGTTAAGAGACATGAAAGACAAAAGAAAGAAAGGAAGAATATAAAATATCATCAGCCACCAAACAAACTGCACAGTCAACAAGGACAAACAAATAATAATATATATGTATATAGTATCACCTCCAACACAAGATCACTTCAGCTGAAGCAAGAAAAAGGATAGAATGAGGTAGGTATGGAGACACATATCTTGGCATTAAATGCTAGCACAACAAGTATCACCAGCCTCCATACTAATATCTCTGGCCAAAGATTTAAAAAAATACTAGTAAAGAAAATCTTGTACCTGCTTTGTATAAACAAATAATCACCCTGTAGTTTTCCTATAAATCAACTTCTCCTTCCCTTCAGCTCGTTCCTGCAAAGCTAAGAATAAACTGAAGTAAAAACCCTTTCAAACATAAACAAATTTCAATTTAAATAATACAATCAACTCGAGCCAGAGATCAAAGAAGATGTGCTCTGTGCCCTGTTCAACATTTGCAAGCTCTGTCTTCTTCTTCCTTTGGAAATACGGTGAGTAACTTATTCTTTTTAGATACTTTTAAATTATAAAACAGTTGCATATATATATATATATATATAGGTATATCTGTGAACAACTTCATGTTTATCTAAAATCAGTTTTTTTTTTTTTTTTCATTGCCTGTGAATCTGTGAGCAAACATTCTACTTTGAATCTGTATGGTTGTTTCTGAGTAAGAAGTGATTTAAACTTGAGTAACTTTAAATTTGTATATTTATAAGTTGAAGTTGATCTGCATATCTATTTATCTATCTGTGCTGTGAGATTCACCATCTTCTCTGTTTAGTTACAGGGAATACAATATAAAAAAAAATTCAAATTCTTCTTTTCTAATCAATGTTAGGCTTTAGTTTCAAAACAAAATAAATGTGTTTGAGTATGAATTGTAATATAAAAATAGTTTCATGAAGGGTAAACATACACAGGATGAACAACTCAAAGTTCTACAGAGAAATTTCAAAATTTAAGGAAATTCGAACCTAATGATTTGCAAATTTGAATACCTATCTTCAATCCTTACTGAAAAGTAAGATTTTTAAACCAAAGATTGAAATTTTTCATTGAGTATATCAATAGTAAACTGTGGATGAACTAAAAACACATTTTTATAAATCTTGGTTAGTTCAACAAATTTTAATTGTTGAAATTCATGGAGGAGTTAGTTTGATCACTTTCGAATCTAGGAAAAATACTGAAAAAAATTTCAAATGAATAAATTTTTGGGTTGGATCGAAACTAGGGTTTAAGAGGGGTAATGGGTTTGGCTCGGTTGTCGAGGCAATGCGAGGGCATCAGGGAATTAGAGGCGATCGGACTAGGTGGGTTAGAGGCGTTGGGTGGTGACGAAGCTTCGGACCAAGTTTCGAGGTGGCCGGTGGTCGTGGGTGATGGTACGATGGGTTTTTGGGTGGTCGAGTTTTTGGGTCAGTGGGTTCGAATGGGTCGATTTTGATCTGATCGAAATTTCTTTGATCTGGTTGATGCTTTGGGGTCTCGCGTGTTCGTGTGTGTGTGTGTGGGATGGACGTGGTGCTCATCGGTGGCCGGAGGAGCGTGGGTTGGTGCACGGTGCACGCGTGTGCACTGGGGAGGAAGGAAGGGGAAGACAGGATGAACTCTAAGAAAGGGGGAGGCGTCTCGAAGTTTTTCGCTGATTGACTCGATGAAATGGTTCAAGGCTTGAAGCCTGGGAACAATCTGTTTAACAGATTTTAGTAAAATTAAACTGAACCAAGTCTAAACGAAGCTTATAATAGATTTTAAGTTTAAATTCAAGTTTTATTTTATTTTTATCTTTGATTTAAATTTGAAATAAAATAAGGGTCTGAGAAAAAGAAGATTTAAAAGATGGGTTTCAGTTTTCGTTTTACTTGACAATTCTAAAATTTTAATCATTTCAAAAGCTGAAATGTACAATTTAATGGAAATTTAAATACTGAAGTTAAGTTCAGTTTTTATTTTAAATCGTAAATAAGTTTAAGTGTTAAGGTATGCTTTTAAATATGTAATAAAAAGGGGTTTTGAAAAATTAGTTTTAAATCTTTATTTAGGATAAATTGGAATTTATTTTAAGTATCAAATTTTAAAATGAAATTTAGAAAGTAATTGGAAAAATAAATGTCTTTAAAAAACGTATTGTGAGTGATGATTAAATGATAAATAAGAATAAGTTTAAATTTGAATTAGTGAAGATAAAATGATATGCACTCATTAAATTAGTTCAAGTGAATAATTGATTAATTTATTTAATCAAGTAATTAAGATTTATTAAGTTACAGTTTAGAACTTAATTAATTGAATAATCAGTGATTAAATATATGATTTTAAAGGTTAATTAAATGATAATTAACAATAATTAAACTGAGTTTAATTACTTAAGAATAGTAAATAAATAATTATGAATAGTTAATGAGAATCATTCACTTGAAATTTATTTGATAATAAATGTGAAAAGAATTATTCATAGAAATTTAATCTGATTTAAATTTATCAGGTGATTAAATTGATCCTACTTATGGATGATTGGATTTTATTGGATGTTGAATTGTCGATATCCCTGATATATGATGCTTTATGATTATCCTGATTTGTGTTGTGATCTATGATATAGTTTATTATTTGTGATATATATATCTGCGAATATGTGTATGAAAGATAAGCGTTATAGTTATATCGCTTATCGAATATATTGTTGTATTTAAATCTGTGATGATTGAAATGATGTTGCACTATTGTGTTAAACCCTAGACCACACCATACACACACAAATATGGATTTCACGAGGAAATCGATTAAGTCGCAGATTTTTGAAATAGTTAAATTTGAATTTTTAAATTCAAATGTTTTGGAAATGGAATCGAAATAAATGTGAAAAGCTTTTGGAATGGAATTTCAAAATAGAATTTATTATTTTTAAATTACTTGATTTAGTTTTGGAATTTAAATAAGTTGATTTAAATTTAAATTCAATACTTGAAATTGAATTCTGTAATTTGAAATTAGGGATTAATGATATTATACTAGTCATTATGAGTTAAACCATTTTTAAAGTATTATTTTTGGGAATTTGAATTTAACTCAAGGATTTCAACTCGTATAAATGAATCAGATTTCCAAAATGAAAACTGTTGTTTTCAAATGATAAACACTTTTGGATAAGAACTGAGATTTCAGTTAATTAGGGGAATTTCAAGATTGAATAGAGAAATGATTTTCCTAAGTTATGAATGAATTCTTTTTGAAAGCTATGAATTAAATCTGTTTATTTTTAATAGATTTAAATTGATGATTTGTTTAAATCAAATTGAAATGAAATTGTTTTGAAGGCTATAAGTTAAATCTTTGATTTAAAGGTTTAACGAGTTAAATCAAATTGAAATGAAAAATTGATTTGGAAAATATGTGAATGAATCTTTTGTTTAAAAGATTTAAATGTGAAAATTGTTTAAACCGTTAAAGGTTGTGAAAATGAATCTTTTTGTTTAAAGATTGAAAATGGTAATTTATTTAAACCATTTGAAGAAAAGTTTTGGGAAATAAGTTGTGACTTAATTGAAATCCCAATATCCATATGTTTTTGAACTATTTCGCTCACTATTCGGTTTAGCCGGGAAAGGACCTTTGTGTCGTATAACCCATTCCGAATATGTGATACGTCGTTATGGATAGCATTTGAAGGCCGGTGATGAAGACCGGGTATTTGTGAAAGCGATAGGATGACCTATCGATTGTTTCTGCACCGAGTCGCGCCGGTATAGACACTCCCTAAGTGATGGGAAAATCCGATCGGGATTGTGAATATCCGGGTTGCAAGGACTTCTTTGTAAGTGCCTTCGGTTCTGTTCGAACCCAGAACAGACTTGTATGGATTGTGTGTCTGACATTACAAGTTGAGATGTAAAGCCGATTTCTTTCAAATATATTTCTGTGGTGGCGGAGAATTTATTCTTTTAGCTTAACACCCTTCTCTGAGACGTACGAGCTCAGAGGTTATATAGTTGAAGTTATCAGCGATATATTCCCAATTTGGTAATGTGACATGTTGAGTGTTGCTGTAAATGATCATTGTGTTGATTATTGTGATAGGATCGTTTATTTGATCGTCTATCCTGGTGATCATTTCTATGATCATTTGTTGACCCAAAAGCATGGCTTTTGCATAAAGTATGTTTTTGTGGACGTGACTTCATCGAGCCTCACACCCCGGAAATGGTCAAAACAGGAAAGATGCGGCAAGGTTATGAGGGGTAGCACCCTTTAGGGTATGTACATTTCCTTCTGGATAGAGGTGGTATCATGGTATGGAGCCCAGATATTTAACCTATGTGGTTACTACGAATTTATTACTTTGTGGTTGTTGGTTTTCGGGATCCCGTGAGAAAGGTCGTTTACGATCGGGGAATGGCGTGCTCGTGTCAGTAGTTACCCAGTTAGGGGTAACCCGGCCTTGTGTTGGCAGAGTTCCGGTTTGGTTCTCGGGGATGTCTTTCCAGAGGCATTCTCATGTGGCAATGGGAAGTTCCTTGGCCTGACCATTTGTTGGAAATCCAATTCCCAATACGAAACTTGTACGGTATTAGTTGTAGAACCTATCATTCACTTATGGTGTCGCAACACTGTTTGGATGGTAGCTATAGTAGGCATACGATAATGGTCGTATGTTGGCTAAGATTTATATTCTACTTTCGAAATGAATTTCTTCTACACTATGCACTAGTAATAATATCAAATGTTATTTTAAATGCGTATCAAGCATCTTTGACTATCATAAGGAGAAATCTCCTCCGATTCTGCGTTTGCATTGTGTGTGTGTGCGGGAGGCCTTATGGTAGTCTCATTTTTAAAAAGCATTGCGAATTGACTTTGAAAATCTTTTATTGAATGTTTTTAAAGATAAACTGTTTTTGTTGCTCACACCAGTCCCACGACTGATCCGGAGTTTATCGTTTCTTTCCTAAACTCTGGGTGCTCATTATATTTCTACACGAGCAGTCTAGAGTTGGGTTTTTCAGATAGTCAGATGTAGTAGATTATCTGGAGATTAGTTCAGTCTTTGGTTCGCACCAGTCTTGTTTATCTTCGTGCATCGTTATTGGGAGTTCGAGCTATTGCTGGATTAGTTCTTGGAAATGGAGTTGCAGTTATTTCTGGAGTTCTTCCTTGAAGACTATTTTAGAGTTATATTGTTCCGTATGTTAGATGTCATCTATTTTCTTTTCCGCTGCTATTTTATTGTATCATATCTCTGATGTATATTGATATCTATTGGATCATCTGTTGTATCAGATATCGTATCAAAGCTGTATATCAATGTATTATCCTTTTATTCCGCTGTGTTGTTTACTTAATGATTGTTATAAGCTCCGGCGAATCGAAATTTGAACGGTCGAATCTACGGCATCCGAGTACGATTTGAAGTATGGATGTCGATTTTCGAGCGGGAAAAATTCTAGTCGTTACATTTGGTATCAGAGCTAAGGGTTGAACTTTAGCTCAGGAGTGTAACACGTTAAGTAGCTCATTAGAGATAGGGTGAAGTAAATCCTAGAATGAGTAATCCTTAAGATATCTGTTTGAATGCCTCAGTAAATTCTTTTACTATCCACTGATAGTGAGTATGAGTGCAAGAAGAGAACGAGATAGAGGACAGGGAAATACGACTATAAATGGTCGATACTCTGTAACAATAGTGGAAACAACTTTCTCTATCAATTTTCTTTGATTCGTTTCTAAATTCTTTTGATTTCTTCGTACCAGCTACAAGAAGAAGTTTCGGTGCGGTGATGCTCTACGAATCGTTGTAGGAAATTTTACTTCGTATCTTCATCGGTTTCATATCGGCTTTTCGATTTAAACTCTAATAAATGAATTAGAAATTGGAAATTTTGAATGAATTGAAAATTTTAAATTGAGTTAAATTGATTAATAGAATATGAAGGATAATTTGAATTGAATCAATAAAACGATTTTGTTTAAAACCAAAATTGAAATTCTATTATAATTTCTTGTATCTATTGTTGATATTCTGATTTGGTGAGCCAAATGCAGAATTGATATCCAGTTTGATTTGAAAAGATATTTCTTCTATCTTTCGTCTATCTCTGTATTGTTTTCGTGCCTGCGAATTTCGAGGACGAAATTCTTTTAAGGGGGGAAGTCTGTAACGATCCTGAATTTTTATTTAATTTAAATTTATAATTAAATGAAATTTTGAATAAAAATTTATAAAATTTATTATAAATAGTGATGTGAGTTTCCCCGAGTTCAAATATATTCTATATAAATCATTTAAATTTTTTTTTATTATATATATATGTATATATGTGAATATATATATATATATATATATATATGTATATTTGGGTATATATGAGTCAATTTGAAATTTTAAAATCTTGTGTGTGTATATATATATATATTGATTTGAATTTAAATCTTATATTAATGGTTTGAAAAATAAATATTAAAGTATATACATTGACACAAGTACGAAATGAATAAATAAGTAAATTGTTAATTTATTATTGATGGTTAAAATATATATAATAAATACAAGACAATAAATAAGAAGTAAATAAAATATAAGATATAACAATATAAAGTAAATATATATATATATATATATCTTAATCTCATATTAATAAATCAATACAAGATAATACAAATGGAGTAGGCTACAAAAGTAATAAGAGTAAAATAAAAATAGAAGTTCACTCATTTTGTAAAGTAAAATAATTCATATTTAAGCTATGAATAAAAATAAGAACAATTATATATAAAACAAAAACAATAAGTAAACATATATAGGAAGTATTACAAAACAAAAATACATACAAGTATGTACACTTGTAAATGAAAACAAAGCAAGCATGGAAAACAAAAATATAAATAAGCAAAGTAAAAATAACAAACAAATAAAAACAAAGGTTATGCAGGAAAATAAAAGTAAGTAAATAAACAAAACAAAAGGGTATACATTCATAAGTATGAACAAACAAAAGAAGATAGTCAGAATGCATGCAAGTGTAGGCAAGTTAAAAATGAAAGAAAAATATATATACATATTGTTAAGAGACATGAAAGACAAAAGAAAGAAAGGAAGAATATAAAATATCATCAGCCACCAAACAAACTGCACAGTCAACAAGGACAAACAAATAATAATATCTATGTATATAGTATCACCTCCAACACAAGATCACTTCAGCTGAAGCAAGAAAAAGGATAGAATGAGGTAGGTATGGAGACACATATCTTGGCATTAAATGCTAGCATAACAAGTATCACCAGCCTCCATACTAATATCTCTGGCCAAAGATTTAAAAAAATACAAGTAAAGAAAATCTTGTACCTGCTTTGTATAAACAAATAATCACCCTGTAGTTTTCCTATAAATCAACTTCTCCTTCCCTTCAGCTCGTTCCTGCAAAGCTAAGAATAAACTGAAGTAAAAACCCTTTCAAACATAAACAAATTTCAATTTAAATAATACAATCAACTCGAGCCAGAGATCAAAGAAGATGTGCTCTGTGCCCTGTTCAACATTTGCAAGCTCTGTCTTCTTCTTCCTTTGGAAATACGGTGAGTAACTTATTATTTTTAGATACTTTTAAATTATAAAACAGTTGCATATATATATATATATATATAGGTATATCTGTGAACAACTTCATGTTTATCTAAAATCAGTTTTCTTTTTTTCTTTTTTCATTGCCTGTGAATCTGTGAGCAAACATTCTACTTTGAATCTGTATGGTTGTTTCTGAGTAAGAAGTGATTTAAACTTGAGTTACTTTAAATTTGTATATTTATAAGTTGAAGTTGATCTGCATATCTATTTATCTATCTGTGCTGTGAGATTCACCATCTTCTCTGTTTAGTTACAGGGAATACAATAAAAAAAAAAAATCAAATTCTTCTTTTCTAATCAATGTTAGGCTTTAGTTTCAAAACAAAATAAACGTGTTTGAGTATGAATTGTAATATAAAAATAGTTTCATGAAGGGTAAACATATACAGGATGAACAACTCAAAGTTCTACAGAGAAATTTCAAAATTTAAGGAAATTCGAACCTAATGATTTGCAAATTTGAATACCTATCTTCAATCCTTACTGAAAAGTAAGATTTTAAACCAAAGATTGAAATTTTTCATTGAGTATATCAATAGTAAACTGTGGATGAACTAAAAACACATTTTTATAAATCTTGGTTAGTTCAACAAATTTTAATTGTTGAAATTCATGGAGGAGTTAGTTTGATCACTTTCGAATCTAGGAAAAATACTGAAAAAAATTTCGAATGAATAAATTTTTGGGTTGGATCGAAACTAGGGTTTAAGAGGGGTAATGGGTTTGGCTCGGTTGTCGAGGCAATGCGAGGGCATCAGGGAATTAGAGGCGATCGGACTAGGTGGGTTAGAGGCGTTGGGTGGTGGCGAAGCTTAGGACCAAGTTTCGAGGTGGCCGGTGGTCGTGGGTGATGGTACGATGGGTTTTTGGGTGGTCGAGTTTTTGGGTCAGTGGGTTCGAATGGGTCGATTTTGATCTGATCGAAATTTCTTCGATCTGGTTGATGCTTTGGGGTCTCGCGTGTTCGTGTGTGTGTGTGGGATGGACGCGGTGCTCATCGGTGGCCGGAGGAGCGTAGGTAGGTGCACGGTGCACGTGTGTGCACTGGGGAGGAAGGAAGGGGAAGACAGGATGAACTCGAAGAAAGGGGGGAGGCATCTCGAAGTTTTTCGCTGATTGACTCGGTGAAATGGTTCAAGGCTTGAAGCCTGGGAACAATCTGTTTAACAGATTTTAGTAAAATTAAACTGAACCAAGTCTAAACGAAGCTTATAATAGATTTTAAGTTTAAATTCAAGTTTTATTTTATTTTTATCTTTGATTTAAATTTGAAATAAAATAAGGGTCTGAGAAAAAGAAGATTTAAAAGATGGGTTTCAGTTTTCGTTTTACTTGACAATTCTAAAATTTTAATCATTTCAAAAGCTGAAATGTACAATTTAATGGAAATTTAAATACTGAAGTTAAGTTCAGTTTTTATTTTAAATCGTAAATAAGTTTAAGTGTTAAGGTATGCTTTTAAATATGTAATAAAAAGGGGTTTTGAAAAATTAGTTTTAAATCTTTATTTAGGATAAATTGGAATTTATTTTAAGTATCAAATTTTAAAATGAAATTTAGAAAGTAATTGGGAAAATAAATGTCTTTAAAAAACGTATTGTGGGTGATGATTAAATGATAAATAAGAATAAGTTTAAATTTGAATTAGTGAAGATAAAATGATATGCACTCATTAAATTAGTTCAAGTGAATAATTGATTAATTTATTTAATCAAGTAATTAAGATTTATTAAGTTACAGTTTAGAACTTAATTAATTGAATAATCAGTGATTAAATATATGATTTTAAAGGTTAATTAAATGATAATTAACAATAATTAAACTGAGTTTAATTACTTAAGAATAGTAATTAAATAATTATGAATAGTTAATGAGAATCATTCACTTGAAATTTATTTGATAATAAATGTGAAAAGAATTATTCATAGAAATTTAATCTGATTTAAATTTATCAGATGATTAAATTGATCCTACTTATGGATGATTGGATTTTATTGGATGTTGAATTGTCGATATCCCTGATATATGATGCTTTATGATTATCCTGATTTGTGTTGTGATCTGTGATATAGTTTATTATTTGTGATATATATATCTGCGAATATGTGTATGAAAGATAAGCGTTATAGTTATATCGCTTATCGAATATATTGTTGTATTTAAATCTGTGATGATTGAAATGATGTTGCACTATTGTGTTAAACCCTGGACCACACCATACACACACAAATATGGATTTCACGAGGAAATCGATTAAGTCGCAGATTTTTGAAATAGTTAAATTTGAATTTTTAAATTCAAATGTTTTGGAAATGGAATCGGAATAAATGTGAAAAGCTTTTGGAATGGAATTTCAAAATAGAATTTATTATTTTTAAATTACTTGATTTAGTTTTGGAATTTAAATAAGTTGATTTAAATTTAAATTCAATACTTGAAATTGAATTCTGTAATTTGAAATTAGGGATTAATGATATTATACTAGTCATTATGAGTTAAACCATTTTTAAAGTATTATTTTTGGGAATTTGAATTTAACTCAAGGATTTCAACTCGTATAAATGAATCAGATTTCCAAAATGAAAACTGTTGTTTTCAAATGATAAACACTTTTGGATAAGAACTGAGATTTCAATTAATTAGGGGAATTTCAAGATTGAATAGAGAAATGATTTTCCTAAGTTATGAATGAATTCTTTTTGAAAGCTATGAATTAAATCTGTTTATTTTTAATAGATTTAAATTGATGATTTGTTTAAATCAAATTGAAATGAAATTGTTTTGAAGGCTATAAGTTAAATCTTTGATTTAAAGGTTTAACGAGTTAAATCAAATTGAAATGAAAAATTGATTTGGAAAATATGTGAATGAATCTTTTGTTTAAAAGATTTAAATGTGAAAATTGTTTAAACCGTTAAAGGTTGTGAAAATGAATCTTTTTGTTTAAAGATTGAAAATGGTAATTTATTTAAACCATTTGAAGAAAAGTTTTGGGAAATAAGTTGTGACTTAATTGAAATCCCAATATCCATATGTTTTTGAACTATTTCGCTCACTATTCGGTTTAGCCGGGAAAGGACCTTTGTGTCGTATAACCCATTCCGAATATGTGATACGTCGTTATGGATAGCATTTGAAGACTGGTGATGAAGACCGGGTATTTGTGAAAGCGATAGGATGACCTATCGATTGTTTCTGCACCGAGTCGCGCCGGTATAGACACTCCCTAAGTGATGGGAAAATCCGATCGGGATTGTGAATATCCGGGTTGCAAGGACTTCTTTGTAAGTGCCTTCGGTTCTGTTCGAACCCAGAACAGACTTGTATGGATTGTGTGTCTGACATTACAAGTTGAGATGTAAAGCCGATTTCTTTCAAATATATTTCTGTGGTGGTGGAGAATTTATTCTTTTAGCTTAACACCCTTCTCTGAGACGTACGAGCTCAGAGGTTATATAGTTGAAGTTATCAGCGATATATTCCCAATTTGGTAATGTGACATGCTGAGTGTTGCTGTAAATGATCATTGTGTTGATTATTGTGATAGGATCGTTTATTTGATCGTCTATCCTGGTGATCATTTCTATGATCATTTGTTGACCCAAAGCATGGCTTTTGCATAAAGTATGTTTTTGTGGACGTGACTTCATCGAGCCTCACACCCCGGAAATGGTCAAAACAGGAAAGATGCGGCAAGGTTATGAGGGGTAGCACCCTTTAGGGTATGTACATTTCCTTCTGGATAGAGGTGGTATCATGGTATGGAGCCCAGATATTTAACCTATGTGGTTACTACGAATTTATTACTTTGTGGTTGTTGGTTTTCGGGATCCCGTGAGAAAGGTCGTTTACGATCGGGGAATGGCGTGCTCGTGTCAGTAGTTACCCAGTTAGGGGTAACCCGGCCTTGTGTTGGCAGAGTTCCGGTTTGGTTCTCAGGGATGTCTTTCCAGAGGCATTCTCATGTGGCAATGGGAAGTTCCTTGGCCTGACCATTTGTTGGAAATCCAATTCCCAATACGTAACTTGTACGGTATTAGTTGTAGAACCTATCATTCACTTATGGTGTCGCAACACTGTTTGGATGGTAGCTATAGTAGGCATACGATAATGGTCGTATGTTGGCTAAGATTTATATTCTACTTTCGAAATGAATTTCTTCTACACTATGCACTAGTAATAATATCAAATGTTATTTTAAATGCGTATCAAGCATCTTTGACTATCATAAGGAGAAATCTCCTCCGATTCTGCGTTTGCATTGTGTGTGTGTGCGGGAGGCCTTATGGTAGTCTCATTTTTAAAAAGCATTGCGAATTGACTTTGAAAATCTTTTATTGAATGTTTTTAAAGATAAACTGTTTTTGTTGCTCACACCAGTCCCACGACTGATCCGGAGTTTATCGTTTCTTTCCTAAACTCTGGGTGCTCATTATATTTCTACACGAGCAGTCTAGAGTTGAGTTTTTCAGATAGTCAGATGTAGTAGATTATCTGGAGATTAGTTCAGTCTTTGGTTCGCACCAGTCTTGTTTATCTTCGTGCATCGTTATTGGGAGTTCGAGCTATTGCTGGATTAGTTCTTGGAAATGGAGTTGCAGTTATTTCTGGAGTTCTTCCTTGAAGACTATTTTAGAGTTATATTGTTCCGTATGTTAGATGTCATCTATTTTCTTTTCCGCTGCTATTTTATTGTATCATATCTCTGATGTATATTGATATCTATTGGATCATCTGTTGTATCAGATATTGTATCAAAGCTGTATATCAATGTATTATTCTTTTATTCCGCTGTGTTGTTTACTTAATGATTGTTATAAGCTCCGGCGAATCGAAATTTGAACGGTCGAATCTACGGCATTCGAGTACGATTTGAAGTATGGATGTCGATTTTCGAGCGGGCAAAATTCTAGTCGTTACAATATCTATTTTAATTTCGAATCCCTATACTGGTGATTTTGGGTTGTCGTAATGATGTTTTATGCAACATTCGTTTTGGCCCAAATAAATATGTTTAAGAGAATGATTTCCTTAAAGAATGAAATATATACTTAATTTAGATTTAAGTATATTGAATATTTTCCAAGTGTAGAAAATAAAAAGATTTGTGAATTACTTATTAAATAAGTATGGAAATGTTTTCCAATATAAAGTGAATATTTTGAGAATTTATCTTTTTGAAGATAAATTAAAAATGAATAATTGAAATCGTATATTCGTAGATATTTTGGAATGTAAATTCACTATGGAATTTATAAAAGAAAGGGGAATTTGTTTAAAAATAAATATTGATTTATTTTTGAGGTATTGAAATTTTATATCTTGTAAAGATATTTTTAGGAAATAAATAATTTGGAAAATTATTTGAAATCTGGTGATGTTGTGCATATCCATTGATAGTTCAATAACCGACTATCAATATTTACCTTTGAATGAGTATTTGTTGTGATTTGTTTGAATTTGAATGCCACACTTATTTTTGAATAAGCGCTCACTATTCAGGTTAGCCGGGAAAGGACCTTGGGGTCGTATAACCCATTTCGAATATGTGATTCAACGTTATGGATAGCATTTGAAGACCGGTGTTGAAGACCGGGTATTTGCGAGAGCGATAGGATGACCTGTCGATTGACTCTGCACCGAGTTGCTCCGGTATAGAGTTCTCCATATGTGATGGGGAATCCGATCAGGATTGTGGATATCCGGATTGCAAGGACTTCTTTGTAAGTGCCTTCGGTTCTGTTCGAGCCTGGAACAGACTTGTATGGATTGTATGTCTGACATTACAAATTGAGATATAAAGCTGATTTCTTTCAAATATATTTCTGTTGGTGGCGGAGAATTTATTATTTTAGCTTAACACCCTTCTCTGAGACGTACGAGCTTAGAGGTTATTGTGGTGACCCCTTTAATTTTTTTACACATAGATTTTTTTTTACAAAATGAATATATAATTAAATCCTATAATGTTAAGTTTGAATATTTAGAAAATTCATAGATTCTTTTCCAAGATCCTGGATGACCAATATAATTATATCAGTTCATGATTCACCTTAAAATAGCTCTACATATTTGATGATATGTTTGCTTCTTTTGTTTTGTATGAGATGAAATTTACAACAAGCACAATGCATAAGTGATTGAAATACACAGTGCACCTTTGTGTATTTTTTTTTTTACTAAACTTCCTGCCTATACATGTATATGCCTGTAATCACCTAAAGTAATGTTTAAGTATTAATCTAAAAGTTTAACAGAGTTTTGGGGTGAAGACACTTTGAAAATACTTAGTTGCAGGCTTAAGCAAACAAAACTGATTTTTATTTCCAGGTTGAACCACTTATAGTTTTCACTACATTTCAAGACAGGCTGGAATGCAAACTGGTGTGCTTGGAGTTTGTATTTCAAAAACTTGGAGTTTTTCTATCTTTTTTTTTGAACTGGAAGCACTTGCACAACATGGATTTGTAGGGAAGTGATTCCAGGCTTATAAGGGTTTGACCCTTAACCATCTAGGCCGGTCATGATCCCATACTTACCACTTTCAAAACCATATCTTTAATGTAAACAAAATTTCTACAATTTTTTTTTTCCTATCACAAGTTTTCTTCTACCATATCAAAGTTTTTCTGAGAATTTACTTTCTCAGGCTTTCAACACAAAACAAAAGTATTTCCAAGTCCATTTCTTTTAAAACCCTTTTTATTTTGAAATCAAATGCATAAATATGAGTCATGCATTTTCTCAGAGATTATGCATCAACCAATATCTATTACAGGCCATGCATAATCCATTTTATTCAAAATTTGCAAGCTCATTTTATTTTCTGGAAATCAGATATACTTCATTGTTTTTAATTGCCATCATTAAACCACAAAATAATTTCAAACCAAAGAAAACAGGGGCTAACATGCACACATATCATACTGATATGTTATATCAGTTTTCTCAGTTCCAAAAAAAAGATGACCAGACATTTATAAGAACATCAACTAATTACTTGCCATCAGAAATCATTCAACAAAGGTTAAGCTAAATACATGTCATAATCCAAGCACTCAGAAAAATCTCCTTACAGTTTACTTTAACTACTAATGATAACCATGTCATTCACTACAAGCATCTGCAAATACAAAGCAAAATTTCTCTTATTTATACTAGCAGCTAATGCTTCCTTCATCCATCAAGTCAACCTTAATTACCTGCATGCAATTCACTGAGCTGCCCCATTTAATTGAGACACCCAGATGATTGCAAAAGCAACCAAAAGGGTCAGTTTACACTGGTATGAACATTAATAAATTTTATACACATGTTTACAGTTTTTTTTTATGAACTTATAACACTTGCATAATCTAGCAGTTTGTGAGTTATGCACATCAGTAAAAATTGCCAGATAACTTCAAGAATACAACCATTCATTCAACAAATGTTCAACAAGCAATTGATTATTCATAACTTCATAAATAAACCCAGGTTTTGTTCTCCCAATTTCTCCCAGTTTTTTTTTAATCAGGGCATCATATTAAAACATATTTAATTCAAATCCCTGTCCAGATGTATATAGCTCAGAGATTTAAATCTCATACCCCATTTTATTCTATGGTCTAAATCCCCCTGTCAAATGAACACAAGTATGCATTGTGAAGGAATCACCCAGATTGTTTTATTTATTCCAACACACAAAGGCCTCAGGGTGCACTTACACCATGCATATACTTCCTCCCACCTGAAGCAAGAAGATCATTGACTAACCCCAAATGACCAATTTAATTTTCTTTCATTTATTCATCGGGTTTATTAATTTAATAAGTTCCCTCTCCAGTTTTCTGCTTAATTCATTAAGCACCGGTTTATGAATTTACTCATAAAATCTCCAACCCATTCATGCTTCAGAAAAAACATAAATACTTTCTAGTACAATCCTTTGTTATCCATTTAATTTTCTTACTACGGAGATTTACAACAGGTTTGTGGGATTTCCAAAATAATTTAAGCATCATGATCCTACTATATTATTGTAAAAATATGGACAGAGGTGTTTGTTAAGAAAATTCACCAAAAACTCAGAAATCCTCCTGCCTTATTATTTAGAAAATAAAAATGAGCCGGATTTCTATCTTGCTGCCTATGTCCTAAATAATTTAAATCCATACTTGACAATAATAAGAATAGAAAAAAAATGCTCAAACCATTTTAACTTGGAAAAACTGTCATACAAAACTCCAAACAGAAATGCACAACAAACATCCATTTCATCCATATCAAACCATTTCAAAGATTTAAATAATTCTTATAATACTTTAGGCTGCCTACCAGAGGACTTAATGCCATTGCATAAAATGGATTAATGCTCACCTAGTATTTTCTTTTACTATCTTGCTCCTCCACACAGCAAATCCCTTCAGAGCTGCTTACCCATATTTCTCCTATTTTATTTTTTTGTTTTATCTTTTTTTTTCTGAGATGATGATGGTCATGATGGTGTACAGGTTTTATAAAGCTATTTTAGGGTTTAAGGAAATGGGTAATTCCTTTGATACCCCTTTATTTTTCATGCACAGATCATACTTATGTATGGTCCTCAATTGGAATTACACTCATCTGATTTCCTTTAGTAGTTATTTCGGGATTCCAGCACTTTAATTACTGCATGCTACTTCCATGATCTCATTCTATTCATGCCATATGCATGTGACCTTTGCTTATTTTATTTTCTGCTCAGTTTTTAAAGAAACTTTAATCTTTTTGCACTTTCTACTTATCCTCCTTTTCTTATACAATTCATGTACACTGTCATATATATTTAGGTGGTGTAAAAATTATCCATACTATATTGTTTTTATTCCTCCCTTTAAAATAGCAACTCCTTTTTACATATCTGTGTGATAAAAATTATACACACACAAGATTATTTATTTTCTTTTCTGGCAGCATGATTATATAAGTCATTTGAAACTTCATAAAACTCCATTGTATTTTGCTTTTTAAATTAAATAGAAAATTTCCCTATATATTAAATACATGTGCTTATATAATTGTTTAGACATGGAACTCTATTTGTTTTAAGTGCCAATTTTTGATCACCTTAACTCCTTGCATCTTTATCAAACAGAAACTCCTATGCACGTTTTTATTTACTAACAATCTTTTCTGTTTTGATGCATCTTTTATTTTATTTTTATTTTAGGGTCATTACATACCCTCCCCCTTAAAGGAATTATGTACCCATAATTTCTTTTAATTTCTCCGAATAAAAATACTAATCCATAGTCTGTTTTAATTCCATAACCCCATACTCACATTTTATGAAAGCAAGCAATGCATAAGAATATTCAGAAAATCATCATAAACTACTTAAACATACCTCTCCATCAGTAAACAAATTAGGGTATTTAGCCCTCATTTTGTCCTCCACCTCCCATGTACAATCATTGGTGTCCAAGCTCCATTGAATTTTTACTAGTTTGATCACCTTGTTCCTCAACTTTTTCTCCTCCTTGACAATTATCCCTACTGGTTCATTTGCATAGACCAAATTCTTTTGGATTTGAATTTGAGTAGGTGACTCCATAATTGCTCCTTCATCATGCACCCATTTTCTCAATTGAGAAACATGAAACACTGGATGCACACCACTCAACTCCTCGGGTAACTTAAGTTTGTAGGCCATAGCACCAATTCTCTGCATAATTTCATATGGTCCTACAAATCTTGGTGATAGCTTACCAGATTTCCCAAACCTGAACACCTTTCTCATTGGTGATACCTTCAGAAAAACATACTCTCCTACCTTAAACTCCATTGGCTTTCTCCTTTTATCTGCATAAGACTTTTGTCTTGATTGTGCTGTCTTCATCCTATGTCTAATTAATTCAATCATGTTGGAAGTTTCTTTAACATGATCTGGTCCTAGTAGTATACCCTCTCCCATATCCAACCAACAGGCAGGAGATATGCAGGGTCTCCCATACAAGGCTTCAAAGGTAGCCATTCCTATTGTTGACTGGTAGCTATTGTTATATGTGAACTCTGCCAAATGAATGTGATCCTCCCAATTACCCCCAAAGTCAAGCACACATGCTCTAAACAGATCCTCCAATATTTTGTTTACTATCTCTGTCTGCCCATCACTTTGAGGATGGTAGGCAGTGCTTAAGCATAGTTGAGTTCCCATTGCTTCTTGGAAGCTTTCCCAAAATCTTGAGGTGAACAAAGTGTCTCTATCACTTATAATGGTCTTGGGTATACCATTTAGCCTTACCACTTCCTTAATAAATAATTGTGCAAGCCTAATTGCATTTCTATCTGACTTGACAGGGACAAAGTGAGCTGATTTGGTTAGTCTATCAACAATTACCCATATACTATCATTGCCTTTCTTAGTTCTAGGCAAACCATCCACAAAATCCATGGAAATACTTTCCCATTTCCACTGAGGTACCTCCAAAGGTTGCAACATGCCAGAAGGCTTTTGGTGATCTGCTTTAATTTGCTGACAGGTGAAACACTTTGCCACATATCTTGCCACTGCTTGTTTCATTCATGGCCACCAGTAGCTTCTTTTTAAATCATGATACATTTTAGTACCACCAGGGTGTATGGTGTACTTGGTTTTGTGATGCTCATTCATGATTTCTTCCTTCAATTATGCAATGTCTGGTACACACAACTTCTCATTCTTCCTCAAATACCCCTTGTGATCTATTTTAAAATTTTCCAACTCAATGTTGCTAAGTAACATTTCCTTCTTCTCCTTCAAATTTTTATCTTGGTCTTGCATGCCACCAATTTTCTCCA
Organism: Allium cepa; assembly: GCA_030765085.1. Classification (NCBI taxonomy): domain Eukaryota; kingdom Viridiplantae; phylum Streptophyta; class Magnoliopsida; order Asparagales; family Amaryllidaceae; genus Allium; species Allium cepa. Next base: position 288,636,880 of record CM060941.1, on the reverse strand, counting down.
CTAGATTAGATTTTACTGTAATCAATCCTAGTGTACCATATTCTACCATGTCATCATGCTCTCTAGAATTCTTTTCATTCTTGCTATATATATATCTGCCTCCCCAAGCATTACAAGGTTTTTAAATTCATCAATCATTAGACTTGCTAACCCAACTTGATGCCTACTCAAGGCATCTGCCACCCTATTGGCTTTTCCAGGGGTGTACAAAATATCTAGATCATATGCAGCTAGAAATTCCATCCATCTTGCTTGTCTCATATTCAAATCTTTTTGAGAAAATAAATACTTCAATGCTTGATGGTCTGTAAATAATACAAATTTTGCTCCAAGCAAATAATGCCTCCAAAGTTTTAATGCAAACACTATTGCAGCTAATTCTAGATCATGAGTTGCATATTTGGTTTCATTGGGTTTAAGTTGTCTTGATGCATATGCCACTACCTTGCCATGTTGCATAAGCACTGCACCTAACCCAGACCCACTAGCATCAGTATATACAACCATTCCTTCATTTGCTTCTGGGATTTGCAAGAGCTTCCACCAGTGCTTGTTTCATTTTCTCAAAAGCTTGTTCACACTGCTCAGTCCACACATATGGTTGGTTCTTCTTTGTCAACTTGGTCATTGGTGTGGCTATTCTTGAAAAATCCTTGATGAACCTTCTATAGTACCCTGCCAATCCCAAGAATGATCTCACCTCAGTCACTGTTCTGGGTCTACTCCATGATTGAACTGCAATCACTTTGCTTGGATCCACACTTACCCCTTGCTGTGACACTATGTGTCCTAAGAATTTTACTTCATGTTGCCAAAATGTACATTTTGAATACTTGGCTTTTAATTCATGTTCTCTAAGTCTGGATAATACTAGGTGTAGATGCATAGCATGATCATTTTCTGTCTTTGAGTAAATTAATATATCATCTATAAATACTAGAACAAATTTATCCAAAAAGTCTCTAAAAATTCTATTCATCAAATCTACAAATTAGGAGGGAGCATTGGTCAAGCCAAATGGGATTACTAAAAATTCATATAGGCCATACCTTGTGTTAAAGGCTGTGTACTCAATGCTTTCCTCTGCAACTTTCATTTGGTGAAATCCAGAGGCTAAATCTAACCTTGAAAATATTTTAGCTCCATGCAATTGATCAAATAGATCATCTATTCTAGGCAGTGGGTACTTATTTTTAATGGTTACCTTGTTTAAATCCCTATAGTCTACACACAACCTCATTGTTCCATCATGCTTCTTAACAAAGAGCACTGGGGAACCCCAACTGGAACTACTTGATCTTATGAATCCTTTCTCTTCTAATTCTTCTAGTTGATGTTTTAATTCTACTAACTCTTTTGGACCCATCCTATAAGGCTTCTTAATGATTGGATTTGTTCCTGGCATTAACTTAATTTTGAATTCAACTGGTCTATTCTGAGGAATTCCTCTCACCTCTCCAAACACATCTATGTATTCATTAACTACTGGAATTTCCTCTATTTTTAATTCCTTTTGAATTTTGTTTATACTCCAAATTTTATTAAAACATGTGTTCTTTGCTATTTCACTTAGAACTGTAATTCTTTTGCCTACATTTGTCTCCAAAGAAATAGTAAGGTTTTCTAAATTTAAAATTGCTTTATTTTTCATTAACCAATCTACCCCCAAAATAATCCCAATACCAGGATAATTTAAAGTATATAGATCTGAATCAAAGCCATAACCCCCTATGATTAATTTCAGACCCATACACTTCATCCCTAATATACAATGACTCCATATGGGGCTGTGTACAGTTAAGGGTTGTTCAGTAGAAACACAAGCAAGTGCTAACTTCTTTACAATTTCCAAAGATATTAGTGAATGTGAGGCACCAGTGTCATATACTACTGATATTGGTTGGGTATTGATTAGAATTATACCTTCAAGTTGCCCAACATTTCCAGTGGTGTTTGTTGCCAAAGCTCCTACCCTTGCTGTTTTCTTATGAGTCTCTGGGCAGTCCTTCTTTAAATGTCCTATTTTCCCATAGTTATAGCAGCTTCCTTTAGGTATTTTAGGGTCAGGGCATTGGTTACTATAATGTCCAGCTTTTCCACAATTAAAACAATGAGTAAATTTCTTACTTTCAGGTGTTATTGCTCCTTCCCCTTTCTTAACTCCTTTACTTGCATTTCTCTTGTCATAAGGTTGCACTTTGTTCTGACCTCCCCTCTTCTTATTGAGCTTCATGTTCCTGAATTTCTCTCTTGTGGTATCATGTTGCTCAAAGGAGAGAGTTAGATCAATCACTTGATCAAAGGTTTTGTCTTTGTATGGCAACATTGCCCTGGATAGATTGGGGTTCAAGCCTTGAATGTATCTTGCATTCTTTGCTTCTGCATTCCCTATCAACACCATTCCATATTTGGACAATGCTTCAAACTTCTGAGTGTACTCATTTACACTCATGCCTCCTTGCCTTAACCTAATAAAGTCTCCAAGCAGTGTGGCTTTGGCAGATGCTGGGATAAATCTGGCCTCAAGCATGTCCTTGAAATCATTCCAAGTAATGTTATTCTCTGGCCTTCCTACTATTACAACCTCCCACCAATCCAGTGCAACCCCTTTCAATTTCCTTGAAGCTATTTGTCTTTTCCTTTGGTCACTGATTTGCATATCTGTAAAGACCCTCTCCATAGTCCTTATCCACTTTTGAACACCCATAGCTCCTTCAGTGCCTTCAAAATCCTTTCCTCCCAAATTGGTACAAGTCTTAAGCAGTTTGGAGAGCTCCTCATGAGGATTGTCTTGCCTTGGTGCCATTCCATCCCTCAAAGCCCTCATAAAATCCTCCATGCTTATCACAGGTGGCTCACGTGATGGTCCTGCACCTGTGTGATGTCTTGGTCCTACCATAATGCTATAGATATAATTTTTAAGTTAGTTTATTTATTATTTTTAGTATCTTTACTTTGTTTATTTATTTTATTTAGGTGTACTCTGTACATGTATCTCAAGCATACATTTCATTCAGTCATACAAAAGCATCTAACCCCAAGAATTCAATCAATGCATTCAATCATCCATATGCATACAATAATGTTTACTATGTTATTTTAAAACATAGCTCTGATACCAACTGTGGTGACCCCTTTAATTTTTTTACACATAGATTTTTTTTTACAAAATGAATATATAATTAAATCCCATAATGTTAAGTTTGAATATTTAGAAAATTCATAGATTCTTTTCCAAGATCCTGGATGACCAATATAATTATATCAGTTCATGATTCACCTTAAAATAGCTCTACATATTTGATGATATGTTTGCTTCTTTTGTTTTGTATGAGATGAAATTTACAACAAGCACAATGCATAAGTGATTGAAATACACAGTGCACCTTTGTATATATATATATTTTTTTATTATTATTTACTAAACTTCTTGCCTATACATGTATATGCCTGTAATCACCTAAAGTAATGTTTAAGTATTAATCTAAAAGTTTAACAGAGTTTTGGGGTGAAGACACTTTGAAAATACTTAGTTGCAGGCTTAAGCAAACAAAACTGATTTTTATTTCCAGGTTGAACCACTTATAGTTTTCACTGCATTTCAAGACAGGCTGGAATGCAAACTGGCGTGCTTGGAGTTTGTATTTCAAAAACTTGGAGTTTTTCTATCTTTTTCTTTGAACTGGAAGCACTTGCACAACATGGATTTGTAGGGAAGTGATTCCAGGCTTATAAGGGTTTGACCCTTAACCATCTAGGCCGGTCATGATCCCATACTTACCACTTTCAAAACCATATCTTTTATGTAAACAAAATTTCTACAAATGTTTTTTTTTCCTATCACAAGTTTGCTTCTACCATATCAAAGTTTTTCTGAGAATTTACTTTCTCAGGCTTTCAACACAAAACAAAAATATTTCCAAGTCCATTTCTTTTAAAACCCTTTATATTTTGAAATCAAATGCATAAATATGAGTCATGCATTTTCTCAGAGATTATGCATCAACCAATATCTATTACAGGCCATGCATAATCCATTTTATTCAAAATTTGCAAGCTCATTTTATTTTCTGGAAATCAGATATACTTGACTGTTTTTAATTGCCATCATTAAATCACAAAATAATTTCAAACCAAAGAAAACAGGGGCTAACATGCACACATATCATACTGATATGTTATATCAGTTTTCTCAGTTCCAAAAAAAAAAGATGACCAGACATTTATAAGAACATCAACTAATTACTTGCCATCAGAAATCATTCAACAAAGGTTAAGCTAAATACATGTCATAATCCAAGCACTCAGAAAAATCTCCTTACAGTTTACATTAACTACTAATGATAACCATGTCATTCACTACAAGCATCTGCAAATACAAAGCAAAGTTTCTCTTATTTATACTAGCAGCTAATGCTTCCTTCATCCATCAAGTCAACCTTAATTACCTGCATGCAATTCACTGAGCTGCCCCATTAAATTGAGACACCCAGATGATTGCAAAAGCAACCAAAAGGGTCAGTTTACACTGTTATGAACATTAATAAATTTTATACACATGTTTACGTTTTTTTTTATGAACTTATAACACTTGCATAATCTAGCAGTTTGTGAATTATGCACATCAGTAAAAATTGCCAGATAACTTCAAGAATACAACCATTCATTCAACAAATGTTCAACAAGCAATGCATTATTCATAACTTCATAAATAAACCTAGGTTTTGTTCTCCCAATTTCTCCCAGTTTTTTTTTTAATCAGGGCATCATATTAAAACATATTTAATTTAAATTCCTGTCCAGATGTATATAGCTCGGAGATTTAAATCTCATACCCTATATTATTTTATGGTCTAAATCCCCCTGTCAAATGAACACAAGTATGCATTGTGAAGGAATCACCCAGATTGTTTTATTTATTCCAACACACAAAGGCCTCAGGGTGCACTTGCACCATGCATATACTTCCTCCCACTTGAAGCAAGTAGATCATTGACTAACCCCAAATGACCAATTTAATTTTCTTTCATTTATTCATAGGGTTTATTAATTTAATAAGTTCCCCCTCCAGTTTCCTGCTTAATTCATTAAGCACCGGTTTATGAATTTACTCATAAAATCTCCAACCCATTCATGTTTCAGAAAAAACATAAATACTTTCTAGTACAATCCTTTGTTATCCATTTAATTTTCTTACTACAGAGATTTACAACAGGTTTGTGGGATTTCCAAAATAATTTAAGCATCATGATCCTACTATATTATTGTAAAAATATGGACAGAGGTGTTTGTTAAGAAAATTCACCAAAAACTCAGAAATCCTCCTGCCTTATTATTTAGAAAATAAACATGAGCCAGATTTCTATCTTGCTGCTTATGTCCTAAATAATTTAAATCCATACTTAACAATAATAAGAATAGAAAAAAAATGCTCAAACCATTTTAACTTGGAAAAACTGTCGTACAAAACTCCAAACAGAAATGCACAACAAACATCCATTTCATCCATATCAAACCATTTCAAAGATTTAAATAATTCTTATAATACTTTAGGCTGCCTACCAGAGGACTTAATGCCATTGCATAAAATGGATTAATGCTCACCTAGTATTTTCTTTTACTATCTTGCTCCTCCACACAGCAAATCCCTTCAGAGCTGCTTACCCATATTTCTCCTATTTTATTTTTTTGTTTTATCTTTTTTTTTCTAAGATGATGATGGTCATGATGGTGTACAGGTTTTATAAAGCTATTTTAGGGTTTAAGGAAATGGGTAATTCCTTTGATACCCCTTTATTTTTCATGCACAGATCATACTTATGTATGGTCCTCAATTGGAATTACACTCATCTGATTTCCTTTAGTAGTTATTTCGGGATTCCAGCACTTTAATTACTGCATGCTATTTCCAGATCTCAGTCTATTCATGCCATATGCATGTGACCTTCGCTTATTTTATTTTCTGCTCAGTTTTTAAAGAAACTTTAATCTTTTTGCACTTTCTACTTAGCCTCCTTTTCTTATACAATTCATGTACACTGTCATATATATTTTGGTGGTGTAAAAATTATTCATACTATATTGTTTTTATTCCTCCCTTTAAAACAGCAACTCCTTTTTACATATCTATGTGATAAAAATTATACACACACAAGATTATTTATTTTCTTTTCTGGCAGCATGATTATATAAGTCATTTGAAACTTCATAAAACTCCATTGTATTTTGCTTTTTAAATTAAATAGAAAATTTCCCTATATATTAAATACATGTGCTTATATAATTGTTTAGACATGGAACTATATTTGTTTTAAGTCCCAATTTTTGATCACCTTAACTCCTTGCATCTTTATCAAACAGAAACTCCTATGCACATTTTTATTTACTAACAAGCTTTTCTGTTTTGATGCATCTTTTATTTTATTTTTATTTTAGGGTCATTACAGTTATGTAGTTGAAGGTTATCAGCGATATATTCCCAATTTGGTAATGTGACATGCTGAGTGTTGCTGTGAAATGATCATTGTTTGATCATTTGTGATATGATCATTTGTTTGATCACTTATCTTTGTGATCATTTCTTTGATCATTTGTTGACCCAAAGCACAGCTTTTGTATAAAGCGTGGCTTTGTGGACGAGACTTCGTCAAACCTCACACCCCGGAATGGTCAAAACAGGAAAGATGCAGCAAGGTTATTGGGGGTAGTGCCCCTTAGGGTATGTGCATTTCCTTCTGGAAAAGGGTGGTATCATGGTATGGAGCCCAGATACTTACTCATGTTGAAACACTTTATTTATTACGGTGTGATGTTGGTTACGAGCGCTCGGATAAAGGTCCCAAAGGACCGGGGGATGGCATACTCGTGTCAGTTGCTACCTAGTTTGAAATGTAACCCGGCCTTGTGTTGGCAGAGATCCGGTTAGGTTCTCGGGGACGTCCTTCCAGAGGCATTCTCATGTGGCAATGGGAAGTTCCTTGGCCTGACCATTTGTTGGAAATCCAGAGAAACAATACGATCTTGTACGGTTTTAGTTGTAGAACCTATCATTCACTTATGGTGGCGCCCCACTGTTTGGATGGTAGCTATAGTAGGCATAAGTGTGGAATGCCTATGCTGGCTAATATTTATATCTTTATTTTCGAAATGATTTTTCCTACACTATGCACTAGTAATAATATCAAATGTCTCTTTTAATGCGTATCAAGCATCTTTGACTATCATAAGGAGAAATCTCCTCCGATTCTGCGTTTGCATTGTGTGTGTGTGTGCGGGAGGCCTTATGGTAGTCTCATTTTTAAAAGCATTGCGAATTGACTTTAAAAATATTCCTCTATTTTGATTTTAAAGATAAATAAACTGTTTTGAGTTCTCACACCAGTCACACGACTGACTCGGAGTTTATTGTTTTCCTTCCTAAACTCTGGGTGCCCACCAATTTCCTCACGGGCAGTCAAGAGTTAAGATTTACCAGGATATTTTGGAATTCAGGAGTTGCTGGAGGCAAGCTGGATGGCATGGCGTATTATTAGTATATAGTATTTCTTTTCCGCTGTTTGTTGTTGTTTGTTGTTGTACACTCTGATGATGTAATGTAATGTGTTGTAATGTAATAACTGATATACACTACACCAGAATAGCCATTTTGCAACGGCTTTGAGCCGTTGCAAAAGCATTTCGCAACGGCTTTGGACCGTTGCTAAATGAGGAGTGGCTGAAATTTTGAAACGGCTCTAGGCCGTTGCGAAATTTGAAATTGCAACAGCTCAAGGCCATCGGGAAATATTACAAAAATTGAATTTGCTTCTTCTCCTACAATATCTACAAATCAGATACGATAACCAAATATTGTAACATAATATCTCAGACACTCGAGTTGATGAATCAAAGAAACAAGATATAATTTCACAAATATTACATCATTACACATGAATAAATTGTTTATGCCTATGGCATTTAAAATCTCAACAAGAAGCATTACAACAGTTTTATACAACTATACTAGCCAACAAATCCACTCAAAATACATGTACTACAAATCCACTAAAGTATACATTACTGAAATATTATATAGTCTGCACCTCAAACACTCCATTCCTAATAAGCAGTGGCTGCTAGAACAACCTGTAATATACAAGATACAGGTTTATCATCATGAAAACTGCACGTATCAAATATGCTCTTTGAACGAGTCTTGTAAAAAAAATTTAAATAATTGCTTTTTCCATAAAGGGAAGTGACATACATTGTATGTGAATAGAGGAATGAATTGTGCTAAACCCATTCACTTTCAAAATCAAATTCTAATTTATTCACCGGCCTTTCAAATATTCAATACAAACTTGCAATTTTCATGCATGTTAGTAAGATCATTCTCTACAAGTCTGCAACAATACGAGAATGTGTACAACCACAATGCATATATCGATAGGCATAATGTATACGAAGAACAATATTATGAGTCTATTTCAATGCAATATTTGTATATTTTGTGGTCTGAACCGAGATTGGTGTATGTTAACAGTGGTAATGTTGTATGCTACTAATTTCTTCAGTGTGTATTGTTCTTTGATTTTTATGTGAATATCAATTGGCATATAATTTTCCCTCACTTCTATCTTCTTTTCTTCTTATGATGTATCTGCATATATGCAGAGGTAATGTCTATAGTTAGTAATATACATTAGTGGTTGTGGCCAAATAGTATATAAGTTTCTAAATACTGGGAATGTCATAATTTAGTTGGATTTTTATAGGGTGTGATAGAGGCACCACTCTTCATTTTATTTTCTTTATACATCTTGAGAAAATACACAATAAATTATGCTTATTATATGCATATATGTAACCTAGATTCAATAACTTATCCATTCAAAATTGAAGATGGAATTGGAGAAGGTGCAAACCAAGAAAGTTGATCCTGCCATGCAATCATGTAGAAAGAAGAAGTCGGAGGCCGGTAATGCTTCTTTCTTGGCTGATGTTAGAGATCACATTGATGAGTTCGTTCACGCTTCAATGGAAGAACACAAAACTTGCTTCCAAAAGACCATTCGAAAGGTCATATATTCTAAGTTCATAAATTTCATAATGTTTTTTCTCCGTTATTTTGTTCATGTACGTAAGTATATTTAATGACCATTAGCATATAAGTTATTTCAAAATGGACCATAACTACAACCAGCTTATTATTTGATGACACATAAACGTTAAGTGTCGAAAGCTTGAAACACATTCATACGACTCTTCCAAGAAAACATAGTATGTGAACACTCAAAAGTTTGACAGTTTTCACTCCTATGTTAAAATGAAACAGGATTAATAATGATTAATAAATAAAAACCTGGTCCAGTTCCTACGTTATAGAGCTCTATTAGGCTCAGCTTTGACAAGAGCTTTGACGTGTGCATCGACCAAGTATAACATCAACATAATCTCTGATACGAGTTCCATCACTAGTTTCATAATCTGTTTCTTTGACCTGAAATACAGTAAAAACAATATTATAATGTTTGATCATAAATCTAACCTTGCTACCTTTGCATAATTATTACTTGTAGGCCTGGAATTATTCCTAATGTCATATCAAAGCAAGCACCTGATATACACGTCCATGCTCCCTCTGTTTAGGTTTAGGTGATTCATTCACTTAACAATCCTTATGGGTCCGATTTGATTACATTAAAGTACCTAAACATAAATTGATAAGATTCTAACACTATTTACTATAATAGTGTATTGCACGTAGTACATAAAGGGTGCGACATGGTAAGCAGACGGTGGAATATAGTGGGCGATTGTTGTATGGTGAAATCTTAAAATTGCACATGCAGGGTATCTAATTGGTTATTGCACCTCGGAACCCGAGTGTTGTACTGTGGACATAGGTCATTGCAGCATTGCTACTGGGTGTAGAAGAGGTGGTACTGGGTTGAGCTGATACCTACCAAAGAGGACAACAAGTATAAATGACAATCTAGTTTTAAAAAGAAGATGACCTCCCCAAATTCTGCAAAGAGAATGGAAAAACATAAAACAAATTGTCCAAATATATGAGTTTAATTAGTCTTTACATGGTGCAGTAAGTTAAATATACCAAAATCTGCACACTTTTTTGTCCCAATGACATTGATAGTCAATTTTTGGATTTGATAGGGCACAGTAAAGTTAATATTTCAGCGGTAGAAGAAGCTGGAATAGAAGCTAAAAGAATGATGGAAGATGGTGCATTGGAAAACGTGGAGGCAATCTTTGCCATGCATGTCTCGCATCAGCATCAAGCTTCTGTTATTGGGTCCAAAACAGGTCCACTGCTTGCTGGATGCGGATTTTTCAAGGCCATCATAGCTACCCAAGAGCAGCTTCCTGGAAACTGTGTATTAGGTGCTTCTGCTTCAGTTATTAGTTTGCAGAATATTGTATCCCGGGAAACAAATCCACCTGATTCACAGGCAAGGCAGTTGTATCTCTGTTAAATCTCTTAGATATCGTACAGTCCACCATGGTATCTGCATGATCAAATCAAGAAATTAACTAACATAACTTTGCATGAATGTAAACTGTTCAGGTAGTATCAGTTGCATCTTTCAATGTCGACACCAAGAATCTTGATCTATTTCCTGAATCTATCACTCTTGGGTACTTTCAGAGCGTTTTCAAGTGCAAACATGTATTACCTCCGTCAAAGAATAGAGGAGGTGAATACATATTTACATGAAAAGATAATGTATTTTGTTTACAATATTTATGTCAATAAGCATCTGTGTTTTAGCACTAAAGGAAATTAGAATTTGACGAATAATGCACTGCACATATGTATAGATTATCGTGGAACAATCAAGGGTGTACAAATGCACGACATCAGTGGACTTCTTTGAAAAGGAGAGGTTCTACCCACCAACTGTAAACCACAATATTATGTACACACATGTGAATAAGGTTGCAGTGGAACTTCTAGGTTTGGAGAACTACAAAGTGGTTCCTCCTATGACGGGGCTGAAGATTTCTCCTTCTATTCGGAAGTGATACCTGCAGCCTTTTCATTTGTTACTTCAAAATAATCTTTTCAGACGGAATTTTCATTCAGTCAAATTGTAAGTTCAAAATAATCTTTTCAGACCACCTGGTTCATGGTATCACTTTGTACCAGATTAAGATAAGATTTTGGTTGACTAATATGGACTTATTTGCATTTGAGTCATATTGTAAAGAATAACAATGAACAAATTATGAGAAGAAACCAAGTGAAAATCATGCTCAAATGTATGAACCGCGTGAGGATGAAAACTAGGGATTGGATGTAAGATTCCTTTAACCTTTTTTTATACCTGTTATAACGATATCAAAGCAACCGTCATTTAATTTTAAATTTAATTTTAGTGGGTGTAGACACAGATATGTCAAACTAAGGTACCTTCGAAAACGATGCGGTTGTTCGATCTCCAAGTCATGAGTACGTGTAAGCAATTAAGAAATCGGATTTGAAAAGTATGATAATTAAGAAACCTAGTCATCGACACATACCTGAATTTGACTTGTTTATGGAAAATGGTAAATGTGGTTTCCACATTGAATTCTCTTCTCGTTATCCGTTTAAAGTAATACACCGACCATGACTCACTCCGTTTTATGCATCCATGGTAATATATTTTTCTAACACGAGCAGTTGGGGGTGTAGACCGGAGAAGCAGCCCATGACAACATTGATCGAATGAAACACGCAGTTAACGTTCAGTAACGTGGCTGTAGCAGGCAAATTGATTGAATGACGAAATCTTTGGATTTAAATGCATGTTGTTGTCATGTTTGAAGGCCAATACAATTCTAACCCTGGACTCTGCTGGTTCAGTCGATTGACTGTATCCATGTGCTAGGCACATACCACCAAATTCACCCACCTACCGAATCCAAAATTCGATAGCTATACCGTGTTGTTACTTTAATTAGGATTCACATGCTGTATTATTGCAAAAAGGACATCGATTCGTCGAACATGCTATATATTATTGGTATGTGATGATGAAAGATTTATGAAGTGGACTTCCATCGATCGTGGACATAAAATATAATGTTTCTTTGCGTATACATTAGAAAGAGGCTAAGCCTTGTGCCTGACGCTCTTGTTAGATTTCCTTCTGTGTTAATGTGTGTGCCCAACGGTTGAAGTCGGATGCAGTACTAGCGTAAAATTAAAAAAATAAAAATGTAAGTGACTTACTAACAACTGTTTGTCTTGCCAAAGTATCAAACTTCTGCATCTACAAATTTTTTTTCTTTCAGAAACACCATCGCCCCTTCATCACTTACACTTGTTTCAAATTACATTACCTTCCCTCTACATCAACAATACCAAAACAAACTGCATTTTTTCCACTACCATGCAAACTGTCACATACTTCCCATCGCCATTCATCACATATTACCCATAATACTGCTGCTCATCAGAACCTCCATGCCAATAATCAAACTTCACCATCGTACTGACCATTCATACCACAGCTATTGCTACATTTGCATTACTTCATCATCTTCTAACCGTGCATGTGCACATTTACCACATCGAACTTTCCATTACTTCACCTGCCACCAACAACAGCAGCAGCCATATACATCCCATTCACCAAACCATATCACAAAGCAACCATAACAGAGCCACTTCTGTTTCACCAAATATAAACTTCATACCAACATCAAATCCTCCTCTACAGTCATATACATTCATCAAAACAGACCATTGCTTATCCAAATGCTAACTAACACCATTTTTTATGACTGGCTAATTGCAATTCCTCCAAAACCTCTGTGCCATTCCCATTCAAACAGTCACAAACACTCTGCATAGCCTTACTTCTGCTCAACCCATTCAACACAGCAGCAATTACATTACATGACTTCTGCAACCGCGACCTCTGCAATCGAGCTAAACTCCGACTTCACCACAAACCATCCCCTTCACCCAAAATACAAGCAGCAGATATGAACCCCTAACATCCCACTTCCAACCCGAAAACCGCAACTCCATAAGTGACCCACACTCGATGGATAATCAATATAATTTTTGAATCATGAAAAACTGAGTAAAAAATTAACCAGTTCTACCGCCAGTAGCTGAGCAGAGCGGTTGAGTGGTGGACATGGACAGCTGACGCACGTCTTTGAAAGTGCTGGAGCTCAACTTCGCATGGAGGAGGTCGACTTGGGGGAAACGACGTATATTGAAAGTGGCGAATTAGGGCTTATTTTTTAGATCAGGGAAGAATAGGCCGAACGTTTTGTTTTGGACACGATAGCCGAAAAGTGGAAGATTTCTGACATGGCGAAGCTTTAGCCGGTGGATTTCGGTGAGGAAGGCAAGGCCGTCGGTAAGAAGAGAGGAGTGGAATTAGGGATTTTTCCATGGAAATTTCCGCATAGTTTTTTGGGAGCATATTATTTGGGTATAGGGTATTTTATTTTGGGATGATTTTTCTAAGTGCATGGTTTACTTGGACGGGGGTGTATTTCCAGCCAGTTAATTTGAAGAAAAAAGCGAGGATTTACAATGGTCTGTCTGTTGTGAAATTGTAATGGACCCTGTCTGTTGTCAAGCAATTCGCAACGGCTCAAAGCAGTTGCGAATTCACAACGGTTCAAAACCGTTGCGAATTTTTCGCATGGTGCGTTGCGAAACTGCCAATATGGTGTAGTGATAGTTCTTTGTTTAAAGATTATTTATTTATTTATTTATTATATGTTGTTCCGCTGCGATTGTGAGATTCTGATATTGTTCTGCTGTTTTCTGTTCTGTTCCATCTTTTCTTATTTCTTCTACATTTTTCTTCTTCTTAAAACCCTAATGGTTCGTATTTCCGTTCATCTTGAGTTAATCGATGGAGATTAGTGTCAATTCAAGGGTTACGGAAAAGCGGATTATTACAGGTCGTAACCCATCCGTGGCCGACCGTGCCAATCAATCCAAATGATACATAAGGTGCACCCATCGAATCCGAAACCACAATAGTAATATGAGGATCAACGTCGCTAGAGGTAGCTAACCTCAATGGCCAGACATAGGCTCCTGTTTTAGTCATTTTAATTATGACACGAATGTCAAGGCTATCAATATTCGTTCTCTTACTTCTTTCCAGTAAACGTCGCCAATTCAACCACTGCATTCTGGATATCATCCACCGCGTACACGGTTGTCAAAGTGGTTCTAATATTGAAAGAGAGTATTTCAATAAAAGGCTCCGGTCTTCTTAATAACCAATCGTCATTTTACACACCGGGTGGTTCTTTTACATTTCAAAAACAATTTGCACTTGATATCAAAATATCATATTCATTTCAAAATCAAATCCATTTCAAAATCATCGTATATTCATTTTAAAATCAATTCCGTTTCGAAATTTATCATATATTCAAAATTATCAAATTTGTCCGATAAATCGATTTCACTTCCAAAATTTGATTCGAATTCAATTTAGGTTATAATGTTCACTTTAACCTAGTTCGTATTTAAATCCAAGATTTAAAATGTAAACAATTTATCCTTTAACCAGTTTAAATTTTAGAAAATAGTTTAAATAGTTTTAAAATAGTTAAATAGTTAAAATAGTATAATAAAAAATATTTAAATAGTTTAATCAAAATTAATTTGAATATAAAAATGGTCTATATATGAAAATAATTGGAAAATCAAAATAATTTTTAATATTTAAAGAATATAGATTTTAAATCATTTATACTAAAATATTCAAAAAAATTGCAAAATCAAACCGGTTAACTTCCTAATTTTGTACCCAAAATAATTCCAAACTCCATTTCGATTTAAACGATTCAATTCCAATTCCAACTCGAATAAATTTTGATTCCATATAAATTTCGATTTCAATTCACAAATTTCTTTCAATTTCATTTTCCATTTCCAAACTAATTTAAATCTCTATTTCAAATTAATTTCCAATTCCAATTCCAAATTAATTAAACTCCAATTTCAAATTAATTTCCAATTCCAATTCCAAATTAATTTAAACTCCAATTTCAAATTAATTTTCAATTTCCTTTCCAATTCCAATTTCGATTTCAAAATATCGATTTAAACAATTAAATCAAATTTACTTTCAATACCAGTTTCTATTCTAAATTTCAATTCCAAACTCAAATTTGATATATCATTTCATATCAATTTTCATAGAAATATTCAAAGTTCGAATAGAAGACCAATCTTTTAAAAAAAATCATCCGTCGAAAAATTTCGCCGTATTTAAAAAAAAATTCTTAAAAATCTAAACTTCGATTAATTAAACAATTTCATTCACCATGTTTAAATTCCAACATTTCGAGCTTTAATTCAAAGTAATTGAATTTCCATAAATTTGATTTTATTATAAAAATCAGTTCATTTAAATAATTTCAAAACAACTTTTAAAATCATTAAATTTAACCAACTCGGTGTCCGTATATAATTTCCTAACCTATGGCCAAGTGGACAATTATTTTAATTTAATTCCAAGGATGCATATATATCATTTCAATCCAAATAGATGTCATAGGTTTATATCATTTAACATATTTCTTAATTTATTCGAAATAATTCAGTTTACAGTTTTATATGCAATAACAATATACAGGATGATAGCACGATATATCCAAATAATTTAAACATCAAATCATTCAAATTTCAACTAATTTTATCCATCACAATCAATCACCCAAACAATCAATAATCACAACAATCAACCAATTTTATTATTAATCGGGAATTTTTACTAACCGTTAAATTCTAATTCGATTTAACGATCAATTTACATCCTATTAATTTAATTAATACAGATGTCAATCAAATGTCAACTAAATTTATCAGACGACCCTTAATAAATTTAAATCACTACATGATAGAAATTATACAACATAAAAATATAATATCCAAATGTGAGCGTAAAACACTCACCTTTGCTCGATCTCTGTCCTAGAACATGTCGCTACAGTCACATCACAATTCGTTTCACTTGAAACGATCCTCGAATACAAAAAATTACGGACTTATTAATATAACGATTTTAATAAAATAATATAAATAATAAAGTTAATCAAAATAATTAATACTAATTACGACGTTACCTTCTTCCCAAACGTACGCATCACACGCTGCCCGGAAACCCATCGTCACGCGAACGAAGTATTCACGCCCGCGACCACTAATGCTCGACTAGATCTTGATCAGAGTCGGCTATCGCGACCGTCACTCCATGCTTCACCAGCGCCTATGAGCGCATCACCTCCGCAACTGCTGATTGCTGCTCCAGGGACACGTCGCTAAAATTGTGACTTCGTGCTGTCGCCATCGCGAGAAATCGGCCAACCCCTAACACACCCCCTCCGCTTCGACCCCGCCTTGTCGCGGCGCTCCGCGTGCGTCAGTGCGATGCCCCCTTCTCCTTTTTTTTAACCGAGTTTTTTTATTTCAATCTGTCGATTTTTTTCAGAGCTGCTATGGATTCGAAATAAAAAAGTGGAGAAAGAGTATGATTAGCCGTATAAGGCTCGGGTGGTTTGATCGAGTTTGACTTTTATTATATTATTTAATTTGAAAATATCTGACATTTAACGTTCGAAATTATTCGAGCTCTAAACGAAACGTACCGCCTAGCGTTCATAATGTTTTACCCCCGTTCCGAACACAATGGAACTAGTTTCGAAAGCCAATTCGATCATATGCGGAAGATAGCTTTACAAAGTCAATTTATTTTTGTCGAATTTCTTTAAATTGTTTCTATGCGTTTCAAGCTCGCACGGCCAAACGACAAGTCCGATCGCTACGAAACTAGAAATCCTATAATAATTCACCATTTCGGATCCGATGAAACTAGTTTCGTCGAAATCCGAGACAGTGGCCAAAATGGCTACTTTTAATCGTCAATTAAAATATAAAATTTCTAATTTCTAATTATTCGCAGTTAACTCTAATTTTAAATGTTAATTATCTTCATTCATATTTTGATTAAAAATTTAAATCAATTACCGATATATATTACAATCTTCTTAAATTTAAAACGAAATTATTCAAATAATTTCCAATATTAAATTTTAAACAATTTAATTATCCAATAAACCAATATAAACAAATCATTAAATTTTATTTCTACCCATACTTATCCAATAATTTCATTAAATTTAATAATTAAAAATAGCTAAAAATATGGGTCGTTACATACTCCCCCACTCAAAACTTTTCATCCTCGAAAAGGCATTAGGTAAAGATTTAACATACAATAGATTTTATTTAGATAATCACTTATAACTTTAAAATCTTATTATAAAATCTTTACTACGCCACTTCACTGTCGGTCTACGGAAAAAATAATACATATAAGAAACAAGTTATAAAAATTTTAAAACTTCAGAATTTTTCTAACTCCCAGATTTACGAAAAATTTCGGCAGAGTCTCCTTTGCGTATCTCGATAGGAAAATTTTTACAATTCAATATATAACACAAATATAACCAATACATATCAAATATACATCTCATCTCAATGATGAGGTATCCCGAAGGGAAAAAATATAAAATCGCGGTATTTAATACAAGATACGTTCCTTATTATTGATAATATGAGCGAGTTCGCTCGTATTAAGCAAGCAAAGCATATAATAATCCACATATACGTCCAACAGTCTTCGTATGTACCTATCTCAACTCAATTTGGAATGTTAGTCGTTTATAATGATACCGAAACATGTATAAGTCTAACATAAGCATTTAACATGGATTTTGAATCCAAACGAAAAAAACAGTCACAAATACACATCATACAACAATCATATGCAATCAAAACGGTAATAGCAATAGTTTGCAACAAAAGAGACCATCCAACTATCAATATCCATCCAATCAATCCAATTTAATCCATAACCATGAGAATTAGCATTATCCAATGTCAACTTTAATTTATTCCATTCATTTCTTATTATCATTCATTTCATTAACATTTTCCATTTATTCATATTTATTCATTTTGAATCGACTTATATTCAATTTCATTTATTTCTTTCATTCGTTATATGTTATTAAGCACACATTCACTTATTTACATTTATTTTGTTGGGCACGTTTTCACCTACTACCGAACCGTCCCTCTCCAAGCAATGCCAAACCATCCCCTCTCCATGCATTGCTGAGCCAACTCCCTTCCCCACATAGCCACACCAACCCACTCCATTCACTACCGAACCAGCCACCTTCCATCCACTACCGGTCCAACACCACCGAACCAGCCACCTTCCATCCACTACCTGTCCAACACCACCGAACCAGCCACCTTCCATCCATTACCGTTCCAACACCACCGAACCAGATCACCAACTCAACGTCGAACCAACACAAACCAAAGTCCCATCGAACCAAAGTACTACCGGACCAAGGCCTCAACTCCAGCCATCTACTACCGAACCAAGGCGTTGCCGAACCAAAGTTGCCAGGCCAGATTGCTTCAGCCTAGGCCCACCAATAGCTATATACATCCAGGACCCCTGCTCCCAGCCTCACTCTATAAACAGAGGGGTAGGGGTACAACAATGGCAGACAAGTTTGAGAGCTCAAGCACGGATAGAACTTTCAAACAACTTTCAGATACTTGTACTCTAAACTTTGTACTTGTAATCTGAATAGAAAAGGAGGATAACATATAAAGTGGACGTAGGCACATTCTGACCGAACCACTATAAATCTGTGTGTCTTTTACGGTTTAGTCCATCTATTTTATATATCTGCATAAATCACCCAAATGACTAAGAACAACACATAATCAACTAAATCGTACGACTTGGAGGTGTTTGCCCATTTTTTGTGCAAACATTTTTGTTGCTTTCGCTGAGAATTGAACTCAGGAGCTCGAAGCTTCAGCTTCTCCCACTTAACCCTTTTTCTATCAGCATCGTTCATTGCTTGGAAAACATGCCTCCCGGATGGAAGAAAGATGCTAACAAAGGAAAGAACATCGCAACTAGCAGTATCCCAGATCCAGTGATCAGAAATCAAGACAATCGTCCGGTTCCAACAACAAATGGAAATCAGGAAAATCCGACAGCCCCTACTACGGAACAACCAATTACAAGGATGGATCTGGACAGGGTTGTGGCTGAAGTAACTAACCGCTTCGCATCTCAACAAGAAGCCTTGGTGGACCAACTCATGTCACGCTTAAGGGATGCTGAAGAATCCAATCGCAACACTGAATCATGGGGTGAGTCCCGGTCTGGGGGATCTGGGAGGCGACAAAGGTCTTTCTTCTTCGAAGAGGCTAACAACAGAAACAGCTATGGTAGGAGCCGAGCCCGGACTCAGCCCGAATTCCGACCCGAGGAAACACTTGGAACCGAACCCAACGGGGGAGGTACCAGGCAGGGGTCGGATGTAGCTGAGCCTGCCATGCTACCTAACCATGGAAACGCCAATGGACGGGGCCGAGCTGGAGTCCAGCCCGAAGTTGGACCCGAGGAAGTACTGGGGACAGAACCCTACAGTGGAAGATCAAGGCAAGGGCCAACTGTGGCTGACCCCAGCGTGCCCCCGCTAGACCAGAGGCAACCATTGGAGAATGTTAGGAGTGGTAGACGATACCATCCCTACAGGTCATTTGGACGGAATCAATCCCGCAGGGAAGAACCAAACTCATTTCTATCCGCTCCAAATTCTGATGAAAGGATGGCGCGATTGTTCAGAGAGTGCGTCCGACGGGATCAAAGAGATCGAGGGATAGGCGCTAGGGTAACCAGCCCCTTCAGCCGCAATATCGAAATCGCCATCACCCCCCGAGAATGGAAAATGCCAACAATGGAACCTTACAAGGGAACCTCTGACCCCATCGTACACTTACAAAGATACACACAGCATATGCTCATGAGCGGAGCAACAGAGGGAGTGTTGTGTAAATGCTTCCCATTATTCTTGGCGGATCTAGCTACCTCCTGGTTCTGCCATCTACCCCAAGGGTCCATCAACTCATGGGAAATGTTGAAAGAAAAGTTCATCAGCCAGTTCCGCATTCATATGGAACAACCCAAGGACGCTTATTCCCTATCTAATATCAAACAGAAACCCGGAGAGACAGTGCAACAATATCTAACCCGATTCAACGCCGCAGCGGCCGTAGTCCAAGATGCCGACGAGAAACTTATTCTAATGGCCCTCTGCAGTGGTGTGCATCCGGATACTAAATTTGCTAGGACACTAACGAAAGAAAAGTTAGCTACCTTACCCGATTTCTTCCATGAAGCCGGGAAGTATATGAGACTTGAAGACGCTACCATTGAAAGGCAGACAGGGCAACAAACCAAGGCAGCTCATGGCAACACACCCGCAGTGGCAAAGGACGTTTGAAGAAATGACTCCAGAGATAGTGCTGGGGGCAAGAAGGGAGAAAAGCGTTTATATAGGCCAGGACCGAGATTTGACTCTTACACTCCTTTAAATGAAACAATCGAAAACATCTTCTTGGCCACCCAAGACGAAGTTAGATACAAGCGCCCCCCGCACAAGAAGGAATCAGACAATGCAATTAAGTCTGGAAAGTTCTGCCGCTTCCACGAATCTCATGGACATGACACCAATGAATGCCATCATCTCCGGGACTTGATTGAAGAACACATCAGAAGGAAGAGACTGGAGCGCTATGTGAAAGGTCAGAACAGGACTTCAACTCCTGCCAAAGAGAACCCAGGGCTACCCCTTCCGGAAGCAGGCGGAGGAAATCGCAACACCAGCGGCTCCAGTCAAGAGAAGATAGTGGTTCTTACCATATCAAGAGGACCACACATCGCCGACGGAAGCTGGGCAGAGATGGAAAGATACGGTAAGTCACTTAGAAACAATGAAGGCTACGTTAATTCTGTTATAGAAGAACGCCACCCGAAACGGAGAGAGAATGATGACATCATATTCAGTAGGCGTGATCTAGAGGGAAGGCAGTACCCTCACATGGATCCTATGGTCATCTATGCCTGGTTCGGTCCAGCCGAAGTTTTTCGAATTTTAGTAGACAGTGGAAGCTCAGTAAATATTCTATTCAAGCATTCTTTCGACAAAATGAAGCTGTCAATGAAGTATGTGTCTTCCTGCAACAAACCGCTACATGGTTTCACTGGAGATGCGAAGATGCCCCTTGGGCAACTGGACCTCTTTGTCGAAATAGGAAGTCATCCCCACTCCGTTGTGCGAAAAGAAACATTTGTGCTAATAGAGAACCACTCGGCCTACAACGCCTTTTTAGGAAGACCAGCCTTGTCTGACTTCCAAATTGTCCTAGCTCCGTGGTGCCTGAAGATGAAATTTCCAACAGATAGTGGAATAGGAGAAATAGAGGGAGATCAAGACACCGCTCGAGATTGCTATGTGACTGAACTTCGCAATAACCGCAGGAAGGATAAAGGGAAGGATGCAGAGACTTCTCTCTGCAAGAAAAATTTGGAAGCATAGCAATTAAAAAAATCCCCTCCTCTTCGATATACCAACGATCCTTTCAACGAATTAGACCCCAGGGACAAGGAGGAGGAGGCCACCACCGAGCCTACAGAGGCTATGGAATTTGTATCCGTAGACAAACACGACCCAAGTAGACTGCTGAGAGTCGGGTCTCAGTAAAGAGCGGAATTGAAGGATCAACTCGTCGATTTTCTTCGCCACAACATGGATGTATTTGCATGGACGCACGCCGACATGACAGGAATCTCCCTAGACGTAGCATGCCACGTACTAAACATCGATCCCACCAAGGTGCCAGTAAAGTAGAAAAAGAGGAGCATGGGGGCAGAATGATCAGCAGCCCTCGAGGAAGAAGTAAAGAACCTACTTGCCAATAACTTTATACGAGAAGCCATCTACCCAGAATGGATCGCCAACCCGGTACTGGTAAAGAAGACTAATGGGAAGTGGCGAACATGCATCGACTTCTCCAACTTAAATGACACTTGCCCGAAGGACTGCTTCCCACTCCCCCGAATCGATCAACTCGTAGACAGCACAGCCGGACATAAACTCTTATCCTTTATGGACGCATACTCAGGATATAATCAGATCCCTATGCACGCCCCCGATCAAGACCACACTAGTTTCATCACTGACCGGGGATTGTACTGCTACAGAGTAATGCCTTTTGGACTTAAAAACGTCGGAGCTACTTATCAACGCCTCGTCAACAAGATGTTTGCGGAACTAATAGGACGAACTATGGAAGTTTATGTGGATGACATGCTGGTAAAATCGAGTAAAGCCAATGATCATATAAACCACCTGGACGAGATGTTTCAAGTACTTCGCTAATATGGAATGAAGCTGAATCCTCTAAAGTGCTCCTTCGGAGTATCATCGGGAAAGTTCTTGGGATTCATCGTCCATGCCAGGGGGATTGAAGCAAACGCCGAACAAGTCCGGGCTTTGCAAGATATCAAGATACCATCCACTCGAAGAGAGATGCAAAGCCTAAACGGGAAAGTGGCCGCCCTAAGCAGGTTCATCTCTAAAGCAACCGTTAAATGCATCCCTTTCTTCGAAGCTCTAAAGAAATACAAAGGAAAGTTCGAATGGACTGACGAATGCTCGACAGCCTTCCATAACCTAATCGAACACCTTTAGAGACCACCAGTACTCTCAACTCCAAATGAAGGCGAAGAACTACACTTATACCTTGATGTATCGTCCCATGCTTTAAGCGCCGCTTTGGTGAGAGAAGACAACCACGCACAGCGGCCCGTATACTTTGTATGCAAGAGATTTACAGGGGCAGAAGCCAGATACCCTAAACTTGAAAAGCTAGCATACTATTTGCTAATCACGTCACGGAAACTGCAACACTATTTCCAATCTCATTCCATCAGAGTTTTAACCGACCAACCGCTAAGGCAGGTACTCCATCGTCCCGACCTTCTGGGCGACTACTTAAATGGTGCATTGAACTGAGTCAATATGATATCACCTACCACCCTCGCACCGCCATCAAGGGACAAGCCATGGCAGATTTCATTGCCGAATTCACTACCAACGAAGGTAAAGATCGATCTGAAATAACAAAAGATATCAAGTGGAATCTCTTTGTAGATGGAGCATCGAACGAACAAGGCTCGGGGGCAGGTATTGTGATAATCACCCCCAAGGGAAGGAAGCTACACTATGCCCTAAAGTTGGAATCCGCTGCCACCAATAACGATGCAGAATATGAAGTAGTGATAGCCGGATTAGAACTTGCCCTAGAGATTGGAGTCGGTTCTTTATGTCTTCATAGTGATTCTCAACTTATTGTAAATCAAATACTGGGAGAATTCCAGACTCGAGGAGAACGACTCACAGCATATCTAAAGATAACCAAGCTGCTGCTCAATCAATTGGATCACTATTTAATCAAACACATTCCTCGAGGAGAGAATCAGGAGGCCGACGAACTGGCAAAGCAAGCTAGCATGAAGGACGACACCACTTCCGGAACAATAACCATCTCAAGGCAACTAGCTCCGAGTTTCGAGCCAATGAATCTGATAGCTGCAATCGAAGAGGAAACTTGGATGACTCCTATCCGGAAGTACTTACAAAGTGGCACACTGCCCAACGTGCGTAACGAAGTTAAGAAAATCTTGAGGAAAGCTTCCCGCTACACAGTACAAGAAGGCATCCTCTATCGGCGCGGCTTCTCTAACCCCTTATTAAGGTGTGTCGCTGGAAGGGAAGCCGAGGAAGTCTTGTCCAACATCCATCAAGAAAGTTGCGGAGATCACACTGGAGGGCAGACTCTAGCAAAGAAAATACTCCGATATGGGTATTACTGGCCCACTTTCAACAAAGATGCCTTAGACTTCATCAAAAGATGTGAAAGATGTCAGAAATTTGCTAAGATTCCTCGACTACCAACAAATGAGATTACTCAAATGACCAGCCCTTGGCCCTTTGCAGTATAGGGAATTGACTTGATTGGCGAACTGCCGATGGGCCGAGGCGGAGCCAAATATGCTATAGTGGCAGTCTACTATTTCACCAAATGGGTGAAAGCGGAACCTTTAAATAAAATATCTTCGGCAAAAGTTATTAATTTCTTGATCAAAAATGTTCTATGCGGGTACGGGGTTCCGCTCAAAATCATATCGGATAATGGACTTCAGTTTGACAGCGAGGAGTTCACCGATTGGTGCCGAGAGCACGGAATTCACAAAAGCTTCTCATCTGTCGCTTATCCTCAGGCAAATGGACAAGTCGAAGCTGTCAATAAAATTCTCAAAACTCTAATCAAGAAGAAGCTTGAGAAGTCAAAAGGCGCTTGGGTGGATGAACTTCCTATGGCACTTTGGGCCTACCGCACGTCTTTCAGAACATCAGCAGGGCATACTCCCTTCTCTTTGGCATACGGATCGGAGGCCATGCTCCCAGTTGAAACTGTAGTGCCCTCCCACCGTTGGATCCACTACAACCCAGAAGAGAATGAAGAACTCCTACACATGTCTTTGGACCTAATTGAAGAAAGAAGAAATGATGCAACACTTAAAGCGGCAGCTCACAAGCAAAATGTGGCAGCACGATACAACTCCAAAGTCAGGCACCGTAGCTTACGAGAAGGAATCTTGTTCTCAAACGGATCTTCCCGTGCCCCGGAGCGCTAGATCCAATCTGGGACGGACCCTATGTAATTCATAAAGATCTCCACAACGGAGCTTATATTTTGTCAACAGTGGACGGGGAGGTGTTCAAGAGGGCATGGAACATCCAACACCTTCGTCGATACTTTTCTTAACTTGTATTGCCCATATGAAGTGAATTAACAAAGAGAATCAGTGGACGTAGGCATTTTCGTGCCGAACCACTTTAAAAGTCTTGTCTCTTTTTAGCTTGTTCCTTTATATCTTGGCTGCTTGTAAAGCTTTATCCTTTTCTGTTGAACATAATCCTGTATAACGGCATTTCCATTCTGGACACTTCACGGCACAACCTCACCTGGACAAGACCTAACAGGTACTATACGAATCTATGCCCTCGTCAATGAGACATTTTTGCTCCAGCATCCCTCTTCTGCGGGTTAACTCATTGCTCGCGACGGCGCTCAAAGCCAACTGTAATGAGCCGATCATAAGCCACCGAGAAGGCCGACTATAGCCGAGGCAGCTCATTACGGCGTTTGGCTCGTCGGCGACTGTGAACCGATTATAAGCCCCAACATAAGGTGTGGCCAGCCAGGGGCAGTTCACAGTTGACGATCGGCACCCACGCTAGCCGGCCACAGTAAATTGAATAATACCCACGATTACGGGCCATAATGGCCCGGGAAGTTACTGTGCGCGATCTCGGCTCCGATGTGTCTTAAGTACGGCTGTGGTAAAAAAGAAAACTCCCCGCGGAGGCGTAAGATGGGTGACGAATGTCTCCAAGACCCACAGCTAGGGAAAGTGACTACAAAACCCGTTTGCCACGAACTTAAGCACATCGAAGGCCTTCCGTGATTGGAAGTTTTACTATTTCTTATATTTCCATTTTATTTATAAAAACTCTCCTCTTATCCTCTATAACGATCCCTAAAGTACAGGACACAAAATAGGAGGCACTCACTAATGGGAATAAGAACTCACAACTAGATGGTGGGTCACTCAGCTGCATTCCGTATTCGATTACACAAGGCATTCAAAGCTACCGTCTACAGCAAAAACTTGAAGGGCGGTACTCTCTTCTCTTGTATACAAATAAGTAGCTCTGATATATTCACACATCACATTAACATTGCAAGACATGAAATTATATTTCAAGCGAGAACTTGACATTAAAACACAATTGAATCACTAGCACATGCACAGCTATATTTCTTATGCAACACATCAAAATAATGACAGCATCCAAATACGACAGAATCAGCTTATGTTATAAAATTACATCTAAAAAAATGTCAAGTCGTTCGCCGCAATGACATAATTACAATATGAAAGTACATTAATGTTTTGGAACTAGTATATACAGGAATGTCAAGTAAAACCAAAAATTCCCGGATCAAGTCAAAATAGTCAACAACATCAGAACTTCATCTCTATCCTTCCAACCCCCCAAGGTCAACTTGGCAGCAGGGTTAGAACTCCCAGCATGCTGATCAGAGGTCCCACCTGTCCAATTCAGGAGAAGAATCTATTAGACAAACGATAAGAAATCAAGTTAAGAAGAGATTAAAAGGGAAGACTTACCAGCGTCTGCTCCCTGATCATCATCCTCCAACTGCACACCCACTTCCTCGACGGTAAGCAGCCGCATGCCCTCCTTCACCGCCACCTTCTCCTCCTTGGTGAACTGAGCGGTGACCACATCCATTCTGAAGGCCGTACCACCCTCTTTATCCGCATCAGCCTTGGCCTACTCCAAAGCCTGGAGATATATCCTAGCCATGACCCGGGGGTAATCGTCCATTCAGGATAGGTTGCCCTGCTTCCAAGTACGAAAATACATATCCTGCAGCATATCATCCATCATCCCCTCGTTCTCCTCAAACTCCCTCATGCAGGCCTCAGAAGCCGACAACTTTGCAACGGCAGCATCCCTCTCCATTCGGTATCGTGAGCTGTCAGCTTGAAGGGATCTCCTCGTCGCCTCCATCTCTTCCTTTAGCTTGGCCTGAGCAAGCCCTGCGGCTTCAAGCCTTCCAGATAACTCCTCTACCTGCTCAAGATCCGCTCTCCAAACCTCATCTACCATTGCGATGGCCATGTCAATTCGTTTCTTGCAAGCAGCCTCCATCTTTCGCAACTCTGCCTTGCTAGCCTCCTTCATGGTTTTCTTTAGTCGTCTGGAGGCCACCTCATGCTGGGAGATCTGGATGGCCTTATCGGCAAGCTGTTTGGCCTGATCATAAACCATTAGCCGCAACCGAATGTTAGCACTTTCGATTTCCTCTCCAGACTTGACCAGTCGGGCATGATGCGCCATCAGCCTCTTGGTCTCCTCAGCCACCCGATCGATGTTTTCCTTGGCCTCATCCTCCATAGTCACAATCCAAGTGGTCAACAAGTCGAGATCTAAAGACTTAGCCTCATCAAGCACCCTTACCATAGGATTGCGGGGTAGGAGGTGCTCACCGGTAACTTCATCGAAGGAAATATCATGGGGGTTCGGGTCCAGGTCCGGATGACCCGCGAATGGGTTGCGAGCCAAGCTGGGACGATCTATCGGAGTAACGGTAGGGTTCTCAGATGGATGCGGAGAGGGTACAAAATCAGTAGTCTCCTCCGTAATATCCTGAAGCGGCTGAGTTGGAGGCTGAGGACGAGATGGAGATTCGAACAACGAGCGGGCCCCTCTTCTTCCTTTGGATATCTTCTTCAATAATCCCGAGAAGAGGACGATAGCCGACTACATCCCCGGGCCGGCTAGTAGGAGGCTTCGGTCTAGCAGAGGTTCTGAGTAGCTTGTATTGTTCGAGGCGATGTCGAACATCTAAAGTCTTGGCCACCTCACTTGCCCCTGGAATAAAGAACAAGTGTTACGAGCATACACTAATCCATAATTCAAGAAATATGTTAAGTGAAAAGGAGTAAGGAGATGCATTTATTATACAAATCCTAAGGGGGAGTGGGATACTGCAATAAGTCCTGAATCTTATTCCAAGACGGAAGCTGGCCATAAAATATTCCTAAGTCCTTATCATAAAGGGAGTCTGCAAAAGTCAAAAATTCACCTTGGATCACCGGAGTCGCCTTAGCCGGAATACTCTGAGAGGATGAACCGGCACCGGTCCCGGCCTTGTCAGCTCTCTCGGACTCCTTTGCCGAAGCCGGTCCTCCCTCCAGCCCCTCAAAAGCTTGGCGGAAAGCATCATCCGTCCACCCTTGAATCTCACCTGCTTGCCTAGAGGTCATGGCACCAACGCCACTGCCACTTTGTCCTTCGCCACCATTGCCACCTTCTCCATCACCTCCTCTCTCCTCCTCGCCTCTTTCCTCCTCTCAACTTTCCTCCTCCGGAACAATTGGGCATGTGCTGGGAAAGGGTCCATCAGTTTTCTTGAGTTTCTTCCCCCTGATGACTGGAGGTATCGAGAAGGGCTTCCTCTTGCTGCTTTTTGTCATGGCCCCTCCTTTGGCTTTGGCGGCTCTTTCCTCAGGTGTATCCCTCTGCTTGACCATAGACTGATGTGGTAGAATCAAGTTGTGCTCCAGAAGAGTAGCGTTCCTGATCAGGTAAGAAGCTGAACACTCCCTTCCCGAAATGGCTTCTATCTCCGCGGCCATCTGAACCAAGTGATCATTCTCCACGACCGCAAAGCCACCTGTCGCTAGCAAATAATAAAGCACATGAGAAGAAGCATTGCAGTCAAAATAGAAATTACAAGTAAACTTCAACTTACAGCCAGAGGTGAAGCGGTGGATAGAAACGGAGTCATCCTGGATGAAGAACCATTCCTTCTTAAACATGGTGAACTTTGAATACAAGTCCAGGACCGGCTTGAAGGACACGGCCGATTCCAAGCTGATGTATGGAGACCCCTTCTTGTAACCTCTCAAGTTATATAGGTATCAAATCTCCCGGCTGGAAGGGGGGCGCCCGTACTTTCTCTGGAAAATCACGAATAGGCACACCAAGATAGCGTAGGAGTTGGGCTGGAGCTGGAAAGGAGCCACCTTCAAATAGGTGACAAAGCTAACTATCCAAGCATTGATTAGAGGAATGGCCCCACACATGCAGTGGTACCTACTATAGGCGAAGTATCCTTCAGGGGGATTATATGGCATGACCCCTTTCCCTGGCAACAGCATGCATGCTCTATCAATCCCAAAGGAGCAGGAGATAACATCCAGCTTCTCTTCTTTGAGAGAGCTAGGAAAGCAGTCAGGTGGAGAATTCAGAAGCTCTCGAGGACCGTACCCATCTACTAGCGATCTCGGGGTGGGTCCATGACGTTCCGGTCCTGGCTGAGCTGGGGGCACTGCGGTGGACTCTCCTTTGTCCTAGGATTTCCTCTTATCTGATCGAGTTTCAACTTTACGAGACATTTATCTGCAACACAAGAAAGCACGTTGTTAGAAGTGGAGATATAAAAAGCAAGTACATACAGTCTAGAGTTTCATTCATAAGTTGAAACATGAAAAGCTAAAGATTCATTCAGCATTCAAAATCCCAGAGTTCATTCGATAGTTCAAACCTAAGGTTCATTCGGCACTTATACAGTTTAGTCTCATTCGGTGGTCCAGGCACACATTCCATTCGGCAATTCAAGTATGAAATTGTCATTCGGTGCTTAAAACCCACAAGGTTCATTCGGTAAGTCAAAATCCACGAGTGCATCCGGTAATTCAAGAACATAAGATCATTCGGCAAAAGAATGTCTCACCTGGTTCGGCAACCAGAATTAATTCGGCACTTTAAATAGTTCGGCAAACGAGACTGATTCGACACTATAAGTTGGTTCGACGCTATAATCAATTCTGCGGGTAAGGAATAAAGGAAGCCTAAGGTCAATACTTATAGGCAAAAATCAACAACCGGACCAACTGGCTCGGCATACAAGACCGGGCGAGAATCCACCAAGCTAAAACAAAGCACGCCATATACAGGCATATGCCCTACTTTTGGGGGCAAATGTTGGGCACGCTTTCACCTACTACCGAACCGTCCCTCTCCAAGCAATGCCGAACCATCCCCTCTCCATGCATTGCCGAGCCAACTCCCTTCCCCACATAGCCACACCAACCCACTCCATTCACTACCGAACCAGCCACCTTCCATCCACTACCGGTCCAACACCACCGAACCGCCACCTTCCATCCACTACCGGTCCAACACCACCGAACCAGCCACCTTCCATCCACTACCGGTCCAACACCACCGAACCAGATCACCAACTCAACGCCGAACCAACACAAACCAAAGTCCCATCGAACCAAAGTACTACCGGACCAAGGCCTCAACTCCAGCCATCAACTACCGAACCAAGGAGTTGCCGAACCAAAGTTGCCAGGCCAGATTGCTTCAGCCTAGGCCCACCAACAGCTATATACATCTAGGACCCCTGCCCCCAGCCTCGCTCTATAAATAGAGGGGCAGGGGTACAACAATGGCAGACAAGTTTGAGAGCTCAAGCACGGATAGAACTTTCAAACAACTTTCAGATACTTGTAATCTAAACTTTGTACTTGTAATCTGAATAGAAAAGGAGAATAATATATAAAGTGGACGTAGGCACATTCTGGCCGAACCACTATAAATCTGTGTGTCTTTTACAGTTTAGTCCATCTATTTTATATATTTGCATAAATCACCCAAATCACTAAGAACAACACATAATCAACTAAATCGTACGACTTGGAGGTGTTTGCCCATTTTTTGTGCTAACATATTTATTGTTGCGTATATTTTTTTCACTTCAATTATTTCATTTCAGTGATTCATATAATTAATTACGCTTAAGTAATTTAATCCCACACCACATTCCATATATTTTAAATTGATTCACATTCACCAATTAATATTCTTTTCGTTAATCATAAAATAGGTTTATAATCAATTCACTTGATTTTAATTGATTTACATTCAACCAATTTGATTTCAATTCATTTTTTCTTCCAATCAATATTTGCTTCATTCACATTTGATCTATTACAATTCAATATATATTTACATTCCATCGATTTGTTTCAATTATTTATATTTGTATTATCCACTTTTTTTTGTTTATATTCCATTGATTTCTTTCAATTTATCAACATTCATTACAAATTCATTATATTCAATTTTTATTCAATTCAATTTGTGAAATTCCAATTTGTTTCACTATTTGTTGAACATATTTCATATAAATTCATTGGTGGTTAATTTATACAATTATTTCACTTAATGTTGCGTAACTTGAATTTGTTTCCACTTAGTATATCCCTTTTCTATTAATGTACAATAACATAATATAAATTAGCGAAGTTTATTATATATATTTTATATAACTTAACTCACTTTTATAATCATTACTTCATATGTTATGTTATTATTAGTTCATTGATTTACTTCATTTATTCAGATTCACATTATTAATTTACTAAAGTAAATTTTATTTTATAACTCAATTAATATTAATAACTTTCTTTTTTGTTCTTTCACAATTAATTCATTCACCTTCTATTAAGTCCACTTTAACTTATAAAAAAAAAATCAATAACTGATTCTAGATTATATTAGTTAAAATTCAGACTTGTATTTAAACTACTCTACTTGTAAATTAAATTTTCTTTATCCAATTACTCATGCTAATTTATCTAGGCTCACTTAGTATCCAATTCAATTTCATTTAATATTAAGCTAAATTTCATTTTAATTTAATCTTATTGAAGATAATTTTTTTTCTTATCATTCAAATTTAACGAATTTAAAATTTGTCTTAGGTTAATATTCTCAAATCTATAAATTATACTATTTATTCATTCATCAACTTCATTTCAGATGTAATTCAATTTTATTTAAGCTTTCATGAGCAAAACTACATTTTATTTACTTCATTTCACTTACTCAATTAATTTAATATTTCTTAAATCATTTATTTTGCTTAACCATAAAATTAAACCATTTAAATTGGTTTTCATTTTCCTATTCAAATTTATAAGTGATAACTTAAATTTTTCTACACTATTTTAAATTTATAAGTCACAAACTTATTCCTTATATACTATTTTCAATTAAGTTCAAAACTGTTTCATATATTTATTAAATCACTTAGAATATTTTTTCACGATAAAAACTTGTTTAATTGAAAAATAGATTTCTTTTGACAGAAATTCTTACTCAGAAACTCGTAAATGAATACTAGAGATGTTGCAGTCATTCCGGTGTTTATTTTCCAACGACCAAATGAGTTCAATGCTTTTATTCTCCTTAAAAATCTTTTCAAAATATTTATCTAGTTAAACTATTCCAAATATTATTAATATTAATTTTAAACTCTTCGAAGACAATTTTGGAAAAAAAGGATTTTAAATTCTCAATTTTAAAATCATTTCTATTCATAACCATATTATAAATATACTTATACAAAATTTCTTCAACTTGTTATCAAAATATTCCTTTAATTTACAACTTGGACATTTTAACCAATTCTTATTGCAATTATATTTCAATTCAATTTAACTATTAAATGCTTTATAAACAAAATTTATTAAGTATTCGTTTTTACTTTAATTCAACCAATAATTGATGATAATTAAATATTATCATCTCCTAACGATAGTTTCATTCAAAAAAAAAAATATTATATATATAATACAATTTAGGTAAAATTATTTTATTTATCTGATTTTAAAATAATATTATGTGGACGTGTCTCGTTTAAGTGTTTAAAACCCCCTATCAATAACACGGCGTCCCGCACATCGACTAGAATCCATAAACAACTCAACGGATAAGTAAACACAATATGAAACAATTTATAACACTAACAAGTATGCTCTCATATGTGTGTGTGTGTATATATATAGACACACACACTCACACACTCAAACAGACTCATTCTAGGGTATTACTACCCTATCTCTAATGAGTCAAACCCTACAAAGCCAAGGTTATCGCTAAACCTTCGCTCTGATACCAACTGTGACTACCCACATTTCGAGAGGTTTAAATCGACAATAATCCACACGTCCGACTTAGACAATCTGAAACGTAGATAATCAATTGAGGTTGAACAAGAAAAATAAGAAGAGGAGAAGAAAACAAAACACATTATCTCACAACGGAAACGATAAAATATAATAATCAAATAAACAATTCAAAATTTGTTTACTATACATATGATTTTAATCTATACACATTTATCAAAGTTATATCTACACATCATGAATAAATAATCAATACAACAGAATAGCGTGATCAAGGAGTAATAGTAATAGTTATACCAAAACTCCATCTTCGTCCTCCGGAGAATAGTCTTCAATACACTGAAATAAACTCAGGACTTACCCGAGCGTAATGAAAAGACAAAACACTCGAGTCGGGACTAAAATACTCTTATGCAAATCAAGTCAATATCATAAATATGAGTGCAATAACTTAAGAGATGTTGCGGGCTTTTCCATCTCCTAAGGATCTGTTAAACTATTTATATATAATAGTTTATGCTATAATAGATAATGTCTATCAGTAAAATAAATATCAAAGTAGCGTTAAGGCTTTACATTGATCCACCTTAACACATTTACAGTTTAAACCAAAATCGTAATGGGCGCGTATAGGGATAATAATGACAAGGCATGTGAGGCAATGCCCAAGGTAGGATTCTACCAGTTTACCCTTTTTGGCCGGTCGTAACTCATCCACGGCCGACCGCAACAATCAATCCAAACGAAAATAAGGTGCACCCATCGGATCCGAAACCACAATAGTAATAGGAGGGATCAATATCACTAGAGGTAGCTAACCTCAATGGCCAGACATAGGCTCTTGTTTTAGTCATTTTATTTATGACAAGAATGTCAAGGCTATCCATCATCGTTCTCTTACTTCTTTCCAGTAAACGTCGCCAATTCAATCACTACATTCTAGTATCATCCACCGCGTACACAGTTGCCAAAGTGGTTCCAATATTGAAAGAGAGTATTTCAATAAAAGGCCTCGGTCTCCTTAACAACCAATCGTCATTTTACACACCGGTTGGTTCTTTTACATTTCGAAAACAATTTGCATTCGATATCAAAATATCATATTCGTTTCAAAATCAAATCCATTTCGAAATCATCATATATTCATTTTAAAATCAAATCCATTTCGAAATTTATCATATATTCAAAATTATCAAATTTGTCTGATAAATCGATTTCACTTCCAAAATTTGATTCGAATTCAATTTAGGTTATAATTTTCACTTTAACCTAGTTCATATTTAAATCCAAGAATTAAAATGTAAACAATTTATCCCTTAACCAGTTTAAATTTTAGAAAGTAGTTTAAATAGTTTTAAAATAGTTAAATAATTAAAATAGTATAATAGAAAATATTTAAATAGTTTAACAGAATTAATTTGAATATAAAAATGGTCTATATATGGAAATAATTGGAAAATCAAAATAATTTTTAATATTTAAAGAATATAGATTTTAAATCATTTATAGTAAAATATTCAAAAAAAATTGCAAAATCAAACCGGTTAACTTCCTAATTTCCCACCCAAAACAATTCCAAACTTCATTTCGATTTGAACAATTCAATTTCGATTCCAACTCGAATAAATTTTGATTCCATATAAATTTCGATTTCAATTCACAAATTTCTTTAAATTTCATTTTCCATTTCCAAACTAATTTAAATCTCTATTTCAAATTAATTTCCAATTCCAATTCCAAATTAATTTAAACTCCAATTTCAAATTAATTTCCCATTTCAGTTCCAATTTCGATTTCAAAATATCGATTTAAACACTTATATCAAATGTACTTTCAATACAAATTTTAAATCCAAATTTCAATTCCAAACTCAAATTTGAAATATCATTTCATATCAATTTTCTTAGAAATAATCAAAGTTTGAATAAAAGACCAATCTTTTAAAAAAATCATTATTCGAAAAATTTCGCAGTATTTCATAAAAGTTTTTACTTAAAAATCTAAACTTCGATTAATTAAACAATTTCGTTTACCAAGTTTAAATTCTAACATTTCGAGCTTTAATTCAAAGTAATTGAATTTTCATAAAGTTGATTTTATTCTAAAAATCAATTCATTTAAATAATTTCAAAACAACTTTTAAAATCATTAAATTTAACCAACTCGATGTCCGTATGTAATTTTCTAACATATGGCAAGTGGACAATTATTTTAATTTAATTCCAAGGAAGAGTATATATCATTTCAATCCAAATAGATGCCATAGGTATATATCATTTCAACCTATTTCTTAATTTATACGAAATAATTCTATTTACAGTTTTATATGCAATAACAATATACAAGATGATATCATGATATATCCAAATAATTTAAACATCAAATCATTCGAATTTCAACCAATTTTATCCATCACAATCAATCATCCAAACAATCAATAATCACAACAATCAATCAATTTTGTTGTTAATCAGGAATTTTTACTAATCGTTAAATTCTAATTCGATTTAAAGATCAATTTACATCCTATTAATTTAATTAATCCAGATGTCAATCAAATGTCAACTAAATTTATCAAACGACCCTTAATAAATTTAAATCACTATACGACAGAAATTATACAACATAAAATATAATAGCCAAATATGAGCGTAAAACATCACCTTTGCTCGATCCCATGTCGTAGAAGATGTCGCTATGGTCACACCACAATTCGTTTCACTTGAAACGATCCTCGAATACAAAAAATTACGACCTTATTAATATAACGAATTTAATAAAATAATATAAATAATAAAGTTAATCAAAATAATTAATACTAATTACTACGTTACCTTCTTCCCAAACGTACGCATCACACGCTGCCCTGAAACCCATCTTCACGCGAATGAAGTATTCACGTGCGCGGCCACTAATGCTCGACTAGATCTTGATGAGAGCCTGCTGTCGCGAACGCCACTCCATGCTTCACCAGCGCCTATGAGCGCCTCGCCTCTGCCACTGCCGATCACCGCTCCAGGGATGCGTCGCCAAAATCACGACTTCGGGTTGTCGCCATCGCGAGAAATCGGCCAACCCCTAACACACCGCCTCCGCTTCGACCCTGCCTTGTCGCGGCGCTCTGCGTGCGTCAGTGCGATGCCCCCTTCTCCTTTTTTTTAATCGAGGTTTTTTTTTATTTGAATCTGTCGATTTTTTTCAGAGTTACTATGGATTCGAAATAAAAAAGGGGAGAAAGATTTCGTTTAGCCGTAAAAGGATCGGGTGGTTTGAACGAGTTTGATTTTTATTATATTATTTAATTTGAAAATATCTGACATTTAACGTTCGAAATTACTCGAGCTCTAAACGAAGCGTACTGCCTAGAGTTCATAATGTTTTACCCCGTTCCGAACACAATGGAACTAATTTCGAAAGCCAATCCGATCGTATGCGGAAGATAGCTTTACAAAGTCAATTTATTTTATCAAATTCCTTCAAATTGATTTCTATGCGCAAGATCGCACGGCCAAACGACAAGTCTGATCGCTACGAAACTGGAAATCCTACAATAATTCACTATTTCAGATCCGATGAAACTAGTTTCGTCGAAATCCAAGACAGTGGCCAAATGGCTACTTTTAATCGTCAATTAAAATATAAAATTTCTAATTTCTAACTATTCGCAGTTAACTCTAATTTTTATTGTTGATTATCATCATTCATATTTTGATTAAAAATTTAAATCAATTACCGATATATATTACAATCTTCTTAAATCTAAAACGAAATTATTCAAATAATTTCCAATATTAAATTTTAAACAATTTAAGTATCCAATAAACCAATATAAACAAATCATTAATTTTATTTCTGCCCATACTTATCCAATAATTTCACTAAATTTAATAATTAAAAATAGCTAAAAATATGGATCGTTACATAAAATAGTTAAATAGCTCCAAAAGTTGTTATAAAATAAGTATAAGATAATTTTGGGTTTTAAAAAGAAAGGTTGTATAGTTAATAGCTAGGAAAACAGATTTAAACAGTTTATATTAAAACAATTTATTTGAAAAAAATAGTTCAGAGCCAAATTATTCATTTCCCAATCTCCATTTCCAGTTATCTTTCAGTTTCTAATCTCATTAAATTGGTTCAATTTCAATTCAATTTAACTTCAGTCTCTATCCCAAATTCAAATCAACTTCCCATTTGAATTTGAACTCATTCGACTTCAATTTCACTTCAAATTAATTTAATTCAAAATTTCCATTTGAATTTTAAAATTATCCATCTTCAATCACAATTCTAATTAATTCAAATCAAATTCAATTTGAACTAATTCAATTCAAATCTCAACTTAAAACCATCTCGAATCTCATAAATTCGAGTTAAATTTTTAAATGTTGACTTAATCCTTTAAATCAAACCAACCTTTACTTTTACTTTAACATCTCAAAAATTTTAAACCATTTAATTCTGTGTCCAAATTTCAAAATTTTGTTTTATATCATCTTTACTCAAATTATTTCAAAATTCAAATAAGAGTTCAAAAACAATTTAATCTTCAGAATTTTATTTATCTCCAAATTTTTAACTTCTAACTTGAAACCAATTCTTAATAATTTAGTTTGCAAATTTAATTCTTAAGTTCAAAGTGATTCCATTTAATTTCTGCAATGGATATATATTACCTCAATCCATTTCTTAATTCAATTAAAATAATCCAATTCACAGCTTCATTGATTATTAATAACAACAGGATGATACCAAGATAAGTAAACATCCAAATTTATCCAAACACCAATCAATAGCATCTAATTCCAATTTCCAGATCTCAAACCCATTTTGAGATCACACATACTCCCAATCCAAATCAACCATTTAACTTCCCAAGTTAAATCTCAATTTCATCATGAAATTTCCAATTCAGGTTGTTCATTCTAAACTTATTTAACTCCCTAAGTTAAATTTAATTCAATTTAATCCAGTCAACTTTACCCGACTTGAATTCCCTTTTCAAATTTTAAACTTCATGTTAATAATCTTCCCACTTATAAGTTCAAAAACTTATCACCTGGGGTTTCCACATCACATTCCAAGGAAAATTTCAAACTCAACATTTAGAGTTTATTCCAAATTATCTTCAATATTATGTATATCCCACATATATATACATATTTATTTCCTTTACACATCAAGTTATACTTTAAATTTTAAACAACCTTTGGTTTTAATTCAAACAAATTTCTTTATAATTTTCAAACAACTTCTTGTTTGAAACAGGCCCTTTTCATTCAATTACATTGTAAATAATACGATATTATTTCTTTAAACACTTGAAAAAAATTCCCAATTTTCTAGACATAGACTTAAAATTTCACAATTTAAATTATCTTTACTTCCAAGTCATACTCACCTAAATATTTACTTCCCTAAAATATTCATTTTGCTCAATCATTAACAAATATTTCATTATTGAACACAACAACCATCTATGATAATAACCAAGATTATCATATTTGAAAACCAATTCACTATATATTATCATATAATTTATTGGAAAATAAAATCAAGGCCACTTAATTCAATCTTCTGAAAATACTTCTATAAATTCAGGATTTAATTTCAGTTTAGAACCATTTCAAACTTATCTTCATTCAATTTCAATCTGGTTGTATTTTTATTACCACATTAATTCTTATTATTTTATTTAATCCCAAGATTCGACAACCAATTTCTTTAATATATTAGAAAAATTATTTCTTTATATATCAAAAGATAAACTTATATAAAAATCATTTCTAAAACCATTTAAAATCTTTATATAAGAAAATAACAAGTACGCTCTCATGTACACACACACACACACATACACTCAACTCATTCTAAGGTACTATTGACCCTATCTTAATGTGTAAACCCACCAGAGCCAAGGTTCTCGCTTAACCTTCTGCTCTGATACAAAAATGTAACGACCCAAAATTTCGACCTCGAAAATTCGAATGCCGAGAATTTCAGATAGTTAAAGAAAGAAGAAAAGAGGTAGAAGAAGAACAGAAACCAAACACAAAATCTCACAATTCTCAACGGATCAAAATATGATATCAAAATAATAGCATTTATACAAAGAAAGCTGTAATTGTTACTTTACATACAATTCAATAGAGTTACAACCATTACACAAAATTGGACAGTTAAAATTAACTTGTCCATAAATACAAACAATAATATACACAGCGGAAACTCCATACGTTCTGGCATCCAGCTCGCCTCCTGAGCTCCAAAACGTCCTAACCTATAAATCCATAATACTCGGTCTGACCCGAGCATTACATCAAAGTAACACCTGGGTCAGGCTGGAAACCAGCATGAGTAAACCCATCTAACATGAAATACTAAAACATAAAACTTATTTAAAACACAGGGTAACTCGTACCTTACCACGAGTTCTTAATTTCCATAGTCAATTACACATCTTCCAATCATATCTAAGCACTTTTACTCAGATTAGATGACCAAGTTTACATCATTTATTCCATTCTAGCCTATTTATTCCAAGGTCAAATCCATAAAGATTCATTTGATTACAAACCGAAGTGGTTTCGGGTATTTACTGATATCCGACCTCGGTCTCTTCGAATTCAATGTCATATTAATCCCAGTTGTTTAAGTGGATACAAATCAGTTTTAAATACAGGTTCTCATATACTCACAGCAAATCAATTATCGATAGATAACTCACAATATCACAGTTCAACCCATTATATTATATCACAATACATCACAACTCAATATCAGAGATATCAAATAATATAAGGCATTCAGTATTATTTAATCATCCATAAGTAAGATTAATTAGTCACACCATTTTAATTAATTTAAAAATTAAATTAATTACTTCAATCATCTTTAAATCCTACTCACTTAACATTAATTAATTAAAACAAATTAATTAATCATCCTTAATTATCATCTTAATTACATCAAGTAATTAGCCTTTAATTAATTACAAAAATTAATTAAGCTTCAATTATTCACATTAAATAATCCTTTAATTATCCTCATAAATAAATTAATAATAAACTTATTATATTGATCCTTAATTAATTACTCTAATTAATTATTTTATAATCACTTACACCGATTAATTATTCTTCAATTAATCACATTCATTAATTAACTAACCCTTTAATTAATTTCCTTAATTAATCAATCCACTAAGTAATTAATATTTAATTACTTCCATTAAGTAATTATCCCATTGGTTAATTATCCTTAACTAATTAACCCTAATTATTAATTAGTTATCCACTAATTACTAATTAAATTAATTAACCCTTAATAAATTAATTAACCCTTAATAAATTAATTAACCCTTAATAAATTAATCCTTTAATTACTTACATTAAGTAATTATCATTTAATAAATCACATTTAGTAATTATCCATTAATTACCCATCTTAATTAATGACATTAAGTAATTATCTTTCAATCATTAATTAACCTTAAATCATTAATTAGTTCACCCTTAATCGTTAATTAAATAATATTTAATTAATCAATTAATTAACTTCTAATTTCACACATTAAGTTAACCTTGATCT
This sequence comes from Allium cepa, assembly GCA_030765085.1. Classification (NCBI taxonomy): domain Eukaryota; kingdom Viridiplantae; phylum Streptophyta; class Magnoliopsida; order Asparagales; family Amaryllidaceae; genus Allium; species Allium cepa. Next base: position 288,596,729 of record CM060941.1, on the reverse strand, counting down.
TAATCTTCTATTAATTAATTCATAAATCATAATCGCTCAATACCTTTATTAATTAAAAGACTAACCATTATCTTAATTTAATTCCTTAATTAACATTAAAACTTATTTAATAGCTTTGGAAACAATTTATCCTTACCCGGTAACTTAACTAAACCCTTAGTTTAATTAATGATTAAACACATTTAATCTTCTTAATTAAATTACACCTTTAATTAAGTAAACTTTAAGAATTAATTTACTAAGTTAAAATAAAGTGTACGACTTAATTAAACCAATAATTAAATAAACACTTTTATTTAAAAAGAATGATTAGGAAATTTTAAAACTATTAATATACTCATGAATTTCCCAAAGGAAAACCCAAGCATCCATCTTACTTTCCCGAGTCAATTCCCGTGCCATTATTTTCTTCCTTATTTTTTCTTATTTCTTATTTAACTTACTTCCTTATTCTTATCCATTTCCGGCCCAAACACTTTTGGCCCAACTCCACTCTCTACTCTTCTTCTTTCTTACAGTTCCTTTCTTTCTTCCCCTACATTTCTTTACTATCTACATTGCACAGACAAACCGTGCACACACATGTGCATGTGTACGACGCCTTAGGCCACCAATTCTAGCAGACGACCAACCTCCCCAGTTTCTCTAGGCCCCATGATTCTGATCATCACCAGAAACATCGACGAAGGGCCTTTGTTTGAAAATTGAACACATTCCTCAAAACAGAAACCTGGAACAAATCATCGATTCCCCAGAATCGTCTTGCCCTGCCACTTTACCCCACCATCAACCATCAGTCTTTGATCAGAACTCCTCCGCTTCTTCATCTACTGAGTCCCTCCAGTGCACTTCGTTCGCTTTACTGACACATCATCGTGGCCCAGCAAACCTAGATCCAAGCAACCCCTTTTAAACCCTAAATCACGATCGACAAGTCATCCCATCCAATAGAAAAATCATTTAGCATTTTTCCAGTCTTTGCCAAACCCTAAAGCTTTTCCAACATCAATCATGGTAACCAATTTCCTTCATATCGTTGCAAATTAACAAATTTCCATTTCCCGCTCAACCCTTATTTTCTCCACGAAATCAAACTTAAAATTTTTGATATGATATCAAAAATCATAAATTTCTAGTACGAATCAGTTTATACAATTAAAAAATTGAAATTGGATACCTGATTTTAAAAGATTTTCACTGATATCATCTTCCACCAAAAATCTATTTATTTTTTATGCTTGAAAATATTTTTTTTAAATTAAATCTGATAGATATAAACAAATTTCTCTTAGAGATTTTAACATAAAACTGTATATATATATATTTAAAGAGATTTAAATTTTCGAACCTGATTTAGTTTGGTAAAAATCGACAAGGACCAGTTTATCCATGCACATACATATATACAGAAATTCACATACACTTCAAGAAATTTACATCCATGCAAATAATTTTACTTCACAAATTCATCACATTCATTCATATATCAACCGATTAAGCTTAAGGAATGGTTGTTTTACTCACCTTTTGTTAAACAGAGAAACAAAGCTTCCTCTATGATCTAGAAATTTGTTGTTGATTGATTTTTTATCTTTTATCTGCACTTGTCTGAGTTGAATTTGCATTGCTTTGGTCTTTGATTTTTCTTAGTTGAAAATTTAAATTCTTGTTTAGGATAAAAGCTTGAAGCAATTTTTTTTTCAACGACGAAAGAAGAAAAACTAGGTTTCTCAAAATCACTATATTATATACAATTAAATTTTAAAGAAGAAATAATGTTGCCACTTGTTAAAGAATGGCATATATAAATTACAAATGTCTTAATACATGTATTATAAGTCTACAAATGTTTAAATCCTTTATCATTGTTTTACAAATGTTTAAAACTTATCCTAAATATATCTTATATTTTATATGTATTTATATTAATATGTATTATCCTTATATATACAAAGTGCATAAATTTAAAATTTAAAAGAAAGTGTATTTAAATCCTTGTTAAATCTTATTTTAGGCTATCAAATTTTAAACTACTAAATATTTATATTTTTTTATAAATCTATGCTGATATCTTTTTGTACAAATCATACTTACTTCAACAATTTAAAAAGAAGGTGAAATAAACTCTTTTATTAAATCCTATTTTAAATCTTTTAGATAAAATACTTTAATAATAAATAAATATAGATACCATTCTAAGTGTTAAAAATATAGAATTCAACTTTAAATACCTCTTGAAAATTATTAAAAACATAACTTCCAATTCAGTATATATATCTGTATATTATATATTATGATTAGAAAATCTTTTTTGTTAATTTTGAAAAGATAAATTTGTCCCAAATAAATAATTATAAAAGAAGATTATTAAACCAATATTGTCAAACTTAAATAATTATACTAGGAGATTAAAAATTAAAAATTAAAAATTTATCCAGATATTTATAATTCAAATTTTATTATATTTTCAAATTCATTTACATATCCAGATATCTTTTATTATCATAATTTTTATTTGTTCAATTGAATAAACCAGTTAATTATTCAATTATCAAATGTCCAAAATACGGGTTATCACACAGTTGCTACAGCATGTTATATATTAAATAGAATTTTAATAAGATCATTAACTAGGAAGATACCATATGAATTATTCTATAATATAAAGCTTAAAGTATCACACTTTAGAATTTATGGTAGTAAATGTTTTATTTTAAATACTAAAGATAATTTGAATAAGTTTGATGCTAAATCAGATAAAGGAATCCTTATTGGATATTCAAATAGAAGTAAAGCTTATAGAGTCTTAATATTATAACTAATACTATTGAAGAGACATTACATGTCTCATTTGATAAGAATTTTAATGTTTATAATCCAAATATTGTTGAAGAAGAAAATATTGCTAACCCAAACGAAATTAGTAATAATGAGATTGCTGAAAACGAAAATGATAATAATTCAGAAAATTCACATCAACATACTTGAAAACCATCCTATAGAAAATATACTTATAAATATTGAATCTGTTATTAAAACAAGAAATCAACTAAATAAAATGAGTAATGTTGCTTTTATTTCAACTATTGAACCTAAAAATACAAAGGAAGCATCACTTGATGATTCATGGATTCTTGTTATGCAATAGTAGTTGAATCAATTTATCAGAAGTGATGTATGCGAATTAGTCCCATGACCTGAGGATAAACCCATAATTGGAACTAAATTCGTATATAAAAAATGAATGAACAAGAATAGGTTATGAGAAACAAAGCTCGATTAATTGCACAAGGTTATTGTCAAGAAGAAGGAATGTATTTTAATGAAACTTTTGCAAATGTAGCAAGATTAGAAGCCATACGAATTTTACTTGCTTTCGCTAATTATAATAATTTTAAGTTGTATCAAATAGATCTTAAAAGTGCATTTTTAAATTGTTTTATTAAAGAAGATGTATATGTTGAACAATAAACTCCCACTTTTTGAAGATGCAAAACTACCTAATCATGTTTACAAATAAAGAAGGCTTTGTATAGTCTGAAACAGGCTCCAAGAGATTGCTATGACAGACTTAAATCATATCTATTATGATTAAGTTTTAAAATATACAAAGTAGGTAGTACACTTTTTATTAAAAGAGATAAAAATGATATTCGATTAATACAAATATATGTAAATGATATCATTTTTGGTTCTACCAATGATAAACTAAATAAGAAATTCTCAGAAATAATTACTGCTGAATTTGAAATGATTCATATGGGGGAATTAAATTATTTTCTAGGATTACAAATAAAACAACCAAGTAATGGGATTTTTATTAGTCAAGAAAAATATGCAAAGATTTAGTTAAAAAATTTGGTATGTCAACTAATGAAAAATTAAATAAAAAAGAAAATTCAAACGATGTAAATCAGAAATTATATAGAGGAATGATTGAATCACTACTCTATATAACTGCTAGTAGACTTGATATAATGCATGGTGTTTGTCTCTGTGCAAGATATCAATCTCAACCTAACAAAACTCATTTAAAATCCGTAAAACGAATTTTGAGATATGTAAACAATACATTAGACTATGGACTCTTTTACGCAAAAGAAGACTCCTTTGAATTAATTTTATATGGTGACGTTGACTATGCTGGTCGCAAATTAGACTGAAAAAGTACAAGTGGAACTTTTCACTTTTCAAGACATTCTTCGATTTTCTGGTTTAGTAAGAAGAAAAACTCTGTATCTCCTTCTACGATAGAAGTAGAATATATTTCAACCGCATTAGCCTATTAACTAGTTATCTATATGCAACAAACATTAAAAGATTTTGGTTTAAATTTTACTAAATCACCAATATACTATGATAATACAAGTGCAATCGATCTATTTAAAAATCCAACTCATCATGCTAGAACTAAACATATTGATATAATACACCATTTTCTATGATGTAAATAAAGAAGTAATATCACTTGAATTTATAAACACTAAAATCAAATAGCTGATATATTAACAAAACCATTGAATCAAACGTCTTTTTACTAAGTTAAGAAGAGAGTTATGAATTTGTTCTCTATCAGATATATAAAAATAATGAAATAAAAATTATAGAATATAATGAACACAAAATAATACTATGTACGTCGACATACCCTAAACCTTTGTGTCAACATATATAACATTGATTTTTGAAAATTAAATTTCCCTATGAAATTCAAATTGGTGGTTATATAATAACGAATTTTTGAATTTCTTCTTTATTTTTCTGTAATCTCTCTATTTTAAACTTCTGAGACAAATAATCCATGGCCTCCTCTAATCTCAAACGTTCTAGAAAAGAGAATTCATCATTTTCCTTCCCTTCTCCTACCTAAGGCCCCTTCCAAAACACTACTATAGCCAAGGTCACTAAAATGGAGGGTGAAATGAAGAATATTCTATAAACGCTCGCTGAAATTCAAGCGATGCAACTTCGTATAGCCAAAGAACAAGAGAAGCAAAGCAGAATTCTTCATAATTTGCAAAAATATCTACTGGATAATCCTATGAATCCAATGGTTATTAAAGATGAATCTGCAAATTTAGCAAACCATAACCCCAATAAGATAGTGATGACGAGAAAGAAGAGGAAGAAGAAGAAGAGAAGGAAGAACACATGGGGGAAGATCACGAAGTTCGATGCTTCAGAGAAGTATGTTTCAATTGAGATGGAAATCTCTTCGAACGAAAAGGGAACTTTTGCCTTCAATATCCCTATTGTCCCTTTCACGAATACCAAACCATTAGAAATTCATGTTAGATAATATTTTATTTTCTTTGATGGCTTTGAAGGTATGGTATGTATATTTGATTCGATTTGATAAGTTACTTGAAATTTATATGTATAGTTTAGGATTTGACTGAATTGTGATTACTTTATATTGTGATATGGAATGAATATATAGTTTGGTATGGTTACTATTAATGATTTGTGTTATCACTCATCATTTAGTATATATCATTCTTATCACTATTACTGTAGTGTCTTAGTTAGGGGGAGTTATAGTTAGTTTAAATTTGTTGATGACAAAGGGGGAGAAATATATAAAGCCTAGGCATAGATTAAGGGGGTGTTTTGTAATCCAGGAGGAGTTATATTATATTTTATATACAGAATTGTCATTATAAAAAAGGTGGAGAATATTAGCACCTTAGGTATTAGTTTTGATGATAACAACAATAGGACATTATATAAAATATAGATACTAATGTATTATCAAGATATATATAGCATACAGTGCAACTATTAGACATATGTTGATTAAAAAGATTATACGGTATCAAGAATAGATTTAAGATAAAGATAATTGAAGACTCTTGAGTATTAAAGAGTTCAAGATTTCAAGATATTCCAAATAAGTTATAGAGTCAAAGAATTAATGTTAAAACCTTGATGGCACTTTCCTAATCTCTCTCGCCTTCTCTAATTTTGTTTCAAATTATTTTTCAAATATCCTGATTTTAAAATAATTTTTCCAAAATATTTCCCAAAATGATTTTCAATCTCATATACATATAAAGATATTATTTTAATTTTTTTTTGAAAATGGGTTAATTATATAATTGCAGCTGGGCTATGCGGCCCAAAGCAATACAACAAAACAATACTCAACTAAAGCCGACAACAATAAAACAACACATATCTTTCTATAGCTTTTAAAATACAAAACCTAAAACATTCCATCTTTAGGGCTCGATTATGGCGGCTCCTAGTACTCTGATTGAGCTGATTCGTTGCCATCAACTTCAATGTCTCCAACAGTAGTCCTTCTCGTGTTGTTGCAGTGGTAAGTAACTTCTTCGAAATCCAACCAACTAGCAAGCTCATGTCCCTGTTTATTTGTTTCGTGAGGACTAACTCATCTTGTTATCTATAATTGAAAGCCCAATTGTTCCTTTCCTTCCAGATGTGCCATAAGGAGGTTGTGAGGCAAATTTTTCCGGTCTCTTGCATCAACATCGTGAGGTTGCTCCCTCCGTTCACGTATTCTACTTCATTTGTTAGATCCCGAACGTTGTTAGTTTGTAGGCATCTAAGTTTTTGTATACACCACACTCTTTTCCTGTATTCACATTCAACGAACAGGTGTTCATGTGTTTCCTCAGCAGAATTACAAAGATTGCATAAAGTATTCTATAATATTCCCCATTTATGAAGCCTGTCTTTAGTTGGTAATCTTTTAAGTATAGCTTTATATAAGGTGTGAGTCAATTTGGGCAATTAGACCTACTCCAGACCACTTTCGTCCAGTTAGCCAAAGGGAATTTAGTTCTAGATTCCTCCCATACATCTTTGAATCTGAACTAACCATTTGAGCTGCTCTTCCATATCCATAGCCATTCTAATGTTTTTAAGTTTTTATATTTATATATATATATATATATATATATATTGAATTTTTTTATACTTTAATTAGTTATAATTATATTGAATTTTATATATTATTGAATACACTTATTAAATCTTTCAAAATTATTTTATAAAGTTTTATTAAGTTATATTTTTGAATAAAATGCCTATAAACTATGTTTGAACGATTCTACAAAGTACCAAATTATTTTACAAAGCAACGAATTTTCAAAATAATATTTTTAAAGTGTTTTCAAAATACAAAGGGATATGTTGACATATCCTATTCATGTATGTCGACATAGTGGCTGAACTTTTCAAAATTCAAATTTGAATCAAAGTGTCTTTTCGTTGTATCTCTTCATGAATGGACATGATTGTTGTTTCTATATGTATTACAGACTTCGAAACGAATTTTTAGTAACTATTTTCTTATTATTCTCTCCTCTTCTCACACTCTTGATTTCCAAATTAATTTTTAACCAAACTCTACCGAAATTCAACCAGAATCAAATTCAACCATTACTAATTTGATTCTTCTTCATCTACTCTCCGATTTTTCCCATCTCTCTCACTCAAACTAAGATCAAAGTGCTATTCAAGAGTTATAGGATCAATTGTAATCAAGATCGAAGATCCCAGTCTGTAAACTATATTAAATTATACTCTTATACTTTGTGGTGTGCTTGGTATCCCTAAATTCCAAGTGGGTGTGATTGTAGCCCATAAAATCAATTGGGTGTACTTAGTAACACACAAATCTAATGGTTGTGCTTGTAGCTCGGAAATCAAGTGACTCTGCCTAGGGATCGGGTGTAACGACCCAAGATTTAATCACTTTAATTATGCATACCTAAATATATTTTTGATAAATAATTAATGGATTTTATAACCTGGATAAACTCCTTTTAAATAATAACTAATGATGGTGAAATGGTTTTTAAAATTTGTTTACAAAAATTATCAGTTCAAAGAAAAAGAGAAAATGTGCCCGAAAATTGTTTTCCGAATTTCGATTTTTAGGTGTCAAAAAGTTATCGAAAACATTATGCACATTTATGTAACACATATACACACTTTTATAAATGAATTTTGATTTTTAAACTTAAGAAACATATAGTGTTTGATATGACTTTTTATGTAAATGTTTAAAAACAAAATATAAATGTAAGTATAAGGACATAAGTTGTCAACTCTTTAGAAACATAAAGTATTTAGGTAATAAATGCATGTTGGCATGGAAATATAAAGGTGATACAAAGGGAAAATGTGTAAATGGAGGGAGGGGACAAGAAAAGTGATGTGGAAAAAATCTAGGGGAGGCTATGTACTTATGGGTTAAATGGAAATTTAATTCTTGTACTTTGTATATATACAAATTCTCATAATTTCCTCTTATTTGATCATTCTATTTCCATTTCATAAAAACTTTTCCAAGTTTTCATGAATAATTAATGGCTTTCAAAAGGAATTCCTAAGTTTAAAATCCTATTTTATATTGCTTTTCAAACTTCTCAATCCTTGTTTAAAGTTTTATTTCCTCATTTCAACACCTCTCCTCCACCAAGCAAGTCCACACCTTCCCTAAACCAACTTGGTCGTACACCATAAGCCCTAGGCTAGCCATTTTTGCACCCATAAGCCCATAAAGTTATCATTTGTAGAAAGGCAAGGCAAAGTCTTTGGTTGTATTCAATTTGGAGTGGAAGCTAGCTTAGTTTGGTCGACTTTTGGTGAGTAAAGAACTAATACTTAACTAAGTTTTACAAACCTAAATATATACTTGATTGATTGTAAAAATGTGTTGTTGTTTGGATATAAATTGGGTTAGCTTATATATGTGTGTATGTGTTTGGATTAGATGACAAATAGTTTATAATTCGAGAATTGAAATGTCAAGTTCGTTGCAAGTCATAACTCTTATTTGTATATGTTGGTTATGACATGATTTTATGTTGTGATATGTTTGTGATGTAATTATGCATGCTACTATGTTGAGTAAATGATTGTATGCTAAGGAAGTTAGCACCTTTGCTAACTTGAATGACATGGAATCTCTTGCATAAAAACTATAATCTTTGTTTTAAAATTTCAAGATTTTTCCAAATTTAAAACTTTCTTTAGTATTCAAAAACATAACTTTATGTTTTAGTAAATTTTTCCAAGAGATAAATTTCGGAAAAGACTTAAGAAAAAAAATTCAAGTTTTAAGATCATATAGCGATAATCACGTGCAGCTCAAGGAATTGAACTCTTTTTGGAATCTAATTTTTTTTACTTAAATATCCTTTTGAAAAGAGTTTTCAAAAAAATACTAAGTGATAAACATTAATTATTTCATTAATTAATTAATTAATTAATTTTTATTGATAAATTAATTACGATAATTAATACTTAATTATTAGTTAGCAAAGGTAATTAGTACTTAAGTGTTAATCAAAATTAATTATAATTATTAATTTAAGGTTAATTATTATTTAATTATTAATTAATGTTTAATTATTTATTTAAAATTTAATTATCAATTAATTAATAATTAGATTTGAACTTAGTTAATATTAAATTAGGACTTAATCAAGATTTAATTATTATGTATGAAGGTTTAATTTATAAATTAATTTATTAATAAAGGTTTCTAAATTTTAAAAGCGCTTTATTTCCACATGTTGGTTTTGTTAAAACTATTTTTCTTTTGAAAAGGTATTTTAAATCATGGGATTTCTGTGTCGATTACCCTTAATTAACCGTAAACAAGTATGTAACCCAAGTTAATATGGTGACATTTTTATGGGAAGTAAGTTATCCCATAGTTAGTACTAAAAACCGATGAGTAGGCTGATCCTCTATCTGTGGGATCTAAAATTTATTTCTAGGCGATGGATAAAGTAAGGTCGAAATATCAGAAATGTAAGAGATATAGGAGGATTAATTCCTATAAATGTGTCATGTTTGAATTAAGTACATGGTTATCCATATATAAACTTTGTATAATTACCCTAAGTAGGGGACTGTTCGCTATTTATAACTTTACCTATTTTAACTCATGAAGTATGTTATGTATGTTAAAGTCCCTCGGTGAGGACTCGAATACTGATTGCATACTTCCCAATGAACCGGAATTGAGTTAGCCGTGAATTATCGCATAGTTTGGAGACATCGGTGTTGGATAAGTAAGATTTATCCAAACCACTACAAACTAATAACATTCTTGATAGATTATTATGAAGTATGCTATAGAGATGTACTATTCATCCCGAGGGTGATTCCAAAATGGAAGATAGTAATTGTTGAATGTTTGTTCGATCCTGAACAACTTGTTTGGATGAATGCTATCATTACAGCGGTACCTGGAGGGCAATGTTTGCATTCCAAGATGGTCTTCTAGAAGGAAAGGTAAAAGCATAACCTCAAGCCTCACAACCGGTAAATGAATAAAGCAGGGACGTGCCGTAGGGCTATAGGGGTCGCTCCCATTAGGGTATGATCATTGCCTAATCTAGAGCAATATCTTCGGTTTATGTATGCTTCAGGATCCCTTTATGGTTGTTGATTCAACCAAGTGCTGATCATATTCGGTGCTACCCAGTAAAGGGTAGGGCCAGTCCTGAGTGGTAGAGGAGCAATGCATTGTGGCCTCCTGTACATTTTACCTAGAGGTGTATGGATTTGGTTGGTAGACCCTTACCCTTTCATAGTTGGAATCCAATTTCCAATACGAGCCTTCGGACTTGATTGTATACCTATTATGCTATAATTTAATAATATTACAATTTCGACTATTAATCCATTTTTATTTAAAACCTAGAAAATATGAAAATATCAAAGGATTTACATAGAAATGTTTTGGTTATCGAAAGGTAAAAACTTATCCTTGTTTATGTGTGGCACGATCTTAAGAGATATCCTTGATTTGAAGGTTTTACAAAGTTAAACTTATGCTTTACTCACTCCAGACCCTTGTCTGACCTGTGGTTTTATTTCTTTCCCTTAAACTCTTGGGTACTCAAATTTTTATGAGTAGCTAAGTAATCAGGTTTCTTTGGAGGATTTTGGGAAGTAGTATGGAGCAGAAGCTTTGGCTATATCTAGTAGTTATGTTTAGTTCTGCTTTGACTGTACATTGTGCATTAGTAATTTATGTAGGCTGATATAACTGTCCTTGTTGGAAATTGTACTTGTTGTAACTTTGATGTAACATTTTGGAGTAACCATACATACTATTCTGGGATGATGTATATGCAACTCTGCCATTTGTGAGAAAATTCTATATTTTTTTCTTTGTTTGTTGTTTCTTTACTCCATGACCTATCTTTTGAACATTTAGATGATCGGTTCATGAATACCCAGGATGTGCTAAGTATCGTCTTTGGGTGTAAGAAATGCCGATCATCACACTTGGTATCAGAGCCTAGGTTGAGCGAACACCTAGACCTTGGTTGGGGTCAACTCATTAGAGATAGGTTTAGTAGTACCCTAGAATGAGTTCAGTCTTTGAGAGTGTGTTTCCATGCAGTTCTTATCAGCATTTATATACTTGGTTTTATGCTCTTTTTCTTAAGATAAACTCGTCCATGTATTCTAAAGATATCTTACTTTATTTAGATAATAAGAATGATTATGAGAAAAGGTTGTGCAATAAGGGGATGAAGTTAGTAAAGATTTAGTGGAGTGAGGATCCTCGAGATTGTACTTGGGAGACGGTGGATCATATAAAGGAAGCTATCCAGAATTGATGTCGGGATAGTCATCGTTTGATGTATAGTGTATGCTTTATTGTGTTAAGGATGTTTAGTGTAAGGATTTCATGATATATAATATATGACATCTTGAGTTAATATGAGTTATATCTTTGTTTTCTAATTTCGGGATGAAATTCTTTTAAGGGGAGATAGTGTAAAGACTCAGGATTTAATCACTTTAATATGGATATTTAAATATATTTTTAATAATTAATTATGGATTTTATTACTCAAATAAACTCATTTTAATAATAACTAATGATAGTGAAATAGTTTTAAAAGTTTTCTACAAAAATAATTTGTTTAAAAAAAATAGAAAATGTGCTCGAAAATCATTTTCCAAATTTTTGACTTTTAGATGTTGAAAAGTTATCAAAAAACGTTGTGCACATTTATGTAACGCATATACACACTTTTATAAATGAGTTGGGATTATTAATCTATATTAATTTAAGAAACATATTGTATATGATATGACTTTTTATGTAAATAATTAAAAACAAAATATAAATGTAAGTAAAAGGACATAATTTGTCATCTCTTTAGAAATATGAAGTACTTAGGTAATAAATGCATGTTGGCTTGGAAAAATGAAGGTGTCACAGGGGAAAAATGTCTAAATGGAGGGAGGGGACAAGAAAAGTGGGTGTCAAAAATCTAGGGGAGGTTATGTACTTTGGGTAATGGTAATTTGATTCTTGTACTTTGTATATATAAAATTTTCTTAATTTCCTCTCGTTTGATCATTCCATTTCCATTTTATAAAAACCTTTCCAAGCATTCATGAATACTTAATGGCTTCCAAAAGGAATTCCTAAGTTTAAAAACTTAGTTTATATTGCTTTCCAAACTTCTAAATCCTTGTTTAAAGTTTTCTGTCCTCATTTCAATAACTCTCCTCCACAAAGCAAGTGCACACCCTCCATAAACCACTTTGGCCATACACCGTAAGTCCTAGCCGAGCAACTTTGGCACCCATAAGCCCATAAAGTTATCATTTTTAGAAAGGCAAGGCAAAGTTTTAGGTAGTATTCAAGTCGGAGTGGAAGTTAGCTTAGTCTGGTCCACTTTTGGTGAGTAAAGATCTAACACATAACTAAGTTTTATAATCTAAAGCATATGCTTGATTTATTGTAAAAATATGATGTTGTTTGGATATAAATTGTGTTGGCTTGTACATATGTGTATGTGTTTGGATGGATGACAAATAGTTTGGAATTTGAAAATTGTAATGTCAAGTTAGTTGCAAGTCATAACCCTTATTTGTAAATGTTGGTTATGACATGATTTTATATTGTGATATGGTATGATGTAATTATGTATGCTATTATGCAGAGTAAATGGTCGTATGCTAAAGAAGTTAGCACCTTTGCTAACTTAAGTGACATGGAATCTCTTGCATAAAAACTATAGTCTTTGCTTTTCAAATTTCAAGATTTTTTCGAATTTAACTTGATTTAGTTTTCAAGAACATATCTTTATGTTTTAATGAAGTTTTCCAAGAATTAAAGTTTGGAAAAGACTTAAGAAATAAAATTTCATGTTTTAAAATTATGGATCGTATAGCGATAGTCGTTGTAAGTGCAGTTCGAGGAATCAAACTCTTTTTGGAATCTGAATTTGTTTTCACTTAAATATCTTTTTGAAAAGAGTTTTCAAACATATACTAAGTAATAAAAATTAATTATTCAGTAAATTAATTATTTATTTAATGATCTATTGGTTAATAAATTAAGTAAGGTACTTAATATTTTATTAGCAATTACCAAAGGAAATATGTATTTATGTGTTAATCACTTAGTTATAATTAGTTAATTAATAAAAGGTTGATTATTAATTAATTGTTAAATTAAGTTTAATTATTGTTTAATTATTAATTGATGCTTAATTATTATTTATTATTTATATAAATTAATTATTTAGTTATAAAAGGTTTAATTATTAATTAATTAATAATTATGTTAGGACTTAGTTAAGATTAAATTAGCACTTAATTAAGATTAAATTATTATTTAATAAAATTTTAATTTATTAATAAAGGTTTCCAAATTTTAAGAGCGCTTTATTTCTAAATATTGGTTTTGTTAAAAATCTTTTTCTTTTGAAAAGGTTTTTTAAATCAAGGGATTTCTATGTCGATTATCTTTAAGTAACCTAAAATAAATATGAAAACCAAGTTAATGTGGTGACATATTTATTAGAAGTCATCCCATAGTTAGAACTAAAAGACGATGAGTAGGTTGATCCTCTATCTGTAAGATCCAGAAGGGTAGAGTAAGGTCGAAATATCGAAAATATGTGAGACATAAGAGGGTTAATTCCTATTAATGTGTCATGTTTAAATTAAGTACATGTTTATTCGTATGCGAACTTTGTATAATTGCCCTAAGTAGCGGATTTTCCGCTATTTATAATTTGACCTGTTTTAACTCAGGAAGTATGTTTTGTATATAAGAATTCCCCAATGAGGACTTGAATAATGATTACGTACCTCCAAAAGAATCGAAAATTGAGTTAATCGAGAATTATCGCTTAGTTGAGATACCAGTTTCGGATAAGTATAATTTATCCAAACCATTCCAAACTAATAATTTTCATGACAGATCATTATGAAGTATGCTTTGAAGATGTACTATTCTTCTTGAGGGTGATTCCAAAATGGAAGATATTAATTGTTGAATGTTTGTTTGACCCCAAAACAACAAGTATGGATGAATGCTATCATTGCATTTGGTGCCTGGAGGGCAATGTTAGCATTCCAAGATGGTCTGCTATGAGGAAAGGTAAAAGCGTAAACTCAAGCCGTACAACTGGTAAATTAATAAAGTAGGGACGTGCCGCAAGGCTTTGGGGATCGCTCCCGTTAAGGTATGATCATTGCCTAATCTAGAGCCATATCTTTAATTTATGTATGCTTTGGGATCCCGTTGATCGCAACTAAGTAGTGATGATACTCGGTGCTACCCAGTATGGAATAGGGCCGATCCTAAGTAGCAAATGTGCAATGCATTGTGTCATCTCATACATTTTATTTAGGGGTGCACAGATTCGGTGGTTCAACCCTTACCCTTTCATAGTTGGAATCCATTTTTCAATATAAGCCTTCGGACTTGATTGTATACCTATTATGCGGGAATTTAATAACGTAAAAATTTCGACTATGATTCCTTATTTATCTTAAGCCTAAACGTTATGATAATATCAGTGGATTTTCTATAGAAATGTTTTGGTTATCGTAAGGTAAAAACCCGTCCATGTTTATGTGCACCGCGATCTTACAAGATACCCTTGATTTGAAGGTTTTACAAAGTTAAACTTATCCTTTACTCACACCAGACCCATGTTTGACCCGAAGCTTTATTTCTTTCCCTTAAACTCTTGGATACTCAAATTTTTATGAGTAGCTAAGTAGTTAGGTTTCTTTGGAGCATTTTGGGAACCGGTATGGAGTAGAATGTTTCACTATATCTAGTACTTATGTTTATTTGCATTGTGACTATACATTATGTATTAGTAATTTGGGTAGGCTGATATAGCTATCCCTATTGGGAATAGTGCTTGTTTTTAACTTTGATGTAACATTTTGGAGTAACTATATGTATTATTCTGTGGTGAGATATATGTAACTCAATTGTTTGTGAGAAAAATGTATATTTGTTTTCTTTTTCTTTCATTTTTCTGTATCCCACTGCCTATCTTTAGGATATTTAGATGATCATCACATGAATACCGAGGATGTATTAAGTGTTGTCTTTGGATGTAAGAAAGGCATATCTTCATAGCAGGATTCTACAGATTGTGCCTTGTAGCTTTGAAATTGAGATTATATTTGCATTTACTAGTTGAAAAGAAATCCATACAAGGAATTGTGCCGGACTAGATGTAGGATTACTCTGAACCAGTATAAAATCCTAGTGTATTCTTTCCTTTTTACTTTTATTGCCCTGTACTTTGATTCTATGATTATTAATTACATCATTCTAACTAAAATCTTAAAGAATTCGAAAATTTTCATATAATCCATTAAACACTATTCACCCCCCTTCTAGTGTCAATTTAGCCTTAGATCCCAATTACGCTGAGTCACATGTTTTGTATTCCGCTTCGTTGTTTATTATGGAGAAATTGAGTCTTACAGAGTAACGATCCTTAATTTCACTATTTTAATTTGCAAATATTTAACTAATTTTAAATATCCAAATAATATGTTTTATAATTAAAATAAACTCCTTTTTATTAATAAATAATGATGGTGGAATAGTTTTCAAAATTTGTTTACAAAATATTTAGTACAAAGAAGAATCGAAAATGTGACTGGAATTTGTTTTCTGAATTTTTGACTTTTCGTCAATTGAAAGTTGTCAGGAATGTCGTAATACTATTGTATGCATATGTACTTCCATTTATGAAATTAAAAAAGAACATAAAAGATGTCTAGACATGAAAAGACGTTAGGAGGAAAACATATTTAAGCATAACTACTCATGCATTTAATGAGTACTAAAGCATGTTTGGTTAATGTTGAGAGGACGAAATTTTCTAATTTTAATGAGGTGGAGGGGACAAAGGTGGTGAGGTGGCAACAAAGAGGTAGATGGCATGTACTAAGGGCTAATTTGGTAATTTAGCTATCGCGTTTTATATAAAATGAATTTTTATATTTTTTTCTTTCTCATTTCATTTTGTTTTCTCAATTATAAAACCTTGTCCATTTTTTCCAAGTTTTCTTTAGAAGCTCTAATGGCTACCTTAGTTTCATTTATTTTAATACTTCAGAAAACCTGTTTCAAACCTTTACTCCTTTTGCTACAAACCCTTCTCCTCCTTAAAACAAGTCATCGTCCATCGAATAAAGGTTACGGTCGAATTTTTTAGCGTTTTTAGGCCTTCAAAGTCATATTTTTCCAAAGTTAAAGCCAAGTTCTAGGGTGGTTTCTAGAGACTAGTGGGAGCTTGGTTTGATTGGATAACTTTAGGTTGAGAAAACTAACCCTTTTACTTTCTAAATTTAATTTATATATACATAATTGTAAAATTCGTTTCTTAATTTATTGGTTATGATGTTGATATACATGCTTGGTTATTATGTGATATGAACTTTTAAATAAAAATTCATTTAGTTAATTTAGAAGTTTTAATCTTGCTTATGTATGCTTGTATACGAGTTAGAGAGTTAGATTGGTAAATCTAAATGTTGTGATTAGCTTTGAAGATAAGATCTTACTTGTGGATAGCATATAGGTTAAGTTGTGTGATGTTCATTATGTTGTATATGCTAAAAAGTCTGCTCTTGACTTGATGAAGCGACTTGAGATCCTTTGGAAAAATAAAAATCATGTTTTATAAAGTTTAATTTACTAAAAGAATTTCAAGTTTCTAACTTTGTTATTTTCAAACCCTTTTACTTAAGTCTTTAAAGTAAGTAAATTCATAAAACATAGAGTTTTTTAAGTTTTAAATTCATAAAAACAAGTTTTGAAAGTATGGATTACATAGCGATAATCGTTGTAAGTGCAATTCGTAGAAAATAAACTCTTTTTTAAACTAAAAATTGTTTTCATCTTAAGTATATTTTGAAAAAGTGTTTTCACTTAGAAATCTTATTGAAAATGTTTTAAAACAGATAATAAGTAATAAAAAATAATTAATTTGTTAATTGTTTATTTAATGAATGATTATCTAATTAATTAATTAAGTCAATTAGTACTTAATCATTAATTAATTAAGGAAATTTGTACTTAATTATAAATTAAGTAAGTTAATTATAATTATTTAATTAATTAAAGATAAAAAATTTATCTAAGAATTAATTACTATTTAATAATAATTAGCAATTAAATAATTATTTTATTAAAGAAATGGTTTAATTTTTAATTAATTACTAATCAAGTTAAATTTAAGTTAAGATTTAATTAAAACTTAATTATGGCTTAATTATTTTAAATAAAGGTTTAATTTATTATTTACGTTAATTAAGGATTAATTAATTAATTAATGTTTAATTATTATTTAAAATTTTAATCTCTTATTTAATTACTAATTAATGAGTAATTATGGTTTAATTATTTATTTAAAATTTAATTATTATTTAAAGGATAATTATTGTTTGATTATTCATTTAAAAGGTTAATTATTAAATTATTAATTAAAGGGTTTAGTTATTAGTAAATAAAGAATTTAATGTTACTTAACTATTGAATAAAAGCTTTCGATTTTAGATCACTTATTTTCAAAGGTCGATTTTTGTTTTAAAAAAAGACTTTCTTTTAAAAGGTTATTTATCCAAGGGATTTCTTTATTGGCCACCTTTGTAACAACCCGCATATTTTACGATTGTATATTTAAATTTTTTATTTAAATATAGCATCGTTTGTTGAATTTAAAGTATGAAATGTGACTTTTTGTGGATAGTCGAATTAGGACTCGAGACCACTTTCATTGAGTTCAAAATGGTGTTTACAACATTTTTGAATATAAACATCAATATGTTTGGAGTTAATTAGGATTTTGGTATTTTCATTTGGACTTTGGGTTGTGTTCTAGACCACTAACCCATTAAGAGAACCCAAACTCCTCTACCAAATACCCTAACTCCACTTCTCTTCATTCATTTTACTTCTCATTTCCTAATACTCTCAAGCTAAAAGAAAGAATGGTGGAAAGAGGAAATTAAAATTCCTAAGCCCTATTTTCTCTTAGGAATTCAAATTCAAGTTATAAATCAAAGAGAAGCTTAGGTAAGAATCCTCTTCATCTTCTCTATCTCAATCTCTCCTCAATTTTTAGAAATTCCTATAACCTAACTTAGAAAATTCATTTCATTTGGTAATAGATTGAAGATTCTAGAGGTGTTGTTGAAGAGGAATTGGTCTTGCTTTGTTTTTTAGCTTCTCATTCCTTGTTTTTGAGTCTAAAGGTGAGTTCTTGAACTCACATCTATGTCTATAGCTTTCATTGTTGTGTGAATCCCTAACATCTATTTCATATTCATCTACTATTGATTTGAATTGACTTGGTGAATTTCCCAATTTTGTTGTTCTGAAGTCAAAATATTTAAGTATCTTATCTTGGACATTTTGACATGTTATTTAGGGTGTATCGAAGAGCCTATAGGGCTGGGTTGTCGCTTGGCATAATTCCCTAGCCTCCGTCGCTCGTCTGATCGCTTCTGAACCGATCGGATGTCTGGTTGGAAGGTCCAAATGTCTGGTTAGGGCACTAAAGGAAAAAAATATGGAAGAAAAAAGAAAAATGGCAGAGGCCTTGACCAGACGTCTAGTTAGACTATACCAGACGTTTGGATGGCTTCAGCGATTAAAATGAAAATGGGGAAAAGAAAAAATAAATTTCCCGAAACCCAGGTCAGACGTCTTACCAATCCAACCAGACATTTGGCCAATCAAACCAAACATCTAGTCTTGTGCAATTTTTCCTATTTGCCTTTTCGAGTGGATTTTCAATTTTAATCGATTTTTGGTTGATCCAATTAGTTGTTTTCAATTATTATCGACTTTAATGACTTCTTTCCTGGATTTTTTGGTATATCCATTTGATGGATTTGATATCTATAATCATAGTTTTAATTTATATCATCGAATGTGGATTTTTGGTGATAGATTGTTTTTACAATCATTTCTATGATTTGTCACTTTAAAATACAAAGGTTTCTATGCTAATAGTAAATACTCAAACTCTTTCACAATAATGATTTCAACACTACTTTTAATACAAGTCACATTTCCAAAACTGTTTTTAAATCTATTAGTACATACAAACCTTTACTTCATTGGTATGAGAAATCTAATTAAACGACTTAGCAAAACAAGTGGTATGAAACGCTTGTGTTTACTTTATCGGTTAATTCTTGGACTTATTCGATTGAAATCTCATGACAATTTTTGAGTGGAAATCTAGAACTTGTTCGTAAATATTTAAGTTAAGCCAGTGTTTATGGGACATGAAGCTAAACGCATTTATTTACTAGCTTGGTGTAATTTATACTTCTTGTTAATCAATGGTGATCATTTTATGGTTTAGACTAGCGATATGCGATGTCTCTTTGTCCTCGTGGGGGAGTATATCCCTTTTTTATGAAGCTTCGTCTCACTTTTTACGGGCTAATGACCCATGGTCTTTTGACCGATTGTGGAGCAATCGACTCAATAAGTCGGTACATGGGGCGTATCTTTTAAGGTGCGTCGATGTTGGACTCAATAAGTGTGTGCATGTGGCGTATCTTTTTAGGTGCGTCGATGATCGGCTGTGCATGTGCGTATCTTTTTACATGCATCGATTTTCAGCTTATCAGTCCCCAATGGGGGACTGTACCCTGTATTTTTATTGGTTAGCAACCCATGGAATATTGTCTCATTTATGATAGGCATCCCCCTTTAAGTTTTCTGGATTTCTAATTATTGATTTCTGGAATATGTGATTCACCAATTTTTGCGATTTGGCATTGATATGTTTTGTCAATATTTGGAGTTTGGTGAATAAACTAAGAATATGATGTTCTTTTTGGTGATTTGAGAAAGCTTGAGATATTGTATGATTTTTTGTTGTTGTCATATTTTTGTTGTATCTATTATCCTATCTCATCTTGTATGATATTTATAGCTAGACAGATCCGTTTATTATTTTTCTTCTTAAATAATACTCGCGTCAGACAGTGGTGTTTCAGGTGCTTCCACTTAATTTCATAGCAGGGACTAGCTTCTGACTTTTGGCTAACTACTTTAGCTTAGTAGTTTTTCCATTTATACATTCGAGATAGAGTCTCCTTGATGTATACATATTCTTTTGTCTAGCACTTGTACCTATTCTTTTATGATATAGTGGATCTTGCATGACCACTACTTTAATGTACACTTCTATGTGTTTTTTTCATATTTGCTTCCAACTTAGTGATATGAATATCTGTGACTGATTTGTGTTATGCCTATTGTATTTGTTTCCGGAGACTACATAGCCACTTTGTAGTAGCTTTGAATTTGTGTTTGATATGTCAGATTTCCTCTTGAAATGAAATGTACGTCATACTATCTGACATATCAATACTCGCACAAAGCAATTACACGGATGGTCACTCCTCAATAGCCTTATTCTTCATGCTAGTCAACGGCATTACTTCGTAGTGTCCTTGGCTAGTTTGAGTATAGAGGTTTGACGTCACAACCTTTAATTAACCTCAAATGAGTATGAAATTTAATGATATCTAGTTAAACATAAACAAATCCCCTTCTGCCATTTTGGTAACTTGAACATTTACCTATATGTTATTGATGTGGATTGTTGATTCCTTTTACATGTCTGATTTCTATGTAAATACCCATCTTATAACTTGAATAAGTTAAACTCAATTAAATGAACCATTGTGGTCACTGAGCATCTATTTGATTTTGTGAAGTCAAATATTTCATTGTATTCTTTCTGCAATGGATTTAAAGTTTATTATCGTTCTAAATATGATATTTAAAGGATAATCAAGCAATGATTTTATCAAAGGTGTTTTAAGGTTAATTGAATACTTTTTAAAATCACTGTTTAAAATCATTGTTTTGTTAATATGGTTTAAGGATAAGTAAATGAAGGTTGTCTTTAAATAATAACTTGTTGTTTAAAAGAATTTTTGTTTTAGATAAAGAAAGTTTATAAAAGAAATTTTATAAATGATTTTGGAAATTTATAAAGAAGTTTTATAAATGATTTTGGATATTTACAAAATAAGTTTTGTAAATTATTTAGGAGGTTTATAAAGAGTTATATAAATGGTTTTGATATTTATAAAAGAATTTTGTAAATTAACTCGATGGTTTATAAAGAGTTTCATAAATGGGTTTGGGATTTAAGTAAAGGAGATTTCATAAATAAAAGAGATTTATTAAAAGGATCTATAGAATTAAATTATAAAAGAATTTAAGATTTGGATTTTCCTTAACTGGCCTTCTTAATTTTGGTGGAATGGATATTCATTCCACACTTGACACCGAAGGAACGGTATTTGAGGTTATCTTTATCCTCAATTTAAATAATATTTGTGTTGATCCTTTTAACATAATTTTGAAACAAGGAATCTTGCACAATGTTTTGTAATATACCTATCCTAGTAGGACAAGTATATGAATATTTTAAAAAAAATATTGGAGTGAGATTTCAAATAAATGAAAGAATTATTTTGAGGCTTAGTGGTTGCTATGGGTAATTAAATCTCTAAATTGTTGTTGTTTGATTATTTGATAATTAAATAACAGACTATCAAATCTTGACCCGTTTTGACTCAACAAGTATGATTGTATATTCAAGTTTCCCAGTAAGCACTTGAATACTTGTTGCACACTTCCAAAGAACCATAATTGAGCTGGCCGGAAATTGTCGCTTAATTTGGAGACACCTGTTTTTTGGATTTATCCGAACCAACTCCAAACTAATAACGTTTATGATGGATCATTATATAATATACTTTGGAGCTATACTATTCTTCCTGAAGGTTATTCCAAAATGGAATAGTAAATTTTGAATGTTTGTTCGACCATGGAACAACTTGTATGGATGAATGCTGGCATTATATCTTTGTTTGGTGGGTAGTGTTAGCATTCCAAGATCGTCTGGTGGTAGAGAAGGTAATAGTGTATCCTTAAGCCTCACAACTCAAAAAAATGCGTAAAAATGGTATGTAGTAGGGCTATGTAGTTAGCTAACACTAGGAACCGGTGTCATCCCATTCTAGATTATCCCCTTAGAGTTGATTTGCGCATAGGCATCGAGGGGCAATGTTTGCAGCCTCGGTGTCAAGGGATGATGTAATCCGACTTGACATTCTAAAAAGGCAGGCTAGATCTATGTAGCTGAGGAGGCTAGATGCATCTATATGCCTTAGGTACATTTTTGGAGGTGTACCATCGGAAGGTAATCCCTTACGTAGTCATAGTTGGAATCCATTCTCTAATAAGTGCTTTTGAACTTAGTTGTAAACTATAATGCTAGAATTTAATTAATGTAACAATTTGGACTTTGATTCAATATTCATTTTAAACCCTTGATTATTATGATATCATTGGACTTTTATAAAAAAATGTTTTGGTTATCATAAGGTGAAAACAGGTTCGTGTTTATGTGCAACATGATCTTACAAGATGGCTTCGATTTTAAGGAGTTTTAAAAGTAAAAATTGATTTTTTTAAGTTTTCTCACACCAAACCCATGTCTGACTCGAAGTTTTTTTTTTCCCTAAAACTTTTGAGTGCTCAAATTTGTATGAGCAGCCAAGTAGTTCAGCTTTCTCATGGATGCATTTTGGATGAGCTTGGAGCAGGTAGCTTCATCGATAACTAGTTATTTTTCTTGTTCCTGCCATATTTTTTGTATTTTAAGTTGGGACAGGCAGTTATAACTGTCCCAGAGTAGAATTTTTACTATTATGACTCTAATGTATCATTTTGGAAATGACTACGTAATTTTTTTGTTACTTAATATGTTTTTCCGCTGCGTTGTAAGATTCTGGGTTGTTTAATTTCTTTTGTTCTATCTTATTTTTTCAACCCAAATGACTTATTTTTTGGACACTTAAATGATTGGCACATGGATATCGAGAATATATTGAATGTCATCTTTAGGTGTAAGAAACGAAGATCATTACACAAGGCATAACAAATCGAACGTTCCTCGGAAGTGACAATTACAATTCCAGCACCAAAACAATGTTCATTCGATGCACCATCTATGTATATCTCCCTCCTAGCATTCTTCTCACCACTACTCTCTGGAGTATTGTCTTGTGCAGTATGTTCAACTGTGAAGTCCGCCAAAACTTGACCCTGGATAGCCCTCCGAGAGTGATAGGTTATATTATATTGGCTCAATTCAATGTTCCATTTCATCAACCATCTAGAAGTCTCAGGTCCTCGCAAGACATGTCGCAAAAGATGATCTGCAAGAAATTTGATCAAATCAGCTTGAAAATAGGGGCGGAGCTTCTTTGAAGCAATCAATACGTACTATGTAAGCTTTCCCAGCCTTGGGTATTTTCTTTCTACCACTGTCAATCGCTTACTGATGTAGTAGACTGGTCATTGGATTAGGGGTTCCTCCCGTATGAGTGTGGCACTCAAGGCGTGCATTGACATTGCCAAATATATAAACAAGTTTTCATTATCCACAGGCTTTAAAAGAATGGGGGTCTCTCTAAGTGATCTAACTGAACTTGAAATGCATCTTTACACTCCTGCATCCAAGTGAAATTCCTTTTTCCATTCTTAGTCACGTTAAAGAAAGGGATGCATTTGTCTTTTGCTCAAGAGATGAATCGACTCAGGGCAGCGACCTTCCCGTTCAAACTCTAAACCTCCTTGATTGTTCTCAGGGCCTTGATGTCTCTTAATGCCTTGATCTTTTCTGGATTGGCTTTAATCCCATAGGATTTCACAATGAAGCCCAAGAATTTCCCTGATGCAACACCGAACGAGCATTTCAAAAGGTTGAGTTTCATCTCGTATTTTCATAGAACACCGAAAATCTCTTCCAACTTGTCAATATGGTTTCCTAGACGTCGTGCCTTCATGAGCATGTCATCCATATAGACTTCTAAGGAGCGCCCAGTCTGATCTTTGAACATCTTGTTTACCAGCCTTTGGTAAGTCGCTTCATCATTCTTTTGTCTAAATGGCATGATTAGATAGAAATATAGTCCTAGATCGGTTATAAAGCTAGTATGTTCTTGGTCCGAGAGTTGCATTGGAATTTGATTATATTCAGAGTACACATCCATGAACGAAAGCAGCTCATGTCCAATTGTTGAGCCCACTAACTAATCAATCCTTGGAGTGTAGAATTATGGATGGAGCCATTATCCTTCAGCTTATCCACCTCTTCTTTGAGTGTAGCAATTCTCTTTAGACCTAGGTTACGACACTACTGTTTCGCGGGAACGCATTTAGGATTTATATTCAATGCATTGCTCGCTATCTCCCATGAGATCCCATACATGTTAGAGTGAGTCTAATGAACAAATCTAGGTTAGTCTAAAGAAAACCATTGACTCTTTCATCATCTTGACACCAAGTTGTGAACCGATCTTCAGGATCAGTGTCGAATAATCTCGACTGACCGAGACACTAATTGTCAACTCGACTGGAGCTACTCTTCCATCTAATGGCTCTTTCGTGGATCCATATCCTTATGGAATAGATTATGCCTCCCAAGCTAAGGCTAGGTAGTGATTGTTATGCTCCCAAAGCCTTGACGTAGAGGATCACCTCTATACTCTTTCCTTTCTCTCTTCAGCTTGCCTTCTTCAACTCAGTGACATAACACTCGTAGCCAAGCCCCTGATCTCCATCGACAAATCCTGCACTATTCTTTGTTGGAAATTTCAACATTAAACACCAAGAAGCAATAGCTACTCTAAATTCATCCACGGTTGGTCAGACCAAAACTGTGTTGTAAGTAGAGTAAATATCCAACATCACAAAAGGCATGACCCGTACTCTCTTGCAAATGCACTCGCTAGCACCACTGGTAGCTCCACATATCCTGTTTGCTCTATTATTATCCCCTCAAATCCCTAGATTCAAGATTTATACGATTTCAAATCCTTACCCTCCAGAAGCATCTGGTCCTAGGCTTTCTTAAATAAAATGTTGATCAAACTCCTACAGTCAACAGCACATTCTGTACAACTATAGGTCCAATCATGGCTGTAATCATGAATGGGTAAATCATTGGGGCCTTCACCCCAATGGCGTCCTATTTCGAAAAACAATGTCGTATGTTATGATTCTGGATTGTATTGTTGGAGATCCATCCTCTACTATAAAGAAGCTCTGATTCACTACATGTTTCAATGCACCAACATACCTATCCGTCTCATTCAAACTCTTATCGGCTGGATGTGGCACACCAATGACTGTATTAATCACCAAGCATTTTTCAAGCTATGTAAGCTCCTCGCCCCTTGGCATGGCTTGCCCATGTTGGGATGTGACCCAGGGGGTTAGAATTTCTTTACCCGCCATCTTGCGAGGCTTTCACAACTGCTGCAACTTCTTTTTGTGAATCAACTCCCATCATATCATGCAAATGTCTGTACTCATTGATGTTATGACCGTATGTCTCATAGAACCTGAAAAACTTGCTAGATTTTTTTCTTCTCAGTCGACTCTCTTAGACCCAGCTTCTTGTACTGCTCAGAACCTTGAGCAGCTAGGTAGATATTGTTTATTGAGTTATTTAATTCAGTATAGCTATCATACTTAGGAATTCTATAATGGTTCCTTTTGTTTGTCTTTCGCTTCCGGGGCCCATTATCACTCTGTTTCAGACCATTATTCTTGTTGCCAACATTAACATCCATATTTTTGAAACTCTATCCGAACTATTTTATTAGCAATATTACTCTGCATCACTTCAGATATAGGCCCAGTATCATCTCTTTGGGAATGAGTGCATGCCTCTTCCAAGCGCAAGAACTGATTAGCCTTCCTATAGAAAATACCCATCGTCAATGAGGGTTTTATTTCCAACCATCTCCCAAAATCAGTCTCGAGATGAATTCCCCTGATTAATGTCATCAATATTGTGTCATCCTTAGCATTTATAACTTCCATTATAGCTGTATGGAACCTACTCAGGAAATTCTTCAATGACTCTCCCATGCCCTTGAAGAGGTTTGATAATGACATCATGTCCTTCGAGCGTGAAGTGTATAGATGGAATTACTCTAGAAACCCTCGCGTCAACTGAGCAAAAAACGATATGGATCTTAGCGGGAGTCGAGTGAACCATATCATCGCAACTACCTCCAGGAAGATAGGAAAGCAATGACAACTCACGACATCAGATGCTCTAGCAGAGTCCATATGCCTTTTGTATTTCATCAAGTGCTGCCTTGGATCATTTTTCCATCGTACAATAGCATCATAGGCATTACAAACCTCCATGATACTTCGCATGTATAATGTTCTCAGCAAATGGGTTTTGACTTGGAGAAGAAGCCCACTTATAATTGCTTCTGATGTAATGACCAAGAGTTTTATCGATTTGATTTATGAATATTTACATCATTTAAATATTCAATTAATGGTTTTAATAATTAAAATAATTCTCTTTTAATCAATTAATAATATTTGAAAATTCATTTATGTTTTTTTTTCATAAATAAGTTATTCAATAGGAAAGTGAAAAGGTGACCAAACTCGCTTTTCGAAATTTCAGCTTTTTATCGAACAATAAGTGTAGGACGTCGTAATACCTTGCATATTCTCTCAAACGACATTTTAAATGATTTTAAAGTTAGAAAACATCTTTTTATTAATAAGATAATAAATGTTTAAAACAATTATAATTAAATATATTTAAATTTAAAAATGAAAAGTTAGATTTGAAGTTGAGCTTACATTTTATAATGCCTTAAGCAAACAAATGAATAAAGGTACAAGAGCCACTTTATCATCCATTATATTTTCATATCTTTGACATTTTGGTGGCTTGGAGATGATGGCAAAGTTGAAAACTTGATTTAAGGGTATTATGGTCACTAGTGTTTACATTTATAAAATAATTTTTACCTCATTTTTCATTCTATCTTTCATTTTCATTTTATCTTCTTTACTTCATTTTTTTCTTCTTCATACTCTTAATTTTTTTTTAAATTTCTGAAAAATCTCATCTTTTAAATTCAAAATTTTCTACTTCACACAAGAAAAAAAATGTTAAGCTTGGACTTTTCAAGGTGAGATACTCAATCTTTGTTGAAGTATTTTTGATAAAACATGAAATGTTGCGTTTTTGGTTAGTAATTTGATTCTGATACTAAAATCATGTTTAAGTAATTGTTTAAAAATCATATTTTTATGTTTGCTTTGATATGGAAAAATAAGCTTACTTGGAAAATATATACTAAGATATACAAACATACACTTTTCCCTCTAATTTTCTTCTTCTTGCTCTCTGTTTTGTGAAAAACCTTCTTCCGTCTCACCTCCAAAAATAACATCTCCTTCCTTTTTGGATTAGACAAAGGTTTCAATTGTAAAGTTGTATTGTTTAGTCTGTAGTTTTTTTAAAAATAATCGAGATTGGGTTCATCGAGTGGGGTAGGAGATATGGGTTAATTACAGCAAGTACTCAAGAGGTGTTAGTTTGTCGATGATTGCGAAAAAATGAATAAAAGATATGGATAGGTTTGCATCATAAATAGTGATTTTTGGTTGTGGTTGCATGATTTTTAGTGAAGGTGATCGACGTTGTGAAGAAGACGATCGTTTTTCGATCGTTTTGGAAATTCTGAGCACAAGGCTGGTTTTTAGGTGAGCAGTGATACTGAAGGGATGCTTAAGGCGAGGCAGAGCTCATAGCGCCAGATTTGAGGAGTCCGGTGGTCGGAGGTGGTGGTATGAGCTTATGTTAGGGTTGTAGATAGTTTGTTTGGGTTTGTATTTGTGGATGATGTTGGTGATCGTGGCCATTGAGCTAGCCATGGGTGGCTCTGAGGGGGTAGCATGGGGTCATGGGTTGCGTTGGCGTAGGTGTGGGTGGACGAAGGTAGTTGAGGTGGTGGTTGAAGAGGATAAATGAGAAGGCACCTGAAAGTAGTGTTTTGAATTTGGAAGGTTAAGGTGTCAGAATTTTCTTGGAGGCACTGTTGCCGATGGGATGGTAGGGTTGTGTCGAGCGTAGAGATCGGCAATTGTGGGTATATGTGTAAATGGTTTGGTAATATGGTATAGGTATATGGTAAAGTCTTTCAAGTATAGAAAGTAAAATGGTTTGTATATATACTTATACCAGTGAGATAACAATGTGAGTATTTGTGTAAATAACTAAAGTTATTTAATTGATGGAAGATTAATGAAAAAAGGCTTAGTGGATTTCATATGGAATTGAATCTATGTTTGATTGCTTGTTTATTTGATAGTTAATTAACTGACTATCAAACCTGGACCAATTTTTAACCCTAGAATAATTTGGAGAAACAAAAGAATTATATGGTATAGTTATCTTTGTTGATGTTACTGTACGTATAAACTCATTGTGTTCTTCTAGGACAAATGATAAGAAAATCCATCCACTTAAATGGTTAGGAGGTGATCTCCACTCTTATATATATTTTGTTTACTTTCGAAAGAAACGGAGTTGAATTTACTGGAAACTATTGAATATTGGTTCAAAGAGACCAGGATCGAATAAGTATGAATCATCTGAAACCACTTCGAATCAACTCAAGCATTCGAATTGAAGACATCTTGAAGATGATGGAATTGAAGATGGAGCTCTTTGAAATGCAAGGGCTTCTTGTGACTAATCTTGAGGGTAATTCCAAAATGAGTGTAATAGAGGTAGTTCCTTTAGTTTGTTCATATCCTAAACATCTTGTATGGAAGAATGCTAGCATTGCATTGTTGCCTCGAGGACAGTGTTAGCGTTCCAAATGGAATTGCTATATAAAAGGTAAAGCATATCCTCAAGTCTCAACAACCGAGAATGAATACAACAGGGGATATGCAGCAGGGTTATGTGGGTCGCACCCATTAGGATATTGTCATCAACCTTCTAGATTAATATTTATGGATTTGGTATATGCATGCGGGCTCGTGAGAGAAGGTTGCAAAGCAACCGAGAAGATATAATATTCGGCACTATCCACTAAGGAATAGGATGGCCCTGAGTTGGTAAGGGATCCATGTGAGGCCCTTAGTACATTTTATCTAAAGATGTACTCTGGCAGGCGGTATCCCAGTAGCCTTGTCACTATATGGAACCCATCCTCCAATAAGTGCCCTACGGACTTAGTTGTGCCCAACTATGCTGGAACGTGAGATGCAAGCATTTTAGCTATATTCATAATTTATTTTCAACCCTAGACATTATTATAATATCACTAGATTTCCTACAAAATAGTTTGGTTATCGTAAATAAAAACCAATCCGTGTTTATATGTGGCATGGTCTAATGAGATACCTTTTATTTTAAAAGGTTTTAACAACCCATTTGATTTGACTTTCTCACACAGGTTCACCAGACTGATCTGAGAGTTATTTTCTTATAATACTCGAGTCAGACCCGAGTATTTTCCAGAATTAATTTTGGATGCTTTGGAGCTTCAGGAGCCAAGCTGGATGCCTCCAAAAACGTAGTTATGTATTTTTATATCTGCTGTGTTTTTTTATTTGTTTTTTCATCATTTGTAAAGATATGCTATTATAATTGTCCAGGCTGATGATAGGTTAGACTCTAATGTTAATTTTGAAAATTAAAGTTTTCTTTTGTAAATATAATTTGGATATTATATATTACTCATCATAATGTGAGATTTGGTTCTATCTTTTCTTCTTTTTCACCCCAACAATCTATCATTCTTCCACTTGGATGTTTGGCCCATGAATACCATGGATATGTTTAGTGTCGACTCTTAAGGGTCGAAAAGGTAGGTCATCACATGTAGTATCGGAGCTAGGTTGAGCAAACATCTAGGTTTCTGTGTTGTAGATTCATTAGAAATAGGGTAAGTAATAACCTAAAACGAGTTGAGTGTATATATTTATGTATGGTTATTTATGTTGATTTATCGATTGAGTGATTTATGAATTCAGGTCGGTATAAAAGGAATAACTATATCAATAGGAGTTTCTAAACACTTGAACAAGGCAAACTGATGCGGTATTGTTTTGAAATTTGGTAAATGAAATAATTTTATCTGAATTATATTTTATATATAAAAGGTAATTTCCAAAATCAATACATTTATTTTTATTGTGATTATTGTATGGTTTTTTATTATCATCATTTGTTGATTATTTACTTATGCTCGACCTAGTTTATGATCATTTATTGTTTTGGTTGGATTAGATATGAACGCCTTGGGAATTCAGCTTCACGATTTGATATAAGGCGTTCGGTGGTAATGCAGGGTTAAAATTTGATTTTTTATAAAAGTTGTTTATTATAATTTAAATAAAGATATTCATTTGTGAAATATTTTTATTTAAGAAAGTGAATTTATAAAATGGGGTTCATAAAGCAGAGTATATAAATAAAAGGGATTTAGCTGAGAATTTGAGAACTTAAATCCTAATGTTCTGGATATTGTTTTTCAATGTTTCGAAGAAAATAATAATAGTATTATTTTAAAGGATTTATAAAATGAAATTTTTTTTGTAAGGACTTTAAAAGAGATAGGAGGCACTGAACTCACTTCTGCCGGAAGCAAAAATAATTATGTGATGACTACAGCATCATCGGCATTCATTTTCGAGTTTCTAAATGTGGGGTGCTACAATAGAAATTTTCTAAAGATTACTTTGATAAAACGGATCTTGATTTAAAAGTCCCAAGAGTATGATTTGAGATACGTATATTATATTTTTCTTCAAAAATGAATTGAAATAAAAACCAGGTGTTTGATTCTGAAGTTCTCCATTAAATTATTATATGGACTCAAGTATTCTTTGCATTAGAGTAGCTTGGTTTGTGCATTTTCATTATGATATGTTGTTGGCTAGTTCCATTAGTTCAAACGAAATGAAATTTTTGACGGTTTCGGAAAGTCGAAAACTTCTGAATTGATATAGAACTTGAAGCTAAATTATTATGAAAATAAAAAAGTGGAGTTTTGTAACCCTAGAATGGAAAGATGGCTTAATTTTGTTGAACATCCTGGTTAAGAAAACCAAATCCGATAGCATATATACTCTCAGGATGTAGTAGGGTATTATACAAGTTAAATTTAAATTAAGTTTTTATGAAATATTTTCATAAGTGATCTTAAGTTAAAAATAAATTAGCATGATTAAGAAACCAATGGAATAAATACTTAATTTTACATGGGTCCTTTTATTCGCATAGTTTTGTTGATCCAGATTTGAGTACACGATTTCTGGGTTATTTACACTAGTTCGAGTTAAGATTTTTCGCTTGATTCTTGATGGAGAACACTTGATACAAATTTTTGATATGATTCTAAAGTTGTTTGTAATAGTATATGGCTATGAAAGGAGAATAGAAGTTTCTAATCAAGAAACCTGATTGGAGCCCACACTAGGGAAATCGAGTGAATGATGCTATTTTGAAAATGAAATTATGTAATCGAGCGAGTGAGCGGATTTGATATTGCATACGGATGATCTATATACATCATATGGGCCTACAAAAATTTTAAATATTTATGTGGACTTATTTCTTTCTTGGGTAATAGTGGTGAAATTTTAGGGTCGAAATTCTGTTAAGAGGGGAAGAATGTAACGACTCAAAATTTTATTATTTTGATTTATGAATGTTTACTTTATTTTCAGTATTCAATTAATGGTTTTAACAATTAAATAAATCTCTTTTAATTTATAACTAGTATTTAAAAATTCATTCATGAATTTTGTGTTCATAAATAGGTTGTTCGATGGGAAACTGAAAATGTGACTAAAACCCGCTTTTTGGATTTTCAGGTTTTTATCGAACGATAAGTGTAAGTAGTCGTAATACCTTGCATATTCTCTAAAAATACATTTTAAATGATTTTAAATTTAGAAAACATCTTTTATTAATAAGAAAATAGATTATTATAATAATTATAATTAAATATATTTAAATTTATAAAAGAAAAGTTAGATTTAAAGTTGAGCTTACATTTCATAATACGTTAAGTTAACAAATGAACAAGGTATAAAAGCCACTCTATTATCCATCATATTTTCATATGCTTTGACATTTTGGTGGATTGAAGATGATGAAAAAATTGAAAACTTGATTTAAGGGCATTATGGTCATTAGTTTTTGCATTTACAAATATAAACATTTACCTCATTTTTCATTCTATCATTCATTTTCATTTTATATTCTTAACTTTATTTTTTTCATCTTCATACTCTTAACCTTTTTCAAATTTTTGAAGAAATATCACCTTTTAAACTCAATTTTTTTACTTCACTCAAGTAAAAAGAAAAGAAAAATGTTAAGCTTGGACTTTGCAAGGTGAGATACTCAATCTTTATTGAATCATTTTTGATAAAACATGTAATGTTGTGTATTTCGTTAGTAATTTGATTTTGGTATGAAGATTATGATTAAGTAATTATTTTAAAATCGTACTTTTATATATTTTTTTGAAATGGAAAAATAAGCTCACGGTCATTGGAAAATATATACTGAGATATAGAAACAAACACTTTTCCTTCTTCTTTCTTCTTCTCGCTCTCTGCTTTGTGAAAAAAACTTCCTCCATCTCACCTTCAAAAATCAACACCTCATTCCTCATTTAGAATTAGACAAAGGTTTCAATTGTAATGTTGTAGGGCTTGGTATCTCTTTTTTTTAAATAGTCAGGATGTTCATATAATAGGGTAAGAGATATGGGTTAGCTGCGGTAAGTGCTCGAGAGGTGCCAATTTTTCGATGATCGTGAAGAAATGAATGAAAGATATAGATATGTTCGCATTATCGAATAGTGATTTTTGGTTGTTGTCGCATGATTTTTAGTGAAGGGGATCGACGTGGGAAAGAAGATGATCGTTTTTCGATCATCATGGAATTTTTGATGAAAAGGATAGTTTTAGGGCGAGTGTTGATACTAGAGGGAGGCTTGAGGTGAGGCATTGGTCATAGCATCAGAGTTGAGAACTCCAGTGGTTGGAGGTGGTAGTACGAGCTCAAATTAGGGTTTATGGATAGTTTTGTTTGGGTTTGTATTTCTGAATGGTGGCTGTGATCATGGCCACCAAGCTGGCCATGAGTGGCTCTAAGGGGGTGGCGTGGGGTAATGGGTTACGGTGGCGTAGGTGTAGGTAACCGAAGTTAGTCGAGGCGGCGTGGAAGAGGATAAAAGAGAAGGCACCTGAAAGAAGCATTTCAAATTCGAAAGGTAAGGGGTCGGAATTCGCTGAGAGGCATTGTGAAAGGCAATAGTAGGGTCGGGTCGAGCGTGGCGATCGGCATTTATGGGTGGGGTTGAGGGTGATCGGTGGTTGGGGGATGGCATTCCCGTGCATGGTGGTCACGTTTCTTTTTCTAGTCCAAGCATTTGATTTTAGGAGTGCTGTTTTAGGCAATGGGTTTTTGGAAGAAGCGGTTGTTTGTTTTAAAGAGGAAGTTAGTTCGAGTGTGGGCTATCGGACTTTGGGTTTAAGTTGTGTGGTTGAATTGTATTTTTTTGTTTAAAAATTAGTTTTTCAAAACTTTGTGTAATTATAACATACCCATACGAAGTCCTTTTGACCCGCGGATTTCGACGTTAGATTCGTATTGACTAATAAACACCTTAGTACCATTATCTGACAAATTTTTTGAAGTGTAAAATAGTTATAAAATATTAGTATTGAGTTTAATGATAATAACATAGTTAGATAATTGTATGTTAGCACTGATATTCAATTAGCAAAATAAAACATCATTCTGCTATATTTAAATTAAGTAGATTATATTGGACATCTATCTAGCAGAATAAATCCTTTTTTTGCTATTTTAGTAATTTGGAAATTTATTTATATGTCTAATGATTTTGATAAATGATGTGTTATCTATTGAGTGATAATTATGGATTTTTGTTACGTATATGTTGGTTATGTAAATGTTAGCAATATGGCTTGGAACGTTGAACTAAAAATAAGTGGTAGCTTGTTTAAGTGTCTTATGGTCCTTAAGCCTCTTCACATTTGAAAAGAAACAGATTTAGATCTACTTTATCTTTATAGTATTTTGTAGTAAAGTGTTTTCTATATTCCAATAGTTACGTTAATATTATTTAAATGGTAATGTTTTAAAGATAATTAATTATTTGTTAATGATGTTTAAATTTAATTAATTATTTTATTAAAGTTGTTTTAAAATAATTAATTATTTTATTATGATATTTAAGTTAATTAATTATTTGATGATGATGTTTTTGAAGTTTATTAATCATTTAATTAATAGTGCTTACGTTTATTAATTTATTTAAGCATGGTGTTTAAGTTAATACAATAATATATTTTAAATATTATTTAAAAATTATAAGGAGAAGTGTTTGTTAAAGTTATAAATTTTGAGGAGATCTTGAAAATTTGGAAAGGAAGTTTTGGGTCTATAAAACATTAAATTTATATGAACTAGATCACTTATAAAAAAATTAAGTTCATGAAATTAAAAAATAATTCTTCTTAATTTTGTTGTACGGAAGCATTTCCCATACCAAACACCGAGGATTAGTGTTTTGGGTGGATAACAATGTTCATGAATGACATTGTTTTTGATCCATTTAATATGATTTTGAAATAAGAAACCTTTCTTAAAATACTTTGTGAATATTCTTATACCATGGTATATGTATATGTTAAATTCTTCCAAGTATAGAAAGTAAAATGGTTTGGGATTATACTTACACTAGTGAGATAATTATATGAGTATTTGTGTAAGTAATTAAAGTGGTTTACTTAATGGAAGATTAATTAAATAGGTTTAGTGGATTCCATATGGAATTAAATCTTTGTTTGATTGTTTGTTTATTTGATAGTTAAATAATCAACAATCAAATTTGGATCAATTTTTAACTCTGGAAATATCTACTAGAAACGCAAGAACTATGTGGTACAGTTATCTTTCTTGATGCTACTGTACATATAAACTCATTATGTTCATCTAGGAAAAATGATAACAAAATCCATCTACTTAAATGGTTAGGACGTAATCTGTACTCTTCTGTATTATCTGTTTATTTTCGAAAGAACCGAGTTGAGTTTACCAAAAAATTATCGAATGTTGGTTCGAAGACAATGGGATAGGGTAAGTTTGAATCTTCTGAAACTACTTCGAACCAACTCAAGCGTTCGAATTGAAGAAATCCCGAAGATGATGGAACTAAAGATGGAGCTCTTTGAAGTGCAAGGGATACTAATCCCGCGAGTGATTCCAAAAAGGATGTTGTGGAAGTGGTGTACTTGTTTTTTCATATCCCGAACAACTTGTATGGATGAATGCTAGCATTGCATTGTCGCATCGAGGGCAGTGCTAGCATTCCAAGTGAGATTACTATATAAAAGGTAATTCGTAGCCTCAATCCTTAACAGTCGGGTCATGTGGCTCGGTGTAACTTCCCCTATTTTAAGGCCGGAAATAAACCACTCTAGATGCTGCAGCCATCTATAGTATTTATTTCCAGTGACAAAATGTGTAACAACCCGAAATTTAAGTTGTAGTAATTAATTAACGATTCAATTAAATAATAAAATAACTCTGTAAAATTATCAAAACTGAGCCATGGAAACTGCACCATTGTGTCTGTGGTAATTTTCTAGTCAAATTCTATATATAGAACGTCAGAATCCGAGATAGAACGAGAGAGATATGAATTAAACAAGAAAAGCAAAAGAGAAAAGAAGAAAAAAATGCATATGTAGGTCGACATCAGAGTCAACCATAACAAGGCTAGGTCTGCATGCATGTCAACCCTAACTTGGGTTAGATTGACACCTTCGTCGACCCGCCTAGGCATTTTAACAAGGAAATTAAATCTTTTGCTCGACATGATTTCTACATGTCATTTCTCTATTTCTGACCAATCCTGTGCGTCCGTGCTTCCATCCGACGGTTCCTATCGAGCCTACGATGTGGTTGCACTTGATTTAATCTCCAAATCCAACAATCTGAGACCCATAAGTGACACTATATATAAGACCCTAGGTCTAGCTATTTTTCTCATTCAGATTTTCTCAATTTAGGTTCATTGCTTGAGGCTGGACTCTAAAAGGAATATTTTTCCGATGAGAAGATCTTATTAATTATAATATTTTATACGCTATAATGGATCTAGGAAGGCCAAGGAAAGAGCTAAGGACAACATGTGAGTGTTTAAGTAATTATTTTAGATTTTTACGTAATTTAAAATAATAGGATTCTCAATAGTTGTAGTTTTCTGCAATTTTGAGACCGCTTTTATATAAGTTGTTTATAGTCCATGTTTAATGTTCTTTTCACTCTATTTTGTTCGACTACTTTTATTTAGCTATTTTATTCATTTATTTACCTTATTTATTGTTATTTACAGCTATTGGTATTTTATTTACTTCTGTTGTACGTTAGAATTTAGCATATAAATTTTACTTTTTTATTCCTTTTTACGCGAATAAAAAATAATAAAAAGAAGATAATTCGCAAATATGGACTAGATTTTAAGAATCCTAAAATTACAGAAAATTGGGCATAAATAAGTAGAACTATAATAAAAGAATATAGATAAAATAGGCAAATTTGACATTTGTAAGCAAGTTATAACTAGTAGATATCTACTAGAAAGACAAGATAAAAGAGAAATTATAACATAGGTTATAATTAAATAGAAAGAACAGAAAGAGGCTTATTTTAAGGACTTACTAAGTTAAAAAACAAATATAGTAGAGATAATAGAAGAGACTTATTTAAAAGACTTAGAATAAGTTAATAAGAAAATAAAGCAGAATGAACAAAAGAGCCTTATTTAAAAGATTTATATTAAGTTAACAAGCAAAGATAGAAGTAGGGCCCATAACTAATAGCATTCCCTTTCAGACTAGGACTGATGGTTCATAAATGGTGAGGATGGGCATAACCCTTTCAGAGCAGGACCGATGGTCTCACAATAGGTGAGGCTAGACATAACCCTTTCAGACTAGGACTGATGGTCTTATAGTAGGTTAGGTGAGGCTGGGACATGCTTATGCTAACTAAAGTAACTAAGAGGCCAATAGATAGAAGTTTAAATCGAGGGATTTGGGCAAGGGGCGCGACTAGATTTTGTTTGGTATGACCCGAATTGGCAGCACTCCCTTTCAGACTAGGACTGATGGTCTTACAACACACTTAGGTGAGGCTAGGTAGGACCCTTTCAGACTTGATGGTATCACAACAGAGGAGGTGAGGCTAGGCACGTTAATGCTGTTTAGGGTAAGAGGGAGCAACAAATAGTGCAAGCCTAACGGTAGTTGTGCTTGCAGCCTCGGTGCGGGGAGATAAGTCACTATTGAGTTCCAAAACGCTAGTAGGTGTCTTTTGCTGTGAACCCACAGGATGGGACTAGCTCACAGTGGCACAACAGAGATAGAAGGCCGATCAAAGGGTGGAATTAGGTATTTAGCCTAATTAAAGTAGGATTCGAAATTCAGCTTAATCAAAGCAGTAATCTAAGACAAGTGCAAACAATCGAAATAATAAAAGCAAGCAGCGTTTTATTCTAGCTTTATCTTTTCCTTTATTTCCTTTTTACACTAGAACTATTGATAAGTCTATTATCTTTATTTCGCTTAAAAATACTAATAGTTAGTTACACTCGCTAGACCTTTAGTCTGACCCACTCCGCTATTTTTCTTTTTTTTTCCCTATAGGCCAGCAAAGGCAGGAATAGCATATTTTGGACTCTTGGAGATTTTAGCTGCAGGGATTTTTCGTCATGTATTCTACTTGTTCATTTTCAGTTTTTATTTCATTTTGATGTACTGGTACTTTTCTATAAGAGGGATAGTTAATTTATTTACGCTGATGTTATGACTGAGATAAAGTTTTTCACTAGACATGGATATTTGATATTTTGAGACATATTTGATATTTTGAGACATATTTGATATTTTGAGACATATTTGATTTTTTGAAATATTTATGAAGTTTAGCTTTTAAATAATTTAATGTTTTAAAGGTTTCCACTATTTTATTTATTTTATCTTGTGAATCTTAGTCTCTGTAAAGTTTTTAGCTATACTTATAACGTGCCATATCCTTTAGTGTATCCTTTTGGGGTATACTAAGGGGTGTGGGGTGTTTCATTTGGTATCAGAGCCTGAAGTTATAGGATTCCTAAAAATCTGTTTTTAAAGTAAAGTATTTTTGAAAGTTAACATATTTTCAAACTATTTTTCAGAAAGAAACTCTTATTATAGATGTGGTTTTAAAGTATAAAAGAGTTTTTATAAAAATTCCCTCAAAATCAAGTCCAATCTCCTTTCGACTCTTTCGAGCTTAAATTCTCTTTTTCTTTGCATAGCATGGCGGATTCCCTTAATCTTCCCAAGGGTGCCCCAGTCCCAGGATGATTTCCTAGATACCTCCAAGCTACGACACCAGAGGTGCAAGAGCATGCGCCCAATCCAGCACCAGTGGGTGGAGATCCCATTAATCCACCCGTAGCAGCCAACTTTTCAAAGCTATGCAAGGACATCGCTAATCTATGAGGCAAGACATTTTCTGGTACGGAGGATTTCATGGAGACATGAGTTTGGTTAAGGATTATGGAGCGGATATTTGGGCTGTTAGGATTGGAGGATTAGTATAAAGTTCAGCTTGCATCTTGGCAACTAAAAAGAGAAGCTTCTTATTGGTGGGAGGTCGTTGAGTTGGAAGGTAGAAATGCTCGTTAGAATGGATACCGAGAGAGGTTTGAGAGGAAGTTTTTATCACTAGCAGAAGAAAGTATGCAGCTAGAAAAGTTCATTGGTTTCAAGCAAGGAAGTCTTTCAAAAAAAGAGTATGTCAACCAATTTAATGAGTTGCGGTTTGGAATGGAGCTAGTCAATACACTGCACAAGAAGGCAATGAAGTTTGCAAAGGGATTGAATCAGCCCCTCTAATGGTTGTTATTGACTCATGTAACAATGGGAGCTACATATGAGTCACTGGTGGAGATGACACTTATGTTTTAGGCAGCTAAGGAAGGAGAAGTTAAGGAGGTTCCTAAGTCGGAGAATTCTAAGAAGCCATGGTGGAAGAACAAGAAGGATAAGAAGAAAGGAGGAGGACCTCAAAAACAGATCAAGAAAAGTGAGAAATACAAAAACTCTGGCCGGGTTGGTCATTACGAAAGAGACTGTAAGAAGGAGACAATGAAGGGAAAGTGTTATAATTGTGGGCAGCTCCGTCACCTTAGTAGATTTTGTCCTCAGAGGATAGGGCAGGCAGCGAGTGCACCTACGACATAGATTCAGGCTTTGGAAGAAGCACCTTCCTACAGCGGACCAGAAAGCAGTAAGAAAATCACCATAGAAGGTTTGATTTCTATTTCTGATTTTCCCATTTGGACTCTTTTTTATTCTGGAGCATCACATTCTTTCATTTCTAGGTCTTTAGTTGATTATTTGCACTTAGACATCTCTTTAATAGTGGACCCCATTATTGTTTAAACCCTACAAGAGGATCAGCACATTTATCTATGATTTCTAGGGGTTTGAAAAAAATTCCTACATATATTTGATTGTGACGCCTATATATTGGGAATTTTGGGGTATAGGATGATTTTGGCGATGGATTGGCTATCCACTTAGGGAGCGATATTGGACTGCGAGAGGAGAGTTGTTAGACTTGAGACAGTGCGGCAGTAGGACTCTC
Source organism: Allium cepa (assembly GCA_030765085.1). Lineage (NCBI taxonomy): Eukaryota > Viridiplantae > Streptophyta > Magnoliopsida > Asparagales > Amaryllidaceae > Allium > Allium cepa. The sequence goes on along the minus strand of CM060941.1, from coordinate 288,556,806 downwards.
GAGGTCTCTTGCAACCCACAAGGATCAGTCATGTTGAGCTTGCTTTATTTCCTCGATTCATCGCCACTAGAGTTAGATTCAGTTCCAGTCGTTAGAGATTTTCCCAACGTCTTTGAGGAGGTTAAGGGACTACCCCCTAAGGGAGAGATCGACTTTAGAATTTATCTTAATGACAATTTTAAGCCGGTGGAATTACCTATGTGAGATATGGCTCCTAAGGAGAGGAAGAAGTTAAGCAAGCAGATTGGTGAGCTATTGTAGAAAGGCTTCATCAGAAAGAGCATATCTAAGTGGGAAACGCCAGTTGTCTTCACTATGAAGGTGGATGGTTCCCTTGGACTTTGCGTAGATTATATAGAGTTGACTAAGCTCACAAAGAAGAACCATTACCCCTTCCTAGGATAGACGATCTTTTCAATTAGCTAGTTAGCTCTTCAGTATTTTCTCAGCTGGATTTTCCTACCAGATTTCATCATCTTAGAGTCGTTGACGATAACATCGATCAGACGACATTCAAGACATCTTTGAGTGGTTGGTTGTGCCTTTGGGCTAACCAATGCCTTGGTATATTTCCTAGATTTGATGAGCTGTATTATTAGAGACGTCCTAAATAAATTCACGGAAGTATTCATGGACGACATTTTGGTGTTTTCCAAGAGTATGGAGGAGAATGCTATTCATCTAGAGGAGGTTCTTTGTGCACTTCGCATTCATCAGTTGAAGGCCAAATTCTAGAAGTGTCACTTTTTGTGAAAGGATGTGCGTTTCTTGGGACATGTAGTCTCAAAAGAGGGTTTTGTTGTAGATCCCGCTAAAGTTGCAGCAGTTTAAGATTGGAAGGCCCCCAGGAATGCTACCGAAGTTAGAAGCTTCCTAGGTTAGGCTGACTATTATAGGAAGTTTATTAGAGACTTTGCTAAGATTTCAGCACCACTTACTCGCCTTACTATAAAGAATGAGGCATTCGTATGGGACATTGATTGTGACGATTCCTTTACGAGGTTGAAGAAGGCCCTTACTAATGCACCAGTATTAGTTTACCCAATGGAGCTAAGCCTTTTACAGTATACACTGATGCATGTAAGACGGGTCTAGGAGCAGTGTTGATGCACGAAGGAAGGGTATTATGTTATAGGAGTAGACAGTTGAGGACTCATGAGAGGAACTATCCTACACATGATTTAGGGTTAGCTATTATAGTTTTTATACTCAAGTCTTGGAGGCATTATTTGCTAGGAGAGCGGTTTGAGCTCTTCACTGACCGTAAATCATTAAAGTACATATTCTCACAAAGGAATTAAACTTGAGTCAGCAACATTGGATGGAGTTTTTGGCATCATATGACTTTGAGATAGCTTATACCCCTGGCAAGGAAAACATAGTTGCAGATGCATTGAGTAGGAAGAGATCTACCCTTAGTCCAATGTTCGTAAAGTGGAAATGCCTAAAGTTTATCTCCAGTTTTGATTTTAAGCCTTCTACGGACATTAACCCAAGATTATTAGCAGCACTTGAGGTGAGGCCGACCCTCGTGGATCAGATTGGTTCGAGGCAACGAAAGGATGCAGAGCTCATGGATATTATGGAGAGGATTAGTAGAGGAGAAGTTTCATGACAACTCCAACGCTATTCCATTAATAGTAAAGGGTGGCTAAGAGAGATGGAAGACTTTGTATTCTCTACATAAGTGATTGGTGGGTGCAGTTCTAGCAGAGGCACACCATTCGCGTATGACTATTTATCCGGGTGATGATAAGATGTATATGGACATGAAGAGGGTATTTTATTGGAGTGGCATGAAGAAGGATGTGGCAGAGTTTGTAGCTAGGTGTCTTGTGTGCCAAATTGTAAGGCATAGCAGCAGAAGTCCGAAGGATTACTTCAGCCATTGGATGTACTCGAATGGATGTGGGATAGTATTTTGATGGATCTCATAGATGGATTACCCCGATCTAGGAAGGGGAATACTAATACTTAGGTAGTTTTAGATTGCTTAACTAAGAGCGCCCACTTCATTCCGGTCAAGCGTAAGAGAACGGCACCGTATTTAGCATCTTTATACATTTGTGAGATAGTCCGACTTCATGGAGTTTCCTTTAGCATTATAAGCGATAGAGACCCTATTTTTACTAGCAAGTAGTGGAGAAGCTTGCAAGAGGCTTTAGGGACGTAGCTTAGATTGACTACAGCCTGTCACCCTCAGACGGATGGCCAAATGGAGAGAGATAATAGAGTGCTTGAAGATTTGTTGAGGATGTGCATTCTTGATTTTGGAGGAACTTGGGAGGTGCGTCTTCCTTTGGTAGAGTCTTCTTATATTAATAGTTTCCAAACTAGCATCAGGATGGCACCTTTCGAACCTCTTTATCGGAGACCGTGTAAGTCACCTTTATGTTGGTGGGAGTCTATGAAGAGATTGCTATTTGGTCCTGACATGGTTAGGGAGACTTTAGAGAAGACCGATTTGATTAGGAGGAGATGAATACGGCCCAAGATAAGTAGAAATCTTATACGGACAAGCGGAGGAGGGATATTGAATTTGAGGTGGGAGACTTGATTTTCACTAAGGTGTCTCCACTAAGGAAGGTGGTAAAGTTTGGATTGTAACAGCCCTGTATTTTGGATTATTTTGATTTTTTATTTTAATTATTTTAACTGAAATTCCTGATTTATAAATTTTATTTTATTTATTAAAATGGAAAATTTTGTTATTTTAAATATAAATTTTGATTTTATGTGTGAATTATAATTCCAAACCTCAATAAATGGAATATTTCCAAAAAAAGTGGATTTTGGTCAAAATGGTCAAACTTTAACTTTTAAATTTAAAATTTAAATTTTTTAATTTTATCTTCTATTGTGAAAATAGATTTAATTTCAAGAATACCGCTTTTTGTTTCATTGAAATCGGATTAATATTGTGAAAGTTATGTTTTTTACAATATCGTGTGTAGATTGTTTAATTTAACAAATTTGTTTATTTTAATTTATATAAATAATATTTTTTTTGTAATATCATGTTTTAATTTGTGTAACATGATATGTTATGCATATATTTTATTTTGAAAACATTTTTTAAAGTATAGTTATAATTTTCAAATGTTGATTGTATATTGTTTTCAACTTTTAAATTCTAGTTTCAATTAAATAGCTATTTATTTATTTATTTTCTATTTTTCCTTAAAAGAATTATTTATTTTCATTTACACTTTATTGTGTTCAGCATTTATTTTATTTACTTGACTTTTATTTATTTAGAAGTGTTGTTGAAATTTTTCCAAAGTCAGTTGAATTTTATTTACAATTTTTAATTCTAGTTTCCATTAAATGGAGTATTTTCTTTATTTATTTCCTACTTTTCCTAAGACTATTTATTTATTTTTCATAATATCTATCTCTACCTTATTTTTCTACTTAGACATTCATTTATTAGTTAAATGGTAAGTGTTTAGATCCTTATTTATTTCTTGGAAAGAAATTTCAAATATATATATATATATATGTTATTGCTTTAAAAGGCATATCTTTAAAATGTATTTATTTAATGTTATTATATTATTTGTTTGTGAAAGCTTCTTTTATACACCTTTCTTTAATTTATAGGAAATGTATCAATTAAGATACGTTACCTGTTTTTAATTTTAGGCAAACGTTACTTTGATTTCTTACCTTTTTGTCTTTCCATCCCTTGATTTTCGACCATAACTTCTCCACAATTTATATCGTTCATTTCTTAATCCCTAGCCACCTCTATCCCCATTTCCACGTGATAAAATTTCTTCCCATTTTCATTTCTCTTGGCACTTCAGTTCTGAAAAAAAAGTAAGCAATGGCCTCTCTTTTTCTCTCCTTTCTTCTTCTTTTTTTCATTTGTTTTTGCTTGTTCATCTCTAGCTTTGCTTGGCTAAACCCCTCACCACCTTCACCGACCACCAGTCACCTCCTTCCCATCACCATACACGGCCTAAACCCCTCCTCCTTTGACCAAGACAGGACATCCATCAAATGATGCAAACACCTCCAAAAATTGCAAAAAAAACCACTTGAAACCATGCATAGCCAAGCTAGTTTCCACCATCCCCTTCATATGTTGCCTTGGCCAACCCTTAGCCACCACCACCATCAAGTTCACCACCCTTGGCCTTCACTCCAGCCACCACCAGGTCTGTACATGCCAAGGCCAAGCCCAATTCATGCATGGCCAAGCCTAAAGTTGCACCAAAACTCCTCTTTTTGCCTTAACCTTTGATCTTCCTTCACTAGTAACTCCTATCCCTTCACTTTTACTTGTAGCCATGCCTATATGAGTCCAAACTAGATCCATACCCTAGCCAAAACATCACCAAGGACGAACCTATATAGCTTTGTGGCCGAGCAAATGTGAGTTGTGGTCAAGCAAAATCAATTGAAAACTTGGTGTTGTCTTTTGTAAACTCTGCTTCCATTTTGTTCCAATAATTTTAGTATTGTATTTATATTTATATTTTGCTTTGTTTTGTTGTTAAATACAAGAATAACATCTTGGCCCTCCACTCCACTCAAATCAAAAGTCATGATATCGTGCTTTCTGAATTTTATTTGTGTGTTTTGATTTGCTATCTCCGGCGTAAAAAGGCGAGTATTCAGTCATGACATTTATACTTATATAATTAGTGAATTGACAACACGTGAATGTGTTGAATATTATATCATGTTATACCTGCTTGTGATATGAATCATATGATGCTAACCTTGTTTATAAACCTATCACATCATCTATTACTGCTATATGATGCTATATTGTTTATTTTATTTTGTTCTCACACTACAAGTTCCCTATAGAATAGAATCACTATGGGTTGAAATGATACATACCCGAACGGACTTTAGAATAGGGAAAAATCGTTATGGGCTGAAATGATAGGCCTGAGTGATTTTTTATTTATTTATTTTATTTAACTTGGGAATTGTGGGTTTGAAATGATAAAACCCAGATTTTTCTTTGTAAATTATGGGTTGAAATGATATATTATCTGTATCACTTGATTTAGGCTAGAAAATTTTATTACGACCCGTGGTTATTTTATATACTTTTCTGGGTAGTTTTAAGTACTTTAAAACGTAAATTATGATATTTTGATTTAAATTTGAATTTAAACGGATTTATTAAAGTGTTATTGATTTTTCTGTGAATATAAAATGTTAAATAAATGTATGCTTAAGAGTGTAACTTGAAATATAACATAACCTGGAATTTGAGATATGGTGTAAAATGAGGATTTAAGTTAAAGAAAATAAATTGGAATTTAATAAATGAATTATTGGAAAATTTGGATTTAATTATTTGAAAGTACAATAACTTCACTTTTAAATTGTTTAAATGAATTATTTTTATTATAATATATACCAATTTTAAAAGGTAATTAAATTTGAATAGTTGAATTTGAATTCAAATAGTGATTTGAAAATGAGATTTTGAAAGAATATGATATTTTGACATATTGAAATGGTTTGGAAATGATTTGATCCTTATTTTGACTAAGATTCAAATTTGAATTGATATTTTATTTTTGAAGTATAAAATACCATTTTAAAATTTATAACAACCGGTACACTTCTTTGTGTGCCATTGGATTTCCTTGTGATTGTTTTGATACACACCTTGAATTTGAGAGTGTGGCTAGAGGTGAGCGATTACTGCAGCTCTGCGCTACCCTAACCACATTTACACTGTTATTTGCTTTAATTACTTTAATATGGGTATTTCTGTGATAGTTTTTATTTATACTTAATAATGGTTTACCGGATCCTTAAAGTATAGCCAATTCCAAGCATCCTTTAAGTTATTGAGCATTGCTATTACAGTTCACTTGAGTTTGTTTATATTGTATAAGCATGTATGTCCTGACTCGAGTGTTTTGTGTTTTACTTTACGCTCGGGTCAGCCTAAGAGTCACAGCTTTGGATTCACCTTCTGGAGCTAGAGAATTGTTGGAGCTTATCTAACTATCTATTCGTCTATTTTTGATTCAGTTATTTCCTATTCGGTATTGCTTCTGTATCAGTGATTTTTGTATCCAGACTTCTATTGTATCCATTTTTAAACTATGATATTTTGTATATGTTTTGAGAGTATGTATATAGTAGCTTCATGAACTACTATGGTATTTTATTTCCGCTGCGAGTTATTCTGATATTCTGTGTTTGTGATTCTTTGTTGATTTTATTTGCTCCAAAATTTAGTACAATCTGTTATTATTAATTATTCAAGTATGACATGTGTGTCTGTCTATGCACTTGGAGGGTGCAACATGATAGGGGGTTCTCGCATTTGGTTTGGTATCGAGCGGATGACTCTTACTCCCACATGTCCCTTCGGGGGTTGGTGCATTCGAGAGGCTGGCCGTAAAGGCAGAACATAGGTACCAGAACATAGGTACCAATGTATGCTACGGTAGGCGTTACCCCACTGATAGATGGTCCGTTACATTTGGTATCAGAGCTTTGGTTTTAGGCAAACCTTAGCCTGAGGAGCAAAAACTCATTAGAGATAAGGTAGAAATACCCTAGAATGAATGAAATCAATCTCAGAATTATTTCTGTGATATCCCGAAATTTTTGGCAATATCAATTTAATAATATTTATTTAAAATTAAATTGATTTGATAATATTTATTAATAAAATATGAATTGGTTTAATAATCTAATTAAATAAATATTTAATTGGTGAATTTTATCTTTTAAAAGTTAAATAAAATGATTTCTGTATATATATATTTGTATATATTGTAAATAGAAATGTTGGTTTAAATTAAATAAATAAAGTCTTGTTTTCAAATTCTAACAATATATTTAATAATTTGGAAATTTTGATTTAAATTAATATTGAGCTTTTCAAAGTTATTTAATTAATAACTATGTGATTTGTAAATAATTAAAATAAATGTTAATTGTTTAAATTTTATCTTAGCTTAATTTTTTTAAATTTAAATAAAAAGTTTGTTTTATTTCTTTTTAAATATTATTTGATAAATATGATTTGAAAATTTTACATATAAGTTTAAATCACAATATAGTATATGATCTTAATTCATTTAATAATAAAAGTGATTTATAATCTCTTTTATAAATCATTTAAAATTTGTTAAATTTTTTATTTTCAAGCCATATTAATAATGTAGTATTTTTCCATATAAATATAAAAAGAATTAAAATAAGAAAATGAAATTATCATTTTAAATTGAATAAGTTGACTTTAATTTGGATTTCAAAAGTTTAATTTGAATTTGGAATCTATTTTGAAATTCAAAATAATATATTCTTAAAAATATTTGGATAAGTTTTATTTATAATTTGTTTTTATTACATTTTCTTTACATATGTAATTCACATATATATTTACATAAGTATAAATAAATTAAGTAAAATCCTTTATTAACATTTAAAATATAACTAATTAATTTAAGAGACATGTGTTAACATATTAAATAATCAAATAACATGTGTTAATTCCTTTAGTAATCAATCAACATGTGTTAAGTAGCAAAATAAACAATATGACAAGTGTTAAACTTTAAAACAAGTGGCATTTGTAAATTTGATTTTTTTTTTCTTTTATTTTTGATAAATTAAATTTCGGCCATGTACATTGTTTTTTTTCATTCATCATTTTTCCTTTCTATTTTTTTTTTACTCAACTAAGAGAAACTCAAACTTTCTCTCAAAAACAAAATCTGCCTCAAACAGAAATTATCAAACAAAAATCTGAAACATCATTCTTCAAAAACATAACTTGTTCATTTGCGAAAATCAGTGCCTGCATAATATTACTTCTTCAACCTGGAAAGCTTTTTAAAAAAAAAACCTGTAATCCACTTTCTAAATCATCAGCATGCATACCATTTCAACATACTGGAAATCATCAGCATGCAAGAAAAACCTATAGATCAATTTCATAACCAAAGCTTGAGCATTTCTTCAATATGAAGCCTGCATGCATGTGGTTTTAGACAGGATTCAAAAGCCTTTCAAAATTGAAGAGGCTCTGTTTTTCTGAAGGAAAAGGCGAGTAACATTTGTTTTAAAAATAAATTAAGTATGATGTTGGTTGCCTAATTGGTCTCTGGAAGCAAGATTTCTTGTGTGAATATTTACAAGTATATTTGTGTGTATATATAGATGATTGATATGTGCATATATGCTATAGTCTGTAATGACTCTGTTCCTAGATTCAAGTCCAGTTTTTTTATTTAAATCCCCCATCTCTTGATCTAATTATTGTTATGAATTGAGTTACAAACAAAAATTGTTTGTTTGATCATAAATTTAAGCTTAAAAATTTAATTAAGTTAAAATAAATTCAAACTTCCTCTGGAAACTAAAATGGTCAGGAAAACATGAGATTTGTTTAAAATTTAAATTCTTTAATTCATTAAATTAAGTTTGTGATCTGAAACCTTATAGGAAAACATGAGTTTTAAAATAGAAAACACAATTTTTAACATTGAATTAGGGGAGCAGTTCTTGTTGTTCTGGAAATGGTGTTTGGGTTGTTTTCTGGCGATCGAGGTGATCTGGATGGTCAGGGTTCATAATGTAGGAAGTAGAGGGATCAGGAACTTTGGCAAAATTGTCAGGTGGTGGTTCAAGGCGATGTGGTGGCGGCAGGAGGTCAATCTTATCAGTAACCTTAGTTTTTGGGTTGGGTTTTTAGCGAGTTCATTCATCGTCTCTGGTGGATCGAGCTCCACCAGAGTTTGGGAATTGGTTGAGGGGTTGGAAGAGAAGATGTGGCCGGTTGCAGCATTTACGGTGGTTGGAGGAGCTTGATTTTGGCGTTGACCGGTTTGGGTTTGGGGAAAGTTCTGTCTTCCTAGGTTTGGAGTGGGTTCCTGTTTTGGTTTTTGTTACTCGATTTTTGATTTGAGTGTGTGGTGAAGGTTCGGTGATCGTAGATTGATCTGGAGATGGTTGTTGATTTGTTAAGTTCATCATGGATGGTCAGAGAGGGGAGGTTGGTCTGTGCATATGCAAAGAGCATATCAGGTTTTGGTGAGTTTTAGTGGAGGGTTGGTATGGAGTTTTGTCTCGAGGGATTCTCGTGTAAAGGTTGATTTTGCTCGAGTTTGCATGAGGTTAGACTCGAAGTAATATTGCATGGGCTCGAGTAGTTTTTGTTTCAGGTTTTTGAAACCTGACAGTGTGTAGTTTTAAAATTTAAAACTAAATCTAAAAAAAGAAGAAGCAAAGCAAGTTTTATACTAAGATTTGAAACAAGTTTAAAAATATGAAATCAAAATGAATTTGAATTCTAATTTTGAAAATAAATAAGTTTTATAAAGATGGAATGTTTTTAACAACTTTAATTTGTTAAAATACTTTATAAAGTGTTTTTTTTTAAAATCTAAAAATAAGATTTAAGCAGGATTTTAAATTTAAGTTAAAATATGAAATCAAGCTTAGTTTAAATTCTAGTTTGAAATAAATAAAACTTTTGAATTTAAATGTTTTGAAACAACTTTGAATGTTTTAAATGTGGTTTAAGTTGAAAATGAACTTGGTTTTTAAAATTCTTTTAAATTTCTTTTATAAGATAAGTAATTCTTTAATATGTAATTTATTTAAGTTAAAATTGATTTCATTTTAAATCTTGGATTTAAAATGGAATTTAATGGAAAATTTAAAAATAAATTGTTTTTAAATACCTTGTTAATGATAGTTTAATCGTTAATAAGATTAATGTTTATCTTAAAGTTAATCAGAATTTAATGATTTATAATTCATTAAAATGATTAAGGTAATTAAGATTTGTAATTAATTAATTTAATAAATTAATGATTTGGGTAATTAATTAAATAATTAAGGTTTTTATTTAATTAATTGATGGATTAAGTAAGTTAATTAAGATTGATTAAATTGTAATTAAGAAATCATTAATTAAATAAGATTCGATTCCAATTTAATGATTTGAAATTTGTTAATCAAGTAATTAACAATTAATTAAGCTATAGATTAACACTTGATTAATTAAATAATTTGAGATTAATTAATGGGTTTTATAGATAAATTAATTTGTAATTAATAATGATTAATCTCAGTTAATTTGTTTAGAGAAGTAATTTAAGATTTGTTAATGGATAATGAAGGTCATTAACTTAGGATTACTTATAATTAATTAATTTGGTTAATTTTAATGATTAATTGGATTAATTAATTTAAAGATAATCAATTGTGAATTGTCTAAATGTAATTACTTAATGGAAGTAATTAAGAAATTAATTACTAATTGTAATTAGGTTTATTTTGATTAGTTTAAGTTAATTAATTAAGTTTAATTAATTTAAAATAATCACTGGATAATTTAAGAAGTAATTACTCAATGTAATTTTAAATAATAATTACTTAGTGAAGTAATTAAGAAGATAATTACTGGATGTAATTAAATTGAAGGATAATCAGGTAATAGAAGAGTTTGGAGATTTATTTCTTTGTGTAGAATAATTACTTAGTGGAAGTAATTAATAATCAATTACTTAGTGTAATTAATTAAGAATTGGTTAATAAAGTTATTTGAAGATAATTAAGAGATGTAATTAATTAAGTGTAACTAATTACTTAATGAGATTAATCTAGGGTGATTAATAATCATAATTAACTAAAGATTAATTTTTAAATGATAATTAATTAAGGGGAATTAATTTATCTAATGATGTAACTAGAGGTAGTTAATTACTGAATGTAATTAATCAACAGTGCTTAATCAATATGGTTTAATTGATGATTAATTACTTAATGTAATTAACTTAAATAGAGTAATTATAAATAAAATAATAATTAAAGGATCATTAATTTGTATAATTAATGATGTAATTAAGGATTGATTAATTAATAACAATCAATCAATGAAGGAATTAATTAAGATAATTAATTAAGGATTAATGTAATTAATTATAGTTAATTAATTAATGAAGTAATTACAGGATAATTACTCGATTTGGTTTAAGATAATTAATTTGTGGAATTAATTAAAAGCTAATTACTTGAATGTGGTTAAAAGATAATTAACCAAGGGTGATTAATTTAGGGTAATATGTTAAGGGTAATTAATTGAATGATTTGTAATTAATTAATGGATATGTAAGCAAGATTTATATGGATGAAGTAATTAATTTAATTTACTTTAAATTAATTAGAGAAGAAGTAATTAATTTAATTCATTTTAAATTAATTATAGAAAGGTGATTAGTAGGTCATTGCTTACGTATGAATGTTGATTGATATTGATTGCCCTGAATAGTTGAGATCTCAGATATGAGATAAGTGATGTTGTGTGATATGGATGCTTTGGTTGCATTTGAGTTGATAATATGAATTATCTGTTTGTAATGATAATATGGATTATCTGTTTATGATGATAATGTTAATTATCTATTGGGATATTGTGAATTGTCTATCTGTGTGTATATAGATAATAATAGAATTGAATTGTTTTAAAACTTTAAAACAACTTGGACCTAAAAGACACGTTTTGGATTTCGACAAGACCGAGATCGGGTTTCCATATTTGGATATCCGAAAACCACATCGGTCCAAATTAACGATAGGTCGTGAATCTCAAGTGAAGAAGAAGATTCAGAGTGCAAGGGTTATCGTCGTTAACTTTGAGGGTGATTCCAAAATGAGTGTAATGAGATAATGCCTTCGGTTTCATTCGAACCTGGAACGAACTTGTATGGATTGAATGCTTTTAGAACATCGTCAGGTGGACGATGAGTATTCTAAGAGATGTGTTCTCTAAAGGTAATCGTAGCCTCAAGCCTCATCATCCGAGAATGGCTAAAACAGGGGAGGTGCAGCAAGGTTAAGTAGGTCATGCCCAAGTAGGACAAGATTTACCCCTGTCTAGAAGTCCCTTTATATTCGGTTGTGTGGGCAGTTGATTGCAACAACTGCCGGGGTTGTCTTGTTCGGGACTGTCTAGTAAGGGATGGTTCTAGCCTTGTGTTGCAGGGGATTGGGAGTGATCCTCGGTACGGTGATCTAGGCCACGTACTGTGACGGGCGGTACCCCAGTAGCCCTGCCATTGTATGGAATCCAATCTCTAATAAGTGCCGTACATTTTAAATGTTCCCAACTATGTTGGAACGCGAGATGTAAGCATTCCAGCTATTTCTGTATTTTACTTGAAAACCCTAGACACCATTATAATATCATCGGATTTCCTATCAAATGTTTTGGTTAGCGTAGGGTAAATTTTTTTCCATGTTTATGTGTGGGAAGTCTTACGTGATACCTTTTCTTTTCAAAAGATTTTTAAAAGTTAAGCAACCTTAACCTGTTACTCACACCAGACCCATGTCTGACCCGGAGTTTATCTTCTGTTTTCTTAAACTCTTGGGTACTCAAATTTTTACGAGTAGCCAAGAGATTCAAGTTAGCTTTGACTAATTATGGAGGAGCAATGGAGCAGGAGGCTTCGACGTTAGATATATAGTTTCCGCTGTGTGTTCTCTGTGTTGGTATCGCTTGGTTGAGTTTTATTGTGTTGTAATAACTAGACAGGTGTTTATAACTGTCTAGTATGTGATGTATATGTTGTGTAACTCTAATTGGTGTTGTATATTATGAAATACTTATGTTATTAATATAATTTATTCGTTCCGCTGTTGAGATTCTGGTGTTGTTTCTTCTTTCTCTTCTTTCTTTTCTCTTTTCTATCCCTTTCTTTCTTAAAGATGATACGACTTTCTGTGTAGAAAAAGTTAGGTCGTCACAGTTGGTATCAAAGCGCTAGGTTGAGTGAATACCTAGGCTTTGGAGTGATTTCTTCCTTGAGAGAGCCTACTTGTATTTTTATATATATTTATATATATTTATCTCTACCTATTTGTTGGGTTACCTATTCGGGTTTTCCAATATAAGTTATAAAGGTAGATAGGGTAGTGGTGTGTGTAACACGACTACTACCATTGGTTGAAGTTTGAAAGTTTGAGGTTGGAAGTATATTTGTCGAGACTGTAGACCTAATACCATCTCGAGTGAGCTTTGTAGCTTGGTATAAGGATTTCATCGATCTCTGAAGGTAACCTGTTAAGGTTCGGAGTTGATCTTTGAAGTTGGATGAGTAGAGTTGGGATCTGTCGGTCTGGCAGAAGCGAGTAATGGTATCTTGATACCTCACGAAGTAGTAGCTGCGTGATGAGATGCAGTGACTATGGATGTTTCCGAAGATGTTTTCTTTGGAACAAGTTTAAGGAAGTAGGTCTGCTTCGGTGTTGTGCCTGAGTTCAGTAGGATGTTTCTGTTTGGTTTGAAGTCCGAGTTTCTCGAAGAGCTTGGGTTAGGAATTCTTTGGTATATGTGTCAGCATTGCAATGCGGAGTGTTCTGTGGGTCGGCAGAATTTTCTGGCTTAGCAGTTTTCTGGAGATGGAGTGCAGAAGCAGTAGAGCGGATCCATTTCTTCGATGGATTGGCAAGACCAACATAAGCTGTTCTGATTGGTAAAGAGAGGACAGTTTTTCTTTGGAATTCGGTCTAGATTGATCGCAAAAGTGACTTGCGATAGAATGAGTATTCTCTTGGATTGTTGGAATTTTTTTTGGATGTCTTCAGTGAAGTCAGAGGTTGTCCGTATCTAGAGATTTAGTTTTCTTATCGACTAGGATTCCAAGAGTGGTACCGGTGGTTCTACTAGTTGAAGGTTGGTTCCTTGAGATGGAGTTTGGTGAAGCAGCTCAGGATCGGAGGAACTTCTGAGTTTTCTCTTGGTTATCGGAGATCTTCTGGGTTATGTTATTCACTTTGTGCTTGTGTTCTTCATCAGCAATCTTTTCTACTTCAGATCAGAATTGTGCAGCGGAAGCAGTTTGGGAGTGCATCTGCATTTCTTTTCCGGATAGAAGTAGTTTGTTTTCTTCTGATGATTACGAGTGGAGTTTATTCTTGGTCTTAGTTGATCATGGAGGATCATTCTGATGGATTGGGTTTAGTCCAGTTTGTTTCTTGAGACATCAGCGGGGATTGAGCTGATCAGGAAGGAAGTAGGCAGCCCGAGATCGTCTGAAGGATTTTGTGGATCTGAAGTCAGGTAAGCTAGCTTCAAGATGTTTTGGATCTCTTCTGTGTTCTGTTTTGGATAAGTGTTTGGTCTTCAGAATTGAATTGCCAGTTTGGACAACTAGTGTGTTGCATGTATCTCTGAGGGAGTACGTGTTTGATCTATCTCTGAATTGTGGAATCGGTTGTTCTGGGAGATTTGGTTGTTGAGTCGGACTTGTCTGTAGTCTGATATCTTGTTCAGTTGTAGATCTAGATGAGTAGGAGCTCTATAGCATAGTAGTGTTGATTGTTTGGATTCTGTAGAGCGAGTATCCCGGTGTTTATACATGGGAAACTCGAGAAAATTCTATTCAGAATTTCTGTCTGAAAAGCTAAATTTGTTTGTTTGGGTGAATTGGTCGCTATGTTTGTTAGCATATGGTTGTTAATATATGATTGTGTTTTAAAATTAAATTTTTAATGAGTTTATTAAATTACCTTTGTTTTAAATTTCGGGGACGAAATTCTTTTAAGGGGGAAGGAATGTGATATCCCAGAATTTTTGGCAATATCAATTTAATAATCTTTATTTAAAATTAAATTGATTTGATAATATTGATTAATAAAATATGAATTGGTTTCATAATCTAATTAAATAAATATTTAATTGGTGAATTTTATCTTTTAAAAGTTAAATAAAATGATTTCTATTTATAATGTATGTATTTATTTGTATACATTGTAAATAGAAATGTTGGTTTGAATTAAATAAATAAAGTCTTGTTTTCAAAATTTAACAATATATTTAATAGTTTGGAAATTTTGATTTAAATTAATATAGAGCTTTTCAAAGTTATTTAATTAATAACTATATGATTTGTAAATACTTAAAATAAATGTTAATTGTTTAAATTTTATCTTAGCTTAACTTTTTTAAATTTAAAATAAAAAGTTTGTTTTATTTCTTTTTAAATATTATTTGATAAACATGATTTGAAAATTTTATATATAATTTTAAATCACAATATAGTATATGATCTTAATTCATTTAATAATAAAAGTGATTTATAATCTCTTTTATAAATCATTTAAAATTTGTTAAATTTGTTATTTTCAAGCCATATTAATAATGTAATATTTTTCCATATAAATATAAAAAGAATTAAAATAAGAAAATGAAATTATCATTTTAAATTGAATAAGTTGACTTTAATTTGGATTTCAAAAGTTTAATTTGAATTTGGAATTTATTTTGAAATTCAAAATAATAGATTCTTAAAAATATTTGGATAAGTTTTATTTATAATTTGTTTTTATTACATTTTCTTTACATAAGTAATTCACATATATATTTACATAAGTATAAATAAATTAAGTAAAATCCTTTATTAACATTTAAAATATAACTAATTAAATTAAGAGACATGCGTTAACATATTAAATAATCAAATAGCATGTGTTAATTCCTGAAGTAATCAATCAACATGTGTTAAGTAGTAAGATAAACAATATGACAAGTGTTAAAATTTAAAACAAGTGGCATTTGTAAATTTGATTTTTTTTCTTTTATTTTTGATAAATTAAATTTTAGCCATGTACATTGTTTTTTTTATTCATCATTTTTCCTTTCTATTTTTTTTACCCAACTAAGAGAAACTCAAACTTCCTCTCAAAAACAAAATCTGCCTCAAACAAAAATTATCAAACAAAAATCTGAAACATCATTCTTCAAAAACATAACTTGTTCATTTGCAAAAATCAATGCCTGCATTTGAAACCTATATAACTTCTTCAACCTGGAAAACATTTTTTTAAAAAAAAAACCTGAAATCCACTTTCTAAATCATCAGCATGCATACCATTTCAACATACTGGAAATCATCAGCATGCAAGAAAAACCTGCAGATCAATTTCATAACCAAAGCTTGAGCATTTCTTCAATATGAAGTTTGCATGCATGTGGTTTTAGACAGGATTCAAAAGCCTTTCAAAATTGAAGGGGCTTTGTTTTTCTGAAGAAAAAGGTGAGTAACATTAGTTTTAAAAATAAATTAAGTATGATGTTAGTTGCCTGATTGGTCTCTGGAAGCAAGATTTCTTGTGTGAATATTTACAAATATATTTGTGTGTATATATAGATGAATGATATATGCATGTATGCTGTAGTCTACGATGACTCTGTTCCGAAACTCAAGTCCAGTTTTTTTATTTAAATCCCCTATCTCTTGTTCTAATTATTTTTATGAATTGAGTTACAAACAAAAATTGTTTGTTTGATCATAAATTTAAGCTTAAAAATTTAATTAAGTTAAAATAAATTCAAACTTCCTCTGGAAACTAAAATGGTCAGGAAAACATGAGATTTGTTTAAAATTTAAATTCTTTAATTCATTAAATTAAGTTTGTGATCTAAAACCTTACAGGAAAACATGATTTTTAAAACAGAAAACATAATTTTTAACATTGAATTAGGGGAGCAGTACTTGTTGTTCTGGAAATGGTGTTTGGGTTGTTTTCTGGCGATCGAGGTGATCTGGATGGTCAGGGTTCATAATGGAGGAAGTAGAGGGATCAGGAACTTTGGCAAAATTGTCAGGTGGTGGTTCAAGGCGATGTGGTGGCGGCAGGAGGTCAATCTTATCAATAACCCTAGTTTTTGGGTTGGGTTTTTAGTGAGTTCGTTCATCGTCTTTGGTGGATAGAGCTCCACCAGCGTTTGGGAATTGGCTGAGGGGTTGGAAGAGAAGATGTGGCCAGAGTTGCAGCATTTACGGTGGTCGGAGGAGCTTGATTCTGGCGTTGACCGGTTTGGGTTTGGGGAAAGTTCTGTGTTTCCAGGTTTGGAGTAGGTTCCTGTTTAGGTTTCTGTTACTCGATTTTTGATTCGAGTATGCGGTGAAGGTTCAGTGATCGTAGATTGATCTGCAGATGGTCATTGATTTGTTAAGTTCATCATGGATGGTCGAAGAGGGGAGGGTGGTCTGTGCATATGCACAGAGCATATCAGGTTTTGGTGAGTTTTAGTGTAGGGTTGGTATGGAGTTTTGTCTCGAGGGATTCTCGTGTAAAGGTTGAGTTTGCTTGAGTTTGCATGAGGTTAGACTCGAAGTAATATTGCATGGGCTCGAGTAGTTTTTGTTTCAGGTTTTTGAAACCTGACAGTGTGCAGTTTTAAAATTTAAAACTAAATTTTAAAAAAAAAAGAAGCAAAGCAATTTTTAAACTAAGATTTTGAAACAAGTTTAAAAATATGAATTCAAAATGAATTTGAATTCTAATTTTGAAAATAAATAAGTTTTATAAAGATGGATGTTTTTAACAACTTTAATTTGTTAAAATACTTTATAAAGTGGTTTTTTTTAAATCTGAAAATAAGATTTAAACAGGATTTTAAATTTAAGTTAAAATCTGAATTCAAGCTTAGTTTGAATTCTAGTTTGAAATAAATAAACCTTTTGAATTTAAATGTTTTAAAACAACTTTGAATGTTTTAAATGTGGTTTAAGTTGAAAATGAACTTGGTTTTTAAAATTCTTTTAAATTTCTTTTGTAAGATAAGTAATTCTTTAATATGTAATTTAAAGGTTTTTGAATTGTTAAACTTTGTTTAAGTTAAAATTGATTTCATTTTAAATCTTGAATTTAAAATGGAATTTAAAGGAAAATTTAAAAACAAATTGTTTTTAAATACCTTGTTAGTGATAATTTAACCATTAATAAGATTAATGTTTATCTTAAAGTCAATCAGATTTTAATGATTTATAATTCATTAAAATGATTAAGGTAATTAAGATTTGTAATTAATTTAATAAATTAATGATTTGGGTAATTAATTAAATAATTAAGGGTTTTATTTAATTAATTGATGGATTTTGTAAGTTAATTAAGATTAATTAAATTGTAATTAAGAAATCATTAATTAGATAAGATTTGATTTTAATTTAATGATTTGAAATTTATTAATCAAGTAATTAACAATTAATTAAGCTATAGATTAACACTTGATTAATTAAATAATTTGAGATTAATTAATGGGTTTTATAGATAAATTAATTTGTAATTAATAATGATTAATCTCAGTTAATTTCTTTAGAGAAGTAATTTAAGATTTGTTAATGGATAATGAAGGTCATTAACTTAGGATTATTTATAATTAATTAATGTGATTAATTTTAATGATTAATTGGATTAGTTAATTTAAAGATAATCAATTGTGAATTATCTAAATGTAATTACTTAATGGAAGTAATTAAGAAATTAATTACTAATTGTAATTAATTAGGTTTATTTCGATTAGTTTAAGTTAATTAATTAAGTTTAATTAATTTAAAATAATCACCGGATAATTTAAGAAGTAATTACTCAATGTAATTTTAAAGAATAATTATTTAGTGAAGTAATTAAGAAGATAATTACTGGATGTAATTAAATTGAAGGATAATCCGGTAATAGAAGAGTTTGGAGATTTATTTCTTTATGTAGAATAATTACTTAGTGGAAGTAATTAATAATTAATTACTTAGTGTAATTAATTAAGAATTGGTTAATAAAGTTATTTGAAGATAATTAAGAGATGTAATTAATTAAGTGTAATTAATTACTTAATGAGACTAATCTTGGGTGATTAATAATCATAATTAACAAAAGATTAATTTTAAAAGTTAATTAATTAAGGGGAATTAATTTATCTAATGATGTAATTAGAGGAGTTAATTACTGAATGTAATTAATCAAGAATGATTAATTAATATGGTTTAATTGATGATTAATTACTTAATGTAATTAATTTAAATAGAGTAATTATAAATAAAAATAATAATTAAATGATCATTAATTTATATAATTAATGATATAATTAAGGATTGATTAACTAAGAACAATTAATCAATGAAGGAATTAATTAAGGTAATTAATTAATGATTAATGTAATTAATTATAGTTAATTAATTAATGAAGTAATTACAGGATAATTACTGAATTTGGTTTAAGATAATTAATTTGTGGAATTAATTAAAGGCTAACTACTTGAATGTAATTAAAAGATAATTAACCGAGGGTGATTAATTTAGGGTAATTTGTTGAGGGTAATTAATTGATTGATTTGTAATTAATTAATAGATATGTAAGCAAGATTTATATGGATGAAGTAATTAATTTAATTTACTTTAAATTAATTAGTGATGAAGTAATTAAATTAATTCATTTTAAACTAATTATAGAATGGTGATTAATAAGTCATTGCTTATGCATGAATGTTGATTAATATTGATTGCCCTGAATAGTTGAGATCTCAGATATGAGATAAGTGATGTTGTGTGGTATGGATGCTTTGGTTGCATTTGAGTTGATAATATGAATTATCTGTTTGTGATGATAATATGGATTATCTGTTTATGATGATAATGTTAATTATCTATTGGGATATTGTGAATTATCTATCTGTGTGTATATAGATAATAATAGAATTGAATTGTTTTTAAACTTTAAAACAATTTGGACCTAAAAGACACGTTTTGGATTTCGATGAGACCGGGATCGGGTTTCCATATTTGGATATCCGAAAACCACATCGATCCAAATTAACGATAGGTCGTGAATCTCAAGTGAAGAAGAAGATTCAGAGTGCAAGGGTTATCGTCGTTAACTCTGAGGGTGATTCCAAAATGAGCGTAACCAGATAATGCCTTCGGTTTCGTTCGAACAAGTAACGAACTTGTATGGATTGAATGCTTTCAGAACATTGTCAGGTGGATGATGAGTATTCTAAGAGATGTGTTCTCTAAAGGTAATCGTAGCCTCAAGCCTCATCAACCAGGAATGGCTAAAACAGGAGAGGTGCAGCAAGGTTAAGTGGGTCATGTCCAATTAGGACGAGATTTACCCCTGTCTAGAAGTCCCTTTATATTCGGCTGTGTGGGCAGTTGATTGCAACAACTGCCGGGGTTGTCTTGTTCGGGACTGTCCAGTAAGGGATGGTTTCGGCCTTGTGTTGCAGGGGATTGGGAGTGATCCTCAGTACGGTGATCTAGGCCATGTACTGTGACGGGCGGTACCCCAGTAGCCCTGCCATTGTATGGAATCCAATCTCTAATAAGCGCCGTACGTTTTAGATGTGCCCAACTATGTTGGAACATGAGATGTAAGCATTCCAGCTGTTTCTGTATTTTACTTGAAAACCCTAGACACTATTATAATATCATCGGATTTCCTATCAAATGTTTTGGTTAGCGTAAGGTGAAAACTTTTCCATGTTTATGTATGGGAAGTCTTACGTGATACCTTTTCTTTTCAAAAGATTTTTAAAAGTTAAGAAACTTTAACCTGTTACTCACACCAGACCCATGTCTGACCCGGAGTTTATCTTCTATTTTCTTAAACTCTTGGGTACTCAAATTTTTACGAGTAGCCAAGGGATTCAAGTTAGCTTTGACGAATTATGGAGGAGCAATGGAGAAGGAGGCTTCAACGTTAGATATATTGTTTCTGCTGTGTGTTCGCTGTGTTGGTATCTCTTTGTTGAGTTGTATTGAGTTGTAATAACTAGATAGGTGTTTATAATTTTCTAGTATATGATGTATATGTTGTGTAACTCTGATTGGTGTTGTATATTATGTAAATACTTATGTTATTAATATAATTTATTTGTTCTGCTGTTGAGATTCTGGTGTTGTTTCTTATTTCTCTTCTTTCTTTTCGCTTTTCTATCCCTTTCTTTCTTAAAGATGATACGACTTTCTGTGGAGAAAAAGTCGGGTCGTCACAGTTGGTATCAGAGCGCTAGGTTGAGTGAATACCTACGCTTTGGAGTGATTTCTTCCTTGAGAGAGCGTACTTGTATTTTTATATATATTTATATATATTTATCTCTACCTATTTGTTGGGTTACCTGTTCGGGTTTTCCAATATAAGTTATAAAGGTAGATAGGGTAGTGGTATGTGTAACACCAGAATTTTAATTTGAATACAAGTGAGGTATATGATGTCGGTTTTAGCTCAGGAGTATAACACATTAAGTAACTCATTAGAGATAGGATGAAGTGTGCCCTAGAATGAGTATATCCCTAAGATATCCGTTCGAATGCCTCTGTAAATTCTCTTACTATCCACTCATAGTGAGTTTGAGTGGAGAATAGGGGAATTCAGGAAAAATGCTTGAGGCATTTATAATTGATCGTGGTGTCGGCAAGGGATTAAAGTAGGGTTAAGATAAATTTTTGGGTCAATGTGGGAAAATTGTTTGCTGCATTGTCATAGATGATTTATAGGCGATCGGTCTATGGGGGATTGTTGTGAGGATCATTGAGGCGTCTCTGGATGCGGCGGCGAGATGGCAGATGAACGATGGTGACCAGTCGAGTCAATTTTGTGACTGGAGTTTGATTCCAGGTTTGCACGATCCCTATCGATTTCGGATTATGGTGAACTTGAAGGTGTTGGATGGTCGGTATGAGGTCACCAGCGACTGGTGGGTGATGAAGGCCGTGGCCAGAGCATCGACGTTGGCTCGTACACGTGCACCGTGCATCTGTAATGTTTGAATGGGTGTGGGCTTGAGGAAGAAACGATTATCTCGGGTTCGACTCAGGAAATTCATGAAAATACTCGAAGCAAATTAAATAAGGGTTAACTCGGTAACAGGTTTGAGTAAACTAAAAAACTACTCGAGTAATACCCAAAGCCATCTTGGGTCAGTGAAATGATGATTTTCAATGTTTTAGAATTTTAACAAATCAAGTTTTAATTTGAATAAGTTTTCTCAACCTATTTCTTTTAAATTAATAAATGTTTTATTTAGATTATGGGTTGGTTAAAAGTTTTTAAAATAAATTATTTTAAAATTAACTTAAGCTTAAACATTTATCATGTATCCTTTAATTAATTTAAGGGTTTATTTGAATAATTTTTGATAATGTTATTAAGTGATTTACGAAGATAAATAGTTTATCTTTTAAAAATTTTATCAAAAGCCTTAAGTTAATGTATGGGTTAATAAATGAATTTATTTCATGAGTTATCTTTAATTAATTAGAGTTTTGATTTAATTAAATGATTATTTACTAATTAATTTTATGGTGATTAATTAATTACAGTTAATTATAGAAAAAAATTAATTGATTAAGAGCTGATTAATTAATACAATTAATTAGAGGTTAATTAAATGTAAGTAATTAAAGGTAATTACTCACTTAAAAATAATTACTTAATTAAAAGTAGTTAATTAATGACTAAAAATGAATTAATCAAGTGGTCAAATTTAATTTGAGATTTATTAAGTGATTAAGGATAATCACTTATTTTAATTAATTAAGGGTAATTAATGTGATAAATTAATTAAAGGTTAATTAATTAATAAAGGTGATTAAGGGATGATTATTAAGTAAGGGTTAATTAATTATTGTAATTTATTAAGAATAATTAATTAAATGGTTTGTAATTAATTGATATTAATTAACCAGGATTAGTGTTTATTCATATGTAATCTGATTTAACTTAATCAGATAATTAATTGCTTATGGATGTTTGAATTGTATGAAGTGCCTTGAGCTGATTAATACCCCTGTTATGACTGTGATACTTTGTGATATGAATTGCTATGTGCTGAATTGTGATATTTGTGATTTGTTTCTGTGTGAATATGAAAACCCTTGGCCCGTAAAACGGCATTTGAATTTCGATACGGCGGGGAGTCGGATTCCAGATGGTTATCCGAAACCCACATCGAATCATAATGATGAATCTTTGTGATTGATCAATTATTTTATCTATGAATCTGTTAATAAAGATAAGCGTTATGGGTTATACCGCTTATCGATATGATTGAATCTGTAATGATGATGTTGTGCACTATTGTGTAAAACGCCTGGATCACACTATACACGCACAAATATGGATTTCACGTGGAAATCGTTTAAATCACAGATTTTTGAATATAATTTTAAAATTGAAATCCAAACGGTTTTGGATATGAATTGGGTTTAAAGTGAAAAAAAACTTTTGGAAAGGAATTTCAAAGATAAAAGTAATTTTTGAATGATTTAGTTTTGAAATTTGATTTAAAATTTGAATTCAAAATTTGAAATTGAATTCTATATTTGGTAAAAAGATTATACAAGCTATAAATGTGTTTATATGGGTTTTTAAACCATTTTAGAAGTATGTTTTGAGAATTTTAATTAAACCCAAGTTTATATTTGAAAGGCCCTAACTCGTGCAATTATAATCAGGTTTTTTGAAACGGAAACAAGTGGTTTTAATAATAATAGTTTTTATATAAGGAAAGAATTTCCAAATTATGATGAAAAGATTTCAAGTTAAAAAGAGAATGGCTTTGAAAGCTATAATTGAATTTTTGTGAAAAGTCAGTTGAAACCTAATTTGAAATTGAAGAGAAACAATTAATTAATGTGATTAATTTTAATAATTAATTAAATTAATTAACTAAAGACTTAAGATTAATTAATTTAAAAAGTCTTAATTATTTAATTAATCATCTATACCATTAATTAATTAAATAATTAATTACCCATTTAAATTAACTTAATAATTTAATGAAACCAAATTATTAAATTCTATTTATCTTTAAGATAAACATATAAAGTATTTAAAAACAAACTGTTTTTAAATTTACTTTAAATTCCATTTTAAACTTCATTTTAAATTTTAGATTTTAAAATGAATACAAATTTATCTAAATAAAGTTTAAAAACATTTCAAAACCTTTTATCTCATATGTTAAAGATATATTCATTTTATAAAGAACTTTAAAAGAAATTTAAAACCCAGTTCATTTTTAAAATTCAAAATTAATTTAAAAATACACTTTAAACATTCCAAGTTATTTAAAAACAAATTTCAATTCAAAAATTTCCTTAATTTCAAAACTGAAATACAACTTTAATCTTTATCCTAGATTTAACTTAAATTTTCAAAATGTCACGCTCCAAATTCCAGCATTTGAAAATCGACATCCATACTCCACTTGTACCTGAATTCCGCAGATTCAATCGTTGAAATTCGAATCTTGCCGGAGCTTATAACACAATTGAGTAAACAACACAGCGGAAGATAAAGAAATGAATATCATAAACATCTCCAATGAATACAATATCTAATGATACAACAATGATATCAATATGATACAAGAATATCAGAAACAATAAACAGCAGCGGAAAATGAATAGCAAAAGAGATAACTCCAATGATCGAACTGCAACTCCAATCCAATGCTCAAAGCCAAAAACTTCAAACCACAAGCTCGAACCACCATCACGTTGCACCAAGCTGAGCAAGTCTCATCCATGAATCCAAAGACTCCAATATGTAGGATCTCCAAAGAATACCAAAGAGAAAGCTAAAAGCTACCGAATCGATATCTATATCTACTATCTGAAAAACCCAACTCTAGACTGCCCGTGTGGAAAATTGTGGGCACCTAGAGTTTAGGAAGGGAACAATAAACTCTGGGTCAGTCATGGGACTGGTATGAGCAAACAAAAATAGTTTATCTTAAAAAAAAACAAAAGAATTTAAATTTGAAATCTGCAATGCTTTTTGGAAAATGAAACTACCATAAGGCCTCCCGCCAAACACACCATACAAATGCAGAATTGGAGGAGATTTCTCCTTATGATAGTCAAACATGCTTGATACGCGAAAACCATTTTGATATTATTATTAGTGCATAGTGGAAAACATTTCGAAAGTATAATATTAATCTTAGCCAGCATACAACATTTCGTCGTATGCCTACTATAGCTACCATGTTCAATAGTAGGTTACCACCACATTCCATGGCTGGTTATACAACTAAAACCATACTGGGCGCCTATTATTTCTTTGGATTTTCCAACAAAGGGTCAGGCCAAGGAACTTCCCATTGCCACATGGGAACGCCTCTGGAGGGACGCCCCGAGAACCATCCCTCAGCTCTCTTCCAGCACAAGGCCGGTGTACCACCGGCCTGGGAGTATCACCTAAGATATTCCATCCTCGGTCGTAACCAACCTTTATCCGAGCGCTCGATACCAACAACCACAAAGTAATGTATTTGAAGTAGACACATAGGTTAAATATCTAGGCTCCATACCATGATATCACCTCTATCCAGGAGAAATGGACATACCCTAAGGGCGCGACCCCTGAAACCTTGATGCATCTTTCCTGTTTCGACCATTTCCGGGGTGTGAGGCTCGACGAAGTCTGATATCAAGTGAATTATATCAACTAATCACGTCCGGAATCCCCATCACAAAGGGTGATAAAATCTCTATACCGGAGCAACCCGGTGCAGAGACATTCGACAGGTAATCCTTTCGCTTTCGAAAATACCCGGTCTTCAACACCATCTTCAAATGCAATCCCATTTCGTCGTATCGTTATTCGAAATGGGTTCTATGACACAAGGTCCTCTCCACTGAAAATGTGCCGATTCCAATTTTTTTAAAATAATATAAAATACTTATTGAAATTATACTTGGAAACATTTAAAATAAAACTATTTTTAAAACACTTGCTTAAATATTAATTATGAAAATATTATACCAATATCTCATATAAAAATTCAAGTCCAAAACTAATTTTAAAATAAAATTTGTAGATAGAGTATGAATATTTAAATAACTATTTCCTAAATCAAATATCAATTTAAATATCAAAATAAATTAAATAAAGATATATGCTTGGCCTATTTGATCCAATGAATGAAGCGTCTAAATTGTTGTCTGGTAGGTCTGCATATGCCCTTATGTTTGTTCTACCTGTCCTACTAAATTGTGACCTGCAAATTGGAGTTAATCCAATTTAGCACTCATTTTGTTAACTTTGATAACAAGGGTAAATTATTCCCTCTCACCGAATTGAATCACTTATGCTCTTTCTGTCCGGTGACCCTTCTAGAATTTCTGTGGAAGATTGTGTAAACTATTAGTTAATGGGTATCTTTAAAATGCTATATTGCTTTAAGTTATTACCAGTTTTATTCTGCAGCCTATAATTTTTAAAATGCATAAAGTAAGTGTTGTTGGTTTCATATGTTATATGCCTAAGTTCATATAAGGGTCTGGCATATTTTAGATTTGAAGTTATAATTTAGTTAATATCTAATATATTTTCTTATTCTAGAATGAGGTCGCGTAATAAAATGGTTTCTATGCATAGTACTAGTTAGATTATGTCATATATTGGTTTCAAAAATCACTTATATTAAAGGACCTGACACGTTTTGCCTGAATATACATCTTTACTCTATTTTTTTGAAGTTATAAAGTGAACTTTATTTTAAACTAGTTCAACAATATGCCTAGATAGTAAATGCTTTCGTCCCTTTTGTTTTATAAACTATGAAAATAGAAGTGGTTTAAATAAGTTGAGAAATAGTTATTAAATGAAATTAGTCATTTTGTTATAAACAGAAGTAAATGTATTAGCAGAAGTAAATAAAATTGATTTTTGAATCAATTGAAATGGATATGAGTTCGTTTCGGTTAAAAATAAATCGAATGAAGAAAAAAGTGAATTGTAAATCACTTGAATTGAATAGAAATGGTATGGAATGTAGTTGTAAGCAATTAAAATTGTATCAAAATCATATAAATTTCTAATGGAGATAATTTTGAATATTTTGCTTGTAAAACTATGTGTTTACTATTGAAAATGAGTGAAATGTAAATGAATTTTCTATATATGTCACATATGTGTTTAAATTGAGTAAGTACAGGTACAGGAGGGCCGTTTGGCTGGATTTGGTCATGCTAAAAATGCTAAAAATAAACCGCTTTGCTTAAAAATGCTAAATAAGGTACGCCTACGCAATAAAAATGGAAATATGAATTGTTTTTGTTTTTTCCGACCGGGTGGGTCGATGTATATATATTTATATCTTTTGTCAAATTGCAAAAGCTCCTCCGTACAAAGGAGACTCTGCCAAAAAATTTCGAAAATTTTGGGAGTTAGAAAATTTTTGAATTTTTTTTTTAGCGACAAAGGATTTCAAATTTGAAATTGAAGTAAATTAGTGAATGGGACTAAATTAAAATAATAATATGAATCGGTACAATTGAAAGATAAAATTCAATATTCAGAGTTGAAGATAAATTGAATTCATAGGGAAATGGGAAAACAAATTTGAATAAAAGTAGATATGAAACTCCTGTAAGGAAATGTATAAAATGATATTTGAATGTTGTAATTGGATATTATGAATATCAGAATATACAGGTGTGTACAGGGAAATGGAATTGGGATTTTGATTTCAAAGATAAAATTTGAATTGCTCGACAAAAAGGTATGTATTTCAATTTCAGTATGAAATTTGGTGATTTTCTTGTCTAGCCACTTGGCTTTTTGTTTTCTTTTGGAATTTGGGAGCCCATAGATGCAATTTGTAGTCGTACCGAGCTAGCCACTCAAAGGAGACGCTGGCGAAACTTTTCGAAAGTTTAAGGAGTTAGAAAAAATTTGGGAAAATTTTGAAAGTTTAAAATTCAAATTTGAATTGTGAAGTAAATGAAGTTGTTTGGAAACTATGAAGATTTTGCAAAGCTAGTTGAAATAATAAGGGATCTTTGGTTAAAAGATTTGTTTTGGAAAGCTGATAAAACTATTTGATTTGGAAAATATCAAATGGGTTGTGGATCATTCGTCCTAACTAGTAATTTCGGGATGAAACTCTTTTAAGGGGGGAAGGATGTGACGACTCGGAAATTTTAAACATTTGAAATGAAATATTTAATTGATTTTAAATATTTGGAAGTTAGTTTAACTTGAATTTCGAATATTGCTATGGATTTGGCAATTAAATTATTGAATATAATTTATTGAAGTTGGATAAAAAATTGAATCTTCAGTTTTATGCTGATTAAAAATATTGTAAAGGCTTAGAAAATTTATATTTATAATACTAAAGATAATGGAAGCTTCAGAGTTGGAATTGGAACTATTTTGTTCAGTTTTGAAATTTTATCGTTCAAATCAATATTTAAAAATAGCCTTCCGAGGCACAGTCTCGGAATTCGACGAAACCAGTTCTATTGGATCCGTAATATCATATTATTATCAGATTTCAATTTCCGTAGCATTCGGAGTTGTCGTGTGATCGTACGAGATAAAAACGCCTAGACAATAATTATCGATTTAATTTAGATATAAATTTATATACCCTAGTCAACTTCAGCCTACTTCCTTTCACCATCGCACCTTTTCATTTCCGTCCTTCTTCAATTATTATAGCCTACCTTCCTCTATATGCTTCCCCTCTTTGATATTTACAGCCGAACTAGTTAATCGATCGAAGAAAATAAAATAAAAAATTTAAAACAAAACAATGGCCGATGCCAGTTTCTTCTTCCTTTCCCCAAATTTCTTTCAAACCTGAAATTGTCAAGCCTCTTTAATTCAAAACCGCTACTAGGTTGAAATCAATTCATCCCCGATATAAAAAAAATGGCAGAAGGATATCGCGCGAGTGCGACAACGAGAAATCGCCCGCGTTTGCGAGGGCAGGCTCGCGTGCGAGGTGTGCGGCGGCGTTGTGATGGTCACAAGCGTGGGGCGAATGTTTGGGATTTGGAAAAGAACATCAATGGCAGCGGCTTCGAAGTTGGGGCAAGATTCGCGATTCGAAGTGCTGGCGATATTGTTGAGCAAAGGCGGTACCTTCGATGCAAGCAGCGACGAAGGCGACGATGGCGAATTCAGGAAATTCGAGGTGGCGATGGCCGGGCTGCTGGGTTTGTCACGCGCGTGTGTGGCGATGGTCGAATCGCGATGGAGGCTAGGGTTCCGTCATTTTCAAACTATGCAGTGGAGGTATATTTTGATTTTTTTTTTAAATTTAATGTAATTAGCATGTTTTAATCAGAAATTTTTTTATGCAGTTTACATATTTTTATATGCATGTAGAAATATAATTTTTACAGTAAAAAGAAGAAAAATGTTTACTGTTTGTTTTTTTACAGAAGATAAAGTATAAATGTATTGTTTAATTGATTATCTAAAACTATTTAAATTACTAAAGAAAATTTATATAAAGGGAATTTGGTTTTAAATATAAATTTTTGAGTTAAATAAATTTAGTTTTTGCTTTTAAATTTCTGTATTTTAAAATATGAGATTAACTGAACTTTAATTTAATTTAAATAAATTGTTTATTTATTTAGTTATCAAACATTAACAGTAAGTTTATTTTGGAGATAATTTATTAAGGTAGCGTATGTGGTTAATGAATTTATTTCAATTATTTAGTTACCAAATTAATTATAAAAAGGAAATTTTGTTAAAATAAAATTTGTGGTTAAGTAAATAAATTTAAACGATAATTGATTGTTCGATTTATTTAAATATTAATAAATTATATAAATTGTTTGTTACAAGGTCAAAATATCATGGAAAACACACTGGAATGGAAATAGACTGCAAATTAAAAGCAATGTGAGATCTTCTCACACAAATAAAGGGTTTTGTTTAATTTTAAATTTAAGATTTTTGATTGTGTGCTTGGGTGATGGTTGTTATTATTTGTTTGAAATAGACCATATTACGCCGCATAATAGCGGATGATATTTTATAAATCCCATATACCGCGATATTCCACCTCGAAGTGGAATGGGTATTTAATTGTGTGTTGATTTTTTTTAAACCTCTGTGTGATTATATTTGTGATTGAATTTGTTAAAGGCTATGATTTAACCGAATATATTTTTGGTATCGTTGGATACTGAAAATAAATAAAAAATTCGATTTTTGAAAATTCAAGTTGAAAGTTTGTAGTAAACTTTATTTTTGAGAATTGGATAAATTTAAAAGAAGGAATTTTAAAAGGGTAAAGTTTTATTTTTAATCCTGTTGCATAAAATTCCAAAATATGAGGAAAAGGCTTAATAAATGGATTTCGGGTAATATTATTCAAAGGTTGAAGAATTTATTTAAAATACGGATTTTAAATATTTAAAAGAGTTAAAGGAATTTATTTAAAAAAAGATATAAATTTAGATATTAAATTAGGTATTTAATTTGGAGCTGAAATAAACTTTGAAAGCTATTTGGAAAATTGACTTGGTTTTTGAAAATAAATCCTTTGGAAACCAACTTGTAATTAATTTGGTGTTTGAAGCAATTTTGGAAATCAAATTGGAATTGATTTGTTAATTGAAATAAATTTTGGAAATCAATATGAAAATTGATTTGGTGTTCGAAGGGAAATTGATTTCGTGTTTTGAAAATAAATTTAGAAATCCATTTGGAATTTGATTTGGTGTTTGAAAGTGAATGTTGGGAAATCGATTTAAAATCGTATATCAGTTGATATTTAGAAATGTAATTCACAATGGAAATTTATAAGGGAAAGAGAAATTGGTTTTAAAATAAATATTGGTTTATTTTTAAAGTGTGGAAAAGATTTAAAACTTGTTTCAAAGGATGGGGAATCGATTTGAAATTTGATTTTCAAAGTGATGAAGTGTTAAAAATATATCCTGCGAAGATATTTTGAAAATAAATAATTTAGAAAAATTATTTAATCTGGAAATTGTTGTGAATGTTGATTGATAGTTAAATAACCGACTATCAATATTTGCCTTTAAATGGCGTTTGCATTTCGATGCGACCGGGGGTCGGATTCCAAGTGGATATCCAAAAACCACATCGAACCTTTGTGATTGTGATAGATCTTTTATTTAAAAGATCAAAGTGGAAATTGTTATGATTTGTTGAAATCTAAATGAACACTTATTTTTAAAAATAAGCGCTCGTTATTCGGATTAGCCAGGAGAGGACCTATGTGTCATAAAATCCATTCCGAATAATGATACGACGAAATGGGATTGCATTTGAAGACTGGTGGTGAAGACCGGGTATTTGCGAGAATGATAGGATGACCTATCGATTGTCTCTGCACTGAGTAGCTAGGGTATAGAGATTCCCAAGTCCGATCGGGATTGTGAATACCCGGATTGCAAGGGCTTCTTTGGAAGTGCCTTCGGTTCTGTTCGAACCCGGAACAGACTTGTATGGAAGTGTGTCTGACGTTACAAATTGAGATGTAAAGCTGGTTTTTATCAAATACATTTCTGTTGGTGGTGGAGAATTTATTCTCTTAGCTTAACACCCTTCTCTAAGACGTACGAGCTCAGAGCTTATGTAGTTGATGGTTACTAGTGATACATTCCCAATTTGGTAATGTAGCATACGAAGTGCTGCTGATCATTTGTTGATCGAAGCATGGCTTTTGTGAAAAGCTTAGCTTTGTGGACGAGACTTCGTCGAGCCTCACAACCCGGAAATGGTCGAAACAGGAATGTTGTGGCAAGGCTTTTTAGGGGTCACGCCCCTACGGTATGTCCATTTTCTTCTGGATAAGAGGTGATATCATGGTATGGAGCCTAGATATTTTACCTATGTTGATGCTGCAAATTATTATACTTTGTGGTTGTTGCTTTGTGGTTGAGGATCCTCGGATAAAGGTCTGTAACGATCGGGGATGGCATACTTTTTTTGTGTGGAGTTATCAAGTTACAGCTTCATTGCACCCAGAAGCGTGTGGTAACTCGGCCTTGTGTCAGCAGAGATTCGGTTAGGTTCTCGGGGGCGTGCTTCCAGAGGCATACCCATTTCGGTGTAGGAAGTTCCTTTGCCTGACCATTTGTTGGAAATCCAAAGAAATGATATGAGCCATGTACGGTTTTAGTTGTATAACCTACCATCTACTTATGGTGGCGCCCCACTGTTTGGATGGTAGCTATAGTAGGCATACAATAATGGCTGTATGCTGGCTAAGATTTATATTGTACTTTCGAAATGCTTTCTACACTATGCACTAATAATAATATCGAAAGGATTTTGCGTATTAAACATGTTTGACTATCATAAGGAGAAATCTCCTCCAATTCTGCGTTTGCATTGTGTGTGTGGCGGGAGGCCTTATGGTAGTTTCATTTCCAAAAGCATAGCGGATTTCTTTTTATTTTCTTTATGAAAATAACTGTTTTTAAAGATCTCACACCAGTCCCATGACTGACCTGGAGTTTATTGTTCTCTTTCTAAACTCTGGGTGCCCAAAATTTTCCATACGGGCAGCCTAGAGTCAAGTTATCAGGTCGTTCTAGAATTCAAGAGTTGCTGTGGAGATCAGGAGCAATCTGGAGGCGAAGCGTATCACTTATATATGTAATATTTCTTTCCACTGTTTGTTGTTGTACACTCTGATAATGTAATGTGATGTAATGTAATAACTGATATAGTAATTCTGTTTAAAGATATTTATTTATCTATTATATTTGTTCCGCTGCGATATGTGAGATTCTGTTATTGTTGTTGTTTCTGTTCTATCTTCTTCTTCTTGTACCTCTTCTTCTTAACCCTAACGATTGGTTTTTGGGCATTCGACTGCGCGGCATGTGATACAGTGGATGTATCGATGTCGACTTTCGGGCGTCGAAAAATTGGGTTATTACATTAACCACTTATCACGACCCAAAGTTCAGCGTTCAAAAATCGACATCAAATACCTCACTTGTATTCGACTGCCGGAGATTCGAACGTCGAATTCCAGTTCGGATGGAGCTTATAACAACATTAGATGAATATAAACAGCGGAAACAAAATAAACTGCTATACATTTATATCCCAGATACAACATCACAATATCATTACAATAACATCACCAACATCAGAGTATTTTTATACATATTCAACACTACTTCAAAATAGACCATCACGACAGAACAACAAGTGATTGCATTCCAAGAAAGTCTTCAAAGCAATGAAATGATAGCGAACATCCAACTATGAACCTTGAGATCCAAAAAAATTCAAAATATCTCCAAGTTAAAAGCCTTCAAAATCCGATAGCCTCCAAACCATAAGACTTCAAAATCCAGCTAGCTACAAAACACGGAAGACCTGCTACTAGGCTGCCCGTGTGGAAATTATGGGCGCGCAGAGTTTAGAAAGGAAACAATAAACTCCGGGTTAGTCATGGGACTGGTATGAGTAAACAAAAGCATTTTTTTCTTTTTAGGAAAACAATAAAAGAATATAAATTGAAAACCGCAATGCTTTTGGAAAATGAAACTACCATAAGACCTCCCGCCACACACACAATGCAATCGCAGAATTGGAGGAGATTTCTTCTTATGATAGTCAAATATGCTTGATACGGGAAAAAATCTTTGATATCATTACTAGTGCGTAGGGTAGAAAAACATTTTCGAAAGTATAATATTAATCTTAGCCAGCATACCACATTTCGTCGTATGCCTACTATAGCTACCATGGTTTATGGCAGGTTACCGCCACGCTGCATGGCAGGTTATACAACTAAACCCGTACAGAGTTCGTATTGTTTCTTTGGATTTCCAACAAATGGTTAGGCTAAGGAACTTCCTGGGCCACATGGGTACGCCTCTGGAGGGACGTCTCGAGAACCTAACCGGATCTCTGCCAATACAAGGCCGGGTAACCTCTATAACTAGGTAACTACTACACGAGTATGCCATCCCCCGGTTGTAACCAACCTTTATCTGGGGCCCCAACAACAACAATCACAAAGTAATATATATATTTATATATTTGCGATATCATATAAGTTAACTATCTGGGCTCCATACCATGATACCACTTCTATCCAGAAGGAAATGCACATACCCTAAGGGGCGCTACCCCCAATAACCTTGTCGCATCTTTCCTGTTTTGACCATTACCGGGTTGTGAGGTTCGATGAAGTCTCGTCCACAAAGCTACGCTTTTCACAAAGCCATGCTTTGATCAACAAATGATTGGCAGCACTCAGCATGCCACATACCAAGTTGGGAATATATTACTGATAACCTTCAACTACATAACCTTTGAGCTCGTACGTCTCAGATAAGGGTGTTAAGCTAAGAGAATAAATTCTCCGCCACCAACAGAAATGTATTTGAAAGAAATCTGCTTTATATCTCAAAATGTAATGTCAGACATACAATCCATACAAGTCTGTTCCGGGTTCGAACAGAACCGAAGGCACTTCGTCCAATAAAGGAAGAAGCCCTTGCAAATTCGGGCGTCCACAATCCCGATCGGACTTCCCATCACTTAGGGAATCCCTATACCAGAGCAACTCGGTGCAGAGACAATCGATAGGTTATCCTATCGTTTTCGAAGACACCCGGTCTTCACCACCGGTCTTCAAATGCAATCCATTCGTCGAATCACTATTCGGAATGGGTATATGACACAAAAGTCTTTTCCCGGCTAATCCGAATAGTGAGCGCTTAATTTTAAAACATGTAGGTGTATCAATCACAAGGATTCAAATTCAAGGTTCGATGTGGGTTTCGGATAACAAACTGAGATCCGACTCCCTGTTGCATCGAAATTTAAATGTCGTTTTATGGGCAAAAGGGTTTTCACATACATATAGGAACAAATCACAGTTCATCACAAAGCAATCACAGCATCACAAATAGAAATGTCAATCCAGTACAGAGTATTTGATGATGGTCAAACATCGTTGATTCAAGTGATTGTGATTAAAGTGAATTAACCATATAATTGTCTTTTAATTTTTACTTAATTATGAATTAATTTAATTGGCTTAATTAATTAATTATCCTTTGATTTATTATTTTAATTTATTAATTCTTAATCGTTAATTAATTAAGTTTAATTATCTTTATAAATTTCCTATTCTTTAATTTATTAATAAAAAAATCTTTGCAAACCTTAATGTTTAAATTTTTCTTTCATTATTATAGATAAATTTGGTTTTTAAATTAAAATTTAAACATTTGTTTTACTTTTAAAATTTTGTTAAACTAAACTTTAAAACAACCTTTTTAAAATTATAAATTTGAGATACCATTTGTTTCATATTCTATTTAACATTATCATTAATTTATTCAGCAAATAAATTTACTTGTGTTTTCCAAATTTTGGTAAAAAGAACTGTGTTGCTGTTTTAATTTACTTCCCCGAGACTTGCTTCGGGTTTACCCTAAGACAAACGTCCCTTTACTTTGGGTTTTACCCCAGAGTGACCTGTGTTTCTTTTCTTTTTTCGAAATTTGTTTAAGGTCTAAAATCGACACGATACAACACTAAAGTTACTCGAGTATGACTTCGATTTTTCATCCCATGTCCCCCATGTATTGCTTCGAGCTTTTCCCCTGCCTTCCCCAAATTTCACAACTGACACAAACAGAGCACGTACACGTGCATGGCCACCTTTGTCGTCGCTGGTGGGTGCTGCGGCCACCCACGAGTCATCGTGCATCCCTCAAGACACCATGAACACCTAGATTTAGGAAACAAATCGAAAACGTGAATCGAGACCTTCGACCCAGAACCCATCAGGAACGTCATCTAAAAATTTGCTTCGTGCCGCCTCCCCAGGCCATTATCGGTCACCAAACTTGGACCCTAGCCGCGTCATCGTGTCACGCTTCGATTAGCACCATTGACGTGAAGTCCGGTCATCTATGGAAGGTGCAGCACCGTGGTTTCTAGCGTGAACAGAAAAAGCATTTTAAACCCTAGTTTGCTTTCGAATCAAAGATCTAAGGGTTTATAAATTATTCTAGTATTTTTTTTGATGATTGCGATCATTAAATCATGCTGCCACAACAACCTCAACGCCCAAAATTCCATAGATCACTAGAATTGTTCAAAAATTCACTTGCAGTTCAACCTCCATTTCCCAGAGGAATGTTCAGTGAAAAAATTAAATTTCGGTTCTAAAATCATCACTTTTGAAGTAGATTCACATGGTATTATAGAAGTTAAAATATATGAAATTCGAGTTTTCTGGAAATTTTGAATTTTGTGGCTGTTCTTCATTGTTTTCAGGAAGAATATCTTTATAAAATTTGCTTTAGTTCTTTTCTGGGATAAAATACAGATTTAAACAAAACTTTAACTTGTTTACAACCTTTTTCAAAAGTAAAAAGGAAGGGAAGGATTTAAAATTTGATGTGAGTTACTTGTAAACCTGTAACTCAAATGTAACTGTCCTTTTTTTTTTCCTTTTTGTTTTGTTTTTACAGTTTCTAGAAAAAAAAAAGAAACTTCAACTTTGCTTTTATTTAATTACTGAAACCTGGTCAAATTTCAAAACTTGTTTAGTTTTGTTATTAAAACATGGTGCAAGCTTAAAGCACAAACTCCAACTTGTTTAATTTTTTCAAATGCAACAGGAAAGAGAGACAGAGGGAAAGAAAAGAGATTTTGACAGGTTTTCACTTCTTTTTTTTCCTGAAACTAAAACCAGAGACTGAAATTTGTATAATCAACATGCAAGAACAAAACATTCATTCGTATACTCAGGATGCAAAACAAAGTTTAACTCCCTACATCATCCAACACCCACACAGCAACCAAAGATTTGAGGAAACAAAAGTTTACTCACATTTTTTTTTTCAGAAGTCCTGACAGTTTTCAAACAAAGATGAGCCTGAATTTCTTCTTCTTCTTCTTCTTTTTCTTACTTTAATTCTTTTTAAACTTAGATCTGCAAATTGATAGTTATAGATCAATAATTACTCTTGTTATATTCATGCATTTAATTAATCGGTGACCAAAATTTTTAATTTACTTACAGTAAATTCTTAATAGAACAGAGAACTCTTCTATTTTCTGCAACTAGAAACTAGAAATAGCTTAGGCCCTGAACTTGAATTTTTTTCTTGCAAGTAATTGATTGAATATTATTGAATTAAACTCTTTCTTCATTAAAATTAAAACTTCAAATTCAAACTTTAAAAAGAAAAATTACTTGCCTTTTAAATTTATTTCCAAAAAAAAACTGCTTGAAACCAGAAATTCCTGCCTTCAAAAATCTGCAGTTTTTGTTTTGAATTTATGGTTAAAACTTGATTTAAAAGCCATAATTTTATAAACTATACAGTTGAAACAAACTTACCTGAGTGTATGTAACACAACACTATTTTGAAGCTTGAGGAAATACTCAGATTTTAGCTGAATTGAAGAGGACAGTTTGTTTTTCTGGAATTTGTTTCTTGATTTCAAATGTTGAGGCAAAATAGGCTTGTTTTGATGATATTTTTTTTCTCTTTTCTGATGTTAAGATTTCACAGATTTTTTTTCTTTGAAATGAATAAAAAGAGTAAGAAGAGAAGATGAATTACCTATATAAAATTTTATTTTCTATTTTATAAATTTCTAAGGAAAATAGAAATGGTAACATGACACTTGTTTTAATTTTTTCCTCATGATTTACACTTGTCTCCATAGTCATTGTTAACTTAACACTTGTAATATTTTTTTTCTTCTTTATTAACATAATAATTTACATTATATAAATTGTATTTAAACTACATTAAGATATTAGCTTTATATTAATGCATATTATTGAAAATAGAATGTTTCTGAAATTAATTACATATTACATAGATATATGTATATAAATCCCAATTATTTTACTAAAACATTTATTTTAAAATTTAAATTCAAATTTAAAAATCAAATTCAAAATATAAATTCAAATTTTACCCATATATGCACTCATACATATATATTCACATATATGAATAAAATTTAGATTCAAATGATTTTAAAAACTTTTAGTATTTTCAAATTTTGAACTCAAAAGAAATTTGAATTTTAAATTATCACTTATTATTTATTTTGAAACTTTTCAAATTATATAACAAAAGTTCAACAATAACCAAATTTAAATTGATAAAATTTTGGTATGTTACAGATTCCCCCCCTTAAGAAAATTTCGTCCTCGAAATTTGAAAGAGGGAGAAAAGCAAACAAAGAATATACGAATTCAGAAAAGGATAGAGAAATGGCTTACCAGTTTAAGCTGAGATATCCACTCTGCAATTGGGATAAGACTTTAGCATACTGTCTTCTGTCTCCCAAGTACAGTCCTTTGGATCTCCGCTCCAGTGTATTTTAACCAATTTCACAATTTTGTTTCTTAATTGCTTTTCCTCATGATCCACAATCTTAATTGGTTCTCTTTTAACTGTTAAATTTGGTGTGATCTCTAGATCCCGCTAAGCTGCTTCTTCGATAATACTGTCTGGGTCGGGCACGTACTTTCGAAGATGTGAAACGTGAAATACATCGTGTACGCCGGATAACCAATTAGGTAGCTGTAATCGATATGCTAGAGGACCGATCCTTTCCAAAATAGGAAAAGGACCAATGTATCGCGGTGCCAACTTACCAGTTTTCCCAAATCTTAACACAACCCGCATTGGAGATACTTTCAAGAAAACGGAATCTCCAACTTGAAATTCCAAAGCTCTTCTTCTATGGTCGTAATAACTCTTCTGGCGACTCTGAGCAGTTATTAACTTCTTTTGAATAAAATCAACCTTTTTAGTGGCTTCTTTAATCATATCTGGTCCAAGAACGAGTCTATCACCGGATTCGATCCAACATGCCGGTGATCGACACGGTCGGCCATATAAAGCCTCAAAAGGAGCCATTTTGATACTGGCTTGATAGCTGTTATTATATGAAAATTCGACCAAATGTAAATAGTCCTCCTAAGAACCACCAAAGTCGAGAATACAAGCTCGCGAAAGATCCTCTAGTATTCGATTTATCCTTTCAGTCTGCCCATCAGACTGTGGGTGATAAGCAATGCTGAAATTTAGCTTTGTTCCCAACGTGGCCTAAAACGCCTCCCAAAATCTACTAGTGAAGATCGGGTCACGATCACTCACTATACTACTCGGTATACCGTGGAGACGGACAATCTCTTTGATATAAAGCTCAGCTAAACTTGCTGCTGTCCGGGTGGATTTCAATGGGATGAAATGGGCTGTTTTAGTTAGATGGTCCACTATAACCCAAATTGCTTCATTTCCCTTCTTGGTTCGTGGCAATCCATCGATAAAATCCATCGATACCTGATCCCATTTCCATTTTGGTACCTCCAAAGGTTGAAGTAAACCGGCCACTTTCTTTTGATCGCTTTTAATTTGCTGACACGTAGCACAGCGACTCACATATATATATATATATATATATATCTCTTTTCATTGTCTTCCACCAGAAGGTTCTTTTGATATCTCTATACATTTTATTAACTCCTGGATGGATACTGAGTTTTGATTTATGACATTCATCTAAAACTTCACGCTTTATTTCAGGGATATCTGGCACACATAACTGCCTTTCAGCCTAATAACTTCATTATTATCAATTGCAAAACTAGAATCTTCTCCTTGATGAATTATTTTACAAATTCCACGAAGGAACTGGTCTTCTTTTTCTTACCGGTGATCCTTTCAAGGAGAGTAGGAGTAACTACAAGATATGCAAGAACAGCATGCCTCCTACTTAAAGCGTCGGCAACTACATTGGCCTTTCCGGGTGTATATTGAATATCTAGGTCATATGACGCTAGAAATTCTAACCATCGTTGTTGCCGTAGATTTAAATCTTTCTAGGTGAAGAGATATTTCAAAGATTTGTGATCGGTGAATAATTCAAAATTTTCACCTAAAACGGAGAGAGTTCATTAAGTATATTTATTAGTTAAGTTAAATTTCTAATATCGTTAAGAAAGCTAAAAAGGTTCTCACCCAGAAGATAGTGTCGCCAGATTTTCAAAGCGAAAACAACCGCTAAAAGCTCCAAATCATGTGTTGGGTAATTTCTCTCATGTGGGCGTAATTGTCTACTCGCGTAGGCAATTACTTTCCCATTTTGCATTAGTACCACACCCAAACCTTCTCCATAAGCATAGGTATAGACAGATAACCCTTGGTTTTCGTTAATGATAGCGAGAACGGGAGCGGTAGTTAATCTCCTTTTCAATTCCTGGAAAGCTTCATCACACTTTGGAGTCCAATCGAATTTAGCATTCTTCATTGTCTACTTAATCAGTGGACTGGCCAACATAGAAAAATCCTGGACAAACTTTCTATAATATCCCGCTAAACCCAGAAAACTTCGAACTTCTCTAGGAGTAGTGGGTCGCTTCCAATCCAGAATTGCAAAAATCTTGCTTGGATCAACAGAAATACCTTCTTCATTAACAATATGACCAAGAAATCTGACTTCTTTGACCCAAAAGTGACATTTAGAGAATTTAGCGAATAGGATATTCCTTCTCAATATCTCCAAAATAATTTTGAGATGTTCAGCATGCTCCTCTTCAGTTTTGGAGTAAATCAAAATATCATCAATAAATACAAGGACAAATTTGTTTAATACTTCTCGAAACACTCGGGTCATTAAATCTACGAAATATGCAGGAGCATTGGTTAGTCAAAGGGCATGACTAACCATTCGTAGAACATATTAGGATCCCTAAAGGCAGTCAAATGAACACAATCCTCGGCTATTTGCAGCTGATGGAATCCCTGAGCTAAATCCATCTTAGAAAAGAATTGAGCGCCATGAAGTTGATCGAATAGATCGTCGATTTTAGGTAAAGGGAATTTGTTCTTGAGAGTTTGTTTACTGAGATCGCGGTAATCTACACACAATCTCAAAGATCCATCTGATTTAGCCACAAACACGACAGCCGAACCCCATTCGGAAACACTAGGGCAAATCAATCCTTTTTCTAGCAAATTTAGAGTTTGATTGACTAATTCAATTCTTTCCCTAGGTGCCATCCTGCGACTTGCATGGACAACAGGACGGACATTGGGTACTAAGTCAATTCGGAATTCTATTTCTCTATGTGGGGATAAGGATTTCACTTCTTCAAATACGTCGAAAAATTCCCGAACAACAGGTATGGACTCCAGATTGGGTTCAGGATATATCAAAGTATACATCAATTTATTTCTCTTTGGACTCGCATCCTCACAAGAGATTTCAATAAAATTTCCAAAATTTGTTTTGACTAAAATTGTCTGATTATTACAATCTAATTTAGCTTCGTATTTTGTCAGCCAATCCATTCCGAGTAAAATTTTGAATTCATTAAAATCAAGAACAAAGAGACTGATAGGGAATCGGTAACAAGAATACGAGATAGGAATGTCTCTACATCGTAGACAAAGGTTTGTAGGACCACCGACTGGGTTTTTCACACAAATGGGCTCGTCGACAAAATTATATTTAAGTTTTAATTCATTTACATTTTGTTGGGAGATAAAACTATGTGTAGCGCGCGTGTCAAACAAAACTCTAACAATTTTATCATAAATAGTAAGGTTACCTTCCAGAACACCTTTTCCTTTATCTGCTTTCGAAGTTGAAGGGTCTTCCTTTATAGCATAAACATTTTCCACCTTTGCTTGTTTCATCACCGAGCAATTCTTAATAACATATCCAGGCTTGTGACAATTGTAGCATTCTCTAACTCCTTGATCATTCTTTGCAGGTTGTTCCTTCTTAACTTGCTTTTTCGAGTTTTTGCAGTTGTTTGAATAATGGCCCATTTCTTGGCAATTATAACAAGTTACACTTCTAGCCGAATTTCCATAACTGCTCCTCTTATCCTTGCCTTGATGTGGCTTCTTGCCCCCAAACTTCCTTTTCTTCCAATTCTGATTACTTGAATTTCCGCTTTCCCTTGGAATCTCCTCATATCCAGGGTGGCATATCTATATCCCATATCAATAAGATCAGAAAAAGAATCTTTGACGTGTGATATCATCCTTTCGTGATACTTCTTGTTCATCCCACGAATGAACCTTTCATTTTACTTTTGAGGCGTATTTACCAACTCTGGACCGAAACGGGATAGTTCGTTGAACTTGTTTAAGTACTCCTCAAAAGACAAGCCTCCTTCCTTTAAGTCCAGAAATTCTTGATACATTCGGGAAATTCCTGCCGACGGCATATAGCACTTTTCAAACACCTCCTTAAATCGACTCCAAGTAAATTCTTCTTCTGGTTCATCTATTGTGACTATTTCCCACCAGGCTGAGGCTTCATCTTGCAGATGCCAAGAAGCAATGAGACGCATCTGGTCATCTTGCAGCTTAAGCCCTTTAAAGATCTTTTCACATGATCTTATCCATGCCTGGGCCCCAATAATCGACTCTTTGCCGGTGAACGGCCTACCACCAAGCCTAGAGAAGCTCTTATACAAATCAGCCAGATTTGGCTGATGTTGAGTAGGCATAATTGCTTCTGCTGAAGGGGAAACTCGACTAGCTGTTGTAGCATTCCCTTGACCCCTAGCTCTACCTCTTCGCCCGCTCATTCTTCTATCTGTAATTAGTAAGAAACTTGATTTAGATATTCGAACGAGATATCTTAAGGAATATCAGCAGTTAAAGAAAATAGACTAAGGAGAATTTGAGGTTTCAGTCTCGGTTTATACTCATTCTAGGATATACTTCACCCTATCTCTAATGATCCATCTAATGTGTTATACTCCGTAGCTAAAGTTCTCAAAGGGCCCATCCGGGTTCGAACCGGAGACATGCTAGTGAGGGTTTCATTCATGGAGTACTTAATCCAGAGGAGGTTCGGGTTCCTGATAATGATAGAGAGGTTAAGGAGTTATCAGGACCTGAGAGGGAGGACTCCGATAGTGGGAGTCCGTAGTAGGAGTTGGGCAGTTTCCTCTTCGATGTATATATAGTTTTTGTATGTGTTTTGACCTATGGACGTCATGGATGTTAAGTGTTTGGTAGGGTAGTTACATATCTGTGTATTTATGTATGGTTGATGGATGGTGATAACATCTGTAGGAATATTTTGGACAGTGCTTAATGTAATGTATATTTTGATATACTATGTGAATCTTTATGTTTACCAGTACAGTTTGAGTTGCTATTGATCTATTTTATTGTGAGTGGATAATTTTTACTTGCTTAACTATGGAATTTCAGGGACGAAATTCTTTTTTAAGGGGGAAGGAATGTAACGACCCAGGACTTTGGACATCTCGAGTTGTGAATATTATTTATAATATTCAATGATATTGTATTTTAATATACAATATTTCCATTAATCAATGATTAATCATTATATAAAAATTTTCTAAAATCAATATAACTTGGGTTTTCAAAACTATATTAAATTATTAAGTTGATTTAAATAAAATTTCTAAAATATATTTTTTGTTTTAAAGTAAAATTTGTATATATTGTTTAGATTTAATATATGTATTTGTTTCAAGGATAAATATGTATATTTGTTTTAAAGTTGAATATAATAGGAAATTTAAATTTATTGAAAATCCATTATTTTCATATATAAGATGATAAATTTTTATGTAATAAAATTAGATGAAAATTCTTAATGAAGTGAAAGTGTTATACTTTGATTTGGTATATACAAACAATATTGTTTATAGTGAATAAAATAATTTTAAGTTTCTTAAAAAATATGTACTTTGAATAAGAAAATTTTATATATATGTTATGATAAGTTAAAGGAAAAAATTATAATATTTAATTGAGAAAAATGTTATAAATTGATGTGTATAAAATCACTTGAATAGTAGGAACTATTTACATTTATATGTCTAGGTATATTAACAAAGAAGTTATTTTAATTTTTCTCACCTTTATTTTAAAATATGCTAGTGACAAATGCAATGCTATTTTGTCAATATAACTATAGGTTGTTTAACTTTATAAATACACTTATATATATACACTTTAAATGTTTTATGGTTTATATGTGAAAATAAATAAGGGAAATAAAATGTTAAACCTTTATATTTAATTGAAGGTCTTGTGTGATTTTATATATATATAATTATTAATTTCCAAACGTTAAATTAAATTAAGTATTATTTCAAAATAGTTCTCACTTACATTTTAGTTTAAAATGTATAACACAACACTACTTTGATAAGTGTTGTAAATAGGCTGTTTAAATTCTTGAATT
The DNA here is from genome assembly GCA_030765085.1 of Allium cepa. Classification (NCBI taxonomy): domain Eukaryota; kingdom Viridiplantae; phylum Streptophyta; class Magnoliopsida; order Asparagales; family Amaryllidaceae; genus Allium; species Allium cepa. The sequence goes on along the minus strand of CM060941.1, from coordinate 288,513,024 downwards.
AGACTTGCCTATGTTTTATTTTTGTATTCACTACTACAAAATACGCATGTTGCTTCGCCTCATTTGCATCGGTTGTTACAACAACCGATGCAAATAGAAGTATTTGCATCGATTACGCTTTAACAACCGATGCATTTGGTAGGTGGAAAGCAGTAGATAGTAAAAAAAAATACAATTTGCATCGGTTATCATCGACAACCAAAGAAAATATAACGGTGCAAATAGTGTTAGTTGCATCAGTTTTATTTACAACTGATGCAAAAATACTATTCCCACGCGTTGAAAAGTGGGATGAAAAGTTAGCGGTAAATTATTCGTCTCCCTCTCATTTTCACCACAATCCTCTTCTTTTCGTCCTCTTCTACAAAACCCTAAATCCCTTTCCCCCTTTTCATCTTTCCCAAGATGGGCAAAACCTGATCTAAATCCAAGCTCCATCCCCGTAAATAATTTCCTCTATCACGAGCTCTTCCCACCTCTCTTTCTTCCTCTCCATTCTCCTCTCCCTCAGCTCTGAATCCAAACCCGAACTTCCAAGCTGCTTACTGGGGTATGCTTGAAGAGGGAAGAATAATTCAGAATACTGCAAGTTTATTAATGCGCTCTGTTGATGAGGCTATGAATGTTGTATCTAATGAACAATTATGTGACTGGAAGGGTCTAAAATCCAATGTTCAGTTTCCAACTTATTATAGGATGATTCAGACGAGTAAACTTCCAGGTTTGTGCCTAACCCACTGTTAGTTGCATCAGTTTATCTAAAATCCAATGTTACATATGTGCTGCTTTTCTCCGTGCTCATAGAATTGCAAGAAGGCAACCACATGATTTTATAGGTAATTGTGTTCTTTATTCCGTCTATTCACGGATTTATTAGTAGTATGAAACATGCATCATCGCTTTTCTCATGCATTACCTTTTCCGTTGTGAACATTCTCCTCTGGTTCATTTATTTAAGATTTGTTAACCGGTCATCTCCAATTCAAAGAAAATTGAATGATTTTCGGAATTTATAACCCAAGACTTTAACCAAGATTCTCAAGCCGTAGCACTGTAATTCTGTCAAATAGGAATACAAGACAGCATGACATTTTATTCAAGTGGTTACATTTCACTAGCATTTTTTAACTCGGCCTTTTTTAGGCGAAAGTGAAATTGCAGCTCTTGTTATACAAGAAAGCAAGGAAGAAGGAGAAGAAGCTGATAAATTCTTGGAAGATGTCCGTGTTGCATTTCCCCAGGTTTGTGCCTAACCTACTCTGTACAGTTTTTTAGTATGTTTAAATAAAATGGATGTTGATAGGTCACGATGGAAACTGTTATGGATACATTTAGGTACTTCGTGTTGTCAAGACCAGACAAATGACATACTCAATATTAAAACATCTCAGCGATTATGTGAAAAATCTTGAAAAGGTTGGACTACTCGAGATAAGGAGACTGTACATCTTGATGATGCTGTTCAGGTTATTGTAACTGTGCAATAAATATTTGCTTCCTAGTATTTTATTTATAGTTTACTTGAACCACTGATTCCAAAAAATTCATGGGAGACCGACTTAAAAAGGCTTTTGCATAACCCACCACTGGTTAAGTTACCGAAAGCAGGGGAAATATTAAGGCAACATCCTTTACTTGGAGCTTTGCCATCCGGACTACGTGACCCAATTGCTAATTCAACAAAGGAGTTGATTAAAATCCATGGAACAACTTTATAAAGAATGATCAAAGCCGAATGGTGTTTGGCTCATATCTGTTGGAGTTGTGAAGGTTATGTTTCCTAATATCCTATAATATGCTCTTATATATCCAAACATCTAATGACATTATATTATAATTTTTATTATGCAGTGGTCAAGCAGGAAACTGAATAACAAGCATTCACTGCATCCAACATTTTCGTGTGGAAACACACTGGGGCCGTATGAAGTACTTGCTGGAAAACCATATATTTGTGGCATGATTACTGACTCAGTGGTGCACTGTTTCTTCTTGGAAACTGAGAAAATTCAATCTTTGCTTGCATCAGATCCTTGTGTTGAAGACTTCTTATGGCAGGTATAATATTGTTTCAAACTTTTTTCTAAGGCCATTAAAAATTAAAATTTAAGAAAAATCCAGTTGCTGTTTTTCTTTTGATTTACAGGAAAGTGCTATTGTCATTTCTAAACTAATATATCCTCGAAAGTTTGAGAAAATGTCGATGAACGAGTGTAGAGCACTTATTACAGAGAAGTCGGAAGTGAATGTTTACCTAAGAGGAGAAACTATTGAATTAAAGAGAAATTCGGTTGGAATTTTGTTGGAAGGTTTTTATAAAGACACAAGAGGGTCGACAAGATTTGATTGGACCTCCTGCAGCACTGGTGCATTCACAGGACGAATCAAGTCAGCCATGTCTAGGTTCTGGTGGTAATAGTTATTTATGATTTTTGGATATAATTAAAACAAAAATGCATGAATTAAGTTTCCTCGGCTTTAATGCTTCCTCAATATTGCTATACAGTGAAACCTCATTATAAGTTATTTATGTCTAGATTCTAGTGGTAATAGTTATTTATGATTTTTGTTTATAACTAGCTTGAAAGCCGTTTTTTGTAAGTATAAAGTATTTATGTTTAGATTGGTGCTGCATGGCTTGTTACATGTAATTACTGGAATTGACTGTAAGTATAAAGTATTTATGCATGAAAAATGTAAGTATAAAAAATCTTTTGTATGTGAGGCAAATATGGTCTAGAAAAAGGTTCTTTACTACTATGCGTATAATAATATATTTTTCATGCAACGCCATTTAGTCATATACACAATAAAATCATCTTTTGATCTTTTCTTTGATTTTCTTTTTCTTTTCTTTCAGAGTCAGTAAAGTAATTCGAAAGAGATTTTTAGCCTGTAGACTGAGGACAATTGTTGAGACATAGAAAAGGTAGGCTTTAATCACTTTCCCTAATATTTGAGTAGTATATTGTTATGTTGTCATTTGGTTATATATTTTTTGATAATTATCCTATTCAAATTTTTATAAGAATGTTGTCTAACTTGCATGCTTTATCGGAACAAGAAACAAAATATTGAGCCCATCAAAACTGCTTTTATTATTCTACATGAAGATAAAATTATTAGAACTAATGGGGCCACTTGTGTGTTTTAGTCAATTGCAGCTCCAAATATTGAGCCCAACCTCAAGAGTTTTCTTTAAAAAAATCAAAAAATCAAAAAATCAAAAAACAAATAACTTTTTAATAAATAAATACCAATTTCCAAGGTGGCCTGTTTCAAACATCACATATCAGGTTGCTTTGTTACAGCTAATGTTCAAAATGATTACTCAGTTTGTCAGAAAACTTCAGCTTTCTATACTAATTTGTATTTTTACAACATACAGTTAGGATCTAGAATGGTGGTACATTGCTATTATCGCAGTTATCTGGAGGAATAACAGTTAATAAGAAGTACAACAATTTGCATGCGATGAAAACTCTTGGGTTTCATCTTTATTTATGTGTCATTTTACATAATTTTCGGATCAAAACTTAAACGGATGCTTTGTCCGTATGAATCATAAGAGAGAGCGGAAGCTTATTATTAACTTCAAGTTGACCGATGTGGATTTTAGTAGAAAAATATTTGCATGTATGTGATATATAGTTTAATATCTTCAAAAGCTACAGTGGACTCTTCATATAATTTGGTTATTTTCTGTGATTTTTGTATGCAAGTGTATGAGTGCTAATTTCTGATGACTATATAGATTACAACCAAAATGGAAGAAACCATACTTTTTATTGTTATTCTAATGTACATGTTTGCATTAATACACCTGGAAAGAATGTATAATGGGTGCCTTCGTCAATTTTTTTCTACATACAACAAAGCTAAAGTGACCATATTTTGCATAGCAAAACAAAAAATGAACTACATAAAAGAAGCAAATGGAGGGATGAAAACTGTGTTCGTACCAAGAGTTTGCCATTGTCATCAAGAAAAAGAGGGAGATTCATATGTAAGAGTGACATTCAATCAAAAAAAATAGTTTTAAAAAAACACAAGTGTTTCTTTTTTATGCATTACGCATAGCACCTTTGAGTAAAATTAAATTTTAACCAAACAAGAAATACCACCAATTTTCTTAAACAATATTACTTTGAACCTAACCCATCCCAACTATGTTTTATACCAACTATTATTAGAAAGAAAAGAAAATGAAAAAACACATACTAAAAGTTGAACTGGAAATCGAGAAATGAAGATGTTTTTTTCTCTTTCTTTTCAAATTTCTTTGTGTGTTTTTTCTTTTCTTTCTTTCCTTTTATTTTCTTTCTTTTTTCCTTTTTTTATTTTTATTTTTTATTTTTGGTACATTCCTACGGTAGAGCTTTGTCAGTGAAATTTTTAGAAATGAATGTATACTATACCAGATGGCTATATGCTACATTGCTATCTCAGTTTTCATTATAACGATAGCATGAGAAATACTGGTTCTGAAGTATTTTATTTGGCACCATGCAGTTAGAAAGTTCATACCAGCTACCATGCAGTTAGAAAGTTCATACCAGCTACCAGTTAGAAAGGTCACAGGGGTTGTCTGTTCAATTTTCAAGACCATTTACAGCAGGGGATTATATGAAGGTAAAACCCAATCTTTGTTTATGGGATTGTAGCCAAAATAAGGCACTTCTTCCATAATGATGGATCACATTCTTGGTTTGTAGCTGTAGCATAATGACATGCTAGTGGAAACAATGACATGCTAGCGGAAACAATATTTTTCATTAATTCTCATGTGCAATATTTTTGGGGGGACCAGATGAAGATAGAGCAGGTAACTCGTAGAGCACAAGATCAACTTCAACTTGTTTTGGAAGAACAAAGCAGGTATGGGATTATTTGAATTGTCATAATTTTCATGATAAAACTTATTTATGTTTGTATATCATTAGTTTTCAGTTAATTTTCACTATAACTGCCACAGTATTACTATAACATTTAAAGTAGCTGAATTTTACGATGGGGTTGAATCAATGCCACTGACGTTCTCCATGCTTCCCGAAGCATTAACATTACTGCATAATTACTTTTATCCGTATCTACATATATCAGTGGATTCCAAGCATGTATTGTTATCAATTATTCAGCAGTCTGATTTTATAGTTCAAATATAAGATTGACAATAAATTTTTGTACTTTGCTTAAAAAACCTAATAATGACATTTACTCTCACATGTTTCTACTCAACTCAGATTTGTTCTTGATGTTGATTTTGATGCTCCCAAAGTTAGGATGCCTATGAAAGCTAATGGATCTATTAACCAGGAAAGCCAATTCGTTTTGGATTTTGGTCATTTTACAGTGTATACAAGAGTATGTCTCTTCAGTCGAATTTGTGATGTTGGTTGTTAATTTTGTTTGTGGTTTTAACTGGCAATATTGGTGCAGGAAGGGCAACCTGATGAAAGAAGACAGAGTATTTATTCTCGATTTTATATATCTGGAAGAGACATGAATGCTTTTTTCATAGATGGTTTATCAAAAGAAAAACCTTTAAATTCTGTGGAGCATAGCTTCCTACAGTCTTCAGAAAATGCTGGTCATTTCTATTCTCTTCTTGATCGTTGTGGCATGTCAGTCATTGTTGATCAGGTAAATACAATGATATTATTGTTTCATTAAACACCAATGTCATGTTTTTATTTGGTTTTAAATTCCTATTTGTCTGAACGTAATTTCTCGAAATTGATAATGTGGTATCTTCTACTTATTCGAGGTTTTTTCCCATGTGGTATTCACTAATTACTAATTTACATGTAGCTTCCATGCTGGAAACTTGGAATACAAAATTTACACTGAAGCCATGTCAAAAAGTTTCAAGAACTTGAAACCGCGCAAGAATTATTAGCAGCTTCATGAAATGATGAAGAAGCCATGGAACACTGATCAGGGAATAAAGAACTGAAGAAAGTTAACTTAAGGTCTTTCGGAACTCGACACTGAAGCAAAGCCAAAATGCAGTCCATAAAAACTGCATCGCACAGAACTATAATAGGCCTATTTCCTTCTAACCCGTATTCATCTTCAGACATTTTGAGAAGAGTTCTGAATATACCACTTATTAAATCTAAGAGTACTGTATTTATTAAATCTGATTATGTATTAACCCATGCACTTATGCTATTTATTAAATCTGATTATGTATTTGCCATCAAATTTAATTTTGAATGATTGTAATATTGCATGCAACAATTGTTTGTTATAATCAATAATATATATATATATAGAGTCTATTTGAGTACTTTAATAATGGTTTCCGAGAATGCTTTTTTCGCATCAGGTACAAATAGCTGATGCAATAGAGGGATTAGTTTGCATCGGTGGTTATAAAAAACTGATGCAATAGAGGGATTAGTTTGCATCGGTTTTCAACACAACCTATGCAAGAAGTTCCTTTGTTGCATCGGTTTTCATTACAACCGATGCAACATGGGGGCTGTGTCCAAGCAATCAACCATGATATTTTGCATCAGTTGTTAGTAACAACCGATGCAAAAAGGACTTTTTTGCATCGGTTTCAGAACTGATGCAAAAGTGTTAAGCCTGTTGCATCGGCTGTTGAACTGATGCAAAAGGGGGGTAAACAACCGATGCAAATGACCTGTTTTGTAGTAGTGATTTTTCATATTAATACACATTAAAAGAAAAAGTTGTAAACTATTTACTGTTAAATAAACACAGATTAACAAAACCTGAAAACAGTTTTAACAAATTTAAACAATGGGTAAATGTGTGTGAAATTGTATTAGCAAAACAAACTAACATTTGGCACTTTAAAATCTGGAAATCCATCGATACGAGGTAGAGCACGGAACATCGATACGAAAAGCATTGCCTGGATCGGTACGAGAAGAACACGTTCAAGTGAAAGACTCGGTCACTTGGTATAAAAGGTGGACCGATCCTAAAATATTGTGCCACGTCGCCTGACCGATGTGAACTAGGAGCGATATGAAATGATCGATACGAGCTCGGCAGTGTTTTGCAAATCCAAATTTGCATCGATCATAACTCGAGATCTACAAGGCCAAATGCCACCAAATTTTCACAGGAGCCTGCCTACAACCTCAAGAATGTATCTGATCAATTTCAGCCAAAAAGCATCAATTCTTAATCGATACGAATTCCATTTGTATCGCTCTGATATTGAGTCGAAATCACCTGAACTCGATCCCATAGGCCCACCCACGTGAGAGAAGGAGTCCTCCAAAATCTGGGCAAGATATTTGCTGCCTACTCCTATAAATAGTGACCCTAGACCTAAAAAAATGGACTTTTAGCTCTTCTATGCCGATACACTGTTGGAATCAGTATTGTAACTCGGTTATACTGTTGTAAACATCTGTAAGCAGCGATTTATAATCAATAAAACAACAACTCTTCAAAGTGGACTTAGGATACAACACCGAACAACTATAAATCTTATGTTTCTACTGATATCCTTTCAAATTTTGAGCGTTCTTCATATTTATATTCTCTATATACTTGCTATCTGTGATATGTGATTGTGAACGGGTGCTTTCATCAGCAAATGGGTGTTCGTGACCAATTTTGGCACAAACAGTCCAAGCTGCCTAGATGCATAGGCAACGACTTTACCATTATGCATCAACACCGCTCCTAATCCAGTTCCACATGCATTAATATACACCACCAATCCTTGGTTTCCATCTAAAACTACTAACACGGGTGCACTGGTCAACAAATCCTTTAATCTAAGGAATGATTCCTCACATTTGTCGAACCAAACAAATCTCACATCCTTCCTGGTTAGCTTAGTTAAGGATGCTGCTATCCATGAGATATCCTTAATGAATATCCGGCAGTAGCTAGCAAGTCCAAGAAAACTCCTTATCCCAGTCACCGTTTTTGGTCTCTTCCAATTATTCATGGCTTTGAGCTTATCGGCATGGACGGAAAATCCTTTTTCGAAAACCATGTGACCAATAAATTTTACCTCTTTCTTTTAGAAATGACACTTGGTAAACTTCGCCTTTAGCTGATTCTGCCTCAGCGTCTCAAGTACCACTCTAAGATGAACTTCATGCTCTCTCTCATCCCTAGAGTAGACTAGAATGTCATCTATAAACACCAGCACAAACTTTTCCAAATATTCTCGAAAAAATAGGTCCACCAAATCCACAAAGAAAGCAGGTGCATTGTTAATCCAAATGGCATCATCAACCACTCATATGAACCATACCTAGTTCGAAATGCTGTCAAAGGAATACTGTCCTCCGCCACCCTTAATTGATGGAAACATGTCGCCAAGTCCAACTAGATTAACACTCTGATTCCACACAACTGATCAAACTAATCATCTATTCTTGGCAAAGGATACTTATTCTTAATTGTCCTTTCATTTAACTTATGATAGTCAATGCACATCCTTAATGACCCATACGGTTTCTTTATGAACACCGCGGCTGCTCCCCAAGGCAAACTGCTTGGTCGAATAAAATTCCTTCCTTCAAAATCAACTAGTACACCTTTAATTCCTTCATCTCAATTGGTGTCATCCTCCTAGGTGGTCTACTTACAGGCTTGGCTCCGGGCACAAGATCTAATCTAAACTCAACAGTCCTTCTAGGTGGTAGTCCAGTGACTGGCTAAAAGACATCGGCAAACTCTCTTGCTACTCGAACCTGACATAACTCATTTTCTACTTCCATAGCATTAAGCAAAGTACTCTTCGGTCAGTGTTATCTATTGAGAATATTATTCAGTTATGACTATCAAAGTGTCTCAGCGATATTTCCCAATCAAAAAAAAATATTCTAGCCTCATACCTACCCAACCAATCCATACCCAAAATGATTCCAAAATCTATGAAATCAATAACATACAAACTATATGCAAATTTATGACCCAATAAATCAAGTTCTAACTGGTCACATCTTAACCCAAGAGTTGCATACCACCCTATTGGATTCGCAACTCTTAAGGAAGTAACAAGGTAGGTGGGTTCTAAACATAATCTATCAACCAAACATCGAGATATAAATGAATATGATGCATTAGTATCAAAAAGTAATCTAACTGGAATACTCTGAATCAAAAGCATACCTTCCATCATAATCTTTCCTTTTTCAGCTATAGTAGACCTAGCTGGTCCTATAGCAAAAACATTTTCTTTACCCTTCCTAACTGGTTCTGGACACTGATTCTTGTAATGCCCAACTTGATTACAGTTGAAGCACTTCGCATTCTTCTTACTCGCAGCTTTCTTCCCATTTCCTGACCAGCATTCATTATCAAAGTGACCCTTCTTGTCACACTTATAGCAAACTACCTCAGCCTTAGACTTCTTAGCAGTATCTCCCATTTGGGATCCCTTCTTTTTAAAGAAATTCCTCTTTTTCTCTTGAGAACCATGAGTATCCACTTGTTTTTCCTTAACAAAATCAGCAAGTAACTCCTCATGCGAATGGCCATCTTTACCACTATATTAATAGGATCACGGATGTGTGTCATGGTCAGTCTAGCAAGCTCAGGTCTCGATCCCCGAATGAACTTCTCATTCCTTTTGATGTCAGCATCTATAATAGCATATCCATATCTAGATAGCTCTTCAAACTTAGTAGCATACTCAGCTACTGACATCTCTTATTGCACTAAATCCATAAAACTTCCTCATGAGCTCAGAATTAAAACAAACTCAGATACAAACTTCTGCTCAAGTCTCGTTTTAAAATCGTCCCAAGTTAACTGTTCTTCTGAGACTCCGGCAGTGACACTATTCCACCAATGTAGTTTGACCCCTGCAACTATCTAGAGGCCAACCTTCTCTTTTTTCCATCATTCAAACCCAAATCAGAAAATATACGCTCACAATGAAAAAGCTAATTATGAACTTCTACGGCACTCTCTGTTCCTAAGAATGGCTTCCCACTCAAACTGGTGTAATCTCTACTTAGCAAAGCAATATTCCAAACTAGAGCCATAGGATTAGCATCTCCACCATTTCCAACAACACCAGCAGCAACTCTAGATTGCATCAAACTGGTAAAGAACTAATACATCGCCCCTATATCAATTGGTAGATTTCCAGCACTCACATTGGCATTAGCATTTTGGTTACTAGCATCGGCCGGTTGACGTGGGGTTCTCCTGGTAGTGGGTCGAGCATTTCCATTAGTTGTGATGCTTCCTCCACTGGGATTTCCTCTTTCATTTCCTGCTTCAACATCTCCTTTTCTCTTAAATCTGCACACGAGCATTAGTAAGATACGGAAGAACGGTCTAGGAAAGCGGGGAATACATACTTATAAATATATAGCAAATACAAGTACGTTACTATAGAGTTAACCCAAACCCTAATCTTATTATTTGATTCATTGGATTATGTTTGGAAAATCTTTTAGGTTTAAGTTTGTTTTAAAGTTTCATAAACCTATGCTCCGATACCAACTTGTAACATCCACCTACTTGGAGGCCCAAAACTAACGGCTACGAATGTTATAGTCATCCATAGTTATTAATTCTCGGTGACCAAATATGGTGATATTATATACATTGATACATAGAAATACAAGAATATGGAAAAAATTTAAACCAAAAACAAATTCCATAATCCATTTTGAAATATTCCAAATTGATTACATAATCCTGATTCGCATTCTACGTTCAGATAACATATAATTATTACAAAATACGCCAAGAGCAGCATATGAAGATGCCCCCTTGGTAGATCAGAGTATACAAATAGGCAAGAAAATAATTTTCCTTTACAAACAAACTCGTACGGAAACAAAGAATACTAATAACAAGCTTGCCTCCTACACGTCCTCAGAAGCTTTATTCGACTAAAAGAACACTTGGAAACCTTAACTCTCAACCTACTCAAAATCAGTTGAGTACCCGAGAGTTACAAGGGAAAACGAAAACTTTGAGTTAGGCATAAAGCCTGGTATGAATAATAACTTATCATCTCAAACCATTTGGATATCTAGTGAGATCATGCGCTTAGAGGAAAGGGACAATATAGTGTGCTCCTGCATCCACAATGGCTAAAACATAGTATTTCAAAACATTATGATGATATGCAAAACAAATAAATCAATTCTAGATTAGCCCACGTTCATTCTGACTTTCTATCTCAATTATAATTTCTAGGGTTACTATAAACCTTTTGAATGTTAATGGCTATCTGTCCAATTACTTAGTTTTCATAGGATCACAAGGAACCTATTGGTACCTCCAATATCTTATTCCTTATCCTAGTTTTCATAGGCTAACTAGGAATCTATTGACTGACTTTCAATATCTTTATTTTCACGGGCTAACTACAAACCAACTGGCACCTGCGGCTATCAAATCATAGTTTTCATGGGCTGGCTATGAACCTGTTGGCCCTTGCCAATATCATACAGATTTCATGGGGTTACTGTAAACCTATTGGCACCGGCCAATATCTTTGAGTTAAATTTTAACAGTTGTTAAGTTATACTCACTACTGGGTCAACCTAACTGGTTATTCTTCCCTTTCAACAAAATAGAGTTACGGGTTAATAAAAATGTGAATAACATTTCAACATCTTTATTTATATCGTGGTTATTACTTTAAATTGAGATTGGGTTTATGTTTGAAACCATAAAATATCTCTTTCGAAACATCTGGATAGCCTCCTTAGAAAGAAAAGACCTCTTTTCAAAACATAGTATACATACCTTACGATGGCATCGAACGGTCGTTTTAAAATATAGAGCTTCGAAACAAATGAAAGTACCCCCTTGGAATGTATTGGGTTTTACTCTTTAAAAAAAATAATTTGGGTCAAAATGGTTATATAGGAAAGTATCTCTTTCGAAACCAACAAAAATTAGTTTGGGGAAAAATCAATGGTATTGGAACCATCTTAGTCGAAAGCAAAACCTTTTAAACAAAAACTTTGAAGGATAGGGTCGAAACCCCTTTCGACTCCCTCACCTTCGAAACCCTCAACTCTTTCAAAAGAATTTAGAGAAAAGGCTAAGTTTAAGGTAAAAATAAGGGTACCTTTCGAAAGCATTACTGGTCAATATAGTCGAAAGGTAGAGTAGTGACTAGGTTTCGACTAGGTCCGTACCAACCCTTCCGAAAGCAATTATTTAGAGGAAAATGGTACTCCTTCGAAAGCAAACACTTTAACACAACATGACAACCTTATTTGAAAGCTAATTATAAAACCCTTTTTCAAAAACGTATGTTTCGACTATGTCAAAAGCTTTAGGTAAAACTAGGCAAGAATGTTAACTTATGAGAACAAAGCAGGGTTTCGACTCCATCGAAAGCTAACCTTTCGACACCAAGGCTTCCGCCTTCCTTCCAATCCACTACATACCATCTAAGTGGTATCGTGTGTATTGGTTTCGACTAGGACGAGGTGGAATCAAAAGAGTTGGAAGGTCCTTACTAATAGAGACGGAACGCCTTTTTCCGATTTAAAGGCTAATTTATAGCCACTTTTGGTAATTACTTTTTAATAGCTTGCCTATTTTTAAAACACTGGTTGGCTGCTATAAAACTTTTCAGATACTTTACATCTAAAACTGTTGCATTTATTCAGATCCAAAATAAAAGGTTTTAAATGTCAAAACCTTTCTATATGACCAAAAACCGACATTTGCTAAAAAGCCCTTTTTTATAATAGTTCAATTCCCCTAGTAAATCAAATGGGAAAAATCCAAAAATCATAGATATTCAATTTCATCATGTAATCAAACATATTAAATTTTAGATCCAATTTCTTCCTAAAATTCTACAAATAAAATATAAACCCAATTTTATCATATTATTTATTAAAATGCATAATAAAATTTTCATAGCTTAGAAAATGCTAAAAATTAAAACTCATCTCCAAAATCATGTTATACATAACATAAAAAATTTCTATGGCAATCTAGAATCATAGATTCTCGGTTTCATCTCAAAACCTTGCAAATTCATGTGCTTATGAATTAAAATAGAATACCATAATATAACTCAAGAATATCATCATCCATTTTATCACAAAAACGAATTTAAATCATAAATCTGAAACCATACATCATGTAATAAAAATAGAGATGGTATGAGATTATTATTCACCTTAAACTTGATAAGGAATTTGACATTTTTTGTTGATAATCCTCCCTAACTTTTGATCCTTACCTCTAGATTAAAATTCCTCTTTCCCTTCCTTATTAGTGGCTGGTTATATTAGGGTTCTTGTATTTGTTTTAATTTAAGAAATAAAATGAACGTGAAGGGACAAAGGCAATTGTATAGCCGTGAATATAAAGTGCGACTATTTTTACTAATAAGGCTTTATGTAAGTTAATTATCTTATAAAGCAATTTTAAGCCCATTTACTTTATTAATAAGCACGGCCTTATATGTATAACTTATTCAAATCTCAATCTCCTTATTACCATTATTTATTCAATTTATCTAATTAAATTTCCTAAATAATGTTGTCAAAAATTAGGGATGTTACAACGTACGACCTCATTATCACTGTTATAGATCAGCTTCAAAAGTAAGGGTAAGCATCACCACCTATAGGAGTTAACATAGTAAAAATAGCGATTATAATGCCTTATAGAGTCGGCGTTGGCATCGAAACCATGCGGCATTGCTCCCGTCAAAGTTACTGACATCGAATTTGATACTATCCATTATACGTCAGCCAAGGCCAATCCATTTCATATCAAGCAAACTTGATATCCTATACATCGCACTTGATCGACGTCGAAGATCATAGAGGCGGCATATGAAAGGCGACATCGATAGCTTCGGCACAGCAATGTTAATATAAAAACTGCAAATTTTCTCTTTAAAGTAATATCTTTTTCCCAACTCAAAACTCTTGTCGAATTCTCATTAGATAATAATTTTCTTTACCAAAATCATTTAAGAAAAATGCTATAAAGCATATTTCTCTTTTCGAAAATTGCAAACCATACGTTTTATATTAATATTCTAGTATAATAATTAAGCCTTTCTAGCTCAAATAATTCATAATAAATCATAGGCACTTGTGAAAATTTCCCAAAAATCACAATAATTCAGATTTTATACATACCTTAACAAATAAAATTTTCAGGGCCAAAAACATTATTTAATTATTTTAAATAATTAAAACTCGAAATAAACTATTTTCTCCATTTAGAAAATTCATAATAAATTCATGTTTGCTTAGGAAATTATAAAATTAAAAACCCACATCTAAAATAATTCCTTTAGCATCATATCAGAATATCAAGTTGATTGGGTGTCAAAAATTAGGTTTTCACATTTAAAACCTATTAGATAATTCCTTAATAAATTCTATAATTCACCATTCAAGCATATAGTCATCCAAACAATTAAAATAAGGCATAATACAAACAAAAGATTCGGGTTCATACTTAAAACCGAAAATAATAGATAAAACTTGAGAAGCATAACTAGTACTCACCTTTATTTGTTAAAGGAACTTGATATTTGAGTTAAAAATTGATTTCCCCTAGCTTAAATCATGGTTTCCTAGCTTTATCTTCCTCTTTACTCTCTTTCCATGGCTGGCCTTGCTCACTCTTTAGTTTGTGTAAATGAAAGTTAGGGAGCAAATAAGAGAACGAGGATTTATGTTTAGGAATTAAGGTCTATTCCCATTTTTCCCTTGGCATATATTCCTCCTTCTTATCTAAGTTTTAAACCATCTTTATCAGCTCATTCATTAAGGCACGACCCCTATTAATTATTAAATCTCAATCCCCTTATTCATTTACATTATTTTATTTATTTTTTCTAATTAAATATCCTAAATAATTTTAATCAAAATTAGCGGTGTTATAGACTACCCTAATTGAAAATTTTCATCCTCGAAATTACGATAGGTACACATATCAAAAATACAAGCATAGATGTAAGACATACCATCAAATAAATCAGGATAAGTGTCTCTAGTCCAGCCTTCTATCTCCTAAGTACAGTCTCTCTCATTGTCACTCCACTGGACATTTACTAATCCGATTGTCTTGTTCCTGTGCTTCTTCTCATCATTAGTTATGATACGAACCAGATTTCTAATTATAGTCATGTCTGATTCCACTGCTAAATCTTCCGATGAAGTCGGAATGATAGTAGTCTCTAGATTGCGAAGACACTTCTTAAGAAGAGAAATATGGAAAACGTTGTGGACTTCTACCAAGCTGCATGGTAACTCTATCTAATAAGTGAGTATCTCGATCCTTTCTATAATAAGAGACGGGCCAACAAATCTACGTACCAATTTCCCTGACTTCCCATACCTTACTACCCCCTTTATTGGCAATACTTCGACAAAAACCTGATCCCTAACTGAGAACTCTAAGTCTTTCCACCTCTTATCTGCATGACTTTCTACCTAGAACGGGCTTCCTTTATCCTAGTTCGTATTAACTCAATCTTTTTCGTGACTTCTCTTACTAAATCTAGACTAATAACTTATCTGTCTCCAGTCTCCAGCTAACATACAGATGACTTACATAGTCTTCCAAATAAAGCTTCAAAAGGTGCCATCTCTATACTAGTCCGATAACTATTATCGTAGGAAAATTCGAATAAATGTAGATGGTCATACCATGATCTTCCAAAATCAAGTACATAGGCTCTTATCAAATCCTTTAAAACTTTTTAAATCTTTCGGTTTTCCGATCAATCTATGGATAGTATGTGGTACTCATCTTGAACTTGGTATTTAAAACATCTTGCAGACTCTTCTAGAATTCGCTAGTAAATAATGAATCTCTACCACTGACATACTACTAGGAATTCCATGCATTCTTACTATATTCTTCATAAATAGTTTAGCTGAAATAGGTGTTGTCCTTCTCAACTTAATGAGTACAAAGTGTGCATTCTTACTCAGTCTAACCACTATAACCCAGATGCTTTCATTTCTTTTATTTGAGCTTGGCAATCTATCTATGAAATCCATTGATATAGAATCCCATTTCCATACTGGTATATTCAACGGCTGAAGCAATCCACTAAGCTTCTGATGCTTGGCTTTCACTTGCTGACAATTCAAGCATTACTTTACCCATAAGCCTACATTCCTTTTCATATCTTCCTAGAAAAAATTCGTTTTCATGTCCTATTATATATTAGTCCCTCTAGGATAAATGGTAAACTTTGATCAATCACAATCTCTAAGAACTTCTTTCATTAGGTTACCAGCATCTGAAACACATATCCATCCATTCTTCCTTAACCATTTGTTATGATCAACATAAAAATCCTTCAAATCATCAATCTCATTTCACTTTCCAGCCTTCTAGTTCATTCAGTTAGCAATAGATCATCTGTTTTCTCAAAAATAATCATTTCGATCAATACTAGTTGAACTTCCAAGCAAGATAACATTGCGGTTCTCTGATTAGAACTAGTAATCGATCTTAAAAGCACATTACAAGAGTCAACACTTCCAAATCTTTCTACTCTGAATTTATTGTTAATGCTGCATTTTGATGTTTCCTACTAAGCGCATCTGCAACTTTATTCCCTTTTCCTGGTGTATACTCAATCCTGAAATCATAAGCAGCTAAAAAATATGTTTAACTTCTCCTGAGAGAATAAATATCTTAAATACTTATGATCTTTATACAACTCGAATCATTCTCCCAAAAGATAATGTCACATAGTTCCAAAGCAAAAATTACAGCACCCAACTCTAAGTCATGAGTCGGATATCTTACTTCATGTGATCTAAGCTATCGAGAAGCGTAGGCAATCACTTTACCCCTTTGCATTAACATAGCTCCAAATCATGTTCCGCACGCATTGGTATACACCACCAAATCTTGATTTCCATTAAGGACAACTAACACGGGCACATTGGTTAATAATGTTCCAGCTTCTAGAATGCCTCCTCACATTTATTGGCCCAAACATACTTCACGTCCTTCCTTGTTAGCTTAGTCATCGTTTCTGCTATATGAGGGAATTCCTTGATAAATCTCCAGTAGTAGCCAGCTAAAAAAAGAAAACTCTTCATCTCTGTCACCTTCTCGGGTCTCTTCCAATTATTAATAGCTTCTATCTTAGCTGGATCCACTGACAACCTTTTTTCTAAGACTACATGACAAAAGAACTTTACTTCTTTCGTCCAAAAATGACACTTTGAAATTTCACTTTTAGTTGGTGTTGCCTTAGCATCTCAAGCACTATTCTAAGGTGAGTCTCATGATCTTGCTCTTTCCAAGAATATATCAGAAATTCATTTATAAATACTAAAACGAATCTATCCAATTACTCTAGGGATATGGTTCATTAAATCTACAAAGAAAATAGGCGCATTAGTCAATCCAAATGGCATCGCAAACTACTCGTACAAACCATATCTTATTGGAAACGCTATCAAAGGAATACTATCTTCCGTCACCCTTAATTGTTGAAACCATATCGCTAAATCCAATTGAGAAAATATTTTGACTCCACTCAACTGATCAAATAAACCATCAATTCTCGACAAAGGATAAATGTTCTTCACCATCTTCTCATTCAACTTTCTGTAATCGATGCACAATCTTAATGATCTGTCCGGTTTCTTTACAAATAGTATGGCTGCTTCCCAAGGAGAACTACTCGATCTAATAAAAACTTTTCCTTCTAAGTCCACTAGCTGCACCTTTCTTTCATCTCTATAAGTATCATTCTACTAGGTGGTCTACTAACAGGTTCAGCTCCAGGTACATGATCTATACGAAACTCAATAGCTCATTTCGATGGCAGTCCTGTCACTGGCTCAAAGACATCAGCAAACTCTTTAACGACTAAAACTTGGTTCAACTTGTCTTCCTCCTCCATTGCACCTAGTAATGCACAAACAAAAAAATTTAAGTCCTTTACCGAGTATATAATTCGGTTGCCTACTAGGGTGTTTTAGTGATATTTTCCTATCCTGGAAAAATATCCTAGCAACATATTTACTTAACCAATCCATATCCAAAATAATCTCAAAGCCTACGAAATCAAACTCACTTAAACTGCAGGAAAATATATGACCTAACAATTCAAACTCTAAATGGTCACACCTCGTCCCAAGAGTTGCATAACCCCTATCGAATTCACAACCCTTAAGAAAGTAACAAGATATGGTGGTTATAAACTTAGGTTATTTATCGAGAAATGGAAAATAAAAGAATGTGGTGCACCAATATTGAAAAATACTCTAACTGGTACACCATGAATCAAAAGCATGTCTCCCATCACAGCCTTTCCTTTCTCATCTAATATAGGTCTCGATGCAGATGGTTCCAATGAAAACCCTTTCCCTTTCTCACCCTTGGCTGGTTCCT
This sequence comes from Allium cepa, assembly GCA_030765085.1. Lineage (NCBI taxonomy): Eukaryota > Viridiplantae > Streptophyta > Magnoliopsida > Asparagales > Amaryllidaceae > Allium > Allium cepa. The sequence goes on along the minus strand of CM060941.1, from coordinate 288,494,688 downwards.
TCCACTGGTTCTTGTAATGTATAATCTGCTCATAATTGAAGAAATTGATGTACTTCCTTCAAATGACTATATTTCCATCCTTTGAATGACATTCGTTTGCAAAAACGACATTCATTTCTAATTCTACCCACTCTGAGTCTCCACTGCTTATTACCGCTAAATAAAGTAAGCATCTCTTCATTCCTCAAATCCGTCTTCATTACAATGTCACATGGATCCCTGAGATATGGAAAAGTTTCCCTAGCAAGCTCTAGTCTTAATCCCCAGATAAACTTTTCATATCTCTTTATCACTGTATCAACTATTGCATACCCATATCTGGATAATTCCCTAAATCTGGTCGCATACTCAAAAACAATCATATAACATTGCACCAACTCAGCAAACTTTCTAAGCAAAGTAGATTTGGAAATTTCCAACACAAACCTCTCTTCGAACCTCCTCCTGAACTCTGCCGAAGTCAAATTCTCTTCTAGCACCCTAACAGTTACACGGTTTCACTAGTATAATGCAGCTCCTTGGAGTTGTCTGGATGCCAACCTACTCTTTTGCATGTCATTTAGACATAAATCAGCAAAAAACATTTCACAATGGAGCAGCCAATTCTCCACCTCGGTAGCATCCTCTGCTCCAATGAATCGCTTCTCTATAAGTCTTGCATAATCCTTACTCAAAACAGCATAATTATTGACAACCAAAACTTCAAGGTTTGCTCCTTCAGCGTTTCCACCAACTAATCCAGTTGCAACACCTGCTTGCGTCATATTGACAAAGAACTGATACATAGCTCCCATATCCACCTACCTTGTACCAACACCCACAATAGCAGCCATTTGTCGACCCAGATTCCTCCTAATATTGGGCCTAACATTTCCATTAGTTGTGGTGCTTCCTCCATTAAGATTCACTCTTCTGTTTCTTGCCTTCATATCTTACTTCCTTAAATTTGCATTTGAATCATAGTAAGATATGAAAGAATGATCTAATAGATATGGGAGAAATAGAGATAAGGCATATACTTGTGTGTATATATAGCAAATACAAGTATCTTACTATAGCGTTATTCCATACCCCAAGCTTATCCTCTGATTCATTTAGATTATGTTTTCAAAAATCTTTTTAAGTTCAAAAATTCTTTTAGTTTTACATAAACCTATGCTCTATTATGAAGTTGTAACTTCTCCTATTTTGAGGTCCGAAACAAACCGCTATAAATGCTGCAGAAATATATAGTATTAATTTCCGGCAACAAAATGTAGATATATTAATTATATCAAAATAACATCAAAACATAAGAATATGAAATCTTCTCAAACACAATTTCAAAATAAACATTCTCATTTCATTTCAAAGATAATATTTCATATTCATTATATAATCCCAATCATTGCCCGGATTCGAACAAAATATAATTATTATGAAGTACTCCAAGAGAGACATATGAAGATGCCCCTTGATTGATCAGAATTTACTACTAGATAGTTATAACATCTAATTTTACATAAATTCCAACAAAATCTTAACACAGCGGATAATATATATGGATAAGTTCCTACATAGCTAGATTTACCTCATTCAAGTCTCCGAAAGTTTTATTCATTCAAATTTTGAGCACCCGAGAGTTTAAGGGGAAAACATAGACTTTGAGTTAGACAAAAAGCCTGGTGTGAATAATAATATGCCATCTCGGTCCATGGATATCAAGTGAGACCATGAAGTCGAGCGGAACGGGTTTTCCCCTCGATAACATCTTTTTTAAAAAATTGCAAATCATACTCCTGTAACCATAATGGTCAAAATGGAATATAAAAACAGTAATATGCATGCATATACTATGGGTAATCACAACCAGTCGATCTAAATCAATGGATTATATGTTCCAACATCATAGTTTTATCAGGGTAACTATAAACTTATGGCTGACTCGGGCTTACCAGATATATCAAATTCTCTAACATACTATTAGGGGGCTAACTCCTGAAGTATTGGACGCTACCCTGTACCAGTCTCATCTAATTTTCCAATCTCTAAGTCAATTCATCCAATCATAATTTATCTAAGGTTGATAATAATGATAATCTCTTTAATAAAAATGAGGCCTGGTATCCTTTTCATTCCCTTGAAAATATAATTCTTTGCAAATGATTTAACCCTTGAAATCATACTTTAAAACAAGGAAAATATAGTCCTTTACTTTATCCAAAATTTTATGCCATGATATATGCTTTTATAAATAATATTGATGATTGCCAACATCACTTAGAGGTTGTCCTACATTAAAAAATAGGTTATAAGCCAAAACCATAAAACCACTATATGATAAAGCTCGGCATCTATATCGCCATTAAGAATTATCACACCTCTTCATTAGAGAAAACATGTTAAAGAATCAGGTTTATAACTATAATGCCATAAGGCCAAAACCCATTTACATCACCTATAAATGTTTCCAAATACAAGCGGTGTAACCAAAGCCATCTTACAATCAACGTCGAAAGTAATAGGGTCAACGTCATGTTAAAGGGGGAAGAATGTATTGACCTGGAATTTTATCGCTTTAATTTATGAATGCTTACTTTAATTTGAACATTCAATTAATGGTTTTAATAATTAAATAACTCTCTTTTAATTTATAACTAATATTTGAAAATTCATTTATGATTTTTGTTTTCATAAATAGGTGGCTTGATAGGAAACTAGAAATGTTAGCAAACCCGCTTTCGACTTTTTCGTTTTATATTTAACGACAAGTGTAGGAAGTCATAATACCCTTTCATATAACAACATTTTAAATGATTTTAAAGTTAGAAAACAACTTTTTATTGATAATAAAATAAATAATTAAAATAATAGAATTAAATATATTTAAATTTAAAAATAAAAGATAGATTTGAAGTTGAGGGTACGTTTCATAATGCCTTAAGTAAACAAATGAACAATGGTACAAGAGCTACTCTATTATCCATCATATTTCATATGCTTGACATTTTGGTGGCTTGGATATGATGGAAAAGTTGAAAACTTGATTTAAGGGCATTATGGTCATTAGTTTTTGCATTTAAAAAATAAATATTTACCTTATTTTTCATTCTATCTTTCATTTTCATTTTATCTTCTTAACTTCATTTTTCTTCTTCTTCATACTCTTAGCCTTTTTTAAATTTTTGAAAAAATATCATCTTTTAAACTCAAAAATTTCTACTTCACTTAAGAAAAAAAAGGGAAAAAAGTTAAGTTGGGACTTTGCAACGTAAGATGCTCAATCTTTATTGAAGTATTTTTGATAAAATATGAAATGTTGTGTATTTGGTAAGTAATTTGACTTTGATATGAAAATCATGTTTAAGTAATTACTTTAAAAATCATATTTTTATATTTTCTTTGAAATGGAAAAATAAGATTATTGTAAATGGAAAATATATACTGAGATACACAAACAAGCACTTTTCCCTCTTCTTTTCTGCTTCTTGCTCTCTGTTTTGTGAAGAAAACTTCCTCTATCTCACCATCAAAAATTAACATCTCCTTCCTCATCTAGAGCTGACTAAAGGCTTTAACTAGAAATTTGTAAGGTTTGATCTCTATATTTTTTAAATAGCCGACACTGGATTCGTCGAGTATGGTAGGAGATACGGGTTAATTACAATAAGTATTTAAGAGGTGTCATTTTTTTGATGATCGTGAAAAATTAAATGGAAGATATGGATAGATTTGCATTGTCTAATAGTGATTTTTGGTGGCAATCGCATGATTTTTAGTGAAGGGGATTCATGTAGAAAAGAAGATGATCGTTTTATGATCGTTTTGGAAATTCCAGTGACATGGATGGTTTTGGGGTGAGCGACGGTATTGGAAGGAGGCTTGAGGCAAGGCGACGCTCATGGCAACGGAGTTGGGGACTTCGATGGTCAAAGGTTGGGGTACGAGCTCAAGTTAGTGTTTGCTGGCTGTTTTATTTGGCTTTGTATTTGGGGACGCTGCTGGGCGCAACCATTGAGCTGGCCGTGGGTGACTTTGAGGGGTGGCGTGGGGTCATGGGTCTCGATGCCATAGTTGTGGATGGTCAAAGTTAGTCAAGGCAATGGTGGAAGAGGGTAAATGAGAAGGAAACTTAAAGTAGTGTTTCGAATTTGGAAGGCTAAAGTGTCAAAATTCGCTTGGAGGTGCTGGTGGAATGGTAATGGTAGGGTCGGGTTAGGTCAAGTGTGATGATTGGCGTTTGTGGGTGGGGTTGTGGTGGTGATTAGCGGTCGGAGGACGACATGTACGTGCATGGTGGTGCACATCCCTTTTTTTGGTCCAGGGATTTGAATTTGGATGTGTTGTTTGGGGTAATGGATTTTCGAAAGAAGAAGCTGTTTGGGTTAGAGAGGAAGTTGGGTTCGGGTGTGTGCTATTGGGCTATGGTTTTAATTTGGGTAGTTGAATTGTATTATATTTTAGTTTAAAATTAGTTTAGGAATTAATAGTTTAAAACTTTGTGAAATTATAACACACCCATCCGATGTTCGTTTGACCTGCATATTTCGACGTTAGGTTCGTATTGACTAATAGAACACCTTAGTACTATTATCTAACAAATATGTTAAAGTGTAAATAGTGATAAAATATTAGTATCGAATTTAATTACAATAACGTAGTTAAATAATTTTATGTTAGCAATGACAGTCCGTTAGCAGAATAAAACAATGTTGTGCTGTATTAAATTGAGTAGATTATATTGGACATCTATTTAGTAGAATAAATCCTCATTATGCTATTTTAGTAATTTGGACATTTATTTATACGTCTGTTGACTTGGATAAATGATGTATTATCTGCTGATTGATATTATGGGATTTTGTTACATATATGTTGCTTATGTAAGTGTCAATGACATGACTTGGAATGTTGAACTGAAAATAAGTGGTATCTTGTTTAAGTGCCATTGTCGTTGCCAAGCCTCCTTTTCAAATTTGAAAAGAAACGAATTAAATTTGCTTTAACTTTATAATATTTTGCAGTAAAGTTTTTTTTACATTATATGGTTAAGTTGGTATTACTTGAATGATAATGTTTTAAAAATAACTAATTATTATTCAATGATGTTTAAAGTTAATTAAGTATTTTATTAAAGTTAGTTTAAAGATGATTAATTATTTTATTATATTTCAGTTAATTAATTATTTGATGATGATGTTTATGAAGTTTATCAATAATTAATTAATAATATTTAAGTTAATTAATTTACTTAAATACAATGTTTAAGTTATTATAATAATATGTTTTAAATAATGTTTATAAATAATAAAGTGTTTTGTAAAGAGAATTATTTTTAAATGACGGGTTTGTTAAAGTTATAAATTGGAAATAGATCTTGAAATTTTGAAAAGGAAGTTTTGGGTCTGTGAAACTTTGATTTTATATAAACTGGATCACTTATAAAAATTAAGTTTATGAAGTTAATAAATAATCCTTCTTAATTTTGGTGCTATGGAAGCATTTTCCATACATAACATCGAAGGATTAGTGGTTTAGGTTGATAGTAAATAATGTTCATGAATGATATTGTTTTTGATCCATTTAATATGATTTTGAAATAAAAAACCTTTCTTAAAATACTTTGTGGATATTCTTATACCACGGTATAAATATACGGTAAAGTCTCCCAAATATAGAAACTAAATGGTTTGGGAATATACTTATACTAGTGAGATAAGTCTATGAGTATTTGTGTAAATAATTAAAGTGATTTAATTAATGGAAGATTAATTAAAAGAGGCTTAGTGGATTCCATATGGACATAAATCTATATTTGATTGTTTGTTTAGTTAATAATTAAATAACTAAATATCAAATCTGGATAAATTTTAAACTTTGAAAATATTTAGGAGAAATACGAGAATTTCAAGATATAGTTATCTTTGTTGATTCTACTATGCATATAAACTCACCGTGTTCTTCTAGGATAAATGATAAGAAAATCTATGCACTTAAACGGTTAGGAGATGATCTCCGCTCTTATTTATTATCTGTTTATTTGCAAAAGAACCGGAGTTGAGTTTACCGAAAACTATCGAATGTTGGTTTGAAGAGACATGGATTAGATAAGTATGGATCATCTAAAACCACATTGAACCAACTCAAGCATTCGAATTGAAGATATCTTAAAGGTGATGGAATTGAAGATGAAGCTCTTTTAAGTGCAAGGGCTACTTTCTACTAATCTTGAGGTGGTGGAAGTAATGCCTTCGGTTTGTTCATATCCTGAACAACTTGTGTGGACAAATATTAGCATTGCATTGCCTCCTTGAGGACAGTGTTAGCATTCCAATTAGGATTGCTATATAAAAGGTAAAGTGTACCTTTAAGCCTCAACAACTGAGAATGACTAAAACAGGGGATATGTAGTAGGGCTATATGGGTCGCACCCATTAGGGTATTGTCATCACCCTTCTGGGTTAATATTTATGGATTTAGTATGTGCATGTGAGCTTATGAGAGAAGGTTGCAAAGAAACCGGAATGACGAAATACTCGGTACTATCCAGTAAGGGGTAGGTTGATTTTGTGTTGGCAAGGGGTCCATGTGAGGCCCTCGGTACATTTTATCTTGAGGTATACTATGGTAGGCGGTACCCCATTATTCTTGTCATTGTATGGAACCTATTCTCCAATAAGTGTTGTATGGACTTAGTTGTGCTAAACTATGCTGGAATATGATATGCAAGCATTCCAACTATATTCATAATTTATTTTTAAACCCTACACATTATTATAATATCGTTGGATTTTCTATAAAATGGTTTGGTTATCATAAGGTAGAAACCCGTCCATGTTTATATGTGGTGTCTTCTTATGAGATACCTTTTATTTTAAAAGTTTTTATAAGATATAACAACCCATTTGATTTGTTTTTCTTACGCTGGTTAACCAGACTGATCCGGGTGTTATTTTCTTATAATACACAGGTCACACCCATGTATTTTCCAGAATTAGCTTTGGATGCTTTGGAATTTCAGGGGACAAGTTGAATGCCTCCAAGGACATTTTTATTTCCGTTGTGTTTTCTTGTTTGTATTTATAAGCATTTGTAAGTATATGCTATTATAACTGTCTAAGGTAATGCTAAGTTACATTCTGATGTTGTTTTTGAATATTAAAGTTTTCTTCTGTAAATATAATTTGGATATTACATATTACTCATCACGATGTGAGATTTGTTTTCGTCTTTTCTTCTCTTCTACCCAAACAAACTATATTTCCATCACTTGGATGTTCAGCACGTGAATACCATAGATGTATTATTGTCTACTCTTAAATGTCCAAAAGGCGGGTCATCGCATCTGAAATGTTTTTCATTCACAAGTTTTATTACCATCTCGTCCAGTACTCTAGTTCTACAGGATCTCATGAACAGTGGTAATCAGGATCTATTACGAGTCTTCATCCGAGCGAACGCTTTTGGGAAGACCCTCGATACCTGGGTTCTTCAGACTCCGAAAGATCCATTGCTCTATCATTCCCTCTATTTGATTCCTGTGCATGAATCATTAGCAATTTCTCGATGTTCCAAATTATGATCATCTACAGCACAACCAGAGGTCAGTTCATCCACCATCAATTAGGTGACCTCCGGATCCAACATTTGCTGGATCGATATCGATCCATGCTATTGGATCGGTATCGATCCAGAAACCCTTCCCATGGGTTTATCTTAGTTCCTGATAAAAGGTTCCGATAGTGTTATGAGCCATTTTTCACTTCCTATTCCTCTGTCTTTGCTTGGATGATGAGGAACTATCAGACTTTGAATCAGAAGATGTTAAGTCACTCCTGATCCTTCTACGGCGGTTCTGAATAAGCTCATTCACCTCTCTTGCATCTGCTGGTTCATCTCATTGTTATTCTCGTGGAACCTATCCTCCATTTTCTTCATCATATGATCTGTCTCCATCCTAGTCATGATGTTGTAGGATTGTGGATCTCTGGCTGATTTTGCTACGCAACTTCATCCACTTGCTGAGTATTCTATTTCTCAGGGTCCGTTAGCAGCCCTGGAGTTTATAGAACGGTTTGTCCTTGGGGCCATGGCAAATAACTTCTTATAGATTGTTAAAAATCTAAATAGTATAACAATAACGTTGGAAGATTGGATCTGACTCTTGGATCTAAGAAATTGAATAGTACATGATGGATCCAAGTAGCTTGAGAATATTTTCTCAGTGAAAGCACCAAAATGGTTGAACCAAAAATGGCACAAGCACCCAAGAGATTTTATAGACAATAAGAAGGGAATAAAAGTAAATTTAAAAGAGCAATAAAAGATTATATAATATTTTATAGTGGTTTGACTAGTCTTAGCCTGCCTCCACTTAGTGATTTTATTACTTTGATTGCTGACTTGTAAGCAAAGTTCTTACGGATCGATACAAACCCATAGGTGATCACAAGAGATTAGAATTAGATAGCAAAAGTGCCAAAATGATCTTTCAAAATGAGCCTTTACCCTCCTATTTATAGCTGTAAATTTGCCTGAAAACTCGCCTGTATGATCTCCATATAGTTTTCTACACCATAGACCATTTCTTCAGGAAATTAGGTGGACACCTCATAAATTATCACAAAGTGGTTTCGATACATGGTCATGGATCAGTATCGATCCATATGTTCTTCATATGGATGACTTTTAACTTCTTGTCCTGGCTCAATTCGTGGTTAGCTTCATGGTTCTAAACTTGTTTGCATTATTATTAGCATGGTTCTAAGTGCAAATGATGGATATGTGGAAGAATGGAGCTAATGACTTCTAAGTGCTCATGGGGATCGACAGAATTACATGAGATAAATGAAATATAGCTTGAAATATGCTTCTAGCATCATCACTTACAAGTTATAGGAGTGGGGGAAAGAATTAATGAAGATTCCTAGAACGGTACCAAACCAGGTGGTTGGATCGATATCGATCTACTATTTTGATGGATTTTTATTGTTCATTTCTTATGGTGGTTTAGCCTTTACCTCATGGCTCTATTTGTACTTGGTTTCTAGACCTTAGGGCTATTTCTCCGGGTTGCATGCCTTGATGACTCCCGATTTGTGTTCGTCCAGTCTATTCGAATATTGTGTGGCCAAAAGTTTGGATAACAGTAATGGTTAAAATTCCAATGCCGTCCACAACTCTATGACCAGATATTTTGACTTTGAGTTGATTTGAGTTGACCGTGATACTAACCCCATATGATGTAGAGACGAATCCCTTCTTGAATAGTGTTTCAATCCCAATACCTCCACTCGACCCAACTATAGTCACTTAATGAACGTCGTGCCATGATTTGACTATAATCAAAGCGGAACTTTCATATTAAAGATCAACGGTATTCTCAAGTCAAGACAACTGTGTATGTTAGTCTTCTGTTTGAACTTAGTTATATTAACCAACAGAAAACTAACGAGCGAGTCATTCCATAGTTATCAAATAACTATTAGTACGTAACCCTTTGGTAACCCAGTAGTCATGGGTAAACACTGCCCAGCATTTGGGGAGCGTTATGTGCTCTAGTCCCAACAGATACAACGATATTCAGCCTCGATGTATCTTGACTAGGAATATTTAAAACGACGTGTTTATTATTATATTTTGATACAATACTCATGCTTACAACTATTTGTAATTACTGTCATAAACACAACATTTATAGATTTCCTATTAGATAATTTTAATTAAATATTTGATTACTTATAATACATTATAACAAATATATACTAAAAAGAAAAGAAAACACCTTTATTACGAATGAGAATTGATTATAAAGTTAATCAATGTACAAAAAATTATATAATTACTCCTAGGACCTACACCCAACTCTGTCAATATACAACATGCACCTATAAAAAATTTCATATGATCGTCTCGTTGATGATCTACGTATAGGTTGCTATGTTGTTTATTATCAGCTGCCTACCAGGCATGTTGGCGGTTTTTTGTTTCTAATTATATAATAAATAAATATTAGTGCTCTCCTCTTTTCAGGATCACTTTAATATCAAAAAAAATTAACTAATAAAAAATGAATTTTACTTTTGGCAGATGTAGCATAAAAAATTAATATTTTAATATTAATTTAGAATAATTCAAATATTTTAAATTTTAAAATTATTTTATTTTATAATGGAAATAAATTAACTCACACATATATGTGTTTGTTTATATGCGTGTGTGTATATTTATACATTATTCAATACAAAATATTTTGCTCCAAAATTCAGTACTTCTACTATTGTATATATACATATACACTTATATATATTTATTAAATATAAATATTATTTAAAAAACCACCTGCCTCATTGGCCGGTTTAACCCTTTCTCTCGCCTTTATCCCTGTCCCCCTCCTTCTCTCTCTCTTCTTCCCTCTTCTTGTCCATGTCGCGTCCTAAGAAACCACCTGCCTCTGCCCTCGATCTTTTAGAGCCTCAATCAATGATTTGATTTGGAACCAAATGTGCCTCATCAAATCTGATCTTTCTTTTCGTTCGCCTCGGGTGATTCCCACTCCTGTCACAGTTGTAAACCCTCTTGCTCTGTCTGCTATCTATAGTTCCTGTTCCGATTATACTGGTTCCCCTCTGGCTATCTCTATATCATCTTTGGTATCATATATTGATACGATTGTGCCCTTGCCTTGCTTCTAGCCCTTGTTATAGTTGGTCAGCACTAGGAGCCTAGTTTCTGCTTTTCTAGCATATGGTTTCAGTAAACCAAATAAAGGTTGGGTGAATACTTTTGCTGCATTAACTAACAAGGAACGCTGTTGGAGAGGATGATGAAATTGACGTTGATGATGTTGATGTTGATAATGTTGTGGCAGCCAGTCTTTAAAGAACTATATGTGCATGCAAGGTGCTCGTGAATATGTCCAGTCCAGTAATTGTAATCTGGACGTGAGTGGGATGGCTCCTGCTGCTTTTTGCAGTTCTTCGCTGTCTAGTGTTATCGATTGTGTTGTGGAACCACAAACTGCTAATCAGGTTGCTCTCCCAATAGTTACAAAAAAGTTGTCATCTTTGTTCGCTTCATTGCTAAGAAATGCAGGTGAGTACTCTCCCAGATCTTTTGATATTGTTGAAATCGATGGTGCTATGGTGCCACTGGTTGTGGTAATGCAAGCAAGTATTGATTTTTTATCTGATTACTTGGTCGGTTTCTTTCTAGATTCCAACCTGGCATACAGCGATGTTAAAAAACACTATTGTCATGTCTGGAAACATAGAGGAGGTCTTCGGGTTCATTACGTTGATGTTATGTATTATTTCAAATTCTCTAGTGCAGAAGAAAGGCTACGTGTTCTAGAAGCAGAATCATTTATCATTGTTAGGAAACCTTTTATAATTACGATGTAGAGTACGATGGTCGATAGTGCTAGAAACCAAGTTTTGTCTATTCTTGTCTGGACTCATTTCACGCTTACCACGTCAGTTTTGCAACCATTGATAGGACTAAATTGGTTAGCTAGCCTTGTTAGCAAGATAAAATGCTTGAGTACAAATACTATGGCTCCAAAGAAGTTAGTTTACACTAAGGCCTTGATACCAATAACCCCAGATAAGCCTCTGCCTTCTGGGCTTATGGTTCATATCGGTAAGGGGCGGGATATTTTTGTTGGCGTTAACTATGGTTGGAAACATGACATGCATGGTTTATCACTCCTTCGGCCACATTACTGAAACTTGTAAGCATGTGATTGATGATTTCCCCATGCTTATTCCAGTTAAGATTCATCTTCCTCGTCCTTCAGTTAGGAAGTGGATTCCTAAGCCTTTGGTCTCCAATCCTCCAGTGAGTGTTGTTGTTGATATTTCACCATTAGGCTCGATCCATGCCATTTCTCCTTCTACTACCTTTCTTTGTTCTAGGCCCTCTGATGCTACTATTAATACTTGCACTATGGTTGAACCTGAAGTGGTTCCTCCAACCGAGAATGTGATTAAGCAGAATTCATATGAGCATGATTGGGTTCATGTAAAATCTAAAATGAGATACTCTATGAAGTATGATAGTTATCATATGTTTGTAGGAGGTGATGGTAAGGATTGCCGGTTATATTACCATGTTGTTAGGAAAGGTCTTATTCTTTCTTCTCTCGGTGAAGATGGTGACGACAATAAAATTGTTTTGGCGGATGACACATGGGATCAAAAATATTTATACTGATATGATTCGGTGCACTTTGTTCCTAACTTGGTAGCTCTATTTTCTTGTTATATTCATGTCTCTGGGCCCGTGTCTGACGATGAAGACTGGTTCCTCCTCACTAGAGAGCACATAGTCTCTTCTTGTTTTAGTAGTCTAGGTTCCTCTGCCTAGCTCCTGTACTTCCCATTATTTAGTTGTTTTGGCACATGTGCGGGGCACCTGTTCTAAATGAGTTTTAATAAAGTGGACAGCCCACTCTAAAGCCGGCTAGCTTTGCTAAAAAAATTATTGGTTAATTTTTTTATCTTTTAAAATTCGTGCTACCATAATTTAATATGACATAATTTTTGACATTATGTTAACTTTGCATCATCGCATGCAATCTTATTGACCGTGATATATTAGTCAGTTTTCCCTATGAACTTCTAAGATAGTTTCTATTTTTATATTATACTATGAGTATGAACATCATTAAATATTAAAATATAAAATTAGAATGAATTGATAAATTAATTTGAAATTAAATTATAGATAAATATACTTTTAAACATTTATAATAAATAAACTTTTAATTAAATTAAATAAATTAAAACATTACAAAACTCTTTTATTAATTAAATACTAAATTTGATTTTTTAATAAACAAATTACTACAAACAAAAAATAAGACCTTGTATAATTTAATAAAAGGTATTTTTTTTTGAAATTATCCACTTTTACCCCGATGTAAGCATACTTGATCTAACAAATTACTGTAATGTATTTATGGTGCTTACTGTGACGACCGCCCATGACTCATGCACTAAACAAGGGAATAGTGCGCTGAGAAGTGTGCCAGGCCGCCATGGACGATCATCAAGGTAAGGTAAACACAGAATAGTCTATCGTATTACTCACAGCGCATGGATAAAATATAATAGAAAAGTATACATAGTGAAGCTCCAAAGAATAGAATCTCATCATATAAACTCATAATAGTTTGGTACAACAATCTGAAAAGTCAATACAGCAAGCCTCACTACATATCACTCAGAGTAGATACAAACAGCGAAACATCCAGTACATATAGTAAGAAAACAATATGCAAAAGCCTCCAGCTCGTCTTCGTCATCAACAGCGTTGGCCACTAAGAACAGCACCTGTCACCTGCTACCTAGTCTGTCCATCCCAAAACGGATGAACAGCCCAAGGTAATAAGAGTTGAACATAAAACCTTGAGTCAGACAAAAGTCCTAGTGAGCAGTAAATCAACTATCAAACATACCAAAAGAGCATAAAGGGTAAAAAGGAATAGGTACCCAACCATCCCACTCCACCTCTTTCTACAGTGATAGCCCCCAGACCCACTAAGCAGAAACAAATATAGCAAAGCAGATAATTAAAGTAAAGCAATTATCACTCGAGTCAAGGTCGATGTTTTCCAAGCACAAACCCCCAAGGCCTAAACCAAGATCAGATAAGCACCTACAAAACATCGCTTTTGAGACCGAGTGACGATACATCCAAAGCAGCCAAACATCCATGACTCTGGCTATCACTGTTATCATTGCCTCGATATCACCGTTAATTGAATGACCGGCTCATTATTTCATCCGTCCGTCAAGGGCTAATGGTAACCCCGGTTCTAGACAGAACTCCGCACGTCGTCGTGACCCGTGCCTAGGACTATCGAATCTGCCCAGAGTACTAGACCAGTAACTATTAGTCTTGGGACTATCGAATCTGCCCAACGTACTCTTGCTTTGAGTCTGCTAGAACCTTCAACAACGATGAGATCTCAGCCTTCCAGTCATCCTCCTCGACGACTATTTCCATACTAGCTCAAGCGCCTCTCAAGCCAACCATTATCAACAAACTCGAACCATTTCACCGAGTTATCAACATGCTTGGGATGATCCCGTCTGGATTAAACCAAGGCTATCTCATATCATGCTTTGCTTCATCGCATCATAGCAAAGTCCCATCTCAACATCATGCTTTGCCTCATCGCATCATAGCAAAGTCCCATCTCAACATCATCATCAAATCTATCCATATGAGCTTTATCATCCGCTTCATATGCCACGAGCAGCTTTCCTTATTCAAGAGCCTTTCCACTTAGCTTTTGAATCATCTTTGACCAACTTGTCCAAATCAAATCATCAATCAACTAACTTCTATCAATCAATCAGATCAATCATTAATCCAAGTAATCAATCATTCAAACAAGATCTAAATAAATAGTTATAACAATAATAGCAATTTCGTAAATAAAGAGTCCAAATCTAACAAGCATGAATTCTAAGTAATATCTTGATGAGTGAACTAGCATAGGTTAACATGTAGTAAAATGGACATCAAAACTTTATGAACGACGGATATACATGCAGACTTAAGGAAAATGCATGAAATCACTATCTTTAACACACAAACAAGCCACCAATCCAATATACTCCTTTGGGTCCGTGTGAGAGATAACCACCACTCACCAAATCACTTAAACACTTCAAAAGCAACTAACTACAGATCTGGACAGCGAAGGATCTAGCTTGATCCGACAAGATTCCGATTCAAACGATGAAATCCCTCTTCAATGGATGGAGATCTTCAACTTTGGCTCTTGGATCTTCGATTTAGATGGACGGAAGGAAGCACTAGATTAGAGTGGAGAAAAGAAGTGAAGAAGTGTTGTAGTCGAGCCCTCAAAATAGCAGCACTTCGTCGCTTCAAAATCCGGATCCCAAAAAGTGAGATAAGGCCGTATATTTATAGGCCGAATGCTTAAGTCGTTCGCCCCTATGAGTCGTTCACGACTCATCAAGGTCCACGACCTACGACTCATCAACTCACGGCTTAACAACATTGCCGACCCCACGACCTACGACCTAACCAAGAAGCCGACCCAACGACTCAAGCCTATGCGCGACCTAAAACATGCACGACCTAACTCCTTAGGCCTTCCTGCGACCTACGACTTAACTACACACACGACTCAACACTTAGGCACGACCTAACGACTCAACACAGGAGACAACTCAACGACCTAAGCCTTATCTCGTCCACGACCTAACTACAAACACAGGGTCTCACGACCTAAACTCCAACGGCCTAAGCCATCTTCCTTAAGCCGTCCAACCAACCTATCTCCCTCTTAGGTCGTAACCCGTTCAATCTCCTAGGTCGCTGACTACCTTAAGCCGATAACTCTTAAGTCGTTAACTCGTTCAACCTCTTAGTAATATTTTTAATTTTATTAGTTAAAATATTTATTTATTATTATTATTTAAAATAAATATGTTTATAATTTGAATTAAAATTAATTTATTAATTTATTTTAATTTATATTTAATATGCTATGACATAATATGAATGTCGTAATATTATACGTAAACCTAAACTTGGGGTTCAATTAGAAAATTGACCGCATTGTCCGGTCAATAAGATGACTAAGTGTGATATGTGTGTGTGTGTGTATAATAGTATTTAATCTAAATTATCCTAGATGTACTTGAGTCAAGAAATTATATTATTATAATTATTATTTATTCAACCAACAAATTTATGTGATATAAAATAAAATAAATACATAATAAATAACATATACATGATAAATAATTCTATATTTAAGTTTATATTCGAAATAATATTTAAGTAAATAAATATTATATATATAATTTTGATTTTTTATTTTAAATTTAAAATCCAAGATTGACTATTTTAGACCATGATTAGATCTTAACATATGTATTCAAAACAAATTAGATATTAATGAAATAATTATTTATTTTTGGTTATAAAACAATAATAAAAATTCAATATATATGTGTGTGCACGTGTGTGTGTCCGGCCTAATAAATGTTTTTGAATAATTGAAAGTTTAGAATTTAAATCTTAAGTTTTTAATATGTATAAAATAATAATAAAAATATGTTTTTATTTTTTAGCAGAATACATACACATTTAATTATATATGTGTGTAGTAAAAAAAATTATTAAAATAAAAATAAGCAAGAACTTTATTTATTTATTTTTACTTAAGCTAAAACCAAAAATGGATATTTGTGTGTGTGCGTAGATAAATATTACAGGTAAATAGGCATAAGGAAAAAGTTGCAAAATAATTTAGTCTCAAGGACAACAAGTTTTTTTTTAGTCTGAAGGACACTTTTTAGTGTAAACTGAAAATGATAGTTACAACTATCATTCTGTGATTTACACTAAAGAAGTGTCTTTCAGCCTAAAAAACAAACTTCTTGTCCCTGAAACTAAATTTTTCTCTAACTTTTTCCTTCAGCCTAAAAACCCCTAAATATTATATATAAAATTTCTTAAAACAAACTGAAACAAAGTAATATTTATAATAAAACATTATTTAATATATATTTATAAGTAATTGAAATAATATATAAATATGTTTTAGAATAGTTTAAAAAATTACTAAATGATTTTAATTGTTTTTTAAATATACATCCCCAAATAGGTATATATAACATAGGGTGAGTATATGAGTGTATTTATAGGATTTTTAAAATTATACCAAAAAATTTACCTCTCCCTGAATGAGCTCACGAGAGTACGTTGTTTGTTCGGTCTTTCCTCTTAGAGCACTACCATATCCTCCTTCTCTTTGAGTTGCAACATATATGAAAAGGCTTCACTAAGTAGGATAATGGGAGGCCATGGTAGATGTAACGGCCGTAAATCCACACAATTGAAGCTGACAATAAACAACGCATGTTCAAACCAAATTAAATGGAAAGATGGATGGTTACGGGAAAGAAAGGAGAAAGAAGAAGAGAAAAGAAGAAGAAGAGAAAACGAAACTGAAAAAACACAGAATTTGTAACGTCCCGCCTTTTCGCACGCTTTAAATCGACACACGTGCCAATTCAAACCATACGGAAGAACGGATTTTATGGGATAAATAAGAAAACCAAGTAAGAAATAAAAACAAACAGAATCTCACAGCGGAAGGAAAAATATAATAATCAAATATACAGTTCATGAAGCTGTTTTTCAAAATATTTAATTATACTTACAATATATATCAGAGTTATACATACCATAGAACATCAATAATGCAGTGGAATAATATAAAAATAAATAATAATAGATCTTCGTCTTCATCCTCCAGAATTAAGGTCTTCAAATCCTGAAACGCTCGGACTGACCCGAGCAAATTGAAAAGACAAAACACTCGATTCAGAACTAAAAGATCTTATGTGAGTTAAATCAACAGAAATAAATTTGAGAGCAGTAACTTAAGAGATGCTCGGGATTCATATCTCCTAAGGATCCGTTAAACTATTTACTACGTAGTAATATTTCGCTATTATAATAATGTCTATTAGTAAAATAAACTTACTTTTAAATAGCGTTAATTGGTTACCCATATAGCCCTTAACACATAATATATTCCCATAGTCTATACAGTACCATAATCTCCCCCGTACTGGGCATCGTCAGAGGGCACTCCATAGGTATGGTACAAAACAAAATCATATAAGGCGCGCTAGGGTAAATGACACGACACAACTAGGCAATGCTAGGGTAGATATACCAATTGCTATCCGGGCTGGTGATAATGCATAGCCACAGCTACCACCCACCTCGAGCCACACCCCCAAATAAAAAAAATCAAAAGTGGCCACCGAATCAATCCAAAAGTCAAAGTATAAAATTGAAGGGATGTGTCCGATCAAAGGTGTTAACTAATTGGCCCGAGAATCGCTCCTGTTTTTGCCACCTTATGCCATCATGGGAGTTGGGTCCACGTATTTACCTCAAAGGAAACGCCGCCGCCATCCTACTTCATTCTGGAATCTCCACCGCGTACATGGTTGTTAAAGTGGTTTTCGGAGCTGGTAGAGAGTATGACAACTTTCGATCCCGGTCTCTTCAACAACCAAACGTTATTATAACACCGCGGTTATTTCAAAATAATTTATACTTTAAAAACCAGGGTATAATATTCATTTCAAAACCATATAATTACGATATCATTTCCCTTTTAAAACCAAATCAATATGATATCTTTTTCAAATATATCCTTTTCTAAAACCATAACTTTTCATAGTTAAAATATTTCTAAACCAAACGCTTGAAATATAGCCTTTCAAAACATAATACTTTGAATTACATAACTTTGAAATATAACCGCACCACTTAAATGGTTTAAATATAAATTACTTTATATGATAAAATAGTTTCTTCACCTTCACAAATCAATTCCAAATATAGATAAAAATCCAAATAAACATTTCAATTTATATATATTTCAAAGCTTTACATACTCCACCATTTCAAAGCTAATTCTTTAATAATTCCATATACCAAATTCAATTGCTATTATTTAGATTTCAAATGTTTACTTAATAAATCCAATATCATTTAAATAAAACTTTTGACTTCAAACAACTGGATATTCTTTCAATTTATTTAACTGGATATATTCATTTATCTCCACTTTTATATTTATTTAAACCACTTTAAACCAAATCAAGTTATAAGAATCATACCCTTTAAAATCTCCATTTTTATTTATTTTTTTTCAAATTAATTTTATTTAAGTACAATTTTCAAATAACTCAATTTAAACCAATATCATATTTATTTTCCAACTTAGATTTCATTTAAGTCATTCAAAAACTCTATATATACAATATCTTAAGTAGGTACTTAACCATATAATATAAAACAATTAAACTCCATAATTAAACTCATTTAATTAATCAATTTTATACATAGCTTAAACCAAGAATTCTACCATATATAAAATAACCTTTATCAAATATCTGAATCAATATCTCATAAAACCATATATATTTCTTTACAAAACCATAGAAAATCATTTCAAAATATTTCTATATGTAGACCGCGGTGTCTGTATAAAATTTTCTATCCTATGGTCAAGTGATACGGATATTTATCATTTCGATCCGTAATTTAAAATAACAATTACGGTTATATATCATTTCAAACCGCAATCCCGAATGAAATGAAAACACATAATAACTTGCAGTTTATAACAATATGAAATACAGCATCCATTCATCCAATATCAACCATCAACCATTTATCACAATCATCATCAAATTCAATCAATAGCATCAATATAGAACGGATAATAAACAACAGGTATTAAATAGCAGTTTATATTTAATAATAAATTAAATAACTGTTTAACTGGCAGTTTATATGCAATGAATAATTAATTAACAATTTAACTGGCAGTTTAAATGCAATGAATAAATTAAATAACAATTTAATTTAAATAAATGAAATTAACTGAGATGATGATTAAAAATATGCCAAACAACCATAATTAAATTTTAAATCACATCATATATCAATTTAAGAAACATAAGAAATTTTAGAAGTTGTGAGTGGGCTAAAACACTCACCTTTTTCAATTTAAATTGAATTTAAACCCAAAAATTGGACAGTCTCAGAATTCGTCCAAACCCACGCAAAAGTGTTCGGAATTTTATTACGATCCTAACAAAAAAAATCGCGCGTGAAACGGAGTTCGTAGGTAAAAGATATTAACATTAGAAGTTACACGATTTAGATTGAAATGAAATAAAATAAAATAAAATAGAAAATAGGACACGTCACCTCCATCAATTCTTTCCTGAAGAGAAATAACGCACGCTACAGGAAAAAGAACGAACGCACAACCCTAGGCGCCGCAGATTTGCTCCAAAACGCTCGACCATCCGAACACTTCTGGCATGATCCAACGTCATTATCGAATTGGCCACCACCAGTCGACCCATCCCCCAGAGCGCCGATCCACTCGACCCCCTCTGGCCCACGCGAGGGCGTGGCCGCCGCCGGTCGTTCGAAGGCATTTCTGGCCTACTCCAGTCGACTACGACACCCAACGAAACCCCCGATGCGAACCCTTGGTTCTCCTCTACGCAACACAACCCTCCGATCGTTCTCAGGTCGCAGGTCCACTGTCGAATCGAACCACTACCTATGAATGGCCGAAACAAATTCGCCTCGATCTGGCCACACAGAAACTCCAATCGAAAAACGGATCACACTAGAAGATTACGCACTTCGAGAGCTTCAACATATATTTTTTCTGAATTTTTCTTAGAAGTTTGGATTTTTTACTTTGATTTCATTTGGAATTGGATCTAGAATTTGTTTGTCCGCCATTGAGGAGGAAAGAGTTGAGATATACGTACAAACAAATGAAAATGAGGCGAATTAGATTTTATAACCGGGTTTATATAGGTAGGTCAGAAATTAGAATGGATGGATAAGGTTGAATATACGCGTCAACGACAAAGTGGCCCAAAAAGCCCGTTCTGATCCGGAATGAAATTTGGTAAACCCATATATCAAAATAGGTGTTTAAAAATATTTTAAACGCGATGGAAAAGGTTTTGGGTTCAAATTGCATCGTATGAAGAAGTTATGCTCAAATCAATATTTTTCAAATTGATTTCAATCGATTTCAATTTCATAAATTTCAAGCCGTTTCGAGTCCGTACGATCAAAAGACAAGTTCGATCGCTACGAAACATGGAATCCTACAATAATTCACCGTTACGGATCTGACAAAACTTGTTTCGTTGAAATCCGAGTCAGTGGCCAAAATGGCTATTTTTCCATTAATTAAACAAATTAATAATTAATTAATAAAATCCAATTTTTAATTTCAATCTTAAAATTGACCAATTTTATCATTTTCATTTTTTTATATTTCTCAATCAATTACAATGTTTTAAAACAAATTAAAAGTCAATTTAAGTTGATTAACTTATCGATTTCAGTATTTTCCCCAATTCCATTCAAATTCAGAAATTATAATTTAATTTCCAAAATTTCTTTTAAATTAAGTTAACAAATCATTATTCCATTCATTATTGTCAAATAGATGGAATTAAGATTGGATTCAAAACTACTGCATTAATATTTTCCAATTTCACTAAATTTTCAATAACGTAATAATAAATGTTTAATTCTACTTATTTGCAGTAACTCAATTACCTTAATTCTTTACATTCAAATAAATTAACAAATCTTGATTTACAATCTTTACATTAACCAATAGTCATATTATAAATGGAATTTACATTATCTCCAATTATTAATTACCATCAGTTAAGATCTTAACATTTTTGCCATAAATTTATTTGCACTAAATTAGTTACTACATTAATTCTTATTTATATAACATAAAGGTTCATTTAACTCTGATTGATTTCCAATATTTTGACAACTTTATTTTGCATTCCTTTTATTCAACCAACTTTCATTTGATAAACAAAATTAACATTATTTCCGATTGTTACTTTCATTTATATTAACAAAACGTTAAATTTAGATAAATTACAACTGATTACCAAAGTTTATTTAACACATTAAATAAACAAGCAACCTATATTAATTTCCACCTTCATGCTTTTTAATTGCATTTATAAGTTCGTTACTTATCAATTCAGATTATAATTCCATATATAATGCTAATTTTATTTCATTACATTAGTATACGCTTATTTACATCTTAATTTGAACTTATTTCCCAATTCACCAACTACTATCTTATAATAAATTTACGTTTCTATTAAATTTACATCCACACTTCCGTTACTCCACTTATTTTCATAATACTGATTCCATTAAATTTCCATTAACTATATATATTTTTCTTTGGTAAATCCAATATTTCATCTATTCACTTATGTCCAATTCATAGTCTAGTATACCATTTAAATTTATTTTCATTAATTTGAATTTCTTTCCATTCATTTATTATTAACTTAAAATAGCATTGTTTACCTTGCATTAACCTTATTATCTTTTATTTACATTCAGTTACTATTAATCAAAATATTATTGCATTGGTAAATTAAATGCTTACCTTTATAAGTTTTCATTCCCAAACAATATTTCAATTACTACAGGACATTGATTTAATTCAATTTACTATTTAATATTATTAATTTATTAAATTAATTCACTATTTACCTTTGTTTTCTTATATTCAATTCTTAGCCTAGTATAACAATCTATATTACTTCAATTATTCGTAATTTCATTTCAACTGTTAATACTTAGCTTTAATTTTCATGGTTTCATTTCATTTTCAACATTTGCTTCATTCTTAATTTATAATTTTTTTATTTCTTCCTAAATTTAATTGCAAAAATTAAATTAAGCTAACCAATTTATTTATCAAAATTTACGGGTCGTTACACTCTCCCCCACTCAAAACTTTTCGTCCCCGAAAAGGAAAAAGAAGGGAAAAGAAGAATTAAGAAATCAATATATCTTATTTAAGGTATTAAATTTATAAACAATCAAATTTACACAATCTATTTATTTAAATAAAATATACCAATTTATAATCATTAAACCCTTTTATACTTAAATTAATAATGTTTGGAAAATATTTTCAAAAAATTTCTAAGTCCAAAATTTACGGAAAATTTCGGCAGAGTCTCCTTTGTATGGAGAGGCTCGGGAGAAAATATAATATCAAAAATAACAATATACAACATATATTTTTTCAAAATAATATGTATTCCAACTCGGGAAAATAATATAATAACGCTATAAATCGTAATCCGAGAATGTACCTATTTGTCAGGCAAATTACGCTTATATTATGAAACCAAATGCAGTAGCAATTGCTTCCATAACCTGTATTTCACTTATATAATCCAAAAAGGTTAACAATCATATAAAATGAAATATTTAAGGTTATTTCAACTACAACAAACAATTCAATACAATCAACAATCACTTGCAACAAGGCATACAACCATCACATAGAATCCATACAAATCAATCATTCATTCATATCAACAAAACAAATAGTTGTTCGGGTTCAAACTTTAAATTGTACGGAATGAAAAATAACTACTAAGTGTACCATTCACTCAACAGTCTTAGGTGAGACTAAATAGATTATTCATTCATCCAAACAATTTTAAAGTATCTTTATCCAAACAACCATAAACCAAAACAAACCACAATTCCAACCAACAAATCACATTTATTTATTATTCATTTCATACATTTGTTGTTTGATTTCTCTTTTTTTATTCATATAACGATTTCTTATCATTCACATTTATTTCTTGCAAATTTTTATTTCATTTATTTATATATTTGCATTACATTCATTCATTTCTCAATTTCATTTACTTATTTAGCGCTTACTTTTCTATTATATTTAATTATAGTAACATTTCAATTACAACTTAAGTTTATACAACTACAAACCTAAATCCTTATTTATTAAAGAATTTCATTAGTTACTTCCATTACCTCCAATTTATTTCTTGTATAATATCTTTTACATTTTCTTATTAACATTTCAACTTTCTATATCTTTTGGTAAGTTATATATATGCCTTTAAAAATGTAATTGAAACTTATACCAGTCTTACTCATTTCTTTTAACTATTTTAATATTCAATAATTCTATCCTTTGTTTTATAGATTACAATTTCAAATTTCTTTTAATTTCATTTATAACCAGGCATTTAATCTCTTATTTTATTTAAATTCCAATTATTAGTTAACTTCCATTTCACTACCCTAAGTAAAACTATTAGTTAGCGGAAACTTAGGAATTAAATACCGGGTTCAATTTCAAATCATTTAAAAATAATAGATAAATATATACTTACAAATTTATATATCCAATTAAAATTAAAATTTATTTATCAAAATAAATCTGTAGTAAAACTACTATAGTGGCCTTCCCACTTCGAACTCGAAAATAAAAGTCGATGATGCGTGCACTCATCACCGAAATTATTTTCCAGCAACAGAGAGGGAAGTACATACCTTATTTCTTTCCAAAATTTCTCTTTAAACAATTCTTTCAAATCATATTGAAATATTTATATCAGAAAATACTTCTAAAATATTATTATTATATTCCAAAATCATTTGAAAGAAATTTTCAAAACCCCGGAACTTAAGTTCTAAAATTTCCAATTTGATTTATTTTATTTCAATCTCATTTCAACTATTATTTATAAATTTTATTACCTAACAACCAATATATTGCAACCAAATATATATCATTTATCAAAATTTATTTTATATATATATAGAAAATATAATAGGCAAAATTATTTCATTCACCTATATTAAAAACAAATATTATGTCGGTCTGTCCTATTAAGTGTTTAGAAATCCCTATTGGTGTCCAGCGTCCATGCACCAACCAGAATCTATAAATACAAAACGGAACAAATTAACACAATATTAAAACCTTTTTATAACACTAACAAATACGCTCTCTCATATATATATACGCTCAGTGACTCCTATAGGGTATTACTACCCTATTAATAATAAGTCAAACCCACAAAGCTAAGGTTTATCGCTAAACCAAAGCTCTGATACCAGATGTAACGTCCCGCCTTTTCGCACGCTTTAAATCGACACACGTGCCAATTCACACCATACGAAAGAGCGGATTGTTATGGGATAAATAAGAAAACCAAGAAAGAAATAAAAACAAAACATAATCTCACGACGAAAGGAAAAATATAATAATCAAATATACAGTTCATGAAGCTGTTTTTCAAAATATTTAATTATACTTACAATATATATCAAAGTTTACATACCAGAGAACATTAATAATGCAGCGGAATACATTAGTGTAGTGGAATAATATAAAAATAAATAATAATAAATATTTGTCTTCATCCTCCAGAATTAAAGCCTTCAAATCCTGAAACGCTCGGACTGACCCGAGCGAATTGAAAAGACAAAACACTCGAGTCAGAACTAAAAGATCTTATGTGAGTTAAATCAACAGAAATAAATATGAGAGCAGTAAATTAAGAGATGCTCGGGATTCACATTTCCTAAGAATCCGTTAAACTATTTACTATGTAGTAATATTTCGCTATTATAATAATGTGTATTAGTAAAATAAACTTACTTTTAAATAGCGTTAAGGGGTTACCCATATAGCCCTTAACATATAATATATTCTCATAGTCTATACAGTACTGTAATCTCCCCCGTACTGGGCGTCGTCAGAGGGCACTCCATAGGTATGGTATAAAACAAAATCGTATAAGACGCGCTAGGGTAGGTGACACGACACAATTAGGCAATGCCAGGGTAGATATACCAATTGCTATCCGGGCTGGTGGTAACGCATAGCCGCAGCTACCGCCCACCTCGAGCCACACCCCCAAATAAAAAAAAATCAAAAGTGGCCACCGAATCAATCCAAAAGTCAAAGTATAATATTGAAGGGATGTGTCCGATCGAAGGTGCTGCCTAATTGGCCCGAGAATCACTCCTGTTTTAGCCACCTTATGCCATCACGGGAGTTGGGTCCACGTATTTACCTCAAAAGAAACGCCGCCGCCATCATACTTCATTCTGGAATCTCCACGGCGTACATGGTTGTTAAAGTGGTTTTCGGAGTTGGCAGAGAGTATGACAACTTCCGATCCCGGTCTTTTCAACAACCAAACGTTATTATAACACCGCGCTTAATTCAAAATAATTTATACTTTAAAAACCAGGGTATAATATTCATTTCAAAACCACATAATTACGATATCATTTCCCTTTTAAAACCAAATCGATATGATATCTTTTTCAAATATATCCTTTTCTAAAACCATAACTTTTAAGGCGTTTCGAGTCTGTACGATCAAACGACAAGTCCGATCGCCACGAAACTTGAAATCCTACAATAATTCGCCGTTACGAATCTGACGAAACTGGTTTCATCAAAATCCGAGTCAGTGGCCAAAATGGCTATTTTTCCATTAATTAAATAAATTAATAATTAATTAATAAAATCCAATTTTTAATTTCAATCTTAAAATTGACCAATTTTTTCATTTTCACTTTTTTTTATTTCTCAATCAATTACAATGTTTTAAAACAAATTAAAAGTCAATTTAGAGTTGATTAACTTATCGATTTCAGTATTTTCGCCAGTTCCATTCAAATTCAGAAATTATAATTTAATTTCTAAAATTTCTATTAAATTAAATTAACAAATCATTATTCCATTCATTATTGTCAAATAGATGGAATTAACATTGGATTCAAAACTATTGCATTAATATTTTCCAATTTCACTAAATTTTCAATTAACGTAATAATAAATGTTTGATTCTACTTATTTGCAGTAACTCAATTACCTTAATTCTTTACATTCAAATAAATTAACAAATCTTGATTTACAATCTTTACATTAACCAATAGTCATATTATAAATGGAATTTACATTATCTCCAATTATTAATTACCATCGGTTAAGATCTTAACATTTTTTCCATAAATTTATTTGCACTAAATTAGTTACTGCATTAATTCTTATTTATATAACATAAAGGTTCATTTAACTCTTATTGATTTCCAATATTTTGACAACTTTATTTTGCATTCCTTTTATTCAACCAACTTTCATTTTATAAACAAAATTAACGTTATTTCCGATTGTTACTTTCATTTATAATAACAAAACGTTAAATTTAGATAAATTACAACTGATACCAAAGTTTATTTAACACATTAATAAACAAGCAACCTATATTAATTTCCACCTTCATGCTTTTTAATTGCATTTATAAGTTCGTTACTTATCAATTCAGATTATAATTCCATATATAACGCTAATTTTATTTCATTACATTAATATACGCTTATTTACATCTTAATTTGAACTTAATTCCCAATTCACCAACTACTACCTTATAATAAATTTACGTTTCTATTAAATTTATATTCACACTTCCGTTACTCCACTTATTTTCATAATACTGATTCCATTAAATTTCCATTAACTATCTATATTTTTCTTTGGTAAATCCAATATTTCATCTATTCACTTATGTCCAATTCATAGTCCAGTATACCATTTAAATTTATTTTCATTAATTTGAATTTCTTTCCATTCATTTATTATTAACTTAAAATAGCATTTTTACCTTGCATTAACCTTATTACCTTTTATTTACATTCAGTTACTATTAATCAAAATATTATTGCATTGGTAAATTAAATGCTTACCTTTATAAGTTTTCATTCCCAAACAATATTTCAATTACTACAGGACATTGATTTAATTCAATGTACTATTTAATATTATTAATTTATTAAATTAATTCACTATTTACCTTTGTTTTCTTATATTCAATTCTTAGCCTAGTATAACAATCTACATTACTTCAATTATTCATAATTTCATTTCAACTGTTAATACTTAGCTTTAATTTCCATGGCTTCATTTCATTTTCAACATTTGCTTCATTATTAATTTATAAAATTTTTATTTCTTCCTAAATTTAATTGCAAAAATTAAATTAAACTAACCAATTTATTATCAAAATTTACGGGTCGTTACAGAATCTCATAATCACAACGAAACAACATGTAATATAATATCAATGATCTTTACAAAAGAGAAACTGTCATATACATACATCCATCATAGTACAACAACAAACTGCAATCATCATCTTAGACAGTTATAACAACCTGTCCTCACAAATGCTGACAATTTCAACAACAATGTGTGGAAAAAACATATACGTTAATACAACTTAAAGACCTCCAGCTCGTCTTCGAAAGCTCTATAGCATCCAAATTGAACTTATTAATATGCTCGATCTTACCCTAGCATTATAATAAAATAACACCCGAGTTAGTCTGTAAACCAAAGTGAGAAAACACACCCAGTTGGAATTTAGTGTTTATCTAAAACCTTTCAAACCAAAGGTATCTTGTAAGACCACGCCTTACATAAACACGAATGAGTTTTTATGTAACGACCTGGATTTTTCGACATTTGATCTAGAATATTTAAATTGTTTTAAATATTGAATTTGAATTATAGATTGATTTTAGATACGAAAAATTTGGGGTTTATTCATGGAATAAATTCAGAATTTAAATATAGCAATTTATTGAATAATATAATTATTTAACTTAATAATTGAATATTGGATAAATTATTGTACCTTGAGTTTTAAGCCGATAAAAATATATTTTAAAGGCTTGTAAAATTTGTATTAATAATAATGGAGATGATAAAAGTTTAAAAATTGAATTTAAAGGTAATCTATTCAATTTTGAAAATAGTTTGGTCGAGTTGACGTTTAAATATAGCCTTCCGAGGAAAAGTCTCAGAATTCGACGAATCCAGTTCCATTGGATCCGTAATAGTGTATTATTATCGGATTTCATGTTCAGTAGTATTTGGAGTTATCGTTTGATCGTATGGGATATAAATGCGTTAAAATTTACATCGAAATTTAATAAAATAACTGGATCCAAAAAGCTATCTTCTCCATACGAATGAATTAGGACACGTAACATTTTCCATTGTGTTTGAAATAGGGGTATAACATTATAAACGCCTAACGGCATGCCTCGATAGGAGGTCGAGATTTTCAGCTGCGAATTTGAGACGATTTCAATTTAAATTATATATATATATATATATATATATATATATATCCATAAACGTGACAATTTCTTTAACGTCAACCTTATTTATTTCCAAAATCACTATACCCTTTTCCTCTCCTTCACGCCACCATCGTATCTTGTCCCCCTGTCTCTTCTTTTAAAATGCACAAGCAGATAAATCAAAAGAAAAAAATGTATTCATTCTTCCATTTCCCCCTTCTCATTTGAAACGCGAGTTTCTCCTCCCCTTCCTCACTTCAAATTGGACCCCTATAGGAGCAAAAGGAAATCGTAGATCAAATCATGGTCGCCTCTTGTCTTTTTCTAACATTTTTTAAAATAAAAAAAATCGATCGAAGAGTAAAATAATCATCAGCTCTTCCTTTTCCTCGTGCTTTCCGTCCGACATTCACATCATCAAATCAAATTGAGGGCAGAACCAAATCGAGGGTGACTTAGTCTCGTTCCTATTCGACTCGAGCACGGTTGGTTGTAAGTCGCGATCTAGGGGCAAGTGACTACAGGGGAGCGCGCCTTGTCGAGGCAGAGAGCACGCAAAGGGGTGACCATGGGCTCATGCGACGGATTTATTATTGGGCTCGGCTTGATCGTGAGAAGATGGGAGGATTCAGGCGTCATGAGGGGGGCGGCTGCTGTGAGGTCAGTGTGGTCATGGTTGGCAGCGGCTAGTGTTAGCCGCGATGGAGGAGGAGGTGGTCGAGGCTAGGGTCCCTTCTGGTGGTCATGGTCATGCCGAGGCAGTGTGGTATAAGCCGATTTTATTTTTTATTAAATAAATAAAAATTTACACACACACACACACACACACACACACATACCGGTTAAGAGAAAAAAAATGTGTATATTGAATATTCATATAAGACATATTTCATTCAGCCAAGGTTCGCTCGAAATGGGAAAGGAAAAAAAGAGAGAAGTCGAGAATGGTTTGTAGCTGGTATTTAAATTTAATTGAACGCCATTCAATTAAAATTAAAATTGGAGCGGACTGCAAATTACAAAAATAAAGGTGAGAATTTCTCACTCACTTTTGGATTTCCATATTTAATTTAAATTCTTGAAATTTAAATTATTGGATGCTTGATTTGATTGATAAATTTTAAATTATTGGTTGGATGATTTTATAATATATATATATATATATAGTATACATATATACTACTATATTAGAGTGATTGATATTCATGTGTGTGTGTGTATATATAGCTGATGAGACCCTATGCGCCTCACATAATAGCGGATGACCCTATATACCGTGATATCCCCCTCGAAGTGGGATTGATATTTATTTTATTTTGTATTAACATCTATGGATGTAGGGAAATAGATTGGAGGGATCCAAGTGGATACCTCGAATTTATTGTTTATTTTTCATATATACTGATATATGAATTATATAGGATAATCTGGTATAGATTGTTGCCGTGATTGGAATTATTGGATGCTATTGTAGCCCTTGCCTAAATTTTGATAACTTAAATACTATAAATATATTTTTCAAATTTATGGAATTAAAGGGAATTTGAAACAAAAATATATATACTAGAATTGGAGTTATTTTAAAGGAGTTGAATTAGAAAAAAAAATATTTGAGTTAGACACCCTTAACTATTGTGAAGTAATAAATGAAGATTTTTAAAATGAATTATAAGTAATATTCTATAAATATAAAAAGAATTTGAAATTAGTAATGAAAAATGGATTGGAAGTATCAATGGAGTTTATAAGAAATAAAATTTATATCATGGATTTTTATAAATAGATTTGTTTTTTTAATAAACATGTAAAAACCAAAAGGGGATATAAAATTGATAAACAATGTTTATAATAAAAAAATTCGATATCAGGTGATAATTGGGAATATAAATATTTCGGAAGAATTATATTGGAATATGGAAATAGGGTGAGAAAAATAGCAGATACTATTTTTAAAGTGAGATGGTTAAGGAAAACCGGAATAGAAGCAATGTGATTGAAATCGAGAGGAAGTCATAAATTAAAATTGTTTATTGAGATTTTAAAAATATATTTTTAATTTTACAAAGTGAGATTTTTTTAAAAGGGGAAATTTTTATTATTTTATAACTGTGGAATTTTAAACCAGTTGAGATTTAAATACTGGGTAAGTAGATTTTTAAATATGAAGTATTTATTTTAGTAAATTCTAATTTTTGAAAATCAGCTTTGAAAATTATTTATTTAACTTAAAATGAGTTATTTATGTTATAAAATTGTTTTCGATATTTCAAATAATTACTTTAACGTATTTTTAAAAATAAATTGTTGATCTTTAAATACTTAATATATATAGAGAGAGTTTTAAAGTAGTTGAAAGAAAAATTATTTTATGAATTCTCTCGAGATTCAAAAAAGGGCTTATAAAAGGATATAATTTTGAGGAGAGGAAATTAATTGTGATTTCCGAGGATTTGGGATTAAGTTACGGAATAATCTCTTGGGGAGTTAATATTGAAAGATTTTGGAAAATAAGAAAAGTAATATTTTTCTAAGTATAGAAAATAGAAAATTTGAAATATTTCCAAGTGTTGAGATGTTGGAAGTTTATTGTTATGGATTTGAGTATTTGAAAAAAAATTCAAATGTTAAAAGAGAAATTTGTCTTTAAAGATATTTTGAAAATAAATATTTTGAGAAAGATTATATTAAGGATAAGTGATTTCTTGTGGATGTTTAAAATTTGATAGTTAAATAATCGACTATCAATATTGGCTAATTTCGGATGTTGTTTCGAAGAGACTGGGATCAGATAAGTTATCCGAAAACCACTTCGATCCAACGAGTACGTTTTCGGAATGAAGATAAGAGCTTGGAGTCAAAGATGGAGCAGTGAAGTGCAAGGGCTAATCGCTACTAATTCTGAGGGTGATTCCAAAATGGATGTAGTAGGAGTACTGCCTTCGGTTTCGTTCGGACCAGGAACGGACTTGCATGGACGAATGCTATCAGACCATCGTCATTGGAGGAGGATGAGCATTCTAAGTGAAATTGTTATAAAAAGGTAATCGTAGTCTCAAGCCTCATCAACCGAGAATGGCTTAAAGAGGTGTGGTGCAGCAAGGCTAAGTGGGTGACATCTAAGTAGGATAGGGTTACCCCTATCTAGAGTCCCTTATTTCGGCTATGTGGGCGGTTGCTGATCCCAACCGTGAGGTAATCTTATTTGGGCTATCCAGGTTAGGGGTAGTCTGGTCTTATGTTGCAAGGGATCGGGAGTGGTCCTCGGTACACTGATCTAGACCAGGTACTGTGACGGACAGTACCCTAGTAGCCCTGCCATTGTATGGAATCCATTCTCTAATAAGCGTCGTACGGTTTTGATTGTGCCCAACTATGCTGGAATGTGAGATGCAAGCATTTCAGCTATATTCTATTTACTTTCTAAAGACACTATTATAATATCTGACGGATTTGATAAAAATGTTTTGCTTATCGTAAGGTAAAAACCCAGCATGTTTATTTGTGGCGTGGTCTTACGAGATACCTTTGTTTTCAAAGATTTTTGAAAATATAATAATAATTCAAATTGTATGTGTTTTCTCATGCTGGTTTTCCAAACTGACTCGGGTGTTATTTTATTATAATGCTCGGGTCAGACCAAGCATTACAGATTCAGGATAGGATGTTATGGAGCTCAGGAGATGAGATAGATGATGAGACGTATTTCTGTAGATTTGTATTTTCGCTATGTAAGGAGAAGTTACTAAACTGTCCACATTTGATGTAATGATTGTGTACTATGATGATTGTAGGTATTAAACAGTTACATATTCTTTTGTATAAAAATCCGTTGTTCTGTATTATATTTTCTTCTGATGCGATTGTGAGATTCTGTGTTGTTGTTTTCTCTTCTTCTTCTACCTTTTTCTTCATTAACCCTAATGAGCTAGTTTTTTTTTGGCACCCAACTACTCGGCATTCAATACAGTGGACGTATTGATGTCGATTTTCGAGGGTGGAAAATCCCAGATCGTTACAGTTGGTATCAAAGCTGAAGGTTAAGCGAGAACCTTGGCTCTGTTGGGGAGTACTCATTAAAGATAGAGTCAGTACTGCTCTAGAATGAGTTTGAGTGCAGCAATACGTATGAGTGTGTATTTGTTAGTGAATATAAATGGATTTATATTGTGTTGACTGATTTGTTTAGTGGTATATAAATTTTTTTCGAGTAGTGGGATGCCACTAAAACGATAGGAGTTTCTAAACACTTAAGTAGAGTAATTCGACACTATATGGTTTGAAGCGGCTAAATGAAATAATTTTACCCAAATTATATTTTTATATAAAGGAAATAATTTTGTAAAAAATATTATAGCATATTGGAGTGTTGTTTGATAATATTATAATCGAAAATAGGATTGTAGGATTTGAAATACTTATATATTTATAACCTAAGAGAAATTGTATAAGTATGGATTGTACAATTGAATTTAAAACTAAGATTTGATTAAAACAAGAGTTTGAAAATATTAACCCCTGATATTTTTGGTAAATTTTTCCAAAGTGTTAGAAATGAATAATAGGAATATTATTTTTGAAAATATTTCGAATAGAAAATTGGGTTTAAATGGATTTTGGGGAATTTATAGCACTGAAATGGCTCCGGTCGCAGGAAAATAATTATGATTATGTCACGACATCATCGGTGTTCATTTTCGAGTTTCTAAGTGATGGATTGCTGCCGTGGTCGTTGTTTTGGATTATTTTGAGGAAAATCAAGTTTGTTTTAGAAATTCCAAAGGGTTGGTTTTGGATAAAAACCAGGATTGGTTTAAAATTTAAAAGTGTGATTTTGGAATATTTGTGATTTCCAAATGATTTGAAATAAATGCCGGGTGTTTAAAAAAATTCTGAAACCCTTATTTAAATAAAGTAGAGATCATCAGGAGATAAGTTATAAACTTATAAATGGTGAATAATTTTGAAGAAAAATATGGAGATTGAATTTTGGGATAAAAATTAAAAGTGGGAAGCTTAAAATGAAATTTAACTTAGATTAAATCGAGGAAAATTAAAATTTTGAAATGTAATTGAGGATGATTTGAGTGGATTAAATAAGTGAAGTAGACTGGTTAAATGGATTAAATTGAGATGTGAATGAATTATTTGAGAAATAAAATTGAATTGAGTTTAACATAAATGAATAAAAGTAAGTCAAAAATTGAATTGGAATAAATAAATCGAAATAGCTCACAAAAGTTGAAATGTATTGAATAAGATATGCTTGGGCTATAAATAAGTGTATGATTTCAGGTTGAAAATAAAAAATAAAAAATAAAATAAAGTGTGAATTTGCTTGATTAGGGAATGGATGGAAATGTGAAAAATAAATTGTGTAACTAATTAAATTGGAGAAGTAGAATAGAAATCCAAATAAAAATGGGGTGATATTTTAAAGTGAAGGGATAACATCCAAACTAGAGTTATAAAATAAAATTGAACTCAAGTAAATTGGTTAAAGTGATTTTTGAAATAAAATCAGATATTAAAAAGTGGAAGTGAACTAATTAGATAATTAATTAGAAAATGGAATATGGGAATAAAATTTAACTTGGTTAAATGAGATTGGGTTGTGTATTAAAAATGGATTTTTGAAAATGAAACTTGAGTTGTAACTTAAATTGGACTTAGATTGTAAGCGAATTAAAATTTTACATTTTGGATTGAAATAGAAATAGTTTGAGTATAAAAGGATTCAATTTAAGTGTAAATAAATTGAATATTGACTTGGAATATTAAGTAAATGAATTTGTGTATGAAAATTAGAAGTTTGAAGTGAATTGAGTGGATGAG
Source organism: Allium cepa (assembly GCA_030765085.1). Lineage (NCBI taxonomy): Eukaryota > Viridiplantae > Streptophyta > Magnoliopsida > Asparagales > Amaryllidaceae > Allium > Allium cepa. The sequence continues at coordinate 288,460,272 of CM060941.1, read as the reverse complement.
CTAATTGAGTAAATTAGTAAATGAAATGGATTTGGTTGAAATAGAATCCAATTAGTTTGAAAGGGAATTGTTTGCCCATGGAAATGAACTTAAGTGGTTGATTCAAATGATTAAAGTAAATAAATTAACTTAGGCAAATACTTTGAATGGAGGCTCGGTTTAAATAAATTGTGAAATGGTTATTTGATATAGTAACATGAAATGAATCTGGGGTAAATAAAATAGATTTAGATGTAATATAAATAGGTTTGAAATGGAATGGAGATAAATATAAATTGATTCTTTAATCAATTGGAAGAATATGGGTTTGTTTGGGTTATAAATTTATTGAAGTGCGTGTAAGGTAAGTTGTAAATCATTCAAATTGAATGAGAATGATATATGAGTGGGTTGAAAGCAATTAAAATGTAATAGGACATTATAAGTTGCTAATAAATATTGTTTAACCTGCATGGCTTATGAAACTCATGTGTTTTAGCTATTTAATATGAGCAAAATGTTAGTAGTTTCTTATATTTGGTACTTACGTGTTTAAATTGAGTAAGTACAGGTACCTGGAACTGTTGTGCTTTACTTTGATTGCGCGTATTGCAAAAACAAATAAGCCGTTTGCTTAAAAATGCTAAAATAAGGTACGTTTTCGGATTAAATACTGCAAAATATAAATATTGATATATATATATATATTGTTTTCCGACCGTGTGGGTCGATGTATATATATTTACCTCTCTTGGCAAATTGCAAAAGACTCTCCGTACAAGGGAGACTCTGCCAAAAAAATTCAAATATTTAGGGTGTTAGAATTTTTTTGAAAATTATAGGAATTTTTTTTGTTAACGATGAAATTGATTTCAAATTTGTAATTGAAATAAGGGATTTTGGAATTATAATTGAAAACAGATTGTTAGGTTGAAGTTAAATGATTAGAAAGTGAATATTGGATTTTCAATAAGTGGTTTTAGAAAAGTTAAAGGGGTTTAGGGCATTCTTTCTGCTTTTGTAACTTCGGGGACGAAATTCTTTTAAGAGGGGAGTAATGTAACGATCTGGATTTTTCGACGCTTGTTCTGGAATATTTAAATGGTTTTAAATATCGAATTTGAATTATAGGTTGATTTTGGATATGAAAATTTTAGGGTTTATTCATAGAATAAATTAAGAATTTAAATATAGTGATTTATTGAATAATATAATTATTCAACTTAATAATTGAATATTGGATAAATTATTGTATCTTGAGTTTAAGGCCAATAAAATAATAATTTAAATGCTTGTAAAATATATATTAATAATGATAGAGATGATAAAAGTTTAAAAATTGAATTTAAAGGTAATCTTTTCAATTTTGAAAATAGTTTGGTCGAGTTGACGTTTAAAAATAGCCTTTCAAGGAAAAGTCTTGGAATTCGACGAAACCATTTCCATTGGATCCATTATAGCGTATTATTATTGGATTTCAAGTTTCGTAATATTTGTAGTTATCGTTTGATCGTATCAGGTATAAACGCGTTAAAATTTATATTGAAATTTAATAAAATAACTGGATCCAAAAAGCTATCTTCTCCATACGACCGAATTAGGACTCGAAACCTTTCCATTGTGTTCGAAATAGGGATATAACGTTATAAACGCCTAGCGACATGCCTCGATAGGAGGTCATGATTTTTAGCTGTGAATTCGAGATGATTTTAATTTAAATAATACATACATACATACATACATACATACATACATATATATCCATAGACGTGACAATTTCTTTTACGTCAACCTTATGTCTTTTCAAAATCATTGTACCATTTTCCTCTCCTTCACGCCACCATCTTCTCTTGTCCCCCTCCCTCTTCTTTTAAAATGCACAAACAAATAGATACAAATCAAAAGAAAAAAAATGTTTTTGTTCTTCCGATTCCTCCTTCTCATTTGAAACGCGAGTTTCTCCTTCCCTTCCTTACTTCACTTTGGTCCCTGATAGGACCAAAAGGAAATCTCAGATCAAATCATGGCCGCCTCTCGTCTTTTTCTAACTTTAAAAAAAAATCGATCGAAGAGTAAAATAATCATCGGCTCTTCCTTTTCCTTGTGCTTTTCATCCGACATTCACATCATCAAATCGAATTTAGGGCAGAACCAAATCGAGGGTGATTTAGTCTCGTTCCTCTTCGACTCAAGCACGGTTGGTTGTACGTCGCGATCTAGAGGCAAGTGACTGCAAGGGCGTTGCGCCTTGTCGAGGTAGAGAGCATGCAAAGGGGTGACCATGGGTCCAGGCGACAGAGTTATTATTGGGCTCAGCTTGATCGCAAGGAGATGGGAGGATTCAGGCATCGCGAAGGAGGCTGCTGCTGTGAGGTCGGTGTGGTCATGGTTGGCAACGACTAGTGTTGGCCGCGATGGGGGAGGGTCGGAGCTAGGGTCCGTTCTGGTGGTCATGGTCATGCTGTGGCAGTGAGGTATAAGCCGATTTTATTTTTAATTAAATTAATAAATATGTGAATAAATATGTGAGTGTGTGTATATCGGTTAAGAGAAAAAATGTGTATATTGAATATTCATATAAGGCATATTTCATTCAGCTAAGGTTCGCGCGAAATGGGAAACGTAAAAAAGAGAGAAGTCGAGAATGGTTCGTAGTTGGGATTTAAATTTAATTCAACGCCGTTCAATTTAAATTAAAATTGGAGCGGACTGCAAATTACAAAAATAAAGGAAGAATTTCTCACTCGCTTTTGGATTTCTACATTTAATTTAAATTATTGGATACTTGATTTGATTAATAAATTTTAAATTATTAGTTGGATGATTTTATAATATATAGTGTACATATATACTAGTATATTGGAGTGATTGATATTCCCGCATATATATATATATATATATATATATATATATATATATATATAGCAGATGAGACCTTATGCGTCCCACATAATAGTGAATGATCCTATATACCACAATATCCCTCTCGAAGTGGGATTGGTATTTGTTTTATGTTGTATTAACATTTGTTGATGCAGGGAAACAGGTTGGAGGGATCCAATTGGATTCCTCAAATTTATTGTTTATTTTTCTTATATAGTGATATATGAATTGTGTAGGATAATCTGGTATATGTTATTGCAATGATTGGAATTATTGGACGCTATTGTAGCACTGGCCTGAATTTTGATAATTTAAATACTATAAATATATTTTTAAAATTTTGGGAATTAAAGGGAATTTGAAATGAAAATAAATATACTGGAATTGGAGTTATTTTAACGGAATTGAATTAGAAAAAATAAATATTTGAGTTGTTTATACTTAACTATTGTGAAGTAATAAATGAAGATTTTTAAAATGAATTATAAGTGATATTCTAGAAATATAAAAAGAAGTTGAAATCAATATTGAAAAATGGATTGGAAGAATCAATGGAATTTATAAGAAATAAAATTTATATCATTGTTTTTTATAAATAGTTTTTTTATAAACAGGTAAATATCAAAAGGGGTTATAAAATTGATACAATGCTTATAATAAAGAAATTCGAAATCAGGAGATAAATGGGAATATAAATGTTTTGGAAGAATTTATATTGGAATATGGAAATAGGGTGAGAAAAATAGCAGATACTATTTTTAAAGTGAGATGGTTAAGGAAAACCGAAATAGAAGCAATGTGATTGAAATCAATAGGAAGTCATAAATCAAAATTGGTTATTGAGATTTTAAAAATATATTTCTAAAATAAGTAAGATTATTTTGAAAGTGGAAATTTTTATTATTTTATAACTATGGAATTTTAAACCAGTTGGGATTTAAATATTGGGTAAGTAGATTTTTAAATATGAAGTACTTATTTTAGTAAATTCTAATTTTTGAAAATCAGCTTTGAAATTATTTATTTAACTAAAAATGAGTTATTTATGTTATAAAAGTATGTCCGAAATTTCAAACAATTACTTGAACTGATTATTAAAAATAAATTATTGATCTTTTAAATACTTATTATATATATATAGAGTTTTAAAATAATCGAAAGAAAATTTATTTTATGAATTCTCTCGAGATTGAAAAAGGGCTTATGAAAGGATATAATTTTGAGGAGAGGAAATTAATTGTGATTTCCGAGGATTTTGGATTAAGTTACGGAATAATCTCCTAGGGAGTCAATACTGAAAGATTTTGGAAAATAAGACTAGCAATATTTCCCTAAGTATAGAAAATAGAAATTTTGAAATATTTCTAGATGTTGAGATGTTGAAAGTTTATTGTTACGGATTTGAGTATTTGAAAATTTGTTTTCAAATGTTGAAAGAGATTAATATGTCTTCAATGATATTTTGAAAATAAATCTTTCTAGAAAGATTATATTAAGGCCAGATGATTTCTTATGGATGTTTAATTTGATAGTTAAATAACCGACTACCAATATTGGCCAATTTCAAATGTTGTTTCGAAGAGACCAGGATCAGATAAGTTTTATGAGAACCACTTCGATCCGGCGAGTACGTTTTCGAAACGAAGACTAGAGCTTGGAGTCGAAGATGGAGCAGTAAAGTGCAATGGCTAATCACTATTAATCTTGAGGGTGATTCCAAAATGGATGTAGTAGCAGTAGTGCATTCGTTTCTGTTCGGACCGGGAACAGACTTGTATGGACGAATGCTATCAGATCATCGTCATTGGAGAATGATGAGCATTCTATGTGAATGTGTTCTAAAAAGGTAATTGTAGCCTCAAGCCTCATTAACCGGGAATGGCTAAAACAGGGGAGGTGCAGCAAGGCTAAGTGGGTAGCACCCAAGTAGGGTACGGTTACCCTTGTTTAGAGTCCCAAATTTCGGCTGTGTGGGCGGTTGCTAATCCCAACCGCGGGGTGATCTTATTCGGGCTATCCAGGTTGGGGGTAGTCCGGTCTTCTGTTGCAGGGGATCGGGAGTGGTTCTCGGTACGCTAATCTAGACTAAGTACTATGACGGACGGTACCCCAATAGCCCAACCATTGTATGGAATCCATTCTCCAATAAGCGCCGTACGGTTTTGATTGTGCCCAACTATGTTAGAACGTGAGATGCAAGCATTTCAGCTATATTTTACTTACTTTCTATAAACACTATTATAATATCAGACGGATTTGATAAAAATGTTTTGTTTATCATAAGGTAAAAACCCGACATGTTTATTTATGGCGTGGTCTTACGAGATACCTTTGTTTTCAAAGGATTTTTGAAAATATAACAATAATTCAAATTGAGTGTGTTTTGTCACGCTGATTTTCCAGACTGACTCGGGTGTTATTTTACTATAATGCTCGGGTCAGACTGAGCATTACAGATTCAGAATATGATACTATGGAGCTCAGGAGATGAGCTGGATGACAAGACGTGTTCCGTAGATTTGTATTTCCGCTGCGTAAGGACAAGTTACCAAACTGTCTAGATTTGATATAGTGATTGTGTACTCTGATGATCAAGTATTAAACAGCTACAGATTCTTTTGTATAAAAATCTGTTGTTGTATATTATATTTTGTTCCGCTGGGATTGTGAGATTCTGTGTTATTGTTTTCTCTTCTCCTTCTACCTTTTTTTTCTTTAACCCTAATGAACTGTTATTTTCAGCATCCGACTAATCGGCATTCAATATAGTGGACGTATTGATGTCGATTTTCGAGGGTCGAAAATCCTGGATCACTACATTTTACTTTACAATAACCAAAAAAATTTATATAGAAGATCCAATGATATTACAATAATGTCTTGGGATTCAAAATAAATATATAAAATAGCCAAAATGCTTGCTTCTCACGTTCAGCATAGTTGGGCAAAACTAAGTCCGTAGAGGCTCATATTGGAGAATGGATTCCATATTATGACAAGGTAAGGAACTACCTTCCGATGGTACATCTCTAAATAAAATGCACCGAGATCTGACAGGAATATCTTATACCCCTGCCACACAGGACTGGCCTACCACTTGACTAGTAGTACCAAATATGATCACCCTTTTGTTAATTAGACTCGAAGCATACATTAGTAGATAGTAATCAACCTAGATTTTTGGATGACCATACCCTAATGGGATCGACCCACATGGCCCCGCAGCATGCCCAATTTTTTTCATTTCCTAGTTAATAAGGCTTGAGGCTACATTTTACCTTTTATGTAGCATTTCCCACTTGGAAGGCTAACACTATCCTCTGGGAAACAATGCATTGCCAGCATTCGTCCATACAAGTTCATTCTAGGATTGAGTGAAACCAAATGCACCATTTCTACTACATCTATTTTGGAATCACCTTAAAAATTAGTAGCAAGTAGCCCTTGTACTTCAAAAGCTCCTTGTAATGACCCAGATTTTTTTTGTCTGAATTCAGGTTATTTAATTGATTTTAAATATTGAAAAATATAATTTATTAGTTAAATTAATTTAATTTCAAATATAAGTGATATTTGAATAACTAGATTGTGTAAATAATTAAATCTGGGGTTTAATAAAGATGAAAATGACTTCTAAAGTTGTTTTAAATCCAATTTGAATTAGAATGAGAATAGCAAACTTTTAATTTCGATTTAAAAGTGAATAGATAGAAATTGGAAAATTCATAATTTAATTAATGTGTAAAAATAGTCATTTTTGACACTGTCTCGGATTCCGATGAAACAAGTTTTATTGGATCTGTAATAGCGAGTTATTATAGGATTCCAAATTTCGTGTCGATTGGACTTAACGTTTGATCGTGCGAAGCTGAAACGCATAGAAATTCATTAAAGAAAATTTAATTAAAATAACTCGATTTGAAAATCTATCTTCTGTATATGATGCAATTGCCTTCGATGCATATTCCTTTGTGTTCGGAATAGGAGTAGAACATTAGGGACGCCAAGCGGCACACCTCGTTTGGAGTTCGAAATATTTTCCGATGAATAGTGCGTGAAATTTTCTATAAATAGCCTTTACTCTTTCCTATTTCTCCAAACCCTAACACTAATGTTTTCCCAGCCGCCATCATTTAATAAACGGCCGAAAATTATCCATCTTCCTCCTCCAATCTCTCTCAATCCAAAAATAATTAGCACATAGCTTCAACTACAAAGTTGTAGAGCACCTCAGGATCTTCAAATCCAACGGTCAAGATCTGAAATTGTTCGATGTGATGGCCAAAAATCGGCTATGTTTGTCTGTTGTTCGTGCATGTTTTTTGATGCAGAGGCGGAGCTGGGGAGGTGCGCGCTCTGGCCGTGGGTGGAGCTCGAGTAGGGATTTCGAACGATGGGTTCTGATCATCGTCTAGATGATCGTAGGAGTATTGAAGTCGAGGGGAATGGAAGCGGCTATAGGTTTTTGCATGTGTTTGAAACCTAGGAAGGAGAAGAGGAAGGAAGCAGTTGGATCTGATCTTGGGGGAATGAATAGTCCTAATTAGAGCGGGTTGTTAAAATAAAAATAAAAAGAATTTGTCAAATAGTTTATAATAAATCATGAATCTTATAAAATTCATATCTTTGTCGTACGAGGTCCGATTTAGACGAAATGTAACGTCCCGCCTTTTTGGATGCTTTAAGTCGACACAAATGTCGATTCAAACCATACGGAAGAGCGGATTGTTATGGGGTAAATAAGAAAAAACAAGAAAGAAATAAAAACAAAATAGAATCTCACAGCGGAAGGATAAAATATAATAATCAAATATACAGTTCATGAAGCTGTTTACAAAATATTTTATTTTACTTATACAATATATATCAGAGTTGCACATACCAACGAATAATAATCGATGCGGCGGAATACAGTGTGTAGTGGAACAATATAATATATAATAGTAATAAAATCTTCGCCTTCGTTCTCCAGAAGTAAGGTCTTTAAATCCTGAAATGCTCAGGCTGATCCGAGCGAATTGAAAAGACAAAACACTCGAGTCAGAACTAAAAGATCTTATGTAAGTTAAATCAACTGAAATAAATATGAGTGTAACGGCGTCGGAGATGTTTACGGGATTTGACATCTCCTATCCAGTGTCTAACGTGAGTGCAGTAACTTAAGAGATGCTCGAGATTCACATCTCCTAAGGATCCGTTAGTAATATACGCTATTATAATAGTGTCTAAAGTAAAGTATAGTATACTGAAAATAGTGTTAAGGGGTTACCCATATAGCCCTTAACGCACTTTTATATTCCCATAGTCTATACAGTACCGTAATCTCCCCCGTACTGGGCGTCGTCAGAGGGCACTCCATAGGTATGGTATAAAACAAAATCGTATAAGGCGCGCTACGGTAGGTGACACGGCACAACTAGGCAATGCCAGGGTAGATATACCAATTACGCATCCGGGCTGATGGTAACGCATAGCCGTAGCTACTGCCCACCTCGAACAAACACCCTCAAAATCAAAAAAATAAAGGTGGCCACTAAATCAATCCAAAGTCAGAGTATAGTATCGAAGAGATGTGTCTGATAAAGGGTACCCCCTTGGCCCAAGAATTGCTTCTGTTTTAGCCACCTTATGCTAACTCACGGGAGTCGGGTCCACATTTTTACCTCAAAGGAAACGTCGCCACCATCCTACTTCATTCTGGAATCTCCACCGCGTACACGGTTGTTAAAGTGGTTTTCGGAGTTGGCAGAGAGTATGACAACTTCCAATCCTGGTCTCTTCAACAATCAATCGTTATTATAACACCGCGGTCTTTTCAAAATAGTTTACACTTTCAAAACCAGAATATAATATCCCTTTTCAAAACCATTAAATACGATATCATTTTTTATTTTAAGACCCAAATCAATATGATATCATTTTATTTCAAATATATCCTTTTTCAAGAAATCATAGCACTTTCAAATCTATATACATTGAAATCTATAGCTTTGAAACATAACTTAATATACTTCAATGGTTTACATATTAAATTTCTTTATATAAGAAAATAGCTTCTTTAATTTTTCAAATAAATCCCAAATAGCGATATGAATCTCTCAATAAACCATTACAATTCATATATTTTAAAGCTTTAAATATTCCACCATTTCAAAACAAATTCTTTGATAATTTCATATATATCAATTTCAATTACTATTATTTAGATTTGAAATGTTTACTTAATAAATCCAATAAAATCTAAGTAAAACTTTAACTTCAACAACTGGATATTCTTTTAATTTATTTAACTTGATATATTCATTTACCTCAACTTCATATTTATTTAAATCACTTAAACCAAATCAAGTTGTAGAATCATACCCTTTAAAATCTCCACTTTTATTTATATTCCAAACCATCTACAATAATTTATTCAAGTACAATTCTTAAATAATTCAATTTAAACCAATTTCATATTTATTTTCCAACTTAAATTTCCTTTAAGTCATATAAAAACCCTATATATACAATATCTTAAATAGGTACTTAACCATATAATATAAAACCATCAACTCCATTTTTCAACTTATTTTTATTAAACCAATTTATACATAGCTTTAAATTCAAGAATTTAACTATATATATATATATATAAAATAATATTTATATAATATCACAAATTAATATTTATTAAACCGTATATTTCTTTCCAAACCATAGAAATCAGTTTCAAAATATTTATATATATATAGGCCGCGGTGTTTGTATAAAATTTTCTATCCTATGGTCAAGTGATACAGATATTTATCATTTCAATTCGTAATTTAAAATAAAAATTACGATTATATATCATTTCAAACCGCAATCCCGAATGAAATGAAAATGCACAATAACTTGCAGTTTATACAGTATAAAATATAGCATCCATTCATCCAATATTAACCATCAACCATTTATCACAATCATTATTCAATTTAAGCAATAGCATCCATATAGAATGGAAAATAAACAACAGGTATTAACTAGCGGTTTATATCCAATGATAAATTTAATAACTGTTTGACTGGCAGTTTATATGCAATAATAAATAAATAAAATTTAACTGGCAGTTTATATGCAATGAATAATTGAATAACAATTTAATTTAATAAATGCAATTTAACTGAGAGGATGATTAAAATATGCCAAACAATCATAGATAAATTTTAAATCACATCAAAATATAATTTAACAAACATAAGAAATTTTAGAAGTTGTGAGTGGGTTAAAACACCCACCTTTTGAATTTAAATTGAATTTAAATCCAATTTAAAACCAAAAATTTGACAGTCTCCAAATTCATCCAAACCAGCGTCGAAGTGTCTGAAATTTCAATACGATCCTAACAAAAAAATTACGCGTAAATCGGATATCGTATGCATTAGTTATCATCGTTAAACGATTTGAAATTGAAACTAAGAAAAATAAAATAAAAAAACAAACCCAATTCACACATTGGCCACGTCATCAGCTCTCTCCACTATCACGAGCTACAGGCAACCCTATCCTTTGCTACTTTACACGCGCGCACAAATAACACCACCAGCCGCCATGATTTCATGTTCATCGCCGCTCGACCTAGGCCATCGCGGCCGCGCTCACCATCTCGAATCGAACCGCTTCCTTCCAAATGGCCTCGCGTGCACGAAAATCGATGCTCACAGCAACCAGCCGCCCCCTTTTTGTTTAACCCAAATCAAAAAATTGACGAAGATCCAGCCGTCAATTCACGAAAGCAAGCATACCGATGAACTCCCCATCGTCCACTCTCCAAAACCCATAAATGGTTCGTCGATCCGACAACGTTCATCGACGTGCGATGAACGGGCGAGAATTAATTCAGAAATTCTGGATAAACGATGCATCAAATCGGAAAATGAATTTTAGTTTTAAGATGCGTATATCGAAAGCTTCGATATATAATTTTTCTGAATTTTTTTGAGGGGTTTGAAATTTTTGCTTTGGATTGAAATTTGATTTGTGTTTGGATCTAGAATTTGTTTTTCTGCCGTTGAAGAGAAGAGATAGTTGAAATATACATACAGATAAATGAAAAAAAATAGAAGTAGGCTAGGGTTTATAACCGGATATTTATAGGTAGGGTTGAAATAGAATAGATGGATAAGGTTGGATATTCCGCTAACGACAAAGTGGCCCAAAAAGTCCGTTCTGACCCTGGAACGAAATTGGGTAAACCCATATATCAAAATAGGTATTTTTAAATATTTTAAATGCAATGGAAAAGGTTTCAAGTTCAAATTCCATCGTATGAAGAAGTTATGCAAAAATAAAAAAAAATTCAAATTGATTTCAATTTCATTAATTTTAAGGCGTTTCACGTTCGTACGATCAAATGACAAGTCTGATCGCTACGAAACTTGAAACCCTATAATAATTCACCGTAACGGATCCGATGAAACTAGTTTCGTCGAAATCCGAGTTAGTGGCCAAAATGGCTATTTTTATAGTTAATTAAATAAATTAAATAAATTAAAAATTAATTAATTAAATCAACCTTCAATTTAAGTCCTATAATCGACAATTCTTGTCATTTTTAATTTCTTAAACATTTATACTAATTTAAACAAATTTAACTGTTGATTTAAAATTGATAAATTCCGCAGTTTCCTTAAAATTCAACAATTATAAATTAAATTTCCAAAATTCTGTTTAATTAAACCCATCAATAATTATTCCATTCATTATTGTTAAATAGATGACTTAAATATTGGATTTAAAACTATTACATTAATTTTTCTCATATTATCTTTATTTCGAATTGCATAACCTTTAATTTCAATTGCTACAAAAATTACACTAAATATAATTTGGATTTCAATGGAGTGATTTGTTTCAATCCAAAACTTTTATTAAGTTCATTACTATTCTATAAACTTAGTTACCTTGTTTTCTTTTCATTCATTACCTTTAAATTTATTACCTTCAAACCAATACTATAATTACTTACAGAACATTGATTATATTAAATGACCATTTATTATAATTTAAATTCATTAATTTAATTCAATGCTTACATTTGTTTTCATATATTCAATTTGTAGCTAAGTATATATTTACATTATTTCCATTGACTTGAAATTCATTCAATTTATTAATAATTACCAACTTTTTACCAAATTTGACAACCCTAACCATTTGTATTACATTTCACATTAATGTAATATTTATTAAAATTTATTTCCAATTAACGTACTACTTAATTTCCCTTAATTGAAATCTGATTTCCAAATTTTATTTAACATACTAAATGAATAAATAACATATATAAATGGTCACCTATTTACTTTTCTTTCATTTATATTATAATTCCATATATAACACTAATTAATTACCATTAACACTGCATTATTACGTTTATAGACAGATTATAATATTTCCACTCACTTACCTTATATTGAATTCATAACCAAGTTGTAACATATAAAATTTCCAATGAATCATGGGAGTCCATTCAATTTTGTTACCAATTTACTTACATTAACACTATTTCACTTATTTTGGTCATTATTCCAACATAGGTCGCAAGTTTTCATTTCTTTATATTATCCTATGGAAACAATATATATTCCAAATACTTTATTACATTTACTGAAATTTATTTTCCAAATTTACCTAATACACCAAATTATGACCTTACAGTTATTTCAATTAATTAGGGTCGCGCTAAATTAATTATTTATTAGCTTACATCCAATTTTAATTAATATCCTCAATGAATTTACCTATTTGGTCTCATGCTTTCTGTTACATAAATTAATACCTTATAATAAATCTACGTTTCTATTTTGAATTTACATTCACACATAAATACAATAATTCCATTATAACTTTACAAATTTAAATAAATTCATTAATTTTCAGTTCATTCAACCTATTTATTATTAACCATAATTAGCATTATTACGTTTTAATTCACTTATTATTTCATTAATAAGTTACCCAAATTTTATTTCTCCAAATATTAAATCACAAAGTCTTAAGTTGTTTACCATTTACATTACTTTTCTTAATGTTTGCTTCATTATAAATTACAAATTTTTTGTTTCCTTTAAAATTTAATTACTCAATTTTAATTAAAATAACCAACTTAATGATTAAAATTTTACGGGTCGTTACACGAAACGAGTTGTGTTGCACTCGTTACAAAAAATACAACACATTGGAATTAGATTGGATCAATTTGGAGCTTACATGATTTTTGGGTAGAACTGAACGCTCATTTAGTTTATTCCAAATAAAACACTGCAACGACAACTGCAAGCAAAGTGAGTAAAACCCAATCTCTCTGGCTCTCTTATATTTTTATATAAGTGGGAATAAATTTATTTTATGCTATATGATGATTGTTTGGATGTTATGCTATATTATTAGTAGTTGGATATATTCCTGCCTATTAGAGCAGATGACACCCTATATGTTCCCGTGTATAAGCAGATGACCCTTTGTATGCACGTCTACCTCGAAGCGGACATTGTACATAGTTTCTCATATGTATATCTGTTGCAGGTTACAGATTGGAGGGATCCAACTAGATTCCTTACCATTGTTGATTTTTATACATACATATTGTTATATATGTTGTATTATGTGATGTTTGATGTGATGGATGCCATGTTTTCTATTATTGATGTGAGATTCTATGTTGTCATGGTTCTATTTATCTCTTCTTTTTTCTTCTCTTCTTCTCTCTTCTTTCTTTCTTATCACCCTCTATCTTCTTTCTCATGACTTTCTGTCATTCTATGCATTTTGGGCCGGACGTGTAGTTTATTGTCGATTCAAAAGGGTACGGATTTGCATGTAGTCACAGCATGGTATCGTAGCTTTGGGTTTGGCGATAAACCTAGGCTTTGATGGGTACTCGTTATAGATATGGTTAGTAATACCATAGAATGAGTCTAAGCATATATATATATATATATATATATATGAGTGCGTATTTGTTAGTGACATAAAAATATTTTTTATTGGGTTATTTGATTTGTTAAGTTTGAATTTTGGATTTTAGTCATGCGTCTAGCTAACGTCGTCGGTTAGGATTCTAAAACACTTGAGTAAGTAAACTGACACAATATTGTTTTTGGAATTGGTAAATGAAATAATTTTACCTTGATAATATTTTATATGGTAGTATATAAATTATTTGATTGTTAATGTATGGTAACGTTGATTATTATCATTTGTTATTTGTTGTGTTTAAATAATAAAAGTTGTTATTATTATAAATCTAAACAAAGATAAACAAAAAATTGAAACGGTCTTATATATGCAAAGTGAAATAAGTGAAAGTATATGAGTATAAATTTATAAATGTGATTTATAAATACAAAGAATTTAAAAGAAATAATAAAAGCACTGAATTCATTACAGTTGCTGGAAAATAATAAGAATGGTGGCTGCAGCATCATTGGTACTCTTTTTCAAGTTTTTAAGTGATGGATTTGCTACCTTAGTAATTTATTAATGAAGTTTTATTTTGATAAAACAAGTTTTGAATTTAAAATCCAAAGTTTAGTTTGAAAATATATATAGAAAGTGAATTTGTAACTTATAAATTGAAAATGGTATGGTTAAGTAAAGAAAATGTGAACTTGAGATATGAAATTAAATTTTTAACTTAAGTAAAAGTTAAAAAAATTGAGTTAGTAAAATGAGTTATATGAAATCAAAGTTTAACCAAAGAAAAGTTAAATAAATTGAATTGAATTTGAAATGAATTAGATAGACATTTGAAATGAATCAAATAAAAGTGAATATATACTTAAGTGGTAAAATGATTATATAACCATGAATTAAAATTATGGAATGTGAATAAAATTAAGTAAATGTTCATGAAATTTTAGGTAACTAAGTTTGTATAACTTATAAATTTGAGGATAGTAAGTTAAAACAAATTTTCTAATTGTTGAATATGAATGTTAAGAAATAAAATCTGAATTTGAACTTTAAGTTAAGTCAAATAGAAGTTGATTTTGATATTCAAAATGAATCAATGAAATGAAGTAATGAAATGAATAATGATCTTAAGTTAAAAAATAAAATTCAACTTAAGTTGTAAAATGAATTGAATTGAACTAATGAAAATAAATTAGTTAACTGAATATGATTTGGAATGTTATTTGTTAAAACTGAATATAACTTAAGTTAAGAAGTGATAATAAACATAAGAAGTGTTGTATAAAATTGTTAACATCGATCATGAACTTAAGTAAAGATTATGTTATGGTTGTTAAGTGTTATTAGTGTTAAATAAAATATACTAAGTAAATTAAATATGGAATGAGATGCTACTAAACATGAATTGAATTTAAGTGAATATTAATAAGTGAAAGTTAATGAATGTAAATTACTTGAATGAGAATTAATTGAATGTAACGACCTGATATTTTCAACCATTCGCATCCGCACATGTCGGACTTGAATTGTTCAAAATACCGCGTTGTAAATAAAATTTGGCAAATCTCAGAATATACAGTAAATAAACAATCACAGAATCACAGACACAGGAATTCAGAATACTCGCAGCGGAATTTAAAATAACTTAGTGGTTCATGAAGCCACTATTAAAAGTCTCAAAACAATAAAATTTACATAGACTTTAAACCAAAATATAGTTTGAAACAACAATAGTAAATCTCAATATTCAATAGTCTTGGTTACATAAATTTAGATAAGGAACTGAAAGGAAAATTTGCCAGCAGCTTGAAAGTGATCTACAGAAGTCCTAACTGCGGGATGAAGACTGAACTACAACTCAGGCTGACCCGAGCGTAAGAAATAAACACAACAATCGAGTCAAGACATACATACTTATACAGTGTAAGCTAATTCAAGTGTACTGTAATATAGAGCAAGTAACTTAAAGGATGCTTGGGACCGCCCATCCTCTAAGGATCCGTTAAACTATTTACTATGTAGTAATAATTTCGCTATTATAATAGTGTCTATATTAAAATAAACTTACTTTTAAATAGCGTTAAGGAGTTGCCCAATCTCCCCCTTAACACAATAATAGTCCCAGTAGTCCATCCAATATCATAGTCCCTCCTGATCGGGAAGCCACCGGAGGATACCATACGGGCTACGGGAGAAAAACAAAGTCGTACAAGGCTCGCTATGGTAGGTGACACGGCACAACTAGGCAATGCCAGGGTAGATATACCAATTACGCTTCCGGATCGGTGGTAACGCGTAGTTGCTACTACCGTCCACCTCGAACAACACTCCCAAATCAAAGGTGCGCACCAAAACAATCACAAAAGTAACAGAATGGCATACGAAGAAGTGCGTCCGATCAAAGGTGCTACCTCATTAATCCGTCGATCGCTCCTGTTTTAGCCACCTTATGCCAACTCACGGGAGTCGGGTCCACGTATTTACCTCAAAGGAAACGTCATCACCATCCTACTTCATTTTGGAATCTCCTCCGCATACACGGTTGTCAAAGTGGTTTTCAGTATCGACAGAGAGTATGCCCATATCCGATCCCGGTCTCTTTAACAACCAACGTTATTATTACCCGTGGTTATAAAGAATCCAAAATAGTTATATTAAAATTAAATTCTTCATTTTATTATTAAAAGTGAAGTTATAAATTTTATAAAAATCCAATATACATCCCAAAGGTTATACCTTAGTTCGTTTGAGTAATTTAAAATTTTACTTAAATATAGTTTCAACAATAATTAGACCAATTTAACTTATAGATTCAAAAATTTTACCCTTTAAATAGTCATTTAAATTACTCAAAAATCTATGGCCTTTATAAGTATTTTATACAAATTATCTAACTTCTTTTACTTATGCCAATCAAGTACAAGATTTTTTTATGAAATTTGCTTAACCATTAAGTAAAATACCAATCCAAAATAACTATATTTCCAATTAATTTCTTATCTTACCTTTATTTCAAAACCAGCCTATCATTCAGTTATATCTTAACTTCCATATTTTCCGCCAACTTAACTATCCACTTCATAGAAAATTTAACCTCGCTTTATATTCAAGTTATGACAAAATCCATATTTTATTTCTTAACTTAAATTCCCTTTATTTTACAAACAATTTTTCTTACAAAATGAATTTATACTTTAAATTTTTAACATTTATTTATTTACATATTTTGACTTGAAAAATATCACTATACTTATAATCATCATTTAAATCCACTTTAACAAGGTGTAATAACATTTTAGATTTTTTTTAATATTTAAATATTTCCAGAATATATATATATATATATATATATAACCACGGGTCTATATAATATTTTCTAACCTAGGTTAAGTGATACGGATAATATATCATTTCAATCCGTAATTTACAAAATAAATCCGGGTTCTATCATTTCGAACCCGCAATCCCAAGAATTAAAATAAACTAAATAAATAAATGAATAAATAAATATCGTTCAGGCCTGTCATTTCAGCCTGTGACGATTTCTATTCTACAGGGAACTTGCAGTGTGATTAACTGTAAAAAATAAATAAATAGTGTAACAGCATAAATAAACAATATATAATATAACTGATGATGTATAGGTTTAATAACGGGATTTTTAACATCATCAATTTATATCACAGTCAAATAAAAATAATAATTATTCTACAATCACACTTGTTATCAATTTACAGATATATAAGTACGTTTGTCAGGTGAGAAAACTCACCTTTACAAAGCTGAAGATTTTGATTCGAAACTACGGTAACCACAACAGAACAGCGTACAGAAGGCACGATCAATGATTTGAAGATGAGCCAATCCGATTTAGATCTTAAACACGAATAACTAATTACGCGAAATTCAAAACGATCAAAATTTTAAATAACAACTGGAACGAGATTAAAATAAAAGGATGATTGCCACAATTTCTCGACCACTCCACCCAAGACGACCCCATTCTCAAAGCTCGGCCCAAATTTCTATTTGAATCATATGAATGCTAAAGAGTGAACAGTGGGAAATTTAGTTATAAAGTCTGTGATCAAAAAGTGGTGCACGCGCACTTATTTTTTCCAACAATGCAAAAGGTGATGAAACTTTGGTTTAAAATTTTGAACACACAACTACTATTCTCGGCCGTTCATACACGTTATTATTATTTTTCTTTCTTAAATTAAAACCAAATATTATAATGTGCTAGAAAAAAGGAACAATAAGCTAAACTTAGGTGGCTCATGCCTATATCATATTCACATGCAACGTATTCACGTTGAAAATTTACAAAATCCAGCCTATAACCCACTTACGTTTTCACCGTGGTTATGTAAATTGATTTCCTTTTTTTATTTTTTTATTTTTTTATATGCACGCGAGTACACACAGTAAGATACTGTTAGGTATAAAGTTTGCAAAAGGTGGAGAATGAAACATGGAATTTCAAAGCTTCAGGTGGAGCAGCCGAGTAAAGTAAAAAAAAACAAAGAAAAATAAAAATAAAATAAAAGGAAGAAGAAAGAAAATAGCTGCCATTACCTGAAGCTCCACACAAGCTAGGAGACGAAGTCCAAAAGATGAGGTAAAGAAAAAGTGTTTGTGACTGGTATTTATCAATGAGCTATGCGTTGATTTAGGCAAGAAAGATTTGGAAACTCATATTTCAGTGAGTATTGATTTCAGTGGAGATTTGCCTGGATTACGCAAAAGTAACAGCAATATATAAATTGCTTTAGGGACGGTAAAAGGAAAATTTTGAATGTGATTTATTATCCAGAGAAGATGTGTTAAAAAATGGTACAGTGGGAAAGAAATCTATCAGAAAAGAAACGGTTTTTACCAGAAATGGAATTGGAAAAATATACGCGATTTAAAACTTGCGTTGATTGGGATGAAATATAGTTAAGAAATAAATGAAGATTTGAATGTTATTTTATTCAAAGTTTTATACCAAATTTAAAACAAATGAATAAAATGGGAAGTGTAACGTTTGCACGTGTATTCAGGGTACTATACATTGAACGGCTATAATTAATTAATTAATTATTTAAGAACGCGCATTCTAGACGCAAGATTTAAATCAAACGTACTCCTGCATTTAAATTTATACGTTTTTATTCATTTGCTACTCGTATATGCTAAAGAGTATTTTATTACATACGTACTATTTACACCCCCAATGAAACAAAACATGTATAAACGTAAATTTAAAACGTGCCTTTTATAAAGCTTATTTATCCACTATCTACTATCCAATCTAACATTTTATTTATTTATTACTAACTAAGAAACAAAATGGTAAACGAATAAGGTTAAATTCCTTTACAAAATATAAATATATTTATTAATTTGAAACGTCTATGAATTAATAATTGTTAATTATTCACGCAAAGGAAAGTGGAAACCCCCCGGTGATTTCAATCCAGTTTTAAAAGAAATTAACAACTCTTTGGAAGAGTCAAATATATATATATACATTTTTAAATAAATGGAAGTAATGGCAAGGCACGGTGAATTTCCTCATTTAAACGTGCACGACAATTGATTTAGGAACAAAGACTAAAATTAGAATGTGAATGGTTATAAATTTGTGGGTAACGCTTCTATTAAATCAGAAGGAAAGTAAATATACTTAAAATGCATACAACATACGCAATACTGTATGCCCAAATATAACGAAAATAACGGATTTAAATTTTATACGTTTTCTTATACGTTATTTATCCCATCAATTAACGCGCCCTTTAAACGCGTAATTCAACAGTTTATTAATACACTGTAATTTGTGAAAGTTATTAGTTAACTAAAAATAGAATTTGTTTACATTGGGGTTTTTTTTCGTTCATTTACCATTTACCAAGAAATCTATTACTAAAATGTATATAATCCATTTATAGCTAAGGTAAAATTATTATGTTGTTTTAATGGTACAGAAAAATGGAAATTGGCAGACGTTTTATAAAATTGAACAAAGAAAAAGTGTTGATTCTTACAGTAAAGAAACGGAAAAGAATATTTGATTTGAACATTACTGAAAAATCTATGGGTTTTATTTATTAAATATGTGGAGTCAACGGAAAGAAAATTTATTCCTTTCCCACTTAAAAATGCATGTCTACTGATTTATTTTATTTGATTATTTATATCCAAGGTAAGAAATTTAGACGCATGAAAAACCGACGCAATAATTAAATCAAACACACGCCCAGTTTTATAATAAAAGTAACGCTTTTAAATTTACGCGTTCTCTTATGTAGTAAATATACGTTAAAAATGTTCCATCAATAACGCGCCTTTTAAACGCGTAATTAAACAGTTTATTTATACACTAAATTTTTTTTTCAAATCTTATTTCTTAATTAAAACATGATTTTTCTAGAAATTAAGTTATTTACCATCTTCAACAAAAAAACCCAAATTTCCAATTAAAGTTAATTCTTAACCCCGTCAAAATTTCAGAGATCTTATTATTTATTTAAAAATTTGGAAAATTATTTTAATCAATTCAAAATTTAGATTTTTATATAATAAACCCCCAAAGTTTTATAATTAAAAGTGAAAAATACTTGTTAAAACTTTGGGCTGTTACATTAAATGTGAACAAAATAAACTTGAATTGAATGTAAATCAACTGAACATTGATAGAATGAATTTTAATCAATTTGAAAGTGAACGTAGATAAAATTGAATGTTAATGATTTGGATGTAAATGAAAGGAATGTAAATTGGTTGAATGAAAACTAATTAAATATAAATAATTGAATTTTAATTAAACGAATGTGAATGAGTTGAAAACAAATCGAATGAATGTTAATAAGAAGGAAAGTATATAAAATTTAAAACCATTAACATTGAAATGTATATTAACTTGATTATGACATTAGATGGATGTTAGCTGTTGGATGGTTTCTTTCGTGGCATGTGTTTCATTTTCATATGATTATTGTATTGTTATATATTATATATTGATATTATTTTCTATCTACATGTTCTCATTAGTTTGTTGAGTGTTTAGTAGGTGCGGATGGCATATGCTTTGCATTTGGAACTCGCTTTCGTGCTATATTACTTATATACGCTTGCTAATAATATATAAGGTGCATATCTTGGATTACATATCATACTTTTATATTTTTCCTTACAGGTGCCTCATCCTCGAAGATGAGATGCATATTTGTGATATATATATATATATATATATATATATATATATATATATAATGATTTTATTATGATCGAACCGCGCAAAGGAGACTCTAACGAATTTTTTTGAAAATTAAGGCATTAGAATTTTTTTCAATTTTGTGGAAAATTGGAAAAAAATAGATTTTGAGTTATAATTTGAAATGATTAATTGATTTTTGGAATTGTATTAGCTAATGACTATGAATGAATTTTAATACTTAGAAAAGTTTCAATAAAAAGTTGCAACTAATTGATTAAGGAAAATTAAACACTTAAAAGAATTTGGTAATCTATTTCAACTAATTATTTTCGAAGTTAATGGAGTTGTAGCATCTTTCCTACGCAGTAATTTCGATGACGAAATTCTTTTAAGAGAGGAAGTATGTAACGACCCAGAGTTTTTGTCGTTTGAATTCAGGATATTTAATTGATTTTAAATATTGAAAAATATAATTTGTTAGTTAAATTAATTTAACTTCAAATATAAGTGATATTTGAATAATCAGATTGTGTAAATAATTAAATCAGAGGTTTAATAAAGATGAATATGATTTCTAAAGTTGTTTTAAATCCTATTTGTATTAGAATGAGAATAGTAGACTTTTAATTTTGATTTAAAAGTGAATAAATAGAATTTGAAATTTTATAATTTAATTAACTTGTAAAAATAGACATTTTGACACTATCTCGGATTCCGACGAAACCAATTTCATTGGATCCGTAATAGTGAGTTATTATAGGATTCCAATTACGTGTCGATTGGACTTACTGTTTGATCGTGCGAAGCTGAAACGCACATAAATTAATTAAAGGAAATTTAATTAAAATAACTCGATTTGAAAACCTATCCTCTATATATGATGGAATTAGCCTCCGATACATATTCCATTGTGTTCGGAATAGGGGTAAAACATTAGGAATGCCAGGTGGCACGCCTTGTTTGGAGTTCGAAATATTATCGGATGAATAGTGCATGAAATTTTCTATTAATAGCCCTTACCTTTTCCCATTTCTCAAAACCCTAGCCCTAATGTTTTCCCAACCGCTAACATCTAATAAAGGGCCAAAAATCATCCATCTTCCTCCTCCAATCTCTCTCAATCCACAAACAATTAGCTCACGGCTTCAACTACAAAGTTGTAGAGCACGTCAAGATCTTCAAATCCAATGGTCACGATTTGAAATATTTCGACCTGATGGCCAAAAATCAGCAACGTTTATTTGCCATTCTTGAGTGTTTTTCAAGGCGGAGGCGGAGCTGGGGAGGTGTGCGCTCTAGCCATGGGTGGAGCTCGGGTAGGGCTTTCGAACGATGGGTTCTAATCATCGTTTAGATGATTGCAGGAGCAGCGAAGTCGAGGGGAATTGAATGGCTATGGGTTTTGTATGTGTTCGAACCTAGGAAGGAGAAGAGGAAGGGTGTGATGGATTTGATCCTGGGGGAATGAACGGTCCTAAATGTAGAGGTTGCATAAAAAAAGAATTTGCAAAATAGTTTATAATAAATCGTGAATCTTATAAAATTCATATCTTTGTCAAACGAGGTCCAATTCAAACGAAACGAGTTACGTTGCACTCGTTATTGAAAATACTACGTATTGGAATTGGATCGGATTGATTTGGAGCTTGCATGATTTTTGGTAAAATTAAACGCTTATTTAATTTTATTCTAAATAAAACGCTGCATTGACGACTGCAAGCAAAGTAAGTAAAACCCACTCTCTTTGGCCCGCTTATATTTTTATATAAGTGGGAATAAATTTATTTTATGTTATATGACGATTGTTTGGATGTTATGCTATATTATTAGTAGTTAGATATGTTTCTACCTATTGGAGCAAATGAGACCGTATACGTTCCGGTGTATGAGCGGATGATCCTTTGTACCGCGTCTGCCTCAAAGCGGACATTGTACATATTTTCTCGTATGTATATTTGTTGCAGGTTAAAGGTTGGATGGATCCAACTGGATTCCTCACTGTTGTTGATTTTTATTTACACATATTGTTATATATGTTGTATTATGTGATGTTTGATGTGATGTTGGTATTATTGATGTGAGATTATATGTTGGTATGGTTCTGTTTCTCTCTTCATCTCTTCTATTCTTCTCTCTTCTTTCTTTCTTTTCACCTTCACTCTTCTTTCTCATGACTTTTAGTCATTCTATGCTTTTTCGATCGGACATGTGTGGTTTATTATCAATTCAAAGGGTACGGACTTGTAGTCATCACACTCCATTTCTATTATCTTCAAGATATTCCAATTTGAAATGCTTATGCTGGTTCGAAGTGGTTTCCAGATAACATATTCGATCTCGGTCTCTGTGAATCGACAACATTAGTTTATAAACTGGCCAATATTTGATAACTGATTATTTAACTATCAAATAAACAAACAATCTAACCAGAGACCAAATTTCCAAAGGAAGCAACACTTATTAAGCACCAAGCAACACTAGAGACCAAATTTCCAAAGGAAGCAACACTTGTTAAGCACCAAGCAACACTAAGTCTCTTTAATTAATCCTTTCATTAATTAAAACACTTTCCAAATATTTATCTCAAAATATCTTTATGAAAATATATTCTCAAACCATATTTAATCTTTCCATATTCAGAAAACAATTCCATATGCTTATCTCAACCGTATAAGTATATTCATAAACTATTTCATTTTGAACATTTAGACGGTGCCCATATATACGTAATCCGTAATAAGTGTATTTACAACTTTTGAGGAAACTTCTTATTTCCCAAAACACACTTTATAGAGTCAAAACGAACGTTATGTAAAACATCGTTATGACAACCCAAAAACACTAGTATAAAGATCCAATTAGTCATATTTAATATTAATTTTCGACGTCGAACTCAAATTATTTATTGGTCAACAACAAAGCCGATCAAGTTGGGGTACTATTACCTCTCAGACCTTGAATGAACGATATTCTTAACTTCACAATGGATGTAAGTTACATATCTCGAAAACTTATATATATATATATATATATATATATATCCCATATACTATAAAAAACATCTTCTTCCGCAAATCATCTACTATAACAACAGTGTTATAGTCTATGTCTTCCTTCCTTTCTCGAAACATTTATCACAACAATAATGTTGAAATCCATGTCTTCCTATTGCTTAGCACAATTTAAATCGCTTTTAAAACCATTAAACTCCATTTGAAAATATCACTTCCAAAACATTCCTTTAAAAGGTTGCTTTAACTTTTAAACATAAATAGACTTCCTTCATAAAAAACATACTTAAATTTCAACATAATCATTTCTATATTTATAAAACTATATTTATAAATCTCTTTCTATTTCATAAAATTCCTTTTCGTAAATTCTTTTTATTTATAAAACCTAATTTATAATTCTATTTCTTTATAAATCTCACGTATACATAAAATCTCATTTGAAACATCAATTACAATCTGTTTTTAACATTGCCTCCATATGTATAAATTTATTTTATAAATTCCTTTATATTTATAAAATATCATTTAACATTCAAATTTATCCTCACTTTCAATTCCCAACATAGAATGAATTATTTTTCTAAAACAACATTCCATGTATTATTATGAATCCACAATTGTGATTTATTTTTCTTAATTTGTGAAATGATGATAGTTTCCCTTTAATTTATAAAACACTGTTTATAGATCTATTCTTTTATCAAAAGATACGATTTTACAAATCTTCACTTTATTTGTAAAATTTCACATTTATAAATTTCCATATTTATAAATGAATCTTAATATATGCATATGATTATATGTCGATTAATATAAAATGGTTAATAAATATTTATACCAAAACATTTCTGTCTTCTTCTTAAAACCATATTCCTTTATTATAAAAGACTGACTTATTTTTAAGATTTAAAAAACATTTATTTTATGTTATTCCACCTTTTGGTCAAGGTTGGGATGTCAACAAATGTGCTAAAAAGGATGGAAACTAGTACCAGAGATCGATTGAAAACACGGCTATGATCGATATCGTCAAAATTTGGCCAAGCTCCAATCAAGACGGGATCAATTGGGAATGATGAACAAGGTTTGGGGAAGCTACGTTTCAAATTTCATGTCAATCGGAGTTTGTATGCTCGAGTTATGGATGATTCAATATTAGTGAGAAATGGTTCTCGTCGATACCTTCGTATCGATATAATTCTTATCGATCGGCATGGATCAATTTGGATCGATGGAAGTCATTCATATCGATATGGTCCGGATCGATCACGAGACGGTATGGATATGGGAAGGGTGCTTTGTTTCGTATCGATAGTTGTAGGTCGTATTGATATGGTTCATATCGATATGAAGAATGAAGCAGCTGGATGGATGTGAATGTGGATAACACACATGGCTTTAGATCGGTGGTAGTTCGTATCAATCAGGGATGGACTCGGCAATTCAATTTGATTGGGCTTTCATATAGATACAGTATGCATCGATTTGGTTGGACACGGATCAGTATGGCAGCATACTTCGTATCGATCAAGGCTGATATCAATACGAAGAAGGAAACAACAATCACATGAGTTTGGAAGAACATCTCGTATTGATCTGCTATTGGATCGGTAGAAAGACACACCAGAAGCAGCAGCGTTGGATGGATATAAAGATGCAATTCATGTTGGCCTTGGTCATATCGATCGATTACTAAACTTGGATCAATACGAATAACATGGATACGAAGGAGGATTGGTTGATGGATACGAACAACACATGCAGATGCATATAAAGCAAGGGTACGAAGTAGTGGAGCTGGTCAAATGATGAAGCATTCAACATGGGTTTAGTCATGGAACTCGAATCGATGTGGAGGCTACGGCTATGGATATGGGGACCGATGGACACATGGATGGCATATACGAAGGCGATCAATGTTAATCAATCGACACGAAGGGTATCGATACGAACTAGTATCGATATAAGTGTAGTGGCATACTAAAAGACAATACTTGCGCCGATCATACCTCACAATCTACAAGTCCAAATACCACCAAATTTTCACATAAGCTTGCGTACAATCTCAATAGTGTGCATGATCAATCTCAACTCGATTGGCCAAGATTTGCATCGAGTTGAAATCACCAGGGATCGATCAATTGGGCCCACCCACATGAGAGAAGGAGTCTTCTGAGATCTGAGCGAGATATTTGCAACCTACACCTATAAATAGCAGTCCAAGAGCTTCAGAAAAGGGATCTTCTGGTTCTTTTACGCCATTATTCTACTGAACTCCATTGTAACTCAATTATCATCAATTGTACTCTTATAACCAGCGAGTGATAATCAATAAAACAGAAACTCTTAAAAGTGGACGTAGGCCGGAGATAGCCAAACCACTATAAACCTTGTGTCTTTACTGCTTTCCATTGAATTTTCTGAGTGTTCTTCATATTTGATTCTCTATATACTTGTTATCCGTGATCTGTGATTATGAACGGGTGCTTTCATCGACAATTGGGTATTTGTGACTAATTTTGGTGCAAACATTTTACAATTCAAAAATCTCTTTTTAAAATATTTTGTAAAACTATTAATTTATAATATCTGAAAATCCTACTTTTTATTTAATTTAAAATAAATTCCTTCTTTTAGTAATTCAAGAATAATTATTAAAATATATATATTCGAAATCACTTAAAATCCTTTTTAAAAACTAAATCTTCACTTTATAGTATTTCGTAATACTAAAAATATGGCCCAGTGCTGCAATAGTACTAAACAGGGAAAAATCATCCATGTCATCAAATATGGCATCCAACACATCATATATCAAAATATATGAAAAGTAAAATCAACAGTGCGAGGAATCCAGTTGGATCCCTCCAACTCGTCCCCCGCATCACATATAGTGTATAATAATAGAATATAAATCAACCGCTTCAAGGCGGGATCATATACAAAGGGTCATCCGCTCATACATAGGAACGTAACAGGGTCTTATCCACTCTAGGGGTTGGAATATATCCAAATCAACAAATAAAATAGTAAATCATCCAAACAGTCAACAAACAATTAGAAATAAAATTATTTACACTTATATGAAAATATAAGTGGGCTAAAGAGGTGAGTTAACTCACTTTGATTTCAATTTTCGCCAAAATGCTCCAGTTTAAATTATAATCGAACAAGCATTTAATTTTTAACCCAAATTCCTACTAGATTCAAATCCATCCTATCCAACTCTATATCATAGTATTCGCTGATACAATCGCAACGCAACTTGTCGTGTTCGATTTCAACCTCGTATGAAAAGGTTATGAATTAATGAACGTTGAAATTATTTAGATTATAATTAACTTAAATTAATAAAATTTTAAACCTTAATTAACCTTTCCCTCTCATCCCATGCTCATATACAACCCAGGAAAACCCACTCTTCGACCATGATTTCCTATCGCTCGCCGCTGCCTCACTGCCTCGTGCACCGCCGCATCCCTCGTTGGAAACGACACAATCTCGCTGCCGCTAACGCTGTCGACCACCCCCTCCTGATCGCCTATAGTCATTAGAAATCCCTAAAATGTCGACAGCCGTTCATGGCGAATTACTTGTAACGAACAGGATTTTCGACCCTCGAAAATCGACATTAATACGTCCACTGCATTACATGCCGAGCAATTGAATGTCGGAAACCCCTTTGTTAGGGGAAAGAACGAAGAAAGAAGATAAGAAGAAAACTAAACAACACAGAATCTCACAGCAGAATGAATAATCTATAATATACCATAAATCCTTACACAAAACAAAACTGTAATATGTATATATACAAACATCAATCAAAGTATACTAACCTATATCAGCCTAGACAGTTATAACAGTATGTCCTCACAATTGCTAATAACACACCAATGAATATAGAGGAAAATATAACCCTCTACGTGGGTACATCTCTAGGCATCCATCTCATCTCTTGAAGCTCCAAGCACCCAATTTAATCTGAAATATACTCTGTCTGACCCAAGCATTATAATAAAATAACAGCCGAGTCAGTTTGGAAAACCAGCATGAAAAAACACACTCAATTTGAATTTAATTATTTTCAAAAATCTTTTTGAAAAATAAAGGTATTTCATAAGACCACGCCACACATAAATACGATGGCCTTTTACCTTATGATAACCAAAATCTTTTATATAAAAACATTTGATATTGTAATAGTGTCTATGGAAACTAAACTATAAAATAGCTGAAATGCTTGCATCTCACGTTTCAGCATATTTAGTATACAACTACAATCTAAAGCTCGTATTGAAGAATGAATTCCAACTAATGACTAGGCACTGGGGTATCACCTATCACAGTACACGTCTTGAAAATGTACCGAGATCGAACCTATCTATCCCTGTCAATACAAGACCGGCCTACCCCTTACTGAAAAGTATGGAATATGTCATCACCCTGATTATTCCCAATCTTTGAGATCTTATGCACAACCAATCCATAAATATGTAGATGTAGGCCATCTAGAAATGTGACAACATACCCTAATGGATGCAACCCACTTAGCTTTGCTACATCTCCCTTGATTTTCAGTCATTCCTGGTTAATGACGCTTGAGGCTATGATTGACTTTCAAGAAATTTATACTTAGAATGCTCATTACCCTCCAATGACAATGTACTGATAGCATTCATCCATATAAGTTGTTTTGGGACTGAACAAACTGAACCTCTAAAATCACCATCTTATTACTTCACGATATCACAATTTGCAATGCTCAAATTGGATTGAAGTGATTTTCGGATAATCAAATCTGATTTCGGTCTCTTCGAAACGATCAGATTATACACAAAAGAAGTCACTATGCCATATTATGAATCTTTTGAAAAAATTATTTCAAGTATCTTTATAAAGATATATATTCAAATCCCTTCTAGTATCTCAATATTTGAACACGGTTTCAAATACTTAAATTTATAACAGGATATTTCCAACCATTTCTTATTTCAACACTTAGAAATATTTCCAAATTCGGTTTATAAATCATTACATAGAAAAATATTTCCATATAAATTATTTCGTCGTTACAACATTTCCAAAACCTTCATTCCCATAATTAGAAAATATTATAATTCAATTTTTTTCCAAATTATTTCTAATGTCCATACTTCGAAACATTTTCATCACTTATATCATAAATCTTTGGAATTTTATTAATTCCATTTACAACTTCCAAAAATTATTGATTATACTTATTTATAATTCAACAACAATTTATAACTCCTTTAATGAATTCAGATTAGTACCCGTATCTAAACAATTTGGAAATTACCTTTTCTCAAATTTTTCTTAAGTTCCAAAATTCCATTACAAGATTTTCTCTTATAAAATCATATCCATTAAATAAACCCGGTTCACAAATCTCGAAAGCATTTATAAATTATAATCACTTACTTTTAAACTATATATATGTATATATAATGATAAATTTCAAAAAAAAATGGTTAAATAATTATTTAAAATATCAAAGCACTTTTAAAATAAACGTTAATAACTAATTCCAATTCATTTATAAAATTCCTAATCGATTTACTAAAACTTGTTTATAAAACTTAGAATTCATTTCAAGAAATTTAAATATTTTATTAACTAACTTTCTGAAATATTCTACTCCAATAAATAGTTTTTAAAACTACATAGTTTAATAAATAAAAATCTATTTCTAAAAAAAATCTTAACTTCTTATGAAAAACCATCTTTAAAATTCAACATACCCAATTTTTAAATCTCTCTCGATTTACATTTCCACTTTCATAACTATTCCCAAATTCCAAAATAGAATTTACTATTTCTTTCTAAACTGATTTCCATATCTCATTTTAAATTCACACTGTGAATTTATTTTTCCAATCTTCAAATGATAATCACTCCACTTTATTTATAAACATCGTTTATAAATTTCATAAACTCATTTCCAACTTTATAACAGGTTTATATTACTAAAATCCATTTATAAATCGATTATTAATTAAATTTCCATTTGTAAATCTATTTCTAATTAAAATTCCATTTATAAATCTATTTCATAAATATTCCAAAACTATATTCCAAAACTATTCAAATTCCTATTTCAACTTCCATTTTGTATTTTAGGAATCTCATTTAAAAAAATCTATTGCTTTAAAATCCTAAATTTAAAATTCTCTATTCGAAATCGTTGTACGATGTAGCTAAATAAGTATCCAAAATCAATTTATTTTTTTATCCAAACCAATTCCATTTTTAATAATTCCAAAATTCAATATAAAATTATCAAATTCCAAAATCAACTTTTAATTTCCCTTTTACATTCAAATATATTATCTATGGTATTTATAATACCAAAATTAAGGCCAGTGCTATTATAGCGTCCAATAATTCAAATCACAACATAATCCATATCATATTATTCGCACACATCATATATCACTGTATATGAAATTAAAATCAACATTTTTGAGGAATCCAGTTGGATCCCTCCAACCTATTTCCCTGCATCTATAGATGTTATATAACATAAAATGCCAACCCTATTTCGAGGCGGGATATCGTGGTTATATAGGGTCATCGGCTATTATGCGGGTCACATAGTGTCTCATTGACTCCAATTGGCGGGAAATATACCCAAATACTAATATATATATATATATATATACTACTATAAATATTATAACATTCAACTGATAAATTACTATCAATTCATCCAATCAACCAATAAATAATTTGTAACAAACTGCATATTTTACATTTATATATTTAAATGTTTTATTTAAATATAGCATCATTAGTTGAATTATAGTCCAAAATGTGACCTTTTGTAAACTGTCGAATCCGGACTCGAGACCACTGCCATTGAGTTTAAAACGACGTTGGCAACTTGTTTATGTATAAACATCGATACGTTTGGAGTTGATTAGAATTTTGATATTTTCATTTGGGCTTTAGATTGTGTTCTAGCCCATTAACCCAAAGAAATAACCCAAACTTTCTACCAAATACCTCCCACTCCACTCCTTTTCATTCATTCCATTTCTGATTTCCTAATACACTCAAGACCTAAGAAAAATGGTGGAAAGAGGAAACTAAATTCCTAAGCCCTAGTTCTCTTAGGAAATTCAAATTCAAGTTTCAAAATCAAGGAGAAGCTTAGGGAAGCATCCTCTTCATCTTCTCCATCTCAATCTCTCTTCAATTTTCAAAATTTATTATAACCTAACTTTGGAAATCTTTGCATGTATTAATAGATTGAAGATCTTAGAGGTCTAGTTGAAGAGGAATTGATCTTGCTTTATTTTAGAGCTTCTCATTCCTTGTTTTTGAATTTAAAAGTGAGTTCTTAAACTCACATCTATGTCTATAGTTCTCCGTGTTGTTAGGTATGAATTCCTAACATCTATTTAATGATCAATTGCTTTTGATTTGAATTGGCTTGGTGAATTTTTCAATTTTGATTTTGAAGTCAAAATTTATGAAAATCCTATTATGGATGTTTGGACATGTTGTTTGGTGTATCAAAGAGCCTATAGAGCTGGGTTATCTCTTGGCATCAATCCCTAGCCTCCATCGCTCATCCGGTCGCCTCC
The DNA here is from genome assembly GCA_030765085.1 of Allium cepa. NCBI lineage: Eukaryota > Viridiplantae > Streptophyta > Magnoliopsida > Asparagales > Amaryllidaceae > Allium > Allium cepa. Next base: position 288,428,647 of record CM060941.1, on the reverse strand, counting down.
TAATTGATTTGGCCATCACTGGCCTAGGCAAATTCTACCCAGGTCGAGGAAACCAAAAGTCTAGTTGAAAAATCCAGATGTCTGGTAGGGACTTCTGGAAAAAAATATAAGACGAAATATAAAAGAAAATTCCACAGCCGAGGACCAGACATCTGGTTAACTCCAACCAAACGTCTGCGAGGTTTTGGAAAATAAAAAGAGAAGAGGAAAAAAAATATATAATTCCAGAATCTAGGTTCAGACATCAGGATAAACCTACCAGACGTATAATCTTGTTAAATTTTTCCTATTTGCGTATTTTTGATTGGATTTACAATTTTTATCGATCTTTGGCGATCCGAATAACTATTATCAATCAATGCCAACTTTGATGACTTCTTTTCTGGAATTTTGGTTTTTCCATTTGATGGATTTGATATTGATTTCCATTATTTTGATTCACGATATTGAAATGTGGATTTTTAGTGATAAATTGTTTTTACAAACGTTTCCATGGTTTGTCACTTTAAAGTGCAAAGGTTTCTATACTAGTAGTAAATACTCAAACTCTTTCACAAAAATGATTTCAACATTACTTTTAATACAATGCTTGTTTTCAAAATAGTTTTTCAATCTTTAGTATATACAAACCTTTACCTCATTCATATGAGAAATCTAATTAAATGACTTAGAAAAACAAGTGGTATGAAACGCTTTCGTTTACTTCGTCGGTTAATTCTTGGGCTTGTTCGATTGAAATCTCATGACAATTTTCGAGTGGAAATCTACAATCTGTTCGTATATATTTAAGTTAAGCCAGTGATTATGGGACATGAAGCCCAACTCATATATTTACTAGCTTGGTGTATTTTACACTTACCGATCAATGATGATCATTTTGTGATTTAGACTAGTGATGTTTGATGTCTCTTTGTCTGTGTGGGGGACTAAACCCCGTTTTGGTGGAACTTCGGCTTAAACTGATGGGGTAGCGACCCATGGTCTTCAGGCCATTTGTGGAGCTTCGGCTCAAATTTGATGGGTTAGTGACCATGGAATAGCGTTCCGTTTGTGATACACGTGTTAGCGAGTTTTCAAGCTTCCTTTTATGATAAGCCTCCCCCTTTGTGTTTTTTGGATTTCTAATTACTGATTTCTAAAATTTGTGTTTCACTAATTTTTGTGATTTGCATTGATATGTTTTGTCAATATTTGAGGGTTGGTGAATAAGCTAAAGAATATGATATTTTTTCTGGATGTTTGAGAAAATTTGAGATATTATATGATTTTCATTGTTATCAAATATATACTTGTCACGGTATGACATTACTTTTATCATATATTTTGTTATATATCTTATCCTATCTCATCTTGTATGATATTAATAGCTAGACTGATCCGTTTATTATTTTTCTTCTTAAATAATACTCGGATCAGACGGAGGTGTTTCAGGTGCTTCCACTTGACTTCTTAGCAATGACTATCTTTTGACATTTGGCTAACTACTTTAGCTTAGTAGTTTGTCTTTCATGTATACTAGATAGAGACTCTTTGATGTACACCTATTGTTTTGTGTAGTACAGATACCTATTCCTTTGGATTGTAGCGGATCTTTTATGACCACTACTATGATATTCATTTCTATATGTTATATTCATATTTGTTTCCGCCTTGGTGATATGAATATTTGTGACTAATTTTGTATTATGCTTATTTTATATTGATTCTGAAGGCCATTAGCCACCGTGTAGTAGATTTTATTTTGGATTGGATATGTCGGATTTCCTCTTGAAATGAAATGCATGACATACTATCTGACATATCGGTTCTCGCTCAAATCAATTATACAGTTGGTCGCTCCTCGACAGCCTTGTTCTTCGTACTAATTAACGGCATTACCCAGTAGTGTCCTTAGTTAGTATGAGTATAGAGGTGGGGCGTCACAGCTTGGTATCCGAGCCAAATTTCGAAACAATATAGAATAATCAGACAAGGATCATTGTCCAAAGTCACTCTTAGGAATCGTGCCTTAGGTTTTAATCCGAGTCTTCGGATCCATTCTATCCTATTTTTTTATGATGCTTTGTTTTACCAATTAAGCTTATTAGAATTCATTCTAAGAATAACCATTTTCCTCTTTGCTCTTTCTTTCTTTCTTAATTAAGAAGAGATAGTTAGACTTGGCAGTCCTAGCGTTGGTCAATCTAGTGGTCCTCCTCTGGATGGCGTATTCATGTCTACCCAACAACTTTTGGATCTTGTAAAGAATAGAAGGTTTATCTATGCTTTGAATAAGAACTCCAAGGTTTTACCTCTGAATTAGAAGTGCCTTTCGACCAGGTTGTAGATTTCACTCTTCGACTTGAAAAGGCCAATAAAGGAAGTGATAGTGACGAGGTGCCAAGAAGTGCCTAAATAACAACAAGAAGAGGCATATTTAGTTCAAAATCCCTAATCCCAACGAGAAAGGGAAGAAAGCAACTTCAGTAACAAACCCCTGATCGTGGAGTATGTTACAATATAATTCTAAGAACCACTATGCAAATAGGTGTCTAAGGCCATTTCGTTTCGTTATTGCAAAAGTTCGGGTCATCATATATCTACATGTCTCAAACTTCAATGCAAGAAAGACAAAAAGCTGAATGTTGTGCAAGACCCTAGTAACCCTTCTCTTGGTCAACGTATTTCTCATTCATTCCTTGATAGCATTATTTTATTCATGACTATTCTATTCAATTTTTTTTAATACGGGTGAATCTCATTCTTTTATATCAAAGAACTTTTTGATACTTTTTCTTTAAATATTATGGGCTTGATGACTTCATTGAGAATTGCGAATCTAATTGGTGGATCTACAACACTCAGTTTACATTGTAAAAATATCGAGATTATTTTATGTGATTATGCTTACCAATCCGATTTGCATGTTATGTGCTACTTAGGTTTCAGAATTGATTTTGGGAAAGGATTGGCTTAATCGTTATGAAGCCCATATCCTATATACCGAGAGGACTATCCATCTTCGACATCCTCAATTTGTTAAGCAGATTTCTATTGTTTTTAATGATTTCGATTCCAATTCGGTGGCATCATTTTATTCTTTAAATCCACATGATGAGGAAGATGTTATTTTCCTCATTTAAGTAATTCGTGAATTTTCCGATATCTTTGAGTCTGTCCTAGAATTACTGCCTAAGCGATCAATTGAGTGGTGCTAAGGTCTTTTCAGTTCGACCTTGTCACCGGTTTTCATCAGCTACGAGTTGCAGAGTATAGCATTCCGCACTCGTTATGATTCTAATGAGTAACTCGTCACGCATTCGGTTTGACGAACCCTCCAGCTTATTTCATCCATCTTATGAATCGAGTATTCTACGAATATCTTGATGGGTCTGTCCTCGTATTCATTGATTATGGGTAAAAACAACAATTTAAAATTGCAAATCTTTCTAATGAGATATATTTATAAGTATAATTGGATTTTATTCTTAAAACGAGCAAAGAATATTCATAAATTTTTTAAGAAACATGTTTATCATATAGAAGATGATTTTGTGTTGTATTGCCCATTGAGTGCTTTAAGAATTCTGATCAGTACGCCTGATCAACATTATCGATAGGAGTCTCCTAAACGTTATGTTGAGATAGTCAAACATAGTAAATTGACTTGTAATAAGTAAATTTTCAAAAAGATGATTACATAAAGTTAATTATAATTTTGAATGTCTTAGATTTTCGGGAAAGAGGATCATGAAATAAATGATTTAGCATAGAAGTTGTTTTTAAAAATTAAAAGAACTCCTTTCTGATGCTCATATTCTTATGATTCCCGAAGGGAACCAAGACTTCACTATTTGTACTGATGCTAGTCGTATTGGTTAGGATGCCATTCTCATGCAAAAAGGGAACGTGACATCGCTTATGCTTCTAGGAAATTAAAGTCTACCGAGACTAGATATGCAATTCATAATTTTGAGCTTGCGATCATTGTTTCCTCCCTTAGAATTTGGCGACATTATTTTTGGGAGAGAAATTTGTTCTTTACACCGATCATAAATGTTTGAAGTATTTGTTCTCTCAAAAGGAACTTAATTTGTGTCAATAACGTTGGCTCGAATTCCATACATCTTATGATCTTGATATTCTTTATACTTTCGAAAAGGGAAATTGTGTTGTCGATGCCCTTAGTCGTAAGCAACAACCGGTTATTTCCACGATGATATTCGAATGGAATAATCTCGAGACTTTGTCCACATGTGAGATTCAAGGTCGTGAATCTGATTCATATTCATCTCTTGTTTTATATAGCCTTGAGGCTCATCCATATCTTTTAGACCACATTCTTGAAGCTCAAAAGCATGATCCTGAATTGGCTCATCTTAGCCAATGTTGTAGGGATAGAAATATTGATGGTTTGAAAGACTTTGAAATCGATGCTCATGGAGGCATTCGAAAATTTGGTAGACTTATTATTCCAAATATTAGGGGTCTCCGTAAAGACATTTTAGAAGATTCTCATCGTTCAGAATTTACCATTCATCCTAGTAGTAAAATGTACGCGGACGTGAAACGACTTTATTATTGGGATGGAATGAAATCCGATATTGCTAACTTCATTAAACGTTGCATGACTTGCCAACTCGTAAAGGCCACATCAAAGGCTCGGTGGGTTATTGCAACCTTTGGGCATTCCAATTTGGAAGTGGGATCAAAATTCCATAGACTTTATTAACAGTCTTCCCCGTTCTCGTTCGAGTCATAACAGTTTATGGGTGATTGTAGATAGACTTACAAAATCCGCCTATTTTCTTTCCGTTCGGCCCAACCGAACCGTACCTCTTTTGGCTAAACTCTAGGTTAAAGAAATTGTTAAATTGCATGGAGTTCCTACTTCTATTGTTACGATCGTGATCCATTATTTACTAGTGGATTTTGGAAGGGTCTTCAAAAAGCTTTGGGAACGAAACTTAATTTTAGCATCGCTTATCATCCTAAGTCCGATGGACAAACATAGCATGTGAATCAAACTCTTGAAGATCTCCTTCGAGCATGCGTTCTTGATTTTGGTGGAAGTTGGAAAGATCATATTTCTCTTGTTGAGTTTTCTGACAATAATAGCTTCCAATATAGTATTAGTATGGCACCTTTCGAATCACTCTATGGAAGGCCATGCCGATCTCCTTCGTGTTGTCTTGAAGCCGGTGAGAAGCTAGTTTTAGGTCCAGATTTTATTCATGATGCCACTGAAAAGATTGACCTTATTCGTCATAGGATGAGAGAAGCTCAAAATAGATAAAAATCCTATGCTGATAACCGATGGAGGAATTTAAAATCTTCTGTAGGAGATTTGGTATTCATTCATGTTTCACCTATGAAGGGTGTTGTGTGTTTTAGTCGATTGGGAAAATTAGCACCTCGATATATTGGCACATTTCCCATCACCCAACGCATTGTTCCGTTTTATTACCAGCTCAATTTTCTGCTATTCATGATGTATTCCACGTTTCTCAACTATGGAAATGTGTTAGAGATTCCGACTCTATTCTTGAGCCTAGTGTTATTGAAGAAATTGAAGTTTCGCCTAATTGACTTATGAGCAACATCTTATTCGTATCATTGCTACAGAGGTTAAATGCCTTCATAATAAAGATGTTTCACTTGTAAAAGTTCAATGGTCCGCAAATCTTAAGGATTATTCTTGGGAATCTAGAAATTCATCGAGGAACACATCCGGACTTACTCTTTCGGACTCGTTAAGCTGAACTTCTCACTTTAAAATTTGCCTTTTGTGTTATTATGTCACAGAATGGTTGTTACTCTTTATTTTCTTCTTAAGTGTTACGAGGACGCAATTTTTTTAAGGAGAGGAGTCTATAACAACCCGCATATTTTATGATTATATATTTAAATGTTTTATTTAAATATAGCATCGTTAGTTGAATTAAAGTCCGAAATGTGACTTTTTATAAATGGTCGAATTCAGACTTGAGACCACTTCCACTGAGCTTAAAACGATGTTTACAACTTATTTAAGTATAAACATGGATTTGTTTGGAGTTGATTAGAATTTTGATATTTTCGTTTAGGCTTTGGGTTGTGTTCTATCCCATTAACCCAAAGAAAGAACCCAAACCTTCTACTAAATACCTCCCACTCCGCTCCTCATCATTCATTCCATTTCCAATTTCCTAATACACTTAAGGCCTAGGTAAATAATGGGAAGAGGAAACTAAATTCCAAAGCCCTAGTTCTCTTAGGAAATTCAAATTCAAGTTCCAAAATCAAGGAGAAGCTTAGGGAAGCATCCTCTTCATCTTCTCCATCTCAAACTCTCTTCAATTTTTAGAATTTATTATAACCTAGCTTAGGAAATCTTTTCATGTATTAATAGATTGAAGATCTTAGAGGTCTAGTTGAAGAGGAATTGATCTTGCTTTGTTTTAGAGTTCTCATTCCTTGTTTTTGAATTTAAAGGTTAGTTCTTAAACTCACATCTATGTCTATAGTTTTCACTATTGTTAGGTATGAATTCCTAACATCTATCTTATGTTCAATTGCTTTTGATTTGAATTGGTATGGTGAATTTTCCAATTTTGGTTTTGAAGTCAAAATTTATGAAAATCCTACTGTGGATGTTTGGGCATGTTGTTTGGGGTGTATCGAAGAGCCTATAGGGCTGAATTATCACTTGGCTTAAATCCCTAACCTCCATCGCTCATCCGACCACCTCCGAATCGATTTGTCCATCATTGGCCCAGGCAAATTTTGCCCAGGTCCAGGCAACCAGAAGTTTGGCTGAAAAATCCAGAATTCTGGTATGGGCTTTTGGGAAAAAATATAAGACGTGAGATAAAAGAAAATTCCACGGCCCAGGACCAGACATCTGGTTAACTCCAACCAAATGTCTGGGAGGTTTCAGAAAATAAAAGGAGAAGAGGAAAAAGATATAAACTTCCAGAACCCAGGTTCAGACATCTGGCTAAACCTACCAGACGTCTGGTCCTGTTAAATTCTGCTTATTTGCCTATTTGTGAGTGGATTTCCAATTTTTATTGATCTTGGACGATCCAAATAGCTATTATCAATCAATACCGACTTTGATGATTTCTTTTCTGGATTTTTGGTGTTTCCATCTGATGGATATGATATCGATTTCCATGGTTTTGATTCGCGTAATTGAAATGTGGATTTTTGATGATAGATTGTTTTTACAATCGTTTCTATGATTTGTCGCTTTAAAATGCAAAGATTTCTATACTAGTAGTAAATACTCAAACTGTTTCACAAAAATGATTTCAACATTACTTTTAACACAAAGCTTGTTTTTAAAACCATTTGCCAATCTATTAGTATATATAGACTTTTACCTCATTCTTATGAGAAATCTAATTAAATGACTTAGCAAAATAAGTGGTATGAAACGCTTGTGTTTACTTCATCGGTTAATTCTTGGACTTGTTCGATCGAAATTTTGCGATAATTTTCAAGTGGAAATCTACAGTCCATTCGTAAATATTTATGTTAAGCCAGTGATTATGGAACATGAAGCCTAACTCATATATATACTAGCTTAGTGTAATTTACACTTATCAATCAATGATGATCATTTTATGATATAGACTAGCAATGTGCGATGTCTCTTTGTTTGCGTCGAGGACTAAACCCTGTTTCGGTGGAATTTCGGCTCAAATAGGTGGGGTAGCGACCCATGGTCTTCGGGTCATTCGTGAAGCTTCGGCTCAAATTTGATGGATTGGCAACAATGGAATAACATTCCGTTTGTAATATACGTGTTGGTGAGTTTTCATGCTCCCGTTTATGATAGGCCTCTCCTTTTATGTTTTTTGGATTTCTAATTATTAATTTCTAGAGTTTGTGTTGCACCAATTTTTATGATTTGCATTGATGTGTTTTGTCAATATTTGAGGTTTGGCGAATAAGCTAAAGAACATGGTATTATTTTTGGGTATTTGAGAAAGTTTAAGATATTGTAAGATTTTCATTGTTATCAAATATGTACTTGTCACAGTATGACATTATTGTTATCATATATTTTGTTATATCTCTTATCCTATCTCATCTTGTATGATATTTATAGCTAGATTGATCCATTTATTATTTTTCTTCCTAAATAATACTTGGGTCGGACCGAGGTGTTTTAGGCGCTTCCACTTGACTTCTTAGCAGGGACTATATTTTGACTTTTGGCAAACTACTTTAGCTTAGTAGTTTTTATTTTTCATGTCTATGAGATAGAGACTCTTTGATATATACCTATTCTTTTGTGTAACGACCCGTTAAATTAATAATATTAAATGAGTTAAATTAATATAATTTCTAACCTGATTTAGAAAAAAAAAGGCTTTAAGATTTATTTGAGAAAATGTAGTAATTTGTTATAGTAATTGGAATTTAATGTAACAATTTAATTTTTATGACAATAGTTTTGGATAATGTAATTGTCACACTTTGTTAAAAGTTAATGTTAAGAAACCAATAAATGTTGAATTAGTGAATATTAATAAAATATTTACTAGAATGGGATTCATTTAATATTAAAATAAATAGTAGGATTGTTTCATTTGGTGACCGTTGAATAAACCAATGCAATAAGTGTAGATAATTTTTTTTTATGAATATTGTTCGGTAATGAATGTACTTAAAAACGGTAATAAACTTAATATAAGAAAACAAAGGCAAATTGTGTATTAATTAATGAATTCATGAATCAGTGTATGGACTTAGTGTAACTATACGTAAATGTACGCAATAAGGTTGTGAAATACCAATGATTTGGATTTCCAATTTATATTAAACATAATGTTGGTAGAAATTGGAATTCACTGTTGTGTGAAATATATGAGAAATCAGGTCAAATGTAAATTATACCGTAGATGATATACTCTTTTAAACAGTAGGATTTTTAAATAAATAAACGTTTCACTTAGGTTTCAATTGGATAACTTATGTAGTTTAATGGAGAATCAATTGCAATTAATTGCCATAAATTAGTGATGATAGGGTAGTTTGATTTGGCCTTTAAGAAGCAAAGAAAAAGAAAGCCAAGATTTATGAATTCATTTGCAATGTGAAATGCAAATCTTGTGGATTGTTTTTTTACAAATGGAATTAATATTTAACCATTACGTTAGTGGAGTCTGATAAGTTAAGGTAGATAATCAATGGTAATTTACCTAATTCAAAGGATATATTAATATAAATATGGGTAAAATGAGGTTAGACCAAGGATATAATATTAATTGATTTTTAAGGCTTAATTAATACGTGAAATAGACAAGATTCTACATTCAAACATTTATACAAAGCTAAGTTGTAAATAGAAGTACCAATGTAATATAATGTAAATAGATGGGGATCAACATTTATTTATTTATTTAATGGAATTTAATTTCTATAGTATGATAATCGCAATTAAATGAAATTGAAATAGCTAATTTATACGTTAGTTGAAATTTAGCTGGAATATGAGGATTTTTAATGAAATAGTGAAATCAAATGGAAATAAGGTTTCAATTATACATTGGAATTTATATTCACCATAAAAGGTTAATTGAAAACCAAAGGAGTTAATAAAGGAATCAAGCTTTATCTATTAATTTGGATTTAAGATATGGTAAATTGGATTTATTGCAATAATTAATTCTATAAGATGAGGTTAATACTTATTCTATTTATAATTAGACCAAATTGTTGATATAGATTTTTTGAAAGCAAAATCTATAAATCAATTTGAGTATCAAATTCAATAATTGCGCTTATTGCATAAATAAAGGGAATTTAACGTTAAATATTACGTTATTGAAATTTAAAATGAACTTTAAGAATAATATTGTGAATCATGAACCAAAGTATGTGGCATCACTATTTGGATAAAGAATGAGTATATAAAAGTTAAAATCTAATATACGGGGTTTTGAGCATTTAATTTTATAATTCTTAAATATAGGAAAGTGCAGAAATTAACACTGCAAATCGATATACTTATAATTTTAATTCACATCCAAGCTTGTTAAATCATTTGAAATTGATTAATTATATAAGTAATAAAATTTGGACAATTTTAGAATATAATATAAAATTTGGATTTTTGTAATTTATTTTGATTTATTTAATGAATATAAAAATAGCCTTTTTTTGTCACGGACTCGGATTTCGATGAAACTAGTTTCATCGGATCCGTATCGGTGAATTATTATAGGGTTTCAAGTTTCGTATCGATCGGACTTGTCGTTTGATCGTACGGGCGTGAAACGCCTTGAAATCAAATTTAATTAAAATCAATTTGAATCAATTTGGAAATTTTGTTTTCAGCATAACTTCTTCATACGATCAAATTTGGACGTGAAACTTTTTCCATCGCGTTCAGAATATTTTAAATTACCTATTTGGATATATAGATTTAATAAATTCGGTTCCGGAGGCATAGCGGGCTTTTTGGGCCATAGTTTGTTCCGCACGTTCATTCTACGGTCTATCTACTCTGTCTCTAACCCCTCTATATAAACCTAGCTACAAGCCCTAGCCTCCACCTAATTTCTTTTCATCTGAGCGTATACTTTCTTCAAGCTCCTCTTCTTCTTCAATGGGTGCTAACCCTAGATCCAGTCAGTTCAAAAAAAAAAATCAAATTTTAAAAGAAAAAAAAAAAAATCGGATCTGCAGCAGCTTCTGGTCGCGCTTCGGGTTTCAGGGGAGAAAACCCTAGAGCAACTTCGGGTCAGGAAGAAAATGACTCGGGTCGCTCCGGGTCGTTTTGGCGAAAACTCCAAGCAAGCACCGGGGAATTGAGGCGGCGCACCGAAGTCGAACCCGAAGTCGACCCAGGACTAGAATTTTTCCATTTTTCAAATTTCCATAACTTTTGCATACGAGCTCGGATTCACGCGTGGTTTGTTTTGCTGGGATCGTATCGGAATTTCTGACGTTTTGACGCTGGTTTGGATGGATTTGGAGACCGTCAAAATTTTGAGTTTAAATTGAATTTAAATTCGATTTAAATTCCAAAGGTGAGTGTTTAAAACCCACTCACAACTACTAGAAGCTTTTATGTTTGTTAAATTAATTTTAGAAATGAATAGCAATTTATTTATGAGTATTTGGCATGTTTATTTCACTCATATTTGTTGAATTGCATTTATTAAGTTTAACTGTTAATTTAATTTATTTATTGCGTATTAATTGATAGTTAGAATTTATTTGTTTGCCTATAAACTGCTAGTTAACTGTTATATAGATTATTACTGAATATAAACTATTAGATTAATAGTTGTTAAATTTAATCTGAACAAAATTGCCAGTTATTACCTGTTATCTATTATCAAATATAAATTGTTATTGATTGATATTGCTTGATGATTTTGATTGGATGATGGATGATGTTGATGGATGTTTATTGAATATCATAAAATTGCGAATTATCATGCATATTTCATTTCATTCGGGATTGTGGTTTGAAATGATATACAACCGCAAAATTTTATATCTTTTAAATTGCGGATTGAAATGATAAATATCCGTATCACTTGACCATAGGATAGAAAATTATATACAGGCACCGCGGTATATATATATATAACTATTTAAAGGTGATTTCTATGGTTTGGATGGAATACGGTTTATAATAATCTTAAATTTTATATTGTATAAATATTATTCTTCCATATATATACATATGAAGTTGAAAATTTTGAAATTAAAAGGTGTATAAATCTCTTTATTAAAAATGGAAAAAAATTTAAGAAAATGGAGTTTGATAATTTATATCATATGTTTAGATGTTAAGTTTGGAAATTTTAAGATATGATATTTATAATTGGATTTTTTTTCCAAGATAAATTGAAATGAATATTCTAGTATAATTTGAATTGAAAAAAATATATATTTTATTACTAGAAATTGGAGTTCTTATTTATTTATGGATTTTATGTGAATATTCAAGACTAAATAATAGAACATTTAATTTGGTTGAAGGAATAAATTCCAACTTTAGTTTTGAAATATTAATACTCCAAATGGATATATATATATATATATATATATATATATATATATATATATATATAAATTGAAGTGGTTTTGGAACTTGAGAGAGATAATACAAATTTTGGTTTAGACTTTAATAAAGAAATGTATTTGTAAAGCCATGAGAACTATTTTCTTTACAAAGTAACATTTAAGTTAAACCTTTTAATTCATATACCGTTGAATATCCAAACCATTCAAGTTTTAGAAGTTATGGTTTTAAATTATGATTTTCAAAATACTATGCTTTGAAAATATTTGATTTTCAGACGATATGAAGTTAAAGCATTTTGATTTTGGAAAAGAATTATATTTGGGATAAGTGATAAAATATGGTTTTGGGTTTTGAAATGATATCGTATTCATGGTTATGAAATGGAATGTTTATTCTGATTTTTAAAGTATAACCTATTTTTAAATGACCGCGGTGTTATAATAACGATGGGTTGGCAAAGAGACCGGGATCGGATATCTGACATACTCTCTGTCGATACCGAAAACCACTTTGACTAACCGTGTACGCGGTGGAGATTCCAGAATGAAGTAGGTGGTGGCGACGTTTCCTGTAAGGTAAATACGTGGACCCGACTCCCGTGAGTTGGCATAAGGTGGCTAAAACAGGAGCGATTCTCAGGCCAATGAGGTCATTCCTCTGATCGGACCCTCCTCTTCGATATTATACTTTGATTTTGGATTGATTCAGTGGCCACTTCTATATTTTGATTTTGGGGAGTTAGTCCGAGGTGGGCGGTAACTGCGGCTACGCGTTTCCACCAGCCTGGATAGCAATTGGTATATCTACCCTGGCATTGCCTAGTTGTGCCGTGTCACCTACCATACCAAGCCTTTACTACGAGTTTCTATTTGTGTCGTACCTATGGAGTATCCTCTGGTAGCTTCCCGATCAGGAGGTATTACGGTACTGTATAGACTATTGGCATTATTTGTGTTAAGGGCTATATGGGTAACCCCTTAACGCTATTTAAAAGTAAGTTTATTTTATAAATAGACACTATTATAATAGCGCAATATACTACATAGTAAATAGTTTAACGGATACTTAGGAGATGTAAAAACGAACATCTCTTGAGTTACTGTACTCATATTTATTTCTGTTAATTTAACTCACATAAGATCTTTTAGTCTGACTCGAGTGTTTTTGTCTTTTCAAATTCGCTCGGGTCAGTCCGAGCGTTTCAGGATCGAAGACTTTAGCTTTGAAGGACGAAGACAAAGGAGTCGTATTATTATTATCTATAGTATTGCACCACACTCTAAATTTCCGCTGCATTGATTGTATTGGTATGTGTAACTCTGATATTCATTGTATAAGTAAAATAAATATTTTGTAAACAGTTATCATGAACTGTATATTGATTATTATATTTTATCCTTCCGCTGTGAGATTCTATTTTGTTTTATTTCTTCTCTGTTTTTCTTATTTACCCCATAACAATCCGCCCTTGCGTATGCTTTGAATTGGCACGTGTGTCGGTTTAAAGTGTGCGAAAAGGCGGGATGTTACAGTTGGTATCAGAGCTTTGGTTTAGCGATAAACCTTGGTTTTGTGGGGTTTGACTCTTTGTTAATAGGGTAGTAATACCCTATGGGAGTCGCTGAGTGTATATATATGAGAGAGCGTATTTGTTAGTGTTAATAAAGATTTTGATATTGTGTTAATCTGTTCCGCTTTGTATTTATAAATTCTGGTTGATGCATGGGACGCTATGACATCAATAGGGATTTCTAAACACTTAATAGGACAGACCAACATAATATTTGTTTTTAATATAGGTGAATGAAATAATTTTGCCTATTATATTTTCTATATATAAAAATATTTTTATAAAAATATATATATATATATATATTTGGTTGCTATAGATTGGGTGTTAGGAAATAAAAATATTTATAACAATTGAAGCTAAGTTGAAATTATAACAAATCAAATTGGAGATTTTAGAACTTAAGTCCGGGATTTTGAAAATCTGTTTTCAATGGATTTATGGGATATAGGGATTTGGTTTATAAGTATTTTCTTATATAAATATTTAGTATAATTCGGAAAAATTATTTTAAAGAAGATTTTGGAGAATATAAATTTTGTACTTTTCTCTCTGTCGCTAGAAAATAATTTCGGTGATGGCGGCCGCATCATCGACTTTCATTTTCGAGTTTCGTAAGGGAAAGGCCACTGTAGTAAATTCTACTGCAGATTTATTTTGAAATTATCTAAAATTTTAAATTTTTTTAAATATAAATTGAGATATAAGTTGTAAGAACTCATTTATCTATTATTTTTAAAATAAAAATTGAAATTTGACCCGGTATTTAATTCTAAAATTTTCCACTAATTAATGGTTTAAATTATTTTTTCGGAAATATAAAGTAAGTAATAAATGAATTGAAACCTCTAATTTAAGTAAGAAAATTAATGCTAGGTATAAAGGAAGTTAAAATTTTAACTGATAAATAATGGTAAAGATTTATTGAAAATCAACGAATTAAAAGGGTTGAGATTAAACTTGTATAAGTTCTTTTGCTTTTTCTTTAACATAAATAACTTACCAAGTATAAAAAGTTGAAATGTGAATTAAGAGTGGAATAGAATATTATGCAAGTAGAATTTTTGGAAATAATGAAGTATTCAATAAATTACTGTTATAAATAAGAATTTAATGGTATTAACTTAAGTGATGATTGGAATTTTACTAAAATTAAAGGTTGTATTATTAATAGGTGATTTTAACCTTAAGAAAGTAAAAATGAAATTCCTTAATTTATAAAGTTTGATTGTAGGGTTATTAACTTAAGTACGCCTTAATTTCCCCCTATTCTAATATAATAGAAAGTAAGTAATATATAAATGACTGTAAACCCTAAGTAATTAATTAATAAAATTCCTTATTTTTAAGAATGAAGGTTAAAGGGTTAATAATTTAAATGTAATTAAAAAGGGTTACTGTAATTAAATATAATAGAAAGTGGGTAATTAAATTGTTACTACTATTAAATATAATAGAAACTTCAACATTAAATAAATGAATGAAATTAAATGTAAGTTGAAATTGTAATTTATAAAACAAATATATATTAATTTAAGGAATTGAGAAGAAACTTGTAAATTTTCACTTACATTCTTAAAACATACATAACTTACCATATAATAAAAGTTGCAATGTTAGTAAGAAAATGTAAGGGGAAATCTTACAAGTGAAGCTTGAGGTAATAAAGGTATTCAATAAATTTGCTGTTATTAATGAGAATTAATTGTATAAACTTAAGTTAAATTGGAAATTTTACTATATAAGTAAAGGTAAGTAGTATAAATAGATGATATAAACTTTAGTCAATAAATTGGAATGCAAATATAATGAATTTTGTAATAAATGGAAAACGAAAATTGTAAGAAATAAAGAAATCCCTCCATAAATGAAAGAAAGAAAATCAAACCACTGAAGCATGACATAAATGTATAATAAGTTAATTTGGTTGTTGATTTGAATTGTATTGTTTGATTTATGATTGTGGGGTAAGGAACTTGAAGTTGTTGGATGAATAAATAATCTATCTTTATTCCATCTAAGACTGTTGAGTAAAGGATGCACTTGATAGTTAATTTCATTTCATACAAATTTCAAGTTTGAACCCAAACAACTATTTGTTTGATGGATTAAATGATTGCTTTGTGTGTGTATGTATGTTGTTTGTAAGGTTGATGGTTGTTGAATTGTTTGGTTGATTAATGATTGAATCCACTTGAATAGTTCACTTTAAAATAAATATTTAACCTTTTAGATTTTATAAGTGAAATGCAGGCTATGGAAGCCACTGCTACTGCTCTGGTTCCCTAATAATAAGCGTATTGCCCAACAAATAGGTACGTTTTCGGATTACGTTTAAAGCGCTATTTTATAATTTTGCCCGTGTTGGGATAATATTTTGATAATATATGTAATATATTTGTATATTTTGATATTATATTTTCTCCAGAGTCTCTCCGTACAAAGGAGACTCTGCCAAAAATTTTCGTAAATTTTGGACTTAGAATTTTGTTGAATATTTTCCAAACTTTAATGATTTAAGTATAAAAGGTTATAATGACTATAAAACGGGCATATCTCATTTAAGGAAATTAATTTAGTAAATTATTGTTTATAAGTTAATATTTGAAATAAGATGTAATGTTTTATTCTTCCTTCTCCCTTCTTTTTCCTTTTCGGGGACGAAAAGTTTTGAGTGGGGGAGATTGTAACGACCCGTTAAATTAATAATATTAAATGAGTTAAATTAATATAATTTCTAACCTGATTTAGAGAAAAAAAAAGGCTTTAAGATTTATTTGAGAAAATGTAGTAATTTGTTATAGTAATTGGAATTTAATGTAACAATTTAATTTTTATGACAATAGTTTTGGATAATGTAATTGTCACACTTTGTTAAAAGTTAATGTTAAGAAACCAATAAATGTTGAATTAGTGAATATTAATAAAATATTTACTAGAATGGGATTCATTTAATATTAAAATAAATAGTAGGATTGTTTCATTTGGTGACCGTTGAATAAACCAATGCAATAAGTGTAGATAAATTTTTTTTATGAATATTGTTCGATAATGAATGTACTTAAAAACGGTAATAAACTTAATATAAGAAAACAAAGGCAAATTGTGTATTAATTAATGAATTCATGAATCAGTGTATGGACTTAGTGTAACTATACGTAAATGTACGCAATAAGGTTGTGAAATACCAATGATTTGGATTTCCAATTTATATTAAACATAATGTTGGTAGAAATTGGAATTCACTGTTGTGTGAAATATATGAGAAATCAGGTCAAATGTAAATTATACCGTAGATGATATACTCTTTTAAACAGTAGGATTTTTAAATAAATAAACGTTTCACTTAGGTTTCAATTGGATAACTTATGTAGTTTAATGGAGAATCAATTGCAATTAATTGCCATAAATTAGTGATGATAGGGTAGTTTGATTTGGCCTTTAAGAAGCAAAGAAAAAGAAAGCCAAGATTTATGAATTCATTTGCAATGTGAAATGCAAATCTTGTGGATTGTTTTTTTTTACAAATGGAATTAATATTTAACCATTACGTTAGTGGAGTCTGATAAGTTAAGGTAGATAATCAATGGTAATTTACCTAATTCAAATGATATATTAATATAAATATGGGTAAAATGAGGTTAGACCAAGGATATAATATTAATTGATTTTTAAGGCTTAATTAATACGTGAAATAGACAAGATTCTACATTCAAACATTTATACAAAGCTAAGTTGTAAATAGAAGTACCAATGTAATATAATGTAAATAGATGGGGATCAACATTTATTTATTTATTTAATGGAATTTAATTTCTATAGTATGATAATCGCAATTAAATGAAATTGAAATAGCTAATTTATACGTTAGTTGAAATTTAGCTGGAATATGAGGATTTTTAATGAAATAGTGAAATCAAATGGAAATAAGGTTTCAATTATACATTGGAATTTATATTCACCATAAAAGGTTAATTGAAAACCAAAGGAGTTAATGAAGGAATCAAGCTTTATCTATTAATTTGGATTTAAGATATGGTAAATTGGATTTATTGCAATAATTAATTCTATAAGATGAGGTTAATACTTGTTCTATTTATAATTAGACCAAATTGTTGATATAGATTTTTTGAAAGCAGAATCTATAAATCAATTTGAGTATCAAATTCAATAATTGCGCTTATTGCATAAATAAAGGGAATTTAACGTTAAATATTACGTTACTGAAATTTAAAATGAACTTTAAGAATAATATTGTGAATCATGAACCAAAGTATGTGGCATCACTATTTGGATAAAGAATGAGTATATAAAAGTTAAAATCTAATATACGGGGTTTTGAGCATTTAATTTTATAATTCTTAAATATAGGAAAGTGCAGAAATTAACACTGCAAATCGATATACTTATAATTTTAATTCACATCCAAGCTTGTTAAATCATTTGAAATTGATTAATTATATAAGTAATAAAATTTGGACAATTTTAGAATATAATATAAAATTTGGATTTTTGTAATTTATTTTGATTTATTTAATGAATATAAAAATAGCCTTTTTTTGTCACGGACTCGGATTTCGATGAAACTAGTTTCATCGGATCCGTATCGGTGAATTATTATAGGGTTTCAAGTTTCGTATCGATCGGACTTGTCGTTTGATCGTACGGGCGTGAAACGCCTTGAAATCAAATTTAATTAAAATCAATTTGAATCAATTTGGAAATTTTGTTTTCAGCATAACTTCTTCATACGATCAAATTTGGACGTGAAACTTTTTCCATCGCGTTCAGAATATTTTAAATTACCTATTTGGATATATAGATTTAATAAATTCGGTTCCGGAGGCATAGCGGGCTTTTTGGGCCATAGTTTGTTCCGCACGTTCATTCTACGGTCTATCTACTCTGTCTCTAACCCCTCTATATAAACCTAGCTACAAGCCCTAGCCTCCACCTAATTTCTTTTCATCTGAGCGTATACTTTCTTCAAGCTCCTCTTCTTCTTCAATGGGTGCTAACCCTAGATCCAGTCAGTTCAAAAAAAAAAATCAAATTTTAAAAGAAAAAAAAAAAAATCGGATCTGCAGCAGCTTCTGGTCGCGCTTCGGGTTTCAGGGGAGAAAACCCTAGAGCAACTTCGGGTCAGGAAGAAAATGACTCGGGTCGCTCCGGGTCGTTTTGGCGAAAACTCCAAGCAAGCACCGGGGAATTGAGGCGGCGCACCGAAGTCGAACCCGAAGTCGACCCAGGACTAGAATTTTTCCATTTTTCAAATTTCCATAACTTTTGCATACGAGCTCGGATTCACGCGTGGTTTGTTTTGCTGGGATCGTATCGGAATTTCTGACGTTTTGACGCTGGTTTGGATGGATTTGGAGACCGTCAAAATTTTGAGTTTAAATTGAATTTAAATTCGATTTAAATTCCAAAGGTGAGTGTTTAAAACCCACTCACAACTACTAGAAGCTTTTATGTTTGTTAAATTAATTTTAGAAATGAATAGCAATTTATTTATGAGTATTTGGCATGTTTATTTCACTCATATTTGTTGAATTGCATTTATTAAGTTTAACTGTTAATTTAATTTATTTATTGCGTATTAATTGATAGTTAGAATTTATTTGTTTGCCTATAAACTGCTAGTTAACTGTTATATAGATTATTACTGAATATAAACTATTAGATTAATAGTTGTTAAATTTAATCTGAACAAAATTGCCAGTTATTACCTGTTATCTATTATCAAATATAAATTGTTATTGATTGATATTGCTTGATGATTTTGATTGGATGATGGATGATGTTGATGGATGTTTATTGAATATCATAAAATTGCGAATTATCATGCATATTTCATTTCATTCGGGATTGTGGTTTGAAATGATATACAACCGCAAAATTTTATATCTTTTAAATTGCGGATTGAAATGATAAATATCCGTATCACTTGACCATAGGATAGAAAATTATATACAGGCACCGCGGTATATATATATATAACTATTTAAAGGTGATTTCTATGGTTTGGATGGAATACGGTTTATAATAATCTTAAATTTTATATTGTATAAATATTATTCTTCCATATATATACATATGAAGTTGAAAATTTTGAAATTAAAAGGTGTATAAATCTCTTTATTAAAAATGGAAAAAAATTTAAGAAAATGGAGTTTGATAATTTATATCATATGTTTAGATGTTAAGTTTGGAAATTTTAAGATATGATATTTATAATTGGATTTTTTTTCCAAGATAAATTGAAATGAATATTCTAGTATAATTTGAATTGAAAAAAATATATATTTTATTACTAGAAATTGGAGTTCTTATTTATTTATGGATTTTATGTGAATATTCAAGACTAAATAATAGAACATTTAATTTGGTTGAAGGAATAAATTCCAACTTTAGTTTTGAAATATTAATACTCCAAATGGATATATATATATATATATATATATATATATATAAATTGAAGTGGTTTTGGAACTTGAGAGAGATAATACAAATTTTGGTTTAGACTTTAATAAAGAAATGTATTTGTAAAGCCATGAGAACTATTTTCTTTACAAAGTAACATTTAAGTTAAACCTTTTAATTCATATACCGTTGAATATCCAAACCATTCAAGTTTTAGAAGTTATGGTTTTAAATTATGATTTTCAAAATACTATGCTTTGAAAATATTTGATTTTCAGACGATATGAAGTTAAAGCATTTTGATTTTGGAAAAGAATTATATTTGGGATAAGTGATAAAATATGGTTTTGGGTTTTGAAATGATATCGTATTCATGGTTATGAAATGGAATGTTTATTCTGATTTTTAAAGTATAACCTATTTTTAAATGACCGCGGTGTTATAATAACGATGGGTTGGCAAAGAGACCGGGATCGGATATCTGACATACTCTCTGTCGATACCGAAAACCACTTTGACTAACCGTGTACGCGGTGGAGATTCCAGAATGAAGTAGGTGGTGGCGACGTTTCCTGTAAGGTAAATACGTGGACCCGACTCCCGTGAGTTGGCATAAGGTGGCTAAAACAGGAGCGATTCTCAGGCCAATGAGGTCATTCCTCTGATCGGACCCTCCTCTTCGATATTATACTTTGATTTTGGATTGATTCAGTGGCCACTTCTATATTTTGATTTTGGGGAGTTAGTCCGAGGTGGGCGGTAACTGCGGCTACGCGTTTCCACCAGCCTGGATAGCAATTGGTATATCTACCCTGGCATTGCCTAGTTGTGCCGTGTCACCTACCATACCAAGCCTTTACTACGAGTTTCTATTTGTGTCGTACCTATGGAGTATCCTCTGGTAGCTTCCCGATCAGGAGGTATTACGGTACTGTATAGACTATTGGCATTATTTGTGTTAAGGGCTATATGGGTAACCCCTTAACGCTATTTAAAAGTAAGTTTATTTTATAAATAGACACTATTATAATAGCGCAATATACTACATAGTAAATAGTTTAACGGATACTTAGGAGATGTAAAAACGAACATCTCTTGAGTTACTGTACTCATATTTATTTCTGTTAATTTAACTCACATAAGATCTTTTAGTCTGACTCGAGTGTTTTTGTCTTTTCAAATTCGCTCGGGTCAGTCCGAGCGTTTCAGGATCGAAGACTTTAGCTTTGAAGGACGAAGACGAAGGAGTCGTATTATTATTATCTATAGTATTGCACCACACTCTAAATTTCCGCTGCATTGATTGTATTGGTATGTGTAACTCTGATATTCATTGTATAAGTAAAATAAATATTTTGTAAACAGTTATCATGAACTGTATATTGATTATTATATTTTATCCTTCCGCTGTGAGATTCTATTTTGTTTTATTTCTTCTCTGTTTTTCTTATTTACCCCATAACAATCCGCCCTTGCGTATGCTTTGAATTGGCACGTGTGTCGGTTTAAAGTGTGCGAAAAGGCGGGATGTTACATTTTGTGTAGTATATGTACCTATTCTTTTTGCTTGTAGCGGATCTTGTATTGCCACTACTATAATGTTCAGTTGTATGTGTTACATTCATATCTGTTTCTGCCTTAGTGATATGAATATATGTGACTAATTTTATGTTGTTCTTATTTTATATTGACTCCGAAGGCCATTAGCCACTGTATAGTAGATTTGATATTCGATTGGATAGGTCGGATTTCCTCTTGAAATGAAATGCATGACATACTATCTGACATACCGGTTCTTGGTCAAATCAATATGTAGTTGGTCGCTCCTCAAATCCTTATTCTTCGTACGAATTGACGGCATTACCAAGTAGTATCATTGGTTAGTGTGATTATAAAGGCGGGGCATCACATAATTATTTTAAATATTTTAAATTAAACCAGCAATCTAAATGAGTGAGATTTACTCATTAGAATTCGAATTGTTGCTTTTGTGTTTTGGTTCCAAATAAAATCGAATAGCATCCGTTTTTAATGTAAAGTTCCACCAGCTCCAATCTCTGCCAAATCCATACTAAAATGTAACTCACGCTAAGACGATCCTATCATAAAAATCCACGTTCAAAACCGACCTATTTTCATCAAGTTATTGCAACTATAAGATTCGAAATTTTAAAAAAATTATTCAATCCTTAATTACAATATTATATTACTAATTACCCATCATAAAACTTAATCCTTCTTCCCAAATTTCCCGCTACCACCTGCTTCAAAAACTCATCCATGGTCGCGCTTCCACTTCCCCTTCTTCATTCGTTCCACCATGAAATCCACCTCCGACCTCACCGACAACCCGCCCTAGGTGCAACAACCCGTCCTTCACAATCCTCGAAAATCGACACAAATATTCCACAGTATAATATGTCGACGATCGAGTGCCTAAAAAGACAAATTTCTAAGGAAAGAAAGAAGGAGGTAGAAGAAAAGAAAACAAAACAACATCAGATCTCACAATCGCAGTGGAATAAAATATAATAGATAATGACTGATCTTTACACAAAAAGAAACTATATCTGTTTTATACATTACATCATCAGAATACATCACAAATCAAAATAATTACTGGATAGTTATATTAATACATCCACACAACAGCAGATTATACAGTTAATATAGCACAGGAAAATTCATTAAGTACGAGTGATACGTCTCGCCATCCAGCTCGTCTCCTGAACTCCACAATATCCTATCTTGTATATAATACTCGATCTGATCCGAGCGTTATAATAAAATAACACCCGAGTCAGTCTGAAAAAACAGCGTGAGAAAAATACACTTAATTTAATTTTTAAGGTTTTCAAAATCCTTTGAAAATCAAAGGTATCTCATAAGACCACGCCCCAAATTAACAAGTCGGGTTTTTACCATAAGATAACCAAAACATTTCTTATAAAATCCTCTAATATTATAATAGTGTCTAAGTACAAATACTTATTCAAATAGTCGAAATTATTACATCATTAAATTCCAGCAATACTAGCCACAAAGTGGATTCTATAATTAAAACCGTAAAGGGCACGTAGGGAGAATGGATTTCCAACGAATAACTAGGCATTGGGGTACCACCTATCACGGTACCTAGTCTAGATCAGCATACCGAGGAGCCCTCCGTTCCTCTGCAACACAAGACCGAACTACCCCTTACTGGATAGTTCGATTAAGATCCCCACGAGGTTGGGATCAGTAACCGCCCACACAGCCGAACAAAAAGGGACCTCCATACAAAGATGACCTTACCCTAATAGGGTGCTACCCACTTAGGCTTGCTGCATAACCCCTGATTTTCAGTCATTCCTGGTTGATGAGGTTCAAGGCTAAGCATTACCTTTTTAGAACATTTTCACTTAGAATGCTCACCGTCCTTCTGATGGTGTCCTGATAGCATTCATCCATACAAGTCCATTCCGGGTTTGAATGGAACCGAAGACACTACTCCTACTACATCCATTTTGGAATCACCCTCAGGATTAGTAGCGATTAGCCCTTGCACTTCACTGCTCCATCTTCGACTCCAAGCTCTTGTCTTCCTCACGAAACGTACTCGTTGGATCGAAGAGGTTTTCGGATTACAAATCCGATCCCGGTCTCTTCGAAACAACATTCGCTATTTTCCAGTAAACTCAACCCCGGTTCTTTAGGAATACTCGGTCGACAATAAGATCGGAGTTCCCCTCCTAACTATTTGTGGATGGATTCCTTATAAACGTCCTAGAAGAATGAACGAGTTTATATGTACAGTATAAAACCTCAAGCTTTTACTGTACCATATATTTCTCATACCTCTTCTAGGTATTCCAAAGTTATATTTGGGTCCAGACTGATAGTCGGTTATTTAACTGTTGAATAAATAATCAATTCAACCAATTATTTATTTCCAATAGAAAACCCAAGTCTTATAAAAATTAGATTTAATCAATTTAAATTACTTTACCCAAAATTTTATGTACTTAAAATATTTTAAATAAAATTACTTAAAACACTTTATTCAAAATGATAGTTATGAAAATCTTTAAAATTTCCAAATACAATTTAAGCCAAAACACTACTTTTTAAAATAAAGCTACTCTATAAAATATAGCTATTTAAAAATTCTTTTTAATCTTAATATCAATCTAATCCTTTTAAAATCATTACTACTATAACTAAATAAATAAATAATTACTTTAAAATTTTAAAAAAATTTAAGAAAATAATTTTTCCGAAAACATTCTTTTTGTTTAAAACCAACTTTAAACCTTTAATTTATACTTAAAGGCTACTTTGAAACATACTTGGCTTTTCAGAAAATACACTTCCATTTCAATATAGCCCATCTAATCCTTTATAAATCCTGCTCAATTTATCCCAATTTAATTTATGACCCAATCCCATAAATCTTTCAATACTTCAAAAATAAAATCATTTTTATTTTTAAAACACATTTCCATCTCCTTCTAATCACTTTCAAAAATATATACTTAAATTATTTAAAATAAGGCTACTAAAATTACTTAAATAAAAATAATACTCAAGAAATTCTATAAGAACTTCCAAGTAAACTTAAACCAAAATTTCCCTTTAAAATAAAGTCATTATATCAAATGTTCATGTTAAATTTTGCTTTTAAAAATCATAATACTAATCTACCTTTACAATAATTAACTACCATAATTAACTTAAATAGATATTTACTTTTCACTTAAAAATAATTAAAATAATAAATTTCCTGAAACATTCTTAAAAACACTTTAAAACTTCTAGTTTATACTTTAGATTATTTTCTTTTAACATATACTTAGTTTTCCAGGAAAATATATTTCCCAGCTTTTAAAAAAAATCATTTTTTATTTTTAAAATGAATTACAACTTTTCTTGCAAATTCCCACCGGAATCTATACTTCCAAATTTATCCACTGGTAAATATTCCACTTCATTTATAAACCCAGTTTACAAATTTCCGTTCCTCTTTTCCTTTTCTAAAAAAAACAGTTTTCCAAAACACTTAATCAATTCAAACTGATTTCCTAATTTAAATACCCTTTAAATTTATTACTCGATTTATCCAAATTCCCAATAATTATTTACTTAAAAAATTTCTTTCATTTCCTTTAAAACCCAATTTATTCTATTCTATATTTTAAAATACCAAATTATCTATTCATCCAAACCATAGCATCGAATAATTTAATTCCAATATAATCTATCACATAACATATTATGGATATGAAAATAATTACAATATTTGAGGAATCTAGTTGGATCCCTCCAACCTATCTTCCTGCATCCACAGATGTTAGCATAATATAAAAAACCAATTCCACTTCGAGGTGGAAATCGCGGTACATGGGGTCATCCGCTATTATGCAGGGAGCATAGGGTCTTATCCGCTATATAATGTGGGATATAAATCACTCCAATATATATACTACTATATATAATATCATATCCAAACTGATAATAATATTCACATTCAACCAATCAATCAGTAAATTCAAATTTTAAATATTCAAATTTAACTGATTATCCAGATGTGAGTGAGATTAACTCACTTGAGTTCATGTTGCCAAACGTTCAAATTTTAAATTAAATCGAGCTCGTTCGATTTAACATAATATTCTCCTTGCTCCAAATGCCTCCAGATCTACACTGCCGCATAGATTCCGTTGCTGCGATTCTGACGATTCCTGTTTCTTCAGAATCTGACAATGTATGCTTTAGATATGAATTTTTTAAAGGTTTGAATAAAATTTATAAAAAAAATTCTTTTTCTACTTATTTAATTCACAAACCCTACAGGAAAAAAATCTCGGCCAAAGATTTTGAATCCAACACCCCTGTTTTCCCTCCCCCATCATCTCCAAATGCATTCGAACAAAAACCCAACTGTGTCGATGCCCTATAGCCAACGTCCGCTCCCCCTCTACGCGACAGGAAGTTGATCCATCCACGTCAGATCGTGTGCCATCGCCACGTCCACCATCGGCCGAAAAATGGTGAAGTCCGGTGCCTTCCTCCCCTTGAATTTTGTGAACGAACGGCGGCTCCTCTCGGCCATTCTCAGGCTTCAAACGGTGACGATGAATGAGTCCACAGTTGGATGTGCTCGCCTCGAAGAGCTCTACGACATTCGTTTAGAAAGTTTGGAGATCTTCAAGTGGATGGAGAGATAAACGAGGAAGAGTGAGGGAGTGTTTCAGCCATTAAAAGTGAGAATGGCGGCCGTAACAAAATTTGCTAGGGTTTCACTGTTTCGGCCGTGTGTATATATATATGTGTGTGTGTGTATACATATATATATATATATACATAGGTGAATTATTTTAATATTAAATTCATTTTTAAACAAACTTTTCAAGCGATCTCCAAACGACACATGCCGATAGGTGTTTATAATGTTTTACCTCCATTCCGAACACAATGGAACGTGTTTCGGGACCTGATTCAATCATGTGCAGAAGAAAGTTTTAGAATCGATTTTAAATATTGAAATCTCAATTTTTAATTTCAATGCACTTCTCACTCGTGTGAACAAACGGTAACTCCAGATATTATGAAATTTGAAATTGGGTAGTAATTAACTATTACGGATCCAATGGAACTGGTTTCGTCGACTTCCAAGACTGTGCCCTGGAAGGCTATTTTAACTCTCGATTTATTCGACCGATTTCAAAATCGTCGAAATCATTTAAAACTTCAATTTTAAAACTTTACTGACTTAATTATAAATCATATTGAATTTATATTCACATTAGAAATCATTCCAATTCGTTTTAAATCAAAATCTGATTATCTGCATTATCACCATTATTAAATTAATATAAATATCCCAAATTTAACTTATCGACTTTGGATTCCATCCAAAGGTCCAATATTAAAACTCAAATCCAAGTAGACTTTGAATAAATTTTAGAAACCATTTCCATATCTATATACATCCAGATTCACAAATTATCCTAGTTTCAAATATTAAATTATTATTATCCAAATCCAATTGAATTGCCATATTTGAAATTACAACTAATCTCATTGAATTAACCAAAATCTTCTAATTTTAAAATCATTATATTCCACATTTAACATTTAAAATGAATTAAATGTTCAAAATCTAACAACCAGAATTTCGGGTCGTTTCATTCCTCCCCCCTTATAAAAATTTCGTCCTCGAAATTTGCTAAGGTAGGAAAATTCTGCCAAACCCATTAACTTACCCAAAATCCACTTAATTAAAACTTACATTCACTTCTCAGAACCCTTTAGTTTAATCCAAAACCACTAGCTTCCATTTCTAACCCAAAACTTAGATTTCTCAAATCGTTCCAAAAATCAACTTTCTAGTTATCAAAAATTTCCAAAACTTCCAAAAAAATTATAACTCCCAAAATTTTCAAAAAAATTTGGCAACGTCTCCTTTGTACGGAGAGCGTTTTACAATGTCACAAATATGATAAATATATATACATCGTCCCACACGATCGGAAGACAAAATATATAACAATATATTATTATTTCTTAATTTATTGCGTAGGCGTACCTCACATTAGCGTTTTTCAAGAGAGCGGCTAATTTATAAGGCATTTATGCACTCCAAACTCTATCTGATTTCCTCTCGTACCTGTACTTACTCAAACAAGCTCATAAGTTTCAACAATATAAATTTTTTAACAACATTCCATTTACCTACTAGCCAACACATCAATTACATAGTCCAAACAAATAAACTTTATAATCCAACATGTTAACCATATATTATAAGAAATCATAAGGTTTCACCACTATTTATAATGCCTTTCATAAATCCATATGTCAATTTATTCCATTCGAGATGATTTACAATCAAATTTTACTGTACTCAATTCATATTTACCACGACAAACTCATATTCACTTCAATATGATTAACATGTGCCTTACTTAAATAAATTTACCCTTATTTAATTCCAAATTGATTCACAAACCAATTTTTAATTCACTTCTTTTAATTCATTTACTTTGTTTACGAAAAACGACTAATTTCTATGAAAATTTGACGTTATTCAAGCAAATAACAATTTCTTAAGCTTAAGACCATTTTAAATTAATTCCAACTCAATTTATATTAATTTCATTCCATTCTGAATTATTCACAACACAAACAATCTCATTCTCATTACATTATTAATTTAAATCCTTTCGCTTATACTTCACTTAATTATCTAAACAGGTTCATTCAAACCCATTTTTTTCTTGCATCAATTTCATTTCCATTTTAATTTGATTCTTAATTTATCAACTTTTTGTTTATATTTCATTTACCAAAATATCAACAATTTTATTTATCCTTTTATTAAATACATTTCTTGATATTAATTACTTAACCATTTAACTTGGTTATATCTTTCTACCTTTTCAGTTTAATAAGTTATATAAACTTATCTATTCATAATTTCTTTAATTTTCCACTTAAGTTTTATCCACACTAATATTTATACACTAATATTTATAACATATAATTGTATAAATAATTCACCATTCACATTTGTATACAACTTACTCAAGTCCAATTCACTCTTATTTACAAATTCAAATTATTGCCTTCCCAATTCTTTTACTTTATTACCGAACCATCTTCATCTTGGTTTATTAAATCATCTCCCAATTTATAAGTTCAAAACTTATTTACTTTATCAAAACAATTTCCCTTTAGAATTTTCTAAACAAACTTGTTTATCAAACAAGTCCAAATAAATAATTATAACAAACCACCCGGTAGCAATCCATCATTTAGAAGCTCGAAAATGAATACTGATGATGTGGCCATCATCACCATGATTACTTTCTAGCGACTGAAGTGAGTTCAGTGCTTCCTTACTTTCAAAAATTTATTTCTACTAGTTTCTATTCAAAAATAATTCCCAAAATAATACTCCATCATTTTCTTCAAACACTCTGGGAAAACATTTCAAAAATTCTCATAATTAAAAATTCTCAACTTTTGTTCAAATTCATTTTAAAACATTTTCCAAATTTCCCGAGATTTAAATTCTGGTTTAAATCAAATCTTAGTTATACTCCTTGGTATGCATCATACTTATATAATTCTATTTGGTTATAAATATAGACCATTTCAAATTTTAGATTCTTATTTGATTACAATATTAACAACCAAACAACCAAATCTATTAAATAATAGTAAAGCAGAAGAATTTAAAGTTCTCTCCTTACTTCTAGGAAATTCCTCCTCTCTCCTTAATTCTCTTTAGATATTTAATTTTCACATTGTCGCAATTTATTATTATTATAATTGTTACAATATTTCTACTTCTCTCTTCCATCGTTAAAATTTAATACTGATTTTAACAATTATTTATAGATATCTTCCAAAAAAATTCTGTTATTTTACATTTAAGTCCATATTTATTAAATATAGTTAGGTGATCTTAAATTTAAGCTTTTTAAATAAATAAAATTAACAAATACTCATTAAGTGATCTAATATAAATTTTAAAATGACAATTCAATATGTGTACCGCATTCATATTGATAAAAACGGTAAAACTAATTTTTCGTTCAAGTTTAGATAATCTAAAATTTACCTAATTATATACAAGCTATTACAATGTTCAACTAATATTCTCTTTTATCATTTTGCATTTAAATGTGACATTCAATAACTTTTACCATTATTTACGGATTTCTCCTAAGTTTTTTCATATTATTTTACATTCAAATCCATATTTTTGAATTTATTAATTGATCTTGGATTTAAAATTTTAAACTAAATTCAATTATCAAAAATTTATTAATTAATCTAATAATCATAAAAAATGATAATTCAATGTATAACCGCATTTGTACTGACATAAATGGTAAAACTATATTCTCATTCAAGTCCATATAATTTAATATTTTCACAACTGTATACATACATTTTTCAACATTTAAGTTCATAAAATCTATTTCTTTCTAAAATTAGTTATTTAATACAAAGAAAATTATGCATAACTTTTTCTTTCTAAAGTTGGTTTATAAACAAATATATACAAAAAAATTGTTTTCAAAATGGTACAATATTACAAACATATATATTGTTTTCCTTCATAAAATTGGTACGTCAAATAGACTCTTTATTATTATTAAATTATATTTTATGAAGAATAACATTAAAATTAATGATAAGTGATGAATGTATGTAATATTAAAAAAGAATAAAGAATTTCAATTATTATGTTTTTGAACAAAAAGTTACATTTTAGTTAGTTATATACATAATCTGAGTTAATCAATGGACATAAATTATACCATATTTTGATTAGAAACAGTTTTCTTCATTTCAATTATTTTTTTTACATAAAACGTTAAATATTTTTTGAAAAGTTTGATTATAAAATAAAAATATTAAGGTATGAAACGATGGATTAAAAATCAATTTTTTACATAATTAAAATGACAATGTGATGTGTAATGTTTTAGATTTTATTTTCACTTAATATTTCTTTTAGTAGTTAAATAAATAATTTTTATCACGCTGATAATGTCGTATAATTATTCTGATAAACATATGCTGCAAGAATTATAAATGCATACAAATATGTTAAGTCTTTGGTATTATTCTATTTTTTGGTATTTATCGTCATTCTGTCAAGTAATATTTGAAATTTAATGCATACATCATTTAATCAAATGTATCGGAACCTAAATATCAATTTTATAATATATGTACAAGAATATTTATTTATGAAATTTTATAAAAATATTAATTTCAAAATTTATTAAAGTGCTTATTTTCATTTACTTAATTATCAAATAATGAATGCTAAAAAGTAATAAATCGATATACAACTCAATTTTATCAACGAAAAAGATAATTTAACTTTTATTCAAATATAAAATGTACGAATCTCATAATAAAAAATACACGGTTATGAATATAGTAATTTCAATTTATAAATCATTTATCATAACAAAATCCATCAGATATTACATAATAAATTATATTATACAAAAATAGTTATAATATTATTTTTCTACGACATACCGTGTGCAACGCACGGATTACACACTTGTATATATATAATAATTTTCAGAAGATTATTTCTTTTATATCAAAATATAATTTTTGGGTAAAATTATTTCATTTACCCACTTTAAAAACAATACTATGTCGGTTTATCTTATTTAAGATTTTAGAAACCCCTATCGATGCAGTTGTACTTTCCGTACCGACCGGAATTCATAAACACGCAACTGATAAGTCAACACAGTACAAAAACAGTTTTATATTCACTAACAGTTACGCGCTCATATCTATTATTACACTCAAACTCATTCTAGAGTACCATTGACTCTATTCTAATAAGTAATCCCTACCAGAGCCAAGGATATCGCCAACCTAAGCTTTGATACCTCTTGTAACGACCCATCCTTCACAACCCTCGAAAATTGACACAAATACGCCATTGTATAACATGCCGACGATCGAGTGCTGGAAAAGATAGATTGTTGAGGAAAGAAAGAAAGAGGTAGAAGAAAACAAAACAAAACATCAGAATCTCACAATCGCAGCGGAATAAAATATAATAGATAATAACCGATCTTTACATAAAAAGAAAACTATATCTGTTTTATACGTTACATCATCAAAATACATCACAAATCAAAACAATTACTGGACAGTTATATTAATACGTCCACATAACATCTGATTATACAGTTAATACAACACAACAGAAAATTCATCAAGTATGAGTGATACGTCTCGCCATCCAGCTCGTCTCCTGAGCTCCAAAGTATCGTAGCCTGTATATAATACTCGGTCTAACCCGAGCATTATAATAAAATAACACCTGAGTCAGTCTGGAAAACCAGCGTGAGAAAAATAGACTCAGTTTAGTTTTTTAAATTTTCAAAATCCTTTGAAAATCAAAGGTATCTCGTAAGATCACGCCACACATAGACATGTCGGGTTTTTACCTTGCGATAACCAAAACATTTCTTATAAAATCCTTTGATATTATAATAATGTCCAAGTACAAAAACTTATTCAAATAGCCGAAAAAGTTATATTATTAAATTCCAGCAATACTAGCCACAAAGTGGGTTCTACAATCAAAACTGTAAAGGGCACGTAGGGAGAATGGATTTCCAACAAATGACTAGGCACTGTGGTACCACCTATCGTGGTACCTGGTCTAGATCAGCATACCGAGGACCCCTCCGTTCCTCTGCAACACAAGATCGGACTACCCCTTACCGGATAGCTCGAGTAAGATCACCCCACGGTTGGGATCAGCAACCGCCCACATAGCCGAATAAAAAGGGACCTCTGGACAGGGATGACCTTACCCTAATTGGGTGCTACCCATTTAGCCTTATTGCATAACCCCTGATTTTCACTCATTCCTGGTTGATGAGGTTCGAGGCTAAGCGTTACCTTTTTAGAACATTTTCACTTAGAATGCTCACCGTCCTCCTGATGATGTTTTGAAAGCATCATCCATACAAGTCCGTTCCAGGTTCGAAGGGAACCGAAGGCACTACTCCTACTACTCCTACTACATCCATTTTGAAATCGCCCTCACGATTAGTAGCGATTAGCCCTTGCACTTCACTGCTCCATCTTTGGCTCCAAGCTCTTGTATTCCTCATGAAACGTACTCGTTGGATTGAAGTGGTTTTCAGATTACAAATCTGATCTCGGCCTCTTCGTAACAACATTCGCTATTTCCCGGTAAACTCAACCCCGGTTCTTTAGGAATACTCAGATGAGAATAAGATCGGAGTTCACCTCCTAACAGTTTATGGATGAATTTCCTTATAAATGTCCTAGAAGAACGTATGAGTTTATACGTACAGTATAGCACCTCGAACGGTAACTATACCATTTAATTCTCATACCTCTTCTGGGTATTCCAAAATTATATTTGGGTCCAGATTTGATAGTCGGTTATTTAACTGTCAAATAAACAATCAATTCAACTAAATATTTATTTCCACTAGAAAACCCAAGTCTTATAAAAAATAGATTTAATAAATTTAAAATACTTTACCCAAAATTTTATATACTTAAAATATTTTAAATAAACTACTTAAAACACTTTATTCAAAATGATAGTTATGAAAATCTTTAAAATTTCCAGATACAACTTAAGCCAAAACTACTTTTAAAAATAAAGCAACTCTATAAAATATAACTATTTAGTAATTCCTTTTAATCTTATTATCAGTTTAATCCTTTTAAAATCATTACTACAATAACTAACTAAATAAATATTTACTTTAAAATTTAAAAACAATTTAAGAAAATAATTTTTCCAAAAACATTCTTTTTTTAAAACCAACTTTAAAACTTTAATTTATACTTAAAAGCTACTTTGAAACATACTTGGCTTTTCAGAAATACACTTCCATTTCAATATAGCCCATCTAATCCTTTATAAATCCTGCTCGATTTCTCTCAATTTAATTTACGTCCCAATCCCGTAAATTCTTTCAATACTTTAAAAATAAAATCACTTTTATTTTTTAAAGTACATTTCCATCTCCTTATAATCACTTTCAAAAATACATACTTAAATTATTTAAAATAAGGCTACTAAAATTACTTAAATAAAAATAATACTTAAGAAATTCTACAAGAGTTTCCAAGTAAACTTAAACCAAAATTTCCCTTTAAAATAAAGTCATTATATCAAATATTTATGTTAAAATTTCCTTTTAAAAATCATAATACTAATCTACCTTTACAATAATTACCTACCATAATTAACTTAAATAAATATTTACTTTTCACTTAAAGGTAATTAAATTAATAAATTTCCTGAAACATTCTTAAAAACACTTTAAAACTTCTAGTTTATACTTTGAAATCTTTTCTTTTAAAATATAATTAGTTTTCCAGCAAAATATATTTTCCATCTTTTAAAAATAAAAATCACCTTTTTATTTTTAAAATGAATTACAACTTTTCTTACAAATTCCCATCGGAATCTATACTTCCAAATTTATCCACTGATAAAAATTCCACTTCATTTATAAACCCAGTTTACAAACTTCCATTCCTCTTTTCCTTTTTTTAAAAACACAGTTTTTCCAAAACACTTCATAAATTCAAACTGATTTCCTGATTTAAATTCCCCTTAAATTTATTACTCGATTTATCCAAATTACCAATAATTATTTATTTAAAAAAAATTCTTTCATTTCCTTTAAAACCCAATTTATTCTGTTTTATATTTTGAATGCCAAATTATCTATTCATCCAAACCATAGCACCGAATAATTTAAGTCCAATATAATCTATCACATAACATATCACAGATATGAAAAATAATTACAATATTTGAGGAATCCAGTGGATCCCTCCAACCTATCTTCCTGCATCCACAGATGTCAGCACAATATAAAAATACCAATTCCACTTTAAGGTTGAATATCGCGGTACATGGGGTCATCCGCTATTATGTGGGACGCATAGGGTCTCATCCGTTATATAATGCGGGAATATCAATCACTCCAATATATATACTACTATATATAATATCTTATCCAAACTGACAATTATATTCATATTCAACCAATCAATCAATAATTTAAATTCTAACTATTCAAATTTAATTGATCATCCAGATGTGAGTGAGATTAACTCACCTGAGTTCACGTCGCCAAACGTTCAAATTTTAAATTAAATCGAGCCCATTCAATTTAATCTTAAATTCTTGCTTGCTCCAAACGCCTCCAGATCTGCACTGCAGCTTAGATTCTATCACCGCGATTCCGGCGCTTCCTGTTTCATCGGAATCTGACAACGTATGCGTTATATACGAATTTTTTAAAGGTTTGAATAAAATTTATAAACAAATTTTCCTTTTCTATTTATTTAATTTACAAACCCTATAGAAAAAAATCTCAGCCGAAGATTTTGAATCCAACACCCTGTTTTCCCTCCCCCTATCGTCTCCAGATGCATTTGAACAAAAACCCAACTGTATTGATGCCCTATAGCCAACGTCCGCTCCTCCTCTATGCGACAGGAAGCCGATCCATTGTTGCGACTTTTCAATTGATTAGAAAAGCACAAATTTTAGTTAATTCTGCAAGTGCACAAGCATGTAGTATGGAGGTCGAACACAGGGAATTGTGTTTTAAAATATTTGAAATTCATATTTAAATCTTAGGCATGCTAAACAAATTCAAAGGTGGATCTTGAGCAAGAAATAAAAACAATAATATATTCCAAATCGATTTCGAATCTAATCAAAATTGCAATCAAAATATAAAATTGTAGAAATTGGAGCAGATAATAAAAGTGCTTAAAAGAAAATAATAGAGTAAACAACTGAAATAAAATGAACTGAATTCATTAACTAACGGGAAAGAGTGCATAAAATAACTAAGAACAAGAATAAATAAATTGCTAAATCTAATTAACAAACCTACGTATTCTATCTGAAAATGAAAAACACTACTGAAATTAAAACGAAACTAGAAGAAGAGTGATGGGGTAGGAGATGATTTTCCATTTGCGTTGCCCTATGCAATTTAAAGACTTCAGCCTCCAAAAATAACCCTACTATTCAGGTCCATGTGCTTGATGTTCGGAGAATAATAAGGCCACCTCACTTTGAATTGGTCTTTGCTTTGTTATTTGATTAACAAGTGGCCTTGTTTAAGAGATTTTCAGGCTAAACATTGAAAGTGTACTTTCAATATTTTCATTTGATTTCTTGCATGAATAATACACATGTTGGTGACGTAAGATGCATTTCTTCATGAACGATATGTGCTTTCTTTTCGAATTATTCGGCACTCAAAAATATTGCACTCTTTCTCTACGTGTCATTTGAACCAATGAACGGCACAACCGATTAATTTCAACGTTGCGCTTCAGAATCTATAATTTGCAAAAACACAATAAAATACCCGTATAATACCATTTTTATAATAAAAATATATGAAACAAACGGTTTAAAATGCAAAAAATACATTCATCAAATAACCCCCCCCCCCCCCCAGAACTTTATTCGTCCTCGAATAAGCAAGAAAATAAAAACTAACTAAATCCTTTTTGTAGGAAACACGATTGCATTGAGCATATGCAACAAGCCGTTAAACCTCTCGGTGTCCCTAGTAGGACGAGTGGTTGGTGCCTCGTGAGGGTTTCAGTGGATACTACCCACAAAATCCAAATGTAGTATGTGATGATTCTAATGTACTACATGAATGCAAAATTTTAAACAAATGGAGACTCGATTTACTTCAGAATAATTGCAACAAACTAGTGTATATCAGTTTTAGTCAACTTCTAGAAATTTTTGATTCCTCACTAAACACAAATTTAAATATAACTCAAGTTTTGTACATTAGATTCTAGTTTGGCTAGTTGTTTCGGTCGATAACATAGTGCAGCCATGAAATAAATTCTTCACTGTTGATCACAGTTTTTTTCAAAATGGCATTTTTCATTTCCATTTGTATAACAAGCCAAATCAATAAAGTCAAAAAGTGTTTGGGTTTCAAAGCTTAGTCTCTCTTTACTAATTAATTTTTTTTGTATACACCTAACTTTTGGACCAAGGTACACCACCCATGCACTGCCTCGTGGGCTTATGTGAGAGTTGGGACAGAGCTTGGTGGATTGTGCAAACAGACGCTGACTATGTCAGAAAAGGTCGGTAATCCTTAGATGATTATTTATTTAATTTCTTTATACACCTAACTCAGAATGCTGAGGCCAGATATACCATCCATGCACTGCCTTGCGGGCTTACGTGAGAAGAGTACAGAGCGTGGCGAGTGCACACACTTTCATAAGTGTGCACACCTATTGACTCTAGGTGTTTCTTATTATTATTATTATTTTGAAATTAACTAAAGAGAATTATGCAAATCAACTTAGCACCACTTAACTTCAATGATTTGAAATGTCATCGCATGTACTTTAAATCTGCCACTTTTTTAAACAAAGACTACAGTTTAGAAAGGATTTCATAACCATCACCTACGAATCCCCCTATATACTAACCTCTCTATTATCGCTTGTAATTCAACTTTTCGTTATATTTTACATTTGAAATTAGTGATTCACAAAAAATTTCGTCAATTGACTTCAACTATTTACTTACTTTGTCTTGACTAATTAAAAATAAATCAAAGTCCTGAAAATAATGGGAAATGATAAAAAATGAAAATAAATTTGAAATCAAATAATGAGATGATTTTTTTAAAAAAAGTGATGCCACACTATGAAATATGAACAAACAGAATGAGATATGCGTCCCCCCACATTGGAATGAGACAGTGTCCCAATTGTCTAATAGAATGCAAAACATTAAAAAAAAATACAACCTGATATGTACAAGATAGTGAGTGGCTTATGCCGAATAGCTAGGTTCGTGGAGATCCACAAACTCATCGTCCCCGTGTTGTTCAAACCCTAGAAATGACTCCAAGCGTTGTCCATTGACTTTTTAAATGGAACTGTCCCTACGATTTTCAATTTCAATTACACCATAAGGGTATACTGTTTTCACAATATATGGATCTTTCCATTGAGATCTCAATTTTCCCAAAAATAAATGAAGTATGGAATTATATAACTGAGCTTTCTGACCTACTTCGAATTTCTTACAAAGTATGGATTTATCATGATAAAACTTAATTTTCTATTTATAAATCTTTGCATTTTCATACGCTTCATTTCTTAGTTCTTCTAATTCTGACAATTGTAATTTACAATGCCACCCGGCTTTTTCTATGTCAAAATTAAGGTATTTGATTGCCCAAAGTGCATGGTGCTCGAGCTCAACGGGTAAATGGCATGCTTTTCCAAAGACTAATCGGTATGGTGACATTCCTAGATTGGTTTTATAAGCTATGCGAAATGCCAAAAGGGCGTCTATCAATTTAGATGACCAATCTTTTCTATTGGAGTTAACCGTCTTTTCAGGAATTTGTTTAATTTGTCTATTGAAAATCTCGACTTGACCGTTAGTCTGTGGATGATATGGAGTAGATAGTTTATGAATGATACGGTATTTCTTAAGAAGAGATTCAAAAGCACGATTGCTAAAATGAGAACTGTTATCACTTATAATGGCTCGAGGGATACCAAAACGGGAAAATATGTTTTCTTTCAAAAATTTGATAACAACTTTATTGTCATTCGTTCTGGTGGGAATGGCCTCAACCCATTTAGACACGTAATCTACTACAAGTAGGAAGTAGAGATTTCCAAAAGAATTAGGAAAAGGACCCATGCAATCGATGCCCCAAACATCAAAAATTTCGATGACAAGGATTGGGTTTAGGGGCATCATGTTACGTTTGGAAGTACGACTTATTTGTTGACATCTAGCGCATTTGGATAAAAATTCGTTGGCACCACGAAAAAGAGAAGGCTAATAAAAATCGTATTGTAACACCTTGGCAGTGGTTTTCTTTGCTCCAAAATGTCCTCCACATGCTTGATTATGTGAAAAAGAGAGGATGCTAGGGAATTCATGTTCAGGGACACATCTATATATGATTTGGTCGGTGCAATATTTGAAGAGATAAGGATCGTCCTAGTAAAAATTTCGAACATTGGAGAGAATTTTTTTTTATCTTGTTTTGACCAATGGGAAGGTGTTTCATTTGTGACAAGATAATTTACGATGTTCTCGTGCCATGGTGCACTGGATAGGGAAAGAATTCATTCATCGGGAAACTGATTGTTGATTTGAGAGTTATCGAAGTTTTCATGCACAACACGAGAAAGAAGATCAGCTACGACATGTTCAGAACCCTTTTTATCTCGTATTTCTAGATCAAACTCTTGAAGAAGGAGAATCCAATGGATTAAGCGGGGTTTGGCATCTTTTTGTGAGTAAATACCGCAATGCGGCATGATCGGTGTAAACTATGACCTTAGAACTTACGAGATATGATCTAAACTTATCGAGGGCAAAGATAATTGCTAAAAACTCTTTTTCTGTGGTTGAGTAATTCAATTGAGCTTCGTTAAGAATTTTGCTAGCATAATAGATGACTTGAGGAAATTTATCGATTCGTTGACCTAAGATGGCTCCAATGGTATAATCAGAAGCGTCACACATTAATTCAAAAGGCAAAGTCCAATTTGAAGGTTGGATGATAAGTGCAGTGGTCAAGATCGATTTAAGGGTTTCAAAAGACGTTTTACATTCATTGGAAAATTCAAATTTAACATATTTAGCCAGAAGATTCGAAAGAGGTTTTTAAAATTTTGAAAAATCTTTAATGAACCTCCTGTAAAATCCTGCATGGCCGAGAAATGAGCGAATGTCCTTTACGGACCTTGGAGGAGAAAGGTCAACAATAAGATCAACTTTAGATTTGTCAACTTCTAGGCCATTTTTAGAGACAACATGACCTAAGATTATTCCTCGCTTAACCATAAAATAACATTTTTCCCAATTAAGAATAAGAGATTTCTCCTTACATCGCTTTAAGACACGTTCTAAACGAAGGAGGCATTGATCAAAAGATGACCCATAGATTGAAAAATCTCCTATGAATATTTCTAAGAAATCCTCCACCGTATCAGAAAATATACTCATCATACATCTCTGAAAGGTAGCGGGAGCATTACAAAGACCGAAGGGCATGCGACGATAAGCGAAAATTCTGAAGGGACATGTGAACGTCATTTTGTGTTGGTCCTTGAGCGCAATAGGAATTTGATTATAGCTGAAGTAACCATCAAGAAAACAATAATATTCACGGCCCGCTAGCATTCGAGCATTTGATCAATGAAAGGGAGGGGAAAATGATATTTTCTTGTTGCTGCATTGAGTTTTCGATAGTCGATGCAAACACGCCATTTTGTTTTGACTTTTGTTGGAACAAGTTCGTTATTCTCATTTTTGGTCACAGTGATTCCAGTCTTCTTGGGCGCAACTTGTACCGGACTTAACCAAGTACTATCAGCGATTGGGTACATAATGTTATTGTCTAAACATTTGATAATTTCTTCCTTTACCACTTCTCTCATATTAGGTTTTAATCGCCTTTGACCTTCGCGAGTGGATTTAGCCTCGTCGACCAAATGTATTCGATGTTCAATGATTGATGGACTAATTCCCTTAATATCGGTGATTACCCATCCTAATGCCTCTTTATTTTCCCTTAAAATTTTCAAAAGTTGCTCTTCTTGGTCCTTAATAAGATCGGAGGCCAAGATTACAGGAAAATTTTCCAAAGAATCTAAGTATGCATACTTAAGATCGTTTGGAAGAGGTTTGAGGTCTAATTTAGGGCATTCTTCTTTTGAGGCTTCAATAGACATCAACTGATTGAATTCTAGCAAATTATGAGAAGAGCAGAGCATATCATTTAATTCACAAATGTATTCATCTTCATTTAAATTGGAATTAAAATGATCTAGGCACATGTTAAGAGAGTCCATAGTATCACTAAAATCACTTTCTACAATTGTTTGGTTCATGTCAACTTCTTCTGTTCCAAGATCTCTTGGCTGTCTGTTAAGATTAAATATATTTAGTTCAATGGTTAGGTGCCCAAAGGAATGTCGGAGTTGACCTTTCCTACAGTTTATGATAGCATTTGATGTTGCTAAAAATGGAAGATCTAATATCAAAGGAATATGACCATTAGGATTTGAGACAGGTGCAGTCTCTAGGACTATGAAATCGATTGAGAAATAGAATTGCTCGATTTGTATCAAAACATCTTCAACTGTGCCCTACGGTTTTTTGACAGATCGATCAGCTAGTTGAATTGTGATGTTTGTAGGTTTTAATTCCCCTAGTCCAAGTTGACAGTACACAGTATAAGGCAAAATATTTGCACTCGCTCAAGATTGAGTAAGGCATGACTAATGTGAGTGTTACCAATTTTACAACCGACTGTAGGACAACCGGGGTCCTTAGACTTGACTGGGGAGGGATTTGAAAGAACAGAGCTAGTGTTTGCGGTTAGAAATGTAGTCTTAGGAATGTTAGTGGCGTGTTTTTGAGTACATAGCTCTTTCAGACATTTGGCGTATTGAGGAATTTGCTCGATGGTATCAAGAGGTGGAATATTGATTCGAACTTGTTTGAAGATTCAAGAATTTGGTCAAAATTAGCGGGCTTCTTCTTTTTGTTGAGTCTATGAGGAAACGGAGCTATGGGTTTATAGACTCGTTTGGTAGTTTTTTCATTCAAAGATGAAGGTGTGATATTATAGGGTAAAGATAAGGGAGCTGGAATGTTGGGGTTGCCAACATCAGAAAGCGAAGAGTGGTCGGGATTGCTAACTTTAGATGAAGAATTAGAGGTGTTTGGATTGACAACAGTGGGTGTTGAGAGTTTCAGAATTTTGAACAGGGAAAGACTTAAAATGGACATCGGGGTTGTCGACGTGGTTGTCCACCTTCTTTCCTGACCCTAATGTGGTGACAGCATTAACTGGATTTAAATTTTCGTCCTCACAAAGATTTACTCCTCGATAGTTATACTTTGGATTCACTTCAGTTTGACTAGGAAAATTACCTTTCTCATTTATTTTCATGAGATCCTTCATCATTATCAACATTTGTTCATTTTGTATAGTGATTTTCTCAATTCTCTCATCTTGGTTAGTGATTTGTTCATTTTGTTTAGTGAGTTATTTTTTCAATCGAGCAATTTCGTATGAAGGCTAAGAAGGTTTGGTTAATGGATTGAAATTAGGATGCCTATAAGGTTGATATGAAGGTTTTTTTTGAGGAGTGGGTTGACAATTTTGAGCATTAGAAGTTGGGGCTCGATAATTCGGATTTGGTATCATCGGATATATATGCGATGGATTAGCCACATTGTTAGGATTTGACCATGAAAAATTGGGGTAGTGCTTTTAGTTAGGATTGTATGTGGATGAATAAGGACTATTTTGAGCTATAGCATTGATTTGGTATTGTGTGTAGTAATGGGGTAGTCCTTCTCCTTTTTGAGGAGTTTGGGGATCTATAGGAAGATGTGATGGGTCAATAGCATGTACTCCTCTGTTTGGAGTATGAATTGGAACACGAATTATTTCCCATTGCATATCCTTTTTTGAATATTCTTCTAAAAATTCCCAACCTTCTTCGTCTGTTTTTGCCATGAATTCTCCTCCGCACATTGATTCGAGTTGGGATCTTGTTTGGTAGTTAAGCCCTTCATAAATGATTTGGCACGATACGTGTTTAGGGATTGCATGATGTGGGAAACTATATAACAATTGATTGAACCTTTCAAAATATTTTGAAAAAGTTTATCCTTCATTCTAAGAAATTGGTTGATTTTAGTTCGAATTTTAAGAGTTTTATGGAAAGGAAAAAACTTTTTCAAAAATATAGTGACGAAATCGTCCCAACTTTTAATGGAATTTTGAGGAAGAGAATTGAGCCATCTTTTTGCACTTT
The DNA here is from genome assembly GCA_030765085.1 of Allium cepa. Taxonomy (NCBI): domain Eukaryota; kingdom Viridiplantae; phylum Streptophyta; class Magnoliopsida; order Asparagales; family Amaryllidaceae; genus Allium; species Allium cepa. Next base: position 288,386,222 of record CM060941.1, on the reverse strand, counting down.
TTAGAAGTGCAAATGGAATAAGCCTTAGCTTGATGGATTTATTATAAAGTTGTTGCATTTTAGTTGTAGAAGCATATAACTCAAATTCACTAAGAAATTCATATGCATTTTCAGACCCAATGAATTTTGGTACCCCTTGAATGTTTTAGCTCAAAATTATTTCCTTCGGTAGGTGGAAATGAAATAACCGAAGGTTAAACAGTCCTTGTCGGATAGCATCGGCCTCTAAGGGATAATGGCTGGTTCTCATGAAATTCATTATTTCCAACATGTGATTTAGGTGATGATTTTGGTGAACTATGAGGTGAACTGTGATGTGAACCGTGATTGCTCATATTTGTTTGATTTGAAAGTTCCGTTGATTTGTTTAATGAGATATTTTGGCTTTTTAAATGGTTAAAATTATTTGTTGCCCAAACGCGCATAAACAAATCAAGGTGTAATAGCGAAAAGTAAATTTAAACAGTTTTCAGTTGGGTATCTGTAGAGTAGAAAATTACTTACAGAGGGGTATGGCAGTCTGTCCAGTGCAATTGAGCAGTGCCGGTGATCCAAACTCCACTTTTTTTAGTTGCTCGATCCCTAGATGTTTGTTGTTGAATGGCTGAGATTTACCGAGTTGGAGCTATTTAAGTTGGTATGTTGTTGCTACAAGTTCATATCTCCAAAGGCTGATAACCTGAAGAAAAAAGTGAAACTGCAATAATGTACTGTTGATGCAATCGAAGCACTACTAGCAAAGCATGTAGCAAGTGAGAAAATGAAAAAAAATATGTAGCAAGTACCCCTAACAAAAATATAATGTGTAGCAAATGATGTGGATGAATGCAGTGAAAATTTTTCCTTTTTTAATGAAAACTAACGTGTGCAACTTATGTGAGTTTGAGAGCATGAGTGGGCAACTAGCATATGCAAACTAACGTATGGTGAAAATAAAGAAACTAAATGAATGTGCGTGAATGCTTGTACTAAACAGAAACTAAATGAACATGAAAATATGCTGATTGTGATTTTGAAAATGTGAGAATGTGAAAACTGGCTAGGTGAAAAATGTTACATGAAAATGGTTGGAGACATGCTATAAAATTAAAACGTGGATGAAAAGAACGAATGTAAAATCAATGCATACGAATGTAAAATGAATGTAGACACTAAAATGATTACGTGAAAATAATGCAAGCAGCAAGTAATATGTGTGAAGGTTAGAATAGAAACGTGAAAATAATGTGAAACGTAAATGAAGCAACGAACAAAAAGAATTGAAACAGCGAAAATATGCAGCGAACGAAAAAAATGATTTTTTTTGAAACTAATGCAAAAAAAATAAATTAACACGAATAGACTTAAAAAAAGAAAAATCAAAAATTTCAAAAAAGCAATTCCCCGGTAACGGCGCCAAAAATTTGTTGCGACTTTTCTGTAACAACCCGCATATTTATCGAGTTTGTATTTAAATATTTTATTTAAATATTAACTCGTTAATCGGGTTTTGGTCCGAAAAGCTACTTTTTGCAAACGGTCAAATTAGGACTCGAGACCACTTCCATTGAGTTCGAAATGTCGTTTACAATTTTTTAAGTATAAACATCGATAGGTTTGGAGTTATAGCAATTTCACTAACTTTTCCCGCTTTGGACTTTGGGTTAGTTTAGCCTATTAAGCCCAAGTTCCAACCCTCTTCTCCTCACTCTTCATAAATTTCCTAACTAACTCAAGCTTTGGCATTAATGGTGAAGAGAATGGGAAATTAAAACTCCAAGCTCAAATTCAATTGCAAATCCAACATTCAACTCCAAATTCAAGTAGAAGATATTGGATTCAAGCTTTGGATTGCTTCTCCTTGCTTTCAAACTTCATCTTCATAAACTTTAGTGCAAAGGTGAGATTTTTATCTCACAATTCTAGTCTATATCTATCTTGGGCTATTGGAAATGCATCCCTATCATGTTTGCATGCACATTTGCATTTGGTTTGGATTGGATTGGCGAAAAACTCCACTTTTTAGTGTTTTGGGGTGAATTTCTGGCTTAGGTCGCTCTGTCCCCCTTAGGTCGCCCAGCATCTATAGGTCGTTCGCGTGGAAAAGTCGTCACCTTCATTTGGGTCGTTTCTGGCCTTAGCCCATTCGTCCACTATAGGTCGTTAGGCCTTAGGTCGCTTGGAGTTAGGTCGTAGGTCGGCAGGTCTTCAGCGCGCACGTGTTGAAAAGGCGCGTCTGGAGTTAGGTCGTTCGCGAGTTAACGTTAGGTCGTTTGCGAGTTAGCGCCCTAGGTCACTCGCGTATAGCTCGTTCGGAGTTAGGTCGTTAGGCCTTAGCTCGTATGGCCTATGCAATTTGGTTAGGTCGTCCAACCTCAACACCTTAGGTCGTAAGACCATAGGTCGTATCCCTTAGGTCGTTAGACCTTAAGCCTTCACTATTGGAACTCGTTAGGTCGTAGCAACCATAGGTCGTAGGTCGCTCACACGGAGTTAAGTCGTAGGTCGTCTCCGACCTTATATCGCTCAGCCAGGTTTCACTTTAAGTCGTTAGGTCGTTTGGACCTTGTTTCCAGTTAGGTCGCAAGACCCTTAAACCGTTAGGTCACTAGGTCGCGATGTTTTAGGTCGCTGCACCCTATGCCTCTATAGGTCGTTCGACCTTGCTAACTTTTAGGTCGCGAGTTTTATAAGTCGCTCGCCTCCCTTAGGTCTTCACTAGGTCGCGATGTTTTAGGTCGCTGCACCTTATGCCTCTATAGGTCGTTCGACCTTGCTGACTTTTAGGTCGCGAGTTTTATAAGTCGCTCGACCCTATTCCCCTTAGGTCGTTAGACCTCATTTTGTCTTCACTAGGTCGTACCGTTTTGGTCGGGGCGCTGCCCCCTGGACCCCCGCGACCTGACCGGGCAGGTCGAACCCCGTAGGCGGTGGCGTTGCCCCCGCACCCCCACCTTGGGGGGTTGCCACCCCCCCTGGACCCCCCCTCCGTAGGGGATCTTATCTGAAAAACATTGAGCTGATTTCCTTGGATTTTATTCGCATCTCCGTATGCGATCTTTGTGACTAATTGTTTCTACACTTGCTTATGTGTTTTGTCACTTTATAATATAAAGGTTTCAATACTAGTAGTAAATATCAAAACTCTTTTAACCAACAATTTCAACTCTATTTTTAATAACAAAGCTCTTTTCTTAAACCGTTTTCCAATCTATTAGTATATACAAGCCTTTACCTCACTCGGATGAGAAATCTAATTAAACGACTTAGTAAAACAAGTGGTATGAAACGCTTGCGTTCACTTCGTCGGTTAATTCTTGGACTTGTTCGATTGATCCTCTTGTGACAATTTTATTAGTGAAGATTTACAGTTTGTTCGTAAATATTTAAGTTAAGCAAGTGGTTATGGGACATGAAGCTAAACTTCTATATTTACTAGCTTAGTGTAATTGACACTTCTCGTTGATCTTGATGATCGCCTTATGAATTAGACTAGCAATTGCGCGATGTCTCTTTCATTGCAAGGTTAGACTAGACACCACTTGTGTGATTCCATTCACACATACCTTTCTGCTTTTTGGTTAGTCTTGACCTCAATCTGTGTGATTCCATTCACACATGCGGGGTAGCTCCCCATGGTCTTCGGACCGTCATGTGATAGGCCTCTTTCCCTTTTTATGATTTCTGGATTTCTCGTGTTGATTTCTGGAATTTATGTCATTGACTTGTTATGAGTACAAGTTTAGGGTATGATGCCCTCTTCGAATCTTTGAGAAGATTCTTGTGATATTGATTATCTCTTATTGATTGATCTTCTGTTGATCATTGTTTACATACTTATAGTGGTATGTCATTATGGATGTTTATGTTTATGCCATATCTTTTATGTTATATCATGTCATCTGATATTTATAGCTAGACTGATCCGTTTATTATTTTCTTAAATAATACTCGGGTCAGACCGAGATGTTACAGGTGCTTCTGCTTGACTTCTTCCCAGGGATTCATCACTCTGACTTTTGGCTAACTGTTTAGATTAGCAGTTTTTGTTGTATACACTTGAGATATAGACTCATAGTCGTATTCTTTTGTATAGCACGTGTTTCTATTCTTTTGTATTATCGTGGATCTTATTGACCACTACTCTGATGTACACTTTCATGTGTTAGTTATATATTCATATCTTCTTCCGCCTTTGTGATATGGATATCTGTGACTGATTTGTGATATGATTATTTCTATGTTTGTTTCCGAAGATTATTTATAGCCATCGTGTGATAAGCAATTACATGGATGGTCGCTCCTCAACAGCCTTATTCTCCGTGCTAGTTGACAGCACTACTCCGGAGTGTTCTTGGCTAGCGTGGGTATAGAGGTGGGGCGTCACAACTTTTCTATTGATTAGAAAAACACAAATTTTAGTTAAAAACGCACAGGCGTGTAGTATGCAGGTCGAACACAAGGAATTGTGTTTTAAAATATTTGAAATCCATATTTAAATCTTAGGTGTGTTAAACAAATTTGATTGTGGATCTTGAACAGGAAATAAAAACAATAATATATTCCAAATCGATTTCGAATCCAATCAAAATTGCAATCAAAATATAAAATTGTAGAAATCATAGCAGAAAATAGAAGTGCTTAAAAGAAAACAATACAGCAAACAACTGAAATAAAATGAACTGAATTTATTAACTAACTGGAAAGAGTGCAGAAAATTACTAAGAACAAGAATAAATAAATTGCTAAATCTAATTATTAATCCTATGTATTCTGTCCGAAAATAAAAAACACTACTGAAATTAAAACTAAACTAGAAGAAGAGTGATGGGGTAGGAGATGATTTTCCATCTGCATTGCTCTATGCTATTTAAATACTTCAGCCTCCAAAAATAACCCTACTATTCAGGTCCATATGCTTGATATTTGGAGAATAATAAGGCCACCACACTTTGAATTGGTCTTTGCTTTGTTATTTGATTAACAGGTGGCCTTGCTTTGAGAGATTTTCAGACTAAACTTTGAAAGTGTACTTTCAATTTTTCATTTTATTACTTGCATGAATAATACACATGTTGGTGACGTGAGATGCATTTCTTCATGAAAGATATGTGCTTTCTCTTCGAATTATTCGGTACTTAAAATGTTGCACTCTTTTTCTGCGTGTCATTTGAACCAATGGACAACATAACCGTTAATTTCAACGTTGCACTTCGGAATCTATAATCATCAAAACCATAAAAAAATACCCGTATAATACCGTTTTTAAAATAAAAATATATGAAACAAACGGTTAAAAATGCAAAAAAAAAAATTCATTATCCATCCACGTCAGATCGTGTGCCATCCCCACCTCCACTATCGGCCGAAAAATGGCGAAGTCCAGTGCCTTCCTCCCCTCGAATTTTGTGAACGAATGGTGGCTCCTCTCGGCCATTTTCTGGCTTCAAATGGTGACGATGACTGAGATCAACCGTTGGATGTGCTCGCCTCGAAAAGCTCTACGACATTCATTTAGAAAGTTTTGGAAATCATCAAGTGGATGGAGAGATAAATGAGGAAGAGTGAGAGAGTGTTTCAGCCATTAAAAGAGAGATTGGCGGTCGCAAAAAAATTTGCTAGGGTTTCACTATTTTGGCCGTATATATATACATAGTTGAATTATTTTAATATTAAATTCATTTTTAAACAACCTTTTCAAACGATCTCTAAACGACGCATGCCAACAGACGTTTATAATGTTTTACCTGCATTCCGAATACAACGTAATGTGTTTCGGGTGATTCAATCATGTGTCGAAGATAGCTTTAGAATCAATTTTAAATACTGAAATCTCAATTTTTAATTTCAACGCGTTTCTCACTTGTATGAACAAACTGTAACTCTTGACATTACGAAATTTAAAATCCGATAATAATTAACTATTACAGATCCAATGGAGCTGTTTTCGTCGAATTCCGAGACTGTTCCGTGGAAGGCTATTTTAACTCGTCGATTTATTCGAGCGATTTCAAAATTGTTGAAATCGTTTAAAACTTCATTTTAAAACTTTACTAACTTAATTATAAATCATATAGAATTTATGTTCACTTAGAAATGATTCCAATTCATTTTAAACCAAAATCTGATTATTTGCATTATCATCATTATTAAATTAATATAAATATTCCAAACTTAACTTATCGACTTTGGATTCCATCTAAAGGTCCAATATTAAAATTCAAATCCAAGTAGACTTTGAATAAATTTGGAAACCATTTCCATATCTATATACACCCAGATTCACAAATTATCCTAATTTCAAATATTAAATTATTATTATCCAAATCCAGTTGAATTGCCATATTTGAAATTAGAACTAATCTCATTGATTTAACCAAAATCTTCTAATTTTAAAATCATTATATTCCACACTCAACATTTAAAATGAATTAAATGTTCAAAATCTAACGACTAGAATTTCGGGTCGTTACACTAGCCATCCTCTATAGTCAATCATCATCGAAGGACACTCCACCAAAAAAATCAAAACATGACACCAACCCTTCCCTCTACTGTAGCACGATGTCGTGGCCTCCCCAGTTGACCGCACTGCCCCAAACAAACGGCACTGAAGCCCTAAGCCATCGAGAACCTAAATCCAGGCTCCGATCGAGCTAACTCTTCCTTGATTTGCAAAAAACCCAAGCCCTAATCGAAACCACCCATTCGACTTTTATCGTCGGACTCAAAAATAAGGCTGCGACCTCCACAATGCATATAAGCTTGAAGACCTAGTTAAAACAATGCCAAAGAAGCTTGTTTGGTAGTTTATTGATGAGCAAAACAAAAGGTTTTGATTTTGAAGTTGGGTTTCTTTTTTTTCATAAACTGAGTGGAGTAAAGAGGGAAAGGTGAATTTAAAAGGAAGGGGTGGGTACGATCTAGGGTGGCTGGAATGAAGTATAGGTTGGGCTAGAATGGAGGATAGGGTGGGCTGACGTGAAATGAAGATAATATATATTTAAAATTCCAAAATATCTAGATATTTTATTCCGAACCCCTACCGAGGCATACCACCTGGCATTCCTAATGTTATACCCCTATTATAAATGAAATGGAACAGGTCTTGAGCCCCAATTCGATCATATGGAGAAGATAGGTTTTTGAACCCAATTATAGTATTAAATTTTCGATATAAATTTCAATGCATTTATATCCCATATGACCAAACGTAAATCCAATCAATATGAAATTTGAAATTCTATAATAAAACACTATTACGGATTTAATGGAACTAGTTTCGTCGAAATTCGAGACTGTGCCCCGAAAGGCTATTTTTGCTCGTTAATTAAAACGAGATATTTTAAAAATCGGTAAATCACCTTTGAATCAATTTTAAAAGTTTTATTATCTTCATTCTTATTAATAAAAGTTATTAAGCCTTTAAAATTATTTTTATCTAACTTAAAAATCAAGATTCCATTAACCAATGTCTAGTATTAAATTTAACAATTAAACTTTAAATAAATTACTATATTATTAAGTTATTTAACTTACAAAATTAACTTTTCAATATCTACCATAAATTAAATATTCTGATTTCAAATCACTAAAAATCAGGGTCGTTACATTCTTCCTCCCCTTCAAAAAAAATTTCCCCAGGAAAAATGCCTAAACCCACTTTTATTTATAACCAATTAGTTGAAATAACTTCCCAAATCCTTTTAAGCCTTTAACTTTCCAAAAAATCAATTTGCTGAAACCTTCCTATTATTTTTAGTAAGTTTCCAAGTTCATCCATAGATTGCAAATGATATTATCTATATTCTCATTATGGTCTATCACTCAAAATTCCACTTTTATTTATTAAAAATTTTCTTTAAAATTTCTAACTCTTTAAATTTTTTAAAAATTTCGTCAGCGTCTCCTTTGCGTGGCTCGATCAGAACAACCACCAATCGCTACTACGTGCCCAAAGTAGCAAAAGAAAATAAAAGCCAAGCGGCTCAACCATTAAACTATCAAATTCAAAAAAGAAAATTAAATGTGTACCTTTTTATTGGGCAACCCAATTTTCTTACAAAATCAAAGGTATCAAATTAGCTCTTGCTTTTATATGCCTGCATCTTATTTCTCAATGATGTCCATAATTCAAAATCATATTAATTTGCATTTTCAATTTTCAATATCTGCTTTACTAAATCCGTACAATGTACTTATATCATCCATACGCACACCTTAATCTGATTGCTCACTCAATCACATAATTTCACTTTTGAACTAGTATCGTTCACACGACCACTCTAGTGTGGACTCAGATCTGGTTTCTTGAGTAGAGACTGTTATTCTCCTTGCATGGCCGTATAATATGATATAGAATTATAGAATCAATCAAAAATCCATATCCAGTATTCGCCATCGAAAATCGAATGAAAAAAATCCTAACTCGGATCGATATAAATTTATCTCGAAATTCTGTGCTCGAATCAGGATCAAATCGTTATGTGAATAAAGTAATATACGTACAACTTACGTCTTTATTTCCAATTGATATATTAGCTATCCCAAATTCTCTTATTCACATTCATTTCATTTACAATCAATTATTCACAATCTATTATTCACATCCCTTATTTACTTTGTATATTCACTTCTTTACATAATGTATTCCATAATACTATTATCGCTTAAACATCGTCCCATAGAATTTACTTAATTTCATTTTAAAACATTTTATATAACTTAATTCTATATCCATTTTATATCAAATCTAATTTTATTTCACTTAATTCTATTGTTAAATTTCAATGTTTCAACCATATTCAAAAATCATATTTAACTCACTAATTAATTCAATTAGTTTATTCCTTAATTCATTCCCAAAAAATATTTTATTTAATCTAACTTAGGCTAAATTTCAAATTTCTCTTTATTTAACTTAATTTTAGTTAAATTTCATTCCACAATTCAAACATTTCAAATTTTTCCTTTTGCAATCACATTCAACAATTTTAAACATTCCTGTAACTTTCTAATTTTCAAATTTCATAAATTATCAAACTTATCTCCTTATATTTTCTATAAAACATTTTAGATGAAAATTCCAAAGTTTGAACACCTTGTTTTATGTAACACCCCACCCCGAGACCCACCTTAGTAAAGAGAATTAACAAGTAATTCCGTCTACTAAAGCGGAGAATAGGGCTGGTTAAGGGCTACCATCTATAACTTTGTCTTAAACATCTACTGAATACGTCGATAAATGCAATATAATTTATTTTTCTATCTCAATGGATCGACATACACAATAAATGCTTAATCCAAAACTATAGGTGGCTAACGGATCTATCAGAACAAAATACAATAACTAAATGTAAAGCACATCACAGAACAGTAATCAACATCATATATATATACTGATACATGTTTAGTATAATACAATATGAATACAGATAAAGGTGGTACTCGACCACATCATACACATTGAATCAAATATAAATACATCAGGGTATGCGGAAGAACAAAAATTTCTCAAGAGAAAGGAGAGCTAATATCCAACATCAACTTCAAGCTAAGACCAATATATGATACCTGAAACAACTCGGTCTGACCCGAGTATAAATACACGGGTCAGTCTAGCTACACAAATCAGTCAATATCGGTAATATGAAGCAAAATAGACATGAAGATACTTCTTCTCGAAGGATAAGAATGAATCGATAAACCCATAAGCTCAACACTTAAGTAACAAACACTACTTAAGTGAACAAATACCTCGAAAGAGGTAATTCAAACTCAATACTCAAATCAAACACATGTGCCTCATATCATCAGCGACATCCCAAAATGTCTACATGGTTTCCATGAACCAAATTTCCTCAAAAGGAGAAACATCAATACAAACTCTCGCCAAAATGGAAAACATAAAACATTCTCAAATAGGATGATCAAAAACTCAATTATAGATGAATCTCCAAATTCAGTTATACCTCATCTCATCGGTGTAAATGTATATAAGTCTTAATCTCAACTCGCCAAAATGGCAAAACACAGAATATCGTATAAAATCCTGAAATATCAAAACTCATAACTTGAGGAACTCGATAAGAGTTCAAAACATCATAATTGAAATCACCATTATATAACATCTCATATAGCAAAAGGCTATCGATGTAATAAAACATCTTAAAAAGGTGAAATCACAATAAAACAGAAAACTCAGAAAATCCAGATAGGCCAAATCCCCGATTATAATGCGGAAGCAATGCTGCACGTGCTAAACTCAGATGGCCGAAGCCTTAGACAAGGTCGCTAATACCTCCCAAAGCAGTTCGTCCTCATGACAAGGTCGCTGACACCTCATCAAGCCATTTTGTCAGTCCTAACAAGGTCGCTAACACCTCCCATACCACGTGTTTTACTAAATCGTTTAATTTTCTTTCTCATACGTTCGAATAGTGCAAAAGTGTGTGTTTTATATTTAGAATAATTTACTAGAGAAAACAAGCTTTTAAAACTTTTTGACGAAAAGATTAATAAAACCCATATTTGAAATTCTTTTATTACAGGGAATAAATATGTTTTTTTTTATTTATTAGAAAAATAATTTTAAAATACTATATCATAATAATTTTAAATGTCCATTTATTTCTAAAATTACTTCAAAAATGTTTTAGTGAAAACCATACTCGAAAACAATGAAAAACAAGAAAGTTAACTCAAGACCGATAACTTGAGTTCAATAAGAATTCAATTCAAATTTAACTAAAAATCAATTCGAATTCTATTTAAAATTTGAATTTTAAATTCTCCAAATATAGCTAGCCTATTGATAGGCATCATAGCTCTCAAAGCTCTCAACAACAACATCAAAACCGAAAGAGAATAAGAGTAAAAATGAGCTAATACGATTCTAAGGTTAATGTTTGTTGTTGTCATCTTGTTCTCAGGACAGCAACTTATAACCATAATTTCGATCATGCAAACCTTAAAATTACAGAAAACACAATGAACAAAACTTGTAGTACATGAATTAATCTTTCCGAAACATCTAAGATTATTAAAATCGGATCAAAAACGAAGAAGTTATGGCTAATTTAGTTTCAGCCATAAGCACAGAGCAAATATTGATTTTGCTCTCGGGATTACAGTATAAAAATTCGATTTTGTCATAGCTAACCTCAAAATAACAGAAAACTCAACAAACAAAAGTTTTAGTATATAAAATATGCTTTCCGAAACATCTAAAATTATCAAAATCGGATCAAAAACGAAGAAGTTATGGCTAATTTAGTTTCAGCCATAAGCACAGAGCAAATATTGATTTTGCTCTCGGTATTACAGTATAAAAATTCGATTTTGTCACAGCTAACCTCAAAATAACAGAAAACTCAACAAATGAAAGTTGTTGTGTATGAAATTAGCTTTCCGGAAAGGCCAAGATTATCAAAATCGGATCTGTGGTTCAAAAGTTATGTCTGTTTTTCTAACAAATTCAAACTCAGCCTGGTTTGTTAAAAACAGAATCAGGCTTCTGTCTTTAAACTCATTTCAGGTCAAGTAAATGGAGGAATTTCGAACAGTGACCAAAAGATAAATTGCATCTCATTGAATCTATTTTCTAACCTAAAAAGAATGAGCCATTTCAGATAGTTGTGCACCAATATATCGCTGTTTTACTACAGCGATTTTCTTATAAAATTTTCAGCAAGCAATAATTGGATTTATTTAACACATACAATCAATTCACAATCAAATTGAAAGCAATTCAATCAACAATCTTCTAATTCAATCCAAATAACAACTAAAAAAATCACACATATGAATTAGAGATAGCAAGTGTGAGTTGTAAATATCAAACCATTTTTGAAATCATACACACATACACATACACACACACATACAAAATCCCTTCGTATATCAAATTACCTTTTGAAGTTCCAAAGACAAAACTAGTTTTACTGAACAAGCTCTAATGGTAGCAATTCGTCTCTTGGAAACTCAAAAATGAATGTCGATGATGTTATAACCATCGTCGAAATTATTTTCCAGTGACTGAAGTGAGTTCGGTGCTTTTTTATTTCTTTTAAAATCCTTTTAAAAATATTTCCATTCAAAAATATTTCCTAAATAATACTATTATTATTTCCCAAAAATTTTGAAAAACCATTTTCAAAACCAGCGAGATTTAAATTCCCAAATTCCATCCTTTAAACTCCTTTTATTTACAATCATATTTATAATGTACTTCAGGAATTTCTTTTCTTTTCCATTTATAAATCACGTTTATAAACCATATATTTATATAATCTTACTTTGGTTATATAAAATCATTCCTTAATTGTTATTCTTACTTGTATTATTATACCAACTTTTATTCGATCACAAACAGCAGTCAACAAATGATAATAATCAAATATTATCATTCTCTAACAACAAAGCACACTATATATACCATAATAATTTTGAAAAATTATTTCTTTATATATAAAATAATCAAGGTAAAACTATTTCATTTACCCAAATTCAAAACAATACCATGTCGAATTGCTCTACTCGAGTATTTAGAGATTCCTATCAATAGTGTAAATTACTTATATTGACCAAAATCCATAAGCTACTTAATAGATCAACCAACACAATATAAAACAGTTTTGTATCACTAATAAATACGTGCTCATATATACATACTCAAACTCATTATAGGGTGCTACTGTCCCTATCTCTAATGAGTTACCCCACCAAAGCCAAGTTTCTTGATGTACATGTAAATATACATATTTTTACCACCATATTTAATCTATTTAAATTAAATAAATGATCATATCGGATATTTTAACATGTTTAAACCAAATTCAAATTATTTTCAAATTTTCACATATTCATCTTCATATAGGGGCAAAATGGTCGTTTTTGTGCATTTATTAAATTTTGAAATTTTAATTGAAAACTTCTTTGTATTTTGTAGGAATTTAATTTCAAATACAAGCGGCTTCATGAAGATATATGTATGCACAAGAGTAAAGAGAACAAATGAAGATGAAAATAATTCAAAGGCATGATAATGGAGAACCCCACATACCCACATACTTTCATGTACAAATTAGAGGCTAATGCACATGCTAATAGAGTTTAAAGATTCATGCACATTCAAATGATGATTATTTGATGCTAATGATAACCTGACCACCACACCACCTCAAGGGCAATTTGGGCATTCCCCAAAAATATGAACTAGGGTTTCATACATGCATAAATACCCCTTACGTTTCATGTAATCCTCCTCTTCTTTTAGTCTCTCTTAGGCCTCTTCCTCTTAGTTAGTTTTTAGCTTAGAAATAATATGAAAGCTCTCTTTCTTTTCATGGCTACTTCGCCATTTCTTATTATATGTAATTCTTTTTTATGCAATTTCAATACATGTTCTTCTCTTTTCATATTTATTTCCCTTCATGTTAGTAGTGTAGTTTCAATTATTCATGCAAGTAGATTAGTGTTTACTTCTTCTTACTTAGCTTTTCTTTTCATTTTGCTCTTTTTTCCTCTTGTCTTGTTTTATATTGCAAGCTACAAGTGTTGATATGATAACACAAATGAGAGGCTAATCCCTTCAACTTGGGGGTAATGAAGCCTCTAATTATGTAGCTTTAACATTTTGATAATTATAGCTCTTTCTGTGCTTAATGAAACATTTGAAGTGGTTTAGTTTTTTGTTTTTATTTTGAATTTGATAGACTATATTGTTGACACCAAATAGGCTATGCTTAAACAATCACAAACAAAATTACCTCTTCATCTACATATGATGATGGTAATGAAGTGAATGTTGAAATTAAAATTTGATGGCCTATATTTCTAATTAATAGTTAATATGTCATACTTAAAATAGATTTCATTTTCAACTTTATTGTCATTTTCATGAGAGTTAGTAAGTGGTCTAAAGGTTGTGTTATAATTTGATGGCTTATGTTGAGCTAATTAATAGCACATCATTTAAATTCACTTATGACCGAAAAAGAGAGATCATAATTTCACCATGTGTTGAACTATATGATCTAAAGAGTGGAATTATCTCTAAATTGTCATTTAACTCTTTTATTTCTATCACTTTCTTTTTGTCATTTTTTTTTCATTTTCTAGCTTAAACACACTTTCAACTTTGGTTAATTTGATTAAATAGAGATTTAAAATCAACCATTCCCTATGAATCAATCCGTACACGCCACGTACTATCATTGTACGCCGTGCGCTTGCGGCATAAATTTAATTCAAAATTTATCGGCGGTTTTCTAATCCGATAAAAAATTTGTCATTAAATAGTTCTCGCTTAACCTTCAACTCTGATACCAAATGTAGCGAACTGGATTTTGTACCCTCGAAAATTGATACTAATACGTCCATTGTATTAGATGTCGAGCAATCGAATGTCAAAAACCCGATTGTTAGGGGAAAGAATGAAGAAAGAAGATAAGAAGAAAACTAAACAACACAGAATCTAATAGCGGAATGAATAATCTATAATATACCATAAATCTTTACACAAAACAAAACTGTAATATGTATATATACAAACATCAATCAGAGTATACTAACCTATCTCAGCCTGAGCAGTTATAACTAAAACTGTAAAGATCGTATTAGAGAATGGATTCTAACTAATGACTAGGCATTGGAGTACCACCTATCACGGTACACGTCTAGAAAATGTACTAAGATCGAACCTATCGATCCCTTCCAACACAAGACCGACCTATCCCTTACTGGATAGTACCGAATATGTAATCACCCCAGTTGTTCCCAACCTTTGAGATCTCATGCACAACCAATCCATAAATATATAGATGTAGGGAATCTAGAAAGGTGACAGCATACCCTAATGGGTGCGACCCACTTAGCCTTGATGCATCTCCCCTAATTTTCAGTCATTCTCGGTTGATGAGGCTTGAGGCTACGATTACCTATCAATAAATTTACACTTAGCATGCTCATTGCCCTCCAATAACAATGTGCTGATAGCATTCATCCATACAAGTTGTTCTGGGACTGAATAAACCGAATATCTAAAATCATCATCTTCATTATCTTCACGATATCACAATTCACAACACTCAAATCGAATCGAAGTGGTTTTCGAATAATCAAATCTGATCCCGGTCTCTTCGAAACGATCAACAAAATAGGCCAGATTTGATAGTCGGTTATTTAACTATCGAATTACACACAAAAGAAGTCACTATGCCATATTATAAATCTTTCAGAAACATTTATTTCAAATATCTTTACAAAGATATATATTCAAATCCCTTCTAGTATTTCAATATTCGAACACAATTTCAAATACTTAATTCCATAACAGGATATTTCCAACCACATCTTATTTCAACGCTTAGAAATATTTTCAAATTCAATTCATAATTCATTATCTAGAAAAATATTTCCATATAAATCATTTCGTTGTTACAACATTTCCAAAACTTTCATTCCCCTACTTAGAAAATATTATAAGTCTATTTGTTTCCAAATCATTTCTGATATCCATACTTCGAAATATTTTCATCACTTATCTCATGAATCTTCGAAAAAAAATTGATTCCATTTACAAGTTCCAAAACTTATCGATTATACTTATTTATAATCCAACTAACAATTTATAACTCTTTTAATGAATTTAGATCCACTTTCAAAGTTTTGTATCTACACAATTTGGAAATTTCCTTTTCTCAAATTTTTCTTAAGTTCCCGAATTCCATTATAAGATATTCTCTTATAAAATCACATCCATTAAATATATTCTGTTCACAAATCTCGAGAGCATTTATAAATAAATTGCAGTCACTTACTTTTAAACTGCATATACATATAATAATAAATTTCAAAAAAATAAGGTTAAATAATTAATTAAATATCAAAGAACTTATAAAATAAACATCAATAACTAATTCCAATTCATTTATAAAATTTCTAATCAATTTACCAAAACTTGTGTATAAAACTTAGAATTCATTTCAAAAAATTTAAATATTTGATTAACTAACTTTTTGAAATATTCTACTCCAACAGATAGTTTTTAAAACTACATAGTTTAATAAATAAAAATCTTTTCAAAAAATAAATCTTAACTTCTTGTGAAAACCCATTTTTAAAATTCAACATTCCCAACTTTTATCTTATAAATCTCTCTCGATTTACCACAAATTGATTTACACTTCCACTTTCATAACTATTCCCAAATTCAAAAATATAATTTACTATTTCTTTCTAAATCGATTTCCATATCTCATTTTAAATTCACGCTGCGAATTTAATTTTTCAATTTATCAAATGATAATCATTCCATTTTATTTATAAACATCATTTATAAATTTCATAAACTCATTTCTAATTTTATAAAAGGTTCATATTACTAAAATCCATTTATAAATCGATTTCTAATTAAAATTCCATTTATTAATTTATTTCTAATTAAAATTCCATTTATAAATCAATTTCTTAAATAATCCAAAACTATATTCCAAAACTATCCAAATTTCAATTTCGACTTCTATTTCGTATTATTAAATCTCATTTGAAAAATATCCATTGTTTTAAAATCCCAAATTTTAAATTCTCAATTTGAAATCATTGTACGGAATAGCTAAAGAAATATCCAAAATCAATTTATTATTTTATCCAAACCAATTCCCTTTTTAATAATTCCAAAATTCAATATAAAATTATCAAATTCCAAAATCGCCTTTTAATTTTCTTTTTAAATTCAAAAATATTATCTATGGTATTTATAGTACCAAAATTAAGGCCGGTGCAACTATAACATCCAATAATTCAAATCACAACACGTTCTATATCAGATTATTCACACACATCATATGTCACTATATATGAAATTAAAATCAACATTTTTTACGAATCCAGTTTGATCCCTCTAACTTGTTTCTCTGCATCCACAGATGTTACACAACATAAAATACCAATTCCACTTCAAGGTGGGATATCGCAGTAATATAAGGTCATCCGTTATTATGTGGGGCGCATAGTGTCTCATTTGCTCCAATCGGCGGGAAATATACCCAAATACTAATTTATATACTACTATAATTAATATAACATTCAACTGATAAATTATTATTAATTCGTCCAATCAACCAATAAATAATTTTTTTGAATGTTTTAAATTAAACTAGTAATCCAAATGAGTAAGATTTACTCACTATAATTCCAATTGTTGCTTTTGCATTTTGGTTCCAAATAAAATTGAACGGCATCTGATTTTAATGTAAAGTTCCACTAGCTCCAATCTCCACCTGACCCATTCCAATACGTAACTCATGTTAATATGATGCTAACTGTAACACCCTGATATTTTAGGGAAAAAATAATTAAAAAGGAATTAAAGTAGAAGAAGTTATTATTAAAAGAAAATTTAAAGGAAACTGTAAATTAAAGTAAACCTCACGTTTTTTGTAACGCCCCGAAAATTTTCGACTTTCGAAAATTCGACATCGACACTCACTTTATCGACTGCCGAGAAATCGAAGGCCGGAAACACGGAATGTTATGGGTTTTAGTAAAGAATTTAGGAAAAGAAAAAGAAAGAAGAAGAGACAGAAGAAATAAGAAGGTAGAAAATGGAGAGAGAGAAAAGAAAATAGAAAATAGAAATTTTTTTTTTTAAATATAAGAAAAAGAAGAATAGGAAACATAGAACGGAACAGAAAACAACAGAACAACAGAATCTCACAATTCGCAGCGGAACAACATATAATAATAAATGAATAATCTTTAAACAAAGAACTATATCAGTTATTACATTTTATACATTTCATTTCATCATATCATCAGAGTATACAACAACAACAAACAGTGCAGCGGAAAAAGAAATACTATATAAGTAATATGCCATGCCATCCAGCTTGCCTCCAGCAACTCCTGAATATCCATAATATCCTGATAAACCTTAACTCTTGACTGCCCGTGTGGAAATTGGTGGACACCCAGAGTTTAGGAAGGAAAACAATAAACTCCGAGTCAGTCATGTGACTGGTGTGGGAACTCAAAACAGTTTATTTGCTTTAGAAATCAAAATAGAGGAATATTTTTAAAGTCAATTCGCAATGCTTTTAAAAATGAGACTACCATAAGGCCTCCCGCACACACACACAATGCAAACGCAGAATCGGAGGAGATTTCTCCTTATGATAGTCAAAGATGCTTGATACGCATTTAAAATAACATTTGATATTATTACTAGTGTATAGTGTAGGAAAAATTCATTTCGAAAGTAGAATATAAATCTTAGCCAACATACGACCATTATCGTATGCCTACTATAGCTACTATCCAAACAGTGGTGACCACCATAAGTGAATGGCAGGTTCTACAACTAATACCGTACAAGTTTCGTATTGGGAATTGGATTTCCAACGAATGATCAGGCCAAGGAACTTCCCATTGCCACATGAGAATGCCTCTGGATGGACATCCCCGAGAACCAAACCGGATCTCTACCAACACAAGGCCGGGTTACCCCTAACTGAGTAACAACTGACCGAATATGCCATCCCCGGGTCCTTTGGGACCTTTTAACCGAGCGCTCGTAATCAATTCACACAATCATAACAAAGTGTTTTCAACATGAGTAAGTATCTGGGCTCCATACCATGATACCACCCTTTTCCAGAAGGAAATGGACACATCCTAAAGGGTGCTACCCCTCATAACCTTGCTGCTTTTTTCCTGTTTTGACCATTCACGGGGTGTGAGGCTCGACGAAGTCACGTCCACAAAAACATACTTTGTACAAAAGCCATGCTTTGGGTCAACAAATGATCAACACAATGATCACAAGGATAGACGATCAAATAAACGATCCTATCACAAATAATCAACACAATGATCATTTCAGCATCACTCAGCATGTCACATTACCAAATTGGGAATATATCGCTGATAACTTCAACTATATAACCTCTAAGCTCGTACGTCTCAGAGAAGGGTGTTAAGCTAAAAGAATAAATTCTCCGCCACCAACAGAAATATATTTGAAAGAAATCGGCTTTATATCTCAACTTGTAATGTCAGACATACAATCCATACAAGTCTGTTCCGGGCTCGAACAAAACCGAAGGTACTTCTTACGAAGCCCTTGCAATCCGGGTATTCACAATCCCGATCGAATTTCCCATCACTTAAGGAATCTCTATACCAGGAGCTACCCAGTGCAGAGACAATCGATAGGTCATCCTATCGCTTTTGCAAATACTCGGTCTTCAACACCGATCTTCAATGCAATCCCACCAATTTCCACACGGGCAGTCAAGAGTTAAGGTTTATCAGGATATTCTGGATATTCAGGAGTTGCTGGAGGCAAGCTGGATGGCATGGCATATTACTTATATAGTATTTCTTTTTCCGCTGCACTGTTTGTTGTTGTTGTATACTCTGATGATATGATGAAATGAAATGTATAAAATGTAATAACTGATATAGTTCTTTGTTTAAAGATTATTCATTTATTATTATATGTTGTTCCGCTGCGAATTGTGAGATTCTGTTGTTCTGTTGTTTTCTGTTCCGTTCTATGTTTTCTATTCTTCTTTTTCTTCTATTTAAAAAAAAATTCTATTTTCTATTTTCTTTTCTCTCTCTCCATTTTCTACCTTCTTATTTCTTCTGTCTCTTCTTCTTTCTTTTTCTTTTCCTAAATTCTTTACTAAAACCCATAACATTCCGTGTTTCCGGCCTTCGATTTCTCGGCAGTCGATAAAGTGAGTGTCGATGTCGAATTTTCGAAAGTCGAAAATTTTCGGGGCGTTACATCTGGTATCAGAGCATATGGTTAAGCGACAACCATGGTTCTGTTGGGTATTACTCATTAGAGATAGAGTCAGTAGTACTCTACAATGAATTTGAATGTAATAATAGCTATGAGAGCGTATTTGTTAGTGAATATAAAATTGTTTTATATTGTGATGATTGGTTTATTGAGTGGCAAATGAACTTTCGTCAGCGTGGTCCGCAAGACTATGCCGAAGGGGTTTCTAAACACTTGAATAGAACAATTCGACACAGTATTGTTTTAAATTGGGTAAATGAAATAATTTTACCTTGAGTATATTTTATATATAAAGGAATAATTTTTCAGAATTATTACAGTGTATATAAGTAGATTGTTGATTGTTTAGTTGTTTGAATAATCTAAATTGAAGAATAATTGTATAAGCAAAAGAATTATAAGAGTTAAATTATAATTAAAGTAATTTGCAATTGTGAAATAAACTTATATATATGAGAAGTGAAATTTTGTGAATATATTTATGAATATGAGTTGTAAATAAAAAGTGAATTTAAAGTTAAATGGAAATATAATTTAAGAAGATGTTAAATGGAGTTGATATTGGTATCGAAGTAAATAATCAAGTGGACTAAATGAATATGAACTTAAGTTATATAAATAAAATTCAACTTTGGAAATTGAATTAAATTAATGGATTGGATGTTAATCAATTGAATGTGAATTGGATTTAATTAGTGAATGCAAACTAATTAAAATTGAGAATGAATGTTGATAAAATCCAATGTAAATAAATCAAATATGATTTAGAGTGAAAACCAATTCATTGAATATGAATGAGAATTTGAATGAATATTTCTTGGTTATGAATGATAGTTGGTTGATGATTGAATATGTTGCATTTGCTATGTTAACATATATAGTTATTATGTTGCTATATGTTGTATATTGATACTATTGTCATATATACATGTTCTCATGTTGTTTGTTGAGTGATTAGTAGGTGCGGATCGCGTTTGCTTCGCATTTGGAGCTCGCTTTCGCGCTATATTAGCCGTATACGCTTGCTAATAAAATATAAGGTACATATCTCGGATTACATACCGTACTTTTACATTTTTTTCCCTGCGGGATGCCTCATTACTTGATGAGATGTATATTTGTGATATATATACTGTCATTTTTTTTTCGGATCGAGCCGCGCAAAGGAGACCATGGCAAAAATTTTCGAAAATTTAAGGCGTTAGAAATTTTTTGAGAAAATTGGAAAATTTTGAAAACTTTAACTTTGTTTTGGAATTGAAAGTTAAACAATAGTAGTTGTTTTTGAAAAGATAACTAAGTATGATTTGAAAACTTAGTAAAGTATTATAAGAAGTTTAACTATGAATTTTGGAAAATTAATAGATTCTATAACTTTTCTTACTTGTTAATTTCGAGGATGAAATTCTTTTAAGGGGGAAAGATTGTAACGACCCAGAATTTTTATTAAATAAAATTTGAATATTTAATTAATTTTAAATATTAATAAGTGAATTTATAAGTCGAATAAATTTTTATTTGAATTATTGAATTTTATTGAATAATTAAATCGATAATTTAATACGTTAAATTATGGAAATAATTGAAAATTGGGTTAAATATGATTGAAAATGATTTGTAAAATTTTATTTTATCATATTGGAGTTAGAACGATATTTTAGAACTTTTTAAATCGAATTAAAAGTTAATTTGTGAAAATTGAATATTTTAATATTTAATAATCGACTGTAAAATAGTCAATTTTTGAACAGTCTCAGAATTGAACGAAACTAGTTTCATTTGATCCATAATAGTTAGTTATTACCGGATTTCAATTTTCGTGTCAATCGGAGTTATCGTTTGATCGTGGCAGCTCGAAACGCATCGAATTATTTTTAATTTAAATTTGGCAAGTTAAAATAGCCATTTTTCAAAAAGTCTCGGATTTCGACGAAACCAGTTTCATCGGATCCGTAATATGATATTATTGTAAGGTTTCAAATTTCAAGTCAATTGGATTTACCGTTTGTCCGGTACAAATTAAAACGCCTAGAAATCGACTTAAATCGGTTTAATTTAAATTGAACGTTTTTAGCCATAACTCGCACAGATGTCCGAATTAGCTTCCGAAACCTATTCCATTGTGTCCGGAACGCAGGATAAACCCTAGGAATGTCAGTTTCGGCGCGTAAATCGGAGTTCGGAATTTCCGAAATGAATAGAGTTTCGTCGGTTCCTTATAAATAGCCCCTACCTTTCATAATTTTAGAAAATTATAAAACCTAACCCTAATTTTAACGTAGCCGCCACCTCCCTATTCAACGGCCGAAAATCACTCCACTTCCACCTCGATTATCTCCTCATCCATCGACATTTATCACAATCTTTCAACTAGGGAAATGTAGATCGTCATGAGGGCTTCACATCCATACGGTTGTGATCATCATCGGTGCTTCGTAGTGGTCGGAATCGAGGCTCAAAGGCCGCGCGTTCATTCTCGATTCGTGCGCCAATGGGGGGGCCGAGCTTCAGCTCCTTCTGGCCGTGGGTAGCTTGTGTTGGAGGCGTTCGAATGAGAGTAGTTTGATGGGGTTTTGTCGAGTTTTGGAGTTGCAATGTTTAACCCTAAGTGGATGTAATGGGTTCGGCTATGGGGGGGTTCACGCGTACGAAGAAGGAGATGAGGGAGGTCATGCGCAACGGTCCAGATGATGGGGAGCTTAGATCTACGGTTGTATTAGGTTAGGTAAAGGAATTGTTGTAATTTTAATTATAAAAATTAGTATAAACTTGTAAAATCAATATCTTTTTCATACGAGGTCGAAAAAATGCAAAACCAGTTGCGTTGGAATCGTATGGACGAGCACTACGCGATGGAGTTGGTTTGGAGTCGTTTGGAGTTAGTGAGAATTTTGGGTAAAATTAAACGCACGTTTAATTTTATTCAAAATAAATCGCTAAAACGGAATTAAAACCAAGGTGAGAACTTCTCACTCAATCGAATCAGTTTCGATTTTATTTTAAATAGTTATATTTAAAATATTTGAATGCATGTTTGAATGATGATTGATATCTATTGATTGCTAAAATAGACATTATACGCCGTTAGTAAGCGGATGTTATTTATTAAAAACATATACCGCGAATATTTCATAAACAGTGAAATTGGTATTATATATAATATCAATATATATATATTGGCATATGTGTATATTGCAGTTGATTGATTTCCCGTATTTTTAGCGGATGAGACCCTATTACGCCGTTATTAAGCGGATAATATTTAATAAGAACATATACCGCGATAATTTCGTACTGGAGCGAAATTGGTATTGTGCTAATGTTTGTGATGCAGGAAACAGGTTGGAGGGATCCAACTGGATTCCTCAACAGTATTTATTTGATTTCAGATATTTTGATATTTGATGGATTTTCATATTGATATATGATATCATTGTAGTCGTGATTGACTATTTGGTGTGTAGCATCATTGGACCAGATTTTGGGATTTTAAAATGATTTTAAAGTGATTTTTGAGAATATACTATATTTTTTGAATTGATCCATTTTAAATAAATAAACGTTATAATTTTTAAAGTTATAAAAATTATGATTTTTGAGAGAAATAGTTAAAAACTGATTTTTGAGAATATAATGTTAATGATTTTATAAAGTAGTTTAAATTGGATTTTTGAATTTATTATAAAAAGTGAAAATATAGGATTTATAAAATTTAATTATTTTATAAATCAAGAGAATGGTGAAATAATAAAGGAGATTAAAGACGTTTTAAAGAATAATATAAATTGATTTATATTAAGAGATTTATAAGTGGATATTTATAAATTGAAATATTGACATTATAAAACGAGTTTTTATAAGTGTTTGAATGAAGTGAAAATGAATTTCATAATAGAATGAAGTTTATAGAATTATAAACGGTGAGATTATAAATGGAATTTTATAAACAGTAGGTTTATAAAATTTATAAAGTCATTAAAGAAATATATTTGGATGAATAATTGAATCTTATAAGTTATAAGATTTATAATTATGAAGTTCAAAGGAACGATTTTTGTGAACGAATAAATTATAAGCATTTAACTTATAATATGAATCTTTGGTTTATAATTGAGTTATAAAGTAAATAGGTTGATAAAGGAATTTATAAAAGGAGATGTTATAAAATAAATAGAAATAGAATTCATAAACGTTGTTTTATAAATTCACAAATGACTTATTTTGACAAGAAAATTTGTTGAAAACTATAAATGGAGTTATATTCACATTTTTGAATAGTGAATAATCCTTTGAATTAAAATGAATAAAAGGATGAAATTGTTAACATAGTATATTCACGAATTTGAATAGTGAATAAGATGTTAAAGAAATTGTTTTGGATTTAGATATTTCAAATAGAATTAAAACGATCTAACGATGTTTTAAAATGTGTTGAGATTCGAAACCATAGATTTCAACATTGATTGTTGAAATAGACGTTTTCGAGAAATAGAAGGAAATAATGGACTATAACACTGTTGTTATAGTAAATGATTTCCGAAAGGAAATGTTTTGTATAGTATTGGGATTTATATATCTATCTTAAAATTCGAATCCCTATACTAGTGATTTTGGGTTGTCGTAACGATGTTTTACGTAACATTCGTTTTGGCCCAAATAAATATGTTTAAGAGAATGATTTCCTTAAAGAATGAAATATATACTTAATCTCGATTTAAGTATATTGAATATTTTCTAAGTGTTGAGAATAAATAAAATTCGTGAATTACTTATTTAATAAGTATGGAAATGTTTTCCAATATAAAGCGAATATTTTGAGAATTTATCTTTTTGAAGATAAATTGAAATGGATAAATTGAAATGGATAAATTGAAATGAATAATTGAAATCGTATATTCATAGATATTTTGAAATATACATTCACTATGGAATTTATGAATAGAAAGGGAAGTTGTTTAAAAATAAATATTGATTTATTTTTAAAGTATTGAAAATTATATATCTTGTAAAGATATTTTGGAAAATAAATAATTTGGAAAATTATTTGGAATCTGGTGATGTATGCATATCAATTGATAGTTCAATAACCGACTATCAATATTTCCCTTTGAATGGGTAATTGATGTGATTTGTTGAATTTGAATGCTACACTTATTTTTGAATAAGCACTCACTATTCGGGTTAACCGGGAAAGGACCATGGGGTCGTATAACCCATTCCGAATATGTGATACGTCGTTGTGAATTGCATTGAAGATCGGTGTTGAAGACCGAGTATTTGCAAAAGCGATAGGATGACCTATCGATTGTCTCTGCACTGGGTAGCTCCTGGTATAGAGATTCCTTAAGTGATGGGAAATTCGATCGGGATTGTGAATACCCGGATTGCAAGGGCTTCGTAAGAAGTACCTTCGGTTTTGTTCGAGCCCGGAACAGACTTGTATGGATTGTATGTCTGACATTACAAGTTGAGATATAAAGCCGATTTCTTTCAAATATATTTCTGTTGGTGGCGGAGAATTTATTCTTTTAGCTTAACACCCTTCTCTGAGACGTACGAGCTCAGAGGTTATATAGTTGAAGTTATCAGCGATATATTCCCAATTTGGTAATGTGACATGCTGAGTGATGCTGAAATGATCATTGTGTTGATTATTTGTGATAGGATCGTTTATTTGATCGTCTATCCTTGTGATCATTGTGTTGATCATTTGTTGACCCAAAGCATGGCTTTTGTATAAAGTATGTTTTTGTGGACGTGACTTCGTCGAGCCTCACACCCCGTGAATGGTCAAAACAGGAAAGAAGCAGCAAGGTTATGAGGGGTAGCACCCTTTAGGATGTGTCCATTTCCTTCTGGAAAAGGGTGGTATCATGGTATGGAGCCCAGATACTTACTCATGTTGAAAACACTTTGTTATGATTGTGTGAATTGATTACGAGCGCTCGGTTAAAAGGTCCCAAAGGACCGGGGGATGGCATATTCGGTCAGTTGTTACTCAGTTAGGGGTAACCCGGCCTTGTGTTGGTAGAGATCCGGTTTGGTTCTCGGGGATGTCCATCCAGAGGCATTCTCATGTGGCAATGGGAAGTTCCTTGGCCTGATCATTCGTTGGAAATCCAATTCCCAATACGAAACTTGTACGGTATTAGTTGTAGAACCTGCCATTCACTTATGGTGGTCACCACTGTTTGGATAGTAGCTATAGTAGGCATACGATAATGGTCGTATGTTGGCTAAGATTTATATTCTACTTTCGAAATGAATTTTTCCTACACTATACACTAGTAATAATATCAAATGTTATTTTAAATGCGTATCAAGCATCTTTGACTATCATAAGGAGAAATCTCCTCCGATTCTGCGTTTGCATTGTGTGTGTGTGCGGGAGGCCTTATGGTAGTCTCATTTTTAAAAGCATTGCGAATTGACTTTAAAAATATTCCTCTATTTTGATTTCTAAAGTAAATAAACTGTTTTGAGTTCCCACACCAGTCACATGACTGACTCGGAGTTTATTGTTTTCCTTCCTAAACTCTGGGTGCCCACCAATTTCCACACGGGCAGTCAAGAGTTAAGGTTTATCAGGATATTCTGGATATTCAGGAGTTGCTGGAGGCAAGCTGGATGGCATGGCATATTACTTATATAGTATTTCTTTTTCCGCTGCACTGTTTGTTGTTGTTGTATACTCTGATGATATGATGAAATGAAATGTATAAAATGTAATAACTGATATAGTTCTTTGTTTAAAGATTATTCATTTATTATTATATGTTGTTCCGCTGCGAATTGTGAGATTCTGTTGTTCTGTTGTTTTCTGTTCCGTTCTATGTTTTCTATTCTTCTTTTTCTTCTATTTAAAAAAAAAATTCTATTTTCTATTTTCTTTTCTCTCTCTCCATTTTCTACCTTCTTATTTCTTCTGTCTCTTCTTCTTTCTTTTTCTTTTCCTAAATTCTTTACTAAAACCCATAACATTCCGTGTTTCCGGCCTTCGATTTCTCGGCAGTCGATAAAGTGAGTGTCGATGTCGAATTTTCGAAAGTCGAAAATTTTCAGGGCGTTACATTTTTTGCACTAATTAATTAATGGAAATATAATTAATAAACTTAGACAACTATAAAAAATGGACATTTTGCAAATATTAGAATTTGACCGCGAAACATATACCATTGTGTTCATGGCAATTTTTTGATTAATTTTCATATAATTTTTTTTTCAAACGGAGTTCAAACAAAGAAGTTATGACCGTTTGAAATTTTGGCATCAAAAACAATTACATGTAAGAAATTAATAGCTTACATTAATTGTAATTGATTGATTGATTGATTGCTGATGTGCGTTAAATTACATATATACATAGTCAGCAAAGAGTCGGCAGAATTATTAAAAAGGAAACATATTATATATACAAAGTTTGAAATTATTTCAATAGCTTACGTGTTTATGCACACATTTAAACATTTGAATTTAAATTAATTAGAAACAAAAGTATTGTATTAATACACACACACATATGTATAAGGAGAGAAATGGTAAAAATATTTGTTGACAATAAATGCACATTATTAGTAATTAATTTATGTTACAATTATAATTAACAAGCGTTACAACATTTACTAATGTACGTTACTTGGAAATTAACGTAGATTGTAAACATGTAATATGAGGAAACTAAATTTGTTTATAAAATATATATTCTTGAAGTTTAAATCTTTAATGTTTATAAATAGAAGATTTAGAAAGGAGGATAAAACGTTAACAAATAAATGTTGTGACGGTAAGAATCAACGGGGAATGTTTGAAATTAGTAAGCAATCGATTAAGAAAATTAACTATGAATGAATAAAATTAACAAAGGGATCGATTAGTTTAAATTGTATGTGTGTGTGTATCCTAATTAATTGTACACACTCAAAAGTGTAAATAAATGTGTAACATACTCAATTGATTAATAGATAAGGATTGGGAATAAATTGATTGGCTAAATTAATGACATAATTGACATTAATGAGAATATTTAACAAAGAAATTATTATGGATGTAAATTTGGAAAATTAAGATGGATTGATTACTAACAAAATCAAAAGTTTAAAATAAGGACTTAATGAGATTTATAAAATGGGAAACAATTTATAAAGTCAATTAAAAGGAAGAGTATAATCGCTCAAAAAGTGTAATGTATACACACAAACAACAAAAATGGAAATTTTGCAATGCAATCAATTAATGGGAATAATTAATGAACGCTGATTTATTTTCCGACGTGGCAATTTTCTATTGGACTAAGTGGCATGGTTTTTGATTTCCTAGTGTTCTATTGGTCCAGTGACGTGTACAAGCCAGAGTGGATAATCATGAGGTGTTCGGATGAATATGATTTAGCCTAGGAAAATCTAATGAATTATATGCGCTCACACTATCTATAAATAAACCATCTAATCTAAAACCTAATCTTATTCAGCCATCGCCATAAGTCTATAGAAATATTTGTGTGTATTCTTCTTCCTCCTTTTCTCCACTAAATAAATAATTCTCTTCCAAATCGAATTAAACATATATATATAAGTTATTTAAAGAATTCTGAAGAATTAAAAAAAGAAAGATAAGAAGAAGAAAAGCTTTTCAAATTTATACAAGTCAAGTGCCAGGTGAGTGGGAATTAATATGAAATAGAAAAATAAAGTAGTTCAATTTTTGTTCTTTTCTAGCATGATAATATGAATTAATTTCTGTTAATAATTGAGGTTTGATGCAAATTATTATAACTTCTTCTTCTACCACTTCTTAATTCTAACTCATATCTGGTTTAAAATATGGAATGTATAAATTGCTTATCCATGTTTTATGACGTAAATGAGATTGGTTTAATTAAATTTAATTAGAATTATTATTCAATTTTTAGTGGCATAACTAGTTAGTTGGGAAAATCCAGAATATGTTCTTTGAATAAATTGAAAATTCGATTGGTATAATTACATAATTCTGAATGTAGTTATGGAACAAAATTGAGAATTTTAATTGGTATATGTGTTTATTCCAAATGCCGCCTTAAACGTAAAAAGTGGAATTTTGTGTAATTAAATGATTTATGGCTATTGGATATAAACTTTGTGAATGATTAAATCTCTAAAAGGAGAATGTGAATTAGGGTGGAAAAAATGTAAATTAAATTGACCCTAAAGGCTAATATAAATCTATAACAAAATGGTATAAAAATTACAAACAAACCATATGGACTTAATGGACGTGAAACTGAAACTCCATTTATGCAAGAAAATTGGAAATTGTGAAATAACCAAATCGGATGTAAAAATGGCCTGAAGCAGATTAATGGAAATAAACAGTATGTAAACTGTAATGGTAAAATTAATTAATCTAGAAGCGATTTGGTAGGCAGACCTTGCAAAGATCTTGATAGGTGTTTCATGCAGTTAAGACCAAAATATAGTTTTGGATGTACGAACTAGGAGCGGGCAAGTAGGTTCGCAAGGATGTTTGTTGCCTTTCATAGGTTGCTAGTACGTAGGATAGATAGCATCCGCAATGGTAGGCTTCTTCATGAAGAACGACGCGGACGGAACAGCATAAATGTGCTCCAACTTAGGCTTCTTTAGGTAGATCGTTAGAAGATTTTTCACAGCCGACCCAGCTGCAAGCGCTCTTTCGAAGGACCTACAGTGTGGATAGAGGCAAGTCCACGTTGGTGACCGAGGAGATAGGAGGATAGGAGTCTAGTTTTGCGGAGCCTAAGCGCAACTTCGGGGTTCTGCGAGGTTGTTCGTGTCGGTGCTAGTCAGACGTAAAAGGCATTTAATCACAGTGCATGGGTAAAGAGCATGACTTTTATGTTGTAGCACGTGTATAGACAGTCACAGCAGACGGGTGAAGAGCATGACATTCATGCTGTAGCATATGGTAGGTAAGGACAGTAGTTTCGACAGGCCAATTGACGTTTGGTACTGTTGCATGGTTGACTTCTCTATAGTGACCATGGACTTTGGCTTCTTAGGAACCGTATCTAAGAAGGATTCACTACAATATATTATTCACCCTCTGCGATATCCAGGGAAGACCTGAAGTTAAACTGTTTTATTCTTTTTGCTTCATTTTATTTCTCATTCACCCGACTTTATGTTTGACACATTCCTATTTTTCCTATTTTCTCCAAATCACGTGAAGACAATTTAGCAACTATTGGGATTTAGTAAAAAGGCAAGTTTCACTCCTAGGTTCAACACTGTTAGGGAAAGTAGCTTAATCCTGGTTAGTAACCGTATGTTGAATAATTTATCATTATTCCGCTGTGAGATTTTATAAACATTACTCTGACTTGCCTTTGTTATTTGCAGGATAACAAACCAGCAATTCGTGCTTTAGTGGACTTGGATTTTCAGTTCATCGAAAATTTAAGCCTACTAGGGTGTGGGTTGTTACATTTGGTTTCAGAGCTTAGGTTAGAAAAACCTAAGAATTGGGAAGTATGAGTGAATGTATTTGCAAAAATAAATATACTTAAATCCAATTAATCCCAATTATAGATTAGTAACATATAAAAAGTCCATGGAAAGAAAGAAAATTTGTACTTGAGGTCTAGTTGGGTCACAGTAGCCCAAGGATGTTCAATCCCCATTTTTATTTTGGACGGAATTTGTACAATAGGTCCATTTATTGGAAAAGTATTAGAATCCATATGTTATGCAAGTAGAAAAATCCTTAGAGAAAGAGGATTTAGGTAGAGGAAAAAAGGATTTCCAAGATTAGGAATAGGACATTCCTAAGGAAGTAATTAAAGGTCCACTTTACGTTTAATTAGTTAAAGAGGAAACTTTTTGAAATTAAAAAGTTGAAATATATTTGAAAAGGTAAATAATGGATTTTGGAAAAGCAGTATGGTTTTTGTATGATAAAGATTTTTTATTTGAAGAAAATTCTTTTTGTAAAATTATAAAGCATAAGTAGCTTGCTAATTTCTTTATAAAACAAAAAAAATTTAAATCAAAGTTAATCAGAAGCCAGAAATTTCACTAAAGGAAATTTTGTAAAACTCTATTCTTATGAAAGGGATAAAAAGAGCAATATAGGTTGGAAATATTTTTACACGAAAATTATTTTTTTGGGTGAACAAAATAAATGGTAGAAATTGGGAATAGGGTACATGTTTTAAAAAGGAAGACGTAGAATTTGAAATTTAGTTAAGTAACTGCATTAGTACTGTAGATATGTAGGGATTTGACATACTTCAATTTATTGGAAGGAAAGGAGTAATGATATAATTTCCTATGAATCAACCAAGCTATAAATAAACATGTTTTGTTAAATTATAAGGAATACGCGGAAAAAAATCCTTATAGTTTCACAAAAACATAAATCCTCCTTTAAAGGATTCATAGAAGATTTTTAATACTTTCTGTAGTAGTTCCAATATATTAAAGTACAAAATCTTTAAGTATAATTAGAAGTGTAGCAATTGGAATAAATGTTAGTAAGTTTGTAGTAGGAAAAAAGTCAAGGAACTCTTGAGAGATTCATTGTTCTTATCTACTTCAGTTTTTGTAACATGAAAACTATGAAAGAACATTTTGAAAAAAAAGGTATATCTTTGGAATAAATGGTTTGGTGAAAATAAATAAATTTTTGAAAAAGAAAAATTTAATGAAAAAGTTAAATCAAAGATTCTAATTTTTAAAATTTTATAAAGGTCTTTAAAAGGAAAAGCAGGTTGAATTCTAAACTTAGAATTGTTGGTATTCTCATCTTGGTTTAGGGGATAATTTAAATTCAAACGCCGTAAAAGTGTAAGGTAAAGCCATGAAGTATTTATCGATTTAATAAGAATTTTTAAGTAATACTTTTAAAGGCAAGAATTTTGGGATTTTGAAAAAAAATTTGAAAAGAAGAAATAAATGCCAAACCAAGTTTTAAAATATGGAGTAGAGAGGAAATATAGCACAGGGTTAAGGATTCCCTAGGATTAAGACAGGTATTTAGAGAACGTACTTAAAAAAAAAATTCAAGGAGTCTTTCAAAAAGTTTTCAAATACGAGTTTTGAAAGTATATATTTATACATATGTATATAGATAAAAGTTTTGTTAAAAGTAGTTTTTAAAAGTTTCATCTATATATGTCGGAATTCCTTTTATTCGTGCTTACCCTATCCATGGGAAAGTGAATTCGAACAAGTTTTAGGAGATAGGACGGACCATTCAAAGTTATTCTTGTAGAAATGCTAATGTTTATTTCTTATACAAACTAGTAATAGCAGAGGAATTTTGGGCATGAAAGTAAATCAAGAAGATTAACCCAGTGCGACCTTTAGGAGATGGATAAGTTGGAAATAAATATGAGGTAAAGGTTTTGTGACCATAAGGAAATTTGTGCATTTTAAGTATTGATGCATAAGAATGGGCTTACGCTATTAGGTTTCCTATCATCTATTCCGATTTAAATAGTAAATAATGAAAGTGTTTTCTCAAACTAAAAATAGTGGAAATCTTATATTTAAAAGAGAAAAGAAAATGATATGAAATTTGTCAAATAAATTTTATGGAAATTGTGTAAAAAGAAATTATAGGTTATTTTTCTATAACCATCGTAGAACTTTTTAAGCACATTGTTATATTCACACTCAATGTGTATTTTGCTTTTATTGGAAGCAGTGGTTGTCTGATACTTTAGTTCAATAAAATAATCAAATAAACCACTTAAATTTCTTTAAAAATAAAAATCGAAAGAATATGAAAAAAATAGGAGGAAAGTTATTTTTTTTCAATAGTTGTTTAGCATTTATTTTACACATTGTTGCACTTATCTTCAATGTGTATTTTACTTTTAAAATGGAAATTTGAAAAAAAAAATAGAATTTGAAAAGTCTATAAAGCACTACTTCTGAACTTTTTTCTTTTTGAAATAAATAATATTTGGAAAAATACGGGAAAATGCTAGCAAGTTAAAAGTTTTAAAGAAAATTTAGCACTTTTAAAACTTCTATCTTTGTGAAATTTGAAATAGGAAGGTTTTAAAATCTTAGGCGACTTATTAGTTGTATGGAAATAGTAAAAATCAAAAGTTGAACTAAACTATAAAAGAAATGAAAAGGCATACATTATGTTTTAAAGACTAATTCGCTTTGAGAAATTTATGATCTTTGTTGAAAAGACAAAGTAAAAATATTTTGATATTCACTTAGAAAGGGAAGAAATAAATTTGAAGTTAGATAAATAGGATTAAGTAAACCACTAGGATAAGGTTGACTGTAGAGTTTGAAAAACAAATGGAAGGGTATGAGAAAGTTATGGTGGAAGGTTTTTGTTCCATTTCTGATATTTCAGTACACACCTTATTTGATTCAGGAGCATCTCATTCCTTTATCTCTAATTCTCTTGTTGAGGGACTTCATTTAGATGTTTCCATCATTTCTAATCTGGTAGTAGTCTCAAACCCAGATGGAGGATCGGCTTATTTGTCGATGCTTTTCCAAGGTTTGAAATTTTTGATTCTTGGAGTAGAGTTTGACTGTGAGGTATTCATTCTTGGTTTCTCTTGTTTTGGTCTTATTTTGGGTATGGACTGCTTGTCAATGTATGGCGCGATCTTAAATTGTGATATGAGGCTTATTAGGTACGTGTAGTGGGCATACCTTAGAGGTTTCATGTGATCCACAAGAGTCTGTTATGCTTAGCTACCTTTATTCTTTAGCCATATGGCCCGATGATCTTAGTTCTGTTCCAGTTGTTTTTTTGTACCATGATGTTTTTGAGGAGTTAATTGGCCTTCCTCCATGGAGGAAGGTTGATTTCAGGATATATCTTGTTGATAATGCTCGGCTAGTTACTCTACCAGTTCGAGATATGGCCCAGAAGGAGAGGATTAAGATTTCATATCCACATCTTTTGTCGGTAATTTTTCGTTTGAGCATCCTATCTTTGATCTTTTCCTAATTAGGATCCTTTGGTAGATCTTTTTACGTGACACTTTGTGTTGGTAGGGACGTTTGTAAACATGCCACTAGGACATGTTATGTTTGATGGTTGCTTGTGATTGCAAATGGATGTCAATGTTTGCAAATGGATGCACTACATGCACTAGATAGATATTTATTAGGATAATCGGCCAACCAGATGCACACATCTGCATATGCGTGCCTGTTATCTATTGCATTTGCACATGGTTGTGTGTATGTGTGTGTATATATATATTTCTGTGTGTGTGTGTATAACTGGATGTTGCATATGGATGGTGCACTTGGGTGAATGATTGAAACATACATATAAAATTATCAATTATACTAGAGTAATTGCATACATTTTGTAACGACCCGATTTTACGATGCCCGAAAGTCGACATTTATACGTCCACGGTATCAAATGCCGCACAGTCGAATGTCGAAAAACCGAACCGTTAGGGTTTAAAGAATGAAGGGGATAGAAGAAGAACAGAAACAATAATAGAATCTCACATTTCGTAGCGGAGCAAATATAATAGATAAATGACAGTTATTACAATACAACATCAGAGTTTACAACGACATCATACATCACTGACAGTTATTATAACTTGACAATATGAAAAGTGCTTTCCACCAACCATACGCAACGGAAACTACATAGTAAAGATACGTCTCGCCATCCAGCTTCAACTCCTGATCACCACAGCAACTCTTTTCTGACTTCGCTCCCGAATAACTGAAACCTGACTCTAGGCTGCCCGTGGAAAATTATGGGCACCCAAAGTTTAGAAAGGGAACAATAAACTCCAGGTCAGTCATGGGACTGGTGTGAGATCTTAAAAACATTTATTCTTTAACAAAAGGAAAACAAAGGAATTTAAAAGAAATCCGTAATGCTTTTAGGAAAATGAAACTACCATAAGGCCTCCCGCCACACACACAATGCAAATGGAGAATTGGAGGAGATTTCTCCTTATGATAGTCAAACATGCTTAATTCGCAAAATCCTTTGATATTATTATTATTAGTGCATAGTGTGGAAAACATTTCGAAAGAATAATATTAATCTTAGCCAGCATAGGCATTCCTTACTTATGCCTACTATAGCTACCATGTTCAATAGCAGGTTACCGCCACATTCTATGGCAGGTTATACAACTAAAACCGTACAGGAAGCGTATTGTTTCTTTGGATTTCCAACAAATGGTCAGGCTAAGGAACTTCCTATTGCCACATGGGTACGCCTTTGGAAGGACGCCCGAGAACCTAACCGGATCTCTGCCAACACAAGGCTGGGTTACCTCTGCAAAAATAGGTAACTACTACACGAGTATGCCATCCCCCGTTGTAAACAGCCTTTATCCAAGGATCCTCAACAACGACAATCACAAAGTAATATATATTTGCGATATTCACATAATTTAAGTATCTGGGCTCCATACCATGATACCATTTCTATGCAGAAGGAAATGCACATACCCTAAGGGGCGTTACCCCCTATAACCTTGCCGCATTCTTCCTGTTTCGACCATTCTGAGGTGTGAGGTCCGATGAAGTCTCGTCCACAAAGCTATGCTTTTCACAAAAGCCATGCTTCGATCAACAAATGAACAGCAGCACTTCATATGCCACATTACCAAATTGGGAATGTATCACTAGTAACCATCAACTACATAACCTCTGAGCTCGTACGTCTAAAGAAGGGTGTTAAGCTAAGAGAATAAATTCTCCGCCACCAACAAAAATGTATTTGATAGAAACCAGCTTTACATCTCAAAGTGTAACGTCAGACACACATCTATACCAGTCCGTTCCGGGATCGAACGGAACCAAAGGCACTTCCAAAGAAGCCCTTGCAAATCCGGATATCCACTAATCACGTCCGGAATCCCCATCACAAAGGGTGATAAAATCTCTATACCGAAGCAACCCGGTGCAGAGACATTCAACAGGTAATCCTTTCGCTTTTGAAAATACCCAGTCTTCAACACCATCTTCAAATGCAATCTCATTTCGTCGTATCGTTATTCGTGATGGGTTTTATGACACAAGGTCCTCTCCCGGCTAATCCGAATAACGAGCACTTATTTTAAAAATAAGTGTTACATTCAGATTCAAACAAATCACAACAATTTTCACTTTGATATTTTTTAAATAAAAGATCCATCACAATCACAAAGGTTCGATGTGGGTTTCGAATATCCATTTGGAATTCGACTCCCGGTCGCATTGAAATTCGAATGCCATTTAAAAAGGCCTATATTGATAGTCGGTTATTTAACTATCAATCATCATTCACAACAATCACTGGATTTCAAATAATTTTCCCAAATCATTTATTTCCAAAATATGTTCACAAGATATACTTTTAACACTTTAATATTTTGAAAACAAATTTCAGTCACTATTCATATTTCAATCCTTTGGAAACAAATTTTCAAATCATTTCCTTACGCAGAATATATTTCCAAATATTTATTCATTTCCACTGAAACTCTGCCGAGTTAAAATTATTCAAATCACTTATCCAAAATATTCTTGGAACATTTAAAATAAACTATTTTAGAATATTTGCTTAAATATTAGTTATGAAAAATATTATACTAATATCTCATATAAAAATTCAGGTCCAAAACTAATTTTAAAATAAAAAATTTGTAAATAGAGTATAAATATTTAAATAACTATTTTCTAAATCAAATATCAATTTAAATCTTTTAAAATAATCCCTTATACAATTAATTAAATAATTTTTTTTACTTTAAACAATTTCCAAACTAATTTCTTCAACAATATTATTTTAAAACCAAATCTAAAACTTTTAAATTTTATTCAAAAGTTATTTTAAAAACATACTCGACGTTCCAGGGAAGAATTCTTTTTCCATTACAAAATGGTCCATTCCAATAAGTTAATAAATCTTCTTGATTTATTTTAATTTACATTTCAATTTTGTGAATTTCTTTCCACACTTTAAAAATAAACCAATATTTCTTTCTAAACAATTTCCCTTTTCTTTACTAATTCCCGTTGTGAATTTACATTTCCAAAAATCAACCGATATACGAATTTTAAATCGATTCCCAAATATCATCTTCAAACCCTATCAAATCCCAAATTGATTTCCAGTTTATTTCAAACACAAAATCAAATTCCAATTTGTTTTCCCAAATTTAATTTCCAATATCAAATCAATTCCAAATTGATTTTCCAAGTTATCTCTAAAACACCTAACCAAATTTCCAAATTGATTCCTAAGATTTATTCTAACTTCAAATTAATTCCCGAATCGATTTCTAAAATTAATTTCAACTCTAAATTAAATTTCAAATTTAATTTCTAAATTTATTTCCTTTTGAAATAAATTTCTTTATCTCTTTCAATTATTTAAAATACGTATCTTAAATAAATCCTTCAACTATTAAACAACATTACTCGAAATTCCTTTATTAAATATTTTCCCATATTTTTGGAATTTATTCAATAAGTTTTCAAAGATAAAACTTTATCTATTTAAACTTCCTTCTTTTAAAATTCACCCGATTCCTTTGAATGAATTTATTATAAATTTTCTACCCAAATTTCAAAATTAAATTTTTATTTATTTCTGGTATCTTACTATACCAAAAATATATACGGCTAAATTACAGCCTTCAATGGTTTCGGTGACAAATAATCATACACAGATTATAATTAATCATAACATAACATACGAAACAAATTAAACATTTGAGGAGTCCAGTTGGATCCCTCCTACCTGTTTCCCTGCATCCACGGACGTTAGCACAACAATTAAATACCCATTCCACTTCAAGGTGGAATATCACGGTATATGGGATTTATAAAATATTATCTGCTATTATGCGGCGCAATAGGGTCTCATCCGCTATATAATGCGGGAAATCAACAACTCCAAATACATATATAATACCAATTCCACTTCAAGGTGGAATATCGTGGTATATGGGTTTAATATAATAACCTCCGCTATTATACGGCGCATAGGGTCTAAACTAATATAACTAATAGTAAATTAATTATCCAAGCACACAATCATTTAATTTAAAATTTAACTATTAAAATTAAATCAGCGATTGAGTGAGGAGATCTCACCTTTGCCTTTATTTTGCAATCCATTTTCCATTCCGGCTTGTTTTCTCGATTTTTGACCTTGTATAACATTTATACAATTTATTAATATTCGAAATAAATCGAATAATAAATTTCATTTTAAATTAATTTAATTAACTAACAATTTGATTTAAAACTAATCTTCCTTTTATAATTTTTTAGTGATTAAAATAATTACCTAGGTTAACTAGTAAATTAATTTCTAAAAATACATTATTTTAAAATAATCTAGTAAAAAAAATGTGTAAATTCATAACTTTTTTTTAAAATTTTCTTTTCTCTACATATACTTAGAAATCAAAAATCTAATTTATGTATATACTTCTCAATAAATAACCTACAGGATTTCTTCACTGTAAACTTTTCTTTTCCTGTTTTCTGATTTACAACATATATTTTTTTTTAATAAAATTCCTACTCTTCCCAAAATCTTATATACATTTATTTACCGTTTATATAAAATATGTATGTGGATATATATGTATATATATTAAAACAAAATTATTTTATACTTTAATAAAAATAAAATAAAATTTCTCTGTACATATATAATTTGAATTAAAATTAAATTGAGAATAAAGAAATAAATTTTTAAAAAAATCAAAAAGAAAAAATCGAATACCATATCAAATCAGGCTCGAGTTTAAGCCACTACGCTCGAGATCCACTGGCCTCACTGTAGTTGATACCACGTGCCACCGCCCCTCCCCGTTCAATCGCGAGTCGATCCCTCCAACATGCGAAGCCTACGTAGCGAAACCCTCGCCAATTGAGATCGCCATACACCCTGACGCCGATGAATCCATGTCGTCGAACCCTCCAGAATCGAATGCGTCTTCGCCACCATGCGCACTCTAGACCAAGGACAATGCAACCATAGCGCTTCCTCATTCCATTCGAACGAACCCTAGTTTTTAGCATCGCCTCGATCCTCGATTTCCACTCGCGTGCACGATTTTATTCAATCCCAACGCGACCGCAAAACCCAACCTCACCGCGATCGATCGCGAACCACTCGCCGCCGCATGCGACGCACTCAGCAATTCGATTTGATTTTCTTGATTTGGAATTTGGAACGAGATTTCAATCAGCCATGGATTTCGAATTTTTTTTCTCTTCACTGAGACCTCAATTGATTATTTTTGTTTTTTTTGGCCTTGATTTCATTTATCTCATTCAAACGAGATATAGGGGAATGAGTTTTATTTTCGTTCGTTTTACTTTATATTCATTAACTTTTTTCATTTGAAAGAGGACAACATACACGTGTAAAACAATTCAGAGAAAATGGGACACGTGCTAGAAGGGATAAAACGTGTAATTTTTGTCTTTGTGAAATATTATAAACTTTAAATTTAAATTTAAATTGCTTCGATAAACGCAACTCAAAATCTCGATCTTTGATCGAGGCATGCCGCCAGGCATTTATAATGTTTAACCCCTATTCCAAACGCAACGGAAAAGGTTCCGAGTCCAAAATCGATCGTATGGAGAAGATAACTTTTTTGAACCAGTTAAAACATTAAATTTTCAATTTAATTTTCAACGCGTTTATTTATCGTACGGCCAAACGATCCTTCCAAACACTACAAAAATTGAAATCTGATAATAACACAATATTACGGATCCATTGGAACTGGTTTCGTCGAATTTTGAGACTGTGCCTCGGAAAGCTATTTTTAAATATCGATTTAAACGATAAATTTCCAAAACTGATCAAAGCATTTCCAGTTTCAATTCTAAAGCTTCATTATCTTCAGCATTATCTATGATAAATTTTCCAAGACTTCAAATTGTTTTTAATCAGCTTAGAAATCAAGATTCAAATTTTTACCCAAATTTCTGTAATTAAATTTGATAATTAATTGCTAAATTCATAGTTAAAAATTGAAATTCAAGCTTAAATTAACGATTCAGATATTTGAAATCAATTAAATATTTCAGTTTCAAACGTTGAAAATTCTGGGTCGTCGCACATTTGGTTGCATGGCATAAGTAAACTTGCATTACAGGAGGTCAATTGAATCAGTAGACCAACTATCTTTTCACATTAGGTAAGTTCATATGCATTTCACTTTGCATAGGTCATAAATTGCATTAGTTGAAAATAAGGACAATGGTAGAAATGGATGATGGATGAGTACATGGATGTAGTTTTGGATGATGGTTGCTATTTACATTCTTCCGTCTTTGGAGATTTGGTG
Organism: Allium cepa; assembly: GCA_030765085.1. NCBI lineage: Eukaryota > Viridiplantae > Streptophyta > Magnoliopsida > Asparagales > Amaryllidaceae > Allium > Allium cepa. The sequence goes on along the minus strand of CM060941.1, from coordinate 288,346,143 downwards.
GACGAAATGCTTTAAGGGGGAGAATGTAACACCCTGATATTTCAAGGGAAAAAATAATTAAAAATAAATCAAAATAGAATAAGTTATTATTAAAAGAAAATTTCAAGAAAACATGTAAATTAAAGTACACCTCACGTTTTTTTACACTAATTAATCAATGGAAATATAATTAATAAACTTAGACAACAGTGAAAAATGGACATTTTACAAATATTGGAATTCGGCCACCAAACATATACTATTGTGTTCGTGGTAATTTTTTGATTAATTTTCATGTATAATGTTTCCCAAACGGAGTACAAACGTAGAAGTTATGACCGTTTGAAGTTTTGGCATCAGTAGCAATCACACATATGAAACTGATAACTTACATTAATTATAATTGATTGATGGATTGCTGATATGTGTTAAATTACAAATGTACAGAGTCAGTAATGAGTCGGTAGAATTTATTAAAAAGGGAAACATGTTATATACACAAAGTTTGGAATTATTTCAATAGCTTACGTGTTTATGCGCACATTTAAACGTTTGAATTTGATTAATGAAATTAATTGGAAACAAGAGTATTGTATTGATATATATATAGACACACACACACATACATATGTATAAGGAGAGATATGGTAAAACAATTTATTAACAATAAATGCACATTATTAGTAATTAATGTACATTACAAATTGTAATTAACATGCGTTACAACATTTACTAATGTACGTTAATTGGAAATTAACGTAGATTGTAAACATGTAAGATAAGGAAACTAAATTTGTTTATAAAATATATACTCTTGAAGTTTAAATCTTTAATGTTTATAAATAAAAGATTTGGAAAGGAGGAAAAAATGTTAACAAATAAATGGTGAGATGGACAAGAATCAATGAAGAATGGTTAAAATTAGTAAGCAACCAATTAAGAAAATTAACTATGAATGAATAAAATTAACCAAGCAATTGATTAGTTTAAATTGTATATGTATATATACATATATCCTAATTAATTGTACACATTCAAAAGTGTAAATAAATGCGTAACATACCCCATTGATGAATAGATAAGGATTGAGAATAAATTGATTGGCTGAATTAATGACATAACTGACATTAATGAGAATATATAACAAATGAAATTATTATGGATGTAAACTTGGCAGATTAAGATGCATTGATTGCTAAAAATGCAAATATTTAAAATAAACATCTAATGAGATTTATAAAATGGAAAACAATTTATAAACTCAACTGAGAGGGAGAGTATAATCTCTCAAAAAGTGTAATGCATACACACAAACAACAAAAATGGAAATTTTGCAATGCAATCAATTCATGGGAATAATTAATGAATGCTGATTTATTTTTTGACGTGGCAATTTTCTATTGGACTGAGTGACGTGGTTTTTGACTTCCTAGCGTTCTATTGGTCCAATAACGTGTACGAGCCAGAGTAGATAACCAAGAGGTGTTCGGATGAACATGATTTAGCATAGGAAAATCTAATGGATTATATGCACTCACACTATTTATAAATAAACCATCTAACCTAAAACATAATCTTTTATTCAGCCCCATAAGTCTACAAAAAAATTCGTGTGTATTCTTCTTCCTCTTTTTCTCTACTAAATAAATAATTCTCTTTCAAATCAAATTAAAAATATATATATACGAGTTATTTGAAGAATTCTGAAGAATTTAAAAAGAGAAAATAAGAAGAAGAAAAGCTTTTTAAATTTATACAAGCTCAAGTGCTAGATGAGTGGGAATTAATATTAAATAGAAAAATAAAACAGTTTAATTTAAGTTCTTTTCCAACATGATAATATGAATTAATTTCTGTTAATAATTGAGGTTTGATGCAAATTACTTCCTCTACCACTTCTCAATTCTAATTCATTTTTGGTTTAAAATATGGAACATATGAATTGCTTATTCACGTTTTATGGCAAAAATGAGATTGGTTTAATTAAGTTTAATTAGAAGTGTTATTCAATTTTTAATGGCATAACTGGTTTAGTTAGGTAAATTCAGAATATGTTCTTTGAATAAAATTGGAAATTTGGTTGGTATAATTAAATAATTCTATATATGGTTATGGAAAAAAATTGGGAATTTTAATTGGTATATGTGTTTATTCCATATGCGGCCTTAAACGTAAAAAGTGAAATTTTGTGTAATTAAATGGTTTGTGGCTATTGGATAAAAACTTTGTACATATTAAATCTCTAAAAGGAGAATGTAAATTAGGGTGGAAAAAAATGTAAATTAAATGGACCCTAATGGCTGGTGTAAATCTGTAACAAATTGGTATAAAAATTACAGACAAACCATACGAACTGAACGGACGTGAAATTGAAACGTCATTTATGTAAGAAAAAGGAAAATTGTGAAATAACCATATCAGATAGAAAAATGACCTAAAGTAGATTAGCAGAAATAAACAGTATGTAAACTATAACGGTAAAATTAATTAATCTGTAAGCGGTTTGGTAGGCAGACCTTGTAAAGGTCTAGATAGGTGTTTCATGCAGTTAAGACCAAAACATAGTTTTGGATGTATGTACTAGGAGAAGGCAAGTAGGTTTGCAAGGATGTTTGTTACCTTTCATAGGTTTCCAGTACATAGGATAGATATCATCCGCAATCGTAGGCTTCTTCAGGCAGATCGACACGGATAGAACAGGATAGGTGTGCTCCGACGTAGGCTTCTTTAGGAAAATTGTTGGAGGATTTTGCGCAGCCAACCCAACTGCAAGCGCTCTTTCGGAGGACCGATGCTTTGGATAGGGGCAAGTCCACGTTGCTGATCGAGGAGACATGAGGATAGGAGTCCAGTTTGGCGGAGCCTGAACGCAACTCCTAGGTCCTGTGAAGTTGTTTGAGTCGGCTTCGGTCAGACGTAAGAGACATTTAATCATAGTGCACGGGTAAAGATCATGACATTCACGTTGTAGCACGTGGATAGACAATCATAGTGCACGGGTGAAGAGCATGACTTTCACGTTGTAGCATGTGGATAGGTAAGGACAGTAGGTTTGACAGGCCAATTAAGGTTTAGTACTACTGCATGGTTGACTTCCCTAGAGTGACCATGGACTTTGACTTCTTAGAAACTGTATCTAAGAAGGATTCACTACATTATATTATTCACCCTCTGCGATATCCGGGGAAGACCTTAAATTAAACTGTTTTATTCTTTCTGCTTTATTTTATTTCTCATTCACCAGACTTTATGTCTGACCCATTCCTGTATTTCCTATTTTCCCCAAATCACGAGAAGATAGTTTAGCAACTATTATGATTTAGTAAAAATGCAAGTTTCACCCTAGGTTCGACACTGTTAGGGAAAGTAGCCTAATCCTTGTTATTAACCATATGTTGAACACTTTATCATTATCCCGTTGTGAGATTTTATAAACATTACTCTGACTCCCTTTGTTATTTGCAGGATACCAAACCAGTAATTCATACTTTAGCGGACTTGGATTTTTGGTTCATCGAAAATTTAAACCTATTAGGGCATGGGTTGTTACACTAACACAAAAATCCACGTTCAAAACCGACCTATTATCATCAAGTTATTGTAATTATAAGATTCAAGAATTTTGAAAAATATTTAATCCTTAATTACAATATTAAATTACTAATTACCTATCATAAATTAATCCTTCTTCCTAAAGTTCCCACTACTACTTGCTTCAAAAACTCAGCCATGGCCACGCTTCCACTTCCCTTCCTTCATTCGTTCTACCATGAAATCCACCTCTGACCTCACCGACGACCCATCCTAGGCTCCCCTACATGTAAATAACCATCGAAGGATGCTCCACCACAAAAATCAAAATGCGACACCAACCCTTCCCTCTACTGTAGCACGACGTCGCAGCCTCCCATATTCGACCGCACCTCCCTAAGCAAAAACAACGAAGCCCCAAGCCTTCGAGAACCCAAATCCAGACTTCGATTGAGCCAACTCTTCCTCGATTTGCAAAAAACCCAAGCCCTAGTCGAAACCACCCATTCGACTTTTACCGTCGGACTCAAAAAGAAGGCCGCGACCTCCATAACACATATCAGCTTGAAGACCTACTCAAAACAATGCCAAAGAAGCTTGTTTTTCAGTTGATGAGCATAATAAAAGATTTTAATTTTTGAAGTTGGTTTTCTTTTTTCGTAAACTGAGAGGAGAAAAGGGGGGAACAACAAATTTAAAAGGAAGGGCCAGGGTACGATCTAGGGTGGCTAGAATGAAGTTTAGGTTGGGCTGAAATGAAGGATAGGGTGGGCTGACGAGAAATGAAAATAATATACACACACACACACACACACACACACACACACACATACATACACACACACACACTTAAAATTCCAAAATATCTAGATATTTTATCCCGAACCCCGATCGAGGCGTGTCGTCCGGTGTTCCTAATGTTATACTCCTATTCTGAATGAATGGAATAAGTCTCGAGCCCCAATTCGATCGTATGGAGAAGATAGCCTTTTGAACTCAATTTAATATTAAATTTTCGATATAAATTTCAACGCATTTCTATCCCATACGACCAAACGGTAAATCCAATCACTATGAAATTTTAAATCCTATAAAATATACTATTACAGATCCAATAGAATGGGTTTCGTCGAATTCTAAGACTATTCCCTCAAAGGCTATTTTCACTCGTTAATTAAAACGAGATATTTTAAAATTCGAGTAAATCACCTTTGAATCAATTTTCAAGTTTTATTATCTTCATTCTTACTAATAAAATTTAATAAGCCTTTAAAATTATTTTTTCTAACTTAAAACTCAAGATTCCATTACTTAACCAATTTCTATTATTAAATTTAACAATTAAATTATCAAATAAATCACTATATTTCAAGTTATTTAACTTATAAAATTAACTTTTCAATATTTAAAATAAATTAAATATTCTAATTTCAAATCACTAAAATTACGGGTCTTTACATTACCAACGATCCGCTTCTCTGTTGATGATCTCCATTGTTGATCTTCTATGTTTCGTCAAGCCCTACATTTTGTTAGTTTAAGTCGTTGGCCAATTCGTCCTCTAAAGGCGCCGTGTAGTGGTGGTCGTTGGATTTGGAAGAAGGAAATAATGGCGACTGGTTTTCTTTAGTTAGGGTTTGCAAATGAAAATATTTCAAGTCCTTTTATAGAAAATTTTGACGATACTATTCACACGTTAAATTTTCAAACTCCAAACGAGGCGTTCCGCCTGGCGTTTTATGTGTAATATCCCTATTCTGAACACAACGGAACTAGTATTAAGACCCAATTCCATCATATACAGAAGTTAGCTTTCAAAATCGTATTATATTAATTTGATTTCCTTTAGTTAAATTTTATGCGTTTTGAACTTGCACGACCAAACTATACATCTGATCGCCACGAAATTTGACGGCATACTATTATTCACTATTACGGATCTAATGGAATTAGTTTTGACCAAATCCAAGATAGTATCCCGGAAGGCTATTTTCACATGTTAATTAAAACTAATTATTATTAAATCAACTTATTCACTTTTAAATTCAAAAGTTTACTTCCTTTATTCTTAATTCAATAGAATTAAATCAACTTTCAAAATCATTTTAAACACTTCCAAATATTCAAACAACCATTATATTTGAAATTCAAGTTATTTAACTTATAATATTACTTTTCAGTATTTAAAATCAATTAAATATTCCATTTACGAATGACTGAAATTCTTAATTCTTACAGTAAAGTGTGGCACGAAAAATATCACACCTTATGTGGAGGCTACGAACATTTGTATCTTCTAGCATTTCAGACTTAAGAAAAGCCACAAAATATCATATATATAGTCGACTCTAGTGTCGACTTAGCATGGTCAAACACTCATTTGACTCCTCTTGAATCGTTATTTAATTAATTAATTTCCAACTCCAAAATCAATTATACCGTCGTACAACTTTATACATCATTCTATATAATTTTTAAGCCTGAAATAAATGATTAAAATTAGCAGTAAATATTAAACAAAATTTGTAAAAAATTATTGTTAATTTACTACATTTATAAACCAATTTTATTTTGGTTGAATTCATAAATAATGACAGCGCGACTGTATTGACTCTCTAGTGTAAACTCAATCCATAGTCAATATTTAAGCAATTTAAATACCAAAACCTATACAAACTTTGCTAAAGCACAATATAGGGTCAAGTTCAATGCTTATATATCATTTATGTGAACTCGTATTTCTGATCCAATATGAACTCATATAGTAACGACAATTTGTACACTTACTATTTTCATCATCACTATATCACCTAGATATCAAAAATTTGTTCCAAGGTTAAAAGACTCTATTAATATCCTTATTAATTATGTTATACAATTTTAAGTCCTTCGTTTAATTCAACAACAATTATCTATTAACCGATTTACTCTGTTTGAAGATTCTTACTTTAAGTTGACTTAATAATTATGGTGATACCGACCTTCTATAACAAAGGGGAAAAATTATATCTTGTGCAGTGTTTCACTTCCAGAAGTTCAACATGTATCCAGTTGTGATTATGGTATGGTTGCTATGCCATGTGCTTGACCATTGTTAAAGTATAATTTAGACACGTAAGATAAACAGTAATCTCAAGTCAAAAATTACTATGTTCTTACCTTGAGATCTTCTATTTTGACTAAGTTATATTGACCTATATAAGACTATTAACTCAATCGTTCCATCATTATTCTAAACAACCACAAATATGTAACCCTTTGGAGCCCCCAATGATCATGAGTACATCATCATCTGTTATATGAAGAGCGCTACATACATTAGCCTCAACAGATGTAATGATATCATTTTTCCCAATCAGTCTTAACTAGGAACGTTTCAGGAGTAAACGTGTGTATATCAACTCAATGCTTATGATTATGAACACATTCGTAATAATAATCGATAAAATACTCATCTTAAAAAATTTCTACTCATATATGTTTTATGTATTTAATTCATTATTTGTATATATATAACAATATATATAAAAGAAAATAAAACCATACACTTACATCATTTCAAATACGATTCTCTTATAAGAGTTAAGTTATGTAACAAATTATGTAACTAACCTTTGGGTGCAACCTTAACTCTACCACTAGTCATGGTGTCTTCCATGGTGAAATGAGTGACCATTTCATCTGTGACGTTGTTATAGAAAAAGATCAAGTAGTGATAAAAATACCTAAGGTGATAATCACAAAATAAAGTGAAGAATAACATTAAGATTGATGCCTAAACAAGAATCAAGGTGATGCATGTGAATGTGATTAATACGTGTATGACATGATTTATAAAATGTAGGTAAGTATAAGTATACTTATAATCGAAATGGATGAATGTATGACATGATTCAAAGTGTAAGGTATATTTATATTTGAAATGATATTATACGTATGCTCATGATATGATGATTTATTATATGATATGATATAATTTTTGTTGTATTAGCGAGGGGAAAACACGTTCCACTAAGCAATATAGTCTCGGTTTATTTTACATTGAGGGAAATGTATTATTTGTACTAGGCTTTACATCTGACCCATGTTTTTATTATTGTTTTTCCTATCAAATCATGGGTACTAGTTCATTCGAGTAGGCTAAATTTATGGATGTAAGAAGGTTTTCTTGAAGGTGAATAGAAGCTCCAAAGATGAAGGAAGAGGTTTAGTGCATAATAAAAGTTATATTTAATTCCACTATAGTAAAACCAAATGTTATAGACAAATAAAGAACCAAAAGACCAGGAGGCTTATTTTCTAGTAGAAGTTATTTTGAAATTCCAATATTTGTAAAATTATGGTATATAATTGACTAAGTTTTCATGTCGGCATCTTCAAATTTCGTACATGGCACTAATATTTATGTTTTATTATATTTACCCATGTGTGGGCACAAAATAGGATAATGAGTATGTAATGACTAAGTTTTTATGATAATTTATGTAATGGAAACTTTTAATTTTCTTTTTCGCTTAATTTTATTGAAAAAACGATTTTATTTTCTCGCTTGAAAAGTATTCTAGTGATGACTGCAGCATCATCAGCATTTAATTATCGGTCTCGAAATGGGGGATGTTGCAACTTGGTATTAGAGCTTAGGTTAGGGATATTTAAGTAAAGCAGAGCCAAGTAGAAACTATATAGTAGAAAAAAGTAACTTAACAATTTTTTTTGGAAAATAGGTTAAAATTTTATTGCCTCAGAATATGAACGGGATCAAAGCCCATAGTTACTGTATATAACCCAAATGTAGAAACTATATATTTTTTAGGAATATATATATGTATATATATATGTATGTATGTATGTATATAACATACATGTATTTTGATATAGATAGATAGGTAGATATATATATATATATCCTTCTATTATTGCTCTTACTTTATTTACTTCTGTTTCTTACGAACCCTTGCCTATGCAAAGAGGAAGACTGGAAACCCGAAGCTGACGTTTTATGTTAAGGGGTATCAGGGAAAATTCTAGTAGAGGAACTACAAGTGTTCGTATTAACCACCAATGTAATGACCCGATATTGTGGACCATTCAAATTGACAATAAAACCACACATGCCGGACTTGAATAGCTCAAAATACCAGATTGTTATTTAAATTTGGCAAATCTCAGAATATGCAGTAAATAAATCACAGATCATAGACACATAGTAATATAATAATGCAGCGGAAGCAAAGAAATAGTAGTTTATGAAGCTACTATATAATTGTACATTAGAGTTAAACAAGACACAACAGAACTCTCAATATGATGATCAAGTATAAATCAGAATACATCACTGGAATCAACTGGATAACTGAAATCAACTGAATAAATGAAATCAACTGGATAACTGAAAGCGAAAAAATAGCTGGATCTTCAAGCAAAGCTCCAACTCCGAAGGTGAGTTTCAAATGTTGTACCACTCAGTCTGACCCGAGCGTAAAGCAAAACACAAAACACTCGAGTCAGGACATACATACTTATATAATGTAAACCAACTCAAGTGAACTGTAATATAAATGTACAAGTAACTTAAAGGATGCTTGGGACCGCCCATCCTCTAAGGATCCGTTAAACTATTTACTATGTTATAATATACGCTATAGGTACGACACAAATCAAACTCGTAAAGGCGTGCTAGGGTAGGTGACACGGCACAACTAGACAATGCCAGGATAGATATACCAATTATGCTTTCGGGCTGGTGGTGACGCGTAGCGCGCAACTACCGCCCACCTCGAGCCACACCCCTACAAATCAATGGGCCCCAATCAATCACAAAGTAATAGAATGGTATCGAAGCAGTATGTCCGATAAGAGGAGCAACCTGACTGGCCCGTCGATCGCTCATGTTTTAGCCATCTTATGCAAACTCACGGGAGTCGGGTCCACGTACATACCTCAATAGAACGTTCGCCACCACCTTACTTCATTCTGGCATCTCCACCGTGTACACGGTTATTAAAGTAGTTTTCGGTATCGACGGAGAGTATGTCCATATCTGATCCCGGTCTCTTCAACAACCAACCGTTATTATAACCCATGGATATTTATTTCAAAATCATTTATACTTTCAAAACCAAAATAGCATATCCATTTCAAAATCATATAATTTATTTCAAAATAGTATATACTTTCAAAACCAAAATATCATACCCATTTCAAAACCATATCACAATAGTATCATTTCCATTTCAAAACCACTTTAATAATATATCATTTCCATTTCAACACAAATTCAATAATATATTATTTCCATTTCAAAACCGAGTCAAATGTTATCATTTAAATTCAACCAGATTTCAAATCACTGAATATTTATTTCAATTTATTTAAACTTGAAATATTCCCTTTAAAATCACCTTAAACCAAAACAAGGTTATAAAATCATATTCTTAAATCATCAATTTCAATGAGTTTCAAATCACCATATTTAAAGATAATTCTTAAATAAATTCAATTTCAAATATATTCATTTCCAAAACCGTAGTACACCCAAGATTATAACACTTCTGAGACCAAACACTTTGAAACCATAGTACTTTGAAAACATAACAATTTACAAATGTTATCATTTGGAAACTATACTACTTAAAATCATGGCACTTTGAAAACGTTGTTCTTTTGAAAATCATAATACTTAGAAAATCATAACACCTTTAAAATGATCTTCATTTAAACCATTTAAATTCAATGTCAAATAATATTCATTTCGAAGTTGTAGCATTTCTAAGTTCATTCATTCAATTATAAAATTTCCAATACATTGTAAATTTCAACAACATCAGCGTTTATAAAGTGTTACGGTGGATATAGTGATATTTCAAAACGTAGTCAGATTCAAAAATAGCAGCACTTATAAAGTGCTATGGTAGGTATTTAGTTATTCCAAAATAGCTCAATTTCAGAAACAGCGGCACTTATAAAGCGCCGTAATAGGTGTTTAGTTATTCAAAATAGTTCAGAAACAACAGCATTTATAAAGTGTTGTAGTAGTTATTTAGTTATTTTCAGAAATAGTTCAAATTCAGAAACAGCGGCACTTATAAAGTGCTGTAATATGATTTAGTTATTTCAGAACCTAGTTAAGTGTCAGAATTGATAGCGCTTAGCAAATGCTATCTTATAACCACTGCATTTCTAAAGTGCTACCAATAAAATCCTAGATTTTATTATAACATTTCAGAAATAATATAACTTCAAGTTTAGCCACTTTTAACTTATAAAAATCATATTTCCCACTTCGGAAAATATTCATTTGGATATCATTTAACTTATGATTCATTAAAATAAAATTTTATCAATAAATAGCCAAATTAAACTATAATTCTTTTATTAACTCAAAAGCACATTATTACTTAAATTTTATTTTTAACCAATGACTTAATACATTATTTTAAAATACCCATTCAGAAATAAAATAAGCTGTTATAGTTAATATAAAAATCAACTTTCTTTATAAATCTATTCATTTAGACATCAATTAACTGTGACTTCAAGTTAAATAAATTTATTACAAAATGTCCAATTAAAACTATATTTCATTTTTATCTATTCAAAATACATTATCTACTTAACTTAAACTCCATTTGGAAACCAACTTCCAATTATCAAGTTAAGTCATATTTAAATTACATCTTATACATTTTAATCATACAATTTAACTTATAGAAATCACTGTAACTTATTTACATAAAACATATCCATTTCATGAAATAAAATTCATTACAACCACTAGGCTAGATTTAGAATTCCACATTAAATCAAATTTCATTATTAAGTTGTTTATCATGCGTAAAATCTTTAAATTACAAATATAAAACCAATAAAGATTTTTTAGTTACAACTTATAAAATTTTAACTTATAGAAAACCAATGTCTCTTTATATTTCAAATCTTTAAATCAAATTTCAAGTTAAAAATTTCATATATTCTAAAAATTCAAAATATTTAATAAATTTTTAGGAAATATTTACTTTAAAAATATTAACTATGGGCCTATATAATATTTTCTAACCTGGGTCAAGTGATACGAATATGTATCATTTCAATCCATAATTTAAAAAGAAAAATCCAGATTCTATCATTTCAAACCCACAATCCCAAGTAAAATAAAAATCACTCGAGCATATCGTTTTAGCCCATAATGATTTTTCCTTATTCTAAAGTCCGTTCAGGTATGTATCATTTCAACCCATAGTGATAGGGAACTTCAGTGTGATAAGCAGGAAATAAAATACAGTATAGCATATAATATCATATCAAATGATGTAACAGGTATATAAACCGCATTTAACATCATATAAATATATCACAAGCATGTATGAACATAACCTATCAGTTTTACATATTCACTTGTCATCATTTCACAATCATAAAAGTACGGATGTCGAGAGTGATAAAATCACCTTTTTAAAGTTGAAGATAACAATTCAAAATAAACAACTGAAACTCCGAGAAGAACGACAAGGCATGACTATATTTTTGAGTGGATGAAGAGTCAAGGTCCAATCTTGTATACAACAATGTATCATAAACACAAGTATATGATTCGATATAAAAGAATAGAAATCAAAACAATGGAAAATATATGAATCTATTGACATAGACTTGCCTTAACCCATCAAGTGGGCTCGGCTATCACAAGTAGGCTCGGCCACCTCCATATGTGCTCGGCCATGATAAGTCTGAAGCAACTAGGCTCGGCTACGGTAGATAAAAGGTGCGGCTATGGGCTGAATGAAGGGTACGTGAAGGTACTGGCAAGTTAAAAGTCAAGGAAGGCAAAGAGGCAAGAAGATTGGAAGGTCACAAGCAAACATAGGCTCGGCCCTATGGCTACATGGTTCGGCTTGGTCACATCAGGTCATGGCTAGGGTGGTGTGGTCATGGCAAAACAAGGAGGTGGAGTTGTCTTATGTTGTGGCCAAAGCCATAGAAGAGGAAGATGCATAGAACAAGGCTCGGCTTGGGATGTTTGCAACATGTTTTTTGTGATGTAATGCATCTTGGTGGTCACGACTTTGGTTTGGTGGAGATGAGGAGTGGTGTGGTTGGTCATGGTGATATGGAGGAGATGGTGAGGTCGGCAATAGTATGATGGCGAGCAATAGCGATGAAACAAAGAAGAAACAAAAGAAAAATGGAAAGGAGGAAGAGAAGGAGGCCATGAATTAGAACTTGAATTATGATTTTTTTTTCCTTCGGACGCAAATGAGATGAGATTAGGAACTTGTACGCGATTTATGAAAGAGGAGGCGGCTAGGTTTATGGAAAAAAAATGAACGGCTAAAGATGTGGTGAACAACTAGAAAAAAAATGAAGAGACCAGGCAAAGGAAAAGGAACAATTAAAGGAAGAGGAACCGAAGTCATTTGAAATTTCCAAAGCTGTTATTGGAAATAAAACAAATAAAAAATCAAATAAATATAACCAAAGTTTATACAAATAAAAATAGAAAATAAAAAATTAGAGAAATAAACCTAGGAAAAATAGAAAATAAAATATAGAAAATCATTGCGTGTAAAATGCTGTATTTTATCAAATTTACAAAGTATGAAACAGAATTTGACAAAACGAAAAGTAGAACGGATATCGAAATTATATCCATCTTTAAATAAAAAGATTAGAATTTTAAAATTCAAATTTAAAAATTTAAACTGAAAGTCAAAGTTTGACCAAAATATAAAATTTTCAGAAAATGTTTATTTTATTGTATTTGGAAAATAAATTACAAACAAATTCCAAATTTACATTGGAAAATTCCATAAATTCAATTTTTAAATGATTTAAAAATCAAAATTTTCAGATAAAATTAAATTAAAAATACTTACAAAATTAAGGGCTGTTACACTCTCCCCCACTCAAAACTTTTCGTCCCCGAAAAGGAACGAGACAGGTAAAATAAGGAAAATGGGATAGAATGAGATAGGATTAAGACACGATGAAAAGAAGATTGAAATTATACCTGATAACTGTTATTATTGGTAAATTCAACAAGATGGAGCCGATCTTCCCAAGATCCTCCATAATCAAGAACACAAGCACGAAGAAGATCCTCTAGAATCTGATTCACTCTTCCCATTTGACCGTCGGTGTGTGGGTGGTAAACAGTGCTTAGATTCAAGTGAGTACCAGAGATTCTTGAAAAGTTTCAAAACTGACAGGTGAAGATAAGTTCTTCTAGGAGGAAGAATTACAGGATGAACTTCAAGTATAAGATCAATTTGGAATTCAATTTCCCGCTTTAGGATGCAGGAGAATAGGAACATCTCGAAAGAAAAGAGATTGGAAAACAAGATAAGATAATAAATTTAAAATCGTGAAAACTTCAACTTAAATTAATACTTGTTTTCACGTAAGTTAAATAAATCTTAACTTTTTCTAATTTCATTATCTTATCATCCAACTATCAATTTATAAAATCATGAATTTGGAAAGATCATTTATTATGCTTATAATTTGTTCAATAAATGTAATTCTTCTTTATTCCAAATTATTATGAACTTTATTCTACTTAATATAAATCTAATCACATATATTAAATATAATTACATTTATTATGACTATTCTAGTTTATTTACAAATCCCTTTAACACCATTTATATTGTATTTTATTCAATTAACTTTTCATTCTATTTACCTCTATTAATCTTTTTATAACTAAAATTTAAGTTTATAACATTTATTATAACCACTCAAATTTTATTTATAAAGATCCTTTTACATTGTATATTATCTAATTACATGTTTAACTTCTGAATGATTTAGGTAAGTTATATTGGAATGCAATAGAGTATTATACAAGCTAAAATTTTCTAATCCAAATATTTCAAGCTTAAATATTTATTCAAAATTCTGGCTTCATTGATAATTGAAATCATCCTTTTGAAAATTTAAGAACTAAATTTCCGATTAACTTCAAATAATTTAGAGATAAATAAATATACATACTCAGTATATATCAAATTAAATCTTAAATCATATATCACATATATTATAAATCGAATCATATTTTAGAAATCCAAATCAATTTAATTTTCCAAAGCAAGACTGTAGCAAAACTACAGAATGGTCTCTTCACTTCGAAACTCGAAAATGAATGTCGACGATGCTGCAGTCATCACCAAAATTATTTTCCAGCGACAAAGAAAAGAGCACTGATTTACATATTAAAATTCTTTGAAACAATTTCTACTTAAAATACTTTAAATAATACACCCTTTAAAATTTTAAACACAGTGTTCGGAACCATTGAAAATTAAATTCTTAGTTTCATGTTTTAAATTCATTGAAATTTCCAAATTAATTTATAGCCATGTTTTATAGTTTAATTATTTATAAATAAAACAAAAGCTAATGGTTACAGGATATGTACAAAGTCAAATACTATTTCTTAATATCCAATTCAATTAATTATCAAAAATTCAGAAAATTATACATATATATAATATAATTATACAAAATTTATTAAATTTACCAAATTGAAACAATACTGTGTCAGTTTGTTCTGTTCAAGTGTTTTGAAAATCCTATCAATAGCGTTGATCAGATGAATCGGTTGGAAACCCAAACCAATGTCAGCAACTCAAACAACACAATATGTAAAACATTTAAATATTAGTTTACAAATAAACAATAGAGGAACAGATTTTTAAAGCAAGGATAGAGATTCAAATTTGATTAACTCAACTCAAAGAAAATTTTGATTTGAGGATAAGTTGGAACAATAGATAAGATGATTAACTAATCGATAAGGAAATGGATAAGCTTATATAAATCACAGGTAACCTTACCGGGTCAACCGCGACTTCAACAATTAAATCGATGTGGAATTCTGAGGCAAATCTACATTCGATCTCAAGAGATAGAGTTCGAGATACAAGAGATACTAGCATCCAAATCGAGGATATATATATAAATCTCCGTTGAATAAATGCTTATTATAAAGGAGTTCCACCCCTTTACAAGTCATTCAGTGGAGCTATGGGATGCTCCAGAATTTAGAAGAATACGAAGAGTGAGGGACAAGAATGAATTTTTGAACCGAGGGAACGTTCCAAAATTCAAAGGGAACAGAGTCAAAGAGAAAGAGATTCAAGCTCGAATGAAAGTGATTCTGTAAATAAATTTACCATATATGCTAAGTTTTGCCTAGAGCAAAAGCTCTGATACCAACTGTAACGACCCGATATTTTGGACCATTCAAATCAACAATAAAACCACACATGCCGGACTTGAATAGCTCAAAATACCAGATTGTTAATTTAAATTTGGAAAATCTCAGAATATGCAGTGAATAAATCACAGATCACAGACATAGAGTAATATAATAATGCAGCGGAAGCAAAGAAATAGTAGTTTATGAAGCTACTATATAATTGTACATCAGAGTTAAACAAGATACAATAGAAGTCATAATATGATGATCGAGTATAAATGAGAATAAATCACTGGAATCAACTGGATAACTGAAATCAACTGAATAACTGAAATCAACTGGATAACTGAAAGCGAAAAAGATAGTTGGATCTTCAAGCAAAGCTCCAACTTCGAAGGTGAGTTTCAAATGTTGTACCACTCGGTCTGACCCGAGCATAAAGCAAAACACAAAACACTTGAGTCAGGACATACATACTTATATAATGTAAACCAACTCAAGTGAACTGTAATATAAATGTACAAGTAACTTAAAGGATGTTTGGGACCGCCCATCCTCTAAGGATCCGTTAAACTATTTACTATGTAGTAATATACGCTATTATAATAGTGTCTAGTAGTAAAATAAACTTACTTTAAAATAGCGTTAAAGCTTTATGTTTTCCACCTTAACACATAAATAGTTCCAATAGTCTATACAGTACTGTAATACCTCCTGATTGGGAGGCTACCAAAGGATACTCCGTAGGTACGACACAAATCATACTCGTACAAGGTGCATTTGGGTAGGTGACACGGCACAACTAGGCAATGCGAGGGTAGATATACCAATTACGCTTTCGGCGGGTGGTGACGCGTAGCGCACAACTACCGTCCACCTCGAACTACACCCTAAAAAATCAAAAGGCCCAAATCAATCACAAAGTAATAGAATGGGATCGAAGGAGTGTGTCCGATAAGAGGAGCAACCTCACTTGCCCGTCGATTGCTCCTGTTTTAGCCACCTTATGTCAACTCACGGGAGTCGGGTCCATGTACATACCTCAATAGAACGTCGCCATCATCATACTTCATTCTGGCATCCCCGCCGCGTGCACGGTTTTTAAAGTGGTTTTCGGTACTGATAGAGAGTATGCCTATATCCGATCCCGGACTCTTCAACAACCAACCATTACTATAACCTATGGATATTTATTTCAAAATCATTTATACTTTCAAAACCAAAGTAGCATATCCATTTCAAAATCATATCGTTGATTTCAAAATAGTATATACTTTCAAAACCAAAATATCATACCCATTTCAAAACCATATCACAATAGTATCATTTCCATTTCAAAACCACTTCAATAATATATCATTTCCATTTCAACACAAATTCAATAATATATTATTTCCATTTCAAAACCAAGTCAAATGTTATCATTTAAATACAACCAAATTTCAAATCATTGAATATTTCTTTCAATTTATTTGAACTTGAAATATTCCCTTTAAAATCACCATAAACCAAAACCAGGTTATAAAATCATGTTTTAAAATCATCAATTTCAATGAGTTTCAAATCACTATATTTAAAGACAATTCTTAAATAAATTCAATTTCAAATAAATTCATTTCCAAAACCATAGTACTCCCAAGGTTATAACACTTCTGAGACCAAACACTTTGAAACCATAATACTTTGAAATCATAACAATTTAGAAATGTTATCATTTGGAAACTATACTACTTAAAATCACCACACTTTAGAAATGTCGTTCTTTTGAAAATCATAATACTTAGAAAATCATAACACCTTTAAAATGATCTTCATTTAAACCATTTAAATTCAATGTCAAATAATATTCATTTCAAAGTTGTAACATTTCTAAGTTCATTCATTTAATTATAAAATTTCCAATATATTGTAAATTTCAGCAACAACAGCGTTTATAAAGTGTTACGGTAGATATAGTGATATTACAAAACATTGTCAAATTCAAAAATAGCGGCACTTATAAAGTGCTACGGTAGGTATTTAGTTATTCCAAAACAGCTCAATTTCAGAAACAGCAGCACTTATAAAGTGCTGTAATAGGTATTTAGTTATTCAAAACAGTTCAGAAACAATGGCATTTATAAAGTGTTGTAGTAGTTATCTAGTTATTTTCAGAAATAGTTTAAATTCAGAAACAACAGCACTTATAAAGTGCTGTAATAGGTATTTAGTTATTTCAGAACCTAGTTAAGTTTCAGAATTGATAGCACTTAGCAAATGCTATCTTATAACCATAGCATTTCTGAAGTGCTACCAATAAAATTCCATATTTTATTATAACATTTCAGAAACAATAAAACTTCAATTTGATCCATTTTTAACTTATAAAAAATCATATTTCCCTCTTGGAAAAATAATCATTTGGATATCATTTAACTTATGATTCAATAAAATAAATTTTTATCAATAAATATCCAAATTAAACTATAATTCTTTTGTTAAGTCATAAGCATACTATTACTTAACTTTTATTTTTAACCAATGACTTAATACTTTATTTTAAAATACCCATTCAGAAATAAAATAAGTTGTCATAGTTAATGTAAAAATCAACTTTCTTTATAAATCTATTCATTTAGACATCAATTAACTATGATTTCAAGTTAAATAAATTTATTACAAATTGTCCAATTAAAACTGTATTTCATTTTTATCAATTCAAAATACATTATCTACTTAACTTAAACTCCATTTGGAAACCAACTTCCAATTATCAAGTTAAGTCATATTTAAATTACATCTTATACATCTTAATCATACAATTTAACTTATAGAAATCACTATAACTTATTTACATAAAACATATCCATCTCATGAAATAAAATTCATTACAAACAGTAGACTAGATTTAGAATTCCACATTAAATCAAATTTCATTATTAAGTTGTTTATCATACATAAAATCTTTAAATTACAAATTTAAAACCAATAAATATTTTTAAATTACAATTAAAACCAAAATCAACTTATAAAATTTTAACTTATAGAAAACCAATATCTCTTTATATTTCAAATCTTTAAATCAAATTTCAAGTTAAAAATTTCACATATTCTAAAAATTCAAAATACTTAATAAATTTTTAGGAAATATTTACTTTAAAAATATTAACTATAGGCCTATATAATATTTTTTAACCTAGGTCAAGTGATACGGATATGTATCATTTCGATCCGTAATTTAAAAAGATAAATCTGGGTTCTATCATTTTAAACCCGCAATCCCAAGTAAAATAAAAATCACTCGAGCATATCGTTTCAGTCCATAATAGTTTTTCCTTATTCTAAAGTCTGTTCGGGTATGTATCATTTCAACCCATAGTGATAGGGAACTTGCATGTGATAAACCGGAAATAAAATAATAGCATAGCATATAATATCATATCAGATGATGTAACAGGTATATAAACAACATTTAACATCATATAAATATATCACAAGCATGTATGAACATAACCTATCGGTTTCCTTGTCATAATTTCACAACTATGAAAGTACGGATGTCGAGAGTGATAAACTCACCTTTTTAAAGCTGAAGATAACAATTCAAAATGCACAAGTGAAACTCCGAAAAGCACGACAAGACACGACTATATTTTTGAGTGGATGAAGAGTCAAGATCCAATCTTGTAAACAACACAATATCATAAACATAAGTGTATGATTCAATATAAAAGAATAGAAATCAAAACAATGGAAAATATATGAATCTAATGACATAAACTTGCCTTAACACATCAAGTGGGCTCGGCCATCACAATTAGGCTCGACCACCTCGATATGTGCTCGGCCATGATGAGTCTGAAGTAACTAGGCTCGGCTATGGTAGCTAAAAGGTGCGACTATAGGCTGAAATGAAGGGTATGTGAAGGGATTGGCAAGTTAAAAGTCAAGGAAAGCAACGAGGAAAGTAGATAGGAAGGTCACAAGCAAACATAGACTCGGCCCTATGGCTACATGGTTCGGCCTGGTCACATCAGGTCATGGCTAGGGTGGTGTAGTCATGGCAAAACAAGGAGGTAGAGTTGTCTTGTGTTGTGGCCAAAGCCATAGAAGAGGAAGATGCATAGAACAAGGCTCGGCTAGGGATGTTTGCAACATGTTTTTGGTGATGTATTGCATCTTGGTGGTCATGGCTTTGGTTTGGTGGAGATGAGGAGGTGGTGCGGTCGATCATGGTGATGTGGAGGAGATGGTGAGGTCGGCAACAGTATGATGGCCGAGCAATAGCAATGAAACAAAGAAGAAACAAAAAAATGGAAAGGAGGAAGAGAAGGAAGCCATGAATTGGAACTTGAATTATTATTTTTCTTCAGATGAAAATGAGATGAGATGAGGAACTTGTACATGATTTACAAAAGAGGAGGCGGCTAGGGTTATGAAAAAAAAATGAACGGCTAAAGATGTGGTGAACGGCTAGAAAAGAAATGAAGAGACTAGGCAAAAGAAAAGGCATAATTAAAAGAAGAGGAACCGAAGTCTTTTGAAATTTCCAAAGCTATTATTGAAAATAAAACAAATCAAAAATCAAATAAATATAACCAAAGTTTATACAAATACAAAAAGAAAATGAAAATTAGAGAATAAACATAGGAAAAATAGAAAATAAAACATAGAAAATCATTGCGTGTAAAACGCTGTATTTTATCAAATTTACAAAGTATAAAACAGAATTTGATGAAACGAAAAGCAGAACGAATATCACAATTATATCCAGCTTCAAATAAAAAGATTAGAATTTAAAAATTCAAGTTTAAAAATTTAAACAGAAAGTCAAAGTTTGACCAAAGTTGACCAAAATATAAAATTTTCAGAAAATGTTTATTTTATTCTGTTTTGTAAATAAATTACAAACAAATTCCAAACTTACATTGGAAAATTCTAGAAATTCAATTTTTAAATGATTTAAAAATTAAAGTTTTCAAATAAAATTAAATTAAAAATACTTACAAAATTATGGGCTGTTACAACCAAGGAGGGGAGATAACCCAAATGTTGACGTTGAAACTGGTGCTTAGATGCCTACCATGACGGTTGGAGCCATGGATATAAATGCTCTTTTTACTAGTACATTACAGAAGTGATTGGGCAATAACTTGCTAAATTATTAACCCGAAACCAATGGTTAGAGGAGGAGACTTTTCCAAGATGTACTAAGATTATAAGAATTGTAGAGGTAATGTGTTTATTGGCAAGGAACCTATTTTGGAGGCGCTATATTGGCTGAAGCCGTGTGAGCGTATATTTGAAGATATGGGTTATGATGATGCTCAAAAGAGGGAGTTGACTTCAAGTCAACTTTAAGAAGATTCTTTGGATTGATGTAAGACATTGACTTTTGAGATTCCAAAGGAGGAGATTACTTGAGATCAATTCAAGGATGGATTCGAGGCTCAGTTTATCCCTAAATCGCAAAAGAGTGCTTTATGCAGGGAGTTCTTGGGCTTGAAGCTAGAAGAAATGACGTTGGAAAAAATATATCAAATATTTTAATATTTTGTAAATGTATGGATGGGAGAGTATCAGAGCTCCAATGAAAATGAATGAAAGGTTTATTTAAAGGACTAAGGAAAGTATTGAACCATAAGGTGATGGCACATTGGTTATCTCCTTTTCGACATGGTAGTGGAAATGGCAAGGAGGTATGACTACCTGTATTAGGAAGATAGTAAATGATTCTAGGCCTAAAGTGGGGCAGAAGAAGGGATTCAACCGAAATCCAAAGGAGAATAAAAACCGAAAGGGTGAGAAGATCTCAGAAGGAGGAGCTCAAAAGCCAAATGTGGTAGATATGATTAGCTTTGATTATTGGTAGAAGGGACACTATTATACTAATTGTTCCAACAAAGAACAAGAGGAAGTCTAAGGTTCAATCGTGGTAAGCATTGCCATAAAAAGAGAGATTACATTATTTCAGTTAGAGTTCTATTTGCTACCGAGGCTGCACACTCATTCATTTCTGAAGATTTGGTTGATAGGTTGAAGTTATATACTACCTATTTAGTTAAGTCTTAGCGTATGGTAATCCAATATGTGAGTAAGCTATTGTCAGATTAAGGTGCACTAATATAGAGTTTGTTATGTGTGGACATTTGTTAGTTTGCAACCTATATGTATTTGACTTCGTAGGGCATGGGGTAATTTTGGGTATGGATTGGTTAATGTGTAATGGCATTACAATCTACCGTGCCAATAGAGTTATCGCTTTACGAAACCTAAGAGGAGGAGAAAGGGATATGATAGCATAGATGCGATGAAGGAGAAGTCTAGAATTACGTTGTGTGCAATGGAAGATCAAGAAGATGAGATTAATAGAGTGCCAATGGTTTGAGAATTTGTAGATGTCTTAGATCCAATGTCTGATTGCCACCTATAAGAGTGATTTAATTCCATATAGACTTGATGCTAGGGGGATAACCTATTGGTAAGCTAGCTAGAATCCCGCCTAAGGACATGGAGGAGTTGAAGAAGCAGGTAGTGGAACTTGAGTATAAAAGTTTCAATAGGCCAAGTAGTACACCGTGGGGAACATCCACGGTATTTGTAAAGAACTCAAATGGGTCACTCAGATTTGCATTGACTATCCAAAGTTTAATGAGTTGATTGTAAAGAATTGTTATCTGTTTCTTAGGAGTCAGTATAAAGGACTTGATTGATTAGTTGAGTGGGGCTATAGTATTCTCACAACTAAATTTGGCAACAAGATTCCACCAACTGGGATGGTGGAAGATAATATTCCTCTGACCGCGTTTAGATCAAGATATGATTTATGTAAATGGTTAGTCGTGCATTTTGGATTGAATAATTCCCTTGCGTTCTTTATAGATGTTATAAACTAGATCTTCTTCAATTAATTGGATAAACCGTGTTTGTCTTTATTGATGATGTTTTGGTATACTTTAAAAATAAGCAAAACTATAAAGTCCATCTTATATTTGTATTAGAGGCCTTGAAGCAACCAAAGTTGAAGGCAGAGTTTTCAAAGAGTCACTTTTGGAAATGGAAAGTTAAGTTTCTTCGTCATGTTGCTTTGGATAATAGATTAGTAGTAGATTCATCGAATATTTAAGACCATTAATAATTAAAAGAGACCAGAGACAGTTACATAGAGGAGAAGTTTCTTGAGGTTATCTGACTGTTACCACAAATTCTTTAAGGATTTCTTGTATATAGCAACATCATGACTAAGTTGACCAAAAAGAATGGAATTTCAAGCGGACTAGTAGATATGAAGAGTCATTTTAAGCGTTGATGAGGTTATTGACCAACACTCTTATTTTGATCATACCTGAAGGGAATCATGATTTTGATTTTTATACAGATGCTTGTAGAGTCATATTGGGAGTATTTTTGATGAAAAGTGGAAGAGTGATAGCTTATGCATCTCGATATTTGAGATTGCATCAAGTTCATTGTCCGACTCATGACATAGAGTTAGCCATAGTGGTCATGTCTTAATGACTTGGTGATATTATATGCTAGGATACTAGTTCGACTTGTAGCATAAGTCTCTTATGTATCTACTCTTTCAGAAGGAGTTGAAAATAAGGCTACATAGATAGTTAGAGTTCTTAGTAACATATGACTTTGACATAGAGTATACATCAAAAATGGAAAACAATGTTGCCTATGCTTTGTGTAGAAGGCTGGAAAATGGATTGTTAGCTATGATTATGAAATGAATGGCCTTTGAGGCGTTATCTTCTTGTGGAGTGCATTTTAGATCTAGTACGGGATCAAGTCGAGATCTGGGTGCATTAGCAAGCTTAGAAGTGCGTTCAAAACTTGTGGATAGAGCTATCATAAGGAAAAGGGAAGACCCACTGTTAGCTGATAGAACTAGGCAATTAGGGATGGACGTAGACGTAGAGGATCTAAAGAGATTCGAGATAGACTTGAAAGGATGACATATGAAGAATGGAAGATTGTGTGTCCCTAATGTGGGGGATCTTTAAAATAAAATCTTAGAAAAGAGTCATCATTCTAAGTTTATGATTCATCCTAGAGGCACGAAAATGTATCATGATATGAAGCATATGTTCTTTAAGGAAGAGTTGAAGAGGGATGTTGGTGAAAATGCGAAGAAATGTTTAACATGTTAGCAAGTGAAGGCTGAATATCAAAAGTCGAGTGGATTACTTCAGCCTTTGAAAGTACCGACTTAGAAGTGGATTCAGGATCTATAGATTTTATAGATGAATTGCCAAAGTCGAGAACATGAAACGATAATACATGGGTAACAGTCGATATGCTGACTAAGAGTGCCCATTTTATTCCGGTAAAAGCAAAAAGAATGACGGTTGGCTTAATAAATCTTTATATGAAGAATGTTATGAGACTCCATGGAATTCCAAGCAATATATTCAGTGATAGAGACCCATTGTTTACTAGTTAGTCATGTAGAAGTCTATGGAGTACTTTGGGCATAGAATTAAAATTGAGTAAGTCTTATCGCCCAAATATAGACGATCCAACAAAAAGGGTAAACCGAGTACTAAAGGAATTGCTACGAGCATGTGTCTTAGACTTTGGAGGATCTTGGGAGGATCATTAGCATTTGGTAGAGTTTGTTGACAATTATAATTACTGATCGAGTAGTGAAATGTCACCATTTGGAGTGCTTTATGATAGATTGTGTAAGTCATCTATTTGTTGTTTTGGACATACGAGAT
Organism: Allium cepa; assembly: GCA_030765085.1. NCBI lineage: Eukaryota > Viridiplantae > Streptophyta > Magnoliopsida > Asparagales > Amaryllidaceae > Allium > Allium cepa. The sequence goes on along the minus strand of CM060941.1, from coordinate 288,321,726 downwards.
GGACTCATGTTAGGACCTGACTTAGTAAGAAATGCTACTAAGAAGATATAATTGATTCGCACTAGAATGAAGGTGCACAGTCGAGGCCAAAGAGTTATGTTGATGGGAGATGTAGGGAACTAAAGTTCGCATTACGTGATCATGTGCTTGTGAAAGTTTGACTCATGAGAGGTGTTATACGCTTTGGGAAGGCAGGAAATTTGCTCCTAGAAATGTAGATCCATTTCCAATAATTGAGAGAATCGGTAAGCTTGCTTATCGAGTCGGGTTACCTAGTAGTTTGGTGGGTGTGCATAATGCTTTTCATATATCGCATTTGAATGCGTGTATAACACTAGTACGGTAGTAAAGCCAAGGGATATTGAAGATTAATTTGCATAATCGGATTTAATGTGTGTTAAAAGATCGCAAGATCGTTGGTTGAGATATAAAGGAGTTAAGGAACAAAGTTATTAGACTTGTTCATGTCTATTAGAGTGATGATAAGAATGATTGCATCTGGGAGGTAGATGTTAAGACTGGGAACTTCTATCCTGAGTTGTTTTAGACGTTCATGATGTATATCGATGCGCTTTGTTTGTCTATTGTATAAACTATTAGTGGCACCAGTATATCTTTTGTGTACGTTATGACTATGTATTAGTAGTTACACTAAGGCCTTAAACCTACGCCTTTACAATGTCATATTTGAGACATTGGATTAAGGCCCAACACCCACTGCCGAATATGATATCATATTTGAGACATTGGTTGCTACGAAGGCCTTACACCTAATACTGAATACAAGGTCATATTGGACATTTGGTTGCCATTAAGGCCATATACCAATAGTTCCGAATAATGTCATGTCTAAACGTTTGGTTGCCACTAAGGCCTTACATCACTCTTCCAAATACAATGTCACTTTTGGACATTAGGTTTCCACAAAGGCCTTACACCTCGTTTCCGAATACAAGCCACTAAGACCTTACACCTCGTTTCCGAATACAAGCCACTAAGACCTTACACCAGTGTTTCTAAATAATGTCATATTAGATGTTTGGTTGCCACTAAGGCCTTACTCTTGATTTAGAACAATCCTCAAATTATATATATCAGGTCTCGCACTCTAAGTACTTCCCACGGTCATCTTAAGTCTTAGATCTTAAAATTAACTCTTCTTCGAAAGTTAATAGGTCTTGGTATTGGCTTTCCACCAAAAGTCAATAGATCTCGATATTAACTCTCATGTGAAACTTAATAGGTCTTAGCATTGATGATTGACTCAACATTAACGTTCCATCGAAAGCTCATAAGTCTCGATATTCGTTTCAATAAAAAGCTAATAGGTCTCGACATACCCTCCTTCGAAAGTCAATAGGTCTCTACAATATCTTTCCATTGAAAGTTAATAAGTCTTAATATTAACTTTCCTTCAAAAGCTAATAGGCTTTGGAAAATCACTACCCTCGGATCCATGTCAGGGAAGCCCTATTTAACATGTTCTCGTTATAGACTAGTTCTGCATTCACTTTCGTCTAAAACCTTCAGCACGCCTTCGTATTGTTTTAGTTTAGTTTACTTAGAACTGTATTTAGTTTTTCCTTAGTTCTTTTTAAGCTTCAGGAGTTACCCCATTAGTGTAACTCGCACTTTTTTGCCTTTGCTTTGGTACATGTATAGAACATGTCCGCCTGTATGTACCTATTTCTTTTTTGCCACATGTCACTTTGTCATTCCGCCTTTACCCTTTTTTAATCGATTGCAGTATTTTATATTATTTTACAACCCTTATTTTGGTTCCCCTAACCACGTAGTATACACACACATACATACACCATTCGACATTCCCGTTTAAATTTCGGTAGACACATTTTTAATTTCGAAAATGTATATTTTAAATTGGGAAATTACTTATAGGAATTTATTATAAAATTCCAAAAGTTCATAAATAGATTTCAATGCATATTTTTTTTTACTAAAACTTCTATGTTTTAACCATTTTCTCTTATTTTCTATAATATATGGATTACTAAAAAATACGTAACTATTTTTAAATATGGAAAAATTCTCAAAATTAAAACTCATCTCCTAAAATTCATTTAGAACACATTCGAAGTTTCCATATTATTCAGAAATCATTATAGTGTGGAATAATAACTAGACGTTCTCTAGTAAAATCATTTCAACCCAAAACATTCATTAAAACATTTTTCTATCATTTAAAAATTCCTAATACATATGAACTCCATCATATTAATCATAACTGTATTCATGAAAATAGCAAAAAATGAGAGTGGTATTATTCATCTAAACCCTTTAGCTTGATTTTTAAGAGCTTCGATTATATAACTTTTATCTTTATCGTCTCAAAGGTCGTCACCACCAACAAGTTTTAAAGATTTTTTTAATAAGTGAATGAATGAAATAAAAGAGGGAGTTGTTATTTTTATTAATCCATTATGAGTTGGATTGTGAGCCCTCTTAAGTTTTCCATTCATTTAGTTTCATTCTCCTGTGTTAATTAAGTTCCAACATAATAAGTTACCAAATACTTATCATGATAAATTATTGCTCATTTTAGTTTAAATGACAACAAGAAAATAAATGTCTCTCAATTATTTACGTTATTATCATCATTTTTACTCCATATGTTTACTTATTAATTTTATAATTAAATTAGTAAACTTTAATTTCATAATTGATTTTTAATTAATTATCTATTAAAATATGTTGTGTCGTGATATGCTTATATTTGGCCCTAACATAAAATGTGTAATAGTAACAAAAAGATTTCTAGAATCTAACTTGGATATAAAGGATATAGGAGAAGCAAGTATGATTTTATGGATCAAAATTACAAGAAAAGAAAATTATACTTCTATATATCAGTTAAACCATATTGGAAAGATTCTTAAAAAATAAGGCCATTTAAATGATAAGTGGTTTATACTCCGATCGATTCTTCAATTTGGTTAATAAAACATACCGGTAGATGCTACGACTAATTAAGTTATTCCAATGTGGATCAAAGTCTTATGTTTGTTATGCATTGCACATGATCGGACATTCCTTATGTTATAGGTATGTTTTGTCGCTTCATTAGCAATCCTGGGAAGGAGCATTGGAATCCACTTTCAAGAGTTCTAAAGTATTTAAAAGGGACAATTAACCATGAGTTATGCTACAAGAATATTCAGCTTTAGTTGAAGGATATAGTGATGTAGACTAGAAAAATAGATAGTCCAACCCTAAATCCACTTCCAGATGGATATTTATATTAGGACGTGTGGCTACATGAAGCTCTGATAAGTAAACATGCATTTTAGAGTCAACTTTGTTGGCTGAATTCATCGCGTTACTAGATGCATGTAAAAAGGTAGAATTGTCAAAAGAGCTATTAATGGATGTTGCTATTTGGACAAAACCAACCACAATAATTGTGGTATATTGTGATAGTCAAGCAACTTTTTTTGAAAGTCTAAAAAAACAAGCTTCGCTTGTAAACTCTAAGAGACTACGTACTATACCCCAATCCCATACTTTGACTGCTTTCACATATATATAAAGTGTCACACAAAATTTTCAATTGTATGCACCGACAACTTAACCTTAGACACAAGTTTCTTAGAAGTCTACTTAAACAAGGAGTTATTACATTTGACTACATAGAGTCAAAGAACAATTTAGCAGATCCTTTAATGAAAGGACTAGCAAGAGAGATCACAAAAATATCAAAGAGAATGAGATTAAAGTCCATGTAACCTTAATCATCTATGATGGAAACCCTATTTATGTTTTGAGATATAAAATATGCAAAGGGTACAAACAAGTTATGGTATGGTTAATTGAGACATTAGAGTATTTACATCTCATTCGTATTATGCACTAAAGAGGTTGGATTTAATCCATAATGGATTTAAAGTGAAAGGAGTGACTCACGGAATCATTCTAAGAGAAAATTCACTTGCACGAGTGGGAAATTGAGGCAAATTTTTATTAGATTGGATTGTTTTTTCAAAGCATTCAAGAAATCAGGGTATTACACAAGACCATTAATGCGTAGGAATAAAAAAATTAACACTCTTTGTCAAATATACATTATGTGTGACAACTTAGGTTAATCATCATAGGGTTCTTAGTTCAAGGTTCGTTCACCACAGCATCTGTAACAACCCGGAATTTTGACGATATATTTAATAAATATTTAATCTAATTTAAATTAAATATAAACTTGTCAATATTTAAATTGATGAGATATTAAATATTTAATAGTTATATGTTTTATAAAAGAAAGTTTGATTTGAAAATTTTAAAATTAAATACTTCAAAACCATTTAAAACAAAATCTGCCTTATTCAATAGAATCAAATCAAAGATTCATTATTTGATATCTGATAAAATACATATGAATACAATTTTAATTTTTAAAATGATAGGTTTTAAAATAAACAAACATGAAAATATTTAACATAAATATGGAAGTGCAAAATTAGAGTAAAACACAATCATATATTATAAATGTAATCAAAGTAACATAAAAATACAAAATATAAATTATAATTTGAAATATATAAAAAACAAGTATTTTTAGTCAAACAATGATCTTCAACATTTAAATTGTACAACACAACATCCTTAAATAAAATGTTAAAAACATCATATGAACAAGTATACAATTTCATATAAAATATAACTATCAATATAAATAAACATATATGTTAACTATAACTTTGAGTAGGTGCTGTGTACAGCTTTGTGCCTTAGGAAAACAGAGTGAACTTCAAAATAAAACAAGTTTTCAACTCAAAGATAATACAATTTAATTCTGTATCTTGTAAAAAAAAAACTTGCTAGCCGAAATAATGATAAGTATTTTGTACAACACAAAGTAAGAAACATAAATATCTTTGTACAAATTTCAACTGTCAGTAAACCATTAATTTCTTGCTATCATAATTAATAACATAAGCATTAATTAGCCTAACATCTTGTTTAAACAAGTACATGCAGCCGAGATCAATATCTTTCAATTGTGCAGTAAAAATTTAATACAAAGATTTTTTTGTTTGGTCAAACTTTGTGGCTGGCCAGTTATTACTTGTTTGTGTTCAAGCATATATACATATCACCTATAACTTTCAGTTTATTTATTTACACTGAACAAAGCCTAAACTAAAAAGAAGGGAAGAAAAAAAACTGAAAACAAACAAAGTAAATAGAAACAGAAAAGAAGAAACAAAGAGGGGAGTTTCAGGAAAGTTTCATTTGCAGTGTCTTCTTCAACATACCTTCTGTTCACAGTTTTTGATTGGTGAGTGAACATACAGTTCTTTTTTAAAAATTTAAGTGTGGTAATTAGTTTATAAACTTTGTGGATGTTGTATGATGTAAATATGTGGTTTTGAAATGCATGCTCTCTGAAAATTTAGTATGTGATGTTCTTTAATATATAAAGTTCTGGGCAAAAAAATTTAAAAAAATAAATATATAAAACATCTTCATACAAATATCTTAAGCTTGGAAATTTTAACTAAGTAAATTGTTTAAGCTTAGATCATAACCTGGAAAGGGTTCTAAAAGCATCACAGTATAATATAGTTACTGTATATTCAAGTTACAGATAAAAATAAATTAAAAGCTAAAATTCGAATGTGTTAATTTGTAAATTTAATCACCTATCTTGATTACACACACAAAGTTAAGATTTTTAGCATAAAAATTATGATTTTTAAGTGAGTATTTAAGGCACAGTTTGAATATGACTCAAAGTTACATTTTTGTCAATTTCGATTGATTCAAATAATTTTAATTGTTGAAATTTCTTGTGAAGCAAGTTTGAAGATGAACTAACACAGGAAAAATGTTTAAAGATTTTTCGAATGCAAGGATTTTGGGTTTGAGTCGAAAGTAGGGTTTAGTTCGCGTTTGTTTTTATGCTCTGTAAATTTTGATTTTCATCGCCGTGCTTTGATCGAGTGGCTAGTGGTTTTGGGTGAAGGCCGAGGAAGGTATGGCCATGGCGTTGGCGAGGTGGTTTCGCTTCTGGTGGTTGGGTTCGCTTGGTCGAGGCGGTTTTAGATGAAGAAGGGTGTTCGAGTTTTGGGTCTGGGTACTCGATTTCCTCCAGAACTTGATTTCGCCAATTTGGATTTTCAAACCGATTTGCGTGACGATTTGTGACTTGTGGGGAGCCTCATCGATCGCCAGAGCGGCGTCGCTGTTCCGTGCACGTGCACGTTGTGCCAGTGTGCCAGTGGGAGGTTGGGTTGGGAGCTTTGTAGTTCTCGAGTTTTAAGGGTTTGAGCATGGTGGTCTCGAGTGGAACTCGAGCAAGCGGGGAGATCGCATGGGTCTAGTCTCGTGTTCGTGGGTTAGTAAGTATTTAGTTTTATAACTTAACTGCAAAATAATATAAAGAGAGAAGAGGAAGCACAGGTAGTAGAAGGAGAAGAAGGGAGGGGGACTGGAAAAAAGGGTGAAGGGTATTCGAACTATTCGAGTAACAGAGGGTTTCCACTGTTCCATTTTCTAAAGAATTAACTTAATAAACTTTTAAGTTATTTTGTCAAATAAAAGGTTAGTATTAATTAAGTTAATGATGTTAACATGTTTAGGTCAAAACTTGATTTTAAATTTATTTAAAAGAGATTTGTAAATGTAAAATTAATAATTAATTTAAAGTACAAGTTGATTAATAATGTAATTAATTTTATTGTAATTAACTAAAGTAATTTAAGATTAAATAAATTTGAAGTTTAAGATTGAGATTAAAAATTCTAATGTTTAATCAAATTTAACTTATGAAAATTTATTTAATTAGTTAAAGTTAATTAATAAATGGTAATTGACTTAAGTGATAAATTAAGGAATAAATGATTAATTAATTAATAGTAAATGATTAATTTAATAATTTGTGATAATTAAATAAGTAATTAACTTTTATTAATTAATAATTAAGTTATTAATTAATAATTAAGAATCAATTAATTTACTGAGTAATTAAGTAATAATCAATAAAGTTAATAAGTTAATTAACCAGTAATTAATCAGAATAAAGTAGTTTATTCTTAAGCAATTAATTAAGTTAAGTAAACTAGACTGTATTGATATGAATTGATAATTCTGTTGATTGATTCTAGTATATGTTTAGTGTTATTCTGTGATATGTTGTATTCCGTATATCTGAGATGACCGTATATGTTTTATATGTGATATGATATCTGTTATGTGAATTCTTAATATTGAATTTGAACTGTTTAAGTTAATTAGAAAACTTGGCCCTTAAAATGGCGTTTGGATTTCGATGAGACCGGGATCGGAAGAATCAAATTTGATTCTCCGAAAACCACATCGATCCAATTTAAACGTTAGGTCGTGAATCCTGAAATGGAGATCGAGATGGTGTATTCAGAATGCAAGGGTTATCGTCATTAACTCTGAGGGTGATTCCAAAATGAGTGTAACGAGATAATGCCTTCGGTTTCGTTCGAACCCGGAACGAACTTGTATGGATTGAATGCTTTCAACACATCGTCAGGCGGACGATGAGCATTCTAAGTGATATGTTCTTTAAAGGTAATCGCTGCCTCAAGCCTCATCAACCGGGAATGGCTAAAACATGGGAGGTGCAGCAAGGTTAGGTGGGTCATGCCCAAGCAGGACAAGATATTTCCCCTGTCTAGATGTCCCTTTTTATATTTCGGCTTAGTAGGCGGTTGCTAGCTACAACCGCGGGGTTTATCTTGTTGGGACTGTTCAGTAAGGAATGGTTCCGGCCTTTTGTTGCAGGGGATGAAGGGAGTAATCCTCGGTACGGTGATCTAGGCCCCGTACTGTGACGGGCGGTACCCCAGTAGCCCTGCCATTGTTGGAAATCCATTTTCCCTACGAGACCCTACGGTTTTGATTTGTATTACCCACTTATTTGGCTAGTAGCTGGAATTTAATAGATGTAACAATTTCGGCTATTTTCTATTTACTTGAAAACCCTAGACACTATTATAATATCACTGGATTTCCTATGAAATGTTTTGGTTAGCGTAAGGTAAAAACTTACCCGTATTTATTTGCGGGGAGTCTTACGTGATACCTTTATTTTCAAATATTTTTCAAAGTTAAACAACCTTAAACCGTTTACTCATACCAGACCCATGTCTGACCCGGAGTTTATTTTTGTTTTTCATAAACTCTCGGGTACCCAAATTTTTACGGGTAGCCAAGGGATTCAGGTTAGATTCGACGAATTCTGGAGGAGCAATGGAGCAAGAGGCTTCAGCGTTGTAGATATATATATATATATATATATAGTTCCGCTGTGGTAGTATCTCTGAGTCATATCGTTTGGGTTGTATTGTATTGAGTTGTATTATCTAGTCAGGAGTTTATAACTGCCTAGTATGTGATGTATGATCTGTATAACTCTGATTGATGTATTAAATTATGTAATAGTTATGTGATATATTATATTTTGTTCCATTCCGCTGTGAGATTCTGACGTTGTTGTTCTTTCTTCTCTATCTTTTCTATTTTCTCATCCCTTTTTTTCTTTATGATGATACGTCTTTCTGGTGGTACAAGGGCGGATCATCACAGCATCCTAATCAACTTTGAGTTGTTTACATTAAGCATAAGTAACAAACAAAAAGTAACTTTTATTTATGCACTATTTTCAGTGATGATGCATAATCCATTAGTCAAGCCTTTTAATTTTTTTAATAAATATTACACGAACTACGATGGCTTGATCTTGTGAATGTACGTAAGTAGTCACTTTCGGTGATGCATCCTGTTTTGTATGCATGTATCCACAATTTTTGGAAAAAAGATAGGGAACGTTGGAAGTTTGTTCAAAATGTTTGCTGCAGAGGGGGCGGCCACCCTAAGTAGGAACGTTCGACTTGGCCGATGAGGTCGCGAGGGCTTAGGGCAACGACCCTTAGTAGGGTGTAGGGCAGTAGTCTACCCAAAATAGTATAGGTTGCGAATGTATGCAACCGTTACAACAGTTATAATTTTTGAACAGATTTGACTGTTCGTTTCAAACAATCATATCCATTTATAAACCATCACTTCCTTCACATACGACTTCAACTTTTTCAATAAATACCACTGCTTCTTCCTCATATCGCTAGAACAACCAAATTTCGCAAACAACTCTATTGTATTCTGAGAAATTTTCTGACTCAATTTCATTGTGTTAGCGAAATGAATCATCTTTTAAAAGACAACGATCCAAATTGTGTATTTGGTTAGAGATAAACGTCAAAATCATCTTCCAACGTTGGTTTGAATTGCTGCTTGAATTTCTTATTTGCTCTGTATTAGATAATTTCGTTTCAATATTTAGTTTTTTTACGGCACATGCTAGAACATGTATCATTTTTTTTGATGCATAAATCTATGAAAGGAGGTAGTTACTTATCTAATATTTTAACAAAGATAAGGATGATGAATAAATGCTAATATAATGCTTTGAAAATTTTGAAGAAAAAGTAAAAAATATTAATTTGTAATTTTGCATGTGGCGTATGGAATAAACTACGTAATGGTATTTCTAACGCTTTAGGAGTAGCGAGTTAATACTTGAGGTGCCGTGGTCGATAACAAGCAATATAATGGCATCCTGATAAGAAAAGTAGAGTCGTATATTATTTGCCAGTAGGTAGCAGACCATGTATAGACTAAACCAAAATAGAGTTATATTTCAATTTGCAGTAGACCATGCGTAAACGAAACCAATTCATATTTTGCAGAGTCTCCTGGACAAGGCACGACTTCTAAACCAAAATATTGTTCTTGACCAGAAAATGTGAACCAACGTGAACAAGTAACCATACCAACCCGAGTCAACCTTCTTTTTTGCATAAACACCCTCAAAATTCCCTGCATAAATAATGTTCCGTTCCTCCTCATTTCGCACTAAACTTGCATCTCTCTATAATATAGCATCCAAAACCCTAATCTTTCCTATTACAACCACCACTGCTACAGCGGCCGCCGTCGCGTCAGCTTCCTACTCCACTTCAGCAATGGCCGCAGAGAACAAAGCTCCCCTTAAAACCCGCATTTGTATTATTGGGAGTGGTCCCGCCGCTCACACCGCCGCCGTTTATGCCGCTCGCGCTGAGCTCAAACCCATTCTATTCGAAGGTGCTATATTCGTTGTTTGTCGATTGCAATTTTTCGTGAATATGTGAGCATATATTTAATTATTGCTAGATGGGTTGGATCTGGATTGAAAAAATAGTGAATAATTCTGATTATTATTGTTATCATCTTCAAGTTTTTAATTGTAAATCATATTATATATGATCGATGAATAATCAGCAATAGGCTGGATCTTATATTGAATACTGTAAAAAAAGGAAAACAAATGCATTCTAGTCTAGTGATTTGGTAACTGTTGGTGCTTAAATGATGAAGTTAAAACGGTCTAAGCTTTTACATTTGCAATAATAGATAGGAATACGTACAAAAGAGGTTATGATTTGTAATTTGTAAATAGGTTGGATGGCTAATGACATAGCTGCTGGAGGGCAGCTGACTACCACCACGGATGTTGAGAACTTCCCAGGATTCCCAGAGGGCATCCTTGGGTTTGAGCTTATGGATAGATGCCGAAGCCAATCTGCTAGATTTGGAACAAAAATCTTGTCCGAAACTGTAACTAAAGTTGACTTTTCAAAGCGGCCTTTTAAAGTCGAGTCAGATGAGACTACAGTAGAGGCAGATGCTGTGATTGTGGCAACAGGAGCTGTAGCCAGAAGGTTAAAATTTGAAGGTAGTGAAGAGTTTTGGAATAAGGGTATTAGTGCATGTGCAGTTTGTGATGGAGCTGCTCCTATTTTTAGGGGGAAGGAAATTGTTGTCATTGGAGGAGGCGATTCCGCCATGGAAGAGGCAAATTTCTTGACAAAATATGGTTCGAAAGTTTATATTGTTCATAGAAGGGATACGTTTAGAGCATCAAAGATTATGCAGGTTTGAGTGTAACTTGGAATATTTGTTTGTTTCTGGTCATTTTTTTCCAATGTGAGATATCTACCAGGCTGTACTGTGAATATAGCCCCATACTCGGGTATATCTAAAATACCGGAGTTGGAATCTAAGTCCCTGGACAGCATGCTTAAACCTTGTTTGGAGTTTGGTGACATGGATTCATTGCCGACTGTTTAGCTATAACCTATCAACTGCCAAGTTATATATTGTTAAGAAATTGAATTATCTTATGTCAAAATATAAAAGGTAACAATAGTTTATGTACAGTTGAAAGCTCATTTTAGGAGCCTACTTGCATCTATTGTTAATATACAGTGGAGATTTTGAATTAAATTGGAGTTAATTGGACCAGTGGTCTGCTTGTTCGCAACTCAATGAGCATCCTGCCATGGCAACAGTATTTGGAGGAAGGCTAGCCTTACCCTCCTCTTGATTCGTTGAGACATGCACAACATTCAAATGCATTAATTAATCAATACAATCCTATGTTTTTCAACCAATCTGTATTTCTCGTACTTAACAAGTTTGAGTTAAGCATTGTTCAAGTATTGAAAAGTTAGTTGACACTGTAAAATTGAACGTGTTGCTTGTTTTTTGTTGTGCTAGAGGAAGTGCATATATTAATCAAATATACGTGTGTCCTTATATATGAAGGCCTACTTACATCAGTCATTTCCTTATTCCAATGTATTTTCTTCTAAAAGTAAATAAATATTCCAAATATTAGTGCTGCTGGCGGCTGACTAGTTTACACTTAATGGGCTACTAAAGCAGCTGTTATTGAAATAAATACACATGTCTGGGTCGCAGTTAAAAAAAAAGGGTTTCAGTTAAAAAACAGAAGGTTAGAGTTAAACAAAAGAAGGTTACAGCTGAACAACGGATAGATAAAATTTGGTGTGTTTAACTAATCTAGTCTTATATATAACAAGTAAAATATGGTTTGATCACTTATTCTAATTTTTTACTGCACAGGCAAGGGCTTTAGCAAACCCGAAGATAGAAGTAGTTTGGAATTCTAATGTTGTGAAAGCGTATGGACCACAGAATGGATTGCTTGAAGGTGTTAAACTTGCAAATGTGGTAACCGGTGAAACCACAGACTTGAAGGTATCAGGTGTGTTCTTTGCTATTGGGCACGAACCGGCAACAAAATTTTTGGGTGGCCAATTGGAGTTGGATGAAGATGGCTATGTAACAACAAAGCCTGGTAGCACACATACAAGTGTTAAAGGGGTCTATGCAGCTGGTGACGTTCAAGATAAAAAGTATAGACAAGCTATAACTGCAGCTGGATCAGGTTCGTTTTATTCATTTCTGTGTGGAGCATGCTTTGTGCGCTTTCTACAAATTAGCGTGGCATGGTATTTAGTAATTTGTTTACAAACGTGCAATGATATTATGTACGTGATAAAAGTCGTTTAGCAGTCTAGCCGACACGAGTAGTAAAAATGTTTAAACATATACAGGTATCAACTGCTTAATAACTCCCCCGTAAGAACTAGATGAAACAAAGGTAGGTAGCCTATATTAGCAAGGAAGTTGGTGACGCACTTACAACTGTGCAAGTTCATCGACTAAGTGTTGCAGCCTATACCTTTGTTTATCTCAAATTCTTGCTCATGTGTGTTTGTATATATTTTTGGCACGATGTATGTTAGTTGAAAGTCTCACTTTATGGGTACATACAAGAATACTACACGGTCCAGTGTGTTTTGAATACGCAAGCATACAATGAATTTTTTTCAAATATCGTTGTATTCATTTTTAGCTGGCGCTTGGTTTATTTACCAAGTTTTGGAAACTGTGTCTTTAGTAATGGACGTGAAGACTATATATAACTTGCTCACACTAGAGTCCACTCAAGTAGAAGCCTTGTGCATTGCTAGATTAAACATCTATAAAATTTCATAGCATTTAAAATCGTGTAACTCAAAATATGATAGTGGTGCTCCAAAAGAGGGTGTCATGTGAGTATGTATATATATATCTTTATGTATGTGTGTGTATCGGGATGTGGTGGGAATCAGGAGCCTACAAGGAGTACTGCAAAATAGGGGTGCCATTGAACGCTCCACACACACGTGTGTGTGCGTGTGCACGTTTGTGCGTGCATGCGGCAAGGATCGGCTACATCTCACCTTCCGACCCCTCAATCATTTTCAACCACATGTTCCCATTTAAGTAATTATACTTTCTTTTGTCACTTCATCTTATTATTCAAATGAGCGTGGTTGAAATCGGAGGGAATTGAGGTGTAGTCGATCCTTGCCTCTACATACACATACACATGTATATATAAAATCATTAGCTAGCTGACCTCACTAACCATAGGGTAATGTTTCCTTAGTTTACTCTCTCACATTCATTTGCAAGCTACCCTATTCTTCTTTTTGTACTGCTTTTAGCAGTTTGAATATGGCAGGTTAGGACTGTCGATCGATACCCAAAAAATCCGAAATTCGTCCGCATCCATGTCCAAAAAGCGGATAAATATTTGATATTTAGAAAAACGGATGCGGATATGAAGACATCCACCTCCGAAAATTAACCATTCCGTTTTTTTCAAGATTATAGTTCAAATTATGTATATTTTAGTACAATGAGAGATATTGTTTTATTAAGCTAGAAGTTTATATTATACGCACTTAATGCATATTAACTTCTCAAAACTATTTATCATCATAATATCTGTTTGTTTTTAACACTTTAATAATCAATAGGACTGAAAAAAGTTTATGCTAAACTGCAAATTTCCATTTATATTCTTGATTTATCGGTCATCAGCGGATAGATATTCGATATCTGAAATTCATTTCGGATGCGAATACGAATATGACACTGTCTACATCTGAAAGTATCCGTTGATAGGCCTATGGTGGATGCCAAAAGCATTAAGGAGATTGAGTAATTTGTAACAGGGATGCATAGGCTATCGAACTATTGCTCCTCTCAAAGATGGGTCACTGGTCAGTTTTATATCCCAAGTTATAAAACAATTCCTTAGTCTCACAGTGTATTTGTACACTTATTGGAGGATGACCTCCAGGTCTATTAGTGCTGACATTCTGCAAACCCTAATGAAGGCGTAACCTAATCAGTGGTAACATCAGTATCTGTTTTTTTTCATTTATTCAGCTAACAGGTAGTTATATGGTAGTGTCTCTACACGCTGTGAGCTTTGTCATAGATAGATAATAATTTGTCAGGTATACCTTATATTTCTTATGATTTTTTGTCTCCTCTTTACAACAAATAAAAACCTATTGGTAAGGCCTAATTTCTACACCGCTGATGAGTCATCATCTACTTGGAAATCCAAAGCATAAATCCTGAAAATACAAGATTTCCCAGTTACTCAATTGTATCATCGTCATCATCTTCACTTCCATGTCGTATGTGACAGACTTAGGTTATACAGTACAAATATTGAAAGGAAAAAAAAACTCTTTTTTCTACTTATACAGAAATCCAACTCGATCTCAAGTTAGTTTGAGCTGTTTATAGTTGATTTTGTCATGTATATTACTGTCTTGCTCGTCTTCACCTTTTCCCAGTCTGGTTCTACCATTGTGACCATATCTTCTGGAATTTCCATACTCTTGTCCAGACTCGTGCTTTTATTTTTGGACAATTCTCAGAAAGTAGCCCTTCACATGGGTGCGTAAGGAATATTGCATAACTTCCATTCCGTCTGCATTGATTTCCTTTCACTTTCCCATGCCGCTGCCTTCTACTACACCAACACTAACATGGTTAATCATGTACTGGGAACCTCTTCCTCCACCCAAACCAATATTATCGTTTTTATCGAAGATTTGATATTGTAATCAACTTTTTGTATTCATATTTCACCATTAGTCATCCTGGCCTTTGGAGCGTCTACGTTGGCATTTAACTAAACTCACTTGAAATTTTACGATCATATTCTCAGTTACAATTATCCTTCTAGTTTAATCAGCATTAATTTTGATAGCGTAGGAGTAACTAAACATTAAATTTATTCTAAAGTGCGTACTGATATGAGGTTTACTCATCATGCACAACATTGTATCCTGTTCATGTCATTTGTTCAAAATTTGTTCTAAAGTGCGTACTGATATTTTTAGTCCATTTTAAAACTATAGTTATAACAGTATTGCAGTTAGTATTTCTGTCATTTGTTCAAAGTTTGACATGCAAAGTTGATTTTAATACTACTTACTCATATTAAAGACTCTTTCATGATTCTGATTTACAGGGTGCATGGCTGCCCTTGATGCTGAGCACTATTTACAGGAAATCGGAGCTCAAGTAGGCAAGGATGATTGACTATCTTCACCTCTACACAACCAAATTGGTCACTTGTTGGTCGTTAAAAGGGCTAACCTTTAAAATGCAGTTATTTGTTATGCTGCTTAGATTTTGAAGCTTTTATTCAACCCATTAATACTGTCATTGCCATTGATGTTTTGGTGATTTTAATTAATTTTTCAATCATATCAGATTTCTGTGTATTGGTAATCTACAAATGATACTGTTGAACTCCGAATTTGTTTTATGTTGGTTCTTTGAGTTACGGAAGTTGATGTATTCATAACTGTTATTCTGTTTCAGTGCTATTATGATTTTCTATGATGTATGTGAAGAGTACTGTCCAGACGACTAAATGGGAATGCTTTAAAATAAAGCTTTTGACATTACAAAATTGCCCTTGCTTTCCTTCTTGTCAACGCTTCTCAATTTCTTATTAAATTCATCGTATTTGTTTGTAAACAAATATCACCTTTTTATTAAATTCGTTGTACTTCCATTAGTCACCAAGGAACAAATCAATAACGCTAAAAAAAATTTCATTTGTTATTTTTAGGGCAGGATCAGGAAATTGGAGAAGAAAGAAATCATTTTATTTCTAAACTGCCGAAAATAGAAAAATGACAGTCAAGAAATACAATCCCAATACAATAGAATATTTATACATGCTAATACACCGCAGCTAATACACGTCAGTCACGATAATACTCAACACCCCTCTCAAGCTGGAGGTTGATATAAACCCAGCTTGAACAGAATATTATTATGTTGATGAGAGGGTATAATCTTAGTAAATACATCAGCTAATTGTTCCGACGAGGGAACAAAAACAAGTTTTAGTATTCCTTTCGTAACTTTGTCTTTGGTAAAGTGGCAATCTACCTCTACGTGTTTTGTTCTTTCGTGAAAAACTGGGTTTTTAGCAATGTGCATGGCTGAATGGTTATCACAAAATAAAGTGACTGGTTTGATTGGATCAACTTGTAATTCTTGTAACAATCTAACCAACCAGGTTATTTCAGTTGCTGCCTGTGCCATGGCCCTGTATTCAGCCTCAGATAAACTTCGAGATACCACTGCCTGTTACTTAGAATTCCATGAAATGGGAGAAGAACCAAGTAGAATCAAACATCCAGTTACAGATCTTCCAGACATTGGACAAGCTGTCCAGTCTGAATCTGAAAAAGCTTGTAATAAAGGTTGATCACACCCATTGAGCAATATCCCATTACCTGCAGTGCCTTGAACATAAAAAATGGTGTGTTTCAGAGCCTCAAAATGCGGAATCCGAGGATGTTGCATAAATGACTCAATGTTTGAACTGCAAAACTTAAATCTGGTCTGGTGTGGTGTGAGTGTGAGGTAATTCAGTTTGCCAATAAGAACTATGTACTGTGTAGGGTCAGAAAGAAGATCACCATCTGTGTCATTTAATTTCAGATGGAGAGGCAATGGAGTAGAACAGCACTTGGAATAACTCATTGCAGAAGTATTCAACAGGTCAGTGGTAAATTTGTGCTGTCTCATAGCAATTCCTGAAGCTATATGATTAATTTCAAGTCCTAAAAAATAGTGGAGAGATCCCAAGTCTTTAATACTGAAAGTGGTATGTAGAAAATTCTTTAATTTCTCAATTTTTGAAAAATCTGAGCCAGTTATTAAGAGATCATCTACATACACAACCAATATGGTTATAATGCCAGACCTTTTCTTGGTAAATAAGGAGTAATCATTCTTGGATTGAGAATATCCACGAGATTGTAAAGATGAAGTAAGTTTGTGAAACCATTGTCGTGAAGATTGCTTCAGGCCATAAATGGACTTCTTGAGTCTGCAGACAAGATGATTGGGATTTGGAATTCCTTCTGGCATCAACTTGTAAACTTCTTTATACAAATCCCCATGAAAAAAGGCATTGTTGATGTCAAGCTGATGAATATGCCACTTCTTTGATGCTGCTACTGCAATGACAGTTCGAATAGTTGTCATCTTGACAACTGGGGAAAAGGTCTCATGGAAATCCACTCCTTCTTTTTGTGTAAAACCCTTAGCTACTAATCTAGCTTTGTACCTTTCTAAGGAACCATCTGCCTTAAGCTTGATTTTAAAAACCCATTTGCAAACCGATTGGAGTTTTACCTGCTGAAGACTAACAAAATCCCAAGTGCCATTTAATTGAAGAGCTTCTACTTCATTTTTCATTATCAAAACCCATTTTGGATCATTTGAGGCATTAGAATATGAAGAGGGTTCATGATAAGAATTAATGGATGAAAGAAAGACAAATGAGAAGAAGGTAAGGATGAAGAACAGATCAATGATGTATGTATTAGTTCAGAAGAACATTTATTGCAGATGTAATCTTGGAGATATGTTGGTTTGCTGGGTTGTCTGGAGGATTTTCTCAAAGTTGATTCAGTATTAACAGCAGGTAAAACCTGTTGTGTATCAGGTATAATTGAGCTAGAACTGTTAGAAGATGATATATCATTCAATATCTCATTTTGAGGAGAAGATGGAATATTTTGAGAAGTGTCAGTTTGAATTGGTGTAAAAATGAAATCTGAAGAATCAATTTGAACTGTAGGTAGAGTATTAGGATCTGAATATGGTTTAAGGTGAAATGGAAAATTGAATTCATGAAAAATAATATCTCTTGACTCAATGATTTTAAGTGTGGCATGATCTAATGCTTTGTAACTTTTCTTTCCAAAAGAATAACCAATGAATACACAAGGTTTTGCTCGAGGTTGGAATTTATCTCTCCCTTGGGCTATTGTAGAGACAAAACAAAGACATCCAAATGTCGTTAAAAATGAATAATCTGGTATTTTGTTGAAAAGCAGAAAATAAGGTGAATGAAATTGAAGAGATGGTAGTGGTGTACGATTTATGAGATGAGTAGCTGTTAGTATACATTCTCCCCAAAACTGTAAAGGTAAGTTAGATTAAAAAAAATAAAGATCTAGCAACTTCAAATAGATGTTTGTGTTTTCTTTCAACTCTCCCATTTTGTTGAGGAGTGTAGGCACAAGAAGTTTAATGAATTATGCCATTTAGAGAGTAAAACTTCGAAGCATTAGATCCACAAAACTCAGCAGCATTGTCAGACCTAATGACTTTAATTTTGGATTGAAATTGTGTAAGAATGAGGGTGTAAAAATTCTGCAAAACAGTGAGAGAATCACTTTTGGAGGGCATGAGAAAGGTCCATGTACATATAGTATTATCATCGGTTTGCACAAAAAATGGACAAACACCTCCAAGTCGTATGAATTAGTTGATTTTATGTTGTTTCTAGTGAGTTGGGTGATTTATGCAAATATATAAAAAGCAGGGACTGAACTGTAAAAGACACACAGATTTATAGTGGTTCGGCCAGAACGTGCCTACGTCCACTTTATATGTTATTCTCCTTTTCTATTCAGATTACAAGTACAAAGCTTTGATTACAAGTAACTGAAAGTTGTTTGAAAGTTCTATCCGTGCTTGAGCTCTCAAACTTGTCTGCCATTGGTGTACCCCTGCCCCTCTATTTATAGAGTGAGGCTGGAGGCAGGGGTCTTGGATGCATATAGCTGCTGGTGGGCCTGGGCTGAGGCAATCTGGCCTGGTAGTGCTAGTCCGGTACGCCTTCCTCGTGTTGGTTCGGTAGGAGGTGGTATGTTGTTTGGACCGGTAGTAGGTGGAGTGAGGGTTGGTCCGGTCGTAGGTGGTTCGGTAGCGGGGGAGTTGGTCCGGTGGTAGCTTGGGGACAAGCTGGTCCGGTAGCTCTCTGGTTCGGCTATGCATGGAGGTGGGGTTTGATCCGGTGATAGGTGATTCGGTGGTAGGCGAGGTAGGTTGGTCCGGTAGTGCATGGAGATGGAGTTGGTTCGGCAGGGAGATGGAGTGTGGGTTGGTTCGGCAGGGAGATGGAGTTGGTTCGGTGGGTTGATGGTCCAGTTGTGGATGGTGGAGCGTCTTTGGTTCGGCATGCATGAGAGGGAGTTGGTTCGGCCGAATCTCATCCAACACTTGCCACCAAAAGTACGGCAGGTGTATACACATGGCATGCTTTGTTTTAGCTAGGATATCTTCACTCGACCCTGTGTGCCGAACCAACTGGTTCGGTCGTTCGTAATTGCATATAAGTATGGGCTTCAGGCCTTCGTTCAACCTCCATCATACGAGACAGCCGAACCACATAAGTGCCGAATCACCTAGTGCCGAATCAACTTAGTGCCGAATCATCTTAGTGCCGAATCATCTTAGTGCCGAATCAGGTGCGTTCCTTTCGCCGAATGAGGTTTCTTCGTTTCACCGAATGAGAATAGAGAAACTTAGTACCGAATGAACTAAAAAACTTTTCAACGCCGAATGAGTTCAGGGACCTTATGTACCGAATGATCCCGAAAACCTTTATCCTTTGAGTTTTGAATTCGAGTGAAGTTGCAGACTATGTACACTCGTTTGTTTATATCCTCTGTTCTAACGATGTACTTTCTTGTGTTGCAGATAAATGTCTCACAAAGTGGAAACCCGATCAGAAAAAAAAAAATCTACGGACAGAGGTGAGTCTTCCACTGTGCCCCCAGTCCAGCCGGGACCAACGCGACATGGACCTGCCCCGAGGTCATTAGTGGACGGATATGGCCCTCAGGAGCTTCTGAACTCTCCTCCCGATTGCTTTCCGAGCTCCCTCAAAGAAGGGAAACTTGATATCATCGCTCGCTCCTTTGGGATTGATAGGGGGAGTATGCTGTTGCCGGGAGATGGTGTGATGCCGTATGATCCTCCTGAAGGATATTTCGCTTACAGCCGATACCATTGTATGTGCGGGGTCATTCCCCCAATCAATGTCTGGATAGTCAGCTTTCTTACCTATTTGAAGGTGGCTCCATTCCAACTTCAGCCCAATTCCTATGCTATCCTGGTGTGCTTGTTCATCATTTTTCAGAGGAAATATGGGCGTCCCCCTTCCAACCGGGAGATCCGGTATTTGTACAACTTGAGAGGCTATAAGAAGGGGTCTCCATACATCAGCTTGGAAGCGGCCGTGCCCTTCAAGCCGGTCCTGGATTTGTATTCGAAGCTCGGTATGTTCAAAAAAGAATGGTTCTTCATCAAGGATGACTCTATTTCCTTCCGTCTTTTCACTTCCGGCTGTAAGTTGAACTTCATTTATATTTTCCTTGTTTCGACCACAATGCTTCTTCTTATATGATTTTATTTCTTGCTAGCGACAGGTGGCTTTGCGGTCGTGGAGAATGATTCCTTGGCTCGGATAGCTGTGGAAATAAAGGCCATTTCGGGACGGGATAGGTCGGCTTCTTACCTGATCAGGAATGCCACTCTCCTGGAGTACAACTTAATTCTGCCACGTCAATCTGTGGTTAAGCAGAGGGATACAGCCGAGGAGAGGGCTGCCAAAGCTAAAGACGGGGCTACTGCGAAGAGTAGCAAGAGGAGACCTTTCTCGGTACCTCCAGTCGTCGGGGGGAAGAAGCTTAAGAAATCTGATGGACCCTCTCCCAGCACATGCCCAGATGCTCCGGAGGTGGAAAGTGGAGAGGAGGAAAGAGGCGAGGAGGAGAGCGGAGGCGATGGAGAAGGTGATGGTGGTAACGGTGGTGAAGGTCAGGGTGGTAGTGGCGCTGGTGCCCTGACCTCTAGGCAGGCGGGTGAGATTCAAGAGTGGACAGATGATGCTTTCCGCCAAGCCTTTGAGGGGTTGGGGGAAGGGCCGGCCTTGGTGGAGAAATCGAAGAAGTCTGATAAGGCCGGGACTGGTGCCAGTCTATCTTCTGAGAGTATTTCAGCTAAGGCAACTCCGGCGGTTCAAGGTGAATTCTTAACTCTTTTTTTAACTTCACATGTTTCTTGAATCATAGTCTCATGCATGCTTGTAACACTTGGTTTTTATTTCAGGAACGGGTAAGGTGGCCAAGACATCAGATATTCGACACCGCCTTGAGCAATTCAAACTCTTCAAGGCTTCTGCTAAACCAAAGCCCTCGACTGACCGCTCCGGGAGTGTAGTCAGTTACCGTCCTCTTGTCGGAGTTATCGAAGAGGATATTCAAAAGAGAAAGTGGAGGCGTTCCATGTTCGAACCTTCACTTGGACCTCAGCCCCAACCCAGCCTATTCATGACATCACGGAGGAAGATACTGAGTCCATACCATCTCCACATCCATCAGAGAATCCTTTCGTTACTCATATTGATCGTCCCGGCTTGGCTCGTAACCCATTTGCGGGTCATCCAGATCTGGACCCGAGTTCTCATGATATTTCCTTCGATGAGGTTACCGGTGAGCACCTCCTACCCCGTAATCCTATGGTAAGGGTACTTGATGAGGCTAAGGCTTTGGATCTTGACTTGTTGACTACTCGGATTGTGACTATGGGGAATGAGGCCAAGGCAAACATCGATCGGGTGGCTGAAGAGACCAGGAAGTTAATGGAGCATCACGCCCGACTGGTCAAGGCTGGAGAGGAAATCGGAAGTGCTAACATTCGGATGCGGTTAATGGTTTCCGATCAGGCCAAACAGCTCGCCGATCAGGCCATTCAAATCTCCCAGCATGAGACGGCCTCCGGACGGCTAAAGAAAACTATGGAGGAGGCTAGTAGAGCCGAGTTACGAAAAATGGAGGCCACCTGCAAGGAACGAATTGATATGGCCATTGCCACTATGGATGAGGTTCGGAGAGCGGATCTTGAGCAGATAGAGGAGTTATCTGGAAAGCTGGAGGCCGCAGAGCTTGCTCAAGCTAAGCTGAAGGAGGAGATGGAGGCGATGCAGAAATCCCTTCAGACTGATTGCTCGAGATACCGATTGGAGAGAGACGCTACCGTTGCAAGGCTGTCGGCTTCCGAGGCCCGGACGAGGGAGTTTGAGGAGAACGAGGGGATGATGGATGAGATGCTACAGGACATGTATTTCCGTACTTGGAGGTAGGGAAACCTGTCCTAGATGGACGATTATCCCCGGGTTATGGCTAGGATATATCTCCGGGCTTTGTAGGAAGGCAAGGTTGAAGCAGATAAAGAGGGTGGCGCGGCCTTCAGAATGGATGTGGTTACCGCACAGTTCACCAAGGAGGAGAAGGCGGCGGTGAAGAAAGGCATGCGGCTGCTTGCCGCCGAGGAAGTGGGTGTGCAGTTGGAGGATGACGATCAGGGAGCAGACGCTGGTAAGTCTTCCCTTTTAATCTTTTCATGACTTGATTGCTTATCTTTCGTGACTATTGATGGATTCTCTTCTGAATTGGGCAGGTGGGACCTCTGGAGTACATGCGGGGAGTTCTGACCCTGCAGTTAAGTAGATCCGGATGGCGGGCAGGATAGAGGCGGAGCCCCGATGTAGTTGACTCTTTTATTTGGTCTGTTTGACATTCCTGTATATACTAGTCCAAAACATTATTGTATTTTCAGGCTGTAATTATGTCCTTACAACGAACGTCTTTATGTAACATTATAACATAAGCAGATTCTGTCATGTTCGAATGTGGTTGTTATTTTGATATGTTGCATAAGAAATACAGCTGCGTGTTTATGCATGTGATTTAATCGTATTTGATGCTAAGTTTCTGCTCATAATATTATTTCATGTCTTGCAATGTCAATACGATGTGTGAATAAATTAAAGCTACATATTTGTATACAAGAGAAGAAAGTACCGCCCTTCGTGTTTTAGTTGTAGATGGTTGCTTTGAATGTCTTGCGTGACTGAGTATGGAATGTAGCTGAGTGTTCCGTCATCCGGATGTGAGTTCATATTTCCACAAGCGAGAGTTCCCCTATTTTGTGACCTGTACTTTAGGGATTGTTATATAGGATAGGAGAAAAGTTTTTGAATGAAATGGAAATATGAGAAACAGTAAAACTTCCAATCACGGAAGGCCGTCGATATGCTTAAGCTCGTGGCAAACGGGTTTTGTAGTCACTTTCCCTAGCTGTGGGTCTTGGAGACATTTGTCACCCATCTTACGCCTCCGCAGGGAGTTTATCTTTTTTACCACAGCCGCACTTAAGACATATCGGAGCCGAGATCGCGCACAGTAACTACCTGAGCCATTATGGCCCGTAATCGTGGGTATTATTCGATTTACTGTGGCCGGCTAGCGTGGGTGCCGATCGTCAACCGCGAACTACCCCTGCCTGGCCACACCTTATGTTGGGGCTTAAAGTAGGTTCACAGTTGACGGCGAGCCGAACGCCGTAATGAGCTGCCATCGGCTATAGTCGGCCTTCTTGATGGCTTATAATCGGCTCATTACAGTTGGCTTTGAGGGCAGTCGCGAGCAATGAGTTAACCCGCAGCAGAGGGATGCTGGAGCAAAAGTGTCTCATTGGCGAGTGCATAGATTCGCATAGTACCTGTTGGGTCTTGTCCAGGTGAGGTTGTGCTGTGAAGTGTCCAGAATGGAAATGTCGTTATACATGATTTTGTTCAACAGAAAAGGATAAAGCTTAACAAGCAGCCAAGATATAAAGGAACAAGTTAAAAAGAGACAAGATTTTTAAAGTGGTTCGGCACGAAAATGCCTACGTCCACTGATTCTCTTTGTTAATTCACTTCATATGGGCAGTACAAGTTAAGAAAAGTATCGACGGAGGTGTTGGATGTTCCATGCCCTCTGGAACACCTCTCCGTCCACTGTTGACAAAATATAGGCTCCGTTGCGGAGATCTTTATGAATTACATAGGGTCCGTCCCAGATTGGATCTATTGCTCCGGGGCGCGCGAAGATCCGCTTGAGGACAAGATCTCCTTCTTGTAAGCTGCGGTGCTTGACTTTGGAGTTGTATTGTGCTGCAACTTTTTGCTTGTGAGCTGCTGCTTTGAGTGCTGCATCGTTTCTTCTCTCCTCAATTAGATCCAAAGATATGTGGAGGAGTTCTTCGTTCTCTTCTGGGTTGTAGTGAATCCTGCGGTGGGAAGGCACTACAGTTTCAACTGGGAGCACGGCCTCCGATCCGTATGCCAAAGAGAAAGGAGTATGCCCTGTTGATGTTCTATAAGATGTGCGGTAGGCCCAAAGTGCCGTAGGAAGTTCATCCATCCAAGCGCCTTTTGACTTTTCAAGTTTCTTCTTGATTAGGGTTTTGAGGATTTTGTTGACAGCTTCGACTTGTCCGTTTGCCTGGGGATAAGCCACAGATGAGAAGCTCTTGTGAATTCCGTGTTCTTGGCACCAGTCGGTGAATTCCTCGCTGTCAAATTGAAGTCCATTATCCGATATGATTTTGAGTGGAACCCCATACCTGCATAAAACATTTTTGATCAAGAAGTTAATAACTTTTGCCGAAGATATCTTATTTAGAGGTTCCGCTTCCACCCATTTGGTGAAATAGTCGACAACCACTATGGCATATTTGGCTCCGCCTCGGCCCATTGGCAGTTCGCCAATCAAGTCAATTCCCCATACTGCAAAGGGCCAAGGGCTGGTCATTTGAGTAATCTCATTTGTTATTAGTCGAGGAATATTAGCAAATTTCTGACATCTGTTGCATTTCTTGACGAAGTCCAAGGCGTCTTTGTTTAAAGTGGGCCAGTAGTACCCGTATCGGAGTGTTTTCTTGGCTAGAGTCTGCCCTCCGGTGTGATCTCTGCAACTTCCTTGATGGATGTTGGACAAGACTTCCCTGGCTTCCCTTCCAGCGATACACCTTAATAAGGGATTAGAGAAGCCGCACCGATAGAGTATGCCTTCTTGTAATGTGTAGCGGGAAGCTTTCCTTAAGATTTTCTTAGCTTCGTTACGCTCGTCGGGCAGTGTGCCATCTTGTAAATATTTCCGGATGGGAGTCATCCAAGTTTCCTCTTCGATTGCAGCTATCATATTCGTTGGTTCGTAACTCGGGGCTAGTTGCTTTGAAATGGTTATTGTTCGGGAAGTGGTGCCGTCCTTCATACTAGCTTGCTTTGCCAGTTCGTCGGCCTCCTGATTCTCTTCTCGAGGAATGTGTTTGATTAAATAGTGATCCAACTGATTGAGCAGCAGCTCGGTCTTCTTTAGATATGCTGTGAGTCGTTCTCCTCGAGTTTGGAATTCTCCCAGTATTTGATTTACAATAAGTTGAGAATCACCATGGAGACATAAAGAACCGACTCCAATCTCCAGGGTAAGTTCTAATCCGGCTATCACTGCTTCGTATTCTGCGTCATTATTGGTGACAGCGAATTCCAGCCTTAGGGCATAGTGCAGCTTCCTTCCCCTGGAGGTGATTATCACAACACCTGCCCCCGAGCCTAGTTCATTTGATGCTCCATCTACGAAGAGATTCCACTTGATATCTTATGCTATTTCAGATTGCTCCTTACCTTCGTTAGTAGTGAATTCGGCAATGAAATCAGCTATGGCTTGCCCCTTGATAGCAGTGCGAGGATGGTAGGTGATATCATATTGACTCAGTTCAATGCACCACTTAAGTAGTCGCCCAGAAGTGTCGGGGCGATGTAGTACTTGCCTTAACGGTTGATCGGTTAAAACTCTGATGGAATAAGATTGGAAATAGTGTCATAGTTTCCGTGACGTGATTAGCAAACAGTATGCTAGCTTTTCAAGTTTAGGGTATCTGGCTTCTGCCCCTATAAATCTCTTGCTTACAAAGTATACGGGCCGCTGCGCGCGGTCGTCTTCTCTCACCAAAGCGGCGCTTAAAGCATGGGACGATACAGCAAGGTATAGGTATAGTTCCTTGCCTTCATTCGGAGTTGAGAGTACTGGTGGTCTCTGGAGGTGTTTGATTAAGTTAAGGAAGGCCGTCGAGCATTCGTCAGTCCATTCGAACTTTTCTTTGTCTTTCTTTAGAGCTTCAAAGAAAGGGATGTATTTGTCGGTTGCTTTAGAGATGAACCTGCTTAGGGCGGCCACTTTTCCGTTTAGGCTTTGCATCTCTCTTCGAGTAGATGGTATCTTGATATCTTGCAAAGCTCAAACTTGTTCGGGGTTTGCTTCAATCCCCCTGGCATGGACGATGAATCCCAAGAACTTTCCCGACGATACTCCGAAGGAGCACTTTAGAGGGTTCAGCTTCATTCCATATTGGCGAAGTACTTGAAACATCTCGTCCAGGTGGTTTATATGATCGTTGGCTTTCCTCGATTTTACCAGCATGTCATCCACATAAACTTCCATAGTTCGTCCTATTAGTTCTGCAAATATCTTGTTGACGAGGCGCTGATAAGTAGCTCCGGTGTTTTTAAGTCCAAAAGGCATTACTCTATAGCAGCACAATCCTCGGTCAGTGATGAAACTAGTGTGGTCTTGATCGGGGGCGTGCATAGGGATCTGGTTATATCCTGAGTATGCGTCCATAAAGGATAAGAGTTCGTATCCGGCTGTGCTGTCCACGAGCTGATCGATTCGGGGGAGTGGGAAGCAGTCCTTCGGACAAGCGTCATTTAAGTTGGAGAAGTCGATGCATGTTCGCCACTTTCCATTAGCCTTTTTTACCAGTACCGGGTTGGCGATCCATTCTGGGTAGATGGCTTCTCGTATGAAGTTATTGGCAAGTAGGTTCTTTACTTCTTCCTCGAGGGCTGCTGATCGTTCTGCCCCCATGCTTCTCTTTTTCTGCTTTACTGGCACCTTTGTGGGATCGATGTTCAGCACGTGGCATGCTACATCAGGGGAGATTCCTGTCATGTCGGCGTGCGTCCATGCAAATACATCCATGTTGTGGCGAAGAAAATCAATGAGTTGATCGTTTAATTCTTCTTTTAGTTGAGATCCGATTTTCAATAGTCTACTTGAGTCATGTTTGTCTACAGCTACGAATTCCATAGCCTCTGCAGGCTCGGCGGTGGCCTCCTCCTCTTTGTCCCTGGGGTCTAATTCATTGAAAGGATCACTGGTATATTGAAGAGGAGGGGCTTTCTTTAGTTGCTATGCTTCCAAGCTTTTCATGTAGAGAGTAGTCTCTGCGTTTTTCCCTTTATCTTTTCTGCGGTTATTGCGAAGTTCAGTTACATAGTAGTCTCGAGCAGCGTCTTGATCTCCCTCTATTTCTCCTATTCCGTTATCTGTTGGAAATTTCATCTTCAGGCACCATGGGGCTAGGACAATTTGAAAGTCAGACAAGGCTGGTCTTCCCAAAAAGGCGTTGTAGGCCGAGTGGTTCTCTATTAGTACAAACGTTTGTGTTCGCACAACGGAGCGGGGATGACTTCCTATTTCAACAAAAAGGTCCAGTTGCCCGAGGGGCATCTTTGCATCTCCAGTGAAACCATGTAGTGGTTTGTTGCAGGGAGACACATCCTTCATTGACAGCTTCATTTTGTCGAAAGCATGCTTGAATAGGATATTCACCGAGCTTCCATTGTCTACTAAAATTCGGAAAACTTTGGCTGGACCGAACCAGGCAGAGATGACCATAGGATCGATGTGTGGGTACTGTCTTCCCTCTAGATCACGCCTACTGAATGTGATGTCGTCATTCTCTTTCCATTTCGGGTGGCGTTCTTCCATAACAGAATTAATGTAGCCTTCATCGTTTCTAAGTGACTTACCGTATCTTTCCATCTCTGCCCAGCTTCTGTCGGCGATGTGTTGTCCTCCCGATATGGTATGGACCACTATCTTCTCTTGACTAGAGCCGCTGGTGTTGTGATTTCCTCCGCCTACTTCTGGGAGGGGTAGCCCTGGGTTTTCATTGGCGGGAGCTGGAGTCCTGTTCTGCCTTTTTACATAGCGTTCCAGTCTCCTCCTTCTAATGTGTTCTTCAATCAAGTCCCGGAGATGGTGGCATTCATTGGTGTCATGTCCATGGGATTCGTGGAAGCGGCAGAACTTTCCAGACTTGAGTGCATTATCTGACTCCTTCTTGTGCGGGGGGCGCTTGTATCAACTTCGTCTTGAATGGCTAGGAAGATATTTTCGATTGTTTCATTCAAAGGAGTGTAGGAGTCAAATCTTGGTCCTGGTCGATATAAGCGCTTTTCTCCCTTCTTGCCCCCAGCATTGTCTCAAGAGTCGCTTCTCCGAACATCCTTTGCTGCAGCGGGAACCTTGTCTGGAGCTGTCTTAGCCTGTTGCCCTAACTGCCTCTCAGTGGCAGCATCTTCAAGTCTCATATATTTTCCAGCTTCATGGAAGAAATCAGGTAAAGTAGCTGGTTTTTCCTTGGTTAGTCTTCTAGCAAATTTAGTATCCGGATGTACACCACTGCAGAGGGCCATTAGGATAAGTTTCTCGTCGGCATCTTGGACTGCGGCCGCTGCGGCGTTGGATCGGGTTAGATATTGTTGCACTGTCTCTCCGGGTTTCTGTTTGATATTAGATAAGGAATAAGCATCCTTGGGTTGTTCCACATGAATGCGGAACTGGCTGATGAACTTTTCTTTCAACATTTTCCATGAGCTGATGGACCCTTGGGGTAGGTGGCAGAACCAGGAGGTAGCTAGATCCGCCAAGAAAAGTGGGAAGCATTTACACAATACTCCCTCCGTTGCTCCGCTCATGAGCATATGTTGGGTGTATCTCTGTAAGTTTACGATGGGGTCAGAGGTTCCCTTGTAAGGTTCCATTGTTGGCATTTTCCATTCCCGAGGGGTGATGGCAGTTTCGATATTGCGGGTGAAGGGGCTGGTTACCCTAGCACCTATCCACCGATCCCTTTGCTCCCGTTGGACGCACTCTCTGAACAATCACGCCATCCTTTAATCAGAACTTGGAGCGGATAGAAATGAGTTTGGTTCTTCCCTGCGGGACTGATTCCGTCCAGACGACTTGTAGGGATGGTATCGTCTGTCACTCCTAACATTCTCCAATGGCTGCCTCTGGTCTTCTGGAGGCATGCTGGGGTCAGCCACAGTTGGCCCTTGCCTTGATCTTCCCCTGCTGGGTTCTGTTCCCAGCACTTCCTCGGGTCCAACTTCGGGCTGGACTCCTGCTCGGCCCCGTCTACTGGTGTTTCCATGGTTAGGTAGCATGACAGGCTCAGCTACATCCGCCCCCTGCCTGGTACCTTCCCTGTTGGGTTCGGTTCCAAGTGTTTCCTCGGGTCGGAATTCGGGCTGAGTCCGGGCTCGGCTCCTACCATTGCTGTTTCTGTTGTTAACCTCTTCGAAGAAGAAAGACCTTTATCGTCTCCCAGATCCTCCAGACCGGAACTCACCCCATGATTCAGTGTTGCGGTTGGATTATTCAGCATCCCTTAAGCGTGACATGAGTTGGTCCACCAAGGCTTCTTGTTGAGATGCGAAGCGGTTAGTTACTTCAGCCACAATCCTGTCTAGATCCGTCCTTGTAATTGGTTGTTCCGTAGCAGGGGTTGTCGGATTTGCCTGATTTTCGTTTGCTGTTGGAACCAGACGATTGTCTTGGTCTCTGATCGTTGGATCTGGGTACTGCAAGTTGCGATGTTCTTTCCTTTGTTAGCATCTTTCTTCCGTCCGGGAGGCATGTTTTCCAAGCAATGAACGATGCTGATAGAAAAAGGGTTAAGTGGGAGAAGCTAAAGCTTCGAGCTCCTATTTCTCAGTGAAAGCACCAAAAATGTTTGCACAAAAAATGGGCAAACACCTCCAAGTCGTATGAATTAGTTGATTTTATGTTGTTTCTAGTGATTTGGGTGATTTATGCAAATATATAAAAAGCAAGGACTGAACTGTAAAAGACACACAGATTTATAGTGGTTCGGCCAGAACGTGCCTACGTCCACTTTATATGCTATTCTCCTTTTCTATTCAGATTACAAGTACAAAGCTTTGATTACAAGTAACTGAAAGTTGTTTGAAAGTTCTATCCGTGCTTGAGCTCTCAAACTTGTCTGCCATTGGTGTACCCCTGCTCCTCTATTTATAGAGTGAGGCTGGGGGCAGGGGTCTTGGATGCATATAGCTGCTGGTGGGCCTGGGCTGAGGCAATCTGGCCTGGTAGTGCTAGTCCGGTACGCCTTCCTCGTGTTGGTTCGGTAGGAGGTGGTATGTTGTTTGGACCGGTAGTAGGTGGAGTGAGGGTTGGTCCGGTCGTAGGTGGTTCTGTAGCGGGGGAGTTGGTCCGGTGGTAGCTTGGGGACAAGCTGGTCCGGTATCTCTCTGGTTCGGCTATGCATGGAGGTGGGGTTTGATCCGGTGATAGGTGATTCGGTGGTAGGCGAGGTAGGTTGGTCCGGTAGTGCATGGAGATGGAGTTGGTTCGGCAGGGAGATGGAGTGTGGGTTGGTTCGGCAGGGAGATGGAGTTGGTTCGGTGGGTTGATGGTTCGGTTGTGGATGGTGGAGCGTCTTTGGTTCGACATGCATGAGAGGGAGTTGGTTCGGTCGAATCTCATCCAACATCATCCACAATAGTTAAGAAATATCTAAAACCATTGTGAGTGATATGTTTAGAAGGACCCCATGTATCAATGTGTATGAGATCAAATGGTTTAGCAGCTTTGGTAATAGAGGTGGAAAATGAATTTCTGTGTTGTTTGGCTTGAGGACAGATTTTACACAAATGAGAAGGTTTTATGGAAGAATCAAAAGCATTTATGTGTTTAAGTTGAACAAAAGGTACATGACCAAGTCTACAATGCCATAATTCAGGGCCATTATTTTTAAGAACAGCAGAAGAGGCAAAGGGTAAAATAGTATCATTCATGTGAGATGTTACAGAGAAATTGAACATTGAAACATCATTGATCACATTATTATCTATGGATTTATTCGAAATAGAAGAAATAGTAGAAACATGCTTACAATTACTGTCAATATCAACAATATAAAGTCCTTTGACCTCACTACCAATTATAATTGGCTTCTTCATCTAAGGGTCCTGAAGGAAACAAAATTGGGAGGTGAAAAGAACATTAGTGTCCTTGTTTATAATGAGTTTTCATACTGAAACAAGGTTGAAACAAAATTCTGGTACATGTAAAAAAAATTTCAAAGTTAATGAAGCAGAAAGAACAATTGTACCAGAATATGAGACTTTGCATGTTTTACCATTTGGCATAGTGATAAGTATTGGTTTAGACAAAGGAGAATAATGAGTGAACAAATTAAGATTAGGAGTCATGTGGTCCGTTGCTCCACTATGAATGATCCAAATAGGTTTAGTTTCTGAAGAAATGAAGCAAAAATTCTTACCAGCCAGAAAAGCAGTTGAATCAAAAGAAGCAACATTACTATTCTTCAAAAAAGCCGAAAGTTGATTGTATTGCTCATTAGTAAATCCAGTTTGAGTTGTCACGACTGATAAATCTTTTGAAGATGATGCGGCAGCTGCTGTTCGAGGGCCTTTGCCTGGTGGATATCCATGCTTCTTCCAGCATTTTTCTGCAGTATGACCACCAAGTGAGCAATGATCACAGAAGAGAGTATGTCCATGTAATTTCCAGCAATTGTCAACTATATGTCCACCAATCTTACAATGATCACAATATTGAGATCCTCTACCACTTTTGACAGCACCACTACGACCTCGAGAAGGTGTATTACTACCTCTGTTTGAATTCTTGGAATCAACAAAACGTTGGGAGGCTAATGCAGTGGTAAGATTAGACAGAGTAGATCCAGATGAGGTTTGGTTATTGCCTAATTCTCGTTGTTCTTCTTCTTGCAGCAAAATTTTGTAAACCTCATTTAAAGATGGAGGTGGCTGAATCATTAAGATTTGAGCACGTGCAGAACTATATGATTCATTCAAGCTTGCTAGAAACTGTACAACCTGCTGATCTTGAAGAATATCGTGGATTGAGGCTCCAGAACCACACATACAAACATGATCTTCAAGTAGCAAAGTGTATTCATCCCATAGAGTTTTCGATTTGGTATAATGAGCAGAAATTGAAGAAGTATCTTGAGTAAGCATGGAAAGCGATCTTTGAATCTGGAAAAGACGAGTTCGATAAGATCAAGCAAATCGAACCGCAAGATCGGACCAAATAGCAGATGCAGATCGATAATAAAGAATAGATTGAGCAATATCTTTTTCAACAGAATGTAACAACCAAAAAATTACCATATTATTGCATCGATTCCACTGAGACGCCAGTATCGGATTATCAACTGGTCGAAGGAAAAGACCAGTGACGAATCCTAATTTGTTTTTCGCCATTAAAGAAACTTCAACTGAGCGTCGCTAAAGACTACGTAGTTGCGATCTGAGAGAGGAACAGTGACTGTAGTCGCCAGTGACCGTAGTTATTTTTAGGGCAGGATCAGGAAATTGGGGAAGAACGAAACCATTTTATTTCTGAACTGCCGAAAATAGAAAAGTGATAGTCAAGAAATACAATCCCAATACAATACAATATTTATACATGCTATTACACCATAGCTAATACACGTCAGCCACGATAATACTCAACATCATTGATCAATTAATGAACATATACGAAATCCATAAAAATTCTTACTTTTGATTTCTTTTTTCGTAGTTTTGTTCTCAGCCATCATAAAATTAAAAAAATTCATCTCGAAAATTTATAATGATGTAAGCTATCGAAGGACGAATGCAAATAAATGAATGTAAGAAGCTTTATTTATGCACAAATATAATGAGAACTGGTGCAAACCCCTTTTTTGCACATTACAAATTGAAGAAATTTTATAATAAAATAGTTAATAACAGACTTCAATATTATAAAAGCTTGCGTTTAGTTCAAACTATATGATAATTTTTATTTTGCAAAGATTTATTTTAATAAAAATCATGAATTCTATTAATCACAATTTGATATTAACTATTTTGGTATATGTATCTGCTTTCTGATAAGTTTACTAAACTAACTTTTTAGGAAATACATTATATTTTCTGACATAGAAAGGCATTTATTTCATAGACATAAATCCAGATAGACATAAATCCAACTACCGCAAAGGTGAAGGAGCTCACTAATATTGAAGTGAAAATTGACATGTGCAGGCCAAGGGACAATTTCCAACTTTTGCTAACTATGCAAAATCTTGTTAAAGAAACTAGAAAAATAATTTCAGCAACTTAGCTATTTACTCTTCCGTCTACTTTGTTGTCATCTCATCTAATTTTTGTGGTTCAAAACCGATTAAATTTTTAAAATTGCTACAATCAAAACCTCTTTATCTTATGCTTGAACCACCTACACCAACGATATTCAAGTGGAAGAAATCTAGGATCTTTTAACATTGAGAAAATGAATATGGTCCTTAGAGTTAATATGTGCAAGTATATTTATAAAGAAACACCACTCCTCCACTAAAATTTAAGACATACTAATATGCAACTTAGTAAATATGAAAATTTAAAATCATACACCGCTCCATACAAACTTGAGCCATGAATTAGAATTCAAGAACACTTTATGAAATTTAAATAAAACATTATAATCGATGGTGAAAAGTAAAACGTCAAATGCATAATTTTTTAAAATGAAATTGAAGTCGATTTTTTCCCTTTTATATAAGCTACACGAGAAATTGTATAAATAATATCACATGTGTAACAAGCCTGCCTTTTACGCTATAATACATATTAAATTAAGTTAGATTAAATAAAATTATTCGAATTTGATTTTTGATAATTATTATTTTAATTTTTTTTATTTGTCTGAAGTCTAGTTATGAAAGATTTCGTTTTCATAAATTGAATTAAATTAATAAAAATTTTCTAGGTAATAAAGCAAAACTATATATAATAAATATAAAATATTCTAAAACATAAATAATTTTTATATAATTGACATAGTTGGAAAATAAATTTATTTTGTAATATGCAACGAATAATTAAATAAATGAATAAATAAACAAGTATCCGATGAGTAGAATGGTTAAGTTATTGAAATATATTCAGTATAATGAAGTGTAGATTAATTTAATTGGAATTTAATTACAAATTAATGAAAAGTAAAGAAAAGAAAAGAGAAGTGAATCAACCTAAACTAATAGCCCAAAAATCAAATTAAGGCCCAAACCCATTTGAACCTCATATCTCTCATTCTTTAGAAAACACATATTTCTACTTCTATTGCAAGCTGTATCCCATATTATCCATTCCTAGCCTTAAACTCGTAAATCATGGCCATTAAAAAAAATTCTTACTCGAAGGCGCCTAGGCCATGCACAGTCGACAATCGCTTGTGGGGGGATGTCCCCTTCGTGGCAAGCAGACGAAGTTCGTGCGACCTGACGGAGGCGTCGCGATCTGGGTATGAATGTGCAGTCGCGTGCGGTTGGAGGAAGGAGATGGGGTGCTTGTGTCGATTGCTTTTGGGAAGATGTCGAAGGCAGTGGCGATGATATGGGAACACTAGCGATGATGGCAATGAGGCGGTATTAATGACCAGGGCTATGATTGTTGGAGCCATGATAAAGGAATGGCTAGCCGCGTCAACTGATGGTAATGATGGAAGGTGCGACGACAATGCTTGTGCTTAGGTAGAGGGTATTCGTTGTTTTGGTAGCTTGAGCGGTATGTGGTGAGTTTTTAAACTCATTACTATGTCTACATCTTATGGTTTAGACGCGTATTTGACTCATATATTGCTTGAATTGTTTGGCTGAAAAAATTATTGGAATATTGGTTTGGGATTGATTATTGTTTGGATGTTAGTCGGTTGAGTCGATTGGATGTGTCGATTTGCAAATGGAACTTTGTACGATTGTGAATTGAACTATACATATACATGTATGTCGATATGTGTGTTCTTAGTGTTGATTGTCTGATAAATATTCTTGAAGTAATTTTACTCCATAATTTATATATTTAGATATCTATTTATTTTCTTATTTTAAAAAGATGTTTTGAAATTTTTTGAAATTTTTATTTAAGGGTTTGGAAATTTTATTAGAAGTATTTCATAAATAATTTACTAATTTTTACTCAATTAGCTACTTTTATACTTACAAATATAATTTGAATTATAAATGTAAATATATATTTATTTCAGTTATAAAACCCTTTTTTTAGAATTCCAGTAAATTCGGCTTCGCTGACAACATCTTAGGGGAACACAAGAAGACCCGCCATAATCAACCGGCCCTTTCGAATGACTCAGCATGGTTGCCAAGAATCGAAGCCTCTAACCTCTATGAGAGAGTTATAAAACCCTTATTAAAATCAATATTATAATATATTATAAGTTTGGAATTTTTTTAAAAGAAAAATAAAATATAATGCTATTTTATAAAATATATAAAAATAATATTATTACTTTTAGGTGATATTTTATTATAAAGGTTATTTAAATATTTTTGAAAGAGTTTTTCAAACCTTGGAAAAATATATAATTCTTTTTATGGTATAATTAAATGTTTTAAGTATGTTTTGAATAGATAAAAATCTCCCTTAATAGTATGAGAATTTCAAATATGACATAATATAATGGAAAAAAGTTTTATTTCAAATTAGTTTAATTACAAAGAGAAGACTTTGAATTATATTCTATGGTATGAAATAAATATAATTTACTTGAAAGTTTATAAGTTTATATCAAAATAAAATTTAATTATCGAAAATCATATAATAAAATATATAAGTTATGTTTGATTCGTTAAATGATTTAGAATGTTTTATAAATATATAAACAAGGATTTGAATGTAAATTGTAGTGTTAAATCTTATTTTTGGTACTAATTGGTGCGAAAGTAATAATATATAAATGTTTTACTAGTTTTATTAATTCTAGAATATAAAATGATTGAGGAAAAGTTTTATTTCAAATTATTAATTTATTGAAAAGTAATGGTTTAAATAGTTATTTAAGAAGTTCATATAATTTTTGAAAATAGAAAATATTTTGTACTTAATATCATAAGTAATTTTAAAAGTTATTTTATAACCAATAAAAATGATTAAGAGTAAAAGATGTTTATTCTACCTATTTGTTTAAATGAAATTTTACTACACATTTTATGATTTCTTATTTCTTCCATATTGATTTTTGTTCTTATGAATGATTCACCATTAGATATTGATTTGATTAATTGATTTTAATGTGATTTCATTCGTTGATGACATCCCCTTTTTTGGTTTTGTAATATTTCATTCTATGTGACGAGAAATCCGAATAAACAGAGTTATAATACTATTTAGGATGTAGCATCCGGTAATATTCCTTGACTATTCTTTGGACTCGTTCTATTAAATATTATGGAGATTGAGTGTAACTTATGAGCATTGAATAAACGATAGAGCATCACGCGGTGGTATGGGACACCAATGTGATACTTATTCGATTATTCGTTATAAGTAGATGACACTCACATGACGAGAATAGTATGGTAAGAATGTACTAACATGAGGTTATGATTTTAGATGTGAGTAGGGTGAGTGCTCTTATATTCATTGATATTGAGTGCCACTATAATGATGTACTTATGTTATATGCATTGGAAAAACTAGATGGCTAAAATCTACCTTAGCACCCTGATCTTGGGCTCGTGCCCCAGATCCATGGCACCTTTATTGGATATTATATTTTATGCGTATCACATGATTTGGGTTAGGTGAACCCATAGGGTAGATGCCCTATAGCCTCTTGTGTCGCATGGGCCAATAACATTTTACATACAGGGGCAAAGAATGGTCATGACCGAGACTACGCGCAGACGAGGCACTGGTTGAGTATATGTCACGACGTCCGTCGAGGTAACTGAAGACCGTAGGAGCAGATCTGGTTAGTTGACCTTGGGCACTTGGAGTAGGCATACGACCATCAGTCTCCCTTCTGGCTCTGACGGAGTAGTAGATTGGTATATGCTATATATACACCTCACTTAAGCATGATATGGGCGAGGTGGCCCAGGGTCAGGTTACCTATATATGTGTGTGTGTGTGTGTGTGTGTGTGTGTGTGTGTGTGTGTATCATGTATGTGTGTATCTATACGATCTACTTGAGACTCCATGTCGTATATCATTCCCTGTCACGATTTACTCTGATTTATTCATATATGAAGAGATGAGATTTTATCTGGATAGGTGTCTACAGTATAGTGGATTCTTACTGTTTTATTGTATATGATTTCTTTGATAGGAGGCCTATATTTATATTGATGTTGGTAATCTATTACTCGAGATTAAGAGTTATTCTTGGGCATTGTTGTTTACTAGTCTAATTGTACTTGATGATATCTCATATTTAATGATTCTAGATTTTGATGATGATTCTAGATATGGATGATTCACCAATTCGATATTGTTTCGATTGGATAATATTTGGTATGATTTTATATGGACGATGACAACTTTATGCTTGGTTTCATGATTGTTGCTATTTTATTATACTATTGTTTGTATGTCATCATTATTATTCTTTGCATATTTTATAACTATATATGTGTTGACATCTAAATTTAGATACAGTCTGACCTATGTGTTATTTACGTAATACTCAGGTCAGTCCGAGACATTTCAGGTCCATGGACAATGTGACCAGCTTGTGTTATTCTAAGCATAGAGTAGATTAGGATGTAGTATTATTGTATATCATATGAGGATTACATAATTTCATGTATGTATATTCTTATGTCATATATTTGACGTACCTATATCTTCAGTATTATATATTATTACTACAATTATGACTCTGTGTTCTCTGGTATTCATTGCATGTTGTGTATTTTTCTATTCTGGAGGCACATCTGTTTATTGTTTTGTGCATATATTGTGTACATATAAGTGTGTTATTTATCTGATGTTTAAATCTGTACTAGTGTTAGTCCAAGAGAATATTCACATGTGTACCTCATATGCCTCGTTCTCCGTATTATCTAATAGTATTACTCAGCAATACTCTTAGGGTAGTTACAATATTAGAAGAACATCATAATTATAAGTTCCATAAGCTAATCACAATCAAAACATATAATTTTAATGGTTATATCCCAAATGAATTTATATCACATCTATCACTTATAATCTTTTTTCTTTCATCTGTAAATACATATCTACACTGGCTCATTGGAATTAAGCAATAACTTCAAAGGAAGACCCTTAACGAATGAAGCTGATTTACATATTCATTATATATTCTACTTAAGGATGGTATTAAATATTTTAATGTTTTTGTATACGCTAAATGAAAAGTCAAATTGTAGATGCCATCAAACTACACAGTCCACTTCAAAAAGAATATGGCAATGTGACAACTTTATAATCAAATAAAGTATGTAGAATGTCCCTTGCATAAACTCAAACCCAAACATTAAAAAGATAAAATCAGACAGTATATTAGATAACTCTTTAATGAAATAATGTTTAATTTCAGCTTCATTACAAACATTTTTTAAATAAATCAATCCTCAAGCCCACTATCACTGTCATCTTGAGAAAACAAAGCTGTTATTGCAATGGCTTTGCTTGAAGAAATGAATGTAGAAAATGCATTCTTAACATTTGCACTAAATAGAAGGTCTTGAATGAATCTCCAAAGGATGTATGTCTATAATCACAAACATCCTTACAATAAACAGAGTCGGTTCTGAAATCTATAATGTCTGGTGTGATTTACTAAATGATGCCCTATGTTGTAAAAAATTCACAATAGTATTGATTAAAATTCTTATTTATAAGGATTAAGGAATCATAATTAATTTTTGAAAACTAAATACTACTTTTGTGAACTAACATTGCAAACAAAAAAGAAATTAAAAATATCATAATTCTAATGCAAAAAATCAACCATAATAAGTCCTGGACTCCTAGTAGGAAGAATTTTACATACAAGGCTTGAAGTGTTCCAACTACGAGAATCGTCACTTAATTCCTTTGTAGTATGAGAAGTACTTAGCAGCTCATATATTATAAAATTAGGATATAGATAATATGGTTATTTGTGGGGGGAAAATGTAATTATTATAAAATAAGAAGATACTATGATAAAATCTACATTTCATATCTCTTCATTTCTTTTTTGTTTTTTCCTATTAGAAATTCTCGACGGTTGTTTTTCTGGAAACATTATGATAGCTAAAATGATTCGGTAACCAAAGAGACTATATGTTCGGTAATTTTAAAAATTGTAACTATCTTTTATTTTCTCTAATTTAAGGACACGGTTCTTGCAAAACAAAATTTATATTTACAGTACGATAAAATCTTACAATTCACTAAACACTTTGTTTATCAAAATTATAAATAAAAATTGTAACTTTTAACATAATTAGTATTTTGAGATAATACTAATATTTTATGACTAAATTTTTTTTGATCTCCAAATTCCTAAACCCTAATAGAAAGAAAATCAAGTTTTCTCCCTTTCCTTGCTTGAAATCAATTGACGTAAAATAGAACAATTTGGGAATACTCGAAATCAAATTTTCTCCCTTTCTCTTTTTCCAAATTTTTAATAGGAAGAAATCAAGTGACATAAAAGAGAACAATTTAGGAATTTGGTTTCTTACATAAAGTTGATGCCTTCGAACAACACCTCCTTCCTCACAAAAGCAAATTCCTTCTTCCTTTGTTTAGGTCAGCAATTCTCCTTCCTCCTCAACCTCTAATTGGAATTCAGTGCCTTTTTTTCTAGCATATGATGTTTTTTCTTTCTATCATGCGATGCTTTTTTTCTTATCACGTAATGTTTTTCTTCTTCTTCTAGTTGTATGCATACACTATGTCCATGCCCCTAGGTTTTGCTACCCCGTGCTTATGCCCAGTTTGCACTAGGCTAGAGCCGGCACTGATGACAAAACTAAGACTATGATGGACATCAAAATAACTTGATGAAATAAATATTGGTCAAGTGAATTAGAACATCTAAAATCTTCAATACCATTAAAATTGTTACAATTGGATAATGCGCTTGGTTAGTGTAAATTTCAAAAGAGATATCTTTGCTTTCATGCAATATAGAAAATACTGAAGGTAAAAACTCTTAATGTTAAATGGTCCTAAGCGCAAATTGTATGCACTAATTAGTGATGAAATATAAGATTTTTTCTATAGCATCAATATATTATTATGCATGCATCTTATTTAAGAGAGGGATTTTTTCGATTTCGGTGATACAATATTTTCCTATAAAATAAAATTTGGGAGATATTAGAGTTAGTGTGAATTATGATCAAATTTATTACCTCTTTTAGTGCATTAAAGAAGTCAAGCAATTATTTATAT
Source organism: Allium cepa (assembly GCA_030765085.1). Taxonomy (NCBI): domain Eukaryota; kingdom Viridiplantae; phylum Streptophyta; class Magnoliopsida; order Asparagales; family Amaryllidaceae; genus Allium; species Allium cepa. The sequence continues at coordinate 288,281,440 of CM060941.1, read as the reverse complement.
GAAAATGAGTTATTTTGAGAGAATGCAGTAACCAATCAATTCTCTAATCAGTTGATTAAATATGGCATTTTACAAGGTGCATGCAAATTGGAGGAAATTAGAAATCCAAATGGATAAACATTTCTTATATGAATAGGAGAATTAATGAGACATTGATTTATTACCATAAATCAATTACTTCAACCCTAAGTAATAATCTATATATAAAGATAGTCATTCTTTAGAGATAAATATCCTCATCTCAAGTTGTATTTCTCCATATTTCTTCTTCTTCACCTCCTTCATTAATCTTGTAAATTTCTCTCTCAAAATGTAGGAAAATTTTCTTACTTCAAAGTGGATGTACACTATCTCATGATAATGGAACCATTATAAGTCTTGTATGTGATTTTCATTTCTGTTGTGTATCTGTAATATGTGGTTGTTTAATTTGAGATATTAATTTTTCGTTTGTTCTACCTCACCATCAAGATGATCCTATTATTTCCATCGCATTTGGGTTGTTAATCCAAATTTTTTCCAACTGTTTGGTATTAGAGCTATTTGGTTGTTGAAGAAAGTTGTTAGGTGGTATGTAGTAGATGAAGGTATCTCAGTTGAAGTAATACCCTATGTTAGAGGATCTTATGTGCATCAGGATCTCAATTGGCGATAGAGAAGTGGAATGAGAATAATGATTTCAAGAAGTGGTAGTGGAGAATAAAAAATGTTCAAAGGAGGAATATGATTCATCTAGTGGTGTTTGATAGGAGAAGTTTCTCATTGATATCTCAACTGTAGAGAAGGTGGAGATGGAAGAATAAGCTTTTACTACTCTTCAGTTGGCCATGGGAGATAATGTTATCTCGGAAATTAGCAGTGAAACTACTGTTAAAGGAATTTGGACTAAGCTGGAAAATCTCTACCAAAAGAAGTCACTCACAAACCGTCTGATTTTGCTAAAGACATTTTTCACCAAGAAGATGAGAGATAGTACTTCAGTGAAGGACATCTTAGTTTCTTTGATGATCTTTTGATGAAGATGAAGACTATTGATTTGAAGGTGGATGAAGAGCAGAAGGCGATGGATTTTCTTGTTCCCTTTCGAAGCATTGCACATGTTTTTCTATTAGTTCGTTATATGGAAGAGAATTTAATAATAGAGGATATGAAGTCGGGTCTTCTGTCTAAATACTTGAGGGATTAGATTAAGGTGATGAGCGAAGGTAGAGTAGGGACTAGTAGCCAAGGTCTATTTATTGAGAAAGAAAGTAAGGAGAAAAAGATTTGGAATTCTAGGGGGCATTTCAGTTTAGGAAGCTCGAAAATGGTTGGAGAGGGAAGTCTAGAGATGTGAAGTATCACTACTGTAAGAAACCAGGCTATTGAAAGAGAGATTGTCCGGATTTTATGAGAAAGGCCGAGGATGGATCTTTATCGATTGTAACGGAGAAGGTTGTATCGGATGATTTGTTGACCTCAACAGCATCAAACATATCAAACCATTAGGTTCTTGATTAAGGGACGTCGTTCCACACGACGCCAAATAGGGATTACTTCAGCTCTTTTGTTGGAAAGGAGGGAAGTGAAATTCTTATGGGAAATGATACTTGTTGTAGATCCATGAAAGATGGTAAGTACAGACTCACATGTTTAATGGAGTGATTCGCACTTTGACATGTGTATGCTATTATGCTATATTCCAAATTTTCAGAAGTCATTGATCTATTTGGATTTGTTGGCATCCTTGGGATGCAAAGTGACTATAGAAAATGATCGTTTGAAGGTTTCTTAGGGTGTGCTATTTTTGATGAAGGGTGATGTGTTTCGAAATCTATATCTGCTGAAAGGAATCGCCGTGCTTGGAGAGTCTTGTATTGTAGAGATAGTTCTCATGCTTGGATGCCATCAAACTTTGGCGTCTTCGATTGAGTCATATTTCGGAGAAGGGCTTAGAGTTTCTTTGCAAATGGATGTTGACCAAAGGAGAAAGCTTCGACAAGTTAGATTTATTCCATGAATGTGTATTGGATATGCAAATAAAGGTATCTTTTGGAGTCGAACATCAAAGATTGGAGAGAGCACTTGCTTATGTACATATAGACGTCTGGGGCCAATAGCTACCGCTTCCGTTGCGGGAGTGAAGTATTTTATTTTCTTCACTGATGAATTTTCTCGAGAAGTTTGGCTTTATATGATGAAAGCCAAGTCAATTTTTTTGAGAGATTTAAAGCTTGAAAGGTGCTAGTTAAGAACCAGTCTGGTTGTAAGTTTAAGGTGGTTATGTTTGATAATGATAGTGAATTCGTCCCTAGAGAGTTCCCTCGGTTTTTGTAAGGTACGTGGTATTCGAAGATATTTCACTACACTTTGTGATTCACAATTTAATCGATCTGCTGAGAAGATGAATTAATTCTACTTGAAAAGGAGCATTGCTTAAGATTGACCGTAGGCTTATCCAGAGGTTTTTGGACTAAAGCCTTTTCGATTGCATCACATATTATAAATCGAATTCCATGCTCAACCATAGATGGTAAGATTCCAGAAGAAAAGTGGAGAGATAAAGCAGTGTGTCTTGGTTGTTTTTATAATTTTGGTTATCCGATGTATGTGCACCATACATGTGTTAGTAAGTTAGAAGCTAAAGCATACAAGGGCATATTTAGGGATATATGGATGGAGCTAAAGGGTATCGAATTTGGAACCCGGTTGATAGGAAGATTGTAAAATACAGACATATTACATTTGACGAGTCTACAATGTTCAATCTAAAGAAGAGTTTCCTACTACGGAAGTTGATTTTGATTAGCCTAAGTAGTTCCTACATTTCAGCCTATTAGTAGTGTTGTTGCTGTTGTTGACAGAAGTGAAGGTGCAGTTGATAAGAAATCACATAGTAGTCCATAGGTGTCCTTCTATTAGTGTTAGTGATGTGCATGAAGCTAGTGAACGGTTTACGGTGGAGCTGAAAGGAGTTTAGACGATATTACACCTACTCGAGCTAGTCGTAGGACTATTAGACCACCTGACACGTGTGGAGATTGGCAATATGCAAACTTTGGCCTTGATGTAGTTTGACTATGCCATACACGTGGCTCATGATGAAACATTTGACCTTGAAGAAGCAATGAAGTCGAGTGATAGCTCAAAGTGGATTTGCACTATGAAAGAAGAGTTAGAGTTATTGAAGAAGAACAAGATTTGGAATTTGGTACCACCTCTCAGGGAAGCCGAGCCATAGGTTGCAGGTGGGTGTTCTAGGTGAAGTATGATGGGAGATACAAGGTTAGATCAGTTGAAAAAGGGATTTTCTAAAGGAAGGGAATGAAGTATGATGAGATATTTTCTCCTTTAGTGAGACATACCTCCATCTAGATTTTTCTTGCCACAGTTGCTACTCACGACTTGAAGTTTAGCAACTTGATGTGAAGACCGCTATCTTCATGGTGATTTGGAGGAGATCATTTACATGAAGCATCCAGAAGGATTTTTTATAAGTGGGATAGAATATTGAGTTTATAAGTTGAAAAGGTATCTTTATGGACTTAAGCAGTCGTCGAGATAGCGGTACAACAAAATTGATTCTTTAAAGTTTTCACTTAGTTTAAATCATAGTATTAAAGATGCATGCGTTTATTTCAAGCATTTAAGAATGATAGTTGGGTGTATTTGCTCTTGTATGTGGATGATATGTTAATTGCTTTCAAGAATAAAGCTGAATGAATAAATTGAAGTTAAAAGTGAAATTCATGATGAAAGACCTTGGAGAGGCAAGGAATATACTGGATATGGAAATCCAAAGAGATAGAAAGCTTGAACTTTTGAGACTCGCTCAAAAGAAATATAGTTGGAAGGTGTTTGTTCCATTTAACATAAAGGGAGCAAAGGCAATTGGCACACCATGCCTTCATATATACAGCTTTCTAGTCATGGCTCTCCGATCTCAGAGAAGGACAAGGCAAATATGGAGAAGAAGGCCTTTGCAAAATGCAGTTGTAGCTTGATGTATGCTATGGTTTGTACTTGGTATGACATTACATAGGCTGTTGGATTGGTTAATAGATGTATGGAAAATCCAGGAAAGGCGCATCGGAAGGCGGTAAAGTATATTTTTAGGTATCTTAGAAGAACTCCAGAGCATGGACTCGCTTTTAATGGTAGAGATACAGATTTAAGCTTAGTCGGATTTTGTAATTCTGACTATGCCGGAGATAGAGATCGAAGGACGTCAACCTCATGTTATGTGTTCACTCTTAGAGGGACAGTTATTAGTTGGAGCACGAAGTTACAGATGATAGTTGCTTTGTCTACTACAGAGGCAAAGTTGATAGCTGCTTTTGAAACGGCTAAGGAGGCACTCTATTTGAAGCGGTTAATGAGTGATTTGGGCTTCGTATATGAAGGAGTTGACGTGAGTTATGATAGTCAAAATGTAATTCACTTAGTTGAAAATTTGGCTTTCAGCTCAAGGATGAAGCATATAGAGGTGAAAAAGTTCCCTTTTGTCTCGATGAATTAAGAGAAGCTAGTTCATCTTCAGAAGATTCACATTGAAGAGAATGCAACATATATGTTCACCAAGTCCTTGCCTGCTGTAAAGTTCGAGCATTGCTTAAATTTGATCTGCTTGTTGTGGTACTAGGCGCCATATGGTAGAACATGAGAAGAGTGAGTTGGTAGATGGAGACATTTATTTTCATTATGGAGATTTATAGGTCTTACATGAAGAGGGTACTTTCAACATTTTGCTGGCGAATGGTGGCCTTGTCGGAGTTTGTTGACAAAGTGCGATGGTAATAGTCATGCCAAAGCTCATTGGGAAAATATCCATAGTGCTTTGTCTGATAATTGCTTGGAGTATGAGAATGTAGGTGGAGTTGGTAGGCTTGCGTGAAGATACATTAACAAGGTGGAGATTGTTAAATTTCGGTGATATTACATTTCCATATAAAAGAAGATTTGAGAGATATTCAAGTAAATTGAATTACGACTCAAATTCAATGCCTCTTTTAATGCATTAAACAAGAAAATGAATTATTTAAATGAGAAGTAGTATTTTGAGGGATAGAAGTAATGACTCAATTCTCTAATCACCTGCTTAAAAAAGGCATTATCAGGTGCATGCAAAATGGAAAAAATTGAAAAAATCAAAGGGATAAACATTTCCCATATAACTAGAAGAATTGATGAATCATTGATTTATTACCATATTCAACCCAAGATAATAATCTCTATATAAAAATAGTCATTATTTATAAATTAATATCATCCTCTCAAGTTTTATTTCTTCTTGCCTCCATTATCAATCTTGTAATTTTATTTTCTCAGAAAGTAATAAAACCTCCTCTCTTTAAAGTGGATGTACAATATCTCACGATGGTGGAACTAGTATAAATCCTATGTGTGATTTTCTTTTCTATTTGTGCATCTATGATATACGATTGCTTTTTTGAGATATTAGTTTTCAATTTATTTTACCCCACCATCAATACGATCCTATCATTTTTGCTACGTTTGGGATTTTAATCCAAAATTTGTCTACATTACAGTTTTTTAAGCCAAAAAGGAAAATTCTCCAAGTCATCACAAATACAGAAAAAGTAACGACTGCGAGAACTTTGAACAGTGCCTTATTTTTTTGAATTAATTCATGAATGTATTTTCAAATCCAACTAAAGGTTGTTGTAAATAATTTTATAACACAATAAAACATTAGATCACTTTTCCTGTACGTGCTCCATTTTCATTCGCTTCATCAGCGGACAACTTGATTGTTATCTTTATGATATCCGTGACCTTGTTGTTATGGTGTAAAGGAAGCATTGACAAAGGAAGAGAATGGGTGCACATAATCAGAACAAAACTTTTTAGATGACAAAAAATATCTTAAGGGAAGTACATTAGAAGTTATTAATTTCGATTCTTTCTTAGTCGATATACAAAGTCAATGCCTGTAGTAAAATGTATATGATAAGGTTCATATGCTATACAATGCGCTATATCACATAACTATTCATAAATTCAACCTAGTCATTCATCAATTCAAACAACAAATTTTAGGAGTAAAGTAATACCTAAGCTCAAAACTAAAAAAAAATATTACACACAAATATCGGTATGAGAAGAAAAGTAAAGAAAACATGTCAATAGGTTATTTTGAAATCATAAAACATACAGTAAAATAAAAATAAAACAGAATACCGTATTTTCAAATAATACTCTAAAATTCGTTTGTGCTAGCTATTTCTACCTTAATGTCGCTGATATGCATACAGACACATATTTGTAAGCATTTTTCAAAATTTTAACTAAAGTTAAGGTATGTATGTCTAACTATGTAGCATTAGGCAAGCACTCACTAAATAAGTCAACCTCAAGAGCTTTATTGCAAGTGTACCCAAAAACAAATTGTTTTGTGTCTCCTTGCTTAACAACATCAGGATTTTTTGATTAGCATCAAGATGAATTTTTTGCACTTCAGGATTGAATTAAAAATTTATGTGCTTTCTTCCATTACCGCTTTAGCAGCAACGGTTTGCTAATATTAAAGTCTGCATTATACAGCCTATCTTCCATTATCAAGTTATGCATAGGGAAGTTGGAATTTGCTTATTGAATCTTTAACGTTGAGAAATATAGAATCTTTAATCACTACCAAAAAACATAGAGTTAGAGATTGCAAAATTCGGTTTCTAGCTAATTAATTTAGTCTTTTGGTAAATTTTAAAGACGGATTAAAAACTGAAATTTCAGTCTTTGATTCTAGCTAATTAAAGACTGGGTATTTTGAGACATATATATAGTCTTTGGTTAGTCTCTCTCTATGTATGTTTGTATAATTTTAGATATTCTACATTATTTTTTATTATTTTGCATCAGATATTTCTTTTTATAGAACAATATTCTTTATCCCTTAATTTTCTGAATCAAATATAGTTTTAATAATGGGTATGTTTGGATACCTCAAATTCTATTACTGTTAGACGAAAGAAATGACAAAAGAAAGGAAACATAATACCATACTAACAACAACATTACTCTAATAACTTTCATCAAAAAGATAAAACACAGCAACATGTATAATAATCATGAACATAACGTAGCAAACAAATATAATTCACTAACTTACTTTAACGGTACAGTAAACAATAAATATCTCTTGTTGCTACCAGTGTAATCTATACTATAATATTATTATTGAGTTAGATTTCAAGAGCACACAGATCTTCTTCATATTTTGAAAAATGAACGGTCACTTTTTTAATTTATTTCTATTCCAAACTTTGAAATGTGATAACTTTTTCTACATTAATTGGATTTAAGAATCGATTTCACTATTAAATCTCAGATTTAATATGCTTTCCAATGATATCCATTGTTGATAGCTAAAAATAAATTTTTTAAAATAATAGTTTTTGGGATTATTTATATTATTAAAGTTATTAAATCTATTTGACTTTATTTCTTTTAACTAATCTATGTCGTTGATTGTTTTAAAAATTTCTAGCCTCTGATTCTACTTTCACAAATTGCAGTCAAGTCTGGTGAAATCCAACATTACCAAAATACAGCAACAATGTTAGATGGAATTAGAAATGGAATCAGAAAGCTCAAAAGCATTAAATACAATTATATGATTCTTATTATATTGAATTTGCTTTGACTGTAAAAGAAATACAATGATATTCAAGTTCGATTCCTACCATGCGCTTCCCCGTCCTATATAAATTTACCCGGGTGTATGGGGGCTTAGATCAGCGAAAAACTTTACTGTACCCTCCTCAGGAGTTTACCGGCCTATGGGGTTCTCTTGGGTTTTCAAAATAAAATAAAAAATACAATGATATTCTTCACATTAAAATAAATATTGTTGAATAATGGTTGTTAGTTCCAACACTTCAGACATAAAATATGTATGCTTTAGATTTAGCATATTTTTCACAAGAATCGTTCAAAACAGAAATAAATCTCTTTATCCTCTAATCTTATCATTCTACAATAATATGATGCTGCATAATATGTTCCTAGACATAGTCAGTTATGGGATCATCATTAACACTCGCGTTCTCATGAATCATGTCAACGTTGCTTTTGGCATTTTTGGATCAATGGTCAAGTGTAAACCAAATGTTGTTACCTGCACTGCTCTTATAGAGAGTTATTACCGAAGCAGCAAATGGAATCAACGACATCAAGTATTAAAGGAAATGATTGATAAAGGTATCTCACCAAATGAAGTTACACATAATACAGCTGATGCATGGAGCAACAGCTGATTCACACAATAAATTTATATGTGTATAATTTATATGTGTATTGTGTGAAAATTTTATCTTTGAAATCATTTTTGCTCGATATTTTGCAATTGTTTTCAAACACCAGTACTATCTGCATTACTGTTTTCAAAGATTTATGCACAAGTTTTAGACAAAATGCAAACTTATTTGAAAATTGATAAAAAAGATCACTATTTCTTAATCAATGAACCATATAAATCATTTAAACATGTTATGATAATAAGAGGTTGAGTGCGGTCCGTATGCGAAGCACGGGTTCGCACTAGTATCAATATAAAATTTGGTGAGGCTATCTAATTAAATCCAGCACTCAACTTCCAAGTATGGTATCTTCTTCTTGGTTGAGGCTTAACTCAATTCCAGTCACATATATCAAAATAAAAAGCTTATCGTTGGGAATCTATGAGCCTTTGTAATATTTCTATACAAAAATTCACGAGTCTAAAAGCAGGTAGACATTGTTCAAAAAAAGAAGCAATGAAGTTTCTTCGTGTTTTTGGAATTTACCTCCACGCCATTAATACGTTACTTTCCACAGAACGTGTAGTTATTAAGATGGTAAATGTTCATCTAAAAAATGGACCAACACATTGGTTTAGATTTAAAAGCACCAACTCTGTCTTCACGGAGCAATATAACATACCACAGAAATAAAAAAGAAGCAATAAAAGAAAATAAACCAAAGATTTTTATAGTGGTTGGCTGTTAACGAAGCCTACATCCACTTTATAGTTTTATTATAAGTTGACTGCTATTATAGGAGTTGTTGGATTATAAGGCTTTAACTAATTCCAAACTAAATTGGATCTCTAGAGTTAGAATCCACCGGAGAATCACGGTGTATTCCTTTAGAGATTGTTGTGAGGGAGGTTAGAAGTGAAAAATAATCCTAACAGAGCTTCAACAACCAGCTTCCTGAAGATCGCCCTTATGTTGCAGATGATATGCTATTTATAGAGGTTGGAGGGTTTGTTGGTCAGGCCCGTCATTTTTAGGTCTTCGATATGGCACAGGCGACCTAGGGGGACTCAACGGTCAAAAATTGCTCAACTCCATGGGTCATTGGCAACCCATGGGCCATGAGTCACTGGCGACCCATAGGCTTAGTCTATTTTCGACCGCTGACTTCTTCCCCCTTTAGTCATATTTCATAGCTTGTTTGTTCATGGCTTTTAAGGAGTACATGGGTTGATGTTGTTCCGGCCACAGAGGTCTATCCTGGATTCCAAAATTGAAGATGTCTTCTCGGGCATTCATCGTTGTAGTCGTATGCTGATGGCAAGTCACTGATTGCTTATACTTAAACCTTTGCTGATCCGCGGGGAAGTTGGTCTCTTGGCTTCGTTGACTCCTGTCGTCATCTTAATCGCATAGCTTGATCCTTGCCGAAATCTACTTGTAACATCTTCGGTTAGCTCTTGAATAATCTCGCCGCTTAAAGTTGCCTCGCTTACTGTTAGTATCTGATGGGTTAAAAACCAGAATAACATTTTCTCCCCAGAATACATCTTCGTTGGAAACAAGGCGTGATCTAGAATTCATCATTTTCCATGTCCATTTGTTAACTTCCAAGTGGTTGTATCGAAGCCCTACATATAGAACAGCCCAACGTCATCAGTTATTTTCCTATGATTCTAGCTACTGTTACCTGCCTCTACCTGTCATGTTTTTGCTTGCGGTTTATCTGCTGGTCTTGGAGTGTCGAGCAGTAGTGATTGACTGATTTTGAAGTGGCTAAACAGAGCTTTCATTTTTGACTAGATAAATATACAAAGCATGCAAGTTTTTAATATACATTATATAAATTTTCTTTTCTTTTCTTTTTTGTTTGATGGATCGCTAACGACCTATCCCTTAGAATTTTTTTTGGGTCAATGCGAGGTTGGGTCGCATGCGACTATGATAGGTCGGGTCGCAAGCGACCCGAACACTTAGAAATTTTTTCACCTCCTTTCCACTATGTATACCCGAGCCTATTTTTTTTCCTCATTCCACCCGATCATTTGCATTCTCCCTGAGCGATCCATCTCCTCCGGCAATTCACCTTAAACAATTTCTCGTTGATTTGACCTGCTGCCTAGATCTTCTTGCCCGGGCGCCATCTTGTGCTGCAGCCGACCCACGAATCCAAGCCTTAGTCGACCCATCACCATCTTCGAATCGTAGCCGACCTGTTTCGTGCGATTTTAAGGTGTAGCCGACCCATCACCGCCTTCAAACCCTAGTCGACCCACTTCGTTCAATTTTGAGCTATAGCCAACCCATTGCTTTATTGTACATGAGCCAATCCTCCACTAGCTCTCCCACAACCTAATTTGTAGCTCACCAAGTTCAATATGTAACTCTTCTTGTTCCATTTAGCTAATTTGAGATAAGTTTGTTTGGTTGAGTCATTGATTGCAATATTGGTATGACGGTTTAAGGCCCAACTTTAGCTTGTGATGTCTGCAAAATTTTATTCTGATCATGGTTCTTTGGAGAAAGATAGGAAATCAAGTTTTGAGTCGTCTTTCGAAATGACATTTGGGTGTTGGCTTAAGACTCGATTAGTTTTGCTATCTTTGACTATCGAACCAGAATTGGCTTGTCACTAGTTTGCGGACGCCACTTGTATAATGCTTCATCAGTTGACCTTGATTCTTCTAAGAACTCGAGCTTAACTCGTTTTGCCTCTTTCATGCTTGGTGTCCCTGCAATGAGAAGAATTTCCCGTGTCTCTTCGAACAACTGGTCCGTTATTGATCATAGATCGATAACGAGCAAGCGTGCAAGCAATATAACCAAAAGTCGAAAGCGAAACTTTACGGGAAGTTTTTCTCTCCCTTCACTGCAAAAGAATTATCTACATGGGAAAGGTTGTTTACGGCGCTTTTGACTCCGAGTTTACCTCATATAGATAGCACTATGCACTTTCCCCAATTCATACTTGGAATGCAGCGTACTAATCCCAAGTCAATGTTACATTGGAGTTTAAGTGCGATAGGGTAAATTCATAAGAATAGGATAGATTTGCCAACAGAATTACCCGACCTTTTATGGACGCGAGTTCTGTCATATAGAATGAAACAGCGATCCACATGTCGCAAGCTGAGTGGACAAAGTTCGACGCTTTCTGAAGCCGAATCTTCATCTACTTCACAAGCCGAGTTCGGTCAGCTAGTTCCAATTGGGTCGATCATGGACTGTACGTCACCCAACTTTTGAGTCTTACTTAATCCGCCTGAAAAAGCCCATTCGACGATCTCCACCGAAGTCCTTCATAACATCTGTTTACAGCACGGGATCCTTGAAGAGGACGTGCGCATTCCAAAAAAGGATGAGTTCGCTCACATGCCTCCCTCTAGGTTTACAGCTTGCCATCGGTTCATGTGTTTGAATGGGGCTGTTCCCCCTTAATGATTTCTTTGTGATACACTATCGAACTTGGGAATTTCCCCATTCTAGCTTCACTCGAACGGTTATGCCATCCTCACTTGCTTGCATATCCTTTTCATGCGAACATTCCATCATGCTTTGAGTTTCATCGAGTTGAAGTACTTCTTAGCATTCACGTGGGGAGACTATTGCCCCTCTTTGATTATAATCAAGGCCCAACGGAATCCGAAGATCATTTTGCATTCGCAAAGCAACTAATCTCAATTCAAGATGCAGTACTTCTTCGTTAGGTGCCCAAGGGATTTAATCGTCGATGGACAACCGGGGATAAGTTTCCTTATTCCTTTTTTACCGAGCTTTGAAGCAGTGTGATAGAGTTTCTAATTGATTGCTTTCTTTTTACAATTATTCGAAGACCAAATAGAGACGTAGTGAAATTTGTTAAACTCTAAAAGTTATTGATGACTAGGAGCGGAGCGCCAGAGTCTTGCTTATTGACGAGAACTTGCGCCAATTTGGGTTGTTAGCTCTTGGGCAGATCCGTTGCTCAAATTGAAGCTCCCTTTCCCAGCAAGGCCAGAGTTCGCATAAGGCCTTCTTCTTCTTTACATGATTCTGATGAGGGTCGTGAAGTAGCCGCCCCCTCTGAAAGTCTGCTCGACGAGACTCATGAGGAGGGTATCGCAGCTGGTCTAAGCAGCTCTACTAGAATGTCCCCGATCCAGGAGGAACCAGAAATTGAGCCTACGTAGAGAGAAGGAAAGCCATGATAGACTCGAAGAAGGAGGAAGGGGAATTTGAGAGCGGTAGTGATGAATCCACAGCCAGCGACTATTATCTGTCAGAGTCCGAAGGTGAGGATTCAGAGTCATGTGAGGAGACACCGGGCATGAATCCGTTCTTTCAAATTTTCCCCCTTCCAATACCGATGACAAAGACAAGTCCCTGGAGGCCCGCAAACGTAATGATTCACCTGGTAAGGCTGCCAGCGTATATTTTGGAGATATTAGTGACGTATTGGTTGATTTTGATGCCCTCATGGGAGACGACTTCAACTTTTATGTGATGCCATCCTGTTTTGGTTGTATCGAGCCATCCATCAGTCCGTCTCTGCCTACGAAAACCAAAGTCATCCCTATTTCCCCACCTACAATTGTTTGCTTTGGTTTGTGATGACATCTTAGGATCTTTTTAGGAATACACGACATGACATACTAGGATCGCACTTATATTCATTTTCCATTCTCTTGCATGTTCGCTTAATTCTTTAAGTGTTGCTGAGGTTTCTTCTGTATGCTTTATTTTAGGTATGACGAGGGTGCGTGGTCTTTATGATGACTTCGAGGATTACACTGATTCGCAATGGTACTCAAAGCGGTCTTTCAGTCGCCACCAAGCCCAGGAGTCGGAGGAAGAATATAGGTAGAGGAAAGAACTTGAGGCAGAAACCCACCATAAGGAGGAAAATGATAAGTATCGCTCGCACAAAGACAGTTATGGGAGAAAATGGTCCTACGATGAAAGAGAAGAATCATCGAAGAACTCTAAGCTCGATCATTGCTTCCATCCTTCCAAACTTGTTCCAAAACATACATTGGTGGAATAAGATATTGCCACTTCTTCTGGCCCTAATTCGCCTTCGATGCACGTTTCATCTTCTTCTACTGTTGCTCCTGCCCCTATCCCTTTCATCTCCGCCAGATGCCGGCCTATATTCTTCTCGTAGGTCCAACTAAGCCTAAAGCGGCCCTTCCGGGTTGGTTTCTAAAAGGCATTAAGTTAAATATGTATATTCATCCCATACGGAGGGACACTTATATGCCGCGCCTTCAAGGCATTGAAGATGATTTGGAGCAGGGCGAGAAGTGGGGGAGGCTCTGTAAACAACTAGCTGATACTAACAGTATCATGAGATCCTCTCCTTCGAAGTCGAAAAAGATGATTTTAAAAAGGTGCTAACCGGGTGGGATGCCAAAATTAAACAACCGGAGGAGGAAAAAGAGGCAGCGCTTCGAGACAGTACGAGGACAGCCGACTTGATGTAGGAGATGAAACATGCGCATGAGAGAGCCAAAATTGTCTGAAGAGCCAAAATCAAGAAGATCATGCAGAAGAAGCCAAGCTGAAGGAAGATGTGGTTGCCCGCGACACTATTATCAAAGCCCAAAAGATGACAGTTGCTGACCGCAATTTGGTTGTGGAGGTGCATACCAAAACAATCTTCGATCATGCCAAGACAATTAAGGAGTTGCAGGAGATAATTGCAGGACTACAAGCTTAGGTCACACAACTTAATGTTGACTAAACTGCAATTGAGACGACGAAGGCTGCGATGATAGCAAATTATCTAGAACTCCAGCATACTTTTGACTAGAAGATGGAGAAACTAGACCTGACGATCCTAAATTTCTATGTCAATCTATATTGCATCATGGGAGTCTTTATTATCTTGGCCCGAAGTTCTCACGCACTCTTGCCCTTTTTTGGGAGGAAATCCTATTTCATTTTGCTGAGAAGGGCAACGTATATACAGATCAGGAGTTGTAGGATGCCTATCTTAATGAGCAATCCAAGAAGGCATTGCTCGAAGGCTAAGAAATTCTTCGAACTGGACCGGAGATGGAAACCGCCGAAGCGGCTCTGATGGTTGCCACAGATGCACCTTCCAAGTCTCTAATCTCAAATATGGGTGAACATTTAGGGAAGCTTCATGATCAGCTGACAAGTTCGAGGCTCGATATCGCTCCTCATGTGGTGGGAAGATGATGAAGGAAATGAGTTTGAAATTTCCGTTCGTGACCCTACCTCTGGTGCAAGTAATGATCACTCCTCCCTCAAATCTGGGTGACTCCATCTTACGCCACAGGAACAAGAAGAGTTTAATGCTTTTCTTTTTGACCTTATAGGTCCCTCTATTCTTCCTGTTGACGCGCTAGTTACCTTGGCGCTTGTGCATACTACTATCTTACATCTTCTGAAATTATGTCCGTTCCTATTCTTGCCTCTATATCAACACCTAGCTCGCAACCGGGACTGGAGGCTAACAAGATTGAGGGGCTTCATGGCCTGAACGATCCTTCGGCGTCCCATGAGGGTGATGTGACTGCCGTTGAGGCCAAAGAGTAGGAGACTCCACCGAAGACTCGCACGACTTGGTTGTCGTCAAGAAAGAGAAAGTGGAGGTGGTCAAGGCCTCAAAGAGTTCCCGGAAGCAGAGGAAGCGCAAAGGTTATTGGAAAGCACTCGGTGGAGCAGGAGATCGCTATGAAAATACACGTTGACATTACCGGCAGCGATACCTCTCCAAAAAAGAAGCCGAAGTTGCCCACTAGAGGTGGGAAAGGAAACAGTGGCAAAAGGCGCTGATTGGCCCGTTCGAGGAGTGACTACATTTTGTTGTATAGCTCATGGGTGACTTGACTTGTTATGTGCTTTTTTGGGTCCTTATGCCCAAGCGTCTGTACTTTGGGTCTTGGTCATGGAGCCTGTAATTCTTCTTTGTTGGCCACTATTGTGTGGGTACGGCCCCACATTTTGATTTTTTGTTCATAAAATTACAAACAATGTAATGGTATCTTGACTTGTAACTTTGTCTATCTTTTCATACATACTATATGTGCACACGTACGTTTCATTTCATACTTTCGCTCGGGATTCTTGTTAACTTTTGAGATAAAACTTGTGATTTTATTTTTGTTTGAAGTGATAAGACTTGTGGACTCTTTGCATTCAGGTGATTTTATCTTTATGCAGGTATATGCAAGTTCTAGGGCTGTTCACTCCAAACAAACCCAAGTATCCGAAGTCTTTGAGCAACGCAAGAAGCTATAAATCTAGTGTTCTTCGTCATTGCCTATCTCCGGGCGATGCGAAAAGCTTTAAATCTAAAGTTCCTCGGCGTTGCTTATCTCCAAACGATGTGAGAAACTTGAATCTGGGGCTTCTCGGCATTGCCTATCTCCGGGCAACGTGAGAAGCTTATGTCGAGAGCTCCTCGGTGTTGCCTATCTTCCAGGCGATACGAGAGATTTGACTCTAGGGATCCTCGGTATTGCCTATCTCTGGGCGACATAAGAAGCTTGAATCTGGGGCTCTTCGGTGTTGCCTATCTTTAGGCACCAAAAGAAGCTTGCGTTGAGAGTTCCTCGATGTTTCCTATCTCCGGGCGATGCGAGAAACTTGAATCTGGGGCTCCTCGACGTTGCCTATCTCCGAGCAACACAGGAAGCTTGCGTCAAGAGTTCCTCGGCATCTCCTATCTTCGGGCGATGCGAGAAACTTGAATCTAGGGCTCCTTGGCGTTGCCTATCTCCGGGCAACACGGGAAGCTTGCATTGAGAGTTCCTCGATGTAGTCTGTCTCCGTACGATGAGAGAAACTTGAATCCGAGGCTCCTCGGTGTTGACTATCTCTGGGCAACGCGAGGAGCTTGCGTCGAGAGTTCCTTGGCGTCGCCTATCTCCAGGTAATGGAAGAAACTTGAATTTAGAGCTCCTCGACATTGCCTATCCTCGGGCAATGCGAGAAGATTGCGTCAAGAGTTCCTCGACGTCACCTATCTCCTGGTGACACGAGAAACTTTAGTCTGGGGCTCCTTGGTGTTGCCTATCTTTGGGCTACGCGAGAAGCTTGCGTCGAGAGTTCCTCGGCACCGCCTATCTCCAGGCGATGCCAGAAACTCGACTCTAAAATCTTTAGCGTCGCCTATTTCTAGGCCGTGCAAAAGACTTGAGCATGTGGCTCTCTTGATGCAGTCGGGGCGACATCATTTTTCAGAGGCCAGGATCGGGTTCCGCTGATCCGGCGGTTCGAGTCGGTTTGCCCCTATCGAATCATCGGTTAATTACTATGCACATAATTTGAATGATTCAAAAGGTAAACATTATTAAGAAAAGCATGGCAGATTTTTTGCCTATATACAACGCCACCGGCATTCCCGTAATGGCTTATTTGCTAAAAATTAAAAAATACCTAAAGTTTCTTTTAAATGAAATATCGACGGAGCAATTCGCTGTCCCAAGCTCTGAGAATAGTGATCCCATTGACGGTCGTCAGGTTGAATGTCCCATCTCCAAGTTTTTGATAAATGACGAATGGTTCTTCCCAATTTGGTCTGAAGGCTCCCGGGACCGTGTAAACTCGCTTGAGCATGAGATCGCCAACTTTGAAGTTTTGACCGTGAACTTTGGAGTTGAAGTACCGTGCGACCTTTTTTGGTGGGTGGAGATTCTTAATTATGCTTCCACTCTCTTTTCATCAACCATGTCAAGTGATTCGAGTAGGATTTGCTCATTTTTTTTGGTTGAAATTCAGCCTTCAGTGAGTGGAGACTTCTAATTTGACAGGAATTGTAACGTTTGCGATTTTTCGTCGCTCGAAAACCGACATCAATACGTCCACTGTATCAACTGCCGAGCAATCGAATGCCGGAAAACCGAAATGTTATGGTTAAATAAGAAGAAAAAGATAGAAGAAGAGAGAAAAAGATAGAACAGAACAGAAAGAAACAACATATAGCAACATAACAATATCATAATCTCACAATCGCAGCGGAACAATATATAATAGATAAATGAATATCATTAAAACAAAAGAACTATATCAGTTATTACATTACATCACATTACATTACATTATCAGAGTGTACAACAACAAACAACGGAAAAGAAATACTATATACTAGTTGATACCCCACGCCATCAGATTGCCTCCAGATTTCTACAGCAACTCCTGAATTCCAGAATGACCTGATAACCTGACTCTAGACTGCCCGTGTGGAAATTGGTGGGCACCCAGAGTTTAGAAAGGGAACAATAAACTCCAGGTCAGTCATGGGACTGGCGTGAGAACTTAAAACAGTTATTTATCTTTAAAACAACAACAAAGGAAGTATTTTAAAAATAGATCCGCAATGCTTTTGGAAAATGAAACACCATAAGGCCACCCACCACACACACAATGTAAACGCAGAATTGGAGTAGATTTCTCCTTATGATAGTCAAAGATGCTTCTACGCAAAAATCAAATCATTTTTGATATTATTATTAGTGCATAGTGTAGAAAACATTTCGAAAGTAGAATATAAATCTTAGCCGACATAGGTACCATTATATTATGCCTACTATAGCTACCATATTAGATGGCAGGTTCTACAACTAAAACCGTACAGGGTTCGTATTGTTTCTTTGGATTTTCAACAAATGGTCAGGCCAAGGAACTTCCTATTGCCACATGGGTACGCCTCTAGAAAGACGCCCCGAGAACCTAACCTAACATTACGGTTAGATCTCTGCCAACACAAGGCCGGGTTACCCCTAACTGGGTAACAACTGACACGAATATGTCATCCCCCGATCGTAACCGACCTTCATCCGAGGATCCTCGATTCCAACAACCACAAAGTAATAAATTTGCAGCAACAACATAGGTTAAGTATCTGGGCTCCATACCATGATACCACCTCTATCTAGAAGGAATGACATACACTAAAGGGGAGCTACCCCCTAATAACCTTGCTGCATCCTTCCTGTTTTGACCATTTTTGGGGTGTGAGGTCCGACGAAGTCTCATCCACAAAGCTACGCTTTGTACAAAAGCTGTGCTTTGTTCAACAAATGCCCAACAACACTTCGTATGCCACATTACCAAATTGGGAATGTATCACTAGTAACCATCAACTACATAACCTCTAAGGGTGTTAAGCTAAGA
Organism: Allium cepa; assembly: GCA_030765085.1. NCBI lineage: Eukaryota > Viridiplantae > Streptophyta > Magnoliopsida > Asparagales > Amaryllidaceae > Allium > Allium cepa. The sequence continues at coordinate 288,263,081 of CM060941.1, read as the reverse complement.
GAATAAATTCTCCGCCACCAACGGAAATATATTTGATAGAAACTAGCTTTACATCTCAAATTGTAATGTCAGACACACATCCATACAAGTCCGTTCCGGGATCGAACAGAACTGAAGGTACTTCAAAAGAAGTCCTTGCAATCCGGATATTTACTAATCACGTCCGGAATTCCCATCACAAAGGGTCATAAAATCTCTATATTGGAGATCAGCCAATGCAAAGACATTCGATGGTAATCCTTCCAAATATCCGATCTTCAACACCGGTCTTCAAATGCTATCCATTACGACGTATCACATATTTGAAATGGGTTATACGACCCAAAGGACCTTTCCCGGCTAACCCGAATAGTGAGCGCTTATTTTAAAAATAAGTGTGGCATTCAAATTCAAGCAAATCACAACAAATACCCATTTAAAGGTAAATATTGATAGTCGGTTATTTAACTATCAATAGATATGCACAACATCACCAGATTCCAAATAATTTCCCAAATTATTTATTTTCCAAAAATATCTTTACAAGATATATATTTTCCACACTTCAACATTTGAAAACAAATTTCATATCACTTTTCACCTTTACAACTTTTGAAAACAAACTTCAAATCGTTTCCCTATACGGGATATATTCACAAATCTTTATTCATTTTCATTTCAAAATGGTTCATTTAAACCAATTAAATAAATCCTTACCGATTTACTTTATATTTACGTTCCAAATCTGTAAATTTATTTCCACACTTCAAAAATAAATCAACGTTTATTTTTGAACAAATTTCCCTTTCTTTTATAAATTTCATAGTGAATTTACAATTCCAAAATATCTATGAATATATGATTTCCAAATCGATTTCTAATATTCATTTTCAATTTATCTTTAAAAGATAAAATCTCAAAATATTCACTTCATATTGGAAAACATTTCCGTACTTATTTAATAATAAGTAATTCACAAATCCATTTATTTTCAACACTTGGAAAATATTCAATATACTTAAATCGAAATTAAGTATATATTTCATTCTTTAAAGAAAACATTCTCTTAAACACATTTATTTGAGTCAAAACGAATGTTGCGTAAAACATCGTTACGACAATCCAAAATCACTAGTATAGGGATTCGAACTTAAAATAGATATATGAATCCCAATACTATATAAAACATTTCCTTTCAGAAATTATTTACTATAACAACAGTGTTATAATCCACTATTTCCTTCTATTTCTCGAAAACGTCTATTTCAACAATGAATGTTGAAATCTATGGTTTCGACACTTAATACATTTTAAAACAACTTCAAATCGTTTTAATTCTATTTAAAATATCACTTCCCCAAAGCACTTTAATATATTATTCACTGTCCCAAAATCGTGAATATTCTTCGTTAACCAAATTCAACATTTTTCCACACATTTTGTTTAAAGGATTATTCACCGTCCAAAATCGTGAATATATCTCCTTTAAAAATCTAAAATAATTGACTTATCAAAACAAGTCAGTTTCGGATTTATAAAACAATGTTTATAAATTCCCATTTATATTTTATAAAGACTTCAATTTACAAAATTTAAAAACTTACTACTTATAAAATTCCATTTATAACCTCATTTTCAGCATTAACAGAACTCCTTTTATAATTCCATTATTTCGATTTATAAAATATATTTTTTATAAATCATCTATAAACCATTTATACTTATTCGAAAATCTCAATTAAAATGCCAAAATCCGATTTATAAGTTAATCACTTATAAATCTTTTATTTACAGAATCTATTCATTTTATAACTTCAAAATTTATAAATCTAAAATTTGCATTCACTTATGAAACCCATTTATACTTCATTTTAACACTTAATAAAACTAGTTTTGTAATTCCTATATTTTAAATTTATAAAATATCAATTTTTAAATCTTTTATATATAAATCGTTTATAATAATTGAAAATCCCAATTTACACTATTTTATAAATTTATCAACTACTTATTTCAAAAATTACATTTCCGCTATATTCCACAAAAATCATAATTTTATAACATAAAAATTTTAACTTTTATTTATTTTAACAATTCAAAATTTAATAAAACGTATACTTTCAAAAAATCACTTTAAAATCCTTTTAAATTTTGAAAATAATTCCTTTAACATTTTTAAAACTCCAAAATAGGCCCAATGCTGCAACAGCACTAAATATAACAATCACGGCATCCAAACATCATATATCAATATGATAACAGAATATATCACAATTTCTGTAAATAAATCAATTACTGTTGAGGAATCCAGTTGGATCCCTCCAACTTGTTTCCCTGCATCCACAGATGTTAGCACAATACTAATTCCGTCCAATACGGAATATCGCGATATATGGGTTCATAAAAATATTATCCGCTATTATGCGGCGCAATAGGGTCTCATCCCCTATATAATGCAGGAAATCAACTCCAAGTAAATAAATAATACCAATTTCACTTTGCAGTGAAATATTCGCGGTATATGTTTTTAATAAATAACATCCGCTTAATATACGGCGTATAGGGCTATTACTATACAACAGATAATAATTTATCATTCAATCAAGCAATTTTAAATCTAACTATTTAAAATTTAAATCGAAACAATTCGATTGAGGGAGGAGTTCTCACATTGTTTCCAATAACAGTTGCAGTGCTTTATTTCGAATAAAATTAAACGCGCGTTTAATTTTACCCAAAATTTTCACTAGCTCCAATCGACTCCAATCTAGCTCCATCATGTAGTATTCGTCAATACGAATCCAACGCAATTCGTTTCGTGCGTTTTCGACCTCGTATGAAAAAGTTACAACATTTTAAAGTTTACACGAATTTAAAATATATAATAATTACAATTTTAAACCCAACTGCAAATCTCAGCCGTGCATTTGGCATCTCCAGATCTCGGCTGTCCTCACTTCTTTCTCTTCCCATGCGAAAAACAACTCCCCAGGTTCGTTCGAACCCAAACGCCGCCACCTTCATCGAATTTCGCGACCCCTCCTGATAATCGAGACATCGATCAGATAGTACCATTCGAACGGCCATCTCAAGGTCCACCAACGCCGAGGACGATGTGGCACTCGGCCTCCCCTTCGCTTCACAAAACCCCTCAAAACGTGCGGCTTTTGATCGTCAATTGTCGTTGATTCGTGCATCGAATCTTGATCATAGCCGTTGTTTTCATAGATCACGTTACGATCTTTAATGTTGTAGTTAACAACTTTTGCTAATAACTGATGGATTGAAAGAAAAAGAGGGAAGAAGAATGGAGCATCTCTGGCCATTGAAAACATAGCAGGCGGCTGAAGCTATTTGCCCTAGGGTTTTCTTTTTATTCGCCAATGAAGAAAACTATGTCCTTTTATAGAAATTTTACCCAAATCACTATTCACTTTCAATTTTTCGAACTCCGAATCTCGCACGGTGACCGGCGTTTCTAGAGTTTAACCCGCGTTCCGGACACAATGAAATAGGTTTCAGAGGCTAATTCGATCATATGAGCGAGTTACGTAAATAAACGATCAAATTAAATTAAACCGATTTAAACTAATTTAGATGCGTTTTGGCTTGCCCCGGACAAACCATAAATCTGATTAACGCGAAATTTGAAACCTTATAATAATATAACATTACGGTTCCGATGAAACTGGTTTCATCGAAATCCGAGACTGTTTGAAACATGGCTATTTTTACTCGTCAATTAAATATTAAAATATTCAATTTTCACAATTTAACTTTTAATTCGATTTTAAAAGTTCTATAACATCATTCTAACTCCAATATGATTTAATACAACTTAACAAATCAATTTTTATCATATTAAACCCAAATTCTAATTATTTCTATAATTTCAAATATTAAATTATCGATTTAATTATCCAACTAAATCTAGATATTCAAAATAAAATTTATTCGACTTACAAATTTTACTTGTTTATATTTAAAATCAATTAAATATATGAATTTTAATTGACAAAAATTCTGGGTCGTTACAAATTTTGCCCCTTAAAAGAATTTCGTCCTCGAAATTACCAAGTAAGAAAAGGTTACAGAATCCATTAATTTTCCAAAACAAACCATTCAATTTAGATTTTTCAAATCTCTTAAGTGTTTAACTTTCTCAAAATCCATAGTTAAACTTCTTACAATATCTTTACTAAGTTTTCGAATCTATATTTAGTTATCTTTTCAAAAATTTCCAATTTTCTTAAAAATATTCTAACGCCTTAAATTTTTGGAAAAATTCGCCAGAGTCTCCTTTGCGCGGCTCGATCCGAAAAAAAATGATAGTATATATATCACAAATATACATCTCATCAAGTGATGAGGCATCCCGTAGGGAAAAAAGTGTAAAAGTACGATATTTAATCCGAGATATGTACCTTATATATTATTAGCGAGCGTATACGGCTAATATAGCGCGAAAGCGAGCTCCAAATGCGAAGCAAGCGAAATCCGAACCTACTAAACACTCAACAAATCATGAGAACATGCATATATGAAAGTAATATCAATATACAACATATATCACTACAATAACTACATATGCCAATATAGCAAATGCAACAAAAGCAATAAATGCAACCACCAAACAACTATCATCCAACAAATCCATATCAAATCAATATACATTCACTTCTCATTATTATTCAATGAATTGGTTTTTCATTTAATCACATTTGATTCATTAACATTGGATGTTTTTTCTAACATTCACTTATTCATATTCAATTAGTTTACATCCACTAATTTATATTCAAGTTAGTTTACTTCCAATTCAAATTCAATTACATAGCTTTCCATTTATCAATTCAATTTCATTAATACTTAATGAATTATATACAATCAACTAACAATCATATAACAACCCAACCATAACCAACATAACCAAATTATTAAATTTACATTCTATTTGGTTTAACACTTTTTAACTCCAATTGGTTGATATTAAATTGACTTCCATTCAATTATTCACTTTCTCAACTTCATTAGCTTCTAATGAATTTACACTTACATTCATTATCCCATATCAATTCTTTTACATTCGACTGATTAACATTCCATCCATTTATCAATTTAATCGCTAATTCCTTTAACAATATAAGGTTGAATTTCATTTATATAACTCAAGCTCATATTCATCACTTCTCTTGATTAATTTACTTCGATACCAAAATCAACTTTATTCAACTTCACTTAAGTTATAATCCATTTCAAACATCTTATCTAATCCAAATCAATTTATTTAACTTTCCTTTAGTTAAATTTCAAATCACATGTCTTTGATGACAACTCAAATTTATTTCAACTTGGATTTTAATTCCAAATTTGTTTATCACAATCAAACTTCAATTTTAATTTACTTTCGTAGCAAATCCATCACATAGAGACTCGAAAATGATACTGATGATGCTGCAGTCATCACCCTTATTATTTCACAGTAACAGTAGTGAATTCAATGCTTAATATTCTTCAATATTTATAAATCACATTTACAAATCTTTTACTTATATAATTTCACTATTTTCTCTTTACTTATATAAGATCATTTCACAATTGTAAATCATATTAATTATAATTCCATACTTATAATTCAATTGCTTATACAATTATTCTTTTAATTAACTTATATTTATTCTTACATTTTTTTAATGACCAAACAATCAATTCATATATACTTAATAATTCTAAAAAAATTATTCCTTTGTATATAAAATATAAACAAGGTGAAATTATTTCATTTACCCAACTTAAAATGATACTATGTCGACATGCCTCGTTTAAGTGTTTAGAAATCCCTATCGATAATATGGCGTCCTACATACCGACTAGAATTCATAAACAGCTCAACGGATAAGCAAACACAATATAAAACATTTTTATATTCACTAACAAATACGCGCTCATAGCTATTATTACACTCAAACTCATTCTAGAGTACTACTGACTCTATCTCTAATGAGAAATTCCCAACAGAGCCAAAGTTGTCGCCTAAACATATGCTCTGATACCAAATGTAACGTTTGCGATTTTTCGTCGCTCGAAAACCGACATCAATACGTCTACTATATCAACTGCCGAGCAATCGAATACCGAAAATCCGAAATGTTATGGTTAAAAAAGAAGAAAAAGATAGAAGAGAGAAAAAGATAGAACAGAACAGAAAGAAACAACACATAGCAACATAACAATATAATAATCTCACAATCGCAGCGGAACAACATATAATAGGTAAATGAATATCATTAAAACAAAAGAACTATATCAGTTATTACATTACATCACATTACATTACATTATTAGGGTGTACAGCAACAAACAGCGGAAAAGAAATACCATATACTAGTTGATACGCCACGCCATCTAGATTGCCTCCAGATTTCTACAGCAACTCCTGAATTCCAGAATGACCTGATAACCTGACTCTAGACTGCCCGTGTGGAAATTGGTGGGCACCCAGAGTTTAGAAAGGGAACAATAAACTCCAGGTCAGTCATGGGACTGGTGTGAGAACTTAAAATAGTTATTTATCTTTAAAACAACAACAAAGGAAGTATTTTAAAAATAGATCCGCAATGCTTTTGGAAAATGAAACTACCATAAGGCCTTCCGCCACACACACAATGTAAATGCAGAATTCTAGGAGATTTCTCCTTATGATAGTCAAAGATGCTTACTACGCAAAAATCAAATCATTTTGATATTATTATTAGTGCATAGTGTAGAAAACATTTCGAAAGTAGAATATAAATCTTAGCCGACATAGGTACCATTATATTATGCCTACTATAGCTACCATATTAGATGGCAGGCTCTACAACTAAAACCGTACAGGGTTCATATTGTTTCTTTGGATTTCCAACAAATGGTCAGGCCAAGGAACTTCCCATTGCCACATGGGTACGCCTCTGGAAAGACGCCCCGAGAAACTAACCTAACATTACGGTTAGATCTCTGCCAACACAAGGCCTGGTTACCCCTAACTGGGTAACTACTGACACGAATATGTCATCCCCCGGTCGTAACCGACCTTCATCCGAGGATCCTCGATTCCAACAACCATAAAGTAATAAATCTGCAGCAACAACATAAGTTAAGCATCTGGGCACCATACCATGATACCACCTATATCTAGAAGGAATGACATACACTAAAGGGGCACTACCCCCTAATAACCTTGCTGCATCCTTCCCGTTTTGACCATTTTTGGGGCGTGAGGTCCGACGAAGTCTCGTCCACAAAGCTACGCTTTATACAAAAGCTGTGCTTTGTTCAAAAAATGCCCAACAGCACTTCGTATGCCACATACCAAATTGGGAATGTATCACTAGTAACCATCAACTACATAACCTCTAAGGGTGTTAAGCTAAGAGAATAAATTCTCCGCCACCAACAGAAATATATTTGATAGAAACCAGCTTTACATCTCAAATTGTAATGTCATATACACATCCATACAAGTCCGTTCCGGGATCGAACAGAACTGAAGGCACTTCAAAAGAAGTCCTTGCAATCCGGATATTTACTAATCACGTCCGAAATTCCCATCACAAAGGGTCATAAAATCTCTATATCAGAGATCAGCCGATGCAGAGACATTCGACGGTAATCCTTCCGTTTCACAAATATCCGGTCTTCAACACCGGCTTCAAATGCTATCCATTACGACGTATCACATATTCGGAATGGGTTATACGACCCAAAGGTCCTATCCCGGCTAACCCGAATAGTGAGTGCTTATTTTGAAAATAAGTGTGGCATTCAAATTCAAGCAAATCACAACAAATACCCATTTAAAGGTAATATTGATAGTCGGTTATTTAACTATCAATAGATATGCACAACATCACCAGATTCCAAATAATTTCCCAAATTATTTATTTTCCAAAAGTATCTTTACAAGACATATATTTTCCACACTTCAACATTTGAAAACAAATTTCAAATCACTTTTCACCTTTACAACTTTTGAAAACAAATTTCAAATCGTTTCCCTATACGGGATATATTCACAAATCTTTATTCATTTTCATTTCAAAATGGTTCATTTAAACCAATTAAATAAATCCTTACCGATTTACTTTATATTTACGTTCCAAATCCGTAAATTTATTTCCACACTTCAAAAATAAATCAACGTTTATTTTTAGACAAATTTCCCTTTCTTTTATAAATTCCATAGTGAATTTACAATTCCAAAATATCTATGAATATACGATTTCCAAATCGATTTCCAATATTCATTTTCAATTTATCTTTAAAAGATAAAATCTCAAAATATTCACTTCATATTGGAAAACATTTCCATACTTATTTAATAATAAGTAATTCACAAATCCATTTATTTTCAACACTTGAAAAATATTCAATATACTTAAATCGAAATTAAGTATATATTTCATTCTTTAAAGAAAACATTCTCTTAAACACGTTTATTTGAGTCAAAACGAATGTTGCGTAAAACATCATTACGACAACCCAAAATCACTAGTATAGGGATTCAAACTTAAAATAGATATATAAATCCCAATACTATATAAAACATTTCCTTTCAGAAATCATTTACTATAACAACAATGTTATAGTCCACTATTTCCTTCTATTTCTCGAAAACGTCTATTTCAACAATAAATGTTGAAATCTATGGTTTCGACACTTAATACACTTTAAAACAACTTCAAATCGTTTTAATTCTATTTAAAATACCACTTCCCCAAAACACTTTAATATATTATTTCACTGTCCCAAAATCGTGAATATTCTTCATTAACCAAATTCAACATTTTTCTACACATTTTGTTTAAAGGATTATCCACCGTCCAAAATCGTGAATATATCTCCTTTAAAAATCTAAAATAATTGACTTATCAAAATAAGTCGGTTTCGGATTTATAAAACAATGTTTATAAATTCCCATTTATATTTTATAAAGACTTCAATTTACAAAATTTAAAAACTTACTACTTATAAAATTCCATTTATAACCTCATTTTCAGCATTAACAGAACTCCTTTTATAATTCCATTATTTAATTTATAAAATATATATTTTATAAATCATCTATAAACCATTTATACTTATTCGAAAATCTCAATTAAAATGCCAAAATCCGATTTATAAGTTAATCACTTATAAATCTTTTATTACAAAAACTATTCATTTTATAACTTCAAAACTTATAAATCTAAAATTTTCATTCACTTATGAAATCCATTTATACTTCATTTTAACACTTAATAAAAATCGTTTTGTAATTCCTATATTTTAAATTTATAAAATATCAATTTTTAAATCTTTTATATGTAAATCGTTTATAATAATTCAAAATCCCAATTTACTCTATTTTATAAATTTATCAACTACTTATTTCAAAAATTACATTTCCGTTATATTCCACAAAAATCATAATTTTATAACATAAAAATTTTAACGTTTATTTATTTTAACAATTCAAAATTTAATAAAATGTATACTTTCAAAAAATCACTTTAAAATCCTTTTAAATTTTGAAAATCATTCCTTTAACATTTTTAAAACTCCAAAATAGGCCCAATGCTGCAACAGCACTAAATATAACAATCACGGCATCCAAACATCATATATCAATATGATACCAGAATATATCACAATTTCTGTAAATAAAAAGGAATCCAGTTGGATCCCTCCAACCTGTTTCCCTGCATCCACAGATGTTAGCACAATACCAATTCCGTTCCAATACGGAATATCGCGGTATATGGGTTCATAAAAATATTATCTGCTATTATGCGGCACAATAGGGTCTCATCCGCTATATAATGCGGGAAATCAACTCCAAGTACATAAATAATACCAATATTACTTTGCAGTGAAATATTCGCGGTATATGTTTTTAATAAATAACATCCGCTTAATATAAGGCGTATAGGGTCTATTACTATACAACAGATAATAATTTATCATTCAATCATACAATCAAGCAATTTTAAATCTAACTATTTAAAATTTAAATCGAAATAATTCGATTGAGTGAGGAGTTTTCACCTTGTTTCCAATAACCGTTGCAGTGCTTTATTTCGAATAAAATTAAACGCGCATTTAATTTTACCCGAAATTTTCACTAGCTCTAATCGACTCCAATCCAGCTCCATCGCGTAGTATTCATCAATACGAATCCAACGCAATTCGTTTCGTGAGTTTTCGACCTCGTATGAAAAAGTTATAACATTTTAAAGTTTACACGAATTTAAAATATATAATAATTTACAATTATAAACCCAACTGCAAATCTCAGCCGTGCATTTGGCATCTCCAGATCTCGTCCGTCCCCTATTATTTCTCTTCCCACGCGAAAAAATCTCCCCAGGTTCGTTCGAACCCAAACGCCGCCACCTTCATCGAATTTCGCGACCCCCCTGATGATCGAGACATCGATCAGATAGTACCATTCGAACGGCCACCTCAAGGTCCACCAACGCCGAGGACGACGTGGCACTCGGCCTCCCCTTCGCTTCACAAAACCCCTCGAAACATGCGGCTTTTGATCGTCAATTGCCGTTGATTCGTGCATCGAAACTTGATCATAGCCGTTGTTTTCATAGATCTCGTTACGATCTTTAATGTTGTAGTTAACAACTTTTGCTAATAACTGATGGATTGAAAGAAAAAGAGGGAAGAAGAATGGAGCATCTCTGGCCGTTGAAAACATAGCAGGCAGCTGAAGCTATTTGCCCTAGGGTTTTCTTTTTATTTGCAAATGAAGAAAACTAGGGTCCTTTTATAGAAATTTTACCAAAATCACTATTCACTTCCAATTTTTCGAACTCCGAATCTCGCACGGTGACCAGCAATTCTAGGATTTAACCCGCGTTCCAGACACAACGGAATATGTTTCGGAGGCTAATTCGATCATATGAGCGAGTTACGGAAATAAACGATCAAATTAAATTAAACCAATTTAAACTAATTTCTATGTGTTTTGGCTTGCCCCGGACAAACTATAAATCCGATTAACGTGAAATTTGAAATCTTACGATAATATAACATTACGGATCCGATCAAACTAGTTTCGTTGAAACCCGATAATGTTTGAAACATGGCTATTTTTACTTGTCAATTAAATATTAAAATATTCAATTTTCACAATTTAACTTTTAATTCGATTTTAAAAGTTCTATAACATCATTCTAACTCCAATATGATTTAATACAACTTAAAAAATCAATTTTTATCATATTAAACCCAATTTCTAATTATTTCTATAATTTCAAATATTAAATTATTGATTTAATTATCCAATTAAATCTAGATATTCAAGATAAAATTTATTCGACTTACAAATTTTACTTGTTTATATTTAAAATCAATTAAATATACGAATTTTAATTGACAAAAATTCTGGGTCGTTACAGGAATCATCACCTTTGAACCATACGCCAATTTGATTGGCATGTGGTTGGTAACAGCTTTATGTGTTGTTCCGTAAGCCCATTGTACGAGTGGAAGCTCATAAACCCACTTTTCCTTTGCTTTTGTCAATCGCGTTTTGATGGTGAACTTGATGATCTTGTTTATTCCCTCCACTTGTCTGTTTTCCTATGGGGGAGCCACTGTGGAAAAGCTCTTCTCAATCCGAAAGCGCTTATAGAAGTCTTTGAACTCGCAGCTTTCAAACTGCATTCCATTGTCAGTGATAATTTTCTATGGCACGCCAAACCTACAAATGATATTTTTAGCAACAAAGTTAATAACTTTCTTTGTGATTATGGTGGCCAGTGGTTTTGCTTCGGGCCATTTTATGAAATAATCTACGACCACTATTGCATATTTGGCTCCTCCTTTTGCCGTCGAAAGGACGCCGATCAAATCGATCATCCATATCGCAAACGGCCATGGGCTGACCATTTATGTTAGCTCTATTGATGGAGTTCTATTAATCTTGCTGAATCTCTGATAGCGATCACATCTCCTAGCATGATCTGCGGCATCGCGGTTTACTGTTGGCTAGAAGTACCCTTACCGAAGAAATTTCTTTACTAGTAGTATCTGCCCCTCGGTGTAGTCTCAGCACTCGCCTTTGTGAACTTCTTCTAGTATTAGGTTCGCTTCATCTTCAGTCACACACCTGAGGAGAGGGGTCGAGAATCCCCTTCGATAGAGCATTCCATCCTATATCATGAACCATGGTGCCTTCCTGAGTAATTTCTTTCACTGGTTTCGATCTATCAAAAGAGTTCCAGTCGGAAGGTAATCTTTTATTGGTGTAATCCACTTGTTTGGTTCCACAGTGGTCTCGAGAATCCATTTTACATCTTTTTCGTTAATGCTTGGATTGGTTAGGGTTTCGACCGGGACAACTCCCAACGACCATGCTTCTCCAAAGCTTGCCAACTTGGCTAAAAAGTATGCCTTGGTGTTTTACTCCCGTGTTATGTGGGTTATGGTGTAGTGCTCATGTCACTCAGTAGCTCTTGCACTTTGGAGAGATATGGAGCAGATTCTCGCCGCACGTCTGATACTCTCCTTTTACTTGACACACAACTAGCTGAGAATCACTATATATATGAACGACTTTTATCTTGAGTTCCTTCACAACTATCAACCCTACGATCAGTACTTCGTACTCCTCCTCGTTGTTTGTGGGAGGGAATTCCAGTCATAGAGCATAACTAATAGCCCACCCCTCGGGTGTTACAAGCACCACCCCTACGCCCGAACAGGAGTTGTTCGATGCTCCATCAACAAAAAGCTTCCATTGTGTGTCTACATGCGGCTGCACTTCCTCTTCATCGTCCTTTATTGTGAACTCAGCATTGAAATTGTCCAGCGCTTGCTCATTGATTACCTTCCTTGGGTGGTAAGTTATATCATATTGACTCGACTCTATGTTCCACTTAAGTAATCGTCCGAGTGTCTTTGGACAGTACAAAACCTGTTTTAAAGACTGGTCAGTCAATACTTTAATTGGATGAGACTAGAAGTACGGTCACAATTTTCAAGATGCGATCAAAAGGCAATATGCTAGCTTCTCTAATTTCAGGTAATTCTTCGTGACTCCGGTGAATCTATTGCTAATGTAGTACACAGGATGTTGGATCCTCGCTTCATCCCATATGAGAGCTGCGCTCAATGCATGCAGGGAAACTGCAAAGTAAATGAATAAGTCTTCTCCATCTACTGGTTTCGATAAGACCGGAGGAGTTTCCATGTGTCGCAGAAGTTCCTCGAAGGCTGCTTGACCAGCCTCGCTCCACTCAAAGTTTTTCTTTCCCTTCTTTAACGTGACAAAGAATGGTATACACTTGTCTGTAGCTTTTGAGATAAAACGACTTAATGCTGCAACTTTTCCATTCAAACTTTGAAGTTCTCTCTTATTCTTAAGGGCTTGGACTTTACGTAATGCCGTTATTTGCTTCGGATTTTCTTTGATGGACTGGGCAATCACTATAAATTCCAAGAATTTCCTGGAAGCTACCCCAAAATGAAATTTCAGTGGGTTAATCTTCATTCAGTACTTATGGAGTATCTCGAACATCCTAGCAATTATCTAGGTGGTTAAGGGCTACTCGGGATTTGACTAACATGTCACCCACATAAACGTCCATTGTTTTCCTGATTTGGCGCTTGAACATTGTATTCACTAGCCTTTGATACGTGGCTTCTGCATTCTTTAGACCAAACGACATTACTTTGTAGCAGTACAGTTATAAGTCAGTGATGAAGCTGCTATTTTTCTAATCCAGTTCATGCATTAGGATTTGGTTGTAGTCCGAGTACGCATCCATAAATGACATCAATTCATGTCCCGCTGTTTTGTCCACCAGTTGATCAATTCTGGGTAGTGGGAAGCTATACTTTAGGCAAGCTTTGTTGAGGACTAAAAATCAATGCAGGTTCGCCATTTTCCATTAGACTTCTTGACTAGTATCGGGTTTGATACCCATTTGGGTAGGTTGCATCCCGGATGAAGCCATTAGCTTATCCACCTCTTCTCTCAATACCTTGGACCGTTCGGGGCCTAAGTTGCACCTCTTTTGCTTTACTGGAGTGAATTTAGGATCGGTGTAAAGGGCATGACAAGCAATTTTGGCTGATATTCCACACATATCGGCATGCGCCCAAGCAAATACATCTAAGTTGGCGCGCAAGAATTTGGTCAACTCTAAGCGCATCTTGTTTCCAAGCTGCGACCCAATTTTCAGGACCCGCATGGGGTCATCCATACTAAATGGGACCGACACCGAGGTCCGTTGGTGCCACCCTTTCCTCCCCTGAGCTCTTCTTCCTAGGGTCCAAAGCCTTATCGAATCGGCTATGATCCCCAAGTTAGGGGCAGTTATGTAGTTGCTATTCAGAGTTCACGGATGTTTTCTTCGCATCCTTTCCTTTCTCCCTTCTTTTAGATTCAGGTAATTCTGCAATACAACACTCTCTAGCAATGCTTTGGTCTCCATTTCAATTCTGACTTCATGCTCAGTAGGGAATTTCATCGTGAGGTACCATTGTGCCAGTGCTATCTTGAATTCGACTAACGCCGGGCTTCCCAGAAATGCATTATATGCTGACATCTCGTCTATAATCACAAAAGTTTGAATAAGGATAATGCGTCGTACCCCCTCTCAAAGTTCTATAGGTAGGTCAATGGTCCCTACCGGCTGCTTAGGTATTCTGGTAAATCCCTGGATCTTTTTTTGGCACGCAGATACTTTTTTCATACCTATCTACATCTGATCGAAAGTATGCTTGAAAAGTATATTAACCGAGCTTCCATTATCAACTAATACTTGGCGGACAACTGCGAGTTCGATTCCCCTTGTTATCACCATTGGATCAAGAGTTGGTGCCTCAATTCCTTCGGTATCACGGTCATGAAATATTTTGTCATTGCTCAACACTTTCCGGTGCTTGACCGGAGTTTCACCAACTATTGTCAAACACGACCCTTTCAGGACATGTTTTAGCGAACTTTCCTATCTCTCCATCTCTCCCATCTTCTTTGTACAAGATGCGGTCCACTGGATATAGTTCCGATAATAAGCCTTTGGTCAGTTTGTTTCGACCGTTGGTCACTAGTTCCAGCCTGATTTCCTTGCTCCCTTGGTGGTTTTCGGACTATTACCTGGTTGGGTTTTCACGGCCATTTTACATATTGCTGTAGCTTGTTGTCGTGGATCAATCCTTCAATGAAGTCCTTGAGGTGGCAACATTCATTTGTGTTGTTCCCATATGTCTAATGGAAGCGGTAGAATTTCCCTAACACTTCTGCTGTTCTGTTGCCTCTTTCTTGAGGGGTTTCCTATGCTTTTCAGTTTCTTGCATTGCAAGATAGATATTCTCTGGGGTGTCATTGAATGGGGTATAATAACCTGGGTCAAAATCTATAAACCTTTTATTGCGGCCTCCACCATTTTTCTTATCAGGGTTCTGATTTCCTCTCTTCTTGTTTCCATTCTTTCCTGTGGTCCCTTAGCTATTCCTGGGGTTGCGTGTACTTTGATTAGAACTCATGACATTATGTTCGGTGCTCGTCTGCTATGTTCCAGCAGCCTTTCTTTCCATCTCCTATGCCTTTTCCAACCTCAAGTATTGGCTTGCTTTGCAATTGAAATCTTTCTTGTTGGCGG
This sequence comes from Allium cepa, assembly GCA_030765085.1. Taxonomy (NCBI): domain Eukaryota; kingdom Viridiplantae; phylum Streptophyta; class Magnoliopsida; order Asparagales; family Amaryllidaceae; genus Allium; species Allium cepa. Next base: position 288,247,458 of record CM060941.1, on the reverse strand, counting down.
GCTACTTCATCTTGATCCATTTCCCGAACTCCGTCTTCGGATGAATAGCATGGATTAGGGCCATAAAATCCATGTCTCCATTAGCATTACCCACCTCTATTACCGCCATTTTGAATCCGTTCATCAATGATTTCAATGACTCATTACGTCCTTGAGCCAGTCCTGATAGAGACATGACGTCCTTCGGTTGGGCGGTATGAAGTCTGAACTATTCAAGGAACTTTGTTGCAAGTTGATCAAAAGTGGCGATAGAATTTGGGGGATGTTTGGTAAACCACATGGATGCAATGTCTTCTAGGAAGATGGGAAAACATCAGCAGCGTACGGCTTTTGGGGCATTGGCTCCATCCATGTACCAACTATATTTGTACAAATAGGGTTTCAGATCCTTAGTCCCATCATAGGAGGGGATGGTTGGCATGGTAAACTTGTCTGGTTATCTTTCATTAAAGATCTCATCGGTAAACGGGGTCCGACTTGAGGCAGATCCCCATTCATCGTCTTTTAAGCTCTTACTCTCATCCATTAGTCACTTGACCATGTCTGCTATGTATGCCTCTAATGTTCGGTGGTCTTGGGGGCGACAGCCAGTCACTGCTCCAAGTGTTTGGTTTAGCAAACGATCTTGGCGTGTGGGTTTATGCCTTGGCTCTCCTGTCTTCGGGAGAGCCATTCCCACAGGACTCCGTTGGCTTGCATTTGGCCTAACTGGGGTAGTCTGGACGTTTCTAATGTCATCAAATGCATTGGCACCTTCCTCTACTTGATCACCCTGCTCTTCGCCTTTCGAATCGGAGAGGTTCACAGCAACATCGTTTAATGGGATTTTAGCCCCTTGAGTCAAATTCATAGTTGGTTTCCTTGGGTCAAGCGGGGTGTTCTCGTTCTTTTCCAAGTTATATCCTGTTATCACCCTTCTCAATGGCTTTTTTCTGTTTTTCCTGTCTAAGCCAGAAACAAAGGAGTTTTCCTGTTCCATGGTAGTAGCTGGTTCAGGGATGGTTCTCTGAACGGGATTTGATTGAAGGGTTATAAGGGCGTTGAGTTTCTCCACTAGAGCCTTTTGACTCTATTCCATTCTTTGGTTGATTTCCTCAGCAATCTTATTCAACTCATCTCCAGTAACAACTTCATGTTGACTAGAGGACCTTGTTGCTTGATTCCCTAAGCCAACAACATTTACTTCAGCCTATTGGATACTAACTCCTTCCGCGGCAATTACTGCTGCTATGGGTCTTCCTGAGGAAGTCCTTTTCCTTCCGGGATCCATTTGACTTTGTAAGACAACTGGTTTTTAAGCAAAGATTGGAGACCTAACTTCTGGATCTATGCAATACAAATTAGATAGCTAGATCTGGATCCTGGGTTGCAGTTCTCCGTGAAAGCACTAAAATGTTGATCCAAAAAATGGACCAACGCCCTGGTTTAGATTTGAAAGCACCGACTTTGTCTTTACAGAGAAATATAATAGATCATGAATATAGAAAGAAACAATAAAGGAAAATAAACAGAAGATTTTTATAGTGGTTCAGTTGTCAACGAATCCTACGTCCACTTTATAGTTTTATTATAAGTTGACTGCTATTACAGAAGTTGTTGGATTACAAGGCTTTAGCTAATTCCATCTAAATTGGATCTCTGGAGTTAGAATCCACCGGAGAATCACGGTGTATTCCTTTAGAGATCGTTGTAAGGGAGGTTAGAAGTGAAGAATAATCCCAGCAGAGCTTCCACAGCCAGCTTCCCAAAGATCCCCCTTATGTTGCAGATGGTATGCTAGTTATAGAGGTTGGAGGGTTTTTGGGACAGGCCCGTTATTTTCAGGTCTTAATATGCCAAAGGCGACCTAAGGGGACTCAACGGTCGAAAATTTCTCAACTCCATGGGCTATTGGCGACCCATAGACTTAGTCTATTTTTGACCACAGACTTCTTCCCCCTTTAGTCATATTTCATAGCTTGTTTGTTCATGGCTTTTAAGGAGTACATGTGTTGATGTTGTTCCGACCACAGAGGTCTATCCTGGATTCTGAAATTGGAGGTCTTCTCGGACATTCATCGTTGTAGTCATATGCTGTTGGAAAGTCGCCGGCAGCTTATACTTAAACCTTTTGTGATCTGCAGGGAAGCTGGTCTCTTGGCTTCATTGACTCCTGTCGTCATCTTAACCGTGTAGCTTGGTCCTTGCCGGACTCTAGTTGTAACATCTTCGGTTAGCTCTTAAATCATCATGCCGCTTAAGGTTGCCTCGCTTACTGTCGTTATCTGTTGGTTTACAAACTCGAATAACAGTAAATACATTTATGTAGGATTTGTAATTATCCATATTATGTGTTTAGACATTGTGAAGTTAATAAACCATATTTCTAATAATTAATAACGCATTGTATTAAGCAGATATACATTTTCTTAAAACTAATTAACCGAATAAAGATTTGTTTGTGATTGATCCACATTTTTGGTTCTACAGTCTACGTGTTAGTATACATATGTTAGTATATATTCATCAATTTTACATAATACGTTGTTAATTTTTCTCAATACAAATCGATAGACATAAAGTATGTATGTTATACATATGCATATTTGAATGCACGCATAGGCAGCAGTTATCATATGTATAAGCTGCTCCATTAAGAAAATACCAGAATAAATTATGTAACTACTGAGCTTATTAGTGGTTTGCAAAATTATAGGAAAAATTTTCATAGTTCGAAGCAATTAATATTTGAAAGTGAGATATGTATCGGCTGTAAGTATATTGCATGGAAGTAGATCCTGTGGTTTAAGCATAATTTTTTTAATTAGAGGCTAAACAATGAAAAAAAGTCGGATAATAGTGAAAAGTGCAAAATCATTGAAGTAAATACGTGATGGGATAATAATCCAAGCATATTGGGATGTAAATCCATATAAAAACCCAAGCATATTGGGATGTAAATCCATATAAAAATCATCTAGGCTTGCCTCATTATTCTTTATAAAGTGAAAGTAAATACAAAAATTTAGTATCTAATAATCATCAAATATTATGTACTAAGAAGTATAAAATACCATAGTATATAATAAATGTCATGAGTGGTTAAATGATTAGTGGGGGGAGGTGGTGTGTGTGTAGAAATATAATATTAAGATCAATGGAATGGTTAGCCTAAGATTTTAAAGGAAAAAAAGAGATTTTTTTTGGAATTGGTAGCGTACTCTTATTGGTGTTATGAGCTAAGCAATGTTGTAAATTTTGATTTATGGATGGTTGAAAAATTTGATTCGAAAATTGCTCAAATTTAGATGTCTACTAATCACTTTATTAGTTCAAAATAGAAATAAATGCTAATGAAAGAAGACAGCAAAAATGAAAAAGTTATAGGTTATAGGCCAACAACTTTACTTAGTCCATTGAATTTTTTTTGAAACACAATAACTAACGAAAATAGTATATGTGTATAAATTCTAGAAATGGTTTCATCGTACTAAAGAATTCGACTAAATGAAAGTTAAGCACCAAACGTTCACCATCGTCAATTACATAAAATTTAGAATATTGAGCCTACTTTAGAAAATTAAGCGCATTGGAAGTACAATTCAGAGATTAAAATCAAAACCAAGATGTTATAGAATGTTAATATTTAATAACGTAAAGCATATAACTAGAACTAAAAAAGCAAATAAAGTATAAACTGGTATAGTTTTCCAAACAATATATCAAATCGGTGGTGAAGTTAATCCTTCTAAAATACGTAAAAAGTAAAAAATGAAATTAAGTTTATCTCGAAATTAACAATTAAGCTCAAGAATTTTGCAAGGTCCCTTTTAATTTAAAACATATATACGAAAATCTTGAAAAAAACATTAGCCAAATGTAAAGGCAACATGGAAAAAGGTGAGTGTGAACAATGCCATAGCCATAGGACATGAAACTAACCTCTTTTATTCGGCAACCGTCTTTCAAAGAATTGCTGATGCTTTTAAAATAAAAAAAATAACGTTTCCACTTTCTTATAACCAGTGTGTAACCCGTGAGTTGCACTCGGTATGTTGTAGAATAAAAATAACGTTTCCACTTTCTTATCCTAGCAATTATCTAGATGGTTAGCAGCTACTCGGGATTTGACTAACATGTCATCCACATAAACGTCCATTGTTTTCCCGATTTGGCGCTTGAACATTGTATTCACTAGCCTTTGATACGTGGCTTCTGCTTTCTTTAGACCAAACGACATTACTCTATAGCAGTGCAGTTCTAAGTCAGTGATGAAGCTGGTATTTTGCTGATCCGGTTCATGCATTAGGATTTGGTTATAGTCCGAGTACGCATCCATAAATGACATCAGTTCATGTCCCGCTGTTTCGTCCACCAGTTGATCAATTCTAGGTAGTGGGAAGCTATCCTTTGGGCAAGCTTTGTTGAGGACTAAAAATCAATGCAGGTTCGCCATTTTCCATTAGACTTCTTGACTAGTACCGGGTTTGATACCCATTTAGGTAGGTTGCATCCCGGATGAAGCCATTGGCAATTAGCTTATCCACCTCTTCTCTCAATACCTTGGACTGTTCGGGGCCTAAGTTGCACCTCTTTTGCTTTACTGGAGTGAATTTGGGATCAGTGTAAAGGGCATGACAAGTGATTTTGGATGATATTCCACATATATCGGCATGCGCCCAAGAAAATACATCTAAATTGGCGTGCATGAATTTGGTCAACTCTAATCGCATCTTGTTTCCAAGCTGCAACTCAATTCTCATGACCCGCATGGGGTCATCCATACTAACTGGGACAGACACAGAGGTCAGTTGGTGCCGCCCTTTCCTCCCCTGAGCTCTTCTTCCTAGGGTCCGAAGCCTTATCAAATCGGCTATGATCCTCAAGTTAGGGGCGGTTCTGTAGTTGCTATTCAGAGTTCACGGATGTGAAGAGCATTCCCCGCATCCTTTCCTTTATCCCTTCTTTTAGATTCACATAATTCTGCAATATGACACTCTCTAGCAATGCTTTGGTCTCCTTTTCAATTCCGACTTCGTGCTCAGCAGGGAATTTCATCATGAGGTACCATTGTGCCAGTGCTATCTTGAATTCGGCTAACGCCGAGCTTCCCAGAAATACACTATATGCTGACATCTCATTTATAATCACAAAAGATTGAATAAGGATGACGCGTCGTACCCCCTCTCCGAGTTCTATAGGTAGGTCAATGGTCCCTACCGGCTGCTTAGGTTTTCTAGTAATCCCTGGATCGTTGTTTTCCACGCAGATACTTTTTTCATACCTATCTTCATCTGATCGAAAGTATGCTTGAAAAGTATATTAACCGAGCTTCCATTATCAATCAATACTTGGCGGATAACCGTGGGTTCGATTCCCATTGTTATCACTATTGAATCAAGAGTTGGTGCCTCAATTCCTTCGGTATCACAGTCATGAAATATTATGTCACTGCTCAGCACTTTCTGGTGCTTGACCAGAGTTTCACCATGTATTGTCAAATACGACCCTTTCAGGACATGTTTTGGCGAACTTTCCTATCTCTCCATCTCCTCCATCTTCTTTGTGCAAGATGCGGTCCACTGGATATAGTTCCGATAATGAGCCTTTGGTCAGTTTGTTTCGACCGTTGGTCACTAGTTCCAGCCTGATTTCCTTGCTCCCTTGGTCGTTGAGGGACTATAGCCTGGCTGGGTTTTCACGTCCTTTTTACATATTGCTGGAGCTTATTGTCGTGGATCAATCCTTCAATGAGGTCCTTGAGGTCACAACATTCATTTGTGTTGTTCCCATGTGTCTAATGGAAGCGGCAGAATTTCCCTAATACTTCTGCTGTTCCATTGCCTCTTTCTTGAGGGGTTTCCTATGCTTTTCATTTTATTGCATTGCAAGATAGATATTCTCTGGGGTGTCATTGAATGGGGTATAGGAACCTGGTCCAAAATCTCTAAACCTTTTATTACGGCCACCACCATTTTTCTTATCAGGGTTCTGATTTCCTCTCTTCTGGTTTCCATTCTTTCCTGTGGACCCTTAGCTATTCCTGAGGTTGCGTGTACTTTGATTAGAACTCATGACATTCTGTTCAATGCTCGTCTGCTGTGTTCCAGCAGCCTTTGTTTCCAGCTCCTGTGCCTTTTCCAACCTCAAGTATTGGCTTGCTTTGCGATTGAAATCTTTCTTGTCGGCGGGCTGCTTCATCTTGATCCATTTCTCAAACTCCGTCTTCGGATGAATAGCATGGACTAGGGCCATAAAATCCATGTCTCCATTAGGATTACCCACCTCTATTACCGCTATTTTGAATCTATTCATCAATGATTCATTGCGTCCTTGAGCCAGTACTGATAGAGACATGACGTCCTTCGGTTGGGCGGTATGAAGTCTGAACTATTCAAGGAACTTTGTTGCAAGTTGATCAAAAGGGGCGATAGATTTTGGGGGAAGTTTGGTAGACCACATGGATGCAATGCCTTCTAGGAATTTGGGAAAACATCGACAGCGTATGGCTTTTGGGGCATTGGCTCCATCCATTTACCAACTATATTTGTACAAATGGGGTTTCAGATCCTTACTCCCATCATAGGAGGGGATGGTTGGCATGGTAAACTTGTCTGGTTATCTTTCATTTAAGATCTCATCAGTAAACGGGGTCCGACTTGAGGCAGATCCCCATTCATCGTCTTTTTGTCTCTTGCTCTCATCCATCAGTCGCTTGACCATGTCTGCTATGTATGCCTCTGATGTTCGGTGTTCTTGGGGGCGACAGTCAGTCACTGTTCCACGTGTTTGGTTTAGCAAACGATCTTGGCACGTGGGTTTATGCCTAGGCTCTCCTGTCTTCGAGAGAGCCATTCCCACAGGACTCTGTTGGCTTGCATTTGGCCTAACTGGGGTAGTCTGGATGTTTCTAATGTCATCAAATGCATTGGCACCTTCCTCTACTTGATCACCCTGCTCTTCGCCTTTCAAATCGGAGAGGTTTACAGCAACATCGTTTAATGGGATTTTAGCCCCTTGAGTCAAATTCATATTTGGTTGCCTTGGGTCAAGCAGGGTGTTCTCGTTCTTTTCCAAGTTATATCCTGTTGTCACCCTTCTCAATGGCTTTTTCTGTTTTTCCTGTCTAAGCCAGAAACAAAGGAGTTTTCCTGTTCCATGGTAGTAGCTGGTTCAGGGATGGTTCTCTGAACGAGATTTGATTAAAGGGTTATAAGGGCGTTGAGTTTCTCCACTAGAGCCTTTTGACTCTATTCCATTCTTTGGTGGATTTCCACAGCCATCTTATTCAACTCATCTCTAGTATCAACTTCATGTTGACTAGAGGACCCTGTTGCTTGATTCCCTAAGTCAACAACATTAACTTCAGCCTGTTGGATACTAACTCCTTCCGCGGCATTTGCTGCCGCTATGGGTCTTCCTGAGGAAGTCCTTTTCCTTCGGGGAGCCATTTGACTTTGTAAGACAACTGGTTTTTAAGCAAAGGTTGGAGACCTAACTTTTGGATCTATGCAATACAAAGTAGATGGCTAGATCTGGATCCTGGGTTGCAGTTCTCCATGAAAGTACTAAAATGTTGATCCAAAAAAAAGACCAATGCCCTGGTTTAGATTTGAAAGCACCAACTCTGTCTTCACAGAGCAATATAATAGGGAAAATAGAAAGAAGCAATAAAGGAAAATAAACAGAAGATTTTTATAGTGGTTTAGTTGTCAACAAAGCCTACGTCCATTTTATAGTTTTATTATAAGCTGACTTCTATTACAGAAGTTGTTGGATTACAAGGCTTTAGCTAATTCCATCTAAATTGGATCTCTGGACTTAGAATCCACCGGAGAATCACGGTGTATTCCTTTAGAGATCGTTGTAAGGGAGGTTAGAAGTGAAGAATAATCCCAGCAGAGCTTCAACAGCCGGCTTCCCGAAGATCCCCCTTATGTTGCAGATGGTATGCTAGTTATAGAGGTTGGAGGGTTTCTGGGTCACGCCCGTTATTTTCAGGTCTTAATATGCCAAAGGCGACCTAAGGGGACTCAGCGGTCGAAAATTGCTCAACTCCATGGGTTATTGGCAACCCATAGGCTTAATCTATTTTCGACCATTGACTTTTTCTCCCTTTTAGTCATATTTCACAGCTTGTTTGTTCATGGCTTTTAAGGAGTACATGTATTGATGTTGTTCCGGCCACAGAGGTCTATCCTGGATTCCGAAATTGGAGATGTCTTCTCGGACATTCATCGTTGTAGTCATATGCTGATGGAAAGTCGCCGACAGCTTATACTTAAACCTTTTTCTGATCCACGGGGAAGCTGGTCTCTTGGCTTCATTGACTCCTATCGTCATCTTAACCTTGTAGCTTGGTCTTTGCCAGACTCTAGTTGTAACATCTTCGGTTAGCTCTTGAATCATCATGCCGCTTAAGGTTGCCTCGCTTACTGTCGTTATCTGTTGGGTTACAAACTCGGATAACAGTAAATAAATTTAAGTAGGATTCGTAATTATCCATCATTATGTGTTTAGACATTGTTAAGTTAATAAACCATATTTCTAATAATTAATAAGGCATTGTATTAATCAGATATACATTTTCTTAAAACTAATTAACCGAATAAAGATTTGTTTGTAATTGATCTACATTTTTGGCTCTACAGTCTACATGTTAGTATACATATATTAGTATATATTCATCAATTTTACATAATACATAGCTAAATTTTCTCAATACAAATTGATAGACATAAAGTATGTATGTTATACATATGCATATTTGAATGCATGCATAGGCAGCAGTTATCATATGTATAAGCTGCTCCATTAAGAAAATACCAGAATAAATTATGTAACTACTGAGCTTATTAGTGGTTTGCAAAATTATAGGAAAATTTTTCATAGTTCGAAGCAATTAATATTTGAAAGTGAGATATGTATCGGCTGTAAGTATATTGCATGGAAGTAGATCCTGCGGTTTAAGCATAATTTTTTTAATTAGAGGCTAAACAATGAAAAAAAGTCGGATAATAGTGAAAAGAGCAAAACCATTGAAGTATAAAAAATTCTGATTATTTTACCTCTAGATACAGTTTCTTCGTCAATAATTATGAACCCAATTCATTAAAATACTTGCGTGACTATGATAATAATAATCCAAGCATATTGGGATGTAAATCCATATAAAAATCATCTAGGCTTGCCTCATTATTCTTTATAAAGTGAAAGTAAATACAAAAATTTAGTATCTAATAATCATCAAATAATATGTACTAAGAAGTATAAAATACCATAGTATATAATAAATGTCATGAGTGGTTAAATGATTAGTGGGGGGAGGGTGTGTGTGTGTAGAAATATAATATTAAGATCAATGGAATGGTTAGCTTAAGATTTTAAAGGAAAAAAAGAGATTTTTTTGGAATTGGTAGCGTACTCTTATTGGTGTTATGAGCTAAGCAATGTTGTAAATTTTGATTTATGGATGGTTGAAAAATTTGATTCGAAAATTGCTCAAATTTAGATGTCTACTAATCACTTTATTAGTTCAAAATAGAAATAAATGCTAATGAAAGAAGACAGCAAAAATGAAAAAGTTGTAGGTTATAGGCCAACAACTTTACTTAGTTCGTTGAATTTTTTTTGAAACACAATAACTAACGAAAATAGTATATATGTATAAATTCTAGAAATGGTTTCATCATACTAAAGAATTCGACTAAATGAAAGTTAAGCACCAAACATTCACCACCGTCAGTTACATAAAATTTAGAATATTGAGCCTACTTTAGAAAATTAAGTGCATTGGAAGTACAATTCAGAGATTAAAATCAAAACCAAGATGTTATAGAATGTTAATATTTAATAACATAAAGCATATAACTAAAACTAAAAAAGAAAATAAAGTATAAACCGGTATAGTTTTCCAAATAATATATCAACTCGATTGTGAAGTTAATCTTCTAAAATACCTAAAAAATAAAAAATGAAATTAAGTTTATCTCGAAATTAACAATTAGCTCAAGAATTTTCCAACATACCTTCTAATTTAGAACATATATACGAAAACCTTAAAAAAAACATTAGCCAAATGTAAATGCAACAGGGAAAAAGGTGAGTGTGAACAATGCCATGGCCATAGGACATGAAACTAACCTCTTTTATTCGGCAACTGTCTTTCAAAGAATTGCTGATGCTTTTAAAATAAAAATATAACATTTCCACTTTCTTATAACTAGTGTGTAACCCACGAGTTACACACGGTATGTTGTAGAAAAATAATGTTATAAATATTTTTAAAGAATACAATTTATTATGCAATATATGGTGAATCAGTTGACATAAATGAGTCCTAAATCGAACTTACTATATTTTGTGTATAGTTTTTTGTAATGAGATTTACTTATTTTTATATTCGAATATAATTTAAATTATTATTTTTACCAATAAGAATAGGTTATATATTGATTTATTATTTTTTAGGATTTAATATTTGTTATGCAAATAAATGAAAATTAATATTCTTAATTAATTTTGATATTGATATTTTTATAAATTTTATAGATAAATTTTCATGCACATACATTTTGAATATGACGTTAAGCTTTTGATATATTTAGCTAAAAGGTAAATGATGTATAGATTGAATTTCAAATATTACTCAAGGATTGGTGAAACTATGTAGAAATGGAAGTGTAATGCTAACGAATCAACATATTTTTATGCATTTAAAGTTCTTGCAGTACATGTTTATCAAAAATAAGTATATGTTACTAACAAAGTGATAAATAAAATATTTATGTAATTACTAAAGGAAATATTAAGTGAAAATAAGATCTGTAACGTTATAAATTACATAGCCGTTTAATCATGTGAAAAAAATGATTTTTGATCCATTGTTGCTTACCTTGATAATTTTAGTTTATAATAAATGCTTAAAGAAATATTTTACACTTACATCTAAAAGATAATAAAATACAAACTAAAAATATTTCTAATCAAAGTATGATATGATTCCCGTCTATTGATTGACGTAAAATACATATATAAATAGTTAAAATGAATTTTTTTACAAAAACATTCTAATTGAAAATGTTAATTATTTTTCAGCATTTTTGAATACAAACATTAATGGTTTATCATTAATTGTAGTGTCAATCTTCATAAAGATAAATTTTATTAATGACAAAAAATTCACTTGCCATATAAATTTTGGAAATTAAAACATTATGTTTACAATGATATATAATTTTATAAAAAAATATATATGCATATAGTTGTTTATAATCAAGGGTAGACCCACCTTATGGTTGGGGAGGGAAAGTGACCTTGCCAGAAATTTTGAGAATTATTATTGAACAAACTAAAGATATTTTCTTGGGTTTGAACCCCAAATTTTGGTAAGGAAGAACACATGTAGAAAAGAAGAATTTGGTGCACTGAACAACTTAGCTTTTCTGCTCCAATGCCATCTACATGTGCTTCCTTTTACCATGTATGCATTCTTTTTTATTTGGGTATTATGCCTTCCCGACCTATGCTACATCACTTGGCACATTTTCTTGGGTTTTTTCACTTCGACCATATCACGAAATTGTAACTAGTTAGAAAATATGTAACTAAATTCATATGTTCTCTTTCCTAATAAAATATTCCATTTTTATTATTAAAATTAGCTTTATGTTAAAATTATTGTTTAATAAATTAGTATATTGATGTTTTAGTTATGGTTATTTGATAAATTATTATGAATTATTTTCTACTATGAGCATTATTTTCATTAGTTATTTTATTTTATTTTATTTGAATAAATGGATAAAATAATTAGAGGCGTCATCTATGAAGACTCCAATTTCCTTTTAATCCCGGCCCTGCCAACTTATAATCCTGACCGTGCCACTGCTTGTAACGAAATACCAACTTTAGAAAGAAAATATTATGCGTAAATTTCTCTGTACTAAAATAATAATTTTATAAATAAAGAAATCTTATGAATTTGAATGTAGAATATTATAAAAGAATTAAATGCATATTATATGGAATTTAAACTCACACATAGTATAATAGATGAGAAAAATAAGTATAAACAAAATCATTTGTATTATTTAAAGAAAAAATTGTTAAGTTCCTATTTTCTAGACTTCTACACAAACTAACATACATATACTTAAATAGTGGCATCTTACATAAAATTATGATACTTAGATAACCAATTTTATTTGCACCATGCTATTCTCTTTTCACACCCCGCCTTATTTTAAAAAATAAATCATACTTTTATAGCCATTTTGCCTACTATAGGTTTACCGGTAAAATAAACCAAAACCGGATTTATAAATTAAAAAATACGCTTTAATCACCCTCGCCCATTATGAGCATGGGTAAAAACAACACCCCCGCTCATAGCGGGCGTTGAAGAATATAAATCTCACGCTTGTCACCCGACAAGGATTTTTTAATAAGAAAAACCACGTTAGGCCGAAGCGAAGGTACTAGTTAAACACATGCCCATAGTCGGCATGGTGTTCTTTGAAACCCACACCTGGCTCGAGCGTGTGTGCTGTTATGACCTAAGATCCCACCTATCTTGGTGGAAAACAAATAAAGAAATAAAACGGTAAAAAAGGGGAAAAAAGGTAAAATGACGGGTTATGAAGGATAAACAAGGAGGGAAGGAATTTATAAGTTTTTCAGGGCGTCGAAGGAAACGTCGGGGTGTAAATAAACTGGGCCTACTTAGATAGAAAATACATGTACTTAAATAGTTGGTCATCAACATGTACAACAAAACCCACATTTTAACGATTCAGTATTTAAATATTAAGTCATAATTAACGGAATGCCCCTTGTACTTGATTTTTAGAGACGAGTGAATTGGAACTCAAGGCACCCGTATTTGAGTTTTCTTTTCCATTGTGAGAAATATGAGTATAAACTTGACTATAACTGGAGTCTGAAGCTTTTAGGGTGAATAATGTTTTTTGAATGAAATGGAATTGAGCTAAGCACACTAGATTGCCCCAAATTTAGCTTATATGTAGCTAACTCCTCATTTATTTTCATTCCAACTTTCCATTTCTTCCTCTTCTCCTAATCACTTTCATAATTACCCCTTAATCACCAATCCCTCACTCCACTCAAATAAATTCCTAAATTAATGAAAATACCATAATTCCTCTTGTCCAATACCTTTCAAAACTCATCAAGAGATTAGCATGAAGTTGCGTTTGGAATTCCATTCTATGATTTCAAGAGAATGAAAGCATGGGTTTCGGTGATTAAAGCTTGATTTAGGGAAAGAAAAGGCGAGTGGGATGATTCTCCATCTATATTTACTTATTAATCTTCAATAATCTGTTTATTGATGATTGTGGAAATATATGAAGTTCATTGGAGATTGCTTAGGTTGGTTTAGATTTATGTTCATGTTGTAAACATGATTATATTAACTCATATTTGTCTAAGAACTTAATTACTAATTTTTGAAAATAGATAGCAAGCTAAGAAATGAGTTTTGGTTTAAATGATTGATTATATGTGCCGTAATGTATTAGAGGCTTTGATGGCATAATTAAGTGCATGTCATTAGTTTGTAATAATATACCTAATTTAAATGGTTTTAGAAAAGTTAGTATTATGCTAATTAAGTGAGTTTGAACTCTACACTTATTATTAAAGTGATTAGAGGGTTAATGACATTTAATTAGTACTTTTGAATATTATTTAAAAGTAAATTAATGATCTTTACTAATGAAAGGATTATTTATAAATATTATTTATGTTAATGAATAATTTTGTAAGTAAAAAAAGCATTTTATAAATTGTATAAATGCAGTATTTTATAAAGAAGTATGAGATTTTATAAAATAATATGTGGAAGATATATTATAAAATGGTTATAAGTTTCTTGTAAAATAGTTATGAGTTGAATAAAGAAATTTAGCATTATAAAGGCTTGAAATGATTAATAAGCTAGTAATAAAAGTTATAATATAGAAATGTGGAAAAATATTTGACTTTTATTGAAAAGATTAGTAAATAAAAGTAAGATTTAATTAAGTATTAGTGGAATTGTTTATTTAAATATATCTGTATGTATATGAATATGCGTAAGTATACATATTTGTGTATTTAAAGATATATAACAATCAAAACAATTCGGGTGTGTTGTAATTAGAATTTTTGTGTATATTAGTTTTTGTATATGTGTATATTTGCAAATATGTTCTTGATGTGTACAAGTGCATGACAGGCATTTCACGTAGCCATAATGACTATCATGTGCGCTAAGTTCGTGAGAGCATATCGGGCTGAGTAGCCGTTTCGGTGAAGTCCAAAATATGATTTGTGTAGTGAAGTGTCCTTGTGTACGTATGTGTAATTGTGCATGAATAAGTGTGATAGCACTTGTAGGCATTACATGAGGCTAATGATTGGTTGAGTACATTTTGGCATAATTAGAGGAAGCTAGGTCGTTAAAATCGCCCGTTGAACTCTACCCGTGCAAAGAGTGGATTTCTTGTCAAAATAGATTTTTGAACACATAAGGATTACTTCTAAACCAATGAACTCCGAAAGTGGAGGTAGGCATGGGAAGCTAGGCGACTCATCGGGTGAAGCAGTGGAGGAAACAATGCATAAATCGATGGCAGTAGTGGTGGCGTGGAACCTACCCCAGGCTTTACTGCTTGGGACACGCTACCATCGATGAATCAGTGGTAGACCATCGGCGCATCGGTAGTGCAATGGCTTAGATAGTAAAGCCCAAGCAAAGTGCCGTTTTAAAGGGGATTTCTGCCCAGATCCGGATGGAACATGAGGTGAGATTTTGATATGATTTGGAGGAGCTTTGGGTTACTCGAAAAGATGGAATGCAAGGCAAGACTTAGAATTCGGATGCATGTATAAGAGGTGCATAAGTGGTCAAGAACGATCAAAAAAGTGTTCAGGAAAGTGGTAGAGAAGCGATCGAGGCAAGGATTGCATGGTACAGGCTGTCCTATACGAAAATAGTAGGAGATCGAGAGCCAATCAGACATGAAATCGAGACGGTGACCGGTTTCACGGTCACATATGATGAGTGTGTACTATCGAAGTGAAAACATAAGGTTGAGGAGTCAGTTCCAGACTTAGGTAGATGTGTGAGGGCATCGATCTGTACTAAATCAGGTGGACATATAGATTGATGATTAGCATATATTCCATGGTTCAAAGCGCTATTATGCTTAAGTGATCCATTGGGGTCATAGCGAGTGCACCGTGAGGCAATCAAGGAGTAGGTAGTTAGATTCAGGTCGTAGTTCGGTTCCTGTACTACGCATGCATTTTGACTTTGTTTGTGGTTTTGAGCCAAACCATTGAGAAGGCACGAAGCAATGCTTAAGCGGTACTTTTACCTAGTAGTTGTAGTGTAAATATAGATACTAGGGAGCACTGCAGTGGCTGGGTTTTCATTGTTGTTAGGAGAATGATCTAGCTCAGTATAACGACACTTATATAGTAAAGAGGTTGTATGAGGCTGCTCATTTCCGTTCACGGACTCTGAGGGTAAAAATGTATATAAATCCAATGGTCACATAAGGTGTAGTTGCTGCATTTATATTTTGTTCGGTAGATATCTTCTATTTTGCACATCATTCATTTTGCTTATGTTATACTAGTTGATTGATATCATCATTGTGTGTAGTATAGTATAGACTTAGATTATGACAATTCTATTACTCCTACACTTGTATATCGTTACGTGACAGTCATATTATATTTGCTATGCTGACTTGTTAATGACATGAGAAGAGCAGGTTATGGTATGATTTCCTATCATTTTGGGATAAGTTTACTTTACTTGTTTATGGACAATCCGAATTACCCTTGAGCCACATTCGTGGAGGGTACCGGCTGTGCCTTTGTAGTTTCCTTTTTATTCATATATAATTTTGAATACAACAATTTGAATTGTTCCCCTCACACTAGACATTATGCCTAACCCACATTTGTCTTTCTTTGTTTATATCATGACAACTCTTGGGTGCTCGATTGAGTAGTTTAGGAGTCAGGTGCTTTTGGTGATACACTATCAGGACGCAGAGCTAGAGCATTTTGGAGGCGTGGCATGGATATTTTGGATATGTATACTTGATATTTTAGTAGTACATGACAAAGCTATTATTTGCACATGAGACCTGTTTTATCAAATATTTATTTAGAACCTCGTATTGTTAGGAGTTAGTGCATTTTGATTTTATGTATTGATATTTATTTATCAGTTGCTTTTGCTAGTATGATCTCTTATATATTATCGTCATGTCCTGTTTATGTATATTCAGTATATTATATTATCATTCCATTGTGAGATCCTATCGATGTCTTAGTTTAGTGCTTTTTTATTTTTACTCAAAAATGTCTTTTGTGTTGTTTGGAAGTTAGTCGTTGATGTAAGACATAGTTGTTTTGGTATTACAAAGGACGGGTTGTTACATTTGGTCTCAAAGCTTAGGCTCAACACTCGGAACCAAGCAGTCCGGTTTGGGTTAAAAAAACTGGTAGTAGGAGATATGTGGAGAGTGATACTTGTATTTTTCTATTATATTGGACTGCACACACCACTTGTCTTTTGAACTTTGGTCGCTAGTTGCTAAGGTATCTTTGTTAGGCTATTAGTATGTGCAGACAGAGTGCAAGAGCGACTGTAGATAGTAAATTTGAGAAGCTATATTAGTTCAAAGAATATTTAGCTAACGTAAGAGATGTCTCGCCACCCATGAACATTTCCAGTAGATGCAGTTGGCGTCAAAAGCGGTGTGACCCTTCGGGCACAAATATTTCTTGCTCCATCAGCTTTAGACTCTTTGAAATTGTGCTGGTATTTCCTTAGCCTTGGAGGAAGCCATATCTAAGTCCGAGGCTGTCGCTGAAACATAGCCTTAAACATGTGCATATGAGAGGGCTTCCTATAGGTCTAGAGAAGGTTCTTATAAGGAATATTTCTTTATGGCATTTGGAGATGGTAGACTTTGGCTAGATATGACATAGTGTTAGAGTAGCTAAAGAGTAGGCCCGTGCCTTGGAGTGAACTTAGATATCGCCTTAGGTCTCAATCCATTTTTGGAACAGAGAAAGGGATGTAGCTTGAGCATTTATCCAAATTGTCCATGGCGGCTTGCTAATAATGGAGTATGTTGACTAATTTAATCTTTTAGTTTGATTTGAGGATTGAGACGGTCAGTACTCCATTGGGGTAGGAAAAGGAGTCGCCTAGGGTCTTAAAGCATCAATTAGGGATTCATTGTTTAGTCTTATCCCTGTTAGGGGCCACTTTTGAAAGTCTCGTTGGTATGGTTCTCCTCCATGAGAGCACTCACGAGGTACCATTAGAGATAGCGAGAGTGGAAAGCAAACCGAAGTTTCAATCAAAGCGTAAAGACCAAAATGCAAGGGAAGATCGACTTTGTGTGAAGAAGAAAGCTGGCCTAGTATGTGACTTTTGTGGAATATGAGGGTATTTCGTATGAGATGTCATCCAGGTTAAGTGAAGCGTAAGTGCTTCAATTGTGATTGGCTTGATCACTTAAGGAATGAATGTCCTATGTTGTAGAGTGGTGGGTAAGTGATGATGACATAAACCTTATGGGTATTACCGGGTCCTATTAGGCCTACTGCTCTAAAAAAAAATGGAAGAATCTTTGTACAATATGCTCTATTTTTGTCGAACTTGCTTAATTTCTTTCCGATACTTGATCTGTATATTCATCTATCGGTAGTTACTATGTAGATAGGATAAACTTGACATCCTTCATAGTAGGTAAATTCTTGAGTAAAGATAAACTTTGTATGAGTAATCTTATTTGCAAAGCTGAGATGAACCGAATGAGAGTACTGCCATTCGAACTTGATGCACGATATTTCAAGTTGAGTGGGGTTAGCTTATTAAGTGCGACTTGGATTTGTATCCAAAAAGGGTTCAGTGAATGTTGTCCTGCCTTTTCGTTTGGCCGAGGTATCACAGATTTGGCTAAAGTGGATGGATTGAATATCGATTACAGTGAAATTATGGATGATGGTTGATTGGATTTGGATGGACAACGCTCAAAAAATGGCTAAATATCCAATTATGGTGTAATTAATATGAAGTGACAAGGAAGGTCCCATGAGGCTACGTTTCAAATTTCAAGTCAATCGAAGTTTGTATGCACGAGCTATGGATCGATCTAAAACAATCCATAAAACAACATAAATCGACGAAGATCGATCAGTATCTCAAAATCTACAAGGCCAGTTCACTTGAAACTTTTAGAGTATAAATAAAATGAAGAGTGGAGCTTACAAAAACGATTGTTGGTCAAAACATTGAAATTCAAGGATGACCGATTGTTCTAGGCCGATCATTCTTGCCGATCCTTAACAATGATCGGTACGACTCAGTGAACGGTCCAATTTCAACCAGATCCATATCTCCCAAGTCACAAGTTAGAATGATTCCATATTTCAAAAGTAGTATCAAGAGACATGAGCGACCCCCTAAAAACAATTGCCAGTCTTAAAGTGGCGTTTAGGGTTTAGCTAATCGTTTTTGCCAAGTCATAAAAACGATCGGTATCCTTCAGTACATAATTCAATTTCAACAAGGATCGATCTGTATCTCACAATTTATATATCAAAATGATTCCATATTTTAGGAGCAACGTCAAGAGGCATGTGGAACCCTCCAGAAACAATCGCACCATGATTGAAGCCAAGAAAAAGAATAAGCCAAAATTAGGACGATCATTCTCAATCATCAAGTTAGCATTGCCGATTGATATTATGGGCACCTATTGACCTAGAGAGCCTTTTGTCGAAATATTAGCGAAAATCTGTTCACCTCTCTACAGACTTGGCTCATTGCAGGGGACTTTTTTTGGGCTCTCCTTTATCAAGACCTATCTCTCCTCTATTATTTTTCTAAGGCAAAAACCAATGTACTTGTAATCTTACAGTATAGATAAAAGATTATTGGAGTGGACGTAGGTCGGAGTTTGCCGAACCACTGTAAAATTTGCTTGTTCATTTACTTTTCCGCAATCTATTCTATGATCTGTGAATCTATACTTCTCAGTTTGGATCTAAATACTAGATATGGTGCTTTCACATACAACAGAGTGTTTGTGACCATTTTTGGCACAAAAATTTTGGTGCTTTTACTAAGAAATCTAGCCCTTATGTATTTAGAGTTTAGATTTGGAATTAACTAGAGAACTTAGAATTAGAGCAATGGTGAAACCATCTACAAGGAGACAGAGAGCGGATAGGAGCTATCATGAAGGGAGTCAGGAGGCTTTCTTAGGAGCTAACCAAACCTCAATCTTCATTACCAGAGATGGGGTGGAAATGATGATGGATGCTATGTAGGAAAGGATGCTAAAGAGACATGAGGAGATGATGCAAAACCAACTCTGACAGATTGGATAAGCTGGAGGACAAAATCAAGGAGTTAAAGCAACAAGAATCGTTGGAAATCGAAACCGGGAACATGGAAATGGAGCTGATAGACAGAGGAGTGGAACATTGCAATTGGGGGCAGTCCCCTGCCATCCTAAATGGATCAATACTGATCCCCAAAGGCGGAGGCATGCCCTCTAGTTTGGTTGGTTGCGATGCTGGAGGACTTGCGATCAATCCCATAGAGCTTGGTGCAAATCGGAATTTGGATGCTTGTGCGGAGGAGTATGTTCTGAAATTCCCTTATAGACTCGGAGGGCAGCTTAGGCATGATAATAGGAGACTACCATTGGAAGACAATGACAGTGTCCAGAGATGATAAGGCGAGCTATACATGGAGGATTAGTGAACAAAGATTTGGAGGATGTAAATAGAAGTCCATTCGCTCCAAATATTAGGGAAGCTAGGAATCCACCAAAGTTCAAATTACAAATGCTTGAGACATATGATGGAAAAACGGATCCCACTGTTCATTTGAAGAGATTCATGAGACACATGGAAGTATTTGGGGTATCGGAGGAAGTCATGGCATGGTGCTTCCCTTTGTACTTAATGAATATAGCAGCACAATGGTTAAGATAAAAGGAAAATGACGCTATTAGCACTAGCCAGATGTTAAGAAAATTGTAAACATGCATAGTTTTCAGACGTCTAGGTGCACTAGCCAGACGTTTGGAGAAATCCTCTGGAATAACAAAACAGACAGGATCAGACATCTGGTTGATGCACTCAGACGTCTAAAAGACTATTGTATACAAAAAATATATAGAGTCATATGTCTGAAACAAATACCAGACGTTTGATTTCGAACTCGGAATTTAAATTCAAATTTTAACTGCCACATTTGAATAGACATCTTCGCTTCTCTTCGCTGCAACTCTTCATCACCATTAGAAGCAATTGTAGAGCACTTATAATGGATGCAACTACTTAAGGAATCTCTCTACAACTATATATAACATCAAGAATCAAAGAGAACACCCACTTTACTCACTTGCGCTCTTTTCTTACATACTTTGTTATATTCTTGTTCTCTAGCAATCTATACTTGTATTTCACTCATCCATATATTTAGATCTTCTCAGTTAATACTCTCTAAATATATATTGGAAGCATTTGTACTTAATATTCAATATCTGTGTTGTTGAACACATACTTGACAAGAACAAGTTATTGTAACTAAGCCTATTCCTCCTGACGAAGTGAGGGTGTTTGATAGTCGAATTCCAAAGGGGAGCTTCGGGACTGGACGTAGAACGGGAGGTCCGAACCAGTATAAACTCCTGGTGTGCTTATTCTATATTTACCTACGTTAATTTTATCTTAGTTGCATCATATATTTTGTCACATATACACGCATATACACTACACGATCCACCCTATAGACTTTCAATTGGTATCATAGCAAGGTTTGATCAATGTACAGTAACACCTTTTTGAATCACTTTAATATGGCAAGTATTTTTCAAGAAGGACAATCCACAGCACGACCCCCACATTTTAATGGTTCTAACTATGCATATTGGTTAACACGTATGAGAATTTTTATGGAAGCTAATGGACTAGAAATTTGGTCAGCCACTCAAGATAAATATGAAGCACCTACTACTGCTATGAACACATGGACCGATGCACAAAAAATGACAGCTTCTAATAATGCCAAAGCTATGAATGTTCTATTTTGCTCACTAGATGTAAATGAATTTTCACGTGTTATGTTATGTAACACTACATTTGATATTTGGCATACTTTACAAGTTACACACGAAGGCACAAACAAAGTTAAAAAAACTAAGATTTCAATATCATAAAATCAATTCTCATCATTTAAAATGAAACCAAATGAATCTATAGTAGACATGTACTCTAGATTCTAAACCATTCAACACGATTTAATGACACTTAGTGTCAAATTCACAAATTTTGATTTGGTGTCTAGAATGCTCAATTCTTTAACTCTAGAGTGGGAAATAAAAGTATTAGCTATCGAAGAAGCTAATGATCTCTCAGCACTCTTAGTTGAAGAGTTAATAAGAAATTTAATGTCCTATGAAGCTAATTTGCAGGCACAAAAAGAACTAAATTCAGAAAAGAAGAACATAGCATTCCCAACAATAGATGAAGACTCCGATTTAGACGACGAAGAAATTGTATTTGTTGCCAAAAACTAAAACAAATTCAAGAAGTTTAGGAAAATTACTAAATTTTAGAAAGGAGGAAAATCAAGGTCAACAAATCAAATATCAATCAAATGCTATGAATTTGATCAATTTGGACATATGAAGAAAGATTGTCCCAAGCTCAATAATGATAAAAAGAAGAACAAATTTGAAAAATTCAAAAAGAAGAAGGCTTTCAGAGTAACATGGGATGACTCGGATTCTTCATCATCATCAGATAATGATAGTAATAGTGACGGAGAACAAGCTAATGTGTGCTTTATAGCACAAACTAATAAGGTATGTCCCAAACTTAGTTATGAAGAATTATTAGAACTTAGCATGGAATTAGATGATAAATTTAGACAAATTAAAAAATTGAACAAAGAACATATAGCCAAAAATATTTATTAGAACTTGAAGTATGAATTTTAAAAGATGAAAAAATTATTTTAGAAGAGGAACTAGAATTATCTCAAGAAAAAATTAAAAATAATTTGGTCGAAGATGAGGCTATTGCTATTGATTTTGATAAAACTAAAATAGTAAAGGATAACTTGTTAAAAGAGAATGAAAACTTGAAGAGTAATATTGAAATATTAAAAATTTAGAACTAAAAAAATTAGATAAAATTACAAATAATGTTTCAAAATTTAATAAAGGAAAACAGGATTTGGAAAATATTATCAAAACTTCAAAACCATCAGGTAATAGAAATGGAATAGGATTTAAAAGTACTCCTAAACAAAGAGGAAATGATGTTAAAAAATATAGTTGTATTTATAAAAAGACTAAATCACCTAGTCTAATATGAATACCAAAAATATAAAAATTTGGATTGCTAAGACAAATAATAATTTGATTAAACAAAAACATATTAATAATTTCTTAGAAAATGTAGTCTATAATAAGAATTATATTCATAAATGTA
Source organism: Allium cepa (assembly GCA_030765085.1). Lineage (NCBI taxonomy): Eukaryota > Viridiplantae > Streptophyta > Magnoliopsida > Asparagales > Amaryllidaceae > Allium > Allium cepa. The sequence continues at coordinate 288,224,928 of CM060941.1, read as the reverse complement.
CCAAACCTTCTTGGGTATGGCTACCTACTAACATATAGGACCCTAACAAAGTATATGGGTACTAATTAAAACATCTTTTATTTTGCAGGTACCCAAAATAAAAAATAAGGAGAAATGGATACTAGATAGCGGATGCTCCAAGCATATGACCCGAATTCAAAAATGTTATCAAATATAACATACATCGATGGTGGAACGATAACCTTTGGAGATAACTCAAAAAATACGTCGTGGGCATTGGAGAAGTCATCAACTCTGGTATTTCTAACTCTTCTATTATTACAAATGTTTTATTAGTAGAAAATCTAAAACACAACCTACCAAGTATTAGTCAATTATGCGATAAAGGTTTTCAAATCAATTTCGAAAAAGATAGATGTAATATTTTCGATAATAACAAACAACTTATATTTGAAGGTTTTAGAAGCAAAAATATTTATGTCTTAAACATGAATATAAATAAAAATTCAAATTTGTGTTTAACCGCCATACATGACGATCCATGGTTGTGGCATAAACAATTTTGTCATATTAACTTTAAATATATTAATAAATTAGCAAAATATGAGCTAGTTAGAGGTTTACCTAAAATAAATTTAAAAGTAGAAAATTTATGTGACGATTATCAAATTGGAAACCACGGAAAAGCTCTTTTAAATCTAAAAATAATATTTCTACAAAACAACCATTAGAATTATTACATTTAGATTTATTTGGTCCAACGCAAGTACGATCTATAAATCACAACAAATATGTTTTCGTAAAAGTTGATGATTTTTCAAGATATACATGGACTTTATTTTTAAAACATAAAAGTGACACCTTTGGTATGTTTAAAATATTTGTTAAAAGAATGAAAACAAAAATGGATTTGAAAATTAAAAATATTCGAAGTGATCACGGTGGAGAATTTGAAAATGATCTTTTTACTAATTTTTGTAATAAAAAGGGAATAAGTCATAACTTTTCTTTTCTCCGCACACCTCAACAGAATGGTGTAGTAGAAAGAAAAAATCGCACGTTACAAGAATGTGCACGAACACTGTTAAATAGTAGTGGTCTACCAAAACATTTTTGGGCTGAAGCTATTGCTACAGCTTGTTCTGTTTTGAATCGAGTAACCATACGCCCTATGACTAAACAAACTTGTTTTGAAATATTTTTTGAAAGAAAACCTAAAGTATCATACTTTAAAACTTTCGGATCAAAATGTTTTAAATTATATACAAAAGAGAATTTAGGAAAATTTGACCCGAAGGATGATGAAGGAATCTTTGTTGGATATTCGGATCGCAGAAAGCATATAGAATTTTTAATAAATAAAATAACACTATTGAAGAAAGTTTACCTGTCTCGTTCGATGAAAATCTTCTTAACCATCATTCTAATGACGATGAAGAAATAATTCCAATAACAAATACAACAAATTCTATTAATAATGAGACAAATGCGCAAAATACTACTTTAATATCATTTCCTAGAACTCTTAAGGATCATCCAAAAGATATTATCATTGAGATCTCAATTCTAGAGTAACTAGAAATCAACTTAATCAAATAAGCCATATAGCATTTGTGTTAAATTTTGAACCAAAAAATTATAAAGAACCTTCAAATGATAATTTTTGGATAATAGTTATGCAAGAAGAACTAAATCAATTTGAACGTAATAATGTTTGGGAATTAGTACCAAGACCAGAAGATCAATCGGTTATAGGAACAAAATGGGTATTTAAAGACAAAACAGATGAAAACGGAAATATTGTTAGAAATAAAGCATGTTTAGTTGCTCAAGGCTATAATCAAGAAGAAGGTATCGACTATGACGAAACCTTTGCTCTAGTAGCAAGATTAGAGGCCATACGTACATTACTCGCTTTTGCAAATCATCACAATTTTAAACTATTTCAAATGGATGTCAAAATGCCTTTATAAATGGCTTTTTAAAGAAAACGTATATGTTGAACAACCTCCATTATTTGTTCACGAAAAATATCCCGACCATGTTTTTAAATTACAAAAACCATTATATGGATTAAAACAAGCCCCCGTGCATTGTACGAACGTCTTAAAAATCATTTAATTACATCTGGTTTTCAAATAGGCAAAATCGATACAACTTTATTTATTAAACGAGAAAATAACGATATTTTAATTGTAAAAATTTACGTAGACGATATTATTTTTGGTTCAACTAACGAAAATCTCTATAGTCAATTTTCAAATATTATGAAAAATGATTTTGAAATGTCTCACATGGAAGAATTAAATTTCTTCTTAGGTTTACAAATAAAACAACTTGAAAATGGTATTTTTATTCATCAAGAAAAATATTGTAACGATCTATTACATCGTTTTGAAATGGATAAAACTTCAAGCAAACCAACACCGATGAGTACTAGTGTTCACTTGGAAAAGGATGATAGCGGAAAAGATTTCGATGAAAACTTATATCGTAGCATGAATGGTTCCTTACTCTATTTGACGGCTAGTCGACCCGATATTATGATGAGTGTATGTATCTGTGCCCGATTTCAAGCAAAACCAAAAGAATCTCACCTAAGAGCTGTTAAACGTATCTTACGATATCTATCTAGTACTAGAGATTACAGTTAGTTTTACCCTAAAGGATCATCGTTTGAACTAATTTCATATAGTGATGCGGATTTCGGTGGATGTAGAATAGATTGTAAGAGTACCAGTGGAACATGTCACTTTATCGAACAATCATTAGTTCCACGGTTTAGCAAAAAGCAAAATTGTGTCTCCTTATCTACTTGCGAAGCCGAATATATTTTAGCAGCTCTAGCATGTGCATAAGTGATATACTTGCAACAAACACTTACGAATTTCGGCAAAATTATCTATAAATCACCAATATATTGTGATAACACGAGTGCGATAAATCTATCAAAAAACCCTGTAAATCACTCGCGAACTAAACATATAGAAATACGACATCATTTTTATGTGACAATGTTGAAAAAGGAATTATTTAATTAGAATACGTAAATACCGAGAATCATATAGCTGATATTTTCACAAAACCATTAAATGAACAAACTTTTGTTAAACTGCGACGCGATTTAGGAATATGCCCTCTTAATGATCTTCTAAATTAATAACCACATCTTCATTTATGCTATGTTTATCTAAAAAAATTCTAACCATAAATTATAATTGATAAATCCTTCACCTTCAGTTTTTTAGTTAGTTAGTTTCTGAAAATGATCTATAAATAATTTTTGAACTTATATATAAATTTTATACAATAAGAAGAAAAAATATATACACATTTCATATTTTTTACAACAAAATATAATCATGTCTTCTGACAATTCTCGTAAATCCTTCTCGACACCCACAATGGATAGCTCAGCGGATACACCTCGACGGTTTCCTACCCCCACACCAAATCAGGAACCAACATATAGGTGGTCTTCCTATCAAACGGGATTCACTCCCGATAACAAGAAGTCCAAACGATCTTTATTTGTCTCTCCTAACAAAAAGGAGAAAATTGATGAGATACATCACTATCAAAAACAACAAATAGATCTACAACGAGGATTATACTTTGAACAAAAAGTCATGGCACGACGACTAAGCTTTTTGGAGTAAGTAGCGATGAAGTTTTTTAATTCACGGAAGAAGGATGTACATGAACCACTTCCGAATCCTTGCAGTTCTTTGGATTCCTCATCCTCGTATCGTACACCTTTTGACCCTTCACCAAGGCGATTCTATGGTTCCCCGAGAACTCACGAACGTGGAAATATATGGTCTCCACTCAAACCATGGAGGGATGACAAGTCAGATGATCGCAAAACTCCATCGCCGTCTAAATAGATTAAAATTATTCTTTGAATTTGTAACTGCGTATGTTTGTAAATTCTGGTTCACAAAAATAATACTACATTTTTTTCAAACAATAAAGGTCGAGAAATAAGAAACACCCTTTAGAATTAGTCTAATTTTAGAAAGATTGGTTATTCCAAACGTCTGGATATGGACCTCAGACGTCGGACACTATGATATGCCATAAATTTTACATCATTGTGCATATGTTAAACATCTGATATAACTTTCCGAACATCTAAAAATTGTTTCTGCTTACTTAAAATAGATACCAGACTATTTCAGATGTCTGGACTATGAACTAGACGTCTGAATAAAGTCTTTGCCACCAAATTATAAAAAATCCCTCTATTTCAGACGACACTCTTATACGGCCAGATAACGACTATTTCTTCTACTCTTTCTTACTTTGTTTCATTTTATCCTTCGATCGATAAAAAAAATTTGCCAAATTTTCTGCCTCTTTCAAACTTAAACGAATTCAATGCCTCCTAAAACTAAAAATCCTAAGATATCCAAAAGAAAACAAGACCAACCAACTTCCTCAAACCCTCAAGTTTGCTCAGATGATCAAATAGAACGATGGATGAATTGAGCAGCGCATTCAGTCAAGAGATATAAGGATATACAGAAGAAGAAACTTCACATAGGTCCATTTTATAACTTACTCAAGTTTCCAATTTATGATTTAGATGAAATGTGGGAGAATGCCGGTTTAGAAACTTTGATATCTTTCAATCCCAATAACATCCAAATTGATCAGTTAGCTATATTTTTCTTCTACTCTAATTTGGATAGCACAGTTGTTTGGAACACTGAAAATGAAGATAATAGGCTATGGGATAGCATTTATGGCAACCCGATTAGGCTCATTTCGGGAATAATAGGCAGAACTCTTGGATGTTCCGACTCGGGCGAAGATTTATATAATATACCCGATATGCGTTTCAAACCAAGGAAAAATATAACACATCAAACATAGGAGGATGATATGCCTAAATTTGCATCCAAATATCTACGACCAAAGGCAAGACTTCTTACTCGAATGATCATCAACACTATCATTCCTCACCTAGGAAGTCATGAGCAGATAATGGAGTTAGAACGCAAAGCTTTATATGCTTAATTGGGCCCAATTTATATTTGACGAGCTCAAACATTTTTGGACTCGATCATGGCCATCAATTATCTACCCCACGTTCATCATGAGACTTCTACTTGCTCACAACATCCCCTCCTACTTATCCACTTTTGAAGAAATTTCTCCAAAATATGCTTCCACGAAGTTTTTCTCACTAATGCACCTACCCGAAATTCCTCCGAAGTTTATGTCTTTTGAAGATTGGACGCACAATCGTCAAACCAGACAAGTTGGGCCTCCACCTCAACCACACCACGAACCATCATAAGAGGAGGAACATCATCGTGAGGCAACTCCTCCTCCTCCTGCACCATTTGATTATACAAGCCAGGATTAGATTTTGGAAACTCGAACAGAAACAAATCCAAATGAAAGCATTTGAGATCTCACTCTTTAAAATCAACATATCTTGTCTCAAAATCAAAAAGTTTTGGCTAAGCGTATTGACAGCTGTAACGACCCAGAATTTATATTAATTAAAATTTGAATATTTAGTTAATTTTAAATATTAATAAGTGAATTTAATAAGTCAAATAATTTATTTGTCGAATATTGGATTTAATTGGATAATTAAATCGATAATTTGATAGTTGGAATTACAGAAATAATTGAATATCAAGTTTAAAATGATTGAAATTGATTTGTAAAATTTTATTTAATCATACTGGAGTTATAGTGATGTTAGAGAACTTCTAAAATTGAATTCAGAGTTAATTTGTGAAAATTGAATATTTTAATATTTGATTATCGACTGAAAAATAGCCAATTTTTGAACAGTCTCAGAATTGGACGAAACTAGTTCCATTGGATCCGTAATAGTTTGTTATTATCGGATTTCAATTTTCGTAGCAATCGGAGTTATCGTTTGACCGTGGCAGCTCGAAACGCATCGAAATTGTTTTAATATTAATTTGGCGAGTTAAAATAGTCATTTTTCAAAAAATCTCGGATTTCGATGAAACTAGTTTCATCGGATCCGTAATATGATATTATTGTATGGTTTCAAATTTCGTGTCAATCGGATTTACCGTTTGTCCGGTGCAAGTTAAAACGCCTAGAAAATCGTTTAATCGGTTTAATTTTAAATCGAACGTTTATTGCCATAACTCGCACAGATGACCGAATTAGCTTCCGAAACCTGTTCCATTGTGTCCGGAACGCAGGGTAAACCCCAGAAACGCCAGTCACTGCGCGTAAATCGGAGTTCGGAAAAATCGAAATGAATAGTGTTCGTTCGGCTCCCTATAAATACCCCCATAATTCTAAAAAAATAAAATAAAAATAAAACCCTAACCCTATCATCAGTCGGCCGCCACTTTCTAATTCAAAGGCCAGAAAACATCGAATTTCATTCTTTAATCTCTTGCAATCCATCAGCTTTTACAACAAATTCCCAACTAACAAATTATAGAGTGTATCGAGGCCTTCGATTCTATACGGAGATGATCGTTTGAAGTGGCTTAGATCGACGGCAATTTGCAGTCAAGGGGGGCGCGTTCATTCTCGTTTTTCGTGCCAGTGGGTCGACCGAGCCTCGAGCTCTTCTGGCCGTGGATGAGGCTGGGTTAGGCGAGTGGAATGGCACTTTTTGATCGAGTTCTAGTTGAGCGAAGAGGTGGCGACTATTAGGTTAAAGGCGACGGCTATGTGTTATGTTATACGTTCGTTAGCTGTACGTGAACGATGGAGAGATAGAAACGTGATGCGGCTCTGATGCGTTCAAGAAGAAATCAACGGCCAGTGATAAATGCAGGTTAAAATAAATAAAGGAAAATGAAATTTATTTATATTTAAATTCGGGTAAACTTATAAATGTCGTAACTCTTTCATACGAGATCGAAAAAATGCGAAATCAGTTGCGTTGGAATCGTATGGACGAATACTACGCTATGGAATTGGATTGGAGTTGATTGGAGCAAGCTGAAATTTTGGATAAAATTAAACGCGCGTTTAATTTTATTCGAAATAAAAGCTGAAAACGGAATTGGAAACAAGGTGAGAACTTCTCACTCAATCGAACAGTTTCGATTTAAATTTTAAATAGTTAGATTTAAAATTCTTGAATGTATGTTTGAATGATGATTGTTATCTGTTGATTGTTAAAATAGACATTATGCGCCGTTAGTAAGCGGATATTATTTATTAAAAACATATACCGCGAATATTTCATAAACAGTGAAATTGGTATTATATATAACAGCAATATATATATATTGGCATATGTATATATTGTAGTTGTTGATTTCCCGCATTTTATAGCGGATGAGACCCTATTGCGCCGTCTATTAAGCGCATAATATTTATAAATCCCATATACCGCGATAATTCCTTACTGGAGCGGAATTGGTATTGTGCTAATGTTTTTGGATGCAGGGAAACAGGTTGGAGGGATCCAACTGGATTTCTCAACTATATTGATTTATTTACAGATATTTTGATATTTGTTGATTATCATATCGATATATGATATTTGGATGTCGTGATTGACTATTTGGTGCTGTTGCATCATCGGATCCATTTTTTTGAAGTTTTAAAATAATGATTTTTGGTTTTTAAAGGAATTGTTAAAATGATTTTTGAAAGTATACGTTTTATTAAAATTTTGAATTGATTTATTTTAAATAAATTAACGTTATGAGTTTAATGTTATAAAAGTTATAGATTTTGTAAAATATAACCGAAATGAGATTTTTGGAAATAAATAGTTAATTTATTTATAAATTGGTTTAAATTGGGATTTTTGAATTATTAAAAATGATGTATATAAAAGACTTATAAAATTGATATTTTATAAATTAAAATTATTGGAATATTTAAAACGAGTTTTTATAAGTGTTAAGAATGAAATATAAATGGATTTCGTAAGTGAACGGAATTTATAGATTTATAAATTTTGAAGTTATAAAATGAATAGATTTTGTGAAATATAAGATTTATAAGTAATCAACTTATAAATCGGATTTTGGCATTTAAAATGAGATATGAAAAGGATTTTTATAAGTAGAAGTTTATAAAAATATAAATGGAGTTTATAAACGTTGTTTATAAATCCGAAATCAATAGAATTTGATAAGTTGGATATAGGAATTTATGAAAGGAATTATATTCACGATTTTAGACAGTGAATATATTATTAAATGAAATGGATATGTTTTGGGGAAGGAACATTATGAAATGAAGTTAATGATTTTAAAGACGTTTTAAAATGCATTAAGTATCGAATACATAGATTTCAACATTCATTGTTGAAATAGACGTTTTCGAGAAATAGAAGGAAATGATGGACTATAACACTGTTGTTATAGTAAATGGTTTCCGAAATGAAATGTTTTGTATAGTATTGGGATTTATATATCTATTTAAATTTGAATCCCTATACTAGTGATTTTGGGTCGTCGTAACGATGTTTTACGTAACATTCGTTTTAGCCCAAGTAAATGTGTTAAGTGAATGTTTTCCTTAAAGAAAGAAATATATACTTAATTCTGATATTAAGTATATGGAATATTTTCTAAGTATTGAAAATAAATGGATTTGTGAATTACTTATTAATAAATAAGTATGGAAATGTTTTTCCAATGTGAAACGAAATGTTTTGAGAATTTATCTTTTTGAAGATAAATTGAAAATGAATAATTGAAATAGTATATTCATAAATATTTTGGAATGTAAATTCACTATGGAATTTATAAATGAAAAGGGTAATTTGTTTAAAAATAAATGTTGATTTATTTTTGAAGTGTGGGAATTAATTTACGAATTTGGAACGTAAATATATAAAATAAATCGGTAAGGATTTATTTAATTGGTTTAAATGAACCATGTTGAAATGAAAGAAATTCCGCGTAAGGAAAAGTGATTTGAAAATTTGTTTTCAAATGGTTGAAGTGTGGAAAATATATATCTAGTAAAGATATTTTGGAAAGTAAATAATTTGGCAAATTATTTGGATTTGGTGATGTTGAGCATGCCTATTGATAGTTAAATAATCTGACTATCAATATTTACCTTTAAATAGGTATTTGTTGTGATTGTTTGAATTTGAATGCCACACTTATTTTTGAATAAGCGCTCACTATTCGGGTTAGCCGGGAAATGACCTTGGGGTCGTATAACCCATTCCGAGTATGTGATACGTCGTTATAGATTGCATTTGATGACCGTTGTTGAAGACCGGATATTTGTGAAAACGGAAGGATTACCGTCGAGTTACTCTACATCGGCCGATCTCCGATATAGAGGTTTTATCACCCTTAGTGACGGGAAGTCCGGTCGTGATTAGTGAATATCCGGATTGCAAGGACTTCTTTGGAAGTGCCTTCGGTTCTGTTCGAGCCCGGAACAGACTTGTATGGATTGTATGTCTGACATTACAAATTGAGATATAAAGCTGATTTCTTTCAAATATATTTCTGTTGGTGGCGGAGAATTTATTCTCTTAGCTTAACACCCTTCTCTGAGACGTACGAGCTCAGAGGTTATATAGTTGAAGGTTATTAGTGATATACTCCCATTTGGTAGTGTGGCATGCTGAGTGTTGCTGTGAAATGATCATTGTTTGATCATTGATGATAGGTTTATTTATTTGATCATTTATCTTGGTGATCATTTCTATGATCATTTGTTGACCCAAAGCACGGCTTTTGTATAAAGCGTGGCTTTGTGGACGAGACTTCGTCGGACCTCACACCCCGGAAATGGTCAAAACAGGAAGGATGCGGCAAGGTTATTAGGGGTAGCGCCCTTTAGTGTATGTCATTCCTTCTGGATAGAGGTGGTATCATGGTATGGAGCCCAGATATTTAACCTATGTTGTTGCTGCATATTTTGTGGTTGTTGGAAATCGAGGATCCTCGGATAGATCGGTTACGATCGGGGGATGACATATTCGTGTCAGTAATTACCCAGTTAGGGGTAACCCGGCCTTGTGTTGGCAGAGATCCGGTTTGGTTCTCGGGACGTCATTCCAGTGGCGTTTCCATGTGGCAATGGGAAGTTCCTTGGCCTGACCATTTGTTGGAAATCCAAAGAAACAATACGAAACTTGTACGGTTTTAGTTGTAGAACCTGCCATGGAATGTGGCGGTAACCTGCTATTGAACATGGTAGCTATAGTAGGCATACGATAATGGTCGTATGTTGGCTAAGATTTATATCTTTACTTTCGAAATAATTTTTCTACACTATGCACTAGTAATAATACCAAATGTTTCTTTTTAATGCGTATCAAGCATCTTTGACTATCATAAGGAGAAATCTCCTCCGATTCTGCGTTTGCATTGTGTGTGTGTGCGGGAGGCCTTATGGCAGTCTCATTTTTAAAAGCATTGCGAATTGACTTTAAAATATTCCTCTGTTTTGATTTTAAAGATAAACTGTTTTGAGTTCTCACACCAGTCACATGACTGACTCGGAGTTTATTGTTTTCCTTCCTAAACTCTGGGTGCCCACCAATTTCCACACGGGCAGTCAAGAGTTAAGGTTTATCAGGATATTCTGGAATTCAGGAGTTGCTGGAGGCAAGCTGGATGGCATGGCGTATTACTAGTATATTATATTTCTTTTCCGCTGCATGTTGTTGTTGTACACTCTGATGATGTAATGTAATGTAATATGATGTAATGTAATAACTGATATAGTTCTTTGTTTAAAGATTATTCATTTATCTATTATATGTTGTTCCGCTGCGAATTGTGAGATTCTGATATTGTTCTGTTGTTTCTGTTCTGTTCTATCTTTTTCTCTCTTCTTCTATCTTTTTCTTCTTCTTAAACCCTAACCTTTCGGTTTTTCGGCAACGAAAAATCGCAAACGTTACATTTGGTATCAGAGCTTATGGTTAAGCGACAACCATGGCTCTGTTGGGTATTTCTCATTAGAGATGGAGTCAGTAGTACTCTAGAATGAGTTTGAGTGTAATAATAGATATGAGCGCGTATTTGTTAGTGAATGTAAATTGTTTTATATTGTGATGATTGGTTTGTTGAGTGGTATATGGATTTTAGTCAACACGAGTAATTAACGTTGTTGATAGGGATCTCTAAACACTTGAATAGAACAATTCGACACGATATTGTTTTAAATTGGGTAAATGAAATAATTTTACCTTGATTATATTTTATATATAAAGAAATAATTTTTTAGAATTATTAAAGTATATAATTGATTGTTTGGTTGTTGAATAAGTTGAATAGAAACAACAATTTTTAAGAGAATATTGTATAAGCAAATGAATTATAAGTATGGAATTATAATTAAAATAATTTACACTTGTGAAATAACCTTATATATAAGAAGTGAAATTATATAAGTAAAAGATTTATAAATGTGATTTATATTCTGAAAATAAAATTCCAGAGAAGTGTTTTGAAAGGATTTGATATTTTGGGAAAATCGTTATGGAGAAATTAAAGCTCTAAACTCTTTTTGGTCGCTGGAAAATAATTCCGATGATGATCGCGACATCATTGGTGTTCATTTTCGGGTTTCCAAAAGAAGGATTGCTGCCAAATTGTTTAAAAGGAAGTTGTTTGGAAAATTTGGATTTGATAAGATGTTTGAAATGGAACATGAGTTAAATAATGTTGAATAAAGTTGATTTTTGGAGTCGAAGTAAATTAATAAGTGAATTAATGAAATGAAGTCACTAAGAATTTGAACTTGAGTTATATGAATGAAATTCAACTTTATATGGATAAAGGAATTAGCAATTGAATTGATAAATGGATTGAATGTTAATCAATTAAATATAAATAATTGATATGAAATAAGGGATATAAGTGTTAATTCATTAAAAGCTAATGTTATTGGAAGTTGAATAAATTGAATGGAAGTCAATTTAATATGATCCAATTGGGATTAAATGTGTTGAACCAAATTGAATGTAAAGTGAATAAATTTGGTTGTATTGAATAAACATTAGTTGTTATTTGATTGTTAATTGATTGTATATAAATTCATTAAGTGTTAATGAAAGTGAATTAGCGAAATTGGAAGCTAAAGTAATTGAATTCAAATTGAAAGTAAATAAAGTTGAATAGAATTGAATGTGAATTGGACTTGAATTAGTGAACGCAAACTAATTAAAATTGAATATGAATGAATGTTAGTAAATCCAATGTTAATGAAACAATTGGAAAACCAATGCATTAATGTTAATGAGAAATAAATTTATATTGATTTGGTAGTTGCATTTATTCCTATTGAATGCATTGCTATGTTGGCACATGTAGTTATTATGTTGCTATATGTTGTATATCGATACTATTGTCTATATACATGTTATCATGTTGTTTGTTGAGTGTTTAGTAGGTGCGGATCGCGTTTGCTTCGCATTTGGAGCTCGCTTTCGCGCTATATTAGCCGTATACGTTCGCTAATAATAAACAAGGTACATATCTCGGATTACATACCGTACTTTTACACTTTTTTCCCTGCGGATGCCTCATCACTTGATGAGATGTATATTTATGATATATATACTGTCATTTTTTTTCCGGATTGAGCCGCGCAAAGGAGACTATGACGAATTTTTCCGAAAATTTAAGGCGTTAGAAAAAATTTGAGAAAATTGGGAAATTTGTGAAAACTATAATTTTGGTTTTGGAATTGAAAGTTAAACAATAGTAGTTGTTTTTGAAAAGATAACTAAGCATGATTTGAAAACTTAGTAAAGTTATTGTAAGAAGTTTAACTATGGATTTTGGGAAAGTTAATTGATTCCGTAACTTTTCTTACTTGGTAATTTCGAGGACGAAATTCTTTTAAGGGGGGAAGTCTGTAACGACCCAGAATTTATATTAATTAAAATTTGAATATTTAATTAATTTTAAATATTAATAAGTGAATTTAATAAGTCGAATAATTTATTTGTCGAATATTGGATTTAATTGGATAATTAAATCGATAATTTGATAGTTGGAATTACAGAAATAATTGAATATCAAGTTTAAAATGATTGAAATTGATTTGTAAAATTTCATTTAATCATACTGGAGTTATAGTGATGTTATAGAACTTCTAAAATTGAATTCAGAGTTAATTTGTGAAAATTGAATATTTTAATATTTAATTATCGACTGAAAAATAGCCAATTTTTGAACAGTCTCAGAATTGGACGAAACTAGTTCCATTGGATCCGTAATAGTTTGTTATTATCGGATTTCAATTTTCGTAGCAATCGGAGTTATCGTTTGACCGTGGCAGCTCGAAACGCATCGAAATTGTTTTAATATTAATTTGGCGAGTTAAAATAGTCATTTTTCAAACAGTCTCGGATTTCGACGAAACTAGTTTCACCGGATCCGTAATGTGATATTATTGTATGGTTTCAAATTTCGTGTCAATCGGATTTACCGTTTGTCCGGCGCAAGTTAAAACGCCTAGAAAATCGTTTAATCGGTTTAATTTTAAATCTAACGTTTATTGCCATAACTCGCACAGATGACCGAATTAGCTTCCAAAACCTGTTCCATTGTGTCCGAAACGCAGGGTAAACCCCAGAAATGCCAGTCACTGCGCGTAAATCGGAGTTCGGAAAAATCGAAATGAATAGTGTTCGTTCGGTTCCCTATAAATACCCCCATAATTCTAAAAAAAAAAAAAAAAAAAAACCCTAACCCTATCATCAGCCGGCCGCCACTTTCTAATTCAAAGGCCAGAAATCATCGAATTTCATTCTTTAATCTCTTGCAATCCATCAGCTTTTACAACAAATTCCCAACTAACAAATTATAGAGCGTATCGAGGCCTTCGATTCTATACGGAGATGCTCGTTTGAAGTGGCTTAGATCGACGGCAATTTGCAGTCAAGGAGGGCGCGTTCATTCTCGTTTTTCGTGCTAGTGGGTCGACCGAGCCTCAAGCTCTTCTGGCCGTGGATGAGGCTGGGTTAGGCGAGTGGAATGACACTTTTTGATCGAGTTCTAGTTGAGCGAGGAAGTGGCGACTATTAGGTTAAAGGCGGTGGCTATGGGTTATGTTATACGTTCGTTAGCTGTACGTGAACGATGGAGAGGTAGAAACGTGATGCGGCTATGATGCGTTCAAGAAGAAATCAACGGCCAGTGGTAAATGCAGGTTAAAATAAATAAAGGAAAATGAAATTTATTTATATTTAAATTCGAGTAAACTTATAAATGTCGTAACTCTTTCATACGAGATCGAAAAAATGCAAAATCAGTTGCGTTGGAATCGTATGGACGAATACTACGCTATGGAATGGATTGGAGTTGATTGGAGCAAGCTGAAATTTTGGATAAAATTAAACGCGCGTTTAATTTTATTCGAAATAAAGCTGAAAACGGAATTGGAAACAAGGTGAGAACTTCTCGCTCAATCGAACAGTTTCGATTTAAATTTTAAATAGTTAGATTTAAAATTCTTGAATGTATGTTTGAATGATGATTGTTATCTATTGATTGTTAAAATAGACATTATGCGCCGTTAGTAAGCGGATGTTATTTATTAAAAACATATACCGCGAATATTTCATAAACAGTGAAATTGGTATTATATATAATAGCAATATATATATATATATATATATATTGGCATATGTATAAATTGCAGTTGTTGATTTCCTGCATTTTATAGCGGATGAGACCCTATTGCGCTGTCTATTAAGCGGATAATATTTATAAATCCCATATACCGCGATAATTCCGTACTGGAGCGGAATTGGTATTGTGCTAATGTTTTTGGATGCAGGGAAACAGGTTGGATGGATCCAACTGGATTCCTCAACTGTATTGATTTATTTATAGATATTTTGATATTTGTTGATTATCATATCGATATATGATATTTGGATGTCGTGATTGACTATTTGGTGCTGTTGCATCATCGGATCCATTTTTTTGAAGTTTTAAAATAATGATTTTTGGTTTTTAAAGGAATTGTTAAAATGATTTTTGAAAGTATATGTTTTATTAAAATTTTGAATTGATTTATTTTAAATAAATTAACGTTATAAGTTTAATGTTATAAAAGTTATAGATTTTGTAAAATATAACCGAAATGAGATTTTTGGAAATAAATAGTTAATTTATTTATAAATTGGTTTAAATTGGGATTTTTGAATTATTAAAAATGATGTATATAAAAGACTTATAAAATTGATATTTTATAAATTAAAATTATTGGAATATTTAAAACGAGTTTTTATAAGTGTTAAGAATGAAATATAAATGGATTTCATAAGTGAACGGAATTTATAGATTTATAAATTTTGAAGTTATAAAATGAATAGATTTTGTGAAATATAAGATTTATAAGTAATCAACTTATAAATCGGATTTTGGCATTTTAAATGAGATATAAAAAGGATTTTTATAAGTAGAAGTTTATAAAAATATAAATGGAGTTTATAAACGTTGTTTATAAATCCAAAATCAATAGAATTTGATAAGTTGGATATAGGAATTTATGAAAGGAATTATATTCACGATTTTAGACAGTGAATATATTATTAAATGAAATGGATATGTTTTGGGGAAGGAACATTATGAAATGAAGTTAATGATTTTAAAGACGTTTTAAAATGCATTAAGTATCGAATACATAGATTTCAACATTCATTGTTGAAATAGACGTTTTCGAGAAATAGAAGGAAATGATGGACTATAACACTGTTGTTATAGTAAATGGTTTCCGAAAGGAAATGTTTTGTATAGTATTGGGATTTATATATCTATTTAAATTTGAATCCCTATACTAGTGATTTTGGGTCGTCGTAACGATGTTTTACGTAACATTCGTTTTAGCCCAAGTAAATGTGTTAAGTGAATGTTTTCCTTAAAGAAAGAAATATATACTTAATTCTGATATTAAGTATATGGAATATTTTCTAAGTATTGAAAATAAATGGATTTGTGAATTACTTATTAATAAATAAGTATGGAAATGTTTTTCCAATGTGAAACGAAATGTTTTGAGAATTTATCTTTTTGAAGATAAATTGAAAATGAATAATTGAAATCGTATATTCATAAATATTTTGGAATGTAAATTCACTATGGAATTTATAAATGAAAAGGGTAATTTGTTTAAAAATAAATGTTGATTTATTTTTGAAGTGTGGGAATTAATTTACGAATTTGGAACGTAAATATATAAAATAAATCGGTAAGGATTTATTTAATTGGTTTAAATGAACCATGTTGAAATGAAAGAAATTCCGCGTAAGGAAAAGTGATTTGAAAATTTGTTTTCAAATGGTTGAAGTGTGGAAAATATATATCTAGTAAAGATATTTTGGAAAGTAAATAATTTGGCAAATTATTTGGATTTGGTGATGTTGAGCATGCCTATTGATAGTTAAATAATCCGACTATCAATATTTACCTTTAAATAGGTATTTGTTGTGATTGTTTGAATTTGAATACCACGCTTATTTTTGAATAAGCGCTCACTATTCGGGTTAGCCGGGAAAGGACCTTGGGATCGTATAACCCATTCCGAGTATGTGATACGTCGTTATGGATTGCATTTAATGACCGGTGTTGAAGACCGGATATTTGTGAAAACGGAAGGATTACCGTCGAGTTACTCTACATCGGCCGATCTCCGATATAGAGGTTTTATCACCCTTAGTGACGGGAAGTCCGGTCGTGATTAGTGAATATCCGGATTGCAAGGACTTCTTTGGAAGTGCCTTCGGTTCTGTTCAAGCCCGGAACAGACTTGTATGGATTGTATGTCTGACATTACAAATTGAGATATAAAGCTGATTTCTTTCAAATATATTTCTGTTGGTGGCGGAGAATTTATTCTCTTAGCTTAACACCCTTCTCTGAGACGTACGAGCTCAGAGGTTATATAGTTGAAGGTTATTAGTGATATACTCCCATTTGGTAGTGTGGCATGCTGAGTATTGCTGTGTAATGATCATTGTTTGATCATTGGTGATAGGATCATTTATTTGATCATTTATCTTGGTGATCATTTCTATGATCATTTGTTGACCCAAAGCACGGCTTTTGTATAAAGTGTGGCTTTGTGGACGAGACTTCGTCAGACCTCACACCCCGGAAATGGTCAAAACAGGAAGGATGCGGCAAGGTTATTAGGGGTAGCGCCCTTTAGTGTATGTCATTCCTTCTGGATAGAGGTGGTATCATGGTATGGATCCCAGATATTTAACCTATGTTGTTGCTGCATATTTTGTGGTTGTTGGAAATCGAGGATCCTCGGATAGATCGGTTACGATCGGGGGATGACATATTCGTGTCAGTAATTACCCAGTTAGGGGTAACCCGGCCTTGTGTTGGCAGAGATCTGGTTTGGTTCTCGGGACGTCATTCCAGTGGCGTTTCCATGTGGCAATGGGAAGTTCCTTGGCCTGACCATTTGTTGGAAATCCAAAGAAACAATACGAAACTTGTACGGTTTTAGTTGTAGAACCTGCCATGGAATGTGGCGGTAACCTGCTATTGAACATGGTAGCTATAGTAGGCATACGATAATGGTCGTATGTTGGCTAAGATTTATATCTTTACTTTCGAAATAATTTTTCTACACTATGCACTAGTAATAATACCAAATGTTTCTTTTTAATGCGTATCAAGCATCTTTGACTATCATAAGGAGAAATCTCCTCCGATTCTGCGTTTGCATTGTGTGTGTGTGCGGGAGGCCTTATGGTAGTCTCATTTTTAAAAGCATTGCGAATTGACTTTAAAATATTCCTCTGTTTTGATTTTAAAGATAAACTGTTTTGAGTTCTCACACCAGTCACATGACTGACTCGGAGTTTATTGTTTTCCTTCCTAAACTCTGGGTGCCCACCAATTTCCACACGGGCAGTCAAGAGTTAAGGTTTATCAGGATATTCCGGAATTCAGGAGTTGCTGGAGGCAAGCTGGATGGCATGGCGTATTACTAGTATATTATATTTCTTTTCCGCTGCATGTTGTTGTTGTACACTCTGATGATGTAATGTAATGTAATATGATGTAATGTAATAACTGATATAGTTCTTTGTTTAAAGATTATTCATTTATCTATTATATGTTGTTCCGCTGCGAATTGTGAGATTCTGATATTGTTCTGTTGTTTCTGTTCTGTTCTACCTTTTTCTCTCTTCTTCTATCTTTTTCTTCTTCTTAAACCCTAACCTTTCGGTTTTTCGACAACGAAAAATCGCAAACGTTACAACAGCTTTGAAACATATTTTTCCACATGCCTAGCAACAGTTGAAACATCACTTTCAACTGTATTATCGGTTCTCAAAGAGGTTCTTCAAAGGGTTCGTGGTACGACACCCTCTTCTGAAGATTGGCCAACCCTAGTGCCTTCTCCTCCTTCGAAACATTCCAAACTTTTTGAAGAGAACGAACCTCTAAAACAAGCTCTGACATCTCCTACAAAGCAACCTAGCTCTTCCCAAAAAGAAGATCAAGGAGATGATCAAGAAAAGGCTTCCCTGAAAGACTCATAGATTTTTAGGATTTCATCTTATGTACGATTGGAAAAATCTATGAATATATTCAATTACGATTATTAATGAAATTCTCTTTTGGTGTGTTATCTCTGTATATATCTTTGATGATTGGTTGATATTTTAACATTTAAAAGTTTGATATCCTTTTTGATAATGCCAAATGGGGAGAAATAAAAATATATATATATAAATAATAAGCACATATTCAGGGGGAGATTTATAAATTATATATAAGTACATTGTATACTTGTCATCATCAGAAAGGGGGAGATTGTTAGAAAATCAAATCCACGGTTTCGATGATAACAACTATACAATGGAAATCGAATATGCATATATATTTCTATTCACAGGTACTTGCTAGAGTAACATCACTAGAAAGACAAAAACAAGGCTCAAAGAACATTACAAGAGACTACAAGTCGATAGGATCAATGAAGCAACAAGACAGATGCATAAAGTAAACATGCACAGTTTTCAGACGTCTGGTGCACTAGCCAGACGTCTGGAGAAATCCTCTGGAATAACAAAATAGATAGGATCGGACGTCTGGTATATGCACTCAGACGTCTGAAAGACTACTGTATACAAAAAAATATAGAGTCAGACGTCCAAAACAAATACCAGACGTCTGATTTCGAACTCGAAATTTAAATTCAAATTTCTACTGCCACATTTGAATAGACATCTTCGCTTCTTTTCGCTGCAACTCTTCATCACCATCAGAAGCAAATGTAGAGCACTTGTTAATGGATGCAACTACTCAAGGAATCTCTCTACAACTAAATATAACATCAAGAATCAAAGAGAACACTCACCTTACTCACTTGCGCTGTTTGCTTACATATTCTATTATATTCTTGATCTCTAGCAATCTATACTTGTAATGCACTCTTCCATATATTCAGATCTCCCCAATCAATACTCTCTAGATATATATTGTAAGCATTTGTACTTAATAGTCAATGTCCGTGTTATAGAACACATGCTTGTTAAGAAAAATTTATTGTAACCAAGCATGTTCCTCCGGGTGAAGTGAGGGTGTTTGATAATCGAATTCCAAAGGGGAGCTTCGGGACGGGAGGTCTGAACTAGTATAAAATCCTGGTGTGCTTATTCTATATTTACCTAGATTAATTTTATCTTAGTTGCATCATATATTTTGTCACATATACTTGCATATACACTACACGATCCACCCTATAGACTTTCAAGAATTGATCGAAAGGTTTGTGAGGCAGTTTAGGGTTTAAATTTCGAGACCCAAAAATGTGATGAGTTTGGCAACGCTAAAACAGAGGACCGGAGAGTCCTTAGGGAGTTTCCTAACATGGTTTAATGCTGCAGCGACATCGGTGGATCATCTTGACCCATCAATGGTTTTGATGGCAGTTGTATCTGGAATTGCTAATGGCATGGAGTTCAAGGATTCACTAGTGCGGGATCCACCTATGGATCACGGGAAGTTTTATAATGTGACAGAAAGGTTCCTACGGTAGGAAGACACACGTGCAAACAAACCGGAGGTGAATGCTGTGCAATGTGGAGGATATTGGGTGTATTCTCACCACCGAACCAGGGCAAGACCAAACACCCCCACTACCGAACCAAGGCAGAACCAAACCACCTTCCTCTCACCACCGAACCAATCCACCTTCCTCTCACCACCGGACTAATCCACATTCCTCTCACCACCGAACCAACCACCTTTCTCTCACCACCGAACCAATCCACCTTCCTCTCACCACCGAACCAATCGACCTTCCTCTCATCACCGGACCGAGACGCTACCGAACCCACACGAAGAAGATCCTACCGAACCAGAAGCACACTACCACTACCGAACCAAAGTGAAGAAGGTATTACCGAATCGACAATGCCAGGCCAGATCACATCAGCCCAGGCCCACCAGCCGCTATATACATCCAAGACCCCTACCCCCAGCCTCACTCTATAAATAGAGGGGTAGGGGTACAATAATGGCAGAGAAGTTTGAGAGCTCAAGCACGGACATAACTTTCAAACAACTTTCATACACTTGTAATCAAGGCTTTGTACTTGTAATCTGAACAGTGAAAGAGAATAACATATGAAGTGGACGTAGGCACATTCTGGCCGAACCACTATAAATCTGTGTGTCTTTTACAGTTCAGTCCCTGCTTTTTACATATTTGCATAAATCACCCAAATCATTATGAACAACATAAAATCGAATAAATCATACGACTTGGAGGTGTTTCCCCATTTTTTGTGCAAACATTTTTGGTGCTTTCACTGAGAACTCAAGCTAGAAGCTTCAGCTTCTCCCACTTACCCTTCTTCCCGACAGCATCGCTCATTACTTGGAAGACATGCCTCCTAGGCAGAAGAAAGATGTTAGCAAAGGAAAGAACATCGCACCCAGCAACGTTCCAGATCCAGTGATCACAGATCAAGAGAACCGTCCCGTTCCAACAGCAGTACAAAATGGAAATCAGGCAAATCCGACAGCCCTTGCCACGGAACAGCCGACAGCAAATATTAGGGCAGATCTAGACAGGGTTGTGGCTGAAGTGACTGACCGCTTCACATCCCAACAAGAAGCCTTGGTGAACCGACTCATGTCACGCTTAAGGGGTGCTGAAGAATCCAACCGCAACACTGAATCATGGGGTGAGTCCCAGTCTGGAGGATCTCGGAGGCGACAAAGATCTTTCTTCTTCGAAGAAGCTAACAACAGAAATAGCAATGGTAGGAGCCGAGCCCGAACTCATCCCGAACTCCGACCCGAGGAAACGCTTGGAACCGAACCCAACGGGGGAGGTACCAGGCGAGGGTCGGCTGTAGCTGAGCCTGTCATGCTACCTAGCCATGGAAACACCAATGAACGGGGCCGAGCTAGAGTCCAGCCCGAAGTTGGACCCGAGAAAGTACTCGAAACAGAACCCAGTAGGGGAAGATCAAGGCAAGGGCCAATTGTAGCTGACCCTAGCATGCTCCCAGAAGACCAGAGACAGCCACTGGAAAATATAAGGAGTGATAGACGATACCACCCCTACAGATCATCTGGACGGAATCAATCCCACAGAGAAGAACCGAACTCATTTCTATCTGCTCCAAATTCTGATGAAAGGATGGCGCGATTGTTCAGAGAGTGCGTCCAACGAGATCAAATAGATCGAGGGATAGGCGCTAGGGTAACTAGCCCTTTCACCCGCAATATCGAAATTGCCATCACCCTCCGAGAATGGAAAATGCCAACAATGGAACCTTACAAGGGAATCTCTAACCCCGTTGTACACTTGTAGAGATACACACAGCATATGCTCATGAGCGGAGCCACAGAGGGAGTATTGTGCAAATGCTTTCCACTATTCTTGGCAGATCTAGCTACCTCCTGGTTCTGCCATCTACCCCAAGGATCCATCAGATCATGGGAAATGTTGAAGGAAACGTTCATCAGCCAGTTCCGCATTCATGTGGAACAGCCCAAGGACGCTTATTCCCTATCTAATATCAAACAGAAGCCTGGAGAGACAGTGCAGCAATATCTAATCCGATTCAATGCTGCAGCGGTCGCAGTCTAAGATGCCAATGAAAACTTATCTTAATGGCCCTCTGTAGTGGTGTGCATCCAGATACTATGTTTGCTAGAAGATTAACGAAAGAAAAACTAGCTACCTTACCCGATTTCTTCCATGAAGCCGGAAGATATATGAGACTTGAAGACGCTGCCACTGAAAGACAGACAGGGCAACAAACCAAGGCAGCTCATGGCGACACACCCGCTGTAGCAAAGGACGTTCGAAGAAATGACTATAGAGACAATGCTAGGGGCAAGAAGGGAGAAAAACGTCTATATCGGCCAGGACCGAGATTTGACACTTACACTCCTTTGAATGAAACAATCAAAAACATCTTCCTGGACACCCAAGACGAAGTTCAATACAAATGCCCCCCGTACAAGAAGGAATCAGATAACACAATTAAGTCTGGAAAGTTCTGCCGCTTCCACGAATCTCATGGGCATGATACCAATGAATGCCATCATCTCCGGGACTTAATTGAAGAACACATCAGAAGGAAGAGACTGGAACGCTATGTAAAAGGTCAGAACATGACCCCAGCTCCTGCCAATGAGAACCCAAGGCTACCCCTCCCAGAAATAGGAGGGGGAAATCGCAACGCCAGCGGCTCTAGTCAAGAGAAGATAGTGGTCCATACCATATCGGAAGGACCACACATCGTCAACAGGAACTGGACAGAGATGGAAAGATACGGAAAGTCACTTAGAAACAATGAAGGCTGCGTTAATTCTGTTACGGAAGAACGCCACCTGAAGCGAAAAGAGAATGATGACATTACATTCAATAGGCGTGACCTAGAGGGAAGGCAGTGCACTCACATGGATCCTATGGTCATCTCTACCTGGTTCGGTCCGGCCGAAGTTTTCCGGATTCTAGTAGACACTGGAAGCTCAGTAAATATCCTATTTAAGCATGCTTTCGACAGAATGAAGCTATCAATGAAGGATGTGTCTCCCTGCAACAAACCACTACACGGTTTCACTGGAGATGCGAAGATGTCCCTCGGGCAACTGGACCACTTTGTTGAAATAGGAAGTCACCCCCGCTCCGTTGTACGGAAACAAACATTTGTGCTAATAGATAACCACTCGGCCTACAACGCCTTTTTAGGAAGATCAGCCTTGTCTGACTTTCAAATTGTCCTGGCCCCGTGGTGCCTGAAAATGAAATTTCCAACAGACAATGGAATAGGGGAAGTAGAGGGAGATCAAGACGCCGCTCGAGATTGCTATGTAACTGAACTTCGTAATAACCGCAGGAAGGATAAAGGGAAAAATGCAGAGACTACTCTCTGCATGAAAAACTTGGAAGCATAGCAACTAAAGAAGGCCCCTCCTTTTCGATATACCAATGATCCTTTCAATGAATTAGACCCCAGGGACAAAGAGGAGGAGGCCACCGCCGAGCCTACAGAGGCTATGGAGTTTGTATCTATAGACAAACACGACTCAAGTAGACTGTTGAGAATCATATGTCAGCTAAGAGCAGAATTGAGGGATCAACTCATTGATTTTCTCCGCCACAACTTGGATGTATTTGCATGGACGCATGTTGACATGACTGGAATCTCCCCAGACGTGGCATGCCACGTACTAAACATCGATCCTACCAAGGTGCCAATAAAGCAGAAAAAGAGAAGTATGGGGGCAGAACGATTAGCAGCCCTCGACGAGGAAGTAAAGAACTTGCTTGCCAATAACTTCATACGAGAAGTCATCTACCCAGAGTGGATCGCTAACCCAGTACTAGTAAAGAAGGCTAATGGGAAGTGGCGAACATGCATTGACTTCTCCAACTTAAATGACGCTTGCCCGAAGGATTGCTTCCCACTCCCCCGAATCGGTCAGCTGGTGGACAACACAGCTGGGCACGAACTCTTATCTTTTATGGACGCATACTCAGGATATAACCAAATTCCTATGCACGCCCTCGATCAAGACCACACTAGTTTCGTCACTGACCGGGGATTGTACTGCTATAGAGTAATGCCTTTTGGACTTAAGAACGCCGGAGCTACCTATCAGCGTCTCGTCAATAAGATGTTTGCGGAACTGATAGGACGAACTATGGAGGTTTATGTGGATGACATGCTAGTAAAATCGAGGAAAGCCAACGATCACGTAAGCCACCTGGGCGAGATGTTTCAAGTACTTCGCAAATATGGAATGAAGCTAATTCCTCTAAAGTGCTCATTCGGAGTATCGTCAGGTAAGTTCTTGGGATTTATCGTCCATGCCAGAGGAATTGAAGCAAGCCCCGAACAAGTCCGAGCCCTGAAAGATATCAGGATACCTTCCACTCGAAAAGAAATGCAAAGCCTAAATGGGAAGGTGGCCGCCCTAAGCAGATTCATCTCTAATGCGACTGACAAGTGCGTCCCCTTCTTCGAGGCTTTAAAGAAAGACAAAGGAAAGTACGAATGGACTAATGAATGCTTAACAGCCTTCCTTAACCTAATCGAACACCTCCAGAGACCTCCAGTACTTTCAACTCCAAACGAAGGCGAAGAGCTATACCTATACCTTACAGTGTCATCTCATGCTCTGAGCGCCGCTTTGGTGAGAGAAGACAACCGCGCGCAACGGCCAGTATACTTTGTAAGCAAGAGGTTAACGGGGGGCAGAAGCCAGATATCCTAAACTTGAGAAGCTAGCATACTGTTTACTAATCACGTCACGGAAACTGCGACACTATTTCCAATCTCATTCCATCAGAGTTCTAACCGATCAACCGCTAAGGCAGGTACTCCATCGTCCCGACACTTCTGGACGACTACTTAAATGGTGCATTGAACTGAGTCAATATGATATCACCTACCATCCTCGCACCGCCATCAAGGGACAAGACATGGTCGATTTCATTGCCGAATTCACTACCAACGAAGGTAAGGAGCAATCTGAAATAGCAAAAGACATTAAGTGGAATCTCTTTGTGGATGGAGCATCAAATGAACAAGGCTCGGGGGCAGGTATTGTAATAATCACTCCCAGGGGAAGGAAGCTACACTATGCTCTAAGGTTGGAATTCGCTGCCACCAACAACGATGCAGAATACGAAGCAGTAATAGCTGGATTAGAACTTGCCTTAGAGATTGGAGTCAGTTCTTTATGTCTTCATAGTGATTCTCAACTTATTGTAAACCAAATACTAGGAGAATTTCAGACTCAAGGAGAACGACTCACAGCATATCTAAAGAAGACCAAGCTGCTACTCGATCAATTGGATCACTATTTAATCAAACACATCCCTCGAGAAGAGAACCAAGAGTCCGAAGAGCTGACAAAGCAAGCTAGCATGAAAGACGGTACCATTTCCGGAACAGTAGCCCTCTCAAAGCAACTAACCTCGAGTTTCGAGCAAGTGAATCTGATAGCTGCAATCGAAAAGGAAACTTGGATGACTCCCATCCAAAAATTCTTACAAGATGGCACACTGCCCAGCGAGCGTAACGAAGTCAGGAAAATCTTGAGGAAAGCTTCCCGCTACACAATACAAGAAGGCATCCTCTATCAGCGCGGCTTCTCTAACCCCTTATTAAGGTGTGTCGCTGGAAGGGAAGCTAAGGAAATCTTATCCAACATCCATCAAGGAAGCTGCGGAGATCACATTGGAGGACAGACTCTGGCAAAGAAAATACTTTGATATGGATATTCTGGGCCGCCTTAAGCAAAGACGCCTTAGACTTCGTCAAAAAATGTGACAGATGTCTGAAATTTGCCAAGATTCCTCGACTACCAACAAATGAGATTACTCAAATGACCAGCCCTTGGCCCTTTGCAGTATGGGGAATTGACTTGATTGGCGAACTGCCAGTGGGCCGAGGTGGAGCCAAATATGCTATAGTGGCAGTCGACTATTTCACCAAATGGGTGGAAGCGGAATCTCTAAATAAAATATCCTCGGCAAAAGTTATTAACTTCTTGATCAAAAATGTTCTATACAGGTACGGGGTTCCACTCAAAATCATATCAGACAATGGACTTCAGTTTGACATCGAAGAGTTTGCCCACTGGTGCCAAAAGCAAGAAATTCACAAAAGCTTCTCATCTGTGGCTTACCCCCAGGCAAACGGACAAGTCGAAGCTGTCAACAAAATTCTCAAAACTCTAATAAAAAAGAAGCTTGAAAAATCGAAAGGCGCTTGGGTGGATGAACTTCCTACGGCACTTTGGGCCTACCGCACATCTTTCAGAACATCAACGGGGCATACTTCTCTCTCTTTGGAATACGGATCGGAGGCCATGCTCCCAGTCGAAACTGTAGTGCCTTCCCACCGTAGGATCCACTATAACCCAAAAGAGAACGAAGAACTCCTTCACATGTCTTTGGATCTAATTGAAGAGAGGAGGAACGATGCAGCGCTCAAAGCAGCAGCTCACAAGCAAAAAGTGGCAGCGCAATACAACTCCAAAGTCAAGCATCATAGCTTACAAGAAGGAGATCTTGTCCTCAAGCGAATCTTCCCACGCCCCGGTGCAACTAGATCCAATCCGGGACGGACCATATGTAATTCATAAAGATCTCCACAACGGAGCTTATATTTTGTCAACAGTGGACGGAGAGGTGTTCCAGAGGGCGTGGAACATCCAACACCTTAGTCGATACTTTTCTTAACTTGTACTGCCCATATAAAGTGAATTAACAAAGAGAATCAGTGGACGTAGGCATTTTCGTGCCGAACCACTTTAAAAACTTGTCTCTTTTTTAACTTGTTCCTTTATATCTTGGCTGCTTGTTAACTTTATCCTTTTCTGTTGAGCAAAATCATGTGTAATGGCATTTCCATTCAAGACACATCACAGCGCGACTTCACCTGGACAAGACCTAACAGGTACTATATGAATCTATGCCCTCGCCAATGAGACACTTTTGCTCCAGCATCCCTCTGCTGCGGGTTAACTCATTGCTCGCGATCGGCCCTTAAAGCCAACTGTAATGAGCCGATTATAAGCCACCGAGAAGGCCGATATAGCCGAGGCAGCTCATTACGGCATTCGGCTCGCCGACAACCGTGAACCTACTTTAAGCCCCAACATAAGGTGTGGCCAGCCAGGGGTAGTTCACAGTTGACGATCGACACCCACGCTAGCCGGCCACGGTAAATCGAATAATACCCACGATTACGGGCCATAATGTCCCGAGTAGTTACTGTGCGTGATCTCGGCTCCGAATGTCTTAAGTACGGCTGTGGTAAAAAAGAGCAACTCCCCACGGAGGCGTAAGATGGGTGACAAATGTCTCCAAGACCCACAGCTAGGGAAAGTGACTACAAAACCCGTTTGCCACGAACTTAAGCACATCGCAGGCCTTCCGTGATTGGAAGTTTTACTATTTCTTATATTTCTATTTTGTTTAAAAACTTTCCTCCTATCCTCTATAACGATCCCTAAAGTACAGGACGCAAAATAGGAGACGCTCGCTAATGGGAATAGGAACTCACAACTGGATGACAGGTCACTCAGCTGCATTCCACGTTCAGTCATACAAGACGTTCAAAGCAACCGTCTATGACTAAAACATAAAGGGCGGTACATTCTTCTTTTGTATATGAATACGTAGCTATGATTTATTCGCACATCACACTGACATTGCAAGATATGAAATTATATTTTAAGCAAGAAACTTGACATCAAACACAATTGAATCACTGCAATATGCATAGCTATATTTCTTATGCAACATACTAAAGTAACGATAGCATTCAAATATGACAGAATCGGCTTAAGTTAAAAATTACATGCCAAGAATAAAGTCGTTCGTTACGAATAACATAATTACAGCCTAAAAGTTACATTAATGTTTTGGGACTACCATAGACAGCAATGTCAAGTAAACCAAAAGATATCCAGATCAAGTCAAGGAGTCGACTGCATCAGAGCTTCACCTCTATCCCACTGGCCCTCCGAGATCTACTTAACCGCAGGATTAGAACTCTCAGCATGTTGACCAGAGGAAGTTGGTGCTTCAGAGGTCCCGCCTGTCCAATTCAGGAGAAGAATCCATTAAATAAACAATAAGCAATCAAGTTACGAAAAGCTAAAAGGGAAGACTTTCCAGCATCTGCTCCTTGATCATCATCCTCTAACTGCACACCTACCTCCTCAGCAGTAAGCAGCCGCATACCCTCCTTCACCGCCACTTTCTCCTCCTTGGTAAATTGAGCCGTAACCACGTCCATTCCAAAGGCCACGCCACCCTCCTTATCTGCATCGGCCTTAGCCTCCTCCAGGGCCCTGAGATAAATCCTGGCCATGACTCGGGGATAATCATCCATCCAAGATAAGTTGCCATGTTTCCAAGTGCGAAAGTATATATCCTGAAGCATCTCATCCATTATCCCCTCATTCTCCTCAAACTCCCTTAGTCGGTCCTCAGAAGCCAACAGCTTTGCAGTGGCAGCATCCCTCTCCGATTGGTATTGCGAGCAGTCAGCCTGAAAGGATTTCCTCATCGCCTCCATCTCTTCCTTCAACTTGGTTTGAGCAAGCTCTGCGGCTTCAAGTTTCTCGGATAATTCCTGTACCCGCTCGAGATCCGCTTTCCAAACCTCATCCACCGTTGTAATATCCATATCAATCCATTCCTTACAAACAGCCTCCATTCTCTGTAACTCTGCCCTGTTGGCCTCTTCCATGGTTTTCTTTAATTGCCTAGAAGCGGCCTCATGTTGAGAGATCTGAATGGCCTGATCAGCAAGTTGTTTGGCATGGTCGGAAACCATTAACCGCGGTCAAATGTTAGCGCTCCCGATTTCTTCTCCATCCTTGACCAGTCGAGCATGATGCTCCATCAGCTTCCTGGTTTCCTCAGCAACCTGGTCAATGTTTGCCTTAGCTTCGTCCCCCAAAGTTACGACCCGAGTGGTAAGCAAATCAAGGTCCAGGGACTTAGCTTCATCCAATACTCTTACCATAGGATTATGGGGAAGAAGGTGCTCACCGGTAGCCTCATCAAAGGTAATATCACAAGAACCTGGATCCAGATCTGGATGATCTACAAACGGATTACGGGCCAAGCCGGGATGGCCTATACGGGTAACGGCAGGATTTTCAGACGGGTGCGGAGGAGGTATAAATTCAGTATTCTTCTTTGTGGTATCCCGAAGAGGCTGAGTTGGGGACTGAGGACCAGGTGAGGGTTCAAACAATGAACGACTCCTCTTCTTCCTTTGGATATCCTCCTCGATAACTTCAAGAAGAGGGCGGTAGCCGACTACGTCTCCAGGGCGGTTAGTCGGAGGCTTTGATTTAGCAGAAGCCTTGAGAAGTTTGTATTGTTCAAGGCAGTGCCGAACATCTGATGTCTTGGCCACCTTACCTGCTTTTGTGATAAAAACCAAGTGTTACAGGCATACATTGAACTATAATTCAAAAAATATATCAAGTTAAGAAGAGTAAAGAGACGCTTTTGTTATACAAACCCTGGGGAGGAGTAGGATATTGCAATAAGTCCTGGATCTCATTCCAGGACGGGAGCTGACCATAAAATATTCCTAAATCCTTATCATAAATGGAGTCGGCAGGAGTCAAAAATTCACCTTGAATCGCAGGAATTGCCTTTGCTGAAGCGCTCTTAGAAGATGAATCGACGCCGGTCCCGACCTTGTCAACTTTTTTAGGCTTCTCCACTAAAGCTGATCCTTCCTCCAACCCTTCAAAAGCTAGGCGGAAAGCGTTATCCGTCCACTCCTGGATCACACCTGCTTGCTCAGAAGACAAAGCCCCAGTGCCATCACCACTCTATCCGTCGCCACCATCACCGCTATGACCATCACCATCATCGTCTCCACCACTTCCACTCTCCGCCTCACCGCCTTCATCCTCGCCTCTTTCCTCCTCCACATCTTCCTCCTCCGGGACATCTGGACATGTGCTGGGGGAGGGTCCATCGGACTTCTTAAGTTTCTTCCCCCGGCAATTGGATGTTTCGAGAAGGGTTTCCTTTTGCTGCTCTTCGTCGTAGCCCCTCCTTTAGCTTTGGCGGCCCTCTCCTCAGCTGTGTCTCTCTGCTTGACCACAGACTGACGTGGCAGAATCAAGTTGTGCCCCAAAAGAGTAGCATTCCTAATCAAATAAGAAGCTGCCCTCTCCTTTTCCAGAATGGCTTCTATTTCCTCAACCATCCGGACCAAACGATCATTCTCTACAACCGCAAAGCCACCTGTCGCTAGCAAGAAACAAAGCACATAAGGAAGAGAATTGCAGTCAGAATGGAAATTATAAATAAGAGTCAATTTACAGCCAGAGATGAAGCGGTGGAAAGAAACAGAGTCATCTTTGACAAAGAACCATTCCTTCTTGAACATGCTAAATTTTGAATATAAGTCCAGGACTGGCTTGAAAGACACGGCTGATTCTACGCTAATGTATGGAGACCCCTTCTTGTAGCCTCTCAAGTTGTACAGGTACCGAATTTCCTGGTTGGAAGGGGGACGCCCGTATTTTCACTGGAAAATAATGAACAGACTCACCAAGATAGCATAGGAGTTAGGCTAAAGCTGGAAAGGGGCCACCTTCAAGTATGTGATGAAGCTGACGATCCAAGCGTTGATCGGAGGAATGGCCCCGCACATGCAATGATACATACTATAAGCAAAATATCCTTCAGAGGGTTATACTGCATCACTCCCTTCCCTGGCAACATCATGTGCGCTCTGTCAATCCCAAAGGATCTAAATATAACGTCAAGTTGCTCGTCTTTGAGGGAGCTGGGAAAGCAGTCAGGCGGTGAGTTCAAAAGCTCCTAGGGGCCGTACCCATCTACTAATGATCTCGGGGATGGTCCATGTCGTTCTGGCTCTGACTGAACTGGGGGCACTATGGAGGACTCCTCTTTGTCCTTGGATTTCTTCTTGTCAGAACGAGTTTCTACTTTATGAGACATTATCTTCAACACGAGAAAACACATCGTTAGAACAAGGGGTGTAGACAAACAAGTATCTACGGCCTGGAATCTCATTCATAATTCAAAACATAAAAGCTCAATCGGTAGTTTGAGGCTAAGGGCCATTCGGCACTCGTACTCCCCAAGTTCATTCGGTAGTTCGAGGCTAAGGGTCATTCGACACTCGTACTCCCAAGTTCATTCGGTAGTTCGAGGTTGAAGTCCATTCGGCACTCGTACTCCCCGGACTCATTCGGTAGTTCCAGCATAAGGTTCATTCGGTGAAAGAAGACTAATTCACCTGGACCGGCAGTCAAGTGTGGTCCGGTGATATGGTTGATTCGGCAGACCAAGGTTTGGTTCGGCTACTTCAAAAGGTATGGAATAACAGAGGCGTGAAGCCCCTACGTATAAGCAATCGTAGGAAAACCGGACCAACCGGTTCGGCACTTAGGCCGGATGGGGAGAAAAACAAAGCGCGACATATGCAGTCATATGCCCCACTTTGTGGGGCAAATGTTGGGTGTATTCTCACCACCGAACCAGGGCAGGACCGAACACCCCCACTACCGAACCAAGGCAGAACCAAACCACCTTCCTCTCACCACCGAACCAATCCACCTTCCTCTCACCACCGGACCAATCCACATTCCTCTCACCACCGAACCAACCACCTTCCTCTCACCACCGAACCAATCCACCTTCCTCTCACCACCGAAACAATCCACCTTCCTCTCATCACCGGACCGAGACGCTACCGAACCCACACGAAGAAGACCCTACTGAACCAGAAGCACACTACCACTACCGAACCAAAGTGAAGAAGGTATTACCGAACCAACAATGCCAGGCATGATCACATCAGCGCAGGCCCACCAGCCGCTATATACATCCAAGACCCCTACCCCCAGCCTCACTCTATAAATAGAGGGGTAGGGGTACAACAATGGCAGAGAAGTTTGAGAGCTCAAGCACGGACAGAACTTTCAAACAACTTTCATACACTTGTAATCAAGGCTTTGTACTTGTAATATGAACAGTGAAAGAGAATAACATATGAAGTGGACGTAGGCACATTCTGGCCGAACCACTATAAATCTGTGTGTCTTTTACAGTTTAGTCCCTGCTTTTTACATATTTTCATAAATCACCCAAATCATTAAGAACAACATAAAATCGACTAAATCATACGACTTGGAGGTGTTTGCCCATTTTTTGTGCAAACAGAGGATGATCAAGAGATATAAACAAGAATGATAAAGGGAAATGGAAAATGAATGATGAATTAATGTGTCAAAAAGGCAGTGGAGATAACCAAAATTCTCTTCTTATACAGATTTGACCGAATCTCTTGAAAGGATTTATTTGGATACTCGAGGATGTCTTCAGTATCAAAAGTCGGCAAGGAGGGACCCTTCGAACACGAGCGAGCATCAGGAAAGCATTGCATATTCCATGAGCTAGATGGGCACAATACAAATGCCTACAGGCATTTGAAGGATATAGTTGAAGAACTTGTGAGGAGTGGTTAGTTGCAATAATACATAAGGACTCGGGCTGTGACAGTGGAACAATAGCAACCACCGTCCACCTCGAACGAAAATGGCACTGGATCAAGGCATCATTATCAACTTATCATCAATTGATCGGGATGGCATAGAATAAGTAATAAAATGTATAGTAATACGACTAAGTCACTTACACATGTATGAGATCGAGGATGGTCCCTAAGCATGCTCTGAGATGATGATAAAACATTGTGCTTGGATTTGTGAATTTTATTTCTTCTGATTTGCATCGAACCTTGGTTTATTGGTGGTATGGAATTTTATTTTATGGACTTAGTGATTCTTAAGTCTAGATTAATGTAATAAATAACACAAGTCACAGTTATGGTCTCGACCGGAGAGATTGGGCAATAACCGCGAGCCACAAGTCCCTTCGTCGAAGAGTGGTAGGATGGACTCGTACATGGATTAAGTCCTCGACTGGGGTCGAGGTCGGAGAAGGATATCCCATGGATCAAGTCCTTGACCGAGG
Source organism: Allium cepa (assembly GCA_030765085.1). Taxonomy (NCBI): domain Eukaryota; kingdom Viridiplantae; phylum Streptophyta; class Magnoliopsida; order Asparagales; family Amaryllidaceae; genus Allium; species Allium cepa. The sequence continues at coordinate 288,192,000 of CM060941.1, read as the reverse complement.
ACCAAGGTCGGAGAAGGATACTCCACGGATTAAGTGCTCGACCGAGGATCGAGGTCAGAGACGGATACCCCATGGATTAAGTTCGCGATTGGGAACTAAAGCTGGAGAAGGATACCCTATTGATTAAGCCCCCAACCGGAGAGTAGAGGCCGAAGAATAAAACCCAATAGGTCATCGTTATGGATCGTGAGATCAAGTTCATCGGGTATGGATTATGCCTGGTAAGGGGTAAGCTGCTCCGTCGGAGAGTGGGAGGATCGGCCTAATTAAGTCGTCGAGTATGGATTATGCTCAACAAGGATCTATTGAGATCAAGGATTTGGATTAGGAAAACGACCCGAAGAGGTCTATGGATTTGGATATGGACCCGAAGCGATCCCGGATTCAGATATATAAAACTACCTGGAGAGGTCTATAGATTTGGATATGGACCTAGAGCGGTCCTAGATTTGGATAAAATGATCTGGAGAGATCGTGGATTTGGTTAATGAATTTGGAATGGATTTAGAATTGGATATTGACTCAAAACAGTCATGGATTTCCCTGATGATTCGGAGAGATCAAGAAATTGGATTGACAATGGATTAGATTTTGTATTGGATATTATGCCTATCAACGAATTATGGACCACAGATTCTGGATTTATAGCAATTCAAAACATGCTTTCCTACCACAAGGCATGTTTTGGATGGAAAATTTTATCCCTCCTTTTCGTTAGGCCGGGATATCATGGATTTGGATAAAGTGGATGGATTAGAAGTCGATTACATTTGAAACAATGACTAATAGTTAAATGGATTCGGATGGACAACGCTCAAAAAATGGCTAAGTACCCAATCAAGGTGTAATCAGTATGGAGTGACAAGGAAGCCCTCATGAAAGCATATTTCAAATTTCAAGTCAATCAGATATTTTATGCTCAAGTTATGGATAAATCAAGAATTTATATGGATCAATCTAGAACGATCCATAAAATAGCATAAATCGACGAAGATTGATCAATATCTCAAAATCCACAAGGACAATTCACTTGAAAATCATCAATCAAATGAAGAGTGGAGCCTAAAAAACGATCGCAGGCTAGAACATTGAAATTCAAGGATGGCCGATCGTTCTAGGCGATCCTCAACAATGATTGGTATGACTCAATGAACCATCCAATTTCAACCAAGGTCGATCCATATCTCCCAAGTTACAAGTTAGAATGATACCATATTTCAGAAGGAGTATCAAGAGACATGAGCGACCCCCCCAAAAATAATTGGGAGTCTTAAAGTTGCGTTTAGGGTTTAGCCGGTCGTTATTGGCTGATCGTTTTGGCCAAGTCTTAAAAAAGATTGGTATCCTTCAGTGCATAATTCAATTTCAACAAGGATTGATCCGTATCTCATATTATATAAATTTGAATGATTCCATTTTAGGAGCAATGTCAAAAGGCATATGGGACCCTCCAGAAACGATCGTAGCATTACTGAAGCCAAGAAAAAGGATCAGCTAACATTAGGCTGATCATTCTCAATCATCAAGTTAGCATCGCCGATCGATATTATAGGCCCCTATGACCTAGAGAGCCTTCTACCGAAATCTTAGCGAAATATCTCTTCATCTCTCCCTATAAATACAACGGACTTGGCTCATTGCAAGGTACTTTTTTGGGCCCTCCTTGATCACGACCTATCTCTTCCTCCGTTATTTTTCTAAGGCAAAAACAACTATACTTGTAATCTTACAGTATAAATAAAAGATTATTGGAGTGGACGTAGGACGGAGTTTGCCGAACCATTATAAAATTTGCATGTTCATTTACTTTTCTGCAATCTATTATATGATCTGTGAATCTATACTTCTCTGTTTGGATCTAAATATTGGATATTGGTGCTTTCGCATACAATAGGGTGTTTGTGACCATTTTTGGCGCAAACAGTGGATGCACAATAATGAGAAAAGAATGAGTGGATGACTCATAGGTATTTGCTTAGCATGTTCATGTTAGAATTGTTTTTCTTTGTGTTAGTAAATCTTAGGTGATGAGAGTAATCCCTATGCGAAATGGAATATTTCTAAAGATTGTCCAATCCCATGTGCCAATTGTGTTAGCAAAGACTGAGAGATTTCCAAAGCACAACCTTGGTCGTGCTATGATAGTTCCATAGTCGGGTCAAGGGATTATTTCGGAGTTCACATGAGAAAAGTCAGGTGGTCGTTTCTCATTTAACAAAGAGATCTTGCGAGCAAACAAAGATTTGAAACACGTAACATGTCATTTTGGATGATCTTTAGTTATTGTAAATTTTAGTGTAGTATATGGTTGGTTCAGGAAAGAATTTCTCGATTAATTTTATGGCGATTCAGATAATCTTCTAAGTGAAGAGATGATACTTGCCTTAGTGAACATTACATTGCACTTAGTATACTATCCTTATTGACATTGGTGGTTGGGGTGAGTATGAACCAGAGCAAACCCAAGCATTTGTAGATCGTCATTAAATAATGATTTAATTGTATAATTTTTTCCTTTGGAGAATGAGTTTGTTCAAAAGAAAGAAAAGTTAAAAATTTGGTTGTTGGATTTATTTGAGAGTTTTGAGACTCGACGACCTAGCATATTTTTTAAAATTTCCTTTTCGCAGCGGGTGGTGTAGTATGCTTTCATGCATTGTACGCATGAAAGGAGTTTCACCACTTAGGCATTTATTCATCTTGAATGTCTAACTGGCTCATTAGATTTTATGGTTTAACATGCACGTTTGACCATTGATTAGTTACCGTACTTATCGATATAGATTCTTTCTAAATGCTTTTTATTTTATATGCTTAATTTTTCCTGTTGATTATTTTTTATGTATTAGTTGTATGATGATTGTTTATTATTGTTTATTGATGGTTGCTTTTGCTTGTTTTTGCTTGCTATTGACTGTTGTTTCTCATATTTGCTTGCCACTATTTGATATTGTTTGTTGTTGTTGTTGTTTGATTTTATTGTTGGCTGATTTTGGTTGTTGTTGTTGATTTTTATTGCTCGTTTTCATGTTCGATAGTTTGTACGCTGTTTATTATCACCTATCATTGTTTGATACTATTTAGTTGTTGCTTGTTGTTTATAATTATCGATTAATTGTGGTTTGTTTTGTGTGTTTGATTGCTTGTATGGTAGTTGTAATTTATTGTTAAAGCACGTTAGGAGAGTGATAACAAATAACTACCTAAAATATATCGCATATCATCCATGCCCACTGTGGGGTCGAGATAGGATATATACGAGACCACTGCCTATTGATATAACTCGTAGTCTATAGTACATTTTGATACTGACTTATTTTGAGCTTAGTATCCAATTGATTTTCATGTATGACTGTGGTAGTATCAGTTACTATGCTAAAGTTATACATGTTTGAATTCTGTACCATTGTTTTTTGGGAGTGTAACCCTCTTTGTGTATTATAATTAGGTGTTTAAGAGTCGAAACGTAGCTATTTGGATGCTTACACTTCTGGTTTAGCATTCTGACTATGAGAGGCTTTCTTAAACACATGTATATGCTTAGGGAAGTATAAGATGACGTATACTATTGAGTGTTTCTCAAATGCATGTTGCATTTTAATTTTTTGGAGTTTCTATACAACTTTTTACATGAGGGAGGTTCTGTCGAGATTTTTTGAAGTTGTTGATTCGATAATTTTAGTCAGCCTTTTTATTTTACCCTACTCTTGGAAAATTTCAGGGATGAAATTCTTTAAAGGAAGGGAGAATTTAATAACCTACATTTTAATGGCTCGGTGTTTAATTAATTAATTTAATTATTAAGTCGAAACACCCCTGTACTCGACCATTAGGGACAAGTGAATTGGGACTCGAGATACTCATAGTTGAGTTTACTTTTATATCATGAGAAAAATGAGTACAAACTTGACTATGTTTGGAGTCCGAAAGTATTTAAGGTTAATAGTGTTTTTTTGGATGAAATAGGATTGGGCTAAGCCCACTGGCTTGCCCCTACTTTAGCTTATATATAACTAACTCCTTATTCATTTTCATTTTCATTTGAATATTTCATTTCTTCCTCTTCTCCTAACCAAATTCATAATTACCCCTTAATCTCTCCTTGATCTCCAAGCTGTATCTTCACTCAAATAAATACCTAAATTAATGAAAAAATCACCATAATTCCTCTCATCCAATTCCTTACAAAACCCATCAAGGGATTAGCTTGAAGTTGTGTCTGAAGCTCCATTCTATGATTTAAGGGAAGGAAAGCATGATTTTGGTGATTAGAGCTTGATTTAGGAAAGGAGGAGGTGAGTAGGATGATTCTCCATCTCTATTTATTTATCAATCTTCATAATTTTGTTCATATTGATTATAGAATTATATGAAATCATTTGGAGATTGTTTGAGCTAATTTAGATTTATGTTCATGTTATAAACATCATTATATTAACCCATTATTCGTTTAAGACATCAGCTCCTATTTTTTGGAAATAGTTAGTAGGCTAAAAATAAGTTTTGTGTTAGTTGAATGATTATATGTGATGTTGTAATAAATTAGAGGCTAATTTGATGAATAATTAAGTGCATTGCATTAGTTAGTAATAACAAAACTAGTTTAAATGGTTTTAGAAAAGTTAGTAAACTAATTAAGTGAGATTGAACTCTACACTTAATATCAAAGTGATTTTGAGGGTTAATGACGCTTAATTAGTACTTATGAATATTATTTTTGAAGTAGAGAAATGACCTTTACTAATGAAAGGATTATTTAAAAGGATTACTTATGTAAAAGAATAATTTTATAAGTAAAAGTAGTGTTTTATAAAATAGTGTGACATTTAGTAAAATAGTATAAATGATGTATTTTATAAAGACGTATGAGATATTATAAAATAATATAGAGAAGATATTTTATAAAATGGTTATAAGGCTTTTATAAAATAGTTATGAGAAGAATACTTAATTTTAAACAAAGAAATTTAGTAGTATAAAGGCTTAAATGATTAATAAGCAAGCAGTACATTTTATAAATAGCAATTAGATTTTATAAAACGGTGTGGAAACATATTTGACTTTTACTGAAAAGATTAGCAAATAAAAGTAAGACTTAATAAAGTAATGGTAGAATTGCTTATTTAAATATACATGTATGTATATGAATATGGGTAAGTATACATATACGTGCATTTAAGGATATATAACAATTAAAACAATTTGTGTGTAGTAAATTAAAATTGTTGTGTATATTTGTTTGTGTATATGCGTGTATATAATTATGTATATATTAATATGTACAAGTTCGTTGTGGGCATTTCACATAGCTATAGTAATTATCGTGTATGCTAAGTTGCGTGAGAGTATGGCTGAGTGATCGCTCCGATGAAGTCTGAAACATGACTTATGTAGTGAAGCGTGCTTGTTTATGACCGTGTAAATATTCATGAATGACCATGTAGGTGTAGGAATCATATGAAGCTATATGGCCAATTGAGTATGTTTTGGCATGATTAGGGGAAGTCGGGTTGCTAGAATCACCCGTTGAACTCCACTCGTGCAAAGAGTGGATTTCGTATCCAAATTAGATTTTGAACATATATGAAATCCTTGCTAAAATGTCAACCAATGAACTTCATAGGAGGTCCGATGGGGTGGAGGTTTGCTTGGGTTGCTAAGCGGCTCATCGGACGAAGGATCGGAGAAAATAGAGCATGAATTGACAACCATAGTGGTTGGGTGGCACTTGCCCTAGGCTTTTTGCTTGAGAAAGGCAACCACTGTTGGACCGATTAAAGACCTCCAATGCACCAATGGTGTACTGGCCTTGGTACGACAGTTTTTCCCCCTGATCCAGATGGAACTTGTCATGAGACATCAACATGACTTTAAAGAAGCTTTGGTCTACTAGAGAAGGTGGAATGTAAAATGAGGCTCAGGATTCTGATCCAAGTATAAGAGGCACGCAAGTGTTCGACAATGATCAGTTAGGAATTCAGGCAAGTGGTGGAGGAAGAAACCGAGGCATGGAGCGCAAGGCACAGGCTATTTCGAAATGGGAATAATAAGAGATCAAGATAGCTGTGACGATGTTCATACACCATCGATGCTCATATAACTAAATAGTTCGCTCCTGGTGCATCTGGTCGATGTAGGGCGATTGTCAATGGAAGGAAATAGAAGTAAATAAGAGGAATAGAAAAGGGAGAAGAAAGTAGAAGAAGAAGAGAAAAAAATAAAACATCACATTGTCACATAATCTGTCCTATATCTCATAGCGCATCAGATAAATTATAATAGTCCTCGCAGATATAAAATAGGTGGGACAGTAGTAACTACATGAACCACATAATCAGAGTAAAAAACTCATATAGTTATACAAAATAGTAATAGAGTTTATACAACTGATGAATAAACTCAACTGATAAACCATCTCTTATAATAGTAATTTAACACTGTCAAGGCTCCATGGTGCCACAAAGCACAGTAAATAATAATAAGTCCAAAATATAAGTATAAGAAAGCGTCACCTCCTACTAGTCCATCTGTACATCTCCATATGCTATTTACACCTGCTATATAGTTCGAACACAAAATGACGTAAAGACCCAGAAGTTTATGTAGTAGAGATTAAATAAAGAAAAGTAAATGAGAATGAGGAAATAAACAAGACACAATTTTTTATAGTGGTTCAGAAAAGCAAGGCCTACGTTGACTTTGAAGTTTTATTGCTTATTTCTGATTTAGAGGCAGAAGTTCTTGGAGGTCAGTACAACTCCAACACTTAGAATCTCAGAGTTACAAGAATATAAGAAATATTGGAACTCAAGCCAAAAGATCCTAAAATATGAGCCATACCTTTCTATTTATAGAGGTAGGGGCCCTAAACTCTCCCATGCAATATCTCTTAGCCATTGTGCCTAAAATTGACTCGTTCTCCCAAAAAGATAGGCACCATCTCAACAATATCTAGGACTCGGGGCCCCCAAGTGGAAGTCAGTACCGCTCCCCAAGTTTGACGATTCTTGAGTCTTAAAATCCTTATCTTGGATTGTCTTGGGGAAGGCTTCATGAATCGATAATTGTTTGCACCAATCTTAGCTTGTTTCTAAGCCTAATTGATGGAGTTGTGGGTGAACAAAGCTGCGGCTTCAGGATTTCATGGATATCGATAGAGAATTGCACTGATTCAACAAACCAAACTTAAAATAGACTCACGACATCGAGATAAGCTTGTAGGTAAAAGATGAGGTCCACCCAAGTTATATGTGGGAGTTGGTACCGATCCCCAACTCAAGGGATCCTATTACTTTTTTATCTCAGATAATTTTGGCTTTGACTTCGTGGTTTTGTCCGTGCTTGGATCCTGGACTCTTGAGCTATCCTTCTAGGCTTTCACCTTGATAAGTCCAAGAACTATCTTATCCATTGTCTGGATTTTTCCTAGTCAGGAGGCCGAATAAAACTTGCCTTCATAAGTGCATCTCATTTCCAACGAGATGTGATTCGAATCGAGACAAGTTTGGATTCCAGTAAAGGATTCCACTTTGTACTTCGAATGGTCACTATCTTTTTGCGTATTGATTCCGTAAGTTGTCATATCCACAATAACCCATCGTGACGTTCCGCTAACATCCAGGACTATAAATCTGGAATGTGATCCTATGGTATGCTGTTCCAAGTCCGATGATTTTAGACTAATTCTATCCATGAGTTCTCTAGCTATAAGTCTAACTCTCCTTCAACTTTAGTCATCAAGTATTAGGTATATACACATGGCTCATTACATGTGCATAAGCATTTATGCATATACGCATATACCATATGTATGCTTATATGTATGTGTGTGTGTGTGTATATATATTTAAAAAATCAGGATTCGATACCGACCCCTGGTTTAGGAGTCAATACCGACTCCATACTTAGAAGATTTTCCAGGTTTCTTGGCTTGAGAATTCGGGCTTGCGACTGTTATATAATTAGTTCCTCTTCTCTTCCTCTCTCACTTGTTCATTTGTTTCCACTGACCTGAATTTCTTCAACTCCTGCCATTGACGTTTCCTTGCTCCTAAATTATACTCTACCTTTGTATTTTCCTTCAACTACCATCGACCTTCTCTACCTGACATCGCTGCCACCATCAAACTTCAACTGCCATTGAGATTCGACCGAGACTATACTTCCACCAACTTGACTCCTCAGAGAAACAATCTAAACCCTAGAACACCACTCCATAACTTCAAATCTCATCGTACGAGCTGAATGAGCGATGATCAGCTATGGGTGCATGGTCATGGACTTAGGCATGCCGATGGGTGATGCCAGCGGCCATGGTTTGTGAGTTGGTTGAGATGACAAAGGAAGGTAGAGATTTTCTTAATTGTGGAGGTCAGACTCCCACACATAGGAATTTTTTTGCCTACTCCAAGTTTCACAATTAAACTTTGTTTTGGAGTTTCACGCCGAATTCCTCTTTCATGTTGAACGTCTCCAAAGCACGGTTGATAACATTAAGCTAGTTGGGATGGTTAGCTATGACTGTCACATCAAGCAACACCTAAACTTTAAAATGAACTACTAAAATAAATAGTTAAATAATAACTGAAATTCGAATTGCACCACATTGCACCATATTGCACTAGAATCCAGTTTAACACGAGGGACACAATTTGCTTTTTATAAAAATGGACCAAAAACACTCCAAACGTCTGGCTGCTCAGACTGCAGGTGCTTCACCTTCAAAATATATTAAATCCGATGCAGAGTCATGCTCAGCTTCAACCTCTCAGAAGTAGTAAACTCCTATTCGACAACAACAACAACCAAAAATTTCACATGTTGTCAACAAATCTAGAGAATCCCGAAGTAAAGTAACAGGTACCCGAAAATCCAGTTAAATTGGTAGATGGGCCTCAAATAGATCCAACACCTGATACTCTTGAGGATGCTGCAATACTGAATAACCCGGTCGATTCTGTTCCTTCCAAAATTGACAAGGGATCTCTTCGAAGGAAATGCAGTAAGCATGGCATTCCATTTGACGATGTCTTGGCATCATCTCTTAACCAGAGAGCTCACCATCCTCCAGAAGGGTACATAGCTTGCAACAGAATCATGTGCTGGCGGGTTGCGTCCTACCATTCAATCAATTCGTCCATCTAGTCCTAAACTTTATGAGACTGGCTCCCACATAGCTGCATCCAAACAGCTATGCTTTTCTTACGAGCACTTATCTAACATTCTTTGAGCGTTTGAATTGAGTTCCTAGTGATAAAGAAATCCGATACATTTATAGCTTTAAAAGCCGCAAAGAAAACCCATCTCTTATTTGCTCAAAGCCGATGAGGGGTTGTAAGATCATCTTCGGGGCTTGGAACAAGCTGAGTTATTTCAAGGCTAAATAGTTCTATATGCACTGCCTATCTAGATTCACTCTTAGGTGGATACCCGTACGTAAGTTTTATTCCAACCACCATCCGTGAATTTGATTTATAATCTGCTTACTTAATTTACCTTTCACTGTTGTATAGATATTCTGACGAGACCCAGTAGAGGACTACTTTCGAGTACCGTTAGTACTCTTATGGCAATCATAGTTGTGTATAGGTATATAAGAACTTTATTGATAGACAAGAACCTTTTCACTCATGGCTTATTCGAGGAAGACCGCAACTCAGTATTGTTCCAGTTGTTGACATTGATGATGACGATGATGATGACGATAATGATGATAGCAATCCCCCTATAGGAGGTGAAGTCGATCCTGAGTTGCCTCTAGCTCCAAATCCTGGGGCTGGAGCAGTAAAAGACAAGGAACTAGAACAGGAAGGCATCCAGGAATGCAGAATTATTGGAGAAGGTGGTGAGGCTGCTCTAAGTAACATTGAAGTGGGCCACGGATCCCAGACCGAACAACCCAGAGACAACTTACCACATGCTCCTGACAAGAAATTGATTATGAGAATTTCAAAGGCACAGAATTCCACTCAATCTCCATTAGTACAAGCGCAGAGAAGACTCCATTTGTTCCTTTAATGGGCACATTTGCCGGTCTAGGGCCTATCCTTATAGAGTTTGGCCCCTTTGACATTGGTAACATTAGCATTGGTGAAATCTGTTCTCCAATCCACTTTGAGAAGGACATCATTCCAACTGGTGTAGGAGAGGTTACTCCCATGAGTAAAGCTCCAGTACATGGTCCGTCTAGGGGACACTAGGACACACACAGCACGCATTATATGACACTCGCACTTGACTTGTGTCCTTACCCTTTTGATCTAACTCATTCCTATTTTCTTTATAGGTTCGATGAATAAGATTAAACATTCATTCCGATCCTTGGAAGAGAAAGCGTACCATGTTCAATGCCACCGGTTGATCTCATACCATCAAGAGAGTGGTCGAGACTATGACTCAAGCTACTGCTTCAACCATGAAAAAGATGACCAGGATAAGAGTAGTTATGACAGGGACCATTCTTCTCATGACTCTGCTTTTAAGCACTGACCTAGATTCAGATCACCTCCTTCTAGAGGCCCGAATAGGAAGCCTGACTGCCGTGATGATGTTCCATCGGCTGACTCTTCCTGAGCTCCACCACCCGCCTCTGTACCTTTACAACCCACGGCACTATCTCACTTCGGTGGGTCTTCTGAGCACAAATATCATAAGAGAAGCTCTAATACTTTTCACCAGAGGCTATGCAAAGGAGGCACTATTGCTCCGGCTATTATAGAGGAGCAACAAACAGAAGCTATGGGGTGGATGGCTGAGCTTAAGAGCGAATTTCCCAACATTTACTTTGATGGAGTTAAGTTCTTGCCAAACTTTAAGAGAATTCCCGCTGAAGTCCAATAGAAGACCACCGACTGCACGATCGATGTCCATAATCAATACAATAAATAGGTGAAGCTTGCTAAAAGTATTTTAAAAGTCTCAAAAAATAGGCTGCCAAAGATAGAGAATCAAAAACTTATCGAGGCCGAGAACAACCGAGTCATAGCCGCTCTCCAAGAACAACCGATTCATAGCCGCTCTCGATACTAAACTCGATAATTCAAGAAAATCTCAAGTCGAAGCTAAGAAGAAGGCCAAGGAGGCGATTAAAGCACTCGAAGAAGAGAGATCCAAGCATTTGAACGAAATTGAGCAAGCGCATCATCTAACCACGATCTTGTAATTGAAAGGGATGCTGCCAAGAGGAATGCAGCTAAATTGAAAATCAAGCTCAAGCGTGAGATCAAGGAAGAAGATGAAGCGTAGAAAATTTCTCAGAATGCATGCGACGAGCTAGTTGCCATCAGGATTGAAAGGGACACTACACTTGAAAATGTTGAGGGAATTGATGCTCTCGTTAAGAGATAAGTTAAAGATGTAGTAAAACAGTTTGAGGAGTGGGTAGAGGAGTGGATAATGAAGAAGCTTGAGCCACTGGTCACTCGGTACAATGCCAATGTGCTCAAATTATGGAGTCTGGAGTGATTTAAGGAAGATTACCCTTTGATACTTGCCCATGCTTGGGAATGGGTTGCCGAGCAAAAGAAAGAATTTCTTAACAACTGAAATGGAGCTGCTGCAAAAAGAGATTTGTAAAGGAGATGGGCCCAAAATACTCCATGATAAACATCATCTTATTCATCCAAAACTTGATGCAACCGCTCAAAAAGAGTTAGCGAAGGTTCCAGCTTTACGCATCATGATGCTACAGCTGATCAAACTCCCGAGACTCAAGCTGCTCCTAGTTCCACCATTGATTCCTCTACCGACGCTGATTATGACCCAGAGAGGCCACAACTGTAGAAATCCACTATTCTCTCCCCTATCCCTGAGGGAACACCCTACAACACTCCAGCTCATGTGGAAGTTCAAACTGAATAAGGTATCTTGTTGACTTCTCCTGTTTTCCAAAAAGTTGACGTGTCATCGGTCGACATCACCAACCTCCCCTTTATATTTCTTTAGCTACATGTCAGCCCGCAATTGCTTTGCTTCCTCCCAAGGATTCTCAACTGAGGCAATAAATATGTGCAAGGGAATCCGTAACCGCCATGATCTCGACAATAATTCCTAACATCTCGATTGAGGAGACACAGAGCTTTGACAAGCGCATGATAGAGACTTTGTTGTAAGAAGGAAACAATGAGAATCGATGAGGATGTTAATATTACTGGGGTCTCCCAGCACCTATCGGGTCCCTACATGCATGAGCTTGAGCAAAAACTTAGAGCATATGTCACCCTTGCCAGTCAAATCAAGTAGGAGAAAATAGAAGTTTCTCTCCTCTGTTGCCGGTTGATTTTCCTGGACAAACCATTTTTACTCCTGTTTACATTCCTCTGCTACTGGGATTCTTGAAGTACGTTGAAAATATTTTCTCAAAGAATTCCGGCTTCCATTTCTTTGCCCGAGAGCGGCCATGGTGCAGCTGTTGGATCTTCGCAAAGCACTCCTTCCAAAGGCCAAGGCGATAGGCGAGGAGAAAGATCGAGTGAAATCTCCACTGGTTCTAAGAAGAGAAAGAAGTCCAAAAAGAAATAATCGCTAGTTTGTTTTTTCATAAATTGACTCCTTTTTTTTGTTGGCCGGCTTTGTTCGAGTTTGGCCCCTCATTACTACTTTTTTTCTTTTGATGTGAACCACCTGTACTTAGCTTTCCCAGTTTTACATCTCGATATCCTCTTCATTCAAGAATCCAAATTAATTGACCCTCTTCTTTCTCTGCATGGCCACCTTGGGCCCTGGCCTCTCGGGTTAGGCCTTCGTTAATGCTTGTGGCTGCAGAGGTGGTATCTTGACCGCCTGGAATGAATCCCTTTGGCCTCTTTCTCAAATTATTAAGCACCATTTTGGTCTTCATGTAGCTTTGAAACACATCCCTTCAGCGATTATTTATTTCTTTTTCAATTTATATGGACCTCATAATAGTCCGGAAAGACTCACTCTATGGAATAATTGTTCTTAAGTAGCTTGTTTCACTTTGGTCCCCTAGGTCCTAGGGGTGAATTTCAATATTACTCGTGATAACTCTAAGCGTAATTCGGATGGGACCTACGGTCCTGATTCTTTGGCTTTTAACGATTTCATTAATTCTTGTGCTCTTCTTAACCCTCCTATATCTAATCGTTAATTCACTTGGAGCAATCGACGCTCTTCTCCCACCCTTATCAAACTCGATCGATTCCTATTCAATTTTTCCTGGGAAGATGCCCATCCGTTCTCCTTTATTCAGGGCCTCCCCACTGTCCTGTCCGACCACTGCTCTATTCTTATAGACTCTGGCACTAGCACCCTTATATTTAGTTTTAGATTTGAGCGCTATGGATCTTGGAGCTTGGTTTTGAGGACTTTATCAAGACGGCTTCGATAGGCATCCTCTCTCAGTAGTCCGTTTTGCTACAGTGGTTTTCAAGCTTCGATCTCTCCGTAAGCTTATCTTTCCCTAGTCCAGATCCATTTGGGGCTCTCTCAAATCCATAATCTCTACCACTCAAGATGCCATTCTTAACCTCAACATCAAAGTGGAATCCTCTCCCCTCTCTACTTATGAAGCCGCCTTCCTCCGTACCCTTTAAAACGAGTTGGAAAGACTCCTTAAGCAAGAAGAAATTGGGTGAAAGCAAACTTTGAAATCCAAATGGTTGACTGATGGAGACCGTGATACTGCGTATTTCCATAGATTTGCTAATGTTGGAAAGAGATCGAACCATATTTCTGAAATTCATTGTGAGGGTCAATCTATTCAAGATCAATCAGATCTCAACTGGCTCTTTACCTTGCACTTTAAATAGCTTCTGGTTCATGCCCCTTCCTCCCTCCACCTATTGCTTGGGAAGTGTTGTACTCCAACCCTTTCCCCATCCAGATTGATGGTCGTTTCTCTAAATATGAATCTTGGCTGCCCTCCATGAGGTGGAGGATGACAAATCCCATGGTCTTGATCGCTTCAATCCCTTATTTTTCAAGTGCTTCTGGTGCATTATTCTTGTAGGTATCCTTGCTTTTATTTTTGGAATTATACTCTAATCCTTCCTCTATTTCCAGTATAATGACCCTGACTCGACCTTCGAAAATCGGCACCGAATACGTCAAATGCCGCAGATCCAAACGTCGAATCTGGTTCGATGGAGCTTATAACACATTAAGTACAATACAGCGGAAGAAATGAATATACATTTGATATACAACATTTGATACAATATCTGATACAACTGAATGATACAATGAGTATCAATATACATCAGAGATATGATACAAGACTAGCAGCGGAAAGAAAAGATAACACCAGCAGCGGAACAATATCTCCAATATGGTCTTCAAAAGAGAACTCCAGTATCGGTAATCTCCATCTCCAAGGCACCAATCCAGAAATAGCTTGAACTCCCAATCAAGATGAAGAGAAGTAACATGATCCAAATGCGATTGCCAAATCCTATGGCTGAAAGCTATCGAATCTACTCCTATTATTCGATTATCTGAAAAACCCAACTCTAGACTGCCCGTGTGGGAAAATTGTGGGCACCCAGAGTTTAGGAAGGGAACAATAAACTCCAGGTCAGTCGTGAGACTGGTACGAGCAAACAAAAATAGTTTATCTTTTAAAACAAACAACAAAAGAATTTAAAAATAAATCCGCAATGCTTTTTAGAAAATGAAACTACCATAAGGCCTCCCGGCACACACACAATGCAATCGCACACTTGGGGGAGATTTCCCCTTATGATAGTCAAATATGCTTAATACGAGAAAAATTCTTTGATATTATTACTAGTGCATGTGGAAAACCTTTCGAAAGTATAATATTAATCCTAGCCAGCATAGGTACCATGATATTATGCCAGCTATAGCTACCACCTAAGGTGACAGGTTATAAAATTGCAATCGTAAAGGGCTCGTATTGTTTTGTTTGGATTTCCAACAAATGGTCAGGCTAAGGAACTTCCTACTGCCACATGGGTACGCCTCTGGCGGAACGTCCCGAGAGCTTAACCAGCTCTCTGCCAACACAAGGCCGGGTTACCTCTGTAACTAGGTAACTACTGCACGAGCGTGCCATCCCCCGGTCCTTTGGGACCTTTATCCAAGGTACCTCTAATCTAACAACCACAAAGCAATCACAAAGTAATAGATTTGCAGTGTCCGCATGAGTGAAGTATCTGGGCTCCATACCATGATACCACCCTTTTCCAGAAGGGAATGACATACCCTAAAGGGCACGACCCTCATAATCTTGCCGCATCTTTCCTGTTTTGACCATTTCCAAGGTGTGAGGTCCCAATGCAGTCTCGTCTACAAAGCTGCGCTTTATACAAAAGCCATGCTTTGATCAACAAATGATACACAGCAGCACTCAGCATGCCACACTACCAAATTGGGAGTATATCACTAATAACTATCAACTACATAACCTCTGAGCTCGTACGTCTCAGAGAAGGGTGTTAAGCTAAGAGAATAAATTCTCTACCACCAAGCAGAAATGTATTTGATAGAGATCAGCTTAATATCT
This sequence comes from Allium cepa, assembly GCA_030765085.1. Lineage (NCBI taxonomy): Eukaryota > Viridiplantae > Streptophyta > Magnoliopsida > Asparagales > Amaryllidaceae > Allium > Allium cepa. The sequence goes on along the minus strand of CM060941.1, from coordinate 288,176,516 downwards.
CAAAGTGTAATGTCGGACATACAACCATACAAGTCTGTCCCGGGTTCGAATAGAACCGAAGGCACTTCCAAAGAAGCACTTACAAATCCGGGTATCTACAATCCCGATCGGACTTCCCATCACTTAGGGAATCTCTATACCGTAGCTACTCGGTGCAGAGACAATCGATAGGTTATCCTATCGTTCTCGCAATTACCCGGTCTTCAACACCTGTCTTAAAATGCAATCCATAACGTCGTATCACTATTCGGAATGGGTTATATGACACAAGGTCCTCTCCCGGCTAAACCGAATAGTGAGCGCAATATTTAAAAATATATGAATATGGGATTTCAGTTAAGTCGCAACTTTTAAAATCCAAAACTTCCCTTTGAAATGGTTTAAACTAATTACCATTTCAAATCTTTAAACAAAAAGATTTGTTTCACAAAGTTCACCTAGTTTCACAAAGATCCATTCATAGATTTTCAAAACAATTTCCATTTCAATTTAGATTAACTCATTAAATCTTTAAATTAAAGATTTAACTTATAGCTTTCAAGCCCGTTTCCAAAGATTTATTCATAACTTGGAAAACTATTTTCATTTTAGACTTGAAATCCTTTTAACACAAATTGGAAGTTTATTTCTTATATGAAAGCTTTTATTTTTTGAAAACAAATAGTTTCCGTTTTAGAAAAATCCAATTATGTCTATACAAGTTAAAATCTTTGGGTTAAATACAATTCCCAAAACAACACTTTAAAAATGATTAAAACCCATATAAACTTGTATAACCACTTTAAATCATAAATAGGATTTAATTTCAAATTTTTGAATTCAAATGTAAACCAAATTATTTAAATTTCAAAACTCAATCAAGTTATTCAAAATAACTTTTATTTTTGAAATTCATTTTCAAAAGCTTTCAATTCTAATTCCAAAACTATTTTGGATTCAAAAATTCAATCTTTAAAACTATTTCAAAATCTGTGACTTAACCCATTTCCACGTGCAATCCATATTTGTGTGTGTATAAGTGTGGTCCAGGGGTTTTACACAATAAAAGTGCCACATCATCAATTAGCATAGATTCAAATACAGCAACATATTTTGATAAGCGGTATAAACTATAACGCTTATATTTGATAAGCGGTATAAACCATAACGCTTATCTTTTATTCACAGATCACAGGTATATATCACAGATAATAAATTACATCAAACACGGCTCAAATCAAAACAGAACATATCAGGGATATCAAACAATTCAATCATCCAAAACGTCCATAAGTAAGGGCAGTTAAGTATCTAATTAATTCAAATCATACTAACTACTCATGAATTACTAATTCTGGTTAATTAACATTACAAATCATTTTTGATTAACTATTCTTTAATCATTTATTAATTAACCATTAATAATAAGTTAATTTACCTTTAATTATAATTCATCAACCGTTTAAAAATTAACCTTAAATTATTTAATTTTCCATCTAATTAATTATATCAATTGATTAATTAATCCTAAATTAATTATGCTTTATTAATTTCACTAAGGAATTAGCTTTTATTTAATTACACAAAGTGATTGTCTTCAATTTACTTTTTTAAATAAATTCATCTTTAAATTAATTATCCTTTATTAATCTTAAATTAATTGCATTAAGTAATTAGCCCTTAATTGTTAATTAATTAATTTTTTATTAATTAAATTATTCCTCAATTAATTAATAATTAATTTCAAATTAATTATTCTTCAATTACAATTTAATTAACTTTTAAGTTATTACTTGATTAACCTTCAATTATCCCTTTAGTTAATTAATTAACCATAGATTAATCACATTAACAAATTACTCTTTCAAATTAATTAACCCTTTTTAAACACTTGATTAATCAAGTTTTAAATCATTAATTATACATCCTTTATTACTTTCAATTAATTAATCATTCCTTGATACATTAAGTAATTAATCACTAAATCGCCTGGGAAAACATTTAGAAGCTTACTTATTTTATAATTACCTTTAAACAAACAATTTTCAAAATATTTTAGAAGCTTTAAAACCCTGCTTTAAACTTATTAATACTTGTTTTGAAACTTGGAAATGTTTCTTTATAATTTAGTTACTTTAATAACCTTAAACTTGAGAAATGCTTTTGTTTTTAACTTAAAGAACTGATTAATTACATTTTTTACATAACCCGGGTACAAACTTCAAATGCTCAGATCTGCTTCGGGAATCACACGAATAAACCTAAGTGAACCTGCGTTGTTTCCCCTATTCAAATTTCTTTCCTTTAAAAACTTTGTTCTGTTAAAAATTTAAAACTGTTACATTCATTCGTACACACAACCGAACCTACCCCGAGTTATCATTCCATTTCCACGAGAGTAAACCCGCGTATTCCCTTCCTCTTCCCCAACACTCCAACCACCCAGTCTCAAGTGAACATGCGTGCACATGCACAAGCGATTGGATCGCTTTCGACCCCTTCTACAGCTATCAGCATGTCGACGATCCACCACCTGAATGCTTCAGCGATACAACAACGACGAATTCCTCACTAAATCGAAATACGTTATCAGGTCGACATGGAAACCCAAACCCAGCTACCTAAATTCACCCCATGCCGTCAACCTCGTCCACCGACGACCCAGTCACCATAACTAAAGCTACTCCGTTGACCCCTAAACAATTCCCCCCCGGTGCGATCGAATAGAAATCTCTGACGAGAACGCGGTTCCACCGAGAATCCCATCAACCAAAAGCTACTGTCGAACCCTAGATCGACCCATTCCTATTGCCACAACACCTTATAAATTCAATTCATATTTTTCTCAAATCCACCGACATACCAGCTAGCTTCACCCTTAATCGCAATTCCCAACTCGTCGTTGATCATCGGATTTTGACGAAAGTGGCTAATTCGTTCAAATTGCGATTTCTCTTTGGATAACGACTTAAAAATTCTGATTTTATTATTAAAATTCATGATTTCTGAAGTAGAACCAAATAATGTAAACGAATCAAGAAGTTATGAAATTCAAATTCATCATATTTTTAAATTTCACTTTGTATTCTTGTTTTAGATTAATTTTTTTTTCGAATTATCTTTGAAAGTATTTAAATCTTTGGTCTTGTTAATTCGAATATTTTTATTTAAAGATCATAGTCTACAAATGAATGATCTAAGGGATTTTTTTTTTGATTTCTTTTTAACCTGTAAACTCAAATACAGGTATATAGATACCTGTACATCAAATCTAGTTTCTGATATGCATATATACAAAAATAGAGATATATATTCAATCATGCAAGCATAGTTACATCACACCTTCAAGTACACAATCAACATCCAAGAGATATAACAAGTTAAAAGGTTTGCTCACCTGGAATGCACAGTGCAGAGAAGAACAGAGGACATGTTTTTGATATGAAATCTGGAATTTGCAATTTGAAAACTGGAATTGATGTTTTGATCAGTGAATTTGCTTGAATATGATTTTTTTTATTGCTTGATTTGATACATTTGCATGCTGATAAAATTACTTGCTTTGCTTTCAGATTTTTAACGTGTTTTGGAATTTTGCTTGCCTGAACTTGCATGATTCCCAGGCTTAGTTGATATTGATCTCTTTATTTCCAAGATGAAGATAATGTTGCATAAAATTTTGATTGCTTCAGGAAATCTCAGAGTTGAGGAATTGAAGATGAAGACAGGTTGTTGTTTGAACTTTGTAGTTTTCAATTTTTTTAGAAATGAATGAGAAGCCTGGTTTTACTTTTGTTTCATGATTATCTTTTTACTGATTTTGCTTCAGATTTGAGATCTTTTTACTGTTCCCTTTCAGATTTGCTGAAAAGCTAAATTATTGCATATAGGGGAGCTCAAAAGTTTTTCATAATTTTTAATTTTATTATTTTATTCAATTAATTACATTGGATGCCATTTGTAAAAAAAAATGATTATGAGATCTAAACACTTGTAAATTTTACTCCCTTATGTATGTTTAATATTTATAATTTTACAAAGACAAAAGAATTTTAAAAATAAATTTTATATCATATTCACTTAAGTCTTTTATGTCCATAAGTTTGCATTTTACATCTTCATGCTAATAACACTTAAACATAACTTTATACTATGTTCCCAAAAAAAATACATTTTTCTTTGATTTATGTATGTGTTATGTTTTCTTATATATTTATATTTACACAAATAAAATCTTATCCACATTGTTTCTCTTTTTTTTCACAATCAATCTTCAATTTAGTTCAACATATTTATATACTTATATATTTATACAATTTACATTCACATATTCTTTATTATTTATTATTATTTTTGTACAATTTTTTTTAAATGAAAAGAAGGATTTAAAAATTTTGATTTCATATTAACAAATAGTCACATTTATTTATATAAGAGAATTAAATCTTAAAAATAAATCTTTTGAAATATATTACATCTTCCAAATATTAATATAATTAAAAATTTAGAAAACAATTATCATTAACTTTTTGTTAATCTCAAAGTTTTAATTTCTATTTTATTTTTAATACATTTATTTTTCCTAAATACAATATTTATTTGTAAGATACTTATGCTTAAATTTCAAATTAAATTTCTATTTATAATCAAAAATTATTTATTTATCCTAGAAATCTCTAATTAATTCACAATTTATTTTCAAAAATTAATTTAATTGCCAAATTAAACTTGGCAAATTTTCAGGAATGTTATATCTAGAGTTAATTATGCCTCTGTTATTCTACTCCCTAAGAAGATTGATGCCAATCACTTACCTGTTTTTCGTCCTATTGGTCTACTTAATACCGCCTTCAAGCTCATAACTAAAGGGTTAGCTTTCCGTCTCCAGAGTTCTATTTCCATGCTGGTGGGGGAGGAGCAATCAGCTTTCATTCTAGGTTGTACCTCCTCGATTATGTGGCCTCAACTCAAGAGGTCGTCTCTCATTGCCATTCTACTTCTACTCCAGACGTGCCCCTGAAACTTAATTCTTCCAAGGCTTCTGATTCTGTTAACTGGTAATTTATTCTTGACTTAATGTCTCATCGTGGGTTTTATGCTCTTTGGGTGGATTGGATTCGTAATATTATTTGTTCAAGTATGTCTTCCATTTTAGTGAATGGGGTGAGTGGTGGTCTTATCAAATATGCTCATGGTTGGGACAAGGTGACCCCTTATCTCCTTTACTGTTAGTCTTGGCTGGTGATGTCTTTAACCGCATGAATCGTTTGGCTATGTATCACAACCTGCTCTCAAGGAACGACCTCCCTAATTCAAACATTTTGGTCTCTAATATTCAATTCGTAGATGACACCATTATGTTCTCTTACCCAGCTCCTAATCATATCCATTGTCTTAAAATTCTTTTATATGTCTTGGAACTAATCTCGGGCCTCTCCATTAACGTCTCTAAGAACAAAGTTACCATGCTGAGGGAAGGGCTGACCTCCGGGGCCTTTTGTGGCTAATACTCTTAACTGAGGTATTAATCAATTCCTTATCTCATAATCGGGGATCCCTATCCGCCCCATTAAATTAATCCGCTCTGATTGGCTCCTGCACATATCCAAAATTTCCTCTTGCTTATCTACTTGGAAAGCATCATCTCTCACTATGGAAGGCCATTTGGTGTTGGTTAAATCTATCTTATCAGCCATTCCTACCCACTGGATTTCCTTCCACATATCCCTAAATGGGTTATTGATGCTATTGACAAGCTCCGCCGGTCCTTCCTCTGGCATGATTCTCAAGCCAATAACTTAGTTGGGTGGTCCGTTGTTTGCAAAGGTGTTTCTCAAGGTGGTCTAGGTATTCCCAATTTGTTCTTCATCAACCTGGCTCTCCTCACTAAGTGGATTTGGCATTGCCTTTCTAGTGATAACCCTCTTTGGAAGACTTGTATCCTTGCTAAGCACCATGACTATGATGTGCACATAAATATGCATATTTTTACCACCATATTTATTCTAATTAGTTTAAATAAATGATCATATTGGGTATTTTAACTTTTTTTAACCAAAATCCATATTAATTCCATATTGTCACATATTCTTCATCCAAGGGCAAAATAGTCATTTTTGTGCATAAATGAACTTGAGAAAATTTAATTAGAAATTTCCATACTATTTTGTAGGAATTTGATTTCAATTACAAGTTATTTCATGAAAAAGATATGCATGCATAAAAAGAACATAAAAGAATGAAGATGGAAATAATTCCAAATGAAGATCTTGGAGGACCCCACCTACCCACCACCTTAATGTACAAATTAGAGGCTAATGCACATGCTTATGGAATTAATGGCTTCATGTACACTTAAATGATGATTAGTAGAAGCTAATTATTACTTGGCCTCCATATTTTCTCAAATGTATTTTGGGCATTTCCCAAATTATGGATTAGGGTTTCATGCTTGTATAAATAACTCATTATGTTCATGTAACCCTCCTCTCTCTTAGTCTCTCTTAGTTAGTTAGTTTAGGCTCAAAATAAAAGAAAAACTCTCTTTCTTTCCATGGCTACTTAGTCATTTCTTCTCTTATGTAATTCTTTTTTTAATGCAATTTAATACATATTGATTTTCTTTTCTTGTTTATTTCCTTTCACGTTGTAGTGTAGATCTCTTTTATTTTATACAAGTAGAATAGTTTTCATTTAACTTTGCTCTCTTTTCCTTTTCTTATTCTTTAATGTTGCAAGCTACATTTATTAATCAAATGACAAATATGAGAGGCTAAACCCTTTCAATTTAGGAGGTAATGAAGGTCTCTAATTATGTACCTTCAACTATTTGTTAATTCATGCTCTCTTTTTGTTCTTAAAGATAATCAATGAAGTGTTTTATTTGTTGTTCTTGTTTTGAATTTGATAGCCTATATTGTTGACACTAAACATGTTATGCTTAAACAATCACTAACACAAACGACTCTTCATCAAAATATGATTATGAAATAAGAAAGTGATTTGAAATTCAAATTTGGTCTATATTTCTAATCAATAGTTAATATGTCATACTTAAAATATATTTCATTCTTCATTTTCTTTGTCAAGTTTCATGAACGTTAGTAAGTGCTTTAAGGGATATGTTATACTTTGATGGCTTATGTTGGCTAATCAATAGCACAAATAGGTCATACTTATGATAAGCACATCAATTAAAGCACTAATGACCATAAAAGAGAGATCATGATTTCATGTATGTTGAACTATGTGATCCAGAGAGTGGACTTATTCTCTAAATTGTCATTTAACTTTTGTATTTGGATCCCTTTTCTTTTAGTTAGTTAGCTAATTTTCTAATTCTCTAGCTTAACTTTCGCTCGACTTTGGTATAATTTGATTGAATAGAATTTTTAAAATCATCAATTCCATGCGGATCGACCCGTACTCGCCACGTACTTCAATAGTACGCATTGCGCTTGCGGTAAATTTAAATTTAAATTCGTTCGACGGTTTTCTAAACTGATAGAATTTTCGTCGACGAACAAGTTTTTGACGCCGTCGCTGGGGAATTTGTTTTGTTTTTGATTTTCTATTCTTCGGATTATTTTTGTGTGATTTTATTTGTGTGAATTTTGCTTTCATTTGTTTGTGTTCATTGTGTGTTTGTTTTCTATTTGCAATTCATATTCTAAAAAAAAACACACACAAAAAACTTCAAAAAACAAAAAACAAAAAACAAAAAACAAAAAACAAAAAACAAAAAACAAAAAAAACAAAAAAAATTTATTTCCATTTCATGTACACTTTGCATTTTCATTTTACAATCTCTGTTTTCATTTTACAATTTCTGTTCATTGCCAATCTCTTTTCATTTCTGGTGTTTCAATTTCTGCTGTTGTGTTCCTCCCTATCCATACAACCAGTGCTGTGCCATCTCCCTTCCTCTTCAACAAGCTTCTACATACTCACATACACTTGCCAAAACTGTTGAACTCTTCAGACCAGTGCAACCACTCCAGCTCAACCTTCTGCCCACAATACACTGTCACTGTGCAAATTCTTTACAATTTGATTCCAATATCACAATGCGGTGCCACCAACCATCAGACCCCTTTCACTCCACTGCACTACATCGCATAACGATACACATACCTATCATACTACTGCACATAGCAGTTCCAGTCACACAACACCTTGCGACCAGCAATCCCACTTTAGTTCCCCTTCAACAAAACTTCAAAACTTGTACATCTTTATTGCCACAGTCACTGCATATACCCACTGCCTCATCAACATATCTCCACTAGCCACCTGCCACATCCATTCTCTCATTACAACGACCATCACTTGTCATTACTGACCACCTGAAACTCCTTACTGATCTTCCATCAACCATTCACAAAGCATCATCCATTCACTGCTATCGACATCATACTTCACTGCCTGCTGCAACAGATCCATACAACCCCTCCACTTCCCTTACAAGCTACCAGTTACCATCTTCTCGACCACCCCACATTATCACTCATCCCTTCAAGACATAAAACACTACCTTACCACAGCCACTTTCCCAAACCCATCGACTTCACCAAGCTACACTACGGCAACCTCAATACTTCAACAAACTACACAGCACTCTCCTCTGCACTCTGACAAGAACCAGCACACTATCATCATCCACTCCAAAAATCGCCTCTGCCACGAGTAAACTAACCAGACAAACAAACCATCAACAGTCTTACCTGCCATCATCCTTCAACACAGCAAACACCTCATCACGAAACACAGCAAACAAATCAGATCAACATCAACAGCAATTCCTTATCTTACTGCTGAAAGTTCATCTCGCTTCCTTGCCTCAAACTACACCTGTTCCTTCACCTACTCCTCCAAGTTCATCCTTCACCGGTCCTCCACGAACAACCATACACTTCCACGACCAACGCCTGAAATTCAACACGCGACTCCAAACCACCTAAACCCAATAGCGACTTCCCCAAAGTCAAACTGCAGCAGACGCGACCCAGCAATCGCCATACCCAATTCGAACATCAACAAAACTCCACTGTCATTCCAGACATCGAGACCACATCAGCGCCCATTGACCTTCAACCAATAGCCATTGCAACACCACGAACCCACCCTGACTGTCTCCAACACCACTTCCCCGAACCATAAATTTGATGCTTCGACCACCAGAACAACATCCAAATCGAGCCTCCCAATCAACAGCCAAATTCCGCAAATTCATCCACGCGATCGCAATCTTTCCCTCCAAACCCGAATCGCCCAAATCAAACCACCTGAAATCGCTTCATCCCCTAACCAGAGAACAAACACAATCGTGACTGGTTCCGTTGCAGCAGCCAATTCATGAACAAATAAAACAACTTCATCCTTTGATTTCAATTTTAATTAGGAATCTGAATATTGGAAATTGCGATTTGATTTAACGGATTGAATTAAAGAAATTGATATTTGATTTTCTGAAGTGGAAATGGTGTGCAGTCTTCAATTTGTGTTGTTCGAGATTATTGATTAGGTTGAGCCCTTGGTAATTTGTTTATTTGTTTTGGGCCGGGCCGATCATTTTCTTTTTAATAAAAAGAAACGTTTGTTTAATAAAGATTATTTAGTGAAGTTGTTCTTTAGGGAAAAAAAGAGGGAAATTGTATATATCTTTGTCACTTGTTTTGTTTATTTTTTTGAGAAAAATGTGTGATTTTCTGTAAAAGAGGAGAGCGCACATGCAAAAATATATATAACACAATAATAAGGTGCTGCCAACATGCCTGACATGTAACAAAACTAAATACAGGTAATAAAGAAAAACACAGGTGCCCCTACGATGAGTTCCGGCAAGGCCACCACCCATTACACCCCGATATCGAGTTCCGGCATGGCCACCACCCGATACTAAGGTGTTAGGAGTACTTAGAATCAAGAGAAAATGATGCTCCATGCATCTCGGTAGCTCTATGCATCACATACAAAGAAGAAAAACTCCGTGTATCTGGATCAGAAGGAATGAAGAAGCCCCGACTCTGAAGTGTAAATAAATGTGATGCTGGATGGGCAATCTACATTGGAGACTCTGTACAAAGGAAGAAATGCCAAGCTATAGCATGAATCATCCTGAAGATAATACTTCATAATAGAGATGAAAGAATCTTGCATCAGTAGTGGAACTGAAAGAAGTCCTGAGTGGAAACTCTACTCTGATAGCCTCTCTACAATCTGTATCCTGTAATATGAAGATATAAGAACCTGCGAAAAGAACCTGCCATTCTATCACACATACTTGTATCTGAAGGGTGGTTAAGAAAAAAGTAAGAATTATACATATATATGTATATTTATATAATTAATACACACACACACACACATATATATATGTATATATGAGGAAGGAAATAAAACTAGAATAAGACTAGATAGGACAAAAACAATAGAATTAAGATATTTCTAAACTAATAACACCAGAAACCAAACTTAAAAGATAACTATGAATCTTCAATCATAAGTAAGTTATGATTAACAGTTAAATCATCATATGAATTTGAAAAAATATTCATATTAATAGTGATGGCGTTAAAAATATAATTGTTGTGTTTAAATAAGTTAATATTATAGCTAACCTTATTAAGATACCCCTTAAAAAAATTATTATTAGCTAATTTAATTAGAAATCCAATTAAAACGGAATGAAAAAATTGTAAAAATCAATTTGTTAAAATGACTATTATTATTATTAAAAATTCTCTGATTTTTTTCAAACCATATATACCAACTAATAATAATGAATAAAGAGTCAAGTAAAAATATAATATATTTTTTAAACCTAATTCTAAAATTATTCCAGCAAAAGTCACAATCCGAAATTTTAGTTATTATATAAAAATTGAAAATTTTAAGAATATTATTTAGAATGTAATAAGAATTCATGCAATCATAGTATATATGCCGAATGTCTTCAAGATGCAGATTACAAAAATAACATTTATTATCATTATGAATGTGCAATATTAACCACATGCGTATTTTAGATTTAGGAGGAGCATTTGATTTCCAAATAAATTTAAACGAGTTGTTTAAAGTACCCGAAAAATTAATAAATCTGTAAAAAGAGTTAGAAATATATTTCTTACTCTTATCCCATTCCCAACAAAAAATATCATTATCATTATCAATATTATAAAATTTTAATCTTGCATAAAGCAAATAAAGTTGCCTAAGAGTTGAACCTGCTAAAATTCTGTTAAAACTAAAATTCTAAGGAGGATCATTATCAGGAGAATAAACTTCATTAATTAAAGCAAACTTAAAATTACAGATTTCATAAAGCTCTTTAAATTCCAATTTAAGAGGTAAGACCGAAATCCAATGGTCATGCCAAAAGGAAGTATAGTTACCGGAATAAACTATTGTACTTATTTCTAAGTTAAAAATCTCAAGACATTTTAAAATGTTTTTCCAAAAATTAGAAATATTTTTGAGTGGCTGGAGAAACGATTTGATATAAATTGCTATTTCCATTATAGTAATATTTAGAAATGATCTCTTTCCAAATATCATTATCATTAATATCTTTAAACTTCCATAATTATTTACCTAGCAAGGATAAATTCATATTACGCAAATTAATAACTCCTAAACCACCTTCCTTTTTGGCTTTACGGATGGTTTCCCAATTTACTAGACATTTTATATTGTTATTGGGATTTTCCCCACTCCAAAGGAAATCTCTTCTAATTTTGTCAATTTTATCAATAACCCAATCTGGAAACAGATGCATGGACATCCAATAAATTGGAAGGGTTGATAAAACCGAATTAATTAAAACTAGTCTTCCTACTCTAGATAAAAATCTCCCATTCCAGTTAGAAATCTTATTTTAGATTTTATCAATGATAATAAACCAATTGTCATGATTGAGTTTTGTGGGTCTAATCACAAAATCAAGGTAGTTAAAGGGAAAGCTCATAGTTTTGCAATTTAGAGTATTAGCAACTAAGTTTTCAACTTTTTTAAAATTATTTAAAACTAACACGGAACTTTTGTCAAAATTTATTTTTAAACCTGATAAAAGTTCAAAACTGTAAAGAATAAACTTGAGGGTTATAATGTGTCTAGAAAGATGGGAAGAAAAAAGTAATGTATCATCGGCAAATTGGAGAACCAATATACCATTACGTGAAATGTCATTGCCAACACAGCCAAGAGATCCATTATCCACTGCTCTTTTAATAAATTTAGCAAAAACATCAGTAGCTAAATTAAATAATAAAGGCGATAAAGGATCTCCTTGCCTTAAACCTCTCTTAGATTGAATTCTATTACCTAATATATTGTTAACCATAATACTGGAGTTTCCCGTTCTAAGCAAAGACATAATCCAACTGATCCATATATGACCAAAACCTCTAGCATGAAAAATATCAACAATAAAATTCCAATCTACCGAATCAAAAGCTATAGAAAAATCAAGCATTAAAATCGCACAGGTTATGTTATTCTTACAACAAAATTTAATATATTCTTGAACAACTGCCACTCCATTAGTGATATTTCTTCCTTTAATAAAAGCTGATTGTGAACAATGAATTAATTCGTTCATTCTTTTACTAAGTCTATTAGCTAGAACTTTAGAAATGATTTTAACTGAATAGTTAATCAAAGAAATAGGTCTAAAATCTTTTAAGTTATTAGCTCCTACTTTTTTGTGCAATAAAATAGCATTTGCAAAATTAAATCTCCCTAATTGCCAATTACCATTATAAAAATCATTGAACATATTAACTAAGTCATATGTTAAAACATCCCAAAAGATAAATAAAATAAAATAGGAAACCCATCAGGTCCTGGGGATTTATCACTAGGCATGTCATTAATAGCTTTACTAATTTCTTCTTCAATAAAAGGATTATCTAGCTCTGATAAATCAACAACAGAATCAGGTGGATACAGATCTATCCATCTTACACTGATTCTATGGTTAATTTTAGAACAAAATATACCCTTATAATAGTCTGTAAAAGCCTTGTTAAGATCTCTTTGATCAACTAGTTCTATATTATTAACAAATATAGAGTTAATTGTATTACTACATTTCCTACCATTAGCTATATTATGAAAAAACTTAGTATTATTATCACCTTCATTGATCCATTGAATTATGGATCTCTATTTCTACATAACCTCCTACTTTTCTAAAATAGAATTTAATTCATCTTTTAAGTTAGTAAGAACATTACGTTCACCTAGATTTGGAGGTCTAGATTCTTCTATCTTATTAATTTTAAGCATTTCATTAAGAATATTATCTTTTTTTATTTTTAAATTGCCAAAAACATTTTTGTACCAATTTTTAAAGGAAAATCCTAAGGTCCCTAAGTTTAGAAACAAAAACTTTTGCAGAGTTTTCCATATTTCTGATATTATGGAAATTCAAAGAAACCCATTTACCTGTAACTAGATTCACAAAGTTATTTTTCAAAAGCCACATATTTTCAAATTTAAAATTCTTTATATTAACTCTATGATACTCACATGTAAGTATAATAGAACAATGATCCAATAAGGTAAAAGGAAAACCATTTACTTTACAAATTGGAAATTTGTCTTCAATTTCATCACTAACAAAAAATCTATCAAAAAGAGCCATGGATGGGAACTGTCTAGCGTTACTCCAAGTGAACTCTCTATTAGAAAGGGGAATTTCAATCAAATTAGAATTGATAATAAATTGATCGAATTCCTCCATAGTAGATTAATCCTCTTCCCTAGGTTATCTCTCACCAATGAAACGCGTAACATTAAAATCATCCCCCAAAATCAAAGACCCCAGGGCAAAGGATCTAAATTCTAGAAATTCGTTCCATAAAATTCTCCGATTAATTTTAGAATTAAGCCCGAAAAATTAGAAATATTTAAAGAAGAGTTATTAGAAAGATTGATAAGTATAACATGAAGAGAATGCTGTTTAACAATACATTGGAGTAATCTAAAGTAATTATCTCGCCAACCTATCATTAAACCCCCTGAAGAACCCATAGAAGGTAAAAAAAACCCATATCCTAAAGTGATAACCACCTAATCTTCTAAAAAAAGACTGTCAGGGCAATTAATTTTGGTTTCTTGAGTAAGAGCAATGTCAATAGAATAATCTTTAAAGAAAACTCTAACCTTATCACAATTATTCAAATCGTTTAAACCTCTAATGTTCCAACTAATGATCCTCATAAACTAACTGTGCTAGCCCTCTCTAGTTCCTTACCTCTGATATACTCCCTATCTATCTCCACATCAGAAAAAATAAAAGAAGTGTCTCTGGTTAACTGACTAAACCCAGCAGAAGAAAGACTACCTAATGCATAAGTAGAGAACTTACTACCCAAAAAAGGACTCATACCTGAGTCTGAATTCATAGTGCCAATCGCGACACTCGAACTAGGTAACTCACCCAATTACTGTAACCGGCACCTACGAATCCTAGTACTCCGGCGAACGGATCCACTAGTAGCTACTGATTTCCTACACTTAGCTTTCTTCGACGAAGAGACTGAATCCTTAACAATATTACTCTTTACTACCGCACAAGAGCTCGAAGAAAGGTCACAAACACCAGAATCCAAGTCTGGACCCACACTAATAAACCTGACAGCTAAATTCTCGTTCAAATGTTCAGGTTGACAACGCTGTATATCTTCACCAATATCCTCTTTAGAAACGATTGCGTGCACAACCTCTGATGTGTGCATATCAGTTAAATCCATTAACGAAGAAAATCTCTTCTCATTCCTAACCTCCGGTAACTTGTCAAAATAAGCAAAAGCCTCTTTCTCGAAAGCAACTTCAACAATATCAGATTCATTTAACCATTCCAGCAAGTTATCATTAAACAAAGATAAGTCGGAAGAAAATTTTGAATCACTTAGGTAGTTATTTTCCAATTTCGAATATCTCCCTGATAAAAGATCTTCATGAAAGATCTCTGAATCGTTTATCATCACATAAGATTGTAACTCACAAAAAATTAAAGAATCTAACATTTTATCTAAGCATAAAAACTCATCAAAACTCAAATACGCGACAGAGCTCTTTATTCCAAAATTCAAATTATCATCAGAGCTGTTGCAACCTATTATCAATGCATCCTGATCCAATAATTCAAAATCCACAGTTTCATGACTAACAGACTAATCCATCTTTAATATACTCTAATAGCTACTGTCAATTGGGTTCACTCCAATACTTCTATTATCTGCTGCAATACAATCACTCAATGTATTCTGTCGATCATGGACATATTGCTCAGCAATAACCATCGAGTCACCATCTAGACCATCTATATTAAGGTCAGCGTCTGATTTCAAAGATAAACAATCAAATTTGTTGAATGTAGATATCTCAAAGTTATCCTTCACTCGAATATTGGATTTACGATTTTTTCCATGATAAGAAATGAAATCATGACTCTGAACTTCAACATTTTCATATTCGAATAAGATACTAGATAAGGCGAATCCATGCATGAAGTAACATCAGGAAGTAAGAGAATGGGATCAAAACCCAGATATACATCTTTAACAACAGAACATGAAGGATCGTCTGAACATACTATAATGGCCTTCGAAAATTTAGATGTATTGCTCGAGACTTCAGATGTGCCATCGAATTCAACAGGATTTTCATTATATCCTTTGCCAATATTCGGCTCATTAATGATATCGAAGTGATAAAACAAATCATCGAGATAACTGATACCTACTGCTTTCTCAAACCAAAGGTAATCGATCAATAATCCCCTCAAAATCAAATATTTCAGCGTAATTTGAAATCCATGATTAACCAATATTGGTGAAGAGTATCCCTGTTCTCGATAAATTGAATTGCTAATAACAATCTGTTTCTTGAATACACCAGTACTTGACTTGCCAAAATATTCTTCAGGGTTTCCAAACCTTTCCCTATAACCGTTTCCAATGTTTGGCTCGTTGATACGTTAAAGTGATACAGCAACTCATCAAGATATTTGATACCTTCATCTTTCTTATACTAGTATTTATCAAGTAAAACTCCCCTCAGCTTCAAGAAATTAAAAACGAATTGGAATCCATGATTAATCGAAATCGAACTAGTATCAGAAAACAAATTCAAATTATTGACAAAAACCGAATTCTTCCTGCAGTCTTTACTCTTACGCCCAAAAGAACCACAAGCGAAACACCTGACCGGGTCGCGACATGTATTAGCGTGATGGTTGAAATTGCCACATCTGAAACAGTAATTCTTACCCTTCCTTGAATTTACCCAACACGAATTAGATTTACGATTCAGTTCTTGAATTCGAATTGGGAGATGTTTCTTAACTGCTTGAGCATAAGTATAAGGGATAGGATTGCAATTAGAGAGACTAAAGAAAACAGAATATAATGGATATTTCAGATGAAATTCTTGATTAAACGACGGTGAATTCAGCGATAAGTTTTAGCAATCCCCATTGATAATGTTAATGTTTAGTTTAGTTGTTGTTTTGTTTATTTTCATTTGTGTTGATTTTCATTTGTTTTAGTTTTTTATCTAAAAAAATTCCTTTTTCTTTTATATGCCTTTGCTTTAGCTCGATCTTATAAAAAAAAGCATATATCTTGTTTTCTTTTCAGGTTGTCAAAGCAGATAAATAAGGAGTTGGTGCTGTAAAACTTCTCCGCTTGCTTGTTAAAAAAAACATTGCTGCTTTCATCTCTAGTTTTATTTGCTTTGCATTGTTGATTGCTTGCATTTTATAAAAAAACAAAAACAAAAATCCATTTCTAGTTGCATTGTTAATACACGTTTAATTTCTACTTTGCATTTCATCTTAATTTTTGATTATTAATAACGGTTAGACATCGATAACACTTAATTGTATATGGGCAATTTGTCTTCTTTGAACAATTTAATTTCTTGGTGTCTAGGCTACGGCAGAGTAATAACCATTTATAAATATTACGGTGATTCGTAAATATTATAGTGGTTGTTCCTCTGAAGGTACTTAAACCATCGGCTGATTGCTATGGTGATTCGTAGTGCATCGATAAATCCTGTCTGTTACCTGGCTGAGAACTACCTTGTTGATCTAAGACAAAGTGTGAGTATACAATTTTGAGTTAACTTAGGATAAATCATTTGTAATTAACCCTTGCATTCATTTAATTGCATTAGTTCATGCATATTTAAAAAAAAATAACTACTTTTTTTTCAAAAATCCAAAACTAAAAAAATAATTGAAAGTATTCCTTTTATTTTTCTTTGAAATTTTTAAATCCTTTT
The DNA here is from genome assembly GCA_030765085.1 of Allium cepa. NCBI lineage: Eukaryota > Viridiplantae > Streptophyta > Magnoliopsida > Asparagales > Amaryllidaceae > Allium > Allium cepa. The sequence goes on along the minus strand of CM060941.1, from coordinate 288,159,242 downwards.
CCTTTGAAATTTCAAAAATCCAAAAAATTTGAAAAAACAAAAATCCAAAAAAATAAATTTAAAATCTTTTCAATTTTTTTTGCAAAATCAAAAACAAAAACCAGTTTTCCATTTTGAAATAAATAAATTTTATTTGTAAATAATTTTTTTCCTTTATAAAAAGCCCCAAAAACATTCTTGAAAATGTCCGCGTTTCCCCACTTATATGAATTTTACGATAGTTGTAAAAATCAATATAATCCATATAATTTCACTCCAAATTCGTATGGATATTTTAACAACAACTATTGTTTCAACAATTGGAATTTTGAACAACAAAGTTTCCAAAACGATGACCAACCCTCGAATCTCGAAAATAGCATTTCATCTTTACTTGAACTCTCCACACAACAAAATCAAATGATAAATGATTTGTGTAACTCATATTTGTGCAATAGTTCAAGTTAAAATAATCAAAATTTGAATTCATTTCAAAATTCAAATGATTTCGAGTGTAATCCATGCCAATTCAATTTCGAGCTTCAAAATGAATTTCAAAATTAAGACGAAAAATGTGAACCAATTTTCAAATGATTTTGGCAACGGGAATAGTTTCAATAACGATTCGATTGAAAACTTTGGTTATCAACAAATTCAAAATGAAACTTTTCAAATTAATAATCATGAATTTGATTTTGTTGACCAAATGGAAAAGGATAATGGGGATTTATTACTCGAAAAATACAGAACTTTTCATAAAAATCATAATCAAATCTCAACTTGCGAAGAATCAAATAATAATCTACCGTTTATCGAAATTGACAATTCTTGTTCTCAGCAAGTCGAAATCGAAAATTTTCAAGTTAACAATTGCAAATTTGACTTTGTTGAGCAAATGAATGAAATTTACGATGATCATATGAATTTGTTGGTTAAAACATTGGAAAATTTTCGTGAGAAACAAAATCAAATTTCAATGTGTGACGAGTCAAACCATAATCCATCTTTTACCCAAATTGATGATTTTCAAATAACAACTTTTGAAATTGATAATGACGATCTTAATGAAGTTGTTGAAAACATGGTAATTGAGTTGGATTTCAATTCTATTGAGGGTGTGGGACCAAAATTAAAATTCGACCTTCCTTTTCTTGATTTCAAAATTTTAAACACAACAACTTTGGATTTTGAAAATGATATACGAAATGAAGTTGTTGATAATCCAACGAATGAAGACGAATTTAATAAACACGAATTTTTCGGACTTTTGAATGACAAGTTGTTAAATTCCGACGGGGAAGATTTAAATCACCACTTTGATTTTGAAATCAATAATTTTAAAGAATTTTTCAAACTTGAATTTCAATCAATCGCTATATCTACCCCAAAAATCATCGAAAATAAAACAACTCGTACGATTTTTAATAAAATGACATTCATTTTTTCAAATCCACATTTGACTTCGAAATCTTTTATGGTTTGGTTTTTCGAGCTTAAGCCGTGTTTCGTATACTCGAGACAAATGAATCGGTGTTTGGAAGATCGTTTCATTTACTTTTTGGCGATATACTTTCTGATGCCGTGTAAATACATTTCATTTTTATGTAAGTAATAATAAACGTTCCTTTCACTTGGGTTGACTGTAGGGATACAGTCAAAATCAAGTGTGGGGGGAGACTCATCTTCTTCTTGATTTTTCAGGATTAATTTTTCATTTTTCTTCCAAAAACTATAAAAAAAATTCCAAAAACAAAAGAAGAATTTTTTAATCATTTTTATTTATTTTTTAAAGAATCACTATAGGATAAATATATGGTTTTGGTTAATTAAACTGAAAATTTTGAAAATTTATTTGTCTTAACAAAAACAAAAATAAAGTTTGATTACAAATAACAATGATTTAACTAGTATATAGGAAGATTCATACATGTTAATTATGAAATACATCATAATTGAAAATCTTTATTTTAAAAGTGGTGAATTTAAAGTAAAGGAGATAACATTTTTTTGTCTTCTAAGTTAAATGGTGCAAAGATGATTTGCAAAACTCTCTCTCTTTCTAAAAAACTAAACATTTGTGCATATATATATTTTTTCTATTAACACCTACAATCGACAGGTGTAATAACTTGTGTGTACACTCGCCATGCTCTGTACCTTTCTCACGTAAGCCCGAAAGGCAGTGCATGATCGGTATATCTGGCCTCAGTTTATCTGAGCTTGGTGTATGTATATAAAAATTCTTTTATTAATAATGCCTATAGTCAATAGATGTTCACACTCATGTGTTCACTCGCCACGCTCTGTATTCCCCTCACATAAGTCCGCAAGGCAATGCATGGGTAATATATCTGGCCTCAGTTTACCCGAGTTAGGCATATAAATATTGTAAATATCAATAAAATTTTCAAAAATACAAGAGAGAGTAAGCAGGTGAAATCCTATCACTATTTTTAACTTATTTGATTTGACTTGTTATTGAAAAGAAATGAATATACCACTTTGATAAATTTCGATAATCAACTAAGGATCCATTTTATAATTACACTTTGTTATCAACCAAAACAACAAGTTAAACTATAGTTTATTTGTTATGATAACTTAATTTTTGTTAGAGATTTTGACAAGTAAATGACTTAAATTTTTAGGATAATGACCAACACCTATATTTAATTATTTGTGCCGGTTTAAAAATAAATCTTTCATTTGTAAATATTTTCAAAAACTCGCATTCATCTCTTTGTAAATAAATCTTGCATTTTATAAGTATTTTTATCCCGCATTTGGATTTTGTGGGTAGTATCTGCTGAAAACCCTCACGAGACAACACTCGTTCTACTGGGGACACCCAGAGGTTTAACGGCTTGTTGCATACGCTCAATGCAATCGTGCTCCCTACGAAAACAGATTTACCTTAGTTTTTCTTTATTCGAGGACGAATAAAAAGATAAGTGTGGGGGTATTTGATGTGCACATAAATATGCATAATTTTACCACCATATTTATTCTAATTAATTTAAATAATTGATCATATTAGGTATTTTAACTTGTTTTAACTAAAATCCATATTAATTCCAAATTGTCACATATTCATCTTCATCCAAGGGAAAAATAGTTATTTTTGTGCATAAATTAACTTGAGAAAATTTAACTAGAAATTTATGTACTATTTTGTAGGAATTTGATTTCAATTACAAGTTGTTTCATAAAGAAGATATGCATGCACAAAAAGAACATAAAGGAATGAAGATGGAAATAATTCCAAGTGAAGATCATGGAGTACCCCTCCTACCCACCACCTTAATGTACAAATTAGAGGCTTATGCACATGCTTATCGAATTAATGACTTTATGTACACTTCAATGATGATTAGTAGAAGTTAATGATTACTTGGCCTCCACACTTTCTCAAGGGTATTTTGGGCATTCCCCAAATTATGGATTAGGGTTTCATACTTGTATAAATAACCCATTCTGTTCGTGTGACCCTCCTCTCTCATAGTCTCTCTTAGTTAGTTAGTTTAGACTCAAAATAAAAGAAAAGCTCTCTTTCTTTCCATGGCTACTTAGCCATTTCTTCTCTTATGTAATTCTTTTTTAATGCAATTTAATACATGTTCATTTTCTTTTCTTGTTTATTTCCTTTCATATTGTAGTGTAGATATCTTTTATTTTATGCAAGTAGAATAGTTTTTCATTTAACTTTGCTCTATTTTCCTTTTCTTTTTCTTTCATGTTGCAAGCTACATTTGTTAATCAAATGACAAATATGAAAGGCTAAACCCTTTCAATTTAGGGGGTAATGAAGCTCTCTAATTATGTAGCTTCAACTATTTGTTAATTCATGCTCTCTTTTTATCTTAAAGATGATCAATGAAGTGTTTTATTTATTGTTCTTGTTTTGAACTTGATAGCCTATATTGTTGACACCAAATAGGCTATGCTTAAACAATCACTAACACAAATGCCTCTTCATCAAAATATGATTATGGCATAAGAAAGTGATTTGAAATTCAAATTTGATGATCTATATTTCTAATCAATAGTTAATATGCCATACTTAAAATATATTTCATTTTTCATTTTCTTTGTCAAGTTTTATGAAAGTTAGTAAGTGCTTTAAGGGATGCGTTATAGTTTGATGGCTTATATTGGCTAATCAATAGCACAAATATGCCATACTTATGATAAGCACATCAATTAAAGCACTAATGACCATAAAAGAGAGATCATGATTTCATATACGTTGAATTATGTTATCTAGAGAGTGGATTTGTTCTCTAAATTGTCATTTAGCTCTTGTATTTGCATCCCTTTTCTTTTAGTTAGTTAGCTAATTTTCTAATTCTCTAGCTTAGCTTTCGCTCGACTTTGGTATAATTTGGTTGAATATAATTTTAAAATCATCAATTGCTTACGGATCGACCCTTACTCGCCATGTACTTCAATAGTACGCCGTGCGCTTACGGTAAATTTAAATTTAAATTCGTTCAACGGTTTTTTAAATCGGTAGAATTTCTGTCGACGAACAGACTATAATCCCTTCCATATCCTCCACTCAAATTCATCAGACCATCCATTTCCTTTCTGGTCCAGCGTCTTTTTTCTATCCATTGGCTTAAGTGCTACTTTTAGGTCCATCTTAAGAATGGCAACTCCTGCTCCCTCTGGCATGACTCTTGGTTCCAAGACTCCCCGTTTTTCTTACTCCATCCCTAAGCTATTCACCGCTTTCTCCAACAAATCTACCTCAGTTTTTGAAGTCATCGGTTCAGGTATCCACTACTTCTCCTCCAATTTTTTTGTCACCGGCACTCCTTTGATCCAACTTTTTCTCATTATTTGTATTCTTCAGTCTATCTCTCTTTCATCCTCTCTTGATTACTTTTTCTGAGGCCTCATCTCTAAGAAAGCTTTCTCAGTTTCATTGTGTTACCATTCTCTCACCAACTCAGGTAGGTTGTTTTCTTTCCCTAGATTTTTGAAAATGTAAAATCCCTCCTCGTTCTCGATTCCTTACGCGGCTCCGTGTTCAGAACAAAATCATCATAAAAGATAGACTTGCTCGCAAGGGTATCCTCATCAACCCTATTTGTGTCATTTGTTCCATTGCCATGGAGAATGTCCCTTATCTTTTCTTTGACTGTGATTTCTCCTTTTATGTCTGGGCGACCTCGAGTGTGCACCTTCTTGGATACATCCCCTCATTATCCTCCTTTTACGATCAGTGGCAATACGTTGCTTCCTCTCTATACCTCAACTTCTTCTTATCGGCCTTCAGCTAGGTCATTTGGATTGAGAGAAATTCATGTTGCTTCAAAAATTCTTTACACTATATACTTAATATTTTCTATAAGATTGCTTATTTATCTGCTCTTGGACAAGTAGGGGACCTTCATCTCCGCCGAGGCTGTGTATTGTCCAGCCAATTATGGTATTGAGTTTGTGGGTAGCTCAATGATTCCTTATGGTGGAAGGGCTAGTCCTTCTGCTCGTTGTGATACTGATTGTCCATAGTGAAGTCTATCCTGTTGCCCCCGATGTTAATCCCGTGCTGCTCAATTTGGTTTGTTTCCAGCTGATGTTTGTTTGGTTTTGGTGGGGTTGTGTTATATTATCATGCCACTCTGTCTTGCTTTTGGTTCTTTTGCTTAGATTAACTATGTTATTTTGTAATTATTGTCTTTTAACTTAGCTAGTCTCCCTATTTTGGCTATCGGTCAAGCCTATTGGCCGGAATTATATATTTGCTCTAATATTATCTAACCGAGTGTGTAGTCTCGCACTACACAATCGACTTTCTCAAAAAAAATAAAGAATTCTTATTTTGTAGAAATCTTGGCTCAAATTTATCTAAGTACTTAAGAAATATGCTTTCCATTCAATGCACTTGTGATTTATCTCTTTTAGCGATAATTTTCGGATCAAGTCCTTAATTCATTCTGTAATTTGCTGACTCGCATCATTTTAGTGAACGTAAAGAAATACTTAGGGTAAGCCACTTAAAACAGTGGCTTAAATATCCTTTTCTAGGATAATAAGTCCCAACCGCACCAAACTCCAAGCATGGGTTTAAGTTGATTGCTTAAGTCGTAGTCCACGCATCCTCATCCAAAAGTTAGTATTCGATCACGCTTAATTCTAGGCATTGACCGAAGGCTTACAAATTGGATCCTGCTTTACTTCGAGCATGGACCTTCCGTTCTACCTACCCAAGCAAGAGGTTAAGGATCAGATAGACTTGTCATGCCTGCTTTCGTTCATACTTCTACTCCTAATCCAGGGATGAGAGTTGAGTGAGCGATCAATCTTATCATGCTCTTTTTGATTTATACTTCCACACTCCATCCGAGGATAAGAGTTGGTTTATGGATGTTTGTGTCATTCTAGTTCTGAGCTTTTGCTCTTGCCCATAGTCCATAGGCAAGATCCAGTTTGTAGATGAACGTGTTTCATCCGACCTAAGGTTATACTCCGACTCCTACTTCGGGAATGAGAGTTAGAGTATCGAGGCTAGCATTGCATCTAGTTTGCATTTATACTTCTGCCCTCAATCCGAAGGCGAGAGTCAGGATGCAGATAGTCACATCATGTATGGCTTATGTTTAAACTTCAGCTCCTACTCTGGGAACAAGAGTTAGGCTATGGAAAGTTACGTCATGTCCAACTTATGTTTATACTCTGGCTCCCATTCCGGGAGTGAGAGTTAGGTGACGTCAATCCTCGAACATCAAAAAGTAACTTCACGGACCCGATCATTGGCCATGGAAGTTTGACCGGCAGCTACCTCTGAGTACCTGCACATCTGCATTAATCATATGCAGATTCATTTAAGTGTCACAACACTTAAGAATTGGAGAGACGGAATTTTTGGCTTGACAGGCCATGTTTTTTTATTAAAGATAGAAAGCGACAAAATTCTATCTTATTACATAACTCTTACAAATTTATTCTCTAAGTGAAATAGTGTCGTAGATGCTTACTACTCCAAGCTCTTAGGAGTGAGATCCCATCCGTAGTTGCCATCTTAAAAGTGTCGTCTCCAAGCTTTTCCTCTATTGCATATGGACCTTTCCAAATCAGGCCTAAGTTATTAGGGCTAGGGAGTATTTGTTTGAGGTGCGCGTATATTAATTTGAAAGAATTTAATTGGAAATTTCTTTAATATTTTGTAGGAATTTAGCTTCTCATATTAGTGGGTTCATGAGGAAACATGCATGCACAAAATGGATATAAAGGAATGAAGATGGAAATAATTCAAAGTGAAGATCATGGAGGACCCCACCTACCCACCTACCTTAATGTATAAATTAAAGGCTAATGCATATGCTTTTGGACTTAATGGCTTCATGTACACTTAATAGGGGATTATGACATGCTAATGATTACTTGGCCTCCACACTTCCTAAGGGGCATTTTGGGCATTCCCCAAAAAGTGAATTAGGGTTTTAAAACTTGTATATATACCCCTTATGTTTCATGTAGCCATCTTCCTCTTAGTTAGTTAGTTTTAGTTTAGAAAATAAATCAAAGCTCTCTTTCTGGCTACTTAGCCATTTTATTTCATGTAATTTTCTTTTCTTTTATGCAATGTTAATTCTCTTTTATTTACATGCTTCTTCTCTTCTTATGTAATAGTGTAGATTTACCTTTATGCAATTAGATTGGTTGTCTTTTCCATTAGCTTTCATTTTCCTTTCCTTTTGCTTTCATGTTGCTTTCTATATTTGTTGATTTGATAACAAATATGAGAGCTTAATCCCTACAATTTAGGGGTAATGAAGCTCTCTAGTATGTAGATGCAACATTTTGATGTTTATACTCTCGTTTTGTGCTTTAATGGAAACACTTGAAGTGGTTTAATGATGTTGTTTTAGCTTTGAATTTGATAGTCTATGTTGTTCATAACAAATAGGCTATGCTTAAACAAACATAACACAAATTGCCTCTTCATCTAAATATGATTATGGCAAAGAAGTGAATGTTGAAATTGAAATTTGATAGCCTATATTTCTAAACAATAGTTAATAGGCTATGCTTAAAATAGATTTTTATTTCAACTTTGTTGTCATATTTCATGAGAGTTAAATGTGTATTAGTGGTTGTGTTATAGTTTGATGGTTTATATTGAGCTAATTAATAGCACAAATATACCATACTTATGATAAGCACATCAACTAATTCCCTAATGACAAGAAAAGAGAGATCATAACTTCATTTTGTTGATTTATATGATCTAGAGAGTGGATTTATCTCTAAACTGTTCTTTTAACTCTCATTTTTTTATCATTTTCTTTTGCTAGTTTTTGTTAGTTTCTTACATTTCTAGCTATTCACTATCGACTTCGGCATAATTTGATTGAATAGAATTTTAAAATCATCAATTCCCCGTGGATCGACCCGTATTCGCCGCGTGCTACATTCGTACACCGTGCGCTTGCGGTTATTTTTTAATTTAAATTCGTTCGACGGTTTTCTAAACAGATAGAATTTCCGTCGACGAACAAGTATTTTGGCGCCGTTGCCGGGGAATTGTTTTGATTTTGATTTACTATTCTTCGAATTATTTTTCTTTTGATTTTGAGCGTGTGTTTATTTTGTGCGTTTGTGTTGTAATTTTTTTTTTTTTGTGTGTGATTTTTGTTTGCCGTGTGCGTGCGTGTTTCTTGTTTCTTGTTTTCTAGTTGACTTTGCATTTGTGTATATTAAAAAAAACATCTACACTTTCATTTTTTTTTAAAAATCCATTGCTTTTTCACATTTTCTATTTTACGTCGTTATTACATTTTCATTTGTACATACATTTTCATTTTCTTTTCACTGCTACAATTTTACTCTCTGTTCTTTGCATTTTCCTTCTTGCTGCCACTTCTTCCACTCAAACATTCCATTGCCCATCCTCCTCTAACATCACAGTGTATCACTTCAACTCAACACAAACTCACTTCTAACCTCCTCTGCCAATAGTTCAACTATTCCATACCTTCACTACTTCAAAACAATCCTTCACTTCAACAACCCAGCCTTACAAGCCTTTCACACTGATTTGCCTGTGCATACTTCCCCACTATTCAACCATCCTGACCACAGCCACATAGCAACATCCTGACCACACAATCAAAACAACAGTGGTACAACATCAGTTCATCAAAACCATTTCTCTACCCATTCCTGCATTCATTTGCTAACATTCATCACAAACATCATACTGTGCACATCTGTGCACTGTCACCACAGCATTGCCACAGTATTGCAGCTCCACCCATAAAAACTGCATTCAAACTGCTACATATTTCTCCACTCTTTCCATCATCCATTTCATATCATTACCATCCATTTACATATTGTTGCAAACACTTTCCACTACCTGAACTCCATTACAGTGCCACTGCTATCGACTGTAAACCATCATACAACTCACAAACCCTGCACAACATTGCAGCGTTATCTCCTGCTCCTAACACACAGTCATCATCGAACATCGTCACTGCTACCATCCCACAACCCATTACCGAATCGCCACTTCACCTTATATACAGACTTCACCAATTCAACCAAGTCGCTTCTATCACCACCATACAAACCACCCCGCTCCACTTCCTCATTTTCTACCACTCAATATCACCTTCACCTCAGCCAAGCTATCATCCTTCATCAACACTGTCAAACATTATCACAGCAGCAATCACAACCAACATCAGCGACTACATATCACATATAGCACAAACTCCTCATCTCCCTGTATCCCTAACTTCACTGACATCTACACATAATTGACAACTGCCTATAACCACGAACTCCACATTCAACCACAGAACGCCGCACCCAATCGAAGTCCACCCTCCTCCAAAACCACTCGCGAATATCACTAATTTATAGGACCTCCATTAACCGAAACACCACCAACTTCCTCGACCAGCAATCGCAACTTCGCCCATCTTCATATCGCACCGCCTCGATTCTGCAATCCCCTCTGCTACTACCACGAAACCGCATCACCGCGACCTCGGCGAGCATCCAGACCCCTACCTGCAGCAACTCGAGCTTCAACATCCCACCCCTTCCAAATTCCAACTCGCGAATTCGCCCTCTTCCACTCTGCCCACATCCAATTCGAGAATCAGAATCACCGATTCCAAGTCGCGATTTTCTTTTTCGTTCCCTTTTTTTTCCTTTTCTCTTTTCCTTCTTCATTTTGTGTTTACGTTTAGATGATGTTTAAATTCGTGCTAACAGGAAAGAGGTGAGTTTGGGCATTTGCAATTGACTAGTGGGTTTGGGCCGGGTATAATTTGTGGGTTGTGTGTGTTTAATTTTTTTTTTAAGTTGTGTTAAGCTCTTCTCTTACTTTTTCTTTCAGTTTGTAATTTTTTTTAAGTTTCCAAATTTTTTTTTTATGTAAAACCCTACTTTTAAGTTTCCTTTCAAAAAAAAAGTTGCATATATCTTGCTTTATTTCAGGTTGCCAAAGCAGAATTACAGAAAGAGCAGAAGTGCTTGTTAAATAAATTGCTTGATTTGAAGTGCTTGCCGAAAAAAAATAACTGCTTGCTTGCTTATAAAATTTTATGTTTTAGTTGTCTTGCATTGTTGTTTGCTTGCATTTTAAGACAAAAAAATTTAAAAAAAAATTCAAAATCAAAAGCAAAAACAAAATTTGATTCTAGTTGCATTGTTAATACACTTTTTATTTCGGCTTTGCATTTCATCTTAGAATTTGATTAAATAATAACTCACTTAATTGTATATTGACAGTTGTCTTCTTTGAACAATTTAATTTCTTGGTGTCTAGGCTACGGCAGTGTAATAACCATTTATAAATATTACGGTGATTCGTAAATATTATAGTGGTTGTTCCTCTGAAGGTACTTAAACCTTCGGCTGCATTGCTACGGTGATTCGTGGTGCACCGATAACCCCTGCCCGTTACCTGGCTGAGAAATATTTTTGTTGATTTAAGACAGTGTGTGACTATACAATTTTGTGTTAACTTAGGATAAATCATTTGTAATTAACCCTTGCATTCAATTAGTTGCATTAGTTCATGCATATTTAAAAAAATACAAAAAAATTCAAAATCCAAAACTAAAAAAATTGTAAATATTCCTTTTTCTTTGAAATTTCAAAAAAATCCAAAAAAATTTAGAAAAACTAAAATTCAACAAAAAAAAAAATTAAAACAAAACAAAAATCGATTTTCCATTTTAAAAATAATTTTTCTTTGTAAATATTTTCCGTTTATAAAAAAACCAAAAAACATTCTTTAAAATGTCTGAATTTCCATTTTCACTTGAATTTTACAATAGTTGTGAAAATCAATATTTTCCATACGATTTCAGTCCAAATTCGTATGGATATTTTAACAACAACTGTTGTGTAAATAATTCAAATTTAGAACAACAAAATTTTCAAAACGATGACCAACCTTCGACTCTTGAAAATAGCATTGAAATGATTTCATCTTTACTCGAACTTTCTACACGACAACATCAAGAGATAAATGATTTATGTAATTCTTATTTGTGTAATAACTCGAGTCAAGGATTTCAAAATTTGAATTCAATTCAAAATTCAAACGATTACAATTATAACCTATGCCAATTTAATTTTGAACTCCAAAATGAATTTCAAACTCAACATGAAAATGGAAACAACTTTTCAAATGAATTTGGCAATGGGAATAAACTTAACCATGTTACGAGTGAAAATTTTTGTTCTCAACAAATCCAAATCGAAAATTCTCAATTTAATAACTACAAATTGGATTTTGTTGAACAAATGAATGAAATTTACGATGATCACACATATTTGTTGTTTGAAACTTATATGAAACAACGTGAACAACAAAATCAAATCTCAACGTGTGATGGGTCAAGTGATAATCCACCTTTTACCCAAATCGACGATTTTCAAATAACAACTTTTGAATTTGATAATGACGATCTTAATGAATTTGTTGAAAACAATGTAATTAAGTTGGATTTCAATTCTTTTGAGGGTGTGGAACCAAATTTAAAATTCGACCTTCCTTTTCTCAATTTCAAAATTTTGAATACAACGACTTTGGATTCTGAAAATTATATACATAATGAAGTTGTTGATAACCTAATAAAGGGAGATGAATATAACGAACATGAATTTTTTGGACTTTTGGATGACGAGTTGTTAAATTCCAACGGGGAAGATGAAAATCACCATTTTGATTTTGAAATCAATAACTCTGAAAATGTTTTCAATGATAAGCTTGAATTTCAAATTAGTGAAAATAAAGTTGAACTTCAATCAATTCATTTATCAACCCCAAAAATCATCGAAAACAAAACAACTCGTACAATTTTCAAAACAACATTCGTTTTTCCAAATCAAGATTCAACTTTGAAATCTTTGATGGTTTGGTTTTTCAAGCTTAAGCTGTGTCTCGCACATTTGACATGACAAATGAATCGGTCTTTAGAAGACCGTTTCATTTACTTTTTGACTGTATACTTTCTCATATCTTGTAAATAATAATCTTTCATGTAAATATCAGATTTTTATTTTATTTTTTTCCTTCCACTTAGGTTGACTGTGGGGACACAGTCAAAATCAAGTGTGGGGGGAGACTCATCTTCTTCTTGATTTTTTTAGGATTAATTTTTCCTTTTTCTTCCAAAAACTCAACAAAAAAAACAAAAGAAGATTTTTTTTAGCATTTTGATTTATTTTTAAAAGAAACACTATAAGATAAATATATGGTTTTGGTTTATTAAATTGAATTTTTTTGGAAATTTATTTGTCTAAACAAAAATAAAAATGAAATTTGATTACAAATAATAATGGTTTAACTAGTATATAGGAAGATTCATACGTGTTAATTATGAAGTATATCCTAATTGAAAATCTTTGTTTTAAAAAGTGGTAAAGTAAAGGATATAACATTTTTTTTTGTCTTCTAAGTTAAATGGTGCTAAGATGATTTTGCAAAACTCTCTCTCTCTCTTAATTTTTTTTAATAACATCCAAGTATTCACTCTCATTTAAAAGTCCTCACGGTTATGCATGGGTGAATTACTTGAAATCTTTGATTATGTGCTTTCATACTCATTTAAAAGTCCTCACCGTTATGCATGTATGGAACACATGTAAAAAAAACGAAAATAATAAAAACCACCTACGGTCGATAGGTGTATGCACGAAAGTGTGTGCACTCGCCATGCTCTGTACTCCCCTCACATAAGCCCGAAAGGCAGTGCATGGGTGGTATATCTGGCCTCAGTTTACCTGAGCTAAGTGTGTAATTTTTCTTGCAAATAATGAGAGAGCAAGCAATTGAAATCCTAGCACTATTTTTACTTATTTGATTTGATTTGTTATTGAAAAGAAATGAAAATACCACTTTGATAAATTTTGATAATCAACTAAGGATCCATTTTATAATTACACTTTGTTACCAACCGAAACAACAAGTTAAACTATTGTCTATTTGTTATGATAACTTGATTTTTGTTGAAAATTTTGACGAGTAAATGACATAAATTTTCAAGATAATAACCAAAACCTATATTTAACTTATTCGTGTCAATTTAAAAATAAATTCTTCATTTGTAAATATTTTCAAAAATTCGCATTCATCTCTTTGTAAACAAATCTTGCATTTTGTAAATATTTTCATCCTACATTTGGATTTTGTGGGTAGTATCCGCTAAAAACCCTTACGAGACAACACTCATCCTACTGGGGACACCCAGAGGTTTAACCGCTTGTTGCATACGCTCAATGCAATCATGCTCCCTACGAAAATGGATTTATCTTAGTTTTTCTTTATTCGAGGACGAATAAAAAGATAAGTGTGGGGGTATTTGATGTGCACGTAAATGTGCATATTTTTACCACCATATTTATTCTATTTAAATTAAAAATGATCATATTGGGTATTTTAACTTGTTTTAACCAAAATTCATATTAATTCCAAATTTTCACATATTCATCTTCATATAAGGGCAAAATGACCATTTGTGCGCGTATATTAATTTGAAAGAATTTAATTGGAAATTTCTTTAATATTTTGTAGGAATTTAGCTTCTCATATTAGTGGATTCATGAAGAAACATGCATGCACAAAACGGATATAAAGGAATGAAGATGGAAATAATTCAAAGTGAAGATCATGGAGGACTCCACCTACCCACCTACCTTAACGTACAAATTAAAGGCTAATGCACATGCTTTTGGACTTAATGGCTTCATGTACACTTAATGGGGGATTAAGACATGTTAATGATTACTTGGCCTCCACACTTCCTAAGGGGCATTTTGGGCATTCCCCAAAAAGTGAATTAGGGTTTTAAAACTTGTATATATACCCCTTATGTTTCATGTAGCCATCTTCCTCTTAGTTAGTTAGTTTTAGTTTAGAAAATAAATCAAAGCTCTCTTTCTTTCCATGGCTACTTAACCATTTTATTTCATGTAATTTTCTTTTCTTTTATGCAATGTTAATTCTCTTTTATTTACATGCTTCTTCTCTTCTTATGTAATAGTGTAGATTTACCTTTATGCAATTAGATTGGTTGTCTTTTCCATTAGCTTTCATTTTCCTTTCTTTTTGCTTTCATGTTGCTTTCTACATTTGTTGATTTGATAACAAATATGAGAGCTTAATCCCTACAATTTAGGGGTAATGAAGCTCTCTAGTATGTAGATGCAACATTTTGATGTTTATACTCTCTTTTTGTGCTTTAATGGAAACACTTGAAGTGGTTTAATGATGTTATTTAGCTTTGAATTTGATAGTCTATGTTGTTCATAACAAATAGGCTATGCTTAAACAAACATAACACAAATTGCCTCTTCATCTAAATATGATTATGGCAAAGAAGTGAATGTTGAAATTGAAATTTGATAGCCTATATTTCTAAACAATAGTTAATAGGCTATGCTTAAAATAGATTTTTATTTCAACTTTGTTGTCATATTTCATGAGAGTTAAATGTGTATTAGTGGCTGTGTTATAGTTTGATGGTTTATATTGAGCTAATTAATAGCACAAATATACCATACTTATGATAAGCACATCAACTAATTCACTAATGACAAGAAAAGAGAGATCATAACTTCATTTTGTTGATTTATATGATCTAGAGAGTGGATTTATCTCTAAATTGTTCTTTTAACTCTCATATTTTTATCATTTTCTTTTGCTAGTTTTTGTTAGTTTCTTACATTTCTAGCTATTCACTCTCGACTTCGGTATAATTTGATTGAATAGAATTTTAAAATCATCAATTCCCTGTGGATCGACCCGTATTCGCCGCGTGCTACATTCGTACACCATGCGCTTGCGGTTATTTTTTAATTTAAATTCGTTCGACGGTTTTCTAAACCGATAGAATTTCCGTCGATGAACAGAGGACCAAATCATTGATTTCAAAGGTCCGACTTCTAACTTTGGTGTTATAATATCATGTGACTTGGTGTTCGTGCATAACTGCTCTTAACTCAGCTTTGGTCGTCTTCTCATCAATCGTATCAAGAGATTCCAGAAGGAGTTGCTCGTTCATCCATGGTTCATAATGAGTAACCCGATGTGTGGGCACTTCCATTTCTATTGGGATCATAGCCTCCGATCCGTAGGCAAAGTGCCTACAAAGAATGGCTAGCATTGACTTATGGGTGGTTTGATAAGCCCATAGCTTTAATGGGAGTTCATCGACCTACTTGCCTTTAGCCTTTTCCAATCGTTTCTTAAGAATGGACTTGACAATATTTTTTATTGCTCAACCTATCCATATTCCCGAGGATGTGCTACCACTATAAATCTCTTCTCCATGCGGTACTTGCGGTAGAAATCTTAAAATCCATGCTATCGAATTGGGTCCCATTATTGGTAATGATTGCTTATGAACTCCAAAGCAACAGATGATATTCTAAACAACAAAGTTGATTACTTTCTTCATAGTAATCATGGCCAAAGGCTTCGCCTTACCCATTTAGTAAAGTAATCGACCTTTACGATGGCGTACCTCGTGCAACTTTTAGATATCGACAATATACAGATAATATCAATAACCCAAACTACAAACGACCAAGGACTGACCATTTAGGTAATTTTTGTTGGTGGGTGTAACATCTCTTATCTGGAGGCCAAAAGCTAAACGTTACAAATGCTGGAGACTTCCATAGTATTAACTTCCAACGACCCAATACGGTAATACTAATGGTATCCATATTATCAGATGCACTTGAATATGAAATAACACATCACAGTTAAAACAATTTTCTGATTACATTTCAAAAAAACAATTCATATCCAAGTTACATAATCCCAAACGTTTCCCAATTTCAGATAAAAAATAATTATTACATAAATATGCCAAAAGTGACATATGATGATGCCTCTTGGTTGACCAAGTACTATATAGCCGTAACTGACGTAATACATCACAACCAAATAAACAAAATAAAACAACAACTCCTAATAGCAATTCGTCAGGCTCTTACTCGTCTTCGGTAGCTTTATTCGTCATCCTACTAAAACCTGTAAACATCAACCCTTAGCCTACTCAAATCAATTTTGAGCACCCAAGAGTTTTAGGGGAAAAACATTAAGTTCAAGTCAGACATAAAGCCTGGTATGAATAATACTATACATCTCGGTTTTTTGATATTAAGTGATACCACTCCGCTTAGCGGAACGGGTTTCCCCTCACTAATATCCTTTTAAAACATATCATTTTCAAATCATTTTCTACAACCAAAACTGGTTAAAACTGTAAAGCATTATTATGTAAACATACACATCAGGTAACAAATGAACTATCTGTCCGAACATTATAGTTTTGTTTGGCTAAATACTAACCTTTGGCTGACTCGGGCCTACAAGACAATATATAACAAATAATCTAACACCCATTTGACAATCCTCTTCTGAATGGTCCGTCCCTAACTTATCTTCTCCCAAGGTCACTCGATCCTATTGGTTTTGTGGGCTCACTAATAACCTATCTATATACAAATATATTTTCTTTTGTGTGTAATCATCGTTTTAGTCTTACCTATGACAAAGCCCTATACACTAGAATTTTGGACTAAATTAGCAGGGGCTAATACCTAATGTATAGGGAGCGACCCTATTTCAATCCCATCTGGTATTCCAATATCCGAGTCATTTTACTTAGGGTAATCTTTCTAAAATTTTCCTTGAAAACCTTTTCATCTCAAATTGATTTAAAACCTTTAAACCAAACATAAACAAGGAAAATATATGTACTCCATGCTTTACCCAAAACCATCTGTCAATGTTGCATATATACTTTACACAAATCTTTGTTGATGAAAACATTTAAACCTTTGAAAATACCGCTTTTGAATCCATTGAAAGTACCCTTTTCGTAACCAAGTAAAAACCTTCTTTATAACCAAGGCCAAAACCAAAACATTCCTTTTGAAACCATCCAATCTCCTTTCAAAAAGACTTGAAAAACCTTTCTTATGAAAGCTTTAAACTATAACATCCTTCTTTAAAACACTTTAAACTGCCTTTCGAAAACATTGGAAAACCATCCTTTTCAAACCATTCGAAACCATTGGAAACCTTGCTTTCAAAACCATTGGGAACCAACCTTTCAAAGCTTTCATTTAAAAACTTTCCAAAGCATCAACAATTTTGTGAAAAACAAACCTTTTGAAAGCATTTGGGTTCAATTTAAAACATGTAGAAACATCTTTTGAAACCATTTAAAAACCATCTCTTTCGAAACCATTTGGTTTCTAACTTCAACATAGCAAAAGGATCGTTAAAATATTTAAGTCGAAAGCACTCTTTCAAGCAATTCCTACGTAAAGAAGTGATGGTATCAAAAAAAACCTTCCGAAAGCATTGGAGAAGCATCTAAGTTTTAAAGCAAAGTATACCTTCCGAAACTATTGACTTCAAAAGGTAGAAAAGCGGCCGCAAAGGGCTTCAACCTAGTCGAAAGCATATACTTAAAACAAAGGTGCAACCTCTTAAAACCATTGACCTAGTCGAAAGCAAACCAAGTAAAAAGCTATACTATTGAAAGCAAAGCAGGCACATTTTCATTTAAAACAAAGCAGCGCTTAAACCCCTTCGGAATCCCTGGTTTCGACCGCATACCTTTCGCCTTCTTTCCAATTCGCTACGTACCAATTCTTTGCTGCCATACGCATTAGTTTCGATGGTGATGGAGGCGGAGGAACTACGTCGTAAGCCACCTAAGACGGAAGTAGGGTGCCGAAAGTGGCAAGACATGAAAAAAGCATGTTTAAATTGATTTTTATCTTTTTAAAGTAATCTTTTCAACTAACCTACCTTATTTGTCAAAATCTAATTTGTTGCTAATTTGCTTTCCTAAAAGCGCCGCCAATATTTTAGAAATAAACAATTTAATTTATTTACATAATACTTCTTATCCTTTTATAAATATATAAAAAAATTAAGTCCCATACCTTAAGTAATTTTATATATTCATGAAAACACTTAGGAAAATTCTACAAAATTCCAAAATACCATTTTTAATATGTTTTCTAACATATATTAATTTCAGACCCAAAATATTAATTATCTAGCCGTGAATAATTTAAAACCTAAATAATCATTTTCTACACTAGAGAATTAATATAAAATCTACATTAATTCAAGAAATTATGAAAATTGAAAACCATCTCTAAAATATCATTTCTAATCTACATCTAAAATCGCAAGGCATTTTGATGACATTAAATAGGGTTTTCACATTAAAACATATCATAAATCCTATACGAATAAACATACATCATTAAAAAGCATATATAAACATTTAATCATTCGAAAACATGGCATAATCATGCAAAATACTTCGAATTTATCATAAACTATAAACCAGTGCAAAAATGAGATGTAGTCATTATTCATCGTATCTATGAGATTAAAGATGTGATATTTATTCTTGATTAAGTGATTTGATTCTTTCTCTTGAAATTCTAGCTTTTATCTTCTCTTAAGCTTGTTAATGTGGTCAGCCTTAGCTTATATTTTTGATTGTGAATGCAAGAATGAACATGTGGATTGTAAGGCCCTAGAGTTTAGGGTATAAGAATAATGTTTTTCTTATATTGCCTCTTATCTATTTACCCTAACACTTCATTTTTATTCTTTAGTTCATTGTTAACATGTCACGATTACCCTTTATTTAATCACAAATCTCAGTCCATTAATCAACTTACATTATTATATTTAATTTAACTAATTAAATATCCAAAATATTGATACTAAAAATATGGGTGTTATAGCGGCTCTCTTAGAATTTTAGCGAATCTCTAGCACTTGTTAAATCTTCAGGTGTAGTCAGCTGCGTCTTAATTGACAATCGACCAAAAATACCTATAGTGAAGGATCTTCTTTGCACAGGTTTCCCCCCAATGTGGTCACTACATGCCCCTTTATAAACTTCTCTCAGAACTTATTTGGCCTTGTCGTGAGTGACACACCATAACATAGGAACAGAGAAATCCTTCCTATACATTATTCCTTCTTGCATGATGTATCTTAAAGCTTGTCGAAGGATTTTTCACCGCTCATTCCTTTTCTCTGGAAGGATTACTCTTTGTAAATAATCCTGAATCGGAGTCATCCACGACTCCCATTTAGGCTTAGTTTCAAGATCTAATCGACATCCATCCAGTCGATGTCGAAGCTGAAAGCACTTTCAATTGAACCAGGTCCATGAGCTGTGCATCCTAGAACTAGCCAACTTAGCAAGTGATTTGGCTTTCCCATTTTCCCCTCCGGGAATATGAGTGGTCATGTAATATTCAAAGTCGTCAAGCAATTCAAGAACCCATTTTAGATAGGTAAATTCGATCCAAAATCCGATGAAGGAATATTCATTGGATAAAGTAAATGAACCAAGGTATATAGAATTTATAATAAAAGAACTAAAATAATCAAAGAAACATGTCATATGTCATTTGATGAAAATTTCAAATTTAATCATCAAAATGAAGATGAAGAAATATTCCCTAAATCTAATATCATAGAAGATGATATTTAATATTGACAATAATATTGAAAACAACAATCTACCAAATGAAAATGAAATTCGAACCCCACCAAGACTTTTAAGAAATCACCCAATTGAAAATGTCAATGGAGAAGTAAATACTAATGTAAGAACTTGAAATCAATTAAATCAAATGGGTCACGTAGCTTTCCTATCGAACATTGGACCCAAGAATGCTAAAAAAAGCTTCAACTGATGATTACTAGATTATAGCTATGCAAGAAGAATTAGATCAATTTGAATGAAACAAAGTTTGGGACTTAGTTCCTAGACCTAGTGATCAAACAGTCATCGATACTAAGCGGGTTTTCGAAAATAAAGCCGATGACAAGGAAACATTAATAAAAAAAAGCTCGATTAGTTGCTCAAGGTTACAATCAAGAAGAAGGGATAAACAACGAGGAAACATTTGCTCCTGTAGCTCGACTAGAAGCAATACATATTTTATCAGCTTTTGCTTGTTTTCATAACTTTAAACTATATCAAATGGACGTAAAAAGTGATTTTCTAACATTTTTATCAAGAAAAATGTATATGTAGAACAACCACCTTTATTTGCAAATGAAATTTTTTTTAGATCATGTTTATAAGCTAAAGAAAGCTTTATACGGTCTAAAACAAGCACCTCATGCTTCGTATGATAGTTTTAAAAGTTATCTCATAAATTTTGGTTTTAAAATTGAAAAAGTAGATCAAATTTGTTTATAAACAAGATAAAAATGATATTTTAATAATACAAATTTATGTAGATGACATCATTTTTGGTTCTATAAACGAAAAATTATGTCAAGAGTTTTCAAATATTATGACAAGAAAATTTGAAATGTCTCTTAAGGGAGAATTTTCATATTTTCTTAGATTACAAATTAAACAATTAAATAATGTAATTTTTATTAATCAAGAAAAATATTGTAATGATCTTATAATATGATTTGTATGGAAAATACTTTCTGCTAAACCAATTCCTATGAGCACTATAGTACATCTCGATCGAGTTGAGAATGCAAAAGTGTTGACCAAAAACTATATCGTAGCATGATTGGATCCTTACTTTATTTAACTACTAGTTGTCCAGAGATAATGACGAGTGTATGCTTGTGTGCACAATTTTAAGCAAATCACAAAGAATCACATTTGCAAGCAGTGAAACGAATTTTGCGCAACTTAAGCAAGACTAAAGACTACGGTCTCTTTTACCCGAAAGAATGTCCTTTTGAGTTAGTATCATATAGTGATGCTAATTTTAGAGGATGTCGCGGCTCGAAATAGTACAAGTGGTATTTGTCATTTCATTAGACAATCTTTAATATCTTGGTTAAGTAAGAAAAAAAAATGTGTTTCACTTTCGACGTGTGAAGCAGAATACATTTCTACTGCTTTGGCATGTGCTCAAGTAATATATATGCAGCAAACATTACAACATTTTGGTATAAGTTTATCTAAATTAACAGTTTACTGTGATAATACAAGTGTTATAAATTTATCAAAAAATTCTATAAATCACTCCAGAACTAAACATATTGATATTCGACGTCATTTTCTTCACGATAGTATAGAAAAAGGTAATATTTCACTAGATTTTATACCATCAAAAAATCAATTTGCGGATATATATAGAAAACCTTTAAATGAAAATATTTTTCTTAAATTAAGGCGTGAACTAGGAATTATGTCTTTACATGATTTATAATTCGATATTAAAATATAAAAGTTTTATAGGACAAAAATTGGAGATGATGGCACTCGAACTCTGCACTCATGGGAGGAAGTCGCATTTCATTCCAATGTTCTATTGTGTTACTTGATTTAAGACCTTACATATCTTTTATTTTATATACGGTTATAATCTTATTTTATTTCTTAACCTAACATTTTCTCTTGGCTGAAGATTTCTAAGCAATATTAAACTTAAAACAATAACCATAAATAGATAATCAACTCAGTATATATACATGATCAAAATTTTCTTAAACTCATACAAAACTTTTAAAAAAATAATATTCTTTTTACAATGTTGTCTTAAGAAAGTTCCAATCTCTCATCGATCGTCTTCAGCACCCCTTCTACGGTTTATCAAACAGATCTACTCCGGTATATATTCCAGTAAAAATTACTCCATTTCCGGATCATCATATTGGATATACACCAACTCGGAAGTGAGCTAAGAAAAACTTAGACTATGATTCACCATCTACCAAAGAAAAAATTGATGAAATCCATCATTATCAATGTGAAACTTTAGGATTACAACATGAAATGTATTATAAACAAAAACATCATGGAAGACGATTATATTTCCTTGAACAATTCGCTCTCAAATTCTATGGATCGTCTCTAAAGCAAAGTGTGCACAATCCATCTCCCCAATGTCCTCACGTGTCTCCGAATTCTTGGGAACAAGGTGCTCAGCATAATGTTTGGTCCCCTATACATCCATTACACGAAATAACCAAAGTTGAACCAAGCTCAGACGACTCTAAGACTTCTAAAAATTAAAATCTATATTTTTTCCATTTATAAATTTAATGTTGTAATATAGATAAGTAATGTGTTTATTGAAATAATAATTATATTTAACATGAGAATAAAGCTTGAAAAATGCGCGCACACACATACATATGTATATATATAGCATATTAATTAATTAAAGGATAAACTAAAAAGAAGGCCGACCTCAACAAATCGACAATTTCAGCCGGCTGCCTATAGGTACTCAACTGACTGTACATTCATAGAAAATTTAAAACAATTCCAATACTCAGCCGAATGACCCCTACCCATTAGCCGACTAAATTGTATCAAATTCGCATTGTATTTCTACGAGTTAAACTTCTTTGCATTTCAGCTAGCTGACCCCACATAGCAGCTGACCGAATATTCAAAATTACATTATTCAACCCCACAATCAGTCAAATGACAACCATCTCTCAACCGATTGAATTATGGCATTTTTCACTGTAAACTTGTGGGATCAAATTCTCTGCATACCAACCGACTGTTTTTCACCATTTCATCCGACTAACTCGTCAATTTTCAGTTTTTAAAAATAGATCTACACATTCTCCAACACATCTATTCACTCAAACCCTACATAATTCTCATCTACTCCTTCATATTTACCTTATCTAAACACTCTTTATTTAAAAAGAAACCCAAATACAAATCCTAGTCTCCTCAAAAACTTCAATTTTTCTTCAAAATTTCATCAACCAAGTGGCATCAAGATAAAAAAGAGCCAATGAATCAACAACCGAACCATCTGAGAACTTCATTCTTGGTTACACAACAAAACAATGGTCAATATATTCAACACGATGAGAAATTCAAAGTTATTTGAAGGATCTTTCATGAAGTTCCCCAATTTCAATGGTTATGCAATTAGAGAAGCTCACATTCATTGGTATGATTCCAACAATGTAAATATATCCTCTCTTAATTAAGCTTTTCTTTGCAAATATGAATCTTGACCACCAAGATCCCCAAAACAAAGATGATTACATATGGACCTTGGTGTATGGAGTAAAGATTTATTTACCTCTTCAACGATTAGGCCAACGAGTAAATTGGGGAAAAATTATATTAGATGAATTTCTCACTGTTAATCACGAGAGAAGCTACAAGACAATTCACTATGGAGCTTATATTATGGGGATTCTACAAAATTTTGGAGTTCCATTGCCCAATTCGGATTCCATGACCATCGGAGAGCTTCACTCGAAGACTCTAGTCTAATGGGTCTTCCTAAGCATCTCGAACACCTTCAAATTATTAGCTTTCTATTAGCTTTCAACAATGGGCTGCTAATCATGACCAAGGAATCCTTGAACCGAGAGAGTTACCCCTGTCTAGAGGTCCCTTTATATTTCGGCTGTGTGGACGGTTGAGAGCTCCAACCGTCGGGGTGGTCTTGTTCGGGACTGTTCAGTAAGGAACGGTGCCGGCCTTGTGTTGCAGGGGAGTTAGGGTGGCTCCTCGGTACGGTGATCTAGGCCACGTACTGTGACGGGCGGTACCCCGGTAGCCCTGCCATTGATGGAATCCAAAATCCAATAAGTGCCTGTACGGTTTTGATTGTGCCCAACTATGTTGGAACGTGAGATGTAAGCATTCCAGCTATTTCTGTATTTTATTTTGAAAACCCTAGACACTATTATAATATCACTGGATTTCCTATCAAATGTTTTGGTTAGCGTAAGGTAAAAACTTTTCCATGTTTATGTGTGGGAAGTCTTACGTGATACCTTTTGTTTTCAAAAGGATTTTCTAAAGTTAAGCAACTTTTAAACTATTTACTCACACCAGACCCCTGTCTGACCCGAGTGTTTATTTTCTGTTTTATTAAACTCTTGGGTACTCATATTATGTATGAGTAGTCAAGTGATTCAGGATTGCTTTGACGAGTTATGGAGGAGCAAATGGAGCAGGAGGCTTCTGCGTTGTAGTTATCTATTTTTCCGCTGTGTTGGTATCTCTGAGTCGTCTCTCTGAGTTGTACTTGTACTGTTTAGAGTTGTATAACTAGACAGGTGTTTATAACTGTCTAGTATGTGTTGTATTGGCTGTAAAACTCTGATGTATATGATACTATGTAAAGTAATTATGTGATATATTATATTTGATTCGTTCCGCTGTGAGATTCTGATGTTGTTTGTGTTCTTCTTTCTCTTTCTTTTCTTCTTCTATCCCTTTCTTTCTTCTTAGCGACGCAATTTCCTGGAGTATGGAAGTTGGGTCGTTACAACGTTATTCTGTAACATTCCCGTTTTTGAATCAAATTTAAATTGGAAATTTAATTAATTTTAGAAATTAAATTGTGATTTAATTAGAAAATTTTTTAGAATAAATAGATAATTTGATTATAAATAGAAATTTATATTAGAAATTTAAGAATAAGTGATTTATAAAACAAGTATTGAACTTCAAAATAAAATGTATAGAAAAAAAAAAATAATAGAAATTAAAAGCTTGAGATTAATAAAATGATAGTAAAAGTTGTTTTCTAAATTTTTAGTTATATTAATATTTGGAAGTGGTTAAAAAGAAAAAAAATTAGTGTACTCATTTTTGAAATATTATTCTTAAGTCAAATTCCCTCAAATAAATAAATATAACTATTGTTAATATAAAATCAAAGTATTTAAAAGTCATTCTTTTCTTTTTATAAAAGATTGTACAAGAATAAATAAATAAAAATATGTATGAATGTAAATTGTGAAGATATAACTTTTTTCTAAATAAATGTATGGATATGAATATATATATATAAATGTACATAAGTGGTTATAATTCAATTTGAATTGAAATTTAAAATAAATATAAACCATATACAAACATGCACATGTGAGAATGGAGTGTAGGAGTTGACAAAATCTAAAAGTTATAATGATTTTTTACAAATGGCATTCACCATATCTAATAAAATAAAGTAATAAGATTTAAAAAAATTACACAAACTCTTCATTTTCCCATACACCATCATAAAATATCTTAGCAAAAATCTGAAAAGGAGATTTGCCTCACACATTTCAAAATCATAGGCAGTTCAAAATCAGGCTATACTCAATTTTTATTTAACTAAAAGAAAGCAAAATCAAAGCCTGGTTTTCAAAGCTTCAGTTCGAAATCTATAAACCAGATTTTCATCAACCTGAAAACGAATCATCTCAACAACCAGATTCAAAAGAAAGTTCAACAGCAAGTCTAAATTCAAAACAAAGAAGCAATTGGAGCTAATCATTTCAGATTTAATAACAAGTTTAAGAACAAGTGCAAGATCAAATCTCAGGTAAATTTTCACTTTATAGTTAGTAAATTATGATTGCAAGATCAAGTTTTAACATCAAAAACAAATCTGGAAAAATTTGCAGATTTGTTCAAATAAAAAAAAAAAAAAAAAAAAAAAAAAAAAAAAAAAAGTGGAGCCTCAGTTTTTCCAGTGGGCAGTGATTCTCTGGAAAAATAATAAAGGCAAGTGAAAAAAATTTCTTTTTAAAATTTGAATTAAATGTTATTATCAGTGATGAAACAAAGATTTGAACAACATTATTAATAAGTTGCAGGAAGAAAATAGAGTGCAAGGTAGAAATCAAGTTCTTTTGATCAGGGCAGTGCAAGCATCCCTGTAATGAATCAAGATAGTGTAAATTCTCTCAAAACAAATTAAGGCAAGTAAAATTTCTTTTAAAAAGAATTTGAATCTGAAGTGATAATCAGTAACAAAGAAAAGATTTAAAAACAATTGTATTTATCAGTTCAGGAGTAAAGAAAACCAAGAATTCAAGAAGCAATCAAAGAAAAAAAAAATGTTCAGGATTGATTCCCCTTTGCTTCTTCTCTGTTGCAAAACTTCCAGGTGAGCAACTTTCCCTCCTGAAACCTATTTTCTTGTTAATGCTTGTGAGTAAATGTTTTTTTAAAAAAAAAACAGTTGAAACCTATTCTAATGTCATGCATGTGTTGTTATTTACTTTATTAAAATTTTATAGCTTAAATTTATATGGATTAGTACCTGAATGTTGTGACAGTTTGTTGATTTCATGTAGGAGTATTTACTGTAAATGATCTGTTTAAAGAAAATTTTAACCCCTCTGTTATTTCAAAGTAAAACTTCTGAGTAAACTTCAAATTGAAATACAGTAGGGTGATACTGATTTGATATTTTCAAATATAGAAATTAGATTCAATATGAGTTAGGTATCAAAGATAAATTTGCATATGAAACAGTTGAGAAAAACTGCAGGAAGTAGAATATGCAGTAAAATCAAATAATTATACCAAGTAAATCATGATCGAATTTTGATAAAAAAATTTTATATCCTAAATCTATAATGTATGATATGAATTTTAAAACAGAAATCAAAATTTTTAGCTTACAGTTGATAATGAATTTTGGATTTTTCTATAATTGGGGGTTTTGTCAAATTCATGTGACTAAGTGATTTATAAGCTTTAAAATGTGAATTGAAGCTGTGTTAATTGATGATTAACACTAGAAAAATACAGGATAATTTTTCTAATGTGTAGATTGAGCGAATTGGATTAAAGTAGGGTTTAAGATTGTATTTGGATGGTTTGACTGTGGAAGCATTTCGCGACTTGTTTATATGACCGGAGACGATCGCATGTTGGTGGATAGTAGCGTGAGGTTGTAGCAAGTTGATGAGGGTGACGGCGAGGTTCAACGGCGGCGTTGGTGATGACCGTGGAGGTGAGTTTTGTGGTAATGGGTTCTGCAGTATTTTCGACCTTTGGGTCGAATTTTGATTCGAGTGTCTTCATTGTGATCTGGGTATGGTTTGAGGATCGGGGGCGTTAGTGCGACCGTTGTCGATGGTCGCGACGACCAAGTATGGCCGGAGGGCGTTGGACACGTGCACAAGTATGGGGTGTGCACAGTTTTTGGGTCTGGGAATTTCGAGATGGGGAAGATGATAGGAACACGGAGGGAAGCTCGTGTTTGACTCGGGGAAACTGTCGTGTTTTACCCTGTATGGCTCGTAGCAGGTTAGTGTTGGGTTTGCATGGGGTAGGTTCGGGGCAACTGGGTATTTTACTCGATGCTGGGTTGTTGCTTTTACTTTAGTGTTGTTATTTTATGAAAGTACAAACTAGAACTTGCTGATGTTTAACATCGAGTTCAAATTTATAAAGAGATGAACTTTCAGGTTTATAAAAGTAAACAAGTTTATAAATTTAGAAGTCGTTGTTTTGAAATAAAGTAAAGGTTCTAAAAGGGGTGTTAATGGTATTTATTTTAAATTAAAATTTGTTTAAAAATGATTTTTTTTTTTTTTTTTTTTTTTTAACTAACTTCATTTAAGATTTAAAAAGAAAATGTTTGAATTTAAAATATTAATCAAAGTTTCTAAGTAAATTGTTAAGTAATGTTTTAATAACAGAGTTTTACAAATTAGTTTGAAAATAAATAAGTTCAAGTTGGATAATTAAAGTGTTTTAAATTTCCAATTTGATTTCTAAATGTTTTATTTTCAGATAAGAGTAAGGTTAGAATTTTGTAACCGGTACTTTTAGTAATTAAATATTGATAATTGAATCATTTTAATTATCAAGTTTTATTTGTTCATAAATGATTTAATTAAGATGATGTTTTCTTAATTAAGAATCTTTTAATATAATAAGTTAAGAATCATTTAGTTAATTTTAAATGATTAAGTTAATTAGTTAATTAAGTAATTAAATTATGATTAATTAAGATAATCACTTTGGATTAATCTAATATAATACTTAGGGAAGTAATTAAGTGATTAATTACATGTTAAAGTAATTAAGTATGGATAATTAATGATTAAAGATTTGTTAATCAAATGTTCGAAGGTTAATTAATTTAAAGAAAAATTAATTAATTAAGTAATGAAGGTGATTAAGACTTAATCAATTGTAATAAATGATAATTAATCATTGATTAAAGATTACTAATGAAAGTAATTATGTGGTTGATAAATTTAAAACCACGCAAATTTATTCATCTTAACTGAAGATGTTTGATTGTTATTGAATGTTTTGTGATGGATTGATATATTTGATATATGATGTGATGCTATGTATTGCTTTGTGCTAAGTTGTTATATCTGTGATGTATATGTTGTTATATGTATATGCAAACCCTTGACCCGAAGAACGACATTTGGATTTCGATGCGACAGGGAGTCGGATTCCAAGTGGTTATCCGAAACCCACATCGAATCATATTAGTGAATCTTTGTGATTGATAAATTTATTTTATCTATGAATCTGTGAATAAAGATAAGCGTTATGGGTTATACCGCTTATCGATATGATTGAATCTGTGTTGATTGATGATGTGGCACTTTTATTGTGTAAAACCCCTGGACCACACTTGTACACACACAAATATGGATTGCACGTGGAAATGGGTTAAGTCACAGATTTTGAAATTGTTTTAAAATTTGAATTTTTGAATCCAAAATAGTTTTGGAATTAGAATTGAAGCATTTGAAAAAAAATGAATTTCAAAAATAAAAGTTATTTGAATAACTTGATTGAGTTTTGAAATTTAAATAATTTGATTTAAAATTTGAATTCAATATTTGAAGTTGAATTCTATAATTTGGGAACTAGGGTTTAAAAAGTTATCCAACTTATAAATGAATTTATATGGGTTTTTAAACCATTTTAAAAAGTGATGTTTGGAATTTAAATTTAACCCAAGATTTCAACTTGTATAAATCGGACTTTTCTGAAATGAAAACTGTTGTTTCAAATAATAGAAGCTTTCATATAAGAAATGGATTTCCAATGTGTGTTAAAAGGATTTCGAATCTAAAATGAAATGGTTTTCCAAGTTATAGATAAATCTTTGGAAACGGGTTTTGAAAGCTATAAATTAAATCTTTAATTTAAGGATTTAAATGAGTTAATCAAATTGAAATGGAAATTGTTTTGAAAATCTATGAATGGATCTTTGTGAACTTTGTGAAATAAATCTTTTTGTTTAAAGATTTTAAAATGGTAATTTGTGGACCATTTGAAAGAAAAGTTTTGGATTTTTATAAGTTGTGACTTAACTAAAATCTCATATCCATATGTTTAAAATATGGCGCTTACTATTCGGTTTAGCCGGGAGAGGACCTTGTGTCATATAACCCATTCCGAATAGTGATACGACGTTATGGATAGCAATTGAAGACCGGTGGTGAAGACCGGGTATTTGTGAGAACGATAGGATAACCTATCGATTGTCTCTGCACCGAGTAGCTACGGTATAGAGATTCCCTTAGTGATGGGAAGTCCGATCGGGATTGTAGATACCCGGATTTGCAAGGGCTTCTTCGGAAGTGCCTTCGGTTCTGTTCGAACCCGGAACAGACTTGTATGGTTGTATGTCCGACATTACACTTTGAGATATTAACCGATCTCTATCAAATACATTTCTGCTTGGTGGCGGGGAATTTATTCTCTTAGCTTAACACCCTTCTCTGAGACGTACGAGCTCAGAGGTTATGTAGTTGATATTTATCAGTGATATATTCCCAATTTGGTAATGTGGCATGCTGAGTGCTGCTGTTGATGATCATTGGTTGATCATTTGTGATATGATCATTTGTTTGATCATTTATCTTTGTGATCATTGCTTTGGTCATCTGTTGACCCAAAGCATGGCTTTGTTGCACAAAGCGTAGCTTTGTGGACGAGACTGCATCGGGACCTCACACCCCGGAAATGGTCGAAACAGGAAAGATGCGGCAAGGTTATGAGGGTCGCTCCCTTTAGGGTGTGTCATTCCCTTCTGGTAAAGGGTGGTATCATGGTATGGAGCACAGATACTTACTCATGTGGTTGCTCCAATCTCATTTACTGTGTGGTTGTTGCTTTGAGGCGCCTCGGATAAAGGTCCCAAAGGACCGGGGGATGGCATATTCGTGTAGTAGTTACCTAGTTACAGAGGTAACCCGGCCTTGTGTTGGCAGAGATCTAACCGTAACGTTAGTTCTCGGGACGTCCCGCCAGAGGCGATCCCATGTGGCAGTAGGAAGTTCCTTAGCCTGACCATTTGTTGGAAATCCATTCTTCAATTACGTGCCTTGTACGGTTTTAGTTGTAGAACCTGCCATTTAACATGGCAGCTATAGTAGGCATAGTATCATGGTACCTATGCTGGCTAGGATTTATATTATACTTTCGAAAGATTTTCCACTATGCACTAGTAATAATATCAAAGAAAATTTTCTCGTATCAAGCATATTTGACTATCATAAGGAGAAATCTCCCCCATGTGTGCGTTTGCATTGTGTGTGTGCCGGGAGGCCATATGGTAGTTTCATTTTCTAAAAAGCATTGCGGATTTCAAATTTAAATTCTTTTGTCTGTTTTAAAAGACCAAATGTTTTTGTTTGCTCATACCAGTCCTATGACTGACCTGGAGTTTATTGTTCCTTTCCTAAACTCTGGGTGCCCACTATTTTCCCACACGGGCAGTCTAGAGTTGGGTTTTCAGATAATCAGTAGTAGGTGTAGATTCGATAGCTTTCAAGCCTTAGGATTTGGCAATCGCAATTGGATCGAGTTGCTTCTCTTCATCTTGATTTGGGAGTTCTTGCTATTTCTGGATTGGTTAAGGAGATGGAGTTGCAGTTCTGGAGTTCTACCTTGAAGACTATATTGGAGATTCTGTTCCGCTGTTGTGTTACCTTTTATTTCCGCTGCTGTTATCTTGTACCATAACTCTGATGTATATTGATGTTCATTGTACCATTCATGTTGTATCAGTTATTGTATCAAATGCTGTATATGAAATATATTATTCTTTTCTTCCGCTGTGTTATTTACTTGATGTGTTATAAGCTCCGGCGAACCAGGTTCGACGTTTGGATCTGCGGCATTTGAATACGAGTGTCGTATTCGGTGCCGATTTTCGAAGGTCGAGTCAGGGTCGTTATAAGTGGTATCAGAGCTGAGGGTAAAACTTTGGCTCAGGAGTATAACACATTAAGTAACTCATTAGAGATAGGGTAAAATATACCCTAGAATGAGTAATCCTTAAGATATCCGTTCGAACGCCTTAGTAAATTCTCTTACTATCCACTGATAGTGAGTATGAGTGCGAGAAGAGGACGAGATAGGGGACAGGGGAGTACCACTACAAATGGTCAATACCCTGCAACAGTGGAAACAATTTTCTTCTCAATCTCCTTTGATTCGATTCTAAATTCTTTCGATATCTTCGTAAAAGCTCCAGAAAGAAGAGTCGGTGCGATGGTGACCTTACGAATCGTTGTAGGAAATCCTTAATTCGTATCTTCATCGTTTTCTTGTCAGTTTTTCGATCTAAACTTTAATGGATATGAATTTGAAATTGAAATTGAAAATATTAAATAAATTGGAAATTTTAAATTAGTAAATTGGTTAACTAATATGAAGATTGAATCCATCTATTTATTTTTTTGGGATCCGATATATTCTACGAACGATTAGTTATCCCTTCGAACTAATCAATGCCCTTGCATATTCGTAGACCGGTGAGCCCGAATATTTTGTGTAATATTGTATGAGTTTGTTCTCATATTGTTGATATTCTGATTGGGAAACCGAATGCAGAATAAATATTCGATTCTGATCTGATCAATCATTTCTTTATCTACTATCTTTTCTTTCTCGTCTTACTTGCAATTTCGAGGACGAAATTCTTTTAAGGGGGGAAATCTGTAACATTCCCGTTTTTGAATCAAATTTAAATTGGAAATTTAATTAATTTTAGAAATTAAATTGTGATTTAATTAGAAAATTTTTTAGAATAAATAGATAATTTGATTATAAATAGAAATTTATATTAGAAATTTAAGAATAAGTGATTTATAAAACAAGTATTGAACTTCAAAATAAAATGTATAGAAAAAAAAAAATAATAGAAATTAAAAGCTTGAGATTAATAAAATGATAGTAAAAGTTGTTTTCTAAATTTTTAGTTATATTAATATTTGGAAGTGGTTAAAAAGAAAAAAAATTAGTGTACTCATTTTTGAAATATTATTCTTAAGTCAAATTCCCTCAAATAAATAAATATAACTATTGTTAATATAAAATCAAAGTATTTAAAAGTCATTCTTTTCTTTTTATAAAAGATTGTACAAGAATAAATAAATAAAAATATGTATGAATGTAAATTGTGAAGATATAACTTTTTTCTAAATAAATGTATGGATATGAATATATATATATAAATGTACATAAGTGGTTATAATTCAATTTGAATTGAAATTTAAAATAAATATAAACCATATACAAACATGCACATGTGAGAATGGAGTGTAGGAGTTGACAAAATCTAAAAGTTATAATGATTTTTTACAAATGGCATTCACCATATCTAATAAAATAAAGTAATAAGATTTAAAAAAATTACACAAACTCTTCATTTTCCCATACACCATCATAAAATATCTTAGCAAAAATCTGAAAAGGAGATTTGCCTCACACATTTCAAAATCATAGGCAGTTCAAAATCAGGCTATACTCAATTTTTATTTAACTAAAAGAAAGCAAAATCAAAGCCTGGTTTTCAAAGCTTCAGTTCGAAATCTATAAACCAGATTTTCATCAACCTGAAAACGAATCATCTCAACAACCAGATTCAAAAGAAAGTTCAACAGCAAGTCTAAATTCAAAACAAAGAAGCAATTGGAGCTAATCATTTCAGATTTAATAACAAGTTTAAGAACAAGTGCAAGATCAAATCTCAGGTAAATTTTCACTTTATAGTTAGTAAATTATGATTGCAAGATCAAGTTTTAACATCAAAAACAAATCTGGAAAAATTTGCAGATTTGTTCAAATAAAAAAAAAAAATAAAAAAAAAAAAAAAAAAAAAAAAAAAAAAAAGTGGAGCCTCAGTTTTTCCAGTGGGCAGTGATTCTCTGGAAAAATAATAAAGGCAAGTGAAAAAAATTTCTTTTTAAAATTTGAATTAAATGTTATTATCAGTGATGAAACAAAGATTTGAACAACATTATTAATAAGTTGCAGGAAGAAAATAGAGTGCAAGGTAGAAATCAAGTTCTTTTGATCAGGGCAGTGCAAGCATCCCTGTAATGAATCAAGATAGTGTAAATTCTCTCAAAACAAATTAAGGCAAGTAAAATTTCTTTTAAAAAGAATTTGAATCTGAAGTGATAATCAGTAACAAAGAAAAGATTTAAAAACAATTGTATTTATCAGTTCAGGAGTAAAGAAAACCAAGAATTCAAGAAGCAATCAAAGAAAAAAAAAATGTTCAGGATTGATTCCCCTTTGCTTCTTCTCTGTTGCAAAACTTCCAGGTGAGCAACTTTCCCTCCTGAAACCTATTTTCTTGTTAATGCTTGTGAGTAAATGTTTTTTTTAAAAAAAAACAGTTGAAACCTATTCTAATGTCATGCATGTGTTGTTATTTACTTTATTAAAATTTTATAGCTTAAATTTATATGGATTAGTACCTGAATGTTGTGACAGTTTGTTGATTTCATGTAGGAGTATTTACTGTAAATGATCTGTTTAAAGAAAATTTTAACCCCTCTGTTATTTCAAAGTAAAACTTCTGAGTAAACTTCAAATTGAAATACAGTAGGGTGATACTGATTTGATATTTTCAAATATAGAAATTAGATTCAATATGAGTTAGGTATCAAAGATAAATTTGCATATGAAACAGTTGAGAAAAACTGCAGGAAGTAGAATATGCAGTAAAATCAAATAATTATACCAAGTAAATCATGATCGAATTTTGATAAAAAAATTTTATATCCTAAATCTATAATGTATGATATGAATTTTAAAACAGAAATCAAAATTTTTAGCTTACAGTTGATAATGAATTTTGGATTTTTCTATAATTGGGGGTTTTGTCAAATTCATGTGACTAAGTGATTTATAAGCTTTAAAATGTGAATTGAAGCTGTGTTAATTGATGATTAACACTAGAAAAATACAGGATAATTTTTCTAATGTGTAGATTGAGCGAATTGGATTAAAGTAGGGTTTAAGATTGTATTTGGATGGTTTGACTGTGGAAGCATTTCGCGACTTGTTTATATGACCGGAGACGATCGCATGTTGGTGGATAGTAGCGTGAGGTTGTAGCAAGTTGATGAGGGTGACGGCGAGGTTCAACGGCGGCGTTGGTGATGACCGTGGAGGTGAGTTTTGTGGTAATGGGTTCTGCAGTATTTTCGACCTTTGGGTCGAATTTTGATTCGAGTGTCTTCATTGTGATCTGGGTATGGTTTGAGGATCGGGGGCGTTAGTGCGACCGTTGTCGATGGTCGCGACGACCAAGTATGGCCGGAGGGCGTTGGACACGTGCACAAGTATGGGGTGTGCACAGTTTTTGGGTCTGGGAATTTCGAGATGGGGAAGATGATAGGAACACGGAGGGAAGCTCGTGTTTGACTCGGGGAAACTGTCGTGTTTTACCCTGTATGGCTCGTAGCAGGTTAGTGTTGGGTTTGCATGGGGTAGGTTCGGGGCAACTGGGTATTTTACTCGATGCTGGGTTGTTGCTTTTACTTTAGTGTTGTTATTTTATGAAAGTACAAACTAGAACTTGCTGATGTTTAACATCGAGTTCAAATTTATAAAGAGATGAACTTTCAGGTTTATAAAAGTAAACAAGTTTATAAATTTAGAAGTCGTTGTTTTGAAATAAAGTAAA
Source organism: Allium cepa (assembly GCA_030765085.1). Classification (NCBI taxonomy): domain Eukaryota; kingdom Viridiplantae; phylum Streptophyta; class Magnoliopsida; order Asparagales; family Amaryllidaceae; genus Allium; species Allium cepa. The sequence continues at coordinate 288,124,061 of CM060941.1, read as the reverse complement.
GGTTCTAAAAGGGGTGTTAATGGTATTTATTTTAAATTAAAATTTGTTTAAAAATGATTTTTTTTTTTTTTTTTTTTTAACTAACTTCATTTAAGATTTAAAAAGAAAATGTTTGAATTTAAAATATTAATCAAAGTTTCTAAGTAAATTGTTAAGTAATGTTTTAATAACAGAGTTTTACAAATTAGTTTGAAAATAAATAAGTTCAAGTTGGATAATTAAAGTGTTTTAAATTTCCAATTTGATTTCTAAATGTTTTATTTTCAGATAAGAGTAAGGTTAGAATTTTGTAACCGGTACTTTTAGTAATTAAATATTGATAATTGAATCATTTTAATTATCAAGTTTTATTTGTTCATAAATGATTTAATTAAGATGATGTTTTCTTAATTAAGAATCTTTTAATATAATAAGTTAAGAATCATTTAGTTAATTTTAAATGATTAAGTTAATTAGTTAATTAAGTAATTAAATTATGATTAATTAAGATAATCACTTTGGATTAATCTAATATAATACTTAGGGAAGTAATTAAGTGATTAATTACATGTTAAAGTAATTAAGTATGGATAATTAATGATTAAAGATTTGTTAATCAAATGTTCGAAGGTTAATTAATTTAAAGAAAAATTAATTAATTAAGTAATGAAGGTGATTAAGACTTAATCAATTGTAATAAATGATAATTAATCATTGATTAAAGATTACTAATGAAAGTAATTATGTGGTTGATAAATTTAAAACCACGCAAATTTATTCATCTTAACTGAAGATGTTTGATTGTTATTGAATGTTTTGTGATGGATTGATATATTTGATATATGATGTGATGCTATGTATTGCTTTGTGCTAAGTTGTTATATCTGTGATGTATATGTTGTTATATGTATATGCAAACCCTTGACCCGAAGAACGACATTTGGATTTCGATGCGACAGGGAGTCGGATTCCAAGTGGTTATCCGAAACCCACATCGAATCATATTAGTGAATCTTTGTGATTGATAAATTTATTTTATCTATGAATCTGTGAATAAAGATAAGCGTTATGGGTTATACCGCTTATCGATATGATTGAATCTGTGTTGATTGATGATGTGGCACTTTTATTGTGTAAAACCCCTGGACCACACTTGTACACACACAAATATGGATTGCACGTGGAAATGGGTTAAGTCACAGATTTTGAAATTGTTTTAAAATTTGAATTTTTGAATCCAAAATAGTTTTGGAATTAGAATTGAAGCATTTGAAAAAAAATGAATTTCAAAAATAAAAGTTATTTGAATAACTTGATTGAGTTTTGAAATTTAAATAATTTGATTTAAAATTTGAATTCAATATTTGAAGTTGAATTCTATAATTTGGGAACTAGGGTTTAAAAAGTTATCCAACTTATAAATGAATTTATATGGGTTTTTAAACCATTTTAAAAAGTGATGTTTGGAATTTAAATTTAACCCAAGATTTCAACTTGTATAAATCGGACTTTTCTGAAATGAAAACTGTTGTTTCAAATAATAGAAGCTTTCATATAAGAAATGGATTTCCAATGTGTGTTAAAAGGATTTCGAATCTAAAATGAAATGGTTTTCCAAGTTATAGATAAATCTTTGGAAACGGGTTTTGAAAGCTATAAATTAAATCTTTAATTTAAGGATTTAAATGAGTTAATCAAATTGAAATGGAAATTGTTTTGAAAATCTATGAATGGATCTTTGTGAACTTTGTGAAATAAATCTTTTTGTTTAAAGATTTTAAAATGGTAATTTGTGGACCATTTGAAAGAAAAGTTTTGGATTTTTATAAGTTGTGACTTAACTAAAATCTCATATCCATATGTTTAAAATATGGCGCTTACTATTCGGTTTAGCCGGGAGAGGACCTTGTGTCATATAACCCATTCCGAATAGTGATACGACGTTATGGATAGCAATTGAAGACCGGTGGTGAAGACCGGGTATTTGTGAGAACGATAGGATAACCTATCGATTGTCTCTGCACCGAGTAGCTACGGTATAGAGATTCCCTTAGTGATGGGAAGTCCGATCGGGATTGTAGATACCCGGATTTGCAAGGGCTTCTTCGGAAGTGCCTTCGGTTCTGTTCGAACCCGGAACAGACTTGTATGGTTGTATGTCCGACATTACACTTTGAGATATTAACCGATCTCTATCAAATACATTTCTGCTTGGTGGCGGGGAATTTATTCTCTTAGCTTAACACCCTTCTCTGAGACGTACGAGCTCAGAGGTTATGTAGTTGATATTTATCAGTGATATATTCCCAATTTGGTAATGTGGCATGCTGAGTGCTGCTGTTGATGATCATTGGTTGATCATTTGTGATATGATCATTTGTTTGATCATTTATCTTTGTGATCATTGCTTTGGTCATCTGTTGACCCAAAGCATGGCTTTGTTGCACAAAGCGTAGCTTTGTGGACGAGACTGCATCGGGACCTCACACCCCGGAAATGGTCGAAACAGGAAAGATGCGGCAAGGTTATGAGGGTCGCTCCCTTTAGGGTGTGTCATTCCCTTCTGGTAAAGGGTGGTATCATGGTATGGAGCCCAGATACTTACTCATGTGGTTGCTCCAATCTCATTTACTGTGTGGTTGTTGCTTTGAGGCGCCTCGGATAAAGGTCCCAAAGGACCGGGGGATGGCATATTCGTGTAGTAGTTACCTAGTTACAGAGGTAACCCGGCCTTGTGTTGGCAGAGATCTAACCGTAACGTTAGTTCTCGGGACGTCCCGCCAGAGGCGATCCCATGTGGCAGTAGGAAGTTCCTTAGCCTGACCATTTGTTGGAAATCCATTCTTCAATTACGTGCCTTGTACGGTTTTAGTTGTAGAACCTGCCATTTAACATGGCAGCTATAGTAGGCATAGTATCATGGTACCTATGCTGGCTAGGATTTATATTATACTTTCGAAAGATTTTCCACTATGCACTAGTAATAATATCAAAGAAAATTTTCTCGTATCAAGCATATTTGACTATCATAAGGAGAAATCTCCCCCATGTGTGCGTTTGCATTGTGTGTGTGCCGGGAGGCCATATGGTAGTTTCATTTTCTAAAAAGCATTGCGGATTTCAAATTTAAATTCTTTTGTCTGTTTTAAAAGACCAAATGTTTTTGTTTGCTCATACCAGTCCTATGACTGACCTGGAGTTTATTGTTCCTTTCCTAAACTCTGGGTGCCCACTATTTTCCCACACGGGCAGTCTAGAGTTGGGTTTTCAGATAATCAGTAGTAGGTGTAGATTCGATAGCTTTCAAGCCTTAGGATTTGGCAATCGCAATTGGATCGAGTTGCTTCTCTTCATCTTGATTTGGGAGTTCTTGCTATTTCTGGATTGGTTAAGGAGATGGAGTTGCAGTTCTGGAGTTCTACCTTGAAGACTATATTGGAGATTCTGTTCCGCTGTTGTGTTACCTTTTATTTCCGCTGCTGTTATCTTGTACCATAACTCTGATGTATATTGATGTTCATTGTACCATTCATGTTGTATCAGTTATTGTATCAAATGCTGTATATGAAATATATTATTCTTTTCTTCCGCTGTGTTATTTACTTGATGTGTTATAAGCTCCGGCGAACCAGGTTCGACGTTTGGATCTGCGGCATTTGAATACGAGTGTCGTATTCGGTGCCGATTTTCGAAGGTCGAGTCAGGGTCGTTATAAGGAAATCGCTTCCTCCTCCTCTCAAGTTCCTCGACACAAAGAAGAAGAAGACAATGACGAAATTCAAAAAATTCATGTCGTGTGCCTTTGAAGCAAGCTCTTACGACATTATCATAGAATCAAAGCAAACTTAGTCGACGTTTTGGTAATTTAGAAAAAGTCTCTTATTCTGGGTTTACTTCTACCAGTGTTGCTAAAAATCCGGCCTCTTTCCCATGGACAACTTTAGAAGAAGAGGAAGAAGTACAAGATAGTGAGGATTTCTAGAATCTTTTCTTTTTGTTGCTATTTTATAAAAAACTTGTACTACTATTATTTTTTAGACATATTATGTGTTGGCTATACTTTGAAGTTCCTAGGTAAGATGATCATTTATTTATCATAACTATATGCTCATATATGCTTGATGTCTATAATGTTTATGATATTTATGTGCCTATATGTCTATATTTCTCATATCAATTATTTGTTCCTGTTTGTCGATGACAAAGGGGGAGAATATGATTGATAGGAGGAGTATTCATTCAGGGATAGTAAATATGCTTTTATATACTTACAAACTTACATAGTTGTCATCATCAAAAAAGGGGAGAATGTTAGAACCTTGAATTTTGATATTTCGATTGTGACAACTATATAAGTAAATATTATATGAACTAACCATATTTGTAGGAGAAGATACTTTTTTACTCAAGAAATAATCTAATAGATTACAGACCAGATTTCAGATAGAAGCTTCAGTAACAAATATAGTCTACGGTCTGAGTCTAGTGGTTAATACATGTTAAAATCTCTTCAAAGTGGTATATGCCTGCACACATAATCTAAAGTATTTTAAAAAATAGTTCATATGCTAAAGATCGCATAACATAGTTCATATACAAAACGTTTCCTGAGAAAATGTTTGATATGGAAAAAAATAGGCAATTCAACTGGCAAAAACATATAGTTCGGTTGACTGAATGCCTGTGCATGTGCACAACTACACTTGAATATTCAGATGGTTGAAATAGATGATTCAGCCGGCTAAATTACATGACTTTTGCACTATTTTCTTTCTAATTCGATTTTTAATCGATTCAGCTTGCTGAGTTATTCCAGTCAGATGGCTGAATCTTCAAAATGTCTATATTTTGAAAAGACGCTTCATTTCAGCGAATAGAAACAACTCTTGATTCAAGAGCTGCTTCATGTTATTTCATGGTTACTTTTCATGAATGATTGCAACTCTTTGTCACTATATAAAGCCATGAAATCAATTATTTTAATCACTTAACTTTGATTCTATTTCTCATTCTTATTGTCTAAATAATCTAGCCATTTGCATTCAATATTTTCGTTCTAGTCACGTGTTCATTCAAGCAAACTTCATTAGTGATTAAATAAACTTCCTACTTCATGAATTACACTATATGCCACAAAGGAGAAGATTATAGAAGGGTGTACATTATTGACTTATCAGTGCTACTCAAGAGTATACTCAGTCAAAAGCAATTTTACTATTTGCATTAGAAGTCCTGTTCGGCCGCTTAGGCGGTTGAAGTCCTATTCTGTTGCTTAGGTGGTAGAAGTCATATTCGGTTGTTTAGGCATTGTAATACTTATTCCTCTGGGTCAAGTGAGGGTTTATAGTTGAATTCCAGAAGGAGTCTACGACTGGACGTAGAATGGGAAGTTCGAACCAGTATGAAAATCTCTAGTGTCATTTCCTTTATTATTTACCTTTATATTCATATTCCGCAATAGTGGATAACTTATTAATATTCCATATTGTGCGATCCTTAGTCACTTTCAATACCAATAATGCGATATCGATTGCAATGGGAACCAACAACTTAATGAGATGTTGAACTATGTTCTCTATAATTAGCATATGATAAAAAAGTTTATCAGTAACATGGAAGTATGATCGAAAAGTAGATACAAAACAATAACATCACAGATCTATTCAATAGGCCACTTTTTAGTCTGATTTGGGTAGACAAATCGAAGGTATGGGCATGATGCACCATATTTAGCACAACGTGCAAGTGGGAGATTGATAGAGTTAAGGGTGTGTCCAAGGAGCAGTTATGTAATTTGTTAAGTGGAGGAGAATGTAATGACCCGAAATTTCGAACAGTTCATATTTATATGTGTGAATTATTTAAATATTTGAATCTTTGATTAAATTTTATTAAAATTATTTAATAATCTTTTCAACTCCTTTTTAATCATAAGTAATAATCGTAAACATATTTTGGAAAAATGATTACAAAAATAAATACTTTGAAAAAATATCGATAATGTGACTGAATATCGGTTTATCGATAAAGAGTTTTTAACCGTTAGAAGTTGTTCAAATTTTTGATCACATACACTTATTTTCTTAGGAAATTAATAAAATTAAATAAAGTCTTTTTTCATTTTTGGAAATAATTTTTTTGGATTAAGTCATGAGTGATGTCACCAAAGATATTTAGGAAATGACCTTTTATGGTAACACTTAACTTTTGAGCAAAAGAAGAGAGGTGTAAAGTTAACATATGAAAAAGAGACTCCTTTGTGAAATTTCATAGAAGGTAAGAGGTGGTTATTACCTCTTATACCCTATATAAGTAAAGGCATACCGTACATAATAAATCATTAATTCACTAGGCTTGAGATGGAGTATGAGAAATAAAAATGGTGGAAGTGCTTATGCACTAATCCACTAATTATTCTTTAACTTTTTCAAGTCTTAACCAAATCATCTCCAATCTATTTAAAATTTGGCCTTAGGCCTAAAACATCATGGAAAGCATGATTATCAAGTAATAAGTAGGAGAAGGTGAGAAGAAAAGGAGGATCTAGGGAGGGGCATGGGCATAAGAGGAGGAGGGGAGGTGTTGCTTTGGTTTGGAAGTGCTAAAATTTGGATCTTTAGGCTTTTGGTGATGGAAGGAGGTGGTTCTTTGTTCATTTGGCTTTGTGCTTAGGATAGGCATGGATCTAAATGAGTTATCTCACTATCTTATAAGTATATATTGTGTATATATATGTTATGTGCAAAGTATAAAGTTAAAGTGATATTAACTAAGTAAAGTTATAAACTTTAGACCCCTTTTTCTTTTGAAATCGAATGACAGCTTTATATTGTATACATCACTTCTATTATCCTCTTACACATGTGGCATGGTCTTGACTTGATGTTTAAATGATTGTTTAACTTGTATGTTAAATTGAAGTAAGTTTGAAAGTGTTTAAAGCGAGAATAGTCGTTATAAGTGCACCTCCGAATCCATTTTTTGGGAATTTTTATAAATAAATGGAAAGGTATTCTTAGAGGTTTATTTCCATGGTTTTAAGTCCCAAATGTTATTGCCTAGTAGAAAATTTTCAAGTCTTCAATCATTTGTCGAAGTGGTAAAAACAAGTCACAAAGATCTTGCTTTTCAATGTTGTTTTTAACAAGGACTTTTAACGGCACTTATAAATGCTGTAGTAAGTCGCTTATGGTTTTAAATGTTTAAATATGATATTTAAATTTGGTATTTTTCTCTATTATTTTTAGATATATTTTCATATTTTGAAGTATCTTAAAGTTGATTTGAATTTTAAATATATTTTTAATAATTACATATAAATTTCAGAAAAGTAAAGAAGATGTTTAACAATATAAGCCGACGAGGTAGAATTCTGTATTCCTGAGAGTTAAGATTGATGTCGAGTAGGGACAGTGTAATAGATCTCTAACCTACCGGGCTTCCCTCTTGAATGAGGAACAATTAAGTTGAAATGTCAGAAACATATCAATCCTTTTGTTTTACTTACTTATGTAAAAGGTAATTAACTTTGCTTAACGATAAAAGCTAACGAAGTAAGCATAACTATTTTTGGGAGTTAAGATTAATGTCCTGTAGGGATGGAGCAATAGACTCTAACCTACTGGGATTCCCTCTTGAAGGAGGAATAGTTAAGTTGGGAATATCGAGAATGGGTTAGTCATGTTGTTTGTTACTTATTTATTGAAATTATCGGTACTACACTTAATAGTAAAAGCCAACAAGTATGCTTGTCTATTTGTGAAATTCAAGAATAAAGTATCTAGGCAAGGCTTTGATACAACCAGTGCTCTAACTTGCCTAGCTCACTCCTGAATGAGGAATGGTAAGTTGAAATGTCGAAAATGAGTTAAATATACGAACATTGATTTGTATAAGCAATTATTCTGATTAGATAATCGATTAGTTGACTATCTAACATAAATAAATATTATCATGGATATTTAAAAGGAGTCTTTTAAAGATAATATAAATATAGAACGACTTTGGGTTTGTCATGGCAATGTGTTAAGATCATTCGTCTTTAACCATTTTTGATTACATTTATCAATGTAAATAGATCTTTAAAATAATGTTTTGAAGATAAGCATAACTGAAATGGTTTTATGTTTGTAGTGATAGTGTTTAAGCAACATTTGTCTTAAACCTTTTTAAACGGATTTGTGAAAGTACATAGAGCCTTAAAATGAATATTTTGAAGGAAATTATAAGTAAGAAATCTTTTTGAAAAGGATAGAAAAAGCTAAGGTTTAAAATAAGAAATCTTGGTAATGATTTGTGAATATACTTATACCATTTGAGATTATCATATGAATACTTTTTGAATTATTGAAAAGAGTACAATTGAATAGTATAAATTCATAAATGGAGCTTTATTAGATAAAAGAAGTTTTATTGATAAAGAAGGTTTTGATTAATAAAAGACTAATTAAACAAAAAGGGGATTAGAAGTTCCTTTTATGACTTAATCGTTCTTTATATGACTTGATCATGCTTTGTATGTTTAACCGTTCATGGAAAACATTTAGCTACATACTTAGCACTAAAAGCTGATGAAGTAGGCTTGTCTATCGGTGGTAATTAAGACTGTTGTTTGTGTAAGGATATGAGCAATGGTGATCTAACCTACCATCTTCACTCTAGATTAAGGGATAATGTGAGATGAAAATATCGAAAATGCGATAATTGTAAGAGATTTGGTTTCCATATGCGATCGCTCTCATTATCATTGAATGACCAAGTTTGTCTATTCAGTCTTGAAGAGACTGGGATCGGTAAGTTTTTTACTTACCAAAAACAACTTCAAGACAAGGATACATGTTCTATTTCTTAAAAGTGGATCTGTTCAAGAAGTTGGAATCCATATGTGGTTTTGAGATTTCTCAGAGATGTAGGGATCCAATTTGGAATTTCTGTCCTGTTCGAGTGATGCAGACTCATGTGAAAGATGTCGAACGTAACCTCGACATCACAAATGACTAAAAACAGAGTAGGTCTCACAACCTGGGGTTTCGCTGACCCATGTCAGGATATAATCAACTCCATATCTAGAGATTCTTACCGATTGTTGTCCAGTGGATGTTGATGATATTTGGTTCACGTTGTTCATGTTTATGCTCGGACATTGGGTTGTTTGTGTTTACCTAAATAGTATATTTATTTAAAGATATACGATACTCAAAAGGTGCTATTTGACCTTTGTACAGGAGATTGGATTCGGTGTCGACCAAAGAGATCTCCATGGAAAATCTAATATGCGAACGTTCCTTATCGGATTTGATTGTACTCCTATTATGATGTTAAATGTAATGAATGTAACCATTCCGTCTATGTTATATATTTACGTTCTACACCCTAGACATTATCTAATATATCACCATATGTACTTATTAGATGAGTGGTTTTTTTGAGGGAATAACCGTTACGACATTCCATCCTGTCTTAAAGGTACTATTACACACTGTACGCATATTTCTTGAGTTTTTCATACCAAACTTATGTCTGATGCTTGGTTTTTGTTTTCCCTAAATTCCTCGCATGTTCTTTTGAGTAGTTTGAGAAAGTTAGGTTTACGTTGATGTTCTTTAGATTTTGAGAAGAGAAGCTCGATGTGTAATGACCCGTATTTTACATATCATAGGATCGTAAAATATTTTTATTTTATTCATATGGGATCGCATGACACTAATTTTTTGGAAAGTGACTCTAAGGGACATTTTTCACATCTATGATTTTTTCCGAATTTTTGTGTGACCATTTTAACCTTGAAAATCTTGCTTGGTCTATACCTTTGATAGGAGTTGAATTAGGGTCTCAACCTAGTTCCATCTATTCAGTATGATGGTTTTACATTCCATAGAGTAGTCCTAATAGAAAAATGGACTCGTCATTTGAAAGTTATAGCAATTTTAAGTTTTACTTGTTGCTGGCCAGTTTTAGTGGATAATTAACTAAGCCCGTGTTTAGGCCACCAACTCGCTTCGAAATTTGTGCTAATAGGAGGCTGTAGGAAATGACCAAAGCTATATCTTTCTTCTCCAAATAGATCCAAACCTCCATTGGCCTTAATTTCTTGAAAAATCACATCTTTTCCTGACTAATCTTAGCCTAATCCTTGATTAGAGAAGGGATTAGCATATAGAAGCTAGAGTTATCATTTTATTGATTTGGGTCCTTCTTGCTTGCTATCCACTTTAGATCTAAGGAAGAAATTAGGTATTTCAAGTATTTGGTATGTGGTTCTTGGCCTCTCACTCATTCATACTTGTTTATGCGGTTAAAAGACTTGTTTTTAACATGACTTTGATCTAAAAAGGGTTTTCTAACTTTAAACACTTATCCATATATGCTTATGACCAAAAATTGGAGATTTTGAAATGGTTTTCAAAATAGATTTTGTAATCTATTAACTTATGTCCACATGCTAGTATAATTTCCATCATTCATACGCATATGCTAATGAAAAACTTAGATTTAGAGTAAAGTAGTTTAATTATCACATTCTCATGTATTCGTTGTATGAATGGATGTATATGCATGTTGTTCTATGATTATATGTTATGCTTTATTATTATTTGCTTGTGTTTTGGATGTTACATAGAGAAGTTGTGAAATTAGGAATATTGAAGGCAAAATTGGTCGAAATTGGACGAAACTTGGAAGGCAGGTTCTGGAGCATGGGAAGAGCTCGTGGTCCAAATCGCATCCTCAAATTCACTAAGAACAAAAGTTGATACCGAATTCAGTGGTCGGTACCAAGTTCTCTCTATTGCTCCATGTCGGCAGCAACTTGGGGAAGGAGGAGAGTATGGCTTGTAGAAGTTGTCTATGGTGATAGATCGAAGATCGACTATTTGTTGAAGGCTATGATTACTTGTTTCTAGGCTATGAAGTAGTGTATTCTGAAGATATGACCATTTGATTTGGAGTAGAGAAGTCGAGGTCAAGTACCTAGGCATGGAGTACAGGAAGTAAGAAGTAGGATGAAAAGAAACTTGGCTACTTAGTGGCTAATTATGGGGGTCAGTACCGAGCTCTCCAGTTTGGTCCTATGGGGATGAACTTCTAGGAGTTGGCATAGGGATTCCAGAGGTAATTCTAGAGATGTTGGCTCATTTGCATGATGATTGTTGGTGATGTTACAACATGATGAAAGTCAGGGTCTTCGGACGGTAACTTGACGTTGAATGGAGTTAGGTTCTGGAGATGACCGCTCGATGTTGAAAGGAGTCATAGAATAGGAGTGTAGAATGGTTCCTCGAGGTGATGGATCGATGTTGAAAGGAGTCATTGAATGAGAGAATGTAGAATGGTTCCTACAGGATAATGGAAGCTAGTTGGAGCAAAGGAAAAGGGCTCGGATAAGTGTACTAATGGATCGTTGATACTCGACGTATTTTCTGTTGTACCAGGGGTATCGTGAGGATACTCATGGGTATGTTAAAAGTTACCCCGAATTGGTTGAATGGATCCATGTAACTCGGACCGGTTGAATGGGTCTAGTATCGGCTTCATGCTAAAGAGAGTACACTAAAAAACAGGATTACAATAGTCCCTGGCAGTAAAATGGTCATATGAGTTATCATATATCTAGAGTACATAGAGTGATGGTAAGGACTGTTTGATGGATGCTATGGTTGCTTTGATTTCTTTCCCTTCAATCTATCACATTAGGATAGTCGTTGGAGATAGGTATTGGAGATGGGGATACCTGGACACCCGTTATTACACCTTGTTGTATTATACCTTTATGACACTTAGAGTAACATATCATGTTATTATGTGCAAACCCTTTGGTTGTAGGGACGTGACAGGTATGGTTCATGTACATTGTTCCTTACTAAATCGACATATATAGTATTTTGAGATTCATTTACCACTCACAATGAAATGTTGTCTGACTCGAGGTTTTATTCTTTTCTTCTTATTATCTTGGTTGATCTTAAATGAGAAGACTAGATAACTGATCTAGGTACGACACTGCAGCTGTGCAAAGGACGAGCTGGAGGGAGCTGTCTCGTATTATATACATGGATTTCTATGCTTACTATGCTACACTGTGAAGCCATGGTGGTTCTGCTTATTAATATTATTATAAGACAGTCATATGAGTTTACTTCTGTTATATAAACTCTTTTCATGATGTATAACTTTGTGTATCTGTACTCTGAAATTTGGATCACTTAGTAATTACTGTATCTTATATTTTATATTTGTGATATTATATTTTATTCCATGCGTTGTGATATATGCTACATATTCCATGAGTTTTGTTTCATTTTAAACCTTAATGATCGTCATATATCGATCAACATGACAGCAGTGCACTATCTTATGTATATTGGGTGTCGATGGTGTAGGACGACTATCACATTTTGTATCAGAGCTTAGGTTGCGTCATTTAACCTAAGGGATACCATGATTCAGTAAAGATTGGGAAGGAATTCCCATCCTAGATTGAATCAAGAGAGTATGCATATACAATAGCGCGTACTAATTATATATTTTGATTTTCAAAACTATATAATAGTATATAAGTCGCATGCGTACACAAATATCATTGGCATAATTTTCTTTTTGAGAGACTATTCATTTTTTTTATAGATCGAGAATGAAACGGTAAACTAGAAACACTATTAGGAACTCCGTCGCTGGAGTTGAGTCAGGGGCAGGTTCGGAGGCTACAAATCCTAACTTGCAAGCTATGTTCAAAGCGATGATGGCGAACATGCTTTGAAGTACGCAAGCGACCGCTCCGAATGTTCTGGTTGGTGGTAGTGCTCAACCGCAAGCGCCGAGAGCTGACTTTGTCAAGCTATGCAAAGATTACTCTACTTTAGAAGGCAAGTCATTTCTTGGAACGGAGTTTGCCATCGAAGTGAAAGACTGGTTGGACACCTACAAATGTATCTTTGGTGATACAGAGATTGATGATGTTATAAAGAGGAAGCTGACCTCTAGAAAGCTTCACGGGCAGGCCATAAACTGGTGGAATGCCATCACTGTTGCTACAACCAAGGATCAGTTCACTTGGGACCAGTTTAAGGCTAGGTTCAAGGAGAAGTTCATTCCAGCTGCTTAGAAGTAGGTGTTATTTAGGAGATTTGCTGATTTAAAGTAGGAAGAGATGTCTGTTTTTGAATAAATTGTTGATTTCGATGCTTTGTCAAAGCATGGGTTGTGTTTTACCAGCACTCCATTGAGGAAGAACAAAAAGTTTATTATGGGTTTGGATGACTACTTTAGGGAGAAACTAGTGAGTCATATTGATGAGCCATTTGAGAGAGTCATCGAGAAAGCTCTTTGCCAAGGGAGTTTGTACCCTAAGTCGAAATCAGCTGTTATCATTAAGGAAGAGCCAAAACCGCACAAAGTGGTAGAGGAAACAAGAAGTGATTTAGAAAGAGGAAGCAATCTCATGGGAAGGATGCTCAGAAGAAGGTTAAATGGGATCCTATTTGCTATGGTTGTAGAATTAAGGGTCACTTGATCAGAGATTGCAAAATTGAGGGGAAGAAGAAGTGTTACAACTGCGAAAAGCCTAGGCATATACTTAAGAATTGTCCAGAACCACTGCAGTAGAAACAGGTTGTGAAGGCATATTCTTTAGACGTTGTTCCGGCTTCGTTGAGTGCTCCCTTGTTGGAAGAGAAGGGGAAGGGTGTTGTCATTTATGGTATGATTTCCCTTTATGGTGTTTCCATATGTGTTTTATTCGATACCGGGGCTTCACATTCCTTTATATCTAGTGACCTAGTAGATAAACATGGATTGAAATCCGAAATACTTAACCGACTATTGATTATGACGAACTCTGTCAAAGGCTCTACTAGCCTGTGTATGGTTTGTCATGATTTGGTTTTATCGTGTCATATATGCACTTTTGTTTGTGATTGTTTTGTTCAAAATTTTGTTGGGTTATGGATTATCTTCAGAACGGACTGGCTAAGAAAGTATGCAACAGTAGTGGATTGTGAGAAGCTTTTGGTGATAATTGGGGTTGTGGAAGGGCGGACGGTAGTGATTGTCTACCTACCGGAGGATGGGGTTATGGTCAGATTTTTATATTCCCTTGAGATTCCACCTGATGATTTTTCATCCATGCCTATCATTAGGGAGTCTTCAAATGTATTTGAGGAGGTGACCGGATTGCCGTCACATAAGGAGATTGAGTTTCATATAGACTTGACGAAGGATGCCAGCCTATAGTTATGCCTTTAAGGCATATGGAACCTAGAGAGCAAAAGGAGCTAGAGGTGAAAGTGAATGACCTGCTGAAAAGAGGGTTCATTCATAGGAGCATAATTGAGTAGGGTTGTGATGCCTCACCTCTATACTCACACCAACCAAGGACACTAATGGGTAATGCCATCAATTAGTATGAAAAATAAGGTAGTTAAGGAGCGACCAACTGTATAATTGATTTTGAGTGAGAAACGATATGTTAGGGGTCACCGTAGTATTGCAACTAAGGCAGATGACTCTCTAAAGTTGTGTGTGGATTATCTTGAGCTGAATAAGGTAACGAAGAAGAATAAGTATCTAGTCCTATGTATTGATGACTTATTCGATCAGCTTCATGGTGTGAAGGTGATTACCTAATTAGATTTGGCTATGGGATTTCACCAGTTAAGGGTAGTGAAGGAGAGTGTGTCGATCACCGCATTTCCTACGTCGTTTGGTTTCTACGAGTGGTTGGTTATGTCGTTCGGTCTAACCAATGCTCCGACATACTTTATTGATCTTATGTACCATGTCTTCAGGGATCAGCTGAACAATTTCTTATGTCCGTGGATGATATTCTGATATATTCCAGGATAGAGGAGGAACACATGGTGCACTTGAGGATTTATCTTGAAGTATTATAGAAGCATAAGTGGAAAGAAAAGTTTTCAAAATGTCACTTCTAGAGAAGGGAAATGAGATTCTTAGGACATGTCATTTTCGAGCAGGGCATCGCAGTAGATCCTACCAAGATAGAACCAGTTTAGGATTGGAGCCAAACTAAGAATGGTACTGACATGAGGAGTGTCTTAGGACAGCCCGAATATTATAGACGCTTTTCCAAGAACTTCTTAAAGATAGGCGCGTCGTTAACCAATTTGACAAAGGAAAATCAGCTTTTTACTTGGGATGCGAGATGTGAAAAGGCATTTGTGAGTCTAAAGGGGAGGTTGACGAGCGCACCTATACTGACCATTCCGAGTGGGAATAATGACCTAACTGTATACACACACATATATATATGTGGTACTGGATTAGGTGCAGTATTGATGTAGAGGGGAAAAGTTGTGCCTATGCTAGTTAGCAGCTGAAGCCGCACGAGAGGATTGTACGATTTCTTGGTGTGCTGAAGAGCATTGTAAGCGATTGAGACCCGTTGTTCACTAGTGGGTTTCGGAAGAGCTTACATGAGGCATTGGCTACTGAGCTGCATCTTAGTATGGATTATCATCCACAAATGGATGTGCAGATTGAGAGAGTGAGTCGTATCTAGAGGATCTCTTACGAGCTTGCATTCTCGATTTCGGAGGCTCGTGAGATGATCACTTGCATTTGATAGAGTTCACGTTTAGTAATAGCTATCAATCTAGTATCGTTATAGCACCATATGAAGCATTGTATGGTTGAATATGTAATTCCCTTTCATGTTGGGGGGCAGCAGGCAAGAAACTAATGCTTGGACTAGATATGATTAGGGAAACTTTGAAAAAGGTAGAGATCATTCAGCAAAGGATGAAAGTTGCACAGAATAAGCAGAAGAGTTATGCTAAAAGAAGGCATAGAGATTTAAAATTTTCTATCGGAGATATGGTATTCATGAAAATTTCTCCTTTGAAAAATGTTATTCGATTCGGATAGCAAGGAAAGTTGGCACCGAGATTCATAGGTCCTTTTCCGATAGCAGAAAAGATTGGGATCCTAGCATATAGGGTCAACTTACCCTTGAAGATGGTAGGTGTGCACAACATCTTCCATGTTTCTCATCTAAGTAAGTTTGTGCATGATTTTGGCATGACAATTGCATCGGATCAGCTTGATGATATGGAGATTAAACCAGAAGTTTTGACACCTTGTAGGCTGGTTCGTATTGTTAGATGTGATATGAAAATACTTAGAAAGAAGACGGTGGAGTTAGTGAAGGTTCAGTGGAGCGAAAGTAAGGTGATTGCACATGGAAAACCGAGGAGAGTATGAGGACCACACATGCGGAGCTCATCATATGGTAAGGCCTATTGTTTATCATATTTACTTTTAGGTTTGATATCATATAAGGTAGTTTAGTACCCCGCATGCTAGGATCAGTTTATCTATATTATTGATTGCATGGTTGCATGCTTGGCATATTTGATGATAGACGTGATTGTTAGACATGCGGGGTAACTATGATTGATTTTGGTTTGGGTACTTCAGGGTCGAAATTCTTAAAAGGGGAAGAATGTAATGTACCATATTTTACATATCAAAGGATCGTAAAATATTCTTATTTTATTCATATGAGGTTACATGATCCTAAGATTTTAAGAAGTGACTCTTAGGCACATTTTTTCACATCTATGATTTTTGCCGAATTTCTATGTGACCATTTTGACGTAGAAAATCTAGTTTTGAATATAATTTTTGGTAGAAGTCAAATTAGGGTCTCAAATCATTTCCATTGCTTCAGAATGATGGTTTTCCATTCAGTAGAGTGGTTATAATAGAAAAACGGACTTATCTTTTTAAAGATGTTGCAATTTTAATTTTTGTTAATGTTGGTCAGTTTTAGTGGGTAATTAACTAAGTCTGTGCTTAGGCCCGTTAACCCAGTTCGAAATTTGTACTAATAAGAGGACGTAGGAACTAGCCTATGCCATTTCTTCCTTCCCCAAAGCAGACTAAACCTCCACTAGCCCTAATTTCATTATAAGTCACATCTTTTTCTTACTAATCTTAGTCAAATCATTGATTAGAGAGGGGATTAACATATAAAAACTAAAGGTTATCATTTTCACTGATTTGGTTTCTTCTTTCTTGCTTTCCACATTAGATCTAAGGAAGAAATAGGGTATTTCAAGCATTTGATGAGTGGTACTTGGCCTCTCACTCATCTATATTTCTTTATATAGTAAAAAGACTTACTTTTAGCATGACTTTGATCTAAAAAGTGTATTGTAAATTAAACCACTTATCCATATATGCTTATGACTGCAAATTGGAGATTTTGAAATGGTTTTTAAAATGGGTTTTGTAATCCATTAACTCATGTCCACATGCTAGTTTAATTTCCATCATTTATATGCATATGCTAGTGAAAAAATTAGATTTAGAGTAAACTAGTTTAATTATCACATTGTCATGTATTGGTTGTATAAATGGATGTATATGCATGATATTATATGATTGTATGTTGTGCTTTGATGTTGTTTACTAGTGTTTGGGATATTAGGTAGATAGGTTGGGAAATTGGGCAAATTGGTGGCAAAACTGGTCGGAATTGGACGAAACTTGGGAGGTAGATTCTGGAGCATGGGAAGAGCTCATGGTCTAAATTGCATCTCTCAATTTACTAAGCATAGAAGTCAGTACCAACTTCAGAGGTTGGTACTTAGTTCTCTCGGTTGCTCTATGTCGACAACAACTTGGGAAAGAGGGAGAGTATGGCTTGTACAGGCGACTTATGGTGATAGACTGGGGATCGGCTAAGTTCGAAGGCTATGACAACTTGTTTATAGGATATAAAGTAGGGTTTTTTAAAGATAGTACGACTCAATTTTAAGTAGATAAGTCGTGATTCAAGCACCTGGAAATGGAGTACTAGAAGCAAAAAGTAGGATGGAAATAAACTTGGCCACTCAGTGGCAAAGTATGGAGGTTGATACCAACTTCAGAGACTGGTACCGAGCTTTCTAGTTTGGTCCAATAGGGATGGAACTTCTAGGAGTTGGTATAAGGGTTCTAGTGGCCGTGCTAGAGATTTTGGCTCGTTCACATGATGATTGATGGTGATGTAACCACATGATGAATGTTAGAGTCGGGAGGTGACTCAACGTTGAATAGAGTTAGGCTCTGGAGATGATGACTCAATGTTGAAAAGAGTCATAAAATGAGGAATGTTGGATGGTTCCTCAAGGCAACAGCTCGATGTTGAAAGGAGTTGTAGAATGAGGAATGTAGGATGGTTCCTCAAGGCGATGACTCGATGTTGAAAGGCGTCGTTGAATGGAGGAATGTTGATGGTTCCTCCAGGATAGTGCAAGCTAACTGGAGCAGAGGAAAGGGCTCAGATATGCATACTAAGGGATCATTGATACTCGAAGTGTTTTCTATTGTACTCAAAGTAGGAGTATCATGAGGACACTCATAGGCATGTTGAAAGTTATCCCGAATTGGCTGAATGGATCTTTGTACCCTAGACCGGTTGAATGAGTCTAATATCAACTTCAGGCTAAAGAGAGTACATTGAAAACTGGGATTACTATTAGTTCCTATCAATGGAATGATCATATGAGTTATCTTATATCCATAATACATAGAGTGATGGTGAGAATCGTTTGATGGATGTTATGGTTGTTGATTTCTTTCCCCTAAACCTATCACTCTAGAGTAGTCATTGGAGATAAGCATTTTAGATAGGGATACCTGGACACCTATTATTACACTTTGTTGTATTATACCTTTATGACACTTAGAGTAGCATATCATGTTATTATGCGCTAACTCTTTGGTTGGAGGGACAAATTAGGTATGGTTCATGTTCCTTGTTACTTAGTATATCGACTTGTATAGTATTATGAGATTCATTTACTGCTCACACCAAACTATTGTCCGACTCAAGGTTTTATGCTTTGCTTCTTATTATCTTGGGTGCTCTTAAATGAGTAGACTAGATAATAGGTCTAGGTACAACATAGTAGCTGTGTAGAGGATAAGCTAGAGGGAGCTATCTCATATCATATACATGGATTTCTATGCTTATTTCACTATGTAACACCGTGGAGCCTTGGTAGTGCTACTTATTAATATTATTATGAGACAGTCATAAAAGTTTACTTCTATTGTATAAATACTTTTCATGATATGATATTTGGATCACTTATTTATTACGTCTCTTCTATTTAATATCTACGAAATTATATTTTATTCCTTGCACTATAAGATATACTACAGATCTAGTGATTTTTTATTTCGTTTTAAACCTTTATGATCATCCTACATCGATTGACATGATAGCAGCGCACTATCTTATGTATATTAGGAGTCGATGGTGTAGGGAAGTCATCACAGGATGTTTCACCAACCATTATATTCTTATTTCCACTATATTACTATATTGTACACATCGAGATTTGAGAGGATGAGTTGTTATAACTGTCCAGTCAGATGATAGTACTTAGGTTTTGTAACTTCGAAATTTCTATATCAGGGTGACCATTTGTATTGTTCCTTTAATATTATATATTATCATTCCGCCTGTGAGATTCAGATGTTGTGTTCTCTTCTTCCTTGTATATTTCATTTTCTTTTTATTTCACTCTAATAATTCATCCTTCCAACACTTGGATACTCGGCACAGGAATACCATGGATGTATTAGTGTCAACATTCGAGGGTTGAGAGGGCGGGTTGTTACACTTGGTATCAAAGCTAAAGGTTAAGCAAGAACCTTGGCTTTGATGGGGTATGACTCATTATAAATAGCATAATGGAAACCCTAGCATGAGTAGAGTGTATTATACATATGAGAGCATATTTGTTATTATTATAAACATATACCTTAATGGTAATTGTAGCTGTGATAATTAAAGATCTTGTATAAGATAACATACATAAGTGAATTATTAAAATATAGTTCAATTAATGTAGGAATTAATGATGCTCATTTGATACCCCTCATTAATTGTTTAGTCATGCTCGGCCAGTTTATGGGCATTGACTTTCATTTATTGACTGTTGATTTGCGCTCGACCAGTTTATGAGCAATTTTTCTTTTTCACTACATGGGTTGGGTAGATAGTATTTGTAGATGCATTGAAATGAACATCTTGTGAATTCAGTTTCACAATTTGACTATAAGGCATTAGGTGTTAATGTTGTATTAAAAGTTAACTTGTGTAAAAGTTGAACTTAGTAGGAGATGTTTATTTTAATATGAGAAAGATAAGATATTTAGTAAATAAACATTTGTAAAAAGATTTTATACAAGAAAGTAATTTTATATAAGTATGGTTTATAAACAAGAAGGATTTAATTGATATTTTTAAGAACTTAAATCCCAATACCTTTGAAAATGTTTTTGGAGAAAATAGTAGTAGTACTATTTGAAAGAAAATATTCGAGAAATTGGTTTATGAAATTGAGATCATGGTACATATTAATATTTATGAAGTATTCGATACCATTTTGAAAATGATTTTGGTTAAATCCAAAAAGCATAAGTTGGATGTACTGAACTCACTCCTCTCACTTAAAAATAATTCTGGTGATGACTTCAGCATCATCGACATTCATTTTCAGGTTTCCAAATTGGGATGCTATAGGGTTGTTTTAGTAAAATGGATTATCATTTTGAGTCCGAAAAGTATAATTTGTTATACAAAAGCTATATGTATATATTATTATTTCAAAATGATTCAGAATAAAACTGGGCATTTAGTTCTGAAGTTTTTTTCGGAAAGAACTTTGATAAGAACATTTTATGTAGAGTTTTTTTATATATGCTATGCAGGGTGGCTGAGTGGTAGTGACATAACCTGAAATAAATGTTGGAACTTTTCATGTTTCCCTCTTTTTTGACTAATGTGTGTTTAATAAATTTATTGAAATTTATTAAGATATTTTATGGACACATGTAGCCTAAGCATTAGGATTGTGTGGTATGCGCATCATGTTATAATACTTTGTTTGGTAGTTTTCATTTGGTAAAATGAAACTAGATTTTCAATGATTTTGGACAGTCAGAAACTTCTAAATCGTTATAGAACTTGAAACTAAGTGTTTTGTGAAAGTATAAATTTTGAGTTTATATACCACATAAATTGAGAAGGCAGTAAGTTAAAAAAAGTTTTAAATTTATTGAACATTCTTGTCAAGTTAAATGAATGTGGTATTTTGTATGTACACTTAGGATGTAGTAGAGTATTATATGAATATGAACTTAAGTTATAACTGTTTTTACCTTGAAGTTATGTTTTATAAAATGGTACATAAATGATTTTAGTATTAATAAGACATCTTATTTGGGTAAAATAACGTGATTGAAAAGATATTAGTATAGGTAAGAAACCAATAAGATAAATATGTAAGTTGTACATACATCATTTTATTCGCATGACTGTACTTTATCCAATATTTGAATACATGATTTCGAAGTGATTTGCACCAGGCCAAACAAGGATTTTGTAAGGATATTGGAGATTTCTAATCAAGGAATCTGATTGGAGTCCGCATTAGAGAGGTCAAGTGATCTATACTAGTTGGGAAGTGAAATTTATGTGATCGAGCAAGTAGTCGGAATTGATATTGCATATGGATGGTCCATGTGCATAGTATGGGTTTTAGCATTTGCGTACTATGTTTTGTTGGATTATATAGAGTTTAGGTGATGACTCTTTGATTTGTTACAAGGTATTATGAATCATCGACTAAGTAATAACCTGAGGTTGTTAAGCATAAGGTAAGCTTGGTAGATTGTTTTTCATTCTTGTGCGATGAAAGGGTTTTGAACGTGAGCAAACTGTGAGTTTTGTTTAATTGTGGTTGAATACTACTAAGTATTACTATGTGATTGTTTCTTTTGTTACGCGTGTTGGAATTTCGAGGATGAAATATTCTAAGTGGGGAAGAATGTAACGACCCAGAATTTCGAACACTTCGTATTTAAATATCTGAATAATGTAAATATTTGAATCTTAGATTAATAGCTACCAAAACGTTTTGATAAGATTTTTAACCCCATTTTAAATAATAATTAACGATGGTAAACTTGTTTTGAAAAAATGTCACAAAAATAAGTACCTTGAAAAAATATTGATAATGTGACCGAAAATTGTTTTATCGATAAACATCTTTTTAACCGTCAAAAGTTGTTCAGATTTATTTTACATACACTTATTTGCTTAGGAAATTAATAAATAGAAATAACAACTTTTTATCATTTAAAAATAAATTTTTTGGATGATGTTGTGAGTGATGTCATCAAAGATATTTAGAAAATGACCTTTTATGGTAATATTTGACTTTTAAACAAAAGAAGAGAGGTGTAAAGTTAACATGTGAAAATGAGGCTCCTTTGTGACCTTTCATGGAAGATAAGAGGTGGTTATGACCTTTTGTAAAACCCTATATAAGGAGAGACATATCATACATATTAAATCACTAATTCACTAAGCTTGAGATGGAGTATGAGAATTAAAAATGGTGGAAGCACTTAACTAATCCACTAATTTTTCTCTATCATTTTCAAGTCTTAACAAATCATCTCCGATCTCTTTTAAAATTTTGCTCTAGTCCTAAAACATCACAGAAAGCATGATTAGCTAGTACTAAGTGGGAGAAGGTGAGAGGAAGAGGAGGATCTAGGAGGGGGCGTGAGCATAATAGGAGGAAGGGAGGTGTTGCTTTGGTTTGGAAGTGCTAAAAGTTGGATTATTAGGCTTTTGATGCTCAAAGGAGTTGGTTCTTTGTTCTTGTGGCTTTGTGCTTAGGTTTGGCATGGACCCCAGTGAGTTATCTCGCTATCTTATATGTATATATTGTGTATATATATGTTGTGTGTAAAGTATATAGTTAAAGTGACATTAACTAAGTAAAGTTATAAACTTTGGATCCCTCTTGCTTTTGAAAGCAAATGATAACCTTACATTGTATACCATCACTTTTATTACCCTCTTACACACTATGCCATAACCAAGACTTGATGTTTAAATGGTTGTTTAACTTATATGTTAAACTGAAGTAAGTTTAAAAGTATTTGAATCGAGAATAGTCATTATAAATGCACTTCTGAATCCCTTGCTTTATGGAATTTTTACAAATAAATAGGAAGATATTACTAGTGCTTTATTTCCATGGATTTTAAGTGCCCTAATGGTAGTACTTACTATAAAAGTTTCACATATTAAGTCATTTGTTAAAGTGGTAAAAGCTAGTCACAAAGATCGTGCGTTTCAATATTGTTTTCAACAAAGACTTTTAACAGCATTTATAAATGTTGTAGTAAGTCGCTTATTATTTTAAATGTTTAAAATTATTATTTAAATTTGGTATTTTCTCCAGTCTTCTTAGAAATGTTTTCAAACATATTTTGAAGTATCTTAAAGTTGGTTTGAAGTTTAAATATATTTTTAATAATAATATAAAAATTTCAGGAAAGTAAAGAAGATGTTTAACACTAAAAGCTGATGACGTAGATTTCTGTATTTCTAAGAGTTAAGATTGATGTTGAGTAGGGACAGAGCAATAGAGCTCTAATCTAACGAGCTTCCCCCTTGAATGAGGAATAGTTAAGTTGGAATATCAAAAACGTATTAATCTTGTTGTTTACTTACTTATTTAAAAGGTAATTAACTTTTCTTAACGATAAAAGCCATCGAAGTTGGCTTATTTATTTCTGAGAGTTAAGATTGATATCGAGTAGAGTTAGAGCAATAGAGCTCTAACCTACCAGACTTCCCTTTTGAATGAGAAATAGTTAAGTTGGGAATGTAAGAAATGGGTTAATCATGTTGTTTGTTACTTATTTATAGAAATCATTAATACTATACTTAACACAAAAAACCGAGGAATATGTTTATATACTTGTTAGATTCAGGAAAAGAGTGTCTAGGCAAGGCTTTGATGCAATCAATACTCAAACTTACTTGGCTTCGGGACCCATTAACAAAGGGGTGATCATATTTCGTACTATCCAGTAAGGGGTAGGCCGGTTCTGTGTTGGCAGAGGATCCAAGCGAGGTCTTCGGTGTTATTTTATCTTGAGATGCACCGTGAGGGGCGGTACCCCAGCAGCCCAGTCATTATATGAAATCCATTCTCTATAAGAGCCGTACGAATTTAGTTGTCCCAACTATAATGAAATGTGATATGCAAGTATTTTAGCTATATTCACATTTTACTTTGACCCCTAGACATTATTATAATATAAATGGATTTTCTATCAAAATTATTTTGGTTATCGTAAGGTAAAAAACCATTCGTGTTTATGTGTGGTGTGGTCTTACGAGATATTATTGATTTCAAAGGTTTTATATAAATTTAAAATCTAGTTGGGTGTGTTTTCTCACGCTGGTTTTCTAAACTGGCTCGAGTTTTATTCTATTATAATGTTCGGGTCAGACCGAGCATATTGTAGATTTTCTTTGGATGTATTGGAGCTCAAGAGACAAGTCGGAGGTCTTGTATTCACGTGTATGTTTATTTTCTGCTGCTTTGTTGTTGAAATCATCACCTTAATGAGGACAGGTTGTTATAACTGTCCAGGCTTATTATTGTGATTGGTTGTTGTACTTCGATGGACGTATGTATATTAGTTTCTCTTTGTAAAGATCATTGATATTATATTATATATTGTTTTGCAGTGATTGTGAGATTCTGTGTTGTTTAAGTTTTCTTTTCCCTTCTTCTCTTCTTCCTTCTTTCCCATAATAATCATTTTTCTGGCATTCGATTACTTGGCATGCAATATAGTGGGCGCATTACTGTCGATTTTCACGGGTCAAAAATCCCAGTAGTTAAACTTGGTATCAATGCCCAAGGTTAACCGAGAATTGCCTTTGATGGGGCAACTCATTAAGAGAGAAGGTAATGGAATGCCTTATTATGAGTTTAAGTGTATATATATGAGAACGTATTTGTTAGTGATTATAAAAATATTTTATATTGTGTAATTTACCTGTTGAGTGGCTTATGAATTCTGGTCGGTACATGGGACGTCACGACATTGATAGGGGTTTCTAAACAATTAAATAAGAAAAATCGACATAATATTGTTTTGAGAATTGGTAAATGAATTAATTTAAATTATATTTTATATATAGAAGAATAATTTTTCAGAAATTATCATAGTTATATATAGCGTGTTTGGTTGTTAGTGAATGATAATATTTGATTATTATCATTTGTTGTTTGTTGTTGTGTACTAATCAAAGTTGTTATTTTTATAATCCAAACAAAGATAAACATTTGTGAAATGAGTTATATAAGAAAGTGAATTTATAAATATGAATTATAAGGTATTGACTCTGATTAAAATAATCAACATTATGAAAGGATATTACATAAGAAGTGAGATTGTATAAATATGATTTATATGTGTGATTTATAAATGGAAAGGAAATAAAATGGTAGTAGTATATTTATAAATATGATTTGTGAATAAAAATCGATTTAAGAAAAGAATTTAAGAATTTAAATCCCATTGATTTTGAAAATTGTTTCAAAGAGTTTTGGAAAGATAATAATAGTATTATTGAAAATATTTTGGTTAGAAATGTTTTAAATTAGGATTTAAAAGGAAATAGAAAGCATTGAACTCACTCCAGTCATTGGAAAATAATTCATGTGATGACGGCCACATCATCAGTATTCATTTTCGAGTTTCTAAGTGATGAATTACTGCCTTGTTAATTTTTCGTTGGTGTTTGTTTTGGTAAACAAGTTTGATTTTAAAATTCAAAGTATAATTCGATAAATATATGAAAATAAGTTTTTTGTAACTTATAATTTGAAAAATAGTATAAATAAGAAATAAATTTACAACTTATGAATTTGAAAGGGGTAAGTTAAAACAAATTTCTAAATTTGTTGGATATGAATGTTAAGAAATGAAAATCATAAATTGAGACAGGTAATTGACTTTAACTTAAGTTAAATGAGATGATTTTTGAAATGAAAATTAATTCAAGCGAAGTAACGGAATGAAATTGAGTTTGATGTCTAATGAATTAATGTAAATGGAATAAATTAATGAAATGGATATGAGTTTGAGTTATAAATTGAAATTCAACTTAAGTGTAAAATAAATTGAATATGTTTGGCATGTTGTTTATTAGAATTGAATATGAACTTAAGCTGCGAAGTAATAATAAACACGAGTTCTGTCGTATAAAATGTTGCAATAAACTTAAACAATTATTGTGTGAAAATGATTTGTAAATAAATTTATTATGAAATGAAATGTTGTTAAAATATATTGAATTTAAAGTGAAGGTAGTCAAAGTGTATAAAAATAAGGTTGACACTTGGAAATGCAAATTGGTATGATGATAAATAAATTGGATGGATATTATTAGATGGATGGGTTGTCATGTTACATTTGCTACATTTGCATATGGTTATTGTATATTCCATATATTATATTTTTTTTGCATTTTATAAGCATATTCTCATTAGTAGTTGAGTGATTAGTAGGGGCATATGGCGTATATTTTGCATGTAGAGCTCGTTTTCATATTATGTTAGTTGTATGTGCTTGCTAAAACTATGGTACACATCTCGGATTACATATCATATTTTTGTACTTCCCCTTTGGGATGCCTCATCCTCGAAGATGAGATGTATATTTGTGATTATATACATACATACATACATATGTATGTATGTATGTATATATATACACATACATACATACATACATACATACATACATATACATACATATATACATACATACATACATACATATATATATATACCGTGCAAAGGATACGCTGGCGAAATTTTCCATAAATTTAAGGCGTTAGAAAATTTTGAAAAATGATTTGATAACTAAAACTTTGATATTATGTTATAACTTGGAATGATTTTAGTTAGAATCTGTGAATGAATTTAAAGACTTAGGAAATTGTGATAATAAGTTTTAACTAATTGGTTTGGAAAGCTAACGCGTTCGCGACATTTTTCTTTCCTTTGAAATTTCACGGACGAAATTCTTTTAAGGGGGAAAGAATGTAACGACCCAGGAATTTAGTCATCTGAATTTGGAGCATTTAATTACTTTTAAATATTGGAAAGTTATTTTTATAAGTTAAATAACATGAATTTCAAATATAGCAATTATTGGGTAATTTAATTGTTAAATTGAATATTTGAAATTGTTTAAATAATTATCTTGAATTGAAATATGCATGAAAATGATTTCGAAAGTGGATCTAAATTCTATTTAAATAAGAATGGAAATAGTAAACTTTTAATTTAGATTTAAAAATAATTAATTTGGTTCATTTTAATTAATGTGTAAAGTAGCTTTCTGAGGCACTGTTTCAGAATCGGACGATACCAGTTCCATTAGATACATAATAGGGAGTTATTATATGCCATCAAATTTCCTGACAATTGGACGTATCGTTTGGGAATGCGAGATCGAAAAGCGTAGAAATTTATTTCAGAAAATTTATATTATAAATGGGTTTGAAAAGCTATCTTCTGTATATGATCAAATTACGCTTCGAGACTAGTTCCTTTGTGTTCGAAATAGGGGCATAATATATAGAACGCCAGGCGGCACGCCTTGTTTGGAGTTCGAGAACTTTAAACGTTTTAAAGCTAGACAATTTTAATTAATATATATGTGTGTGTTTATTTGTTAGCTCTACTTTAGCCCATGCCCTAGCACTCAGTTGATACTTTACAATGTTCATTCACCATACTTCTCACACCCTTCTATCTATATAGTCGCATGCATATCAGAAGAAGTTCGCCTTTTTTTCGATTTAAATCATCACCAACGACCATGGCTCGATGGGACCACTAGAGGCCAAATCAAGCTTCAATCCCATATAAGAAAAGGTGCGCCTCGACTTGACAAAGGGATTCAAAAGTCAGATCACAGTTATTGTCGTAAGTGGCTACAATTTTGGCCATCTTCATGGCTGGAATGAAAGTGGTTTTGAGATCGACGGTGGATATTGGAGGGCGCACGTGGGTAGGGATAATGGCGGCGAGGTCGTGGCGTTCTTAGGTGGAGGTCGCGTGGACGAGGGTGAAGCTTAGGTGGTGCGATGATCGAGATGGCCGTCATGTTTGGGTTCTTAGAACGAACGAGATGAGAGAGAAGGGGTAAAGGTTAATTTAATTTAAAAGTTTTTTAATTATAAGTTAATTAGTTCTTAATTATTTCAATCGTTCATTTATTCATAACTTTTTCGTATGATGTTGATATCGAATGCGATAAGTTGCTTTGTGGTCGTAACAACGAGTACTACTATGGATTTGGATTGGATGGAATTGAAGATAGTAGGAATTTGGGTTAAAATTGAACTTCCATTTAATTTTAATTTAGAACATGAACGTTTTGAAGAAACTGAAATAAACGTGAGTTTATCTCACATTTTTGGTTAACCAGAAATACAATATAGTCAATTAAAATTATTTATTGGATGTGTGGATATTTTATTCTTTATTGATATTGACTGTTTGGATGATTTACCAGTTTATATTGATGGTTTAGATATATTCTCACCACTGGAGCAGATGAAACCCTATTACGTTTCCGTGTAAGAGCGGATGAATGTTTATATACGATTTCGCCTTGAAGCGGTTGATTTATATTATTCATTTTATGCTGTATGGGATGCAGGGGGACAGGATGGAGGGATCCAACGGGATTCCTCACAATGTTGATTTTACTTTTCATATATGTAATGATATATGACTTGTTGGATGTCATATTTGATGACTTGGATATGATTTTGCTTATTTAATGCTTTAGTAGCACCGAGGCTTATTTTTGGTATTTTAAAAATACTATAAAAATAATGATTAGATTTAAAAAATGATTTCAAAATGATTTTTGAAATAATACATGTTTAATAATTATCCTTGAATTATTTGAAAAAGGAATTTTTTTAAAGTAAATAAAAAGTATGATTTTTAGAGATTTTAAAGTAATGGTTTTTAAATATTCTAAATAAAGATTTTTAAAGTGTGGATACAGATTTTAAAAAATATATTAAAATAAGTATGTCTTTTATAATGAAGGAATTTGTTTTTAAAGAGGGTAGAAATAATTTAATAAAATTATACGTTAATCGTTTTATATAAAGCAATGTGTGTGTGTATATATGTATACACATACACCAAGATTCATTTATAAATGTGGAAGTTTATAAATGGGAAAAAGTATACAAGTGACATTTTACAAAACAAAGTGAAGATTTGTAAAATCATATTATTAATAAAAGGATAGAGTTATAAACGGTGTTTACAAATAAAGGAAAAACTTTATCAATGGATAAATTTGGGAAATAAATCACAATTGTGAATTTATAGTAGTATGTGGAATATTGTTTTAAGAAAATAGATGATTCTATTTTGAAAGTTAAAAACGAGATTTAAAAGAGAATAGAGTTATAAATGGGGCTTTACAAATAAAAGAAATTAATAAAAAGTAAGCTTTATAAAAAAGAAGGAGATTTATAAAACATAGTTTTATAAATATGTAAATGATTATGTTGAAACGTAAGTATGGATTTTAATCAAAGAAGTATATTTATGTTCTAAAGAGTGTGTATTTGTATTAAAATTGTTTTAAAGTTGTTTATCCGTATTTTAATATTTTGAAAAGTTAATTATTTAAATTATTATTATGGTTTCAAGTTAATCATAATTATTTATTAACAAAGTATTTGAAATTAATCATAATTATTAATTAATAAAGTTTTGGAAATTTATTATTATTATATATAATAGTGTTGAAGATAAATTATTATCGTTTATTTAAGAATGTTTTGGAATTTATTAATTATTTTTTTAAGATGTTTAAAGTTAATATTTATTTATTTATAATGTTATTAGTATATAGTAGTGTTTAAAAGTATATGATTAGAATTTACTTATAATTGTTTTCGAGATTTATAAATGACTTTATAAACATATATGGTTTTTGTAAGAGGAATCTTATAACATGTTTGGGAACATAAAGGAAGATTGGATAAAAAGATAAAAAAAGGTTTTCTAAATGGTTTTAGACATTTATAAATAAATTTTAGAAATGGGTTTATAGATTTATAAAAATGAGATTTATAAATGGTTTTGTGGATGTATAATGTAGTTTTTAAATGAATTTAGAACTGAATAAAAAGGAAATCTTTCCAAATGATTGGTGGATATACTTACACCGTTGAGATAAGTGTATGGATATTCCTCCAAGTCTTGAGAAATAGGGATTTGTGGATATATAATTTTTTGTAAAAGGATTTTGATTCAAATATTTACAAAATGAATTAAATTAATAAAAAATTAATTAAAAGGAGGTTAGTGTTTGCTTTTGTGTTTAACTAATGTTGGTTTTCTTTATAGAATTAAATCACTGATTGAATGTTTTTTGTTTGATAGTTAAACAACTGGCTATCAAAATTGGATCCAAAATGTAACTTTGGAAATATCTTGGAGAAACACGTGAATTATATGGGACAGTCATCTTCGATGATGCAGTATTGTGCATATGATTCTCGTTTTGTGATATGGAAATCCTTCCCCTAACGGTTAGGAGGTGATCTCCGTTCTTATCCTTTATTGTTTATTTTCTAAAGAACCGGGGTTGAGTTTATTGGAAACTATGGAAAGTTGTTTTGAAGAGATCGGGATCAGATATGTTATCCGGAAACCACTTTGATCCAACTCAAGCGTTTCAAAGTGAAGACATCTTGAAGATGATGGAATTGAAGATGGAGCTCTCAAGCATTTCGTACAGTTCCAGAATGAACTTTATGGATGAATGCTAGTATTGTATGATTGTCTGGAGGGCAGTATTAGCATTCCAAGTGGAAAGTGCTATATAGGGGTAAAATGTATCCTAAAGCCTCATCAGCCGAGAATGGCTAAAACATAGGAGATGCAGCAGGGCTAAGTGGGTCTCTCCTATATTGGGTATGATCATCCTTATCTAGAGTCGATATTATCCATCATTTGTATTCTTCAACACCCATTAACAAAAGAGTGATCATATTTGGTACTATCCAGTAAGGGGTAGGCCGGTTCTGTGTTGGCATAGGATCCAAGCGAGGTCATTGGTGTTATTTTATCTAGAGATGCACCGTGACGGGCGGTACCCCAGTAAACTAGTCATTATATGGAATCCATTCTCTATGAGAGTCGTACGAACTTAGTTGTGCCCGACTATGCTGAAACGTGAGATGCAAGCATTTTAGCTATATTCATATTTTACTTTGACCCCTAGACATTATTATAATATCAATGGATTTTCTATTAAAATTGTTTTGGTTATCGTAAGGTAAAAATTCATCCATGTTTTTGTATGATGTGGTCTTACGAGATACTTTTGATTTCAAAGGTTTTATATAACTTTAAAATCTAGTTGGGTGTTTTCTCATGCTGCTTTTCCAGACTGACTCGGGTGTTATTCTATTATAATGATTGGGTCAGACCAAGCATATTATAGATTTGCTTTGGATGCATTGGAGCTCAAGGGATGAGTTAGAGGTCTTCAAGTCGTATTCACGTATATGTTTATTATTCGCTACTTTATTGTTGAAATCATCAGCATTTGTGAGGACTGGTTTTTATAACTGTCTAGGCTGATGATTGTGATTAGTTGTTGCACTCTGATGGATGTATGTATATAACAGTCTCTCTTTGTAAAGATCATTGATATTATATTATATATTGTTCCGTTAAGATTGTGAGATTCTATATTCTTTCAGTTTTCTTTTCCATTCTTCTTCTCTTCTTCCTTCTTTCCTCTAGCAATCGGGTTTTCTGACATTCGATTGCTCGGTACACAATACAGTGGACATATTAGTGTCAATTTTCGAGGGTCGAAAATCCCAGTTGTTACACATATCATTAGTCACTTGCCTACTTCTAAAGTGCATGTACTATGGATCTCCAAGCATAAAAAGAACTCTGTATCGCTAGTCTATAATGCTACGATGAATAGTGAGGGTTGCTAGTTTAATTCCAGAAGGAGTCTGAGACTGGACGTAGAACGGGAGTTCGAACCAGTAAAAAAATCTCTGGTGTCATTTACTTTATTGCTTTAATTATTTACTTACTTTATTATTTTTCTGCACAGGTAGTTTATCCATATTACATGATTCTATAGCACAGTGGCTTTCAAAGAAGACTCACCAACAACAAAGCATATCCAGCTCTAGTGACCCGTTCCTCTAAATTCTATCATTTGGGTAGTAATGAGGAGGGGGTCAGAACAACGTTTTGGTGACTAGAAAAATATAAACTGTCCGTAAAATAAACTTATATTGGTTGGTTTCCATTTAACTATTATGTCCATTAAGGTTAGCAATTCTAATCTGACCTCATGTGCACATGCGTTTACATACTTACCCCTTTCCAAGTTACAAAATACTAATGAAGCCATATCAATCACCCAATACTTCGAAACCAATTTTCCACTTAGTACTTCTAATTATGAAGCGGGCTTTAATAATACTTTTAAAAGAGAAATAGGAATACTCACCATTTCAGACCTTAATCACGGTAGATTTCATCATTTAAGACCTATTCCCAAGGTGGTTTCCTAACAATGTTGTCAATGGTTGGTGGGTTCTAGCTACAAGACCTCTAACCACTATTTAAGGCTTTTAACATTTAATGTCCAACTATTATCGCATCTATCACTGATAAATCATAGTCATACACTATTTAAGATTTAACTAAGGCAGACCCTGGTCATTTAAAACTTAACTAAGGCAGACCCCATCATTTGAGACATATCCCCAAGGCATGCTCCTAAGTGGTACTATTATTATTATGGCCTTAGTAATGTAAGAGACTGTACCCAAGTCAATTAATACTTCCAAGTGGAAAATAGGCAGACCCTGTCATTTTAGACCTATTTTTAGAAGCATGCTCGTCAATGGTACTATCTAGTTGCCATTTCTTGAAAATCTCATTAGGCTACTTAATACTTCTTTTATAGAAAAGAAGGACCCTACAGTCACGTAAGACTCCAAAACTTGAAGTGAACCCTTCCCGGGTGTTTGCACAAAAAATGGACAAACACCTCCAAGTCGTATTATTTTAGTTGAGTATGTGTGATTTTCAATGATTTTAGATGAGTATGTAAATATGAGAAAAGTAAGGGCTGAAATGTAAAAGACACGCAGATTTATAGTGGTTCGGCCAGAATGTGCCTACGTCCACTTTATATGTTATTATCTTTCTTCTTCCAGATTACAAGTACAATGCGTTGTATACGAGTGTATGAAAGTAGTTTGAAAGTTCCTTCCTTGCTTGAGCTCTCAAACTTGTCTGCCATTGTTGTACCCCTGCCCCTCTATTTATAGAGTGAGGTAGAGGGCAGGGGTCTTGGATGTATATAGCTGCTGGTGGGCCCGGGCTGAAGCAATCTGGCCTGGTAGCGTTCTGGTTCGGCGAAGCCTTGGTTCGGCCGTGTTGAGGTCTCTGAGATGGTTGATTCGGTAGTGAGCTTGGAGGTTGGTTCGGTTGTACGTGGTCCGGTCATGGTGGTCCGGTGATGAAGAGGTTGGTTCGGCATTGATGTGGAGATTGGTCCGGTTTGGTTGTGTGGTATTGGACCGGTGGTGATTGGTTCGGTACCAACCTCGTTCGGTAGTGGGATTGTGAGGGGGAGTCTGGTTGCCGGACTAGGTTGGGAATGCCGAATGAACCCATGCCGAATGAACCACCATGCTTGAATTGCCGAATGGATTTTATGCTAGCATTGAGCCTTGTGTCTGCCGAATGGATTGGAGGTTACGAACCCGGGTGTAACTGACGCTTCTCGGTCTCGAGATCTTCTGGGTGAAAATTCGCCCAACATTTGCCCCCCAAAGTGGGGCACGTGCTTGCATGTGTCGCGCTTTGTTTCCCTGTGGTAGAAAGGCTTGTTTCGTAACGCCATGGGCTGGATATTCGTATCCTGCTGCTGTCCTGCAAAGGAATTTAATTTATAGTTTTAGTGTGGTTTTAGATAACGATCGTTCGGGATCGAGATATTTGAAATGAAGCTAATCGTGTCGTTCGAGGCGAGCAAGTGTGCCCCGAGGGGGCTTAGCATTCTTGGATCGCTTGTCAAGACGGTTTATCGCAAGCTCAGAGCATGCCTAGGGATCGTTCGCGACCCCATACATGTGTAAGTAGCTTAGCCATTTCATAATTATCAAATATCCGTTTTACCTATGAGTTTAAAAAGGCGTGTCAAAGTGCAAATTCTCATGACGATAGGGTTAATAGCCATTCAGAGCGTGCCTATGGACCGTTCGTGGTCGCGTGCACGTGTAAATGATTAATCCATGTTAGTGAGAGATTCACGACTTATCCATTGTTATCATATTTTTTATTTTATTAGTAAGCTCTTAGAGTTCGGCACTTATCTGAGTGAAGCGCCCTGCGTGCCCCCTGTTTCTGGTTTCTGCTGGTAGAGACAGTTTTATTCGGTTGTTGGTTGGACCGGTACGCTGGTCCGGTATGTTGGTCCGGTAGGCCGAACCAGCTGGTTCGGCAATCCTGAGTTTGCCTATATATAGAGGCTACCCCCCTTAGTTTTCCCTTACCGAACCAAAGAGAGCCGAATCAATTTTTAGCCGAACCAAACTTCTGCCGAACCAAGCTTATACCGAATTAGGTATATATTCTTTTGCCGAATGGTTTTTTATCACCGAATGAATATGATTGCCGAATGCACACGAAGGGTTTTGTTTTACCGAATGATATGTATACCGGATGTGTTTTTTAGTGCCGAATGGACTTATGACCCCATTGCCGAATGAACTTAAGTCCCTAGTGCCGAATGAGCATAAGACCCTAGCGCCGAATGAACTTTGTATTCGGTCTTTGGGTGGAACTCTGGACTTATGTATGCTTGCTTGTATTCTTGTTCTAACATCATGTTTTTCACTTTTGTGTATGCAGATAAATGTCTCGCAAGGCGGAAACACGATCAGACAGACGGAAATCCAAGGATGGAGGAGAGTCTTCTTCTGTGCCCCCAGCCCAACCAGGATCCGGGCAACATCGACCTGTTCCGAGGTCGTTGGTGGACGGACATGGTCCACGGGAACTTCTGGTCTCCCCTCCCGACTGCTTTCCTAGCTCCCTAAAGGAGGAGCAACTTGACGTTATATCCCGTTCCTTTGGGATAGACAGGGCTCTTATGCTGTTACCGGGGGAGGGGGTCATGCCATATGATCCCCCTGAGGGGTACTTCGCTTACAGCCGTTACCATTGTATGTGCGGGGCTATTCCTCCAGTCAACGCCTGGATATTAAGCTTCGTCACTTATCTGAAGGTGGCTCCATTCCAGCTCCAGCCCAACTCTTATGCCATTCTGGTTTGCTTGTATGCTATCTTCCAGAAGAGATACGGGCGTGCCCCCTCCAACCGGGAAATACGATATCTGTACAATCTGAGGGGGTACAGGAAGGGGTCCCCATATATTAGCTTGGAGTCAGCCGTTTCCTTCAAGCCGGTTTTGGATTTATACTCGAAGTATAGCATGTTCAAGAAGGAATGGTTCTTTGTTAGGGATGACTCCGTCTCTATTCGCCGATTTACCTCCGGATGTAAGTCAAAACTCTACTCATAATTCCTGTCTTGGCTGTAATTCTCTCTCTTATGCGCTTTTATTTCTTGCTAGCGACAGGTGGTTTTGCGGTTGTGGAAGATGATCGCTTGGTTCAGATGGCAGCTGAAATTGAAGCTATTTCCGGGAGAGACAGATCGGCTGCTTATTTGATTAGGAATGCCAGGCTCTTGATGTATAATTTGATCCTCCCACATCAGTCCGTAGTCAAACAGAGGGACACGGCAGAAGAGAAGGCTGCCCAGCCTAAAGGTGGGGTGACAGCGAAGGGTGGCAAGAGGAAGCCCTTTGCACAACGTCCAGTCGTAGGAGGCAAGAAGCTCAAGGAGTCCGATGGCCCTTCTCCAAGTACTTGCCCGGATGTCCCGGAGGAGGAAGGCGTAGAAGAGGAGGAAGGAGGTGAAGTTGGAGAAGGGTCGGAGGGTGGAGGAGACGACGATGGTCAGGGTGGTAGCGGTGTTGCTGCTCTAACCTCTGAGCAGGACCTCGAACTGGATGAGGCTCTCCGTCGGGCCTTCGGGGAGTCAGAGGGGGAGTCGGAAACAGAGAAGGAAACGGAGAAGGCAGAGGAAACCGGCAAAGCTGTGGTTAGCACTGACCCATCCTCTAAGGGTTCCTCAGCTAGGGTGACCCCGGCGATGCAAGGTGAACTTTTGTCTTCTGCCGATTCCATTTTCGATAGGGACTTAGAAATTTTTTACGGTTCACTTCCGTCCTGGAATGAGATCCAGGACTTATTGCAGTATCCCACTCCTCCGCCGGGTTTGTATAACAGATGTGTCTCCTCACTTTTCTTTCTTTTTAACTTAGCACATTTTTTGAATTGCGGATTATTGTATGTTCGTAACATTTGTTCTTTATTCCAGGGGCAGGCCAGGCGGGTAAAACGTCGGATGTTCGACACCGCCTTGAACAATTTAAGTCGAGGAGAGCTTCCGCGAAACCTTCTACTGATCGCACTGGGGACGTAGTCAAGTACCGCCCTCTTCTTGGGGTCATCGAAGAGGGCATTCAGAAGAGGAAGCGGAGCCGTTCCTTATTTGAGTCTTCTTCTGCTTCGCAGCTTCCTACTCTGTCTCCCCCTACTCAGCCTCCTTGTGATACTACGGAGGAGAGCACGGAGCCCTGCCCCCCTCCTCCTCCTTCCAAGAGATCTACTGTCATTCATATAAGGCGTCCCGATGTGCCTCGCCCCGTGCCTCGTGACCCTTTTGCCGGCCATCCTGATTTAGACCCAAGTTTTCGGGACATTTCATTCGATGAGACCACGGGCGAGCACCTACTTCCCCGCAACCCCATGGTAAGAGTGCTGGACGAGGCCAAGTCCCTAGATCTTGATCTGCTTACTACCCGAGTAGTTACTATGGGGGACGAGGCCAAGGCTAATATTGACCGGGTGGCCGAAGAGACTAAGAAGTTAATGGAGCATCATGCTCGATTGGTCAAGGCCGGGGAGGAGATTGGGAGTGCTAATATTCGGTTAAGGCTAAAGGTTGCCGATCAGGCCAAGCAGCTTGCCGACCAAGCCATCCAGATCTCCCAGCATGAGGAAGCCTCCCAGCGTCTGAAAGAGACCATGGAGAAGGCCAGTAGGGCGGAGTTACGGAAGATGGAGGTTACCTGCAGGGAGCGGATTAACATGGCCATTACAACGGTGGATGAGGTTCGAAATGCGGATCTCGAGCGGGTAGAGGAGTTGTCGGGGAGACTCGAGGCTGCGGAGATGGCTCAGGCTGAGTTGAAGGAGGAGATGGAGGAGATGAGGAGGTCCCTTAGGTTGAAGGAGGAGGAAATGAGGAGGTCACTCCAGGCTGACTGCTTGAGATACCAATCAGAGAGGGACGTCGCCGTCGCTAAGTTGCAAGCTTCCGAGGCTCGGGTGAGGGAGTTTGAGGAAAATGAGGGGATGATGGATGAGATGCTTCAGGATATGTACTTCCATACTTGGAAAGAGGGCGGCTTGTCTTGGATGGACGATTACCCTCGGGTCATGGCCAAGGTGTATCTCCAGGCTTTAGAGGAGGCCAGGGTGAACGCGGGTAAGGAAGGCGGAGAGGCTTTCAACTTGAGTGCGGTTACTGCTCAGTTCTCAAAGGAGGAGCAAGCGGCGGTGAAGGAGGGGATGCGGCTGCTTGCTGCGGAGGAAGCGGGCGTGCAGTTGGATGATGAGGATCAAGCGGCGGATGCTGGTGAGTTATTCTTTTCCCTTTCTTTTCTTTCCGTGTTTTCATAACTTGATCGTTCGTTTAATGAATTCCTCTTCCGATCTGGACAGGTGGGACTTCAGATCCACATGCTGGGGGCTCCGATCCTGCGGCTAAGTAGGCTGGGGGAGTTGGTGATGGAGTGTGGATGCATCTGCCATCTTTTTGTTTCTTTTTTATCACTGTTCATGTTAATCTTTGATATGCAACTGTAATAGAATTATTTGCAAAGAATAACTTCGTGTGATCTTATAATATAAGCTGATTTTGTCATGTTTAAATGTTGTTGCTATCTTTATGTGCTGTGTGAGAAGTATAATTATGTATATGCCTGTGATTCCACTTGTGTTTGATGTTAAGTTTTTGCTTGAAATATAATTTCACGTTTTGCAATGTCAGTGTATGAATAAGTTATAGTTACGCATTTATGTACAAGAGAAGAGAGTACCGCCCTTTATGTTTTATTCGCAGGCGGTAGCTTTGAGTGTCTTGTGTAACTGTTCACGGGTATAGCAGAGCGCCCTGCTACCCAGCACGCAGGCTTAGAGCCTCATGAGTGAATGTTTCCTATTTGGTTTCCTGTACTTTAGAGTTTGTTATACAGGATAGGAGAAAAATATTTAAATGAAATGGAAATATAGTAAAAGTAAAACTTCCAGTCACGGAAGGCCGTCGATGTGCTTAAGTTCGTGGCAAACGGGTTTTGTAGTCACTTTCCCTAGCTGTGGGTCTTGGAGACATTTGTCACCCATCTTACGCCTCCGCGGGGAGTTTTCTTTTTTACCACAGCCGCACTTAAGACACATCGGAGCCGAGATCGCGCACGGTAACTACCCGAACCGTTATGGTCCGTAATCGTGGGTATTATTCGATTTACCGTGGCCGGCTAGCGTGGGTGCCGTTGGCCGTGAACTACCCCTGGCTGGCCACACCTTATGTTGGGGCTTAAAGTAGGTTCACGGTTACCGACGAGCCGAACGCCGTAATGAGCTGCCATCGGCTATAGTCGGCCTTTATGATGACTTATAATCGGCTCATTACAGTTGGCTTTGAGGGCAGGCGCGCAATGAGTTAACCCGCAGCAGAGGGATGCTGGAGCAAAAGAGTCTCATTGGCGAGTGCATAGAATCGTGGCGTACCTGTTAGGCCTAGTCTAGATGAGGCCGCGGTGCGTCTTGAGTGGAGATGCCATAGGATTTTGTTCAACAGAAAGGGATAAAACTTAACAAGTAGCCAAGACATAAAGGAACAAGTTAAAAAGAGACAAGATTTTTTAAAGTGGTTCGGCACGAAAATGCCTACGTCCACTGGTTCTCTTTGTTAATTCACTTCATATGGGCAGTACAAGTTAAGAAAAGTATCGACGGAGGTGTCGGATGTTCCATGCCCTCTGGAACACCTCTCCGTCCACTGTTGACAAAATGTAAGCTCCGTTGTGGAGATCTTTGTGAATTACATATGGTCCGTCCCAGATGGGGTCCAGTGCCCCGGGGCGCGGAAAGATTCGCCTGAGGACAAGATCTCCTTCTTGTAAGCTGCGATGCTTGACTTTGGAATTGTATAGTGCTGCCACTTTTTGTTTGTGAGCTGCTGCTTTGAGTGCTGCATCGTTTCTCCTTTCCTCAATCAGTTCCAAAGACATGAGGAGGAGTTCTTCGTTTTCTTCTGGGTTGTAGTGGATCCTACGGTGGGAAGGCACAATAGTCTCAACTGGGAGCATTGCCTCCGATCCATATGCCATAGAGAAAGGAGTATGTCCCGTTGATGTTCTGAAAGATGTGCGGTATGCCCATAGTGCCGTAGGAAGTTCGTCCACCCAAGCGCCTTTTGACTTTTCAAGTTTCTTCTTGATTAGGGTTTTGAGAATTTTGTTGACAGCTTCAACTTGTCCGTTTGCCTGAGGGTAAGCTACTGATGAGAAGCTTTTATGAATTCCATGCTCTTGGCACCAGTCGGCAAATTCTTCGCTGTCAAATTGGAGTCCGTTGTCTGATACGATCTTGAGGGGGACTCCATACCTGCACAGAATGTTTTTGATCAAGAAGTTAATAATTTTTGCTGAAGATATTTTATTTAAAGGTTCCGCTTCCACCCATTTGGTGAAATAATCGACTGCCACTATAGCATATTTGGCTCCGCCTCGGCCCGTTGGCAGTTCGCCAATTAAGTCAATTCCCCATACAGCAAAGGGCCAAGGGCTGTTCATTTGAGTAATTTCGTTTGTGGGCAGTCGAGGGATCTTGGCGAACTTCTGACATCTGTCGCATTTCTTAACGAAGTCTAGGGTATCTTTGTTTAGTGTGGGCCAGTAATATCCATATCGGAGTATCTTTCTTGCCAAAGTCTGTCCTCCAGTGTGATCTCCGCATCCTCCCTGATGGATGTTTGTTAATATCTCCTTGGCTTCCCTTCCGGCGACGCATCTTAATAAGGGGCTAGAGAAGCCACGCCGGTAGAGGATGCCTTCTTGTATTGTGTAGTGGGGAACTTTTCTCAAGATCTTCTTGGCTTCGTCACGCCTGTCGGGTAGTATGCCATCTTGCAAATATTTCCGGATAGGAGTCATCCAGGTTCCTTCTTCGATTGCAGTTATCAGATTTACTTGTTCGAAACTTGGGGCTAGCTGCCTTGAGATTACTAGTGCTCCGGGAATGGTGCTGTCCTTCATACTAGCTTGCTTTGCAAGTTCATCTGCCTCTTGGTTTTCTTCTCGAGGAATGTGTTTGATTAGATAATGGTCCAATCGATCGAGCAGCAGTCTGGTTTTCTTTAGGTATGCTGTGAGCCGTTCTCCTCGAGTCTGGAATTCTCCTAGTACCTGGTTTACGATAAGCTGAGAATCACTATGAATACATAAGGAATTGATCCCAATTTCTAGGGCCAGTTCCAATCCCGCTATTACTGCTTCATATTCAGCATCGTTGTTAGTGGCCGTGAACTCCAATCTTAATGCATAGTACAACTTTCTTCCCCTGGGGGTGACGATCACAATACCTGCCCCCGAGCCTTGTTCGTTCGATGCTCCGTCTGCAAAGAGGTTCCACTTGATGTTTTTTGCTACTTCGGATTGTTCCTTGCCTTCGTTGGTAGTGAATTCGGCAATGAAATCAGCCATGGCTTGTCCTTTGATAGCGGTGCGGGGATGGTAGGTGATATCATACTGACTTAGTTCGATGCACCATTTGAGGAGTCGCCCAGAAGTGTCAGGACGATGGAGCACTTGTCTTAGTGGTTGATCGGTTAGAACCCTGATGGAGTGAGACTGGAAGTAGTGTCGCAGTTTCCGTGACGCGATCAATAAACAATATGCTAACTTCTCAAGTTTAGGATATCTGGCTTCTGCCCCCGTAAATCTCTTGCTTACAAAGTAAACCGGACGTTGTGTGCGGTCTTCTTCTCTTACCAAGGCGGCGCTTAGAGCATGAGATGATACAGCGAGGTATAGGTATAACACTTCACCTTCATTTGGAGTTGAGAGTACTGGTGGTCTCTGAAGGTGTTCGATTAGGTTGAGGAAGGCTTTTAAGCATTCGTCGGTCCACTCGAACCTCCCTTTGTCTTTCTTGAGTGCTTCGAAGAAAGGGACACACTTGTCAGTTGCCTTGGAAATGAATCTGCTTAGGGCGGCCACCTTTCCGTTTAGGCTCTGCATTTCTTTTCGAGTGGAAGGTATCCTTATTTCTTTTAAAGCTCGGATTTGTTCAGGGTTTGCTTCGATTCCTCTGGCGTGGACGATGAATCCTAAGAATTTTCCCGATGATACCCCGAAGGAGCACTTTAGAGGATTCAGCTTCATTCCATATCGGCGAAGTACCCGAAACATATCGTCCAGATGGCTTACATGGTCGTTGGCTTTCCTGGACTTCACCAACATGTCATCCACATATACTTCCATAGTACGTCCTATCAGTTCTGCGAACATTTTGTTGACGAGGCGTTGATAGGTAGCTCCAGCATTTTTGAGTCCAAAAGGCATGACTTTGTAACAATATAATCCGCGGTCGGTGATGAAGCTAGTGTGGTCCTGATCGGGAGCGTGCATGGGGATCTGGTTATATCCGGAGTATGCATCCATAAAAGATAGGAGTTCGTGCCCAGCTGTGCTGTCCACGAGTTGGTCAATTCGGGGAAGTGGGAAGCAGTCTTTCGGGCAAGCGTCATTCAGATTGGAGAAGTCAATACATGTTCGCCACTTTCCATTGGCCTTTTTTACTAGCACTGGGTTAGCGATCCATTCTGGGTAGATGACTTCCCGTATGAAGTCATTAGCAAGTAGATTTTTTACTTCCTCATCAAGGGCTGCTGATCGCTCTGCCCCCATGCTCCTCTTTTTCTGCTTTACTGGTACCTTGGTGGGATCGATGTTCAACATGTGGCATGCTACGTCTGGGGAGATTCCTGTCATATCGGCATGGGTCCACGCAAATACATCTAAGTTGTGGCGGAGAAAGTCAATGAGTCGATCCTTCAATTCCGTTTTCAGCTGAGATCCGATTTTTAATAGTCTACTTGAATCATGCTTATCTACAGATACGAATTCCATAGCCTCTGCAGGCTCGGCGGTAGCCTCCTCCTCTTTATCCCGGGGGTCTAGTTCATTGAAGGGATCGCTTGTGTATCGAAGAGGAGGGGCTTTCTTTAGTTGCTATGCCTCCAAGCTTTTCATGCAGAGAGTAGTCTCTGCATCTTTTCCTTTATTCTTTCTGCGGTTGTTGCGAAGCTCAGTTACATAGCAGTCTCGGGCAGCGTCTTGATCTCCTTCTACTTCTCCTATTCCGTTGTCTGTCGGGAATTTCATCTTCAGGCACCAGGGGGCTAGGACAATTTGGAAGTCAGACAAGGCTGGTCTCCCCAAGAAGGCGTTGTAAGCCGAGTGGTTCTCTATTAGCACGAACGTTTGTTTTCGCACCACGGAGCGGGGATGACTTCCTATTTCGACGAAGAGGTCAAGTTGCCCGAGGGGCATTTTTGCATCTCCAGTGAAACCGTGCAGTGGTTTGTCGCAGGGAGACACATCCTTCATTGATAACTTCATTTTGTCGAAAGCATGTTTGAACAAGATGTTTACGGAGCTTCCCGTGTCTATTAGAATCCGAAAAACTTTAGCAGGGCCGAACCAGGCAGAGATGACCATAGGATCCATATGTGGGTACTGTCTTCCTTCCAAATCGCGTCTACTGAATATGATGTCGTCGCTCTCTTTTCGTTTCGGTTGGCGTTCTTCTGTGACGGAGTTAACGTATCCTTCGGTATTTCTAAGCGACTTGCCGTACCTTTCCATCTCTGCCCAACTTCTGTCGGCAATGTGTGGTCCTCCTGAGATGGTAAGGACTACTATCTTCTCTTGACTAGAGCCACTGGTGTTGTGATTGTTGCGACTCCCTCCGCCTACTTCTGGGAGGGGTTGCTTTGAGTTCTCATTGGCAGGAGTTGGAGTCCTGTTCTGACTTTTCACATAACGTTCCAGTCTTCTTCTTCTAATGTGTTCTTCGATCAAGTCCCGAAGATGGTGGCATTCATTGGTGTCATGTCCGTGGGATTCGTGGAAGCGACAGAACTTTCCGGACTTGAGTGCGTTATCTGATTCTTTCTTGTGCGGGGGGCGCTTGTATCCGAGTTCGCCCTGAGTGGCTAGGTAGATGTTTTCGATTGTTTCATTCAAAGGAGTGTAGGAGTCAAATCTTGGCCCTGGTCGATATTGGCGCTTCTCACCCTTTCTGCCCCCAGCATTGTCTCTAGATTCATTTCTTCGAGCGTCCTTAGCTGCAGTGGGAACCTTGTCCTGAATTATCTTGCCTTGTTGCCCTGGCTGCCTCTCCGTAGCAGCGTCTTCAAGTCTCATATACTTTCCAGCTTCATGGAAGAAATCAGGCAAGGTAACTGGTTTTTCCTTAGTTAATCTTCTGGCAAACTTGGTGTCTGGATGCACACCACTACAGAGGGCCATTAGAGTGAGTTTTTCATCGGCATCTTGAACTGCTGCCGCTGCGGCGTTGAACCGTGTTAGATATTGTTGTAGCGTCTCTCCGGTTTTCTGTTTGACATTGGATAGAGAATAAGCATCCCTGGGTTGTTCCACATGGATGCGGAACTGGCTAATAAACCTTTCTTTTAACATCTCCCATGAGTTGATGGATCCTTGGGGTAGATGGCAGAACCAGGAGGTAGCTAGATCTGATAGGAATAGCGGAAAGCATTTACATAATACTCCTTCTGTTGCTCCACTCATGAGCATATGCTGGGTGTATCTCTGCAGGTGTACGATGGGGTCGGAAGTTCCTTTGTAAGGTTCCATGGTTGGCATTTTCCATTCCCGGGGAGTGATGGCAGTTTCGAT
The DNA here is from genome assembly GCA_030765085.1 of Allium cepa. NCBI lineage: Eukaryota > Viridiplantae > Streptophyta > Magnoliopsida > Asparagales > Amaryllidaceae > Allium > Allium cepa. The sequence continues at coordinate 288,080,021 of CM060941.1, read as the reverse complement.
ATTTCGGGTAAAGGGACTGGTGACCCTAGCGCCTATTCCCCGGTCCCTTTGCTCCCGTTGGACACATTCTCTGAATAATCGTGCCATCCGCTCGTCAGAACTTGGAGCGGACAAAAATGAGCTCGGTTCTTCCCTGCGGGATCTATCTCGTCCAGATGACCTGTAGGGATGGTACAGTCTATCACCTCTAGCATTATCTAGTGGTTGTCTTTGGCTGCTTGGATGCACGCTAGGACCAGCTACAGTTGCCCCCTGCCTTGATCTTCCCCTGTGGGGTTCTGTTTCGAGCACATCCATGGGGTCAACTTCGGGCTGGGTTCTAGCTCGGCTCCGTTCAGCGGGGTTTCTATGATTAGGTGGCATGACTGGCTCAGCTACATCCGACCCTCGCCTGGTGCCTCCCCCGCTAGGTTCGGTTCCAAGGGCTTCCTCGAGTCGGAATTCGGGCTGAGTCCGGGCGCGGCCCCTATCATTGTTTTTTCTGTTGATAGCTTGTTCGAAGAGTGAAGACCTTTGTTGCCTCCGGGATCCTCCGGATTGGGATTCACCCCATGATTCAGTGTTGCGGTTGGACTCTTCAGCGTCCCTTAAGCGTGTCATGAGTTGGTCCACCAAAGTTTCTTGTTGGGATGTGAAGCGGTTAGTTACTTCAGCCACAACCCTGTCCAGATCTGCCCTAGTGATTGGTTGTTCCGTTGCGGGACCAGTTGGATTTTCCTGATTTTCATCTGGTACTGCTGTTGAAGTGGGCTGATCTGTGATTGCTGGATCTGGAAGGCTGCTAGTTGCGATGTTCTTTCCTTTGTTAACATCCCTTCTCTGTTTGGAAGGCATGATTTCTAAGCAACGAGTGATGTCGTTAGGAAAAAGGTTGAGTGGGAGAAGATGAAGTTTGAGTTCAGCTCTCAGTGAAAGCACCAAAAATGTTTGCACAAAAAATGGACAAACACCTCCAAGTCGTATTATTTTAGTTGAGTATGTGTGATTTTCAATGATTTTAGATGAGTATGTAAATATGAGAAAAGTAAGGGCTGAAATGTAAAAGACACGCAGATTTATAGTGGTTCGGCCAGAATGTGCCTACGTCCACTTTATATGTTATTATCTTTCTTCTTCCAGATTACAAGTACAATGCGTTGTATACGAGTGTATGAAAGTAGTTTGAAAGTTCCTTCCTTGCTTGAGCTCTCAAACTTGTCTGCCATTGTTGTACCCCTGCCCCTCTATTTATAGAGTGAGGTAGAGGGCAGGGGTCTTGGATGTATATAGCTGCTGGTGGGCCCGGGCTGAAGCAATCTGGCCTGGTAGCGTTCTGGTTCGGCGAAGCCTTGGTTCGGCCGTGTTGAGGTCTCTGAGATGGTTGATTCGGTAGTGAGCTTGGAGGTTGGTTCGGTTGTACGTGGTCCGGTCATGGTGGTCCGGTGATGAAGAGGTTGGTTCGGCATTGATGTGGAGATTGGTCCGGTTTGGTTGTGTGGTATTGGACCGGTGGTGATTGGTTCGGTACCAACCTCGTTCGGTAGTGGGATTGTGAGGGGGAGTCTGGTTGCCGGACTAGGTTGGGAATGCCGAATGAACCCATGCCGAATGAACCACCATGCTTGAATTGCCGAATGGATTTTATGCTAGCATTGAGCCTTGTGTCTGCCGAATGGATTGGAGGTTACGAACCCGGGTGTAACTGACGCTTCTCGGTCTCGAGATCTTCTGGGTGAAAATTCGCCCAACACCGGGATATCCACTCTCACTATTTAATTGTAAATATGACATCTCATTAGGTTACTTCTTTTGGTAGGAAAGCAGATCCTTCACCACTTAAGACCTCAACACTGAAGTAAACCCTTTTTTAGAGACATCCTTATTTATTTATTTATTTATTTGAAATCTCACTAGGTTACTTAATACTTTCATTTAGGAGAGAGGCAGACCCTTTAGACACTTAAGACCTCAAACCAGAAGCGAACCCCTATGAAGATATCCCTCACAGCTCCTAATCATAAATTGGACCATTTAATACATTCCAATTAAGAAATCAGGCCCAATCGCTCATGTAATAAGTACTACCGACTACTGGTAGCCTCAAAGTGGAGGGCAGTCTTCCATCGAGTGACTCTACTGATCTTATATCACTAGCCCTCTAAGTCCAATTAACCATGATAAGTCTTTATTATTTTAGGTTGACGTTGGACTTAGCTTACTAGTTTCCTTTTTATTCAAGGCAATAAGATTTACCTTAAATATTTATCTACCCATGAATCTCCGTTTAATGTTCATAAATGTTAATTATTCCATAAAATCATAACAGACATTTCCTAAGACATTTATGTATGATTACTAATTGCAAATTAGTAATCTTTTATATCTATTCCATTTTTATCGGTCCCTTTAATCCATTTACCTTATCAATTTATTGCAACTCCAATATTTATTACCATTTATTGGAGTTACAACCTTTTAAATTCTTTTTCCATTAGTTAATTATCCTAAACATGAATATTACATACAAGCATCGTTATTAGCTTTTCATTTAATTATTATAAGCGCAATAATTACGCATAAATATTTACTTTATTAAATATGTGCTAGTTATATATCTTCATTAGAATGTACTTTTCCATGTTAAATTGTTGGAATCATATCTAAAAATATAATCCATTATAATTTCCATAAATTAATCCAAAACAAAGATTTAACTTTAAAAGATTACTTTGTTTGAAATTACGAGTAATAATCATTTCTTTCTATTACTAAAATAGATAGTGTAAACTACAATGAATTCATACTTTGCACATCTCTTTCTCTTTATATTTGCATCTATTTCTTGTTGATCAGACGCTGTATTTTTCTAAAAGGGAAAGAAATCAAACTAATTTACGAATGTTACGTGGATCAAAATTACTACAATTCCAAATATAAAAAGTTTATATTCTAACAAGATTAGGATAATATTCAAAATTTATAACAATATTATACAGCCTATCCCAGATCTGAAATAAATTTCATTCAAATCAATATTCTAAATTCATACTTTTGGGACTAATTTCTAGATCAGGTTGTAAACAATGCTAAATCAATTCATAAATAAGAATATGTAAGCGATGTTTATTATATTCAAATCATATTCAATTCATTCGCTAGAACTCATATACAATTATCCAATTAGGCATAAAAATCAAATAAACACTAACGGAATAATCTTCATATAATAAAAATTTATAAAATTTTCCACTCACGTTTTAAAAGCGATCCAAATCTCCAGATCTGAAGTAGAACCTTTGATTCATTGCCAATTCCTTTTTAATCGAAGAGATATCTATAAAAGGGTATATGCATATACCATAATTATAGATCTCAGAGGAGATTTGGGATTGGAAGAGAAAATAGATGCAAATATATATAAATATATAAATTACCTCAAATATGCATATGATTGATTAACTCATTCTCTTTTTTATTAGATTTCTACTCTTCTCCGATTAGTACGAATATAGATACAAATTCTTATCCTTTAATTTAGAAAGAAAGTGGAGAAAAAGAAATGGCAGAGCTTCGCTACTACCTCCATAAAAATATAAGAAGGTATATGTGCTAGAATCAACCAGAACCATTAGATTGAAATATATTAAATACAGACAGTTAAGGCCTAGGTTTATTGGAGTCGTCAGGTCGCCATCGGTCAACTGCCCTTGGGTCTCCGATCGATCGCTGGGGTTCGACCGTCCTTAATAATGAATCAGCTTGTGGGCTCGGGTAACTAATATAAAAGCATTAATCTCTTCTTATTTAAATATCTTCATTTCGAATTCGTTTTCCATTCATAACTTCTTCGTTTGGACTCCAATCTCAAAACTCCAAATATGGAAGTTGCTTAGAATTTCATAACGAATGCAATCATGCAAGTTTCATGGTCAAGTTCCATCATTTACACAAATTCCATTTTTGGAGCCTAATTAATTAGCTAAATAACCAATTGAATAACTAACGCCAAATTACAAGGTGTTACTAATATCTAATGTCCTTATTAGTGCCAAGCATGCATAAGAAAATCTTTCCTTTTACCGTTCTCGCCTTGCACCAGTACCCATCCCATTAAAGCTATCATGTGGGTTGTAATGGGACGAGGATCAGAACAATGTTCTAATGACTGATAAATTAAACACTTTATACATAACATAATTTTATGTCGATTGTCCTCTATCACATGTTCTGTCGTTTATTTTACTTAGTCGTCTTGACTCCACGTACGTTACATCTCATCTACCGAAAGTAGACCTTAACAACATATGTGTCTATGTGTGCCTATATGTATGTATGTGTGTGTGTATAAGTACCACCGTCCACTTTTGGACCAATATACTCTCCCCACTAGTATCCATAACCCCGTTAGGATCCATCTTCTACGCAGTATCATGTCTTCATCATCATGCATACCAAGGAACTCCCGTAGTGTCTAATAATAGCGTTACAATAATTTAGCTGTATTCTATCTCGCCTTGGGGATTTACTACTTGTCTACTTCCTACTGTGGACTCGGCTCCATAAACTATTGAGGACTCAGCTCCTTGGACTATTATGAACTCAGCTCCACGGACTACTCCAATCATTTGAAAGACGTCTCTTAGGGGTTATCTAGTTTTTCCTCCTAACAAACAAACTAGCAAACAACTGTGGTAGTGGATGAACTAAACGTGATCTACACTTGAAGGAGGTGTAGCCCATTAGGTGGAACCCTTGTCTTTCCATTGACCGATCAAGATCATTGACATCCTCAACCTATGTACAGCTCCTAGTTCCTAATATAGTACCTATACACTGACAAGCATTAACCCTTGGTCACCGTCCTACTTAGATTTTCGATTGCAATCAAGGCTATACCCTCCACTAAAAAGATTGAAGCAGACACTACAACAAAGTACCATTTTTCAACGGGCAATACCCATTGTAATAGGGGATTCGCAATAGGCCAGCACCCATCATATTATGCGATGTTGTAATAGACCCAAAAGATTTTACAGTGGTTTAAAACTATTGTAGTTAGCATTTTTACAATAGTCCAGAGTTGTTGCAATAGAGTCTTTTACAATGAGCATGGACCGTGGCAATATGCCCCAACCATAACATGCATTGACCATTGTAATAAGTTTCTATTACAACTATTTTTGTTTATTGTTAAAAAAAGATGCAAAACTAAAAAAAAATTAGACCATTGGTGCAGCATGTATACAAATCGTACTCACACTTCTAAAATTCAAAATGAATTATACATTCACATCATTTGTAAAGTCGCACAATTCTTCTTATACATATTGTTACACATTCAAAAAACCAATAAGTAACGAAGAACAAACACCATGATAAATAAGAATATCAGTTATAACTCTAAGTTAATCGGTTAGTACTCATAATTTATTTCCTTTTATGTCAATGACATACGTTATTTATTGACTTCTACCATAAAAAACCGTATAAAATCTTGTGCATTGGTTTCTAGTATATAAAATCATGTATTTGGTTTGTAAATATAACCGATGGTTCTATAATACATGTTTTGCCTTCCTTGTAGACAATTGTTGTTTGATTGTGAGTGGTATTTTTGTTCGTATTGATATCATGATTATCATCAATCTACACCAGCCAAGTAGTAAAATGACCCCGTTTCATTGAAAAAACACATTTGTTATATCAAATAACCTGTTATATCATTCTTGGTTTTGTAGAGAAGGGAGGATGAATATACAGTGTCTTACTAGTTACTAATACAACCTAACATAATTGCCAACATAGAATTTTTTTCATGTATCATAACCTATTACTCTACACTTGGATTTATCATTTGCATTTATCCACCAATGAGAATATAATCATACTATAACTTACTAGTAATAGCTAGTTCGATCATCTCTTTGTTTATTAAAAAAATGCATGCACGCATGCACGCACGTGCGTGCACACACACATACATCGCTATAATCTATTTGGGTGCTTAACTTATATATAGTGGAAGTAATATGCAAAAATAATTTTATCAAAAAGGAGAACAAAAATGTGTTTTTATAGTAGACATGGATCATAAGCAAAAATATATTTTTATAGTAGCTATGATTGAAATAAGTTAGAGGACAGTTATGGCATAAACCATAAATAAAACCATAATCCATAAATACCTATTTAAAAATGACAATATTAGAATTATGCTACTGAAAAACCGTTAAGTTTTCACTATAGTAGACATGGATCATCGTCCATACACAATCTTCTTGAATTACTTTAAGAGAATGATTTAATATAGTATTACAGAGTATATGCATTGCATCTTTCCAAAATGCAAAATATTGAGGAAAGTTCTTTTAGGAAAATGCATCTAGTTATGGAAGTCACATGTCCTATAGTTCCAAGATAAATGAGTGTTCAAAATTTAAATTTAAATTTATGCAAGTAACACTGTCAAGTGTAAAGTTTTTTTTGTATAACTTCCTACGGATCCTGAGATATTTCTATAGCATAAGCATTCCTTTTTTATATTTTCAACTTCTACCATCACATATACTAAGCATTGCATCGTATTTTGGACAAACAGGTAAAAAAAATCAAGCATCATGAGTCAATATCTACAGCAAATTGTAATATCAAACAAGTTAATCATGTTTAGGATAACTGCAAATTAATTTCTACTTGGGTGTCTTAGGCACATATTTAGTCAACATGGATTGTGAAAAATAAATCACAAGTTTGGTTAATCAGTAGTTATCAAGCTTCGTGAAGTAATCTAAGGATCTATGCACTATAATAAAATAATGTAATGTTAAAAGTAAACACAAATAAAAGCATAATTAGGAAATTTCAAAACCTAACTAAGAGCAAGCAGTTAAGTATCAAACGATTATAAAATTAGGTAAGCTACTTACAAAGTTCTACTGAGACTAAAATGAAATAACAAGTGAAATGGGAGGGAATTCTTGAATTCTTGAAAATAAACCTCAGGCATTTATAGCCTTTTACACGTACGAAAGCAAAAAAAGCATGGCAAGTTACATGAAAATCTAAAAACTGCTAACCCTTAAGAACAGGACACCCGTAAGATTAGGGCATACTAAGAACGTGAATAACTAATTTTTCCCATCAACTTCAACATCCGCGAAGAAGTACATACATCTAATTGTCTTCGCCGCCGCCCTTTTTTTAAGTTCAAAGTACCCTTTGAATTTCGACCGTACATGCATCCAATTGTCTTCTTCGTCGCCATTATTGGAAGTTTAACATACCCATTGAAGTTCACTCATATAGGCATCCAATTGTCTTCTTCCTCCTCATTTTTTCGATTTAAGAGCTTGTGGTTTGATTTGGCAATTTTGTTGATTTATTATCTTCTTCTTAGCCATCATTTGTAATATACGAATCTTCCACTTATTTTAATTTAGGCTTTCTATGCTTATTGATCTGACAAATGAAACACCATGAGATTTAAAAATAATTTTCGATAAGTTTTCTTACGCTATCAACTAAATAAAAATAAAAGTTGAAATAAAAGATTACCAAATTCGAAAAAAAAAACTGGATCTAAATAGAAGATGATCAGGTAATTTTGACATTGAATGTCTTCTTTCTTCCACCTCATTTTGTCTAATTGTAGAACAGTTTCAACAACGCTGCTATTCTTGGGAACAGCGAAGCCAAATAGATTCGTGGAATCGGATGCCAATTTTTTCTTTTTGCTATGCTGTAGAATTGGATTCATGAAATCAATCGCTGTCGATAGTTTGATATAGAAGCCGAAGATGTTGGCGGTTCCTCATAAATTATGTGCTCTATTTGCTGCTTCGCCCATCTTCTTTCCACATATGTCAAACACATTTTTTACTGTCTTCTTTTTTTAATCTTAAATTATCTCCATCGGTAAGGACTTTATTAATACATTTTTTTACTTTCGCTTTTAAACTTTATGGATTTATTATTTACAACAAAATACAATTTAAATGTGAAATTATTGTGTCTACACTTTTTTCATTTCGTATTTTCTCCCTTATTGTTCTTTGTCCTATCTTCATTCTTTTTCTAACGAAATCAGATGAATGTCTGATTATAATTTCTATTGTTGTATCTTTATCTATATTTATATTTTTCTTAGGACTGATCAGCTATAATATGAATATAATTAAAAAATTGTTAATATGAATATTCTTTCATTTTCATATTTTATAGTATTTTCTATATTATTATATTACTAATACTAAGAAATTAGAACAAAAAACTAGAAATATTTTCAGTTTTTCTATTAAATCAAAAAATAAAATAATTCGAATTCTATAAGGTTGAATCAAGGGTACTGTGAGCGGTCAGTTGAAACGATTTAGGAATTATGGCTTTGGATTGGGGAGGTGGGCTTGTAGAGCAAAACAAAGTCTCCACGCGAAATGAAAATTATAAAGGCAAAGTTACACGAGTTTCCAATTTTTATCAGAGTGGCTCTATTTTAATTTAGAAAATTTACCACCAAATTGTCTCACTTTTATGTGTCTTCAATTTTTTGTATGATTTGTAATAATGAAGATTAAACTATCCGAGTGGAAACCTTTGTGTCAATTCATATTTTCATTAGTTGTTAATAATGTTTGTGGCAATTCAGATTTTTGTTTGTTGTTAACATCGTTTACTAAAAATATTACTTCTAAATTATTATTATTAATTATTAATCATTAGTTATTAGTTATTAGTTATTAAATATGTATATTACAAAATTCATGGTGGTTAAATTTTCCTATAATTTTATACACGTCCCTTGCAAATTAATTGTTAATTACTAAATATAAGTCTTAGATATATATTGATCACTAATTTTTTAACAAAAATTATTTTATAGTAATTATTAATTATTAAAAATTATGTTTTATTTATTAATTATTAATTTTTCTGTAGTTACATATTACTTCTTAATTATAATAAATGTTAATAATTGAAAATTTACTGAATATTAAATATTAGTACTTAAATATTAATTATTAGCAGCAATTATTTAATATTAATTATTAATTAAAAATTTTAATTTATTATTACCCATTATTATTTATTAAATTGTAACAACCCATAATTTGGGACTTCAAATTTTAATATTTAATTTATTTAAATATTCGGATTTGAATTTAAATTATGATAAATTATTCGTTTCAAACCAAGACCTAATTTCCAATGACATATTTTTAATTTAATTTTAGGAATTTTCCCATGATTTTTAATTTGAAAATAATTAAACGTTCGTTTGACGCTTTTTGCAACAAACGTTGGTACTTTTGAAATTTTACAGAATAGGTTAACTTGTCTGTTCTGTTGCTATATTGTGATCGCGCATAATATTGTGCACGATCGAATTTTTATTTTTGTCACTTGTGTCTTGTACGCGGACGGATTATTGTGCAACGACCTGTCTTTTTGGACAGTTTAAATCGACAATAAACCACATACGTCAGAGTCAAACCATACAAAAGGGCCTATTGTTATTGGGGTAAATAAGAAAAAGCAGAGAAAGAGAAAAAACAAATACAGAATCTCGCAGCGAAATAATAAAATATAATAATCAAATAATAGTTCATGAAGCTTTTTTATAAAATACATTTGATTATTCTTTTACAACATAAAAATCAGAGTTACATAAAACAGGAATAAAGAAATAAATAAATGCAACGGAACAACATAATGCAGTGGAATACATATCATAATTAATAATAGTACAAATCTTCATCTTCATCCTTAAGGAATAAGGTCTTCAACCCAGAAATGCCCAGGCTGACCCGAGCGAATTAAAAAGACAAAACACACGAGTCAGAACTAAAAGATTCTTATGTAAGTTAAATCAACGGTAAATATGAGTGTAACGGCGTCAGAGATGTTTACGGAGTTTGACATCTCTTATCCAATGTCTAACGTGAGTGTAATAACTTAAGAGATGTTCGAGATTACTATCTCCTATGGATCCATTAAACTATCTACTATGTAATACAATACGCTATTATAATAGTGTCTATAGTAAAGTAAAATATTAAAATAGCGTTAAGGCGTTACCCATATCCCCCTTAACATATTTTATATATTCTCATAGCCTATACAGTGCCGTAATTCCTCCGTAAATTGGAGGGCTATCAAAGGGCACTCCATAGGTATGGTACAAAAAAAACTCGCAGAAGGTGCGATAAGGCATGCGACAAGGCACCCGTGGCAATATCCAAGGTAGATATGCCAATTGTGCATCCAGACTAGTGGTAACGCATAGCATCTACTATCGCCCACCTCAAAACACATTCCCAAATCAAAATCAAGAGGTGGCCACCAAATCAATCACAAAATCATAATATAGTACCGAAGAAGTATGCTCGATAGGAGGAATGACCTCACTTGTCCCGGCGTGGCTCCTAATTTTAGCCACATCACGCTAACTCACGGGAGTCAGGGTCACGTAAATACCTCATACAGAATTGTTCGCCAAACCATCCTACTTCATTTCTGGAATCTCTACCATGTATACAGTTTTTAAAGTGGTTTTCGGTATTGACAGAGAGTATGACAATACCCGATCCTGGTCTTTAACAACCAAACGCTTATTTCACACCGGATGGTTCTTTTACCTTACAAAAAGTCAATTTACAATTTATCAAAGTATCATATTCTTAAACTCACTTTCAAAATCATATCACGTTTGAGATCATGTCACTTTCAAAACTATATTCACTTTCAAAATCAATTTCACTTAAAAAATCATATTCACTTTCGAATTTATCGATAAGATAGGTTATTTAAACCCTAGTTCCCAAATCAACATATTTACTCAAATATGTCGTTTCATAAAAAGTAAAAATTCCAAATTTCTACTTAGGTTGTGTCATCATAAAGGATTTAAAGATAAATACTTCAACTTTGCACAGTCTAAAATTGTAGAAAATAGTTTAGATAGTCATGGATAATTTTAATAGTTTAAAAATAATTTAAATAGATTAAAATTATTTAAATGGAAAAATAGTTTAAAGATAGTTTAAAATAGATTAAAATAGTTTGAATAGATTTAAATTTTGTTTAATTAGATTTAAAATGATTTAATTAGATTTAAAATGTTTTAAATAGATTAAATAAATTTAAAATAGGTTAAATAGATTTAAATTATACTATATATAGATTTAAAGTAGATTAAATAAATTTAATTAGTTCAAAATAGGTAAACTAGATTAAATTGTGTTAAATAGGTTATAATAGATTAAAATAAGTTAAAATAGTTTTAAATTGGATAAAATAGTTTAAATTGATTAAAATAGATTTCGAAGTTATATTAAACATTTACAGTAACTCAATTCCAATAAATACATTTTATTTTTGACACTTGAACTTTGAAATTAAAATTTAATACTTTGGGTAATACATTAAATCAATTCCACTTTCAACATTTGCGCTTGAACTTTTGAAAATAGTTCAGTTTATATAAATCAAATTTCTATTTCAAAATACCCATTAGCTGAATTTAAACTTTAAAGATTCAAAAATCACTTAATTTAACCAATCTGGTGTCCGTATATAATTTTCTACCATAGGGTCAAGTGATACAGATATTTATCATTTCAATCCGCAATTCAAGATTTTACGGTTATATATATTTCAAACCGCAATCCCGAATTAAATAAAATCCATAAAATTTCTTGAGTCTATCCTTTCAGCCCATAACGATTTTTCCCTAATCTATAGATCGTTCGGGTATGTATCATTTCAACCTATAGAGAACTTGCAATATTATAACAATATAAAATACAACTTTTAGTCATCCCATATCAGCAATCAAACATACATCACAATCATTATCCAAATCAATCAATAAACATCAATAGATAACTGATAATCAATACCAGGTATTAAATTGACAATTTAAAATAAATATTAAATTAAATGATGATTTAATGCAATAAAAGTTAAATTTAAATAGAATAACAATTTAGACATATCAGAAATCAATAAAAAATTCCTAATCACATCATAAATTAAATTTAACCAACATAAGATAGTTAGTAATTGTGAGTGGGTCAAAACACTCACCTTTGATTTTAAATCGAATTAAAAATCCAATTTAGGGCCCAATTCAAACATTCTTAGAATTCATCCAAATAAGCGTCAAAATGTCTGGAATTTCGATACGATCGCAGCAGAACAGACCGCACGTAAATCCGATCTCGTATGAGAAAGTTACGTAAATTAGAACATTTGAAAATCAAAATTTTTAAAATGAATTAAATATTAAGTTATAACGTACATGTCACCTAGAACACAAGAACGAAACCTCTTCAAACCCTACCCACGCGACCCGACATCTGCTGCCACCTTCCTTACCAAATGCACGCTGCCGCATGGCGCTTCACCCCAATCGGACCTCAGCGCCGAGCATCCCTTTCCAAGCCACGCCTTCGCATGATGGTGCGACCACCTCTCATCCGCCCACGCCGCTCTACCGTCCCTAGAGAACGGCCTAAAGATCATCGATTTATGGCGATCCCAATGACCATCTCGAAGAACTAACTGTACAGATGTGTGCTGCTCATCGACCTCCACGACACCGCACTTCCCGATCGCTGCATCGATGAAGACCCACCGTCCAAACTCAACCACCCTCCATGAACGACCATGGACAAACTGCAAATTTCTGGTCAAACCATGATCCAAGTCAAAAAACGAATCATAGATTTGGGTTGCACTTGTCGAGAGCTTCGAAATAGTATATAATTTGATAGGGTTTTAAGGAGTTTGATTTTTGGAATTGAATTTGAAATAGAATAGGCAATTTGGAAATTATGATTTTGTTTGGATTTGGTTCTTCCATTGAGAAGGACAAGTAGAAAGATGAAATTTTACAAACTATAAATGAGAATTAAAGAAACAGTTAGGGTTTATAATGGGCTATTTGTAGGTATAGCTGAATAGAAAAGAATGGACCAGATCGATTTGAAAGTTGAACGATAAATGACCAGAAAATCTCGTTTCATTCCCGAAACGGAAATGAGTCATCCCATATATCAAAATAGACGTTTTCGATATTTTTAAACTCAATGGAATAGGTTTCAAGTCCTGATTCCATCCTATGAAGAAGTTAGCTTAAAATCAGCTTATTTCAAATTTATTTCTACGCGTTTCGAGCCCGTACGATCAAATGACATGTCCGATCGCTACGAAACTTGAAATCGTACAATAATTCACCGTAACGTATCTGATGAAACTGGTTTTGTCGAAATCCAAGACGGTGGCCAATATGACTATTTTCACGATAACTAAATAAATTAACATTAAATTAATTAAATCACTTTTTAATCAATATTTATAAACTAACAAATTTCATCATTTTTGATTACTTAGACATTTATAATAACTTAAAACAAGTTTACATGTCAATTCAATGTTAATTATTTCCAAAATACAGTGTTCAGTTTCAAATGCAATTAATCCAATTAATTATAATTCAATTTCAATAAGTTGATTTAGTTTGATTTCTACCATTATACTCAATCAATTATTACTCTAATAACAAAGTTAACATTTGTTTATATCTTATTTCACTGATATGCTACAATTTCCGTCTTTGTTCGTATTAACCACTATATTTCAATTTTATTGAATTTTTGTCATTTTCACACATTAATTATAATTTAAAATCCCAATAATTTATTTATGTTGGTTTCGTTCTTTTATTAAATCAATTATTACCCTAATGAATACAATTAACATTTCTATTCATTTACTTACCTTCACAATTTGTTGTTATTGTCTTAACTAACATAAATGTAACATTTAATTTCATTTAATTAAAACTGATTTCCAATTTAATTTAATAGACTAAATAAATAGGCAACATATAATAGTTTGTCACCATTAACTTTTGGTCACATTAATAAGTTTAATATTTACACCCAAATGTTATAATTAATTACTTAACATTAATTTTATTTAATTACCATTAATTATATATTATTTCATTAATTAATTCAATATTTACATTTGTTTTCCTATATTCACTTTATAACCAAGTATAACCTAATAAATCATTCCAATTGATTTGAATTTCATTCAAATTGTTAATAATTAACTTAAATTAACATTATTACATTTCATTTTAGTTATTATTTCATTAATATGTCACAAATTTTTATTTCTTCCAATATTAAATCACAAAAATCTTATTAAATTAACTATTTTAATTATCGAAAATTACGGGGCATTACACTCTCCCCCACTCAAAACTTTTCGTCGTCGAAAAGGAAAAAGAAGGGAAAAGAAGGAATCGATGTACCTTATTCAAAATATTAAATTTATAACAAATAAATTTACAAAATTAAATAATTTAAATAAAATATGTCAATTTATAACAATTATATCCTTCATATTCGGGTTAATAAAAGTTTGGAAAATATTTCATAGAATTTTCTAAGTCCAAAATTTACGGGAAATTTCGGCAGAGTCTCCTTTGTACGGAGAGGTCTGGGAGAAATAATAATACCAATAATAACAATATATATCATATATTTCAAAATAAAATATCCCAAACCACGGAAGAAACACTATAATATCGCTAGAAAATCGTAATTCGAGAACGTACCTATTTGTCGGGCAAATAATGCTTATTTTATGAAACCAAAAACAGCAGTAATTGCTTCTACAAACCTGTATTTCATTTATATAATCCAAATGGTCGATAATTATATAAAAAAGAAATATTTTAAATTGTTTCAATTGATAACAAACAAATCACTTCAACATAACAACAATCACTCGCAAACAAATAGTACAAATATTATTTCAACAAAGAAAACAATCATCCATCCATTTTAACCGAAACAAATGGTTTGTCCGAGTTCAGAACTTCTAATCATATAAAATGATAAATAAACTATGAAGTAAACCATACATTCAACAGTCGTAGATAACTTTATAGATTACTTATACATCTTTATACAAAATAGAAGTATCCTTTCCCAACCAATTCATAAGTTAAACAAACAATAATTTAACACATTTTAAGTTTACTCTATTTTCTTTTCACATCCTTTATTGTTCATCCTTTTTTTTTCCATACAACGATTTTCTTTAATTCATGTCCAGTACTTACAAAATTTTAAATTTTTCATTCATTTATGTAAGACTAATTTTATTAATTAAATTCTTTACTTACATAAGTTATATCCAATTTAATTACTTGGATCCCAAATGAATACATTATTGAAGTACTGTATATATTTTATTTCAATTTACTTCATATTTACAATTTAGTTTGTTCCTTTCTTCCTCATCATTTACTTTTCTTTTCTCATTCATAAAATGATTATTTTCATTAGATTACATTCGTTATTACTTACAAAAGTTCATTCCTTATTTATTCATACAATGCCAATTTCTTTCATTTTATTACTTCACATTCATTACTCAAGTAAATTATTTTTATTTTAGTTATTGGATTATACATTATTAGGTAAGTTTGTTAAAAATTAATTTCACCATTAGTAGATTATTTCTTTTTCACATTCATCCTTCCATAATTAAAGTATTGCTGAATATTAATTCCATTTCTAAATCGTTTCAATGTTTCCTAAAGTTATAATCATTCAATTTATATGGTACTTATTTTAATTATAAATGGCTTCAATATTAATTCAAATTTATAATTATTTATATACAATATTCACCTTTACCATTAAATCTAATTATAAATAGCTTACAATGTTAACCTACGTTTATATCATTTTCTTACATTATTCACTTTATTACATTTAACTAGTAGCATTTAAAACTATAAACTTCAATCAATAATAATTTATAACATTAGAGTTCTTATTTATAAAAATAAGTCTATTGAACACTTTCATTTTCTGAAGTTTTACTTGTATAATATTCTGTCACATACCCTATTTAACATTACAACTTTTAATATTTTGGTAAATTATTTATATACGTCTTTAAGAATGCAATTGAATATTACCCAAGTTTCCCTTATATATTTAGTGACAAAATATTCAATAGTTACCATTTCTTGTTTTCCATTTCCTTTTTATTTACAATTTCAAAATTTCAGCTTCTAATCTATTTCATTAATTATTTTGACATCCAATTTCTTATTTTCATTTTAGAAGTTTCAATTATTTATGTAGTCAAGATTCGATTCATTATGATAATTTTAATTTCTAATTTATAGAAACTTAAGAACTAAACAACTAGTTTTCATTTCAATCAATTTAAAATAATATATATAATCATATCTTTTATATATATGAAATCATATTTGGAATTTAAAAATAAAGATTAATTTATCGAAACAATTGCGCAGTAAAATTTACTACATGGTCTTCCCACTTTGAAACTCGAAAATGAACGTCGATGATGCATACACTCATCATCGAAATTATTTTCCAACGACTAAAAGTGGAGTACAAACTTATTTCATTTGAAAAATTCTTTAAACATTTCTTTCAAATCATATTGAAATATCTATATCTGAAAATACTTCCAAATAATACTAATATAATATTCCAAAAATATTTTGAAAGGAACTTCAAAAATCTCGAAACTTAAATTCTAAAAGTTCCAATTTATATTTATTTTATTTGTAAATCTTGTTTCTCCATCAGTATTTATAAAATTTCACTACCTAACAAACAAATATATAACAACCAACAATATCAATTATAAAATTTATTATTTTACATACAAAATATATAAAGACAAAATTATTTCATTTACTTATATTTCAAAATAAGTATCGCGTCGCTCTATCCTATTAAGTGTTTAGAAATCCTTATCAATGTCATAGCGTCCTCTAGAATTTATAAATGAAAAATGTAACAAATTAACACAATACAAAAACCTTTTATAACATTAACAATACGCTCTCTCACATATATACACTTGGTGACTCATTCTAGGGATTGCTACCATATTCTATATGAGTCAGACCCCACAAAGCTAAGGTTATCGCTAAACTAAAGCTCTAATAACAATGTAATGATCTGCCTTTTTGGACAGTTTAAATCGATGATAAACCACACACGTTAGACTTAAACCATAGAAAAGGGCCGATTATTATTGAGGTAAATAATAAAAAGCAGAGAAAGAGAAAAAGCAAATACAGAATCTTGTAGCAAAATGACAAAATATAATAATCAAATGACGGTTCATTAAACTGTTTTATAAATACATTTGATTATTCTTTAACAACACAAAAATCAGAGTTACATAAAACATGAATAAAGAAATAAATAAATGCAGCGGAACAACATGATGCAGTGGAAAACATATCATAATAATAATAGTACAAATCTTCATCTTCGTCCTCCAGGAATAAGGTCTTCAACCCTGAAATGCTTAGGCTAACCCAAATGAATTGAAAAGACAAAACACACGAGTCAGAACTAAAAGATTATTATGTAAGTTAAATCAATGGTAAATATGAGTGTAACGGCATCAGAGATGTTTACGGGGTTTGACATCTCTTATCTAGTGTCTAATGTGAGTGCAATAACTTAAGAGAGTTCGGGATTACCATCTCCTAAGGATCCATTAAACTATCTATTATGTAATACAATAGCTATTATAATCGTGTCTATAGTAAAGTAAAGTATTAAAATAGCGTTAAGGAGTACCCATATCTCCCTTAACATACTTTTATATATTCCCATAGTGTATACAGTACCGTAATTCCTCCGTAAACTGGAGGGCTATCAGATGGCACTCCATAGGCATGGTACAAACCAAACTCATAGAAGGCACGATACGGCATGCGACAAGGCACTCGTGGCAATGCCCATGGTAGATATATCAATTGCATATCCATGCTGGTGGTAACGCATAGCAGCTACCATCGTCCACCTCGGAACACACTCCCAAATCAAAATCAAGGGGTAGCCACTAAATCAATCACAAAGTCAGAGTATAGTATCGAAGAAGTGTGCCCGATAGAAGGAATGACCTCACGTGGCCCGGGGTGGCTCCTGATTTTAGCCACATCAAGCTGACTCATGGGAGCTGGGGTCACGTAAATATCTCATACATAATCATTCGCCAAACCATCCTACTTCATTTTTGGAATCTCCACCACGTACACAGTTTTTAGAGTGGTTTTCCATATTGGTAGAGAGTATGACAATATCTGATCCCGGTCGCTTTAACAACCAAACGCTTATTTCACACCGGATGGTTCTTTTACATTATAAAAAGTTAATTCACAATTTATATCAAAATACCATATTCTTAAAATCACTTTCGAACCATATCACGTTTGAGATCATATCACTTTCAAAACTATGGTCACTTTCAAAATCAAATTCACTTCATAAATCATATTCACTTTCGAATTTATCGATAAAATAGGTTATTTAAACCATAGTTCCAAAATCATCATATTTACTCAAATATGTCATTTCATAAAAAGTATAAATTCCAAATTCCAGCTTAAGTTGTGTCATTATTAAGGATTTAAAGATAAATACTTCAACTTTGCACAGTCTAAAATTTAAGAAAATAGTTTAGATAGTCATAGATAATTTTAATAGTTTAAAATTAATTTAAATAGATTGAAACTATTTAAATAGAAAAATAGTTTAAAAATAGATTAAAATAGTTTAAATAGATTTAAATTTTATTTAATTAGATTTAACATGATTTAAAATGATTTAATTAGATTTAAAATGATTTAAATAGAGTAAATAAATTTAAAATTGATTAAATAGATTCAAATTATGTTAAATAGATTAAATTGTATTAAATAGGTTATAATAGATTAAATAAGTCAAAATAGTTTTAAATTGAATAAAGTAGTTTAAATTGATTAAAATTGATTTCAAAGTTATATCTAAACAATTTCAATTACTCAATTCCAATGAATAAATTTTATTTTTGACACTTCACCTTTGAAATTCAAATATAATCCTTTGAGTAATTCATTAAATCAATTCCACTTTCAACATTTGCGCTTGAATTTTCGAAAATAATTCGGTTTGTATAGGTCAAATTTCTTTTTCAAAATACCCGTTAACTGAATTCAAAATTTAAAGATTCAAAAATCACTTATTTTAACCAATCCGGTGTCCGTATATAATTTTCTACCCTAGGGTCGACTGATACAGATATTTATTATTTCAATCCGCTATTTAAGATTTTACGGTTATATTTCATTTCAAACCGCAATCCCGAATTAAATAAAAATCCATAAATCGCTTGAGTCTATCATTTCAACCCACAATGATTTTTCCCTAATCTATAGATCGTTCAGGTATGTATTATTTCAACCCATAGGGAACCTGCAATACTATAATAAGATAAAATACAACATCCAGTCATCCCATATCAGTAATCAAACATACATCACAATCATCATCCAAATCAATCAATAAACATCAATAGATAACTGATAATCAATACTAGGTATTAAATTGACAATTTAAATTCAATATTAAATTAGATGATGATTTAATGCAATAAAGTCAAATTTAACTAGGATAATAATTTAAACATACCAAACATCAATAAATAAATTCATAATCATGTCATAAATTAAATTTAACTAACATAAGATAGTTAAGTAATTGTGAGTGGATGAAAACCATCACCTTTGAGTTTAAATCGAATTAAAAATCCAATTTAGGGCCTAAATTCAAAAAGCCTCAAAATTCATCCAAACCTATGTTAAAATGTCCAGAATTTTGGTACGATGGTAGCGGAACAAACCGCGCGTAAATTCGAGCTCATATGAGAAAGTTAAGTAAATTAGAACATTTGAAAATCAAAAAATTTAAAATGAATAAAATATTAAGTTATAACGTACACGTCACTTAGAACACATGAACAAAACCTCGTCAAACCCTACCCACGTGATCCGACATCAGCCACCACCTTCCTTGCCAAATGCACGCCGCCACGTGGCGCTTCACCTTAATCGGACCCCAGTGCCGGGCATCCCTACCAAGCTGCGCCTTCCTATGGTGGTGCGACCATCTCTCGTCCACCCACGCGACTGCGCAGCCGCTCGAGAACGGCCCAAAGATCATTGATTTATGGCGATCCCAGTGACCATCTCGACAAACTAACTGTACCGATGTGTGCTGCTCATCGACCTCCACGACACTGCACTTCCCGATTGCCACATCGACGAAGATCCACCATCCAAACTCAACCACCCTTCATGAACGGTTGTGGACAAATTGCAAATTTCTGGTCAAACCAAAATCCAAGTTGAAAAACGAATCATAGATTTGGGTTGCACTTGTTGAGATCTTCGAAATGGTATATAATTTGATAGGATTTTGAGGAGTTTGATTTTTGGAATTGAATTTGAAATTGAATTTGCAATTTGGAAATTAGGGTTTTGTAATTGGATTTGGTTCTGCCATTGAAAAGGACAAGTAGATAAATAAAATTATACATACTGTAAATGGGAACATGAGAAAAATTAGGGTTTATAAAGGGCTATTTATAGGTATAGCTGAAACAGAAAAGAATGGGCCAGATCGATTTGAAAGTTGAACGATAAACGACCCGAAAAGCCCGTTTCGTTCCCAAAAAGGAAATGGGTTATCCCATATATCAAAATAGATGTTTTCGATATTTTTAAACTCAATGGAACTGTTTTCAAGTCTTAATTCCATCTTATGAAGAAGTTAGCTTAAAATCAGCTTATTTCAAATTGATTTCAATTAAATTGATTTCTATGCGTTTCATGCCCGTACAATCAAACGAAATGTCTAATCGCTACAAAACTTGAAATCCGACAATAATTCACCATTACGGATCCGATGAAACTTGTTTCGTCGAAATTCGAGACAGTGGCAAAAATGGCTATTTTCACATTAATTAAATAAATTAATATTAAATTAATTAAATCACTTTGTTAATTCAATATTTATATACTAACAAATTTCATCATTTTGATCACTTAGACATTTATAATAACTTAAAACAAGTTTACATGTCAATTCAGTGTTAATTATTTCCAAAATACATTGTTCAGTTTCAACTGTAATTAATCCAATTAATTATAATTTAATTTCAATAAGTTGATTTAATTTAATTTGTACCTTTATACTCACTCAATTATTACTCTAATAACATAGTTAACATTTGTTTATATCTTATTTCACTAATATGCTACAATTTCCATCTTTATTTGTATTAACTACTATATTTCAATTTTATTGATTTTTTGTCAATTTTACACATTGATTATAATTTAAAATCCCAATTAATTTATTTATCTTGGTTTCATTCTTTTATTAAATCTATTATTACCATATGAAAATAATTAACATTTCAATTCATTTAGTTACCTTCACAATTTTCAGTTATTGTCTTAACTCACGTAAATGTAACACTTAATTTCATTTAACTAAAATTAATTTCCAATTTACTTTAACAGACTAAATAAATAGGTAACATATAATAGTTTGTCACCATTAACTTTAGTCATATTAATAAGTTTATTATTTACAACCAAATGTTATAATTAATTGCCTAACATTGATTTTATTTAATCACCTTTAATTATATATTATTTCATTAATTAATTTAATATTTAAATTTGTTTTCCTATATTCACTTTATAACCAAGTATAACCTAATAAATCATTTCAATTGATTGGAGTTTCATTCAAATTGTTATCAATTAACTTAAATTAACATTATTACATTTCATTTTAGCTATTATTTCATTAGCATATCACAAATTTTTATTTCCTTCAATATTAAATCACAAAAATCTTTTTAAATTAACTATTTTAATTATCGAAAATTACGAATCGTTACATATTGTATGACGTCGGACCCTGAAACTTTCTAAAACTCAACACATCAACCCGGTATCTTTTTTCATATTTTTTTTCTTTCCTGCATTGCTCGACAATTTGGTGGCGTGTTTTAATATTGTACCGTCAATTTGACAGCCCGCAAATCCGTACCCCTTTAGTCAATACCATTCTACGTCAATTAACACAAGTGGAACAGAAAAACGAACCATTAGGGATTAAAGAAGAAGAGATAGAAGAAGAAGAAACTAAACAATATCAGAATCTCACAATCGCAGCGGAATAAAATATAATAGCAAATAATAGATCTTTCCACAAAATGAAACTATATCTATTTTATACATCATATCATCAGAGTATCTCATACAAACAATATTTACTAGTCAGACAATTCCATACAATCACAACAGCGGATATATACTAGTACGGATAATACGTCTCGGACTCCAGCTCCTCTCCTGCTCCATAGCATCCTGTCCTGAACATATAATACTCGGTCTGACCCGAGCATTATAATGAAATAACACCCGAGTCAGTCTAAAATACCAGCTGATAATAATGCATCCAAATTGATTAATAAAGTTTCAAAAATTCTTTGAAAACAAAAGCATCTTGTAAGACCACGCCACAAATAAACATGTCGGGTTTTTACCTTACGATAGCTAAAACACTTTTTATAGAAATCCTCTGATATTATAATAGGGTCTATATACAAATACTTATAAAATAGCCGAAATTGTTACATCTATTAAATTCCAGCTACTAGCCACAGAGTGGGTAATACAAACAAAACTCGTAAAAGGCTCGTAGGGGGAATGGATTTCCAACAATGACTAGGCACTAGGGTACCACCTGTCACAGTACGTGGTCTAGATCACAGTACCGAGGAGTACACCCGCTCTCCTGCAACACAAGACCAGAACCATCCCTTACTGGACAGTTCTGAATAAGATCACTCCACGGTTGGGATCAACAACCGCACCAATAAGCCGAAATAAAAAGGGACATCTAGACAGGGATGACCTTACTCTCAAGTAGGGGCTACCCACGAAGCCTTGCCGCATAACCCCTGATTTTCTCTCATTCCCGGTTGATGAGGCTTGAGGCTAAGCGTTACCTTTTAGAACGTTTCACTTAGAATTCCCATCGCCCACCTGACGATGTTCCGAAAGCATTCGTCCATACAAGTCCGTACCAGGTTCGAACGGAACCGAAGGCACTATTCCTACTACATCCATTTTGGAAATATCCTCAGGATTAGTAGCGACTAGCCTTTGCACTTCAATGCTCCATCTTCGACTCCGAACACGTTTTTCCACGAAACGTACAAACCGGATCGAAGTAGTTTTCGAGAAATAAATCTCGATCCCGGTCTCTTCGAAACGATCAACGCATTTGTCCAATATTGATAGTCGATGATTTAACTATCAATTAATATTCAGTAACATCCACCACACGATAAATATTTCCCAATTATTTATTTCCTCAAATATCTCTTACAAGATATATTTCCATTTTCAGATTCCATTGAAAACACTTTTAAACCCAATTCTTTCATGGAATAGATTCCCAAACCTTTAGTTCCTCTGAAAACATCCAAGTACCCATATTTAAGGTTGAAAATAATATAAATACTTTATTTTTGAAAATACATTAAACATTTACATAAACACTACTTACGTACTTAATTTTAAATATATGTACCTTTAAAAATGTTTCGAATAAAACTACTTTATAAAATATAAACTATATCTTTAAAATAAGTTAAGACATACTAGATTTAAAAATAAAGTTATGAATCCTTTTACAATTTCAAATAGAGATTTAATTGATTTTCTTTAAAATATAACCATTTATAAAGTATAAGGATAATAATATTCTTAAAAACGTAATTCTAATTACCCTTTAAAAATAGTTACTTCTATGACCACTTTAATACGTGTTCGCTTAAAAAATGCTTACCATTTAAAACCTTTCTTGAAACCATTCTTTAAATAAAACTCAAAACTCCTAACTTTTCAAAAATCAACTTTAAAAACGTACTTGGCATCTCAGGGAAATATACTTCCATTTTAGGATAACCCAAGAGTTCTCTTTATCAATCCAATCACGATTTACCCAATTAAATTTTACGTTCATCCCGTAAAATTCCTTCCCATACTTTTAAAAATAGCTTCTTTTATTTAAAACACATTGCTATTTCCTGGAAATCACTTTCAAACATACGTTTAAAATATTTGAATAACACTTCTAGAAATCATTTAATTGAAAATAATACTAAAGGAAATATATAGGGTTTCCTAAGTACTTTAAAAGAAATTTAAACTTTTAAAATAAGGTTATTAAATCAAATATTCATATTAAAATTTCCTTTTGAAAACTTAACACTACTTTACTTCTTTTTAAAATAATTAAATACCATAATTACTTAATCAAATATTTGATTTCATTCAAAAACATTTTAAAATAATATTCCTTTCTAAAAATATTCTAAACATATTTAACTGCAAATTTATATTTGAAAGCTTTCTTAAAAACAAAATACAAATTTCCAGGAGAACGCACACTTCTCATTTTTTTAAAATAAATCTCGCTTTTATTTTTAACAATTCTCAATTCCCTTCCAAACCATAAATTCAACACTTCAATTTATCAACCAATCACTTGATTTCAATTCCCTTTAATTCTTTACTTAATAATGTCTTTAGTTTTCCTTTGACCCAATTCAGTTATTAATATTTAAATTCTCAGGTGGTCTTTTCCAAATCATAGCACAACACAATTAAATTTTCAATTTAGTCTATCATAGCATATAAATAAAGCATAACATAACAGGATCTAAACAATTTATCACATAATATAAATAGATTTCTATTTGTGAGGGATTCAGTTGGATCTCTCCAACCCTGTTTCCCTGCGTCCACAGATATTAGCACAACAACATATATCGATTCAATCATAATCAACCAATCAAGCAATCATTTAAATATTGACTATTTAAATTAACTAGTACTCCAAATGTGAGTGAGTAAAACTCACCTTGGGTTTTCGACGAGAGTTCAAATTTAAATTAAATCGAATCGTTCGATTTAATCCAAAATTTCTGCTTGCTCCAATTGTCTCCGGACCTATTCTAGCACGTAGAGCACGTTGCTGCGATTCCGACGCTTCTTGTTTCCTTTGAATCTGATAACGTATGTGACAGTTATGAATATTTAAAATTCTGGATATAATTTACATAAATAATGTATTTTATTTACTCAGAAATCATCGTAGCCGTTCATCACAAAATCAAGGCCAGTGACCTTTTTCTTCCTCACGCGCAACATCAACAGCACAACTGAACCCATAGCCGCCTAGCTAGGGTTTGATAACGCGGCCACTCCGCTCAACGATTGCTCGATCAAAGACTTCCATATGAACCCCCTAGATGAACTCCAACCTCGGCTGAAAGCAGGTAGAGCTCGATCTCCCTAGAGCATAGAAAAGTGTGCACGAACTGAGCACGAACACAGCCATCCCGCCTCTCCTCTGGTCGATGAAACGCAATCTTGACCGTATGGATGTATAGCCATTGCCGAGTACTTCGATTCCTTAGTAGAATTTTTTGCAAAAGCTTAATGGATTGAGAGAAAAATGAAGGGGAACGAAATGAAGTTCGGCCATTGAATTTTTATGAATGGCGGCTTGAAGAAAATAGGGCTAGGGTTTGACTATGCGCGTATATATATACGTATATCCGATTATATTAATATTTAATTCACTTAAAAGCAACTTTTTCAAACGATCTCCAAACAACGCGTGCCGACCGGCGTTCCTAAGGTTTTACCTACGTTCCGAACACAATGGAATGTGTTTCGGAAGCTAATTCGATCGTATGCGCGAGTTACGAAAATAAACGATCAATTTTAAATTAAATCGATTAAAGTATTTTCTATACATGTTAAGCTGCCGGGGTCAAACGAAAACTCCGATTGCTACGAAAATTGAAATCCGGTAATAGCTAACTATTACGGATCCAATGGAACTAGTTTCGTCGAATTCTGAGACTATGCCCCAGAAGGCTATTTTAACTCGTCGATTAAATCGAGCGATTTCCAAAATCATCGAAATCATCTAAAATTTCACTTTTAAAATTTTACTAACTCTATTATAACTCGTAAGTAATTTATATTCATATTAGAAATCATTCCGATTCAGTTTAAATCTAACTCTGATTATTTGCATTATTATATTATTAAATTCCATTATTAAATTAATATAAAATTCCAAATTCAATTTATTAACTTCTAATTTCATCCAACAGTCCAATATTATAATTCAAATCCGACTAAACTTAAAACAAACTTTAGAATCTAATTTTATATCTATTTACACTCAAAATTACCAATTACCCAATTCTAATAATAAATTATTATTATTCAAATTTCAATTAAATTCCCGTATTCAAAATTTAACTAATTTTATTAACTTAACCAAAGTCTTTTATTTAAAAATTCAAATTATAACACATATTCAACATTTAAAATGAATTAAATGTTCAAATTTGGCGACCCAAAATTCCAGGTCGTTACATTCCTTCCCCCTTATAAAAATTTCGTCCCCGAAATTTGCTAGGGTAGAAAATACTTCTAAACCCACTTACTTACCCAACTTACTTGGTTAAAACTTATATACACTTCCCGAAACCCTTTAACTCAAATCCAAACTCATTTGTTTTATTTACTCTAAAGCTTTTGTTTCAACATCATTTCAAAACACTTCACTAGTTAATAAAATCTTCCAAAATTCCTAAAAAAAATTAACTCCCAAAATTTCCGAAATTTTTTGGCAGAGTCTCCCTTGTACGGAGGAGCTTTTGCGATATCGCAATACAGATAAATATATATATCGACCCACACGGTCGGAAACCAAAATATATCACAAAAAATATATCATTTCCCAATTATATTCGCGTAGGCGTACCTTTTTAGCAAATTTTTAAAGCAAGCGGCAAATATAACGCATACACACGCTCCAACTCTATCGAACGTCTTCCGTACCTGTCCTTACTCAACAAACTCATCAGTTTTCAAAGATATGAACAATTTAGCAACATTTCCAATATAAATGTAAGCCAAACATATCCATTTCATAGCCTAACCAAGAAACTTCATAATTTAACAATGTTAACCATATTTTATCAAAAATTTAAAGATTTCAATCACCTTTTAATTTCTTATTCAAGTCCAAACTTCATTTTATTTCACTTGAATGATTTACATGCAAGTTCACTATATACAATTCATATTCATTACCACCAATTCATATTCAATTCAATATTATGAACATATGCTTCACTATTTTCAATTTACTTCAATTTAAATTCAAATTGATTCACAATCTAATGTACTTACAATTTGATTTATTTGCATTTCTTTTCCAAATTCAAACTTCATTATATTCCACTCGAATGACTTACATTCGAGTTGCAAATGTTAGATTCACATTCACTTCAATAAGAGTAATATAAGCTTTTGATTCATTTACTTTTCTTTTTAATTAACCTGCATTTACATACAAACCCACTAAATAGATTCCAATCCATTTCCCATTATTCAAATATCAATTTTATTTACTTCTTTCAATTCATTCACTTAAGTTTAACAACTAATTTCTATGCAGGTTGTGGTTATTCAAACAAATAACCAATTATTAAGCTTATAACCGGTTAAAATTAATTTTAACTCAATTTATATCCATTTTATTCGATTCTGCATGGTTCACAATCCAAACATTTTATTTCATTGCAATTCTTTTTATTCAATTTCTTATTCTCACTTTAAGTTCATCATTTAAGTTTAAATTAATAACATCCCATTCAATATTATTTACAGCCCGAACATTCTTGATTTATCACAATTATTGAATTAAATCTCTAATCTTACATTTCCAATTCATTACCCATATAGGTTTATATTAATATCATTCAATTCTGGGTTATATACAACTCATACATTCTTATTTCATCTCAATAATTAATTAAAACAATTTCACTTGCATATCAATGTTTATTACCTAAACAAATTTATCAAAGACAACATTATAAAGCTCGACCACAATTATTATTCAGTTTGCTTAAGTTCGTTCACAATATTTTTCATTATCTTCTTATAAATCAAATTTTATTTTCATTTGATTCTCGACCAACCCAATTCCCATTCCATTTACAAATTGTAGTTCACTTTGTTTATATATTCAATCCATTTTAGATTTATTTTATTAACAATGGGATCACTTTGACTCATTTCACTCATTTGGATTTATTTACAATTCAAACCATCACTATTATAATCAAATTCCATCATTCATTCACACTCTCAGCTTTTATTGCCAAAATTAAATCCCATCCTAGAACTGGGTTTTTATTTTTCTCTTCAAAATTTCCTTAACAATCCACCAAAATTTCATCCACGCCAATACAAATTCCATTAAATTTAGTTTACACTAAATTCATCTTCAAGCTTCCTTTTTATTTAATTTAGCTTACGCTAAATTCATTCTCAAACAATGCCTTTAAATTTAGTAGAGTTAAAATTTTATTCATATGATATCCTTCAACTTATTTAAATTTATTTTCCAAATTTAATTCTTTTCCAATTCTAATTTAAGTTCAACCCAATTTATTTAGCCATCTTGAATTTATACCATTTCCTTTACTATCTTAAATAAGAATTTAATTACATTCATTTTACTCATAACACAACTGAATTTTAATTTAATTTATTCCAAATTCAGCTTAATTTCATTTAATCAAAGTTAAATCCAATTTTAATTCTCCAAACACAAGTTCAAAGCTTATTTACAAACTTAAGTTCATTCACATCTTTTATATTTTCTTCTCCTTATTTCAATTTACACTTCATTTGAGATGAAGTTTGAATTCACCATACCATTCAACTATTTCCCATTTGTGATTATAATTCCATTTTCTATTTATAAGTTCACCAACTTATTTATTTAAAAGCTTATATAGATCATTCTAAACCATTTACATCTTATATTCACAATTTCAAATGTTATATATATGTGTATCACTGAATCTTTAAGGATACAAATTTTCTTCCAATTTAATTTTTTTGCAAATTTTAAATCCACAATTTCAAACTATAAGCAAAACATTTAATAACTCATGGGTACAATTCCTTACATAATGACCCACAATTACAAAGTCATTTTACATTTCAATTTTAACCCGAATCAATTTTATTCTAGGTCCAATTTATTTAACTTATCCTAAGTTAAATTCATATTTCTATTCACTTCAATATATTTCATTTACTTCCATTTACTCAAGTTAAATTTTAATTCCAAGATTAAAACTTTCATTCCTTCCTTATTAATATCAACTTTACTTAATAAGCTCAATAGTTGATTCATTTTAACTTTCACATTATCTAAATAGAATTTACCAGAATTCAATTACCCGGTTTTATCCCAAAACCATTTTGTAATAATAATCTACTCATACCTACTTGGTATACCAAATCAAATCTCCGGGTTTCCAAAACAACTTGGTTGTACCAAAATAATTTCCCCATTTGAAATTTCCAAATTAACTGTTATACCCAAGAAGTCCAAACAATATCATAACCAACCACTTTGGTAGAAATCCATCACTTTAGAAACTCGAAAATGAATTCTAATGATGTGGCCAACATCATCAGGATTATTTTCTAGCAACTGAAATGAGTTCAGTGCTTCCTTACTTTCCCAAATTCATTTCAAAACAATTCCCATTCAAAAATACTTTCCCAAAACAATATTCCGTTATTGCCTTCAAACACCTTAGCAAACATTTCAAACATTCCCAAGATTTTAAATTTCCTAAACCTTTGTTTTCAATATATTTAAAGTCTTTTTCAAAATCTCCGGGATTTAAATTCTGGTTTAGTTCAAATTTGGTTATGCCTCTTTTGTATAATTTATACTCATAGAATTTTATTTGATTACGACCAATTCAAAATTTAGATTGAATTTTAGATTCTTATTTGATTAAGATATCCACATCCAAGAAATCAAATATATAAGTATATATAATAATTTCAGAAAATTATTCCTTTTATATCAAAATAGAGTTTGGATAAAATTATTTCATTTACCCTCTTTAAAAACAATACTATGTCGGTTTATCTTATTTAAGAGTTTAGAAACCCCTATCGATACGGTTGTAGTTCCCGTACCGACCAGAATTCATATACAGTCAACCGATAAGTCAACACAGTATAAAAACAATTTTACATTCACTAACAAGTACGTTCTCATATTTATTAATACACTCAACTCATTATAGAGTACTATTGGCTCTGTTTAAGGAGTAATTTCCCCACCAAAACCTAGGTTGTCGCCAACCGAACTCTGATACCAAGTGTGACAGCCCGCAAATCCGTAACCCTTGAGTCAATACCATTCTACGTCAATTAACTCAAGTGGAACAGAAAAACGAACCATTAGGGATTAAAGAAGAAGAGATAGAAGAAGAAGAAACTAAACACTGTCAGAATCTCACAATCGCAGCGGAATAAAATATAATAGTAAATAATAGATCTTTACATAAAATGAAACTATATCTATTTTATACATCATATCATCAAAGTATCACATACAAACAATATTTACCAGTCATACAATTCCATACAATCACAACAGCGGATATATACTAGTACGGATAAAACGTCTTGGACTCCAGCTCCTTTCCTGCTCCATAGCATCCTGTCCTGAACATATAATACTCGGTCTGACCCGACCATTATAATGAAATAACACCCGAGTCAGTCTAAAATACCAGCTGATAACAATGCATCCAAATTGATTAATAAAGTTTCAAAAATCCTTTGAAAACAAAAGCATCTCGTAAGACCACGCCACAAATAAACATGTCGGGTTTTTACCTTACGATAGCTAAAACACTTTTTATAGAAATCCTCCGATATTATAATAGGGTCTATATACAAATACTTATAAAATAGATGAAATTGTTACATATATTAAATTCCAACTACTAGCCACAGAGTGGGTAATACAAACAAAACTCGTAAAAGGCTCGTAGGGGGAATGGATTTCCAACAATGACTAGACACTGGAGAACCACACAGTACCGAGGAGTACGCCCGCTCCCCTGCAACACAAGACCGGAACCATCCCTTACTGGACAGTTCCGAATAAGATCATCCCGCGGTTGCGATCAGCAACCACACCACTAAGCCAAAATAAAAAGGGACATCTAGACAGGGATGACCTTACTCTCAAGTGGGGGCTACCCACGAAGCCTTGCTGCATAACCCCTGATTTTCAGTCATTCCCGGTTGATGAGGCTTGAGGCTAAGCGTTACCTTTTAGAACGTTTCACTTAGAATGCCCATCGCCCACCTGACGATGTTTCGAAAGCGTTCGACCATACAAGTCCGTCCCGGGTTCGAACGGAACCGAAAGCACTATTCCTGCTACATCCATTTTGGAAATATCCTCATGATTAGTAGCGACTAGCCCTTGCACTTCAATGCTCCATCTTCGACTCCGAACACGTTTTTCCACGAAACGTACAAACCGGATCGAAGTGGTTTTCGAGAAATAAATCTCGATCCCGGTCTCTTCGAAACGATCAACGCATTTGTCCAATATTGATAGTCGGTGATTTAACTATCAATTAATATTCACAAACATCCATCACACAATAAATAATTCCCAATTATTTATTTCCTCAAATATCTCTTACAAGATATATTTTCATTTTTAGATTCCATTGAAAACACTTTTAAACCCAATTCTTTCATGGAATAGATTCCCAAACCTTTACGTCCTATGAAAACATCCAAGTACCCATATTTAAGGTTGAAAATAATATAAAAACTTTATTTTGAAAGTACATTAAACATTTACATAAACACTACATACGTACTTAATTTTAAATATATGTACCTTTAAAAATGTTTCGAATAAAACTACATTATAAAATATAAACTATATCTTTAAAATAAGTTAAGACATACTAGATTTAAAAATAAAGTTATGAATGCTTATACAATTTCAAACAGAGCTTTAATTGATTTTCTTTAAAATAGAACCATTTATAAAGTATGAGGATAATATTATTCTTCAAAACGTAATTCTAATTACCCTTTAAAAATAGTTACTTCTATAACCACTTTAATACGTGTTCGATTTAAAAATTCTTACCATTTAAAACTTTTCTTGAAACCATTCTTTAAATAAAACTCAAAACTCCTAACTTTTCAAAAATCAACTTAAAAAACGTACTTGGCATCTCAAGGAAATATACTTCCATTTTAGGATAACCCAAGAATTCTCTTTATCAATCCAATCACGATTTACCCAATTAAATTTTACGTTCATCCTGTAAAATTCCTTCCCATACTTTTAAAAATAGCTTCTTTTATTTAAAACACATTGCTATTTCCTAGAAATCACTTTCAAACATACGTTTAAAATATTTAAATAAAACTTCTAGAAATCATTTAATTGAAAATAATACTAAAGGAAATATATAGGGTTTCCTAAGTACTTTAAACAAAATTTAAACTTTTAAAATAAGGTTATTAAATCAAATGTTCATATTAAATTTTCCTCTCGAAAACTTAATACTACTTTACTTCCTTTTAAAATAATTAAATACCATAATTACTTAATCAAATATTTGATTTCATTCAAAAATATTTTAAAATAATATTCCTTTCTAAAAATATTCTAAACATATTTAACTGCAAATTTATATTTGAAAGCTTTCTTAAAAAAAAAATACAAATTTCCAGGAGAACGCACACTTCCCATTTTTTTAAAATAAATCTTGTTTTTATTTTTAACAATTCTCAATTCCCTTCCAAACCATAAATTCAACACTTCAATTTATCAACCAATCACTTGATTTTAATTCCCTTTAAATTCTTTACTTACGAATGTCTTTAATTTTCCTTTAATCCAATTCAGTTTTTTATATTTAAATTCTCAGGTGGTCTTTTCCAAATCATAGCACATCATAATTAATTTTTCAATTTAATCTATCACAACATATAAATAAAGCATAACATAACAGGATCTAAACAATTTATCACAGAATATAAATAGACTTCTATTTGTGAGGGATCCAGTTGGATTCCTCCAACCTGTTTCTCTGCATCCACAGATATTAGCACAACAACATATATCGATTCAATCATAATCAACCAATCAAGCAATCATTTAAATATTGACTATTTAAATTAACTAGTACTCCAGATGTGAGTGAGTTAAACTCACCTTGGGTTTTCGGCGAGAGTTCAAATTTAAATTAAATCGAATCGTTCGATTTAATCCAAAAATTTTGCTTCCTCCGATCGTCTCCGGACCTGCTCTAGCACGTAGAGCACGTCGCTGCGATTCCGGCGCTTCTTGTGTCATTTGAATCTGATAACATATGTGACAGTTATGAATATTTAAACTTCTGGATATAATTTACATAAATAATTTATTTTATTTACTCAGAAATCATCGTAGTCGTTCATCATGAAATCAAGGCCGCTGCCCTTTTTCTTCCTCACGCGCGACATCAACAGCACAACCAAACCCATAGCCGCCTAGCTAGGGTTTGATAACGCGGGCACTCCGCTCAACGATTGCTCGATCAAAGACTTCCATATGAACCCTCTAGATGAACTCCAACCTCGGCTGAAAGTAGGTAGACTCGATCTCCCTAGAGCATAAAAATGTCTGCATGAACTGACCACGAACGCAGCCATCCCGCCTCTCCTCTGGTCGACGAAACGCAATCTTAACCGTATGGATGTATAGCCATCGCCGAGTACTTCGATCCCTTAGTTGAATTTTTTTGCAAAAGCTTAATGGATCGAGAGAAAAATGAAGGGGAATGAAATGAAGTTTCGACCATTGAATTTTTATGAACGACGGCCTAAAGAAAATAGGGCTAGGGTTTAACTATGCGCGTATACATATACGTATAACCGATTATATTAATATTTAATTCACTTAAAAGCAACTTTTTCAAACGATTTCCAAACAACGCATGCCGATAGGCGTTCCGAAGGTTTTACCCACGTTCTGAACACAATGGAATGTGTTTCGAAAGCTAATTCAATCGTATGCGTGAGTTACGAAAATAAACGATCAATTTTAAATTGAATCGATTAAAGTATTTTCTATGCGTTTTAAGCTGCCGGGGTCAAACGAAAACTCCGATTGTTGCGAAAATTGAAATCCGATAATAACTAACTATTACGGATCCAATGGAATTGGTTTCGTCGAATTCTGAGACTGTGCCCCGGAAGGCTATTTTAACTCGTCGATTAAATCGAGCGATTTCCAAAATCGTCGAAATCATCTAAAATTTCACTTTTAAAATTTTAATAACTCTATTATAACTCGTATGAAATTTATATTCACATTAGAAATCATTCTGATTCAGTTTAAATCTAAATCCGATTATTTGCATTATTATATTATTAAATTCCATTATTAAATGAATATAAAATTCCAAATTCAATTTATTAACTTCTAATTTCATCCAACAGTCCAATATTATAATTCAAATCCGATTAAACTTAAAATAAACTTTAGAATCTAATTTTATATCTATTTACACTCAAAATTACCAATTATCCTAATTCTAATAATAAATTATTATTATTCAAATTTCAATTAAATTCCCGTATTCAAAATTTAACTAATTTTATTAACTTAACCAAAGTCTTTTATTTAAAAATTCAAATTATAATACATATTCAACATTTAAAATGAATTAAATGTTCGAATTTGACGACCCAAAATTCCGGGTCGTTACAGTCAGTTAACTTAGTTTGTAAGGATGGAATTATATTTATGTTCACATTTAGCGGGGAACACATTTCCATTTTGTAAACGTGACACACAACATGCTATTATCTTTCACTTTCTCTAATAATTCACTTTAATTTGCCTATTTATATGCATATACAAAGAAGTAGGTTTTCTTTACTTCAAGTAGTTGTTTTACCTGTAACTAAAAATCAAGCATTTTTCATCCTTCAAAAATCAAAAGCTCTCAAATCCTTCTCTTTTTGCTCCAACATCCAACTACGAAGTTGCGTCTATGTCCGTAGTGTTTTTAGAAATTGGCGGCATCCAGTTTCGTTGAGTATCCGTCGAGTAATCATCGTATTTTAGTTAGCGGGAAAAGTATGTTCAAAACTTCGAAAATCATTTTCACTTGATCCATGGAGAATTAGAGGATGTCGCTAGTGTCGTTATGCTCATATGGGGATGAAGAATTTTTGGTGCCGTTTCGATGAAGTTATGTGATGATGATTGCTGGGAGTTGTAAACTAAGGTTCAATTTTTCTCTGGATTTGGTGGTCGATTCGCGATTTGGAGCCCGTCGCTGTGTTCGTGGAGGAGAGGAGCTTGAGCACTGAAGTTTTTGTGGGTTTTGATGACTAAAGTTGTCGCATTTTTTGGGTAGCCTGGAGCAACACACGGTCATTTTTCCATGGGGAAGCACATGCGTGTCGAGGCGGAGTGCAATGGAATGGGCTTGCAAAGAGAAGTTGGGTGGTGGTGTTAGATTGTAAGTTTGGTGGAAAATCTGGCGTGCAAGGTGCACAAGCCATGCACACGACATGTACATGTGAAAGGAATTTCAGAAATAAGAAAAGAGAAAGGGGCGGGGAAGAAGACGGAACTATGAAATGGGTGCGGGTATGTGCGTGATGGGCCTTTGGGCCTGTGCATATGTTGGGTGAGTAATAATTTAATTAAATTGTTTTAAATATATATATATATATATATATAGCTAGTTGACTTTAAAATACCATATTGTGTTCATATGAAATCCGTTTGATTTGCGGATTTTCGCATTGGGCTCGTGTTGGCGAGTACAACATCGTACTAAAATTTATTGCTAGGTTTGGGATGTTTAAAAATTATGACATATTTAAACAGACATGATTTAAATTATTGTTTTTTAAATAATAACGTCGTTTAAATTTATATACCTTAAATATAGATGTTTATTTGGCCAAATAAATTATTGCGAGTTAAATTGGATCGAATATGGTAATTGAACATCTGTCTATCGGAATAAAATACCATTCTACAGATTTAATTAATTAGCATAATAAATCCCCGTTCTGCTATTTTATAATTTGGATGTTTGATTATATATCGTAAATGATATGATAACTTGAATAAGTGATATATTAACCAGTGATGGTTAAGTGTTGGATTTATTTACATAATCGTGGATTATATAAATATCTATTATTTACTTGAAAAGTTAAATGGAATAATATGGTAGATTGTTTAAGTACCACAGTGATCGTTAAGCCTCATTCAAAAATTGAAAAGCTAATTAATGGTTTGAAGGTTATTTTAAGAATAATTATTTTTATTTTAAAGTTTAAAGATAATTATTATTCAATCATAAGATTTAAAAAGGCAATAACTTATTAATAATAATATTTTAAAGAGAATTTATAATTGTTTTAATAACGATTTAAATTTAATTATTTTACTAATATGATTCTCGAAAATATTTCTTAAAGTTATTTAATTGTTATTTAAAGTTAATTAATTATATCGATTTAAGTTATTTAATTTTATTTAAAGGATAATTAATTTTTATATTAATATTGTTTAAGGTTAATTAATTGTTTGTTTTAATAAAATTTTAAAGTTAATTAATTATTATATTAGTATTATTTTGAAGTTAACTTAATAATACATTAAAGTATTTGAAATTAATTTAATATATTATTAAATGGATTCTAACGTTATTATTTTAAATAACATTTGATTAAAATGAAATAGAAGGATGTTTAAGTAGTAATTATTTTTTTAAAGCTATTTTAAATAACTTATGGTTTTTCAAGAGAACCTTATTGACTTAAAGCATCTATTAGTAGGTTGGATTAAATATGGAAGAGTTTTATAAATGGTTTTAGATATTTATAAAAAGGATTTATGAATAAGTTTTAAAAATCTGAGAGGAGAAGTTTTATGAATGGGGTTTTGATATTTATAAAGAATTTTTATATTTAGATTAAAGATTTATAACGAAGCTTTATAAATAGGTTTGGAAATGTCTATAAGTTAATAGGGTTTGGAAGGAGATGGTTGATATTCATGGTGTAATCCGAGCGACAGGGATCGCCTACAGTTTAATATGGATTCACTAGGATAGTGACGTAACCATTTTGTGAGCTACGATCCATGGTCGATATTGAGCGGTACTTTACAATATCTATTTTTAAGAGTTTTCAAGTTTCTAAGTTTTAAAAGCAAAATGGGTTGTAAATATACTTATACCATTAAGATAAGCACATGGTTATATTTTTCTAACAATAAAAAATATAGTTATTTATGAATATACTTACCCTGTCGAGATAAGTATATGGAAATGATTTCCAAGTATTTAAAATGAATTTCAATTTAATAAAAGATTAATTTAAGAGGCCTAGAGATTTCCATAGGAAATATAATCTTTGTTTGAATGCTTGTTTATTTGATAGTTAAATAACCGACTATCAAATCTTGACCTGAATATGTAATTCTTCTTAATTCTGGTGGTATGGAAATATTCCCTACTTAACTGTGAAGGATTTTAACTCTAGAAATATCTAGGGGTAACACGGCAATTATATGGTACAGTAACCATCGGTGGTGTTACACTGTACGTATAAACTCGTTTTGTTCTTCTAGGACAAATGATAAGGAGATCTGTCCACTTAAATGGTTAGGGGGTGTCCCCCGCTCTTATGTATTATCTGATCAATTCCTAAAGAACCGGTATTGAGCATTCTAGAAATCAGCGTTTGGTTTTGTGGAGCACCCGGGAATGGATAAGTGTACTCGTAAGAGATGACTCCAACCCGTAACCACTCCGAAAACCATATACGATTCTATGGAGGAGATTCGTGATATATTGAGATGTTGAGGTCCATATGTGATTCCGAAATACGTTGGGATATGGGAATCCAGATGTGATTCCAAGATCTAATTGAGATGTGGGAATCTATGTATGATTTCGAGACTCGTTGGTTAGATTTCTATCAATCATTGATAATGCTCATGCTTATTTGCTGGTGCCAAATCCAACAATCTATACTTTGATGGACTTTGGTTTTGATTTTTGCCAAAATTTAGGTCCATTTAGGTATGGGTTGTTACATAGAGTGGAGGAATTGAACCTTATTAGATATGGTTCATTCCATTATGAGTAAAGCTGAGTTGCCTTTGAACTATTGGGGATCTGCGTTGGAAACCGCAACACATATGATGACATAAGTACCTACTAAATCTGCGACTAAGATGCTATATGAGATATGGTATGGAAATAAGCCCCACTTTAATTATTTGACGGTATGGGGTTTGTTCGGCCTATATTGTAAACATTGGCTCTAATAAACTTGAGGCAAGATCATCTTTGTGTAAGTTTATAGGGTATCCAAAGAATTCTAAAGGATATATTTTCTACAACAAAAAGGAACAAAAGATGATTGTTTCCACATGCTTTCTTTATAGAAAAGGAATTTCTATCAAAGGAAATTAACAGAGAAGTTGTAGACTCGGATGAGATTTAAGAAACTAACACTGAGACTAAAATAGTAGGAGAACAGAGTTCACCAGTATACGATAACATGCAATCTATTAGAAGGATTAGTAGAGAATCTCACGTACCAGAGAGATATTATGGTTTTCTCAAGGATGATGAGGAGGATAGTGTCTTAGATAATGACACTGCTCTATCATTCTAACATGCACTGCAAAGTAAAGAATCTGCACTCTAGCTTGAAGCAATGAAATCCGAGATGGATTGCATGTACAAAAACAAAGTTTAGACTTTTTCAAACGTACCCAAAGGGATAAAATCCATTGGCTGCAAATGGATTTTTTAGAAAAAGCCAAATGAAGATAGGGAAGTAAAGACTTGTAAGGCAAGGCTAATTGCAAAAGGATTTCATCAAATTTAAGGCATTGATTATGATGAGACCATTTCGTCCATAGTCAAGCTTAAGTCCATTCAGATTATTTTTACCATTGTTTCATTCTATGGCTACAGCATATGGAAAATGAATGCAAAGACAGGCTTTCTAAATGGTGATTTTAAGAAATTGTTTACATGTCATAGCCCGAGGGTTTTATGGTCACTAGGAGTGATGGCAAGGCTTGCAAGTTGTTAAAGTCCATTTATGGACTTGAGCAAGCTTCAAGGAGTTAGAACAAGTGCTTTGACAAAGTAATTAAACAGTTTAGTTTTTATCAGAGCACAGAGAAAGTGTGCATATATAGAAAGGAACATAGCAAAGCTATCTTGTATTTGGTGCTATATGTTGATGATCTATTATTGATTGGTAATGAGTCTAATAATACTTCGTTTTAGAATCAATGAAAGCTTGGATTTTCAAGAACTTCTCAATGATGGATTTGGAAGAAGCGGCCTACATACTAGGTGGAAGGATCTATAGAATAGATCTAAAAGGCTGTTGGGATTGTCCCAATCCCTATACATAGATACAATACTTAAAAGATTTAATATGGAGAATTCCAAGCATGAAAAAGTTCCAACGCAGTCTGGAATCTTTGTTTCTAAGAAGGACGCTCCTCATACTGATGAGAAGAAAAAGCGTATGAAAATGATCCCTTATGCTTCAGCCACAGGATCCATAATGTAAGCTATGCTATGCACTAGACCGTATGTGCATATGCATAGGGATGCATAAGCCGATACCAGTCTAATCCTAGGAAAAAAATTGGACAGCCATAAAACGTATGTTTAGTATTTAAGAAATACTAAAGACTTATTCCTCATATATGGGATGGAGACCTCATTATGAAAGGGTATACACATTCGAGCTTTTAAAGTGATACGGATAATAGTAAATCGGTGTTTGGTTATGTCTTTACGCTTAAAGATGAAGCCGTTAGTGGAAAATTTCCAAGCATGGAACAATACCTAATTCCATGATAGATGCCGAGTATATTGCCCTCAATGAAGTAGCTAAAGAGACAGTCTGGATGCACATGTTTTTGAATGAGCTTGGGGTGATTCCTGATAGCGAGAATCCTGTGGCATTGTTTTGTGATAACAATGCGGTGATGAAGATCGCAAAGGAACCCAGAGTACGTAAGAATTCTTGACATATTCTTTGAAAGTTACACCTTATTAGAGAATCCATTGATAAGAAAGCGGTCATGATACAAAGGGTAGATATTAAGGATAAAATGGCAGATCCATTCTCTAAGGTCAAGCTCGATCGGCTCTCGAGAAGATGATTGAAGGAATGGGAATGAGAATCTATAATTGGCTCCAAGTGCAAGCGGGATATTGATATAGTTAGGGGTAAGCCCTAGTGGCAATTATGTAATTTATTGTAAATTAGATAACGCTGTAATCACTTCTCGTTCATAATAAAGGTGTTTACTTTCTATTGTATATTTGTTATAATGTGTTATAAATAAATTAATGTTTAATTAAAATATATCTAATAGTAAATCCATAAATGGTGTGTTTGTGCTAGTAATTACAAATAGTTTTAATCATAAGTATTGTATCATAATATATTAAACACATCATTTTAAACGTTCCTAGTCAAGATGCATTGAAACTGGATATCGATGTGTCCATTGAGACAAGAGTACATAACGCTCTCTAAATGTTGGGTAGTGTATTACTCATGACTATTGGAGAGACCTATGATTACACATTAATAGTTATTTGATAACTATGGAATGACTCGTTCGATAGTTTTCTATTGGTTAATATAACTAAGGTCAAACAGAAAATATCGGTGTGACTGATTTACACAGTTCTCTTAACTTGAGAATATTGCTAATCATCAATATGAAAGCTCCATTTTGATTATAGTCAAATCATGGCATAGGTTCGATCGAGCGACTATAGTTGGGTCGAGTGGAAGTACTGGAAGTGAAGCACTATTCAAGAGAGGATTTGTCTCCTTGTTTTATATAGTTAGTATCATGGTCGACTCAAATTAGCTCAAAGTCAAAACCTCTGGACTAAATAGTTTGGTTAATGATAATTGTTATTATTGAACCGAGGATTTTTTTGGAATATAGAGTTGAATGCGGACGATATTAGAACTTGACCATAGCCAAATTTCATAAGTCCAAAGTGATATAGTTTTGACGAAGAGAATTTGTGTAAAAAATAGTCACAACATTGTAACACTTAATAAAGTAGAATTAAATTTCATCGAAAACAAGTAAGCGATAAATTTGGCCAAAATAGCACACTACCAGCTAAGTGACATGTGAACATTAATACTCGAATTGTTCGATATTAATTCCCGACTAAATTTACACCTAAAGAGTCACACAACCGAAATGTTGTATACTCCTTCAAGATTTAATAAATTATACTTGTTATAAATCAATTAAATTAATTAATATTTATAAAATATTAGTTATAAATTTTTATTTGATGTGTTAAACAATATTGAACAGTATGTTTAATTACAAATATGTTGATCAATATTCGATATTGGTACGTGTTCAAATTGGATTTAAATTGCGATGAATTTTGTTTGTTCTTGGATTAGGTTTGAGACCCATAAAGTGCATGATAATTTTGGCTAAGAAGTAAAAAAAATTAGAACAACCAATAGTTGTTAGGTGGGTGGGGTTTGAATGGTAAAAAGGAAAAGAAATTATAAAGAGAGAAAGAATGCTGGTGGTCCACATTTTGCTACATTGTCTCTCCTTTATATAATGCCACTTAACCCTCATTGTCTACATATTTTTCCCACTTCTCCTCAATGCAAATTTCGACTTGAAACATCATTCCAAGTACCCAAAAAAATTCCAAGTTCAAATACACAACAAAAAAACTTCAATCCGAACAATGGTGGTAATTCTTTGATTTACATCCATTTATTAATATTTAGTTAATTGTTGTATCATATGATGCTTATGAAGAAATATTACGAATCTAGCTCATCGGTATGCTATCACATATCTAATGTTTTAAAATATATTAGTGCATATATGTATAAATAATATTTGTTATTATTTTGGATATATTTTATCATTGAATTCTCGGCCTAATTAAAAATATAAAATGTAAAATATAATTTTTTAATTAAATATTATTTAAATATACCTTTTTTAAATAATAAATCATTTTCTACGGAATAAAATTATATAATAAATGTTTTAAATTTTATAAAGTTTTATTTTTATATAAATATAATTTGACAGCAATATTGAATTTATTTTAATATATATTATATTTATTTTATGTTTAAATATTAATTTAACCAATTGCCAAACTAGAAATTAATTATATAACCAAATAAATATATATAAATTCAAATGAAATATAAAATAAAGTGTATAATTATATATGATAATAAAACATAATTTTTAGATTTTAAAATTAATTTTTTGATAAATTTTAGTATTTTTCGAAGCGGATTTTATATTGGAATTAGGGAAAATGAAAAACTTTGAAAAAAATTAGGCTGAAGGACACCAGGTTTCATTTTTATGAAAGACAAATGCTTGTTATAATTAGCATTAAATTTAACTTTTATGCTATACAAAATGCTAGTTATATATAGCATTATATTCAGTTTTACACTATATAAAATGCTAGTTATAACTAGCATTGTCCTTTAGACTAAAAAAAACTTGTTGTCCTTTAGGCTAAATTTCTTTCTAAGTTTTCTTTATGCCTATTTTCCTATAATTATAAATTATTTATTTAAAAATCA
Source organism: Allium cepa (assembly GCA_030765085.1). Taxonomy (NCBI): domain Eukaryota; kingdom Viridiplantae; phylum Streptophyta; class Magnoliopsida; order Asparagales; family Amaryllidaceae; genus Allium; species Allium cepa. Next base: position 288,037,471 of record CM060941.1, on the reverse strand, counting down.
TTTTATAAATGCCAAAATATAAAATTATCTTAAATTTGTTATACGAGCCAAGAGGTTGCTGCAAATTTACATTAGTTTGTAAACAAAATTTATTGTTACATACTTATTTATATATTTATATACTTATTTATATATTTATATATATGCTCGAAAATTAATAAATACTTATAATTAAATATATATATATATTAAAAAATCCTAAGTCAAGAGTTCTTTATAAAATATATATTAACTTTTATTATATATATATATATTCAAATATGCTTGTGTAATTATAAATACATATCATTTCAACTTAATAATAATAATAATAATAATAATAAATTAATAATAATAATAATAATAAATTATTCTAGTCTCAAGTTGGCTATAGTAATATGCTCATAAATATTTATATTTAAAATTATTTTTATCTTAATTATCAAATGATTTTATGATTTAAATTATACATACATACAATATATATGTATATGTGTGTACTTATATATTTTATATATAAATTGTTATAATTATCAATTATTTACATAGGTATATATTTGTGTGATATATTTTCACACACACAGATATATATATATATATATACATACACACACACACACACACACACACACATATATATAAATCATTTTGTGCACACATAAATTTCATTTAGACGGCATGATTGAATACTAGAAGGAGTAACATGTCTGTTGTGTTGTAAATCCCAGCATCTATATATGAGCATGTTAAATCTGCACACATTATTATGTCGCACATGCACATGCACATATATGTGCATATTGTTAGTTCTTGAGATGATGGTTTTAATGACAGCAACCTTAGGACTTGTTATAAAATATAAATACTAATATTCTTGTCTAGATATATATGTATATGCAAGATATATATATATATATATATATATATATATAGGTACTGAAGAATGAAGATTGTGCAGTATAGAGATTCAAGGACGACGAATTCAAGGTTGAAGAAACCAAGACTGAGGACCCATGAGTATTAGGAGTTGAAGACATTAAGAGTTCAAGATTTCAAGAGCTCAAGATATCAAGATAAGTAATATCGTCTAGATTTACGTTAAAACTTCATAATAGCACTAAAATATTTATTCGGATTTTAGTTTTTTACCGGAATCCACCTTCTCGCTTTAATTGTGGGATGGAACCCATGACCTCTTTAATGGATGGAACCCACGACTTTTGTCTAGTGTAATATAATCCATGAAATTTTCAAAATGGTTTATTTTAAATATTTTTCAAAAACTTTTTAAAAGTTATCTCTCTCAGTTTAAATATTTTAGCCTTAAATTATTTTTATTATCATTTATATTTTGATTTCAGAATCATCTCTTATTTTTAAACAATCTCCTGGTTTTAATATTATAAGCCTTAAATCTCAAAAATATACTCTATACTTAGTTTTTAATATTACTTTTATACTATAAATTATATATTTTTAGTATTACTTTTAAATCTCTTTTATAAGTTTAAACTATATTCAAAATGGTTTATAAACTTCAGAAATTGTTTTGACAAGTTTTAGAAAGAAAATCTCTTTTAAAAAAAGTCAATTTTCAAAATTTACTAGAGCATGTCGCATACCCCATCCAATGAAGTGTCTATTCATCATAAGCTTTCACGAATGGACATGACTGTTGTTCTTCTTTAAATACAAGTTGTTTTCAACGAATTTTAAGTTAGTTTTTCTTCATTTCTTCACTCCTTCTTCCCCACTCAAATATTCTCTTATATTTTAAAAAAAACTATACCAAAATCCTTAGCGAATCAAACTATACCAAAATCCTTAGTGAATCAAACTATACCAAAATCCTTAGCGAATCAAACTATACCAAAATCCTTAGCGAATCAAACTCGATTATATCTAGTTTGATTCTCTGCAACTCACACTCAAAGATCTCGGTGCTATTTAGAGTTATAGAATAATTTATAATCAAAGAAGTGTACAGAGTATCTCTATCTATCAAAGTGATATTGGAAACGGTGTGATTGTGGTCCGAAAATCCGTTGGGTGTGATTGTGGTCCGTAAATCAATTAGGTGATCTTGTAGCCTGGTTAAATCAAGAGAGTTTTCCCTGGATTCGAAGACAGGAGGGTGTATCTTGTGGCCTTGAAATTGAGGTTGTTATATTAGCATTATACTTGAAAATAAATCCGCACAAGAAATTTTATGGGACTGGATGTAGGGTAACTTCAAACCAATATGAAATTCCAGTATGTTCTTTCCTTTACTATTTTTATTTACTATTTGCATTTGTGTATGATTCTGTGATTGTTTCTATATTTGTGAATTGTATCTATTTAGATTTAGTTTCAAAATATTTCAAAAATTCCATTAAATATTATTCACCCCACCTCTAGTGTTAATCCAACCTTAAGATCCGTAATCTGCATTTCCAACAATTGGTATTGAAGCATTGATTTTCAAAGTTATCATAATCTGAATTTTAAAAAAGTTTAAAGTGGAAATTTTTGAAAAATTTGTAAATACTAGTTCAAAAATGTCCATATCATCATTGTTTCATAAGTCTATATATTGTTATTATAGAAAACTAAGTTATCTACCGAATTGGGGTGTTGTGCAGGAATATATATGTTATATGGCTTTTGAAGAATCAACACTCAATGGACATAATGTACAAATCAAGAAAAAAAATGAATACGTTATAGTGGATGTTCGAGACACATGACTGGTGATCCGGAGATACCGAATAGCATAATTTATAAAGACGGAGGAATGGTCAACTTTGGAGACGGTTCAAATGGATATGTGATTGGCATCGGCAATGTCGGTAACTCTAATCTCCTACTATTTCTAATGTTCTGTTAGTTAGGAATCTAAAACACAGTTTACTTAGCATAAGTCAACTATGTGATAAGGGCTACAAAATTATATTTGAAAAGGACAAGTGTCACATCAAAGATAATTAATCAAATATTATATTTGAAGGAATTAGGAAGAACAATATTTACATTCTTAGCATGTAAATCTCAAATGATAACCTATGTCTTTTGGCTAATACAAATGGCCCTTGGATTTGGCATAAAAGATTTGGGCATCTGAATTTCAAACTCTTAACTAGAATTTCAAAACTTGATTTAGTAAGAGGTCTTGCTAAAATGGATTTTAAAGTAGATAGTATATGTGATGCTTGTCAATTAGGATAACTTAGAAAGAGTTCATTTAAATTGAAAGATATGATTTCAACTTCAAAATCTCTTGAGTTACTTCATATAGATCTGTTTGGTCCATCTCAAGTTCAGTCAATAAATCACAATAAATATGTTTTTGTAATTGCAGATGATTATTCTAGATTTACAAGGTCGGTTTTTATAAAAATTAAAAGTGATGCTTTTGATTTATTTAAAACTTTTGCAAAAAGAATTCAAAATCAACTTTCTTTAAAAATCAAAACTATTCATAGTGATAACGGCGGAGAAACTGAAAATGAAATTTTGAGAATTTCTATAATAAAAAAGGAATAACTCGTAATTTTTCCTTTCCAAGAACTCCACGACAAAGAGGAGTGGTAGAGCATAAAAATAGGACAATTCAAGAATGTGCAAGAACTATGCTTTCGGATAGTAAATCACCAAGAAATTTTTGGGCTGAAGCAGTCGCATAGCTTCTTATATTTTGAATAGGATTATAATTAGACATGTAACCAATAAAACACCATGTGAACTTCTTTTCAATAAGAAACCAAATGTATCTTATTTTAAAGTTTTTGGAAGAAAATGCTTTATTCAAATACAAAGGACAATTTGGATAAATTTGATCCTAAATCCGATAAAGGAATCTTTATCAAATATTCAGACGGACCTAAAGCATACATAGTTTTCAATTTAAAAACTAACACCATTGAAGAAAAAATGTATGCATCTTTTAATGAAAATTTCAAAGATTTTGTTCAAATAAATGATGAAGATGATTTTGTTACTCCAAATAATGAATCAAATGAGACAAATTGTGAAACTGTTCATCCTAATAAAAAGATCAGGGTTTTAAAAGATCATCCTGTAGAAAATATACTATGAAATATAGAATCTGTTGTCAGAACTAGAAATCAATTAAACAAGATGAGTAATGTAGCTTTTATATCAACTATTGAACCCAAAAATCCAAAGGAAGAATCATCTGATGATTCATGGATTCTTGCTATGCAAGAAGAACTGAATCAATTCACTAGAAATAATGTATGGGAACCTATCTAAGGACAAAACTATAATAGGAATTAAATGGGTTTATAAAAAAATGAATGAATAAGGTGAGGTTGTTAGAAATAAATCTCGGTTAGCCGCGCAAGGTTATTGTCAAGAAGAAGGAATAGACTATTGTGACGCCCCACCTCTATGCTCACAATAACAAAGGGTATTAAAAGAAATATTGTCCTTTATTACGAAGAATAAGGCTGGTTAGGAGCGGCCATCCATAGTTAGGCCTTACATTAGTATTGGTTATTTCGATAGGAGTGGTAAATATTTTTAATTTTTCATCTCTTATTTATTTACTCCCATCGACATACCCAATTCCAATATAAAACGAACTACGATGGTTCATAATAGTTTAGGACAATAAATATAATAATAACACAGACAATATAAATGCGGAACACAGATAACACAGAAAGTTTCATATATGTAATAACTGATGTCAGTTACAATAAATGTGATACAATACATATGATACAACTACAACTGTCGACTCTGGAATTTACATATACAAGTACATTATTGTAAATAATATACATGAATATACAACATCCTATACTAAGACAACGACTACTCCAGAAAGTATGAAAAGACTTCATAGCTCTAGCAGCAACCCAAAGTAAGATATCAACAACCTATAAATACTCGGTCTGAACGAGTATTAAATTCAAAAGAAAATAATACACGGGTCAGTCTAATTCAAACTCAGTTATTAGTGCACAGAAGCAATAATAATTAAGTAACAAATAGACGACAGTCACAATAAATCTCGTCTATCCGATCCTTAAATAAAGAAATCGGATAACGATAAATATTACACGTAACAGTGTTAAACAACAAATCAGCAAATCCAAATTATCAACGAAGATAAATTAAAAAAATTATTAATGAAGATAATTTATAAAACACAGAATTGCCTAAACGGCAATTAACACAAAAATCTAATTATTAAATAAATAATTAGAAACTCATAATCTAATTATCATATTGATAATTAGACGACAACAAAAATCACCAAATTAAACCAATCAAATACAAATCCAAAACATATTGAAATATCAATAAAAATGTCAACTCGAGTAGGGCTGCAGTACACGCACGTGTGCACTGCCTTGCCGCTGCAACATATGGAATATGCAAAAGATCAATAAATCAAAACAAAATAGAACATACCGTGTGGCTGCAATACACGCTTGCATGCACTGCCTTGCCACTACAGTGATGATGCACACAAACGGGCACAAGGTCAAACCCGAATTAAAGACGGATTCAACTCAACTCAAATTGAAATTCAGGTGCAATCAAAATGAATAGTGACGAGCACAAGTGACTCGAACCAGTGAGTCAAGTTCATGTCAAGACAGTGGACCCAAATCTAGTGCAACTTCAGAATGAAGCGTATGCACCATCAATTTAGACTACTGCATATCACAACAATAGAAACGGCAGAGGTCAAATCAGTGCTATCGCGACTCAACGCAACTGCAAATAAAACTAATAGTGCAACAGGCTAGGAATTCAAGTGCAAATCCACTATTAGAAATGTAGACTGCACTTAAACAGGCCTAAATCAAACTTCAACGAAATGCAAAAGGTCAAGGCACCAACTCAACACAACTGCAGCAACCAAAACCATGCAACATAGCAACAAAGGTCAGGCAGCAAGCATACATGAACAAAAGTGCTTACTGACTCAAATGTCACGAAATACAGCAATAAAGATCAAGGGACAAAGGCTACAAGTTGATGACAATTGAGTTTTGCACGCAACCTGAACCAACAGAGCACAAAGGCTCAAATGACCGAATGCACATGGCAGTGGTCCAACCTGAAGATACTGCAGAATGAAGATGAAAGTAAACCAAGATGGCAACATGACAGTCAAATGCCTAAAGATAAGGCAACACAACTGTGGCATAATAACAAAAGAGTACTGCATATACAACCAAGCCGTGTACAGTATTGAAACTGAAATTTCCAAAATGAAGCAAGGAATAATGTAAACGAATATGAAGGCAACATGTACAAGGGAAAAACCTCAATATGCACCAAGGCACAGTACACAAGTGACCTAGCAATTACAAAGAAATCAAACAAGGTCGTGTCTGAATACAAGCACACCCAAAGGTGCACTAGTATATAATTGTACACAGACACATCGAAACTGCACGGCGCAAAATAACCCAATGAAATCAGAAATGTGCTCAAAGCAAATACAGACCACATGATGGAAGCAATACATAAATGTACAACTCCAATTATGTCAACCAAACAACTCAATGCAGTAGCACCGGTCAACATGACAGCCGATGGAACGAGGCCGAACTAGATGAAAGGCAACAAGTGATGCATCAACAACTCAATATGTAAATAATACAAGTCAGTAAGGATTTTCTGAAGCCAGAAGCAACAGTGCTACCTAACACAAAGTCAAGCAATAAAATCAAGGTATGAATAGAAATTACTTGCAACATGGTGCAAGGAAAGCAACTTACAAAATCAAGTTGGGATGCATATGCGAGCAACCCATGTCAAAACCATCAATCGAAATGCAAACTGCCTCGAGTAATAATACCAGAAACTACAAAGAAACTAAGTGTATAAAGACTACATCAAGAATACATTCGGAGGAAATAAAACATATAAGAAGCAGACTCGAGTGATACAAGCTCAATGCAACTACAGCCGAGACTTAACTGATTCAAGCCAAGGCCGAAGCACGCATAGTGACACAAATCAGATTCAAGGGGAAATGCAAAAATGAAATATACAGCTAAAATCAAAACCGAGAGCATCCAGTGTTAAATTTATTCAAATTTATTGGAATTAGAGAAAAACATCAACAACAAACAAAGTCGAACAACATGATCAAACTCAATTTGCAACCAAAGACAGAAATGCCAAAGTCATAGAAAAATTTATCAACATCGAACAAATTCGAACCAAGTCAGAAAAGTCACCAATCACCAAAACAAAATCGAATTGCCGTAACATAAAACTAAGTTGAAATAGATGTAAGTAAATAAATTTACTCACCTTTCTCGAACTCGACCAAAACGACAACGCCGCGCGCTACTGTAGTCGATCGACAAGCAAGGACGAACGAAATCAATCAAGGCGGCGGTCAACCGAGGAAGACGAGCAAGCTCAAGAATCGAAACCCTGATTTGCAAGCAAGCCGCCATTTTTCTTTTTCCTTCGAATTTTAAATTTAGGGTTTTTTGAATGAACATAAAAAAAAGGGGAACGGTATCTACTTAGAGAATTTTCACAGCAAAAACATGGCCCGAGATTTCATTTTAAAGCCCACTCAACATTTAACCAATTTTATTAAAGAATTTTAACCCAATTAAAACTATCACTATCAATTAGCTAGCACGTTAACCGTTTAATGACGATTATAAATCAATACGAAATCCCGGGTTGTTACAGACTCCCCTCCTTATAAAAATTGCGTCCCCGCAATTTTCACAATTAAGGTCGTCAATAACAATTATTTTTCTAACACAAACTGGTTAAGCTAGAAAAATGAATGTCAAGAATACAAACGCCAAAGAAATCTTTTAATTTCATAAAAGAAATTTACAAATTCTCAACAAAATCTAATTATCAAGTATATAATCAGAAAACAACAAAATTGAATAAATGCAATTATCAGCAATATTCAATCATCAATTAGATAATTAGAATACAGAAATCACAAAACAGCAATATCTAATTATTAACAAAGATGTTTAGAAAACCCAAATCACAAATCGCAAAACCGCAAATATCTAATTACCAAAACGGTAATCAGAAAACATCAAATGTCTAATTGTCAAAAAAACGATAATCAGAAATCTCAAATCAAATATTTAATTATCAAAAACGATAATCTCAAATTTCTAATTATCACAAACGATAATCAGAAACAACAAATATTTGATTATCACAAACGATAATCAAATCTCAAATCAAAAAATATTTAATTATCAAAAACGATAATCTCATCTCAAATATCTAATTATCACAAACGATAATCAAATCTCAAATCAACAAATATTCAATTTTCAAAAACGATAATCTCATCTCAAATATCTAATTATCACAAATGATAGTCAGAAACAACAAATATTTAATTATCAAAAACGATAATCTCATCTTAAATATCTAATTATCACAAACGATAATCAAATCTCAAATCAACAAATATTTAATTTTCAAAGACGATAATCTCATCTCAAATATCTAATTATCACAAACAATAATCAGAAACAACAAATATTTAATTATCAAAAACGATAATTAGAACTCATATCAACAAATATCCAATTATCAAAAACGATAATCAGAATCAACAATTATCTAATTATCAAAAACGAAATTAGAACTCATATCAACAAATATCCAATTACCAAAAACGATAATCAGAATCAACAATTATCTAATTATCAAAAACGATAATTAGAACTCATATCAACAAATATCCAATTACCAAAAACGATAATCAGAATCAACAATTATCTAATTATCAAAAACGATAATTAGAACTCATATCAACAAATATCCAATTACCAAAAACGATAATCAGAATCAACAATTATCTAATTATCAAAAACGATAATTAGAACTCATATCAACAAATATCCAATTACCAAAAACGATAATCAGAATCAACAATTATCTAATTATCAAAAACGATAATTAGAACTCATATCAACAAATATCCAATTACCAAAAACGATAATCAGAATCAACAATTATCTAATTATCGAAAACGATAACCAGAATCAACAATTATCTAATTATCAAAAACGATAATTAGAACTCATATCAACAAATATCCAATTACCAAAAACGATAATCAGAATCAACAATTATCTAATTATCAAAAACGATAATTAGAACTCATATCAACAAATATCCAATTACCTGCAGATAATTGGAAACAACAAATATCTAGAAATCAATTAAGATAATCTAGAAAATCAACATAAAAGGTTGGATCGATCCCATCAGATGGCGAGTTTTAGCTACGCCGCACGTGCATCTCAGAGTGGCCGAAGCCTACCAAGTACTATAAATTTTGGCGTCCATCAGATTGACCCGAAGGTCCGCAGAGTGACCCGAAGGTCTAGTACTGGTATTTGATCCGAAGGTCTGCAGAGTGGCCCGAAAGCCCAACAAATGACCCGGAGGTCCAGCAGAGTGGCCCGAAAGCCCAACAAATGACCTGGAGATCCAGCAGAGTGGCCTGAAAGCCCAATAAATGACCCGGAGGTCCAGCAGAGTGGCCCGAAAGCCCAATAAAATCATCAGAATCATCAAAACAACAGATATTTCAATTAACGTGTCCGAAATTAACCGAAATAGAAAACGCACATGTCCCATACCACGTGTTTTACTAAATCGCTTGATTCTCTTCATCGTTTCCTTGAAAGTGCAAAATTATGTATTCAAAATAACATTTCACATTCTCAAACGGACAAGTCCGGAATTAAGCGAATCGGTAAAAGAAAGGGGTCATAGTCCTCGATTTTGCTGAAACGTTTAAATCGCTTCCTCATTCTATTGAAAGCGCAAACTGCAAAACTTCTGAAAAAAAATTCATTTATTTTATAAAAGTAATAATTTACATTCTCAAACGAACAAGTCCGGAATTAAGCGAATTAGTAAAAGAAAGGGGTCATATCCTCGATTTTGCTGAAACGTTTAAATCGCTTCCTCATTCATTTGAAAGCGCAAACTGAAAAAAATTTGGAAACAATATTTTTTTTCTTTTTTTTAAACGATTTTTAATCCACGTGCTTAAAATAGCAACATCAGTAGCAATTTCAACAAGGAAATTGTATTTCTCAAAACACCGTAAAAACGGATCTCAAAATCAGCATTGCGGAATAACCGCTTGAAAATCCACTTTAATAATTGACGGTTACTGAAGTCAAAGCGACAGTAATTTTTAAACGTCAAAATCTCATCAAAATAATCTGCATCAAAATATAATGTCAGTGAATTTTCATTCATTAAAATTGTCAACAAAACACCGTGCTTCAAAATTTTAGCAATGGCGTAAAAATCTTGTTATAAAAATAACGGCAACAAAATACTTTTAAAACCAAACATCGGTTTTACGCAAAATTAATGTAGTAACGTACAATTTAAATTTGCACGTATGCCACAAAATAAACGAAGAAATCATTCAAATATATCTTCAACGAAGATAATTTAAAACAGCAAAAATCTCAACAAAATCACATATCTGCCATCGCTTCGGATCCTCAAGTCGGATTCGAAATTTTCAAAGAAAACAAAATAAACACAACTATGCAAACAACAAATGAAATTTATTTCGATTTCATAATTTGATTTTCAAATCAAAAAGGTTATCAGCAGTACTCAGCGAAGACAGTCTCACCATCTCCGCTGCGCATTCTGATAAACAGAACACAAATCAATCAATCATTAAAACACAACTTCACTTTTATTTTTAAATAAGGAAATTTAAAAATTTCATCTAAATTTCAAAACTTTAGTTTTGACTCAAAGCACAACTAAAACATCGACAAATAGTTGTAACACATGTTCCTTCTAAGTTATGTTTTATATTATGTCCATAAACCACGCTCTGATACCAACTGTGACGCCCCACCTCTATGCTCACAATAACAAAGGGTATTAAAAGAAATACTGTCTGTTAACGAAGAATAAGGCTGGTTAGGAGCGGCCATCCGTAGTTAGGCCTTACATTAGTATTGGTTATTTCGATAGGAGTGGTAAATATTTTTAATTTTTCATCTCTTATTTATTTACTCCCGTCGACATACCCAATTCCAATATAAAACGAACTACGATGGTTCATAATAGTTTAGGATAATAAATATAATAATAACACAGATAATATATATGCGGAACACAGATAACACAGAAAGTCTCATATTATAATAACTGATGTCAGTTACAATGCATGTGATACAATACATATGATACAACTACAACTGTCGACTCTGAAAGTTACATATACTAGTACATTATCGTAAATAATATACATGAATAGACAACATCCAATACTAAGACAACGACTACTCCAAAAAGTATGAAAAGACTTCATAGCTCTAGCAGCAACCCAAAGTAAGATATCAACAACTTGTAAATACTCGGTCTGACCCGAGTATTAAATTCAAAAGAAAATAATACACGGGTCAGTCTAATTCAAACTCAGTTATTAGTGCACAGAAATAATAATAATTAAGTAACAAACAGACGACAGTCGCAATAAATCTCGTCTATCCGATCCTTAAATAAAGAAATCGGATAACGATAAATATAACACGTAACAGTGTTAAACAAGAAATTAGCAAATCCAAATTATCAACGAAGATAAATTAAAAAAATTATTAATGAAGATAATTTATAAAACACAGAATTGCCTAAACGACAATTAACACAAAAATCTAATTATTAAATAAATAATTAGAAACTCATAATATAATTATCATATTGATAATTAGACAACAACAAAAATCACCAAATTAAACCAATCAAATACAAATCCAAAACATATTGAAATATCAATAAAAATATCAACTCGAGTAGGGCTGCAGTACACGCACGCGTGCACTGCCTCACCGCTACAACATATGGAATATGCAAAAGATCAATAAATCAAAACAAAATAGAACATACCGTGTGGCTGCAGTACACGCATGCGTGCACTGCCTTGCCACTACAGTGATGATGCACACAAACGGCCACAAGGTCAAACCCGAATTAAAGACGGATTCAACTCAACTCAAATTGAAATTCAGGTGCAATCAAAATGAATAGTGACGAGCACAAGTGACTCGAACCAGTGAGTCAAGTTCTTGTCAAGACAGTGGACCCAAATCTAGTGCAATTTTAGAATGAAGCGTATGCTCCAACAATTTAGACTACTGCATATCACAACAATAGGAACGGAAGAGGTCAAGTCAGTTCTATCGCGACTCAACGCAACTGCAAATAAAACTAATAGTGCAACAGGCTAGAAATTCAAGTGCAAATCCACTATCAGAAATGTAGATTGCACTTAAACAGGCCCAAATCAAACTTCAACGAAATGCAAAAGGTCAAGGCACCAACTCAACATAACTGCAGCAACCAAAACCCATGCAACATAGCAACAAAGGTCAGGCAGCAAGCATACATGATCAAAAGTGCTTACTGACTCAAATGTCATGAAATACAGCAATAAAGATCAAGGGACAAAGGCTACAAGTTGACGACAATTGAGTTTTGCACGCAACCTGAACCAACAGAGCACAAAGGCTCAAATGACCGAATGCACATGGCAGTGGTCCAACCTGAAGATACTGCAGAATGAAGATGAAAGTAAACAAAGATGGCAACATGACAGTCAAACGCCCAAAGATAAGGCAACACAACTGTGGCATAGTAACAAAAGAGTACTGCATATACAACCAAGCTGTGTACAGTATTGAAACTGAAATTTCCAAAATGAAGCAAGGAATAATGTACACGAATATGAAGGCAACAGGTACAAGGAAAAAACCTCAATATGCACCAAGGCAAAGTACACAAGTGGCCCAGCAATTACAAAGAAATCAAACAAGGTCGTGTCTGAATACAAGCACACCCAAAGATGCACTAGTATATAATGGTACACAGACACATCGAAACTGCACGGCGCAAAATAACCCAATGAAATCAGAAATGTGCTCAAAGCAAATATAGACCATATGATGGAAGGAATACATAAATGTACAACTCCAATTATGTCAACCAAACAACTAAATGCAGCAGCACCGGTCAACATGGCAGCCGATGGAACGAGGCCGAACTAGATGAAAGGCAACAAGTGAAGCATCGACAACTCAATATGTAAATAGTACAAGTCAGTAAGGATTTTCTGAAGCCAGAAGCAACAGTGCTACCTAACACAAAGTCAAGTAATAAAATCAAGGTATGAACAGAAATTACTTGCAACATGATGCAAGGAAAGCAACTTACAAAATCAAGTTGGGATGCATATGTGAGCAACCCATGTCAAAACCATCAATCGAAATGCAAACTGCCTCGAGTAATAATACCAGAAACTACAAAGAAACTAAGTGTATAAAGACTGCATCAAGAATACACTCGGAGGAAATCAAACATATAAGCAGTAGACTCGAGTGATACAAGCTCAATGCAACTACAGCCGAGACTTAACTGATTCAAGCCAATGCCGAAGCACGCATAGTGACATAAATCAGATTCAAGGGGAAATGCAAAAATGAAATATACAGCTAAAATAAAAACCGAGAGCATCCAGTGTTAAATTTATTCAAATTTATTGGAATCAAAGAAAAATATCAACAACAAACAAAGTCGAACAACATGATCAAACTCAATTTGCAACCAAAGACAGAAATGCCGAAGTCATTGAAAAATTTATCAACATCGAACAAATTCGAACCAAGTCAGAAAATTCACCAATCACCAAAACAAAATCGAATTGTCGTAGCATAAAACTAAGTTGAAATAGATGTGAGTAAATAAATTTACTCACCTTTCTCGAACTCGACCAAAACGCCGCCGCCGCGCGCAACTGTATTCGATCGGCAAGCAAGGACGAACGAAATCAATCAAGGCGGTGGTCAACCGAGGAAGACGAGCGAGCTCAAGAATCGAAACCCTGATTTGCAAGCGAGCTGCCATTTTTCTTTTTCCTTCAAATTTTAGATTTAGGGTTTTTCGAATGAACATAAAAAAAGGGGAACGGTATCTACTTAGAGAATTTTCACAGCAAAAACATGGCCCGAGATTTCATTTTAAAGCCCACTAACCATTTAACCAATTTTATTAAAGAATTTTAACCCAATTAAACTATCACTATCAATTAGCTAGCACGTTAACCGTTTAATAACGATTATAAATCAATACGAAATCCCGGGTTGTTACAACTGTGATGAAACCTTTGCACCTGTAGCAAGATTAGAAGCAATTAGAATTCTACTTGCTTTCACAAATCACAATAATTTCATACTATTTCAAATGGATGAGAAAAGTGCATTTTCAAATGGTTTTGTTAAAGAAGATGTTTATGTTGAACAACCCCTAATTTTTGAAGGAAAACAGTTTCCAAATCATGTTTACAAATTAAAGAAAACTTTATATGGTCTAAAACAAGCTCCTAGAGCCTGGTACGATAGGCTAAGATCTTACTTATTACAATCAAATTTTGAAATTGGTAAAGTTGATAATACTCTTTTTATTAAAAGAAACAAAAATGATATTCAATTAGTATAGATATTTTAGATGATATAATTTTTGAATCAACAAATAATGAAATGAATAATGAGTTTTTTGAAATAATGACAAAAGAGTTTGAGATGAGTCATATATGTGAAATTGCTTTCTTTTTAGGATTGCAAATAAAATAATTGGATAATGGTATTTTGATTAGTCAAGAAAAGTATGCCAGGGATCTGATTAATAAGTTTGGTTGACCACTACTAGTGGAAAACCCACTCCTATGGCAACCAATGAAGCCTTAAATAAAGAAGACATGTCAAAAGATGTTGATCAAAAACCATATAGAGGAATGATTGGATGTCTACTTTATATAATTGCAAGTAGGCCTGATATCATGCATAGTGTCTGTCTCTGTGCAAGGTACCATTCTCAACCCAAAGAGACCTATTTAAATGCAATTTAACGTATCCTAAGATATGTTAAACAAACTTTAGACTATGGCCTATTTTACCCTACAAATGATTCATTTGATTTAATCTCATATTGTGATGCTGACTATGCTGGTTGTAAATCAGACTGAAAAAGTACAAGTTGAACTTGTCACTTTTTAGGACATTCTCTAGTTTCCTGGTTTAGTGAAAAGAAAAATATTGTCTCACTATCAACAATTGAAGTAGAATATATCTCTGCTAGTTTGGCTAGTTCTCAAGTTATCTAGATGCAACAGACCCTAAAGGATTTTGGAAAAATATTTTAAAATCACCAATTTATTGTGACCATACATGTGCAATAAATTTATCCAAAAATTCTACTCATTATGCTAGAACCAAACATATTGATATCAGACATCATTTTCTTAGAGATAATATAAGTAAAGAGATTATTGCTCTTGAATTTATCAACATTGAGAATCAAATAGCTGATATTCTGACCAAACCCTTGAATTAATCAAACTTTACTAAATTTAGAAGAGAACTAGGTATTGGTTCTATAACTGAAATATAGAATATAGATATAGTAAAATATATATTTAAACAAATAAAGAAAAATAAAATTTTCAAAATTTCCATAAAGATGTCGACATTACCCTATCCCCATGTCGAAATAGAATGGTAAAATTGATTTTCCCTCTAAATTTAGTATGGTGGTTATACAATCACAATATTTCAAATTCTTCTATCTTCTCTCTTCATTTTCTCTGTAATAAACTTTTGAAAATATAAAATAATGTCCTCCTTCCTTAAATTAAATCAAAATGAAACCTTTCTTTCCCTTCCCCTAATGTTGGTCCATTTCAACAAACTAGACTAGCCCAAGTCATGAAGATAGAGGAAACTTTGAAGGACTCTCTGCAAATAGTGACTGAGTTGCAAGTCATGCAAATAAAGATGCCTAAGGAACAAGTGAAACAAGGAAAAATCCTTAGAAATTTGCAAAAATTTCTAATTGATAACCGTGAGGACCCGATCGTGATTGAAGATAACTCCTTTGAGATTCATATTCATAATTCATTAGAGGAAGACGACGAAGAAGAAGAAGAAGCGCAAATGGATGAAGTCGATAAAGTTATTTGCGTTGGAGAAGTTTGTTTTGATAAAGATTGTAATTTGGTCGAACAACGTGGAAACTTTTGTCTCCATTACCCAATTGTTTGATTCATAAGTCACCAATTATCAAAGACTCTCATTAGATTGTTTCTATGTTAATGTTTTTATGTTAATGTTTTTATATATCGTGTGTATTTGTATATATTTGTGTTTATATGTGTAATATAACAACACACACACACACACACACACACACACATATATATATAATAAAATTACATTTACGTTTCTCTTAATTATACTCCGTTATTAGTATTTAGTTCCATAGTATTAGTTTAAGGGGGAGTTATGTAGTTTAAGCTTAGTTTTTGTTGATAACAAAAGGGAAGAATTATAGAATATGTTAGATAGGCTTAGTAAAATAAAAGGGAGTTGTTAGAATAAGGGGGAGTCCGAGTAGATCAAAGTTAGGTGGATTATATTTCATAAACTTAGGTTGTCATCATCAAAAAAGGGAGAGATTGTTAGTTCCTGAGATGATGATTTTGATGACAACAACCTTATGACTTATTATAAAATATAAATACTAATATTCTTATCTAGATATATATATGTATATGCATGATATATATGCAGGTACTGAATAATAAGACTATACAGTATAGAGATTTAGGAATGACGAGTTCAAGATTGAAGTAATCAAGACTGAAGACTCATGGGTATCAAGAGTTCAAAATATCAAGAGTTCAAGATTTCAAGAGTTCAACAGTTCAAGATATTAAGATGAGCAATATGTCTAGATTTATGTTAAAACTTCATAATAGCACTAAAATCTTTATTTGGATTTTAATTGTGGAATGGAATCTGCCTTCTCGCTTTTATAGTGGGATGGAATCCACGACCTCTTTAGTGGGATGGAACCCATGACCTTCTCTAGTGGAATAAAATCTACGAAATTTTCAAAATGATTTATTTCAAATATTTTTAAAAAACTTTTTAAAAGTTATCTCTCTCAATTTAAATATTTTAGCCTTAAACTATTTTTATTATCATTTATATTTTGATTTCAAAATCATCTCTTGTTTTTAAACTATCTCCTGGTTTTAATATTATAAGTTTTAAATATCAAAAATATACTCTATACTTAGTTTTTAATATTACATTAATATTATAGATTATATATTTTTAAGATTACTTTTTAAATTTCTTTTATTAGTTTAAACTATATTCAAAATGGTTTATAAACTTTAGAAATTATTTTGACAAGTTTTAGAAAGAAAATCTCTTTTTAAAAAAATCAATTTTCAAAACTTACTAAGGCATGTCGACATACCCCATCATACCAGTTGTTTTCAACAAATTTTAAGTTAGTTTTTCTTCATTTCTTCACTCCTTCTTCTCCACTCAAATATTCTCTTATATTTTAACAAAACTCTACCGAAATCTTAAGTGAATCAAACTTGATTATCTCTAGTTTGATTCTTTGCCACTCTTTCTCAAAGATCTCAATGCTATTCAGAGTTATAGGATCATTTATAATTAAAGAAGTGTATCGATTCTCTTTTTCTATCAAAATGACATTGGAAATGGTGTAATTGTGGCCCGTAAATCAATTGGGTATGATTGTAGCCCATAAATCAAGTGGGTGATTTTGTAGCCTAGTTAAATCAAGGGAGTTTACCTTGGACTCAAAGATAGAAGGGTTCATCTCCTGGCCTTGAAATCGAGGTTGTAATATCGACATTATATTTGAAAAGAAATCTGCACAAGAAATTGTGTGGCACTGGATGTAGGGTAACTTCGAACCAGTATAAAATTCCGGTATGTTCTTTCCTTTACTTCTTTTTATTTACTATTTGTATCTGTGTCCAATTCTGTGATTGTTTCTGTGTTTGTGAATTGCATCGGTTTGGATTTAATTTCAAAAGATTTCAAAAATTCCATAAAATCCATTAGACACTATTCACCTCCTCCAACCTTAAGATCTATAATCCGCATTTTCAATAAGTACGATAAACATATCCAAAACATAATACAAATCATATAATATTAATCTATATTCATAAAGTTAATCAAAATTTTGATTTTATTTAAAAATAAAATTTAGAGAAGTTATAAATGGATTAGACTTCATATGCCCAATAAAATCCAATAAACGAAAATTTTGAAATTTATCTTTAACTCCGCTGTAGGTTGGCCCAATCCTAAAACTATCTTCTTTCCTTATTCTATTCATCCCATTTAAAACTAGTACCACTTTCTGTTGTCCATCCCTAAAAGAATTTTACAATTTACAATTTTTTATTTCATAAAAATCAACGAGCTATACATACGCTCTATACATTCTTTTTCAGAAGGAATAGCTTTCTATTAAAACCCCATTTACTAAAATTTCTAATTTAACTAACTTTAATTTCTATTAAAACTTCTTATTTAAATAAAATGTAGATATTTATTTTTCGAAAATTCAATGTTTACTTATTTTTCAAAAATAGGGTTTTTCAACCTTCGAACAATTCTTTTGAAAATCATTTCAAAAATATTGTTTACATATTTTCCCTAAAATTTTATGTTAAAATCATTTCCACTTTTATACTAAATTCTTTCATATGGGGTTCGACTCAGAATGGATTTCTTATTTGTCCCTTCTTTTGAACTCTTCTTCTTTTTACTTACTTACTGGCATATCTCCTGCCACCAATATAAAAATCCACATATTATCTTGGAGTGACTACTACACACCATCCTTCGAGAACTTAATTAATTCTTGCTTCCAAATATCTACAACATATGGACTCTTACTTCCCCCTTATCTGGACCTACTATCCATTATTAGTTGGCATCCAATGTGGATCTACAAGAACTGGGCTATCGGGGCCCAACCAGGTAGTCACGTATTATCCAACTTCAAGGACCTTCCATATGCTACACTCATGCCCTTCTTAAGTTAACGCCTTTCCATATAGTCTATTTCCCATAGGGTAATCGTGGTACTGTAATCTTCAGCTTCATTCATTGTTCTGACTCATAATATAGTTATCCATCTTTTAGCATATGGTTGAAACTACTCTATAGTCGAAATTTATAGGATTCGGCATAAAATATATTTATATTTATAAGAAAAATATAAATACATTCACTCAACGTTTCTTAAATTTTCAAGATCGACTAACAGAAGCTCTAATACCAAATGTGACAACACGCACCCAGTGGGCATGAATTTTTGCTAAATAAAAACCTAGGTCCACCAAAGTACGGATCGTTGGATCTGTATCGTGCAAATAAATAAATGCATATCAATGCACTATTGATATATCTCTCAACAGAATAGTAAGTTATAATAAATCATATAATACTAACCAAGATTGACACTTCCAGTATCTATTGTCCTTATCAGTGCCAAGCATGCATAAGAAAACCTATCCTTCCACTGTTCTTGCCTTGCACCAACACATGTCCCTCCAAGGCTATCCCATGGTTTGTAATGAGGAAGGGCTCAGAACAACAATTTGCTGACAGGTAAATTATACACTTTAAACATAACACTAGTTTATGCGGATTGCCTTCCATCACATTTTATGTTATTTTATTTTACTTAGTTGTCTTGAGTCCACATACGCATACGATACATCACATCTACCTAAAGTAGACCCTAGCCACATATGTGTGTGTGCATAAGTATCATAATCCCCCTTTTGGACTTATATACACCTCTGCTAATATCTATAACCCAGCACCCCATTAGGATCCATCATCATCGTGCATACTGAGGAACTTTCGTAGTGCCTAATAACGATGTTATAATAGTTTAGTCGTATTATATCTAGCACATGGAATGACTACTTATCTGCTTCATATTATGGACTCAGCTCCACAGACTATTGACGAATCAGCTCTTGGGACTATTATGGACTTAGCTCCATGGACTACTATGGACTTAGCTCCATGGACTATTATGGACTCAGCTCCATGGACTGCCCTAATAATTTGAAAGACCAATATTAAGGGTTATCTAGCCTTACCTCCTAACAAATAAATTAGCAAACAGCTATGGAAGTGCATGACTTAAACGTGATCTACACTAGTTGGAGGCATAGCCTGTTAGATGTAACCCTTGTCTTTCTACTAAGCACTCAAGACCGATAAAGTTCTCAACCTATGTAAAACTCCTACTCCCTAATATGGTACCAACACACAGACATAACATTGATCCTTGCTCACCGTTCCATTTAGATTTCCTAATGCAATCAAGGTGATGCCCCTACTAAAAAGATTTAAGTAGACCCTAGAAGGGAATCCCTTCACCTATATGAAAGCGTATATAATTCCATGGGTCCTACATTTAGATATGTTCCACATCAGTATAATGCATACACAACTGCCGGCAGCCCTTTGTGGTGGGAAATCTTCAGTTGCATAACACCACCGATCCTGCATTCCAACCCATTATAACGACTATGTCATTCTTATCCATCTAAGTTATTTACTAACTTTCATAATTCACACCCATCATAAATGCATACCTAAGGCAAAGTGTATATGTTTATATATGTGTGTATATATGTGTGTGTATGTGTGTGTATACATATGTACGTATGTGTGTGTAGACATATATATTCACTCATACTTGTTTGATTATTACACCTCCAATGTTCAACTATTAATATTTATTTCTTATTCAATTTAAGGCCAGTTACCGCTTTCTTTTAAAAGATCTAAATACCTTCTTTTTATTGAAATGTTCTTTCTATTTTTTTGTAATATTTACTACCCTCTCTTATTTAATGAACTTTCCATACTCTATTTATTTTAAATTATTATGTGCCTACCTTTTTATCATTACTATTTGATTACTTTCTGCTTATATTATATACATATTAATTTTCTCTTAAACTACTATTATTATAAAATTTACAATTCTTTAATTAATCCTTAGATATTTCTAATAATGCATTGGAACCACATCTCCCTAAATGCAAGGTTAACACTGTAAATTTATATGTCTTATCCAAAAGGAGAATCTTTGTCACGCATGGAATTACAAGGAATTATCTTTTTCATAGTTACTGAAATGAATAGTACAAAATACGGTAATATCCCTATTTTATACATCTCTTTTTTTAGGTGCATTCCTTATTATTTCAAATGATACACTATTATTTATAAATCTGAACTTGATAATCCATTGAAATTCATACGGTAACACCCTATATTCTAATGAATTAAAATACTACTTAAATCATAATAATTTACTATGATAACTTAATTTACATTTTTTTAGCAAAGCTAAGTGGGGTTTTACTAGACCCCTACCAGTTTATTACAACAACAATAAAAGAGAGAATGCTTTGTAACATGCTACGAATCACTAAGTGGAAAAGATAGAAACAAAGGAAGAAAATACACAGCAAACAAGGAAAAAAACAAAAGAATTATCCCCATGCTGCTATAGTGCTAGCCGAATAACTGAAGGAGCCGTTCCTCATACCATTTTTAATAACAAGCAATATGTCATTCCATAAGAGAATATCATTCTTAGCCAAACTCCTAAAAACTCTATCATTCCTTTATTTCCAGATAACAGCCATGAATTTCTTTAAGATCAACAGCAGCAACATCCCTTCATCATTCTTCCATCTAGTACCCTTCTAGATATTATACCATTTAATATTGCTAGCTCTAGACATAATTGCCCTTCCCATCATGAGCATAAGCCTCTCTCGGAAAGGAAAAATGTTACTATAATTGAAGAACAAATGAACTTTTGATTCAGTCTCATCATTACAATACTCACATTTACCATCTATTCGGATGCCAATATTCAAAAATTTCTCCTTGGCGTTCAATGAATTTCTCAAAAATTTCCACAGGAGTTGGTTATCACCTTCTCTACAGCCTATGTTTCAGACTCTTTTATTCCAGGCCGATAGGTGAGTTTCCCCATGCTTTATCAGGTTTTTTTAAATCAAAGAAATAGAATGCTTGTGGAGATCAGGTGACCACACCACCTTATCCTCATTAACAGAAGAAAGTGTTGCAGCGTGATTTCCAACCAGAGCTATCTTATGGTAAAGTTACTTGAATATGGAAGGTTGATAACACCATTATAAATGAACTCTCTTGCTTTTGCTAATAGTTGAATCCCAGGCTGGATTTTTTGATTGTATGATAAGATGTTATCAAGGATCAGACCGTGTCTAGCCCATGGATCATGCCAGCAACTGGCATGTCCGTTTGAAGCGAGGAGAATTATGATGAATGGCAAGAAGCACTCTCTTAACTTAAGAATAGACCTCGATACCCAACTACAAGCCTGAAGAATAGCCATCATCCGAAAAAATTTATTTCCGAGGTTGTGTTTACTAGTCCATTGAACCCAAAGGTTGTTGTTATTGCATATAAGGCTATTAAAATATGTACTGAAGGCAACTTTATTCCAAGCAGACAAGTCCGAGATACCCGATCCTCAATTTTCTTTCTCATTTCAAGCTTGTAAAAACTGATAGTTTTCAGTCTGGAATAATGGAGATAACCAGTCCGTAGGAAGTTATACATAACTGTCCTGATCATCAAGATCAATTTCTTAGGAAATAAGAATGTGCTATACCAATAGGAAGAAAGTGATTGAAGAACAAATTTAATAAGAGTTGACCTTCCTTCTTGAGATAAATTTCTATTTGAATAGTAAGACATAGCCTTAGTTGTCTTTTCATATAGGCCCAAGCAATGATTGGTTGTTATTCTGGAAGACACAAGAGGGATGCCATGGTAAGATGAAGAGTCAGTAGTAGTAGTAAGACCAAAAGTGCATCTAATGGATTCAGCTTGAAGATAACGTAATCCAACAATGGGAATGCTAGATTTTGAATAATTAATCGGCATCGCTGAGAATTTAGGGGAAGTGTCCAAGACAGAGGTAATTCCAGATATGGTTTAAGGAGATGCTTTAGTGAAGATGATTAAGTCATCAGTAAACATAAGAGAGGAAATCACGGTGTTCTTTTATTTAAGGTGTAGGCTTATACTATCGGAGGCAATTCCTTTGTTGATCAATCTATTTAAAACCCCCATGACTATTATAAATAAGTATGGAGACATAGACTCCCCCTACCGTAACCCTTGTTTACTTTTAAAATAGCCTGTATAAACTCCATCATTATAACATAATAAGAAATGCACAAAAGACATGCATGTGTATATCCATGTACATAAATGGTTAGGGAATCTCATAGTAGCTAAAACTCTAGTTACTAAGGTTCACTAAAGGGAATCATATGCCTTCCTAATGTCTAATTTTAGCAAGGCTCTGGGGGAAATTCCAGTTCTTTAATAGTCTTTAAGGAGTTCATGAGACAAAAGGACATTATCAAGAATACTTCTTCCCTGGACAAAAGCAGCTTGATTTTGGGAGATGAGGGAAGGAAGCACTTCCTTGAGCTTAGAAGCAATAATCTTAGCTATGCATTTGTAAATGATATTACAACATGTAATAGGCCTAAAGTTAGATACATAATTGGATGATCCATTTTGGGGTAAGAGCTTGGCATGTAGCATTGATACTTCTCAGCATTTATTACTGATGAAGCGTTTCACTGCCTCACATACATCCTTCTTAATTATGTCCCAGCATGTAATGAAAAAAATGTGCATTGAACCCATGTGGTCCACCATAAGCTTCTCTATTCATTCCAAGAATACTCTCTTTCACTTCATTGTCAGAAATGCCTGAGGATAAAATGTCAATTTGATCAGCAGATAGGGTAGGCATATCAAGGTCGTCAATCAAACTAAGTTGGGGGACGTGGAAAAGTAATCAAGAATTGCCTTGTCAACTTTATCGGGAGAATTAGCTTGATTGCCATGGTGGTCAGTGATAGACTGAATGTGCATTTTAGCCTATTTAATTTTTAGGCTATCATGATAGTAACTAGTATTTCTATCCCCCATAATATTTTGTTTCATCCTCAACTTTTTCTTCAGCATTTCTTCCTCTCTTGACAGAACAGTTTGATATTGTTGTTGGGCTTCATATTCATCTGTAGCTATTTGGATGTTACATGGGTTAGTCATGGACAAGTTTTGAACTTGATCAAGCCTTTTTTCTAAGGTTTTAGATAACAATTATCGTTAACCAAACTTCACAACCGCCCACATTCGAAGCGATTTTTTTAGAGTCTTCAACTTTTATTGCAAGATATACATAGGAGTACCAAAAAAGTTAGTAGACCATGCAAGTTTAACAATATTTAAAAATCAGGAAGCATTAAAAAATTTAAAAGAGGACTTCCTTTTCATGGCATCCTAGGAAAGAAGAAGGATTTGAGGAGAATGGTCAGAAAGAAGAGGAGGTGGAAGGAAAATGTGGATGTAAAGCCAAGAGTGGATGGTGGTAAGATTGCAAAAAGTATGGTCAATTTTGCTGAAGATTCCGAGGTTAGATATGCTTTTACTATTCCATGAAAATCTAGCACCATAGCAAGGGATAGAAATAAGGTTGGATAAACTGATAGCAGAGTTTAGATGTGAGATGTCCTTTAGAGAAATAGGATTACCGCTTATCCTGAACATAGAAGGTGGTCGAAGTCACCCATCACAATCCAAGGGTGTGATTTTTGAGCTAGGTAGGGAAGATACTCATGCAGGATTTGACTGTTGGAAGATTGGTTGTCAGCATGGATTACTGTTAGGTAGACAGAAGAAGATGTTGGGATATGAAAGAGATGATTGTGGATAAATTGTCTATGTGAAAGAATGGGGTAAACAGTGTAGTTTGAAGGGTTAATAAGGATCATGATTCTACCATATGGGGCCACCAAATTTTCTTTTTAAAATGGGGACCGCTCCTTTTCTTCATCCTCTTCCCGCTGACCCGTCCCATCCTTCTACATCTCTTCAGCCTTGTCCTTCATCTCCCATTCTTGTACCTCCCTCTGAGCCACCCTTACTTCCTCTACCAAACCATACTTCATCAAAACTCCCCACTGACAGTAATTCTCTAGTCACTGCTCTTCTTGCTGAAGCATCTCCTAAGCCACCGGCACCTCTTCACTTATCCTCTTCCTTGCCCACTCAATCCCAATCCCATCCTCCTCTAGCTTGGACCTCTCTTTTCAAAGCTAAACCTAATAATGCTGGCTCTTATGTGCCTCGTGACATACAACTAGAGTTCACTGGAGATGCCATAGTGCCTCCTTCTGAAGTAGTCAAGGCAGTTCTATGTGGCAAGATTATCTCGTTGGCTTTTTCCTAGATAATCCTCTTTCATACTCTACTTTATTGTATTATCTCAAGAGAGCATGGAAGCTAAGTGGTTCCATTACTGTCAAATCTGATGGTTTTCTGTTCTTGTTCAAGTTCAGTAATGATGATGACAGGAAAAGAATATCTGAATCTGACCCAGTAGTGATGAGGAATAAGCTTTTTATAGTGAAGCCATGGGATGAAAAATATAGGCAATAGTGTTAGTAGCATCAAAGCAGTACTAGTTTGGATTAAACTATCTAATATTCCATTTTATGCTTGGTGTCCATTGGGTATAAATTGGTTAGCAGCTAGGGTTGGAAAACTTCTTTGTATGGATGCTTCAACTGAAAATTTTGAGCGTATCTCCTTTGCCAAATGTTTAGTTGAAGTATATCCAAGCAATGAACTACCGGAAAACTTTTCAGTAATGTTGCTTGATGGAACTGAACAGATTGTGAAGTTGAATACTTGTGGAAACCAGAAATTTGCACTATATGTAAGGAGTTTGGGCATTTGGTAAATAACTGTAAGAAATTTGATTGTGAAGGAAATGTTGAACGATGTGTAATAAATGAACAACAGAAATCTAGTGATGAGAAAAGGAATAAGATGAAGAAGGGGAAAACCAATGATAAACAAGATAAAGTGAAGCAAGTATGGCAAAAGGTAAATAAGAATAAGGGAAAAAAAGAATTATGAGTGAAGATTTGGAAGACAATGTTTTGAAGATGCAAGGTGAAAAGGTAAAAATTGTAAATGATGGAAATGAGGAAAATATAATTGGGCATAATGATGTTCATAAAACACCAAGTGGTGGACAAGTTTGTTCTGTTACCACACTAAACAAGTACCACTTGTTGCAATCTGTAGTGGATGAGCAAGTCTTATTAGAAATATTTGATGAAGAGGAAGGTGAAATAACAAATGAAGAGTTTTGTGAAGAACAAAGCAATGATGCTTCCAAAAACAACACTTCTTCTGTTGATGGAAAAGAAAATGTAAATAAAGACTTGACTATAAATGCTGAAGACCAAAATTTGCCTACAAATGATTCTACCATTAGAAGCAACAGATTTGAAACTGGAAATGAAATATCTGGAGTGCATGCACATTCTGATACTCTTGTATCAGAATTTGACAAAGACTGGTGCAAAACATTTGAGCATCAAGTTACTCAATTAATTACCTCCATGCATAATTCTTCTGTTGATGAACAACCAACTATCCCATCTCACTACAACTTTTCTATTGAGTTGCCTGGTTGGCCAGCTCGTATCCCCTTCTCCCAATCTCCATCAGTTCCTCCACTTGTCTCTACCTCCATCCAATCAATCTCACAACCACTCTCCCCTAAGTCACAGTCTCATAGGAAAATTGAAACTAGATCTCTTTCTGCAAAGAGAAGAAATAACACTTCCTTTCCTCAACAATATTTTATGTCTAAAAAAATTGCATCATGGAATCTTAGAGGAGCTCACAGTAATTTGAAACTGGATCAGGTTAAAAGTATTATCTCTAAGTATAATATTTGTCTCTTCGGTCTGCTTGAAACAAAGCTTAATCTAACTTTATCCATTAAAGCTGCTTCATAAATCAACCCAAATTGGTCCTTTCATCATAACCTTGACAGTGCTTCTTATGGTAGGATTCTAGTTATCTATGATCCTGCTATTTTGACTCTTACTCCCCTCCTATCTTCTAGACAGTACATCCACTTTCATGTTCTTGAAGCTCTAACACAATCCTCCTACTACATTACTGTTGTATATGCTGATAACTTGGTCAATTCCAGGAATGCTTTCTTCAACTCCTTGTCACCTTTAAGACAATCTTATCACCCCTGGATTGTGTTGGGTGATTTTAACTCCTGCTATGATTACAATGACAAATTTGGGAATACCACTAACTTCAGAAGAACTTGATCCTCTCAACCTAGCAGTTTTTGAATCTGAATTGATCATGGTTAACAAGTCAGGAGCAAAGTTTTCATGGAATAACAGAAGTCGAAGTGGTATTCGTACCTACACAACAATTGATCATACTTTCTGTAATTTCCAAGAAATCAACCATTGGCCTTCCCTTTCTGTTTTCCTTCCTCAGCCCATTCTGTCTGATCACTCCCCTTTAATCTTAACTCTTGGTCACCATTTTAGAAAGGAAAAGAGAAGTTTTAAATTTTTTAATGCTTGGGTTAAACATGATTTCTTTCTTGTTTTAGTTACTAAAGTCAACTCTGAATTTTCTTGTTTTGGTAATCCGATGTATAAGTTTTGCAGGAAGTTAAAAAGAATTAAACAGGAGATCAAATCATGAGCTTCTTCCTCTTTTGGTAGTGGATGCCTTCTGTCAACAACACTGAAGGAAAAGCTGAAGATACAACAGGACTATATGATGGAGCATCCTCTTGGTGTTCAAGCTGCTGCAGAAGAAGGTAAATTATTCAAGGAGGTCAATAATTCCCTGTACATGGAGGCTAGCATGAAGAGACAACAACTGCATAAAAGATGGATAGATGAAGGAGATAAAAACAATAAGTTCTATCATGAATCATTAAAGGTTAAGCATGCTAGAGAAAATATTTATCGTATATTTGATGAACATGGTACTCTATTTTCCACTGAAGATTCTGTTGATAAGGCATTCATAGACTACTTTTCTAATCTGCTTGGTAACTCTGATGGTTTCATCCCCGATCTTGACCAAATTTCAACACTTGCTCTTCCTAGCATATCTTATCAGGAAGCAGCATCCCGTATTAGACCAGTTACTGATGAGGAAATTAAGACAACTCTCTTCTCCATGAATCAGCATTCTTCTGGTGGGCCTGATGGGCTAAATGTTACCTTTTTTATCTCTACTTGGAGTGTGCTTGGTAGTGATTTCTGCAAAGCTATACACAATTTCTTCAACAAATGCAAGTTACTAGGTGAAGTCAATTGCACTAATATTGCACTTATCCCCAAAGTTAATCCACCAACAAGTGTCTCCTCTTTCAGACCTATTTCATGCTGTAATGTAGTTTACAAATGTATCTCTAAAATACTTTCTTCTCGTCTAGTCAATGTTCTGCCCACTATATGTCTCTAGTAATCAGGCTGCCTTTATTCCATCTAGGAGTATTCTTGATAATATCCTCCTTGCTCAGGAATTATTGAAAGGTTATGGTAGAAGTAAGGTGCCCCCTGCTGTTGCAATTAAAATTGATATATCCAAGGCATATGATTCTATCCACTGGGATTCTATTGTCAGGGTTATGGCTAACATGGGATTTCCCAAAAATTTTGTATCCTGGATATATGTGTGCATCTCCACACCCTCATTCTCTGTTGTTTTAAATGGTAGACCTGTGGGTAATTTCAGAAGTAGAAAAGACATTAGACAAGGTGATCCAATATCTTCTTATTTATTTTTGTTGGTTATGGAAGTATTTATTGTTATTCTTCGATCAAGATACACACAGAAGATAATTAAGTTCCACCCAAAGTGTTCTCAGCATCACATAACTTCTTTTATGTTTGCTGATGATGTAATGTTGTTTACAAAACCTGAGATACCTTCCTTGAATGGAATAACTGAGGTACTATAAGTTTTCTTCAGTATGACTGGTCTATCAATTAATCAAGAAAAATCTTCTATGTTAGTTGCTGGTGTTAGTCAAGTTCAAGCTGCTGCTTTACATCAACACATTGGTTTCTCTTGTATGGACACTGACATGAGGTATCTTGGTCTACCTTTAATATCAAAAAGAATTTCAAAAGTTGACTGTATTCCTCTTTACAACAAGATTACTTCTATAATGTCTGCTTGGGATAATAGGCACTTGACCCAGAGTGGTAGATTAGTGCTGATTAAATCAGTTGTATTTTCCTCTCTTGTCTACTGGGCTCGTACTATGATTCTACCTGTCAAACTAGTGCAACTAGTTAGGTCTGCTAGGAATAGATTTTTTTTGGACGGGTAGTATACACAATAGGAAGCTGATGCCTTGTTCCTTTACAAAATTTGAAACTTCAAGGAAACTAGGTAGTCTTGGAGTCATTGATGTGAGGAAGTGGAATATTGCAGCAATAAGTAAACATTTTGATGATCACATCAACAAGAGAGACAGCTTATGGGTTAAATGGACATGGCATTACAACATAAAGAATAAGTACTTTTGGTGTATGGCCATTCCTCTGAATAGCAGTTGGATCTAGAGGAACATGTTGAAACTGAGAGAAGTCTACCTACCCATGATCCAATATCCTGTTAATGCTAATACATCTGTTAGCTTCTGGCATGAACCATGGGCAAGTAAAGGGCATATTTTGTCCAAGGTATATGACTATAATCAGATTATGCAGTCAGGAATTCACATAGATGCAAAGGCAAATGAATACATTTATGAAGACAAAATAGTGCTGCCATACAATAGCAACCAACTACTAAGGCAACTGTGGTGTGAGATGCAATTAAAATACTTACCTGCTAGCCAATTTGAATCTGTTGTTTGGGATATGAAGCCACATTCTATCAAAGGAGTCTACAATCATGTCTCTGTTACTGCTCCATTGGCTGCTTCTAAATGGTATTCAGTGATTTGGACTAGTGATTCAGTTCCAAAAGATAACTTGATGTTGTGGAAAGTTATTAATCAAGCTTTACTTACTAGAAGTGTTTTAAACAAGTATGGTTTGGGCTGTTCTTCTAACTGCCTGTTTTGTGATCTGTATGAAGAAACTCCTCAGCATATTTTCTTTGATTTTCCTGCCCTTCATTTCCTTTTGGTTAGAATTAGTTCAAAAACTGGGATCAATCTACTAACAGCAAACTCTGGGGCTGTCTGGAATATTTTTTTCAAAGCCACTAGGATGAAAAATGATGGAGGCAGGATTCTAGTTGTTTGTTTGAAAATATATATGACTGTGATTTGGAGAGAAAGGAATGCAATAGTATTTGAAAACCAAAGAAAGAATTTGGAGGTGCTGTGGAATGAAGTTAGGTATGGAACTTATAGACAATTGAAGAACAGTCAAACTGCTTAATTTCCCTCTTGATATGCTGCTTGTTTGGGCTTGACTCTTGTTGCTTTTTTATTGTTTTTTTTCTCTTGTTCTTTTTCTTATTTATGTACCCTTTATTGTTTTGCAATAAAACTGGTAGGGGCCCAGTTAACCCCGCTGGCTTTGCCAAAAAAAAATTGTGGTGAAAACTCCATGAAGGGTTGACCAGTCTAGCAGCTCTACTGGTTAAGGCAGAATTTAGTTTAGTTTCAAGAATGGATATGAGGTGGAGATTGTGAGTGGAGATGATTTTTTAACTTGGTTCAGTTTGATGTTAGGATGAGCATCTCTAATGTACCACACACTTATGTTGTGTGTCATTGATGAAAACTGTTGTTTTATTGAAGTTGTTTTTTCTTTCCCCTAGTTGCAGGGTAGTTTTTAGTTCCATTTTCAGGCAGGATAGTTGTGGATGGAAGGATGTTAGATTCATTCATGTCATTTGATTTTTTTGGATTCACTTTTCATTTCTAGCAATTTTTTAGGAAGTTGAGGTAGATTCTTTGTTATGGTGAGAGGGGGATTGGGAGGTAGATTGTGATTTGTTGGATGATTTTTCATGGTTTAGGTATCCTGGTGGTGGAGGGACGTGATTGTAGCTGCTAGCAAGAGAAGATAACACATTAAAAGCAATATCTTCCTTTAGATGTGATAGGATGCTATCTGTAGCATTATGAGATAGTTCAGATGATGATCGGGGATTTCCAGATGAAGTTTGATGAATATCAATGGGTTTTTCATTGCTGTTATCAATAGTTTGACATGAATTATCAGGGACTGGGGCGCAACTGTCAAATACTTCATTAAAAACATGCACAACTGATACTATTGTGATATTGTTATCCATGCATATATTATTCCCCTCAGTATTCTTTATCATTGTTTCTTTTCCCAAAATCTCCACAACATTATCAATTTCCTCATCCACACTCAATACTGTGAAAGGATTGGTGAACAAACTACATTCACCATCCTTACTTGGCATTTTAGCATTGTACTTCACTTTTTTTTTTACCAGAATACTTACTATCATCTTTAAATTGTTGTTCATCATTCTTGTCAAT
Organism: Allium cepa; assembly: GCA_030765085.1. Lineage (NCBI taxonomy): Eukaryota > Viridiplantae > Streptophyta > Magnoliopsida > Asparagales > Amaryllidaceae > Allium > Allium cepa. The sequence goes on along the minus strand of CM060941.1, from coordinate 288,006,133 downwards.
ATCCTTCCCTTCATATTTCTCTTTATACTTTCTTACAGTAACTACATTTCTTTTCCTAGTTAGAGGTTTTCTACCATTTATCTTTTTCCATTGTAGATTTTTATTTTTCCTCATGTCCCTCCATAGATTCAATAATTTCCTTATGTTTTATTATGCCGGTTTTTTCTTCACACTTCTTGGTTTTACTTTCACTTTCTTTATTCTACTGTGATTCACACTTTTCAAATGTATGCCCAAATACTTTACATGCAAGATAGATATTCGGCTTCCAAAGGTAATTAAAATGTATCATTTGATCACTTCCATCCAGTAATTTAATAGGAAATCTATCTACTAATTCCTGACTAGGCCTCACTTCAACCATACATTTTGCATAATTAATTATGTCTATTTTTTCTGTTGTTTCATCCAAGCATAGCAACTTGCCTACATGAGAAGCCAACAAATTAATTCCAAGATGAGACCAACAGTAGATAGGAATATTTGATAACTGAAGCCAAACTAGGATTGATTTAACTTTGCCACACACATTACCCTATTCTAGAGACCATTCCTAAATTATAAACACCTAGTTTTCATGATGATCGGATCAGTTCTAAGGATCCTAACTCTATCTTCGGAGCAAGACAGTTGGAAAAGACAAATGACCCCATCAAACTTGACCTTAACAAACCCTTTTAATTTCCAATTTTTCTTTAAGTTCCCCACCACAGCTTTGAAGGATAATGCTCAACAATGAAATCTTTCCATGTAGCAGCACTAACTGCAATTACTTCCAAGGGAGGAGCAATGGCATCTCCAATGAAGTTGAGGTTGAATAGGACGGGAGCATAAGTTCCAGCATTCTTAGGTTTAGATTTGAATAATCCGGACCAAAATGAAGTCAAAGATTAGAGGTGGGAGGGGACGATGATGGAGGAAGAATAAATGAAGAAGGAGAAGGGAGAGGAGGAGGCTCGGATTGAGGGATCGAGAGATCGGAGGAAGCCGGAATAGGGTTAAGGGATGAAGGTGGAATGGGTGAACGTGGCGATATCGAACTCATGAACGACGAGAATGGATGAAGAAGAGACGGGTTAAAAAGAAGGTGAGGGCGAGACAGAAGAGGCCATGAAAAGAAGAAAAAAAACTTATGAGTTCACTAATTATGAACTTAACTTAATTTACATTTTACTTACACATGTCATTTAAATCTACAAATTTGGAACTATCACATAATTTATAAGTTTCAACGACTACTGCTACCCAATACTAAATTCAGGAACTACTACCACCTAATATTTTCTAGATTCACATACATGTAATATATCTTGTAGGTTATCAGTCACATAACATGTGGGTTGAGTTTATAAATTCATTATACGTATAAAATTTTAGACTGTAACTCTAATTTACATTTTAGGCATACATGAATAAATTTACAATGATATAAATCAAAAATTAAATAAAAATATATAATTTGCACTCACCTATTTAGCTTTCCAAATCTTCAAATCTAATCCTTGTTATTCAATTTGACTCCTTATTTGAGTACATACACTGCAAGTATACATATGTCTATCAGACATCTAAATCAGAGTAGAGATTTGGATTTAATTTAAATTCTATAACCAGATTTATAATTTACCTTGGCTTTAGCGATTTGATTCGACCCTATTCTTCTTCTCAATCATCTTGTGATGACCCACTTTTCTGACCCTAAGGAATGACACTTAATACGTCCATGGTATTCATGTGTCATTGCCTAAGCGTTTGAAAGATAAGCTGTTATGGGGTAAAATAAAGAAAAGAAACAAGATAAGATAGAAATACGTCACAACAGAATGGTTACATATAATACAAAATGATATAGTATACAAAGTTATTCCTTACATGAAGCTATCAGAGTTAAACAAAAGAACTACATCTAACAGATTTGCAGCTATACATTCTGACTTGTCATTTTTGTTATACATAATACATCAATATAATCATACAACAGAAAGAAATAACTAGATTACCAAGGAATCGCCTTCTTGATCATCGTCTTTAAAGAGCTCCAAAGAGAAACCTGCTACTCTAGGACTACTCAAATATAATTGAGTACCCAAGAGTTTAAGGAAAATAAAAAACTTGAGTCAGCCAAAATGGTTGGTATGAGCAAAACTCTGAAATAAAAGGGAGTGTATTTAAACAATAACATGTGGGACCACGCCGCTAACTTGCCACATAGACAACAACCAAACATAAAAAAAATGGAAATGAACAATAGAGAACAAATCCAAACATAGATGATGGGCATAATTAATATAAACATCTAGACTTGAAAGAATGGAAATAATCTGAACAAAATCCAAACAGGACAGAATGGATAAAACAAGATAACAATCCAAGCTTGATAGAATGGAAAAAACCAATAATTAAACACTGCAAAGAGTGGTTGAATCTTCCCATTTAAATTAAAGAAAAACAGATTCAAAGGTTCAAATCAAATAAAGAAAGGAAAATTTCCAACAATGACTAAGAAGGTGCATCCCCCTTGAAGTATACCTCTAGTACTATACTTTTGAGAAGTTCATTTACTCTATGATACTTCTTGGAACCCTCCAAGACGAACCCTGCCAAACCTCATGGAGAATCCGAATATTTCACATCTAATAGCGCTGCCGAATCCAATCTAGATGAGATGTGAAAGTATCCTAATGGGAGCAACCCCATGTAGCTTATCATCCTCTCGTGCTTTGGTTTTAATCATTTACGACAAAGGATATTAAAGCTCAATAGAGAAACAAATCATCTTCGAATAATGATAATAAAGAAGTTGAAGTAACCAATAGCTAACAAACAAACTATCAAGGATATAAAACGATTGTATATGGAAATTAAGTTTTATATACTTATCACCACTCGTTGATTTCAAACTTACACTATTTCTTAGTTAACAATAATACTGGACAAGTCGAGTAGTGTTGCCTCAAAGTCACGTCTCATTAATTATTCTAAACTTTCGAAATAGCGAAAAGTCTACTTCTTCGATGTTTAGTGTTAATCATACAAGTAAATCATTTCCTTATAAGTGATATCGCTTTAAGGAAATTAATTCATTTCTCTAAACGAAGCAAACCTTTTCTTTTAAAACCGAAGTCATGCTTGGGGTTCACAATGCAAGTATTAGCTTTAAAACACTTTGTTAAAGGTGTTCAGTAACTTTAAATATTATTATAAAAAGGATTTAATACACATCCTTATGATATTGATTAATTAACTTTAAAAGTTCATTATTCAGCTGATGAATTTACTTCAGTAGCCTTTAATCCAAAAGAAGTTAATCGATTTTAAACACCATTAATTTAATTAAAAATTAATTATAATTAATTAAATTAAGATGTTGGGCGTGTTTCCACCCATGAGTTTCCATCCTTCGTCGAACCAAGCCCATCCGGTCTAAGCTCCATGTCGAACCAGCTCATGCCGAACCAGATAACTCCCTCCTTGCATAGCCGAACCAGACTCCACTTCCAAGCCTCGCCGAACCAACGCCACCGAGCCAAGATTACTACCGGACCAAGGGACGAAGTCACAATCACCGGTCCAAAACCCATCATCACCGAACCACTTCCCTACCGGACCAAACCCCAACCTTCTCCAAAGCTTCGCCGAACCAGAACGCTGCCAGGCCAGATTGCTTCAACCCGGACCCACCAGCAGCTATATACATCCAAGACCCCTGCCCCCAGCCTCACTCTATAAATAGAGGGGCAGGGGTACAACAATGGCAGACAAGTTTGAGAGCTCAAACAAGGAAGGAACTTTCAAACAACTTTCTTATACTTGTACTTAAAGCTTTGTACTTGTAATCTGAAAGAAAAATGATAATAACATATAAAGTGGACGTAGGCACGTTCTGGCCGAACCACTATAAATCTGTGTGTCTTTTACAGTTCAGTCCCTGTTTTTTACATATTTGCATAAGTCACCCAAATCATTAAAAACCACATAAAATCAACTAAATTATACGGATAGGAGGTGTTTGCCCATTTTTTGCATAAACATTTTTGGTGCTTTCACTGAGAACTTGGAACTCGAAGCTTCAGGTTCTCTCATTCAACCTTCTTTCCCAATAGCACCCTTCATTGCCTAGGAAACTGACTTCCAGGCCGAGAAAAGACGCCAACAAGGGAAAGAACGTGGCAACCAGCAGCGCTCCAGATCCAGTGGATCCAGATCAAGAGAACCGTCCCACTACGACAGCAGTGCCAAATGTAGATCAGGCAATTCCGACAGCCCCTGCCGCGGAACAACCGACAGTAATCACTAGGGCAGACCTAGACAGAGTTGTGGTTGAAGTGACTAACCGCTTCACATCCCAACAAGAAGCTTTGGTGAACCAACTCATGTCGCGCTTGAGGGATGCCGAAGAATCCAACCGCAACACTGAATCATGGGGTGAGTCTCAATCTGGAGGATCTCAGAGACAGCAAAGGTCTTCCCTCTTCGAAGAAGCTATCAACAGGAACAACAATGATAGGGGTCGCGCCCGGACTCAGTCCGAGCTCCGACTCGAGGAAGCGCTTGGAACCGAACCCAATGGGGGAGGCACCAGGCGAGGATCGGATGTAGCTGAGCCGATCATGCCGCCTAATCATAGAAACCCCGCTGCACGGAGCCGAGCTAGAACCCAGCCCGAAGTTGACCCCATGGAAATGCTCGAAGCAGAACCCCACAGGGGAAGATCAAGACAGGGGGCAGCTGTAGCTGGTCCTAGCATGCATCCGAGCAGCCAAAGACAGCCACTGGATAACGTCAGAAGTGATAGGCTATACCATCCCTACAGGTCATCTGGACGAGATCGATCCCGCAGAGAAGAACCAAGCTCATTTTTGTCCGCTCCAAATTATGATGAAACGATGGCACGATTATTCAGGGAATGCGTCCGACGGGAGCAAAGAGATCGAGGGATAGGCGCTAGGGTAACCAGCCCTTTCACCCGCGACATCGAAACCGCCATCACACCTCGAGAATGGAAAATGCCGATGATGGAACCGTACAAGGGAACTTCCAACCCCGTTGTACACCTGTAAAGATACACACAACATATGCTCATGAGTGGGGCAACGAAAGGAGTATTATGCAAATGCTTTCCACTATTTTTAGCAGATCTAGCTACCTCCTGGTTCTGCCATCTACCCCAAGGATCCATCAGTTCATGGGAAATGTTGAAGGAAAAGTTCATTAGCCAGTTCCGCATTCATGTGGAACAACCCAAGGATGCTTATTCTCTATCCAATGTCAAACAGAAATCCGGAGAGACACTGCAACAATATCTAACTCGGTTCAACGCCGCAGCGGCCGCAGTCCAAGATGCCGATGAGAAACTCACCCTAATGGCCCTCTGTAGTGGTGTGCACCCAGATACCAAGTTTGCTAGAAGACTAACTAAAGAAAAACCAGCTACCTTGCCCGATTTTTTCCATGAAGCTGGGAAGTATATGAGACTCGAAGAGGCTGCCACTAAAAGGCAGACAGGACCACAGGCTTAGACGGCCCATGGAAACGCCCCCGCCGCAGCGAAGGACATTCGGAGAAACGACTCCAGAGACAATGCAGGGGGCAAGAAGGGAGAAAAGCGCTTGTACCGACCAGGACCGAGATTTGACGCTTACACTCCCTTGAATGAAACAGTCGAGAACATCTTCCTGACCACCCAGGACGAACTTACATACAAGCGCCCCCCGTACAAGAAAGAGTCGGATCACGCAATCCAGTCCGGAAAATTCTACCGTTTCCACGAGTCTCATGGGCACGATACCAATGAATGCCGCCATCTCCGAGACCTAATTGAAGAACACATCAGGAGAAAGAGATTAGAACGCTATGTGAAGGGACAGGACAGGACCCCAGCTCCTGCCAAGGAAAACCCAGGGCAGCTCCACCCAGAAACGGGCGGAGGAAATCGCAACACCAGCGGCTCCAGCCAAGAGAAGATAGTGGTCCATACAATATCAGGGGGGCCACACATCGCCGACAAGAGCTGGGCAAAAATGGAAAGATATGGAAACTCACTCAGAAGCGAGGGTGGATGCGTCAATTCTGTTATGGAAGAACGCCACCTTAAGCGGAAGGAAAATAATGACATCACATTCAGTGGGCGCGACCTAGAAGGAAGGCAGTACCCACACATGGACCCTATGGTCATCTCTGCCTGGTTCGGTCCAGCCAAAGTTTTCCGAATTTTAATAGACACTGGAAGTTCAGTAAATATCTTATTCAAGCATGCTTTCGACAAAATGAAGCTGTCAATGAAGGATGTATCCCCCTGCAACAAACCACTACACGGTTTCACTAGAGAAGCAAAGATGCCCCTCGGACAATTGGATCTCTTTGTTGAATTGGAAAGTCATCCCCGCTCCGCCGTTCGGAAACAAACGTTCGTGCTAATAGACAACCACTCGGCCTACAATGCCTTTTTAGGAAGACCAGCCTTGTCCGAATTCCAAATTGTCCTTGCCCCATGGTGCCTGAAGATGAAGTTCCCAACGGATAATGGAGTGGGAGAAGTAGAAGGGGATCAAGACGCCGCTCGGGACTGCTATGTAACCGAACTTCGCAATAATCGCAGGAGAGATAAAGGGAAAAATGCAGAGACTATTCTCTGCATGAAAAGCTTGGAAGCATAGCAACTAAAGAAACCCCCTCCTCTTTGGTATACCAGTGATCCTTTCAATGAATTAGACCCCATGGACAAAGAGGAGGAGGCCACCGTCGAGCCTGCAGAGGCTATGGAATTCGTATCTGTAGACAAACGCGACCCAAGTAAACTGCTGAGAGTCGGATCTCAGTTAAAAAGAGAATTAAAAAATCAACTCATTGATTTTCTTCGCCATAACATGGATGTATTTGCATGGACGCACGCTGATATGACAGGAATCTCCCCGGACATACATGCCACGCACTAAACATCGATCCTACCAAGGTACCGGTAAAGCAAAAGAAGAGAAATATGGGGGCAGAACGATCAGCGGCCCTCGAGGAAGAAGTAAAGAACTTACTGGCCAATGACTTCATACGTGAAGCCATCTACCCGGAATGGATTTCCAACCCGGTACTGGTAAAGAAAGTAATGGGAAGTGGCGAACATGCATCGATTTCTCCAACTTAAATGACGCTTGCCCGAAAGACTGCTTCCCACTCCCCCGAATCAACCAACTCGTAGACAGCACTGCCGGACACGAACTCTTATCCTTTATGGACGCATACTCAGGATATAACCAGATCCCTATGCACGCCCCCGATCAAGACCACACTAGCTTCATCACTGACCGAGGATTGCACTGCTACAAGGTAATGCCATTTGGACTTAAAAACGCCGGAGCTACTTATCAGCGCCTCGTCAACAAGATGTTTGCAGAACTGATAGGACGAACTATGGAGGTTTATATAGATGACATGCTGGTTAAATCAAGAAAAGCCAACGATCATGTAAGCCACCTGGACGAGATGTTCCAAGTACTCCGCCAATATAAAATGAAGCTGAATCCCCTAAAGTGCTCCTTCGGAGTGTCATCAGGAAAGTTCTTGGGATTCATCATCCATGCCAGAGGGATCAAAGAAAACCCCGAACAAGTCCGAGCCTTGCAAGATATCAAAATACCATTCACTCGGAAAGAAATGCAAATCCTAAACGGGAAGGTGGCCGCCCTAAGCAGATTCATCTCTAAAACAACTGACAAGTGTGTCCCTTTCTTTGAAGCTCTAAAGAAAGATAAAGGAATGCTCGAATGGACTGACGAATGCTCAATAGCCTTCCTTAACCTAATCGAGCACCTCCAACGGCCACCAGTACTCTCGACTCCAAATGAAGGCGAAGAACTGTACCTATATCTTGCTATGTCATCCCACGCTCCAAGCTCCGCTTTGGTAAGAGAAGAAAACTGCACACAACGGCCAGTGTACTTCATAAGCAAGAGGTTTACGGGGGCAGAAGCCAGGTATCCTAAACTTGAGAAGCTAGCGTACTGCTTACTAATCACATCAAGGAAGCTACGACACTATTTCCAATCTCATCCCATCCGAGTTCTAACCGATCAACCACTAAGGCAAGTACTTCATCGTCCCAATACTTCTGGGCGGTTACTTAAATGGTGCATCGAATTGAGTCAATATGATATCACCTACCATCCCCGCACCGCCATCAAGGGACAAGCCATAGCCGATTTCATTGCCGAATTCGCTATCAACGGAGGCAGGGAGCAGTCTGAAATAACAGAAGACATCAAGTGGAGTCTCTTTGTGGATGGAGCATCGAACGAACAAGGCTCGGGGGCAGGCGTTGTGATCATCACTCCCAGGGGAAGAAAGCTGCGTTATGCACTAAGACTGTAATTCGCTGCCACCAACAATGATGCCGAATATGAAGCAGTAATCGCCGGATTAGAGCTCGCCCTGGAGATCGGAGTCAGTTTCTTATGTCTTCATAGTGATTCGCAACTCATCGTAAATCAAATACTAGGGGAGTTCCAGACTCGAGGAGAGCGGCTCACGGCATATCTGAAAAAGACCAAGAAGCTGCTCAATCAATTGGATCACTACTCGATCAAACACATTCCTCGAGAAGAAAATCAAGAGGCCGACGAGCTGGCAAAGCAAGCTAGCATGGGAGATGATACCACTTCTGGAACGATAACTGTCTCAAGGCTACCAACCCCGAGTTTCGAGCAAGTAAACCTGATAGCTGTAACCGAAGAAGAAACATGGATGACCCCTATCCGAGAATACTTACAAAACGGCACCCTACCCGATGGGCGAAATGAAATTAAGAAAATTCTAAGGAAGGCTTCCCGCTACACAATACAAGAAGGCATCCTCTATCGGCGCGGCTTCTCTAACCCCTTATTGAGGTGCGTTGCTGGAAGAGAAGCCAAGGAAATTCTATCCAATATCCACCAGGGAAGTTGTGGAGACCACACCGGAGGGCAGACCTTAGCAAAAAAGATACTCCGATATGGGTATTTCTGGCCCACTTTAAACAAAGATGCCTTAGACTTCGTCAGAAGATGCGACAGATGTCAGAAATTTGCTAAGATTCCTCGACTACCAACCAATGAAATTACTCAGATGACCAGCCCTTGGCCCTTCGCAGTATGGGGAATTGACTTAATTGGCGAACTGCCGATGGGCCAAGGCGGGGCCAGACATGCCATAGTGGCAGTTGACTATTTCACCAAATGGGTGGAAGCGGAGCCTCTGAATAAAATATCTTCAGCTAAAGTTATCAACTTCTTGATCAAAAATGTTCTGTGCAGGTACGGAGTTCCACTCAGAATCATATCAGACAACGGGCTTCAATTTGACAGCGAGGAATTCGCCGATTGGTGCCAAGAGCATGGAATTCGCAAAAGCTTCTCATCTGTAGCTTATCCTCAAGCAAACGGACAAGTCGAAGCTGTCAACAAGATCCTCAAAACCTTAATCAAGAAGAAACTTGAAAAGTCGAAAGGCGCTTGGGTGGACGAACTTCCTATGGCACTTTGGGCCTATCGCACATCTTACAGAACTTCAACGGGGCATACTCCTTTCTCTTTGGCATACGGATCGGAGGCCATGCTCCCAGTTGAAACTATAGTGCCCTCTCACCGTAGGATCCACTACAGCCCGGAAGAGAACGAAGAACTCCTCCTCACGTCTTTGGATCTGATTGAGGAGAGAAGAAATGATGCAGCGCTCAAAGCAGCAGCTCACAGACAAAAAGTGGCAGCACTATACAACTCCAAAGTCAAACATCGCAGCTTACAAGAAGGAGATCTTGTCCTCAAGAGAATCTTTCTGCGCCCCGGGGCACTGGACCCCATTTGGGACGGACCATATGTAATTCATAGAGATCTCCACAACGGAGCTTATATTTTGTCAACAGTGGACGGAGAGGTGTTCCAGAGGGCATGGAACATCCGACACCTCCGTCGATACTTTTCTTAACTTATACTGCCCATATGAAGTGAATTAACAAAGAGAATCAGTGGACGTAGGCATTTTCGTGCCGAACCACTTTAAAAAACTTGGCTCTTGTTAACTTGTTCCTTTATATCTTGGCTACTTGTTAAGCTTTATCCTTTGCTGTTGAACAAAATCCTTTGCAGATGATATTTCAATCCAGAGCTTCACAACACAACTCCACCTGGACAAAATCTAACAGGTACGCTACGCTCCTATGCCCTCGCCAATGAGACACTTTGCTCCAGTATCCCTCTACCGCGAGTTAACTCATTGTTTTCCTCGGCCCTTAAAGCCAACTGTAATAAGCCGAGTATAAGTCATCAAAAAAAAGCCGACTATAGCCGATGGCAGCTCATTACAGCGACTCGGCTCGCCGGCAACTGTGAACCGATCATAAGCCCCAACATAAGGTGTGGCCAGCCAGGGGCAGTTCACAGTTGACGATCGGCCCCCACGCTAGCCGGCCACAGTAAATCGAATAATACCCACGATTATGGGCCATAATGGCCCGGGTAGTTACTGTGCACGATCGACTCCGATGTGTCTTATGTGCGGCTGTGGTAAAAAAGAAAACTCCCCGCAGAGGCATAAGATGGGTGACAAATGTCTCCAAGACCCACAGCTAGGGAAAGTGACTACAAAACCCGTTTGCCACGAACTTAAGCACATCGACGGCCTTCCGTGACTGGAAGTTTTACTTTTCCTATTTCAATTTCATTTAAAACTTTTCTCCTATTCTCCGTAACGGTGCTTGAAAGTACAGGACATGAAATAGGGAACGTTCGCTAATGGGAACAGAAACGTACAATCGGATGACGAGACACTCAACAACATTCCGTGCTTAGTCTTACAGGGCGCACGAAGTTGCCGTCCATAGCCGAAACATGAAGGGCGGTACCTTCTACTTTTATGCATTAATGCATAGCTGCAGTTCATATTCAGACATCACATTTACGTTGCAAAATGAGAAAATTATACTTTAAGCAAAAAACTTGGCATCAGGCACAGTCAAGTCACTAGTAACATGCATAGTTACATCACTTACACAGCACAACAAAATAGCGATAAAATTCCAACATAAAGGAATCAGCTTATGTTATGAAATTATATAAAGTCATTCATCACAAACAATATTATTACAGTTACATCAATGTTTTGGACTAACATGAACAGCAATAAAAAGAAATCAAAAGGTAAACAGCTGTATTAGTGCTAACCACTACACCTCAGAACCAGCTCTCCGAATCTACTTGGTTGCTGGATCGGAACTCCCAGCGTGTTGACCAGAGGTCCCACATGTCCAATTCAGAAGAAGAATCCATCAGATAAACAGCGAACGATCAAGTTATGAAAAGCTAAAAAGGGAAAACTCACCGACGCCCGCTTCTTGGTCCTCATCCCCCAACTGCACACCGGCTTCCTCCGCAACAAGCAGCCGCATCCCCTCCTTCACCGCTACCTTCTCCTCCTTTGAGAACTGGGCGGTTACCACGTCCATCCTGAATGCCGCTCCACCTTCCTTATCCGCATCGGCCTTGGCCTCCTCCAAAGCCCGGAGATATATCCTAGCCATGATCCGGGGATAGTCATCCATCCAGGATAGATTACCCTGCTTCCAGGTACGGAAGTACATACCCTGCAACATCTCATCCATCATCCCCTCATTCTCCTCAAACTCCCTCACCCGGGCCTCGGAGGACAACAACTTAGCGACGGCAGCATCCCTGTTCGATCGATATCTCAAGCGGTCAGCCTGGAGAGACCTCCTCATTTCCTCCATCTCTTCCTTTAGCTTGGCCTGAGCAAGCTCTGCGGCTTCAAGCCTCCCAGACAACTCTTCAATCCGCTCGAGATCCGCATTCCGAACCTCATCCACCGTCGCAATGGCCATATCAATCCGCCCCTTGCAAGCAGCCTCCATTTTTGCAATTCTGCCCTGCTGGCCTTTTCCAGATTCTCCTTCAACTGCCTGGAGGCTGCCTCGTGCTGAGAAATCTGGATAGCCTGATCGGCAAGCTGCTTGTCCTGATCAGGAACCTGTAGCCGCAGCCGGATGTTAGCACTTCCGATTTTCTCCCCAGCCCTAGCCAGTCGAGCATGATGCTCCATTAACTTCTTGACCTCCTCCGCGACCCGGTCAATGTTGGCCTTAGCTTTGTCCCCCATAGCAGCTATCCGAGTAGTGAGCAGATCAAAATCTAGGGACTTAGCCTCATCAAGAATCCGAACCATGGGATTGCGGGGGAGAAGATGCTCGCCCGTGGCCTCATCAAATAATATATCCTGAGAGCTTGGGTCCAAATCCGGGTGGCCGGCAAAGGGATTGCGAGGCACGTCGGGACGTTTTATGCGGATAAGGATAGGATTCTCGGAAGGAGGCGGAGAGGGGGCAAACTCCGTGGTCTCCTCCGCGGTATCTCGGGAAGGCTGAGGACCAGGTGGTGAATCAAACAAGGATCGCCTCCTCTTCCTCTGCTGGATACCTTCCTCAATGACTCCAAGAAGAGAGCGATATCTAACTACATCCCCGGAACGGCCGGTTGGCGGCTTCGGCTTAGTAGAAGCTCTCATCAACTTGAATTGTTCGAGGCGGTGTCGAACGTCTGAAGTTTTGGCCACCTTGCCTGCCCCTGTAATAAAGAACAAGTGTTACGAACATACAAGGGTCCATAATTCAAGAAATATGTTAACTTAAAAAGAATGAGAAGGCACGTCTGTTATACAAACCCTGTGGAGAAGGAGAATACTGCAATAAGTCCTGAATCTCAGTCCAGGACGGAAGCGAACCATAAAATATTCCTAATTCCCTATCATAAATGGAATCTGCAGAAGTCAAGAGTTCACCTTGAATCGCTGGAGCCACCTCAGCTGAAGAACTCTTAGGGAATGGATCGGCGCCAGCCCCAGCCTTGTCAACCTCCTTTGCCTTCTTCACCGAGGCTGATCCTTCCTCCAACCCTTCAAAAGCCTGGCGGAAGGCATCATCCGTCCACTCCTGGATCTCCCCTGCCTGCTCAGAAGACAAAGCCCCGGCACCACTACCACCCTGTCCTTCACCTTCTCCATCTCCTCCGCTCTCCTCTTCGTCTCTTTCCTCCTCTCCACCTTCCTCCTCCGGAATATCTGGACATGTACTGGGAGAGGGTCCATCAGACTTCTTAAGCTTCTTTCCCCCAACGGCTGGAGGCACCGAGAAAGGTCTCTTCTTGCTACTCTTCGCAGTAGCCCCATCCTTAGCTTTAGCAGCCCTCTCCTCGGCTGTATCTCTCTGTTTAACCACAGATTGATGTGTCAGAATCAAGTTATACTCCAGGAGAGTGGCGTTCCTGATCAGGTAAGAGGCCGACCTATCCCTTCCCGAAATGACCTTTATTTCAGCAGCCATCCGCGCCAAGGAATCATTCTCCACAACCGCAAAGCCACCTGTTGCTAGCAAGAAATAAAAGCATATAAGAAGAAGCATTGTGATCGGGACAAGGAAAATATAAATGAAGTTCAACTTACAGCCGGAAGTGAAAAGGCGGAAAGAAACAAGGTCATCCCTAAGGAAAAACCATTCCTTCTTGAACATACTAAACTTCGAGTACAAATCCAGAACATGCTTAAAGGGCACGGCGGCTTCCAAACTGATATATGGAGACCCCTTCTTGTAGCCTCTTAAGTTGTACAGATATCGGATCTCCCGGTTGGAAGGGGGACGCCCATATTTTCTCTGAAAGATGATGAAAAGACTCACCAGAATGGCGTAGGAGTTAGGCTGAAGCTGGAGTGGAGCCACCTTCAGATATGTGATAAAGCTAACTATCCAGGCGTTAAGAGGCGGGATAGCACCACACATGCAATGATATCTGCTGTAAGCAAAGTAGCCTTCGGGGGGGTCATACGGCATCACTCCTTCCCTCGGCAATAGCATGCGCGCTCTATCTATTCCGAAGGAACGAGATGTGACATCAAGTTGCTCCTCCTTCAGGGAGCTCGGAAAGCAATCGGGCGGAGAGTTCAGAAGCTCTTGGGGACCATACTCATCCACTAACGACCTCGGGGCAGGTCCATGTCGCGCCGGTTCTGGTTGGGCTGGGGGCACAGAAGAAGATTCTCCTCTATCCTTGGACTTCTTACTATCTGATCGAGTTTCCGCTTTGCGAGACATTTATCTGCAACACAAGAAAAGCACGTTATTAAAACAAGAAGTATGAAAATGTAAGCAAGCAAGTACGTAAAGCGAGCAGGTGTATATAGGTCTAGGGTTCCACTCAAGATTCGAATGTGAAAGCTCAATCGGCGTAGCCCATTCGGCATAAAGTCCATCCGGCATTAAAGTTCATTCGGCACTCCAATTCCCAATATCATTCGGTGATACGAAGCACAAGGGTCATTCGGCACTCACACTCCCAACATCATTCGACAATTCAGATGTATGAGTTCATTCGGCTACTCACCTGGTTCGGCGGTTAGGAGAGCTACGGTACTCGTTTGGTTCGGCTGTTTGAAACAGTTAAGGTTGATTCGGCACTCGGTTGATTCGACTATCACACTCGGTAAGAAATAACGAAGGCGTGGATCCCCTACTTATAGGCGAACTTAGGATAACCGGACCGGATGGTTCGGCCCTCAAAAACGAATGAAGCTATCCCAACTGCAAGAAAACAAAGCGCGACCCATGCAGGCATGTGCCCCACTTTGGGGGGCAAATGTTGGGCGTGTTTCCACCCATGAGTTTCCATCCTTCGTCGAACCAAGCCCATCCGGTCTAAGCTCCATGCCGAACCAGCTCATGCCGAACCAGATAACTCCCTCCTCGCATAGCTGAACCAGACTCCACTTCCAAGCCTCGCCGAACCAACGCCACCGAGCCAAGATTACTACCGGACCAAGGGACGAAGTCACAATCACCGGTCCAAAACCCATCGTCATCGAAACACTTCCCTACCGGACCAAACCCCAACCTTCTCCAAAGCTTCGCCGAACCAGAACGCTGCCAGGCCAGATTGTTTCAACCCGGACCCACCAGCAGCTATATACATCTAAGACCCCTGCCCCCAGTCTCACTCTATAAATAGAGGGGAAGGGTACAACAATGGCAGACAAGTTTGAGAGCTCAAACAAGGAAGGAACTTTCAAACAACTTTCTTATACTTGTACTTAAAGCTTTGTACTTGTAATCTGAAAGAAAAAGGATAATAACATATAAAGTGGACGTAGGCACGTTCTGGCCGAACCACTATAAATCTGTGTGTCTTTTACAGTTCAGTCCCTGTTTTTTACATATTTGCATAAGTCACCCAAATCATTAAAAACCACATAAAATCAACTAAATTATACGGATAGGAGGTGTTTGCCCATTTTTTGCGCAAATATAAGAAAATAAATAATTTATTATAATTAATTAAAATGAATAAAAAAGTCAAAGCACATTTGTTACTTTGATAAATTCACTTTGAAACTTCATTAAAGTTGATAAATTAACTTCAAATGCCTTTTCAAAGGATAAATCACCTTTAAAACATCATTAATTCAATTAATTAGTAATATTTAAAATAATTAATTAAATTAAGTAATAAATAATTAAATATCATTATTCAAAATTATTAATCAATTTAAACCATCATTAAGGAAAGATTAAATAAAGTTAAAAAATGTTGATTTCTTTTTAAAAGTCATTAATTAAAAATATTAATTAATTTAAAAAATCATAAATTAATTCATTAATTAACTTGAATCAATCATTATCAAAAGTTTAATTAGATTTAAACATCATTAAATAAAATGTTTAATTAATTTTAAAACATCATTAACTAAGTAATTAGTTAAATTTAAAACACATCATTAATAAGTTAATTAGTTAACCCTGATCCTAATTAATTAAATTAAATAATCATTATTAAAATGATTAATTAAATTTGGAATCAATATTATTTCAAAATTTTCTTAACCGTTAAAACTAATCCAAGCACAAAGATGAAACCAAATCGTTTCGATAAAAGGTGATTTACCGAAAGTACTGATATAGCGACTACAGCTATACGGGCAGTTCGGAAAACAAGTTCAAGATATTATCAACATGTAACAACCAGCAAATCCATACCCCTTGAGTCAACACTATTCTACAACAATCAACTCAAGTTGCACAGAAATACGAACCATCTGGGTTAAAGAAAAAGAGGTAGAAGAAGAGAAAACAGAAAACAACAACAGAATCTAACTATCGCAGCGGAATAAAATATAATAGATAATAAATAATCTTTACTCAAGTATCAAATATCTCAGTTTATATATTACATCATCATCAGAATACATCAATCGCGGTTCAACAATAACAACAAACAAATGGATACACAGCAACTCAACACAGCGGAATATATATATAAACAAGTACGGAAGTACGTATCGTCACCCAGCTCGTCTCCTGAACTCCACAACATCATATCCTGTATCTTATAATACTCGGTCTGACCCGACAATTACAGTTAAATAATACCCGAGTCAGTCTGGGATACCAGCGTGAGAAAATCACACTCAATTGATTATTAAAGTTTCAAAAATCCTTTGAAAACAGAAGCATCTCGTAAGACCACGCCACAAATAAACATGTCGGGTTTTTACCTTACGATAGCTAAAACAATTTTTATAGAAATCCTCTGATATTATAATAGGGTCTATATACAAATACTTATAAAATAGCTGAAATTATTACATTCATTAAATTCCAGCTACTAGCCACAGAGTGGGTAATACAAAAAAAACTCGTACAAAGCTCGTAGGGAGAATGTATTTCCAACTAATGACCAGGCATTGGGGTACCACCTGTCACAGTACGGGGCCTAGATCACCGTACCGAGGAGTATGCCCGCTACCCTGCAACACAAGACTGGGACTACCCCTTACCGTATAATCCCGAGTGAGATCACCCCGCGGCTGGGATCAGCAACCGCCCACTAAGCCGAAATAAAAAGGGACATCTAGACAGGAATGACCTCACGCTGCTTGGGTGCTATCCACCTAGCCTTGCTGCATAACCCCTGATTTTCAGTCATTCCCATTTGATGAGGCTTGAGGCTAAGCGTTACCTTTTTAGAACATATTCCTTAGAATGCCCATCGTCCACCTGACGATGTTTCGCAAGCATTCATCCATACAAGTTCGTCCCGAGTTCGAACAGAACCGAAGGCACTATTCCTACTACATCCATTTTGGAAATATCCTCAGGATTAGTGGCGACTAGCCCTTGCACTTCACCGCTCCATCTTCGAATCCAACTCGTTTTCACGAAATGTACAAACCAGATCGAAGTGGTTTTCGAGAAATAAATCTCGATCCCGGTCTCTTCGAAACGATCGACGCATTTGTCCAATATTGATAGTCGGTTATTTAACTATCAATCAATATTCACAAACAACCATCAACCAATAAACAATTTCCCAAATTATTTATTTATCTCAAAATATCTTTACAAGATATATTCTCACTTTCAAATCCTTTTGAAAATAGTTTCAAACTATCTTCCTTTTCTCCGAATAAATTCTGAGTATTTCCATTTCCACTGGAATCACCAAGCACAAAATTTTAGATTTCTAAAATAATTTAAAAACACTTTATTTTAAAATATATTTAACATTTAATTTAGAAAAATTTACTTTAATACCTAATTTATAATAATACTTTAAACAAAATTCCAAATCATTCTTTAAATAATTATTACGATAATAGCTTAAACAAAACGCTAACTTTGGAATTTACTTTTAAACATTTAAGTTAAAACTACTTCAATAATTTACTAAAAATACATACTATATAAACATTTGAAAATAAAGTTACTTAATGAAATATAAAACTAGATTTCTATTTAAAAAAACAAAATACTAAGTTACTTATTAATAGTTACTGCTAAAATAGATTAAAGGAAAATACTTACTTTAGACTATAAATATTAGAAATAATAAATATTACGAAACTTGCTTTCTTTAAAAACAACTTTAAAACATTTAATTTATATTTAAAAATTTACTTTTAAAAACATGTACTTGGCTATCCAGAGAAAATTCCAACTTCAATCACTTAAATCAATTTCCCCAAATTGATTTCCAATTTAATTTATTTGAAATAAGTTTCTTTAATTACTCAATTCATTTCAAAGTTCATTAGTTATGGACTTATTATTATTGTTATTATTTTCCGTTTGATTTTAAACCTTTTAACCGAAATATACAAATTTCAGGCTTTTCCCAGTTTCTTCTTTATTCCTTTCAATAATTTAAATCTTAGATATTAAATAAATGTTTTGTTCTATTAAATAATATCATTGAAGTTTCAAACTTCATTAACTTTTTGTTTATTCAAAAATTCCTTTCCATATACAGAATTTTATTAATTAGCATTTTGAAACCACTAATATTCTTATCCAATTCACTTTAATTTATATACATTTTTTATAATTATTTCTTAAGAGTTCACTTTTTTTATTTCCTTTCAAAGTCCAATTCTATATGTTTGAATAAAACAGAGTACCGAAATATTCAAGCAGACTATAACATTTAATATTCTAATATAATTCATTACAAAATATCAATTAATCACAGCTGTGGGTGTTTAATAATTTAAATAAATGTTGAGAGATCCAGTTGGATTCCTCCAACCTATTTTCCCTGCATCCATAGACGTTAGCACAATATAATACACCAATTCCAAAATATACCATACTATAGTACATCAACCAATTCAATCATTCAAACAATTATTTAGATTTAATCATTTAAATTTAAATTTTAAACTGAGTGAGATTAACTCACCTTTTGCTTTTCGTTTGGCAATCCAATTCCATATCGACCATTATCTCCCAATTTTTGGACCTTGTATAAACATTTCATAAGCTTTATTAATATTCGAAATAAAATCGACCAATTAAATTTCCATTTATTAGTTCAATTAATTATTAAATTTGGGTTTAAACTAATAAATTTGATTTTAAATAAAATTCCCTTTTTATAAATTATTTCTAGTGATTAAAATAAATTAAATAAGCTAATTAAATAAGAAAATCACCTTAAAATACCTCCTTAAAATTTAACAGCAGGTTACTGTGTATTATATTTTTATTATTTTGAAACAGCCTTCTGATAATTGAAATAATATCCAACATATTAGATTTAAAGGTTAAACTCACTTGAACCTTGGCCGCAACAAATTTCCGAAACCAATATTTCAACTTAGTTAAATTTTCAGAACTTCTATAATTAAAATACTTACGGACAATATCAACACTTAAATCCTGTATTAACTAACAATTTTACTTTAAAACTTTAAAATGGTCAGAAGAAAAGAAGGAAAAAAAACATTTTTACCTTAAACTCGATGCGGAAATCAAATCACGAGCTCGAATAAATCCTGCCTCATAGACGACCCACTGACGAACTCGCGCAACCCCAAATCAACGCCGTGACCTACAAACCCTAGTTCAATCATCGTTGCTTATCACGGAACGCCACCGCGAATCCCCTTCCCCTTCAACGCGAGACGAAACCACGCCCGATCGACTTCCTTCTATCGATGTCAGTTCGAACGAATCTCGAGCTCCGGCATCGAATCCACCACCCTAGGCTCGAACGCGAACGAGGAACCCCACCTATTTCACATTCGATTTCCAGAACAAGGTCGCGATTTCGAGAATTCATAAGGTCTTCGATTTCAATTCGAGTATCGCCATTTTTTTTATATTCGTGACTTTGATTTCTGAAGAAAAAAAAGAGAATGAGTAGAAAAGTTCGAACAAAGAAGTAGATGAAGTCGCGATTTAGGTTTTAAGTTAAACGAGGCTTCATCCATTAATTCTTTTTTTTTTGAGAGGGAGGAGCTTTCTAAAACGAAGAGGCGTAACTTACACGAATTATTTCGTGATTTAAACTGGTCATAAAGCTTTTCAAAGAAGACAACGATGTTCGCAAAAAGGAAGACAACGAGCCAACAACATCAGGCTACAGAGACTTTGAAATGATGGGAAACACCTGATGTGATAAAATTTTGGCTGAAGTTGACAGGATAAACATATAATTTAAATTCAAATTCAAACTGTCCTGATAAAACACAACTTAAAATTTCGAACTCTAATCGAGACGTGCCGCTAGGCGTTTATAATGTTAAAACCCTATTTCGAACACAATGGAAGATGTTTCGAGTCCTAATTTGATCTTATGGAGAAGATAGCTTTTGAATTCAGTTATTAATTTTAAATTTCGATATAATTTCAGCGCGTTTATATATCGTATGCTCACACAACAACTCCGAACAATACGAAATTTGAAATCCGATAATAATTCAATATTACGGACCCAATAGAACTAGTTTCGTCTAATTCTGAGACTGTGCCTCGGAAGGCTATTTTTAAATTCAATTTAAACTATAAAATTTTAAAACTGAACAAACCACTATTAATTTCAATTTTACAACTTCTATCATCCTCAGTGTTATGAATATAAATATTACAAGCCATTAAATTATTGTAATAAGCTTAAAACTCCCGATTCAACATTTTATCGAACTTAAAATTATTTGATGTAATAATTCCATTTTCAAATAAATTGTGATGTTCGTAATTTAAGTTAAAATTACTCTATTGAATATTTAAAATCAATTAAATATCTCGATTTTAAATACTCAAAAATTCCGGGTCGACACATTTCTCCCTCCCTAAAAGAATTTCGTCCTCGAAATTACTAGTTAGGAAGAATGGTCCAATACCCGTTTACTTTTCTCAAAACCAACAATTCAACATCCTATCAACAATCTTTTTATAAAAGGCCCATTATTATTCTTATTAACTTTCCAAGCTTTTCCATAGTTCCCAAATAACTTTACTTATTCAACTATTCAAATTATAATTCAAAACTAAGTTTAAAATTTTCAAAATTTCTCAAAACTTTTCTAACTCTCTAAATTTCCGAAAAATTTCGCCAGCGTCTCCATTGCGCGGCTAGCTCGGTACTACTACAAAAGGCCTCTACGGGCTCCCAAATCCCAAAAGAAAACAAAAAGGCCAAGTGGCTCGATCAAAAACCCAATCAAATTTCATACAGAAATTTAAACACATACCTTTTTGTCGAGCAATTCAAATTTATCTTATGAAATCAAAACTAATTCTCCTTTCCCTTTATAATACCTACGTATCTTACTTGGCAATAATATTCAATCACAACTTTCAACACATATTATTAACTTCCTTACAAGTGTCAATATCTATTCATCCAAATATTATTTAGAATATATTCGTAATATCAATTTCCAATTGAGAATGCACCATTCCTTACTTAGGTTTAGTATAAGCATTCAATATGTTTCTTTATTTATTTTTAATTCACCACTTTAGTTTATATCTATTTCTATCTAAATTGATTCTTTCATTTCTATTTGAATTCAATTTTATATTTAACTCTGTATATTAAATTTACCTTCCATTTACATCTGATTCATATTATAATTTTATAGTAGTTTCATTCTTTAATTTCTTTCTATTTTCCGTTTGAAATCGTTTTGTCATTAACAAAAAAATTTCCCAAAAAAATTCAAAATTTTTTCTAACTGCCAAAATTTCTGAATTTTTTTGGCAGAGTCGCCTTTGTACGGAGGAGCTTTTGCAATTTGACAAAAGATATAAATATATATACATCGACCCACACGGTCGGAAAAACCAAAAACAGTTCATATTTCCTAATTTTATTGCGTAGGCGTACCTTATTTAGCATTTTTAAGCAAGCGGCTTATTTATTTAGCAGTTAGCGTGCCCAAAATCCAGCCACACGGCTTCCAGGTACCTGTACTTACTCAATTTAAACATGTAAGTACCAAATATATGAAATTTAACAACATTTCACTTACCTGCAATAGTTAAACATATGAAGTCAAAAAGAAATGCACATTAAACACTTTCATAAGCAATTTAAATATTCCAACATTAAATTTAATTGCTTACTACCAATCACATATCGTTTCACTTAATCCGAATAGTTAACAACTCACAAGCTTACATTAATTTATTTTTAAGCAAAACGAATTCATATTTAATTCAATTGATCTCAAAATCAATTTATTTTACTCCTATCAATCCATAGCATTTTAATTACTTCCATTTACATCAAATGAAAATTTATTCTATGCAATTTGACGAGATCTATGTGAATAAATAAGTATTTATGTTTTATAACCAATTTAAATGGATTTCAACTCAATTTATACTTAATTCTATTCCAATTTTTAAATTTATTCTCATTCCATATATTCTCATTTTCATTGCATTTTTAATTTGAATCCATTCACTTCATTATTCAAACAAGTTCCATTAAAAATCATTTGATCTAGCTCGACACATCCCGTTTAAATTTCATTCATAATCCATTCATTTTCATTTCATTCCACATTTGTTTATTCCAAACTATTTTATTTAGCTCAAAGACAATCTAAGCTATTGCACTGAATAACCATTTCAATTTTATTTACGATCTATTCAGTTGCGATTCATTTCTTATCCGCATTCATTTAAAACCATTCTATTAACTTGAAACATTCTATTTTTCTTATTGTCTCAAGTTACTTCAATTCCTTAACAACTTAAATGGTTTACAATTGTTTATTTAAGAATATCATTCCATTAAATATTATCTATAACTCATCGAATTTTATTTCGATTAAAATTCATTTCCACTTGATTTAAATCCAACCCAATATCATTAACTTAGTTTAAGTTGAATTCAATTCAACTCTCCTCCATCTATTCAGCTTAAGTCAATTTACTTTAATTTATTCAAATTTTTATACTTAAGCTCATTTTCATTTTACAACTTAATTCTATCTCGATTAAATCTCATTTTAAATCTACAATTTCATTTGATTAGTTATTATACATTTTAACTTTTTAGATTCAGTTCATTCAATGGATTACAAGGCCATTTCCAATTTATTTCCACTTATTTGGATTTATTTGCAACTCCTACCATTACTATTTTAATCTATTTACATTTTTATTCGATACATTTCAATTATATTTAATTTGTTAACACTTCAAGTTAAATTTTAATTTATAACTCAAGTTCTGAATCCACTATCCATTCTCAATTTACCATCCAATTTCATGGACTCACAATTCAGTTTCATTTACTTTACTGACAATTCAAGTCGAATTCAATTTATAACTTGAGTTTTATTTCCAAAGTTCATCATAAATTCACAATTCAGCATCTATTAAACTACATTACATTCCCATTTACACATTTTATTAACTAATTTATTATAAAATTAGTTCTCTCCTATTTATAGTTCAATACTTGATTTTTAATTCCAAATATCACTTCATTTAATTTTATTAAGTTCAATTTATTTTATAATTCAAGTTTTGATCTTCTTTTTATTTTTCAATTCATCAAACAATATTTATTTTGGATTTTGTATTCCATTTTCAATGTATACGTCACAACTTATTATTTACACAATTCCATGCATTCTAGGCTTGAATATATTCATCTTTTTATTTTTAACTCAAGCCTTATGCTTATTTATAATCCAAGCATAATTTATTCCATGCATTTTTAATATTTTTATATGTTATTCTGGTTTATTTATTTCAATCCAATCCTTAACCAATTTATTTCTTATCCAACTTTGATGCAGCTCAGACTAGTGGTGAAGGATTGCAAACTATCATTTTCCAAGGCATAAGTCGTCCACGACCTAAGCAAGGAGAAGACTTAGGTCGTACACGACCTAAGGAGGACAGTTTAGGTCGTTTCCGACCTAACTGGAGACCAAGGGGGAAAATTAGCATAGGTCGTCCACGACCTAAGGAGGAGAATTTAGGTCGTTTCCGACCTAACTGGAGATCAGAAGGGGAAGACGCATCGAGTTCACGACCTAACGGAAACGGGTTACGACATAGGAAATTGAGTCGTTAAGAATTTAAGTCGTTAACGACTTAACTTAGGTCGTAGGTCGCAACGAGGTTAACATGTGAGTGCTGGGTTCTAATATGTTTGTAATTGTTAAGTCGTAGATCGTTTCTTTCTTAAGTTGCTTGAGTAATTAGGTCGTATGCGACCTAAGTGTTGTAAATATGGGTCGAGTGTTTTAAGTCGTGAACGACTTAAATGTTTGAGGGGCATCTGTTGTTAGGTCGTTACCGACCTATGATAAGTCGTAAGTCGCGGGCCTGGGTTAGGTCGTGAAATGTCGTTAATACTTAAGTCGTGGGTCGTTGGCAACTGCTAGGTCGCTACATGTTGTAACAGGTAGTTGTTGAGTCGCTGGATGGTTAGGTCGCGAACTACTGTAAGTCGTGTACTATTGTTGTGTTGTGATGTGTTGTAACTGGTTAGGTCGCTAACAACCTTGGGTAAGTCGTAGGTCGCGTGTACGACCTAGTGTGTGTTGTAAGGTCGTGAACGACCTAGTGCTGGGGGTTGTAAAAACTATAAATAGCAGTGTTGTGTCATTTTGTAAAGTTGTTGATTTTTGAATAAAATTCTCTTTTGTTAGCTTTGTGCTTTCAATTTAAATTGGTAGTTGAGTGTAATCTCCTATTTCCACTTTCGGTTATTCGAGTGCGCTCGAATCAACGATTGTTGAAGCCGATTCGCGGAATCAAGTGCGCTTGATCAACGCTTGAAGAATTGAAGATCTTCTCTCACGGTATCGTGCGCGATCAACGTGTCGAAGATAGCTAGAATTCGGTATCCTTGTGATCAACGAATTTGGGCATTTCAGTATCTTCAATCCACCGATTGCTACACTTTCATCGTTATATTGATTTTTCTGTTAATCCGCTGCGTCAGTTTTGGTATCAGGGCCATACTTAGCCAATCATAGCTAAGTTGATTCTTGGAGCCAAGTATTTGAAGTTTGAAGTTGTTCATCATGTTCATCTTGAAGTTGCAACAAGAGGGAGACTTTCGATCCATTCCATTTTGGATCAAAGTGTTGGAAGGTGTTTGAATTTGATTTGTGATGAAGTGTGAAGGCCGAGCATAACATCGTGTTAAGTATAGGCTGAGCATCAGTTTTTGGTATCATTGTTTGAAGTGTTAAACCGAGCCAAGTTGAATTGAGCCGAGATTTGTTTGACTTGTGTTGAAAGTCTTGAAGTATTTGTTGAAGTTTTTGAGAAGTTTTCAATCATGCCACCAAGGAGAGCTAATCGTCATCAAAATGTTGAAGCGTTGTATAGAAGAGAAGAAGCCGAGCTTATGGAACAACGTATTAATGAGAAATTTGATGAAGGCATTGAAAAGTTAGAGAAGTTGATGAATGATTTGAATCAAACTCAAAGGAGGAGATCACCAATCTCGAACCATGGAGGAAACCGAGTTTCGCCATCGGTTACGGAAGCGAGAAGGGTATCACCACAATCTTTTAGAGAGAGAAGAGAAACATCAATTTCATCGAGGAGAGATCACCATGACTATGGACATGAAGAGAGGAGAACTCCACGTGAGTTTGAAGATGAGCCATATAGAGATGAAGAGAGACATAGTAGAAGAGACATACGTGATCGAAGGGATGATAATGGTCGAGATCGATATAGACGTACATTTGATTTTGATGAAGAGGGTGATAGAGCTAGCATTCATTATCAAGATCGAGAACAAGTTCGAAATTCATATCAGGATGTAGATGATGATCGTCGTTGGGAATCGGGAATGAAGATGGAGATTCCAGAATTTAAAGGTGGGATGGTTGCTGAAGAACTCTTAGACTGGTTGTCAAATGTGGAGGAGATCTTTGATTTCAAGGAGGTTCCGGAGAATCGTCGAGTGAAGTTGGTTGCTACTAGGTTGAGGGGGAGAGCTTTGGCATGGTGGCAACAAACTAAACTTACGAGAGAGAGAATGGGGAAGTCAAATGTTGAGTCTTGGGATAAGATGAAGAGGTTGATGAGAGCTACATTTTTACCTTACAACTATCAATCACTTATGTACCAGAGATTGCAGAATCTAAGGCAAGGGACGAAGACTGTTAATGATTATGCTGACGAATTTTATCAACTGATTGCTCGAATTGACATTATGGAGACAGAGGAACAATTGACTGCTAGATTTGTTGGAGGGTTACGAATGCAGATTCAGGATATGGTTAATATGTTCGATCCAAGATCTGTTGCAGAAGCACATCAGAAAGCGTTGGCTTGGGAGAAGAAAGGAAGGCGTGGAGGTGGTGTGTTTACAAATTCCAACAATCAAGTAAAGGGTGTTAGTGGGAGTTCTAATGTTTCTAAACCTGTCAGTAAGTCAGTAGTGAAGGAGGTTGAGAAGGCAAAAGTTAATGCAGTTTCAAATGTTACAATTGTCAGGAGTTGGGTCACAAAAGCAATGAATGTCCGAAGCCAAAGAGGAGAACAATGGTTGCAGAGGTTGAAGAAGAGGATGTGGATGCAGAATGTTCTAATTCATTACCGGTTGAGGAGGAAGACTTATTGTCCGAAGATGAGGGTTGTAACCTTATGATGAGGAGAAGTTATTTGGCACCGAAGCAAGAAGAGGAAAACAGTTGGTTGAGGAATAATATATTTCAGTCCACATGCACTATTCTGGGAAAGGTTTGCAAGTTCGTCATTGATGCTGGGAGTTGTGACAATATTTTCTCAACAGAAGCAATAAGGAAGTTGAACTTGAAAACTGAGAAGCATCCTAAACCGTACAAGCTAGCATGGTTAAGGAAGGGCGGTGAAGTGAAAGTTGGGCGAAGAGCTTGAGTGAATTTTTCAATTGGAAAGAAGTACAAAGATGAAATCTGGTGTGATGTTGTGGACATGGACGTGTGTCATCTGTTGTTGGGCAGACCATGACAGTTTGATAGAGCAGTACAACATGATGGTCGTGCTAATAGTTACAGTTTCATGTTTGAAGGTACTAAGATTATTTTAGTTCCTAAGAAGTAACAACAGAAGGAAAGCAAGCTGGAGGAGATTGAAGAGCTGAAAACCTTATTATCTTTGAAGGAGTTTGTCAGGGAAGTTGAAGATGAGCCTGAAGTCTATGTGTCGATAGGGCGTGAAAGCAGTGAAGAGGTTGAAATTCCCGAAGAAGCAAAGCCAGTTTTGAAAGAATTTGAAGATGTATTTCCAGAAGAGTTACCTAAGGAGTTACCGCCATTGAGAGACATTCAACATCAAATCGATCTTGTTCTGGGAGCAGTATTACCGCATAGACCACATTATCGAATGAGTCCGAAGGAACATGAAGAGTTGAGGAGGCAGGTGGAAAAGTTGTTAGAACAGGGACGTGTTCAGGAAAGCTTGAGTCCTTGTGCAGTACCGGCTTTATTGGTGCCGAAGAAGGATGGAACATGGAGAATGTGTACCGATAGTCGAGCATTGAACAAGATTACCATTCGCTATAGATTTCCTATGCCGAGGTTGGATGACTTGCTAGATCAGTTGAGTGGGGCTACTATCTTTTCAAATATTGATTTGAAGAGTGGTTATCATCAGATTCGAATTAGACTGGGAGATGAATGGAAAACAGCCTTCAAGACGAGAGAGGGATTATACGAATGGTTGGTTATGCCATTTGGTCTATCAAATGCACCAAGTACATTTATGAGGGTGATGAATCAAATTTTCAGACCGTACATTGGGAAGTTTGTTGTAGTTTACTTTAATGATATTCTGATTTATAGTGCGAGCACAGAGGAGCATGTAGAGCATTTGAGAAAGGTGTTAATTATTCTTTGTGAGGAACAATTTTATGCAGCTACGAAGAAATGTGTGTTCATGACTCGAAGTGTGTTATTTTTGGGATATGTTTTATCTGAGAAGGGAATCCAGGTGGACCAGAGTAAAGTTGAAGCTATTAGAAATTGGCCATAGCCGAGGACTATTACTGAAGTTAGAAGTTTTCATGGATTGGCATCATTCTACCGAAGATTCATTCCACACTTCAGTAGTGTGATGGCACCAGTTACTGATTGTATGAAAGGGAAACAGTTTTCTTGGACGGAGGAAGCAGGAGTTGCTTTTGAACGGATCAAAGAACTTTTGACGACAGCACTGATTCTTGTTTTACCAGATTTTCAGTTGTTGTTTGAATTACATACTGATGCATCGAAGGTTGGAATTGGGGGAGTGTTGATTCAGAGGGGACGTCCAATTGCATACTTTAGTGAGAAGTTATCAGGAGCAAAGATGAGATATAGTACATACGATGTTGAGTTTTATGCCATTGTTCAAGCCGTGAAACACTAGAGGCATTATCTATTCCAGAAAGAGTTTGTTCTTTACACTGATCATGAAGCTTTGAAGCATTTGCAAGGACAGGATAAGATTTCTGCGAGACATGCATCATGGATTGCTTATTTACAGTAGTTTACCTTTGTCGTGAAGCACAAATCAGGGGTAACGAATCGTGTGACTGATGCTTTGAGTAGGAGGATTCATTTATTAACGACAATGAAAATTGAGGTTACAGGGTTTGAACTATTGTCAGAATTGCTTGAGGAAGATCCTTACTTTAAGAAATATGTTGAGAAAGTCAAGGAGGGAAGTTCTGATGAATTCGTGTTGATTGATGGTTTCTTATTCAAAGGGAATCAATTGTGTGTACCGGATTGTAGCTTGCGAATAAAGATAGTAAAGGAACTTCATGAGGAAGGACATGTGGGCCGTGATCGTACATTGCATTTGATTTCTCATTCTTACTTTTGGCCGTCAATGAGGAAAGAAGTGGAAAGGTTTGTGGACGATGTCATATCTGTCAAGTTTCGAAAGGAACTGCGACTAATGCTGGGTTATATATGCCGTTGCCTGTACCGACCAAACCATGGGTTGAAGTGAGTATGGACTTTGTATTGGGATTGCCGAGAACGCAGCGTGGTAATGACTCTATATATGTGGTGGTTGATAGATTTTCAAAAATGGCACATTTTATTGCTTGTAAGAAGACGACAGATGGTGTTCGTGTTGCTCGGTTATTTTTCAAAGAAATCTATCGACTTCATGGATTGCCAGAATCTATTGTATCGGATAAGGATACTCGTTTTCTGAGTCACTTTTGGTTAAGTTTGTGGAAGATGGTTGGAACGAAGTTGAAATTTAGTAGCGCTTATCATCCGCAAACAGATGGACAAACCGAGGTTGTTAACAGATCGTTGGGAAATTTGTTGCGATGTCTTGTGAAGGACAATCTGAAAAGTTGGGATATGAAGTTATGCCAGGCAGAGTTTGTTCATAATCATGCGGTGAATCGTAGTACGGGGTTCAGTCCATTTCAGATTGTATATTCAAATTTGCCAAGGGGACCGTTGGATTTGACGGTGGTACCACAACCGAAGGAGACGGTTAAACGGGCTGTTGATTTTGTTGATGAATTAACTGAATGTCATAAAATCGTTCAGGAACGATTAGTGAAGGCAAATGAGAAGTATAAACGATCTGCAGATTTGAAATGAAGAAATGTTGAATTTAATGAAGGAGATTTGGTATATGCTGTATTAACAAAGGATCGTTTTCCAGTAGGCGCTTATAACAAGTTGAAAGCCAGAAAAATTGGTCCTGTAGAAGTTGTGAAACGAATTAATGAAAATGCTTATAAGTTGAAGCTGCCAGAGGATGTGTACACTTCTGACGTGTTCAATGTTAAGCATCTTGTGCCATATTATGGAGATGAACAGTCGGATGTGGAAGAGCTTACAAATTCGAGGACGAATTTTTCTCAACCAGGGAAGGATGATGCAGCTCAGACTAGTGGTGAAGGATTGCAAACTATCATTTTCGAAGGCATAAGTCGTCCACGACCTAAGCAAGGAGAAGACTTAGGTCGTACACGACCTAAGGAGGACAGTTTAGGTCGTTTCCGACCTAACTGGAGACCGGGGGGAAAGTTAGCATAGGTCGTCCACGGCCTAAGGAGGAGAATTTAGGTCGTTTCCGACCTAACTGGAGATCAGAAGGGGAAGATGCATCGAGTTAACGACCTAACGGAAACGGGTTACGACCTAGGAAATTGAGTCGTTAAGAGTTTAAGTTGTTAACGACTTAACTTAGGTCGTAGGTCGCAACGAGGTTAACATGTGAGTGCTGGGTTGTAATATGTTTGTAATTGTTAAGTCGTAGATCGTTTCTTTCTTAAGTTGCGTGAGTAATTAGGTCGTATGCGACCTAAGTGTTGTAAATATGGGTCGAGTGTTTTAAGTCGTGAACGACTTAAATGTTTGAGGGGCATCTGTTGTTAGGTCGTTACCGACCTATGATAAGTCGTAAGTCGCGGGCCTGGGTTAGGTCGTGAAATGTTGTTAATACTTAAGTCGTGGGTCGTTGGCAACTGCTAGGTCGCTACATGTTGTAACTGGTAGTTGTTGAGTCGCTGGATGGTTAGGTTGCGAACTACTGTAAGTCGTGTACTATTGTTGTGTTGTGATGTGTTGTAACTGGTTAGGTCGCTAACGACCTTGGATAAGTCGTAGGTCGCGTGTACGACCTAGTGTGTGTTGTAAGGTCGTGAACGACCTAGTGCTGGGGGTTGTAAAAACTATAAATAGCAGTGTTGTGTCATTTTGTAAAGTTGTTGATTTTTGAATAAAATTCTCTTTTGTTAGCTTTGTGCTTTCAATTTAAATTGGTAGTTGAGTGTAATCTCCTATCTCCACTTTCGGTTATTCGAGTGCGCTCGAATCAACGATTGTTGAAGCCGATTCGCGGAATCAAGTGCACTTGATCAACGCTTGAAGAATTGAAGATCTTCTCTCACGGTATCGTGCGCGATCAACGTGTCGAAGATAGCTAGAATTCGGTATCCTTGTGATCAACGAATTTGGGCATTTCAGTATCTTCAATCCACCGATTGTTACACTTTCATTGTTATATTGATTTTCTGTTAATCCGCTGCGTCAAACTTATTTCTTACCCATTAAAATAAGAATCCAATTTCATTCAATAACTCACTGAACTTTTACTTCAATTCAATTTTATTTTAACTCAAATTTATTTAATCTCAATTCGATTTCAACTTAATTCGAATACAACTGGATATTATTTTCAACCTATTCAATCAATTTCAATCCAGTTAAATTTTATTCCCCAATCCAAGTTAATTTCATTTTTAACTTTTCACTTTAAATTTAAATTCCATTGTTCAAAGCTTATATTTCCTTCATGATTTAAAAATCATCTCAATTTATAAGCTTACAACCTATCTCATCAAGATATTCAAACACCCGGCTTGTGGTTTCAAATCATTTTGAAATCTCCAACATCTCAAAATCAAATTTCTTAAAAGTCAAACCAATCCTGGTTTTATTCCCAACAAATTTCCTTTGAAATTTCAAAAAATATAGCTTTTCTGAACAAATAAATTTTTGGCAGCAATCCGTCACTTAGAAATTCGAAAATGAATACTGATGATGCGGCAGTCATCATCAGAATTATTTTCCAATAATCCAAGTGATTTCAACGCTATATCACTTTCAAAATCCATTCAAAACACATTTCCTTTTAGAAATACCTCCAAAACAATGATGTTGTCATTTATTTTCAAAACACTTCAACAAACACTTCCAAAATCTCCAGAATTTTAAATTTCCAAATCATGCTTAAATCAAATTTAACTATAATTCATTTGCATAGTTTCCCATTTGATTATAATTCAATTCATAAATTACATTTATAATTCATATTTATAAATTTCATTTTATAATGAATTTATTCTCTTAAACTTTGGTTATATTTTCAATTTTTAGTTAAATTTTCACTTAACAACGATAATACTTTAATATTATTCTTTCTAACATCCAAGCAACCTTATATTAGCTAAAATAGTTTACAAAAACATTTCTTTATATCAAAATATATTTTGGGTAAAATTATTTCATTAGCCCATATTTAAAACGATACCGTGTCGACTATTCTATTCAAGTGTTTAGAAACCCCTTCGATACAGTTGTACAGACTGTGCCGACAAAGGTTCATTTGCCACTCAATAAACCAATCAACACAATATTAAAACAATGTGTATTCACTAACAAATACACGCTCATATCTATTAATACGCTCAAAATCATTCTAGAGTACTATGGACTCTAGTTTAAATGAGTAATTCCCACCAGAGCCAAGGTTATCACCAACCTAAGCTCTGATACCAAGTGTAAAAACCAGCAAATCCGTACCCCTTGAGTCAACACTATTCTACAACAATCAACTCAAGTTGCATAGAAATACGAACCATTTGGGTTAAAGAAAAAGAGGTAGAAGAAGAGAAAACAGAAAACAACAATGGAATCTAACTATCGCAGCGGAATAAAATATAATAGATAATAAATAATCTTTACTCAAGTATCAAATATCTCAGTTTATATATTACATCATCATCAGAGTACATCAATCGCGGTTCAACAATAACAACATACAAATGGATACACAGCAACTCAACACAGCGGAATATATATATAAACAAGTACGGAAGTACGTATCGTCACCCAGCTCGTCTCTTGAACTCCACAACATCATATCCTATATACTATAATACTCGGTCTGACCCGAGCATTATAGTTAAATAATACGCGAGTCAGTCTGGGATACCAGCGTGAGAAAATCACACTCAATTGATTATTAAAGTTTCAAAAATCTTTTGAAAACAAAAGCATCTCGTAAGACCACGCCACAAATAAACATGTTGGGTTTTTACCTTACGATAGCAAAAACAATTTTTATAGAAATCCTCTGATATTATAATAGGGTCTATATACAAATACTTATAAAATAGCCGAAATTTTTACATTCATTAAATTCCAGCTACTAGCCACAGAGAGGGTAATACAAACAAAACTCGCACAAAGCTCGTAGGGAGAATGGATTTCCAACTAATGAGCAGGCACTGGGGTACCACCTGTCACTGTACGGGGCCTAGATCACCGTAACGAGGAGTACGCCCGCTCCCCTGCAACACAAGACCGGGACTACCCCTTACTGGATAATCCCGAGTGAGATCACCCCGCGGTTGGGATCAGCAACCGCCCACTAAGCCGAAATAAAAAGGGACATCTAGAGAGGAATGACCTCACCCTGCTTCGATGCTACCCACCTAGCCTTGCTGCATAACCCCTGATTTTTAGTCATTTCCATTTGATGAGGCTTGAGGCTAAGCGTTACATTTTTAGAACATATTCCTTAGAATGCCCATCGTCCACCTGGCGATGTTTCGCAAGCATTCATCCATACAAGTCCGTCCCGAGTTCGAACAGAACCGAAGGCACTATTCCTACTATATCCATTTTGGAAATATCCTCAGGATTAGTAGCGACTAGCCCTTGCACTTCACTGCTCCATCTTCGAATCCAACTCGTTTTCACGAAACGTACAAACCGGATCGAAGTGTTTTTGAGAAATAAATCTCGATCCCGGTCTCTTCGAAACGATGAACGCATTTGTCCAATATTGATAGTCGGTTATTTAACTATCAATTAATATTCACAAACAACTACCAACCAATAAATAATTTCCCAAATTATTTATTTATCTCAAAATATCTTTACAAGATATATTCTCACTTTCAAATCCTTTTGAAAACAGTTTCAAACTATCTTCCTTTTCTCAGAATAAATTCCGAGTATTTCCATTTCCACTGGAATCACCAAGCACAAAATTTTAGATTTCTAAAATAATTTAAAAACACTTTATTGTAAAATATATTTAACATTTAATTTAGAAAAATTTACTTTAATACTTAATTTATAATAATACTTTAAACAAAATTCCAAATCATTCTTTAAATAATTATTACGATAATAGATTAAACAAAATACTTACTTTGGAATTTACTTTTAAATATTTAAGTTAAAACTACTTTAATAATTTACTAAAAATACATACAATATAAACATATAAAAATAAAGTTACTTAATTAAATATAAAACTGGATTCCTATTTTTTTTTTTAAACAAAATACTAAGTTATTTCTTAATAGTTACTGCTAAAATAGATTAAAGGAAAATACTTACTTTAGACTATAAATATTAGAAATAATAAATTTTACAAAACTTTCTTTCTTTAAAAACAACTTTAAAACGTTTAATTTATATTTAAAAATTTACTTTTAAAAACATGTACTTGGCTATCCAGAGAAAATTCCAACTTCGATCACTTAACCCCAAATTGATTTCCAATTTATTTTATTTTAAATAAGTTTCTTTAATTACTCAATTCATTTCAAAGTTCATTAGTTATGGACTTATTATTATTGTTATTATTTTCCGTTTGATTTTAAACCTTTTAACCGAAATATACAAATTTCAGGTTTTTCCCAGTTTCTTCTTTATTCCTTTCAATAATTTAAATCTTAGATATTAAATAAATGTTTTGTTCTATTAAATAATATCATTGAAGTTTCAAACTTCATTAACTTTCTGTTTATTCAAAAATTCCTTTCCATATACAGAATTTTATTAATTAACATTTTGAAACCACTAATATTCTTATCCAATTCACTTTAATTTATATACATTTTTTATAATTATTTCTTAAGAGTTCACTTCTTTTATTTCCTTTCAAAGTCCAATTCTATATGTTTGGATAAAACAGAGTACCAAAATATTCAAGCAGACTATAAAATTTAATATTCTAATATAATTCATCACAGCTGTGGGTGTTTAATAATTTAAATAAATGTTGAGGAATCCAGTTGGATCCCTCCAACCTGTTTTCCCTGCATCCATAGACGTTAGCACAATATAATACACCAATTCCAAAATATACCATACTATAGTACATCAACTAATTCAATCATTCAAACAACTATTTAGATTTAATCATTCAAATTTAAATTTTAAACTAAGTGAGATTAACTCACCTTTTTCTTTTCGTTTGGCAATCCAATTCCATTTCGACCATTATCTCCCAATTTTTGGATCTTGTATAAACATTTCATAAGCTTTATTAATATTCGAAATAAAATCGACCAATTTAATTTCCATTTATTAATTCAATTAATTATGAAGTTTGGGTTTAAACTGATAAATTTGATTTTAAATAAAATTCCCTTTTTATAAATTATTTCTTGTGATTAAAATAAATTAAATAAGCTAATTAAATAAGAAAATCACCCTAGTATACCTCCTTAAAATTTAACAGCAGGTTACTGTGTATATTTATATTTTTATTATTTTGAAACAGCCTTCTAATAATTGAAATAATATCCAACATATTAGATTTAAAGGTTAAACTCACTTGAACATTGGCCGCAACAAATTTCCGAAACCAATATTTCAACTTAGTTAAATTTTCAGAACTTCTATAATTAAAATACTTACGGACAGTATCAACACTTAAATCATGTATTAACTAACAATTTTACTTTAAATTTTAAAATGGTCAAAAGAAAAGAAGAAGAAAAACATTTTTAACTTAAACTCGATGCGGAAATCAAATCACGAGCTCGAATAAATCCTGCCTCACAGACGACCCACTGACGAATTCGCACAACCCCAAATCAACGCCGCGACCTACAAACCCTAGTTCAATCACCGTTGCTTATCACTGAACGCCACCGCGAATCCCCTTCCCCTTCAACGCGGACGAAACCACGCTCGATCGACTTCCTTCTGTCGATGTCAATTCGAACGAATCTCGAGCTCCGGCATCGAATCCACCACCCTAGGCTCGAACGCGAACGAGGAACCCCACCTATTTCGCATTCGATTTCAGGAACAAGGATGCGATTTTGAGAATTCATAAGGTCTTTGATTTCAATTCGAGTATCGCCTTTTTTTTATATTCGTGACTTCGATTTCTAAAGAAAAAAAAGAGAATGAGGAGAAAAGTTCGAACAAAGAAGTAGATGAAGTCGCGATTTAGGTTTTAAGTTGAACGAGGCGTCATCCATTAATTCTTTTTTTTCGAGAGGGAGGAGCTTTCTAAAACGAAGTGGCGTAACTTACACGAATTATTTTGTGATTTAAACTGGTCATATAGCTTTTCAAAGAAGACAATGATGTTCGCAAAAAGGAAGACAACGAGCCAACAACATCAGGCTACAGAGACTTTGAAATGATGGGAAACAGCTGATGTGATAAAATTTCGGCTGAAGTTGACAGGATAAACATATAATTTAAATTCAAATTCAAACTGTCCTGATAAACGCAACTTAAAATTTCGAACTCTAATTGAGACGCTCCGCTAGGCGTTTATAATGTTAAACCCCTATTTCGAGCATAATGGAAGAGGTTTCGAGTCCTAATTTGATCTTATGGAGAAGATAGCTTTTGAATTCAGTTATTAATTTTAAATTTCGATATAATTTCAGCTCGTTTATATATCGTATGCTCACACAACAACTCCGAACAATATGAAATTTGAAATCTGATAATAATTCAATATTACGGACCCAATAGAACCGATTTCGTCTAATTCCGAGACTGTGCCTCGGAAGGCTATTTTTAAATTCAATTTAAACTATAAAATTTTAAAACTAAACAAACCACTATTAATTTCAATTTTACAACTTCTATTATCCTCAGTTTATGAATATAAATATTACAAGCCTTCAAATTATTGTAATAGGCTTAAAACTCCCAATTCAACATTTTATCGAACTTTAAATTATTTAATGTAATAATTCCATTATCAAATAAATTGTGATATTCGTAATTTAAGTTAAAATTACTCTATTGAATATTTAAAATCAATTAAATATCCCGATTTTAAATACTCGAAAATTCCAGGTCGTCACACAACACAACCAAACATCACACAGCAAAATTTTAAACGTATGTATATGGTAATTGTCGATGATACAACATGTAGAGAGCATTTACCAACAATATTACTAACATCAACTACCACTTGAATACATATGAATATTAACATAGTTTAAAAACTTTTTGTTTAAAGGTTGAAGCTTTACTCACCGAACTCTTACTAATAACTTGAATACAAGCTAGTACTTTGTATAAACTTGCAAATATGGAACCTTGGTTGGCCCATCGCCCTAGAATGGGCTCGGCCATGGGTGCATTGGGATCAGCCTAGCAACAAAAGGGCTCGGCCCTTGGGGTTTTTGGGATGTAGGTGTTTGTTTTGTTAGAGGATGATATTTGGAAACGAAGTAGGGCTATTTAGCTTAATTTTTAGAAGTGTAATCACTAATTTTAGCTTAGGAATTTCTCTTAGAAGACATGGATGAAATTGTAGACATGAAAAGGATAGAAATGAACATGGGAATGATGGTGTAAAAGAAAATGTGTAGAGATAGGATATATTTGTAGGCAAAAGGAATGAAGTAACAATTTAAATTAACTTTAACATTAATACATTAAATGTTATTATGTAACATGCTCCCATAACCTCCCCTTACCCTAGGTGCACATGCACCCTCCTAGGTCGCCTTATCACCATGTAACCATGTCCATCCTAGGTAGTTTAGGTGATGGTTGTGTACTTAATTAATTTTCAAAGGTTAGAATACATATTTTATGCATATAATGCCAATCATGTTTTATATTAACTAAGCATGATTATTAACCTTAACCAAACTATTAACTTATCATGGCATGTGCATTTATATGTCAATGTGCACAATGTTTACCGACAACTTTCTAGTGTCGAAAAGTCGAAATTTAGAAAAACATTTTTCGATCACATTTTCTATTTTTACTTAAATTAACTATTTTAGTAAACATATTTTGAAAACGATTTTAGCATCATTAATTATTATTGAAAAGATGTTTATTTGGCTATTAAAATCCATTATTTAAATATTCAAAAATGATTTAAATATTCAAATTCAAAGTGATAAATTTATGGGTATTACACTCTCCTCCCATAAAAAAAATTGTCCCCGAAATTATTATGGAGTGGAAGAAGTAATAACCAACCTAAGAAAAGCAATTTACTTACTTGGTTTTCAGTAAATCCGACTAGTTATATTTTCCTATCATAAACATATGTAACATAACTACCATAAATACCATATACAATCAGGTAACATGATGCAACCAAAAGTTATTGTGATGCCCACCCCGAGACCCACACTAACAAAGAGTATTACTAGGCAATACTGTCTGCTAGTGTAGAGAATAGGGCTGTTGGGAGCAACCATCATATCCTTATACTAAATAAGTATTAAGTATGTTGATAATGTGCTTAATTTTTTTTTTTTCATTTTTTCTTTTATCTTAAGTGGTTCGACATGCTTAATTCTAATCAAATACAATACCATGATGGCTATAGGATCGATTCAAAAAAAACATAACAGAAATAATATACATAGATCACAGAAAAGCAAACACAATCTTATATATATACACATACATCAAGTACAATACAAACTGTCAAACGTGGTTGGCAATACTACCACAATATATACATACACCAAGTCCCCACAAAAGAATATATACATAATCAAGACATGATATCTCACTACGAGATAACTACACAAGAACTACGCATCTAATCCAAAAGGTCAATAGGATGATCCATGGAGAATAGCTAAGCAAAAGCCATATATCTAACCCGCAACTCGGTCTGACCTGAGTAATTAATACACAAGTCAGCCTAAGTTGAAAAAGATGATTAGCAATGATAAATAGGATATAAGTCTCATAAGGGAAACATTCCTCTAATAAAAAAATGAATGGTATAAACTCGGATTTACACAATTCAAAGTGCTTGAAAACTCCAAAATATCTCAAGGGTTAACTCATGAATAACATCAATTCAATATGAATGCTTCCTTTTTTGAAAGCTACTCGAAATATAAATTCCAACAAAATCATATAAAATCTGAGATGGAAACCAGAGAAATCATCGAAAACCTCATAACTCGAGGAACCCAATCAAGAGTTCAAAACTCACAAAATCTCATAACTCGTGGAACTTAATTACGAGTTCAAAACCTCATAAATGAGATCACGGCAAGTAAATAAAATCTCATATAGCTCTAGGCTATGAAATATATAAAATAGCATCTTGAAATGGTGAAATCATAAAACATCAAAATTTAAAAAAAAATCCCGGATTGGATCCAAATCCCCGATTGCATGCCGAAGCAATGCTGCATGTGCTATCCTCGTGTCCAGTACTATATATTAGGTATATATCTCTTGGTGACCGAAGTCACATAAACATCGTGATGATAGAAATCATAATACATTGTGACAACCGAAGTCGTAATACATCGTGATGACCAAATACATAATACATCGTGATGACCCGAAGGTCTATAGTACTGGCAGTAACATCGTGAATGTGCCATAAACTCTCAGATAGGAATCCAAAAAGTGTTAAAAGTGCATCCCATACCACATGTTCTCACTTAACGGTTTACTAGTTGCTAGTCAATGCTACATTAGAAAACAACATCATCAAAATCATAAATCTCAAAAAGCACATAACTTGCCTCATGTCATCGGCAAGTACACAAGACATCGTAATGGTTTTCACAAACCATAACTCCTAAAATATGAAATCTCAAGCTCATAGCTTGCCTCATATCATCGGCAAGTACAAAAGACATCGTGATGGTTTTCACTAACCATAACTCCTAAAATAGGAGATCTCAAGCTCAAAACTCGCCAAAGAATGGCAATCTCAAATAATTCCTAAATAGGAATTCACAAATCTAAAAACACATCATGTAATGGCAATCAAAAATATCAACCCAAAGGTCCATAACTTCAAACGAACGAGTCCGGAATTAACCGAAAAAGTAAACGTACGTGTCCCATACCAGATATTTTACTAAATCATTTAATTCACTTTATCATACGTACAAAGAGTGCAAAATAGTGTATTTTTTATAGAAAATATCTTATTTTGGCTTGAAACAAATTTTGAAATTATTTGGAAAACATTTCTTTGAAAATTCCTCTTTATTATAGAAAATATAATTTTTTTTATAGCTTTAAAAATAATTTTAAATATTTTAAAATATTTATTTCAAAAGCTATTTTAATTTTAAAAATCATTTCAAAATTCGTTTAGGAAAATTCATGCCCGAAAACAGCAGAAATCATCTGAAAAACATGAAATTTAGTGTATGAAAACATCTCGAAAACTCATCAATTCGGAGTATGGATCAACCAAACTATTAGCTTACCTATTGATAGGTTAGAATCCCTTCATAAGACCATTAAAACATCACAAACCAACTGCAAAATGCCTTTGAAACAAGAAGTAAAACACAACAGATCAAAGAAAAAGGGCAGGAAGTATTTCACTGGTAAGGTCGACCTATAGGTCGACCTTACTTGCCCATAGGTCGACCCTAAGTCAACCTATGTGAGGCCTTGGTCGATCTATAGGTCGACCCATATGGTCATCAAGATAACCTCTATGTTGCATTTTCAACAGGCAAAATTGCCGTGTTTGATTCAGTTTTCAAGCAAAATTTTCAAGTACTTCTGAGTTAATTCAAAAGAAGAAATTTGACATGCATAAACATCAAAAAACAGACAACAATCTAGAAGAGATTTCACTCAAATTCGGCATGATAACAAAGAGTTATGGGTTCTCAAAGTTGAATCTGGCCACACTTTCACTTTAAACTTCAAACAGAGATATAAAATTTACAGTGAATCAAATATGAATGTAAATTTCATTCAGATTTTACGAATAGCTTGTTCTTGCTGGAGATGTGATATTTAACCACCTTAGTACGAATTGGAGCAAGTTTATGATGCAAGCTGATGTCTTTAGGATCGAAGAAGCTTCTCTAACCTCTTGAAACTTAGAAAACAACATGCAGCAACAAGAAAGATGAAGTTACAGACAATCACCTTTCAAATAGAAGACTGATGAAATTATTTTAGGTTTTGGATTTGGTTACCTGTAATACACTTTGATTTTTCAAATTTTCTCTTTTAATTTCAGTAGATATGGAGCAATTTTTATAAAGATTAAAATGGAAGCTACTATTTCTCTTTTCTGTTTTTGTTTACTGAGAGGAAGAACAATGAGAAGAGAAGAACGTACTGTTTCTTTCTTTTGATTTTTCAAGAAGTGATTTTGGGCTTATCCAAATGCACATGTTAATACTAAATCTAAATTTAACTAAGTAAATGCATATTCTCACTCTAATTCACATTATTTACACAATATTTCTCATATTTACACTAAATAAATTTGTACAACCAACGTTATGATTACAAAGATATTTTATAACACATAAAAAGATATTTTTGCCCTAAAAATACATTTCTATTATTTAAAATCTTTACATAAATGCATCAATTTATACTAGAAATAACATAAAACGCTATTTTTCGCACTAAAATTTACATAAAATTATTTTCTTGTATAATTAAATACAACAAACCATATTAACTTCATTTTTACATCAAAATATTATTTTTAACAAAATTCCACCTTTTTATTTATAAAATACATCATAATAAATTCAAACATTTTATTTAAAATTAATAAAAATCAATATTTGGCAATAATTGAAAATTATTGCATTTTACCAAATTCAAACTATAAAATGCTCATTTTCTCCAAACTAACATAATAAAGCTTTCTAAAACCTTATTTTCATCATTTTACATTTATTTCAACAAATTAATGTGAATTTAGATTATGTTATCCCACTAATTAATTCAATAAATCCCCAAATTATCATATTTTCATTGTTCATGCTTTTTCAAACTTAATTCCCAAGAAACAATCTTAAATACAATTTATTCACAAAAACTCATTGTTTATTTAAATAAACAATTTTAATAAATTTCTCATCATTTTATTTTTCTTCAAATTCAACCTATCAAATAGTTTAAGTCTATTTTCCTCAAATAAATTCCAAACCCAATTTTTTTATTTACTTAGATATTTCATTTAAATTATCTATCTCAGATTATACTTATTTCTTGATTAATAAATTATGATCTCATCATACTTTACGTTTTATTGTTTTTAACAGGTAATCCTAAAACCAAGGTTATTACAAACTCCCCCTTATAAAAACTGCATCCTCGCAATTTCTAGAGAAGCGTTGTATTCAACATGATTTATTTCATCAGGTAAAGAAAATTGATAAGCTGGAGTTCAAAATTCTGACCCTCAACTCAATAAGATAGAAAATCAAAATAAGATTGCTCGATAAATTCCATGGTTTCCCTAGTGCTGTCATTGGGATTAGCGGATCATTGAATTTTTATAATTTGAACATCATGATTTCAAAGGCGTCTTTCCTTCGAAACAAGAACATAGACCGAATGCTACATAAAAGTTTATTTTGGGCGAGATCGATTTCTCAGAAGCTTCTCGAAAAGAGTCAGGGTTTAATCACCTCTTTTTCCCGAACTCCAACTCACAAGATAGAAATCGACATGATCTTCCATATAAAGCTACGAAAGGAGTCATACTATTATAATATTGACAATCACTTTGGAAAGAAAAATCAACATGAGGTAGGTGGTTCTTTCAAATACTACCAAACCCATACGACCGTCTAAATTCAAGTCGTAAGATAATCGCACAAAGGCAAGCTAGACACAAAATGGATTTTATGTTTTCTTTTATTAAACAAACATTTCCTAGAGTTTTCAATCCATTATCTTTATAAAAAAATTCTCAAATTTCCTCTCCTGAAAATTTTCAAAGCTTCTTATTTAAATTTAATTTAACCTCATTACTATTTATTCAAGTGAATAAAACCTGGGTTGTTTAACCCTTTAATACTTCCACGAATATGTTATAGTACGTAACATATTTTTTTTCACTTCAATAATCAATTAGGTTACACTTACTAAATAGAAAGTGTTATATTTTACGATTAAAGAAATAAATCATCATCATACATATATATATATATTTCTTTTAATTTCAAACCTGCTGTAAAGATCTTAAATTTTGACCCAACAAACCAAAAAATCTGAGAACATTTATAAAATGAATGTTGTTCTACTAAGCCTAAGATTTCCAGCAATATAAAGATCATCAAAATTGGATTTACGGTTTGAAAATCATGTTAAATTTAATTTTAGCTTAAATCTTAGAAATTTTATAATAGGACAGAAATGTCCATCCACTTTCAAACCCATTTTAAACTGGAATAAATGAAAAATCTTCCAAAGTAGTTAAAAGAAAACTTATAGCTTACTGAAAAATCTTTCATTTATGGAAAGATTGAACTCATTTGGAATTATGAATCTCAAGTTATCGCTGTTTTAGTACAACACATTTTAAAATAAATTTTCAGCTTTCAAATCAGTTTAAAATTTGAAATA
This sequence comes from Allium cepa, assembly GCA_030765085.1. Classification (NCBI taxonomy): domain Eukaryota; kingdom Viridiplantae; phylum Streptophyta; class Magnoliopsida; order Asparagales; family Amaryllidaceae; genus Allium; species Allium cepa. The sequence goes on along the minus strand of CM060941.1, from coordinate 287,962,987 downwards.
CCCTAACCATTTGAATTTCTAACTTTATTTTCAAAACAAGCTTTTTATACTAAGATATTTATTACATGATTATCTCTTCTAGAAAGCTAAGACATTCAAAATTATAATATCTTCAAGTAATTATCTTTTGAAGGAACAATTCATTTATTGATAATATTTTCATCACTTCACAAAATCAAGCTTTTTAAATAATTAATTTCGAAGACTCATTTCAAAAGAGATAACCATTCTCTTCCGTTATTTAGAGACAATTATTCCTCCAGAATAAATTTTGGATTTACATCTTAATTTTTAAAATTACTATCACAATTTAAAATAATTGCATCTCATGACTTATTCATTTATTTAACTTTCATCTCTTAATATAACTTGTTAAAATAAATGAATCATTTAAACTCCTATTTTCTCTTGTCTCAAATTAAATTCCCATATTTTTTATCAACGTAATATTAATTAAAGTTGATAATTAACTCAAAGTTGTTTTCAAAAGAATTTCACAATTTCATACCAACAAGTTCTACCATCAAAGTCTAAAAAAAATTTGTTCACGAATTCATTCTAAAATTCTAAAATTTGCATTTCATTATTTTCTTTAAGATGGGATTTTAACTCTTAATATATATTATTATTATTCAAACATCCAATTATCAAAATAAATTTTTTGCAATCATCTTTATAACCTTGAAATAAACATTCAATCGATATTTTAATTTTTCTACTCAATACATTTTTTCAATTACATCATTTTGTTAGTCAAACCATCACGTAATATTTTCTTCTAATAAAGATCTCTCTGATCAAAATTATTTATTTTACTTACTTAAATTACTATATGATATCATTTTTTGGATCCTTATAGGTTATACTTACATAACCAATAATAAGCTTAACATATTCAATTTCAAAATTTTAAAATAATTTAATGGCATTGCCTAACAATTAATTTATCGTGAATAACCTCATTGATTGGCTGTAGAGTTGACCAAATGATCAAAACTGCCTCGCCACTCATCCGACAATCTCTATGGTTTAAAGGCTGCACTGGACATCTTAAATTAATACTCAAACCCATTTTAATTTATTTTTAAACCTTAATTTATTACAACTCAATTTTATCGTGTCTGAATGTTTCATCATAACGTGTAGGATCCTAGCTATAACGTTGATCAGGCGCATCAACTAGAATTCTTAAAGCACTCGATGGACAATCCAACAAAAAATCATTTTCTATATGATAGATATGCCTCTTATATAATTTCTCAAAACATTCTTTGCTTATCTCAATAAAATAATCCAATTATACTCATTAGTATTTCTTCTATAAAAAAATTTGCAATTTAATTTACTGTTTTCACTCATCGTTAATGAATACAAAGGTGAACTCATCGAGATATTCCCATAATTCTCAATTTATAAGATCGATGAAATAAGCTAGAACATTCAAACCGAACGGTATAACTAACCAACCACTCACAAGAACCATACAAGTTCAGAATGCGGTAAAAGGAACACTATCCTCCGCAACTCATAGCTGATGAAAATCGATGCAAGGTCAAGCTGAAAGAAGATCCTAGCACCACTCAATTGATCGAATATGGCATCGATCTTAGGAAATGGATAATTATTCTAATGGTTAACTCATTAAGCTTTGTGAAAATGGATACAAAAGCTAATAATACCCTAAGATTTCTCAACAAAACAACTGCGGCATCCCACGGTGAAGACTGGACTGAATGAATTATTTGGCTTCAAGCTTCAACAATTACTTTTAGAGTTCCTTATTTCATTAGTGTACATCCTCTTAGGAGGATTACTAACATTCTGAGAACCAGGAATGAGGTCAAAATGAAACTCAATTGCCCGATTGGGCAACAAACTGGAAACAGACTCAAATACATTGGCAGAATCACAAACAACAGGAGTTCGAGATACTTCATCATCATCTCAAGACTCAAATGCAATTAAAGTTGTTTTGGCATCTCCATCAAAATGCTGAAGGATAAGAGACAACAGATTAGCCGAATTAGGATTCTTAAATATAGGATCCTTTCAAAAACATAAGGTTCGGGCTTGATAATATGCAAACTAATCCATTCCAAATTCACATCAAAACCAAGATTGTAAATAACGTGCAGATTTGCACGAAAAGAAAAACTACAAAGAAAAATCTCAATATTCTCACTCAACAGGCAATTATTAGGGATCCTCTCAATAGGATTCGTAATCCTTAAAGAAGTAAAAAGTCAAGAACATCTAACGGCATCAACAAATTCCTTCGATACGGATGAGTTTCAAGCACCCGTACTAAGAGAACATGAATAAAACAAACACAATTAGGATTACTCATAGGGTAAGATATCATCAAATTAATTGTGGAATACTATGGAATTAAAATACATTCTTAAACGTATTCCCAACTTATATCTACCCCAAAGGACTCTAGAAGGTTAAGGGTAAGTTTAGAAACAACTTCGATTAGGGACGATGTTTCCACTCATATCATACTTTATGTATTGTTATATGTATACTATTCTATGTTTATTACATTTTATTTTGAATTTAGCTCTGATACCAAGCTGTGACATCCCACCCCGAGACCCACACTAACAAAGAGTATTACTAGGCAATACTGTCTGCTAGTGCGGAGAATAGGGCTGTTCGGAGCGACCATCATAGTCTTGTATTAAATGAGTATTAAGTACGTCGATAATATGCTCAAATTATTTTCATTTTTCATTTCATCTTAAGTGGTTTAACATGCTTAATTCTTATCTAATACAATACCATGTTGGCTACATGATAGATTCAGAACAAAACACAATAGAAATAATATACACAGTTGACAGTACAGCAAACACAATCTTACACAACACCAGAAATGCAATTTCCTCATGGTTATAAGCGTGACAAAACTAATTTGTTACGGCTATAACCGTGAAAAAAGGTACCATGGGCAAATTCAGTCACACTTTTTCTCACGGTTATAACCGTGATAAAAATAGTAATTTCTCATGCTTATAACCATTATAAATTTAGATATTATCACACTTATAACCGTGACAGAAAAGTATTTACTCACGGTTATAATCGTGATAAAATGATTATTACTAACGCTTATAACCGTGGAAAATTTAGATCATATCACACTTATAACCATGACAGAACAATAGTTTCTAACATTTATAACCATTACCAAAAAGGAAACTCTAACATTTGTAACCGTGACAAATGCAAATTATATCACAGTTATAACCATTACGAAAGGTTATTTTTTAACACTTATAACCGTGATAACTAAAACAATATCAAACAAACTATATGGCACCAATATTTTATTATAGCTACAAACAATCTATACAAAAAATATATAGTATTAACATTAAGAAAACATATGATCAATAATTAGAACAACACCAAACATTTATGTTGCATACAAACACCACATACAAACATTTACATTTACAATTTTCAATTTACACTTTCAATTTTCAATTACAATTTTGAAAACCGCTCTCTGATTCAAACTGTTTCTCTGTGTACAAACTGTGCAACTGCCTTGCAATCACCACTTCACTGTTACCGCTCTAACTTATTTCTTCAACCTCCCCTGCCAGTATCACCTGAAATTACATCACATTCATCACCTCTGTTAACAGTGCACTGTCACCAAACTTCCTTGTGCACCAGCATGCACATATCCACCACAACATCATCATTTCAAAATCGCACCACTGTTTCATCAATTGCCTCTGCCTCTACCCACAAAACTGCCTTCTAACGTACAACATTTCCAGTGCCATCCTTGCTGCCTTGTACATCACCATAGCCCACACATCAACTCTGCCTTGTAAATCAACCAAAACTTCACAAATAATCACTGCGGTTCATTCATACAACACCACCGCATCATCGGTTCACTATAAACTCATCATCAGTTCACTACCCTCCACATAAACATCAACATCCAACTACCCAAGTGCACTACTGACCATCACTTAACTCTGCCTGCTCTTCCCACTCCACTAATCAGCAATGCCACAGCAAATAGCTACATCACAGAAACCCCCCTGCACATACACATATTTGTGCATAACATTCAGTGTGCATATCTACACAGCCATCTCAAACCAACAGGCAATTCTCCAACTCCAACTTTCACATCAACCACCATCCATTTAACATCCTTCAAACTGCTACATCAGTTCACTAATACTGCAGTACACCTTGGCCACTACCACTCACTTGAACCACTGCTGTTACATTCTTCTCTGGCTTTCTCATCACAAAAACTTACCACCAGCAACATCATCACTCCTCAGCCACAACATCACTACATTTCCCATCACACCAATAACCAAACTTCACCAGAGCATTGACTACAACCTCCTTATACAACCGCTGCAATCACATCCTTATACCTTCTGACATCAATATACAAACAAACCACCCTTCAACCTCTTCAAAACATATCACTATTTGCTGACATATCTCCCATAATATTTCACATACAAGATCACTACAACATTTAACCACAATACCAAACCACTACCGCCATATCTCCCTTCTTTGCTACACCAAATACCACAACTGCTACATCATCTTCACTATCCACAACCACACTGTCAAGCAACTATAAATACAACATACCAAGTTAAATGAAACTAAAGTAAAATGCTAGAACTTTTCAATCGAGAAAGTTCTATTGAAAAGAAATTAAGGAAGGCGGTTGCAAAATAGCAAACAGGAATATTTGCTATGTAAAACTCCTTTGTATTGATTCAATCTCTTAGGATTTAATATAATCAACATAAATAGCATTTAAGACATAAAGAAGTATGGGCTATCATACCAAAGCAATAAAGATAAGCTTTTCTTGCCTCTGGTTAATTAGGAATATCTAAGAACTTAAGTCTGAGATAAAGCACACTCTGAAAATAAGTTACTAAAAAGTTTTAACTACACAGGATAATGATATCGGCCAAGCTAAAAAATATTAGTAAATAAAGGTGACAAAATGAGTAGAAGATCCAAAAAGAAAATTCTAGGTAGCATGAAATATTTGGTTGAAATGTTGCTTTGAAAATAAAATGAGTGAAGAACTAGCAGAACAGCCAAATACTAATGTACCTTAGCTTAGTAGAGCTAAATTTATACAGTAACAGTATCCCTTTTATACCTTTTATTTACAGTTGCTGTTGCAAACGAATATAAATCGTGGTTCAGTTATAACAAGTAACAGGCAACAACATTGTTTTTCCGCTAGTGAGCACTAAGTACAAAAAATATGTCATTTAGACATTTGTTTTTGTCACGAAATATACATATTTATTATGATCAATATCACAATTTTACTCACTTTGTTATCGATTTTGTCCATTAGCTAGAGTACCAAATTTTGAATAACCATGTATCCAAGAAGAACAATCAAAACACCGTTTACTTATATATTACAATGTGCTACAAACATTTCCCACGGAACGGTCATACAGTTTGTAGTGAAATGCGAACACAGTTTGCACTCAATTTTGTGAGTGCAAACATCCGCAGTTTGCACTGATTGCAAACTGCCCAGTGCAAACTTGTACAGTTTGCTCCGAATATACACTGAGTTTGCACCGAGTGCAAACACAATTTGCACTCTACGCAAACTGGCATGTCAGTTTGCACTGAGTGCCAACTATGCTGCACTAATGCAGATTGTAGACATAGTTTGTACTCGGTACAAACACAATTGTGTTTTTTGTCGTATTTATACCTCTTAACCAATGCATATGTATAGCGGTAGAATAGATGAAATTGCAACCTACTTGTACCTTTCTCTTAGTTTTAGATATACCTTCCTATACAATACAACCAGAAGATAAAATCATAACAGATACAAAATAATCATTGTGTATCTGATACACATTATAAAAGATTTATCCTTAAAAAAATCCAAGCTATAAATCACAATGGCTTATTATTCTCTAGAACCCTAACAAGAAAGTTTTGTAGATGTATATGTAAAATGCTCCAAAGAAATATTATGTACCTTCAGCAATGGTGGATTCCATTTCTTTAAGGATAGATCTACATCCTGACTGAATTGGAGTTGGAGTTGTTCAGGTAAAAAGAAGTTGATTAAAAAGAAGTTCGAAACTACCTTAAAGTAGTAAAATAATTGCATGATTGTGACGCAAGAATTAGAAAAAAAACTTATGATTAATTAAACAATTTGGTGATTAGTTCATTAAAAACTGCAATTGAAATACGTTTTATGTTTACCAGACAATAATAATTTATAAAATACAATAAAGAATGTGTAGCTAGTCCACTTATCATAATCATTTTTTGAGCAAAACTGAAGATGAATCAAATGATAAGCATGGAAAAACTGACTGAATAATAAATAGAGAAAAAACATCGTGATTGGAGATTAATTGTATATAACAAATCTAAGATGGTCCTTAAATAAAATCAAAGGAACCAGATATAAGTTAAAAAGATGAACTACGTGCTAAGAAGATGACTCGGTCTCTCCTATATTTCTCATAAAATTTGTAGTTTGATCTGGCCGTCGATAAGAAAATGTCTTATGAAAGAAACTACCAAAAAAACCAAAAAACAAAAGCGAAATGAAAGTTACACGAGCAACAACTATAATTGAAGTTTGAACTAATTTAGTTTTTTCATCTGAAGAAGTTACTGATTCAAAATGAAAAATGAACACCAAGTAGGGGAACACTCTAATTGAAGTTACATCATCTTTTATTAAGGCCAATTGATTTTAGCAAATTTAGCATCCAATATTTAAAGGCTAAGGATGTACTTATGTTCAAATCGTGTAGAATCATAAATTAACGTTTCAGCTTAAGCATCTGTAACACCATAAAGAATTTTAATCTTTAGACCATTATTATGTCCCAGATATTAGATGTAATACAACCAAATTACAACACTTTTCTAGCATGGAAGAAAAAAACCTAAACAAACACCGAATGTATTTGTATGATATTATTTCCCAAAAGAAAAAGGCATTGGATCAGGCCAAAAATAAATAAATATTATTCATAGAATTGACTGCAAGATCATGAATACAAATTTACTTCTTATATCTTCAATAAATGTTTTACCCTCAATCTAAGCTATAAAGTCAATCTTAATCTTAGTTCGCAATGCATGTCAACTGAAACAATAGTCTCAAATATCTACTTTTATTTCGTTTCAGAAATAGAAGTGGATGAATTACATGCCTCACTTTCATGAGGTCCAATTGCATGCTAATATTGTCAAACTTCTCACAACTCCAAAGAAAAACTCTCATAGTTACAACCATGATCAAATATTCAATCAGGATACGCTGAGTATGAAATTGCTTGTCAATGACATCCAATTGCACCCCTGCCTGGCAAAACATATATCTATCGCATGAAAGATCTTTCCATTATTAGAACTCTTTATTACAGGTCTTTAGAAAAGAAAACACTGACTAAAAGGTAAAGGAAAAGGATTTTATATCCAAATACAAAGCATGTGTCATTGTCACTCATCAATGAAGGCATAAAATATAACGACGAGGACTCTTAGCTGAAGTTTTAAACAAGAATGTTCTCAAGTTTTGATTAGCATCAAGCTCTGCAGTGGATATGGAAATACAAATATGTAAACCGAAAACAATAATTAGTTATTGGATTATGTTTCTAACAGTATTACAAGAAGTAATCAGTTATCCACAAACACGATGATAACACGAAACCAATGGGCTCAGAATCCCCAATTATTGTTAACAAATTCATAGTAGAAAAGTATATAATAATCACTGTTTATTAGTGTTGCACTCCAAATCAAAATGATACAAGTTCCCAAATTAGATAATAATCACCGGTTAATAGCTAATAATCAAATCCATAGTAATTAGCTTAGTTATAATTTTTAAATATAAACCTGAAGAAAGTCGATGGTTGATAGTGAATGGATCGAGTAATCACATTAGATGGCACCGGATCATCAACGCTCCTCAAATCCAGATACATCACAATGATTAAAATGCTAGGAAATGTTCAAATATACGATATAAAATGCAGGTAGAACTCAAAGTAAAAACCTATTTGCTATCTAGCTTTAAGAAAAAAGATCTCGTGGGAAAACGATTAAATTTATCACTACAATCAAGAGAAGGAAGCTTCTTTGTATACATACAGTAAACCTGACAACATGGTTTTATAGTTCATACCTGAGTAGACGGAGGTGGAAAAGTGAAACCCTAGATTTGTAGTTCGCAACCCAAATCTTCCTTCATCTTCGTCGATTTGATATGACAAAGGGAGGAGGCGGTGGTAGAAGACAGATGCGGTGGCAGATGGCGGAGGCGGTGGCAGTTGAAACCCGGTACGAAAAAGAGAAGTAAAATGTGAGAGAGGGAGAAATGAAAAGATAATGTGAGAAATGCAATAACCATTGATAAAAGATAAATTTCCAACCTTATCCATACAACTTTTAATTATTTACGTAATTACCATATTTACTAATGGTTATAACCGTTGTAAATGGTTGTAACGGATATAACCATTAAAAAATTGCAACCGTTATTAGCGTTGTAAATTGAAAGCGGAAAAGTGTTACAAAATGGGTTGTTTGGTGTAGTGTTATATATATATAACACAAGTACAATACAAAGTGTCAAACGTGGTTGGCGATACAACCACGATATATATACACATCAAGTCCTCACAAAAGAATATATACATAATCAAGACATGATATCTCACTACGAGATAACTACACAAAACTATGCATCTAATCCAAAAGGTCAATAGGATGATACATGGAGACTAACTAAGCAATAGCCATATATTTAACTTACAACTCAGTTTAACTTGAGTAATGAATACACGGGTCATTCTAACTTGAACAAGATGATTTGCAATGATAAATAGGATATATGTCTCACAAGGGAAACATTCCTTTAATCAAAATGGAATGATATAAACTCGGATTTACACAAATTCAAAGTCATTGAAAACTCCAAAATATCTTAAGCATTAACTCATGAATAACATCAATTCAATATGAATGCTTCCTTCTTAAAAGCTACTCGAAATATAAATTCCAACAAAATCATATAAAAACTCAAAAGGAAACCATAGAAATCATCAAAATCCTCGTAACTCGAGGAACTTAATTAAGAGTTCAAAACTCATAAAATCTCATAACTCGTGGAACTCAATTAAAAGTTAAACCTCATAAATGAAATCACCATATATAAATAAAATCTCGTATAGCTCTAGGCAATGAAATATATAAAACAGCTTCTTGAAATGGTGAAATCATAAAACATCAAAACTCAAAAAAATCCCAGATTGGATCCAAATCCCAAATTGCATGCCGAAGCAATGCTGAACATGCTATGCTCATCTCCAGTACTATACATTTGGTACCTATCTCTTGGTGACCGAAGTCACATAAACATCGTGACGAACGAAGTCATAATACATCGTGACGACCGAAGTCGTAATACATTGTGATGACCGAAGTCGTAATACATTGTGATGACCAAAGTCTTAATACATCGTGATGACCCGAAGGTCTATAGTACTGGCAGTAACATTATGAACGTGTCACAAATTTTCAAATAGGAATTCGAAAAGTGTTAACAGTGCGTCCCATACCACATGTTCTCACTTAACAGTTTACTAACTGCTAGTCAATTCCACACTAGGAAACAACATCATCAAAATCATAAATCTTTGAAAGCACATAAATTTCCTCATATCATCGGCAAGTACAAAATACATCGTGATGGTTTTCACAAACCATAACTCCTAAAATAGGAGATCTCAAGCTCATAACATGCCTCATATCATCGTCAAGTACAAAAGACATCGTGATGGTTTTCACTCTCGATAACTCCTATAATAGTAGATCTAAAGCTCAAAACTCGTCAAAGAATGGTAACCTCAAATAATTCCTAAAAATAGGAATTCACAAATCCCAAAACACGCCATGGAATGACAATCACAAATATCAATCCAAAGGTCTATAACTTCGAACGAACGAGTCCGAAATTAACGGAAAATGTAACGTATGTGTCCCATACCACATATTTTACTAAATCGTTTAATTTTCTTTCTCATACGTTCGAAGAGTGCAAAACAGTGTATTTTATATAGAAAATATCTTATTTTGGAAAACTAGTTTTAAAAAAAATTGAATTGTTTGGAAAACATTTCTTTGAAAATTCCTCTTTATTATAGAAAATATAAATTTTTTATAGCTTTAAAAATTATTTTAAATATTTTAAAATATTTATATCAAAATCTATTTTAATTTTAAAAATCATTTCAAAACTCGTTTAGGAAAATTCATGCTCGAAAATAGCAGAAATCATCGAAAAAACATCGAAATTCAGCGTATGAAAACATCTCGAAAACTCATCAATCTGGAGCACGGATCAACCAAACTATTGGCTTACCTATTGATAGATTAGAAGCCCTTCATATGATCATTAAATCATCACAAACCAATTGCAAAAAGCCTTTGAAACAAAAAGTAAAAAGCAGCAGATCAAAGAAAAAGGACAGGAAGAATTTCACTAGTAAGGTCGGCCTATAGGTCGAGCTATAGGTCGACCTCACTTACCCATAGGTTGACCGTATGGTCGACCTACGTTAGGCCTTGGTCGACCTATTGGTCGACCCTTACGGTCATTAGGTTGATCTTTATGTCACATTTTCTACAGGCAAAAATGCTTTATTCGATTCAGTTTTCAAGCAAGATTTTCAAGTACTTCTGAGTCGATTCAAAAGATTAAATTTGACATGCATAAACATCAAAACACAAATAATGATCCGAAGGAGAATTCACTTAAATCCGGCATGATAGCAAACAGTTATGGGTTCTCAAAGTTGAACCAGACACACTTTCACTGTAAACTTCAAACAACGATATAAAATTTACAATGAATCAAATATGAACGTAAATTTCATTCAAATTTTACAAATAGCTTGTTCTTGCTAGAGATGTGAGATTTTACTCACCTTAGCACGAATTGGAGAAAGTTTCTGATGCAAGTGATGCCTTTTTGGGCTGAAGAGACTTCTGTAAACTGTAGAAACTTATAAAACAACATGCAACAACAAGAAAGAAGAAGTTGCAAACAATCACCTTCCGATCAGAAGATTGATGAAATTATTTTACGTTTTGAATTTGATTGCCTATAATACGCTTTGAGTTTGCAAATTTTCTCTTTTAATTTCACCAAATATGGAGCAAGTTTTATGAAGACTAAAATGGAAGCCATTGTTTCTCTTTTTTGTTTTTGTTTACTGAGAGGAAGAACAATGAGAAGAGAAGAATGTACTGTTTCTTTCTCTTGACCTTTCCAGAAGTGAATTTTAGGCTTATACCCAATATCCAAATGCATATGTTAATACTAAGTCTAAATTTAACTAAGCAAATACATAATCTCACTCTATTTCACATTATTTATACAATATTTCTCATATTTACACTAAAAAATTTGTACCACCAGTGTTATGATTACAAAGATATTTAATAACACATAAAAATGATATTTTTGCCATAAAAATTTCTATTATTTAAAATCTTACTTTTACATAAATACATCAATTTACAGTATAAATCACATAAAACAATATTTTTCGCACTAAAATTTACATAAAAAAATATTTTCTTGTATAATTAAATAAAACAAACCATATTAACTTCATTTTTACATCAAATTATTTTTAAAGAAAATCCCACCTTTTATTTATAAAATATATCTTAATAAATTCAAACACTTTATTTAAAATTAATAAAATAATATTTGGTAATAATTTGAAAATTATTGCATTTTACTAATTTAAAACTATAAAATGCTCATTTTCTCCAAACTAACATAATAAAGCTTTTTAAAACCTTATTTTCATCATTTTACATTTATATCAGCAAATTAATGTGGATTTAAATTATTTTATATCATTTAATTAATTCAGTAAATCCCCAAATTATCATATTTTTATTGTTCATACTTTTTTCAAACTTAATTCCCAAGCAACAATCTTAAATCCAATTTATTCACAGAAAATCATTATTTATTTAAAATAAAAAAAATTAACAAATTTCTCGTCATTTTATTTTTCTTCAAATTTAACACATCTTAATGTTTAAGTCTATTTTCCTTAAATAAATTCCAAACCAATTTTTTTAATTTTACTTAGATATTTCATTTAAATTATCTATCCCAGATTATACTTATCTCTTTATTAATAATTAATGATCTCATCATACTTTATTTTTTATTGTTTAACAAGTAATCGCAAAACTAGGATTATTACAGTAATGTAACAAACATATGCAACAAAATAATGAGAGTTTTTTATAATAAATGTTATGTATCCATTATTTTTCAATATATTTCCAAAAACTTAAAACTAAATACCCAAGTTTTATATTCAAAATATTTTCAAAATTTATTTTTCGTATTCCTCAAAAAGAGTAGTAAATCAAAAACATAAAGAAAAAACATCAAGGATAGGGTCCTTCTGATAAAGCATGCAAAACTCTAGAATTAAAACAACATAGAGCTTCTAGTGGTTTTCCCGGTTCCTCCAAATACAACAACTAGACTGAATAAATATTATTTCTTTCCCAAAAATTTACGATAATCACATTTCCAAAAACACCGAGATTTATGTCCTAACAAACAATAATTCAAAACCTTGGTTTATAAATTTTAACTCTCTAAACTATGGTATATAAGATCACCCAATCAATTAATTCAGTCAAACCAATCATAATCCATAAAGAAAAAATTCTAACACTTAACATTACTTAAAATGTCAAGTGACTAACAAACAAATCTTAACTTAGATTTAAAACTTTCTTGATTGCCTAAGAATATAAATAATTTCTTAAGCATACCATTTTGCTTATCAGCCTTTGGTTATTGATTAGAGGATTACCTATACTCCTTTAAAAAATTAAAAGTCACTCTCTAAAATTATTGGTTTCTTAATTATATTAATATTTCTAAATCACTCAAATCTGCATTTAATATTTTATTCAGTACCAAATTGTTTATGAATTATTTCATAAATTTTCACTTAAGTTTAATTTTTTTTTAAAGTCATTTCTTTATAAAACATCAAATAATAACTTATTCCACTTTATTTAATTGTATAATACTCTTTTATATCCTAAAAGTGCACACAAATATAAATTTTATTTTAGTTTTCACAATTTAGGTGAAGATCTAACCAAAATTTGGGTCTTTTAAAGCTGAATCAACCTCTTCACCTCTTTTTAACTTAGAGTATTAAAATGGATGACGTTTATGTGTTGATTTAAAACAACAAATAGTTTACACCACTTGCATGTTTTAAACAAAAACAATGCTTCTAATAAAACAACGTCTATTAAAACCTTCCCATACTTTTTACCTTAAGATGTTATAATGAATGATGCTTATGGACTGACCCAATTAACACCAATTAGTTTACATTGCTTGGAGGCTTTAAATAAAATATATGGTTTTGATGAAATAATGTTATCAAAACCTTCTTATCCAAGCTAACCCATTGAAATTAGTGTTAAATTATCCCTTATCTTATCTAAGGGTAAAAATTCATTTATCAATACAATCTCTTATCAAAATTACTTTTTATTTTCAAATCAATTCCATACTAAGGGAACTTAAAAATTAAATACTCAGTTACAAATTTCCAAACTCATCTTTGAAAGCATACTACATATATTTCTTTTATGAAAAAACTTCAAACAATATTTATTATCTCAAAGGATATAGAACAATTTAAATACCTATATAAATTTTAAAACAGTGTTAATGTCTAGGGGATGATTTATAATATTATTTTTAAAACCTTAAAACCATATAACTTTACCAAAGAAAATAAATCAAACTTAAATTCTTTTACTAAATTTAAAATAACATTAGTTATCCTGAAAGATAATAAATCACATATTTAATCTGTTTTATAAATCTAAACAATATTAACTATCCCAAAAGATAATTAGTCAAACTTACAATTTCCTTTAGTAAAAAAATCAACTATCTTCAATAAAATAGTTAAGTCCTTCTAGAAAACTTTCATCAAATCAATAAATTTACTTTAAACTCATTTGTTAAATCAATTAACTAACTTATAATATCATTTATCAAATGATTTATTAAATTCCAATAATCATGTTAACCAGGTTTTTAACCCATCAGAATTCAATAGAAGTTAAAACATTCCGACAATGCCAGAATAACTTGAGACTCAACCAAGACAACTAGGTGAACAAGTCAATGGACCTCAAGGAAAATAAGCCAAGAATATACTAAGTGGATGGATCACTAGCGATCCATCTGTGAGAAATGCGGATTACGGATCTTAAGGCTGGAATAACAATAGAGGGGGTGAATAGTATTTTGTGGATTTTCTAAGTATTTTTGAAACTTATGTAATTTAATCACCAACAAATGCAACTAATAGACACAGATATAGTCACGAAATCAGACATGGATGTAAATACTAAACAAAAGAAGTAAAGGAAAGAACACACTAGGATTTTATACTGGTTCAGAGTTACCCTACATCTAGTCCCTTTCAATCGTACGGATTTGTTATCAAAATAATCTCCCAGATTACACCCTCGGTTTCAAGGCTACGAGGTATACCCTCCTGTATTCGAGTCCAAGGAAAACTCTCTTGATTTAACCAGGCTACATGATCACTTAATTGATTTACGAGGCTACAATCACACCTAATTGATTTCAAGACTCAACCGCACCTTTTGCTTAACAGTTTGATTTACAAAAGATTATATAACTCTGAATAGCACTGAGATCTTATGGAGAGAGTGGTAGAGAATCAAACAAGAGATAATCAAGTTTAATTCACTTGGTATTTTGGCAGAGTATAGTTTAGGATTCTTTAGAATAAATGTGGAAGATGAAGAGGAGAGAAAATAAATGAAATCTAGTAAAAAATTCGTTTAGAACTTACTGGTATTTATAGTAGAGCAACAGCCATATCTATTCGTGAAAGGATACGACGAATAGACACTTCTTTTGAAAATTGAAATTTCAAAATAACGGACACCATGTCGACATGGGGGTTGAGGGATGTTGACTTGCTCAAGGCAAAATTGATGTTTTGATTTTCTTATTAAAACTGGTTTCTATAATTTGTCAAAAAAATTTCTAAAATTTGTAAATGTATTTGAATATAGTTTAAACATATAAAAGAGTTTATAAAGTAATTTTTTATATACATAATCTTAATCGATAATGTGATTTAAAATCTTAGTATGTAAATATTTTAGAGCTAAATATTTAAAACAAGAGATGGTTTAAAAAGAAGGATAATTTCGAAATCAAAATATTAAAAATGATAAAAATAGTTTTGAGGCTAAAATATTTAAAACCAAGAGAGATTTCTTTTTCAAAAGAAAGTTTTGAAAACATTTAAATAAAAAAAGATATATATGTTTTTGAAAAGCATTTTTATAAAATTAGTGGATATCAAAATAGGACCACTATATGTTCCACTAGATATCGTCGAGGGTTCCATCTCACTAGGATTCCGTCCCTTTAACAGGCTCGAAGTGGATTCCATTCACGAATAAATTTCGAACAAAGATGTAAGTGCTTTCAAGAAGTTTTAACATAATTCAATACTTAATACTTATCTTGTACTATTGAAATCTTAAACTCTTGATATCTTGATACTTAGAGTCTTCAATCTTGAAATCTTCGATCTTGAATCTCTATACCATACAGTATTCACTCTTGGTACATGCATGTTTATATCCTTCATATACATATATATCTAATCTATAATGTTAGTATTTATATTTTATAACAAGTCTTAAGGTTGTTGTCATCAAAACCAACATCTCATGGACTAACACCATCACCTATGGATCACTAGCGATCCATAAGGATACATTGCGAGTCATCCTAACCTCTTGCATCATGATATACTATCTTTTCAAAGAATACTTTCCAAGTTTCATAGCATACCATACAATCTAAATCGAGAAGTTAAGACTCGTCTATTTCAAGTCGTTTGACCAAAAACAGCTAACTTAAAATAGACCTAAAGAACTCACACGGAGTCGGATTGAGTTGAAATTATGGGAGAACACTTAGAAGACATAAAAGAAGGGATTCATCAAAAATGGGGTTGATTGGATGAGGCTATTTGGATCGCTAGTGACCTAACGAGATTGATCGCTAGCGATCCATCTAGAATGGGCCCCACAACCTCAAATTTTTAAGGTAAGTCCCAAACATCCTCTATAGTTTACCTAAAAAGTTTGGTCTGATTTCGTTAAGTTTTGAGCAAGTTATAGATGATTCTTCTGCACTAGATGATCCATGAAGACGGATGGTCAAACAAACTCTAATCAACTTGATATTTGGATAAGGCATTCAAACAAACGAAAGGAAGGCAGCCTAAAAGGGTAGACTCAAAAATAATTTAAGGGCATTGATTACTCGATCCATCTCCCATAGATCGCTAGCGATTCATCATATTAGTTCAGGTCGCCTTCAAATTTTCTAAGCTCCTTTATGAAGCCGAATACAGGCTTCTAGCAAAGAGGCTTTGGCTCAAGTGCTCTCCAACCCCTATAAATGCAATCCTACCTGCAATATAAATACGATCTTTTGGACTGGGTGCTGGAACTCCATAGAGATTATTCTTCACTCTTCTCCTCCCACACAATAGTCATCTAGGGTTTTACTGTGATTCTTCAGTGAAATCTTGCACTTGTGACTTGATCTAACTTAGAATATTCAATCAAATTGTAATCAGATTCAACTTGTAACAACAGTCAGTCAATAACAAAAGTTATAAGGTGGACGTAGGCTTTGTCAATGGCAGAACCATTATAAAAATCTCTTATCTCTTTACTTTATTTACAAGTTATTATTCCTTTTTTCAATTTTGTTTGCCTTGATAAACAAGGATGGTGTTTTTATACTTAATCCCTAGTGTTGATCCATTTTATGGGTTAACATTTTAATGCTTTCATTGAGAGAAAAGGTAGATCTAGAAACTAAAAGTTTGAATCTGAGATTTGGGCAAAATAAAGAGGCCTAATACTAGATCCAAAACTAGAGCTAGTCAACCAGAGCTAGGAGGAAGCCAGGAAGTATCCTCAAATTCTCACAAATCCAACTATATAGCTAGAGAAGAAATGGAAAGATTGATGAAGAAGATGCAGGATGGAATCCTGGCTAGGAATAAGAGACGTTGGAGGGATTTTTCTAAACGATGGGACAACAAAGAATTGCAAGAACTGTACGAATTCAAACCCATGGAAATAATACAGGAGCTGCCAGAGTTAGATTAGAAAAAGATAGAATGTTGCCTCCACGCCTAGAGCAACCGACAATTGGGGGAAACACAGGAGTCAACCTGGGAATCAACGCTGATGATGGGATCTATATGGGAGCTGGCACCGAAAAGGCCAATAATGGAGTAACAGTTGAAACTCAAGGAACTGGTGGTACGGGAACTAATCTGAATACTAGAGTGCAACCGGTAGAGTGTGCTAGGGCTACACTAAAGGAGCAGAGGAAAAAACGAGACAAGAAGAGTAGGGCAGAATGCTAGTGTACAACTATTGGAGTATGCGCTGGATTTCCTTTCCAAAGGCGGGGGGCGAAACATTGCTTTCGGATGAAGACCTTCATTAGTTGGTGAAAATTGAATTTCTGAATTGGTAAGAAGGTTAGTTAGAGGAGGACCTATGGAGTAGGGTTTGGGAGATGTGAATAGAAACCTATTTACTGCTAATATCTAGAACACAAGAAATCCTTCTGATTTCAAGCTTCCCGCGCTGGAAATGTATGACGGAAACCCGATCCAATGATTCATCTAATGAGACATACCTAACGTATGGAGGTGTTGGGTGCTTCTGAGGAAGTAATGGGGTAGTACTTCCCAATGTACTTAACGGATTTGATGGCAATGTGGTTCAGACAGCTAGAGAATAGGTCCATTGGAACATGGACCGAGTTAGTGGGCAGATTTTTAAGACAATTCTGAGTTCACATCTCACAACCGAAGAATGTGATGACATTGGAAAATGTGAAATAAAAGCCCGGGTAGACCTTGAGAAGTTATTTAACTAGATTTAATGCAAAAGCAGCTGCGGTCGATAGGTCAGACCTATCAGTGATTTTTATAGTAGCTATGTCAGGAATCGCAAGCAAGGCCAACTTCAGGGCTGCACTTAAGAGGGATCCACCAATGGATCTTGCTAAGTTTTACTATAAAGCTAAGAGATATTTACGTCAGGAGGATGCTGATTCTAAAGATGAAGCTGAAGGCGTCGAAATTTATACTATGGATGGAAAGAGACCCTCTGGAGCAGGATTTCGAAAAGACAAAGGGAAAAAAGAAGCCGATGATGATTCTAGAGAACCGAAACGACAAAGGAGGGAGCCAAAATTCTCTTCCTACTCTAAGCTGACTAAAACCCTGAAAAGGATGTACCTGGACACTGGGGGGCAAGTTCCCTATCGAAAGCTCCAAGAAGAGAGCCTACTGGTCGAGAGAAGGATCCAAAAAATTTTGCATCTTCCATGAGCTGGGCAGACATAAAACGAATGAGTGCTGACATATTCATGATTTGATAGAAGAACTAGTTTGGAACAATCAGCTGCCACAGTACGTGAAGAACAGAGCTGCATAGCACAGCCAGAGTAGCCATCACTTATAGCAGATGCTTCAAGGAATGCCTAGGGATCCAGGCCAAGACAGATAATTATATAACCGGGATGAATGATAACTTAGATCTGACTGCTACTCTTTTCTTTTGTTTCTTTTTTGCGCTTCACTTTTTGCGTATTAGCGGTAAAAACAATGATGACCCCATACTCTTAGACCTATGCTAAACTTATACTGTTTCCAACTCATGCTCTGAGTTGGATATCTGGGATAACTGATTAGGATAATAATCTCAGACCGCTTAGACGTGCACAAAACCTGGATTAGTCCCCTGCCATGCTCTGAGTAGGATGTCCATTTAGGACTTATGCTTATTTAATTTCGGCTTATTTGCTTTGATTTGAAATTGCAATTTTATAAAATCCATATTTAATGTGATGACTGAATTTGAATGCCATAGAGTCTAGACCGGAGAGACGGGACCGTAGTGCAAGGTGCAAGTCCCCTTATCGGAGAGAAGTGAATGGATTTGTACGATATCGAGTGCCATAGAGTCCCGATCGGAGAGATAGGATAGGTGTGCAAGAAGTAAGTCCCCTCACTGGAGAGTGAGCGGATGGGCTTACTTAATCCCTTTTAACTTAATGAGAAAATGATCCGAAGAGATCATCCCCCTTAACTAAAACAACAAACAATCCGGAGAGATCATCCCTTAAACCAAACATTAAACGATTAAGGGAGATCGTGCATTAAACTTAAATGGTTTTGAGAGATCAAACCTTAAAACAGAGTTGATTTTGCAAAGAGGATTTGAATGCCTTATAAATAGAATAAAACAGATAAATATTGGATGAACATGGGATGATTTTTATATATAATGTGATATAACGTGATTTCGGTATATGATGTGATATGATGTGATTTTGTTATATGATAATATAACTCTGAATTAAATCTGAGTGGTAATGATATAAATCCTGGATGAACACGAGATGATTAGAGATGTGTAATGTAATTAGATACATGTGATATAATAACTCCAAATGAAACCGGAATGATTGTGATGTATAGATTACAGTTAGGATGAGTCTAGAGCCTTAGGCTATAACAAGTTTGGAACAACTTTTGATTAGTAAGAGAATCTGTAGGAACTAGAAGATTCACTAATGCTAAAGCAGCTGGAATGCTCAATTATCAAAGACTAGAGGCACGAACTTGTTCTTAAGCAAAACACACCTTCATTAAAAATGCATACTTTTGGGGACAAGTGTTAACCGGGTTTTAACCCATCAAAATTCAATAAGAGTTAAAACATTCAGACTAATGCCGGAATAAATCGAGTCTCAACTAAGACAACTAAGCAAACAAGTCAATGGACCTCAAGGAAAATAAGCCAAGAGTACACTAAGTGGATGGATCATAGCGATCCATCACCTATGGATCGCTAGCGATCCACAAGGATGCATTGCTAGTCTTCCTAACCTCTTGCGTCATGATATACTATCTCTTTTAAGGATACTTGTCAAGTTTCATAGCATACCGAACAATCTAGCTCGAAAAGTGAAGACTCATCTGATTCAAGCTATTTGACCAAAAGCAGCTAATTTAAAATAGACCTAGAGAACTCACACAGAGTCAGATAGAATTGAAATTATGGGAGAACAATTAGAAGCCAAAGAAGTAGGCACTCACCGAAATTGGGTTTGATTGGGTGAGGCTAGATGGATCACTAGTGACCTAACTAGATGGATCACTAGCGATCCATCTAGACTAGAACCCACAACCTCAAATTTTTAGGTAGGTCCCAAACATTTTCTAAAGTGTACTTGCAAAGTTTTGTCTAATTTCATTTTGTTTTGAGCGAGTTATGAAAGATTCTTCTTGATCTGATGACCCATGAAGATGGATGATCAAAAAACTCCAATCAACTTGATATTTGGATAAGGCATTCAAATAAATGAAAGGAATCAACCCAAAAGAGTAGACTAAAAAATAATTTAAGGGCATGGATCACTAACGATCCATCATGTTAGCTTGGGTCACCTTCAAACTTTCTGAGCTTCTTTATGACGCTGAATAAAGGCATCTAGCAAAGCAGCTTTCGCCCATGTGCTCTCCAACCCCTATAAATACATTCCTACTTTCAACATAAACAATATCTTCTGGACTGTCTGCTGGAACCCTATAGAGATTATTCTTCATTCTTCTCCTCTCACGCAGTAGTCATCTAGAGGTTCACTACGATTCTCCAAGGCACTCTTGTACTTGGGACTTGATCTAACTTCGAAGATTCAATCAAATTGTAATCAAATTCAAATTGTAACAACAGTTTGTCAATAAGAAAAGTTATAAAGTGGATGTAGGCTTTGTCAATAGCTGAATCACTATAAAAATCTCTTATCTCTTTACTTTATATACAAGTTACGATTCCGTTTTTTCTATTTTGTTTGTCTTGATAAATAACGTTGGTGCTTTTACACTTAATCCACGGTATTGATCCATTTTTTAGGTTAACCAATCATTAATTAAAATGAATAATTAATCTCCACTATCATTAACTAAAATGGTTTATAAAACTTACATGCTATTAATTAAAACAATTAATTAGATTCAAATGATCATTAGTTAGAATGAGTAATTACATTTTTAATATCATTAATTAAAATGATCATTAGTTTCAAATATCATTAATTAAAATGACTAACTATATTTCAAAACACTATTATTTAAAACAATAAATTAAATTTAACCATCATTAATTAAAATGATTAATTAAAGTTCAATATCAATAATTGATCTAAATCTCATTGATCAAAAATATTAATTAATTTTAAACATCATTAGTTAAAATGATTAATGAAATTTAAACATCTACTTTTGTGAAAACACAAGCTCAAGCTCTAACACACACAAGGGTTTGGGGATGATATTTTATAAATGACTGTATAGAAAAAATTGTTATAACAACACTTAAAAAATTTAAATGGAATTTCCAGATTAATTTCAATTAAAAAATCAATCAAACAAATCTAACTATCATCCAAGAAATTAACAATAGTTTATAGCATCGTATATATGATAAAGTAAATTTGAATGTGAGTTAAACTCATTTTTAAATAATTCTCCTTTATTAACTAAAATTTTCATATACTTATCCTCTATACGTATTATCCTACCGTTTACATTATATTAAACAACTTTTTTTTAAAGTTTACGTTCAACTTAATACTACTAAAAGATAACTTTTAACTTAACCTTTTCACCAAACACCTTATAGATGAACTGTGAAACTTAATTCACAAGGGGTTCGTTCTCAAGGTTCCATAATTCCTTGTAATGACCAGGAATTTTCAATCCCAAAAATTCCAGATAGTTATGAAAGAAGAAAGAGATGAAGAAGAAGACCAGAAACATCAACACCTCACATTCGTAGCGAATAAAATACAATAATAAATAACAACAGTTTACAAAGCATTCTGTATCTGTCAATTACATTTATAATTTATCAGAGTTACATATATATACAGTCACAGAATGTACACAATTATCATGTCGCAGATATACAGCAATATAATATAGCGGAAACACTCCATAAGTTCTTGTCATCTAGCTCGCCTCCTGAGATCCAGAACGTCCTTACCTGAAAATCTGTAATACTCGGTCTGACCCGAGCATTACATCAAAGTAACACCGGGTCAGGGTGGAAACCAGCATGAGTAAACCCAACTAACATGGAATATCCAAGCAAACAACTTATATAAACCCGGGGTAACCCATATCAATTCACAAATCCACAATTTGTTATAGACATCACTCATTTCACCATCAATTTTCTAATTACCAAAATTTAGATTAAATAGTCCAATTCACTTAAATCATTTCATTCCAGCCTATGGATTTCACATATCAATCTATAAAAATGCGAAGTGGTTTCGGGTATTTCCTAATACCCGACCCCGGTCTCTTCGAGTCTCATTCAAGGCATCCAATACCATTTAATCATCCATAAGCAAAGCTTAATCACATACAAATTTAATTTAATTAATCCTGATTGAATTACTAACCTCAATCACTTAGATTTTTTTTGCATTTAACATTAATTAATTTCAAATCAATTAATCAATCATCCCTTCATTATTCATCTTAATTAATCACGCTGGATTAATTATACTTCAATTACCATCAAGTAATTATCTTTAATTAATTCACAAATTAATTATTCTTAACTAAAATCAATCATTAATCTTTAAAGACTTCACAAATTAATTAACTATAATTAATTACATTACCCCTTCATTATTATTATTTAATTTCTCATAAATCACTTATTATTGATTAATTAATCTTAATTAATAAAGCTATAATTACGTCATTGAGTATATAAATTAAAGATTTTCCATTTACATTTCAATTTATCCTAGTCTAATTAAATTACATTAAATAATTAATTATTAATTAAACCACAAATATTAATCACTCTTGATTTATCTCATCTTGTAATTATCTATCTTTTTATTTACTTCATTAAATAAATTAATTACTCATTTTATAATAGAAGCTTAAAGGAATTTAAAACCAAATTTATTTTTTTAAATTCAAATTAATTTACAAATGCACTTTAACATTCAAGTTGTTAAAACACTTAATATTTAAAAACTTTATTTGTTTAAAAAAACTGAGATTCACTAACTCAAATGCAAGATTTAACTTAGATTTAAAACTTGTTTTTAAATCTCTACTTTACAATTTAGCTTCATTTTTATTTTTTTAAATATCACTTTCATTTCTTTCCAATACATTCTTATTTTTATTCTATAATTATTTCACTTCCAAATTTTACTTTTATAAAAATCCGATTCTATATATTTTGATAACTCAGGGTACCGAAATATTTAAGCAAACCACAGCATTCAATATTCCAATTGCCAATAATATTCATCACAGAATAGAAATCACTCCTATATATCCCATATACTGCTATATATAACATAGCACATCAAACAATTCAATCATGCAACCAATTATTTAAATTTAAATAAAAATCCAGAAGCGTGAGGTTTACTCACCTTTGATTTTGGTTTTGCAATCCATTCCCATCACGATTAATTTCTCCACATTTGGACCTTGTATAAATAATTTACAATTTATTAATATCCGAAATAACCGAACAATCATTTTCCATTTTGTAATTTAATTAACTAATAATCCAGTTCTAAACTAATAATTTTTCCATTTTTTTTTAAAACTTTTAGTAACTAAAATGAGTTAATTCATTATTTTTAAAATAATGTTTAAAATATGTATACGTATATGTAATATGTGTATGTGTATATTCTTTTATGCTTGTATTCTACTTTTCCTTAACTGTATATAATTTATTTATACTCATAATTTTATTCCCTAAACAAGCAGTAATTTCTTACCGTAATTTTTTTTTCTTTTTCTACTGCAAATAAATTAAATTTGAATTGGAAAAAAAACGAGGATATCTCACTGCTATGACGCTACCGCACCCACCATCAACCACCAGCCTCCGACCCTCACCGAAGTCGCCGCTACCACCATCGTACACAGCCAAACAACCCATGCTCCTACCTACTCGCGCACGCGATTCGAAAGTACGAGTCCCCTCAAAGTCGAGATGCCGAAGACCCTAAACGCCGCGATCTCGAGCTCGAGTGCCACGACCATCGACGCCACTACCCCAATCGAGATCCCCCATCGAACTCTCCAACCTCGTCGCTCAACTCGCGCCCCTTCTCGGTGTTCTTTGCCACCTGCCGTGACGCCAAAATCGAACGAGACGAGCAACTCACCTATTTCCATTAATCCAGAAGATTCGGTCGCCATTTTATTTTCTTTTTGATTCCTTTTTTTTTGAAGATTTTTCATCGGGGTTTTAAAAGTACTCGGCTTTAATAAAAGAGAAAGGAGATAGCT
The DNA here is from genome assembly GCA_030765085.1 of Allium cepa. Taxonomy (NCBI): domain Eukaryota; kingdom Viridiplantae; phylum Streptophyta; class Magnoliopsida; order Asparagales; family Amaryllidaceae; genus Allium; species Allium cepa. The sequence continues at coordinate 287,938,379 of CM060941.1, read as the reverse complement.
AGGTCGACGCAATTCAGGTCTAGGGTGGCTCGAGTACAATTATAGAGTGGCTGGGTTGGCCCTTTTAAATAATTTTTTTATTATTATTATATTTCCAAAATATCTCGTTTCGCATAACTCGAAATCTCGAACTCTGAATCAGACATGCCGCCAGGCGATTATAAGGTTTTACCCGCATTTCGAACACAATAGCGAGTGTTTCGAAAGCTAATTCGATCGTATACACGAGTTACGGAAGTAAACGATCAATTTTAAATTAAATCGATTAAAATAGTTCCTATGCGTTTTGAGCTGCCAGGGTCAAATGACAACTCCGATTGCTACGAAAATTGAAATCCGATAATAATACAGTGTTACGGATGCAATGGAACTGGTTTCGTCGAATTTTGAGACTGTGCCTCGGAAGGCTATTTTTAAACGTCGATTTAAACTATATACTATTAAAACTAAACAAATCACCTTCAAATTAAATTTCAACCATTCTATTATCTTCAGTACCATCATTATAAATTTTATAAGACTTCAAATTATTTTTAACAGGCTTAAACTCCAGATTCAACATTTTACCCAACTTCAAATTATTTAATTCAATAATTTACTTATCAAATAAATTATGATAATTGAATTCAAATTAAAAATTAACTTTTTAAATATTTAAAATCAATTAAATATTCTGATTTAAATTGTTTAAAATTCTGGATCGTTGCATTCCTTCCCCTTTAAAAGAATTTCGTCCCCGAAATTACTAGTTAAGAAGAATGATTTAGTATCATTACTATTTTCCCAAAACTAAACAGTTTTTATCAACTTGTCATAACCTATCTTTTATTAAAGACCCACTATTACTTCAACCAACTTCACAAACCTTCCATAGTTTCCCACAACATTACTTATTTCATTTATTTAAATCTAATTTAAAATTCAAATTTAAATTATCACAACTTTCTCAAAAAAATTCTAACTCTCTAAATTTTCGAAAATTTTTGCCAGCGTCTCCTTTGTGCGGCTAGCTCGGTACAACTACAAAATGCCTCTACGGGCTCCCGAATTCCAAAAGAAAACAAAAAGCCAAGTGGCTAGATCAAAAACCCAATCAAATTCCATACAGATATTTAAACACATACCATTTTGTCGAGCAATTCAAATTTATCTTCTGAAATCAAAACCAATTTTCCTTTCCCTTTATAATACCTGTACATCTTACTTAGGAACAATATCCAATCGTAACTTTTCAAATTATTTTATACATTTCCTCCATAGGTTTCATATCTACTTCTATTCAAATTACTTTTCCCATTTCCATATGAATTCAATTTGTCTTCAATTCTGAATATTGAATTTTATCTTCCATTTATAATTAATTCATATCATTATCTTAAATTAGTTTCATTCACTAATTTATTTCAATTTCCAATTTGGAATCGTTTTGCCGTTAACAAAAATTTCCCAAAAATTTTCAAAAATTTTCAAACTCCCAAAATTTTCGAAATTTTTTGGCAGAGTCTCCTTTGTACGGAGGAGCTTTTGCAATTTGACAAGAGATATAAATATATATACATCGACCCACCCGGTCGGAAAAGCAAAAACAGTTCATATTTCTTATTTTTATTGCGTAGGCGTACCTTTATTTAGCATTTTAAGCAAGCGGCTTATTAATTTAGCAATTAGCGCAACCAAATCCAACCAAACGGCTTCGTAGTACCTGTACTTATTCAATTTAAATATGTAAGTGCCATATATAGAAAATTTATTAGCATTTCACTTACCTTCAACAGCTAAACACATGTATCTCATAAGCAACAAGCACCAAACGCTTCCCATAAGCGATTTATATGATTTAAAGCTAATTCAATTGCTTCCAACCAATTCATATGCCATTTCATTCAATTTTAATGGTTTACAACTCAATTTCTTACATTTAATTTTTTTTAACCCAATCAAGCTTATATTCAATTCAATTGATCCTAAGATCAATTTATTCAATCTCTATCAACTTATAGAATTTTAATTATTTTTGTTTTACGTCAAACGACAACTATTTTTATGTAAATTTGGCGATATTTTCTTAATAGAGTATCCATTTTAGTTTATAACTACTTCAAATTAATTTCAACTCATTCTGTATTTAATTCCATTTCATTTCTAATTTAGTCGCCAATCATACATTTGCATTTCATTTCATCACCTCCTTGGTTTCATTTTAAAATTATTTTATTGAGCTTGACAACATTCGATGCTTATATTAATATCTATTTTTTTTCAAATAAATTTAACCGAAATTTTCATTTAATGGTCTTCCATCCTTACTCGAAACCAAGCCTTTATTGACTTAAGTAATTTTACTTTAAATTAATATGCCTCATAACTCAAGTTCATTATGATAACCCAATTCCAATTAAAACTTTGACTTAGTTCTATTCAATCAGACTTCATCCATTTATTATTTAATTCAATTAACCCATTTATTCATCCCATTATAGATTTTTAATTCACCTATTTAATTCATTTTCAAATTTATTTTATTAATACAAAGCCATTTTCAATTTATTTCTACTCACCTGGGTTTTATTTGTAACTCAAACCATTTCTATTATAATTCACCTTCATTTCATTCGACAACACTTCCATTATATCTAATTTACTAGCAAATTATGTTAAATATTATTTATAACCCACTTGAATTTTATTTTTGCAACATCTCCACTTATTTTAATTCATTATCAAATCCAAGTCGAATTCTATTTAAAATTGGAGTTCATTTCCAAACTCCATTATTAACTTAAAATCCATTTATTTAACCGAATTAAATTTTATTAATATACTCTATCAAATAATTTATTTAGCTAATTAGCTTACTTCCAACCTTTAAATCGATATTCGATTTTATTACAAAAATCACTTTATTAAATTTTCCCGAGTTTAAATTTTTTTCATAATTCCAGTTGGAATTTCTTTCATTTTTTTTCAAAATTCGAACACTTTTATTTTAAAATTTTATAAATGCCTTTAAATTCAGATAATACTATTAAAATAGCTTTTTATAAAAATACTTCTTATAACTCGATGTCTCAACCAGTTCATTCTTGTTCTCACAGACATTCGGTCACATATTGATCAGGCGTAGGACTGAAAATCTATAAGTACTTGGTAAGCCCGTTTCAATACCCAGTGAAAATACTTGTGAAAATAATTTTATTGAAAATATAGACAATAGTTTTTGAAAATAAGGGAAATATCTTAGTGAGAATGCTCTGGAAATCATCACCCCCATCCATGGTCACAGTTACATCCTGGGTTACGTCGCCATCGCAGCAAAACTCCATGTAACTGTAGGCATTCAGCGCCCCTAGATTACGCCATGGAACCCACAACAGATCGCAGTTACATTCCAGGGTTACGTTGCCATCGCAGCAAAAGTCCATATTACTGTAGGTATCAGCACCCTCGATTTTCGCTGTGCAAATGAAACTTCTCCACTCCTACATAGGTCGCAGTCTACTGATGTAAAATCAAACGCAGACTGTTGGCTCTCAGCGGCACACACGACTTTCGCTATGTTACCATAGGTCGCAGTCTACCGATATAAAATCAAACGTAGACTGTTGGCTCTCGGCAGCACACACGACTTTCGCTATGGTCTGTAGTAGATCGCAGTGACATCGAGTTACATTGTCGTCGCAGCATAACCCAAATGCCTCTGTAGGCATCAACGCCCTTCGACTTTCACTACACACTACTCAAAATCCTCAAGAACTAGTTTTGTCCGGACTCCTCACAGGATCAACTTTAGAACCCCCCTTTAGGGTTCAAGGCAGCACCACCCGGTGGCACTCCTGAGAAGTTCATTTCAAGGGAGCGCCTTTTTCTCCAGAGCCATTATCAAAACACTTTAAACTATACACATATAGTATCTTTCAAATCATACACCTAATATGATCTCATACAAAGCTCCTTTACACAAAATCGATTATCCCAAAATCGATAAAAAAACTAGGCTTTTCAAATTCCAATATTGATTTTACCCAAAAATCAAAAGCCTTTCCAAATCTAAAGGTTCCCAAAACCCTTTTTGCAAAATCCTCATAAGAGCCTTTATATATATACAGATATATATAATTTTTAAAACTTTGGATCATTTCAAACTTGTATAAAACTCCTTTTATACTTCAAACATTTTCAAAATCCTTTTCTTCCGGCAGTAGATTCAACAAGGAGAGATTTATCTTACATAACAAAGATATATAACTTTATTTATTCAAAATCAAATATTCAAATTTGATTACTCTTTCCAATATCAATTTCATTCAAAACTGTACGATGTACACCTATCATCCGTACGCTATACCAATCTGATCGCTCACTCGATCACACAATTTCACTTCCGAACTAATATCGTCCACCCGACTTCTTAGTGCGGACTCGGATCTGGTTTCTTGATCAGAAACCATCATTCTCCTTGCATAGCTATAGTTAGATAGAGAATATCCGGAACCAATCAACAATCCAGATCCAAGTTCCCTGTCGAAAATCGAGTGAAAAATCCCAACTCGGGTCGATATAACCATATCGAAATTCTGTGCTCGAATCTGAATCAAATCACTATGCGAATAGAATAATATACGTACATCCTACGTAATTATCTTCATTGATTATTAACTAAATCAATTTCCTTTCTATTCATCCTCAATTTGATTTTATTCACTTATTCACATTTCCTTAATCTCCATTTGGATTATTACTTCAATTCTTATATCAATTGGGTATTTAATCAATAACAGTTTGAATTCCAACCAGTTAATATTTGGAAAATAGCTTGAAAATTTTAAAAATAGATAAGTAGTTGAAAAATAATTATTAGTTTGCAAAATAGCTGTAAAATAGTTAACAAAATGTAGAATGGTTGGAGAATAGTTAAATAATTTTAGAAATTTTAGATAATAGCAAAATAGTTGTAAAATAGTAATTAATATGTAAAATAGTTGAAAAATAGTAATTCTTTATAAAATAGTTGAAAAATTGTTAATAGTTCCAAAAACAATCATAAAACAAGTATATAACAATTTGGCTTTGAAAAAGAAAAGCTGTATATAATAAATAGCTTGGAAAGAAATAAGTTTATAGTAAAACAATTTATATTGAAAATAGTCCGTAGTCAAAACTGTTCACTTTCCCATCAAATCAACTTAAATTTCCACTTCCATTTAAATTGACTCAATTCCAATTTGAATAATCTTTAATTTCCATTGAAACTGATTTAACCCCAATTCAAGTTGAATCAATCCTGATTTCTTTCCCAATTTAAATCAAATTCCATTTGATTTTAAACCTATTCAACTTTAATTATAATTTCAAATTATTCCAATCAATTTGGACTAATATCAATTGAACCCATTTCAATCCAATTCAAATTTTCCATTTAAAATTTTAAACTTATACATCTTCAATCTTAAATCCAATTAATTCGAATCAAATTCAATTTGAATGAATTCAATTCCAATTTCAAATTTAAACCGTCTCGAATTATATATTTAGAGTTAAATTCTCAAAGGTTGATTAAACCTTTTACCAAATTAACCTTTATTAAAAGTTTTTAAACAATTTAATTTCTGAGCTCAAATTCTAGAATTTCATTTTCAGTCAATTTAATTTTAATTTGGTTGTATTTCTAGTACCACTTAATTTAATTCCAATTCAAGATTTCAGTTTGGTTGTATTCTATATTACTTCTTAATTTAATTTCAATAATTTAGCAACCAATCACCTTAATATTTATTAGAAGGAAATATTGCTTTATATATCAAAAATATATTTTTATATAAAATCATTTAAAACCTTTATATAATAAAATAACAAGTACGCTCATATATATATATATATATAGACACACACACACATACTCAACTCTTCCTAGAATACTACGGACTCTATTTAAGGAGTAACCCCCACCAGAGCCAAGGTTCTCGCTTAAGCTTTCAGCTTTGATACCAACTGTAATGACCCGGAATTTTCGATCCCGAAAATTCCAGATAGTTATGAAAGAAGAAAGAGATAGAAGAAGAAGAAGATCAGAAACATAAACATCTCACATTTGCAGCGGATACAATATAATAATACATAATAACATTTTACAAAGCATTATGTATCTGTCAATTACATTTATAATATATCAGAGTTACACATATATACAGTCACAGAATATACACAATTATCATGTCACAGATATACAGCAATATAATACAGCGTAAACACTCCATACGTTCTTGTCATCCAGCTCGCCTCCTGAGCTCCAGAACTCCTTACCTGAAAATTTATAATACTCGGTCTGACCCGAGCTTACATCAAAGTAACACCTGGGTCAGGCTGGAAACTAGCATGAGTAAACCCAACTAACATGGAATATCCAAGCAAACAACTTATATAAACCCGGGGTAACTCATACCAATTCACAAATCCACAATTTGTTATAGACATCACTCATTTCACCATCAATTTTCTAATTACCAAAATTTAGATTAAATAGTCCAATTCACTTAAATCATTTCATTCTAGCTTATAGATTTCACATATCAATCTATAAAAATTTGAAATGGTTTCGGGTATTTCCTAATACCCAACCCCAGTCTCTTCGAGTCTCATTCAAGGCATCCAATAACATTCAATCATCCATAAGCAAAGCTTAATCACAAACAAATTTAATTTAATTAATCCTGGTTGAATTACTAACCTCAATCACTTAGATTTTTTTTGCATTTAACATTAATGAATTTCAAATCAATTAATCAATCATCCCTTCATTATTCATCTTAATTAATCACCTTGGATTAATTATACTTCAATTACCTTCAAGTAGTTATCTTTAATTAATTCATAAATTAATTATTCCTAACTAAATCAATAATTAATCTTTAATTACTTCACAAATTAATTAACTATAATTAATTACATTACCCTTTCATTACTTATTATTTAATTTCTCATAAATCACTTATTATTGATTAATTAATCTTAATTAATCAAGCTATAATTACGTCATTGATTATATAAATTAATGATTTTCCATTTACATTTCAATTAATCCTAGTCTAATTAAATTATATTAAATAATTAATTATTAATTAAACCACAAATATTAATCACTCTTGATTTATCTCATCTTGTAATTATCTATCTTTTTATTTACTTCATTAAATAAATTAATTACTCATTTTATAATAGAAGCTTAAAGGAATTTAAAACCAAGTTTTTTTTTAAATGCAAATCAATTTACAAATGCACTTTAACATTCAAGTTGTTAAACACTTAATATTTAAAAATATTATTTGTTTAAAAAAACTGAGATTCACCAACTCAAATGCCAGATTTAACTTTAATTTATAACTTGTTTTTAAATCTCTACTTTACAATTTAGCTTCAGTTTTTTTAAATATCACTTTCATTACTTTCCAATACATTCTTATTTTTATTCTATAATTATTTCACTTCCAAATTTTACTTTTATAAAAATATGATTATATATATTTTGATAACTCAGGGTACCGAAATATTTAAGCAAACCACAACATTCAATATTCCAATTGCCAATAATATTCGTCACAGAATAGCAATCACTCCTATATATCCTATATACTACTATATATAACATAGCACATCAAACAATTCAATCATGCAACCAATTATTTAAATATAACCATTTAAATTTAAATAATAATCAAGAAGCGTGAGGTTTATTCACCTTTGATTTTGGTTTTGCAGTCCATTCCCATCACGATTAATTTCTCCATATTTGGACCTTGTATAAATAATTTACAATTTGTTAATATCTGAAATAACCGAACAATCATTTTCCATTTTATAATTTAATTAACTAATAATTCAGTTATAAACTAATAATTTTTCTTTTTTTTAAAAAAACTTTTAGTAACTAAAATGAGTTAATCCATTATTTTTAAAATAATGTTTAAAATATGTATACGTAAGTGTAATATGTGTATGTGTATATACTTTTATGCTTGTATTATACTTTTCCTTAACTATATATAATTTATTTATATTCATATTTTATTTCCCTAAACAAGTAGCAATTTCTTACTGTAATTTTTTTTTTCTACTGCAAATAAATTAAATTTAAATTGGAAAAAAATGAGGATACCTCACTGCTATGACGCTACAGCACCCACCATCAACCACCAGCCTCCGACACTCCCCAAAGTCGCCGCTACCACCATCGTACACAGCCAAACAACCCATTCTCCTGCCTACTCGTGCATGCGATTCGAAAGCATGAGTCCCCTTGAAGTCGAGACGCCGAAGACCCTAAACGCCGCGATATCGAGCTTGAGTGCCATGACCATCGACGCCTCTCCCCTAATCGAGATCCCCCTTCGAACTCTCTAACCTCGTCGCTCAACTCGCGCCCCTTCTCGGCGTTCGTGGCCGCCTGCCGTGACTCCAAAATTGAACGAGACGAGCGACTTGCCTATTTCCATTAATCGAAATGATTCGGTCGCTATTTTATTTTCTTTTATATTCCTTTTTTTTGAAGATTTTTTTCATATGGGTTTTCAAAGTACTCGGCTTTAATAAAAAAGAAAGGAGATAGCTAGGTCGACGCAATTCAGGTCTAGGGTGGCTCGAGTACAATTATAGGGTGGCTGGGTTGACCCTTTAAATAAATTTTTTATTATTATTATATTTCCAAAATATCTCATTTCGCATAACTCGAAATCTCGAACTCCGAATCAGACATGCCACCAGGCGATTATAAGGTTTTTCCCACATTCCGAACAAAATGGAACGTGTTTCGAAAGCTAATTCGATCATTGCGCGAGTTACGGAAGTAAACGATCAATTTTAAATTAAATCGATTAAAATAGTTTTTATGCGTTTTGAGCTGCCAGGGTCAAATGACAACTACGAAAATTGAAATTCGATAATAATAATGTTACGGATCCAATGGAACCGGATTCGTCGAATTCCAAGACTGTGCCTCGGAAAGCTATTTTCAAACGTCAATTTAAATGATATATTATTAAAACTAAACAAATCACCTTTAAATTAAATTTCAACCATTCTATTATCTTCAGTACCATCATTATAAATTTTATAAGCCTTCAAATTATTTTTAACAGGCTTAAAGCTCCAAATTCAACATTTTACCTAACTTCAAATTATTTAATTCAATAATTTACTTATCAAATAAGTTGTGGTAATTGAATTCAAATTAAAAATTAACTTTTTAAATATTTAAAATCAGTTAAATATTCCAATTTAAATTGTTAAAAATTCTGAATCGTCACATTCCTATTTACCTAACCTATACCTTGCTAAGGAGTATCGCTTATGAATTATCCCCCAATATTTAATGTTCAAACGGACAAGCATAACTAAACAAATCAAAAATGATAATGATAAAATATTATCATCTTGTAATAGTCGATTCATCAATACAACTATATTAATTTTGAAAATCATTCTTTTATATATATAAAATATATTCCTAAGTAAAATTATTTCATTTACCATTTAAAACAATATTGTATCAGTTAGTCTAGTTCAAGTGTTTAGGAGTCCCTATTGATGACGCTGATCAGACGCATCGACCATAATTCATATACCACTCAATGGATTTAACAGTATGATATAAAACATTTTTAGTACACTAAAAAACACATGCTGAATATATATTTATACCCTTAAACTTATCCTAGGATATTATTAATCCTATCCCTAGAGAGTTTACCCTACCGGGGTTTAGGGGTTCGCTAAACCTAAGCTATGATACAAACTATGATGACTCACCTTTCGGACTCTTAGGAATGACACTTAATACATCCATGGTATTCATATACCGTTGCCCAAGAGTTCAAAAGACAAATTATCAAGGGGTAAAGTAAATAATAGAACAAGATATAATAGACAAACCTCACAACGAAATGGTTATACATGATACAAAATGATATAGCACAAAAGGTTACTTCTTGCATGGAGCTATAAGAGTTAAACAAAAGTACTACAAGTAACATATTTGCAGCTATACATTCTGACCTATTATTTTTTGATACAAAATACATCTTCCTAATCATACAATGGAAAGAAATAACTAGATAACTAAGGAGCTGCATGCACGGTCATCGTCTTCAAAGAGCTCCAAAGAGAAAACTGCTACTGTCGGACTACTTAAATATAATTGAGTACCTAAGAATTTAAGGAAAATAAACAACTCGGGTCAGAAAAAATGTCCGGTATGAGTAAAACTCTAAAACAAAAAGGGGTGTGTTTAAACAATAACACGTGGGACCACGCCGCTAACGTGGAACGAGTTTTCTCCCACACAGACAACAACCAAACATAAAAAATGGAAATAAAAAATAGAGAATAAATCCAAACATAGATGACGGTCATAATTATTATAAACAACCAGACATGAAAAATGGAAATGGTCTGAACAAAAACCAAAGTAGACAGAATAGACAAAATAACATAATAGTCCAAACTTGATAGAATTGACAAAGCCAGTAATTAAACACCGCGAAGAGTGGTTGACTCTTCCCGTTGCAATTAAAGAAAACAAATTCAAAGGTTCGAATAAAATAAGGAAAGGAAATTTTCCAACAATGACTAAAAGGGTGCATCCCCTTTGAAATATACCTCTAGTAATATACTTTTGAGGAACTTATTCATTATGTGACACTTCTCTGAACCTTCTGAGCTGGACCCCACCAAACCTTGCCGAGAATCCCAATATTTCACATCTAAAAGTAATGTCGAATCCAATCTAGATGAGATTTGAAAGTATCCTGGCGGGAGCAACCCTACGCAGCTTAGCCTGCTCTCGTGCTTTGGTTTTAGTCATTTCCGATAAAGGATATCAAAGCTCAACGAATCATAAGACCTCTTAGAATGATATAATAAAGAAGTTGAAGTAACCGATAGTTGAGAAACCAAATATCGAGGTTATAAAATGATCGTATAAGGAAATTAAGTCTTGTATACTTATCACCACTCAACGAATTCAAACATGCACTATTTCTTGGTTAATAATAATACCAGACAAGTCAAGGTAGTGTTAACTTAAAGTCATGTCTAAAAATTATTCTTAACTTTTGAAATAGCGACAAGTCTACTTTTTCAACATTTAGTGTTAAGCGTACAAATAAAACATTTTCTTATAAGTTTTATCACTTTATGGAAATTAATTCACTTCCATAAATGAATCAAACATTTTCTTTTAAAAACCGAATTCGTGCTTGGGTTTTACGAACAGGTATTAGCTTTAAAACACTTTGTTAAAGGAGTTTACTAACTTTAAACATCATTATAAAAAAATTAATTACTTAAACACATCCTTATGATATTGATTAATTAACTTTAAAAGCTCATTAATTTAGTTGATGAATTTACTTCAATAGCCTAAATTCCAAAAGAAGTTAATCACTTTTAAACACTGTTAATTTAATTAAAAATAAATTAAAACTGATTAAATTAAATAAATAAATAATTTATTATCATTCATTAAAATGAATAAAAAAATCAAAACATCCTTGTTACTTTGATAAATTCACTTTGAAACTTCATTAATTAAGTTGATAAATTAACTTCAAATGCCTTTAATTCGAAAGAATAAATCACCGTTAAACATCATTAATTCAATTAATTAGTCATATTTAGATCTAATTAATTAAATTAATCAATAATAATTAAATACCATTATTTAAAATGATTGTTCAATTTAAACCATTATTAAGGAAAGATTAATTAATGTTAAAACAAGTTGATTTCTTTTTTAAAAGTCATTAATTAAAAGATTAATTAATTCAAAACATCATTAATTAATTGATTAATTAACTTTAATCCATCATTATCAAAAGACTAGCTAGCCTTAACATCATTAAATAAAATGATTAATAAATTTTACATCATTAACTAAGTAATTAGTTAAATTAAAACACATCATTAATAAGTTAATTAGTTAACCCTAATCCTTATTAATTAAATTAAATAATCATTATTAAAATAAATAATTAAATTTGGAATCATTATTATTTCAAAATTTTCTTAACTTGTAAGAATAATCCAAGCATGAAGATGAAACCAAATGGTTTCGATACAAGGTGATTTTATGAAAGTGCCGATATAGCGACCATTGTTATACGGGACATCAACTGGCACTTTTTCATATAGTTTACTAATTATTTATTAACTTTTCAAAGCTACAACTTTTCGCAACATGAACCAAACCAACGATCAATACATCATCAAACATATACAACAAGCATTAATAAGTCACTAATATGAGTATTAAAATAGCGGCTACTGCTATATGGGTAATTCGAAAAACAAGTTAATGATATAGCGACTAACATCAGCTGCCACTTTTTCATATAGTTTACTAATTATTTACTAACTTTTCAAAGCTACAACTTTTTGCAACATGAACCAAACTAACGATCAATACATCACCAAACACATACAACAAGCATTAATAAGTCGCTAATATGAGTATTAAAATAGTTTTAAAAAAATTTGTTTAAAGGTTGAAGCTTTACTCTCCGAACTCTTACTAACAACTTGAGTACAAGATAGTATGTTGTATAAACTTGCAAATATGGAACCTTGGATGGCCCAACACCCTAGAATAGGCTCGTCCTTCGGTGCATTGGGCATGGCCTAGCAACAAAGGGGCTCGGCCCTTGGAGTTTTTGGGATGTAGGAGTTTGTTATGGTGGAGGATGATATTTGAAAATGAAGTAGGGCTATTAAGCTTTATTTTTAGAAGTGTATTCACTAATTTTAGCTTAGGAATTTCTCTTGGAAGTCGTGGATGAACTTATAGACATGAAAAGGATAGAAATGAATATGAGAATGATGGTGCAAAGGAAGAACATTTAGAGATAGTATGTATTTATAGGCAAAAGAAATGAAGTAATAACTTAAATTAACTTTAACATTCATAATATATTAAATGTTGTTATGTAACATGCTCCCATAACCTCTCCCCCACCCTAGGTGCATACGCACCCTCCAAGGTCCCTACTCTCACCATGCCTTCTTGCCCAACCTAGGCAGTTTAGGTGATGGTTGTGTATTTAATTAATTTCCTAAGGTTAGAATATATTTTTTATGCATATAATGTCAAATCATGTTTTATATTAACTAAGCATGATTATCAACCCTAACCAAATTATTAACTTATCTTGGCATGTGCATTTATACGTATACACATGTACACAGATGTGCACAACGTTTTCCGATGACTTTTTGATGTTGAAAGGTCGAAATTTCAGAAAACAGTTTTCGGTCGCATTTTCTGTCTTTATTTAAACTAACCATTTTAGTAAACATGTTTTGAAAATGATTTTAACATCATTAATTATTATTTAAAATAATTTTATTTGGATATTAAAATCCATTATTTAAATATTTAAAAATGATTTAAATATTCAAATTCAAAGTGATAAATTTACGGGTCATTGCATATCCTCTACTATTCTCCACTTGTATATACATATAAACTTTAAATATTTTTAGAATTAAGAATTTTGTGGAGAAGAAAAAATCGCAGAGCTTCGATGTTGCTTTGAAAATATGAGAAAAAAAGTGAGAGGTTAGGTCCGTTTATAGATGTTTGAATCAACGTCTGTCGTTCGATTTAATTATTTTAAATCCAGGCCAATCAGCCACATTAAAAATCACAAATCGACAGTTCAGCCGGTTGATCGTCACCTCCTGCCGGTCAACCATTAGCGGTCAATTGACCCAAGCTAGGGGTCGATCGGTCGATATGAATTATGTTAATTACCTATACTATTTAATTTTGTTGATTTAATTACTTTTAAAACCAATCGATATAATTCTTTCCTTTGATAACTTACTTAATGCTTAAATAACGTTAACTATCGCTAACTTAATTAACATCAATCAATTATTTTTTATTACCTTAATTACATGCATAATTATTTTCAATTTGAAAACTTCAAACGTCACTAACTTTTTCATTTGAACTTCGATCAGAAAACTTTATATATGAAAATCGATCGGAAAATCATCGCTAAGCCAGCGATATAGGTTTCGTAACCAAGATATGATGTTTGCAAAAATTCTATTTTTTACGTTATTATTCATTAATTAATTTCTTTTTAGCTAATTCTTGTTACAGGGTGTTACATGCACTTTTACTAATAAACACTTAGTTAAACTCATTTTTATCCAATGCATGGTAAAAAAATATTCATAGCCTTTGAATTGTTGCATGCTTGTGTCTTTTGATTGCTGGTCTTCTGTACATAATTCATTTAGGGTTTAGTGTACTCTATTTAGGTAATGTTTCAAATATCTAAACCATTCGTAAATAAATTTTCATCCAACAAACCCAATAAGCATAATCACTACCATTAAATAGTGGAGATCTAGTAGTAGATTGTTCTTCAACAAAAGTGTTAAAGAAGTGTTACTAGTGTAATTAGTTACTTATACTTTTCTAAAATCAATTTATGAATTTTTGAGAACCGGTCGCACTAATACCAAATGTATGAAAAATGGGTTGTCTATAATATAACATGGAATGGATCATAATGCTATTTATACACCAGAAGGGGTGGAGTGTGTATTTCAATTATTTATTACTATGGAATTTAAAATTTTATCTACTATAATTGCAAACAAAAACAGATAATCATAAAATAAGTAAGTAGTAAAGTAAGATACAGTAAAATAAATAACACTAAGATTTTTTATAATGTTTTGGATGTCTAATCCTACATCTGGTCCTACACTACATCGTATAGAATTTCACTAACACCACTTTCTTTCCATGGGTGAGAATAACACCTTTACAATCTTGATTTCATGGGCTACAAGATGCACCCTCTTTATTTACCGAGCTGCAAGATCACCATCTAATTACACAGGCTATCAGAACATCTTCTCTTTACAATCAATAGTAGAGTATTGAAAGTAGTTATAGCTTCAATATAGATTCTTGCAGGTTTAGTATAATGATCGTTTAGACCTTTAACAACAATATATCTTTAAACTCTTTGAGGAATAAGATGAAATTAGAGAGAGAATGAAATAAATTCAAGTACAAGTTCTCTGATCTTATGTGTTTTGCAAATTATAGAGGAATTGGAATGAAAGAGTATGGATTTTCAAAGAGAGTGGAAGAATATGTAACGGATCTTTCTCATAAAAGTATGAAAATGAAAGAGTAATGGGAATTGAGAATGTTGTTGTGTTATATTTTGTTTTCGAGAGCCATTATATAGTGGCTCAAGAGACATGTCTGTTGATGAAGAGGTGTAGGGAAATCCCTTCATTTGAACTTTAAAAAAGAGAAAATGCCTGATATGTTGACATAAATCGGGGAGATATGTTGACATACATGTAGATATGTTGACATACTTGAGGGGGATATGTCGACATACATGTGTTGATTTTAATATTTCAATGTATCACATATTTATGGGTATTTTTGATTCGACTGGGGTTAATGGTTGATGATATTTGAGTATAGTTACCATGGGGTCTTTAATAGAGATTCCAAGATTCAAACAACTACTCATCACTGCAAATACCTCTTTCGTTACAACATTTCATTCTTCTTCAATCAGTTTTGTTCTTACATTTTCTTCGATTAATCTTTATATATATACATATATATATATATAATTCATTTGCATCCACTGAATTCTTATTTATCTTTGTAAAATTTCTCTATAATATATTTAAAAGTACTACATAACTCATAGATATGTTGGTAGTAATATTTATGTGGTTGTTTATTAAATTCAATACTTAGGATATTAACATTAATTTCACGAGTTACTTTCTAAATGTCGACATACATTATTCACCCCTCTCTAGTGCATTAGTGACCTAAGGTCCATTCTACTTCTATGGTTTGAGTATCCCATAACCCACATACTTCACGAAAGCATTCATTTCATTCTACCGAAAGTTTTAGGATCGCTCAATCTTCAATGATGTTGTATATGCAGGACATAGTTTGGATGCATGGTGTCCCCTGTAGTACTTTTAGTAATCGAGATTGGCTCTTTAGGACTATGTTTTGGAAGAGCTTCCAATATTCCTAAGGCACAGAACTGGACTTGCATATGACATATCATCACCGAAGCGATAGCCAAACTGAAAGAGTAAACCGTATGTTTAGTGACTTGTGTATTTTTGAGTTTGGAGGATCATAGGAAGACCACTTTCCTCTTGTTGAGTTTGCATACAACAATAGCTTTTAAGATGGTATTGGCATGGCACTATTTGAATCATTATATGGAAGTCCTTGTAAGTCACGTACATGTTGGTAGGGGACAATAGATACGGTAATACTTGGACAAGATATGATATGTGAGTCTTTAGAGAAAGTTGAGTTGACATGGAAAAAATGAACGCATCCCGTGGTCATTAAAAGCCTTATGCTGATAAAAGATGTACTGACCTTAAGTTCGAAGTGCATGATTTGATCTTTGTTAAAACATCAGCATTGAAGAGTTATAAGATTTTGCAATTTGGGAAAACTAGCACCTAGATTTGTTGGGCCATTTCCTATTTGGAATGGATCGTAAAGCTTTCATAAAGAGTAGATCTTCTTGAAAAGATGTCTAGAGTACATAGCGTGTTTCATGTTTCGCACATAAGAAAGTGCATGCTTGACACTAGTGTCATGTGAAGCCAAGTTAATTAGAGGAAGTGGGTGTTGAATCGGAGGTCTCTATGTCTAGAGGGCTTATTCATATTATTGGGAGTAGTGTTAAGAGACTTTGAAATAAGGTTGTTAATCTTGTTTAGGTCTAATGGGGCAAAGATTCAAAAAATAGCACATGTGAGCAAGAAAAGAAGACGAGTTCTTCTAATTTGATACATTTTACTAGTATGATTCCATCTAGTTTTGTTTCCATATACCTGACTAGAATCCAATGCCAATATAGAACTTGCTCTGAATTGCCATGTTTGAAATTGCCTGTCTTGTTCTATGATGTTAAGTGTTTTTGATAGGGCACTTTGTCGAAAGTACGAAGCATTGTTCAATTCTTGAAGATTTTGGTGGAGATATCCTTAGGGGAAGAAGATGTGACGACCCATATTTTTTTTAAGCTTAACAATTAACTATAGTTAATTGATTAAATTGAATTAAACAAATTAATGGGCTTAAAATATATTTTTAAAAAGATGAAAAAATTAGGACTCGAGACTTATTCCATTGCATTTATAATACCATTTATATATATATATATATATATATATATATATAATTTGTTAAAATCACATAAGATTGCTAAAAATGAGAAGATAGGAAGAAAATGGTCATCGTTCAAAATTGTATTATTAGTTCTAAAATGAGCTTCTTCCTCTTCATTATCCACTCTCGTTTTATTCTCCATTACTCATCTAAAAAGAAAAGAAGGGTTTGAAACTTTAAATCACTATAACTTCTTCATGTCTTCTCTAAAAATCCCAAGTAAATATCAAAATTCAAGTTAAAAGATTTTATACAAATTTATCTCTTCAAGTTCAAATTTAGGAAATGTTTAGAGCTGTATATTGAAAATTAAAGAAGTGCTTCAAATTGAGTTTCATCGAAGCTTGGATTTCTTAACATTAGGTGAGTGGGATTCATAGTCTATGATGTATGATTACTATATATGCTAAGAATTCATGTTAAATACCCAATATTGGGTAGGGCTTGGGTATAGATCTTGAATTAGGATTTTAGAGATGAGAACTTATTTAAACGAATGTTATAAAAGTGAATGATTATAGAATGAATGTGTTAAGTAATTTGATATGAATTGTGTTATTTTTGGTTGGATTGTGGGTTTGATAATAAATAAAATAATAAGAGATGGTTATGACATTTATATTTTTCATTGTGAATAAAATGTGGAGTTGACTTGGTAAGTTGAAAAGTTAAAATCGAATAGTTAAAAATTGATTCATTACTTCAAAGTCGTTTATCGAGTGTGAAGTTGAACTTGACCGAATGTTGAATGATTTATAATAAGAGCTAGATTTTTGTTAAGTGATGTTATTACAAAGTGTCTTGGTGACCCAAAGTTGTATGCCGAAAATGAGAAAGAGATAGGTGAGCAAGGAAACAATGAAGAGAATTTTCACAAAGGGAACTTCTCTATCGGGGTTCGAGCCCATGAGCATCAAGTTCAGAAATTTGAATCAAAAATCCAAATGTTTGAATTAATGAAATTTATTCCACATTATTCATGTGTATTTTCGATGTTTTCGAATGTCTTAAAGTTAGGTTTAGTTGTCTGAAATAAGGATTAGACATCTGAATACACTATTCAAACATTGAAATATCGTTAGCTGGACAATTGAAATTTGGTTTTGTATTTTCATGTTTTGGGAAATTAGCTTCGCTACGGGGACAAGTGCAATGCTCGTAAGGTTTAAAGTGACTGTAAAGCAAGATGGTGAGTTCACGGATGGTATGCCTTGTAACTAGAAATGTAACGGTTGATGACGGAGACTATGGCAGTGGTTCGAGATGTGGTTTGATTCGTATGGTGGCTTTATAAAGCCCATCGGTGGTTTTGAGATGTTATGAATAAGGTATTATATAATACAATTCTATAAGATATTGCGTATACGGAATAAGTCTGTATCCCTTAGCTATGGCACCGGGATTTGATATTTCTAGGTTTTTCATAGAACAAGGAGTGGTTGTCAGTTTTGCATGTTTAGCGACACCGATTCGAAGATAAATTATGTTCAATCTCGGCAATAATGGCGATTGACTATTAAAAGGTGAGTGGCCATGAGCCACTTGTCCAAAGTCATCTTGTTCAACCGAAAATAGTGATTAGGCATATGTATACTGATTTAGGTATGATACGATTATAGGTGGTGGACGACAGTTGAAGCATTATATTGGACTTACATTAGTGACCATGCTTAGAGTGTCTTAACCTTACTGGAAGACCCAAGGCCCACTAGCCTAGTTTGTGGCGGTTGAGTCATGATAGGTGCCATAATGATCAACATATGATATATTTATCATATAACATGACACTATAGCAGAAATGCGCTAACTTGTTGGATGCAGGTTGATGAATGGTTTTGTTACCTCGAGTATTACCATTTGGTATTATCCATGATATAGTAGTATATTGGTAATCATGTAAATTAATGATATTTCCTTTTTATCAGACTTTACCTCTAACCCTCTCTTCGTTGTCGCGTTTTATTATCTATTCTTTGAGTAGGTTGATGAGAGATAGAGATTTCTGCTTACTAAAGGTTATCCTTAGAGCTATAGCCATTTTACCTCTATCTTTATATCTATCTAGCTTTTGGGATATTGACATGTCGACTATATGATCATTTTGAGATATGTCGTGTATGGAATTTGATATACCATTTGCTCGTTGTATTTTGATATTGAATCTTAAGTCTGTTGATATGATGAGTATTTAGTGTTTTATAAGTTTACATTGATATTATATTTTTTTTCCCTTCTGATGTTGTGATTTTTTATGTTGATAACTATGATGGAAGTTTTGTATTCTTGTTGTTTTGTATTTTATTCTTAATGGAACATCGTATGTGATACTTAGGGAATTTGGTTGCTTGTATTCATGGTTACAAGTGTTATGAAGCGCAAGTTGTTACATTTGTAAAGGTGAAAGCTAATGTTGATAATCAAGTCAAACAAATGGTGGATCATATGCATAAGATCAAATATTATGAGTATGTTTGAGAATCTCCCTATTTTTCATATCAAACAAAGGCAAGTTAGTATCATGCACGCTACCCAAAGAAGCACCTTTCGTTTTTCCATATACATATTATCTCAACATACATTTACCTTGCCGCAAAGAGCAAGTTTTATTGCTCTTATTTGAGATCTTAGTAAAGTTGAAGTAATTGGATATCTCTTCCTAAACCTAATGAGGAGGTCGATGGCTGAGGCAGAGTTACAATCAAAACTTAGTCAATTGTGATAGATCGTTGATACTTGTACTTTAGTAGTCATGCTTTGATTATAAATCATATACTCTTAGTCACCTTTAGACTGTAAATAATATATTTTAAATTTTTGCGATCTTTCTAAGTGCTCGACTTTCGTATATTTTCATTTTGATAATACACATATTTTTCTACTGTCTTAGTACTAGCAGCGTATACTTTCGTATTTCAGCATTTTTGCACTTTATCTCGGTATTTTATAGAGTATTCATTTGCTCTTCTAATCAGGAGAGGATCCTCATTTCAACGGCTAGTTGGAGTAAATCCTAATATCCAAATTTGCCAACAATTTGGTAATGAATCCCTATATCAACATTAAGCGTCTAATCTTAAGATTGGGGTTTTTCGAGTTGAATAATGCTTTGCTATTTTGATAACATGTTGGGTTTTTGTTTTCTCATCTCTTGTATTTGTTTGGGAGCTTCATTGACTCATTTATAAATGTTTAAAATTTTAAATACTTATATGTAACGTCCTGCAAATTTGACACGTTAATATTAAATTAATTAAAATGGATTTTAAATTAAATGGTGTTTCAGGTAACGTTCCATTTGTCTTTTCGAGCTGATCAGGTTCGACTATAAATTTGCGATATTAGGAGTTACGACTTAGAAGATATTGAATTTAAAAGTCTAAAAGATTTGCATCTCGGATGAATGATTTTCAGTGTTCTAGTTTTGAGAATAGAAACAAGTTTAGTGTAGTTAGTTAAGATAGTAGAATTCTTTAGAGTGGTCATGGGTTCAATCCTGGCTAACAACAACTTTTCTAAATTCTTTAAAAAACCAACAAGAAAATACATATCCGTGGAGAAAAATGTATATATATATGTGTGTGTGTGAGAGAGAGAGAGATAGGACAAAAAGTGTGTAAAAATGTATAGTCAAAAAATATATACATATATGTATATACATACATATATACATATATAAGGATATATATACACACATATAGTTAGTTAGTCTGATGTAAGAAAATATAAATTTGGTAACTGTTTAAAAAGTTGAAATGCCAAAATTATGAATATACATACAACATCACGAATGTATTCGATGTACCTAGATAATTATATACATATATACATACATACGTATATATATATATATGTATTGTTTGTGTATTAGTTTCACGTGTCATGGGAAACTAATTACAAAATTAGCAATTAATGGGGATTAATTAACGTAGAGGTAAGTTCACACATTTATTCTCGATGATTAATTCCCTGTAGATATTTGAAATTAATCTTCTTTATTTGTAAGGTAACTTTCTACTTGATTTAAAAAAATACAATTGATACTCTCTTTAAATGGCACGTTTAAACTTATTTTCACGCGAGGGCTGGATGGAAATAAACTTTAGGGACCATTACTTATCTTCACTTCGCGCTGCCTCTACCTACTTATCTATTTATATTCATCATTATTTTATATCTCTTGGATACTTGGAGGAAATTCATAATTTATTCTTAGCCTTCACCTCTTGTCTTACTTTTACAAAATTTAAATATTAGATTTAGAAAATTAAAAGGATTATTCAATCAAAAGGAAAATAATTTAGGAATTCATTCAATAACGTATATTTTTGGATTTTGGAAGCGAATTGGGTGGAGATGGAAGGAAAACACTATTCTTCACTGACTAGAAAAAGGCCTGCGTTAATCTTCATTTTAGGTGCGTGCATAAGTATATGGATACTTTGATTAATAATATTTATATAATTGAGATTTATTATTTTGAATGAAGATTTATTTTAATATGAATAATGTTTTGTAATCTGAAAATAGATGTAATTTGTTATTCAAATTTGTTGGACATGAGATCTATATAGTTCAGTTAAAATATTTGTGGATTAACATTACTTCTATTGGATGGAATATTGGTTATATATAAAAGATATTTATTTCTTAAATAGGATATTTTATACGAATAACGTATATTTTATTGGTTATATATAGTTCTTTGTTTTAAAAGATATTCATTTATCTATTATATGCTGTTCCGCTGCGATTGTGAGATTCTGATATTGTTCTGTTGCTTTTCTTCTTTCTTTCTTTTTCTATCTTCTACCTCTTCTTCTTCAACCCTAACAATTCGGTTTTTCGACCTTTTATTGCTCGGCAGTTGATACAGTGGACGTATTGATGTCGATTTTCGAAAGTCGAAAATCCACTAATCGTTACAGTTGGTATCAGAGCATTTGGTTAAGAGACAACCTTGGCTCTGTTGGGAATTACTCATTAGAGACAGAGTCCGTAGTACTCTAGAATGAGTTTGAGTGTAATAATAGATATGAGAGCGTATTTGTTAGTGAATATAAAAAGTGTTTTATATTGTGTTTGCTTATCCGTTGAGCTGTTTGTGAATTCTGGTCGGTATATGGGACGCCATATTATCGATAGGGATTTCTAAACTCTAAAACGAGGCAAGTCGACATAGTATCATTTTAAATTGGGTAAATGAAATAATTTTACCTTGATTATATTTGATATGTAAAGGAATAATTTTTCAGAATTATTAAAGTGTATATAAATTGATTGTTTGGTTGTTGAAAATGTAAGAATATATATAAGTTAACTGAAAGATGTCTGAATAATCTAAATAAAAAACAACAATTGTAAAGAATAATTGTATAAGCAAATGAATTATTAAGTATGGAATTATAATTAATGTGATTTACAATTGTGAAATAATCTTATATATAAGAAGTGAAACCATATGAATATATTTATCAAAATGAGTTGTAAATAAAAATGAATTTGAACTATGAATTGAAAAAGTTGAATCCTGTTTATTTTGGAAATTATTTTCCAAAATTAAAAGTTAAATAGTGAAATTCTATATGAAAAAACTTATAAATGCGAGTTATAAGTAAAAGGAAAATTTTGAAAGAATATCAAGCACTGAATTCACTACTGTTACTGGAAAATAATAAGGGTGGTGACTGCAGCATCATCAGTATCATTTTCAAGTTTCTGTGTAATGGATTTGCTACCATAGTAAATTAAAAATTGAAGTTTGGTTGTGATAAACAAATTTGAAATTAAAATCCAAGTTGTAATTGTTGAATATAAGTGAAACTAGTTTTGACCTTATAATATGAGATAATAAATTTGACTTTGGTAAAAGTTAAATAGAATTGGAATCTGAATTGGATTTATAAGGGGAAATTTAAGTTAAGTGAAGCCAAGTGATGTTTATAAAACGAAATATAACTTAAGTAATGTTGAATGAAGTTGATTTTGGTATCGAAGTAAATTGATAAAGTGAAGTGATGAATATGAACTTGAGTTACATAAATGAAATTCAACTTTATTTGTTAAATGAATTAGCAATTGAATTGAACTAATGGATTGAATATTAATCAATCGAATGTAAATGAATTAATATAGAATAATGAATGTAAGTGTTAATTCATTAAAGCTAATGAAGTTGAAAAAATTGAATAATTGAAATAAAAGTCAATTAGATATGAAACCAATTGGAAATTAAAAGTGTTATACCAAATTTAAGTTAGACAAAGTTAATATGAATTGTTGAATGTAAATTAGTGAATATAAACTAATTGAAAATGAATAAATGAATGTTAGTAAAGTCTAGTGTTAATGAATCAAATGTGATTAAATGAAAAACCAATTCATTGAATATTAATGAGAAGTGAATGTATATTGAATTGATGGGGATTTGTTGGATAAGTTGTTGGATGATAGTTGTTTGGTGGTTGCATTTATTGCTTTTTGTTGCATTTGCTATATTGGCACATATTGTTGTTGCTTCTGTATCTGTTGTATATTGATATTATTTTCTATATACATGTTTCTCATTGTTGTTGAGTGTTTAGTCGGTGCGGATTGCGCTTGCTTCGCATTTGGAGCTCGCTTTCATGCTATATTAGCTGTATATGCTCGCTAATAATATATAAGGTACATATCTCGGATTACATATCGTACTTTTACACTTTTTTCTCCACAGGATGCCCGATTACTTTGATGAGATGTATATTTGTGATATATATATATATATATATATATATATATATATATATTCCATTTTTTTTCGGATCGAGCCGCGCAAAGGAGATTATGGCGAAATTTTCTGAAAATTTAAGGCGTTAGAATATTTTTGAGAAAATTGGAAAATTTTGAAAAGATAACTTTGATTTTGGAGTGAAAAGTTAAACGATATAGTTGGTTCTGAAAAGATAACTAAGTATTATTTGAAAACTTAGTAAAGTTATTGTAAGAAGTGTAACCATCGGATTTTGGAAAATTAAAATGTTTAAATGAATTTGAAATTTAATTTGAACAAATGGTTTTGAAAAGTTAATGGATTATGTAACTTTTTCTTACTTGGTAATTTCGAGGACGAAATTCTTTTAAGTGGAGAAGTTTGTAATGACCCAGAATTCCTGTCATTTGAAATTCGTATATTTAATTGGTTTTAAATATTTACAAGCAAAATTTGTAAGTCGAATAAATTATATTTCGAATATCTAGATTTAATTGGATAATTTAATCGATAATTTAATATTTGAAATTACAGAAATAGTTGGAAATTGGGTTTAATGTGATTAAAATTGATTTGTAAAGTTGTACTAAATCATATTGGAGTTAGAATGATGTTATAGAACTTTTAAAATTGAATTAAAAGTTAAATTGTAGAAATTGAATATTTTAATATTTAATTGACGAGTAAAAATAGCCATTTTTCAAACAGTCTCGGATTTCGATGAAACCAGTTTCATCAGATCCGTAATGTTATATTATTGTATAGTTTCAAATTTTGTGTCAATCGGATTTACGGTTTGTCCGGGGGAAGCTAAAACGCACTGAAATCGGTTTAAGTGAATTTCGAATCTAAATAAGTCGATTTGAAAACCTATTTTCCAAATACGATCGAATTGGCTCTCGATATATATTCCATTATATTCGGAATGGGGGTAAAATATTATAAACGCCAGGCGGCATGCTTCGTTTGGAGTTCGGAAAAATTTTGGGTGAATAGTGTCGCGTAATTTTCTGTATAAGGCCAACTAAATTCACTTTTGCACTCAGAAACCCTGGCAAGGGTTACAGCCGCCAGTTATATATTAATGGCCGAAATTGCATCCTCTTCCTCCTCATTTTCCTTCAAATCCTCCAACAATTCGCGAAACTTCCTAAACAAAAGTTGTAGACAACATCAAGAATTATAAATCCAATGGTTGAGATTGGGTTTCAAGCTAGGGATTGACGTTAATCCTCGTTCAAAGATGTGGAAATCAAGCACGAAAACCAAAGCCATCACGCGACCGAGCTCTGCCGCGTTCGAGGTGGAGGTGAGGCACGACATGAGCTTCGAAATCATGGTCACCGATCGACTTCAAACGCATCGAGGAGGTCACGGCTATTAGGGTTTTTCGGTGGCTCGTTGGGTTTTTTTCGAACGCGAGTAACCTGGGAGAAGAAGCACGAGCGTGCGGCTGTGATCAAGGGCTAGGAAACGTACGGCCCAGATGTAAATTAGGTTAAGAAATAAAAAGAAAATTTGTAAATTATTTATATTTAAATTCGTTTAAAACTTTAAACTATCGTAACTTGTTCATACGAGGTCGAAAAATGACGAAACGAATTGTGTCGGGTTCGTATTGACGAGCACTACGCGATGGAGCTAGATTGGAGTTAGTTAGAGCTAGTGAAAATTTTGGGTAAAATTAAACGCACGTTTAATTTTATTCGAAATAAAACGCTGAAACCGCTATTTGAAACAAGGTGAGAACTTCTCACTCAATCGAATTGTGTTTCGATTTAAATTTTAAATAGTTAAATTTAAAATTGCTTGATTGTATGCTTGAATGATTAATTATTTCTGTTGTATTGAAGTAGACCCTATACGTCGTATATTAAGCGGATGTTATTTATTAAACACATATACCGTGATATTTCATCTTGAAGTGGAATTGGTATTATATATATATTTGGAGTTGATTTTCCCGCATAGCGGATGAGACCCTATTGCACCGCATAATAGCGGATAATATTTTACATGAACCCATATACCGCGATATTCCTTCTTGAAACGGGATTAGTATTGTGCTAACATCTGTGGATGCAGGGAAACAGGTTGGAGGGATCCAACTGGATTCCAACAGTATTGATTTATTTACAGATATTTGCGATATATTCTGTTATCATATTGATATATGATGTCTGGATGTCGTGGTTTATGTATTGGTTCCATTATAGCATTGGGCCTATTTTTAGAGTTTTAAAAATGTTAAAGTAACGATTTCGAATTTAAAAAGGATTTTCAAGTGATTTTTGAAAGTATACATTTTATTGAATTTTGGAATTAATTCATTTTAAATAAATAATGTTATAATTTTTATGTTATAAAAGTTATGATTTTTGTGAAATATAACTGAAATGTGATTTTTGAAATAAGTAGTTGATTATTTTGTAAAATGATTTAAATTGGGATTTTTGGATTATTATAAACGGTTTATATAAAAGATACATAAAATTGATATTTATAAATTAAAATATTGGAATTATAAAACGAGTTTCATAAGTGTTAAAATGAAGAATAAATGGTTTTCATGAGTGAATGAAATTTATGAATTTATAAATTGTGAAGTTATAAAATAAATAGATTTTTGTAAAATAAAAGATTTATAAGTAATTAACTTATAAATTGGATTTTGGCATTTAAATGAGATATAAATAGAATTTGTTAATTAAGGGATTTTATAAGTTGAAGTTTTTATAAAATATATAAATGTGAATTTATAAACATTGTTTTATAAATCCGAAATAAATTGAATTTGATAAGTAAATATGAAAGGTTATTAAAGGAGATATATCCACGATTTTGGATGGTGGATAATCCTTTAATTAAATATGTAGAAGTGTTGAATTTGGTAAACGATTTATATTCACGATTTTGGACAGTGAATAATATATTAAAGAAATGTTTTAGGAAGTGATCTTTTAAATAGAATTAAAACGATTTGAAGTTGTTTTGAAATTGTGTTAAGGATCGAAACCATAGATTTCAACATTCATTGTTGAAATAGACGTTTTCGAGAAATAAAAGGGAATGGTGGACTATAACACTGTTGTTATAGTAAATGATTTCGAAAGGAAATTTTTTATATAGTATTGGGATTTATATATCTATCTAAATTTCGAATCCCTATACTAGTGATTTTGGGTTGTCGTAATGATGTTTTACGCAACATTCGTTTTGACTCAAATGAATGTGTTTAAGAGAATATTTTCCTTAAAGTATAAAATATATACTTAATTGTGATTTAAGTATATTGAATATTTTTCAAATGTTGAAGATAAATAGATTTGTGAATTACTTATTATTAAATAAGTATGGAAATGTTTTCCAATATGAAGTCAAATGTTTGAGATTTTATCTTTTAAAGATAAATTGAAAGTGAATATTTAAAGTCGATTTGAAATCGTATATCAGTGGATATTTGGAAATTTAAATTCACCATGGAATTTATAAAGGAAAGGGAAATTTGTTTGAAAATAAACATTGATTTATTTTGAAGTATGAAAAATATATCTTGTACATATATTTTCTGAAAATAAATAATTTGGCAGATTATTTGGAATCTGGTGATGTTGTGCGTATCTATTGATAGTTAAATAACCGATTATCAATATTTACCTTTAAATGGGTATTTGTTGTGATTTGCTTGAATCTGAATGAACGCTTATTTTTATAAATAAGCGCTCGTTATTCGGTTTAGCCGGGAGAGGACCTTTGGGTCATAGATCCCATTCCGAATAGTGATTCGTCGTAATGGATAACATTTGAAGACCGGTGTTGAAGACCGGGTATTTGCGAGAATGATAGGATGACCTATCGATTGTCTCTGCACCGATACCTACGGTATAGAGATTTCCTTTGTGATGGGAAGTTCGATCGGGATTGTGAATATCCGGATTTGCAAGGGCTTCTTCGGAAGTGCCTTCGGTTCTGTTCGAACCCAGAACAGACTTGTATGGATTGTATGTTTGACATTACATTTTGAGATATAAAGTAGATTTCTTTCAAATACATTTCTGTTGGTGGCGGAGAATTTATTCTCTTAGCTTAACACCCTTCTTTGAGACGTATGAGCTCAGAGGTTATGTAGTTGATGGTTATCAGTGATGTACTCCCAATTTGGTAATGTGGCATGCTGAGTGCTGCTGATCATTTGTTGATCAAAGCGTGGCTTTTGTGAAAAGCATAGCTTTGTGGACGAGACTTCGTCGAACCTCACAACCCGGTTATGGTCGAAACAGGAGTCGTAGCAGCAAGGTTATTTGAGGGTAGCGCCCTCTGAGGGTATGTCATTTCCTTCTGGATTATGAGTGGTATCATGGTATGGAGCCCAGATGCTTACTTTGTGGTTGCTGCAAACTTATTACTTTTTGGTAGTTGGTTGAGAGGATCCTCGGATAAAGGTCTCATGCGACCGGGGGATGACATACTCGTGTCAGTTGTTACCTATTACAGAGGTAACCCAGACTTGTCTAGCAGAGATCCAGTTAGGATCCGGGGACGTCCCTCCAGAGATGTTCCATTTTACTTGGGAAGTTCCTTTGCCCGACTATTTGTTGGAAATCTAATCAAAACAATACGATCCCTGTACGGTTTTAGTTGTATAACCTGCCATGGAATGTGGCGGTAACCTGCTATTGAACATGGTACCTATAGTAGGCATACGATACTGGTCGTATGTTGGCTAAGATTTATATTGTACTTTCGAAAGGTTTTCTACACTTTGCACTTATAGTAATAATATCAAAGAAATTTGTGTATCAAGCATCTTTGACTATCATAAGGAGAAATCTCCTCCAATTCTGCGTTTGCATTGTGTGTGTGGCGGGAGGCCTTATGGTAGTTACATTTTCTAAAAGCATTGCGGATCTATTTTAAAATATTTCTTTGTTTGTTCTAAAGATATAATTGTTTTAAGTTCTCACACCAGTCACATGACTGACTTGGAGTTTATTGTTCCCTTCCTAAACTCTGGGTGCCCATCATTTCTACACGGGTAGCCTAGAGTTAGGTTATCAGGTCATTCTGGAATTCAGGAGTTGCTGTGGAGATCAGGAGCAAGTTGGATGGCATGGCGTATCAACTAGTATACCTCTGTTTGTTGTTGTAAAACTCTGATAATGTAATGTTAATGTGATGTAATGTAATAACTGATATAGTTCTTTGTTTTAAAAGATATTCCTTTATCTATTATGTGTTGTTCCGCTCGATTGTGAGATTCTGATATTGTTCTGTTGCTTTTTTTCTTTCTTTCTTCTTCTATCTTCTACCTCTTCTTCTTCGATCCTAACAATTCGGTTTGCCGGCCTTCGATTGCTCGGCAGTTGATACAGTGGACGTATTGATGTCAATTTTCGAAAGTCGAAAATTCATATGTTACAGGGGCTGTACATAGGGCCATACAGGATATGCTTCAACACAAAACCATATTTACAGGTAAATGACAAATGCGTAGCTCCTCCTTTCTTTCTTCAGAAATCAAAGCATACTTACAAAGAGGGTAGCACAAACTGCCTCCAGATCAAATCAAAAATAGCCTCAAGCATATACCAAGTATATGCCAAGTCAATTTACAGAGCAAAATGGGGAAGTGCTGCCCCATTCCAATCCGACATGATATCAAATCAAGCAAAACATGCAAAGGTATTAGCAGGGCAGTACGACCAAGAAACCAAGTGATATTCTCCACTACACCTCCTTGTACACATCAATAGCATACCATAGCCTCAAGGAGGTATCTACTATTCTTCCCAAGATAGTTTCCATTCCGAGAGAGAAGAAGTCGGCCCACACAGGTTTGGGCTTCTCATCCAATTTTTCAGGCATTCTTCTTCAAATTCCAAGATCCCTGCCAGTTCCATAGTTTCCCACCAAAGACCCATCATCAATTCAAGTATAACAAACAGACATTGTAGATGGATGATAAGGGAAAATTTTTGAGGGTAGAGATTAAAGCTAAGAATCAAGGGCTACCACAACAATCAACAATGCGTTTTTCATACAATAAAAGAAGACACTGGAGGATGGAGAAAAGGATCTTTTTCTTCCGGTTTTTCTTCCACTTTTTCTTCTTTTTCCCAAAATGGAAAAGCCTAAAACAAGAATATTGTATACTTCTACGAAATTGTATTCATATGTACCAAAATAGAAAATATATAGTGGATTATGCCACGGACGTAGGGTCAACAATAATCCAAATCACGTAAAAAAAAAATTATGTCCTTTGCTTTTGGTATTTTGTCCTTTGATTTTGGATTGCTATTCTTTGATAAAACTATTTCAACATTTTAGCAAATAGTTGGAGTGTGACTACGAGGCTACGTAAGGACCCAGTGACATAGTCGCCTCTTAAAGCCAAGTTCAGTACAACTTAAATTTGATAATTTACAAATCGTTAAAGTGATCGACCTCTAGATTTCTTCACGGCTCAATCGAGTTTAGTGAAGACGAAAAACTTCACCAACATTTTTGACACTGCAAGATGTGCTTTAACCTCCATACCTCCATTCCCCCTATTAATTATGGAGCTCCTTGGCTTATCCACCCTCTCTTCTCAAAAGTGGTTTCTAAAGGATATCATCGATCCTACCAAAACTATCTTTCTCCAATCAACAACACCTCTATCACCCATGGCTCACCACCATCACTCACCAATCATATTTGTTGAATATGCAAGTATATAATTTTTTTTGATGATAATAAACATATATATTAATTTAAATGTATTTGTTAATATGCTATTTTATTTTCACATAGTTAAGTAAATATTTGCTGAATAAAATAAATAAAATAGAATTTAAACTCAAACGTATATTTTATTCAAACAAATATTTATTAGAATTTTTGAATAATATAAATTTGAGCTCTCACTATATATACACAATTTTAATTACAATACAATTTTGACTACATCACAATTTTCATTTACAATATTCTCCTCTGTGACGACCCGCCTTTCTAACCCCAGAAAGACGTATCATCATTAAGAAAGAAAGGGATAGAAATAGAAAAGAATAGAAAGAAAGAATAACAACATCAGAATCTCACAGCGGAATGGAACAAAATATAATACATCACATAACTATTACATAGTTATACATACATCAGAGTTATACAATATCATACATCAGAACTGTCATATACATATGTGTCCATACATACATCCAAAATACAGTATACACTAACTACACAGCAGATCTACATATATAGATACATACGTTTGGTCTTCTTCTCCAGAGCTTCTCCAGAAAATCAACACTCCAAATACCTATCACTTGGCTACTCATAAAAATTTGAGTACCCAAGAGTTTATGAAAAACAAAATATAAACTCCGGGTCAGACATGGGTCTGGTGTGAGTAAACGGTTAAAATTTGTTTAACTTTGAATACCATTTGAAAACAAAGGTATCACGCAAGACTTCCCATACATAAATACGGGTAAGTTTTTCCATACCGCTAACCAAAACATTTTTATAGGAAATCCGATGATATTATAATAGTGTCTAGGGTTTTCAAGTAAATAGAAAATAGCCGAAATTGTTACATTCATTAAATTCCAGCTACTAGCCACGAAAGTGGGTAATACAAATCAAAACCGTAGGGTCTCGTAGGGAAAATGGGTTTCCAACAATGGCAGGGCTACTGGGGTACCGCCCGTCACAGTACGGGGCCTAGATCACCGTACCGAGGATCACTCCCGACCCCCTACAACAAAAGGCCGGAACCATTCCTTACTAAACAGTCCTGAACAAGATAACCCCGCAATTGTGGCCAATAACTGCTCACACGACCGAAATAAAGGGACATCTAGACAGGGGTATACCTCGTCCTGCTTGGGCATGACCCACCTAACCTTGCTGCATCTCCCCTATTTTAGCCATTCCCGGTTGATGAGGCTTGAGGCTGCGTTTACCTTTATTGAACATTATTCTTAGAATGCTCATCATCCACCTGACGATGTACTGAAAGCATTCAATCCATACAAGTTCATTCCGGGTTCGAATGAAACCGAAGGCATTATCTCGTTACACTCGTTTTGGAATCACCCTCAGAGTTAAGGACGATAATCCTTGCATTCTGAATCACCATCACGATCACCAATTTATATGTTACGACCTATCTTTTAATGTGGATCGATGTGGTTTTCGGAGAATCAAAACTGATTATTCTGATCCCGGTCTCATCAAAATTCAAACGCCGTTTTAAGGGCCAAGTTGTCTATTTAGTCTTAACAGTTTAATTCAATATTTAGAATTTACATAACATATATCACAGATAAATCAGATACAGTCATCACAGATATATCCATAATATATCACAACATATCACAAAATATCATCAAACAGATATCAGTGTCAATCAAACAGAATTATCAATTCATACCTAAACAGTTTGGTTTACTTAACTTAATTAATTACTTAAGAGTAAACTACTTTATTCTGCTTAATTTATTTACTGATTAATTAACTTATTAGTGATCAATTAGTTACTTAGTTAATCATTAATTATCAATTTATTAATCATCTAATCTTAAATTAATCATTTAATTAGTTAACTTTTATTAATTAATTATTACTTAATTACTCAGTTAATTAATTGATTCTTAATTATTAATTAATAATTTACTTATTAAAAGTTAATTACTTATTTAATTATCACAAATTATTTAATTAATCATTTATTATCAATTTATTAATCATATAATCCTTAACTTATCACTTAAGTTAATTACCATTTATTAATTAACTTTAAGTAATTAACTAACGTCCTTAAATGGAATTGATTAAACATACGATTAATTTCTAATTACAAATTTAATTAAAGTTACTAATTTAATTACAAGTATAAAATAATTTACATTCTAATTACTTTATACTAGTTAATTACCCTTTACAAACCTTACTTTTAATAAACTTTAAATCAATTATTTACTTAAAAATAACTAATATTATTTACCGTTAAACTTTGTTAATAAAAATACTAAAAGGAAATAGGCAAATCAACAGGAGTGGACCCGAGGTAACCCACTCATTCACTCGAGTAAACCTCGAGCTCTCCCTTTCTTTTCCCCACGTCTCTCTCTCACACTCCACCCTTTTCTTCTTTTGCCTGTTTCTTTTTCTTCTTCTTTTTTTATTTGAGTTTAAGTTAAAAAGAAACAGCAGTACTCAACAAACACATGCGCGTCCCAGGTAGAAACTCGAAACATCTTCCAAGAATCTCGAGCAAAAACACACGCGATGACCCAAATAGCTTCACCGACACTGATCGCCACCGTGCACGTGCACGGTGGTTCGTCTCACCTCCGGCGACCCATAATATCACCCACAAACCACGATTCGTCCTAGCACTCGAAATCAAAACCTAGATTTTCAAATACAAGTCGAAATCGAAAATTTGCCTGAAGCTCGAACACGAGCCACGAACGCGCCGAACAAACCCCTCTCGGCCCACCAACATTGACCACCGGAGGCGAAACCACTTCGCCTACGCCATGTCCAGACCCTCCTCAACCTCCTCCTTGACGCGCGACCCACTCGATCAACATATGGTGCCGCAAACAAAAATTTACAGAGCATTGAAAAACTCATGAACAAAACCCTACTTGCATCTTGACCTCAAAATCCTTGCACTGGAAAAATTATTTGACATTTTTCCTATGTTAATTCATCTACAAGCTTGCTTCAAAATAAGTTTCAGCAATTAAAACTAATTGAATCAATCGATTTTGACAAAAATGTTACCTTTGTTTATTTTGGAACTGCATGATCAATACTGAATTAAAAATCATTGTTTTCGGTTTGAAAATCCTAACTTTGTATACGTAATCAAAGTATGTGATCAAATTCACAAATTGAAATTCGAATTTTGACTTTTAATTTCTTTTTACCTGTAACTTGAATAAACGGTATTTATAAAATACTATTAAACTTCAAACAAGATTGCAGACCTTTCATTTAAGATAAACAAACATAATTAGCTTCGATTTCTAAGATTAAATTGGTTTAAATGAAGAATATTGGTATTCTTCCAACTCTTTGCTCAAGCTTTAGAATATAAGGGATCATCACATATTTAACCTTACAGAAAACATTCCAGAACCAAATAAAACAATATGTAACAACACAATATACAGGAATTAATTATCAACTTAAACTTTAAAACTTATGTGTTTACTCACAAAAATATGTGTTGAACAGAAAGTAAGATGTTGATGAAGAACACTGCAGGTTTGATTCCTGAAAGCTTTTCTTTTGTTTTTTTTTCTGTTTTGAATTATATTTGAGTTTGCAAAGCAAAAATGTTTATTTCTCCTCTTTTTCCCTTCAGGTTTGCTGTTAAGTTTTTGTAATTCGAACAAATAATATGATGTGTGTATATATAGAAAAGTTTTGAGCAGCTGTAGGTAATATCTGGACAATTCTCACATGTTTTGATTTCCTATGTATTTAATATACTACAGCATGAAGTGATATAGAGATTTCGGCTGTAGGGTTTTCTTGAACAAAATGTTGTGCTACTCTTAAATGCATGTCTTCTTTCATGTTAACATATAATTAATGTTTTGCTGATACTTGTAATTTGTAGAAAGATATTTGTTTTATTTTTTTATTTTTTTTAAATAAGATGTGAATTCTTGTCTTCTTGTATTGAACATGTTCACACAGCAACTAGTTACTATCCTTGTTAAAGATTAATATTGTGCAAATGTATATATATTGGTTATGAAAATAGTTTATCTTCTTTTCCAAGCTTATCTTATATGTTCATGTATGATTTTTATAGTTATAGTTTACATACTCCTTTAGTTTTATTTTCTATTTGTAGTTAAATTTTCAAACATTGATTTATAACATTGTATTTGTAAATTCTATATTTCTATTCATAACTTATATTTTATATTCCTAGTTACAGTTTATATCCATAATTATATCTTATACGTATGTTATGTATGTTTATGTTTAATATTGATATGTTTGTTTATTTTTAACATTATTATTTAAAGACTACAATTATATATTCATATGTATTTTATCAAATAATAAAAACATCATTTAAACCAGGCTTCCATGTCCGCTCTTCCATTGTCGTCCAGGCGACTGTCGTGTCCGTTCCCCTCGTAACTTCGCCTATCCCATTTCTTCCCCTTTTTCATGTCCTTCGCTCCTCTAACGTTTCCTCTCTCCCCCTCCTCGACTCGCTCTGGTCAGCATTTCAATCCTATGTCTGAAGCTAACCCTAATTTGAATCCTAATTTGCTTTCAAATGATGACTTTCCGCCTCTACCATCGCCGAATGAGCAAAATTCTCGCCCAGTTTTGGCTGATGTTACATGCGACCCATCTGTGGCCTGTTTGCAAACGCCTAATCTTGGTTTGCTTTGTCCATCTCCTGGTGCGGTGGTGAGACAACATGTGATTTCGAATTGTGTTTTGGGGACGAATGTTTTGAATGATGTTCACAGTGTTGAGGGGATTGGTGGATTGTTAGATGGAAGTGTGGGATTGGGTCGGCCTGTTGCTACTGGACAATGCTCTTCATCTGTTTGTCCAAATGCTTCAGTGGCCAATGGTTCTATTGTCAGTGAAAAAGGTGTTTTAGTTTCTACGTCTGTTGCGTCCCCTGCCCTGCCCTTTACTGCAGTTCATCCTAGTTCATCTCTTCCTTCCTCGCCTTCCTTCAAACCATGGTCTTCTCTTTTCAACTCTCTGCCTTGTAATGTGGGTGATAATAAGCCAGTTGATTTTGATATTGTTGAAGAGAATGGAGTAAGGATCCCTCCTCCTGTGGTTATGCAAGCTGGAATAGATTTCTGGCCTGATTATTTGGTTGGATTCTTTCTTGAGCCTTGTCATCGACTTCGAGAGCCGAGGTCGGCTTTGCGTAAGTCGTGGAAGCTGCGTGCTAATTTTCATGTTAAGCTGAGTGATTCCTTTTATTACCTCAAGTTTTCCTCCTCCGAGGATCGTTGTTTAGTTCTTAGTGCAGAACCGTCCTTTTTTGATGGTGGGCCCTTTATCATTACTCCTTGGTCACCCACTGTGGCAAGTGCTCGTGAGCAGGTGCTTTCTATCCCCGTTTGGGTGTACTTTTCGCAAATCCCCTCTGCGCTTCAACCGTTGCTTTGGTTGAATTGGTTAGCATGCAATGTCGGAAAATTGAAATGTTTGGACACTAATACGGTGGCCCGTGATAAATTGATGTATGCTAAGGCTTTAATTGAGATTTCCCCATTCAAGCCTCTGCCTGCAACTATTCCTGTTCAGCTTGCTGTTGGGCATGTTGCGGTCGTCCGTGTTCGCTACGGTTGGGTTCCAGATATATGCTCCTCCTGTCACTCCTTTGGCCACCTGTCCACCGCCTGCCTGCTCCCCAAATCCTCTGCGGCTCCTCCGAAGGTTCCACTGCCTCGTCCCCCGCTCCAGAAATGGATCCCTAAGGTTTCTCCTGCCGTCCCTCTTATAGACCCCTCTCATGTGGCTCCCTTATCAGTTCTGGGTCTGCCTCCTCCTTATGATAGACCTGCATCTACTACTATTGCTGAGGATCCTTGTGGTGCCCCTGCTATTCCTTTATCAGTTCCTGATTCTACCCGGCATCCTATTGGTTGGGATGTGCTTG
The DNA here is from genome assembly GCA_030765085.1 of Allium cepa. Classification (NCBI taxonomy): domain Eukaryota; kingdom Viridiplantae; phylum Streptophyta; class Magnoliopsida; order Asparagales; family Amaryllidaceae; genus Allium; species Allium cepa. Next base: position 287,901,719 of record CM060941.1, on the reverse strand, counting down.
AGGGGTGTTGGGTTGATCGTATTTCTGATGTCAGATTTAACCCTATGACTGACTCATATTTCAGATTTGTTTCCGATGTTGTGACGGACATTAGATGCCTTTATTACCGTCCGTCTGGTGAATCCTTAGTTCTTGATGTGGAAGGAGTGGATGCGAGTAGGAATTTGGACATGCTAGCTGATCCTTCTTGGGATCAATCTTTCATTTACTCTCCTGATGTAACGGGTTACGACCCTTGTCTTGCCAGCAGTTTCAGTCCCTTTGCTGGTCGTTGTGGGAATGTTCTGTTGGGATCTCCTGATGATTGTGATTCTTCCTCTTCAGAGGAGTCCTAGTTTTGTGTTGTTTTCTAGCTACTGTGACAAGTCTGTCACATACCTATGCTGTATTCTCCGATATTCATAGTAGTTTAGGTGCTTTTACCTTTTCTCCTGTACTTCAACTTTATTGCTTTCGTAATAAAAGTGGATGGCCCACTATAAAACCGGCTTGCCTTGCAAAAAAAAATATAGAGTCTTTGATTTTTATTGAATAAGAGAGATTTTGTTATAAACAATTTTAAAGATTTTCTTTTTAATTTACAAATCAAAATTTTCTTTACAGTTACATATATAACTAGTAAATGATTAAGACCTCATCAGTTTATAATTTGAGAAGCTTGTATTTAATTTTAGATTAAATATTATTAAAATATGCTGTCAAAATCCCGGGTCGTTACATGCCTCCCTCCTTAAAAGACTTTCATCCCCGAAATTTAAAACAACAGTTAATTCAAAAGCTTTTATATTAACAATCCAAACATACATATCATCCATATAATAGCAAACAATCAAACAATCTACCCTAACAAACATCATTAGTTATCCGGACATAAATTTGGATAAGCTTTCCTAAAACTATCAAAAGTTTCCGAGGTACAATCTCTGGGATCCTCACTCCACTGCACCTTGACGAGTTTCACCACTTTTCTCCTGAGTTGCTTCTCGTCTTGATTCACAATCCAAACTGGATTTCTGATCACAGTCAAATTAGGTTCCACTTCCAAATCTTCTTGGACTGCCGGTTCTACAACCAGTGATGGATCATGAACAAATTTTCTCAGATGCGATACATGAAATACATTGTGAATTCTAGACATCCGCTCTGGCAATTCAATCCATTATGCTACAGCTCCAATTCTTTCCAACACTCGAAATGGTCCAATATATCTTGGAGCAAGTTTTCCCGTCTTTCCGAATCTTATAGCACCTTTGATTGGGGAAACTTCGACAAAAACCAAGTCTCCAATCTCAAATTCCAATGGTCTTCATCTTCTATCAGCACATTTCTTCTGACGATCTTAAGCAGCTTTCATCCTTTTCTTGATAAGCTCAACTTTCGTAGAAGCTTCTCGAATAAGATTGGGCCCGAGTACAAGACGATCCTTCGATTCAATCCAACAAGATGGGGATCTACACGGTCTTCCATATAAAGCTTCATAAGGAGCCATCTTAATACTTGCTTGATAACTGTTATTATAAGAGAATTCCACTAAATGAAGATGGTCTTCCAACAATCCACCAAAATCTAAAACACAAGCCCGTAGCATATCCTCAAGAATTCGATTCAGCCTCTCCGTCTGTCCGTCAGTCTGAGGAGGATAGGATGTACTCAATCTCAAATTTGTTCCCACTGCTGATTGCAGAGCTTCCCAGAATTTGCTAGTGAAAATAGGATCACGGTCACTTACTATACTGACTGGAACACCATGTAATCTGACTATCTCCTTCAAGAAAATTTCTGCTAGAGAAACTGCAGTACAAGTTGCCTTAACCGGTATAAAATGGGCATTCTTAGTTAAACGATCCACAATAACCCATATACCATCATTTCCTTTCCTGGTTCTAGGCAAACCATCGATAAAATCCATCGAGATCATCTCCCACTTCCAATTTGGAATTTCCAAAGGCTGCAATAATCCGGCTGACTTCTATTGATCTCCTTTAACTTGTTGGCAGATGGCACAACTGTTCACAAAAGGAGCCACATCTTCCTTCATGCCCTTCCACCAAAAGACTCTCTTCATATCTTTGTACATCTTCGAGATTCCCGAATGAATATTCAATTTGGAACGATGACTCTCTGACAACACTCCCTGCTTCAGATCCCTATCATTCAGAACACAGATTCTTCCGTTAATCCTTAATGTTCCTTGGCTATTGATTTCAAAACTGGGACACTGACCCTTCCTAACTCTTTTGATGATCCTCCTCAACATCTTATCAGATTCTTGCTTGCTTGAAATTCTTTCAATAAGAAATGGAACCACTTCCAGAAGAGATAGAACAGCGTTCCTGCTAAGAGAATCAGCTACAACATTCGCCTTTCCCAGAGTACAAAAAATATCCAAATCATAGGATGTTAGAAATTCGACCCACCGCTGCTGTCTTAGATTAAGATCTTTTTGGGAGAAAAGATATTTCAACGGTTTGTGATCCGTGAACAATTCGAATTTCTCTCCCAAAAGATAATGTCTCCAGATCTTCAAAGCAAAAACAATGGCTAACAGTTCTAGATCGTGCATAGCGTAGTTCTTCTCATGTGGCTTCAATTGCCGGCTCGCATACGCAATTACCCTTCCATTCTGCATCAGAACTGCTCCCAAACCAACCATACAAACATCAGTATAAACCTCGAATTTGCTCTTCCCATCCGTAATAGCAAGCACTGGTGCACTAGTTAGCCTTGTTTTCAATTCCTGAAAAGCTTCTTCACACTAGGGTGTCCATTTGAATTTTGCTCCCTTCCTAGTCAGCTTAGTCACATGTGAAGAAATCTTGGAATAATCTTTAATAAATTTTCTGTAGTAGCCAGCTAATCCTAGAAAACCGCGAACTTCCGTCGGTGTCTCCGGCTATTTCCATTTTCCAAAATAGTTTCAACCTTCGCTGGGTCTACAGAAATACCTTCACCAGAAACAATGTGCCCTAAAAATTTAACTTCTGATTTCCAGAAATGGCACTTCGAGAACTTTGCCTTCAAAACTGCTCTATACCTATCCAGCCAATCCATTCCTAAAATAAGATCAAACCCCTTAAAATTAAACACATACGGGTCACAAGAAAAACTATGGGATAGATATGAGATCTTCAAATCCTTACAGATCGTATCTAATTTGGTCACTCCTCCTATAGGATTAGATACCAAGATAGGACTGTCTATAGAACTAGGGGTAAGAAAGAACTTTTCAACAGAGTCTAGAGAAATAAAACTCAAGGAAGCACCCGAATTAAACAAAACTTTAATATATTTGCCATCTAAAAGTAAAGTACCTTCCATAACTCCTTTGTCTTTCGAAGAAGAAGATGGACCGGCTTCCAGAGCAAAGACCTTATTCTGAGGCGCCCTCTGCAAAAGTGGACAATTCTTGATCATGTGACCAGGCTGATGACAATTAAAGCACAACAATCTCTAAACCATAGCTGATCCTGGACCACTATGATGCGGTTGTTGTTGCTACTGCTGGAATCCTTTTTTGGGACACTTATTTGCCAAATGTCCTTCCTTTTGACAAATGTAGCATTTGCATGGTCCGTTATTATTTCTAGGCTTCTTCTTGTTCGGCTTTCTCCATTTGGGATCGAACTTTCGCTTATTCGGATTAGTGAAATTCCCACCTGAAGCTGCAACTGGGGCCACAGATTTCTTACCCATCAAATTCTCATATCTCAATGCCATATCAATCAAATCGACAAAAGATCCTTTCAAAAGCACCGTCAGTTTTCCATGGAATTCAGGCCTCAATCCTTACACTAATTTTTCATTCTTTTTTAGGGGAGTATCGATGAGACCTGGTCCATAACATGAGAGTTCGTTGAATCTGGTTTCATACACCGAAATAGACATGCTACCCTGCTCCAGATACAAAAAATCCTGATACAATTGGTTTTTCCCGCTGTTGGCATAAACTTCTCTTCAAACAGCTCCTTAAATCTGTCCCATGAAATGTCATCCTCAGAAATGTTTGCAATTGTTGCATCCTACCATGTTGCTGCACCACCCTGCAATTGCCACGATGCCATTTGCCTCTTACGCTCATCAGACAATTTCATGCTCTTAAAGATGCGCTCACAAGAGCGTAGCCAGGCATGAACTTCTATTATTGATTCTTTGAATGGTTGGCCTCCGAGATTGTTGAAATCTTTGCATAAAGCTGCAAAAACTAACTTGAGGCAATACTGGATTCACAGCCTCAATAACATTTTGACTCCGTCCATTATCTGTTGAAGTACTGGGCCTAACTCTGCCTCTTCTTCCGGAACTCATGTTGGCCACCTAGACAGGTAACTCAACAAATTTAGATAGATATATATAATTATATGAAAAATACAAATACGCACTCTCAAGATAAATATAACACAAGAGCCTAGGTACTCGCTCAACCTAGCACTATGATACCAACTGTGACGACCCGCCTTTCTAACCCCAAAAAGACGTATCATCATTAAGAAAGAAAGGGATAGAAATAGAAAAGAATAGAAAGAAAAAATAACAACATCAGAATCTCACAACGGAATGGAACAAAATATAATACATCACATAACTATTACATAGTTATACATACATCAGAGTTATACAATATCATACATCAGAACTGTCATATACATATGTGTCTATACATACATCCAAAATACAGCATACACTAACTACACAGTGGATCTACATATATAGATACATACGTCTGGTCTTCTTCTCCAAAGCTTCTCCAAAAAATCAACACTCCAAATAACTATCACCTGGTACTCATAAAAATTTGAGTACCCAAGAGTTTATGAAAAACAAAATATAAACTTCGGGTCAAACATAGGTCTGGTGTGAGTAAACGGTTAAAATTTGTTTAACTTTGAATACCATTTGAAAACAAAGGTATCACGTAAGACTTCCCACACATAAATACGTGTAAGTTTTTACCTTACGCTAACCAAAACATTTTTATAGGAAATCCGATGATATTATAATAGTGTCTAGGGTTTTCAGGTAAATAGAAAATAGCCGAAATTGTTACATTCATTAAATTCCATCTACTAGCCACAAAAGTGGGTAATACAAATCAAAACCGTAGGGTCTCGTAGGGAAAATGGGTTTCCAACAATGGCAGGGCTACTGGGGTAACGCCCGTCACAGTACGGGGCCTAGATCACGGTACCGAGGATCACACCCGACCACCTACAACACAAAGCCGGAACCATTCCTTACTGAACAGTCCCGAACAAGATAACCCCGCAGTTGTGGCCAACAACTACTTACACAGCCGAAATAAAGGGACATCTAGACAGGGGTATACCTCGTCCTGCTTGGGCATGACCCACCTAACCTTGCTGCATCTCCCCTGTTTTAGCCATTACCGTTGATGAGGCTTGAGGCTGCGTTTACCTTTATCGAACATTATTCTTAGAATGCTCATCGTCCACCTGACAATGTGCTGAAAGCATTCAATCCATACAAGTTCGTTCCGGGTTCGAACGAAACCAAAGGCATTATCTCGTTACACTCGTTTTGGAATCACCCTCAGAGTTAACGACGATAATCCTTGCATTCTGAATCACCATCACGATCACCAATTTGTATGTTATGACCTATCGTTTAATTTGGATCGATGTGGTTTTCGGAAAATCAAAACTGATTATTCTGATCCCGGTCTCATCAAAATCCAAACGCCATTTTAAAGGCCAAGTTGTCTATTTAGTCTTAACAGTTTAATTCAATATTTAGAATTTACATAACATATATCACAAATAAATCAGATACAGTCATCACAGATATATCCAGAATATATCACAACATATCACAAAATATCATCAAACAGATATCAGTGTCAATCAAACAGAATTATCAATTCATACCTAAACAGTTTGGTTTACTTAACTTAATTAATTACTTAAGAGTAAACTACTTTATTCTGCTTAATTTATTTACTGATTAATTAACTTATTAGTACTCAATTAGTTACTTAGTTAATCATTAATTATCAATTTATTAATCATCTAATCTTAAATTAATCATTTAATTAGTTAATTTTTATTCATTAATTATTACTTAATTACTCAGTTAATTAATTGATTCTTAATTATTAATTAATAATTTACTTATTAAAAGTTAATTACTTATTTAATTATCACAAATTATTCAATTAATCATTTATTATCAATTTATTAATCATATAATCATTAACTAATCACTTAAGTTAATTACCATTTATTTATTAATTAATTAACTTTAAGTAATTAACTAACATCCTTAAATCGAATTGATTAAACATACGATTAATTTCTAATTACAAATTTAATTAAAGCTACTAATTTAATTACAAGTATAAAATAATTTACATTCTAATTACTTTATACTAATTAATTACCCTTTACAAACCTTACTTTTAATAAACTTTAAATTAATCATTTGCTTAAAACTAACTAATATTATTTACAGTTAAACTTTGTTAATAAAAATACTAAAAGGAAATAGGCAAATCAACAGGAAGTGGACCCGAGGTAACCCACTCACACTCGAGTAAACCTCGAGCTCTCCATCTCTTTTCCCCGCGTCTCTCTCTCACACTCCACCCTCTTCTTCTTTTGCCTGTTTCCTTTTCTTTTTTATTTGAGTTTAAGTTAAAAAGAAACAGCAGTACTCAACGAACACACGCACCTCCCAGGTAGAAACTCGAAGCATCTTCTAAGAATCTCGAGCAAAAACACACGCGATGACCCAAATAGCTTCACCGACACTGATCGCCACCGTGCACGTGCACGGTGGTTCGGCTTACCTCCGACGACCCATACTATCACCCACATACCATGATTCGTCCCAGCATTCGAAATCAAAACCCAGATTTTCAAATACAAGTCGAAATCGAAAATTTGCCTGAAGCTCGAACACGAGCCACGAATGACCGAACAAACCTCTCTCGACCCACCAACATTGACCACCGGAGGCGAAACCACTTCACCTACGCCATGTCTAAACCCTCCTCAACCTCCTCCTTGACGCGCGACCCACTCGATCAACATATGGTGCCGCAAACGAAAATTTACAAAGCATTGAAAAACTCATGAACAAAACCCTACTTGCATCTTGACTTCAGAATCCTTGCATTGGAAAAATTATTTGACATTTTTCCTATGTTAATTCATCTACAAGCTTGCTTCAAAATAAGTTTCAGTAATTAAAATTAATTGAATCAATCGATTTTGACAAAAATGTTACCTTTGTTTATTTTGGAACTGCACGATCAATATTGAATTAAAAATCATTGTTTTCGGTTTGAAAATCCTAACTTTGTATACGTAATCAAAGTATGTGATCAAATTCACAAATTGAAATTCGAATTTTGACTTTTAATTTCTTTTTACCTGTAACTTGAATAAACAGTATTTATAAAATACTGTTAAACTTCAAGCAAGATTGCAGACCTTTGATTTAAGATAAACAAACATAATTAGCTTCGATTTCTAAGATTAAATTGGTTTAAATAAAGAATATTGGTATTCTTCCACCTCTTTGCTCAAGCTTTATAATATAAGGGATCATCACATATTTAATCTTACAGAAAACATTCCAGAACCAAATACAACAATATGTAACAACACAAGATACAGGAATTAATTATCAACTTAAACTTTAAAACTTATGTGTTTACTCACAAAAATATGTGTTGAACAGAAAGTAAGATGTTGATAAAGAACACAGCAGGTTGATTCCTGAAAGCTTTTCTTTTGTTTTTTTCTGTTTTGAATTATATTTGAGTTTACAAAGCAAAAATGTTTATTTCCCCTCTTTTTCCCTTCAGGTTTGCTGTTAAGTTTTTGTAATTCGAACAAATAATATGATGTATGTATATATAGAAAAGCTTTGAGCAGCTGTAGGTAATATTTGGACCATGCTCACATGTTTTGATTTGCTATTTATTTAATATACTGCAGCATGAAGTGATATAGAGATTTTGGCTATAGGGTTTTCTTGAACAAAATGTTGTGCTACTCTTAAATGCATGTCTTCATTCATGTTAACATATAATTAATGTTTTGCTGATACTTGTATTTTGTACAAAGATATTTGTTTTTTTTTTTAAATAAGATGTGAATTCTTGTCTTCTTGTATTGAACATGTTCACACAGCAACTAGTTACTATCCTTGTTAAAGATTAATATTGTGCTAATGTATATATATTTGTTATGAAAATAGTTTATCTTCTTTTCCAAGCTTATCTTATATGTTCATGTATGATTTTTATAGTTATAGTTTACATACTCCTTTAGTTTTATTTTCTATTTGTAGTTAAATTTTCAAACATTGATTTATAACATTGTATTTGTAAATTCTATATTTCTATTCATAACTTATATTTTATATTCCTAGTTACAGTTTATATCCATAATTATATCTTATACGTATGTTATGTATGTTTATGTTTAATATTGATATGTTTGTTTATTTTTAACGTTATTATTTAAAGACTACAATTATATATTCATATGTATTTTATCAAATAATAAAAATATAGAGTCTTTGATTTTTATTGAATAAGAGAGATTTTGTTATAAACAATTTTAAAGATTTTCTTTTTAATTTACAAATCAAAATTTTCTTACAGTCACATATATAACTGGTAAATGATTAAGATCTCATCAGTTTATACTTTGAGAAGCTTGTATTTAATTTAAATTAGATTAAATATTATTAAAATATGCTGTCAAAATCCCGGGTCGTTACATGCCTCCCCCCTTAAAAGAATTTCGTCCCCGAAATTTAAAACAACAGTTAATTCAAAAGCTTTTATATTAACAATCCAAACATACATATCATCCATATAATAGCAAACAATCAAACAATCTACCCTAACAAACATCACTAGTTATCCGGACAAAAATCTGGATAAGCTTTCCTAAAACTATCAAAAGTTTCCCAGGTACAATCTCTGGGATCCTCACTCCATTGCACCTTGACGAGTTTCACCACTTTGCTCCTGAGTTGCTTCTCGTCTTGATTCACAATCCGAACTGGATTTCTGACCATAGTCAAATTAGGTTCCACTTTCAATTCTTCTTGAACTCCCGGTTCTACAACCAGTGATGGATCATGAACAAATTTCATCAGATGCGATACATGAAATACATTGTGAATTCTAGACATTCGCTCTGGCAATTCAATCCTGTATACTATAGCTCCAATTCTTTCCAACACTCGAAATGGTTCAATATATCTCGGAGCAAGTTTTCCCGTCTTTTCGAATATTATAGCACCTTTGATTGGGGAAACTTTGACAAAAACCAAGTCTCCAATTTCAAATTCCAATGGTCTTAATCTTCTATCAGCATATTTCTTCTGACGATCTTAAGAAACTTTCATCCTTTTCTTGATAAGCTCAACTTTCGCAGAAGCTTCTCGAATAAGATCGAGCCCGAGTACAAGACTATCCTTCGATTCAATCCAACAAGATAGGGATCTATACGGTCTTCCATATAAAGCTTCATAAGGAGCCATCTTAATACTTACTTGATAACTGTTATTATAAGAGAATTCCACTAAATGAAGATGGTCTTCCCATAATCCACCAAAATCTAAAACACAAGCCCGCAGCATATCCTCAAGAATTCGATTCAGCCTCTCCATCTGTCCATCAGTCTGAGGATGATAGGCTGTACTCAATCTCAAATTTGTTCCCATTGCTGATTGCAGAGCTTCCTAGAATTTTCTAGTGAAAATAGGATCACGGTCACTTACTATACTGACTGGAACATCATGCAATCTGACTATCTCCTTCAAGAAAATTTCTGCCAGAGAAACTGCAGTACGAGTTGCCTTAACCGGTATGAAATGGGCACTCTTAGTTAAACGATCCACAATAACCCATATACCATCATTTCCTTTCCTGGTTCTAGGCAAACCATCGATAAAATCCATCGAGATCATCTCCCACTTCCAATTCGAAATTTCCAAAGGCTGCAATAATCCGGTTGACTTCTATTGATCTCCTTTAACTTGTTGGCAGATGGCACAACTGTTCACAAAAGCAGCTACATCTTCCTTCATTCCCTTCCACCAAAAGACTCTCTTCATATCTTTGTACATCTTCGAGATTCCCGAATGAATATTCAATTTGGAACGATGACTCTCTGACAACACTTCCTGCTTCAGATCCCTATCATTCGGAACACAGATTCTTCCGTTAATCCTTAATGTTCCTTGGCCATTGATTTCAAAACTGGGACACTGACCCTTCCTAACTCTTTTAATGATCCTCCTCAACATCTTATCAGATTCTTGCTTGCTTGAAATTCTTTCAATAAGAGATGGAACCACTTCCAGAAGAGATAGAACTGCGTTCCTGCTAAGAGCATCAGCTACAACATTCGCCTTTCCCGGAGTGTAAAAAATATCCAAATCAAGGATGCTAGAAATTCGACCCACCGCTACTGTCTCAGATTAAGATCTTTTTGAGAGAAAAGATATTTCAATGGTTTGTGATCCGTGAACAATTCGAATTTCTCTCCCAAAAGATAACGTCTCTAGATCTTCAAAGCAAAAACAATGGCTAACAATTCTAGATCGTGCGTAGCGTAGTTCTTCCCGTGCGGCTTCAATTGCAGGCTCGCATACGCAATTACCCTTCCATTCTGCACCAGAACTGCTCCCAAACCAACCATACAAGCATCAGTATAAACCTCAAATTTTCTCTTCCCATCCGGAATAGCAAGCACTGGTGCACTAGTTAGCCTTATTTTCAATTCCTGAAAAGCTTCTTCACACTGCGGTGTCCATTTGAATTTTGCTCCCTTCCTAGTCAGCTTAGTCAAATGTGAAGAAATCTTGGAATAATCCTTAATAAATTTTCTGTAGTAGCCAGCTAATCCTAGAAAACCGTGAACTTCCGTCGGTGTCTCCGGCTATTTCCATTCCAAAATAGTTTCAACCTTCGCTGGGTCTACAGAAATACCTTCACCAGAAACAATGTGCCCTAAAATTTAACTTCTGATTTCCAGAAATGGCACTTCGAGAACTTTGCCTTCAACACATGCTTCCTCAGAGTCTCCAATACAATCCTCAAATGCTCCCTGTGTTCTTCTTCAGATTTGGAGTAGACCAAGATGTCATCAATGAATACCAGCACGAACTTATTTAATACATCCCTAAAGACTCGGTTCATCAGGTCAACGAAGTAGGCAGGAGCGTTGGTTAACCCGAACGGCATAACCAACCACTCATATAAACAATTCGGTCCCATAAATGCAGTCAAGGGAATACTGTCTTCGGCTACCCTCAACTGATGGAAACCTGAAGCTAGATCCAATTGGGAAAAGATAGAAGCACCATGCAATTGGTCAAAAAGATCATCGATGCGAGGAAGAGGATATTTATTACGGATAGTCACTTTGTTCAATTCTCTATAATCCACACAGAACCTTAGCGATCCATCCAACTTGGTTACTAACACTGCCGCAGAGCCCCAACAAGAGAAACTGGGTCTAATCAACCCCTTCTCCAAAAGATCCTGAGTCTGCTTAATCAACTCCTCTCTCTCCCTAGGAGCCATTCTCCTACTGGGCTGAATCACCGGCACTGCTCCTGGAATCAAATCAATACGGAATTCTATTTCTGGATGTGGTGGCAGACACTTAACTTCTTCAAATACATCGGCAAAATCTTGAACCACGTTGATATCTTCAATCCTCTCTTCAGAAGTCTCAATTCCATGCAAAAGACTGATCAAGTGAATTCCAGAATTATCACACGACACTCTGGCAATTCTACCCAGATCAGTTTCCAACGAAACTGTTCTCTCATCACAATTCAAAACTGCTCTATACCTATCAGCCAATGCGTTCCCAAAATAAGGTCAACCCCCTTAAAATTCAACACATACGGGTCACAAGAAAAACTATGGGATATATATGAGATCTTCAAATACTTACAGATCGTATCTAATTTGGTCACTCCTCCTATAGGATTAGATAGCAAGATAGGACTGTCTACAGAACTAGGGGTAAGAAAGAACATTTCAACAGAGTCCAGAGAAATAAAACTCAAGGAAGCACCCGAATTAAACAAAACTTTAATATATTTGCCATCTAAAAGTAAAGAACCTTCCATAACTCCTTTGTCTTTCGAAGAAGAAGATGGACCGGCTTCCAGAGCAAAGACCTTATTCTAAGGCGCTCTCTGCAAAAGTGGACAATTCTTGATCATGTGACCAGGCTGATGACAATTAAAGCACAACGATCTTTGAACCATAGCTGATCCTGGACCACTATGATGCGATTGCTGTTGCTGCTACTGGAATCCTTTTTTGGGACACTTATTTGCCAAATGTCCTTCTTGTTGACAAATGTAGCATTTGCAAGGTCCGTTGTTATTTCTAAGCTTTTTCTTGTTTGGCTTTCTCCATTTGGGATCGAACGTTCGCTTATTCGGATTAGTGAAATTCCCACCTGAAGCTGCAACTGGGGCCACAGATTTCTTACCCATCAAATTCTCATATCTCAATGCCATATCAATCAAATCGACAAAGATCCTTTCAAAAGCACCGTCAATTTTCCATGGATTTCAGGCCTCAATCCTTGCACAAATTTTTCATTCTTTTTGAGGGGAGTATCGATGAGTCCTGGTCCATAACACGAGAGTTCGTTTAATCTGGTTTCATACTCCGAAATAGACATGCTACCGTGCTTCAAATACAGAAAATCCTGATACAATTGGGTTTTTCCCGCTGTTGGCATAAACTTCTCTTCAAACAGCTCCTTAAATCTGTCCCATGAAATGTCATCCTCAGAAATGTTTGCAATTGTTGCATCCCACCATGCTGCTGAGCCACCCCGCAATTGCCACGATGCCATTTGCCTCTTACGCTCATCAGACAATTTCATGCTCTTAAAGATGGGCTTACAAGAGCGTAGCCAGGCATGAACTTCTATTATTGATTATTTGAATGGTTGTCCTCCAAGATTGTTGAAATCTTTGCATAAAGCAGCAAAAACTAACTTGAGGCGATACTGGATTCACAGCCTCACTAACATTTTGCTCCGTCCATTATCTGTTGAAGTACTGGGCCTAACTCTGCCTCTTCTTCCGGAACTCATATTGGCCACCTAGACAGGTAACTCAACAAATTTAGATAGATATATATAATTATATGAAAAATGTAACGACCCAGAATTTTAATTTATTAAAATTTGAATATTTAATTAATTTTAAATATTAATAAGTGAATTTATAAGTCAAATAAATTTTTATTTGAATTATTGGATTTAATTGGATTATTAAATCAATAATTTAATATGTGAAATTATGGAAATAATTGAAAATTGGGTTAAATATGATTGAAAATGATTTGTAAAATTTTATTTTATCATATTGAAGTTAGAACAATATTTTAGAACTTTTAAAATCGAATTAAAAGTTAATTTGTGAAAATTGAATATTTTAATATTTAAATCGACTAGTAAAAATAGTCAATTTTTGAACAGTCTCAGAATTGAACGAAACCAGTTCCATTGGATCCGTAATAGTTAGTTATTACTGGATTTCAATTTTCGTGTCAATCGGAGCTATCGTTTGATCGTGGCAGCTCGAAACGCATCGAATTATTTTTAATTTAAATTTGGCGAGTCAAAATAGCCATTTTTCAAAAAGTCTCGGATTTCGACGAAACCAGTTTCATCGGATCCGTAATGTGATATTATTGTAAGGTTTCAAATTTCAACTCAATTGGATTTACCGTTTGTCCTGTACAAATTAAAACGCCTAGAAAATCGCTTAAATCGGTTTAATTCAAATTGAGCGTTTACAGCCATAACTCGCACATACTTCCGAATTAGCTTCCGAAACCTGTTCCATTGTTCCGGAATGCGGGATAAACCCTAGGAATGTCAGTTTCAACGCGTAAATCGGAGTTCGGAATTCCCGGATGAATAGTGTTCGTTCGTTCTTCTATAAATAGGCCTTGAATTCACAAATAAAATAAAAAAAAAACCTAGGTCAAATTATGCACAGCCGCCTCCTATTCTATGGATGGCCGAAAATCACCCTCACTTTTCTTCAATTATCTCTTCATCCACTCAACGATTCATGAAAGTTTCAACTAGAGAATTGTAGACGACAGCGAGAACTACAGATCCAACGGTGGATTCGTGTTGAAGTGGCTTCGATTTTCCAAAAATCGAGCGTGAACGCCTGGAAGTCGCACGCGTTTCTAGGGTAGGTGTGACAGCCGAGCTTCACCACCTTGAGGCCGAGTATGGCTCTTGTCGAGGGCTTTCATTTGGTGGCAGAGTGATGTGGTTTCGATGCTCGAGGTGGTGGGAATCGGTAACCCTAATTCTACGGTATATGGGTTCAAGTTACGGCTTGGTTTCTGTAGAACGTGAAGAGCAAGGAGAAGCAAAAATGCACGGCCCCGATTCCATCATCAAAAATGCACGGCCCAGATTGGTTAAGTAAAATAATAAAAAGAAAATTTGTAATTAGTTATATTATAATTCGTATTAACTTCAAAATGTTGTAACTTTTTCATACGAGGTCGAAAACGCGTGAAACCAGTTGCGTTGGAATCGTATGGACGAGCACTACGCGATGGAGTTGGTTTGGAGTCGTTTGAAGTTAGTGAGAATTTTGAGTAAAATTAAACGTCCGTTTAATTTTATTCGAAATAAATCGCTAAAACGGAATTTAAAATCAAGGTGAGAACTTCTCACTCAATCGAATAGGTTTCGATTTTATTTTAAATAGTTAGATTTAAAATATTTGAATGCATGTTTGAATGTTGATTGATATCTATTGATTGTTAAAATAGACATTATACGCCGTTAGTAAGCGGATGTTATTTAATAAAAACATATACCGCGAATATTTCATAAACAGTGAAATTGGTATTATATATAATAGCAATATATATATATTGGCATATGTATATATTGGAGTTGATTGATTTCCCGCATTTTTTGTTTAGCGGATGAGACCCTATTACGCCGTTATTAAGCGGATAATATTTAATAAGAACATATACCGCGATAATTTCGTACTGGAGCGAAATTGGTATTGTGCTAAGTTTTTGGATGCAGGAAAACAGGTTGGAGGGATCCAACTGGATTCCTCAACAGTTTTTATTTGATTTCAGATATTTTGATATTTGATGGATTTTCATATTGATATATGATATCGTTGTAGTCGTGATTGACTATTTGGTGTGTAGCATCATTGGACCAAATTTTGGGATTTTAAAATGATTTTAAAGTGATTTTTGAAAATATACTATATTTTTGGAATTGATTCATTTTAAATAAATAAACGTCATAATTTTTAATGTTATAAAAAATTATGATTTTTGAGAAGTATAGAAAAAAACTGATTTTTGAGAATACGATGCTATTGAGTTTATAAAATAGTTTAATCGAGATATTTTAGAATTATTGTGAAAAGTTTAAATATAGGATTTATAAAATTTAATTATTTTATGAATCAAAATGGTGAAATAATAAAGGAGATTAAAGACGTTTTAAAAGAATAATATAAATTGAATTATATTACGAGATTTATAAATGGATATTTATAAATTAAAATGTTGAAATTATAAAACGAGTTTTTATAAGTGTTTGAATGAAGTGCAAATAGATTGCATAAGTGAATGGAATTTATAAAATTATAAATGATGAAGTTATAAGTGAAATTTATAAATAGTAAGATTTATAAATTTTGTGAAGTTATTAAAGAATATATTTGGATGAATAATTGAATCTTATAAGTTATAAGATTTATAATTATGAAGTTCAAAGGAACGATTTTGCAAACGAATAAATTTATAAGTATTTAACTTATAATATGAACCATTGTTTATAATTGGGTTATAAATCGAATAGGCTAATAAAGGAGATTTATTAAGGAAGTTGTTATAAAATAAATAGAAATGGAATTTATAAACGTTGTTTTATAAATTCGCAAACAACTTATTTTGATAAGAAAATTGTTGAAACCTATTAATGGAGATATATTCACGTTTTGAACTGTGAATAATCCTTTTAAATAAAATGAATAAAAGGATGAAAATTGTTAACGTAGTATATTCACATTTTTGAATAGTGAATAATCCTTTGAATTAAAATGAATAAAAGGATGAAATTGTTAATGAAGTATATTCACGTTTTTGAATAGTGAATAACATGTTAAAGAAAAATGTTTAAAATGTGATATTTTAAACAGAATTAAAACGATCTAACGATGTTTTAAAATGTGTTATGATTCGAAACCATAGATTTCAACATTTATTGTTGAAATAGACGTTTTCGAGAAATAAAAGGAGATGATGGACTATAACACTGTTGTTATAGTAAATGATTTCCGAAAGGAAATGTTTTGTACAGTATTGGGATTTATATATCTATTTTAATTTCGAATCCCTATACTAGTGATTTTGGGTTGTCGTAACGATGTTTTACGCAACATTCGTTTTGGCCCAAATAAATATGTTGAAGAGAATGATTTCCTTAATAGAAGGAAATATATACTTAATTTCGATTTAAGTATATTGAATATTTTCTAAGTGTTGAAAATAAATAAAATTTGTGAATTACTTATGAATAAATAAGTATGGAAATGTTTTCCAATATAAAGTGAATATTTTGAGAATTTATCTTTTTGAAGATAAATTGAAAAGGAATATTGAAATGAATAATTGAAATCAAATATTCATAGATATTTTGGATTATAAATTCGCTAAGGAATTTATAAAAGAAAGTGAAATTAGTTTAAAAATAAATATTGATTTATTTTTGAAGTGTTGAAAATTATATATCTAGTGAAGATATTTTGGAAAATAAATAATTTGAAAAATTATCTGGAATCTGGTGATGTTGTGCATATCCATTGATAGTTCAATAACCGACTATCAATATTTCCCTTTGAATGGGTAATTTGATGTGATTTGTTTGAATTTGAATGCCACACTTATTTTTAAATAAGCGCTCACTATTCGGGTTAACCGGGAAAGGACCATGGGGTCGTATAACCCATTCCGAATATGTGATACGTCGTTGTGAATTGCATTGAAGATCGGTGTTGAAGACCCGGTATTTGCGAGAGCGATAGGATGACCTGTCGATTTACTCTGCACCGAGTAGCTACGGTATAGAGTTCTCCATATGTGATGGCGAATCCGATCAGGATTGTGAATATCCGGATTGCAAGGACTTCTTTGTAAGTGCCTTCGGTTTTGTTCGAGCCCGGAACAGACTTGTATGGATTGTGTGTCTGACATTACAAGTTGAGATATAAAGCCGATTTCTTTCAAATATATTTCTGTTGGTGGCGGAGAATTTATTCTTTTAGCTTAACACCCTTCTCTGAGACGTACGAGCTCAGAGGTTATATAGTTGAAGTTATCAGCGATATATTCCTAATTTGGTAATGTGACATGCTGAGTGTTGCTGTAAATGATCATTGTGTTGATTATTGTGATAGGATCGTTTATTTGATCGTCTATCTTAGTGATCATTGTGTTGATCATTTGTTGACCCAAAGCATGGCTTTTGTATAAAGTATGTTTTTGTGGACGTGACTTCGTCGAACCTCACACCCCGGAAATGGTCAAAACAGGAAAGATGCGGCAAGGTTATGAGGGGTAGCACCCTTTAGGGTATGTACATTTCCTTCTGGATAGAGGTGGTATCATGGTATGGAGCCCAGATATTTAACCTATGTGGTTACTGCGAATTTATTACTTTGTGGTTGTTGGTTTTCGGGATCCCGTGAGAAAGGTCGTTTACGATCGGGGAATGGCGTGCTCGTGTCAGTAGTTACCCAGTTAGGGGTAACCCGGCCTTGTGTTGGCAGAGTTCGGGTTTGGTTCTCGGGGATGTCTTTCCAGAGGCATTCTCATGTGGCAATGGGAAGTTCCTTGGCCTGACCATTTTTTGGAAATCCAATTCCCAATACGAAACATGTACGGTATTAGTTTTAGAAGCTGCCATTCACTTATGGTGGTCACCACTGTTTGGATGGTAGCTATAGTAGGCATAGTTCGAAATGTCTATGTTGGCTAAGATTTATATTCTACTTTCGAAATGAATTTTCTCTACACTATGCACTAATAATAATATCAAATGTTATTTTAAATGCGTATCAAGCATCTTTGACTATCATAAGGAGAAATCTCCTTCGACTCTGCGTTTGCATGTGTGTGTGTGTGCGGGAGGCCTTATGGTAGTCTCATTTTTAAAAGCATTGCGAATTGAATTTAAAAATATTCCTCTATTTTGATTTTAAAGATAAATAAACTGTTTTGAGTTCCCACACCAGTCACATGACTGACTTGGAGTTTATTGTTTTCCTTCCTAAACTCTGGGTGCCCACCAATTTTCACACGGGCAGTCAAGAGTAAGGTTTATCAGGATATTCTGGATATTCTGGAGTTGCTGGAGGCATGCTGGATGGCATGGCGTATTACTTATATAGTATTTCTTTTTCCGCTGCACTGTTTGTTGTTGTTGTTGTACACTCTGATGATATGATGTAATGAAATGTGATGTAATGTAATAACTGATATAGTTCTTTGTTTAAAGATTATTCATTTATTATTATATGTTGTTCCGCTGCGAATTGTGAGATTCTGATGTTGTTCTGTTGTGTTCTGTTCTGTTTCCTTTCTCTTCTATTCCGTTCTATGTTTTCAAAATTTTCTTTCTCTTCTCTGTTCTATTTTCTGTTTTCTTTTCCCTCCATCTTCTACCTTATCTATTATCTTCTCTTCTTCTCTTCTTTTCTACTTTTTCTTTTCCTAAATTCTTTTTAAAACCCATAACATTCCGTGTTTCCGGCCTTCGATTTCTCGGCAGTCGATAAAGTGAGTGTCGATGTTAAATTTTCGAAAGTCGAAAATTTCCGTCTGTTACAAAAAATACAAATACGCACTCTCAAGATAAATATAACACAAGAGCCTAGGTACTCGCTTAACCTAGCGCTCTGATACCAACTGTGACGACCCGCCTTTCTAACCCCAGAAAGACGTATCATCATTAAGAAAGAAAGGGATAGAAATAGAAAAGAATAAAAAGAAAGAATAACAACATCAGAATCTCACAGCGGAATGGAACAAAATATAATACATCACATAACTATTACATAGTTGTACATACATCAGAGTTATACAATATCATACATCAGAACTGTCATATACATATGTGTCCATACATACATCCAAAGTACAGCATACACTAACTACACAGTGGATCTACATATATAGATACATACATCTGGTCTTCTTCTCCAAAGCTTCTCTAGAAAATCAACACTCCAAATACCTATCACTTGGCTACTCATAAAAATTTGAGTAACCAAGAGTTTATGAAAAACAAAATATAAACTCCGGGTCAGGCATGGGTCTGGTGTGAGTAAACAGTTAAAATTTGTTTAACTTTGAATACCATTTGAAAACAAAGGTATCACGTAAGACTTCCCACACATAAATACGGGTAAGTTTTTACCTTACGCTAACCAAAACATTTTTATAGAAAATCCGATGATATTATAATAGTGCCTAGGGTTTTCAAGTAAATAGAAAATAGCTGAAATTGTTACATTCATTAAATTCCAGCTACTATCCACGAAAGTGGGTAATACAAATCAAAATCGTAGGGTCTCGTAGGGAAAATGGGTTTCCAACCATGGCGGTGATACCGGGGTACCGCCCGTCACAGTATGAGGCCTAGATCACCGTACCGAGGATCACTCCCGACCCTCTACAACACAAGGCTGGAACCATTCCTTACTGAACAGTCCCGAACAAGATAACCCCACAGTTGTGGCCAACAACTGCTCACACAGCCGAAATAAAGGGACATCTAGACACGGGTATACCTCGTCCTGCTTGGGCATGACCCACCTAACCTTGCTGCATCTCCCCTGTTTTAGCCATTCCCGGTTGATGAGGCTTGAGGCTACGTTTACCTTTATTGAACATTATTCTTAGAATGCTCATCGTCCACCTGACAATGTGCTGAAAGCATGCAATCCATACAAGTTCGTTCCGGGTTCGAACGAAACCGAAGGCATTATCTCGTTACACTCGTTTTGGAATCAACCTCAGAGTTAACGACGATAATCCTTGCATTCTGAATCACTATCACGATCACCAATTTATATGTTACGACCTATCGTTTAATTTGGATCGATGTGGTTTTCGGAGAATCAAAACTGATTATTCCGATCCCGGTCTCATCAAAATCCAAACGCCATTTTAAGGGCCAAGTTGTCTATTTAGTCTTAACAGTTTAATTCAATATTTAGAATTTACAAAACAGATATCACAGATAAATCAGATATAGTCATCACAGATATATCCAGAATATATCACAACATATCACAAAATTTCATCAAACAGATATCAGTGTCAATGCAACAGAATTATCAATTCATACCTAAACAGTTTGGTTTACTTAACTTAATTAATTACTTAAGAATAAACTACTTTATTCTGCTTAATTTATTTACTGATTAATTAACTTATTAATGATCAATTAATTACTCAGTTAATCATTAATTATCAATTTATTAATCATCTAATCTTAAATTAATCATTTAATTAGTTAACTTTTATTCATTAATTATTACTTAATTACTCAATTAATTAATTGATTCTTAATTATTAATTAATAATTTACTTATTAAAAGTTAATTACTTATTTAATTATCACAAATTATTTAATTAATCATTTATTATCAATTTATTAATCATATAATCCTTAATTAATCACTTAAGTTAATTACCATTTATTTATCAATTAATTAACTTTAAGTAATTAACTAACGTCCTTAAATTGAATTGATTAAACATACGATTAATTTCTAATTACAAATTTAATTAAAGTTACTAATTTAATTACAAGTATAAAATAATTTCCATTCTAATTACTTTATACTAATTAATTACCCTTTACAAACCTTACTTTTAATAAACTTTAAATTAATTATTTGCTTAAAACTAACTAATATTATTTACTGTTAAACTTTGTTAATAAAAATACTACAAGGAAATAGGCAAATCAACAGGAAGTGGACCCGAGGTAACCCACTCATTCACTCGAGTAAACCTCGAGCTCTCTCTCTCTTTTCCCCGCGTCTCTCTCTCACACTCCACCCTCTTCTTCTTTTGCCTATTTCTTTTTCTTCTTTTTTTATTTGAGTTTAAGTTAAAAAGAAACAGTAGTACTCAACGAACACACGCGCGTCCCAGGTAGAAACTCGAAGCATCTTCTAAGAATCTCGAGCAAAAACACATGCGATGACCCAAATAGCTTCACCGACACTGATCGCCACCATGCACGTGCACGGTGGTTCGGCTCACCTCCGGCGACCCATACTATCACCCACAAACCACGATTCATCCTAGCACTCGAAATCAAAACCCAGATTTTCAAATACAAGTCGAAATCGAAAATTTGCCTGAAGCTCGAACACGAGCCACGAACGCACCGAACAAACCCCTCTCAACCCACCAACATTGACCACTGGAGGCGAAACCACTTCGCCTACGCTATGTCTAGACCCTCCTCAACCTCCTCCTTGACGCGCGACCCACTCGATCAACATATGGTGCCACAAACGAAAATTTACAGAGCATTGAAAAACTCATGAACAAAACCTACTTGCATCCTGACCTCAAAATCAGTGCACTGGAAAAATTATTTGACATATTTCCTATGTTAATTCATCTACAAGCTTGCTTCAAAATAAGTTTCAGCAATTAAAATTAATTGAACCAATCGATTTTGAAAAAAATGTAACCTTTGTTTATTTTGGAATGGCACCATCAATATTGAATTAAAAATCATTCTTTTCGGTTTGAAAATCCTAACTTTGTATACGTGATCAAAGTATGTGATCAAATTCACAAATTGAAGCATTCGAATTTTGACTTATAATTTCTTTTTACCTGTAACATGAATAAACAGTATTTATAAAATACTGTTAAACTTCAAACAAGACTGCAGACCTTTGATTTAAGATAAACAAACATAATTAGCTTCGATTTCTAAGATTAAATTGGTTTAAATGAAGAATATTGGTATTCTTCCACCTCTTTGCTCAAGCTTTAGAATATAAGGGATCATCACATATTTAATCTTACAGAAAACATTCCAGAACCAAATACAACAATATGTAACAACATAAGATACAGGAATTAATTATCAACTTAAACTTTAAAACTTATGTGTTTACTCACAAAAATATGTGTTGAACAGAAAGTAAGATGTTGATGAAGAACACTGCAGGTTTGATTCCTGAAAGCTTTTCTTTTGTTTTTTTCTGTTTTGAATTATATTTGAGTTTGCAAAGCAAAAATGTTTATTTCCCCTCTTTTTCCCATCAGGTTTGCTATTAAGTTTTTATAATTCGAACGAATAATATGATGTATATATG
Source organism: Allium cepa (assembly GCA_030765085.1). Taxonomy (NCBI): domain Eukaryota; kingdom Viridiplantae; phylum Streptophyta; class Magnoliopsida; order Asparagales; family Amaryllidaceae; genus Allium; species Allium cepa. The sequence goes on along the minus strand of CM060941.1, from coordinate 287,879,279 downwards.
TATAGAAAAGCTTTGAGCAGCTGTAGGTAATATCTGGACAATTCTCACATGTTTTGATTTGCTACGTATTTAATATACTGCAGCATGAAGTGATATAGAGATTTCGGCTGTAGGGTTTTCTTGAACAAAATGTTGTGCTACTCTTAAATGCATGTCTTCATTCATGTTAACATATAATTAATGTTTTACTGATACTTGTAATTTGTACAAAGATATTTTATTATTATTATTATTTTTAAATAAGATGTGAATTCTTGTCTTCTTGTATTGAACATGTTCACACAGCAACTAGTTACTATCCTTGTTAAAGATTAATATTGTGAAAATGTATATATATTGGTTATGAAAATAGTTTATCTTCTTTTCCAAGCTTATCTTATATGTTCATGTATGATTTTTATAGTTATAGTTTACATACTCCTTTATTTTTATTTTCTATTTGTAGTTAAATTTTCAAACATTGATTTATAACATTGTATTTGTAAATTTTATATTTCTATTCATAACTTATATTTTGTATTCCTAGTTACAATTTATATCCATAATTATATCTTATACGTATGTCATGTATGTTAATGTTTAATATTGATACGTTTTTTTTTATTTTTAACATTATTATTTAAAGACTACGATTATATATTCATATGTATATTATCAAATAATAAAAATATAGAGTCTTTGATTTTTATTGAATAAGACAGATTTTGTTATAAACAATTTTAAAGATTTTCTTTTTAATTTACAAATCAAAATTTTCTTTACAGTCACATATATAACTGGTAAATGATTAAGATCTCATCAGTTTATAATTTGAGAAGCTTGTATTTAATTTACATTAGATTAAATATTATTAAAATATGCTGTCAAAATCCCGGGTCGTTACATCCTCACTACATTTCACTCATACACTCGTATTTGTTCTTCAACTCTATTCCAAAATGAATCCAACATCTGAGCTATCTGCAAAAATACACTGACGCAGTAAAATTGAAAAGGAAATTTTTTACAGTATAAAATAAAATATGAATTTTGAAAATATTATTTGCCTCAGTTATTTGGGTTGTTCGTCATCATTTATTTTTGAATTCGTCAAAAATATACAACTTGTGACATGCACAGTGTATCACTGTACATGCCACAAGGTTGTACACACCGATATACACTTGATAAAATTACAGGGATAGGTGAGCACAAGGTCAAACCCAAATCAAAAGTCGGGTTCAACTAAAGTGAAATAAATAAAGTCACGACATGAGCACAAGGTCAAACCCGAGCTTTAAAGCTGGATTCAACACAGGTGCAGTCCAAAAATACAAGTACAATAAAATGGTCAGGACGACTAAAATGGAAACAACAACAAAATCCAGTGTCGACCAATACTACATCAAGAAAACATAACCAAAACACAATGCAAAGAAACCAAGACCAACACATACAACATGCATATATATATATATGTATGTATGTATGTATGTATGTATGTATAATCACACATGTATATAGACAGTGTATATATACACACACACACACATGTGCAGCGAAACTCGAGGCAACCAGACAATATACAAGACCAAGCCGTGCACATGCAGTCACAAACCAAGTGGCTCAACTACTCAATGACAGTTTAAAAAAACTACAAAGCCTCGACCAAGACCAAACTAAAATTACAAACAACAACTATCACCAGAAGTGTATATATCTACCTAAAAAGGCCACACAAACTCTGCATCAAAATGAACAGTGCAGACTCGAACCAACAGTAAGAGTGAGTCAAAGAAATGCAACTCCACATGTAATTTTACAAGACCAATCATCTTGAAAATAATATCAAAGACAGAGTTTTTACAAAGATTATACAAACAACATAAAGAACATGTATACAGCAAATGCATATGGTCAAGCAAAAGACTAAAAGGAAGATACTATTTTTAGAGAAAACGTAAGCCAAATATGCAAGTGAAGTTAACAAGTGCACCTACATATACAACAAGTGTACAGGTCAATGAAGATTCAGTGAAGCCAGAAGCTACAGAGCTCAATGCAATTGAGATACACTACTGACTCGAAGGAACAAGCCAATGTGACATCAATGCAGACTTGACTACAAGTGCAAAGCAACAATGAAGTAACAACTTGAATGACATATCATATATACATATGTGCTCGAGACAATCAGAGAAGTTATAAATGCATGTGAACTCAAATATTAGTGGACAATGCAATGAAGACTACAAGACTCAAGTCTGCAACATAATAACATGAAGTCTAATCATAACTCAAGTGCAACCGGACTACATTTAAACAAAGAGCACAACATGAATATATACATCGGTGAACATATATACAACCAGAGGACGAGCCACTGATCAAAGTAGCAGCAGTTTCAAATCATGGTAGCAAGTTCATTTCAAAACAAGTCAAAGTTTTTTAACAAGTCAAATTGTCATAAAAATTTCAATGACTGGAAAAGAAACAGCGGTTTTAAAAATTGGCAAGCAGGTTTTACAATTTCAATTCAAAGTGGCCGAAGTCAAAGGGATAAAGGACAAAACCACAATCACAGCAGCAGTTTTAAACCGTGACCAAGGAATCGAACAATCAAACATCAAAGCTGTGATAACCAAGCAAGCTCATGAAGCTGTGGTAATCAAGCAATCAAATGTACAAAATTGAATAAGTCATAAATCATCACAAGCATCCATACGAAGATCAACGGCCAAGCATATGATTCTCAGACGAATTCTTATAAAATATAAGAACGAAAACTAAGGGGTTCGAACCTTATATAAACTTTAAAACATCATCGACATTAATCATTCGAGTTCAAACAAAAAATAATTATCATTCAACTCGAATCAAAGTCGAGCACAATCGAAATTAAAAAGGAATATCACTTACAAATTTTACATCCAGTATACATGCTCAACATAATTTGAAGCAGCCAAAGTTAAGGAAGGAACAAAATTCGAAGAAGCATCATTCGATCGAGCTACTGAAGTCGGTGTCTTCAAATAATCAAAAACCCTAATTTTATCAGAGAGGAATGAACAAGTATCAAAAGGAAGGAAGCAGCCATAATAGCAAAGGCATTGGGCCGAAGAAATATATGGAGGAAATAAAAGAAAGGGAAACAAACTATTTTCTTAAGCTCGAATTTTTTTTGGGCCGGCTTCTTTCAATTTCCATTTGGGATTTATATTTTAAAACAGGGTTTATTTGTTTTAAAGTGTTTTTTAATTTCTCTTTTAAAACATTGTAATTTCTAGTCATGTGACTGGGGACGAACTACGGTGGTGCGGTTCGAGAATTCACAACTCAATGGCTGGGTTGTGGCAGGGTTTTGAGCGTAGAGTTAAGGTTAGTCAATAGCGGGAGTCACAAGTTTAGGTGTGTAAGCGTCGGACTACTTAATTTCTAGTAGAAACCTTAGGGGCAGTACATAGGCAGGGTTTTGTCGAAGCTGGGTAAATCTGTGTGTTCTATTTTTATTATTCTGCTATTATCTGTGCTGCTATAATTCTGATAAATCTATGTTGCAGTTATTTTATATACTTCCGCAATAATTTTTATAATTAGTAGTATCACACTATTCACTCCCTTCTCTTGGGTGAAATCGATCCTACAAGTGGCATCAAGGCTAGGTACAGAAAGCCATTTTTTGTTTTAAAATTTTGATTTCAAAATTTTGTGTTACAAATTTTAATTTTTAAAATGACTTCTTTTAATACTGCTTTTACTGAGGGTCGTTCTAATATTATTCCTCATGTTTTTGATGGAATAGATTTTTTGAATTGGAAACTAAAAATGGATTTTTATTTAAAATCTGTTAATGTTAAATGTTGGAATATTATTGAAAATGGGTGTGATATAATAGACGAGAAAATTACTTCGATTAATGCTCATGCTATGCACATACTATATTCATATATTAATCAAGATAATTTTAACTTTATCTCTCATTGTGAAAATGCACAGGAAATTTGGAATACTTTTAATGCTATATATGGTGCAAAAGTCAACAGCAATGAGAAATCCTCCTTAATCGACTCGGTTAAAGAAACAAACTTAATAGGACTGTTAAAAAGCAGTAGTGATGAGGATGATGATGATGGAGCAGCTAAGCTAGCGCTACCAATAAAGAGATTTAAAAAGTGGAACCGCAAATACAGAAATCCAACTCTAAATCAAAAATTGAAAAGCAGAATAGTCAAAGCACTAAACAACATAGAAGAACGGTAGATCATCTGTCACAAGTGCATCAAACTTGGACACATCAAGCCTGATTGTCCTCAGAATCAATACAGCATATAAAAGAAATCAAAAAGGAGAAGTTTTAAGCCATATAGAATAAAAGTAATGATGATTATAAAAGCACTAGCAGTGAGAGTGAGAAAGGAGATCTGTGCCTTCGAGGTGATATAACTGATAGCGATGATGATGAGCCAAGCGAGGTATCAAAACTTACTCACTCAGAATTACTTATATATTTCCACGAAGTAAATGGCTGTTTTGAATGACTTAGGGAAAATATGCCAAAATTGAAAAGCAAAGATATAGTTTGATAGAATCAAATAAACAGCTTAATCAATTGGTTAAAAACTATCAAACTAAGAGCCCTAAGTGTAATAAGTGTCCAACATTCGAAGAACAGATTAGAAAATCAGAAATCAAAATTAAATCATTTAAAAATGAAATTCTGATTTTGAAAGAAAGTGAAAATACTCGGAGAGAAAATTCTATTAAAAAGTGCATGCAATTATTGAATGAAAGTGTATCCCTCAAAACACAAGTCCAACAATTGTATATGACTTTAGGAAAATTTTCAAAAAGTGAAAGATCGTTAAATATGCTTTTAGGAAAACAAACTGTTAATACAGATAGACAGGGAATTGGATATAATCAATCAGAACTTGATAGAGGTGAAATTAAACAAGTCAATTCCATGTGCACAATTTGTAGAAAATTTGGACACAATAAAAATATTTGTTGGTATAGACCCAAACACGTGGAAACCATAACAATTTGGGTTCCAAAAGGCACAAATATAAAATCTCTCAAAGTCAAACAAATTTGGATGCCAAAAGGAACGTATATAAATAGTTATGGGTCTCCATAAACATATTTTTCAAAATCTTCCGCCACTAACAACTATGGACCTATAAAAACAAATAGGTCACAAAAATCTTCTCCCGTGTAGGTGTGGTGGCAGGCCAAGGAACAACAGCAGTGGTATTTGGATTCAAGCTGTTCCAGACGCACAACGGGTGACTAATCAAAGTTCCTTAGCCTAGTATAAAGGTGACAAAATCACAGTGGGATACAATGAAAAAATTATCGTAAAGGTAAGACAAGTAATTGTATATTTATTTTGAACGATATATTAAATGTGATAATCTGCACCATAATCTGAATTAAATCAGCCAGTTGTGTGTTGATAAAATAAATGTTGATTTTGATTCTGACTTATTCTTATTTGATATATTCTTATATGACTTGTTCCTATTTTTGGGTTCTGATTTGATAAAAATTATTGACCAATTATTTTTCATCTTTGAATTAGTTCATAAATTTGTTTGGTCTGATGATGTTGCTTTATTGGTTGATGATTACTTATGATACTCATGGATATACTTGCTTATCTTACTGCTTGAAAATTTGCACGATTTCAATTTAAATTCAAAAGAATTTCATTGTTAAAAATGATTTCAAGGTATTTGTTGCAACATAATCGTCTGGTCTATAATATCCAACTAATGACAATCTCGAGCGATAGAAAAACTCAGATGCAGATAGCACTACTAATCTAGTTGATATAAAAATTACTAGCGGAACGTGATTTATGTTGAGACATTCAGTAGCTGCATCATTTTTCAAAGAAAATATCTGCATGTTTTTCACTTGAAATAATTTTCAAACAGCAGATATTTTTCTTTTCTAAAACCCCTTCTAGAAAATCATTTTTTGTTGACCTTGTTTCAGATTAGTCATTTTTTAAAAATATGATAATTATCTTTAGATTTGATTTTAAATGACTAGATTAACTAATCTGACTCCCTATTGATTATATAAAAGATAAATAGTGATAGAAAAAGTGATGAGTGTTGATATTAATCGTATATTATAACTCAAGATAGTATAATTAGTAAATTTCTTTAGAAATTTAAATAAGAGTTATAAAAACATTTTTTGGTAAAAAATCCATGACCATTTCTATTTCTATCAACCATCACTCATCAAAATTCAATGGAGCATGTTAATATGTGGTATTTTAAACGGGAATCATTCGTTTTTCAATTGATTATATTTTTAAAAAATAAAAACAACCAAATTATTCACTCTCATTTAAAAGTCCTCACGATTATGCGTGGGTGAATTACTTGGATTTTTGATTATGTGCTTCCATGCTCATTTAAAAACCCACACAGTTATGCATGTATGGAATGCATACCAAAATTGGCGATTAAATAGACAAGTTGATTCTAATCCCATTTAAAAGTTCTCACTGTTATGCGTGGTTAGAAGATACTTGAATTCATTTTTTAATAAAAATTGAAATATTCCTAATCTCATTTAAAAGTCCTAACGGTTATACATGGTTAGTAGATATTCAAATTCCTGATATAAATATACCACAAATAGACACAACTATATTGTTTTTGCATCATCCCTATCATTCTAAAAGTGGAATATGCACCTAACAGAGTATTTATGATTTTTGTTTGATTTTTTATTGAAATTTAATATTTATATTCGATTGAGTTTTAATGATGTATTAATGTCTATCACTTTATCTCTATTTTTCTAATGCTATTACATTTTTGCTAATAACAAAGGGGGAGAGAAAAGTTAAGATTTTGGCAAATAAAGGTCAAATATTTTATTTTCTATATGCATCTAGGTTCATCTATTCATTTACATATTTTTATGCATATATGAAAGGGGAGTTTGGTGTAGAGAGGGAGCATTTAAATAGGGGGAGTAAATAGAATGATCAAATACATTTAACAAACTCAAAATCTTAAATATATGTTTGTTATCATCAAAAAGGGGAGATTGTTGAATATGCAAGTATATGATTTTTGTTTGATGATAATAAACATATATATTCATTTAAATGTATTTGTTAACGTACTATTTTATTTTTCACATAATTAAACAAATGTTTGCTGAATAAAAGAAATAACACAGAATTTAAATTCAAACGGATATTTTATTCAAAAATATATTTATTACAATTTTGAATAGTACAAATTTGAGCTCTCACTTTATTTACACAATTTCAATTACAATACAATTTTGACTACGTCACAATTTTCATTTACAATGTTCTCCTCACAACGTTTCACTCATATACTCGTATTTGTTCATCAACTCTATTTCAGATTGAATCCAGCATCTAAGCTATCTGCAAAAATACACTGACACAGTAAAATTGTGAAGGAAATATTTTTACAGTATAAAATAAAATATGAATTTTGAAAATATTATTTGCCTTAGTTATTTGGGTTATTTGTCATCATTTAATTTTGAATTCATAAAACACGAACAACTTGTGACATGCTCAGTGTAACACTGTACATGCCACAAGGCCGTGCACACCGATATGAAAGTGTGCTATGGATCGTGTAATATGGATATATGATAATACAAAGTATAGTGATGATCGTAATACTGTAAATAGTGCAGAATATAAAAGCAGTATAGTAAAATGACACCAGAGATTTTTATACTGGTTCGGAGCACCGTCCTACGCCCAGTCCCAGACTCCTTCTGGAATTTCACTAAAACAATAACCCTCATATAACCTGGAGGAACATGTCTATACAACCCCTGAGCAGCCGAACAGGGACTTGAGCAGCAGAACTGGATTTCGCCTCAACAGCTGAAGAGGACTTCACTCTCCTAAGCAGCAGAACAGGACTTCAACTAATACAGAAAATAATTTTGACTTATGTGTTCTGATAACACGGATTTGTCACTTGTAGTATGCCCTTCCTATAATCTACTCCTCAAGTATAAATATTTATATTTGAAGAATATGAAGAGTAGAAAGGTGTAGTATTGCTTTAATGCAGAATATTTGAGAGTATGATAGCAAATAGATTTCAGAAAGTTGGAACAGAGAATAAGAGAAATCGATTGTGATTAAGTGATTTGAAATGAAGTTGGAGTTTGTACTTATAAGAGTTAGAAAGCTATGACTGTTGGTGAAGAGTTTCGATCGAAGTGTTGCATCCGAATCTTTTCATTAAAGGTTCGCAACTCTTCACAAAGGTTGTATCTTTTCAAAAATATGGTCGTTATAGAAATTCAGTCGACAGGCCTTTTGGGTCAGTCGATTGAATATTCAAACGAATTTAAATATTTAAATTTATATATTTGTGCACTGTGCATGTTGCACTTTTTCTCCAGTGTCAGTCGACTGGAAATTTAGGTCAGTCGACTGACTTGGTGTATTTTGTGCAGTATGCATAGTTTGCATATATATATATATATATATATATATATATATATATATATATATAACTTTCAATCTTTTGTAAATTAATTATATGCTTATATATGTGTATAAAAAATTTGGAAATAGGGTGATAAAAATATATAAGCTAATATATACGTAACTGAGGAGAGATTTTAACAATGTTGACCTAAGACTCAAAAATCAAATAATAATAAAATTGATGCACCAATTTTGAAGTCTTGTCTCCTTGTATTATATATTCTCTTTTTGACGTAGCTGTCGTCAATTCTGTATGTTGTAGATGATAGCTTTATGTCATGAATCAAAATCAAGTCTCAACATTCTCCCCTTTTTTGATTGATGACAACCTGTAAATAGATATAGATTTCGACTGTATATAAAACAACATAAATACTTACTCCCTCTGAATCTATGACGCTCTATATCCTGTATTTTTATTAGTAGCAACAATATTTCTCCCCCTTTGTCATCGACAAAAAGGAATAAGTAATATGATACTATAATGTGAGAGATAATATGAAATAAAACGAAGAACAAGCATCCACACATTTAATATCCATAGATAAACTAGAATGGCCATTTAAGTACAAGCCATATTAATTAAAACAAATGTCTTGAATCAAAAGAAACATAAACATCTTACACCATCGGACCCTTACCCTTACCACCATCTCCTTCATTACCATCATCATCACTACTAGCTTGATCGTCCCTAGAAGAAGAAGAAGACCATGTAAATACGGGTTGCTCACCCTGATCTCCCATAGTAGAAGTAGATGTACCGGAAGAGCACGATATAGCTTGCCATAATTTTGTGAAAAATCCTCTGACTTTATCAAGCTTCTTATCAACTTTGAGAATATTTGATTGAAGGATTTGTTGATTACGACACATGATATTGATGGCCGCATGTGGTTGAAGACCTTCATCTGGAATCGTAATCTCTTCTTGTTGATAACAAGTTGATGTCTGACGAGAAGGTCGGTGAGAAGACTCGCCTTGTTGTGGTTGAACTTGAGTTGTTTGCCTTTGTGTCCATTCCTCAAATGATATTATAGGAGGGGGTCGGGCAACCGATAATTTCATTAAAGCTAAGGTCCGAGCGTTTAAACACCCAACAGTAGAAACCAGTGAATCCAATTCCGGAACTTCACATGCTTTGAGAAGACGTATAATATATTCGCCGTGATAAATTATATTCATCTTTCCTTGGTTAAATCTTAAAAACTCGTCAAGTATTAAACAAAGCCAATTTACTTTGATGTTTCCAAAAATTGCATACAAGTCTCAAAAATTTTGTTCATAGACGAGTTCATAACTCCCGGTTCTAGGAGTTACCGTTTTCATTAAGATGCAATGAATTATTCGTGCCTTTGGTCGTAAATACATTGATTTTAACTGACGCATATCGTCATCAAGAGATAAATGGCTTACGCGATCTCGAACAACCAAATCAACATCAATAGTGGATAACTCAACTCCATCATTTTCTGTTTTTAGTATATGGGCCATACGATTGAGAGAAAAGAAGACGGGCTTACCACATACGAGGCTCCATATGCAATCTTCCTGATTTGGCACATCTTGATGACCCAAGTTGAGATTAGCGTAGAATAACTTAACCATAATTTGGTTAATTTTGTGTTTATTGTAGTCGATATCAATTAACGACTCTAAATTGCTAAGGCGGGCTAATTCTTGAATATGATAAGGTGAAAAATCAGGGAATTTGATGAAGGAACCTTCAAATATTCTCTAACCTTGCATCCATCTCCATCTCTTCATTGCGGTGTCGTCAAATAGCCACCGCTGAATTTATTCGTTGGAAGGGGGTTGAGACGAGGAAGAGGCTTGACCTTTATGTTTTGGTGCCATTTAATTTTGATTTGGAGGAGAAAAATTTAATTTTTGGAGAGCTTAGGGTTTTGAAGATTTTGAAAAAAATGAATTTTGAAGGAGGAGAGAAGGTAAAGTGATAAATAAAGGGGTAAAAGGGTAGGTGAAAAGCTAAAAATCTTTTCAGAACTACGGCTCAGTCGACTAGTGCAGGAAGTCAGTCGACTAAAGCTGAAGGTTGTGATTTTTCGACCTTCTGGTCCAGTTGACTGAGGGCCTGCAATAGTCGACTGAGCCTATTATATATATGTCAAAATTACAACGTCAGTCGACTGTTGCAGGTCGTTAGTCGACTGAAGCTAAAAGTTGATTATTTTCAACTTTCTGGTCCAATCGACTGAGGCACTGTAACAGTCGACTGACCGTATATATATTTTTAAAATTATGGATCGTGTAATATGGATATATGATAATGTAGAGTATAGTGATGATAGTAATACTATAAATAGTGCGGAATAAAAAGCAGTATAGTAAAATGGCACCAGAGCTTTTTATACTGGTCCGGAGCACCGTCCTACGTCCAGTCCCAAACTCCTTTTGGAATTTCACTAAAACAACAACCCTCATTTAACTCGAAGGAACAGGTCTATACAACTCCTGAGCAGCCGAACAGGGACCTGAGCAGCAGAACAGGATTTTGCCTCAACAACTGAAGAGGACTTCACTCGCCTGAGCAGCAGAACAACACTTCAACTAATACAGAACATAGTTTTGATTTATGTGTTCTGATAAAACAGATTTGTCACTTGTAGTACACCCTTTCTATGATTTTCTCCTCGAGTATAAATATTTATTTGAAGAATATGAAGAGTAGAAAGGTATAGTATTGCTTTAATGCAGAATATTTGAGAGCATGATAGAAAATAGATTTCAGAAAGTTAGATCAGAGAATAAGAGAAATCGATTGTGATTAAGTGATTTGAAATAAAGTTGGAGTTCGTATTTGAGTTAGAAAGCTACGACTGTTGGTGAAGAGTTTCGATCGAAGTATAGCATCTGAATCTTTTCGTTAAACGTTCGCAACTCTTCACAAAAGTCGTGTCCTTTCAAAAATATGGTTGTTATAGAAATTTAGTCGACTGGGCTTTAGGGTCAGTCGATTGAATTTTCAAACAAATTTAAATATTTAAATGTATATATTCATGCACTGTGCATGTTGCACTTTTTCTCCAGTGTCAGTCGACTGACCTGGTATATTTTGTGCAATATGCACAATTTGCATATATATATATATATATATATATATATATATATATAACTTTCAATCTTTTGTAAATTAATTATATGCTTATATGCGTGTATAAAAAAATTGTAAATAGAGTGATAAAAATATATAAGCTAATATACACATAACCGAGGAGAGATTTTAACAATGTTGACCTAAGACTCAAAAATCAAATAATAATAAAATTGATGCACTAGTTTTGAAGTCTTGTCTCCTTGTAGTATATATTCTCTTTTTGCCGTAGCTGTTGTCAATTCTGTATGTTATAGATAATTGCTTTGTGCCATGAATCAAAACCATGTCTCAACACGATATACACTTGATAAAATTATAGGGATAGGTGAGCACAAGGTCAAACCCAAATCAAAAGCCGGGTTCAACTCAAGTGAAATAAATAAAGTCACAACACGAGCAAAGGGTAAAACCCAAGATTTAAAGCTTGATTCAACATAGGTGTAGTCCAAAAATACAAGTATAATAAAATCTCAAAACGACTAAAATGGCAACAACATCAAAATTCAATGTCAACCAAAACTGCATCAAGAAAACATAACCAAAACACAATGCAGAGAAACCCATCCCAACACATAAAACATGCATATATACATGTATAATCACACATGTATATACACAGTGTGTATATATATACATATGTGCAGCGAAACTCGAGGCAACCAGACAATATACAAGACCAAGCTGTGCACACGCTGACACAAACCAAGTGGCTCAACTAATCAGTGACAGTTTTAAAAGACTACAAAGCCTCGACCAAGACCAAACTACAATTACAAACAGCAACTATCACCAGAAGTGTATAAGTCCAACAAAAAAGGCCACACAAACTCTGCATCAAAATGAACAGTGCAGACTCGAACCAACAGCAAGAGTGATTCAAAGAATGCAACTTCACATGAAATTTTACAAGACCAGTCAACTTGAAAATAATATCAAAGACAGAGTTTTTACAAAGATCATACAAACAACATGAAGAACACGTATACAGCAAATGCATATGGTCAAGCAACAGACTAAAAGGAAGATACTATTTTCAGAGTAAACATAAGCCAAATATGCAAGTGAAGAGAACAAGTGCACTTACATATACAATAAGTGTACAGGTCAATGAAGATTCAGTGAAGCCAGAAGCTATAGAGCTCAATGCAATCAAGACACAGTGCTGACTTGAAGGAACAAGCCAATGTGACAGCAATGTAGACTTCACTACGAGTGCAAAGCAACAATGAAGCAACAACTTGAATAACGTATCATATATACATATGTGCTCGAGACAATCAAAGAAGTTCTAAATGCATGTGAACTCAAATATCAGTGGACAGTGCAATGATGACCATAAGACTCAAGTCTGCAACATAACAACATGAAGTCTAATCATAACTCAAGTGCAACCATATTACATTGAAATGAAGAGCATGACATGAGTATATACATGGGTGAACATATATACAACCAGAGGACGAGCCACTGATCAAAGTAGCAGCAGTTTCAAATCATGGTAGCAAGTTCATTTCAAACCAAGTCAAAGTTTTTTTACCAAGTCAAATTTTCATAAAAATTTCAATGACTAGAAAAGAACAGCGGTTTTAAAAATTGGCAAGCAGGTTTTACAGTTTCAAATCAAAGTGGCCGAAGTCAAAGGGATAAAGAATGGAACCACAGTCAACGCAGCAGTTTCAAACCGTGACCAAGGAATCGAACAATCAAAAATCAAAGCCGTGATAACCAAGCAAGCTCATGAAGTCGTGGTAATCAAGCAATCAAATATACGATACTGAATAAGTCAAAAATCATCACAATCATCCATACGAAGATCAACGGCCAAGCTTATGGTTGCCAAACGAATTCATATAAAATATACAAATGAAAATTAAAGGGTTCGAACCCTATATAAACCCTAAAACATCATCGATATTAATCATTCGAGTACAAGAAACAAAGAATTATCATTCAACTCGAATCAAAGTCGAGCATAATCGAAATTAAAAAGGAATATCACTTACAAATTTTTCATCCAGTATACATGCTCGACACAATTTGAAGCAGCCGAAGTTAAGAACAAAATTCGAAGAAGCATCATTCTATCGAGCTACTGAAGTTGGCATCTTCAAATAATCAAAAACCCTAATTTTATCAAAGATGAATGAACGAGTATCAAAAGGAAGTAGCCATAATCGCAAAGGCATCGGGTTGAAGAAATATATAGAGGAAATAAAAGAAAGGGAAACGAACTATTTTCTTAAGCAGAATTTTTTTGGGTCTGCTTCTTTCAATTTCCATTTGGGCTTTAAATTTTAAAATAGGGTTTATTTGTTTCAAATTGTTTTTTAATTTCTCTTTTAAAACATTGTAATTTCTAGTCGTGTGACTAGGTGACGAACTACGGTGGTGTACTTCGAGAATTCGCAACTCGGTGGCTGAGTTGTGGCAGGGTTTTGATCGTAAGTTAAGCTTAGTCGATAGCGGTGTCGCAAGTTTACGTGTGTAAGCTTCGAACTACTTAATTTCTAGTAGAAACCTAGAAGGAAGCACGTAGGTAGGTTTTTGCCGAAGCTGGGTAAATCTGTGTGTTCTATTTTTATTATGCTGTTATTATCTGTGCTGCTATAATTCTAATAAATCTATGTTGCAATTATTTTATATACTTTCGCAATAATTTTTATAATTAATAGTATCACCCTATTCACCCCCCTCCCCCCTTTAGGGTGAAATCGATCCTACAATATTTGCTCTATAGTAAGTGAGTGATAATGGCACTCTTGAAAATAAGAACAGCAAGATCATCCATAAACTACTTGATAGAAAGGCTCAACAATCGGTGGTGCATATAATTAAGTTTAGTGGCTTCTACCAGCTGCTCTTCGCTCCCCTATGTCAATCAATTACCATAAGTTGGGTAAAGGCATGTAGGTATTTGTCAATTTAGGTAATGATTCCTATCATGGCATGGATCCCAAAATTGGAATCAAGGAACACTAATCACAATGACAAAGAGATCCCATTGCCATGCCTCTTAGCATGTATCTCAATCACTTCGGTTAGCAGCAAGCCGAAGTGATTGAGACACACACCAATTTGAATGACTAACTACTACCCCCTCCTCACTAGAACTGTATCCGGCAGTCCATACAAGGATTTTTTATGCTTCTCTCCTTAAACCCGAGAGAGAATTCATATCAAACAAATAGCCAAGATCAAGGTCATGATGCAATGAGAATCCGGGGAAGGAGCTATGGTAGAAGTGTGACTGTAAAGACAAGCGCCAAGTACTGCACTGAAGAGCCCAGGCTGAGAGCAAAACATTCTGCACCGCCTATGTGACAAGTATTATCGTAAAAAAATGTATTTATGTATCGATGTAATAAACTAGTTGTACGGATATTAGACAACTCGGACTAGTATAAAAATCTCCGTATTATTTTCTTTTTAGAGTTAAATACACATTCACAGTTCACCATCAATGTTCAGTGATTAAGCATAATGCGATATCAGTAGATAAAAATGATACTCTCAACACTAGGAGCAGTGAAACTGGACCTACACACGTGGACTTGGATCAACACAATCCGACGATTTAGCCAAAATACTGCATTAGACTTAGTGATATTACACACCCTACCCCGGTATGAATATTTCGATGGTAGCAATCATATCATAGTCAAACTGATCATAGGGATATTAGACTGCTTGAACCAATAAAAAACCCTCTATGTTAGCAAATTCAATAGAGCACACTGGACATATGGATATTAGACAACCAGAACCAGTACGAAGAAAAACCATGTGCATGTGAAATGGGTTGTATATACACGATTTGACTTCTCGATCAAATCTTCTTTTAGTCCTTCCCCAAACAATGTGGAGGACCGTGCCAAATGCATGAAAAAAATACTCTTCATAGCTCATCACCATCGTTCTATAGTTGCAACACTCCTACGAATGAAAACAGCAATCTCAAAAATTGAAATGGTGATGCTAGACAAGAATGTGACTTAGCATATGTATGGAGGTATGGCCCAAACAAGAGGTAGGCCATACCAATGTGCGGCTAGGGACGTTTTGCCTTCAAATTAGGGGGCAGGTCATACTAACCATACAGCCAAGATCGACTAAGGACCTTTTTCCCTTAAACAAAAGGAGCAGGTCTCATTAATCATACGGTTAGGCCAGCACCGAACACTACACCCAAATAGGGGAACATGTCACACTAAATGTGCAAGAAAAGACTGCAGCTTAAAGGTCAAGACTATATAGGGCATAAGCTACCTCAAAAGCTCTTTCCAAGTATGGTAAGCAAACGCAGTACATGAGAGCGCCATAAATTATCGATCAGGTACAAATCCAGCCACCCCTCAAAGCTTGCCAGGTCTATATCAAACTATGTTACTAATACTTAGTCATGCTCTTTACATACCTATAAAAAATATCATTATTTTACATATCTATACGTAGTATACAAACGATTACCATCTAGGTCATATTACAAAATAACACCCCTAAATGAAAAACCAAGTTGCGAATCTGATTCAGAGTCAAAAGACAAGATAGTTATGACTGCTCTGTGTTTATATTACCAGTGGGAATGTGAGGCTGTAAGCTAAGATGAATCTGCTAAATAAAAAGCAAAAAATTAATTTTCCAATTCAGTAATCACGACTGATGATTGGGTATGGTTAGCCCTACCATGAGTAGAGATGTGGTAAGAAACGCGGGGATCATAATTAGCACAGGCCAAGACATTCTGATAATCTTAAGGTCCATACTTCTAAGCAGCTCGATCATATAGGAAGGAAAAATTAAGTCCAGGCCAGAATCATTTAAAAATATCAATTACACATTGCTTGCCAATTTCTACTATTTTTGTCTTCACTTTCTCTTTATGAAGCTCTTCCAATAGAGACGCCCTATCCATCCCACCTTGAGAAATTGTGATGGAATCTAGTCAGGCCACATATTCCAAATAGAATACCTTGTTTTCTAAGGTGTTCACTCACAACATAGCCACCTTCCTAATTTTCTCAATCTCACCCAAGAGAAGCTTCCTTGTCTTTTCAACAATCTTGGAGAAGGGACCAAGATCTGAAGGCTGAAACCCGGGTGTTGGGTGTCCCTAACTCTCCCTTATAATAATTATCCAACTCTTTAATTTGAGCCTCATAATAGCTCTTCACATTGTTCTTCCATTTGATCACCTCGCCTGGGTCAGCCCTAGACGAAGGCATAAGAATTGCATCTGACCTGAGGGAGGCGCGCGAAGCTGAAGCCATCAGTGGGCTTTCTTCTATGATCTTGTGCAGTGTCATCTCTCTATCCATCTCCATGACCCTTTTTCTTAACCTTTTGATTTTATCCTTACATACGGCCCCATATATACACCCAACATTCTTTAATCAATCTTCTAACTCTGCTATTCTGAGTTGGATAGAATCTAACTTCTGTTAGAGAACGGGTACTTCTGAGCCCTGATCGAGAGGAGCCGATCAGAACAATTAAATGAACCTACGTATATTAGAATTAAGAAGTGATATAAACAAGCTAAATAAGAGTGCTAAAAGTACACAATTTGTATAGAGTAAAGGTAGTCAGTAAACAAACCTTTAAATCATAGCAAACATTGTCAAATTATAAAAAATATTTTCTTACCTAAGGTCTTAATAGTAAAACACTATAATGATGTCTAAGGAATAATAAAAAAAGGTGGAGCTATAATAGCAAGAAAGGTCTTGTAAGGGTCATAACATGCTCCTGCCCAATGATCCATGCCAGGTCAGTTGTCAATTTAAAGTCCTCTTTGTTATATAGAAAATTCTGATCCAACAGAGAATAGAAAAATTCCAAGATATCTCGAGATTGCTGTAGCAACGCCTCCACCCTCCTACTTTTAACCTCTACATCTCAAGCTTATCCGGATAGGAAGAAATCCTGCCTCGAGAAGTTTGTAATGAGTCCTCAAGCTAACATATCCTCAGCACCACCCTCCTCCTTATATCCTTTAGTGCCTTAATAAGTTGAGATCTTGTCTTTCTAGTTTAATTATAAGAATCACCAAATACAATAGTTTTACTTTCATTATTATAAGGGTGATAAGGCCCAAAACCTATAGGAAAATCATGAATGTATCTGAATAGGGAGAGATCGTCTTTCCATATTCGGCGACTTCTTTCTCGCTAAGCAACCTTGCAATTTCTACAGACATCCCCTTCACTTGTTTCCTATGTTGTGCAATCTCATCTCTATAAACAATACCATAGAGCTTTGCACCTTCTTTTAAGGTCTGCTTTATTCCTTCCAACTTTGACACAACACCCCTTGACCAGGCATGCAATTTATTTTACAATCATACCAACGTTCAAGCACATTTTTGACCTTTATAAGCTTGTCACAAGTAAACTATAGCTCTATCTGAAGAATCTCATTCTGATACCTAAGTTGGGAAACATCATTGTCAGGAGCATACTCAACCATGACCAAATTAGAACCTTTAAGGTCAGGAATGGTAGTGGAGGCAAAAGCATCCTATTGCAAGAACAGTTAGAGTTGGGCATGGCTTACAGAGAACCAACTTAACCACTAATGAAATAAAACTTGGTTACATAATCAAGACATAATATATTAAGTTGTAACATTAAACATCCATCACTCGTTACATTATCTCTACTTGTCCATATACTTAAAGACAATGCGTAAAACAACAAGAGTACAAACAGCTCAATTATTGTTCAAGATTCTATGCCTAAGCCAAAACCACTATAATGGGGACTATTGGTATTATCTAATATGCATCGCTATCGATGTAGAACAAAATCGCTAAGGGCCTCTTTTTCTTAAACTACCTGACCTATTTAGGGTAACAATTCATGAGTCTTATCCTTAAGCTCCACATAAGGTTTGTCTAGCTCTTTGTCATGTTTAAACATAGCCATGGCGCTTAAACTAAGGCGACCTAGAGTGTTTTGATTGAGCCTAGCCTTAGTCTCCCTCAATAGTTTTGTGAACACATTTTCCCTAGAATACTAAATAAAACGATGAGGACAACATGATCATCTGTAAGAAAAATATAATAAAAACTATGTTTCGTTACATACACGGAAACAAACTTCAAAGTTTTAATACAACAACAGAAAAAAGAAATATGGGATTAAGCATCTAAGTCTATTGGAGAATTTGAGCTAACCTTGTTTGTAGATACTTTGTCTTGTCCCTCAAATTATAGGTTCTTCTAATCGCCATCAACCTTGACAATCTCCTCCTCAGTAGGATGCTCAGAATGGTTTGGGTCAACATTTCTCTCTTCAACCTCTTCCTCATTCCACCTACCCTAGCAATACTCAAAATTGAAGCAACTAGATACTGGTCCTCCAAAAAATCAGCCTTGACTTCTATCCCAAAATTATGCTTTGCCAAATCATAAAAACTATAGGTTATAGTGGAAGCAACGTCATTAAGATCTTTCTTCAACTAGGACACCTCCTCCTTCACCGCTTTCAACTCCTTCTCAACCTTGACCAATGCCTCATCCTACCCTTCCAGCTTATGCTTTTCTGAAGCCCTAGCTTCCTTTGCAACTTTAGCTTCCCTCTTAACCCTCTCTTCGAGCATCCTAACATCTTCCTTGGTCTTAACATTAGCAGAAGCAAACTTAGCTTTCTCAGAGTTAGACAAGGCAAGGTCAGCTTAAAGTTTGGCCACTTGACCCAAAAGCAAGGCTATTGCACTTTTTGTCCAACGTGCCTTCACCATCAAGGCCACAGACTACAAGAGTGAAGTTTAAGCAATATAAGTAATAGAATTGCAACTAGAAGAAGTAGAAAGGACAAACGAGGATCGGAACAATTTGTCCTATTGTCAATCTACCAAAAAACCCATAAATTTGGAAATTAACCTAATAGCAGTTCTTTTCAAACAAAAGGATAAAAAAATTTAGGGAAGGTAAAGAAATATTATACATACCTCAGTTTGAATAATGGCCACACGATCGAAGCGGTCAATTTTTTTGTGGAATATGGATTTGTTGCTAAAATAATGGGTGCAAATATTGATAAAAATCCACCTAGAAAAATGAAAAGCCAGACTGAATAGCTGCTAGAAAATGAGCTAGTAAGGGAATGACATATGTACAAGAGCATTAAATGCTAGTAGAGCTTAAAGGCTGTTTCCCAATACCAAAAAGATAAGACTAGACAGAACTGACTAGACGTGCAGACCGGGTGCTTAAGACAACAAGTCTACCTCGACCTATGGTCGCCATAGACTTAGGGGTAAGTATTACACCCGTTCTCATCATGAACTATAGTGAAGTATAATGGGCCAGGACTTGAAGTCAGGAAAGCTACCCTCGTGTCTGGAAGGTTGAAGAAAAAGTAGAAGTGAATCAATTAAAATTGTACTGAATAAGGAAGCAACTTGAAGTCATAACACCTAACCCGATGCAATCAAGGGAACCACGCCAAGAGACAAACACTACATGCATTGGAAAATAGTGGTAGGTCATAGTGGTGTATTTAAAATCAAAGGCAAAAGTGAAATACCGAGTCGAGGCATAGGAAGCTGTACATGATATACTGAGATGACCGTACCTCTAAAGCTCCCACTTTGTCAATACCTACAGGAACATGAATGCACCACACATAACGAGGGCAACGTTTGCAGGGCTGCATAGGGTCAAAAGTGTTCCAAAAGGATTTTACACAAGGCCACTCAGGATATGCTTCAACATAGAACCATACTTATAGGTAAACGACAAATGTGAAGCTCCTCCTCTCCTTCATCAACAATCCAGGTATACTTGCAAAGATGGTCACTCAAACTACACTCAGCTCAAATCATAAAATAGCCTCAAGCACATTCCAAAACATATGCCAAGTCAATTTATAGAGAAAAATAGGGAATTGTTGCCCCCATTCTGATCCAACATGATATCAAATCAAGAAAAGACAGCAAAGGTGCTTGCAGGGCCACGACCTAGGCACCAAGTGATATTCACCACTACACCTCTTTGTACGTATCAACAACATAACAAAGCCTCAAGGCGGTCTCCTACCATTCCTCTTATGACAGTTACCATTCTGAGAGAGAAGAAGCCAACCCATACAGGCTTGGGCTTCTCGCCCAATTTTTCAGTCGTCCCGCTTCAAATTTCCAAGATTCTTGCAAATTTCTTAGTTTCCTGCCAAAGACTCATCATCAATTCAAACACAACAAATAGGTGTTGGAGCTGGATGACAAGTGGAGAAATCTAAGGGTAGAGATTGAAGCAAGGAACCAAGAGCAATCGCAACAATCAACAATGCACTTTTCATACTATAAAAGGAGGCACTAGAGGATGGAGAAATGATCCTTTCCTTTAGCTTCTTCTTCTTCCTAGAAAGAAAAAGTCTAAGGTAGGAATATTATATACTTCTGGGCAATTGTATTCATCTATACCAAAATATAAAATATATAGTGGATTACCCTGTAGATGTAGGATTCATAATAATCCAAACTACGTGTCCTTTACTTTTATTATTCTATCCTTTGATTTTAGATTTCTATTCTTTTATAAACAATTTCAACATTTCAACAGACAGTTGGAGTGTGACTACGAGGCTATGTAAGCACTCAGTGACATAGTCACCATTTAAAGGTAGGTTCAGTACAACTTAAATATGTTGATTCAAAAATCGTAAAAGCGATCGACCTCTAGATTGCTTCACGACTCAATTGAGTGTCGTGAAGACTAAAACTTCACCAACAATATTTCTATTAGAAATGATTTTATACGAAAGATGAAACAATGGTTGTAAATATATTATTTTGAATGATTGTAAATAGTGTGATTAATAGTTAATTATAATTATCACATATGTTTGTTTTATATTGAAGAAATCGCATTTTTATGAATGTGGGATGTTTTACCCATATTACCACTGGAAAATGGGTAGTTAATTTTATTCTTGGTTGTTCAGATGACATTGGTGTTTGGGTTACTAATGTCGAAATATTAGTACACAGTTGATGGTATTGATGTTGTGTTACTATTGTAAATGGATCGGTACACATTTATTTATGCTATACTTTCATTGATGATGTATTACTAATGGTTGATAATTTGTACACATCTATGTATATTTGTTTTGATTAGTTTATTTGATGCTTGGGGTTGACATTGAGTATTATTGTTGTAGATGGCTATGTAGCTGTTGCTTTTACCTCGGATGATGATTAATTATGATGGCTTAATATAAGCAGTTTTATCCACTTGCATTGGTTGCATGAGTGCTATGCTTTTTATATACTAACAAGTATTTAGATACATGAGAAAAGAAGAAAATGGAATTATATGGTCATGATCTCAAAAAAAACGTAGACAGTCTTTTTCTATGCAATAGTCCATGGTTTCCTTGTGGTCGGTGTGTATAGAAATTGGCATAGTCCAAACATATTTGAAATTTTTCCTCTTTCCGTGCATTTGTAAAGTTTGCGGATGAAAGTAATTAGAAGGAGATAAATGCAAAAACATCTACAGGTTGTTTACTTTGTACATTTCCCATATATATACTTGTATTATATATGAGTTAATATTTGTTGATGTATTGAAAATTGTAAATGCTATTTGACATATTCGATCTTGTATGATTTTTTATATAGTCGAGATATGTTTACTTTTATTTAAATTCCACTATGAGTTTTTTTTTCCCATATTGATTTTAGATTTTTAGTTATAAACCCAATGGTCCACTATTTTTAATGTTCAAGATTAGTACGCAGGCATAATCCGACGGTGTATGTCACTGATTTTAGATGTTAGAAATAGTGGATCATCGCACTTGGTATTAAAGATTAGGTTTAGCGATTCGTGGGAAGATTTAACTATTTAGGGTAGGTTAGTTTACACCATAAGTGGGTTAAAATATACAATACGAGAGCGAACTTATTGATGCTTTATGTTTTTGGGCCTTTTATGCAATGTAATAACCCAAAAAATTAAGATTTATTATAATTAAAATTTATTCAATGATGATTATTTAGATTAAAATGGAAAATAATCCTATTTAAATTAAGAAGGGGCAAATAGTCAATTTTCTAACCTTTTAATTGGTAATGAGACTTGAACCATTGTGACGACTCGTTTTTGTGACCAATTTTGTTCAATATGGAGGTCATATGAAGGAGATATAGACGAATTAATAGCTAAGTGAAAAATCCAGCATGACATACATCATATTATTACACATATGTGGACATATACTTTGGGGTATGTAGACACACGGCGGTTAGTTCAATTTTTTCTTATATTCAAACTAAATGTTGGTATTTTAAATGGTAGGTACAGTTTTCATAGTCGAATTTAACACTATGAAAGCCACATTTTATGCCAGAACTTATAATTATCTTCTCTCTTTTCATCACCATTCTTCCCCTTTAATTTCATAACTTAAAGTAGCATAGCATAACTCTTTTAATTTTTCGATTGATTTTGACGATTTGGGCATCAAAATGATTGTTGAGATGAGTAATATGACATGTTGAAAGAATTATGGCAATTACTAAGGGTTCAATGCATAGAAGGGACAGGACAACAAAAGGAAGAATTGGTTTGGAGCATTTCATGAGACTTTTTGAGTGATTCATTCTTTACTTGAGATATAATGCATAAATAACATTATGATAATGATATGCAGTTTATAATTTGAGCATTAAACATTAAATATTGGAATTAAGAGATTAAATCATGTGCTTGGATAGAAATAGGATAAAAAGTAAGTATAATCAACGCATATTAACATAATTACAATGTTAATGATTCTTTCTATAGTCACCATATAGGCTTCGATAACACTTTAATGATCATTAGGAATCTTTATACGAAGGAAATAGAATGATTTATCCCTAAACTAAACAATTTCAATTATTAGAAGGATTGACCTTTAAAATGAAATATACACGAAATAATATGCACTTCTAATGGAGATATATGTTAACATTTAATGATGAATATAGATGGATTAATATATTTGCTTTGCAATAGAATTGTTTGATGTCGGTATAAACTGTATGTACCTATGTTGTGAGTAGGTGGCTCAGGATACAATGCTACATTGTAGTGCTTTGGCAGTCCAAGAGGAAGACTGGATGGTAAGCGACCCTATTGGGCATTGGACTAGTCCAGGACATGAGTCCAATTTTCTTGGGAAAGGATTTTAAGCATTCCTATAGGGCCTTGGGCTAGTCCAAGACATGAGTTCATTTGATGCACAATGGTAATACAATCCTGTAAGGCCTCAGGCTAGTGTAGGACGTATTCACTCATGAGTTAGATATCCAATGGCAGTATGATTTGTAGGGCCTCAGAATAGTCAAGGACATATATACTTATGGGTTATACACTGACAGTTTTATAGTATTATCTTTGTAGTATACGTGAAGCAGGTATGACTCACTCATCCTGACTTATATCTAACCCACTCCTATTTTTCTTTTATATTTATTTTACTAGGTTGATGGAGCTTGTCGTCATAGTGGAATAGGAAACGTGGACTCTAATGTATATATTACATAATATGTATTATACATGATTGTAATTTTGTGTGTGGAATGGGTGGGATTAGTGTTGGTATATGACAATTTTGTTACATTATGCTGTTATGAAATAATGATGGTTGATTTATATTATATTTTGTTTTCTTCCTCTAAGAGATTCAGAATGTTATTATGTTTAGTTCTTATTCCATCCTCTAAATACTTGTCCTTTTAGCCTATCATTTTTTAAACGACAATTTGAGCATTAAATTAATGGGTTGAAATGGCGGGTGTAACAACCCAAAATTTGAGCTATAATAATTAACTAACTAATTAATTAAACAATAAAATAAGTTTGTGAAATTGTCAGAATCGAGCCATGAAAGTTGCACCATTGTGTCTGTGGTAATTTTTTGAACGATTTTCATATATAACTTGTCCAAATACGATCTAGTATGAAGAAGTTACGAGAGAAATAAGAAATCAGAATATATAATTAACACACACACACGTATCCATAGGTAGACCCGCATTAGGGTCAGGTTGACCTATGGGTCGACCCCCAAAGTGGTCGGTTTGACCCACCTTTGTTACTGGATGAAGAATCGTCCAGTACGAGCCGAAAGTTTGGGAGTCCATTTTTCATGAAATCCTGTGTGTTCGTGGTTGCATCCGAGGGTCCCTAGCGAGGTTCTATGACATGGTTGCACCAAATTCAATTTTCAATTCCAACGGTCTGAGATCCCTAAGCCACACTATAAATAAAACCTTATGCCTAGTTATATTTCTCATTCATATTTTCTTCTAATTGGGTTCATTGCCTAAGGTTGAACCTTATATAGAAAAAAATTCTAGGGAGAAAATCTTTTTAATAATAATATTTTACGCCTTAAATTTGGACCCAGGAAGGCCAAGGATTAGAGCTAAGGACCATAGGCGAGTGTTTTGTAATTATTTTAGATTTGTAAGCAATTTAAAAAAAATATGGTTCTCAATAGTTGTAATTTTTCTACAATTTTGAGACAGTTTTTATGTTAGTTTATTTACAGTTAGTTTTTAAGCAAATTTCAGAAGTTCTTTTCAGTCTATTTTTATTTAGCTATTTTAATCAGTTATTTACATTTATTTAAAGTCATTTACAATCATTTACAGTTATTTACATCTGTTTTAAGTTGGAATTTAGCTTGTAAATGTTAGTTTCTTTTTATAGAGATTTAATCCTTTTTGACGCGAATAAAATATTAAAAAGAGAAGAATTTACAAATATGGATTAAAATAGAAAAACACTAAATTTACAAAAATTAGATGTAAAATGAAAAAAAACTAAAATAAAATGGAGATGGACTAAAATAGGCAAATTTGAGAGATATACAAGCATAATTATAACAAGTGGTTATAACTAAAAAGAGAAAATAGAAGAGTAACAGTTCCAAGAACAATTATAACATGTAGGTTATAATTAGAAAGAAAGAAATAACAGAAGGCGCTTATTTTAAAATTTAGATCTTGGATTAAGTTAATAAGAAAATATAGCAGTAGTGTCCCATACCGGGAACATTTCCTTTCAGGTCTGGAACTGATGGTCTTAAATGTAGGTGAGGCTGGGCATGCTTATGCTGATTTGGGTGAATAAGTGGCCAATAGGTAGAGGCTCAAACTTGGGGATTTGGGCAAGGGGCACAAATTTAGAAGATTTGTTTGTTAGGCCCAGTATCGGCAGCATTCCCTTTCAGGTCGAGGACTAATGGTCTCACATGTGGGTGATGTTGGGCATGCTTATGCTAATCAGGGTAAATAAAGGGTCAAATAGGGGGCGACAGTTAGTGTGTACCGGCGATGATCGAGCGTGTCTTTTGTTATGGGACCAACATGATTGGCTCACAGTGGCACCATAGAGACAGAAAAGGCCGATTAATGGGTAGTATTAGGATTATAGCATAATCAAAATTAGCAGTTGAGATAGGATTAGGGTTTCAACCTAATTCCAGTAGTTTAAGACAAGAGCAAACAATCAAAGCAAACAATAAAAGCAAACAGTCAAACACAATCGGAAACAGTATTTTATGCGAGTTTTATCTTTAGTGTATTTTCCTTTTATGCTAGAACTATTTCTTAGACTATTATCTTTTTCTTGCTTAGAAATGCTAGTAGTTACTTTCACTCACCAGACTTATTGTTTGATCCTTTCCTCTTTCTTTCCTTTTCCCCCCATAGGGAGTTGATGATAGTTGATTCAGGTTGCTTGGGGATTCCTTTCCGGGGTTTTCTCATTTAAGATGTATTCCTCTGCTTTTCATCTTTTTCATTTGGCTTATGGCACTTGTGAGAGAGATTTCTATTTTTATTTTTGTACTCTGATTTTGTGAGCTGAGATTTTTTTTCATGAGACATAAGTGATTTTGAGAAATGTTATGTTTTTATGACTTATTTTGAATGAAGTTTAATTCTAAATAATAAGTTATTATTTAAGTTTTTTCTACTACTTTTACTTGTTTTTCTTCCGAATCTTAGTCTTTGTGATACTCTAGCTATACCTATAACGCATCACATCCACTGGTGTGCCCTTTTTGGGGATACTAAGGGGTGCAAGGTGGTTCATTTAGTATCAGCGCCTAAGGTTACATGATTCCTAAAAACTTATTTTTAGAAGTAAAGTATTTTTCAAAGGTAACATATGTTAAAACTAATAGTATTTTTCAGAAAGAAACTCTTATTATAGAATTAGTTTTGAAGTACAAGAGATTTTTTATAAAAATCCCTTCAAAATCCAGTTCAATCTTCTTTTTATTCTTTCGAGCCTAAATTTTCTTTTCTTTACATAGAATGGATAATGCCCCAAATCTTCCATAGGGTGTCCAAGTCCTTGGTTGGTTCTATAGATACCCCCAAGCTACGACACCAGAGGTGCAAAGGCAAGCGCCCAATGCAGCACCGGCGGGTGGAGGTCCCGTTAATCCACCTACAACAGCCAATTTTTCTAAGCTATGCAAGAACTTCGCCAATCTATGAGGAAAGACGTTTCCTGGCATGGAGGATTTCGTAGAGGCAAGAACTTGCCTGAGGAGTGCAGAGCGGATATTTGGGCTGTTAGGATTGGAGGACCGATAGAGAGTTCAGCTTGCATCTTGGCAGCTGAAGTGAGAGGCTTCTTACTGGTGGGAGATTGTAGAGATGGAAGGTAGAGGCATTAGTTGGGTTGGATTTCGGGAAAGATTTGAGAGAAATTTCTTGTCGCAAGCCGAGGAAAGCATGTAGTTAAAGAAATTCATTAGTCTAAAGCAGGGGAGTCTTTCGGTGAAAGAGTATATAAATCGGTTTAATGAGTTATCGAGGTTCGAGATGGAGCGTGTTAATACACCGCATAAGAAGGCCACCATATTTGCTAAGGGTTTGAACTAGCCCCTCCAAGGGTTGGCATTAACACATGTAACTCTGGAAGCGATGTATGAGTCACTTGTGGAAATGGCTCTCATTTCGGATATTGCTAAGGAAGAAGAGGTTAAGGAGGTTCCTAATCTAGAAAATTGTAAGAAGCAATGGTGGAAGAATAAGAAGGATAAGGACAATAAAAAAGAAGGAGGACCTCAAAAGGGACAGATCAAGAAGGGCGAAAAATGTCATAATTATGGATTTCTTGGACATTACTCAAAGGATGTATGAAGGACACGATGAAGGGGAGATGTTACAGCTCTGGGCAGCCTAGACACCTTAGTAGAGCTTGTCCTCAGAGGACAGGGCAGAGAGCAGGCGCAACTGCGGCACAAGTACATGCTTTGGATGCAGCACCTTCTAGTAGTGGACCGGACCAAGTTAGGAAAGTCTCTACAGAAGATTTGATCTCTATTTCGATTTTTCTTATTCAGACTCCTTTTGACTCTGGAGCATCGCATTCTTTCATTTCTACTTCATCGGTTGATTGTTTGCACCTAGATATTTCTCTAGTTATAGACACTATAGTTGTTTCAAACCCCATAGGAGGATTGGCACATTTATTCATGATTTGTAGGGGTTTGAAAATTTTTATACTAGGCGTAGAGTTTGATTGTAACGCCTATGTACTGGGATTTTCGGGATATGGGATGATTTTGGGAATGGACTGATTATCCACTTGTAGGGCTATATTTGACTGTGGGAGGAGAGTCGTTAGGCTGAGGACATGTAGCAGACAGACTCTCGAGGTTTCTTACGACCCATAGGGGTCAGTTATGTTGAGATTCCTTTATTCCCTTGATTCATCTCTAGGAGAGTTAGATTCAATTCCAGTTATTAGAGATTTCCCAGACGTTTTTGAGGAGGTAAGGCGACTACTCCTTAAGAGAGAGATTGACTTTAGGATCTATCTGAATGACAATGCTAAGCCAGTGGCATTGCCCATGAAACATATGGCTCCTAGGGATAGGAAGGAGTTAAGTAAGCAGAATGGTGAGCTATTAGAGAAAGGCTTCATTAGACGGAGCATATCTGAGTGGGGAGTGCCAGTCGTCTTTGCTACAAAGACGAATGGTTCACTTTGACTTTATATAGACTATAGAAGTTGAATAAGCTCACGAAAAAGAACCGTTACCCACTTCCTAGGATAGATGATCTTTTCGATCAGTTGATTGGCTCTTTAGTATTTTCTCAGCTTGACTTAGCCACTAGATTTCATCAGCTTAGAGTCATTGACGATAGCATCGATAAGATAGCATTTAGGACATCCGATGGATTCTTTGAGTGGTTGGTTGTTCCGTTTGGGCTGACCAATGCCCCAGCCTATTTTGTAGATCTAATGAACCGTGTTTTTCGAGATGTCCTAAATAATTTTGTTGTAGTATATGTGGACGACATTCTGATGTTTTTTCAAGAGTATAGAAGAACATGCTATTCATCTTGAGGAGGTTCTTCGTACATTTCGTGTTCATTAGTTGAAAGAAAAATTCTCAAAGTGCCACTTTTGGCATGAGGAGGTTTGTTTCTTGGCGCACGTAGTCTCACAAGAGGGTCTAGTTGTGGATCTCGCTAAGGTAGTAGAGGTATATGGATTGGAAGGCCCCCAAGAACGTTACCGAAGTTAGAAGCTTCCTAGGTTTGGCTGGTTATTATAGGAAGTTTATCAGAGATTTACTCAGATCTCAGCACCGCTAACTTGCCTCACTAAGAAGAATGTGGTATTCGTGTGGGAGTGGATTGTGAGGATTCCTTCACGATGCTAAAGAGGGCCCTTACTAGTGCACCGGTTCTAGTTTTACCCAACGGAGCTAAGCATTTTACAGCATACAATGTTGCATGTGGGACTGGCCTTGTGGCAGTATTGATGCAGAAGGGGAGGGTAGAATGATAAGGGAGTAGACAGTTGAGAACTAATGAGAAGAACTAACCCACTCATGATTTGGAGCTGGCTGTTATTGTTTTCGTGCACAAGTCTTGGAGACATTACTTGCTAGGAGAGAGGTTCGAGCTTTTCACTGACCATAAATCATTGCAGTACCTTTTCTAGCAAAAGGATTTAAACTTAAAGTAACAGCGTTGGAGGGAGTTTTTAGCATCATATGACTTTGAGATAGCTTACACCCCTGGCAAGGAGAACGTGGTTGTGGATGCGTTAAGTAGGAAAAGAACAACCCTTAGCCCAATGTTCGTGGAGTGGAAAAGCCTAGAGTTTATTTCCACCTTTTATCTTAAGCCCTCTATGGACATTACTCCTGGATTATTGGCAACACTTGAGGCTAAGCCTACCCTCGTAGATCAGATTGGATCAAGGCAACAAGAGGATTCAGAGCTTGTGCATATTCTGGATAGGATTAGCAGAGGGGAGGTCTCTATACTTCTCCAACACTATTCCATCGATAGTAAAGGGTGGCTAAGGACAGATAGAAGAATTTGGGTCCCCCGTACTGATGATTTGATGAGTGAATTTCTAATAGAAGCACACCATTTTCGGATGACTATTCATATGGGTGGTGATAATATTTATAGGGACATGAAGAGAGTGTTTTATTGGAGTGGCATGAAGAAGGATGTAACAGAGTTCGTGGCTAAGTGTCTTATGTGCCAAAGGTTAAGGCAGAGCAGTAGAGGCCTGGCGGATTGCTTCAACCAATAGAGGTACTCGAATGGAAGTGGGATAGCGTTTCGATGGACTTCATAGATGGTTTACCTTGATCTAGGAAGGGGAATACCAGTATTTGGGTGATTGTAGATCGTTTGACTAAGAGCGCCCACTTCATTCCTATCAAGAGTAAGAGGACAACACTTTATTTGGCATCCATATACGTTCCTGAGATAGTCCGACTTCATGGAGTTCCCTTTAGTATAGTGAGCGACAGAGACCCTATCTTTACTAGCGAATTTTGGAGGAGCTTGCAAGAAGCTTTAGGAACACAGCTTAGATTGAGTACGACCTATCACCCTCAAATGGATGGCCAAACAGAGAGAGTTAATAGAGTTCTTGAGGATTTGTTGAGGATGTGCAGTCTTAATTTTGGAGGGACTTGGGAGGAGCACCTTCCTTTGATGGAATTCGCATATAAAAATAGTTTTCAGGATAGCATTGAGATAGCTCCTTTTGAAGCCCTTTATGGAAGACCTTGCAAGTCGTCTTCATGTTGGTTGAAGTCTATAGAAAAATTGCTACTTGGTCCCGACATGATTAGAGAGACTTCGAAAAAGATTTATTTGATTAGAAGAAGAATGAAGATAACCCAAGATAGATAGAAATTCTATGAAGATAAGTGGAGAAGAGATATTGAGTTCGAGGTAGGAGATTTGGTTTTCCTTCAGGTGTCTCCGCTACGAAAGGTGGTGAGGTTTGGATTAAGTGGGAAACTTGCTTCCAGATTCGTAGGACCATTCCTCGGTATGGAAAGGGTAGGGAAGATGGTGTATCGGATAAAGCTACCGGAGAGGCTCACGGAAGTTCATGATGTTTCTCATGTTTCGCACTTGAGAAAGTGCTTACATGATTCAGTAGAGGTAGTGGAACCTAGCCAATTTGAGGAAATTGAAGTAGAGAGAGAAGCATTGTTTCATCGCATTCTTACCAAGATCGTTGGACATGATATCAAGAAGCTTAGGAATAAGGAAGTCCCTTTGGTTAATGTGCGGTGGGGAGATAGTATTGAGGACGCTACGTAGGAGGCTGAGGAAAAAATACATATCTCTTATCCACATCTCTTCGATGGTACGTCTCGAATTTCATATTTCCATCTTTATTTTTGAATAGGTTCTTTCCTTTAGTATCATTTGGGAGGGTAGATCTTAGAATTTAACCTATGGATGGTAGAACTAAATGTAAACATGTTACTAGAACATGCTATGTATGTTGGACGCAAGTGGTTGCAAGTGTTTGCTAGTGGATGCTAATGGACACATATACACACACCAGGCACTATTATTTCTTAGATATCGGCCTAACTAGGTAGCATATGCATAAGAATGTGTGTGCACTTTCATTTTTATTTCATATTGCTATGAATGGGTGATTATCATATGACTGTTGCATTTTGATGATGATTATAGCACGCATATAAAACTATCAGTTGTCATTGGGGAATTTGCATTCATTTGGATACATGACACGGGCATGAGCGCATAAAAAGAAGGTCGACTAAATCAGCAGGCCGCCTAATCTTTTGCATTAGTTAGAGACATTGACACTACATTATTACATATATCATAAATTGCATTAAAATGCTTAAGGATAATGGATGTAATGGATGATTGTTGAATATGTGGTTGTGGAATTTGGATGAAAATATTTATTTCATTCTTCTGTCCTAGTAGATTTTCAAGACGAAATCCTTTAAGGAGGGGAGAATGTAACAACCCAAAATTTGAGTTATAACAATTAACTAATGAATTAATTAAATAATAAAATAAGTTTGTGAAATTATCAGAATTAGCCACAAAATTTGCACTATTGGATCCATGGTAATTTTTTGAGCAATTTCCATATATAAATTGTCGAATTCCGAGCTAGTATGAAGAAGTTATGAGAGAAATAAGAAATCAGAATATTTAATTAACACACACACACAAACGCACGCACACACACACGTATCCATAGATCGACCCATATCAGGTTCAGGTCGACCTACGGATCGACCCCCAAAGTCGACCCACCTTTGTTACTGTACGAAGAATCATCTAGTATGAGCCGAAAGTTCTAGAGTCCCTTTTTTGTGAAATCATGTGCATTCTGGTTGCATCCAAAGGTCCTTAACGAGTCTATGACGTGGTTACACCAGATTCAATCTTCAAATCCAATGGCTTAAGATCCCTAAGGCACACTATAAATAGAACCATAGGCCTAGTTATTTTACTCATTTAGATTTTCTCCCGATTGGGTTCGTTGTTTGAGGCTGAACCCTAAATAGAAAAAAATTCTAGGGAGGAAATCTTTTTAATAAAAATATTTCACGCCCTAGAAGTGGATCCAGGAAGGCCAAGGATTAAAGCTAAGTGCCACAGGTGAGTGTTTTATAATTATTTTAGATTTATAAGCAATTTAAAATAATAGGGTTCTCAATAGTTGTAGTTTTTCTACAATTTTCAGACAATTTTTATGTAAGTTTATTTATAGTCAGTTTTAAGCAAATTCAGAAGTTCTTTTCAGTTTATTTTTTTTAGCTATTTTATTCAATTATTTTACAGTCATTTACAGTTATTTACATCTGTTTTAAGTTGGAATTTAGCCTGTAAATGTTAGTTTATTTTTATACAGATTTAATCCTTTTTGACGCAAATAAAATGTTAAAAACAGAAGAATTCGCAAATATGGATTAATATAGAAAAACACCAAATTTTTAGAAATCGGATTTAGTATGAGAAAAACTGAAGAAAAAAATGGAGATGGACTGAAATAGGAAAATTTGAGACATTTGCAAGCATAATTATAACAAGTGGTAATAACTAAAAAGAGAAAAGAGAAGAGTAACGGTTGGAAGAACCATTATAACATGTGGGTTATAATTAGAAAGAAAGAAATAACAGAAGGGTCTTATTTTAAAACTTAGATCTTGGATTAAGTTAAGAAGCAAATACAGCAGTAATGGTCCGTACCGGCAGCATTCTCCTTCAGGTCTAGGGCTGATGGTCTCACATGTAGGTGAGGCAGGGCACGCTTGGTTGATTAGTGTAAATAAGTGGCTAATAGATAAAGGTTCAAATTTGGAGATTTGGGCAAGAGGCGCAAAGTTAGAAGATTTGTTTGTTATGACCAATATCGACAGCATTTCCTTTTAGGTCGAAGACTGATGGTCTCATACGTGGGTAAGGCTGGGCACACTTATGCTGATTAGCGTAAATAAAGGGTCAAATAGGGGGCGACGGTTAGTGTGTACCGACGATGAACGAGCGTGCGGCATCGATTAGGGTAAATAATTCTCTACTGCGTCCTAAGCGCTAAGAGATGTCTTTTGCTGTGGGACCAACAGGATTGGCTCACCGCGGCTCAACAGAGATAGGAAAAGCCAATCAATGGGTAGGATTTCAACCTAATCAAGATTAGCATTTAAGGTAGGATTATGGTTTTAGCCTAATCACAGCAATTTAAGACAAGTGCAAACAATCTAAGCAAACAGTCAAACAGAATCGAAAACAGTAATTTATGCAAGTTTTATCTTTACTGTATTTTCCTTTCATGCTAGAACTATTGCTTAGTCTTTTATCTTTACCTTTCTTAGAAATGTTAGTAATTACTTTACTCACCAGATTTACTGTCTGACCCACTTCTCTATCTTTCTCTTTCCCCCACAGGGCAGCAGAGTTGAGGATAGTTGATTTAGGTTGCTTGGTGATTCATTTTCGAAGTTTTCTCATTTCAGATGTATTCCTCTGCTTTTCATCCTTTTCATTTGACTTATGGCACTTGTGAGAGGGATTATTATTGTTATTTTTATATGATTTTGTGAGACTGAGATGTATCTTCATGAGACATAAGAGATTTTTGATACATGTTATGTTTTTATGACTTATTTTGAAATGAATTTTAATTCTGAATGAAAAGTTATTATTTAAATGTTTTCCGCTGTTTTTACTTATTTGTCTTGTAAATCTTAGTCTATGTGATGCTCTCGCTATACCTATAACACACCACATCCTTTGATGTGCCCTTTTTGGGGATACTAAGAGGTATGAGGTGTTTCAGCGGGGTGCTGCATTTGGTATCGCTGTTGCTGTTTCACTTACTATTTATTAGGTATTTGTTAAGGATATCATTTTACATATAAATAAAAATGAGTAATTCAGTTGAAACTAGAATGTAGACCAACATGAATGAGGTGGAAACAAGAGAAGGACTGGTACTAGAGTGGATGTAGTGGATATCCCAGGAGTTAATATCCTTGCATGGTTTAGACGCTATCTATAAGCAATGAGCCCTACTGGTACTGACGCCACTAAACCCGTGGTTACTACTACTACAACCCAAGGAGTGCCTATCCAAACAACCCTAATTGTGCATGTATGGATTTTCTAGCTTAGGAGGGAAGCCATATAACGGAACGGAACCAAATGCAATAACTTAGGCATGGCTTAATTCTTGTGAAAAGCCATTTCAATGTTTAGGGTGTTCACATTATGCTTTGTTTTCCATAAATTTTTCAAAATATCAAGAACGACGAAAAGGGAAGAAAACACAGCAATAAAAAAATATGCATTTGTAGCATAACTATGTTGTAAACGATCAATTGGTTATGCTATAACTGATCAATCGTTAGGTGATAACCTATCAATAGATTCATGCCCAACTAGGCCGAGAACATAGGAATTTTACTGTTATGCTTCATTCCTCTTCGTCTAACATTGTTTCTCTTCATTATTGCCCTTAATTGCAAATTTTCCAATAGCATAACTTTTCACATGCATCCATAGTAGCACCATATATACATTGGATCATGTCAATCAAAAAATACCAGTCTTTTCCTAAGTTATTACGTTGTATGTTTTGTTGCCCATTGCCTTTTATAATCTCTCTTCTTTTAATCACCATACTTCAACTAAATGCCGTCTATGAGGTTTTATCTATTCTTATAACCTTTCAAGCTTTTAATTCATAGAATCTTAATGTGGTTTATAGGAAGTAGTAAAGTAACTAACAAAAACAATGTGAAAGAAGACACAAGTCCATCAAAAGAAAATTTATCGACCTTATTAGTGAATTCCTGTTGCGAAATCTTATGGTGGAATCGAATACATATCCAGGAAGTTCAGGTAGAGTTGTAATATATGTTCCTCCAAGTTTAAAGAGGGAAGTTAATGGAATTTCGAGAGGAATTTCTAAGACTAGATGTAGGACGCGACCATAAACTATTAAAAAATTGTTGGTGTGATCTTTTGCTTTATTTATTATACTAAATATGATCTCATTTAGTTAGTAATTTATACACTTATATATGTTGTAAATAATAGATGATCCAAATATATTATTGAGCTTTCATTTGGTATTAGAGCATGGTTTTTAAAAATCTTATAACCATTTTGAATTTTTTTTAATATGGCTATGTGCAATTTTACAATGATTTTAGAAGGTCGATCCACTATATGTCTCCTACTTTCTATGGAATCAAATTATGCTTACTGGTCTACAAAAAAAGATTTATATAGAGGCTAATGGCTTAGAAATTTGGGATTCCAAACACAATACGTACTCCTACTACAACTCATGGATCTATTTTTAAAAAGTCATCGCAGTAAATTACTCTAAAGCAATATATATAATTTTCTGTGCATAAGGTAATAATGAATTTGAATGTGTTATGGTCTATACTACTACTTTATATACAATACTTTTAAAATTCCACAAAAAGGGATAACAAAAATAAAACTAGCCAAGATATCAATTAAAAAAATTTAGAATGGAAAAAGGAGAAAGTATCATTGAATTGTATTATCGTTTTCAAGAATTACAACACTCATTAACGCAATTAGGAGGAAAAATCATCGATTTTGAAATAATTTTATACATTTTGAGTTCATTAATTAATGATTGGGAAAGAAAGGTTCTAGCTATTGACGAATCAAATTTTCTTCCCTAACTCAAAGTTGATGAACTTATGGCAATCTCATACAAGCTAATTTGTAAATCAAGAAGAAGCAAGGACAAGAAATAAGTACTATTTCTTTTTCAAGTTGAGGATGATGAAGAAACGCTGAAGATGATATAGACTTCATTGCAAGAAATTACAAAGCCTTCGATAATTCGAAAGGATCCAAAAGAACCGAAATGGAAATAGTTTAGCTCTCGAATGCTTTGAATGTGATAAAACAAGCCATATGAAGGACTATCCAAGGTTAAACAAAGATATCTAAGCCTTCAAGAATGAAGAAGTACAAGAGATGGAAAATAGGGAGCTAACATTTCAACTCACTTGGGATGACTTAATACATCATCTGATAGTGATAGAATGCCAACATATTTTTCATAACTCTTGACAACAAGTAAAATCTGCTCTAACTTACAAAAATTTACTAGAGATAAGTTGTGAATTAGACGATTAGTTTCGAGCTAGCGGAAAGAAAATAAAGAATTAATAGAGTCGAGATAGAAGTGGATATGTTTAAGGATGGAAAAGTAATTCTGAAAGAAGAATTATTAGAATCTTAAAATTTCTTTAAAATTATAGCATACCAAACTAGCTTTCTAAATAATGAAATTCAAGCTTACAAGGATGAGAATATTAAACTTGCAAAGGAAAATTGCGATTTAAAACTGTCTTTGGACATATCTCAAATTAAGCTTAAGGAGCTTGATACAAAATTAGAGAACTTGACCAATAATGTTACTAAATTTAATAAATGCAAAGAAAATTTATCTGATTTGATTAATGTTTCTAAGCCACCTACTAATAAAACTGGATTATAATTCAACAAATCTAAAGGAGCTACTCCTAAAATATTGTGCATCAGCATGTACAAAATTTCAAAAATCCAAAAATAGAAAAGACTAAGAAACTAAAATAACTAGATTTGGGCTCCTAAGACTAATAACAATTTAATTAGAAAAACTTACATTCATAATATTTTTATTGATGTATATAACAATAAATTTTTATTTTTAAAGGTCTCGAAACCTCTTTGGTGTATATAACTTCTAATCAATCCTAGACCCTAACGTAGGAAGTTGGTACCGAACCATTTTTTATTTTTTTTTATAGGTATCCAACAAGACCAAGGGGAATAAGGAATTTTATATAAAGAGTTTAAGAATTCAAAATTATTTAAAATATCAAAATTCCATCCATTTCATAATCTTAAAAAATAATAAGTTTCTCTATTGATTTGACAAAGTACTAACAAGTTGTTCAATCGACCGGTAGTAAAAATATAAGTTGGTTAAAAATAATACATTTATGAAAAGAAAATAATTTCTTATATGATTTGAATACAAATGTATTGATATAGATATGTGAAAAATAAAAAAGTTTTAAGAGAAATCGATCTAGAACATGGTTGATAAGCGTTAAAGGAATTACATAACAGCGACGAGCACCACCAACCCTTATTCGCCATCAATCAGAAACACAACCTTTATATTTTTCAGAAATTCACAAAAATACGGCGACCGGTCAACCAATTAAGTCACAATCGGTCGACCAGTTATGATCTTGAAGATCAAGTTTGAGCCTTCAATTATTTTATGAAACAAAACCCTCCTCTTTTCTCACAGCCAAACCCTTGTTCCTCTTTCTATTTTTTTACTTCTCACCTCATTTTCAAATTTAAAACTCTTCAAAATTTCAACAATGGCACCAAATAGACTGATAGAAGAATCTAGCCAAAGCTCTCTCCTTCCTCCATATGTCAGAGCCTGGTTAAACAATAATGAAGAAGCGATTAAGAAGTATAAGAGAATTGTTAATTTCACTCATCTCTCCGACCGACCCACGGTATTCTCTGATTTCTGATCTTATGCCATTGAAGAGTAGTATGAAAACTCATGTATAATTAAAATTCTCAGCCATGATCACTTTGACAGGAATATTTATCCCTTTTGTGTATCCTTGTTTATTACAAATGATGAAATTATTGAACCCGAGTTGTATATTATGGAATCTGAATTTAATAGGGGTACATATTAAATTGACATCATCAGTATTAGGAGAGATATTATCTATAGCAGCAACTGGTAAACTGACATCGAGGATATTGAAATGAATGACCCCGAGTATTTTATATTTCACAAAAATACGGATATTTGGAGCATGTCAAACTTAGGGGATAAAACTAAGTTGATAGTAAGTATTGTTCATTGTAACATTGTTCCAAAAATTCTTAGTTTTGATCAAATTTACTTTGGGGTTCAAAAGGGGACATATGCTATTATTGGTGGTATAAGAGTGAATTGGGTAGATGTAATTCTTAGGAATATGCTAGATAACCATTCTAGACAAGCTTCGATATGGAGCTATGTTCCATATTGCAATTTGCTCACCTATAGCTTTCGGCATTTTCATGTGAAATTGTTTGATGAACATGTTAAGACAAAGTCATTTGGAATTCCAATAGACCAGAAAGCTGCAGTAGGATGAATATTATTCCTACCTTTGCTACCAATCCTAATTTTGTTGGAGAAGCAGCACAAGAGAAGGAAATTCAAGTAGAAACTTCAGGCGATGATGCCTACATTGAGCCGGTATCAAGAAAATGACCAAAGCAATTTTAGAGCAGCAGCAAATGATCGAAAACAAGCAAAAAGAGAAGGAAGAACATGGGATTATTAAGAGACATTATTTTCATTATGTGGTGCTAGGACCTTCAGGAATTCCTAGAGGACAGAGAGGAGTAGCTTGCATTACTTTCATGATGTATCTGACTATCCCCACTAGCTATAGATGCACCCCATCTTTTCTTGGTGCCGAGTAGTTGGTATGGCTTTAGTTAGTATTTTAATCATTTATGGCATGTTATGTTTTTGACTTTGTATTATTTGCATCGTGACATTTAGATTTGCAACATACATTTGTGCTATTGTACTATTTGCGTCTGCTGACATTTCATCTTTGTATGTCATTCTGTGCAGCGACGAAACCAGGATTTTTGTTTGCATTGGGCAAAGTTGTATAAATATTCAAATATATAACAGAAAAATTGAAATTCAACCGAAATGCTTTAGTGCAGTACATTTTGAGACATTGAAACAATGAAGTTCGTCTGATTGCATGATATCGATAATTTTATAAGCTTGTACACACTATACATAACCCAAAAATACAAAAGCTACTAAATATTATATTTAAGTCATGCTCCTCTAAGATCACAACCTTTGACATGCAAGCCATAAGATAGCCTTCACTGAATTGATCACTCGCAGTCGGTTTCTCTTACTTCACTTTTATATTGTAAACTCAATTATTTTTCAATACCCTACTAGGGATTACTCAAACGAACCAATAACATCACATTGTTTGAATGTAATGAATTTGGACCTCCTTCATGCTTTGAAGACAACAATCTTTTCCGCCAACATTTCGCCAATAATTATACCTACTAGAAATTCATGTATCTTGTTTGTGGTGTTGAGAAATATTTTTATCAAAAAGAAAACAAGAAAAACAATAAGCCTTTTGAGTTGTTTCAGAATACTCAAGCCATTTATGATCTTTGAACCATTCAGATCTCATACGACGTCACTACTAGAGAATGGCTAAAGTAGCTACACAAATTTCTCACGCCATTGCAACGCCTAAAAGGTGGGCCGTCGGAAAGTCGTAAATTAAAAAAAAAACGGCGTCAAAAAATTCCTACTCCCTTCCGATGTGGTTTATTTAACCAAAAATAATAATAAAGGCGTCGGAATATGCGAACGCCATTCAGAGGCCTAATTAATTATCGTTGGGTAAAATGGCATCGGAACTCCGCATTTGTAGTTTTCTATGCAGTCTATCCCAAGTTAGGATAAAGGAGGAGGGTTGTGATATGCTTGGTGAGCCAATGTAAAAACCACGACCTCTTTTGTAACGACCCAATATTTTCAACCATTCGCATCCGCACATTGTCGGACTTGAATTGTTCAAAATACTGCGTTGTAGAATAAATTTGGCAAAACTCAGAATATACAATAAATAGATCACAGAATCACATACACAGATATCAGAATCTCGCAGCGGAAATTAAAAATTTAGTGGTTCATGAAGCCACTGATATAACTTCAACAAAACAGAACTTACATTGTCTATAATCCTCAATACAAATTTTAAGACATAAATAGAGATAGAGTCTTCAAAGTCTTGAATTCCAGAAAAGATAAAGGCTGAAACAACTTCCAGCAGCGCGAATGATCTACTGAGTGTCCTAGCTACGGAGAAGAAATTGAAGCTGCAACTCAGGCTGACCCGAGCGAAAAATAAAACATAACACTCGAGTCAGGACATACATACTTATATAATGTAAGCTAATTCAAGTGTACTGTAATATAGAGCAAGTAACTTAAAGGATGCTTGGGACCGCCCATCCTCTAAGGATCCGTCAAACTATTTACTATGTAGTATATTGCGCTATTATAATAGTGTCTATTTATAAAATAAACATACTTTTAAATAGCATTAAGGCTTTACATTTTCCACCTTAACACGTAATAGTCCCAGTAGTCCATCCAATATCATAGCTCCTCCTGATCGGGAAGCAACTAGAGGATACCACACGGGCTACGGGAGAAATCTAAACTCGTACAAGGCTCGGTATGGTAGATGACACGGCACAACTAGGCAATGCCAGGGTAGATATACCAATTGCTATCCAGGCTGGTGGAAACGCGTAGCCGCAGTTACCGCCCACCTCGGACTAACTCCCCAAAATCAAAATATAGAGGTGGCCACCGAATCAATCCAAAATCATAGTATAATATCGAAGAGGAGCGTCCGATCAGAGGAATGACCTCATTGGCCTGGAATTGCTCCTGTTTTAGCCACCTTATGCCAACTCACGGGAGTCGGGTCCACGTATTTACCTTACAGGAAACGCCACCACCGACCTACTTCATTCTGGAATCTCCACCGCGTACACGGTTGGTCAAAGTGGTTTTCGGTATCGACAGAGAGTATGTCCATATCCGATCCCGGTCTCTTTGCCAACCCATCGTTATTATAACCCGTGGTCATTTAAAAACAATTTATACTTTAAAACCAGTATAAACATTTCCATTTCAAAACTATAAATACGATATCATTTAAAACCCAAAACAACATGATATCGTTATATTCAAATATAATTCTTTTCCAAAACCATACTGCTTAAAATTTATAATATCTGGAAACCAAATATTTGAATTATACCTTTAAACCATAATATATTGGAAATTTTTCTTTAAAAAAACATAACTCCCAAAACACAAATGGTTTGGATATAAATGGTTTAACTTTATGGTTACTTTGTAAAGAAGATAATTTACATAGCTTTACAAATATATTTCTTTATTTTAAACCATAATTTAAATATCACTTCATGTTCCCAAGACCATTTCAATTCCTATATATATATCCAATTGGAGTATTAATATTCAAAACTAAGGTTGGATATTTTTTTCTTTCAACAAATTAGTGTTTATTATTTCGTCTTGAATATTCCCATAAATTCCATAGATAAAACTCCAAAATTATGCCATTAAATAATTTCAAAATTTACTTAACACTAGAATGTTCATCTTAAATTTATTAAGAAAAATCCAGTTATAAATCTCATATCTTAAAGGTCTCCAAAACTTAAACATAAATATAATTTATCAAATTCCTTAAATTTCAAAACAATCAAATTCCAGATTCTATAGCACTTAGGAAATGCTACCTAAAGTTACGGGTAAAACTAGTCCAATTTCAAAAGACAGCATTTAAATGCTTTAGTAGATTGTTTAACTTAATAAATATTTCCAAATATAACTTATATATATATTTCTTAACTGAAATCTTATCCTTTCAAAAATCCAGAATTTCCAAAATAAGTTATATTCCAAAATTTTATTCAAATATTTATTTATTTATTTATTAACATTTATAACTCATTCAAAATCAATATAAAATCCTTTAAAGATATTAAATCAAATATTTAACTTCCAAAATAATTTTAAATATTTCAGAAAATATTATAAGGACCACGGGCCTGTATATAGTTCTCTAGCCTAGGTCAAGTGATACGGATTTATATCATTTCAACCCGTAATTTACAAAACCCCGGGTTCTATCATTTCAAACCCGCAATCCCAAGTTATCAGTTAAGCAGTTAACAGACTAGTTTAACAATAATCATTATTTCAGCCCATAACAATCCAACTTTAACAGGGAACTTGCAGTGGTGATTTAAGCAGTAAATAACAATTAATAATATAACTGCAGAAATAATATAACAGATAATACTGATGAGGTGTCAATTTAAATGGGGTCCATCATTCTATATTACATTACAGACAGATAATAGTGAAATACAATTTTACACATACACTTGCAATAATTTACCAAAATATAAATACGTATGTCTGGTGAGAAATACTCACCTGAAAGCTGCAGAAAATTTGATTCAAGCGAAAATGAAAAATCCACCAAAAAAAAGAAACGCACAGAGGGTAGCGATCAAATTTCCCTGGATGTCACGTCTAGATTCAAATCTATAACAAGATCCAAATACCGAATACGTGACTTTTAAAATTTATGGTCAACGCAAATATTTGAAACAATTGGAACGAATAGAGTCAAAGAAATTTGGCACGATACGCTCGACCACTACACCACCCTACTTGACGAACAACTCGGCCCAAAATAAAATCTTTTTTTTTCTACCTTTTATATATATACTCTATTATTTAATTAAACAAAACGCACAACCACCACATTACTAAACTTCAACTGGAAGTATGCATAAGGTCACGGCCCAAGCCTATATCAACTAAGAATGTACGCTCACTGTAACCCAAAGAAATGCAAATACTTCACTCCCTTAATTTTTTCCCTTCACGCAAAAACACACTGCCTATTTCCTACTAGATTTGCGTGTACACATGCAAAAGTTTTCACCCAGCCTATACTACAAACTAATGCATGGATAGTACATTATTTGATCTGCACGTTACTTCCTTTATAAAATTTTATTATATCATTTCTAAATTATAAATATTCTCTTTTTTTTTTTTATATATATGTGTAACGACCTGTCATTTTCGTTAATTAAATTTGTCATTTTAATAAGATTTACGCAAATTTACTTTAGAAGAAATAAAGATTTTAAAATTAATAATGAAGCAAATGTTGAGAAGGAAATGAAACCATGGGAATATAAGGCTAAGTATTTACAGTTGAAACAAAATGACGAATAAATTGAAGTGATGTAAATTGTTATATTAGGCTAAGAGTTGCATATAAGAGAACAAAGGTAAGTAGTGAATTTAGTTAATGAATTAATAATATTAAATAGTAAATTAAATTAAATCAATGTCCGGTACAAATTGAAATATTGTTTGGAATGAAAGCTTATAAATTGTAAGCATTTAATTTACAAATGAAATCAGTGTGTGTGTTTTTTTTTTTTTTTTTTTTTTTATAAATATATATATCACATGCACAATTCGCCCAATCTTTCGACTAAATGCATGGATCTTTTTTAATAGATGCTTGCACACACACTA
This sequence comes from Allium cepa, assembly GCA_030765085.1. NCBI lineage: Eukaryota > Viridiplantae > Streptophyta > Magnoliopsida > Asparagales > Amaryllidaceae > Allium > Allium cepa. Next base: position 287,835,578 of record CM060941.1, on the reverse strand, counting down.
TATGGTCTGAACTATATTTATGTTAAAAATATGCAGGCACTGCTTCCTATATGATATGCATTTAGTACAGGTAAATTATCTAATATATGCAAAAAGGCAAAGCTTCTCACTGATACACGCATGTACAGGTACCCTCAAATCTCTCCTCTCCCTCTTCCCTTCCTCTCCTTCCTCTGTTTTACATATATATTTCTTTCTTCTTTTTTTTTTCTTTTTTTTTTCTTTTTTTTTTTTTCAATGAACATTATTGACTTTCTATTTTGTTTGACCAAAAACTAAGTATGATATATACAATGAATAACCCATTTTTCCGTAGTGATAGTACGCGTAAACTTTAAGCTAGCATTAAATTAAATCTGGGTCAACTACACCATCTCTTTGCACACACATATTAGATTTCTACAGATGTGATGACTCATAAATTTCCAAAGTTTGTCAACTAGATCGGGTGAAGTAGATGGGTTGGAGTGGCCGAGCATATCAAATGAGAACAAAAAAAACTGAGGAAAGGAAAAACTGGAAGGAAAAGAAAGAGAAAACAATAAGACAATTACCTGATGCTTCGAACGAAATTGCCAGAGGAAAATTTGCAATGCTTTGAAGAGTGGTGAGTTTTTTTTTTCTTTTTTTTTTTGAGATGTGGATCTCTGGCATATTTATACACGAATTTGTGAAACGGCAAGGCAGTGATCAAGGGATGTGGCGTGATTAACTCATTTCAGTTTTGCAAAAGGATAAAAAAAAAATTTTCCAACGTATAAAGTTTGATCAGTATTCGAAAATTTGTAAACAAAAAGGCAGAGAAAATGGCAGCTTGGATTATGGGAAATAAATGACTTGCGTGATACATGGTTTGATTTATAAAGTTTGTACGTTACTTAAGGGGAATATTGATCAAAGGAAGGGCAAGCGTGATGTTTGGTAAAGCTGATGACAACAGAGGGTAAGAGGAATAAGCAAAAATGCGAACGTTACATATATACAAATGCACTAATGTTGCTCACGTGTGATCCATTTTATTTTAGCTAAAATCTTGATTTTAGTTTGATACCCATAAATGAAAAGGTGAATATTTATGTAAGCTTTAGGCAAAGAACGTATACCATTTATTAAAAGAAATCAAACGGTCCTTTAAAACAAAATAACGTCCGTCTTAAAATCACTGACTGATATTTTTCTCCATAAAGATATTTAAATACGATTTTTTTACTTTATATGCGTGATTATAGGAACGAAAAAATTTTTATCTTGCAAAATAAAGGCAGTGGAAACAGAGAGATATAAATAGGAATGTGAGAATTTGAAAAAATAGGCAAGGTTAAATTGAATGCATGAGTTGATTTTTAGGCAATCAAATATATTAGTCCATTTAGGTTGCGTGAATAAATGAATACAGTGACATGCTCAAGAAACAAATGGTAAGAGGCAAATGTCAAAAATGTTAAAAGAATAAAATTTTGTGTCACGCGCAAAGGAAGGCAAAATTGATTTTCTTTCAAATGATATATGCGTGATTGTAGATTTAGGCAGATAAGGTTTCGTGATCAGAGGAATGGCAAAATATGAACCGTTCCAATTATATGAGAATTGATATATTATTTTTTTTAGTTTGATTTAATTAAATGACGGCAAGAATTTTTCAAAGCTTTTGGAAATGGAAACGTATATACACATTTTATTTAAAACCAAACTGTCAGTTACAACCAAAAGTAACGTTCGTCTTAAAAATCACTAACTGATGTTTTAATACATAAAGGTGTTTATATATGATTTTAAAAGTACGTCAAACTGACGTAATACAAAACATCAAAAATATATATATAAAATAACGTTTTAAATTTTACACGTTTTATTACATTACTTACCATAAATTTTACGCGTCCTTTTAAACGCGATATTTAACAGTTTATAAATACACTAAATCCTTCAAAAATAATACTTAACTAAAATTTAAATTGGTTTACATTCTTCATATTTTATATATATATATATACACGGTACTTATTCCCTAGATTTACGCGCCCTTTTTAACGCGTGATTACCCAGTTCATTTATACATAAAAAAAATTCGAAATTCTGACCGTGTTGAGACTCAAACTCGTGACCTGTCGTGAATAGCCCAGATGTCTTAACCACCTAAGCTATAAATGTTTTCTTAATTAAAACTTGATTTTTTCAGAGATCTTATTAGTTAGTCCTAATTTTTTTTTTCATATTTTGTTTTAATCACTTTAAATAAACCCCAAAGTTTTTTTTTTTCAAAAAAAAAAAAAATACAAGTGAAAAATACTTGTAAAAAAAATTGGGCTGTTACACTCTCCCCCACTTAAGAACTTTTCATCCTCGAAAAGGAACAAAAGAAAAGAAACAAAGGAAGATAAGCTAGATAAACAAGAACTTTAAACGAATAGTTCCGGATTTGAAGCACGAAGAAGATCTTCTAGAATCGGTTTTACTCTTTTCAGTTCGACCGTCGGTCTATGGGTGGTAAGCGGTGCTCAGGCCCCGATGAGTAACAAAGATTTTTAAAGATTATAGAAAAGATTTCTAAATAGACTGGTATAAGCAATAGCCTCCTCATTCTGTAGCAGATAGGGAAACCAAGGACACTTAAAGATAGTTTGAAAACAAATAAGATAATAAATTTGCAATCATAATGCTTTGAAATCATTAAATTTATAAATATTATCATTTGGAAATCATGCTACTAAAATCATAATACCTTTAAAATAATCTTCATTTATACCTTTTAAATTCAATGCCAAACAATATTCATTTCAAGGTTGAAATATTCCTAAGTTCATTTATAAAAAAAATTTCCAAAACATTTTATTTTTAGAAACAGCAGCACTCATAATATGCTATAGTAGATATAATAGTATTCCTAATCAGTTTATTATGTACTTAACTCTGAATTTTAACAAATAACCTAACACTTTATTAAAAATACTTATCTTATAAATAAGATATTCCTTCAATAAGTTACCCTTGAATTTCCATTTGAAAACCAATTCTCAATTATCAAAATTTAGTGATATTAGAATACGTCTTAACTATTTATTTAGACATCAATTAAACTATGATTTGAAGATATATAATCCTTACTCCAAAAATATCCCTTTCAAATATATTTTCCTTATTCAAAGATACCTTGTTTATTACACAAACATATTCATTTCAGGAAATAACCTTTTATTAAAATCTCTTGGTTAGATTTACGGATCCATATTAAATTAATTTGATTATTAAGACATTTGAATAAAATTCCTTAAATTCCTTTTCCTTATTTATCCCCATTAATCTTTTATAACTAAAATTTAAGTGTATAATATTTATTATAACCACTCATAAAATCCTTTTATATTGTATATTATCCAATTACATGTTAACTTTTGAAAATCAAGATAAGTTATATTAAATGAAATTGGGTGTTATACAAATAAAACTTTCAATTTAATTATCTCCAATTGGAACCTTTTTATTCAAATTTTTGTTATTATATTTATTTTCCTTCCTCAAGATAACTTTAAGAATTAAATTCCTGATTCCCTTCAAACCATTTAGAGATAACTAAATATATATACCTAATATGTCAAATCAAATTTAAATTATATATCTATATATATTAAGTCATACTTTAGAAATTCAAATCAATTAAAATCTCAAGGAAACACTGTAGCCAGACTACAGAATGGTCTTTTCACTTCGAAACTCGAAAATGAATGTCGATGATGCTGCAGTCATCACCGAAATTATTTTCCAGTGACAAAGAGAAAAGCACTAATTTTAAAATTTCTTTGGAAACAAATTTCTATACAAAAATACTTATTACATCCTTTTAAAATTTAAACACAAGGTTTGAAATCATCAGAAATTTAATTCTCAAGTTTTAGTTTTAAATTCATTTCTGTTTCCAAATTAATTTATAACCATTGTTTTATATTCACTTATTTATTAGACAAACACATGGCTTACAACACCATAAATAAAATCAAAACTATTATCTCTTGACAACTAGTTAAATTAATTATAAAATTTTGAAAATTATACTCATATATATAATATTAGATTTTAATTTCAAATATAGGAATAAACTTCTCAAACCAGGATAGAGACTCAAATTTGATGAACTCAAATCAAATAGAATTCAAGATAAATTGAAATCAGAAGATCAGAATAAGGAAACTGGGTAAGTCTATATAAGTCGCGGACAACCTTGACCTAGTCATCCGTGACTTAAAGAGCCATATTGATGTGGTTGGGGTAAATCTACATTTGATCCGAAGAGATAGAATTTGGAATAACCAAAGATACTAGCATATAAACCGAGGATAAATATAAATCTCCGGTGAATCAATGCTAATGGTAAAGGAGTTTCACCCCTTTATTAGAATAATGGCGAGACCGCCAATTTACAATAAAGATCATCCGAAGTGGAGTTATGAGATACTCCAGAATCTAAAGCAGATGAAAAAGTGAGGGATACGAATGAGCTTTGGAACCGTAGGGAATGTTCCAAAATTCGAAAAGAGAGTGGTTCAATCTCGAATGAACGTGATTCTGTAAATCAAATTTACCATACATTCTAAGTTTTGCCTAGAACCAAAGCTCTGATACCAAATGTAACGACCCAATATTTTCAACCATTCGCATCCGCACATTGTCGGACTTGAATTGTTCAAAATACTGCGTTGTAGAATAAATTTGGCAAAACTCAGAATATACAATAAATAGATCACAGAATCACATACACAGATATCAGAATCTCGCAGCGGAAATTAAAAATTTAGTGGTTCATGAAGCCACTGATATAACTTCAACAAAACAGAACTTACATTGTCTATAATCCTCAATACAAATTTTAAGACATAAATAGAGATAGAGTCTTCAAAGTCTTGAATTCCAGAAAAGATAAAGGCTGAAACAACTTCCAGCAGCGCGAATGATCTACTGAGTGTCCTAGCTACGGAGAAGAAATTGAAGCTGCAACTCAGGCTGACCCGAGCGAAAAATAAAACATAACACTCGAGTCAGGACATACATACTTATATAATGTAAGCTAATTCAAGTGTACTGTAATATAGAGCAAGTAACTTAAAGGATGCTTGGGACCGCCCATCCTCTAAGGATCCGTCAAACTATTTACTATGTAGTATATTGCGCTATTATAATAGTGTCTATTTATAAAATAAACATACTTTTAAATAGCATTAAGGCTTTACATTTTCCACCTTAACACGTAATAGTCCCAGTAGTCCATCCAATATCATAGCTCCTCCTGATCGGGAAGCAACTAGAGGATACCACACGGGCTACGGGAGAAATCTAAACTCGTACAAGGCTCGGTATGGTAGATGACACGGCACAACTAGGCAATGCCAGGGTAGATATACCAATTGCTATCCAGGCTGGTGGAAACGCGTAGCCGCAGTTACCGCCCACCTCGGACTAACTCCCCAAAATCAAAATATAGAGGTGGCCACCGAATCAATCCAAAATCATAGTATAATATCGAAGAGGAGCGTCCGATCAGAGGAATGACCTCATTGGCCTGGAATTGCTCCTGTTTTAGCCACCTTATGCCAACTCACGGGAGTCGGGTCCACGTATTTACCTTACAGGAAACGCCACCACCGACCTACTTCATTCTGGAATCTCCACCGCGTACACGGTTGGTCAAAGTGGTTTTCGGTATCGACAGAGAGTATGTCCATATCCGATCCCGGTCTCTTTGCCAACCCATCGTTATTATAACCCGTGGTCATTTAAAAACAATTTATACTTTAAAACCAGTATAAACATTTCCATTTCAAAACTATAAATACGATATCATTTAAAACCCAAAACAACATGATATCGTTATATTCAAATATAATTCTTTTCCAAAACCATACTGCTTAAAATTTATAATATCTGGAAACCAAATATTTGAATTATACCTTTAAACCATAATATATTGGAAATTTTTCTTTAAAAAAACATAACTCCCAAAACACAAATGGTTTGGATATAAATGGTTTAACTTTATGGTTACTTTGTAAAGAAGATAATTTACATAGCTTTACAAATATATTTCTTTATTTTAAACCATAATTTAAATATCACTTCATGTTCCCAAGACCATTTCAATTCCTATATATATATCCAATTGGAGTATTAATATTCAAAACTAAGGTTGGATATTTTTTTCTTTCAACAAATTAGTGTTTATTATTTCGTCTTGAATATTCCCATAAATTCCATAGATAAAACTCCAAAATTATGCCATTAAATAATTTCAAAATTTACTTAACACTAGAATGTTCATCTTAAATTTATTAAGAAAAATCCAGTTATAAATCTCATATCTTAAAGGTCTCCAAAACTTAAACATAAATATAATTTATCAAATTCCTTAAATTTCAAAACAATCAAATTCCAGATTCTATAGCACTTAGGAAATGCTACCTAAAGTTACGGGTAAAACTAGTCCAATTTCAAAAGACAGCATTTAAATGCTTTAGTAGATTGTTTAACTTAATAAATATTTCCAAATATAACTTATATATATATTTCTTAACTGAAATCTTATCCTTTCAAAAATCCAGAATTTCCAAAATAAGTTATATTCCAAAATTTTATTCAAATATTTATTTATTTATTTATTAACATTTATAACTCATTCAAAATAAATATAAAATCCTTTAAAGATATTAAATCAAATATTTAACTTCCAAAATAATTTTAAATATTTCAGAAAATATTATAAGGACCACGGGCCTGTATATAGTTCTCTAGCCTAGGTCAAGTGATACGGATTTATATCATTTCAACCCGTAATTTACAAAACCCCGGGTTCTATCATTTCAAACCCGCAATCCCAAGTTATCAGTTAAGCAGTTAACAGACTAGTTTAACAATAATCATTATTTCAGCCCATAACAATCCAACTTTAACAGGGAACTTGCAGTGGTGATTTAAGCAGTAAATAACAATTAATAATATAACTGCAGAAATAATATAACAGATAATACTGATGAGGTGTCAATTTAAATGGGGTCCATCATTCTATATTACATTACAGACAGATAATAGTGAAATACAATTTTACACATACACTTGCAATAATTTACCAAAATATAAATACGTATGTCTGGTGAGAAATACTCACCTGAAAGCTGCAGAAAATTTGATTCAAGCGAAAATGAAAAATCCACCAAAAAAAAGAAACGCACAGAGGGTAGCGATCAAATTTCCCTGGATGTCACGTCTAGATTCAAATCTATAACAAGATCCAAATACCGAATACGTGACTTTTAAAATTTATGGTCAACGCAAATATTTGAAACAATTGGAACGAATAGAGTCAAAGAAATTTGGCACGATACGCTCGACCACTACACCACCCTACTTGACGAACAACTCGGCCCAAAATAAAATCTTTTTTTTTCTACCTTTTATATATATACTCTATTATTTAATTAAACAAAACGCACAACCACCACATTACTAAACTTCAACTGGAAGTATGCATAAGGTCACGGCCCAAGCCTATATCAACTAAGAATGTACGCTCACTGTAACCCAAAGAAATGCAAATACTTCACTCCCTTAATTTTTTCCCTTCACGCAAAAACACACTGCCTATTTCCTACTAGATTTGCGTGTACACATGCAAAAGTTTTCACCCAGCCTATACTACAAACTAATGCATGGATAGTACATTATTTGATCTGCACGTTACTTCCTTTATAAAATTTTATTATATCATTTCTAAATTATAAATATTCTCTTTTTTTTTTTTATATATATGTGTAACGACCTGTCATTTTCGTTAATTAAATTTGTCATTTTAATAAGATTTACGCAAATTTACTTTAGAAGAAATAAAGATTTTAAAATTAATAATGAAGCAAATGTTGAGAAGGAAATGAAACCATGGGAATATAAGGCTAAGTATTTACAGTTGAAACAAAATGACGAATAAATTGAAGTGATGTAAATTGTTATATTAGGCTAAGAGTTGCATATAAGAGAACAAAGGTAAGTAGTGAATTTAGTTAATGAATTAATAATATTAAATAGTAAATTAAATTAAATCAATGTCCGGTACAAATTGAAATATTGTTTGGAATGAAAGCTTATAAATTGTAAGCATTTAATTTACAAATGAAATCAGTGTGTGTGTTTTTTTTTTTTTTTTTTTTTTATAAATATATATATCACATGCACAATTCGCCCAATCTTTCGACTAAATGCATGGATCTTTTTTAATAGATGCTTGCACACACACTATATGGTCTGAACTATATTTATGTTAAAAATATGCAGGCACTGCTTCCTATATGATATGCATTTAGTACAGGTAAATTATCTAATATATGCAAAAAGGCAAAGCTTCTCACTGATACACGCATGTACAGGTACCCTCAAATCTCTCCTCTCCCTCTTCCCTTCCTCTCCTTCCTCTGTTTTACATATATATTTCTTTCTTCTTTTTTTTTTCTTTTTTTTTCTTTTTTTTTTTCAATGAACATTATTGACTTTCTATTTTGTTTGACCCAAAACTAAGTATGATATATACAATGAATAACCCATTTTTCCGTAGTGATAGTACGCGTAAACTTTAAGCTAGCATTAAATTAAATCTGGGTCAACTACACCATCTCTTTGCACACACATATTAGATTTCTACAGATGTGATGACTCATAAATTTCCAAAGTTTGTCAACTAGATCGGGTGAAGTAGATGGGTTGGAGTGGCCGAGCATATCAAATGAGAACAAAAAAAACTGAGGAAAGGAAAAACTGGAAGGAAAAGAAAGAGAAAACAATAAGACAATTACCTGATGCTTCGAACGAAATTGCCAGAGGAAAATTTGCAATGCTTTGAAGAGTGGTGAGTTTTTTTTTTCTTTTTTTTTTTGAGATGTGGATCTCTGGCATATTTATACACGAATTTGTGAAACGGCAAGGCAGTGATCAAGGGATGTGGCGTGATTAACTCATTTCAGTTTTGCAAAAGGATAAAAAAAAATTTTTCCAACGTATAAAGTTTGATCAGTATTCGAAAATTTGTAAACAAAAAGGCAGAGAAAATGGCAGCTTGGATTATGGGAAATAAATGACTTGCGTGATACATGGTTTGATTTATAAAGTTTGTACGTTACTTAAGGGGAATATTGATCAAAGGAAGGGCAAGCGTGATGTTTGGTAAAGCTGATGACAACAGAGGGTAAGAGGAATAAGCAAAAATGCGAACGTTACATATATACAAATGCACTAATGTTGCTCACGTGTGATCCATTTTATTTTAGCTAAAATCTTGATTTTAGTTTGATACCCATAAATGAAAAGGTGAATATTTATGTAAGCTTTAGGCAAAGAACGTATACCATTTATTAAAAGAAATCAAACGGTCCTTTAAAACAAAATAACGTCCGTCTTAAAATCACTGACTGATATTTTTCTCCATAAAGATATTTAAATACGATTTTTTTACTTTATATGCGTGATTATAGGAACGAAAAAATTTTTATCTTGCAAAATAAAGGCAGTGGAAACAGAGAGATATAAATAGGAATGTGAGAATTTGAAAAGATAGGCAAGGTTAAATTGAATGCATGAGTTGATTTTTAGGCAATCAAATATATTAGTCCATTTAGGTTGCGTGAATAAATGAATACAGTGACATGCTCAAGAAACAAATGGTAAGAGGCAAATGTCAAAAATGTTAAAAGAATAAAATTTTGTGTCACGCGCAAAGGAAGGCAAAATTGATTTTCTTTCAAATGATATATGCGTGATTGTAGATTTAGGCAGATAAGGTTTCGTGATCAGAGGAATGGCAAAATATGAACCGTTCCAATTATATGAGAATTGATATATTATTTTTTTTAGTTTGATTTAATTAAATGACGGCAAGAATTTTTCAAAGCTTTTGGAAATGGAAACGTATATACACATTTTATTTAAAACCAAACTGTCAGTTACAACCAAAAGTAACGTTCGTCTTAAAAATCACTAACTGATGTTTTAATACATAAAGGTGTTTATATATGATTTTAAAAGTACGTCAAACTGACGTAATACAAAACATCAAAAATATATATATAAAATAACGTTTTAAATTTTACACGTTTTATTACATTACTTACCATAAATTTTACGCGTCCTTTTAAACGCGATATTTAACAGTTTATAAATACACTAAATCCTTCAAAAATAATACTTAACTAAAATTTAAATTGGTTTACATTCTTCATATTTTATATATATATATATATATACACGGTACTTATTCCCTAGATTTACGCGCCCTTTTTAACGCGTGATTACCTAGTTCATTTATACATAAAAAAAATTCGAAATTCTAACCGTGTTGAGACTCGAACTCGTGACCTGTCGTGAATAGCCCAGATGTCTTAACCACCTAAGCTATAAATGTTTTCTTAATTAAAACTTGATTTTTTCAGAGATCTTATTAGTTAGTCCTAATTTTTTTTTCATATTTTGTTTTAATCACTTTAAATAAACCCCAAAGTTTTTTTTTTTCAAAAAAAAAAAAAATACAAGTGAAAAATACTTGTAAAAAAAATTGGGCTGTTACATCTTTTATGGAAATGGACTCTAATTATATTTTGTCGGGGCGTAACCCTCTTAGCGGCGCGCCATATCGGGACTCGGGTACGGTGAAAAGTGAGCAAGGGCTGGGTCGTCACTCCTTTAGTGGTGTACCATATCGAGGCTCGGATATGGTGATAAATATGCAAAGGCTGGGTCAGGCTGGGTCGTTACTCCCTTAGTGGTGCGTTGCATCGACTCCTCGGTGTAGTGATAAATGAGAAAAAGTATTCGCACTTTACTTGGCGGGTGCGAAGGGCAAGGAAGCTAGTCGATGATAGTAGGATTCGGTTAGGTAGTTGGAATGTAGGATCATTAACAGAAAAGCTAAGAGAGATAGTTGATACTATGACTAGAAGACGTGTAAATATTTTATGCGTTCAGAAGACCAAATGGACGGGCCAAAAAGCGAAGGAGGTGGAGAATGCAGGTTTCAAGTTATGGTACACGGAAAAAGAACGTAACAAGAACTGAGTAGGCATCTTAATTGACAAGAACCTTAGAAATGGAGTTGTCGACGTTAAGAGACAAGGGGACAAGATCATCCTAGTCAAGCTGGTAGTGTGCGATATGATTTTGAAAGTCATTAATGCCTATGCCCCACAAGTAAGTCTAAATGAAGCCGTCAAGAGGAATTTCTGGAAACAGTTGGATGTTATGGTTAGAGATGTGCCTAATGGCGAAAAACTTTTCATAGGAGGAGATTTCAACGGGCATGTTGGTACGTCTAGTAGTGGGTTTAAGAGAATGCATGGTGGTTTTTGGATAAGGCGATAGGAACCAAGAATGAGAAGAAATACTGAGTTTCGCTATTGCTTATGATCTCGTGATAACTTATACCTTCTTTAGAAAGAGACGGTCGCACTTAATTACTTTCAGTAGCGGTCAACACTGTAGCCAGATTGATTTTGTCCTTACTAGAAAAGATGATAAACGAGCTTGTGTAGATTGCAAAGTCATACTTGGAGAATGTGTCGTCTCACAACGTCAGCTTTTGATATTCGAGTTTCGTCTTTGGATAAGTGTTCGACAGGACAAAGGAGCCAAGATTAGTCAGATGAAATGGTGGAAGCTCAAAGGAGACGCTTCACGCATATTTAAGGATATGGTGATGGGAGAAGGGGCATGGAGTTTGGAAGGAGAAGCAAATCACATGTGGGATGAGATGACAACGCGCATTCGTAAAGTGACTACTGAGATTTTTGGGGTAACGAAAGGAAATAAACGCGAACCTAAAAATTCATATTGGTGGAACAGTGATGTGCAAAAGGCTATCAAAGAGAAGAAGAAATGCTATAAGTGCTTGTATCATCACAGAAGCGTGGACAACATGCAAAGATACATAGTGGTAAAGAGGAATGCAAAGAGAGCGGTGAGTGAAACAAGAGATAGAACGTATGAAGACCTGTATCATAAGCTAAGTACGAAGGAGGGTGAAAAAGGCGTCTATATGATAGCTAAGCTCCGTGAGAGGAAGGCAAGAGATTTTAATCAAGTTAAATGCATCAAATATGATAATAATAGATTTTTGGTGAAGGACGATGAAATAAAAAATAGATGGAGATATTACTTCGACAAGCTATTTAATGAAGAAGATAATAGCACTATGATCGAGATAGACGACTCTTTTGATGACATCAGTAGACATTTTGTTTGGAGAATTCAATAATCCGCGGTAAAGGAGACGCTAAAACAGATGAAAGTAGGTAAGGCATTGGGGCCTGATGACATCCCTATTGAGGTATGGAGATGCCTTGGAGATGCAGGGATAGCCTGGCTAACTAAGCTGTTCAATAATATTTTCAAATTAAACAAGATGCCAGATGAGTGGAAGAGAAGCATATTAGTTTCAATTTTTAAGAATAAAGAAGATATTCAAAGTTGCAAAAACTACAGGAGAATTAAGCTTATGAGTCATACGATGAAGCTCTGTGAGAGAGTCATCGAGTATCGATTAAGAAGAATGACAAACGTTTCAAAAAACCAATTTGGTTTCATACTTGGAAGGTCGACCACGGAGGCTATTTTCTTGATACGACAACTTATGGAGAGTTTTAAGGAGCAAAAGAAGGATTAACACATGGTTTTTATCGATTTGGAGAAAGTTTATGTCAAAGTACCACGAAAGGTGATGTGGTGGGCTCTGGAAAAGAAGAGAGTCCCAACAAAGTACATTACCTTCATCAAGGATATGTACAATGATGTTGTGACTAGTGTCAAAGCATGCGATGGTATAACCAGTGACTTTTCTCTTAACGTTGGATTACATCAAGGGTCAGTTTTGATCCCCTACATTTTTTACCCTAGTGATGGACGAGATTACGAAGGGTATACAATGGAAGATTTCCTGAGTGCTAATTGATGATAGTAGGATTGGGGTTGATAGACAACTTGAGCTGTGGAGACAGACTTTAGAATATAAGAAATTTAGGCTTAGTAGAACTAAAACAAAGATATGAAATGCGAGTTCAACGGTGTGAATGTCAGAGAATGAAGATGTCATTCTGGCCGGACAAATAGTTCCTAAAAAAGAATCTTTTCAATATTTAGGATCAATGTTGTAGTGTAATGGTAAGATTAATGAAGATGTTAGTTTTAGAATTCGAACGGGATGGGTGAAGTGGCAACAGGCTTCTGGCATTCTCCGTGACAAGAAAGTCTCACAGAAGCTTAAAGGAAAGTTCTATAGAATGACAATTAGGCATGCGATGTTGTATGGTGCAAAATGTTGGCCTACTAAAAACCAACACGTGTAGAAGATAAGCGTAGCAGAGATGCGTATGCTGCGATGGAGTTGCGATCATACAAGAAGAGAAAGAATTAGAAATGATGATATACGTGAAAAACTTGGAGTGGCACCAATTGAGAAGAAGCTAATTCAACACCGCTTAAGATGGTTTGGACATCTCTAATGAAGGCCGTCCGAGGCACCTATCCGCGTTGGAATTATAGGCCGCGTCGTTTTCTCAAAGAGAGGTAGAGGGCCATCAAGGTTGACATGGAAGGAAGTAGTTAAAAGAGACTTGAAGAGTTGGAATACATCCGAAGAGCTGGTAACAGATAGGAGCGCGTGCAAGTTAACGATTCACGTACCAGAAGCATGAGCTATGAGTTTTATAAGTTTTAGATTATAGGATTAGGGAAAAAAAGCCTAAGACGTAGCGTTTGGTCTTTGATCATTATTACTATCGGCACCATTATTACCTGTTATCATCATCAATTTTTTACATACATATGTATTTCTATCTTTATTTTTAGTTTACTTAGTTACTATTATTATTAATTTACTTATTTGACTTTATTTTATTATTGCTATTCTTATTGTTATTATTATAACCTTTAAATTACTTTTGTCATTTAGTTTTGGGTTCCATCTCTACCTAACCGCAACTCATTCTAGAAATGGATTTTTTGTTGTTGTTGTTGTTGTTGTAAATACATGGCGCCGGAAAGACATTGGTAATTTTTGACGTCGATGTCTTTTTACCCCTCTTTTCCTCCACCTTTCTGTAGCAATTTACATGTACTATATAATTTTGATAAATAACATTACTTAATTTTCAATTTATATATGTTTCAATTATTTCAAATTATATATTTTATATTATAATAATATATATTATTATAATATTATTTTTAATTTAAATATTATTATCTGATTCATACTTTATATTCAAATTTATGAAATCGAACCGTACACGTTCGTTAGTACTGTATGAGTAATTTAAATATATATTTCGTGCCGGTTTAACCATCCTATGCGTTAGTTGATTATTAAAAATAGTCGATTAAATGACGGAAACGTAGATCATATTGACTACAAATGCAACGAATTTTATACATACGCATCCAGGACAACAATGCCTATTCTTGACGGTCAAGATTCAAAAATTCATAATGTAGACGGGAGTGTCGATTTACACCGGTCGTTTTTCAATATACAAGTTATTTAGGTTTCTATTGAAAACGACACACCTCTAAACAAAATTTCTACTACGTTCCATACTTATGAAGCCCGGCTATACACAGTCGTTAATACCATATGAGAAGTTTAAATAGACGATTTCATGTAATTATGAGTTGGTTTGACCACATATCCATCTTATCAAATGCAAATATTCTTAAGTGTTAGTTGATTATTTAAAATAATTTATTTACTCATGGGATCGCAAATCAAACCAACTAGTAATGACATGAATTTCATACTTAAGCATATGGGACAACAACGTCGATTCTCAATAATCGAATTTCCAAAATTTGTAATGTTGATAAGTTTATTGATTCAAACTGATCATTTTCAATACAAGTTATGTAAGTTCTATCGAAAACGACTAGTTCTAACTCAAATCTTTATATATTTTATGATTAACGGTACATTTTTTTAACTCCAATTCAATAATCACAAAATAAATTAGATCCCCAAAACCAAAATCCCTAAAATCTAAGCTTGACACCCGCCTTGCTAGCGCAACCGCATGCCTCCATCTCACAATCGCCTGCCACCACCTCGCAACCACCGTAGCGCCAGCCTCCGCCTTGCTGACCACGACTGATGTAGCTAGAACCACCTGCTCCCGCCTTGCTAGCAACCAGTATGTTTAATAACTTTATAATTTTTCGTTCGTTCCTCTTTCTCTTACCCGAAGCACTAGCATTGCTGCACTGGGTAGACTTCGATTTAGTTGAGTCTTCTTCCGGATTCTGTTTTGAACATGATCTAATTTTTATGTAGCCTTTTTGAGTTATCTTTCTGTGTAGAGCATCAGGTACATGCTTTTAAGAGCTTCCTTAAACTTGCTTGTCACGGCTAAGGTAATCTTGCCTGGATTAGAATTTTTATTTTCTAAATATGCTGCTAGGGGATTACACATAAAATCTCCAAAATACTGATTCCCATGGTAAATCATAATACGCAGTTGTTAAAGTTAAAACATGTATTGGTTAATGCATTAAGCAAACTTATTATGCAATTCAAATCAATGTTGTTTGAATTATTTTTGCTGTACATATGTTGACAAAATGTTTCCGTTATTGGACATTGGTTAACGTATACGCTGGTTAAGTTATTCACCAAATAATTTAAATTTGAATATTCTATCTTACATCTTAATTTGGATATTTGAAAATTTCTCACTTATTGAATGTTGTGCATCTGGTAGAATGGACTGTTCAAAACTAATGGCCAATTTTTTTTAACCGTCCGAAGCCTCTGAAGCTGCCAAGAAGAAATGAATAAACCTTGTATTTACCATCTTGTTTGTGGAAGCATTTTTCTTAATCTCAGTTTACCTTTTACTCTGTTGAACTTCATATTGTGGATATGTTTGATTTTAGATGATTAGTGTTATGAATTCATTTTGCACAATTGTTAATGCTTTTAGTTTGTTATCACTATCTTAAATGTTAGTTCTTTTAATCATTAATCTGCTTTTTTAGTTACATTGGTGAAACTATTAATAGATACATCATTGAGCATACATAATTCTATGTACAGGTAAAATGGAAACAAATCAAGGATGATCCTTCTACGATGGCCGGTCTTAAATCAAGGCCATTTAATTGTATGAGCGGCATGTTATCGCAGACTAGTATTTATGTATGGAA
Organism: Allium cepa; assembly: GCA_030765085.1. Lineage (NCBI taxonomy): Eukaryota > Viridiplantae > Streptophyta > Magnoliopsida > Asparagales > Amaryllidaceae > Allium > Allium cepa. The sequence goes on along the minus strand of CM060941.1, from coordinate 287,819,372 downwards.
CCAACTCGTGGGAAAAAATTAGTAGAGGAATATAAAGGGTGTGTTTGGTTCTCGTCTCTACTATATTTTAAATACACAAAACATCCTTCCCAAAAACAACTTATAAATTACATCTCTGTTTTTCAATTTTTCTATTTTACTTTCCAAATTACCTCAGCCTCATCAAATAAATTCACGTACGTATTTTCTTTCCAATCTTCATCGATTTTACAGTAAATCGTCAACAATTTTATTATTAACAAATTGACAATTTCATCATTAACAAATCGATTTACAGAAGCATCGCCAAATTCAATTTTAACTTTTGGATTTCGAAATCGAACATCAAAATCAAACTAAAACTGCAAATTTTCATATTCTCAATTATTGCACACTATTCTTCAATAATGTTGTGTTGATGTTTTAATTTTCAATGATAATGAGAAATGTTATGCAAGAGTCTTTCAGCAAATAATTACTGTTTTTTTTTATTTTCTGTTGATATTGATAATATCAGTAGAAAAATCTGCAATTATTCACAATACTTGCAGATTTTGCTGCAATTATTGTGAATAATTGCTTAAAATAATGCAAACGTTGTTTATATATAGAGTAGAAAATATGATAAATCAAAATAAACATTGCAAGATTTTTTTTGGAACTTATGAAGATTAAATTCGTCAATCCATCTTTCTTTGCAATAATTCAGAATATTTGCAGACATATATGCAATTATTATGATTTATTGCATGTTTCTGCAATTATTCTGAATAATTGTATTCTTATAAACAATTATTCATATGGAATCATTTCAATTCAAAAAAAGACAGTTACAACTATATAAATAACAAAACAAAGCATTATGTTGAATAATTGCTTGTCAACAATTACTCAAATAAATTCATTTCAACATATTCAACAATTATTCAGAATAATCGCTTACTTATTAGCAATTATTTACTTAAAATCATTTATATTCATCTTTCTTTGCAATTATTCATAATAATTGCATAGATGTATGCAACAATTAAGAATAATGACATGTATATCTGCAATTATTTTGAATAAATCCTTACACATCGGCAATTCTTCAACTAAAATTATTTCAATTCAAAAAAAGTCATTTATAACTGTAAATAATATAAAAATCATTTTATATTAATAAAAAATATTATATATATCTTTCTCTGCAGTTGTTCATAATAATTGCAGAGATGTATGTAACTATTCTGAATAATTGCATGTATGTTTGCAATTGGGCTGAATGATTGCTCGCTTATTAGCTATTATTCATTTAAAATCATTTATATTCTTCAATGTATGTTTGTAATTATTTCAATTTAGAAAACTCTTGCAGCTCCAACATATATTATTACATTTTTTTCTGCAAATATTGATCATATTTGCAGTATTTTAAGTAAAAATTCTCAATATTTGCAGAGCTTTCTGCAATTATTAAGAATAATTGCAACAATAACTACAAGTATTTAGAATCTTTTGAAAATGAGTAAATATTTGTTGAAAATACTCTTACATTTTTATATGTACAATTAGATGTTTTACTGCAAATATTCACGATATTTGCAATATTTTATGCAAGTATTTTCGATATCTGCAGATTTTTCTACAAATATTGAGAATAATTACAGAAAAAACTGCAAATATTGTAATATTTGCATTATTTATGTACTAGTATGAATATTTGCATAAAAGTTTCAAACGTTAAACTGCAATCATTTTCCTTTATCATTATTGAATTTAAACATCAATACAACACTAACAATCCTTAAAAAATCAACAACAATTCATATTTTATAAAAAAGATTGATTCATTTTTAAATAGTTGCAGTTTTCCATTGAAATCGACAAAGGTGAGCTTGCCGTTGAAGAAGAAAATGAAATCAAGAAAGATGAGCTCGCCAATGAAGAAGAAAATGAAATTAAGAAAGATGAGCTCGCTATTAAAATCAATCCTGTAAGAAACGGATGGGTATTTTAGGAAAAAATAGCTGAAATGAAAAACATGGACCTTCAAAGTATGTTTTTTAGGGGATGAGTTTTAATGAATTAAGTTTGCTTTTAGAAATGCGTGCCTAATAATTACTTAAATAAATGGATAGAAAGAGACGTTGAAGCAGTTAAGGTGAAAAAAATCTTTGATTATTTTTTGTAAATATACACATGTGATTTAAAAATACTACGCTTTAGAATATATAAGAAATATATATATATATATATATATATATATATATATGTGTGTGTGTGTGTGTGTGTGTGTGTATAAATGAATAATTATACAAGTCTACTTGTTATTAGTAGTAATAGAGTTATGGTACATTATGATTATTATGTCTTATACAAATTTCTGGTTTTATTTGTATACAGCACATATGGGCTTCCTCATTAGAAGCACCTAAGTAATAGGAGTTTAGAGGTAGTTGAAGAAAATTCTACGACAGTGGACTTCATTTCATTTATATTTGCTTATTGGTATTGTTTGCTTTCTTTTATAACAAAAATTGAATTTCTTATCAATATGCATACCTTCCTAGAATGTTGGACAATATTTGATTTACCTATGGATTAGGGCAATGAGAGGCTTAGCCAATTGGTTGAGGAGCACACATGTGGACAAATAGCCGAGCCCCGTCAGGATCAGGACCACGCGGAAGACGAGTGAAGTTTTTTTATTTGAACCAATAGTTTCGTATCATTGAGTAGAGTATTATAATGCCCTTGAGTGTTCCATTTGCATGAAGTAGGAAGTAGCTTTCCAAGGTGGGGCCCAAATCTGTTAGATCGTGGACAAATTTTGAGATGGTCATATTTTTCAATTCGTAGCTTGGATTGAGATGCGGTTTTAACCTAGTTACATGTCCTGACGTTAGGAACATTTTGCAAGTGTTTTAACTATATTTTCTAACTATGTCCAATTTTCCCTAATGCTTCGCCCTACCCTTGTGCTTACACGATGGCATCTTTATTATGCATCTTTCGACCATTTCTACGCTCCTTGATGTCTTTTCGCATTCACCACGATGTGGGCAAAAATGCGCATAATAGTAAGCGTTTGGAAAAAACTTAATGACATGAAAACTTTATAATTATGAGGTAATAAAACCCATAATGGGAAATGAAATTTTTTATGTGCATGGATGAATCAAACTCCTTAAAGATTACCATATGAAAAGTTATTTAAGTATATATAAATTAACACCAATCAATGGAAAAACAATTGTTAAGTAAATAGCCTAAATTTTCTTGTGTATAAGTTACAAATATCACTTATGTAGAAGTCTAACCATTATAATCATTATCACACCATTAAATTTTATTATATTATGCAGTTTTATTATTATAATTATTAAGGCTGCTTAAATTTTGGCCGTTAGGGTTATTTAAGTAGGTTAATTCTATTCATAACTAATAATCTCTTAATATACACTAGAAGATACAAACTGGTATAAACCAAAAATTACTCTATATACACCATCTCTTTACAAAACTACCATTGTTTTCATCTTCATCACTACCCCTCTTTAAAACTTAAAACTCATTTATACATCATTAGAAATCCCTAATACTAAATTACGTTAAAATTCAACAAAATGAACTAATCTTTTGCACTGATATTGTAACTTCTTTATTTTTTTTCAAAAATCAACTTTAATTGAATATTTTAACCTAGAAAAGTTAGATGTGAAAGTTGTCATAATTGATGTTTAATGTTTTATTAACCTCATCAAAAATTTATGGATTTATCAAATATCATTAGTATTAATGCTTTAATTTGATGTGTTATAAGAAAAAGACTAAAAATTGCAATTAAGAAGACGAACAGCTTAGTCATGTATTTTCTTAGCAAAATAATGGTGTGCATTAAGTTATTTTTGGTGCATGAATATAATTTTCCATTAAAGTATTCAATTTAATATTATCAGTTAACAATTGACATTTCTTTTGCTTGAGCATTTATTATATTTTCTCAAATAATATTTAAGTATTCAAAATGAAATATTTGCAGAGTAATCTATATGAAGTATTTTTAATACATTTTAAAGTTGAGAATAAAATATAACCATTTATTTTTAAATGAACTTATCACATGAAAGTGAGTAAAAAAACTCGTAAGCATATAAAACTTTATAAATTAATTTGGAGATTACATTGAATTTGAATAGATAAAAATACCTATAATGACCTAGAATTTTGGATATTTGAAATTAAAATATTTAATTGATTTTAAATATTTATGTTACCCCGCATTTTGGTTAAGGCCGGAATATCAACAAATTGGTTAGAAAGGATGAATATCAGGATTGGAGATCGATTGGAAACAAGGCTGTGATCGATATCATCAAAATTTGACCGAGCTCTAATCAATACGAGATCGATTAGGAATGATGAACAAGGTTAGATGAGGCTACATTTAAAATTTCAGGTCAATCAGAGTCCGTATGCTTGAGGTATGGATGGATCAATATTGGTGAGAAATGGTTCGCATCGATACCTTCGTATCGATATGGTTCGAATCGATACTGTTCGTATCGACCACCGTAGGTTACTTCGGATCGATGGATGTCGTTCGTATCGATACAGTTCGTATCGATCGAGGGGTGTCAGTAGATGGATGCGAATGTGGATAACACACATGGCTTTGGATCGGTGGTAGTTCGTATCGATCGGGATGGAAATAGCTGCACGCTTCGAATCGAAGATTTCATATCGGTCAGGATGGATACGAAGGTAGAATTCATATCGGTCTTGTTCGCATCAATCCATAACAACAGCTTGGATCGATACGAACAACATGGATACGAAGGGGGATTGGTTGATGGATGCAAACAAAGGCACAGTTGATGAACATGAATAAGCCCACAGGCGCTGGTGGATGGATACAAAGCATGGAGGCAAAAGGCTATGATCCGATGGATGCGAAGAGGATCGAGACGAAGCGATCAATATGAAGGATGCACGCCGACATCGATACGAAGAGAATAGCATTCAATGGATACGAAGGAGGAAGCAGTCAACACGACATGAAAGATGGATCTACCCTAGCTTATCACTCCACGCCACCATCATCTGATCATTACAAGTGAAATTGATGCGAATAATATCGATACAAGCTCAAAAATGCCTAGAAAAGTGCAAATTTGCATCAATCATAACTCAAAATCTACAAGTCCAAATGCTACCAAATTTTCACAACAGCTTACACACAACCGCATGAATGTTCATGATTGATCCCGACTCGATTGGGTAAGGTTTTGATCGATACAAATCTCGTTCATATCGATCATAAATCGAGTCAAAATCACTCGGGATCGATCACGTGGGCCCACCCATGTGAGAGAAGGAGTCTTCCGAGATCTGGGTGTGATATTTGTAGCTTACACCTATAAATAGCAGTCCAAGAGCTTCAGAAAAGGGGATCTTCTGGTTCTTCGATGCCGCTACTCTGCTGAACTCCATTGTAATTCAATTATTATCAACTATATTCTTATAATCAGTAAGTGATTATCAATAAAATATCAACTCTTCGAAGTGGACGTAGGCCGGAGATAGCCGAACATTATAAACCTTGTATTCTTTCCTGCTTTCTTCCATTTTAACTTTACCATTTCTTCATTTTTATTCTCTACTTTATCTGGATCTGAGATCTGCATTAGAATAATGTAGATCTATGTGTAAAGACTGGTGCTTTTACGACTTTCGGATTTGTGACCAATTTTGGTGCAAACGCTTTGGTGCTTTCACTGAGAAAGCTAGAACTCAGGGAACCTACAACTTGGACTTTGGATTTGAAAGCTAAAAGACTTGGATTTGGAAAGCTATGGCAAGACAATTACAAGAAGACAAAGGACTGAAAGGAGTCAACATGAAGGGAGTAAGGAGGCTTCCTCGGGAGCGAATCAGACATCGATCTTCATCACCAGAGACGAGATGGGAACGATGCTCAAGAGACAAGAGGAGTTGATACAAAACCTACTTCGACAAGCTGGACAAGTTGGAGTGTGGAATCAAGTTAATGTAACTGCAGGAGATGCCGGAGATAGGAATCGGGAGCACGAAGCAACCAGAATTCAGAATGGAGCAGGACCATCCGGTGCAGCACCAAAACTAGGGCCACTTACCCAGAGCATGATCAAATCTCGGGCAGAGTACCAGGTGGAGCTGAGCAACACGACATTGATAGAGGAATGAATGCTCATCCAGAAGAGCAGATTCCAGGATTCCCTCGTGAACTCGAGGGGCAGATCGAAGTCAACGGACGTGGACTGCAGCTTAGCGATAGTGATAGATTGGCAGAGATGGTTAGGCGAGCCATGAGGGGCGGATTGGTGAATAGAGACTTGGAGGATGTGAATAGGAGTCCTTTTGCTCCCATGATCAGGCAAGCTAGTAACCCGCCAGATTTCAAATTGCCGACACTGAAGATGTATGATGGGAGAATGGATCCTACTGTTCACTTGATAGGGTATATTTAGCATATGGAAGTGCTGGGGGCATCGGAGGAGGTCATGGCACGATGCTTCCCTTTGTATTTGACAGATATTGCAGTATTATGGTTCAGACAATTGAAAAGTGGCTCTATTGGCACATAGACGGAGCTGATTGAAAGGTTCATAAGGAAGTTTCGTGTCCACATAGTCAGACCCGAGAATGTGATGAACAGTGGAAGGGAGAATCGCTTATAGATTTCTTGACTAGATTCAATGCGGCAGTGGCTTCGGTGGATCGACATGATCCATTGATGGTTTTGATGGCAGCAGTTTCGGGAATTGCAGACAATTCAGATTTCAAGATATCGTTGGAACGGGACCCACTGAGGGATCTCGGGGAGTTCTATCATGAGGCGGAAAGGTTTTTGAGGCAAGAACATGCGCAGACTGAGGGAGAAGTGAGAGAGGCTGAAGCTGATGTGGTAAGGGGGTAGAGGTCCCTCTAAGGAGGACCCAGACAAAGATGATAAAGGAAAGAGGAAGATGAATGACAACGGTAACACTTCGAAAAGGCCATGGAGGGAGTCAAAGTTTTCTTCTTACATAGATCTAGTTGAAACTCTAGAGATGATTTAATTGGATACTCGAGGGCGCCTCCAGTATCGAGGGCCGGCAAGAAGGGAACCTTCTGAATACGAGCGGGCATCGGGAAAGCATTGCATATTCCATGAGCTGAATGGGCGCAACACGAACGACTGCAGACTATGAAGGATATCGTTGAGGAGCATTTAAGGAATGATCATCTACAACAATATGTAAGGATTCGAGCTGTGGCAGTGGAACGGGAGCGGCCACCGCCCACCTCGAACGAGAATGGAACTGGATCTAGGAATTGCCGGCTTATTGTCAACTAAATGGATTTATGACTTTGAATAAGTAACAGAACTCGAAGTAATACAGCTAAGTTGCTTACACATGTATGAGATCAAGGACGGTCCCTAGACATGCTCTGAGACGATGACAAACCATATTGCTCGAGTCTACGAAATTCTGTTATTTTTCTATTTTCCTACAAACTTTGGTTCTTTCTTTGGTTGCACGGACAGTTTTTTAGTTTTCCCTATTTTTTTGGACTTTCAGTTTGTTAACTGGATTCTGTAATAAGTGGATTTGGATTAATGCAATATATAATATAGGTTGCGATTACGGTCCTGACCGAAGAGATGGGGCAGTAATCGCAAATAACAAGTCCCTTCGCCGGAGAGCGATGGAATGTAACACAATATAAAAAGTCCTTGGCCGGAGAGTCAAGGCCGGAGAACATAAAACGTCCTTGGCCGGAGAGCCGAAGCCGAAAAACATAAAAAGTCTTTGGTCGGAGAACATAAAAAGTCCTTGGCCAGAGAGCCGAGGTCGAGGAATATATTAAGTCCTTGGCCGGAGAGCCGAGGCTGAAGAACCTAAAAAGTCCTTGGCCGGAGATTCAAGGTCAGATCAGAATAACGCAACTCGGTGAGGTCTATGGATTTGAAGTTAAACCCGGTGAGGTCTATGGATTTGAAGTTAAACCCGGTGAGGTCCCGAATTTGGCAAAGGCCCCGGTGCGGTCTCGGATTTGGATATCAACCCAGAAAGGTTATGGGTTTGGTTATTGGTTATTGGATATGGAAAGATTAAAGCATCGTTGATGGATTCGGATAGCTACGGAATTGGCTAAGGTTGTGGTTACAGGACATCGAATTGGACATCAACTCGGAGCAGTCGCAGATTTGGCTATGGATGGAATATGGACTACAGATATCAGATTCGGAGCTATGCAAAACACGCTTTCTTACCACAAGGCATGTATTGGGGGACAAATATCACCCCGCTTTTTGGTCAAGGCCGGGATATCAATAAATTGGTTAAAAAGGATGGATATCAGGATTGGAGAACAAGTCTGTGATTGATATCATCAAAATTTGACTGAGCAACAATCAAGACGAGATCGATTGAGAATGATGAACAAGGTTAGGTGAGGCTACACTTCAAATTTCAGGTCCGTCGGAGTTCGTATGCTCGAGATATGGATGGATCAATATTGGTGAGAAATGTTCGCATTGATACCTTCGTATCGATATGGTTCGAATCGATACTGCTCGTATCGATCAACATGAGTTACTTTGGATTGATGGATGTCGTTCGTATCGATACAGCTCGTATCGATCGATGGGTGTCAGCAGATGGATGCGAAAGTGGATAGCACACATGGCTTTGAATCTGTGGTAGTTCGTATCGATCGAGATGGAAATGGCCGCATGCTTCAAATCGAAGATTTTGTATTGGTCAGGATGGATACGAAGGTAGAATTCGTATCGGTCTTGTTCGTATCGATCCATAACAACATCTTGGATCGATACGGACAACATGGGTACGAAAGGGGATTGGCTGATGGATGCAAACAAAGGAACAGTTGATACAAATAAGCCTACAGGCGCTGGTGGATGGATACGAAGCATGGAGGCGAAAGGCTATGGTCCGATGGATATGAAGAGGATTGAGACGAAGTGATCGATACGAAGGATGCACGACGACATCAATACGAAGAGCATAGCATTCAATGGATACGAAGGAGGAAGCAGTCAATATGGCATGAAAGATGGATCTACCCTAGCTTATCGCTCCACGTCACCATCGTCTGATCATTACAAGCGAAGTCGACGCGAATGGCATCGATACGAGCACAACAATGCCTAGAAAAGTGTAAATTTGCATCGATCATAATCAAAATCTACAAGTCGCAGTGCTACCAAATTTTCATAGAAGCTTACACACAACCACAAGAATGTTCATGATAAACCTCGACTCGATTGATCAAGGTTTTTGATCGATACGAATCTCGTTCATATCGATCATGGATTGAGTCAAAATCACTCGGGATGGATCACGTTATCCCACCCACATGAGAGAAGGAGTTTATCGAGATCTAAGTAGAATATTTGTAGCTTACACCTATAAATAGCAGTCCAAGAGCTTCAGAAAAGCGGATCTTCTGATTCTTCGACGCCGCTACTCTATCGCGCTCCATTGTAATTCAATTAATATCAACTATGTTCTTGTAACCAGCGAGTGATTATCAATAAAATATTAACTCTTCGAAATGGACGTAGGCCGGAGATAGCCGAACCACTATAAACCTTGTGTTCTTTCCTGCTTTCTTCCATTTTAACTTTACTGTTTCTTCATTTTTATTCTCTACTTTATTTGGATCTAAGATCTGCATTAGAATACTATAGATCTATGTGTAAACGGTGGCTCTTTTATGACTTTCGGGGTTTGTGACCAATTTTGGCGCAAATAATTTAAAATTAAAATTTTAACTTAAATTCAAATATAATTATTTATTTGACAAGGGGAGACGACTGAAAAGGTAATCGTAGCCTCTAGCATCATCAACTGGGAATGACTGAAAAGTAGGGGAGATGCAGCAAGGCTAAGTGAGTCGCACCCAATTAGGGTATGTTTATCTCCTTTATGGATGCCCTCGGATATTATTACTACGATTCATGGAAGGTGATCGGAAAGGGTGGGAACACCCTGTAACGATCCCCTTTTTAAACCAAATTTAATTCAGTAATTAATATTTTTTTTTTTGAATTAAATCGTGGATTAATTTGAATATTTCTCCAAAAACAATAAGATAAGTATTTGTTGATATATATATATATATATATATATATATATATATATATATATTGGAAATAGAATTTTGATTTGAAAATCAAAAATAAATATCTTATAAATAAATTGGATTTAAAACTCTATATTTTAAAAATTAATAAAAGTTCATTTTCTAATTATAATATATATATATGTATATATTGTGATTTGGAAGTTATATTTTGAATTCAATATAATAATTTTCAAAAGCTATTTAAAAGTTAAATTCTAATATAATATATATATATATATATATGTGTGTTTATTTATTAATGTATAATTAAAATTTTAAATTCATTTTCTTTAAGGTTATATAAATAGTTATAAAAGGAAATACATTAATTAAAATAGAAAATATTAAAACATAAGATATATATATATATATAAAGATAAATGAAAATATCAAATAAATTATATAAATAAAACATTAATAACATGCAAATTGACAAATGTAACCATTTTAAACATGAGATTTAACATGTGTAAGTAATTTGACAAGAAGATTAACATGTGTTAACAATTTAACATGCATAAACAAGTGTCACATTTTTGAATTTATTTTGTTTTTTTTAGAAAAAATATATGGGAAACAAGATTATATATACACATCTACTTCTCCTCTTCTCATTTGCTTAGTTTGATTCAAAACTAAAACTGAAAATACAAACCAAAAAAATAAGATCAAAAGAATGATAAAATAAAATTCAAAACTGAATCAAAAGCAAACAACAATTTCAACCTGAATTAAAGCAGTTCAAAGAAAACAGTTCAATTCATCTCAAATTTAACTACAAACTTCAACCTGAAAGCAAGATCCAGATTTTAGTTCAACATCAAAGCAACTCAACTTCAACAACTAGGAATAGATCAAAGTTCCAAGATCAAACAACAATCAAATCATCTCAAAACATTTTTCAGTTTCTTTTTAAGGATCAAGCATTTTCAGTTCAAAAACAAAAAAACACTTCCAGGTTTCTCAAAAAGCCTGCTCTCTATTTAACCAAATCCAGGTTAGTAAACTCCCTTTTTGAAATCTTGAACCTGTTTGTGTGTGACAAATATTTGAAGGTATGTTGTGAAAATGTTTGTATGGATTTGAAGTGTGCCTGTATGTTTGTATATATATTTAAATATGGGTGTGCATGTCTGTGTTTAGGCAAACAAGTCTCTGTTCTAAGTTACAGGTTCTAAAAACCTGTTCAAAAATTAAAATATCCTCCTCTAAACCTTTTTAGGCTTTGATTTCTAAATGAAAAATGATTGTAAGGCTGTAACATTATTTTTAAAAATAAATTCAAGTGTTTAAATAAGTAATTATTTCGAAAATAATAAATCACAGTGATGATCACATATATGTCAAAAATCAAATGTTTGGATTTTACATTTTGATGTTGTAGTCTGGTTTGAACTTAGAAATGGCGATTTTTAAGGTAATATCAAGATTTTTAGTGTTGGGAATATTGGGGTTTCTCGAGTTGATCGTTATTTTCTTTTTCGTCAAATTCTGACGATCGACGGGTCTGGGTTGGTCGAGCTTGAGTCTGAAGGAAGCTGGCGTGATGGAGATCATAGGAAAAATGATCTAAGCATTTTTAGATCACTGGTGTAGTTGGATGTTGGTGGAATAGGGTGTAACAGCCTGGTTTGGTCGAGGTTGTATTGGAAGGTCGTGCGACGTCGTGGGTGAATTGGAAGTGACCGGTGGCGGGGGGATCGAAGCGTGAAGGCAGACGTATCTTTGGACGTGATCGCATGATCTCTGGTGACCGGTATTGGCGGGGCGAGGCATTCTTAGCTGATCAGGTTGGGATCCAGTTTGCATCGACTTGTTCGATTTTGATTCCCAGGTCGATTCGAGGATCTGGGTGGTCAGGAGGTTTAGGTAGGTCATCGGTGACCTGTAAACGGCGGCAACGATGGTCAGAACGCCGACGAACTCATGTGCATGTGCACATATGTCTGGGTTGTATCAGAAGTTGGATTTGGAGATGAAGAAGTTGGCTCGAGTTTGTACTCGGGGAAAAGAAGTTTTGGCTCGGGATCGTTTTCGGGTGAGTTCGCGTGAGTGTTGCAGGGTTTAAATTTTTAATCAAAACAGAAGAAAATGATGAGAGGGGTGACTCGGGGGATTGCTCAGGGAAATCTGGAAATGGCTCGGGTCTGACTCGAGTTAGTCTCGGGTTTGAGTTTTTGAATTTTTAAATAACACTTCCTTGATTAATTCTTTTAGAATAATAAATGTTTTATTTTTTTAGTTTTGGAATTAGTTAAAGGTTTAAAATAAATTATTTAATTTAATTAAGTTTAAGGTATTTTATCATATACCTTTTGTGTTAAATATATTCTTAAGTTTATTTAAATAAGTTTAAATAATGTAATAGTTAACTGAAGAATGTGGAATGATTTTAATTATTAAGTAAGTTAAAAGGTTTTAAGTTAATTTCTAGGTTAAGATAATTAATTCCAAAAGTTTATTTAATAAGATTTAAATATTGTAATTAAGAAATTAATTAAGATAAATGGTTTATCTTTTGATCAATTAAGGTCTTGAGTAATTTTTTAATGTAATTAATTAAGGGATTAACTAATGTATGTAATTAATTAAAGGATTAATTAATTTATGATTAAAGGACAATCACTTAATGTAATTAGTTAAAGGGTAATTAATTAATGATAAGTAATTAAAGGATAATTACTTAATGAAATTAATTAAGTATAATTACTTAGTGTGATTTATTAAAAGATAATTAATTACTTAAATTTTTTACTTAATTAGAGAATAATTAAATAATTAAAGGTTAATTATTTACTAATTAAAGGTTAATTTATTAATTAATTAAAGGTTAATTTATTAATTAATTAAAAGTTATTTAATTTATGATTAAAGAATAATTAATTAATGATTAAAGGTTAATTAATTAATGTAATCAATTAAGGATAATTTATTTATTAATTAAGGGTTTATTAATTAATTAATTTTAAGGTTAAATAAAATTTGTATGGTTAATTAAGGGATAACTAATTAATGTAAGTAATTAAGGATAATTACTTAAGATGGATAATGAAGGATGATTAATAAGTTTCATTAATTAATTAAAATAATAGCCAATGATTTGTAATTAATTAATGTTAATTAAGCAGGATTTAAAAGTGATTAAAGTAATTAATTTAATTTATTTGGAGATTAAATTGAACTAGTTAGGAATTGAACAACTAATCTTGCTTATGGATGATTGGATTATACTGAATGCCTTAAATTGTGTGATATCTCTAATATGTAATGTTCTGTGATATGAATTATTTTGGATTGAGGTGTGAACTGTGATTTATTTATCTGTGATGAATTTGTTTGTTTATCTGTGAATGAAAGATAAGCGTTATAGGATTATACTGCTTATTGATATTGTTGTGCTTGGATTTATGATGGTTGTGGTATTTTATTGTTGTATGCAAAACCCTTGCACACAACACACACACAAATATGGATCTCACGGGAAATTGGTTAAGTCATGGGTATTTTGAATTTAATATTATTCAAATGGTGAATTTTTTTTAAAGTTAAATTTTGAATCCAAATCAGTTTGGAAGTAAAATTGGATTAAATATGAATTTTTTTTGGAAAAGGAAGTCTTGATAAAAAATTATTTTTAATATAATATGGTTTGCTAAAGTTTAGAAATTTTAAGAAACTATGGTTTAAAAAGGATTATACAAGTTATATATATGGATTTTAAACCATTTTTAACGTATTTTAAATAAATTATTTTGGGAATTTAAATTTAACCCAAATAGAACTTGCTGAGGATAGGCAGTTCGCTGATTTTTCGATTTATACTGTAAAAGGCTATAACTTGAGCAAATTCAATTGAAATTTCTCGGAACGAAAGGCCTTTGTTTTTCAAATGATAACAACTTTCATATAAAGAAAGAATTTTCAGTTTTTGTTGAAAGGATTTCGAGTTATGGGCAAATCAAATTCGAATGGAAATAGTTTTGAAAGCTATAAATGAATCTTTGACAAAGATTTGGTAAACCTTGTTTCAAATTGAAGAGGATCTTACAGATGAATCTTTTGTTTAAAAGATTAAAAATGGAAATTTGTTTAAACCATTCGAAAGAAAAAGGTTTTTGGAAAAGAGTATGACTTAACTAAGATACCAATGTATCCATATATTTTTAAAAATAAGCGCTCATTATTCAGTTAAGCCGGAGGAGGACATTAAGTCATAAAACCCATTTCGAATAATGATAAGACGAAATTGGATTGCATTTGAAGACGGTGGTTGACGACCGGATATTTTCAAAAACGAAAGGATGACCTTTCGATTATCTCTGCCCTGAGTTGCTCCTGTATAGAGATTACCCTAAGTGATGGGGGAGTCCGGACGTGATTAGAGGATATCCAGATTTGCAAGGACTTCTTTCCTTAATAGGAGGAAGTGCCTGCGGTTTCATTCAGACTCAGGATGGACTTGTATGGATGTATGTCTGACGTTACACTTTGAGATGTAAAGCCGGTTTCTATCAAATACATTTCTGTTTGGTGGCGAAGAATTTATTCTCTTAGCTTAATGCCCTTCTCTGAGACGTACGAGTTCAGAGGTTATGTAATCGATGGTTACTAGTGATATATTCCCAATTTGGTAATGTGACATGCTAAGTGTTGATCATTGGTTGATCGAAGCATGCCTTTTGCGAAAAGCGTAGCTTTGTGGGACGAGACTTCATCGAACCTTACACCTCGAAAATTGTCGAAACAGGAAGGATGCAGCAATGTTACATGGGTCGCTCCCCTTAGGGTATGCGCATTTCCTTCAGGATAAAAAGTAGTATCATGGTATGAAGCCCAGATATTTAACTTATATGGTTGTTGGAATTTGTTGTTGGTGCCTCGGTAAAGGTCGGTGACGACCGAGGGATGGCATACTTGTGACAGTTAGTTACCTAGTTACAGAGTTAACCAGACCTTGTGTTGGAAGAGATCCGATTAGGTTATCGGGGCGTCATTCTAGAGGCGTACACATTCAGAAAGGAAGTTCCTTAGCCTTGACCATTTGTTGGAAATCCAATCACCCAGTATGAGCCCTTTACAATTTCAGTTGCAAAACCTGCCACCTCAGGTGGTAGCTATATTAGGCATAATATAATGGTACCTATGTTGGCTAAGATTAATATTATACTTTCAAAATTTTTTCCACACTATGCACTAATAATAATATCAAAAAGAATTTCACGTATCAAGCATGTTTAACTACTATAAGGAGAAATCTCCCTCATGTGTGCGATTGCATTGAGTGTGTGCCGGGAAGCCTTATGGTAGTTTCATTTTTCAAAAAAGCATAGTGGATTTCTTTTTTACTTCTTTTTGTGATTCCTTTTTTTCAAACAATTGTTTTTGTTTGCTCACACTAATCTCATGACCGACCTGGAGTTTATTCTTCCCTTTCTAAACTCTAGGTGCCCATAATTTTCCATACGGGTAGCTTAGAGTTAGGTTATCAGATAGTCAGCTAGTAGATGTAGCTTTTGGAGTCTTTGAAGCCTGTGGATTTGGGATCGCATTCTCTATACTATAGCATGATAGGGGTTTTGAGCTTTTTGGTTTGGAGCTTTGGAGCTTTGGTAATGAAGTTGTTATCTTTCCGCTGTTGTTGCTGTTGTTTTCTGCTGCTATGTTTTTCCGTTGTTGTATATATCTTTGATAATGTTGATCACTTCATATTGTATCAATTGTTGTGTATCAATAAAATTCTTTCTATTTCCGCTGTGTTGTTATCACCTAATGTGTTGTAAGCTCCGATGATACGGACTTCAACGTTTGAATCTCGGGCGTTCGAATACGGGTGATGCATTGGATGCCGATTTTCGAAGGTTGAAGTGCGGTTTGTTACATTTGGTATTAGAGCTGAAGGTTGAGTAAGAACTTTAGATTTGGAGTATAACTAATTAGGTGACTCATTAGAGATAGGGATATAAATGCCCTAAAATGAGTATATTCCCTAAGATATCTTGTCCGTATGCCATAGTCAATTCTCTTACTATTCACTAATAGTGAGAATAAGTGCAAGAAGAGGACGAGATAGGGGACATGGGAATACCACTACAAATGGTCGATACCCTGTAACAACAAGGAACAACTTTTTCGATCAACCTCTTTTGATCATCATCCAATTTCAATTCTTTGATAGCTTACTGGCAGCTAAAAGAAGAACCTTTGGTATATTGGGAGACCATTACTTTGGCTAAATCGGAGATGTGTTTACATGGATAGATTCAAGCAAGTATTTGAGCAGCGTTATATGCTTTCCGCTGGTATTTCCAGGATGTAAATAAGAAGCAAGGTAATCTTAAGGGAAAGAAGTTTTGGATGGTAAACTTTTATTTATGATAAAATTTGTTAGAGTTTTACTCAATACTGGAGCCACACATAGTTTTATTTCTCAAGAAACTGTAGGAGAATTAAATCTTGAACGAGAATTCGTAAACGAACCTATTTGTGTAAAAAAAAACCAGTAGGAGGCCTTGCGAATTTTTGTTTACGTTGTAGAAGGTTCCTATTTCGTATTCTCATCATCAGTTTCCTATCAGCCTTTACGTTCTTGACTTTAATGAATTTGAATTTTATTTGGAATAAATTGGTTAACAAAATATGAAGCTAAATTAGATTGTATCATTAAAATGATGTCAATCAAAAACCAAATTTGGAAATTTTGTTGTGATTTCTGGTAGGGATCCAAGTCCGAA
Source organism: Allium cepa (assembly GCA_030765085.1). Classification (NCBI taxonomy): domain Eukaryota; kingdom Viridiplantae; phylum Streptophyta; class Magnoliopsida; order Asparagales; family Amaryllidaceae; genus Allium; species Allium cepa. The sequence continues at coordinate 287,802,504 of CM060941.1, read as the reverse complement.
GAGGGACAAGCTAATGTATACTTTAGGGTGTTCCGACCTGTGTTTGGAATTCGTATTTTTCAAAAATTTCCTTTGTTTCGAATTGACAACCTGTTTAATCAATTGCATGGTTCTCGATTGTTTTCCAAGATGAATCTAGCCCAAGGATTCCATCGGCTAAGAATTGTGAAAGATTGTATCCGTTTGTCTATTTTATGGGCCCTGATAAATTCTACGAATGGTTAGTTATGCCCTTCGGACTAACCAATGCCCCTATTTATTTCGTAGACCTAATGACCCGAATATTTCGTGAAGTGTTGAATAGAGTCGTTCTCATTGATGACATTCTGATTTAGTGAGCCAAATGTAGAATAGGTACCATTTCTCTATCTTTCGTGTGTTCATCTGTTCTTTGTTTGTCTCCCTGTCTAGCAAATTTCGAGGATGAAATTTTCTTATGGGGGAATCTGTAACGATCCCTTTTTAAACCAAATTTAATTCAGTAATTAATATGATTTTTTTGAATTAAATTGTGGATTAATTTGAATATTTTTCCAAAAACAATATGACAAGTATTTGTTTATATATATATTGGAAATAGAATTTTGATTTGAATTCAAAAATAAATATCTTACCAATAAATTGGATTTAAAACTCTATATTTTTAAAATTAATAAAATATTCGTTTTGCAATTATAATATATATATATATATATTGTGATTTGGAAGTTATATTTTGAATTCAGTATAATAATTTTCAAAAGCTATTTAAAAGTTAAATTCTAATATATATATATATATATATATATATATATATATATCTGTGTGTGTGTGTGTTTATTCATTAATGTATAATTAAAATTTTAAAATCATTTTCTTTAAGGCTATATAAATAGTTATAAAAGGAAATACATTAATTAAAAATGCAAAATATTAAAACATAAGATATATATATATAAATATAAATTGAAAATATAAAATAAATTTTATAAAAAAAACATTAGTAACATGCAAATTGACAAATGTAACCATTTTAAACTTTAGATTTAACATGTGTAAGTATTTTAACAGGAAGATTAACAAGTGTTAAATTTTTTAACATGCATAAACAAGTGTCACATTTTTGAATTTATTTTGTTTTTTTTAAAAATATATGGGAAACAAGATTATATATACACATCTACTTCTCCTCTTCTCATTTTCTTAGTTTGATTCAAAACTAAAACTGAAAATACAAACCAGAAAAATAAGATCAAAAGCGTGATAAAATCAAATTCAAAACTGAATCAAAAGCAAACAACAATTTCAACCTGAATCAAAGCAGTTCGAAGAAAACAAGTTCAATTCATCTCAAATTTAACTACAAACTTCAACCTAAAAGCAAGATCCAGATTTTAGTTCAACATCAAAGCAACTCAACTTCAACAACTAGGAACATATCAAAGTTCCAAGATCAAACAACAATCAGATCATCTCAAAACATTTTACAGTTTTTTTTAAGGATCAAGCATTCTCAGTTCAAAAACAAAAGACCACTTCCGGGTTTCTCAAAAAGCTAGCTCTCTGTTTAACCAAATCCAGGTGAGTAATCTCCCTTTTTAAAATCTTAAACCTGTTTGCATGTAACAAATATTTGAAGGTATGTTGTAATAATGTTTGTATGGAATTGAAATGTGCTTGAATGTTTGTATATATATGTAAATATGGGTGTGCATGTCTGTGTTTAGGCAAACAGGTCTCTGTTCTAAGTTACAGGTTTTAAAAACCTGTTCAAAATTTAAAATCTCCTCCCCTAAACCTTTTTAGGTTTTGATTTCTAAATGAAAAATGATTGTAAGGCTGTAACATCATTTTTAAAAATAAATTCAAGTGTTTAAATAAAGTAATTATTTCAAAAATAATAAATCACAGTGATGATCACATATATGTCAGAAATCAAATGTCTGGATTTTACATTTTGATGTCGTAATCTGGTTCAAACTTAGAAATGGTGATTTTTCAAAGTAGTATCATGATTTTTAGTGTTGGGAACATTGGGATTTCTCGAGTTGATCGCTATTTTCTTTTTCATCAAATTACGACGATCGGTGGGTCTGGGTTAGTCCAACTTGTGTCTGAAGGAAGCTGGCATGATGGAGATCATAGAAAAAATGATCTAAGCATTTTTAGTTCATCGGTGTAGTTGGACGACGGTGGAATAGGGTTTAACAGTCTGGTTTGGTCGAAGTTGTATTTGAGGGTCGTGCGACGTCGTGGGTGAACCGGAGGTGACCATTGGTGGGGGGATCGAAGAGTGAAGGTGTGACGTATCTTTGGACGTGATCGCATGATCTTTGGTGATCGGGATTTGCGGCGCGAGGCGTTCTTGGTTGATCAGGTTGGGATCCCGTTTGCATCGACTTGTTCGATTTTGATTCCCAGGTCGATTCAATAATCTGGGTGGTCAGGAGGTTTAGGTAGGTCATCGGTGACCTATAGATGGGGGTGATGATGGTCAAAACACCGGCGAACTTATGTGCACGTGCACATATGTCTGGGTTGTATCAGAAGTTGGATTTTGAGAAGAAGAAGTTGGCTCGAGTTTGTACTCGAGGAAAAGAAGTTTTGGCTCGGGATCGTTTTCGGGTGAGTTCGCGTGAGTGTTGCAGGGTTTAAATTTTTAATCAAAGCAGAAGAAAATGATGAGAGGAGTGACTCGGGGGATTGCTTGAGGAAATTTGGAAATGGCTTGGGTTTGACTCGAGTTAGTCTCTGGTCTGAATTTTTAAATTTTTAAATAAGCAATTTTTTCAAATTTAAGTTTAATTAAGTTTAAACACTTCCTTGATTAATTCTTTTAAAATAATAATTTTTTACTTTTTTAGTTTTGGAGTTAGTTAGAGGTTTAAAATAAATTATTTAAATTACTTAAGTTTAAGGTATTTTATTATATACCTTTTGTTTTAAATCTATTCTTAAGTTTATTTAAATAAGTTTAAATAATGTAATAGTTAATTAAAGAAGGTGAAATGACTTTAATTATGAAGTAACTTAAAAGGTTTTAAGTTAATTTGTAGATTAAGAAAATTAATTCCTAAAGTTTATTTAATAAGATTTAAATATTGTAATTAAGAAATTAATTATGATAAATGGTTTATCTTTTGATTAATTAAGGTCTTGAGAAATTTGTTAATGTAACTAATTAAGGGATTAATTAATTTATGTAATTAATTAAAGGATTGATTAATTTATGATTAAAGGACAATTACTTAATGTAATTAGTTAAAGGGTGATTAATTAATGATAAGTAATTAAAGGATAATTACTTAATGAAATTAATTAATTATAATTACTTAATATAATTAATAAAAGATAATTACTTATGTAATTAAGGGATAATTACTTAGTGTGATTTATTAAAGAATAATTAATTAATGATTAAAGGTTAATTAATTGATGTAATTAATTAAGGATAATTTATTAATAATTAATTAAGGGTTTATTAATTAATTTTAAGGTTAAAAAAATTTATATGGTTAATTAAGGGATAATTAATTAATGTAAGTAATTAAGGATAATTACTTAAGATGGATAATGAAGGATGATTAGTAAATTTCATTAATTACCTAAAATAATAGCCAATGGTTTATAATTAATTAATGTTAATTAAGCAGGATTTAAAAGCGATTAAAGTAATTAATTTAATTTATTTGGAGATTAAATTGAATTAATTAGGAATGGAACAACTAATCTTGCTTATGGATGATTGGATTATATTGAATGCCTTGAATTGTTTGATATCTCTGATATGTAATGTTCTGTTACATGAATTGTTTTGGATTGAGCTGTGAACTGTGATTTATTTATCTGCGATGAATTTACTTGTTTATCTATGAATGAAAGATAAGAGTTATAGGATTATACCGCTTGTTGATATAGTTGTGCTTGGATTTATGATGGTTGTGATATTTTATTGTATGCGAAACCCCTACACATGACACACACACAAAAATATGGATCTCACGGGAAATTGGTTATGGCATGGGTATTTTGAATTTAATATTATTCAAAATGGTGATTTTTTTAAAGTTGAATTTTGAATCCAAATTAGTTTAGAAGTAAAATTGGATTGAATATGAAAAAAAAACTTTTGGAAAAGGAAGTCTTGAAATTAAAAATTATTTTGAATATACTATGGTTTGTTAAACTTTGGAAATTTTGAGAAACTATGGTTTAAAAAGTGTATAAGTTATATATATGAATTTTAACCATTTTTGAAGTATTTTAAATAAATTATTTTGGGAATTTAAATTTAACCCAAATAGAACTTGGCGAGGATATGAAAGTTCGTTGATTATCCGATTTATACTTTAAAAGGCTATAACTTGAGCAAATTCAATCGGATTTTCCCAAAACGAAAGACCCTTGTTTTTGAAATGATAACAACTTTCATATAAAGAAAGAATTTCCGGTTTTTCTTGAAAGGATTTCGAGTTATGGGCAAATCAAATTTGAATGGAAATAGTTTTGAAAGCTATGAATGAACCTTTGTTAAAGATTTGGTGAACCCTGTTTTAAATTGAAGAGGACCTTACAGATGAACCTTTTGTTTAAAAGATTAAAAATGGAAATTTGTTTAAACCATTGGAAAGAAAAAGGTTTTGGGAAAAATGTATGACTTAACTAAGATACCAATGTGTCCGTATGTTTTTAAAAATAAGCGCTCATTATTCGGTTAAGCCGGGGGAGGAATTAAGTCATAAAACCCATTTCGAATAATGATGCGAAGAAAATGGATTGCACTTGAAGACGGTGGTTGAAGATCGGGTATTTTCGAAAACGAAAGGATGACCTATCGATTGTCTCTGCACTGAGTTGCTCCGATATAGAGTTACCCTAAGTGATGAGGAGTTCAGACATGATTAGAGGATATCCATATTTGCAAGGGCTTCTTTTCTTAATTGGAGGAAGTGCCTTCGGTTCCATATAGACCATGGATGGACTTGTGTGGATGTATGTCTAATGGTACACTTTGAGATGTAAAGCTGGTTTCTATCAAATACATTTCTGTTTAGTGGCGGAGAATTTATTCTCTTAGCTTAACACCCTTCTCTGAGACGTACGAGCTCAGAGGTTATGTAATTGATGATTATTAGTGATATATTCCCAATTTGGTAATATGGAATGCTAAGTGCTAATCATTGGTTGATCGAAGCGTGGCTTTTTTGAAAACGTAGCTTTATGGGATGAGACTTCATCGAACCTCACACCCCGAAAATGGTCGAAACAGGAAGGATGCAGCAAGGTTACAGGGGTCATGCCCCTTAGGGTATATGCATTACCTTCTGGATAAAAAGTGGTGTCATGGTATGGAGCCCAAATAATTAACTTATGTGGTTGTTGGAATTTGTTGTTGGCGCCTTGATAAAGGTCGGTGACGACCGATGGATGGAATACTCGTGACAGTTAGTTACCTAGTTACAGAGGTAACCCGGCCTTGTGTTGGTAGAGATCCAGTTAGGTTCTCGGGGCGTCCCTCCAGAGACGTACCCATTCAGAAAGGAAGTTCTTTAGCCTTGACAATTTGTTGGAAATCCAATCACCCAATACGAGCCCTTTACAACTTCAGTTATAAAACTTGCCACCTCAGGTGGTAGCTATAGTAGGCATAATGTAATGTCACAATGCTAGCTAAGATTAATATTTTACTTTCGAAATGTTTTCCACGCTTTGCACTAATAATAATATCAAAAGGATTTTTACGTATCAAGCATGTTTGACTACTATAAGAAGAAATCTCCCCCATGTGTGCGATTGCATTGAGTGTGTGCCGGAAGGCCTTATGGTAGTTTCATTTTTCCAAAAAGCATAGCGGATTTCTTTTTATTTCTTTTTGTGATTCATTTTGTTCAAACAACTATTTTTGTTTGTTCACACCAGTCCCATAACTGACCTGGAGTTTATTATTCCTTTTCTAAACTCTGGGTGTCCATAATTTTCCATACGGGTAGCCTAGAGTCAGGTTATCAGATAATCAACTTGTAGGTGTAGCTTTTGGAGTCTTTGAAGTCTGTGGATTTGGGATCGCATTCGCTATACTATAGCATGACGGGGGTTTTGAGCTTTTTTGTTTGGAGCTTTGGCAATGAAGATGTTATCTTCCCACTACTGTTGCTGTTTTTTTTCGCTGCTATATTTTTCCACTGTTGTATATATCTCTGATAATGTTTATCACTTCACATTGTATCAATTGTTGTGTATCAATAAAATTCTTTCTATCTCCGCTGTGTTGTTATCACCTAATGTGTTATAAGCTCCGACGATATGGACTTCAACGTTTGAATCTCAGGCATTCGAATACGGGTGATGTATTGGATGTCGATTTTCGAAGGTTGAAGTGCGAATCGTTACATTTGGTATCAGAGCTGAAGGTTGAGTAATAACTTTATCTTTGGAGTATAACTCATTAGGTAACTCATTAGATATAGGGATATAAATGCCTTAGAATGAGTATATTCCCTATGATATTTTGTCCATATGCCTCAGTCAATTCTTTTACTATTCGCTGATAGTGAGAATAAGTGCATGAAGAGGATGAGATAGGGGACAGAGGAATACCACTACAAATGGTCGATACCCTGTAACAACAAGGAACAACTTTTCCCATCAACCTCCTTTGATCATCGTCTAATTTCAATTCTTTGATAGCTTATTGGCAGCTACAAGAAGAAGCTTTGGTATAGTGGGAGACCATTACTTTGGCCAAATCGGAGATGAGTTTACACAGATAGATTTAAGCAAGTATTTGAGCAGCATTACATGCTTTCCGCTGGTATTTCGAGGATGTAAATAAGAAGCAAGGTAATCTTATGGTAAAGGATTTTTGGAAGGTAAACTTCTTATTTATGATAAAGTTTGTTAGAGTTTTACTAGACACTGGAGCTACACATAGTTTTATTTCCCAACAAACTGTAGGAGAATTGAATCTTGAATGCGAATTCGTAAACGAACCTATTTGTGTAAAGAACCCGATAGGAGGCCCTGCGAATTTTTATTTACATTGTAGAAGGTTCCTATTTCGTATTCTCTTCATTAATTTCCTATCAGCCTTTTCATTCTTGACTTTAATGAATTTGAATTTTATTTGGAATAAATTGGTTAACCAAATATGAAGCTAAATTAGATTGTATCAATAAAATGATTTCAGTCAAAAACCAAATTAGGAAATTTTGTTATGATTTCTGGTGGGGATCCAAGTCCGAAGAAGGACAAGCTAATGTATACATTAGAATATTTCGACCTGAGTTTAAAATTCATATTGTTCAAAAGTTTCCTTTGTTTCGAATTGACAACCTGTTCAATCAATTGAATGGTGCTCGATTCTTTTCCAAGATGGATCTAGCCTAAGGATTCCATCAGCTAAGAATTGCAAAAGATTGTATCCCTTTGTTTGTTTTATGGGTCCCGATACATTTTACGAATGGTTAGTTATGCCCTTTGGACTAACCAATGCCCCTGCATATTTCGTAGACCTGATGACCCAAGTATTTCGTGAAGTGTTGAATAGATTCGTTCTCATTAATGATATTCTGATTTAGCAAGCCAAATATAGAATAGGTATTTCAGATTGATCTGGTAGGCCATTTCTCTATCTTTTGTGTGTTCATCTGTTCTTTGTTTGTCTCCTTGTCAAGCAAATTTCAGGGTCAAAATTTTCTAATGGGGGGAATCTGTAACGATCCCGTTTTTAAACCAAATTCAATTCAGTAATTAATATGATTTTTTGAATTAAATTTTGGATTAATTTGAATATTTTTCCAAAAAAATAAGATAAGTATATTTTTATATATATAGATTGGAAATAGAATTTTGATTTGAAATTCAAAAATAAATATCTTATAAATAAATTGGATTTAAATCTCTATATTATAAAATTAATAAAAAATTCGTCTTCTGATTATAATATATATGTATATATTGTGATTTGGAAATTATATTTTGAATTCAAAATAATAATTTTCAAAAGCTATTTAAAAGTTAAATTCTATTACAATATATATGTGTGTGTGTTTATTTATTAATGTATAATTAAAATTTTAAAATCATTTTCTTTAAGGTTATATAAATAGTTATAGAAGGAAATACATTAATTAAAATAGAAATATTAAAACATAAGATATATATAATGATAAATTGAAAATATAAAATAAATTATATAAAAAAACATTAATAACATGCAAATTGACAAATGTAACCATTTTAAACATGAGATTTAACATGTGTAATTATTTTAACAAGAAGATTAACAAGTGTTAACAATTTTAACATGCATAAACAAGTGTCACATTTTTGAATTTATTTTGTTTTTTCAAAAAAATATGTGGGAAACAAGATTATATATACACATCTACTTCTCCTCTTCTCATTTTCTTAGTTTGATTCAAAACTAAAACTGAAAATACAAACCAGAAAAATAAGATCAAAAGAATGATAAAATAAAATTCAAAACTGAATCAAAAGAAAACAACAATTTCAACCTGAATCAAAGCAGTTCAAAGAAAACAAGTTCAATTCATCTCAAATTTAACTACTAACTTCAACCTGAAAGCAAGATCCCCACTTTAGTTCAACATCAAAGCAACTCAACTTCAACAACTAGGAATAGATCAAAGTTCCAAGATCAAATAGCAATTGGATCATCTCAAAATATTTTCCAGATTTTTTAAGGATCAAGCATTTTCAGTTCAAAAACAAAAAATCACTTTCGAGTTTCTCAAAAAGCTTGCTCTCTGTTTAACCAAATCCAGGTGAGTAAACTCCCTTTTTAAAATCTTAAACCCGTTTGCATGTGACAAATATTTGAAGGTATGTTGTGATAATGTTTGTATGGATTTGAGTGTGGTTGTATGTTTGTATATATATGTAAATATGGGTGTGCATGTCTGTGTTTAGGCAAATAGGTCTCTATTCTAAGTTACAGGTTTTAAAAACCTGTTAAAAAATTGAAATCTCCTCCCTTAAACCTTTTTAAGCTTTGATTTCTAAATGAAAAATGATTGTAAGGCTGTAACATCATTTTTTAAAATAAATTCAAGTGTTTAAATTAAGTAATTATTTCGAAAATAATAAATCACAGTGATGATTACATATATGTCAGAAATCAAATGTCTGGATTTTACATTTTGATGTCGTAATCTGGTTCGAACTTAGAAATGGTAATTTTTAAAACTAATATCATGATTTTTAGTGTTGGGAATATTAGGATTTCTTGAGTTGATCGTTATTTGCTTTTTCATCAAATTTCGATGATCGACGGGTCTGGGTTGGTCAAGCTTGGGTCAGAAGGAAGCTGGCGTGATGGAGACCATAGGAAAAATGATCTAAGAATTTTTGGATCATCGGTATAGTTGGACGACGGTGGAATAGGGTTTAACAGCCTGGTTTAGTTGAGATTGTATTTGAGGGTCGTGCGACGTTGTGGGTGAACCGAAGGTGACCGATGGTAGAGGGATCGAAGTGTGAAGGCGTGATGTAACTTTGGACGTGATCGCGTGATCTTTGGTGACCGGGATTGGTGGCGCGAGGCGTTCTTGGTTGATCAGGTTGGGATCCAGTTTGCATCGACTTGTTTGATTTTGATTCCCAGGTCGATTCGAGGATCTGGGTGGTTAGGAGGTTTAGGTAGGTCATCGGTGACCTGTAGATTGCGGCGATGATGGTCAGAACGCCGATGAACTAATGTGCATGTGCATATATGTCTGGGTTGTATCAGAAGTTGGATTTGGAGAAGAAGAAGTTGGCTCGAGTTTGTACTCGGGGAAAAGAAGTTTTGGCTCGGGATCGTTTTCGGGTGAGTTTGCGTGAGTGTTACGGGGTTTAATATTTTAATCAAAATAGCAAAAAATGATGAGAGGGGTGACTCAGGGGATTGCTCGGGGAAATCTAGAAATGGCTCGGGTCTGAGTTTTTATTTTTTTAATAAACAAGTTTTTCAAATTTAAATAAAATTAAGTTTAAACACTTCCTTGGTTAATTCTTTAAAAATATTTTTTTAGTTTTGGAATTAGTTAAAGGTTTAAAATAAATTATTTAAATTAATTAAGTTTAATGTATTTTATTATATACCTTCTGTTTTAAATCTATTCTTAAGTTTATTTAAATAAGTTTAAATAATGTAATAGTTAATTAAAGAAGGTGAAATGACTTTAATCATTAAGTAACTTAAAATGTTTTAAGTTGATTTGTAGGTTAAGAAATTAATTCCAAAAGATTATTTAATAAGATTTAAATATTGTAATTAAGAAATTAATTAAGATAAATGGTTTATCTTTTGATTAATTTAGGTCTTGAGTAATTTGTTAATGTAATTAATTAAGGGATTAATTAATTTATGTAATTAATTAAAGGGTTAATTAATTTATGATTAAAGGACAATTACTTAATGTAATAGCTAACGGGTGATTAATTAATGATAAGTAATTAAAGGATAATTGCTTAATGAAATTAATTAAGTATAATTACTTAATGTAATTAATAAAAGATTATTACTTATGTAATTAAGGGATAATTACTTAGTGTGATTTATTAAAGGATAATTAATTACTTAAAAGATAATTACTTAACTAGAGAATAATTAAATAATGAAAGGTTAATTATTTAATAATTAAAGGTTAATTAACTAATTAATTAAAAGTTGATTAATTTATGATTAAAGGATAATTAATTAATGATTAAAGGTTAATTAATTAATGTAATTAATTAAGGATAATTTATTACTAATTAATTAAGGGTTTATTAATTAATTAATTTTAAGGTTAAAAAAAATTTGTATGGTTAATTAAGGGATAATTAATTAACGTAAGTATTTAAGGTTAATTACTTAAGATGCATAGTGAAGGATGATTAATAAATTTCATTAATTAATTAAAATAATTGCCAATGGTTTGTAATTAATTAATGTTAATTAAGCAGGAGTTAAAGGTGATTAAAGTATTAATTTAATTTATTTGGCGATTAATTTGAGTTAATTAGGAATTGAAAAACTAATCTTGCTTATGGATGATTGGATTATATTGAATGCCTTGAATTGTTTGATATCTCTTATATGTAATGTTCTGTGATATGAATTATTTTGGATTTAGCTATGAACTGTGATTTATTTATTTGTGATGAATTTACCTGTTTATCTATGAATGAAAGATAAGCGTCATAGGATTATACTGCTTATTGATATTGCTGTGCTTGGATTTATGATGGTTGTGATATTTTATTGTTGTATGCAAAAGCCCTACACACAACACACACAAATATGGATCTCACGGGAAATTGGTTAAGTCATGGGTATTTTGAATTTAATATTATTCAAAATGGTGAATTTTTTTTAAAGTTGAATTTTGAATCCAACTTAGTTTGGAAGTAAAATTGGATTAAATATGAAAAAAAACTTTTGGAAAAGGAAGTCTTGAAATTAAAAATTATTTTGATTATAATATGGTTTGTTAAAGTTTTGAAATTTTGAGAAACTATGGTTAAAAAAGGATTATACAGGTTATATATATATGGATTTTAAACCATTTTTAAAGTATTTTGAATAAATTATTTTGGGAATTTAAATTTAACCCAAATAGAACTTGCCGAGGATATGGCAGTTCGCTGATTTTTCGATTTATACTTTAAAAGGCTATAAGTTGAGCAAATTCAATCCGATTTTCCCAAAACGAAAGACCTTTGTTTTTGAAATGATAACAGCTTTCATATAAAGAAAGAATTTACAGTTTTTTTTGAAAGAATTTTGAGTTATGGGCAAATCAAATTTGAGTGGAAATAGTTTTGATAGCTATGAATGAATCTTTGTTAAAGATTTGGTAAACCTTGTTTCAAATTGAAGAGGATCATACAGATGAATCTTTTGTTTAAAAGATTAAAAATGAAAATTTATTTAAACCATTTGAAAGAAAAAGGTTTTGGGAAAAAGTATGACTTAACTAAGATACCAATGTATCCATATGTTTTTATAAATAAGCGCTCATTATTCGGTTAGGCCGGGGATGGCATTAAGTCATAAAATTCATTTTGAATAATGATACGATGAAATTAGATTGTATTTGAAGACGGTGGGTATTTTCGAAAATGAAAGGATGACTTGTCGATTGTCTCTACACTGAGTTGCTCCGGTATAGAGATTACCCTAAGTGATGGGGAGTCCGGACGTGATTAGAGGATATCCGGATTTCCAAGGGCTTCTTTCCATAATTGGAAGAAGTGCCTTCGGTTCCATTCAGACCTAGGATGGACTTGTATGGATGTATGTCTGACGTTACACTTTGAGATGTAAAGCTGGTTTCTATCAAATACATTTCTGTTTGGTGGCGGAGAATTTATTCTCTTAGCTTAACACCCTTCTCTGAGACGTACGAGCTCAGAGGCTATGTAATCGATGGTTACTATGATATATTCCTAATTTGGTAATGTGGCATGCTAAGTACTAATCATTAGTTGATTGAAGCATGACTTTTGTGAAAAGCGTAGCTTTGTAGGATGAGACTACATCGAACCTCACACCCCGGAAATGGTCGAAACAGGAAGGATGCGGCAAGGTTATGGGGGTCGCCCCCCTTAGGGTATGTGCATTTCCTTCCGATAAAAAGTTGTATCATGGTATGGAGCCAAGATATTTAACTTGTGTGGTTGTTGGAATTTGTTGTTGGCTCCTTGGTAAAGGTCAGTGACGACCAGGGGATGGCATACTCATGACAGTTAGTTACCTAGTTACAGTGGTAACCTGACCTTGCGTTGGCAGAGATCTGGTTAGGCTCTCGGTGCGTCCCTCCAGAGGCATATCCATTTGGAATGGAAGTTCCTTAGCCTTGAACATTATTTGGAAATCCAATCACCTAATAAATGCCCTTTACGATTTCAGTTGTAAAACCTGCTACCTTAAGTGGTAGCTATAGTAGGCATAATATAATGATACCTATGCTGGCTAATATTAATATTATACTTCGAAATGTTTTCCACACTATGCACTAATAATAATATCAAAAGGATTTTCACATATCAAGCATGTTTGACTACTATAAGGAGAAATCTCCCCCATGTGTGTGATTGCATTGAGTGTGTGCCGGGAGGCCTTATGATAGTTTCATTTCCAAAAGGAATAGCGGATTTCTTTTTTACTTCATTTTGTGATTCCTTTTGTTCAAACAACTGTTTTTATTTGCTTACTCCAGTCACATGACTAACTTGGAGTTTATTGTTCCCGTTCTAAACTCTGGGTGCCTATAATTTTCCACACGGGCAACCTAGAGTCAGGTTATCAGATTGTCAGCTAGTTGGTGTAGCTTTTGGAGTCTTTGAAGTCCATGGATTTGGGATCGCATTCGCTATACTACAACATGATAAGGGTTTTGAGCTTTTTGGTATGGAGCTTTGGCAATGAAGATGTCATCTTTCCACTGTTGTTACTATTGTTTTCCGCTGCTATGTTTTTCTGCTATTGTATATGTCTCTGATAATGTTGATCACTTCATATTTTATCAATTGTTGTGTATCAATAAAACTCTTTCTATTTCCACTGTGTTGTTATCACCTAATGTGTTATAAGCTCCGACGATACGGACTTCAACGTTTGAATCTCCGACATTCGAATATGGATGATATATTGGATGTCGATTTTCGAAGGTTATAATCCGGGTCATTACACACCTGGGGTGATAGCATATTCGGTCTATCCAGTTTAGGGGTAGTCCAGTCTTGTGTTGCAGGGGATCCTGACGTGGTCCTCGGTATGCTGTTTCTAAATGTGTACTATGACATGTGGTACCCCAGTACCTAGTCATTCATATGGAATCCATTCTCCAATACATGCCTTTACGATTTTGGTTGTAGAGCATAGTATGCTGGAATTTATTTAATGTAACAACTTAACCTATTTGAATAAGTATTTGTACTTAGACACTATTATAATATCAAAGGTTTTGATTTGAAATGTTTTGGTTATCGTAGGTAAAAACCTATTGTGCTTATGTGTGGCGTGGCCTTACGAGATACCTTTGATTTTCCAAGGATTTTGAAAACTTTAATAATTCAAATTGAGTGTGTTTTCTCACGTTGGTTTTCCAGATTACTCGAGTGTTATTTTATTAAAATGCTCGGGTCAGACTGAGTATTACAGATATAGGATAGGATGCTATGGAGCTCAGGAGACGAGCTAGATAACAGAGATGTATTTCACGTATATGATTATATTCCGCTGTGTACTGTAGGCTGAATTCAGCACTTATGAGGACAGGTTATATAACTGTCTAGTATTGAGTTATTGATTTATTGTACTCTGATGATGTAATGTATAAATAACAGTTATAGTTCTTTTTGTATAAAGACCAATTGTTATCTATTATACATTGTTCCACTACGATTATGAGATTCTTTGTTGTTGTTTCTATTTTCTTCTTCTACCTCTTTATTCTTTTCCCTAACGATCTGGTAATTCCAGCATTCAATTGCTTGACATGTAATACAGTGGACGTATTGATGTCAATTTTCGAAGGTTGAAAATCTCGGTCATGACATCTGGTATTAGAGCTGAAGGTTAAGCGAGAACCTTGGCTCTGGTGGGATTACTCATTAGAGATAGGTTCAATAGCACCCTATAATGAGTTTGAGCGTATTAATATATATGAGCGCGTATTTATTAGTGAATATAAAATTGTTTTATATCATGTTGATTGATCTATTAAGTGGCTTATGAATTCTGGCTAATACGAGTAATTAACGTTATTTATAGGAATCTCTAAAGACTTGAACAGAGCAATTCGATATAGTATTGTTTTAAATGGGATAAATGAAATAATTTTACCAAAACTATTTTCATATATGAAAGAAATAATTTTTCAAAAATTATTACAGTTATATATGGTTTGCTTGGTTCTAGGAAATGATAATATTAAACTATTATCGTTTGTTGATGTGGTACTGGAATAAAAATTTAAATTATAATCAACAGTTTAAGTAGAATTGCTTTGACACTATGTGTTCTTAATAACACTGATATGTCTTTGATAGTACAACCTTCCTATAATCTTTCCTCAAGTATATATGTGTGTATAAAGATTTAGAAAGGAAAAATATTGCTTAGAATCAAAGAATAAGTTAATTGTTTCAGAGATTCAAGCAATATATGAAAGTTATGATTGCTTTTAGAATGCAGAAATAATAGAAAGTAAGATCAGAAAGTAATCAGAAAATTGGTGATTTGTGGAGTTTATTTTGTGAGCTTATATAATAGTTAAAGAGATGCAACCATTCACGAAGAGTTCTGATCAACAGAAGCAGCCATACCTCGTGACTTTTGGCAAAAGGAAGTGTCTATTCAGAAAAAATAGCTGTTGAAAGAATTCAGTCGACTGACCCAAAACGAGCAGTCAACTGAATATTCAAAGTTGTTTATAAACAGAGCGTTTCTGTGCACCTATACAGGTTCAGTTGACTGGCCATATACAGTCAGTCGACTGACCTGACAGTCAAAGCATTATTTGCACATTTTTAAAAAAGTTTAAAGTTTTAAAACAACTTAACTACTTGAGGATAGATTTTAACATTTCTAAGACTAAAAAACTTCAATAAATTAACATACTATACGTAGTTTTGTAGCCTTGTCTCCTTTGTAGTTTGAACAACATAATTCCTTTTCTTTTTGTCGCTTATCCATATAGTATAATTCATTGCTTTGTCATGAATCGAAATATGTGACTCAACAAACCACACACGTCAGACTTAAACCATACAGAAGGGCGGATTGTTATGGGGTAAATAAGAAAAACAAGAGAAAGAAAAAAACAAAATAGAATCTTGCAGCAGAACGATAAAATATAATAATCAAATAAACAGTTCATGAAGCTATTTTACAAAAACATTTGATTATACTTATACAATACATATCAGAGTTACACATACCCGAGAATAATCAATTACAATGCAGCGGAATAATGTGATGCAATGGAATAATATAGTAAATAATAATACAATCTTCGTCTTCGTCCTCCAGTAATAGGGTTTTCAAATCCTAAAATGCTCAAGCTGACCCGAGCGAATTGAAAAGACGAAACACTCGAGTCAGAACTAAAAGATCTTATGTAAGTTAAATCACGGTAAATAATATAAGTGGAACGGCGTCAGAGATGTTTACGGGATTTGACATCTCCTATACAGTGTCTAACGTGAGTGTAGTAATTTAAGAGATGTTCGGGATTCACATCTCCTAAGGATCCGTTAAACTATTTACTATGTAGTAATATTTCGCTATTATAATAATGTCTATAGTAAAATAAACTTACTTTTAAATAGCGTTAAGGAGTGACCCAATATTCCCCTTAACACGTAATAGTCCCAGTAGTCCATCCAATATCATAGTACCTCCTGATTGAAAGCCACCAGAGGATACCACACAGGCTACGGGAGAAAACCAAACTCGTATAAGGCGCGAAGTGTAGGTGACACGGCACAACTAGGCAATGCCAGGGTAGATATACCAATTACGCTTTCGGACCAGTGGTCGCGCGTTGCAGCTACTATCGCCCACCTCGAGCCACACCCTTAAATCAAAAATCAAAAGTGGCCACCGAATCAATCCAAAGTCCGAGTATAATATCGAAGGGATGTGTCCGATAAAAGGTGCTACCTTCTTAGCCCGTCAATCACTCCTATTTTAGCCACCTTATGCCAACTCACGGGAGTCGGGTCCACGTATTTACCTCAAAGGAAACGCCGCCACCATCCTACATCATTCTGGAATCTCCACCGCGTACACGGTGGTCAAAATGGTTTCCGGAGTTGGCAGAGAGTATGACAACTTCCGGTCCCGGTCTCTTTAACAACCAAACGTTATTATAACACCGCGGTCTTTTCAAAATAATTTATACTTTTAAAACCAGAATATAATATCCATTTCAAAACCATATAAATGCGATATCATTTCCATTTTAAAACCAAATTGATATGATATCCTTTTTATTTCAAATCAATATAATATAATTTTATTTCAAATATATCCCTTTTTCAAAATCATAGCACTTCCAAATTATACACTCATACCATAACATTTCAAATTTTAACACATTTAAAACATAATACTTTGAAATTCATAACTTCGAAACATTTCAATTTCGATAAAACATTTCAATTTCGATATATTTCAAGGCTTTAAATATTCCAAAATTTCAAAACTAAATTTGATAATTTCAATTCAACAGTTAAATTTTCTATTATTTAGTTTGAAATATTTTACATAATAAACCCCTTATCATTTAAATAAGACTCGAATTACAAATAATTAAATATTGCCTTCAATTCATTTATACTTGAAATAATCATTTAATTCACCTAGACCCCAAAATCAAGCTATAATAATTATACCTTTTAAAATTTCCAATTTAATAAATTTCACATCAAGCCTTTTGAGTATATTCTTAAATAAATTCAATTTCACATAATCTCAAATTTATCTCAATTTCAAATCAAATTTATTTGAGAAAAATTCACATCAATTTCATATTTATCTTCCAACCTCAATTTTATTTAAGTTATTATAACTATATATACAACATAATTTAAACAGCTACTTAATCATATTATTTTAATAAAATCAAATTTATTATTTAACTTATTTTATACTTTAAACCAATTTTATACATAGCTTAAAACCAAAAATTTAACTACATAACATTTATAAAATATCCAAATCAATATCTCATAAAACCATATATTTCTTTACCAAACCATAGAAAATCATTTCAAATATTTTTATATATAGACCACGGTGTCTGTATATAATTTTCTACCCAATGGTCAAGTGATACAGATATTTATCATTTCAATCCGTAATTTAAAATAAAAAAGGGTTATATATCATTTCAAACCGTAATCCCGAATGAAATAAAAATGCATAACAATTTGTAGTTTATAACAGCATAAAATACAACATCCATTCACCCAATATCAATCATCAACCATTTATCACAATCATCATCCAATTCAAACAATAACATCAATATAGAACAGATAATAAATAACAGGTAATTACTGGCAGTTTTATATCAATAATAAATTAATTTAACTAGCAGTTTATGTGCAATAATAAATTGAATACCAATTTAATTCAATAAATTAAATTTAACTGGAATGATGATAAAAATATACCAAACAGCAATAAATAAATTTCTAATCACATTAGAAATTAATTTAACACACATAAGAAATTTTAGAAGCCGTGAGTGGGTTAAAACACTCGCCTTTTGAATTTAAATTGAATTTAAATCCAATTTAAACCCAAAATTTGAACAGCCTTAGAATTCGTCCAAACCATAGCCAAAATGTCTGGAATTCTATTACAATCGCAGCGGAGAAAACCACGCGTAATTTCGACCTCATATGTCAAAGTTATACAAAATTTAAGTTTGGTGATTTTAAATTTGAAACAAATAAAATAAAATAGGAAAAACACATTATCCCTACACACATCAGCACCCACGCAAATGCACGCTGCTACCATTCAAACCCTAAGCCGTTCGAACATCTTCAGGGCCGCCACGTTCAATCGAAAATCGCGCCACCTATGCCGCCCATCTCCACGATCTGAGCACCTACCCATGACCTCCGACCCAGGGTGCACCCATGGCCCAGATGTCGCCGCCTCCGGTCGCGATTTGCACCACCGCTAAAACGTAGCCCAAGATCGAATTAATCGAGGCGATCTGGCCATTGATTCGACACGCGAACAATTCTGATCGAATCCCCTCGACAATCTCTACCAGCGGTACAAGCAACTTGATGATACGTTAAAGTTCATCGACGATCAATGGATGGCCAAGATTTGTTTCTCGAATTCCGGCCACACAAAAATCCAGATTGAAAAACGGATAGCAGAATTGACATGCGCTCTTCGAGAGCTTCGAATCCATATAAAATTTGATATTGTTTGGAGAGTTTGAATTTTTGGTTTTGGATTTGATTTGGAATTGTATTTGGAAATAAGGGTTTGCAGCCATTGGAAAGTGGAGCTAATAGAATGTACAGAAATAAGGAATAAGAAATGAATTAGGGTTTATAACATGGTATATATAGGCAGGCTGAAATTAGAATGGACCGGATCGATTGGATATACGCGTTGAACGACAAAATGGCCCGAAAAGCCCGTTCTGACTCCGGAACGAAATTGTATCAACCCATATATCAAAATAGATTTTTTTGAATATTCTAAAATCAATGGAATAGGTTTCAAGTTCAAATTCCATCGTATGAAGAAGTTATGCAAAAATCAGTTTATTCCAAATTGATTTCAATTAATTTCAATTTCATTGATTTCTAGGCGTTTCGTGTTCGTACGATCAAACAACAAGTCCGATCGCTAAGAAACTTACAATCCTACAATAATTCATCGTTACGGATCCGATGAAATTGGTTTCGTCAAAATCCGAGTCAGTGGCCAAAATGGCTATTTTCTAGTTAATTAAATAAATTAATAATTAATTAATTAAATCAACTTTTTAGTTTCAATTCTATAATTGACAATTTTTATCATTTCAAATTTCCCAATCATTTACAATGATTTAAAGAAATTCAAATGTCAAATTAGAGTTGATTAATTTGTCAATTTCGGTATTAACCTCAATTTTATTAAATTCAAAAATTATAAATTTAATTCCCTGTAATTCTATTTAATTTATTTTTCATTCTATTATTAAATTTATTATTATCAAACGAATGAGATTAATATTGGATTCAAAATCCATTACATTAATATTATCACATTTCATCTAAATTCCCATTTATGTAATATTTAAATTTTTAATTTCATTTAATTGCAATAAATCCTATTATCATAAATTAAATTCCCATATATTGATAAAACTTTTTTCCATTCCTTTTGTTCAACCAACTGTCATATTATAAATAAAATTAACATTATTTCCAAGTATTTCTTAATTTATACTAATATAACATTGAATTGAGATTCATTGCAATTGATTACAAATTTTGATTTAATGGACTAAATAAATGATTACTTTATAATAATTGTTGCCACCAACTCTTAATCATATTTATATATGTTATCATTTCCAAACAATTACATACAGAATGTTGATTTTATTCAATTACTATTTATTATCATTACTTCATTGATTAATTAAATATTTGCATTTGTTTTTCTTATATTTAATTTATTACCAAATATTCCTATTTACAATCAATTATAACCCTGCAATTGTTGCAATCAATTGGGATTGCATTAAATTAATTATTTATTAGCTTACATCAACTTTCTTACATTTCATACCCGTTATAAATTCATTAACGGATTACATATTTTTATTCCTTCCAATAGTAAATAACAAAATTGCACATAACACTGTTCTTATCCAACTATCATAAATTTTATACTAGTCCATCAATTTGTTCGATATCTACTCTTGTTTCCTTATATTCAATTCATAGTCATGTATGACATCTAAATTATTTTTGTAAATTGGAATTTCCTTCCATTCATTTATTATTAACTTTAATTAGCATTGTTTACCTTGCATTAACATTATTGCCTTAATTTACATTCAATTACTATTAATCAATATATTATTGCATTGGTTAATTAAATGCTTACTTTTAATTACTTATTTAAATTTTATACCCAAGTGCAACAATTAACACTATTTCTTTATTGGGATTTCACTCCAATTGTCAATAATTAACTTTTAAATTACCATTGCTACACTTCTTTTTAGCATCCATTTCATTATGAATTATAAATTTTTTATTTCTTTATAAATTTAATTACAAAAATCTTATTAATTTAACCAATTTAATTATTGAATTTTACGGGTCGTTATTTGGAAAGTTGTTTAAACTGATTAGTTTTGGGAAAAATAGTTAACAGGTTTTGGACCATTCTTCTTTCCTTGGCAAATTTGGGGACGCTATTCTTATAAGGGGGAGGAATGTAACGACTCAGAATTTTGGATATCTATAATTCGTTTTAAGGGAGCTGGAAGGTAGAGTTCCTGATTGGGAGTTTGATGGCATACTTGGAAGTAGATTTCATTGATTGGAGGAGCATGCCAGTGGCATGGCGATGCACGATGAGGGGTCGAATGGAGTTGGGAGGGAAAGAATTAGGTGCAGAGAAGAAAGATTAA
The DNA here is from genome assembly GCA_030765085.1 of Allium cepa. Lineage (NCBI taxonomy): Eukaryota > Viridiplantae > Streptophyta > Magnoliopsida > Asparagales > Amaryllidaceae > Allium > Allium cepa. The sequence continues at coordinate 287,781,361 of CM060941.1, read as the reverse complement.
TTAGGTAATTATTAAAGCTATTAGCATATTTTATACATATTTAATTTCAATTAATCAAAAAATTCAATAACTCTTCTATACCAGGTCCGATTTGGATGAAACAAACGGCCTCGTAACCATATCGATGAGTGATGCGCAACAAAATTAGTTTGGGATTTTTCAAAGTCGGTTGGAATTTTATATTTAAATCGAACGTTGTTCCATTTAATTTAAAATTTGAATGGATTGCAAATTTAAAAAAAAATCAGGGTGAGTTAATCTTACTCAATTTTGGATTACTAGTTAATTTTAAATAGTTAAAATTAATTATTGGTTGATTGGTTGAGTTTGATAATTGTTATTAGTTTAGATGTCATTAAATATATATATAGACACACACACACACACACACACACACACGAGTACTTTGGCACGTGCGATGCACGTGCATAGGATTAGTGTTGTATTAAATAAACATCGTATGTAAGGTTTCTTGGATCTTACAACATGATTATGAAGTATACATAATGTTGTATGTTTTTACGTATATAAATCAACTATTTGTCAAAACTCTAATCATACTAAGTTAATATAGAAAATAATAAAACAGGACAAAGAAAGTAATAAACTATCAAATTAATATCTAGAAAAATGCCAAAAGTAATAAAATTAGTGCTTCTTGGAGTTTGGAACTTGAAAAATTTAGCATAATCTTCTCTTTCTATAAGTAATCGACAATCATACTAATATACAAAGAATTTTTCTTGTCCGTTACAGTGATCATACTACACATGATGCTTTCTTCCTTAAATGGTAATATAAAACTACTTGACGCTAATGTGTAGATTTTGAATTTTCCTTTAGATTGATATCGTTGCAACAATTTATAAGACCATGTAATAGTCATTGGAGATTTAAATGGATGAAGATTAAGAAGGTATTCCTCCATGATTTTAACTTATAAGGATATTATTTTTAAATAGAGGTTAAAAATAGGTGGATAGATAAATGGGACCAAAGTTGAAAATGAGATTCAAATTGAGTGGCTGTTAAGTTAGATTTGTTTTGTTGCTTCCTAAGAGAAATTCTTATGGTGGAGATACATAAATTATATGTATCAAGTAGTTTGTTCCAATAAATAATTTTTGATGAATAGATATAGAAATAATTTAACTATAAAGGAAAAGATGGTTGCTCATATTGAATATTTCACAAATAGCATAGTAGAACAGATCTCATGTAACAAAATTAAGCATGCATAAAACAATAACAATCATACATCATAACGTAACGTGTTTACATTCATTACTAAAAACAGTTGTTCTCTACTTTCAATTTTTTGAGTTCAATCGTCAACCATGTAGCTTTATAGCTTTATGTTTGATCTTCTTTCAACATGAACATTTAGCAATTTTTTCACAGTGTAGGTACATTACAACAACTGAATAAATGGTTTATTTCAACATTACATGAAAGACATTTTCACTTACACTAAAGTAAAAAATAATGTATTGCCGATATGTACGATTAACAGAGGGTTTAATAATATGACGCAAATATAGCATAATTACACCACACACTACACCCTTGCTGGTATCAAATATGAGGCATACACAACAAATCCAAGCTGACCATGCCTTTGACTCTTTCCTACTCTTGGTTAATGGGTGACTCCATGTTCCATTCCACTCACGTAAGCTTAATTCTCCCTTCATGGTGATATGTCACTTCAATTCCTTTTGTACATCTAACAATATGTAATATGAATGCGAGTCGTGAGAAATGATTAACTGTGCTTATAATCTTAGTGGTAATATAACAACGGTTCTGAACATGCTAGGCTTCGAGGCTATTATTTTAACCAATGCTTAAAAAATGCAGTGATATCAGTAGAAAAACCCACATTAGTGATTCGACTTTCTGGTAACTTAGGTGGATACTTCCCTACTATTGTAGAGATAGGCAGTCTAGATATCCATTTCTCACTTCAATCAAAAATCTTTCCAGCTCACAATTTGCGTGACTCAAATATGATATTGCATGTACAATGTGGTAGCAACTTAAACAAAATTGTCAAGCACAATTATTTTCTTAGCAATATGGATTAAAATTTCTGCATTAAGTTATATAGAAATTAATCCTATGAAAATAATTATGACAACTAACATGAAGGAATAATTATTGTTGCTTGCTTATAGTAAGATTTAAAATTTAATTCTTACTTGCAAGAAAGATAAAGAATGACGTCGACTGCATACTGTTAGCAACCACCTCGTTGTTCTATAAAATTAAAAATAAATATTTAATACAATGTTATCAACTATGCTAAATTAATAAAGTTTTAGATTCTCTTAAGGCAACAAACAATGCACGCTTTTGTGTCTTAGAATTACACTGAGCATACACCATTGCATCAATTTGTTTTCTAAGCTCCTAACCTCAATCATTATCCTATAGATACACAATTATAAGGTAGAGAATCATTTCAATGGAGATATAAACTATTTATATTAAACTTTACTGTTAAGAAATAGTAAATAACACCGAGACTTTCAGTGGAGACTTTTATATTAGGCTATTTAATTTTCTTTATTATTATGTATCTTAGTTAATCATAATTCCATTAAACCTTAACATTAAAGAAAAAATTAAAACTAATAATCGTGTTTAAAACTTTTGGAAGACAAACAAAATTACACCGCATCTATCTGGTTTATCGTCATACTTATGGTCACATATAATCAAATTACACATGCAGAATACATGGGTGAAATATATTTTGCACTCGGACAATTTTCACTAATTCAGAAAGCATAAAGTTTGGATGAAGTAAGCCTTTTATTTTCTTTCTTTATACAACTTACTTCAAAAGTTCATATATTATTATTATATTATATTGTATAATACTCACGGCTTGATCTTCTTAAAAGATTTATTTCTGTTTGAAAGGAATTTAAAAGCTTCAAATCCTATTATTACGTCAACCCCCTTATTTAAAATATCTCATAATAACTAAAGATCATGCCTTTCATGTTAGGGTAGCAGTAAGAACATTAATAGAAGCAACACTAATTGCACATGAAATATTGGTAGCGTTAGAAGAATCCGAAGGACGTGTACATTTTCTTTGCTATGATCTATATTAAGAAATGGATGTGGTATCGATTTGGATATTAAAATATATTAAAGTGGTTAAGAAAAGGAGATGAACAGTTTCCTATGATATTCAAAAACTATATGGATTTTGTGGATGCCACGTTTTCCAAAGAATAAAAGGTAGCCAGATTGTATCCAGCTAATGCTATGAAGCCATAGAAAAAATTTGAGAAGTCACAATGTTAAAATAATGGTTTGTATGAAGAATCACATATATTTGGTGCTTTATTTTGGATAATCTTACGAACTTACTGATAAACCAAGCCTAATTTAATATTATTGCAAGGAAAAAAACTTTATAATGTACATTCAATTTCAAAATCCAACACACAACCCTATATATTAGACTATTAGTGTAATATGCATATTTTATTTTAATCTATTGTAAAATATTTCTATAATGATAATACTACATTCTTATAAGTTTCAAATAATAACAAATATAAGAATATCTTACTGCTATGTTAATGAACTTCAAAAAACACATTTCTTTTTTAGTTTTCCATAAACACTATAGTCTAAGTCATCCACACATGCATTGTTCAGAGAAGAATATACAAACTATATCATTTGCAAAATTATAGTGGCCTAGTGCTTTTTATCATCAGTTTTAGTGGAAGTGATAGAAAATTTATATTAATGTATCATAAGTTATGAATCCTTCAATGAAAAACTAGCTATAGTGTAAAAAGAATCCTTCAATGTAAAATAGCTACAATCTAAAAAGAAATACATGTAACCAAATTATGAATTCTGGCCCTCCTTTGCAGGACGTGCTAGGTTAAATTAGATCTATGAAATTTTAAGCCCTGGAATTCGAAATTCTGTAAGAATTTGAACAAAAAAAAAAGATTAACTTTGTAAGCAAATACAAAAATAAATTGCATTAAGTCGCAATTTACTTTCATTTTTAAGCACCTAATCAAATTACGGTTTGGAAGTTGTGACAGCACTTTACCACACAAAGAAGAAGATTAATGCTTCAATTGAAATCAATTAGAGCCAAACCTGTGATCTAATGATCAGCAAAATATCTACTCATGAAACCAACAAATTCAAATGGGAGATAAAATATTTGTAGTGGCACCACTGAGAACTTATTTAGGAGCAATTGGTTTTTGTGATGATGACAAACACAACAAACTTTTGTAGAGTCTTTATTCTAGGTAAAGACGTAAAGTGGCAAAGAGAAAGTGGGAAAATAAACCATGGATTTCACTGAAAAAATAGTTGAATAAAATGGTGAATAGAAGGGAATCAGTTATTTATTTGTGGAATAAAAAGGAATATTGCATGTTTGTTGCAGAAAACGTAGTGGGAAGGCAGCAGTTGCATGGTCTAGATTTGTGAGTGGATTCAAATGACCAAAATACCCATATTAACTTATTTTTGCTTGTGTTAAACTGGACGGTGGTTTAGGTAGTACAAAAAAGGTTTTACTTTGATCTTTTGATGTATTCACTTTATATTGTGTATATTGTTGTATCCAGTACATAATATAGGCCTGCAAACTGAAATGGAAAACTACCTTATGATTGATAGAGCTAACATAAGGGTTTCTCACAGATGGCATGATAGAGTTGCCATCCTCTATAGGCCTGAGGCTCTGGAAGATGATATGTGTATGCCAGTTGTTGCGGAAGGATCAGGTAAGAAGTGAGTGGATTCATCAAGAAAATTACTATGAACTTGAAAAAGAATTACCACCTGCAAAAGTTTTAACATGTTAAAAGGGCAGTTTATAAAATTAGAACATCAGCTATAACTGTGTATAGCATTGCAAACACATCATACCTCATGATAACTTCTGTAACAGGCTTATTCTCCCTTCTATACATATTTAGAATATCCAAAAATGATTTATAAACTGAATCATCGGCCTAGAAGCGATTTTGCATCATATGTAAAAAAGTTGACCTAAATCACTTAAGTAAAATTCTATCTTAATACAAAAGATAAAGTAATGAACCTTAATTTTGTTAACAAAACTTATAGCTTCCTTCAATTCAACTGGTTTCTTTGCATCAGGAAGTTTAATCTCATACCCTTTAGGTAAGAAAGTACTGAAACCAAGGATTAAGTCCAGATATCCTTTAAGTAAATCTTTCGCCCTGGCAATTACTCCAGCAGTATCAATCCTGCAATAATCCAAACACTAAAATCAAGGAACCACTTCTATACCCGGATCCTACAACTGATAAACACACAGATACCCAAATAAAATCTACCATCTTCACTCTTATTAGTACAAACTTCTGGCATTAATATTGCTCTAAAAGAATGGCAAGTGAAGTTTTATAATTAACAAAAATGTTAAATAATAGTTTTGTAATTATCAAAAACGCTGAGTGAGTTTATTGAAATGTCAGTTCAACTTTAAACTAAAAGTTTTTGAACTGGAAGTAAAATTAAAATTTGAAGAGCAAAATGAAGTTTATACAAACCATGGTTAAGTTCTACAACTTGTTCACAAATTCATCAACTAAATCCTTAGATAATAACTCAAAATTTTGCTTACATAAAGGAAGTTGAGAGGAGTGGCCTCTAGAACTTCAGATCGTCGACCAAGCCAAGTTAAAATGAATTGCCTCATCGATTAAAGATCCAACATGAAAATCTGGAAACATAAAGAAATACTGTATTCCTATCTGCCGCCATTTATTTTTCTACCGAGCAAGCTGAATTTAATCACGATGGAAACAAAAGAATTAAGGAAGAAAGAGAATTAGCTAATGAGGCCCTTTCCTAAGCCGATAAAAGGGAAGAAAAAGAAATAGTAGGGAGAAAATGTGAGTGGTAGCGGTGTTTTCATAATGGGGTAACTATTTCCTTTCGTTGAATGACCAAACTAACCCAAAGTAAATGTCTCGGTCAGTAACAAATAGCAGCGAATGTTTGGACATTTTAGAAACTATCAAAAAGGCTTCACTTTGACTTGGTTGACCAAGTATTTGCTTTATATATAAGATATATATATATATATATATATATATAAATATATGAAATTGGAGTGATTATTCCTGCATATTTTAGCAGATGAGACCCTATGCGCCTCGCATAATAGCGGATGGCCCTGTATACCGCGATATTCCCCTCGAAGTGAGATTGATATTTTATATTGTATTGACATCTATGGATGCAGGGAAACAGGTTGGAGGGATCCAACTGGATTCCTCAAAAATGTTGAACTTTATTTCATATATATTGATATATGATCTATTTAAGTAATCTGTGGTAGATTGTGGCGCAATTTTAACATATTGAATGCTATGGTAGTTTTGGTTGGACTTTGGTATTTTTTTTAAATAACCAATGATAAATGTTTTGAATTTAAAAAGAAATTTAAAAGGGAAATTAGAAGTAAAAATATTTATAGTGAGATTTGAATTTATTAAAAGAAATGATTTTGGGTAAAATGAATAGTTATGATTTTAAAATTATACTTGGTATTTTCAAAATATGGAAAAGAAGAGATTTTTGAATAATGTAAATAAAAGGATTTTTAAATAATAGAACTTAAGCGATATTGTTTAAGTATAAAAGGATTTATTTTTAAATCGAGATTTAAATAGTTGGAAGAATGGAAAAGGAATTTTTGAAATAAAATATGGAATTGTTGTAATAGATTTTAAATAAGATTTTATATTACGGAAAGAAAGTGGAATGTGAATTTAGTTGGGATTGGGAATATATTTGAGTTATTTATGAAATTAATTTAAAGTGGAATTTAATTTATAGATCGATATCGATTAAGTGTTGTGAAACCGTTATAAATGAGAAATGAGACTATGAAATTTATAAACAAGGTTTATAAATAAAGTAAAGTGATTATCAGTGGATAAATTAAAGTTATAAATACACGGCGAGGATTTACGATGAGATGGGGAAATCTGCTTTAAAAATAAATGATAAATTTATTTTCAGAAATGTGAAAAAGGGGAATTACGGAATTGGGACGTAAAATCGAATTGGAAATAAATCGAGAGAGACTTACAAATGTTAGACTGGTTATATTAGGATTGGAAAAATATATTTTTATCGAGAAATTGAGTTTGTTTTAAAAAGAAATTTTTTTAATTATCAACTGGGTAATTTAAAAGGTGTCTAAGAATATTACACAAAATTTAATTATTTAGTTATTTTAAATTGCTTAAAATATATTTAATTATAAATTAAGTAGTTTATAAATGGTTGATATTAAGTTGATTATTATTTAAGAACTAATCAATATTGTTATTTTAAGAGATAGATTATTCTATATTAATATTATTTTATAATAACTTTTATTTTAAAGAGTAATTGCCTAAAATTAACTTGGAGATTATTATAGAAATTTTAAAAGTATTATTTTCAAAATATTTTGAATAAAATTTTCGAGAAGTAATGGTATACTTGCATGGCGAAATGGGAGGCAGTGTGTGCATGCAGTTAAGTTTTGGATTTCTTTAGGATAGAGACGTAACCATGGAGCTGTGAATCCATGATTTGATACTGCAGTGGTACCTTCCATATTATTATAAAAAGGTTTTCAAATAATTTTTAAAAGGATAGTTTGAGAATATACTAAATTCGGCAAGGTAAGTATATACTTCGGATAAAGAGATTTGGTTTATTAAAATTAAATTAAAAAAAGATTTAGTGTTTTCAATGGAAAAAGGAGACATTTGATTGAATGATTGTTTATTTGATAGTTAAATAACCGACTATCATAATCTGGACCCAAAATATAACTTTGGAAATATCTAGAAGAAACACGGGAATTATGTGGTACAGTTACCGTTCGAGGTGCTATACTGTACGTATGAACTCATCGTTTTTCTAGGGCATTAATAAAGAAATCCGTCCACTAACGGTTAGGAGGTGATCTCTGATCTTATTTTCATCTATTTATTTCCTAAAGAACCGGGGTTGAGTTTACCGGGAAATATCGAACATTGTTCGAAGAGACCGAGATCAGAAAATTTATTCGAAAACCACATCGATCCAAGAGTACGTTTTCAGAAGGAAAAGAGCATGGAGTCGAAGATGAAGCATTGAAGTGCAAGGTCTAATCGCTACCAATCCTGAGGATTTTTCCAAAATGGATGTAGTAGGATTAGTGCCTTTGGTTCCATTCGGACCCAGAACGGACTTATATGGATGAATGTTATCGGTACATTGTCATTGGAGGACAATGAGCATTCTAAGTGAAAATTCCTTAAAAGGTAATCGTAGCCTCTAGCCTCATCAACTGTGAATGACAGAAAAGCAGGGGAGATGTAACAAGGCTAAGTGGGTCGCACCAAATTAGGGTATGTTTATCACCTTTCTAGATACCCTCGGATATTATTACTATGATTTATAGAACGAACTCGACAAGGGTATGTAACAACCCTGTATTTTATGATTATTTTAATTGCATATTTAATTTATTTTAATTGAAATTCCTGATTTAAAAACATTATTTCATTTATTAAAATGTATAAATTTTGTTATTGTAAATAGAAATTTTGATTTTGATGTGAATTAGAATTTCAAACATGACTAAATACAATATTTTCCAGAAATGTGAATTTTGGTCAATATGGTCGAACTTTGACTTTTAAATTTAAATTTAAATATTTGATTTTTCTAATTTTATCTTTCATTATGAAAATAAATTAAATTACAAGAATACTGCTTTTCGTTTCGTTGAAATCTGATTAATATTGTGAAAGTTATGCTTTTTACAATATTGTATGTAAATTGATTTATTTGACAAATTTGTCTATTTTAATTTATATGAATAACATTTTTCTTTAATTTGTGAATATATGTGTAACATGACATGTTATGCATATATTTTATTTTTTAATAACATTTTTAAAGTGTAGCTATAATTTTCAAATGTTAATTGTATATTGTTTTCAATTTTTAAAGTCTAGTTTCAATTATTAAACTATTTCTTTATTTATTTTCTATTTTTCCTTAAAATAATTATTTATTTTCTTTTCACTTTATTTTTTTTTTCTTTTTCTATTTTATTTACTGATTTATTTTAGTTTATTTTTATTTAAAAGAAATAGAAATTTCAAGAGTCAAAAACCTTTCATTTTCCTTGTGACTTTTCATGTACCTGTCTTTTCAGTTTCCTTTTGCCTTTTCATTTCATCTTGTAGCCGTCCATTTCTCTTTTCTATAGCCATATACTCCTCTTCATTTCACGTGAAAAAATTATTTCTCCTCATTCAAAACTCACGGTTAAGAAATTTTTTTGTTAATGACATCATATTTCTCACTTTCCTTCTCCTTTTCTATGATTTTTGCCTTCCTCTTCTTCTAGCTTTGCTCGGCCTAGCCTCTCCACCATCACCACCGACCACACCACCACCATCTACAGCAGCAACCAATCCTCCTCCTCTGACCAAATTAAGGCCGTGCCTTCTTTTGATGCTTGTGCCACAAAAATTTGCAAAACCCTTCCAAACGTGCTAACCGAGCCTATGTTTCACCACTTCCCCTTCATTGTCCACTTCGGCTAACCCCATAGCCACCACCACCAGCTGCTACTTCACCTCTGACCGCCTCCTCTCATCTGACTAGATCTGTACAAGCACGGATGAGCCCCACTTGACCCAAGGCCGAGCCTTGTTGTGCCCAAAACTCCACTATTTTTCCTTGTTCTTATGTATGCTTCATGTTATCACCACTACCCCTTCACCTCCTTACTAACTCGACCTATATGATGCCATACCAGAGCCTATTGCAGCCATGGCTGTGCACTTGAACCCTATGGTCAAGCATTTGAATGGTAAAGGCAAGGTCAAGTCGCTTTGCTTTATTGTTGCTTCTTATTTCCTTTTGATTCAATGATGTGTTTTGTGTTAAATATATTCATGTGTATGTTGTCTTGTTTTGGTTGCTTACAAGATTATCATCTTGGCTCTCTCTTCCCGCTTGAATCAAAGTCATGCTGTGTCGTGGCATATCGTGCTTTCTGGAATCTATTCGTGTAGTTTGTTTTGCTAACTCCAGCTTGAAAAGGCGAGTCCTTCTCACTTTGGCATTTTTACTTATGAAATAGTGAATTGATGACAAGTTTTTAGTAAATTAAAAAATTTATGCAAGTAAATGATGATTATATGATATGCTATGCCATGTTATTACCATGTTCACCTTGCTAATCATCACTTGACATATGATATATGACATTATATTGTGATATTGTAACGACCCGTAAATTTCGACAATTTAATTTGTTAATTGAATAAGACTTTTGTAGTTTAATTTAGTAGAAAAAAAGAAAAAAAAAAGAAAAAAAACTTTATAGATTAATATTGGAACGAACGTTAAATTAAACTATAGCAATGGTAATTAAAACCTATTTATAGAGATTCAAATTTACAAATGATTTTAAGTAGGGAAAAGAATTGTACCTGTATATAGATTGAATATGAGAAATTAAAGGAAAGTATTAAACTGGTTTAATGTAATAAACATTGTTAACAGTAATTGAAATAAATTAAGGGATTATGTTGATACAGGTAATAATCTATAAATTTGAATGAACATTTCAATTCGATAAATTATTTTAATGATATAACTAAGAATAAATGAAATAATTGGGTTAATTGGTACTTAATGAAATTAAAGGTTGGAATATATTACATAGATAAGGATTTAGATGAAAGGGATTGATGTATGGAAAATTTAAGGATAGAATAGCAACTATTATAAATTACCTAATAAATTGGTCAATGAATTTAGTGTAGATAAAGTCCATTTAAATGGTAAGTAATTATAATGTTGTTTTGATAAAAATGCACTCTAAAATTTATTAATATAGTAACCGAGGTGTAAATGAAAACTTAATAGAAATGTTGGTTATTTTGTAAAGTAATTTATAGTATGTATAGTATTTTAAAACCCTTAATTAACATGTTCAATTGAAAGAAATTACAACATTTGTTTGGAAATGACTTTTACGCGGGAGAATGTGAAATGTAATACCATGTTTATGAAGGGTTAAGTTTTTTATATATTAAGGAAGTTTTATCAATTTTTTTAAAGCCTTATTTTATAGGCGTAATAGACAAGATTTCACGTTTTTGAAATATAACCATTTATGCAAATCTAGGATGTATATGGAAGTATTAGTGAAATGAAACGTTGAAATAAAACGAAAACAAAGGTTAAATATGCTTATGGTATAACGATGGTTCAAATAAAAGAGGATGGGAATCGACATTTAATTACTTATCTGAATTTAAGTTTCGATAATATGATTAATTGCAATTAAATGGATTTAATATTTAAAGATTTTGTAAATATTTATTTAGATGAAATTGAAGCTATTATATGAGTATGAATCTAATGTTAATTTTACTTATAGAATGGACAGTTGATATTGAATGAAAAGAATAAAATTTAAGTGGGTCAATAAATTGAAATTAAATGAAATCTAACATCTAAATGTTATGTTAATAGAAATTTCAAATGGAATCCAAGAATATTTGTATAATAGATTTTGAATCAAATGTTGATTTCATCCGTGTAATATTGAATTGAATAATATGAATGAAGATTTAACTTATATTTTCTAAATTTAATGAAATTGGAAATTAACACTGAAATTGTTAGATTTATCAACTTCTAATTTACAACTAAACTTGTTTAAACTTTTGTAAATGATTAAGAAATAAAAAAGGGGATAAAATGTTCAATTATAAGTTTGAAATTTAAAGATTGGATATTAATTAATTTATTTACTTATTTATTTAATTAATATAAAAATGGCCATTTTGGCCACTGACTCGGATTTTGACGAAACCGGTTTCATCGGATCCGTAACGGTGAATTACAATAGTGTTTCAAGTTTCGTAGCGATCGGACTTGTCGTTTGATCATACAGACTCGAAACGCCTTGAAATTTATGCAATTGAAATCAATTGAAATCGATTTGAAAATATTGTTTTTAGCATAACTTCTTCATACGATGAAATTTAGACTTCAAACCTTTTCCATTGTGTTTAAAATATTTTAAAACACCTATTTTGATATACGGGTTTAACCAGTTTCGTTCCGGAGTCAGAACGGGCTTTTTGGGCCAATTATCGTTCAGCACGTTTGTTTATCGGATCCATCTACTCTATTTCTAACCTACCTATATAAACCCTAGCCTCCATTTATTCTCATTTGTTTGTGCGTTCATTTCCTCAGCTCCTCCTCTTCCAATGGCTGCAAACCCTACCCTAGATCCAAATACAATTCAAAAATCAAATCCAAAGCCAAAAATTCAATCTCCTCAAACCATAGCAAATTATATATGGATTTGAAGCTCTCGACAAGCGCAACTAAATCTACAATTCATTTTTGAAATCGAATTAATTTTTTTTTAGAAAACCCTAGTTTATTCTCGGCCATCCGTTGCGTCGAAAATTTTTGCTCCTTGATCGGAAATTGGTTTCTGGGTTTTGAAGAGAGGACCGAGGGGACTTCATCCATGCAGTTTATTCCGCGAATCGACGGTTGGATTTGGTGGAAATTTCGAACTAGGGTTCGAGTTTTAAGGCGGCGGCTGTGCAGTTCAGGAGGAGGCGTCACCCTCCGGAGGCGGGGTGGTCTAGGCTAGGGCAGCACGCTTCGAGGAGGAGGTGCGGTGAGCCTTGGGCATGGGTTTGGTCGGAGAAGCACGCGCGTTCATGTTTTGGGAGGGCGGCTGATACCTTCGTGCGTGACTGGGGTTACTGGAGATGTTGAAGTGGTAGATGATGACGTGGCAGAAGGTTTAAGTGTATTTTTTTCTTTTTTTTAATTAAAATTCAATCATAATTTTCGCAATATCTTGTGCATACGATATCTGATTGACGTGAGGTTTCTTTTGTTAGGATCGTATTGAAATTTCGAATCTGCTGATGCTGGTTTGGACGAATTTGGAGCCTATCAAATTTTTGGGTTTAAATTGAATTTAAATTCAATTTAAATTCAAAAGGTGAGTGTTTTAACCCACTCACAACTTTTAAGATTTCTTATGTTGGTTAAATTGATTTATGATGTGTTTAAAATTTTATTTATAGCTGTTTGGCATATATTTCATCATTTTCCTAGTTAAATTGCATTCATTTAATTTACGCGTTATTTAATTCATTATTGCATTTTAAACTGCCAGTTAATTATTAATTAATTTATTCATTGCATTTAAAACCGTCAGTAAACAATATAATTTATTTTTGAATATAAACTGATAGTTGATACTGTTATTATCACATGTTATATATTGATGTATTGTTTGAATTTGGATGATGATTGTGATAAATGGTTGATGGTTGATATTGGATGAATGAATGCTGTATTTTATATTGTTATAAACTGCAAGTTGTTATGCATTTTATTGCATTTGGGATTGCTGTTTGAAATGATATACAACCACATTTTTATTTTTAAATTGCGGATTGAAATGATAAATATCCGTATCACTTGACCATAGGATAGAAAATTATATACAGGCACCGCGGTATATATGTAAAATTATTTTTGAAAGGATTTTTATGGTTTTGGAAAGAATACAGGTTAATAAATATTAAATTTTGAATATATATATAAATATTTTGAAATGATTTCTATGGTTTTGTAAAGAAATGCGGGTTATATAAATATTGATTTTTGATGTTATATAAACGTCAAAATTTATTTTTGATTTTAACTATATATAAATATGCTTTGAAGTGTAAAATAAGCCCAATATTTACGTTTGAATATTGTATATAATTTCTTTTAGTGAATATTGATTTTGGTATTATATAAATATTATTTTTATATATAGAACGCTTGAATTTAAGCTATGGATAAAATTGGTTTAAAGAATCAAAGAATTTTAAAAATAAAAGTTAAATTTTATTTAGATATAATATAGCAAAGTATTTTATTAAAATTAATTATGGAGTATAATGTTTTAAATAAAATAAGTTGTGGAAAGATAAATATGCATTTGCTTTGAATTAAAGTATTTAAGCATTATCCTCAAATAAAATTTATTTAAAATTCAAATGAATTTGGGATTTTAAAAGGTATGATCTTTATAACTTGATTTTAGCTTAGAGGATTTAAATGAATATAAAGTCGATTAAATGAATATTATCAAGTTAATAAAATTGAAAGAATATCCTGTATTCAAAGTTTAAAGATTTTACGTAAGTGATATTTGATCTATTATGTAAGTGTTTCAAAACTAAATAACAGTGAAGTGAATTTATATATATATATACATATATATATATATATGAATAAAAATTTTAGTTTTGAAATGATGGAATATTTAAACTTTGAAATATATGAAATATAAATGGTTTATTTGGGAATTCAAGTCTGATTTGGAATTGATTTGAGGAATTGAAAGCTAATTTACTTTATTAAGTAATTTATTATTAAACCATTTAAGTATTAAAAATCATGTTTCGAAGCTATGTGTTTAAGATATATATATATATATATATATATATATATATATATATATGAAAGTAGTATGATTTTTGAAAAAAAAGATATACTTGAAATAAAAGTGATATCATATTGATTTGGTTTTAAAAGAAGAAATGATATCGTAATATTATGGTTTTGAAATGGATATATATTCTGGTTTTAAGGTATAAAATATTTTGAAATAACCACTGTGTTATAATAACGTTTGGTTGTTGAAGAGACCGGGATCGGAAGCTGTCATACTCTCCGCCAACTCCGAAAACCACTTTAACAACCGTGTACGCGATGGAGATTCCAGAATGAAGTAGGATGGTGGTGGCGTTTCCTTTGAGGTAAATACGTGGACCCGACTCCCGTGAGTTGGCATAAGGTGGCTAAAACAGGAGCGATCGATGGGCCAAGGGGGTCAGCGCCCTTTATCGGATCCTCCTCTTCGATACTATACTCTGACTTTGGATCGATTCGGTGGCCACTTTTACGTTTACTTTTGATTTTAGGGGGGAGTTTGTCCGAGGTAGGCGGTAGCTGTGGCTACACGTTACCACCAGCCCGGAAGCGTAATTGGTATATCTACCCTGGCATTGCCTAGTTGTGCCGTGTCACCTACCCTAGCGCGCCTTATACGATTTTATTTTGTACCATACCTATGGAGTGCCCTCTGACGAGGCCCAGTATGTGGGAGATTACGGTATTGTATAGACTATGGGAATATATTTTGTGTTAAGGGGAATATTGAGTCACTCCTTAACGCTATTTAAAAGTAAGTTTATTTTACAAATAGACACTATTATAATAGCGAAATATACTACATAGTAAATAGTTTAACGGATCCTTAGGAGATGTAAATCTCGAGCATCTTTTAAGTTACTGCACTCATATTTATTCCTGTTGATTTAACTTACATAAGATCTTTTAGTTCTGACTCGAGTGTTTTGTCTTTTCAATTCGCTCGGGTCAGTCCGAGCGTTTCAGGATCGAAGACTTTAGCTCTGTAGGACGAAGACGGAGATTTCTATTATTATTATTTAATATATTCCACTACACTCATATTGTTCCGCTGCATTGATATTGGTATGTGTAACTCTGATAAATGTTGTAAGTATAATCGAATATTTTGTAAAACAACTTTATAAACTGTATATTTGATTATTATATTTTATCCTTCCGCTGTGAGATTTTATTTGTTTTATTTCTTCCTTGTTTTTTTCTTATTTACCCCATAACAATCCGCCCTTCCGTATGGTTTGAATTGGCACGTATGTCGATTTAAAGCGTGCGAAAAGGCGGGACATTTACATCTAGTATCAGAGCTTTGGTTTAGCGATAAACCTTAGCTTTGTGGGGTTTGACTCTTTACTAGTAGTAATAATACCCTATGAGAGCCGCTGAGTGTATATATATGAGAGAACGTATTTGTGAGTGTTATAAAAAGGTTTTAATATTGTGTTAATCTGTTCCGTTTTGTATTTATAAATTCTGGTTGGTGCATGCGACGCTATGACATCAATAGGGATTTCTAAACACTTAATAGGACAGACCGACATAATATTTGTTTTTAATATAGGTGAATGAAATAATTTTGCCTATTATATTTTCTATATAAAATAAAAAATTTCAAATGATATTTGTATTTGGCTGCAATAGATTGGTTGTTAGGTAATAAAGTGTATAAATAATAATAGAAATAAGATTTAAAAATAAAATAAATGAAATTTAGGAAATTTAGAACTTAAGGTCCGGGGTTTTGAAATTTCTTTCGAATAAATTTTGGAATATAATAATATTGTTTATAAGTACTTTCTGATATAAATATTTATTATAATTCGGAAGAATTGTTTTAAAGAAGATTTTGGAGAAAATAAGTTTTGTACTTTCCTCTCTGTCGTTGGAAAATAATTTCGGTGACGGCGGCCGCATCATTGACTTTCATTTTCGAGTTTCGAAGGGGGAAGGCAATTGTAGTAGTTCTACTGCAGATTCATTTTTGAAAAATATATAAATTTTGAATTGTTTTAAATATAATTAGAGATATATAAGTTGTAAGAATATATTTATCTATTGTTTTAAAACAAGTTGAAAATTTAACCCGATATTAAATTCTTAAATTTCATTAATTAATTGTTTCAATTATTGTAGTGAAATGAAAGGTAAGTAATTAATAATTGAAACCTCTAATGTAGGTAAGAGATTTAAGGCTAAGTTACAAAGTAAATAGAAAGGAAGTTGAAATTGTAATTTATAAGGAAAAGGTAAAAATTTATTGAACAATGAATTAATTAAAAGAAATGAGAAAAACTTGTATAACTTTCAATTACATTCTTTAAAAGCATATATATAACTTACCAAATATTAAAAGTTGAAATGTTAATAAGAAAATGTAATAGATATTGTACAAGTAATAAATTTGAGGTAATGAAAGTAATTAACGAAATTCCTTAATAAATATGAATTTGATGTTGTAATATTATAATCTTAAGTGTAATTGGAAAGACTACTAATTGAAATAGAAAGGTAGGTATTATAAATGGAAGAAAATAAATAAAATTAAGTAGTATATATGGAAGATAATAAACTTAAGTAAAGGATTGAAGCTATTTATTAATAAAATAAGAAGAAATGATGAATGCAGTAAATATATAAGTGTAGACTTAAATTAATGTATTAATGTGCTAAGAAATTGCTTTGCACATAAATACTATAAACAAATGAAGTTATGCAATATGAAATGAAAAGAGAAAAATGAATTTTATATATATATATATATATATATATATATATATATATATAAGTATAAGTGCAAACAAGTGTAATAAACACTAAATTAATGAATGGAGATAAAAGTTCTAAGAAATAAATGTAATGTAATAAATGAAATTTATAACAATGAGCTTGATTTATTATTTGGAATTGTTGCTTGTTTGGTTAATGGTTGTTTGGGGTAAGATACTTTAAATTTGGATTTGGATGAATGAATAATCTATTTAGTTTTATCTAAGGCTGCTGAGTAAATGATGCACTAGTAGTTTACTCTTCATTCTGTGCAAATTAAAAGTTTTGAACCCGAACAACTATTTGTTTGTTTGATTGAATGGTTGTTTTGTATTTGTTGTGTATGCTGTTTGTTGAAATTGATGGTTGTTGTATTGATTTGTTGTTAGTGATTGAAACCACTTAAATATTTCACTTTACATAAATTGTTAACCCTTTGGATTTTATAAGGAAAATGCAGGTTATGGAAGTAATTGCTACTGCTTTTGGTTCCATAAATCAAGCGTAAATTGCCCGACAAATAGGTACGTTTCGGATTATAGTTTATAGCGCTATTTTATATATTTTCCGGGTTGGGATATAATATTTTGGATAATATAGGTAATATAATTGTTATATTTTGATATTATATTTTCTCCCGAGCCTCTCCGTACAAGGGAGACTTTGCCGAAATTTTTCGTAAATTTTTGGACTTAGAAATTATTTTGAAAATGTTTTTTCAAACTTTATTTATTCAAGTATCAAAGGATATAATTATTATAAAATGGGTATATTTTATTCAAAGTAATAAATTTATAAATTATGTTTATAAGTTAATATTTTGAATAAGATGTATTGTTTATTTAATTCTTCTTTCTCCCTTCTTTTTCCTTTTCGGGCACGAAAAGTTTAGAGTGGGGGAGAGTGTAACGACCCGTAAATTTTGACAATTTAATTTGTTAATTAAATAAGACTTTTGTAGTTTAATTTAGTAGAAAAAAAGAAAAAAAACTTTATAGATTAATATTGGAACGAACGTTAAATTAAACTATAGCAATGGTAATTAAAACCTATTTATAGAGATTCAAATTTACAAATGATTTTAAGTAGGGAAAAGAATTGTACCTGTATATAGATTGAATATGAGAAATTAAAGGAAAGTATTAAACTGGTTTAATGCAATAAACATCGTTAACAGTAATTGGAATAAATTAAGGGATTATGTTAATACAGGTAATAATCTATAAATTTAAAAAAAACATTTCAGTTCGATAAATTATTTTAATGATATGACTAAGAATAAATGAAATAATTGGGTTAATTGGTATTTAATGAAATTAAAGGTTGGAATATTACATAGATAAGGATTTAGATGAAAGGGATTGATGTATGGAAAATTTAAGGATAGAATAGCAACTATTATAAATTACCTAATAAATTGGTCAATGAATTTAGTGTAGATAAAGTCCATTTAAATGGTAAGTAATTATAATGTTGTTTTGATAAAAACACACTCTAAAATTTATTAATATAGTAACCGAGGTGTAAATGAAAACTTAATAGAAATGTTGGTTATTTTGTAAAGCAATTTATAGAATGTATAGTATTTTAAAACCTTTAATTAACATGTTAACTTGAAAGAAATTACAACATTTGTTTGGAAATGACTTTTACGTGGGAGAATGTGAAATGTAATACCATGTTTATGAAGGGTTAAATTTTTTATATATTAAGGAAGTTTTATCAATTGTTTTAAAGCCTTATTTTATAGGCGTAATAGACAAGATTTCGCGTTTTTGAAATATAACCATTTATGCAAATCTAGGATGTATATGGAAGTATTAGTAAAATGAAACGTTGAAATAAAACGAAAACAAAGGTTAAATATGCTTATGGGATAACGATGGTTCAAATAAAAGAGGATGGGAATCAACATTTAATTACTTATCTGAATTTAAGTTTCGATAATATGATTAATTGCAATTAAATGGATTTAATATTTAAAGATTTTGTAAATATTTATTTAGATGAAATTGAAGCTATTATATGAGTATGAATCCAATGTTAATTTTACTTATAGAATGGATAGTTGATATTGAATGAAAAGAATAAAATTTAAGTGGGTCAATAAATTGAAATTAAATGAAATCTAACATCTAAATGTTATGTTAATAGAAATTTAAAATGGAATCTAAGAATATTTGTATAACAGATTTTGAATCAAATGTTGATTTCATCCGTGTAATATTGAATTGAATAATATGAATGAAGATTTAACTTATATTTTCTAAATTTAATGAAATTGGAAATTAACACTGAAATTGTTAGATTTATCAACTTCTAATTTACATCTAAACTTGTTTAAACTTCTATAAATGATTAAGAAAAAAAAAGGGATAAAATGTTCAATTATAAGTTTGAAATTTAAAGATTGGATATTAATTAATTAATTTACTTATTTATTTAATTAATATAAAGATATCCATTTTGGCCACTGACTCGGATTTCGACGAAAACAGTTTCATCGGATCCGTAACGGTGAATTATAACAGTGTTTCAAGTTTCGTAGCGATCGGACTTGTCGTTTGATCGCATGGACTCGAAACGCCTTTTGAAATTTAAGCAATTGAAATCAATTCAAATCGATTTGAAAATATTATTTTTAGCATAACTTCTTCATACGATGAAATTTGGACTTCAAACCTTTTCCATTGTGTTTATAATATTTTAAAACACCTATTTTGATATATAGGTTTAACCAGTTTCGTTCCGGAGTCAGAACGGGCTTTTTGGGCCAATTATCGTTCAGCACGTTTGTTTATCGGATCCATCTACTCTATTTCTAACCTACCTAGTTATAAACCCTAGCCTCCATCTATTCCCATTTATTTGTACGTTCATTTCCTCAGCTCGTCCTCTTCCCAATGGCTGCAAACCCTACCCTAGATCCAAATACAATTCAAAAATCAAATCCAAAGCCAAAAATTCAATCTCCTCAAACCATAGCAAATTATATATGGATTTGAAGCTCTCGACGAGCGCAACCTAAATTTACAATTCGTTTTTTGAAATCGAATTAATTTTTTTCCAGAAAACCCTAGTTTATTCTCGGCCATCGGTTGCGTCGAAAATTTTTGTTGCCTAATCGGAAATTGGTTTCTGGGTTTTAAAGAGAGGACCGAGGGGACTTCATCCATGCAGTTTATTTCGCGAATCGACGGCTGGATTTGGCGGAAATTTCGAACTAGGGTTCAAGTTTTAAGGCGGCGGCTGTGCAGTTCTGGAGGAGGCGTTATCCTACGGAGGCGGGGTGGTCTAGGCTAGGGCAGCACGCTTCGAGGAGGAGGTGCGCTGAGCCTTGGGCGTGGGTTTGGTCTGAGAAACGCGCGCGTTCATGTTTTGGGAGGGCAGTTGATACCTGCGTGCATGACTGGGGTTACTGGAGATGTTGAAGGGATAGATGATGACGTGGCAGAAGGATTAAAGTGTATTTTTTTCATTTTTTTAATTAAAATTCAATCTCAATTTTCGCAATATCTTGTGCATATGATATCCGATTGACGTGAGGTTTCTTTTGAGTATTAAAATTCCGGATCTGTTGATATTTGTTTGGACGAATTTGGAGACTGTCAAATTTTTGGGTTTAAATTGAATTTAAATTCGATTTAAATTCAAAAGGTGAGTGTTTTAACCCACTCACAACTTTTAAGATTTCTTATGTTGGTTAAATTGATTTATGACGTGTTTAAAATTTTATTTATAGTTGTTTGGCATATATTTCATCATTTTCTCAGTTAAATTGCATTCAATTAATTTACGCGTTATTTAGTTCATTATTGCATTTTAAACTGCCAGTTAATTATTAATTAATTTATTCATTGCATTTAAAACCGTCAGTAAACAGTATAATTCATTTTTGAATATAAACTGATAGTTGATACCTGTTATTATCACATGTTATATATTGATGTATTATTTGAATTTGGATGATGATTGTGATAAATGGTTGATGGTTGATATTGGATGAATGAATGCTGTATTTTATACTGTTATAAACTGTAAGTTGTTATGCATTTTATTGCATTCGGGATTGCGGTTTGAAATGATATACAACCGCATTTTTATTTTTAAATTGCGGATTGAAATGATAAATATCCGTATCACTTGACCATAGGATAGAAAATTATATACAGGCACTGCGGTATATGTATATAAAATTATTTTTAAAAGGAATTTTATGGTTTTGGAAAAAAATTGGGTTAAAAAATATTAAATTTTGAATATATATATAAATATTTTGAAATGATTTCTATGGTTTTGTAAAGAAATGCAGGTTATATAAATATTGATTTTTGATGTTATATAAACGTCAAAATTTATTTTTGATTTTAACTATACATAAATATGCTTTGAAGTGTAAAATAAGCCCAACAATCGCGTTTGAATATTGTATATAATTTCGTTTAGTGAATATTAATTTTGGTATTATATAAATATTATTTTTGTATATAGAACGCTTGAATTTAAGCTATGGATAAAATTGGTTTAAAGAATAAAAGAAGTTTAAAAATAAAAGTTAAATTTTATTTAGATATAATACAACTAAGTATTTTATTAAAATTATTTATAGAGTATAATGTCTTAAATAAAATAAACTGTAGGAAGATAAATATGCATTTGCTTTGAATTAAAGTATTTAAGCATTATCCTCGAATAAAATTTATTTAAAATTTAAATGAATTTGGGATTTTAAAAGGTATGATCATTATAACTTGATTTTAGCTTAGAGGATTTAAATGAATATAAAGTCGACTAAACGAATATTATCAAGTTAATAAAATTGAAAGAATATCCTATATTCAAAGTTTAAAGATTTTACGTAAGTGATATTTGATCTATTATGTAAGTATTTCAAAACTGAATAATAGTGAAGTGAATTATATATATATATATATATATATATATATATATATATATATATATATATATGAATAAAAATTTTAGTTTTGAAATGATGGAATATTTAAACTTTTAAATATATGAAATATAAATGGTTTATTTGGGAATTCAAATCTGATTTGGAATTGATTTGAGGAATTGAAAGCTAATTTACTTTATTAAGCAATTTATTATTACACCATTTAAGTATTAAAAATCATGTTTCGAAGCTATGGGTTTAAGATATATATATTTGTAAGTACTATGACTTTTGACAAAAAAGATATACTTGAAATAAAAGTGATATCATATTGATTTGGTTTTAAAAGAAGAAATGGTATCGTAATATTATGGTTTTGAAATGGATATATATTCTGGTTTTAAAGTATAAATTATTTTGAAATAACCGCGGTGTTATAATAACGTTTGGTTGTTGAAGAGACCGGGATCGGAAGTTGTCATACTTTCTGCCAACTCCGAAAACCTCTTAAACAACCGTGTACGCGGTGAAGATTCCAGAATGAAGTAGGATGGCGGCGGCGTTTCCTTTGAGGTAAATACGTGGACCCGACTCCCGTGAGTTGGCATAAGGTGGCTAAAACAGGAGCGATCGACGAGCCAAGGGGGTTAACGCCCTTTATCGGATACTCCTCTTCGATACTATACTCTGACTTTGGATTGATTCGGTGGCCACTTTTACGTTTACTTTTGATTTTATGGGGGAGTTTGTCCAAGGTGGGCGGTAGCTGCGGCTACGCATTACCACCAGCCCGGAAACGTAGTTGGTATATCTACCCTGGCATTGCCTAGTTGTGCCGTGTCACTAGCACGCCTTATACGATTTTGTTTTGTACCATACCTATAGAGTGCCCTCTGACGACGCCCAGTACGGGGGAGATTACGGTACTGTATAGACTATGGGAATATATTTTGTGTTAAGGAGAATATTGGGTCACTCCTTAACGCTATTTAAATGTAAGTTTATTTTACAAATAGACACTATTATAATAGCGAAATATACTACATAGTAAATAGTTTAACGGATCCTTAAGAGATGTAAATCCCGAGCATCTTTTAAGTTACTGCACCCATATTTATTCCTGTTGATTTAACTTACATAAGATCTTTTAGTTCTGACTCGAGTGTTTTGTCTTTTCAATTCGCTCGGGTCAGTCCGAGCGTTTCACGATCGAAGACTTTAGCTCTGGAGGACGAAGACGGAGATTTCTATTATTATTATTTAATATATTCCACTACACTCATATTGTTCCGCTGCATTGATATTGGTATGTGTAACTCTGATAAATGTTGTAAGTATAATCGAATATTTTGTAAAACAACGTTATAAACTGTATATTTGATTATTATATTTTCTCCTTCTGCTGTGAGATTTTATTTGTTTTATTTCTTCCTTGTTTTTTTTCTTATTTACCCCATAACAATCCGCCCTTCCGTATGGTTTGAATTGGCACATGTGTCGATTTAAAGCGTGCGAAAAGGCGGGACGTTACAGATATTGACATTGTTTATATATATGATTACACTGCAAGTTCCCTGTAGAATAGAATCACTATGGGTTGAAATGATACATACCCGAACGGACTTCAGAATAGGAAAAAATCGTTATGGACTGAAATGATAGGCCTGAGTGATTTGTATTATATTTTATTCGATTTGGGATTGCGGGTTTGAAATGATAGAAATCGGTTTTCTTTTTAAACTGCGGATTGCAACTATACATATCCATATCACTTGACCTAGGTTAGAAAATTATATACAGACCCCGTGGTATATTTAAATGATTTTTGTATAGATATGTATTTTTAAAGTATGAAATTTTGATTTAAAAATATTTTTTATGGTTTTGTGAAAGCTAAATATTAAGTTTTGAATTTGTGAATTTATGGTAAATTTGAAGTTAATGTGATTTTTAACTTTAAATTTTACTAAAATGTAAGTAAATAATGGAAAATTAATTTAAAGTTTTGAAATGATATTTAAAGTAAAATGTTAATTTTTTATTTAATTTATAAGTTAATAAAGAGTGAATTTTGACTTAACAAATGAAATGAGTTTTTAAAATTTGATATTCAATTATAATTTTTTATTGTGATAAATCATATGTTAAATTGATCTAAATGTGAAAGTTTTGAAGCCTAAAAATATGATTTATAAGTTTAAAATTTGCTAAAGTTGAAGTTTTATTGTTTTTGAAAATTATAATAAAATTTGGAATTTTATTAACAGCCTTCCTAAAAAATGCTGTGGTTTATGACATCATTTTTAATGCTGTTGTTTTTGAATTTAACTATGTTGAAGTAACTAAATATCTATTACGCCATTTTATAAATGCCGTTGTTCCTAAACTAAACTATTTTGGAAATTATAAGCTACGATAGCACTTTATAAATGCCGTCGTTGCTATATTTTGACAATGTTTGAAATATTATAGATTTTAACACTATTTGAGTTATATCTTAAAGTGTTAAATGATTTACTTTTGGAATTGATTATTTATGAAATTTTAGGAGTTTTGAAAATATTTTTGTTATTTAAATTTGAATTTGAATTTTTAAGGAATTTAAAATTGAATTCGAATTTAAATAAGGTTTACTTGGTTATGTATTAATTTGAATGATATGAAATGAGATAAATGAATTTTTGAATGAAATTTTGAAATGTGTTTTGAAATGATATTTAAATGATATCTCTGATTTAAAATGATATTTAAATTGAATATTTGAATTAAAGAATGATAATGAATTTATAAGAAAAGAAACGGAAGAGAAGAACTACTATCATAGCAAGAATTTGGAGTTTTTTCTTTCATGGGGACCCCTCATTGTTTAATTTCAATTCCCGCCGACCCATCCCATCTTTCATCTTCGCATCAGACTTGTCCTTCATCCCCTATCCTTGTACCTCCTTCTGCCTCTCCCTTACCTTCCCTATCAGTCACTGTCCCTTCTTTCATCCCCTGTCCAATCACTGTCCCTTCCATCTCTTCCCCTCTTGCTGAAGCTTCCTCTGTTCTTCCCATCCTTTCTACTCCGATTCTCTCATCTCCTTCTCTGCCCCCGCAATCCTCTTCATCCCTTTCTTGGAACTCTCCATTCAAGGCCAAAACCATTAATGCTAGTAAATATATTTCAAGAGACATCCAGCTTGTGTACAATGGTGATGCTATTGTTCCTCCAGTTGAAGTTGTTCAGGCTGGAAGTGCCATGTGGAAAGATTTCCTTGTTGGTTTTTTTCTTGATAATCCTCTACCTTACACCACTGTCTTGTATTTCCTGAAGAAGGCATGGAAATTGAAGGGCTCTATCACTGTTAAATCAGATGGGTTTCTGTTTTTACTCAAGTTCACTTATGAGGAAGATAGGAATAGGATGGCTGAATCTGATCCTGTTGTGATGAAGAAGCCTTGGGATGAGAATATTGACAACAGTTGTAGTAGTATCAAAGCTGTTCCTGTTTGGATTAAGCTATCTAATATTCCCTTGTATGCTTGGTCACCATTGGGTATTAACTGGTTAGCTTCAAGGGTTGCTAAGCTACTATGTATGGACGCTTCAACAGAAGAAGTTGAACGTATTTCATTTTCTACATGTTTAGTTGAAGTATATCCAAAGCATGCTGAAAAATTTTCAGTCAAATTGCTTGATGGTTCAGATCAGATTGTGAAAGTTGATTATCCGTGGAAACCTGAAATTTGTACAATATGTAAGGAATTTGGTAGCTAGTTGCAAGAAAGTTGTAGGAGAAGGAAATGCTAATCAGTGTGAAAATAATGTGCAACAAAAATATAGTGAAGTGGAACAGAACAAAGTGAAGACAAGGAAAAAGGTGGCTAAGGAAGTCAAAGTGAATCAAGTCTGGCAAAAAGTTAATAACAATAGAGGAAAAAAGGTCATATGCGAGAAGAAGTGGAAGTTACTATATTGAAAATGCCAAGTGAGAAGGGAAAATCTGCTCTAAATGGAAATGATGAAAACATAACTAATCTTGATGAAGGGAATACTATTCACAGTGTTGACCAAGCTTGTACAGTTACCACCTTTAACAAATATAACTTGATTCAAACTATTGAGTATGAACAAGGCATATTGGAAGATTTAGATGTGGAGGAAGGTGAAATTTCAACTGATGTGAATTGTGAAGTAAATAATAAGGACTCTTCCCTGAATAATGTTAGCATTGTTGATGGTAATGACTTTGGAAGTAAAGAAATAATTCAAAATACTTATGTTGTGGAGCAGCCATTGCCTATAAATGCAAAAACTGCTTGCAGTAATAAGAAAGTGAGTTATGTTACTGCTGATGTGCATGAACATGGTGATACCCTTGTATCTGATTTTGACAGAAACTGGTGCTTTTTTTTTGAGACTCAAGTAAGGGAATTAATTTCTTCCATGCACATATCTGATGTGGATGTTCAATTTGCTCAACCTTTACACTATAATTTTTCAATTGAGTTACCAGGTTGGCCTTTAATCTCCCCCTCCACTGTTCCTCAATCTGTCCCACCTCCTGAACCTTCCTCTAATCCTTCCATCCCTGATCATCCCTCACCCCGGTCTTTGAAACTTAGGCAAATTGAAACTAGGGCTGTTTCTACAAAGAGAAGAAATAAATCCCTCTTATCTCCATAATTTATCAATGAATAAAAAAATTTCTTCTTGGAATCTTAGAGGTGCTCACTGCAATTTGAAACTCGATCAGGTGAAAAGTCTTATCTTCAAGTATGATCTATGTCTCTTTGGACTTCTTGAAACTAAGCTCAATCAATATTTAACCAATAAAGCTGCTGTTTATATCAATCCAGCATGGGCCGTCCACCATAATCTTGATTCTGCTTCTTACGGCAGAATTCTTGTTCTCTATGATCCTACTGTGTTGACTCTATCTCCAATTCTTCAATTCAGACAATCCATACATTTTCATGTCCTTGTTTCTCAAACTCAAACTTCCTTCTACATCTCTTTTGTATATGCTGATAACTCAGTTTCTTCCAGGAATCTCTTATTTAATTCCTTTCCTCCCCTTAGGAAAAATTCACATCCTTGGGTCGTTATGGGAGATTTCAACTCTTGTTTTGACTATGATGACAAATTTGGTGGATCTCCACTTCTTCCTGGAGATATTGCTCCTCTGAATCTTGCGATTTTTGATTCTGATATAATCTTGGTTAACAAGCCAGGAGCAAAATATTCATGGAACAACAGAAACCATTATGGTGTTCGAACTTTCACAACTATTGACCATGCTTTTTGTAACATTCAATCTCTCAATATATGGCCTTCCCTGTCTGTGTTTCTTCCTCAACCCATCATGTCTGACCACTCTCCCTTGATTTTGTCTCTTGGTCCCTATTTAAGAAGAGAAAAGAGAAGTTTTAAATTTTTTAATGCTTGGGTTAAGCATGACCATTTTCTTGTTTTAGTTTCTCAAGTTAACTCTAACTTTAATTGCTTTGGTAATCCTATGTTCAAGTTTTACAGGAAGTTAAAATGCATCAAACAGGCGATCAAATTGTGGGCTTCTTCCACATTTGGTACTGGCAGCCTGCTTTCTACCACCCTGAAGGAACAACTGAAGATATGTCAAGACAAAATGATGGAGTATCCTAAAGATGAGAATGCTGCTGAGGAGGAAAGATTATTCAAGGAAGTAAATATTGCTCTACGTTTGGAAGCAAGTATGAAAAGGAAACAACTTCACAACAAATGGATTGAAAAAGGAGACAAGAATACTAAATTCTTTCATGACTCAGTAAAGGTTAAAAATGCCAGAGAGAATATTTTTAGGATTTCTGATGAACATGGCACTTGTTTTTCAACCGCTGATTCTGTTGACAAAGCCTTTATTGATTACTTCTCTAATCTTCTTGATAATTCTGATGATTTCTGTCCAGATTTAGACAAATATCTTCTCTTGTCTTGCCATGTATATCTCAGTAGGAAGATGCTACACTAATTAAGCCTGTCACTGATGTAGAAATAAAGTCTACCCTCTTTTCTATGAATCAGCAATCTTCTGGTGGGCCTGATGGTCTTAATGTTACATTCTTCATTTCAACTTGGAGTGTGCTTGGCCATGAGTTCTGCCAAGCTATACATAATTTCTTTAACAAATGCAAATTACTGGGGGAAGTCAACTGCACTAACATTGCCTTAATTCCAAAAGTCTCTCCTCCTTCCAGTGTGACCTCCTTCAGGCCTATTTCATGTTCTAATGTTGTTTACAAATGTATTTCCAAAATTCTTGCTTCTCGTTCTGTTAGTGTTCTGCCTACCGTTGTTTCTTACAACCAAGCTGCCTTCATTCCTACCAGAAATATTCTTGACAATGTCCTTCTTGCTCAAGAGTTATTAAATGGTTATTGTAGAGGAAATGTGTCTCCTGCAGCTGCTCTTAAAATTGATATATCCAAAGCATATGACTCTATCATTGGGCATCTACTCTTAGGATTATGGCTATGATGGGATTTCCTAAAATTTTTGTGTCTTGGGTTTATGTGTGCATATCCACGCCTTCCTTCTTTGTTGTTATTAATGGTAGGCCTGTTGGTTATTTCAGAAGTAAAAAAGGTTTATGTCAAGGCGACCCTATATCTTCTTTTTCATTTCTGTTGGTCATGGAAGTTTTCACTGTTATTTTAAAAACAAAATATTCTCAAAAGATCATCAAGTATCACCCAAAGTGCTCCCACCTCCAAATAACTTCTATCATGTTTGCTGATGATGTTATGCTGTTTACCAAGCCTGAGTTTTACTCCTTAAGTGGTTTAATGGAGGTTCTGCTGTCCTTCAACCAAATGACTGGCCTTCAATAAATCAATCAAAATCTTCCATGCTTGTTGCTGGTGTCAGTGATGTTTATGCTGCTGCACTGTACCAACATTTTGGTTTCTCTTGTATGGCTTCTGATATGAGGTATCTTGGTCTTCCATTAATTACTAAAAGAATAACCAACGTAGACTGTTTACCCCTATTCAATAAAATTACTTCTGTCATGTCCATGTGGGGTAATAGACATTTGTCTCAAAGTGGAAGGCTTGTTCTTATAAAATCTGTTGTTTTCCTTCCCATGTCTATTAGGCTCGTACTCTTATCTTACTTGCTAAGCTTATGCTGTTAGTTACGTCTGCCATGAATAGATATGTTTGGACTAGAAATGTTCACAATAGGAAGTTGTTGCCATGCTCTTTTTCTATATTTGAGTCTTCTTTGAAACAGGGTGGGCTTGGTATAATCAATGTTAGAAAGTGGAATATTGCTGCATTTAGTAAACACTTTGATGACCTTATCACTAAGAAAGATAGTTTATGGGTTAAATGGACATGGAAATACAATATTAAGATTAGATATTTTTGATGTATGGATATTCCTCAGAATTGCAGTTGGAATTGGAGAAACCTTTTGAATCTTAGGGATGTTTTCCTTTCAATGATACACTATCATGTTAATCCTAATACCGGCGTTAGTTTTTGGCATGATCCATGGGTTAGAAAGGGCTTGATCCTATCCAAAGTTTGTGAGTATTCTCTGATTCATCAATCTGGAATTCATTATGATGCTAAGGCTAATGATTTCTTAAATGAAGGCATTATGCGGATACCATACAATAGCAATCAGATGATCAGGCAACTGTGGAGTGATATTCATAATATTTTCAACTCTGCTATTCATCCTGCTTCTGTTACATGGGAACAAAAGCCTCATTCTATTAATAATGTGTACTATCAGTTATCTACTGCTTCTCCCTTGCCGGCTGCTAGGTGGTTCTCTGTTATCTGGACTAGAGACTCCGTGCCTAAAGAAAATCTGATGATGTGGAAGGTTGTTAGCCATGCTTTGATGACTAGGAGTGTTTTGAACAAGTATGGTATGGCATGTTGCACTAAGTGTGTGTTTTGTGATTTGTGTGAGGAAACTATTGATCATCTTTATTTTGAATGGCCGGTTTTAATTTTCATGATGAATAGAATAAGTTGTAAAACTGGGTGTATTTTAACCTCTGCCAACTCTAGCATTGTTTGGAGTATAATTTATAAAGCAACAAGATGGAGGAATGATGAGGCTAGAGCTTTGGTTGTCTGCTTGAAAATATATTTGGATGTGATTTGGAGAGAAAGGAATGCTATTGTCTTTGAGAATCAGAGGAAAAATATTGAAACTTTTTGGTATGAAGTCAGGACTAGAACTTACATGCACCTGAAGAGGAGCATTAGGCCTTACCCTGATGCCATGATTCATGCTTGGGCTCTCTAGCTCTGTTTTTCTTTGTTTTCCTTCTTTTCTTTTTCTGTTTTCTTTCTAGCTTGATTCAAAGCTTGTTTGAATCTTTTTTATTGTTATGCAATAAATCTGGTAGGGGTCCAGTTAACCCCGCTGGCTTTGCCAAAAAAAAAGAAATGATTTTGAAATAGTTGTGCATGACATAATCTTTATTTTGATAAAGAATGTGAATTTGGAATGATATTTGATTTTGATCTATTTGATAAATGAATATTTAAAGTTTATATTAGTATGAAAGAATATTTGGTTTACTTGTAATTTGAGTCATTTAAATAAGTATTGGATTTATGAAATGAATATTTCAAAACTAAGTAATAATGAAGGTAAATTTGAGATATATGAAATTATATAAAAATTAGTTTTGAAATGTGGGATACTAAAGCTTTGAAATACATTAAAAATTGAATAGTTTATTTTGTGAATCAAATCTGTATTCGAAATTTATAAGATTTGAAATGTTTTGTTGGGAAATTGAATTGAATTGAAACTAATGGTTTGAATTGAATTAAGTTGGAAATTTGAATTTGGGTTTAATTGAATAAATTTGAAAAATGTAAAGAATTAAATGAATGTTCCATGATTTCAAATATATGATTTTGAAATGTTATGATTTCCAAAGTGTAATGATTTCAAGTATTTTGGTTTCGAAAGAGTTATAACTTTGAAAGTGTTATGATTTTTGAAAGGTGAATATATGTTTGAAATGGAAATAATATCGTATTGATTTGTATATAGTTTTGAAATAAAAATTGTTTTGGTTGCGAAGTATAAACTATTTTGGAAGGAATATAGTTTTGAAATGAAATGATTTGATTTTTTGAAGTATAAATTATTTTGAAATGACCACGACGTTATAATAACAGTTGGTTGTTAAAGAGACCGGGATCGGAAGTTGTAATACTCTCTGCCAACTCCGAAAACCACTTTAACAACCTTGTACACTATGAAGATTCCAGAATGAAGTAGGATGGTAGCGATGTTCTTGAGGTATACTACGTGGACCCGACTCCCGTGAGTTGGCTTGAGGTGGCTAAAACAGGAGCGATCTCGGGCCAAAAGGGGTAGCTCCTCTGGTCGGACACACTTCTTCGATACTATACTCTTACTTGTGGTTGATTTGATGGCTATCCTCTGATTTTGATTTGGGAGTGTGTTCCAAGGTGGGTATGTGGCTGCTACGTTACCACCAGCCTGTATGCGTAATTGATATATCTACCCTGGCAATGCCTTGTGTGCCGTGTCACTTACCATAGCGAGCCTTACTATGAGTTCGTTTTTGTCCCGTAGCCCATGAAGTATTTAGGGTAGCCTCCCGATTTGGAGGTATGCTGATACTGGATGAACTACTGGGACTATTACGTGTTGAGGGCTATATGGGTAACCCTTAAACGCAATTTAAAAGTAAGTTTATTTTACTGTAGACATTATTATAATAGCGCAATATTACTACATAGTAAATAGTTTAACGGAACCTTAAAGGATGGGCGATCCCAAGCATCCTTTGAGTTGCTGATGCATTTTTCTTACTGTTCACTTGAGTTGATTTACAGTTCATAAGTATTTATGTCATGACTCGAGTGTTTTGTGTTTTCCTTTACGCTCGAGTCAGACTGAGTGATTCAGTATTCAAGACTCACCTTCGGAGTTGGAGCTTTGCTTGAAGATCCAGCCATCTATTTTGCTTTCAGTGTCTAGTGATTTCAATGATGTATTCTGATTTGTACCCGATGTGTCAGGACACGATTCTTCGTCTTCCGAAAATTCGACATCGACACTCACTTTATCGACTGCCGAGAAATCGAACGACGGAAAACCGAACACTGAGGGGTTTTAAGAAAAATTTAAGAAAAGAAAAGGTAGAAAAGAAGGTAGAACATTTTAAAATAGAAAGAAAAGAGAATAGAGGAAAAAGAAAAAAAACAGAAGAAAATAGGACGGAACAGAAAACAACAGAACAACATCAGAATCTCACAATTCGCAGCGGAACAACATATAATAATAATTGAATAATCTTTAAACAAAGAACTGTATCAGTTATTACATTACATCACTTTTCATTACATCATATCATCAGAGTGTACAACAATACACAACAAACAAGAGTGCAGCGAAAAAAGAAATACTATATAGCTAGTAATACGCCATGCCATCCATCTTGCCTCCAGCAACTCCAGAATATCCAGAATATCCTGATAAACCTTACTCTTGACTGCCCGTGTGGAAATTGGTGGGCACCCAGAGTTTAGGAAGGAAAACAATAAACTCCAAGTCAGTCATGTGACTGGTGTGAGAACTCAAAACAGTTTATTTATCTTTGAAAACAAAATAGAGGAATATTTTTAAAGTCGATTCGCAATGCTTTTAAAAATGAGACTACCATAAGGCCTCCCGCACACACACACATGCAAACGCAGAATCGGAGGAGATTTCTCCTTATGATAGTCAAAGATGCTTGATACGCATTTAGATAGACATTTGATATTATTATTAGTGCATAGTGTAGGAAAAATTCATTTCGAAAGTAGAATATAAATCTTAGCCAACATACGACCATTATCGTATGCCTACTATAGCTAACTATGTTCAATAGCAGGTTACCGCCACATTCCATAGCAGGTTATACAACTAAAACCGTACAAGTCACGTATTGTTTCTTTGGATTTCCAACAAATGGTCAGGCCAAGGAACTTCCCATTACCACATGAGAATGCCTCTGGAAAGACATCCCCGAGAACCAAACCGGAACTCTGCCAACACAAGGCCGGGTTACCCCTAACTGGGTAACTACTGACACGAGCACGCCATTCCCCGATCGTAAACGACCTTTCTCACGGGATCCCGAAAACCAACAACCACAAAGTAATAAATTCGTAGTAACCACATAGGTTAAATATCTGGGCTCCATACCATGATACCACCTCTATCCAGAAGGAAATGTACATACCCTAAAGGGTGCTACCGCTCATAACCTTGCTGCATCTTTCCTGTTTTGACCATTTCCGGGGTGTGAGGTTCGACGAAGTCACGTCCACAAAAACATACTTTATACAAAAGCCATGCTTTGGGTCAACAAATGATCAACACAATGATCACCAAGATAGACGATCAAATAAACGATCCTATCACAATAATCAACACAATGATCATTTCAGCAACACTTAGCATGTCACATTACCAAATTGGGAATATATCGCTGGTAACATTCAACTACATAACCTCCGAGCTCGTACGTCTCAGAGAAGGGTGTTAAGCTAAAGGATAAATTCTTCGCCACCAACAGAAATATATTTGAAAGAAATCGGCTTTATATCTCAACTTGTAATGTCAGACACACAATCCATACAAGTCTGTTCCGGGCTCGAACAAAACCGAAGGCACTTACAAAGAAGTTCTTGCAATCCGGATATTCACAATCCTGATCGGATTTCCCATCACTTAGGGAGTCTCTATACCGTTGCAACTCAGTGCAGAGACAATCGATAGGTCATCCTATCGCTCTCGCAAATACCGGGTCTTCAACACCGATCTTCAATGCAATTATAACGACGTATCACATATTCGGAATGGGTTATACGACCCCATGGTCCTTTCCCGGTTAACCCGAATAGTGAGCGCTTATTCAAAAATAAGTGTAGCATTCACATTCAAACAAATCACATCAATTACCCATTCAAAGGGAAATATTGATAGTCTGTTATTGAACTATCACTGGACATGCACACATCACCAGTTTCCAAATAATTTTCCAAATTATTTATTTTCCAAAATATCTTCACTAGATATATAATTTCAATACTTCAAAAATAAATCAATATTTATTTTTAAACCAATTTCACTTTCTTTTATAAATTCCTTAGTGAATTTATAATTCCAAGATATCAATGAATATTCGATTTCAATTATTCATTTCAATTTTCTTTTCAATTTATCTTTAAAAAGATAAATTCTCAAAATATTCACTTTATATTGGAAAACATTTCCATGCTTATTTATTCATAAGTAATTCACAAATTTTATTTATTTTCAACACTTAGAAAATATTCAATATACTTCAATCGAAATTAAGTATATATTTCATTCTTTAAGGAAATCATTCTCTTAAACATATTTATTTGGGCCAAAACGAATGTTGCGTAAAACATCGTTACGACAACCCAAAATCACTAGTATAGGGATTCGAAATTAAAATAGATATATAAATCCCAATACTATACAAAACATTTCCTTTCAGAAATCATTTACTATAACAACAGTGTTATAGTCCACCATTTCCTTTTATTTCTCGAAAACGTCTATTTCAACAATAAATGTTGAAATCTATGGTTTCGAATCTCAACATATCTTAAAACATCGTTAGATCGTTTTAATTCTATTTGAAATATCACATTCAAATCTAAACCATTTTCTTTAACGTGTTATTCACTATTCAAAAATGTGAATAAACTTCATTAACAATTTCATCCTTTTATTCATTTTAATTCAAAGGATTATTCACTATTCAAAAATGTGAATATAACTCCATTTATAGGTTTCAACAAATTTTCTTGTCAAAATAAGTCATTTGCGAATTTATAAAACAACGTTTATAAATTCCATTCTATTTATTTATAAAAACTTCCTTTTTATAAATTCTTTTATTAACCTATTCCAGTTTATAACTCAATTATAAACTAAAAGTTCATATTATAAGTTAAATGCTTATAAAACGATTATTTTACAAAATCGTTCTTTTTAACTTCCCAAATTATAAATCTTATAACTTATAAGATTCATTCATTTATCCAAAATCATTATTTTAATAATTTAATAAATTTTATAAGCCTACTGCTTATAAAAATTCCATTTATAACTTCACCGTATAAAATTCTATAAATTCCATTCAATTATGAAATTCATTTTCACTTCATTCAAACACTTATAAAAACTCGTTTTATAATTTCAATATCTCAATTTATAAATATCCATTTATAAATCTCTTAATATAATTCAATTTATATTACTCTTTTAAAACTTCTTTAATCTCCTTTATTATTTCACCATTTCGATTCATAAAATAATTAAATTTTATAAATCCTATATTTAAACTTTTCACAATAAATTCTAAAATTCCGATTTAACTATTTTATAAAATCATTAGCATCATATTCTCAAAAATCAGTTTTTAACTAGATTTCTCAAAAATCATAATTTTTATAACTTTAAAAATTATAACGTTTATTTATATAAAATGGATCAATTCCAAAAATTATTATATATTCTCAAAAATCACTTTAAAAATCATTTTAAAATCCCAAAATCTGGGTCCAATGATGCTACACACCAAATAGTCAATCACGACAACAACGATATCATATATCGTATATGATAGTCAATCAAATATCAAAATATCTGAAATTAAATAAATACTGTTGAGGAATCCAGTTGGATCCCTCCAACCTGTTTTCCTGCATCCAAAAACATTAGCACAATACCAATTTCGCTCCAGTACGAAATTATCGCGGTATATGTTCTTATTAAATATTATCCGCTTAATAACGGCGTAATAGGGTCTCATCCGCTAAACAAAAAATGCGGGAAATCAACAACTGCAATATATACATATGCCAATATATATATATTGATATTATATATAATACCAATTTCACTGTTTATGAAATATTCGCGGTATATGTTTTTAATAAATAACATCCGCTTACTAACGGCGTATAATGTCTATTTTAACAATCAATAGATATTAATCAACATTCAAACATGCATTCAAATATTTTAAATCTAACTATTTAAAATAAAATCGAAACTGATTCGATTGAGTGAGAAGTTCTCACCTTGATTTTAATTTCCGTTTTAGCGATTTATTTCGAATAAAATTAAACGGACGTTTAATTTTACCCAAAATTTTCACTAACTCCAAACGACTCCAAACCAACTCCATCGCGTAGTGCTCGTCCATACGATTCCAACGCAACTGGTTTCGCAATTTTTCGACCTCGTATGAAAAAGATATGAATATTTAAAGTTTACTCGATTTATTTATAACTAATAACAACATTTCAATTATAATTTTATAACCTAAATCAATATCTGCCGTCCATTCTTTCCTAGAACAATCTGGGCCGCGTGTTGCTTCTCCCCCATCTCCTTCTTCGTACGCATGAACCCCCCCATAGCCGAACCCATTACGTTCATTTAGGGTTAAACATTGCAACCCCAAAACTCGACAAAACCCCATCAAACTACTCTCATTCGAACGCCTCCAACACCAACTACCCACGGCCAGAAGGAGCTGAAGCTCGGCCCCCCCATTGGCGCGCGAATTGAGAATGAACGCGCGGCCTTTGAGCCTCGATTCCGACCACTACGAAGCACCGATGATGATCACAACCGTATGGATGTGAAGCCCTCATGACGATCTACATTTCCCTAGTTGAAAGATTGTGATAAATGTCGATGGATGAGGAGATAATCGAGGTGGAAGTGGAGTGATTTTCGGCCGTTCATTGGGTAGTGGCGGCTGCAGTTGAAAATAGGGTTTAGTTTCTTTTTTTTTTTTTTATTTAGTGGGGGGGCTATTTATAGAGAAAAATTCGAACACTATTCATCCGGAAATTCCGAACTCCGATTTACGCGCCGAGACTGACGTACCTAGGGTTTATCCCGTGTTCCGGACACAATGGAACAGGTTTCGGAAGCTAATTCGGAAGTATGTGCGAGTTATGGCTTAAAACGCTCAATTTGAATTAAACCGATTTAAGCGATTTTCTAGGCGTTTTAATTTGTATCGGACAAACGGTAAATCCAATTGACTTGAAATTTGAAACCTTACAATAATATCACATTACGGATCCGATGAAACTGGTTTCGTCGAAATCCGAGACTTTTTGAAAAATGGCTATTTTCACTCGTCAAATTTAAATTAAAAATAAATCGATGCGTTTTGAGCTGCCACGATCAAACGATAGCTCCGATTGACACGAAATTTGAAATCCGGTAATAACTAACTATTACGGATCCAATGGAACTAGTTTCGTTCAATTCTGAGACTGTTCAAAAATTGACTATTTTTACAAGTCGATTTTAATATTAAAATATTCAATTTTCACAAATTAACTTTTAATTCGATTTTAAAAGTTCTAAAATATCATTTTAACTTCAATATGATAAAATAAAATTTTACAAATCATTTTCAATCATATTTAACCCAATTTTTAATTATTTCCATAATTTAACATATTAAATTATCGATTTAATTATCCAATTAAATCCAAAAATTCAAATAAAAATTATTTGACTTATAAATTCACTTATTAATATTTAAAATAAATTAAATATTTAAATTTTAATTTCTAAAAATTCTGGGTCGTTACACGATGTATCTTATTCTCTTCTGTTGTATCTTGTTTAACTTTGATGTATCTTATTTTTTATATAGTAGCTTCATGAACTACTCTCTCTTTTATTTCCGCTGCATTATTATTTACTCCCTGTCTGTGATATGTGATTATTTATTTACTGTACATTCTGAGATTTTCCAAATTTTACTTACAACGCGGTATTTTAAGCAATTCAAGTCCGACATATGCGGATGCGAATGGTTTTAGGCAAACTTGGCAACGTGGTAGTTCTAGGCAAACTTGGCATATATGGTAAATGTATTTACCGAATCACTTTCATTCGAGTTTGAATCTCTCCCTTTTTGACTCGATTCCTATGAATTTTGAAATGTTCCCTGCGGTTCCAAAATCCATTCGTGTCCCACATTATTCATCTTCGTTCGATTCTGGAGTTACCCATAACTCTACTTCGAATGATCTTTATAATGAGTTGACCGTCTCGCCAATCTCAAATTGATTTGTAAAGGGGTGAAACTCCTTTACAACATCATTGATTCTCCAAATATTTTATATTCTCGGTTTATATGCTAGTACATCTTATTATCCCAAACTCTATCTCTTGAGACCGAATGTTGATTTACCCAGAAATCTACATCGATCTCATTCATTAAGTCACAGTTGACCCGGCTAAGGTTGCCCGCGATTTATATAAACTTATCCATCTTCCTATTCCGTTATTTGATCATCTCATCTTTGTTTCCAACTTATCTTCAAATCATTCTTGAAGTGTATTTGTAATCTAATATTTAAATGTTTTATATATTGTGTTGTTTGAGTTATTAATGTTGATTTGGGTTTCTGATAATTTCGTGTGATCAACGCTATTGATAAGATTTCCAAAACACTTGAACAGAGCAAACTGACACAATATGTTTTTTTTTTCAAATTTAGTAATTAAAATTTTTGTAACTATATTATAAATTTTTTCTGGATTTTTTTGAACTGGTTGTTAAGAAATAATATTTGATTTTATATATCATTTCTCTTGTTTCTTATATAAATAATTGAACTATAAAATATAGTTATAAATTTCTTTGAAAATTTAAAATGAGTTTAAAATAAGAATTTGAGAATTCGATTTTCGATGGATTTCAAACCTTGTATTTAAAGTTTTAAAGGATATACTATTTAAAGTATTTTCTAATAGAAATTAGTGCTCTTCTCTTTGTCGTTGGAAAATAACTTCAATGATGACTGCAACATCATCGAAATTCATTTTCGAGTTTCGTAGTGAAGAGACCGTTCTGTAATCTTGCTACAGTTTTGTTTTAGGGAATTTAATTGATTTGAATTTCTAAAATAAGACTGGATTTATAACATATGCTGATATATGATTTGAATTTGAATGGATATGCATATAGTATGTGAGCATTTATTTATCTCTAAATAGTTTGGAATTTATCGAAAATTTAATTCCTAAATTTTATCTCAAAAGGTAATTTTTAAGTATAATTTCAAGATTTGGATAAATATTCAAGCTTGAAATGATTGAATTAGAAAGTTTTATTTGTATAATACACAATTTCATTCCAATATAACTTACCTAAATTATACATAAGTTGAATATGTAATTAGATAATATACAATATAAAAAGGATTTTATAAATAAAATTTGAGTGGTTATATTAAATGTTATACACTTAAATTTTAGTTATAAAAAGGATTAACAGTGGTAAATAGAAAAAAAAGATAATGGAATAATTTACAATTTAAAGTGATGTTAAAGGAACTAAGAATAAATTAAAGCAGTTATAATAAGTATAAATATGTTTAACATATGTGATAAAATATATTGAGAAGAATAAATTTAATTTTAATTGGTAATAAAGAAGAATTAATTTTCTTGAGTACATTATGAGTATAATAAATGATTTTTTTTTTCAAATCCATGATTTTAGAGATTGTTAATTTAAGATAATAGGATGATAAGAAAATGAAATTAAAGATGATTAAGATTTATTTAACTTATGTAAAATTAATTTTCAATTTAATTTGAAATTTTCATGGTTTCAAATTTATTATCTTATTTTGTTTTTCAAACTATCTTTTGGTTGTCCTTATTTCCCTTATATTGCTATAGAATGGGGAGGCTATTGCTTATACCAGTCTTTTTAGAAATCTTTCTATAATCTTTGATAATCTTTGGCACTAATTTTGAATCCGAGAACTGCTTGCCAGCCACAGACCGTCGGTCAAGCGGAAAGGGTGAATCAGATTCTAAAAGATTTTTTTTCGTGCTTGTGTTCTTGATTCTGGAGGATCTTGGGAAGTTCATTTCCACCTTGTTAAACTTACCTATAACAACAGTTATCAGGTATAATTTTAATCTTCTTGTCA
The DNA here is from genome assembly GCA_030765085.1 of Allium cepa. Classification (NCBI taxonomy): domain Eukaryota; kingdom Viridiplantae; phylum Streptophyta; class Magnoliopsida; order Asparagales; family Amaryllidaceae; genus Allium; species Allium cepa. The sequence goes on along the minus strand of CM060941.1, from coordinate 287,741,076 downwards.
TCTTATCTTAATCCTATTTCATTCTATCCTTTTCTGTGTTTTCCCGTACCTTATTCCATTTCGGGGACGAAAAGTTTTAAGTGGGGGAGAGTGTAACAACCCTGTATTTTGTGATTATTTTAATTGTACATTTAATTTATTTTAATTGAAATTCCTGATTTAAAAAATTTATTTTATTTATTTAAATGGATAAATTTTGTTATTGTAAATATAAATTTTGATTTTGATGTGAATTAGAATTCCAAACATGACTAAATACAATATTTTCCAGAAATGTGAATTTTGGTCAATATGGTCAAACTTTGACTTTTAAATTCAAAATTTAAATATTTGAATTTTTAATTTTATCTTTTATTATTAAAAAAATTAAATTTCAAGAATATTGCTTTTCGTTTCGTTGAAATCTGATTAGTGTTGTGAAAGTTATGCTTTTTACAATATTGTATGTAAATTGATTTATTTAACAAATTTGTCTATTTTAATTTATATAAACAATATTTTTGTTTGTTCTAATTTATGAATATATGTGTAACATGAAAGTTATGCATATATTTTATTTTTAAAATATTTTTAAAGTGTAGTTATAATTTTCAAATATTCATTGTATATTGTTTTCAATTTTTAAAGTCTAGTTTCAATTATTAAACTATTTCTTTATTTATTTTCTATTTTTACTTAAGATAATTATTTATTATCTTTTTCATTTTATATTTTTTTCTTTTTATATTTTATTTAGTGATTTATTTTAGTTTATTTGATTTAAAAGAAATAGAAATTCCAAGAGTAAAAAACCTTTCATTTTCCTTGTGACTTTTCATGTACATATCTTTTCAATTTCCTTTTGTCTTTTCATTTCATCTTGTAGTCGTCCATTCCTCTTTGCTATAGCTGTATACTCCTCTTCATTTCACGTGAAAAAATTATTTCTCCTCATTAAAAACTCACGGCTAAGAATTTTTTTTGTTAATGGCATCTTATTTCTCACTTTCCTTCTCATTTTCTATGATTTTTGACTTCCTCTTCTTCTAGCTTTGCTCGGCCTAGCCTCTCCACCATCACCACCGACCACACCACCACCATCTACAGCAGCAACCAATCCTCCTCCTCTAACCAAATTAAGGCCGTGCCTTCTTTTGATGCTTGTGCCACAAAAATTTGCAAAACCCTTCCAAACGTGCTAACCGAGCCTATGTTTCACCACTTCCCCTTCATTGTCCACTTCGGCTAACCCCATAGCCACCACCACCAGCTGCTACTTCACCTCCGGCCGCCTCCTCTCATCTGACTAGATCTGTACAAGCACGGATGAGCCCCACTTGACCCAAGGCCGAGCCTTGTTGTGCCCAAAACTCCACTATTTTTCCTTGTTCTTATGTATGCTTCATGTTATCACCACTACCCCTTCAGCTCCTTACTAACTCGACCTATATGATGCCATACCAGAGCCTATTGCAGCCATGGCTGTGCACTTGAACCCTATGGTCAAGCATTTGAATGGTAAAGGCAAGGTCAAGTCGCTTTGCTTTATTGTTGCTTCTTATTTCCTTTTGATTCAATGATGTGTTTTGTGTTAAATATATTCATGTGTATGTTGTCTTGTTTTGGTTGCTTACAAGATTATCATCTTGGCTCTCTCTTCCCGCTTGAATCAAAGTCATGCTGTGTCGTGGCATATCGTGCTTTCTGGAATCTATTCGTGTAATTTGTTTTGCTAACTCCAGCTTGAAAAGGCGAGTCCTTCTCACTCTAGCATTTTTACTTATGAAGTAGTGAATTGATGACAAGTGTTTAGTAAATTAAAAATGTTATGCAAGTAAATGATGATTATATGATATGCTATGCCATGTTATTACCATGTTCACCTTGTTAATCATCACCTGACATATGATATATGACATTATATTATGATATTGACATTGTTTATATTGTTTATATTGTTTATATATATGATCACACTGCAAGTTCCCTGTAGAATAGAATCACTGTGGGTTGAAATGATACATACTCGAATGGACTTTAGAATAGGGAAAAATCATTATGGGCTGAAATGATAGGCCTGAGCGATTTTTATTATATTTTATCTGACTTGAGATTGCGGGTTTGAAATGATAGAACCCGGTTTTCTTTTTAAACTACGGATTGAATTGATACATATCCGTAAAACTTGACCTAGGTTAGAAAATTATATACAGACCCCTGGTATATTTTAAATGATTTTTATATAGATGTGTATTTTTAAAGTATGAAATTTGATTTAAAAATATATATTTTATGGTTTTGTGAAAGCTAATTATTAAGTTTTGAATTTTTGAATTTATGTATGTAAATTTGAAGTAAATGTGATTTTTAACTTAAATTTTATTTTTAAAATATAAGTAAATAATGGAAATTTAATTTAAAGTTTTGAAATGATATTTAAAGTAAAATGTTAAGTTTTTATTTAATTTATAAGTTAATAAAGAGTGAATTTTTACTTAACAAAAGTTTAGAAGCCTAAAAATATGATTTATAAGTTTAAAATTTGCTAAAGTTGAATTTTATTGTTTCTAAAAAGTAATAATAAATTCTGAAATTTTATTAACAGTCGTTCTCAAAAATGCTGTCAAAAATGCTGTGGTCTTATGACAGCATTTTTAAATGCTGTTGTTTTTGAATTTAACTATGTTTGAAGTAACTAAATATCTATTACAACATCTTATAAATGCCATTGTTCCTAAATTAAACTATTTTGGAAATTATAAGCTACGATAGCACTTTATAATGCTATCGTTGCTATATTTTGACAATGTTTGAAATATTATAGATTTTAACACTATTTGAGTTATATTTTAAAGTGTTAAATGATTTAACTTTTGGAATTGATTTTTTTCGAAATTTTAGGAGTTTTGAAAATATTTTTGTTATTCAAATTTGAATTTTTACAGAATTTAAAATTGAATTCGAATTTAAATAAGGTTTACTTGGTTATGTGTTAATTTGAATGAAATGAAATGAGATAAATGAATTTTTGAATGAAATTTCGAAATGTGTTTTGAAATGATATTTAAATGATATCTCTGATTTTAAAATGATATTTAAATTGAATATTTGAATTAAAGAATGATAATGAATTTATAATGGATTTGAAACAAAATGATTTTGAAATGGTTGTGGATGACATAATCTTTATTTTGATAAAGAATGTGAATTTGGAATGATATTTGATTTTGATCTATTTAATAAATGAATATTTAAAGTTTATATTAGTATGAAAGGATAGTTTACTTATAATTTAAGTTATTTAAATAAGTATTGGATTTATGAAATGAATATTTCAAAACTAAGTAATAATGAAGTTAAATTTGAGATATATGAAATTATGTAAAAATTTGTTTTGAAATGTGGGATATTAAAGCTTTCAAATATATTAAAAATTGAACAGTTTATTTTGTGAATCAAATCTGTATTCGAAATTTATAAGATTTGAAATGTTTTGTTGGGAAACCGAATTGAATTGAAACTGATGGTTTGAATTGAATTAAATTGGAAATTTGAATTTGGGTTTAATTGAATAAATTTGAAAAATGTAAAGAAATAAATGTGATTTCAAATATATGTTTCTGAAATGTTATGATTTCCAAAGTGTAATGATTTCAAGTATTTTGGTTTCGAAAGAGTTATGACTTTTAAAGTATTATCATTTTTGAAAGGTGAATATATGTTTAAAATGGAAATAATATCGTATCGATTTGAATATAGTTTTGAAATAAAAATGGTTTAGTTGCGAAGTATAAACTGTTTTGGAAGGAATATAGTTTTGAAATGAAATGATTTGATTTTTTGAAGTATAAATTATTTTAAAATGACCTGGGTGTTATAATAACGATTGGTTGTTAAAGAGACTTGGATCGAAAGTTGTTATACTCTCTGCCAACTCCGAAAACCACTTTAACAACCATGTACGCGGTGGAGATTCCAGAATGAAGTAGGATGGCTGCGATGTTCTTGAGGTATACTACGTGGACCCGACTCCCGTGAGTTGGCTTAAGCTGTCTAAAACAGGAGCGATCTGGGGCTAAAAGGGGTTGCTCCTCTGGAGGGACACACTTCTTCGATACTATACTCTTATTTGTGGTTGATTTGATGGCCATCCTACGATTTTGATTTGGGAGTGTGTTTCGAGGTGGGCGTATGAGGCTGCTACGTTACCACCAGCCCGTGTGCGTAATTGGTATATCTACCCTGGCTTTGCCTTGTGTACCGTGTCACCTTCCATAGCGAGCCTTACTACGAGTTTGTTTTTCTCCCGTAGCCCGTGGAGTATTTAGGGTAGCCTCCCGATCTGGAGGTATGCTGATACTAGATGGACTACTGGGGCTATTACGTGCTGGGGGCTATATGGGTAACCCTTTCATGCTATTTAAAAATAGGTTTATTTTACTGTAGATATTGTTATAATAGAGCAATATTACTACATAGTAAATAGTTTAACGGATCCTGAAAGGATGGGCGATCGCAAGCATCCTTTGAGTTGCTGATGCATTTTTGTTACTGTTCACTTGAGTTGATTTACAATTCATAAGTATTTATGTCCTGACTTATATGTTTTGTGTTTTGCTTTACGCTCAAGTCAGACTGAGTGATTTAGCATTCAAGACTCACCTTTGGAGTTAGAGCTTTGCTTGAAGATCCAACCATCTATTTTGCTTTCAGTATCTAGTTATTTCAGTGATGTATTCTGATTTGTACCCGATGTATCTTATACTCTTCTGTTGTATCTTGTTTAACTTTGATGTATCTTATTTTTTATATAGTAGCTTCATGAACTACTATCTCTTTTAATTCCCCTACATTATTATTTACTCTCTGTCTGTGATCTGTGATTATTTATTTACCATATATTCTGAGATTTGCCAAATTTTATTTACGACGTGGTATTTTGAGCAATTCAAGTCTGACATGTGCAGACGCGAATGGTTGAAAATATCGGTCGTTATAGGGTAGGAACACTTGGGGGATAGCATATTTGGTCTATTCGAGTTAGGGGTAGTCCGATCTTTTGTTGGAGGGGATACCGGTGTGGTCCTTGGTACGCTGTTTCTAGACATGTACTGTAATATGTGGTACCCTAGTGCATAGCCATTCGTATGGAATCCATTGTCCAATACGTTCCTTTATGGTTTTGGTTGTAGAGCCTAGTATGCTGGAATTTAATTAATGTTACAATTTCAGCTATTTGAATAAGTATTTGTACTTAGACACTATTATAAAATCAGAGGATTTGATATGAAATGTTTTGTTTATCATAAGGTAAAAACCCATCATGTTTATGTATGGAGTGGTATTACGAGATACTTTTGATTTTCAAAAGGATTTTGAAAACTTTAATAATTCAAATTGAGTGTGTTTTGTCATGCTAATTTTCCAAATTGACTCAGTTGTTATTTTGTTATAATGCTCGGGTCAGACCGAGTATTACAGATGCAGGTTAGGATGCTATGGAGCTTAGAAGACAAGCTGGATGATGGGGACATATTTCATGTATCTGATTATATTCCGCTGTTATCTAAGGCTGTATATTTAGCACATGTGAGGACAAGTTATATATCTGTCTAGTATTGAGTTGTCGATTTATTGTACTATGATGATGTAATGTATAAATAACAGTTATAGTTCTTTTTGTATAAAGGCCAGTTGTTATCTATTATATATTGTTTCGCCGTGATTGTGAGATACTGTGTTGTTGTTTCCATTTTCTTCTACTACCTTTTTCTTCTTTTCCCTAATGATCTGGTATTTTCGACATTCGATTGCTCGACACGTAATATAGTGGACGTATTGATGTCGATTTTTGGTGGTGGAAAATCTCGGTCATGACAATACCTATTTACTTTTAATGTTCCTATTAAGAATTTTATGAGAATTAAATCATAAATTTGATTTATGATTCACTTATGGAAGAAAATGATGAGCAATTCATGATTTATTTGATATTTGAAAGGAAAGTGAATTTGCATGATAAATCATAGTGAATTTTTTTTGGAACTGACTAATGAGACTTTATGGCTATTGATGTATGGAGTTAGATTATTCTGATATTATGCAATGAACATAATTCTAATGACTTAGATAAAAAAATTATGATGTTTTTAGAATATCAAAGTTACCATAAGTCTATTTTGGGAAATGATTACTACTACTATTGTTAAAATCAATAGGATATTTTTATATAAAGTTCTATAGTAGAAAAGATATGTGAGAATATATCAAGATTTTATATTTTTTTAGTTTCAAAGTAGAGAAATTATGAATATTTGACACGTATATTGGTCATGAAAAGGTTCATTAAAAAGGAGATAGAATAGTATCATCTTAATGATATATGTATATTTTAGAGTTTAATTACTACTTAATGTTAAACATATTTATGTTTTCAGTATGTATATGTACTTGAAAATACAATTCAATATATATATATATATATATATGTATGTATATATATGTATATGTATATATGCGTGTGTGTATATATTTCAGAAGGATTTGAAACATTGTCACATTTTGACATGAATGAATTATTGAAAGTGAAGAAATAATGAAATAAGTAATGCATTACAATATGGTGATGGTAGATGCACATAATTTGTAGTAAATTACGAGGCAAGTTTGTCTACGAAATAAAATAAAATGATGCGTATTGGAAGTAAAGAGAGATATATTTATGATGGATTTTTATAAATCAAAGGGAATAACTAGTTGTTTGAGTACCACATAAAGTATTTCGAATTGAGATATCAATTCTTGTAGATAGACGTACTTATATTATTTTAAATATGAAAAATGGAAGTCCTTGCCGATGTGTGAGCATAAGGAAAATTGCATGTTAAAAAATTATTTATTTGGATTACTAATATAAATCAGTGGATAGAGGCAAATATTTAGTTTGAAATATATGTATGTAAGTGGAATTTTAATCAATATTGAAGTTATTTTTATTGAATTTATGTATAGAAAAGAAGGTTATGTGTTATAGATTGATATGTTTTTCCTCTCTATATGAACTTGGTTATATGACCCTATGCTTGGCTTGTCACATTTTATAAGTGCAAATTTAAGAGTTTAAATATGCATGGTAGAAGAGTGATATGAGTTGAACTAATTATTGTGTTAATTCACGACGGCTTTATTTGATCACTGTTTTTACGTATATTGTGTTGATACTTATTTGTATATGTGAAAATATAAAAATTTCAAAATTATATTGAACGTTGTTAATGATAACTATTGAATATATTGATTATCGTAAGATAGATTATATGTAGGGGAAACAAATTTGTTAGGTTTTTTCGAACTCAACATGGTTCATTATGAAAAAAGTAAAAGGAACTATTTGTAGATTATGAAAAGGTATTCCACTACACTATAATTTATTTGAAGTGTGAGGGCATCTTGCTAAACTGGGTCTATGAAGTTTACAAAAATCAACAGTGGACACTAGATATTTATTTGAGATATCATTCATGTCATCCTAATTTAAGAAAGTGGACTTAAAAGAAACTAATGTGAGAATAGTGAAAATATTTCTTTCTAAGTTCACTCCTAATTTAAGAAAATGGACTTAAAAGAAACTAATGTGAGAACAGTGAAAATATTTCTTTCTAAGTTCACTTACAATAAAATAAATGGTCCTCGAAAGATTTCATTATTTTGGCGTGGTGATTATCACATCCTTGTTCAAAGTTAAAGTAAAATAGATATACTAAAATGGATTTTTGGAATTTAATTGGATATTTAAACATAAAAATTTGAAAATGTGATTTAAATTGAGTTTAAATGCTAAGTAAGTGCTTTATATGGATGAATGAAGTTAAAAAGTTATTTTGGGTATTTTATTGAAATTAATTCGATAAAATTGAATTTTTGGATTTATTTGATAACAAAAGGAGATATTGGTTTAAAATTAAATTTTGAATTTTTTTATTTTAAAATTCCAAAAGTTGTTTGAAAATTTATTTTGGTAATGTAAATAATATATATAAAAATTTGGAATTTTTTTAAGAAATAAAACGGTTATTGTAAAAGTACTCTGAGCCAAAAGGCAGCATTTTAATAAAAGAAAATTTATTTTAGGTAAGAATAAAATTCTCAAACAAAATAAATACTATATTAACTGGATGAATAGATTCTATTTTTAAATGATTAAAATGAATTGGGAAATGAGAAGTTACTTGAATGAAAAAGAATCGATTTCTTTTCATTCATGGGCCTAATATATTACTAAAGTCCACTAACTCATATCCTAGCTCATGGTAGCCTTATCCATAACTTAATCTCTAGCCTTATCTTAAACTAAAGTCGGCAGTAGAAAACAAAAGACAAAAAAAATCATCAAGAGATGCGATGTTGGTTCACAAAGCTAGTAAGAGATGTGATGTCAGGAAGCAAGAAGGCAGGAGCTTGGCGTAACGTTAGGCAGTGCATGACCTAGGGTAGGGTAAGGTATCGTCATTGAGGAGGAAGGCAACGGCTACTCCTGTGCACTCACTGACTTTATATGGGTGCAACGACAAGGATGTGGTTATGCCTGCATCAGAAGTTGGTGGTGAAGGTGATGTCGATTGGTGCTGAGATGAGTTAAGTTAACTTCACTATGAATTTGATTTCAATTTGATTCATACGGTTAAAGATGGATATTCCCATATTTTAATTTCTGTATTGATTGATGATGGCTTGTTTGCCTCTTACGATTGAAATTTTATTGGAAAAGGGTTAAAGTTTTTGATGATCGATAATTGAGTATAACTGTTTGTTTATACTTATAGTATGTTAGATATCTTATTTTAGATCAGCTTAGCTAGTTGATTGTCTTTTTCGTTTGTGCTTATTGATTTGTTGATATGAAATAGCTTGGAAGCTTGTAAATGTTTGATTCACATATATGTTATATAGATGCATAAATTAATGAATTTTAATTACTATAATCTTTGAGCCGAATACATGATTTTTATTGCATATTTGCAATGTTGGAATCCAAATAGAGATGTAGTAAGAAGGGCTATGATACTCAGATGAAGGTGACTCGGAGACGATTGAAGAATGGTGCGGACTTGGCAACCGAATAGTGTTTTCCTAAAGCTTACTACTCAAGGATCGACATAATCGCTTGACCACTTTGCACATGACTAGTCGACCTGTTTTTGCAAACCTAGAGCAGAAAGCTCCAGGAATAAGATAAAGAGTATATTTTTTGTTAATTATTCAAAATTTTAATTCTGAGATTTTGAAAATTTAATTTTTTTTAAAAATATGTTTTACAATCAAATAATATTTTTAAAAGTTTAAATTTTAAAATTTTCAAATAAATTCAAGAGAGGGCTATAAAATTAATATATTTTAAGACTAAAGAAAGTCTGGATCAAATTTTATGTTTTATAACCAGAAAAATTATAGAAGTGGATCTAAATTATTTCGATTAAAAATAATTTAGTTTAAGATGAATTTGAATTGTTTTTAAATAGAAAATAATGGGATTTAAATTTAATTTAACATTAAACCCGCTTTGATAAATAATTTAAATAAATCTAGGTATGAATGAAGTTGATATGTGTTAAAATGTTGATGTGAAAATGATCCCATGATAGTTTGAATATGTACGAGTATAAGTTTCATCGATATTTGCAATTTAAGTTATAAATTTAAAATGTATTATAAGCTATGAATTTTACATGTCGTGTTTTATAAGATTCCATCTCATGAATTGATGCTGTACTGTATATGATGCATGAATACGACAATATATGTGATGTATAGGATATAATGCCATTTCGAAAATAAATGGTATATTTGTGAGGTTAAATATGAATGATTTCGAATAAATTTAAAATTTTAAGAAAGGAGATGACACGAGAATGTTAGACACTAGAATCAATCCTAGTCGACAAATTCAAGGTCGCATCTTGAATCATGATGACCTAGTGCCTCATCACTTGTTATCCAAATGAATTAAACTGGCACAATCACTGTAACGGGTGTAGTGCATATGGGATGCAGGAAGTAAGAAAGAGTTAAGTGTAATCTCGTTGATGGATATGTGGTAGAGAGAAGACAAAAATTACACTACAATGGCGTGAGTGCCAAATGTGAACTAAAGAAGAAAGTGCAACTAATAGATCGTGTGAGGGCACCCACAACGTTTGATTGGAAGGTATATAGATGAAAAAGATCGTGGTATTAGTTCAAGATAGAGTAGTAAGAGAAAATATGAGTAGGTGTTCGCATAAAAGTGACAAAATGCCCCAATATCATAAAAGAACAAATAACAAATACAAAAAATGAAGAAAAAAAATAAAAGACACGAGATTTTATAGTGGTTCGGAAAAATCACCATTTTATGTCCACTTATCTGTTTTTATTTATGAATTCCCTTTAGAAAAAAAATTCACAATCAAATTCGAGTTGCGATCAAGTAGATCTTATTTTCACTCAAAGTCTTGTAAGCTAGGAGAAGAGGAAATCCCTTTTTAGTAGAAGGTAGGCTGCCATATATAGACGAGAACCAGCATGAATTTCACCATTCTCGATTTGAATCAGTTGATATTCCTAGATCTAAATTTCCAGCATGAGGAACGGGCCATCTTGCATGTTTTCGAAGACAGCCAATCATGTTGGTGCCGATATAATTTCATGTGTCAAAACTTCATTTTCTTCTTCATATCTCGAGACATGAGCCTGTAAAGTAGTCAATTTAAGATCAAAAATCTTATCAGCATTGACATGATCATGTCGATACTGACTTGTTTTTGTTGTCTAGAGCATGCAAATTTGGTATACTCTTTTTATAATTATTGATGGTCCCAAGTCATGTCGGAGCCAACCTGATCATGTTGGTACTAAACATGTCAGTGCTAATCTAATCATGTTGGTGTCTACCTGATCATGTCGGTGCCAAATTGTTTTGCATTTCTGAAACTTGGTCAAATCTTTTATTTCTTCAATCTTAACATCTTCCAATCTCCTTATCTCATTTCATCATTTTGCAGTCCAATTTCTTTAATATAAGTCAATTTCAAGATTATGGTAAATTAGCTGGAAACACTTTCTAGAATACGCTTCTGTGAATACAAAGTGTGCTTTTCTCAAGAACACATATTAAGACTGGCAAATTATCATCAGTTTTATCCTACAGCTATCTGTTGGTCCGATCATGGCAAGTTATCTAATTCCTTCAGATACGTCTGCAAAACAAAGTTTGTTCTAAACCCATCATAGCTAAGGACTCAAATCCTTGCTCAAATATCAATCATAAATTAGCATCATACTGCGTTCTCTTAGGATTATCACAGCATAAATCATATATTATGCTATCATGCATCATTAATCATAGTGGTGCATTGCCCCTAATTGGAACATTACTTATAAATAGTCTAATATCGCCCAGTGTCTAATCATGAGTAAGTCTAAATGAATTGAGGCGATGACATTTTTCCATTATTCAACAACCATTATCAAACATTTTGAATTAAAAGGTGTTCGGACCTTGGAGCAAATTTTGATCTCTCCAGTCATATAATCATAAATCTAGATTGAATTCATCCACTTATTCTCCAATGAGGGGATCCAGCGTCCAAAGCGAGTCCGGTCGCTCACTCTCCAATGAGGGAACTTGCTATCCTGTAAAGTTCTATCCGCTCGCTCTCCGTTGAGGGGTCCTATACCTGATCATTTGTCTGTCCATCTCTCTAGTCGGGGACTACAATCTACGAGTACATCTATCAATTATAAAGGATAATTATGTTCCAATAGAGCCTTACAACAATCTCAATATACATTATCATGTTCAACTGATTTCATATCCAAATATTTATCAACAAATTATTCATTAAGTTCAAATCAAAATGTATCAAGCAAAAAAGGAAAATATCTAATCTAGTCAAGGATTACTCTCGGACTTTAACTAAGAGAATGCTTATGGGACCGATCAAGATCTCATACATACGTAAGTAGCTTGGTAATAATCTTTCATAGCTAGTTTAATGAAAAAAGTGCAAAAAATAAATATTATTCCAAGCCATCCTGATCATGGAATAACTACATCCGATCCAGATCACCGCAACCAAGTATATCCACTATAGGTGGTGGTCGCTCCCATAGCACCACTGCAGTTTATACTACAATAATCTAATTTCAAACGTATAGTTATAACCGATTACTCCAAACCCGTTCTTTAATCAAATTTCACAAATGTTTGCATTCATTATCTTATGCCCATCTAGCTCACGAAATAGGCTATACTTCCCAGATTTTCACTCCCATTCCATTGGCTCTCTCCTTGCTAGTTTTTTGTAGGGGATCTGCCCCTAGTATCAAGATAGATGCTCTTAAGGGTCTCAATCTAATTTGTGTAAGAGGAAAACTTTAGCTCCCTACTTTGCCCATTCGAACCTTTAGAGACATTGTCGGCTTTTTTTCCTTTTATCTTTTTTAGATCCTGCCTTTAATCATCCTCTATCCTCCACGGTGTTAACTTCTCCATTTTCAGCTTCTACATCCTCCCAACGCAAATACCTTTTGGCCTAAAATTAAAAATTTGTGAAATCTAGTGGTAGACCCCTCTCCAATGCTCTCTTGAAATCAGTCTTATTAATGACTCCAGGAACCATCGCCACTATAACAATTGAAGGGTTTGGTATCTACGCTCAGTGGTGGTATATTAAATCTAGTCAGGTAACTCTGTAAGATTTCACCTTCCCTCTGCTTTACAATTGAAAGTATCATCACATCCCTTAGTCGAACAATAACTCTAAACTGGTTCTTAAATCTTTCCACTAATCTGGTCTGCATGCCGATGGTTTGATTTTCCAATTAGCGAAACCACATGGTATCAACATGGTATCCAAACTAGCCAAAAACAATAGGAAATACTTACCATCACTTCCTTTGTTTCTCCTATATGTCGAATGTATCTCATCAACTGAACTATTGGATCTGTTCTTTCATCATACAGCTCTAAAGAGGGTAACCGAAAATCATGTTGGTTCCTAGCATATCAGATGTTTGGGGTAAAAGAGTTTTTTTTACATCCTCCAAACTCCAATCCGGAGCTCCACTATGAAGCACTTATCTTATCATCTCTGTTATTTAGTCATCTTGGATTAAATTGAAATCTCGGAGGCTCTACACGTCTCTGATTCAAGTCTTCTTCATGCTCCCATGTTTATGAGGAACTTCCAGTTATTATCCCTATAGTTGCAAGTTCGCATTATGATCTTCATTCTTGGCTCCAGCAGTGCCCATCGCGAGCATTCTTGCTTTCTCAACATTCACATTGACCATGACCCCATGTCGGTACCAAATTGTTATGTATTGGGGTATTGATTCCAGTTTGTTCTGCTTTATTTCCTTGTACATCTCCTTCGCCTTTTGGTCACCAATTCTAATTTTCCAACTACTTTAGCTACTTTTTCTTGTTTCATCCTTTATAAGAATTCTTTCAACATCTACCCTTGTCAAGCTAGCAATTTCCTTGAATCCTTGTCATTCATCCCTTCAATCTCCTCTCTAGTCTCATAGATGGAAGGCAAACTCAAACTTGAGGACACTTCCTAGCTGCTCCCGTGCTTCTGCTGACTTGTTCCAGTAATGACACTTGTAGTTTGCCTTTTCATCATCAACAATCTTAAATCTAGGTCCCTCTTAGTGAAAGTACCAAAAATGTTGCGCCAAACATTGACACACCACCCCAAATCAGGCGAGAATGAAATGATTTGAGTGGAAAACGAAATTAAAACAAGGAGACATAAGATTTTTAAAGTGGTTTGTCCTCAAATTGATTGCCTGCGTCCACTATTAGTTTCATTCCAATTGATTTTTCCAATTACAATTAACTTTAAGCAAAAAGTATAGTTCTAACAGTAGTTGAGTTGCAAAAATAGCTTTTGTTCGATGTAAGGGTTAAAGAGATGGAAAATTTCCTTCTTTCACTGTAGAAGGATGAATATTTATAATCGAATATCATGGAAAAACAGGTGGAAAGTAAGGTTCATGCTTTCAAGCATGAAAACCAATAAAATTCAACATTCACAACATGTCGGTACTGACATGATCATGGCAATGTTGACATGACTTGAAATCGCACCTTCATTTCTTCTTAATGTTTGTTTTAAGTTTTCAAACTTCTAGTCTTCATTGAAAAAATTACCCTTCCTAAACCACGTCGACACTGACATGATTTGTCTTATACGAGTCTGTCTTTTTCTTTAAAGTATAAAGAAACTTTATCCATGGCTCCAAAGTTGGTACCGCCTTCAAAAGAGATGTAACAATTCTGGTACAGATACTTTCGAGTAAATATTTTTTGAATATAAATGTAAATAGTAAATGAATTTTTAGAAGGAAAATGCTAGAAACGTGGGAATTTTCATAACTTGAAGATCATAATGGACATTTTCCCTACCAAGTTTTTTATAAAATAAAAAGCAAATGAATATTTTGGAATTTTTCATTATTCTTTTTAGTAAAAGTAAACGAATAAAATTTTATAAATTAAAATTGAAGTGAAATATAAAATAAAAACTATGAATTTAGAATTTTATTGATTTAATTCTAAAAGATTGCAAAAATTCATTTTAGATATTAAATTTATTAGATTAGAATTGGGTAAAGGATTGTTTTTGTAAATAAAAGCTATAAGTGGAAAATTATGTTAAATGTGTTAAATAGGAATTAATGTAGAAAAACTGTAAACTGGAAATTTTATGATATAAAATTTATATCAGAATATATGTACCGTTAAAATAATGATAGACAAAGTTTTGATAATTTAAAAGGTAAATAATGTTATTTTTCTTCTTATTAAGGAAATTCATTTATAAAATAAAAGGCAATAAAAGGTTGCATATTGAAAATGTTATAATTGGTTGAAATAATAATTATTTTCTATAAGAAAGTGAGATTTAAATTTTCTATGTTGATATGTGTGAGTGTGTACGTATATGTGTACATATATGTGTATGTCTATTTTTTTTTATATATATACAAAAAAATTATTAAGGCTTTAAACAATGTTTTAAAATGAAGTAAAAGAGGAAGAAATTTTTTGATCAATTAACTTTTGAGTAGGGGTTTAATTGGCTATCAAATTGAGCCCTAATAAAAAATTTGATCCATTTTTAAACATTCTCTATAAATGGGATTTCTCCCTTTCATAACTTCTATACATTCATTCTATTAGCTAAGACAAATAAAGGCAAATCCTTTACCTTTTTTGTATCAAAACCCTAGAACCAAAATCCACTAGTATAAAATTCAGTAAGTACTACAAAAATTCTAAAATAATCAAAAAAGAGCCTATAAGCCAAATCTACATCCTTAGGTGCAACAAATTTTAGATTTTAAGGATTTTTGGGCATCCCTATATTTTGGACAACAACAGATTTTAAAGAAGCAAGGGGTTCTTGAAGCTGTAAGAGGTTGTTTGCCGAGCTTTTAAGGTTTAAGGCGAGTTTATTACTCGCATCTATATCAAATTCAATGCATACACTTCTATAATGTTGTTTGAATTCAAGCTTGTATGAATTTTTATTACTTTCTTGAGATTTATTGTTCTTATTTGTGCCATAAATGGCACAAACACCCAATCAAGCAATTAATGAAAAGAAAGTAGGTTAAAAGAGAGAAGAAACGGACAATTTTTATTGTGGTTTAGAAAATACTATAGCCTACATCTACCTTATCATTTTCTATTGATCATTCTTGGTTTCGTGAAGTATATTTTACATCTTGATTGCTTACAACTCAGTTATGAGTTATACAACCTTTAATTTAGAAGTGGATATCTTAACTTATCATTGATTAATGTTACAAAAGTAGATGAAAGAATCCTTATTAAAGTTCATCTCCTCCTTTTCTTATAGACAAAAGCCACTACAAAAATCACTTGAAAATTCCCAGCTACGTTCTCATATCATCACGAAGCTGGGGTTAAAAGATCGTGGGTCAAAGTCCACTTTAATTTACAACTCTTACCGAGTTAAGTAGGCTCAACTCAGTGTAGAGTTGGCTTATTCATAGTCAGCTTTTATCTTCTTCTCTTTTTTCCTTCTAATCTTCAGATGGTGCTTGTTAATCTGTCTTTTATAACACCTCAACTTGGCACAACTTGAAGGCCATCAAGTTGTGCTTCCTATTGATTTTTATCTATCCTTTTGTTGAGCTTCGTTACGTCATCTTATGATGTTTGCCAAGTGTTTGCATCCAATTCCTTATCGTTTGTTTAGTCCAATACAATCACTTGAGTTTGTTTGTAAACTGTGGAAAAAACGTCGATAATTCTTTATCCTTGAAAGTATGACTTGTAAATATAAAATGTGCTTTAATAAAGAATAAATATCAAAATTTAGTGAAATTTCAATAATTAAGCTATGCAGCTATCCATTGGACCAATCGTGCCAAATCATTTAGTTTCTTTGGATTCAACTGTAAATCAAAGTCCATTCTAGACCATCATAGTTAAGGACCCAAGTCCTTGCTTATGTGTTAGTCATAAATCGTAATCATCCCGTGTTCCTTCGAAATTTTATATATCACATATTACAAATCCAAGTCATCCTATGATTGATTGGGAACAAAATATCATATAACAATGTCCATATCGTCTCATGTTTTCCTAGGATTTGACTATCATATCATATATCGGGTAATCACGGATCATTATTCATTGAAACACAATATCGCCGATTGGAGCATCACTATGAATCATCTAGTGTCTTATAACATCCCATCATAAGCATGTCCAATCACATCAATATGGTAGTATAATCCAGCAGTCACCATCAAATCATTTCAAATTTATGAGGCATTCAAATCTTAAGATTTAATCTCTTGTCTCTCCAAACCACATAATCAATACCTAGTTATTGCCCCCGATCTCTCTAAATCACATAATCGCATATCCAGTTTAGTTTATGATCTCTCCAGGTCACATAATCAATTTCTGATCTTTCCATATCATATAATCAATATCCTTTACAACTTCCATTCTCTTTGGATTGCAGAATCATATACCCAGATTAAGCTTAATCCACCCACTCTTAGGCGAGGAATCCAATATCTGAGCATGTTCATCCACTTAATCTTTGATAAGGGACCTTCCATTTGAGCGAGTCCATCCACTAATTCTCTGGTGATGGGACTTGCTATTCGAGCATGTCCATTCATTCACTCTCTAGTGACAGGACTTGCTTTCCTAGCATGTCCATCTACTTACTCTCTGGGAAGAGGACTCACTATCCAGTGTGATTTACCCACTCACTCTCCAGTAATGGGACTCTTTAACTGATCATTTTTATTTTCTTATTTTCCAATATGAAGACTCACTATCCAAGCTCGTCCATCTATCCACTCTCTAGTGATTGACACGCGATCTCGTACAAGTCCATCTACACTCACTCTCCAACGACGGAACTTGCACTTCATGGTTCGTTGCCTCAGCTATCTAGCTGGAGGAACCATGTCCTATCAATTTGTCATATCCAATTTAAGGAATAACCAAGCTCCGTTGGTATTCCATTACAATATCAATATAATTCATCACGTTCGAGTGTGCATGATCCCAAATGTTCATCAATTAGTAATAAAATCCAAATCAAAAGCATTAAGGGAAAATCCAAAGTTAAGTCCAGTCAAGGATTGCCCTTAGACTTCAACCTAGAGCATGCCTATAGGATCATTCAGGACCCAACCATGAGTAAGTGGTCTGGTAGTTTTCCTTCATGTCTTATTCAAGGAAAATATGGAACATAAATTAGACCTGACTCTTATCCATCTCGATCATGGGATAATGATCCTTGACCCAGATCCATGGTCTAAAATAGATGGCATTCGTTCCTGTGGCAGCAATGCATTTTATGTCATGGAAATTGGATTTATGATATACTGTTGCAAGTGGTGAACATGTTCTTTGATCATATCATATGGGTGTCTGCAATCATTCATTTTGTGCCCATTCAACTCATGGAATTGACAATACTTTCCAGACCGCCTTTCCCGTAGTTTCTCTCCTAGCGGGATTTTTATAAGGAATCCGCCGATTAGCATCCAAGTAAATTCACTCCGATGTTTCAGTCAAATACATATAGGAAGAAAACTTCTTCTCCCTGGTTTATCGCTTCGACCAATCGAAGTTATCAATAACTTTACATTTTCCTTTATTCGATCGATATCCTACCTTACATGGTCCTCCATTATCCACAGCATTGACTTTAGCGTTCTCAGCTTCTGCGTCCTCCTAGTGTAAGTAACTCTCGTCTTGATACTAAAAATTTATAAGATCACCGGTGGGATCCCTTTCTAAAGCTATTTTAAAATCTGTTTTACTCAATCTTGGAAACCATCATCGTCAGGATTATCGACGGATCCGGTATCTGCACTATAGGGGCTGCTGCATTTGAATCTGGTTAAGTCACTTTATAAGGACTCGATAGGCCTCTATTTCACACTCGAAAGTGTCATCACATTCTTTAGTCTCTTTATATAAATACTAAACCGATTCATGAACTACTCCCTATTCCAACTCATGTGGTAATGGACTCATTCTCTAGCTATCAAAACAACATCACTACTAAATCTTTCAAGTATAATAGGAAAAACTGTCCAATTTCTTCTTTTAAATCTCTAAGCACTTCCGTATGTTGGATATATCTCATTAAATGCACTATTAGATCCATTCATCTATCATACAACTCCAAATTTGGTAGTTTTAAATCTAGTGGATTCTTGGCGAATTAAAATGCTTGGGGTGAAAGTATTTCTATTCACATCCTCCAAACCCCATCCCAGAGTTCCACCTACGGAACTTGGCTTAAAAATCTATCATTTATTCATCCTAATTCAAATAAAATTTCTTAGGCTCCATGTGCCTCTAATTTACTTCTTGATCGTGCCCCTATTTCCATGGGGGCTTCTGGCGCTAATTCCTATAGTTGTGTATACATGTTCAAATTTCCATTCTATGGCTTAGTATCATTACTTGGACATGCTCCGCACTGTTCTAAGCTTAAGCCAATCATGTCCTTTAGTCCTTAACTTGGTACCAAGTTAGCTTCTCAAGTCGGTATCGAGTTGTGGCATCTCAATGGGGCTTGCTCCAACTTTTCCTTCTCCATTTCCAAGTGAACTCGTTCCGCCTTACAACCTATGATTCTAGTTTTTAGCTACTTCAACCATCAATTGTTGCTCCATTTCTAAGGAATCCATTCATCACTGCTTCTTGTTTAGCCATTATCGTATCTTGCATCTTAGTCATCATCTTTTCCATCTCTTCTATAGTCACATAGATTGATGGATTCTAGTGCAGACATATTAAACGAAGCCTATACGATATTATCTACCATCCTAAGAGAGTGATATAAGTGCCTATATTGGCTGATTTCATTGCTGAATAAAGTACCTCGGGTGGAGAAATTAAGGAGAATGTGGTCCGAGTTTCTCGGTCGAAACTGTTCACAGACTGAGCATCCAATGAACATTACTCTTGATTAGTAGCCCCAGAGGAATGAACAATCTATTATACCTTGGAGCTTGAGTTTCCTACCATGACTAATGTAGTTAAGCATGAAGCACCTATCGTGGGGCTTAAGATAGCAAGAGAATTAGGAGCCAAGGCATTGCACATATTCAGTAACTCTCAATTGGTAGTTTTCTAAGTGAAGAATGAGTTTTAGGCTAAGGAAGCAAGGCTTGCCCCTTACCCGATGAAGGTAGTGAAATTTTGAATGATATCGGGTATTATACGATAATGCACATTCCTAGAGAAGAAAATATGAATGATGGTTCAATGGCCAAGTTGGCCAATTCTGAGGATGTGCAACTTAAGGGATTAGTTTCAAATTGAGGTATTTTCGACTTCGAGCATCGACCAGATGGATGTCGAGTGGATCTTGGAGGTCGAAGTGGTAATGGAATCATGGATGACTCCGATGAAGGGGTACTTGCTAAAGCGAACTCCCTCGAATGCAGGAAATGAGCACACTCCCTCGAATGCAGGAAATGAGCACACTCCCTCGAATGAAGGAAATGAGCGAACTCCTATGTGGAGTACAGCGATTTGTTATTCAAGAAGAAATGCTATACAGGAGAGGATTCTCTAGCCCGTACCATAGTGTGTCGTCAAGGAGGAAGGTAAAAAGAGTATTATGGATATGCCCGAAGGAACTTATGGTGATCACATCCGTCTTACTACCAGATGGGGTGAAATTGTCCTCAACTTCGGATAATGGAGGATAGCGGCGTTTGATTATCACCATCCGTCGCACTAATAGACTCATGACAACACCCCCCGCTTCATTGTCCTCATCGTCGTCTTCGTCGCCACCATCGTCTCCTCCTTCTATGATATTATCATTAACATTTCCCTCCACATTCTCTTGTTAATTAATCGGAGGATGCTGGACAGGAGGAATCTCTGGATTCTCTTTAGCATGGGGATCATATTTAGCCTCTTAAGCAGGCTGATCACTTCCATGAACATTAGGCACAAGGCTTATGATCATTATTTAAAAGGTTGAAATGCCACTTCCTTTCATTCCTCAAAGATATCTCATTTCACGCTCTTCCACAAGAATAGCGTGCAAGTCTCTGAAAGTATGTGCTAGAGTTGAATTGCTAGGCCTCTTCAGGATTTTTGAAAAGTTATGAAATAAAAGTATTAAGAAACTCATATGGATTAGCACCATTGAAATGAAGTGTTATAGTAGACATACTTTAGGTAGTCATTTCTGGGCAAAGCCAAAAGGGAAACACACAAAGAAGTACCCGTCTTTGAAATAACTTAGCTTGTTCCAAAGGCCGAAGATAATGCGGCAACCCTTAGAAGGATCGAAATAAGTAAAAGAAGGGTCTTCCTTCTGCTTTTTCAAGGCATATAGGCTGTAGTTCTCCTCCAATGTGAGGACTCTACCCAAATGATGAAGAAAAACCATGTACATGCTATGTAGCAAAGCATAGCTATTGGGGTGAAGCTGGACATGGGCAAGCTTCATGAACTAGGTCATAATTCGAATAAGGTAAAAAAAAAAGTGGTGCATCCAGAAGGCACATGTATCGATTACATGCTGTATAACCCTCAAACAAATTATGAGCCCAACGGAAGGGCTTTGGAGTTAAAAGCATTTTCTAGAGGGATGTCATGCTTTTCACAAATTCTTATGATAGCTTCTTCATCTAGCCTGGACGAAGGAGAGTATGGAGGGCTATCTAGAATTATACCATTGCCAAGATTGATGTCAGGAGCAACTCCGCTGAATGCTCATCCATGGTTAGAAAGGGAACGACCTTTAGAGGCTACCTTATCGGATAATGAGGTAATTGAGGCTGAAAGTATGATGAAGTAGACGACATAGAAGATGTCAAAATAGGATATGACTTTGTCATGGACGAAACTAACTTTGATATTGATGGACTAATGTAATAATCTACCCTTCGTAACTCTCAAAAATCAGTGCCTCACATCAACGCCTGACTTTATACCACAAAAGATGGCTTGTCAGGAAAAGAAAGGAAGAAGAGGAAACAAAATATTAAACCAAGGCACATCGATAGAATCTCGCAGTGGAATGATAACATGTAGCACATACTTAATATACATGAATGAAACATGATAATATATATATATATATATATATATATATAAGAGACTGCACTAGCAAAAATAAGAGTAAGTGCAAAGCATTGCAGATTGTTAGAATACATTAACTCCATATAGGAGAAGTCCTAAATATAATATCTGACATCAAGCCTTATATATAAATACATATCTGTCATGTACTACCGTATTGCCAAGTATATATACGAAGTTTTAATGTTGCCTCCATAGTATGCTCCAGCTATCCTGCAAGCATATTTCCAAAAGCACTCGATTCTCAAACTACTCAATCGAGTATCCGATAGTTGTTATGATATAAACTAAAAAGAACAAATTATGGGTTAGACATAATGCCTATCGTTAGGGGAACTATCTCTAAATGATGTATGTTAAAACTATATACAGATGAATAGGAACTACTAAGACCTAGCTGGTCCTCTCCACAATCGTGGTTCAGAGGTAATCTAGACTGTTTATAAACAAGTAAAGTAAATCTATCCAAAAGATTAGACATCATTTCATAACCTGCACTTTTCCTGGAATCAACGAGTTAGCATAACCAATATAATTTGATCGAAATGTATAACACACTTCATAAAGCTTACCCAACATCCAAAACTAGGGTGATCATAATATGATCTATCGTGAAGTACATAATGATAATAAATGCAACAATAACAACAACAGCCAACACATAGCACATACAACAACTAAAGAATACAAATCAATAAACATTATTACTATTGGGTGAAGTCAACTATTGATATCTATCGTGATCCTATGATTCCTTTCAAGGGTTCAAATAAATAAAGTCAGATCTCACCTTAACCTCTGAAGCAAGCTTTGATGATATATGACCACCCTATTTACTGGAATTCTATTTAAACCACACTGTATCCTCTACTTCGAGCTTTGGTGACATCTTGTACACTGTAGATGATGTCATCCTAGTGGATCAAATCGTACCCTCTACATCGAGCTTTGGTGACATCTAGTGCATTCATAAATGATCATCATTATTTCCCCTTTCTAATCATCATGGATTTCTCAAATAACTTGTGTATGCCTCTATCAAAAAGAGAATGATAATTGCATCTAGTGTAATATGCTATCAGAGCCAAAAAGGAACACCGATGCCATATAAATATATGCACCCAACAAACATAATATATTGTATTCAAATACTCCTATCACAAATGAAGACCAATATCTCATAATCTTCTATCTATATAGATGACCTCTATCATAAGACCTATAATCGGTATGGACATTACTATAAGGCCAATGCCATTCAACAAACATATCTACCCCAAAGTCAAAGCCAGTAGGCACATACTAACTCCACTCAATCGTACATGCTCAACAGACGTGACCATGTAACTCATCATTGCATTGATATTATATCCAACCATCATTGTTTGCACACGTATCACTATAAATTACATCCGAATCTCGAGCTTGGCCCTGCATTCCAATTTCTCGAGTAGCTCAAAGCTTTCTTGATGTTGCGCTGAAGCCTCATCCATATTGCATTTGGATCCAATGAGAAACCTCCATCAAATTGCACCTTGCCTAGGATTTACTGCCTAGGAAAGTACACCATCGACATATCGACGGTCTACCACCGGTTGACCAATGGCTTTTATAGACAGCAACGCCTAAGATGGAAGCCTCCGAGCCATCGATTTGAGCTCCATCGTTTCGATCGTTTCGCCCGATGAGTCACCTAGTTCCCCTAGCTTGTCTTCATCGCATCGATGCTCTTCAAGAGTACATTGGTTGATATTTTGAAAGTGGTTCCTAATGTGTTCGAAAAGCGATTTTGGTACAAAAAACCACTTTTTTATGCATAGAGTTCCGAAGGGCAATTCTTTCAACCCGATCTCCTCTAAATTGAATTAAACCGACTAACCTGCTTCATGTAATGCCTATGAATGTGCCAATAAACTTAATTGTGCACAATGATACACATGCATACACAAACACAATTCAATTATGTAAATCGCATTTCAAACATCACCGTAGCGATTACTCAGCCCGACATCTTTTCACGCAGTTTAGCGCACATGATATTCATTATGGCTACATGAAATTCTCACCACATTTCTTCATATACAAATAAAGATATACACAAACATTTATATAATAATTCACGTATATATGCATATGCATAACTACATATGAAAATTCTAGTTACGATACAAGAATTATCATGATTGTTATACTACTTTAAATACGTGTTTATGTACCCGCTCATGCACATGTATGTACACATATTTTGAATAAGTAATTCACTTATTACTTAAATAAAAATTTACATTTATTTACTAAATCATTTCAATAAAAGTAAAACAAATTTTTATATTATTTTATAAAACCTCATATCATATTTTATAAAATACAATAATAGCTTATAAATCTATTTAAGCCTTTGAAATACTAGTTCACTTCATTTATAATTAAATATTCCTTTCATAAATATTTTACAAAACCTTATAACCATATTATAAAATATTTTCTTCATATTATTTTATGCAATCTTATTCTTTTTATAAAATACCTCATTCGTACTATTTTATAAAATCGCTCTTTTATAAATGTCAATTTAACCTATTTTATAAAATCAATTATTTCATAAAATTTCATTTTTATACTATTTTATAAAATCGCTTATTTTACGATATATAACTTTTATATTATTTTATAAGGTCATTTTTACACATAAAATTATTTCTTTACATAAATAATATTTATAAATAAACCATTCATTCATAAAAATCATTTCTTTACTTTAAGTAATATCTATAAGTACTAATCAAGCTTCATTAATCACCTAATTAGCTTGCTTACTTTTAAAATTCATTTAAATAGTTTAGCTAATGTTTTCTAATGACATAAACATCATTATATTACTTAATTAATAACTATCAAACCAAACATCAACATTATCATCTAGTTAAACTCAAATTCCATTCGAGGGCTTCCTAATTTTTAAAAGTTGTAATTATGGTTCAATTTAAAAATGAGATGATATAATCATGTTTCTAACATGAATACAATCTCTAAATCATTCCATAACACTTCATAATCATAGATAAACAAATTAATGAAGTATAACATATAAATTAAGAGAATCATCCACTGACCTTCACATTTCGGAAATCAAACTCTAATCACCAAAACTCATATTTTCCCTCTATTTTAATCATACACGAAGCTCCAAATCAAAACAACAAGAAAATCGCTTGATGGATTTTGTGGAGAATTGAATAAAATGAATTATGGTGATTTTTAATTGAAATTTGGAATTTTATTTGTGGGATTTAGAGCATGGGGATTAAGGAGGGATTATGGAAAGATTAGAGAAAGATTAGAAGAAGAAGTCAAATGAAAGTGGAATGAAAATTATGAAGAGAGTTAGCCACTTATAGGCTAGCTAATGGGCCTTAGCCAAAATTCGTTTTATCCCCTCAAAAATCACTATTCACTCCAAATATTTGTAGACCAAATACAACCAAATCTATACTCATTTTTCTTGCATTGGAAAAGCAAACTCAACTATAAGTGTTTCGAGTCCGAATTCATTCATCCCTAAAAGTAGAGTACAAGAGGCATTCCATTAATTGACAACTTAAAATTTTATTTAATTATTTAAATACAAATTCGCTAAAATGCGGTTTGTTACATTCTCCCCTCCTTTAAAGAATTTCATCCCTGAAATTTCTAAGTGTAGCATTAAGTAACAAGGTTGGCCAAAAACTCCCGAACAATCAACTTTGAAAAATCTCAACAGTACCTCCCTTACGCGACAAGCGTTATGAAAACTCCCCAAAATTAGAATGCATCACACGTTCGAGAAACACACGATAATATTCATCGCTTACATTTCCCAATATGCTTACCCCTTTTTAAGAAAGCCTCTTGCCATATGAATGCTAAACCAAAAATGTAAGCATCCAAATAGCTATGCTTCAGCTCTCAAACACCTAATTGTACTATACTAAGAGGATGTTGCACCAACACAATAGCAACACAAAGCTCAAACATGAATAACTTTTAGTGTAGAAACCAATACCACCACAATTACACATGACTATCAATCAGTGAGTAAGTTCAAATGTGTAACGACCCGATTTTTTGACGCTCGAAAATCGACATCAATCGTCCACTATATCAAATGCCGAACAATCGAATGCCAGAAAACCGAACCACTAGCATTAAAGAAGAAGGAGGTAGAATAAGAAATATGAAAAAACATCAGAATCTCACAAACACAGCTGAATAAATATAATATATAACAATTGCTTTAAAACACAAAGAAATTTGTACTGATTTATACATTACACCGTCAAAGTACAACTCAATTCAACAACATAATCAATATCCAAATACTGGACAGCTATACAAACTTTCCCTCAAAACTGAATACATAGCGGAATGATAATCAAGTACGGAAGTACATTTCACCATCCAGCTCGTCTTCTGAGCTCCACAGCATCATATCCCGTATTCTATAATACTCGGTCTGACCCGAGCATTATAGTTAAATAACACCCGAGTCAGTCTGGAAAAACAGCGTGAGAAAATACACTCAATTGGGTTACTAAAGTTTCAAAATCATTTTGAAATCAAAGCTATCTCGTAAGACCACACCAAGACCACACCATAAATAAACATGCTAGGTTTTTACCTTACGATAGCCAAAACATTTCTTATAAAATACTCGGATATTATAATAGTGTATATATACAAATACTTATTCAAATAGACGAAATTGTTACATTCATTAAATTCCAGCTACTAGCCACAAAGTGGGTTCTACAAGTAAAAACCGTAAAGGCACGTAGAGAAAATGGATTTCAATCAATGGTAGGGCTACTAGGGTAACACCCGTCACAATACGTGGTCTAGATCACCGTACCGAGGATCCACCCTGATCCCCTGCATCACAAGACCGGAGCTACCCCTTACCGGATAGTTCGAATAAGTTCACCCCGCGGTTGGGATCAGCAACCGCATACACAGCCGAAATAAAGAGACATCTAGACAGGGGTGACCTTACCCTAATTGGTTGCTAGCCACTTAACCTTAAGTGCACCTCCCCTGTTTTAGCCATTCCCGGTTGATGAGGCTCAAGGCTATGCGTTACCTTTTTAGCACACAATCACTTAGAATGCTCATCGTCCTCTTGACGATGTTTTGAAAGCATTCATCCATACAAGTCCGTTCCGAGTTCGAACAGAACCGAAGGCACTACTCTTACTACATCCATTTTGGAATCTCCCTCGGTATTAGTAGCGATTTGCCCTTGCACTTCACTGCTCCACCTTCGACTCCAAGTTCTTGTCTTCCTCACGAAAACGTTCAAACCGGATCGAAGTGTTTTCGGAAAATTAATCTAGATCCCAGTCTCTTCGAAACGATCAGCGCATTGGCTAATACTGATAATCGGTTATTTAACTATCAGATAACATTTGCAAACAACCATCAGATTTAAATAATTTCCAAATTATTTATTTTCAAAATATCTTCGCAAGATATTTTACTATACTTCAACCTTTTTGAAAACAATTTCAAACCACCTTTCTCTCACGGAAATAAATTTCCCAAATATTGTTTATTTCCATTGAAAATTACCAAGTCCAATTACTTTAGATTTTAAAATAATTTAAATCACTTTATTCTAAAAATACTTTAAAACATTTAAATTAAAACTACTTAAACCTTTATTCAAAAATATATGCTTTAAACATATTTAAAATAACTACTTTATAAAATATAAAACTAATTTTTAAAACAAATTTTAAGCCAAACTAAATTTTAAAATAAGAGTTACGAAATTCTATACAAGTTTTTTTAATAAAACTTTACACAAACTATCTTTAAAATAAAACTACTTATAAAATATAAATGTTAATGATTATCTTTAAATCATAATACTAGTCAAACCTTTCAAACAATTACTGCTATAATAATTTAAATAGTTGTTTGCTTTTAAAATTTAAACAACTTAAATAATAATTTCTTAGAAACTTTCCTTTAAACAACTTAAAACTTTTAACTTGTACCTAAAAATCTGCTTTGAAAACATACTTGGCTTTTCAGGGAAATACACCTCTCTTTCACACCTTTAAAAGTAAACACTATTTATTTTTAAAACAAACTATCCATTCCTTTCTAAATTCCCACTGTGAATTTGTACTCCTAAATATCCACTGATATCTTATCTCACTTTATAAATCCAGTTTATAAATTCCATAGTCTCATCTTCTTTAAAATACTATTTCAACTCTAAATCAATTTCCAAATTGATTTTCAGATCTTACTCCATTTCAAAATAAATTCCTTTACTTACTAAATTTATTTCAAATCCCATTAACTTCAGATTTTACTTCTTATTTATGATTTAAAATCTTATTTAACTGAAAATACCAATTACATAATTTTCCAAATTCCTTCTTTATCCTTTCCAATAAATTTAAACCTTGAATTTTAAAATAAATTCTTTATTCCTTTAAATAATATCACTTAAGTCTTAAAATTCATTATTTCCCTTTTATTTCAAAATCACCTTTCCCATAGAATTTAAAAAAAAATCAACTTTAATTCTTTTCCATTTCATTCCTTAATTTATTAAAATTCTCTATAATTATTTTACTTCAAAATTCTCATTTCAATTTCCCTTTAAAAATCCAATCTATATATTTTGATAACTCAGTATACCCAAATATATTCAATCAAACCATAGCATTCATTACTTCAATTACCAATAGAATTTATCATAGATTATGAAATAAACCATATTACAGAATATTAAACAATCTAAATAATTTTGAGGAATCCAGTTGGATCCCTCCAACCTGTTTCCCTGCATCCACGGATGTTAGCATAATATAAAAATACCAATTCCACTTAGAGGTGGAATATCGCGATATATGGGGTTATATTATCTCATCCGCTATTATGCCGCGCATAGGGTCTAATCCGCTATATAATGCAGGAAATCAATCACTCCAATATATAAATATATATATATACACACACACACACACTACTATATAATATACCACATCCAATCAATTCAATCATTCAACCAAATGTTTAAATTTAACTATTTAAATTTAAATAACAATCCAGATGAGTGAGATTAACTCACCTTTGATTTTTGTTCGCAATCCATTTCCATTTTGACTATTTTTTCACGATTTTGACCTTGTATAAACAATTCACGATATGTTATTATTTGAATTAATCAAATAATTAATCACGATTTACTTATTTAATTTTCAACTTATAAATCTGATTTAAATTGATTTTTAATAACTCCACAGTATTTTGAAACCCCTTTTATTTTCAACTCTTATCTACATAAAACAATTTATACATATATATGTATATATTAAAAAAACTGTTTCCTTTGAAAAAATATAATAAAATAGCTTAATACATTTAAAAAAATTTAAATTCGTAATTCTACGACGTTAAAAATTCTTATTATATATAAAATTTCCAAAATCTACTGTATACATGTTATATTTTCTTTTTCCAGAATCAAACCCTTTTTGATTTAAACTATTATTAAAGCCTTACATATTCATATTCATCTTCATCTAAAAACATCTTCTGGAATTAAATAAATAGATAGATAAAACAACCTTACAGCAAAAAAGAGAACCAAGGCCACCAAGCGACCCAAACCTTTCCGTCGACGCTGAGTTTCAGCCACCTTCACGACAATTTCAAACCCCAACATTGCTGCCTTCGAATCGCAAGACAAATCACCTCTATCGCCAATGCTGCGCATCCCGCCACATGATTGCCTCCACCTCGTATAGCCACTCACTGAAAAAATCCAACACTCGCCTCCTACGAACCCTCTACCTCGCGGCAACGAACAAGCTGACCACCCTCAAAGATCCCCACATCGAAACGCCAACATCAGCAGCCTCGCACCCTCATTCTCCTACTTGCGTTTCTCGCGTGCTGGCCCTTCTCCGATCGTGAGTCGCCGCGACTCATATATTTATATTATTTTATTTTAAGAATAGGCAATTAGAAATGATAGAAGAGGAGGGGCAAGCCGAGGCCATTCGATTTCCTTTGCGAATTCTGAATGTTGAATCGGCTCCGCCATTGATTGAGGAAGAATGAGCACTACTCGATTAGATCTAGGAGGAGAGGAAATAAATTGAATCGTGAATTCTGTTTTTGAAGGGAGATACCATTGATTTTTTCTCGGCCCAATTTGTTTTGTAAATTTTAAAAAAAGAAAAACACGACTGTCGATATATTTTATTTCTAACATGTGTAAGATCATCGAATACGTGTTAAAAATTTCAAGACAAGTGTTTAAAAGAAGTACAAGTGTTAAAAGAGAAGAATGTTAAATATTTTGTCTTGTAAAAAAAATATTATATTTAAATTTAAATAGTCTTGGTACCGCCACTCAAAGTCTCGACCTCCTATCGATGCATGCCGCTAAGCGTTTATAATGTTAAACCCCTATTCCTAACATAATGGAAAATGTTTCGAGTCCTAATTTGGTCGTATGGAGAAGATAGATTTTTGGACCCAGTTATAATATTAAATTTTCGATATAAATTCAACGCGTTTATCTACCGTATGGCCAAATGAACATTACAAACACTACGAAAATTGAAATCCGATAATAATACTATATTATGGATCCAATGGAGCTGGTTTCGTTGAATTCCGAGACTGTGCCCGGGAAGGCTATTTTAAATGATTGATTTAAGCAATTTAAATTTAAAATTGAACAGTACACCATAAAATTCAAATTTAACACTTTTACTATTCCCAGTAAAATTAATATAAATTTTCCACGCCTTTGAAATATTTTTAACAAGCTCGAAACCTCAGATTTCATATTTTATCCAATTTCCAATGTTTAAATTCAATATTTAAATTATCTAAAAATCAATGATATTTGAAATGCAAGTTAAACCAAATTTTAAATATTTAAAATAAATTAAATATTCCAATTTCAAACATTTGAAAATTTCGGGTTGTCACGTTCCTCCCCCTTAATGGAATTTCGTCCCCGAAATTACTAGTTAAGAAGAATGGTCCATAACCCGCTTATTTTTTAACCAAACAGTTTTATGACAATACCCAAAACCATTTACATTTTCACCTTTACTAACTTTCGAAATTTCTTCTATAGGTTCCCACCAATATCAAATACCCAACCATTCAAATTTAAATTTAAAACTTAATTTTAAATTATAAAAATTTCTTTAAATTTTTTCTAACTCCTCAAATTTTCGAAATTTTTTGCCAGCGTCTCCTTTGCGCGGCTAGATCGGTACGACTACAAATTGCCTCTATGGGCCCCCAGATTTAAAAAAAACAAAAAGGCAAGTAGCTAGACAAGAAATCATCAAATTTCATACAGAAATTTAAACACATACCTCTTTGTCGAGCAAATTTCAATTTATCTTCAAAAATCAAAAATCCATATTCCCCTTTTTCTTTTTAACACCTGAGTATCCTACTTAGCAATAACATCCAATCGTAGCGTTCAAAATCATTTTACACATTTCTTTACAAAAGTTTTCACATCTATTTCATTCACATCCGTATGATGAACATATATCATCTATACGCAATACCTAATTCGATCGCCCACTCGATCACACAATTTCACTTCCGAACTAGTATCATACAGTCGACTTCCTAGTGCGGACTCAGATCTGGTTTCTTGATCAAAAACCATCATTCTCCTTGCATAGCCATAAATTATGATAGAGAATTTCCCGAATCAATCAAAAATCCATATCCAGAGATCGTCGTTGAAAATCGAATGAAAAATCCCAACTCGGTTCGGTATAATTACCTCGAAATTTTACGCTCGAATCTGGATTAAATCACTATGCGAATAAAATAATATACGTACATCCTACGTATTTATATCCATTGATTATTAACTATATAAATTCTTTTTATTTTTATATTCACATCTATTTTGATTTCTATCCACTTATTTACAATTTCCCATTTCACAATTCCAGTTTGATTTTCATCCAATTATTAACTTAGTATATTTTCAATACCAAATTTACTTAAGAATTTTCACCCTTAACTTTTCTAAAGTTTAATATAAGCATTTTATATATTCTTATATTATTACTTTCACTTTACCACTTGGTTTTTATCTACATTTAATCAATTTGGATTCCAATTCAACATAGATTTAATTTGCTTTAATTTACTAATTAATTTCAAATCTCAATACTTTTTTCCAATTTTATCCAGATTTCCATTTTCAATTCTACTTGAATTCAATTCATCTTCAAACTTTGAATATTGAATTTTATCAACTATCTTCCATTCACAACTGGTTCATATCATTATTTTAAATCAGTTCCACTTAATAATTTATTTTAAATCTCAAACAATTTTTTTTATTACCAAACTTTTATTATTTTGGTTCACTTCGAATTAATTCTATAGCTTCACTTTATTTTACACATTTTAAATTAAATATTATCCAATATACAATTCCAATTCATTTGCTTACCCACTTGAATCAATCAGTTTACTCACCAATTTTATTTTCATACCTTTGTTATATTGAATTCAACTTGACTAATTATCCATTTAACTTTATTTATCACAAGCTAAATTTATTTCCAATATTCAGCTTTCATTCCACTTACTTACAAATGCAAATTCATTTGTCTGTTCAAAATTTTATTTCCAACTTATAACTTTTTATTTAAGCTACCATTCACTTAATCTCCTTAGACTTTCTTTTAATTCACTTTTACTTAACTATATTTAATTACACTCCAATTCAATTTTAAATTTAAACTTCTATAAGCTTTTCAAATTTAATAACATTTGCTAACTTCTTTTGATTAACTTCAATAATTAGCTTACCCTCCCCCTTATCTGGGTTTCGCACTTACTTTTATTTAACCCTTTTTAAATTGAATCTTATTTCAACCAATTTCAAATTCCTATAAGTTGTCAAACTAATTTTATTCCATAAACATCTTAATTAAGATTCCAGAGTTTAAACAGTTTCTCACATTTTAAAATCACCTTTGAAATAAACTATATCCAAAATTCTTTGGTAAATTCGCTTATCTCTTTGAATTTCAAAATCAACCCAGTTTTGCAAACAAATCCAATTTAAAATCTTTTTGGTAATAATTCCTCTTTTGGAAACTCGAAAATAAACATCGATGATGCTATAGTCATCACCGAAGTTATTTTCCAATGACCGAAAAGAGTTCAATGTTTTTTCTCTTTAAAACCCCTCAATATTTTTAAATTCCAAATATTACCTGATTTCTAATCCAATTCAAAAATATTTCTCAAATAATATCACTATTATTTCTCCAAAACCTTTGAAAACCATTTTCAATCCCGAAGGAATTTTAAACCTTTCCTAACAATTCCTAATTCCAAATCCTCTCAATTCATATTCAACTATTGCTCTAGAATTTTACTTTATTTTATAAATAACATTTATAATTTTCATTTGTATATAAATTTATTTCTTAGCTTTTAGTTATGATTTCAATTTCTAATTCAATTTTTACATAAAAATGATAATAATTTTAGTATTATCACTTCCTAACAACCAAGCAACCATATATACTATAATAATTTATGGGTAATTATTTCTTTTATATACAAAAATAATTTGGGTAAAATTATTTCGTTTACCCTATTTTTAAAAACATACTGTGTCGGTTTATCTTGTTCAATAGTTTAGAAACCCTTATCGATGACATGACGTCCCACATATCGACCAAAATTCATAAACACTCAACCGATAAGTCAACACAATATAAAAACAAATTTTATATTCACTGACAAATACGCGATCGTACTATTAATATACTCAAAGTCATTCTAGAGTACTACGGACTCTATTCAAATGAGTAATTTCCACCAGAGCGAAGGTTCTCGCTTAAACTTCAGCTCTGATACCAAAAATGTAACGATCCAATTTTTCTACGCCCGAAAATCGATATCAATACATCCACTGTATCAAATACCGAATAATCGAATGCCGGAAAACCGAACCATTAGGGTTAAAGAAGAAGGAGGCAGAAGAAGAAATATGAAACAATATCAGAATCGCAAACGCAGTGGAATAAATATAACATATAACAACAACTTTAAAACATAAAGAAATCTGTACTGATTTATACATTACATCATCAGAATACAACTCAATTCAACAACACAATCAATATCCAAATACTGGACAATTATATAAACTTGCCTTCAAAAGTGAATACATAGTGGAATAATAATCAAGTACGGAAGTACGTCTCGCCATCTAGCTCGTCTTTTGAGGTCCACAGCATCATATCCTGTATTTTATAATATTCGGTCTGACCTGAGCATTATAGTTAAATAACACCCAAGTCAATCTGGAAAGCAAGCGTGAGAAAATACACTCGATTGGGTTATTAAAGTTTCAAAATCATTTTGGAATCAAAGGTATCTCGTAAGACCATGCCACAAATAAACATACCTGATTTTTACCTTACGATAACCAAAACATTTCTTATAAATTCCTCTGATATTATAATAGTGTCATATACAAATACTTATTCAAATAGCCAAAATTGTTACATTCATTAAATTCCAGCTATTAGCCACAAAGTGGGTTCTTTAAACAAAAACCGTAAAGGCACGTAGGGAAAATTGATTTCCATCAATGGTAAGGCTACAGCAGTACCGCCGATCAAAGTACGTGGTCTAGATCACCGTACTGAGGACCCACCTTGATCCCCTGCATCACAAGACCGGAGCTACCCCTTACTGGATAGTCCGTTCACCTCGCGGTTGGGATCAACAACCGCCCACACAGCCGAAATAAAGGGACATCTAGATAGAGGTGACCTTACCCTAATTGGTTGCTAACCACTTAGCCTTGTTTGCTCCTCCCTTATTTTAGCCATTCCTAGTTGATGAGGCTCGAGGCTATGCATTACCTTTTTAGCACACAATCACTTAGAATGCTCATTGTCCTCCTGACCATGTTTTGAAAGCATTCATCCATACCAGTCTGTTCCAGGTTCGTACGGAACCAATGCACTACTCCTACTATATCCATTTTGGAATCACCCTCAGGATTAGTTGCGATTAGCCCTTGCACTTCACTGCTCCACCTTCGACTCCAATTTCTTGTCTTCCTCACGAAAACGTTCAAACCAGATCGAAGTGGTTTTCGAGAAATTAATCCCGATCCCTGTCTCTTTGAAACGATCAGCGCATTGGCTAATACTAATAGTTGGTTATTTGACTATCAGATACCGTTCCCAAACAACCATCAGATTTAAATAATTTCCAAATTATTTATTTTCAAAATATCTTCGCAATATATTTTACTATACTTCAACCCTTTTGAAAACAATTTCAAACCATCTTTCTCCCACGGAAATAAATTTCCCAAATATTGTTTATTTCCACTGAAAATTACCAAGTCCAATTACTTTAGATTTTAAAATAATTTAAATCCCTTTATTCTAAAATATACTTTAAAACATTTAAATTGAAACTACTTAAACCTTTATTCAAAAATATATACTTTAAAAATATTTAAAATAACTACTTTAGAAAATATAAAACTAATTTCTAAAACAAAAGTTAAGCCAAACTAAATTTTAAAATAAGAGTTACGAAATTCTATACAAGTTTTTTTAATAAAACTTTAACCAAACTATCTTTAAAATAAAACTAAAATACATGTTAATAATTATCTTTAAATCATAATACTAGTCAAACCTTTCAATTAATTACTACTATAATTAATTTAAATAAATGTTTGCTTTTAAAATTTAAACAACTTAAGTAATAATTTCTTAGAAACATTCCTTTAAACAACTTAAAACTTTTAACTTACACTTAAAAAATCTGCTTTGAAAACGTACTTGGCTTTTCAGGGAAATACACCTTTCTTTCACACATTTAAAAATAAACCACTAATTATTTTTAAAACAAATTACCCATTCCTTTTTAAATTCCCATTGTGAATTTATACTCCCAAATATCCACTGATATCTTATCTCACTTTATAAATCCAGTTTATAAATTCCATAGTCTCATCTTCTTTTAAAATACTATTTCAACTCTAAATCAATTTCCAAATCGATTTTCAGATTTTACTCCATTTTAAAATAAATTCCTTCGCTTACTAAATTTATTTCAAAACCCATTAACTTCATATTTTACTTCTTAATTATGATTTAAAATCTTATTTAACTAAAATACCAATTTCATAATTTTCCAAATTCCTTCTTTATCCTTTCCAATAAATTTAAACCTTGAATTTTAAAATAAATTCTTTATTCCTTTAAATAATAACATTTAAGTTTTAAAATTCATTATTTCTGTTTTATTTCAAAATCTCCTTTCCCATACTCGGAATTTATTTATTTGAATTTAAAAAAATCAACTTTGATTCTTTTCCAATTCATTCCTTAATTTATTCAAATTCTGTATAATTATTTTATTTAAAAATTATCCTTTCAATTTCCCTTTAAAAATCCAACCTATATATTTTGATAACTCAGTATACACAAATATATTCAATCAAATCATAGTATTCAATATTTCAATTACCAATAGAATTTATCATAGATTATCAAATAACACATATTACAGAATATTAAACAATCTAAATAATTTTGAGGAATCCAGTTGGATCCCTCCAACTTGTTTCCCTGCATCCATAGATGTTAGCATAATATAAAAATACCAATTCCACTTCGAGGTGGAATATCGCGGTATATAGGGTTAATTATCTCATCCGCTATTATGCCGCGCATAGGGTCTCATCTGCTATATAATGCAGGAAATCAATCACTCCAATATATATATGCTACTATATAATATACCACATCCAATCAATTCATTCATTCAACCAAATATTTAAATTTAACTACTTAAATTTAAATAACAATCCAAATGATTAATTCACCTTTGATTTTTGTTCGCAATCCATTTCCATTTTGACTATTTCTTCACGATTTTGACCTTGTATAAACAATTCGGGATATGTTACTATTGAATTAATCAAATAATTAATCACCATTTACTTATTTAATTTTCAACTTATAAATCTGATTTAAACTGATTTTTAATAACTCCATAGTATTTTGAAACCCCTTTTTATTTTCAACTCTTATCTATATAAAATAATTTGTACATACATACATACACACACACACACACACACACACATATATTAAAAAAACTATTTCCTTTGAAACCATATACTAAAATAGCCTAATAATTTAAAAAAAAAAATTAAATTCATAATTCCACGACATTCAAAATTCTTATTATGCATAAAATTTCCAAAATCTTCCTGTATACATATTATATTTTCTTTTTCCTGAATTAAACTCCTTTTTATTTAAACTACTATTAAAACCTTACATATTCATCTTCATCTAAAAATATATTCTGGAATTAAATAGATAGATAGATAAAACTACCTTACAGCAAAATAGAGAACCAAGGTCCACCCGCGACCCAAACCTTTCCGTCGACGCTGAGCTTCAGCCACCTCCACGACAATTTCAAACCCCAACATTGCAGCCTTCGAATCGCAAAACAAAATCACTTCCACGGTTGATGATGCGCGTCCCGCCTCAGGACTGCCTCCACCTCGTGTAGCCGCTCACTGACGAAATCCAACACACGCCTCCTATGAACCCTCCACCTCGCGGCAATGAACATGCCGACCACCCTCAAAGATCCCCACGTCGAAACGCCAACGTCAGTAGCCTCGCACTCCTATTATCCTACTCACATTCCTCGCGTGCTAGCCCTTCTCCAATCGCGAGTCACTGCGACTCATATATTTATATTTTTTTAAGAATAGGCGATTAGAACTGATAGAAGAGGAGGGGCAAGCCGAGGCCATTGGACTTCCTTTGCGAATTCTGAATGTTGAATCAGCTCGGCCATTGATTGAGGAAGAACGAGCACTGATCGGTTAGATCTAGAAGGAGAGGAAATAAATTGAATCGTGAATTCTGTTTTAGAAGGGAGATACAATTGATTTTTTTTCGGCCCAATTTGTTTTGTAAATTTTTTAAAAAAGAAAAACACGACTGTCAATAAATTTTATTTCTAACGCATGTAGATCATCGAACACGTGTTAAAAATTTCAGGACAAGTGTTTTAAAAGAAGTAAAAGTGTTAGTAGAGAAGAATTTTAAATATAATTTGTCTTGTAAAAAAATATTTTATTTAAATTTAAATCGTCTCGGTACTGCAATTCAAAGTCTTGACCTCCTATCGATGCGTACCGCTAAGTGTTTATAATGTTAAAACCCTATTCCAAACACAATGGAAAAGGTTTTGAGTCCTAATTTGGTCGTATGGAGAAAATAGCTTTATAGACTCAGTTATGATATTGAATTTTCGATATAAATTCAGCGCATTTATCTACCATACGACCAAACGAACACTCAAAACACTATGAAAATTGAAATCCTGTAATAATACACTATTATGGATCCAATGGAACTAGTTTCGTTGAATTCCAAGGCTGTTCCCCCAAAAGGCTATTTTAAAATTTTGATTTAGACGATTTAAATTCAAAACTGAACAAAACACCCTGAAATTCAAATTTAACACTTATACTATCTCCAGTAAAATCAATATAAATTTTCCAAGCCTTTGAAATTTTTTTAACAAGCTCGAAACCTCAGATTTCATATTTTATCCAATTTCCAATGTTTAAATTCAATATTTAAATTATCCAAAAATCATTAATATTTGAAATTCAAGTTAAACCGACTTTTAAATGTTTAAAATAAATTAAATATTCCAATTTTAAATATCTAAAAATTCCGAGTTGTCACAAAATGAATCGGTATCAAAGTGTACCACAGACTCCGAGTCACCTCAAAAGGCAGTAAGCTTATAGAGATCCCACATCGACACCTACAGTGGTCGTAGATGACATGATCTATTTTAGGTAGCTATCGCTATCGCTCTCTGAATATACTTTGATAGGTAATTGTAATTAACCAACCAAAAACACAACAAGTAGTATTAGGCAACGATATTTTACAAGCATACCGCCAATCGTACAAAGCAAGCAACAACTAGCAATAACATTCAATTACAATTAATAATACAATAGTAGCAAGCAGTAATAAGCAATAAGCAACAATCAATCGATAACAAACAATGATAAGCAACAAGAACTAGCATATCAACTATCAGACACGCAAACAAGTAACAAAAACCAATAACAATAAAAATTAGCCAGTTGTGGAATCAAAAAACAAAAAACAACATCAAAAAGTAGCAAGCGAACATGAGCAATAGCAAACAAAAACAACTAAAAACAACATTTAACAACAAACAATTGCATATAATTAACATACAAAAAACCAACTAATAAGTAATAAAAAGCATACAAAGCAATAACAAATATCAATAATTATTCAATAAATAAATAAACAAACTATAACAATTAATCATCGGGTAACAAAAAGAAATATAAGCAAAAGTAACTAGCACACAAAAGAGCTATACTAACATGTACAGTAAGCAATAGTGGTTGAAGTATGCATATCAGACTCTAAACTCCCAAGAGTTTTCTCGACACTTATGACGAACAAAATTCTTAAGTGACATAACTCCATTTGTGAATATAATACATGAAAGACTATTACACCTTCCGCTACGAAAATGAAAATTTACACGATATATAAGATCATCGAGTCTCGAAATTCATGGATAAATTCAGCAATCTAAGTCCTAGCTTTCCTTTTCTTCCAAATAGAACTTGTTCTCCAAAGGAAAAAACTCTACTAATTAAATCATTATAAAATGACAATCTACAAATGTTTGGGTTTCCTCGAGGTCAAACTCACCTCAAACACACAAAGTTAATAAGGATAATATATTAAGTGCACTATGACGCTCGTCTATGTAAGTATCATCTCATCACTTAGAAGATTATCCGAATCGCTACAAAACCAGTCAAGAAATCCTTCATCGAACTATCCCAAGCAACCTTAAATATACTATAGTATACTTGGAATCTATATTGGGTCAGTCACCCAAAATGACAGGACACCTATTCCAACCCTTCATTTTCTCGCATGATTTCTTTGTTAAATTAGGGTCGGCCACCTAATTCTTGTTTTTCATGCTTCGATTCAGTTCCTTGATTTGACCACTGAAATTCCCTTGCATGGCCAGAGTCGTGTTTCGAAAATGTCATGGACATCTCAAGAATCCAAATCTAGTGCTCGCCTCTAAGAATTGAGTGAAAAACTCTTGACGAGCTGGTGCAAATCACCTAGAAACCTTGCGCTTGAACTAGGGGTATAGAACTAGAATGTTAATGGACCAATCTTTAGAAAATATACCTTTTGGCATATATTGATTACTCCTATCACCTAAGGTTTAACAAAATAAAGAAAAATAACTCTAACACGTACGACTCTAGGTAAGCGCCTATAAGTCATCTGCTCGGTCATTACTCATTACTGGGCAACCACCAAACCCAACTTGGATACAAATCACAATCCATCAACCTACCCCATTCAACTTGAAAGCTCCTGCATCAAGTTTGAATGGTAGTACTCTCGGTAGCTTCACCATAGCTTTACAATTAAGGTTATTTGTACAAGATTTATCTTAATTAAAGAACTTACCTACTATGCAAGGTGTCAGGTTTAGCTTATCAACTAAGTAACTATCAACAGAAAAATACCGCTCAGTTATCACAAGGAACAAAAGCATGTTCCCCAATAATAAAGCATACTACACCACATAAGCTCCTTCCATTTTTCCTTGAGCAGTAAGTCATCTAGGACCCCGTAATGTCCATAAGGCTAAGTCATCATCACTTTCCCACTCCTCTAGAATGTATGACAATCCTTCTTCAAGTGATCAAGCCAGTTGCAATTAAAATATTTGAACTTCGCTTTAGCTGGTTGACATTTCCTGGTGAAATGTCCTCTATGCTATATGAGTGACATACTAGTTCATATTTCTCCTTCTCCTTCCTATAAGCTCGATCTTCCCTTGTATCTTGGTCATTGAACTTTGTTTGGAGCTTCAGTTTTCTTTCCGCTTTCGCTGCCTCTAATGGTACCTCACGCGTGCTCTCACAGAGAAGAACCATCCTAACGATACTTTCTAAAGTGGGCCCAAACAAGGATATGATTAAGTTGTGAATCCCCAACTAATGCTTTAAGACCCAAGGCAAACACCTTTACCTCCAACAATGGAGTACTGACAGACTCAATCCTCAAATGCAAAAGATTGAATTGGTCAACATATTCCTTCAACGACAAGCTACCCTACTCAGGATGGATGGAATGCTCAAGCTATATGCCCTTTTGGGTCTCAAAAATGATTAAGAACTGAATTAATTCCTGGATTCATGCCCAGTCATGGGCCTGCTCATCATCTACCAAAACACTATATCCTAATCAGCCAAAGTCTCCATCTCCAAATGCCGAGAAGGAAGTTTTCTTATAAGAACATTCTCTAGACCTATATTGATAGAAGCCATCTTATATGCACAAGTCCAAGGCTGTGTCGTAGCAATAGTCTCAAGAATATAATATGGCTTCACTCCAAGGCTAAGGAAATACTAGCATAGCTTTGAAGAGAATGAAGTTGGTGGAACTAGAAATACTGGTGCCCCATGAGACACACCACCTTTGACACCATTTGCATCTATGGAAAAAATGTTCGCATCCCCAAGGGCCACACCACCTTGACAACGGTCTCTAAAGCAATCAGGCATCTCAGACTGTCTTTTCATAGTTGTTCGTATACCCTATATGCTCAAACAAATACCCTGACAAAGATACCTTAGCAACTAATGATTAAAATAAATCAAAGTCGACAAGTGGTGTATACAATATAATATAAAAATATAAGTATGCTCTCTCAACGTATCTCTATTCATAAGAATGACCACTCAAACTGGTCTTCTTGGTCCGAGTGTTGAGCTTAGGCTCTGATACCAAATGTAACAATCCACCCTTCGTAACACCCAAAAATCAGTGCCTCACATCAACACCTGATTTTCGAATACAAAAAAGATGGCTTCTGGGAAAATAAAGAAAGAAGAGGAAACAAAATATTAAACCAAGGCATATCAATAGGATCTCATAGCAAAATGTTAACATATAAAATACACTAAATATAATGAATAGAATAGAATAACAACACATATAAGAGACTACACTACCGGAAATAACAAATAAGTGAATAGCAATACAGAAAGTCAGAATACATCAACTTCATACAGGTAGAGTCTTGAATATAATATTTGATACATCAAGCATTATATATAAATAGATATCGATCATGCACTACCATAATACCAGGTATATATACGAAGTGTTGACATCACCTCCATAGTGTGCTCCAGGTCCTGAAAGCGTATCCCCAAAAGCACTTGACTGTCAGACTACTCAATCAAGTATCCGAGATTTGACATGACATAAATAGACAAAGACAAAACATGAGTTAGACATAAAGTCTGGTGTGAAGGGAACCATCTCAAAATAATGTATATTAAAATTATATACAAATAAACATGAACTACTAAGACTAAGCAGTCCTTTCCACAATTGTGGCTCAGGGTTAATCCGGACTGTCTACAAATAAGTAAAGTAAACATATCCAAAAGAAAAGGAGCCATACCATAACCTGCTCTTTTCCTATAATCAATGAGTCGGCACAACTAATATAATGTCGCTGAAATGTAAGAATATACTACGATAAAGGTAACCCAACATCCAAATGTAGTTAATCAGAGTACGAGTCTATTGTGTAAATAATAATAATAATAAATGCAGCAACAACAACAATGAACTAATAACATATACAATATAGCAATGAAAATAACCAAAGAATACAAATATATACTATCATTATTAATGGGTGAAATCAACTATGGACAGCTATTGTGATCTTATGATTCCCTTCCAAGGTTCAAAATAAATAGAGTCAGATCTGACCGTACCCTTTGAAGCAAGCTTTAGTGATGTATGAGCAACCCTATTTACTTGAAATCTATGTGACCCACACCATACCCTCTACATCGAGCTTTGGTAACATCTATTCCACTCGTAAATGATCCTCATCTCTATGTGAACCACACCTACCCTCTACATCAAGCTTCGACTAATCTAGTCCACTGATAGATGATCGTCATCATTTCCACCTTTCTAGTCATCATGGATTTCTCAAATAATTTGTGTCCGCCTTAATAAAAAAGAGAATGATGGTCATGTATCATTTAATATGCAATCTGGACAACAAAGGAACGTCGATGCCATATAAATATATGCATACAACAAATATAAAACCAATTTCAATAGAGTTCATTGACTGATATTTTAGAAGTGGTTCCTTATGTGTTATAAAACCAATTTCGATAGAGAAAACCACTCTTTCACGCATAGAGTTCCACGGGGAGATTCTTTCATGTCGATCTCCTTTGACATGCCAAATTGAACTCGACTGACCAACTTACTTCATGTGATGCCTACGCATGCGCCAATACACTTATTTGTGCATATTAGAACAGATACGCATACACAAACACACTTCAATACTATTAATCACGTTTTGAACTTTATCAAAGCAATTACCCTTCTCGGTATCTTCCCATGCATTTTAACTCACGTGATAGTCACTATGGCTACATGAGACACCCGCCATGTGTTTATATACAAATAAAGACACACATAAACACACACACCTATATATATATACACACTAATTCACCGATAAACACACACACACATGCATAACTACATACAAAAATTCTAGTTACAGTACAAGAATCATCTAGAGTATTATACTACTTTAAATACCTATATTCATATCCCCGCTTGTGTATATATATATGTATATGCATATTCGAGTAAGTAATTAAATTATTACTTAAATCAAAATGTACGTCTACTTGCTAAATTTTGTTTGAAAAGCAATGGGCTAAGGGAGTCCTGCCCATTTTATTCAACATAGAGGGTTACAATTAACAGTTCATCCTTAAAACCATTCACATATCACATTGCTCAAAATCTTACATAATAACACAAAATAAAATATTGTTCATTGCATTCTTCTTTTCATTTCAGCCTTCTAATCATTTAAGTTTTATCCTATTGATTACTCTTTATATAGCTTCTGAGTCTTCCAGCTTCGAGTTAAATATTCTTCTATTTCTTTCACACCATGACTCATAAGCAAAAGCTTTCAAAACAATCATAAGAATCATTACATTTGGAGTTTTCCACCTTGTTTCTTTAAAAATATTGAACCATTCAATTCTTGAGGATCTGTCAGGCTTGTGAAATTTTCCATTAGCAAGCAACCTGCACCAGATTCTGTAAGCAAAATTACATTCAAAAAATAAATGGGTATTTGTTTCAGTATGACTATGACAAAGCACACAATCTTCATTGTTTATCACGCCCAGATATGTCAATCTATGTTTTGTATTTAAAGAATTTGCCATAATTTTCCATAATAATAAATTCTCTTTTGCAGGAGATCTGTCATT
This sequence comes from Allium cepa, assembly GCA_030765085.1. Lineage (NCBI taxonomy): Eukaryota > Viridiplantae > Streptophyta > Magnoliopsida > Asparagales > Amaryllidaceae > Allium > Allium cepa. The sequence goes on along the minus strand of CM060941.1, from coordinate 287,696,902 downwards.
CCAAATTCTTGTTGCCCATGGGAATTTTTCTGGATTTGAATTTTCAATCAGAGTTTTATACACCAGTGAAATTGAGTGAGCCTTTCCTTTGTTGGACCAGAGAACTTTTAGCTCTGATGTTGGTAGAGCCAAAGAAGATATTGACTACCATAACTTTCTAACCAAGTTTGAACTACAATAAGGTAGAATAATAGATCTTTCATTAATATATGTTGAAGCTTTTGCATTAAAAGGAATACCAATCAATTTTTCTAAAGAGTAAGATAAACTTTATTGAATAATGAAACCATTTTTTGCCCAAGGAGATGACCAGAATGATAAATCATTATTCTCTAGAGGATTACACTAAGTCATTGGAAGAAAGATATTTATATGCTTTAATAAACTTCTCCAACTCCAACTGCATATATTTGTAATATTCATAACCAGAAGTCCTTCTCTTTTATTAAAATTTTCTTAATCCACTGTGTCCATAGATCATCTTTATCAGATAATACTTTATCAAAATATATAGATACAGCTGCAATATTCCAAAGTTTCAAATTAGTTATGCCAAGTCCTCCTTTACTCTTTGGAAGCTGAATCTTTTTAAATTAAATTGGAATGAGCTTTTTTGAAAAAGGATCACCATGCCAAAAAAACCTATTCATTACACTATTAACCATAGAAATAAGTTTATTTGGAAGAATATAGTGCCTCATCCAATAACTTGCCATTGCACTTGCTATACTCTGAACAATAACCAGTCTTCCTGCTTGTGAAAGATTTGTGTTTGGCCATGTAGAAAGTTTTTCAGTTATCTTTTCATATAATGGAAGACAATCATTTTTAGTAATTCTTGCAGAAATAAGTGGTAAACCTAGATATTTAGCATTATGATTCATTTCCTTAAGACCAGATAGAGCTATAATATCAGCTTTCAGACTATCATTAAACCCTATTAATAAAATATGTGATTTGCTGAAGTTTATCTTTAATCCAGTAATATCATGTAAAACCTTCAGAACCTCAAGGATTGTAGAAATATTAGTTGAAGTTGGTTTGGTAAAGATAGCTAAATCATCAGCAAAAAGGAGATGAGTTATGAAAGGATCCTTGCATTTTGGATGCAGTTCCAAATTCTTGAGTTGCACTTGCTCAATTAATAGAGAATTCAGAATTTCCATCACAATTATAAATAAAAGACAGAAGTAGGATCACCTTGACGAACTCCTTGAGTTCCTTTGAAAAAACCTTTTGCACATCCATTTCTTATTATAGAAAATCTGGTGGTAGATATACATGTGTAAATCCAGGCTATCATTGATTGAGGAAAATTCATTCTAGAAAGAATAGTTGTAATAGAGCTCCATGAAACAGAATCAAATGCTTTTTGGATGTCAAGCTTCAACATACATCTAGGAGAAATACTTGCAGTTCCATAACCTCTTAAAAGTTCCCGAGTTAACAAAATATTATCACTGATATTTCTCTTAGGCATGAAAGAAACTTGATTTCTGGAAATAATAGATGGCAGAACATTTTGCAATCTATTAGCAATAATCTTGGCTATGATTTTGTATAAAACATTGCGGTATGATATTGGTCTAAAATATGTTACATTGACTGGATTGTTATTCTTTGGCACCAGAGCTATATTTGTTGCATTCACACCAAAAGGTAATTTATTATGTGAGAAAAAATATTGGATAGCTTTGATAACATCCACTTTAATAATTTTCCATGAATTTTGAAAGAAAAAAGCATTATAACCATCAGGGCCACCACTACTATCAGGTTTAAGAGAGAAGATTGCCATTTCAATTTCCTCTGAAGTTACCTCCTGAATCAGGTTAATAGCTTGATGATCATCCAAGCATGGAGTTTGCAATTTATATAGAGGTAAAAGATTTGGAATCAATGGATTTGGATTTGATAGAATAGATGATAAGTAATCTAAGAAGGCCTGCAAGGTTCCATTCAAATCTTTAATGCACAAAATTCTTCCTTTAGCCTGTCTAACTTTAATTGCATCATGAAAATATTTTGTATTCCTATCTCCATGCTTTTCATACGCTTCATGCAATACTTCTTTCCTCATCAAAGCTTCAACTTCTAGTGCCTCATACAAGCCTTTGATAACTCATATTCTTGGCAGGCTAATCTTGTATTCATTGGATTTTGCTGCAGTTGTTGTTGTATGTGAGTAAGTTGATTCCTTATTCCATCAGAAATTTTTGAACCATCTCCAAAATTGTCTTTAGCCAAAAATTTTAATTTGTATTTCAACCTTTGAAGCTTTTCTTTGATAGTGTACATAGAGTTTCCAAATATAAAATCCTGCCATACCTGTGATACAATGCTATGAAAATCTTTATGCTTAGTCCAGGATTTATAAAATTTGAAAGAGGGTTCCCGTTTTTAATAAAATCTCCCCATGATAAAATAATTGGAGAGTAATCAGATATTGAAGGGCTCAAAAATTTACATAAAATATTTGGCTAAAGATAAATAGAATGAATGTTATGAAATGCATGATCAAGCTTACAAAAAGTTCCAGGACCATTTTTTCTTTTATTATTCCAAGTAAATTCAGCTCCAACAAAATTTATATGAATGAGTGATGAATTGATTAGGGCTTGTTTCAATGGAGTTATTTCTTTTAGAGATAGAGGAATACCACCAGATTTTTGTTCAGATGCAAACATGCAATTAAAATCACCAAGAACTATCCATGGAAGATTAAGTTGGACAAGAGAAGAGAGATTGGAAAGAAAAGAAAGTCTTCTATCTAAATTATTTTGAGCATAGACAAAGGAAATTAGAAAAGATGTATTTGAAGGTAAGGATATAGCACTGAAATGAATAACTTGATCATCCTCCAGCAACTTTGTCATTTTGAAAAAATCTGAGTTCCAAAGAACCAAAATTCTTCCATATGGAGCACTTTGCAAATTATCTTCATAAGACCAATGTGGAGCAATATTTTTACAAGCTAATTTAGTCTTTGTCCTATTCAACTTTATTTCACTGATAGCAATCAGTTGTACGTTTTGTTCTTTAATCAGTTTCTTCACTTCGGATTGCTTTGATAATAAATGCCCTCCTCTGATATTCCCATATGCTATATTATTGATCATCATCATAATAGTTTGAGAGAAATAAGAATTGTAGGATGCTTCCTTATATGTCTATTACCACTTGTATGAGATGAAGATTCTTTGCAAGATATTGTAGACTCGTTATTACTTCTTGGTTGTATTTCATCAATATTGAAGTTGTTCCCATTGTTAAGATCATCAGTTGATTCATTAAAGGAGACTTTCTTTTTACCTCTTTTTCCTTTTTTATTATTTGATAAAACCTTTTCTATTATATTCTCCTTAGATTTACAGGGTGGTGGTAAGATCAGGTGGTCAGGAGGAGTAATATTGATATATGGAGAGGATTGTTCAGTATTAACATCTTTACTGCTTTTCAATGACATAGAAATAATACCATTTGTGTAATTTCCTTTCTCTAACAAATTAGGTGATTTCAAAGCCTTATCCTTTTTAGAATTTTCTGTTTCCATAAGATTTTGACATCCCATATTTACATCTGAGCTCTCAACCAAAAACTCTTTATGTACCACTATGTCAATTGTATTAGCAGGATCATTTGCATCAGAACAATTATCAACCATGTTAACTGCAACCAATCCTTGACTTATAGATGACTTAAAAATTTCTTGATTATTTCCGTATTGAGAAATAGAGTTCTCACTCTCTTTTATTAACACGTTATTATTAGCTTCTTCACCAATATCAGATAATACCACAAAAGAATTTGAATTTGTAATATTCTCCTTATCTCCCATATCATCTAAATTGTTTTGTTCAGTACTAAAACCTGAAGAATTTTTATCAATATATGATTCTGTATCCTTTTGAACATTCTGATTTTGAACCCAATTCTTCTCCCCAATATCAGATAAAAGATTATTTGATTTCTTATTCCAATTATTACAATCATTAAGAACTTCTTGATCTTTTTCCTTTCTCCTCCAAACTTTCATAGTCTTCAAATTTAAATTTCCAGAATTGTGTGTCTTCAGTGCCTTTCCTTGCATAATATTATGTTCATTGTATTCACTACAATTAGTTGCTCCAAAAACACTTCTATAATGCCTTTAGATCTCTCATCCTTACATTTTCCCGAACACTCCTTAGTTTCATGTCCAAACACTTTGCATTTACAACAGATTTTTGGTTTCCAATCATATACAACCTTAACATGAGGGTAGTTGTCACCTAAATCATCAATTACAATATACTCAGGGAGTTCTTGATCAGGAGATACTTCAATCAAAGCTTTAGCATACTTGAATCTTGTCAATTTTTCTGTACTTTCATCAAGACAGATCAAATTTCCAACATGACAAGCTAACCAATTAATTCCAATTAAGGTCCAAGCAATCAGAGGAATTCTATAAAAATGTACCCAAACTGGAACTTTTTTAATTTGCCCTTGAACATAGCCGTATGATGGATTCCATGTTGTAATAATGAACATTTTACCTTTAATAAAGATAGGATCAGATTGCAAGACCTTCATTCTGTCTAGGTCATTCGAGAAATTGAAACAGAAATTTCCATTATTAGATTTTATATCAGCTTTACCTTTCAATCTCCAAACACTTCTCAAATACTTTGTAACAGTCAAATAAGAAAGAGATCCATCCAAGAAGAATCCAACCAAATGATCACACCAGTATTTAATTCCTTCACTTTTAACTTCCTCAGGTAAAGGTTTCGGCAAACCATCCTTCTTAATCTCAAATTGCCTAGGAACAAAGACTCCAGCGTTTCTTGGCTTTTTCTTGAAAAGCGATGACCACCTATTATCAATTACAGAAGACTTTGCAGAAAGAATAGGATTAAAGATCTGATTTGGATTCACATTATCAGATAGAGAAGGAAAATTCTTATCTGACAACAATGTTGATTGTTTCTCAGAGTTCAGACTTGTTTTCAAAGAAAACAAAGAAATAGAAGGTATCAATGAGGAAGGAGGAGGAATGAAGGAAGAAGGATGAGGTGGAGACAAGGATGTGGGAGGAGGAGGAATCAGGGATGAGGAAGAAGGAGATAAAGAAGAAGACAGAGAAGATTTAGGGTGAGAAGGTGGAGGAGGGATCGGAGAAAAGGGAGGCTGAAAAGAATGAGGATGAGGAGGAGAAGAGGGAGGAGAAGGAGATAGGGAAGAGGGAGGAGAGGGCGCAATTTCCATTATTTAAACATCCGCTAAATTTTTTCAATAAAAGTAAAATATCTTTTCATGTTATTTCATGAAATCTTATATCATTTTATAAAATACATTACTAGCTTATAAATAAATTTAAGCCTGAAATGTTAAATTTCTTCATTTATTATTAAGTATCCTTTCATAAATATTTTATAAAACCGTCTAACCATCTTATAAAATATATTTTTTATATTATTTTATATAATCTTATTCTCTTTATAAAATAACTCATTCATACTATTTTATAAAATCATTCTTTTTTTAAATATCACTTTTATAATATTTTATAAAATCACTTATTTTATAAAATACCACTTTTATGCTATGTTATAAATCACTTATTTTACAAAATATTACTTTTACACTATTTTATAAAACTGCCACTATTGGTTGGGGGATAGGTCCGAGGGGAGATAGGGAGGAAGTTGTAGACACCATTCCATACTTTGTATCTTGAGTAATTCACTTAATTTCCTCTATAGTCTTGGGCTTTGGGGGATTTTGTCACACGCTTCTTGGACTTGAGACTCTTAAGGAATTCTTTCCATTCTTCGGTTACGTGTGGAAAGACATAAATGAAATGATGATAATTTTCGGTATTCACCTAATTTTATTTTTATAAGTATTATTTTTATAATCTTTTATAAAATCACTTTTATTTATAAAATTATTTCTTTACATAAATAATATATAAATAAACCATTCACTTATAACAATCATTTTTTTACTTTAAATAATATTTATAAGTACTTATTACGCTTTATTAATCACCTAATTAGATTACCTACTTTTCTAAACTGGTTTAAATTGTTTAATTAATGTTTTCTAATGACAATCACATCATTATACTACTTCATTAAGCATTATCAAATAAAATATCACACATGATCATCCAATTAAACCCAAATTTCATTCTAGGGCTTACTAACTTTTTAAAGTACTAATTAAAGTTTATAATTAATAGTAAGATGTCATATTCATGTTTCTAACTTGAATACTAGCCTAAACCATAACACAACAGTATCCAAACCATTTCATATTACTTCATAATCATGGATAAACAAATTAATGAAGTATAACATATAAATTAAGTAAGATAATCATCTTACTCACCTTCTCTTTCTCCAAATCAAGCTATAATCACCAAAAGCCATGTCTTCCCTCTCCTTAGATCGTATATGAAGCTCCAAATCACAACATCAAGCTAATGCCTTAATGGGTTTTGTAAAGAACTGGATGAGAGGAATCGTGGTGATTTTTATTTAAATTTAAAAATTTCATTTAAAGGGTTTAGGACATAGGGGTTAAGGAGGGATTAAGGAAAGATTAGAGAAAGATTAGGAGAAGAAGAGGAGAAACTAATGTGAAATGAGTGGAATGAAAATTAAGAAGTGTGTTAGCTACTTATAGGAAAGCTAATAGGCCTTAGCCCAAATTCATTTTATCTACTCAAAAATCACTAATCACTCCAACAATTCATCGACTCCAAACAAAGCTATGTTTACACCCATTTTTTTGCATTCGAAAAGTGAACTCAACTATGGGATTTTAAGTCAAAATTCATTCATCCCTAAAAGTCAAGTACAAGCGGTATTCCATTAATTAACGAATTAATATTTTAGTTAATTATTTAAATGTCGAGTCATTATAATGAAGTTTGTTACATGCTTCCATTCTTAAACGAATTTTATCCACAAAATTTCCAAGAGTAAGACTATGTGACAGGACTGGACAAAAACTCCCAAACAATCAACTTCGGATAATCTCACTAGCTGCATAATCATGTAAACTTGGCATCTATCTGATAAACTATCATTAGGATTCTTATTTGTTTGAGGAATTTTTGAAAGAAAAATTCATTTGATCTTTTTAAAGAATAATAGTAGTTAATTTCTTCAAACTTAAACAGGTAGGATGATTTGATTCACAAGTTGCACATTTTTATATGCCTTAGCTACCCTTTTAGGTGTATTTGGGTATGCCATATGTAAACTACTCCACACTAACAAAAGTCACCTCTCGTGTAATAAATTTGGTTTAGAGCTTAATCATATTTAGTACTGCTTCAATTTATTGCGACAGAATTCAGTATTGTTTTTGAACAATCTAGAGTCAAATGAACTATTATGATTTAGAGACATAGCAGTGGTTGACTATAATAACAAACAAACTTAATCACTCGAATATTTGGGTATGAATATATGATACGCCAGGTTATTTGGTTAATCACATATAAAACTATATTTTTTAATTGGCATTGTACAAAACTATGCAATTGAATATGCATAAATAGTAGTCATGATGACAAAATTAAAATGTAGAAATAATATAGTTCAAAGATACAAGTGTGATGAATTCATATTTATTTTTTATAACTTACATGTGGTCAAATAGACATCATTTGGAAACGATACTAATGCGTCCACTGAAAGTAAATACATTACAATATTTAGATACTAAATCAAAACATCACATAAGTAGTGGTTGACGAGTTATATGAAGAATGCAGTTTATAGCTCTTATTGTATTATTTGTGGAATTTATATTCTTTTTTACATGAATAGTATGAAATAAAATTATATGACACTTGCCAACTGTGTAGGCCTTAGTAGATGTGGTAGAATAAAGACAAAAAAATAGAAATTAATCTTCATGGTGATGATGAAATAAAAAGCTTAAAGATTTTTATAAGGACATCTTGAAGTTATCGCTTGCATTATTTATTAGTTTTTAAACATTTTGAAATTGATACTTTGGGATTGTCATATTTTGAAATTTGCTATGTATGTTGAAGTAGTTATACCTACTAAAGTTATGATATCTAAAAATTTGTGGAATTTGATATGAAATACTTATGTTTGATGTCATTGAATATGGAAAATGATTATATACTTATTGTAAACTTGAATTTGATATAAATCATACAATAATAGGTAAGAAGTAATTTAACACTACTATAGTTTGGGAAATCCAAATTTCCAAACGATGTATTCATTATAAATAATCTAATAATGGAAAAACAACTTCCTAATGGTTATAAATGTTGGATTTATTTTTTAAAATTTCCAACTGTTATAACTATTGCTGAATGAAATTTTTGTAACGGTTATTTCAAGAATGATACTTAATGGAAGCGGAATAATCATTTTAGTGTCTTAAGGAAATCGGACCTAAGACCTCTACAACCATAATCTATAGATCTTACCACTTAAGCTAGTGGTCCTTTATTTTGTAATGGTTATTTTTGTTATGAAATTTAATTTAGTAATGGTTATAAGTATTGGTAAGTACCATACTTCTAATGGTTATATCCACTACATTTGTGAGTGAATTTAGCAACATAGCCTATTTGAATAGCCATTTCTGTTACTAAATTCATTTGTAACGGTTATAACCATTACAATTGATCATTTTTGGTGTTGCTCGTATTACTTGGCTCTTGCATCAGCTATGAAGCAATACACACTTATTTTTCTCATATATGAGCTTGATCTTCACTTTTTTGAATCAACCCTTACATATCAATTCGTTCAGTAAGTTTTTCTCATGAACAAATTCTTTACAAATTTATGACATTGATTAGAATATATTTCATATGTTCTTACACTTTTTAGAATGGCTTATTATGATTTCTAATAAGGCTTCAGCTAGACTTACAAATCTCTTAAAATCATAAAGGAGATGCAAAAATTTCAGTAGTAAAAAGAATCTTCTAGTATGTGTTAGGATCCATTTATCTTGTTTCCACAACTTTGATTGTGCTTAGCAAATTGTGGTTCCCATATCTGGTTGATATGTCTTTATTTGCAGTATTTCATACATAACTCCAGTCCCCATATAACTTTGATCTTAATTATCTTTATGACCTTGTGTGTATTCAATAAACCAAAAAGTATATTGAACACTCATAAAACATCATTTTGCAACTACGTAAGTACAAGTTTATTACTCTTGATTAAGCTTAACAAAGTTATAATGTTTGTCTTACCAATCTATAGATATTGAAGCTTCGCCAAGGGATGATATATTAATTGAGTTTGCTCAATAACCACATATATGTTTTAGTACTCTAGTACTAAATATAAATTATAGAGAGGAACTATTAATAAATTTGTATTTTCAATACATTAAATGAATGATATTGATAGTATTATATGATGAGTATTTGAAATAATCAATAACATCAAATGTCATTATGTTTTATAATATCATTACACTACATCCAAGTATCCCTTATATCTTTTGGGTTTTATTTCATTTTAAATAATTGTATATTTTGTATATATCCATATAACTGAACCACTTAGTTATAGTTTGAACAATAACTGTTAAATTAAATTCAAAACAATTTTGAATTTCTTAATTGTTACCACTATATTTATAATTTTGATTCTTTTTTTTAATTTCTTAAATACAACATTTATAACTAACTTTAAAATTTTAAGTATTTTTTAAATTTATTTCTAACCTTTGTAAATTATAATCTAAAATAAAAAAATTAAATTTTATAATTATATTATTTTATAATTTTAGACCTTTATGTTAGCTTATATAAATTTTAAAATATTCAAACATACAATTTGATTGGCTTAGGGTGCAACGTTTTGCACTTTACATCTAGAGCTCATTAACCAAATTTAGACAATTATTATAGCCATGTATGTGCCAAGTGGATTTGGGGTGGTACATTCATAAGAATGATGCTTAATTATATAACTTTATGCCCAAGACATAGTTGTCTATACACTATCCAATGAAATATTCAATTGATCTCCCAAGTTTTTATTATTTATTCATAACAAAATATAACCTAGCTTTTATTCCATTATTAGATTAGGTGCTCCATGCTGTAGGTAATTAGGAAAATTTTAAATACATTCCATATTTCATTCTGAAAAAGATCTTTTTTTTTTATGGGAATGATTGTTTCCATATTAAATCAAAATGATTTTTAATGTGAGTTTGATTTGATTCAGTAAATATTAATTACATGCTAAATATTTTCAATTAATTCATGCATTGCCTTCAAATTGTTTTTTAATTTATTGATTTATACAAAATGGTACAACTAGTTGTTACAATGCTAAATATGTGACAAAGGAAAATAAAGAATACAAAATGCAACCACTTGTTTGAATAACATGACCAGTAGAATCGAGCTGTATTCAGATCACCAAAATAACAAATAACCTAATAAACCTATAAAAACCAGACATCTTCATGCAATGATGTGTAGATTAGTAGACAAAGAAAAATGTATCTATCATCATTGTAGTATAGTTTCTTGATTCCTTCAGCAAATATGAAATTAGAAAGCACATTAATGGTAAGTTATACATGAGAATGTAATGTATATGTATGTTATAAACATCAATATATGTGTGTGTATTAGAGTACATATTAACACATACACACATGTATGTAGATACTTGTATATATAAACACAATAACTGATATAATTAAAGGTGTGCCCTAGGAGAAATTATGTAATTTATTGTAATATTTAACTCTTGTATAAGAATCCTTTCAAAATAAAGTAAGAGTTTTGTTTTGTTTTCTATTATATGTGTTGACATATTGTGATATAATTAATGATCAGAATATATTAAAATATAGAAAAAACCATGGAAAAAGTATTTAAGCGATTGTAGTTGCGTATGTCTCAAAGCGGCACTACACAATTAGTTATAGACATTATTGGAGTTTTTGACCATTGACCAGACTCTAAATATCTTAATGATAATGAAAAAAACATGTACAGAATATCATTACAAAGGTGTAACTTTATATAGATTAGAAATTAGATTTCGTCTGAATGGTATATAAGCAACTGAACTAGTGTTTCCATATAGGCTTTAGTATTTAAATTATTTAAATATTACCAAAGACCGAATTCACACTAAGAAGTCAGCTCAACATTGTTGTTAGTAATTTTCCAAGTTCAACTTATTTAAATTAATTTGTAAATGTTATAAATTATAGTAAAAATTAATTAAAAGATTGTATTAAATTTTTATGGCTTTTAATTATTTATTTTAAGCCCTAAAATTAATCCAAACAATACATAATTATTATATATTAATTTAATTAAATATAGGGACTAAATATTTAATTAATTGATTAATATGTAAAATGTTATTTGGGCCCAACATCATGGATTGTCCACGAAAGGGAGCCGGGCAAAATACGGAGAAGGGAAAAGATCGGATCAGGACTTAAAAGTGAGGAAAAGTTGGAGACATTTGATATTTCTAGTGGCTATAAATAGGCTCACTTTCTTGCATTCAAAATAGAGAAATATATAACCATAGATTCCATTCAAACTTATTAGAGCCTTGAATCCAGAATTTGCACACCAGGCTAGAAGGAGGAAGGAACAGTAGTCCAAGGAGGAACAACTTATAACATAATGTATTAATAACTAGTAGATTTAAGGTGACTTCTTCTTTAAATTACTATATATACATATGCCTTTATATATACTTATGTATTTTCAATTGACAAAAAAGTTATTTTTGGAAAACAATCTTAAATTTAAACACACACACGCATACCATATTAAAATAAATTTGACCAAATAATTAAAATAGCATATTATTTAATAACACACACACGCACGCACACTATAACGACCCATATATTTTAATAATTCTATTAATGAAATTAATTGGATTTTTGTGAAATTTTAAATAAGTAACTTTGGAAATAAAAATTTAACATTTGGAATACGTTTACTTACACATAGCAAATGGTAAATTTTCATCAAATAATATGGAAGTTTATTTTTCTTGTGTGAATTCTATTTTAATTCAAATCAGTTAAAAATTAATGATTAAAAAATATTTTCCAAATCTGAATATTTTTACATAATAAATTTTTAAATCATCTTCTAAGTGAGACGTCATATTTCGTTTTTTCAAATTTTGATTGCTATTGCCCCGTTCATCTTGTTTCTGGCAAATTAACAACATTTTCGGTACCGATTATCGACTTTTGATAAGATAATCGTACCACTAATATATGTATATCGTTGTGATCATCTCATCATGCTGATCTCAATGATATATTTGTTTGTGTGTTTTGAAATTAATAACACGGCGAAATCTGTAAACGTTGGACCGTGTCGATACCTGTTTTAATCCTTTGATTTTCCATGACCTTTCGTTTATTTGCCGTGTGAACCAATGGTCATTGACTTTTGAAATTCCTAGTATTTATTATTGGCTTTTATTATTCTCACTGGTGAAAGTTATAATTGTATTCCTATCAGTTCATCCTCTTATTGAACGTTCCAATTCATTTTTATCCTCTAAAAGAAAAATATACTTAAATAATTTTAAAGCTGCTTCGTTTTCTATCCCCACAATCTCATGACCTTATCTTTCCCCTTAACTCCATTGTCGATTTCCACTATTCTCCTCCTTGCTCACCACCGAAGTCCCTAAACCTCCTCCATATGAGCTCACCACAAGCCGAGCTCCACCTCTACAACTCCACTACTCAAACCTGTGCTCCTTCTTCCCATCGGCCTTCCTCTTCCACCTCCTCAGCCACACGCAACCTACCAACAACTCCTGCCACTGACCACTCATTCCTCCTTACACGAAAGCCCGTGACTCCAATGCCTCATCATCTCCCATCCAAAGCCGCATGCAGCTTCTCTTTGTTACTAAGGTAGATATGTATTTGAATATATATATATATATATAAATTTTTATATATGTTTTATATATGTTTCGTTTCTGCTGTTGAATATAAATATTTGTTATTTTGCTATTGCGTTTATATGTGTTGGTTTCTGTTTCATTAGTTATATAATATGTCAGGTTTATGTATGAATTGGATACTAATATGAATATGTTTGAACGTATATTATATATATACTAGCTGTGTTTTGCTGTATGTTATAGTATGTGGATGCTTTGTTATTATATTTATAATATAGTAATATATGCATGTATATTTGATATAGTAAGTCATATAAGAGATATATATATATATTTTCTGTTGGATTTTCGAAGATATATATATATATATATATATATATATATATATATAAGTTTTTATATATCATACAGTCCTTTGTCTGTTGATTTCAAGTTATATATATTATTTGAATATAAATGTTAGTTGTAAACATTTGCCTATATTACCTGTTTTGTTTTACATTACCTTGCTGCTATTTGTATGAGATGTACATAGCTTATATATATCTTCATATTTATATTTATAGTATAAAGAGTCGCGTGATTTTTTTATGTCGAAATGTTTCAGACTATATAATATAAACTGTGAATTTTGGTTTATATACAATATATAAGTTATATTATAAGTTGGGATTATAAAAATATAACATATATGTAAAGTTATATATTGGATCTATATAATAGTTTATTTATATTTAAGAATATCCTATGATTAAGTTTATAACAGAAGGCACAAACTTTAAAGTGTGTATATATATAGGATGTATCAGCCTGTTATGTTTTAATGTAAAGATTTATAATAGTTCTAAGAAGTGATTTATTGTACTGAAATTTAAATATAATACATATGTTTAAATATAGGTGTTAAATTTTGTAATGATCTAGGAAATATAAGGAAGTTGATTTTTATGTATATATATATAAATTACAGTATTGTATTGTGTCAAGAGTATTATATATATATATATTGTTTTAAATATAACATATAGTGTTTGCATATATATTTTAGTCTTAAATTTTGGTTTGTTGGTTGATTTCATAAGTTATATAAACATAAATTTTAAACTGTTAAGTTTTAAATGTAATGTTAATTTGAAAAAACGGATTTGAAATACATACACAGATATATATATATATTTAATTTAATATATGTTTGAATTTAGCATCTGATTATTTTTTATGTATATAGTCATATATAGTTATGTATATAAGTTCACTATACCATTTATCATCATCGATCAGTTCTAATTTGATTTCGTCAATCCCTTATCTATCATCTTTTCCATCGAATCCATTCCAATTCAGAATTGCTTTGGAATTCGTAGCTCATTTCTTTGTCAAATCTACCTAGCCTTTAAAAATGAGCAATCACTCATGATTAACGTTCTTATATTTATTTAATTTAATTTCATTTCAAATGACAATTGAAATATGCTGCTGTTAATTATTTACATTGCTATATATATGTTATTATCTATATCTGTTCACCTATGACATCTGATACCATTATCTGTTATTTATATTGATGATATATACATGTTATATTATCATATCTGTTATCACTCTGCAAGTTCCGTGATAGTATAGAATTCCCTATGGGTTGAAATGATACATACCTGAATGATTTTTAGAATAGGAGAAAATCATTATGGATTGAAATGATAACCCAAGCGATTTTCATTTCAATTGAATTTAGGATTATGGGTTGAAATGATATATACCCGTATGTAATTTAAATTACGGATTGAAATGATAAATATCCATATCACTTGACCATAGGATAGAAAATTATATACAGACACCGTTGGTCTATATATAAATATTTTGAAATTGATTTCTATGGTTTTGGAAAGAATTATATGGTTTAATAAATATTTATTTTTTTAGATATTATATAAATGTATCCTATAAATTTTAAATTCTTGATTTTAAAATTCTATCTTTTGAAATCGTTTAAAACTATGAGTTAGTTTTGAAATTATGATTTAAAGAATTTACTTATAATTTTACCATTTTAAATATGTATAAGTTAGTTTTAATATAAAATAAGATTTTATTTAATAAAGTTGATTTAATTAATACATAATATGTCTCAGTATTTATTTAAATTTATATCTTAAAATAGATTGTTACAATGATTTTTATAAGTTAAGGTTAGGAAGTTAAATTTAAGTTGATTTAAAATAATATTCTTTTAAGAATTATATTTAGATTAAAATTGATTTGAAACTCATTAGATACTGAGAATTTAAGGATATGATTTTATAACTTGATTTTGGTTTAAAGTGATCAATGAATATTTCAAGTTTAAATAAATTAAAGAAATATTTAGATTATTTGAGATTTATTTAAATGATATTGGATTTATTAAGTGGATATTTCAGAACCAAATAATAATGATGTTAAATTAAGATATATATGAAATTATCAAATTTAGTTTTGAAATTGTGGAATATTTAAAGCTTTGAAATATATTAAAATTGAAATGGTTTATTTTGTGGTTTAAATCTTTTTCTGAAATCGATATAATTTGAAAAGTTTATTGAGAAACTGAATTAAATTGAAATTGATGATTTGAGATTGGATTAAATTTAATTTTGGAATTCGAGTTGATTTGAATCGATTTGTGCTATTTTAGGAAGCTGTTTGATTATATAAAGTATTTTTAAATTGTATATAATACTATTTATATATTTTACTTTTTAAATTATTTTAATATAAACTATTTTAATATAAATCATTTTTAATATAACTATTTTAATGTACTAATTATTTTAATATAAACTATTTAACTTATAACCATTTTATATAAACTATTTTATTTTATAAACTATTTATTATATATACTATTATTAATATCTAAACAGTTAAAGGAAAGTGTTATGGTTTTCCAAAGTATTATGATTCCAAAGTGTTATGATTTCAAAATGTTATGATTTCCAAAGTATTATGATATCTAAGTTATGGTTTTCCAGAATATTATGATTTCAAAGTGTACGATTTCCAAAGTATTATAATTTCATGTGTTTTGGTTTGAAAATGTTATAACTTTGAATGTGCTATGATTTTTTTTGAAATGGATATCTTTGAAGTGAAACGGTATCGTATTGATATAGTTGAAATGGAAATGATATATGGTTTTGAAGTATAAACTATTTGAAATGACTACGGTGTTATAATAACGTTTAGTTGTTAAAAAGACCAGGATAAGATATTGTCATACTCTTTGCCAATACCCAAAACCACTTTAACAACCATGTACGTGATGGAGATTCCAAAATGAAGTAGGATGGTGGCGACGTCCTATTGAGGTATATACGTGGACCCGACTCCCGTGAGTTGGCATAAGGTGGCTAAAACAAGAGCAATCAATGGGCCAAGCGAGGTAGCTCCTCCGATCAGACACACTTCTTCGTATGTCATTCTATTACTTTGTGATTGATTTGGTGCACACCTTTGATTTGGGAGTGTGGCCCGACGTGGGCGGTATCTGCGGCTATGCGTTACCATCAGCCCGGAAGTGTAATTGGTATATCTACCTTGATATTGCCTAGTTGTGCCGTGTCACCTACCCTATCGAGACCACTACGAGTTTGTTTTGTGTCGTACGTATGGACTATCCTCTGGTAGCCTCCCGATCAGGAGGTATTATGGTACTATATAGACTATTGGCACTATAAAATGTGTTAAGGGGGATATGGGTTATGCCTTAACGCTATTTTAATAGTTTACTTTACTTTAGACATTATTATAATAACGTATATTACTACATAGTAGATAGTTTCACGGATCCTTAAAGGATTGTTATCCCAAACATCCTTTAAGTTACTTGTATTTTAGTTGATATTTCACTTGAGTTGGATTTATTGATATAAGAATGTTAATCTTGACTCGAGTCTTTTGTATTTTGCTTTACGCTCGGGTCAGACTGAGTGTCGCAGCATTCGAGACTCATCTTTGGAGTTGGTGCTTCGATTTGGAGATCCATCTTTATCTATTCAACTTTTGATGATTCAGTTGACTCCAGTGATGTATTCAGATTTTGTATCTGACTATTCCATTGAGACTTCTATATATTCGAGACTTCTGTTGTATCTTGTTTTAACTCTATTATATATATAATAGCTTCATGAACTATTATTCTTTTGTTTCACTGCTTATTGTTACATTACTCAATGTTTGTGATTCTGTGATTTATTTATTTACTGTATATGTTGAGTTTTGCCAAATATAAAATTAACAATTTGGTATTTTGAGCAATTCAAGTCCAACATGTGTGGATGCAACTGGCTGAAAATAACAGGATGTTATAGTTGGTATCGAAGCAAGGTTTTAGGGAAAACTTAGCATATAAGGTAAATTTGATTATGAAATCACCTTCGTTTGAGCTTGAATTCCTTCCTCTTTGACTTTGTTTCCTTTGAATTTTAGAACGTTTTCCTCAGTTCCAAAATCCATTTTTGTCTCTCCTTATTCGTGTTTTTGATTCTGGAGTATCCCATAGCTCCACTCTATAATTTGTAAAGGGGCGAAACTCCTTTACAATAGGCATTGATTCACCGAACATATCTATATCCTTGATATAGATGCTACTATCTCTTGATATGCCTGAATTCTATCTATTGTGATCGAATGCCGATTTGCCTTAGAATTCTACATCGATCTTATTATTGAAGTCTTAGTTGACCAAGTTAAGGTTGCCCACGATTTATATAAGTCTGTCCATCTTCGCTGTTTGAAATTCAATCATCTTATCTCCCTATCGAGCCTATCATCTAGTTGAATTCTATTTGATTAGAATCTCTCTAATTTGAATCTCTATCCTTATTTTGAAATCTATTCTTATATCATCAAGTGAGGAAGCGTATTTGAAATTAAAATTAAAATGTTTTATATGTTGTGTTGTTTGAGTTGTTAATGTTGATTTGGGGTTTCGATTAATTCGTCTGATCAGCGATATCGATAGGATTTCCAAAACACTTAGACAGAGCAAACTGACACAATGTTAATTTCAAATTTGGTAAATGAAATAAATTGGTATGATTATATTCTAAATATATAAGTAAAATTTTTTGGAATTTAATAAGTTAATTAAAGTGGTTGCTTGAAATGATAATATTTGATTATCATTTATTGTTCTATAAATGTATTTATAAACATGGTTTATAAATCGATTTGGAATTCAAATGAATTTAAATGAGGAATTTGAGAATTTAATTTCCAGTGATTTCAAACTTTGGTTTTAAAGTGTATATTATTTAAAGTATTTTCAAATAGAAATTGTTTCGAAGAATTTTAAATGTTTAAATTAGTGCCCTCCTCTTTTGTTGCTGGAAAATAATTTCGGTGATGGTGGCTACATCATTGACATTCATTTTCGAGTTTCAGAGTGGAGAGATCACTCTGTAGCTTTGCTACACTTTTGTTTGGAATTTTTTTTGAATTTCTTAAGTATGACTTAATATATATATACATATAGAGGTATGATCTGATTTGATATATATATATATATATAATGGTTTGAAGTTAATCGGGAATCAAATTCTTGAATTTTATATTAAAGGATGATTTTTATTATAAAATGAAGCCAATTTTTTTAAATAAATACTTAAAAAACTAAAATAATTGGGTTAGGAAAAGTTTACTTGTATAATATCCAAAGACACATTATTCTAACATCAACAAAAAAGAAAAATACATTAAAAAAACGTAGACCATGCCGCCTTTTATTGGAAACTGGAAAAGCTATTTGTAGATGCAAATCCCAAATAAACCCAAAATGAAGTCAATAATTTACCATCGGATTTTAGGGATTAGGAGTTGGTGGAATCATTGTCACATTTTAGGGTTTTCATGATCCCTCGGTCCGTCATAGCGAATTTTAGCTATGTAATCAGCATTAAAATATTTTAGGGTTTGGGAGATGTTGGAATCAATGTCAGTTTGGCGGTGGAATCAACAAGTAGAGTGATTAAGGAGTGGAGCGACGAGGAAACAAGATGTTAAGGAAACGATTTAAGGAGTAGGGTGGAACTATGTTTTAGAAGTGGAGATATATTGAGACCAATATTTTTGTGTAACGATAGAGGGCGTTAAAAGGAAAAATAGGCGAGCCTGTTCAAAATTTGGCAGCGTTCAAACTAAATAAAATCAACTGAAAACGCGACATAGTAGCACTTAGCTGTTAAACGCTGCCAATAAATGCAACTAAAAGAAGGTTTTCTTGTAGTGACTCTAAATTATCATCTAGTGATCTTAGTTTGGATTTCATATTTTCTTTCTGTATCAAACACATAAGGGAAATGCAATATTGTAGACAACACAATATGTATGATAATTCATATTACTAATGCATCAGGAATCCATCTTACATGCTCCATATTAAACACGTTAATATGGTATGTTAATATGGTGTATGTGTATATCGTTTGGGACATTACCAAATTCCTTTTATATTGATTATAAAAGATGTCCTTTCAAATCCAATATGAAGAATTAAACAGCAAATTTAAAATGATTTTAATACGGTTACATCATTAATAATCATAAGTTTGTTGTTTACATAAAATTTTAGAAATATTTAAGTACATTTTAGTTCTTTCTTACATACACACGCTTCCTCTGCATTTTGAACAAAATCTAAATCGTTTGATTTTTCTCTCAAAGTACTTGCTTAACCTTTGGTCCTTGGATCCTACTCAGTAACTCATAAACTTAAAATCACTCCCGCTGACTTCGAGATACTTTGGCTATTAAGTGTAAACAATATATTCTAAATCATTATTTAGAATTTGGGTTTCAACATACATATACCAAAACTCAAAATCATATCAAGTAATAATTTTATGAGTAAAAATCCAAATTAATTCAAGAACATTGAATGATGAATCTGTTAAGTTATTTCCAACATTTAAAATAATAATGTTATTCTATCAACGTAGATTACCATATTCCAACAACATTAGTATTCTTTTTAGAGACACTATCATGGTCGATGGATCGTATCCCTTTTGGTACAACTATCAAAAACATATTTTGATAATGTAGTTGAAATCCATCCTTGATTTCACATCATTCCATGTGGTAGAGCCAATATTCTAAATAGCTTATTAACAACAGAGGAAATTATATTCTCAACATTAATAAGAAACTCAAAGTTCCTCTTTAATGTGCAGGTTTCTTCTTAGACATTATATTGTGTCATGTTAATTTCATTTCATCTTACGTACTCAATTTTATCTTTGAATCGTATCCAAATCCATTTTATTGTCAATAATTTTTTAAAGAAATTCCTTCATCATGAAGTTGGCGATTCTTGATACAACATTCATTTCTTAATATAGTGTAATAGGCATTCAAAGAACATTTGATGAACTGCCTTAAATAAGTTTAAAACTGATTTGGTTTTGAGTTTATGAAATTATTTTCATAACAAGTTGATCAATCAATATTGGTCGGTGCCAATTTCCTTTGAAGTGACCCACATAAGATCCCTACGAGTAATTATTACCTATAGTCCATCGACTTACATCAACTCATTGACCTAGGAAATGCATAAGTTATTTCTGTTGATACGCGAAGGTTTTGATCAATGACAATGTGCTTCAACAAAAAAAGGGAAGAGATATGTGCAAAGCTAAAGGAAGATCGATGAAGACAAAACAAACACAAGTATGATTTTTTATATATAGGTCTTAGTCTAGATTTATTGTTAAAATCTATCCTCAAGGGGCTTGCATGAACACTAGGAAACATTTTATAAACTTCATTTTTATTTAAGCTTTCACTGTGCATATTTTATAAGTTCAGTCGACTGAACAGGAATAGCCAGTCGACTGAAACTGGTAAAATATATAAAAAGCACAGTTTTAGTGGACTGAAACACCCTGCTCAGTCGACTGAATTTGTTCCTGAAAATTTTACTTCATATTTCAGTTGACTGAATTCCCTACTTAGTCGACTGAATTTGAACCTGCGAATTTTCTTTGAAAAGACACCTTCTTCCTCCCAAGAGTTGCAACCATTCTCCAATGGAAATGGAAGCATCTCTTGTTCGCAAACTTTGACAACAAATGCACCTCTTCTACAAGTATATATACATGATTCTAACATCATTTAATTTACCGAATTCTCTTGCTTTAATCTTACTATTTTCTTGATCATATTCTCTAAATATTCTCAAAGATCACCAATCTATTGCTTGAATCACTGTTTTGTTTATAACATTCTTTTGATTCATAGCAATTCACATTTCCTAAATCTTCACAAACACATTGCATACTCTCGAGGATAAGATTATAGGAACATTGTACTACATTAGACTCATTAGTGTTGATAAGAACACAACAAGTCGAATATTGTTTTTTAGTAATTGAGTTGAAGTCCTCTTCGGTAGTTGGGGCAAGAAATCCCATTCGGTTGTTCGGGTAAGTTGTAAACCTATTCCTCCGGGTGAAGTGAGGGTGTTAGTTAGTGAAATTCCTAAGTGAAGCTTAGGGACTGGACGTAGGATTAGAGGTCCGAACCAGTATAAAATCCTGGTGTCTCCTTGCATTTACCTACTTTATCTACCTAGACTGCTCCGTTATTCCATATTACACGATCCTACCGCATAGCCCCCTCTTTCAATTGGTATCAGAGCAAGGTTGTCCTATAACAATAACACCTTTATTAGACATATTGATAATATGGAAAATAACGCAAGTACAAGCACAACATCTGCCTACAGTTCTACATTTGCGGAAGGACAATCTACCCAACGACCCCCTATTCAATGGACTAAACTACAATTATTGGGCTTCAAGGATGAGGATTTATATGCAAGCAACAAGTTTCGAAGCCTGGAATGCTACTCAAGCAGAGTTTGTTGTACCCACGACCGATTATCCTACATGGACACAAACTCAGAAGAATGAAGCTAGTGCAAATGCCAAAGCTATGAATATGCTATTTTGCGCCCTGGATAGAAACGAATTCAACCGTGTTAGCATATGTACTACTGCATATCAAATATGGGAAACACTTAAAGTCATACATGAAGGCACAAACAAGGTTAAACAAACAAAGATATCCATGCTGAAGAATCAATTCCAAAACTTTAGAATGCGACAAAATGAATCCATCAATGACATGTACTCGAGATTTCAAGACATTCATCATGCTTTAATCGGACTAGGAGAAAAATACATGGATTTTGACATTGTATCTAAAGTTCTAAATTCACTCACTGATGAATAGGAGAGAAAAGTACAAGCAATCGAGGAAGCAAATGATCTATCTACAATGAAACCGGAAGAACTGATTGGAAATCTTATGTCGTATGAAGTAAATATGCAAGCTAAGAAAGATCAAGCTCAAGAAAGAAATAATGTTGCTTTTGATGCGGAAAAGGAAGAATCAGAGTCTGAAGATGAGGATTTAGCATTCATAGCCAAAAAATTTAAGAAATTCTTAAGGTATAGAAAAGGAAATAAAAACAGATTCAATAAGAATTTCCTAAACAAACCTACATCCTCGAATAAAGAATGCTTCAATTGTCACAAGAAAGGACACATGCAAAAAGATTGTCAAGAACAAATGAAGGAAAATCAGAAAAGCTTCAACAACAAAAACAAGAAGGATAAATTCAAAAAGAAGGCATTTTCGGTAACATGGAACGATTCAGATTCATCTTCATCTGAAAATGATAGTGATAGTGACAATGAACAGGCAAATGTATGCTTCATGGGTCAAGATTCTGAGGTAAGTAATTTAACTTTCGACGATTTAATTGAAGTAAACACTGAACTTTTAAGCACAATAAAAATTCTTAAAAAGAAAATTAAGGAAATTCGTGAAAATCAAAACAAAGCTGAGTTTGAGAGAGATATGTTAAATGATGAAAAGAAAATTCTTGAAGAAGAACTTGAAAAAGTTCAAGAATCTTATTCAAATTTGGAAACTCAATTATCACTTTTAAGTCAAGAAATTGAAACTCAAAAGAAAAAGAATGATGTACTTGTTTTTGAAAAACACGAGTTAAAAATTAAGATTAAACAGTTGAATCAGAAAATAATAGTCTTCAAGCTAAATTAGATGACATCACTAAAAATGTTTCTAACTTTAACAAAGGAAGAGAAAATTTATCTAAGATATTAGAAAATTCTCAAACATCTTCAAACAAACAAGGTTTAGGTTATAAAAAAGAGTCAAAAATTCCTAATAAGAAAAATATAAAACTTAACAGGAATGTTGATTCAAAACAACAAATATTGCTAAAGAAACCTATTAAAACAAAAGTAGAAAACAAGGTAGTTAAAATTTGGGTACCAAAGACTAACAATGTATTAATAAGAAATAAATATATTAAAACATTTATGGATAATGTTCATCATAATGAAAACTATATTTATAAAAAGGATACTAAACCAAATTGGGTTTGGTTTCCTAAACTCTAACTTTTTAGGACCCTATTAAAAGGTGAGTACCAATAATTTCATATTTATTTTCAGGTCCCACTAAAAAAAAAGAAATGGATATTAGACAGTGGTTGTTCAAAACACATGACCGGAGACAAAGATATGCTTACAAACATCACATACTTTGATGGTGGCTCGGTTACCTTCGAAGATAATTCAAAAGGCTATATCATTGGCAAAGGAGATGTGAACAATTACGGTACATCAAATTTACCTTTTATAACAAATGTTTCATTAGTTGAAAATTTAAAACATAATCTACTTAGCATAAGTCGACTGTGTGACAAAGGTTTTAAAATAACTTTCTCGGATAATATGTAGTATTTTTGATCAAAACCAAAATCTTGTTTTTGAAGGAAATAGAGATAGAAATATTTATGTTCTAAATACGAATATTAATCATAATACAAGCATGTGTTTACTAGCCAAAGATAATGATCCTTGGTTATGACACAAAAGATTTTGTCATATAAATTTTAAAACTATTAGAAACTTTCTAAAAATGAATTAGTAAGAGGTTTACCCAAAATAAACTTTAAAACAAATAATATTTGTGATGATTGTCAAAAAGGAAAATTAACGAAATCATCTTTCAAATCTAAGAAAAATATTTCGACTTTACAATCATTAGAATTACTACATATGGATTTATTTGGACCAACACAAGTTCAATCCATTAATCATAATCGATACGTATTTGTAATAGTTGATGATTTTTCAAGATATACATGGACTATTTTTATGAAAAATAAAAGTGACACTTTTGAGCATTTTAAAACATCTGTCAAAAGAATTCAAAACACTAAAGATTTGAAAATTAAAAATATTCGAAGCGATCAAGGAGGCGAATTCGAAAATGAAGCTTTTGAAACTTTTTGTAAAAAGAAAGGAAAAAATCATAACTTTTCATTTCCTAGAACCCCTCAACAAAATGGAGTTATAGAAGAAAGAATAGAACATTACAAGAATGTGCAAGAACATTATTAAATGGATGTTCTCTACCAAAACATTTTTGGGCAGAAGCCGTTGCTACTGCATGTTATGTATTAAATAGAATATCAATTAGACCTTTAACTAAAAATACTTCTTATGAACTATTGAATAATAAAAAGCCAAATATATCTTATTTTAAAATATTTGGATCAAAATGTTTCATTTTAAATACAAAAGATCAACTAGGAAAATTCGATCCAAAAGCTGACGAAGGAATTTTCGTAGGATACTCAGAACGAAGTAAAGCATATCGTGTATTTAATAAACGAACAAACATAATTGAAGAAACTTTGCATATATCATTTGATGAAAATTTTAATAAAAATTTTAATATAAAAGATGGTGAAGAATTGATAAATATAGAAGAAACAAACCTTGAAAATAATAATAATGAACTAAGATCTCCTCCTAGAATATTACGAGATCATGCAACTCAAAATATAATAGGAGAAATAAATTCTCAAGTTAGGACTAGAAATCAACTAAATAAAATGGGTCATGCAGCTTTCATTTCATCAATAGAACCTAAAAATCCTAAAGAAGCATCAACAGATGATTATTGGATTATTGCAATGCAAGAAGAATTAAATCAATTTGAACGCAACGATGTTTGGGAATTAGTTCCCCGTCCTAATAATCAATCAGTAATAGGAACAAAATGGATATATAAAAATAAAGTAGACGAACAAGGTAATATAATAAGGAATAAAGCAAGACTAGTAGCACAAGGGTATAATCAAGAAGAAGGTATTGATTTTGAAGAAACCTTTGCTCCCGTTGCAAGACTTGAAGCAATACGTATACTATTAGCCTTTGCATGTTTTCACAATTTTAAACTTTATCAAATGGATGTTAAAAGTGCATTTTTAAATGGTTTTATTAAAGAAAATGTATATGTAGAACAACCTCCTTTATTTATACATGAAAAATATCCGGATCATGTATTTAAATTAAAGAAAGCACTATATGGGCTTAAACAAGCACCTCGTGCTTGGTATGAAAGACTTAAAAGTTATTTATTAAATTTGGGATTTAAAATTGGAAAAGTAGATCAAACGATTTTTATTAAAAATACTACCAAAGATATTTTAATAATTCAAATATACGTAGACGATATTATTTTTGGTTCAACAAATGAAAATTTATGTAAAGAATTTTCAAATATAATGACTAATGAGTTCGAAATGTCTCGGACTTCAAATTAAACAATTATCAAATGGAATTTTTACAAACCAAGAAAAATATTATGCTAATTTAATTAAACGATTCGGCATGGAAAACAATTCTGCTAAACCTACTCCTATGAGTACCACTACACATCTCGATCGAGACGAAAATGGCAAAAGTGTAGATCAAAATTTGTTTAGAAGTATGATAGGTTCCTTACTTAACCGCTAGTAGACCTGACATAATGATGAGTGTTTGTTTATGTGCACGTTTTCAATCTAATCCTAAAGATTCACACTTAAGAGCGGTAAAACGAATTATACGATATCTTAACAACACTAAAGATTTTGGTCTTTTCTATCCAAAGGAGTGTCCATTTGAATTAGTGTCATTCAGTGATGCTGATTTTGGTGGATCTCGAACAGATAGAAAAAGTACAAGTGGTACTTGCCATTTCATTGGAAAATCACTTGTATCTTGGTTTAGTAAGAAACAAAATTGTGTCTCGCTTTCCACCTGCGAAGAAGAGTATATATCAGCTGTTTTAGCTTGCACTCAAGTAATATACATGCAACAAACACTTAAAGATTTTAATATAAATTTAACAAATTCTACAATATACTGTGATAATACAAGTACAATAAACTTATCTAAAAATCTGGTTAATCACTCTTGTACAAAACATATAGATATTCGTCACCATTTTCTACGTGACAATATCGAAAAAGGAATAATTAATTTAGAACAGATTTCTATCGAAAATCAAATTGCCGATATATTTACTAAACCTCTATTAGAAAAATCCTTCATAAAATTATGACGAGAGTTAGGAATAATGTCTTTTAAAGATATCATATAGAGAAAATTAGAAAAATCTACACAATTCAGTCGACTAGCACTATGTGCTCAGTCGTCTGAATAAAGAAAAAAAATGAGATTTTCAATTTATTTTTCAAATATGTTACATAATATATTATAAAATAACAGTTATTTGTACACCATACATTTTTAACTGACTTATGGTAACCATTAAATCATTAAGTGGATGAAAAACTTTAAAGAATTATAACCACAATATATTTAGAAAATCCCTACTATAAATATATCTTAAAAATATTATTTTTTCACAACTCATTCTCACGAATAAAAGCTTAAAAAAATTCATTATAAAAATGTCATCCAACAACTCTTTTTCCCCGACCAACATCACCTCTTCAGTCGATAACACTCCAAAACTTCCCACTCCAACACCGACACATGAGCCAGTTTACAAATGGAACAATTATCGTATTGGCTACACGCCAGAATCCAAGAAAGCAAAACACGGACTCTTTGTTTCTCCAGACACAAAAAGAAAGATTGATGAAATTCATCACTTTCAACAACAACAAATAGATCTTCAACGAGAATTATACTTCGAACGAAAAGTTACGGCTAGACGATTAAGCTTCCTAGAGCAAATTGGTTTACGCTTTTGTGGATCAAAAAAGAACGAAGTGGCTGAACCCCTACCTAGCCCCGTTAGTTCACTTGATCCATCTTCATCTTACCGTACACCAGTCAATCCTGTGAATCCTTGGATGTCTCCTAAGACTCCTCAATATAGTCCAAATTCATGGGATATAAATTATATGAAGAATGAAGGGAAAAAGACTCCAAGTCCATCCCCTAAGAAATAGATAGTTTTGAAATCTATTCATGGTGTTACATCTAAATAATTGTAATTATTTCTTTAAATAAAGTGCTTACTTTCAAAATTAACTAAGAACAACAAAGTACATGGGTCAGTCGACTGAAAAACACTGTTCAGTCGATTGAACTTAAGGCAGAATGCAAATTTTTTAATTCAGTCGACTGATTCCTCTGCTCAGTCGACTGAAATACTAACAGAAACTTTCTGATAAAAAATTCAGCTGACTAAAAACCCTGTTCAGTCGACTGAATTCAGCCTAGAAAATTTTCGGCCTTCAATTCAGTCGACTGAACAGTGTATTCAGTCGACTGAACGCCGATTCCTAGGCAACTTTCCCCATTTAACCACCAATTTTTTACCTATCCATTCACTTTTTACTTTCCAGAATAGTTTTCTTCCCCAATTATTTTCGAAACCCTAGTCCCCAATTCCTCAAAATCCACTCAAATCTTACTCAAATGGCACCAAAGAGATCAAGAGCTTCCTCTTCTTCATCCTCCGAGCCAATTGATGCTCAAATAGCGCAATGGCTTTACGATGGAATCGCTGTCACTAGATGGAATAAGATGAAGAATTCCCGTATCTTCGAGCATTCCTTCGTTGATTTCCAAAGCTTTCAAACTTACAGCATCCAAGCGTTAACCGATCAAGCAGGTTTAACTTCTCTTTTGGATTTTAAAAGAAATGACCATGCCATAAATCATGTAATGGTCAAATTATTTTATGATAACCTTAATCCTGGACATCAAACTCCAAGATTGTCATCAATCAGTATTGTCGTCAATCAAAAAGGGAAGAATGTTGATACGCGAAGGTTTTGATCAATGGCAATGTGCTTCAACAAAAAAAAGGGAAGAGATATGTGCAAAGCTAAAGGAAGATCGATGAAGACCAAACAAACATAAGTATGATTTTTTATATATAGGTCTTAGTCTAGATTTATTATTAAAATCTATCCTCAAGAGGCTTGCATGAACACTAGAAAACATTTTATAAACTTCATTTTTATTTAAGCTTTCGCTGTGCATATTTTATAAGTTCAGTCGACTGAATAGGAATAGCCAGTTGACTGAAACTGGTACAAATATATAAACATGCACAGTTTCAGTCGACTGAAACACCCTGCTCAGTCGACTGAATTTGTTCCTGAAAATTTTACTTCATATTTCAGTTGACTGAATTCCCTCCTCAACCGACTAAATTTGAACCTGTGAATTTCCTTTGTAAAGACACCTTCTTCCTCCCAAGAGTTGCAACCATTCTCCAATGGAAATGGAAGCATCTCTTGTTCGCAACCTTTGACAACAAATGCACCTCTTCTACAAGTATATATACATGATTCTAACATCGTTTAATTTACCGAATTCTTTTGCTTTAATCTTACTATTTTCTTGATCATATTCTCTAAATATTCTCAAATCAATCGCCAATCTATTGCTTGAATCATTGTTTTGTTTATAACATTCTTTTGATTCATAGCAATTCACATTTCCTAAATCTTCACAAACACATTGCATACTCTCGAGGATAAGATTATAGGAACATTGTACTACATTAGACTCATTAGTGTTGATAAGAACACAACAAGTCGAATATTGTTTTTTAGTAATTGAGTTGAAGTCCTCTTCGGTAGTCGAGGCAAGAAATCCCGTTCGGTTGTTTGGGTAAGTTGTAAACCTATTCCTCCGGGTGAAGTGAGGGTGTTAGTTAGTGAAATTCCTAAGTGAAGCTTAGGGACTAGACGTAGGACTAGAGGTCTGAACCAGTATAAAATCCTGGTGTCTCCTTGCATTAACCTATTTTATCTACCTAGACTATTCCGTTATTCCATATTACACGATCCTGCCGCATAGCCCCCTCTTTCAATTTCATCAACTCTATTTTAGCAAGGCTAGCCGACATTTTAAGTGTGTCATCCACTGCTATCACTCAAATCATTTTAAAGAATAGATGATCGGAATAGGCTTCGAATCAACTAATACAATAGCAACAAAAGAAAAATACAAGAGTTAGAAATACAAGTCTAAACTACTATCCAAAGGAAGGACCACTTGTCCCCCTTATCCTTACTAACATCAGCATCAGTGCTAGGGCCATGAACATGCATAAACACAAAGAAGAGAGTTGCATGATTAGGAATAAACAATCTACGGAGCTTGGAGTAGAGATAGCTCCTACCCTTAGATGCATCCAAAAAAATCGCCAATTATGCCGACCTTCACTTCCAACAATTGTCAGAGTTAGACCTTCCTCCTTCATATGATATAAGAGTCTCCTAGATTCTCCATCTTGACCTACAAGTATATGAAAACTATTTGACGACGGAATGTACCTCATTACTGAATTAGTATGAATCCAAGCACGCTCGTGAGGTTACCAGTTAATAACCTCCTTCGAAGGAGGAAAGTCTTTGACATAGCTACAGTAACTAGAGTATCAGAGAAAGCTCTCTTGCCTAGAATAGAGATAGAGGAAGTAGGAGAAGGATTTCTAATCTTAGGTACCTACTTCAAAACTGGCACAACAAGAGGAATCTTGTCGGGAAGAGACTGAGAAGCAGAGATGATCTCAACCGAACATGAGTATGACTTATGACCAAATGATTGTCATGATAGGCAAATATCAAGTTTGTATTTGAACAAAATGTCAATTTCCACATCATGACCTTTTCTAGTCTAACTTTAATCTTTGATGGAAATGGCTTAGAAAGGGAGATTTCAATCAAAGCTCTAGCATATAACAAAATCTTATGGGCCTCCATACTAGTATCAAAATACTTGAGACTAGCAAGTAAGTTTAAACCAAGCAAGGGCTGCAAGACAAATGGAATATTAGTGAAAGTGGCCTAAGCCTGAATAGAGGGAACCTACTCTCTATCTTTGTCCACCCAACACCCCATAAGGTGATAATAAAAGGTTTCTATGAATGATTATTGGACTGGACTCAAAATCTCTAAGCTTACCTTCCATACTAGCGAATTTGAAGTAAAATATGGTATTGAAATATTGGACTTGGAGACTACCTTTAAATCTCCAAACTGGTTTGCATTGATCACGAACAACTTTATACCCTTATATGGTGGGGATGTATCCTTGAAAAATCCAACTAATAACCCAGGCCAAAAATTCAAACCCTCTTGAATCACATCAGCCATTGGCACATGGATTCCATCAATCCCAACAGTATTGAAAGTGCAAGGAGAGAAAGTACTAGCATTTTTGGGCAAAGACTTAGACAAAGATGACCACTTGTTTGGAGCAGGCATACCCACAGTGGTTCCAGGAAACACTGGAGAAACCTACGAATCAATATTGTGCTTGACATTCCCATGAACGTCACGCGTGCATTGAATATCTCCTACCATACATCAACTGTCAACCTGACTAATAGCAACAGCAGGCGAGGCTGCTTCTTTCCCAACTAAGTTATCAACCCAACTGACAACAATATTTTTCCACCACCAGAGACAACAGTATCACCACTACTTAGATCTAGTAACTTTTCACCAAATATAGGCATAACATTTACAGACCATTAACCAACATGATTTGAGGCAACAGCTTGAAGTAATGGGGTAAAGTGGATGAAACAACCCTGCGAGAGCCGTTTGTGACTCCAGAGACAGGTGGTACAGACGAACATGAAAGAGACTGGAGGTGGTTTGAAAAGGAGGGGCGTTGAAGGCTCTCCCAAATATGGTCAGGGAAGCTTACGAATCTGACGGGATGTGAGCTACAGGGCGAAGACGAGGCTTTAGAGGTGAACCAAATGGAAATTGAAGGAGTTGGTGAGAGGATTAGAAAGAAGGAATAACCGAATGGTGATTTTAAGGAGAATCGCCTAATATCGAGAGGGCAGGAGGCCATTGATAATTAAGAAATTTAAATATAATTTCAACGATCCCATAACTCTCATCTTCTATGATTTGGTGGACTTATTTATTATAGCTGAAATTAAATTTAACCTTATGTACCTCTTATGTACAATTCCTCATAGAAAGAAGCTAACTCAACTTTACTTATGTCCAACTAAGTCCAATTACTCCTTATTTGGTTCTTGGTACATTTTAGAACTCCTTTCCAATACACTCATATATTCGATCAAATCAAATAATTTTGTTTTCTGTTACATGTCATGTTATTTATTTCCTTTTTAGATTCTATGAACTTACCATAGACATAGTACATATGTATTAACGATAAATGTTCATATATGCGATAATTCATCAATGAATTTAGTGAATTATGTGGAACTTTTTCATGTCATTAGACCTACGATTGCATACATCTGTATGTATCAATCCTCAGGGTTCACTAACTCTTATGTCGCTCCCTCTAAATGGGTTCTTTGTCCTTAATTTCAAAATATAGACAATTTTGATACTTCTGTATTATACAGCTAACGCAACCAATACCGTTATTTTAATAGATTTATTTCATAATGAATAATAAAAACATTCATAACAAAATAAAATCATATTCATTTTCAGTCAGTACTAAAAACAATTACTCCATAAGTGTTATTTGGTATATTTACGAAAATAATTTTTCATATCTTAATACATCCATTGATGATATTTATGGCATGCTCCCACCATTTATATAATTAGTATAATATTATATGAAATACGAAGCTCCATTTAACTAATTATGCATTATTTATTCCTTTTACTATAACTAGCTTATACGTGATGTTTTCGATCAAATATCTCAACTCATAGAAATGACTTTTATATAAAACAATTTTCTATATAAAAAATACAATTGGAATAAAAATCACATTTCTCATTCCATATTAAGTATCTACTTGTATTTTATACAATTTAGCTTCCATTGTCTCTTCATGAAGCATTGGGACAATTCACTCTCTTTATCCTAACTATGTCTATCTTACACTTACTCTTGGGCATTTGCTTTCTTTTCAAAATGGTTGAACCATTCAAATGGATATCCTTGTTGCAAGACCTAATGAACTCTTTAAAAAAGTGTATTCGGTAATCCTCAACATCTAAGGATACTGAACAAGTCACACTTTAAGTAAACTAATCAAACTGGTTTCAATAATCGAATTCCATGATCCATCTTGTAGGTCTGGATCTACTGCAACATTTAACATAATGAGATCCATATTGTAATCAATCATATCGAATACATGATCTCGTATTTTGGTTTACTTTCTTATTTCGAACGAACAAATTTCATTAAAGTTTCATATAATTTCGAACCACGACTACTATATAACATTTATATGTGATTGATTACGGATCAAATATCTATATTCTTATATTTCTTCGAGAGTTTGAAACTCATAGAAGATAAAACATAATCTTATACAAATAAACACTTAAGTGACAAAGGCACAAATGTTTCAGTGTTTGTATAGAATGGCTCTTGCATGGGTCCTAAAAAGACAATATGCCAAAAGATTTACTATTAGAAAGTATGCTTTATATTTCTATTGAGCCTTCAATTAAGTTCATTTGTATATTTTAATTGATAAACATTGTATCATTATACTTGTTTCCTAATTATCATAGTTGATTATTTAGTTAGTATAGCGTATATCCTTACAATATTAAAAAGTTTAAATGTATTGATTTCATTTTTTTAATAAGTTCTCACTAGAGTTTTTGGTTTCTCAAAACTCTAAGAAAAACATAGAAATCTTTTGATTTTTGTAGTGGGAATTACAACTTGCTTACCTTTGGATTTTGACCTTAAGGAATATTGACAAATATAGGGCCTACAAGTGATAGATAAAACCTTATCAATTGTATCATATATATACAACCCCTAACTTTTAGTCTTTGTCCTAATCTCATATCGACCTTATATCAACAAATCGAAAGAGATTTTTCACTTGTATGCATCATTTTGCAATGACCTGCATAATGCACATACCTTGAGGAATATCAACAAATACGTGCATGTTTATTTTTTATCTCAATTAGTTAATATATTAATAGTACTACAGAACTTCTCTAGCTTAAGGAATATCAATAACTAAAGAGTGTGCAAGTAATCTATTAATACATAATGAAACTTATAGTAAAGATTTATAATCTTCAATATATATATTGAGTGATGTAGATTTAGGGGACAATGTATCTCTTAAGAAATACCCTTGTGATTCAAGTGATGATCATATCTAAATCACTATATATGTGCAATACATATGTACTTATTCCGTAAACCTAATTCTTCTTTAATTAATTTAATTCTTATTAATTCAATTAATAAATTAATCAAATTATTTGAAAATTTAAAATTTTATTTTATTCATATTAAGCAATTGAAATGAAAAATAACTATAATAGTTATAGTTTACGTATAAGCATATATCATTGTACATGTATACTTAATTTTATTAAATAACATTTATTTAATTTGTAAATTAATTAAGCAATTTTTGATTAATATAAAATTTATTTACCTCAAATTTTATTATTACTTTACATAAAAAATTTAAGACAATACACATATATCATTATGTATGTTTTAATCTAATTAGTTTAAATTTAATTAATTAACTAGTTAGTTAATTAATTAGTTAATTAAATAAGTAAGATAAATAATCCAAATTTAATCAATTAGTATTCAAAATAGATTTTAAAAAAATTATTTTATACCATTTATGAAATATATGTTATATTTTAAATTTAACTTTGAAATTCAAAATATCTTTTGAATTTTCAAACAAATTTTGAAAAGTGAAAATTGGTATGAAGGGTCTAATTATACAGCCCAATTTTTTTCCTGGACACGGGTTTGAAATTATTATTTTCGAGGACAAGTATGTGCGGCGTGCGTCTTCATCTTCTCAAACAACTAAATATCTTCTGAAATAGATCGTGGAAATTAGGCGCGTTCGTCTTCATCTTCTCAAACAACTACGTATCTTTTGAAATCTGTCGATCGTGAAAATTAGGCGCGTGCATCTTCATCTTCTCAAAGAACTATGTACCTTCTGAAATTTACCGATTGTAACGATCTCGAATTTTGAATCAAAATTAAATTAATAATTAATGTAAATTTTGGAATAAATTTTGAAGTTATTTAAAATTTACCTTAAAATTTGAATTTGAAGATTTTATTTGTATTTAATAAATAAATGACTTACAAAATGTTGATATATAAAAACTTTAAAACAAAATATGCAATTGTGTTAGATATAGAATTAAATACTTAAATTTAAAATTTATAACAATAACCATAATAACTTTATAGATATGTACACTTAAACAATACTAGTAAAAAAATAAAATAAACAAAACAAAGTAAAATATAAACATCTTCTATGTAAATGTGTAGGCAAGGCAAATATAAAACAATACATACAAATAATAAATATATTTAAGTATAAACAAATCAAACATAATAAATGCAAGCATCTCAGCCGAGCCAAAAGATGTAGGCTGTAAAAAAAGAAATAGGAAGTAGGACAAAGTACATATGCATTACATGTTTCCATCTCTAACAAAATACCTCTAATACACTTCACCCATGCCTATTTTGTACAAACATATCACCTGTAGCTTATATATTAATATTAACCTGCAATCTTTTCTTCTATATGTTTGTATCCTCTAGTTCATTTTCATTTATCAAAAATATAAACAAGCATTTTTTTTAACTCAAACATCATTTAATCAATAACAAAAAGTAAGAAGATTTACAGAAGAATCAAGCTTGTATTTTCAAAACTGTTTCAATATGAAGCTCTGTTCATTTCTCTGGAAACAAGGTGAGCAACTTTGTTTTTTTTTCCAGACTTCTTTGTTTTCACCAGTAAACAAACCTTCAAACTTGAACCTGTTTATATATATATATCTGATGACTGTGTTGAATACTTCAAGTTGTTGTGAAATCTGTTGTATGAATGCCTGCATATGTATAGATAGTTTACCTGTGCATGTTTATATATATACATACCAATGCTCTGTTCAAGCTACAGTTTAAAAAGAAAAAAAATCTTTTCTCCTCAATCTACCCATAGTTTGGATTTAAAATTCAAACCAAAACCGTTTGTTATTGAATACACTTAAGGTTAAAAATCTAATTTAGCTAAAACAACTTATGAATCTTGCTGCAAAATCAGAGTAGTTGAACCCAACTTTAAATAAATCAAGTTTCAAACATTTTAATTTATTAATTCAGAATCACAAGTTGAATCTTTAGCCTATAACATGATTTTTAAACCAAAAATCATAATTTTTAGCTTGGAATTTGAAGAGCAGTTTTGGGGTGAACATAATATGAAAATTTGGGTCTTTCTGGTGATCAAGTGGATCGGTGATCTCGTGGTCTTTCTTGGAGCTGGAGATGTGATCAGAGAACAGAGGAAAATTAGTGGATGGTGATGCAATTCACCAGAGAAGATTGCGGCAGTAGAATTTCTTCTAGAACTCTAAAATTTTCCCTGGGTTTGATGCATCGATCACTGCGAGGTGTGTAGTTGTTCGAGTGCAGCGTGCTTTGGCGTAGTGATAGCTGGGTAGTAGATGGAGTCGAGGCCGAATTTGCAGAGTCTCCGGTGGTCGTGATGAGGAGAATGAAGCGTTGACAGGTGATGGTGTTCCCAGTTTTTACGTTGTTCCAGGTTTTGGAATGATGGCCTCGAATTTGATTTCGAGATTTTGAACACGATCTGATGATCGTGATGAGTTGCGTGGAAGATTGTCGACGTGTTCGACAACGTGACGGGGCCGGAAGATCGCCAGCGGCGAAGTGCACGTGCACGAGCACTCTAGTGCTTGGGTGTGTGTTTGTCTGAAAAGAGCAGAGGGAATTCACGCGACGAACTTGGGAAATTCTCGTGTGTTTCGAATTTTTGCTCAAAGCAAATAGAAGGGGGGCTCGAGTCAAAGTTGATGCGGGTTTTTTTTGACCTGAAACTGTTTTGGTTTGGGAATTTTAAAACCAAAAATTTAAATTTTAAACCAAGATTTTTAAAGCTGAATTCAAATTAAAATGTTAATGTAAATTCAAGTTGAATGTAGAGTTTAGTTTGAACATAAATAAGTTTTAAATTTAAATTGTTTTAATAACTTAAAAGCAATTAAAAATATATTAAAGAAATTTGAAATGGAGTTGAAATTTTAAATGAAAAAAATTTAAGCAAGTTGAAACTAAAAGTTTAAATCTAAATTTAAATCTAAATTAAAGATAATTTGAATCCTAGTTCTGAAATCAAAGAAGTTTTAATAGTTAAAATTGTTTAACTTTGCTTTGTGATGATAATTAAAACATTAGTTAGAAAATGTTTTAAATTTGAATTAGTGAAGATAAAATGATATGCACTCATTAAATTAGTTCAAGTGAATAATTGATTAATTTATTTAATCAAGAAATTAAGATTTGAGTTAAATTAATTAAGGTAAACTAATTTGTAAATAAGATTCATTAATTTAATAAAGAGTTGTCTTTTAAACAAATGATTAAGGTTATTTAATCAAGTAATTAAGATTTATTAAGTTACAGTTTAGAACTTAATTAGTTAAATAATCAGTGATTAAATATATGATTTTAAAGGTTAATTAAATGATAATTAACAATAATTAAATTGAGTTTAATTACTTAAGAATAGTAATTAAATAATTATGAATAGTTAATGAGGATCATTTACTTGAAATTTATTTGATAATAAATGTGAAAAGAATTATTCATAGAAATTTAATCTGATTTAAATTTATCAGATAATTAAATTGATCCTACTTATAGATGTTTGGATTCTATTGGATGACTTGATTTTTGATATCCCTGATTTATGATGCTTTGTATATATCCTGATTTATGTTGTGATCTGTGATAAATTATCTGTGATGTAATTTACTAGCCGTGGCATATATATTTGTGATCTGTATATAACAGATAAGCATTATAGTTTATATCGCTTATCGACTATATTCCTGTATTCTGATCTGTGATAATTGTATGATGTTGCACTACTGTGTATAACCCCTGGACTACACCATACACACACAAATATGGATTTCACGAGGAAATCGGTTAAGTCACAGATAATTTAAATTTAATGTTTTTGAAATTAAAGTTTTAATTTCAAATTGATTTTGAAAATGGATTTGGGTTAAACGGTAAAGCTTTTGAAAACGGTTTTCACAAATAAAAGCTATTTTGAATAACTCGGTAAAATCTCCAATTTAAATAATTCAATTTGAATTTGAATTCGATATTCGGAATTGAATTCGATGATTGGAAATTATGGTTAAAGATATTATAAACATGTTTGTATGAATTTAAACCATTTTAAAGGTATGGTTTTGGGAATTTGAATTTAACCCAAGGATTTCAACTCGTATAAATGAATCAGATTTCTAAAATGAAAACTGTTGTTTTCAAATGATAAACACTTTTAGATAAGAACTGAGTTAATTAGGGGAATTTCAAGATTGAATAGAGAAATGATTTTCCTAAGTTATGAATGAATTATTTTTGAAAGCTATGAATTAAATCTGTTTATTTTTAACAGATTTAAATTGATGATTTGTTTAAATCAAATTGAAATGAAATTGTTTTGAAGGCTATAAGTTAAATCTTTGATTTAAAGATTTAACGAGTTAATCAAATTGAAATGAAAATTGATTTGGAAAATCTGTGAATGAATCTTTTATTTAAAAGATTAAAATGTGAAAATTGTTTAAAACCGTTAAAGGTTGTGAAAATGAATCTTTTTGTTTAAAGATTGAAAATGGTAATTTGCTAAGCCATTTGAAGAAAAGTTTTGGGTAATAAGTTGTGACTTAATTGAAATCCCATACCCATATGTTTTAAAAATATTTTCGCTCACTATTCGGTTTAGCCGGGAAAGGACCTTTGTGTCGTATAACCCATTCTGAATATGTGATTCGACGTTATGGATAGCATTTGAAGACCGGTGATGAAGACCGGGTATTTGCGAAAGCGATAGGATGACCTATCGATTGTTTCTGCACCGAGTCGCGCCGGTACAGAGACTCCGTAAGTGATGGGAAATCCGATCGGGATTGTGAATATCTGGATTGCAAGGACTTCTTTGTAAGTGCCTTCGGTTCTATTCGAGCCCGGAACAGACTTGTATGGATTGTATGTCTGACATTACGAATTGAGATATAAAGCCGATTTCTTTCAAATATATTTCTGTTGGTGGCGGAGAATTTATTCTTTTAGCTTAACACCCTTCTCTGAGACGTACGAGCTTAGAGGTTATATAGTTGAAGGTTATCAGCAATATATTCCCAATTTGGTAATGTGACATGCTGAGTGTTGCTGTGAAATGATCGTTGTGTTGATTATTTGTGATAGGATCATTTGTTTGATCGTCTATCTTGGTGATCATTTCTATGATCATTTGTTGACCCAAAGAACAGCTTTTGTATAAAGCATGTTTTTGTGGACGTGACTTCGTCGAACCTCACACCCCGGAATGGTCAAAACAGGAAAGATGCGGCAAGGTTATGAGGGGTAGCTCCCTTTAGGGTATGTGCATTTCCTTCTGGAAAAGGGTGGTATCATGGTATGGAGCCCAGATACTTACTCATGTTGAAACACTTATTATTATGGTGTGATGTTGATTACGAGCGCTCGGTTAAAGGTCCCAAAGGACCGGGGGATGGCATACTCGTGTCAGTAGTTACCCAGTTAGGGGTAACCCGGCCTTGTGTTGGCAGAGATCCGGTTTGGTTCTCGGGGACGTCCTTCCAGAGGCGTTCTCATGTGGCAATGGGAAGTTCCTTGGCCTGACCATTCGTTGGAAATCCAAAGAAATAATACGATCTTGTACGGTATTAGTTGTAGAACCTATCATTCACTTATGGTGGCGCCCCACTGTTTGGATGGTAGCTATAGTAGGCATAGTTCGGAATGTCTATGCTGGCTAAGATTTATATCTTTATTTTCGAAATGAATTTTTCCTACACTGTGCACTAGTAATAATCAAATGTTTTTTTAATGCGTATCAAGCATCTTTGACTATCATAAGGAGAAATCTCCTCCGATTCTGCGTTTGCATTGTGTGTGTGCGGGAGGCCTTATGGTAGTCTCATTTTTAAAAAGCATTGCGAATTGACTTTGAAAATCTTTTGTTGAATGTTTTTAAAGATAAACTGTTTTTGTTGCTCACACCAGTCCCACGACTGATCCAGAGTTTATTGTTTCTTTCCTAAACTCTGGGTGCTCATTATATTTCTACACGAGCAGTCTAGAGTTGGGTTTTTCAAATAGTTAGATATAGTGGATTATCTGGAGCTAGTTCAGTCTTTAGATCACACCAGTCTTGCTTAGCTTGGTGCATCGTTATTGGGGGTTCGAGCTATTGCTGGATTGATTCTTGGAGATGGAGTTGCAGTTCTTCCTTGAAGACTATCTCAGAGTTATATTGTTCCGCTGCTAGATGTTATCTATCTTTTTCTTTTCCGCTGCTATTTTATTGTATCATATCTCTGATGTATATTGATATCTATTGGATCACCTGTTGTATCAGATATTGTATCAAAGCTGTATATCAATGTATTATTCTTTTATTCCGCTGTGTTATTTACTTAATGTTGTTATAAGCTCCGGCGAATCGGATTTGAACGGTCGAATCTATGGCATTCGAATACGATTTGAAGTATGGATGTCGATTTTTGAGCGGGCAAAATCCGCGTCGTTACACCGATCTTGTAAATTAGGCAGTCGTTTCTTGTTCAATCAAAGCGGTCGTTTCTTGTGCAATCGGAGCGGTCGTGAGGCGTTAGTTTCTTCTCAAATAAAAATCGACTTTAATTGTGGGAAATCGTGAGGCGATTTTCTTCATTTGGTGAGTCTCCATTTTATTTGCTGTTTTTCATTCTCAATTCTATTTTTTGTGATGTTCATGATGTTACTGTATGTTTCTTTTCACAGGAGGCTGTTTTCATCTATTGGAGGAAGGTTTTGTTTGATGTAGTTGGAATAATGGCTTCTGAATGGTATTGTTTTATTCTGATAACACAAGAACTGTGTATTTAGCCTCGTTTGTTCTTTAATTTGCAATTAAACTCTGATTGTTTAGATGTTTAAGAATGGTGTCTCAAAATTCCATTCTGGCTCTAGTAATAATTTGGCAGCCATCGAATGTGATTATGCGATTTAAAGACCATATTGATCTTAGTGCGTGTTTGTTATGATAATATTTTAGCTCTTCTTTTTCACCATTAAGTATATTTTTGCAGATCATCTTTTTCACCTATGATTTTTCAACAATGTAAACTTGAATAGGTACAATCATGACGAATGTTTTTCTTCCCCATGTACCAATTTTTTTTGGTTAATTTCAAGTTATATACCACGCTGGATTTGAAATTGTAAACATAATTCCAATATACTTGGTTAACAGAGGATCAGACAATTGGTATTTATGTACTAGACTATGATAGGACAGTAGTTATTGTTTGCTGTTATGTTGGAATGTTTGATGTGGTAGGTGTTGAAAATTTAGTTGGTAAGGGTTAGAATGGAACTCAACGTTTTTCCACTGTTGTAATCAGGTTATCCCAAAGAGTGATAGTGATCTGTAAAAGATAAATTGTTTTATCTTTTTTCAAAAAGTGGTATAGAAAATGATTTACATAGTTTTATATTTAAGATCAGTTTCACATAGTTATATTTTCCACTGTTGTAATCAGGTTATCCCAAAGAGTGATAGTGATCTGTAAAAGATAAATTATTTTATCTTTTTTCAAAAAGTGGTATAGAAAATGATTTAAATGTTTTTATACTATTAGTTTATATTTAAAATCAGTTTCACATAATTATATTTTCCACTGTTGTAATCAGGTTATCCCAAAGAGTGATCGTAATCTGTAAAAGATAAATTGTTTTATCTTTTTTCAAAAAGTGGTATAGAATAGTTTTATGCTATTAGTATTTATTTAAGATCGGTTTCACATAGTTATGTTTTTTTTACATTTTTTTTTGCAGGTGTGATTCATTTGTTATAGTTGTATTTGATTTCAATAACAATTGTTTTAGTGCTCGTTTTGGATTGAATGCTTCTATTTCTTCTGTTAGGAACAGGATTTGGGAGGAGTGGAATAGTTTTACTCCATTATGCTTTGATATTTTTTATATTCGAGAATCAAAGACTACCTTTATTGAAACGGATAGTGATCTTCAAGCTATATTGTGTTTGTCTTGGTTTAAAAAGGAAGAATTTTTGGTTTTTTCTCTACGGTTGAAGAATGATTCAATGGATAATTTTGTTGGTGAAAGTAGCAAGTCTAGTTCAGTTGTTGGTGTTGAGTCAAGTAATAATATGTTAGGTTATGATGATGATTTAGATTCTGGTTTTACTCAACAAAAGGATTTACATGAGTTGTTGAAGAAGAATTCAAATATGGAATTTTTTACTGGCGTTGGTCAACAGTTTGATTCTGCTATTGGATTCCATAGAACAGTTAGTGCTTATTGTTTGAAGAATGGATTTAAAGTACAGTATATTAAGAATTGTAAAGAGCGATTGACAGTTCGATGTGCTATAGCTAGCTGTCCTTTTAGGATTCATGCTTCTTGCAAACTGAAGCAATTGGACCAACTGTTTGTTAAAAACAATAACTTGATTCATACTTGTGGTGGTGGATTTCGTTCCCTTGGTAGTCCAACCATTAATAGTGATCTTGTGAAAACTTTAATCGTCAATCAAATTCGTGATGAGCCAAAAGAAAAACCAAGGATATCATTAAAAGTTTTAGAAGAGATTATGATGTGGAGCTAAGCTATTACTTTGCTTATAAGGGTAAGAAATTGGCTATGAATTATATTTTTGGTGATGAAAAGAAATCTTACAATGAATTAGTTTGGTATTTGAAGGCATTGGAAAGAAATAACCCAAATAGTTATTCAAGTATGGATGTGGATTCTGAAACAAATCAATTTGAGAGAGTTTTTGTATGTTATGAGGCATGTATATTTGGATTTAACTATTGTCGTCCTATGGTGTTTTTGGATGCTACCTTTTTTAAAGGGCGAAGTGGTATTTTGATGGCTGCCACTGCGAAAAATGGGAATCAAGGTACTGATTTTGATTTTTTTTTTTTGCTGTTGTATTTATGTTACATAGTACTGTTTCTTTAAGTTATTGTTCTAGTGAATTTTGTTGTGTACATACTGCATTTTGTTCAAGTGATTAGTCTACTGTCATATAGTACTGTTTCAAATATAGTGCATTTGGTTGTTTCAAATGTAGCAATATGTTGTTCAATACATTATATTTTCTTCTGCGTTAGGGATTAGCATGTGAAATTATTGCAAAAATGAATTCAAACTCACAATTTAGTTCAACTGAAAATTAACGATGATTAATGTTGGTTGTTTTTTTATTTTTATTTTGATAGATACATAATCTAGATGTTTTATTTTTTTTCATTTTATCATGATACCTACTGCTTATGCTGGATTTACCAGAATCTGTCATATTTCAAACAATAAATGCATATATGTTTTTATCTCTAACATCTTCAATCTAGTTGCACTAGTTACAAAGTAGGTACAATTGTTCAATGGACAGCCATGCTCTTCTTATTGCAAATTTGATCCAAAACAAATACTGTAAAAGATTTCATGTTCTTTAATTTGATATACAAAATGTTACTGTATACAGGAGTTAAAAAAGATAAATGCATTTATCTTTTAATATAAAGAATTAAATAACATATTAAGCCGTACTTATATATCATAGATACTACTACATGTTGAGCATATTTATCATTTTTCTCTTTATCTGAAGTTCTTACATAAGGTATACAAATGATTTAAACAGCATATAGAAAAGATAAAAGCATATATGTTTTAGATGTTTGAATATAATTCTTTGTATTGTATGCATGAATTATGTATCATATGTTTGCAATTTCTACCCTTTATGCGTAGACTACACATTCAAATAGAATTTTTTTTTTAAAAGGATGAATTGCCTCTAGGAAATTGATTTTTCCCTTTTTATTTGGGCTGAGGGTATAGTGTTCATGTGATTGTCTACTATTAGATAATACTATTTCAAATATAATGCATTTTGTTGTTTCAAATGTAATACATAAACAGTGAATTAATTTTTTTTTGTTTTTTTTCCAGGTTTTTTCCCATTAGCAATGGCTCTTGTTCCCAAAGAAAATG
Organism: Allium cepa; assembly: GCA_030765085.1. Lineage (NCBI taxonomy): Eukaryota > Viridiplantae > Streptophyta > Magnoliopsida > Asparagales > Amaryllidaceae > Allium > Allium cepa. The sequence goes on along the minus strand of CM060941.1, from coordinate 287,653,494 downwards.
AAGAATGTTGGAGTTGGTTTTTAAAACACCTAAAGAATGCTCTCAGTTGTGATAGAATATTAACTTTTTTAAGTGATAGACACTGGGGTTTATTGTTAAGTATTCCAAAAAAATTTCCAAATAGTCATCATTCTTATTGTTTGCATCATATGCAAAATGATATTGCTAGCATTGTGAAAAGTGGAAGGGGTGTTTGGGTAGCTCATTTACTTGAGCGTTGTGCTATAGCTTCTAATCATCATGAGTTTGAAAAAGCCATGTCCAAGTACAAAGAAATTGGAGGTGCCAAAGCTATATAGTACTTGAATGATAAACCATATGATCATTGGGCTGATTTGTTTTTTCCGGGGATGCGATATGGTGAAAATGAATCCAATGTAGCTGAGAGTTTTAATTCTTGGATTTTCGATGAAAGAAGTTTGCCTGTTACTGCTTGTCTTGATGGAATTAGGGTAAAACTGATGATGCGAATGTCTAATCGTAGAGAAGAGGCATCAAAGTGGACTAGTGTGCTATGTCCAAAAATGGAAGCTCGCTTGTTGAAATTGAAGGAAGAAGGATTTGGGTGGAGTGTTTCTAAATCATCTAGGTATGTATTTCTACATTATTACATGATGTTCATAGTTTCTGAAAAAAATGATGAATGCATTTATCTTTTTTCAACTTGCTATGTAGCCTGTGTTATGATTTCATTTTGTTGGTATTTATAAATTTTAAACCCCTCTGGGTCTTTTGAATCTTGACAGTCGCGGCGTTGTAATTAACACTGTATGTAATTCTTAGCTCTTTCATTATTTTCGTCTGGATGAGTCTGTACATTTTACTTATGGTATATTAGTTCTTGACTTGGACAATCCTGTTGATCTTTTTGGAAAAGTCAAATCTGGTGCATCAAGGCAATGTCCAAGTAAATTCCACTTAATCAGTGGATGCCTTACCCATTGAAATCATTGTCAAGGTTTACAAGTTTTAATTCTTACTATAACCTTTATGCTCTCTTTTTTCTAGATTGGTTATCAGTTTTTTAAAAAGCAAATCAAAATCAAAATCTGCATAAGATATACTTTCTCTAAAGAATATGAACAGTATGCCCGTTGTTATTTGTTTTGGTTTATGAGTCTTATTTTTCACTATTAGTTCTATGCACATGAATTGGGTCTTATTTATTAGATAGATTAGAGAGAATATGTAAAGTGCTAATAATCATTTTTTGGAGATGCAATCTGTGTATATATTTTAACTGTTTTTAACTTTACATTTTGTAGGTATATTTTTGAAGTTCATTCTCCAACATCTTAAAAGGTTGATCTTAAAAATCGCGTTTGCAATTGCAATCAATGGAAAGTGACAGGTTTCCTTGTGCGCATGCTTTGAAGTGTATTTCTTTAACCAGAAATTCTGTTTATGAATATATTAAGAATTACTTTACTATTGAGTATTATCGAGCTTCATATTCACATTTGATCAATCCTATTCCAACTTTTGATAAGGAAGCAATTGAAGCTGAAGAATCATCTATTATTCTTCCTCCAAAGCCTGTTCGTGGAGCTGGTAGGCCTAGGATGAATAGGATTGAAGGGCCTGACTTTCATGCTAAGCAAAACAGATGTGGAAAGTGTAAAAAACTAGGATATAATAGAATAAGATGTTCTTTGAATATTTGAGTTGATTGTTTTAGTCCAATGTATTTGATTGGTTGTTCTATGAATACTTTGAGTTGAATAATTGAGTTGATTGTATCCAGTGTATTTGATTGATTGGTTGTTCTATGAATACTTTGACTTGAATATTTGGATTATTGCATATGTTGAATTGGATATAATCTGATTTTGATTACTTTTGGTTGTATGCAATTGTTTATGAGTTTCTGCTTTTCTGGTAGGCACTGTGATGGTTGCCGGTAGGTAATCAGTGTGGAATTGGTAAGATGATGGTTAGTGAAGAAGAATTGTGGGTTGCGGCTTCTCTGACAGTGTTGAGTGTGGAATGTTGCTGCAGTTTGTATTGAATGAAACAGTGATGTAGTAGTATTTGCTTGTATGGACAGAGAACTGTGAAGTTTATAGGTTGTGAATGGTTTGGGATGGAAGTATGGTTAGTAAGTGAAGTATGACAGAGTGGTATTGGGACTTTTGTAAAGGAGGAGGTGTTGTAGTTAAAAAGTGAGGCAGTGGAGGTTGGCAGTGAAGTAAGGAGTAGTCAGAGGCACTTGAAGTTGTGAATGATGAAGGTGGTAGTTGCTCTTGCAACAAGAAATGGAAAGTATGGAAGAACTATTGGTTGCAATTGTTCTGTTAAAAAAGATAAATTGATATATCATTGGCCTCAAACAAGCTTAGGACTTAAGTATATTGCGGTCATTGATTTCAATTTTGTTTGTGCAGAAATATTTGTTCAATTTTGTTTGTATAGAAATATTTGTTGATTTTACATAACGGTGGAATACCTATCTATCTCCAATAGTTATTTATCTTTTTCTAATAACTTCTTTTTTCAGGAAAGCAGTATTCAACTTGCGTGCAATTGTGGTCAGTTGATGCTGCTAATGCTGCAGGAAATTGGTTTGATTTAGTGTGTTTTGTTTTGTTTTGTTTTATTTCCAAACATATATCAAAAAATACCGTTGTTACACATTTGCAATTGTTTAAAAACTAACTGAAATTGTACTTACAGCCCATAACAAAAGTTATATCTTCACCCATTTCATATATTTATTCACTAGATATCCAAATATTTTACTACGACTTTCTCTGATAATCAACAAATGTGCCTTCTGCACATGCATGTCTTAAGTTTTACTTTAGCTTGATGTTTTCATCAGGTAAAATATCACTATTTTGATCCATTATTTTTTTAAAATGTTAACGTCATACCATCTTGTTTCAATTTTTGTTTTATATCACTAGTTTGTTAATCATACTTGTGAAGGAACTATACATAGAAAGAGAAAGAGTATGATGTTCCTTTTGTTCATATGCTTTGTTTATTTCTATGAATTTGCCATTGCTTCAATCCCTAATTTGCAAACATACATCAAAAAATACCGTTGTTACACATTTGCAATTGTTACGAATTCTTCTCTATTTTCAATACATTCTAAGGTTTCTGCATACAATTCAATTCTGTTCTCATTCACGTATTACAGTAAATTATCATTACATTTTCTGTTTTACCCAATCTCATTATTAACCACTATTTCCATCAACATCTGCTAACTACTTGCAAAATCCGTCTACAAATCATTCAAATCTTCCCTCTACGAAGCTCTGCTCAATAATCACTAACCAAACGTCACCAATCCATGGCACCAGCATTCCTTCTTCCCATTCTCAGGCATCATCACTTTCATCATTCATTTCCACCAACATCTACCCTTCTGCCTACAACTGACCAACCTTGCACTTGACACAACCTAAAATAGGTCACAGGACTTCCATCAACTCTCACTGCACTGCAATTCCAATCACTATCTTCAAACTTCTGTCATTTGACATACAACATCCTCAACACCAACAGAAACGACCTCTATAACCTGAAATTCACAGCAACCATCAACACTAACTGCATAGCACTTCCATCCACACTATCTTCCTCATCCTAGAAAATTACTCAACATCACAGTAACCTTCACATTACACAACACACTCTGTATTATACGGCCCAATTTTTTTCTAGGACATAACATGAATGTATAGTCAGATTCAAAAGTGACAGTGCAAACAAGTGCACAGCATACACATAAACAAACTCAAGTCTACAACATCTGTAAGTAGGTTTTACAGTTCAAATAATATGGCCTAAGTCAACCATTACAAATTCATCAGTCAAATAAAATTTTAACAAATGTATGATAAAAAGATTGTTAGACATTAAAGAATTGTTGCTATCATTGTCAGTTCACATCTTTTGTTGCTGAAGTTGAACTGCAGAATTTTTCAACTGTCCAGCAGTATGGTTCATCAGAGAGAATTTGTGCACTTATCTGTGCTCTAAATGCATTTACTTGTTCTAGACTGATTTTTGATGTTGTGTCCATTCCTTGTGCTAACTTTTGGATAAACATCATTACGAAAATTCCACAGTCGAACCTGCATTTGTTAAAATTTTAGTTATTGTGTAACATTCATCGTTGTATAAAAATCTCCAGTATCAGTGATTATGAAAATTTAACTAAACATGTACTTAAATCCATTACATCAAAAGATAAATGCTTCTAAGTTGAATTCCCTTTAACCACCTTTTTTTAATAAAAACAATAATGTAACTGTAGACATGAAAAGAAAACGAAAAAAGAAAAGAAGAGCCTTATATATTATTGACATCTAGAAAAACAGAACTTAATTAATAGCATCTACTATGTAGGCATCTATTTAATAGATATGAATGCTTTTATATAGATGTTTAGCAAATATGTTTACACTTGTTGAGGCAAACTATTCCCTCACGGGACAAACTAAACTTAAAGATTACACCTCATAATATGTTAGGAGATGCTTTGACTAGCAGTACCTACAATCAGATTCTAATCAAAGTATCAAGTAAGATCATATGTCTGAGTAAGCCTATCAGCTATACTATATCAGCTCTACAATCAGATTACTTACCTAACGATTAGTTTTGAAGATATATATTCATTTCACTCTATTTTCATTTCCTACATGACAATCAATTGATCACAGTAATCACCCAAATGAACTGAAATTGTGGTACTTGGTGTTTTCCAATCCACTCCTATGCCCATATTAATTTCATTTAACAATAAACCAGCTCCAAAACAACAAACAACTTAAATCATTTACATAAAAACATAAATGCGTTTATCTTTTTTACCTAGGGTTTAACATATCTGTATATTTTATGCAAGAACTAATATCATGAGAAAAACATCAAAAACCTTGAATGCATTAGATAATATACCATTTGTATTAGTGATTATGAAAATATAACTAAACATGTACTTAAATCCAAGGTAAACATTTTTAATCAGTGATTATGAAAATTACCCGTTGCTTTGTTGAGCACAGTTAACATTTTTAATCAGTGTAGACTTTCCCAGAATTGTTTTCTCGCCTGCGTCTTGTAAGTCTTTATTGATTTTGTTTACCGCTGCTTTCTGCCATATATATATATATATATATATTTATAATAATGATAAATCTATTTGTATTTTGTACTTTCTGTGTATTTTACTTACCACATTAATAGCAAACCTTGAATGTCCACTTCTTAGTGTCTTCGATCTTATGGTCAAGTGTAGAGAATCATAATGGTTCCATGAACATGATTCCACTACTAGCTCTAGCAAGCTCCAATGTTCGTTGCCATGTATAGGAAATAATATATTGCAACATAATGGATTTAGAAGTGCTTGTTTAATAAAAGGATTAAACATATTTGTTTTGATATTTTCCAGGTTTCCATCTGTTGCGCTTTTCTGTTAAAAAATAATTTCAAAAAATTTATCTTAGAAACAAATTAAATTTTACATTATAGTACACTTACTGTCATTGTTGTGTTCACATATATAATGCTAGAACTTGGTTCTAAAATTTTTGTTTTTCTGAACCAAAACCAATCAATAACCTACATTTCCAAAAAAAATATGGATTAAGTATAGATTTTATAATGAAGCAAAGAATAGAATTTATAATGACGCAAAGTATAGTTTTTTATACTTACTTGACCAAAAATATATTCTCCATAGAGAATTTCTTCTATCATACTTTTTGTGATGGTGATGAAGTTTCCATCATCACAAGTAAATGCTTCATCACTAAAAAATTAAGATTAGTATGTTCTGTGTTGTATGGCACTTACAGTATAAAAGAAAATTAATTAAGATTGGTATACTGAAAAATTAAGATTAGTATGTAATGAAATATTTTTTAACAAAAGAAAATAACAATAGTTGTAGAAGTTTGTATGAAAAGATAAATTAATTTATCTTTTTTAGTTTAGTTTAGTTTTTTTGATGTCTATATGACAAAAAAACATGGGTATTAAATCAGTCATGGTTTTATGGCACTTACAGTATAAAACACAGATTTGATCTCTATATGACAAAAAAACATGGAGAATATTTATATACATATCAACATGACAAAAGTTATGCTATAATTTATATGCATATCTTATTGGAATAAATATATATTTAATTCAATTGAGTCAAAAGTAGTTTAGTTACTTACTTGTTTCCTCCAAGAATTTTGAATTTTTTTTTGACAATTTCTATTTTTTCTTCGGTAAGATATTTGAGTAGTGGACATTTGTCAACATTCTTTGGCTTCTTCTTCTTTTTTGGTTCTTTTAGGACAATATCTTCAACAACAATAGGATCTTGAGCAGGCTCTTTCAGATTGTCAGATTTTAAACTATCTTGTGTCTGCTTTTCTAGTATGAAATCTTGAGTTTGCATAATATCAAAAGTTGGAAAATTAGCAGAACTGTTTATGTGAATCATACCAACATTTTTTTTTTATACCTTTTTCAGCTTCAGTTTTTTTACCTTTTTCAGCTTCATTTTTTTTGTTCAATTTAACTTTTTCCACCACATCATGCTTTTCTAAATTTTCCAATTTCTGAAGCTTCATTTCAAGAATATGGATTCTATTTTCAGCTTCTTCTCTTAAACATCTTTCCTACTTTAATTGTTTTTCAACATTTTTCATCTCAGAACACAAAAAATTGACTTTTGACCGTAGCTCCATTATGTTATGAGCAGATTCTTTGGCATATTTTCTTAAACTTGTGTCTTCTTGGTACTCATCTAATTTTCTTTTGTTGTTTCGGTCTGCTTCCACTTCAATAGCTTTTATTTTACTGGAAAGAAATTCTTTCTCTTCTTTTTTTACAGCTGCAATTTTTTTTTTTAAATCTGCAATGAATAAATTTAAAGTTAAGCTTGCGCATATACTTTAATTGAAGTACTAGACAAGTTAAGCTTGCATATATACTTTCTATACTCATTTGGTTTTCTATTATTTAGGCTACTAACATTCTAAAAAATTGCTTTCGAAAAAATAAAAAAAAATGTACAGTTAAAAAAAAATAGCATACTTTGTCATTGTCAACCTCAGTGAGGTCCAAATCTTTCAATTTCGATAAATCCCATTTCCCCATTCTTGGGATTTTTGTTTGCAGATTTTCCTTCTCATCAATTATTTGTGTTCGTTCACAAATCAAGTACTGCAAGAAAAAGATAAAAGCATTTATATTTTTGTATTAAATATAAATTTGAATATATTTATATTTAGTTAAAATTATGAAAGCATACCAGTAACACCATAGTACAGCCTGGTGTACTTCTAGGGTCAGCATGATACTTTTTAACATTTTTCAAAACATTTTCACATATTGCTCGCGGCCAAGAAATTGAATTTAATTTTTTTAAATTCAGCAACTTCGGCAAGAAACCTCATTGCATATAGCTTTGGTTGTTTGGAAAAAGGAAAGTTATAACCAGCAACAACAATAACAATTTCACTATATCTTCATTTCCTTTTTCTTCTTCTAACAATGTATTCAATCTTTTTATTACTGTTTTTTGGCTAATTATGTCTTCTTCTTCAAAATTTGTAACGACCCGCTATTTTGGACTATTCGCATCCGCACATGTCGGACTTGAATAATTCAAAATACCGAATTGTTAATTTAAATTTGGCAAAACTGAGATATACAGTAAATAAATAGTCACAGAATCACAGACACAGAGTAATAATATGCAGCGGAAATAAAAGAGATCGTAGTTCATGAAGCTACTATATAAATATATAAGATACATCAGAGTTTACAACAAAAGAGTAATACGATACATCAAATACAAATCAGAATACATCACTAGAATCATCGAATACTGAAAGCAGAATAGATGGATGGATCTTCAAGCAAAGCTCCAACTCCAAAGGTGAGTCTCGAATACTGGTACACTCAGTCTGACCCGAGCGTAAAGCAAAACATAAGACACTCGAGTCAGGATTAATATTCTTATATCAATAAATCCAACTCAAGTGAAATAGCAATCGAAATACAAGTAACTCAAAGGATGTTTGGAATAACCATCCTCTAAGGATCCGCTAAACTATCTACTAGGTAGTAATGTACGCTAAGTAGATAATGTCTATCAGTAATATAAAATATCAAAATAGCGTTAAGGCGTTACCATAATCCCCCTTAACACATTTTATATTCCCAAAAGCATATACAAGACCGTAGTTTCCCCAAAACCGAAAGTCACCAGAGGGCAATCCATATACTCAAGGTACAAATCAAAACGTAGTGGTCGCGAATAGGATAATCAGTATGACAAGGTACATGAGGCGATACCAACTTGGATACTAGTAGTTGCGTGATCCGGACTGATGTTGAGCATAGCCAGCAGCTACCTCAACACCGCGAAACAACACTCCCAAACCGAGGGGTGCACCCAAATCGAATCACAAAAGTAATAGATATGGTATCGAAGAAGTGTGTCCGTTAGAGGTAGCGAACCTCAATGGCCCGGCGCGGCTCCTGTTTTAGTCATGTCAGGGGTCATCCAATATCGTTCTCTTTCTTCAGTCAACGCGTTCACCAAACCATCCACTTCATTCTGGATCAACACTCCACATATAATAGTTATTAAAGTGGTATTCGGTATCGACAGAGAGTATGTCCATATCCGATCCCGGTCTCTTTAATAACTACGTATTATTACACCGATTGGTCGTTTAATATATTTCAAAACAATCAATTTCAATTTCAATTAGAATTCGTAAACCATCATTTCATTTGTCTTTCAAAAATCAATTTCCAAAATCTACGTTTCAAAACTCCCAAATTACCATTTCAAAGTCTTACAATTCAATTTCAATTTTATTTAAACGATTCAAATATTGATTCAAGTTCATACATAAGTTTTATTCCGAAATTATTTAAATTAGTTTAATTCAACATTCAAAATCAATTTAAATTTATTTATCGATTTTATTCAATATTCATTAAGTTAATTTAACATCCAAAACAATTCTTTTAAATTTCCAAGTCATTAAATCAATTGCTTAAGTTCAACTTCATTACATCAAAACCTCAAATTTAATTAGATTAAATTCGTCAAATCAAATTTCTTAAATTACAAGTCTTACATTTATTTCAATAAAACGCATTTTATTTCTTGTCAAAGAAATTCAATTTCATTTATTCACTTACTTAAATAATTCCCAAAACTTAATTAACAAAGAAACTCAATTTCAATTATTTATGAAGTTCCAATTCACTTATTCAAAAGTTCAATTTCTCTTATCAAATAATTCAATTTTTATTCAATTATCAAATAATTCAATCTTATTAAATTATTGAATAATTTCAATCTTAATTATTAATAATTTCAAAACTTAATAATTTTAAATTTAATTATAAATTCAACCTTAATTATTAAATCATTTCAAAACAACGTCCTTTCATCAGTTATTACATTAATATCTTGTTTCAGATTTCAATATTAACATTTTCCTTTTATCAAAATTTACGTTCCAATTTTATTTCAAAACCTTATTATTCAAATAAAATCTTATTTTATTTTAAATCAAATTATTGACCAATCGGGTTTATTAAATTTTCTATCCTAAGTCAAGTTCATTTGGGTATATATCATTTCAACCCGATTCCATTTCAATTCAAAAATCAAAGCATAGCAAAGGGAACTTGCAGTGTGATAACAGGGATGGTGTCAAAGTAAATAAACAAGCAATAACAACAATCAATAACAATTCAATAATCAATTAATAGCAATTCAATAATCAATTCAAATAATCCCGAAATAATCGTATTAATTCACATTGTTATTTGTGCAAATTAATATAATTATTTCTAGAATCTACACTATAATTTCATGTAGATTAAAGATTATTACACTATTATTTTATACGGTTTTTCACTTGTCATTAAATTTCAATTCCATACTTCATCAATTTATACAATATACATTCAATGGTTCAAGGTGTACATAATCAAATTCTACGTGTCAATTAATTTAACAATTTAAAAGGGTCAAATTTAACTAATCAAATTCAACATATATGTCGGTTCAATTTTAATTATCCTACGTCAAATTCAATTGCATAATATTTATCACTTTATATATTACCATTTAACATCCAACATAAACAACAATCAATCAACCAATTATCAACCAAACTGGATTATTTTTGCATACATAACAGATAACGGTGTCAGATGTCAAAGGTGAACTGATACATAAATAACAGTGCAATAACTAACATCGATATATTTCAATTGTCGTTCCAATTGAAATCAAATTTAATAAATAAAAGAATATTAATCGTGAGTGATTGCTCACCTTTCGAGGCTAGAGAAAATAGGAGATGGCACGGATACGCACACTGATACGGACACTGAAATAGAGTTACAAATCCAAGCATGATTCTCAGAGCAAAGTAAGATTGGCACGAATCGACGAGCAAAACTGTTAAATAGGAATTGCCGAAATCAATCAAAACATTCAACATAGCAACAATTACAAAACATGCCCTACGTCAAAGTTTAACAATATAATTCTATGTGCTACCGAGATCGAAATGGTCTGAAATTTGGTATGAATAAAGATCAAAACTTGTATTTCAAAACTGCAAAGAATCACTTGATTCTGACGTAAGACGGAGGAGTTACGATGCGTCAAACATGAACTCAGGTCGTGTTTGCAGCAGTGTAAAATAAATTCTAAGTACAAAAGAATATCTGCCTGGGTCTAACTTCCAGATCCTCGACCACAAATCAAACGATGTCGGATTTTACTGGAATTTGACATGTATAAACTACGTAACTTAAACTCCTTTTTAAAAATAGAATCAACCCATTCCGATAAAACATGAGTGAGATACGATGCGTCAAACATGAACTCAGGTCGTGTTTGCAGCAGTGTAAAATAAATTCTAAGTACAAAAGAATATCTGCCTGGGTCTAACTTCCAGATCATCGACCACAAATCAAACGATGTCGGATTTTGCTGGAATTTGACATGTATAAACTACGTAACTTAAACTCCTTTTTAAAAATAGAATCAACCCATTCCGATAAAACATGAGTGAGATATGATATCGTGAACATGCAGTCTAACTGCTGTTTTCAAAAAAAATAAATAAATAAATAAACATGCAAACATATTCAAATACACAAACTATATGTGTAGAAACAAACATAGCATACATACATAAATAGAAACTGAAATTATAAACATAAATGACTGGCATAAACCTATATGCATATGAAAAGAGTTTATAATATTACATCTATTATAACTATCAAAGCATTAATATATATATTCAATAGAGTAAATATGCATGTCAATATATGCCCATAAACAAACTTTCAAAACTAAGTATCATCCATTTCAAAATCACACCAACAGTAATCAATATGTAAACTTTACTGGCACCTTACAAAATTCAAGTCATATATATAAATGCTTTAAACATAAAAGTCTAAACTATATAACAGATAAAATATTTTAGTACCATTATATTATAATACCGTAACCAATCTAACATATACACCTATACAAACTTTACATGAGGAAGATATACAGCTTAGTTTAGTTTTAAAAAAATGACATTCGACATATACATATAACAGTCTTGTATATATTAACTAGTTAGTACAAAACTTGCCAACAAAATATTTAATGAAATAATACATTACCTATATATATAAATTTGCATATAGAAGAGAAGATGCAAAGGAGGGTGAAGGCTGTCATGTACGCCCTGGGTGGCAGTGGGAAGGTCGGGCCATCGGATCGGGTCGAGGTTGACATGAGGCGGGGTCTGGGAAGGTTCAGCACTTGAGGCGGAGGAATGATGCAATAGTGGAGGTCGGTCGTGCTCGCGGCTGTGATGTGGGGTGGCTGCATGGGGCGGAGGCCGGTAGTGGCGAGGTTTGAGTGGAGGGGAGGCGGTAGCATGGGGTGGCCGAGGGTGTTGGGAAGTTCATTGGCTTTGGGTTTGGATGAGAATGCACAGGAAGAAGTATAAACTTTGGGTTTGGATGAGCATGAGAATGCATGCGTGCATGAAGTATTTAAAGAGAGAGGGGAGGCAAAGAGAAAAGAGCACTACAAATATAACTTGGTTGCAAACATTTTTTCTCTGCAAGATATGAAGTGGATCTCAGGAAAGTGGAGAGGATGCTCAACGGTTGCTTTGTAGCTTAATTAATTTACGTTTGCCTTGGGAAAGTAAAGAGACAGGCTGGAAGGAAGTTTGCGTACATTATACATTTTGAAAGAAAAGCAAATGTCAGATCAGGAAAAAGGCAATGTAACCTCACATGAATATAAATATATAAAAATATTTACAATGTGCAGGGTCAGAAGTAGTTTCAAAATTTATTAAAGCAATTAGAGTGTTTTACACGGCTGGAGATTTGAATGGCATATGTAACGAGATGACACAAATGCGGTGCCGGTACGGTAGGCGTTATGCAAAATGCAACGTACACCGGACTCCGAATCTGACAATTGAATATACCGTAGAGATCAGCATGATGAGACGATCAAAACGGTATACAGATATTAGCGGTACGATGGAATTATAAAAATTTGAATTTTCTACTGAAGGAAAATGCAGTAAAACGTCGAAAAATAAGAGTGACGGAGCTAAAGAAGTCCGAATTTGGAAAAACGAAAAATGACGTCTTGCTCAGAAGACGATTTAGAATTTTTCTATGTAAAAATATTTAGGTTTCGAAAACGGTTTATTTTCATCGATTACTAACTGATTTAGATTGAAGTAAGTTTACGCACGAAATGAACTTTCATATTTTCGAACGAAAATTTACCAGTGGCTATGTTTAATCAGACGCATTCCAAATATGAAGTTTGAATAGCATCGGAATTTGTTTGTGAAAAATTTAAATTCTACACTAAATAAGCAATTTTAAAATTTTAAACTGGGTCTGAATTTCAGGGTCGTTACAAAATTGGTAGTTAAAAAATTGGAGAAACTTTCCATCGCCGAGGCTTTGTTAGAAGCTGGTATAGGAAATAAGTCTTCTCCAGCTAATGGCATTCCAAAAATTAGACTCGCTTCTTCAGGAGTAATTTTGAGTAATTTGTTTCCAATTGTGAAAGCATTTTTTTTCATCAAAAGAAGTAATGATATCAACTAAATTTGAAGCACTTTTCCTTAAATCTTGTCGTGCTATTGAATCACTAAGAAAAACGTTGAAGAAGTTTTTGAATGACGTTTTTTTCTAGAAAAGCTTTTGCTTCAGGTGAAAGAATGTGTTTCTCCTTTATAATTGACATCACCTTATAGATTGCATCCAAATTACACCGATAAGTACTTGTGTACTGCCTTTTTTGCTTCTTGGCTATTTTCTTAATTTCATACTGGTCTACATCATCCAAATCAGTACTGTCTTCACCTAGTTGCTGTGAAATCGTTTTTTCATCATCAGATATGAAGTCTTCTTTTTCATTCACATCAGGTAATTCTTGCGTTGGTGCACTCTGATTCTATATTTTGGAAAATCAAAAAATAAATTAGGAGGTAAAAATAACAAGTTTATCAAAAAAATTTCTTACTACACAAAAATTTGAATAAAAAGATAATATGTTTTATCATTTAAATTATTTTGTATTTTTTTGAGATTAAGATAATTTTTAGTACATAAAGTACCTCTATTTAAAAAAATAAAAGATAAAGCACTTTTTTAGTATATAAAGTAATTCTTTTTTTTAAAAAAAAAGTACAAATTAAATCCAATAGGTTTTGTTGTAAGGAACAAATGTTTGAAATTTTTTTAGACCTATTTCAATATTCACAGTTTGAAAATTTCGCATTCCCTAATTTATAATTTAGACCAATAAAAGATAAATGAACATTCACAACTAAAAATCAACAAGAATTATTTGATGAAATGAAAATTTACAATTACAATGTTTCAAAGTATATAAAGATAACGTGCTTTATCTTTTTTAGTTGTTCAAGTAATGGTCAATTATATGTTTGAATAAAAAGATAATATGTTTTATCATTTAAATTATTTTGTATTTTTTTGAGACTAATATATTTTTTAGTATATAAAGTAACTTTATATAAAAAAGTAAAAGATAAAGCACTTTTTTACTATATAAAGTACCTCTTTTTTTTAAAAAAAAAATTACAAATTAAATCTAACAGTTTTTTTTTTTTGTAAAAAACAAATGTTTGAATTTTTTTGACCTATTTCAATTTTTACAGTTTCAAATTTTCACATTTTGAAATTTATAATTTAGATCAATAAGAGATAAATGAACATACACAACTGAAAATCAACAAGATTTATTTGATGAAATGAAAATTTACAATTAGAAAGTTTCAAAGTATAGAAAGATAATCTGCTTTATCTTCATCATCACAATAGCCTTGAAGTAATAACATGTACAACATGTATGAATGCAACATGAAAGCTACAACATCAATGAATATTCAGATTCAAAAGTGATAGTGCAAACAAGTGCACAGCATAGACATAAACAAATGCAACATGAAAACAACTCAAGATCAATGCAAATGAAGTAACCAAACCTGACTGAAGTGTTCGAACATTACATATATACATATGTGAAACATCAAGTGAATTTGCAACATCATACACATTGAAACTAGGGTCCAATGCAGACATGTCGACAAGATGAGAATGCAAGTGCAGACAAGCTACATGATAACTGACTGCATATAAAGCAACAACTCAAGTCAATGCACATCAATCCAATACAAAATACATGAAGTGAATGCAGAATCATACACACGCGCGCGCATGTATACGTAAATGTAGTGACAGAATAGCAGACTAACGAAGGTAAATAATGTAAGCTCAAAAAATTTAGCTATTTTTTTTATTTAAAATATGGAATCTAGATTCCAATTTATTATGTATATACAAATTGAAGAGTATAATTAAATATTATGGGAAACATAAGTATGAAAACAATTACCAATGGAGTTGTAGATAATGATGGTCTTTGGCTGTGTTCATTGCAGAATGGATTGGATATAGGTCTTATGTTTATGCATTGGGTTCCACCTTCGTTTATGAATATGCAGGTAGATTTTCGAATGAATATCTTTGACTTAGAAGACCTTGTGTGCATTTTTACGCTGCATAAAAATTGTCATATACAATGAAATGTTAGACAGAGTGAAGAACTATTAATTAATATCATTTAACAATAAACCATCTCCAAAACAAGAAACAACTTAAATCATTTATATAAAAACATAAATGCTTTTATCTTTTTTACCTAGGGTTTAACATATCTATCTATTTTAAGTAACAACTAATATCATGAGAAAAACATCAAATACCTTGAATGCGTTAGATAACATACCATTTGTATCAGTGATTATGAAAATATAACTGAAAATGTACGTAAATCCTTTACATCAAAAGATAAATGCTTCTATCTTTTTTAATAGTTGAATAAAGTAAGGTCTGACACTTAATATTTTATATAGAACTCGTTAATTAGTATCATTTAACAATAAACCATCTCCAAAGCAACAAACAACTTAAATCATTTAGATAAAAACATAAATGCTTTTATCTTTTTTGCCTAGGGTTTAACATATCTGTGTATTTTATGTAATAACTAATATCATGAGAAAAACATCAAATACCTTGAATGCATTAGATAATATACCATTTCTATCAGTGATTATGAAAGATAACTCAAAATGTACGTAAATCATTTACATCAGAAGATAAATGCTTCTATCTTTTTTAATAGTTGAATAAAGTAAGATCTGACACTTAATATTTTATGTTGATCTCGTTAATTAACATCATTTAACAATAAATCATCTCCAAAACAACAAACAAATTAAATCATTTACATAAAAACATAAATGCCTTTATCTTTTTTACCTAGGGTTTTAACATATCTGTATATTTTATGTAATAACTAATATCATGAGAAAAACATCAAATACCTTGAATGCATTAGATAATATACCATTTCTATCAGTGATTATGAAAAATAACTCAAAATGTACGTAAATCCTTTACATCAGAAGATAAATGCTTCTATCTTTTCTAATAGTTGAATAAAGTAAGATCTGACACTTAATATTTTATGAAGAACTCGTTAATTAACATCATTTAACAATAAACAATCTCCAAAACAACAAACAACTTAAATCATTTACATAAAAACATAAATGTCTTTATCTTTTTTACCTTGGGTTTTAACATATCTTTGTATTTTATGTAATAACTAATATCATGAGAAAAACATCAAATACCTTGAATGCATTAGATAATATACCATTTCTATCAGTGATTATGAAAATATAACTCAAAATGTACGTAAATCCTTTACATCAGAAGATAAATGCTTCTATCTTTTTTAATAGTTGAATAAAGTAAGATCTGACACTTAATATTTTATGAGGAACTTGTTAATTAATATCATTTAACAATAAGCCAGCTCGAAAACATGTACCTAAATAGTTTACATAAAAAAATAGTACATACTTGTAGATGAATCGATGAAGAAAAATTGATGTTTAACTGAATAATGGCAGAAATCTTCGATCACAAATTGTCTAGTCGTTTAGAAAAACCTACTTTTCTATTTTATATTTGATTTCGTTTTGCTGGGTTCTGAAAAAGGAAAAAGAACGGGAGAAAAAGTAATGGAATGAAGGGATAAAGTAACAGACGTAACGTGTATTAACTTTTGTCCTACAAACTAACTATTTTAAACTTGTGTCCTAGAAACTTATTGTTTGATGGAAAGAGGCCATTATGGTAAAATTTCCCAATATTAGCCCACGGCCTAAAATCAATTTGGGTCTTTAAATTGGGGATAACCTTTATGCCTACTTCATCATTTAAGTTAGCCTAATAGCCAAAAAGGGTTGAGTAAATGGGTAGGCTATAATCTGCTACCTCTAACATTGCTAATTTAGATTGCATAGACCATTGGGCACTTGTACTATTGAAGGAACGGGTCTAATCGAAAGTGGGTGAACTATGTAGATTTAATTTTTTTCCTATCTTGGATCTATTAGGCCTATGAAGTGTAAAGGGTTATTAGATCTAATCTAATATTTTTTAGATAAAATCTCATTTTATTTAATTCGTTTAAAAGAAGTTTCATAAATTTAATATTTATGTGGATTAGAGCATATCAAATATACCCTTGTATGTATATGAGTGTAATAATTAATTGCTTGGTATTGTTTCTTCAGGTAAGTGAAGAGTCAAACTATTAAATATGTAAACCATTCAGTAGGTTATAAATCTAATGAATGTGTAACTAATAAGAAATGACAATTGCACTTTTATAAACAATTCACCATAATTTTCTTAATTTGTATAAAGGAATTTTTATTTAGTTTAAACTAAAAAGATTTAATTTATAAGTGTATCATATACATTTATATATGTATAGTGCACGTGTAAGAAATAGGAAGTGTACATGTTTATGGTGGTCGTTTATAAATATTGGAATTTACACTGTAATAAACAAATTTGTCCTTCTATATATGACTTTGTTGTCCATTTTTTATCAGAAAACATAGAATAATAATTGTAAATACACATATAATAACAATTACATACACACATATACATGTGTATGTGTGTGTGTTGTATGTATATGTATATTGTAAATAATTGTTTTAACTATTTTAAATGTTTGGGATTCTAGAAATAACAATATTAAATCTAATTTTAGTATTGTAGGTTTTAAAATTAAATGACCTTTTATGAACTTTAAATTAAAGTAACCAATATATATGTATACATGTACAAAAATTACAAACAATGTTTAAAATTTAAAAACAACATAAATTTATAAATTCTATAATTTTATATGTATGTTTTAAAACTAAAAGTTAACAAATAGAAAGTTAGCCATAACTTATGAAGGGTTCAAAGTAGGTTTATAATTTTGCACAAAAGTCCCACTTATGAAATTTTAAATTAACGCCTTTAAAATTATGCAATCAGTGACCAAATGAATTTAAAAACAAAATCAACAAACATAATAACATGAAATCATTTTTCCAAATGATTTCAACTGTTCAACACATGTAGTTTATTTATGTTTTTATACAAGAAAGGTTACAAAACTATATGAATAAATAAAACCGATGTCTAGATCAAAATTATCTTTTAATCACTAATATTCAAATCAAAAACAAAATTAGATTGGATAACCCAAGCATATATAAATTCGTCGTAAAAGGTTTGGGATTTGAATAATGCATACAAGATAAACATAAGTAAAAGAAAAGAAGAATAGGGAGATCAAAACTATGATAACTGTAGAGTTAGGGGTATGCTCTAAGGGGAATTCTGTAATTTACAATAAATTATTAACTTTGTAACGAAACCTTGTTAGAAATAAAAGGTATTTTCCTTTCTATTATATACTTAATATAATGTGCTACATTAATTAATTATTTAATTAAAAGTGTATTTAATAAAAAAATACATAAATAGTGTGTTTTGTGATAGTAATTACAATGTGTTGTAATTATGAGCAATTTATCACAATATAATAAATACATTGTTTGAATATTTCTAGTCAAAATGTATCGAGACTGGATGTCGATACATCTATTGAGACTAGAGTATGTAAAGCTCTTCTAATGTTAGGCGGTGTATTACTCATAGCTGTCGAGGCATTAAGGAGTTATATACAAATAGTTTTCTGTTGGCTAATCCAACAATGGTCAAAAAAATATCGATGTGACAATATTACACAATTCCTTCGACTTGAGACTGCTATCGAACTTCAATGTGCAAACTCTGCTTTGATTATGGTTAAATCATGACAAGTTTCCATCAGACGACTATAGTTGGGTTGAGTAGAAGCATTTGAAGTGAAAGCAAATTCTAGGGAGAATTTGTCTACTCCATTATATGGGGTTAGTATCACAGACAACTGAATAAAACTCAAAGTCATAGTCTGTAGCCAGAGTAGTACGGTTAATAATAACCGTTATGACTGAACCAAGGACTTTGTATTTGGACTATAAATTTAAATACGGATGATAATTAAATTCTGACCATTACCAAATTCCATATGTCCTAATGTGATATAGTTTTGGGAAAGAGAATTGGTGTAAAAATTGTCATATCTGATTAACGATTAAAATAGGTAAAATTGGATTTTACTGAAGCTATGCAAGCAAATAATTTAGCGATAATGCGACATCACGAGCTAAGTTGCATGTGAACGTTAACATTTGAATTGTTCAATATTAATCATTGATTGAATTTACACCTAATAGCCACACAACCGAAATGTTAAATACTCCAATTACTACCTGATTAAATTAATTATAACTGTTATAAATTAATTAATATTTATGAAATATTAATTATAAAAATTTATTTGATTTGTGTTAATCAATATTAAAATAGTGCGCATATGAAAGTTGTATACAAACAATATCGTTGTATGTTTAAATTAGATTTAAATGTATTTTATTTTTTTCGAGCTTGAAATATTTCACATACTATATTAGGAGAAAAAATGGTCGGCTATAGATGTAGAAAAGGGAGGGTGAGTTTGGTTCAAAACCGTTCGAAATGGCAAGAAAAAATAGCAGATTCGGATCCTCTTTAGCTCCTTTCTCTCTTTGTTATTTAAACACTCTTAACCCTTCTTTTATATATACATATATATATATATATGTATGTATGTATGTATGTATGTATGTATGTGTATGTATGTATGTATGTATGTATATGTATATTTATCTTTTGACTTTTCCTTCATCCAATTCTTATTAAAATTGTCCTCTAGCTTCCTTTATCTTTTCAAGTTCAATAGACAAAAATTTAAATAAAAACAGGTCAATAGTGTATAGTGCTTTTAGTCTGGTAGGTCTCTTTGGAAGGATTTAAATTCAGATTCAAATCGATTTAGCATTAAAGGTGTCATTTGAGGCTATAACAGAGGTAGTATCCTTATTTACATATTTATATATTTATTTTAAAATGTAATTACTGTTAGTATTAATCATGAATCCATATATCAATATGTTGTATACATAGAATTTCTGTTTGTATAAATATGATAATATATATGCGTGTGTGTGTATGTGTGTGTGTATGTCATTCACAGCCTAAAATAAAAAAAAATTCAAAACTTAAAATAACTATAAATTTTTATATAGAAGAATGTTTTTAAAACTATACAATTGTACCCAATATAAATCATTTTTATTATATTTAAACTTATTATTTTAGAAAAGTTACAAAAATATTTTTTTGTATGTATATGTTTATGTTAATAAATCCAAAAGTGTATACATATTTATGCATATTTAATATTAATATAATATACTAAGTGTTTTCAAACAATTTAGATATATGATATATATATGATATTTCCAATCGACAAAAAACATGGTCTTTAATGACAATCTCGCTCCAACCCATCCCTCTTTCCTTCTCTTCTCTATTACTTCGTTACCCTCTAACCTTACCTCCTCATCCATCCTACATGTCCTTCCTGGCACTCCTCCTGCATTTAGATCCTTTCCCTCCTCTTTTGTTCTAATTGCTTCTTGCGCTTCTTCTGCTTCTACTTCTGTCTCATCTCTTTCATCCTCCTTTGCTAGTAATGATGTTAATTAAGTTTTTGTTGCTTTAGGTAATCATCCTTCTGTTCCACGTGTAGCTTCTACCAAATGGTCATCTCTGTTTCAAGGCAGCCCGAGAATGTTTGTGCCTATGTTCTTGTCCAATTCAATCTTTTGGGTAAGCCTCTTCCCTCTCCTCAGGAGGTTATTAATGTTGGTATCAAAACTTGGTTAGACTATCTTGTCGGATTCTTTCTTAGTGGATCAATTAATTACATGGCTGTTAAAGCTCATCTAGAAAAAAAAACTGGAAACACGAAGGCTCCGTTGAGATGCTATCAGATAAACAAAACTACTACTTCAAATTTTCTTGTTAAGAAGACAGGCTAACTATTCTGAAAACAAACCCAGTGTTTATAAGAGGCCAAATGTTCATCATTACTGCTCAAAATCCTACTTGTGGATCTACTCAATTAGCTATTAAGAGTGTCCCAATCTAGGTTCATTTTTATAGAGTTCCTTTAATGATATGGACCCTTGTCAGAAACAATTGGCACTACTAGAACTACAGTGTATTCCAACACCCTGTTTCCAACGGCCTCCAACGGTATTTCCAACGGCTTTCAACGGCATGTTGGATCTTGACGTAACCGTTTGAAGCCGTTGGAAATTAGTCGTTTGCGGCCATTGGAAGCCGTTGGAAAATTTCCTGCATATTTTCCAGAGACCGATCTTTCAGCTCATTCCCTCTTTCTCTTCACAACTTTCCCCCCATTTGCAACATTCCACCACCTCCAATCTTCAGCTGCCGGCCCAAACGCCATCCCAACCACCTCCAACGCCATCTAGAAGCTTCTCCTGCCCATCTCCACCCTTCTAGCTCTCCAAATCGGTAATTTTGCTAAACCTAATATTTAGGTTTTTTTGATTTAGGGTTTAATTCGGATGTTGATTGATTCCTATTTGTTAGTGTATGCATATTACATCATGTTATCCCCTAATTGCAACTATTATACCATAATGAACAAGTTATTATAACCGATTGAAAATTTTGTAATTTAGGATATTGCGTTATAGTTTATGTTGATTTGGTTAGTATATTAAACGTATGTGCGTGATAGAGTTTATTGCATTTGAAAGCCGTTAGAATGGATATTGCATTTGTGCGAACATGAGTTTTGTATTTGTGCGAATACGTGAATTGATTTAGTGTGTAAATGAATTTGTAATAAATGAATTTTGTGTACAAATTTTGTGTATAAATGAATTTAATTCTTATGTAATAAAACAGTAAAATATAAACCAATATTAATTAAACGAGTTATATATTTAAATTTAATATAAACAAATATTTAAATCCTTAGATATATTTGGCCCCGTCTGACAAGTGTTGTATATGATCGTTTTAGGGATATTCGTTTTTTCCACAAAACGGACAACTCTAATCATCTGATACATCATTTGTCGGATTTGTCCCTGTATTGGACAAGTTACAAACACTATAAAGTAATTATATTCCATCAATCATATCACTTTAAACGGTTCACAAAATTTCGACGGCATTTCCTTTACGTTCCTTGTGTACACGCATTTGTGTACGATACAAGGAACACGGGGGAAATGCTGCCGAAATTTTGTGAATCGTTTAAAATGATATGATTTACGGAATATAATTACTATTGTGTTTGTAATGGGAAGTAGGATGACCGACCATCAAAGAAAGACACATAAGTGGCAATGAAACAATAGTTGCTTATTTAAAATAAAGTTTGTGAAATTAGCAGTTTGCGGCCGTTGGAAGTCGTTGGAAAATTTCCTGCAAAATATAAAATGAATGATTTATAACATTTTTACTCTATCATAGGTTTTCTAGTAGGGAAACATGGTCAATTACTTTAATGATCGGAGCCGGATGTATCAAAGAAGGGAAATTAGTGGCGCAGTAAGCGAACATTTTCTAAAAGGGGTACAAGTGTTCATCGAATTTGCTATAAGTAATATTGCAAACAATGAAGAAATTCGTTGTCCGTGTAGTAGATGCAAATTGTTGAACTATTTAGAACCGAATATGGCTAAGGTTCATTTGCGCCAATTCGGTTTCGTACCCAATTATTTGTTGTGGGATCGTCATGGAGAAATTGTAGCCCCTAATAATCAAGAACAGTCGGTGGAGGTCATCAGCGAAGAAGGTAGTACGAATCTCATAGAACATATGGTCGAAGATGCAGCACGATCAATGTTTCCTACCATTGTAATTGATAACAACGATGTTAACATCGAAGAGGAACCAAATGTTGGAGCTAAAAATATATATGATTTATTGGATCATGCTAAAAAAACCCTTTGGAATGGATGTTTAAGAGGCTCTCAATTATCAGTAACTGCAGAATACATTGCAATGAAATCAAAATACAACCTTACAGAAGCTGGATTTACGGCTGTTGTGCAAGCTGCTAAACATCATATGCCATCCGATAATTTAATGTGCGAAAATTATTATGAAGTGAAAAAACTTATGTCATCTTTCGGTTTGCCATATCAAAAAATAGATACATGTTTAAAGGGTTGCATGTTGTATTGGAAAGAAGACATCAATCTTAGAAATTGTAAAATATGTAATCAGGAATGATACAAATCGAGGAAAAAGAAGGGAAAAGAAGTTCCGTACAAGCGTATGCATTATTTGCCCCTCACCCCTAGACATCAACGATTATATGCATCATCTGTAACAGCGCATCATATGAGATGGCACAGTGTGAGAACATCTCAAGAAGGTACGTTGACACACCCAGCCGATGGAGAAGCATGGAAACATTTTGACAAGAAATATCCCGATTTCGCAGCGGAGAGCCGAAATGTTAGACTAGGTTTATGTACAGACGACTTCTCATCGTTTTCTCAGTTTGGTTCTAAATATTCATCTTGGCCTATAATAATCACACCTTACAATCTACCTCCGTGGATGTGTATGAAAACTCCATATATGTTTCTCACGATTGTCGTCCCTGGTATTGATGATCCGACACAGGGCATTGATGTTTACTTACAACCGTTAATCGAAGAGTTGAAAATATTATGGTATGAAGGAGTTGAAACATACGACATATCAAAAAAGAAAATTTTTCGGATGTTCGCTTCTTTATTATGGACTATTAGCGATTTTTCTGCATATGCAATGCTTTCGGGTTGGAGTACGGCCGGTCGTTTTGCTTGTCCTTATTGCATGGAAGAAACACGAGCATTTTCTTTGCCAAATGGAAAGAAAATTTCATGGTTTGATTGTCATCGATGTTTTCTTCATATTAATCACCCTTTTAGAAGAGACAAAAAAAACTTCATAGCTAATAGACATGAGACTCTACGACCAACAGCGGTTTGGTCAAGCGAGGATATATATGAACTTGGAAAAGATTATCCAAAGATATACGAGACCGGACAACAAGAAGAAATTCAAGGTAAATTGACGTTTCATAATTGGTGCAAACAAAGTATATTCTGGGAATTGCCTTATTGGAAAAATCTATTAATCCGTCATAACATTGACGAATGAAAAAAACGTATTTGATAATGTGTTTTATACAGTTTTGAATGTGAAGGGCAAGACTAAGGACGATTTGAAATCTAGACGTGATATAAAGCAAATATGCAATCATCATGAGCTTCATATGACTCCCGACAATAAAAAACCCAAAGCATGCTATAAACTAGACATTAACCAAGTTAAAGTACTGTTACAATGGGTGGAAGGATTACGATTTCCCGATGGAATTTCCTCTAATCTTCGTAGGTGTGTCGACTATAAAAATGGGAGACTGAGTGGAATGAAAAGCCATGATTGTCATGTAATGATGGAAAATTTGTTACTCATCTCTTTCAAAGAATTGTTACCGGTAAAAGTTTGGATGGTAATAACAGAACTTAGTTTATTTTACAAGGAGCTTTGTTCAACTACGTTAAAAGTTGACCGTCTACTTAAACTTGAAGAAGAAATTCCTATACTGCTCTGCAAACTGGAGAAAATATTTCCTCCGGGTTTCTTTAATGTAATGGAGCATTTACCTGTTCATCTTCCATATGAAGCACGTCTTTGAGGTCTTGTGCAATATGGATGGATGTATCCATTTGAAAGTTATGTTACTATATTGAGTATGTAAATGTTGATTTAAGTATAAATATAGTAGTTAATACTTAACCCAAATATTTTTTATTAGGTACTTAAATCATTTAAAGAAAAAAGTGAGACAAAAAGCTCGAGTTGAAGGTTCTATTTGCAAATCATATATCGAAGAAGAAGCTTTTTTCTTTTTCTCTCATTATTTTAAAGACCATGTGAACTTATCATTTGTAAGTGTTCCGCGTAATGACGATTAGGCCGTCGAACAAGATTCTTCTTCTGAATCGGTATTATCTATTTTTAAACAACATGGCCGACATGCTGGAAAATGTGAGGAAGTATGGCTAGATGACAAAGAATACCATGTAGCACACACTTATATTCTTCTTAATTGTCCTGAAGTTGCACCATTTGTTAGGTAATTAGCACATTCCAAGTTTTGTTAAATTTAATACTACACGTGCGAATAAATAATAATGTAATATATCATGTTTGTGTTTATAGTATTTATGAATCACAAAATCCAGGCGGCGATTTAAGCAAAGATTTCAGTACTTGGTTTTCGAAATACGTTTCTGATCCCACAAATAATATGCTCGATAAAGGGCTGAAACATTTGGCGTTTGGACTGAAAAGAAAATTTAATACGTATCCAATATTTTTTGTTAATAGATATAAATTCAACACCAAAGAATACGGTGCTGAAAAATTAACAAACAATACTGGTGTATTTGTTAAAGGCAGCGATGACCCTAATAATCATATAAATGATTTTTATGGCGTGTTAACTCAGATATTGCAGTTGACATATTTTACAAGACCCGTGGAGGATGTTTATTTGTTTAGATGCAACTGGTTCAACAATGTTCCAGGTTCTGGTATTAACGTGCATCCAAAATATAATCTTATAGAAATTAAACATACCTCGCGTTATCAAAAGTACGACCCATTTATACTAGCCAAACAAGCCCTACAAGCTTATTATGCCCCTTATCCATCTCTAAAAAGGGATAAAGCAGATTGGTCTGCGGTTTTTAAAACCAAAGCAAGATTTACGTTCGATGGACAAAATATTCCAGATGAACAAGCCTATCAAGCAGATTTGGAGGAAAATGCTGAAATAGCAATTACAGACGATCAAACTGATTTTGGACCTTTAAATGATGAGACAAATGTATTAGTCGAAGCATTTGAGAGTGTAGAGGAAAATGACATAGAGCACGAAACAGAGTCTGAATCAGAAAACGATGAGGACGACTGAGTAATATCCGGTAATTTTTAAAAGTATTCACATTACATTGTTCTCTGATTAATAATGCATTTATCCAATTTATACAATTTGAATGACAATAAGTGTATACTCACACACTCAACACATACACAACATGACACATTTGTAGCATATTGTATTACATTTTTTAATGGTTCATCATATCATGATTATTATGAATTGTATATGTATGTATATATGGCAGGTATATATATTATGTCCGGTTCCGGTTCTGGTTCTGGGTCTCGGCGACGTGGCTCTTCACGTCATATTGGAGAGAGTAGTGGTGAGCCACCAGCTCGGCCACTTGTTTACTTGCAGCCTAAGGCTGATGAGACGTAAGTATCATAATTAGCAAGCATAGCATTTTAATTTTTTAATTGTACATGATATATCTACAATTGTCTAAAGTTCAATTTTATATTTAACACAGTGGATTTGAGTTGGAGCCATCCAAAGTGGTTCTGAACATTTCGAAGCAAGCGTACATGGCTAGGATGACCGATTGCTGGCCCAAGTGGGGCAAGATCCCCGACGACGTGAGAGAGACGATTTGGCAAGAATTTCTGGTAAGTTTATACCGCTTTACAAGATGATTAATTAAATACAAATAAATAATTAGTAATATTTTCTCATTGTACAGGGCGCCATAGATTTGCAAGAGCCTGACGTCAATTTAGTTCAGCGACACTGGAACTCCAGGATCGCGAAGAACTATAGGGAGACTGTGTCGGAGATTAAAAAAGTAGGAAAGAAGCCCAAGTGGATGAGCGCGACTGTATGGGAGAAGTGGGTTGAGTGGTGGAAATCTGAGGAGTTCAAGGTAAATCTATAATAAATCTCAGCAATTTTTTACCGTTTAATAAATAATTAATCATTGTAAATTTGCAGGAGGAGTCAGCTAGGAACTCGGCAAACAGGAGCGGGAATTCTGTATCACACCGTGGAGGCTCCAAATCTTTCCAGCATCACCGCGAAGATTTGGTAAATTTATCTATTATCACATTTGTATATTGATCAGTTCAGTAATTAGTTATGTACAGTTAAATTATCCAAATTATCAATTGCAGGAACGAGCTCGTGGAGGCTCTGTTGGCTTAGTGGACGTGCTTGCTCACACCCATGCGTCTAGGCAAGTAGATGAGGCTGGCAATATCACATATCAGTGGGGTGATCAAGATAGGGCGACCGAGGTATATGTATGCATTTTTTAATTTCTAATACTTACACCGATAAGTTTATTAATTTCTAGCTATGCAAAATAATTACATGCTACTATTTTTCAACTGAAATTGTTTTTTTTCATTATAGTCGAGGTTGCAGGAGGCACAGGCTTATGCGCTTCAGCAGTCTAGTCGTGATGCGCTGACACAGGAGGAGCAGGATAACATTTTTACAGCTGTTATGGATCCGGCGCAATGGAGTAGATGTTTTGGCTTCGAGAACCTAACGGTAATTAATCCTTTTACATATGTACAAAAAAATCAGCGTTTAGATATGTAATGTTATAATATTTTATATGCGGAGACAACCCTTTTGCTGTTATTTCTATTTGCAGGCTCGACAAGCTCAAAATGACCGAGACAAAGAAGAAATCAAGGAGCTTAAAGCTATGGTTGAGCAGCTACGGGAGGAGAATCGTCTACGAGCCATCCAGGTGGAGCAGCTGGATCAAAAGCTTGCACAGTATTTGCAGAATCATGGTACCCTTCCTTCGTCGTCTGGTGCTTCTGGAGGCGACGAGGATCCTTGAGGAGGTATGTTTTTGAGTATTTGTATTTGAACAATGTATATATTGACTTGGAGATGTTTTGATGTTGATGGTGATGTTGTATATACTGGTAAGGAGTGGGTGAGAAATATTTTGATGGTATGTACATGGTTTATCGACATTTGTTGATGGTATGTACGTTGATGGTATATTTTGTGATGTTTGATCGGTTTGATTTGCTTATATTGGTGTTTTATTGATTTATGTGTGTTGTTTGTATTGATATTGATATATGTGTGTGGAATTGATTAGAAATGGAATGGAAATTGAATGGATTGGAATAGGCGTGGGTGGAAGGTAAATAGGCTTGCTGTTTTACAGCAAAATAAACCCACTATTTCCAACGGCTTCCAATGGCTTATTGTCCATTTTATTGTAACGGTTTCTAACGGCTCCAAGCCATTAGCGGCCGTTGGAAATTCCGTTGGAAATGGTCCGTTGGAAAGCGTTGGAAGGCGTGAGATTTATTCCAACGGCTATTCCAACGGCTTCCAGCGGCCGCCAACGGCTTGGAGCCGTTGGAATAGCCGTATTATCTTGTAGTGTGGTTATCTTGTCATCCTGGAAAATTGATATGTTATGATGAAAATATTGAAAGATGAAGAGATTTGAATATGCTAAGTGTTGATAGAAGTTATGCCTTATAAAGAGCTCCTTAAACTTATTTGTGTTGGTGATGAAGACTGACCTAATATGATAGTCGAACATTTATGGAAACCTTAATTTGTACTTACTGCAAAGTTTTTGGTCATGCTACAGCTACTTATGAAACTTTTAATGGTAACAGTGATGTTGGTAATGATACTAAGGATGCTAACGGGGATTCTGGTAATGTGGAAATAAAGGATGATGAAAATGAAAATTTTGATTTTATTCAAGTAGGGAGTAAATATAGGTATGTTCAAAAGATTTGGAGGAAAGTCAAGGATCCATGTTCCTTAGCAAAAAAAAACATTGATTCTGAATTGGATGTACGTGTGATTGATGTAGTAAATGGTGAAGTCTAGTTGAACTCCAATCAATTTGGAAATGTTGTTGATTCAATTATGGATTAGGAGATTTTACAGAAAAATGCGAATTCTATTGATTCTGCAAGTGATACTATTGATGTAGAAAATGTTAATATTGTTGCTTCTAGAAGCATGGAAAAACATTTGACTGTTTCTATAAATAAATGTGGTGCACCAGGCCCAAATTATTCAAATTTTGGTTGCCATTTATTCAAAATAATTCTCAATTCTTAATGACATTGAAGATAGGGAATTATCTCCAACAATTGCCACCAATCCTTGTTTAAATTCATCAACTATAAATTTAATGCCCTCCTTTTCTGTTTCATCTGACCACTATTCAATCCTTCGTTCATCGTTGTTCATGAATGCATCAATTCCTCGATTTTACTTTCAGAGTTGTGCACTGACATGCACGAGGACAGGCATAATGATATCCAAAACATTCAATCTCCTCTCAAGGTTATTTCCCCTACTTCTCATAATTTATTACAACATTCAACTTCTCTCCCCTCCTCGTCTACCACTCCTCTATTTAACTCTCCTCACTTAGCTCTTAATCTTCATCTTGATATCTTCCCAAATGCAATAAAATATTCCTCTATACCTGTTATGTCCATTCTTTCTTCCTTCTCTAATAATAAGTGTGGTCGACCAAAGAAAATTCCCTCTACTCTTTCCCTCCTTTCTAACCTGGATAAGGGTGTTTCTTATAATTCTGATCAAATTGCTTTATATCAATCAAATGCTGTGAAAATTGCCTCTCTTGGTGTTAAAATTAGATCTATTACTTCCTCCCTATTTACCTTATGATTGATAAAATTGATTATTAGAATATCAAAGTTTCCAATTATATTGCAGAGCAACTCAATAATTTTTTTTTATTCATTTTAACAAAATTCAATTGATGATTATTGCTGAATCTAAGCTCAATAATACTTCTATCTTTTTTGCAACTTCTAATATTGCTCCTACATGTCTGTTATTCACAATTTTTCTCAAGCTCCATTTTGCAGATTATTTATTATATGAAACCCTTCTGTTTACTCTGTTGTCCCAGCTCAAATGCATAGGCAATTTATTCATACTAAGATTACTTACCCTTCCTCCTCTCAATTTTTTCTCCTCGCCTCTGTATATGCTGGAAATAATAAAACATAAAGACATGTCCTCCTTGATCATATTCCTTTATTGAACACTAGTCCTTCACCTTGGTTATGTTTGGGTTACCGGAAGTGTATATAATTCTCTATTGACAAAAATGAGGGTGTCCTTTTATCTCTTCATGCCACCGAACCCCTAAATAATGCAACACACTCATCTGATCTTATCCTCGTCAGTGCTAATGGTTGTTTCTACACCTAGAATAACAGTAGCAGATCTAGGATTAGAACCCTTTGCAGACTTAGTAGAGCATACTTTAGCATCCACCTTTTATGGTCTAATCTCATCACTTAGATTACCTCTCCATCTCTCTCTGACCACTCTCCATTTATCTTGGATTGGGGAAAATTGTCATCATAGGCTATCCCTCTTTTTCATTTTTTTTGATAATTGTTCTAATCATCCTAACTTTAATAACATTGTTGCAGATAGCTGGAATAATTATATTGCTAGGAATCCAATGTATATCTTGTTGGTTTAAATTAAGGATCTCAAAGTCAAACTATAGAACTAGGTATCTTCCACTTTTGGTGATGGATCTAAAGTTTCTTCTAATATTAAAGCTAGACTTCTCATTGTCCAATCTGAAATTCTATCCAATCCTTTGAACTCAGTACTCTAATTGAGGAACATAGTTTGATGGTTAAGCTTTCCCTAACCAAGTGTATATCTTATAGGTTAAACTTAAGAATCTCAAAGTCAAACTATAGAACTGGGCACCTTCCACTTTTGGTGATGGATCTGAAGTTTCTTCTAATATTAGAGATAGGTATCTCATTGTCCAATCTGAAATTCTATCCAATCCTTTGAACTCAGTACTGTGAATTGAGGAACATAGTTTGATGGTTAAGCTTTCTAAAGATCTTGTTAAGGAAAATAAAATGCTTAGGAAAAAATTGAAAACAAAATGGCAAATTCATGGTTATAAAAATTTCTCCTATTTCCACTATTCTTTGAAAATTAAGAAAGCCGCCTCTAATATTACTGAAATTATTGATTATGCATGGCCATGCTTGTACAACTTCTGCTTCCATTAAAAATGCCTTTCGAGATTATTATTATCATAGCCTAATTGCCAACTAAAACCTTATTCCTATTTTCCTCCATTCAGTTGCTCAAGTAAACCTTCCTTCCATCTCTGATGATGCTAGCTATTCCTTCATTAAAGAAATAACTTCTGAAGAAATTAAGAACATAACTTTCAGCATGAAGTCTTCCAGCTCCCCTGGACTAGATTGTTTTAATCAAGGTTCAAATTTCCTTTTTCCGTTTCTGTTCCGGTCATTGATAGTTTTCGAAATTTTGGTTCCATTTCGGTAATTTCGGAAATTCCGCTTTTATTCCGGTTTGGAAATTCCAGACATTTTTATATATAAGTAGCTAAATTCGGTAATAAATGTTCAGTATTAACATTAAAGTATATAGTACGAGTTACATACAAAATTCACCGCTTTAACGGAAAATGCATGACTTTAAGATGCTTCTGTCAATTTTATATTCACCGCTTCAATTGTATTCATTTGGGGTTATTTCGCAGCACGCAAATTACTTATCCAGTTTACTGAATGCTAATTATTAAATAAAGTGAGCCCAGCCCACTTATTTATTAAAAACAAAGTCTTTCCTCTCCATCAACCCTGTAAGATGCTTCTTCACTGTCATCAATCCTAACATATAACCCCAAATCGAAAACCCAAATGGAAAACTGAGAACGGTGACCAAAAGATTTTCTAGCCAATTTTTTGTTCAATTCATATTCTCGATGACTTCAATCTGCTCGATTTCATTTCTTCATCGAACGCACCTCCTTCTCAATGAAGAAGGTAACTTTTTTTTTCTAATACCCGGAATCGGTTAATCTATGGAATTCCATCCCGTTCACCGCCGGAACCGGGCCGAAATGGCCGGAATTCTTCCACGCCGGACGGAATCTCAAACCTTGGTTTTAATGCATACTTCTTTAAAGTGTCTTGGGACATCATTGCTTCTGATGTTATCAAAGCACTCAAGAATTTTTTCAAGCACAACAAGATGTTGTCTAGTATCAGAGCTACTAAACTTTCCCTTGTCCCTAAAATTCCTCATCCTTCTTTCGTTGCCGATTTTAGTCCTATTGCCTGTCGTAATGTAGGATACAAGTTTATTCTATAAATAAGGGCATAAGACCAAAAAAATGTTTTATCCATTGTCATTTCCCCCAACTAAAATGCTTTCCTTCCCTCAAGAAGTATATGTGATAACATTCTCTTCTATCAAGAATTATTAAGGGGTTATAACAGAAAGGTCGTTTCCCTCAAATTTTCTTTGAGGATTGATATCCGAAAAACTTTTGATACCATACAATGGAAGTTTATCATTTATATTTTGCAGTGTATGAACTTCCCTTCTCCTTTTCTAGCATGGTTATACACTTTCATTTCAATAATCAAGTATTCTATAAGTTTGAATGGTGGCATTTTTTGTTGCTTTTCTGGTTCTCAGGATATAAGGCAGCATGATCCTTTATTCCCTTACCTCTTTATTTGCGTGATGAAACTTTTTCCCTCAATGATAAATAAGGCTATTTTCCTCAAATCCATTGGCATTCACCATAAATGCAAACCCCCTTCAGTTTCTGCCTTAATGTTTACCAACGAATTGATGGATTCTACTAAACAATATTTCAAATTCATAAGTGGCATTATGTGTGCCTTGGACAATATTCACTCTATGATTGGGCTAACCATTAAAAAAATCTAAATCCAAAATTCTAATTGCTGGAATATCTAAGACTATAAAGGCTGAGATCATCAACATGTCTTCCCTATCTCCAATGAATGCTAATGAAATTTACCTTGGAGCTGCCCTTATTTTCTACAAGAATAAATACAAGTCAATGTTTGCCCTTATATAACAAAATCATGGTCAAACTTTCTTCGTGGTCTCTTTCAAATATTTCCACTGCTGGTGGGCTTGTTATAGTGACAACTATAGCCACTTCGATG
This sequence comes from Allium cepa, assembly GCA_030765085.1. Classification (NCBI taxonomy): domain Eukaryota; kingdom Viridiplantae; phylum Streptophyta; class Magnoliopsida; order Asparagales; family Amaryllidaceae; genus Allium; species Allium cepa. Next base: position 287,620,602 of record CM060941.1, on the reverse strand, counting down.
TGCTTATACTACGCTGGAATCTTCATTTTTCCTGCAAGACTTATTTGTATGGTTAACTCTACTCTTAACCATTTTCTTTGGCATGGTAACCCCTTTTCCAAAAAGCTAATCCCTATTTCCTTCAAATTTATTGCTATCCCACATGATATAGGTGGTATTGCCATTATGAACCTAAAATGTTAGAATAGACATGCCTTCTATACCCAGTTAATAACCTTATGGAGAATGATGCTAAATTATGGGCTAAGTAGACAAGAAAAATCATTTTAAAATTTGGAATTTTTGGTCCATGCCTATTCTTATTCATTGCAGCTGGACTTGGAAAAGATTGCTTTAGCTCAGGCTTATTTTTCTTCCTTTTTATAAGGAAATGATGAAGAACCCTCACTTAATTTCTTTTTGGCATGATCCATGGGTTGCTGAAGGATTTATTCTCTCTTCATGTCTTGATTTCAACTTGCGCAGCTTGACTGTATTCCTTAAAAAGCAAATGTTTCTCCATGTCTTCAAGGTGAATTAGAAATCCTGCTTTACTCTAGTTTATGTTTTGTGAGGTCTATCTGGTCATAGATAGAGAGTAAAGTGTTTGGTTATGATCAATTCTCCTCTAGGTCGTGTGGTAAGGCCCATTCTATAACGGTTGTGCATAAGAATATGTCCGCTCTTTAGTTTATGTGGCTTTCCTTGCATTTGTGTATATGGTTTATTGAATCTCCTTCAAAAAAAAAATTCTTTTGTTACGGAAAGTAATCAGAAACGGTTTTGCACACTCTAGATAAATTGGTATATAAAGGCATGTTGTGAACATCCTTATGTGTTCTATGTTGTAACTTTCTTGAAAATACATCTCACTTGTTCTTCTCATGTACCTTTACCTCCTTTATTTGGAAGAATGTTCTATGACATTTCAATATGCATGGTTGGGTAAACGATTCAAAGGTTGAATGGACTTTCATTTTTAAAGACACGAGATGGAGATCTATAAAAGGAATTTTGTTGCTGAAGTTATCGAAAATAATTATCTAGCTATTATGAGAGGAGAGAAATGCTAGGGTTTTTAATGCAAGATTTTGTACTGCCCAATCTCTCTTTTCCTCCCTCTTGAGAAGTTTTTCCTCCCAAATTTAAAAATAATGTTTGTTCGTTCCAAAATTGATTACAAACACCAGTTGTACAAAAGCACCAATATCCAAAAAGATCACAGATAGTATCTAATGTGGAGAATATAATATGAAGAATTAACAAATTAATAATGAAAGCAAGTAAAAGAAAGAAATATTTACAGTGGTTCGGCTAACTCCGGCCTACGTCCAATCTAAACATTTTCCTTTTTATTATGCTGAAGTTTGATTACAATTACAATCCAAAATCCAAGAATCAAAATGGCAGAGTATAGCCTAGGTAGGGGAGAGAAATAGAATGAAGATCCATCTTCTGGAGACACGCCTGCTGTATTTGTAGGTGAAACTTCGGCTACAGGGCCTTCTCATCCGTATGGGCCCACCATAATGATCGGTGAGTTCATTCGTCCGTAAATAACGATCAACTAACACCATCGATTGTTTTTCTGTTCGTCCAGTCCAAGGTTGAGCGTCTTTGAAGAGTCCTTCATGCCGATCCTTCCCTTCCTAAGATGCTATGTCGATCTGTCTTCTTCAGATATGCTACACTTATCCATCCTCCATGAAGCATGTCGATCCTTCCTCCTCCATGAAGATACGCTGATCCATTCTTCGCTATGAAGATATGTCGATCCATAATACGCCAACTCAAGCTATGTTGATCCATCTTATGCCAATCCATACGATGCCAATCCAAACGATGCCAATCCAAGCTTTGCCGATCCAAGCTATGCCGTTCTTCCTATGCTGATCCATACGATGCCAATCCAAGCTTTGCCGATCCATCATGCTTAAAATGTTATGCCGATCCATAGTGTGTTGATCGATATTATGCCAACCATATTTAGCCGAACCCCCCATGCCAATCCATACTATAATGGTCGTCCTAGAACGATCGGTAATAACAACCGACCGTCCCAAGACCTCCAATTTTCGATGTGTGATCGTTTGTATAGGCTCCCCTCCTGGTTTTATTGATGCTCTGAAAGTTCCAAGTGAATTGGTCTTGTGCATTTTGATATATTGATCTATCTCCGATGAATTGAGCTATTTCATGGATCGTTCTTCATCGATCAATACAAATCCTTGCTTCATCTGAATCCATTCAACTATTATCCATAACTCTAACTGTAATTGATTATCCATCCATCCATTTGAGCCAAATCCATAATATCCCATCCTTAATAACCGTGAAGTCTATTAGGTTAAATCCGCCTGCGTATTGCCTTGCCAAAAGGCAGGTTAACACTTTGCTCCCCAGAACATGCCTTGCGATAGGAAGGCGTGTTTTGTGTTGCCTTAATCCAAAATCCGAAGTCCGTAATCCATGACTGACATATTTTTCAATTCAGAATCCAATCCGTTGCTAATCCAATTCCTTGATCTGGAACAACTTGCATGTTTTACGATTGTATATTTAAATGATTTATTTAAATATAACATCGTTAGTTGGATTAAAGTCTGCAATGCTACTTTTTGAAAACAGTCGAATGACGACTCGAGACCACTTCCATTGAGTCCAAAATGGCATTTGAGACCTTTTCGAATATAAACATTGATATGTTTGGAGTTGAGTAGAATTTTGCTATTTTTCTATCGGGCTTTGGGTTTGGGTTTCAGCCCACTAACTTATCTAATAACTTAACTGCTCCTCCAACTCCTCTTCGTTCATTCTGTTATTTCTTAACACTCATGTTAAAGGAAAATGGGGAAAAAAAGGAAATTAGAAATTCCTAAGCCCTAGTTCACTTAAGAAGTTCAAGTTCTTGCTCTAAAATCAAAGAGAAGCTTAGGTAAGCATCCTCTTCATCTTCTCCATCTCAATCTCTCTTCAATTTTCAGAAATTCCAAAACCCTAACTTAGGAAAACCTTCACCTTTGATAATAGATTGAAGGTTCTAGAGGTGTATTGAAGAGGATTGGTCTTGCTTTGTTTTAAAGCTTCTCAATCGTTGTCTTTGAGTTTTAAAGGTGAGTTTTTGAACTCACATCTACAACTATAGCTTTCATTGTTGTTAGGTATGAGTTCCTAATATCTATTAATGTTCATTTGCTTTTGATTTGAATTGATTTGGTGAATTTTCCAATTTTGAAGTCAAAATCATTAAAAATCCTATCTTGGATGTTAGGACATGTTATTTGGGGTGTATCGAAGAGCCTATAAGATTGTTTTGCCGCTTGGCATAAATCCCTAGTCTCTGTCGCTCGTTCGATCGCTTCCGGTTTAGATTTTTGCCCTTTTTGGGCTAGGCTGATTTTTACCTAGCAGGAAATTTCGGACATCTGGATGAAAATCCAAACATCTGGTTGGAAATCCAGACGTCTGGTTGAAAATCCAGACGTTTGGAATTGGTCCATGGAAAAAGAAAAAAAGGAAAAAGCAAAATCCAAACGTCTGGAAATCCAACCAGACATCTGGTTAGTGGTTCAGACGTCTGCTTGGTAATTTCAAACGTCTGGAGCTATACAGTTTTGCCTATTTTGACCGTTTTTGAGTGGATTTCCAAAATTTATCGATTTTTGTTGATTCGGTTAGTTGTTGTCACTTATTATCCACATCGGTGACTTCATTTATGGATTTACGAGAATACCCATTTGATTGGATTTGATATCGATTTTTATGGTTTGAATTCACGTCGTTGAATTTGAATTTTTGGTGATAGATTGTTTTTACAATCATTTCTGTGATTTTTCACATTTAAATACAAAGGTTTCAATACTAGTAGTAAATACTCAAACTCTTTCACAAAAATGATTTCAATATTATTTTTAATACAAAGCTTGTTTTTAAAATCATTTTCCAACCTATTAGTATAAACAAACCTTTACCTCATTCATATAAGAAATCTAATTAAACGGCTTGGCAAAACAAGTGGTATGAAACGCTTGCATTTACTTCGCCGGTTAATTCTTGGATTTGTTCGATTGAAACCTTGTGACAATTTTCGAGTGGAAATTTACAATTTATTCGTAAATACTTAAGTTAAGCCAGTGGTTATGGAACATGAAGCTAAACTTATTTATTTACTAGCTTAGTGTAATGTACACTTATCGATCAATGATGATCATTTTGTGATTTAGACTAGCAATGTACGATGTCTCTTTGTTTTTGTGGAGGACTAAACCCCTGTTTGTGGAGCTTCGGCTCAAAATTGGTGGGGTAGCGACCCATGGTCTTCGGGCCTTTTGTGGAGCCTCGGCTCAAAATTGATGGTTAGCGACCATGGAATAGCGTTCCGTTTGTGATGCACGTGTTTGTGAGTTTTCATGCTTCCGTTTGTGATAGGCCTTCCCCTTTCGTGATTTTTGGATTTCTATTTGATGATTTCTAGAATTTGTGTTTCATCAATTTTTGTGATTTACATTGATAAGTTTTATCAATATTTTTGGTTTGGTGAATATGTTAAAGAATATGACATTCTTTTTAGTGTTTGAGAATATTCGAGATATTGTATGATTTTTGTTGTTATCTAATGTACATTTGTCATAGTATGGCATTATTGTTATCATACATTTTGTCATATCTCTTATCCTATCTAATTTTATATGATATTTATAGCTAAACTGATTCATTTAATATTTTCTTCTTAGATAATACTCGAGTTAGATCATGGTATTTCAGGTGCTTCCACTTGACTTCTTAGTTGGGACTAGCTTTTGACTTTTCGCTAACTAATTGGCTTAGTAGTTTTTGCTTTTATACATTCGAGATAGAGATTTCTTGATGTATACATATTCTTTTGTCTAGCACTTGTATCTATTCTTTTGTGATGTAGCAGATCTTATATGACCATTACTTTGATGTACTTTTTTATGTGATTTATTCATATCTGTTTCCGCCTTAATGATATGAATATCTGTGACTAATTTGTGTTATATTGATTTTATATTTTTTTTTGAAGATCTCATAGCCACTGTGTAGTAGCTTTGAGTTTGTATTTGAAATGTCAAATTTCCTCTTGAAATGAAATGCATGTAATACTATCTGACATATCGTTACTCGCACAAAACAATTACATGGATGGTCGCTCCTTAACAGCCTTATTCTTCGTGCTAGTCGATGGCATTACCCCGTAGTGTCCTTGGCTTGTGTGAGTATAGAGGTGGGGCGTCATAGCTTGGTATCAAAGGCAAACTTTGGAACAATATAGAATATTATAGCAAGGATCATCGTCCTAAGTCTCTCTTAAGAATCGTGCCTTAGGATTTAATTCGTGTCTTAGGACCCGTTCTATCCTATTTTCTTTTATGATGCCTAGTTTTACCAATCAAGTTGCTTTGATATTCATTCTAAGAATAACCCTTTTCCTCTTCTTTCTTTCTTTCTTTCTTTAAGAAGAAGATATGGTTAAATCTAGCACTCCTAGTGCTGGTCAATCCAGTAGTCCTTCTCTGGATGGCGTATTCATGTCAACCTAACAACTTTTGGATCTGGTAAAGAATCAAAGGTTTATCTGTGCTTTGAGTAAGAACCCCAAAAAGGTTTTATCTCTGAAACTAGAAGTTCCTTTCGATCAGCTTGTAGATATCACTCTTCGACTAGAAGAGGCTGATAAAGGAAGTGATAGTGAAGTTGGAGGTTCCAAAAAGAGCCTCAGTAACAATAAGAAGAGGCATATTAAGTTCAAAAGCCTTAATCCTAACAAGAAAGGGAAGTAGGCAACTTCGGTAGCAAATATTCCTACCTCTAGTCGTGGATAATGCTACAATTGTGGTTCTAAGGACCATTATGCAAATAAGTGTCCGAAACCCTTTTTTTTGTTGTTATTGGAAAAATTCGGGTCATCTTTTATCTTCATGTCCCAAACTTCCAGGCAAGAAAGAGGGAAAGCTGAATTTTGTGCAAGCCCCTAGTAACACTTCTCTTGGTCAAGATATTTCTCATTCAGTCCTTGATGGCATTTATTTGTTTCGTGATTATCCTATTCAAGTTCTTTTTGATACGGGTGCATCTCACTCTTTTATATCAAAAGAACTTGTTGAAACCTTTTCTTTGAATATTTTGGGCTTTATGATTTCACTGAGAACTGCGAATCCGGTTGGTTGATCCGCAACACTCAGTTTACTTTGTAAAGATGTCGAGATCATTTTATGAAATTGTGCTTTCCGATCCAATTTGCATGTTTTATGCTACTTAGGCTTCAGAATTGATTTTTAGGAAAGGATTGGCTTAATCATTATGAAGCCCATATCCTATTTCACGATAGGACTATCCATCTTCGACATTCTGTCTCTGTTAAGTAGGTTTTTAATTTTTCTTAATGATTTTGATTCCAACTCAGTGGCATCATTTATTTCTTTAAACACACATGATGAAGAAAATGTTATTTCTCTCATTCAAGTAGTTTGTAAATTTTTCGGTATTTTTGAGCTTGTCTTAGGATTACCACCTAAGCGATCTATTGAGGGATGCTAAGGTCTTTGCAGCTCAACCTTGCCATCAGTTTTCATCAGCTACAAGTTGCGGAGGGTAGTATTCCACTTACCGCATTTCGCACTCATTATGATTCTTAAGAGTGACCCGTGATGTCATTCGGTTTGTCTAGCTTATTTCATCCATCTTATGAATCGAGTATTCTACGAATATCTCGATGAGACCATCCATGTATTCATTGATTATGGATGAAAATAACAATTTAGAATTTGAAAATCTTTTTAATAAGATATTTATAAGAAGAAGATTTTGTGTTGTTTTGCCCATTGAGTGCTTAAGACTTCTGGTCGATGCGCTGATCAATGTTATCTATAGGAATCTCCCAAACGCTATGATGAGATAGTTAGACACAGTAATTGACTTGGAATAAGTAAATTTTTCTAAAAAGATGATTACATAAAGTTAATTATAGTTTTGAAAGTCTTAGCTTTTTGGGAAAGATGATCAATTAAAAGAAATCCTTTTCGATGCTCCTATTCTTGTGATTCCCGAAGGGAACCAAGACTTCACTGTTTGTACCGATGCTAGTGGTATTGGTTTGGGTGCCGTTCTCATGCAAAGGGGAACGTGTTATCACTTATGTTTCAAGACAATTAAAGCTTGCCGAGACTAGATATGCCACTAATGATTTTGAGCTCGCAGTTATTGTTTTCGCCCTTAGAATTTGGCATCATTATCTTTTGGAAGGGAAATTTGTTCTCTACACTAATCATAAATCATTGAAGTATTTATTTTCTCAAAAGAAACTTAATTTGCGTCAACAACATTGGCTCGAGTTCCTTGCATCTTATGATCATGATATTCTTTATACTTTCGGAAAGGGGAATCGTGTTGTCGATGCCTTTAGTCATAAGCAACAAGCAAAGTTTCAATGTTGATATCCGAAAGGAATGATCGCGAGACTTTATCCACTTGTGAGATTCGAGATCGTGAAACCGATTCATGTCCATCTCTTGTTAATGTAGCCTTGAGGCTCACCCATCTCTTTTAGACCGATTTTTGATGCTCAAAAGCATGATCCCGAATTGGATCATCTTTGCCAAAGTTGTAGGGATGGAAATATTGATGGTTTGAAAGACTTTGAAATCGATGCTCGTGGCGGCATTCGAAAAGTTGGTAGACTTATCGTGCCAAATATTAGTAATCTTCGTAAAGACGTTTTAGAAGATTATCATCGTTCTAAGTTTACCATTCATCTCGGTAGTAGTAAAATGTTCGCGGATATGAAGCGACTTTATTATTGGGATGGAATGAAATCGAATATTGCTAACTTTATTAAGCGTTGCATGACTTGCCAACACATCAAGGCCATGCATCAAAGGCCAGGTGGGTTATTGCAACCTTTGGACATTCCAATTTGGAAGTGGGATCAAATATCCATGAACTTTATTGACGGTCTTCCCTGTTCTCGACAGTTTATGGATGATTGTTGATAGACTTGCAAATTCCGCCCATTTTATTCCTGTTCGATCTAACCGGACCGTACCTCTCTTAGCCAAACTCTATGTTAGAGAAATTGTTAAATTGCATGGAGTTCCTAATTCTATTGTTAGCGATCGTCATCCATATTTACTAGTGGATTTTGGAAGAGTCCTCAAAAAGCTTTGGGAACAGAGCTTAACTTTAGCACCGCTTATCATCCTCAGTCTGATGGACAAATAGAGCGTGCGAACCAAACTCTTAAAGATCTTCTTCGTGCATGTGTTCTTGATTTTAGTGGAAGTTGGAAAGATCATATTTCTCTTGTTGAGTTTTCTTATAATAATAGCTTCCAATCTAGTATTAGTATGGCATCTTTCGAGGCACTCTACGGAAGGTCATGCCAATCTCCTTCTTGTTGGCTTGAGGCTGGTGAGAAGCTAGTTTTAGGTCCATATTTTATTCATGATTCCACAAAAAAGATTGTCCTTATTCGTTATAGGATGAAAGAAGCTCAAAGAAGACAAAAATCCTATGCCGATAACCGAAGAAGGAATTTGGAATTTTCTGTGGGATATTTGGTGTTTATTCGTGTTTCACTTATGTAGGGTGTTGTGCGTTTCAGTCGATCGGGAAAATTAGAAACTCGATATATTGGACCATTTTCCATCACCGAACGCATTAGTTCCATGGCTTATCGCCTTTTATTACCGGCTTAATTTTCAGCTATTCATGACGTTATCCACGTCTCTCAACTACGGAAATGCCTTAGGGATTCCAATTCAATTCTTAAGCCTGGTGTTACTAAAGAAATTGAAGTTTCACCTAATTTGACTTATGAGCAACATCCTATTCGTATCATTGCTATGGAGGTTAAACGCCTTCAAAATAAAGATTTCTGCTTGTGAAAGTTCAATGGACCTCAAATCCTAAGGATTGCTCTAGGGGATTTAGAGAATTCCTCGAGCGATCACATCCGGACATACTCTCTCGTGCTCCTTAAGGTGAACTTCTCCTTTCAAAATTTTCTTTTGTGTTGATATGCTAAGTATTGCAAGGACGCAATTTCTTTAAGGAGGGGAGTCTGTAACAACCTACATTTTTACGATTGTATATTTAAATCATTTATTTAAATATAGCATCGTTAATCCGATTAAAGTCCACAATGCTACTTTTTGCAAACAGTTGAATTAGGACTCGAGACCACTTCCATTGAGTCCAAAATGACGTTTGCGACCTTTTTGAATATAAGCATCGATATGTTTGAAGTTGAGTAGAATTTTGTTATTTTTCTACTAGGCTTTGGGTTTGGGTTTAAGCCCACTAACCCATCTAATACCTTAACTCCTCCTCTAACTCCTCTTCATTCATTTTATTATTTCCTAACACTCAAACTAAAGGAAAATGGGGGAATAGAAAGGAAATTAGAAATTCCTAAGCCCTAGTTCTCTTAGGAAATTCATGTTCATGCTCTAAAATCAAAGAGAAGCTAAGGTAAGCATCCTCTTCATCTTCTCCATCTCAATCTCTCTTCAATTTTCAGAAATTCCTAAACCCTAACTTTGGAAAAAAATTCACCTTTGATAATAGATTGAAGGTTCTAGAGGTGTATTGAAGAGGAATTGGTCTTGCTTTGTTTTGAAGCTTCTCATTTGTTATCTTTGAGTTTTAAAGGTGAGTTTTTGAACTCACATCTACGTCTATAGCTTTCATTATTGTTAGGTATGAATTCCTAACATCTATTCATGTTCATTTGTTTTTTATTTGAATTGATTTGGTGAATTTTCCAATTTTGATGTTTTGAAGTCAAAATCATTAAAAATCCTATCTTGGATGTTTGGACATGTTATTTGGGTTGTAACGAAGAGCCTAAAAAGCTAGATTGCTGCTTGGCATAAATCCCTAGTCTCCGTCGCTCGTTCGATCGCTTTCGGTTTGGATTTTTCCCTTTTTGGGCTAGGTTGATTTGTGCTTAGTAAGAAATTTCAGATGTTTGGATGAAAATCAAGACGTCTGGTTGAAAAATCCAGACGTCTGGAATTGAACCTTGGAAAGAGAAAAAAGACAGAGGAAAAATCCAAACGTATGGAAATCCAACCTGACATTTGGTTAGTGGTACATATGTCAGATTGGTAATTTCAAACATGTGGAACTGTGCAGTTTTGCCTATTTTGGCTGTTTTTGAGTGGGTTTTCAAATTTTATCGATTTTTGTCGATCCCGTTAGTTGTTATCAATATTATCAACTTTGATGACTTTATTTATAGATTTTTGGGAATATCCATTTGATTAGATTTGATATCGATTTTTGTGGTTTGAATTCACGTCGTCGAATGTGAATTTTTGGTGCTAGATTATTTTTACAATCATTTCTATGATTTGTTACTTTTAAATACAAAGGTTTCTATACTAGTAGTAAATACTCAAACTCTTTAACACAAATGATTTCAACATTATTTTTAATACAAAGCTTGTTTTTAAAACTGTTTTCCAATCTATTAGTATATACAAACATTTACCTCATTCGTATGACAAATCTAATTAAACGGCTTAGCAAGACAAGTGGTATGAAATGCTTGCGTTTACTATGCCGGTTAATTCTTGGACTTGTTCGATTGAAACCTTATGACAATTTTTGAGTGAAAATTTACAAATTGTTTGTAAATACTTAAGTTAAGTCAGTGATTATGGGACATGAGGCTAAACTCATTTATTTACCAGCTTAGTGTAATTTACACTTATTGATCAATGATGATCATTTTGTGATTTATATTAGCGATGTGCGATGTCTCTTTGTTTGTGTGGGGGATTAAACCCCTTTTGTGGAGTTTTGGGGTCTTCAGGCCGTTTGTGGAGCCTCGGCACAAATTTGATGGTTAGCGGCCATGGAATAGCGTTCCGTTTGTGATGCACATGTTGGTGAGTTTTCATGCTCCCGTTTATAATAGGCCTCCCCCTTTTTTGATTTTTGGATTTCTAATTGATGATTTCTAGAATTTGTGTTTCACTAATTTTTTTGATTTACATTGATAAGTTTTATCAACATTTGTGGTTTGGTGAATATGTTGAAGAATATGACATTCTTTTTGGTGTTTGAGAATATTCGAGATATTGTATGATTTTTGTTGTTATCTAATGTATATTATCACAGTATGACATTATTGTCATCATACGTTTTTGTCATATCTCTTATCCTATCTCATTTTATATGCTATTTATAGCTAGATTGATCCGTTTATTATTTTCTTCTTAAATAATACTTGCGTTAGACTGCGGTATTTCAGATGCTTCCGCTTGACTTCTTAGCTAGTACTAGCTTTTGATTTTTGGCTAACTAATTAACCTAATAGTTTTTTCTTTTATACATTCGTGATAGAGATTCCTTGATGTGTAAATATTCTTTTGTCTAGCACTTATATTTATTCTTTTGTGGTGTAGTGGATCTTATATGACCATTACTTTGATGTACACTTTTATGTGATTTATTCATATCTATTTCCGCCTTAGTGATATGAATATCTGTGACTAATTTGTGCTATATTGATTTTATATTTGTTTCCGAAGACCTCATAGCCACTGTGTAGTAGCTTTGAGTTTGTATTTGATATGTCAGATTTCCTCTTGAAACGAAATGCACGTAATACTATCTGACATATAGTTACTCGCACAAAGCAATTACGCGGATGGTCACTCCTCAAAAGCCTTATTCTTCGTGCTAGTCGACGACATTACTCCATAGTTTCCTTGGCTAGTGTGGGTATAGAGGTAGGGTGTCACATGATCTCCCCGGATCCTTAGCGAAATCCACGACTGTTCTGAGTCGATATCCATTTCTAAATCCATTCCAAATCCATTAACCAAATCCTCGATCTCTCTAGATCATTTCATCCGAATCTAAATCCTTTGACCTCTCCAGGTCGTTTTGTCCAAATCCGGGACCGCTTCTGGGCCATATCCAAATCCGTAGACCTCTCTAGGTCATTATCCTAATCCAAATCCTTGATCTCACTTGATCCTTGTCGAGCACAATCCATACTCGACGACCTAAGTAGGTCGATCATGTCGCTCTCCAACGAAGCAGCCTACCCCTTGCCGGGCATAATCCATACTCAACGATCTACCGTGATCTATTCTCCAGCCTCGACTCTCTAGTCAAAGGCTTAATCCCTGAGGTATCTTACTTTGGCCTTGATTTTTGGTCGAGGACTTGATCCATGGGGTATCCTACTCCGGCCCCGATCCACAGTCAAGAACTTAATCCATGTTCGATTCCATCCTGTCACTCTATGGCAAAGAGACTCGTAACTCACTGTTATCGCCCCATCTCTCCGGTTGGGACCATAACCGTAACCTTTGTTATTTATTACATTAATCCGGATTGAACCATTCCAAAGTCCACTTGGTAAAATTTAAAATAAAAGTCCGTACAACTTCAAAACTAAATAGCTATCTAATAAAAAGCACTTAAGCAAAGCTAAGTCCAAAAGTAGGTATCTAACCTGAAACAACTTTGTCTGACCAGAGTATAAAATACATGGGTCAATCTAGCTAAAACAATCAGTTTAATAGGATAAATGATAATATAATGCGTGAGGATAGAGGTGATAATTCTTCTCAAATGAGAAGAAATAATTCTAAGTTCATGTGATTACTTCATGCGATGAAGTGGTATCACTAAACAAATATATAATCTCAAAGAGAAATTCCATAACAAAGCACTAAACATAGCATGCCTCATATCATCGGCATATCCCAAAACAACAATAATGGCTTAGAGAAATCATAACTCCTAAATAGGAGAAATATCGAAAACCACCATGTGGCAATCTCAAATGCATTCCCAAAAGAGAGATCTCAAGCTCAAAAATACGCCATAAAGGCAATTACATATATCTCAAATGGATTAAATGGCCAATAATGTAAAAAGGCGATACCCTTGGAAAATCATAAAAAATCAATGAAATCATCTCAAAGATATAGCATGTGCTTTTGGCCGAAGCCTGCAATCTACTGTTCTCTCCAAATGAGGCGCCACGTCTCGAAGACAAATGTCCTGAAGGGCAAATACGTTGCAATGAAAACATTCCAAAGGAAAAATATGTTACAATGACAAACGTCCCAAAGGACAAATGACCTGAAGGTCCAGCACTGGAAAATATGTCTCGAAGACAAATGTGTCACAAACTCTCAGGTCGGAACCTGAAAAATGTTAACGTGCGTCCCATACCACACGTTCGCACCCAACGGTTTACTATCCGCTAGTAAATGCCACACTAGAAAGCAATAAAGTATTTACCTCATCTCATCGGTAAACACGACCCGAAGGTCAAAACTATCAAACGTACAAGTCAAGAATTAACCGATAAGATAAACGCACGTGTCCCATACCATGTGTTTTACCGAACCGTTTAATTCTTCTTCTCATTTGCTCGAATAGTGCAAAAACGTGTATTTTATATATAAAATAATTTATTTGAGAAAACAAGCTCTTAAAACAATTTTTCGAAATCGTTTTTGAAAACAATCTTCGAAAATTCCCTTATTATAGAGAATATATAGTTTTTATAACTTGGAAATAATTGAAAAATATTATATAATAATTATTACGTAAGCCAAGTTATTTTAAAAATTATTTCAAATTCTTTTGGAAAAACCCATGCTCGAAATCAAAGAAAACATCGAAAAATACTCAATACCGACACTCGAATTCATTTAAAAAACGATTCAATTTGAATCTCAAATTCTCCAAAATCTTGGCTAGCCAATTGATAGGCATTATAGCCCTTAAAACAATTCAAAAATAACACAAAAACATGAAGTAGAAGTCAAAAGTCGGACGGAAAAATAAGGCGGAACAAAAAAAATGCATAGGCAAAAACAATACCTAGGTTTGAATTTTTCTTTGGGATCAAATTTCGGACATAATTTGAATGACTTAATGAGCTCAGAATGATCTGAAATCTGACATACACAAAGTAGAACAATTTATCAATGAACGGGAAAATTATTCACTGAATTCTGACATGAAATGTTAAAGATATGGAATTCCAAACATGGACTCAGGCCATGTTGAATTCTGCCCATGTCTAAAAACTCTCTCGGGTTCGAATTTCAGACATGAAAAAGGTGACCAAACGACCTCTGATTGAATTGCAAATTGGTGTACACATAGTAGAAAACTTCAGATTTCAAATAAATAAAAAAGTCAATGAATTCCGATAGGAAATGAAAAGGATATGCTGTCTCAAACATGGACTCAGGCCACGTTTACAGCAGCTTAGAAAACGGAAAATGTACAGGCCTGAAAACCATCTCGGGTTCAACTTTCAAGCATGAAATAGACGACCAAACTATCACTGATTGAACTGAAAATTGGTATGCACATAGTAGAAATCTTCAACTTTCAAGTAAAAAATAATCAATGAATTTTGACAGAAAATGAAAAAGATATGCTGTCTCAAACATGGACTCAGGCCCTGTTTGCAGCTACTCAGAAAATAGAAATGCGTATGGGGAAAATATGGATTAGTATTGATTTTGCAGCAAAGTTTTCAGGCATCAAATGAAAGAGTTTCGATATGAAATTTTGCGCATTTGTACTAAACACATGAAATACTATCAGAAGAAAATCCAGCAGCATTTCATTACTGAAATTGAGAGAAATTGACGTGCAAAGTGGTGGCCTGAACAGTTTTAGCACAGAAACAAAACTGAGCATAAAAAAGTTATAAAGCAAAAAAATTTCACATTTTTAAGCAATTTGAAGCATTGGCTTTAGCTAGATTCAAGAGCTTATCAACTCACCTTGCTTTTGAATTGTAAAAGTTGAATTTTATGCTGAAAGATTGAAGCTTGTGATGATTTTAGCCTTCAAGAACCTGTAGAAAGGAAGAAAAAATACATGCAAAGAAGAAAAAGACAATCAACAGACAATTCTTATCAAAAATTAAGATTTTGGTGAAATACTTAGGTTTTGGATTGGATTATCTATAAATTTCACTCTAGATTGATAAAATTCACAGCTTGTTTGAAGAAATTTTGAGATTTAAAGCTTTGAATTTTAGAAAATGGGAAGTTTTCCATTTACTGGCTTTTGATGAAGAAGGTGAGAACAAATTTTGTAAATACAGTAAATGTTTTCTCACTTCTTCAATTTTTGGTTTAATTCACTAATAGGCTTTGGACCTGAAAATGAAAATAAAATTAATTAGGTATAGGAATCAATTCAACATTAAAATCGAATGTGCACATATACACAAAGTTATAATGAAAGTAATACATTTCTCCAAGTTTTTAACACTAACAATTCGTGCAAACATAGTTACATTTAAAATAAAATATTTTACACTATATAAAAAATAATTTTGGTTTAAAAGACATATTTATTACTAAAAACCCTTATTTATACATAAATACACAATTTTCACAAATAAATGCATAAGTCTTTATTTTTAACTTCAATAGTTTTACAAAAATCATTTTCTTTCATAGAAAAATGGGAGAAACCATTTCAGACTCAATTTATGGCCAAAACACATTTTTGAACCAAATTTCATCTTTTATTTAGATAAACAACATTTAAAAATCAAATACTTACTTTGAAAATTATTAAAAGAAGTAACTGACAATAATTAATAAAATTATTGCATTTACACTAAATAAAAATCATTTTCCATTCATTATTAACTCAAAACAAAATAAAGTTTCCAAACTTTATTTCACATATTATTTCCAAATTGTTTATTCCAAATAAACAATTTAAAATCTTCAATTTTATTCTAATTCATAATATTAAATTATTACTACTGTTTGGATAAGGCCTCGAAGGAAGATACATAATCAGAAATGGAAGGTTTCCCTTCCTTCAACTCATGGAAGCGATGGGCTAATAAGGCTTTCTCTGATTCGGAAACGAACTTGAGCTCGAATCATTCCCAAAACTTTGACCAAGTGAGGGTGGACTCATCGAGCTAAGCAATGAGAAGCTCATACTAGTCGAGAGCACACTCTTTCAGCATACTCGATGCTACATGAACTCTGTGATGGTCAGAAAGATCCATGCGAGAGAAGATGCGCTCGCACGTGCAAATCCAAGCTTGGACCTCTAATACAAACTCGGAGCCTCTACACGGCTTGCCTCCAAGATGAGAGATATCACTACACATGCGTACAAAGGAAAAATTGCGCGGAGGAGACACTGGAGGATTAGTGCTCCTGAATAACTCCATAAACTAATCGGAAGACATGTATACGTCGTTCGGATGCGAGCCGCTGGATTGCCCAGCTCCGAGTGACGTCCTCCGCCTCATCCAACTATTAACTGAAAGTTAAGATAAGATAAAGATTAACAGAGTAGATATCATTAATTCAAATATGGAATACTGTGGAATTTAAAATGCATTCCTAGGCATATTCCTAACTATATCTACCCCAAAGGACATGAAAAGGTCAAGGATGCGAGGATTAGGGATTAGTAATATTTGTACTATACTTTGATGTACTGTAATATATGTTTCTTTTCTGTGTTTATCATGTTTTATTCTAAACTCAACTCTGATGCCAAGCTGTGACGCCCCACCCCGAGATCCACATTAACAAAGAGTATTTCTGGGTAATACTGTTTGCTAATATGGAGAATATGGCTGATTATGAGCGACCATCTATAGCATTGTCTTAAACATCTATTAAATACGTCGATTAATGCTCTAATTTATTTAATCTCAAGTGGAACGACATATCTAATAAATGCTTAATACAAAACTATAGGTGGCTAACAGATTTATTAGAACAAAATATAGCAACTAAAATGTACATCACATCACAGAACAGAACACAACAGATATATACATATACATAGATGCATCCCCAATACAATACAAAATGATACATCGTAAGTGGTTTGAAGACCATAGTATATACAATGAGTGAAAATGTTATACATATCAGAGTCAAACAAAAAGACTACGAAAACAAAAGGTGATAGACAGATATCCAAGCGAAAGCATCTAAACAAAGCTTAGTCCAAAAGCAGGTACCTAACCTGAAACAACTCGATCTGACCCGAGTATAAAATACACGGGTTAGTCTAGCTAAAACAACCGGTTTAATAAAATAAACGATAATATAATGCATGAGGATAAGGGTGATAATTCTTCTCAAATGAGAAGAAATAATTCTAAGTTCATGTGACTAATTCAAGTGATGAGGTGGTATCACTAAACAAATATATAATCTCAAAGAGATAAACTCCATAACAAAAGCACTAAACATAGGATGCCTTATATCATTGGCATATCCCAAAACAACAATAATGGTTTAAAGAAACCATAACTCCTAAATAGGAGAAATCTCGAAGCCCGCCATAATGGCAATCTCAAATGCAATCCCAAAAGAGAGATCTCAATCTCAAAAATACGCCATAAAGGAAACTATATATCTCCAAAATAGGAGAATATAAATCTTAAATAAATGCCATAAATCGTAAATCTCAATCTCAAATAAACGCCAAGTGTTGGCAACTCAAATTCCAAATATAGAACTCAAAGGAGTTCAAATTTCCAAGGATGTGATCGCAATATATATGATATCTCAAACAGCTAAAATGGCCAATAATGTAAAAAGGCGACACCCTTGGAAAATCACAAAAAATCAATGAAACCATCTCAAATATATAGCATGTGCTTTTGCCCAAAGCCTGCCAAGTACCGTCCTCTCAAAATAAGGCTCTATGTCTCAAAGAAAACGTCTTGAAGGAAAATACGTCGTAACGACAAACATCCCGAAGGACAAATACCCGAAGGTCCAGTACTGGAAAATATGTCTCGAAGATAAATGTGTCACAAACTCTCAGTTAGGAACTCGAAAATTGTTAACGTGCATCCCAAACCACATGTTCGCACCGAACAGTTTACTAACCGCTAGTAAATGCCATACTAGAAAGCGGTAATTTTTTTACCTTATCTCATCGGTGAACGCGACCCAAAGGTCAAAACGATCAAACGGACAAGTCAGAAATTAACCCATAAGATAAACGCACGTGTCCCGTGCCACATGTTTTGCCGAACCATTTAATTCTCCTTCTCATTTGCTCGAATAGTGCAAAAACGTGTATTTTATATATAAAATAATTTATTTGAGAAAACAAGCTTTTAAAACAATTTTTCGAAATTATTTTGAAAACAATCTTTGAAAATTCCCTTATTATAGAGAACATAAAGTTTCTATAACTTGAAAATAATTGAAAAATATTATATAATAATTATTACAAAAGAGAAGTTATTTTAAAACTTATTTCAAATTCGTTTAGAAAAACCCGTGCTCGAATCAAAGAAAACATCGGAAAATACTCAAAACCGACACTCGAATTCATTTCAAAAACGATTCAATTTGAATATCAAATTCTCCATAATCTTGGCTAGCCGATTGGTAGGAATCATAGCCCTCAAAATAGTTCAAAAATATCACAAAAACATGAAGTAGAAGTCAAAATTCGGATGGAAAAAGAAGGCAGAACAAAAAAAATGCATAGGCAAAAACGATACCCAGGTTTGAAATCCTTCGGTTTCAACTTTCGGACATAATTTGTATGGCTTAGTTACCTCGGAGTGGTCTAAAATTTGACATACACAATGTAGAACAATTTATCTATGAACTGGAAAAAGATTCACTAAATTCCGATATGAAATGGTAAAGATTTTAAATTCCAAACATGCACTCAAGCCATGTTGAATTCTGCTCAGGTCTGAAAGCCCTCTTGGGTTCAACTTTCGGACATGAAACAGATGAACAAACCACCTCCGCTTAAACTAAAAATTGGTATGCACATAGTAGAAAACTTCAACTTTCATATAAAGAAAATGTAAATGAATTCTGTCTGGAAATGAAAAAAGATACGCTGTCTCAAACATGGACTCAGGCCATGTTTGCAGCAGCACAGAAAACGGAAATATTTTCGGCCCTGAAAACCATCTTGGGTTCAATTTTATGACATGAAATAGAGGATCAAACGACCTCTGATTGAACATAAAATTGCTATGCACATAGTAGTAAACTTCAACTTTCAAATAAAAAAATAATCAACGATTTCCGAAAGAAAATGAAAAAGATATGTTGCCCAAACATGGACTCTGGCCATGTTTGCTGCTACTCAGAAAATAGAAATGTGTACAGGCAAGAATTTAGGTTCGTATTTATTTTGCAGCAAAATTTTGAGGTATCAAACGAAAGATTTTTGCTATGAAATTTTGCATATTTGTAATACAACATATGAACTACTATCAAATAAATCCGACCGCATTTAGTTACCTAAATTGCAAGAAATTGACATGTATAGTGGAGGTCTGAATAATTTTAGCATAGAAAAAAACTGAGCAAAAAACAAGTTACAGAGCATAAGTTTTCATAGTTTTAAGCGATTTGAAGCATTAGCTTCAGCTAGATTCGTTAGCTTATCAACACACCTTTCTTTTGAAGTGCAAAAGTTGAATTTTATGTTGAAAGATTGAAGCTTGTGATGATTTTAGCCTTCAAGAACCTGTAGAAAGGAAGAACATGCAAACAAGAAAAAGACAATTAACAAACAATTCTTATCATAAATTAAGATTTTGGTGAAATATTTAGGTTTTGGATTGGATTACCTATAAATTTCACTCTAGATCGATAAAAATCACGGCTCATTTGAAGAAATTTTTGGATTGAAAGCTTTGAATTTGAGAAAATGGGAAGTTTTCTATCTAGCGGCTTTTGAGAAAGAAGATGAGAACAAATTTTGTACGTACCGTAAATGTTTTCTCACTTCTTCAATTTCTAGTTTAGTGCACTAATGGGATTTGGACCCAAAAATTAAAAGAAAATTAATTAGGCCTAGGAATTAATTCAACACTAAAATCAAATGTGCACATGTACACAAAGTTATAATGAAAACAATACATTTCTCTAAGTTTTTTACACTGACAACTTACGTAAACACACTTACATATAAAAAAAAATTACACTATATTTAAAGATAAATTTAGTTTAAAAGACAATTTTATTATTAAAAACCCTTATTTATACATAAATACACAATTTTCACAAATAAATGCATAAATCCTTATTTTTAACTTTAATAATTTAAAAAAAATATTCTCTTGAATAGAAAAATAGGAAAAACCATTTTCAAACCATTTTCAACTCAATTTTAAAGCCAAAACATATTTTTAAGCCAAATTTCATCTTTTTATTTAAATAAACAACATTTAAAAATCAAATACTTCCTTTAAAAATTATTAAAAGAAGTAGTTGGCAATAATTAATAAAATTATTGCATTTATAGTAAATAAAAATCATTTTCCATTCATTATTAACTCAGTCAAAATAAAGTTTCCAAACTTTATTTTCACATTTTATTTTCAAAATTCATTGTTTCTTCCAAATAAACAATTTAAAATCTCCAATTTTGTTCTAATTCACAATATTAAATTATATAACTACCGTTATAATTTAATATTTACAAGTAATCACCATGACCAGGCTTGTTACATATATTATTTCAATATATATATACACACACACATACACACACACACCCCTTTATAGCAGAAATTTTAAATACGTTTACTGGAGTCTATCTTATAAATCAGCCTGGATGGTTATATATATATATATATATATATATATATATATATCCTTATAAATGCTGAGTACAATCAGTAAACTAATACAACGGAAATGGAAATGGAGAACTGTCTACAGGAATATCTTTAGCTCTTGATTTCAAGCTCCATCACAATGCTCCAAGCTACCTAACTACTTGGTTGCCCGAAAAAATAGAGAGGCCGGAGTTTAAGGGAAAAGGAAAATAAACTTCGAGTCAGTTATAGGACTGGTGTAAGAAACTCAAAATATGGATATTTGAAAACAATGGTACCTCATAAGAACACGTGGCACATAAACATGGAACTAGTTGTCACCTTATGATAATAGTAACATTTACTATGCAAAATCTGGTAATAGTATTTTTATTGACATCCTTTTGAAAACACTTTTCAAGCAAACTACATAATCCAAGCTGAAATTGTTACACTGACTAAATTCCAGCATAATAGGTTCTAAAATCAAGTCCGAAGGCACTTATTGGAGAATAGATTTCCATGTAATGGCCGGTAAAGAACTACCTTCCATGTAGTACATCTCTAGAGGGATGTAGGGACGATCAACACCTTTGAAGCCTGTGCATCTGGCAAGACTAACCTATTCACAGACCCATCTGGTGGCGGATAGAGTTGAATATGACATCCCCTCGGTCGTTCACGACCTATCCGAGAGCTCTTATAGCATACAGAAAATACTCAATATATAGAGGGTAATCTAGAAAGATGATGACCATACCTTAATGGTTACGAACAACATAGCCATACAACATGTCTATTTAACCCATTTCTGGGTGATGAGGCCTGAGGTAACGATTACCTTTCACATAGTACATTCTACTTGGAATGCCGCATTGCTAATTCCATTACATGCTATTGATTTCTACAAATGTACATCCTCTAAGCACGTACGTCTCAGAGAAGGGTGTTAAGTATAGGAGAATTACCTTCCAACCCACCAAATAGATGTATGTTTGTAAAAATCAATGTATTGCATTTTAGAAATGCAATGTCAAACATTCGACAAAACAAGTTGTCCAGGAATATGACAAACCGAAGGAACTCTCCTACTACATCCTTTTGGGATTTAACCCTAGGATTAGTAGTGAGTAGCCCTTGCATCGAAGATCAAATGAAGATACTACTGCCACATATATATGATATGGAAAATTTCCCCTAAGGGTCAAACCAACAACCCTTCATACTATTTATTATTAATCCATGTCTTCACCTTCGAACACGTAAATTGGTTCGAAGTAGTTTTCGAATAGGAATCACCCAAATCTGATCTCGGTTCCTTCAAATCAATCATCGATAAAAGCTGTTGTAACAACCCGAATTTTTTCGATAATTAAAATATTGAATTTAATAAGATTTTGTAATTTAATATTGGAAGAAAATAAAATTTATGATTTCTGAATGAGAAAACTAACTAAGATGAAATTTGATAATGTTAATTTAAGGTAATCGATGACTATTTGAATGTAGTCTCAATCAATTGGAAAATTGTAAAGTTAATTTAGTTAGAAATCGTAAATAAGGAATTAAACCAAATGTTGTATTTAAATGGTAAAATTGTACGTAACTAATTGAAATTGGTTAATATAGAATAATTAATTAGTATGTGAATTTATTAGCTGACAATAAACATAGAATGTGTTTGAAATTGTAAGTTGTAACAATTGCTAAATTATCATTCCATGATTTAATCCATTGAAATTAAATTGGAAGTCAACTGCAATTAATGTAATCAAATATTGCGTTAATATGAGTTAAGATGATAACTGTAGAATATTGATGTAATGAAACGTAATGTTAATTATATCCATAGGATGATAATTGATTGAATAAGAGCGAATTCAAAATAAATGAATTTGTTGGGATTTTAAACTTATAATTAATGAATTTATTATCGTTATAATTAAACGCTGTAATAGTGTAATATTTAAATCTTAGGTTTAGTAAGGAAAATTTATTTTAAAAAGATTATTAAATTTCTCTGTAATCAAGAATGATAAAAGGGTTAACTTGTAAATTTGAATTTCAAATTGATTAAACCAATTTAATAATAATTTATTTAATTAATGTGAAAAATTAGCCATTTTAGCCACTGTCTCGCATTTCAACGAAATCAGTTTCATCAAATCCATAATAGTGAATTATTGTAAGATTTCAAGTTTCGTAGCGATCGGATTTGCCGTTTGATCGTGCGAGCTCGAAACGCGTAGAAATCAATTAAAAGGATTTAAATGAATATAACATGATTTTGAAAGTTAACTTCTGTATACAATGGAATTAGGGTGTGAACTAGTTCCGTTGAGTTTAAAAATATCGAAAACCTATATTTTGATATATTGGATGATCCATTTTTGTTTTGGAAACGAAATGGGCTTTTTGAGTCGTTGTTATCATTTCGATCCAACCCTGCCTATATTTGGGCTATTATAAACCTAGCTGCTTTTCATTTCATTATTTCTGCATATACAACTTCTTCCTACTTTCCAAACGAATGAACATCAAACCTAATTCCCAAATTCCAAAACCTAATTTCAATTTTTTTTAAAATGTGGACCTAGGCCGACTTCAGGTCAGGCTTCGGGTTTCAGAGGTGAAAACCTTGCAGAGACTTTGGGTCAAGAACCAAGTGACTCGAATCTCGGGTTGTTTTGGAAAAAACTCAGGGAAAGCACTGTGGATTTGAGGCAGTGGACAGAAGTAAGACTCAAAGTCAACTCAGGGCCTAAATTTTTCAGTCTTCTTACATTAATAACTTTTGCATACGAGCTCGAATTCACGTGCGTTTTTCTCGATTACGACCATATCAAAAATTTAGGACATTATGGAACTTGTTTGGCTGCATTCCGAGACTGTTAAATTTTTGGCCTAATTTTGGATTTCAAATCGACGACAAATTACATGTGAGTGTTTTAACCCACTCACAACTACTAAATTATTTTATGTTAGTTAAATTAAATTTATAATATGATTAAAAATTGATTTATTGCTATTTGGTATATTTAAATTATCATTCGAGTTTAATTTGAATTTATATTGAATTTAATTGCATTTAATTTAATATTGAATTTAAATTGTTAATTGAATGCCCGACAATGATAACCAGTTAATTGTTGTGAGTTCTTAGCTAATTTGAATGATGGTTGTGATGGATGCTTGATTGTTGACATTTTAAATGATTGGACATTATATTTATTAGTACGTTGTTATCACACTGTAAGTTTCCTTAGTTATTGTTAGGAGAATCACTATGGTTTGAAATGATACATACCCGAATGGACTTATAGATTAGGAAAAAATCGTTATGAGTTGAAATGATAAATTCGGACGATTTATGGATTTTTGAATTTAATTCGGAATTGCGGGTTGAAATGATATATACCCGTAAATTTAAGATTTTGCCGGGTTGAAATGATATATACCCGTAAATTTAAGATTATGGCGGGTTGAAATGATATATATCCGTATCACTTGATCATAGAGTAGAAAATTATATACGGGCACCAGATTTGTTGAATTAAATGATTTTAAATCCTAAATTTTTGAATTCAATTAAATGATATTTTGAAATAAAATTTGATTTATATAAACTGAATTATGTTCGAAATCCAAGCTTTAAATGTAGAAATTGGAATTGGTTTAAATGAATTGTTTTAAAGGATTTAAATTGAAATTTTAAGGTTGAGTTTGAAGTATAAATGAAGTTTATCAACATTGAATTATTGAAATATTTGAATATTTAAACTTTGTAATCTACTAAATTTGAAGTAGTTTAAATTTATAGTTTAAACATAAATTTGAAATTGACATAGATTTAAATGGTTTTATTGGGAATCTGAACTGAAAGACAAAAATTGAGTTTTTCATTTGAAAGTTGGATATGGTCCAGATTGTTGGAATGGAAATAGTTTAATTTGATATTACTTTAAAATTAATTATTTTTATATAAACTATTTAAAAATATATTATTTTAAATCCAGAATTATTTATATTTTCAAGCCATTTTATATATATTAAGCTATATTAAACCTATCTTAATCTATTTTAAGCTATTTAATCTATTTTAAACTATTTAAACTATTTTAAGCTATTGTAATCTATTTTAAACTATTTTAACTATTTTAACTGCTCTAAACTATTTTTAATCTATTTTAAGCTATTTTAATCTATTTTAAACTTTTAAACTATTTTAATCTAATTTAATCCATTTTAAACTATTTTAATCTAGTTTAATCCATTTTAAACTATTTAAACTATTTTAATGTAATTTATTCTATTTTAAACTATTTTAATCCATTTAATCTATTTTAAACTATTTTAATCTAATTTTAACAATTTTAAAGCATTTTAATCTAATTTAATCTATTTTAAACAATTTAAACCGTTTTAAGCTATTGTAATCTATTTTAAACTAATTTAACTATTTTAAACTGTTACAACTAATTTAAAACTATTTAAACTATTTATTACAAACTGAGCTATTTTCTCAATTTCAAAAGGTGCAAGGTTGAACTGTTATATTTAAATGTTTGATTTGAAAGAGAATATGGTTAAATGATGTTATAATTTACGTTGAATTTGAAATGATATTTTCTAGTGAAATAACATATTTGAGTAAATGTGATGATTTGAAATGGAATTTTAACCTATTTTGTGGATATGACTTCGAAAGTGATATGATTTCAAAAATGAATATTATTTCGGAGTGATATGGTTTGAAATGAGTATGATATTTTGATGTCAAATATGAATTGGTTTTGGAAATGTAAAAGAACCATCTGGTGTTAAATAAGCGTTTGGTTGTTAAAGAGACCGGGATCGGATATTGTCTTACTCTCTACCAATACCGAAAACTACTTTAACAACTATGTACATGGTAGAGATTCCAAAATAAAGCGGGGTGGTTTGGCAAACGATTTTGTATGAGGTATTATCGTAGCCATTACTCCCTCGAGTCAGCTTCATGTAGCTAAAACAGGAGCTATATCGGACCAAGTGAGGTCACTCCTCCGATTTGGCACATTTCTTCCATACCATATTATGACTTTGTGATTGATTTGGTGACCACCCCTCGATTTTTTTGGAAGTGTGTTATGATGTAGGCAGTAGTAGTTGTTATGCGTTACCACCAGTTCGGGAGTGCAAACAGTAGAATCCGACCCTGGCAATGCCTAGTGTGCCTTGTCACATGCCTTATCGCGCCCATTACGGGTTTGGTTTGTGTCGTACCTATGGAGTGCTCCTTGATAGCCCACCAGTTTACGGTGGAGTTTACAGTACTGATTAGACTACAGCATTTGTATAAAATGTGTTATGAGGGGTATGGGTAATGCCTTAATGTTATTTAATACTTTACTTTACTGTAGACATATTATAATAGTTTATTGTACTGTGTATGTAGATAGTATAACGGATCCTTAGGAGATGGAATCCCGAACATCTCTTAAGTTATTGCATGCACGTTAGATACTGGATAATAAGAGATGCCAAACCCTATAAACATCTCTAAAGCCATCACACTCATATTCATTTACTATTGATTTAACTTGCATAAGATCTTTTAGTTCTGACTTGAGTGTTTTGGATTTTCATAACGGTCGGGTCAGTCCAAGCTTTTCAGTGTAATGAAGATTTTATTTCTAAAGGATGAAGATGGAGATTTATTATTATCTATTTTATATATATTCCACTGCACCATGTTGTTCTGCTGCATTATTTATTTATTCCTGCTGTATGTACAACTCTGATTGTATTGTAAAGTGTAATCCATTGTTTTTGTGAAACAGCTTCATGAACTGTTTATTAGATTATTACATTTTGTCATTACACTGTGAGATTCGGTGTTTTTTTCTTTCTTTTCCCTTATTTATCTTGTTTACCCCATAACAATCCTCCATTTTGAATGGTTTAAGTCCGGGTTTATTGTCGATATAAACCGTCCAAAATGGTGGGTCGTTACAAGTGGCATCAGTGCTTCAGTTTAGCGATAACCTTAGCTTTGTGGGGTTTGACTCATTAGAGATAGGGTAGTAATACCCTAGAATGAGTTGTTTTGAGCGTATATATATGAGAGAGCATACATTTTAGTGTTATAAAATGTTTTATATTGTGTTAATTTGTTCTATTTAGTATTTATAAATTCTGATCGGTACATAGGATGCTATGACATCGATATGGATCTCTAAATACCTAATAGGGCAGACCGACACAATAATTTTTTTGAAATATAGATAAATGAAATAAATTTTCCTAGTATAATATTTTGTATACAAATGAACAACCTTTATAAATGCATACAATTGTATGTGATATGTCTGTTTGTTTGTTAGGAAGTGAAATTTTATAAGTATTGGTTGCAAAATGGTATTATAAATAAAATGAATATAAATTAGAAATTTGAGAACTTAGGCTCCGGGATTTTGAAATTGGCTTTCAAAGGATTTTGGAGTATATTATTAGTATTACTTGGAAGTATTTTCGGATAGAAATATTATCAATGTGATTTGAAAGGAAGTTTTATAAAGAATGTTTAAAAAAAATGAGTTCTGTACTCCCCTCTCCATCGTTGGAAAATAATTTCGGTGATGAGTGCATGCATCATCGATGTTCATTTTCGAGTTTCAAAGTGAGAAAGCCATTGTAGTAGTTTTACTGCACATTTTTTTTGACAAATAAATCTTAATTTTAAATTCCTAGATATGATTTGATGTATAAAAGATATGAATGTATGTATATTATTGAATTGAAAGGAAACTCGGAATATAGTTCTTAAAACTTTTCGATAATTAAAAGTTTTCAGTTATTATAATAGAATGAAATCTTGACTATATTAATAATCGGGAACTTCTAAAATGGAAAATAGGAAATTAGATGCTAAATGAATAATGAAATACATAAGAAATGGGAAATTTGTAACTTGTAAATCAAAAGATTTGAAAAATAAGAAAATATAATTATTGAGCATTTGTTAATTAAAATGAATGAGATAAACTTATGTAACATTTAATTTTATTCTAAAAGACACACAGACACAGACACACACACACACACCATATATATATATATATATAACTTACCAAAAATGTTTAAAAAGTTGTAATGTTGAATAAGATTATGTAATAGAATATTATACCAGCAAAACTTAAATAATGCAATGTCCAAGGTGAATTATTCCCATAAATATGAATTTCGATGTTAGAAAAATGGTTATAAATTCAAGTTAATAATTCGAAATGCTACTAATTAAGTGTAATAAAAAAATGAATGCCAAAAGTAAAAGATTATAAACTTAACTTAATGTTTGAAGCTATTTATAAGTGAAGTGTGTAACATTTCTGAATTTTGAACAAGTTTAATTTGACAATTTATTTAATTTTTGGAATTTAATTATGAAATTATTGGTAAAATAATATGAAATTTCCAGAACAAATAAAAATATTTACTTTATATAGAATTTTGGATTGGAGTTCAAAAATAAGTTTAATATCTTAAGTTAAAAATATAAATGTATTGAAAATAAAAATTGTATTTACTAACTTATAAATTTTTATTAGTAATGTATAATCTCAAACCATTTTACTTTAACTTGTATAATGTATGAATGATGTGAAACAAGAATTTATAAAAGTTTAAAGTTGGATATGAATTTGATAAAAAAAACAGTTGTTATTTCAAAAATTGAATTTTAGAATTTGATTTGGGTTTGAATTTAAAGTTCTGAAATTTGAGAAAAAAATACAGATATTTTTAGTTGTTTTGGATTTTAAAATATTTGTATAAACTTTTATTTATAAATACAATTATTTTTATATCTTTTAAAATTTTGGTCTGTAAATGTATAATATTATGAATAAGAAAAACATAATACATTTTTTTGAAATATTAATAAGTGAAGGTTAAACATAAATCTATAAATTAATTAAAATTAAGGATTTAGACATAATTTTGTTATGTGTGACAATTGTAAACCAATTAAGATCATGTAATAACAATTGTAAACATTTTTTTCAAGCATTTGTACAAGTGTAAATATATGAAACAAGTGGCAAACTTGGTTTTATCTTGATTATAAAAAAAAACAAAATTACAAAACCAGATCTGAAAACAGAATGGAAACAAAGCAGAGATAAAAGAAAAGACTGCAACTTCAAGTTTAATCAAAGTAAGAACAGATCGAAATCAGGTGAACCAAGTTTCAGTTTTCAAAATTTAAGTAGCAGTTCAAAATTAAATAAGTTTAAACTTAAATTTCAATGCAAATCAAATGGTAGATCAACATCAGGATTGAAGCTTCAAGAAATTTAAGACAATGCAGATCAAATGCAGTTCCAGTTTTTGTCCAAAATTAATCATTTCTCAAGTAAACTAAAGAAAACTCATAAGTAAAATATATTTTTTTAGTATTTGAAGCAATTAAAAACTTAATTAACTCTATCATTTTCATGCTGAGGGGATGATAACCCAAAATAAAGAAAATCTGGGATGCAAACCTGGAAACAACAAAATTCCAGTTCTCCAGTTTGTTCTCTGCTTTTTAAGGTGAGAAAACCTTCTTTTTTAAATTTTTATTAAACCTGGTATTTTTGGAAGATTCTTGAAATTATGATCAGAAACATGCTTGTATGATTGAATGCTTGAGGATTTATATATACATATGTGTGTTAATATTTGTATACATGTCTGGAAACAAGCTAAGCAGGCTTCTGTTCAAACATAACAGGTTCTAAAACCTGATTTGAAAATTCAAACTATCCAACTAAAATCTTTTTAGGCTTTAATTCTTAACAAAAAAAATGTTTGCATGTGAGTAAACACATAAATTAAAGAAATGTAGGAAGTTAAGTATCTTGCATGCGATTACTCTAATAAATTTTTGCTTGCATACTTGTTTCCTGGTATTACATTTTTGTGCTCTGTTGTTGATAACAGACCCATCTTTATCACAAAAAAAATTCATATCTCACTATATAATTGAAATTTGACTTTGATTACTAAAGAGAAATGGTTAATAACATTGTGTTCTTGCTTTTAAAAATAAATTAAGGTAAGTATATTTAGTTAATACTGTATAAAGTTTAAAGTTACAGTGAAAAACCAGAAAGTAGGAAATTTCAAACTTGATAATTCTTGAATTCACCAATATAGTTTGAATTGCTTTCGAAAATTAGGAATTTTAAGAGCTAAATCCAAATTTTTAAGTGGGAATCGAAGGAGATATTTGGGTTTGATCAGAAAAGGGGTTTTGAACCTTTTCTGATGATCGACGAAATCAGATGGGTCGGGTTTGCTACCGAGGTAGGTACATGAATGGAGGAGTAAAGGAAAAATGGTTGCTAAATTTTTAGATGATCGATGCAATGGCACGACCATGATTTAGGGTTTCAAGTACAGTTTGGGTTGTCTGGGTTTACGAGGTCACATCGGCGTCATTGGGACATCGAAACAGATCGCATATGGGGAAAAAGGCGAGTGGATGGTCGGCGAAGTTGTGATCCTGTGGCAGTGGTCTCAAGTGGTCGTGGTGGGCGATACGAGGAGCTTGTTGGTGATCGAGTGTTTCCAGGTGGGGTTCTTATATGCTTGTTTCAGATTTTGGGCTATGTGGTGATTTTGGGTGGTCGAAATCGAGTAGAGGGAGGTTAGGCGACATACTGGGGGGAGCTTCGATGGTCAGTGATCGGTGGTCGTGGGCGTACATGTGCATGCGATTTCGTATATTTGGGAAAATGATGTTGGTTTGGTACGAAGAGGTTGGACTCGAAGTTGAATTTGAGATTGATCGGGTTTGCCTCGAAGCATTCGCGAAGAGTTAACTGTAGTAGAAGTTTAAAATATAACAGAGAGAAAAAAAAAGTTACTCGGGTTTGAACCTGAAGAATTTGGTAGAAGACCCGAAGTCATGCTCGAGTTTTCCTCTTCTTGGCTCGGGTTTGTAAAACCCAGTACAATGCAGGTTTTAGTATTGTACAGCAAATGTTTAAAAAAAATTGAAACAAAGAGAATTTGATTTTGTAAATAATTCAAGTTTTCAAAACAAAGGTGAAACAAGTTTTTACTTATTAAACTAAATTGTTTTCAAATGTTTTGTTAATGACAATTTAGTCATAATTAAGAATGTTTTGTTCTTAAAATTAAATTAAGATTTAATGATTTGAAATTAATTAAATTAATGAGGTAATTAAGGAATAATTAGTTAATTTAATTAATTAAATAATTAGAGATTAATTAATGGATAATTAAAGATAAATTAATTTGTGATTAACAATGGTTAATCTAATTTAATTACTTAATGGATTGTAATTACTTAGTAAATTAATTAATTGATAATTACTGGATGTAATTAATGGAAATGATTAAGAATAATTACTAATTAAGGAGTAATTAATTAGTTATTGTAATTAATTAAGAATAATTAATTAATGACTATTTATTAATTAAAGATTAATTAATCAAATAATTATGAATAAATGTTAATGTATTCCTTTAAATTTAATTTTTAAAAAGTAATTAAGTTTAAACACAGCAGAAATGTTTTAAATATGTAATAATTTATAATTAGAAGTCAATTAATTAACGATTAAGGATTAATTAATTAAATAATTAAGGTTGATTAATTTATAATTAATTAAGTAATTAAGATAAATTAATCTCTAATTTGTAATAAATTAAGCAATTAATTAAGATTAATTAATTGTATAATTAGTAATTAATTAAGGAAAGATTAAATTTTATTTAATCAAGTTTTAATAATGAATAATTAGAGATTATTAATTAATTGTAAAAGAATAATTAATTAATTAATTAAATAAAGATTAATTAATTGATAATGAGGTTAATTATGAAGTGATTAATTAATTAAATGATTGCGATTAATTAATTAATGGTTGGTTAAATAAGGTAAGTTGATTAATTCTTAAGTAATAAATTTAATTTGTATTAATTAAATTAATTAAAATATTAATTAGAGATATGCTTGCTTATGAATGATTGTATTGCCTTGCATTGATTGTTATCTCTGGACTGTAATGTTCTGTGATGTGAAATATGCTGTGTATTGATCTGTGATATTTGTGATATGTTTTCGGTGTAAATACCCCTTGGCCGTAAAACGACATTTGGATTTCGATCCGGCAGGGAGTCGGATTCCAGTTGGTTATCCGAAACCCACGTCGAATCGTATTAATGAATCCTTGTGATTTGATAAATTTATTTTATCGATGAATCTGTGAATGAAGATAAGCGTTATGGGTTATACCGCTTATCGGTATGAATGATTCTGTAATGATTGAATGATGTTGCACCATTGTGTAAAACCCCTGGACCACACTATACACACACAAATATGGGTTGCACGTGGAAATCGGTTAAGTCATAGGTTTTTAAATAGTTTTGAATTTGAATTTTAAATCCAAATGGTTTTGGAAATGGATGGGGTTTAAAGTGAAAAACTTTTGAAAAGGTATTTTAAATATGAAAGTTATTTTGAACAACTTAATAAAGATTTGAAATTTGAATAATTCGATTTAAATTAGAATTCAATATCTGAAATTGAATTCTATATTTGGTATTTATGACGTAAAAGGTTATACAACCTATAAATATGTTTATATGGGTTTTTAAACCATTTTAGAAGTATGGTTTTGAGAAATTGGATTTAACCCAAGTTTACATTTGAAAGGCCTTAACTTGTGGAAATATAATCGGGTTTTCTGAAACGGAAAACAAGTGGTTTTAAATAATAATAAGAGCTTTTATATAAGAAAAGAATTTCCCAATTATGATGAAAAGATTTCATGTTTGGAATGGAATGGTTTTGTAACGACCCGTAAATTTCGACAATTTAATTTGTTTATTTAATAGGATTTTTGTAATTTATTTTAGTAGAAACAATAAAGGGGATAAATAATTGTTAAAATGAAGGCTAAAATAAATTATGTAAATGGTGACTAAAACCTATTTATAGAAATTTGAATAAAATCCAAATTGAATTAAGTAGAAAAAGGATTCTTACCTGGATATAAAATTTAATATGAGAAATTAATGAAAATATTAAATTGATTTCATGCAATAAAAGAGTGTAAACGGTTATTGGAATAAATTAAGGAATCTTGTTAATGCAAGTTAATAATTTATGACTTGAATGAAATTCCAATTCAATAAAATCATTTAAATGTTATGATTTGATTTTAAATGGAATATGAGAAAAACAAATGTAAGGATTTGATTAATATATATGTTATTTATCCAGGGTATTGAATAAAATTGGGAATCCAATTGTAATTAATGGTAAAAATGTTGGTATTAGCTAATAAATTAAATTTTAATGCAATACCCATAAATTAATGTAATGAAATGAATGTATGAAAATGTATACTAGGTTATTTATCAAATAGATGGAAAGAAAAGTAAATATCGAATTTGATTGATGAATAAATATACATTGAATAGAAGTTGAATGTAAAGTTAATGGTAATTGTATAAAATCAATATAAGATAATGAATTGCAATAATTGTGGGTTGATAATAAGGTGTGAATGGGAAAGTGATTGTTATATTAATTGAATGGAATTCAAATTTGATGGGAAAGGTAAATGGGTATTTGGTAATAAATTTAAACGGACTTAAATAGTGAATTTATCTAATTAATATATAATAAATAATGACTGAATAAAAAAACCTATAACTGTAAATATCTATAATATTTGAGTGGAAATAACAAACTTATAAATGTGGGATTGAGAATTTTACAATAATTATTATGAGTTATATACTTAGTTCGTTCAATTAAATCAGAAACCATTGCAATAAATATAAATTTAATGTTATGCAATTGGGATAAACAATTGGAAAATGTTAAAGTATCTTGATATATATACTAAAATAAATGGTACCCAGGATGGTATTATGATAAATAGCGAATTTAAGAAAGGGAATCATGACTTATTTATTTATATAGAAACTTAAAGTCTAATAATTGAATTTAATTGCAATTAAATGAGATTGAATATAGTTAAATAATTCGTTATTTGAAATAAAGATAATGTGAGAAATTTGTGCGATAATTTGGAATCCAATATTTAATCTATCTGTTTGACAGGAATGAATGGAATACGAATTAATTTATTCTACTAAACGAAATTTTAGGATATTATTTATAATCTGGGTATTTAATGAAATTAAGGATTTATATTGAAATTTATAAATTTACCTTCTTTAAATTTGACATCTAAACTTGTTGGAATTTTGTAAATGATTAAGAATTTTTTAAAAGTGATAAAATGAGTCAATTTTAGAATCTAAATATAAAATTGGATTTTATTTATTTATTTTGAATTTATTTAATTAATATAAAAATAGCCATTTTTGTCACGAACTCGGATTTCGACGAAACCAATTTCATCGGATCCGTAACAGTGAATTATTGTAGGGTTTCAAGTTTCGTAGTGATCGGACTTGTCGTTTGATCGTACGGACTCGAAACGCCCTGAAATCGATTTAATTGAAATCAATTTGAAAATATTGTTTTCAGCATAACTTCTTCATACGATGGAATTTGTACACGAAACTTTTTCCATCACGTTCAGAATATTTTAAAATACCTATTTCGATATATGGGTTTACCCAATTTCGTTCCGGGGTCAGAATGGGCTTTTTGGGCCAATTATCGTTCAGCACGTTGTTTATCGGATCCATCTAGTCTGTCTCTAACCTACCTATATAAACCCAGTTATAAACCCTACCTCCATCTATTCTCATTTGCTGTACGTTCATCTCCCCAGCTCCTCCTCTTCCCCATGGCTGCTAACCCTAGATCCATGTTCAAATTTCAAAAATCAAATCAAAAGCTGAAAATTCCATCACCTCAGAAAAATTCCAAAAAAATATATGTTGAAGTTTTTGACGAGCGCAACCCAGATCTGCAATTTGTTTCTCGATTGGAGTTATTGTTTGCTCAGAATTTTAACGTTTATTCTCGGCCGTTAAATGGTGGGATTTGATCGTCGTCCGATCGTTAAATCTAGGATACCATCGCGTAGGGATTGGCTAGTACTTCTCATCCATGGTGTTCACTCGTGAGGTCAACGGCTAGGTTTGCATCAATAATTCAACTAGGGTTTTGGATGGGGGGCGGCGGCCGGCTCTGGGGGCCACGATGGCAGGCCGCGTGGGTATGGTTGGAAGCGGCGCGTCGAGGGGAGCAAGGAGGTGGTGGTCGGCAAGGCAACGATGGTCGGAGGCGAACGTGGTTCTCGGTCAAAGCTTCGGTCAAGGGTACGGTTTGGGTTCGAACGCATAAACCTGTTTCTGGAAGAAGAGGCGCGTGCTAGAAATTGTTGACATGGCGAGTATGCTTTTTTTTATTTAATTCCTAATTCAATTTTTCAAATCTTAATAACTTTCGCATACGAAGTCGTATTTGCGCGCGATTTTTTTTGTTAGGATCGTAATAAAATTCTGGATCTGGTGACGCTTGTTTGGACGAATTCTGAGAGGTCAAAATTTTGGGTTTAAATCGGATTTAAATTCGATTTAAATTCAAAAGGTGAGTGTTTTAACCCACTCACAACTTCTAAAATTTCTTATGTTTGTTAAATTGATTTAAGATATGAGTAGAAATTTATTTATGACTATTTTGCATATTTTATTCATCATCTTAGTTAAATCGCATTTATTTAATTTAACTATTAATTAATTTTTATTATTGCATATAAATTGACAGTTAGAATTTATTTATTTGCATAGAAACTGCTAGTTGAACAGTTATTAAATTTATTGTTGAATATAAACTGTTAGTTAATAACTGTCATTTATTTCCTGTTATATTGTATATGTTATATATTGATGTTTGTTTAAATTGATGATGATTGAAATAAATTGATGATGATTGAAATAAATTGGTTGATGATTGATATTGGATGAATGGATAATGTGTTCTATCTTATATCAACTGCAAGTTATCATGCATTTTCATTTCATTCGGGATTGCAGTTTGAAATGATATACAACCGCATTTTTATTTTTAAATTGCGGATTGAAATGATAAATATCCGTATCACTTGACCATAGAATAGAAAATTATATACAGGCACCACGGTATATATATATATAATTAATTTTGAAATGATTTTTCTATGGTCTGAATAGGATACGGTTAATAAATATAAATTTTGATGTTTTATAAAATCTTGTTTTATATATACATCTATAATTAAAGTATTGAATTGAAGCTATGTATGGATTTGTTAAAGAAAATAAATAAGTTGAATAAATGTAGTATGATTATTTTATATGGTTAAGTACATGTTAAGATATTGAAAATATATAGAATTTTAATTGATTTAAATCAATTAAGATTGGGAGTTAAATGGGAAAATTTATTTGGAATTGAGCTTAATTAAGGATTTAACTTCATAAGTTGATGTAAAATTTATTAACTTGAAATTTTAAAAAAAGGTATGATATTTATAACTGAATTCTATTCAAGGTGAATTAAATGAATATTTCTAGTATAAAAATTGAAGGAAATTTTCTTTTACAAGTAATTTGAGTTTACTTAAATGATTACGGGTTTATTTTTCAATTATTATTTCAAACTAAATAATAGGACTTTAAATTGGTGAAATAAAAATTTCCAACCTTAGTTCCAATTGTTTAATATTCAAAGTTTGAAATATATTGAAACTGAAGTGGTTTATTTAAACTGAAAGCGATTTTAAATTTATGGATTTTGACTTAATCTTAAATGAAATAAATTATAAGTCGCGAAAATTATTTTATTTTATAAAGAAATTTTAAATCCAAACTATTGATGCTATATACTGTTTGAATATCCAAACCATTTAAGTTTTAGAAATTATGGTTTAAAGCTATGAATTTTCGAAGTATTATAGTTTGAAAGTTATAATTCCATGTTTGGTTTTCGATTATTATAAGTTTGAAAACAATATGATTTTGGAAAAGAAATATATATTTGAAATAAAATGATATTATATTAATTTGGGTTTTTATAAAAATAATATCAAATGAGTTTGTTTTGGAAAGGAAATGATATCGTATTTATGGGTTTTGAAATGGATAATTATATTCTGGTTTTTGAAAGTATAATTAATTTTTAAATGACCGTGGTGTTATAATAACGTTTGGTTGTTGAAGAGACCGGGATCGGAAGTTGTCATACTCTTTGCCAACGCCGAAATTAACTTTAACAACCGTGTACGCGGTGGAGATTCCAGAATGAAGTAGGTTGGTGGCGGCGTTTCCTGTAAGGTAAATACGTGGACCCAACTCCCGTGAGTTGGCATAAGGTGGCTAAAACAGGAGCGATTGACGGGTTAATAAGGTAGCACCTTTGATCGGACACATCCCTTCGATATTATACTTTGACTTTTGGATTGATTTGGTGGCCACTTTTGATTTCTTTGATTTGGGGGCGTGGCTCGAGGTAGGCGGTAGCTGCGGCTATGCGGTACCACCGACCCGGAAGCGTAATTGGTATATCTACCCTAGCATTGCCTAGTTGAGCCGGGTCACCTACCCTAGCCCGCCTTAAACGATTTTGGCTTTGTACCATACCTATAGAGTGCCCTCTGACGACGCCCAATACAGGGGAGATTATGGTACTGTATAGACTATGGGAATATATTTTGTGTTAAGGGCTATATGGGTAACCCCTTAACGCTATTTAAAAGTAAGTTTATTTTATAAATAGACACTAGTATAATAGCGCAATATACTACATAGTAAATAGTTTAACGGATCCTTAGGATATGTAAATCCCGAGCATCTCTTGAGTTACTGCACTCATATTTATTCCTGTTGATTTAACTTACATAAGATCTTTTAGTTCTGACTCGAGTGTTTTGTCTTTTCACTTCGCTCGGGTCAGTCCGGACGTTTCAGGATTTGAAGACTTTATTTCTGGAGAAAGAAGACGAAGATTTTATTATTATTATTATATATTATATGGTTCCACTACACTGTATTCCGCTGCATTGAGAGTTATTGGTATGTGAACTCTGATATTTATTGTATAAAGAAGAATCAAATGTTTTGTAAACAGTTTCATGAACAGTATATTTATCATTATATTTTATCCTTCCGCTGTGAGATTCTGTTTAGTTTTTCTTTCTTTCTTCTCTGTTTTCTTATTTACCCCATAACAATCCACCCTTCCGTATGGTTTGAATTGGCACGTGTGTCTGTTTAAATCGTGCGAAAAGGCGGGACGTTACAGGCTTTGAAAGCTATAATTGAATGTTGTGAAAAATAGTTGAACCCTATTTTGAAATTGAAGAGGATTTTAAATGATGTATCTTTTTCATATAAAAGATTTGAAAACGGGAATTGTTTTGAAAGGTATGGATGAATCTTTGAAAATTGTTTTGAAACCTATGAAATGAGTCTTTGATTTAAAGACGAGATGAGTTAATTCAATTTGAAAACGGAATTGTTTTGGAAGGCTAGAAATGAATCTTTGTTAAAGATTGGTGATCCTTGTTTTAAATTGAAAGGGTCTTAAAAGATAAATCTTTTGTTTAAAAGATTTAAGTATGGAAATAGTTTAAACCATTCAAGGATTTTGAAATGAATCTTTTTGTTTAAAGGATTGGAAATGGTAATTTGTTTAACCATTTGAATGAAAGGTTTTGGATTTTAAGTTGTGACTTAACTGAAATCCCATTATCCATATGTTTTTAAATATTGCACTCATTATTCGGTTTAGCCGGGAGATGAACTTGTGTCGTATAACCCATTTCGAATAATGATACGACGTTATGGATAGCAATTGAAGACCCGTGGTGAAGACCGGATACTTTCGAAAGAGAAAGGATTTCTTGTCGAATGTCTCTGCATCGTCCGATCCCCGGTATAGAGATTTGAGCACCCATTGTGATGGGAAGTCCGGACGTGATTAGAGGTTATCCGGATTTGCAAGGGCTTCTTCGGAAGTGCCTTCAGTTCTGTTGGAACCCGAAACAGACTTGTTTGTATGTGTGTCTGACGTTACACTTTGAGATGTAAAGCTGGTTTCTATCAAATACATTTCTGTTTGGTGGCGGAGACTTATTCTCTTAGCTTAACACCCTTTTCTGAGACGTACAACCTCAGAGGTTATGTGGTTGATAGTTACTAGCGATACATTCTCAATTTGGTAATGTGGCATACGAAGTGTTACTGATCATTTGTGTATCAAAGCTTGGCTTTTGTGAAAAGCGTAGCTTTGTGGACGAGACTGCATCAGGACCTCACACCCCGGAAATGGTCGAAATAGGAAAGATGCAGCAAGGTTTCAAGGGTCGCGCCCCTATGGTATGTCCATCTCTTCTGGATAGAGGTGATATCATGGTATGGATCCCAGATATTTAACCTATGTGGTTACTGCAAATACATTGCTTTATGGTTGTTGGTTTAGAGGTACCTCGGATACAGGTTGGTTACAACCGGGGGTGGAATATCTTAGGTGATACTCCCGGGCAGGGGGTACACCGGCCTTGTGTTGGCAGAGAACTAAGGGATGGTTCTCGGGGCGTCCCTCCAGAGGCATACCCATGTGGCAATGGGAAGTTCCTTGGCTTGATCATTTGTTGGAAAACCCAAAGAAACAATACACGCCCAGTACGGTTTTAGTTGTATAACCTGCCATGGAATGTGGCGATAACCTGCTATTGAACATGGTAGCTATATTAGGCATACGACGAAATGTTGTATGCTGGCTAAGATTAATATTATACTTTCGAAATGTTTTCCACTATGCACTAATAATTATATTAAACGGTTTTTTTCGCATATCAAGCATTTTAACAGCCATAAGGAGAAATCTCCTCCAAGTGTGCTTTTGCATTGTGTGTGTGGCGGGAGGCCTTATGGCAGTTTCATTTTCCAAAAAGCATTGCGGATTTTCAATGTTTTAAAATTCTTTTGTTTGTTTTAATGATAAACTGTTTTTGTTTGCTCATACTATTCCCATGACTGACCCGGAGTTTATTGTTCCTTTCCTAAACTCTAGGTGCCCACAATTTTCCACACGGGCAGTCTAGAGTTGGTTTTTTTTCAGATTGTAGATATAGATATCGATTTGGCATCTTTTAGCTTTCCCTTTGGTATTCCTTGGAGATCATGGATATCGGAGTCATTGGATTCATGGGCGAGACTTGCTTGTCTTGGTGAAAATTGATGGTGGTTCGAGCTAGTGATTTGGAGTTTTTGCTTTGGAGCATTGGATTGTAGTTGCAGTTCACTTGGAGTTATCTCTTCTATTGATATCTTTTCCGCTGTAACATTGTATATGTTACTCCGATTTTTGTTGAGCATGATCATTCTGGATATTGTATTTATTGGGGTTGTATATCAATAATATTCAATTCTTTTCTTCCGCTGTGTTGTTATACTTGATGTGTTATAAGCTCCGGCGAACAGGATTGGATGTTTGGATCCGCGGCATTTGAATACGATTGTCGTATTTGGTGTCGATTTTCGAAGGTCGAGTCAGGGTTGTTATAATTGGTATCAGAGCTGAAGGTTGAAACTTTAGCTTAGGAGTATAACACGTTAAGTAACTCATTAGAGATAGGGTGAAGTATACTCTAGAATGAGTATATCCCTAAGATATCCGTTCGAATGCCTCGGTAAATTCTCTTACTATCCACTGATAGTGAGTATGAGTGCAAGAAGAGGACGAACCATTATACATGGTCGATACCCTGCAATAGCGGAAACAACTTTCTCTATCAGTCTCCTATGATTTTTCTTTTCAATTCTTTGATGATTCCTAGCAGCTCCAAGAAGAAGCTTTGATTTTGCATGGGACATAAACTCCAGACGGGTCAGAATTGTTTGTTTGGATGAATTGTTTACTTTGGTTGTTATGGTTGATAGATATATTTTGGTTGTTTAAACTAAAGGTTTTGGATTGCATCCATATATCTGTTTATTCTGTTGGGTTCTGGTATATTCTACGAGTAGTTAGTAATCTTTTGAACTAATCAATATCCCTGTATATTCGTAGATCTGGGGACCCGAGTACCTTGATTCATTCTTGTATCTATTATTGATATTCTGATTTGGGAAGCCAAATGCAGAATAAATATTCAATTTTACCAGAAAAATATTTCTCTGTCTTTCATCTGTTCTTGATTGTCTCCCTACTTTCAAATTTTGGGGACGAAATTTTCTAGGGGGGGGGGGGAATCTGTAACATCCCTGAATTTTGAACAAGTTTAATTTGACAATTTATTTAATTTTTGGAATTTAATTATGAAATTATTGGTAAAATAATATGAAATTTCCAGAACAAATAAAAATATGTACTTTATATAGAATTTTTGATTGGAGTTCAAAAATAAGTTTAATATCTTAAGTTAAAAATATAAATGTATTGAAAATAAAAATTGTATTTACTAACTTATAAATATTTATTAGTAATGTATAATCTCAAACCATTTTACTTTAATTTGTATAATGTATGAATGATGTGAAACAAGAATTTATAAAATTTTAAAGTTGGATATGAACTAGATAAAAAAATAGTTGTTATTTCAAAAATTGAATTTTAGAATTGATTTGGGTTTGAATTTAAAGTTCTGAAATTTGAGAAAAAAAATATAGATATTTTTAATTGTTTTGGATTTTAAAATATTTGTGTAAACTTTTATTTATAAATACAATTATTTTTATTTCTTTTAAAATTTTGGTTTGTAAATGTATAATAGTATGAATAAGAAAAACATAATACATTTTTTTGAAATATTAATAAGTGAAGGGGTTAAAACATAAATCTATAAATTAATTAAAATTAAGGACTTAGACATAATTTTGTTATGTGTGACAATTGTAAACCAAATAAGATCATGTAATAACAATTGTAAACATTTTTGTCAAGCATTTGTGCAACTGTAAATATATGAAACAAGTGGCATACTTGGTTTTATCTTCATTTAAAAAAATCAAAATTACAAAACCAGATCCTAAAATAGAAGGGAAACAAAGCAAAGACAAAAGAAAAGACCGCAACTTCAAGTTTAATCAAAGTAAGAAAAGATCGAAATCAGGTAAACCAAGTTTTAGTTTTCAAAATTTAAGTAGCAGTTCAAAATTAAATAAGTTTAAACTTAAATTTCAATGCAAATCAAATGGCAGTTCAACATCAAGATTGAAGCTTCAGGAAATTTAAGACAATGCAGATCAAATGCAGCTCCAGTTTCTTGCCAAAATTAATCATTTCTCAGGTAAATTAAAGAAAACTCATGAGTAAAATAATTTTTTTTAGTATTTGAAGCAATTAAAAACTTAATTAACTTTATCATTTTTATGCTGAGGGGATGATAACCCAAAATAAAGAAAATCTGGGATGCAAACCTGGAAACAACAAAATTCCAGTTCTCCACTTTGTTCTCTGCTTTTTAAGGCGCGCAAACCTTTTTTAAAAAAATATATTATTAAACCTTATATTTTTGGATGATTCTTGAAATTATGATCTGAAACATGCTTGTATGGTTGAATGCCTGAGGATTTATATATACATATATGTGTTGATATTTGTATACATGTGTGGAAACAAGCTAAGCAGGTTTCTGTTCAAACATAACAGGTTCTAAAACCTGATTTGAAAATTCAAACTATCCACCTAAATGATTTTTAGGCTTTAATTCGTAACAAAAAATGTTTGCATGTGAGTAAACACATAAATTAAAGAAATTTAGGAAGTTAAGTATCTTGCATGCGATTACTCTGATAAATTTTTGCTTGCATACTTGTTTCTGAATATTACATTTTTGTGCTTGTTGTTGATAGCAGACCCATCTTTATCACAAATAAATTCATATCTCACTATATAATTAAAATTTGACTTTGATTACTAAAGAGAAATGGTTAATAACATTGTGTTCTTGCTTTTAACAATAAATTCAGTTAAGTATATTTAGTTAATACTGTATAAGGTTTAAAGTTACAGTGAAAAACCAGAAAGTAGGAAATTTCAAACTTGATAATTCTTGAATTCACCAATATAGTTTGAATTGCTTTCGAAAATTAGCAATTTTAAGAGGTAAATCTAAATTTTTAAGTGGGAATCGAAGGAGATATTTATGTTTGATCAGAAAAGGGGTTTTGAACCTTTTCTGATGATCGATGAAATCAGATGGGTCGGGTTTGCTACCGAAGGTGGTGCATGAGTAGAGGAGCAAAGGAAAAATGGTTGCTAAATTTTTAGATGATCGATGCAATGGCACGACCATGATTTAGGGTTTCAGGTACAGTTTGGGTTGTCTGGGTTTACGAGGTCACATCGGCGTCGTTGGGACATCGGAACAGATCGCATATGGGGGAAAAGGCGAGTGGATGGTCGGCGAAGTTGTGATCGTGAGGCAATGGTCTCAAGTGGCCGTGGTTGGCGATACGAGGTGCTTGTTGGTGATCGAGTGGTTCCAGGTGGGGTTCTTATATGCTCGTTTTAGATTTTGGGCTATGTGGTGATTTTAGGTGGTCGAAATCGACTAGAGGGAGGTTAGGCGACATACTGAAGGGAGCGTCGATGGTCAGTGATCGGTGGTCGTGGCGTACATGTGCACGCAGTTTTGTTTATTTGGGAAAATGATGTTGGTTTGGTACAAAGAGGTTGGACTCGAAGTTGAATTCGAGATTGATTGGGTTTGTCTTGAAGCATTCGCGAAGAGTTAACCGTAGTAGAAGTTTAAAATATAACAGAGAGAAAAAAAGTTACTCGGGTTTGAACCCGAAGAATTTGGTGGAAGACCCGAAGTTGCCTCGAGTTTTCCTGTTCTTGGCTCGGGTTTGTAAAACCCAGTACAATGCAGGTTTTAGTATTGTACAACAAATTTTAAAAAAAAGTTTTGAAACAAAGAGAATTTGATTTTTTTTAAATAATTCAAGTTTTAAAAACAAAGGTAAAACAAGTTTTTTACTTATTAAACTAAATTGTTTTTAAATGTTATATTAATGACAATTTAGTCATATTTAAGAATGTTTTTATCTTAAAATTAAATTAAGATTTAATTATTTGAAACTAATTAAATTAATGAGGTAATTAAGGAATAATTAGTTAATTTAATTAATTAAATAATTAGAGATTAATTAATGGATAATTAAAGATAAATTAATTTGTGATTAACAATGGTTAATCTAATTTAATTACTTAATGGATGGTAATTACTTAGTAGTGTAATTAATTGATAATTACTGGATGTAATTAATGGAAGTGATTAAGAATAATTATTAATTAAGGAGTAATTAATTAGTTATTGTAATTAATTAAGAATAATTAATTAAGGATTATTTATTAATTAAAGATTAATTAATCAAGTAATTATGAATAAATGTTAATGTATTCCTTTAAATTTAATTTTTAAAAAGCAATTAAGTTTAAACATGAAATGTTTTAAATATGTAATAATTTATAATTAGAAGTCAATTAATTAATGATTAAGGATTAATTAATTAAATAATTAAGGTTGATTAATTTATAATTAATTAAGTAATTAAGATAAATTAATTTCTAATTTGTAATAAATTAAGCAATTAATTAAGATTAATTAATTGTAAATTAAGGATTAATTAGTAATTAATTAAGGAAAGATTGAATTTTATTTAATCAAGTTTTAATAATGAATAACTAGAGATTATTAATTAATTGTTAAAGAGTAATTAATTAATTAAATAAAGATTAATTAATTGATAACGAGGTTAATTAAGAAGTGATTAATTAATTAAATGATTGTGATTAATTAATTAATGGTTGGTTAAGTAAGGTAAGTTGA
The DNA here is from genome assembly GCA_030765085.1 of Allium cepa. Lineage (NCBI taxonomy): Eukaryota > Viridiplantae > Streptophyta > Magnoliopsida > Asparagales > Amaryllidaceae > Allium > Allium cepa. The sequence continues at coordinate 287,576,214 of CM060941.1, read as the reverse complement.
TTAATTCTAAAGTAATAAATTTAATTTGAATTAATTAAATTAATTAAAATTTGAATTAGAGATATGCTTGCTTTTGAATGATTGTATTGCCTTGCATTGATTATTATCTCTGGACGGTAATGTTATGTGATGCAAAATGTGCTGTGTATTGATATGTAATATCTGTGATATGTTTTTGGTGTAAATACCACTTGGCCGTAAAATGCCATTTGGATTTTGATGCGGCAGGGAGTCGGATTCCAGTTGGTTATCCGAAATCCACATCTAATCGTATTAATGAATCCTTGTGATTTGATAAATTTATTTTATCGATGAATCTGTGAATGAAGATAAGCGTTATGGGTTATACCACTTATCGATATGATTGAATCTGTGATGATTGAATGATGTTGCACCATTGTGTAAAACCCTGGACCACACTATACACACACAAATATGGGTTGCATATGGAAATCGGTTAAGTCACAGGTTTTTAAATAGTTTTGAATTTGAATTTTAAATCCAAATGGTTTTGGAAAGGAATGGGGTTTAAAGTGAAAAACTTTTGAAAAGGTATTTAAAAAATGAAAGTTATTTTGAGTAACTTAATAAAGATTTGAAATTTAAATAATTCGATTTAAAATAGAATTCAATATCTGAAATTGAATTCTATATTTGGTATTTATGGCGTAAAAAGGTTATACAAACTATAAATGTGTTTATATGGGTTTTTAAACCATTTTAGAAGTATCGTTTTGAGAAATTGAATTTAACCCAAGTTTACGTTTGAAGGCCTTAACTCGTGGAATTATAATCGGGTTTTCTGAAACGGAAAACAAGTGGTTTCAAATATTAATAATAGCTTTATATAAGAAAAGAATTTACCAATAATGATGAAAAGATTTCATGTTTGGAATGGAATGGTTTTGAAAGCTATAATTGAATGTTGTGAAAAATAGTTGAACCCTATTTTGAAATTGAAGAGGATTTTAAATGATGTATCTTTTATATAGAAAAGATTTGAAAACGAGAATTGTTTTGAAAGGTATGGGATGAATCTTTGAAAATTGTTTTGAAAGATCGGAAATGAGTCTTTGATTTAAAGACCAGATGAGTTAATTCAATTTGAAAACGGAATTGTTTTGGAAGGCTAGAAATGAATCTTTGTTAAAGATTGTTGATCCTTGTTTTAAATTGAAAGGGTCTTAAAAGATAAATCTTTTGTTTAAAAGATTTAAGTATGGAAATAGTATAAACCATTGAAGATTTTTGAAATGAATCTTTTTGTTTAAAAGATTGGAAATGGTAATTTGTTTAACCATTTGAACAAAAGGTTTTGGATTTTAAGTTGTGACTTAACTGAAATCCCATTGTCCATATGTTTTTATATATTGCGCTCATTATTCGGTTTTGCCGGGAGAGGACCTTGTATCGTATAACCAATTCTGAATAATGATACGATGTTATGGATAGCAATTGAAGACCGGTGGTGAAGACATGATACTTTCGAAAGCGAAAGGATTTCTTGTCAAATGTCTCTGCATTGGCTGATCCCCGGTATAGGGATTTGAGCACCCATTGTGATGGGAAGTCCGGACGTGATTAGAGATTATCCGGACTTGCAAGGGCTTCTTCGGAAGTGCCTTCAGTTCTGTTCGAACCCGGTACAGACTTGTATCGATGTGTGTCTGATGTTACACTTTGAGATGTAAAGCTGGTTTCTATCAAATACATTTCTGTTTGGTGGCGGAGATTTATTCTCTTAGCTTAACACCCTTCTCTGAGACGTACGAGCTCAGAGGTTATGTAGTTGATGGTTACTAGCAATACATTCCCAATTTGGTAATGTGGCATACGAAGTGCTGCTGATCATTTGTTGATCAAAGCATGGCTTTTGTGAAAAGCGTAGCTTTATGGACGAGACTGCATCAGGACCTCACACTCCGGAAATGGTCGAAACAGGAAAGATGCAGCAAGGTTTTAGGGGTCGAACCCCTAGGGTATGTCCATCTCTTCTGGATAGAGGTGATATCATGTTATGGAGCCCAGATATTTAACCTATGTGTTTACTGCAAATACATTGCTTTGTGGTTGTTGGTTGAGAGGTACCTCGGGTAAAGGTTGGTTACGACCGGGGGTGGAATATCTTAGGTGATACTCCCGGGCGGGGGTACACCGGCCTTGTGTTGTCAGAGAACTGAGGGTTGGTTCTTGGGGCGTCCCTCTAGAGGCGTACCCACGTGGCAATGGGAAGTTCCTTGGCCTGACCATTTGTTGGATAACCCAAAGAAATAATACGCGCCCAGTACGGTTTTAGTTGTATAATATGCCATGGAATGTGGCGGTAACCCGCTATTGAACATGGTAGCTATAGTAGGCATACGATGAAATGTTGTATGCTGGCTAAGATAAATATTATACTTTCGAAATGTTTTCCACTATGCACTAAAAATTATATCAAATGGTTTTTTTCGCGTATCAAGCATTTTGACTGTCATAAGAAGTAATCACCTTCAAGTGTGCGTTTGCATTGTGTGTGTGGCGGGAGGCCTTATGGCAGTTTTATTTTCCAAAAAGCATTGCGGATTTTCAATGTTTTAAAATTCTTTTCTTTGTTTTAAAGATAAACTGTTTTTGTTTGCTCATACCAGTCCCATGACTGACCCGGAGTTTGTTGTTCCTTTCCTAAACTCTGGGTGCCCATAATTTTCCACACGGGCAGCGTAGAGTTGGTTTTTTTCCAGATAGTAGATATAGATATCGATTTGGTAGCTTTTAGCTTTCCCTTTGGTATTCCTTGGAGTTCTTGAATATCGGAGTCTTTGGATTAATGGACGAGACTTGCTTGTCATGGTGAAAATTGATGGTGGTTCGAGCTAGTGATTTGGAGTTTTTGCTTTGGAGCATTGGATTGCAGTTGCAGTTCACTTGGAGTTTTCCCTTCTATTGATATCTTTTCCGCTTTAGCATTGTATATGTCACTCTGATTTTTATTGAGCATTATTGATATCACTATTGTATATCATTCTGGATATTGTATTTATTGGGGTTGTATATCAATAATATTCAATTCTTTTCTTCCGCTGTGTTGTTATACTTGATGTGTCATAAGCTCCGGCGAACCAGATTCGACGTTTGGATCTGTGGCATTTGAATACGATTGTCGTATTCGGTGCCGATTTTCGAAGGTCGAGTCAGGGTCGTTATAATTGGTATTAGAGTTGAAGGTTTAAACTTTAGCTCAGGAGTATATCACGTTAAGTAACTCATTAGAGATTGGGTGAAGTGTACCCTAGAATGAGTATATCCCTAAGATATCCGTTCGAATGCCTTAGTAAATTCTCTTACTATCCACTGATAGTGAGTATGAGTGCAAGAAGAGGACGAGATAGGGGACAGGGGAGTACCATTATACATGGTCGATACCCTACAATAGCGGAAACAACTTTCTCTGTCAATCTCCTTTGATTTTTCTTTTCAATTCTTTGATGATTCCTGGCAGCTCCAGGAAGAAGCTTTGGTTTTGCATGGGACATAAACTCCAGACGGGCCGGAATTATTAGTTTGGATGAATTGTTTGCTTTGGTTGTTATGGTTGATAGATATATTTTGGTTGTTTAAACTAAAGGTTTTGGATTGCATCCATATATCTATTTATTCTGTTGAGTTTCGGTGTATTCTACGAGTGGTTAGTTATCTTTTGAACTAATCAATATCCCTTTATATTCGTAGATCTGGTGACCCGAGTATCTTGATTCATTCTTGTATCTATTATTGATATTTTGATTTGGGAAGCCAAATACAGAATAAATATTCAATTTTATCGGAAAAATATTTTTCTGTCTTTCATCTGTTCTTGATTGTCTCCCTACTTTAAAATTTCGGGGACGAAATTTTCTTAGGGGGGAATCTGTAACATCCCTGAATTTTGAACAAGTTTAATTTGACAATTTATTTAATTTTTGGAATTTAATTATGAAATTACTGGTAAAATAATATGAAATTTCCAGAACAAATAAAAATATGTACCTTATACAGAATTTTGGATTGGAGTTCAAAAATAAGTTTAATATCTTAAGTTAAAAATATAAATATATTGAAATTAAAAATTGTATTTACTAACTTATAAATATTTATTAGTAATGTATAATCTCAAACCATTTTACTTTAATTTGTATAATGTATGAATGATGTGAAACAAGAATTTATAAAAGTTTAAAGTTGGATATGAACTTGATAAAAAAATAGTTTTTATTTCAAAAATTAAATTTTAGAATTTGATTTGGGTTTGAATTTAAAGTTCTAAAATTTGAGAAAAAAATACAGATATTTTTAATTGTTTTGGATTTTAAAATATTTGTATAAACTTTTATTTATAAATGCAATTATTTTTATTTCTTTTAAAATTTTGGTTTGTAAATGTATAATAGTATGAATAAGAAAAACATAATACATTTTTTTGAAATATTAATAAGTGAACGGGTTAAAACATAAATCTATAAATTAATTAAAATTAAGGATTTAGACATAATTTTGTTATGTGTGACAATTGTAAACCAAATAAGATCATGTAATAACAATTGTAAACATTTTTGTCAAGCATTTGTACAAGTTTAGATATATGAAACAAGTGGCATACTTGGTTTAATATTCATTTAAAAAAACAAAATTACAAAACCAGATCCGAAAACAGAAGGGAAGCAAAGCAAAGATAAAAGAAAAGACTGCAACTTCAAGTTTAATCAAAGTAAGAACAGATCGAAATCAGGTAAACCAAGTTTCAGTTTTCAAAATTTATGTAGCAGTTCAAAATTAAATAAGTTTAAACTTAAATTTCAATGCAAATCAAATGGCAGATCAACATCAGGATTAAAGCTTCAGGAAATTTAAGACAATGCAGATCAAATGCAGTTCCAGTTTTTTTCCAAAATTAATCATTTCTCAGGTAAATTAAAGAAAACTCATGAGTAAAATAATTTTTTTTAGTATTTGAAGCAATTAAAAACTTAATTAACTCTATCATTTTCATGCTGAGGGGATGATATCCCGAAATAAAGAAAATCTGGGATGCAAACCTGGAAACAACAAAATTCCAGTTCTCCACTTTGTTCTCTGCTTTTTAAGGTGAGCAAACTTTTTTTTTAATTTTTTTTATTAAACCTGGTATTTTTGGATGATTCTTGAAATTTTGATCTGAAACTTGCTTGTATGATTGAATGCCTGAGGATTTATATATACATAAGTGTGTTGATATTTGTATACATGTCTGGAAACATGCTAAGCAGGTTTCTGTTCAAACATAACAGGTTCTAAAACCTGATTTGAAAATTCAAACTATCCACCTAAATGATTTTTAGGCTTTAATTCGTAACAAAAAAATTGTTTGCATGTAAGTAAACACATAAATTAAAGAAATTTAGGAAGTTAAGTATCTTGCATGTGATTACTCTGATAAATTTTTGCTTGCATACTTGTTTCTGAGTATTACATTTTTGTGCTCTGTTGTTGATAACAAACCCATCTTTATCACAAATAAATTCATATCTCACTATATAATTAAAATTTGACTTTGATTACTAAAGAGAAATGGTTAATAACATTGTGTTCTTGCTTTTAAAAATAAATTCAGGTAAGTATATTTAATTAATACCGTATAAAGTTTAAAGTTACAGTGAAAAACCAGAAAGTAGGAAATTTCAAACTTGATAATTCTTGAATTCACCAATATAGTTTGAATTACTTTCAAAAATTAGGAATTTTAAGAGCTAAATCTAAATTTTTAAGTGGGAATCGAAGGAGATATTTGGGTTTGATCAGAAAAGGGGTTTTGAACCTTTTCTGATGATCGATGAAATCAGATGGGTCGGGTTTGCTACCGAAGGTGGTGCATGAGTAGAGGAGCAAAGGAAAAATGGTTGCTAAATTTTTATATGATCGATGCAATGGCACGACCATGATTTAGGGTTTCATGTACAGTTTGGGTTGTCTGGGTTAACTAGGTTACATCGGCGTCGTTGGGACATCGAAACAGACTGCATATGGGGGGAAAGGCGAGTGGATGGTCGGCGAAGTTGTGATCATGAGGCAATGGTCTCAAGTGGTCGTGTTTGGCGATACGAGGTGCTTGTTGGTGTCAAGTGGTTCCAGGTGGGGTTCTTTTATGCTCGTTTTAGATTTTGGGTTATGTGGTGATTTTGTGTGGTCGAAATCGACTAGAGGGAGGTTAGGGGACATACTGGAGGGAGCGTCGATCGTCAGTGATCGGTGGTCGTGGCGTACATGTGCACGCGATTTCGTGTATCTGGGAAAATGATGTTGCTTTTGTACGAAGAGGTTGGACTCGAAGTTGAATTCGAGATTGATCGGGTTTGTCTCGAAGCATTCGCGAAGAGTTAACTGTAGTAGAAGTTTAAAATATAACAGAGAGAAAAAAAAAGTTACTCGGGTTTGAACCCGAAGAATTTGGTGGAAGACTCGAAGTCGTGCTCGAGTTTTCCTGTTCTTGACTCGGGTTTGTAAAACCCAGTACAATGCAGGTTTTAGTATTGTACAGCAAATGTTTTAAAAAACGTTTTGAAACAAAGAGAATTTGATTTTGTAAATAACTCAAGTTTTAAAAACAAAGGTAAAATAAGTTTTTACTTATTAAACTAAATTGTTTTTAAATTTTTTGTTAATAACAATTTAGTCATAATTAAGAATGTTTTTATCTTAAAATTAAATTAAGATTTAATGATTTGAAACTAGTTAAATTAATGAGGTAATTAAGGAATAATTAGTTAATTTAATTAATTAAATAATTAGAGATTAATTAATGGATAATTAAACATAAATTAATTTGTGATTAGCAATGGTTAATCTAATTTGATTACTTAATGGATGGTAATTACTTAGCAAAGTAATTAATTGATAATTACTGGATTATATTAATGGAAGTGATTAAGAATAATTATTAAGGAGTAAATAATTAGTTATTGTAATTAATTAAGAATAATTAATTAATAATTATTTATTAATTAAAGATTAATTAATCAAGTAATTATGAATAAATGTTAATGTATTCCTTTAAATTTAATTTTTAAAAAGTAATTAAGTTTAAACAAAGTGGAAATGTTTTAAATATGTAATAATTTATAATTAGAAGTAAATTAATTAATGATTAAGGATTGATTAATTAAATAATTAAGGTTGATTAATTTATAATTAATTAAGTAATTAAGATAAATTAATTCCTAATTTGTAATAAATTAAGCAATTAATTAAGATTAATTAATTGTAAATTAAGGATTAATTAGTAATTAATTAAGGAAAAATTAAATTTCATTTAATCAAGTTTTAATAATGAATAATTAGAGATTATTAATTAATTGTTAAAGAATAATTAATTAATTAAATAAAGATTAATTAATTGATAATGTGGTTAATTAAGAAGTGATTAATTAATTAAATGATTGTGATTAATTAATTAATGGTTAGTTAAGCAAGGTAAGTTGATTAATTCTTAAGTAATAAATTTTATTTGAATTAATTAAATTATAAATTTTGAATTAGAGATATGCTTGCTTATGAATGATTGTATTGCCTTGCATTGATTGTTATCACTGGACTGTAATGTTATGTGATGTGAAATATGCTGTGTATTGATCTGTGATATCTGTGATATGTTTTCGGTGTAAATACCCCTTGGCCGTAAAACGACATTTGGATTTCGATGCGGCAGGGTGTCAGATTCCAGTTGGTTATCCGAAACCCACATCCAATCGTATTAATGAATCCTTGTGATTTGATAAATTTATTTTACCGATGAATCTGTGAATGAAGATAAGCATTATGGGTTATACCGCTTATCGATATGATTGAATCTGTGATGATTGAATGATGTTTCACCATTGTGTAAAACCCCTGGACCACACTATACACATACAAATATGGGTTGCATGTGGAAATCGGTTAAGTCACAGGTTTTTAAATAGTTTTGAATTTGAATTTTAAATCCAAATGGTTTTGGAAATAGATGGGGCTTGAGGTGAAAAACTTTTAAAAAGGTGTTTTAAAAATGAAAGTTATTTTGAATAACTTAATAAAGATTTGAAATTTGAATAATTCAATTTAAATTAGAATTCAATATCTGAAATTGAATTCTATATTTGGTATTTATGACGTAAAATGGTCATACAAACTATAAATGTGTTTATATGGGTTTTAAAACCATTTTAGAAGTATGGTTTTGAGAAATTGAATTTAACCCAAGTTTACATTTGAAAGGCCTTAACTCGTGGAATTATAATCGGGTTTTCTGAAACGGAAAACAAGTGGTTTCAAATAATAATTATAGCTTTTATATAAGAAAAGAATTTCCCAATTATGATGAAAAGATTTCATGTTTGGAATGGAATGGTTTTGAAAGCTATAATTGAATGTTGTGAAAAATAGTTGAACCCTATTTTATAATTGAAGAGGATTTTAAATGATGTATCTTTTATATATAAAAGATTTGAAAACGGGAATTGTTTTGAAAGGTATGGAAGAATCTTTGAAAATTGTTTTGAAAGCTATGAAATGAGTCTTTGATTTAAAAACCAGATGAGTTAATTCAATTTGAAAACGGAATTGTTTTGGAAGGCTAGAAATGAATCTTTGTTAAAGATTGGTGATCCTTGTTTTAAATTGAAAGGGTCTTAAAAGATAACTCTTTTGTTTAAAAGATTTATGTATGGAAATAGTTTAAACCATTGAATGTTTTTGAAATGAATCTTTTTGTTTAAAAGATTGGAAATGGTAATTTGTTTAACCATTTGAATGAAAGGTTTTGGATTTTAAGTTGTGACTTAACTGAAATCCCATTATCCATATGTTTTTAAATATTGCGCTCATTATTCGGTTTAGCCGGGAGAGGAACTTGTGTCGTATAACCCATTTCGAATAATGATACGACGTTATGGATAGCAATTGAAGACCGGTGGTGAAGACCGGATACTTTCGTAAGCGAAAGGATTTCTTGTCGAATGTCTCTGCATCGGCCGATCCCCGTATAGAGATTTGAGCACCCATTGTGATGGGAAGTCCGGACGTGATTAGAGATTATCCGGATTTGCAAGGGCTTCTTCAGAAGTGCCTTCGGTTCTGTTCGTGTTAACCGGCATCTTGGACCGGTTACAAAACGACAGTTGAAGACACTATTATCAGCACTAGACAAGATTATGACCACGAAGAGCCTGGAGACATACGGGTTTGATGAGGACAACATGTTTGGCATTTAGGCATGGTTCAGCGAGAACGGTTACGCGCACGTCGCTCGGCAAGCTTCGCTGTTTCCTAAGGAGTTGTCCAGGCGACTTAGTACTCGGCATCCAGAGAATGCTAAGCATCCTAAAGCATCGCTCGGCCAGAATCATCGTTCGGCTAAAAGGTAACGTTCGGCTAAAGAGTATCGCTCGGCATCATAGGAGCACTCGGCATCATAGGAACGTTCGGCATCATAGGAACGCTCGGCATCAGAAGAGCGCTCGGTGAACCTAGATTGTTCGACATCCCAAGTCAGTTCGGACAAAGATATCGTTCGGCAACCAGAACGCGTTCGGCATCTAGGAGCGTCCGACATCAAGAGATCGTTCGGCACTGAGTGCAGTTCGGCCAAAGAAAGTTGTTCGGCATTGAACGCCATTCGGCCAAAGAAGATCGTTCAGCCATCAAAGTTTGTTCGGCCTCCCACGTACGTTCGGCATAGGAACGTTCGGCATCCCCGAACGTTCGGCCAACAAGATGTTTCGACATCCTCCCTAACACAACCGGTTCAACTGTTGCTCGGCCTACTCGTTCATTACGAAGGCTTCTGTTCGGCATTCCATCGTTCGGCCTCCCTGGGTCGGCGCGCCGTACCTACACTATTTGGACCGAGTTATTCAGCTACCAGGCCCACCAGGAAAGTCCAACCCACCTTCGTCTATAAATAGAGGGACAGGGGCACAGTGAAATGGACCCTTTTTTCCGGGAACACTGGGGAGACTCTGCCATTTCTTATACTCTCCTCTTTTTAATTCAAACTTGTATCCAAGTGATTGATTTATGGATTGTATCTGTATTCAAGTAATTGAGAAAGCAATAAAGGATTAAACTCAAAGTGGATGTAGGCAGTTACGCCGAACCACTATAAATCTGGTGTTCTCGTTTTTGCTATTCTTTTTCATTGATTTTCAGTCCTTATTTACTCTCTTCATTAATCTCTCTACATAACTCTACTCAAGGGTGTTAGTGACCAATTTTGGTGCTAACATTTTGGTGCTTTCACTGAGAGTTGAATTTTTAGCTTAACTGGATCTCATCGTCTACTAGTGGATTTCCATATTCGCTGGATAGATCCAGTTGTCTTCTAGAAAACTTCCTATTCTACTCAGATTTGAAATAAATCTAAAGGAAGCTGATAGCCGTAGATTGGATTCAATGATGTACGCAAGATTTGGTGATTGGATGTTGAAGTTTGCACTAAAGTTGAATGAAGGCCGACCCTCCTCTAAAGGCAATTCAACCGATCGCCCCAGAAAAAGTCTATGCCTATCGTTGCAGAAAAGATGTATGCCGAGTTACACTTGGCCGAACACTCCTGGCCAATCCATCTTGGCCGAACACTCATGGCCGACCCTCTAGGCCGAACGCTCCTCCAGGCCGATCCACACCTCTAGGCCGAACGCTCCTTCGGCCGACCATACCTCTAGGCCGAACACTCCTCCAGGCCGATCCAAACCTCTAGGCCGAACGCTCTTCCAGGCCGAACAAACCTCTATGCCGAACATCTCTATAATGCCGAACGGTATTGTATATGCCGAGCGGCATCCAGACCGTTCCAAACTTAAGTTACACCGGTCTCTTATACGACCCCTATAGTGAATTCAAAACTCAACTTAATAAAGGAACATTCTAACTACTTCCCTTACATCCCCTGATCGACCGGGGCATAGAGGATCTAGCGACAGCTTCTGAACAACAACAAGGGAGCGGACAAACAACTGCTACTCGAACGATACTCTCAAAGGGATATTATATTGATCACTTGAGGATAATCGACCTCCATATATATTTTAGCAACCGGTTAGCTGGAGAGCCTCCAACGACCATGGATCGTCTCTATGACAATAATGAATCTAAATCAAAGTGTGGAGGAGCAGAACAGACTAAGGAAAATAACAATGAAGGTCCGTTGACTAAGGATGTAGATCCTAGTAGCCGAAACAAGACCTCAAAATTTGGCTCAGATGCTCTTTGAAAGATTCAATTGACAACCTCTACTTGAAGACTCACGACTCGGAGTGATATTGGAAACCAACGTCGAGAGAGTACACCAAAGTCTAAAGAAAATCAGGGGAATGTTGTATATTCCCAAATGCTCACTGATCCTAACACGGGCGATTACAAACACCTCCGAGGTGTGATCAAAAAGCTGATCTAGAAAGTAAAGCTTCAATAGTATGTACATGTCCTGTAGAATGGCGGGCAGCGAATATCCGATGCCTATTAATAAAGGGCTATGATTATCAATTGGACTGCTGACAGCCGACATCCCTTTAAAAGGAGCCAAGGGCAAAAGTCGAATAGCAAGCACACGATGCTACTTCATCTATCAATGAGATTTATCATAATCTTCTTTGAATCATTTCCATTTCTATTTCAATTGTTCTATGAACTACGACTAACTTTAACTAAACTACTTTCAAAACGATGCAGGAGATTGGATACTCAGATTTGGTCACCAATCAATCCACGCAGACCATGATCGGACGTGTGGAGTACAACTAGATGAGAATAATTCAATCGCTCATCATCAATCATGTGCCTTTAATTTAGGGCCAAGAACTAGAGATTGGAAAGCCCATCACGATCAGAGACCAATAAAAAGTGAGCAGGACTGACCTCGCATTCATCGACCTCCACATTTGACTGGGGGACCAAGCAAGGTTTGGAATGAGTATGCCTCGATCATCCACTCAAATCGAGTCACGGAACGAAGTTCGATAAAATACAGATGCCCCTCCTAAGCTCGGTGACGCCAGGATCTGTCTAGAATTGACGTGATTTAATCATCTACACATCAAATCCTACCTTCAACACAAAAGAAGGAGATACGGAGCAAATTGTAAGAGATTCTGCTATCTAACCCAACACGGATGTGATCCAACCATCTGTCATATACCACCTTCCTTGACTCGATTGGAAGAGCTATAATTACCAAGCGGACGAGAATCGATCGTCCATTTTTCAAATTTCGTCCCTTGAGCTGGGGGCAAGATCCCATTCCATGGGCAAACGTGGTTCGACTGTTCATTCGACGACATTAGCCTCGATACGGTAGATGAATACAAATTAAAGAGTGGAAATACGACTACTATCAACTTAAACCTCCAAGTCCCCAAAGCGCGGACTGGAGTACTCTAAGTCCCTAGAGCGCGGACAAGAGTATACATGACTTAAACCTCCAAGTCCCCAGAGTGTGGACTGGAGTACTCTAAGTCCCCAGAGCGCGGATTAGAGTATAAACGACTTAAACCTCCAAGTCCCCAGAGCGTGGACTGGAGTACTCTAAGTCCCCAGAGTGCGGACTAGAGTATAAACGACTTAAACCTCCAAGTCCCCAGAGTGTGGACTGAAGTACTCTAAGTCCCCAGAGCGCGGACTAGAGTATAAACGACTTAAACCTCCAAGTCCCCAGAGCGTGGACTGGAGTACTCTAAGTCCCCAGAGCGCGGATTAGAGCATAACTGACTTAAACCTCCAAGTCCCCAGAGCATGGGCTGGAGTACTCTAAGTCCCCAGAGCGCGGACTAGAGTATAACTGACTTAAACCTTCAAGTCCCCAGAGCGTGGACTGGAGTACTCTAAGTCCCCAGAGCGCGGACTAGAGTATAACTGACTTAAACCTTCAAGTCCCCAGAGCGTGGACTGGAGTACTCTAAGTCCCCAGAGCGCGGACTAGAGTATAAACGACTCAAATCTCCAAGTCCCAGAGTGCGGACTAGAGTATAAATGACTTGAACCTCCAAAGTCCCCAGAGTGCGGACTGGGGTACTCTAAGTCCCCAAAGCGCGGACTGGAGTATAAATGACTTAAACCTCCAACTCCCCAGAGCGCGGACTGGAGTACTCTAAGTCCCCAGAGCGCAGACTAGAGTATAAATGACTTAAACCTCCAAGTCCCTAGAGCGCGGACTGGAGTACTCGAAGTCCCCAGAGCGCGGACTAGAGTATGAATGACTTGAACCTCCAAAGTCCCCAGAGTGCGGACTGGGGTACTCTAAGTCCCCAGAGTGCAGACTCGAATATAAGCAATTCGGATCTCCTAGTTCCCTGAATATGAACTATGACACAGATGACTTGAATTTGTCAAATCCCTGACATACGGGCTAGAATGTATTCTAAGTGCTCGAAGCACAGAATGAAAGTTCAACAACTCCCGAAGTGTTTCCGAGTTACATGAAGATGGACCGAGAAGTCTATGTTACTCACAACTGCTTGGATCAACATCACAATCACAAAGAAAACTGAACAATAAGAGTCTTTTGTAAGACGGAAAAAGGAACTAAACTTTAATGAGAAATGAGTTCCTATTACAACCCCTCCAAAGTTCGGAGTCGACATTATATTTACAAGGACTAAGGAAATAGATGAAAATAATTACATGACTTAAACTGACTCTCGTTGAACGAGGATAGTAATCACTTCTTGTACTTCTTCAACTCCTTTCCAGATGGCTCCTCTCCATAGCATTTACCCTTGGTACTCTTCTTTGATAGAGGGGTAGCAACTGAAGAAGTACGGAGAACTTCCATAGGCTTGGACCCGCCAGGGAGGATGACCTTCAACGGCTTGTTCAAAGGATCGTCCTAGTCCACAACTCGGGGCTCGACCTTGACTCTGACCTTCTCTTTCTCGAGCCGCTCCTTCATGCTCAATTCGGATGTGTGATTAGAGGCGCCTGTAATTTCTATTTCATAACCCCCGTCGGTATAGGAGGAGGTTCCGGACTTGTCTTCATCAAGCGCTCCAATCACCTGAGCGCGGACGGGAGTACTCTAAGTCCCTTGAGTGCGGACTAGAGTATAAACGACCTAAGAACCTCTACATCCTCGGAGCACGGACGGGAGTGCTCCTAGTCTCCTGAGTGCGGACTAGAGTATAAACGACCAAAAAACCTCTACATCCCCAGAGTGCGGACTATGGTACTCTCAGTCCCCAGAGCACGGACTAGATTATAGAAGACTTGAGAAGAATCTCCAAATCCCGAAAGCGGACTAGATTACTCTAAAATCCCAGAATGCGGACTGGAGTATAAACGAGTTGACAAAAATCCCTGCGCCTCGAACTGTGGACTAAAGCATAAACCGTTCGACAAATCTCTAAGTCCCCGGAGCATGGACCGAAGCATGAGTACAAATTGGGCGCGAATCAACCGGGGGAAGAATAACACTAAGACACCAGAATGCAGAGTGGTGTATAAACATCGATAAATAGACGAGTGGATTCCGACCATTCTCTATTACGCAAACTTCGGCATGGAATCGACCGAAGGATTATTAACCCGCTAAGGATGGAGTTCGACCATCCAACTAGTGGCCTGGCCAAATCAATGCTGGGAGCATGGGTACAAATCACTAAAAAGCTGAATATGACAGCTTACTACAGCTCTAGCGTGGCGTTCTTTATAACTTGAAGCAACGACTGCAGGGAAGCCTCAATACGAAACCAATCGAAATGGCATCCAAAGCTACGAGCAATCGCCTATATCATACCTCAGATCGAGGGTCAATACCGATCCGCACCAAGCACATACGAATGTGACTCGGATGTTTCTTGAAAAACTATGACCTCCAAAGTGTGGAAAGGAGGGTAAACCATGAATACTTGGTCAAAAATTCTCCAGCACCCTCATTCGATTCGTCAGGAGGAGTATGAAACTGGATGAGCATAACCCGACTGCATTTGTAGCCAACTTTACCCCGATAACTGATTACAGAGCATGAACCAAAGTGGACGTAGATGACCATCCACTGTCCAAATTATGCCCTAAAACTGACGTGGCATCGAAGTATTCCCCTTGGAATGAAAAAACACGATAGAATCCAAGATAGGCGAGACCTAGTCTCCCATCGACTGACATGATCCCACAATTCAGCGGGAAAGAGAGTAAAGCTAAAGTGGGCATGGCTGGCCTTTCTACTTATCGGTGTATGCCCAGACCTGGGGGCACGAGCGAGAAGCAGGATGAATGTGAACCGACTATTCACCGATCACCTCTATGTCTTTGGAATTTAGGTGAGAACATAGACATAGCTAGAATGGCTATTCAACCGTCCATGCAGTACATTTATCAACCCGAGTATGGGGGAAGACGCATGGTCGTCCAAAGACTGGCTACGATAGCTCAGTATTAAAACTTATATATAGTGCTTACAGCTACTCAAGGCAATGACCGAAAGGATGCCTAGAGATAGAATCATTAAATCGATACCTTAGGTCATGGGCAATAGACTTTCACTCCAACTCGAAGGACGGGTAAAGGATCGCGAATGCATTGAATAGAAAGTGCATTACTCGAATATACAAGCAAATTCAAACTCATAGCAAGATCCAGCTATACAGTTGCACGCCACTCAAGGATGACCCCCCACCGACATTTCCTTCAATGCGCTTTTAAGCCTGATCTTTGGCCATTTGTTGATAATCTATTAGAGCATTCAGAGTCCTTCGCTATTAGACTTAAAAACTCATGACAAGACTCTAGGGTTCGACTAGAGCAACCATCATTATTGGTCGTCCCAACCATATTTCACATTGAATGTTATGGAAAATAGTTACATCTGTACTCAAAGAATCTGGGATGGCACCTGCTAAGCTGACGGTCGACATTACAGCCAGCCATGGTGACCCCATCCCGGGTGCTAAATATCGGATCACAGCTCAGTGTAGTGATGATAGAAGAATTAATTGGATTTTTCTGAATAAATGATGATATGCTCCCTTGGACCCATTCTGGCATGCATATGTGATTTCATTAACAATCGTGAGCCATGCATTGAATATCAACCCGAAGCTACAAAAGCTAGCACAATGTCTATTGATTTCATCATGAAAGTTCCACTCTTACTTTTAGGCTCACGCCATCAGCATCTATGCTTACTAGCCGTTGCGACAGGGCATACAATGACCTGAGACGTCTGAAAGACTACTTAAATAGAATATTGAACTAAGCTAATTTGATATCACTTATTTCCCTCGAAGGGCTATCCAAAGACGGAAATTAGCAGACCTCACACCCAAATTCACTACCTCAGATGACTACTTGAAGAGTAGTAGAGAACCAACCATAAGATGGAAAATGTACGCGGATGGAGCATCTAATTATCAGTATTATAGCATAGGAGTCATGATAATGACTCGAGTCATGATAATGACTCTTGAGGAACGCTCAATCTGCTACGTCCTGAAACTCGATTTACTTATAACAATCAACGCTGCTTAGTATGAAGCCTTGACTGCCAGCCTCAAGCTTTCTAGAGGATTTGAAGTGAAAACTTTACATATCTTTTGTGATTCTTGATTGGTTGTATACAAATTTAAGGAAGTTGATCTTGCTAGGGGGCATTGTCTTGCTCCTTTTCTCGGCCAAGCCCAAGAGCCACTAACCGACTTCACGTATTACATCATTACATACGTACTCAGCGAACAAAATGAAAAGGTGTCATAGTTGACTCCTGTCGAAGACTATCTACAATGAGGAATTCTTACTGAATGGAGGAATGGAAAACGACAGATCCTCCTCAAATCTTCATGCCAAATCATTTAAGAATAAGTCGTGTGTCAAAAGGAGTTTATCCATTCCCATGCTTCGGCGCATCGCCCATGATGACATCTTGAGCAAATTCTATGAAGAAGAATGCGGTAATAGCATCAGGGGGAAAACCTTGATAAAGAAGATACTCTGCTACAGGTATTACTAGCCAACTATCAATCTAGATACGGTCGATCATGCTAGACAATGCAAAAAGTGAAAGATGTTCGCAAAAATTCAGGAACCCCACCGATGGAAATTACTCAAATGGCTAGTCCACAGCCGTTTCCCACTTGGGGGCATTGACGTCCTCTTCTTACCAATCATAAAGGTAGAACGAAATGCACCATCATAGTAATTGATTACTTCACCGAATGGGCAGATAAAGAACTCTTAACCACGACCAAGATGAAGAAAATAATCAACTTCTTTATCCATAACGTCGTCTGTCCTTATGACCTTCCATGATCCATTATACCTGCAAATGGACAGGTTGAAGCTGTGAACAAAATCATAGAGTTTTTTACTGAAGAGGGGTTTGGAAAACTCCTCAAGTGGCTGATTGCAAACCTTATTTCACAGAAAATACAAACAAGGAATCGCAATTGAATTGCAATTAAACTGGACGGAGTTAGCGACGACTTATGAGCATATAAAACACATTCGAGAGCCAATGGAAAGAACATGTACCCAAACGTGCATGTGTATATCCGAACAAGTCCGACTTCTTGAAATCAACAGAAATTAAATTCTCACTAAGGGTTATTGAGAAAATACTAGATCAGATAGCCGAAGCTTGCTAGCTCTGTAGAATCAGACACGAGTGGTCACTGATGAACTACAACCCTGGATTTATAATATTGGGAATCAACCAAGCGTCAAGACGGCCAAAGAAGGATATGACAGCTTGGGAGGATAAAGTCGAAGGATAATGACTATTAAAGAAATATGATGGATTTCTTTCTTAAGACAAGGAATACTCGCTGATTTAAAGCGTGTTGTGTTGCTTCACACGACACGCTTTGGGGGGCAAATGTTAACCGGCATCTTGGCCCGGTTACAAAACGACAGTTGAAGACACTATTATCAGCACTAGACAAGATTATGACCACGAAGAACCTGGGGGCATACGGGTTTGATGAGGACAACATGTTTGGCATTTAGGCATGGTTCAGCGAGAACGGTTACGCGCACGTCGCTCGGCAAGCTTCGCTGTTTCCCAAGGAGTTGTCCAGGCGACTTAGTACTCGGCATCCAAAGAATGCTAAGCATCCTAAAGCATCGCTCGGCCAGAATCATCGTTCGGCTAAAAGGTAACGTTCGGCTAAAGAGTATCGCTCGGCATCATAGGAGCACTCGGCATCATAGGAACGTTCGGCATCATAGGAACGCTCGGCATCAGAAGAGCGCTCGGCGAACCTAGATTGTTCGACATCCCAAGTCAGTTCGGACAAAGATATCGTTCGGCAACCAGAACGCGTTCGGCATCTAGGAGCGTCCGGCATCAAGAGATCGTTCGGCACTGAGTGTAGTTCGGCCAAAGAAAGTTGTTTGGCATTGAACGCCGTTCGGCCAAAGAAGATCGTTCGGCCATCAAAGTTTGTTCGGCCTCCCACGTACGTTCGGCATAGGAACGTTCGGCATCCCCGAACGTTCGGCCAACAAGATGTTTCGGCATCCTCCCTAACACAACCGGTTCAACTATTGCTCGTCCTACTCGTTCAGCACGAAGGCTTCTGTTCGGCATTCCATCGTTCGGCCTCCCTGGGTCGGCGCACCGTACCTACACTATTTGGACCGAGTTATTCAGCTACCAGGCCCACCAGGAAAGTCCAACCCACCTTCGTCTATAAATAGAGGGACAGGGGCATGGTGAAATGGACCTTTTTTTCCGGGAACACTGGGGAGACTCTACCATTTCTTATACTCTCCTCTTTTTAATTCAAACTTGTATCCAAGTGATTGATTTACGGATTGTATCTGTATTCAAGTAATTAAGAAAGCAATAAAGGATTAAACTCAAAGTGGATGTAGGCAGTTACGCCGAACCACTATAAATCTGGTGTTCTCGTTTTTGCTATTCTTTTTCATTGATTTTCAGTCCTAATTTACTCTCTTCATTAATCTCTCTACATAACTCTACTCAAGGGTGTTAGTGACCAATTTTGGTGCTAACAGTTCGAACCCGGAATAGACTTGTATGGATGTGTGTTTGACGTTACACTTTGAGATGTAAAGCTGGTTTCTATTAAATACATTTCTGTTTGGTGGCGGAGATTTATTCTCTTAGCTTAACACCCTTCTCTGGGACATACGAGCTCAGAGGTTATGTAGTTGATGGTTACTAGCGATACATTCTCAATTTGGTAATGTGGCATACGAAGTGCTGCTGATCATTTGTTGATCAAAGCATGGCTTTTGTGAAAAGATTAGCTTTGTGGACGAGACTGCATCAGGACCTCACGCCTCGGAAATGGTCGAAACAGGAAAGATGCAGCAAGGTTTAAGGGGTCGCGCCCCTAGGGTATGTCCATCTCTTCTGGATAGAGGTGATATCATGGTATGGAGCCTAGTTATTTTACCTATGTGGTTACTGCAAATACATTGCTTTGTGGTTGTTGGTTGAGAGGTACCTCGGATAAAGGTTGGTTACGATCGAGGGTGGAATATCTTAGGTGATACTCCCGGGCAGGGGGTACACCGGCCTTGTGTTGGCAGAGAACTGAGGGATGGTTCTCGGGGCATCCCTCAAGAGGCGTACCCGTGTGGCAATAGGAAGTTCCTTGGCCTGGCCATTTGTTGGGAAACCCAAAGAAACAATACGCGGCCAGTACGGTTTTAGTTGTATAACCTGCCATGGAATGTGGCGGTAACCTGCTATTGAACATGGTAGCTATAGTAGGCATACGATGGAATGTTGTATGCTGGCTAAGATTAATATTATACTTTCAAAATGTTTTCCACTATGCACTAATAATTATATCAAATGGTTTTTTTTGCTTATCAAGCATTTTTGACTGTCATAAGGAGAAATCTCCTCCAAGTGTGTGTTCGCATTGTGTGTGTGTGGCGGGAGGCCTTATGGCAGTTTCATTTTCCAAAAAGCATTGCGGATTTTCAATGCTTTAAAATTCTTTTGTTTGTTTTAAAGATAAACTATTTTTGTTTGCTCATACTAGTCCCATGACTGACCCGGAGTTTATTGTTCCTTTCCTAAACTCTGGGTGCCCACAATTTTCCACACGGGTAGTCTAGAGTTGGTTTTTTCTTCAGATAGTAGATATAGATATCGATTTGGTAGCTTTTAGCTTTCCCGTTGGTATTCCTTGGAGATCTTGGAAATCGGAGTCTTTGGATTCATGGACGAGACTTTCTTGTCTTGGTGAAAATTGATGGTGGTTCGAGCTAGTGATTTGGAGGTTTTTCTTTGGAGCATTGGATTGGAGTTGTAGTTCACTTGGAGTTATCCCTTCTATTGATATCTTTTTTGCTGTAGCATTGTATATGTCACTCTGATTTTTGTTAAGCATTATTGATATCACTATTGTATATCATTCTGGATATTGTATTTATTGGGGTTGTATATCAATAATATTCAATTCTTTTCTTCCGCCCTGTTGTTATACTTGATGTGTTATAAGCTCTGGCGAACCAGATTCGACATTTGGATCTGCGGCATTTGAATACGAGTGTCGTATTCGGTGCCGATTTTCGATGGTCGAGTCAGGGTCGTTATAAAGTGAGTAGTGAAAGTGGATAATATATTAAGTAAATGATTATAGCTTCAGAAAATTTGAAATAATTCAAAAATCGATTTAATACTCAACAATACTTATATAAAAGAAATAAATGTGAAAAAGAAATAATCTATTAATGGTAAATTAAATTTGTAAAGAGACTTACATAATATTTTTAGAACTGATTGTAGATGATCTAAATAATTGAATGGAAATAACTTATGTAAGTAAATGAATGTAAATGAATGGAAAAAGAAGATATTATTATAAATTAAAATAAATAAATAAAGTAAACAATGGTGTGAAAGGAAATTAATAAGAAAGAACTTAAACAATACTTGTAATTCTTGGTTGTTTTGACTTACGGGATGTTTGGGGAAATGATACTTCTAACTGTATATGGATGCATAAATAATCTATTAAGTAATTATCTAAGGCAGTGGAATGTAGGGTACACCTGATAGTTTATTTATCACTTTGTAAGATTAAAAGTTTATGAAACCTTAACAACCAATTAGTTTTTGTTGCTATGGATGTGTAATGGATTCGTTTGTTGCTTATGATGATTGTACTGTTTTGTTTACATAAGTATTGTGTTGATTTTCTTTTGTTACTAATTGAAACAACTTAAATATTTCTCTTTTACATAATTCTCACTCTTTTGGATTATATAAGTGAAATACAGTTTTATGGAAACAATAGCTACTGCTTTTGGTTTCATAAATAAAGCGTTGTTTGCCCAACAAATAGGTATATTTTCGGATTACGGGTTATAGAGATATTATATTGTTTTGCCGTGGTATGGGATATTTTATATTTGAAATATGAAATATATGTTGATATTATTGATTTTATTATTTTCCAAACCTCTTCGTACAAAGGAGACTCTACCAAAATTTTCTGTGAATTTTTGACCTAGAAAATTTTGTGAAAGTGAAATATTTTCAAACTTTTATTAACTTGAATATGAAGATTTAATTGTTTATGAATTGATATATTTCATTTAAAATACTTAATTATGTAAATTAATTGTTTGTAAATTGAAGACTTTGAATAACATATATTAATTCCCTATTTTCCATTTTCGACGACCAAAGGTTTTGAGTGGAGAAGAGTGTAACAACCCGTATTTTTCCGACAATTAAAATATTGAATTTAATAAGATTTTATAGTTATTATTGGAAGAAAATAAAATTTATGATTTATGAATGAGAAAACGAACTAGGGTGAAATTTAACAATGTTAATTTAAGGTAGTCGATGACTATTTGAATGCAATCTCAATCAATTGGAATAATTGTAAAGTTAATTTGGTTAGAAAATCTAAATAAGGAATTGAACCAAATGTTGCATTTAAATGGTAAAATTGTACGTAATTAATTGAAATTGGTTAATATAGAATAATTAATTAGTATGTGAATTTATTAGCTGGGTTTGTAAACAATAAACATAGAATGTGTTTAAAATTGTAAGTTGTAACAATTGTTAAATTATCATACCACGATGTAATCCGTTGAAATTAAATTGGAAATCAATTGCAATTAATGTAATTAAATCTTACGTTAATATGAGTTAAGATGATAACTGTAGAATATTGATGTAATAAAACGTAAACCAATGTTAATGATATCCATAAGATGACAATTGATTGAATAATAAGAATGAAATCAAAATAAATGAATTTATTGAGATTTTAAATTATAATCAATGAATTAATTACCGTTGTAATTAAACGCTGTAATTAGTGTAATATTTAAATCTTAGATTTAATAAGCAAAATTCATTTTAAAAAGATTATTAAATTTCTCTGTAATCAAGAATGATAAAAGGGTTAACTTGTAAATTTGAATTTAAAAGTGATTAAACCAATTTAACAATAATTTATTTAATTAGTGTGAAAATTAGCCATTTTGGCCGCTGTCTCGGATTTCAACGAAACCAGTTTCATCGGATCCGTAACAGTGAATTATTGTAAGATTTCATGTTTTGTAGCGATCGGACTTACCATTTGATCGTGCAGGCTCAAAATGCGTAGAAATCAATTAAAAGGATTTAGCCTGATTTTAAAAGTTAATTTCTATATATAATGGAACTAGGGTTTGAAACTTGTTCCATTGAGTTTAAAAATATTAAAAAACAATATTTTGATATATTGGATGACCTATTTTCATTTCGAGAACCAAACGGGTTTTTGGGATCGTTATCATTTCGATTCAACCTTGCCTATATATGGACTGCTATAAACCTTAGCTATTTCTTATTTCATTATTTCCGTACGTACATCTTCTTCCTATTTCTCAAATGAATGAACATCAAACCTAATTCCAAATTCCAAAACCTAATTTCAATTTAAAAAAATGCGGATCTAGGGCGACTTCGGGTCGTGCTTCGGGTTTCATAGGAGAAAACCCTACAACGACTTCGGATCAGGAGCCAAATGACTCGGGACTCGGGTCATTTTGGCAAAAAATCGAACCAAGCATCGGGGATTTGAGGTAGCGGACCGAAGTAAGACTCGGGGTCGATTTAGGGCCTAAATTTTCCAATCATCCAACGTTAAAAACTTTTGCATACGAGCTCGGATTCACGTGCAGTTTTCTCTATTATGATCATATCAAAAGTCTAGACACTATGAAACTGGTTTGGCTGCATTTGAGACTGTTAAATTTTTGGGCTAATTTTGGATTTTAAATTGACCACAAATCAAAGGTGGGTGTTTTAATCCACTCATAACTACTAAATTATCTTATGTTAGTTAAATTAAATTTATGATGTGATTAGAAATTGATTGATTGCTGTTTGGTATGTTTAGATTGGCATTCCAGTTTAATTTGAGTTTATATTGAATTTAATTGCATTTAATTTAAATAGTTGATTGAATACCCGACAATGATAACAGTTAATTGTTGTGAGTTATTGGCTGATTTGAATGATGATTGTGATGTATGCTTGATTGTTGACATTTTGGATGATTGGATATTATATTTATTTGGCTTGTTGTTATCACACCAGAGTTTCCCTTAATTATTGTTAGGAAAATCACTAGTTGCAATTATACATACCTAAATGGACTTATAGATTAGGAAAAAATTGTTATGGGTCGAAATGATAAACTCGAGCGATTTATGGATTTTTGATTTTAATTCGTGATTATGGGTTAAAGTGATATATACCCGTAAATTTAAGATTATAGGGCATTGAAACGATATATACCCGTAAATTTAAGATTATGGCGGGTTGAATGATATATATTCGTATCACTTGACCATAGTGTAGAAAATTATATACGGACATCAGATTGGTTAAATTAAATGATTTTAAATCCCAAATTTTTGAATTTAGTTAAATGATATTTTGGAATAAAATTTGATTTATATAAATTCAATTATTTTCGAAAATCTGAGTTTAAATGTTGAAATTGGAATTGGTTTAAATGAATTGTTTTAAAGGATTGAAACTAAAATTTTAAGGTTGAATTTGAAGTATAAATGAAGTTTATCAAAATTGAATTATTGAAATGTTTGAATATATAAACTTTGAAATCTAGTAAATTTAAAGTATTTTAAATTTATAGTTTAAATATGATTGGAATCGACATCGATTTCAATGGTTTTATTGGGGATTTGAATTGAAAGATAAAAATTGAGTTTGTTAATTTGGAACCTAGATATGGTCCAGATTGTTGAAATGGAAATAGTTTAATTTGATATTACTTTCAAATTAATTATTTTTGTATAAACTATTTAAGAATATATTATTTTAAATCTAGATTTATTTAGATTTTCAAACCATTTTATATTAAACCTATCTTAATCTATTTTAAGTTAATTAATCTATTTTAAACTATTTAAACTATTTTAAGCTATTGTAATCTATTTTAAACTATTTAACTATTTTAACTGCTTTAAACTATTTTTAATCTATTTTATACTATTTTAATATATTTTAAACTTTTATATTATTTTAATTAGTCCATTTGAAACTATTTAAACTATTTTAATCTAATTTAATCTATTTTAAACTATTCAAACTATTTTACTCTAACTTAATCTATTTTAAACTATTTTAATCTAGTTTTAATTATTTTAAACTATTCTAATCTAATTTAATCTATTTTAAACTATTTTAAGCTATTGTAATCTATTAAATATTTCAAACTGCTTTAAACTATTATAACCATTTTTAAACTACTTATGACTCTCTAAGCCATTTTCTAGATTTCAAAAGGTGCGAGGTCGAACTGTTATATTTAAATGTTTCATTTGAAAGCGAATATGGTTAAATGATGTTATAACTTACGTTGAATTTGAACTGATATTTTCTAGTGAAATAACATATTTGAGTAAATATGATGATTTGAAATGGAGTTTTAACATATTTTATGGGCATGACTTCGAAAGTGATATGATTTCAAAAACAAATATCATTTCGAAGTGATATGGTTTGAACCGAGTATGATATTTTGATGTCAAATATGAATTGGTTTTGGAAACGTAAAAGAACCATCTGGTGTTAAATTAGCGTTTGGTTATTAAACAGACCGGGATTAGATATTGTCATACTCTCTGCCAATACCGAAAACCATTTTAACAACTGTGTACATGGTGGAGATTCCAGAATGAAGTGGGATGGTTTGGCGAACGATTCTGTATGAGTTATTATCATAGCCCTGACTCCCTCGTGTCAGCTTAATGTAGTTAAAATAGGAGCTATACCAGATCAAGTGAGGTCGCTCCTCCGATTTGACACATTTCTTCAATACCATATTGTGACTTTGTGATTAGTTAGGTGACCATACCTTGATTTGATTATGGGAGTGTGTTCTGCGGTAGGCGGTAGTAGCTGCTAAGCGTTACCATCAATCCGGGAGTGGAAACGGTAGAATCCTACCTTGGCATTGTCTCGCGTGCCTTGTCACTTGCCTTATCGTGCCCATTACGGGTTTTATTTGTGTCGTACCTATGGAGTGCACCCTGGTAGCCCACCAGTTTACGGTGGAGTTTACAGTACTGTATAGACTATGGCATTTGTATAAAATGTGTTAAGGGAGATATGGGTAATGCCTTAACGCTATTTTAATACTTTACTTTACTTTAGACATATTATAATAGTGTATTGTGCTGTGTATGTAGATAGTTTAACGGATCCTTAGGAAATGGAATCCCAAACATCTCTTAACTTATTGCATGCATCTTAGACACTGGATAAGAAATGTCAAACCCCATAAACATCTCTGAAGTCGTCACACTCATATTCATTTACTGTTGATTTAACTTGCATAAGATCTTTTAATTCCGACTCGAGTGTTTTGTCTTTTCATTACGCTCGGGTTAGTACGAGCTTTTCAGTCATTGAGGACTTTATTTCTGGACGACGAAGATGGAGATTTATTACTATCTATTTTATATATATTCCACTACACTATGTTGTTCCGCTGCATTATTTATTTATTCCTCTTGTTTGTATAACTCTGATTGTATTGTAAATTGTAATCCACTGTATTTGTAAAACATCTTCATGAACTGTTTATTTGATTATTATATTTTGTCATTCGACTGTGAGATTTTATGTTTTGTTTTTTCTTTCTTTTCACTTATCCTTCTTATATACCCATAACAATCCTTCCTTTTGAATGGTTTGAGTCTGATATTTGTGGTTTATTATCGATATAAACCGTCCAAAATGGTGGGTCATTACAGCTGTTAAGTTTGTGGGTGATTATCATTTCATTTATCAATATCTTTTGACAAATAAAATATCTCTTTTAGAGATATAAATTTTTAAATCGTATCCTTTTCTAGTATATACGAAATCATTAAACCTCTTTTTAACTTTGGAAATACCAAATCAAAATTTTCTCTCATAAATCATATTTCAAAACCTTGTTGAGTAAAGAAAGGGTCGATTGAAATTATACTAATTCTACTCAACATCAATTTCCATATTCAACCTTTACAATCCATCAAATAATGGTGGAATCAACTTTAAAATTCACATGGATGGTACGGGTTCCCTCCATGTAATTTAATACCAACTATAATAAGACAATTTCTATACAATCCAGCTGTATTAAATTTGAAAAAAAATTAAACCTTTTATACTTGCCTCATTTTCGACAATTCAACCTTATATATCCCTCGCCTAAAAAAAAGACTGGGCAATCCAAGGCATTGGTTATGTAACGACCTGAGATTTTTGTTGTTTAATTTTAAACATTTAATTTATTTTAAATGTTGAATTTGAAATATTAATTGATTTTGAATATGAAAGAATTTCTGAAATGGTTTAAAATTCCAAATATAGCGATTTATTTGATTTGGTAAAATATAAGTTGATATTTGAAATTAGGGATAATAAGAGAATGTATTGATAATTGGACATGGAAATGATGTCTAAAATTTATTTAAATTCTATTTGGATTAGAATTATAATATTGGACTTGTGAATAGAATTAAAGTCAATAAGTTTAAAATTGGGAATTTATATATTAATTTATTAGTGAAATTAATATATAGAAATAGTAAAAAAGTAACAATTAATCTCCTTTCAAAAAAGGGGACCCTCCCAATTTCTTCTTTCTTTCCCGCTGACCCTTCCCATCCTCCCTCCTCTCTGCAACCTTGTCCTTCTTCTCCTATTCTCGTACCTCCTGCTGTCGCGTCACATGCATCCCTGTCAGTTCCTCTACCTTCTTCCATCCCTCCTGTCAGTATCCATCATGTCTCTCCCTCTCCAGTTAAACCTTCTTCTTCCCAGCCTGCAGCCTTGATACCTTCTTCCCTTCCATTGCTTCCCCTTCCCCAAACTCAAATTGCTTGGAACTCTCTGTTCAAAGCAAAACCCACTAATGCTGGGAAATATGTACCGTGTGACATACAACTTGACTTCAAAGGTGACGCCATTGTTCCTCCAGCAGAAGTTGTGAAGGCAGGTAACTCTATGTGGAAGGAATATCTGGTGGGGTTTTTCCTCGATAACCCCTTGCCTTACTCGACAGTTCTGTACTATCTAAAAAAGCATGGAAATTACATGTATCCATATCTGTTAAATCAGATGGGTTCCTATTCTTGTTTAAGTTTTCAAATGAAGATGATAAGACTAGAATCTCTGAGTCTGATCCTGTGATAATGAGGAACAAACTTTTTATTGTAAAGCCATGGGATGAAAATGTTGGGAATACTTGTAGTAGCATCAAATCTGTACCAGTTTGGATTAAGTTATCTAACATTCCTTTGTTTGCGTGGTCGCCGTTGGGAATAAATTGGCTAGCAACAAGGATTGGAAAACTACTTTGTATAGATGCTTCAACTGAAAAGTTTGAGCGAATCTCCTTTTCCAAATGTTTAGTTGAAGTCACACCAAAGAATGACTTACCAGAATGCTTCACATTAAAACTGCTTGATGGGTCTGATCAGATTGTTAAAGTTGATTATTTATGGAAGCCGGAAATATGTTCTACACGTAAGGAGTTTGGGCATATGGTAACAACTTCCAAGAAGATAGTAAATGAAGATAAAGGAAAACAATGTGAAGCTACTGAACAACAAGAAACTGGTGGAGATAAACAAAACATGGTGAAGAAGGGGAAATACGCTGACAAACAAGAAAAGGTGAAGCAAGTGTGGAAAAAAGTCAACAGGAACAAAGTGAATAAAGGAGACAACAGAAAAGAAGTAGAGGGCACATCAAAGAAAATAATAGGAACAGATGAAGAAAATAAACATGGTGAAAATGAGGACAGTAGAAATGTTATTCCAGTTCAGGAAAAAACTAACACAGTTGAACAAGATTGCACAGTTGTTACTTATAATAAATTTAATGTGTTGCAAAATGAGGAGGAAGTGCAAGAAATATTGGTGATTGTAGAAGAGGAGGAAGGGCATAAATCTCCTGATAATAATTGTGCAGAATTCTGTAAGGAAGCTAGTTCGATCATCACAAATTTTGCTGTTGGTAATATAGTTGATAATTTCCAACCTACTTGCAATTTAGTAGATCAACACAGAAGTATAAATGAAACAATAAATTATGGCAAAAGCAAGGAAGCTGGTAAAAGCAATACTGAAGAGAATGCACAGGCAGATACACATGTATCTGATCTGGACTGTGCATGGTGTAAAGTATTTGAAAACAACATTATCCAATTAATTACTTCTATGCATATGCCAAATGATGATGTGTTATTGCCTGAATCTTCTCACTACAACTTCTCCATTAACTTTCCTGGATGGCCATCAAACACCTCATCCCCTCATTCACAATCAATCCCACCTCAAAAGCCTACCACCTCCATTTCAAAGACTCATCTATCCTCCCCACCTCCTCTCCTTCATGGGAAAATTGAAACCCGATCTCTTTCAGCTAAGAGAAGAAATAACTCCACCTCTCAACAATAACTTTTTATGTTTAACAAAATAACTGCCTGGAATCTCAGAGGTGTTCATAATAATACAAAACTTGATCAGGTGAAAAGTATCACTTCTTCCTATGACATTTGCCTATTTGGATTGCTTGAAACTAAACTCAATCTATCGTTAACCATCAAAGCAGCTGCTTATATAAATCCAAAATGGGAATTCCATCATAATCTTGATATGGCAACTTATGGGCGTATTCTTATAATCTATGATCCTACAGTTATTTCTCTTTCCCCAATCTTAACTACTAGACAATTTATACACTTTCATGTCCATGAAATACAAAATAAATCCTCCTCCTACATCACTTTTGTCTATGCTGATAACTCGGCCCCTTCTAGGAATTCTTTCTTCAACTCTTTGCCACCACTACGACAATCATCTCACCCCTGGCTTGTTTTAGGTGACTTCAATTCATGCCTTGAACTCACTGACAAATATGGAGGTAATCCACTAACCCCAAGAGATATTGCCCCATTCAATTTAGCTGTTGTTGAGTCTGAATTAATCTTGGTAAACAAGTCTGGTGCGAAGTATTCTTGGAATAATAGAAGTCGTAGTGGTGTTCGTACCTTCACGACAATAGATCATGCCTTCAGCAACTTCCAAGCTCTATGCCGATGGCCTACCATGTCTGTTTTCCTTCCTCAACCAATAATGTCTGATCATTCTCCTTTGATTTTATCTTTGGGTCACCACTTACGAAAGGAAAAGAGAAGTTTCAAATTTTTTAATGCTTGGCTCAAGCATGAACACTTTCTGACCTTAGTTTCTCAAGTACATACTGAATTTTATTGCTTTGGTAATCCCATGTATAAGTTTTGCAGGAAATTGAAAAGAATTAAACAGGAAATCAAATTGTGGGCTTCTTCCACCTTTGGAACCGGTAGCATGCTTTCAACAACACTTATGGAACAGTTGCAGAAACAACAAGAATACATGATGGACCATCCCCTCGATGAACAAGCAGCTGCTGATGAAGCCAAATTATTCAGTGATGTTAATAATGCTCTCAGCATGGAAGCTAACATGAAGAGGCAACAACTGCATAATAAGTGGATTGTTGAAGGTGACAAGAATACTAAGTTCTTCCATGATGCATTAAAGGTAAAGCATGCTAGAGATAATATTTACAGTATATTAGATGAACAAGGTACCCTATGTTCTACTGCTGAAACAGTTGATCAAGCTTTTGTTGAATACTTCTCAACTCTTCTTGGCAATTCATCTGGCTTCTCTCCAGATCTTGATCAAATCTCATCTCTTGCCTTGCTTTCCATTACCACACAGGAAGCTAACACACTTATTAGGCCTGTTTCTGATGAGGAAATCAAAGATACTCTTTTCTCTATGAACAAACACTCTTCTGGAGGCCCTGATGGCCTTAACGTGACTTTCTTTACATCAACATGGGGTTGCTTGGCCATGATTTCTGTCAAGCTATACACAATTTCTTTTCAAAATGCAAGCTTCTTGGGGAAGTTAATTGCACTAATATTGCAATAATCCCTAAAGTCACACCTCCGACTAGTGTCACCTCCTTCAGGCCTATCTCCTGCTGTAATGTAATATATAAATGTATCACAAAAATTCTTGCTACTCGTCTAGTTAGTGTTATCCCTTCTGTTGTCTCAACGAACCAGGCTGCTTTCATACCATCCAGGAATATTCTCGACAATGTGCTTCTAGCTCAAGAGTTGCTTAAAGGTTATTGTAGAAGTAATGTTACCCCTCCAGCTTCCATCAAAATTGATATTTCTAAAGCCTATGATTCTATTCACTGGTCATCTATAGTTAGAATTATGGCAAGCATGGGATTCCCCAGAATATTTGTGTCTTGGATATATGTGTGTATCTCCTCCCCTACCTTTTCTGTTGTTATTAATAGTAGACCAGTGGGCTTTTTCAGTAGTAGTGGGGGTATACGTCAAGGCGATCCTATATCATCTTACTTATTCCTGTTGGTTATGGAAGTTTTCACTGTTATTCTTAACTAAAAATACTCTCAGAAATTAATAAAGTTCCATCCAAAGTTCTCTACACTTCAAATAAACTCTATAATGTTTGCTGATGACGTGATGTTGTTTACGAAGCCTGAAATACCATCTCTGACTGGCATAAAGGAAGCATTGCGGTCCTTTTACTGTATGACAGGACTTTCTATCAATCAAGCAAAGTCATCCATGCTTGTTGTGGGTGTTAGTGATGCTCTGAAAGCTGCTCTATTTCAACACATTGGCTTCACATGCATGGATAATGATATGAGGTACCTCGGTCTCCCTCTAATCTCTAAAAGAATTACTAATGCTGACTGTATTCCATTATACCATAAGATTACTTCTGTTATGAATGCCTGGGTGAATAGACAACTATCTCAAAGTGGTAGACTTGTCCTAATTAAATCTGTTGTTTTCTCATCTCTGGTCTACTGGACACGTTCCTTGATCCTCCCTATGAAGCTGATGCAACTTGTTAGGTCGTCCATGATTAGATACTTTTGGACTGGCAGTGTTCATAATAGGAAGTTGATGCCATGCTCCTATTCAAAAATTGAAAATCCCATGAAGCTTGGAGGTCTTGGTGTTATTAACCCTAGGAAGTGGAACCAAGCTGCAATAAGTACTCATTTTGATGCCATTATCAACAAGAGAGATACAATATGGGTTAATTGGATATGGCTACATTACATTAAGTCCAAATACTTTTGGTGTATGGACATATCTCAAAACAGCAGCTGGATATGGAGAAACATTCTGAAACATAGACAAGTTTATCTTCCTATTATTCAATATCAAGTTACTGCTAACTCTGAGGGTAGCTTCTGGCATGAGCCATGGTCAAGTAAGGGTCTTATACTATCCAAAGTTTGTGATTACCAACAGATACAGCAATTTGGTATACGCTATGATGAAAAAGCAAATGAATACTTACATGAAGGGAAGTTGCAGTTGCCAAATACTAGTAATCAAATGCTCAAAGTCATGTGGATTGATATCCAAGCCAAATTCTGCACTACCCATCAGCTTGATGCTGTCACATAGGACATGAAGCCACACAGTGTCAATTGTGTCTACAATTTTTGTTCTGACTTTTATCCACTACCAGCAACCAAGTGGTTCACAGTTATTTGGTCGAATGACTCGGTCCCTTCTCAAAATTTGATGATGTGGAAAGTGTTAAATCAGGCCCTGCTTAGCAGAAGTAAATTAAACAGTATTGGATTGCTTTGCTCTCCTTTGTGTCTGTTTTGTGAATTGTATGAGGAAAGCGCTGATCACCTTTTTTTTGAATGCCCTGCATTAAAGTACTTGATGAACTGCATCAGTTGCATTACTGGTTATAAGCTATCTACTGGTAGTTCGAGTATGGTGTGGAGTATCATTTACAAGGCAACGAGATGGAGAAGTGATGGATCAAGAGTGTTAGTTGTATGTTTGAAAATATACATGAGACTCATATGGAAGGAAAGGAATGCAATTGTTTTTGAAAAGCAAAGGAAGAAGATGGAAATCCTATGGCAAGATGTTAAGAAAGCCACCCTCTTGCAATTGAAGAATTGCAATAGATAATTCCCTGACAGTTTGATTCTTGGATGGGCATGACCTCTTGTTGTTTTTTCAATTGTATTTATTGTCTAGTTTTTCTTCTATTTTACCTTTTTCTCTCCTTTTTCTTTGTTATGTACTCTTTTATTGTGTTGCAATAAAACTGGTACGGGTCCAGTCAACCCCGCTGGCTTTGCCAAAAAAATAATATAGAAATAGTGTAAATAATCAATTTTTGATTTAAAATGAATCAGAATGATTTCTATTATGAATATAAATTCAATATGATTTACAGTGGAATTAGTACATTTTTAAAATTGAAATTTTAAATGATTTCGACAATTTTGAAAATCGCTCGATTCAATTGATGAGTTAAAATTGCCTTTCGAGGCAACTTAGAATTCGACGAAACTAGTTCTATTAGATCCGTAATGGTGTATTATTATTGGATTTCAAATTTCGTAGCGTTTGGGTTACTATTTTCTTGTACGAAATAGAAACGTGTTTAAATAAATATCGAAAATTTAATATTTTAAATCGATTCAAAAGGCTATCTTCCACATACGATCGAATTAGGCCCCAAAATATGTTCCATTGTGTTCGGAATAGAGTTAAAACATTATAAACACCAGGCGGCATGTCTTGTTTGGAGTTCGTCCAATAAATCAAGTAATTTGTGGAAATAATATTAAAATAATTCACTTATACATACATATACATAAATATATATATATATATATATATAGGCGTGTACAGAAACCCTAGCCTCTAAACAATACAAAGCCGCCATGTTTTGATTCAATGGTCGAAAACCTATCGTCTTCCACCTCAAAATTCTCTTGATCCAAGCAGTATTATCCGAAGCTTCTAACTAAGAAATTAAAGAGTATGACGAGATCTCTACATCTATATGGTGATGATGGGCTAGCTCGCGATATAGAAGTCATAGTCGAACCACTTAGGGTTTGCATTTGTTTGCTATTTTCAAGAAGGGGAACCGCCGAGCTTTTCGTGCACCTAGGTGTGGATGGAACTTCTGATGAAGGTTTGAATGTTGGTAGCCGATTAATTTCTGGTGGCTTGGGGTAGGAGCGGCAATCAGGTACTGATGGCGGCGATGGGTTTTCTTTTGCCTGGGGTGAATGTGAAGGAAGAAATCAAGAATGTCCTGGATTTTCTCATTTGACCGTACGCCCCAAATTGTGTTTTGATGATAAAAGCAAAAAATTATATTAATTTATATATACAAACCTTAAAACTTCATATCTCATTTACACGTTGTCAGAATTGGACGAAACAAGTGACGCAGGAATTGCAGCAACGAGCTTTGTACAGTGGAATATACATGGAGATGTTTGGAGTATGCGAAAATTTTAGATTAAATCGAACGTGCTCAATTAAATTTAAAATTGGAGCATTTGGCGAATTAAAAATAAAGGTGAGTTAATCTCACTCAATTTTGGACTGCTAGTTATTAATTTAAATAGTTAAAGTTAATAAATGATTGATTGGTTAAATTGATGCATTTTGTCGGTTGGATGTGATATTATATATATATTGGAGTGATTGATATTCCCGCATATATATAGCGGATGAGACCCTATGCGTCCCGCATATTAGCGGATGACCCTATATACCGCGATATTCCACCTCGAAGTTGAATTAGTATTTTTATATGTGCTAACATCTGTGGATGCAGGAAAACAGATTGAGGGATCCAACTGGATTCCTCAAAAGTGTTGAATTTAATTTCGTATATAGTGATATATGATCTGTTGGAATAATCTATGATAGATTGTTGTGTGATTTGAATTGATTTGATGCTATGACAGGTTTTGACCTTGATTTTGGTTATTTTAAAAATACCAAAAACACATGTTTTAAATTGGAAAAGAATTTAAAAGGGATATTTGAAGTTAAATGTTTATAAAGTATTTTGGGTTAATTAATGGGATAAAATAAATGGTTTGAAATTCGTACTTAAACTGAATCGGGATATTGTTAAGAGGATTTCGGAGTAAGAGTGTATTATAAAGGATTTTTAAATAATGAAATCCATAAACGGTACCTGCTAAAATATAAAGGTTTCAAAATTGAGATTTTAAATATTCGAAAGGGTAGAGGTGAATTTTGGAAATAATTATAAACGGGTAAAACTAGATTCAAGTAAGATTTCCGAAATTTGCGAATTGAAATTAGAATCGAGAAATGGGGCTTGTTTTAAAGGGGGATCTTTAATTATTAATTTGGAAAAATTAAAAGTGTTAAAACATTTTGGAAAATAAGTTATTAAATTATTTTAAATTGTTATGCATATTTAATTATTAAATATTTACTTTATAACGATTTTAAATTTTTATTTTTATTTAAGGACTAATCGACATTTTTTTAAAAAAAGGGATAAATTATTAAATATTAATATGGTTTTGTATAATAACTTTTATTTAAGTATCCTTGACCAGATTTAACTTGAAAATTTATTTTAGAACTTACAAGCTTTATTTTGAGATAATTATTAAATAAAGTTTTCGAGAAGTAATGGTATACTCGTGTGGCGTAAATCGGAGGCAGTGAGGACCTACAGCTAATTCTTGAATTTCTTAAGGATAGAGACGTAACCATTGAGCTGTGATCCATGGTTTGATACCGCAGTGGTACGTTCCACATTATTTTAAAAAGGGTTTCAAATATCTTTGAAAAGATACTTTGTGAATATAATGATTTCGATAAGATAAGTACATGACTTTTGGATAAAGTGTCTAATTTATTTAAAATTTAATTTAAATAAGACTTGGTATTTTTAGTGAAATCGAAGTATTTTGTTGGATTGATTGTTTATTTGATAGTTAAATAAATGATTTTCAAATCTGGACCCAAATATAACTTTGGAAACATGTAGAAGAAGTAGGGGAATTTTATGGTACAGTTACAATTCAAGATGTTATACTATACGTATAAACTCGAATCTTTCTTCTAGGGCGTCTATAAGGAAATCTATCCACAAACAGTTAGGAGGTGGTCTCCGATCTTATCTTCGTCTGTGTATCTCCTAAGGAACAGGGGTTGAGTTTATCAGGAAATATCGAACGTTGTTTCAAAGAGATCAGGATCGGATTTGCAATCCGTAAACCACTTCGATCCAGCGAGAACGTTTTCCTAATGAAGACAAGAGCATGGAGTCGAAAATGGAGTAGTGAAGTACAAGGTCTAATCGCTACTAATCCTGAGGGTGATTCAAAAATGGATGTAGCAGGAATAGTGCCTTCGGTTCCATTTGGATTGAGAACAGACTTGTATGGATGAATGAACTAGTACATTATCATTAGAGGACAATGAGCATTCTAAGTGAATATTTCTAAAAAGGTAATCGTTGCCTCTAGCCTCATCAACCGAGAACGACTGAAAATCAGGGGAGATGCAGTAAGGCTAAGTGGATCGCCACTAAGTAGGGTAAGGTTTCCTCTACCTAGATTCCCTTTTTATTCGGCTGTGTGGAGGTTGCTGAACCCAACCACAGGGTAATCTTATTTGGACTATATAGGTTAAGGGTAGTCTAGTCTTGTGTAGCAAGAGATCCCGGCATGGTCCTCGTTATGCTGTTCTGGATGTGTACTGTGACAAGTAGTACCCTAGTGCCTAGTCATTCAAATGGAATCCATTCTCCAATACATGCCTTAATGGTTTTGATTGTAGAGCCTAGTATTGCTGGAATTTAATTAATGTTACAATTTTAGCTATTTGAATAAGTATTTGTACTAAGACAATATTACAATATCAGAGGTGAAATGTTTTGGTTATCGCAAGGTAAAATCCTGTCGTGTTTATTTGTGGCATGGTCTTATGAGATACCTTTGATTTTCAAAGGATTTTGAAAACTTTAATAATTCAAATTGAGTGTGTTTTCTCACGCTAGTTTTCCAGACTGACTCGGCTGTTATTTTATTATAATGCTCGGGTCAGACCGAGCATTTTAGGTTCAGGTTAGGATGCTATGAAGCTTGAGAGAGGAGCTGGAGACCGAAACGTATTCTTGTACTTGTTTATTTTTCGTTGTAGTGTTTTGTCTGAAATTGCCAGCAAATTGTGAGGGCGGGTGATATAACTGTCCAGGCTGGTAATTATTGTTATGTTAACTCTGATATGAGATTTGTACTTTCCAGTTTTTCTTTGTGCAAAGAACTATTGATATTATATACTATTCTGTACGCTGCGAGATTCTGTTTTGTTTAGTGTTATTCTTCTTCTACCTACTTTCTTTCCCTTGATAATCTATCTTCCCGATACTCAATCATTCGGAATGTTGTACGTTAAGGGTATTTATGTCGATTATTGGGGGTCATGGAGGGTGGGTCATCACATGTGGTATCGGAGCTTAGGTTGGCGATATACCTAGGCTTTGTTGGGAATTACTTATTAGAGATGGAGTCAGTAGTACTCCAGAATGAGTTTGAGTGTATTAATAGATATAAGCGCATAATTGTTAGTGAATATAAAATGTTTTTATATTGTGTTGACTTATCGGTTAGTGTTTATGAATTCTAGTCGGTACGGGAAGTACAACTGTATCGATAGGGGTTTCTAAACTCTTAAACAAGGTAAACCGACATAGTATTTTTTTAAAGTGAGTAAATGAAATAATTTTACCCAAAATTATATTTTGATATAAAAGGATTAATTTTATGAAATTATTATATATATTTGGATGTTGGTTATTAACATTATAATCAAATAAGATTATAAAATTAAAAGGTTATATATATATATATATATATATAACCAAATAGAAACTTATAAGTATGATTTATAAAAAGGGATATAAATAAAGTTTGTTTTAAACCAGAAATTAAATCTTGAAAATTTTGGAAAATGTTTTAAAATGAATTTGAATCAATGTTTGGGGATTTTTTTTAAATCTTGAGAATGCTGAAAAGTGTTTTCCAAAGTGGTTTGGAGGGAATAATGGAGTATTATTTTGGAAATATGTTTTTAAATAGAAATTGTTTTAAAATGAATTTTTGGAAGTAAGGAAGCACTGAACTCACTTCAGTCGCTGGAAAATAATTCTGGTGATGATGCCACATCATCACTATTCATTTTCGAGTTTCTAAGTGGTGGATTGCTCCCCTGGTGATTTGTTATGAATATCTATTTTGGACTTGTTTGATAATCAAGTTTTGTTTTAAAAGTTCCAAGGGGAAACTGTTTGAGTAAAACCAAGTTGTTTTTAAAATCTGGGAGCATGATTTGATATACCAAAGTGGGTATATGTTATTTTTGATTTCAAAATGATTTGAAATAAAAACCGGGTAATTGAATTTTGGGGTTTTCTATCTAAATGATTAGAAAAGTTGAGAAAAATCTGCTATTGAATTTATAAATTGAAGTTGATGTAGATAAGGAAGGGAAAATGAAAATTTTAATCCTGAAATTAAAATTTTACTTGAGTAAACTAAAGTAAATAAGATATGTTGGGATTTAACTTAGGGTAAGTTAAAAAAAATGAACTCAAGTAAGTAAGATGAGATTTTGAGTGTAAATGAGTTTTTGGAACTTATGAAGTGAGGAATGAAAAGTGAAAAACCTAAATGAAAATAGTGATACTATAGTAAAGAAATGGAAATTCAAAATTTGAATTTTTAAATAGAGAGTGAATTAGAATTGAGTAAAATAAATATAAACAGGAATCGTGAAGTGGTTGTGTAACCATATGTTATAAATAGAGAATGTGAATAAACTTAAGTGGAAATTAAAGGATTTGAAAAAAAATAAGTTGTATAACTTATTAAGCTAAAAAAGTGAAAGAGTATAACCAAGTAAAAAGGTTAAGTATTTGATAATAAGAAATGAATTAAATTTAAGAGTAAATAGATTGAATGTGATTTTGGAATACGGATTGGATAAGTTGAGTGTGAACTTAAGTTTTAAAGCTGAATATAACTTAAGTAGCGATATGGAATGTTTATAATAAGCTTTAGAGATAATTATATGAAATAATCCTCCAAAGTGTTACAGTATAAATTGGGTATACTAAGTAAATGGAAACAAGTAAATTGAATGAGATCAATTTAAAATGAATTAAAATTTGATTGCAATGGAAATTTAATTTAAGTGATTATTTATGAAATAAATTCATAAATAAAATTAACATAGATTGGAATGTTGTAATATGAAGTAAAGCAAACAAGGTGGTGAACAACATAAATAGGAATCAAAGGTAAATTTGATAAATTGGTTTAAAGTCAATGTAGAAAGGGTTAAAGTGAAACTGATAAAATGGACCTGCATATAATGAAGTCAATAATGAAAGAAACGCAAGTATATTGATTAGGAATCAATTTGAACATGAATAAAGGTGAATGTATGTAAGTAAAGCACATAGAAACCAATTTGGATTGAATATGAGTTTGTTTGTTGTAAATATGGATTAAATGCAATAAATTTGGTTGTAAATTATTTCGAATTGATTGAAAGGATATATGAATCAATGGAAAGGGATTAAATTGGTGTTGGAACCTTATGGTTGCTTGTGAAAATATGTTCGGCATGTTGGCTTATGAAGTTTATATGTTTAGATAGTTAAAGAATGAAATGTTATAAAATTGCAAGATTTTGAAAATTTATGTGCTTGTTTGAGAAAGTACAGGTACAAGGAGCTGTTTGGGTAGATTTTGGGTTGCATAAATTCATATAAAATAAGTCGCCCGCTTAAAAACGCTAATGTGAGGTATTCCTACGCAATAAAATTAAAAAATGATAATACATTGTTATATATTTTGTTTTTCAAACCATGGGGGTCGATGAATATATTTTTGTCTCTATGGTGATATTGTAAAAGGCACTCCATACAAAGGAGACGCTGTCAAAAT
This sequence comes from Allium cepa, assembly GCA_030765085.1. Taxonomy (NCBI): domain Eukaryota; kingdom Viridiplantae; phylum Streptophyta; class Magnoliopsida; order Asparagales; family Amaryllidaceae; genus Allium; species Allium cepa. The sequence continues at coordinate 287,536,856 of CM060941.1, read as the reverse complement.
TTTCGAAAGTTTAGCGTGTTTGAAAAATTTTGAATTTTTTTTATTAACTAAAAAAGAAATTTTTGAGTTAGGAATACAAATTTTTTTGGATAAAAACTAAGAGAGGCAGGGAGGTGAATGTAGGATTGTAACAAAGTGGGTTTTGGATAAGTTAATGGGTTTGGAAGCATTTTTCCTACCTTAGCAATTTCGAGGACGAAATTCTTATAAGGGCAGAGGAATGTAACTACCCAGGAGTTTGGTCATTTAATTTTGAACATTTAATTTTGAACATTTAATTTATTTTAAATGTTTAATTTGAATTATCAATTGATTTTGAATATGAACGAATTTCTGAAGTGGTTTAAAATTCCAAATATAGCGATTTATTTGATTTGGTAAAATATAAGTTGATATTGGAAATTGGGGGTAATATGTGAATCTAGAGATAATTGGACATGGAAATGATGTCTAAAATTTATTTAAATTCTATTTGGATTATAATTATAATATTGGACTTGTGAAAGGAATTAAAGACGATAAGTTTAAAACTAGGAATTTATATATTAATTTAATAGTAAAGTTAATATATAGAAATAATGTAAATAATCAAATTTTGATTTAAAATGAATTAGAATGATTTTCAATATGAATATAAATTCAATGTGATTTATAATGGAATTAGTACGTTTTTAAAATAAAATTTTTAAATGATTTCGACGATTTTGAAAATCGCTCGATTCAATCGACGAGTTAAAATAGTCTTCCAGGTCATAGTCTCAGAATTCGATGAAAGCAATTCCATTAGAACCGTAATAGTGTATTATTTTCATAATTTAAATTTCATAGCGTTTGGCGTTACTATTTGCTCGTAAGAAATAGAAACACGTTGAAATAAATATCAAAAATTTAATATTTTAAATTGATTTGTTTGCGCAAAAAATGGGCAAACACCTCCAAGTCGTATGATTTAGTTGATTATACGTTGTTCTTAGTGATTTTGGTGATTTATGCAAATATATAAAATAGATGGACTAAACTGTAAAAGACACACAGATTTATAGTGGTTCAGCCAGAATGTGCCTACGTCCACTTTATATGTTATTTTCCTTTACTTTTCAGGTTACAAGTACAAATCTTTGATTACAAGTATCTGAAAGTTGTTTGAAAGTTCTATCCGTGATTGAGCTCTCAAACTCGTCCCCCATTGTTGTACCACTGCCCCTCTATTTATAGAGTGAGGCTGGGGGCAGGGGTCCTGGATGTATATAGCTGCTGGTGGGCCTGGGCTGATGCAATCTGGCCTGGCAACGTTGGTTCGGCAAGGCCTTGGTTCGATGGTGCATGGAAGTGGGATGGTCCGGTGGTAGGTGAAGTGGGTTGGTCCGGTAGAGGTTGGTCCGGTGGTAGGTGAAGTGGGTTGATTCGGTCGTTCATGGAAGTGGAGTTGGTCCGGTGGGACGTTGGTCCTGTAGTGACTTGGTGGAGTTTTGGTCCGGTGATGGAGGAGAGGGACTTGGTCCGGTAGGTGTTGGAGAGGCCTTGGTTCGGCAGTGAAGTGGAAAGGCTTGGTTCGGCAATGAAGTGGAGGGGCTTGGTTCGGCAGTGAAGTGGAGAGGTTTGGTTCGATGGTACCCTCCTTATAATGGCTCGGTGGAAACACCCCCAACACTTGCCCCCCAAAGTGGGGCATATGCTTGTATATGTCGCGCTTTGTTCTAGCTTGGGTGTTTTCATCCGGCCCTATGTGCCGAACTAGCCGGTCCGGTCATCCTGCGTTCGCCTATAAGTAGGGGTGTTTTGCCTTCGTTATTCCCTACCAAGCTTAATAGCCGAATCAGATTCTCTCCTGCTGAATCAAACTCACCGCCGAATCACGTTAGATTGCCGAATCAGATGATTGCCGAATGGGGTTTTAATCTTGAACTACCGAGTGTGCTTGAGTGCCGAATGAGTTGAGGAGTATAGCGCCGAATGGCCTTCTGCCTTGCTCTACCGAATGGGCTCGGTAGTTTGAGTGCCGAATGGCCTTTCGACCTTGTACTACCGGATGGACTTGGGAGTTTGAGAAGTGCGAGGCCGAATGGACTTTAACCACAAACTTTTATGTTTCGTATTGAGAATGAGACTCCAGGCCGCATGTACTTGTTTGTTTATATTTTCATACTCCTGCTCTAACGATGTACTTTCTTGTGTTGCAGACAATGTCTCACAAAGTGGAAACTCGATCAGAACAGAGAAAATCTATGAACAGAAGAGAGTCTCCTGTGGTGCCCCCAGCCCAGCCAGGACCGGGACGACAGGGACCCACCCCGAGATCACTAGTGGACGGATATGGTCCTCAAGAGCTTCTAAACTCTCTTCTTGATTGCTTTCCGAGCTCTCTCAGAGAGGAGTAGGTTGATGTTATCTCCCGCTCCTTTGGGATTGATAGAGCACGCATGCTGTTGTCAGGGAAGGGGGTCATGCCATATAATCTCCCTGAAGGATACTTCGCTTATAGTAGGTACCATTGCATATGCGGGGCCATTCCTCCAATCAATGCTTGGATAATTAGCTTCGTCACCTATTTGAAGGTGGCCCCTTTCCAGCTCCAGCCCAACTCCTACGCTATCTTGGTGTGCTTATTCGTGATTTTCCAGAGAAAGTACGGGCGCCCCCCTTCTAACTGGGAAATTCGATATCTATATAACTTGAGGGGTTACAAGAAGGGGTCCCCATACATCAGCTTGGAATCGGCCGTGTCCTTCAAGCCGGTCCTGGACTTGTATTCAAAGTTCACTATGTTTAAGAAGGAATGGTTCTTCGTCCAGGATGACACCGTTTCAATCCACCGCTTCACCTCTGGCTGTAAGTTGAAGCTTATTTATAATTTCCGTTCTGACTGAGATGCTTTTTCTTATGTGTTTTTATTTCTTGCTAGCGACAGGTGGCTTTGCTGTCATGGAGAATGATCACCTGGTTCAGATGGCCGCGGAGATAGTAGCCATTTCGAGAAGGGATAGGTCAGCTTCTTACCTAATCAGGAATGCCACTCTCCTGGAACACAACTTGATTCTACCACATCGGTCTGTGGTCAAGCAGAGGGATACGGCTGAGGAAAGAGCTGCCAAAGCCAAAGGGAGGCCACGAAAAAAAGTAGCAAGAGGAGACCCTTCTCGATACCTCAAGTCGTCGGGGGGAAGAAGCTTAAGAAATCTTATGGACCCTCTCCCAGCATATGCCCAGATGTTCCGGGGAAGGAAAGTGGAGAGGAGGAAAGAGGCAAGGAGGAGAGCGGAGGTGATGGAGAAGGTGATGGGGGTACCGGTGGCGAAGGACAGAGTGGTAGTGCCGTTGGTGCCTTGACCTCTGGGCAAGCGGGTGAGATTCAAGAGTGGACGGATGATGCTTTCCGCCAAGCCTTTGAGGGGTCGGAGGAAGGATCGGCCTTGGTGGAGAAACCAAAGAAATCTGATAAGGTCGGGACTGGTGCCAGTCCATCTTCTGAGAGCATTTCAGCTAGGGAAACTCCGGCGGTTCAAGGTGAATTTTCGACTTCTCTTTTAACTTCACATGTTTCTTGGATTATAGTCTCATGCACGCTTGTAACACTTGGTTTTTATTCCAGGGACGGGTAAGGCGGCCAAGACATCAGACATTCGGCACCGCCTCGAGCAATTCAAACTCTTCAAAGCTTCTGCTAAACCGAAGCCTTCAACTGACCATTCCGGGGGCGTAGTCGGCTACCGTCCTCTTCTCGGAGTCATTGAAGAGGATATCCAAAAGAGAAAGAGGAGGCGTTCCATGTTCGATCCTTCACTTGGACCTCAGCCCCTAACCCAGCCTATTCATGTCATCACGGGGGAGGATACTAAGTCCATACCATCTCCGCATCCATCAAAGAATCCTTCCGTTACTCATGTTGATCGTCCCGGCTTGGCTCGTAACCCATTTGCAGGTCATCCAGATCTGGACCCGAGTTCTCATGATATTTCATTCGATTAGGTTACCGTTGAGCACCTCCTACCCCGTAATCCTATGGTAAGGGTGCTTGATGAGGCTAAGTCTTTGGATCTCGACTTGTTGACCACTCGAATTGTGACTATGGGGGATGAGGCCAAGGCAAACATCGATCGGGTGGTTGAAGAGACCAAGAAGTTGATGGGGCATCACGCCCGACTGGTCAAGGCTGGAGAGGAAATCGGAAGTGCTAACATTCGGCTATGGCTAATGGTTTCCGATCAGGCCAAATAGCTTGCCGATCAGGCCATTCAGATCTCCCAACATGAGGCGGCCTCCAGGCGGCTAAAGAAAACTATGGAGGAGGCTAGCAGAGCCGAGTTGCGAAAAATGGAGGCCACCAGCAAGGAACGAAATGATATGGCCATTACCATGGTGGATGAGGTTCAGAGAGCGGATCTTGAGCAGATAGAGGAGTTATCTGGGAGGCTTGAGGCCGCAGAGCTTGCTCAAGCCAAGCTGAAGGAGGAGATGGAGGCGATGCTGAAATCCCTTCAGGCTGACTGCTCAAGATACCGATTGGAGAGAGATGCTGCCGTTGCAAGGCTGTCGGCTTCCGAGGCCCGGATGAGGGAGTTTGAGGAGAACGAGGGGATGATGGATGAGATGCTCCAGGACATGTACTTCCGCACTTGGAAGCAGGGCAACCTGTCCTGGATGGATGATTATCCTCGGGTCATGGCTAGGATATATCACCGGGCTTTGGAGGAGGCCAAGACTGAGGCGGATAAGGAGGGTGGTGTAGCTTTCAGAATGGATGTGGTTACGGCACAGTTTACTGAGGAGGAGAAAGTGGCAGTGAAGGAGGGCATGCGACCGCTCACCGCCAAGGAAGTGGGTGTGCCGTTGGGGGATGATGATCAGGGAGCAGATGCTAGTAAGTCTTCCCTCTCAATTTTTTCTTAACTTGATTGCGTATCATTTATCTGATGGATTCTTCTCCTGAATCGGACAGGTGGGACCTCTGGCCAGCATGCTGGGAGATCTGATCCAGCGGTCAAGTAGGTCCCGGAGGGCTAGCAGGATAAAGGCGGATCCCTTATGCAGCTGACTACTTTTTTGGTTTACTTGGCATTCCTGAATATACTAGTTCAAAACATTGATGTACTTTCAGGCAGTAATTATGTAATTATGTCATTGTAGCGAATGATTTTATTCTTATATAATTTTATAACATAAGCTGATTCTGTCATATTTGAATGCTGTCGTTATTTTGATGTGTTGCATAAGAAATATAGCTGTGTATATGCATGTGCTTTAATCGTGTTTGATGCTAAGCTCTTGCTTAAAATATAATTTCATGTCTTGCAATGTTAGTGTGATGTGTGAATAGGCTATAGCTACATGTTTATGTACAAGAAAAGGAAGTACCGCCCTTCATGTTTTAGTTGTAGAAGGTAGCTTTGAATGTCTTGTGTGACTGAGGATGGAATGCAGCTGAGTGACCTGTTATCCAGTTGTGAGTTCTCATTTCCACTAGCGAGTGTCTCCCGTTTTGTGTCCTGTACTTTAGTGATCGTTATAGAGGATAGGAGGAAAGTTTTTATAAATAAAATGGAAATATAAGAAATGGTAAAACTTCCAATCACGGAAGGCCTTCGATGTGCTTAAGTTCGTGGCAAACGGGTTTTGTAGTCACTTTCCCTAGTTGTGGGTCTTGGAGACATTCGTCACCCATCTTACGCCTCCGCGGGGAGTTTTCTTTTTTACCACAGCCGTACTTAAGACACATCGGAGCTGAGATTGCGCACAGTAACTACCCGGGCCATTATGGCCCGTAATCGTGGGTATTATTCGATTTGCCGTGGCCGGCTAGCGTGGGTGTCGATCTTCAACTGTGAATTGCCCCTGGCTGGCCACACCTTATGTTGGGGCTTATAATCGGTTCATAGTCGCCGGCGAGCCGAACGCCGTAATGAGCTGCCTCGGCTATAGTCGGCCTTCTCGGTGGCTTATGATCGGCTCATTACAGTTGGCTTTGAGGGCCGTCGCGAGCAATGAGTCAACCCGCATCAGAGGGATGCTGGAGCAAAACTGTCTCATTGACAAGGGCATAGGTTCGTATAGTACCTGTTAGGTCTTGTCCAGGTGAGGTTGTGCTGTGAAGTGTCCAGAATGGAAATGCCGTTATACAGGATTTTGTTCAACAGAAAAGGATAAATCTTAACAAGCAGCCAAGATATAAAGGAACAAGTTAAAAAAGAGACAAGAATTTTAGAGTGGTTCGGCATGAAAATGCCTACGTCCACTGATTCTCTTTACTATTCACTTCATATGGGCAGTACAAGTTAAGAAAATTATCGACGAAGGTATTGGATGTTCCATGCCCTCTGGAACACCTCTCCGTCCGCTGTTGACAAAATATAGGCTCCGTTGTGGAGATCTTTATGAATTACATAGGGTCCGTCCCAGATTGGATCTAGCGCTCCGGGGCGCGGAAAGATCCGTTTGAGGACAAGATCTCCTTCTTGTAAGCTGCGGTGTTTGACTTTGGAGTTGTATTGTGCTGCCACTTTTTGCTTGTGAGCTGCCGCTTTGAGTGCTGCATCGTTTCTTCTCTCTTCAATTAGATCCAAAGACATGTGGAGGAGTTCTTCGTTCTCTTCTGGGTTGTAGTGGATCCTACGATGGGAGGGCACTACAGTTTCAATTGGGAGCATGGCCTCCGATCCGTATGCCAAAGAGAAAGGAGTATGTCCTGTTGATGTTCTGTAAGATGTGCGGTAGGCCCAAAGTGCCGTAGGAAGTTCATCCACCCAAGCACCTTTTGACTTTTCAAGTTTCTTCTTGATTAGAGTTTTGAGAATTTTGTTGACAGCTTCGACTTGTCCGTTTGCCTGGGGATAAGCTACAGATGAGAAGCTTATGCGAATTCCGTGCTCTGGGCACCAGTCGGTGAATTCCTCGCTGTCAAATTGAAGTCCATTGTCCGATATGATTTTGAGTGGAACCCCGTACCTGCATAAAACATTTTTGATTAAGAAGTTAATAATTTTTGCCGAAGATATTTTATCTAGAGGCTCCGCGTCCACCCATTTGGTGAAATAGTCAACTGCCACTATGGCATATTTGGCTCCGCCTTGGCCCATTGGCAGTTCGCCAATCAAGTCAATTCCCCATATTGCAAAGGGCCAAGGGCCGGTCATCTGAGTAATCTCATTGGTTGGTAGTCCAGGGATTTTAGCAAATTTCTGACATCTATCGCATTTTTTGACGAAGTCCAAGGCAACTTTGTTCAAGGTGGGCCAGAAATATCCATATCGGAGTATCTTCTTTGCCAGAGTCTGCCCTCCAGCGTGGTCTCCGCAACTTCCTCAATGGATGTTGGATAAGATTTCCTTGGCTTCCCTTCCGGTGACACATCTTAATAAGGGGTTAGAGAAGCCGCGCCGATAGAGGATGCCTTCTTGTATCGTGTAGCGGGAAGCACTCCTCAAGATTTTTCTGACTTCGTTACGCTCGTTGGTTAGAGGAGGGGCTTTCTTTAATTTCTATGCTTCCAAGTTTTTCTTGCAGAGAGAAGTCTCTGCATCCTTCCCTTTATCCTTCCTGCGGTTATTGCGAAGTTCAGTCACATAGCAATCTCGAGCGGCGCCTTGATCTCCCTCTATTTCTCCTATTCCGTTGTCCGTTGGAAATTTCATCTTCAGGCACCACGGGGCTAGGACAATTTGGAAGTCAGACAAGGCTGGCCTTCCCAAAAAGGCGTTGTAGGCCGAGTGGTTCTCTATTAGCACAAATGTTTGTTTTCGCACAACGGAGCGGGGATGACTTCCTATTTCGACAAAGAGGTCCAGTTGCCCGAGGGGCATCTTCGCATCTCCAGTGAAGCCATGTAGAAGTTTGCTGCAGGGAGACACATCCTTCATTGACAGCTTCATTTTGTCGAAAGCATGCTTGAATAGGATATTTACTGAGCTTCCAGTGTCTACTAGAATTCAGAAAACCTTGGCTGGACCGAACCAGGCGGAGATGACCATAGGATCCATGTAAGGGTAATGCCTTCCCTCTAGATCACGCCTACTGAATGTGATGTCATCATTCTCTTTCCGTTTCGGGTGGCGTTCTTTTATAATGGAATTAACGTAGCCTTCATTGTTTTTAAGTGACTTACCGTATCTCTCCATCTCTGCCCAGCTTCCGTCGGCGATGTGTGGTCCTGCTGATATGGTAAGGACCACTATCTTCTCTTGACTGGAGCCGCTGGTGTTGCGATTTCCTCCTCCTACTTCCGGGAGGGGCAGCCCTGGGTTCTCACTGACAGGAGTTGAAGTCTTGTTCTGACCTTTCACATAGCGCTTTAGTCTCTTCCTTCTGATGTGTTCTTCAATCAAGTCCCTGAGATGATGGAATTCATTAGTGTCATGCCCATGAGATTCGTGGAATCGGCAGAACTTTCCAGACTTAATTGCGTTATCTGATTCCTTCTTGTGCGGGGGGCGCTTGTATCTAACTTCATCCTGGGTGGCCAAGAAGATGTTTTCGATTGTTTCATTTAGAGGAGTGTAAGAGTCAAATCTCGGTCCTGGCCTATATAAGCGCTTTTCCCCCTTCTTGCCCCTAGCACTATCTGTGGAGTCATTTCTTCGAACGTCCTTTGCTACTGCGGATGTGTAGCCATGAGCTGCCTTGGTTTGTTGCCCTGTCTGCCTTTCAATGGCAGCGTCTTCAAGTCTCGTATATTTCCCGGCTTCATGGAAGAAATCGGGTAAGGTAGCTGGCTTTTCTTTCGTTAGTCTACTAGAAAACTTAGTATCCGGATGCACACCACTACAGAGGACCATTAGGATAAGTTTCTCGTCGGCATCTTGAATTGCGGCTACTGCGGCGTTGAATCGGGTTAGATATTGTTGCACTGTCTCCCCGGGCTTCTGTTTGATATTAGATAGGGAATAAGCGTCCTTGGGTTGTTCCACAAGAATGCGGAACTGACTGATGAACTTTTCTTTCAACATTTCCCATGAGCTGATGGATCCTTGGGGCAGATGGCAGAACCAGGAGGTAGCTAGATCTGCCAAGAATAGTGGAAAGCATTTACACAACACTCCCTTTGTTGCTCCGCTCATTAGCATATGATGTGTGTATCTCTGCAAGTGTACAACAGGGTCAGAGGTTCCCTTGTAAGGTTCCATTGTTGGCATTTTCCATTCCCGGGGGGTGATGGCAGTTTCGATATTGCGGGTGAAGGGGCTGGTTACCCTAGCACCGATCCCCCGATCCCTTTGTTCCCGTTGGACGCATTCTCTGAAAAATCACGCCATCCTTTCATCAGAACTTGGAGCGGGTAGAAATGAGTTTGGTTCTTCCCTATGGGATTGATTCCGTCCAGATGACCTGTAGGGATGGTATCGTCTATCACTCCTAACATTCTCCAACGGCTGCCTCTGGTCTTCCGGGGGCATGCTGGGGTCAGCCACAGTTGGCCCTTGCCTTGATCTTTCCCTGCTGGGTTCTCTTCTTAGCACTTCCTCGGGTCCAACTTCGGGCTGGACTCCAACTCGGCCCCATTCCTTGGTGTTTCCATGGTTAGGTAGCATGGCGGGCTCAGCTACATCCGACCCTTGCCTGATACCTCCCCCGTTGGGTTCGGTTCCAAGCGTTTCCTCGGGTCGGAATTCGGGCTGAGTCCGGGCTCGGCTCCTACCATAGCTGTTTCTGTTGTTAGTCTCTTCGAAGAAGAAAGACCTTTGTTGTCTCCTAGATCCTCCAGACCGGTACTCACCCCATGATTCAGTGTTGCGGTTGGTTTCTTCAACATCCCTTAAGCGTGACATGAGTTGATCCACCAAGGCTTCTTGTTGAGATGCGAAGCGGTTAGTTACTTCAGCCACAACCCTGTCCAGATCCGCCCTTGTAATTGGTTGTTCCGTAGCAGGGGCTGTCGGATTTGCCTGATTTACATTTGCTGTTGGAACCGGACGATCGTCTTGGTTTCTGATCACTGGATCTGGGATACTGCCAGTTGCGATGTTCTTTCCTTTGTTAGCATCTTTCTTCCGTCCGGGAGGCATGTTTTCCAAGCAATGAACGATGCTGATAGAAAAAGGGTTAAGTGGGAGAAGCTGAAGCTTCGAGCTCCTGTTCTCAGTGAAAACACCAAAAATGTTTGAACAAAAAATCGGCAAACACCTCCAAGTCGTATGATTTAGTTGATTATACGTTGTTCTTAGTGATTTGGGTGATTTATGCAAATATATAAAATAGATGGACTAAACTGTAAAAGACACACAGATTTATAGTGGTTCGGCCAGAATGTGCCTACTTCCACTTTATATGTTATTCTCCTTTACTTTTCAGGTTACAAGAACAAAGCTTTGATTACAAGTATCTGAAAGTTGTTTGAAAGTTCTATCCGTACTTGAGCTCTCAAACTCGTCCCCCATTATTGTACTCCTGCCCCTCTATTTATAAAGTGAGGCTGGGGGCAGGGGTCCTGGATGTATATAGCTGCTGGTGGGCCTGGGCTAATGCAATCTGTCCTGGCAACGTTGGTTCGACAAGGCCTTGGTTCGGTGGTGCATGGAAGTGGGTTGGTCCGGTGGTAGGTGAAGTGGGTTGGTCCGGTAGAGGTTGGTCCGGTGGTAGGTGAAGTGGGTTGGTTTGGTCGTTCATGGAAGTGGAGTTGGTCCGGTGGGACGTTGGTCCGGTAGTGACTTGGTGGAGTTTTGGTCCGGTGATGGAGGAGAGGGACTTGGTCCGGTAGGTGTTGGAGAGGCCTTGGTTCGGCAGTGAAGGGGAAAGGCTTGGTTCGGCAATGAAGTGGAGGCAGTGAAGTGGAGAGGTTTGGTTCGGTGGTACCCTCCTTATAATGGCTCGGTGGAAACACCCCCAACATGATTCAAAAACTATCTTCCACATACGATCGAATTAGGCCTCGAAATACATTCCATTGTGTTTGGAATAGGGGAAAAGTAATATAAATGCCAGAAGGCACGTTTAGTTTGGAGTTCGTCCGAAAAATCAAGTAATTTGCGGAAATAATATTAAAATAATTCACTTATATGTGTATACATACATACATACATACATACATACATACATATATATATATATATATGTATACATATATATATATATGTATACATATATATATGTATACATACATATATATATATATGTATACATACATACATGTATATGTATATATATACGTGTGTACAGAAACCCTAGCCTCTAAATAGAACGCATCCGCCACGTTTTGATTCAATGGCCGAAAACCTATTGTCTTCCACCTCAAAATTCTCTCAATCCAAGAAGTATTATCTGAAGCTCCTAACTAAGAAATTGAAGAGTATGACGAGATCTCTACATTTATACAGTGATGACGGGCTAGCTTGCGATATAGAGGCCATAACCGAACCACTTAGGGTTTGCGGTTGTTTGCTATTTTCAAGAAGGAGGAGCCGTCGAGCTCCCCATTCACCTGGGTGTGGATGGAACTTCTGATGAAGGTTTGAATGGTGGTAGTCGATCGATTTCTGATGGCTTGGGGTAGGAACGGCAATCGAATAATGATGGCAGCAATGGGGTTTCTTTTGCTTGGGGTGAACATGAAGGAAGAAATCAAGGGCGATCTAGATTTTTTCATTTGATCATACAGCCCAGATTGTGTATGATAAAAGAAAAAAAAATTATATTAATTTATATATACAAACCTTAAAACTGGATATCTCATTCATACGTTGTCAAAATTGGATGAAACAGTAGCGCTGGAATTACAATGATGAGCTCTATGTAGTGGAACAAACCAGGAGATGTTTGGAGCAAGCAAAATTTTTAGATTAAATCGAACATGCTCAATTTAATTTAAAATTGGAGCGTTTGGCGAATTGAAAATCAAGTTGAGTTAATCTCACTCAATTTCGGACTGTCGGTGATTAATTTTAAATAGTTAAAATTAATAAATGATTTATTGGTTAAATTGATGCATTTTATTAGTTGGATGTGATATTATATATAGTAGTGTGTGTGTATATATATATATATATATATATATATTGAAGTGATTGATATTCCCGCATATATATAGCGCGAGACCTAATGCGTCCCGTATAATAGCGGATGACCCTATATACCACGATATTCCACCTCAAAGTGGAATTGGTATTTTTGTGTGTGCTAACATCTATGGATGCAGGGAAATAGGTTAGAGGGATCCAACTGGATTCCTCAAAAGTGTTGAATTTAATTCATATATAGTGATATATGTTTTGTTGGAACAATCTGTGATAGATTGTTGTGTCATTTGAATTGATTTGATACTACAACAGGTTTTGACCTAGATTTTGGTACTTTTAAAAATAGCAATAATACATGTTTTAAATTGGGAAAGAATTTAAAAGCGATCTTTGAAGTAAAATGTTCATAAAGTATTTTGGGTTAATTAATGGGATAAAATAAATGGTTTGAAATTCATACTTAACTGAATCGGGATATTGTGAAGAGGGTTTCGGAGTAAGAGTATATTATAAAGGATTTTTAAATAATAAAATTCATAAATGGTACCTACTAAAATATAAAATTTAAAAAATTGAGATTTTCAATATTTGAAAGGATAGAGGTGAATTTCGAAAATAAGTACAAATGGGTTAAACTGGATTCAAGTAAGATTTCCAAAATTTGCGAAATGAGGGAAACGAGGCTTGTTATGAAAGGGGATCTTTAATTATTAATTTGGGAAAATTAATAGTGTTAAAGCAATTAGGAAAAATAGTTATTAAATTATTTTAAATTGTTAAGCATATTTAATTATTAAATAGGTACTTTATAATGATTTTAAAATTTTATCTTTATTTAAGAACAAATCGACATTTTTTTTTCAAAAAAGGATAAATTATTGAATATTAATATGGTTTTGTATAATAACTTTTATTTAAGTATATTTGACTAGGTTTAACTTGAAAATTTATTTTAGAACTTACAAGCATTATATTGAGATAATTATTAAATAAAGTTTTTGGGAAGTAATGGCATACTCGTGTGGCGTAAATTGGGGGCAGTGTGTGCATGCATCTAAGTTTTGAATTTCTCTGAGATAGAGACATGAACATTGATCTGTGATCCATGGTTCGATACCGCAATGGTACTTTTCATATTATTCTAAAAAGGGTTTCAAATATTTTTGAAAAGCTACTTTGTGATTATACTGATTTCGATAATATAAGTACATGACTTTTGGATAAAGAAATTTAATTTATTTAAAATTTAACTTAAATAAGACTTGGTATTTTTTAGTGAAATTGAAGAATTTTGTTGAATTGATTATTTATTTGATAGTTAAATTGCCGACTATCAAATATGGACCTAAATATAACTTTGAAAATATCTATAGGAAGTACAGGAATTTTATGGTAAAGTTACCATTCGAGGTGCTATATTGTACGTATAAACTCGATTCATTCTTCTAGGATGTTTATAATGAAATCCGTCCACAATGTAACAACCCGATATTTTCAACCATCCGCATCCACACATGCCGGACTTGAATTGCTCAAAATACCGCGTTGTAAATAAAATTTGGCAAATCTCAGGACATACAGTAAATAAAAATCACAGACACAGACACATAGTAAGAAATACAGCGGAAGTAAAAGAGATAGTAGTTCATAAAGCTACTATGAAAATATATCAGAGTTAAATAAAATACAACAGAATAAATAAAGTACAACAGAAGTCTCAAGATGATAACCAAGTACAAGCCGAATAGAACAACAGAACTGGAATAGATAAAACTAGATAAGCAGATGATCTCCAGCGATTCCAATCTCCAGAAAGTGGAATCCAAATCTGTGAATAACTCAAGATGACCCGAGCATAAATAAAATACAAACACTCGAGTCAGGACAATATGTACTTATATAATGTAAACCAACTCAAGTGAACTGTAATAAAGTACACGTAACTTAAAGGATGCCTGGGACCGCCCATTCTCTAAGGATCCGTTAAACTATTTACTATGTAGTAATATTTCGCTATTATAATAATGTCTACAGTAAAATAAACATACTTTTAAATAGCGTTCCGGGCTACCCATATCACCCTTCACACATATTAGTCCCAGCAGTCCATCCAATATCATGACATCTCCACACCGGGTGACTGTCAGAGGATACCACATGGGCTACGAGAGAAAAACAAACTCGTAGTAAAGGCTCGGTATGGTAGGTGACAAGGCACACAAGGCAATGCCAGGGTAGATATACCAATTACGCACACGGGCTGGTGGTAACGCAACAACCACATACGCCCACCTCGGAACACACTCCAAACCAAAATCGAAGGATGGCCATCTAATCAGTCACAAGTAAGAGTATAGTATCGAAGGAATGTGTTCGATTGGAGGAATGACCTCACTTGGCCCGAGATCGCTCCTGTTTTAGCCACCTTATGCCAACTCATGGGAGTTGGGTTCACGTAATATACCTCAAGAACGTCGCCACTGTCCTACTTCATTCTGGAATCTCCACCGCGTACACAGTTGTCAAAGTGGTTTTCGGTATCGACGGAGACTATGCCAGATATCCGATCCCGGTCTCTTTGCCAACCAATCGTTATTATAACCCGTGGTTATAACTTTAAAATAATATTTACTTCAAATAGAATATCATTTCCAGTTCAAATCTTTATCAAAATAAAGATCAAATCATTTACAAACCATTTTAATATATCAAAATATCATATCTTCTCAAAACTTCATTTCAAATCATTTCAATATATCTAAAATATCATATCTTTCCAAAACTTCATTTCAAATCATTTTAATATATCAGAAATACCATATCTTAAACATCCTTTAAATTCAAAGATAACATTCATTCATTTTCAATTCAAACCACTCTTTAAATGATTTATATTTCAATTAAATTACTTCATTTAAACCCTTTTAAAGTGCATTTATTATTCTTTCAATTCAAGTATTCAATTTCCAAAGTTTCGAACCATTCTGAGTTCGTTTACTAAGTCAAAAACCATAATTATTAAAATTTCAGCATTACACAGCATATAGAGAAAGCTATTATAAGTTACACTTGAAAACATTTTTTCTCAGCAAAAACAGCATTTAAAAACTGCAGCTAAAACTCAGTTTTAGTTGAAATTTGGTTCAAAGCAGAAAAGACAGCATTTCAGAAGTGCTGCAGTAACTCAGATTTCAAATAAAGGTTTTATTTGATTTCAGCAAAGACTGCAGACCACTATAGCATTTCCGAAGAATGCTATAATAGACCTGAGTTCAATATTAGCCTATAAATTCAACTACAGCATTTCAAAAATGCTATAATAGCTCTTTTTACACAGTTTTAGTTCAATTCAGAAACTATAGCATTTCTGTATGCTATTAAAAGTTAATTTCAAATTTTAATGTATTTCCAGCAAATAATAAACTTCAATTTAAAACCAATAAACATTTCTAAAATCATATTTTAATATTTAAAATGTTCATTAACATATCATTTAACATATTATTTTTATACAATAAATTTCTTATAATTACATCCAATTTTCAACAATTTACTAAATGTCAAGTGTAAAAGTTTCCAATTCTTCACATTTTAAATAAGCAACATAACACTTATATTTCCTCCATTTTCTCAAATAAACTAAATTTTTAATTTTATTTAATTAACTTAAACCTTTAATTAAGACCAAATTTACATTTCCAAGTCCAGTTATACTTTTAAAAGATCACTTTTAAGCATTCATTTATTTAACCACTTAAATTCATAGAAAAATCAATAATAATTTAATAAATCACTTAAGTTCAAATTTAATCAAATTATCATATTTACCAATTTCCAAAAAAATTAAAAATCCATTTTATTCATATAACTTAAATATCATTTTTAACCAGAATTCCAAATTCCAAACTTAAGTTATATTTCAATAATCTAATTTAACCATTCATACATTACATTTTTAAATCATAGAAAAATCATAATTTCTTTTATTTAAAACATTTAAAAATCTATTTAAATCAAATTTCATAAATTTATAATGTTAAAATACTCAAAAATATCCAAAACACTTATAAAATAACCACGGGCCTGTATATAGTTTTCTAACCTAGGTCAAGTGATACGGATATGTATCATTTCAATCCGCAGTTTAAAAAGAAAAATCCTGGTTCTATCATTTCAAACCCGCAATCCCAAGTTTAAAAAAAAAACCGTTCAGACCTATCATTTCAGCCCATAACGATTTTTTCCTATTCTAAAGTCCGTTCGGGTATGTATCATTTCAACCCATAGTGATACTAATCTATAGGGAACTTGCAGTGTGATAAACTGATATAAATAAACAGAATAGCATGAAATAACAATAACATATGATATAATGGGTGTAATAACAGGTGTGAACATCATATGATAATAATATAAGCGGTTATAACATGATAATATAGTTCTACAGATTCACAGGGTGTCAATTTACTACTTATATAAGTACATAATGTCTGGTGAGAAATACTCACTTGTTTGAGCTGGAGATTGCAATACAATGACACAAATGGATACGAGAAAGCATGATGACACAATGATGGATTCAAGTGGATGAGAACCAAGCTAATGGTCTTGTAAACAACACAAAAACAAGACAAGTATAAATATGATTTCAATACAAATTATCAGAAGAAATAATTTAGAAATGAATGCAAATATGAATCAAATGCTTTGACCATTGCCTCAACCATCATTTTCTCAGGTATGGTATGAAAAAGGTGCGGCTACAAGGCGATGAAGGTGAGTGGAAGTTACAAGGTGTTGAAGGCAAATAGACAAGGCCAAAATGGAGTTTGGATGCATCTAGGCTCGACCAAAGGGGTCTATGGCTTGGTCAAAGGCTACTATAGGTCTGGAAAGATCTGAAACAAGGCTATTGGTGATGGCACTTGCTGGTGGTGGAGGCTAAAAGTGGTGGCCAAGGTAATGGGTGAAGGTATGTTGAAGGTAGGGCTCGGCTAGGCATTATTTTATGGAGTTTTGCAATGTTTTTGTGGTGCTTTGTTCCTTTGGAGGCCACGGCCACTCGGGTCAGAGAAGCTGGATTATAGGTCATGGTTGATGTGGGGAAGAAGTTGTGCTGGTCGGTGGAGGAGATGGTGGACAGGTTAGGCTGAGCAAAGCATGAAGAAGTAGGGCAAAATCAAGGCAAACAAATAGAAAAAGGAAGAAGATAAGAGGAGAATGGAAGCCATATTTTTCTTTGAAGTGCCGTGAGTTTTAGGAGATGAGGGAGGACATTTGTTTACATGAAAATGATATGTGATCAGCTGAAAGAAATGAGATATGGTTGGCCTCAGTTGAATGCAAGAGTTATGAAATGAAAGGGCGTAGAATACAAAAGGACTAAGGCATATAAAAAGTCACAAACTCTTCAAATTTCTATAATTTCATTATATAAATTTAAATAACTGAAATATATATATATATATATAAATTCAGATAAAATACGAAAATTTAGTAAATAAACAAAATATAAATAAATAAATATTAATTGTAAATGATTAAAATAAGAAAATAGCACATAAAATGAAAACTAGTCTAGAAAATTTGAAAATAAATGAAATAAACTTTGAGAAAATTTTATGGACTTGGAAAATATTTATAAATAAAGATAAGAACATAAATAAAATGCATTCACAAAATAAATAAATAAATTTTAATTAAATATAATTTAAATAAAGAAAATAGCAAAAAAATGGAAACTAGGCTTTAAAAATAAAAAAAATAAAAAAAAATTCAATAAGCTTTCGAAAAATTTAAACATCACTTTAAAAATATTAAAAGACAAAAATATACATATAATAACATATTAACACATATTAAAATAAAATATGACGATAAAAATATAATATATATAATTTAAAATAAAGAAAATTGTTAAATAATTCAATATACACACAATATTGAAAATAGTATAACTTTCATAATTTAAATCCGTTTTCAACGAAACGAAAAGCAGTGTTCATATTATTAAATCTATTTTCATAATAAAAGATAAAATTTGTAATTTCAAGCTTTTAAATTTTTAAGTTAAAAGTCAAAGCTTGACTATTTGACCAAAATTCACCTTTAAAGAAATATTAAATTTAGTCATATTTGGAATTCTAATCCACATCAAAATCGAAGTTTTATATTTAAAATAACAAAATTTATTCTTTTTAATAATTAAAGCTTTTGAAATCTGGAAATTCAATTTAAAATAATTGTAAAATACAGAGTTGTTACACAAACGGTTAAGAGGCGATCCCCATTCTTATCTTCGTCTGTGTATCTCCTAAAGAACCGGGGTTGAGTTTATTAGGAAATATCGAACGTTGTTTCGAAGCGACCGAGATTGGATTCGCGATCCGAAAACCACTTCGATCCAGCGAGAACGTTTTCGTAATGAAGACAAGAGCATAGAGTCGATGATGGAGCAGTGAAGTACAAGGACTAATCGCTACTAATCCTGAGGGTGATTCTAAAATGGATGTAGTAGGAATAGTGCCTTTGGTTCCGTTCGGACCGAGAACTGACTTGTATGGATGTATGCTACCAGTACATTATCATCGAAAGACGATGAGCATTCTAAATGAATTGTAACAGCCCACCTTTTTATACGCTTTAAATTGACGATAAACTACACACGTCAAACTTAAACCATACAGAAGGGCGGATTGTTATTTGGTGAATAAGAAAAACAAAGAAAGGAATAAAACAAATCAGAATCTCACAACGGAACGATAAAATATAATAATCAAATAAAAGTTCATAAAACTATTTTACAAAACATTTGATTATACTTATACAACACATATCAGAGTTACACATACCAGAGAATGTTAAATAATGCAGCGGAACTGTATGAATACAGTGTAATAATATAATAAATAATAGTAATACAATCTTCTTCTTCATCCTCCAGAAATAAGGTCTTCAACTTGAAATACTCGGACTGACCCGAGCGAATTGAAAAGACAAAACACTCGAGTCAAAACTAAAAGATCTTATGTTAGTTAAATCAACGGTAAAATATGAGTGGAATGGCGTCAGCGTCAGAGATGTTTATGGGATTTGACATCTCCTATCCAGTGTCTAACGTGAGTGCAGTAACTTAAGAGATGTTCGGGATTCATATCTCCTAATGATCCGTTAAACTATTTACTATGTAGTAATATTTCGCTATTATAATAATGTCTATTAATAAAATAAACTTACTTTTAAATAGCGTTAAGGAGTGACCCAATATTCCCCTTAACACGTAATAGTCCCAGTAGTCCATCCAGTATCATAGTCCCTCCTAATCGGGAAGCCACCAGAGGATAGCACACGGGCTACGGGAGAAAACCAATCTCGTACAAGGCGCGATAGGTTAGGTGACATGGCACAACTAGGCAATGCCAGGGTAGATATACCAATTGCTATCCGGACTGGTAGTGACGCATAGTAGCTACTACAACCCACCTCGAGCCACACCCCTAAATCAAAATCAAAAGTGGCCACCGAATCAATCCAAAAGGCAGAGTACAGTATCGAAGGAGTGTGTCCGATCAGGGGAATGACCTCATTGGCTCGAAATCGCTCCTGTTTTAGCCACCTTATGCCAACTTACGGGAGTCGGGTCCATGTATATACCTCAAAGGAAACGCCTCCACCATCCTACTTCATTCTGGAATCTTCACCGCGTATACGGTTGTTAAAGTGATTTTCGGAGTTGGCAGAAAGTATGACAACTTCCGATCCGGGTCTCTTTAACAACCAAACGTTATTATAACACCGCGGTCATTTTAAAATAATTTATACTTCAAAATCAGAATATAATATCCATTCCAAAACCATATAAATACGATATCATTTCCATTTCAAAAACCAAACCATTATGATATCATTTTTATAAAAACCCAAATCAATATAATGTCATTTTTATTCCAAATACATCCTTTTTCCAAAATCATAGTACTTCAAAGTTATAACACTTCGAAACAAAACACTTGAAATATAACTTCCACCACTCAAATGGTTTGACTATTAGAATACTTTATATAATAAAATAGATTCTTCAATTCCATAAATTAATTTTCTAATATAGATTTGAACCCCAAATAAACCATTTCAATTTTCATACATTTCCAAGCTTTAAATATTCCACCATTTCAAAACTAATTCTTTGATAAATCCATATATATCAAATTAAATAACTATTATTTAGATTTGAAATGTTTACTTAATAAATCCAATATCATTTAAGTAAAACTTTTAAAGTTCAAATAACTGGATATTCTTTCAACTTATTTAACTTGATATATTCATTTAAATCAACTTGGTATTCATTTAAATCACTCTAAACCAAAATCAAGTTATAAAAATCATACCTTTTAAAATTTTAAATTTAATAAATTTTACATCAACCTATTGAGTTTAATTGTTGAATAAGCTTAATTTAAAATAAATTTCCAATTTATCTTCTACCTTTAATTTATTTAAATCATTATAACCTCTATATTAAAGTATGATTTAAATACTTAACCATATTTTATTTTAATAAAAATCAAACTCCATTATTAAACTTATTTTTATCAAACAAATTTATACATAGCTTAAATTCAAGAATTTAACTATATATAAAATAATATTTATATAATATCAAAAAAAATCAATATTTATTAAACCATATATTTCTATCCAAAACTATAGAAATTATTTTCAAAATATTTGTATATAGACCGACCGTGCTTGTATATAATTCTCTATCCTATGGTCAAGTGGTACGGATATTTATCATTTCAATCCTTAATTTAAAATAAAAATACGGTTGTATATCATTTCAAACTGCAATCCGATATGAAATAAAAAGCATAACAACTTGCAGTTTATAACAATATAAAATACAACATTCATTCATCAAATACCAATCATCAACCATTTATCACAATCATCATCAATTCAATCAATAACATCAATATATAACAGAAAATAAATAACAGGCATTTACTGGTAGTTTATATTCAATAATAAATTAAATAACTATTTAACTGGCAGTTTATGTGCAATCATAACTTAAATAACAACTTAATTCAATAAATTCAATTTAACTGAGATGATGAATAAAAATATGTCAAATAGTCATAAATAAATTTCTAATCACATCAAAAATTAAGTTAACATGCATAAGAAATTTTAGAAGTTGTGAGTGGGTTAAAACACTAACCTTTTGAATTTAAATTGAATTTAAATCCAATTTAAACCCAAAATTTGAACAGTCTTAGAATTCGTCCAAACCAGTGCCAAAACATCCGGAATTTCAATACGATTCCAACGCAAAAACCCACGTGTGAAACGGACCTCGTATCTGAAAGTTATGATCGTTAGAAGAGTTGAAATTGAAAATAAATAAATTAATTAATTATAAACTAATAACAACCCGACACCTCACCACCGTGTTTGAAACCCTAGCGTGCTATGTGACGCCCCACCTCTATGCTCACAGTAACAAAGGTTATTATAAGTAATAACGTCTGCTAATGCGAAGAATAAGGCTTGTTAGAAGCAACCATCCTTAAGTTATGCCTTAAAAGAGTATTGATTACATCGATAGGAGTTGTGTAAATTACTCCAAAATATATATATTCAATCCAAATGTAAAACGAAACTACGGTGCCTAATGAAAAATCCAGAACAACTCATAACAACAACAACACAGATAAGTATAACCACATCAGAACAGAAATATCAGATATATAGCGAAAGATAAGTCTGGATACATGCTACAACAATCGATAGTTCACATGAACCAAATGTACATATACATGTCATCAACATACATGAGCTGAGAGTCAATACACCAAAAGTACGCCTCGAAATCTAGACAAAAGATGAAGTGAAATCCCAAAAGCTGAAGCAGCAACTAAATCAGAGATAGCGATTATCCTGAAATAACTCGGTCTGACCCAAGTATTATTTAAAAGAAAATAATAAATGGATCAGTCTAATTTAAACTTAGAAATGAATGCATCATAAACAACATCAAAGAAAATTAATTATAATCTCGAATGAGACTATTCAACATATATAATCAACGTAGTTTTAATGAAGAAATCTCATTAAACTCCATCAAATTCAACTCATTAAACTCCATCAAAATCAACTTTCAAATTCAAAGTTGAGTTCAAAATAGCAATACACAAAAATCAAAATAAGATAACTAGAAAAATCAGCATAAAAGTGGATCGATCATAGCATACGGCGAGTCTAAGCTACGCCGCACATGCATCTCATATGGCCAAAGCCTACCAAGTACTGTCATCATAATTTTGGGTGCCTAACAAATAACCCGGAGGTCCAACATATGACCCGAAGGTCTAGTACTGGTAATTGACCCGAAGGTCCATCATAGTGGGTCGAAAGCCCAACAAAATCATCAAAATCATCAAATAGCAATTCCATGGAAAATATTTCAATTAACGAGCCCGGAATTAACCGAATTAGTAAAAGCGTGGTTCCATATTCCGCACTTCTGCTAAATCGTTTAAATCTCTTCTTCGTTTCCTTGAAAGTGCAAAATTGTGTATTTTATATAAATAAAATTTACGTTCTCAAATGGGCATGTCCGAAATTAATCGGATCAGTAAAAGTAAGGGTTTATAGTCCTTAATTTTGTTGAAGCGTTTAAATCGCTTCCTCATTCTTTTGAAAGCGTAAACTATAAAAAATTTGAAAACAAATTTATTTTAAAACGATTTTACCAACACGTGATTAAAACAGCAACATCTATAGCAATTTCGACAAAGAAATTGCGCTTCACAAAACACCGTAAAAACGGATATCAAATGAGCATTGCGGGATAGCCGCTTGAAAATTCACTTTTAAATTGACGATTACTGAAGTCAAAACAACAGTAATTTTTTATTCGTCAAAATTCTCATCAAAACAACATGCTTCAAAAATATAACACCGGAGTAAAAATTCCGTTATAAAAATAACGACACAAAATACGTTTTAAAACCAAACACCTGTTCAAAATAAACTTTATATCAGACTGCACAACTGATATAAAATATTTAAAATATTGGATAGCTTGGGTAATAACATTCTAACCGTTGCTACCACAACATGCATGCACGAAAATAATGTAAATTTAGGTGTCCTGTACACATTTTAGTGAATGCAACTAATGACTTTTGAACAAAATAAAAAATGAACTGGCCACATATTATTTCTACTCATATTCATGCAATGCCTGCATATACAAAATGGAATTTTAAAGATGAAGTGACCTGGCAATACGTTGTGTACTATCATTCACAATTAAGACCATAATACACTATGCACGCAAGTTGTACACTATACAAGCTACAATGTAAACAGCCCCACATGCTGACACGTCAAAATATGTAGCCTGGACTAAAATTTTCACCATACAACAAGCATGCACGGCAAATTGCAATTGCAATTGCAATACTAGATGACTTGTGCAAATTTTTTACTATGTGCATACGAAATAAAATGGAAAAGTAAATGACCTGGGCAAAAATATTTCACGCACGCACTCAACATTTTGCAGACACATCAAATATGTAAAAGTAATGAGAGACTTGTAAATGCCAGGTTTTGATTTTTTTCACGCAAATACTTTACACGCATGCATTGAAATATAGTCTGGACACATTTTAGTGTAATGCAATATACACAACTCACACATGCTTTTAATTTGCATACATGCATTTGATGAAATTAATATAAACAATGTGACCTGGCTTCTATACAAATAAAAGCTCACACGTGAAATTGAAACTAGACCTGGCTACAAAGTTTACACGCACAGAGGAGAAATAAAAGTGATGGCCTATATAATATTCCTTATGCATACACGGTTGTAACAAATGCACACAAATATGAAATATACAATAAAGTGACTTGGACCTATCTTATTAAAATGCAACATACACCCACGAAATAAAATTTAAAGGCTCGGACTTCATTTGTGAACAATACATTTTGTATGCAATTAATGAAATAATCAATAAATTAGAAATGTAAGTTTAAAACTCACCTTTAGTTTGTTTCGAAATCAGTTTGCAACAAGGATTCAACAGAGAGCAAAATTATTTGACTGCCATTAAAGCTTTCACCGAGCTACTTGAAAAAATATGAGAGCAACGAAAGAATGATACAATTGTGCAGTTACTTTTCCTCTAAAATTTGTGTATAAGTTAGATAAAATATGCTGGCAAACCTTTTAGTACACAAGCATTAAATGTAGACGTGCTCAATATAAGAAAAGGAAAAGGACATAGCTAGCACATAAATGATGATGGCTATACAAACAAAGCGTTCATACATGCTTTAGAAATTGGTGACAGCAAATGTTCACTTTTGCTTTACGAATAATTGTGTTTACAGCAAGTGTTCACCTTTTGTTCTAGAATGGACCATTCCACATATACACGTGATGGCAAAAGCATAATATTTCAAACGTGCACTACCCTGGGTATTAAACTGACTTTGCAACATGATTTGCTTTGCAATATTTTTTTTCAATCTCAATTTAAAATTTCTAATTTAAATTTTTATTTCGACGGTAATTAAGAATCACGGTTGTTACAAACTCCCTCCTTATAAAAATTGTGTCCCCACAATTTTTGTACTAGAAGTTGTTTATAACACAAATTAATTCGTCATAATAAAGATTAAAAATAGAAAAGATGAATTCAGAATGCTCACCCCACCCGAAGACGAGAATAATCCGGGATAAGAACGCTCGATCAATTCTTTGGTTTCCCAAGTGCAACCTTTGGGATTTGCGGACCATTGAATTCTCACAAGCGGGACTTATTTATTCCAAAGGCGATTAACCTCCGAAGCTAGCACACGAATATAATTTTGCACCATAGACACGTCGGGTGAGATCTCAAGATCTTGCAACACATGAGGATCAATAATAGAATCTGAATCTCAAAGGTATCGACGAAGCTGGGATACATGAATTCCCGAAAACTGAATAGGTAGTGTTACATGATAAGCAACAGGGCCAATGCATTCCGTAATAGGAAATGGTCCAAGATATCGGGGAGCCAATTTCTCGGAGCAACTAAAACGCACCACACCCTTCATCGGAGAAACACGAATGAATATGCGATCGCCAACAGAAAATTCTAAAGGCTTCCTACGATGATCGACATAAGATTTCTGCCTATTCTGAGCCTCTTTCATTCTCTGTCTAATAATATCAATCTTCTCAGAAGATTCATGAATATAATCGGGGCCGAGAACTAACTTTTCCCCGGATTCCAACCAACAAGATGGTGATCGACACGGCCTTCCATAAAGGGCTTCGAAAGAAGCCATACTGATACTGGATTGGAAATTGTTGTTATAAGAAAATTCAACAAGAGATAAATAGTCTTTCCAACTACCACCAAAATCAAGAATACAAGTGCGAAGGAGATCTTCTAAGACTTGATTCACCCTTTCAGTTTGACCATCAGACTGTGGATGATAAGCTGTACTGAGATTGAGCTTAGTACCCAAGGCTTTCTGAAGGCTCTTCCAGAAACTACTAGTGACAATCGGATCTCTGTCACTAAGAATGGAACTAGGAACTCGATGAATTCGAACGACTTCTTTAATAAAAAGTTTAGCCAACAGAGGAGCAGTCCGGTTGGACTTGATAAGAATAAAATGGGCTGATTTGGTCAATTTGTCAACAATCGCCCAAACACTAGCATGGCCGACCTCGAACGAGGTAAACCATCAATGAAGTCCATAGAAATCTGATCATATTTCCATAATGGAATCTCAAGAGGCTGCAAAAGACCAGTAGGACGATGGTGTTCTACTTTAATAAGTTGACAAGTCATGCAACAACTCACATAACTTGCAATATCACGCTTCATACCTTCCCAAAATTATAACCATTTGATGTCAGCATACATCTTACTACTACCCAGATGGATAGTATACTTAGAACGATGACAGTCCTCAAGAATGTCATTTCTAAGATTAGAAACATTAGGCACGATCAACCTTCCCTTCTTTCGAATACAACCATGAATATCAATATCGAAATCCTTTAGATCATCACTTCGGGATTCCGATTTACAACTCTGAATAAGATAAGTAAGATCTGGATCTTGTTTCTGGGCATCGACAATTCGATCCAACAAACTAGGACGAGATTCCATGCTAAATAAAAGCACGGGAAAATCAGAAACTGAAGAACGAACTCTAATATCACAATAAGATAAAGCTTCCAGTATATTCCATTCTGCTAGCATCATGGAAACAACAACTTGCTGCTTGCGACTAAGCGCATCAGTAACTCGATTACCCTTACCAGGGGTATACTGAATATCGAAATCATATGAAGCAAGAAATTCGAGCCAACGTTGTTGCCTCATATTAAGTTCCTTCTGAGTGAATAGATATTTCATAGATTTGTGATCAGCGAAGAGAACAAAACGCTCGCCCAATAAATAATGTCGCCAAATCTTTAGAGCAAAGACTATAGCGGCTAACTCCAAATTTTGGATAGCATAACGAATCTCATTAGGCTTTAGTTGTCTAGAAGCATAGGCAACTACTCTATCTTTTTGCATGAGAACAACACCGAGTCCATAACCACTGGCATCGGTATAAACAACAAGATCTTGATTCCCTTCGAGAACCACTAAGATAGGAGCATGAGTAAGGAGATCTTTTAACTTCCTAAAAGAAATCTCACACTTATCAGACCAAATAAAAGGAACAGCTTTTCGCGTGAGAGTGGTAAGCGGTAAAGCAATACGAAAAAGTCCTTAATAAACCGACGACAATAACCCACCAATCCAAGGAAACCATGGATCTCAGTAACGGTCTCGGGCCTCTTCCAATTCTGAATAGATTCAATCTTGGAAGGATGGACAGAGATGCCATCAGAAGAAACAATATGACCGAGAAACTTCACCTTATTCTCACAGAAGTGACATTTGAAGAATTTGTTATAAAGCTGATGCTGACGAAGAGTGCTCAAAACAATCTCCAAATGCTGAACATGATCGACTTTTGATTTGGAATAAATAAGAATATCATCAATGAAAACCAAGATGAACTTATCGAGATATTCTCGGAAAATCCGATTCATAAGATCAACAAAATATGCTAGAGCTTTCGTCAAACCGAAGGGCATAACAATCCATTCGTAAGAACCATAACGAGTACAGAATGCGGTAAGAGGAATGCTATCTTCCGTCACTCGTAACTGATGAAAACCGGTAGCAAGATCGAGTAGGGAGAAAAGCTTAGCGACACTTAACTGATCGAACATGTCATCGATCCTAGGTAATGGATACCTATTTTTGATAGGGAGCTCGTTAAGCTTGTGATAATCAATGCAAAGCCTAAGAGTACCATCTGGATTCTTAACAAAGACAACGGCGGTGCCCCAAGGATAAGAGCTAGAACGAATAAATTGCTTGGCTTCCAATTCAGATAATTGTTTCTTGAGTTCCTCATTTTCCTTAGCAGACATCCTCATGGGAGGACGATTGACAGGATGAGCACCAGAGATAAGATCAATACGGAACTTAATTGCCCTCTTCGGCGGCAAACATGAAATAGGCTCGAAAACATCAGAAAAATCATAAACAACCGGAATTTTAGCTATGACATCCTCCGATTCGAAGGAAGAAATGAAAGCATTCAAAGTATTATCCATGTCTCGAAATATAATAGATAACTGCTCGCTAGCATCGGGATGCTTGAGATATAAAGTTCTTTCGGGACATAGGATTTGAACTTCATAACGGACGAGCCAATCCATCACCAAAATCATATTAAAACCAAGATGATTCATAAAACGCAGATTTGCATGAAAGGAAAAACCACATAGAATAATCTCGACATCAATACATAACAAACCAAGAGTAGCAGATCCACCAATAGGATTCACAATCCTCAAAGGGTCGCAAAGACTAACAACATCCAAAGGAATAACAACAGCAAGCTCCTTTGACACGAATGAATGTGATGCACCCATATCGAAAAGAACTCTAATAGAACGGCCATGAAATAAAATAAAACCTTCCAAAACAGAAGGAGTAAAACCTTTGGGCTGAGAAAAACTACCAAAAGCTTTAGCAACATTAAGCTTCCCAGATTTGAAACCCTTAGGAGCAATAGGACAATCAGAAACCCAATGACCCTCTTTCTTGCAAAAGCGACAGACGTGAGGCTTAGGACAACTGCGAAGAAGATGACCCAGAGAACCACAATTATAGAACGCCCTCTGAATAGAAGGTGCACTACTAGGCTGAGAACTAGAGGTAGCTTGCTTCTTCTTCTTCTTGTTGGAAGAAGAATTAGGCCTATGAAATGGAAACCTCTTCTTATTGGGGTTCTTAGAAACCTCAACTTCATCACCACTATCACGTTCCTTTTCAACAGCTTCAAGGCAAAGTGTCGAATCAACAAGTTCCTCAAAAGGAAGCTTAAGCTGAAGCAAAAGAACTTTCTTCAAATACTTCTTCAAACCATCAACAAATCTAAGATTCTTCTTATGCGGAGTGTTAATGAACTCAACTCCGTATTTGGATAAGGCCTCGAAAGATGCAACATAATCAGAAACAGAGGACTTTCCCTCCTTCAACTCAAGGAAATTACGAGCTAGATTAGCCTTTTCTGATTCAGGAACGAACTTAAGTTCGAAACATTTCTTAAACTGAATCCACGAGAGAGAGGACTCATCAACTTCCACAATAAAAGCTCAAACCAATCAAGCGAACGCTCTTGCAACATGCTAGATGCCATGAGAACGCGATGATGATAAAAAAGATCCATCCGAGAAAATATGCCCTCACAAGCGCGCAACCAAGTCTGAACCTCCAATACACTTTCCGATCCCTTGAAAGGCTTGCCTCCAAGGTGGGAATAGTCACTACACATGCGGGCGAAGGCATACTTATGAGTAGGAGCAGCGAGAGTAGCAACAGAAGGCTGAGTACCCCGAAATTGCTCCATAAACTTATCAGCTGACATATAGACTCCGTCCGGATGAGAACCACTAGACGGACCTGCAATAGAACGCTTCCCTTTACCTCTTCCAACTATGGGCTGAGAGAACAAGAGAAGATAAGGATTAGTTAAAACAATACAAGATTGATAAGAAATTTAACAAATGGAATACTACGGAATATGAGATTTATTCCTAGACATACTCCAACATGTTAAAGTGGAAAATAGTTTTAGAACAACGAGAGAAGAGATTAAAAAGGCACGAATAAAGCCCTCGAATAGTTTTAACGCATGTTCCATTCTGCTTCTGTTTTGTCTTTATTATAATTTGTTCTGAACTTTAGCTCTGATACCAAGTTGGGACGCCCCACCTCTATGCTCACAATAACAAAGGTTATTATAAGGAATAACGTCTGCTATTGCGAAGAATAAGGCTTGTTAGAAGAGACCATCCGTAAGTTATGCCTTAGACGAGTATTGATTACATCGATAGGAGTTGTGTAAATTACTCCCAAAGATATATATTCAACCCAAATCTAAAATGAAACTATGGTGGCTAATGAAAAATCTAGAACAACTCATAATAACAACAACATAGATAAGTATAACCATAACAGAATAGAAATATCAGATATATAGCGGAAGATAAGTCTGGATACATGCTACAACAATCGATAGTTCACATGAACCAAATGTACATATACATGTCATCAACATACATGAGATGAGAGTCAATACAACAAAAGTACACCTCGAAGTCTAGACAAAAGATGAAGTGAAATCCCAAAAGCTGAAGCAGCAACTGAATCAGAGATAGCGATTATCTTGAAATAACTCGGTTTGACCCGAGTATTATTTAAAAGAAAATAATAAACAGATCAGTCTAATTTAAACTTAGAAATGAATGCATCATAAACAACATCAAAGCAAATTAATTATAATCTCGAACGAGACTATTCAACATATATAATATATAATCAACATAGTTTAAATGAAGAAATCTCATTAAACTCCATCAAATTCAACTCATTAAACTCCATCAAAATCAACTTCAAATTCAAAGTTGAATTCAAAACAGCAATACACAAAAATCTAGAAATCAAAATAAGATAACTAGAAAAATCAACATAAAAGTGGATCGATCCCAGCATATGGCGAGTCTAAGCTACGCCGCACGTGCATCTCATATGGCCGAAGCCTACCAAGTGCTGTCATCATAATTTTGGGCGGCCAACAAATGACCCGAAGGTCCAACATATGACCCGAAGGTCTAGCACTGGTAATTGACCCGAAGGTCCATCATAGTGGCCCGAAAGCCCAATAAAATCATCAAAATCATCAAACAGCAATTCCATGGAAAATATTTCAATTAGCGAGTCCGGAATTAGCCGAATTAGTAAAAGCGTGGTTCCATGTTCCTTACTTTTGCGAAATCGTTTAAATCTCTTCATCGTTTCCTTGAAAGTGCAAAATTGTGTATTTTATACAAATAAAATTTACGTTCTCAAATGGACAAGTTCAGAATTAATCGGATCAGTAAAAGTAAGGGATAGTCCTTAATTTTGCTAGAGCATTTAAATCGCTTCCTCGTTCTTTTGAAAGCGTAAATTGTAAAAAAATTGGAATTTTTTTATTTTAAAACGATTTTAAAAACACATGATCAAAATAGCAACATCTATAGCAATTTCGACAAAGAAATTGCGCTTCGCAAAACACCGTAAAAACGGATGTCAAATCAGCATTGCGGGATAGCCGCTTGAAAATTCACTTTTAAATTGATGGTTACTTAAGTCAAAACAACAGTAATTTTTTATTCGTCAAAATTCTCATCAAAACAACACGCTTCAAAAATATAATACCGGAGTAAAAATTCCGTTATAAAAATAACGGTGCAAAATACATTTTAAAACCAAACACCGGTTCAAAATAAACTTTACATCGGACTGCACAACTGATATAAAATATTTAAAATATTGGATAGCCTGGGCAATAACATTCTGACCGTTGCTACCACAACATGCATGCACGAAAATAATGTAAATTTAGGTTACCTGTAGACATTTTAGTGAATGCAACTAATGACCTTTGAACAAAATCAAAAATGAACTGGCCACATATTATTTCTACTCATATTCACGCAATGCCTACATACACAAAATGGAATTTTAAAGATGAAGTGACCTGACAATACATTGTATACTACCATTCACAATTAATACCATAGTACACTATGCACGCAAATTGTACACTATACAAGCTACAATGTAGACACCCCCACATGCTGACACGTCAAAATATGTAGTTTGGACTTAAATTTTCACCATACAACAAGCATGCACGACAAATTGGAATTGTAATACTAGATGACTTATGCAAATTTTTTACTATGCACATACGAAATAAAATGGAAAAGTAAATGACCTGGGCAAAAACATTTCACGCACGCACTCAACATTTTGCGGACACATCAAATATGTAAAAGTAATGAGTGACTTGTAAATGCCAAGTTTTGATTTTTTTTCTCGCAAATACTTTACACGCGTACATTGAAATATAGTCTGGACACATTTTAGTGTAATGCAATATACACAACTCACGCATGCTTTTAATTTGTATGCATGCATTTGATGAAATTAATATAAACAACGTGACCTGGCTTCTATACAAATAAAAGCTCACACGTGAAATTGAAACTAGACCTGGCTACAAAGTTTACACGCACAGAGGAGAAATAAAAGTGATTGCCTGTATAATATTCCTTATACATACACGGCTGTAACAAATGTACGCAAATATGAAGTATACAATAAAGTGACTTGGACCTATCTGATTAAAATGCAACATACACCCATGAAATAAAATTTAAAGGCTCGGACTTCATTTGTGAACAATACATTTTGTACGCAATTAATGAAGTAATCAATAAATTAGAAATGCGAGTTTAAAACTCACCTTTAGTTTGTTTCAAAATCAATTTGCAACAAGGATTCAACAGAGAGCAAAATTATTTGACTGCCATTAAAGCTTTCACCGAGCTACTTTAAAAAAACAAGAGCAATGAAAGAATGATGCTACTGTGCAGTTACTTTTCCTCTAAAATTTGTGTATAAGTCAGATAAAATATGCTGGCAAACCTTTTAGTACACAAGCATTAAATGTAGGCGTGCTCAATATGAGAAAAGGACATAGCTAGCATATACAAGATGATGGCTGTATAAACAAAGTGTTCATACTTGCTTTAGAAATTGGTGACAGCAAATGTCCACTTTTGCTTTACAAATAATTGTGTTTATAGCAAGTGTTCATCTTTTGTTTTAGAATGGACCATTTCACATATACACGTGAAGGCAAAAGCATAATATTTCAAATGTGCACCACCCTGAGTATTAAATTGACTTTGCAACATGATTTACTTTGCAAATTTTATTTTTCAATCTCAATTTAAAATTTCTAATTTAAACTTTTATCTCGACGGTAATTAAAAATCACGGCTGCAACATGTTATGTCATGAACGTGACCTGGTAAAAGCCGCCGCAGCCAAAACTCGTCGTCACCTCTGCTCAGAGCAAACTGAAGATAATCCACGCACGCCACACGACACCTCACCTCAGGCCGACCCCACTTGCCCATGCGCGACCTCTACGGCCACCCCTGCGCGCAGCGCCGCCGCCTACTTTCATGGATTTTCTAACGAAATCACGGCCACTTCGAAGAGAGCGAACGCCATTGACGCAAACCCCCGGTCCTCCTCTACATACCGCAACCCCTCGATCGTCACATTGTCGCAAATCCACTGTACGATCAAACTCCCACCAATGGACGCCCGAGAATAAACCAACGATTTCTGGGCAGACAGAGACCCGAACTCAAAAATGAATCATATATTTGACTTGCGCTCGTTGAGAGCTTCAAATCCATATATAATTCGATATAGTTTGAGGAGATTTAATTTTTGACGTTGAATTTTGAATTGAAATTAAATTGGATAATTTATGGTTTGTCTGCCATTGAGAAAGATGAGCAATTGGAATTGTACGTACAAAAAAATAAACATAAGAAACAGGCTAGGGTTTATAACGAGGTATATATATGGATCAGAAAAATAGAAACGATTGGATCGAATCGGTTAGAAAGTTAAACGTTACACGGCCCAAAAAGCCCGTTTCGACTCCGAAACGAAATTGGGTCAACCCATATATCAAAATAGATGTTTTAAAATATTTTGAACGCAATGGGACAGGTTTTAGGTCCAAATTCTATCGTATGAAGAAGTTATGCTAAAATCAAGTCATTTCAAATCAATTGATTTCAATTTCATTGATTTCTAGGCGTTTCGAGCCCGTACGATCAAACGACAAGCCCGATCGCTACGAAACTTGAAACCCTAAAATAATTCACCGTTACGAATCTAATGAAACTAGTTTCGTCGAAATCCAAGTCAGTGGCCAAAATGGCTATTTTTCATTAATTAAATAAATTAATAATTGATTAAATTAAATCAAGTTTTCAATTTCAAATCCAAAATTAACAAATCTCATCATTTTTGACTTCTTAGACAATTAAAAAAATTTAAACAAGTTCAGATGTAAATTTCAAAGTTAATCAATTTACCAAATACAGTGTTTACTTTTATTTTATTGCAATTAATCCAATTATTATAATTTAAATTTCAGTAAGTTAATAAATCTCAATTTTCATTCTTTAAATCAACCAATTGTCATATTATAAATTGAATTAATATATTTCCAATTATTTCCTTAATTTATACTAATATAACATTGGATTGAGATTCATTGCAATTGATTACAAATTTTGATTTAATGGACTAAATATATGATTACTTTATTATAATTAGACTAAATAAATGATTACTTTATTATAATTGTTGCCACTAACTCTTAATCATATTTATATAAGTTATCATCTCCAAACAATTACTTACAAAACGTTGATTTTATTCAATTACTATTTATTATTATTAATTCATTGATTAATTCAATATTTACATTTATTTTTCTTATATTAAATTTATTACCAAATATTACTATTTACAATCAATTATAACCCTGCAATTGTTTCAATTAATTGGGATTGCATTGAATTAATTATTTATTAGCATACATCAACATTTTAACATTTCATTCCCATTCTAAATTCATTAACGAATTACAAATTTTTATTTATTCTAGATTTAATTACCAAAATCTTATTAAATTCACAAATTTAATTATCAAAATTTACGGGTCGTTACACCCTCCCCCACTTAAAACTTTTCGTCCCCGAAAAGGAAAAGGAGGGTAAAGAAAGAATTAAGTAAACAATACATCTTATTCAAAAATATTAACTTTTAAACAAATAAATTTACAAAATTTAATAATGTAAATAAAATATATTAATTTATAACCATTAAATCTTTTTATATTCAAATTAATAAAGTTTGGAAAACATTTTTCAAAAATTTCTAAGTCCAAAATTTACGGAAAATTTCGACAGAGGTCCTTTGTACGGAGAGGCTCGGGAGGAAATATAATATCAAATATAACAATATACATCATTTATTTTCCAAAATAATATATCCCAACACGGGAAAACAATATAATAACGCTATAAACTGTAATTCGAAAACGTACCTACTTGTTGGGCAATTTACGCTTATTTTATGAAACCAAAAGCAGTAGCAGTTGCTTCCATAACCTGTAATTTCACTTATATAATCCAAAAGAGTTAATAATTATATAAAATGAAATATATAAAGTTGTTTCAATCAATAGCGAACAAATCAATATAAACAACTATCACTTGCAACAAAGCATACAACCATCACATAAAATCAATATAACAACAATCAATTGCAACCAACAACGCACCCATCAAGTACAATTCAACCATTCAAGCAAGACAAACAATTGGTTTGTTTGGGTTAAGACACTTTAAATCACATAGAATGACAAATAACTATGAAGTATTCCACTTACTCAACAGTCTTAGATAACTCCATAGATTATTCATACATCTAAGCAATTAAAAGTATCCTTTACCCAAACAACTCATAAACCAAAACAAACAACCAACCATTTCAGAAAATAGATCAAGTTCATTCTTATTAATTTCATTTCATACATTTGTTGTTTGATTTCCCTTTTATTTCATATAATGATTTACATTTTACTTTACATTTAACTTCTTACAATTTTCATTTATTTTCATTTACTCATATCATGTAAATTTCTTTTTATTGTATTACCTTCATTTATTCACTCTTAGTTTCATTTATTCATTTATTTATAATACTTACCTTTCAATTATACTTAAGTTTATACCAACTATACATCCAATTCTTATTTATTAAAGAATTTCACTGAATACTTTCATTATTTCAAATTTTACTTGTAAAATTTCCCACTACATTTTCTTTTAACATTTTAACTTTTTATAGTTGGTAAGTTATATGTATGTTAAAGAATGCAATTGAAAATTATACAAGTTTATCTCATTTCCTTTAAATTAATTAAATGTTCAATAATCTTATCATTTGTCTTATAGGTTACACATTTCAAATTTTCTTGTAGTTTCATTCATAACTTAGCATTTAATCCCTATTAGAGGTTCCAATTATTAATTAGTTACATTCAATTTCACTACAATAATTGAAACTATTAATTAACAGAAACTTTAGAACAAAATACCAAGTTAAATTGCAAATCATTTAAAATAATAGATAAATATATATACTTACAACTTATATATATTCAATTATATTTAAAACAATTTAAAATTGTTTACCAAAATAATTGTGCGGTAAAACTACTACAGTGGCCTTCCTACTTAGAAACTCGAAAATAAATGTCGATGATGCGTGCACTCATCACCGAAATTATTTTCCAGCGATAGAGAGGGGAGTACATAACTTATTTCTTTTCAAAATTTCTTTAAAGCAACTCTTTCAAATCATATTGAATTATTTATATCGGAAAATACTTATAATAATATTATTATATTCCAAAAATCCTTTGAAAGCAATTTTTTTCAAAATCCCGGAACTAAATTCTAAAATTTCTAATTTTATTTATTTTAATTTGAATCTTATTTCGAACCAATATTTATAAATTTCACTACCTAACAACCAATATATTACAACCAAATATAACTTTTATAAAATTTATTACTTTATATACGAAAAGTATAATAGGCAAAATTATTTCATTCACCTATATTCAAAACAAATATTGTGTTGGTCTGTCCTATTAAGTGTTTAGAAATCCCTATTGATGTCATAGCGTCCTATGCACCAACGAGAATTTATAAATACAAAGTGGAACAAATTAAAAAAATATCAAAACCTTTTATAACATTAACAAATACACTCTCATATGCATACTCTCAGCGACTCATTACAGGGTATTACTACCCTATCAATAAAGAGTCAGACCCCACAAAGCTAAGGTTTATTGCTAAACCAAAAATCTGATACCAAATGCAACAACCCGCCTTTTTATACGCTTTAAATCGACGATAAACCATACACGTCAGACTTAAACCATACAGAAGTTCGGATTGTTATTGGAGTGAGTAAGAAAAACAGAGAAAGGAATAAAACAAAACAGATTCTCACAGCGGAACGATAAAATATAATAATCAAATAACAGTTCATGAAGCGGTTTTACAAAACATTTGATTATACTTATACCACACATATCAGAGTTACACATACCAGAGAATATTAAATAATGCAGCGAAACAGTATGAATGTAGTGGAATAATATGATAAATAATAATAATACAATCTTCGTCTTCGCCCTCCAAAAATAAGGTCTTCGACCCTGAAATGCTCAGACTGACCCGAGCGAATTGAAAAGACAAAACATTCGAGTCGGAACTAAAAGATCTTATGTAAGTTAAAGCAACGGTAAAATATGAGTGGAACAATGTTAGAAATGTTTACGGGATTTGACCTCTCCTATTCAGTGTCTAACGTGAGTGCAGTAACTTAAGAGATGTTCGGGATTCACATCTCCTAAGGATCCGTTAAACTATTTACTATGTAATATTTCGCTATTATAATAATGTCTATTAATAAAATAAACTTACTTTTAAATAGCGTTAAGGAGTGACCCAATATTCCCCTTAACAAGTAATAGTCCCAGTAGTACATCCAGTATCATAGTCCCTCCTGATCGGGAAGCCACCAGAGGATACCACACGGGCTACGGGAGAAAACCAAACTCAAACAAGGCGCGATAGGGTAGGTGACATGGCACAACTCGGCAATGCCAGGGTAGATATACCAATTGTTATCCGGACTAGTGGTGACGCATAGCAGCTACTACCGTCCACCTCGAGACACACCCCCAAATCAAAATCAAAAGTGGCCACTGAATCAATCCAAAAGACAGAGTATAGTATCGAAAGAGTGTATCAAATCAGAGGAATGACCTCACTGGACCGGAATCGCTTCTGTTTTAGCCACCTTATGCCAACTCATGGGAGTCAGATCCACGTATATACCTCAAAGGAAATGCCGCCACCATCCTACTTCATTCTGGAATCTCCACCGCATACATGGTTGTTAAAGTGGTTTTTGGAGTTGGCAGAGAGTATGACAACTTCTGATCCCGGTCTCTTTAACAACCAAACCTTACTATAACACCGCGGTCATTTCAAAATAATTTATACTTCAAAATCAGAATATAATATCCATTCCAAAACCATATAAATACGATATCATTTCCATTTCAAGAACCAAACCATTATGATATCATTTTTATAAAAACCCAAATCAATATAATGTCGTTTTTATTCCAAATATATCCCTTTTGCAAAATCATACCACTTCAAAGTTATAATACTTTGAAATCAAAACACTTGAAATATAACTTCCACCACTCAAATGGTTTGAATATTAGAATACTTTATATAATAAAATAGCTTCTTCAGTTTCACAAATCAATTTCCAAATACAAATTTGAACCCCAAATAAACCATTTCAATTTCCATATATTTCCAAGCTTTAAATATTCCACCATTTCAAAACTAATTCTTTGATAAATCCATATATATCAAATTCAATTACTATTATTTAGATTTGAAATGTTTACTTAATAAATCCAATATCATTTAAGTAAAACTTTTAAAGCTCGAATAACTGGATATTCTTTCAATTTATTTAACTTGATATATTCATTTAAATCAACTTGGTAATCATTTAAATCACTCTAAACCAAAATCAAGTTATAAAAATCATACCTTTTAAAATTTCAAATTCAATAAATTTTACATCAACTTATTGAGTTTAATTCTTAAATAAGCTCAATTTCAAATAAATTTCCAATTTATCTTCTACCCTTTATTTATTTAAATCATTATAACCTCTATACTAAAGTATGATTTAAATACTTAACCATATTTTATTTTAATAAAAATCAAACTCCATTATTAAACTTATTTTTGTTAAATAAATTTATACTAGTTTAATTAAAGAATTTAGCTATATATAAACTAATATTTATATAATATCAAAAAATCAATATTTATTAAATCGTATATTTCTATCCAAAACCGTAGAAATCATTTTCAAAATATTTATATATAGACCAACGGTGTCAATATATTAGTTTCTATCCTATGGTCAAGTGATACGGATATTTATCATTTCAATCCGTAATTTAGAATAATTATACGATTATATATCATTTCAAACCGCAATCCTGAATGAAATAAAATTCATAACAACTTGAAGTTTATAACAATATAAAATACAACATCCATTCATTAAATATCAATCATCAACCATTTATCACAATCATCGTCCAATTCAATCAATAACATCAATATATAATAGAAAATAAATAACATGCATTTACTGGTAGTTTATATTCAATAATAAATTAAATAACTATTTAACTGGTAGTTTATATGCAATAATAACTTAAATAACAACTTAATTCAATAAATTCAATTTAACTGAGATGATGAATAAAAATATGCCAAACAGTCATAAATAAATTTCTAATCACATCAAAATTTAATTTAACACACATAAGAAATTTTAGAAGTTACGAGTGAGTTAAAACACTCACCTTTTGAATTTAAATTGAATTTAAATCCAATTTAAACCCAAAATTTGAACAGTCTCAAAATTCGTCCAAACCTAGGTCAAAATGTCTAGAATTTCAATACGATCCCAACGCAAAAAACCACGCACGAAACAGACCTCATATGTGAAAGTTATGATCGTTAGAAGAGTTGAAATTGAAATTAAATAGATAAACTAATTATAAACTAAAAAAACTCGACACCTCACCACCGTTTTTGAAACCCTAGCGTGCTATGTCACGAACGCGCCCAGGTAACAGCCGCTATAGCCAAAACTCGTCGGCGCCTCTGCTCGGAGCAAACTGAAGATGATCCACGCAGGCCACCCAACACCTCACCTCAGGCCAACCCCACTTGCCTCATGCGCGACCTCCACGGCCACCCCTGCATGCGGCGCCGCCGCCTACTTTCGTTGATTTTTTGACGAAATCACGGCCAGTCCAAAGCAAGAGAACGCCACCAATGCAAAGCCCGGTCCTCCTCTACATACCTCAACCCCCCGATCGTCACATCGTCGCGAATCCACCTACGATCAAACACCGACAAATGGACGGTCGAGAATAAACCAAAGATTCCTGGTTAGACAAAGACTTGAATTGAAAAATGAATCATATATTTGACTTGTACTTATTGAGAGCTTCAAATCCATATATAATTCGATATAATTTGAGGACATTTAATTTTTGACGTTGAATTTTGAATTGAAATTGAATTGGATAATTTAGGGTTTGTCTGTCATTGAGAAAGAGAGCAACTGGAATTGTACGCACAAAAAATGAACATAAGAAATAGGCTAGTGTTTATAACAAGGTATATATATATATATATATATATATATATATATATATATATATATATATGGATCAGAAAAATAGAAACAATTGGATCGAATCGGTTAGAAAGTTGAACGCCACACCGCCCAAAAAGCCCATTTCGACTTCGGAACGAAATTGGGTCAACCCATATTTCAAAATAAATGTTTTAAAATATTTTAAATGCAATGGGATAGGTTTCAGGTCCAAATTCTATAGTATGAAGAAGTTATGCTAAAATCAAGTCATTTCAAATTGATTTCAATTGATTTCAATTTCATTGATTTCTAGACGTTTTGAGCCCGTACGATCAAACGACAAGTCCGATCGCTACGAAACTTGAATCCTATAATAATTCACCGTTATGGATCTGATGAAACCGGTTTTATTGAAATTTGAGTCAGTGGCCAAAATGGAATTTTTTTATTAATTAATTAAATTAATAATTGATTAAATTAAATCAAGTTTTCAATTTCAAATTCCAAAATTAACAAATCTTATCATTTTTGACTTCATAGACAATTACAAAAATTTAAACAAATTCAGATGCAAATTTCAAAGTTAATCAATTTACCAAATACGGTGTTTACTTTTATTTTATTACAATTAATCCAATTATTACAATTAAATTTCAATAAGTTAATAAATCTCGGTTTCCATTCTTTAAATCAACTAATTGTCATATTACAAATAGAATTATTATTATTTTCAATTATTTCGTTAATTTATACTAATATAACATTGAATTGAGATTCATTGCAGCTGATTACAAATTTTGATTTAATGGACTAAATAATGATTACTTTATTATAATTGTTGCCACCAACTCTTAATCATATTTATATAAGTTATCATCTCCAAACAATTACTTACAGAACGTTGATTTTATTCAATTACTATTTATTATTATTAATTCATTGATTAATTCAATATTTACAATTGTTTTTCTTATATTAAATTTATTACCAAATATTACTATTTACAATCGATTATAAACCTGCAATTGTTTCAATTAATTAGGATTGCATTGAATTAATTATTTATTAGCTTATATCAACATTCTTACATTTCATTCTCGTTATAAATTCATTAACGAATTACAAATTTTTATTTATTCAAGATTTAATTACCAAAATCTTATTAAATTCACAAATTTAATTATTAAAATTTACGGGTCATTACGCTAATATTTCTAAAAAGGTAATCGTAGCCTCTAGCCTCATCGACAGGGAATGACTAAATATCAGGGGAGATGCAGCAAGGCTAAGTGGATCGCCACCAAGTAGGGTAAGGTTACCCCTATCTAGATTCCCTTTTATTCGGCTGTGTGGCAATTGCTGATTCTAACCGTAGGGTAATCTTATTCGGACTATCAAAGTTAAGGGTTGTCCAGTCTTGTGTAGCAGGGGATCCTGGTGTGGTCCTCGGTACGTTGTTCTAGACATGTACTGTGACGGGTGGTACCCTAGTGCCTAGTCATTTAGATGGAATCCATTCTCCAATACGTGCCTTTATGGTTTTGATTGTAGAGCTTACTATTGCTGGAATTTAATCAATGTAACAATTCAGCTATTTGAATAAGTATTTGTACTTAGACACAATTATAATATCAGAGGATTTTGATATGAAATGTTTTGGTTATTGCAAGGTAAAAACCGTCGTCTTTGTTTGTGGCATGGTCTTACGAGACACCTTTGATTTTCAAAGGATTTAAATACTTCAATATTTCAGTGTTTTCTCATGTTGGTTTCCCAAACTGACTCGGGTGTTATTTTATTATAATTCTTAGGTCAGACCGAGTATTTCAGGTTTCGGATAGGATGCTTTGGAGCTCAAGAGAGGAGCTGGAGACCGAGACGTATTCTTGTACTTGTTTATTTTCGGCTATAGTATTTTGTTTGAAATTTCCAGCAAATTGTGAGGGCGGGTTGTGATAACTGTCTAGGCTGGTAATTATTGTATTGTGTACTCCGATGTGAGATTTTTATATTCCAGTTTTTCTTTGTTGAAACAAATATTTATATTATATATCTGTCCACTTTGAGAATCTATTTTGTTTAGTATTCTTCTTCCTCTACCTACTTTCTTTCCCTCGACAATCGATCTTTCCAGCACTCGATCATTCGGCATGTTGTAAGTTGAGCGTATTTACGTCGATTTTTGAGTGTCCTAGAGGGAAAGTCGTCATAGGTTACTCCTAAACATCTTCTTAGTTTAAAAACCTCACATCCAGATCTCATGAATAGATAAATCCGGTCCATTCATCGGCTTTTAGAGCCAAGATTAAATCACTTAATATAATAGCTTTTCTTTAAATCATTTATTTAAACTCTTTAATATAAATTACAAAACCTCCACATTATCTTTAAAATACTCAATTATTTATTTGAAAACATTTGGGAAAGAATATCTAAATTTAAAGCCATATTTTAGAAGTTACAAAAAGTGCTACAAAAAGTGCCACGAATAGTGCTTTTAAGGCTTATTTGATCAAAACAACTTTTCGACCATTTCGAAATCCATTTTTACAACTCAAATCTCTTTTTAAACATTTCCAAATATTTATAGAATTTATTTCATATTTTTATAGAATTAAAAATATCAATTTTAAATAATTTATCGCTTTGGTTTCCGAACAGCCAAATCACGACTATTTTCAAAACTTGCTCATATTTCAAAATCTATTGAAAAAAATCTCGATCATTTTCTTTTGTTAGAAAACTATGATTATAAGTGTTCAAAAAATTCTTATTCCAAAGAATTCCGACTCAAATTCTATCGTATAAATAGATTTAAATTTTATGGCAAAATCGCGAACTGCCATTACACGACGCACCAATTCTTAACTAAACTTTCCAAGCTTGTCAAAACTACACAAAATTAGGTTTTAGTTTTATAAAACATTTATAAATATTTTAAAGAGGTTTAACAATCTCATGTACACCCTTTCATTTATTAAAGGAAAGTGATTTCCTTTGTGATATTTGATGTGCATTATATGTGAATCATTTACACATCCAAACAAACATATTGTCATATCCAAACATGGTTCACAATCATCACAACCAAGCATAGCCAAACACATATATCATCCAAAATATCATAATATAAATATATTTTCTCACCTTCATTGGTTTCTAATTTTACGAAAATTTGCTATAACTTCTCCTCGATCGTATCAAAGCCTATGGAATTGAGTCTTGTACCTTTGAATAGGCTTGGGCTATGGAGATGGGCTCAACCATGGTAGTAGTAGGCGGTGATCGTGGGTTTGTAGTGGAGGAAGGAGTGGTTTGAGATTGTTTTGAAGTGGATTGCTAGTGTATATATACTCATATAAATTTATTATCTTTTTTTGCTAATTTTTCTTCATAATTTTCCTAAGGTAGGAAGCCATTTAAGTGGAGTATATAGAGGTGAAGAATGAACAAATGAAGTGAAGATGAAGGGTGGTATTTATAGGAAAAATCGTGAACTAAAATATTGTGATATTTATCTGTCCACACATCACCATTTCATCACCACCACACCCTCCTCCCCATCACCATGCACGACCGAAGTACCCCCTCCCCCACCATGTGTGTAGCCATGTGTGTGAGTTAATATGTGTAAGAGTTTGATTTTAGTTTTCTTAAGGATAAAGTTTATGAAAAATATCTTAGATCTATTGTAATATGTATGTATGTATATATATAAATATATAAATATATAAATATATTATATAAGTGTGTGTGTGTGTGTGGGTGTGTATGTATATGTTAGGTTGTGCATGCGTATGTTATATATGTGCACAAGATATGTAAAAAAGGCTGCAACAACTGTGAACAACCTCCATTTTTTAAACCGTTAAAATCGAAAAGCCGATTCCCAATCACATTTTCACTTATAAACTAATTTACATATAAATGTAAACAAAATTCAAAAACTAATTTCCCATCATTATTAATAAATTAAAATGATCTCATTTAAATTATAAAACGATATAAATTAATATCAAATAATTGTTTGCAAAAAGTGATGTTATATCGATAAAGTGATATCAATTTTCCTTATAGTTTCAAATCAAATATTGATAAAACTATTATAAATGATTTATTATCACTTCATAACTAATTAAAATGAATTATTATCATTTAATTTAATTATTTGAATAATTATAATAAGTATCAAAATCATCAAATCTCATTTTAAATTCATAAATCCATTATTAAATATGATGTCGTAAATACATTTTATTTCCCAAAAATAAAATAAATAATTTTATATCATATTCTTGTTTATTTGCATAAGTGTATGTATCCAGCTCTGTATGCGACTACTGATAATTATATAGCTGTTTATTGATAAAACGATTTTCGACCATTTTATCGATATTCCTTCAAAGTTTATATTTTCATAAGCACTTGTTCAAAACAAGGTTACCAATATTATTTATTGTTTAAAACATCATAAGCTATGTTTTAAAAATAAATATAATTTATGAAATTGATAAATTTGCAGTATTTACACTTCCCTCCTTAAAAGAGTTTTATCCTCTAAATTACAACGCAAAACCCAAAGGTGTTTGTCCAAAGTATTTATTTTTAAACTTACACCGATACGATGTATATAGATTATCCATATGTATACCTAATTTGATCTACTATTCAAATCTGCAACTTTACTTTCGAACTAGTATCAATCCCCCAATCCACTAGTGTGAAATTTGATCAGCCTTCCTGATTAGAATTTTGGTTTTCCTTACATGGCTCTCAAATATGATAGAAAACTCAAGTATTCAACCACAAACCCTCATCAATGTTCATCATCAAAAATCGAGTGATAAATCCTTTTTCGCACTATTGTAAACACCTTAAAGTTCTGCACTAAAATATTAGATCAAAATCTTGCAGTGAAATGATCTTC
Organism: Allium cepa; assembly: GCA_030765085.1. NCBI lineage: Eukaryota > Viridiplantae > Streptophyta > Magnoliopsida > Asparagales > Amaryllidaceae > Allium > Allium cepa. Next base: position 287,492,103 of record CM060941.1, on the reverse strand, counting down.
TCACAACATACAACTTATTAATATTCAAAAATATTTATGAAAACGTTCTATAGAACTTTCATCTTCTATTTTAACATTTTGATAGTCATTTCAAAATATTTGCCCCAAAAAAATTTCTATCTCCTTTTCAAAAGGAAACAATTATCCTTTACTTAGAATAATACTATTATAATTTTATTTCAAACTTCTTTTGAAATTCTTTGTCAATAAATCCCATTATAATTTTCAAAATTTATTTCATAACTTTTTATCTTAAAAAGAAAATTCTCATATTAAGTTTTCTTTCCTTTACCAAGAGTTCTTATAAATCTTCTTAAATGACTTGTACAATTGCAAATGGATGAAGTCTAATTGAAAGATCATAGTTATATTGTACACATTTACATCTTATATCCACCCTTTCTACCATACTTAGTCATTCTTAAGTTATCCCAATCCTACTTGGGTACATACTGGAAGTTCATAGTATAAACACAAATACATGGCTAATTGCAATATCACCCCATCACAAGCCATACTTATAAACTACAACTTGATACCTAATATTAGATAGATATAACTAGTCTTTAATTACACTCTCAATCATCATTCCAAATTTTTTGCCGATGGTGCACTCCAATATTCAAACTCCAATGAAACTTCCCCAACATCCTTATCATCACTCTCTTGTTCGTTGTCAGCTTCGTTCTCATCTTCATTTCCCCCATACGGTAGCCAATGCTAATTCCATGGAACATGTTCAAGTCCAACTGGTACTTCCTGCAATGTTTCCCCTTCCTCTAATTCCTCCAATCCTTGTATTCCCATCTCCCCGGGATTCCCGAATTCCTCCTCGGCTTCTTCCTCAACTTCTACTTCATCGTCTTCTATATTATGCCACTGAATATACATGAACTTGATGACTGCTCGTGTCAAATAACATGACCCCCCTCCATCTCCCATATGATATTACTGGCCCAACTACTGTGGTTCAATTCACTTGATATCATATCATTCGGGTCCTCCTTTGGTTCAGACCCTTTCTCCATGGGTTCTTCTTCAGGTTCAACTTCTGAACTGGCGAGGTCAGTGATCCCCTTTCCTTGCAAGGCTAGAGCGGCCTCGGCATCACTAGATATTATGACCAAATCTAGATTTAGAGGAGGTATAAGCACTCTCACTATCGGGTAATCATCTCTACCTCTACGAGTATATGGAACATACTTCTCCTCAATGGGTTCTTCCACTCACTTGAAAGAATGATTAGATCATCTTTCTCACCTAATTTTCTCTTGAAGTCTCTCCTTTTGAATACTTCCCTCTATATGGATTCTACACATATAAACACAAATACTTGGAAGCATACATTAAGTATTTATCCTAACTCAACAAGCATACTACTTCTCAAACCAAGGTTTGATCAATACCGAGGAAACAAATCGATAACTTTATCAAAATGTTATATCTCTTTCCAAAATTCCTTTTGATTCTCTTAAAAGTATTTTCCAACATGATTATTACCGACTTTCAAAATCCTTTTAAGAAGAAAAAATTTAGGTAAAAGTTCTCATTATCTAAATCTTAGGTTTTCCTACCTATTCTTAATCCTCTCAATACCATTATTAAGCATTTTATAGTCAAATTATGAAATTCTAATCACATCATTTTTGTTCTTGATTTAACTAACTTATTTTTTAAAATAATTATCCAATCTATGACTTTAATATCATAACTACCTATATTTTCTAAAATATACTATTCATACTTAAAAATATGACCTTAGATAAAATTATCTCATTTACCAATTTTTAAAACAAATCATTTTTATATATCATTACCAAATACGTGCTCATATATAGTACGCTCAACTCATTTAGGGTGTTCCTAACCACTAATGAGTTACTCATCCTAGGGTATTACTAACCCTATCTATGATGAGTCTTTATGCTTATCGGGCTCAAGTGTTCGCTCAATCTAAGCTCTTATACCAAATGTGACAACCCATGTAACAATCTGTATTTTGGGTCTTTGAATTTGAATATTTAATTTATTTACATATTCGAATTTGAACTAAATTATAATAAAAATACATTTTTCAAATTTAGACTTGATTTTTATTGACTTATTTTCAATTTAATTTATAGAATTTTTCAATAAATTTTAATTTGGAAAATAATCAAATTTTTGTTGACGCTTTTTACGGCATACATCGGTACTTTTTAAACTTCACAAAATAAGTTAACTTGTCTATTTTATTGTTGCTTTATGATCGTCTCACATTGTTGAGCGCGATCGAATTTTTATATCCGTTGTTCGTGGCTCAAACGCAAATGGGATATGATGTAGCGAAGTACCCAAAAAACTTTTTATTATTTAAACTTTTAAAACCACATATGCATAAAATCTCTGCAAATGTTGTCCTTCTTGCCAACTTTTTACATGTTTTGGGAGACAAAATTGTTCTATTTGAAATATGTTTGCATACACACACACACACACACACACACACACATATATATATATATATGTGTGTGTGTGTGTGTGTGTGTATGTGTATATATATATATATATCCACGCATACATTACGAAAAGGAAATCGACACATTTTCTTCTCTACATACAAATTTATACACAACAATCACTTTTCGTTTCCAATTTATATTTTCAATTTTCTTTTTCATTAATAATTCCCATAGTGATCTCTACACTAAAAATTAGCAAAGGTCGTCAGCATGAAAATTATAGAGGGTGATGAGATCTACACTTTCCATTTTAGTTACACTTAAGATAGTCAAGCATAGAGGGAGTTGTAAGAGAGAGAAGTTTGGGCAGTGGAGGCATGTATCTTGTTATGTGCTTGGGGATAATAAAGGCGGTATACATGGTTGTGGTGCTTGTAGTGAGCATGGAGGGAGATGCAGGCGCATAAAGGAAATATGGAGGAATTTAATTTTGATGGAATGAGTTAATGGGCCTTAGTCCTCGGTGGATGGGGTTTCATGAGTGTGAAGGAGAGGAAGGTGCTGTAGGGTATTAGGTTGAAGTTGGTTTTGGAAGCTAGGTGTGTGCATTGGGAAAGAGACATTCATGTATGGTAAAGATAGTGATCAACAAGGAAATGAAGTATTGGATAGAAGAGAGATTTGGCTTTGCTGTGGGAGAAGCATGTGTGAAGAATAGGAGCATGCGTGATGTTGAGCTGTTGGGTCGTGCATGCTTTTAGGCATTGTTTCTTTGGTGAGAAATTGTTCAATAATTAATTTAAATTCTAAATTACATGAGTTAAACTTGAAATTATGATATATTTCCCATTAAAAATCCAATTACAGATGGATTTTAGCGCTGTACTCATATTGACGAGTACAACATCGTATTATAAATTGTTGGTATAAGTATGATATAATAATAGGGATTTAATTTAATTACGTTATTTTAAATAATAACATCGTTAAATTAGTACATCTTAATTGTTGATAATTATTTGGCCAAATAAACACCTACTGTTTGAAGCAAATTGAATAGAGTAATTTGGACACTGTTTAGCGTGATAAAACACCCTTCCGCTACTTAAATAAATTTGAAATTTAATTATCAGAATAAATCTCCGTTCTAGTATTTTATAGTTTTGAACATCTGATTACATATCGTTAATTGGCATCCCACTTTGAATAAGTGATATGTCAACCAATGATGGTTAAGTGTTGAATTTATTTACATAGTCATTGATTATGTAAATATCTATTATTAACTTAAAAGGTTAAATTGAATAACCTAGTAGCTTGTTTAAGTACCATTGTGATCGTTAAGCCTCTCTCAAATCTGAAAGCTAGTTATGAATTTGAAAGTTATATTAAGAATAATTATTATTTAGTAATAAGATTTTAAAAAGTAATAATTATTTACTAATAATGTTTTAAAGAAAATTAATAATTGTCTTAATAATGATTTAAGTTATATAAATATGATTATTAAGAGTTATTTCTTAAAACTATTTAACAATATTTAATTATTATTTTAAAGTTATTTAATTATTATTTAAAAATATTCTAATTTAATTATTTATTTGAAATGATTTAACTATACTTTAATTTTTAATTAAACTTAATTAATTATATTGTTTTAAGTAATTTAATTATATTTATATGTTAATTAATTATTATATAAATTTAAAGTTAATTTTTATTGTTTTAATAATGTTTTAAAGTTAATTAATTATTATATTAATATTGTTTGGAGTTAACTTATTATTACAACAATATTGTTTAAAATTAATTTAATATATTATTAATGAGATCTTAAATGAGATTTAATTAAAATGAAATAGAAGGATGTTTAAATAATAATATTTTATTTAAAGTTATTTTAAATAATTTATGGTTTACCAAGGTAACCTTACTGAGTTAAAGAGTCTATTAATTAAATTTACTTAAATATGGAAAGAGTTTTATAAATGGCTTTGCATATTTATAAAACAAATTAATAAATGAGTTTTAAAGATCTGAAAAAGAGAAGTTTTATAAATGGACTTTGAGATTATAAAGAATTTTTATAAATAGATTGGAAATCTATAAAGAAACATTATAAATAGATTTGGAGGTATTTTTAAGATAATGAGATTCAGAAGGAAATGGTTGATTTTCATGGCGTAATTCAAGGTACAGAGATTGCCTATATTTTACTATAGATTTATTGGGGTAGCGACGTAACCAATGAGTAAACTATGACCCATGATTTATACGGGACGATGCTTTCTTTAGCATCCCTAATTTTTGATAACATTATTCAGAAAATTTAATTAGATAAACTAAATAGAATAATGATGATAAGGAGATTGAGGTTTTATGAAATAACATAATAGGACCATGCTTATTAACAAAGTAATTGGGCTTTAAATTGGTTTAAAGGTTAATTAAACAACATATGGGCATATTAGTAAAATAGCCTCCTTATTATTTTATACGGCTATTACTTCTCCTTTATGTCCATTCACGTTTCATTTTCTCACTATCACAAAATATAAAATCTAAATTAAAGCCAGCCATTACCAAGGAAAAAAGAGGAATTTTAATCTAAAGCGAAAGATCAAGCTAGGAAGGATTAATCAACAGCAAAGGTCAAGTTCTTTATCAAATCTAAGGTGAATAATAATTTTTTCCATATCATTTTGGTTTATATAATCTTATGATTTCGGATTTATGTTTTATTTAATTTCTATGAAATTTTGGATGATGATATGGTTAGAATTATGAATTGTTTGATTTAGATGATTACCTTATATATAATTCGTATGGTTTTAAGGATAAAACCGTGAGATATTGATTTTGAAATGCCATGGAAAATTTTTATGTTAAGTAAAACATAATTTTGGAGATGCGTTTTAATTTTCAGAATTTTTCAAATTATGGAAATTTTATTATGAATTTTTGATGGAAAATATGATACGATTGGGTTAAATATTTATTTCGTGAATTTCAGAAAAAAAATTGATTCTAAAATTTTAATACGTTTGATTCAATGATTAATTCAATTTTTTATGATTTTTGAGGATTTTTCCTAATTGATTTACTAAGGGAAATCTATTATTTCGAAAGAGGGCCTTTTTTGCAAATGTCGAAGTTAGGTTGTTTGGAAAGGTTTTAACGTTTAAATCCTTTATTTTAGGATCTAAATGAATGCAGTAGTTTCAGAAGTAAAGAAATTAAATGTTTTCATGGCAGCCAATCAGAGTTCTACAAGTAGGCATGTTGTTAAGGAAAGATTGCTTAAATATGTTATAATTCAGCCTTTAATTAGAAAATGGTGTTGCGTGTTTAATGGAAAATACCTTTCGACTCCCTTGGTTCCGCCTTATTATAGTTGAAATCATCACCGTCAAAATCATCACTGTCGAAACCATCATAATCGAAACCAATCCACATGGTATCTCTTGGAAGATATGTAGTGTATTAGATGATGAGTGGAGGCCTTGGTGTTGAAGGGTAAGCTTCCGAAGGGGTCAAAGCCCTGTTTTGTTTTCATAATTTAAATCCTTGCCATGTTTTAATTAAAAGCTTTTGACTTAGTCGAAACGTTTTTTTGAAGGGGTGTTTGTTTAGCTTTCGAAGCAGGCTGTCGTGTTAATACTAAAGTACTAGCTTTCGAAGTGGATTCCTTTTTCTTTAAACAAAAGCTTTCGAAATGGGTTGGTTTTGACCTAGTCGAAGCCTAGCCACTACTCTACCTTTCGACCATATTATCCAATAATTCTTTCGAAGAGTTGCATATGTTTTTACTTTAAAGCCAAACTTTTTTCTTAATTGCTTTTTAAAGGGGTTGGGGTTTCGAAGGAGACGGAGTCGAAAGGTGGTTTCGACCTAGACCTCCGAAGTTTTGATTTTTAGTCTTTTGCTTTCGAACTAGATTGTTCCAACACCATCATTTTTTCCCCAAACTAGTTTTTGTTAGTTTTGAAAGAGATACTTTTGCATACAGCCATCTTGACCCAAATTATATTTTAAGAGTAAAACCCAATGCTTCGAAAAGGTATTTCAAGTGTTTCCAAACCTTTGTTTTATAGAACATTTTCTTGATACCATCGAAAGGTCTTATTGGTTTCAAAAGGAGTGTGTTTGTATGTGTGTGTGTATGTAACGACCCGTAATTTTCTACAATTTAAAATTGTTAATTTAATAAGATTTTGGTAAATAAATTTGGGAAAAAAACTTTGTAATTTAATAATGAAAGGAATGCTAAAATGAAATGTGACATTTGTGTGTTAATAATGAATCCATAAATGTAAGTTAAAGGTTATAGTAACAATCATCATAAATTACCTGTATAATTAGTCTATGAAATAAATTGGAAATCGATTACATTTAAATGTAAGGAAATGTTCATTAATGTGAGTTAGGACAGTAAATTGTAAAGTGTGAATGTGGAAATGTATATTTCATTCATGGGTAAAATAAAGGAATGTAACCAAGTTGAATAAAATAATTAAGGTTTTAATTATAAAAAATGTATGCGTTTGACAAAGTCAATATAATTGAAAACAACTATTAATACAAAGGAAAGATAGAAATTTGAACATATTAATGTAATGAAAGGAAAAACAAAGGTTAACTTTGTTTATTGAATAATAAATTTATTTAGATAAACAGGATCGAAATTGAATCAAGTTAATTTGATAAATTATAATTAACTGAATTGATTGAAATTGTGATTTAACATTATAATGGTGGAAAATTCAACATTAAATTGATGTAGAAATTTATTATAAAGGATTATAGAACACTAATGTAATCCAAGATGATAAAAATTACAAGTTATAGAATTTGAATGGAAAGGTGATTTTATTAATTTAACATTAATATATTTAATTAACTGAAAATAGCCATTTAGCCACTGACTCGGATTTCGACGAAACCAGTTTTATTGGATCCGTAATAGTGAATTATTGTAGGATTTCAAGTTTTATAATGATCAGGCTTATCATTTGATCGTACGGGCTTAAAACGCCTAGAAATCAATTAAATTAAAATCAATTTGAAATAACTTGATTTTAGCATAACTTCTTCATATGATGGAATCAGGACTTGAAACCTGTTCAATTGAATTTAAAATATTTAAAAACATCTATTTCGATCTATGGGTTGACCCATTTTCATTCCGGAGTCGAAACGGGCTTTTCGGGTCGTGTATCGTTTAATCAAATCGTGACCATTCACCTTTATTTCTGACCTACCTATATATACCTCATTATAAACCCTAGCTATCCTCAATTCTATTTGTCTGTACAAACATCTCTTTCCCGGCTTCTCTTCCAATGGTAGACAAATCAAAACCCTAATTCCCTAATTGCAATTTCAATTCAAATTACAACTTCAAAATTTTAAACTCCTCAATATATATATCGAATAATATATTGATTTGAAGCACTTGATGAGTGCAAGTCAATTATATGATTCATTTCTCAATCTGGGTTGCTGTGTCGCCAGAATTGGCTCATTTATTTTCGGCCATTCATCTTAGCGACGATCAATTTCGATGGATCGACGGATCGATAGTATGGTAGCGTAAAGAGAAAGGAGAGGAGCTTATCAGAGTCTTTGGCTGGGTGAATGGATGACTGGGTCGGTCGAATTAATTCGACTACGGTTTTTATGTGTGGTGGCGGCCGGGGCGTTTTTGCTTCGATCAACGGTGAGGGCAGTCGCGTGGATATGGGGAGGACGGTCGGCGAGTCTTAGTGGCTACGTTGGCCAACAGCAGCGAGCGGCGACGGTGATTTTCGCATAAGGGATGGCAGCTCGTTTCACGTGCATGGGTTTGGCGGTCTAGGGCTAGGGACTGGAACGAAGAAGGTGACGTATCTATTTGTTTTTTTACTATTTCATTTATTTTAATTTAAATCGTTTAAACTTCTAATCCCTATATCTTGTGTGTACGTAAACCGATTCACCCCAATAACAATCCACTCTTTTGTATGGTTTGAGTCTAATGTGTGTGTTTTATCGTCGATTTAAAATGTACAAAAAGGCGGGATGTTACATTTGGTATCAGAGCTTTGGTTTAGTGATAAACCTTAGCTTTTTGGGGTCTGACTCATTATTAATAGGGTTGTAATACCCTATGATGAGTCGCTGAGCATATATATATATATATATATATATATATATATATATATATATATATATATATATATATATATATATATATATGGGAGCGTATTTGTTAGTGTTATAAAAGGTTTTGATATTGTGTTAATTTGTTCCGTTTTGTATTTATAAATTCTGATTGTTGCATAGGACGCTATGACATCAATAGGGATTTCTAAATATTTAATTGGACAGACCGACACAATATTTGTTTGAATATAGGTGAATGAAATAATTTTGCCTATTATATTTTCTATATATAAAATAAAACTTTTATAAAGGTTATATTTGGTTGTTATATATTGGTTGTTAGGTAGTGAAATTTATAAATATTGGTTGGAAACAAGATTTGAAGAAAATAAAATACATGGAAAATGGAAATTTTAGAACTTAAGTTTCGGGATTTTGAAAATTCCTTTCAAAGGATTTTGGAATATAATAATATTGTTTATAAATATTTTCTAATATAGATATTTCAGTATAAATTGAAATAATAGTTTTAAAGAAACATTGCAAAGAAATAAGTTCTATACTCCCCTCACAGTTGCTAAAAAATAATTTCGGTGATGAGTGCATGCATCATCGACATTCATTTTCGAGTTTCAAAGTGGGTAGGCCACTGTAATAGTTTTATTACAGATTAAACAAATATAAATTTCAATTGTTTTAAATATAATTGGATGAATAATCGTAAGTGTATACATCTTTCTATTATTTAAATGATTTGAAATTTAACCCGATATTTAGTTCTTAAGTTTTTGTTAATTAGTCGTTACAATTATTGTAGTGAAATGGAATATACCTAATTAATAATTGGAACCTCTAGATGAAATAAGAGATTAAATGCTAGGTAATAAATGAAATTACAAGAAAGTTGAAATTTGCAACCTATAAAACAAAGGATATGATTATTGAACATTAAAATAATTAAAGAAATGAGAAAACTTGTATAACTTCCAATTGCATTCTTAAAGCATATATATAACTTAGAAAAAATTAAAAGTTGTAATGTTTAATAAGAAAATGTGATAGGATATTATACAAGTAAAACTTGAAGCAATAAAAGTATTTAATGAAATTCTTTAATAAATAAGAATTTGATGTCGTAATTGTTATAAACTAAAGTTATAATTGAAATGTTACTATAATAAAATGTGATAGGAAGTAGGTATCGTAAGTAATTTATTATAAAATTAAGTAAATGTTGAAGTTATTTATTATAAAAATAAGTAGGAAGATGAATTCGGTAAGTGAAAGACTATAAACTTAAGTTAATGTTTGAAGCTATGTATAAATAAAGGTAAATAAATGAAATTAAGTAATGAATGAATAAATATAATGCAATGAAAAGAAATTGACATTATATGGATAAATGTAAATGAATTTGTAAGTAGTGGATAGAAATAAGTGAAAATGAGACTAAATGAATGAATGTGAAATTATTTACAAAGAAGCTTATATAGTACTCTAAGAATATGCTTACATACATTTAAATTAAATTGTATATGAGTAACATATGTAAGAAATGAGGATAATGTATGAAAATAAAAGAATGGAAATGAAAACTGTAAGAAATATAATGTAAATTAAAATGATAAATTATTATATGAATGAAGAGGAAGCAAAGCAATAAATATTGTGAAATGAAATTAAGAAGTAAGAACTTAATTTATGCTTGGGGTCATTATATGTTTGGTTTATGGTTGTTTGGGCAAGGATACTTTAAAATTATTTGGATGTATGAATAATCTATCTAGTTTCATCTAAGACTGTTGAGTAAATGGTGCACTTAGTAGTTTATCTTTCATTCTGTACAATTTAAAGTTTTTGAATCCAAACAACTATTTGTTTTGTTTGATATGAATGGTGTGATATCTCGGAATTTCAAGGAATTCAAAATGTGGTAATCTCTTAATTAAATTATTTAAAATTGGTAAAACTTGTTATTTTCAAAATAATAATAATATTGTGACGTTTTTAAATATAGTTATAATTAGATTTGTAAATGGAATAATTTTTTAAAAATTTAATTTGGTTGTTTTATAAATAGATTTTAAATAGACATATTATTTTCAAATTTAATAAGTGTTGTTTAAATGTGTGTGTGTGTGTGTATATATATATATATTTGTTTAAGTTAATTTTAAAAATAGAATTATTATTTTCAAATTTAATAATGTTTATGTTTAAGTTGATTTTAAATTTGATTTTTAAATTTGAATTTGAATTTAAAATTTGGATTTAAACTTGGAATTTAAAAGGATTTATATCTTGAAAATATTTTGGATATAAAAATATATGAATAAAGTTTTTATTAGTATATAATTTGTTTTATAATATTTTCTTTTAAATAATTTTATTTATATAAATTATGAAAATATTTATTAAATAGTAAAATAAATACAAAAGTTTTATATTAACATTTAAAAATGGATTAAATATATTATATATGATTTTATTTAGAATCTATTTGGTTTCTGTTTTCTTTTCTTTTAAAAGTTTTATTTATATAAAATTAAGAAAAGCATTTACAAATTAATAAAAGCACTTATTTATTAGGAAAATTAATTACAAAAGCTTTTAAATCTTTTAAAAATAAATAATGACAAGTGTTAGTTTCTTAATCATGTTAAGTACATGTGTAATTTAATGAGGGATTAAAATTGACAAATGTTACAAAGTGTACAAATGTCATCTTTTTTATTTTCTTTTTCTTTAATTTTAATAAACCATAATTTACATTATATAAAATTACATCTTCTTTCTTCATTTCGCTTTCTTATCTTTTCATTTTCAAAACAAGTAAACTCAAGAACGTAAACCTATAAGCTATGTTCCAAACCAGAAAAAAAAATCAATAGCTAAACCTTGTAAACTTTACTCAAGATAAATGCAAACCAGAAACTCAAGCCTGAAATTCATTTCCAAACTCAAGAATCAAAACCTGAACACATCTCCTCTAAAACAAATCAATCCTGTAAAACCCTTTTTGAAAACCCTGTAAACATTTTTCAAATCTGAAGCTTCAAACTTCTCAAGCAACTATCAGCAAACAAGCTTTCAAACAATTCAAGTCATCAAAGTTTCCAGTAATCAAGATCAAAGTATTTTCTTCTACAAATTCAAAGCTTTTAAGTTTTTAGAAATCAAAGCAAATTCAGTTTTCAAAGTTCCCAGTAAATCATGCTTTCAAACAATTCAAAGTTTTCAATCCAGTTTCAAGCTCTCTACTTTTTTAAAGGTGAGTAAACATTTAAATTAAAAACTTAGGTAGATAAATATCTGTTGCATGTGAATTTCTGTGATGATAATTGCTTTGCATGTATGTATATAAGTAAGCCTCTATTTATATGAAGTGTGCATATCTATTCATTTTAAACACCTCTGTTCTTAGTTCAAAGCCTATGGTTTTGATCAAAATTCAAAATCATTGCATCTGATCGCTATTAGACTTTGAGATTCAAACAAGATAGTTTAGTTTAAACATAATCTAGGATTTAAAAATAGATTCAAGTATTTTAAGATTGAAAATATGCTAGAATCTGAAAAATACAGTAGAGATCTTTAAAAACATGTAAAATCAATCATTGTAATCTATTGTTTCAAGATCAAAACTTGAATCTATTTTGAAAGTTAGAATTTTTAAAAATCACAATTTTTAACATGGTATCAAGTGTGCAATTTGGAGATGACCAGAAATTGGGTTTTTGGGTTTTTCTAGTGATCAGAGCATCTCTAGTGGTCGAGGCTTCGATTGGAGGTGGCTGGGAGTTCGATGGTCATGGAAAAAATGGTAGATGGGTGAATAAACAATCGTAGCATCGGCAGTGGGTCGAATGGGTTTTTAATCCTAGTTTCTGACTAGGTTAGAAAAGGGATGACCACGGCAACTTTGGTGATTCGAGTTGCATGAGGCCTTGAGCGTTGGTGACGTGGATGACTGGTGAAGCTTGGGACAAGGTTTCTCAACCTCTGGTGGTCGGAATCATTGGGACGAGAGGTTTTTTTCAGGCATGTTTTTGGTTCCAGTTTCAACTGCAAACGTCGATTTCGATCGAAGGCTTGTGTTTATGATCTGGTGGTCGGGATGGGTTGGAGCAATGATCGTCGGTGTGCCGAAGGTGCCATGGTGGTCGGAGCTCCAACGATGGTTGGTGCATGTGTACGAGGCGGTTTTCATGTCTATGTTTTTTTAGTTGATTTGGTCTCAAAGGAAGGGTCGAGTGTTTGGGGGTAGTATCTCGAGTTTGTACGCGAGTAGATTGAGGGTGATAAGCCTACAGGTTTTCATCTTAAAATAAATCTAAGTTTTTTTTGAAAATGGGAGGGAGGATGGGAAACTCGGGGTTTGACCCGAGTGGTCTTCGGGTTTGACCCGAAGCAATAGTATTGAGCAGTTTTAAAAAAGTTTTTTAAAACAAGGATTTTGAAATTTAAATTTAATCTAGTTTAAACTTTCTTATATAAATTTACTTTATAAATAATAATTGTTTCCTTCAACAATTGGTTGAGAAGTTTTGAAATTTGCTTAATTTAAATTTTGTTAAGTAACATTTAAAGTGATTTTAAAACTTAAGATAGAAATGAAATTTTAAGGTTTTTAAAAGAAAGTTTTTAAAATTTAAATTGAGACTAGTTTTAAACTTGGTAAATGTTTAAAGCATTTAAAGGAAGTTATGTTTTGTTAACTTTAATTTATCACGTTAAATGATTATTTTATTTTAGAAACTTAATTAATGATTTGATTAAGTAAATTTAATCATAAAGATAAAATGGTGTAAATATGTTAATGGTAATTAAGGCATCAATAAGATAATGTTTTATCTTAAGATGATTAAGGTTTTAATGTCTTGAGATTAATTAAGTTAATTAAAGGAAATTAAGTATAATTAATTAATTTAAATTAATTATAAAGGATTAATTAAGAAATTAATTAAGAGCAATTAATTGATTTAATTAATTAATGATTAGGAATTAATAATTTAAGGGTTATAAGTTAATTAGCTAAAGATTAGTTAATTTGTATTAATTAGTAATTAGAGATTATTAATTAATGATTAGAGATTGATTAATTAAGTAATTAAGTGTAATTAAGAATTAATTAATTAAGTAATTAAGATTGACTAATTAAGTAATTAGAGAGTAGTTAATTAAGTAACTAGAGGTTACTTAACTAGTAAATAAGGATTAATTAATTTGTAATTATGTTTTGTTAATTAATAATTAGGCTTTATTAATTAATAATCAAAGGATAACTAATCTGTAATTAAAGATTAATTAAGAATTTTTTAAATGATAATTAATTGATTAATTAAATGGTGATTAAGGATTAATCAAATGGTAGTTAATTGATCAATCTAATGGCGATTAAGGATTAATCAAATGGTAATTACAGATTGATTAAATGGTAATTAAGGATTAATTAATTTGCAATTAAGGTTGTTAATTAATCATTTAGGTTTATTAATTAATAATTAAGGGATAATTAATTAATTAATGATTAATTAATTGATTATAGACTAATTATGGATTAATTAACTTGTATTAGAGATATTAATTAATAATTAAAGTTTATTAATTAATTGTTAAAGGATAATTAATCTGTGATTAGAGATTAATAATTGATTGATAAGGCAATTAAGGAGTGATCAATTAATTAAATGGTTTGAAATAAATTAATGATTGATAAAGAAGGATTAGGTGATTAATTCTTAAGTAATTAATTTAATTTAAGTTAATTAAATTAATTATGATATGGATTAATAATTCCTGCTTGTGGATGATTGTTTATGTAGAATGTCTGGATTGGATGATATCTATTGGATGATATGCTGTGATATTCTGTGATGTGATATTGGATATATTAGTGATAAATGTGTGATATTTATCTGTGTTAAATGTTGTGCGAATTCAAGAATTGGATTGAATTGAATTAAATTGTTTAAACTTTTATACAACTTAGCCTTTAAGATTCATTTGGATTTCGATGAGACCGGGATCGAGTATCAGATTTGATTATTTGAAAACCACATCGATCCAAGTTAAACGTTAGGTTGTGAATTCAAGTGAAGATCAAGTTGAAGACTCGAAGTGTAAGAACTATTTGTCGTTAGAAACTCTAAGGGTGAAACCAATACGAGCATAACTGAGATAGTGCTTTCAAGTTCGAGATGGAGATTTAGAGTGCAAGGGTTATTGTCATTAACTTTGAGGGTGATTCCAAAATGAGTGTAATGAGATAATGCCTTCGGTGTTATTCGAACCCGAAACGAACTTGTATAGATTGAATGCTTTTAGAACATCGTCAAGAGGACGATGAGCATTCTAAGATAGATGTGTTCTATTAAGGTAATCGTGGCCTCAAGCCCCATCAACTGAGAATGGCTAAAATAGGGGAGGTGCAGTAAGGCTAAGTGAGCCGCGCTCAAGTAGGATAAGGTCTTTCCCTGTCTAGAGTCCCTTTTTATTCGGCTGTGTGGGCGGTTGCTAGCTACAACCACGGGGTTGACTTATTCGAGACTGTCAAGTAAGAGATGGTTCCAGCCTTGTGTTGCAAGGGATTTAGGGTGGATCCTCGGTACGGTGATCTTGACCATGTACTGTGACGGGAGGTACCCTAGTAGCCCTACCATTGTATGGAATCTAATCTCCAATAAGTGCCCTCGGATTTGATTGTATACCTATGTATGCTGGAATTTAATAAATGTAACAATTTCGGCTATTTTCTAGTTTATTTGAAAACCCTAGACCCTATTATAATATCATTGGATTTCCTATCAAATGTTTTGGTTAGAGTAATGTAAAAACTTACCCATGTTTATGTGTGGGAAGTCGTATGTGATACCTTTGTTTTCAAATGTTTAAAGTCAAGCAACTTTAACTCGTTTACTCACACTAAACTCATGTCTGACCCAGAGGTTATTTCTGTTTTCCTTAAAACTCTTGGGTTCTCAAATTTTTATGAGTAGCCAAGTGATCAGGTTTTGGCTTGACGAATTTGGATAGCTTGGGGCAGGAGTCCAGACGTAGCTATATCTATCTGTTTTCGCTATGTAGAGTTGAAGTCTTTGTCTATTGTTTTGAAATGTAATGGATTAGACAGATCTTTATAAATGTATAATGTGTTGATGTTATTGTATTTGTGTAACTCTGATATGTAATGACTATGTAATATTATGTGATATATTATATTTTATTCCATTCCGCTGTGAGATTCTGATATTGTTTAGTTCTTTCTTCTATCTATTCTGTTTCTACCTCTTTCTTTCTTATTGATGATGTGTCTTTCTGTGGAATGAAAGGCGGGTCATCACACTTGGTATCATAGCGTAGGTTGAGATAATACATAGGCTCTATAATGGTGTCTATCTTGAGAGCGCATAGTTGTAATTTTTATATAACTATATACCTATATAAATTTGTTGGGTTATTTGTTCGGATTTACAACATGAGTTCCAGAGAAGTTTCATCTTTCTCTTTGTTTGGTTAACCATCATATCTTTGTATCTAATCCTATAGGCGGAGTAACTGAGTTAGATAAGATCTGTAGAGGGTTAAGATTTTCTTATCTCCCCCATAGTTTTCTGGTGACCCATTTGTATTGGGTCTCAAAGAGTTGATCTTATTCTGGGTTTGGATTGGATGGATAAGTATAGGGCTGTTTGATCTGTGAAGAGAGGATTGTGTCTTTGGAGACTAAGTTGGGAAGAATCGCAAAAGTGACTTGCGATGATGCCAGAATTCTTTTGAGCAATCTTCTGCATGGAGTCGAGGCATCTTCAAAAGATGTAGAGTCCTTCGAAGTGGTCAGATATTTTCTAGATGTTTTCAAGGAAATGGAAGGTTTGTCCTCATCTGGAGATAGAGTTTTGGATTGTCTTAGTTCCGAAAGCTGAACCTGTTGTTCAGCTCAGTAAAAGGATGGCACCGAAGGAAAGAGAGAAGAGTTGG
This sequence comes from Allium cepa, assembly GCA_030765085.1. NCBI lineage: Eukaryota > Viridiplantae > Streptophyta > Magnoliopsida > Asparagales > Amaryllidaceae > Allium > Allium cepa. The sequence goes on along the minus strand of CM060941.1, from coordinate 287,475,538 downwards.
AGGAGCAGCCCCAAGATTTCTTAGAGGAAGATTTTAATCCGGCCTATTTTTTTTCTAGGTGGCTTCAGCTGTTGTCTTTGTGACTAAGTCGGGTGAGTCTTTGAGATTCTGTGTGGATTTGATGAACCGAGTTTTTCGAGATGTGTGGTATAAGTTTGTTTCTTCTGTTCATCAATGATTATTCTTGTCTACTCCAAGTCTTAAGAGGAGCTCAAGCGACATTTGGAGATATTATTAGAGACTTTGAGGAGCCTTGTTCTGATGGTTAAGTTTTCGATATGCCATTGTTGAAAATCGAAGGTCAGATTTTTTGGGGCATTTTATTTTTGGGAAGGATATTTCTGTAGATCCAGACCCGATAGCTACTATTCAGGAGTGAAGCAACCGCAATTTTCTAGGATTGGCAGGGTACTTTAGGAATTTATCAAGGATATTTCTAAGATTTCTTCGCACATAACCAAGTTGACTAGAGAAGGAGTAAAGTTTAAGTGGACCCCGAATGTGAAGAGGCTTTCTTGGATTTGAAGGCAAGGCTGACCAGTGTGCCTGTTCTAACTATTCTTGATGGAAAGAGTAAGTTTGAGGTCTACACGGACGTTTTTGTGTGTACCGGTGGTGGATGGATTGAGTCAAGAAGGGTCAGCGTTCCAGTTTTGAGATTGATGGCCAAGGGACATGGAGGATCAATGGAAGGATTTGTGTTCCGAATTTCAAGGATTTGAAGCAAGAAGTTCTGTCTGAGAGTCATCGCTCTAGGCTAAGTATCCACCTAAGGATTTCAAAGATGTATAAGGATGTGAAGAGAGTCTTCTGGTGGCTAAGTATGAAGAAGGATGTAACCGCTTTCGTCAGTGAATGTACGATCCGTCAGCTGGTAAAGGTAATCAGCAGAAGACCGCCGGTTTGTTATAGCCTTTGGAAGTTTCGAAGTGGAAGTAGGGAAGTGATTTCTTTGGATTTCGTCGATGGTTTGCCAAGGATCTAAAAGGGAAACAATGAAGAATATAGGTGATTGAAGGCCGGTTGACCAAGAACGCCCATTTTATTCCGATTAAGGCAACCCGTACTGCAGCATCTTTGGCTGAGATTTCTTGAAGGAGATTCTCTGATTGCTTGGTGTTCCAGCCAACATTGTTAGCAGATCCTATCTTCTCCAGCAAGTTTTGAGAAGTCCATTTGCATTGAATGGAATTCTCGTATAGTTATCAGACGAGTATCTAGATGGCACCCTATGAAGCTTTGTTTGCTAGACCTTATAGATTTCCATTCTGTTGGGTAGAGTTGGGAGTGTGAGAAATGCGGATTACAGATGTTAAGGCTAGGATTAACACTAGAGGGGTGGTGAATAGTGTTAATAAAGAATTACTAAACCTTTTGAGTTTATGTTAATTTAGGCACCGATGTATGCAATATACAGACACAGATATGATCACAAAAACAGACATAGATGTAGAAATAAAATAAAAGCAGTGAAGGAAAGAACACACCGGATTTTATACTGGTTCGCAGTTACCCTACATGCAGTCCCGCAACACAAGTACGGATTTTCTTTCAAAAGAAATTGTACAATTACACCCTCGGTTTCAAGGCTACGAGGTACACCCTCCAGAATTTCTATCCTCTGGGTAGAGATACTTGATTTCCGGGCCACAAGTTTACCCAATTGATTTACCAAGGCTACAATCACACCTTTTCTCTCTTGATTGATTTCCAAGCCTACAATCACACCTTTTCTCTCTTAATAGATTACAAAGAAGTCTATAACTCTGAATAGCACCGAGAACATTGTAGAGATAGTGATAGAGAATCAAACTAGAAGTAATCGAGTTTGATTCAATGTTGATTTTGGCAGAGTAATGGTAAGAATATGTATTAAGAAATGTGGAAGAAGAAGAGAGGAGTGAAAAACAAGAAAATCTGATATATAATTCATTGAAACTAACCCCAAATTATAGAAGAACAACAGCCATGTCCATTCATGAAGAGTTATGGCGAATAGACACTTCTTTTGAAATTTAAATTTTGAACTCAACTGACACCATGTCGACATGGGGTACTTGGGCATGTCGACGTCCCAAAGGATTTTTTGGTGTTTTGATTTTCTTTGAAAATAACTTCTATTTTATATTAAAACTATTTTAAACTTTTATAAATATACTTGACTATAGTTAAAATTCATAAGTAAATATAGAGAATAATATATATAGAATTTAACTATAATTTTATATTTAAATCTAAGTATAAATTTTTAAAAGTTAAATATATTATACTAAAAGATAGTTTAAAATCAGGAGTAATTTGACTTTGAAATTAAAGATAATTTTGAGGCTAAAAGTATTTAAACTTAGGATAGAGGGTTTTGGATCTTTTAAAAGGAAAGTTTTGAAATCATTTTGAATACAAGATAATTTTTAAAATCATTTGAATTAAAATTAGTGGATACAAAACAATGTTCCACTAGATTTTCGTAGGTTCCATCCTACTTAGGGTTCCATCCCTTTAACAGGCTCGAAGTGGATTCCATTCCACGAATAAATTGGATTTTAAGATACCAGTGCTTTTCTACGAGTTTTAACGAAAATTCCTAATAAAAATACTATGCTTGAAATCTTGAACTCTTAATAATCTTGATACTCATGAGTCTTCCATCTCGATATCTTGAATCTCTATACTGTACAGTCTTCATTCTTGGTACTTGCATGGTTAAATCCTGCATATACATATATATCTAAACTTATAATGTTAGTATTTATATTTTATAATCTATTCTAAGGTTGTTGTCATCAAAACCATCATCTCACGGACTAACAGGGTGATCATCTTGATCTTGGTCCAGTTTTGATCCAAGAGGCATCTGTGAAGGTGGAGCTTATTAACAAGAGATTTAGTGATGTGGTCTATAGGATTGAATTTCCAGTTTGGATGGCTAGAATTCACAATGTTTTTCATGTATCTCATCTGAGGAAATACGTGAACAATCCATCTTAGTTGGGATCTGCAGTTTAGAAGGATTTGATAGTTGAGCTGGTTTGTAAGTATGGTCTGATATCTGGTTCAGATTTATAGATCAGAATGAGAGGAAGCTCTGGATCATCGTGGTATAGCTAGTTGAGGTTCTGTGGAGCTAGGATTTCAGAGTTTGTCTTTGGAAACTCTGAGTAGGTTAGGAAGTCTTATCTGGATTTGTGTCCGGATAACTAGTGCTTGTTTGTTTGAATGAATTGTTTATTCAAATAAGCTGTTTGTTTGGATGAATTATTGTTTGGTTGATAGTGTATGGTTGATATGTATGCTTGAATGGTTAAAATGAAATAAAAGTTTTCGGGATTATCTTTGTTCTAAATTTCGGGGACGAAATTCTTTTAAGCGGGGAGGAATGTGATATCCCAGAATTTCAAGGAATTTAAAATGGATAATCTCTTAATTAAATTATTTAAAATTGGTAAAACTAGTTGTTTTTAAAATAATAATAATATTGTGATGTTTTTAAATATAGTTATAAATAGATTTTTAAATAGAATAACTGTTTAAAAATTTAATTTGATTGTTATATACAAAGATTTTAAATAGACATATTGTTTTCAAATTTAATAAGTGTTGTTTAAATGTGTATATATATATTTATTTGAGTTAATTTTAAAAATAGAATTATTATTTTCAAATTTAATAATGTGTTTGTTTAAAATAATATATATATATATATGTTTAAGTTGATTTTAAATTTGATTTTTAAATTTGAATTTGAATTTAAAATTGGATTAAAATTTGGAATTTAATAGGATTTATATCTTGAAAATATTTTGGATATAAAAATATACGAATAAAATTTTTATTAGCATATAATTTGTTTTATAATATTTTCTTTTAAAGAATTTTATTTATATAAATTATGAAAGTATTTATTAAATAGTAAAATAAATACAAAAGTTTTATATTAACATTTAAAAATGGATTAAATATATTATATATGATTTTATTTAGAATCTAACTGGTTTTTAATTAATTTTATTTTAAAAGTTTTATTTATATAAAATTAAGAAAAGCATTTATAAATTAATAAAAGCACTTATTTATTGGCAAAATTAATTACAAAAGCTTTTAAATCTTTTAAAAATAAATAATGACAAGTATTAGTTTCTTAATCATGTTAAGTACATGTGTATTTAATGAGGGATTAAAATTGACAAATGTTACAAAGTGTACAAATGTCATCTTTTTTATTTTCTTTAATTTTAATAAACCATAATTTACATTATATAACTTACATCTTCTTTCTTTATTTCCTTTTCTTATCGTTTCATTTTCAAAACATGTAAACTCAAGAACTTAAACTTGTAAGCTATCTTCCAAACCAGCACAAAAAATAAATAAATAGCTAAACCCTGTAAACTTTCCTCAAGACAAATTTAAACCAGAAACTCAAGCCTGAAATTCATTTCCAAACTCAAGAATCAAAATCTGTACACATCTCCTCTAAAACAAATCAACCTGTAAAACCCTTTTTCAAAACCCTCTAAACATTTTTCAAATCTGAAGCTTCAACCTTCTCAAGCAACTATCAACAAACAAGCTTTCAAACAATTCAAGTCACCAAAGTTTCCAGTAATCAAGATCAAAGTATTTTCTTCTGCAAATTAAATCTTTTCACTTTAAAGGAATCAAAGCAAATTCAGTTTTCAAAGATCCCAGTAAATCAAGCTTTCAAACAATTCAAAGTTTTCAATCCAGTTTCAAGCTCTCTGCTTCTTTAAAGGTGAGTGAACATTTAAATTAAAAACTTAGGTAGATTAATATCTGTTGGATGTGAATTTTGTTGATGATAATTGCTTTGCGTGTATGTATATAAGTAAGCCTCTGTATATATGAATTGTGCATATCTGTTGATTTTAAACACCTCTATTTTTAGTTCAAAGCCTATGGTTTTGACCAAAATTCAAAATCTTTGCATCTGATCTCTTTTAGACTTTGAGATTCAAACAAGATAGTTTAGTTTGAACATAATCTAGGATTTAAAAATAGATTCAAGTATTTTAAGACTGAAACTATGCTAGAATCTGGAAAATACAGTAGAGATTTTTAAAACATGTTAAAATCAATCATTGTAATCTGCTGTTTCAGGATCATATCTTGAATCTACTTCGAAAGTTAGGATTTTAAAAACAAAAATCACAATTTTTAACGTGGTGTCGAGTGTGCAATTTGGAGTTGACAGAAATTGGGTTTTTAGGTTTTTCTAGTGACCGGAACATCTCTGGTGGTCGGGGCTTCGACTGAGGTGGCTGGGAGTTTGATTGTCATGGAAAAAATGGTTGATGGGTGAATAAACTATTGTAGCGTCGGCGGTGGGTCGAATGGGTTTTTAACCCTAGTTTTTGACTAGGTCGGAAAAGGGATCATCGTTGCAATTTTGGTGATTCGAGTTGCACGAGGCCTTGGGCATTGATGACGTGGAAGACTGGCGAAGCTTGGGACGAGGTTTCTCAACTTTTGGTGGTCGGAATCGTTAGGACAAGAGGTTTTTTCAGGCATGGTTTTGGTTCATGTTTCAACTGTGAACCTCGATTTCGATCGAGGGCTTGTGTTTATGATTAGTGGTCGGGAGGGGTTGCAGCAACGATCGTCGGTGTGCCGAAGGTGCCATGGAGGGTCAGAGTTCCGGCGATGGTTGGTGCATGTACATAAGGTGGTTTTCGTCTCTGTGTTTTTCGGTTGGTTTGGTCTCGAAGGAAAGGTCGAGTATTTGGGGGTAGTAGCTTGAGTTTGTACTTGAGTAGATTGAGGGTGATAAGCCTATAGGTTTTCATCTTAAAATAAATCTAATTTTTTTTGAAAATGGAAGGGAAGAGGGGAAACTCAGGGTTAGACCCAAGGGGTCATCGGGTTTGACCCGAAGCAATAGTATTGAGCAGTTTGAAAAAAAGTTTTTTTAAACAAGGATTTTGAAATTTAAGTATAATCTAGTTTAAACTTCTTACATAAATTTACTTTATAAATAATAATTATTTCCTTTAACAATTAGTTGAGAAGTTTTGAAATTTGCTTAATTTAAATTTTGTTAAGTAACATTTAAAGTGATTTTAAAACTTAAGATAGAAATGAAATTTTTAGATTTTTAAATGCAAGTTTTTAAAATTTAAATTGAGACTAGTTTTAAACTTGGTAAATGTTTAAAGCATTTAAAGGAAGTTATGTTTTGTAACTTTAATTTATCAAGTAAAATGATTATTTCATTTTAAAAACTTAATTAATGATTTGATTAAGTAAATTTAATCATAAAGATAAAATGGTGTAAATATGTTAATGGTAATTAAAGCATCAATAAGATAATGTTTTATCTTAAGATGATTAAGGTTTTAATGTCGTGAGATTAATTAAAGTAATTAAAGGAAATTAAGTATAATTAATTAAAATTAAATGTAAAGGTTTAATTAAGAGTAATTAATTGATTTAATTAATTAATGATTAGGAATTAATAATTTAAGGGTTATAAGTTAATTAGCTAAAGGTTAATTAATTTATATTAATTAGTAATTAGAGAGTATTAATCAATGATTGGATATTGATTAATTAAGTAATTGAGTGTAATTAAGAATTAATTAATTAAGTAATTAAAATTGATTAATTAAGTAATTAAAGAGTAGTTAATTAAGTAATTAGAGGTTACTTAACTAGTAATTAAGGATTAATTAATTTGTAATTAAGTTTTGTTAATTAATAATTAGGCTTTATTAATTTATAATTAAATGATAATTAATCTGTAATTAAAGATTAATTAAGAAGTTGTTATATGATAATTAATTGATTAATCAAATGGTGATTAAGGATTAATCAAATGGTAATTAATTGATGAATCAAATGGTGATTAAGGATTAATCAAATGGTAATTAAGGATTGATTAAGTGGTAATTAAGGATTAATTACTTTGTAATTAAGGTTGTTAATTAATAATTAAGGTTTATTAATTAATAATTAAGGATAATTGATTAGTTAATTAATGATTAATTAATTGATTATAAGAGTAATTATGGATTAATTAATTTGTATTGAGAGATATTAATTAGTAATTAAAGTTTATAAATTAATAGTTAAAGGATAGTTAATCTGTGATTAGAGATTAATTAATTGATAAGGTAATTAAGGAGTGATTAGTTAATTAAATGGTTTGAAATTAAGTAATGATTGATTAAGTAGAATTAGGTGATTAATTCATAAGTAATTAATTTAATTTAATTTAATTAATTATGATATGGATTAATAATTCCTGTTTGTGGATAATTGTTTATGTAGAATGTCTGAATTGGATGATATCTATTGTATGATATGTTGTGATATTGGATATATCAGTGATAAATGTGTGATATTTATCTATGTTAAATGTTGTGTGAATTCAAGAGTTGAAGTGAATTGAATTAAATTGTTTAAACTTTTAAACAACTTGTCCTTTAAGATACGTTTGGATTTTGATGAGACCGGTATCGGATATCAGATTTGATTATTCGAAAACCACATCGATCCAAGTTAAACGTTAGGTCGTGAATTCAAGTGAAGATCAAGTTAAAGACTCGAAGTGTAAGAACTATTTGTCGTTAGAAACTCTGAGGATGATTCCCATACGTGTAAAATGGAGATAGTGCTTTCAAGTTCGAGATGGAGATTCAGAGTGCAAGGATTATTGTCGTTAACTCTGAGGGTGATTCCAAAATGAGTGTAACAAGATAATGCCATCCGTTTCGTTCGAACCCGGAACGAACTTGTATGTATTGAATGCTTTCAGAACATCGTCTGGTGGACAATGAGCATTCTAACATAGATGTGTTCTATAAAGGTAATCGTGGCCTCAAGCCTCATCAACCGAGAATGGCTAAAACAGAGGAGGTGCAGCAAGGCTAAGTGAGTCGCGCTCAAGTAGGATAAAGCCTTCCTCTGTCTAGAGTCCCTTTTTATTCGGCTGTGTGGGCGGTTGCTAGCTACAACCGCGGGGTTGACCTATTCGAGACTGTCCAGTAAGGGATGGTTCCGGCCTTGTGTTGCAAGGGATTTAGGGTGGATCCTCGATACGGTGACATAGACCATGTACTGTGACAGGCGGTTCCCTAGTTACCCTACCATTGTATGGAATCCAATCTCCAATAAGTGCCCTTGGATTTGATTGTATACCTATGTATGCTGAAATTTAATAAATGTTACAATTTCGGCTATTTTCTAGTTTATTTGAAAACCCTAGACCCTATTATAATATCACTGGATTTCCTATCAAATGTTTTGGTTAGCGTAAGGTAAAAACTTACCCATGTTTATGTGTGGGAAGTCTTATGTGATACATTTTTTTAAATGATTTTAAAGTTAAGCAACTTTAACCCGTTTACTCACACCAAACCCATGTCTGTCCTGGTGTTTATTTCTGTTTTTCTTAAAACTTTTGGTTGCTCAAATTTTTATGAGTAGCCAAGTGATCAGGTTTTGGCTTGACGAATTTGGAAAGCTTGGAGTAGTAGTCCAGACGTAGCTATATCTATCTGTTTCCACTGTGTAGAGTTGAAGTCTTTGTCTGTTGTTTTGAAATGTAACGGATTAGACAGATCTTTATAACTGTCTAATGTGTTGATGTTGCTGTATTTGTGTAACTCTAATATGTAATGACTATGTAATAGTTATGTGATATATTATATTTTGTTCCATTTCGCGGTGTGATTCTGATATTGTTTAGTTCTTTCTTCTATTTATTCTCTTTCTTTCTTATTGATGATGCGTCTTTCTATGGAATGAAAGACGGGTCATCGCAAATGGATAATTGATTAGTCTGTTAGTAGCTGAAACAACTGTAAATACTTCATTTTATATAATTATTAATCTTTTTGGATTATAAAGTGAAATACAGGTTATGAAAATAATTGCTACTGCTTTTGATTTCATAATTAAGCGTTGTTTGCCCGACAAATAGGTACGTTGTCGGATTACGGTTTTATAGCGTTATTATATTGTTTTTCCCGTTGTTGGGATATATAATTTTGAGATATTGTGATATATATTGTTATATTTGATATTATATTTTCTCCCGAGCCTCTCCATACAAAGGAGACTCTGCCGAAATTTTCCGTAAATTTTGGACTTAGAAAATTTTGAAAAATGTTTTCAAAACTTTATTAATTTGAGTATAAAATGATTTAATAGTTATAGATTGATATATTTTATTTAAATTATTAAATTTCATAAATTTATTTGTTTATAAAGTTAATATTTTGAATAAGATGCATTGACTACTTAATTCTTTCTTTTCCCCTCTTTTTCCTTTTCGGAGACGAAAAGTTTTGAGTGGGGGAGAGTGTAACGACCCGTAATTTTCTATAATTTAAAATTGTTAATTTAAAAGATTTTGGTAAATAAATTTGGGAAAAAAACTTTGTAATTTAATAACGAAAGGAATGTTGAAATGAAATGTGACATTTGTGTGTAAATAATGAATCCATAAATGTAAATTAAATGTTATAGTAACAATCATCATAAATTACCTATATAATTAATCTATGAAATAAATTGGAAATCGATTACATTTAAATGTAAGGAAATGTTCATTAATGTGAGTTAGGACAGTAAATTGTAAAGTGTGAATGTGGAAATATATATTTCATTCATAAGTAAAATAAAGGAATGTAACCAAGCTGAATAAAATAATTAAGGTTTTAATTATAATAAATGTATGCATTTGGCAAAGTCAATATAATTGAAAACAACTGTTAATACAAAGGAAAGATAGAAATTTGAACACAGTAATGTAATGAAAGGAAAATCAAAGGTTAACTTTGTTTATTGAATAATAAATTGATTTAGATAAAAAAGGATTGAAATTGAATCAACTTATTTGTTGGAATAAATTATAAGTAACTGAATTAATTGAAATTGTGATTTAACATTATAATTGGTGGAAAATTCAACATTAAATTGATATAGAAATTTATTATAAAGGATTATAGAACACTAAAGTAATCCAAGATGACAAAAATTACAAGTTATAGAATTTGAATGGAAAGGTGATTTTATTAATTTAAGATTAATATATTTAATTAACTGAAAAATAACCATTTTGGCCACTGACTCGGATTTCGACGAAACAAATTTTTCAGATCCGTAACAATGAATTATTGTAGGATTTCAAGTTTCATAACGATCAGGCTTGTCGTTTGATCGTACGGGCTTGAAATGCCTAAAAATCAACTAAATTAAAATCAGTTGAATCAATTCGAAATAACTTGATTTTCGCATAACTTCTTCATACGACGGAATTAGGACTTGAAACCTGTCTCGTTGAATTTAAAATATTTGTAAACATCTATTTCGATATACGGGTTGACCCATTTTCATTCTGGAGTCGAAACGGGCATTTCGGGCCGTGTATCGTTCAATCAAATCGTGACCATTCATCTTTATTTCTGACCTACCTATACATACCTCATTATAAACCCTAGCCGTCCTCAATTCTATTTGTCTATATGTACATCTTTTTCTCATCTCCTCTTCTAATGGCAGACAAATCAAAACCCTAATTCCCCAATTGCAATTTCAATTCAAATTACAACTTCAAAAATTTAAACTCCTCAATATATATGTATATATCGAATTATATATTGATTTGAAGCTCTCGACGAGCGCAAGTCAATTATATGATTCTTTCTCAATCTGGGTTGCTGTGTGGCCAGAATTGGCTCGTTTATTTTCGGCCATTCATTTTAGGGATGATCAATTTGGATGGATCGATGGATCGATGGATCGATAGTGTGGTAGCGTAGAGAGGAAGGAGAGGAGCTCATCTGAGTTATTGGCTAGGTGAATGGATGACTGGATCGGCCGAATTAATTCGACTAGGGTTTTTATGCGTGGCGCCGGCCTGGGCGTTTTTGCTCCGATCAATGGCGAGGGCAGTCGCGTGGTTATGGGGAGGATGGTCAGCGAGTCTTGGTGGCCACGTTGGCCAACGACGGCGAGCGGCAACGGTAATTTTCACGTGAGGGACGGCAGCACATTTTGCGTGCGTGGTTTTGGCGGCCTAGGGCTGGGTCCTAGAACGAAGAAGGTGACGTATTTATTTGTTTTTTTCTATTTCATTTATTTTAATTTAAATCGTTTAAACTTCTAATCTCTATATCTTGTGTGTACGAAATCGGATTTGGATGCAGTTTGATCCGCTAGGATCGTTTCAAAAATTCAAAGATTTTGGCGTTGATTTGGATGAAATATAAAACCTTTTAAATTTTGGGCTTAAATTGAATTTAAATTCGATTTAAATTCAAAGGTGAATGTTTTAACCCACTGGAACTTTTAAAATTTCTTATGTTTGTTAAATTTAATTCATGATGTGATTAGGGATTTATTTATGATTGTTTGTTATATTTTTAATCATCATCTCAGTTAAATTGAATTTATTTGAATTAAATTGTTATTTAATTTATTATTGCATATACTGCCAGTTAAATACCTGCTATTTATTATCAGCTTCTATATTGATATTTATGGATTGTTTTGGATGATGATTGTGATGGATGTTGATTATTGATATTGGTTGAATGAATGTTTAGTTTATATTGTTATAAACTTCAAGTTCGTTATGGATTATTATTAATTCGTGATTGCGGTTTGAAATGATACATAACCGTAAAGTATTAAATTGCGGATTGAAATGATAAATATCTGTAGCACTTGACCATAGGATAGAAAATTATATATAGACACCGTGGTCTATATATAAAAATAATTTTGGAAATAATTTCTATGGTTTTGTAAAGAAATATATGGTTTTATATAATACTGATTTTAGATATTATATAAATGTTATTCTTGATTTTAAGCTATGTATAAATTTGTCTTAATATGGAATAAGTTTAATAATAAAGTTTGATTTTATTGAAGATAATATGGTTAAGTATTTAAATTTTATTTTAATATAGAGTTTATAATGATTTAAATAAATTAAGGTTGGAAGATAAATTTGGAATTTATATGAAATTGAATTTATTTAAGAATTAAACTCAAATAAGTTTGATTTGAATTTTATTAAATTTGAAAATTTAAAAGGTATGATTTTTATAACTTGATTTTAGTTTAAGGTGAATTAAATGAATATTTTAAGTATAAATAAACTTAAGGAAATATTTAGTTATTTGTAATTTAGGTATTTTTTAAATGATAATAGATTTATTAAGTACAATATTTCAAAACTAAATAATAGGAAATTGAATTTGATAATATATATATATATATATATATATATATATATATATATGAAATTCCCAAACTTAGTTTTGAATTGTTGAATACTTAAAGTTTGAAATACATTGAATTTGAAATGGTTTATTCTGTGGATCAAATCTGTTTTGAAATCGATATAATTTGGAATAGTTTATTTGGAAACTGAATTGAATTGAAACTTATGATTTGGGATTTGGTTAAATTTAAAATTTAAAAATTCGAGTTGTTTTGGAATTGATTTGTGAAATTGAAGAAGCTATTTTATTATATAAAGTATTTTAATATTTAAACCATTTAAGTGGTGGAAGTTACGTTTCAAAGTTATGAGTTTTGAGGTATTATGATTTGAAAGTGTATATTTCAAGTGTTTTGATTTCGACGTGTTATAACTTTGAAAGTGCTATGATTTTGGGAAAGGATATATTTGAAATGAAAATGATATCGTATTGATTTGGTTTTGAAAAGGCAATGATATTAGGTTTTAAAGTGTAAACTATTTTGAAAATGACCGCGTTGTTATAATAACATTTGGTTGTTAAAGAGATCGGGATCAGAAGTTGTCATACTCTCTGCCAAATCCAACAACCACTTTAACAACCGTGTATGCGGTGGAGATTCTAGAATGAAGTAGGATGGTGGCGGCGTTCCTTTAAGGTATGTACGTGGACCCGACTCCCTTGAGTTGGCATCAGGTTGCTAAAATAGGAGCGATTCAGGCCAGTGAGGTAGCTCCTCTTATTGGACACACTCCTTCGATAGCATTCTATTACTTTGTGATTGATTGGGGCCCTTTGATTTTAGGGGTGTGGCTCGAGGTGGGCGGTAGCTGCGCGCTATGCGTCACCACCAGTCCGGATAGTAATTGATATATCTACCCTGGCATTGCCTAGTTGTGCCGTGTCACCTACCCCAACGCGCCTTGGATGTAACGTTGCGACTTTTCGATGCTCGAAAACCGACGTCAATACGTCCACTGTATCAACTGCTGAGCAATCGAAGGCCGGAAAACCGTACCGTTAGGGTTAAAGAAGAGGTAGAAGATAAAAGAAGATAGAAAAAGAGAACATAACTAAAAGAAACAACAGAACAATATCAGAATCTCACAATCGCAGCGGAACAACATATAATAGATAAATGAATAATCTTTAAACAAAGAACTATATCAGTTATTACATTACATCATATTACATATATTACATCATCAGAGTGTACAACAACAAACAATAACAAACAGCGGAAACGAAATACTATATACTAGTGAATACGCCATGCCATCCAGCTTGCCTCTTGCAACATCTGAATTCTAGAATATCCTGATAACCTAACTCTAGACTGCCCGTGTGGAAATTGGTGGGCACGCAGAGTTTAGGAAGGAAAACAATAAACTCCGAGTCAGTCATATGACTGGTGTGAGAACTAAAACAGTTTATTTTTAAAACATAGAACATGATAATTTTAAAACAGATTCGCAATGCTTTTTAGAAAATGAGACTACCATAAGTCCTCCCGCACACATACACAATGCAAGCGCAGAATCGGAGGAGATTTCTCCTTATGATAGTCAAAGATGCTTGATACGCATTAAAAAGAAATATTTGATATTATTACTAGTGCATAGTGTAGAAAACAATTTCGAAAGTAGAATATAAATCTTAGCCAGCATAGGCATTCCGCACTTATGCCTACTATAGCTACCATCCAAACAGTGGGGCGCCACCATAAGTGAATGATAGGTTCTACAACTAAAACCATACAAGATCATATTGTTTCTTTGGATTTCCAACAAATGGTCAGGCCAAGGAACTTCCCATTGCCACATGGGTACGCCTCTGGAAAGACGACCCGAGAACCTAACCGGATTTCTGTCAACACAAGGTTGGGTTACCTTTCAAACTAGGTAACTACTGACACGAATATGTCATTCCCCGATCGTAACAGATTTATATCCGAGGATCCTCGATTCCAACAACCACAAAGCAATAAATTTGCAGCAACAACATAGGTTAAATATCCGGGCTCCATAGCATGATACCACCTCTATCCAGAAGGGATGACATACACTAAAGGGGCGCTACCCCTTAATAACCTTGCCACATCCTTCCTGTTTTGACCATTTTCGAGGTGTGAGGTCCAACGAAGTCTCGTCCACAAAGCCACGCTTTATACAAAAGCTGTGCTTTGATCATCAAATGCTCAACAGCACTTCGTATGCTACATTACCAATTTGGGAATGTATAGCTAGTAACCATCAACTACATAACCTCTAAGGGTGTTAAGCTAAGAGAATAAATTCTCCGCCACCAACGGAAATATATTTGATAGAAACCAGCTTTACATCTCAAATTGTAATATCAGACACACAATCCATACAAGTCTGTTCCGGGCTCGAACAGAACCTAAGGCACTTCCAAAGAAGTCCTTGCAATCTGGATATTCACTAATCACGACCGGATTTCCCATCACAAAGGGTAATAAATTTCTATATCGAAAATCAGCCGATGCAGAAACATTCGACGATAATCCTTCCGTTTTCACAAATATCTGGTCTTCAACACGGGTCATCAAATGCAATTCATAACGACGTATCACATATTCGGAATGGGTTATACGACCCCAAGGTCCTTTCCCGGCTAACCCGAATAGTGAGCGCTTATTTCAAAAATAAGTGTGGCATTCAAATTCAAGCAATTCACAACAAATACCTATTTAAAGGTAAATATTGATAGTCGGTTATTTAACTATCAATAAAGATGCGCAACATCATCAGATTCCAAATAATTTTCCAAATTATTTATTTTCCCAAAAATATCTTTACAAGATATATAATTTTCCACACTTAACCATTAGAAACAAATTTCAAATATTCACTTTTCAATTTATCTTTAAAAGATAAAATTTCAAACCTTTCATTTCATATTGGAAAACATTTCCATACTTACTTAATAATAAGTATTTCACAAATCTATTTATTTTCAACATTTGGAAAATATTCACTATACTTAAATCAATATTAAGTATATATTTCATTTTTTAAGGAAAACGTTATCTTAAACACATTCATTTGAATCAAAACGAATGTTGCGTAAAACATCGTTACGACGACCCAAAATCACTAGTATAGGGATTCGAAATTAAAATAGATATATAAATCCCAATACTATACAAAACATTTTCTTTCGGAAATCATTTACTATAACAACAGTGTTATAGTCCACCATTTCCTTATTTCTCGAAAACGTCTACTTCAACAATGAATGTTGAAACCTATGGTTTCGACAGTTAATACATTTTAAAACATCTTTAAAACAATTAACTTCATTTTATAATATCACTTCCTCAAAAACATGTCCATTCTCTTTAATAATATATTCACTGTCCAAAATCGTGAATATA
Organism: Allium cepa; assembly: GCA_030765085.1. Lineage (NCBI taxonomy): Eukaryota > Viridiplantae > Streptophyta > Magnoliopsida > Asparagales > Amaryllidaceae > Allium > Allium cepa. The sequence continues at coordinate 287,459,905 of CM060941.1, read as the reverse complement.
CTCCCGATCCAAACTCTTTATTGTTACACATATTATACAAAAGATAATTCTCTACCCAAAATTGCGAATATATCCCCTTTAATAAACTTCTATGTTTAATTCACCAAATTGAATTGATTTCGGATTTATAAACAATGTTTATAAATTCCATTTCTATTTATAAAAACTTCAATTATAAAATCCCTTTTATAAATCAATTCAATTTATAACTCAACTTTATACCCAAAACCCGATTTATAAGTTAATTATTTATAAATCTTTTATTTTACAAAATCTATTCATTTCATAACTTCACAATTTATAAATCTATAAATTTTATTCACTTGTGAAATCCAATTATACTTCATTTTATCACTTAATAAAACTCGTTTCACAATTCTTATATTTTTAATTTATAAATATTAATCTTAGAAATCTTTTATATAAATCGTTTATAATAATTCAAAAATCTCAATTTAATTAAACTAATCCTTTTAGTAATTTACAAAACGTTATTTAAAACTTATATAACACCAAAATCATACTTAAGTACTAATTTCCAAAAATATAACTTTTACAACAATAAAATTATAATTTTTATTTATTTTAACAATTCAAAATTTAATAAAACGTATACTTTAAAAAATCACTTTAAAATTCTTTTTAAAATAAAAATCATTATTTTAAAAACTTCAAAAATGGATCCGATGATGCAACAGCACCAAATAGTCAATCACGACATCCAAATATCATATATCGATATGATAATCAACAAACATCACAATATCTATAACCACATAAATACTGGTGAGGAATCCAGTTGGATCCGTCCAACCTGTTTCCCTGCATCCACAAACATTAGCACAATACCAATTCTGTTCCTGTACGGAGTATCGCGGTATATGGGATTCATAAAATATTATCCGCTATTATGGGGCGCAATAGGGTCTCATCCGCTATATAATGCCGAAAAATCAACTCCAAGTACATATATAATACCAATTCCATACAAGTTGGAATTATCGCGGTATATGTTTTTAATAAATAAACTCCGCTTACTAACGGCGTATAATGTCTACTTCAATCGATAACAGATAATAAATTTATCATCTAGACATACCATCAAAAAATTTAAATCTAACAATTTAAAATTAACATTGAACAATTTCGATTGAGTGAGAAGTTCTCACCTTGATTTTCAATTTCCAGCGTTTTATTTGGAATAAAATTAAACGTGCGTTTAATTTTACCCGAAATTTTCACTAGCTCCAAACGACTCCAATCTAGTTGCATTATGTAGTGTTCGTCCATACGAACCCAACGCAACTTGTTTCGTGCGTTTTCGACCTCGTAGCAAAAAGTTATAGCAGTTTAAGGTTTGAACGAATTATAATATAAACAATTTACAATTTCTTTTTATTTTTATAACCTAAATGAATCTGGGCCGTGAGATTTCAAACCCCTTCCATCAGGCCGTCCCCCCTTTCTTCCTTCTTCCTCAGATTCCCACGTTCGTATTCGAACCCACGGCCGCCAATCCACCTCCAATTTTCGCGACAAATTCAAACACTTTCACGTTGATCAAACCTTCCCACCTTGAAGCCCTTCACTCGAGACACCTTCGGCTCCAACATGATGCAACTCGGCCTCCCCAGCGCTTCGTTCTTCGTGCACGAACGCGCGACAAACGCGAGCGATTTCAGCGCTCCACACTCCGCCATTTTAGATCTCTACCGTTGGATAGAGAGATATCGATGCTCTCTATGTTTTTCTAGTCAGAGGATTCACGAAATTGTTTGTAGATTAGAAGAAAATGGGAGGAGAATGAAGCGAATTCTCAGCCATTAATGAGTTAGGGCCGGCTGTGAATGATAGTGGCTAGGGGTTGGCTAAAAACATGTGTGTGTGTGTATATATATATATACACACACGTATATAAATAATATTAAATTCATTTTAAAACGACTTTTTCAAACGAACACCAAATCACACGCGGTGACCGGCGTTCCTAGGGTTTAACCCACATTCCGGACACAATGGAATATGTTTCGGAAGCTAATTCGCATCTGTGCGAGTTACAGCAATAAACGATCAAATTTTAAATTAAACCGATTAAACGAATTTTCTAGGCGTTTTGGCTTGCCTCAGACAAACGGTAAATCCGATTGATTCGAAATTTGATATCTTACAATAATATCATATTATGGTTCTGATGAAACTGGTTTCGTTGAAATCCGAGACTATTTGAAAAATGGCTATTTTAACTCGCCAAATTAATATTAAAACAATTTCGATGCGTTTCGAGCTGCCACGGTCAAACAAAAACTCCGATTGTTACGAAAATTGAAATCCGGTAATAACAAACTATTGCGGATCCAATGGAACTAGTTTCGTCCAATTCTGAGACTGTTCGAAAAACGGCTAATTTCACTAGTCGATTAAATATTAAAATATTCAATTTTCACAAATAAACTTTAAATTCGATTTTAAAAGTTCACAAGCATTGTTATAACTCCAATATGATTAAATAAAATTTTACAAATCATTTTTAATCACATTAAACCCAATTTTCAATTATTTCTGGAATTTCAAATATTAAATTATCGATTTAATTATCCCAATTAAATCCAAATATTCCAAAATAAAATTTTGGACTATTTAATTTCACTTGTTAATATTTAAAATCAATTAAATATTCAAATTTTAATTAATAGAATTTCTGGATCGTTGCAAACTTTCCCCCTTAAAAGAATTTCGTCCTCCAAATTACCAAGTAAGAAAAAGTTACAGAATCTATTAACTTTCCAAAACCATTGTTAAACTTCTTAGAATACTTTACTAAGTTTTCAAATCATACTTAGTTATCGTTTTCAAAATCAACTATATTGTTTAACTTTTTAACTTCAAATCAAAACTTAGTTTTCACCAAAATTTTTCAATTTTCCCAAATTTTTTCTAACGCCTTAAATTTTCGAAAAAATTCGCCGGAGTCTCCTTTGCGCGGTTCGATCGTAGTAGGATCTCAACAGACATATATATGTATACATCGACCCAGCCGGTCGGAAAAATAAAAAAACAGTTCATATTTCCAATTTTGATTGCGTAGGCGTACCTTTTATATTATTAGCGAGCGTATACGACTAATATAGCGCGAAAGCGAGCTCCAAAAGCGAAGCAAGCGCAATCCGCACCTACTAAATACTCAACAAACCATGAGAAACATGTATATATATGAAAATAATATCAATATACATCATATAGTAACATAACAACTACATGTGCCAACATAGAAAATGCAACCAAAAGCAACAAATGCAATCAAAACAACAATCCAACCATCATCCAACCATCATCCAACTAACCAAATAAATATTCATTCATATTCTCATTAATATTCAATGAATTGGTTTTCAATTTAGATCACATTTGATTTGTTGACATTGGATTTTATAAATATCCATTCCTTCATTCATTTTTCAATTAGTTCATATTCGCTAATTTACATTCACATCAGTTTACTTCCAAATTGAATCAAATTCAGCTCATATTCATTTACTTCCAATTTGGATTCAATTACATAGCTTTCAAATTTTGTTAATTCAATTTCATTAACACTTAATGAATTTATATACAATCAACTAACATCCATATGACAACCAATGTACATTCAACATAACCAAATTATTCAATTTTCATTCAATTTGGTCCAACATTTTTACTTCCAATCGGTTTAACATTAAATTGTCTTCCATTTAATTTATTCAACTTCCAATAATATTAGCTTTTAATGAATTAACACTTATATTCATTGTTCTATATCAATTCTTTTTACATTCAATTGATTAATATTTCATCCATTTATCAATTCAATTGCTAGTTCCTTTAATAAATAAGGTTGAAATTCATTACATAACTCAAGTCCATATTCTTAATGACTTTATTATTTTACTTCGATATCAAAATCAGCTTCATTCAACTTCATTTAAGTTATATTCCATTTCAAACATTATTTGTTTAACTTCACTTAAATTTCGACTTATAAATCCAATTAAAATTTCATTTCTATTTAACTTTTTACCAAAGCCAAATTTTCATCACTTATTCAAATTCAGATTTATTTTGCTTAACAAACTGTTTAACCATTTTAATAATTGGTTCACTTACATTTTCTCATTTCATAAGTTATACAACTTATATTCAACAATTACCACTTGGATTTTATTGATTTACTTATACTTCCTTTAATTTAACTCCATCCTTTAAGTCAAATTTATTCTATCAAAATTCAAATTGTATAAGTTATCAACTCATTTATCATTCCCATAATATTTTAAATAGGATTCCAGAGTCTTTCAATATTTCAAAACCATTTTTTAAATCAATTCAAATTATCTTCTGAATTTCAAAACCCAAATCCAAATTTTCCAAACAACTATCATTTAAAACAATTTGGCAGCAATCCCTCTTTTGGAAACCCGAAAATGAACACCAATGATGTTGCAATCATCAACGAAATTATTTTCCAGCGACCGAAAACAGTTTAGAGCTTTAATTTCTCCAAAACAATTTTCCAAAATATCAAATCCTTTCAAAACACTTCTCTGGAATTTTTGTTTTTAGATTATAAATCACATTTACAAACCTTTTACTTATATAATTTCATTTCTTATATATAAGATTATTTCACAATTGTAGATTATTTTAATTATAATTCCATACTTATAATTCATTTGCTTATATAATTCATTCTTTTACAGCTGTTGTTTTTATTCACGGTTATGCATGGTTAGAAGATACTTGAATTTATTTTTTTAAATAAAATTAGAATACTACTAATCTCATTTAAAAGTCCTAACGGTTATACATGGTTAGTAGATATTCAAATTCCTGATATAAATATACCACAAATAGACACAACTGTATGGTTTTATATGATGACATTATTCCCATCATTCTAAAAGTGGAATATGCGCCTAACAAAATATTTATGATTTTTGTTTGATTTTTTATTGAAATTTAATATTTATATTCAATTGAGTTTTAATGTTGAATTAATATCGATCACCTTATCTCTATTTTCTCTAACACTGTTATTCTTTTGCTGATAATAAAAGGGGGAGAGAAAAGTTAAGATTTTTTCAAATAAAATCAAGCAAAAGTCAAATATTTTCCTATTTGCATCTAGGCACATTTTCATATTACTTAATTGTATGCATATTTGTAGGGGGAGCTTTGTGTAGAGAGGAAACATTTAAATAGGGGTAGCAATTAGAGCATATGAATGATCGAATACATTTATAATATTCAAAATCTTAAATATATGTTTGTTATCATCAAAAGGGGGAGATTGTTGAATATGCGCTTATATGATTTTTTTTTGATGGTAATAAACATATATACATTCGTTTAAATGTATTTGTTAATGTACTATTTTCTTTTTCATAGGTTAAATAAATATTTGCTGAATAAAATTAAATAACGCAGAATGTGAATTCAAACAGAAATTTTATTCAAACAAATATTTATTACAATTTTGAATAGTACAAATTCAAGATCTCACTATACATATACAATTTTGATTACAAATACATCACAATTTCATATTTACATTTAACCTCACTACACATCACTCATTCACTCAATTCATATTTTATCTTCAACTTCATTCCAGTTAGAATCCAGCATCTGAGCAATCTGCAAAAATATTCACTAACGCAGTAAAATTGAAAAGGAAATATTTTTTGCAGTATAAAATAAAAAATGAATTTTGAAAATAATATTTGCCTCAGATATTTGGGTTGTTCTTCATCATTTAAATTTGAATTCATCATACACGAACAGCTTGTGACATACACAGTGTATCACTGTATATGCCACAAGGCCGTGCACATCGAAATATACACTTGATTGATTTACAGGGACATGTGAGCATAGGTCAAACCCAAATGAAAAGCCGGGTTCAACTCAAATGCAATATAAATAAAATCACAACACGCGCACAAGGTCAAACCCGAGCTATTAGCTGGATTCAACACAGGGCAGTTGTACAGGCTACGACTTCAAGCAAGCAAGACCAAAGAATGATCAGACCATCAATACACAAAGAGGCAAATTAATGTACAACAGCAAGCAACTGACTCAAGTGAATCAAAGATCCAGATATGCCTCAGAGAAACCGGTCTCAATCACTTCAACAAGACACACATGAATATGAAGACATCAAGTGTCAACCAGACATCACAATGATACAACTTACAAGCCCAAATGACAACACTAGACCAACTATAAAAGCCAATGTCGAAGTCATTCCAGCAAAATGACAATGAACCAAGTGCAACTGGAAACCCAAAATTGCAAGCATACAAAATGCTCAATGCAAACAACAAAAGTGCAAGCTACAACTTCGAATGAACCAGGTGAAGCAAATCAAGCTCCAAAAGACCAAGTCGAAGTAAATGTCAAACTATTTTTAACAGTTCTAAGCAACTGATAACAATACAAAGACTACAACGAACACAAGTAAATAAGACACCAGTTTAAATATATGAAGATAAGCATACAACCAGTATGCAGTGATACACAGTAGCCAAGTGGTCTGCAACAATACCAAAGGAATGATAAGAACAAAGCACAGTTGAATTGTCATCTGAGGATTCAGATACAAAATGACGCAGTGCAAAATCATCAATGAATTTCAAGTGTACAAAGAAGACAGTGACACAGCAACAATGAAACCAACACAATGAAACTGACTCGAAGCAAACTCAGTGCACAACAATCAAATGAACACAGCAAACACTTCAGGACAAGGTGCAGACGATCAATATACTCCACACCAGTTCAATGTGGAATCCAACCTGAGATATGCTATAACTCCAATGCTTAAGTGGAAGTACCAACTACTAAGTGCAACATACAGTGACGAAGTGAAAACAAGTCAAAATCAAATTTTCTTTTATCAAAGTCAACAGAAAAATGATCGGAGCCGAAGCCATGGCAATCACGGAGTCGAACAAGTCAAGCCAGAAATCAAAATATCGTGGTAGCCAAGGAATCAAGTCGTGAAATATACGAATTTGATTAAGTCAAATAAATCATCAACGTTCAACAAAAATCGAATGGCCGAAAGCATGATAATGAACAAATCAGACGAACGTAATTCAAGGAGATCGGACTCTTATAAATTGCTATAATCATCATCGGCATAAATCATTCGAGTTCAAGCAACAAAGCATAAACATTCAACTCGAATCAAAGTCGAGAAAAGTATAAATCGAAAAAGTAATTTCACGTACCAATCCTTTAACCAATTGAACGCACTCGACAACTTGAAGCAGCTGAGAAATCAATCGAAGAAAGCAAACAAAGCAACATTCAATCTACAAGTGAAAGCGGCCGCTTCAAAGAATTAAACAAAGCCCTAATTTTTGAGGAACGAACGAGAATGAAGAAGCAACCATTTTCACAGACGAGTCGGGCCAAAGAAATAATAAGGAGAAAGGGGAATTAACATCACTAATTTATTTTGGGTCGACCTTGTTTTTTGGGCTTAGTTTTATAAATTAGGGTTTTGTATTTAAAATTGTTTTAAATTTGCATTTTAATTTTTAAACCGTTGTAATTTCTAGTCGTGTGACTAGGGGACAAACTACGTGGCGTAGTTTGAGAATTCGCAACTCAGTGGCTGAGTTGTGGCAGTGTTTTGAGCGTAGAGTTAGGTTTAGTCGATAGCGGGTGTCGCGAGTTTACGTGTGTAAGCGTCTGACTATCTAATTTCTAGTAGAAACCTTGGGGGCAGCACGTATGCAGTGTTTTGCCGAAGCTGGGTAAATTCTGTGTCGTTCTATTTCTGCATTTTATTATTCTTCTATTTTTCTGTGCTACTATTATTTTGTGATCTGTGTTGAAATTATTTTATAAGCTTCCGCAATTAATTTTTATAATTTATATCATCACCCTATTCACCCCCCTCTAGGGTGAAATCGATCCCACAGAATAAAATATAACCTTCCAAAACAGAAGGAGTAATACCTTTGGGCTGAGAAGAATCGCTAGAAGTTTTAGCTACATTAAGCTTCCCAGATTTGAGACCCTTAGAAGCGGTAGGACAATCAGAAATCCAATGACCTTCTTTCTTACAATAGCGACAAATACAAGGCTTAGGACAATTACGAAGAAGATGATCCAAAGAACCACAATTATAGCACGCCCTCTGAATAGAAGGTGCGCTACTAGGCTGAGAACTAGAGGTAGCTTGCTTCTTCTTCTTCTGATTAGAAGAATTAGGCTTATGTAATGGAAACCTCTTCTTGTTGGGGTTCTTAGAAACCTCAACATCATCACAACTATCACGTTCCTTTTCAACAGCTTCAAGGCAAAGAGCCGAATCACAAGCTCCTCAAAAGAGAGCTTAAGCTGAAGCAAAAGAACTTTCTTCAAATACTTCTTCAGACCATCAACAAAACGAAGATTCTTCTTATGCGGAGTGTTAATGAACTCAACTCCGTATTTGGATAAGGCCTCGAAAGATGCAACATAATCAGGAACAGAGAACTTTCCTTGCTTCAACTCAAGGAAACTACGAGCAAGATTAGCCTTTTCTGATTCAGGAAAGAACTTAAGTTCAGAACGTTCCTTAAACTGAATCCAAGAGAGAGAGGACTCATCAACTTCTGCAATAAAAAGTTCATACCAATCAAGCGCATGCTCTTGCAACATACTGGATGCCACGAGAACACGATGATGATCAGAATGTAACGCCCCACCCTAAGACCCACCTTAGTAAAGAGAATTAACAAGTGATTCCGTCTACTAAAGCGGAGAATAGGGTTGGTTAAGGGCGACCATCTATAACTTTGTCTTAAACATCTACCGAATACGTCGATAAATGCATTATGATTTTCCTTTTCTATCTCAATGGATCGACATACATAGTAAATGCTTAATCCAAAATTATAGGTGGCTAATGGATCTATCAGAACAAAATATAGTAACTATATGTAAAGCACATCACAGAACAGTAATAAACATCGTATATATACATATACACTGATACATGTTTAGTACAATACAATATGAATACAATAAAGGTGGTATTCGACCACACTATATACATCGAATCAAATATAAATACATCAGAGTCAAGCAGAAAGAAATATAAACTAAACAAAAGTGCTAGGCTGATATCCAAGCTGATGCATCAAATCAAAGTCCCATAACTGATAGCTAACCTGAAACAACTCGGTCTGACCCGAGTACAAAGTACATGGGTCAGTCTAGCTAAAATAATCAGTTAATGAGGATAGACGAAAATATGAAGCATAAGATACAAAGTGATAATTATTTTTGAATGAGAAGAGGCAACAGAAAGAATACAACTCATGACTTAAGTGAAATAATGTCACTTAAGTATACAATGACCTCAAAAGAGGTAAGTTCAGTAATAATACTCAAATAATATAAATATTCGCCCCATATCATCGGCGACATCACAAAATGTCTACATGGTTTCCATGAACCATATCTCCTCAAAAGGTAAAACATTAATATAAAATCTCGCCAAAAAGGCAAACATAAGACATTCTCAAGTAGGATGATCCAAAACTCAAATATAAAAGAGTCTCCAAACTCAATTATACCTTGTCTCATTGGTATAAATGTATATAAATCTCAATCTCAACTCGCCAAAATGGCAAAACATAGAATATCCTATAAAATCCTGAAATTATCTAAACTCATAACTCAAGGAACTCGATAAGAGTTCAAAACATCATAATTGAAATCACCATATATATAACATCTCATATAGCACTAGGCTATCGATGTAATAAAACATCTTAAAAAGGTGAAATCACAATAAAACAGAAAACTGAAAAAATCCGGATTGGCCAAATCCCCGATTATAATGCCGAAGCAATGTTGCACGTGCTAAACTCAGATGGCCGAAGCCTTAGACAAGGTCGCTAACACCTCCCAAAGCAGTTCGTCCTCATGACAATGTCGCTGACACCTCTTCAAGTCATTTTGCCAGCCCTAACAAGGTCGCTAACACCTCCCAAAGCAGTTCGTCCTCATGACAAGGTCGCTGACACCTCTTCAAGCCGTTTTGTCAGCCCTAACAAGGTCGCTAACACCTTCCAAAGCTGTTCGTCCTTATGACAAGGTCGCTGACACCTCTTCAAGCAGTTCCGTTAGGTAAACATCGTGAATGTGTCACAAACTCACAGATAGGAACCCGAAAAGTGTTAACGTGTGTCCCATACCACACATTCACACTTAGCGGTTTACTAGCCGTTAATCGATGCCACACTAGAAACATCATAAAACTCAAAAATTTATATCCCACCTAGTCTCATTGACGAGTGACAAAGAGCCACCATACTTGTCTCATCTCATCGACAAGCATTAAATGACATCGTAACTTGTCTCATCTCATCGACAAGTGAAAACATCATGATGGTTTCTCATAAACTATATATCTCAAAATATGAAATCATAAACTCAAGACTTGCCTTATATCATTGGCAAGTAAATAATACATCGTGATGGATCTCATCGACAATACTCCTATATAGGAGATCTCAAACCATAGTGTTTGCAAAATATTGGCCATCTTAAATAATTCCAATAAATAGGAATTACAAAAATCAAAATTTGCAATAAAATGGCAAAACTTCTCAGAATCAATATTCTCAAATAGCTTCGATCGTACAAGTCCAAAATTTACCGAAATAGTAAACGCACATGTCCCATACCACGTGTTTTACTAAATCATTTAATTCTCTTCCTCATATGTTCGAATAGTGTAAAAGTGTATGTTTTATATCTAAAATATTATACTAGAGAAAACAAGCTTCTAAAACATTTTCCCGAAAAGATTAATAAAACCAATATTTGAAATTCCTTTATTATAGGGAATATATATATTATTATTATTATTATTATTATTATTATTTATAAAAATAATTTTAAAATACTATATAATAATAATTTTAAATGTCCATTTATTTCAAAAATCACTTCAAAAATGGTTTAGTGAAAACCGTACTCGAAAATAATGAAAAACAAGAAAGATAACTCAAGACCGATAACTTGAGTTCAATATGAATTCAATTCAAATTTAACCCAAAATAAATCCAAATTCTATTTAAATTTGAATTTTAAATCCTTAAAATATATCTAGCCTATTGATAGGCATCATAGCTCTCAAAAATCTCAAAAACATCATCAAAACCAAAAGAGAATAAGAGTAGAAACGGGCTAATACAATTCTAAGGTTAATGTTTCTTGTTGCTATCATCTTGCTCTCAGGACAGCAACATATAACATAATTTTTACCAAACAAACTTCAAAGTTTCAGAAAATACAATAAACAAAACTTGTAGCACATGATCTAAGCTTTCCGAAACATCCAAAATTATCAAATTCGGTTAAGAAACGAAGAAGCTATGGCCGATTTCGTTTCAGCTTCAAGCACAGAGCAAACATTGGTTTTGCTCTCAAGTTAGCAGTAGAAAAATTAAATTTTAACATATTTAACCTCAAAATTACAGAAAATACAAAACATGAAAGTTGTAGTACATGAATTATGTTTTTCGGAACATCTATAATTATCAAAATCGGTTAAGAAACGAATAAGTTATGCTCTAATTCGTTTCTGCTTCAATGAAAGAGCAAATATTGGATTTGCTCTCCGGTTAGCAGTAAAAAAATTAAATTTTGACATAGCTAACATCAAAATTAGAGAGAACTCAAAACATGAAAGTTGTAGCACATGAATTAAGATTTTTGGAACATTAAAAATCACGGAATTCCGATCTAAAATGAGAAAGATATAGCTCAAACAATATCATATTCAAACTCAGGAAATTATGTCAAAGGCAGAACTATACTTCTGTTTTCAAATCTATTTTAGGTCATTCAAATATTAAAATATTGAAATATAACCTGAAGATAAATTATTTCATATTGAATCTAGTTTTCATCAAAAAATATTTGACCTAAATCGGATGAGAAACGAGTAACTTATCGCTAAAATACTACTTAGGCCTGTGATTGTTGTTGCTGTCAATTTGCTCTCGGGACAGCAACAAACAAGCATAATTTTAGGCAACCAAACTTCAAAATTTTGGAAAACACAAAACATGAAACTTGTAGCCCATAGACTAAGCTTTCCAGAACATCTAAATTCATCGAATTTGGTTAAGAATTGAAAAAGTTATGCACAATATATTGACAGCAATTTACAAATGAACATGCAATAAACGAAAATGAGATTTCTTACATTGAAATCTCAATCAAAGCTAGAAAATGTGAGTTTTGATACTCACCTTGTGTTTTGTAGGGCAAAACTCAGATTTGTAGCTGAAAGATTGAAGCTTTGAGGAAGAAACTACTTCAAATGTCCTTCTCTAATCTTTATTTGGTGGATTTACTTTTGAATTTGCAGCAAATTGATTGAAAATATAATATATATATATATATATATATATATATATATATATATATATATATATTTTGAGGAGGTCATTGCTTTTCATGTTTCTATTTACTATATAAGCTTTTGAGAAGAAGAAGTTAAATGGAAAAAAAATACATACCAGTACTCAACAAAAGCCTCTATATGTTGGGTTTTGGGTTCAAACCTTACCCTATGAGCCCAACCTAAAATACTTAGAGAAAATATGCATATATGTTTTAGTAATTTACACATAACTTTTGCATAGAATTTCCAAATCACATGAAACAAGTTGCATTGTTCATGTTTTAATAAAGGAAACATGTTAGTGACATCAAAATATAATTTTCCAAACAAAAATATTATTTTTCTCCATATAACATAAATTTTTAACAATATTTACCAATATTCACATTTTTGGTGAAAAATCACTATTTTCATCCATTTCAACCAAATAAAATTTATTTTTAAGTCTAATGAAGTGTACTAAAATATTTTAACATTTTCATAACATTAATACATCATTCCAAACCTAATTACACTTCCAAATTTTATTTTATTTTCATATTATTCCTTTTATTTTAAAATAAAAGGCTAACACTGGAATAAATTATCAATATTACTGATTAACTAAAAGTTAAACCATAAAAATTATTTGTTTTCAATCCAAATCCATAAATAAAGTTTTTCAAACTTTATTTCATTCATTTACACTTTTTTTTCAACCATCAAATGTTGAAAAATGCTTCAAATAAAATAATGTTACTTATTTAAATTTCAAATCCCAAATTATATTCATCAAGATATTGTTTATATAAAATAAACAATATAATCCCTCATTTTTTTATCCAAATCATTTTTAAACACAATATTAAATTATAATTTGCATTATAATTTAATATTAACAGTAATCTCTAAAATCCCGGGTTGTTACAGACTCCCCTCCTTAACAAAATTGCGTCCTCGCAATTTCTAGTGGAAAAAGACTGTAAACAACACAAAAATTCAATCAACAAAGGTGGTAGACAAGCTCGAAACCCAAACTATTAATGCTCTCAACATTGAATGGTAGAGATAAAGAAGGAAAAACTCCCTTGGTTAATCCAATGGTCCATCATATGCTAATATAGTGATTAGAAAATCATCGAATTTCCAAACAACTCGAAAGAATTTCGAAGATATCCCGTCTTCGAATCAATACTCGGTAAAAAGCTCAACAAATAATCTATCAAATAAGATAGATTTCTCAAAGCTCTACAAATAGAGTCGGGATCAAACTCGTTCAAACCTGAACTCTAAGCAACAAAAATGATCATCGACACAATTTTCCGCATAATAAGACGGAAACAACATTCCCACTACAGGATAGACACAATAGACAAGATTGATAAAACACAAAAAAATGGCTTCTCACGAGGCCACCAAATTCGAACGACCGTGAAAATGCACGTCGTTATCAATAGCATAAGAATAGAGTGAACTCAAGAACAATAATATAGGCTCAAATTATTTTCAATCCAAGATATTTATAATTTTTTAAATCGCAACATCTTTTTAAATTTTAAATCTCAATTTTCTACATTTGAAAATTTCCAACTCTTTGCTATATTACTTAGTAAGTAATTTAAAACTCAAATTAAAAGTCCAAATTTCTTCTCTTACGTCAGAATTAATTTTCAAAGAATTTTGTAAATCCATAATAATTTCCCCAAATTTAATTAAGGGTTTAAATTCTCTTTACTCTTTTTATTAAACCACTTAAATCGTTTAAAAAAAATCTTCAAATCCTCTTATAACTCTTCTCTTAAAACATTTAATGTATATAATATAGATTCTAAAATCTCAAAATATACTTTCAATAAAGTATAGCTCAAAGTAAATAAATAAATAAATGGCATTGCCTCGTCATTAAACCTCTAAGAAATAGATATATTCGTTGGCTGCAGAGTCAATCGAACGATCAAAACTGCCTCGCCACTTTGTTACTCGTCTCTAAAATCAATGGCTACAATTACCATTCAAAAATAAATTTAATACATAATCTTAAAATATTATTTTCAAAATCTCAATTTTTAAAACACAAACCATTGTGTCTGATTGCCCCATCATAGCATTTAGGAGATTCCTATCGATAACGTTGATTAGACGTATCGACCAGAACTCTTAACTACTTGATGGACAACCCAACACTCTCAAATTGTTTCCATAAAAAAAATACTACTCATGTAAATATATTCTAAAAATATTATTTGATTTTTCTTTTAATATCTCAAAGCTTCAATTTCTCTTTAAAACTCATATTTATATAGCTTCAAAACTCAGACCAAAGAACATTAAGAGAACGCATCGAGATATTCCCTGAATACTTGATTCTCAAAATCAACAGAAGGAGATAGAGTGTTCGTCAATCTTACGATGTCACGAGCCACTCCCAAAAATCATCAAGATACAGGATAAGCAAGATATTCTTCTCAAAGGAGAAGAAGCACACAATTCACGAATCACTACTTAAGTCAGAGTAATGCTAAAGGATAACATTGATTGAGTATATGAAAAGGACACTCAAACAAAGCTAAATGATAAACTCAATCAAACTCAAACAATCTAGAAACTCACCTCATTCCTTAGTGGATGTCCTCGTGGAAGGATAGCCGAAGGCTAAAAGCCAGGAATATGGTTAATTCAACACTCGATTGCCCGATTGGATATCAAACCCAAACGGACTCATCAAAACTCAACAAAGTCGCCTTGACTGGAATTCGAGATATGTCGTCAACATCTCGATACTCAAGAGTGAATTCAAAAACTTTGGAATCATCATTAACATTCCAAAGTGATGGAAATAACAAACCAATCAAAATAGAAAACCTAAATATACAATAGGATCCTATAAAACAAAGGATTTGACTTAATATCAAATAAGTCAATCCATCTGAAATCAAATGCATCTCAAGATTGTGGGTAGCAAACAAATACTCACAAAAGCAACATCAAATAAAATCTCAGAATGCTCAAAACGAGCCAATCGTTGTGGATCCCCTCAATACGATTCACAACTCTCAAAGAAACACAACAAGAATACTCTAAGGAATCAATAAGCTTCATCGATATGAACTCACTTGCATCGACAAAAATAAGAATAGAATAATCCTAAATAAAATCATTCATAAGATAAGGTAACATCAAACTCAATTATGGAATACTATGGAATACAATATATATTCCTAGACATATTCCAACTCAATATATCCCAATACTCGAAAAAGAAGCAAAGGAGGATTCGAAAACAAGCTCGAATAAAGGACAGTGATTCATTCGTATTGTACTTCGACGTATCATGATATACGTACTGTTCTATGTTTATTCTACTCTGTTCTGTCCACAGCTCTGATACCAAGCTGTAACGCCCCACCCCAAGACCCACCTTAGTAAAGAGAATTAACAAGTGATTCCGTTTACTAAAGCGGAGAATATGGCTGGTTAAGGGCGACCATCTATAACTTTGTCTTAAACATCTACTGAATACGTCGATAAATGCATTATGATTTTTCTTTTCTATCTCAATGGATCGACATACATAGTAAATGCTTAATCCAAAATTATAGGTGGCTAATGGATCTATCAGAACAAAATATAATAACTATATGTAAAGCACATCACAGAACAGTAATAAACATCGTATATATACATATACAATGATACATGTTTAGTACAATACAATATGAATACAATAAAGGTGGTATTCGACCACACTATATACATCGAATCAAATATAAATACATCAGAGTCAAGCGGAAAGAAATATAAACTAAACAAAAGTGCTAGGCTGATATCCAAGCAGATGCATCAAAGCAAAGTCCCATAACTGATAGCTAACCTGAAACAACTCGGTCTGACCCGAGTACAAAGTACACGGGTCAGTCTAGCTAAAATAATCAGTTAACGAGGATAGACGACAATATGAAGCATAAGATACAAAGTGATAATTATTTTTGAATGAGAAGAGGCAACAGAAAGAATACAACTCATGACTTAAGTGAAATAATGTCACTTATGTATACAATGACCTCAAAAGAGGTAAGTTCAATAATAATACTCAAATAATATAAACATTCGCCTCATATCATCGGCGACCTCACAAAATGTCTACATGGTTTCCATGAACCATATCTCCTCAAAAGGTGAAACATTAATATAAAATCTCGCCAAAAAGGCAAATATAAGACATTCTCAAGTAGGATGATCCAAAATTCAAATATAAAAGAATCTCCAAACTCAATTATACCTCGTCTCATTGGTATAAATGTATATAAACTCAATCTCAACTCGCCAAAATGGCAAAACACAGAATATCCTATAAAATCCTGAAATTATCTAAACTCATAACTCAAGGAACTCGATAAGAGTTCAAAACCTCATAATTGAAATCACCATATATATATAACATCTCATATAGCACTAGGCTATCGATGTAATAAAACATCTTAAAAAGGTGAAATCACAATAAAACAGAAAACTCAGAAAATCCAGATTGGCCAAATCCCCGATTATAATGCCGAAGCAATGCTGCACGTGCTAAACTCAGATGGCCGAAGCCTTAGACAAGGTCGCTAAAACCTCCCAAAGCAGTTCGTCCTCATGACAAGGTCGCTAACACCTCCCAATGCAGTTCGTCCTCATGACAAGGTCGCTGACACCTCTTCAAGCCATTTTTTCAGCCCTAACAAGGTCGCTAACACCTCCCAAAGCAGTTCATCCTAATGACAAGGTCGCTGACACCTCTTCAAGCCATTTTGTCATCCCTAACAAGGTCGCTAACACCTTCCAAAGCTGTTCGTCCTCATGACAAGGTCGCTGACACCTCTTCAAGCAGTTCCGTTAGGTAAACATCATGAATGTGTCACAAACTCACAGAATAGGAACCCAAAAAGTGTTAACGTGTGTCCCATACCACACATTCGCACTTAGCGGTTTACTAGTCGTTAGTCGATGCCACACTAGAAACATCATAAAACTCAGAAATTTATATCCCGTCTGTTGACGAGTGACAAAGAGCCACTATACTTGTCTCATCTCATCGACAAGCATTAAATGACATCGTAACTTGTCTCATCTCATCGACAAGTGAAAACAT
This sequence comes from Allium cepa, assembly GCA_030765085.1. NCBI lineage: Eukaryota > Viridiplantae > Streptophyta > Magnoliopsida > Asparagales > Amaryllidaceae > Allium > Allium cepa. The sequence goes on along the minus strand of CM060941.1, from coordinate 287,442,335 downwards.
CATAATGATTTCTCATAAACTATAAATCTCAAAATATGAAATCATAAACTCAAGACTTGCCCTATATCATTGGCAAGTAAATAAGACATCGTGATGGATCTCATCGACAATACTCCTATATAGGAGATCTCAAACCATAATGTTTGCAAAATATTGGTCATCTTAAATAATTCCAATAAATAGGAATTACAAAAATCAAAATATGCCATAAAATGGCAAAACATCTCAAAATCAATATTCTCAAATAGCTTCGATCGTACAAGTCCGAAATTAACCGAAATAGTAAACACACATGTCCCATACCACGTGTTTTACTAAATCGTTTAATTCTCTTCCTCATACGTTCTAATAGTGTAAAAGTGTATTTTTTATATCTAAAATATTATACTAGAGAAAACAAGCTTCTAAAATATTTTCCCGAAAAGATTAATAAAACCAATATTTGAAATTCCTTTATTATAGCGAATAAATATATATTATTATTATTTATAAAAATAATTTTAAAATACTATATAATAATAATTTGAAATGTCCATTTATTTCAAAAATCACTTCAGAAATGGTTTAGTGAAAACCGTACTCGAAAATAATGAAAAACAAGAAAGATAACTCAAGACCGATAACTTGAGTTCAATACGAATTCAATTCAAATTTAACCCAAAATAAATCCAAATTCTATTTAAATTTGAATTTTAAATCCTTCAAATATATCTAGCCTATTGATAGGCATCATAGATCTCAAAAATCTCAAAAACATCATCAAAACCAAAAGAGAATAAGAGTAGAAACGGGCAAATACAATTCTAAGGTCAATGTTTCTTGTTGCTATCATCTTGCTCTCAGGACAGCAACATATAACATAATTTTTACCAAATAAACTTCAAAATTTCAGAAAACACAATAAACAAAACTTGTAGCACATGATCTAAGCTTTCCGAAACATCCAAAATTATCAAATTCGGTTAAGAAACGAAGAAGCTATGGCCAATTTCGTTTCAGCTTCAAGCACAGAGCAAACATTGGTTTTGCTCTCGCGTTAGCAGTAGAAAAATTAAATTTTAACATATCTAACCTCAAAATTACAGAAAATAAAAAACATGAAAGTTGTACTACATGAACTATGCTTTCCGGAACATCTAGAATTATCAAAATCGGTTAAGAAACGAATAAGTTATGCTCTAATTCGTTTCAGCTTCAATGATAGAGCAAATATTGGATTTGCTCTCGGGTTAGCAATAAAAAAATTAAATTTTGACATAGCTAACATCAAAATTAGAGAGAACTCAAAACATGAAAGTTGTAGTACATGAATTAAGCTTTCTGGAGCATTAAAAATCATGGAATTCAAATCTAAAATGAGAAAGATATAGCTCAAACAATATCATATTCAAACTCAAGAAATTATGTCAAAGGCAGAACTATACTTCTGTTTTCAAATCTATTTTAGGTCAGTCAAATGTTAAAATATTGAAATATAACCTGAAGATAAATTATTCCTTATTGAATCTAGTTTCCACCAAAAAATATATGACCTAAATCGGATGAGAAACGAGTAACTTATCGCTAAAATACTACTTAGGCCTGTGATTGTTGTTGCTGTCAATTTGCTCTCGGGACAGCAACAAACAAACATAATTTTAAGCAAAAAAACTTCAAAATTTTGAAAAACACAAAACATGAAACTTGTAGCCCATAATCTAAGCTTTCCAGAACATCTAAATTCATTGAATTTGGTTAAGAATTGGAAAAGTTATGCACAATATACTGACAGCAATTTACAAATGAACATGCAATAAACGAAAATGAGATTTCTTACATTGAAATCTCAATCAAAGCTAGAAAATGTGAGTTTTGATACTCACCTTGTTATTTTGTAGGGCAAAAATCAGATTTATAGCTGAAAGATTGAAGATTTGAGGAAGAAACTACTTCAAATATCCTTCTCTAATCTTTATTTAGTGGATTTACTTTTGAATTTGCATCAAATTGATTGAAAAAATAATATATATATATTATTATTTTTTTGAGGAGGTCATTGCTTTTCATGTTTCTATTTACTATATAAGCTTTTGAGAAGAAGAGGTAAAAGGAAAAAAATACATACTAGTACTCAACAAAAGCCTCCATATGTTGGGTTTTGGGTTCAAACCGTACCCTATGAGCCCAACCTAAAATACTTAGAGAAATATGCATATATGTTTTAGTAATTTACACATAACTTTTGCATAGAATTTCCAAATCACATGAAACAAGTTGCATTGTTCATGTTTTAATAAAGAAAACATGTTAGTGACATCAAAAATATAATTTTCCAAATAAAAATATTATTTTTCTCCATATAACATAAAGTTTTAACAATATTTACCAATATTCACATTTTTGGTGAAAAATCACTATTTTCATCCATTTCAACCAAATAAAATTTATTTTAAAGTCTATTGAAGTGTACTAAAATATTTTAACATTTTTATAACATTAATACATAATTCCAAACCTAATTACACTTCCAAATTTTATTTTATTTTCATATTATTCCTTTTATTTTACAATAAAAGGCTAACATTGGAATAAATTTCCAATATTACTGATTAACTAAAAGTTAAACCATAACAATTATTTGTTTTCAATCCAAATCCATAAATAAAGTTTTTCAAACTTTATTTCATTCATTTACACTTTTTTTCAACCATCAAATGTTGAAAAATGCTTCAAATAAAATAATGTTACTTATTTAAATTTCAAATCCCAAATTATATTCATCAAGATATTGTTTATATAAAATAAACAATATAATCCCTCATTTTGTTATCCAAATCATTTTTAAACACAATAATAAATTATAATTTGCATTATAATTTAATATTAGCAGTAATCTCTAAAATCCCGGGTTGTTACACAGAAAGATCCATCCGAGAAAATATGCGCTCACAAGTGCGCAACCAAGTCTGAACCTCCATTACACTTTCCGATCCCTTGAAAGGCTTGCCTCCAAGGTGGGAATAGTCACTACACATGCGGGCGAAGACAGACTTTTGATTAGGAGCCGCGGGAGTAGCAACAGGAGGCTGAGTACCCCAAAATAGCTCCATAAACTGATCAGCTGACAAATAGACTCCGTCTGGATGAGAACAACTAGACGGGCTTGCAGAAGAACGCTTCACTCTACCTCTTCTAGCCATAAGCTGAGAGAACAAGAGAAGATAAGGATTAATTAAAATAATACAAGATTGATAGGAATTTAACAAATGGAATACTACAGGAATATGAGATTCATTCCTAGACATGTTCCAACATGTTAAAGAGGATAAAAGTCGAAGAACAACGAAGGAATAGATGAGAAAGGCACGAATAAAACCCTCGAATAGTTGTAACACATGTTCCAATCTACTTCTATTCTGTGTTTATTATAATTTGTTCTGAAACCTTGCTCTGACCAACTGTGACGCCCCACCTCTATACTCACAATAACAAAGGTTATTATAATATAATAATGTCTGCTATTGCAAAGAATAAGGCTTGTTAGAAGCGACCATCCGTAAGCTATGCCTTAGACGAGTATTGATTACATCGATAGGAGTTGTGTAAATTACTCCCATCGATATATGTTCAATCCAGATCTAAAACGAAAGTACGGTAGCTTAAGAAAAATTCAGAACAACTCATAATAACAACCATACAGATGAATAAAATCACATAAGAATAGATATATCAGATATATAGCGAAAGACAAGTCTGGATACTTGCTACAACAGCCGGTAGTTCACGAGAACCAAATGTACATATACATGTCATCATAATATACATGAGACTAGAGTCAATACACCAAAAGTAACACCTCGAAGTCTAGACAAAAATGAGATAAAATCCCAAAAGCTAAAGCGGCAACTAAATCAGAGATAGCGATTACCCCAAAATAACTCGGTCTGACCCAAGTATTATTTTAAAAGAAAATAATAAACGGATCAGTTTAGTTTAAACTTAGAAGCGAATGCATCATAACAACATCAAAGCAAAATAACCATAGTCTCGAATGAGACTATTCAACATGAATAATCAACATAGTTTAAATGAAGAAGTCTCAATTTAAACTCCATCAAATTCAATTTCCAAATTCACAGTTGAATTTGAAACAACAATACACAACAATCTAGAAATCAGTTAAGATACTAGAAAAATCAGCATTCACAAAGTCTAGAAATCAAAACAAGATAACTAGAAAATCAACATAAAAGGTGGATCGATCCCAGCAGATGGCGAGTTTAAGCTACGCCGCACGTGCATCAACCTATGGCTGAAGCCTTACCAAGTACTATATTTTTGGCGCCCAACAGATGACCCGAAGGTCCAGCAGAGTGACCCGAGAGTCTAGCACTGGTAGTTGACCCGAAGGTCCAGCACAGTGGCTCGAAAGCCCAATAAAATCATCAAAATCATCAAGAAGTGTCAATTTTAGTAAGCTAGTAAATATATGAGTTTAGCTTTATGTCCCATAACCACTAGCTTAACTTAAGTATTTACGAACAAATTGTAGATCTCCACTCGAAAATTATCACAAGAGTTTCAATCGAACAAGTCCAAGAATTAACCGATGAATAAACGCAAGCGTTTCATACCACTTGTTTTACTAAGCCGTTTAATTAGATTTCTCATACGAATGAGGTAAAGGTTTATATATGCTAATAGGTTTGAAAACGGTTTTAATAAACGAGCTTTGTTTTAAAATAGTGTTGTAATCGTTTGATGAAAGAGTTTTGATATTTATTACTAGTATAGAAACCTTTGTATTTTAAAGTGACAAATCATAGAAATAATTGTAGAAACAATCAATCATCAAAATTCACATTCGAAGACGTGAATAAAATCCAAAGAAATCGATATCGAATCCATCAAGTTGGATGTTCCAAAAATCCCGAAGGAATGGTCATCAATGTCGATATTACATGATGACATCACATAGGAATTAACACGAATCAATTAAATTTGGAAACTAAGAAAAATAGGCATAAATAGGCATGATAGGAGAAAATAGGAGCAGGTCAGTCGACTGGATTTACTGAGTCAGTCGACTGAACACAGACCCAGAAAATTCTCGGGTTTCAGCTCAGCCGACTGACTCAGATGGTTCAGTCGACTGAACAATGTTTTCCTGCTTTCCAAGCCTATTATAAATGAATTGCAAACTCACTCAATTTGCAATCGGATGAGCAATGGGCGCTAAGGGTTTACGCCAATCGATAACCCAGCCTTATAGGCTCTTTGATTCATCACAAAAACATGATCAAACATCAAAGTTATGATTTTTAATGATTTGACTTCAAAACACCAAAAATTGAACTACTCACAAAAACAATCCAAATCAAGAGCAATTACACATGAATAAGTGCTAAGAATCCTTATCTAACAATCAAATATAGTTTAGACATAGATGTGAGATAAAAAAAATCTCACTTTTTTACTCAAAAACAAAGATTGAAAGGCTCAAATACAAAGAGAAGATCAATCACTCTTCACTTCAACTCTAAAAGCTCCAATCTAAGATCAAAACAATATTTCCTAAATTTACGTTTAGGAATTTCTCAAATTGAAGAGAGAAAGAGTTGGAGAAGAAGAAGAGAAGACTTACCAAAGCTTCTCCTTGATTTCTAGTTAAAACTTGGATCTGCAAATGAAGTTAGGGCTTAGGATTTTTTAATTCTTTTTCTCCTCCACCATTGTTTTTCTTTTAGCTCGAATGTGTAGGATAAAGAAATGAATAAAGAGGAGTGGTGGAGTTAGGATATAGGATGAGTTGGGTAGTGGGCTGAACCCCAACCCCAAACCTAGACCCTAAGTGAAAAGGTTGTAAAATTCTACAAACTCCAAACATATCGAAATTTATACTCAAAAAGATCGCAAACACCATTTTGGACTCAATAGAGGTGGTATCGAGCCCCAATTTGATAGTTTGCAAAAAGTAAAATTTCGGACTCAAAAATCCGATTAACGACGCTATATTTAAACAAAACATTTAAATATATAATCGTAAATATGTGGGTTGTTACATGCACACACGAATTCATATACATAAACTTAGCACTAAGAACATTCGAAATTGGCATTAAAACTTTAATATTATAAAATGGCCATCCATAGATGACTGTGGAAAAGCCACAAACATCTGTGAATAGTTTTGGGAAATTCATCCTTGAAGCTACAGATGTCTGTGGTAAATCCAAAAACGTTGTCATATGGCAACTACACTAATCTAAAATGATGTTTCATTTCATTTTATATAATAACATCTCTTCTACAGTGGTTGTAGCCATTAAAGCAAAAGGAGTTTCTTTTATAGTAACAACTCATCATCTACATCTCTTTGAACCAATAAATACTTCAAAGATTGAGAATTGAAATTAAATTATTCTCTTGATTTCTTATTAAATTTCTATTTGCAAATTTTTTCATCTCTTGCTTACATAGTCTCAATCTAACATAATCAAAATACCATTTTGATTAAACTACTTCCTACAACTCAAAGTATTCGCATTCACATACTTAAAGTAGATCATAGGAAGATTTGTACTATCAGTCAAAATTCATGTTATTTGGAACATATAATTGTTAGATAATTACTTTTGTATTAGCCTATTCCTCTGGATGAAGTGAGTGTTATTTGGTCAATGGAAATACCAAATGGGAGCTTCGGAACTAGATGTAGGATGGGAGGTTCAAACCAATATAAAATATCTAGAGTGCTCGCTTTTATTATCTATCTTATCCATACTGTGTTAATTTACTCTACTTAATATAATTATTAGTACATACTCTCATATTAGTATACAAGTTGCATTATATAAATACCCTATAGATTTACATTTGGTATCAGAGCACGATTATTTCAATCTATAGTAACACGTAGTTGGAAAATCATTAATATGGCAAACACTTTTCAAGATGGTCAATCAACTACTCCTTCACTATTTAGTGGTTCTAACTGTACTTAGGGGTCAACTCATATGAGAAATTTTATGGAAGAAAAAGGTTAGAAATATGGCTAGCAACCCAAAACAAATACGAACCATCTAACACCGACATTAGCACTTGGACTGATGAACAGAAAGCAGTAGTATCTAACAATGCCAAAGCTATGAATGTTTTGTTTTTTTCACTTGACAAAAATGAGCTTTTATGTGTCATGGTTTGCACCACTACATATAATATATGGCGCACTTTACAAGTCGCACATGAAGGCACAACTAAAGTCAAGAAACTAAAATCTCGATTTTACAAAAACAATTTTCATCTTTCAAAATGAAAGTAAATGAATCAATTATTGATATGTATGCTAGATTCCAAAGCATTCAACATGACCTCATGGCGCTTGGAGTCAAACTAACAGATTTTGATTTAGTCACACGAATTTTAAACTCTTTGACAAATGAGTGGGAAAGAAAAGTTTTAGTCATCGAAGAAGTCAATAATCTTTCTCAACTCAAAGACGGAAAGCAAATAGGAAATCTGATGTCGTATGAAGCTAATGTGCAGGCTAGAAAGGATCAAAATCATGAAACCGAAAACATAGCATTCCAAGCAAGTAAAGAAGATTCGGACTTAGACGAAGATGAGATTGTTTTTATTGCTAAAAACTACAACAAATTCAAGAAGTTCAAGAAGATGACAAGATCTCAAAATAGTGGCAAACCAAAATCCTATAATCAAATATCAATTAAATGCTATGAGTGTGACAAATTTGGTCACATGAAGAATGACTAACCATAGCTTAATAATGATAAAAATAAAAGCAAGTTTGAAAATTTTCAAGAAAAAGAAAAGAGCTTTTCAATTAACATGGGACGATTCAGATTCATCTATCAATGATAACGAAAGTGACTTGGAACAAGTGAATGTGTGTTTTATTGCTTACACTGATGGGGTATGTTATGAACTTACTTATCATGAAATAATGGAAACTGCATTAAATTAGAAGATAAATATAGAGAATCAAAAAATTAAATAAGGAATATGTAGGAAAGTTAACTAGAGCTTAATTATAAATTGGATTATTAAAAGATGAAAAATAATTTTAGAAGAAGAATTAGAAATTACATAAAAAAATTGTGCAACATTATTATCTTAAAATGACATCTTATTACATGATTTAGAAAATTATAAGTTAGAAAAAGTTAATCATGAAAAAGAAAAACTAGAATTACAAGAAAATTTAGATTCTAGCAATATTGAATTTTGCAATCTTAAAAGTAAGTTAGATAAAATAAAAAATAATGTGAGAAAATTAATCAAAGGAAAACAAAATTTAGAAAATTTGATTAAAACGACTAAACCATCTGAAAACTGAAATGGATTGGGTTTTAAAAGCAAACAAAAGTCAAAGAATTATAGCACATAATACAAAAAATTCCAAAAGCCAAAGTTAGAAGCTAAGATTAAGAGTTCTTACACAAGTATGGTCAAAATATGAATTTCTAAAACAAATACTAAACTAATTAGACAAAAGTATATTGACGAATATGTAACGAAAGTGTATATAACAATAGTTACATTTATAAAGGAACAAATCCTCATGGATATGGCTACCTTCTTCCACTAACACTTAGGACCGTAAATGAAGAATGTGGGTACTGAATAATTTTTTTTTATTTTGCTGATATCCAAAATAAAGAGAAATGGATACTTGATGTGGTTGCTCCAAGCATGTGATTGGAAATGCTCATAAATTTTCCAATATAGCACATATCGGTGGTCGCACTATGACATTCGAAGATAATTCAAAAGGATTTGCCATCGGCATTGGAGAAGTCATCGATATCGGTATTTCTAATTCTTCTATTATTACTAGTGTTTTATTGATAGAAAATTTGAAACATAACTTATTAAGTATAAGTCAACTATGTGATAAAGGATTTGAAATTGATTTTGAGAAAAACAAATGCAATATCTTTGACCAAAATAAAATTCTAATTTTTGAAGGATTTAGAAATCAAAACATATATATTTTAAACATGAATGTCAAAAACAACACTAATTTATGCTTAGCCGCAAATCATGTTGGTCCAGGGTTATGGCATAAACATTTTTGCCACATAAATTTTAAGAATATCAACTAACTAGCTAAAAATAAATTAGTTAGAGGGTTACTAAAAATCAACTAGAAGGTAAAAAAAACCTGTGTGATGCTTGTTAATTTTGTAAATTAAAAAAAGTTCTTTTAAATCTAAAAAGGAAATCTCCACAAAGCAATCTCTCGAACTACTTCATCTAGATTTATTCGGACTGACTCAAGTATGCCAAGTAAATCATAACAAATATGTTTTTATAATTATTGATTATTTTTCCATATATACTTGAACATTTTTTTTTTTTTGAGGAAAATGTGTGATCCTCTAACAAGAGAGGAGAGCACACATGAAATACTATATATATATATAACAAAAAGATGGAGCTGCCAACATGCCTGACAGGTGGCAAGACTAAGAAAAAAGACAAAAAACAAGAAAAATAAAGAAGATGATACCCCTCAAATGAGCTCCGGCAAAGCCACCGCCCATTACACCCTAGTATCAAGCTTCGGCAAGGCCACCGCCCAATACCAGGGTGCTAGAGGTATCTAAAAAACCAGCCTCTCATGAAAGAAAGTCCAAATAGAAGAACTCCAATATAAGGACCAAAATGAAGAACTCCACACTGAAGATCTGAAGTAACCGAAGAGGAAGGATAGATGCAGTCCGAATCCCTGTGAAGAGCTAACCAGAAAACCTGAGAAAGCTGAGAACAATCCTGCAAATCAGAAAAGAGAATAACCAGCAACCAACCTAAACCAAACCTGGAACAAAACTAAGAAAACAAGTTAGAATGAAACACATATATGTATATAAATAGAATTTATATACATATATGTGAGAATAAAACCAATGAGAGAACTAAAGCAAGGAAAACCTGGAAACAAAAACAAGAAAAGAAGAAAAACCAAACACGAAACAAATTTAAGAACTTAAAATAGAAAGAGAATTATGGTTAATCAATTGAACATCATTAAAATCAGAGTAGTGATTAATAAAATAATTATTAGAAACAAAATGATTGAAGTTAAGATTGAAAATGTTAATATTATTTCTAACCTTATTAAGATAATCCTTAAAGCAATTATTTTTTGCTAACTTATATTTAGGATTAGAAATCCACTTTAAGTAGAAATTTGAAATTAAAAAAATCAAATTATTATTATGCTGATATTTATTATTAAAAATTCTTTGATTTCTTTAAAACCAAATGTACTAACAAGAAATAGTGAATAAAGTGTCAAGAAAATATCTAGAATCTTTATAGAACATAAATCTAAAAGAGTTCCAATAGAAAAAACAATCTGAAACTCTAGTGTTAATATGAAACTCAAAAATATTAAAGATCTTAATAAGTATAAAATGAGTATCAATGCATTCAAAATAGATATGATTAATATCTTCAGAAAAAGAGTTACAAAAGAAACATTTATTATTGATACTAATATTTTTCCTTTTTAAAAATTCAATAGTATTTAACTTACCATGAATGATGAGCCACATATGAATCTTTGATTTAGGAGGAGCATTTGATTTCCAAATAAAATTAAAACAATTGACAGAAACCCCCGAAAAGTTGATAAATTTGTAAAAGGAATTAGAAGAATAATTTTTACTCTTATCCCACTCCCAACTAATAAAGTCATTATCATTGTCAATGTTATAAAGATCAAGTTTAGCATAAAGCAAGAAAAGATGTCTAAGGGTAGGGCCAACTAAAATACCATTAAAATTGAAAATCCAAGGAGGGTCACTATTAGGGTTGAAAACATCAGAAATTAATGCAAATTTAAAATTACAAATATCATATAAATTTTTAAACTCATTCTTAAGGGGAGTAGAGGAAATCCAACTATCATGCCAAAAAGAAGTATTATTACCAGAATGAACAATAATATTAATACCTAAATTAAAGATATCACTACATTTTAAGATAGATTTCCAAAAACAAGATAGATTACGAAAATTAGGAGAACAAATTTGATAGAGATTATAACTACCATTGTAATAATATTTAGATATAATCTCCTTCCAAATTGCATTATCACTAGTATCTCTGAATTTCCATAACCATTTACCAAGAAGAGACAGGTTCATATTATGTAAATTAATGACACCTAAACCACTCTCTTTTTTAGATTTACAGACAGTATCCCAATTAACGAAACATTTAATGCTATTATTAGGGTTATCACCACTCCAAAGAAAATCCCTTCTAATTTTGTCTATTTTATCTATCACCCAATCAGGAAAAAGGTGCATAGACATCCAATAGATAGGAAGTGCTGATAAGACAGAATTAATCAAAACCAGTCTACGGCTCTAGATAGAAATCTCACATTCCAATTAGAAATCCTTTTTTTAATCTTATCAATAATAATAAGCCAATCATCATGTTTAAGTTTCGAAGGTCTAATTACAAAACCAAGATAATCAAATGGAAAACTCATAGTTTTACAATTAAAAGTATTAGCAACTAAATTTTCTACATTATCAAAATCATTTAAAATTAAAACTGAACTTTTGTCAAAGTTAATTTTTAAACCTGATAAAAGTTCAAAACTATAAAGAATAAACTTAACAGCGATAATGTGGCTAGGAAGATGAGAGGAAAAAAGCAAAGTATCATCAGCAAATTGAAGGACCGAAAGACCAAAATTAGAAATACCATTACCAATAGTACCCAAAAGGTTATTGCTAACCGCATTCTTAATAATCTTAGAAAAGACATCGGCCGCTAAATTGAACAGAAGGGGCGATAAAGGATCCCCTTGCCTTAATCCTCTCTTAGATTGAATCTTATTACCTAAAACACCATTAACCATAATACTAGAGTTACCCGTTTTAAGCAAGTTAATAATCCAATTAATCCATTTATTACTAAAGCCTCTGGCAAGGAAAATCTCTATAAGAAAATCCCAATCAATCGAGTTAAAGGCTTTGGCAAAATCTAATTTTATAATAGCACATTTTATATTATTTTTACAACAAAAATTAATATATTCTTAAACAACAGCTACATCATCCGTAATATTCCTACCTTTAATAAAAGCTGATTGCGAATAGTCAATGAGATCATTCATTTTTAAACTAAGTCTATTAGCTAAAACTTTAGAAATAATTTTAACAGAGCAATTAATCAAAGAGATGGGCCTAAAATCTTTTAAAGTATTAGCACCAACTTTTTTATGTAATAAAATAACATTAGCAAAATTAAATCGACCTAATTGGAGATTGCCATTATAAAATTCATCAAACATACAAATTAAGTCTAGTTTTAAAACCTCCCAAAAAGATTGATAAAAGAAAATAGGAAAACCATCCGGGCCCGGAGATTTGTCTCCTGGTAAATCAAAAATGGCTTTTCGAATTTCCTCTTCAGAAAAAGGAGCATCTAAATCAGACAGATTAATGTTAGAGGTGGGTGGGTAAAGATCATTCCATCTAGCACTAACTCTATGCTTGATTTTGTTACCAAAAATATCTTTGTAATAATCAGTAAAAGCATTGTTAAGATCACGTTGATCAACTAATTCCACATTATTAACTAAAATGGAGTTAATTGTATTACAACGTTTTCTACTATTAGCTAAATTGTGAAAGAATTTAGTATTATTGTCACCTTCATTAATCCATTGAAAATTAGATCTATGTTTCCACATGACTTCCTCTTTCTCAAGAATAGAATAAAGTTCGTCTTTTAAGTTATTAAGGACGTTTCTCTCGCCTATATTTAAATGTCTAGATTCTTCAATCTTATTAAGTTTGGGTAATTCATTAAGAATATTATCTTTTTTAATTTTAATGTTACCAAAAACATTTTTATTCCAGTTTTTAAGAAAAAACCTGAGATGTCTAAGTTTAAGCAAAAAAGCTTTGGCTGATTGCCACAATATTTAAGGCTAAAAAAACTCATAGAGGACCATTTATTGATGACTAAACTAGAAAAACCCGATTCTAAAAACCACATCTTTTCAAATTTAAAAACATAATTCAAAAAACTATGACTATCACAAGAAAGAATAATGGGACAATGATCTGAAAGGGTGTAAGGTAAACCTGACACTCTACAGATAGGAAATTTGTCCTCAATATCATTACAAACGAAAAATCTATCTAAGAGAGCAAAAGAGGGAGACTCTCTATTATTGCTCCAAGTGAAAGATCTATTGGATAGAGGAATTTCGATCAAATTACATTGAACAATAAATTGATCGAATTCCTCCATAGCCAAAAAATCACCTTCCCGGGGAGAGCGCTCCCCAATAAAATGAGTAACATTAAAATCACCACCCATTATCCAAGGACCAGGGCAAAAGACCTAAACTCGAGGCATTCATTCCAAAGAATCCGCCTCTCAATTTTAGAGTTAGGCCCATAAACATTAGAAATATTTAAAAAAGAATTGTCAGAAAGATTGATTAAAATGATGTGTAAAGAGTGCTGCTTCTGAATACATTGAAGCAATTTAAAGAGATTATCTCTCCAACCAATCATTAAGCCCCCAAAAGAGCCCATAGAGGGAAGAAAAACCCAATTTCTAAAACGAAAACCACCTAATCTTCTAAAAAAACGAAAATCAGGACAATCTATTTTAGTCTCTTGAAGAAGAGCAATATCAATTGAAAAATCTTTAAAAAGATTCTAACTTTATCACACTTACTAAGGTCGTTCAAACCTCTAATGTTCCAACTAATGACTCTCAAAAACCCATAGATCTAGCCCTATCCAATTCCTTACTTCTAATAAACTCACGATCTAACTCAATATCAGAATTAAAAAAAGCAGATCTACAAGCTAATTGACTAAAATCAGAAGCTGGTAAGTCACCCAAAGCAAAAGAAGAATAAGAACTACCCAAATCAAAAAGCGTACCTGAGCCTGAATCCGAAACATCGCTCACTGTGCTCGGATCAGGAAACTTACCAAACGACTGAGAGCGACTGCCACCAATCCTGACACTACGACGAACCAATCCGCTAGAATCTGAAACCTTTCTACGTCTTCCTCTCTTCGAAGAAGAGATAGAAGACGCAGAAACACCACTAGCCTCACAAAGATGATCAGACAACAAACAACCCGAGCCTTTACCCAAAGCTCCAAAAGCACATGAATCAATAGAACCCAGATTATCCAAGACCTGCAAGCCATTCCCATCCAAATGAGCCACCAAAGGAACTGCCGTGACACCACCATTGTCACTGACATCAGCCTCAACTCTCAAAGAAGAAGAAGAAGGTAGTGGACGAGGCAAACTAGCAACCAATGAAGCACCTTTCACTAACACTGCCTTTTGGTCCAGAAAAGCATCGACTTTGTTGATATAATCACAGTTCTTCTCTACAGAACAACCCAAAGCTTTACAATAAACAGGAGCCACCATAACCTGATCATCCACCATTTGAGAATCATGAACAACAGGTTCCAACATAAAAACAGACTCGATAATCTCAAAAACTGCATGATCCTCCAAAACTGGTACCAAAGAATCATCAAAGACAGAAGCAGGTAAAACACATCCTTCATTCGAGGCAACAGGAAGTCTCAATAAACAATCACCATAAGAATCATGAGACTCAACACTAGATAGCATGAACAAGTCCTTCCAGTAATCAATATCAGGACGGTCCAAAGAAAAAGAAGAAGCTGAGGTCGAATGCAAATCCAAATCCAACTCCAAAGACACCGGCCTCGAATCATTAATAACTAACTCATTAAAATTTGAATGCATATCAGAACAAGTAAACCAATCTGAATCCATGATTGGCACCGGATCTAGTTCCAAACAAGGAAATGAACCGCCTTTAACCAAATGATCAACCTTTGGAATAAAACTAACAATATCCAAAGAAGAACTGGACATATCCAAAAAATCAGAAAAATTCTCTGAATCAAGACAAGCAAATCGGTTTGCCGCGGAAATCTCAAAATTATCCAAACAGGGAGAAGGCTTTCCTATTATATGTTTTGCTTGAATGAAATCACACTTAGAATCACAAGATATACCCCTGATCACCGAAACACCAATACAAGCAACAACATCAGGGTCAAATGAAAGAGGATCGAAATGAGAAGAACCAATGATAGAACCTTTATCAACCACCAAACCATCCAAATGAAAAACCTAAAGAAACAGAACTAGTCTTTGGACAAACATGGTTGACTCGAAGACCTTCTCCAAAAATATGCAAATTGACCACATTGAAATGAGATAAAAGATCCTCAAGAAGATTAAAACCTTCAATTCTATGCTGCCAGAGATGATTAGAAAGAATGCTCTCAGTTGAAGATATGTCAACACAAACCTGAAGCCGTGATCCCTCAACTGTGACAAAGGAATTTCATGATAAGAAGAGAAATCCATATTGCCAAAAAAGAGATCGGGATTGCCAAACTTGGCTTCATAACCCAAACCGATGTTAGGAGAATTAACGACATTAAAGTGGACCAGCAAATCCTCAAGAAAATGAAAAGCTTCAGATCTATATTGACAAAGGAAATCAAGAAGCACTCTTTTTAATAACATGATTTTTAAGACAAACTGGAAACCATGCTCGACGAGAAAATCTGACGAAACAAAAGACGAACAACTATCTCTTTTATGCCCGAATTTACCACAAGAGAAACAACGAATAGGGTCTCGGCAATGGGCAGCAACGTGATCAAAATCTCCACATCTAAAGCAAAAAAATTTATTAGCTCTCGAGTCGATCCAATTCTTCTTCGATCTGGAAGGACGAAGATCTTTGAAAGAGAAATTGGCAGGTCGATGATCTTTAACCACTTGAGCATATGAACGAAACTTCGAATCACTATTTGAAAAAAGATCTGAGGAGAACGAAAGAGGAACAGGAGAAGAATTAGAACAAAGGGAGGAAGCAGACGCCATTGTTGATTTTTTAAAACATAAAAAGTGACACTTTTGAAATGCTCAAACTTTTTGCTAAACGTGTTACAAATTTAATAAAGGGTGCATTTGGCATACATCCCTGATAAAGTTTGCAAATACACAAAATGTCCCTCCTGTTTTTAATATGTTTTTGTCTCTGTTTTCAAATTCACGCATGCAAAAGGACCCAAATACCTTTACGTTTTTAACATTTCAAACCCTTATAACTTTCTATAGAAACATCGGATCAGCAAGCCGTTTTCACCAAAAAATCAAAAAAAATTATCATCTTTAAAATGAGATCCATTGTTGATACCAAAAAAAATTCATATTTGCAATAAGGGTGCAATTATTCTACATATTTGCAAAGAATTCTACAAATTTTGAACATCATCGATTTTTCTTCAAATGTGCAACTAAACCATATAATTGCAAACTTGTTTGCAACTATTGCGTATAATTGCAGAAATTTCTACAACTATTGCATATAGTTGCAGACTTATCTACAACTATTGCATATAATTGTAGACATTTCTGCAACTATTGCATATAATTGCTGACAATTATACAATTATTGCATATAATTGATAAATTGTCTACAATTATTGCATAAAATTGCAGACATTTCTGCAACTATTGCATATAACTACAGATTATTCAGCAATTATTGCATATAGTTGCTAAATTGTCTACAACTATTGCATATAATTATAGACATTTCCGCAACTATTGTGCATAATTGCATACATTTCTTCAATTATTGCATATAGTTGTTGAATTATCTACAACTATTGCAAATAATTGCAGACATTTCTGCAATTATATCATATAATTGTAGAAAATTATGCAATTATTGCATATAGTTGTTGAATTGTCTGCAACTATTGCATACAATTGCAGATATTTCTACAACTATTGTGTATAATTGCAGACATTTCAGCAGTTATGGCATATAGTTGCTGAATTGTCGACAACTATTGCATATAATTGTAGATATTGCATATAATTGCAGACAATTACGCAATTATCACATATAGCTGCTGTATTGTCTGCAAATCATACATATAATTGCAGAAAATTTGAAAAACATCAATGTCTAGCTAAGCATCACCATTTTAAGTACACTATTCATCCTGGGAGCAGTAAGATGTATGATGATATGCGTCGTCTCTATTACTGGGAAGGCATGAAGTGAGATATAGCAAGTTATGTAAGCAACTGCAGGATTTGTCAGCTTATTAAGGCCGAGCATCAGCGACCCAGTGGTCTTCTTCAGCCTTTATAGGTTCCATTGTAGAAATGGGACCAAATTTCTACTGATTTTATCGATGTCTTACCTCGTTCGAGGTCAATCCATAGCAGTATTTGGGTTGTTGTAGACAGTCTTACCAAGTCCGCACATTTCATTCCTATTAACTTTAATAGGACGACATCTCTCTTATCGAAGTTGTATATTAAGGAGATTGTACAATTACACGGCGTTGCTTCATATATTGTGTGTGATCGTCATCCTCTTTTCACGAGTCACTTTTGGCAGAGTCTCCAGCAAGCTTTGGGGACAAAGCTTAACCTTAGCATAGCTTATCACCCACAGTCTGGTGGACAGACTGAATAGGTGAATCGTATCTTGGAAGATCTGCTTCGTGCTTGTATCTTGGATTTTGGTGGTAGCTGGGAGGATCATCTTCCTCTAGTTGATTTCGCTTATAATAATAGCCACCAAACTTCTATCGGCATGGCTCCTTTCGAAGCCTTATATGGAAGGTCGTGTCGTTCTCTATCTTATTGGGTAAAGTTAGGGGATAAACTCATTCTAGGCCCCGAGTCTATTCAAGAATCATCCAAGAAGATTCAGCTTATTCGATCGAGAATGAAAGAGGCTCGGAGTCGACAGAAATTCTATAGGGACAACAATAGAAGGCCTCTTGAGTTCACGGTGGGTGATCTTGTCTATATTCGAGCTTCTCCTCTAAAGGGAATGGTATGCTACAGAAAGATAAGGAAATTGGCACCATGATGTATTAGGCCATTTCCTATTACAAAGCGTATCGGTCCTGTTGCATATTGTGTAGCACTTCCCGAGCAGTTTTCTGGAGTTCACGACGTATTCCACATCTCTCAGTTGAGGAAGTGTCTATGAGACTCTGATTCTGTGCTTTATTATCATGCTTTAGAGATGCTGGAAGTCTCTCCTGATCTATCTTTTGTGCAGCACCCTATAAGAGTTCTAGCTTTAGAGACTAGATGTCTTCGAAACAAGAGCGTTCCACTTGTGAAGATTCAATGGTCTGATAATTCCAATGACTGCACTTAGGAAACTAGAGAATTCATCGAGCAATCGTATTCTGATTTCTTATCTTCCCACTCCGAAGTTAAGAATTTTCCGCTTCAAATTATCTAATTCCCTTTGTTTGATGAAGTAAATTGTGTTGAATACAGATTTCCTCTAGAAATTGCAAGGACGTAATTTTTATAAGGGGGGTCTATAGCAACTCTGGTTTTGGTGATTACCTATGATATTAAATTATATGCTAGTTATAATTTAATATTGAAAATAAAATGGAGAAAATAAATTTGATTTAAATTGTTTATTTCAAATAAACAATGTGATTTGTGTATAAATATTGATTTTTTATTTACTTTGAGTTAATAAATGGAAAATAATGGAATTTAGGTAAATTAAAGTTAGTAAATTAATCAAGTGACGTATTTTAGCATTTAATTATTGAAATAAATATAAATTTATGGAAATAAATTTTTAAAAAACTTTATTTCGATAATTTGGAGTGAAATTAATCATTTATTAGATTTTAATTGAGTTAATGTAATAATATTGGTGATTATTGCCAATATTAGCCTTTTATTGAATATAAAATGAGAAATATGTATAAAATATGTATTTTATTAAAATAAAAGATGAAATATTGTTTGAAAATAATATTTTGTTAAAAGAGCTATAATGTTTTGTTATATTTATTTGACAAAGAAAATGATTTTTGAACAAGTTATGCTTTAATTAGTGTTTTTACATTAAAATTGTAAAATATTGTCAAAAATATGGTTTTATTTATAAGAATAACTTTTTATTGTTGAAATAAATTTTATTCTGTGTAATTAGCATTTTTTGTATAACAATTGGTTACATACCTTTTGTTTGAGTTTATATTGAGAAATATGTGTATATTATGATAATATAAATTAAAACATGTACATAGCCTTGATTTTCACTAAGTAATTTATCCCTTGGGCATAATTGGGTAGATATTGGATCCATTAGCCTAATCTCTGGAGTTATCTGGCTTGAGAAAACTAACTGTACATTAGTTTCTTTTCTTCCTTCTATAAGAAATAAACATACAGTAAAGAACAAAAAAAACAATGGATGTCTTCCACTAAAAATCAACTTCCACTCCAGTTCACTGAAAATTAAAGAAGAAATCCACCTAAATAAGATCATAAGTAATCTCCATCCAATACCAAAAATTTTCATCAAAAATCTTGGAATTAAGATATGAATTGTCTATAATTTGCTTTTGTTTGTTTGCATGTCTGTTTTCAAGCTTCTACAAGCTCTTACAGCTTCTATCTTCATCAAATTCCGCTGCTTGCAACCTAAATCACTGCTAAATCATCAAGGTGACTTCAAGCTCACAAATTGCTAGTTGGAAAATGAATTTGCTGTGAAAATTTTAGCTAATTCGTTTACTATATATGAAATTCTGTCTATTAGTTGTTTCCAAGTTTTTCTGATTTCTGGTTGTTACTTTGAGCACCAATATCTCTTTGATTTTCTGTCAAATTACTACCGGACCTTTTTCGGATTGTATTTTAGCTATCAAACGCTATGCATGTCAATTTTTGCTGTAAAACTTGATCATTTTCTATGCTAATCTACTGAACAAAGTTTAGAATAGAGCAGAAAACACCCAGGAAAACAAATCCAGCCTGGATCGACCTGGAGGTCGACCAAGCAAGTATCAGGTCAACCTGGAGGTCAACCTGGCCTCTTGGCTTGGTCGACCCTTGGTTGGCCCAGGTGCGTGCATTTGTGGTCGTTTGTTCCTATGCCTTTGTAGCTTATGTTGAAGTATTTGCCTTGAAATTATGATGGTTTTCTTGCTTGTTTTGACGCAAATTTTGAGATGATTTTGATGATGATTATGGTATATGATGTCCATTAATGGATTAGTTAAGTTTTGGAGGAATTTGAAATTCAAAAAAAAAATTAAATTTAAATTCGATTAGAATTTGAATATCGATTAGGTGTATTTTCAGTGTTTTTCTAAATTTTCAAGTACTAATTCTTTCATATAAATTACTGGAAAATTTCTAAATACGTGGCTTTTGAATCATTATTATAAAATATTTAAAATTATTTTATTATTATTAAATTATTTTAAAGTATTTTAAATATAATTATTTCTATAGTAAAGTGAATTTTCTAATAAAATGCCTTCAAAATGATTTCAAAAAATAATTTTAAAATTCTGTTTTCTCAAATAAATTACTTTATAAATAATATATACCCTTTTTACATTTTTTGGACGTATGAGAAAGATAATTAAATGATTTAGTAAAACATGTGGTATGAGATACGTGAGTTTACTTTTCGCTTAATTCTGGACTTGTACGATTGAAACCTCTTGCGTATTTTATTTTGGGTAGATAATTGAGATTTATAATTCCTACTGTAGGAATTATTTGAGTTAGCCAATATTTGGCGAGTTGAGAGTTTGGAGATCTCCTTTTATAGGAGTAATATTCGATGAGAACCACTTATATATGTTGTTTTACTCGCCGATGAGGCGAGGCGAATCTGCAAATGAGATTTCCCTTTTTGGGAATTATGGTTTATGAGAAACCACCATGAGATTTATGTGCACTTGCCCATGATACGAGGCAAGATGTATGAGTATTCTGAGATTTCTGAGATTTGAGATTTTATTTTTACGATGTGGAGTTAACTAGTGGTTAGTAAACCGTTTAGTGCGAACATGTGGTATGGAACGCACGTTAACACTTTTCGGGTTCCTTTTCGAGAGTTGGTAACACATCCATGAGTATGCTAGTGCTATAGAGGGTCATCTGAGTTATGTGACTTTAGTCACCACGAGTTATGTGACTTCGATCACCATGAGTTATGCGACATCGGTCGCCACAAGTTTGACCTTCGGGTCCACGAGTTAGGTAACTAAATTATAAATGGCACTGGCTAAGAGTTTAGCATGTGCGGCATTGCTTCGACTTTGTAATCGGGGATCTGGCCAATCCGGGTTTTCTGAGTTTTCTGAGTTTCACCATTTTGAGATTTTGTTGCATCGATAGCCTAGTGCTGCATGAGTTGTTTTATAGGGTGATTTCGTTTTTATGACTTTTGAACTCCTTATGAGTATTCCATGAGATTCAAGTTGGAAATTTTGATAAGTTTCCCTTATGGCTTTTGAATGGTTACTTGCATTTATATTGAATGCGCTTGAATATGGATTTCTTATGTTAAACTAAACCTATAATGCGACAACCCTTAATGAATCTATTCTGGGGCATTGCATTTGAGCTATACTTGTATATCATTCCTTTATAACTAAAGGAAGAGTTCTCTTATGCACTTATATTCCTCTTATCTTATACTAATATCAAGTTATAGCTAGCCTGACCCATGTAATCAGACCGAGTTGCAAGTTAGGTAGTTGGACTCTTAGCTTGCTTTACCATTTGGACTCCACCATCGTCTTTGGTTATAGCATAGTTTTTGCGTTGTAGTCTTTTTTTGGTAACTTGTGATGTATATTCTTTTGTGGGGGATGTATGTATATATATACGGTGGTCAAATGCCATTTGTGACGTGTTATGTGATATTTGATGTATGCATATGTAAATCATTTCTCTCGCCACCATAGTAATGTATTAGATAGGAATTAAGTATGTCAAATATTCGAGATGAAAGGGAAAAAAATAAGCGCAAATACCGACATACTTAGCTCCTACTAATGCAAGACTATGATGATCGCCCATAAGCAGCCCCATTCTCCGCATTAGCAGAAAAAATTACGAAGTAATTCTCTTTGTTAATGTGGGCCTCGAGGTAGAACGTTGCAAATCTCATTGGCCAACTGATACAAACAAGATCCATCCGCATGCTGAGAGTAATATTAAAATTATGGCAGATTGTCCTATTCTTAAACCATTATCGCTGACTTCTTTTATTTGCTCTTTTTCATCTATTTTGAACTATGTTATATATATCTATTTTATGTGTGCATAATTTATTTTCTTTTGTTTTAATAATGTCAAAAGGGGAGAAATATATACATATACATAAGGGCCGATAAGATTAAGTGGGAGTTATTTTTATCTTAACTAACAATTGCATAGTTGTCATCATCAAAAAGGGGAAGAATGTTAGAACTTCCATTCTATGGTTTCAATGACAATAACAATACAATCACATATATTATATATCTTATCAAGATTACAGGTATATACTACAAGAGATCATCAAGCTCAAAGATATTGGGACTCAAAGATAAATAAAGACTTATGGACCATGCTATGATTAGTATGGTTATGTTAGTGTATTAAGAGTCCTAGATAAAAATTGTAAGGTCTCCTTGAGTATATATGAACACATGAATTCATATACATAAAATTAACACTAAAAACATTCAAAATTGGCATTAAACACTTTCATATTCTGAAAATGCCATCAATAGAGTTCTATGGAAAAGCCACAGACGTCTATGAATAATTTTGGAAAATTCTTCCCTAAAGCCATAGAATTCTGTGGAAATCCACACCCGCCTATCATATGGTAACTGCTCTAATCTAAAGGATGTTTTATTTCATTTTAAATAATAGCATTTTTCTATAACGATTGCAGCCAGTAAAGAAAATATAGTTTGTTTAGCAGTAACAACTCCTCATCTATATCTCTTTAAACATATATATACTTCAAAGATTGAGAATTGAAATTAAGATATTCTCTTGATTTCTTATTAACTTTCTATTGACAAATTCGTTCATCGCTTTCTTACATTGTCTCAATCTATCATAATCAAAATACCCTTTTGACTGAACTACTTCCTACAGCTTAAAGTATTCACATTTACATACTCAAAGAAGATCATAGAAAGATTTGTACTATCAGTCAAAATCCATGTTAATTGGAATAAAAAATTGTCAGAGAATTACTTTTGTATTAGCCTATTCCTCCAGGCAAAGTGAGGGTTATTTGGTCAAAGAAAATACCGAAGAGGAGCTTTGAGACATGACGTAGGATGGAAGGTCCGTACCAATGGTATGATCGCTTTTATTATCTATTTTATTCATGATCTGTTAGTTTACTCTACTTAGTATAATTATTAGTACGTACTCTCACATTAGTATATAAGTCGCATCATATAAAGATATTATACATTTAAAGACCCCATACTAAAATGTTTAATATAGAACATGTATAATGGATTCCTTATGTATTGACAATATGAATCATCATATATGTTGCATTGTCTACAATATCGTATGTAGCTAATGTATTTGGTATATGAAGCACATATCAAATCCAAAATTAAGATCACTAAATGGTAGTTTATATTATCCTCGTGTATTTAAGAAATACTTATTGTTTATAGAAATAATGAACTCCTTATGAAGGAGTATTTAGACTCAAACTTCATAAGCGATATGTAGAATAATACATTAATATTAAATTCATATTCAAAACTTAATTGAGGAACTTAAAGTGGGAAATGTACCAAACAAAATATTTTGGTTGATTCGACAAAAAGAAAAGGTACATTGCCTTGAATAGCACCACTACAAAAGCAAAGTATATGTAACAACCATGATTTTCCACCTTTGAAAATCGATACTAATACACCATCGGTATTCAGCCGTAAATTCAAGTGCCAAAAAAACTGATTATTAGGGGAAAAAGTAAATAAAGACAGATTGAATCTCACACGAATGGAATAGCATATGGTATTTCAATATATAATCTTTAAGCAGAAAAATTAAATACCATATCAAAGTCTAACTTAGATTCAGCCTGGGCAGTTAGAAATCTCTATCCTTACAATTGTTGAAAAAAAACAATACAATTGCAGTGGAAATATAGAATATGTCCATATGTTGATGAAGATCTCCATCTCTCATCTAGAAACTCCAAGTGTCTTCAGCTAATCCTAAAACTACACGGATTTGATCCGAGTACTAAAAATACACAGATCAGGCTTGATAAACTAGTGCGAGACATGATTTATATATATATATATATATATATATATATATATATATATATAAATGTTATAGGTTGACTTTGTTGCCGAACAAAAATCCTTTTGAAATGAAGAGTATCTTATAAGCCTATGGTGCACATAAGCATGGATGGGTTTTTACCTTATGATAACCAAAACATTTTGTACTTAAAACAATTTGATATTATTTCTAATGACATTGCTTTGAAAATCTTTTCCAAGTAAACTTATATCACATAGGAAGAAATTTTTATCATTATTAAATTCTAGCATAATAGGTTCTATAATCAAAACCAAAACCTCAAATTAGAACTTGGTTTCTAACATAATAGGGAACTAGTGGCCATTTCCTCCAAAATCCACGCATAAACAACTAGCACCTCAGTGGCTATTCACTTATCTCAAGCAAGCCTCTGGACTAGGTTGGATATACTACTATGGAACAATGTATTACTCGATGGTCATACTCATTCTCCGTCAAGCATCCAATACCGTCCATAAGGCGTAAATGCCTTGAGGCCCAAATTCCACTGGTTACCTCCATACTCATAAAATCGATAGCCCGAAATATATAGGTCAGACCACATCATTACTCGTATCATTTTTGAGCTATGAGGCTCGTAAGTGAGGCTACTCTCAACTTCTACAAAGCCACGCTTTATTTCACAAAGCCATGCTTTGCCTTTCTCGTAACAGGTTCCACTATGAATGCCACATTGCCATTTCTAATAACCCACTATTAATTTTCACAAAAGTACAACCTCTGAGCTCGTAAAAAGAAGGGTGTTAAGTGTAAGAGAGTTACCTTCTACACCACCAAATAGATGTACGTTTAAAAAGATAAATATACATGGTCTTGGATTGCAATGTTAGACCCTCATCCATACAAGTTATCCTGGAAAAGGACAAGCCGAAGGCACTCTCCTACCACGTCCTATTGGAATTACCCCTAGGATTAGTATCAAATGGTCCTTGCATTTCAAAGATTTTTAAAACGAAGGGAGCACTGCTATTTATTTTATTCTGGGAGTTGACCAAAGATTATCAATAAGCAATCCTTTCGTAATGAAGATCTCCTATCATCAAGATCAACATGTCTTCACATTCGAATGTGTATATTAGTTTGAAGTGACTTTTAGATAGCAAGTCCAATTCCACTTTCTTCGAACTAATTGTCCATAAAAAAAATCTCAGATATATAGGTGATTATTATTTAATTAATTCATTCTTTTTATCAAAAATATCCTTTAAAGATATATAATTTTCAAATTTCTCTTTTTCGGTATATACGGAATCATTAAACCTCTCCGTTAACTTTGAAAATACCAAATGGTTCTCCTAATTTTACTCAATATTAATTTTTGTATTCCACAAGTACTATCCGTCGAATATGGTGAAATCAAATTTTAAATTCATATGGTTAGTATGAGTTCCCTCCCCAGAATTAAGAAGATTATATCAATACAATCCAAGATGTTTCATATTAAAATTTTGAATTCTGAATCTTTTATACTTATCTCATTTCCGACATTTCAGCCTCATCTATCCCTCACCCAGGAAAGAGGCTAGATAAGTCAGGGCATTAGTTATTCCTGAACATATCCTTAGTTTAAGCACCCCACATCCGGATCTCACAAATAGAAAAATCCAGTATACTCATGGACTTTTAGAGCCAAGATTAAATCACTTTATTTACAGTAGATTTTCTTCAAATCATTTATTTAAACTCTTTAAAATAAACTATAAAACCTCTGCATCATTATTACAACTCTTAATTATTCATTTGAAAATATTTATAAAAGATTTGGAAAATAATTTTTAAGTTTAAATCCATATTCAAAAGTTATAAAGACCGCTGCGAAAAGTGTTGTGAATAGTTCTACGAATAGTGCGTTTAATGCTTATTTGATCAAAAGAACTTTTCTGTCATTTAGAAATTTATTTTTATAACTTAAATCTCTTTTAAACATTTTAAAAGATTTATAGAATTTATTCCATATTTTTAAAGAATTAAAAATATCAATTTTGAAGAATTTTTCGCTTTGGTTCCGAACTGCCAAAGCGTGACTATTTCGAAAACTTGATTTGCTCATATTTCAAAATCTGCTAAACGAAATCCTAACCATTTTCTTTCGTTTGTAAATTATGATTATAAGAGTTTGAAAAATTCTTATTACAAAGAATTCTGACTTTGAATCCATCGTGTAAATGGATTTAACTATTATGGCGTGAAATCGCGAACTACCATTACGTGACATGCTTATTTTTGACTTAATTTTCATAACTTGTCAAAACTTCACCAAATTTGACTTTAGTGTTTATAAAACATTTGTAAATCATTTTAAACCATTTTAAGGTGTTTTAACAATTTAATATACAACATTTCATTTATTAAAGGAAGGTGATTTCCTTTGTGATATGCGATGTGTATTAAATTAATGTCTATAGCTGAAAGATTTACTTCGTACCACAAAACCATCAACCAAGGTACAAAGATCAGACTGCAATATATAATGCTACTATACTTAAAAACAAATCTAGCTAACTAAACAAGACTAGTTAAGTCAAAACAAATCCAAAAAAATATTGCACTAGCACTAGAACAATAATGCAGCATAAGAACAATGTTACAATAATGCAGCTGAAAGTTATACAATAGAGACGTGCAAATACGATATCAATGGTGATAATAAATACAAGACTAGTTAATTTGATGGTTCAGGTTATTAGAAAATTACAAGATTGAGTTCAACTTACATCACAAGAACATGTAAGCACACTCAATAATTGATTAACCTAGTAATATAATAAAAATTCTTTGACATTACAAGTTACGCAACAATGGCAAGCATTACAACTGAAATGGAACCTTCTTCTCCATCCTCATATTATTTGAAATTTTCTAGAAATAAAATAATAAGAATTCATCAGTTTGTAGATAACACTAAAATGGACCGGTTGTGAGTTTTTGACCACAAAATGGTTACTTAAACCTAAAAATCATTTGGAACGAAAACCGATAAATAATCAGATTTTGTATTGTCACAAAGGCTATCTAGGACTGGAACAGGCACCGTATGAATGATCGAAGAGATGCATACAAAAGAAAATAGGAATATACATCTGTTAATTGATCTTCATAATTTCAAATAAATGGAAACAATCTACTTAAAATATAATTTCAATATCTATAAATGGTTACATGTTGGTTCAAAATAGGAACCAAAACTCGCCAATAAATGAATGATCCAGTTGATTGATAGAAAGAATCTAACATAAATAGAAAATATTCCTGAATAAGATGCCAAGTGACAATATATTGTCATCTGAATAAGATGCTAAGCAACAAATAACCTATAGTTAATGCTTATTTGAAAGCTTAAACCTTAGATTTTCCTGATGGAACAAATAATAATAAACTGTGTATGCAAGTATTATGACGCTTTAGCAAAAATTTCTATAGACACGGTGCTTTATTGACAATGAGCATCTTGTAGTTAGCTCCATCATCATCTCCTTTTACAAATTACTCCCATTAAACAAATTACTTTGCTTGTATATTCATGATTCTTAGATTTGGATAATATCAAGGACATTTCTTATATCCATTTGAGAATTATGAAAGAAAAATTCAGTTGGCAAATTATTAGAGTACATGCACACCCCAAAAATTGCATGCACATAGACATGAATTTGTCTTGTGTTTTTATTTATTTATTTCATTTTCTTTTAACATTTAACATTTTACATTCCTATGTTTTTTATTGAATTAATTGTATTCATGATTTGATGAAATTTATGCAGGCTTCCAAACACAACATTACAATCGCTACTTATTGGAATTTATGAGATTTGAAAGGGAGGAGAATATTTGATGTTGTAGAACATTTTATATACAAGATTACACTTCAAGACGTCTGCTTTTTAACTCTTGTACTGTGAACCATGATCAATATTTGAATGTATTGAAAGTGGCCTTTTCCTGCATCATTAACAAAGTTGCATTCTGTAAGCATTAGTTATTACATGATAATATGAAACCAAACATTTTCATGTATCAATTAATTTTTTTTCTTCTATCTTAGTTAAGAGCTTTGTCTAGTATTTTAATTATTGAAGTACCACGGAAACATTTATCAAACCAAACTAAACAACAATTCTCTCATCTCCGGTTTGCATTTTGTCAACTTTTGTTATTGTTGTTGAAAATGATATTGAAGCAGTGGTAAAAAATACTACCATATTCTACACTGTCAAGAGGGATATTAAATTATTAGTTGTTTTAGGCTATGCATGCATTGTTGGAAATTAAATATAGGTTCATGCTACACCTCGAGCAAATTTTACTCTTTTCAAGTTCAAACTTAACTGATGTTAAATTTAAAAAGTGGTGATGGCAAAATGCTTAAGAATTCAAGCTCTATTGTACGAAGCATACAATATGATGCTGATGACTTTCACTTTATGTAAAACACACAGCATATTTGAAATATATAATAATAAATTGTCGAAAAAATGGAACTCGCAAGCCACATTATATTGACATTTGCGTAAATTAGGAACTATATAAATAATGTTGTTATAGCATTTCAGCACAACCCATACTGGACTTATTATCTGCATATTAGAATAAATCGGTTTATCATGTATATAATTAATTATAAAGAATGATTATTTGTTAAACATAACTGCTAAAGTATAAGTCTATCACTACTATAACAATCATAAACTTGAAAATTCTTTGAAAATGCATTAAAATGACTTTTACGACCAATCTTGATGAATTGATTAGTAGGACAAATAAAATATCATAAATCTTTCATTCTAAATTTCTAATCAATATTTAGGTAACAATCTAATGTCAAATTCCCATAAAAATAACCTCATTTTCTTTATTCGAAACACTTAATTATATTGTTCTATTTTCTCCGACTATTGTAGTAGTTTATATTTATTTAGCAAACATTTTAAACAGTGAAATAAAGTTAGTTGTAGAAAACCTAATTGAAAGACAAAACCTACCCATTTCTCATTGTGTTTTATTAATAATTTGTAGATGTGTAAATGTGTATCCACTTCTTCATTGAAGATGTTTTATATATATTTATGCAAACTAGAACTACATATGACTATGAAGCATTTTTGGCGTTCTGCTATTGCGAAGATTTAAATCAAAACAGCAAATTATAAAACAACAAATTATAAAAACAGCACATTGTTAACCCATCATTCTATGTAAAAGAAGCAACCAAATCACGATTGAAACGATGCAAAATGAAAGTCAAACTCACATTTTTTTCTCTTCCTACTAGTATTAACCATTGCCGAAATCGACGATCTAGTGAGCAAAGATTGAAGAGCAAGGCGGCACTCGGCAGACTGGATTATCACGATTGAGATTCTGATAGGAACGAAAATTAAATGGTTAAGCTAATTTGGGGCGAATTGTTGTCAGTGGATATGGAGCAGTGAATAACGGCTGAGGAAACTAGGGCAAGTATGCATGAACAATTAGAAGAAAAGAGCAATGGGTCGGGTAATAAAACAATTGGATTGGGTAGGCCCGATAATTTGAAAAATAGTTTCGGTTAACAGTTAACCGATATATAACCACGGTTAACCTTTAACCGAACCAATTTTGGTCGGTTAACCCAAATTTTGGTTAACTAATTTTTTCAGTTAAAGCGGTTCGATTAAGATCGATTCGATCGGTTAAGTCGGTTCGGTCGGTTAAATGCTCCCCTAATCCATTCGGTCAATTTGATAAGAACTAATATCTTCTTGAATGGATCTACTATGTTGTCTTAATTATATACTTTATCAATTTGCTCTTTCCGATGCTCATAAACTACCTTTATCATGTCGATCTATTGAAAGTATGTTTCATGACTTCTTGTGAGCTCTAATCATTACATTGTAATCATGTAACAATGATTTGTATTCTCAATACTTAATCGGATAGCTCAATTATAAATTTGTGCATTTATATCTATATTGTCACGACCGGCAAATTTATTACTTTGATAAATTGTATTTATTTTTAGAATATTCAAATATAAGGTACTTTAACATAGATTATGATGTTTTGGACAATAAATAATATTGGCAATAAGTATCTACAAAAATATATACTTTGGAAAAATAGCACACAGATGATCAAAATCCGTTTTATCGGTAAACAACTTTATAATCGTCAAATAACAAAATAGCTTCTTCAAAACAAATGGCGTCCTCAACCATCCTTCCATCTTGCCCTCATGTCGTCCCCTCCCATCAGCCCGTCCCCAAGTCAGCTCCTCCTCCACCGCCCATTGCTTTTGTCCCTAGCATCTATAAATCTACGACCTTCTCCCTGGCCTCTTCTTTTTCCCAGCCACTGCCCCACCTCACCCATACAAAGTACAGTGGCTTTAGTGATTCTGCTACCACCAAGACCCCCGCAGTTGTTCCTTCTGTCACCAAGAAATCCTATGCTCAGGTGCTGAATTCCTCTTCCTCTATCCTTCCTGATCCCCCTCGTTCCCAACATCGTCATCGCATTCTGCCTAACTTTGCAAATTCTCATTCTACCATTGACTTCTTGAAGTCCAAAGGTCGCTGTCTCAGGTGTGCTGGCCTGGGACACATGGCAAAAAACTGTAGGGATCCCAAGATTTTCATTCTGTGTGGATTTTTTGGGCATGCCCACGCACACTGTCTCGAGAAATCAAATTATTACTTTTCAGCTCAAAAAAATGTTTCCGCACCTCTCACTATTAATAAATCCAAAAACAATCAGTCACACGTGGATAGGTCCCCACCCTCATCATTCCTTCCCACGAAACGAGGCACCACTCAGAAGGCATCATTTCAACAGTCGCCTCGATCCTCTCCTTCTTCTCACTCTAAACTGTTTCCCCCTCATTCCGAATTTTCTTCTCCTCAAATTTTTTTCATGGCGAACTCTACTCATTACCTTATTGCAACTATTATCGATGGTTTTTGGTCCATCGAATCCCTTCATCTTGTCCTCTCGACAAACTTTAACAACCGTGACTGGCCAACCTGGATTCTTTCTGAAAATAGTTTCATCGTTTGCTGTCCCTCCATCTCTATCCTAGACCAGGCTCTTCAAAGGAGGACGTTATCGAAGCCTGGAGGCTCTGTCTCTTTGCAACAGTGGTCCGAACTTGAGCATCAGTCTGTTGACCTCGATCCGGCAGTTTGGGCTCGTGTGCAAGGTTTCCTGGAATTTCTCAGGAACAACTCGCAAGCATTCGGTAAAACTCTAAGCCCCCTGGGCCGTTTCATAGCGTTCGATGACCGTGTTTGGGCAAATTTCGACCATCGGTTCTTGTACGTCAAAATGCAATTTTTTAGGGGTGTGAGCACACCCAGTTCCTTTGTTGCGCACTTGAATAATGAAGATCATCTCCTTACAGTGGAAAAATGGGAACACGCTCATCCCACACATAGGCCGGAAACAATGTTCTTGGGTGTTGACTATGAAAAAGACTTCTGGTGTTCAGATGAACCAATCCCCTCGGATGATTTGAATAATGCGAGATTCGATGCAATGCTCTTTGACCCAGACATTTCCCCTCCATTTCCTTTGGAAGCCCATATTCAAGGCACTCCTTCGGGGGGGCTGGCCCTCCGTGTTGGGATGCCTGGCCTGAAGATCAGTATGATGATCCCCCAGTCGGCATTGACTTTTCCTCTCCACCTCTAGACTGCCTTCAACCTCAGCCAATTGATCAACCCTCCCTCGCCATCGTCCGGGCAACCTCTCCACCTCCGCAGCAGCAATGCCTCAGGCCTTCCCTGTTCACACCAGCAACTGTTCGTTGAAGTTCCAGAATCAATTGAGCATCCTCTCTCCCTGGTAGTTTTTATAAAACTGTTGTTTTTTCTTCAGCCAATAAAAGTCTAAATAAAAAAATGGCATGTTGCATGGGTGTGAGTTTGTGTGATAACCATTACACAGCCATGCAGGCCCTAGAATCTAAGCGATTGTCTCTTTCCCAATGAAATTTATCTCTTAGAATGTTCGGGGTTTGGGGGACCCATCAAAGAGACATGCTGTCAGTCTCACTTTATCCCCTCACAAAGCAGACATCCTTTTTCTATAAGAATCTAAGTTGATTGATCCATCGCAGTCCTTAATTAGACATATGGGGGGCCTACCCTAACGGGTTGGGCCCACATTAATGTTGATGGGTCCAGAGGAGGTATTATCACCGCTTGGAACGAAGCTGTTTGGTCCTATTGTCATACTTCTTCTCACACTTCTGCTTTACATGTTACACTCCGCCATATTCAATCGGGTATTATCTATTTCTTTACAAACATTTATAGTCCCCAAAATATTCTTGAAAGAAACGAGCTTTGGGCCAACTGTTTCTCCTTCGCCTCTTATCTCAATGGTCCTTGGATTGTTGGAGGGGATTTTAACACCACCCGATCCCCTGACGAACGTAACTCTGGTTTGAACTCTCTTGACTCTGACTCTATTAACTCCTTTATTGATGATTGCTTCCTTATTGACCCGCCCATCAATAATTGCCTCTTCACCTGGTCTAGTCGTAGAGCTAACCCTGCCTTAGCAAAAGTGGACAGATTCCTCTTCAATCCAGCTTGGGATGACCTTCACCCCCTTTCCTCGGTCTCTGGACTTGCCTCAACCATCTCTGACCATTGTCCCATCGTTTTGGACACTGGTTCCCTTTCCGATATCAAACGTCCTTTTAAATTCGAGCGTCTATGGCTTCTGGAGCCTTCCTTTGACAATTTCATCAAGCATATCTGGGCCCAACCTTCACATTTTCAATCGGCATCTGCCAGAATTGTTTTCAAGCTTCGGTCACTTAGGAAAATCATCAGACCTTGGGCCAAATCCGTTTGGGGGTCCCTCCGCTCGTGTATCTCAGCAACTCAGGATGAGATTTTAGATCTTAATATCCTTGAGGAATCACGACCACTTTCTGATTCTGAGCTGTCTCGTCTGACTACTCTGGAATCAGATCTAGACAGGCTTGTAAAGCAGGAGGAGATCGGCTGGAAGCAACGCTCTAAAGCCAAGTGGTTGAATGAGGGGGACAAGAACACTTCTTACTTCCACTGTCTTGCCAGTGGCCATCGCAGATCCATCTTAATTCCTGAGATTGTCCACAATAACACCATTTATACTGACCTCTCTGACCACCTCCGTTTGTGCACTGATCACTTCAGAGGCATCCTTGGCAAGCCATCCCCTCCCCTCCCTGCTATCTATTGGTTCATTCTTTACCCATCCTCCCCCCCACATCCCCATTGATCATCCATTCTCTGAAGAGGAGATTTGGGCCGCTTTAAAAGGCATGTCCGATGATAAACGGCCTGGCCTAGATGGTTTGGCCCACTCTTCTTCAAGCATTTCTGGGATACTGTTAAATCAGATATACTTGAATTATGCGTGGAATTCCAATCTGATCCCTCATCCATTTCTAGATTAAACTATGCTAGTATTATCCTCCTTCCCAAATCTCCTGGTGCCAACTCCCTCTCCTCTTTCCGTCCCATCATCCTTCTCAACACAACCTTCAAAATCATTACTAAAGTCCTTGCCAACCGTCTTCAAGCTGTTATTGCCCCTCTGGTCGGGGTCGAACAGTCTGCTTTTATAGTTGGTAGAAATATCATGGACTGTGTAGCATCAACTCAGGAAATCATTTCTTTCTGCCACCAGACATCAACCCCAGGAGTATTACTGAAGCTCGATTTTTCCAAAGCTTTTGACTCGGTGAATTAGAACTTTATTCTTGACCTCATGAAGCATAAAGGCTTTCCCCCCAAATGGTGCAATTGGATTAAGCATATTCTTTATTCCAGCCTCGCGTCAATATCAATCAATGGTGCTTCAGGAGGTCACATCAAGTCTGCACGTGGGCTACGACAAGGTGATGCCCTCTCTCCCCTCCTTTTCGTCTTGGTTGCAGACGTGTTCAACAGAATGATCAAATTGGCCTCATCTAACTTCCTATTCTCTGGCATTAAACTCCCAAATTCCTCCCTATCCGTTTCCAATTTGCAGTTCGCTGACGACACTTTACTATTTGCATCTCCGCAGATTGAGAATTTGCATTGTTTGAAAGTGGACCTCTACTCCTTCGAGCTCATTTCCGGCCTCTCCATTAACTTTAACAAGAGCTCGGTCATCAAGTTGGGAAACTCAAATCATCTTGGCCCCCTCGTTTCATCTTTGCTTAACTATAACCTCTCTGACTTTCCTCTTTCCTACCTCGGCATCCCTCTCCGCCCAACCATGCTTCATAGATCCGATTGGTCCCCTCTAATATCTAGGATTGAATCTAGACTCCTGAGTTGGAAGGCGCATTCCCTCTCAGCGGTAGGTCGTCTCGTCTTGGTCAAATCCGTTCTATCGGCGATTCCGTCTTATTGGATGTCCTTTCATAAACTCTCATCCTGGGTCATCCATCGAATTGATAAAATCAGAAGTTCTTTCCTCTGGAACGGCGGCGGTGCCAAAAGATTAGTCAGCTGGTACACTGCATGTTTGCATCAAAATTAAGGTGGTCTTGGTATCATCAATCTCAATTCGTTTAATACCGTGCTTCTCTCCAAGTGGATCTGGAGAATTCTCACCCCCAGCAACTTTATTTGGAAAGAATGGATTCTTTCGCTTCATTACCGTTCCAACAGCCACTTTGTTCTCCACCTACCTCCGCGCACCAGACCCTCTCCGTTCTGGGCTGGTGTGCTTCTGTCCCTTCCCCGAGTCAAACCTCTTTTTCATGTTGCTCTCGAAGATGGCAAAAATTGTGTTTTTTGGTTAGATACTTGGCATAATCAGTTTCTCCTTGCTAAATCTCTGTCCCATCTCTTCTATCTCTCTTGTTCCCCCTTGATCTCGGTCAGTGACTGTGTCCGTTTTGGTCCTAACTTCCTCTGTCCCCCATGCCTCATTAACTCCGACGCTTTTTCCAGCCTCATCTCCGCTTCTAACATGCTTCTTTCTCTTTACCTCACCTCCCTGTCGGACCGAATTATCTGGGCACCTGCGCCAGACAAGGGCTTCGCCGTTGCTTCATGCTATTCCTATCTCCTTAACCCCGGCCGCTTCTTTTCCTTCCCCATACTCTGGAAATGTCCCGTTCTGCCACGCATCGCCTTCGTTCAGTGGTGTCTTGCTCATGATAGAATCAACACCAAATCAAGGCTCTTCCGTCTTCAATTTCAGGTCGATCCATCTTGTGTCTTCTGTTCGGATCACGTAGAAGATATCCCTCGCCTTTTTCGGGATTGTGACTTCGCTTACTCGATTTAGGCCGCAACCTGTGCTCACCTCCTCGGCCACATCCCAGACCCGCCCGTCATTTTTGAACACTGGCAGTACAACCCTCAGAATCGGCCCCTAGATATCCTCGTTGCTCTATTCTGTTGGTACCTATGGAAAGAACGCAATGCACTTGTGTTTAACAAACCGAGATATCGTTTCGAAGGCATTTGTAGACGTATTACTTATTTATTCAACACTCTTTCAGGTTGCAGCCAGTCGGCCCCCTTCATGCTCCGCCTTCCGCATGGTAGTTCTTCCCCTACTGGGTCAGTAGGCAGTAGCTTGGCGTTCCCACCTCGGCAATAGCTATGATTAACGTCTACAGCTGGATGCTTCTTGTGTATCTTCTTCACTTTTAACTAGTTGCTTTGTCTTTCTTGTATACATGTGTGTACTGCTTGTTGCTGGATGCTTTCCTTTCTATCTTGATTATATGGATTTTGTGAACTCTGCATAAGCTAGTACTACCACCGATCAGGCATGTTGGTCGACATATTTATAATTTATATATAATCGGCTGTGTAGTGACACGCTACACACCCGTCTTTCTCCAAAAAACTTTATAATCGTCAAACGTCGCGCACGGAGCTGGATGCACTTATTTTTATAATTGAACAAGAATGTGAAATAAAATTACTTATTTTATTTTTGGAAATTAAATGTATTTATGACATCATCAGTGATGCCATTAAATTGAGATTTAAGTATTTAATAATTATTTTAATTATTCTAATAATTGTTTTAAATTATAGTAATCCATTTTAAATTGTTATAAAGTGATATTAAATCATTTATAATAGTTTTATAAAGATATATATTTGAATTGAAAAATATAAGAAAATGGATATCATTTTATCGATATAATAACACTTTTTGTAAACAATTATTTAATGTTGGTTTACATAGTTTTATAATTCAATTGAGATCATTTTAATTAATCAATAATGATGAGAAATTATTTTTCAAATGTAATTCAAATTATAAGTGAAAATATGATCACGAATCGAAACTGGAATTCATAATGGTTCAACATATAAAAATTGTACAACGTTTTTTTGTATAACTTGAACACACATATAACATGCATATACATATCTATACATAAAAATAATAAATATTAGTGTATATATACTTACATTTACAATTGAATTTACATATGGTAAAAATAAGAAATATCATGATATTTATCTTATACTTCACCTTTAAGCAAAACAAAGTCAAAGCAATCATATATAAGGGCGTGAATGGATGGTAAGGAAGTGAAGTGAAGTGATGGATGATGATGGAGGAGGGGAGGTGCATGTGTAAGAGGTGATGGATATGGAGCACGTGGGTGATGGGAAGGTGATGGTAAGTGATGAGATGATGGATAGAGATATTTTTCGAAGTAGCTTAAGGGTTAAGGCTCTAAACTTACACACACACACACATAAACATCCATATATACATACTCATGACATACACATATGTGTGTGTATAACCAATATTTAGATATTTTAGTTTACTTACTACTTAAGCATCCACAAAATCAATACACATGCTTGGATATGATGGAAATGATGGCAAGAGGGTGGGTTAGTTCAGCCGAAGTGATGGCGTAGGGGGATCACATGTTGAGGTAAGAAAATGATGTGATAGCCTAAGGAAATATCATGATATTTTTGTGGCAAACCTTGACTATATATACCAAGCCACCACTCGCAAATTCATTCACAAATTTCCTATGTTTTTCTTCTTCTGCTTAAGCTTTTCCTTCTCCTCTAACGGCTTCTCTATACAAATGAAATAACGAGAGAAAATAAATATAGAATAGATACACATATGCACATACACCATTCCACTTTCTCTTCTCTTCTAAAGGCCTTAGGTCGTGTGTTTAGTGGTGCTGTGGTGGTGGATGACCTAAGGGTCGTGAGCATGTGGAGGTGAGAAGGAAGGCCGAGAGCTTAATGGTGATAGGATACTAGGCCATGAACTATGGAGGTGATGGACGACCAAGGTCGTGGGCTAGATGATGGAGGAGGAACAAGGCCATGAGCATTGATGGTGATATGAAGTGATGGCTGAGTGAAATGGGCAAGAATGAGTTGTTTGGTAATGTTTAGATGAAGTTTCAAATGGTTAATGAAGTGTTGCAGTGATTCGAATGTTGGTACGAAGTTTGAGTTCGATAATGGTGAGCACACTAATCTATTTTTAAGTATTTAAACTTAAAATGATTATATGCAAGTTTAATTAGTTAATTAATAAGCTTGGTTGAATAATTGTGTGGATATTTGGTTGATAACTTGGTTGTGATAAAATATGAGAAACTCTTCCAAATTTATTTTATAAATATGATGATGTAATATGATTGCTATGGTAGTTTACTATGTTTGATCATCAAGTACGGAAGTTGATTATATGTTTATTTTGATGTTGAAATAATTCACTTTCAAGAAATAAACAGAATGATGTATTTTTCTTTCAAATTAAAGTCAGCAGCGCTAATTTTTGTTTGGTTTCATTTACCTAATATACTATTAATTCAGTACATGGTGCACATATTTGAATAATTTATTTTCTATGCAAACATTTTAAAGTTGCAAACAATCAATCGGTTAACCGTTCTAATTTTACCGGTTAACCGATTAACTGTTTAACCGCGAATAATAGTCAGTTAACCACTCTATATGACCGATTAACCGCAGTTTAAATATCGCGGTTCGGTGGGTACTACCAACAATGGTTAACCAAATATCGGTTAACCGAACCGCATATTAGTTTAGGTTAACCGATTTATGTGGTTAATCGACCGCGCCCTTCCCTAGAATGGATGAGATAGAGATTCCATAATTGGCCTAAAATGCAAGTGGGAGATTGATAGAGTTGGAGGAATGTAATAGGGACAATTCTGTAATTTACAATGAATTATTAACTTTGTAATAAAATCTCATTTGAAATAAAGAGTGTTTTTCTTTCTATTATATACCCAATATAACGTGTTATATTAATTATTTATTCAGCTAAAATTATATTTAATAGAAAATCCATAAATAGTGTGTTTTGTGATAGCAATTATAACGTGTTGTAATCATTAGAAATTTATACAAAATAACTTTAAATATTCCTAGATAAGGTGTATCGAGACTGGAAATCCGTTGGAACCAAGCTAACATACAGCGAAGTACTTGGGTAAATTTCAAAAAAAAATCCATTATTGCTTCTTAATAAGCCTAGGTAGTCTAATTCAATTAGAACATTTATAAATTTTTGTTAAAAAAATCAATATTTTATTTTAAATTATAAGTAAAGTTTTATTTTATATATGTTATACTATATTTTTTATATGTGTACCGTAAACACATAGGTACGTGCGTACACGTGCAACATGATAATATATACATGGTCTGATATGTCCATGTGTAGATGTTGGGATTTACACCGTAACAAACATGTTAGGCGCTCATGTATATAAATGGTTTGTCTAAACATGTGTATGCGAACATCAATTTTTTTTTATTATTATTTTTTTTATTTTTTGGTGGGCGGCATGTGTTCATACTTCAAATTTTGGTAAAATTATGCTACATATTCATATTTTGGTAAAATTTCAATGATTGAGACATGGCACCCTAGCTATGATTTCAATAAGCATGATATTACAGAGGTTCAAATATGGATAAAACTTTCCAATCTTGATGTGGAAATGTGGACAACAAGTGCTTTATCATTGATAAGTTGTTATATTGGTGTTTCCATACAAATAGATGATAATACAACATTGAAAAAGTTTACAAATTTTGCACGAATTCAGATTTTGATCGACACAAAGTCCAGCCTGTTACAAATATCCCTATCATATTACATTACATATAATAATGGAAATAAAGAGAAATTGTAGTGGAATATGAGTATATCCCATTTAAATGTGACCAGTGCAACAATTTTGGCCACAAAACATCTGTCCATGCCACAGCATCCTAGCTAAAGTGGATCCTAAGATTGTAGAAAGACATGCCTGGTACCTCTGCAAATAATGAACAACAAATTGTGAATGAATCTAATCAAAATGAAAACGAAGAAGGTCCTGAAGCTGACACAGAATCAATGCACATAGATGATCAGCACAACAACCTGGACCAGAATAAAGAATAACGGCAACTAGACAGTAATACTACCAATCATTTAAATTTCTTAAACCGGGAACTTCCTCACACTATAGACAAAGATGAATTACAACATGTAGCTGACTCTATAAAGGAAGATATAATAGCAGAAGAGACTGGATGTTTCTGATTTTATCACTAAAAATCTAAATTATCTGCAAGTGGATAATGGTAAAAAAAAGTAGCTACTCAACATGCTCCTCCTAAGAGAAATCTAAGGTGAAATTCGTTTATTAAATAAGTTTGTTCACATGAATGTTAGGGGTATAAACACATCACAGCAAATTCATGATGTGTTTGCACTCCTAACAAAATTCAAACAAACAATTGTTGATTTGGTGGAGAATAAATTAAACTCTTCTAACCTTTCTATGTTGAGAAATAAGATCCCAAGAAATCGAGACTTAATAGCTAATAATTCCTCCCAGTGTTCAGGTAGGATCTCGGTGATATGAGACATTTCTATTTGAAGCATATTAGTTATATCAATATCATCACAACATATCACAATGTTTGCGGTTAACTTAAGAGGAATTTTACTTATGTACACTGTGATGTATGCAAGTAATAGCTTTACTGAAAAACAAATATACAGAAACATGTAACATAGGAGGCAGTAAATATCACAGATGCATGGGTGCTGATGGGAGATTATAATAATGCATCATCTGCTTTAGATAAACAGGGTGGTCTACCCATCACTTTCACTAAACTTTGTGCCTTTAATAACTTCCTTATTCAAACTGGGCTAATAGAGATTAAAGCTTTTGGATACAACTACACATGGAGACGAAAGGGGATAACCTATAATATTGATAAAAAATTTGTAAACATTGTTTGTTTGCAAAAAAATTCATATATGAAGGCATTAACTTTGTCATAGTTGTCCAACGACAGTAGATCTTTATTACACCATCTAATCCCAGTTGGACATCAAAAGAGCTTCCCCTTCAGATATGTTAACAAATGGCATTTCAAGGATGGTTATCAAGAATGTACCTTAAAGGGACTGAATACTACTACATGGGGTTTCCCAAGCTATATCTTCCAACAGAAATTACAAGCATGTAAATATGAACTTAAGCAGTGGAATAAGTTAACAGTTAAGGAGGACACTTAATTATCTGATGGAGGCTGAGGAGAAGCTTGTTGCACTTGAACTAGCTGTTCATAATGATCCATGCAACCTGCAGCTATATGAAGTGATGTTATATGCAAAACATAAATTCCAAGTACAACAAAACATTAAGTTTTGGAGCTTGAGGCAAAAATCAAAAGTTCTATGGTTACAGCAAGGGGATACTAATTCCAAGTTTTTCTATTCATGATGTCCTACAGAAGGCGCCTAAATAACATTCAAGCCCTCATTGATGATCATGATGATTTACTTTATAAACCATAGGAGATTTAATAAAAAGCTACTGCATATTTTTCTGATTTATTTAATGGAAGTTGTTCTATTGACTTTTCTGAATTTCTAAGCATAGCAACTATAAACTAAGGCCAGCAGTCTTATTACAAGAAATTACTCTGACAGAAGTGGAAAAGGTAGTATTCCTTGTACATGATGATAAAAGATCAGGCCTGGATGGCATAAACTTAAAATTTATGAAGCTACACTGGGAACATTTAAAGATAGACTTGCTGGTAGAAATCAAGGACATGTTCCAGATAGCCAAGCTACCTAAAGGTATGAACCATACATTTATTTCCCTGATACCTATGACAGATAGACCAACCAGTATCACACACTACAGACCTATTTCATGCTGTAATATGTATTACAAGGTTTTAAGCAAGTTTCTTTGCAATAGATTGAAGTACTTCCTTGCCCAATTTGATATCTGAAAATCAATGTGCATTCATAAATGGGAGGTATATTAGTGATAACATATTATTAGCACATGAGTTACTGCGTGATTTTAATAAGAAAAGGGGTGGACAAATTTTGTGTCAAGGCGGAGCTCCAAAAGGCTTATGATAGGATAAACCGAGGTTTTATATGCTATATTATGGAGAAGATGGGCTTCCCAACTCATTTCATAAATATAGTCTTTGAATGCATCTGTACACCGAAGTTTTCTATCTTAATGCATGGTATTCCAAGGGGTTTTATTACCAGCAATAGGGGAATCCATCAAGGGGACCCACTTTCACCTTAGTTAGTATGCTATGGAGTTGTTCACATATTTAATGAATTATTTAATGAATGAAGCAACTGAATCTGAACAATTCCTACCTGTTCATAAGTTCAAACCATTTATTACTCATTTACTCTACAATGATGATCTCATGATTTTTGAAAAGACAAATACGACCGTGGCTATGAAGTAGATTTTTCACAAACTAAGTATTTATCTAGCCTTAGTTTGAACACTATGAAGACCAGATTCGACTTTAGTACAACAGCAACTCAAAGGGCTGCTTTTAAAAACATATTCGAGTTTAACGAAAGCTCATTGCCTATTATATACCTTGGTGTGCCATTATCCTCCTCATACCTCCATTACTCACACTGTCAGAACCAGCTGCATAACATTCAATCAAAATTACAAGGTTTGGGACACCAAGTTTCTAAGCTTTGTAGGCAAAGCTTAGTTATTGAACTCAGTTACAGCCCCTACTGTGCTCTACTGGATATTTGTTTATCAAATACCAGAGTTTACTTCGGAAAAGCTTAATGCTCTATGTGCAGATTTCTTTTGAGGGGAGGGGGACAGGAAGCATAAAGTTGCATGGAATGTTCTATGTAAACCAAAGGCAGAGGATGACATTAGGCTTAAACTATTCTTAGACCTAAAATGGGCAGCACGTCTTAAGCTCACGTGGAACTTGTTCACAAAGAAATCTATAGAGTGAATGGATGAAGACCAGGTATTGTAAAGATAAACATTTCTGGCCAACGCATATATATATGTCGTGAATTTTGTTTTAATTTGAGCGAAAGCGGTTTATTTGTTCAGGATCTAGTATTGCCTATTTAGATACCAATGACACTTAAAAACAATTATACAGTCTCACACAAAAATAACAGAAATAAGAGACACAGAAGATTTAACGTGGTTCGGATATGAATATCCTACATCCATAGAGACCCAACAACTTTTTATTTCACTAAAGAAAAGAGTACAAAAGAGAGCAATGAATAATGATGAATACTACACTTGCTTGTACATATGAAGATGAAATTCCTACATCTAAATAGACTTGATAATAAAGGGTTGCTTGGAGATTTAGCAAATCAATTTCTCGATTACCCAGATATTTTCCTAAATTGTATGTTTTGATTTTAGTACAAATAGATGGCATAATCTTCGTTTGCATATCTTTCCTTTATTCTCTATCCTAATCATTTATTCCTTCGTACAACAAATATATTGACTAATTAATTAATTGACTAATTAATTAGTTTCCTTCAAAATATCCTTCCATATGCCAGCCAAATTAATTGATTTGAATGAATCAATTAATCAATTTCTTTCCCCTTTAACAAATATTTGAATCATCCAAATTCAACACTCCACCTTGATTCAAATATAACAATCTCTCCTCATCACCTTATAATCAATCAATCAACATAGAAGTTTTTGGCTCTAGCGCCCCATGGCGCTGAAGTAACAGGTATCAAACTGATTAAGTTTGAGCAATGCTCAAACTTGTCCTTTGGAAGTGACTTAGTCATCATATCTGAAGGATTATCCAAAGTACCCACTTTCAACAATTTGATCTTGCTTCATTCTTTCTCAAGCATAAGAAAGAAACCTGTAACATCAATGTGCTTCGTCCGTGAACTATAAGCTTGATTTTCTACAAGATGAATCGTTGTAACATCCCGCATTTTCGCATGCTTTAAACCGACACACGTGCCAATTAAAAGCATACGCAAGGGCGGATTGTTATGGGGTAAATAAGAAAAACCGAGAAGAAATAAAACAAAATAGAATCTCACAGCGGAAGGATAAAATATAATAATGAATATACAGTTCATAAACGGTTACAAAACAGTTAATTCATCTTTATACAATAAATATCAGAGTTACACATACCAATACAATCAATGCAGCGGAAATTTAGAGTGTGGTGCAATACTATAGATAATAATAATACGACTCTTTCGTCTTCGTCCTTCAAAGCTAAAGTCTTCGATCCTGAAACGCTCGGACTGACCCGAGCGAATTTGAAAAGACAAAAACACTCGAGTCAGACTAAAAGATCTTATGTGAGTTAAATTAACAGAAATAAATATGAGTACAGTAACTCAAGAGATGTTCGGGATTTACATCTCCTAAGGATCCGTTAAACTATTTACTATGTAGTATATTGCGCTATTATAATAGTGTCTATTTATAAAATAAACTTACTTTTAAATAGCGTTAAGGGGTTACCCATATAGCCCTTAACACAAATAATGCCAATAGTCTATACAGTACCGTAATACCTCCTGATCGGGAAGCTACCAGAGGATACTCCATAGGTACGACACAAATAGAAACTCGTAGTAAAGGCTCGGTATGGTAGGTGACACGACACAACTAGGCAATGCCAGGGTAGATATACCAATTGCTATCCAGGCTGGTGGAAACGCGTAGCCGCAGTTACCGCACACCTCGGACTAACTCCCCAAAATCAAAATATAGAAGTGGCCACTGAATCAATCCAAAATCAAAGTATAATATCGAAGAGGAGGGTCCGATCAGAGGAATGACCTCATTGGCCTGAGAATCGCTCCTGTTTTAGCCACCTTATGCCAACTCACGGGAGTCGGGTCCATGTATTTACCTTACAGGAAACGTCGCCACCACCTACTTCATTCTGGAATCTCCACCGCGTACACGGTTAGTCAAAGTGGTTTTCGGTATCGACAGAGAGTATGTCCATATCCGATCCCGATCTCTTTGCCAACCAATCGTTATTATAACACC
The DNA here is from genome assembly GCA_030765085.1 of Allium cepa. Classification (NCBI taxonomy): domain Eukaryota; kingdom Viridiplantae; phylum Streptophyta; class Magnoliopsida; order Asparagales; family Amaryllidaceae; genus Allium; species Allium cepa. The sequence goes on along the minus strand of CM060941.1, from coordinate 287,397,751 downwards.
GCGGTTATTTAAAAACAGTTTATACTTTAAAACCAGAATATAATCCCTTTCAAAACCATAATATTACGATATCATTTCTTTTTTAAAAACACAAACAATTTATTTTCATATTATTTTATAAAAGCCCAAATCAATGATATCGTTTCCCAAATAAAATTTTCCTTTCCAAAAATTATGTCACTTTTTATTATTTAATATCCCATGTAACCAATATTTTGTTTGTAACTTTCAACATAATTCTTCGAAAATCCATAGTATTTTAAAACCATTATTTTCAAAACTAAATGGTTTGGATATTCAACGGTATGCGAATTAAAAAGGTTTAACTTTACTGTTGTTTTATAAAGAATAAATTACATGTCTTTCCAAATATTTCTTGTTTTAAAGTTAAACCAAAATCCAAAATATTACTTCAAGTCCCAAAACCATTTCAATTTTATATATATTTATATCCATTTTTGAGCATTAATATTTCAACTGAAGTTGGATTTTTATCCTTTCAAAATCAATATTCTATTAATTAATCTTGACCATTCACATAAAATCCATAATTAATAAGACTTCAATTTCTAGTAAAATATATATATATATATATATATATAGAATTTTTCCACTTCAAATTTTACTAGAATATTCATTTCTATTTATTTTGGGAAAATCCAATTACAAATATCATATCTTAAAATTTCCAACTTTACATTTAAACATAGGATATAAATTTACCAAACTCCATTTTCTAAATTTCTTCCATTTTCAATAAAGAAATTTATATTCCTTTTAATTTCAAAATTTCAACTTCATAGGTATATAAATATGGAATAAAATATTTATACAATATAAATTTAAGATTTATAGACCGTATTCAATCCAAACCATAGAAATCACATTAAAATAGTTACATATAGACCGCGGTGCCTGTATATAATTTTCTATCCTATGGTCAAGTGATACGGATATTTATCATTTCAATCCGCAATTTAAAAAATAAAACTTTGCGGTTTTATCATTTCAAACCACAATCCCGAATGAAATGTAAAATGTATGCTAACTTGCAGTTTAATGATATCAAATAAAACATCCATTCAACAACACATCCATCATCCAGTCACAAACATCAAGCAATATCAACCAATAACAAAATATGTTTGGGAATATACAACAGGTAATAATTGGCAGTTTAATTCAAATTATATTTATCAACTATAAATCTAACAGTTTATTTTCAGTGATAATTGACATAACTGTTAACTAGCAGTTCTTATGCAAATAATAATTTCCAACAGCCAATTAATACGCAATCAATCAATTTAATTAACAGCTAAATTCAAAAAATGCAATTCAACAGATATGGGTGAAATAACATGCCAAAAGCTCATAAATAAATTTCTATTCATTTCTAAAATTTACTTAACAAACATAAAAGCTTCTAGAAGTTGTGAGTGGGTTAAAACACTCACCTTTTGAATTTAAATCGAATGTAAATCCGATTTAAACCCAAAATTTGACGGTCTCTAAATTTATCCAAACCAGCGTCATCAGATCCGGAATTTAATTACGATCCTAACAAAAGAAATTTCGTGTGAAACGGAGTTCGTATGTGAAAGTTATCACAATTAAACGATTTGCAATTGAAATAAAAAAAATTAAAAATAAACAAAACAAAAATAAAATACCGTGCCACATCCACCTTCCCTCGTGAAAAACGCATATGCTTCTTCTTGATTGCTAACTTTGTTCCGTAATTTTTCTTTTATTTCGATTTACTTTAATTTTCCTCCTTATTATATGAATGTATGTATTTTAAAAGGTTTGAAAGAAAAAGAAGATTTGAAAAAGAAGAATTGAAAAAAATGATTAAAATAAGAACTGAAAACGGAAGAGAAGATCTAGATTTGAAAAGAAGAAAGTTTGAAATAGAAGTAAATTTGAAGAAGAAGAAGAAGAATATTTGAAGAGAAAGAAAATAAAAATATTAAAATGAGAGATAATAAGGAGCTTTGAGAAAAACAAGAAAAAAGAAGAAGAAGAAGAAGAAGAAGAAGAAGAAGAAGAATAGCATGGAGGCTAGGGTTAGAGTTAGGAGAAACAAAATTTAATAGAAGAATAAGAAGTAGGTTATTTATAAGGTTAGAGTTAGGTTTAGGGACAAATAGATTTGAAAGGAGAGGCTGCTATTAATTAGAAATAAAGTGAATATGAACACTTGGTATTGAAATATAGCAAATATGAACAGTCTTTTTTTTTTTAAAGTAGCAGGTATTAAAAAGAGGTATTTATTAATTAGAAAGAAAATGAATATGGAGGGACAAAAATAAATGACACGTTTCGTTAGTTTGATTCTAAATTAATTAAGTGCTAGATACAGAAAAATTTGAATACATCATATATATATATATATATATATATATATATATATATTCATACTTTAACTGTGTGACAAAATTGCTAAACATACATCAAGTACGATTAATTGGTGACAATATATAGGAATAATCAACAATAAATGTGGATGCAATCACATAAGGATCTAATAGGGAAGGAAATAAAAGTAACAACGTTAATTAATTCCACTTTCCCACTTTAGCCAATCCAATTACAAAATTTAAAATTTTATAAAATTTCTCTCCTTTGATTTCTTAAACAATTTTAATAACTAACAACAAGTTCTATGTTAATTCAATCATTAATCATTTCTCCAATTACCAAATTAAATTACAATTATTCGCAATAAATCAAATTATTAAATCATATACTCTTATACTCTCACTTAAATCCAATTAGATAAATAGATTTGATTTCCATTCCAACTCATTTGATTGCAAATAAACTTTTTACCATAAATAAAATTCCAAATTATTAATAACTTTATTCCCATTTCCTTCACACACAAACATCATATTATAAAGGTATCTATATTATTCTCCATTGGTTTGCCTTAACTTATTTAAGGTAACCTTACATTAATATCTATTGCTATGTTTTCAAATTATTCTTCCCTCATTCTTCTTTACTAATATTAATTCCACAACTTGTTCAATTTGAAAATCATTATCATATTTTCCAAATGTTACCTTAATTTAACACTTATGTAACGTATTATTAGATTCGTTGCAAGATTTCAATTTCAATCCCCATTTCTTAATATACTCAAATTCTGGACATTTTTATTTCCTTACCCATAAGTGTAACATTTATTGCCAATTCCATCCAAATTTAACAGGTAACCCTTAACAATGTTTTCAATCCAAAGGTTATACTTAAGTTTACGTTGTATTCTACAACTTATCATATTATGAAGAAAATTCACATTATTCCCCAATATTACCTTAATTCATATTAACTTAACATTAAATTTACTCTTCATTCTATTATTAACCTATTAGTATTAAATAGATGAAATTAACATTGGTTTTACACTCTATTACGTAGATATCCTTAAATTTTATCTAAGTTTATATTTACATAATATTCCAACATTAAATTTCATCCAATTTTTTTTTCTCACTTTTTATTTTAATTAAATCCAATTTCTCTAAAGTTACATTCAAACAAGTAAATTTTGATTTCCAATCAATCATTATACTATAACATTCTTAACATTTTTTCATTACACTACTAAATTCTACCTTGATAAGTTTACGCTTCTATTGCTTTACTTTCACACTTACGTTAAAATATAAATTAATTCTAAAGTAACATTTATTGTTGACCCCGCCATTTTAATTACTCATATTTAGATGAACGTTATTTCAAATAAGTTCATTGACTCATTTAAATTAGGTAGTTTATAGTAGTTGTTATCCCACCCTTACAATTATTTCCTACTAACGTGCTACCAACTCCTTTAATTAAAATTTGAATTCCAAACCTTATTTAATATACTAAGTAAGATAAATAACATATATAGATTGCTACCAACTTTCCTTTTCTTGCATCTATGTGTTTATTACTTGACACACCAGTAAATATTACATATACAAAATTCCGTTATCACTTGCCTAACAAGGTTATTATCACTTAAGATCTCACTGCCTCCACATTTTCACATTTTCATTTCCTAGTTTCTTTACTTTATTCTACATAATTTATTACAAATGGGATTTTCTTTGGTTTACATCTTATTTGTATTTAACATTTCTCAATCACCAATTCATTTCACTTTAACTGCGGTAAATTGGCGGATAAATTGAATTTGATTCCCAAAATCTAAATTAACAAGAAACAAGGGTAGGTAACATACAATAGTCATTACTCCAAATTCTAGTCACCTAAATAGTCTTTTATTCCTTGCAAATAAATGTTACTATTTATTTTCATAGTACAAATCTCAATGATTATTCCATTTTATATTTGCTTAGGCCATTTATAGTCCACTATACATATCTACATAAATGGGTAATTTATTCAATTCATTAAGTGTCAATTCTATTAAGCCCTGTTTATATCTTTATGCATTCTTCTATTACTTTACAAAAGGGAATAACTTTTAAACTCATACACTTAATAACAAAGCCGTTATAAATCCAATAAACTTCCAAATCCAAGTTTGTACACATTTTACACAACTATTATGATTTCTCACAAACGTTGAATTTATTAAATGACCATTTATTATAATTTAATTCCCTTAATTGAATCAAATGCTTATTATTATATATATTCTTTTCATTCTACCATTCCTTCCCATTTTAAATTCATTAACGTATTTACACATCTTTATCTTTCAAATATAAAATAACTAAACTGATTACAAACACTGTTTCTATCAATTTTCATAAGTTTGTTCAAAACTATACTTTTGTTTACATAAAATAAATTTTATGTTTCTATTAGTTTTCTTTTCCTTTCACTACAGGCATAAATTATTACTATCTACACTAATTACATCTTTGTATTAATGAACACCATTTAAGTTAATATTTATACTAACATTCACAAATTCAACATTTATTTGTTTCTTCAAAATTACTTTAAATCAAGTTGTGAAAATTTACATTATCCACATCTATTATCATAAAATTTTATAGTTACACTAAATTGCAACCACTACCAAATTTCTACATTTATTCTTAACCAAATTAGAAATTATATTAATTCATTTTATTAAATATCATAAATTTAACGGGTCGTTACAATCTCCCCCACTCAAAACTTTTCGTCCCCGAAAAGGAAAAAGAAGGGAGGAGGAAGATTTACAGTGCATCTTATTTCAAATATTAACTTATAAACTATATTTTACTGGATTAATTTCCTTTAATGAAATATACTTGTTTTATAATCATTATATCCTTTAATACTTGAATTATTAAAGTTGGAAAAATACTTTCACAAAATTCTAAGTCCAAAATTTCCTGAAAATTTTGGCAAAGTCTCCTTTGTACAGAGGGACTCTGGAGAAAATATAATATCCAAATATACAAATATATTACACATATTATCCAAATAAAATATCCCAACACGGGAAAATATATAAAATAGCGCTTTATACGTAATCCGGAAACGTACCTATTTGTCGGGCAATACGCTTATTATTACGGAACCAAAAGCAGTAGCAGTTTCTTCCATAACCTGTATTTTCTTATAAGCCTAAAAGGTTAAATATTTATTTTAAAATGAACTATTCTAGTGGATTCAATCATTCATATCCAATCAAATGCAACAACCATACATTTTAACAAACAGCACACACCGCAAACAAAATCATTCAATCAAACAAACAATTAGTTGTTAGGTTCAAATTCCGAAATTGTACGAAATATAAAATAACTATCAAGTGCATCCTTTACTCAACAGTCTTAGATGGAACAAAGATAGATTATTTCTCCATCCAACAACTTCAAAATTCCTTACCCAACAACCATACATCAACCAAACAATTCAAATCAACACCAAAATAGCTTATTATACATTTATTTCATACTTCAGTGGTTTGATTTTCTTCCCTTCATTTATGAGGGATTTCTTTGTTCTTACAAGTTTTATTTTCCAATTATCCCAAAATTCATTATATTTGTATTTCCTTTTATTACTTAAGTTTCCTTTTATTACCTAAGTTTATAAAATAAATTTTCATTAATAACAACAAATATTTTGAATATCTTCATTTCCTTACTCTTCACTTGTAAGATTTCCCTTAAATTCTTAATCTGCTAACATTCATTCTTATAAGTGGAAGTTTTTATTTATCCATTAACTATGAACTGCAGTCATTTAATTTTTCCTACTTTCCATTATATTAGAATAGGTAAGATTAAAACATACTTAAGTCAATAATCATACAATCAATTCTTATTTTGAATTTCATTTTATATACTTAGGTTCATATCATCTATTAATAATTCTTAACCCTTTTTCAGTAAAATTTCAATTATAACCTATGTTTATACCATTAAATTCTTATTATAACAGTAATTTATTGAATACTTCATTTTTCCTAAATTCCTATTTGTAAAATATTCAATTCCAGTTTCTCATTTAACACTTCAACTTTTATATTTGGGTAAGTTATTTATGTTAAGGAAATTGCAATTGAACTTATACAAGTTTAATCTCCATTCTTTTAATTAAATTTAATGTTTATCCATATTACTCTTTGTCTCATATGTATGCAAATTCCTCTTTATAGCTTTGCAATTATTCTCTTATTTCAATTAGAGGTTTCAATTCATTTATTACTTAACTTTTATTTCACTACAATTTAACAATTGATTAATTAATGGAGAATTTTAGAATTGGATTCCGGGTCAGATTTCAATTTATTTCAAAATAATAGATAAATAAGTTCTTACAACTCAAAATCTCTAATTATAGTTAGAACAATAAAAGAAATTTTTTTTTTTAGAAAATTTCATAATAAATCTGCAGTAGAATTTACTACAGTGGCCTTTCCCCTTCGAAACTCGAAATGAAAGTCGATGATGCGGCCGTCATCACCGAATTTATTTTCCAGTGACAGAGAGGAAAGTACAGAATTTAAATTTTTTTTTTTCCCAAAATCTTCTTTAAAACAATTCTTCCAAATTATACGAAATATTTATATAAGAAATTACTTATAAACCAAATCAATAAATTTCACAAATTCTTTGAAAGCAGATTTGGAAAAAAATCCCGGACTTAAGTTCTAAAATCTCCAATTTGATTTATCATAATTTCAACTTAGCTTCAGTTATTATAAATATTTTATTTCCTAACACCCAATCTATAGCAACCAAATATATATATATATATATATATATATATATATATATAAAATATTTTTATATATAGAAAATATAATAGGCAAAATTCTTTCATTTACCTATATTAAAACAAATATTATGTCGGTCTGTCCTATTAAGTGTTTAGAAATCCCTATTGATGACATAGCGTCCCATGCATCAACCAGAATTTATAAATACAAAGCGGAACAGATTAACACAATATAAAAATCTTTTTATTAATACTAACAAATACGCTCTCTCATATATATACACTCAGCGACTCCCATAGGGTATTACTACCCTATTAACAAAGAGTCAAACCCCACAAAGCCAAGGTTTATCGCTAAACCAAAGCTCTGATACCAACTGTAACATCCCGCCTTTTCGCATGCTTTAAACCGACACACGTGCCAATTAAAAGCATACGCAAGGGCGGATTGTTATGGGGTAAATAAGAAAAACCGAGAAGAAATAAAACAAAATAGAATCTCACAACGGAAGGATAAAATATAATAATGAATATACAGTTCATAAACGGTTACAAAACAGTTAATTCTTCTTTATACAATAAATATCAGAGTTACACATACCAATACAATCAATGCAGCGGAAATTTAGAGTGTGGTGCAATACTATAGATAATAATAATACGACTCCTTCGTCTTCGTCCTTCAAAGCTAAAGTCTTCGATCCTGAAACGCTCGGACTGACCCGAGCGAATTTGAAAAGACAAAAACACTCGAGTCAGACTAAAAGATCTTATGTGAGTTAAATTAACAGAAATAAATATGAGTACAGTAACTCAAGAGATGTTCGGGATTTACATCTCCTAAGGATCCGTTAAACTATTTACTATGTAGTATATTGCGCTATTATAATAGTGTCTATTTATAAAATAAACTTACTTTTAAATAGCGTTAAGGGGTTACCCATATAGCCCTTAACACAAATAATGCCAATAGTCTATACAGTACCGTAATACCTCCTGATCGGGAAGCTACCAGAGGATACTCCATAGGTACGACACAAATAGAAACTCGTAGTAAAGGCTCGGTATGGTAGGTGACACGGCACAACTAGGCAATGCCAGGGTAGATATATCAATTGCTATCCAGGCTGGTGGAAACGCGTAGCCGCAGTTACCGCCCACCTCGGACTAACTCCCCAAAATCAAAATATAGAAGTGACCACTGAATCAATCCAAAATCAAAGTATAATATCGAAGAGGAGGGTCCGATCAGAGGAATGACCTCATTGGCCTGAGAATCGCTCCTGTTTTAGCCACCTTATGCCAACTCACGGGAGTCGGGTCCACGTATTTACCTTACAGGAAACGTCGCCACCACCTACTTCATTCTGGAATCTCCACCGCGTACACGGTTAGTCAAAGTGGTTTTCGGTATCGACAGAGAGTATGTCTATATCCGATCCCGGTCTCTTTGCCAACCAATCGTTATTATAACACCGCGGTTATTTAAAAACAGTTTATACTTTAAAACCAGAATATAATCTCTTTCAAAACCATAATATTACGATATCATTTCTTCTTTAAAAACACAAACAATTTATTTTCATATTATTTTATAAAAGCCCAAATCAATGATATCGTTTCCCAAATAAAATTTTCCTTTCCAAAAATTATGTCACTTTTTATTATTTAATATCCCATGTAACCAATATTTTGTTTGTAACTTTCAACATAATTCTTCGAAAATCCATAGTATTTTAAAACCATTATTTTCAAAACTAAATGGTTTGGATATTCAACGGTATGCGAATTAAAAAGGTTTAACTTTACTGTTGTTTTATAAAGAATAAATTACATGTCTTTCCAAATATTTCTGGTTTTAAAGTTAAACCAAAATCCAAAATATTACTTCAAGTCCCAAAACCATTTCAATTTTATATATATTTATATCCATTTTTGAGCATTAATATTTCAACTGAAGTTGGATTTTTATCCTTTCAAAATCAATATTCTATTAATTAATCTTGACCATTCACATAAAATCCATAATTAATAAGACTTCAATTTCTAGTAAAATATATATATATACATATATAGAATTTTTCCACTTCAAATTTTACTAGAATATCCATTTCTATTTATTTTGGGAAAATCCAATTACAAATATCATATCTTAAAATTTCCAACTTTACATTTAAACATAGGATATAAATTTACCAAACTCCATTTTCTAAATTTCTTCCATTTTCAATAAAGAAATTTATATTCCTTTTAATTTCAAAATTTCAACTTCATAGGTATATAAATATGGAATAAAATATTTATACAATATAAATTTAAGATTTATAGACCGTATTCAATCCAAACCGTAGAAATCACATTAAAATAGTTATATATAGACCGCGGTGCCTGTATATAATTTTCTATCCTATGGTCAAGTGATACGGATATTTATCATTTCAATCCGCAATTTAAAAAATAAAACTTTGCGGTTTTATCATTTCAAACCACAATCCCGAATGAAATGTAAAATGTATGCTAACTTGCAGTTTAATGATATCAAATAAAACATCCATTCAACAACACATCCATCATCCAGTCACAAACATCAAGCAATATCAACCAATAACAAAATATGTTTGGGAATATACAACAGGTAATAATTGGCAGTTTCATTCAAATTATATTTATCAACTATAAATCTAACAGTTTATTTTCAGTGATAATTGACATAACTGTTAACTAGCAGTTCTTATGCAAACAATAATTTCTAACAGCCAATTAATACGCAATCAATCAATTTAATTAACAGCTAAATTCAAAAAATGCAATTCCACAGATATGGGTGAAATAACATGCCAAAAGCTCATAAATAAATTTCTATTCATTTCTAAAATTTACTTAACAAACATAAAAGCTTCTAGAAGTTGTGAGTGGGTTAAAACACTCACCTTTTGAATTTAAATCGAATGTAAATCCGATTTAAACCCAAAATTTGACGGTCTCTAAATTTATCCAAACCAGCGTCATCAGATCCGGAATTTAATTACGATCCTAACAAAAGAAATTTCGTGTGAAACGGAGTTCGTATGTGAAAGTTATCACAATTAAACGATTTGCAATTGAAATAAAAAAAATTAAAAATAAACAAAACAAAAATAAAATATCGTGCCACATCCACCTTCCCTCGTGAAAAACGCATATGCTTCTTCTTGATTGCTAACTTTGTTCCGTAATTTTTCTTTTATTTCGATTTACTTTAATTTTCCTCCTTATTATATGAATGTATGTATTTTAAAAGGTTTGAAAGAAAAAGAAGATTTGAAAAAAAAGAATTGAAAAAAATGATTAAAATAAGAACTGAAAACGGAAGAGAAGATCTAGATTTGAAAAGAAGAAAGTTTGAAATAGAAGTAAATTTGAAGAAGAAGAAGAAGAATATTTGAAGAGAAAGAAAAAAAATATATTAAAATGAGAGATAATAAGGAGCTTTGAGAAAAACAAGAAAAAAGAAGAAGAAGAAGAAGAAGAAGAAGAAGAATAGCATGGAGGCTAGGGTTAGAGTTAGGAGAAACAAAATGTAATAGAAGAATAAGAAGTAGGTTATTTATAAGGTTAGAGTTAGGTTTAGGGACAAATAGATTTGAAAGGAGAGGCTGCTATTAATTAGAAATAAAGTGAATATGAACACTTGGTATTGAAATATAGCAAATATGAACAGTCTTTTTTTTTTTTTTGAAGTAGCAGGTATTAAAAAGAGGTATTTATTAATTAGAAAGAAAATGAATATGGAGGGACAAAAATAAATGACACGTTTCGTTAGTTTGATTCTAAATTAATTAAGTGCTAGATACAGAAAAATTTGAATACATCATATATATATATATATTCATACTTTAACTGTGTGACAAAATTGCTAAACATACATCAAGTACGATTAATTGGTGACAATATATAGGAATAATCAACAATAAATGTGGATGCAATCACATAAGGATCTAATAGGGAAGGAGATAAAAGTAACAACGCTGATTAATTCCACTTTCCCACTTTAGCCAATCCAATTACAAAATTTAAAATTTTATAAAATTTCTCTCCTTTGATTTCTTAAACAATTTTAATAACTAACAACAAGTTCTATGTTAATTCAATCATTAATCATTTCTCCAATTACCAAATTAAATTACAATTATTCGCAATAAATCAAATTATTAAATCATATACTCTTATACTCTCACTTAAATCCAATTAGATAAATAGATTTGATTTCCATTCCAACTCATTTGATTGCAAATAAACTTTTTACCATAAATAAAATTCCAAATTATTAATAACTTTATTCCCATTTCCTTCACACACAAACATCATATTATAAAGGTATCTATATTATTCTCCATTGGTTTGCCTTAACTTATTTAAGGTAACCTTACATTAATATCTATTGCTATGTTTTCAAATTATTCTTCCCTCATTCTTCTTTACTAATATTAATTCCACAACTTGTTCAATTTGAAAATCATTATCATATTTTCCAAATGTTACCTTAATTTAACACTTATGTAACGTATTATTAGATTCGTTGCAAGATTTCAATTTCAATCCCCATTTCTTAATATACTCAAATTCTGGACATTTTTATTTCCTTACCAATAAGTGTAACATTTATTGCCAATTCCATCCAAATTTAACAGGTAACCCTTAACAATGTTTTCAATCCAAAGGTTATACTTAAGTTTACGTTGTATTCTACAACTTATCATATTATGAAGAAAATTCACATTATTCCCCAATATTACCTTAATTCATATTAACTTAACATTAAATTTACTCTTCATTCTATTATTAACCTATTAGTATTAAATAGATGAAATTAACATTGGTTTTACACTCTATTATGTAGATATCCTTAAATTTTATCTAAGTTTATATTTACATAATATTCCAACATTAAATTTCATCCAATTTTTTTTTCTTCCTTTTTATTTTAATTAAATCCAGTTTCCCTAAAGTTACATTCAAACAAGTAAATTTTGATTTCCAATCAATCATTATACTATAACATTCTTAACATTTTTTCATTACACTACTAAATTCTACCTTGATAAGTTTACGCTTCTATTGCTTTACTTTCACACTTCCGTTAAAATATAAATTAATTCTAAAGTAACATTTATTGTTGACCCCGCCATTTTAATTACTCATATTTAGATGAACGTTATTTCAAATAAGTTCATTGACTCATTTAAATTAGGTAGTTTATAGTAGTTGTTATCCCACCCTTACAATTATTTCCTACTAACGTGCTACCAACTCCTTTAATTAAAATTTGAATTCCAAACCTTATTTAATATACTTAGTAAGATAAATAACATATATAGATTGCTACCAACTTTCCTTTTCTTGCATCTATGTGTTTATTACTTGACACACCAGTAAATATTACATATACAAAATTCCGTTATCACTTGCCTAACAAGGTTATTATCACTTAAGATCTCACTGCCTCCACATTTTCACATTTTCATTTCCTAGTTTCTTTACTTTATTCTACATAATTTATTACAAATGGGATTTTCTTTGGTTTACATCTTATTTGTATTTAACATTTCTCAATCACCAATTCATTTCACTTTAACTGCGGTAAATTGGCGGATAAATTGAATTTGATTCCCAAAATCTAAATTAACAAGAAACAAGGGTAGGTAACATACAATAGTCATTACTCCAAATTCTAGTCACCTAAATAGTCTTTTATTCCTTGCAAATAAATGTTACTATTTATTTTCATAGTACAAATCTCAATGATTATTCCATTTTATATTTGCTTAGGCCATTTATAGTCCACTATACATATCTACATAAATGGGTAATTTATTCAATTCATTAAGTGTCAATTCTATTAAGCCCTGTTTATATCTTTATGCATTCTTCTATTACTTTACAAAAGGGAATAACTTTTAAACTCATACACTTAATAACAAAGCCGTTATCAATCCAATAAACTTCCAAATCCAAGTTTGTACACATTTTACACAACTATTATGATTTCTCACAAACGTTGAATTTATTAAATGACCATTTATTATAATTTAATTCCCTTAATTGAATCAAATGCTTATTATTATATATATTCTTTTCATTCTACCATTCCTTCCCATTTTAAATTCATTAACGTATTTACACATCTTTATCTTTCAAATATAAAATAACTAAACTGATTACAAACACTGTTTCTATCAATTTTCATAAGTTTGTTCAAAACTATACTTTTGTTTACATAAAATAAATTTTATGTTTCTATTAGTTTTCTTTTCCTTTCACTACAGGCATAAATTATTACTATCTACACTAATTACATCTTTGTATTAATGAACACCATTTAAGTTAATATTTATACTAACATTCACAAATTCAACATTTATTTGTTTCTTCAAAATTACTTTAAATCAAGTTGTGAAAATTTACATTATCCACATCTATTATCATAAAATTTTATAGTTACACTAAATTGCAACCACTACCAAATTTCTACATTTATTCTTAACCAAATTAGAAATTATATTAATTCATTTTATTAAATATCATAAATTTAACGGGTCGTTACAATCGTACTCCGACTGTCTGAAAATAGCTCTATTGTCCGTTGTACCGTTGAAAGATCATCCAACAACTGAAGTAAGTAAAATCCTTCCTTCGTTACTTCCACAATCGATATCAACTCTGCTTCGGTAGTCGATAAAGCTACGATAGATTGCAGCTTTGATCTCCATGAAATCGAGCCTATGCCAAGTGTAAAAACATAGCCTGACACTGACTTCCTAACATCTCTATCCCCAACATAATCAGAACCACAGTATCCTCTAAGAAAGATGTCACCATCTATTCCCCATATAACGAGCCCACCGAAGAACTGCCTCGAAGATATCTAAGAAATCACTTCACAGCTTGTCAATGCTCTTTGCCAGGGTTAGACATATATCGACTCACAACACCCACTACATGGGCCAAATCTGGTCTTGTGCACACCATCGCATACATAAGACTACCAACAGCGCTAGAATAAGGTATATCAGCCATATACCTCTTGTCTTCTTCCGATGAGGGAGATAAGTCTTTTGACAACTTAAAATGAGAGCCTAATGGAGTGCCAACCGGTTTAGCTTTCTCCATTCCAAATCGAGCGAGGACCTTCTCGATGTACAGCGCTTGAGTGAGCCTTAACTCTCTCCGCTTCCTATCCCTGCTTATCTCCATACCCAATATTCTTTGTGCCTTTACCAAATCCTTCATGTCAAACTCTCTACTGAGCTCCGCTTTCAGCTCCTTAATTATGACCATACTCCGAGATGCAATCAGCATATCATCAACATATAACAACAAATAAATCAAATCATCATCACATCTTCTGAAATAAACATACTGGTCTTTGAAACTTCTGGAGTATCCTTGTAAAAGCATAAACTTATCAAACCTCTTATACCATAGTCTATGAGACTGCTTCAGTCCATATAGAGATTTGCTGAGTTTGCAAACATAGTCTGGTCTGTTACTATCAATGAACCCTTCCGGCTGCTTTAAATAAATATCCTCATCCATATCACCGTGCAAGAATGCAGTTTTGATATCTAGTTGCTCTAATTCCATATCATAATGAGCAACTAATGCCAAAAAAATACGAATAGAAGTATGCCTAACCACTGGAGCAAAGATATCATGATACTCTACCCCCTTCTTCTGAACATACCCCTTTGCGACGAACCTTGCCTTGTATATGAGATTACCATTTTCACCGTCTTTAGTCTATAGATCCACTTGCATCCAATAGCTCTCTTGTCGGTGGGAAGAGGCACCAAATTCCAAGTATGATTTCTCTGCAATGATTCAATCTCCTACTCCATAGCAACTAACCAACTGGAACTGTTAACTAATGTGATAGCTTCTCTATAATCACAGGGCTCATCATGGACAACATTCAACGCATATGTTGCCATATCATCGAAGTTAATATCTTCGATGCTCAATCCAACAAACTCATCAAGCCACTTAGGATTTCTTCTTTGTCTGACAGGCCTAGGTTCCGAATGAGCTCCACCTTGAGTTTGATCCTCTGTACCAACATCGATATTATCCTCATCAACCACAGTGTCATCAGAAATACCATTTGAATGTCTATGGAAAGAATCAACAGATGACTTACTTTGTGTCTGGTATTCTTCACATGTCCTCTCATTGTCATCCGATGAGGAAGGCTCCACCTTCAACATAGTCTTCTCATCAAAAGTCTTATGCCTGCTCATAACGATCTTCTTGCTAATAGGACACCACAAGCTATATCCCTTCACCCCTCTCCTACAACCTAGAAAAACACACTTGTGAGCTCTAGCTTCCAGCTTCCCTTTGTTCTCATGCACATAAGCTGGTGTGACGACCCGCAATTTTTGAGCATTTAAAATCGAAATATTTAATTTATTTTAAATATTTAAAAGTTTAATTTTAACTTGAATTCAAATATCACAATTTATTTGATAATTTAATTATTGAATTAAATAATTTGAAGTTGGGAAATTATTGAATCTAAAATTTTAAGCCGATTAAAATAATTAGAAGACTTATAAAATTTACATTGAGGATATTGAAGATAATAGAAGTCTTAAAATTTAATTTAATAGTGATTTATTCAGTTTTGAAATTTCATCGTTTAAATTGAATTTAAGAAACAGCCTTTCGAGGCACAGTCTCGGAATTTGGCGAAACCAGTTCCATTGGATCCGTAATATTGTATTATTGTTGGATTTCAAATTTCATTGGGATCAGAGTTGTCGTGTGATCGTACGGCGTGGAAACATATTGAAATCTATATCGGAAATTCGGGTCGATTTAAATTTAAGCTTGAATTAAATTTAGACATTGTTTAAACAGTCAAATCCTTTCACGTCCTTCCTTTCTTTCCTTTTCAGTTTAAAAATCACGGCGATAAGATCGTGCAAAGCACACTACCTTTGGCTTCCCAAACATGATTCTTCACTCTTCTTCTAGAAGCCAAAAATTGAGCTTTCTAGGTATTTTTGCACCCTTATTCTCACAGCTTCAAACCCCCTCGCGAATCGATTTTAATGGCGGAAGCCTCTGCATCTAAAAAACGTAAATAATAAGTCGCGACCCCCCTTTTCCTCTTCAGGACCTCGAATCAATTCCCCTTGAAACCGAATTCGTTTTCATAAAAAAAAAGAGGGCGTAACCGAATGTCTTCCTTTTTCTGCCCTTCGACAATCGACGACTCATGCTGTTCAATTGAAGTCGATCGCACTCGGGATCTGGGCGGCTGCAAGGGATGGTCGCGCTCGCGAGTTGGGTGAGGATTCGATAGTGTATCGCAGGTGTGGATTCGCGTTAGGGCTATGCGGCGAACGATGAGCGTGGCTTCGAGTGGTTTAGGCTGGCACCGAGGAGCTCAGGTGGGGTTCTAGGGTTTGCTCGCGGCGGCGAGTAGGATTTCGCGATGGTGTCGCGATACGACTTTAGGCTGAGGCAGTTGTTTTTATTTAATTAATTTATTTCTCAGTTAAATCTAATTTAAATTTATATATGTTGGATGATATAGCCAAAAAAAAAAGAAATTACAACTGCAGTTTTCAATTTTATATATATATACATGAACACAAAATTGTAAGGTATATAGGTTTATGGAATTTTTGTTTGTCAGATACAAAAAAAAAATTAAATATATAATACGTGTTTAATCTTGCTGTTTAAATTTTTAAAGAAGTATTAAAGAAGTATTAAAGTGATTTATATATTATAATATCATATTACAACGAATATTTACAAATTAATAAATTGTGATGAAGTGGTAAATTAGTTTGGGAATTTCTAAATTGATATTACTCAAGTTGAAACCTGAGATTAATCTATTGATTTTTAGTCCATTAAATTTATCTCAGTTAAAGTACAAATTATTAAATTGAATTAAAATATATATAAAGAAAAACTGGTTTAAAATTTACTACTTCGGTTAAATTAAATCTAAGGTTAAAATTTAATCATTTGTAAACAAAATAAATAAATGGTGAATAATTGTTTGATTGGTTCAAATAATAATAAACCGTGAATTATTATACAAGGTGTAAAAATCAAGAAAACAAGTCGGTTTGGAATGGATTGAGAAAAGCAAAGCAAAGGTGAGTTAATCTCACTCAGTTAATTTACATTTAAATTTAAATGATTAAATTTAAATAATTGTTTGAATGGTTGGAATTGATGGATGTGCTATAGTATGTTATATTCTGGAATTGGCATATTATTGTGCTAACATCTTTGGATGCTGGGAAAACAGGTTGGAGGGATCCAACTGGACCCCTCGAAATTATTTAGATTGTTTAATATTCTGTGGTCTGAATATTTGATATTCTGTGATGACTGAATGAATAATTGAAGTATTGAATGGTATTGTTGGATTGAATATCTCAGTAAAATAAATTACCAAATCTCAAGAATTTTATTTTCAAAGAAATAGGAGAGTAAATTTTTAAGTAAAATAATTCTAGTGAATTGGAATAAATTAAAAATGAATTGAAAATAAAATAAAATAAAAGAGATTGCAAAACTCTAACAAATTTGGAATAAGAGAAATTTGAATTATTAGGGTAATAATAAATAGTAAAGCTTAAGTGATATCATTTGAATAAATAAAGAATTTATTTTAAATGAGATTTGGAATTTTTAAAACTGGAATATCAAATCAAATAATAAAATAAGGGTGGATATTTTAAATATGAATTCAAAGTGGAAATTTATAAAGGAATGGAAATTCGTTTTGAAAGAGAAGAGTGTTTCCCTGGATAGCCAAGCACGATTTTCAAGCAAATTTTAAATCAAAGTTAAAGGTTTTAGTGTTGTTTTAAAAAGCATATCTTAGAAAATTTATTATTTTTTAAATGTTAAAATTCTAAAGTAAATATTTTTCAAACCTATTATCGTAGTAATTATTAAATGACTTAGTATTTGGTTTTTAAGAAAAATCTAGTTTTATATTTTATAAAAGTAGTCGTATTTATTAGATATTCTTAAAGTATATATTTTAAATAAGTATTAAAGTAGTTTTAAATTTTTAAGGCTATGAAGTATATTTTATAACTAAGTGCTTTTAAATTATTTTAAAGCTAAAAGTATTTTTACTTGGCGTTTCAGTGGGAATAAATATTGGGAAACTATTCCGGGGAAGGAATATGTTTGAAACTGATTTCAATGGGGTTTGAAAGTGAAAATATATCTTGTGAAGATATTTTTGAGGTTAATATTGGATGGTTGTTTGTGAATATTAATTGATAGTTAAATCACCGACTATCAATACTGGACAAATGCGTTGATCGTTTCGAAGAGACCGGGATCGAGATTTGTTTCTCGAAAACCACTTCGATCCGGTTTGTACGTTTCGTGAAAACAATTTTGGATTCGAAGATGGAGCAGTGAAGTGCAAGGGCTAGTCGCTACTAATCCTGAGGATATTTCCAAAATGGATGTAGTAGGAATAGTGCCTTCGGTTCCGTTCGAACCCGGGACGACCTGTATGGATGAATGCTTCGAAACATCGTCAGGTGGACGATGGGCATTCTAAGGGATATGTTCTAAAAAGTTAACGCTTAGCCTCAAGCCCCATCAAATGGGAATGACTGAAAATCAGGGGATATGCAACAAGGCTAGGTGGGTAGCACCCAAGCAGGGTGAGGTCATTCCAGTCTAGATGTCCCTATTTTCGGCTTAGTGGGCGGTTGCTGATCCCAACCGCAGGGTGATCTCACTCGGGATTATCCAGTAAGGGGTAGTCCCGGCCTAGTGTTGCAGGGGAGCGGGCGTACTCCTCGGTACGGTGATCTAGGCCCCGTACTGTGACAGGTGGTACCCCAGTGCCTAGTCATTGTTGGAAATCCATTCTCCCTATGAGCCTTGTACGACTTTTGTTTGTATTACCCACTCTATGGCTAGTAGCTGGAATTTAATCATGTAACAATTTCGGATATTTTATAAGTATTTGTATATAGACCCTATTATGACATCAGAGGATTTCTATAAAAATTGTTTTAGCTATCGTAAGGGAAAAACCTGACATGTTTATTTGTGGCGTGGTCTTACGAGATGCTTTTGTTTCCAAAGGATTTTTGAAACTTTAATAACCAATTGGGTGTGATTTTCTCACGCTGGTATTCCAGACTGACTTGGGTATTATTTAACTGTAATGCTCGGGTCAGACCGAGTATTATAGGGTATAGGAGATGCTATGGAGCTCAAGAGACGAGCTGGATGACGATGCGTATATTCGTACTTGTTATATATATATTCCGCTGTTTGACTTGTTGAGTATCCATTGTATGATATTGATGTTGAGCTGTGATTGATGTACTCTGATGATGTAATATATAAACAGAGATATTTGATGTTTAGTAAAGATTATTTATTATCTATTATATTTTATTCCGCTGCGATGGTTAGATTCTGTTGTTGATTTCTATTTTCTTCTTCTACCACTTCTTCTTTAACCCAAATGGTTCGTATTTCTGTACAACTTGAGTTGATTTAGGTAGAATAGTGTTAACTCAAATAGTACGGATTTGCGGGTCGTTTCACTTGGTATCAGAGCTTAGGTTGGTGATAACCTTGGCTCTGATGGGAATTACTCATTGAAATAGAGTCAATAGTACTCTAGAATGAGTTTGAGTGTATTAATAGATATGAGAGCATATTTGTTAGTGAATATAAATGGTTTTATATTGTGTTGATTGGTTTATTGAGTAGTTTATGGATTCTGGTCAATACGAGTAATTAACGTTATTGATAGGGATTTCTAAACACTTGAATAGAAAATTGACACGGTATTGTTTTAAATATGGGTGAATGAAATAATTTTACCCAAAAATATATTTTGATATAAAGAAAAAAAATTTAAACTATTTTAGCTAATATATGGTTGTTAGGAAGAATGATATTAAAGTATTATTATTGTTAAGTAAAAATCTAACTGGAAATTGTAAATATAACCAAAGATTAAGGAGATAAATTCATTATAAAATGAAATTTATAAATATGAATTATAAATGTAAATTGAAATATAATCAAATGAAAATTGGTATGAGCATAAGCCATGCAAATGAAGTATAGTCAAAATTGATTCAAGCAGGATTTGGAAATTTAAAATTCCGGAGATTTTGAAAGTGTTTATCGAAGTGCTTTGGAGATAAATGATAGCATTATTGTTTTGAAGGTATTTCTGAAAGGAAATTGTTTTAAATGGATTTTGAAAGTGATATAGCATTGAAACCACTTGGATTATTGGGAAATAATTCTGATGATGACGACCGCATCATCAATATTCATTTTCGAATTTCTAAGTGACGAATTGCTGCCAAAATTTGATTTGTTCAGAAAAGCTAGTTGTTTTTGAAAATTTCAAAGGGAATTTGTTGGGATAAAACCAGGATTGGTTTAATTTTTGAGAAATGTGATTTGAGATGTTGAAGATTTCGGAATGATTTGAAACCAAAGCAGGGAGTTAAAATCCTGATGAGATAGTTGTCAGCTTATAAATTGAGATGATTTTTTTTTTTAAATCAAGAAGGAAATATAAGCTTTGAATGTTGAAATTTAAATTGAAAGTGAAAAGTTTAAAAAAAATGAAATCAGCTTGGATTGAGGAAATAAAATTTAACTGGGTTGAAGTTAGTTGGATAGGCTGAGAAATAATATCCAGTTGTATTCAAATTAAGTTGAAATCGAATTGAGTTAAATAAATCCGATCTTAAATAAAATTGAATTGAAGTAAAAGTTCAGCGAGTTATTGAATGAAATTGGATTCTTATTTTAATGGGTAAGAAATAAGTTAGATAAGAAATAAATTGGTTAAGGATTGGATTGAAATAAATAAATTAGAATGACTTGTGAAAGAATTAAAAATCCATCGAATAAAATATGCTTGGGTTATAAATAAGCATAAGGCTTGAGTTAAAAATATAAGTTGAACATATTTAAGCCTAGAATGAATGTGATTGTATAAAACAATAAGTTGTGACTTATTAAATTGAAAATGGAATACAAAGCCCAAAATCCATATTCGATGAATTGAAAAAAATGAAAAAAAAATCCAAACTTGAATTATAAAATAAATTTGAACTTGAGAAATTAAATGAAGAGATTTTGAGATTAATAATTAAGTGTTTAATTTTGTCCAGGGGAAGAATTAATTAAATAATAAATTAGTTAATGTAATTGAATGGTGAGTTTATGATAAAGTTTGGAAATAAACTCATGTTATAAATTAAATTCGACTTAAATTGTTGATGAAGTAAAAGTAATTGAGAATGAAGTTGAATTATGAGTTCATAAAATTAGGTGGTAAATTGAAAATGGATAGTGGATTCAGAACTTAAGTTATAAATTAAAATTTAACGTGAAGTGTTAACAAATTAAATATAATTGAAATGTATCGAATAAAAATGAAATTGGATTGAAATAGTAATAGTTAAATTGCAAATAAAATCCAAATAAGTGGAAATAAATGGGAAATGGTCCTGTAATAAATTGATTGAGCTGAATCTAAAAAGTTAAAATGTATAATAACTGATCGAAATAGTATTTGTCGTAAAAAGAAATGGAAATGAACTTAGGTTATCGACTTGAGTGTTGAATAAAAACCAAACTCAAAATGAAGTGTGATTTAAATGTGTTGGGAATGGTTATTGAATGAAATAGCCTGGTTTTCTCTCGAGCTAAATAAAATAGTTTGGAATAAACAAATTTGAAATGAAATGTAAATGTATGGATTGTGAATGAAATTCAAACAGAATGTGTCGAGCTAGATCAAATGGTTTTGAATGGAACCTGTTTGAATAATGAAACTGGTTTGGTTAATAAAATGAAATGCATGTGAATGGATTCAAATCTAAAATGCAATGAAAATGAGAATATATGAATTTGTGAATAAATTGAAATGGAATAGAATTAAGTATAAAGTGAGTAGAAATCAATTTAAATTGGTTATAAACATAAATACTTATTTATTCACATAGATCTCGTTAAATTGCATGGAATAAATTGTCATTTGATGTAAATGGAAGTAATTAAAATTTTATGAATTGTTAGGAGTAAAATAAATTGATTTTGAGAATAATTGGATTAAATTTGAGTTCGGTTTACTTAAAAATAAATTAAGTATAAGCGATTGAGTATTAAACCATTCAAATTGAATGAAAATGGTTCGTAAATTAATTGAAACAGTTGAACTAGTATGAAAGTTGTATAAATTGCTTACGGAAAATGTTTGATGTGCATTTCTTTAGCATTCATATGTTTAACCATTGCAACTAGGTGAAATATAGTTAAACTGCATATATTTGGCACCTACATGTTTAAATTGAGTAAGTACAGGTACTTGGGAGCCGTGTGGCTGGATTTGGTTGTGCTATTTGCTAAAAAGAATAAACCGCTTGCTTAAAATGCTAAATAAGGTACGCCTACGCAATAAAAATAGGAAATATGAACTATTTTTGGTTTTTCCGACCGTGTGGGTCGATGTATATATATTTATATCTTTTGTCAAATTGCAAAAGCTCCTCCGTACAAAGGGATCTCTGCCAAAAAAATTCAGAAATTTTGATAGTTAGAAAATTTTTGAAAATTTTGGAAAATTTTGTTAACGACAAAACGATTTCAAATTGGAAACTAAAATAAGTTAGTAAATGAAACCAATTTAAAATAATGACATAAATTAGTTTTAAATGACAAATAAAATTAAATATTTAAAGGTAAAGATAAACTGAATTCATATGGAAATGAAAAGAATCTATTTGAATAGAAATAGATATAAACTAAAGTGGGAGATGGAAATAAATATAAGAAACATATAATGCTTATACTAACTTAAGTAAGGAATGGTCAATTCTTAATTGGAAATTGAATATTGCAAATATAATCTAAGTTAATATTTGAATGAATAAATACTAACATTTTGTAATAAAGTTGATTGATGTTTTGGGAATATTGTGATTGGATATTAGTGCTAAGCAGGATATGCAGGTAATATAAAGGAAAAAGAGAATTGATTTGGCTTCAGAAGATAAATTTGAAAATGCTCGACAAAAAGGTATGTGTTTAAGTTTCTTTATGAAATTTGATTGGGATCTGGATCGAGCCACTTGGCTTTTTGTTTTCTTTTTGGATTTGGGAGGCTGTAGAGCCATTTTGTAGTTGTACCGAGCTAGCTGCGCAAAGGAGACGCTGGCAAAAAAATTCGGAAATTTAAGGAGTTAGAAAATTTTTGTGAAAATTTTGATAGTTCAAAATTTGGTTTTAAATTGAAACTGGAATAATTGAACAAATAGTATGGTTTGCAAATTATAGGAGAGTTTGGGAAGTTAGTAAGAATGGTAGTGGGTCCTTATAAAAAGATAATTGGTAAAGATGTTGAATTGTTAGAAACTGTATAGT
This sequence comes from Allium cepa, assembly GCA_030765085.1. Taxonomy (NCBI): domain Eukaryota; kingdom Viridiplantae; phylum Streptophyta; class Magnoliopsida; order Asparagales; family Amaryllidaceae; genus Allium; species Allium cepa. Next base: position 287,374,111 of record CM060941.1, on the reverse strand, counting down.
TTTAGGGAAATAATAAACGGGTATTGGATCATTCTTCCTAACTAGTAATTTCGGGGACGAAATTCTTTTAGGGGGAGGAATGTGATGACCGGAATTTTTGAGCATTTAAAATCGAAATATTTAATTGATTTTAAATATTTAAAAGTTTAATTTTAACTTGAATTCAAATACATAATTTATTTGATAATTTAATTATTGAATTAAATAATTTGAAGTTGGGAAATTATTGAATCTAGAATTTTAAGTCGATTAAAATAATTAGAAGACTTATAAAATTTATATTGAGGATATTGAAGATAACAGAAGTTTTAAAATTTAATTTGATAGTGATTTATTCAGTTTTGAAATTTCATCGTTTAAATTGAATTTAAGAAACATCCTTCCGAGGCACAGTCTCGGAATTTGACGAAACCAGATCCATTGGATTCGTAATATTGTATTATTATCGGATTTTAAATTTCGTTGGGATCAGAGTTGTCGTGTGATCGTACGGCTTGGAAACGTATTGAAATCTATATCGGAAATTCGGGTCGATTTAAATTTAAGCTTGAATTAAATTTAGACATTGTTTAAACAGTCAAATCCTTTCACGTCCTTCCTTTCTTTCCTTTTCAGTTTAAAAATCACGGCGATAAGATCGCGCAAAGCACACTACCTTTGGCTTCCCAAACACGATTCTTCACTCTTCTTCAGGAAGCCAAAAATCGAGCTTTCTAGGTATTTTCGCACCCTTATTCTCACAGCTTCAAACCCCCTCGCGAATCGATTTTAATGGCAGAAGCCTCTGCATCTAAAAAAAACGTAAATAATAAGTCGCGACCCCCCTTTTCCTCTTCAGGACCTCGAATCAATTCCCCTTGAAACCGAATTCATTTTCATAAAAAAAAGGCGTAACCGAATGTCTTCCTTCTTCTGCCCTTCGACAATCGACGACTCATGCTGTTCAATTGAAGTCGATCGCACTCGGGATCTGGGCGGCTGCAAGGGATGGTCGCGCTCGCAAATTGGGTGAGGATTCGATAGTGTATCGCGCATGTGGATTCGCGTTAGGGCTATGCAGCGAACGATGAGCGTGGCTTCGAGGGGTTTAGGCTGGCGCCGAGGAGCTCAGGTGGGGTTCTAGGGTTTGCTCGTGGCGGCGAGTAGGATTTCGCGATGGTGTCGCGGTACGACTTGAGGCTGAGGTAGTTGTTTTTATTTAATTAATTTATTTCTCAGTTAAATCTAATTTAAATTTATATATGTTGGATGATATTGAAAAAAAAAAGAAATTACGACTGCAGTTTTCAATTTTATATATATATACATGAACACAGAATTGTAAGGTATATTGGTTTATGGAATTTTTGTTTGTCAGATACAAAAAGAAAAAAATATTAAATATATACATACATGTTTAATCTTGCTGTTTAAATTTTTAAAGATGTATTAAAGTGATTTATATATTATAATATCATATTACAACGAATATTTACAAATTAATAAATTGTGATGAAGTGGTAAATTAGTTTGGGAATTTCTAAATTGATATTACTCAAGTTGAAACCTGAGTTTAATCTGTTGATTTTTAGTCCATTAAATTTATCTTAGTTAAAGTACAAATTATTAAATTGAATTAAAATATATATAAAGAAAAACTGGTTTAAAATTTACTACTTCGGTTAAATTAAATCTAAGGTTAAAATTTAATCATTGTAAACAAAATAAATAAATGGTGAACAATTGTTTGATTGGTTCAAATAATAATAAACCGTGAATTATTATACAAGGTGTAAAAATCAAGGAAACAAGTCGGTTTGGAATGGATTGAGAACAGCAAAGCAAAGTTGAGTTAATCTCACTCAGTTAATTTACATTTAAATTTAAATGATTAAATTTAAATAATTGTTTGAATGGTTGGAATTGATGGATGTGCTATAGTATGTTATATTCTGGAATTGGCATATTATTGTGCTAACATCTTTGGATGCTGGGAAAACAGGTTGGAGGGATCCAACTGGACCCCTCGAAATTATTTAGATTGTTTAATATTCTGTGGTCTGAATATTTGATATTCTGTGATGACTGAATGAATAATTGAAGTATTGAATGGTATTGTTGGATTGAATATCTCAGTAAAATAAATTACCAAATCTCCAGAATTTTATTTTCAAAGAAATAGGAGAGTAAATTTTAAGTAAAATAATTCTAGTGAATTGGAATAAATTAAAAATGAATTGAAAATAAAATAAAATAAAAGAGATTGCAAAACTCTAACAAATTTGGAATAAGAGAAATTTGAATTATTAGGGTAATAATAAATAGTAAAGCTTAAGTGATATCATTTGAACAAATAAAGAATTTATTTTAAATGAGATTTGGAATTTTTAAAACTGGAATATCAAATCAAATAATAAAATAAGGGTGGATATTTTAAATATGAATTCAAAGTGGAAATTTATAAAGGAATGGAAATTCGTTTTGAAAGAGAAGAGTGTTTCCCTGGATAGCCAAGCACGATTTTCAAGCAAATTTTAAATCAAAGTTAAAGGTTTTAGTATTGTTTTAAAAAGCATATCTTAGAAAATTTATTATTTTTTAAATGTTAAAATTCTAAAGTAAATATTTTTCAAACCTATTATCGTAGTAATTATTAAATGACTTGGTATTTGTTTTTAAGAAAAATCTAGTTTTATATTTTATAAAGTAGTCTTATTTATTAAATATTTCTAAAGTATATATTTTAAATAAGTATTAAAGTAGTTCTAAATTTTTAAGGCTATGAAGTATATCTAAGTGCTTTTAAATTATTTTAAAGCTAAAAGTAATTTTACTTGGCGTTTCAGTGGGAATAAATATTGGGAAACTATTCCGGGGAAGGAATATATTTGAAACTGATTTCAAAAGGGTTTGAAAGTGAAAATATATCTTGTGAAGATATTTTTGAGGTTAATATTGGATGGTTGTTTGTGAATATTAATTGATAGTTAAATCAGTGGCTATCAATATTGGACAAATGCGTTGATCGTTTCGAAGAGACCGGGATCGAGATTTGTTTCTCGAAAACCACTTCGATCCGGTTTGTACGTTTCGTGAAAACAATTTTGGATTCGAAGATGGAGCAGTGAAGTGCAAGGGCTAGTTGCTACTAATCCTGAGGATATTTCCAAAATGGATGTAGTAGGAATAGTGCCTTCGGTTCCGTTCGAACCCGGGATGGACTTGTATGGATGAATGCTTGCGAAACATCGTCAGGTGCACGATGGCCATTCTAAGGGATATGTTCTAAAAAGGTAACACTTTGCCTCAAGCCTCATCAAATGGGAATGACTGAAAATCAGGAGATATGCAGCAAGGCTAGGTGGGTAGCACCCAAGCAGGGTGAGGTCATTCCAGTCTAGATGTCCCTTTTTTTCGGCTTAGTGGGCGGCTGCTGATCCTAACCGCGGGGTGATCTCACTCGGGATTATCCAGTAAGGGTAGTCCCGGCCTTGTGTTGCAGGGGAGCGGGCGTACTCCTCGGTACGGTGATCTAGGCCCCGTACTGTGACAGGTGGTACCCCAGTGCCTAGTCATTGTTGGAAATCCATTCTCCCTACGAGCCTTGTACGAGTTTTGTTTGTATTACCCACTCTGTGGCTAGTAGCTGGAATTTAATCATGTAACAATTTCGGCTATTTTATAAGTATTTGTATATAGACCCTATTATAATATCAGAGGATTTCTATAAAAATTGTTTTAGCTATCGTAAGGGAAAAACCCGACATGTTTATTTGTGGCGTGGTCTTACGAGATGCTTTTGTTTCCAAAAGATTTTTGAAACTTTAATAATCAATTGGGTGTGATTTTCTCACGCTGGTATTTCAGACTGACTCGGATACTATTTAACTGTAATGCTCGGGTCAGACCGAGTATTATAGGATACAGGAGATGCTGTGGAGCTCAGGAGACGAGCTGGATGACGATACGTATATTCGTACTTGTTATATATATATATATTTCGCTGTTTGAGTTGTTGAGTATCCATTGTATGATATTGATGTTGAGCTGTGATTGATGTACTCTGATGATGTAATATATAAACAGAGATATTTGATGTTGAGTAAAGATTATTTATTATCTATTATATTTTATTCCGCTGCGATGGTTAGATTCTATTGTTGATTTCTATTTTATTCTTCTACCACTTCTTCTTTAACCCAAATGGTTCGTATTTCTGTACAACTTGAGTTGATTAGGTAGAATAGTGTTAACTCAAGTAGTACAGATTTGCGAGTCGTTTCAGCTGGGCAACCAAACACTCTGAGAAATGAATAGCTAACAGGCTCTCCTTTCCATACTTCTTTAAGGATCTTCATATCTATGGCAGTAGAAGGTGTGCGGTTGATGAGGAAAGCCTCCATAGATAAAGCTTCAGCCCAAAATCCCTTCTTCAATTTAGCAGTCGGTCTAAAGCATCTTGTTCTCTCCAATAATGTCCGATTCATCCTTTCTGCAACTCCATTAGATTGGGGGTCGCCTGGTGTGGTGTACTGCCTCTTAATGCCTTCAGACTCACAATAATCGATGAATTCATGTAATACAAATTCACCGTCATTATCTGAACGGAGAACTTTCAGTTTCTTCCCTGACTGCTTCTCAACCATAGATTTCCACCTCCGAAACTTGGCACGGGTTTCACTCTTTGACTGAAGAAATTATACCCATACTTTACGAGAGAAATCATCTATAAATGAAACGAAATATCTGGCTCCACCTAAAGACTGACAAGGGAAGGGACCCCAGACATTTGTACGAACATACTCCAGAACAGCTTTTCTTTATGCTCTCCTATACCAAAAGAAATCTTCGTCTGCTTTCCAAGAACACACTCTTCATAAAAACCAAGTTTTGAATGATGAACTCCACCAATTAATCCTCATTTTCTCAACTCATCCATGCTGCGCTCAACGATGTGACCCATCCGTAAGTGTCATAATCTGGAAGAATCCGAATCAACAGATGTAACAGAAGCCGATTCATCAATTACAGTAGTGCCCTTTAATAGATAAAGATTTCCTGCCCTCACACCTCTCATAAAAATATGGAACCCTTCGATATCTTTATTTTCTCCCTTTCCACTACAATCTTCAAGCCAAGTCTACTCAATGCCCCGACAGAAATCAAGATCCTCCTCAAATCAGGTACATGTCTAACATCAGTGATCGTACGAATAACACCATCAAACATCCTAATCATCACACTACCAACACCCTCCATATGGCTAGAAGCATCATTACCCATCATAACTTCTCTTCCATCAATTTCACGGTAAGTGGAAAAGCAGTTCCTATCAGGTGTCATATGATAGGATGCGCCAGAATCAATCAGCCATAAGTTGCTCTTCGCAGAAGAGCAAGAAGCTGTAAATACATCGGTGTCACTTTCTGTATCTGATTTCTCTGCTGTAGAAGCTGAGGCTTGCTTTGGATCTTTTCTTTTACCTTCAAGTTTGGGAATTGTACTATGAAGTGCCTTGGTTTCTTACAATAATGACAAGTCAAATTCTTAGGCCCCTTAGACTGAGACCGTGAAGAATTCCGCCCTTCACCTTTCTTCGACCTGCTTTGGCCTCTACCTCTCTGAATAGATAAGCTTTCAGTATCACTATCCAAGCTAGTGCTCGCCAATCTACCTCTTAATACTTCATTATGAAGACCAGCCTTTACATCAAACAGACTAATTTTACTACGGCCATAAATCATGGAATTAACAAAAGCAGTATACTCCTTAGGTAAGGAACATAAGAGGATCACAGTTTGAGCCTCATCGGTAATATCAACTTCCGCTGCCTTCAGGTTCATAATCAAAGTCGTCAAAGCATCTACATGCTCCATGAGATTAGCTCCGGGCTTCATCTTGAACGAATAGAGTTGCTGCTGAAGAATAATCCGATTAGTGAGAGACTTGTCTTGATATGCATCCAATAATGCATCTCACAGTTCCTTCGTTGTCTTTTTCTGAGAGAATTCTCTAAGAACTTCATCTGAAAGGCTCAACTGAATTGTTGTGAGAGCTTCATCATCCATCTCTTCCAAATCAGCTGCCTCAATACCTTTCAATTTCTCAGGTGCAGAAACAACCTTGTAAGTTTTCTCCTTCTTCAATATAGCCTCCATCTTCATCTTCCAAGTACCAAAATCTCCTTTTCCGTCAAAACGTGTTACTCCATAATTGACACCAGATCTACCAATAGACTTACTAGAAGTAGCCATTAATATCCAAACAGGAACAATAACACTAGCACTGATACCAAACTGTAATGAATTTTGTTTTAATTTGAGCGGAAGCGGTTTATTTGTTCAGAATCTAGTATTGCCTATTTAGATACCTACGACACTTAAAAAGAATTATGCAGTCTCACAGAAAAATAACAGAAATAAGAGACACAGAAGATTTAACATGGTTCGTATATGAATATCCTACGTCCACGGAGACTCAACAACTTTTTATTTCACTAAAGAAAAGAGTACAAAAGAGAGGAAAGAATAATGGTGGATACTACACTTGCTTGTACATATGAAGATGAAATTTCTTCATTTAAATAGACTTGATAATGAAGGGTTGCTTGGAGATTAAGCAAATCAATTTCCCGATTACCCAGATGTCTTTCCAAATTGCATGATTTGATTTTAGTACAAATAGATGGTGTAATCTTCGTTTCCATATATTTCCTTTATTCTCCATGTCTAATCATTTATTTCTTCATACAGCAAATATATTGACTAATTAATTGATTGACTAATTAATTAGTTTTCTTCAAAATATCCTTCCATATACCAGCCAAATTAATTGATTTAACTGAATCAATTAATCAATTTCTTTCATTTTTAACAAATACTTGAATCACCCAAATTCAACATATAGAAATTCATCTTGCACCTGGAAGTCTATCATAAGACTGAGAACAGGCAGTAAGCAGTGTTTTAATAAAGTTATATCAGATGGTAAAACTACTATATTATGGTTGAAATCCTGGATCATTGGGGCTGACCAGACAAAAGTTGCAGCTATAGTACATGGTAGTGAAGTTACACCTCAACTACATGCTGCAACTAGAGAGATAGATACAGCAATTCGTAATGTACATGTTCTTGGTAATAGTAATATTGATTACTATGAATTGGTATGGATTGATCTGGCATTCTAAGAATAACAAGAGGATGTCATTCATGACCTACTTAGCTATGTCAAATCGATTAAACAATAGAGATAGACTAAATAAATTTTGTGTAACCACTGACAAACTTTGCATTTTATATGAGAAAGAGGAGGAGTATGTTAATCACCTCTACTTCCAGTGCATATATACTTCCTACATTCGGTGTTTGATGAAATCAAAGTTAGATCTGAACTTGATACCTTACTCACCATAGAGGAGGAGGAAAATCATCTCCTCGCCATATTCCAGTGAAAAGACCAAATCCAAGATCTTGCTTGTGTGGCTTTCACATCAACAGTCTATTTCACTCGGCAGGAATGAAATAGACGCTTATTAAAAAATCAGTTATTGATAGCTTACATAAATTCAAAAATAATAGATAGGGAGGCGATTTCCCTGGTTGGAAGCACTACGGAGACGAGGATAAAAAATATAAAGCTGCTTCAACAATGGGGGATCGAGTTGAAAGAATCGGCTAATGTCGAGGTGGAGAAGAGATATGGAAGGAAATAAGGTAATGAATAGGTTGTAGGGCTTTAGTGGGTCTGTTCCAGTGCCGAGCTTTTTTGATTTTGAATTTTTTTTTATATATTTTCTTTTGTTTTGGCCTACTGTATACTATTAATATATGGATTTTGTGTACTATTAATATATGGATTTTATATGTTCTATTTTCCTCTACATGGCACCCATCCACAGGGCACCCGACCGGATTAGAAGAGTTGAAAGGTTTTTGTGAGACGAAGAAAGTATACGATTGGTTTTAGTAGTAAAGTGTACCAATTTTCAAATATATATGTGTGTGTAAATGTATGTATATGTATATGTGTAAAATGTAATTATATAATATTTATAGTAAATTATTTATATAAAGCATTTATTAGAATACATATATATAATTACATATAAATTTATAAATAAATATAACTAAATTAAAAAAAATTAAAATATTACTTTGTAAATAATTTAGAATAATTAGAATATGAAATCTGAATCAAATTATATATATATATTTAGAATAATTTAAATGTATATTACATAAACCATAAAACTAGTTATATATATATATATACAATTAAAAATATATATTGCAGCTGCTTTCAACCAAAGAATAAAATATATTTTTTGTTAATTTAATTTTCAATTTTGTATAATTTATTAATTAAAAATTTATAATTCATTAAAATCATATGAAATAAATAAATAAAATTTAAAGATCATTTTAGAATATATATATATATATATATATATATATATATATTAATATATATATATATATTACATCTTATTTATATAATCAATTATGAATTAGTAGTGTGTGTGTGTATTAAATATCCAAACAAATATTTTTTTAATTTATTATTGACAAAAGTTTTTCATAAACGAAATTAAATTTTATAGCGTGACGACCCGTAAATTTTAAAGGTTTTAATAACGTAATTAACTAAATCTTTGCATGAATTAAATAATTAAATTTGGCAATGAAAATTTGATATTTGGTATGCGTCTATTTAAACATAGGAAATGGCAGATTTTCGTCAGAAAATATGGAAGTTAATTCTGCTGTATAATTTTATTTAAATTTAAAATCAGTCGATTTGATTTTTGAAACCCGAATATTTTGATATAATAAAAATGTAAATCATTTTCTGAGTGGGACGTCGTAATTCGTTTTGTCAAATTTGGACTTCTATAGCCCTGTTTATGTTATTTTTGGCGTTTTAGCAGCATTTTCGGCAACGGAAAACCGAGTTTTGATAGCTTAGTCATATCGCTGGTATATATGTACCGTTCTGTTCGTCTCGTCGTACTCGTACTAATCTCCGTAGTATATTCATTCCTGTAGACGTCAAATAGCGGCGAAATCGATGTTACGGTTTGTGGAAGCGGCTCTGTATTTAAGCCATTTTGTTTCAAATGTCTTTTCAATTGCTCAGCCGTATACCCTTTAGCCTGTTGCCTTTATTAATTTCTGCAAACCAATGTTTGTCCTTTGCCATTCCTTTGATTTTGATATTTATTTGCTTGCGACCTTTCATGACTTCATTTTCTTTGTTCTATGAAAAAAATAGTAGTGCGGTTCCACCTTACTTCGAGTTTTTCTCATCTTCTCTCCAGTTTTGATCAGTTGCTTTCAGTAAATTTTTTATCTGAGTATTATATTTATAAAATCTCTCTCTTTCAATTTTTTTCTCTTTCCTCTTGAAGGAAACTCGACTTGCGCCCGAAGATTTCTCCCTTTTCACCCGAGTCAGACCCCAAGCATGCCATTTTACCTTCCCTCTCCATCACCTTGTAGTGCTCCTATATTTTCCCCATGCCCTGACCTGTGTATTCCTTGTCCTATCCGAAGCTATACCCGAGTTTTCCCCTCTGACCCGAAGCATAATCTGGAGCTGTCATCGCCTCTGCTCCTTCACATTGCCACCACCCGAAACATTCATCCGGCTCCTCACCTTGCACTGCCACCAAAACCAGTAGCCGCAACCACCCAAGCGCACTACCGAATTTAGAGACAATAAAGGCATTTCAGATTGTCCTTGTTAATACAAATAGGGGTAGCAATTTCAACTAAACAGCCCTTACTAGAAGGAGAGGCAAATTAATAGCTGCCTCTAATAATCAAGCCCCTAATGAAATTTAAGGACGGATTGGACCATTAAATTGCCCCTAATATACCTGTAACGACCCGTATTTTTATGTATCGATAAATCGTGGAATAATTGTCATTAGGTCGTTGTTATTGTTGTAAAGCCAACTAAAGCTTAAGTCGTTCTGAGTCTAAGTCGTATGTTAGTTTAAGTCGGCTTGAGTTGAATTGTCCGGAGTTAGCTCGTGAGCGACTTAGTGAGGTAGAACGACCTAAGGAGTTAGACCGTGTAGTGGTTAAGTCATGTGGAAGTTGGCTTAGGTCGTATGATAGTTTGAGTTGGAGGAGCGACTTAAGGAGGCTAGGAGTGACCGGCTTAAGATTTTGGTACGACTTAGGGTAAAGTAACGACCTATAGAATTAGCCGACTTAAGTATAGGGGCGACCTAAGTTAGATCGGAGTGTAAGGTTAGGTCGCGAACGACTCAGTGATTGGTCGTATGAGTGTTAGGTCGGCCATAAGGGTAAAAAGTTAAGTTGTAAGTCGGTAGGAGTTAAGTCGCTATGCCGCGTCCCAGTTAAGTCCCTAGGTAGTCGAGTCGCGTGTGTTTTGAGTCGTGCATAAGTTTGAGTCGTCGTGTCTTAGTTAAGTCGCATACGAGTTGGGTCGACTATGCCGTGTTAAAGTTAAGTCGTGTGGCCCTGTGTTTGGTTAGGTCGGCTGTTGTGTTGAGTCGTTGAGTCGTTAGGGTTGCTAAGTCATAAGTCGGCAGGGAGATAGGTCGGCGATGACTCATGGGGCGGCCGACTCATGGGTTTTTCTGCCTATAAATAGAAGGGGGTTTGGCTCATTTTTGGGATCCGGATTTTGAAGCGACGAAGTGCTGCCATTTTGAGAGCTCGACTACAACATTTGTTCACTTCTTTTCTCCACTTTAATCTAGTGCTTACATCCATCCAAGATCGAAGATCCAAGAGCCAAAGTTGAAGATTTTCATCCGACGAAGAGAGATTTCATCATTTGAAGCGAAATCTTGTCAGATTAAACTTGATTCTCCGCTGTCCAGATCTGAAGTTGTTATCTTTTGAGGTGTTTAGGTGATTCAGTGAGTGGTAGTTATCTCTCACACGGACCCAAAAGGAGTATATTGGATCGGTGGCTTGTTTATGTGTTAAAGATAGAGATTTCTTGCATTTTCCTTAAGTCTGCATGTAGATCCATTGTCTATGAAGTTTTGGATACCCATTTTGCTACATGTTAACTTATATAAGTTTATTCATCAAGTTGTAGAGATATTTGCTTATAATTCATACTTGTTAGATTTGGACATTTTAATTACGAAATTGCCATTCTTGTATAATTGCTTATTAGATCTTGTTTGAATGTTTGACTGCTTGGATTAATGATTGATTTGATTGATAGATTGTTGCAAATTAGCTAATAGTTGATTTGGACAAGTTGGTCGAAGATGATTCAAAAGCTAAGTGGAGAGGCTCTTGAATGGTGAAAGCTGCTTGTTGCATATGGAGCGGATGTTAAAGCTCATATGGATAGATTCGATGATGATGGACTTTGCTATGATGCGATAGAGCAAAGTGTGATGTTGGGATGAGACTTTGCTATAATGAGAGGAAGCAAAGCATGATGTTGAGATGGGACTTTGCTATGATGCGATGAAGCAAAGCATGATATGAGATAGCCTTGGTTTAATCCAGACGGGATCATCCCAAGCATGTTGATAACTCGATGATGCGGTTCGAGTTGGTTGATAATGGTGGGCTCGACAGGCGCTTGGGCTAGTATGAGAATAGACGTCGAGAAGGATGACTAGGAGGCTGAGATTTCATCGTTGTTGAAGGTTCTAGCATGCTCAAAGCAAGAGTACGTTGGGCAGATTCGATAGTCCCAAGCACGGGCTGCGACGACGTGCTAGTACTCTGGGTAGTTGCGAAAATTCCTAGGCACGGGCTGCGACGATGTGCGGAGTTGTGTCTAGAATTGGGATTGCCATTAGCCCTTGACTGACGGCTGAAAGAATGTGCTGGCCATTCAATTAACGATGGTATCGAGGCAATGATAACAGTGATAGCCAGGGTCATGGATGTTTGGTTGTATCATCATTCGGTCTCAAGAGCGGTGTTTTCTGGGTGCTCATCTGATCTTGGTCTAGGCCTTGGGGGTTTGTATTTGAAAAACATCGACCTTGACTCGAGTGATTATTGCTTTACTTTAATTATCTGCTTTGTTATGCTTGCTTCTCCTTAGTATGTGTCTGGGGGCTATCACTGTAGAAAGAGGTGGAGTGGGATGGTTGGGTTCCTATTCCTTTTTATCCCTTATGCTCTTTTGGTATGTTTGATAGTTAATTTACTGCTCACTAGGACTCTGTCTGACTCAAGGTTTTATGTTCAACTTTTATTACCTTGGGCTGTTCATCCATGTTGGGATGGGCAGACTAGGTAGTAGGTGACAGGTGCTGCTCTTGGTAATTGACGCTGCTGATGATGACGAGGACGAGCAGGAGGCTTTTGCATATTATTTTCTTATTATATGTACTGGATATTCTGCTGCTGTATTTTCTTTGAGTGCTTTGTAGTGAGGCTTGATGTATTGACTTTCCAGATGCTTGTATAAACTATTATGAAGTCTATATGATGATATTCTGTTATGGAGCTTCACTATATATATTCTCTATTGTATTTTGTCCATGCGCTGTGAGTTATACGATAGATTTCGCTGTTTAATCTTACCTTTGACGGTCACCCATGGCTACCTGGCACACCCTTCAGCGCACTATTCCTTGTATGGTGCGGAAGTCATGGGCGGTCGTCACATTTGGTATCAGAGCCTTGGTTAATCGATTTTAGCCAACGCTCGCTAACGTAACTACGTATGAGAGACGTAATTGTAATTTTGATGGATGATTACTATACATAATATAGTAGCTTAGAAGGATTTGAACTTCTTATGCAGTTGTTTCTCAGGGAATATTAATCATTTCTTTTAGATATTAGGAATGAGTCGAAGAGGGAGACCAGCTGCTAGGGGAGGCCATGCTGTTGAGGGGGCTGCTGATTATGCTTCTATGTTCGAGGCTATGATGACTTCGATCATGAGAAGGATGCCAGCTCCGGGGCCATCAGTAGATGTTGGAGTTCAGGTTCAAGCCCCAAGACCAGTGGATTTTGCTAAGTTTTGTAAGGACTATACTGCTCTTGGAGGAAAGGTTTTCTTGGGAACAGAATCAACCATAGAAGTTCAGAGATGGATAGATGCTTGTAGAAGGATCTTTGGTGATTTGGGAATTGAGGATGCAACTAAGAGGAAGCTTGCATCAAGACAGCTTCAGGGAAGAGCTTCTGATTGGTTGAACTCTATCACTATTGATACTCCATAGGAAGAGATCACTTGGGAGCAATTCCAAGTCAGATTTGAAGCTTAGTTCATTTCTACAGCTCAGAAATCTGTTCTGTTCAAGAAGTTTGTGGAACTCAAGCAAGGTGGAAGACCAGTTCTTGAGTATGTTTCTGAGTTTCAAGCTTTGTCCAAGTATGCTCGGTCGTATATTGAATCTCCTTATCAGAAGAATGAGAAGTTTGTGACAGGCTTGGACACTTATCTTGGGAGGCAGTTGGTGGATCATTTGGACGATCCATTTGAGAAGCTTATGGAGAAAGCTCCCAGGCATGAGAATCTGTTTCCTAAGGAAGGATCTGTTGTTGCTGTGACCAAGGAGCAAAGTAGAAACAAGAAGAGGAAGCAGCAGCAACAGAAGGGTAAGGATGGCCAAAAGAAGCCGAAGGGTGAAATGACCTGCTACAATTGCTAGTAGAAGGGCCATCTCTCCAGGGATTGTAAGAATCAAAAGGCGCTGGCGAAGTGCCACAACTGTGATAAGCCGGGGCATTTCAGGAAGAATTGTCCGGAACCGAGAAAGGACAAGCAGATTGTGCAAGCTTATGCTTTGGGGGCTGTTCCATCATCTTCGAAAGCTCCTATTGCAGAAGAGAAGGGGAAGAGTGTGGTGGTTCAAGGTACTCTTTCCATTTGTGGTGTTCCAGTTAGAGTGTTGTTTGATACTGGGGCGTCGCATTCCTTTGTTTGTAGTGAACTTGTAGGCCGGTTGGGTTTGGAACCGGATATTGTTGATAGACCATTGGTTGTGACTAATCCAGTTGGGGGTTCGTCTTATTTGTGTATGGTATGCCGTGGTCTAGTTGTATCGAGTCATGATTGCCCTTTTGTTTGTGATTGTTTTGTTCTGAACTTTGTGGGATTCGGAATTATTTTGAGAATGGACTGGCTTAGGAAGTATGCGGCAAGGGTTGATTGTAAGAGGCTGGAGGTGACAGTCGAGAATGTGGAGGGGCGAATGGTTGTGATACGATGTAAGCATGAAGAAGGCGTCTTCATGAGCTTCATGTATTCGCTGGTTGTTCCACGGGATGGACTGTCATCGGTGCCTATCGTGAATGGATTTGAGGATGTGTTTGACGAGGTCAAAGGGTTACCGCCGCATAGAGAGATCGAGTTTCGTATCGATCTAGTTGAGGGAGCCAGACTAGTTGTGATGCCTCTTAGGCGAATGGCGCCTAGGGAACAGCAAGAGTTGATGGTGCAAGTTGATGACCTTTTACAGAAAGGATTCATTCGGCGTAGTATGTCCGAATGGGGTGCACCAGTTGTGTTTGCAACCAAAGCGGATGGATCGTTGAGGTTGTGTGTCGATTATCGTGAGCTGAATAAAGTGACTAAGAAGAACAAGTATCCATTGCCGAGAATAGATGACTTGTTTGATCAGCTTCACGAAGCTGAGGTGTTTTCTCAGATGGATCTGGCAACGGGATTTCACCAGTTGAGAGTGGCGAAGGATAGTGTGCCGAAGACTGCTTTCAGGACACCATTCGGTTTTTATGAGTGGCTGGTAATGCCATTTGGGTTGACCAATGCACCAGCATATTTTGTGGATCTTATGAATAGAGTATTCAGGGATCAGTTGAACAAGTTCGTACTTGTGTTCGTGGATGATATTATGATTTATTCCAGAACTGAAGAAGAGCACAAGACGCACTTACGTGTTGTTTTGGAAATCTTGCGTAAACATCAGCTGAAGGCTAAGTTTTCGAAGTGTCACTTCTGGAAGAGCGAAGTGAGGTTCTTAGGCCATGTTATCTCTGGAAATGGAATAGCGGTTGATCCCGCCAAGGTGGCAGCAATCCAGGATTGGGTTAGACCTAAGAATGCATCTGATGTGAGAAGTTTTCTTGGATTAGCAGGATACTATCGTCGGTTTATCAAAGACTTTTCCAAGATAGCTGCACCATTAACAGGATTGACGAAAAAGAACCAAGAGTTCAGATGGGATGCTAAGTGTGAGCAAGCTTTCGGAATCCTGAAAGAACGACTAACAAGTGCTCCTGTTTTGACTATTCCAAGTGGGAATGACGAGATGGTGGTTTACACCGATGCATGTGGTACTGGACTTGGAGCAGTACTGATGCAAAAGGATAAAGTTGTTGCATATGCAAGTCGACAACTGAAGCCGCATGAAAGGAATTATCTGACTCATGATTTGGAGTTAGCGGCGATTGTTTTTGCTCTGAAGATGTGGAGACATTATCTATTGGGAGTTCAATTCGAGTTGTTTACAGATCATAAGTCGTTGAAGTATCTGTTCTCCCAAAAGGATTTGAATCTTCAACAGCAACGATGGCTAGAGTTTTTAGCATCATATGATTTTGGTATAGCCTATACTCTGGGAAAACTAACGCAGTGGCAGATGCGTTAAGTCGAAGACATGCAGGTTTAGGAGCCATGTTTTTAGAATGGAAGAATCTCGAGTATTTAGCTGGATTTGACTTCAGGCCTAGATGTGAATTGGAACCTGAGATGTTGGCAAACTTATCGATAAGACCTACTCTAGTGGAAAGAATTGGCGAGAGCCAAAAGCGAGACGATAAGCTTGTCAAGATTATCCGAGATTTGGAATCTAGATCAGACCCAGAAAAGGATAAAGGATTTGAAGTCGATCGAGAGGGTTGGCTTCGGAAGCAAGGACGACTAGTTGTTCCCGATATAGATGGATTGAGAGATGAAGTTCTTAAGGAAAGTCATCACTCGAAGTTGACAATTCGTCCAGGTGGAAATAAGATGTTTCGAGATATGAAGAGAACCTATTACTGGGAAGGTATGAAGAAAGATGTTGGAAATTTTATTTCCAAATGTATGAACTGCCAGTTGGTAAAAACCGAGCAGAAGAAGCCAAGTGGATTGCTTCATCCACTAGAAGTTCCTACATGGAAGTGGGAACAAATATCGATGGATTTTATCGATGGTCTACCTAGAACCAGGGCAGGAAATGAAGGGATTTGGGTCATCGTAGATCGTTTGACTAAAAGTGCAAGATTCATTCCTGTTAGATCAACTAGGACTGCATCGAAATTGGCTGAGTTATATGTTAAGTGGATAGTTCGATTCCATGGTATTCCGAAGAGTATAGTGAGCGATCGAGATCCATTGTTCACTAGTGAATTTTGGAAGAGCTTCCAGGAAGTTTTGGGAACCGAGTTGTGTTTGAGTACAGCTTATCATCCCCAAACAGATGGTCAGACAGAGAGAGTCAACCGAGTTTTGGAAGATCTTCTCAGAGCATGTGTTTTGGACTTCGGAGGATCATGGGAAGATCATCTTCATTTGGTGGAATTTTCATATAATAACAGTTACCAGTCAAGTATTGGTATGGCACCATATGAGGCATTGTATGGAAGACCGTGTAACTCTCCGACATGTTGGTTGGAAACTGGAGAAAAGCTGATAGTTGGGCCCGAAATGATTCGACAGACTTCAGATTGTATAGAGACCATTCAGCGACGAATGAAGGCAGCCCAAGATCGTCAGAAAAGTTATGCCGATAAGCGTCGAAAAGATTTGGAATTCGACGTAGGAGATATGGTTTTTGTGAAGATTTCTCCACTGAAGAATGTTATTCGATTCGGGAAGAAAGGAAAGTTGACTCCGAGATTTGTTGGACCATTCCCGATCATTGAGCGAATTGGAAAGCTCGCCTATAAATTGGAGTTACCAGAAAAGATGTCGGGTGTGCACAATGTTTTTCATATATCGTATCTACGGAAGTATGTGCACGACCCAAGTACAGTGGTTTCTGCTGATTGCTGTGAAGATTTGGAGGTTGATCCAGTTATTACGAGACCTTGTAAGCCGCTTCGTGTTGTTGAAACCGACACGAAACAGCTTAGGAGGAAGACGGTTAAGTTGCTCAAGGTACAATGGAGTGATGATGTCAACGACTGTACATGGGAGGAGGAAGAGAGGATGAAGTCAGCTCATCCTGAACTCTTCGAGGTATGACCCTAAGGTGTCGTGGCATCTCATGAATTTGTAACTTGTTCTAATCTCAGAATTCTGCATGCTAGGCTAGTAATTGGATGCATGGTTTGTTGATTGCTATGGATGGTAGGCATGCAGAATAGTTTTTGATTGCTCTTGTTTGTTTGGAATTTCGGGGGCGAAATTCCTAAGGGGGAGAGAATGTAACGACCCGTATTTTTACGTATCGATAAATCGTGGAATAATTGTCATTAGGTCGTTGTTATTGTTGTAAAGCCAACTAAAGCTTAAGTCGTTCTGAGTCTAAGTCGTATGTTAGTTTAAGTCGGCTTGAGTTGAATTGTCCGGAGTTAGCTCGTGAGCGACTTAGTGAGGTAGAATGACCTAAGGAGTTAGCCCGTGTAGTGGTTAAGTCGTGTGGAAGTTGGCTTAGGTCGTGTGATAGTTTGAGTTGGAGGAGCGACTTAAGGAGGCTAGGAGTGACCAGCTTAAGATTTTGGTACGACTTAGGGTAAAGTAACGACCTATAGAATTAGCCGACTTAAGTATAGGGGCGACCTAAGTTAGATCGGAGTGTAAGGTTAGGTCGGGAACGACTCAGTGATTGGTCGTATGAGTGTTAGGTCGGCCATAAGGGTAGAAAGTTAAGTTGTAAGTCGGTAGGAGTTAAGTCGCTATGCCGCGTCCCAGTTAAGTTGCTAGGTAGTCGAGTCGCGTGTGTTTTGAGTCGTGCATAAGTTTGAGTCGTCGTGTCTTAGTTAAGTCGCATACGAGTTGGGTCGACTATGCCGTGTTAAAGTTAAGTCGTGTGGCCCTGTGTTTGGTTAGGTCGGTTGTTGTGTTGAGTCGTTGAGTCGTTAGGGTTGCTAAGTCATAAGTCGGCAGGGAGATAGGTCGGCGATGACTCATGGGGCGGCCGACTCATGGGTTTTTCTGCCTATAAATAGAAGGGGGTTTGGCTCATTTTTGGGATCCGGATTTTGAAGCGACGAAGTGCTGCCATTTTGAGAGCTTGACTACAACATTTCTTCACTTCTTTTCTCCACTCTAATCTAGTGCTTACATCCATCCAAGATCGAAGATCCAAGAGCCAAAGTTGAAGATTTTCATCCGACGAAGAGAGATTTCATCATTTGAAGCGGAATCTTGTCGGATTAAACTTGATTCTCCGCTGTCCAGATCTGAAGTTGTTATCTTTTGAGGTGTTTAGGTGATTCGGTGAGTGGTAGTTATCTCTCACACGGACCCAAAAGGAGTATATTGGATCGGTGGCTTGTTTATGTGTTAAAGATAGAGATTTCTTGCATTTTCCTTAAGTCTGCATGTAGATCCATTGTCTATGAAGTTTTGGATACCCATTTTGCTACATGTTAACTTATATAAGTTTATTCATCAAGTTGTAGAGATATTTTCTTATAATTCATACTTGTTAGATTTGGACATTTTAATTACGAAATTGCCATTCTTGTATAATTGCTTATTAGGTCTTGTTTGAATGTTTGACTGCTTGGATTAATGATTGATTTGATTGATAGATTGTTGCAAATTAGCTAATAGTTGATTTGGACAAGTTGGTCGAAGATGATTCAAAAGCTAAGTGGAGAGGCTCTTGAATGGTGAAAGCTGCTTGTTGCATATGGAGCGGATGTTAAAGCTCATATGGATAGATTCGATGATGATGGACTTTGCTATGATGCGATAGAGCAAAGTGTGATGTTGGGATGAGACTTTGCTATAATGAGAGGAAGCAAAGCATGATGTTGAGTTGGGACTTTGCTATGATGCGATGAAGCAAAGCATGATATGAGATAGCCTTGGTTTAATCCAGACGGGATCATCCCAAGCATGTTGATAACTCGATGATGCGGTTCGAGTTGGTTGATAATGGTGGGCTCGAGAGGCGCTTGGGCTAGTATGAGAATAGTCGTCGAGAAGGATGACTAGGAGGCTGAGATTTCATCGTTGTTGAAGGTTCTAGCATGCTCAAAGCAAGAGTACGTTGGGCAGATTCGATAGTCCCAAGCACGGGCTGCGACGACGTGCTAGTACTCTGGGTAGTTGCGAAAATTCCTAGGCACGGGCTGCGACGATGTGCGGAGTTGTGTCTAGAATCGGGATTGCCATTAGCCCTTGACTGACGGCTGAAAGAATGTGCTGGTCATTCAATTAACGATGGTATCGAGGCAATGATAACAGTGATAGCCAGGGTCATGGATGTTTGGTTGTATCATCATTCGGTCTCAAGAGCGGTGTTTTCTGGGTGCTCATTTGATCTTGGTCTAGGCCTTGGGGGTTTGTATTTGAAAAACATCGACCTTGACTCGAGTGATTATTGCTTTACTTTAATTATCTGCTTTGTTATGCTTGCTTCTCCTTAGTATGTGTCTGGGGGCTATCACTGTAGAAAGAGGTGGAGTGGGATGGTTGGGTTCCTATTCCTTTTTATCCCTTATGCTCTTTTGGTATGTTTGATAGTTAATTTACTGCTCACTAGGACTCTGTCTGACTCAAGGTTTTATGTTCAACTTTTATTACCTTGGGCTGTTCATCCATGTTGGGATGGGCAGACTAGGTAGCAGGCGACAGGTGCTGCTCTTGGTAATTGACGCTGCTGATGATGACGAGGACGAGCAGGAGGCTTTTGCATATTATTTTCTTATTATATGTACTGGATATTCCGCTGCTGTATTTTCTTTGAGTGATTTGTAGTGAGGCTTGATGTATTGACTTTCCAGATGCTTGTATAAACTATTATGAAGTCTATATGATGATATTCTGTTATGGAGCTTCACTATATATATTCTCTATTGTATTTTGTCATGCGCTGTGAGTTATATGATAGATTCCGTTGTTTAATCTTACCTTTGACGGTCACCCATGGCTACCTGGCACACCCTTCAGCGCACTATTTCCTTGTATGGTGCGGAAGTCATGGGCGGTCGTCACAATACCTAATGCCACCTAAGCAAATATGACATGACAATTACACCACGGGCAGTTTTTATTGTCCTTTTAGCTACATATTGAGGCAAATCTGTATGCCCCTATTAGTATAAGTCTTATTAAATTGATACAAGTAATTAATATAATTAAAATCGATCATCACTATATAAACATATACCACCAACTTTTTTCCTAATTCAGGTTTTAGACATGAGTAAGCATGAAACAATATTTTGGACCAAGTGTGTATCAAAAAGAACAGAAACATGAATATAACAAAAAAATTATTTTTTGTAAGCATGAAACATAACCAAAAGTTAAATTAAAAATAAATCATAACATCTATTAACATTTAAAGTACAACTCCATAGAACCAAATTATCAACTAAACATCCAAAAACTAAACCAAACTAGAATTACAGGTTAAATATCCAATTACACAGTAGAATTTTCATAAGAAATCTCTATTGACACAAGTAAATCAAAGTCTTCCAGGGCCACACATATCTTACATCAGAAAGAAGCATGTGCAATGTGCATCACTTATTTGACTCAATACTTCGTTGCTTTGTATTTGGTCCCAACTATAAAGAGAAACAAAGAGAGAAATTGTTATTTATGACCATGAGTTATAAGCTATAATTTTGCAAAAATTTAGGTAACTTGCTTAACTTACATATATTGTATGAAGTTCAGCATAGTTTGACATGCTCAATCAATGTCTTCTTTTGCTTACTAATCAGTACTTTTTTCAATTATTATTAAGCTTTTTTATGTTTTTTCAAAACAGTTATTGCAATCCATCGGACGAGCCTATTGCTATCATTTTCCTATAACATATCCACGGATGTACAATGAAGTACATTCAAATTTTGTTTACTTTGGCTTTTTCCACATTATTCATCTGTTATAATTCTGACTCAATAATCATCATTGATAATCTTGATCCATATAGAAATTACACAAAATAGAGTATTAATTTTAGAATAATCTTAGCAATAATGATCATAAAATAGGGGAAAAACCAACATTCAATACATAATTAAAATATTAAATGCACTATGAAACCCTGTCCACTTTAAATATTGTAAAATAAGATTTTTCATTTAGTTTGTATGTCATTTGAATAGTTTCTTAGTGGTTAAATGGGCGCAACCACGGTAGAGCAATAAACAAAAGATAAATGATTTTATCACAATAGCAATATGTTCATCCTTGAATATAATTGCATGTTTTAAAGCAAAGATGTTGGTTAAAGAGTCTAGTGATATTAAGTACTTCTTCGTATACATCTAGGAGTGTATAGTCAATGGAGCAATTAGGGGTGAGCATGATTTAGTTAAACCAATTAAAACAATTCATTCTAGTCGATTTGGTTTGGTTTTGAAACTAGATTGGTTTATAATCGATCTGTAAAAAAATTTAGTTTGGTTATCGAGTTAACCAAATAACCGAACTTTTACTATATTTTCAAAATTATTGATGTTATAATAATTTTTTTAGTTTATTTTAGCGATCCAAATAAATTTTATTATCATATATGTGTCAAAATTACTTTTAGAAAACATAAGAATGATAAATAAGAATACTTTAATCATATATTTATGTTTTATTCCAAATTACAATGAATATTCCAAAAATAATGTGCAAAACGTTTTTAGTTTAGTTAAATAAAATAACTTACCGAACTAACCAATCTAAATTTGGTTGGTTTGGTTTGATTTTCATTTTTATTTGTTTTAGATCGGTTTTGACAATTTTCATCATCAGATAAACTAAAACAATCAAATGCTCACCCCTAGGTGCAATATTGTCTTAACAAAGACCATAATGCAATATTATATAGAAAGGAAAAAACATAGTAAACTAAATTTGAGCACTGAATAGAATTTGAGGTTCCCTCCCTCTTTCTAACATTTCTGTCCTTTAAGTTGGTCATGTCTCTTTGCTATTATTTTTATACTATTTCCAAATGTATACTTCTAAGGTGGATTAGGTTGTTCTTTCATGCTAAATCTTTTCGCTGACATGATACATTCATAATTTTTCATATCTACAGCAAACTTTGCATAACTAATATACTAACAATTATATACATTTCAGCAATCTCTTATACTAACAATTATGTATGTTCTAACAATCTCTTATACTAACCAGTACACTATTCTGTAAGCTTACACAATACTATATGACAAATACTTTTTTGTTGAAATATAAACTGCTACACACATTTTTGTGTGATAGGTTATTTTTAGCATGGGAAATAGTTAAGGTTTGTACCACTTTATGAAATTTCTAGTGTTCATTTTTATGCATTTTCATTTTCCCTCGTAGATCCTATGGAATCGCTTTGAATTAACTTCCACATTTTCTTAATAGGATGAGACCTGAGTTGTGCAGGAATTGATGGAGGAATGTCTTAAAACTTGCAATAACTATGCCACTGATGCTAGTGAAAGAATTAAGATGCATGGGATAAGCCAAGGCAAACAGAAGACTTTTGGGTTACAATACATCTCATATGAAGAATAACTTACCATGGCCTTAATTTTTCAGTAAAATGAGTCTGACAATCTTGTAGTATCTTCCTTAGAGAATCCAACACCAAACCCTCTCGAAGTTATCCACACTTATGCACTATTGGTTGATGCAAGTTATCTGATTCATAACACATTTCTCAATTTATAAGCAAATAAGTTTGCTGCATAAAGTACAAACAATAATTTAAACATACATAAGAAGAAACTAGTAACGAGATTTCAGATTCTATTAATTGATACCAAATTATGAAATTATATATTATTGATATCATTTTCAACTATTCAAGAAGAAAATTTCAAGAAATGAATTAGTAATAGCTAACATTCACACATTCAGAATTAAAAAAAAAATTAAGATTGTTGTGTTCACTACAGATAAATGGCGAAATGACGTAACTTTCATATAATGAACATTCCATTTGTCATGTATTTCTTTGAATTGTTACTTCGGTCTTTGCAACTGCAAAGGAAAATAAATCAAAATTCTATTTATGCATCATAGCTTAAGGCATTGTTTATAACTATACCCATTTCAACTCTATTTCTGGATCCCTCTTGAGTTGTCACAAGAGAAATTTGTGATATCAAAAATATTATCCAAGTCATCTCAAAATACAGACTCCAAATATTACCTCAAAAGTGTTGGTGGCATAATAAGAAAATAGTTGAAGTACAAAATTCAACGTTGTAGCTGAATAAATCTGAATGAAAAAAGAATATGAATTGCATATTTAACAATAGGATTAAATTCTATGGAAAAAAATACTGTTAGCCAGACACATTCAAAATAATGAAAAAAAAATCCAACATACCAAAGCTCAATCTAGAGTAGCTAAAACACTAAAGTAAAATGAAAATATGGGTACGGGGAAAGTTTTAGACCTTCATTTCTACCTTCTTTGTCTTAATTTGTGTTTGAAATCTGAATCCAGAACGATAGCATCTTCCCACCAATAAGCGTTCAGCGACCATCGTCTACGGTAAACATAAGTAGAAGAGCAGCGTAATTCTAATCCACTTATTGAAATCTCCATGAACAAATTTTAAGTGTTTAATTTTAGGATTAGGGTTTGATGATTAAGAATGAAAAGGGGAAACTACGTATTAGAGATCGTGGTAAATGTCCAGATAGGTAAAATGGATATGTGTAAAGATCGGACAGAGTAAGGGCAGATAAATGGGTCTTAATTACTGGTATTAATGACCAATACTGTATTTGCCCCTAATTAAATATTTTTAGAGGCATTTAATTTATTTTGCCTCTAATGTAATGCCTCTAATAGCTACAAATTTGGTAGTGGCGATCCGCCCTCACAGCCTACAGCCCTCGTCACCCCGTGACATGATCCGACCTTCAACCTGTGCGTCCACTTTCTCCTCTAACCCATCATCCATCGCTTCTTCCTCGACCAACCCAGCATCAAACTCCGCTCTCTACACTACAGCCTGATACGCCACCAAACCCAGTTCTTCTGTTGTAGTGGAACTCTCCTTGCTTCTTATATTTTTTTTGCTTCTCTGTTGTAAAAGAAAGTATATGACAGTATATATGTGTTGCGCATATATATAAGCATATATGCGATTGTATTTAAAATCTCACGTATGGGCTTATGCACATATATTTTGGCCGAGAGGTTGTGCATATTGCTAGTGTATATATGTACACTCAGAACATTAATTTTGCTCGAATATATACGTGTTGCATATATATTGTTCCTTCAATCTAGACTTGCTTTGTGCTTCAATATAAACTGTTGCGTGTATATATATACACACGTGTTGTGTATATAAATATGCTTGTTTATCTTGTCAATGCACAGACAGTTTATTTGTGTTTTCCTTCTCCCTTCCTTGTTGATATGATACTTCAATACAAATTTGCTTATAGATATGCTGCGCATATATATAATATGTGTTTGTATTCAAATCATAAATGTGTTGTGCACAAACATATATTGTTTGAATAAATATATTGAGTGGCATATAAGCTCTGTGTTTGTTTTAATTTCTATGAGCTCTATGCATATTTTGTCCATTTCAATCCAAACTTATATGTTATATATATAATACATATATATACTAGCTATAGAAGTTATGTGTCATCTGACAGAATTATATATGTTGCATATATACATTGGCTCCCTTCCAATATCTTTTTTTTTTAAATCACAAAGTAGAGAAAGATCTCATTGAAGCATAATATCAATCCTTAACCATACATGAACTGGAAAACTACGAGGAAAGGATAGAGGCACACTTATAAAGCGAGAAAGTCAATTCAGATATTTCTTATGGCAAGCCATTTCACCGCAGTGGCAATCACTGGATGAAACAACTAAAAGACCGATGTGGAACCTATCTCGAGAGCACATCAACTGGAAGCAGCCAATTACGTGCTCAAACCAAAACAACTTCTGATTTAAGCACGAACTACCGCGCACACGGTCTATGCCTGATGAGATCTGATTCCTACAGCAAGAAGAATTTTGCGACTAGACATCAATAATCAGAGACTGAATGATAGCCTTTACAGAACCAAACTTAACAACTGCATCTATCGCTTATCTGTTTGGAAGAAAGACGAAAGTAGCAAGCTTCAAAATCAAGTGAAGCAAACTATAAAGGAACATAAGATGTCGGGCAACTCCAAAATCAACCTAGCAGAGTCGCTAATCAGGAGAATCGAGCATCACAAGGTTGAAGCAGCAAGCTTCAAGAGCAATTGAAGCCAACTACAGACGAACACGAATTATCAAACTACTCCAACTTATCAGAGTCACTAATCAGGAGAATCGAGCAGAGCAATGTCGAAAGCAGTAAGCTTTGAGAGCAAGTGAAGCCAACTATAGACGAACGCAAACTATCGAACTACTCCAAATTTAACTCTTTAGGTCTACAAATTGAGAGGAATAAACACAGCAAAGAGAGGATTTGAAAGCCTCCATGAGCTAGATTAATCGTAACTCGAGAAATGGAGTAAATTGCCCCTGAATGTGAAGCCCTAATTTTTAGGGTTGAGCATTTTTTATCTTTGGAAGTAAGATATCGCATATGTATATATGTTTATTTTCATCGAATTATCGAGCTAAATCTACTTTTGTGCTTGTCACATATCGTTGACATGTCGTGCCTGCTTCACGCCCGTATCCGTTGCATTGTTCTTCGTTCGTCGTGTTTTCCATGCCCATGAAAGATGAAAAATCACTCACGATTAACATTCTTATATTTAGTAAATTTAATTCACATGAAATGATGATTGCAATATGTTGTTAAATTTAAATCGTTAATTTATTTAATTGTTAAATACGATTTGCCATTATCTACAATTGTTTACCTATGACATATGATACCGTAACCTGTTGTATATATATTATATTTAAATTTGATGCCGATGATATATGCCTATTATTGATATGTTGTATTATTATCATATTATTCTCACTCTGCAAGTTCCATGTTAGACTAGAAATCCCAATGGGTTGGAATAATCCATACCCGAACGATATTTTAAAATATGGAAAAATCATTATTGGTTGAAATGATAAACCCAAGCGATTTTTATTGCTTTTTGATTTTGGGATTGCGGGTTGAAATGATATATACTTGTAAATATTAAATTTGAATTAAGGATTGAAATGATAAATACCCGTATCACTTGACCATAGGATAGAAAGTTATATACGGACACCGTTGGTCTATATTTTGAAAATGATTTCCAAACTTTGAAAGGAAATATATGGGTTTTAATAAATATTGATTTTAACTTTTAATTTAAATATTTATTTTATTATAGGAGGAAATTTTAGATTTTTGAAATTATACGTTTTGAAAATTTTAAAATTATAAGTAAAGTTTTAAAAATGTAAATTATAAAATTTTACTCATAAATTTATTGGTTTAAATATAGAAAATAAGATTTATAATAGATTTAATAATAATAAGATTTTAATTTAATAATTAATATAATAAAATTTAATATGAATTTAATTCAACTAATATATATATATATATATATATATGATATGTCTTAAATATTTATTTACAAGTTATATTAATATTTAAGAATAGACTTTTGTAATAATTAAATAAATCAAAGTTGGAAAGATAAATAAAATTTATTTGTACTATAATAGGTTTAAGAATTGAATCTAAATAAGTATTGATTTGAAACTTATTAATTTTAATATTTTTAAGATATGATTTTATGACTTAATAACTTGATTTGACAAGAGTGATTTAATGAATATTTCAAATTTAAATAAAATTGTGCTTAAATATTTAATTCCGATTTAAATTTGTAATATGATATTATATTTAAATATTTATGAAAAAGTGATTAAGTGAATAAATCCAAAATAAATATAATTGAAACTGAATATTTAATATGATTTAAATCTATAATTTTGGAGATTTTATTTAAATGTTTTAAAAAATGATTAAGTGAATATTTCAAATTTAAATAAAATTACAGTTGAAATTTTGAAATATAAATGGAATTTATCAAATTGAGTTATTGTACATTGTTTGAATATTTAAGCTTTGAACCTATCGAATTTGAAATGGTTTAAATTGGTAGTTCATATGGATTTGAAATCGATAAATTAAAAATGCTTTTAATGAGAATTTAAATTTGTTGAACTGAGATTTGATTTGAGTTGAATTAGGAACTAAAAGTTGAATTAAATTGATTTGTCAAATTAGAAGAAACAATTCTAATTCGAAACTATTTTAATATATACTATTTTTAAATATAAACTATTTTAATTTATAACCATTTCAACATATAAACTATTTTCAATATTTAAACTATTTTGTGGTTAAGAGTTTTGAAATGAATATGATTTCGAAAGTGAATATTATTTTGAAAGTGATATGATTTGGAAAAGAATATGACATTTTGATATAAAGTATAAACTGTTTGAAATATCACTACACCAGAATCCTCATTTCGCAACAGCTTTCAGCCGTTGCAAAATAATTTCGCAACGGCTTTGAGCCGTTGCGAAATGGTCAGTGGTAAAAATTTCGCAACGGCTCTAATCCGTTGCGAAATATACTTTTTGCAACGGCTCAGGGACGTTGCAAAATATACTTTAGCAACGGCTTGTAGCCGTTTCGGATTTTATTTTGCAACGGATTAAAGCCGTTGCTAAATGTAGATGTATAACTGATGTTTTAAATACTAGAAACGGCTTTAATCCGTTGCTAATTAATATTTTATTTTTTTAAAAACATATTCGAAATTTTTCTCTACACCAGCGACAGTCATTTCATTATCATAATTAATAGAACAAATTGCAAATTTAACAGTATCACAGAAGAAAGATCATTAAACCAAATATTTTTCCATAGATTAAACACAAAAACCAAACATAACAAATGTTTGAATTTTAATGTTCAACATCAATACATACCACAATATAGTTCAACAAGTATACATAACATACATAGTACAACAACGGCATCATTACATAATACTACAACATACGGTACATAACGTCTTCCTCCAATCGTCTAACGCTTATTGGAGACTGGAATATTGACATAAAATACTTATTTAGAATATCCTGCAAACACTGGTATATCTAGCAGCAGTATATCCTGCAAACACAAAATCAAATAATGTATTAGAATATCAAGTAGCATATAGAAATTTGGATAAGAAAATTTATTAACCAAAAGATAATAATAAGAAATTTAATGACTTCTACAGGTACAAAACAATTAAACTTGTTATTTGTTTATCAATTTTTTATCAATAATCGCCATATCCATCATATTCCTACTACTATAGAGGTGCATTAAATTCAAGTCATTCTGTAACTTTCAAAATTAATGGCTATAACTCATGATGATCTCTCAATCAAAAGGAAGCATCAAACTACTCATATAACTTTCTTTGTTTGTTTCTTGTTATCTTGCAAACTTTCTTTATTTCTTGTTATCTTCTCAGTTCTTTGTGGACTTGCCACTTTCATAATTTGCCTTGCATCAGAGAGAACAAGGTCCGAGGTAAACCAAGTCCAAATTCGATTCAGTAACTAAAATCGACACAGATCAGCAATTATTAACTCATCAGTCCATTTTTTCATAATATATAGGTAACACAGATGTTAGATAAAAGTCAGTGTTCATATAATGGCAGTGGAAAAACTCCACTGTCTCTTGCAGTAGCAACATTTATAATCAATGCAGTTGCTATGTTTTGTGAACATGCATACATGCGGTTACTATGCGGTTTTCATAATATATAGGTGACTACTGTTGCATTTCAATTCACCACATAGCCCTTCTCTCTGACCAACTTCAAACCACATTACAATCATCTGTGCACGCTGCTCATATCCACACTTATACTATTTATGCAACCTCACCACTATTGCCTTGCCTAGACTTCAACATTTCTTTAAACAACTTCATCAAAACTCCCCTACCATCAAATTTCACCACAGTGCACACTGCACACTGCATACACACACGCACACACACACTACTCCTCTGTGAATTTCCAAACCATCAATACAACATTCTCCCACTATCAACAACCTTGCAAACCCATTCATCAACATTCTACTACCTTGTCACCATTTACAACCAAACAACTCCTCCACTTCTTTTGACCAGACCACCCCACTCCACTGCATAACTGCCTTAAACCATCCTCCTCACTGTCAGAAAACAACCTACTACCTCATCATCTCCAGCAATAACATACCATCTCCCCATTGTTCAACTCCAACAAACACACTCCTCCAACATCATCAACTTTCGATTAACCAACCTCCACCGTGCACTTCAAACTACCTCTGCATATCCATGACAACCCCTACCAGTCATACTACTCTGCCATACCACTTCACTAGTCTTCCACTGCAACTGCCATCATCTACATGTGTCACTACAAAACTGCAACAACTTGCCTGAGCACGGTACATCATCAACCTCCTCCACAAACCACTACACATCAACACTTTTTCACTACATACTTGCACACATGCACATTATTACTCACAACCCCTACTCATACATCAACTCCCTAAACATCTCCCTTACTGTGCACTGTACACTTACTTCAATAGTCACTGCACCTGGTTTCAACTTCAACAATTCTTTCAATAATTCTCAAAGTAGCATCCACCATCATTTCAACAATTCTTTCTTAAACCTTCACCATCATTTCAACTGACCAAAACATCACCTTCCTACGAATCATTTTTGTATGAATATATTTTAAGAACACCTACATCTACCTATTGCCAATTCATTTCAAACAAGTTCTCAAAAGAGTGAATTAGAGAAGCCAATTCTTTTCCCAAACTTTGTATCAAAAAAAAGATACGGAAGAGAAATAATGCAGTTCAGAAAATAACAACCTAAATTATAAGTATCAAATCATACATCTTGTCATCTTCAAAATTCAATTTACGTTTTTTCCTTAAATTTCATATATTTTAATTTAATAAACTTCCCACTTGCTTTTAGTATTACTTATTCCAAACCGAGTCAAAATATTATATTATTATGCAGTCATGGTAAGTAAAAAAATATTAATTTTCAAGATGTTTTAAAAAATATACAGTGTAACATGATTAACACTGTAACACATATTATATAAGAGCATTTTTTTTTGCATTTTACATCTGGATTTTTGCATTCAATAAATTTTTCTATTTTTAATATATTTTTGATCAAAGTTATTAATAAGCCAGTAGTTTCTTTACACATTACGTTACATATCACAACTCATTTTACTTTACACATCACACTGCACATGTAGGGGTATTCGCTAACTCAAAACAGAGTGCATTAGAAACATAAAAGAAGCAGTCAGTATTCGCTAACTCAAATTCATAAACTCTCACTAAAAGAAACCAACCTGTATATTGTTGCTTTCAGCAAGCTTAACAGCAGAATCAAAGTATGACATGCGCAACAAGTAGTCAACAAGTATTCTTTTTAACCTGGTGTTGCTCCACTCATTCAAATTATCTGCATTTGCACTGTCCAAGTGGTCAAGTCTGGCTCGGCATCTTTGTACTTGCAAAGTCTCTACTTTGCTGCTATCTTCTAGCTAAAATACACAAAAACTTACAAAAGCAACTCAGCTATGCTTTAAGATATCGGCAAATCTTAAAACGTAATATGAATTTGTAATCTACGTTAATTTTCAGGTTTCTACATGCTTCTTTTAATATTCTACATTAGCCTCCAAAAAGCAAGAAAAGTTACTCAAGGAAAAAATGCATATATTATTGGAAAGAGGAGAAACAAATATACATGAAGTTGTGAGTTTTGAGACAATCAACAACGTTGTATTGAACATACATGAGAGAAGTAAATATAATTGAGATGGAAAAAAAATCCCAGAAAGTAACTGGAAGATGATATCATATTCTAATAGTTGAGCCTTGTACGTTTGACGTTATATTTGATTATGGCATTGATAGATGGAAATAATGAAGGACTGGCTGAATTTCATTACATGGAAGAGGATGAAAAGAAGAAGGCATAACAAGCAAAATATTTGTATTAGATATATCAGTTGACTGATAGAAAGCTTAAAATCAAATTTGAATATCAATGGGTTAATCAAACAATTAGCTGAGTCTCCAACTTGTTCATAGTTTTTGTAGGTGAACTGAAAATTGGAAATAAAATAGCTATATGTTATCCCACTAATAGAAAAGATTTTGAGTCGATCCACGAGTTAGCTGGGTTTTCAAGCAAGTTTGGGTCTACACACTGTACATGTAGGGGTGACTGAACAAGAGGACAACAAAAAAATCATGACTGAGAAAACTGCAACTGCACATGTAGGGTGAACAAGTATGGCAGAGCTGATAGTTTGAAGATGCAACCATAGGAGAGCTTGAGTGAAGAGAATGGTATAAATGATTCATGCCCCATGAATCCAGGCTGCAGCGTGAGCAGGCACGAAATGAGTTGCATCAAGGTAGAAGTGCATAGCACTAATTGGTGTGGTAAGCTACAGGCTGTGAATGTAGGGTAAGGTTGCTAGAGCCTAAGGCAAAGTATGCTGCAACAAAGACATGTCTCGTAGTCAAAGTGTGGAAGTTGGTGACAGAAATGCATTAAGGAGTGCGAATAATATGAAGTGCAGAAGTGCAGACAAATAAGCATAGACAAATTGCATTGAGGTATGTCAGTACTGATATAATAATCTTATACAAATAGCAATAATAGTAATTAGTAGCAGTACTAATATAATAATGCTGAAGTACGTCATATTATTGACATGAAGGTGCAAATTAGGTTACTTTGGCATTCTTATATATGAAATCCATAATGCTGAAGTATGTCATATTAAATGAAAATTATGCCTACACTCTTTTTACCATCTCAAGCACAACAAAAATTAATGCAAATAAGTCAATGGGGAAAAGCAAGTTTGAAATTTTAGAAAAGAAAACATATAAACATTTAATATATGTGCAGTTGTAACCACTTTACTACATTTTTATTCACTTTAGCTTAAGCCTGGAGCAACGGCAAAGACACTTCAGCGCATTTCAGTGCATTATAGCAAGTGTCTTAATTCAGATACGCTATGGTACGCTTAAGTTTCTTCGCATTTTTGGTCATTCCTTATTTAGTAATTGTTCCGGAGAAGCAATGTAATTTTTAATTCATCCAACTTATAACCAGGGTTTACTGAACTTTTTATTAAAACGTTGTTGTGTAGATGGGACTATCAATTTTCTACCTTAACCCAATCAATACCCAGTCTCACAACCAAAACAGTTTGACACTCACCAGTCCCCCAACTGTTACATACAAAAACTTTACTACCTCTCACCACATAATTGCAGCAGCACTTCGCCTACCCCAATCTCCTTCTCCAATACCCAGACATCCACTGACCCAAAACATCTGTACACATACATCACAACACCTCTGCTACAATATCCATCCACTGTTGCAACAACTTCAACTAGCACAGCCATAACCCCAAACTGTCATCACCATTCTTCCCAAACCATATCAACTATCATCACATATACATCCATCTCTGTGCACTTCATCTCAGTGCACATTACCTCACTACTTCACAAACTTCTACAATACAACATCAATATAACTGCAATTCACAATCATCATCTTGCCACTCCAAACTGACCATTAAACAACATCCAACACTACCCTTCTGACATCGCATTACAGTCCAGCATTTCATCACACAGTTCAATATACCAGACTTCACCACCTCCAACTCAATTCCATAGTCCATTCTCTGTCATCAAGACTGCTACCATCTACTGCCTTTACGTCCACAAACCAACAACCAGCGAACACCCAAACTTCAACACCGCTCTGTCTTGCAACTACCACCAGCACCCCACTATTCCTCTGTCCACTTCCACCCACTGACTATATAATTATAACTTACAAGTAGTTCTCAAATGGTTTAAAAACGCTGAACATACCGCAAAATGGTGTAAATTTATTGTTGCATTTGAACATTATACAATTTACATCATTTTTTTTAGCTATGTGTAAAGGCGTTACTGCAGAAACCATCTTCCTATTGCAGAATCTATGAATGTTTAATCCAAATTCTTATATTAGCTAAATCATGTTATATTAGCATGCTAAAATGTTTAATCCAAATGCTTATTTTAACGCAATATATTGTTTTTCTTTCTAAGTTTTTAGTTATTTTATTATATAACATCAATTGATAATACTTATATATAAAGAAAATTAAGTCCATTAAAAACAAAAATAATTGTAACTACAAATAATCATTCCCTCTTCATTCCTTTAATAGTACGTAAATGCATCCGTTATAGCTGAACAAACCCTTTTAATGTACCCATTGATTTCCCTAAATAAACAAGCCATCCTAGATCCATACAAAAAGAGATTTAACATATTAAATAAACAGAAGCTATATATGTAACAAAGGAAAGTACAAAATATGTTAATGATTGTTTGATAATTTTTAGACTTAATCACAGAACTCTGAGTGTTTTGATTGTAAATTTCTTCTAGCATCTATCAGTCTCAGTATACAGTAATTATTGAAATTGTCAAGATGTACGCCATTTTATGTTTTGGAAAGAAATATTCATCAAATCCAAATCTGAACAACATCAAAGCGATACTAGATAATGATGGACAAGGGAATCTGGATTCAGCCATGGAAAATGGTGGATTCATATATGAAACATAGGCTGATATTCAATCGGTTCTTGAAACATCGTGCGCTACAATTGCAATTGTCCAGAATTATGATGTCCTTTGGTAATTGTGATACAATTAGCGATGTCTGCGTTAGATCTACACAGTTTGATTTGTTGATCTATATTTCCCTTCATAGAACATCTAATTATGGAATCATTTTTTTTATTTTGTACAAGGGGAAGGTTGAAAGTCGTTTCCATTTCCTGATTATTACCAAACCTTTTCTAATTCAATTACATAGATATACGTTCTTAACTATACACACACATAAATAAAATGGCAATACATAATATATATATCTAGATTATATATATGGTACTATCAATATGTGTATAAAACTATATATATATATGTATATTATAGCACTTTTAAACATACATTGACTGTGCATAATTACTCAGACATTGACTGTGCACAATTACTCAGGCACTTAAACCATTGGACATTGTGCAATAATGACTTATGTTCGGCAATTAACTCATAGCCAAACCACACAAAATTAAGTTACTCAACCCAAATGTTACAAAATATATCTAAACACCTAGATCAAAAGAATAAGCAACGAATCCAAAAGGCCTTAACACTATAACCTAACACATCCCTAAAGGCACCGTTTAATAGAAAACCCTTGATTAATCCATAAAAATCTAAAAGCCACAACCAAACTCACCCTTGTAAACTTTAATACAACCATTTAACCTAAGGTTAGCCATTTCCTAATGAATTAGCCTAAAATCTACTCGTGGATTAAAGGAAAAACAAAGATTTCCAAACCCAGCAAATTTAGGAGAAGCAAATCATGTGTAAAGATCCTTTAGTTAAGTGCATCAATTGTTAAATTGAGACCTTACCTTGATGGATTATGAAGTTAGAAGGCTAAAATTGCAATTTAAATACAGTTGGAATTAAATCGTGCCACTTGTGAAGATAGGAGATAAACTCACTGCCTCACAAAAATTACTGCAACCATACCATCAATACATACCCATACATATTCATATCCACATAACCACCCCAATTCATCATTTCATACATACCCATCAATACATCCTTACTGCCTTGGCTTCTGACCATCTTCCAGTCACAACCTCCTTTTGTTCACACATCAATACACTACCATCCCACTGCAATATCTCTATGCACATAGTCCTCTACCCTACCACCTACACACAGAACACCATCAACAACCACTTCTGGCTTCTCACCTGAACTACATCATCCCACTACCTTCTGTCAATTACCACTTGACAGTGCATTCAACAAACTCTCAAAACATCAGTACCCATACAAACTTCTTTACTGCACCATCAACCTACCTATCCAAAACAACACCGCCATTCACAAACTTTCGATCTTGCCTTGAACCACTGTCACCATACCATATACCATACATTTTGTTAACCATCAGTAGCCATAACCCACCTCACTACTGACATTACCATGCTTCTCATCAACATTAACTCCTCACTGTGCAAGCCATTTCTTTAAAACTGCACCTTCCTTCTCCAATCAACCTCCACCCAATCCCCACCAGACATCACCCAGAAACCCATCACTTCAGCCTGAACTTCGAACCATCCAATAACTGTCGCCAAACTAAATTTCCTTTACCACAACCTCATGGTAATCACCTCCCCCAAATCGCCTGCTTCAATCACCCCTACATCACCCTGAACTGACCTCGAAACCACTGCAATCGCGACTACAAATCGCAATCGACCCAATAATGCAGTCATACAACAACCCAATTAAAAATCATAAAAGAGTATTTGATTTGGAAATATTAACAATACCATCAATTAGAGACAAAACAAACTAGAATAGGGATTTCAGGTTGGAGAGGAATTACCTGAAAGAACGTAGCGATGAAGAGAAGTGGAAAGAACATGGAGCTAGGTTTTGTGGGATTTGGGGAAATCGCTGTTGCTAGAAGAAATTAGGAAGGAGGCGCGGGAGAAAAAAAATGAAAGGGTACGGGCATTGTTTTGAGGGCGTGCTATATTATTCGAAGACCACATGTAAACCCTAACCCGTTCTAATATAGCAACGGCTCAAAGCCGTTGCCAAAGTTTTCGCAACGGTTCAAAGCCGTTGGAATATTGCAATGGCCTAAGTCCGTTGTTAATTTGCCGCATTATGGTGTTGCGAAATTGCTTTTATGGTGTAGTGTATAAAAGGCCACGGTGTGAAATAAGCGTTTTTTTGTTAAAGAAATCGAGATCGAACATTGTCATACTCTCTACCAATATCGAAAACCACTTTAACAACTGTGTACGTGGTGGAGATTCCAGAATAAAGTAGGAGGTTTGGCAACAATTCTAAATGAGGCATTAACGTAGCCCTGACTCCCGCGAGTTAGCTTGATATGGCTAAAACAAGAGCTATACCGGGCTAAGTGAGGTCGCTTCTCCGATCGAGCACATTTCTTCGATACCATTCTATTATTTTGTGATTTGATTGGATATACCTTTGATTTGGGAGTGTGTCTCGAGGTGGGTGGTAGTAGCTGCTATGCGTTACCACCAGTCTGGGAGTGCAAACGATAGAATTCTACCCTGGCATTGCCTCGCGTGCCTTGCAACATGCCTTATCGCGCCTTCTACGAGTTTGGTTTGTAGTCGTACCTATAGAGTGCTCCCTGATAACCCACCGACTTGGTCGAGTTTATAGTACTGTATAGACTACGACATTATATAAAATGTGTTAAGGGGGATATGGGTAACGCCTTAACGCTATTTTAATAGTTTACTTTACTATAGACATTATCCATGTAGCGTATTGTACTATGTATGTAGATGGTTTAACGGATCCTTAAAAGGTGGAAGCCCAAACATCCTTTGAGTAACTTTGTATTTCAGTTGGAATTTCACTTGAGTTGAATTTATTGGTATAAGAATGTTAATCCTGACTCGATTGTTTTGTATTTTGCATTATGCTTGGGTCAGACTAAGTGTCACAGCATTTGAGACTCACCTTTGGAGCTTGGAGTTTTGCTTGAAGATCTATCTCTATCTATTCAGCTTCTCGGTTGTTTCCGAATGATTTGTGCAGACTTGACATTTTCATTTGTATTGACACTTCTATGTATTAGATATCTGTGTATTTCTTTCCAGACTCTGTTATTTATTGTAGTAGCTTCATGAACTACTATTTATCTATTTCGTTGCTTATTGTTGTACTACTCTATTTTTTGATTCTGTGATTGATTTATCTACTGTATATATACTAAGTTTTGCATAATATAAATTAACAATATGTTGTTTTGAGAATTTCAAGTCTGACATGAGTGGATGATTGTCGATTTGAATGGTTCAAAATAGCGGACCATCACAGTTGGTATCAGAGCTCTGGTTTAGGAAAAACATGGCATACGGAGTAAAATTTATTACAGAATCATCTTCATTCGAGCTTGAAATTTCTTTGTTAGGATCCTCCTGGACTAGGATTTCTTTTGAATTTCGGAACGTCCTCTTTATTCTGAAATTCATTCTTGTCTCTTCCTGTTCGTGTTCTTTTGATACTGGAGCAACCTATAGCTCCAACCTCAATTGGCAACTTCATCCTCTTGTAAGACTAATTCCATCAGCAGTCTTGCCAACTTTGTATGATTTGTACAAGGGATGGAACTCCTTTACAACAGGCGTCGATTCACCGGAGACTTTGATGTCCTCGTTTTTGATGTTGTATTCTCTTACAAAGCTAGAACCCTTTCTCTAGTAGATGACCAGGGCCTTTTTCTTGCGATCGAATGTCGAGTGCCTTAGAATTATGCAAGCAGTCCTATCTCCACGCTTAATTCTTAGCCTAGTTATCTTGGCTCCCCCGATAGTCAGGGATTATCCTGATGTTTTGGTGAAGTCACTTTTCCATCTCCTAAGCGAGATATTTTATTCTGTGTTGATCTTATTTCTGGAGCTTGACTGTTTGTCTTTCCTCCTGGACGAATGATTTCTCTAAATATTTAGTCATACCTTTTGGATTAACCAATGCTCCTGCTCTCTTTGTTGATATCATGAATTGCATTTGTCGAGATATTCTCAACAAATTTGTCCCCACTCTCTTGATGATATTCTCGTCTTTTCTAAGTCTCAGTTGACCGGGTTAAGGTCGTTGTGATTTATATAAGTCTATCCATCTTTCCTCTTTTGTAATTTAAATATCTAATCTTCCTTTCGATCCTATCTATCTTAGTTAGAATTCTATTTGATTAAGGTCACTCCAAATTTGAATCTCTATCCATTCTTGAATCATCCTTTGAGAGATCATATTTGTAATTAATATAAAATTATTTTACATTATGTTGTTTGAGTTGTTAAGTTTGACTTAGGGTTTCAATCGATTCATTTGGCCAATGCTATCGGTAGAAATTCCAAAACACTTGAACAAAGCGAACTGACATAATATTATTTTCGAAATTGGTAAATGAAATAATTTTGTATGATTATATTTTATATATAAAGGTATAACTTTTTGAAAATTATATAGTTAATGAATTGGTTGTTAGAAATGATAATACTAGATTATATATGTTGTTTTATCAACTTTCTAAACCATTAACTATTTTTTGTATGTTATAAGGAGTTGAAATTATTAAAACATAGTTTATAAATCAAATCAAATGAATCTAAATTAAGGGTTTAAGAATTAAATTTCCACTGCTTTTCTAAAATTAGTTTTCAAAGTTTTGAAATATATTATTTTAAAGTATTTTTGAATGAAAACTGTTTTCAAGGAATTTTAAAGAAGTAAGTTAGTACTCTCCTCTCATGTCATTGGAAAATAATTTTGGTGATGACCTCAGCATCATCAACGTTCATTTTCGAGTCTCAGAGTGGAGAGACCATTTAGTAGCTTTGCTACACTTTAGTTTTGAAAATGGGTATGGATTTGAATTTCTTGAGTATGATTTGATGCACAAAATATATAAATATATATTTATTTCAAAATGGTTTGAAGTGAAACCAGAATTTAACTCTTCAGTCTTATATTAAATAATGGTTTCGATTATTGAAATAATGCAAAATTTTGAGTAATTAGAATGTCTAAAATGAGAAATAGAATTTAAATAATTTGAAACGGTTGAACTAGAATAATATTTATTTGTATAATACTCAATTCCATTCTAACGTATATATAACTTACCTGAAATACTTAAAAAAAAGTTAAAATGTAAATGTATTGTGAATGTGTAATTGAAGGTTATACAAGAGAAAACTTAGGTAATTAAAATGTTCAAACTAAATTTTTTCTTAATAGAAATATTGTAAATAAAAAGTAAATAAAATTTGAATGTAATTAAATATGTAATTGAATAGCATACAACATAAATGTAAGTAATAAGATGTCCAAAATTGAATTTTGTTAAGAAAATTTATAAACAAAAATTTAGTGTTATAATAAATGTTTAATATATGTTATAAGAAATGTAAGTGAAATAAATTGAATAATAAATAGAAAATGCTATTTAAATAAATAAATATGAATAAAGAATAGTTGATATTGAATTATAAGTAGAATTAACTTAAGTAAGGTCGAATGGAATAAATAAATGAGTTAAATAAAATAAATTTTTTTGAAATAATATTTGTAACGAATGTTAATAAATTGAAAACAAAAAATTGAATGAAAATGCATTGAACTGAAATCAACAAAATGTGAATACAATGAATAATTATTGATTTAACCAAATGGATGGAAACCAAATTTGATTGAATACTAAACAATTTAAGAACTAATGAAATTTATATGGTTTTGAATTAATTGTTTTATTTTGTATTTCGAATCTATCTTTCCTTCCTCTTGCTTTTATTCTCCTATCTCGTTTCTTTTCGGGGACGAAAAGTTTTGAGTAGGGGAAAGTGTAACGACACATAAATTTTAATGGTTTTAATAAGGTAATTAACTAAATTTTTGCTTGAAATAAATAATTAAATTTAGCAATGAAAATTTGATATTTAGTATGTGTCTATTTAAACATAGCAAATGACATATTTTCATCAGAAAATATGGAAGTTAGTTTATTGTGTAATTTTATTTAAATTTAAAATCAGTTGATTTGATGAAAATAAAATGTTTTTGAAACCCGAATATTTTTATATAATAAAAATGTAGATCATTTTCAAAGTGAGACGTTGTATTTCTTTTCGCCAAATTTAGACTATTATAGCTCTATTTATCTTATTTTCGATGTATTAGCAGCATTTTCGACAGCGGAAAACCGAGTTTTGATAGCTTGGTTGTATCGTTGATATTTGTGTATTATTCTATTTGTCTCGTCATACTAATCTCCGCAGTATATTCACTTCTGTATTTTTACGTCCGATACGCGGCGAAATCGATGTAACGGTTCGTCGTAGCGTTCCGCATTTGAGCCATTTTGTTTCATATGTCTTTCCAATTGCTCAGGCGTATATCCTTTAGCCTGTTGCCTTTATTAATTTTTGCAAACCAACGTTTGTCCTTTTTTATTCCTTTGATTTTGAATTTTATTTGCTTGCGTATTTTCATTTTCTTTGTACTGTGAAAAAAATAGCAGTACGGTTCCACTTTGCTTCGAGTTTTGCTCATCTTCTATCCAGGTTGGATCAGGTGCTTCGAGTAAAATTTTTATCTGAGTTTTATATTTATAAAATCTCTATCGTTTCAAGTTTTTTCTCCTTCCTCTTGAAGGAAACCTGACTCGTGCCCGAAGATTTCTTCCTTTCTACCCAAGTCAGACCCTAAGCATGCCATTTACCTTCCCTCTCCATTACCTTGTACTGCTCTATTTTCCCCATGCCCTGACCCATGTTTTCTTCCTCCTGACCCGAATCCATACCCGAATTTTCCTCCTCTGACCCGAAGCACAACCTGGAGCAACCATGGCCTCTGCACCTTCACATTGCCGCCACCCGAAACATCCATCCGTCTCCTCACCTTGCACCACTACTAGCGCAACTACCCAAACAATTCGACCTCACACTCGTCAACCCATGACCACATCCGACCTTCAACCTGTGCGTTCACTTTCTCCTCAAACCCATCATCTATCGCCTCTTCCTCGACCCACCCAGCACCAAACTCCACTCTCCACACTACAGCCTGACATGCCACCAAACTTAGATCTTCTGCTGTAGCTGAACTCTCCTTGCTTCTTCTTTTTTTTCTTTTTTTGCTTCTTTGTTGTAAAAGAAAGTATGACAGTATATATATGCTGTGCATATCTATATATATATATGTATATGTATATATGTATATGTATATGTATATGTATATATATATATATATATATATATATATATATATATATATATATATAAAAGCATATATGCGATTGTATTTAAAAGCTCACGTATGGGCTTATGCATATATATTTTGGTGGAGAGGTTATGCATATTGCTAGTGTATATATGTACACTCAAAACGTTAATATTGCTCGTATATATACGTGTTGCGTATATATACTTTTCCTTCAATCTAGACTTACTTTGTGCTTCAATATATATTGTTGCATATATATACATGTTGCTTGTATAAATATGCTTGTTTATCTTTTCCTGTAAGGCATAGACAGTTTGTTTGTACTGTCATTCTACCTTGCTTGTTGATATGATACTTCAATACAAATTTTTTTTTTTTTGAAAGTAAGTAAATGGGCCAAAGCCCAAACAAACACGGGTAAAAACACCCGAAAACCCAACGCAAAAAACTAAAACCCTTAAACCCTAACGCAAATTAGGGCAGCCGACATACATTCACAGAAAAACAAAAAGAAAAAACATGGAGACGAGAGGAGGCGATTCAATATTATCTTCCTCCCGTCTTCCTGCTGCACTCGCCTCTCTCCCAATAAGATAGGCTTTGATTAAACTTGTTGCGCATGCTAGAATCAGCAGTATTTGAGCTCATGTGAAGATTCGAAGCCATTTGTTGCCTTGCTTGACTGAAATCTGCAGATCTGTTGTTAATTAAACCCAGATCTGTAGATTTGTAGTTGTTTACACCATCACTAGAGCAATAGGTTGGAGGCTCGTACTTGTCTCGGTTCATTCTCTGAAAGTTGCTAAGATCAGTATGATGAGTCTTCGGACTGAGAAGATATTGTTCAATATACTTGCCTCCAGCCTCTTTACTCCAATAATCCGCCAGAAAATCAAATCTGGTCTGATTTCTGATCTTATTCTTAGATTTCTGAAGAATAATTTTGCTTTCATTTTCGATAATAGTCCATCTCTGCTCTTTGGAAAGCTTTATGTTGTTGTGAGTACGATTGTTTCTTTCCTTCCATATATGATAAACAGTAGTTGTTAACAGAATATGAGCAAAGTCTCTTTCACACGATTTGTTTCTGAAATGCTTGTTGATGTCAGTAATAATATTACCCAGATGCATGCTGTTAGAATTGTTCATCGCCAATTTAGATTTGATTTGATTCCAAAAGTAGTAACTGTAATTGCATTCAAAAAATAAATGAGACACATTTTCATTCAATAAATTACATAGGGAACAGAGTGAGGTGTTATTTCTGCCCCACTTATTGATAATTTCCAAAGTTGGCAATCTGTTGTTAATCGCAAAATATGTGCAGATAGCCATCTTTGGATTATTTACTCTGTTCCATATGCAATTATACCAATCTACAGTATGCTGCTTATTTCTAATGTGCTCCCAAGTTTTTTTAAAAGAGAACTTACCATTGCTGCTAGCTAACCATTCCCAATAATCACTATCTACATCATGATCTAATTGAATATTACTGATAGGAATTTTATGAGGATTTGTGATAGGATGCAGTTGAGGCTGCCATTGATTATTATTAATGATGATATTAACACAAGCATTACCTTCACCACATATAGCAAGAGTATCCCAACCAACCTTGTTAATAAAAGATTCATTCTGAAACCATGGGTCAAACCAAAAGCTAGTTTCATGCCCAGCTTTAAATTTCCTTTGAATTAAAGATTTACCTAAATCTCTGCATTTTAAAATTTGAGTCCAAGTGTTGGATTGATTACACTTAGGTAAAGTAGTCCAAAAGTTTTCATTTTTGAGGTATTTGAAAGACATCCATTTTGACCATAAAGAATCTCCACTTATAAATCTCCAAAAAAGCTTTAATTGGCAAGTTAAATAAAGGTCATTAAGGTTTCTGATACCAAGCCCACCTTCTTTTTTGGGTTTGCAAACTTTATCCCAACTAACTTTATGATATTTACCTCTCCAAAGAAAATCAGCACACCTGCTTTCAATTTTTTTAATAGTAGCAACAGGGATGTGATGAGTTTGAAACCAGTATAGAATAATGGCATACACCACAGTTTTAATTAACTC
Organism: Allium cepa; assembly: GCA_030765085.1. Taxonomy (NCBI): domain Eukaryota; kingdom Viridiplantae; phylum Streptophyta; class Magnoliopsida; order Asparagales; family Amaryllidaceae; genus Allium; species Allium cepa. The sequence continues at coordinate 287,330,993 of CM060941.1, read as the reverse complement.
AATCCTACCAGCAATAGATAGAAGTTTGCATGACCAAGTTTCCATTCTGTTTTGAATATTATCAATCAGATATGAGCAATCACTGTCTTTAATTTGATTAGTAGATAGAGGAAGCCCTAAATATTTAATAGGAAGAATACCTTCACTTACATTGAGAACATCTAAGACTTCCTTTTTGTACCTGCAATATTTGCTGAAATATGTCTTTGTTTTGAATTCATTAATTTTCAGACCAGCATATTTGTACATAAGCCTAAAAATCTCACTAATGGCCTCTGCATTGTTTTTGTTAGCTTTAGAGAACACCATAAGATCATCAGCATAAATCAGGTGAGTAATGGTTGGTTGCACACTATTTATTGGAGAAATATTGCTTTTAATAGTTTCAATATCAATAAGAATAGAAAAATATTCCATAGCTAAGGTAAAAAGATAGGGAGAAAGAGGGTCTCCCTGTCTGATACCCCTATTACTCTTAATAAATCCCTCAGGTTTACCATGAAATAATATAGAGAAGGTGGGTGTATTAATGCATTCAAAAATTAATTTACAGAACTTCTCAGGAAAATTCATGCATTTCATAATATGGATGATAAAATTTCTGTTTACTTTGTCATATGCCTTTTGGAGATCAACTTTTAGACACATATTATCCCCTTTTCTATTATTGAAGTTTCTAACCATTTCATGTGCCAGCAAAGAATTTTCATGAATAAGCCTACCTGGAATGTAAGCACACTGGTTTTCAGAAATTAAAAAGGGGAGAAACAATTTTATTCTATTACTTAAAATGGTAGAAATGATTTTATAGACAAAATTGCAGCAAGAGATTGGTCTGTAATCCTCAATACAAGAAGGATTCTTGTTTTTAGGAATTAATGTAATGAAGGTATGATTGAAACTTTTAAGTAATTTACCTTCATTCATAAATTCATTAACAACTTTAGAGATATGATCTTTAATGTTGTCCCAATGAATTTTGAAAAATTTTGCATTGAATCCATCTGGGCCAGGACTTTTGTTGTCACCAGCATTAAAAATAATAGCTTTTATATCATCTATACTAACAGGAGCTAAGAGGATATCAGCAGCATTATCATTTAACACTTGCTTACAAACAATATCAGGAAAATTAATATCATTAGATTCAGTGAAGTATAGCTGAGAATAGTAATTAATAGCTTCATTGACAATCTTATCAAATTCATTTATGCATTCACCCTTGCTGTTAATGATTTTACCTATATTGTTAATATGCCTTCTACTGCTCATTTTAGCATGAAAAAATTTGGTGCATTCATCACCCATAGTAAGCCAGTCAACTTTAGCTTTTTGCTTGTAATTGACAGTGTTTTTATGAAGTTCTTGTGAAAGCTTAGCTTGATTAGAAAAGAATTTATCAATAATATCAGCATTACCAGGGTTTTCATCAGCTAACTTTTGTAGAAATTTTCCATCTTCTCTAATTTTGTTTAAACAGTCATTCTCATTGAAATTATTCTTATTCCAGTTTTTGATTTTATGTTTTGCATTTTTAAGAAAATTGCTAAATTGGGCTTGATAAGAACCATTGTTAGGAAATGTAAAACAATCTTTAATCATATCATTATAATCACTGTTTAAGACCCAACCATTTTTAAATCTAAAAGGAGCAGCTTTAAGATTATTATTAACTTGGTTTTGGAAAAAACTTAGTAACAAAGGAGTATGATCACTTGTGTTTTGCTCAATAGAGTAACAACAAAATTTTGGAAAAGTAATACAAAACTTTTCATTAATTAAGACTCTATCAAGTTTGCAATGGATATTTTTCTCCTTTCCAGATATCCAAGTGTATTTATTACCATTTATATTAGGTTCAATAAGCCCAGATTCAAGTAAAAATTTATTAATTCTTTCAAGCTTGCTATGGGGGATTTTATTACCACCAAATTTTTCATTGACATGGAAAACAGTATTAAAATCACCTAATATAATCCAAGGGAAATCATAACTTTGACTAAGGGATTTTAATCTATACCATAAACTATTTCTTTCATTCTCAAAATTGCTGCCATAAATATTGGTAATTTGAAGTGAGAAATCACCAACATTTTTGAAGTTACAGTCTATATATTGAATATCCTTATTGCAATTGACCAAAGTCCAAATATTAGTATCCCATATGACAAGGATCCTACCTTTACTACCACAGTCATTATTGTTTGTGGATTTCCAATTATTGGATAGCTTAAAACAAAATTTCTCAGTATTAGAATCATCCATCTTATTTTCTATGAGAGCAATTATAGATGGTTTATATATTCTAATCATATTTAATATGTCAGTTTGTTTAGCTGGGGAATTCATACCCCTAACATTCCAGGCCATAATAGACATAATTAAAAAAACTGATAAAATAATAAAATAAAAAATAAACAGGTGTTTCAGATTGAACCTGATACACTGCTACCCTTCCCCTTCTTCTTTTTCTCTGAGCTTTTAGCTTTAAGCCTTGTGGTCATTTCATTCCAATCTGGATTGATTGATATGTATTTTTGTCCAAAAGCTTTCTTCTCTTTATTAGTATTCTTATATTTACCGCTAGCTTTAGTCTTTGGGATATGTAATTCAGATATGTCAAATTGTCTTTCAGGTTCCTCCATAACGTTATCAGACATTGAAGCAATATAACTTTCTGGGATTTGAATTCGAGAGATATCAAACTCCTCAGCATTGCGGGGCAAAGTTGAGTGGATGCCACCATTGTCCTCAACTTCTGCAGCAGTTTCTGATGGAGATTCACTCTCCATATTACGTACTGAGTTCTGATTTGAGCTCGAATGCAATGTTTTATTTGTTTCTGTTTCAAGATTATCTGTAACTAAACATAACTCTGAAATGGGAGGGATTTCAGAGTTAAAGACCTCTTTGTTCTTGATACCCTCCATAGATCTGCACTGTAAACTGTCTTTTGAATTTTCTTTTTTGTCTTCAGTATGATGACCTCCCAAGGCAGGGATCTGATCATCTTGATCAGTGAGCAAATGCGGTGTTATTTCTCGATTGAAGATGATACCTTTCTGGTTGATTCGATCATTGTTCTTTTGAGTTCTTGAATCCTTTACAGTCTCTTCATTGTGATGCATTTCTTGGATTGTAGTATCTGTATTATTTTCTTGATCTATGCCCATTTCTTTATTTTGATTTTGAGCTTTGGGTATCCACCTTGGAACAGAGACACATTGCTCTCTAATGTGTCCAAAGCATTTACAGATACTGCACTTAGGTGGAATCCATTCATATTCAATTTTTTGGGTGATATTTTCTCCATTATATAATGTAAGATTTATTTCTTGAGGAAGTTCATCATTTGCAGAAACCTCCACCAGAAGACGAGCGTAATTCAATCTCGTTTTCAAGGTTGTAGCTGCATCCATCTTTATGGGTTTTCCAATAATGCTTGCCATAACGCTGAACGCTTCACGATCCCATAATTTGAGATTGACATTGGGTAATTTTACCCAGATCGGCATTGTACTGAGGAGATCCCTATCCATCTTTAGGGACGCAGACCATCTTCTCATTATGATGAGTTTTCCATTATAAAAATATGGGCCATTTTGAATGATTGAATTGCAATCTTGAGCTTCTTTAAATTTTACAACGAAGAATCCATTTTCTCTGGTAAAAATATCGAATTCTCCAACAGGCTTCCAAACCCGTTGAATATATGCTTTGAAAAACATATAATACGGTTTGGTTCCAACAACATAAACCAAAACAGAATTGCTCCAGCAATCAATAGCTCTTTTGCATGTTGATTCATTAATAAGACCATATTTCTTGCTATTGATTGTTATAGGAGCGATGGTTTCAAGATTGCATTCATCATCATTTGGCTCTTTAGATTGCTCAGAAACGATTTCAGCCCAAGATTTTTGTCCCTGTGCTTTATTCAAAGAGAAACTAGTGGGTTGCCGAGGTTGATACACATGATTTCTCAAACTCTGAGAAGGGATGGTCGACTTCTGACCATCTGTCTTCATTATTTCCGTCTGATTACCCTTTAGATTTCTCTGATAGCCAGGTTGATATGGTTGACGTTTCTTTTGTGATCTTGATTGAACTAATTGGAAACCATCTTTATCTATGATGATTCCATTGTTTGATTCTCTGATGTGAGATTCAGGTGGTCTGTTTTGATGTCTTGAGAGAGAAAGATGAGAGAGATTTCTGTGGGGAGAGAGATTTTCCCCCATGGCTGAGGAAAACCCTAGATTTTTTTTAAGTTTTTTTTCTCGCTTCAATACAAATTTGCTTACGGATATGTAGCGCATATATATAATATGTGTTTGTAATCAAATCATAATGTGCTGTGCGCATACATATATTATTTGAATAGATATGTTGCGTGACATATAAGCTTTGTGTTTTTTTTTCTATGAGGTCTGTGCATATTTTGTCCATTTCAATTCAAGCTTATATGTTATATATATAATACATATATATACTGGTGATATAAGTTATGTGTGACCCTCATATCTATCCACAGAATTATATATGTTGCATATGTACATTGGTTCCCTTCCAGTATCTATAAAACAAATGTATATAAATATCGATATGTATATATGTTTGTTTTCATTGAATTCTCAAGCTAAATCTACTTTTATGCTTGTCTCAGATTATTGACTTGTCGTGCCTGCTTTATGCCCGTATCCATTGCATTGTTCTTCGTCGTCGTGTTTTCCATAGCTATGAAAGGTGAGCAATCACTTATGATTAACATTCTTATATTTAGTAAATTTAATCATATGAAATGACGATTGAAATATGTTGTTAAATTTGAATTTTTAAGTTATTTAATTGTTCAATATGATATGCCATTATCTGTAATTGTTTACCTATGACATATGACGCCATAACCTACTGTATATATTATATTTAAATTTATGACTGATGATATATGCCTGTTAATGATATGTTATATTATTATCATATCATTCTCACTCTACAAATCCCATGTTAGTTTAGAAATCCCTATGGCTTAAAATGATACATGCCCGAATGATATTTTAGAATAGGGAAAAATCATTATGGGTTGAAATGATAAACTCAAGTGATTTTTATTGCTTTTGAATTTTGAGATTGCGGGTTGAAATGATATATACCCATAAATATTAAATTTGAATTGCGGATTAAAATGATAAATATTCGTATCACTAGACCATAAGATAGAAAATTATATATGGACACCGCTGTGTGGTTAATGCCCCGCTATTACCCCATATAACTCCGCTATATCTCATAGCGGATTTTACCGCTACGATTTTTCCATGGCCCCCAAATATAGCATTTCCGCTTTAAGCCCCGCTATTTCCGCTATATCCCATTATTCCCGCTATATTTCGCTATATCTTCTTTAATAAAATGAATTGAAAAATTGCATTTATGCATTATAAGAATTATGAAACTAATAGTTTTCAATATATTTTTAGAAATGAAAATACTCTAATATTCTACTAAATTCAGTTATGTTATACAATAGTTTTACATTTATTTAAAGTATATTTGCACATGTTTTTATTTAAAATTATTTATGTATTGATTATAATTCAATTGAATGATGATTTTTCATTTAATTACCATTTATATATTTGTAAAAACATTAAGTACGAGTTTTATATGCTATTTTAGAGCCATCCGCTATATCCCGCTATATTCTTACTGTATCCCCGCTATGACTTTTTGCACCTCCACCGCTTTGAATCTGCCGAGCGCATTAACTGCACAAGGACACCGTTGGTCTATATTTTGAAAACGATTTTCAAAGTTTGAAAGGAAATATATGGGATTTAATAAATATTGATTTTAAATTTTAAGATAAATATTTATTTTATTATATGAGTAAAATTTATATTTTTAAAATAATATGTTTTGAAAATTTTAAACTTATAGTAAAGTATTAAAAATGTAAATTATAAAATTTTATTTATAACTTTATTATTTTAAATATATAAAATAATATTTATATAGTTTTAATAATAACAAGATTTCAGTTTAATAATTAATATAACAAAATTTAATAACAATTTAATTCAAGTAATATATATTATATGTCTTAAATATTTATTTACAATTTATATTAATATTTAAGAATAGACTTTTGTAATAATTAAATAAATTAAAGTTGGAAAGATAAATAAAATTATTTATAATATAATAGGTTTAAGAGTTGAATTTAAATAAGTATTGGTTTGAAACTTATTGATTTTAAGATTTTTAAGATACGATTTTATGACTTAATAACTTGATTTTGATCAGAGTGATTTAATGAATACTTCTAATTTAAATAAAATTGTAATTGAATATTTAATTTTGATTTAAATTTGTAATATGATATTTTATTTAAATGTTTATGAAAAGGTGATTAAGTGAATAATTTCAAATTAAAAATAATGGAAATTGAATATTTAATATTGATTTAAATTTGCAATTTTGGTGATTTTATTTAAACGTTAATAAAAATGATTAAGTGAATATTTCAAATTTAAATAAAATTATAGTTGAACTTTTGAAATATAGATGGAATTCATCAAATTGAGTTATTGTAAATTGTTTGAATATTTAAACTTTGAACCTATTGAATTTGAAATGGTTTAAATTGGTAGTTCAAACCTGGATTTTAAATCGATAAATTAAAAATTATTTTAATGAGAATTTGAATTTTTTGAACTGAGATTTGACTTGAGTTGAATTTGGAACTAAAAGTTTATTTGAATTGATTTGTAAAATTGGTGAAACTATTTTAATATATATACTATTTTTAAATATAAACTATTTTAATTTATAACTATATCAATATACAAACTATTTTCAATATTTAAACTATTTTGTGTTTATGTGTTTGGAAATGAATATGATTTCGAAAGTGAATATTATTTCAAAAATGATATGATTTTGAAAAGAATATGACATTTTGATATGAAGTATAAACAGTTTGAAATATAAGTGACCACGGTGTGAAATAAGCGTTTGGTTATTAAAGAGACCGAGTTCAGATATTGTCATACTCTCTACCAATACAAAAACCACTTTAATAACTGTGTACGTAGTGGAGATACCAGAAGGAAGTTGGATGATTTGGTGACGATTCTATTTGAGGTATCAACCTAGCCCCGACTCCCGCAAGTCAGCTTGATGTGGCTAAAACAGGACCTTTACCAGGCCAAGTGAGGTCGCTCCTCCAATCGGACATATTTCTTCGATACTATTCTATTACTTTGTGATTTGATTGGATGCACCTTTTATTTGGAAGTGTGTCTCAAGGTGGGCGGTAGTAGCTACTATGCGTTACCACCAGTCCGGGAGTGCAAATGTAGAATCCTACCTTGGCATTGCCTCGCATGCCTTGTAACATGCCTTATCGCACCTTCTACGAGTTTGGTTTGTGTCGTACTTATGGAGTGCTCTCTGATAGCCCACTGATTTGGTGGATTTTACAGTACTGTATAGACTACGACATTATATAAAATGTGTTAAGGAGAATATGGGTAACGCCTTAACGCTATTTTAATAGTTTACTTTACTACATTATCTATATAGCGTATTGTACTATGTATGTGATAGTTTAACAGACTCTTAAAGGATAAAATCCCAAAAATCCTTTGAGTTACTTTGTATTTTAGTTGACATTTCACTTGAGTTGAATTTAATGGTATAAGAATGTTAATCCTGACTTGAGTGTTTTGAGTTCTTCTTTATGCTCGGGTTAGACTGAGTGCCACATCATTTGAGACTCACCTTTGGAGCTTGGAGTTTTGCTTGAAGATCTATCTTTATCTATTCAGCTTCTCAATTGTTCTTGATGATTTTTGTAGACTTCTCATTTTCTTTTGTATTGACACTTCTATGTATTCGATATCTGTGTATTTTGTTCCAGACTCTATTGTTTATTGTGGTAACTTCATGAACTACTATTTATCTATTCTGCTGCTTATTGTTGTAATACTCCATATTTGTGATTCTATTGTTTTATTTACTGTATATGCCAAGTTTTGCCTAATATAAATTAACAATATGTCGTTTTGAGCAATATAAGTCTGACATAAGTGGATGATTTTCGATTTGAACGGTTCAAAAGAGCGGGTCATCACATGTAAAGTTTTAGAACTTACATCATATTATGTTAAACTTTTAAATTAGATTTATCTTTAAAATCATACAATACATTATTATTTAAATTTTGAAAATATTTTTTATTTTTAGTCCGAGAGCATATGCAAGCAAATATTAGAAAATTTATTTTTACTTTAATACACACACACTTATATATTTGATCAACAACATGTTACAATCCATCGACATACGAATTCATGATATTTTTGACAAAACACTATATGAAGCAACGATCATATAAATATTTATGTATAATATTAAACTGAAAGAGTACGTTTCATCAAAGCCCAAAGCTCGCACACTAAAACGAGGAAGTGAAATCCAAAAATTAAATTCCAGTCTCGATGTTGCCAGCTTCCGAATTACCTTACCATCAATGATCGAATCAAAGTAATTTAACATGATTTTGTACTTGGATTTTTTAGGCTTTTATAGGCCATAATCGTCCTCCTATTTTGCTGTTATAGAAGTGCAAAAATGTTCTTTTCTAAGTGAGGGATAAGAGGCTTATATAAAGGAAAATTAGGAGAGCCGAAAGTGGACCTAGATCCTCCTTTTCTCTTACTCATTCTCTCCTTCATTTATCATTCAAAAGCAACTTGCCATATCAATATATGGTCGGCTTCACTATGGGTATCTACAGTCAGCTATCAAAGCTTCTTTTTGGGCCTCAAAAAATATTTCAAAGCTATCGAAGAATTTGAATATCAACTTTGACAAGTTACTTAGCAGGTGGTGTGACATTTTGATCAAATTTATCACTTACTTGGTTTAAAATAAATTCCAATTTTACTTTGTTAAGCATTACTTGGTAGTGACAATTATTTGAACTAATTGTCTTCATCAAAACTATATCACTTTGTACTTATTGACTTTGGAAATAATCAAAATTCCAATATTTCCCATTTTCAACTCTATATTCCAAACACAAAGTCCTTTTTCAATAATAACAATTATTCGTATTAACCGAACTTCCCTGGCCAGAGACTTTGATTTTGAGTTGAGTTCAGTTGACCATGGTACTAACCTCGAAAAAATAAAGGGAAAATCCTTGAATAGTATCTCACTTCTAATGCTTCCATTCGATCCAAATATAGTCGTTCGATGGACGTCGTACCATGATTTAACTATGATCAAAGTAGAGCTTCCATATTGAAGATCAACAGTATGCTCAAGTCAGGAGAATAGTGTAATTTTGTCACATCGATATTTTCTTCTTGACCTTTGCTATATTAACTAGTAGAAAACTATCAGGTGAGTCATTCCATAGTTACTTCAATAACTATCAGTCCATAACCCCTTGGTGCCCCTAGTTCATGAGTAATACACTGACCAACATTTAGAGCTTGTTACATACTCTAGTCTCAATGGATGTATCGATATCCAATCTTAGTAGATATTGACTAGGAATATATGAAATAGTATGTTTATTTAAGTTAGGATAAGTTACTCATGATCACAACACATTGTAACTACTATCATAAACATACCATTTATGGATTTTCTATTAAATATACGTTTAATTAAATTAATTAATATAACACATTATACCAAGTATATAGTAGAAAGAAAATTCTTTATATTCGAACAAGATTGGTTATTGAGCTAGATATATGTAATAATTGCATAATTTCCTCTAGAGCACGCCCTAAACTCTATCAATCTCTCACTTGCACTTGAGGCCAATTATGAAATCTCAATCCCATCCCTTCGATCAGTTTAATGAGAACTAATCGAGTTAGACCTTTATGGATGGATCTTCTATGCTATTTAATTATGTACTTTTTCAATCAACTCTCCACGATGTTGGTAAACTACCTTTATCACGTAGAACCATTCGAAGTATGTTTCTCGACTTCTAATGAGCTCTGTCATTAATTTGTGCATTATTTTATACTTTGCTTTTATTGTGGCGCTATCTAAAGCGGTGTACCTGGCCATTTTGTTAAATCAGCCATAACCTTTGGATTGGAACCTTTGCAACTTAGGGATTCTTAATTAAGGTTTTAACATGAATTTAATATTCACATGTTATACTCGATAGCACTTATGAAGTTTGAGTTTAAACACTCCTTCATAAGGAGTTCTTTGTTTCCGTAGATATATCTACTGTATTTTGTAGATACTAGAGAATACACTAAACTAACAATGAGTGATCCTGATTTGGATTTGATATTTGCTTCATGCATCAAAACAATGGCAAATTACTATATTATAAATAATATGATATATATGATAATTTCGATTGCTAAAACATAGGAATCAATCTTATATGTTCCTTATTAAACATTTTAATAACGTGACTTTGCAGATCGTTTGGGACATTTTCAACATCCTTTATATTTGGTATAAAAGTTATATTTTCAAATTCAATATTGAGCAACCAAACTGTAATGATCCGCCTTTACGATCTCTAAATGTCGACACTAAAACAACTGCAGTATTCGCCAGACAAGCACCTAAGTGCTGGAAAGACATATTTTTATGGTAAATAAAAAGAAAATGAACAAGGATGAAAGAACACAACATCAGAATCTCACAGTGGAACGATAACATATATTATCAAAAGATTGTACATAGTGCTACTTTATGACATATAACATTTCAGAGTTACAATTATATAAACTATCATTAGCCTAGACAATTATAACAGCACGTCCTCACAAATATTGATATCTTTATCAATGGTTGGAATAGAAACAAAAAAATTTGGTCCTACCATGAAGTTCCAAAAATACCCTTACATGTATTTATTTATTTTTAATGATACTTCTAATAGCTTTGGTGTCATACTTTTGTGGTATCAACGTGAACTACCAAAAATGCCACTTTATATATTTTCAAATCTTAATCACTTAAAAATAGGATCTAATATTAAACTTCTTTTACAAATTCAAACGCCCTTAAAAGTAGGATCTAAAAATTAAATGCTTTACAAATTCAAAACACTTCTAAAAGTGGGATTTAAAATTAAAATTACTTTACAAATTTAAATTTTCCTCTATAAATATTAACCAATTTTTAGATCTAATAGATACTACTTTACAAATTCATTTTTTTATTAACTAATAATATAAATAAAAATTTTGTTTGCGCCAAAATTGGTCACAAACCCCAAAAGCCATGAAAACATCAGTGTTTACACACAAATCCACAAAATTCAAATACAGATCTCAGATCCAGATAAATTAGAGAGTAAAAATGAAGAAACAGTGAAGTTAAAACGGAAGAAAGCAAAAAGGAACACACGATTTATAGTGGTTCGGCAATCTGGCCTACATCCACTTTGAACCAATCCTTTTATTCCTATATATTGTAGTTACATTTACAAGCTTTTGAAAACCAATAACAAAAATGGCAGAGCTTCGCTGAGGAGAGAAGAAGAAGATCCCTTTCCTGAAGCTCTTGGACTGCTATTTATAGGTGTAGGCTGCAAATATCCTGCCCAGATCTCGGAAGACTCCTCTCTCGTGGGTGGGGCCACGTGATCGATCCCATGACATTTGCACTCGGTCCATGATCGATACGAACGAATTTTGTATCGATCAAAATTTCGTCCAATTGAGTCGAGATCGATGATGAACCTTCTTTAGGTTGTACGCAAGCTCCTGTGAAAAGTTGACAGCATTTGGACTTGTAGATTTTTAGTTATGATCGATGCTATTTTGTGTTTATAAGTTGGCTGCCGCGTTCATATCGGTCCAAAGCTCTGCATTCTGCTCTCTTCATTCGATGTAGTTCGCATCGATGACGTGGCTCGGAAACCCAAGGTAGATCTACTTTTGATGCCGAGTTGAGTGCTTCTCTTTCCTGACCATGCTCTTCGTATCCATCCTGTATTATTCCTCTCGTATCGATGCCGGCGTGCACTCTTCATATCGATCAACTGGTGTCGGCTTCGTAACGACGGAAAATGATAGTTTCGTATCGATCATCTGGGTGATCGATACGGAATATACATTCACACGATCGATACGAAGTAGATAGTTGTGGGCTACTTCGCATCGATGGGAAAGGTTGGGTTTCGTATCGATGATTTGGTAGATCGATACGTAACATATCATATATTAACATGCATATATCGATACGAAGTGAACGACCTTAATAGGTCTGAGAGATGCAGTTGTCTAATCGATATGAAGGGGACGAGTGAAAACCTGATGGACATGTTGGAGTTGACGGATACGAAAAAGACTTCCTTTATGGATACGCACAAGGCCAACCCTGATGGATACAAAGTGAAGTTACTTGGATCGTTACGAACATGATGGATCCGAAGAAGGCCACCTTGGATTAATATGAATGTGATGGATACGAGTGAGAATGTCGTTTAATTTGCAACGATATATCTTGAGCATACGAACGCCAGTTGACTTGAAATTTGAAACGTAGCCTTTTCTAGTCTTGTTCATCATTCCCAATCGATTCCGCCTTGATTGGAGCTCGGTCAAATTTTGACGGTAACGATCATAGCCTTATTTCCAATCGATCTTTAATACTAGTTTCCATCCTTTTTAGCCTATTTGTTGATATTCCGGCCTTGACCAAAAGGCGGGATAACATTTGCCCCCAAAAACATTCCTTGTGGTAGGAAGGCGTGTTTTGAATAGCTCTGATTCTGACATCCGAAGTCCATAATCCATCCAGAGCCATTCCATCTAATCCAATCTATTACTCAGCCATCCTATCCAAATGCCACAGCTATATCCAAGTCCACGACTGCTCTAAGTCGATGTCTAATTCGAAGTCCTATAACCACATCCTTAGCCAATTCCGTTGCTACCCGAATCCGTCAACCGAGCTTCAATCTATCCAATGACCAATAACCAAATCCATAACCTTTCTGGGTTGATATCCAAATTCGAAACCGCTTCGGGCCCATTGCCAAATCCAGGACCTCGCCGGGTCTATTTCTCCCCAGTCGAAATCCGAATCCAGGACCTCTCCGGTTGCATTATCCTTTTCCGACCCTGACTCTCTAGTCAAGAGCTTTTATGTTCTTTGGCAAAGGACTTTTTATATTCTCCAGCCTCGGTTCTCCGGCCAAGTACTTTTATATTCTTCGGCCTCGGCTCTCCGGCCAAGGACTTTTATAATCTCCCGCCTCGGCTCTCTAGCCAAGGACTTTTATATTCTGTTTTAGTCCATTCCATCGCTCTCTGACGAGGGGACTCGTTATTTGCGATTACTGCCCTGTCTCTCCGATCGTGACTATAATTGCGAGACCTGTATTATTTATTACATTAATCCAAATCCACTTGTTATGGAATCCAGTTAACAAATTGAAAGTCTGAACAAACCGAGAAAACTAAACAAATGTACGTGCAACCAAAGAAAGAACCAAAGTTTGTAGGAAAATAGAAAGAAAACAGGATATCATAAACTCGAGCAATATGGTTTTTCATCGTTTCAGAGCATGCCTAGGGACCGTCCTCGATCTCATACATGTGTAAGTGACCTAGTCGTAATATTCAAGCACTATTACTTATTCAATGCCATAAATTTATTTAGTTGATGACAAGCTGGCGATTCCTAGATCCAGTGCCATCATCGTTCGTGGTGGGCGGTGGCCGCTCCTGTTCCACTGCCATAACTCGATTCCTTACATATTGTTGCAGATGACCATTCCTTATATGCTCCTTAACGATATCCTTTAAGTGTCTGCAGTCATTCATGTTGTGCCCATTCAGCTCATGGAATATGCAATGCTTTCTTGATGCCCGCTCATATTCAGAAGGTTCCCTTCTTGCTGGCTTTCGATACTGGAGGCGCCTTTGAGTATCCAAGTAAATCCTTTCTAGAGTTTCAGTTATATCTATGTAAGAAGAAAACTTTGACTCCCTCCATGGCCTTTTCGAAGTGCTACCATTGTCATTCATTTCCCTTTTTCCTTTATCATCTTTGACTGAGTCCTCCCTAGGTGGACCTCCACCCCTTACTGTATAAGCTTCAGCCTCTCTCTATTCTCTCTCAGCATGCACATCTTTTTGCCTCCGAAACCTTTTCAGCTAATGGTAGAACTCCCCGAGATCCCTCGGTGGGTCCCGTTCCAATAATATCTTGAAATCTGAATTATCTATAATTGCCAAAATTGCCGCCATCAAAACCATCGATGGATCAGGTCGATCCAATGAAGACAATGCCACATTGAATCTGGTTAAGAAATCCCCGAGTGACTCTCTTTTCCATTGTTTCATCGATGTCAAAGTCATCACGTTCTTGGGTCGTACGATGTGGACCCGAAACTGCCTTATAAACCTTTCAATTAGCTTTGTCTATGTGCTAATCAAGCCACTTTCCAACGGTCTGAAACATAATGCTGCAATATCTCTCACACACAAAGGGAAGCATCATGCCATGGCCTCCTTCGATGCCCCCAGCGCTTCCATATGCCTTATGTACCTTGTCAAGTGAACAGTAGGATCCGTTCTCCCGTCATACATCTCCAGTATCGGCAATTTGAAATCTAGCGGGTTCCTAGCTTACTTGATCATGGGACCAAAAGGACTCCTATTCACATCCTCCAAGTCTCTATTCACCAATCCGCCTCTCATGGCTAACCATCTCTGCCAATTTGTCGCTACCACCAAGTTGCAGTCCTCGTCCTTTGCCTCCGATCTCCTCCTTCCCCCGAGTTCACGAGGGAATCCTGTAATCTGCTCTCCTAGACGAGCATTCATTCCTCCATCAGTACCATATTGCTCGACTCCACCTGGTACTCTGACTGGGATTGGATCATGCTCTGGGTGAGTGACCCCTAGTTCTGGTGCTGCACCGGTTGGTCCTGCTCCATTTAGACCTCTGGTTGCTCCATGCTCCCGATCCCTATCTCCGGCATCTCCTATAGTTGCGTTAACTTTATTCTACACTCCAACTTATCCAACTTCTCGAAGTAGGTTCTGCATCATCTCCTCTTGTCTCTTGAGCATCGTTTCCATCTCGTCTCTGGTGATGAAGATCGATGCCTGATTCGCTCCCGAGGAAGCCTCCTGACTCCCTTCATGTGACTCCTTTCAGTCCTTTGTCTTCTAGCTGATTACCTGACCATGGTCCCTTCTAGATCTGGTCCTTTAGCTTTCCAAATCTGAACTTCAAATCCGAGATAGCGGGTGCTAGTCTTCTCAGTGAAAGCACCAAATTATTTGTGCTAAAATTGGTCACAAACCCCAAAAGACGTGAAAGCACTAGTGTTTACACACAAATCCACAATATTCAAACACAGATCCCAGATCCAAATAAAGTAGAGAATAAAAAGGAAGAAACGGTAAAGTTAAAACAGAAGAAAGCAGAAAGGAATACAAGGTTTATAGTGGTTCGAAAATCCAGCCTACGTCCACTTTGAATCAATCCTTTTATTTCTTTTATATTGTAGTTACAGTTACAAGCCTTTGAAAATCAATAAAAAATAGCAGAGCTTCACTGAGGAGAGAAGAAGAAGGTCCATTTTCTGAAGCTCTTGGACTGCTATTTGTAGGTGTTGGCTACGAATATCCTGCGCAGATCTCAAAAGACTCCTTCTCTCTCGTGGGTAGGCCCACGTGATCGATCCCATGACATTTGCACTTGGTCTGCGATTGATATAAGGAATTTTGTATCGATCAAAATTTCATCCAATCGAGTCGAGATCGATGATGAACATTCTTTAGGTTGTATGCAAGCTCCTGTGAAAATTTAGTAGCATTTGGACTTGTAGATTTTTAGTTATGATCGATGCAAGTTTGTGCTTATAAGTTGGATGTTGCGTTCGTATCGATCCATAGCTCCACATTCTCCTCTCTTCGTATCGATGTAGTTTGCATTGATGACGTGGCTCGGAAATGCAGGGTATATCCATTTTTGATGCCGAGTTGAATGCTTTTCTTGCCTGACCATGCTCCTCGTATCCATCCTGCATCATTCCTCTTGTATCGATGCTGGCGTGCACTCTTCGTATCGATCAACTAGTGCCGGCTTCGTATCGATGGAAAACGATAGTTCCGTATCGATCATTTGGGTGATCGATATGGAATATACATTCACACGATCGATACGAAGTAGATAGTTGTGGGCCACTTCGCATCGATGGGAAAGGTTGGGTTTCGTATTAATGATTTGGTAGACCGATACGAAACATACCATATATTAACATGCATATATCGATACGAAGTGAACGACCTTAATCGGTCTGAGAGATGCAGTTGTCCAATCGATACGAAGGGGACGAGTGAAAACCTGATGGACATGATGGAGTTGATGGATACGAAAAAGTCATCCTTTATGGATACGAACAAAGCCAACCCTGATGGATACAAAGTGAAGTTACTTGGATCGATACGACTGTGATGGATACGAAGAAGACACCTCGGATTGACATGAACGTGATTGATACGAATGAGATTGTCGTTTAATTTGCATCAATCATATCTTGAGAATACGAACGCCAATTGACTTGAAATCTAAAACAGAGCCTTTCCTAGCCATGTTCATCATTCCCAATCGATCCCGTCTGGATTGGAGCTCGGTCGAATTTTGATGGCATCGATCATAGCCTTGTTTCCAGTCGATCTCTAATATTGGTTTCCATCCTTTTTAGCCTATTTGTTGATATCCTGAAATTGACCAAAAGGTGGGATAACATTTGTCCCCCAAAATATGCCTTGTGGTAAGAAAGCATGTTTTGAATAGCTCTGATTCCGACATCTGAAGTACATGTTCCATCCATAGAGATTCCATCAAATCCATAACCAATCTATTACTAAGCCATCCTATCCAAGTGCCACAGCTATATCCAAGTCCGCGACTGCCCTAAGTCGATGTCTAATTCAAAGTCCTGTAACCACATCCTTTGCCAATTCTGTAGCTATCCGAATCTGTCAACCGAGCTTTGATCTATCCAATGACCAATAACCAAATCCATAACCTTTTTGGGTTGATATCCAAAGTTAGGACTACCTCGGGCCCTTTGCCAAATCCTGGACCTCGCCGGTTCCATTTATCCAAAGCCGAAATCCGAATCCAGGACCTTTCATGGTCGCATTATCCTGTTCCGACCTCGACTCTCCGGTCAAGAGCTTTTATGTTCTCTGGCCTTGGCTCTCCGGCTAAGGACTTTTTACATTCTCCTGCCTCGGCTCTCCGGTTAAGGACTTTTATATTCTCTGGCTTCGGCTCTTCAGCTAAGGACTTTTATATTCTCCTGCCTCGGCTCTCCGGCTAAGGACTTTTATATATTGTTTTAGTCCATTCCATCGCTCTCCGACGAGGGGACTCGTTATTTGTGATTACTACCCCGTCTCTCCGGTCGGGACTGTAATTGTGAGACCTGTATTTTTTATTACATTAATCCGAATCCACTTGTTATAGAATCCATTTAAAAAATTGAAATTTCGAACAAATAGGGAAAACTAAACAAATGTCCGTGCAAACAAAGAAAGAACCAAAGTTTGTAGGAAAATAGAAAGAAAATAGGATTTCATAGACTCGAGCAATATGGTTTGTCATCGTCTCAGAGCATGCCTAGGGACCGTCCTCGATCCCATACATTTGTAAGCGAGCTAGCTGTATTACTTTAAGCACTATTACTTATTCAGTGCCACAAATTTATTTTGTTGATGACGAGCCGGTGATTCCTAGATCCAGTGCCATCCTCGTTCATGGTGGGTGGTGGCTGCTACTGTTCCACTGCCACAACTCGATTCCATACATATTGTTGCAGATGACCATTCCTTATATGCTCCTCAACGATATCCTTCAAGTGTCTGCAGTAATTCGTGTTGTGCCCATTCAGCTCATGGAATATGCAATGCTTTCCTGATGCCTGCTCATATTCAGAAGGTTCCCTTCATGCCAGCTTTCGATACTGGAGGCGCCCTCGAGTATCCAAGTAAATCCTTTCTAGAGTTTCAGTTAGATCTGTGTAAGAAGAAAACTTTAACTCCCTCCGTGGCCTTTTCGAAGTGCTACCATTGTCATTCATTTTCCTTTTTCCTTTATCATTTTTGACTGGGTCCTCCCTAGGTGGACCTCCACCCCATACTGCATAAGCTTCAGCCTCTCTCCCTTCTCTCTAAACCCGCGCATCTTCTTGCCTCAAAGACCTTTGTAGCTCATTGTAGAACTCCCCAAGATCCCTCGGTGGGTCCCGTTCCAACAATATCTTGAAATCTGAATTATCTGTAACTACCAAAACTATCGCCATCAAAACCATCAATGGATCAGGTCGATCCACCAAAGCCACTGCCACATTGAATTTGGTTAAGAAATCCTTGACCATCTTTCCTTTCCATTGTTTCATCGATGTCAAAGTCATCAAGTTCTTGGGTCGGACTATGTGGACCCGAAACTGCCTTATAAACTTTTCAATTAGCTCTGTCCATGTGCCAATAGAGCCACTTTCCAGCTGTCTAAACTATAATGTTGCAATATCTGTCAAATACAAAGGGAAGCATCATGCCATGACCTCCTTCGATGCCCCCAACACTTCCATATGCCTTATGTACCTTGTCAAGTGAATAGTAGGATTCGTTCTCCCGTCATACATCTCCAATGTCAGAAATTTGAAATATAGCGGGTTCCTAGCTTGCTTGATCATGGGAGAAAAAGGACTCCTATTCACATCCTCCTAGTCTCTATTCACCGATCCGCCTCTCATGGCTCGCCTAACCATCTTTGCCAATCTATCGCTGTCACCAAGCTGCAGTCCTCGCCTGTTGCCTCCGATCTGCCCCCCGAGTTCACGAGGGAATCCTGTAGTCTGCTTTCCTAGATGAGCATTCATTCCTCTATCAGTACCATGTTGCTCGGCTCCACTTGGTACTCTTCTCGTGATTCGATCAAGCTCTGAGTGAGTGCCCTCTAGTTATGGTGCTGCGACGGATGGTCCTACTCTATTCTAAACACTGGTTGCTCCGTGCTCCCGATCCCTATTTCCAGCATCTCCTGTAGTTGCGTTAACTTGATTCTGCACTCTAACTTTTCCAACTTGTCAAAGTAGGTTCTGCATCTTCTCCTCTTGTCTCTTGAGCATCGTTTCCATCTCGTCTCTGGTGATGAAGATCGACGCCTGATTCGCTCGCGAGGAAGCCTCCTGACTCACTTCATGCTGACTCCTTTCAGTCCTTTGTCTTCTAGCTGATTGCCTAACCATGTCCCTTTTAGATCTAGACCATTAGCTTTCCAAATCTGAACTCCGAATCCGAGATAGCGGGTGCTAGTCTTCTCAGTAAAAGCACCAAATTGTTTGCGCCAAAATTGGTCACAAACCCCAAAAGCCGTGAAAGCACCGGTGTCTACACACAAATCCACAATATTCAAAAATAGATCTCAGATCTAGATAAAGTAGAGAATAAAAATGAATAAACGATAAAGTTAAAATGGAAGAAATCAGAAAGGAACACAAGGTTTATAGTGGTCTGGAAATCCGGCCTACGTCCACTTTGAATCAATCCTTTTATTCGTTTTATATTATAGTTTCAATTACAAGTCTTTGAAAATAAATATCAAAAATGGCAGAGCTTCGCTAAGGAGAGAAAAAGAAGATCCTTTTCCTGAAGCTCTTGGATTGCTATATATAAGTGTAGGCTTCAAATATCCTGCCCAGATCTTGGAAGACTCGTTCTCTCTCGTGGGTGGGCCCATGTGATCGATTCCATGACATTTGCACTCGGTCCGTGATCGATATGAATGAAGTTAGTATCGATCAAAATTTCATCCAATCGAGTCGAGATCAATAATGAACATTCTATAGGTTATACACAAGCTCCTATGAAAATTTGGTAGCATTTGGTCTTGTAGATTTTTAGTTATGATCGATGCAAGTTTTTGTTTATAAATTGGTTATCCTGTTCATATCGATCCAAAGCTCCGCATTCTCCTCTCTTCATATCGATGTTGTTTGCATCGATGACGTGGCACTGAAACCCAGGGTAGATCCATTTTTGATGCCGAGTTGAATGATTCTCTTGCCTGACCATGCTCTTTGTATCCATCCTGTATCATTCCTCTCGTATCGATGCCGGCATGCGCTCTTCGTATAGATCAACTAGTGTCGGCTTCTTATCGACGGAAAACGATAGTTTCGTATCGATTATCTAGGTGATTGATACGAAATATACGTCCACACGATCGATACGAAGTAGATAGCTGTGGGCTACTTCGCATCGATGAGAAAGGTTGGGTTTTGTATCGCTGATTTGGTCGATCGATACGAAATATATCACATATTAACATGCATATATCGATACGAAGTGAACGACCTTAATCGGTCTGAGAGATGCAGTTGTCCAATTGATATGAAGAGGACGAGTGAAAACCTAATGGACATGATGGAGTTGACGAATACGAAAAAGACTTCCTTTATGGATACGAACAAGGCCAACCCTAATGGATACAAAGTGAAGTTACTTGGACCGATACGAACGTGATGGATACGAAGAAGGTCACCTTAGATTGATACGAACGTGATGGATACGAATGAGAATGTCGTTTAATTTTCATCGATCATTTCTTGAGCATACGAACACCGATTGACTTGAAATTTGAAACATAGCCTTTCCTAGCCTTGTTCATCACTCCCAATTGATTCCCTCTTGATTGGAGCTCAGTCAAATTTTGACGATATCGACGATAGCCTTGTTTCCAATCGATCTCTAATATTGGTTTCCATCCTTTTTAGCCTATTTGTTGATATCCCGGCCTTGACCAAAAAGCGAGATAACAATTTTAAACTAACAAAAAATTAGATATTACAATTTAGAAATAAAAATTCTGATTAACTACGTGTGATTCAACACAAAAATATGGCTAATATTTGTGGATATCATTTTCTTTTGAATGTGTTAAAAAAATACATTTTGAAGAAAAACAATTCAGGCGTTCATCACGCACGAAGCGATACCTTAATGCTCATATACATAATAATAGTGGCGTGGAAACAAAATACTATATAAGCTAATGGAAGCACCTAGTTTGACTCCTTGAGCTCCAAAGAATTTCCAACGAAAACATGTCTTTCTCGAAAGAGCACTCGAGGAATCAAGGGAAAGATAAAACCATGAGCTAGACTTAAGTCTGCTATAAGAAACTCAACAAATATGATGCACTACATAACAGTATCTTTTGAGACCATTCGAATCACCATAACAGTTTCCTCTCAGAAGAACCAGAACATCCATTAGGTAAGCGATATAATGGATAATGTCTAGAGTGTAGAATATAAATCAAAAAATGGCTATGCTGCTTTCATCTTACAACACAACAATATTAGGAGTACAATTAAAATCGCTAAGATACTTTTTCATATAGATTTTCACGAAGGCCTCATCAATACATCACGGTCGACCCCCATAATAAGGATCAAAAACTATCTTCCAAGCATCATATATATTTAGATAAATATACCATAAGGTAAACAAAACTGGCCCACGTCCGAACAAGTAATGCCAAATATCATCAACTCCCACTATCCTCATTGATAAGCATCTCTGGATATGGAGTTGATATACACTTATGGGTTAGCTAAACCCACTAGTTGTGCATCCCACTCTTTCTTTTGTCATTACCAATGGTGAAGTCACGTTCAACATCATAAATCTCTTAACAAGATTTCACATTTTCAAAAGTATAATTAAATGGGTTCGCAACAAATGTTATTAAATCAATGTTGCTACAAAGCCAAAACCATTTTCA
Organism: Allium cepa; assembly: GCA_030765085.1. NCBI lineage: Eukaryota > Viridiplantae > Streptophyta > Magnoliopsida > Asparagales > Amaryllidaceae > Allium > Allium cepa. The sequence goes on along the minus strand of CM060941.1, from coordinate 287,309,168 downwards.
CACTTAACATTATCTTTGAAATACTCTTTTTAAAGAATCGGTGTATTTATGGGTTAAGAACAAATTTTACTAAAACATTGTTACTATAAACCCAAAACCATTTCACACTTAGCATTAACATTAAAACATTCTTTTTAAAGAATAAGTATATTTAATGGTTAAAAACAAATATTACTAAAACATTGTTACTAAAAGCCCAAAATCATTTCACACTTAGCATTATCTTTAAACATTCTTTTTACATATGTAGTTGCATCTATACCAACAAGGCAACATACTTTTAATTAATTTAAAACCATTTATTATGACTTAACGTTATAACAAAACCACTTTTAGCTCTTTTCAAATTTACAAAAACTTACTTTTCCATACTTTTATATATAGGTACTTTAAATATACTTATAAATAGGTCTAAAATATCTACATAAAATATGACTTAAAAATAACTAATTTAAATTTTTAAAAAAATCAAGAGAAAGTATATTTATATATACAAATCGCTTTACTTTAAAAATATCTAAATAATTATTTAAAATATATTTAAACTTCAAATCACTATTAAAATAATCTAATTAATGTTATAAACATCAGTAAAAGTATCTTAGAATAATACTTTATTTAAATATCATTTTTAACATTTTAAAGTCTTAATAACATACTACAACATTTATAGAAGTGCTCTCTAAAGTTTAGAAACGCCCAAAAAGCGCTTCAGTTTAAAAGTTATTTTTAACCAATTAAGATTTCAACAAATAATAAAATTTACAGAACTAATAACAAAATTTATGAAACACCTAAATAGTGTTTCAGATTTAAAGCGTCGTAGATTCCTGTTTATGTCATAAAACAAATTTTAAACCCTTCAATGTTCGATTCATTTTGAACATGCTACTTAGTGATTTAATGTCCAATTATTTCGTAGTCAGTTCTTTATATACAATACTTAATAACCATGTAAAGAACCCATAAAGATGTCTTTCAAATTAATTTTAAATCACCGAACATAAGGAATTTTCAAAGTGCATCCATAACGAACATTTTGCTTCTAACTTTTCAAACTTTGTTATAACACTTCTATAATTTTTCAAATCAATTCCTTGTTGTCCCATACTCTATTATATATATAGAGCACAGCCAAAATATATACTTTCATAATATATTCACATATAACCATTTTCAACAAGTTAAACATAAGGAATTTGTGAAGTGCGCTTATAGCAACTATTATCACTTTGAACATATTCAAACATACTTTAATGGTACATACAACCAAATCAAGCATGTAAACACAGATCTAGGATATGATACATGTTTTAAAGGTAATGGAAGCGACAATATACAATATAGAGTTGTCATTTTCTTTCAAAATCAAGTATGGTCTAAGTTATAACTTCATGAGTTAACTATAACTTTATATTTATACACAACAAATATATCACAATATATATCGAATGGACAGTAGGCTCACCCTAGAACAAAGCTAACACAAGCAAAAGCCTCCCCAAACACATGACTACTTCCTACCATCACCTAAAGCTAAAAGATTCCACCTTTAGCCTTTACAAGCACATGACCATGCATCCCTCCACCCTAAGTGCTCAAGGCCTCCCCTAGGTGCCCACTTTTTTCCATTTCTTCCACTTTTTGGATGCTTTCCATGTTTCCTAGATGATCTAAGGCTTTTCCAAAGTTTGGGAGGAAATGAATTTCATTTGATATGTTTTCTAGAATTTGAAGTGAAAAGAGAAGAGGCTGAAAAAGATAATTCTGTGTTCATTCTTTTTGCAATTCTTTTTATGATATTTTAGAGTATAATGTGAAGGCTTAAACAAGAGGTAACCACTCACCTTCCTACTTGCTTTGATGGTCCAAACCCATGCCTCCATATACTCACCTTTCCACCTCATTCTCTCCTTACTTAGCCCGTAACGCTTTCTAACCCCTGTTAAAATATCTTCTTATGACATCATCGCTTACATCACCATACCCCAATAATTATTATTACTGTAAAATACTTTTAGTTGCTAATTAATTACACATTAATGTATTAGGAAAGCATAACAAGTTCGAACAACTTCTATCAAGTAAAAAGCCGTTTATCGATAAAAATATTTTCAGTCACCTTGTCGCTATTTCTTCAAATTGCTTACTTTTGTAAACATTTTTGAAAAGCAAGTTTACCATTATGAGTTATTAATTAAAAGGGGGTTAGCAGGGTTATAAGTCCATTAAATCATATCAAATCCAAGAAAATATTTAATTATTTAAATAATTTAGATATTTAAATACAAAGTGTTCGAAGTTTCAAATCGTTACACAAATTATTACTTATTTTAACATAAGCACATCGTTAACAATCAACAATATGTTGTTTATTTATAGTCTAGAAATATCCATGTACCTTCTTGTGGTTCTTTCTTATGGATACATGCTTCCTCTACATTTTGAATGAAAATCAATCTATTTGATATTTCTATCAAAACACTTCTTCAACTTTAATGCTTGTCAAACGGTACTTTCGTATCCATTTTTATATCATATCCAAAAATTCACAAACTTAATATCACTCCCACTAACTTCGAGATATTTGGTAGTTATGTGTAACTAGTCTATTCTAAACCATCATTTATAATTTTCCATTTCAGCACATCTATACCAAAACACAAAATCATTCCGAGCGATAATTTTATTTGTAAAATCCAAATTAAGTTAAGCACGTCAAATGGTGAATCCATTACGTTAATATTAACAATTGAAATTTACCGTGTTATTCTTATTATTATGGCTCTTAATATCCCAACCGCATTAGTCTTTCTCTTAAAGATAAATTTGTGGCTACCAATGGATTATATCCCTTCGGATGCAAATATTAAAATCATATTTTGATAACGCACATGGAATCCATTTTAGATTTGTGCGTCATACCATATCATAGAACCAATACTCTTAATGGATCAAATGATAATTAAGTATTATCTTTTAGTGATACTGGTATGAAACTCATAGTTTCTTTTCAATGTGCAAGAATATTTACTAGACATTTTAATGCATCGTGTTTCTTTAAGTTTGGTTAATTTCATTTCATTCCATGTAATCGGTTTCATCTTTGGATCATATCCAAATCCATTTTACTACCAATAATTTATAAAATAAATTTCTTCGCCATGAAGTTGGTATTTCTTAAAACAACATTTGCTTCTCAATGCAACGGAACATGTATTCATAAACACTTTATGAGTAGCCTTATACAAGAAAGTGGTTTGATTTTAGTTTACAATAATTATGTTCAAAACATACGTTGGTCACCAATGACAATCATTCCCGAACTTCTTTTGGATGATTCATACAAGATCCCTCATGTATAATTATTACGTGTAGCCTTTCCTTTCACACAACCTGCCAACTCCTTGGCCTAGGATATGTTGGGCTTTCTTATAAACCCTTATCATGAGTGATTTTGTATATTATTATTTAGATGAAATTAATTGTAATCTTGTGTACCACTCTTAAATACAGGACTTTATATGAAGAAGTTAACTCACTTCGCATACAATTAATAATACTTTGTTACAAAGTTCAGTTAGTCCTTATCGATACATTATTATGTATCACAGGGAGATGTGATTATTAGGATTGGATCTTTATTCATTCTTAGGTATGTATGAAACTCTTTCCAATATACTCACGTATATGATCAAATCGAATCATTTTTATTTTTTGTTACATGCTATTTTATTTTCATGCATTTTATATTCTATGAGCTTATCATAGACATACTACACGAGCTTATCATAGACATACTACATGTATATCGAATTAACATGTTCATGTTTATGATAACTTATCAGTGAATATAATAAAATACATGTAACCATTTTGGTATTAGACTTACCATTTGCATACATCTATGTATTAATCCAAAGTTTTATCAAACCTTATGTCACTCCAGCCCAAGGAGTGCTTTTCCCTTTGTTGTTTGAGAATATAATTCACCTATACCATATGATTCATAATCATACAATCGAAGATTATTTCTCCATAATATGCCTTAGTCTATAATTCAAAAATAATTTCAAATAAATTTAAATACTTCTGTATTTTCCAATACATCACAAAAACCACTATTATAATTTATTTCATAATGAATATACGTAATATCCATATCGAAATAAAACTATCTATTTTTCATTCAATATTAGAAAATTATTATTATTCACATATGACTTCTGTTATGTTTTGCGAAAATAAATTTCATAACTTGATGTGACCAATAAGTGTTATATGGCATGCACCCACCATTTCCGCTATTACTAGATAGCATATGAAATACAAAGATCCATTCAACCACTTAGTATAGGCTATTTATTTCATTTACTAACAATCGGAAATTTTCAGATCAAGTATCTTAAATTCAAAGAAATAAATGTCGTAAAAACAATTTTCTATGTGAAAATACTTTTGGAATACAAATCATATGTCTCACTACAATGTTAAGTATCTATTATTATTTAAAATTCTTATATATGAATGTATTTATGAAGTCAAAATGACCATTCACTCTTTTCATTCAAACTATGCCTTAGGTTACATCCACTCTTATACATTCGATTTCCTTGTTAAACGATCGAACTATTCAAATGAAATCCTTACTACAATATCATAATGATCACTTTACAAAAGTATATTTGGTCATCAGTAACTTTAAGGATAGCAAATAAATTGCCCTTCACATAAAATGATCAAATAATATTTCAATGATCGAATTCTTAGATTTTTTTAGTTAACTTTGGTCCAGTTTTACATTTAACACAACAAGATCATTATTGTAAACAATCATATTGAATACATGATCCTACACTTTGATTTACTTGCTTATTTTGAATGACCTAATTTCATCGAGGTTTTATGCATTATGAATTATGATAGTTCACTATATAACATTTATATGTGATCATATATGAATCAAATATCCATATTCTTGTATGCTTTTAGAGATCGAAAGTCATTAAAGAAAATACACTGTCTCGGACTGGTAAATTAGTAAGTAACCAAGTTACAAGTGTACTTAGTGGTTGTTTAATTTCGCGTTTGTAGTGGTCAACATGCAAAATACATTGATAAGTACACTTTACATTTCTATTTTCCAATATTAATTCATTTCAGTTGTATATTTTAATTGATAAATGTTTTATCAATTATGTTAACTACACAAATTTAACGATGTGGATAATTATAAATCTATATAACGGATGTTCATACAATATTACAAACGTTAATTGTTACCATTCCATTTCTCTTATAAAGGGCCCACTAGTCTTTTATGTTTCTCTAAACCAAAGATTGAACATAGAGGTTTCTTGACTTTACTAGTGGGTACTGGGGCTCCTCTGTCTTGGTATTCTAACCTTGAGTTTGCTCGATAAGTCATAGCCACATGATGATGGCTAACTCCTTACTAGATTTGTCACATACAACTTCTTACCCGTTGTTCCTTATCCTAGTCTCATATTGAACTTGAGTTAGCTTAATAAATAGAAAGAAATTATTAACTTGTCCCTACCATCTCCCGATGACCTAAGTATAGTATATGTACCTAGAGTTTGCTCAACAAATATATATAGTTATCTTACCCCGCCTAGTCAATATATTAATAATACTACACATAACATCTCTAGCTTGAGTTTGCTCAACAACCAGAGAGTATGCAAGTAATTTATTAATAAATAAATGATAGAGGACAACAATTATATCAAAGATCCATAATCTTCAATATATTTAATTGAGTGATGTTAACTTATAGAATAACGTAGTTCTTATGAAATACCCTCGTGATTCAAGTGTCGGACACATCAAAAATCATGGTTTTCATACTTTTATGTATGTATTTATTCCTTACTTAGGGTTTTTTAAAGTTCCATCTTTAGTTTATACATTTGTATTATATAAGTTTTATTATTAAATAAATTTTATACTTTATATAACTTATATAATATTTTATGTATAATATTATATTAATTAAACCTTATTTGATTAATTCAATTAATTTACACGTTAATTAATTATTATATTATTCAATTATAACATATTATATTTAATATATATTATAACGTTTATTGTAACACACACATCTTATATATATATTATTTTGTTAATGAACTTTTTATAAATTTATTTAATTAAAATTTTTTAATTAAATTTTATTAGTTTCGAATATTCTTTTATACACACATGTATACTCATATAATCCTAAACAATTCAAGACAACATAACATATATCATTACGTGTATATATTTAATTAATGAATTAAATTATTTTATTAATCTTATTAATAAACAATAATTTTGAAATTAATTTTATAATATTTTCAAACATTTTGAAAAACTATATTATAACTTTTGGAATATGTGTTTTATTTTAAATTTCACTTTTAAATTTAAAAATTTTAAATTATTTTTCATAACAATCCAAAAATCTATATTATAATAGTTATAATATTTTCTTATTTTAAATTTAACTTTTAAATTTAAAAATTCTATTGTAATTTTAATTTTTTTGAATTAGCATATAGTCTAATTCAAATTGGGCATTTTCGAGTAGGGATAACCTTTTGGACTTACCTCATCATTTCAGGCCAGGTTAGTACCCAAGTAGGGCAGAGTACTTGATTACCCAAGCTCAACCTTAGGTACTACTTTTCTTGACATCATACTCTATGGGTAGGCTTTAATAAGTTAGCTATAATACTACTAATTTAGCCACGTAGGCTATTTGGTTCTAATACCACTATTGGAATTGGGTCAGCCTATAGTGGAGTAATTGGGTAAGTTTCAAAAAATTCCATTATTGGATCTTTGAAAGGTCTATGTAGTCTAATTCATTAAGAAAATTTCTAAATTTTGTGTTAAAAGAAATCAATATATTATTTAAATTTAATATAAAATTTTATTTTTCTATAATTTGTATTACATATTTGTGTGAGTGCACGTGTAACGAGATAATGTGTATGTGGTTTGACATGCCTGTGTATAGATGTTGAAATTTAAAGCACAATGGACATGATTGCCCCTCATGTGAACAAATGGATTATCCAAATGTGTGTGTGTGTGCACGCATCAAAATATTTTATAAATAAATACATAAATACATATATGCATATAATATTATACAATATTGGTTATACATTATTTACATAAGGCATTTATTAAATTACATATACATAAATCCATATAAATGTATAAATGTCATCTGCATAATTTCTAAGGAAATTATAACTCCAAATTAAAAACAGGTAATGTCGAAGGCCACGACAAGGAACTATGCTGACCTTAAGATTCAAGGGCATATCACACCAATGAAGTACGATAAGTTATGTTGCAGATAGAGAATGCCGTAAGTAAGAAAATTGAAGGATGAGTTACGCCGTAAGATTGTTATTACTATAATATTCAATGATGCTAGGAGGACAATAGTGCTAGGCTGCATCCTGATCCGTGAGGATAAACAATGGTGCCGGGTTGCATCCTAATGCCGCAAGGATAAAAAATGGCACCAAGATGTATCCTAAAGCCGCAAAATTAGTTATCGTCGACAACACATCTTATTGATGCAACACATTGATGATATTACATATCATTAATATTGAATAATGACAAAGACCCAATGTTGAAGCAATATCGAAAGTATGATACCATACCCATCAGTAAAAGAGGAGTATAAAGGCTACCGATATCGCATGTCCTAAGATACAGGCAAAAAGGCTGTATGGTTCATCAAAGAAGAGATTAATATCAAATAAATGAATACCGCTCCTCTTCAATTCCGCTTCCTCCTAATGCCGCATCTCTTTAATGCGCCTTTCATTAATGCCATGCTTTATCAACATCGTCTCTTCTCAATGCCACATCTTATCAATGACGCAGTCTATCAATATCATCTCTTCTCAATGCAACATCCTATCAATGCCACATCCTATCAATGTCGCGCTCCATCAATATCGCCTCCTACTAATGTTGCATCCTATCAATACAGGCTCCTATAAATGCTGTCTCTTATTAGTGTCACTCATCACTAATATTACCAGCTCTTATGAACGTTGCCTCCTGTTATTACCAGCTCTTATCAACATCGCTCATTATCAGCGCTACCTTCTGTCAACGTCACCTCTTAGTAATGCACAGAATTTATAATTACTATTGTCGTTCCTTATTGATATTGCTCTTCATCAACCATTAAAGGATGCCGTAGGTCCGCAATTCGATATTGATAATAGATGTCATTAATGTCTATGGAAAATATCAAGAAAGAATGATGCCTCAAGATTATCAATAACAAAGATTAACGAAGATGAAGTTTGAAGCCTGGCGCTATCAATATGGCCGTTGATACGAGATTTACGCATGCTGAAGGAAGCTTAAAGTAGTCATGCCGAACTCCTTTACCCCTATAAATACGACCTAAGGGTAAGGAGGAATGATTGATCATTTCTTTACTCTCCTCTCAAAAGTAAACAATTGTAACCCTAAATTGAATAGGGAAGAAACTTGGTTTGATTGTAATTATGATGAACTTATAATAGCAAGGACTTAAACATGCCTGTTACCATGATGGTGCACTTTGGACATTAATGGCCATGGGCATACATATGATAAAGCTTTTTAGACCAAAGCTTGCCGTAATTTTATATAAGTCATACGAGCTTTGGTTTAAACTAGTGTTTACACACATAATCACTATCTTACCATTTACATATGGATATAGGACTATGAACTAAGACGATTACCTATATCGTCCATTAATAAGTTTAATGGGCCGTCTTACATACTTATGACATATTCCTTTATTTCCTTTGATCATGGGGCATGGACTTTCAAATGTCTTTCTTTAAGAGAATGTATAGGCTTTCGAACAATTTGTTCCAAAAGATTGTACGGGCTTTCGAATTTCTCATTCCAAAAGTCCATAGGTATCATGGAGTCATTCCTCAGTGATATCATTTTGTACTAGGCCTTGAATGTTAAGCCTAATCTTGATCTCTTAACATCATTTAGTTAACACTACTAAGCCATGTTTCTGTGTCATTAAGCGTGTTAAAATTGAGGTTTGGCCCATCACACTTGGCATCATTGGTGTACCAATTTTAGGTTAACATTTTAGCGCTAGATGGAGCGCTTGCTCCGCTTCTCTATAACTCACTCACTAAATCAATACCAAATTTCTTTTTGTTCCAGAAAAATGGGAAGATCAAGGTGAAATAATGTTCCAAATGAATAAGTCATGCAGATGACAACATTGGAAAAAATGTTTTCCCCATCTTCAACTTGGGAATGTTGAACCTGGACAGCCATCAGAGCCAGCAAAGCCTACCAATAGTGAAGCTTAACGTAAAGATATAGCACAATAGGGGGTAATGATGCAAGATTTATTAGGTAAGATCCTTGCATGAAAATCTTTCAAAACTTCCAAGTTCATTGAAGGTGTGGAAGTTGCATCTCTGAGAAGGAATCTGGATGCTTCTTTGCTTAGGAATAGAGGCGAAGGCAAGTTCACTATGACTCCACAAAAGAGGAAAGGAAATCAAGGAGCTGAAGCAAAAGAACTCTCCCCTAAATCAATGGCAGGCAATAAGGCTAAAGAAAATTACCAAGGAAGATTAGAAAATAAGTCTAATATGCAATTTGAAATTTCAACCTACAAGAAGTATAAACCTGATGGAAGCAATTACCACAGCAATGAGGCTTATATAAAAGACATGGCTGAAAAAATGGCAAAAGATATGCTTAATCTAAAAGGAAGAAGAACTCTTGATGAAACAATCAACAATAACCACTGAGAATCTCCCTTCACAGATGATATCATGTCCGTAAGAATCATGTCCCATATCAAAATTCCTTCCTAAAGATACAACAAAACTAATTGATCCACATTATCATCTAATTGCGTTTAAAAGCTAGATGGACCTTTACAACGCATTTGGAGCAGCGCGTTGTAGATTTTTCCCTACTACCTTCAGGGCGCAGCAGCTATGTGGTATGGACATTATCGTAAGAAGACCATCTACTCTTGGAATAGTTCTCTTATGAGTTCTTGATGCAGTTTTGTATTTGCAAAGATCCCACGATTGACTACAACATGCTAGCTAACGTCAAGCAAAAGATAAGGGAATTATTAAATGATCATCTTAAGAGGTTTAATGCGGAGGTGCTAAAGGAGGAATATATAACCGACATGGACAAGTTGATGGCTATGTGCACAAGACTGATCAAACAGACAACTTTCTAGCGGGAGCTCTATATTTATGAGTACAAAGATTTACAGATTTTCACTTTCAAGTTGATAAATTTATCTATATAGATGAATTGTATCATGCCAAGAAGAAATTTCAAATAGATAAAGAAATGGGAAAGCTGGCTGTAAGCGCAATAATAGGAAGACGAGATGGAACGAGGCCCCAAACACCAATCATGTTGCTTTGAATAAGCCAATATCCTATATAATCACTATGGTGAAAGAAAGTGGCAATATTTTGGATTATTATGAAGCTAAAACCAGTCCTAAACAAAGAAGAGGGGAGGATTACTATACCTATTATAAGGCTGATGGACATAAAACAGATGAATGTCGAATGTTGGTAAGCATAATTCAATGCAAGATTCATTGTGCACACCTGAAGGAGTTTGGCAAGGGTAATAAGAAAACTGCTAGTTCTGGAAAGGGCAACCAAAGAATCCCAAACAATACTGCAAATTTAGTAGAATATGACATTCAGCTAGGGTTCATTCCACCTCTTAATAGAATTGATGTTATCCATGGAGGCCCACACCTAGTTGCAAGCAGCAGAAGCCAGAAATCGCAATATTAGAGAAGCAAAGGATGGGATTTTCTCCATTCAAGAAGATCCACCACTAAAAAATCCAAGGTTCCAGATCCAGATGCACAACTTAACCATCACTCCGTAAGAGCTAATAGGAGTTTGTCATCTGCATAACAATCCGCTTATGATCACCATGCAAATTGGACTCTCTATGGTTTCTAAAATTTTGTTGGATACTGGAAGGTACAGTCAATGTGATCTTTAAACATGTATTCGACCAAATGGGAATTCCAAAGGAGAAATTAAAACCGAGCATGGAGCCTATTTTTGGATTAAATAATATAGGACCAACTTCTACTGGGCAGCTAAGACTTGTCGTGCAAATGGGAACTCGGCCACGATCCAGGACCTCTGAGACTCTCTTCGTTGTCACAGATTAGACTTGTTATTTTACATACTTCTTATTATAATGCCCTCTTTCGGAGCCAACTTTAGATGAGGTTGATGGTTTTCTCTCACCAAAGTACCTGATGGTAAAGTTCCTGACTAATAGCAGATAAGGAATCATGAGGGGAGAGCAATTTAGCTCTTGTGAAATGTAATTTGCCACCCTTGAGCAATACAAACAAGGAAATCACTCTTGTTATGACTCGGAGAAAAAAAACTAATCAAAATTGATATTAAAACCCTTTAGATGATGATTCTTCAAGACCATTGTCCAAAGCGAAAACAAAGTCCATTGAGAAAACTAAGCATGCATTAAGAAAATTTGACTGCTACAAAAAGAAAAGAAAATGAAAAGAAAAAACCTAGTGGAAGATGAAATAGGAAACAAGGAGATCATCACTGAATTAGATTGTAGAGATGAACAAGAATGAACGAACCCATAGTAGACAATGAGGAGATATGCTTGGATCTAGTTGATCCAACGAAGATGGTAAAAATTGAAAAAGAATTGGATAGCAAACTTAAAGGAGAATTAACTCTATTTCTTCAGTCCATTAAAGATATATTCACTTGAACCCATTCAAATATGGTTAGAATATATCTGACCATTATGTTTCATGCTTTGAATACAGACCCAAGTACCTCACCGATTCGACAGAAGAAAAGATAGTTTGATAAAGTTCAATCTAGTGCTTTGAAAGAACAAATCAAGAGATTTCTCGTGAATGAATTCAGAGAAGCACTTTACCGAAAATGGTTAACTAATCCGGTATTAGTCAAAAAATCTAATGGGAATTGAGCATATGTGTCAATTATACTGATTTGAATAAGGCATGCCCAAAGGACTGCTATCTCCTTCTAAGGATAGATCAATTAGTTGATGCAATAGGTTGGCACAAACTATTATCTTTCACGGACGCTTATTCCTGATACAACCAGATTCCAATGTTCAAACCGAATGAGGAGAATACAAGTTTTATAACAGATTATGGAATATATTGTTACAAAGTAATGCCTTTCGAATTAAAGAATGATGGAGCAACATACCAAATATTAGTGAATAGGACATTCAAAGAGCAAATGGCCTAAACATGGAAGTATACGTAGATGATATGTTATTTAAATCGCAAAAAGGTACTACCATATGAGAGATCTTGAAGAAATGTTTGACATAATACGCAGATATTAAATCAAGCATGACGCAAAAAAATGTTCCTTTGGAATTCAATTCGAAAATTTCTTGGGATATGCAATCGGTGCAAGGGAATCGAAGCCAACCCTGACCAAATTCAAGGTATTAAGGGTATGGCAAAACCTAATACAAGTAAAGGTGTAATGAGCCTGAATGGAAGAGTGGCAGCATTGAATAGATTCATTTCCAAGGTCATCGACAAATGCATCTCATTCTTCAATGCGATTAATAAGAAAAACTTAGAATGGGAGGGGGATTGTCAAAAAGCCTTTAAGGAATTAAAAGACCATCTTAAGAAACCATCAATTATGTCCACTCCCATAGATGGGGAAAACCATTACCTTCATATGGCGATTTTTGAATATACCATTAGTTCTGTTACGGTAAGAGAAGATAAGGGAACTCAACTTCCAATATATTATATGAGCAAAAGGCTTTAAAATGCAAAAACTAGATATCCAGTTATAGAAAAATTGGCATACTCCTTGATGCTCACTTCTTGAAAATAAGAGCTTACTTCTATGAACATCTTATTAAGGTCTTAGCCAACTTCCCACTTAAGAAAGGTTTTATTAAACCTGAAACTTCATGAAGATTAGTAAAATGAGGAGTAGAGCTCAATCAATATTATATCGAATTTCTACCCCGATTAGAAATCAAAGGATAAGCCCTAGCTTATTTTGTTAATGAATGTACGTGGTTCATTAATGAAACATCAGAAAAGGATAAGGATTTAAAGCCTAAATGACAACTGTTTATGGATGGAGCTTCAAACGAACAAGGTGCTGGAGCAGGATATGTGATTATTACCCCCCGATGGACATCATTTACGTTATGAAATGAAATTGGGATTTCAAGCCACTAATAATGTAGCAGAATACGAATCAATGAGGGTAGGACTCAACCTGGCCATATAGTTAAAGATTCCTATGATTGGGATTTTTAGTGATTACCAGCTAATGTAAATCAATTGAACCAAACGTATTAGAGAAAGGATGCAAGGTTGGTCTTATATGTCAAGAAGGTGTAAAAAACGCTAACTCGTTTTGAGGATTCTCCGTACACCAAATACTGAGAGGGAAGAATTCTCAAGCTGATTCTTCGGCTAAATTGGCTAGCTAATGGAGAGCACTAGAAGCACAAATTATACCGATAAGCTAATAACTAAACACTAGTGTAGAAGAGAGGACACCAAATTAAGAAATGAATCTATGGTATTAACCAGATCTCAAGCTTTAACACATGCGGAGGAGGAGTCAGAAAATAGAAGTGCAACCCTTTAAGAGAAATTTTCTCATCTAGAGATGGACGATAAATATAAGAACAATTGGATGACGCCTATTATCGAACACCTAATAAAAGGAAAATTGGAAATGGAGAAAAAGGAAGTAAGTAGAATAAAAAACCAAGCACAAACTTTCATCACGATGAATTAAATACTCTATAAGAAAGGATATTCACTCCCTTACTTAAGATGCTTTAATCCAGGAATAGGAGCAAAATTACTAAGAGAAGCCTACGAAGGATTCTGTGGAGATCATTCTAATGATATGAAGTTAACTAAGAAAGTTATAAGACAAGGCTTCTATTAGCCAAAAAGTTATGAGTCTAATGATCTCACTCATTCTTAGAATATATCAGATTGTCATCTATAAACACCAATATGAACCTATTCAAAAGCTCTTGGAAAATCCGTCAAATCCACAAAGAAATCCGATGCATTAGTCAGGTATGATTAACCACGCCCATACCCCATTTGAAATGTAGTCAAAGAATTATTGACCTCCACCACTCTCAATTAAAGAAACCTGTTGCCAAATCCAATTGGAAAAATACTTTGGCTTCACTCAACTGATCAAATAAATTATGTATTCTTGGCAAAGGAAACAGATTCTTTACCATCTTCTCATTCAGCTTATGGTAATCAATACATATTCTTAATGACCCATCTAGTTTCTTTACGAATACCATAGCCGCACCCCAAGGTGAATTGCTTGGTCTAATAAATCCCTTTCCTTCTAAGCCCACAAACTGTACCTTTAATTTCTTCATCTTTGTAGGTGTCATCTTACTAAGTGGCCTACTAACAGGTTCAACTCCAAGGTATAAGATTTATTCTAAACTCAATAGCTCTTTTAGGTGGTAAACTTGTAACTGGTTAAAGAACGTCTACATACTCTCTTGCAACAAAAACCCGACTCAACTCATCTTCCACCTTCATTACACCTAATAAAGCACAAGCATTTAAATTCAAAATATCTATTAAGCATATAATTGGATCAATACTATCAGGGTGTCTTAATGGTATCTTCCTATCCTAGCAATATATCCTAGCATCATATCTGCTTAACCAAACCATAACCAAAATATTCTCAAAGCCTATAAATTCAATCACATATAAATTATTGGCAAAAGTAGGACCTAACTACTCAATTTCTCCATGGTCACATCTCATCCCAAGAGTTGCATGCCCTCCTGTTGGATTCTCAACATTTAAGTAAGTAACAAGGTATGATGGTTGTAGACATGATTTATCTACCAAACAACGCGAGATAAAAGAATATGATGCACCAGTATCAAATAATACTTTAACAGGTATGCTATAAATCAAAAGCATACCTCCTATTATAGGCTTCCCTTCCTTTCTGCAATTAGCCTAGAAGCTCACGACTTCAGAGCAAAAACCTTCCCTTTATCATCTTTGACCACTTCTAGACATTTATTCTTGTAATTCCCCCACCTGGTTGTGGTTAAAACACTTCATGTTCTTCTTTCTCACAACCGATTTTCCATCCCCAAATCGGCATTGATTAGCATAGTTCCCTTTCTTATCACACTTATATCAAATAATATCTGTTTTTCCTTTTTTGGCAGCTCCTCCCTCTTGAGCTACCTTCTTCTTAAAGATCTTTCTCTTCGTCCCCTGAAGACCTTAAGTCTCCACAAGCTTCTCTTTTCCAAAGGTCAAAAGTATTTCCTCCTTACATATCGTAATCACTACTACCACATCACATAGATCTTTGAGATCCAGCATGGTTACAGTAGAAATCTCCGAATTCAACTCTCAAATGAACTTCTCACTCCTGCTAATCACAGTATCTATAGTAGCATATCAATATTTGGACAATTCGTCAAACTTGGTTGCATACTTTAGAATAGACATTTCTCCTTGCTCCAGTTCCATAAATTTCCTGAGCAAAGTTGACTTGGCTGTCTCAGACAAGAAGCTTTCCTTAAAACTCCTTCTAAACTCTTCCATGGCATTCCCTCCTCTTGGACTCCTACGGTCACATTGTTCCACCAGTATAAAGTAACTCCTTGCAATAATCTAGTAGCCAACCTCCTCTTTTGCTCATCATTCAAGCCCAAGTCAGTAAAGATTCTCTCATAGTGCAACAGCCAATTCTCAACTTCAATAGAATTCAACATTCCTAGAAAAGGCTTTCCCCCGAGACTGGTATATTCCTGACTCAACTAACATAGTTATTGGTAGCCAGTACCTCGCGATTAGCTCCTCCCACATTAGCAACATTTCCAGCAGCCAAACCAACAATCGCTCCAACTTGCATCATACTGATAAAGAACTAATACATAGTCCCTATATCTACTATCAGGGTTCGGGCACCTACATTAGTATTAGCTTGTCGACCCTGATTCCTTCTCGTATTGAGCCAAACATTCCCATTTGTTATGGTGCTTCCTTTACTCAGATTCGCTCTTTTGTTTCCTGCTTCCATATCTTGCTTTCTCATAATCAGCACACTAGTCCTAATAAGATATAGAAGAATGGTCTAAGAGAGAGGGGAGAACAGTGATAGATACATATTTAGATGTAGCAAATACAAGTACAGTATTATAATGTTATCATATACCCCAAACTTATACCCTAATTCATTTGGATTATGCTTTCAAAACTCTTTTAGGTTCAAATTTATTTTAAGCTCTAAACAAACCTTTGCTCTAATACTAAGTTGTAATCCATCATTTTAAGGCCCGAAAATAAGTGTTACTTATGCTACAGTCTTCAATAGTATTATTCTCTAGTGAAAAAAATGAGATCCGAGTATATAACATCAAAAGTACAATAATATGAAAATTCTAAAAAACATATTTCATTAATAACTTTCATATTCATTACATAATCCAATTCATTTCCCTCATTCAAAGAAAATACAATAATTACATAATACTCCAATTATGACATATGAAGATGCCTCCTCGGTTAATTAGAGTCTAAGTACCGACAGATATAATTCTCATCATTACATTCATTCAAACTAGAAAGACAACCCAGCAGAAAGTAAAATCTCCTAATAATAGCTAGCTTGCCTCCTGCACGTCTCAAAAAGCTTATTCATCATACTTGAAAACCTAAAACCCTACTCTCTGCCTACTCAACCTAGTAGCCAAGAGTCAAGGGGAAAACAAAAAACTTCACGTCAGACAAAAATTCTGGTGTGAATAATAATATACTACCTCGAACCAAGTTAGTTATCTAGCAAGACCACGCCGTTGAGCGAAATGGGTTTCCCCTCACTAGTATCTTGACTAAATATGTCAATCATAAACCATGCAACTAAAACCACAATGATTAGAACATCATAAATAATTATACATGACGATGCAATATTGGTAAGCCTGACTAATATGTCTTCATAGGCTTATATACTCCCTCGGCCTACCCACCTTCATAAAATAAACTATCAGTTTTAAATTTAATGGACTACCCTATCAATTCATGTGGGCTACCCATCTCACATATTACATGGATCATCTATCTCAAGTTATGTGAACTACCCATCACACATTGTCTATCTACTTAAGTTCATGTGGACTATCCGTCAAACGTGTCATAGTTTTCCTAGGATTACTATAAACCCATCAAATCATAGAGACCCATGTCATATAGATCATATGGACTACCCATCATAGATCTCATAATTTTCCTAGGATTACTTTGAACCCATCATAAATTTGATAATAACAAGAATATAACATTTTTTATTAAAGTATATTCAATCTACATTCATTGGTATCCCCAATGAGGTTGCCAAATTTCTAAAACGTATATTTTGTCAAATCTTTAAAACATCTGCATCCCTAATTAGGTTGCTGTACCTCTAAAATATAAGGCTTATCTTGCCATTAAACAAAAACTATTTAGTTTGAAAATTATGGCATCCATGCCGCTAGAACAAGGTGTATACAATAAGCATTCTGATTTTGTAAAGCATAAGGGTATAATACCAAAAATATAGGGTTACCGACTTTCTAAAACACGTAGGCTATCATGCCTTTGAAAACAAAGATTTCGATCTGTAAAACATAAGGCTTTCAACCTATAAACAAGGCTGTCGAATTTATAAACGTGGGGCATCTCTGCTGTAAAACATGGATGTCGAAAACCTAAACATATGGCATCAAGGCCATAAAATATAGATGTCGAAAATAAAGATGACAAGAGGTGCAGGGTTTAAAACATTTAGGGATGTCGAACCTCTGTATCCTAAAGGGTGTCAGACCCTTAAAAACTTAAGATGTTGTAACTTTAAACAGCTTGAAGGTTCCAAGCTCTTAAAACAAAGAGGGTGCCACACTTTTAAACTATATAGAGTTCTAAAACACTAGGGTGCCGAACCTCTACAACCTTGAGATATCGCATTCCCACCATAGTGGATGCCGCACTTCTATATAAACCAATACATCACATATCTATAAGTAGATATCATATGTATCACTCCGTATAGATGCCGAATCTATAACCTGATACCTCGTATAACTTTTAGTTGGATAATTTAGGTATCAGCCTTATAGATATCGAACAACAAAAGGGTACGGGTGCCGAATATCAACAATGGCATTTGTGTAAATAAGTATAAAAATAATTTATTCCGTTTTAAAGCTATTTCTTTTCACTAACTCTTGCCACTTGTCAAAATATCATTGGTTAACCAAATTCTTTTTCTCTTCTTTTCACTAATTTACTAGAAATATGTTCTATATTCCCAAAAAAATTGCAAACCTTTGTAATTAACATCATTAATAAATTCTAATTAATAGCCTTTTCTAACATAATTAATTCATAGGAAATCATAACCTCTTGGAAAAAATCTCCAAAAATACCATAAATCAGAATTTACATCTTCTTTCGCCTATAAAATTTTTAGGGCCATAATAATTATTTAATTATTTTTAATATTTAAAACAAGAAATAAACCCTTATTTCCCCTTGGAAAATTCATATAAACTTGGAATATTATGAAACTAAAAACTCATTTTCAAAATATTGTTTTGTACATCATATCAAAATTTCAAGTCAATTAGAGATCATGATTTTGGTTTGTACCCTTAAAACCAATCATAATATTTTCGTAAAATTCCTGTAAATTATCAGCCGTCCAATTAAGGATATAATCAACCATAGTATGACATAAAATCATAGAAAAATTTGGAATTATTATCTAGATACGAAAACAACATAGAAAAGGAGATGGGTACTATTATTCACCTTAGATTGAATATAGAGATTAAGGTTTATTATTGATTGATTTCCTCAAGCTTTTGCCTTGAATCCCATAGAGTTTCCCCTTTCTTCTTTCCTTGTTAATGGCTTGTAACGACCCCACTGCTATACCCAGTTTAGTAAAGAACATTACAAGTAATGTTGTCTGTTAATCTAGTACAGCTTGTTAAGGGAGATCGAATGTGAATATATTTTTATACTGACACTGACACGTCATTTATACCTTTTCTTAATGTCTAAAATGAAATTTGATGTGTATAGTATTAATACAAAGTACTAAATATATCGATTTAAAAGTATTTAGAATAGTATAAAATACAAAAACATACGCCAGAATTATACAGATCACAGCGGAAGAATAAATCTCATAATTTATACAATTGTGAGCATATAAAATGGAACACTAGACTTAAATAATGTACATACGACAATTATATAATCTCAACTATATATCATATAGATACAAAGTCTAAATGACTAAAATGAGATAAACCCAAAGTCAAAATAGTATATGTCTCAACTAGCCTAATCTTCTATAGGTCTACCTGTAACCTGAAAAGTTTCGGCCTGACCCGAACATCAAATAACACTCATGGCAGACTATCTCTAAATAACAAAAGGTGAGATACTGATAACAAGAATATATGACTTAACTATCTCAAAATAAGTCATATCAAATAGGTATGTTCAAACAATATATATGCATGTTAAAAAAATATGACTTAACCATAAAAAAATAAGTCATGTTGAATAAACATGCCTAAGCAATATATGCCAAATTCAACATAACAATAATAAGACATAACAAAAAAATTCAACATTTCATAAATCCTTCTTAAGTCATAATAGACTATCATCAAAAATATGCTAACAATAATCAAAATTCTTCAGAGCCCAAAATGATATTAAAATATCCAACTATAAAATTTTCTGAAGAAACATTTCATTAATGAAATAAAATGGTAGTCCTCTTTACTCCAATACAGTTAACATAAAAGTCTATCCAAAACAATATAGACTTGCATATTCACAAAGGAGCTATCCAGAACAATGTAGAAATATCTATCCAGAACAATATAGGTATTATCTCTTATATAAACTCTATCCAGAACAATATAGATTAAGCGAATTTATTTATCTAGAAAAAAAGATAATGTTGAGACTGCTTAATAACTAAAGAGTTGTAGCATATCCAGAACAATATGGACCATGATGCATGTATATATCTATCCAGAACAATATAGATAACACATGATCACAAACTTATCCAGGGCAATATAGGTTGCTTACCCAAATTTAAAATGTATCGACTCACAGTTCGATGAAAATGAGTCATCTTCTCTCAAAGATCTAACGGCCTAAAAGAAATCTGAACGCCCTTACATAATACAACTCTAAGTTTTAATTACTTTCACCCAAGTAACCACAAGAATTTAACTGATTATCCCATCCCAGCTAGTAAATTCAAGTATTTACTAAAAGCTAGTAATTTCCATTACAAACTATATTCAACAAATTATAGAAATAAATAAAATAATTATAGAAAAGTCCCACACCAATTTGACAGTTCAATTGTTTATTTAAATTCTTTGTTTCATAGAAAAACATGAAATTCACCAAAACAAAATTGAAAATATCAATCGCTCAAAATCAATTTTACAAAAATTGTCAAAGAAATAACATATGGTGTCTAATTAGCAAATAGCTAAAAAAAATAAAACCCAAATAAGGTTTATAGTTTGAAGGAAAATAAGTCAACTTTACCATATAAGAATTAGTTTCTAAATTACTTTATATATATTTACCTTCAAACTTCTAAATTTAAACCCATAACTCATTTATTAATCAATTATAATTGCACGATTGAAATGAGCAGAGCATTCATCTAAAAACAAGCATCAAAGTGATTTACTCAACCAAATGTTCAAAATTATAATTAGAAAAACACGTTTTTTGTCGATAACCATCTCAATTATAATTTATCAAAACAAAAACCATAAGGGCTTATAACCATGTTATAATATACAACAAATCATACTTTAGAGTTTTATAAATATGTAGTTTCAACCCTTTAAATCTCAAAATCTTGAAACATCTCAAAACATAAAAGTTTTAGATAAAATTCCAAGCTTTCCAAAACTTCAAGAATTACCAAATTCCGATATGTAACAAAAAAGTTATGGTCAAAACAATTTCTTAGATTTTATATTTATTAGCATTGTTTTTCATTGACAGACCAGCGACAATAAACAAGTTTCTGTCCATTTAAACATCAAAATTATGCAAAGAAAAACAGGAAAGCTGTAGCATAGAGTCAAAGATTTCAAGAACATTAAGTAATATCGAATTTTGATAAGTAATGAAAATGTTATGGTCAAAACAATTTCTTGGATTTTAATTTATTAGCACTATTTTTCATTGGCAGGACAACGAAAAGAAATGAGTTTTTGACCATTTAAAATTCAAAATTATACAAAGCACAAAATTTAAATTATAGCATAGTGTTTAAGATTTTCGGAATGTCAAGAATTATTGAATTTCAATAAACAACGAAATATTTATGGCCAAAACAATTTTAGGTTGAAAGTCAGAAAATTTTGACAAAGACGGAATTTTTCTTTTATATTCAATTCTATTTCAAGTCAAATAAATGGAAAAATCACTAATAGTAACCAAAAGGGAAATTGTTTCTCATTGAATTTAGTTTTTATCCTAAATAAGTGTGCCATTTAGATCATTTTAAACTAAGATATCGCTGTTTTACTATAGCGATTTCCCTAAGATATTTTCAGCAAACAACAACCAAATAATCTCATAAGCAACCAATCACAAATCCAATTCCACAATTATTTTAGAAAATTAAAGATATGGAATTACTAATTTAGAGATAGATTGCGTGAGTTAAGATAATTCACCTTATTACTTCTTAATAGATTAACCAACCTCTTTTCAGCTTTGTGTTTAGTTTCAACAAACCTTAGGCAATACTAATTCAAAACAAGGAACATAAGGATTACAAACTGAAATTAATTAGTCTAATTAACTCATTATGTATTTAATTCATTACTTTTTTTGATATCTCTATGAATTAGCTAATTGCCCTTTTTAGTTTGATCTTAATTTGGGTTGATTTTAGGAACTAGGATTTTTCTTTTACCTTTGAGAAGTTTTCTTTTAGTTTACTGGTTTAGAAAATGAACATATAGTTCATTATATATTTTACTAAGGAGAGAAACTTGCTTTTAAATGCACTAATCGATTGATATTTGCTTAGACCCAAATCCATTAACAAAGTGTTGCAAATTCAATTGCTAAGAAAAGTGTTGCTAATCTCTATTTTGGTTTACAAATTCTAAATATTATTTTACACTTAAATAAATTTTCACAAAATCACAAAATTAATTTTTGTATTTACCAAAACCAATTAACAAGTTAAAATTCCACATTACTTTTAATATTTAGATTTTTAAGAATTAATTAACAAAAGTTATTCTTACTGTAAATTGCAACTTTCCATTTTAAACAATAAATCCCAATACTAATCACTTATTTAAATTTATAATATTTTCCAAAATTATCTTAAAATTAATCAAGATAAAATAAATCACTAGTCTTAATTACTAAATTTAATTTCATACTTAAATTTCACAAATCACAAATTAGCCTTAATATCCATAGTTAAATTTAACTAATTAGGTAATTAACACCAGGGTTGTTACATGGTCGGACTCTTGTATTTAATTTTTATTATGTGAAAATGAAAAATGATAATGAATGAGGGAGGAAAGTGTTTTGGGAATGAAATAAGGAACTATTCCTAGTTTGCTCCTCTTATTAATTCTCTTCTATCCTATGCATGAAACAATCTTATTAGTTGACTGATTAAAGTCCGACCCAAATTATTTATAAAATCCCATTCTTCTTATCTCCACACATCACAATATTCTATTTGCTTTATCTAACTAAATCTCCTAAATAATATTCAACAAAAATTAGGAGTGTTACAAGAACTATCATACGAATAAAATGATTTACGTACAACTTACATATTTATTCCATTGGTTTCTTAGCTATATCGATTATCTTTTATTTTAAACCACGTTCATCTATATTTCTAATATTTCATTTAGGACTAAAACCATTTAGGAACCATTTCATAAAACATTATCGAAGTTTATATACATCTTATAGAACACAACATAAGTTCATCAACACTCTAAAACTTTACTCATTTAATACTCCCTTTCATCCTAAGAGTACGCACAAAACATCATATATACTTTTACTTAACCAAGATGTTCAACAAATTTAAAACTTGCTTTAACTTACTATCTTTTCATTCTAGAGTTACAAAACTCTGCTTTTATATTTTCACAAAAATTTAGCTTCAAGTTCTCAACTAGTTCGGAAGTTTTTGACCGTCCAAAATGGCAAAAATTTTCTTTTCTTTTCAATAAATGAAAACTATTAAACAACATATCATAGTGAAATGCACAAACCAAAATACCTTAATATAAAGGATACATGTGTTTGTAAAATAACTTAACAGAAACTTAAGAACTAAACGCCCTGTTTTATTTCAAATCATTTTGAAATAATAATATATATATCTCTTTTTGTATATCAAAACATACTTTTAGGATTAAATCAAAATATGTTTTACCAAAACAACTCTATAGTAAACTACTATGGTAGCATTCTCCACTTTAAAACTCAAAAAATTGATGTCAATGATGCTGTAGTCATCACCGGGATTATTTTCCAAAGACAGAAGTGAGTTCAATTATCACGATCCAAATTTCAGAATTCGAAAATCGACACCCTACGTCACTTATACTCGACTGTCGCAGATTCAACCGTTGAAATTCGACTCGTGCCAGAGCTTATAACACATTAAGTACAACAACATAGCGGAAGGAAAAGAATATCATATAAATCTAATGAATACAATATCCAATGATATACCATAATTTGATACAAATGATATTAACACCAGAGATACAAAAATAATAGCAGAAATAAAACATAGCTGGATGGTCTAGGCTTTGCAACCATCGACAGCGGAAAGATAACTCCACTAGAAT
The DNA here is from genome assembly GCA_030765085.1 of Allium cepa. Lineage (NCBI taxonomy): Eukaryota > Viridiplantae > Streptophyta > Magnoliopsida > Asparagales > Amaryllidaceae > Allium > Allium cepa. Next base: position 287,285,111 of record CM060941.1, on the reverse strand, counting down.
CTCCAAATATTTGATACAAATGATATTAACATCAGAGATACGAAAATAACAGCGGAAATAAAACACAGCTGGATGGTCTAGGCTTTGCAACCATCGACAGCGGAAAGATAACTCCACTAGAATCTCCAAATATTTGATACAAATGATATTAACATCAGAGATACAAAAATAACAGCGGAAATAAAACACAGCTGGATGGTCTAGGCTTTGCAACCATCGGCAGCGGAAAGATAACTCCACTAGAGTCTCCAAAAGAATCCAACTCCATAAAGAAACTGCAACTCCATCCCCAAAATAAAGATATCTCGAACCATCATCACGATACAATAAGCAAACTAGATAACTCTAGAATGAAGCAAATGTGATCACCAAGATCCAAAGGCATCAAAGATATCGAATCTACATCTACTATCTGACTATCTGAAAAGCCAAATTCTAGACTGCCCGTGTGGAAAATTGTGGGCACCCAGAGTTTAGGAAGGGAACAATAAACTCCGGGTCAGTCATGGGACTGGTATGAGCAAACAAAAACAGTTATCTTCAAAACAAACAACAAAAGATTTTAAAAATTGAAATCCGCAATGCTTTTTGAAAAATGAAACTACCATAAGGCCTTCCACCACACACACCATGCAAACGTAGAATTGGAGGGGATTTCTCCTTATGATAGTAAAAAATGCTTGATACGCGGAAACCATTTGATATTATTATTAGTGCATAGTGCAGAAAATCTTTTGAAAGTATAATATTAATCTTAGCCAGCATACAACCATTATTGTATGCCTACTATATCTACCATCTAAATAGTGGGGCACCATCATAAGTAATGGCAGGTTATACAATTAAAATCGTACAAGGTGCGTTTTAGATGATTGGATTTCCAACAAATGGTCAGGCTAAGGAACTTCCTATTGCCACATGGGAATGCCTCTGGAGGGACGCCCCGAGAACTTACCCAGCTCTCTGCCAACATAAGGCCAGTGTACCCCCTTCCCGGGAGTAACACCTAAGATATGCCATCCCCGGTCGTTTGCGACCTTTATCCGAGGATCCTCAACCACAAAGCAACATCAAACAGTAATAAATTTACAGTGTCCACATGAGTTAAGTATCTGAGCTCCAGACCATGATAGTACCCTTTTCCAGAAGGAATGGACATACCCTAGGGGCGCGACCCCTGCAACCTTGCTGCATCTTTCCTGTTTCGACCATTTCCGGAGTGTGAGGTCTTGACGTAGTCTCGTCCACAAAGCTACGCTTTTTCACAAAGCCATGCTTTGATCAACAAATGATCAACAGCACTTCGTATGCCACATTACCAAATTGGGATATCACTAGTGACCATCAACTACATAACCTCTAAGCTCGTACGTCTCAGAGAAGAGTGTTAAGCTAAGAGAATAAATCTCCGCCACCAAGCAAAAATGTAATTGATAAAAACCAGCTTTACATCTCAAAGTGTAATGTCGGACACACATCCATACAAGCCTGTTTCGGGTTCGAACAGAACCGAAGGCACTTTCAAAGAAGCCCTTGCAAATCTGAGTAATTCCTAATCACATCCGGACTTCCCATCACATATGGAGATCTCTATACCGGGGATCAGTCGGTGTAGAGACATTCGACGAGTTAGCCATTCATTTTCGAAAATATTCGGTCTTCACCACCGGTCTTCAAATGCAATCCATAACGTCGTATCATTATTCGAAATGGGTTATATGACACAAAGGTCCTCTGCCGGCTAAACCAAATAATGAGTGCAATATTTAAAAACATATGGATAATAGGATTTCAGTTAAGTCACAACTTTAAAAAAGCAAAACCTTTTCTTTTCAAGTGGTTTAAACAAATTTCCATTTCCAAATCTTTAAACAAAAAGATTCACTTCACAAAGTTCACCCTTTTTCACAAAGATCCACTCACAGATTTCAAAACAATTTCCATTTCAATTTTGGATTAACTCATTCAATCTTTAAATCAAAGATTTAATAGCTTTCAAACCCGTTTCTAATTCAAATCTTTTATATAAAAAATACACCATTTAAAATCCTTTTCGATTTCAAAAAAAGGTTTAATAATCTTTCACAAAGGTTCATTCATAGCTTTCAAAACAATTCACAATTTCATTTCAAACTTGAAACTTTTTAACAAAAATTGGAAATCCTTTCCTTATATGAAAGCTTTTATTATTTGAAAACAAATAATTTTCGTTTCGGAAAAATCCGGTTATATTTATACAAGTTAAAGCCCTTCAAGTATAAAGCTGGGTTTAAATTCAAATTCCAGAAACAATACTTTTTAAATGGTTTAAAACCCATGTAAACACATTTATAACTTGTATTACCTTTTCAAACCCTAATTTCCAAACATAGAATTCAATTTCAAATTTTGAATTCAAATCCAAACCAAATTATTTAAATTTTAAAACTTTATTAAGTTATTCGAAATAACTTTTTATCTTTGAAATCCCTTTCCAAAAGCTTTTTATATTTAACCCAAATCCATTTTCAAAACTATTTGAATTCAAAATTCAATTGAAAAATTATTTTCTAAAATCTGCAACTTAACCGATTTCCTCATGCAATCCATATTTGTGTGTGTATGGTGCAGCCCAGGGGTTCCACACAATAGTGCAACATCATTCAATCATCACAGATTCAATCACAACAATATCGATAAGCGGTATAATCTATAACACTTATCTTCATTTACAGATCACAGATGAATAATATAAGTTCATCGCAGATAAATAAATTACATCCCAGATAAATAAATTACATCTCAGTCCACAACACAAATCAGAATAATTCATATCACAAAGCATCTTATATCAGGAATATCAAACAATTTAAACATCCAATAGAATCCAAACATTCATAAGTAAGATCACTCAATTATCTGATTATTTAAATCAGATTAATTACATATGAATAGTTTACTAATCCTGGTTAATTAATTACTAATTGCAAACCATTTCTATTAATTAACCTTAAATTAATAATTAATCCTTTGATTAATTATCCTTAATTAATTACAATAATTAATTAATTAATGCTTAATCAATAATCATCCCTTAATCACTTCCATTAATTAGTAACCTTTAATTAACTAATTATTCTCAAATAATTACCTTAATTAATTTAGCACATTAATTAATTACCTCTAATTAATTACAATAAGTGATTATTCTTAATCATCTTTACCCTTAATTACTCACCTTTAATTACTTATATTAAGTAATTATTTTTAAGTGATTAATTATCCTTAATTACTTTCCATTTATTAATCAATCTTTGAAAAAATAATTACCATTTAAACCTATTAATGACTTTTGGGAAGAAATCATCATTTAAATCTTATTTTAACTAACCTTTAAAACAAATCAACATAATCATATATTTCAACTTAAATCCTTAAAGTTAATTGATAATAAAAATCATTATTTAAGATAAATCGTTTATGTTTAAAATCTTGTCTAAATAACCTTGAAAATTAAATTAAATTTTCTCATATTTTTTTTAAAAAAAAAACTTGTTCCAGCTTTAATTTTTTTAAATCTATTAACAAATTTACTCCTTATACAAAAGTTGGTTAACATAGTTGTTTTAAAATAAACTTGTTTACTTTACAAAATTTTAAATTTTGATATCCTATCAAAGAACTCGAGTTAACCCAGCAAAATCCCCGAGCCCAACCCAAATTCTCGATCTACTTTGAGAAAATCTTTAAAAACCTCGAACGAGAACCCGAGTATCCCTTTCCTTCCCCAATCCATCATCATGCCAAGGTGCACAGCTTCGCGTGTGCACGTCTACAAGTTGTCGGAGCAACGGCGACCAACGCCGTCACCTTCCACACGCCAACAACTACTCCCTCAACCACCACGATCGTCCATAACTTTGAATTGAACTCGAAATCAAAATCGAGTTCGAGCGCACCCAAACTAGAATGAACCCAGCTTTACAAAATCGATCGCCGACGACAATATCAGCAACCTGGAACCCCGACGCTACACTCAAAGACGCGTCACATGACTACACTTCGATCCCCCTTGGACTGACGCCACCTGATGCTACATTGGCGACGATCAAGCCACGAATTCAACAGCCACCCAGACTGGTCTTTAAACCCTAAACAATCATCAATCAACCACCTCGACCATCGATAAATGACCTAAGCATTTTCCTATGACCACCCATCCACAACCTTCCTCCAGCAATGATCTCAAGAGCCAACACCTCATTGATTGTCAAATTTTGAAAAATAACCAAAACTATTCAATTCAAGAAAACTCCATATTCCCATCCTTACACATCATGAAATTGCTTTTTAAAATCATTATTTGTTAGCACGAATCTAATTATAGGATCGAAACATAAAATTAAGTTTATTGAATTTCCTGTTTTAAAAGAAATCTCACTGTAAATTCCTGATTTTGAATTAATTATCAAATAAATCCACCCGAATTCATTTTTAAAATTAGTGTTACTTAATTACACTCATTTTTCATTCACAAATTATAGCCTAAAAAGATTTAAAGGAGGAGATATTGATTTTTAAACAGGTATGAAACCTATATATTTAGAACAGAGACCTATGTATGCTTTTAAACAGATATGACAGACTGTTTTCATACATACATACATACACACACACACACATATATATATATATATATATAGAAATGCAGATATATTTAAATCTATTCAACATTTTTTCAACCAATTTCAAGCATTCACCAATATATATAAAACAAATTCAGGTTTTAATGGTTAGTTTACTCACCTGGTTGTTTTGAAACAGAGACCAGGTTTTTAGCTTATGATTTTTGTTTTCTGAACTTCATTTCCAGGTTTGAATTTCCCGGTTTGAAATGAATTGCTTTAAATCTAGTTGCATTGATCTGATTTGTACTTGTTGAATTCACAGCTTTTTCTTAATTTTTCCTTGATCTGGTCATTGAACTCGGACTTTGATCTGATCTTCTGGGTTTAATCTTTCAGATTGAAGTTGCTTAGAAAAACTGCTGTTTGTTTTTGATTCTTTTGCACTGGCTTAGTTGCATTTGTTGCTTGATCTTCTCTCTGGTTTGTAGTTGCTCCCAGGTTGAAAATTTCTTGATCAGGCTTTGATTTTTTTAAACTTGCTTCAGTTTGGAACTGAAGTTGTTGTTGCTGTTGCATTTGATTTTGCTTATGTTCTGATCTGGAAATTATATTTGAGCCTGAACTTTGATAATCCAGGTTTTAGTTTATCTGATTTACTAAATTTGATCTTTGCATTTTCAGCTTTTTTTTGAAAAATAGGGGAGATAGTTTCCAAATATCTGATTACTACTCTCCAATTCATATTATTTTTAGCTAATTAAAAATTAAAAGACAAATGCCGCTTGTACTATTTCAAGTTACATTACTTTTGCACTTGTAAATGCAATTTATTATTAAGCAACACATGTTAATATATAGGCATTTTATGTTTTTATCCTTGTTTGGATTAATTTAAACTTTGTTTTAAATCCTTACTTTATTATAAATTACTTAATTTACATACAAACTATGTTTTAGCCCTTGTTTTTATTTTATTTTAAAACTTTTTATTTTTTTATGATAACTTAACATATGTAAATGTTTTACATTTTAAATTCATGAATATACAAACTATATTTATTTATTTTAAAAGAAAATGTGTTTTAAATCTTTTTATCAAATCGAATAAATATTTATATCTATATTTATAATATTAAAGAATGAGATTTTAAAATAAATCAAACTACAAATAAATAAGTATATAATATGTATATATTTGAATTTAATTCTTTAGATAACTTTTGTAAATTTAATTTATATCAATTTCACAATATTACCTTTAAACCAAAATGCCTATTTAATGAATTTGGAAAACAAGTCTTTCTGATTTCAAATCCAATATGTCTAATAAGATTTTTAATTTTGAATTTCAATTCCTAGATGCAATTAAAAATAAATTTATAAATATAACAAAACATATCTTTTATAAATATAAATATTCTATTCATTCCTAATCTATAAATATTTTCCAAATATTTATTTTGTATTTGAATTTTAAATTCAAATTCCAAATAATAATCTATTTATAAAATATTTACTTCTGAATTCCAAATCAAAATTTTATTAAAAATCAATTTATTGAATTTACTATCTTTTGATATATATATATATATATATATATATTCAAAATTTCAAATTAATCCTCAATTAAACTTATAATCAAATTATTATTCAAATTATTTATTTTTGAATTTCCAATTAGAGATTCTATTTTAAAATCATATCTATATTCATTTATATTAATAAACAAACAAATATCTATTAAATTTGGAAAATACGAAATTAATTCATAATTTAATTAAAAAAAGTAAATAACTTACAGATTTAAATTTGATTTAAAAACAGGAATATTACAGATTCCTTCTTTAAGAAAATTTCGTCCCCGAAATTTACCATACAGGGAGATACAAAAGAACATATAAGAAATGTTCTTCTAGATCAAACTGGATATTCATTCTGCATTTGGCTTACCAAATCAGAATATCATCAATAATTATGAGAAAAAACTCATTCAATATTTCACGAAATACTTAGGTCCTCCGGTCTACGAATATGCAATGGCATTGGTTAGTTCGAAGAATAACTAACCATTCGTAGAAAATATCTGGACCAAACAGAATAGATAATGGATACTCAATCCCATAGTTTACACTATCTTGTCCCTCTTTAGACTTTGATCTTCACAAGAAATCACAATGGAACTTCAAATTTTGGTTTTGACCGAAATCGTTTTATCGACACAACCCAATTCAGCTTTATATTCTTGTCTACCAATTTATTTCAATTTATAAAATTTCAAATTCATTAAAGTTGAAAACGAAAAGCTGATAACGAAGCAATGAAGAGAATAGGAAATAGGAGTTTTCTACAACGATTCGCAAGGCCATAATCACGCCAAATCTTCTTCTGGAGCTTCCACGAAGCCATTAAAGAATTTGAAATCGAGTAATGATCAAAAGTAGTTGATAGAGAAAAGATTGTTTCCTTGTTATTACAGGGTATTGACCATTGGAAGTGGTACTTCCCTATCCCTTATCTCGTCCTCTTCTTGCACTCACACTTACTATTAGTGAATAGTAAGAGAATTTACAGAGGCATTCAGACAGATAACTTAGGGATACTTATTCTAGGGCATACTTCATCCTAACTCTAATGAGTTACCTAATGTGTTATACTCCTAAGCTAAAGTTTCAACCTTCAGCTCTGATACCAAATTGTAACGATCCAAATTTCAGCGTTCGAAAATCGACACCCGTACTTCACTTGTACTCGAACGCCACAGATTCAACCATTGAAATTCGGCTCGTGCCGGAGCTTATAACACATTAAGTACAACAACACAGCGGAAGAAAAAGAATATCATATAAGTCCAATGAATACAATATCCAATGATATACAACAATTTGATACAAATGATATTAACATCAGCGATACAAAAATAACAGCGGAAATAAAACACAGCTGGATGGTCTAGGCTTTGCAACCATCGACAGCGGAAAGATAACTCCACTAGAATCTCCAAAAGATCCAACTACATAATGCAACTGCAACTCCATCCCCAAAACAAAGATAGCTCGAATCATCATCACTATACAATAAGCAAACTAGATAACTCCAAAATGAAGCAAATGTGATTGCCAAGATCCAAAGGCTTCAAAGGTATCGAATCTACATCTACTATCTGACTATCTGAAAAACCGAACTCAAGACTGCTAGTGTGGAGAATTATGGGCACCCAGAGTTTAGGAAGGGAACAATAAACTCCGGGTCAGTCATAGGATTGGTATGAGCAAACAAAAACAGTTTTCATTAAAACAAACAACAAAAGATTTTAAAAATTGAAATCGACAATGCTTTTTGGAAAATGAAACTACCATACGGCCTCCCGCCGCACACACCATGCAAACGCAAAATTAGAGGAGATTTCTCCTTATGATAGTCAAAAATGTTTGATACACGGAAACCATTTGATATTATTATTAGAGCATAGTGTAGAAAATCTTTCAAAAGTATAATATTAATCTTAGCCAGCATACAACCATTATTGTATGCCTACTATAGCTACCATCTAAACAGTGTGGCGCCACCATAAGTAAATGGCAGGTTATACAACTAAAATCGTACAGGGTGCATATTGGATGATTGGATTTCCAACAAATGGTCAGGCTAAGGAACTTCTTATTGCCACATGGGAACGCCTCTGGAGGAGCGTCCTGAGAACTTACCCAGCTCTCTGCCAACACAAGGCCGGTGTACTCCCTTCCCGGGAGTAACACCTAAGATATGCCATCCCCAGTCGTTTGCGACCTTTATCCGAGGATCCTTAACCACAAAGCAACATCACACAGTAATAAATTTAGAGTGTCCACATGAGTTAAGTATCTGGGCTCCATACCATGATACCACCCTTTTCCAGAAGGAATGGACATACCCTAGGGGCGCGACCCCTGCAACCTTGCTGCATCTTTCTAGTTTTGACCATTTCCGGGGTGTGAGGTCCTGATGCAGTCTCGTCCATAAAGCTACGCTTTTTCACAAAGCCATGCTTTGATCAACAAATGATCAGCAGCACTTTGTATGTCACATTACCAAATTGAGAATGTATCACTAGTGACCATCAACTACATAACCTCTGAGCTCGTACGTCTCAGAGAAGGGTGTTTAGCTAAGAGAATGAATCTCCGCCACTAAGTAGAAATGTATTTGATAGAAACCAGCTTTACATCTCAAAGTGTAATGTCATACACACATCCATACAAGTCTGTTCCAGGTTCGAACAGAACCGAAGGCACTTCTAAGAAGCCCTTGCAAATCCGGATAATTCCTAATCACGTCCGGACTTCCCATCACATGTAGAGATCTCTATACCGGGGACCAGTCGGTGCGGAGACATTTGACGAGTTATCCTTTCGTTTTCGAAAATATCCGGTCTTCACCATCGGTCTTCAAATGCAATCTATAATGTTATATTATTATTCGGAATGGGTTATATGACACAAAGGTCCTCTCTCCACTAAACCAAATAATGAGTGCAATATTTAAAAACATATGGATAATGGAATTTCATTTAAGTCACAACTTTTAAAAAACAAAACCTTTTCTTTTCAAATGGTTTAAACAAATTACCATTTCCAAATCTTTAAAAAAAAAGTTTCACTTCACAAGGTTCACCCATTTTTCACAAAGATCCACTCACAGATTTCAAAACAATTTCGATTTCAATTTGGGATTAACTCATTCCATCTTTAAATCAAAGATTTAATAGCTTTCAAACCCGTTTCCAATTCAAATCTTTTATATAAAAGATACACCATTTAAAATCCTTTTCGATTCCCAAACAAGGTTTAATAATCTTTCACAAAGGTTCATTTATAGCTTTCAAAATAATTCACAATTTCATTTCAAACTTGAAACTTTTCAACACAAATTGGAAATCCTTTCGTTATATGAAAGCTTTTATTATTTGAAAACAAATGGTTTTCGTTTCGGAAAAACCAGTTACATTTATACAAGTTAAAGCCCTTCAAGTATAAAGCTTGGTTTAAATTCAAATTCCCAAAACAATACTTTTTAAATGGTTTAAAACCCATGTAAACACATTTTTAACTTGTATAAGCTTTTCAAATGCTAATTTCCAAACATAGAATTCAATTTCAAATTTTGAATTCAAATCCAAACCAAATTATTTAAATTTTAAAACTTTATTATTATATTCGAAATAACTTTATATCTTTGAAATCCCTTTTCAAAAGCTTTTTATATTTAACCCAAATCCATTTCCAAAACAATTTGAATTCAAAATTCAGTTTAAAAATTATTTTCTAAAATCTACAACTTAACCGATTTCGTCGTGCAATCCATATTTGTGTATGTATAGTGTAGTCCAGGGGTTCCACATAATAGTGCAACATCATTCAATCATCACAGATTCAATCACAACATTATCGATAAGCGGTATAATCTATAACGCTTATCTTCATTTACAGATCACAGAGTAATAACATAAGTTCATCGTGGATAAACAAATTACATCCCAGATAAATAAATTACATCTCAGTCCACAACACAAATCAGAATAATTCATATCACAAAGCATCACATATCAGGAATATCAAACAATTTAAAGATCCAATAGAATCCAAACATCCATAAGTCAGATTAATCAATTATTTGATTATTTAAATCGGATTAATTACTTATGAATAATTTACTAATCCTGGTTAATTAATTATTAATTACAAACCATTTCTATTAATTAACTTTAAATTAATAATTAATCCTTTGATTAACAATCCTTAATTAATTACAATAATTAATTAATTCATCATTAATTAATAATTATCCCTTAACCACTTTCACTTATTAATTAACCTTTAATTAACTAATTATTCTCAAATTAATTACCTTAATTAATTTATCACATTAATTAATTACCTTTAATTAATTACAATAAGTGATTATTCTTACATCTTTAACCCTTAATTATTCACCCTAAATTACTTTTATTAAGTAATTATTTTTAAGTGATTAATTATCCTTAATTACTTTCCATTTATTGATCAATATTTGAAAAAACAATTACCATTTAAACCTATTAATAACTTTTGGGAAGAAATCATCATTTAAATCTTATTTTAACTAACCTTTAAAACAAATCAACATAATCATATATTTCAACTTAAATCCTTAAAGTCAATTGATAATAAAAATCATTATTCAAGATAAATCGTTTATCCTTAAAATCTTGTCTAAATAACCTTGAAAAATAAATTTTCTTTTATCATATTTTTTTAAAAAAAAGCTTTATTTTTTTAAAACCTGTTAACAAATTTACTCCTTATACAAAAGCTAGTTAACATGTTGTTTTAAAATAAACTTGTTTACTTTACAAATTTTTAAAATTTTGATATCCTATCAAAGAACTCGAGTTAACCCAGCAAAATCCCCGAGCCCAACCCAAATTCTAGATCTACTTTGAGAAAATCTTCAAACACCTCGAACGAGAACCTGAGTATCCCTTTCCTTCCCCAATCCATCATCATGCCCAAGTGCATAGCTTCGCGCTTGCACGTCTACAAGTTGTCGGAGCATCGGCGATCGACGCCATCACCTTTCATACGACAACAACTACTCCCTCAACCACTACTATCGTCCAGAACTTTGAACTGAATTCGAAATCAAAATCGAGTTCGAGCGCACCCAAACTGGAATGAACCCAGATTTACAAAATCAATCGTCGACGACAATCTTAGCAACCTAGAACCCCGACGCTACACCCAAAGACGCGTCACATGACTACACTCGATCCCCCTTGGATCAGCGCCACCCAATGCTACATTGGTGACGATCAAGCCACGAATTCAACAGCCACCCAGACTGGTCTTTAAACCCTAAACCATCATCAATCAACCACCTCGACCATTGATAAATGACCCGAGCATTTTCCTACGACCACCTATCCACAACCTTCCTCCAGCAATGATCTCGAGACCCAACACCTCAATGATTATCAGATTTTGACAAGAAACCCAAAACTGTTCAATTCAAGAAAACTCCATATTCCCATCCTTACAACTCATGAATTTCTTTTTAAAATCATTATTCGTTAGCACGAATCTAATTATAGGATCAAAATACAAAATTAAGTTTATTGAATTTCCTGTTTTAAAAGAAATCTCACTGTAAATTCCTGATTTTGAATTAATTATCCAATAAATCCACCTGAATTCATTTTTAAAATTAATGTTACTTAATTACACTCATTTTTCATTCACAAATTATAGCCTAACAAGATTTAAAGGAGGAGATATTGATTTTTAAACTGGTATGAGACCTGTATATTTAGAACAGAGACCTATATATGCTTTTAAACAGACATGCACTGACTGTTTTCATATATATATATATATATATATATATATATATATATATGTATGTATATGTATATGTATATATATAGAAATGCAGATATATTTAAATCTATTCAACATTTTTTTAACCAATTTCAAGCATTCACCAATATATACACACATACACACACACACAGATATATATATATATATATATATATATATATATATATATAACAAATTCAGGTTTTAATGGTTAGTTTGCTCACCTGATTGTTTTAAAACAGAGACCGGGTTTTTAGCTTGTGATTTTTGTTTTCTGAACTTCGTTTCTAGGTTTGAAATGAATTGCATTAAATCTGGTTGCATTGATCTGATTTGTACTTGTTGAATTTATAGCATTTTTTTAATTTTACCTTGCTCTGGTCATTGAACTCAGATTTTGATTTGATATTCTGGGTTTAATCTTTTAGATTGAAGTTGCTTAGAAAAACAGCTATTTGTTTTTTATTCTTTTGCAATGTCTTAGTTGCATTTGTTGCTTGAACTTCTCTTTGGTTTGTAGTTGCTCCTAGGTTGAAAATTTCTTGATCAAGCTTTGATTTTTTTAAACTTGCTTCAGTTTGGAACTGAAGTTGCTGTTGCTATCGCATTTTATTTTGCTTTTGTTTTGATCTGGAAATTATATTTGAGCCTGAACTTTGATAATCTAGGTTTTAGTTTATCTGATTTACTAAATTTGATCTTCGCATTTTCAGTCTTTTTCTTTTTTGAAAATAGGGGAGATAGTTTCCATATAGCTGATTACTATTCTTAAATTCATATAATTTTTAGCTAATTCAAAATTAAAAGATAAATGCCACTTGTACTATTTCAATTTACATTACCTTTACACTTGTAAATGCAATTTATTATTAAGCAACACATGTTAATATATAGGCATTTTATGTTTTTATCCTTGTTTGAAATTAATTTAAAACTTTGTTTTAAATCCTTACTTTATTGTAAATTACTTAATTTACATACAAACTATGTTTTAGCCCTTGTTTTTATTTTATTTTAAAACTTTTAATTATTTATTTTTTTATAATAACTTAGTATGTAAATGTTTTACATTTTAACATGAATATACAAACTATATTTATTTATTTCAAAAGAAAACGTGTTTTAAATCTCTTTGCCAAATTTAATAAATATTTATATCTATTTACAACTTTAAAGAATGAGATTTTAAATAAACCAAACTATAAATAAATAAGTATATAATATGTATATATTTGAATTTAATTCTTTACATGGCTTTTGTAAATTTAATTTATATCAATTTCACAATATTACCTTTAAACCAAAAGGCTTATTTAATGAATTTGGAAAACAAGTCTTTAATAATTGAAAATACTATGATTTCAAATCCAATACGTCTTATAAGATTTTTAATTTTGAATCTCAATTCCAAGATTCAATTAAAAATAAATTTATAAATATAACAAAACATATCTTTTATAAATATCTATTCGTTCCCAATCTATAAATATTTTCCAAATATTTATTTTGTATTTAAATTTTAAATTTTAAATTCAAATTCCAAATTATAATCTATTTATAAAATATTTACTTTTGAATTCCAAAACAAAATTTTACTAAAAATCAATTTATTGAATTTACTACATTTTGATATATATATTTATTCAAATTTTAAAATTAATCCACAATTAAACTTATAATCAAAATATTATTCAAATTATTTATTTTTGAATTTCCAATTAGAGATTTTGTTTTAAAATCATATCTATATTCATTTATATTAATAAACAAACAAATATCTATTAAATTTGGAAAATAACAAAACACAATTTAATTTCAAAAATTAAATTACTTACCAATTTAAATTTGATTTAAAAACGAGAATGTTACATCAATACTTTATTTCCTTTAAATTCAATTTTTAAAGTATTTCTATTCATAAATACTTTGAAATAATATAATTATTATCTTCCCCAAAACTTTAAAAATAATTTCAAAAACACCGAGATTCAAGTTATTAAATTTTTAATTCTAAATCCTTTTATATATGAACTATATTTTATAAACAATACTTATATAATATCATCTCTTCCTGTAATAAAGTAAACTTTACAACAACATTACCATTGAACACCCTATAGTCAAACTGTGAAACTTAGTTCACAAGGTATTCATATTTAATTCAATCAAACGATAAATGCTTATAAAACTAGTTGAGCTAAGTAATCAATTAACAAACAATAGTCAATGCCCTTAAGATGGACGAGCATGACTAGTTAAACAATAAATGAAATGATGGAATATTATCATCTTCTAACAAACAAACACATTAAATATAACTCTATCAATTTCTTAAAATTATTCCCTTATATATAAAATATAATCCTCGATAAGATTATTTCATTCACCAAATTTCAAAACAATAATTTTTCAATCTATCTTTTCCAAGTGTTTAGAACCACATATCGATACAGTTGTTCCTTTTGTATCGACTAGAATTCATAAACCACACAACAGAGAAATCAACATAATATAAAACATCTTCATACCACTAACAAATGTGCACTCTTACACACACACTAAACTCATTATCGGGTGTTACTAGCCTTATCTCTAATGCATTTATCCCACCAAGGCTAAATATTCGCTCAACTTAAGCTTCGATACCACATATGAGGACCAATCTGCTATACGTCAAAAGTCGACACTAATACATCCTCGATATTCGTATGTCGAACATCCTAATGCTGGAAAGATAGATTATTGGGGTGAAAGAAAAGAAAATAACAAAACATAACTCATCTTGATGAGTAATATATAATATACAGCAGATTATTACAAAAGAAAACTATAATATTATTCGTCGACGGAAATTCTATCGGTTTAGAAAACCGTCGAACGAATTTATAATAAAATTTATACCGCAAGCGCACGGTGTACGAATGTAGCACATGGCGAATACGGGTTGATCCGCAGGAATTGATGATTTTAAAAATTCTACTTAATCAAATTAAACCAAAGTCGAGTGAAAGTTAAAGCTAGAAAATTAACTAACTAACTAAAAGAAAATTGATAAAAATATGAGAGTTTGGGGACAATTTAGACATAAATCCACTCTCTAGATCATATAAATCAACAAAATGAAGTTATGATCTCTCTTTTCTTTTCATTAGTGCAATTAGTTGATGTGCTTATCATAAGTATGATATATTTGTGCTATTAATTAGCCCAATATAAACCATCAAACTATAACACAACCACTAATACACATTTGACTCTCATGAAATATGACAACAAAGTTGAAATAAAAATCTATTTTAAGCATAGCCTATTAACTATTGTTTAGAAATATAGGCTATCAAATTTCAATTTCAACATTCACTTCTTTGCCATAATCATATTTAGATGAAGAGGCAATTTGTGTTATGTTTGTTTAAGCATAGCCTATTTGTTATGAACAACATAGACTATCAAATTCAAAGCTAAACAACATAATTAAACCACTTCAAGTGTTTCCATTAAAGCACAAAAAGAGAGTATAAACATCAAAATGTTGCATCTACATACCAGAGAGCTTCATTACCCCTAAATTGTAGGGATTAAGCTCTCATATTTGTTATCAAATCAACAAATGTAGAAAGCAACATGAAAGCAAAAAGAAAGGAAAATGAAAGCTTATGGAAAAGACAACTAATCTAATTGCATAAAGGTAAATCTACACTATTACATAAGAAGAGAAGAAGCATGTAAATAAAAGAGAATTAACATTGCATAAAAGAAAAGAAAATTACATGAAATAAAATGGCTAAGTAGCCATGGAAAGAAAGAGAACTTTGATTTATTTTCTAAACTAAAACTAACTAACTAAGAGGAAGATGGCTACATG
The DNA here is from genome assembly GCA_030765085.1 of Allium cepa. Taxonomy (NCBI): domain Eukaryota; kingdom Viridiplantae; phylum Streptophyta; class Magnoliopsida; order Asparagales; family Amaryllidaceae; genus Allium; species Allium cepa. Next base: position 287,269,266 of record CM060941.1, on the reverse strand, counting down.
AAACATAAGGGGTATTTATACAAGTTAGAAACCCTAATGCATATTTTTGGGGAGTACCCAAAATGCCCTTGGAGGAAGTGTGGTGGCCAAGTTATCATTAGCTTTAATAATCCCCCACTTAAATGTACATGAAGCTTTAAATGTCTTTTAGCATGTGCATTAGCCTTTAATTTGTACATTAGGTAGTGGGTAGGTGGGGTCCTCCATGTTCTTCACTTTGAATTATTTCCATCTTCATTCCTTTGTATTCATTTTGTGCATGCATATTCCTTCATGAACCTACTTGTAATTGAGTGTAATTTCCTACAAAATAATATAAAAATTTTCAATTAAATGTTCTCAAATTAATATATGCACAAAAATGACCATTTTGCCCCTGGATGAAGATGAATATGTGACAATATCAGATAATATGAATTTTGGTTTAAACAAGTTAAAATACCCAATATGATCATTTATTTAATTTAAAAAGAATAAATATGGTGGTTAAAATATGCACATTTACATGCACATCAAATATACATACATTAATCAGACTAACTAATATGTTATAAGCCGGGATAGTTATAACTGTCTATCCTCACAAATACTGATAAATAAAAAACATGAAATGCAAAAGAAATAAAAGATAAGTTAATACGTCTTGAAGGCATCTAGCTCGTTTCCCGAAGCTATAAAGCATCCATAACTAAATCTAGAAACATGTTCGGGCTGACCGGAGCATTATAAAAAATAATGCCTGGATCAGTCTGGTAAACCAGCGTGGGAAACTCAAATCATATAGATTTTAAAATTTATAAAATCTTTCAAAAATAAATTATCTTGTAAGACCAGTGCACATATAAACGCTGATGGGTTTTTACTTTATGATAACTAGATCATTTTTGTTAGAACATCTTGTTATATTATCATATGTCTAGGGTTAAAAATAAATATATAACATAGCTAAAATGCTTGCATCTCATGTTCTAACATATCTGGTATACAACTAAGTCCATAAGCATGTATTGGAAAATGAATTCATTCGATGACAAGGTTATTGGGGCACCACCTATCATAGTAGACCTCTAGAAAAATGTACCGAGGGCCTTACCGGGAACCCCACGAATCAAGACCAGCCTACCCATTCTAGGATAGTACCGAATATGTGATTACCCCGGTTGTCTTTGACAAACCATTTTCATGGCCATAAGCATACGAGATCTATGAATATCGATCGAGAAACATGTGATGACCATGCCCTAATGGTATCGAACCTCATAGCTCTGAAGCATATCCTCTATTTTAGTCATTATTGGGCATGAGGCTTGAGGCTATGTTTTACCTTTTTTGCAAATCCCATCAGGAATGCCAACACTGCTTTCTAGACAACAATGCAATGCCAACATTCATTCATACAAGTTATTCAGGATATAAACAAACTAAAGGCACTTCTATTACATCCATTTTGGAATCATTCTCAGGATTATTTGCAAGTAGCCCTTGCACTTCAAAGAACTTCATCTTCGATTCCATCATCTTCAGGATGTCTTCAGCTAGAATGCTTATCTCAGTTCAAAACGGTTTTCAAATAACTCGAGCTTATTCGATTCTGGCGTCTTCAAATTGACGGATGATAGTTTTTAAAGTGGCCCAGATTTGATAGTCTGTTATTTAACTATTAAACAAATAATTAAATTAGCAATTTAACTTCATAACCCAAGCATGGTTAAGCACATAAGCAAACATCAAGCCTCTTTAACTAATCTTTTCATTAATTAAAACCACTTTGTAAATATTTGTATTAAAATATCTATGTCAAAAGATATATTCACTACCCTCTCCACTCTTTTCGACACTTGAAAATTATTCATATACTTATCTTTATGGTATAAGTATATTCACAAACCATTTCACTTTCAATACTGAGAAAACATCTCTATATAATTATGTCAACGGTATAAGTATATTCACAAAGCTTAAGAATGATTTCATATCTCTAAAGCATACTTAAATGGGTCGAAAACAAATTTCACTTAAAATACTATTTACTATAAACCCATACTCATTTTCTAGTGTAAGTAAATGGATCATAGGGAAATTAGATCAAATATACTTACCACAACTTCCCGATTTCGAACTTGTACTGTCCCTCGATTAACAAAAATGTCGGACAAGTTAGAAACCCATCCTTGCATCGATATACATTCTTAATTCTCATAGAGAGAGATGGATTTACATAATTAGAATTTGGTGTTAATTATTCGAAAGAATACTTTCCATACCAACATAATCTAAAACGATCATCTATAGAAATTAAATTTTGTTCCTTTTATAAAACTCCTTTTTATAAATCTGTTTTCTAATTATAACTTTAGAAATCTTTTTCTATTTATAAAACTACTTTTATAAATCTCTTTCATATTTATAAAAATCCTTTTATAAATCTCATTTCTATTTATAAAACTTCTTTTATAAATCATTTGATTTTAAATCTTATATACTTATCACAAATCTTCGATTTCAGGAATGGACTGAATACTTTTGATAAAACAACCATTCCATATATCACTATAAATTCACAAATGTGATTTATTATTCTAATTCATCGAAATGATATCATTTCACTTTTTACACTATAAATTTATAAATTTATTCTTTTATTTATAAAATACCATTTATAAATCTATCTTTCCATACACCATTTTTTAGAAAACATTCCACAAATATTTATCCCAAAATATTTCTAATTTCTTTTAAAACAAATTCATTATTATACTGACAAGCACCATTGTCTAAGTGATTAAGTGATTTGGCTTTGGTGTGAGAGGTCACAAGTTCGAAACTTGCGTAGCGTGATTCGAACGTTTATTGACATGTGATATATTATCCTAGTGGCATGTTGTATATAAAGTACCACTTTCAAAAAAATCGCTTATTATAAAGGATAAATTTTCCTTTTTCCTTCATGATAAACATTATATCAACTTTTTTAAAAAATAATACTTTTAAAACATTCCAGAAATGTTAAAGTAAGATAGAGAAGTTTAAAAACCTTTACTAAATAAAATACATAAAAATTCTAAAAGTCATATCTAAATTCGTTTCTCGAATAAAAGCCATTTACAAATCAAAATACCAATTAATAGTATTTCTAAATACAATAATTAGGCCTAGAGCTACCATAGTACTTGATAAGTGCTTCCATAGATCAACATTAAAAGAACTCATCTTTTTCGATATATCAAAGTCACATCAAATAAAGTTAAACTACCAAGCTTGGACGTTCAATAATTTATACGTCATTATATAAATGAAATTAATATCAACATTGGTGAGGAATTCTGATCCTTCTATAAAATTCCCTGTATTTCATTTTATATGTCATTCACTTTTCAAAGTAGAAATTCAATCAAACCACAAAAATAAATCATTCAAGCACAAAAGCAATAATTTACATTGTACCATACATTATTCATCTAGAGGCGAGTTAACTTGCCAAAATTCCAGTTGACGCTTTCGCGTTCCAGTTCGATCTAAATTCAAGCAGCCATCAAAATTCCACCTACTCCAAACATGACAAAAACAACTCCAGCGCATAGATAATTCTCCTACAAGCACAATGCAAAAGACCGTGTCTCAATTGAACTTATATGGAGAAGATATTATTTTATAGGTTCTTAAATTTAAAATATAATTATTTACACTAATTACTTTACCTAAATTAATTGCCCTTCTAAAACATTTCTTTTCTAAACTAAAACACTCGCTGTAAATGCACAAATTGTGCATGTTTCATAACCGTGCATCACCACCACTAACTCATGCTACACCAAAAGGAAACCAACGCAGCCAACTCCGACGAACTCCCTTTCGTGCGAGCTCTCCACCCGACCCAATTATTTCATGCTCGATCCCTTCCTCGTCCATTTGACCTACTACTACCAAAGACGACAATTAAAATGTCACATTTCACCTCCTATGACCGCACACACCTAAACAGCCACCATCCGTTCTCCTTACATGAGAAACCCATGGCCACCATCCTCGAATCCTATAGTCGCCTATAGCTTCGATAATCCCTAACCCTAAATCGTCCTTCACCACGTCGAACAAACCTAACCATCACTATGATGACCATCTTCTTCGACCCCTAAATGTCGACACTAATACGTTCATGGTATTCATATGCCGAACACTCAGGTGCCCAAAAGATAAATTGTTAGGGTGAAATGAAGGAAAAATAAGTAAAACAAGAAAGAATGAACATAAAATAGAATCACACAACGAAATAATCATACATAATATCAAAAGATAGTATAAACTATGATTCTAGGATACGAAGTTCTTTAGAGCTACAGTAATCAACCTGGACGGTTATAATAACTTGTCATCAAAAATGGTGATGAAACAATAGTAATGCAGCAGAAATAAATACTACAGAAGGTAGTCACCCCGGTCTTCTCCATATGCTTCAAAGCGTCTGCAGCTAAATTTGGAAACATGCACGGGGCTAACCCTAGCGTTATAGGAAAATAACACCTGGATTAGTCTAGTACACCAGCATGAGAAACTCAAGAAATATGAGTTAATATCTAGAGTGCAGCGCATAAATCATATCAAATAGCTTCTATGTGAATGCCACAACAATAATAGGTATATAAGCAATATAACTAAGGCGCGTTCCTACATGGGTGGTTTTCCCCGGAGACGCCTTCAGTAAACAAAAGCTGATCTCCCTAATAAGGATCATAACTTCCTTTCAAGAATCATATATATCTAGATAGGATATAATTTAAGGTAAACACAATTTTCCCAACGATGAACTAGGTGGTACCAAGTATCAACAACTCCTGCGTGCAACGTATCGATAAGCATACTTAGATATGGAGTTGATATACCCTCATGGGTAAGCTAAACCGAGATTATACATCCTTTTCTAGTTTTATTCATTCCCGATATCGAGGCTACATTCGACATCTCTTACTGGAGTCTTCATCACTCAAATAGCTCATGAATTCCCAATTGGATTCCTTTATCTCTAACATATCATGAATCACAACATGGATTTGAGCATCTCAGACAGATCTCGAACCTCCACGTAGGTATACCGCATAAGTCCGCTAATGAATGCTAATGATGTCCTCTCTCTTCGAATACTTCTTAAGATAGTCAGCCCATATGATAGCATTGTTTGAAATGTTAATGCCGACCTTTCCCTTAGACTTAACCTTAGGATAGACAATTCAAATCTATAACATTCCACTTCTCAACAGCTTCAACAAAATAGATCGCACATATTGTTTTGAAGTGGTTACGGGTTTGAGTCACCTCATATAAGTACACTCTTCCCCTTCACTAAATGCTCCAAAACTAATCGGTGAATTTTTGGTAAAATCTACTCCTGTTCTTTCATAAATAAACATAAAATGCATAAGAGCGCAGATCGCTTCCTAGCCGTTTAAGCGGACGGAATTCCATATCATTTTTCCATGAAGAGCAAGACAAGTTTGTATATACAGTATAGTATCACCAAAGATAGCTGCACCATATAGACCTTGTGTTTCTTTTAGATATCCCCAAAATTATATTTGGTCAATTTCGATAGTCCACCAATCAACTATCTGATACAAGATAGATTTGTAAATTGAAACCATGTCTAGTATAATTTTCATAAACAATAAATATATGAAACATTATCAAGTCATACAAAGCATGATTAAGCCTAAAGTTTGTTTGTGCTACTTATTCCCTTCTGTTAAATTAATCTTTTTATTAATTAAAAACTCCTTTACTAGTAAACTTCTTTTATTTAATAAATTTCTATATTTTTCCAAAAGATTCCATACTTATATTTTCCTCCAAAATATCATTTTTAAGCATCTAAGTACTTTCACAAATCCATTCAATAGGTTTAACACTAATTTACTTAAAACATTGTCACTACAACGCAAAACTATTTCGCTTCTGCTTATCTTTAAAACATTATTTTAGAGATCTATTTACATTCATAAGTATAATGGAAAATGTATTAAAGAAAAATGAAAATTGCACAACAAACCCAAAATTATTTTTATCCTGTTTCTATCTTTATGAATATTTGTTTTAAAGAGCTAGGTTCACAATTAGTCAAGTTTAACACTTGACTAGTTAACTATCATGTTATGAAAATGATTGATTATGGAAATCCCAACTCATACACTTAGCTCATTTTCGACATTCCAACTTAGCTATTCCTCGTTCAAGGATGATGCCAGGTAAGTTAGAGTATTGGTTGAATCAAAGATCTGCCTAGACACTTCATTCTTGAATCTGATAAATTGATTAGTCTACCTCGTTAACTTTTAGTATTAAGTATTGCATTAATGATTTCAACAAACAATAAGAAATCAACATGATTAACACTTTTTGAACATTTTTCAGCTAACTATTCCTCGGTCAAGAGGGAAACTGGTAGTTTAGAGCTCTATTGCTCCGTCCCTACTCGACATCACAAATAGATAAGCCTTACTTCGTCCTCTTTTAGTGTTAAGCATAGCTAATTACTTTTCAAATAAGTAATTTAAAAACTTATCCATTTGTGCATTAAGCAATTACTAGCCCCTTTCTAAACCCTTTGTTTTTACTTTAAAACCCGTTTAAATATGATACATATAAGTACAACAATTTACTACCAAACCAGATTAAATAACCATTTTTAGTAGATGTTTATTATATAAGACATAAATAGTCAACGTACTTTATAAAAACTATATGTACTTAAAAATAATTCTAAAATACTTTATGATACTTCTAATAGGTTTTAAATCATTTACTAAAATATTATTTGAAAATAACAACAAGTTTATAAAATTCTTAAAAACTTGAAAACGACATGTTTTGTATATGTTTTAACAAAATATCGCTTCTTTAAAAATTCACAACTAATTCTCAAATATTTATAAAGATTTCAAACCACTTTTAAAATACTCTAATAAGAGTTATTAAACCCTTGAGAAAAGAGTGAAATAAAATACTTAAATCAAAATATATTTTCAACCTTTGAAGTCTAAAAATCAAGTTTAAATGGGGCAGTTTCGCACTAGTGAAGTTTTAGCCACTTTTCGAGATGTTACTTAAAGTTTTACTATTCAAGATTTTAATAGCAAAAAACATAACAAAAAGCGTCATTAATATTGTGAGAAACCCCTAAGGATCTCTCTATATAGTTCCATAGCAATCACTACAAACAAGGCAATTCACAACTGCATCTATAACGACTATCATTATAAGTGCACTTTCAAATCTGAGTCCAATCCAAACCAAAGTCCATCTATAACCTATGTGCTTTGTTCAAGATCTCGTCTCAAGTCATACAAGTCCATTTCAGCTTCGTTCAAGTTCATATACATGGATCGCATATGTCATTTACTTTTAAAGTAAGAACCCAAACTAATGTTTTAACATAAGTTAACAACAATTCAAACAATATAAGCACAATCAACACACATAGATATATGTATGTGTGTGTGTGTGTGTTATAATTTCTTTAAAATTAAGGTGCTAGCTCACCTTTATCCACACATCAACCAAGATCCAAGCATCCAAGCCTAGACCCATCATTTTAACATCTTTCCTCCTCCTTCTCTCTGTTTTCCACTTACCTCTTTGCCTTCCCCTCTCACATAATGCTCACGACCATTGTCTAGGTGGAGAGCCTGGCTCCACTTCTTCTTCTTCTGGCTTGGTAGAAGGTGTCGTAATATTGTAATAAGAGTTGTCTTAAACTCTGAAGTGATCTGGAGTTGATTTGCGACTATTTCATTTAGAACATTTAGTGAAGAAGGAGATGAAGAAGCCATTCGAAAAGGTTGGATTTGTTTTGCGAATTTATGATTGTACTCTAAGGGCGTGGCCCTCCTTTTATAGGTAATGGATGGTGTCGCCCAATCTTGCACTCACCCATACCCCAACCATGCCTTGGAAGCATCACTTCCCATCACTTCTTCTTTATATCCCTTCTCCTTTGGGCTAATTACTAGTGTACCCTCACCATGATAATATCTTTTATCCTAAAGGAAGCTTCTAAAACTTTCCAAGCGCAATAAACAGATGTGTGTTAACTAGTTTCTAATGTGTTCATTTAATCATTAGATAAGTGCACAAGAGTTCGAATAACTTATATCGATCGAAAAGTTATTTACCGATAAACCGATTTTTGGACACATTATCGATATGTTTCCAAGCGATATATTTTGTAAAAGTTTTTTCAAAACAAGTTTACCGTTATTAGTTATGATTTAACATGGGATTAATAAGCTTATTATATCATTTTAATAACATTTAATCATTCAATAGTTAAATAATTTAGATATTTAAATACGAATTATTTGAAATTTTTACAATCACCACACCCTTCGACGCCTACAAGGATTCGAAGCGAACATTAACACAAGTTCAATGGATCCAAATTAATAGTTTTGCATCAAGTGAGTCATTTGATTTTTTTTCTAAAGAGGAGTCTACATTTTCTTATTTAAAGATGGGGAAAATGAAAAGGAAAGAGGGAAAAAGAAATAAGAGAGTTATGTGTGTGGGTTTATTTAATTTTAAATTTTTCGGCACTCTGCTATATAGTATCTTGTTTATGTACGAACCATGAATGACAGAAATGAATATACGATTATACACACTAATGCGACATGATCATAAAACAATAATAAAATATGCTGGCTATCTTATTTTGTGAAATTCAAAATACAAACGTTTGCCGTAAAATATGTCAAATGATAATTTACAAATTTTCCAAATTAAAAATTATGAAAAATTCCTATAAATTAAATTAAAAATACGTCATTAAAATCAAGTTATTTCATTAACAATTGATTCTCATATTATTTACGAAGTTCGAATCAAATTTGAATTTAAATATTTTATTTCATAGTGTCGAAAGTTTCAGGTCGTTAACTCTAGGTGTAAATACTTTCCATAGAAAAATAAGCACACAAACACGATCAAATCACATAAACGATTTATAATCCCATTTTTGAGATAATAATACTTTTCAAATACTTGAATATAATATAAAAGATGTTAATATATATATATATATATATATATATATATATATGTATGTATGCACCAAAAATTGGCACAAACACCCAATAGAGATTTTGTAGAGAATGAAACGAAGAATAATAAATGATAACTGAGGAAACAAGCAATTAAATAACAGAAAATAAGTGATGGCAAGAACGTAATGATTATAGTGGTTCGGCATTGAAATCCTATGTCCACTTTAGAGAAATAACTCTATTAATCTCTTAATTTTCTAAAGTACAAATGGATGGATCAGACATGATCCGTCATTACAATGGAGTACCAAGGAAACAACAACGTAAAGATCCTAAAATGGACAATCAAGTCTATATTTATAAGGGAAGATGATGAAATATCTTCCTAAAATTTCAATAGCAGAGTCTCCAGATCTAGAATAAGTTATAGTATTGATTGTAGGTCCAACATTACTTGCAATAATGCTTGGCATCGATCATGCTATAAGCTCCTTTCGGTGTGAGATCGATATGGTGAGCTCTACTCTTCAATATATTGATGTTCCTAAAATTTCGTATGTAATTTACTTGTAGATTTTGAGATATCGATCATTTTTCATTGAGTTGAACTATAATATTGATACAGTACGATCCATTATTGGTGAATATGGATCGTACCCGATCCATTTTTAGTAAATGGTATATTTTAATATTTTTGTCATTTCAGTCCGTCTTTTGCTTTTGCTTCGCATTTGCTTCATGTTATAATGTGTGCCTGATCTAATCTGCCTTGTCGGACCTGATCATAGTCGAGTCTAACTTGTCTAGTCAGTTCAAATATAGTCAGGCCAAAATGATGGGTAACACTTGCCCTTCAAAGTACGTCTTGTTGACGTGCTTTGAACTAATGCAAATTAATGTCATCAGAAAGGAGTTCACCCAATTTTCTAAATAGTAATTATCCCTTTGATGAATTGTTTTCCTTGAAGAATAACATCTATTTTAGTTTGACACAACGACCGATTGATTTCCAATAGTATAAATTATGGATTGTAATTTTCCAATGAATATCCGTGTCTAGTCCCATTGAGCTAGTAGGACTCGTTTATCTAGTTCGGTTCTTTCTCTAATAACCCTAGGTGACAATTCAATTCCTGTCGATTTTGAGAAATTGAATTTTTAGGAGGCAAACATGCATGTTCACATACACATTCTTGTCGCCGACTCCCAAATGTGTTCATATGCTCATGGTTCATTGCCAATTCGATGGAATGCGGTTCAATCATTTTCATTTTTTAAGATGGATCAGCATGAATCCATTAGGTAAATGGATCATATTTATCCATTTTTAACATTGTTTGGGTTAAATTCATTTGAGATTGGTTTATGTCCGATCGTCCTCCCCTCTATTATTTTTTTATAGAAAACAATGGATTGTTCCAAAGCCATTAGTTTTAGATTGTAAACGATCCAAGTATATATTGAACAAAACAAATGTACTATGTATTAAAGAGAAGGATCGGTATACATTCATCACAAAATTATCACGGTCAATCATTTCTTGGTTTTTCGTTTAATTGAATCATGGGTTAAGAAAGACGGATCGACACTAGATTATCACAAAATGATCATATCTGATCGTTTACCAGTTGGATTCTCCATTGAACTGCAAACTTCGATGGTTCATATTGCTTCTTTATATATATATGGATACTTAGATTATTTTCCCCACTTCACTTCATTTACTATCATTGCTATTCGAACCAAAAAAGAAACATCATCTTTATCTTCTCCTTCACCATTAATCTAGTGAGCTTCTCAATCCAACTCCAGACTTTTTTCATAACCATCTTCATAAGTCGGTCCAACTCCTCGCTACATCAACCTTCACCGCCACTATCTCCTATAGATCTTGTTTCAAAATCGAATCCAAATTATCTTCGCTTTTCCAATTCTGACATAGGTAGGTTGAACGTCTCTTACTTATAATAATTTTGTGATGAGATGATGGAATCTCATTCCAGTTCTCATGATTCAGGTCATGGTGGTTCGATTGGTCGTAACAGGGGAGCATATGGTGATGATCGAGTTAAGTTTTTTATGTTGGTGTGATGGTTGTGTCGATGTTTGTGTTTTGAAATGGAAGGCGATGATAAGTTTTTTTGGAGATGGTGATGGAACAATTAAGACGATCATGGTTGTACCGTTCATTTGCTTAAGTGGTTGAGGGTGGAAGATCAGCTTTATCTTATAGTTCTTGGAGTTCTAATAGGTGGACCGTTTTTTTTCGTTTCTAACAAAATCGATGTAGTAAGCTGTAGAACGACTGGGCCTCATTGATGTAAAAAATATAGCATAGAGAAATGAAAGGGAGTTCGACCGATTTTTTTTGTAGGGCTTTTTAGCCAATCATTATTTTGGATCTGTGTTCGGAGCCTTGAATTAAAGTGAAGTTTGGAACCAGAGTCGAAGGTTGGATCGATTGCAATGATCAATATGGGATAATGATCTGTTGTGAAATGATTGTATAGAAACAATCGGTTATTCGCACTGGGATAGATCAGTCGTAACATCATCTTGGATCGGTTGTTGGTTTACCATTAATGAACGTAATTAAAATCCTCAAATCTTGATTAGAACTTTGTGATGAGCTTCAGCATTATACACATGAATAGTCATATGACTTGCATATAAAATGGACTACATATTCAGACGTTTATGGTAATCGAACCATGGAAAAAACTTGACTAATCTTTTGCAAATTGATATTTGTTGCTTATGCCTTGAACAATTTTTTGAAGCTCATCCAACTCTAAACACATACTTCAATCTTCAAGATGTCAACAACTGATCCTGATGCTTAGACTGAATCCTTAGCCAGAAACCTAGAGAATCGGTTGAGATGGTCTGCGATGACGGTCACTCCAATTGGATCCTGGAGTTTATTCATAGTCATACTCTTTAATTTAAACTATTCTTCACTAAATTGCATGATACCGCACCACTCTGCACTAACACACACTTTGCGCGAGGGAATCGGGTTATTTTTTTCTAATGATGATTATTTACTAAGTTTAGTAGTTATGAGTTCCAAACACTCAAGTCGTTTAATTGCCATGTCTTCTGAACAAACTTCACAGCATAATAGTATAAGTGATGAATCGAGCTCAACAACTGCTTCCAGAAACTCTCCTCCAAACATCAAGTTGAACAACCGAATTGTTCCTATCCATCACTCGAGCTTTTCTCTGTCGTTCCTACTCATTCCTACCCTTCCAGCAGAAGTAATAGACCCTGCTCCCGACACTCTAGAAGAAGCGATATTTTTTGAAGATTCAGAGGATTATGTAGGTTAGAAATTAGTAAAGCCTCTCTTCATAGAATTTGTGCTAGATATGGGATCCTATTTAATGACTGGGAGTCCCGAGTCGGAATGACAGAGCTCATATGCCCCTTAAATGATTCACTACATGCATCGTATATTGGGCAAGATGCATCCCGCCTTTGAATTCATTTATCCAACAGATGTTATATCATATAAGATTAGCACCGACACAACTGCATCCAAATGGCTATGCCTTGCTTAACTGTATCTACATGGAATTCATGGAGTTTTTATTTCGTCCTCCAACTCCTGAAGACATTCAGTTTCTCTTCACTTTCAAGTGACGAAAGGGGAGCCTTTTGATCACATTTCTCAAGTCAGCCAAGAAGTGCCAGATCCTAACTGGTACTTGGAATAAGTTAAGCGGTATTAAAAGTGAGTGATTCCATGTTCATTGCCTTCTCAGCTTTGCCAAACAGTGGTTAGAAGGACATAAGTATTACTTCCTTGCTTAATTTCTTAAGTGCTTTTATCTAGCTCGTTTATTGAACTAATTAACTTTCACGATTTGTGCAGGCTCTTATCCACAACCCAATAGAAAAAAATATACATACGTGATCCTGGCATTCAAATGGGTTCCACTAGAATATAGAGACATGAGATTCTCCTTACCGACGAACGCCTCATTACCTACTGTCTGATGAAAGAGGGTTGTAGCGTAGGGCTATCGGTCACAGCTGGAATTAGAGCGACTGAGCAGCGAGATATGGATGATGATGAAGGCCATCAAGTTGATTCTGTCATGACCCTAGTTATGGGGGCTTTGGAAGCTACCTAAAGAGGTTATAGTAGATAGGGTGACAACTTCGGTGGCGATGACGCGGGCTCTAGTTTCCGGGCAATGGTGGGATTTTTGCAAACCTCATAGCCCCTCGCTTTCGAAATAAGAAAAAGTAAGAAATTCATTCTGGGTTCCTTAAGAGCCATCTCTTCAAGCGACCCAAGCTATCCATCACCTCTTAGGTTATTCCAGACCAGTCCGCTTCTCACCCTTCAAAGCACTTAGATGAAACATTTGAGGGATTGTCTAATTTTTCGATACCGAATTATGTTGATGCCTTTCATTTTACTGACATGAGCATCAGTGGATAAGAATGTCCTTCTAGAGCTAGGGCTGGAATCCCTCCTACCACTAGTGGAGAGATTATTCTTGCCAGCAACATTTCAATAACTAGTCCGTTGGGGGACACAAGGGCATGTACATTCACATGCACTTCACAATATCGCATTGCACTTATCTCATGTCCTTTAATACTGAGAGTTGTTTCATTCTTTGTCTTTCTTTGTAGAAACAATGGTGAGGAAGAACCATATGTTTCATTCTCTACAACAAATATCATGCCAGAATCCTAGTTCTCATTCAAGCCCATACCGCCAATGTAATAGTCATGAATACGAACCAAGTTATCGCACCATTAGAGATCCGGATTACCAAAATAAAGGTGATAGAGGCGGCCTTCAAATGATAAACATCGACCCAAGTCTAGATATACTTCTCTTAAAGATTCTAAAAGGCCATAAGAACACCGCGACGATGTTCCTTCTATTGACACCTTTGTAGGATCGATCTCACCCTAGAGAGGGGAGGTGAATAGGGTGATACTATCAATTATAAAAATTATTGTGGAAGTTTATAAAATATTTTCAACACAGATAATAGTTGAATAACAACAGCACAGATAATAGCAGAATAATAAATGCAGAAATAGAACGACACAGAATTTACCCAGCTTCGGCAAAACCCTGCCTACATGCTGCCCCCATGTTTTCTACTAGAAATTAAGCAGTCAGATGCTTACACATGTAAACTCGCAACACCCGCTATCGACTAGCCTTAACTCTATGCTTAAAGCCTGCTATAACTCAACTACTGAGTTGCAAATTCTCAAACTACACCACCGTAGTTCACCTCCTAGTCACACGACTAGACAATACACAATTTTAAAAGAGAAAATACAAATTTAAAACAATTTAAATAACAAAAACACTAATTTAAAATATTAGGGCTAAAATAAAAACAAGGCCGGCCCAAAACGTTTAAGCGAAGATCGTCCCTTTTCCTTTTATTCCTTCGGCCCGGCTTTGTTTCCTTTTCCTTTGTCGTTCGTTCCTCTGTGCGAAATTAGGGCTTGTGAGTGACATCGTCGCTTTGTCAAATTGAATGCGATGATGCTTTGAATCCTTTCTTCGGTTGATTATATGTTCACGGCAGCTTCAACTTGGCTCGCGATCGCTTCCAATTAGTCGAGTTTGATTGTAGAGAGAATTGGTATGCTTTTTCCTTTTGATTTATATAGCACTCGACTTTGATTCGAGTTTTATGATACATTCTTTTCTATTTAGCTCGAACTCGAATGAATAATTTTGCCGATGATGTTCATCATTTATATAGGGTTCGAAACCCATGATTTTCGTTCGTATACATTTATTTGAATTCATCAATTGATTTATCTCGGCTATTCGATTTTGTTTTGATGCGGATGATGATTTCTGACTTGTTCATATCGAATAATTTCATTTACTTGATTAACATGGTTTTGATTTTGAATTCGCTCGATTCCTTGATTGCCATGTGTAACAACCCTATATTTTTGTGACTATTTTATTGTATATTTTTATTTCTGTTAAACAAAAATTTCCTGATTTAAAAAACTTAATTTTATTTATTAAAAAGAATAAATTTTGTTATTTAAATATAAATTTTCATTATTATGTGAATTATATTTTCAAACTTGAATAAAATTGAATATTTTCTAGAAATTGAATTTTTGGTCAATATGGTTAAAACTTGACTTTTGAATTTTTGAATTTTATCTTTTATTATGAAAATAGATTAAATTTTAATAATATTGCTTTTCGTTTCATTGAAATCGGAGTTATATTGTGAAAGTTATGTTTTTTTAATATTGGGTGTAAATTGTTTTATTTAACAATATTGTTTATTTTAAATTATATAAATAATATTTTAATTGTCATATATTATTCAAATTTGTACTATATGTTATGTTACATATATTTTTGTCTTTTAAATATTTTTACAGTGATGTTTGAAATTTTCCAAAGCTTGTTGAATTTATTTTCAAATTTTAAAGGCTAGTTTCTATTTTTCTGCTATTTTCTTCATTTAAATTATATTTAATTAAAATTTATTTATTTATTTTTGTGAATGCATTTTTATTTTGTATTCTTATCTTTATTTATAAATATTTTTCAAGTACATAATAATTTTTGAAAGTTTGTTCCATTTATTTTCAAATTTGCTAGACTATTTTACATTTTCTTTGTTATTTTCTTAATTTAATTATATATATTTAATATTTATTTATTTTTGTTTATTTACTAAATTTTTGTATTTTTATCTGAATTTATATATATATTTCAGTTTTATGAAAATTTAAAAGAAATATTGGATATATGAAGAGTTTGAACACTTTTATATCCCTTGACTTTTCACCTCCTCACCTTTTCATTTTCAACCAACATTTTCATTAAATTTTTGGCGGAATTTCTCATTGCTTCAGCCGTATCTTTCTCCTTCATTTTTTTACATAACAAAAACTTCTCATCTCTGAAAATTTCGGCCTCCATCATCTCCAAGAAGTTTGGTAAAATTCTTTTCTCTTTTCATTGTTTTTCAACTTGTTTGTTTGTGTTGATTTTCACTTGCCTTCTCACCTTTGTAGCTCGGCCCCTCTCCACTCCTTCACCATGGTTTCCTCCTCCATCACCTGATCCACCAACCACCATCTCTTCCAGCCTCTGACAATCCCAAGCCGTGCACCATAGTTGACCTACTCCACCTAAAACTTGCAAACTCCACTTGAATTCATGCATTTCTAACCTCCTATGCTTCCATCACCTTCAATCACCCCCTTGGCCGCCACCTACTCCACCTCCACCACCCATAGATGACCTGAAACCCGCTACTACACCATCCTCCATCCCACTATAGATATGACCGTGCCTGGTCTTGCTTGGGCCGAGCCTAATGTTGCATTGAATCCATGAAGTTTGCCTTTGTAGTTGTTGTCCATGCACATATCTCTTTGCACTACTTTTGCTCCATCACCGTGCATGTTTGGCCAACCCAATTGAACCCACAACCAGACACTAGCACACACTTTGGCCGTACAAACCTGACCTATGGCTGAGCATTAGTTCTAGAAGGCAAGTGCAAGTGGTTTGGAGATGATTTATTCATTCATTTCTACCATTGTTTAATCGTATTTTGGGTTGATAACTTATGTTAGTTATATTGTTTTGTTTGAAATATGTTCAAGGAAATTAATCTTTGGCTCTCTCAAACTCGAATCATTATCGTGCTATCGTTCTTTGAGGATCTCAGTTTGTGCATTTCAGTTGTCGTCTCCAGCTTATACCAGTGAGTTATTCTCACCAGACAGTTTTGTACTTATATACTAGTAAATCGAGCACATGTGAATCTGTAAAATGCATCACCATATTATATCTACTATATTATGACCATATGATGTTCACCCATGCTTAAAAACCTGTTATATCATTTGTTACTATTATATTATGTTGTTCTGTTATTTATATCAGTTTATCACACTGCAAGTTCCCTTTAGATTAGAATCACTATGGGTTGAAATGATACATACCCGAACGGACTTTAGAATAAGGGAAAATCGTTATGGGCTGAAATGATAGGCATGAATGATTTTCAATTATTTTCATTTACTTGGGATTGCGGGTTTGAAATGATAAAACCCGGTTTTCTTTGTAAATTACGGGTTGAAATGATATATTACCCGTATCACTTTACCTAGGCTAGAAAATTATATATAGACCTGTAGTTAAATATGTTTTTCTAAAAATTTTAAAATATTTTAGAAATGTAAATATTATAATATTTTGATTTAAACTTAATTAAAAATGATTTTTGTAAAGTATTATTGATTTTCTAAGAATTTATAAGTGAAATAAATTAATGGTAAAGTTAGAAAATTTGAAATGTAATTTATTTTGGAAATCATAATTTAGTGATAAATGGAATTTAAATTAAATATGAAATATGATAAATTGACGATATTTTGAATTAAAATGAATTAAAATGATATTTTTTATAATATATTAATGATTTTTGAAATAGTTAAAATGTTAAATGGACGAATATTGAGTTGAATTTTGAAATGTAACTTAAATTGGAAAATTTATGAATTTTGTTTAAAGGTGAAATTTTAAGTTAAGTAAATAAAATGAAAATGAGTTAAATTTGAAAATGTAAACTTAAATTTGAAAATGTAAACTTAAATTTTAAGTTAAAATTTAATTATAAAGAATTGAAATTTAATGTGTGAATTTAATATGTGAATTATTATTAAATATTGATTTTTGAATGGAAATTTAACCTTATAAAATCATGAATATAAGAGTATTTGATTGATTGTTTTAAAAGTAAAATGATATGATTTTATAAGTTTAAAATGATAAAAAAGATTAATTGTTTTTGAAATTTTATTGAATATTGGAAATGTAATTAACAGTATTTTGAAATGCTATTATTTCTAACGTAAATGATATTACAGCGCTTTGTAAGTGCTGTGGTTGATACAAATGAACTATGTATAAATTATAACTAAGTGGTATTACAGCACTTGGTAAGTACTGTGATAGCAGATAGATAATTAAAATCTGAAACTACATAAAGGGCTACAGTAACACTTGATAAGTGTTGTCGTAGGCTGAAATGAATGTTTGAGGTTTTGATTTAAATAAATGAGCTCAGAATTTGTCTAAAATGTTGGGAACTGAATATTTAATTTTAAATATAATGACTTCACTTCTAATTGGTTTAAATTAATTGTTTTGATTTAAATATAAACTATTTAAAAGGTTATTTGAAATGATAATAAATGAATGATATCTTTGAAATAAACAGGATAATAAATGAATGAATTCTTTGAATAAAAAGGATATTTAAATGTGTATATTTGGATTTGAATTCAAATAATGATTTGAAACGAATTTTGAAAGATATGATATTTTGATATATTGAAATGGTTTGGAAATAATTAGATCTTTATTTTGATAAAGATTTGAATTTGAAAATGATACTTTATTTTGAAGTATAAACTATGATTTTAAATTATAACTATGGGTTATAATAACTATTGGTTGTTAAAGAGACCGGGATCGGATATGGACATACTCTCTGTCGATACCGAAAACCACTTTAACAACTGTGTACGCGGTGAAGATTCCAGAATGAAGTAGGATGGTGGCGACGTTCTTAAGGTATATTACATGGACCCGACTCCCGTGAGTTGGCATAAGGTGGCTAAAATAGGAGCGATCTTGGGCCAAAAGGGGTAGCTCCTCTGGTCCGACACATTCCTTCGATACTATACTCTTATTTGTGATTGATTAGATGGCCATCCTCCAATTTTGATATGGGAGTGTATTGCGAGGTGGGCGTATGTGGCTGCTGCGTTACCAGCAGCCCGTGTGTGCAATTGGTATATCTACCTTGGCATTGCCTTATGTGTCGTGTCACCTACCATACCGAGCATTTACTACGAGTTTATTTTTCTCTCGTAGCTCGTGTGGTATCCTCTGATAGTCTCCCGATCTGGAGATATCATGATATTGGATGGACTACTGGGACTATTATGTGTGAAGGGTGATGTGGGTAGCTCAGAACGCTATTTAAAATTAAGTTTATTTTACTATAGACATTATTATAATAGCACAATACTACTACATAGTATATAGTTTAACAGATCCTTAGAGGATGGCCGGTCCAAGGCATCCTTTAAGTTACTTGTACCTTATTACAGTTCACTTGAGTTGGTTTACATTATATAAGTATATATTGTCCTGACTCGAGTGTTTTGTGTTCTGCTTTACGCTCGGGTTAGCCTGAGTATTCACAGCTTTGGATTCTCTTTCTGGCGCTGGTCTTTGCTGGAGATTCTGCCTATCTATTTATATATCTATTTCTGTTTCAGCTATTCTAGTTTATCTCATGTATTAGTGAACTTTTATGTATTTGGGATTTCTAATATGTTGTTTCAGATTTTTATTATGTATTTGAGTTGAGACTCTATTATAGTAGCTTCATGAACGACTATGTTAATTTTTTATTCCGTTGCGAGTTATTCTGGTTGTTCTGTTTCTGTGATTCTGTGTATTTGATTTCATTTGCTCTAAATTTATTTACAATCTATTATTTTGCATCATTCAAGTCCGACATGTGTGGATTATTGTCGATTTGAATGGTACGAAATGGAGGGTCGTTGCATTTGGTATCAGAGCATTGATTTTTGGCAAACCATTGCCTGAGGAGAAAAAACTCATTAGAGACAGGGTAGAAATACCCTAGAATGAGTGAAATCAATCTCAGAATCGCTTTCATTGTGAGAGACGTATTTTCAAAGTATAAAATGATTTTTTCAAAATGTTTTCAAAAGATTTTCAAAGATTATTTTGACATATATAAAATTATCTTTCTTTAAAGGATTTTTCAGATGTTTTTCAACTTCCTTTCTTTCGTATCTACCTTGTTTGATTTTTCTTTCTTTAGAATATTCATCCAAGTGAATTCTCTTGTCTTATCTTAATTTATCTTTGGCTTGTCCTAAATTCATTCTTGATATTTTTCAGGATGAATCGATGAGCAGTTTAGGTATCCTCTCGTGTTTCTTTGAATTCTGTTTTTCTATCTTTTTATGCTTTTCTAAGTTTATCTATCATCTTTCCGGAGAGGCTTTTGTGGAAAAATGGATGCCCGAAGTCAGGAAATCTCAGCTTTATCGTGAATTTATGGACCTCAAGCAGGGTACCACGTCTTTTGCTAAGTATGAGAGGAAGTTCAACGAACTTTCTAAGTTCGGTCCTAGCCTGATTGACACTCCTCTAAAGAAGAATGAGAAGTTCATATCTGGTGCTCGTCCCGAGTATTATGATCATCTCATTTCTCATGTCCATGGCACTTTCACCCAGCTTATAGATATGGCTATCCGTTATGAGAATCCTACTTCCAAGGGTCCTGCTCCTGCTCCTAATGGTACTCCTTCATCTCAGTCTTCCTCTGCCAATTCTAGGAAGAGAAAGCCTAATTTCCAACAGCAGAAGCAGAATTGGCTCAAGAATTCGGGTTTGGGATCTTCTTCATCTCCTCCTTCTCATAGGCAACCTGTTGACCTTTCTGCCATCACTTGCTTCAGATGTGATCAGAAGGGACACTATGCCAATAGCTGTCCTACCTTAGCGGGTGCAGCTGTTCCTCCTCCTGCTGATATTAAGCCTTCTGGTATATTTGCTGTCTCATCTGCATCTTCTCCAGTTCCTCCACCTGCTCCTACTCCTAGTGATGACCAAGGTACTCTTTAGTGCAACCTTTCTTTATTTCTGTATCATATTCGTGTTTTATTTGATACTAGAGTTTTCCATAGTCTTAATTCTGTTGATTTGTGTGATAAGTTTGAGTATCTCCTTTCTCCTGAGTTTGCTTCTGTTTTTTTATGTGTTTCAAATCCAATTGGGGCTCCGTAAACCTTAATAGGATTTGTAAGCATGTGCAACTTTTCTATTCTGATCATTGCTTTAGTATTTATCTTCATTTGACTCCTGTAGTCTGATTCTATCTGATATATTGGTAGCGTAATTACTTTACCACCTAAGCGGGAAATTTCTTTTCGTACAGATTTTATTCATGGAACTCTGGGAATGGGTTCTATAAATGGTTATTTATGCCTTTTGGTTTGACTAATGCTCTTGGTTTCTTTGTTGATTTGATGAATCTTGTTTTTATGTCGTGCTAAATAAATTTTCTAAATGCTGTTGCTAGAAAGATGAAGTTCGATTCCTTGGACATATTGTTTCTAGTAATGGAATTTCTGTTGATCCAGTCATGATCGCTGCGATCAATGGAAATCTTTTTTTCTTTTTCCTTTTCTTTTCCTTGTCATTCAATTATTCTATTTTTCTGTGTCTCCCGTACCTCGTCCCTTTTCGGGAACGAAAAGTGTTGAGTGGGGGAGAATGTAACAACCCTATATATTTTTGACTATTTTATTGTATATTTTTATTTCTGTTAAATTGAAATTTCTTGATTTAAAAACTAAATTTTATTTATTAAAAAGAATAAATTTTGTTATTATAAATATAAATTTTGATTATTATATGAATTATATTTCCAAACTTGAATAAAATTGAATATTTTCTAGAAATTGAATTTTTGGTCAATATGGTTAAACCTTGACTTTTAAATATTAAATTTTAAATTTAAATATTTAAATTTTTGAATTGTGTCTTTTATTATGAAAATAGATTAAATTTTAAGAATACTATTTTTCATTTCGTTGAAATCGGAGTTATATTGTGAAAGTTATGTTTTTTTCAATATTGGATGTAAATTGTTTTATTTAACAATATTGTTTATTTTAAACTATATAAATAATATTTTAACTGTCATATCTTATTCAAATTTGTATTATATGTTATGTTACATAAGTTTTTGTCTTTTAAATATTTTTAAAGTGATGTTTAAGTTTTTCCAAAGCTGTTGAATTTATTTTCAAATTTTAAAGGCTAGTTTCTATTTTTCAACTATTTTCTTCATTTAAATTATTTAATTAAAATTTATTTATTTATTTTTGTGAATGAATTTTTATTTTGTGTTCTTGTCTTTATTCATAAATATTTTTCAAGTACATAATAATTTTCCAAAGTTTGTTCCATTTATTTTCAAATTTGCGAGACTAGTTTACATTTACTTTGTTATTTTCTTAATTTAATTATACATATTTAATATTTATTTGTTATTTTTGTTTATTTAATAAATTTCCGTATTTTTATCTGAATTTATATATATATTTCAGTTATATAAAAATTTAAAAGAAATATTGGATATATGAAGAGTTTGAACCCTTTTATATCCCTTGACTTTTCACCTCCTCACCTTTTAATTTTCAACCAACATTTTCATTAACTTTATGGCCGACTTTCTCATTTCTTCAGCCATATCTTTCTCCTTCATTTTCTTTCACGTATCAAAAACTTCTCATCTCTAAAAATTTCGGCCTCCACCATCTCCAAGAAGTTTGGTAAAATTCTTTTCTCTATTCATTGTTTTTCTACTTGTTTCTGTTGATTTTCACTTGCCTTCTCACCTTTGTAGCTCGGCCCCTCTCCACTCCTTCACCATGGTCGCCTCCTCCATCACCTAAACCACCAACCATCACCTCTTCCAGCCTCTGACAATCCCAAGCCGTGCACCATAGTTGACCTAATCCACCTAAAACTTGCAAACTCCACATGAATTCATGCATTTCTAACCTCCTATGCTTCCATCACCTTCAACCACCCCCTTGGCCGCCACCTACTCCACCTCCACCACCCATAGACGACCTGAAACCCTCTTCCACACCATCCTCCAGCCCACTACAGAGTGGTCATGCCTGGTCTTTCTTGGGCCGAGCCCAATGTTGCATTGAATCTGTGTAGTTTACCTTTGTAGTT
The DNA here is from genome assembly GCA_030765085.1 of Allium cepa. Taxonomy (NCBI): domain Eukaryota; kingdom Viridiplantae; phylum Streptophyta; class Magnoliopsida; order Asparagales; family Amaryllidaceae; genus Allium; species Allium cepa. Next base: position 287,246,385 of record CM060941.1, on the reverse strand, counting down.
GTTGTCCATGCACATATCTCTTTGCACTACTTTTGCTCCATCACCATGCATGTTTGGCCGACCCAATTGAACCCACAACCAGACCCTAGCACACACTTTGGCCGTACAAACCTGACCTATGGCAAATCATTAGTGGTAGAAGGCAAGTGCAAGTGGTTTGGAGATGATTTATGCATTCATTTCTACCAATGTTTAATCGTATTTTGGGTTGATAACTTATGTTAGTTATATTGTTTTGTTTGAAATGTGTTCAAGGAAATTAATCTTTGGTTCTCTCAAACTCGAATCATTATTGTGCTGTCGTGCTTTGAGGATCTCAGTTTGTGTGTTTCAGTTGTCGTCTCCAGCTTATACCAGTGAGTTATTCTCACCAGACAGTTTTGTACTTATATAACTAGTAAATCGATAACCTGTGAATATGTAAAATGCATCACCATATTATATCTGCTATATTGTGATCATATGATGCTCACTCATGCTTAAACAACTGTTATATCATCTGTTATATTACGCTGTTTTGTTATTTATATCAATTTATCACAATTCAAGTTCCCTTTAGATTAGAATCACTATGGGTTGAAATGATACATACCCAAAGGGATTTAGAATAAGAAAAATCGTTATGGGCTGAAATGATAGGCCTGAATGGTTTTCAATTATTTTCATTTACTTGGGACTACGGGTTTGAAATGATAAAACCCGGTTTTCTTTGTAAATTACGGGTTGAACTAATATATTACCGGTATCACTTTACCTAGGCTCGAAAATTATATACAGACCCGTAGTTAAATGTGTTTTTCTAAAAAAATTAAAATACTTTAGAAATGCAAATATTATAATATTTTGATTTAAATTTAATTAAAAATGATCTTTGTAAAGTATTATTGATTCTCTAAGAATTTATAAGTGAAATAAATTAATGGTAAAGTTAGAAAATTTGAAATGTAAGTTATTTTGGAAATCATAATTTGGTGATAAATGGAATTTAAATTAAATATGAAATATGATAAATTTATGATATTTTGAATTAAATTAAATTTAAATGATATTTTTTATAATATATTAATGATTTTTGAAATAGTTAAAATGTTAAATGAAAGAATATTGAGTTGAATTTTGAAATGTAACTTAAATTGGAAAATTTATGAATTTTGTTTAAAGGTGAAATTTTAAGTTAAGTAAATAAAATGAAAATGAGTTAAATTTGAAAATGTAAACTTAAATGTTAAGTTAAAATTTAATTGTAAAGAATTGGAATTTAATGTGTGAATTTAATATGTGAATTATTATTAAATATTTATTTTTGAATGGAAATTTAACCTTATAAAATCATGAATATAAGAGTATTTGAATGATTGTTTTAAAAGTGAAATTATATGAATTTATAAGTTTAAAATGATAAAAAAAGATTAATTGTTTGTGAAATTTTATTGAATATTGGAAATGTAATTAACAGTATTTTGAAATGCTATTATTTCTAACGTAAATGATATTACAACACTTTGTAAGTGCTGTGGTTGATACAAATGAACTATGTATAAATTATAACTAAGTGGTATTACAACACTTGGTAAGTACTGTGATAGCAGATAGATAATTAAAATCTAAAACTAAATAAAGGGCTACAGTAACACTTGATAGGTGTTGCAGTAGGCTGAAATGAATGTTTGAGGTTTTGATTTAAATAAATGAGCTCAGAATTTGTCTAAATTGTTGGGAACTGAATATTTGATTTTAAATATAATGACTTCACTTCTAAATGGTTTAAATGAATTGTTTTGATTTAGATACAAAATATTTAAAAGGTGATTTGAAATGATAATAAATGAATGATGTCTTTGAATTAAAAAGGATAATAAATGAATGATACTTTGAATAAAATGAATATTTAAATGTGTATATTTGGATTTGAATTCAAATAATGAATTGAAATGAATCTTGAAAGATATGATATTTTGATATATTGAAATGGTTTGTAAATGATTAGATCTTTATTTTGATAAAGATTTGAATTTGAAAATGATACTTTATTTTAAAGTATAAACTATGATTTTAAATTATAACTACGGGTTATAATAACAATTGGTTGTTAAAGAGACCGGGATCGGATATGGACATACTCTCCGTCGATACCGAAAACCACTTTAACAACTGTATACGCGGTGGAGATTCCAGAATGAAGTAGGATGGTGGCAAGGTTCTTGAGGTATATTACGTGGACCCGACTCCCGTGAGTTGGCATAAGGTGGCTAAAACAGGAGCGATCTCGGGCCAAAAGGGGTAGCTCCTCTAGTCGGACACATTCCTTTGATACTATACTCTTATTTGTGATTGATTAGATGGCCATCCTTCGATTTTGATATGGGATGTGTTCCAAGGTGGGCGTATGTGGCTGCTACTGTAACAACCCGCATATTTAACGATTTTATATTTAAATGTTTTATTTAAATATAGCGTCGTTAGTCGGATTTTTGGGTCCGAAATGTTACTCTTTGCAAACTGCCGAATTAGGGCTCGATACTACTTCCATTGAGTCCAAAATGGCGTTTGCGATCTTTTTAAGTACAAACTTTGATATGTTTGGAGTAAGTTGAATTTTGCTACCTTTTCTAATTGGGTTTTGGATTTGGGTTCAGCCCATTTGTTAGTTTAATAACCTAACTCAGTCCATCTCTTCCCCATTCACTCATTTTCACTTCTAAACTCAAGCTAAAACTGAAAATGGGGTAAAGGAAGAGGAATTAGGAATTCCAAGCCCTAGTTCTTCTTTGCAAACTTGAATTCTTGCTCCAATATCAAAGAGAAGCTAGGGGTAAGCCTCCTCTTCGTATTCTCCAACTCTTTTCCTCTTCAATTTCAGAAAGTTTCCTAAACCTAACTTAGGAAATACTTGTTTTGATTTTAGATGAAGCTTGTTGGGTTGAAGTAGAGATTGGTTGGTCTTCTCCTTGTAATTGATCTTCTTCTTCTTTGTTTTTGGGTTATAGGTGAGATTTTTATCTCACATCTATGACTATAATTATCTTTGGTTGTTAGGTATGAATTCCTAACACTATTTCATGTGCATTTGCTTTTGGTTTGGGTTGAATTGGTGAATATTCCAATTTTTAGTGTTTTGGGTTCAAATCTTTGAAATCCTAACTTTGATGTTTTGATCATGTTTTGGTGATGCATCGAGGAGCATATAGGGCCGGGTTTCCTATTGGCATAAACCCTTAGAGCCAATGTTCGTCCGGTTGCATTTTGGAAGAGTTTGCTCTTCATTTGAATAGGCTGAAAAACAGCCCAGGCATGGTTTAGTCGACTGAATTCTCTGTTCAGTCGACTGAACCTGGAAACAGATAGTTTCCAGGTAAGATTCAGTCGACTGAATTCTCTGTTCAGCCGACTGAACCTGGAAACATAAAGTTTCCAAGCAGAATTCAGTCAACTGAAAATCTCTGTTTAGTCAACTGAATTTGCTGTTTAGTCAACTGAATTCTCTGTTTAGTCAACTGAATTCTCTGTTTAGTCAACTGAATTTGCTATTTTAGCCCACTTTGCCTTTTGGGATTGAATTTCCAATTTGAATCGATTCGTGATGATCCTATTTGTTGTTATCATTTATTTTGACTTTGATGATTCCTTTTTAATTTCAATCCATGGGTTTTTATAAAATAATCTTTTAAATTGTATTACAAGCTTGCTTCTCTAATTTATAAATTCTATTTAAACGCACACACAATTTCGCACTTCGAGCGGAGTGGAAATGAGATTAAATGGTTAAGTAAAACACGGACCATGAATCTGTGCGTTTATCTTTCCGATTAATCCCCGACCTATTCGATTGATTTTTTTGACCTTTTGGTCTGGTTTACCAATGAGATGAGGTAAACTTTGTACTGCTTTGAGTGTGAAATTAACTAACGGATAGTAAACCGATTAGTGCAAACGAGTGGTTATGAGACTCACGTTACCACTTTTTGGATTCCTTTTCGAGAGTTGTGACACATTCTGCCAGTTAGTGGTGTCCAGTACTGGGCCTTCGGACCTTCACCACTATGGTTTTTTGCCTTCGGGTGTGTTGCCTTCGGGTTTGCACCTTCAGGTTTGTTGCCTTCGGGTATGTTGCCTTCGGGTTTGTACCTTCGGGTTTGCGCCTTCGGGTCTGTTGCCCTATTATATCGCTTTCGGAGTTAGGTCTTTATGAGCCGATCGAGTGATATTTGGGTTTGGAGTCTTCGGGCTCACGGATCCTTGTTTATACAGTACTGAGCATGTGCAAATTTTCTGATGTTTCATTGGTATGTATATTCCCTAGGTATCGCCCTTCGGTGTTCGTCTTTTTGAGCCACACGATATGTAGCGGTTACCTTGTGGAACTTGTGTTACCTTCATTGGTATTTGTTATTGCCTTTTTGGCTTGTTTTGGGATATTCATATCCTTTGTTTATTTGAATTGCCAATGAGATGAGGCTTGTTCTGTTATGATTCATCTTTTGTTAGATGATTGTGTTATCTCCTGTAGAGATATTTGTTATACTTTGTGATCTTGCAGGTTATTGTTGTTCAGTTTATCTAACTGATTTGTTTAGCCAGACTGACCCGTGTATTTCATACTCGGGTCAGACCGAGTTGTTTCAGGTTAGGTGCATTTGGACTTAGCCTATTTTTCTTCCGCATGGACTATTCAGCCTGTTCCTTTTTGTTATAGCTTTTGTGTAGTCCTATTTTGTTGTAACTCTGATATGTATTCTTTTGACTCGTCTGTATATTGTGGTTTGCTATACCACTTGACGTGTATCAGTTTGTAAACTCTGATATGTATCAATATATGTGTATATGATGATCTACTGTTCTGTGATGTTTATCACATTTGAGTTGTTATATTCTGTTCTGATAGATTCTCCAACCACCTATGGTTTTGTTTTAAGTATTCATTGGGTATGTCGACCTTCTTGGTATGTCTATTGTCGATGTATTCAATAAATAGTTAGAGCAAGGCTATAGATGGTCGCTCCTAACCAGCCTTATTCTCCGTGTTAGTTGACGGCATTACCCTGTAGTGTCCTTGGCTAGCGTGGGTATAGAGGTGGGGCGTCACAGCTGCGTTACCACCAGCCCATGTGCGTAATTGGTATATCTACCCTGGCATTGCCTTGTGTGCCGTGTCACCTACCATACCGAGCCTTTACTACGAGTTTGTTTTTCTCCCGTAGCCCGTGTGGTATCCTCTGATAGTCTCCCGATCTGGAGATATCATGATACTGGATGGACCACTGGGACTATTATGTGTGAAGGGTGGTATTGGTAGCCCAGAACGCTATTTAAAAGTAAGTTTATTTTACTGTAGACATTATTATAATAGCGCAATATTACTATATAGTAAATAGTTTAACGGATCCTTAGAGGTTGGACGGTCCCAGGCATCCTTTTAGTTACTTGTACCTTATTACAGTTCACTTGAGTTGGTTTAAATTATATAAGTATATATTGTCCTGACTCGAGTGTTTTGTGTTTTGCTTTACGCTCGGGTCAGACTGAGTATTCACAACTTTGGATTCTCTTTCTGGAGCTGGTCTTTGCTGGAGATTCTGCCTATCTATTTATATATCTATTTCTATTTCAGCTGTTCTAGTTTATCTCATGTATTAGTGAACTTCTATGCATTTGGGATTTCTATTATGCTGTTTCAGACTATTATTATGTATTTGGATTGAGACTTTGTTATATTAGCTTCATGAACTACTATGTTATTTTTTTTATTCCGCTGCGAGTTATTCTGATTATTCTGTTTCTCTGATTCTGTGTATTTGATTTCATTTGATCCAAATTTATTTACAATCTGTTATTTTGCATCATTCAAGTCCGACATGTGTGGATTATTGTCGATTTGAATGGTACGAAATGGCGGGTCGTTATACCATGGCTTTGATTCTGTACTATTCGATCTTTCCTTGGTCATTACGGTTGTGAATTTCTGGCACTTGAACTCTGTTTTGAAACTTGTAAGACCTACTTGACTTTGGCTTTGACTTGATGATGTTGATTTTGTTATTTGTGCTCGACTTTGGCCATTTATGTTAGACTGAACTTGTTCGATTTTTACTTGCCTTTATTTTTGACTTTGGCCTTATACACCGTGTGAATAAAAAACTTGACTCTGTCGTTCATTATTACCTGTCGTGATTTTAAGCTGTCTGATCACTGCTCGACTCGAAGTCTGTTTGCATATATGAACTGGTTGACGTTGCATAGCATATCGAACTGGTGTATGCTTTTTATATGAGATGATTTGTATTCACTCTGTTGATCCGAGTACTTGCTGCATTTTCAAACTATTGTGATAGCTCTGTTTTCTTTTGTACTGACCTAGTGTGTTCGTAAGTCCGCCCAGTGCATTAAATTTGTGAGCATGATGAACTTGTATCTAGTTCTTCTGCCTTGGCTCTGGTTACATGTGCACCACTTTGCACCGTCTACTGTCATACTGCCATGTTGTATTGTGTTGCGGACTTGTTCTTGTGAAACTGGTAGAAGCTTTGTTATCTTTTCTCTGTTGGAACTATCACTGCTATTATGACTTCGATCATTTGGAACCTTATGACTTCACATTGTTTATTGGTTTCTTGTAATGTATACATATGTGTACATGTGTCGCTGTGTGTTCGAGTTTGGTTCATGTAGCCTTGGTCGAGTTTGAGTTCAGATGCACTTGAATATGCATATACATACGTATGTGTTATGATTTGTTATTCGATGTTATGTTGCATTGAGCTCATGTGGTCTTCACTTTTGTTTAGTCTGCACTTGCATTGTCCACTGAGCTTGTTTGCAATTGCAGTTTCATTGTGGCATTAGCTTTGTATTTATTTTCGCTGTACATATGTGCATGTGTATCTTTGGTGGTTGCTGTGTACTCTGGTTTCATGATGTATGTTTGCAGCCTTGCTTATCTACTTGATGTCTACATGCTGTTGCATGACTTCGGCATTTATGTCTTGTTCAAAACTGCTACTTGATGCTTGCATCCCCATGTTCATGTCTGGTTCATCCTTGATATTGACTGTTGCATTGCTTCTGATCATATTTGTTGACTTCTTCATGTTACATGATTGTTCAGCTAGTCTTTATTTAGCTTGACTGGATATTGAACTCTATTGTTTGGTCAGAACTGTTGCAGTCCCTGTTTTTTGGTGATTGACTTGAACTTTAGACGAGACTTGATTTATGTGTTTTGACCATTTCGTTTGAGTTTGCACTTGTGTTCAATCCAGCTTGCAGCCTTTTTTGACCTTATGCTCATGTTGTGACTTTATTTGTACTGCACTTGAGTTGAACTCGGCTTTTTATTTGGGTTTGACTTACGCTCACCTGTCCCTGTAATTTTATCAAGTGTATATATCGGTGTGCACAGCCTTTTGGCATGTACACTGATACACTATTCACGTCACAAGCTATTCGTGTATGATTGATTCAAATTTAAATGATGACAAACAACCCAAATAAATGAGGCAAATAATATTTTCAAAATTACATTTTATTTTATACTGCAAAAATATTTTATTTTCAATTTTACTGTGTCAGTGTGTATTTTTGCAGATTGCTCAAATGCTGGATTCTTTCTGGAATAAAGTTGAAGATAAATACGAGTGAATGTGTGAATTGTAGTGATGTGCATTTGTAAAAGAAAAATTGTGATGTAACTAAAATTTGTATTGTAATCAAAATTGTATATATATAGTGAGAGCTTGAATTCGTACTATTCAAACTGTAATAAATATTATTTGAATAAAATATCTATTTGAATTTAAACTCCATGTTATTTATTTTATTCAGCAAATATTTATTTAATTATGTGAAAAATGAAATAGTACATTAACAAATACATTTAAATGAATATATATATATATATATATATATATATATGTTTATTATCATCAAACAAAAATCATATACTCGCATATTCAATAATCTCCGCCTTTTGATGATAACATACATATATTTAAGATTTTGAATTTTATTAAATGTATTTGATCATTCAATTTGCTCCCTCTATTTGAATGCTCCCTCTTTACACAAAGCTCCCCCTTCATATATGCATGTAAATAAAAATATATGCAAATGGGCCTATATGCAAATAGAAAATATTTGAACTTTGTCATAATCTTGACTTCTCTCCCCCTTTTGTTATCAGTAAAAGAGTAATAGCGTTCGAAAAATAGAGATAAAATGATAAACATTAATACAATATTAAAACTCAATCGAATATAAATATTAAATTTCAATAAAAAATCAAAAAAAGTCGTAAATACTCTGTTAGGCGCATATTCCACTTTTAGAATGATAGAACTGATGTCATCATATAAAACTGTATAGTTGTGTCTATTTGTGATATATTTATATCAGGAATTTGAATATCTACTAACTATGCATAACCGTTAGGACTTTTAAATGAGATAGTAGTATTCCAATTTTTTTTAAAATAAATGAATTCAAGTATCTTCTAACACGCATAACCGTGAGGACTTTTAAATGGGATTAGAATCAACTTGTCTATTTAAAAAATCAATTTTGATATGCGTTCCATACATGCATAACCGTGAGGACTTTTAAACGAGCATGGAAGCACATAATCAAAAATTTCAAGTAATTCACCCATGCATAACCGTGAGGACTTTTAAAAGAGAGTGAATACTTTGGATCCTTTTCAAAGAAAAATTAAAATGAAAAACGAATGATTTCCTGTTTAAAATACCACATATTGACAAATTATATTGAGTGATGGTCGTTAGAAATATGATAGAAATAGAGATGGTCACAGAATTTTTACCAACAAAAAGTTTTTATAACTCTTGTTTAAATTTCTAAAGATATTTTCTAAATATATCATCTCAAGATATAATATATGATTAATATCAACACTCATCACTTTTTCAATCACTATTTTATTTTTCGATAATCAGTAGGGTGTCATAGTTAATATAGTCACTTAAAATCATATTAAAAAATAATTATCAAATTTTCTAAAAATGACTAGTCTGAAACAAGATCAAAAAATGATTTTCTAGAAGGGTTTTATAAGAAAAATGTTTGCTATTTGAAACATTATATGAAATGAAACATATGTAGATATTTTCTTTGAAAAAACGATGCAATTACTAAATATCTCATCATAAATCACGTTCCACTTAGAAAATTTTCTATCAACTAGACTGTAATTGGAATCTGAATTTTTCTTTCACTCGAAATTATCATTAGTTGGATTTGGTAGACCAAACCGTGATGTTGCAACAAATTCTTGAAGAGTTTTTTAAATGAAATTCTTTTCATTTTTAATTGAAGCCGTGCCAATAAACACAATCTTGAATATAGTGTCAGCCGTAAATAACCAAATGTATTATCATACACCATCATTAATAATTAAAACATCATCAATAGTCCACACAAATTGTTCAAAGATGATTGGTTAACAATTCTGAATAAGTCACATTAATCATCAACATTCATTTCTTTATCACATAACTGGCTGAATTAATTCAAATTAGATATGGTGCAGATTACCACATTAATATATCGTTCAAGATGAATATACCATTACCTCTTTTACCTTTATGACAATTTTTCATTGTTGCTCGTTGTGATTCTGTCACCTTTATAATAGGCTAAGAAACTTTGATTTGTTACTCATTGTGTTTCTAGATCAGCCAAAATCTAGATAACACTGTTGTTGTTCCTTAGCCTGCCACCATACCTACATGATAAAAGATTTTTGTGACCTACTTGTTTTTATAAGTCAATGATTGTTAGTGGCAATTGATTTTGAAAAATAATTTTGTGGAGACCCAAAACTATTTATATATGTTCCTTTCGGCACCCAGATTTGTTTAACTTTGAGGGATTTTATATTTGTGCCTTTTGGAACCCAATTTGGAATAGTTTTCACATGTTTGGGTCTATACCAACAAATATTTTGAATGTGTCTAAATTTTCTACAAATTGTGCACGTGGAATTGACTTGATTAATTTCGTTTCTAACATTTTCAGATTGATTATATCTAAGTCCTTGTCTAACTGTATTAGCAGTTTGTTTTCCTAATAGCATATTCAATGATCTTTCACTTTTGGAAATTTTTTCTAAAGTTGTAGACAATTGTTCGACTTGTGTTTTTAGAGATTCATTTTCATTTAATAATTGTGTGCACCTTTTAATAGAATTTTCTCTTCGAGTATTTTCACTCTCTTTCAAAATCAGAATTTCATTTTCAAGTGATTTTATTTTAATTTTTGATTTTTTACTTTCATCTTCAAATGTTGGACACTTCTCACACTTTTCACTATTAATTGATCAAGCTGTTTGTTTAAATCTACCAAAGTATCTCATTGTGATTCAATTTTAGTGTATCTTTCCCTAAGTCATTCAAAACAGCAATTTACTTCGTGGAAATATATAAGTAATTCTGAGTGAGTGAGTTTTGATACCTCGCTTGGCTCATCATCGTCGCTATCAGTTATATTACCTCGAAGGCACAGGTCAGCTTTCTCACTCTCACTGCTAGTGCTTTTATTATCATCATCACTTGTATTCCACGTGGCCGCAAAACTTCTCCTTTTTTATTTCTTTTCTTTGCCGTGTCGATTTCGAGGATAATTGGGCTTGATGTGTCCAAGCTTGTTGCACTTGTAACAGATGATTTCTTATTGTTCTGGGTTATATAGAAATTTCACTATTCTGCCTTTTAATTTTTGATTTAGAGCTGAATTTCTGTATTTGCAGTTCCACTACTTGAATTTCTTCATTAATAGTGCCAGCTTCGCTGCTCCATCATCGTCGTCGTCGTCATCACTTTCAGTTGTTCCTTTGAGAGCTATTGATTTCTTTTGAGTATCTCCTACATCTCGCTCTTCCTTGAATTTCATTTATAGCTCATAAGTGGTGAGATTTCCGATGAGTTCTTCAATTTTGATTTGTTTTAAATCTTTTGATTCTTGAATGGCAGTCACTTTGGCTTCAAAACTTCGTGGAAGGACTCTGAGGATTTTTCGAACTATTTCCAATTCCGTGTATGATTTTCCAAGAGCTTTTGATTTGTATATGATGATTGATAGCCGTCCGTACATCTCTTTAACATTTTCTTCCTTGGCCATTGTAAAATTCTCGTATTCACTACTCAGCATGGCTAGGCAAGATTCCTAGACTTGAGATGTTCCTTCGTGAGTCACTTCTAGTGTGTGCCATATTTCCTGCGTTGTTAGACAATGTGAGACACGATTAAATTCAAATTGATCTAATGAATAAATAATAGAATTCATAGCTTTGGCATTAGCATTCTGTAATTTATTTTCTAGATCTATCCATTGATCCACCGGTTTATCTATTTGCTGATTATTTACAACTATAGTTGGTGCTCTATAACCTATCTCAACTATATTCCAAGCATCAATGGTTTTCAAAAAAAATTTCATTCTATTTTTCCAATAAGAATATTCACCATTGAACATTGGTGGTCTAACTATAGACCAACCCTCAGCAAAAGCAGTATTAAAAGAAGCCATTTTAAAAATTCAATTTTTTTTAAAAAAAATTGGTCTTTGAAAAATCAAACTTATAAAAAACAAAAATGGCTTTTATTCCTAGCTTCGATACCACTTCTAGGATCGATTTCACCTTAGAGGGGGGTGAATAGGGTGATAATATCAATTATAAAAATTATTGCGGAAGTTTATAAAATATTTTCAACACAGATAATAGTCGATTAACAGCAGCACAGATAATAGCAGAATAATAAATCCAGAAATAGAACGACATAGAATTTACCCATCTTCGGCAAAACCCCGCCTACGTGCTGCCCCCAAGGTTTCTACTAGAAATTAAGCAGTCAGATGCTTACACACATAAACTCGCAACACCCGTTGTCGACTAGCCTTAACTCTACGCTCAAAACCCTGCCACAACTCAGCCACTAAGTTGCGAATTCTTGAACTACACCACCGTAGTGCGTCCCCTAGTCACACGACTAGACAATACACAATTTTAAAAGAGAAAATTCGAATTTTAGATAATTTAAATAATAAAAACCCTAATTTAAAATATTAAGGCTCAAATAAAAACAAGGCCGGCCCAAAAAGTTTAAGCGATGATCGTCCCTTTTCCTTTTATTCCTTCAGCCCGGCTTTGTTTCCTTTTCCCTTGTCGTTCATTCCTCTGTGCGAAATTAGGGCTTGTGAATGAAGTCGCAGCTTTGTCAAATTGAATGTGATGATGCTTTGAATCCTTTCTTCGGTTGATTATATGTTCACGACAGCTTCAACTTGGTTTGCGATTGCTTCCAATTAGTTGAGTTTGATTGTAGAGAGAATTGGTACGTTTGTTCCTTTTGATTTATACAACACTCGACTTTGAATCGAGTTTTATGATTTATTCTTCTCTGTTTAGCTCGAACTCAAATGAATAATTTTGCTGATGATGTTCATCATTTATATAATGTTCGAAACCCTTGATTTTCGTTCGTATATATTTATTTCAATTTGTCAATTGATTTATCTTGGCCATTCGGTTTTGTTTTTATGCTGATGATGATTTCTGACTTGTTCATATCGAATAATTTTGTTTACTTGATTAACACAGTTTTGACTTTGAACTCGCTCGATTCCTTGATTGTCACGGCTTCGATTCTGAACTGTTTGATCTTTCCTTGGTCATTACGGTTGTGAATTTCTGGCATTTGAACTCTGTTTTGAAACTTGTAAGACCTATTTGACTTTGGCTTTGACTTGATGATGTTGATTTCATTCTTTGTTCTCGACTTTGGCCATTTGTGTTAGACCGACTTGTTCGATTTTTATTTGCCTTTCTTTTTGAATTCGGCCTTATACACTGTGTGAATAAAAAACTTGACTCTGTTGTTCATTGTTACCTGACGTGATTTTGAGCTGTCTGATCATTGCTCGACTCGAAGTCTGGTTGGATATATGAACTGGTTCATGTTGCATAGCATATCGAACGGGTGTATGCTTTTTATATGAGATGATTTGTATTCACTCCGTTGACCCGAGTACTTGTTGCATTTTCAAACTATTATGATAGCTCTATTTTCTTGGGTACTGACCTAATGTGTTCGTAAGTCCGCACTGTGCATTAAATTTGTGAGCATGATGAACTTGTATCTGGTTCTTTTGCCTTGGCTCTGGTTACATGTGCACCACTTTGCACTGTCTACTGTCATACAACCATGTTGTATTGTGTTGCGGACTAGTTCTTGTGAAACTGGTTGAAGCTCTGTTATCTTTTCTTTGTTGGCACTATCACTGCTAGTATGACTTCGATCATTTGGAACCTTATGACTTCACATTGTTTACTGTTTCGAGTAATGTCTATATATGTGTGCATGTGTCACCGTGTGTTTGAGTTTGGTTCATGTAGTCTTGGTCGAGTCTGAGTTCAGATGCACTTGAATATGCATATACATATGTCTGTGTTATAGTTTGTAATTTGATGTTGTGTTGCATTGAGCTCATGTGGTCATCACTTTTGTTTAGTCTGCACTTGCATTGTCCACTGAGCTTGTTTGCAACTGCAGTTTCATTGTGGCATTCACTTTGTATTTATTTTCGCTATACATATGTGCATTTTTATCTTTGGTGGTTGCTGTGTACTCTGGTTTCATGATGTATGTTTGCAGCCTTGCTCATCTACTTGATGTCTACATGCTATTGCATGACTTTGGCATTTATGTCTTGTTCAAAACTACTACTTGATGCTTGCATCACTATGCTTCATGTCTAGTTCATCCTTGATATTGACTGTTGCATTGCTTCTGATCATATTTGTTGACTTCTTCATGTTACATGATTGTTGAGCTAGTCTTTATTTAGCTTGACTGGATATTGAACTCTATAGTTTGGTCAGAACTGTTGTAGTCCTTGTTTTCTGGTGATTGACTTGAACTTTGGACGAGACTTGATTTTTGTGTCTTGACCATTTCATTTGAGTTTGCACCTGTGTTGAATCCAGCTTGCAGCTCGGGTTTGACCTTGTGCTCGTGTTGTGACTTTACTTGTATTGCACTTGAGTTGAACCCGGCTTTTCATTTGGGTTTGACCTGTGCTTGCCTGTCCCTGTAATTTTATCAAGTGTATATATCGGTGTGCACGGCCTTGTGGTATGTACAGTGATACACTATATATGCCACAAGCTGTTCGTGTATGATGAATTCAAATTTAAATGATGATGAACAATCCAAATAACGGAGGCAAATAACATTTTCAAAATTACATTTTATGTTATATTGCAAAAATATTTTATTTTCAATTTTATTGTGTCAATGTGTATTTTTGTAGATTGCTTAGATGCTAGATTTAGTCTGGAATAAAATTGAAGATAAATACGAGTGAATGAGTGAATTGTAGTGAGGTGCATTTGTAAAAGAAAAAATGTGATGTAACTGAAATTTGTATTGTAATCAAAATTGTATATATAGTGAGAGCTTGAATTTGTACTATTCAAATTGAAATAAATATTTATTTGAATAAAATATCTATTTGAATTTGAACTCTATGTTATTTATTTTATTCAACAAATATTTATTTAATTATGTGAAAAATAAAATACTACATTAGCAAATACATTGAAATGAATATATATATGTTTATTATCATCAAACAAAAATCATATACTCGCATATTCAACAACCTCTCATGGTCCCCCTTCCATTTTAGTTTCTTCACAGTCCGTTGTTTAATCTCATCCTTAGCGAACCAGCGATCGTCGGTGTCATAGTGAGCATGATGTTCACCAACAAAGGCCAGGCAAAGTAAGTGCTAACACCGAAGTTGTCACTCAACAAGTCGATGCTGCCGCTCGTATGGCCCAACTTAAGTTATATTTTTCAAATGTATGTCTTGATGGATTTTTCTTTGTACCTAATCTTAAGAAAGTTCCTAAAAAGTCGAACAAATAACCATAGATTATGTGAATGATTTACATAAGCAATATAATAAGCGGATAAGAGCGGTAAAGGGAATCTCTAAAGTATCTTAGGAGAGAGCAGCGTTTGAGAAGTTGAAATGCCCACAGGCGTAAGACAAGCGGATCATATAAACTCTTACCAATGAATTAGAATCTTTAAAGAGCTCATGAGCCGAAGCTGAGAGAAAAGAAGAAACGACCATCAAGACACTCGAGGATGAGAAGGCCGGGCATTTGGCTGAGGTTGAAGCGCTTCATCAACGGAAACCTACACTGGTGTTAGAATTGGATACGGCCTAAGGAAGCATAGCTGAGTACAAAACTAAGTTTGAGCGCAAATCCAAAGATAAAAAGGAAGGGTAGAAAATTGGTCAGGATGCCTGTGATGAATAGGTTGTCGTTAGGCTTAAAAGAGATGCGGCTATCGAAAAGGCTAAAGACATTGATGCTCTCGTTAAACAAGAAGCGGAGGTCGCGAAAGAAAAGGCCAAGGAGGAGTTATGGAAGAACTAGATACACTGTTTATTCTTTACAACGCCAACGTCCTGATGCATAGAAACTTGGAATAGCTCCGATGTGACTACCCTTACCATCTTGTACGTGCTTAGGAGCATCTTGTACAGGAGGAGAAGGAGGCTCTCGGTACTGATGAAATCGATTTGATGAGGCTGGAAGGCAAAATTATGTTGGGCGTTCAACCAAAAATCCTACATGAAACCTAGCGTACACTCCAAAAAGAGCATACCACAACCTCTCAACATAAAGGTGGTGAAGTCCCGGATCTACGTCACACAATGTCTTAGATGACCACAATACGGTGACCTAAGTTATTCCTAGCGTCACGATGGATTCTTCGATCGAGCCTAGTTACAATCCGAAGAACCCGCATATTGCTACATCGAGTGAGCTCTCCTCGATTATAGAAGGAGGTTCCGGTGGCACTCCGGCTCACGTAGGGGACCAATTTGGAAAAGGTATTTCATTAAACTCATATGTCCATGAGAAAGCAGGAGTTTCCTCGGTTGATATATCTAATCTCCTTAGTTATGTTTCCTCAGCTTTATATTTGCTAGTTGTAGTTTCACCTTATCCTTAAGAATTCAACCAAGACCTCAGGTGTCTATGACGGAGTCCACACATTATGGCTTCGGTAGAAAACAAAGATGTTTGGGAAGAAGAAGCTTTTTTGATCAGCGAGAACTTGGTGGATGCTCTATTGAAGGAAGAAAGCGATCCACGTCAAGAGAACCCTATTGGTGACGACATTGTGATTATTGGAGCTTCCTAATCCTCGTCAGGTTTCGCTACGTAAGAAATGGCACAAAAACTCGAAGTGGACATTGCCATTGAAATGAAAGTCAAGCAGGAGAAAATGAAGACCATTCCCCTTCCCATCTCCATCGTTTTGCATAGATAAACTATGGATGCATCCACCCCTCAGCCAGAACCTACTCAAGATGCACCAACTGGGTCAACCTAATCTATTTTGAAGAAATGCCAAGGAAGCGGGAAGAGAGGAGAGAAGAGGTGTGGGGAAAGTTCCAGTGAAATCTCCCCTGATCCAAGAAGAAGAAGAGGAAGCTAAGGACGAAGTGATTCTTTGTGTACACTCATGATCCCAAGTCTTTTGGGTTTTGTTGGCTGATTTGTACTGGATCGGCCAATATTTTTTGATTCTTTTGCTATGGACACTTGTACTTGACTTTCCAAGCTTATGTAAATAAAGTTCTTTTACTTTTATCGAAATTTTATGTGAATTTGCTTAACTAGTTAAGCTATTACATTTTCCATTCAATGTACTTGTAATTTGTTGCTTATTGATTCAGATGATAGTCCATTAATTTTATCCCAACGCCTCCATATGGCCGTGGCCTCAAGTCGTACTAGACATCAGGCTCAAGCCTCAGTGTTACACTGTCGGATTTAGCGGTTTAAGCGATTATACTCCTGTCCCCAGTTCTTGGGTTAAAGCAGTTAAAAAGTGGATGTTTGAATTCCATCTTTAGCAAATTTATACTCCATCTGTCAATTTTAGCTCGAGTTTATGGAATAGTGAGTGTCGAAGCGCATTCATCTATTTTTTTATACACATATCCACACTCTGGGGATAAGAGTTAGTTGGAAGGTGGTCGAACCTCATCCAATTTGTGTTTATACCTCCTGTTTACACTATAGGGACTTGGAGTTATTTCGAAAAATTGTCGGGCCATATTTCCTTAATTGATTGACTTTCCCCCAAATCCGAGTTTTGACTTAACAAGCGATTGATCATGTCATGATCGCAATTGATTTATGTCTGTCTCATCGCTTGGTGGGATTAATTTGATTATTGGATGCTTAAGTCGCATCCATTTCTCGTTACGTACTTCGTCCATTGGGTTATGAGTGAGAATCATCAAATGAACGATTGGACCACATTTATTTTGTTTAGTCTAATCGTGAAGTTGTGTAATTGGTTAGCTCCAAACTCTTGGAACCTGCTCGGACATGTCAGTATTAGTTTGTTAGGTATCCTAACTAATATGTAATGCTACAGCAATCGCAGATTTGAAGGAAATTTCAAATTTTATTTGCCAAGTGGACAGAAATGACATAATTTATGTTATTGCATATCTAGAAAATCAAATGCTAAAGAAAATTCAAAAATTGAATAAAAATGAATGAAGAGAAATAAACTAAATGAAATAGCATAATAAATGCTCACTATTCCAGGCCTTCGGAGTGCGACGCCATCAATAGTTGCTAGCTTGAAAGTTCCTTTTCCAGGCCTCTATTCAATGATGTACGGTCATTTCCAAGTAGGATTCATGTGTGACAGGACAATAAAAACCCATTTCATGATGAGATCGCTGATTTCAAATGTCCTAGGTCGGACTTTAGTTTTGTAGTATCGGGCGACTAGATATCAATGTGCGGCCGTCCTCAAATCATCTTTTTCGCACTTCTCATCTACCAAGTCTAGAGATTCTAAAAGAAGATCTATATTCATTCCGGGGTCATAGTAGATTAGTTGATGAGAAGGGATTTCTAGCATAACAAGATTGATGGCTTGGAGCCTTAAGAAAGAGTGAATGGAGTATGGCCGGTCATGGACTTGTAGGTGCTTATGTAAGCCCATATTGCTGTTGAGAGTTCATTCACCCACTTACCTCTAGCCTTATCCAAACGTTTCTTTAGAGTGGACTTTATGATTTTGTTCATAGCTTCAACTTGTCCATTTGCTTGAGGGTGAGCAATTTCCGCGAATCTCTTTTCAATATAATATAATGCCGAGGGCAGAAGTCTTTGAATATAGCATTTCGAATCGGGTTTCGTTATTAGTTTCAATGGTTCATGGAAGACCAAAATGACATATGATGTTCGGGATAATGAAGTTGATTACTTTCTTCATCATGGTCATGGTTAAAGGTTCTGCTTCAGCCCATTTAATGAAGTAATTAGCTGCTATGATGGCATACTTCGCACCATCTTTAGATCGATAAGGAACCGATAATATCTATGCTCCATATGAAAAATGGCCATGGACTGGCCATTTGTTTAATTTCCAATGGCGGAGCTCTTGAAACATTTACATACATCCGGCATTTATCGTATCATTTAGCATAATCAACGACATCTCGGTTGACAGTTGGCCAGTAATAACCATAATAGAATATTTCCTATGCTATGGTTTGCCCCCTATGTGATCACTACATTGCCCTTTATGAACTACCCTTAGGACTCATTTTATTCCATCATGAGCGATACACCGGAGCTGGGGAATGGAAAAAGCCTTTCCATATTGAACCCTTCCTGAATGATATATCGTAAAGCATTGCGAAGGATCTGTTATCTTTCATTTTTCCATTCGAGAAGTACTGCCTGTAGCAAATAATCTTTAATCGGAGTCATCCATGACTCCTTCTCAGGCTCCGTCTCTAGTACCCAGTTGATTTCTATCTGGTTTATGCTCGGAGCATATAGTACTTTGACTGGAACCGAGCCCATTTGTTATGCATCCCCGGTGCTAGCAAACTTTGCCAATGAGCCAGCCTCTTTTTTTTTTTTTGATTTCGAGGAATGTGCGTAATGTCATAATACTAGCTCTTGGACTCGGATAAGGTATAGAGCGAGTTTGATGTGCACGTAAATGTGCATATTTTTGTCACCATATTTATTCTTTTTAAATTAAATAAATGATCATATTGGGTATTTTAACTTGTTTGAACCAAAATTCGTATTATTTGAAATTGTCACATATTCATCCTCATCCAAGGGCAAAATGGTCATTTTTGTGCGTATATTAATTTGAGAAAAATTAATTGAAAATTTGTATATATTTTTGTAGGAATTTGATCTCAAGTAGAAGTGGTTTCACGATGGAATATGCATGTACAAAGAAGATACAAAAGAATGAAGATGGAAATAATTCAAAGTGAAGAACATGGAGGACCCCACCTACCCACTACCTAATGTACAAATTAAAGGCTAATGCACATGCTAAAAGACATTTAAAGCTTCATGTACATTTAAGTGGGGGATTATTGAAGCTAATGATAACTTGCCCACCACACTTCCTCCAAGGGCATTTTGGGTACTCCCCAAAAATATGCATTAGGGTTTCTAACTTGTATAAATACCCCTTATGTTTCATGTAGTCATCTTTCTCTTAGTTAGTTAGTTTTAGTTTAGAAAATAAATCAAAGCTCTCTTTCTTTCCATGGCTACTTAGCCATTTTATTTCATGTAATTTTCTTTTCTTTTATGCAATGTTAATTCTCTTTTATTTACATGCTTCTTCTCTTCTTATGTAATAGTGTAGATTTACCTTTATGCAATTAGATTAGTTGTCTTTTCCATTAGCTTTCATTTTCCTTTCTTTTTGCTTTCATGTTGCTTTCTACATTTGTTGATTTGATAACAAATATGAGAGCTTAATCCCTACAATTTAGGGGTAATGAAGCTCTCTAGTATGTAGATGCAACATTTTGATGTTTATACTCTCTTTTTGTGCTTTAATAGAAACACTTGAAGTGGTTTAATGATTTTGTTTGGCTTTGAATTTGATAGTCTATGTTGTTCATAACAAATAGGCTATGCTTAAACAAACATAACACAAATTGCCTCTTCATCTAAATATGATTATGGCAAAGATGTGAATGTTGAAATTGAAATTTGATAGCCTATATTTCTAAACAATAGTTAATAGGCTATGCTTAAAATAGATTTTTATTTCAACTTTGTTGTCATATTTCATGAGAGTTAAATGTGTATTAGTGGTTGTGGTATAGCTTGATGGTTTATATTGGGCTAATTAATAGCACAAATATATCATACTTATGATAAACACATCAACTAATTACACTAATGAAAAGAAAAGAGAGATCATAACTTCATTTTGTTGATTTATACGATCTAGAGAGTGGATTTATCTCTAAATTGTTCTTTTAACTCTCATATTTTTATCATTTTCTTTTGCTAGTTTTTGTTAGTTTCTTACATTTCTAACTATTCACTTTCGACTTCGGTATAATTTGATTGAATAGAATTTTAAAATCATCAATTCCCTGTGGATCGACCCATATTCGCCACGTGCTACATTCGTACACCGTGCGTTTGCGGTTATTTTTAATTTAAATTCGTTCGACGGTTTTCTAACTCGATAGAATTTCCGTCGTCCGAACAAGTTTTTGGCGTCGCTGTCGGGGAATTGATTTGATTTTGATTTCCTATTCTTCGGATTATTTTTCTTTGTTTGATTTTTGTGCCTTTTTTTTGTCTGTGTTTGCAATTAAAAAATTGTGTGTGTGTTTGTTTTCAATTTGCATTTCTGTTTGGAAAAAATAAATTCACAAGTTCATTTCAAAAAAAAAAATCCATTTCATTTTTCATATCATTTTCAATTTTCACTTGTACAACTTCCCAAAAAAAAAAAATTACACAACTCAATTCATTTTCTATTTTCTAACTCATTTTCTGTTCTCTGTTCTATGCTCTCTGTTCACCTCTGCTACTCTGTGCCTCCCCCTACCAGTTCAACAACATCCCATTCTCCATCTGCACAGATAACAATTGCAAGCTGCCTTCATTATAACTTCTTCCACCACCCACCTCTGAGTCATACCCTCTGCACAACTTCCCTCCTCTTGACCAACTTCCCAATTCTCCGATCAAGACTGCCTTCTCTGGCCAGTCATTCACCATTCATTCACACAAAACCACATCACTGCTGCTTAACAACCTTCCATCACCACTAACAACAATCAATTGATCCACCTCCTATTCCTCTGTACATCCTTTCAAATACCTCAACTTCACATATCCTGACCACCACCTCTTCATCACCATTGAACAACTGACCTGCTCTCAATTTCCAGCATCATCGACCACTTCAACAACCACTTGCTTCGAGCAGCACCTATCACCCGAACACAAACTCCTTTCAATAACCATCAAGCTGTGCATATCGTTCACTTCCCTTCAACGATCACTGCCTTGCTTAACATTCACTGCACAAACCATCTCACCAGACTTCCCACTCAACATACAACTTCATTACGGTTCACCATCACCTTCCACTATTGGAGTTCCTACATAACCAACCACCATCTCATCATTCGACAACCAGAACTCCTCTACTCCCCTCAACACATAACTGCCACCTTACATACGATCATATCTCCACCATCCTCCCACTGCTACACAAAGCAACTATCACATACAACATTCCCACTGTTCAAACCATCAGTGCCTGCCCACATCTCCATACCACAGAGTGCCTTCATCACCACAGTGCCTTCATCTTCTAAACATCACAAACATCCCTGACACTGCCATCACTAGGCAGACCATCCTCCTTCTGCCAATTCGAACTTCGACTGCTAATTTACCTGAAGCCACCACCTTAAGCTGCACTAACCTACAACAGCCACACGACAACAAGACAACCACCACTTCCTTCCTTCATCTCTTCTAACTACTTCCATCATCTCCACCTGACATTACTGCCTCTTCACCAAACTACGTCGCAGCCTAACCCAATAACAGCCACCATAAAAAAATTATTAATCGCGACCACCCTCTCATCCATCAATCGCCACTCCATTGACAAAAAAAAACAACAGCGACCTGCTTCTCCGCTTCCAACCACCTTAATAACAATTCCTCCACCAGAAAACATCGACAAAGACTCCAACGCCTCGAATTTGCTGCTACCCACCAACCAAATCGATCACCGAAACCACCCCCTTCGAATCCATTTTCCCTACCATCGCCTTGTCTCACTTCGCCGACATCAACCTAAATCAAATTCGTCTTCCTACGTCACTGAATCACTCACGTCAAATATTTGGGAACTTTGATTTATTTCTTGAAAAATTGATTTTGAAGCATTGTGCAAGGGTTGATTCGTATTTGAGAATGTTGCCTCTGATTTGTTTTAGAATCTGAGTGTTTGGGCCGAGGATTTTCATAATTTTATTTTAGTTTGGGTCAGGCTTATTGTAAAAATTAGTACAGCCTTTTTTCTTTTTTTTAGTTGTCTTTATTGAGTTATTTTGTTTTGTCTTGTAAAAAAAAAGAGTTTGCTTTGTTTAATTTGTTTTTAGTTAGTTTTGCTTTATCTTTAAAAAAAAAAGTAGTTGTAAATTTGTTTGTTTCGTTCCAAGTTTTTCTTAAATTTCATCCTTATATTAAAAAAGAACTTCTATATATTCTGTTTTTATTTCAGGTTGCCAAAGCAGAGTTACGGAAGGAGAAGAACTGCTGCCACAATAATTGCTCCGCTCTGCTTGCCAAAATAAAATAAACTGTTTGCTTGTTATATCTACTGTTTTTATTTGTCTTGCATTATTGGATATTTGCATTTGCATTTTAAAAAAAAAATTCAAAAATTCAAAAAAAAAAATCATCGTAGTTGCATTGTTATTACACATTTAATTTCAGTTTTGCATTTCATCTTATAATTTGGTTAATAATAAAGGTTAGACATCGATAGCTCTTACTTGTATATTGACAAGTTGTCTTCTTCGAACAATTTAATTTCTTGGTGTCTAGGCTACGGCAGAGTAATAACCATTTATAAATATTACGGTGATTCGTAAATATTATAGTCGTTGTTCCTCTGAAGGTACTTAAACCTTCGGCTGCATTGCTACGGTGATTCGTGGTGCACCGATAACTCGTGTCCATTACCTAGCTGAGAACTATCATGTTGATTTAAGACAGTTTGTGATTATACAATTTTGGGTTAACTTAGGATAAATCATTTGTAATTAACCCTTGCATTCATTTAGTTGCATTAGTTCATGCATATTTAAAAAAAAAAATTCAAAATCCAAAACTAAAAAAAAACTGTAAATATTTCTTTTCCTTGGCAATTTTTAAATCATTTTCCTTTGAAATTTCTAAAATCAAAAAAAATTTAGAAAATCAAAATAAAAATCAATATCCCTTTTGAAAATTAAATTTTATTTGTAAATACTTTTCCTTTATAAAAAAAGAGCCAAAAAATAATTCTTGAAAATGTCTGAGTTTCCTCACTTACGTGAATTTTACAATAATTGTGAAAATCAATATAATCCATATAATTTCACTTCAAATTCTTATGGATATTTCAACAACAACTATTGTTTAAATGATTCGAATTTTGAACCACAAAATTTCCAAAGTAATGGTCATCCCTCAACTCTTGAAAATTGCATTTCGTCGTTACTTGAACTCTCCACGCAACAAAATCAAGAGATAAATGAGTTGTGCAATTCACGTTTGTGCTATAAATCGAATCAAAGTTTTCAAAATAATCAAAATTTGAATTCACTTCAAAATTCGAATGATTTCGAGTGTAACCCATGCCAATTCAATTTCGAGCTTCAAAATGAATTTCAAAATCAAAATGAAAATGGGATCCACTTTTCAAATAATTTTGGCAATGGGAATAATCTTGACTACGATACGAGTGAAATTTTTTGTTCTAAACGAATCCAAATCGAAAATTATCAAGTTAATAATTACAAATTGGATTTTGTTGAACAAACGAACGAAATCTACGATGATCACACGGATTTGTTGTTTGAATCTTATATGAAACAACGTGAAAAGCAAAATCAAATTCCAATGTGTGATGATTCAAGTGAGAATCCATCTTTTACCTAAATCTATGATTTTTAGCAACTTTTGAAATTGAAAACGAAAATCTTAATGAAGTTGTTGAAAACATAGTAATTGAATTGGATTTCAATTCTTTTAAGGATGTGGAACCAAATTTGAAATTCGATCTTCCTTTTCTTGATTTCGAAAATTTGAATACAACTACTTTGAATTTTGAACTTGAGACATGTAATAAAGTTGTTGATAATCCAACAAAGGAAGACGAATTTAATGAACATGAATTCTTTGGACTTTTCGAAAATGAGTTGTTAAATTATGAAGGGGAAGATTTACAGCAACATTTTGATTTTGAAATCAATAATTTTGAAGAATTTTTCAATGACAAACTTGAATTTCAATTTGGTGAAAATAAACTTGAATTTCAATCACTTGTTTTATCTGCCCCAAAAATCGTCGAAAACAAAACAACTCATTCAATTTTCAATAAAACGTCATTCGTTTTTCCAAATCAACATTCAACTTCAAAATTTTTTATGGTTTGGTTTTTCGAGCTTAAGCTGTGTCTCGTATACTCGACGAGACAAATGAATCGGTTTTTGGAAGACCGTTTTATTTACTTTTTGATAATATACTTTCCGATCTTGTGTAAATACCGTTCGTTTTCATGTAAATAAAACATCCCTTTCACTTGGGTTGACTGTAGGGACACAGTCAAAATCAAGTGCGGGGGGGGGGGGGGGGGGGGAGACTCATCTTCATTTTTTATTTTTATTTTCATGGTTTATTTTTGCTTTAAAATCACAAAAACAAAAAAAAATCCCAAAAACAAATTTTCTTTTTATTTATTTTTAAAAGAAACACTATAAGATAAATATATGGCTTTGGTTTGTTAAATTGAAACTTTTGGAAATTTATTTATCTAAACAAAAATAAAAATGAAATTTGATTACAAATAATAATGGTTTAACTAGTATATAGGAAGATTCATACGTGTTAATTATGAAATATATCCTAATTGAAAATCTTTGTTTTAAAAAGTGGTTGATTTAAAGTAAAGGATATAACATTTTTTTTGTCTTCTTAGTTAAATGGTGCTAAGATGATTTTGCAAAACTCTCTCTCTTTCTTAAATAAAAAATAAAAAATAAAATAAAAAAATAATAACATCCAAGTATTCACTCTCATTTAAAAGTCCTCACGGTTATGCATGGGTGAATTACTTGGAATCTTTGATTATGTGCTTTCATACTCATTTAAAAGTCCTCACGGTTATGCATGTATGGAACACATGTTAAAAAAAAGACTTAATAAAAACCACCTACGGTCGATAGGTGTATGCACGAAAGTGTGTGCACTCGCCATGCTTTGTACTCCCCTCACATAAGCCCGAAAGGCAGTGCATGGGTGGTATATCTGGCCTCAATTTACCTAAGCTAGGTGTGTAATTTTTCTTACAAATAATGAGAGAGCAAGCAATTGAAATCCTAGCACTATTTTTACTTATTTGATTTGATTTGTTATTGAAAAGAAATGAAAATACCACTTTGATAAACTTTGATAATCAACTAAGGATCCATTTTATAATTACACTTTGTTATCAACCGAAACAACAAGTTAAACTATTGTCTATTTGTTATGATAACTTGATTTTTGTTGGAAATTTTGACGAGTAAATGACATAAATTTTCAAGATAATAACCAAAACCTATATTTGACTTATTCGTGTCAATTTAAAAATAAATCCTTCATTCGTAAATATTTTCAAAAATTTGCATTCATCTCTTTGTAGATAAATCTTGCATTTTGTAAATATTTTCATCATGCATTTGGATTTTGTGGTTAGTATCCGCTGAAAACCCTCACGAGACAACACTCGTCCTACTGGGGACACCTAGAGGTTTAACGGCTTGTTGCATACGCTCAATGCAATCGTGCTTCCTACGAAAACGGATTTATCTTAGTTTTCCTTTATTCGAGGACGAATAAAAAGATAAGTGTGGGGGTATTTGATGTGCACGTAAATGTGCATATTTTTATCACCATATTTATTCTTTTTAAATTAAATAACTGATCATATTGGGTATTTTAACTTGTTTAAATAAAAATTCATATTATTTGAAATTGTCACATATTCATCGTCATCCAAGGGCAAAATGGTCATTTTTGTGCGTATATTAATTTGAGAAAAATTAATTGAAAATTTGTATATATTTTTGTAGGAATTTGATCTCAAGTAGAAGTGGTTTCATGATGGAATATGCATGTACAAAGAAGATACAAAAGAATGAAGATGGAAATAATTCAAAGTGAAGAACATGGAGGACCCCACCTACCCACTATCTTAATGTACAAATAAAAGGCTAATGCACGTGCTAAAAGACATTTAAAGCTTCATGTACATTTAAGTGGGGGATTATTGAAGCTAATGATAACTTGCCCACCACACTTCCTCCAAGGGCATTTTGGGTACTCCCCAAAAATATGCATTAGAGTTTCTAACTTGTATAAATATCCCTTATGTTTCATGTAGCCATCTTCCTCTTAGTTAGTTAGTTTTAGTTTAGAAAATAAATCAAAGCTCTCTTTCTTTCCATGGCTACTTAGCCATTTTATTTCATGTAATTTTCTTTTCTTTTATGCAATGTTGATTCTCTTTTATTTACATGCTTCTTTTCTTCTTATTATGTAATAGTGTAGATTTACCTTTATGCAATTAGATTAGTTGTCTTTTCTATTAGCTTTCATTTTCCTTTCTTTTTGCTTTCATGTTGCTTTCTACATTTGTTGGTTTGATAACAAATATGAGAGCTTAATCCCTACAATTTAGGGGTAATGAAGCACTCTAGTATGTAGAAGCAATATTTTGATGTTTATACTCTCTTTTTGTGCTTTAATAGAAACACTTGAAGTGGTTTAATGATGTTGTTTGGCTTTGAATTTGATAGTCTATGTTGTTCATAACAAATAGGCTATGCTTAAACAAACATAACACAAATTGTCTCTTTATCTAAATATGATTATGGCAAAGAAGTGAATGTTGAAATTGAAATTTGATAGCCTATATTTCTAAACAATAGTTAATAGACTATGCTTAAAATAGATTTTTATTTCAACTTTGTTATCATATTTCATGAGAGTTAAATGTGTATTAGTGGTTGTGCTATAGCTTGATGGTTTATATTGGGCTAATTAATAGCACAAATATATCATACTTATGATAAACACATCAACTAATTACACTAATGAAAAGAAAAGAGAGATCATAACTTCATTTTGTTGATTTATATGATCTAGAGAGTGGATTTATCTCTAAATTGTTCTTTTAACTCTCATATTTTTATCATTTTCTTTTGCTAATTTTTGTTAGTTTCTTACATTTCTAACTATTCACTCTCGACTTCGGTATAATTTGATTGAATAGAATTTTAAAATCATCAATTCCCTGTGGATCGACCCGTATTCGCCACGTGCTACATTCGTACACCGTGCGCTTGCGGTTATTTTTAATTTAAATTCGTTCGACGGTTTTCTAACTCGATAGAATTTCCATCGTCCGAACAGAGTTATTGTCCTTTAACCTAGTAATCTCCCCTAACTAAGTACACCACTAATTAGGAATCACAAAAGATTTCAAGAGATTTATTCCGAGTTCTCTAGCAAGTTTGAGTCCAACAATCAGTGCTTCGTACTCAGCTTCATTGTTCGTTGCATGAAAGTCAAGCTATAAAGCGTAGAAAACTGATTGATCTTCTAGAGTTATTAGTATTACTCTGAGTTTAGAACGAAGATCATGGATGCTCCATCCATATATATTTTCCACAGAATGGTAGGAGCTCACCACTCTCTAGGAGGTCATCTTGTGCAGTGAATTTCGCTATAAAGTCCGCCAGTTCCTGTCACTGGATGGTTTTTTAAGGGAGATAAGTGATGTGGAATTCGCTCAGTTCGATGTTCCACTTCAGTTATCTTCCAAACGTCTCAGGTCACTGTAAGATCGGTTATAATGGTTGATCGGTATCAAAGTTAATTGGACGAGCCTGAAGCTAGAGGCGGTGCTTTCATGAAGCAATCAACAAGCAGTATGCCAGCTTTCCTATCTTTGGATATTTCCTTTTAGCTCTTGTTAATTTCTTGCTAAAATAATAGACCGGTCTGTGGATCCGATTCTCCTCGCGAAGCCGTGCGGCACTTATAGCGTGTACCAACATGGCTAAGTAAATATACAAGTCTTCATGATCCACTGGTTTTGACAAGATGGGAGTTCTCTCCAAGCGGCTCACCAAAGCATGAAATGCATCTTCACAATCCTATGTCTATTCAAAGTTCATTTTCCTTCTTCTAATCAAGTAGAAGAAAGGATTGCATTTATCAGTGGCTTTGGAAATAAACTGGCTTATAGCAGCAACCATTCCATTTAAGCTCTATACTCATTTGATAGTTTTTAGCACTTGGATGTTGAGAGTTGCTTGAACCTTTTGCGTTAGCTTCGATGCCGTGGGCGTTGACGATGAAACCCAAGAACTTTCTCGATGCAACACCAAAGGAATGTTTTAGAGGATTAATTTCATCTTATAATATCTGAGGACGTCGAACATTTCTTCTAAGTCTCTAATGTGGTCACTTAACTGTCGTGACTTCATGATAATATCATTCACATATACATACATCGTCTTTCCATTCTAATCTTTAAAAATTCGGTTGACCAAGCACTAATAAGTTGCTCTAGCATTCTTCGACCCCAATGGCATTACAAGATTGAGTATAATCCAACATCGGTAATAAAAATGGTGTGCTCCTGGTTGGGAGTGTGCATTGGGATTTGATTATATCCAAAGCATGCAACCATGAAAAATAGCAACTCATGTCCTGCGGTTGAGTCCACTAGTTGATCGATCCTCAAAAGAGGAAATCTTTCTTTAGCGTACGCCTTATTTAAGCGCGAATAGTCAACGCATGTTTGCCATTTTCATTTGCCTTTCTCATAAATATGGGATTAGATACCCGTTTTAGGTAGAGGGCATCGCGAATAAACCCATTTCTTTTGAGTCTATCCACCTTCTCTTTAGGAGCGGTAGATCTCATCGGATCCATGCGACGTTTTCTGTTTCATCGGAACATACATCGGGTTGATATTTAATACATGGCTTGCAATGGCAGGCGAGATTCCACAAATGTCGGAGTGGGTCCAAGCAAACACATCGTGATTCGCTCGAAGAAAACCAACATGTTCTTTCATTATTGGGGGCTGAGCTATGATTCGATCTTTAGGACCTGTTATGGGTCATCGTGGTTGACCGTGGTTTCAATCGTTAGCTCAGCCGGTATTGCCTTGGCTTCTTTAGACTCCCGTCATCATTTCTCGAATCTATGCCTTTATAGAATTGACTATGGCACCCGAGCTAAATCCCAGGCATTGGTTATTAATCTTCGGTGGCTTGGGTGCCGATAAACTTATCCACACCCTTACCTTTCTCCTTCCACCGAGCATCCCTTAACTTAGTCATATAGCGAGCACGTCCAATCGCCTAATCTCCATGCACTACTCCCACCCCATTGTCAGTTGGAAATTTTAAGGTAAGACACCAAGGGGCAATGGCTGCCCGAAATTCAATGGCCAGTCGTCCTAGAAAAACATTATATGTAGAGTCCGCATCTAGCACAACAAATGGCAACATCTGCACTCTCGTTTAGTCGCCTTCTCCCAACTCCATTGGTAATTCAGCATAATCGATAGCTTTGGTCGCTGCACTATCGAAGCCATGGATGTGAGCTTTAGATGGTTTTAAGTCCTTAACTTCCATCCTCGTCTAGTTGTAGGCCTTTTCGAAAATAATACTCACGGAACTATAACAGTCAATCAAGATCTTCCTCACCAAGGGAAGGCCGATCATCGCCGAAATGACCATTGGGTCGATCATCGGTGCCTTCATCATATCTGCATCTCTATTTCTGAATATAATGCCGTCTACTATCATATGCTACTGTTTGACCGAAGCCCTATCTTCGATATTTGAACAACACTAAAATTCATATGCTTTATTGCGCTAGTATAGTGCTCCATCTCACGCCAGCTCTTATCACCAAGATGTGGTCCTCCGACTATCGAATTGATAGCTAATCATCCACTAGTCCTCGTAAGCTTCTGATCCTTGTGCGGTGATTGTCCTCGATTGGCGTCGAATGTCCCATGCCCGCCTTACTGTGGGGATTTAACAAACTGCTATAATTTTCTTTTTCGAATCAGTTTATCGATAACATCCTGAAGATTTTTACATTCATTGGTGTTATGACCATAGCATTCGTTGAGCCGACAATATTTTCCAGTCTTCTTTTGTTTCTCCATCGTCCCTTTCGAAGGCGACTTCCATTACTGAATCGTATTGCATGTAGACAACTAGACATTCTCTAAAGCCATATTTAATGGCATGTAGGTATCATATGAAGTGACTAAGCTATAGGATCATGTAATATGGATGTATTTATACACTACTTGTGCGAAATATAAAATAAGTAAATAAATAAATAAAGTTGTAAAGCAAAAAAAAACCAGAGATTTTTATACTGGTTCGAACTTTCCATTCTTCGCCAGTCCCAGACACCTTCTAGAATTAAACAAGGAACCCTCACTTAACCCAAAGGAATAGGTTTACACCACCTGAGGAATCGAATAGGACTTCTACCGCTTAACCGAATAGGACTTCTACCGCTTAAGCAACCGAAAATGACTTCTTTACAAGTAAACAAAAGTTTCTGACTGTAATATGCTCTTTAAATAGCACTGATAAGTCAATAAAGTACAATATTCCTATAATATTCTCCTTTATGATATATAGTGTAATTTGCTTGAAGAATGTGGAAGATTGAGTGATCAATGATCAGAGATTGTATGTATTTTGAGTGCAAATGGTAAATAGAGAATTGGAGTTAAGAAATCAAGAAAACTAAAATCATTTATTGTAAAATGTTTATTGGATTCTAGACTCTATTTATATAGTTTTAACAGTTGCAATCTTTGATGAAAAGGAGCAATGAAAAGGAACATATGCAGCCCTTAAATCAGAAGATGTTTCTCTTCAATGAAGAGAAGCATCCCCTTAGGAAAATAGCCGTTATCGATAACCGACCGTCCGAAATTTTCAATTCAGCTATCTGAATTGATTTAAATTCGATGCAGCAAGTAAATAGGTTGATTTAAGACTAATTCAGCCGTCTAAATGTCTCCATTCGGCCGGTTGAATCTTCATAAAAATATGTGATTTGTTTCGGCATTCAGTCGCCTACATGGGGACATTCGACCAGTTGATTTATGCCTAAAATGAGCATTTTCACAGTTTTGTGCAGTTGCCAGTGTATATATCATATCAGAGAGATTTTAACATAATTCTAATATAATATACAGACTCTAAACAACGAATATGCGAACTATACTTCATATCTTTAAGTCCGGTCTTCGTAGTTCTTTGTCGTAGGTTCATGAATCTTTTTGTCGATTTTCTTGTCGTTAATCAAAACATAAGATTGAACATTCTCCCATTTTTTGATGATGACAAATCCATTTGCGATATGAATGAATCTTAACAATATTTCTTTGTAGTTCTATATCTCCCCCTGAATATATGCTAGCCTTATCTTTCGGTTTCTCCTCCTGAATCTGAGCTTGCGTCATTTATTCCTGCAAATAGTGTTAGAGCAATATCTTTCTCCCCCTTTGTCATCGAAAAAACAGAGAGTTTTATGGCGACATAATTCTATCAAATATATGGAACATCCTTTTAAAATTCCAAAATCTATACTTTTCCTTTTGTTTCTCCAAATACTTGCAATAAATAATAATCATTTTTGGTACCCACTTACTATATTAGGGTCCAAGGGGTTAGGTCTTGGAAACCCATACCCCTTTGGGTGTGGTTGAACATTTATGAATATAATTTTCATTATTCACTACCATATAAAAGTAATCATCAATGTATTTTTCTCTATTTTTCCAATTAATAAGAACCAGAATATTTATATAATTTTTATTATATTTTCTGTTAATGATTTTGAATTATAAACTTTATTGGTCATAGCAGTATTTGAATTTCTATAAAAATTGGATTCAAACTTTACTCGAAATTTAGTACTAGCACTAACATTTTTATTATACATGAAAGCGTATCTAGTGCAATTTCCGCGATCAGTTTTTTTATATCCTAAACCACTTTTATCATGTAAAGGTCTAGAACTAGATTAAATCATGTTTAAATCTTTTTGACCTTTATTAAATTTTGTGACTTTAGTGTTAATTATCAAATTTAGCTTTAAAGTCACAATTATTATCTTCAAAAGAAATATTATTGTTTTCCAAGATATCAATTTGCTTGTTAAATTCAGAATTCTCTGTTTTTAACGTACAGTCGAGAAGAAAAATTTGAGATTCTGAATTATCTAAAGATGATTGTAATAAATCATTTTTCCTTTTCAAATCCATAATTTCTTTGGAAAAAATTTCTTTTTCTTTTTCAAACAAAGAATTTTGTTCATCTAGAAAATCTTTAAGAGCCTCAAAACTATTTTTCAAAACACCATGTTGATTTTCTAGATCTAATTTCTCTTTTTTCAGTCTCTCATTTTCAATTAATCGATTTCATCTTTTCTAAAATAAAAAAGTTATGCTTTGAGATTTTATCGTACATACTATCTAATTCATTATTACCATTTACTAAAATTTATAAATTAGAAATTACCTTTTTGTAGTCCGCATTGGTGGCTTTGACAGAGATTTTGCTTGTTGTATTTCGATTGGATCTTTTTCTGGCCATTATTCAATGATGTTATGACGATCAATAAAATTCCAAGCTCTAATACCAAATGAAGGTTACTGAGCTATAAGATCGTGTAATATGGATGTATTTAGAAACTACTTGTGTGAAATATAAAATAAGTAAGTAAATAAATAAAGTAGTAATGTAAATGACACTAGAGAATTTTATACTAGTTCGAACTTCCCGTTCTACGTCCAGTCACAATCTCCTTCTGGAATTAAACAAGAAACCTTCACTTAGCCCGGAGGAATAGGTTTACACCACCGGAGCAACCACACATGACTTCTACCACCTAAACAACCGAATAGGACTTCTACCGCCTAAGCAACCGAATATGACTTCTTTATAAATAAACAAAAGTATCTGACTGTAATATGCTCATTAAATTGAACTAATAATCGAATAAAGTAAAATCTTCCTATAATCTTCTCCTTTATGATATATAGTGTAATATGCTTGAAGAATGTGGAAGATAGAGTGATCAATGATCAGATTATATCTATTTTGAGTGCAAATGGTAAATATAGAATTAGAGTTAAGAAATCAAGAAAACTAAAGTCAGTTATTGTAAAATGTTTGTTGGATTCTAGACTATATATATATATAATTTTAAGACTTGCAACCTTTTTATGAAAAGGAACGATGAAAAGGAACAGATGCAGCCCTTAAATTAAAAGATATTTCTCTTCACTGAAAAAAGCATCCCTTAAGAAAATAGACGTTATCGATGACCAACCATCTGAATTTTTCAATTCAACCATCTCAATCGATTTGAATTCGATGCAGTAAGTAAAAAGGCCAATTTAGGTCTAATTCCGTCATCTGAGTGTCTCCATTCAGCTGGCTGAATCTTTGTAAAAATTTATTATTTGTTTTATCACTCAGCCGTTTGAATAAGGTCACTCAACCGCTGACTAATGCCAAAAATGAGCATTTGCATGGTTTTGTGCATGTATCGGTGTATATATCATATCTAAGAGATTTTAACATAATTTTAATATAATATACAAACTCTAAAAAACATATATATTAACCATACTATAACAAACCGCAAATTTTCGATAATTAAATTTGTTAATTTGACAAGATTTTGATAATTAAATTTGGAAGAAATAAAAATTTGTAATTTGTGAGTGAAATAATAAATAGGACGAAAGGAAACCATGTTAATTTAAGTCAATTATTAACAACTTTAATGAAACTCCAATCAATGGAAATAATGAAAATGTTATAACTTGGTTATAGATTGAATGTAAGTAAATAAATGTAAATGTTGCGTAAACTTATGAACTAGTATATGATTAATGGTAATTGAATAAAATTTGTGTTAGGAAAGTAATTATAACATTGGTTGAAATAATAAACTTATTAATGTGAATAAAAGTTAATCGGTGACAAATTGTTATATGTTACCTATTTATTTAACCTATTAAATTAAATTTGAATTTATATTATTATAAATGGATTTATCGCAATTAAGTCCAATTAAATGTTACATTAATGTGAGTTAATGCAATAACTGAAAAGTGTGAATGTAATAAATTAGAGAGAAATGTTAAATATATTAATAATGTAATAATTGATTTAATTAAATAGTGAAATCAAGATAAACAAATCAATTTGGGATTTTAAAATTTTATTCAGTTGTGTGAAATTTACAAAATCCAACATAATTAAAGTATAGTAATTGGCACAATTAAAAAGACAGGAATTAGAGGATATTAATGCAATGAAATGTAAACAAAATATTAGCTATGTTTATAGGATGATAAGATTTGAATCAAATAAAATCAATTTATTGAATTAAAATTTAATTAATTGGATTAATTGCAGTTGATTGTGAACATTGTAATTATTGAAATAATCAACACTGAAATTGATATGTAAATTTACTTTAAATTATTATATATGTCTAGGTAATCAAAATTGATAAATATATGTAAATTATTTAATTTTAATTGAAAGGTGATTATTAATTAAATATTAATTTTTTTTAAATTATGTGAAAATAGCCATTTTGGCCACTTACTCGGCTTTCGACAAAACAAGTTTCATCAGATCCGTAACGTTGAATTATTGTTGGATTTCAAGTTTCGTAACGATCTAACTTGTCGTTTGATCGTACGGGCTCGAAACACCTAGAAATTAATTAAATTCAATTCAATTGAAATCAATTGGAAATAAGCTGATTTTAACATAACTTCTTTGTACGATGGAATTAGGACTTGGAACCTGTCCCATTGGTTTTAAAATTTTTGAAAACATCTATTTTGATATATGGGTTGACCTATTTTAGTTCCGAAGTCGAAACGGGTTTTTGGGTCGTTTATCGTTCAATCAATCTGGTCTATTCTTTTTGTTTCAGCTTTGCCAATAATAGTTCGTTATAAACCCTAACTACCTCATAATAATTTGTCTGTATGTACATTTCCTTCTCAACTCCTCATTCCAATGGCAGACAAACCAAACAAACTCCTCAATCCAACTTCAATTCAAAAATTCAACTTCACATTAAAACTTCTCAAACTATATCGAATTATATATCTATTTGAAGCTCTCGACGAGCGCATCTCAGATCTATAATTCGTTTTCAAATTTGAACCACTGTTCATCCAAAAATCGAAGAACTATTCTCGGTTGTTCGTTGATCGACGATCAACTTTGTCTGATCGACAAATTGAAGGCACGATTTTGTGGAGAGGGCCAAGCGTTGTCCATCGGAGTAGGTTGTTCGATGAGCTGATGGTTGGATCGAGCATAAAATTAGAACAAGGGTTCGAAATTGGTGGCGGCTGCGTTCATTTTGGCCATTGATCGATGATGTCGGAGGAAGCGGGGGTCGTAGGAGGGAGTTTCAAGCGGCGCGAGCGCCTGGTCCGGGCCACGGTAGGCTCGGCAAAGGCGATCGAGGTTGGTTGAGGTGGCAGTTTCGATGGCATGCACGATTTATTTTTCAGCTATTGGGTTTCGGTGCAGTGAGAGACGTAGCAGGTTCGTATTGGCTGTTTCTTTTTTGTTTATTTATTTTTGTTTCTTTGTTTTAATATAAATTGTTTAAACTTCTAAATTGTATAACTTCTTCATACGAGGTCGGATTTACGAGGGGTTTTCTCCGTTAGGATCGTACTGGAATTCCGGACATTTTGGTGCTAGTTTGGTTGGATTTTGAGACTGTTTGAATTTTGGGTTAAAATTGAATTTAAATTCGATTTAAATTCAAAGTTGAGTGTTTTAACTCACTCGCAACTTCTAAAATTTCTTATGTTGTTAAATTATAACTTTATGATGTGATTGAAAATTTATTTATGACTATTCGGTATGTTTTAAATCATCATCTCAGTTAATTTGAATTTATATGAATTAAATCGTTATTTAATTTTTTTATTTGAATATAAACTACCGGTTAAATACCTGTTATAGATTACCAGTTCTATATTGATATTTATTGATTGATTTGGATGACGTTTGCGATAGATGTGTAACTGGTGGTATTGGATAAATGGATGTTGTATTTCATATTTTATAAACTGCATATTCACTATGGGTTGAAATGATACATACCCGAACGATCTATAGATTAGGGAAAATCGTTATGGGTTGAAATGGTAAACTCGAGCAATTTTATGGATTTTATTAATTTCGAGATTGCGGTTTGAAATGATATATAACCGTAATATATTAAATTGCAGATTGAAATGATAAATATCCATATCACTTGACCCTAGGGTAGAGAATTATATACAGACATCGGATTGGTTAAATTAAATGTTTTTTAAAATCCTTAATTTTTGAATTTAATCAAATGATATTTTGAAGTAAAATTTGATTTATGTAAATTGAAATATTATTGGCAAACCAA
This sequence comes from Allium cepa, assembly GCA_030765085.1. NCBI lineage: Eukaryota > Viridiplantae > Streptophyta > Magnoliopsida > Asparagales > Amaryllidaceae > Allium > Allium cepa. The sequence continues at coordinate 287,209,688 of CM060941.1, read as the reverse complement.
GTTTTATAATGAAATGTGAAATGGTTTAAAGGAATTGTTTAAGAAATTAAATTGAAAGTTAAGTTAAATTGTTAAGTATAAATGAAATTCCATTGGAGTTGGGCTATTGAAATTATTTGAAATATAACTTTGAAATATTTTAAAATTGGAGTAATTTGAATTGATATTAGGACATGAATTGAAAACGAGATAAAATTCAATAGTTTGTTGAAACATAAAAATTGAAGGTTTCAAATTTGGTTTGTTGATTTGGAAATTGAATTTGGTCCAAATGTGTTGAAATGAAATGAATAGTTTAATTTGATATAAATTCCAAATTCATATTTTAATATAAAATTTTTTAAAAATATATTATTTCAAAATTTTCAAATTATTAAGATTTTCAAATTTACTAAACTATTTAACTAATATTAATTATATAAGTTATTTTGATCTATTTTAAACAGATTTAATTTATTTTAAACTAATTAAACCATTTTAATTTATTTTAAATATAATTAATCCATTTAAAGCAATTTAATCTATTTTAATTGTATTTAATATAATTTAAATCTTTTTAACTATTTTAAATCAATTTAAAAGTAATTTAACCAATAATTAAACGATTCTTGAGTATTTTAACTATTTATAACTATTTAAACTAATTTATAAATTTCCAGACTAAGTGATATGGAAGAGTTTATATTCAATTCAATTGGTTTAAAGAAAAAAGGAATAATGTTAAATGATGTTATAACCTAAGTTGGAATTCAAAATGTTATAATAAATTTAAGTGATGATTTTGAAGTAAGAATTTAACCTGTTTTGGAAATATGATTCTTGGAAGAAATTATGGTTTTGGGAACGATATGGTTTGAAAGTGAAAACGGTTTAAAGTGAATATGATTTTAAAGTGAATGTGGTTTAAAGTGAATGTGGTTTAAAGTGAATATGGATTGAATTGAATATGATTTCAAAGAGATGATTTGAAATTTAAATATGATATTTTGATATCAAATATGAAATGGTTTTGGATATGTAAAAGAACCATCCAGTGTGTAATAAGCGATTGGTTGTTAAAGAGACCGAAATCGGATATTGTCATACTCTCTGCCAATACCGAAAACCACTTTAACAACCGTGTACGTGATGGCGATTCTAGAAATGAAGTAGGATGGTTTGGTGAACGATTTCTGTATAGGTATGACGTGAACCTGACTCTCGTGAGTCAGCTTAGATGTACTAAAACAGGAGTTATACCGGGCCAAGTGAGGTCATTCCTCCTATCGGACACATTTCTTCGATACTATACTATGATTTTGTGATTGATTTGGGGGCCGCCCCTCGATTTTTATATGGGAGTGTGCTCCGAGGTAGGCGATAGTAGTTGTTATGCGTTACCACCAGTCCGGGAGTGAAATTGGTATATCTACCCTGGCATTTCCTCATGTGCCATGTTCACATGCCCTAGCGCGCCTTCTACGAGTTTGTTTTGTGCCATACCTATGGGGTGCCCGCTGTGTAAACTTCTCGGAGGAGCGTACGTTACCGTATAGACTATGAGAATATATAATTTGTGTTAAGGGGGATATGGGTAACGCCTTAATGCTATTTTAATACTTTTACTTTACTGTAGACATATTATAATAGCGTATTATACTACATAGTAGATAGTTTAATGGATCCTTAGGAGATGTGAATCTCGAACATCTCTTAAGTTACTACACTCATGTTAAACACTGGATATGAGATTTCAAACCCCATAAGCATCTCTGATGCCGTTCCGCTCATATTTATTTACCGTTGATTTAACTTACATAAATTCTTTTAGTTTCGTCTCGAGTGTTTTGTCTTTTCAATTCGCTAGGATCAGCCTGGGCATTTTAGGATTTGAAAACTTTATTTCTGGAGGACGAAGATGAAGATTTGCACTATTAGTATTTACTATATTTAGTTCACTGCATCAAGTATTCCGCTACATTATTTATTATTCTTTGTTATGTCTAACTCTGATCTGTGTTGTATAAGTATAATCAAAAGTTTTGTAAAACAACTTCATGAACTGTTTATTTGATTATTATATTTTTTTCATTCTGCTGCAAGATTCTGTTTTGTTTTTTTCTTTTGGTGCTTTTTCTTATTTACCCCATAACAATCTACCATTTTTAATGGTTTGAGTCTGACGTGTTTGTGCCAAGGTTGACCTCCAGAGTGTCTGGGTCGACCTGGAGAGTTCCTGGGTCAAGCTGGAAGTTGTGAATGCTACATGCTTTTCTGCCTGTTCCAATTCCAACTTTGAGCACTGATTAAAGACATTTCCAGATTGAATCAAGCTATGAAATTTGATATGCACATACAACTAAACATGGTTTATGATTCAGAAAAGATTCCACTCAATTCCAATATGAAAATAAAGAGATATGAGTCATAAAGTTGAACCTAGATTAGGATTTCATTGTAAACTACAGATTTCAATCTCCATTTTATAGTAAATCAAAAAAACAACGTAAAATGAAACCTGATTTTTACAAGTAGCTTATTTTGCTAGAAATGTGAGTTACTACTCAACTTATCAAGAATTTAGCGATTTAAACTTGCAAGCTATAGTATTTTTGGCCTTGAGACGCTTCAATGACCTGTACAAGTTGGAAAAGAGGACATGCAAGCAAAAGAAAAGTAACAGTATACTAGAATCTCTCAAAATAAAACAAACAGAGGATGAAACAAAGATTTTGGTGAGATTACCTGTATTAGATTAGGATTTGTCTTATTTCACTCTTTGATTTCTTTAATTTTGAAGAGATTTTAATCTAAGGAGTTGGAGAGGAGGCCATTTTTGCAATTTCTCAGGTTCTACCGAAGAAGCCAGAAATGAGAAAGAAGAAATGAAATGTATAGCCTCTTCTGATCATTTCAGAAATGGGTTTTGCACTAACCTATTACCCAATAGCCTAAATGATAATATTTATTTAAATTTAACTAAGTTAATTTATGTTAACACTTTAATTTCACCTTATTTTACACATATCATACTAAATAAATTTATACAACTTATTTCTATGTTTACAAAAATGTTTTACAACATACAAAAATTAGTTTAGCCATTTAGAAACTATTTTCCATTATTAAATTCTTATTTTTATTTAAATACTTCAATTTACACCATTATTTACATAAAACAATATCTTTAACACCAAAATTTCCAAAGAAATCATTTTCTTATCCAATCAAACATGGAAAACCATATTAACATTATTTTTCCATCTAAATAATATTTATTTACAATATACCATATTAATTTCTAATATTGCATTAAAAATAACAAAAATCAGCATTTGGCAATAATTTCCTAAATTATTGCATTTTATCAAATTAAAACCATATAATGCTCTTTTTATCAGAAATTTTCATAAAAAAGTTTCTAAAACTTTATTTGCAACATTATTTATTTATTTACACAAATGATATTGAATTAAATTCTTTTACTTCACCAATTTAATTAATTAACCACCAAATTGACATAATTCCATTCTATTTTACCAAAATCCATTGTTTATTTAAAATAAAAACTTTTAATAAATAATGCATCTCCAATTTATTTTATTCCTTCGTTATTAAATTATAACCATCGTTGTAATTTAATTTCACAGGTAATCACCAAAACTAGGGTTGTTACAGTTGTTGTACCTTTGGGTTAGCTAAACCCACTAGCTAATCGGCCTACTACTTTTTTAATCATTTTTGATGGTGTAGTCTTGTTCAACATCTCTCACATGAATCTTCATCACTCGAACAGAACATAAATCTCTTCAAGGATCTAAGCATAAGTTGCCGACGAATGCTAACGCTGACCTCTCCTTTAGACTTAACCTTAGGATATATAGTTCAACTCTTTAGCATGTCCAAACTGTTAACATTGACCTCTCCCTTGGATTTATACTTAGAATAGACAGTTCAACTCTGCAACATTTCACTCCACAATCGCTTCCTAAACATAAAAATTATGTATTAGTTTTAAAGTGGTTTAAGTAATATATGAGTATACTCATCCGATCCCAAACTCCTCCAAAAAAAATTATTGAACTTTTAGTTAAGTCAATTCTAGTTCTTTTAGAAGTAAGTGAATGATATAAAGGATTATTCCTCGAGGGATCTCATATATCTCATTCTCAAAGAAAGAGACAATTCCTACGATTGAGTCCTCCTTGAGGGATCTTGAACTGTATGAAGTCATGAAGCTTTCATATATACTTTCATGTTAATTTGGTTAAGTTCGATGTTGATTAATCGACTATCTATCACCAAAATGGATTGCATGTTGAAATCGAGTATTGTATACTTATCAGCATTTCTAAATTTCTCAACTTATACTATCCCTTGATCAAGAGTGAAATCAAGTAGGTTAGAGCACTAGTTGCATTTATGTCTTACCTTGATACCTCATTCTTAACTCTCATAGATAGAACAAGTCTACTTTGTCGGGTTTCAGCACTAACTATAGGATTAAATATTTCCATTGACGAATAAGCATACGAACATGATAGAATCACATAAGCGACTTTGTAATCACATTTTTCAAATACTTGTATATAATTTAAAACTTTTACAAATGATTTATATATGTATTTATGTATTTATAATAATTTATTTGTAAAGTTAAAGTACTTAATAAAATTGTAAAACAATTAAAGGACAAAGATGTTACATAAACCTTTTTATACTTAACAAAATATTTAACTAATTTTCTAAAATTATACATACATACATACATACATACATACATATATATATATATTAAGTAATTATAAAATACTTACAGATATGTTTTTATCCATACAAAATATACTTAAGAATAACTAATTTAAAATTTAGTAAAAACTTATAAAAACATGTTTGGACTATAAATAAATCTTTTACTATAAAATTTTATAATTAACAAAAAAGTATCTATAAACATTAAATCATTTTTCAAATACTCTAATATATGTTATTAAACACTTCTAAAAAGATTCTGAAAATTACTTTGTTTAAATGTCATTTTAAAACCATTTAAAGTTTCAAAAAGAAATAACAGCATAAAAGAACTACTGTTAAAAATTAGAAATGGCCACATAGCATTGATGTGGGAAAAGTGTTGTAGTTTCATGTTTTTCCACAAAACCAGTTTTTTAACTTCAACCAATTTTCAACTAGCCACAAAACCATTTAGTCTAATTTTCTAAAGTGGTTAATATACTTATAGTACATCAAAACCATGCTAAGAAACCCGTAAGAATATTTGTACAAAATGCTACAGAAATTCATCGAAATAAGGGATTTCAAAGTGCTTCCATAGTAATCTTTTTCTACACAAACCATTCCACATTCAATCCAAAGCCAAACACAGTCCAACCAACTACATATACACAATGTCAAGGCCACCTCACATGTTATAGAAGGCCATACAAGTAATGATATGCAATATAAAGTTGTCTTGTGCATTCAAAAGCAAGCATGGTCCAAATATATAACTTTAGTTAGTTAATGTCTTTACTATAGTTTGGCAAGCATGTTATACAACTTTATGTATTATCAAATGGTAAGTTAACTCACCCTTAACCATGCTTATAACTAAGCATATGCCTATACCTCACCATCACTTCCTACCTTAACCAAAGCAAGGTCCAAAATCCAACCTAACTCCTTAATTGCTCATGGCCTAGGCTTGAAAAGCCCTAAATAGCTCGCAATTGTGCTTTATTGTAGGGTGTGTGCTTCAATTATTTAAGGTTCGAGTTTCTAATCATTTTTGCTATTTTAATTTAAGCCTATAGCTTGAGTTTGGAGAAGTTCCTTTGGGATATAAAATTGTTTGTGAGAAGAGAGATGAGAATGAAGAGTATTGTTCTTTAGGTTAATAAATTTGAGAACCCTTTTATAACCACATAAAGGTATTAAATAAGGTTGGCGAAGAGGTCGTCTTCCACCTCTTACTCTCTATGACTAGCTAAGAGCCTACTCTCCCTCTATGTGCTTTGCCTCACACCCCATTCTTTCTTTATTTCACCCTTAAGTCCTCCAAACTACCCTCCTTAAAAATTTCTCCACTTGACATCATCCATGACAACATTAAAGTTGTTAATTAATTTTTAATTAATATTCTAAGCAAGCTCAAAAGGTTTGAATAACTTTTATTGAGTAAAAATTCATTTATCGATGAAACATTTTTTGGTTACATTATCTATATTTCTTAGAAGTATTTATTTTTGTAAAAAAAATTCAGGATCATGTTTCCCATCATATTTTATTAATTAAAAGGAGCTTAACAAGGTTATAGAATCCATTTAATCATATTTAACCAACATTCCAATATTTAAATAATTCAAATATTTAAATATAAAGTGTTCGAAATTTCGGGTCGCTACACGTAGTATCATTCTAGTGCACGAGCTCCCTGGTAGACCTAATAGATTTCGTGTTTTTGCACACGGATAAGCTTGGTTCTCCCACTTATTTGGTTTCGTGTTTGACTATCGGATCTCATCTAATTCTACAACTACGTTATTAATTTCTTTCAAATGAAACTCCTTTTCCAAAATGACACAATGTTGGTAAATAATAATTTTTGTTGCTCAATGTTGTAGAAAATATATCTAATGGAATTTTTAGGATATCTATGAGTTCACACAAAACTGATATTGCCGTAATTTTATTAGGATCAACATTCTTAACGTAGGCTGAATTACCTCACACCTTCAAATAATTGAGGTGGTGTTTCTTCCCGTGCCACATCTCATATAGCATCTTAGGAACAAACTTAATGGGTAACAAATTCAACATATGCGTTGTGATTATTTGCACGCAATCCAATAAGGTAGAGGTTACTCGGTCTTACTCATCATGGAACAAACCATATCTAAGCTCTGAAGCACTATTGTGTTGTGTAGTATATGGTAGAGTAACCTAAGAGATAACCCAATTACCTTTAAGATACTATTGTAGTTCTTGTTCAACATAAATAGCTCCTCGACTAGATCAGTATATTTTAATCTTTTTGCTCGTTTGATTTTCAACCTCACTCTTATATTTAATAAATTTCTCATAGCCACCTGATTTGTTCTTCATAAGATACACATATCCTAGTCTTGATAAATCGTCAATAAAGGTTAAGAAATAAGAATTGCAATCTTTAGAGACTATAGGCATTACGCCACATATATCACTATGTACGAGACCCGAGAGTTCATTAACTCTATCATCGCTCTCACTAAATGGGGTGCTTGGTCATTTTACCTTTGAGACAAAATTCACACTTATTGAATGATTTAGAATCAGTTGGTGGGAAAAAACCTTCGATTTTCAGTTTATGCAGTCATTTCTTACTTATATTGCCAAGCCTACAATGCCAAAGATAATATTTATTTATATTATTATTCAAAGAGCTACTTACAGAGTAGACATAATTTGTATTGATCATATAATTGCCAATTTCCAAAGTACTATCAAAGACTTTTTGACTATCTAAAATAATGTCCATAATACAACCAATATAGTGAAAAATATAACTAGTCATAGACAACCAAAAAATAGATATAATTCCATGAATAAAATGTCTTACAAAATAGAAAATATTCAGTATCAAAACAAATCCAATCGAGAAACTCAATTGAAAATTTCCAATTATCGTTGCATCTATAATAGATCCATCATCAAATTGAAGCCTCATTTCCCCTTTGCTACGGGATGATAGTTTTTAAAGCCCTATAACGAATTCTACAGGGGAGTTCCAAATCCAGTATCTAAAACATAAGATGATTCATTGATTACAAAATAATTTTGAATCATAAACATATCTGATGGAGCAGCAGAACCATTATGCTTTTTCTCTTTAACGATCTTTAATTACTTCAGACAATTCTGCTTCCAATGGCCCTTCTTGTGACAATGATCGACATTCACCCTCGTCTACAATAGTAGTCTTCTTATTTTTCTTGTTAACCCTTTTGGACTTCTTTCAACCATTCGAAGATGATACATTCCCCTTAATAGCAAGTACAACACATTGATCCTTGGACGAAGACTCGGCTGACCTCCGCATATTAAGGTTCCCCATGAGGCTTACGTTCAACTGGTTCATATTGTAGTTTAATGTGAATTACTTACACTAGGGAGTAAGAGACCCAAGGATCAAGTTTACTTGCATCTCATTGCTTATCGCTTCTTCTCATTATGTAGGTCTATCAATATAGCCTTTCGTTATTAGAACATAATCGCCCACTTTCTGTCCCTTAATCATTTCTGTATTAAATAGTTTCTTTGTATGTTCGAACCTCATAAAATGGGACTGCTAACCAAATAGAGCTTTGAGACTGTCAAAAAACTCATAGATAGGTTTATTTTAATGATGCCTCAACAATTTCTTATCAAATGTAGATAGCACAAAAAACCTAGGTGATCTTAATGTTTAAAACCCATTTATCATAAGCAAGCCTTAGTTTGAGGTCTGCATCATCAATAGGTTGTTCCGTTGGAGATGCGATTATCGATGACTAAAGACTTTCATAAGTTAATGCTATCTTTATCCCTCTTAGCCACTCGACATAGTGAGGTCAAGTGAGTTTGTCATTTTTAGAAAATAGCCTCGATGTAGAATATTTTTTACAAGTTTTAACTTAGTATATTAGGACAATTTTGTATTAGACGTTCTTATAATATTATTAAGGTTAAACTCGATGTTTCATTTTACTATTAAGCTGCCATTAGCCCTTTATATTTCAACAAACCCTAAAATGAAGCATTGAAGTCTTTTGACTTAACTAGTAGGTGTTATGACTCATTTTCCCTTGGATTCCCACCTTAAAAGAATATCAATAAATCATATTCTTGCAAATGATGGATAACTCCTTATCGGTTGTATCATATACAACTCTTAATCCATGGTTCATTGTCCTAATCTCATTCGGACCTTGAGGAATATCAACAAATCGAAAAGAGATCATTCACTCATACCTATCATTTTTCCATGGCCTAAGTATAAATGTGTGTACCTTGACGAATATAAACAAATACGTGCATGCATCTTACTCGTCTATCCAATATTTAATAGTACTACACATAACACCTTAGACCGAGGAATATAAACAACTAAGGATTATGCATGTAATCAATTAGTATATAAATGCTAGAGGACAACTTTATATTAAAGATTCATAATATTTAATATATTATATGGAGTGATATCATCTTATGGAGTAATGTATTTCTTATGAAATACCCTCTTGATTCAATTCTCGATCATATCCGAAATCATGGCATACATACTATACATATGTATTTATCCCTTAAGACTATTTAAGGTTTCCTAGTATTCTGCTTTTACTTTATACATTTATATCATATAAGTTTTATTATTTAACTTTTATAATTTAATCAACTTATACAATAGTTTTTTGTATAGCATTATATCAATTAAATTTTATTTGATTAACTTATTTAATTATAATTTAATTAATTTATATTATTCAATTATAACATTTTATATTAAATATATATATTATAACACTAATAATTATATATACATATCTTTATACGTAAGTATTTTATTATTTATTAACTAATTTTTAATTAATTAATTTAATTAAACAATTTTAATTAAATATTATTAATTTTAAAAATTAGTTTATATACTAACACTTATACTGTATTAAACAATTCAAGTCAATATAACATATATCATAATATATCTTATATATTTATGTTTAATTAATTAAATATTTATTTTATTAATACTATGATTTTTGAAATAATATGAATTTCAAAATAATTTCAAAAATTAGCCCAAGTCCTAATTCAAATTGAAACTGTTCTTGGAGCAAGGTTTGGGCTCACTTAACATTTCAGGCTAAGATATTGGTTATGTAGGGTAGGGCATTTCTTTACCCAAAACCAGCCTAGATACTACTTTTCTAGGCACCCTACTAAATATGTAGGCTTAATTAATTAACCCTAACATGACTAATTTAGGCCGCATAGCCTATTGCACTCTAGTACAATTGTTGGATCTTACCAGCACGTAGGTTGGTAAATGGACAAATTTTAAAATAGTGTTCCATTTGGATCTTATTGAGCCAATGAAGTCTAAATATGTTAAGATCTTATCTAAATTAATTATAAATAAAATCAGTATTTTATTTAAGTTACAAATATGGTTTTAATTATCATTATGTTTATAATATATAGTATGATATAACATGTGTATCATATAAAAATGTTTGTGTATGTGCACTTGCAACATAAATAGCATACAGGGTTTAACATGCCTATGTTCAAGTGATGGGATTTACACTATAAGGGACATATTAGAACCTCTATATAAATATGTGATATATAATACACACACACACACATATATAGTTTTATATATGATACAACATAATGTTTGTAAAATATAAATTTTTGTGTGTGTGCGCGCATGCGCACGTGCACGCGTATGCATGTGTGTGTATCTACATGTATAATTGAAAATATATGTAAAGAAATTGTAAATATTGTTACAAATAATTTTGAACATAAATCTAATTTAATATTCAAATTTTAAAATTCAGATCTAGATCTGTGTAATAAAATGTCTTTATGTGTCAAACTCAAATCAATATATTAATTGTAAATTAATATAAATATTATATATATATCAAAATAATTTTTAATTCATATACATAATATATATATATACATATAATTCCTACTTTGAAAGTAGATATACAATTATATATAAATAAGCTTTAGTATGGGTAAATGATTATATATATATATATTAATATATATGCACGGCCTTAATAATATTAATAAAATAATATTTTTAATTATAAATAAATTTTATTTTTAAAATATTTTTTGATAAATATCTTAAGAATAAATTTTGAAAAACTATTTTAATACATACACATAATTATATTATATACATAGATAGATTTATATTATTATAATATATATATATGCACACATTATATAATTTAAGCATAGCATCCATAAAAATTATATATATATTTGTAAAACATATAAAAATAAAAAAAATTAATTTCGAAAACTATTATGTATATAAAATCAATATTTTTGTTAAAAATCATTTGTAATATTATTTAAATTCAAATATATTTTTTTAGTTTGGGGCCATGACTAATATGTTATTTTATACACATATAATTTTTGCTTTAAATACACATACACATATTACCATCCAATGCAGATAGCACAAACATATGTGGATTCCTGATAATTCATATATTATCTAAGCATATGATGACATATGAAGATATACATACATATATATCTATATGTGTGTAAATAAAGGATTTACCTCGTCTATAGCTTAGGTGAAACAACCTAAAAGACTGAATCAAAAACCCTTGAATCGGTATCTAGAATCTAGAAAGAGCTACCAATCTAAAAGTCATTACCATCCATCTTTTATTTGTATTTAAATTATGTTTTAAATGCTTGAAAACTTAAAGGAGAAGGAGGGAAAGGGTAAGCCGACCAAGACTGCTCAAGATGGAGCAAAAACCAGGTAACTCTAAAGTGGTATTGGAGATGAATATACAACATAAATACTAAGGGGCAAAAAGGGGATCCAGATCCTCCCTTTTCTCTCACTTTTTCACCTCATTTTGAATCAATATTACACCCACTTCAATCCTCTAGAAGTCGGCCATAATATGCCCATATATAGGCCTCCTAACTACTTTAAGCAATATGTGTGCAATTAAATCCAATTCAAATGCACATCAGTAACGTATATCAAGACATGTGTCTATAATTATTACATACACACTATTTAATATATGTCAACACATATAAATAATAATTTAAAATTAATATTTCATGAATATTAACCAATTTATGACAGTTATAATTAATTAAATCATGTGGTAGTTGGAGTATTCAACGTTTTGGCTGTGCGACTCTTAGGTGTAAATTCAGTTAGTGATTAATATTGAACAGTTTGAATATTAATATTCACACGCCATCGTAAATAGTGGTATGACATTATGGCCAAATTTATCTCTTAAGTAAAATCCATTTTACTTATTTAAGTGTAGCCCGATAGTGAGAATTATTTACACCAATTCTCCTCGTCAAAACTATATCACATAGGACTTACGGAAATTAGAATTGGTCAAAATTCCAATATTTTCTATATTCAACTTTACATTCCAAACACAAATTCGTATGCTCAATAATAATAGTAATTATTAAATAAACTGCTTTGGCCAGAGATTTTGACTTTGAGTGGATTTAGTTGACCATGATATTAACCTTATCTAACTGAGGAAACGAATTTCCTATTGAATAGTGTTTCACTTCCATAGTTCCACCTGACCCAACTTTAACCGTTGAATGGATATCATGCCAGCTATAATCAAAGTAGAGTTTCCATATAAAAGATCAATGGTATTCTCAAGTCAAGAGAAATATGTAATATTATAACATAGATATTTTCTATTTGACCTTAACTATATTAACAAATAAAAAACTTTCAAAGGAGTCATTCTATTGTTATCTGATAACTATCAGTATGTAACCCTTTGTTTCCCCAACAATCATGAGTATACATAAGGTTCTAGATTTGATATGCTGATAGAATTTTTCTTGATTCATTCCCATCCAATCAAAAAAGAATTTTTTTTCAATTTTATATAATTTAGATTTTTAGTATTTTTATGAATCTTGGGATTGATATGCGTATTGGCCTGGGTCTCAATATCAATATTATTTCTAATACAAAAATCGAGAATTTTATAATTTAAAAATAGTCTATCCATATTTTTGTCCGTTTATAAATTCTACACTCTAGTCTCACTGGATGCATCGATGTTCTATCTCGATACATCTTAACTTGGAACATTTAAAATTATGTGTTTATTATATAATGTGATAAAATGCTCACGATCACAATAATTGTAATTGCTATCACAAAACACATCATTTATGGATTTTCTGTTAAATATACTTAAACTAAATAATTGATTATAATAGATCATGACAAATATACTATAGGAACAAAAAGACCTCTTATTTCGAACATGATTTTATTATAGAGTTAATAATTTACAATAAAATTACAGAACTACCATAAAGGCATACCCCTAACTCTACCATAACTCTCAACCATTATAAATTCTTGTGTCCATACTTTCTTACAGTACCTTTTTGTACTGCCTTCCGCTTAGTCAGCTTGCCTCATCTTTCTCTTTTATGCTAATATTTTCGAACGTTGTCTTTGGTACTTCAGAATGTTGGTCTATGATGAAAAATTGCACAAACAATGCTAATTCGACCGTCAATCTATAGAATAGTTTAACAATTAAAATTATCGAAAAAATAAAATAAAAAAGTGGATTAACATAGGAATTAAATGGAAGAGCCCGTGAAGAAGAAATTGGACAACTCACTAACAACATTTTCAATACACGAAAATTTGGAATTACAATTTATAGAGTTATAATTGATATTGCAACAAGGTACTTCCACTCCATGGTAAATATTTGAGGATATATTCCTAATCAAATATCCAATATGGAATAGACCCATCTAACCAAGTGGTCTAAATAATTAAAATTTAATATCAAATGCTGAAACAACAATTTTGAATTCAAAAATAGCTATGTTTAGTTTGACCTTAATTTCTTACATCCTAGTAATCTCAATTAGTTTTCATTGATTCAAAAAATAACTTAAAAATAATTTAATATTCCAAACCAAAGGACAAATTTCTTTTAAGTAAGTAGCTTCACATAAAAATCATAGTAGAGGAATTCATAAAATATATATTGGACAACTTGCTAGAAAATATATTAGTTCAGGTAGCTCTGCAATTGAAATTGTGTAACAGCCTATATTTTTAGTAACATTATTTAGGACATTTAATTAGCTAAATAAAATAATGTAAGTTGATTAATGGATTGAGATTTTTGATTTAATAGGGTTAGCCGTGCCTTGTTAATCATTAAATCAAAACGAGATAACATGAAATCAAATAGGTAAGCGCAAAATAGGGAGAATGATATTCCTATACCCTAAACCCTTACGAATTTACTTCCACGTGTTCATTTCATTTACTAAAATTTATAAAGTAGAGGTCGGCCACCATTTGAAAGAACAAAAGGAAGAAAGCTAAAGCAAGGAGCTAAATCAAATCAATTTCACTCAAATTTAAAATTCTTAGTTTCAAAAGCTAAGCTGAATAATGACTACATCTATTATTTCTTAAATGTTTTCGATTTTAAGGAAACATCAATTTATCTTGCATAGTTTCGCCATGATTTTAAAGGACAAAATATTTATATATGCTTGTTGATGATTTATGCTTATTTATATAGATTTTATGATATGTTTTGATGTGAAAACCTTATTTAACGACATCTAAATACCTTATGATTTTAGATATGGACTAGAGATGGATTTCAATTTTCATAATTTTCTAAATTAATGTGGATTTTATATTAATTTTCTAGTAAAGAAAATGATTTATTGGGTTATAAATAATTTACAATTAAATTATATGTAATTTGGGACTGAAATTTATATGTGTTAGAAAAATATTAAAAAAGGATTTTCTGGAATTTTTATAGAATTTGCATAAGTGTTTTTGATGAATATATAAAATTATTTAAGGTATTAGACTTAAATGTTTTATATATTTATAAAAGGAGAATGGGTATTTTTAAAATAAATTAAAGTATTTATTTTTGAAATTTTAGTAGTGCTTTTGGAAAAGAAAATTTGCAACCAATAAGATTTAGACAAACAAGGCAGCAGTTTAGTTAAAAAGTTTACTTAAAGAGGTTAAATACCAGTTTTACAAAAAAATAACATGTTTCACCACTTTCGGCACACTGCTTTCGATTGGGTAGCTTATGACTTAGTGGTTCTGCCTTCATCACCATCGAAACTAATGCATCTGATATCAATTTATTGGTACATAACAAATTGGATAAGAGGCGAAAGATACTAGGTCGAACCAGAGGTTCCAAAGGAGGTCGAAGCATTACTTTATTTTGAAAGGAAAAATGCGCCTGCTTTGCTTTTGACTATATTGCTTTCAACTTAGTTGGCTTGCCCACTGAGTCAAATAGTTTAAAGAAAAGATTTTATGTGGTCGTGTCTTTGTTTTTAAATGACCGCTTTCGACTAGGTCGAGGCCTTAGCTGCTGCTTCCTGCCTTTCGAAGCAATGCCTTCGAATGGGTTGATTTTGTTTTATAAAAGCCCAGGCATTTCTCTAATGCTTTCGGAATGATTGTTTCAACACCATCACTTCTTTACTTATGCTTTGGTTTTCGAAAGAGTTGCTTTCGACCCTCTTGTTTGTGACCCTTAGAGATCTTTAAAAGATTAACCCAAAGGGTTCGAAAGAGAATGTTTTGAATGGTTTCAAAAGGTGTTTCCACATGTTTTAAAACTAAACCCAAATGCTTTCGAAAGTTTAAAGTTTTGATGCTTTCGAGAGGTTTTTTAGGAAGGTTTAACCAATGGTGTCGAAAAGAGAAAAATTATTCCGATAGTTTCGAAAAGCTAAAATTAAAGGTTTTAAAGATAGCATGTCTAAAGATTTTGGCTTTCGAAGGAAAAGGTATTTCAATTGTTTCGAAAGTTTTATGTAAATGGTCGCAAAAGTAAGGGTTTGGCCTTTCGGCCTAGATAAAAGAAAATGATTAATTTGGTTATGCAAGGAATACTTTTAGTGGGATCGAAATGGGTACTTTCAAAGGTTTAAATGTTTTCATCAACAAAGATTTGGGATAAAGCATATATATATATATAGCATGGGAAGATGATTTTGAGTATCATAAAGTACGTATTTTCCTTGTTTATGTTTGATTTAAAGGTTATAAATTAATTTAAGAAGAAAAGGTTTTCAAGGAAAAATTTAAGTAAAATGACTCAGATATTAGAATACCATACGGGACTAGTGTAAGGTTATGCCCAATACATTATCTATTAGCCCCCAGCTAATTTAGTCCAAAATTCCAATGTGTAGGGCATTGTCACAGGTAAGACTAAAATTATGGTACATACAAAAAGGAATAAATTTACGCAGTGTAGGTTATTAGTGAGCCCACAAAACCATTAGGATCAGTGGACCCTAGGTGGGAGTAAATTAGGGACATATCGTCCAAAAGACTTGTCTAACAAATGTTAGGCCATTTTTATTATATTTGTCAGGTTGACCCGAGTCACCCAAGATTAGTACTAAGCCAAACAAAACTTCAATGTTCCGACAAATAATCCATTTGTTACCTAATATGTATGTTTACATAAAATGCTTTACAGTTTATCTAGTTTTAGTTGTAGGATTATGATTCGCAAATGATATGTTTTAAAAGAATATTAATGAGGGGAAACCCGTCCTGCTAAGCGGTGTGGTCTCACTTAATATCGTATATCCGAGATGTATAGTATTATTCAACCAGGCTTTATGTCTAACTTGAAGTTTATGTTTTTCCCTTTAAATTCTCAAGTGCCTAAAATTGATTTGAGCATGCCGAGGGTTGATGTTTTACAGGTTTTAGTAGGTTGACGAATAAAGCTTCCGGAGACGAGAAGGTAGCCGATGGATAGCTTTTAGGGGTTGCTTTTTTGTTTTGTTTTATTCTGCTATGTTGTATTTAAGACAGTTATGTCTATATACTACTTTGGTCATCCAAGGGGACATCATTATATGTCGCTCTTGGTGTATTTATGTAATAATAATAAGTAAAATTTTGTTTTTGGAAATCAATGGTATTGTTTCATATTCAAGTGCTCTTGATTTTTTGGATACCATTAACATAGCCGTATTTAGTCGTCGAAAGTTAATACTATGGATGACTGCAGAATCCGTAGCGCTTAGCTTTGTGCCTATAGATAGGTGAAGTTACAACTTGGTATTAGAGCATTAGTTCATGAAAAAATAGCTAAAAATGATTTTTTGAAAACATAATCCTAAGGAATTAGAGTAAGATCAGGTATGGGATAACGAACGTACTTGTATTTGCTATATGTATAAGTATACAATAGATCTCTATTCTCCTATCTCTAGTGCGCTATTCTTCTCTATCTCACGAGGCTTGAATATAGATATGGACGCTAGAAAAGGAAGAGTTAACCAAGGAAGGGACAATACCACCACAAATGGAAATGCCCAACCAAATACGAGAAGGAAGCAAGGTCAGGCTCAAGCTGAAAACATTGGTGCTAGGATCCCACAAGTGGATATGGGAGCTATGTATCAATTTTTCATGAACATGATGCAAGATGGAATTGTTGCTAGAGTGGTTGGAAGAAATACTACAGGAGGCAATCAGGAAGCTTCAGTTTTTAACCATTATGCTACATTAAGCCGAGATGATGCTTGGTTTAGAGGGAAGCCCTTTATTGGAACTACGAATGCAATAGAAGTGGAGAATTGGTTGCTGCATTTGAGAGGATCTTTACAGACATGGGGCTCAACGATGAGCAGAAGAGGAGACTTGCTTCGAGGCAGCTTCAGGAAGCAGCTTTATTTTGCTGGAATAGTGTGACAGCTGGAGTAAATGAAGAGGAGATACATGGGTTAAGTTTAGGAGAAGGCTTCAAGAGAGGTTCATGTCGGTGATGGCGCAGTCTGTTATGATCAGAAAGTTTGCTGAGCTAGGGCAAGGAGAAATGTCTGTTTGGAGTATGCTAGGAGGTTTGAAGAGTTGGCTAGATATGGTTATGCCACTGTTGATACAGTAATGAAAGGGAATGAGAAGTTTATCAGGAGGTCGAACACTGAGTTGGCCAAGGCTACCATATTGCATATCATAATCCTTATGATGCGGTTGTAGAGATGGTTTTAAGACAGGAGGAGATGCTTGCTCTTATAGAAAAAAAGAAGGAGAAGGAAGTCCAGGTCGGGCAGAGTCAGAAAAGAAAATTCTTTTACAAGAAGGGTGTTCTGAAAGGTGGAGTCGCAATGAAAGGAAAGTCTAAGGTGGTTTGTTATAAGAGGGACAAGAAGGGGCACTTTGTTAGTGAATGTCGTACCGGAAAGGCGAAGGAAGTGATCAAGAAGAAGGACATCAAGTGCGTCAATTACGATCAGATTTGCCACTATAAGAACTAATGCAAGGAACTAGTAAAAGAAGGAAGAGGAAAATTATTTGCATTGGAACCAGCTACCTCGAGGCCAATGGCATAGGAGAAAGGGAAATCAGTATTGGAAGGTACGATTCAGATCCATGATATGTCTGTTAGCATTTTATTTGACATTGGTGCATCGCATTCTTTTAAATCTCGATGTTTGGCAGTTAAGCTTAAACTAGAACCCACATTTTTAATTACTTCCTTAAGTGTTGCAAATTCGATAGGAGGGTATGCGACACTTGGGATGAAGTGTGACCAACTAGAGTTTGACCTGCGAGGTTACACCTTTGTTTGCGGTTTGCATATATTTGACTTTGTAGGGTTCGGAATTATATTGGGCATGGATTGGCTAAGTAAGTACGATGCTAGGATATTTTGCCAAGATAGGAAAATATCAATTAGATACCCTGATAGTAGTGATCCAATTGTATATATCATAGAAAGCCCTAGTTGTGAGGTGAATGCCTTATTGGGTGTTGTGAAGTTGGAAGGTGAGTTGAATCGCATTTTCGTGGTTAGAGAATTCACGGATGTCTTCGAGCCAATAGTAGGATTACCCCATGAAATGAGCTACTTAGTTTCGGATAGATTTGGTGCTTGGGGCAGAACCGGTGAGTAGGCCGCCAAGCATGATGACACCTACAGAAATGAGGGAGCTGAAGGTGCAGTTTGTGGATTTGAAATGGAAGAATTTTATCAGACCTAGTAGTTCACCTTAAGGAGCAGCCGTAGTGTTTGCTAAGAAGCTGGATAGATCGTTAAGGTTATGCATCGATTATCGTAAGCTGAATGAGAAGACAATAAAGTATCAATATCCATTGCCTAGAATTTACGATTTGTACGATCAGTTGAGTGGAGCTAAGATATTTTTCTCAGTTTGAACTGGCTTCCAGTTTCCATCAGCTTAGAGTAGCAGAAGAGAGTATACCTCTGACGGCGTTCAGGACCAAATATTGATCATACAAATGGTTGGTTATGCCATTTGGACTAACTAATGCCCCGACATTCTTTGTAGACTTGATGAATCAAATTTTCAGAGAGCACTTAGATAGATTAGTGTTGGTGTTCATAGTGATATTTTAATATACTCTAAGGATGAGAAAGAGCATGAAGTTCATCTTAGAATTATGCTTGAGACGCTGACGCAGAATCAATTGATGGCAATGTTTTCGAAGTGTCATTTTTGGAAAAAGGAAGTGAAGTTTCATGGTCATGTGGTCTAAGAGAGGGGGTTTTCGATCGATCCAGATAAGATCGAAGCTGTTAATAACTGGAACAGACCTGGGATGGTGATTGAGATTAGAAGTTTTCTTGGATTGGCTGGATATTATCGGAGGTTTATAAAAGATTTTTCGTGGGTAGCAGCGCAGATGACCAAGCTAACGCGAATGGATGTGAAGTTTGTGTGGATGGATAAGTGTGAGGAAGCATTCCAGAGCTTGAAACACTAACCGACACATGCAACTGTATTGGTTTTTCCAGAAGGGAATCAAGATTTGGTAGTTTATACAAATGTTTGAGGAACTGGATTAGGAGCAGTATTAATACAGAGAGGTATAGTGATTTTCTGTGTTTCTAGACAACTTTGACTGAGTGAAGTTAGATACCCAACCCATGACTTGGAGTTAGCTGTAACTAACTAATTTTGCTTTGAAGGTGTGGAGACATTACCTTTTGGGAGAAAGATTTAAGCATTCTACAGATCATAAGTCATTGATGTATTCGTTCCTTTGGAAGGAGCTAAATATGAGACAGCAGAGGCGGTTAGAGTTTTAGCTGCTTAGTAGAAAGGCAACAAGGTTGCATATGCACTTAGTAGAAAGCATAACAATGCAGTGTTGGCTATGATAGTAGAATAAAAAGAATTGGAAGAGTTATCAACTTCCAGGGTGCACTAGAGATCCGAGGCTGTGTCTAATGGAGAATCTGCTATGTTATCTTGTTTAGAAGTCTGACCAGTATTGATTGAGAAGATTGCTTCTAAAATGGAAAAGAATCTAGTGTTAGCTGATATGATCAGGAATTTAAGGAATAGAAAGGAAAGTGATGACTTAAATGTTCTTGACCATTAATTGTTGAGAAAGAAGGGTAGATTATGTGTTTCGGATGTGGGAGACATAAGGAAGGAAGCTTTGGAGGAATGCGTTCGAAGTTCACTATTCATCTAGGAGGAACGAAGATGTATCAGGATATGAAGAGAAGTTTCTTTTGAGAAGGAATGAAGAGTAATATTGGCTTATGGGTGAAATAGTGTTTGAACTGTCAACAGGTGAAAGCCGAGCATCAGAAGCCAAGTGGGTTGCTTCAGCCATTGGATATTCTGGCATGGAAGTGGGATTCTATTTCTACGGATTTCGTAGACGGGTTGCCAAGATCCAATATTGGAAATGAAAGCATATAGGTCATAGTGGACAGATTGACTAAGATTGCCCATTTCATTCCCGTTAAGTCAAATTGGACGGCACCTGTATTTGCTAAGTTATTTAGGAAGAATGTGGTTAGACTGCATGGCATTCCTAGTAGTGTTGTTAGTGATAGAGATTCCTTATTCACTAGTGAGTTCTGAAAGAGTCTACCAGAAGGTTTAGGAACCAAGCTCAAGATGAGTACCGCTTACCATCCATAGACAGTTGGACAGACAGAAAAAGTTAACAAGATCTGGGAAGACTTGTTAAGAGCTTGAGTATTAGACTCCGGGGGATCATGGGAAGACCATCTACACATAGTCGAGTTTTCGTATAACAATAGTTATCAGACTAGTATATAGATGGCACCATTTGAAGATTTTTATGGAAGACCATACCAATCCCCCGCATGTTGGTTAGAGACTGGAGATAAATTAGTCCTTGGTCCCGATTTGGTAAGAGAAGCAGTAGAGAAGATTGAGTTAAAAAGGGTGGGAATGAAGAAAGCTCAGTCTAGGCAGAAGAACTATGCAGATAGAAGATGGAAAGATTTAGAGTTCTCTGTTGAAGATCATGTTTTCGTCAAAGTATTGCCAACGAAAGGTGTTATCAGGTTCGTAAAGATAGGGAAGTTAGCACCGAGATTCGTAAAACATCTCCTATTTTAGAAAGGATCAGGAAACTCGTGTATAGAGTAGAGTTATCTAGTAGCATGGCAAGAGTCCATGATGTTTTTCATGTTTCTCATCCGAGGAAGTGTGTTTGGGATCTAAAAACTACTATAGCACCAACTGTGTTAGAAGATCTAGTAGTGGAACTAGAGTTGACTATAGTTTGGAAGACTTTTCGGATAGTTACAAGAGATTAGAAGAAGTTGAGGAATAAGACAGTCAGATTATTAAAGGTCTAGTGGAATGAAGATGCTAGAGACTATACTTGGGAGACTGAGGGTAGGATTAGAGATGCTTATCCTGATTTGTTTGATGGTATGCTTTACCTTTGATTGATTTGTTGTGTACCTTATCGTAATTTTGAGGACGATTCTTTAAGGAGGGGAGATTGTAACACCTTGTAACGTTATTTAAGACATTTAATTAGCTAAATTAAATAAAAAACATAAGTTGATTTGTGATTTAGTAGAGGTAGCAATGCTATGTTAATGAGTAAATCAAAACGAGATAACATGAATTAAAATAGGTAAGGGAAAAATAGGGAGAAGGATATTCTTATACCCTAAACACTTTGGAATTTACTTCCATACGTTCATTTGATTTACACAAATTTACAAAGTGGAGGTCGGCCACCATTTTAAAGAAAAAGAGGAAGAAAGCTAAAGAAAGGATATAAATCAAAATCAAAGTCACTCAAATTCAAATCCTTAATCTCAAAAGCTAAGGTAATAATGACTACATCTCTTATTTCTTAAATGCTTTCGGTTTTAAGAAAAACTGAATTACCTTGCATAGTTTAGCCATGAATTTGAAGGACAAAATGCTTATATATGCTTGTTGATGATTTATGTTTATTCATATAGATTTTATGATATGTTTTGATGTGAAAACCTATTTAATGACATCCAAATACCTTGCAGTTTAAGATATAAACCAGAGATGATATTTTATAGATGGGTTTCAATTTCATAATTTTCTGAATTAATGTGGATTTTATATTAACTTTCTATTAAAGAAAATGATTTCTTGGGTTATAAATAGTTTGCTTTTAATTATAAATAATTTGGGTTTGAAATTTATATATGTTAGAAAACATGTTAAAAAAGGATTTTCTAGATTTTTTTTGTAGAATTTTCCTAAGTGTTTGATGAATATATATAAAATTATTTAAGGTATGGGACTTAAATATTATATATATTTATAAAAAGAGAATGGGTATTTTATAAAATAAATTAAAGTATTTATTTCTAAAATTTTGGTAGTTCTTTTATAAAAGAAAATTTGCATCATAAGATTTAGACAAACAAGGCAGTTTAGTTAAAAAGTTTACTCAAAAAGGTTAAAAATCATTTTTACATGCAAATAGTATGTTCCACCAATTTTGACACCCTGCTTCTAATTGGGTAGCTTGCGACTTAGTGGTTCCGCCTTCATCACCATCGAAACCAATGCATCTGGTATCAATTTAATAGTACATTGCGAATTGGATAAGAGGGGGACGATACTAGGCCGAACTAGGAGTTCCAAAGGAGGTCGAAGCACTACTTTGTTTTAAATGGGAAAATGTGCCTGCTTTGCTTTCGACTTGGTTGGCTTCCGACTGGGTCAAATGGTTTAAAGAAAAGTTTTTAAGAGGTTGCTCCTTTGTTTTTAAATGACCGCTTTCGACTAGGTCAAAGCCTTAGCTGCTACTTTCTACCTTTCAAAGCAATGCCTTTGAATGGATAGATTTTGTTTTATAAAAACCCTGCCGCTTCTCCAATTCTTTTAGAAGGATGGTTTAGACACCATCACTTCTTTACTTAGGTTTTGATTTTAAAAAGAGTTGCTTTCGACCCTAATGTTTGTGACCCTAAGAGATCTTTAAAAGATTAACCCAAAGGGTTCGAATGATAAGGTTTTGAATGGTTTTGAAAAGTGTTTCCACATGCTTTAAAATTGAACCCAAATGCTTTCGAAAGGATAAGATTTTGATGCTTTCGAAAGGTTTTTAAGGAAGGTTTAATCATTGGTTTTGAAAGGTTTAGAGGAAAGGTTACTCCGATGGTTTCGAAAGGCTTAGATTAAAGGTTTTAAAGATAGGATGTCTAAAGGTTTTATCTTTCGAAGTAAAAGGAATTTCAATGGTTTCGAATTTTTTAAGTAAATGGTTGTGAAAGGAAGAGGTTGGCCTTTCGGCCGAGACAAAAGAAAAGGGTTTATTTTGTAAGGAAAGGGATACTTTCAATAGGATCGAAAGGGGTACTTTAAAGGTTTAAATATTTTCATCAACAGAGATTTGGGGTAAAGTGTGTGTGTGTCTATATATATATACATATACATACATACATATATATATATATATATATAGCATGGCATGGTGATTTTGAGTAAAGCGTAAAGTATATATATTCCTTGTTTATGTTTTATTTAAAGGTTTTAAATCAACTTGAGAAGAAAAGGTTTTCAAGGAAAAATTTAGGTAAAATGACTCAGGTATTAGAATACCAGATGGGACTATTATAGGATTGCGCCTTATATATTAGCTGTTAGCCCCTAGCTAATTTAGTCCAAAATTCTAGTGTATAGGGCTTTTCACATATAAGGCTAAAATTATGGTACAACAGAAAGGAATATATTTGCACAGTGGAGGTTATTGGAGAGCCTGCAAAACCATTAGAATCAGTTGGGAGAGAATAAGTTAGGGACAGACCGTCCAGAAGACTTCTTTAACATACGTTAGGCCATTTTTATTATGTTTGCCTAGTAGGCTCGAGTCAGCCAAAGGTTAGTAATAAGCCAAACAAAACTATAGTGTCCGAACGGATAGTCCATTTGTTACCTGATATAAATGTTTACATAAAATGATTTACCGTTTTAACCGGTTTTGTTTGTAGGATTATTATTTGCAAAAGATATGTTTTAGAAGGATATTAGTAAGGGGAAACTCATTCCGCTAAGTGGCGTGGTCTTACTTAATATCGTATATTCGAGATGTATAGTATCATTCACACAAGGCTTTATGGATGACTCGAAGTTTTTGTTCTTCCCTTTAAACTCTCAGGTGCTCAAAATTAACTTGAGTAGGCTGAGGTTTCATAGGTTTAGTAGGTTGACAAATAAAGCTTCCGCAGATGAGCAGGTTGTTGACGGATGGCAATCTAAGGATTGTTGTTTTGTTTTGTTTTATTCCGTTGTACTGTATTTAAGACAGTTATGTCTATATAGCACTCTGGTCAACCAAAGGGGCATCATCATATGTCGTTCTTGGCGTATTTATGTAATAATTATATTTTATCTGAAGCTGTAAAACGATTATGGGATTATGTAATTTGAATGTTAAATATATGTTTTGAAATGTAATCAGTAAAATGTTGTTTTTGGAAATCTGTGATTTCGTTTCATATTCAAGTGCTACTGATATTATGGATACCATTGACATATCCGTAATTAGTCACCAGAAGTTAGTACTGTGGATGACTACAGCATCTGTAGCGTTGAGCTTTGGGCCTTTAGATAGGGGATGTTACAAATTTCTATATATATATATGTATGTATGTATATATATATATATATATATATATATGACACTACAAAAAGGTAGTTTAAAGGTGAAAATTTTGAGAAAACACTCTTAATTAAATAGGGAGTATATAAACAAAACATGTAACGTTTCACCTAACCATGATGGAAAACCTTAAGTATAATTTTTTTTCATAATTTAAAATTTAATTATCTAATGAGCTCAAGATTTAATTTTGTAAGTTACTAAGGCAATTCGAAAAATATATTTAATTAATTCAAATTTAATCACAAAGTTAAACAAGAAGAAAGAGTAAAATATTTCTTACCAATCCATAATAATCGCTTTAACATTAAATTTATTTTAATCGGTAATGCTAAAGGGTAAATATCAAGATTTTCAGGTAATATTCAAATAATAAGTCTTTGTTTGATTTAGGTTTATATGATAGTTAACTCAAATATGATACAATTACCATAGAAAAATTTAAATAAAATAAAAATATAACCTAACATCTTGTGTCAAATTTACTTGTGTTAACGAGCTTAAGTTTTCGATAGGATTGCTTTTGACTTGCTTATAGAGTCAAATTAAGAATGATAATTAAAAAGTATAGAAATCAGAAAAAAGGCAAGGGAAAAACAAAATCAAATTTAGAAAATAAAAGAAAATTTCCTTATTTGGAAAATTTAAAGTGAGAGTTTAAAGCTGGCAAATGGTAGATGAATCCTAATTATGCATGAGTGGAGAGAATACATAAGAGAAACTAAATAACCACTGATTTAACATAAATGCAATGAGATAATTCAATTTCTATCGAAATAAAGGGTTTTGCTACGTTAGAGTTGGAAAATGTAATCCACAAGAGAAGTTAAATTATCATCAATTAAGTATGGAAATAATGAGACAATCCAATTTCCATTGAAATGAAATGTTTAATCATTTTTAAAGTCACAAACATTAATGTTAGCCCAAAAAATGGATCAACACCTTGGTTAGAGTTTGAAAGCACCAACCCTGTTCTGATAGAGCAATATCAAAGATCATAGATATAGAAAAAGAACAGTAAACGAAAGTAGACAAATAATTTTTATAGTGGTTCGGCTATTAATGAATCCTAGTCCACTTTTTAGTTTTATTAAATACTAA
Source organism: Allium cepa (assembly GCA_030765085.1). Lineage (NCBI taxonomy): Eukaryota > Viridiplantae > Streptophyta > Magnoliopsida > Asparagales > Amaryllidaceae > Allium > Allium cepa. The sequence continues at coordinate 287,183,857 of CM060941.1, read as the reverse complement.
TTGATATTACAAGAGATGTTTGATTATAATGATTTGATTATCTTTGGCTAGATTGAATCTCCAGAGTTGGAATCCTATGGAGAATCATAGTGAATTCCTTTGGAGATTGTTGTGAGGGAGGTAGAGATTAAAGAATAATTCCAACAGAGGTTCAGAAACCAGTCAGAAGAAGATCCCGTTTATGTTGCGTGTAGGATGGTATTTATATGGACCAGAGAGCTTCTAAGTCGGCCCACTTCATCAACTGCTCGTAGGTAGGGAACGACCCAGGTAGGATTTGGCTTGCAAACCGAGGCAAAACCATGGGTCATTGGCGACCCATAGACTTGGCTCATTTGTGATCCAATGCTTTAGCCTCTTTTCATTGCATTCTTAATTGGTTCATTTGAAGATTCAAGGAAAGGCATGGGTTGCTGATGATCCAAGCAATTAGGATTTTTTCGGAGATTGGAAATGGAGATGTGTCCATAGTCTTTTTTCATCATTGTTCCGTTTTGATGATATGTTACTAGCTGTTTGCATTCAACTGCTGTTGGGCTTAAAGAATGCTAATTTCTAGGTTTAGTTGATCCAAGTCATTGCCATAGTAAAATAGCTTAGCTCTCGTTAACTTCTTGCCTTAGCCTTTTTGGTTAATTTCCAAACCATCCGATAACACCAGACTGTACTGTCTCCTATTATATTCTACTGGGTTAAAACCCCGGATAATAATTGCCCCCCAAAGTACGTCTTCGTTATAAACAAGGCGTGCTCTGGAAGTTATCGCTTTCAATATCCATTCGTCGATTTCCAAGTGACTGCATTAGAATTTTACGAACATGTAGCAGGTCATGCTGTTGGTCGTCCTGCTTTGGTTCTAACTGCTATTGCTTTCCATAGCGGACCAAACTTTTTCTCATAGCTTCTTCGCATGCCTTGAAATGATGAATAGGTGTAGGAGATCGAGTTTGAGAAAAATTCGCCTTTGATTTCATGGGTCGCTAGTGATCCATGTAGGATGGATCGCTAGCGACCTGAATGCTTAGGGAAATTTGTGCATCGTAAAGATAGGTCATGCATGGCCTCACTACTTAGCAAAATTTCTGCATTGCTCCATTTCTTTCCTTTATAAATGATATGAGTCGACCTAACTCCTCATTCAACCCATACCAACGAACTTCCTTGTGCGATCTGTTCTCCGAGCGACCAAACTCCAAGCAATTCAACAACCTTTCTGCACCACGATCCATCAATCCCTGGTGATATTCTATCCTTCCATCGTGATTCCATCCCGAAATTCTTGGTCACCACCATGTTGAGTCACCATCGATCCATCTAACTCGCCACTAATCCATTCATAGTTCATTAAATTCAGCCGTATATCTTACCCGTGTCTTAGAATTCAATCAAAGTTGGGTTCGCTTAATTGGTTTGCTAATTACTGTGTTTGTGTAATGACTTGATGACGAGCTTCCATTTGCAACGTTTATTGCAAGAAGCTCGAGTTGATTACTGTTTAGTGGAGGAAGATAGTAAATTGAGTCTTGAGTTATTTACTAGTATGACATTCGGGCATTGGCATAGTGCTTGACACGTTTTGCTATCTTTACCCATTAGACCAGAATTGACTTATGTCTAGTTTCGCAGCTGTTACTGTACTTCACATCATTAGTCGATCACGATTCTTTTGCAAAATTTGGACTTATTCTGCTTGCTTGTTACACGCTTGGCATCCCTAAAGTGAAAAAAGTTTTCCGCATCACTTCGGACAACAAATTAATTATCGATCATGGATCGATAATGAGTGAGTGTATAGGAAGTAGAAGCAAAAGTCGAAAATGAAGTGACATGGGAAGTTCTTTTTTTCTTCTTCCACTACGAGCGAACTATCTACACGGGATAGGGCATTTGCAGTGTATAAAGCATCAAGTTTATTCTATAAAGATAACACATTGCACTTGCCCGAGTCCACACTTGAAATCCAACGCGATGATTACTTGTTAATGTTTCTTCGGAATTCAAGTGTGGCAGGGGAAGCTATTAGTTTAGGATAGATTTACCTGGCCGTTTTCGGATGCGAATTTTGTTATTTAGAATGAAGCAGCCATCCACACGTCGTAAGTCAATCAAGCGATGCCCTACGCTCTCAGAAGCCGAGTCATCATCTACTTCGCATGCTCAATATGGCCAATTAGTCCCAGTTGGGCCGATCGTGGATCGTACACTTCCCAACTTTAGAGTTTTGCTTAATCCGCTTGAGAGAACTTCATCGGTTGTTTCTGCCAAGGTCCTTCATAACATCCGTGCGCAGCAAAGAATTCCGAAAGAGGATGTTCGTTTGCCAGAGAAGGATGAATTCACTCATATTCCTCCTCTATGTCCGCTTACCACCGATACATGTGTTAGAGTAGAGTCATGCCTCCCTTCAATGACTTTCTACGTGAGGCTCTTTCGAACTTGGATATTGCCCCATTTCAGCTTCATTCGAATCACTACTCCATCCGGACTTGCTTGCATGTTTTTTCGTGCGAGCGTTCAACCGTGCTCTAATTTTTTATGAGTTGCTTCTGACATTAAAGACGAGAGATGATTATCCCTCCTTGATTATAATCGAAACCCAGAGCAACCAAAAAATTGTCCAGCGCTTGCAAAGCAAATTATCGCAATTCAAGACATAATATTTGTTTGTCAGCCGAGGGCTTCAACCGTCAGTGTACGACAAGGATAAGCTTCTTTTTATTCATCGAGCTTTTGATACATTGCCATGGAGTTCCTAACCAACCATATGTCTCTTGTAGTTATTTCAAGGCAGAACAGAGACGCGACACTCAATTAAATTTGTCAAACTTTAAAGGCTGTTGATGTCGAGGAGAGAGGCATTAAAGTATTACTGACTAATGAAAAGTTACTTCGATAAGGATTATTGGCTTCGGGTAGATCTGCAATTTAGGTTGAAATTCCCTCTCCTACTCGATCCAGGGTTCATACACGATCTACTTCTTCATCCCATGATTCCGAGGAAGGCCAAGAGAGAGATAGCCCGCCCGGGGGATCAACCGATAGGCCATGCTGGACTTAGAAAAGGAAGAAGGAGAGTTTGAACGTAGCAGTGATGAGTCCACTACAAGTGATTACTTCTTGTTCGAGTCCGATGGTGAGGACTCGGAGTCTTGTGATGAGACTCCGGGAATGATTCCCATTCTCCCGAGTTCACCCTTACCGATGCAAGTGACAAAAGCAAAGCCCCTGAGACCGAAGGGCATCAAGATTTTCCGAGCAAGGACGTCGGAGCGGAATTCAAGGATTTTGGCGATGTTTGTTCTGAATTCAATGTGCTTATAAAAGAATACTTTAAATTTGACACGGTGCCTCCCAACTTAGGTGATATTGTGCCAGCAGTTAACCTGGTTCCGTCCACAATTAGCAAAGTTAGTCCTATTCCGCCTACTATGGCTGTTCGTTCTGGTTCATAGCAATGTTTTAAGACCATATTAGAAATACAATACAGGTCACACTAGGATTACACTCATTTTCATTCATTTCTCCATATTCATAATAATTATCTTATGTTTCTAAAACTTTTTATGTATGTTTTATGCCAGATATGATGAAAGGACGAGGTTTCTATGATGAATTTAAAGAGTTTACTGATTCAAACGGTATTCCAAATGCACCTCTAGCCGCTATCAATCCCAAGAAACAAAGGAGGAATATATGAGGCGGAATGAACTTGAAGTTGAAACCCACCATCAAGAAGAAAGGGACCGAAGCTGATCGTATAAAGGCGGGCATGAGAAGAGGAGATCTATTGAGGAAAGGGATGAACCATCGAAAAAGTCAATGTTTGAACACTATCCTCAATCTTTAGAGCTCGCTCGAGACTCTTCTGTGCGCCAAGATATTCCTATTACTTCTGCTCCGCTTCCGCCTTCGACTCACATTTCATCTTCTTCCATAGTTACTACTACTTTCGATGCTTCTCGCCCACAATGGAGACCTGCCTAATCCCTTCCTTCAGGACTCCCTAAACCTAAGGCAGCGCTTTCTAGTTGGTTCTTGACGGTGTTTAAGTTCGACTGGATCTACACCCCGTTCGCAAGGGTTCCTACGTGCCACATCTCCAAGCTATTCAGAGTGACCTAGAATCGGCCGAAGAATGGTAGAAGCGCTGTAAACAGCTGGTGGATACGAACAGAGAATATTTATTAGTAGATCCTCTCCGTCAAATCATAGAAGGACTATTTGGAGAGGGAGGTTGCTGACCGCAAGGCTAAGATTTAATAGCTGGAGGAAGAGAAGGAGGCGGCCCTTCATGAAAATAGAAGGAACGCCAATCTGATAAAGGTGTTGAAGGATGCGTATATAAAAGTTGAGATCGTATGGAGGGATGAGATTAAGAAGACTCATGTGGAGGAGGCTAAGCTGAAAGAAGAGGTGGTCGCTTGTAACGCCATCATCGTGGCTTAAAGGAGAACCATCGCTAACCATGATCTGACTAATGAGGGGCACAACAAAATTATTTCCAACCAAGCCGAGACCATTGCCAAGCTAAAGGCTTAGGTCACGCAGCTCAGTGCCGATAAGACTACCGCTGAAGGTGAGAAGGCTACCGTGAAAGCAGATTACTTGGACCCCTAAAATGCCTTTGATAGGAAAATGAAGATGCTAGATGCGACTATTCTGAGTTTCTATGTTAATTCTCTATTGCATCAAGGAAGTCTCAGCTATCTCGGTCCAAAGTTTCCGCCCACTATTGCCATAGTTTAGGAGATCTTATCTCGTTTTGCCAATAATAATGCCTTTTATTCTGATCGAGGGTTGCAGGATGCCCATCTTAATGACGAATCCAAGAAGGCGTTACTTGAGGGCTAGGAAATTCTTAGAGTTGAAAGAGAGAAGGAGGCCACCGATTCTGCCTTGAAAACTACCACCGATGATCTTCCCAAGCCTTCTATTTCCAGCATGGTAGAACTATCGGTGTATCCCCATGATCGGCCAACGAGTTTAGGACTTGAAATTCTCCCTCAGATAGTGAAGCCATCAAAAGAAGGCGAAGGAGGTGAATTTGAGGTTGCTATTCTCAATCGTTCCTCTGGTGCAGGTGACGTCCTTGCTTTCCTTGAATTTGAGAGCTTCCAACTTACGCCGCAAGAGCAGGAAGAATTTAATACTCTCAGTTTTGATATTATAGGTCCACCTACCTTTCCTGTTGACGTGACAACTACTTCGGCGCCTGCATCTACTGCCATTTCCACATCTTCTGTGGTTGTTTCCGTTCCTATTCTGGTTCCCACATCCCCGTCTGGCTCGTAACTAGAGCTAGAAGCTTAAAAGATAGCTATACATCATAGCCTAGATGACCCTTCCATGTAATTGGAAGGAGATATTGTAGGATCAATTTCACCCTAGAGGGGGAGGGGGGTGAATAGGGTGACAATATTAATTTTAAAAATTAATTGCGGAAGCTTTTAAAATAATTTCAACACAGATCACAGAATAATAGAAGCACAGAAAAATAGCAGAATAATAAAATGCAGAAATAGAACGACACAGAATTTACCTAGCTTCGGCAAAACCCTGCCTACGTGCTGCCCCCAAGGTTTCTACTAGAAATTAGATAGTCAGACGCTTACACACGTAAACTCACGACACTCGCTATCGACTAAACCTAACTCTACGCTCAAAACCCCGACACAACTCAGCCACTGAGTTGCGAATTCTCAAACTACGCCACGTAGCTTGTCCCCTAGTCACACGACTAGTGATTACAACGGTTTAAAGAGAGTTTTAAAATTAAAAACAAATTTAAAACAAAATTTAAGATAAAGCCCTTATTTAAGCTAAAGCCCTTATAGAAAACAAAAGCCCTAATCCTTTTAACAAGGTCGGCCCCTTTTATTTTCTCTAGCCCGTTCCTCTTTGCTTTGTTTGTTTCTGTGAATATGGCGGCTGATACTCTTTCTACAGAAATTAGGGTTTTCTGAAATTGGGAGATCGTGACTGTTAATGTTTGATTTTCTTGCTCTGTTGGTCGCTCGTATCTTGAGATGACTTCGGCTGCTTTATTGAGTTAGTTTCTGATTCGATAAACTTGTTCGTGGCTCTTCCTCCTTGACCAAGTTCAGATTTGATTTGGTATGTGAATTTCTCTTTTTGATTTATGGTTTCAATGCTCGAACTCTATGCCTTTGCCGATGATGTTGATTTGCAATTTATAGGATTCGAATTTCTAAATTTACATCGTATATTTCTTATTTGAATTCGTCAAAACATTTTCTCTGCCACTAGATACTGCTTGAACGTTTAAGATTTCACTGACTTGTTCAATTCGAATATTTCCCTTACTTCACTGCTACGGCTTTAGCTTGAGATCATTCGATCCTTCCTTGATTGTTACGGCATCTACTTTCCTATTTTATTATTGACTTTTTCAATTTTTTTTCTTGCGTTGATTTCTGACTTAATTAAAATTCGATATTGACTCGCTTGATTTTTACTTGATGTTGATTTGTGAGTTCAACTCCATTTTTCCGATGACTTCGGCCTTGACACTGATCTTGTTTACTTCGGCCATTTTGATTTCTTAACATGCTGGATATTGTTCGAACTGTACACTTGATTTTGTGATGAAAAGAATAAGTATTGGTCTTGTTGACTTTTGCCATGCTATTCACTGTCTCTGGTCCTTGTTCGACTTTACTTGCTATTCTTCATTTGCACACTACCGAGTTTATAATGTGGTCTGGTTCAATGTGCACTGCCTATATATGTGTGTTCATGTATGTTTGCATCGACTTCTATCCACTGTACTTTCAGTCATGTTGAACTGTGTACATGCAGCTTGATTTTGTCACTGTATGTTGCACTTAGTAGTTGGTACTTCCACTTAAGCATTAGAGTTGTAGTATATCTCTGGTTGCATTCCACATTGAACTGGTCTGTAGTATATTTATATTGCTGCATACTTGTAGTATATTGATCAGCTACACCTTGTCCTGAAGTGTTTTCTGTGTTCATTTGATTGTTGTGCACTGAGTTTGCTTCGAGTCAGTTTCATTGTGTTGGTTTCATTGTTGTGTCACTGTCTTCTTTGTACACTTGAAATTCATTGATGATTTTGCACTGCGTCATTTTGTATCTGCATCCTCAAATGACAATTCAACTGTGCTTTGTTCTTATCATTCCTTTGGTATTGTTGCAGACCGCTTGGCTACTGTGTATCACTGCATACTGGTTGTATACTTATCTTCATATATTTAAACTGCTGTCTCATTTACTTGTGTTCGTTGTAGTCTTTGTATTGTTGTCAGTTGCTTAGAACTGTTAAAAATAGTTCGACATTTACTTCGACTTGGTCTTTTGGAGCTTGAGTTGCTTCACCTGGTTCATTTGAAGTTGTAGCTTGCACTTTTTTTGTTTGCATTGAGCATTTTGTATGCTTGCAATTTTGGGTTTCCAGTTGCACTTGGTTCATTGTCATTTTGCTGGAATGACTTCGACATTGGCTTTTGTAGTTGGTCTGGAGTTGTTACTGTAGTTGTGTAGTTGGTTCCTTACTTTACATTGTTGCTGGGATATTGAACTGCTTCATGATTCACTGTGACCTTCATGTATTTTGTTTATAGTCAGTTGCCTCTGGTTTGAGTTTTTGCTTTCACTTGAGACTGTATGTAGCTGTCTTGACCACTTGATTGTATTCGGATTTGATTTTCGAATTACACCTGAGTTGAATCCGATTTGGATTTGACCTTGTGCTGAAAGTTGTGACATTATTTTATTGCACTTGAGTTGAATCCTGTATTTGGGTTTGACCTGTGCTCACTTGTCCCTATAAATCGATGAAGCTTATATTTCGGTGTGCACGGCCTTGTGGCATATACAGTGATACACTGTGTATGTCACAAGTTGTTCGTGTCTGATGGATTCAAAAATTAAATGATGATGAACAACCCAAATAACTGAGGCAAATATTATTTTCAAAATTCATTTTTTATTTTATACTGCAAAAAAAAAAATTCCTTTTCAATTTTACTGCTTCAAAATTATTTTTGCAGATTTCTCAGATGCTGGATTCTAACTGAAATGAAGTTGAAGACAAGGTACGAGTGTGAGTGATATGTAGTGAGGACTTAATGTAAATTGAATTGTGATGTAATCAAAAATTGTGTATATATATATATAGAGTGAGAGCTTGAATTTGTACTATTCAAAAATTGTAATAAATATTTGTTTGAATAAAATTCTGTTTGAATTCAAATTCTGTATTATTTATTTTTATTCAGCAAATATTTATTTAATTTATGAAAAAATAAAGTAGTACATTAACAAATACATTTACACGAATATCTATATATATATGTTTATTATCATCAAACAATAATCATAACAGAATCGCATATTCAACAGATGTAACAGTAATAGAGGCCAAAGTGCAGGAGACTCAAACAGAGCAACCGCAGAAGACTCAACACAAACAGGCTACTATCAAGAGGGAAAAGGTCGAAGCAATCAAAACCTCTAAAAGCTCCTATAAATCACAAAAATGAATTATGAAGGAAGAGACTTATGAGAAGGATTCGGAGGAAGATAAGAACATTACCACCAAGCTATTCGTTGACATCACGATTAGTGACATAACTCCTAAGAAGAAGCAGAAGCTACCGATCAAGGGTGGAAAGGGGAGTGGCAGAAAGAAGATTCGAGCGGCTTGTATGAAGGCTGACTTGTTTTTGGTCAATAGCTTGCATGAAGATTGGCTTGCTTTTGTTTCTTTTTGAGTTATCCCGTTCAAGTGCATAGTCTCCACTTTGCGGCTTTACTATGGAATCCGTGTTTTCTTTTTGTTGGTCGGTGCTGTATAGTTACGACCCCTAATTTTAACCCTATGTATAGAAAATTATAAGTAATATATTGATATTTTGAATGTACTCTTATCTATCTGTTCATATGTGTTCGGTGTACTTATGCTTGTTTTATTTCATACTTTTCTAATTCTGTGATACAGCTAAAGCCCTTCGTTCGAAGTAATAGAACTTAAAAATTGATATCGCTTCGTAAATTGATAGAACTTTAGAAATTAACAGAACTTAAGGGTTTCTTTGTTAAATTCTTTGTTTGTTTAATTTTTTTTTTTGATTTGAAGTGATAGAATTTGTGAACTTATTGTTTTCACGCACTTTTGTTTGGGTATCGGTGTATGCCCCCAGTTCACAAAGCTGTTTACTTCAAACGATTTTCAAACGACCGTAAACTTAAGGTTCAGATAACTCTTTTATCAAACTTGAAATTTGGCTGACTTAAAACTTGACCCCTCCTTTCTTTAGAAGTTTTGCAAATTTAGCATGTAATCCCAGTCTCTGGCGATATTTTGGTAAGTACGCAATTTACGCATGGGTAAGTATTATCGGTAACGGAGTGCCTTCCTTCTAGCACCACTTTTGTCCGGTTTGCACTCATTATTCCCAACTATATGTGCGCGATTTCTCATGCTTCTTAGCGTTTACCATTTTTGATTCATGTGGTTGGGCTATTATTTTGGAATTTATAAGTGTGAGTTCAGATGCATGGATTACGAGACACTCGGCTTTTGGTGCTCCTTGGCGTGGCTTATCTCCGAGCAACACGAGGAGCGAGGAGTTAGTCTTTTAGTGCTCCTTATCATTTCTATCTCCAGGAAACACGAGGAGTTAGTTTTTGATGTGTGGCTTATGAGATATGTGGCTTTTAGTGCTCCTTGGCATTGCCTATCCTCGGGCAACGCAAGGAGTATAAATATGGATGCTCCTCTGCATTGCCTGTCTACGGGCAACACAAGGAGTTAGTCTTTTAATACGCGGCTTATGAGATACGCACTCTTTTGGTGCTACTTGGTGTTGCCTGTCTTTAGGCAATGCAAGGAGTGTAAATTTGAATGCTTCTCCGCATTTCCTATCTTCGGGCAATGCGTACGATATGCATGGCTTTTGGTCCTCCTTTGTGTTTCCTATATCTGGGCAATGCAAGGAGTATAAATTTGGATGCTCCTCGGCATTGCCTAACTCCGAGCAACACGAGGAGTTAGTATTTCAGTGCTTCTCGGCGTTGCCTATATCCGGGCAATGTGAGGAGTTAGTTTTGATGCGCGGCTTATGAGATGCGTGGCTATGGTGTTCCTTGGCGTTGCCTACCTTTGAGCAACACAAGGAGTGTAAATTTGGATGCTCTTCGGTGTTTCCTATCTATAGAAATGCGAGGAGTTAGTTTTTTGTGCACGGCTTACGAGATGCATGGCTTTTGGTTCTCCTTGGCAATGCCTATCTCGGGGCCATGCAAGGAGTGTAAATTTGGTTGCTACTCGGCATTGTCTATCTCCGAGTAATGTGAAGAGTTAGTCTTTTAGTTCTTCTCGGCATTTCCTATCTCTGAGTAATGCGAGGAGTTATTTTTTGATGCACGGCTTGTGAGATGCACGACTTTTGCTGCTCCTTGACGTTTCCTATCTCTGGGCAATGCAAGGTGTGTAAATTTGGATGCTCCTCAACGTTGCTTATCTTCGAGCAACGTGAGGAGTTAGCCTTTTGATAAGCCTAGGTATTTTCTATCTCCGGATAACGTGAATAGGTAGCTTTTATGCCCTTTCGGTGTTGCTAGGGAAACACTAGTTTTTTAAAAGGCAAGGATTGGGTTCCGCCGATCCAACGGTTTGAGTCGATTTGCTACCGTTGACCCGGCGAGTATATATCATGGACATAGTTTTGTTGTTTTGAAAGAGCGAATAGAATTTTATTAAGGAAAGCATGGCAGATTCTTTCCCTATTTACAACACCCTCGGCATTTCCAGGTTGGCTTATTGTTGAAAACTAGAAAATACGTAAAGTAGTTTTTAAATGAAATAATGACGGAGGGATTCGCTATTCCGGGCTCTGGGAATTGTGACTCCATCGATTGTTGTAAGCTTGAAAGTCCCATCCCTAAGCTTTTGATTAATGATATACGGTCCTTCCTAGTTTGGATTGAAGGCCCCCGAAATAGGGTAAACTCGCTTGAGCACAAGATCTCCAACTTTGAATGTTTGACTTTGAACTTTGAAGTTGAAGTACCGTGGGACCATTTTTTGGTGGGCGGCAGTTCTCAACTCTACTTCTTCTCTTTTTCATCAACCATATCAAGCGATTCGAGTAAGAGCTTCTCATTTTGTTTTTGATTGACATTCTACTTTCGGTGCGAGGGGACTTTTAATTCAATAGTAATCATTGCTTCCGAACCATATGCTAAGGCAAACGGAGTGTGGCCAATTGCCGCTTTGTGGGTAGTTCTGTAAGCCCATAGTACGAGTAGGAGTTCATAACCTAGTTTCCTTTGGTCTTTCCTAGTCACCTTTTAATAGTGGACTTGATGATCTTGTTTATTGCTTCCACCTGCGCGTTTGCTTGTGGATGAGCCACTGTGTAAAAGCTCATTTCAATTTGGAAGTGCTTGTAGAAGTCTTTGAACTCACTTTCGAATTGAGTTCCATTATCAGTGTTGATTTTTTACGGTATGCCAAACCTGCAAATGATGGTTTTATAACAAAGTCAATAACTTTCTTTATGGTTATAGTGGCCAACTGTCCCTCTTCGACCCATTTTGTGAAATAATCTACGACAACTATAGCATATTTAGCCCCTCCTTTTGTATTGGCAAGACTCACATCAAGTCGATTCCCCATATTGCAAATGGCGAGGGACTAACCATCTGTGTTAGATCCATTGAAGGTGTTCTTTTAATTTTGGTTAACCTTTGGCAGCGATCGTATCTCCTGGCATAATCTGCAGTGTCGCGATTTATCGTTGGCCATAAATACCCATACCGAAGGACTCCCTTCGCGACGGTCTACCCCTCCCCCCCCACAGTGTGGTCTCCACATTCTCCTTCATGTACCTATTTTAGGATCCTTCGTGCTTCATCATCAGTCACATAAATAAGAAGAGTGGTCGAGAATTCCCTTTGATAGAGTATCCCATCTTGTATTATGAACCATGACACCTTCCGGAGGAGCCTCTTCCATTGATTTCGGTCAGTTGAAACAATTCTGGAAGTAGATTGTACTTTCCATGTATTCGATTCGATGGTGGTTTCGAGAATCCAGTCTACGTCCATTTCTTCTATGCTTGGGTTGGTTAGAGTTGCAACTGGGACCAACCTAATGAATGAGCTTCTCCAAAACTTGCCAACTTAGCCAAATAATCTTCCTTGGTTTTTTTCTCCCGTGGGATGTGAGTATAGTGTAGCGATTGATGTCGCTTAGCAGTTCTTGTACTTTGGACAAGCATGGGGCAAGATTTTCTCCATGCGCTTGGTATTCCACTTTCGCTTGCTAGACGACCAACTGGGAGTCACTGTATATGTGAATAGATTTTATCTTGAGTTCCTTCACAACCTTTAGTCCAGCAATCAGTGCTTCATAATCTGCTTCATTATTTTTTATTGGGAATTCTAAGCGTAAAGCATAGCTAATGGCTCTCCCTTCGGGGGTTTCAGGCACTACCCTTGCTACTGAACAGAAGTTGTTGCACCGTCGACCAAAAACTTCCATTGCGTACTTACTTCTAACTGAAATTCTTCCCCGTCATCCCTTATAGTAAATTCGACAATGAAGTCGGCCAAGCTTGCCCATTTATGACTTTCCTAGGGTGATATGCGATGTCATATTGACTTAGCTCTATATTCCACTTGAGTAGTTGTCCAGAAGTTTTTTGCCGGTATAAAACTTGCTTCAGGGGTTGGTCAGTCAATACTTTATTTGGATGAGCCTAGAAGTATTGTCATAATTTTCAAGACGCGGTCAAAAGGCAATACGTTAGCTTCTCTGGATTGGGGAATTCTTCTCAGCTCTGGTGAATCGTTTGTTATATAGTAGGTGGGTCGCTGGATTCTCGCTTCTTCTCGTACGAGAGCGGCACTCAGTGTGCGTTAGGAAACTGCTAAATAAACGAATATTCCTTCTTCATCCACCAACTTTGATAAGATTCGGGGAGCTTCCATGTGTCATAGCAATTTCTCGAAAGCTGTTTGACAAGCTTCGGTCCATTCAAAGTTTTTCTTTCCCTTCTTCAGCGCATTGAAGAATGGTATGCACTTGTCTATAGCTTTTGAGATGAATCGACTTAGTGCTGCCACTTTTCCATTCAAGCTTTGAAGTTCCTTCTTATTTTTAGGAGCTTGGATTTCTCGTAACGCCATTATTTGCTCTAGATGCGCTTCAATGCCTCGGGTACTTTCTATGAATCCCAAGAATTTCCCAGATGCCACTCCAAAGTGACATTTGAGTGGGTTGAGCTTCATTCCGTATTTTTGGAGTATCTCAAACAATTCAGCGAGGTTATCTAGATGGTTAGCAGCTACTCGAGACTTGACCAACATGTCGTCCTCGTAAACTTCCATAGTCTTTCCAATCTGGTGTTCAAACATAGTATTCACTAGCCTTTGGTAAGTTGCCCTACATTTTTCAAGTCGAATGGTATTACCTTATAGCGGTTTAATCCCAAATCGGTGATGAGCTAGTGTTCTCTTGTCAGGCTCATGCATCAGGATCTAGTTGTAGCCCAAGTACACATCCATAAACGACAACGGTTCATGTCTCTGCGTTACATCCACAAACTGGTCAATTCTAAGGTGCGGGAAGCTATCCTTCAGGAAAGCTTTGTTTAGGTCCTAGAAATCAATAGAACTTCGCTATTTTTCCATTAGACTTCATGACTAAGACTGGATTTGATACCCATTTTGGGTATGTTGCATCTCAGATGAAGCCGTTAGCAATCAGTTTATCTACTTCCTCTGTAATTTTGGAGTAAATGTTAAGTGCATGGCTGGCAATTTCGAGTGATACCCCACACATATTAGAGTGTGTCCAAGTAAATATGTCTGAATTTGTATGGAGGAATTTGTTTAGTTCCAACCGCATCTTGTTACCAAGTTGTAACCCAAACTTCAGGACCCACGTTGGGTCATCTATACAGACTGGGGTAAACACCGTCAATTCCACCGGTGCTGCTCGATATTCCCTTGTGCTCTTTTTCCTAGGGTCCAAAGCCTTATCAAATCGGTTGTGGTCACTAAGCCAGTGGTGGCTCTGTAGTTTCTAATCGTAGGGTTCATGGATATGGAGGGTTTTCACCATATCCTTTTCTTTTTCCTTTCTTCTTGACTCGTGCAATTCCACGATGTAGCATTCCCTGGCAACACTTTGTTCTCCTTTCACAATTTCAAATCCATGCTCGGTAGGGAACTTCATTATAAGGCACCATTAGGCCAATGCTACTATGAAGTTGGCTAAAAAAGGCCATCCTAAGAATGCATTATATGATGACATTTCATCCACGATATAAAAAATCTGAATGGGGTGACCCTACGCTCACCCTCTCTAAGATCCATGGGTAGGTCAATTTTTCTCACCCATTGTTTGGGTTCATTGGTAAACCCCTGAATCTTTGTTTGGCACATAGACTAGTTCTTCATGCCAAACTTCATTTGATTGAAAGTACGTCTAAAACGTATGATAACTGAACTACCATTATGAACCAGCACTCGTCGGACTACGGCGGGCCCGATTCCTACTGTCACCACCATTGGTCATGTGTTGGAGCTTTAATCCCCTCGGTGTCCCGATTGTGGAACACTATGTCGTCGTTCTAAACCTTTTGAAGTTTGACCGGAGTCTTATCATCTATTACTAAACATGATTCCTTTGGGGTGAGTTTTAACGAACTTGCATATCGCTCCATCTCCATGCAACTTCTTTATGCGGGATATGGTCCCCCAGATATTATTCCAATAATAAGCCTATGATCGGTTTTTTTCAACCCTTCTTAACTAGTTCTAGCTTTATTTCTTTGTTCTCTAGGAAGTTGAGGGGCCGCAAGTTAGTTGAGTTTTTGTGGCTTTTTCACGTATTGTTGAAGCTAGTTGTCTCGGATCAACCCTTCGATGAGATCCTTAAGGGAGCGGCATTCGTTTTTATTGTGGCTCTGTGTCTCGTGGAAGCGTAAGAATTTCCCAGAGCGCTTTTGCTGTTCCATTGTCTCTTTTCTAAGAAGTTTCTTATACTATTCAATCTTTTATGTAGCGAGATAAATATTCTTTGGATTATCATTCAGAGGGGTATAATCTTCCTATCTAAACTCTCTAAATATTTTGTTGTTGCCACTGTTATTTCTTTTATCAGAGTTCTATTTTCATCTCTCTGATTCCCACTCTTCCCTGCGACTCCTTGAGTACTTCCAGGATCACGCGTGTTTTGATTTTCCACCATGTCATTTTGTTCGGTGCTCATCTGTTGTATACCAAAAGAATTTCTTTCTAGCTCTTGTGCCTCCTCTAATCACAAGTACTGGCTTGCTTTACGATTGAAGTCTTTCCTGTTGGTTGGTTGCTTCACCTCCCAAACTCCATTTGCAGGTGAATAGCATGGACTAACACCACAAAAACTATATCCTCATTGAGGTTGCTTACTTCTATCACTGCGGTGCTAACCCTGTTCATGAATGATTTCAATGACTCGTTGCACCCTTAGACCAATCCAGATAGGGACATGATGTAGGATCAATTTCACCCTAGAGGGGTGAATAGGGTGATGCTATTAATTATAAAAATTATTGCGGAAGCTTATAAAATTATTTCGACACAGATATATCAAAATAATAGCAGCACCGATAATAGCAGAATAATAAATGCAGAAATAGAACGACACAGAATTTACCCAGCTTCGGCAAAATCCTGCCTACGTGTTGCCCCCAAGGTTTCTACTAGAAATTAAGTAGTCACACGTGAACTCGCGACACCCGCTACTGACTAACCAAACTCTACACTCAAAACCCTGCTACAACTCAGCCACTGAGTTGCGAATTCTCAAACTACGCCACGTAGTTTGTCCCCTAGTCACACGACTAGTAATTACAATGGTTTAAAGGAGGAAATACAAATTAAAAGACAATTAAAAAAACAAAACCCCTAATTTATAAACTAATGCCTTATAATTAAAACTCGGCCCAAATTATTATCGCTAAACAATGTGGTCCCGTTATCTCCTTTATCTATTTTACTCTATGAAAATTTGTCGGCCTGGTTCCTTCTTTCGTTCATTCCTCTTAGCTCTGAAATTAGGGCTTTGTGAAGTCACCGCTTAATTGATGGTTGATGCTTCTATTGCTTACTTCAATTGAATCATTCGCGGCTTCTCCTCCTTGATCGAGTTTGACTTTGATTTGGTATGTAAATTTTTCTTTTTCCTTCTACTGATTTGCTTGCTTGAACTCGATATTTCAATTGCCTATGATGTTACTTGTTTATATAGGATTCGAGATCCTTGATTTTCGTTTGTATTCATTTATTTGAATTCGTCACTTGATTTAACTCGGCCATTCGATTTTGTTTTAATGCTTGGGATTGATCTCTGACTTTTTCAGTTTACTTGAATAACACAGTTTTGATTTCTGACTTGGTTCGATTCCTGGATTGCCAAGGTATTGATTTCGTTTGTTCTCGTTCTTGTTGTCTTCGGCTTTGACTTGATTTTGACAATGTTAATTTTGTTCGACTTTGGCCATACTGTTCACTGCCTCTGGTAGCACTTTCGACCTTGTTCGATTTTACTTAATCCATTTCTTTGATATTGAACTGTTTCATTTGATATAGATATGTATGTTTACACGTATATATATGCATAAATGTATATTTGTATTTGCTCGACTTTGGATCTTTTTGAACTTGCTACCATGGTTTGTTCATCTTTAACTTGCACCTGTTGTTGCATGTGATGTTCATTTGAACTGTGTTTGCATTGTTGCCATATTGGCTCGTTCCTTCGAGTCAGTGAAACTTGTATATGATTGTTTTGTTGTCTACTCTTCATGTACATGCCGAGTCTTATTTCAAATGCACTTGTTCTGTCCACTGGTTCATTGTAGTTTGATTTTGGTTGTTGTGCCATTTACTGGTTCTCTTGAACTTCATGTAGAGGCTACATTGTGTATGTACATTTGGATTTTGGTTATGCAGTTTTGGGTTCTATGGCACCACTGTTGTCATCTGTGTATATATGTTGTAGTGTTCATTGTGAAGCCCGGTTTACGGGTGCATCCCTTGACTTGTTGACAATGTAACCTTCATTTGAACTTCTGGTTAGCATATTTAGCTTGGTTGTCACTTGCACATCCATGCTTGCACTTGTTGTTTGTCAATTTTGCTTGGGTATAGTCTTCTGCCTGAATTTGTTATTCATATTTCTAGT
This sequence comes from Allium cepa, assembly GCA_030765085.1. Taxonomy (NCBI): domain Eukaryota; kingdom Viridiplantae; phylum Streptophyta; class Magnoliopsida; order Asparagales; family Amaryllidaceae; genus Allium; species Allium cepa. Next base: position 287,166,633 of record CM060941.1, on the reverse strand, counting down.
TGTGGTGTTGTTGTGAACATGCCCATTGCATTATTGAGGCTCCGTTGCTTTGATCGAGCATTTTCACTTGTACTTGACAATTTTGTATTGCACCTGAGTTGAATCCAGCTTAATGGTCGGGTTTGACCTTGTGCTGATATTGTGACATTATTTTTATTGCACTTGAGTTGAACCCGGTGTTTTGAGTTTGACCTGTGCTCACTTGTCCCTGTAATTTTATCAAGTGTATATATCGGTATGCACGGCCTTGTGGCATGTTCAGTGATACACTGTGCATGTCACAAGCTGTTCGTGTATGATGAATTCAAATTTAAATGATGACGAACAACCCAAATAACTGAGGCAAATATTATTTTCAAAATTCACATTTTATTTTATGCTGCAAAAATATTTTATTTTCAATTTTACTAGGTCAATGTATATTTCTGCAGATTGCTCAGATGCTAGATTCACGTTGTAATGAAGTTGAAGATAAATACGAGTTGAGTGAATGAGTGACATATAGTGAGGTCAAATGCAAATGTTAATTGTAATGTAATCAAATTTGTATTGTAATTGAAATTGTATATATATAGTGAGAGCTTGAAATTTGTACTACACAAAAATTGTAATAAATATTTGCTTGAATAAAATATCCATTTGAATTCAAATTCTGTGTTATTTTTTTTTGAAAGTCAATAGGCTAAGGGAGCCTTGCCCATTATTTATTACAATGTTCATTATAACATATCTACATTACAATATACATCAGCTCATAATTTGCAAGAATACAAAAATAAGAATCATACAAAGAAACTAATATATAAGCTATCAATATGTCTTGAATACTAAATTGTACATTTTTACTTTCCAGCCTTTAAGCTTCAGATCTAGTCTTTATGCTTCATATCCAAATTGTACATTTGTACTTCAGAAGAAAATGCTACTTGTCTCAATACTTCAAATCCAAACTTAACCTTCAGAAACCATGCTACTGCCTCAATGCATCAGTTCCATAACTATCTTCAGATCCATATGCATGGAACAAACTATCAATAATAGCTTCAGAAACCAAAGGATCAGCAAGTATGTTACAGGCAGTTAATATATAATCACTCATCTATTCTTTCTTTTTTGAAATAAAATGTTAATCTTTGAAATCAAATCAGTGGCTGATTTATAATTATCAGAAAAAATTCTCTCATTTCTTTCCTTCCATATTACATTAACAAAGATTTTAAGAACTGTTAATAATTCTTTAGCTCTGGAATTCCTCCATCTAGTAGCTTTGTAGATATTGAACCATTCTTCCTTAGAATTCTTATTAGGAGTGTTAAAATTTCCAGAAATCATCAACTTGTTCCAAATATCACCTGTAAAAGCACAACTAAAAAATAGATGAGTATTGTTTTCTAAATGATCATTGCAGAGAACACATGTGCTATTTTCAATTATTCCATAAGACACAAGTTTATCCTTTGTTAATAGAGCATTAGCCATAACCTTCCATAACACTAAATTCTCTTTAGCTGGACTATCAGTGCTCCATATTCTATTATTCCAAGCAAATTCCTCACTACATTCATTATCCACAAGCAAATCATATATTACTTTTATTGAATGTCTTCTTCTCTGCTGTGACCAAAGTGCAATAAAATCTCTCTCAGGAATTTTAATCTTGGCAATTTCATTCCAAACCTTTCTGACCTCCATGGAACTGCTATAAGGAAGCACTATTTCATCTTGATGAATAAAATCTGATGCTTTTGTCTGAAAGGGAATACCAGTGGAAATAAAACTAGAGTAATTCATACATTTATCTAAAATTAAACCAGGTTTTGCCCAAGGATCAGTCCAAAAATAACAATTTAAATTCTTCTTTGGATTAATTTGAATCATTGGTAAAAATTTCTCTCTCAACTTTAAAATATTTCTCCAACTCCAACTAGAATTATTCTGTATTAGCATATCCCAAAAGTTCTTTCCCTTGATCAAATTCCTCTTAATCCAAATTGTCCATAAGTCATCGCTATTGCTTAAGATTTTGTCAAAGTATTTTGATATTGCAGCTTGATTCCAGAGATGTAAATTGATAATACCCAATCCTCCTTTATATTTTGGCAAACTTATCTTTTTAAATGAGGTAGGAATTATTTTCTTTGAGAAAGGATCACCATGCCAAAGAAATCTATTCAAAGCACTATTAATCATGGAAATTAATTTAACAGGTAAAATAATATGCCTCATCCAATAAGTGGTCATGGCAGATGCAATGGATTGGATTATTACAAGTCTACCAGCTTGTGATAATTTTGAACTAGGCCAAGTAGAAAGCTTTTCAGTAATTTTCTCATATAATGGTAAGCAGTTAACTTTTGACAGTCTAGAAGTTATCAATGGTAATCCTAAGTATGTTGCATTAGAAGGCATGATATTTAATCCAGAAAATTTAATTCAACTCATTCCTGATGTCCTCTTTAACTCCAGCTATTAGAATATTAGACTTACTGATATTTATATGAAGACCAGTGATTTCCCCAAATCTTTTTAGTACCTCCAAAACTGTCTGTATATTATCCTTAGAAGGCTTAGTGAATAATACTAAATCATCCGCAAAAAGTAAATGAGTGATCATAGGGTTCTTACATTTTGGATGTAATTCCAATGATTTATTTTGTACCCTCTCCTTAATTAGCACATTTAATATCTCCATAACTATGATAAACAGATAAGGAGAAATTGGATCTCCTTGCCTAATCCCCTGTGTTCCTTTAAAAAAACCATTTAAACAACCATTTCTAGAAATAGAATAATAAGGTGTAGATATGCATATGTAAACCTAAGCCAGCATTGGTTTTGGAAAATTCATTCTAGCCATGATTGCAATGATGGAATACCAAGATATAGTATCAAAAGCTTTCCTAATGTCAAGCTTTATCATACACCTAGGAGAAATATTAGATGTACCATATCCCCTTAATAATTCTTGTGTTAGTAGAATATTATCACTTATGTTCCTATTGGGAAGAAAAGCAACCTGATTCTTTGATATTATTGAAGGAAGGACTGCTTGCATTCTAGTAGCTAAAATTTTGGTTATTATCTTGTAAACAGTATTACAACAAGATATTGGTCTAAACTATGAAACATTAGAAGGATTATCGATCTTGGGGACTAGTGTGATTGCAGTAGAGTTAAAACCTTTAGAGAGTTTATTAGAAGCAAAAAAGTATTTAACAGCTCTTAACACATCAAATCTAATTGTCTTCCAACAATATTGAAAAAAATATGCATTAAATCCATCAGGACCTCCACAACTTTCCTTATTCAAATTGAAAACTGCTAACTCAATCTCTTCATTAGTGATTTCCTCAATAAGATTATTAGCTTGGATTGAAGATAGTTAAGGAGTTTGAAGTTGAAACAAAGGACTCACATCAGCAACATAAGGCTTATGATTGGCAAGAATGGATGCAAAGTAATCCACAAAAGTAGTATTAATATTCTCTTCATTATCATGCTTAACACCTTTATCATCGTATATACAATTAATTTTTCTTTCGATTGCTTAACCTTGATAGAATCATGAAAAAAATTTGTACTCCTATCACCAAATTTTTCATATTTAGCATGTAGTAATTCTTTAGATATAGACAGTTCAAATTCCAAAACATCTTGCAATGACTTAGCTAATTCATTTTCCTCCATAGCAATAGTAGCATTCAATGGATCAGAAAGTAAATTTCTTTGTACCTCAGATAGTCTTTTCCTCAAGTCAGAGGAGATATCAGAACCAGTACCAAAGTTATTCCTAGCCCATATCTTCAATTTGCTTTTTAATTTGGAAAGTTTAGTCTTGAGAATATACAAAGGATTACCAAATACTTCTTCATGCCAAACCTGTAAAACTAATTCCTGAAAAGAAGAATGATTAGTCCAAAATTTAAAAAATTTAAAAGAGGAAAATTTTGCCTTTGCGACCTCTCCCCAAGATAAGATTAAAGGACTGTGGTCAGAAATAGAAGGAAGAAGAGTATTACAATACAATGAAGGCCGGAGTGAAATAGCTGCATAGTTTTGAAAGGCATGATCAAGTTTGCAAAAAATTCTATGATCATCTTTACTTTTATTGCTCCATGTGAAAAAAGGGCCAATGGATTGTATGGGAGATATATGAGCATGCAATAACATTTGAAAAAGAGGAGATATATCTTTGGTAGAAAGAGGAGAACCCCCTAATTTATGGGAAGATGAAAACATACAATTAAAGTCACCTAAAACAAGCCAGGGCACTGAAGGATTATTAAAATGAGGAAAATGATTAAGCAGCATTTTTCTTCTCTCAATGCAGTTTTGAGCATAGATAAATGTAAGAAAAAAAGAAGAGTTGGTTACAACAGAAAAAGCTTCATAATGTAGAAATTGGTCAGATTCTTCCAATTTTTTCAACTGATAATACTTTAAATTCCACATCACCATTAGTCTTCCATAGGATGCACTTGAAAGATTATCATCTTGCTGCCAATTTGGGGCAATAAAATTGCAAGCTCTACTGGTTAAATCAGCATTCAATTTAGTTTCACTAACACACATGATATGAATATTTTCCTCCTTAATCATTTTCTTAGTTTCAAGTTGCTTATATAGTAAGTGACCTCCTCTAATATTCCAGTAGGCTATATTCTTCATCATCATCAAGAATTGGGAATGATTAATTTACTAGGATTTCTCCTAGTATGTCTTGTTACATTTCCTGAAGCATTTAAAACTAAGTCGTCTGATTTAGGTTGAACTTCCTCTATACAACAATCAATATTATTGTTCATATCCATAACTTCCTGTACTAAATTCTTATTCTTTGTTTTTCTACCTCTTTTTAATGATAAGCTCAGAGTGGGAGGATCAGATTTTTGGTTTGAAAAATTGGTTTTTTCCTTCAAAAAAGAATTAGGAGTTATAGAAGCATTAACAGATGAAGAAGGAATAGAATTGTCTTGAATCATGGTGGAATCCAAGTTTACCGGAGGAGGTAGTATTATGTTATCGGGAGGAGATAGGTGAGAGTAAGGAGAACATGAATGAGTTGATTTTGAAGGTAAACATCCATCTACAATCTTATTTACAGAATTGATATTATCATCTTCATTCATCTCAGCTAAAACTGCGAATGTATTCGAAGTATCTACCTCACTAGATTTAATCACTGCTTCTTGTATTCCTTTTGAGTTATTTACATCATCAACAAGATCTTTGCCCATTATCTTAACATTTTTTGTGCTTTGAGTATCTCCAGACTGCATACCAATATTGTTTCCAGAAAAAATATCATTAGTCATTGTCTTGTTCTTCATATTATCCACTTGAAACTTATCCTTTCTCTTCCAAACCTTATTCTTTCTTTTTTGATGAACAAAATTATTATTCTCCAAATCCCTTGATTGATTATCTTGCATAGTATTATTTTGCAACAAATTAACATCATTTGTCTCCCTACAGAATTTACTATCTTCAGTGTAATTGTTCCCAAATCCATCCTCATCAAAAGTTTCATAACATTTTCTCACTGCAGAATCCATACAGTTATTTATTTTATTCATCAAATATTTATTTAATCTGTGAAAATAAAATATTATACTAACAAATACATTTAAATGAATATATATATATAAGTTTATTATCATCAAACAGAAATCATTTAATCGCATATTCAACAAATGATGCCCTTTGGTTGCGCGGTATGGAACCTGAACTAGTCAAGGAATTTCATTGCAAGTTGGTCAAAAGTAAAAATAGATCTCCGAAGGAGTCCGGTGAACCACAGACATGCGGCTTCTTCTTGAAAAATAGAGAAACAATGGCAGCCAACAGCATTGGAGCATTGGCTCTGTCCATATACCGGTGTACAAACGGGGTTTTGGGTCCTTCATTGTGTCATTGGAGGGGATAGTTGGCATAATGAATTTGTCAAGGTATCTTTCATTCAAAATTTCATTAGTAAAAGGAGTCCCACTCGGGGCAGATCCCCATTCATCATCCTTTCATTTCTTACTCTTGTCCATCAATCGTTTGACCATGTCCACTACGCATGGCTCCGATGTCTAGTAGTCTTGGGGGCAGCAATTAGTCACTACGGCAAGTGTTTAGTTCTACAGATGGTGTTGACACATAGGTTGCCCTTCTATCTCAAGAGGGCCACTCCCGTGGGACCCTATTGCCTATAGTTGGCCTGAATGGTACAGCATGGACATTTCTAGTATCATCGAATGCATTGACATTCTCTTCCATCTGATTGCCTTGCTTTCCATCTTTAAATCGGATAGATTGACAACTATATCTTCATGCGGGATTCTGGCCCCTTGATTCAAATTCAACATCAGTTTCCTTGCGTCGAGTGGAGTATTCTCATTCTCCTCCATGTTACATCCTATTGTTACCCTTCTTTGTGACTGCTTTTCATTCCTTCTATGGAGGCCAAAAACGGACGAATTCTCTTGTTCTATAACAGTCACTAGTTCAAGCAAAGTCCTTCGAGTGGGATTTGATTGTAGGGTCAATAGGGTGTTGAACTTATCCATTAGACCTTCTGACTATTTTCCATTCTCTGATTGACCTCCTCAGCCATCTCATTCATCTTATTCCTGGTCACGACTTCATGTTGAATGGATAATGTTGGTGCCTGATTTCCTAAGTTAGCACCATTTACTTTAGCTTGTTGGTGACTAGCACCTTCTCTAGTTATTACTGTCCCTATGGATCTCCTAAAGAAATTCTTATTCTTATAGGAGCCATTGATCCTAAACAACGAGTTATTCAAGCAAAGATTGGGGATCTATCTTTTGGACGTATGGGATCTAAAGTAGATAGCTAGATTTGGACCTTGAGTTGGGTTCTCCATGAAAGCACCAAAATGTTAACCCAAAAATGGATCAACGCCCTGGTTAAAGTTTGTAAGCACCAGCCTCATTCTGACAGAGAAATATCACAGATCATAGATATAGAAAAACAAGAGTAAAAGAAAGTAGACAAAGAATTTTTATAGTGGTTCGGTTGTTAATGAAGCCTACATCCACTTTATAGTTTTATAAAAGAGTGGTTGCTATTACAAGAGATGTTTGATTATAAGGCTTTGATTATCTTTAGTTAGATTGAAGCCCCTGAGTTGGAATCCACTAAGGAATCACAGTGAATTTCTTTGGAGATCGTTGTGAGGGATGTAGAGAGTGAAGAATAATTCAAGCGAAGCTTCAGCACATAGTCCGAAGAAGATCCCGTTTATGTTGCAGGTAGGATGGTATTTATATGGATCAGGGAGCTTTGGGGGCCACTTCATTAACTACTCACATGTAGGTAGGGAATGACCCTGGGTGTTGCTCGCAAACTGAGGCAAAACCATAGGTCGCTAGAGACCTATAGACTTGGCTCGTTTGCAAGCCAATGTCTTGTCCTCTTATCATTGCATTCTTAGTTGGTTCATTTGAAGATTCAAGGAGAGGCATGGGTCACTGATGATCCAAGCACTTAGGATTTTTTCGCGTTTGGAATTGGAAATGTTTCCGTAGTCATTTATCGTCGTTGTTCCATTTTGATGACAATTTACAAGCTGTTTGCGCTTAGCTTCTGATTAGGCTAAAAGAATGCCGATCTCTTGGTTTAATTGATCTCAGTCGTTGCTGTAGTAATATAGCTTGGCTCTCGTTAACTCCTTGCCTTAGCCTTTTTGGTTAATTTCCAAACCATTCAATTACACCAGACTGTTCTGTCTCCTATTATATCCTGTTGGGTTAAAAACCCAGATAATAATTAATTTAATGAAAGGTTTAAGTATAAGGGAGAGGTAGTTGAAATGTAGAATGTAACGAGGGTTAGAAAGAAAAGTATTTTCCAAATTAAGATGGAGGGGTAGGAAGAATATAAATAATTAGATATTGAATTTTATATTTAATAAAATTGGCTAATAAAATTGGCAAATAGACTATATTTGGCCATTTTTTCGCAAATTGCATCTCCAACAGCTATTATTTTATGCCAAGTACTAAGAAAATCAAGAAACCATGCTTCATAACAACAGAAATAAATCTTAATATAACATATAATCTTTAGTGACCAATTTGGTATTCTAAGTTAGTCCTGGACACATATTTAATATGTGTTCATCATTAGGAACCTAGTAAATTGGCTCGTTGGGTCTTAATGGAAGTTTTGCAATGGCTCTCTCCAAAAGCTACTTAACCTCTACTTCAATAAACACCCCACATTCAATCTTCAAACATTCATCAAATTCTTCAATATTTCTTCTACCAAACCACATTAATCTTATATCAAATTCAATCTTCATAATGTTTTCACCATTCGGAAAGTTCCCACATAGTTCAAACTTTTAAAATTATGTGTTCGAAGATAATAATGAGTAACACAGTACTCCTTTAAGCCATCATTCATCCAATCCATTACGAAATGATGATGACTATGACATGTGCAACATTACTATCATTATTCCAAAGATTCGATTAGGGTAATGACCAAAGTGGTCAAAAATTTTTATTAACCTAAAAAATAGATCCAACACCTTGAATTGAGTGTAAAAGCATCAGCCATGTTTATCAAGGCAAATAAAATAGAAAAAGCAGTAGTAGATCGCAGAAAGAGTAAACGAACAAGAAGATTTTTATAGCAGTTCAGCTGTTAACGAAGCATCTCCACTTTATAACTTTCCATTAATTGACTGTTGATACAAAAGAAATCAGATTACATTATGATTAAATCTGTTAAGTTAGATCAAGTCACAAGTGCAAGAGTTACTGGAGAATCACAGTGAACCCCTAGGTGACTGTTGCGTAGGAGAAGAAGAGTGAAGAATAATTTATGTAGAGTTTCAGTAGCCAGTCTAGAAGAACCCCTTTATGTTGCTGATAAGTGGGTATTTTATAATTGGAGAGCTGTTGGGCTAGACCGCTTTGCTAGAGACCTAAACTAAGTGATACGAAGGTTTTTCAAAAACTTCACAGCGACTAACTTGGTATGATGGTCGCTAGTGATCCACAAGGCATGAATCGCTAGCGATCCATGCAGTTAGGATTTTCTGTTATTGTTTCACTTGGGTTGTGTTTCGTGCCTTATGTAGATGCTTTCCACGTAATTTGGTTACCAATTGCATTGTTTTGATGGTGATTCGTTATACATGTTACATGAACTATGACTGAAATCAAATGAATGCTTACTTCTCGAACTAATTTGCTTGGAATGCCATGAAACTTGGCTGACATCCTTAGAAAGGATATTAGATCATGATGCATAAAGTTTAGAGGGTCAATGAGCAAGCCTTATGGATCGCTAGCACTCCATAGGTGATGGATCACTAGAGATTCATCCCCTTAGCATATTTTGCATCCTTCTTCATGGGTCTTTCTTATCTTCATCTTTTGGTCTTTTTGGTTGATTCCTGAGTTGTTTTGACTTATCGTAGATGTTCTAACCTCCTTTGAATTTTGTTAGGTTAAAAATCTAGTTAAAATTTAACCCCTAGAGTATGCCTTTGTGAAAATAAGGTGTGCTCTGGAAGTAATTATTTTTGATTGCCCATTTAGTGAGATTAAATTGATCGCGTTGAGGCTATCATGCAAATTTAGCTATTGCTGTTTAGCCGTTTGTTGAGTTGCGATGTGAGTTGTAGTTGCTCGTGATGATAAATCAATTTCAATCCCATGAGATTCCACATGCATGCAAACAAGACTTAGATCATACTCTGTGATTTTGGAGAAAATTGATTGTAACTTGATGGATCGCTAGCGATCCGTAGTCCATGGATCGCTAGTGAACCAAAGACTTAGCAGAATTTTTCATGTGATCTCCTACTTAACTTCATTTGAGCCGCCCTCACTTCATTCCACCTATTCATTTGCGCATGCAGCCATTTTCCTTACGACATGATCCAAATTCCTACAACCCCTAAACTTGCTCCTACCATTGCCGTCATCGATCTCCACCATCAAATCTTATTGCCACTGGCCCCACTCGACTTCAATATCATCTCGAGCTAGCCCTTGGCGCCTGAAACATCACCTACCTTGATCGTCAACGACCTTGACCCCTTGGACTGCCAACGATCTAAGACTAACAGTATTTTCTTTCTGACTTGAGGTTGGTGATGTAGACTTTGGCATTTACTCTGTGATTTGGTGATGAAGTTTTGTTGATGATGCATGCAATGGAGAATTTGAGTTGATTACTACTTTGTGGAAGAAGATAGTAAATCGAATCTTGAATTCTTCACGGAACGAAGCTCGAGTTTTCCCTAGTGCTTGATATTTTTTTTATTTTCATCCATAGAGTCAGAATTATCTTGCAATGATTTACATCATTAGTCCGGCCCAGCATCATGCGGATTGATTTTGGTTTTTCTTGGAGGTGATGAAAGCTTAAGGTAGTGTCTCGTATGCAACTCATGCTATTATCATTTTTCAAAGAACTAAAATCGACTTATGTTGAGAATTTTCTACTCGATTCGAACCCATTGATTTATAGTTGCTCACTATGGATTGGTTCTGTCATTGCTTAGTCAGTGTATTGGAATAGGAAGAGCTTTTCTATGTCGCTTCAGACAGTATATCCATTATCGAGCGTTGATCGGTAAACGGTAAGTGTAGGAGAAATAAATTTAATGAATGATAAGAAAAGTTTTTTCCTTTCTTCTCTATGAGTGATCTATCTACACAAGGTAGAGCATTCGTAGTGTACAGGACACCGTACCCATCCTACTTAGATAACATACTGCACTTACCCCAGTCAATGCTTGAAATCCATGAGTTAGCATAAATTAATATTTTTTCATAATTCAAGTGTTATGATCAGGGGGACTTTTGGTTTAAATAGAATTACATGATCACATTAGATCAAGTTCTGTTATATAGAATGAAGCATCCGTCTATCCACCGTAGATCTAGTAGAGGAAGGCCGACACTCATAAAAGCTGAATCGTCATCAGTTATGCCTTCACAAACGGTTTTAGCAGTGCCTACTTCTTTGGAACCACTAACTAAATATGGTAGACTAAAAATTCCTTGCAGTTATTCCAAGACCAAACAAAGATCCATCAATTGATCTCTCTTCCTACTTCGAAGGCCATAGATGCTAGAGAGAGATCGGTCAAGTCTTTGCTAATAGATGAGAATTTGCTTCGATACGGGTTATTACATTCTGGAAGATCTGTCATCACCATTGAACTCTCATCTCACTTCCATTTTAGGATTAGAACACGCTCCACTTCTTTGTTGCACGATTCTATAAAGGGAGATCTAGCAGTAGGAAAATGTCCATCCGGTGGATCAACTGAAGAAATTCATTAAGCAAAAGGTGTAACAACCGGAGCTAGTTGTTCGATTTGGATGCCCTTGATCCCGGAGAAGGGGGAAGAGGAGTTCAAGCAGCATGAGGGCAAGGTTGCGGTGATCACGGAAAGGGAGGAGAGTGAAATTAAGAGCAATAGTAGCTATGATTCTTCCTCTAATGATGAGGAATATTTTGTAAGTTCTAGTGAAGAAGACTTCGAATCGTGCGGCGAAACTCTAAAAATGAGTCATATTCTCCCGGATTCACCTCTCTAAGAGATTACTACTAAAGATGCTCCCCCAAGCAACTGAGCGACTTCATGGTTCTCTGCCTAAGGAAACCGATATTATCTCTGGGGGCTTGAGCAATGTTTATGTTGATATCGATAAACTCATGGGAGAAGATTTTGAGTAAGAAGGATTGTTCTCTCACCCCGGTCATGCTATATCTAGAGTTTGCCCGATTCCTACCGTGGTGGCTTCTTGATTTGGTTGGTGAAGTCCTTTTTAGGCGCCCATGACACTTTACAAACTTTATTAGGGTCACGTACACTTATATGCATTATTTGATTTCAATTTCTGTCGCTAAAGTTCTTCATTTATTTTTCATATCAGGTACTATGAGAGGTCGTGGACTTTATAAGGACCTTGAACGCACAACAGAGGTCAACACGGACTTCAAGCCGCCATTAGCCCAGCGAAACCTAGGAAGAGTAGAGGCGAAGGAAATATTCTAAAGCCGAAGTTCATCGTCGGGATCATAGAGACCAAGGCAGAGTTTATAGGACTAGTTATAAGAAGAGGAAAAGTCCCGACGATCAAGAAGAACCATCCAAGAAATTGAAGGTAGACCATGGTTCTCATCTATCCGAGCATCAAGCATTTGCCCCAGCTCTACTCTTTGTCGAAATTAAAGCTCCAACTTTAAGTGTTCATGTCTCTCCATCAGTCTGGGCTCCATTAACCAATGTATTTCCTGCTTTTGGTTCTTTAAACCCCCGCATAAGGCCAGCTTATGTTTTCCTATTCGGTCCTCCTAATCTTGAGGCCACGCTCCTTGGATGGTTTCTGAAGGGAGTTAAATTTGATCGTGACATGCATTCGATCCATAAAGATTCTTATGAGCCCCTTATCTAGGAAATTTAAAGAAATTTGGATAAGGATGAAGGATAGGAGAAGTTATGTAAGCAACCAGCCGACATAAACCATGACAACTACCAAGAGATCCTTTCCTTCGCGTTAGAAAAGGATGATTACAAGAGGATGGTAGCAGAATGTAACGTTAGAATTGAGTAAATGACAAAGGAGAGGGATATTGCAATTAAGCAGAGTAAGAGCAACACTAGCTTGTTGAAGGAATTGAAAGGGGCCCACATAAAAATCGTGATTGTGTTTAGAGAAGAAATCAAAATGGCCCACGTTGATGAAGTTAAGCTGAAAAAGGAGCTTGAAATTTGAGGCACCATCATTACGGCTCAAAAGAAAACTATTGCTGGTCATGACGAAGCCGTCAGAGCTCATAAAAAGTCCGCTGATTTATATGGGAATGGTGGAATCCCGTGACAAGACCATTTCTGACCAAAGCTTTAATATTTTCTCGCTTCAAGAAAAGTCAAGCAACTTAATGCTAAAAAGTCCCAAGTTAAAGTTGAAAAGGCCATCATAACGGTGAACTACTTGGAGCAATAGGATACTTTTAAAAGGAAGATAGAGAAGATGGATGACACCATCTTGAATTTCTATGTTAACTTCATGCTACATCGAGGCAGTCTCAACTTTTTAGGCCCCAAATTCTTGCGTACTCTTACCGTGGTTCGGTAAGAAGTTCTGGCCCATTTTCAGAAAACGAGGATGTATATACCGAGCAAGAGTTGGAGGGCGCCCATCTAAACGAAGAGTTTAAGAAGGCATTGATAAAGGGTCATGAGATTATGCAGATTGAGAGGGAACATGAGGTCACCGATGCTATTGCATCTATAACTACTAAACTGCCATTAGAGCCTTTCATTTTCGGGTTTAGCAAATCATCAAGGCAGCCTCGTGATCAGTCGAGAACTTTTCTAGGTTCAATCGATACTGCTTTGCAATCTATTTCTTCAGTAGCTATTTTGGTAGCCTTGGGTGATCCTGGAACTTCGTCAAATATTGTCCAACCATCAAAAGAAGGAGATGGTGAGGAGTGGGAGGTTGAAATTCTTGATCACACTTTCGATGAAGGTAACCTTCTTATTTTTCCTATGTTTGAGAACTTTTAGCTCACGTCGCAAGAACAAGATGAATTGTATGCTTTCATTTTTGATCTTATAGATCCGTCTTCCTTGCCTATCGAACGACCAATTTCTTTGGTCTAAGGGCCCGCTGCTAACCGCTTCGACACTTGTTTCTGTAGCTGCTTCGATCACCTTACCTGTGTCCAGATCATATCCAGGGTCAAAACTCAAGAAGTTTTCTGCTTTATATGGCCTGGACAACCCTTCCATATCCTTAGAGGGAAATTTAACAGGAGTTGAAGCTCGAGAGTAGATAGACCAAGCTTGCAAGCTAAGTAACCTGAATAGCAAATGGTGGCCATTAAAAAGGAGAAGATTGGGGAAAGAAAGTCTTCAAGGAGCTTCCGCAAGTCCCAGAAGCCCAAGACCAAGGTGAAGTCTTTCGAGGGGATCGAAGGACAAGGTGGGAACCTAGGCACGAAGTCGATAATTGATATTTCAGGCATCAACATGACTTTTGGAGAGAATTCTGAGAAGAAGAAGAAACTTCCAACCAAAGGCGGGAAGGGAAGTAGTGGAAAGAAACATTGATAGGCTCAAGTAACAGTAGAGCCAGATACTAGAACATTTGATTTATTTGACATGTATTTTGTACAAGTGCAGAGTTTGCACTTATTACTTTTGTTGTTGTTACGTCTATAATTTTCTTTTTGTTGGCCGATATTGTTTGGGTATGACCTCCACATTTTGACTTTGTACAAAAAATGTTATAAGGAATGTAAAGATTAATAGTTCAACTGTTGTCTCTTCTATGTTCTTCCTTATTTATCACGTACTTAGCTTGTTTTTTATATATACTATGTATGTTTGCTCATGGCATGATTTCCAAAATTCTTTCTCTAGAAGAACAGGCATGTGGAGTAGTTTTCCTTTCAATTGAATGCTGGTATGTGTGTGCCCCCTACTTCACAAGTTGTTTCCTCCAAACACTTGACAAATGACTAGTAAATCCGAGCGATTTCTTGGATGACCGTAGCCGAATTTGCTTTGCTATTCTTGTCTTCGGAAACTTATGATTCGAGCATCTCGATTCCTGATATTTTATCGCTCAACATACGAAATACTTTTTCGATTTCTATTTGTGGGTTCTTGTTAGTCCAACAATAGACAAATTTCCTAGTGTTGTTAGGACAATACCGATACTTACAAGATCTTGATAGTTTGCTGACAGCGCCAGGACAACATCGAGTAGTGTTCGCACAGAGTGCATGGCTTTTAGTAATGTGTGGCTAACTAAATGCATGGCTTCTTGAGAGTGCAAAGCTTATGAAATATGAGGCTTATATGATTGATATGACCCTTCGATCCATAGTGTTTTAGAATTTCTCAACATTATTAATCTTCGAGTAACGTGAGGATTTCGTGCTTCGAGAACATGGTTCCATGGCTCAAGAAGTGATGCGGGGCTTATGAGTGTCGCGACTTAAGTAATTATATTTTATTGGGTATGATTCCACAACCGAAGAAGTGGTGCACGACTTATGAAACGTGTGGCTTTAGTCTGGACCTTCCTAGCATTGCCGGAACAACACCGATTTTTAGTAGTAGAGATCGAGTTCCGTCGATCCAAAGGTTTGAGTCGATTTGATTTTGTTGACTCGACGAGTAGATGGGGCATACTTGAGTGTGGTTTACTATCTCAAGTAGTGATTGGATGGTTTTGAGTCGATTTGACCCCGTCAAATCAGCATATCACTTTTGCGAACACGGCTTTATTGGTCTAGAAAGAAAAGCTATTTTATTAATAAAAGATGGGCAAGTTCAGCCTGTTTATAATGCCTTTGGTATTCTAGGATGTCCTATTTGCAGGAAATTAGAAATACATAAGATAGTCCTATATAAAGTAGCAACACAACGATTCGCTGCTCCAAGCTCGGGGAATTTGGGTTCCATCAACGGTCTTTAACTTGATTGTGCCATCACCTAACTTTTGGCTGATCACTTAGCCCCCTTTCCAATTTGATCTAAATGCTCTTGGTAAAGGGTAAGCCGGTTTATGGACAAGGTTCACCATTTTGAAAGTGCATTTACGTACTTTGGAATGAAATATCATGTGACCCTTTTCTAGTGTGCAGCAGTCTTAACTCAGGCACTTCCCTCTTCTCGTCGACATATTGAGTGACTCGTGTAGGAGCTGCTCATTTTGCCTTTAATTGAAGTTTTGTCCTTCAATAAGAAGGGATTTCAAGCTCGATTGGGATCATCACTTCTGAACCATATACCAGGGCGAACGAAGAGTGCCCGGTTGTAGATTTGTGCATTGTCCTGTAAGCTCTTAGTGGGAGTGGAAGTTCATCAACCTAATTTCCTTTAGCTTTAGTCAATCATTTTTTGATGGTGGGTTTGATGACCTTGTTTACTGCTTCCACTTGCCCATTTACTTATGGATGTGCGATAGCGGAAAAACTTTTCTCGATGCGAAAGCGTTTGCAAAAGTCTTTGAACTCAGAGCTTTCGAATTGAGTCCCGTTATCAGTGATGATTTTTTTGTGGCACTCCAAACTTGCAAATTATGTTTTTAGTGACAAAATTAATAACATGCTTTGTGGTAATAGTGGGTAGTGGTTCCAATTCGACCTATTTGGTGAAATAGTCAACAACAACAATAGCATATTTGGTTCCTCTTTTGACTATATGTAATACACCAATCAGATCGATTCCCTAGATCATGAATGGCCATAAGTTGACCTTCTATGTTAGCTTTTTCGAAGGTGTTCTTTTATCTTGCGAATCTTTGACATCGGTCACACCGTTTGGCATAATCTGCTACACTGCGGTTTACTGTTGGCCAAAAATACCCATATCAAAGAACTTTTTTTGTGAAGGTTTGCCTCAAGTGTAATCTATATAGTTGCCTTCATGAATTTCCCTGAGTATTCTTTAGGCTTCATCGTTGGTCACACACCTAAGAAAGGGGTTAGGGAATCCCATATGGTAGAGCATCCCGTCATGTACTATTAAACCATGGTGCCTTTCGAATGATCTTTTTCAATTGATTCTTATCAGCGGGGAGTGTTCCTCTAAGCAAGTAATCTTGGATCGATGTCATCCACAGTTGTTATTCTCCGGTTGTCTAAAAGATCTAGTCGATATCCATCTCAGAACTGGCCAGTTTAGCTAGATAGTTGCCTTCATGTTTAATTCCCTTGGGATGTGAGTTATGATGTAATGTTCGATGTCATTTAGCAGTTCCTGCACATTGAATAAATACAAGGCAATATTCTCTCCCTAAGCCTGTATTCGCCTTTCACCCGACGGACGACTAGTTGAGGATCACTGTAGATGTGTAAGGATTATATCTCGAGTTCCTTCACAACTTTCAGCCGGCTATCAATGCTTTGTATTCCGCTTCAATATTTATTGCAGGAAATTCAAAGTGCAAGGCATAACAAACAGATCGTCCTTCGGGTGTTTCGAGCATTATTCCTACCCCAAGTAGAATTTGTTAGATGAACCATCGATGAACAACTTCCAATGTATCTCCACTTTCGGGTCATTTCTTTCTCATTATCTCGTATTGTGAATTCGGCAATGAAATCTACCACGCCTACTCGTTGATCGCCTATCGAGGACGGTATGTGATTTCATACTGGTTTAATTTGATGTTCCCTTTGATAAGTCATCCAGAGGTCTCAGGGCGCCATAACACTTACTTCAAAGGTTAATCTATTAGTACCTTGATCGAGTGTGCCTGGAAGTACATTTGTAACTTTTAGGATGCGATCAAGAGGTAATATGCCAGTTTTTCCAATTTTGGACAATTCTTCTCAGCTCTAGTGAACCCTTTACAGATGTAATATACAGGTCGCTGAATCTTAGCTTCTTTCAATACGAGCATGGCACTTAATGCATGGGGCAAGACTGCTAAGTAGAAGTATAACTCTTCTCCGTCTATCGGCTTGGATAGGAGCAGCGGGGTTTCCATATGTCGCAGTAGTTCTTCGAATGCAGTTTGACAAGCTTGATTCCATTTTAAGTCCTACTTCCCTTCTTTAGTGAGTCATTGAATGGTATACATTTGTTAGTCGCTTTTGAGATGAGCTGGCTCAGTGTTGCAACCTTTCCATTCAAACTTTGTATCTCTTTCCTGTTCCTCGGAGCCTTGACTTCCGATAAAGCGGTAATTTGTTCGAGATTTGCTTTGATGCCTCTAGGCTTACTATGAATCCCTAGAACTTCCAGAAGTTACCCCGAAGTGACATTTAAGTGGATTGAGTTTCATTCCATATTTGTGGAGTATTTCAAACATTTTGACGAGGTTATGCTAGTGATTTGCAGCTATGCGCAATTAACTAACTTAACATCTGCATAAACTTCCACAGTCTTCCCAATCTGATCTTCAAGCATGACGTTCACCAGTTGTTGGTAGGTTGCCCCAGCATTCTTTAAGCCAAATGGCATCACTTTGTAGAAAAATAGTCCCAGATTAATAATGAAACTAGTATTTTCCTTGTCAGGGTCAAGCATCATGATCAAGTTGTACCTCGAATAAGCATCCATAAATGATAGTAGTTCATGTCTAGCTGTCCCATCCACAAGTTGGTCGATTTCAGGCAGAGAAAAGCTATCTTTTGGGCGAGCTTTTTTTAGGTCTAAGTAGTCGATACAAGGTTGCCATTTTGCATCAGACATCTTAACCATGACCAGGTTGGATACCCATTAGGAGTAAGTTGCATTGCGGATAAAACCATTCGCCATTAGCTTATTCATTTCTTCTCTTGGTGCTTTGGACCGTTCTAGTACTAGACTACATCTCTTCTGCTTCACTGGTGTATACTTGGGATCAATATTAAGCGCATGGCATGCAATCTCCAACGAAACCCCACATATGTCGAAATGTTTCCAAGCGAATACATCTAGGTTGGCGCGAAGAAATTTGACGAGTTCTAGTCACATCTTGTTTCCAAGATGTGATCCAATATTATGAAATCGTGTTGGGTCATCCATATCAATTGGGACAGACACTATAACATCCCCCACTTGGAGGTCCAAAATTAATGGCTATGGACACTGCAATCATCCATAGTTAGTAGTCCTCGATGACTAAATACGGTAATGTTAGATAAATTGATATACATGAAACATATGGATATGGAAAAAAAATTTAGAACTTCAAAACAACTATCACATTCCATTCCAAACACATTTCAACATTCTTTACATAATCTCACAATATTAACCATGTTTAGAAAAATATAATTATCATAATATACTCCAAGAGCGACATATGAAGATGTCCCCTTGGTGATCGGAGTATATAATAGGCAATAAACAACTTTTCCTTAACAAAACAACACAGCAGAATCAAAAGAGAAAGAACTTAAATGATTACATGCCTTCTACACGACACTGGAAGCCTTTTCTTCTTAAGAGGAACCTGAAAACCTCAAATCTCAAACTACTCAAAATCAGTTGATTACCCGGGAGTTTAAGGGGAAAACATAAACTTCGAGTTAGACATAAAGCCTTGTATGAATAAAAATATACCATCTTACATTTAGATATCTAGTGAGACCACACGACTTAGCGGAATGGGCTTCCCCTCACTAGTATCTTAAAACCTTTATAAACCATTTTCTATGCCCAAGCATCCATAATGGCTAATTAAATTAAAAATATTATTATTATGTGATGATATGCAAAACAATTGAATCAATTCTAGACTACCCATTCCCAATTCATTTTGACTATCTGTCATAATTATAGTTTCTAGGATTTTCTATTAACCTTATAGTTTTCATAGGCTACTAATAAATGGTTAAAGTTTAAGCACCCCCTGTCCAATTATATAGTTTTTATGGGATTATTATGAACCTATTGGTAACTCAATATCATTTATTTTGTCCTAGTTTTCATGGGCTAGCTAGTAATCTATTGACTAATAGTCAATATCTTTCTTTTACCCTAGTTTTCATGGGCTAACTAGGAACCTACTGACTATCTGTCAATATTTCATTTTCGTATTCGAACCTAGTTATTATTGGCTTACTATAAACCTGTTTATCCAACATCTTCAATTTTACATAGTTTTCATGGAATAACTATTAACCTATTGGCCCTTGCCAATATTTTTCGTTATGCAGTTTTCATGGGCTTACTGTTAACCTATTAGCCCCTGCCAATATCTTTTATTTATTCACTATGAGGTCAACCTAACTGGTTATTCTACCTTTTTCCAAAATATAGTTTTTTGGATTCATTATAAAGTGAATATATACATATATGAAGAAATAAACAATATAACTTTGTTAATTCTTTTAACCCATTAAAACTTCTTCGTAAATCCTATTTCAAAATATTTTACTTATTAATATGCCATGTTTTTGCTTCTAAATGAGATTGGGTTATTAAATTTGAAAATAATACTTTCGAAACCTTCGAAACCTTGCTTTCGACCACGTTGGATACCCTCATTCGAAAGCATATATCTCTTTTCAAAACATTATACTTCTGCCTTTAAAAACACATTAAAATCCTTCTTTTGAAATCTTTAGAATATATTAAAGTGTTACTTATTAATTATTAGATACATAGCTTTGAAACCATTGGAAGTATCTCTTCTTAAAGCATTGAAGTCCCCCTTTTGACATCATTGGGTTTACCTTTCATAATATCATTTGGGTCAAGTAAAATATAAACGAAAGTATCCCTTCTGAAACCATTCATTACTATATAAAAATATTGGGAAATTTATGATGGCGTCAAAACCATCTCTTTTGACAGAGTCGAAAGCTTACCTTTAAAATATTTAAGGATAGCTTCGAAACCCCTTTCGAAACCACTGCCTTCGAATATCATAACCCTTTCGAAAGCATTTAGAAAGTGGCTTAATATATCTTCAAAACAAACAATACCTTTCCATAGTATTGATGACTTCAATACACTCAAAAGGCAAAAGAATCGGTGGCAAGGCTTCGACTAGGTCGGCACTTATTCTTTCGAAAGCATTGATTTATAATTGAACGAATACCTTCAAAACCCCTTTTTCTTTTAAAGTAAACATGGCAACCCCTTTGAAAGCCATTATAAACTTCTTTTAAAAACATAGGTATCGACTAAGTCGAATGCTTAGCCAAACAAAGGCAGGTGCTTATCTTTCTAAAACAAATCGAGGTAACTACCCCATCGGAAGCTATGCTTTCGACACCATACCTTTCGTCTTTTTCCAATCCACTAATTATCACCTAGATGATATCCTGTATATTGAATTTAGCGTAATAGGGTTTCGACACAGTCGAAAGTGAAAGATAAGGGCGAAAGGTACTCTGAACAGAGGCGAAACCTATTTTTCTGGGTTGAATACTCAATTAAATAACTTATATAAACTAGCCTGCCTACGTGTAAATTTCTCATTTGTTGCCTTAAATTTTCCCATGCTTTTCAAAACTAACGCCTTTTTATTTCGAATAAGCATGAAACATAAATATTTTGCAAATAAAACCTTCCTCTTTATTTATATGTAATTCATTTGATTCTCTACTCAAAACAATTTATTTTGTGTATCTAATCACTTAAGAAAAATCCCCAAAATTCATAGAAATTTACTGTGATCATGTTATCTAACATATCAAAATTCAAACCAAATTTCTCAATATATTTTCTGAAATAAATTATTAAACCCAATGTGCTATATTTTTATTCAAAAATTCATAATAATCTTTCCAAAGCTTGGAAAATTATCAAACTTAAAACCCAACTATAAAATCATGTTTTGCATAACATATAAATTTTCCATGGCATTTAAACATCAGTATCATAAGGTTTTGATCTAAAACCGTAGGACCCATTATTTAAACAAGCCATAAATTCAAGCGTATCATCATCAAACATCATATATACGAATTTAAACTTAAATCCAAAACATATTTTTAACAAATAGAGATAGAAATTATCATTACCCTTAATCTTTGATAAGGAAAATCGATTGGTATGAGTTTGATTCCTCTTTCTACTTTCTCTTCTTTTTCTTTAAATGTCCTCTTCTTTTCTTTTTGATGGCCAGCCTTATCTTCTTTTCTTACGTTTTTATTTTTGTGAGAAAATGAACATGAGTGTGAACGACTTAAGGGTCAACATATATATATATATATATATATATATATATATATATATGCATGTATGTATAAAGGTAAGGTTAGGTGTAGTTAAATCCCATTAAACCCTTACATATATTAGTTAGTCTATAAACCATTCTTTAGCCCAATTAAATTAAAAAGCATGACCACTTAAATTTGTTCAAATCTCAATCCCCCTATCACTTAACATTTATATTATTCTATTTAATTTATCCAACTAAGTATCCTGAATAGTTTTATATAAAATTAGGGGCGTTACAGACACTATTAATTCTACCGGTGCTACCCATTCCCCCTGAGCTCTTCTTTCTAGGGTCTAAAGCCTTATCAAATCGGCTATGGTTGTAACGACCCGTATTTTTACGGATCGAAGGATCGTAGAATTATTGTTATTAGGTCGTTAGTGTTGTTAAGTCATTTGGAGCTTAAGTCGTCCAGAGATGAGTCGTCCAGGCTTAGGTCGTGTTGTAGCATAAGTCGGTGGAGCGACTTAGGAGTTGGAGCGACCTATAGGAGTGAGCGACTTAGGGGTTTGGCCGACCTAAGGGAACTAACGACTTAAGGTTTAACGGCTTAAGGTGTTTGCCGATCTATAGAAGTAAGCGACTTAAGGGATGAGACCGACCTATAGGGGTGACCGACCTATAGTAGTGACCGACCTATAGGGGTGAGTGACCTATAGGAACTGACCGACCTAAGCAATTGACCGATCTAATATTCAACGACCTAGTGGTTAGATCTGTGTGTTGAGATAGGTCGTGAACGATTTAAGGTTAGGTCGGCTATGCCGTGTTATAGTTAGGTCGTTCGAGCGACTTAAGGTAATAGGTTAAGTCATTAGGTCGGCAGTGTGAGTTAGGTCGTCTCCTGTGTTCAGTGGCTTGAGTCGTTGAGTCGTCCAAACAACTTAGGACATAGGTAGAAATGCGGCAGTGTGTTAGGTCGCTAAGTCGTATCCTGTTGAGTCTTAGGTCGTGCCTAAGTGTTAGATCGTGTGTGTTAAGTCGCGCGCATGTGTTAAGTCGCGCATAGGCTTGAGTCGTAAGTAGGGAGGTCCATTAAGTCGTAGGTCGGGGATTGTTAAGTCGTGACCGACTTAAGGGGGGCGAACGACTCATAGGTTTGGCCTATAAATACACGGCCTTATCTCTCTTTTTGGCACCGGATTTTGAAGCGACGAAGTGCTGCTATTTTGAGGGCTCGACTACAACACTTCTTCACTTCTTTTCTCCAGTTTAATCTTGTGCTTCCATCCATCTAAATCGAAGATCCAAGAGCCAAAGTTGAAGATCTACATTCTTCAAAGAGAGATTTCATCGTTTGAAGCGGAACTTTGGAGGATCAAGCTAGATCCTTCGCTGTCCAGATCTGAAGTGTGTTGCTTTTGAAGCGTTTAGGTGATTTGGTGAGTGGTGGTTATCTCTCACACGGACCCAAAGGAGTATATTGGATCGGTGGCTTGTTTGTGTGTTAAAGATAGCGATTTCATGCATTTTCTTTAAGTCTACATGTAGATCCATCGTTCATAAAGATTTGACATCCACTTTACTACATGTTAACCTATGCTAGTTCATTCATCAAGATATTACTTAGAATTCATGCTTGTTAGATTTGGACTTTTTATTTACGAAATTGCCATTATTGTTATAACTGTTTATTTAGATCTTGTTTGAATGATTGATTACATGGATTAATGATTGATTTGATTGATTAGTTGATTAGTGATTGAATTTGGACAAGTTGGTCGAAGATGATTCAAAAGCTAAGTGGAAAGGCTCTTGAATAAGGAAAGCTGCTCGTGGCATATGAAGCGGATGATAAAGCTCATATGGATAGATTTGATGATGATGTTGAGATGGGACTTTGCTATGATGCGATGAGGCAAAGCATGATGTTGAGATGGGACTTTGCTATGATGCGATGAAGCAAAGAATGATGTGAGATAGCCTTGGTTTAATCCAGACGGGATCATCCCAAGCATGTTGATAACTCGGTGATATGGTTCGAGTTCGTGGATAATGGTTGACTCAAGAGGCGCTTGATCTAGTATGAGAATAGTCGTCAAGGAGGATGACTAGAAGGCTGAGATCTCATCGTTGTTGAAGGTTCCTAGCAGGCTCAAAGCAAGAGTACACTGGGCAGATTCGATAGTCCCAATCAACTAATAGTTGATGGTCGAGTACTCTGGGCAGATTCGATAGTCCTAGGCACGGGTCACAACGACGTGCGGAGTTCTGTCTAGAACCGGGGTTACCATTACCCTTGACCGATGGATGAAAGAATGAGCCGGTCATTCAATTAACGGTGATATCGAGGCAATGATAACAGTGATAGCCAGAGTCGTGGATGTTTGGATGCTTTGGTTGTATCGTCATTCGGTCTCAAGAGCGATGTTTTCTGGGTGCTTATCTGATCTTGGTTTAGGCCTTGGGGGTTTGTGCTTGGAAAACATCGACCTTGACTCGAGTGATAATTGTTTTACTTTAAATGTCTACTTTGCTATGTTTATTTCTGCTTAGTGGGTCTGGGGCCTATCACTGTAGAAAGAGGTGGAGTGGGAGGGTTGGATTCCTATTCCTTCCTTTATGCTCTTTTGGTATGTTTGATAGTTGATTTACCGCTCACTAGGACTTTTGTCTGACTCAAGGTTTTATGTTCAACTCTTATTACCTTGGGCTGTTCATCCATTTTGGGATGGGCAGACTAGGTAGCAGGTGACAGGTGCTGTTCTTAGTGACCAACGCTGTTGATGACGAAGACGAGTTGGAGGCTTTTGCATATTGTTTTTCTTACTATATGTACTGGATGTTCCACTGCTTGTATGATTATCTGAGTGTTATGTAGTGAGGCTTGATGTATTGACTATTCATATGTTTGTATCAAATTGTTTTGTAGTGTATTGATGAGATTCTATTTAGTGGAGCTTCACTATATATATATATATTTCTCTATTGTATTTTATCCCTGCGCTGTGAGTAATACGATAGACTCCGCTGTTTTTACCTTACCCTGATGATCGTCCATGGCGGCCTGGCACACTTTACAGCGCACTATTTCCTTGTTTAGTGCAGGAGTCATGGGCGGTCGTCACAATGGTCCTCAGGCCAAGGCCGACTCTGTAGTTCTATTCGGTAGGTTCACAAATGTGGAGCGTTATCCCTCATATTCTTCCCCTTTCCTATTTTCTAGATCCGTGTAGTTTTACGATGTAGCATTCTCGAACATCACTTTGGTTCCCTTTGATCAGCCGAACTCGATTAACTTTGGGAGTTTTATGGTTAGACAACACTGATCCATAACAATTCTGAAATCTGCCAAAGCAGGCCTACCCAAGAAAGAATTGTAAGAGGATATTCCACCTACAATCACAAAGGTTTAGACGAGGACGACTCTTCGATTGCCTTCTCCCAGTTCTACGGGTAAATCGCTTGTTCTGACATGTTGCTTAGGTTCACCAGTTAATTCCTGGATCTTTGTTCGGCAAGGGGATACGACCTTTATACCGATCTTCTTTTGATAAAATGTGTGTTTGAACTGGATATTCACAAAGCTGCCACTATCCACCAATACATGCAGACCATGGCTAGTCTGATCCCTACTGTCATAACCATGGGGTCGAGGTTGGAGCTCATATTCCTTAACTGTCTCGATTTTGGAACACTATGTCATCGTTCAAGGTTCTCTACTGCTTGGCAAGAGTTTAAGCTTTTATCACAAAGCACGAATCTTTCGGAGAGTGTCTTAGTGAGCTTGCATATTGCTCCATTTCTCCCTACTCCAATGCACGGGATGAGGTTCTCCAGATATGGTTTCGATAATGAGGATCTGGTTTATCTGTTTGGATCCCACTTCGTTGGTTCCATCTTGGTTTCCGCGATATCTAGGAGCTTGAGGTGCTACAAGCTGGTCAAATTTTTTGGCTTCATCCTGTACCGCTGAAGCTTATTCTTTTGAATCAGCTCTTCATATGGGTTTTTAAAGTGATGGCACTCATTCGTGCTGTGACTATATGTTTCATGGAAGCGGTAATACTTTCCGAAATGTTTTTGCAGTTGAATCGCTTCCTTGTTAGGCAGCTTCTTGTACACTTTCGTCCCTTGTGTCATAAGGTAAATATTCCCTGGTGTATCATTGAGTGGAGTGTAGTCTTTGGACCTAAAGCCTTTAAATCGCTTGCTACTTCAATTTCTCTTATTGGAATTTCATCTTCCTTTTTTGATTCCAGTCCTTTCCCGCAGCGGTCCCGGAGGTATTTGCGGCTTGGTTCAGCACCATATTATTTTGCCCAATGTTGATTGGTTGTAGGTTAACTGGTTTCCCTTTTAGCTCTTCTGCCTCTTCCAATCATAAATACAGGCTTGCCTTCCAATTATAGTCCTTCTTGGTAGTAGGTTGTTTCATCTTGATCAATTTCTTGAATTTTGTATCGAGGTTAATGGCATAGTCCAGAACCATGAAAACCATATCTTCATTTCGATTACTTACTACAGTGACCGTGGTGTTAAACCGACTCATGAAGGATTTCAAAGATTCATTTCATCCCTAGAATAGGCCTAATAAGGACCTCAAGCGAAGCCTAAACTGATCAAGGACCTTTATTGTTAGTTCGCCGAAAGTAGAGAAGGATTTAGGTGGGAGCCTAGTGAACCAAATGAAAGAAATTCCCTCCAGAAAGATCGGTACACCGAACAACATTCGTAGCATTTGCTCTATCCATGTACTAACTTTACTTGTACAAGTGAGGTTTGGACTCTCTTCCAATGTAGGTTGGAATTGTCGGCATAGTGAACTTTTGAGGATATCGTTCATTCATAATGTCATTAGTAAAGGGAGTCTGCCTTGGAGCGAATCCCTATTCATTATCCCTCCTATTCTTATTTCTATCCATCAGGCGCTTGATCATGTCCCCGATATATATCTCGAATGTCCGGTAATCCGTTGGATTGGCTATCAGTGACTATACCAAGCGTTTGATTTTCCAAATGGTCTTGGTAAATGGGCTAACGCCTAGGCTCTCCTGTCTTCAGAAGAGCTACTCCCTCGGAGTTCCACTGGCTTGTGGTTAGTCGTATAGGAGCAGTTTGGACCTCTCTATCGGTATTGAGTGCGTTAGTGTTTTCTTTCAAATCGTCGTCGTCAAGTTGTTCACGATATTTGGAATCGAAGAGATTAACTTCTATATCTTCCCATAGGGTTTTCATCCCTAAATTCAAGTTCATGGTGGGCTGCTTTGCAATTGGTGGAATGCTTGTGTTTCCTTCTGCGGTGATTCCTGCAATCCACCTACTATTCCTTGTTGCCGCTGCTTTCCATTTCTCATGTATGCGCCAGAAATGGAGGAGTTTTCCTGCATTGTGGCAGCCGAAGGTCTGGAATGGTTCTCGAGGCAGTAAGTGATTGCAAGATCAAGAGAGCATTTAACTTTTTCAAAAGAGCTCTTTGGCTATTCTACTTATTTTTATTGATTTCATCAACCATCTTGTTTAACACACCTCTAGTAACAACTTCATGCTAGATAGAAGATTCCGACATCTAATCTGCTGCGTTAGCGCTGTTGACTTCAACCTGTTGAGGATTAGTTTCCTCTCCAGCTATTACGGCTCCTATGGATCTTCCTGAAGCAATTCTCTTTCTTTCTGCTACCATTGATGTGACGACCCAGAATTTTGAGCAATATCAATTTAATAATCTTTGATAATAATTAAATTAATCTTATCATTTTACATTATAAATTGACAAGTTAAAATTCTTTTAAAGGCTAATAATAATAATTTGATAATATCTATTAACATTTTTCTTAACAACATAAAATAGGCAAGTTTAATTCTTTTGAAAAATAATGATTTGGAAATATTTATTTTAGCAATTTAAAATTGGTAAGATTGATTTTTCAAAAGCTAATCAAAATATTTTCTATTTATAATATATATATATATATATTGATATATATTGTAAATAGAAAGTCTTTAAGTAATAAAAGATATATATTCAAATTGTAATATATATGAATGTATATTTTGTGATTTGAAATTGTGTTTTAAAATTCAATACAGTAATTCTAAAATCTAATGTGAAAAATGTTTTCCATTTGAAATGTGTGTATATATTTGTATATATTAGAAATAGGAAAAATATTGATTTGAATTTAATAAGTGTTTTCAAACTTTAATATATATAATTTGTAATTTGAAAATTTTAATTTGTCTTAATACCGTTGAAAATGATATTTGAGATTTCAATTTTAACAACAAAATTAATTTCTTATTTAATATATATATTAAGCTTTTGTTTTAAATAAGAATTAAATTTGAAGTTCACTTTCAATTGTTTTCAATATTCTTTCATTTTAAATTTTAACATAAGATAAGTTTGTTTTAAATTTTTATATAAAGAGTTAAAATCAATTTCTTAAGTTTATAAACATATAATACCATTAAAATTGAATCAAAAGCATAAATAATTTATAATTGTTAACAAGAATTCACTTTTGTATATTTATTAAATCTAAAAGCTTATTTATATAGAATAAAAACAATTTATATACATTACATAAATACATATATATAGCTTAAATAAATTATTAAAAAGAAAAGTAACATTTATAAATCATTAATAAAACATTAAAAACACTTGTAAAACATTAATTAAACATTAAAACACTTGTAAACTTTTAATGTATATTAGAGACAATTGTAAATAAGTGTGAATAGGTGTAAGTTAATTAAAACATAAAAGTGACAAATGTTATTCTCTTTGATAATTAAATTTAAAATTTAATTGTAAAATATGAAGAAGAGATTTATCTTCAGCTAAAATTCTTACCTCAACCAAAATGAATACAAATCAAAAATCTGAAGAAAAAAAGGAAATAAAAGAAAGAAATCTGAAAACTATAAGCCTGGAATTTTAATCAGTAAAATCTGAAACAAAAAAGAAGATGATCTAGAAAATTCAATCAACATGCAAAACTGGAATCAACAAGCAATTTAGAAAATTCAGCAGTAGGATTAAATTCAACATGCAAGTGAAAATTGGAAGAGCTAATGAAATTGATGAGCCTGCAAACAGTTTCTTTCCTCTGCATATAAAGGTGAGTAAATGAATTTTTTAAAAACAGTTTAAATTCTAATTTCAACTTGTTATTGTGATGAATATCATGATGTTAATGGAATATTTGAATTTAATTGAATGCATGTCTGAATATATGTGTTTGAACGCCTGTATAGTGTTGTGAAGAACAGGTTTACAATTTTATAATAAATTCGATAACTAGATTTTGAATTCGAATTGGACTTTGATTTGTAAATAGAAGTTGTTTGTAATCAAGCAATCTATCATCTAAAAATACTTACAGGTTTTTAAAGTGAATAATTGGTTCTGAATTTTTGAATTTACAGTAAATTCTTAATTTGGGTCAAAAATTTATCAAAACAATTTTAAGTTTTGATTACAAAATTGAATTCATGATGCTAAACATGAATTTTAATGGTTGAAATTTGATTTTTAGATTATTATTTGGAGTGGATTCTTGGGTTGACTGTTTTGGGCATTATGGCCAATTCACGGCGAGCTGAGCGGCGAGGTTGAGCGCGAAGGTGAAGGAGAAGACAAGGATCATGGGAAAATTGCTTTGGGATTTTATAGTTGATTGTGATGGCCGGAAATTGTCAAATTAGGGTTTAACGGCCTATGTTTGTCGACGATGTTCAGTTGGGTTTTGCGACGACGAGGAGCTACTGCAGTCATGCACGAGGGGTTCTGGAGGTGCTGGAGGTCGCGACGTGGCTTCGAGGAGGATCGCGTGGCGTCTCGTGTCAAGGATCAACGGTGGCGGTCGATTTTTGATGAAGTGTGCTTCAGGCAGTTTTAGGTTTGGGTCGAATTTTCGATTTTCGATCGAAGCTCGAGTTTTGGGTTTCGCGTTTGAATGTAGTGGTCGAGAGTGACTCTTCGAAGTTGCGGCGATGATCGTTGGTGGACGGAGGAGCGGTGCATGATGCACGGGTGCAATGATGTTTCAGTGGATTTGGGTTTTGGGGAAGGAAGATGAAGGCTCGAAGTTTGCTTCATGTAACTGTTATTATTTCTCGAAGCAAGGTGAAGGGTTTGGGGAAGCTCGGGGTTTTTGCTTGATTACTCGAAATTGACTCGGGTTTTTGCAGTGGGTTGCTCGGGTTTTTGTTGAGCAGGTTTTTGTTTTGGTTCAGGAAGTTTCAAAAGTTTTAAAAATTTAACAGTAATGTTTTTAAAAGTTTTGAAACAAAGGAAATATGATTTCGTAAATCATTCAAGTTTTAAAACCAAAGTAAAACAATTTTTTATTTATAAACTAATTTGTTCAAAGTTAAGTTTTAAATATATTTAAATAGAAATTTTTTTAAAATAAATAAGTGAAATTTTTAATAATAAAGTTTGTATTAAATTTTATTTAATAACTTTGGAAAGTTCAAAGATTTAAAAGTTTTAATTTGAATGTTTAAATTATTTTAATTATAATTGATTTCTAATATATTTTATTTTAAATAAAGTTTAATGATTAAAAAATTTGGTAATCAATTATAATAAAGATTATCTCAAGTAATTTAGAGTATTGATTTAATTAAAGGTAAAAAGAGTATGAAGACAATTAAGATAATTCAATTATTACTAATAATCAAAGTGTTATTGGTTAATATTAATAATTTAATTAGATAATGATTTTATTAATTAAAGATCTTTTTAAATATAATAAGTTAAGGAATCATGTAATTAAATTTAAATGATTAAGTTAAATAATTAATTAAGTAATTAATTATTGTTTAATTAATGATAATCACTAATGATTTAATTAAATTACTTGGTGAAGTAATTAAGTAATTGATTTCTGGAGGTAATTGAGTAAAAGATAATTACTTTATGAAAGTAATTAGGTGGAAGTGATTAGGGGTTAATCACTTGTGTTATTAATTAAAGAATTAATTAATGTAATTAATTGAAGGTTTAAATTTAGTTAGTAAATGAAGACTAATTAATTAATGAAAGAATTAAGAGTAATTAATTAAGTGATTAATTACTTGATCAAGTAATTAGGTAAAAAGAAATTTAATTAATGAAGTAATCATTAATTAATGGAAATAATTAATTAATTGTTAATTAATAATTAAAAGATAATTAATCTATAAATAAGTTTTAATTACTAAATGTAATAAAAAGTAATTAATCAAATGCGATTAATTAAAAGTAATTAATCAAGTATGATTAATTAAAAGTAGATCTAGGTTTAGGTTTCTTCAATAGCGACCAGGATTCGCGACCTGGAATTGGCGTTCAGACCAATCTCTTCCATCACATCTTTTTTGCCACTTCTCTAAATCCTTCTCCCCGCTCCATCTCCTATGCCCGATCCCTCTCAGCCCGTTCTCAATTCCATTCCCTTCTCTCCCTCTTCGACTAGGTCTGGACGTGTCTTCAAGCTCGTGAAGACGGTGTTTGTGCGTCCCCCTCCCTTTCATTCGTCTACAGAGTTTCCTCCTTTGCAACCCTGTGTCATGGATGCTGGTGAGTATTTACCTGAATCACTACCTTGTTCTGTTGTGTGTTGGGCACGATGTTTGCAAATCAGTTTCTCTGAGTTGTGACGTAGGAAATGTCTCATTGTTTGATGAAAATGAAGCTACTGTGGTCGATGGTGTGACTGAGCGTGTTCTGGGGAGTGAATCTGCTGGTCTCCCTTGTTGTGGTCTATGCACATCAACCGTTTGTATTAATTCCCCTGTCAAAGCTGTTACTATTGACACTGATTTATGCTCTGATGCAACTATATCTACTGCCAATATTGCCCCCAGAGTTGATGTGAGCCGTGAAACAAATGGTTCGAAGACTGCCTCAAAATTGTGGTCTTCTCTATTCTCGACCTTGCCCCGAAATGTGGGTGCCTACATCCCGATCGAATTTGAAATGGTTGAGAAAAATGGAGTAATGATTCCTCCCCCTTGTGTTATGCAAGATGGTGAGAAATTTTGGTCTGACTATTTGGTTGGTTTTTTGGGAACCAAATCACCGACTTGCTAATGCGATTTCGGTTCTTCGGAGGGTTTGGAAGCTTCGTGGTAATTTGCAAGTGAAACTGATCGATTCGATGTATTGCTTAAAGTTTTCCTCTTCTGAGGAACGTCGGCTAGTTCTGGACGCTGAGCCTTCATTTGTTGACGGAAGGCCTTTTATTGTTACCCCTTGGTCTCCTACCGTGGCATGCGCTCGTGAACAAGTATTCTCTATTCATGTTTGGGTTTATTTCTTTCAGATTCCCTCTGCACTACAGCCTCTTATTGGTTTGAATTGGTTAGCTTGTAATGTTGGTAAGCTGAAATGTTTTGACTCTAATACAGTGACACGTGATAAGATGATGTATGCGAAGGCTCTCATAGAGATATCCCCCTCGAAGCCTCTTCCTACTACTATTCCTGTCCAGCTTGCTGTTGGCCATGTGGTGAAGTCAGAGTTCGCTATGGCTGGGTTCCGGATATTTGTATCTCCTGTCACTCTTTTGGCCATCTGTCTATCGATTGCCATCATTCTGATGCCTCCGTAGCCGCTCCGAAGATCCCTTTGCCACGCCCACGTCGTTGTATCTGGGTCCCAAAGGTTATTGTCCCTGCCTCTCCAGCTCCTGAGGTTTCATTGCCAGATCCTAGAGTTCCTGCTTTGCCTATTGTTTCGCCTGTTACACCTCCTTCTGAGGTTCCTAGTGTTGCTCCTGTCATCCCTTTTGTTGCTTTAGACCCTGCCTCGCTGCTGCCTCCTGTTGCTTGGGATGAGGCCGAAGGGTGTTGGATTGATTCCATTTCTGATTTGAGGTATAACCCGGTTAATGAATCCTTCTTTCGTTTCGTACCTGATAATCAACTGGACCTTAGATGCCTTCGATACAAGCTGTCTGGTGATTCTCTAATTCTTGATATGGACGGTCTGGACGCTAGTTCGAACTATGATATGCTTGCTGATCCATCCTGGGATAGATCTTTTATCTACTCTGCTGATTGTGTGGATTATGACCCTTGTCTTGCTCTCCGGTTCCGCCCTTTTGCTGGTCGTTCTGGGTCTGACCCTTTGTGCTCTGCTTTGGTGTCTGGGCTTGTTGGTGACTCTCCCTCCTCGGAGGAGTGGTAGTTTTTTATGCTAATTTTAGTTACTGTGACATAGTTGTCACATACCTGTGCTGTATTTTCTGTTTTTTTAGTAGTTAAGGTGCTTTTACCTTGCTCCTGTATTTCAATTTTTATTACGTTCGTAATAAAAAGTGGACGGCCCACTATAAAACCGGCTGGCCTTGCCAAAAAAAAGTAGTTAATCAAGAGTGTTTAATTAAAAGTAATTAATCAAGTGTGATTAAAAATAATAATTACTCAGGTGTGATTAAAGGATAATTGAGAAATAATTATCAGGGTAATTAAATAATAATTGATCAAGTGTGATTAATTAAAGGGTAATTAAGAGATAATTACTTGGTATAATTAGGAAGTAATTAATCAAGATGATTAATTAAATTTGTAATTAAGAAATAATTACTTAGAGTAATTAAGAGATAATTAATCAAGGAAGATTAATTGAAATGGATAATTAAGTGATGTTTAGTTAATTAATTTGTAATTAATTAATGAATAAGTAAGTTGGATTAATGATAATCCAAGTGATTAAGTAATGAATTAATTTAATTAAGGATCAATTAAATTAATTAAGTTTGGATCAAAACTTGTTTATGAATGATTAATGATTGGATGATAAATATCATTGGATGAGTTAATGATATTGGATGATATTGAATGTCATTGGTTGATATATAATGATATGAATGTGATATATCTGAGATGTGATATATGTGCTGCTTTGTGATATGTGTGGATGAATTTGATAATAGTGGATTATCTATCTGTGTGTTATGAATCATTTATTTATATAAGTGATATTCTGAATATCTACTGTTTAAACCCTTAAGTACAACTTGGACATTAAAATGGCATTTGGATCAGGTGATACCGGGATCGGGTTTCCATATTTGGATATCCGAAAACCACATCGATCCAAATTAAACGTTAGGTCGTGAATCCAAGTGGAGTGCAAGCGAAGACTCGAAGTGTAGGAACTATTCATCAGTATAACTCTGGGGGTGATTCCGAGATGAGTTTGACGGAAATAGTACTTACAGGTTCGAGATGGTGATTCAGAGTGCAAGGGCTATGGTCAATGACTCTGAGGGTGATTGCAAAATGAGTGCAACGAGATAGTCCTTCGGTTTCGTTCGAACTCGGAATGGAGTTGTATGGATTGAATGCTTTCGTAACATCGTCAGGTGGACGATGAGCATTCTAAGATAGATGTGTCCTACAAAGGTAATCGTAGCCTCAAGCCTCATCAACAGGGAATGGCTAAAATAGGGGAGGTGCAGCAAGGTTAAGTGGGTCATGCCCAAGTAGGACGAGATTTACCCCTGTCTAGATGTCCCTTTTTATTCGGTTGTGTGGGCGGTTGGATCTGCAGCCAACTGCGGGGTGGTCTTGTTTGGGACTGTTCAGTAAGGAATGGTTCCAGCCTTGTGTCGTAGGAGATTGGGAGTAATCCTCGGTACGGTAATCTAGGCCACGTACTATGACGGGCGGTACCCCAGTAGCCCTGCCATTGTTGGAAGCCCATTCTCCCTACGAGACCCTACGGTTTTGTTTGTATTACCCACTTTTGTGGCTAGAAGTTGGAATTTAATGAATGTAACAATTTCGGCTATTTCTTATTTACTTGAAAACCCTAGACACTATTGTAGTATCACTGGATTTCCTATCAAATGTTTTGGTTAGCGTAAGGTAAAAACTTTTCCATGTTTCTATGTGGGAAGTCTTACGTGATACCTTTCTTTTCAAAGGATTTTCTAAAGTTAAGCAATCTTAAACCGTTTACTCACACCAGACCCCTGTCTGACCCGAGTGTTTATTTTCTGTTTTATTAAACTCTTGGGAACTCATATTATGTATGAGTAGTCAAGTGATTCAGGTATCCTTGACAAATTTTGGAGGAGCTTTGGAGAAGGAGGCTTCAGCGTGTAAATATATAGATAGAGTTTCCATTGTGTGTTATTCTGTATAGTGTTCTTGTATTGTATATTAGACAGAAATTTTATAACTGTCTAAATTGAGATGTATATTTGTGTACTCTGATGTATATGATACTATATATATGTTATATATTATATTTCATTCGTTCCGCTGTGAGATTCTGATGTGTTGTTGTTCTTTCTTCTCTTTCTTTTCTTCTTCTATCTCTTTCTTCTTAAATAGTGATGCATCTTTCTGGCGATAGATAGTCGGGTCGCTACAATTGATTCTAAACAAAAAAAATTCTAAGCAAAGATTGAGGATCTGACTTTTGAACCTATCTGATCCAAAGTAAAGTTCTAGATCTGAACCTGAGTTGGGTGCTCAGTGAAATCACCAAAATGTTAACCCAAAAATGGATCAACACCTTAGATTGAGTACGAAAGCACCATCCCTATTTTTCAAGGAAAATAAAACAGAAAAATCAACAAAGATCGCACAAAGAGTAAAGGAACAAGAAGATTTTTATAGTGGTTTAGCTGTTAAAGAAGCCTATGTCCACTTTATAACTTTCTATTAACTGAATGCTGATACTAGTAAAATTAGATTACAATATGATTGAATCTCCTAAGCTAGATCAAGTCACAAGTGCAAGAGTTACAGGAGAATCATAGTGAACCCCTAGGTGACTGTTTTATGGGAGGAGAAAAGTGAAGAATAGTTTATGCAAAATTTCAGCAGCTAGTCCAGAAGATCCCCTTTATGTTGTAGATAGGTGGGTATTTATAGAGATTGGAGAGCTATTAGGCGTAGCCGCTTTGCTAGAGAATTAAACTGAATGATACGAAGGTGCTCCAAAAACTTCACGGCAACCTAACTTGATACAATGGATCGCTAGCGATCCATGCAATTAGGATTTTCTTAGATCATTCCACTTGGGCTGTGTTCTCTACCTTATTTAAATGCTCTCCATGTAATGTGGTAACTAGTTGCCTTGTTTTGATGGTGATACGTATATAGGTTGCATTGAACTATGATTGATATCGGATAAATGCTTACTTCTCGAACAAATTTTCTTGGAATGCCATGAATCTTGGCTGACATCCTTAGAAAGGATATTAGATCATGATGCAAAAGTTTGGAGGGTCCATAAGCAAGCCATATGGATCACTAGCAATCATCCTCATAGTATATTTTTGCATCCTTCTTCTTGGGTCTTTCTTATCTTCTTCTTATAGTCCTTTTGGTTTATTCTTGGCTTGTTTTGACTTATCGTAGATGCTTTAACCTCCTTTGAATTCTATTAGGTAAAAACCCAGTTAACAATTATGAAAGAAAATAATGAATACCTATAACATAAAATATTTGGACAATACACGTTCATTGTCAACGATTCAAGGTTGATTAAAAAAATCAAGGGATAAACTCAATTTTACAAGCCATATGTTTATAAAATAAAGAAATCCAATCCCAGTGGAATTGGAGGCGAAAATTATAAGGATCCAAAATTTAATCAATTTAAATATGGATATTTAATATATTTTTAAATAAGTAATAAATAGATTTTATTATTCAAATTACTTCTTTTTAGATATTACTTAGTGATGATGAAATGATTCTCAAAATACGTTTGCAAAAATAAGCAGTTTGATGAAAAATAGAAAATGTGACTGAAACCCCTTTTTTAGTTTTTTCGACTCTTCATCGTCTAAAAGTTGTTGGAAATATTGTAAGAAACTATAGTAACACATGTCATTAGTAATAACATATGCATGGTTTAGATAATTTTAAGATATTTATATATTTATATTTGATTTTCAAATGATGTTAGATTCTTTATATGTAAAAATCAACTTAAAGTACATGAAACACCATATTATCCAATGTACAATCCCATGTATGTACTATAGTGTGATGAAATGATGGAAAGGTGAAAATAGGTGGAGAATAACGTATATAATAAGGCATGGCAGGAGGGAGGATGGATGATGTGTCATTTTGTGAGTGGATGACATTATTTATAAGGGTATTTTAGTAATTTACTAATTCCATTTTATATAAAAGAAGTTCCTATTACTTTTTCTCTGATTTTCCATTCATTCTCATTTATTTTTCAAACTCCATCTCTTCTTTTCTAAGCTTTGAAATCTCTTTAATGGCTTCCAATGAAATTCTAAAGATTAGAAATCATTTTTTCTATTTTCCCTGAAGCAAAAATGGTAAAACCATTTGCTTTCTTCTCCACATCACTTCACCCCCCGAACAAGACCAATCTCCTCCTTTTTAACCCATGGTTGAGCCCACTAGGCTCATGTCCGAACCCATTTCCCTTTTTAAAACCTCCAAAACTAAGTTTTTACGAAGGAAAATCAAAGATCTAAGGACGATCTAAGCTCTAGTGGTAATTTAGTTTCTTCCGTAAACTTTTGGTCAGTAAATTCCTTGATTTTTGGGAAAAGTTTTAACCTTTATATTGTTGGCTATGTTGTTGTATAATATCTTGGTTGTTTGGTCGTATTATCGTGTTGTCGGGATTTGTATATATGGTACTAGTTTGTGATTTGGATTTCGACTAATAAATCAAAGTCTAAAGTGTAGTGTTCGGTTGTAAAAATGTGATCTTTGCTTACGATATGGTGTTGATATGTTTTAGTAAGTAAAATCATGAATATGTAGATCATATGCTATGAAAATTAACATTTTGAAATGTAAAAGCAACTTGAGATCCTTTGGGATAAGAAAATATTGTTTTACTAGTATTTATTTACTAAAAAGATTTCAAGTTTCTAACTTTAAATTAGTTTCAAAAACCGCTTACTTTTGTTCATAAAATAAGTGAAATCAAAGGTTTAATATTTTGGCGAAGTAACTTAGAAACCAATTCTAAGTTATGGCATCTATAGTGATAGTAGCTATGGACGTAGTTTGAAAAAACAAGAATTTCCAAATTTAAAGTGTATTATTTAAATACCTTTTGAAAACACTATCAAGTTATTAATTAAGTATAAAAGATCAATTATTGTTTGATTAAGTATGAGTTTAATAATTATCTAATTAATTTATTAATTAAATATAATTAATATTAATTAGTAATTAAGTAAGTAATTAGTACTAAAGCATTGATTAAGTGAGTTAATTATAATTAATTTAATAACAAGTGTTTTAATTAATATTTGACTAAGGAAAGAGTAATTAAGTTTAATTCAATTCACTTAAGGTTAATTATTTAATTAATTATTTATATATTTAGGTTTAAATTATTAATTAATGATTAATTAGGTAGTTTTAATCATTAATTAATTACTAAGATTAATTAGGGTTTAATTATGATTAATGATAATTTAGATTAAGCTTAAATTTATAATTAAATTAAGATTTAATTATTATCAATTTAAGGTTTATTTTAATCATATTAGTTCCATTTTAAGACAGCTTTCTTAAAGAAAATTGATCTGTAAATAAGGGATCTCTTATATGTGCCATTAAGTTAGCCTAATAAATATTAATGCTTTATTAATAAAATCTATTTAGCAGAATAAAACATCATTCTGCTATCATTTAATTAGATAAAATATAGATGACATCTATTTTGCAAAAATAAATTCACATTCTGCTATAACTAAATTAAGTAGATTATTGAAGCACCATTTAGCAGAATAAATCCTCGTTCTATTGTTACATTTTTTAGGACATGAAATTATATGTCAGTAAATTCATATTGGATAAGAGATGTTCTTAATATATGTATAGTTGTTACCTATCTTTGTATTTATGCTCACCCTTATGTTATGTGATGTTTGGTTGAATACGGGACTCATAAAAAGTATATATGGAAATGTCTATATAGCAACTATCGTTAAATTGGCACTTTGCAAATGTAATCCCCTTTAAAATATTTTGAAATCTTATGCATGGGTTTTACAAAGATAATTAATTTTTAAAGTAAAGATGAATAAAATTAATTATTTATCTTAATAATGATATTTTAAATTAATTTATCATTTTTGAATAATGATAATTTAGGTTAATAAATTATTAAAATAATGATGTGACTAGGATTAATTAATTATTATAACTAAGGATGTTCAAAGTTAATTAATTATTTAATTAATGATGTATTAAGTTTAATAAAACATTTTTTAATGATGTTTTAAGATTAATTAATCACTTTAATAATAAGGTTTAAAATTTAATTAATCATTTTAAATTGAATTGAATTACTAATGGTATTTTAAAAGTAATTTAATAATGTTGCAATGACCCACCTTCTTAACCCTTATGAATGACATTTAACAAAACCTCGGTGTTCATGTGCTATTGCCCAAGCATCCAAAAGATTAGTTATCGTAGGATAAAATAAAAAACATTAAAAAATAGAAAAATATCACAATGGAATTGTTATATGTAATACAAAATAATATGGTACAAAAGGCTACTCCTTACATGGAGTTATCAAAGTTACACAGAAGTACCACAGCTATCAGACTAGGCATTTATGCACTCTGTTTTTACACTTTTTGATGCAAATTTCATATACATAAACATGGCGGAAATAAATAACTAGATAAATAAAGGAGCCTCTCGCTCGCCTATCATCTTCAAAGAACCTAAATAAAACCCACGACTCTCGGTCCACTCACATATAATTGAGTATCCGAGAGTTTAGGAAAATAAAGAACTTAGGTCAGGCAATAAGTTTGGATATGTAAATATCTAGACAAAATGGTGGAAATAAACAATAATATATGAGACTACGCCACCAACTGTGGAATAGGTTTCCCTCACAACAACAACGTCCAATCACAATCACGGATGCAAATAACTAGACATCGTGAGGCGTTCACAATTCTTCCTGATGCAATTAAAAGAAAACATAAATTTAAAAGTGGGGAATCAAAGGAAACGAAATGAAAATTTTCCAACAAATGACTAGGAGGGTGTGTCCCCTTGCTAAAAGTATACTCTAGTCAATATACTTGAGGGTCATGCTTTCCTGTGACTCCTCTCGGGAAATCCAAGCTAGACCCTGCCAACCTTACTGAGGATTTGAGTATTTCACAGAGGAAAAATTGGAATATGTTTTATACAAAGTGAGATAATTGAATTACCAAAAATCCTTTAGGAATAATTCTTTCCACCCAAATAATGACACATCATCACAATCTCCTCCCATCATACCTTGATATACCCGCCCTTTCGTTATTTTAACAATGGTGTCTAAGCGTTATCTAATTATTCAAATAATGATGTTTTAAAGTTAGTAAATTGGTTAAACAAGGATGATTAAAGTTAATTAATCATTTCAAACAATGTTGTCTGAAGTAATTAATCAAGATTAAAGCTAATTGATTATTTTAATTGAAGATGTTTTAAGTAGTTATTTATTTCCACCATTTTGTTTAGAGATTTACTTGTACCAGACTTATTGTCTGACCTGAGTTGTTTATTTTCCCTAATCTCTCGGGTACTTAATTATATTTTAGTAGATCGAGAGTAGCAAGTTTTCCTTTGGGATTTTTGAAGATGATGGATGAGAAGGAGGCTCCTTTATCTATCTAGTTATTTATATTGGCAGTTATGTTTATTATGTATGTGTACTTTATATCAACACATGTAAATGCAGAGTGTATAACCACCTAGCCTGATAGTTATAGTACTTTTGTTAATTCTGATAACTCAATGTAAGGAGTGACCTTTTGTACTATATTATTTTTATTATACGTAACCATTTCGTGCGAGATTTTTCTATTCTATCATATTTTGTTCTTTTATTTTATCCCATGACAACTTATCTTTCGAATGCTTGGGCAATGGCACACGAATACCGTGGATGTATTAAGTGTCGCTCCTAGGGGTCAGAAAGGTAGGTCATCACAGA
Organism: Allium cepa; assembly: GCA_030765085.1. NCBI lineage: Eukaryota > Viridiplantae > Streptophyta > Magnoliopsida > Asparagales > Amaryllidaceae > Allium > Allium cepa. The sequence goes on along the minus strand of CM060941.1, from coordinate 287,126,046 downwards.
ATGGTATTAGAGCCTAGGTTGAGCGAACATCTAGGCTTTAGGTAGGGTAAACTTATCAAAGATAGGGTAAGTGGCACCCTAGAATGACATTGAGCATGTATATACTTATATATAAGAGCGTGTATTTTCAATCTTATAAAAAATATTTTTATATTGTGATGATTGGTCTACTGAGTGGTCTATGGATTTAGGTCAATTCAAGTAGCTAACGTTATTTATAGGAATATCTAAAACACTTAAACTAGACCAACCCACATGGTATTGTTTTAAATTAGGTAAATGAAATAATTTTACCTAGATTATATTTTATATAAAAAGGAAGTTTTTTATAAAATTATTACAGTTATTTAGGATATATTTGTTGTTAGAGAATAATAATACTAGATTATTACCATTATTTTTGTTTACATAGGCTCAGATAGTTTTATGTGCATTTATTATTTTATCTAATTGAATACGAACACTTTGTGAATTTAATTCCACAATTCGACTATAAGACGTATAGTGGTAATGTTGGGATAAAATTTAAAATTAAATTTAGTTTTAATAATAGTTGTTTAATTTAATCTAAATTAAGAATAAACATTGTGAATTTTTTTATAAAAAGGTGAAATTATAAGTATAATTCATTTATATGGGTTGAATGATATAAGATTCTAATTTAGAATTTCAGGACTGAAAACTCGGTGTTTTGGACATTGTTTTCAAAGTTTTGGGAATATTAATAGTAGTAGTATTTTGAAAGTATTTATACATGGGAGTATTTTGGAATTGTTTTAAAAGACGTAGAAAGCTCTGAACTCACTTCGGCTGTTGAAAAATAATTCTGATGATTGTTGCAGCATCATTGGTGTTTTTTATTCGAGTTTTTGAGTGGGAAAATGCTACCATACAATTTCCTATAGGAATTTTTTGATAAAGAAGATTCTGATAAAATCCCAAAAGCATGAGTTGATTTTTACGAAAAAATAAATATGTATATTATTATTTTAAATGATTTTTGGAGAAAATAATAAATAGTATTACCTGAAAGCTTATACAAGTATGAATATGTTGGAAAGAGAATTCTAAGTAAGAAGTATATATTGTTTAGTTATTTATTTTACAAAGTGGATATTAAAATAGAAGGAGAATTTTATGGTAGCTAGTTCGAGTGGTGTAAAAATAAATAAAAATGGAAAAGAGATGTGTTTGGATGGTAAGAACTTTTCTTAGGTATTACCCTTCTTGGTAAGAGAATGTATGATACCATTTGTTAGTACCTAGTTCCCTTGTATCATTTTGGGGTTACTCAATCTATATAAATATATTTTATATGGTTAAAATGTATAAAAACTATTTCAAAAGAGTTTCGAAATGAAACCGGGTATTTTGATCTCGAGTTTACATAAGAAAAATAAATTCAAAATGGAAATTTTTAACTAAGTAGTGGTATTACTCTCGGGACGTGATAAAGTATTACAAAATTAATCTTAAGTTAGTTTTATGAAATGTTTTCTTACACAAATTTTAGCAAAAATAGAACTGGTATTAGTAAGAGCAAATAAAATAAGTGCATAATTCGAGCGTAGGTCATTCCTCTTTTCACATAATGTGGACCCAAGATTTGAGTACATAACTTTAAGGTGTGTCACATCGTTCCAAATAAGGACATATCACCCGATTTTTGAAGCCAAACACTTGGTAAGGTTTGTTGCTATGGAACCAAGGTTTTCTATCATAGTATATTGCTATGCAAGGAGAATAGATGTTCCTAATCAAGTATCTTGATCAAAGTCCACATTATGGAATCGGGTGAGCGATGGTTCAGAAAAGAAGTTATCTATTCAAGTACGGATTTAATCAGACTCTGTATAGGGAAGATTAATGAACATCGTGCAGACTTATGAATAATTTGGATATTTCTTTCTGGGTTTGGGTTGTGGTAGAATTTCGAGGTCGAAATTCTTTTGAGGGAGGGGACATAACGAACCAAAATTTACTCACTTTAAATATAGATATTAATATAATTTTAGATAAGTAATAAATGGATTTATTATTCAAAATACTCCTTTTAAAATATTAATTAGTGATGGTGAAATGATTTTCAAAATATGTTTATAAAAATAAGTAATTCGATGAAAAATAGAAAATGTGACTGAAACCCGCTTTTTGGATTTTCGACTCTTCATCGTCCGAAATTGATAGAAAATGTTGCAAAATACTTTAGTAAACATATACAAATGCATACTAATAATAATATATTCATGGTTAAGGTAATAATAAGATATTTATTTAGATTTGATTATGAAATGATGTAAGATTCTTTAAGTGTAAAAATCAACTTAAAGTGCATGAAACACCCAATTATCCAATGTACTCCCATGTATGTTCTATGGTATGATGAGATGATGGAAAGGTGAAAAGAGGAGGGGAATAACGTGCGTGATAAGGTATGGAAGGAGGGAGGACAGATGATGTGTCATTATGTGAGTGGAGGGAGTTATTCATAAGGGTATTTTAGTAATTTACTAATTCCATTTTATATAAGAGAAGTTCCTAATATTTTCTCTCTTATTTTCATTCATTCTCATTTATTTTTCAAACTCTATCTCTTCTTTTCTAAGCTTTGAAATTTCTTTAATGGCTTCAAAAGAAATTCTAAAGTTTAAATATCATTTTTTTTCCATTTGCCCCTAAGCAAAAATGGTAAAACCTTTAGCTTTCTTCTCTACATCAATTCACCACCAAAACAAGACCCAACTCCTCCATTTCAACTCATGTCCGAGCTCGCTTGGTCCATGGCCGCCCTTTTTAAAATTTCCAAAACCAAGTTTTTACTAAGGAAAATCAAAGATCCAAGGACGATCTAAGTTTTAGTGGTAATTTAATTTGTTCCATAAACTTTTGTTCAGTAAATTCCTTACTTTTTAGGAAAATATTTAACCTTTATATGTTGGCTATATTGTTGTAAAATATCTTGGTTGATTGGTTGGACTATCATGTTGTTAGGATTTATATATGGTACTAGTTTGTGATTTGGATTTGGAATTATAAATCAAAGTCTAAACTATAGTGTTTGGTTGTAAAAATGTGATCTTTGCTTATGATATGATGGTGATATGTTTTAGTATGTAAATTCATGAATATGTAGATTGTATGCCACGAATGTTAGTATTTTGAAATGTAAAAGCGACTTGAGATCCTCTGGGAAAACAAATATTATTTTACTAGTTTTTATTTTCTAAAAATATTTTAAGTTCTAACTTTAAATTAGTTTTAAAACCTCTACTTTTGTCCATAAAATAGGTGATGTCAAAGGGTTATGGTTTTGGGAAGGGTTATGGTTTTGGGAAAGTAACTTAGAAACTAATTCTAAGTTATAGCATCCATTGCCATAGTCACCATGGATGCAGTTCGGAAAATCAATATTTTTTCAAATTTAAAGTGTATCTTTTAAATATCTTTTGACAACACTATCAAGTTATTAATTAAGCATAAAATATTAATTATTATTTTATTTTTAATAATTATCTAATTAATTTTTTAATCAAATATAATTAACAGTCAATTAGTAATTAATTAAGTAATTAGTACTTAAGTATTGATTGAGCGAGTTAATTATAATTAATTTAATTAAAAAGTGTTTTAATTAATATTTAATTAAATAAATAGTAATTAATTTTGATTTAAGTTAATTAATATTATTTATTTAATTAATTATTACTATATTTGGGTTTTAAATTATTAATTAATGATTAATTGTGTAGGGTTTAATCATTAATTAATTAAGGTTTAATGATGATGTAATTATGATTAATTATGATTTAAACTAAGCTTATTTATAATTAAATTGAGATTTAATTAATATGAGTTCAAGGTTTATTTTTGCTCTATTAGTTCCATTTTAAGACAGCTTTCTTAAAGAAGTTGATTTGCAAATATGAGATCTCTTGCCTATGCCATTTAGTTAGCCTAATAAATATTAATGCTTTATTGATGACATCTATTTAGCAGAATAATACACCGTTCTACTATCATTTAATTCGAAATATAAATGACATTTGTTTTATAGAATAATCTTTATTCTAATATAGTTAAATTAAGTCGATAATTTAGACATCCATTTAGCAGAATAAATCCTCATACTGCTATTACGTTGTTTGTGACATTGAATTGTATGACAATATATTCATATTGGATAAGAGCTGTTTTGTACATGTGTATAGTTGTTACTTGCCTTTGTATTTATGCCCACCCTTATGTTATGTGATTTTTGGTTGAATAAGTGACTCATAAAAAGTATATATGGAAATATCTGTATATCGACTATCGTTATGTCGGTACTTTGAAAATGTTACCCCCTTTGAAATATTTTGAAACGTTGTGCATGGGTTTTACAAGGAAAATTAATTTTTAAATTAAAGATGAATACAGTTAATTATTTATCTTAAAAATGATACTTGAAAATTAATTAATAATTTTAAATAATTATGATTAAGGTTAATTAATTTTTTTAAAATGATGCAATTAAGATTAATTAATCATTTTATCAATGATGTTTTAATATTAACTAATGATGTGTAATGCTGATTAATTATTTAATTACTGATGCATTAAGGTTAATAAATCATTTTGTTAATGATGTTTAAGATAAATTAATCACTTTAATAATAATGTTTTAAATTAATTAATCATTTTAAATACCATTGTTCAAAATTAATTAATCATTTTAGTAATGGTGTGTTAAGGGTTAACTAATTATTTAGATAATGATGTTTTAAAGTTAATCAATCGGTTAAATAAGAATGATTAAAGTTAATGAATCATTTTAAATAGTGTTGTTTCAAGAAATTAATAAAGATTAAAGCCTAATCATTTTAAATGAAGACATCTGAAGAGTTAATCATTGATTAAAATTGATTGATCGTTTTAATAATGGCACTAAAGGAATTTTATTGTATTTAAAGTTAATAAAACATCTTGATAAAGTTGTTAAAGATAATATTTAATGTGAAACCTTAGCACAAGTTTGGTTTTAAAAGTTAAAGTGTGATTCGGTTATGTAAAAGTACTTCTACAATACGATATTGCTTATATGTAAAGGATTTAGCCAGACTCATAACACTAAACATAGAGGCACAAACTCGTTTCTATCTCAACGGTTAAGAGTATCATCAAGGCAGTGCCTAGATGTCAAGGCTAGTTTTTCCATACCCTTTAAGCTAACAATAAACCATACATGACCAACTCAAATAGAACGAAAAGATGAAACATGAAAGGGTAAAAAGAAAATAAGATAGAACAGAATCTCACACGAATGGAATAATATATAATGTTGAACAATATCTTTACAGTGGGAAAACTTTAAATTACATATATCAGAATCTAACCTAAATTCAGCTTGGACAGTTATAACATCTTTCCTTACAATTGCTGATAAACATTAAACAAAGACAAACAGACAATAGCGGATAATAGAATATGTCCATACGTAAACGAATATCTCCAGCTCTCCTCTGGAAACTCCAACCATCTTAGACTAAACCTGAAACTACTCGGATCTGACCAGTATTGAATATACACGGATTAGTCTTGATAAAACAACGTGAGAAAAAATCAATAATAAATGACAGTGTCATATATCAACCTTTAAATAAAAACCTTTGAAAGGAAAGAGTATCTCATAAGACCACGCCCAAACTTAAATGCAGACGGATTTTTACCTTATGATAACTTAAACACTTTTATATCAAAACATTTGATATTATTTGTAATGACATTCTTTGAAAACATTTGCAAATAAGCTTATTAATCTTAGGCGAAATTGTTACCATTATTAAATTCTAGCATACTAGGCTCTACAAACAAAACTGTAGATTCATATTGGAGAATGGATTACCATACAAATGACCAGGTGAAGGGACTACCTTTCGGCAGTACATCTCTAGAGGAATGTACCGATGACCATCACAAAGGATCCTCTACAACCACAAGACTGGCCTATCTCTCTAACTAGATAGTACCGAATATATCATCCCCCGGTCATTACCGACCTTTAACCGAGCGCTCGTTTTCCATACACCACATTAATATACATCTCGAACGTTATAGCAGAAAGAAAATTATCTAGAAGAGGATGATCATACCCTAATTAGGAATGACCCACTTAGCTTTACTCCATCTAACCCTGTTTCGGTCATTTTTCGGTTGATGAGGCTCAAGGCTACGATTACCTTTTCACATAGCACATCTTCTTTCACTTTTAATGTCACACTACCATTCGACATTCACACGGCTGATTTCTACAAATGTATAACTTCCTGAGCTCATATGCCTCGAGAAAGGGTGTTAAGCTAAAAGAAGGTATCTTCTCCACCACCGACTGATATACTTTTATAGAGATCACTCATTATGATTTGGAATGCAAGGTTGGACATTCTTCCATACAAGTTCATTCTAGGACCAAACGAAACCGAAGGTACTTTCCTCGGCCATTACTAGGCCGAGAAGCCTTTGTGGTTTTAAGATTTTTCATAACAAAGAGACACTACTACAATATAGTGAATTGGGAATTTATCCCCAATTAATCAACAAGTAGTCCTTCGTTATTATACGTCTCATTATCTCCATCTCAAACATCTTCATTCTTCGAACACGTAAATTGGTTTGAAGTGGTTTTTGGATAGGAATCACCCAAATCTGACACCTGTTCCTTCGAAATCCAATTATCGATAAAAAGTGAATATGAGTATATAGGATTTATTAAGTCTCTTTTCACTTTAGTTTTTTTTGGATGATTACAAAATCTCTTTCTTTTGTCTTAGAGTAAGTAATTCATTCTTTATGGATAATATCTCAAATTTCCTCGCTTAACACTCGATCCAAATTCGTTAACTATTAGGTAGGTCAAAAACAATGTTATTTAGGACATCGTTTCCTGCAAACCCTAAAATAAATCTTAGCAAACATTATTCTGTAAGCAGAATAACAGTGAAACCACCTTTTAAATTCCACGAATAGGAGTCCCAATTTTGATTTTAATACCAAATATAAAAATGTTGTCTCTATGCAATCCAAGTTGTATTTTATTCATTTTGGAGATTGCTTAAATTTTGGAAAAACTTAATATAATATTTTCGGATCATCTAGGCTTTCCTTTTGATCTGTTCCACCACCCGCTTAAGAAAAGAAAACGTAGGCCAGGTAAGTTTAGGGCACTAGTTGCTCTATCCCTAACCTTAGTTAAACATTTTGTTTTATCTTCCCAGATCTCATAGGCAGGACAATGTACTAGTCATTTTCGCATACTCAGTTATCAACTTTATTTTGCAATTGATTATAAAATTCCAAATTATCCTTTAAATGCCTAATTTTCCTTTTAAAAACATTCATAATATATTCTAGGAAAAATCGTTACGTATAAAATCATATTCAAAAAGTTATAGAATTCGCAGCATAAAAGTGCTGCGGAAAGTACTATTAAACAACTTTTTAATATTTGAACACTCATATTTTCCACTTCATTTCTCTTCTAAACTATTTAAATGGATTTATCAAATTTATTCCATATTTTTCCATACTTAAAAATGTTCATTTAAACAGATTTTCCTTTATGGTCACTTAACTGCTCTAGCACGATTTTTCTAGAAAATTGATTTGGATATATTTCAAAATCTACTCAACGAAATTTAGATTTTTTTTCTTCATTTAGAAGATAAGGATATAATAGTCTCGAATTTTCTTCTGAGCTATATTCCACTCTATACACTCATAGGAACTTTTTGACATGAAATCGTGAACTACATTGCGCGATGCGTCTAGTTTTAACTTATTTTTCAATACTTGAAATAATCTATTCAAATTAAAGTTATTTACATAAAAAACCATTGCAAATCATTTTAAATCAATATTTTCTCTTTTTAAAGCTATTTAAAATGTATTTCGCTATTATCGTATTTCAATAATATTTTATTCCTATTATTTTAATATTAAATTTCAAATTCCAATTTCAATTCAATTTCAATTCTAAATTCAAACTAAATCAAATTATAACTTAGATTTTAAATCTAATTTCAATTCTAATTTAAATTTCAACCTCAATCTCAATTTCAATTTTCAACATCGATTTCAATTTCACTATTCATCTCAATTTCAATTTAACTATCCTTTTTAAATCCAGTTTTACTTTAAATTTCAAATTCTCTTTTATTTCCACTTTAATTTCAATTCACTTAAAAAAGAATTATTTTTCCAAAGTGTATCATATCGCCAAAATTTGTCTTATTTAACAAAGGGGATACTTAATTAAAACGAGTATAACCAAGTTTAACATTTATCACTAACAAAATTATGGTCCATACACAAACTAATATGATAAATATAGTGACGCCCCACCTCTATACTTAAGCTAGCCAAGGACATTACGAGGTAATGCCGTCAACTAGCACGAAGAATAAGGCTGTTGAGGAGCGACCATCTATGTAATTGCTTTGTGTGAGCACCAATATGTCTGATCGTATAACACGCATTTCAATTCAAGAGGAAATCCAACTTACCGATACAAACTCAAAGCTACTAGACTGTGGCTATATATAATCTTCTAAAATAAATATAGAAATAAGCATAACACAAATCAGTCACAGATATCCATATCACAAAGGCGGAAATAGATATGAATATAACACATAGAAGTGTACATCAGATTAGTGGTCAAACAAGATCCACAATATCACAAAAGAATAGGTATAAGTGCTACATAAAAGAAATATGTATACATCAAGGTGTCTCTGTCTCGTATGTATAAAAAAAACTACTAAATTAGAGTAGTTAGTCAAAAGTCAGATAATGTTCCCAAAAGAAGAGTCAAGCAGAAGCACTGTAACATGTCGGTCTGACCCGACTATTATTTAATAAGAAAATAATAAACGGATTAGTCTAGCTATAAATATTAGATAAAATGAGATAGAATAAGAGATATAACAAAAAAATTATGATAACAATAATGCCATATTATGAAAAGTATACATTTATCAACAACAAAAATCATACAATATCTCAAAAATCTCAAACACCAAAAAGAATGTCATATTCTTTATTCTATTCACCAAACCACTAATATTGACAAATATATCGACGCCAATGACAAAATTGGTGAAACATAAATTCTAGAAGTCATCAAGTAGAAATACAGAAATCATAAAGGGGGGAGGCCTTTCACAAAACGGAAGCATGAAAACTCACCAACACGTGTATCACAAACGGGTCGCTAGACCGTGGTCGCTAACCATAGAGCCGGTGTAACGACGTAGTACAATATCGGTACGCCTGAGGAACCTAAAACTCAAATAATTCGGAACAACGACGTAGTACAACGGTACACCCGATGAACCTGATAAGCCCGCACAACGACGTAGTGCAATGGTACGACCGATGAACCGAACTCCATAAAAGAACATGGGTCACTAGCCCACAAAAATGAGTCGAAACTCCAAAGAACCAATAGGTCGTTAGCCTATAAAAGAAATGAGAAGAAACCCAATAAAATGAGGTACAGTCCCCCACGAGGACAAAGAGGCATAGCATATCGCTAGTCTAGATCACAAAATGATCATCATTTATCAATAAAAAGTGTGAATTACACTAAGCTAGTAAATAAATGAGTTTAGCTTCATGTCCCATAACCACTGGCTTAGCTTAAATATTTACGAACAAATTGTAGATCTCCACTCGAAAATTATCACAAGAGTTTCAATCGAACAAGTCCAAAAATTAACCAACGAAGTAAACACAAGTGTTTCATACCATTTGTTTTGCTAAGCCTTTTAATTAGATTTTCTCGTACGAACGAGGTAAAGGTATATACTAATAGGTTGGAAAACGGTTTCAATAAACGAGCTTTGTATTAAAATAATGTTAAAATCGTTTTGATGAAAGAGTTTTGATATTTACTACTAATATAGAAACCTTTGTATTTCAAAGTGACAAGTCACAGAAATGATTGTAGAAACAATCAATCACCAAAAATTCACATTCGAAGAAGTGAATCAATCCAAAGAAATCGATACCAAATCCGTCGAAATGGATATTCCCAAAAATCCCAAAAAGAAGTTATCAAAGTCAATAAAAGTGATAACAACAAATTGGATCAACACGAATCGATTAAAATTGAAAACCCGAGCAAAATAGGCAAATTGGGCCGAGATAGCAGATTCAGTCGACTGGACCATAGTGGTCAGTCGACTGAACTATGCCTGGAAACTTTCGGTTTCTAGGTTAAGTCGACTGAACCATATGGTTCAGTTGATTGATACTAGCTCAGGAAAATTTCTGGGTTATGTTCAGTCGACTGACTTCCTAGTTCATCGACTAAACTGGGATTTTCAGTATTTTCAGCCTAGCCCTAATGAAGGGCGAAAAACAAACGGAGGCGATCGAACGAGCAACGACGACTAGGGATTTATGTGATGTGATAAACCAGCCCTATAGCATCTTCGATGCAACACCAAAAACATGTTCAAACATCAAAGCTAGGATTTTTAAAGATTGTGACTTCAAAACACCAAAAATTGGAATATTCATAAAACCAATTCAATCCAAGCAAATGAACAAGAATATATGTTAGGAATTCATACCTAACCACAAAGAAGGTTATAGACATAGATACGAGTTTAAAAACTCACCATTTACTCAAAATCAAGAAAGGAGAAGCTTGAAAACAAAGGGAAGATCAACTACTCTTCAACTTCAATCTAAAAGCTTCAATCTAAGATTATAAGCAAATATTTCCTAAGTTAGGTTACAGGAAATTTCTAAAATTGGAGAGAGATTGAGATGGAGAAGAAGAAGAGGATGCTTACCTAAGCTTCTCTTTGATTTTGGAGCTAGAACTTGAATTTGCAAAGGAAATTAGGGCTTAGGATTTTGAATTTCCAATCTCTTTACCCATTTTTGCTCATGCTTGAAGTGTTAGAAAAATAATAGAATGAATGAAGAGGAGAGGAGAGGGGGTGGAGCTAGGGACTTATGCTAGGTTATTGGGCTGAAACCCAAACCCAAAGCCTTAAGTGGAAATTTCAAAATTTTACTCAACTCCAAACATATCAATGTTTATACTCAAAAAGGTCGCAAACACCATTTTAAACTCAATGGATGTGGCTACGAGTCCTAATTTGACTATTTGCAAAAAGTATCTTTTCGAAAATTAATCCGACTAATGATGCTATATTTAAATAAAATATTTAAATATACAACCGTAAAATATGCGGGTTGTTACAAATATTCACAATCTAAACACTTGCAACTATTCAAATATAACTCAAACATATCCAAACATCCATAACAACATTTCAAAATGGTGTATACTTGCACATGTAATAAGATTATTATAACAAAATCAAAATACGATCTTTTAAAAGTGGTGAGGATTTTCTCACCTTCGTTTCCGCTCCGTCAATCTTTTATTTGAACTAGCATGCTCCTTCCTGGACATCTCGAATTCTCGCCTTAATTTATTTTCCTTCCTAACTGCTTTTTTTCCCCTCTTATTTTTCTTATTTTTTTATAATGGAGGAGTGTGGAAGTTTGGCCTTGGGTGTGTGGGAGGGTGCAGACTTGGCGATGAAGGATATAGGTGTTTAGGTGGGGCTACGTGAGTGTGGGAGAGGGTAGAGCTTGGGTAGATGGGTGTAGGCTGACTAGGCTTATGGCCGTGAGTTTGTGGCATGGAGGGTGGGTACGACCTTGGGGTGGTGGAATTAGCTCGGGTGTGGGTGGTGGTGTGTTTGGCCAAGGTGGATGTAGGTTTAGGTGGTGGTGGAGCTTGGTGGAGATGGTGGAAGAGAATGGAGAGGTAGGAAGCCATGAAAATGGAGGAAGAAGGAGGAAATGAAAAGGATGAAGAATGATTTTATGGTAAGAAAGTGAAGATATGCATGCTTATTTATACATGTAGTTTCTTGCCAAATGACTACAATGCCCTTCTCTACTTTTTTTGGCTTTTAAATCGTACTTAAACAGTTTTTACAAGACGAGAAAGGATGTGCATTAATGAGATGAGAAGGTTGGATGTGATCTTAAGTCCTTAGGTAATGATTTTGCCTCTTTTTCTTAAGTTGTAAAACTTTTAATTATTTACTTGCTTAATTTCCATATAAGATAAGACTTGGCATTAATGGAAAGAGATGGTTTTTGAATGATGTTGTTTAGTATAGATTTGTTTATAAGTTTATAACAAATAATGTTGCTTTTTGAATTATCCGTTAAATTTGACTTTTCAAAGTGCATTTGTTTTTATATGTTAAATGTAACATGTAACATGTAACATAGTTTTTTAAGTTCACATATGTGTTAGGAAACATATCATGTTGCAACAACTTAACGACAACTTGTTTCGGTTGAAAACGGTGTTTTTGTTGACAAAATTTACAGTCAAAATTTTTCGTTTTTGTTAAACTATATACTCAAGTAAACCAAACTTAAAAATGAAATTTTTACTTCTTTTAAATAAATTAAAACATGTATATTGATATTTTAAAATCATATTTAATAATATATATCTCTATTTTTACCGTGTATGTAAAACTGACAAAATGCGACAAAATTTGGACATTTTTGTAAAACGGTTGTTAATATACTTTTAAATATTTTAATATAATTTTATTATCTTTATTACATGTTTTTAAATAATATTTATCTTTTCAAATAAATATTTAAACCTATTTATTTAAGCCTTTATTTATTTTTTACAAAACTTAACATTTGCTGATTTGTTCAAAAATCCAAATTTATACTTTTTAATTATTGCCTATAAGATTAAATAATTTCTATATTATTATTTATTAATTATAATTTATTCATTTTAGTTTTAAATTCTTTTTAATTTTAAAATAAAAGAAATCTTTTATTTTCGAAGTAGCGAAATTACGGGTCGTTACACTTGAGGTAACACTACATCAACTTGCCCGACTTCAGTTTCAAACAAGGGAGAACACTTGTTTAGAATTGAAGAGTAGTGGTAAGAATTGAAATTAATATCCATATACAATATTATTAATTAACTCCTATTGTCGATTTATTTATTATTAGTTCAGCTTTTTTCCCTTGGATATCATTGGTTTTAGACGATTTGTTATTCATTTGAGCTTTGTTATCCTTTGTTGAAAATGATTAAACCCAAAAAGGGAATGGGGCTAAGTTATGTGAGGTTGCCCCCATTAGGATATATTCACATCTACTATAGTTTGGTTTCAGTTATTTGTGCATTAAGATGTGAAATACTTGGATACTTGGTAAGGTTGGTAGGGTCCGGCTTGGAGTTCCCAAGAGGTGTTACAGGAGAGAATGACCCTCTTATGTATATTGACTAGAGATATACCTTTTGAAAAGGAGGCGCACCCTCCTAGTCATTTGTTGGAAAATTTCTCTTTTCTTTCCTTTGATCCAAGTTTTTAAATTAACCTCTATTTTAATTTCGTTGGGAAGTATTGTGAGCACTTTGTGATGTTTAATTATTCATATCCATTGTTGTGATCGGATGTTTTCATTGTAAGGGGAAATCATTCTTTCATTGGCAATGTGGTCTTGCATATTGTTAGCACCAAAATTGGTCGCTAACACCCAAATCCAGATGAAAGCACCAAATCACAGTCACAGCTCACAGATAGAATATACATTGAGGATATCAATATGAAGAACAGCAAAAATTAAAATGAAAGAAGTAAAAAACAACAATAGATTTTATAGTGGTTCGACTAACTCCGGCCTACATCCACTTCGGAGATTCCTTTTTATTGATGTAGAATCAATTACAAGTACAATCCAAAGTTTTTAGAACAATAATGGCAGAGCAGCCTTATTTAGGAAGAAGAAGGGAAGCAGAATGAGGATCTCTTTTATGAAGCCCCACATGCTATATTTATAGGAAAATCCCAAGTTACTGGGCTTCCTGAGTAGTCCGGAGCTATCAGGACCATCCTCGAACCATACTCTTCATCCCAACCGATCCTAAGTTCTCCATAAGCCGATCTCATCCACTCATGCGAAGACTAACACACGCTGACCCAAAAACCGACTCCAGGTAGTCGACCCACACTTGCCAACCGGCCTACGTCGCCCCACACATGCCGATCGGCCAATGTTGAACCACACTACCGACCCACTATGGCCTGCCTCCCCTGACCGAACCGAAGATGTTCCCTCACCATAGCCAACTCGAACCATCCATACCGAGCCACTTACAGTTCATATGCTTGGCCGACCCACCGAGGCCGACCCACTCCTTCTACATTTACCTTGGCCGAACTACCAAGGCCGAACCACTGGGGCCGAACCGCCTCCATTCTGTTAGCTCTCTAGCTCACCGATCCACACCATCCTGCCAAGCCACTCAGGCTGTCCCTAACTTCCAACTATGCCGACCAAACCCATATAGGTAAACCACTAGAGGCTGATCCCTCAAGTGGTTGCCGACCCCTTATCCAAGTGAACTTCATCCAAGTGTCGACGGAAGGTGGTGCCGGACCACCTTCAACCGAACTACTCCAATATGGCCGAACCACTTTCATGACCGAATGACATGGCCGTCCCACATCATGGAGACCTTCGATCCTCGCTTATGCTAATCTAGCCTTTGCGGATCCATCTTCCAAGCACGCTGCGTCGTTTATCCATTGACCATGCTTAATCCCGACACATATTAATTCTCAAACCATTTAAAACAAACCCATGATATTCCGGCCTCGATAACCGTGAAGTTTGTTGGGTTGAATCCGCTTGTTTATGGCCGTGACGAAAGGCAGGTTAACATTTGGCCCCCAAAACATGCCTTGCTACTGGAAGGTGTGTTTTGAATAAACTCAGATCTGATGTCCGCATGTTATCCATAGCCATACCTTCCGATTCATAATCCAGTCCATTTTATTCTAATGCCCTTGCTTTATCCTTATCCAAATCTTCGCCTGCTCCGAGTCGATATCTGATTCCTATCCAGTAACCAAATCCTTATCCAATTCCACATCAATCTGAACCCGACACCGAAGTTCTAATCTATCCATACCAATAACAAATAACCACATCCATGACCTATCCGGGTCGATATCCAAATCCAGGACCACTCCGGGTCCATGCTTAAATCCTTAGCTGTTCATTGCCAATATCCAAATTCATAACCTCTCCAGGTTCTTTCCAAGTGCAACCTGCCCTTGACGACCTATGTCAAGTAATAACATGGTGTTCCTGGTTCAGTATCTTTGGACGTTGAGCAATGTCGTGGCTTAAGTCCTAAGCCGAATCCTTGTCGCTCCGGACCCTTGCTGAGCATAGTCCATACTCGATGACCTGAAACAGATATCGATAGATAGTATGGGGCCAAATATCCTGGGCCAAATCCTAGTTTCCCCGGACACTTGTTGAGCTTAGTCCATACTTGACGACCTTTTAGCAAAAAACTAGATAAAAGTCAATCAAAATCCAAAATCCAGATTCAAACCATAAAACCGAAAATCTGTATCAAAAGTCCAAATCAAAACCCAAATCAAAAAGCGAGCATCCAAACCAAGAAACCAACAAAACTGGGAGTCTAAACTGAACTCCAAAACCAAAGCAGAAAAAGAAAATGTCCAAATCAAAAGGAAAAAACAGATTTCATAAACCGAAGCGTCTCGGTAGACCATCATCTCAAAGCAGGCCTAAGGGTTATCTCCGACCCCGTACAAGAGTAAGTGATTTGGTCATTTGCCCAGAGTTTGTTACTTATTCCAAACCATCACGATTAGTTGTTGACCAACCGGTCAGCGTTCCTTGGCCTCATGCCATCGTCTTTCAAGGTAGGAGGTGCCTTCTCTTATTCCACTGCTGCATTCGGAGTTTCGACATATTGTCACAATTGACCATTCCTTACATTCTCCTCGACTATATCCTTTAGATGCTGACAGCTGTTAGTATCATACCCGTCTAGGTCATGAAAGAGACAGTGCCTTCCTAATACCTTTTCGCGTTCTGAGGGTTCCTTACTCGCCGGCCTTTGATAAGGGAGGCGATCCTGAGTATCCATAAATATCTGCTCCAATGTTGTATTCAGTCCTATGTAAGTGGAGAATTATGGTTCTCCCCAGTGCTCCCTCTTCACTTTATCCTTGCCTTTACTTGAGATTTCACCGAGAAGTCCTCCATCCTTAACCATGTTTACTTCCTTTGACTTCATATCTAAACATGCATGCTCTTACCAAAAAAATCTCTCAGCTTCGTGAAAGAATTCACCAAGATCCAGTGGTGGATCCCGTATCAGCGATACTTTAAAATCTGAGTTATCCTTAACTCCTGACACCACCGCCATCGAAACCATTAATGGATCAGGCTGATCCACCGAGGCAACTGCTGCATAAACCAAGTTAAGAAAGTCCTGAGGATTCATCTGCACTTTGCTTAACTGACGTCAGCGTCATCACACTCTTTGGCCTTTTATGTGAACACAAAACTATCTCAAGAACTTATCCACCAGTTATGTCCACGTTCCAATGGATCCATCCTCCAACTGTCTAAACCACATAGCAGCTATATCGGTCAAGTACAGGGGGAAACATCAGGAAATGACCTCCTCTGATGCCCCCAACACTTCCAAATGCCTTGTGTGCCTCATCAAGTGGTTAGTGGGATCTGTCTTACTATTGTATATTTCCAGAGTGGTTAGCTTGAAATGGGGTGGGTTCCTAGCTATCCTGATGTTTCGGGCAAACAGACTTTTGTTAACTCCCTTCGTATCCAATCCTTGTTTGTCAAACCTCCGCGAATGGTTCGCCTGATGATGTCAGCCAATCCAGTGTTACCTACCAAGGGTTGCCTCCCATTTACATTTCCTAACTGCCCTCCAAATCCTTGAGGGAATTTCGGTACATACTCCTGTCACGTACCCTTGTATTCCTGTTGGCGTCGAACTGCGCAACATCATCTGGTATACCTCCATGTATTGGTCCAACATTTCTTGGTGGTGTGCCCCCGAGTCTGGGTCCATCCGGATTGATAGTCGTTTGCTGATTGGGGGCTGCCCCTACTGAACCCCTCTATCTGCTTGCCTGTTTAGTCCTTTTGATCTAGCTCCATGGATCTGAGTTCCTACAGTTCCTGCTTGTCCAAAGCATCTTAAAAGTTCCTACATCGTTTCCTCTTGCCTTTTCAACTGTTCCTGCGTAGACTTCATCATGAGATGCATCAAGTCCCTAGTGATGTAGACGGTGGTTTGATTAGCTCCAGAGGAAGCCTCCTGACTTCCCTCCTGCTGAATTCTTTCCGTCCTCTGTCTTCTAGTTGATTGCTTTGTCATAGTCTCCACAATCCAAGTTTCTAAGCCTTTAAATCCAAGCTTCTAAATCCCTGAGTACTAGCTTTCTCAATGAAAGCACCAAAATGTTAGCGCCAAAATTGGTCACTAACACCCAAATCTGGATGAAAGCACCAAATCACAGTCACGGCTCACAAATAGAATATACGTGGAGGATATTAATATGAAGAACAATAAAAATTAAAATGAAAGGAGTGAAGAACAATAGATTTTATATTGGTTAGGCTAACTTTGGCCTACTTCCCCTTCAGAAATTTCCTTCTTATTAATGTAGAATCAATTACAAGTACAATCCAGTGGTTTTAGAACAATATTAGTAGAGCAGCCTTAGTAGGGAAGAAGAATGGAAGCATAATGAGGATCCCTTTTCTGAATCTCCACATGCTGTATTTATAGGAAAATCCCGAGTTACTGGGCTTCCTGAGTAGTCCGTGCCCATCAGGACCATCGTCGAACCGTACTCTTCATCCCAACCGATCCCAAGTTATCCATAAGCTGATCATCCGCTCATGCCCATCTGAAGACTAACACATGTCGACTCGAAAACTTACTCTGGGTAGCCAACCCACACATGCCGACCGGCCTACGCCGACCCACACATGCCGATTAGCCAATGCCGAACCACATCTACTAACCCACTATGGCCTGCTTCCCTTGACTGAACCGAAGATGTTCCCTCACCATAGCCAACTCGAACCATCCTTACTGAGCCACTTACACTTCATATGCCCTGGCCGATCCACCGAGGCTGATCCACTCCTTTTGCATTTACCTTGGCCGACCTACCAAGGTCAAACCACCGGGGCCAAACCGCTTCCGTTTTATTACCTCTCTAGCTCACTGATCCACACCATCCTGCTGATCCACTCAGGCCGTCCTTAATGTCCAACTATGTCGACCGAACCCAAATAGCTAAACCACTAGAGGCCGATCCCCCAAGTGGATGCCGACCCCTTATCCAAGTGAACTTCATCCAAATGCCGACTCAAGGTGGTGCCGAACCACCTTTAACCGAACCACTCCAATATGGTCGAACCACTTTCATGACCGAACGACATGGCCGTCCCACATCATGGAGACCCTTGATCCTCGCTTATGCTAATCCAACCTATATCGATCCATCTTCCAAGCACGCTGCGTCGTTTATCCACTGACCATGCTTAATCTTGACTTCCTATTAATTGTCCAACCATTTAAACCAAATCCATATATTCCAGCCTCGATAACCATGAAGTTGGTTAGGCCGAATCCACCTGTTTATGGCCGTGATGAAAGGAAGGTTAACACATATTATTGTTTATTTGCACCATTTGGTTTAGAGATTTACGCATACTAGATTTATTGTCTGATCCTAGTTGTTTATTTTCCCTATACTCTTGGATGATCAATTATATTTGAGTTGTTCGAGAGTCACATGTTTTTCTTTGGGCTCTTTGAAGATGATGGACGAGCAGGAAGCTCCTTTACCAATCTAGTTACTTATTAATGTTGTTATGTCTATTTGTATATGTATTTTGTTTCAACTGTTGTAACCTCCATTCTAGAATTTCAATGACAATAGCTATATAATCGCATGTACAAGATATATTTTATCATATTATGGGTATATACTACAAAAAAATCACTATGCTCAACAAAATCTTGGCTCAAAGACAATTGAAGAAAGAAGGATCATACTATTTAAAAGTAAGGTCATATCATTGTATTATATCATAGATAAATGTTGTACAATATTCTCGAGCGCTCGTAATACACATGATTTCGTATCGACAAATCTCGATAACAAACTACCAAATTTTGAAAATTCAATAATGATAGACGTCTATCAATATGCCATAGACGTTTGTGATATACTTCGAGATTTTTTTCTGAAATATCGTAGACGTCTGGCATACAATAACAGACGTCTTAGGGGAGTTTTAGCCTGCATGTGTAAAACTACAACTGTTAGTTTGTGAATAGACCCTTCTCTTTGCTTTGAACAAACATCTTCCTCCTTCAACAGTTGCAACCATAAGTAAAAGAGCAATCTTTTCAGAAGTCACAACTTTTAAAATGTAGCTCTTTGATTCTATAAATACTTCAATCAATAGAGATTTAACTCAACTTGATTTATTATTCTCGAACTTCTATTTTCATATTCTCTTATGTTATCATTGATTTAATATTCTCAATCACTTACAACCAAAATCTACATTTTTATTAAATTACTTCCTGCAAAGGCAAGTCATACTCACTGTCACTCAAGGGAGATTATATGAGGAATTGCACTAGCAGTCAATATCCATGTGGTATTTAACATAAGATTGTCAAAGGAGTACTTTTGTAATAGCCTATTTCTCCGAGCGAAGCAAGGTTTATTGTTTAGTAAGATACCGAAGGGGAGCTTTGGGACTGGACGAAGGACGGGAGGTCCGAACCAATATAAAAACTATGATGTGCTCATTTTTATACTTTGCACTTTGTACCCTATTATATTGCTATATTTAGCTCATATATTCGTATACACTCACATACTGGTACACACGTCATGTTAGATACGATCCACTAGACTTTCATTTTGTATCATGTAAGGTTATTTCAACTTACAGCAACACGTGATTGAAAACATTTTAATATGACAAGTACATTTCAAGAAGGTCAATCAATTGCTCGTCACCTAATATTTGCCGGTTCTAATTATTCTTATTGGTCAACACATATGCAAATATTTATGGAAGCTAACGGTTTAGAAATTTGGCAAAGTACTCAAACTAGATATGAAGCACCTATCATTGACATAAGCACTTGGACCGATTCACAAAAGAACACGGCAACTAATAATGTCAAAGCCATGAATGTTTTATTTTGTTCACTTGATAAAAATTAATTTTCATGAGTTATGCTTTGCGCTACTATATATGATATATGGTACACTTCGCAAGTTACTCGGGCATGACAAAATTTAAGCAAACTAAAATTCCTATTTTGCAAAAATCAATTTTCATCATTATAAATGAAAGCAAATGAATCTATAATTGACATGCATGCTAGATTTCAAACTACACAACCCGATCTCATAGTCTTAGGATCAATTTCACTGATTTCAATTTAGTTACATGAATTTTAAATTCTTTGACTGTCGAATAGGGAAGAAAGTTTTTAGCCGTTGAAGAAGCTAACGATCTTTCTCAACTCAAAATTGAAGAACTAATAAGAAATTTTATGTTGTATAAAGCTAATTTGCAAGCAAGAAAACAACAAAATCAAGAAAAGTAGAATATTGCCTTTTAAGCAAATAATGACGGTTTCGATTTGGACGAGGAAGAAATTGTGTTCGTCATCAAGAACTACAACAAATTCAAGAAATTCAAAAAATGACAAAACTGAAGAATGGTGACATTTCGTACTTATCAAATAAATGTTATGGACGTAACAAGTTCGGTCATATGAAGAAAGATTGTCCATAACTCAAAAAGAAAAGCAAATTCGAGAAATTCAAGAAAGATTGAAGAACCTTTCCAGTAATTTGGGATGACTTTGATTCTTCCATCTCCGCTAATAGTGATAGTGCAAGCAACTTAGGACAAGCTAATGTATGTTTTGTGGCAAAAACTGATGAGGTACGCCATGAACTAACATATGATGAAATTTTGGAAATAAGCATAGCATTGAATGATATATTTAAATAATCTAAGAAACTAAACAAGGAATATATAAGGAAGTTAAATAGAGCAGAGCAAGAAATTGGTTAATTAAAAGATGAGAAAATAATCCAAGAAGAAGAATTGGAAATAGCTCAAAACGAGTGTAAAAAATTATCTTCTTAAAATATTACTCTAATACATGATTAAGAAAAAATTAAATTAGAAAATGCCAACTTAAATAAGAAAAAATAGAACTAAAGACAACTTTAGATTCCAGCAATAGTGAAATTTTTGATCTTAGGAACACGTTAGATAAAACAACAATAATGTATCGAAATTCAATAAATGAAACAAGTTTTAGAAAATTTGATTAAAATATTAATACCAGAAATTGAAATGGATTGGGTTTTAATAGTAAGCAGAAACCTAAAAAATATAATACAGTATATACTATGACCAAAATGCCAAAACCTAAGACTAATATTAAGTCATCAACCTCAAAAAACAGACCAGATATGGATTCCTAAAGCAAAAAACAAGTTAATTAGACAAAAATACATGGATGCATATTTAAAAAATGTTGTCTAGAATGATAATTATATTTCTAAAGGTCCTAAATCCTCGTGGGTATGACTACCTTCTCCCACTAACACATAGGATCCTAATAAAGGAAGCAGGTACTAGTTAAATCCATATTATTTTTAGATAACCAAAATCAAAATTAAAAGCAAGGAGAAATGGATACTCGATAGCAGATGCTCCAAGCACATGATTAAAAATGCACATGTGTTAACTAACATAACATATATCGATGGTGGTATTGTAACATTTGAAGATAATTCAAAAAGTTTCATCATTGGCACTGGAGAATTTATCAGCATCGATATATCTAATTCTCCTATAGTTACTAATGTTTTACTTGTAGAAAATTTTAAACAAAATTTATTAAGTAAGTCAAATATGTGAGAAAGGATTTAAAATTGATTTCAAAAAAGATAAATGTAACGACCCGGGATTTTCATCATTTGATTTTGAGTATTTTAATGGTTTAATTATTGAATTCGGAATTTTAATTTAGTTAATAAGATTTTAAAACTGTAATTTTCAAGTGATTTCGTAAATTTTGGAAATCATCGATTTAACCGATGCGTTAAAATAGCGATACAGAGCACAATCTTGGAATTCGACAAAACTAGTTCCATTGGATCTATAATAGTGTATTATTATTGAATTTCAAATTTCATATCGTTTCGGTTTACCTTGTGGTCATATGATTTGAAAACGCTTGGAAATAATTTAATCGAAATTAATTTAAATAGTCGATTTAAAAAGCTATCTCCTTCATACAATCGAATTAGGACTCAAAGTCATTTTCATTATATTCGAAATAAGGGTATAACATTATGAACATCTAGCGGTATGCCTCGATAGGGGTTCAAAATTTTGAGTTAGGTAAACGAGATATTTTAATTTATAAAATTAAATAAAGGTTAAAAGGTCAAACACGCCACCCTTATCCATTTAAACACAAAACATTTCCTTTCTCCCTTCGAATCGCATTTCCTCCTTCTTTTTTGTTAAATCCAAGAAATCAAATCCTCCCTCGTTCTCCTTTGTCCAAAAATTGAAAATCACAAAAAGAAGAAAAAAGAAATCGAATCTGTTTGATTATAAAAAACAGAAAAATGAAAAGTGCGAACGCTCGCAAGCGTAAGCGAATGAATGCGATCAAGTCGCGCATGTGCGAATGCGCCGGGGGAGGTGGCGATTTAGTGTCAAGAGTGGAAGAGGCTCGTCTAATCAAGTAGCTCGCATTCGTGGCGATCGCGAACGTGGAGACGACAGCTTCGTGCTAAACGTGCGACGATGGTGATGGGTCTCGTGGGTGAAGTTGTGGTGACCAGCAAAGTCGATGGATGTGAGGGCTGCAGTTTGGGTTCTAGGGTTTGGAATCGTGCAAACGATGATAAAGTGGTGGTCGGGCGAGCACTTTGTTGGTTTTGGAGTTCGTCTTGGCCACGTGGATGAGAGAAGGAAATAAGATTGGATTAGTAATTGTAGTGATGAACAACGCCTTTGGTCATTGTCGTGAAGATTTCGGCAATTTTCAATGGATCGCGACAAACTGTACGGAAGAGGGGAGGGAAAAGTCATGAATATTTGGAGAATTTGGCGATGGAGTGGCATAGTGATGCAGCGTACTGTGATAAGTCGCGTGCCTTAAGTCGCGAACGACCTAGCGACTTACGACCTAACGAGATACGAAGGTTGGAAGATACAATTCTACATGATAAACCAGCGACCCAACCACTTTATGCCACTTTTCTTAGGTTGTTACGAAGTACCAAACTACGACCTACCAAGATAAGCGACCTAGTCGCTGAAGCTGATTTTCTTATTTCGCTGAATCTTATGTCGCGAAACCCTAGGCCGCGAGCAGAATCACTATGTCGCGAAGACTTAGGTCGCTCCAGCTTAGGTCGCGAACGAACTGACGCCTTATGTCTCGAAGCCCTAGGTCGCAAGCAGAATCCCTATGCTGCGAAGCCTTAGGTCGCTCGAGCTTATGCCACTGTATCTTAAGCCGCTCAAGTTCTTAGGTCGCTCGACCTTATGCCGCATCTTTTAGGTCGCATGAAGCTATGCTACAGAGTAATATTGTTAAGTCGTTGAGTCGTATACTGTTAAGTCGCATATGTGTTGTATGTGTTAAGTCGTTTGTTCTTATGTTGTGTGTGTTATGTCGTAAGTCGTGTAATGTTGTAAATCGTATGTTGTAAGTCGTGTGATGTTAAGTCGGCCGTGCGTTAGGTCGGTTGTGTTGTGTTGTAAATTTCTATAAATAGGGGCGTGATAGCATTGTAAAAGGGAGTTGATTTTTGGAATAAAATTTGTTTGTGTGCTTTTACCACTTTTGTTGAAGCTGAGTGTGATCTCCTTCTTCTTCCATCTTCGGATATTCGAGTGCGCTCGAATCAACGAATTTGAAACCGATTCACGGAATCCCGTGTGTGAGATCAACATCGAAGAAGATCTTCTAACGCGGAATCGTGTGCGATCAACGTGTTGAAGATAGCTAGAATCCGGTATCTCGAGAGATCAACGGATTTGGGCATTTATTGTTCTACCAGGTTTGCTTGACACGAATTCATTTCGTGAGGAAGAAAGTTTGCATCAATTTGTATCAAAACATTATTAGTACGTCAAGTGTTAAATCCGCTGCGTCACTTATTTGGTATCAGAGCTAAGTTCAAAGCCGAGCCGAGCTGGTGCAGAGCCGAGTTAAAGAAAGTTGTGCTAAGTCAAAGCCGAGTTAAAGGAAGTTCGATCCGAAAAGAGATTGTTTGAAGATCATGCCTCCGAGACGTGCTAATCGTTATCATAATGTTGAAGATGTATATAGAAGACAAGAAGTTGAACAGATCGAGCAACGTATCAATGAGAAGTTCAATGAAGGTATTGAAAAGTTAGAGAAGTTGATGAAAGACATGAATCAAAGTCAAAGGAGAACTTCACCAGTTTTGCACCAGAGTGGAAATAGGGCTTCACCATCAGTTTCGAGAGAAAGGAGAATGTCACCCTAGTCTTATCGAGATAGAAGAGAATCGTCAGTTTCAATGAGGCGAGAACACCATGAGTATCGAAATGAAGAAAGAACTCATCGTGGATTTGAAGATGATCCATATCGTGATGCTGAAAGACTGATAGAAGGGACATGCATGATCGTAGAGACATAGATGGTCGAGATCGATATCGACATACATATGATTTTGAGGATTATGGTGATAGAGGAAGTATTCATTATCGAGATTGAGACCAAGTGCGAAATCGATATCTTGATTCAGAGAATGACCGTAAATGGGAGTCAAGTATGAGGATGGAAATTCCAGAGTTCAAAGGTTGTATGCAAGCAGAAGCATTTCTTGATTGGTTGTCTAATGTTGAAGAAATTTTGGAATTCAAAGAAATGCCTAAGAATCGCAGAGTTCAGTTAGTTGCTACAAGATTAAGGGAAAGAGCTATGGCATGGTGGCAGCAAACTAAACTAACTCAGGAGAGAATGGGAAAATCAAAAGTTGTCACTTGGGAGAAGATGAGAAAGATGATGAAAGCAACTATCTTGTCGTACAATTATCAGTCTCTTATGTATCAACATTTGCAGAATTTGAGACAAGGGTCGAGGTCGGTGAATGATTATGCAGATGAATTCTATCAATTGATTGCAAGGAATGATATTATGGAGACCGAGGAACAGCTAACAACTAGATATATTGGAGGGTTACGAATGAAAATTCAAGACATGGTGAATGTGTTTAATCCAGTGTCTGTTGTTGAAGCACATCAGAAAGCTCTAGCTTGGGAGAAACAAGGGAGACGAGGAGGTGGTGTGTTTACAAGTTCTAACAACCAGAATAAGGGTGCTAGTAGCAGTGCTAATGTTTCTAAGGAAGTCAGTAAGCCACACGACAAAGAAGCCGCTAAACCAAAAGTCAACGATAGTATCAAGTGCTACAATTGTCAGGAGTATAGCCACAAAAGTAATGAATGTACAAAGCCAAAAAAGAGGGCATTAGTTGTAGAGGAATGTGAGCATGAGGATGAGGAAGCTGAAATTGACTATTCTCAACCATCGAAGTTTGATGAAGATGAAGAAGTTGTGTCAGGAGATGAAGGATGTAATTTGATGATAAGAAGGTCTTGTTTAGTGCCAAAGCATGAGAATGATTCTAGTTGGCTAAGAAGCGATATTTTTCAGTCTACATGTACTATTTTGGGGAAGGTTTGTCGGTTTGTTATTGATGCGGGAAGCTGCGATAACATTTTTTCTGAAGAAGCCGTCACGAAGTTAGGGTTGAAGACTGAAAAACATCCTAGATCTTATAAGCAGGCATGGCTATAGAAAGGTGGAGAAGTTACAGTGGGAAGACGAGCATTTGTTACATTTTCTATTGGGAAGAAATACAAAGATGATATATGGTGTGATGTTGTGGATATGGATGTGTGTCATCTACTATTGGGAAGACAGTGGCAGTGTGATCGAACTGTACAACATAATGGTCGTACCAACAGCTACAGTTCATGTTCGAAGGTACTCAAATTACTTTGGTTCCTAAGAAGCGTGAACAGAGTGAAAGCAAGTCAGAGAAGAAGGTGGAATCAACTATCCTATTACCTCGAAAGAATTTGTTGAAGAGGTGAAAGATAGCGCTGAATTGTTTATGTTGATTGGGTATGAAACAAGCGAAGATGTTGAAACTCCTGAGGAGGTTAGACCAGTGTTGAATGAATTTGAAGATGTTTTTCCTGCGGAATTGCCCAAGAAGTTACTGCCATTGAGGGACATACAACATCAGATTGATCTGGTGTCAGGTGTTGTTTTACCACATATGCCACATTATCGTATGAGTCCGAAAGAGCATGAAGAGTTGAGGAGACAGGTTGAGGAGTTGCTTGAAGAAGGGCGTGTTCGAGACGTCTCAGTCCTTGTGTTGTACCAGCTTCGTTAGTGCCAAAGAAAGATGGTTCATGGAGAATGTGTACAGATAGCAGGGCACTCAACAAAATAACTGTCAGATACAGATTTCCTACGCCAAGACTTAATGATCTATTGGATCAGCTTAGTGGGTCTGTAATCTTTTCAAAGATCGATCTTAAAAGTGGCTATCATCAGATTCGCATAAGACAAGGTGATGAATGGAAGACAGCATTCAAGACTCGAGAAGGATTATATGAATGGGTGGTTATGTCGTTTGGTCTATCTAATGCACCAAGTACATTTATGAGGGTGATGAATCAAATTTTCAGACCTTACATTGGGAAGTTTGTTATTGTTTACTTTGATGATATCTTGATCTATAGTGCAAGCACAGAGGAGCATATTCAACACTTGCGGAAGGTGTTAATTATTCTTCGTCAGGAAAAGTTCTATGCAGCAACGAAGAAATGCGTGTTCATGATGCCAAGTGTTTTATTTATAGGATATGTCGTGTCCAAGGAGGTAATACAAGTGGACCAGAGTAAAGTAGCCGCAATCAGAGATTGGCCACAACTCAAAACTATAACAGAAGTCAGAAGTTTTCATGGGTTAGCTTAATTTTATCGAAGATTTATACCACACTTTAGTAGTGTGATGTCTCCTATTACAGATTGTCTGAAGGGAAAGAAGTTTTCATGGACGGAAGAGGCAGGATTTGCTTTTGAGCAAATCAAGGAACTTTTAACCTCAACACCGATTCTAGTGTTGCCAGATTTTCAGTTACTATTTGAGTTACATACAGATGCATCTAAAGTTGGAATTGGAGGAGTGTTGAGTCAGAAGGGTCGCCCAATTGCCCATTTCAGTGGAAAACCTTTCTGGAGCAAAGATGAGATACAATACTTATGATGTGGAGTTTTATGCTATCGTGCAGGCTGTGAAACATTGGAGACATTATTTGTTCCATAAAGAATTTGTTTTGTATACGGACCATGAAGCATTGAAACATTTACAAGGGCAGGATAAAATTGCAGCTAGGCATGCATCGTGGATAGCTTATTTGCAGCAATTTACATTCGTCATGAAGCACAAGTCTGGAGTAACTAATCGCGTCGCAAATGCATTGAGTCGGAGGAATACTTTACTTACAACCATGCGAGTAGAGGTGATGGGTTTTGATTTACTTCAAGATTTGCTTACATCAGATTCTTATTTTTCCAAGATCCTAGACAAAGTCAAACAAGGAAGCATGGATGGATATATGCTGGTTGATGGTTTTCTATTCAGAGGAAATCAGTTGTGTATTCCAGATTGCAGTTTACAAATGAAAATATTCAAAGAATTGCGTGAGGAAGGACATGTAGGCCATGACCGTACTATGCAGTTGATCGTAAAGTCTTATTTTTGGCCGTCAATGAGAAAAGAAGTTGAAAAGTTTGTTCAGAGGTGCCATATTTGTCAAGTTTCAAAGGGGACCGCGACAAATGCAGGTTTATATTTGCCCTTGCCTATACCTACTAAACCATGGGTGGATGTTACCATGGACTTTGTATTGGGTTTGCCGAGAACGCAACGTGGCAATGATTCTATCTATGTGGTGGTTGATCGTTTTTCAAAAATGGTACATTTTATCGCATGCAAGAAGATGGCAGATGCAGTTAATGTCACACAGTTATACTTCAGAGAGATCTATCGTCTTCATGGGTTGCCGGAATCTATTGTTTCAGATAGAGACACTCGTTTTCTGAGTCATTTTTGGATGAGTTTATGGAGAATGGTCGGGACGAAGCTGAAATTTAGTAGTGCTTATCATCCGCAGACGGATGGACATACAAAAGTTATGAACAGATCCCTGGGTAATCTATTGAGATGCCTCGTGAATGATAATTTGAAGAGTTGGGATTCCAAGCTGCGTCAAGCTGAGTTCGCACACAACCATGCATTTAATCGTAGCACTGGGTTCAGTCCATTTCAGTTCGTTTACTCGACAATTTCTAAGGGACCATTGGATTTATCTACAGTTCCACGGCAGAAAGGAGTGATCAAGCGAGCTAGTGATTTTGTTAATGAGTTGCAAGAATGCCACAAGGTTGTGCAGGAATGATTGCTTAAGGCAAATGAGAAATATAAGCAATCCACAGATATCAAACGACGACATGTTGAATTCAAAGAAGGAGATTTTGTATATGAAATATTGACGAAGGATCGATTTTCTATTGGTGCTTACAACAAGAAGATTGGTCCTTTAGAAGTCGTGAAGAAGATTAATGAGAATGCTTATCAGTTAAAATTGCCGAATCATATCCATACTGCTGACGTTTTTAACGTCGAACACTTGATTCCATATCATGAGGATAAGCGTGTCGAAGAAGAGGAAAGTGTAAATTCAGGGATGAATTCTTTTCAGTTAGGGGAGGATGATGCAGCGCACTGTGATAAGTCGCGTGCCTTAAGTCGTGAACGACCTAGCGACTTACGACCTAACGAGATACGAAGGTTGGAAGATACAGTGCTACATGATAAACCAGAGACCGAACCACTTTATGCTCTTTCCTTAGGTCGGTACGAAGTACCGAACTATGACCTACCAAGATAAGCGACCTAGCGCTGAAGCTGATTTTCTTATGTCGCTGAATCTTATGTCGCGAAACCCTAGGTCGTGAGCAGAATCA
Source organism: Allium cepa (assembly GCA_030765085.1). Lineage (NCBI taxonomy): Eukaryota > Viridiplantae > Streptophyta > Magnoliopsida > Asparagales > Amaryllidaceae > Allium > Allium cepa. Next base: position 287,096,958 of record CM060941.1, on the reverse strand, counting down.
CTATGTCGCGAAGACTTAGGTCGCTCCAGCTTAGGTCACGAACGAACTGAAGCCTTATGTCGCGAAGCCCTAGGTCGCGAGCAGAATCCCTATGTCGCGAAGCCTTAGGTCACTCGAGCTTATGCCGCTGTATCTTAAGCCGCTCAAGTTCTTAGGTCGCTCGACCTTATGCCGCATCTTTTAGGTCGCATGAAGCTGTGCTGCAGAGTACTACTGTTAAGTCGTTGAGTCGTATACTGTTAAGTCGCATATGTGTTGTATGTGTTAAGTCATTTGTTCTTATGTTGTGTGTGTTATATCGTAAGTCGTGTAATGTTGTAAATCGTATGCTGTAAGTCGTGTGATGTTAGGTCGGCCGTGCGTTAGGTCGGCTGTGTTGTGTTGTAAATTTCTATAAATAGGGGTGTGATGGCATTGTAAAAGGGAGTTGATTTTTGGAATAAAATTTGTTTGTGTGCTTTTGCCACTTTTGTTGAAGTTGAGTGTGATCTCCTTCTTCTTCCATCTTCGGATATTCGAGTGCGCTCGAATCAACGAATTTGAAGTCGATTCACAGAATCTCGTGCGCGAGATCAGCGTCGAAGAATCGTAGATCTTCTAACGCGGAATCGTGCGCGATCAACGTGTTGAAGATAGATAGAATCCGGTATCTCGAGAGATCAACGGATTTGGGCATTTACCGTTCTATCAAGTTTACTTGACACAGATTCATTTCGTGAGGAAGAAAGTTTGCATCAATTTGTATCAAAACATTATTAGCACGTCAAGTGTTAAATCCGCCGCGTCACATAGACTAGGGTTTTTTGATAATTTTGCAGAAGATCACCAACGGAATGCTCTATTCTATCAGGTTATATATTTTTTTTTAAAATAAAGTAATTAGTGATAAGTAATTCCCTATTTAAAATTTAAAATTTAAAATTTAAAATTTAAATATTATATTATCAATATATTATTTGTGCAAGGTCCAAGGTTACAAAATGAGTCATGTTGAATCATAGCGACAGAACATTATGAAATGGAGTAAATTTGGAGTTGAAATGTTTAACTGATTCAAAAATGAAGGTGAGTAAAATCTCACTCATTTAGATTGCCAATTATAATATAAAAATGTTGAATTTATGTAATTGGTGGATTTGATGAATAATTCAGTATGGATGTTATATATATATAATAGCATATATATATATATATATGAGTAGTTGGATATATTTTTTGATACATTTTCCCACCGATTGGAGTGGATGAGACCCTATGCGTCCAGCATAATAGCAGATGACCCTATATACCGCGATATCCCCCCTCGAAATGGGATTGGTATTATTATGTTGTATTAACATCTGTAGATGCAGGGATCCAGGTTAGAGGAATCCAACCAGATTCCTCAAAAATGTTGATTTTAATTTCATATATAATGATATATTATGTGTTAGAACAATTCTTACAGATTATGGTTATGATTTGAATTATTGGATGCTACAGTAGCACTGGCCTGGATTTTGGTATTTTATATACCATAAATATTTTTTTGAACTTGAAGGCATTATAAGGAGATTTTGAATATAAAAATATGTATAACGAAGTTTGGATTATTTTTAAAAAGAAGTTGATTTGGATAAAACGATATATTGATTTTTGAATTGTACTTATCTATTCAAAAAAGTATTTTAAATAGAGATTTAAAAATAATTTATGTAGAAGTTTTTTAAACTATGGATTTATAAATGATATTTCTGGAAAATAAGAAAAGAAGTTGAAATCGGTATTTTAAATGGATTTGCGAAATAAATGGAATCGATTAGAAAATGGATTTATAAAATAAGATTTTTAAAATGGAATTAGTTTTGTAGATAAGTGGAAACTCAAAGGAGTTATAAATTATAAACGATTTTTATAAATAAGGGAAAATTAAAATTTATTGATAAATTGGAATATAATTTCACATGGTGAATTTTTATCGAGATTTGAAAATTAGATTTTAGGGAAAGTAGTGAATTCTATTTTTGAAAAGCGAGGATGGTTAGAAATCGGAATGGGTCGATGTGTGTTAAATCAAGAGGATTTATAAATTGAATGGATTTTAAAAATATATTTTATTAAGGGTTAAGTTTTGATTTAAAAGGGGAAATTCTATTTACTAAACTACGCGATTTAAAGTTAATAAGTATTGGAATACTTCGAAAAGTGGATTTTTCAACTATATAATATTTATTGCAAAAAATTCTAATTTTTTTATAATTAGCTTTGGAAATTGATTTTTTATTTAAAATGAGTGGGAATTAAGTTATTGATGTCTTATTTAAATAGTTTTGATATTTTAAATAATTTCTCAAACGTGTTTTGAAAAAAATTACTATCCTTTAAAAATATTTATTATATATATATATATATATATATATATATATATATAGATTTTGAAAGTGATTGGAATTGATTTATAAATGCTCTTGAGATTCATAAACGAGTTTTGTTAATGGATATGATTTTTATAAGAGAAATCTTATAGTGAAATTATGGAAACTTAAGGAAATTTCTTAATCATTGAAACAGGAGAACTTCAAAATCGGATTAGAATTCAATAAATAAGTTAGAAATGGGTAGTTGAGACATAGACGAGCGTAATCAATTTTTGGAATTTCAAAGGAAATTAATTTATAAATTCCAGAAACTTATGGGGTTTGTTGAGTTAAGTAATTTACAAAAGATAGTAAGTGTTTTTGAGAAATAGAAAATAAATGGAATATTTCCTAAGTTTTGGAATAAAATGATTTTTGGAAATATACTGTAAATGTTTCCAGAGTATTGGATCAGAAGGGTTTGAAATATTTCAACCACGAGTTTATTATCATAAAAATATTTCAAAGTGATGATGTAAATTGAATTAGGGAAAATATATTTCTAAGTATATAGATGATTTGAAATATACGATGTTGTGAATATAAGTATATTGGAATTGTTTCTAAATATTGAAATATTGAAAGACATGAAAATATATCTTTTAAAGATACTTTGTAATGAATGTTTTGAAAAAATTATAAATAAGGCCTAGTGACTGCTTATGAATGTTATTTGATGGTTGAATAACCGGCTATCAAATCTAGCCAAATTCGTTAATCCTTTCGAAGAGATTGAGATCAGATTTAATTATCTAAAAACAACTTCGATCCGGTTTGAATGTTACGAATGGATATCGGGAAAATAGTAAAGACGGTGATTCGGTTTTTCAAGACCTAAGATAACTTATATGGACGAATGCAATCAGAACATCATCATAAGAGGACAATGAGAATTCAAAGAGAAATTGTTCTTGAAAGGTAATGTTGGCCTGCAGCCTCATCAATCGGGAATGGCTACAACATGGTAGATGCAGCAAGGCTAAGTGGTCGACCCAATTAGGGTATGTTATAACTTTTCAGATACCCTCGCAAATATATATAAATTATGGATTTGGTTGTGCATAAAGAAGGGAGCGCTTGATTTTTAAGGGTGGGAACACCCGGAGTGATAACATATTCGTACCTATCCAGGTTAGGGGTAGGCCGGTCTTATGTAGCAGGGGATCCCAACGAGGTCCTCGGTACATTTTTCTAGAGGTGTACTGTGATAGGCGACACCCTAGTAACCCAGTCATTGTATAGGATCCATTCTCCAATACGAGCCTTTACGGTTTTGTTTGTAGAGCCTAGCATGCTGGAATTTAATTGACGTAGCAATTTCAGCTATTTGAATAAGTATTTGTACTTAGACATTATTATAATATCATGGGATTTTCTATAAAATATTTTGGTCATCGTAGGGGAAAAAGCCGTTGTGTTTATGTGTGACGCGGTCTTACGAGATACTTTTGTTTTTCAAAGGATTTTGACAACTTTAATAATTCAAATTGAGTGTGTTTTCTCACGCTGGTTTTTCAGACTGACTCAGGAGTTATTTTATCGTAATTCTAAGATCAGGCCAAGTATTACAAAATCAGGTTAGAATACTATGGAGCTTAGGAGAGGAGCAGGAGGGGTTCAGACGTATATCACATACTTGGTTATTCCACTATGTGAGTTATGTATATCAAGACAAGTTATTATAACTGTCCAGATTGATTGTTGTCTATTATACTCTAATAATGGTATGTATATTATCAGTACAGTTCTTGTATTTAAATCTGTTATTATATATTATATTTTGTTCCGATGCAATTGTGAGATTCTTTGTTGTTGTTCTATTTTCTTTTATTTCTTTCTTCTTCTTTACCATAGTTATTCGCTCTTTCCTATAATTTGGGTTGAACAAGAGTGAATTATTATCAACTCAAAGGGTGCAGAACTGTAGGTCGCTACAATAAATGTAATATTTTAGATAAATATAAAAATATGATATTTAAAGTATTAAGAAGTTTAAATATGAATATGAGTATCAAACATGATAATGATTTATGCTTAGTTGCAAATCATAATGATCCATGGCTGTGGCACAAACATTTTTGTCATATAAATTTTAAATGCATTAACAACTAGAAAAAAATGAATTATTTAAAGGATTACAAAAAATCAGCCACAACGTCAAGACTTTATGTGATGCATGTTAACATGGATAATAAAATAAAAGATCTTTTAAATCTAAAAAGGAAATTTCTAGGAAACAACCGCTTTAACTACTTCATGTAGATTTATTAGGGCCAACTTAAGTTCAATAAATTATAAATAATATGTTTTTGTAATTGTTGATGATTTTTCAAGATACACTTAGATATTATTTTTAAAACATAAAATTGACACATTTGAAATGTTTAATATTTTTGCTAAAAGAATTAAAAATTTCTAACGACCCAGAATTTTGGACACTTCGTATTTAAATATCTAAATTATTTAAATATTTGAAAATTAGATTAAATTTTATTGAAATGATTTAATAAATATTTTAACCCCCTTTTAAATCATAAATAATGATGGTAAACTTGTCCTTAATTATTATTTTACAAAAATGTACACTTTGTAAAAATATCGATAATATGACTGAAAATCGTTTTATTGATAAACAGATATTTTCTTAAGCGAAGTTGTTCAAAATTTTTACGTATGTATAAGTAATCATTATGGAGATAATAATTAGCAACTAAAAATATATTCATGTTTATGGCTATCCAAATTTGAAAATGAGCAAAATGAAAATTATTGACTCTTAAGCTAATATTTAATGAACACACTAGCCACTGATTAAACATTGTCATCTTCACACAAGCTGGGAAGGTTCTAAAAACTTCCTATAAGATAAGAGGTATTATGTTAAATTTATAATAGTAATTATCCTAAAGAAGAAGTGACATAAATTAAAAGTAAGCATAAATTGAAATGCTCAAGTATTAAGGAAATGATAAAATGGATGTAATGGGAGGTAAGCCTTCCAAGGGAAGGTAAGAGTAAGCTTATGCTTTATCACTTGATGCCTATAAATAGTGGGGAGGAGTTTACTTAATAATCACAAATAAATTCCTAAGCTTGAGATGAAGTAGGAGGGTTGAAAATCGTAGAAGTGCTTAAACACTAATCCACTAATTACTCTCTAACTTTTTCAAAAGTTAATCAAATCTTCTCTAATCTCTTTTAAACTTTGGCTATGGGCCTAAGACATCATGGGAGGAATGAATAGTAAGTAATAAGTGGGAGGAGGTGAAAGGAAGAGGGGAGTCTTGAATATGCCACGAGCATGGCGGAGGAGGAAGAAGGTGGCTTAGGTTTGGTAGTGTTAAAGGTCGGACCTTTAGGCTTGTGTTGATGGAAGGAGGTGATTCGGTTCTTGTGGTTTTGTGCTTGGGTTAGGCATGGATCTAAATGAGTTATCTCACTATCTATTAAGTATATATTGTTTATATATGTTTTGTGCAAATTATAATAGTTAAAGTGATCTTAACTAAGTAAAGTTATAAACTTTTGACCTTCTTGCTTATGAAAGCAAATGATAACTTTATATTGTACAACCTCACTTATATTACTCTCTTAAATGTTTGGAGTGGCCTTGACTTTATTTTTAAATCGTCGGGTAACTTATGTGTTAAATTGAAGTAAGTTTGAAAGTATTTGAAACGAGAATAGTCGTTATAAGTGCACTTCAAAATCCCTTATTTTCGAGAACTTTTATAAATAAATAAGAACATATTCCTAGGGAATTTTTTCCATGGTTATTAAGTACCGTAATGATGGTACATATTATAAAAATTTCAAGTCTTAAATCATTTGTTTAATTGGTTAAAACAAGTCGCAAAGATGGTGTTTTTCAATGTTGTTTTAACAAGGACTTTAACAGCACTTAAAATGCTGTAGTAAGTCGTTTATAGATTTCAGTGCAAATGCGAAGTTTTTGCTAGTTTTTCATGATTTAAATGGTTTCTAAATTATTTTGTTTATGAAATATTTTTATGGACATTCTTATAAAATGTGTATGAGCATGAAAAAAGAATGGAAGTTTAAATATAGTCTTAATGATTATTTATGAATATTGAAAGTAAATCGCTGTAAAATGTAAAACATGTTTTTAATCAAACTTCTAAATTAGTTATTTTCAGGTAATATTTTATATAGAAATTTAAAACCTATTTACAAGTATTTCTAAAGTATTATTTTATACATATAAGTTTTGACATAGGTGATTGACTATGGTTAATACTATTCCAACGAGTAAACTTGTTTGTTCGTGAGATTCAGGAATGAGGTTTCTAGGCAAGGCTTGGAGCAACCAGTACCCAAACTTACCTAGCTTCACTGTAGAACAAGGAACATTGTAAGTTGAAATGTTGGAAACGTGTCAGTCTTGTTGTTTACTTGAAGGTAATTAACTTTACTTAACTATAAAAGCCGACGAAGTAGGTTTATCTATTTCTAAGAGTTAAAGATCGATGTCAAGTAGGGACAAGGCAATAGAGCTCTAATCTATCGTGCTTCCCTTTTGAACAAGGAATCGTTGTGGGGAATGTTGAAAACGATTTAGTATAAAAACATTGATTTGTATAAGCAACTATTTTAACTAGATAATCTATTAATCTACTATAGAACTTAACTTACTATTAAACTTTGATCTTTAAAAGGATGTTTCAAAGATAGTAATAAGTAGAAAAATGATTTGGTTTTGTTGTGACGGTGTGTTGATCATATTCATATTTAAGCCTTTTCAATTATCCTTAGGGATGCAAATGGATCTTTAAAAGAATGTTTTAACGGTAAGCATAAGAGAAATGATTTTGGGTTTGTTGTGACAATATGTTCATTACATTCGTCTTTAACCTTGTTTGATTTTACATACAAATGTAAATATACCTTTAAAAGAATGTTTTAAAGATAAGCATAAATGAAATTGTTTTGGGTTTGTAGTGACAATGTTTGAATAACATTAGTCTTAAACCTATTTGAATGGATTTGTGAAAGTACTTAGAGCCTTAAAATGGATATTTTGAAGGAAATTATAAGTAAGGAATCTTTTTTGAAAAAAGATATAAAAAGCAAAGGTTTAAGGTAACAAATCTTGTTAATGATTTGTGAATATATTTATCCCACTTGAGATAAGTTATAAATATTTTTGAGGTATAGGAAAAGGAAAGGTTTAAAGTAAGAAATCTTGTCAATGATTTGTGAATATACTTATATCATTTGAGACAAGTATATGAGTACTTTTGGTCAGTGTTGAAATGTATGGAAAATGAATAGAAATGTTTTATGTAAATATTGGAGTTCAATTAACAAATGGGGTTTCATTTATAAATGAGTTTATTTAGTAAAATGAGTTTTACTAATAAAATAGGTTTTTAATTGACAAATGAAGACTAATTAAAAAGGGGATTAGGAGTCGTTTATATGACTTGATCGTGCTTGTTTGTTTCGATCATGCTTTGTGTGTTATTACTTACGGATAGTATATGGCGACTTTGTTTCCGTACGTGATTGTTCTCATTGTATTAGATTGTTTTTTATTTGATAGCTGAATAACCGATTATCAAATCTTGCCAAATATACTCTGAACTGTTTAGAAGAAACATGGGAATTATGTCATATAGTTATCTGAGGTGATGCTACACTGTACGTATAAACTAGTTTTGCTCCTTTAGGACGAATGATAAGGAAATTTGTTCGCTTAATTGGTTAGAACGTGATCTCTAATCTTATGTATTCTTTGTTTATTTCCTACAAAACTGTGGTTGTGATTCATGGGAAACCTATCGATTGGTTTAGAGCACCCGATAAGCGAGGGAGTATACTTGTATGAGATGCTTTTTATACTATAACCATTCCAAAACCATATATGTGCTCTATACTTTGGAAGAGGCTCGTGATTTCTTATTGATATTAGAATCTATGTGGAGATTCGAGATCTATTTGAGATACTCGAACACATGCAGTTGTTCATGTCTATTTAGGATGTGGGGATCCTTGTGTGATTCGAAGACCTATTGAGGTATGGGAATCCATGTGTGATTCCGAGATCTATTGAGGAATCTATGTGTGGTTTCCCATGTATGGTTTCGTGATCTATTCAAGTAGGAGCTCACACAGAAGATTTGTTCGAGTGGGTACTTATGGACTGAAATGTCGGACGTGGTCTCATCGACGAGTATGACTAAAACCGGAGATAGAAACATAGCCAGTAGGGTTAGCAAACCCATAGGGTGCATGCGATTCTATTTCTAGAGATGCTTATTGGGATATACATGCGAGAGTGATGTATCAGGCCTTAGAAAGACCAACTATGGTTTTCCTATGGTACATTCATTAGAGATGTACGACACTTCGGAAGGATATATCCGATCCTTGTGCAGGAGCTCGGATTCAGCTTCCATGAGGAGATCTACATGGAAATCCTACATAATTAGTGAACATGCCTTAGCAGTTGTGTAACACCCCATATTTTAAGTAAGATTATTCAGAACATTTAATTAGGTAAATTAAATGAAATAATGTAATTTGTTAAGAGGATGAGATTTGTGAACTATAAAGGGGGTAGTCGTGCTTAGATAAACCAATGAACTAAAGGAATTAAAATGAATTAAGTTAGGGTGAATGAACAAGGGCATAATAGGAAAGAGCAATAACCTTATACCATAAACCCTCTCTACATTCATTTTCACGTTCATTCGTAATTCACCAAAACTAAAACACGTAGAGATTGGCCACCATTAAGAAGGAAAGAGGGGAAATCAAGATAAATCAAGAGGAAGAAGATAATCAACAAAAATCAAAGTCAAATCTCATCTCCTTAACATCAAAGCAAAGGTGAATAATGACATCTCTTGTTGTCTTAATGATTTTGGTTTCAAGGATAAACTGAATTTATTTGCAGTGGTTATGCTATGTTTGTAAATGATTGAATATATATATATATATATATATATATATATATATATATATATGCCTATTGATGATTTATGCTTATTCATATAGATTATGTTTGATATGTTTTGATGTGAAAACCCTATTTAATGACATCCAAATGCCTTACGAATTTTGATATAGATTGAAAATGTTATTTTAGAGATGGTTTTAATTTTCATAATTTTTTTGAATTTATGTCGATTTTATATTAATTTTCTAGTGAAGAGAATGATTTATTGGGTTAAAAATAATTTATGGTTAAATTATATATAATTTGGGTCAGAAATTTATATATGTTTGAAAACATATTAGAAATGATTTTCTAGAAGTTTTGTAGAATTTTCCAAACAGTTTTGATGGATATATAAAATTATTTAAGGTATGGGACTTAAATGTTTTATATACTTACAAAAAGGAGAGAAGGGAGGTTTTCTAAATAATTCAAATTGTTATTTTTGAAATTGGCAGTACTTTGGAAAAGATAATTTGCAACCAATCATAATTTGAGACACAAGGCAAGTTAGGTGAAAAGAAATGTTTATCTACATGCTTTTTACTGTTTCATTACTTTCGGCACCCTGCTTCCGTCTTGATTGGCTTTCGACTTAGTACTATTGCCTCGTATCGAAGCCAATGCACATTGTATCGGTAACTTGGTACATAGTGAATTGGACAAAGGTGGAAGGTACTGAGTCGAAATTAGGGGTTTCGAAGGGATCGAAGCATCATTTTATTTTAAATGAAAATACTCATGCTTGATTTTGACTGAATAGCTTTCTACTTGGTTGGCTACCGACTGGTCAAACGATTTAAAGAATGATTTTATGAGGTTGCATTTTTTTTATTAACTACTTTTAACTAGGTCGAAGAATTTTGCCGCCGCTACTACCTTTTGAAGCAATGCCTTGGAAAGGGTTGTATTTTTTATAAAATGTTGTCGCTTTTGCAATGCTTTCGGAAGGTTAGTTTTGACACCAGCACTACCTTGCTTAGATAATAGCTTTCGAAAGAGTTGCTTTCAACCCTGTTGTTTTGTGACCCTTGGAGATTTTTAAAGATTAACCCAAATGTTTCGAAAGGAATGGTTATAAATGATATCGAAAGGTGTTTCCACATGTTTTAAATTGAGCCCAACTGCTTTCGAAATGTTTAAGGTTTTAATTCTCACGAAAGGCTTTTACGAAAGGTTTTGAAGGGGTGGTTCCCCAATGATCTCGAAAGGTTTAACCAATGGTTTTGAAAGGTTTAAAAGTGAAGGTTTTTCATCTGTTTCGAAAGACAATATTTAAAGGTTTTAAGGAAGGTTGTCTAAGGCTTTATAACTTCCGAAGGGAAAGGTTTTTCAATGGTTTCAAAAGTATTATTTTAATGATTTAGAAAGGAAGGTTTTGGCCTTTCGGCCTAGATGAAAGAAACGGTTTTACTTGGTTACAAAAGGTATACTTTCAAAACTTTACATGTTTTCATCAACAAAGATTTGAGTAAAATACATATATAATATGGCAAGATGATTTTGAGTAAAGCATAGAGTATTTATATTTTCCTTGTTTGAGTTTGGTTTAAAGATTATATATCAATTTATGGAATGGTTTTCAAGGAAAATTTTGAAAAGATTTCCCTAAGTAAAATGACTCAGATATTAGAATACCAAATGGTACTGGTATAGCGTCGCGCCCTATGCTTAGCTACTAGCCCAAGCTAATTTAGTCCAAAATTCCAATATGTAGGGTTTTGTCATAGCTACAACTAAACTATTATTACATACAGAAAGGAATATATTTTTGTATACAGATAGGTTTTTCGTGATCCCGAAAAACCATTAGGATCAGGTAACCCCAGGAGATGTTAAGTTAGGGACAGACCATCCAGAAGAGGAGTATTTAACAGATAGTTAAAGACAAACCGTCTAGAATAGAAGTGTCCTATATGTGTTTGATTATTTTGATTATATTTTCTGGTAGGCCCGAGTTAGCTACCAAAACTATAGTGTTTGGATAGATAGTCCATTTATTAACATACGTGTAAGTTTACATGATATTGCTTTGTAGTTTTAACCAATTTTAGTTGCAAGATAAAGATTTGCAGAAGATATGCTTTAAAAAGGATATAAGTGAGGGGAAACCCGCTACGCTAAGCGGCGTGGTCTCACTTAATATCATATTTACTAGATGTATAGTATAATTCACACTAGGATTTATGTCTGCCTTGAAGTTTATGTTTTCCCCTTAAACTCTCAGGTGCTCAATATTGATTTAAGTAGGCCGAGAGATTAAGGTTTACAAGTTTTATTAGGTTGGTGAATAAAGCTTTTGGAGACTAGCAGGTGGCCGACAGATAGTTATTTAGGAGTTATGGATTCATTTTGTTGATGTATTCCTCTGTGTTCGTATTATGTCAGTACGACTATATAGCGACTCTAGTCAACCAAGGGGGCATCATCATATCACTCTTGGCGTGTTTTGTAATAATTATATTTTATCTTTACCTGGGAAACAATTATAGGATTATATTATTTGAAAATGGAACATGTTTTTAAAATCTATGATTTTTTTTCCTATTCATGTGATGCTGATATTGAATACCATAAATATTACCGTATTTGGTCACTTGAAGTTAATGCTATGAATGACTGCAACATCCGTAGCGCTTAATTTTGGGCCTTCGCATAGGGGATGTGATAGCTTAGTATCAAAGCACAGCTTATGAAGTACTTTAACTAAAAATGATTTTTTAAAAACATAATCCTTAGGAAATTAGAGAAAAGATTGGGGTATGGGATAACGCTATAGTAACGTACTTGTAGTTGCTATATATAAGTTTGCGCTCTATCTCTCGTCTCCTATCTTTATTAGGTTATTCTTATTTATCTCGCAAGGTTTGAATACAAATATGGATTCTCAAAGAGATAATGTTAGAGGAGGAAGCACCAACGTAGATGGAGATGCCAGACTTAATACTTGAGGAAATCAAGGTCAGGCACAAGTAGAGAATGTGGTTGCTGGAATCGCATTGGTTGGAATCTAAGCTATGTATCAGTTTTTCATGAATATGATGCAAGCGAGTGTTACTACTGGAGTAATGGGAGGAGGAGCTTAGGAAGATCTAGTAGTCAACAATTATGATGCCTTGAGTAGAGAGTATGCTAGGCTAGGAGGAAAACCGTTCATTGGAACTGAAGACACCATGGAGGTGGAAAACTAGTTACTGCATTGTGAGCAGATCTTTGCAGATTTGGGCTCAATGACGTGAAAAAGAGGAATTGGCATTAATACATCGTCAAGGAGCAGCTTTGTTCTGGTGAAATAGCAAGATTGTGCAGTAAATGAAGAGACGATGACACGGGCTAAGTTCAAGAGGACGTTCGAAGAGAGATTCATGTCAGTGATGGCTAACCCAAAATAGAAAGTTTGCTGAACTAGACGAGGGGGAGATGACTGTTTTGGAGTTCTCTAGAAGATTTGAGGAGTTGGCTAGATATAGGTATGCTATGGTGGATAATGGGATGAAGAGAAATGAGAAGTTCATCGGGGGTTGAAGCTTGAGTTGGCAAGGGGTACGTTACTAAATATTAGGGATCCATATCATGTCGTAGTGGAGATGGCGTTGAAACATGAGGAGATGCTTAATTTTTTGGAGAAGAATAAGGTGAAAGAAGTTCGTGTGGGGTAGAATCGAAGAGGAAATTCTTTCATAAGGGTGCTCAGAAAAGTGGAGCCATAAAAAAGGGAAAGTCTAAGGTGGTTCATTATAAGTGTTATAAGAAGGGTCACTTTGCTAATGAGTGTCCAATAGGAAAGGTTAAGGAAGTGATCGGGAAGAACAATATCAGATGCTTCAATTATGATCAGATTGGTCATTACAAGAACCAATGCAAGGAACCATCAAAGGAAGGGAGAGGAAAATTATCTACATTAGAACCAAATGCCTCTAGGCCAATGGCTCGGGATTAAGGGAAATCGTGTTAGGAGGTATGTTTCAGAACCATGACATGTTTGTTAGCGTTTTTTTATACTTGTGCATCGCATTCTTTTATATCTCATTGTTTGGTAGATAAGCTTAACCTAGAGCCCTCATATTTTGTTATTTCCTTAAGGGTTGCAAATTCGATAGGAGGGTATGCAACTCTTGGAATGATATGTGACCACCTAGATTTTGACTTATTAGGTCATACTTTTGTTTTCAGTTTACATGTGTTTGATTTCGTAGGTTTCAAAATTATTTTCGGTATGGATTGGTTAAGTAAATACGATGCTAGGATATTTTGCCATGACAGGAAAATATCGATTAGACACCCCGACTATAGTGATCGGATTGTATATACCATAGAAAACCCAAGTTATGAAGTGAATGCTTTGTTGGGTGTTGTGGACTTAGAAGAAGAGTAGAGTTTAGTTTTCGTTGTTAAAGAATTCATGGATGTTTTTGAGCCGGTAGTAGGATTATAGCCGAAACGTGCCATTGAGTTTCGAATATATTTGGTTCGTAGAGCAGGACCAGTTAGTAGGCCGTCAAGTAGGATGACACCTACTGAGATGAGAGATTTAAATGAGAAGTTGGTAGACTTGGAAGGCGAGAGTTTTATTGGACCAAGTAGTTCGCCTTAAGGAGTAGCCATAGCGTTTGCTAAGAAGCCGAACGGATCGTTAAGGCTATGTATCGGTTATTGGAAGTTGAATGAAAGGACGATAAGGAATCGATATCCGTTTCTAGGATTGACGATTTGTTCGATCAGTTGAGTGGAGCAAAGATATTTTCTCAATTGGATTTGCCTACAGGTTTTCATCAGCTTAGAGTAGCGGAGGAGATTATACCTTTGATGGTGTTTAGGACTAGATATGGATCGTACGAATGGTTAATTATGCCATTCAGATTGACAAACGCACCGGCATTCTTTGTCGACCTGATGAGCCAAATTTTCAGAGAGCACTTAGATAGATTCGTGTTGGTTATTATAGATGATATTCTGATATACTCTAAGGATGAGAAAAAGCATGAAGTTCATCTTAGAGTGGTGCTAGAGACTTTAAGAAAACATCAACCGAAGGCGAAGTTTCTGAAGTGTCATTTCTAAAAGAAGGAAGTGAAGTTTCTTGGTCATGTAGCCTTAGAGAAAGGATTGTCCGTTAATCTGACTAAGATCAAGGCCGTGAATAGTTGGAGAGACTAGAACCTGTAACCGAGATAAGAATTTTTCTTGGATTATCTAGACATTACCGAAGGCTCATAAAGGATTTTTCATGGATAACAACACCAATGACCAAGCTAATGCAAAAGGATGTGAAGTTTGTTTGGACCAATAAGTGTGAGGGAGTATTCCAGAGATCGAAACAGTTATTGACCCATACACCTATATTATGTGTTTCGGAGGGGAATCAAGATTTGGTTGTTTGTACAGATGTATGTGGTACTGGATTAGGAGCTGTGCTAATGCAGAGAGGTAAAGTGATTACCTATGCTTCTAGATAGCTTAGACCACATGGTGTTGAGTACCTGACGCATGACTTGGAATTAGCTGCAGTTATTTTTTCTTTGAAGGTAGGGAGACATTACTTTTTGGGAGAGAGGTTTGAGCATTATACGGATCATAAGTCGTTGAAGTAGTTGTTCTCTCAAAAGGAGCTAAACTTGAGACAATAGAGATGGTTAGAGTTTATTGCTGCTTATGGTTTAGGAATTAATTACACATCAAGAAAAGGCAGCAAGATTGTAGATGCGCTTAGTAGAAAGCATCAGAATGCGGTATTGGCTATGATAGAAAATGGAAAGATTTGGAAGATGTCTACTTGCAGATTGCAGTGGATATCTGAGGCTAGATCTAGTGTGGAGAGTGTTATGTTATCTTTTTTTGAAGTCCGACTGGTATTGATTGAGAAAATTGCTTCCAAACATGAAAAGGATCCATTATTAGCTGAAATGATCAGGATTTTAAAGGAAGGAGCAGAGAGCGATGACATGAAGGATTTTTGTCTTGACCAAAATAAGTGGTTGAGAAGATTATGTGTTCCAAGTGTGGAAGACAAAAGGAAAGATATTTTGGAGGAATGTCATCGCTCGAAGTTTACTATTCATCTAGGAAGAACTAAGATGTATCAGGACATGAAGAGAAGTTTCTTCTAGGAAGGTATGAAGAGGGATGCAGGCTCATGGGTAAAACAGTGTTTGAACTGTCTACGGGTGAAAGTTGAGAATCAGAAGCCAAGTGGGTTGGTTCAGTTATTGGATATTCCGGTATGAAAGTGAGATTATATTTCCATGTATTTCGTAGACCGGTTGTCAAGAACTAATAGAGGAAACGAAAGTGTATGGACCACAGTGGACAGGTTGACCAAGAATGCCCATTTCGTTCTAGTTAAGTCAACTGGAACGACACCTATTTTTACGAAGTTATTTACGAAGAATGTGGTTAGAATGCATGGAATTCCCCACAATACTGTGAGTGACAAAGATTCCTTATTCAATAGGAAGTTCTAGAAGAGTGTACAGAAGTGTTTAGGAACCAAGCTCAAGATGGACAAATGGAGAGAGTTAACCAAATCTTAGAGGACTTGTTAAGAGATTGTGTATTAGATCTTGGAGTATCATGGGAAGACCAGTTGCATCTAGTCTAGTTCTCGTATAAAAACAGTTATCAGGCTAGTATTGGGATGACACCATGTGAGGCTTTGAATGGAAGACCATATAAATCTCTAGTTTTTTGGCTAGTGACCACAGATAGGTTGGTACTTGGTCTAGATTTAGTGGAGAAGCCTCAGAGAAGATTGAGTTAATAAGCACTAGAATGAAGGAAGCTCAATCGAGGCGGAAGAGTTATGTAAATAGAAGACGGAAAGATTTAGAGTTCTCTGTTGGAGATCAGGTTTTCATCAAAGTGTCACCGATGAAAGGAGTTATCAGGTTCGGAAAGACAGGGAAGTTAGCACCGTTATTCGTAGGACCATTTCTTATTTAAGTGAGGATCGAGAAACTCACGTACGGATTAGCGTTACCTAGTAGTTTGGCAGGAGTCCACGATATTTTCCTTGTATCTCATTAAGGAAAGTGTGTTAAGGATCCAAACACTATAATAGCACCGACTATGTTACAGGATTTAGTAGTGGAACCACATATGACAATAGTTAGGAAGCCTGTTTGGATAGTCCCGATAGAGGAGAAGACATTAAGGAACAAGAAAGTCAGATTAGTGAAGGTCCAGTGGAGTGACGATGATAGAGACGTGCTTGGGAGACTGTAGGATTAGAGATGCTTGTCCTAATTAGTTTGATGGTATGCTTTACCTTCTGTTGTTTTGATGTGTACTTTATCGTAATTTCGAGGATGAACTACTTACGGAGTGGGTTTGTAGCACCCAATATTTTTAGTAACATTATTTAGAACATTTAATTAGGTAAATTAAATGAAATAATGTAATATGTTAAGAGAATGAGATTTGTGAATTATAAAAGGGTAGCCATGTCTAGATAAACCAATGAACTAAAGGAATTAAAATGAATTAAGTTAGGGTGAATGGAAAAGGGAATAGTAGGAAAGGGAATAACCTTATACCCTAAACCCTCTATACATTCATTTTTACGTTCATTCATAATTCAACAAAACTAAAACATATAGAGGCCGGCCACCATTAAGAAGAAAAGAGGGGAAATCAAGCTAAATCAAGAGGAAGAAGATAATCAACATAAATTAAAGATCAAATCTCATCTCCTTAACATCAAAGCTAAGGTGAATAATGACTACATCTCTTGTTTTCTTAATGATTTTCGGTTTTAAGGATAAATTGAATTTATTTGCAATGGTTACTTTTGATATGTTTTGATGTGAAAACTCTATTTAATGACATCTGAATACCTTATGAATTTAGATATAGATCGAAAATGATACATTAGAGATGTGTTTAAATTTTCATAATTTTCTGAATTTATGTGGATTTTATAAATTTTGTAGTGAAGATAACAATTTACTAGGTTAAAAATAATTTACGGTTAAATTACATATAATTTGGATCTCGAATTTATATATGTTAGAAAACATATTAGAAATGATTTTTCGGAATTTTTGTAGAATTTTCCAAAGTGTTTGGATGATATATAAAATTATTTAAGGTATTTGACTTAAGTGTTTTATATATTTATGACAAAAAGGGGAAGGGGAATTTTGTAAATAATTCAAATTGTTATTTCTGAAATTTGCAGTACTTTGGTAAAGAAAATATGTAACCAATCATAATTTGACACACAAAGCAGGTTAGGTGAAAAGAACTGTTTATCTACATGCTTTTTACTGTTTCGTTACTATTGGCACCCTGCTTCCATCTTGATTGGCTTCCAACTTCGTAGCTCCGCCTCCATGTTATCGAAACCAATGCACGTAGTAACAATAACATGGTACATAGTGAATTGGACAAAGGCGGAAGGTACATGGTCGAAACTAAGGGTTAAGAAACGATCGAAGCGCCATTTGTTTTAAATGAAAATACACCTGCTTGCTTTTGACTGAATAGCTTTCGACTTGGTTGGCTACCGACTCGATTAAATGATTTAAAGAATAGTTTTAAGAGGTTGTGCTTTTATTTTTATTAACTTCTTTCGACTAGGTCGAAGCCTTTTGCAGCCGCTTCTACCTTCCGAAGCAATGCCTTCGAAAGGGTTGTTTTTTATAAAACATTGCCGCTTCTCCATTGACTACCTTACTTAGATAATAGTTTTCAAAAGAGTTCCTTTCAACCCTATTGTTTTGTGACCCTTGGAGATTTTTAAAGATTAACCCGAAGGTTTCAAAAGAAATGGTTTTGAATGATCTCGGAAGGGGTTTCCACATGTTTTAAATTGAACCCAAATGCTTTCGAAGGGATTAAGGTTTTAATGCTTTTGAAATGCTTTTAAGAAAGGTTTCAAAGAGGCGATTCCCCAATAATCTCAAAAGGTTTAACCAATGGTTTCGAAAGGTTTAAAAGTAAAGGTTTTCTATCTGTTTCGAAAGGCAATATTTCAAAGTTTTAAAGAAGGATGTATAAGGTTTTATAGACTTCGAAGGGAAAGGATTTTCAATGGTTTCGAAAGGATTATGTTAATGATTTCGAAAGGAAGGTTTTGGCCTTTCAGCCTAGATGAAAGAAAGGGTTTGACTAGGTTGCAAAAGGGATACTTTCAATGGGATCGAAAGGAGTACTTTCAAAGATTTAAATATTGTTATCAGCAAAGATTTGAGTAAAGTATATATAACATGTGAGATGATTTTGAGTAAAGCATATAATACTTATATTTTCCTTATTTGAGTTCGGTTCAGAGATTTTAAATCAATTTGAGAAAATGTTTTCAAGGAAGATTTTGGGAAGATTTCCCTAAGTAAAATGACTCAGATATTAGAATACCAGATGAGACTGGTATAGGGTCACGCCATATACATTTGCCACTTGCCCCAGCAAATTTATTAAAAAATTCTAGTGCATAGGGCGTTTACACAGGTAAGACCAAAACTATGATTACATATAGAAAGGAATGTATATTTGTGTGTATATATATATATAGGTTATTGGTTAGCCTGCAAAACCAATAGGATCAGGTGACCTTGAGAGATGTTAAGTTAGGGACAGACCGTCCAAAAGAGGAGTAACTAACAGATAGTTAAGGATGGACCGTCTAGAAGAGAAGTGTCTAACAGGTATTAGATTATTATGATTATATTGTCTGTAGGCCTGAGTCAGCAAAAGGTTAGTAATTAGCCAAACAAAATTATAGTGTTCGGACAACTAGTCCATTAATTACATGACATGTAAGTTTACATGATATTGCTTTACATTTTTTAACCAGTTTTGGTTCCAATTTAAAGGTTCCAGTTTTGCAAAAGATATGTTTCAGAAAGGAAATTAGTAAGGGGAAACCCGTTCCTAAGCGGTGTGGTCTCACTCAATATCATATATACAAGATGTATAGTATTATTCACACCAGGCTTTATGTGTGACTCGAAGTTTATGTTTAAACTCTCGGGTGCTCAAAATTGATTTGAGTAGGCTGAGGGATTAAGATTTATAGGTTTTAATAGGTTGGAGAATAAATCTTATTGAGACTAGCGGGGGGCTGACGGATAGTTATTTAGGAGTTATAGTTTTATTTTGTTGATGTATTCCGCTGTGTTTGTATTGCCTCAGTACGACTATATTGTGACTCTGGTCAACCAAGTGGACATCATCATATGTCGCTCTTGCGTATTTTGTATTAATTATATTTGATCTTTACCTAGGAAATGATTATGGGGTTATGTAATTTGAAAATGGAACATGTTTTTGAAATCTGAGATTTTTTTAATATTCATGTGAATCTGATATTGAATACCAAAAACATTACCGTATTTGGTCATCCGAAGTTAATACTATGGATAACTACAGCATCTTTAGCACTTAGCTTCAAGCCTCAAGATAAGGGATATGACAAGTTGTGGTTGTATACCTATATCTATTGTGATGTACACTCACTTGCATCGCATCTATGTGATTATTTATATTTCACGCATTGGACATTATTATATTATAACACAATTTTGTAATAGAAATGATTTTGTTGTCATAAAGCAAAAACCCACCCGTGCAATTGGTGGCGTGGTCTAATGAGATACCCTTATGTTGAAGGGTTTTAATAGATAATAAACCTATATGATTTGAGTTTCACACGTTGGTTTTCCAAGCCGATCTGGGTGTTATTTTCTCAATGCTCGGGTCAGCTCGAGTATGTTTTAAGATTTAGTTGTGGTTCATTGGAGCTCTTGGAGAGGAGCAGTGTAACACCCCGCATAAATTACGGTTATATATGCAAATAATTTAATTAAGTTATATACGTTTGAAATTTTAAAACAAAGAAATGTTTGTAAACGGGGCAACTAATTAATATTATTTGCAATATATATATTTGCATAACAAATAAATCAGAGAGAGAAATTATACAAAATCAATCAATAGGAGAGATTAATTGACGGTGTTTACTTAAAAGGGAAATTAATATTCAATTAATTAGTAGAGGTGATTATTTGACAGGAACTGACAAGAAAGGGAACATATACTGTAGCAACTAATTGATATGATTACAAACATATTTGTTAGTGCAAGAGAATAGAATAGAGGAAGAGAAACTTATGCAATCTATCAATTGTTAATTAATAAACATAGAGACTTATGGTAACATAAAGATTATGATTGAAAATTCAATTGTAGAATATATGCATGCAATAATTATGGGAATAAAATAAATTAATATGCATATATGGGATGAAGTAATATGGTGTTGATAGGCTTATTAATTTGGTAAGAAATCGCAGTGCAGGTAGGGATTAATTGGATGGTAAATTTTACTCTAGGTCTGTATGAAATCTATTAATTGGGTGATTAGTAAGGGAATCTTATCTAAAAGAAACGTCACATTTTGAAGAAAAAAATTCCATGGATTGCGTGAGAGAAGGGGAAAGTGATTAATGAAAAGATTGTTGGAGAATAAATTTAAAATAAAAAAACGCAGAAGAAAACATATTAATTTAATGTCCATAGACTGAGTGTACGCTTTAGATTTCAGGGTTTTATATCTAATGGTTGGCACTGTTTTGAACCACTATAAATATAG
This sequence comes from Allium cepa, assembly GCA_030765085.1. NCBI lineage: Eukaryota > Viridiplantae > Streptophyta > Magnoliopsida > Asparagales > Amaryllidaceae > Allium > Allium cepa. The sequence continues at coordinate 287,076,011 of CM060941.1, read as the reverse complement.
GTGCAGTGTCTCATTTTTATTCTCTTTATTTTTCTCTTGCCTACAGAAGTTCTGCTATTTTTCTCTCTCTTCTACAATTTCTTAATAACGAAATCTTAGATACAATTCAACGAATTTAGATCAAAATAGAAAGAGAATAGAATTAATTAAGGAATTAGGAATCGGTTCAAATAAGAAGGCTATGCCAAAGGTAAAATCCTTGACTTGAGTTTTAATTGCTATTTTTAATCCAAATCTCTTTCTTTCCTCTTTCAAATATTATAGATCTGTAAATATATCATTTGCAATTCCAAACAGAGATTACAAGGGAGGTGAATATAGATGTTAAGGACGGATCTAAAATAAAAATAGGGAGATTTGGAAAGCTAACAATGTGAGTGGATTTATTTACGTATCTTTTAATTTTAAGATATATTATTCTTACATTGCCGTTTAAATAATTTTATTAAATAATTAATCCTATTAATTAAGTCGTGCTAAACTATAAGGAATTTATAGTTTATTTACAGTATTTATTTTCATTTGTTTCTACATTTTTGATTTCTATGTAAGTATCATTCTTCTTCTATTTTTTCCCATTTATTGGTGTATTTATTAAAATATATTAAACATGAAAATGGATTAAATAATTAAGAATACTGAAATGAAGGAAATAAGATGTAAAGTAATAAAAGTTTGAGGAATGGAACTAGTATAATAAATTACGTTAAAATGAGAAAAGTTAATTAATCTAATAGCTGGATTTGGAAGTAACTAAAAGGTTAATTGGTTGGTTTAGAAAATATGATACATTTCTACAATTTAATATTTAAAAGACAACAATGAACATAATTGCTAGAATAAAAAAAGAGAATTAGTGTAAAATAGAGAAACCACTGTATTTTACACTATTCTAAAATAGTAAAAGAAATATCTAGCAGTTGCGGATTATTGTTTATAGTATTATTTAATATTAAATATGGAAATGGATTTTTAAATATAGTTTTCATAACCAACCAAATAAAATAGAATTACTTCCTAGAATAGAAGATAATAAAGCAAAGTACAGCATGAATCAAGTAAATTATTTGATAAGAATTGAAGTTGTAAACGATAATGAATCTAGGTCTGCATTCGCTGCGTAGACTATTTAAGAAGATAGTTATTATGATAAGTGAATTATATAATATAACAGAATAATAGAATATTTTGTATCATAATAAAAGAAGGAAGATTAGAACAGAAAAGAAATGCTGGAATTATGTGCGGACTATAAAAGAAGAGAAAATGACAATTGCAGGTAGAATATAAAATAGTTTATAATTAAGTAATATGAACAGAAAAGCTTATTTTAAGGCATTGAATTAATGAGAAATAATAATTGTCAAAGCTTATTTAAATAATTTATATTAAGTCAATAAGAAAATAAAGCAGGAATGGTAAAAGAGGCTTATTTAAATGAACTTAAGATTTATATTAAGTTAAATAAGCAAGATAATGAATGTGGCTCATACCAACAAAATTCTCTATTAAATAAATGGAAATATCACAATAGATAGAGGTGAGACGAGGGCAAGAATATACTAATTAGGGTAAATAAGTAGCCAACAGAATAAGAAAGTAAACTAAACGCAAATTCAAAGCTCAGACTTAGGGTCTAATAGAAGAATTGTGATGCGTTTGGAGCAGCCCAAAGGATGAAGCGTCTAACATAGCATTTCATCGCGGATTTGTGAAATGGAGAAGCAGAAGCAACTTAGTATTGTTGGGCTTCAAGGAAGTACAAGACTTCAACGATACACGAGGATACCCTTGGATGGCCCTTTGGGTAAGCCTAACGAAGCTACACCCTCGGAGGCAGTTCTATAGTTGTTCCATCAAGAGAGTATGCCTTGACTACATTTGCATTGTAGACCTAATGAAGCAGACCTTTGTAGGCAGTGAGAAGGGTTTGGTGTTCAAATTAGGATATTCATATGTCCAGTACTTGCAAGTAAGTTTAAGGATAGTCGCATACGGATATCGGCCAGCATCAAGACCAAAAGCGATTTCGGGAAAGTCTAGAGTTAAACCAACAGGCCAATGATTCTTTCACTATCGAGACTAGAGTTTAAGTTACTAGGTTTGAATCTACTATGAAGTAAATAGGCACGGTTCAGGAACAAAGGCAAGAGTATTATAACCTAATGAACCTAATATAAGAGTAAATGGAAATAAAATGATATATGTAGAATTAAGCCTAGAAGTATATACTTATTCATTCACCAGAACTTTTGTTCTGACCCCTTCCTCATAACATCCTACATGTTGGGTAGATGGAAGGGACTTCTCAACTTTATGACACTTGCTTGGAAAGTGTTATTATTTGACTCGGTATTTACTTACTATTATATTTTAGTCAATCCCGCTGTGAGATATATAATTGAGCTCTGATATATTTGTCTTTGCTTATTTGCAAGATACCAGATACTCAACTCGGACTTCAGTGGGCTTGGATTTTAGCATTTCTACGAAAAATCCGAACCACGGGTATTTGAGTTGTTACATTTTGTATCAAAGCCTAGGTTTAGGATTCCTAAGTAGATAATGAGTGAACGTATTTGTATTTTTTTTAAAAATAAAAATATATTATGTACTAAAATCCAAATAGTCCCCAACCACAGATTTTAACATAAGGAAAGTTTTTAAAAGTATATTTGTGCATAGTTTGCTAGATGGGTTTTGGATGACCCAAGTATGTAGAGCCCTATGTTATTATCGATTTATAACATACAAATAAGCCATGTTTCGAGAGAAAAATTGTATCCATATGTTTTAGGAAATAGGGAAGTTCCTTAAGGATAGTAAGGAGTGTGTTTTTATTTTAGGAAGAATAAGAGGTTTTAGTATGATGAAAATCCACTATATGTCTAACCCAATAAAAATAAAACTTCTGAATTGAAAAAGTTGAAAATTATAATTGTTAATATATTTGAGGAAGTAAATATTGGGTTATTGAAAAAAAACAAGTGGTATGAAATTTAAATTGGTTTTTATATGATGTAAATTTTGTTGAAAGTGAAATTCTTTGTGAAAAATTATAGAGCATGTATAGCTTGCTAGTTTCTTTATAGGTAAACAATGATTTTAAATACAAAAAATTAGAGTGTGTTAAGTATTGAAAATGTAGGCTACAATATTTATTGTTCTAATAAATGTTTCTAGTAAAAATAAAGAAAGCATAGACTATGACACTATTGTTATAGTAAGTGACTCCTAAAGTAAATATTTTTACATAGTAAACGGCATTTATTAATATTTATTTTAATTGAATCCGTATTTTAGTATTTCTGGGTTGTAATAATGGTGTTTTACGCAACATCTATTTTGACTCAAATGAGTTTTAGAGATATTTCTAAAGTGGTTTGTATGTACACTTATTATTTAAATAAGCATATGAAAATATTTTCTAGTTATAAAGAAGTTTTAAAAATGAGTTCTATTGAAAAATAATGTACGATAAATTAATGAATTTAGTAGGAAATATCTTATGTGAGTAAATATAGAGTAAACATACCTTAATCTGTTGGAATGAAATCAATAATGATATAATTTTCTATGAATCACAAATAAATATATTTTGTACAAGCTATAAGGAATACGTGAAAGTGATGTACAAGGTATGGAAAGCACCATATTTTGTATAGCCTGTTTCGATAAAATATAAAAAAAAAATTCTTATAATTTCACATAAACATGAAATCCTCCTTTAAAGGATTCATAGAAGTTTTAGCGTTAATGGTTTCTCATAAGAGAAAGTAATTCCAATACATTAAGGTATAAAACCATTAAGTGTAGTAAGTTAGTAACTTCTTCAAGGCTAAGTAATTGGAAGAGTAGGAAACTTAAGAGATTTTTGATAAAATAATTGTTCTTATTTACCCCAGTTTTAGTAAATTTTGTTGGGCATATTCTCACCACCGAACCAAGGCCCTATAGAACCACTCACCACCGGACCAATCCACCTACTCCCACTACTGAATCAAGGCCCTACCGAACCACTCACCACCGGACCAATCCACTTACTCCCACTATCGAATCAAGGCCCTGCCGAACCACTCACCACCGGACCAATCCACCTACTCCCACTACCGAATCAAGGCCCTGCCGAACCACTCACCACCGGACCAATCCACGCTCCAACCATCACCGGACCAAGGCGCTACCGGACCAACATTGTCAGGCCAGATCACGACAGCCCAGGCCCACCAGCAACTATATACATCCAAGACCCTTACCCCCATCCTCACTCTATAAATAGAGGGGTAGGGGTACAACAATGGCAGACAAGTTTGAGAGCTCAAGCATGGACAGAACTTTCAAACTAATTTCATAGACTTGTAATCAAGGCTTTGTACTTGTAATCTGTACAGTGAAAGAGAATAACATATGAAGTAGACGTAGGCACATTCTGGCCGAACTACTATAAGTCTGGGTGTCTTTTACAGTTTAGTCCCTACTTTTTACATATTTGTATAAATCACCCAAATCACTAAGAACAACATAAAATCGACTAAATCATACGACTTGGAGGTGTTTGCCCATTTTTTGTGCAAACATTTTTGGTGATTTCACTGAGAGCTCGAGCTAAAAGCTTCAGCTTCTCCCACTTAACCTTCTTCCCGAAAGCATCGCTCATTGCTTGGAAGACATGCCTCCCAGGCAGAAGAAAGATGTTAGCAAAGGAAAGAACATCACAACTAGCAGCGTTCCAGATCCAGTGATCACAGATCAAGAGAACCGTCCCGTTTCAACAGCAGTACGAAATGGAAATCAGGCAAATCCGCCAACCCCTGCCACGGAACAGCCGGCAGTAATTACTAGGGCAGATCTAGACAGGGTTGTGGCTGAAGTGACTGACCGCTTCACATCCCAACAAGAAGCCTTGGTGAACCGACTCATGTCACTCTTAAGGGATGCTGAAGAATCCAAACGCAACACTAAATCATGGGGTGATTCCCAGTCTAGAGGATCTCGGAGGCGACAAAGATCTTTCTTCTTCAAAGAAGCTAACAGCAGAAACATCAATGGTAGGAGCCGAGCCCGAACTCAGCCCGAACTCCGACCCGAGGAAATGCTTGGAACCGAACCCAGCGGGGGAGGTACCAGGCGAGGGTCGGCTGTAGCTGAGACTGTCATACTATCTAGCCATGGAAACACCAATGAACGGGGCCGAGCTAGAGTCCAGCCCGAAGTTGGACCCGAGGAAGTGCTCGGAACAGAACCCAGTAGGGGCAGATCAAGGCAAGGGCCAACTGTAGCTGACCCTAGCATGCTCCCAAAAGACCAGAGACAGCCACTGGAAAATATTATGAGTGATAGACGATACCACCCCTACAGATCATCTGGACGGAATCAATCCCGCAGAGAAGAACCAAACTCATTTCTATCTGCTCCAAATTCTGATGAAAGGATGGCGCGATTGTTCAGAGAGTGCGTCCAACGGGATCAAAGAGATCGAGGGATATGCGCCAGGGTAACCAGCCCTTTCACCTGCAATATCGAAATTGCCATCACCCGATTCAATGCTGCAGCGGCCGCAGTCCACGATGCCGATGAGAAACTCGTCTTAATGGCCCTCTGTAGTGGTGTGCATCCGGATACTAAGTTTGCTAGAAGATTAACGAAAGAATAACCAGCTACCTTACCTGATTTCTTCCATGAAGCCGAAAGATATATGAGGCTTGAAGACGCTGTCACTGAAAGACAGACAGGGCAACAAACCAAGGCAGCTCATGGCGACACACCCGCTGTAGCAAAGGACGTTCGAAGGAGTGACTCTAGAGACAATGCTGGGGGCAAGAAGGGAGAAAAACGTCTATATCGGCCAAGACCGAGATTTGACACTTACACTCCTTTGAATGAAACAATTTAAAACATTTTCCTGGCCCCCAAGACGAAGTTAAATACAAACTCTCCTCATACAAGAAGGAATCAGATAACGCAGTTAAGTCTAGAAAGTTCTGCCGCTTCCACGAATCTCATGGGCATGATACCAATGAATGCCATCATCTCCGGGACTTAATTGAAGAACACATCAGAAGGAAGAGACTGGAACGCTATGTAAAGGTCAGAGCAGGACCCCAGCTCATGCCAATGAGAACCCAAGGCTACCCCTCCCAGAAACAAAAGGGGGAAATCGCAACACCAGCGGCTCCAGTCAAGAGAAGATAGTGGTCCATACCATATCGGGAGGACCACACATCGCCGACAGGAACTGGACAAAGATGGAAAGATACGGAAAGTCACTTAGAAACAATGAAGGCTGCGTTAATTCTGTTATGGAAGAACGTCACCCGAAGCGAAAAGAGAATGATGACATTACATTCAATAGGCATGACCTAGAAGGAAGGCAATACCCTCACATGAATCCTATGGTCATCTCTGCCCGGTTCGGCCCAGCTGAAGTTTTTCGAATTCTAGTAGACACTGGAAGCTCAGTAAATATCCTATTCAAGCATGCTTTTGACAGAATGAAGCTGTCAATGAAGGATGTGTCTCCCTGCAACAAACCGCTACAAGGTTTCACTAGAGACGCGAAGATGCCCCTCGGGCAATTGGACCTCTTTGTTGAAATAGGAAGTCACCCCCGCTCCGTTGTGCGGAAACAAACATTTGTGCTAATAGATAACCACTCGGTCTACAATGCCTTTTTAGGAAGACCAGCCTTGTCTGACTTCCAAATTTTCCTGGCCCCGTGGTGCCTGAAGATGAAATTTCCAACAGACAATGGAATAGGGGAAGTAGAGGGAGATCAAGACGCCGCTCGAGATTGCTATGTAACTGAACTTCGCAATAATCGCAGGAAGGATAAAGGGAAGAATGCAGAGACTACTCTCTGCATGAAAAACTTGGAAGCATAGCAACTAAAGATAGCCCCTCCTCTTCGATATACCAGTGATCCTTTCAATGAATTAGACCCCAGAGACAAAGAGGAGGAGGCCACCGCCGAGCCAGCAGAGGCTATGGAGTTTGTATCTATAGACAAACACGACTCAAGTAGACTGTTGAAAATCGGATCTCAAATAAGAGCAGAATTGAGGGATCAACTCATTGATTTTCTCCGCCACAACTTCGATGTATTTGCATGGACGCACGCTGACATGACTGGAATCTCCCCAGGCGTGGCATGACACGTACTAAACATCGATCCTACAAAGGTGCCAGTAAAGCAGAAAAAGATAAGTATGGCGGCAGAACGATCAGCAGCCCTCGATGAAGAAGTAAAGAACCTGCTTGCCAATAACTTCGTACGAGAAGCCATCAACCCAGAGTGGATCGCTAACCCGGTACTAGTAAAGAAGGCTAATGGGAAGTGGCGAACATGCATTGACTTCTCCAACTTAAATGACGCTTGCCCGAAGGATTGCTTCCCACTCCCCCGAATCGATCAGCTGGTGGACAGCACAGCCGGGCACGAACTCTTATCTTTTATGGACGCATACTCAGGATATAACCAAATCCCTATGCACGCCCCTGATCAAGACCACACTAGTTTCATCGCTGACCGGGGATTGTACTGCTATAGAGTAATGCCTTTTGGACTTAAAAACGCCGGAGCTACCTATCAGCGCCTCGTCAACAAGATGTTTGCGGAATTGATAGGACGAATTATGAGGTTTATGTGGATGACATGCTAGTAAAATCGAGGAAAGCCAACGATCACGTAAGCCACCTGGGCGAGATGTTTTAAGTACTTCGCCAATATGGAATGAAGCTGAATCCTCTAAAGTGCTCATTCGGAGTATCATCATGAAAGTTCTTGGGATTCATCGTCCATGCCAGGGGGATTGAAGCAAACCCGAACAAGTCTGAGTTCTAAGAGATATCAGGATACCTTCCACTCGAAAAGAAATGAAAAGCCTAAATGGGAAAGTGGCCGCCCCAAGCAGATTCTTCTCTAAAGTGACTGACAAGTGCATCCCCTTCTTCGAAGCTCTAAAGAAAGACAAAGGAAATTTCGAGTTGACTGACGAATGCTTAACAGCCTTCCTTAACCTAATCGAACACCTCCAGAGACCACCAGTACTCTCAATTCTGAACGAAGGCGAAGAACTATACCTATACCTTGCTGTGTCATCTCATGCTCTAAGCGCCGCTTTGGTGAGAGAAGACAACCGCGCACAGCGGCCAGTATACTTTGTGAGCAAAAGGTTTACGGGGGCAGAAGCCAGATATCCTAAACTTGAGAAGCTAGCATACTGTTTACTAATCACATCACGAAAACTGCGACACAATTTCCAATCCTATTCCATCAGAGTTCTAACCGATCAACCACTAAGGCAGGTACTCCATCGTCCCGACACTTCTGGGCGACTACTTAAATGGTGCATTGAACTGAGTCAATATGATATCACCTACCATCCTCGCACCGCCATCACGGGACAAGCCATGGCCGATTTCATTGCCGAATTCATTGCCAACGAAGGTAAAGAGCGATCTGAAATAGCAAAAGACATCAAGTGGAATCTCTTTGTGGATGGACCATCAAACGAACAAGGCTCGGGGGCAGGGGTTGTAATAATCACTCCTAGAGGAAGGAAGCTACATTATTCTCTGAGGTTGGAATTCGCTGCCACCAACAACGATGCAGAGTATGAAGCAGTAATAGCTGGATTGGAACCGACCCTAGAGATTGGAGTCAGTTCTCTATGTCTTCACAGTGATTCACAGCTTATTGTAAATCAAATACTAGGAGAATTTCAGGCTCGAGGAGAACGACTCAAAGCATATCTGAAGAAGACCAAGTTGCTACTCAATCAATTGGATCACTATTTGATCAAGCACATTCCTCGAGAAGAGAACCAAGAGGTCGACGAACTGGCAAAGCAAGCTAGCATGAGAGGCGGCACCATTTCCGAAACAGTAGCCATCTCAAAGCAACTAACCTCGAGTTTTGAGCAAGTGAATCTGATAGCTGCAATCGAAGAGGAAACTTGGATGACTCCCATCCGAGAATTCTTACAAGATGGCACACTGCCCGATGGGCGTAACGAAGTCAAGAAAATATTGAGGAGAGCTTCCCGCTACACAATACAGGGAGGCATCCTCTATCGGCGTGGCTTCTCTAACCCCTTATTAAGGTGTGTTGCTGGAAGGGAAGCCAAGGAAATCTTATCAAATATCCATCAAGGAAGCTGCAGAGATCACACTGGAGGGCAGACTCTGGCAAAGAAGATACTCCGATATGGGTATTTCTGGCCCACCTTAAACAAGGATGCCTTAGACTTCGTCAAAAAGTGTGACAGATGTCAGAAGTTCGCTAAGATTCCTCGACTACCAACAAATGAGATCACTCAAATGACCAGCCCTTAGCCCTTTGTAATATGGGGAGTTGACTTGATTGGCGAACTGCCGGTGGGCCGAGGCGGAGCCAAATATGCTATAGTGGCAGTCGACTATTTCACCAAATGGGTGGAAGCGGAACCTCTAAATAAAATATCCTTGGCAGAAGTTATTAACTTCTTGATCAAAAATGTTCAACGCAGGCACGGGGTTCCACTCAAAATCATATCGGACAATGGACTTCGGTTTGACAGCGAAGAGTTTGCCGATTGGTGCCAAAAGCACGGAATTCACAAAAGCTTCTCATCTGTGGCTTACCCCTAGGAAAACGGACAAGTCGAAGCTGTCAACAAAATTATCAAAACTCTAATCGAGAAGAAGCTTGAAAAGTCGAAAGGCGCTTGGGTGAATGAACTTCCTACGGCACTTTGGGCCTACCGCACATCTTTCAGAACATCAACGGGGCATACACCTTTCTCTTTGGCATACAGATCGGAGGCCATGCTCCCAGTCGAAACGGTAGTGCCTTCCCACCGCAGGATCCACTATAACCCAGAAGAGAATGAAGAACTCCTCCACATGTCTTTGGATCTAATTGAAGCGAGATGAAAGGATGCAGCGCTCAAAGCAGCAGCTCACAAGCAAAAAGTGGCAGCGCAATACAAGTCCAAAGTCAAGCATCGTAGCTTACAAGAAGGAGATCTTGTCCTCAAGCGAATCTTCCCGCGCCCCGGTGCACTAGATCCAATCTGGGATGGACCATATGTAATTCATAAAGATCTCCATAACGGAGCTTATATTTTGTCAACAGTGGACGGAGAGATGTTCCCGAGGGCATGGAACATCCAACACCTTCGTCGATACTTTTCTTAACTTGTACTGCCCATATGAAGTGAATTAACAAAGAGAACCAGTGGACGTAGGCATTTTCGTGCCGAACCACTTTAAAAACTTGTCTCTTTTTTAACTTGTTCCTTTATATCATGGCAGCTTGTTAACCTTATCCTTTTCTGTTGAACAAAATCCTGTGTAATGGCATTTCCGTTCAAGACACATCACAGCGCGACTTCAGCTGGAAAAGACCTAACAGGTACTATACGAATCTATGCCCTCGCCAATGAGACACTTTTGCTCCAGCATCCCTCTGCTGCGGGTTAACTCATTCCTCGCGATCGGCCCTTAAAGCCAACTGTAATGAGCCGATTATAAGCCACCGAGAAGGCCGACTATAGCCGAGGCAGCTCAATACGGCGTTCGGCTCGCCGGAAACCGTGAACCTACTTTAAGCCCCAACATAAGGTGCGGCCAGCCAGGGGTAGTTCACAGTTGACGATCGGCACCCACGCTAGCCGGCCACGGTAAATCGAATAATATCCACGATTACGGGCCATAATGGCCCGGGTAGTTACTGTGCGCGATCTTGGCTCCAAGTGTCTTAAGTACGGTAGTGGTAAAAAAGAGAAACTCCCCGCGAATGCGTAAGATGGGTGACAAATGTCTCCAAGGCCCACAGCTTGGGAAAGTGACTACAAAACCCGTTTTCCACGAACTTAAGCACATCACAGGCCTTCCGTGATTGGAAGTTTTACTATTTCTTATATTTCTATTTTGTTTAAAATCTTTCCTCCTATCCTCTATAACGATCCCTAAAGTACAGGACACAAAATAGGAGACGCTCGCTAATGGGAATAGGAACTCACAACTGGATGACAGGTCACTCAGCTGCATTCCATGTTCAGTCATACAAGACATTCAAAGCAACCGTCTACGACTAAAACATAAAGGTCGGTACTTTCTTCTTTTGTATATGAATGCGTAGCTGTAATTTATTCGCACATCACACTAACCTTGCAAGATATGAAATTATATTTTAAGCAAGAACTTGACATCGAACACAATTGAATCGCAGGAATGTGCACAGCTATATTTCTTATGCAACACACCAGAATAACGATATCATTCAAATATGACAGAATCAGCTTAAGTTAAAAATTACATGCCAAGAATAAAATCGTTCGTTACGAATAACATAGTTACAGCCTAAAAGTTACATTAATGTTTTGGGACTGCCATAGACATCAATGTCAAGTGAACCAAAAGGTATCCAGATCAAGTCAAGGAGTCGGCTGCATCGGAGCTTCACCTCTATCCTACTGGCCCTCTGAGATCTACTTAACCGCAGGATTGGAACTCTCAGCAAGTTGACCAGAGGTAGTTGGTGCTTCAGAGGTCCCGCATGTCCAATTCAGGAGAAAAATCCATTAAATAAACAATAAGCAATCAAATTACGAAAAGCTAAAAGGGAAGACTTACCAGCATCTGCTCCTTGATCATCATCCTCCAACTTCACACCTACCTCCTCAGCAGTAAGCAGCCGCATACCCTCCTTCACCGCCGATTTCTCCTCCTTGGTGAATTGAGCCGTAACCATGTCCATTCTAAAGGCCATGCCACCCTCCTTATCTTCATCGGCCTTAGCCTCCTCCAGGGCCCTGAGATAAATCCTGGCCATGACTCGGGGATAATCATCCATCCAAGATAAGTTCCCCTGTTTCCAAGTGCGAAAGTATATATCCTGAAGCATCTCATCCATTATCCCTTCATTCTCCTCGAACTCCCTTATTCGGTCCTCAAAAGCCAACAGCTTTGTAGTAGCAGCATCCCTCTTCGATTGGTATCCCGAGCAGTCAGCCTGAAAGGATTTCCTCATCGCCTCCATCTCCTCCTTCAGCTTGGTTTGAGCAAGCTCTGCGGCTTCAAGTTTCTCGGATAACTCCTCTGCCCGCTCGAGATCCGCTTTCCGAACCTCATCCACCGTTGCAATAGCCATATCAATCCATTCCTTACAAACAGCCTCCATTTTCCGTAATTCTGCCCTGCTGGCCTCTTCCATGGTTTTCTTTAATTGCCTAGAAGCGACCTCATGTTGAGAGATCTAAATGGGCTGATCAACGAGTTGTTTGGCCTGGTAGGAAACCATTAACCGCAGTCGAATGTTAGCACTCCCGATTTCTTCTCCAGCCTTGACCAGTCGGGCATGATGCCCCATCAGCTTCCTGGTTTCCTCAGCAACCCGGTCAATGTTTGCCTTAGCTTCGTCCCCCAAAGTTACGACCCGAGTGGTAAGCAAATCAAGGTCCAGGGACTCAGCTTCATCTAGTACTCTTACCATAGGAATACGAGGGAGAAGGTGCTCACCGGTAGCCTCATCAAAGGTAATATCACGAGAACCCGGATCCTGATCCGGATGACCCGCAAACGGATTACGAGCCAAGCCGGGATGATCTATCTGGGTAATGATAGGATTTTCAGACGGGTGCGGAGAAGGTATAAACACAGTATTCTCCTCCGTGGTATCCTAAAGAGGCTGAGTTGGGGGCGGAGGACCAGGTGAAGATTCAAACAAGGAGCGACTCCTCTTCTTCTTTTGAATATCCTCTTCGATAACCCCAAGAAGAGGACGGTAGTCGACTACGTCTCCAGGGCGGTTAGTCGGAGGTTTTGGTTTATTAAAAGCCTTGAGAAGTTTGTATTGTTCAAGACGGTGCTGAACATCTGATGTCTTGGCCACCTTACCCGCTTCTGTGATAAAAACCAAGTATTACAAGCATACATTGAGCTATAATTCAAGAAATATATCAAGTTAAGAAGAGTAAAGAGACGCTTTTGTTATACAACCCCTAGGGAGGAGTAGGATATTGCAATATGTCCCGGATCTCATTGCAGGACGGGAGCTGACCATAAAATATTCCTAAATCCTTATCATAAATGGAGTCGGCAGGAGTCAAAAATTCACCTTGAATCGCAGGAATTGCCTTAGCTGAAGCAATCTTAGAAGATGAATCGGCGCCGGTCCCGGCCTTGTCATGTTTCTTAGGCTTCTCCACTAAAGCCGATCCTTCCTCCAACCCTTCAAAAGCAAGGTGGAAAGCGTCATCTGTCCACTCCTGGATCACACCTGCTTGCTCAGAAGACAAAGTCCCAGTGCCATCACCACTCTGTCCGTCGCCACCATCATCGCTATGACCATCACCATCACCTTCTCCACCACTTCCACTCACCGCCTCATCTCCTTCATCCTCGCCTCTTTCTTCCTCCACATCTTCCTCCTCCGGGACATCTGGACATGTACTGGGGGAGGGTCCATCGGACTTCTTGAGTTTCTTTCCCCCGGCAATTGGATGTTTCGAGAAGGGTTTCCTTTTGCTGCTCTTCACCATAGCCCCTCCTTTAGCTTTGGCGGCCTTCTCCTCAGCTGTGTCTCTTTGCTTGACCACAGACTGGCGTGGTAGAATCAAGTTGACCCCAAAAGAGTAGCGTTCCTGATCAAATAAGAAGCTGCCCTCTCGTTTTCCGGAATGGTTTCTATTTCCGCAGCCATCTGAACCAGACGATCGTTCTCTACAACCGAAAGCCACCTGTCGCTAGCAAGAAATAAAGCACATAAGGAGGAGCATTGCAGGCAGAACGGAAATTATAAATGAGATTCAACTTACAGCCAGAGGTGAAGCGGTGGAAAGAAACAGAGTCATCCTTGACAAAGAACCATTCCTTCTTGAACATGCTAAATTTTGAATATAGGTCCAGGACTGGCTTGAAAGTCAATGCCGATTCTAGGCTAATATACGGAGACCCCTTCTTGTAGCCTCTCAAGTTGTACAGGTATCGGGTTTCTCGGTTGGAGGGGGGACGCCCGTATTTTCTCTAGAAGATAATGAACAGACTCACCAAGATGGCATAGGAATTGGGCTGAAGCTGGAAAGGGGCCACCTTCAGGTATGTGATAAAGCTAACTATCCAAGCGTTGATCGGAGGGATAGCTCCGCACATACAATGATACCTACTGTAAGCGAAATATCCTTCAGGGTGGTTATACGGCATCACTCCTTTCCCCAGCAGCATCATATGCGCTCTGTCGATCCCAAAAGATCTAGATATAACGTCAAGCTGCTCATCTTTGAGGGAGCTGGGAAAGCAGTCAGGCGATGAGTTCAAGAGCTCTTGAGGACCGTATCCGTCTACTAACGATCTCGGGGGTGGTCCATGTCGTTCTGGTTCTACCTGAACTGGGGGCACTAGGGAGGACTTTTCTTTGTCCTTGGATTTCTTCTTGTCAGAATGAGTTTCAAATTTATGAGACATTATCTGCAATACGAGAAAACATATTGTTAGAACAGGGAGTGTAGAGATATAAACAAGCAAGTACATACAGTCTGGAATCTCAATCATAATCCAAAACATTAAATTTCATTCGGTAGTACGAATCTAAGGATCCATTCGGCACTCATCTCCCTAATTTCATTCGGTAGTTCGAGCCAAAGGATCCATTCGGCACCCATACTCCCTAATTTCATTTGGTAGTTCGAGCCAAAGGATCCATTCGGCACCCATACTCCCTAATTTCATTCGGTAGTTCGAGCCAAAGGATCCATTCGGCACTCATACTCCCTAATTTTATTCGGTAGTTCGAGTCAAAGGATCCATTCGGCACCCATATTCCCCGATCTCATTCTGTAGTTCAAGCATAAAGTTTATTCGGCAGAAGAAAGCCTCACCTGGTCCGGCAGTCGAATCTGGTTCGGTGATATGATTGATTCGGCTATTTCGAACAGTAAAGAAAGACAGAGGCGTGAAGCCAATACTTATAGGCAAGCGTAGGAGGACCGGACCAACTGGTTCGGCACTTGGGCCGAATGAGAGCGTCCAAATGGGAGAAAACAAAGCGCGACATATGCAGGCATATGCCCCACTTTGGGGGGCAAATGTTGGGCATATTCTCACCACCGAAACAAGGCCCTACCGAACCACTCACCACCGGACCAATCTACCTACTCCCACTACCGAATCAAGGCCCTACCGAACCACTCACCACCGGACCAATCTACCTACTCCCACTACCGAATCAAGGCCCTACCGAACCACTCACCACCGGACCAATCCACCTACTCCCACTACCGAATCAAGGCCCTACCGAACCACTCACCACCGGACCAATCCACGCTCCAACCATCACCGGACCAAGGCGTTACTGGACCAACATTTCCAGGCCAGATCACGACATCCCAGGCCCACCAGCAGCTATATACATCCAAGACCCCTACCCCCATCCTCACTCTATAAATAGAGGGGTAGGTGTACAACAATGGCAGACAAGTTTGAGAGCTCAAGCACGGACAGAACTTTCAAACAACTTTCATACACTTGTAATCAAGGCTTTGTACTTGTAATCTGAAAGTGAAAGAGAATAACATATGAAGTGGACGTAGCAACATTCTGGCCGAACCACTATAAATCTGGGTGTCTTTTACAGTTTAGTCCCTACTTTTTACATATTTGTATAAATCACCCAAATCACTAAAAACAACATAAAATTGACTAAATCATATGACTTGGAGGTGTTTGCCCATTTTTTGTGCAAACAAATTTTAAAATCTATAAAAAAGGATATTTTGAAAACATGCGAGGACATTTTTTTAAAAGTCAAGAAAAAAGAAAATGTTTTTTTAAGAAAAAGCAAGACATGTTTTAAAAAAAGATGGTTTGGTGGAAAAGTAAATAATTTATTGAAAATTGAAAATTTAAAAGTTTTAATTTTTGAAGAAAAATTGATTAATGCCAAAGAAAATAAGAATTTTAGATATGGAGTATATAGGAATCATTTCCTAGGTGTAAGGGGAAAAGTATAAGGTTATAGCAGTAATTACTCTTAGTAATAATAAAAGTTCCTGTAAGGTATATAGGACCTTGGTGAAAATCTAGAAATGTTGCTTCATATGTGCAGACTATAGAAGAATAGTGAAATGATATTATTAAGATGATAAGAGACACGTGGTTGGGATATGTAGACCTTAGTTGGAGAAAAAGGAAAGGTAAAAAGAAAATTTCTCAAGCTTAGTTGTCTTTTTAGGTAGAGACGGCATAGATTGAAACCCTTATCCATTGCATTAAATGAGACGTAGTTATTCCTTTTTGAGCATGGAACAGAAGTGATGAATAGATCTTATTCGTCATGAGCAATACAACGAAAGTTGGTAATAAGTAATAGGTGGCAGGAGGAGCATATGAGTTACTTGGATTCCTAGAGTAGAACCTTTTGGTGTCAAAGTGGACATGGTCCTAGACGTCCTTGCCCTAGATGATAGCTTTGTTTAGTTGCTGTATAAAAAAAAGTAAAAGCAGAATAAAATAACTAAAAGGAAAATAAAAAATTTAAAGAAAGCAACAGAAACGTCAAAAAAAATTACTCGACAAATTCTGGAGGAGATTTGGAGCAAGAGGCTTCGGCGTGTAGATATATAGAGTTTACGCTGTGATGATATATTGTATTGATGTACTTGAGTTGTATGATAGACAGAAATTTATAACTGTCTAATTTGTGAAGTATAAGTTGTGTACTCTGATGTATATGATACTATGTAATATTTTATGTGATATACTATATTTCATTCGTTTCGCTGTGAGAATCTATTGTTGTTGAGTTTCTTCTTTCCTATTTTTCTTCTTCTATCCCTTTCTTTCTTAATTCATGATGCGTCTTTCTTGGCTATGAAAGATGGGTCGTGACAGTTGGTATCAAAGCATACTCAAGTCTATCTCAACTACTAAATCCATCTGACCGGCAGATACTACAACCTTAGATAGACCATACACATATCTCCTCCAGAATTCATCAGAATACCATCACTCGCTTCCGCTGCGTTGATCTCTGTGTTGATATCTGTATTGTATATTGAGTTGTATAACTAGACAGGTGTTTAAAACTATCTAGTATGTGATGTATAAGCTGTGTAACTCTGATGTATATGATACTATGTAATATTTTATGTGATTAGTATAATTTATTCGTTCCGCTGTTGAGATTCTGATGTTGTTTCTTTCTTCCTTCTCTATCTTTTCTCTTTTCTATCCCTTTCTTTCTTAATAATGATGCGTCTTTCTGTGGGATGAAAGGCGGGTCGTTTCATTTGGTAAAAGGAGATATTTTCTTATGTAAACTGTGCTTGGGTAAGTAAATAATTTTTTTTAGAATAGTAGCCTAAATCCCAAGTACGGAGGAAGATGTGTGCAAAAGAAAATCGGAGAAATGTGAAGTTTTTTCGTTTTCCACCTTCTTTATAACATAAGAAATCAAATTTTTAAAATTATAATTTTCTAAAATTCAAAATTAAAAGTTGTATCATAGGTTTGGACGTAAAAATTTGTTGAACTATGCTCCTATTCAGTAGGAGTGTGGGAAAAATTAAATGAAAAATGTTTTGAGTTTTCAAAAGATTGCATTCATATAGAAATTGCAAGTATATTTAGGATGTGTGCATCATGTTTTAAAAATAATTTCTAAAAGAAAAGGCATTCACAAAAGAAGTACCGCATAGAAATTCTTGTGCATGCATATATTTTATGATGTATTGCACTTTGCACTATGCACGGATTGTTGCAAAATTGGATGTACACAAAATGGACGTGATTAATATGAGTAATTACATAATAGAACTCTTATCGAATTTCAGGGAAGAAATTTCCTAGGGGGAGGGGAGAATGTAACTCCCCACGTTAAATTACAATTATATATGCAAATAATTTAATTAAGTTATGTACAATTGAAATTTTAAAACAAAGAAATGTATGTAAATGGGGCAACTAATTAATATTATTTGGAATACATATATATTTGTGTAACAAATAAATTAGAGAGAAATTATATAAAATCAATCAATATAGAAGATTAATTGACGGTGTTTGTTTAAAAGGAAAATTAATATTCAATTAATTAGTAGAGGTGATTAGTTGACAGGAACTGACAAGAAAGGGAACATATATTGTAGCAACTAATTGATATGATTATAAAAATATTTGTTAGTGTAAGAGAATAAAATGGAGGAAGAGGAATTTATGCAATCAATCAATTGTCAATTAATAAACATGGAGACTTACGGTAACATATATAATTAATATTGTGATTGAAAATTCAGTTGTAGAATATATGCATGCAATAATTATGGGAGTAAAATAAATTAATATGCATATATGTGAGAAATTAATATGGTGTTGATTGGCTTATTAATTTGGTAAGAAATCACAGTGCAGGTAGGGATTAATTGGATAGTAAATTGATTTTAGGTATATTGAAATCTATTAATTGGGTGATTAGTAGGGGAATCTTACTTAAAAGAAACGTCATATTTAAAATATACGTTTCCATAGATTGCGAGAGAGAAGGGGAAAGTGATTAATGAAAAGATTGTTGGAGAATTAATTTGAAACAAAAACAAATGCAGAAGAAAACATATTAATTTAATGTCCATAGACTGAGTGTACGCTTTAGATTTTAGGGTTTTATATCTAATGGTTAGCACTGTTTTGAACCACTACAAATATAGGTGCAGAGCCTCATTTTTATTCTCATTATTTTTCTCTTGCCTAGAAGCTCTGCCATTTTTTATCTCTTCTACAATTTTTTTAATAACAAAATTTTAGATCTAATTGACACGAATTTAGATCAAAATAGAAAGAGAATAGAATTAATTGGGAAGCTAGGAATTGGTTCAAATCAGAAGGCTATGTCAAAGGTAAAACCGTAGACTTGAGTTTTAATTGCTATTTCTAATCCAAATATCTTCCTTTTCTCTTTCAAATATTATAGATCTGTAAATATATCGTCTGTAATTCCAAATAAGGATTACAAGGGAGGTGAATATAGATGTTAGGGACCTATCTAAAATAAAAATAGGGAGATTTGAAAAGTTAGCAATATAAGTGGATTTATTTATATATCTTTTAATTTTAAGATATATTATCCTTAGATTCCCACTTAGATAAATTTATTAAATAATTAATCCTATTAATTAAGTTATGCCAAACTATAAGGAATTTACAGTTTATTTACAGTATTAATATTTATTTACATCTATTTCTACAGTTTGGATTTCTATACAAGCATCATTCTTCTTCTATTTCTCCTCTTTCTTGTAGTATAGATTAGAATAGATTAAACGTGAATATGGATTAAACAATTAAGAATACTGAAATGAAGGAAATAAGATGTAAAGTAGTAAAAGTTTGAGGAATGGAATTACTATAATAAATTGCGTTAAAATGAGAAAAGTTAATTAATCTAATCAATGGATTTGGGAGTAGCTAAAAGGTTAATTGGTTGGTTTAGAAAGTAAGATACATTTCTATAATTTAATATTTAAAAGACAACATTGAACGTAATTGCTACAATTGAAAAAAGAGAATCAGTGTAAAATAGAGAAACCACTGTATTTTACACTATTCCAAAATAGTAAAAGAAATATCTAGCAGTCGCAGATTATTATTTATAGTATTATTTAATACTAAAATATGGAAATGGATTTTTAAATATGGTTTTCATAACCAACCCAATAAAATAGAATTACTTCCTAGAATAGAAGATAAGAAAGCAAAGTATGTCATGAATCAAGTAAATATTAGATAAGAACTTGAAGCTGTAAACGATAATGAACCTAGGTCTGCATTCACTGTGCAGACAGTTTAAGAAGATAGTTATTATGATAAATGAATTATATAACATAAGAGAACAAAAGAATATTCTATATCATAATAAAAGAAGCCAGATTAGAATAGAAAAGAAATGCTGGAATTATGTACGGACTATAAAAGAAGAGAAATGACAATTACATGTAGAATTATAACATAGGTTATAATTAAGTAAGAAGAAGGAAAAGCTTATTTTGAGACTTTGAATAAATTAATGAACAATAATAATATTAGAAGCTTATTTAAATAATTTATATTATGTCAATAAGCAAATAAAGCAGGAATGATAAAAGAGGCTTATTTTAATAAACTTAAGATTTGTATTAAGTTAAATAAGCAAGATAATGAATGTGACTCATACCAACAGCATTCCCTATTAAATAAATGGAAATCTCACAACAGATAGAGGTGAGACGAGGGCAGAAATATGCTAAATAGAGCAAATAAGTAGCCAACGAAAGTAAACTAAATGCAAATTAAAAGATTAGACTTAGGGTCTAATAAAAGAATTGAGATGCGTTTGGAGCAGCCCAAAGTATAAAGCATCTAACGAAGCAGTTCATCATGCATTTCAGAAATGGAGAAGTGCGTCTAACTTATTTTGGGCTTCAAGGAAGTATGAGACTTCAACGAGACATGAGGATACTCTAGGATGGCCCTCTAGGTAGGCCTAACGAAGATGCAACCCTGGAGGAAGGTCTGCAGGTGTTCCATCAAGAGAGTATGCCTTGACTGTGTTTGCATTATAGGCCTAACGAAGTAGACCTTTGTAGGCAGTCAGAAGGGCTTGGTGTTCGGAGTAAGTTATTAGTTGGTCCAGTACTTGCATGTAAGTTTAAGGATAGTCGCATGCGGATATTGGCTAGCATCAAGACAAAGAGTAATTTCGGAAAAGACTAGAGTTAAGCCAACATGCCAATGATTCTTTCACTATCGAGACATTGGATGAGGGGCACCGCCATTAGGATGTTAGATTATTTGCAGTAGGGCACGACCACTTAACTCTTTAGAAAGTCTTTCACTTGGTGGAGGGCTAGCATTATGGGGCCATAGCCATGATGAAAAAGAGACAAACCAAATAGAATATCTGTATTGTAGGCCTAACGAAGTAGTCCTTTACAGATATAGAAAATCCTCGAATGGCTTCCGTACAAGGTAGACCTTATTGTCGGGATTCAAATAGTAGATAGAACGATTACCTAGTCCTTAATGTGCGCACTGGGTGGTACATTATGGATGTTCAAGCACTGGCATAAACTAGTATGGACGTGATTTACGTTTTCATAGTAAGTAGTGGAGCATCTGTATTGTAGGCCTTACAATGCAGTCCTTTACAGATGTCACTACGGAACTCTCGTGGAGCAAGACGATGGAGTATCTGTAATGTTGTCCTTACAAAGCAGTCCTTTATAGATATAGTTACGAAGCAAGATGATGGAGCATCTGTATTGTAGACCTTACAAAGTAATCCGTTACAGATGTAGTTACGGAACGCTCTCGAAGCAAGACGATGGAGCCCTTTTCGAGAAGGATACGGAAGGTACCATGGGTGTTACCTAGGACCAATATGATCATTGGGCATATAGCTACATATATGTATATATTAGTTATTAGGTTCTAATCTATTCTGGAGTAAATGGGCACGGTTCATGAACAGAGGCGAGAGTATTGTAACATAATGAACCTAATATAAGAGTAAATGGAAATAAAACAATATATGCAGAATAAAGCCTAGAAGTATAAACTTTATTCATTTACCAGAACTTTTGTTCTGACCCCCTCCTCATAACATTCTACATGTTAGGTAGATGGTAGAGACTTCTCATCTTTATGACACTTGCTTACAAAGTGTTATTATTTGGACGAGTATTTACTGACTATTATATTTTAGTCAATCCTGATGTGAGATAAATTATTGAGCTCTGATATATTTGTCTTTGCCTATCTGTAGGATAGCATATATCTAATTCGGGCTTCATTGGTAATGGTTTTTAGCATTTTTGCGAAAAATCCGAACCACTAGAATTCGGGTTGTTATAAGCTAGATGGTTTCTTACCGTATTTATTTTTCGCTTCACTAATTGATTGTATCTACCAGGATTTGTGAGGACAGGTTGTTACACTATCCAAGGTGATGATATGTTAGTTTTCACTTATTAATCTATGCACATAAAGGTTTCCTCTTTGGTAAAAACCTTTGAGATATTATATATTATCGTTCCACATGTAAGATTCTGATATTGTGTTCTCTTCTTTCTTGTTCTATTTCTTTTTATTTTTATTTTACTTTAACAATTCATCTTTTCGGCTCTTGGGTGCTCGACATGTGAATATCATGGATGTATTAGTGTGGACATTTGGAGATCGAAAAGGTGGATCATTAAACTTGGTATCAGGAGCTTAAGGTTAAGCGGGACCCTAGGCTTTGTTGGGTATAACTCATTGAGAGATAGGATAATGGAATGCCTTATTATGAGTTAAGTGTATCTATATGAGAGTGCGTATCTGTTATTGTTATAAAAATGTTTTTAATTTTTTTGATTGGTTTGTAGAGTGGCTTATGGATTCTGATCAATACGAGGTTCTATCGTTATTGACAGGGATCTCTAAACACTTAGACAGGGAAAACCAATATGTATTGTTTTTGAAATATTTAAATGAAATAATTTTACCATAGATTATATTTTATATATAAATGGAAAATTTTCATAAATTGATAAAGTTATTTATGATGTATTTGTTTGTTAGGGAATGGTAATGTTCTATTATTACCATTTACCGTTTTTGTGCTCCACTAGTTTATGAGCAATTTTACCATTTCACTACATGGGTTGGGCATATAGTAACTTTGGGGACATTGAAACGAACATCTTATGAATTAAGTTTCACGGTTTAACGATAAGGCGTTTGGTGATAATGTTTTAATTTTAATGAAAGTTGTTTATTATAATCTAAACAAGGCAAACACTTCGGTGCTAGTTTTATGTAGGTAATGACTTATATAAATATGGTTTATAAGTATAGTTATAAATGTGAAAAGTATTTAAACTAAGAATTTGAGAACTTAAATCCTAGTGTTTTAGAAATTAGTTGCAAAATAATACTGGTATTGTTTGGATGTAAATATTTGGGAAATGGTATTTGGAATTGATGTCATGTTGCTGGGCAATATTTACAAGTATTTGGTGCCGTTTTGGGAATGATTTTGGTTAATTTGACAGGCATGATTTGGATGTATTGAGCTCTCTTATACCGCTAGAAATGATTTTGGTGATGACTGTAGGACCATCGGCGTTTATTTTGAGTTTCAAATTAAGGAATGCAACAGTAGTAATTTGCTACAGAATTGTTTTGGTAAAACATATTTTGATTGAAATCCCGGAGTAATGATTTGGTATACAAAAGTTATAAGTACAGATATTTCAGAATGATTTGAAATCAGATCGGGTGTTTTTTTCTTGAGGTTTTGATTAATATATTTTATGGACACATGTAGCTTATAAACCATATTTATAAGCTAAGTGTTTATAAAATTTGGCGCTAAGTGTTTATAAAAGTTAAGATTTATATAAAGCTTGAACCTGGAAGGATAGTAGAATTTAAACAAGTTTTAAATCGATTGAACATTCATGTTAATTAAAATGAATTGGATATTTTTTTATATACACCAAGGATATAGTGGAGTATTATATAGATATGAACTTAATTTATAAAATGCTTAATAACTTGAAGTAAATTTTATGAAATGGTTCATAATTGATTTTAGTATTAAACGAGCAAAACTAAGTGATAATTGGATGTGAATTAGGATGGAAAGAAATTGGTATAGCTAAGACACAAATTCAATAAAGTACTTAAGTTGTACGTAGATCATTTTTTTGGCTTACCAGTTAATTATCCAGGATTTGAGCGCATGGATTTTGAGGTGATTAACACCAGTAGGATTTTTCACTAGATTCTTAATGGCGGACACTTGATACAGATTTTTGGTGTGATATGAAGTTCTCTAACATAGTATATGGCTATGTAAGGAGAACAAAGGTTTCAAATCAAGGAACCAGATTGGAGTCCACACTAGAGAGGTCAAGTGATCTATACTAGTTCGTAAGTGATATTTAAATGATCGAGTAAGTGATCGAATTTGATATTGCATATGGATGGTATATGTTTGTCGTAGAAGCTTTAAAAATATTTATGTTCTATGTGTGTTGATTTGTTGAGGGTTTAGGGAATGACTCTTCAGACTACTTACGGTAGCATGAGCAATCGATTGAGCAGCACCTAGGGTAGTTAAGCGTAAGGTACACTTAGTAAATTGATTACCATCCTTATGCGATGAGGAATTTCTAAACTTGGGTGAACCTTGAGTTTTGGTTGCTAGTAATTAGGATACTATAAGTATAGATGGGTGATTGTTTCTTTGGTTGCTCATGTAGGAATTTCGAGGACGAAATATTCTAAGTGGAAAAGAATGTAATGATCCGGAATTTCAAACACTTCGTATTTAAATATCTAAATTATTTAAATACTTGTATCTTAGATTAAATGAAGTTAAAATGATTTAATAAGCATTTAAACTCCCTTTTAAATCACAAGTAATGATGGTAAACCTGTTTTGGAAAAATGTTTACAAAAATTATATACATTCAAAAAAACATCGATAATATGATCGAAAATCATTTTATCGATAAACTTATATTTTCTCAACAGATGTTGTTCAAACTTTTTACATATGTCCAAGTAATCATTATGGAGATAATTAGCAACTAAAAATATTTTCATGTTTATGGCTAGCTAAATAAGTAAATGAGCAAACCAGGAAAATGAGCAAAAATGGAAACAATTAACTCTTAAGCTAATATCTAATGAACACATTAACCACAAACTAAACACTCTCATCAGCATACAAGCTTGGATGGTTATAGAAGCTTCCTATATAATAAAAGGCATTATGGTATGATTATAATAGTAATTAGCCTAAAGAAGATGTGGCATAGAGTAAAAGTAAGCGCAATGGAAATGGTTAAGTATTAAGAAAATGATAAAGCGGATGAGATGGGAGTTAAGCCTTTCAAGGGGAGGTAAGAGTAAGCTCAACCTTCACAACTTGAAGCCTATAAATCGAGGGGAAGGGATCACTTAATAATCACAAATAAATTCCTAAGCTTGGGATGAAGTAGGAGGGTTGAAAATGGTGGAAATGCTTGAGCACTAATCCACTGATTACTCTCTGACTTTTTCAAAAGTTAACCCAAAATCTTCTCTAGTCTATTTTAAACTTTGGTTATGGGCTTAAGACATCATCAGAGGCATGCTTAGCAAGTAATAAGTGGGAGGAGGTGAAAGGAAGATGGGGGCTCTTGGAAGGATCGTGAGCATGGTGGAGGAGGAGAAAGGTGGCTTTGGTTTGGAACTGCTAAAGGTTGGACCCTTAGGCTTGTGTTGATGGAAGGAGGGGTTCTATGGTTCTTGCAGCTCCGTGCTTGGGTTAGGCATGGATCTAATCAAGTTATATCACTATCTCTTAAGTATATATTGTGTATCATGTGCAAATAATAATAGTTAAAGTGACATTAACCAAGCAAAGTTATAAATTTTAGACCCTCTTGCTTATGAAAGCAATTGATAATTTTGTACTGTATAACCTCACATATATTACCCTCTTAAACATGTGGCCTGGCCTTGACTTGATTTTTAAATAGTTGTTTAACTTGTGTGTTAAATTGAAGTAAGTTTGAAAATATTTGAAACAAGAATAGTCGTTATAAATACACTGCAAAATCCCTTGTTTTCAGGAGTTTTTATTAACGAAAAAAAGATATTATTAGAGATTGCTTTTCGTGGTTTTAAAGTACCCTATTGGTAGCACTTACAGTAAAAATTTCAAATCTTAAATCATTTGTTTAAGTGGTTAAAACTAGTCACAAAGATGGTGTTTTTCAACGTTGTTTTAACAAGGACTTTTAACAGCACTTATAAATGTTGTAGCAGTCGCTTATAGTTTTAAGTGTATAAAATACGACGTATTGGCTAGTTTTTCGTGATTTAAGTGGTTTATAAATTCTTTTCTTTATAAAATCTTTTTATGGAAGTTCTTATAAAATGTATTTGAGTATGAAAAAAAGAATGGAAGTTTAAATATAGTCTTAATGATTATCTATGAATTTTGAAAGTTAAATGCCGCAAAATGTAAAACATGCTTTTAATCAAACTTCCAAACTAGTTATTTTCTAAAAATATTTTACATAGATATTAAAACCTCTTTATAAGTATTTCTACAATATTATTTATATATATTAGTTTTGTCCAAGGTGATTGAATATGCTCAATACTAATAAACTGATGAGGAAACTTGTCTGTTTATGAGATTCAAGAATGAGATTCTTGGCAAGGGTTGGAGCAATCAGTGCCCAAACATACCCAGCTCCACTCTTGAACGAGGACCAGCATAAGTTGAAATGTCAAAAAAGTGTTAATCTTGTTGTTTACTTGCTTGTTTAAAGAAGGTAATTAACTTGGCTTAACTTAAAAGCCGACAAAGTAGGTTTATCTATTTCCAAGAGTTAAAGATTGATGTCAAGTAGCAACGAAGAAATAGAGCTAACCTACTGAGATTCCCTTATGAACGAGGAATAATCAAGTCAGGAATGTCGAAACGAGTTAAGCATACAAATATTGATTTATATGAACAACTGTTTTAACTAGCTAATCGATTAATCGGCTATCAAAGTTAACTTATTATTAAACTTAGATCGTTAAAAGGATGCTTTAAAGATAGTAACAAGTAGGAAAGTGATTTGATTTTGTTGTGACAGTGTCTTAATCACATTCGTCTTTGACCCTTTTTAACTATATTTAGGGATGTAAATAGACCTTTAAAAGATTGTTTTAAAGATAAGCATAAGCGAAATGGTTTTGGGTTTGTCATAACAATGTTTAAATAATATTAGCCTTAAACCTTTGGAATGGATTTGTGAAAGTACTTAGATCCTTAAAATGGATATTTTAATGGAATAAAAGACCAAAAAAGCAAAGTTTTAAAGTGAGAAATCTTGATAATGATATGTGAATATAAATATACCATTTGTGATAAGTGTACAAATATTTTTGAGGTATAGGAAAAGCATAGGCTTAAAGTGAGAAATCTTGTTAATGATATGTGAATATACTTATTTGAGATAAGCATATGAATACTTTTACAAAGTGTTGAAATGTATGGAAAATGAATAGTAATGTTTTAATTAAATAGTAGATTTTAATTAACAAATGGGGTAACATTTATAAAAGAGTTTATTTAGTAAAATGAGTTCTACTAAAAAAAAGGGTTTTTATTAATAAATGAAGATTAGTTAAAAAAGGAAATTGAAGTCATTTATATGACTTGATCGTGCTAGTTTGTTTCGATCGTGCTTTGTATGTTACAACTTGTGGACAATATACGAGGAGTTGGTTTCCCATATGCGATTATTCTCATTGTATTAGATTGTCTGTTTATTTGATAATTAAATAACCGACTATCAAATCTTGGCCAAATATACTCTTGAAATATCTAGAAGAAACTGGGAAACTATATGTTGTAGTTATCCAAGGTGATGCTATAATGTATGTATAAACTCATTTCGCTCTTCTATGATGAATGATAAGGAAATCTGTCCTCTTAAATTATTAGGAGGTGATCTCCGATTTTATGTATTCTCTATTTATTTCCCAATGAACCAAGGTTGAAATTCCCGAAAAATAGATCGATTAGTTTTAGGGCACCCGATAAGTGGAGGAGTGTACTTATATGAGATGACTTGAAACTGTAACCACTCCAAAACCATTTATGTGTTCTATGATTTGGAAGGGGTTCGTGATTGCTTCGTGATGCTAGAATCAACGTAGAGATTCAAGATCTGTTTGAGATGCTCAAACACATGTAGTTGTTTATGATCTATTCAGGATGTGGGGATCTATATGTGATTCCATGACCTGTTGAGGTAAAGGAATCCATGTGTGAATCCGAGATCTATTGAGGAATCCATGTGTGGTTCCAAAATCTGTCGATATATGGGAATCCATGTGGTTCTACGATCTGTTCGAGTTGGAGGTTGTATGGAAGATCTGTTCAAGTGGTGACTCGGACACTGGAATGTTGGACATAGCCTCTTCAGTCGGTATGACTAAAACTAGAGATAGGAGACATATCCGATAGGGTTGGCAAACCCATTGGGTGCATGCGAGTCCATTTCTAGAGATACTTATTGGGATATGCATGCGGGAGCGATGCATCAGGTCTTAGCAAGACCACCTATGGTTTTCCTTTGGTACATTCATTAGAGATGTATGATGCTTCTGAGGGATATCTCTGATCCTTGTGTAGTAGTTCAGATTTGGCTTCCTTGAAGAGATCTAGATGGAATCCTACACAATTAATGAATGCGCCCTAATAGTTGTGATTGAATACCTATTATTGTTTTGACGCACACTCACTTGCATCGTAGCTTTGTGATCATTTATGGTCACACCTTAGACATTATTATATTATCACTGGATTTACTAATAGAATTTGTTTGGTTATCGTAAGGTAAAACCCGTCCATGTATATTAGAAGCATGGTCTTATGAGATTCTCTTATTTCGAAGGGTTTTAAGATATAATAAATCTATATGATTTGAGTTTCACACACTAGTTTTCCAGGATGATCTTGGTGTTATTTTCTTAATGCTCAGATTAGCTCGAGTATGTTTCCAGATTTAGCTGTAGTTCATTGGAGCTCTTGGAGAGTACCTGGATGATTTCTTACTGTATTTATTTTTCGTTGTACTACTTGATTGTAACTACTAGCATTTTTGCGAACAGGTTGTTATAACTGTTCACGCTGATGATATATAAGTTTTCTCTTATTAATGTATGTATATAAAGGTTTCCTTTCTGATAAAGACCTTCTGAGATATTATATATTATCGTTCAGCATGTGAGATTCGATATTGTGTTTTCTTCTTTCTTGTTCTTTTTATTTTTATTTTGCCCTAACAATCCATCTTTCCTGCACTTGGATGTTCGACATGTGAATACCGTGGATGTATTAATGTTGACATTTGGGGATCAAAAAGGCGGATCATTAAAAATTTAATAAACTTAAAATTAAAAAGTATACAACGCGATCATGGAGGAGAATTTGAACAAATTTTTACAAATTTTTGCAACAAAAAGGGAATTAGTCACAATTCTTCATTTTCACACATACCACAGAAAAATGGTGTAGTAGAAAGAAAATATCGCACACTACAAGAATGTGCCTGAACACTACTTAACTCTTGTAACTTACAAAAGAATTTTTGGGCCAAAGAAGTTGCTAATGTGTTAACCCACCTTTTGCCAAGGCAATAGACAAGCGGATTTAGCCCAACAGACTCAACGATTATCAAGGCTAGTAGCCCATACCGATGATTGTGGGCTATAGGTAGGCAATGATATGAAACGACGATCCACCGAGACCAAGAGATAGACTCTTCAGAATATTCTTAATACGGATTAGTACCTCCCCCAGGCAGGGGATCGGTGCATGTCCTCAATTTTTTTCCCAAACTAGGTGAGAACGGTACAAAGTGACAAGGAAGGCCCCACAAGGCTACATTTCAAATTTCAAGTCATTTGGAGTTTGTATGATCAAGTTATGAGAACATTACTTCACCAAAAAAAGGAATCAGTGTGAAAGGGATCGTATAAAAAGGGTCGGTATAAAATGGGTGCTTATATTTTAGCCATCAAGTACAACTCGATGGAGAACAATCAATATTTTAACATCTACAGATCTAATTGACATAAAAATTGGAACACAAGCTAACTATAACATGTGGAACACTCCAAAGGGAATGCATATCGAGCAAGTTGGAGGTATCGGTCCTATCCCTCTATAGGGATCGACTATAACCATCCTTCGCACCATATTGCAACAAATACCAATAAATAACTCGTTCTACTAATCCAATTGGCATGAAATTTGGAGGCTATACATAATATAACATGGAGAAGCTCCCCTAGGGATCACATGTCATTTGGAGGATTTTGAAGGGAAATCGGCCCATATCCCTCCAAAGAGATGGGCTGAAATCAGAATGTGTGCAACTCCACTTGACAAGAAACACGGTATCTCACAAACCTACGTCGAAATGGGACAAAATTTGGAGGGCAAGTGGGTGAAATCATGGGGAATGCCCTAGAGTGATTGCACTTTATTTGGACAACAAAATAGGCCGATTACAAATATGGGTCCCAATGGGCGTAAAAATTCTTGGTGACCTATCATAGCCTATAGGTTCTTCTATAGAATTTTTATTTCTATCCATGCACGTCTTCCCCTATAAATACAGAAGACATGGTGTCAAAAAAACATCTTCTTTCTACTTCTCTTTATCTTGAACCTAGGCTACACTCAACCAATTTTATTCTGGGATTTTTGAATTGTGACTATTGACAAACTATAGTATAATAAAAAAGATTAGTCTAGAGTGGACGTAGCTCGGAATTAGCCGAACCACTATAAATCTTTCCTCTTTTTACTTGCTTTCATTTTTAACTTGTTTGTTCTTCATATTGTATCCTCTACACTATAAACTATCTTAGATATGTGACTTGATATTGGTGGTTTCACATCACTAGGTGTTAGTGGGCAATTTTGACACCAACATCTTGATGCATTCACTGAGAAAACTTGTAACTGAAGATTGGGAAGCTAGGGTCTTAGATTGGAAGCTTGGATTATTGGATCTAAGAAGCAATAGCTAGGCAATCACCAAGGAGAGTGCTACCAAAAAGAAGCCGCCATGGAGGGAAACAAGAGGCTTCCTCGGGAGCTAGATCTAATCAAGCATCTATCTACAACACCAGGGATGAAATGGAAATGGTGATGGAATGTAAGAGATGATGCAGAAAAAACAGAAGGATATGTTGGGAAATTTACTCCGACAGATCGGACAAGCTAGAGCATAGAATTGAGGGAGTAGAGCAACAGGAGCTAATGATAACTTAGATCAAGGAGTTGAAGCAACATGAATCGCTAGAAATCAGAACCGAGAACATGGAAATGGAGCCAATGGACGAAGGAATGGCACAGAGTAGCCGGGGGCAGTCCCTATCCATCATAACTAGATTGATATCGATCACTCCAGAGATATTGGCATCGATCCCCAAAGGCTAAAGGCATGCACTCGGGTCTAGTTGATCGTGATGCTAGAGGACCTACGATCGATCCCGTGGAGCTTTGTGCGAATCAGAATTTGGATGCTCGTCCGGAGGAATACGTTCCAGAATTGCCTCGTGGACTTAGGGTCAGCTTGGACATAATGATAGGATTTTACCACTGAAAGAAAATAAAAGGTTTGCAGAGATGATCAGGTGAGCTATGCGTGGAGGATTGGTGAACAGGGATCTGGAGGTTGTAAATAGAAGTCCATTCGCTCCTAATATATGGAATGTTCGGAATCCACCAAAATTCAAACCACCAACACCGAAAGTTTATGATGGAAAGTTGGATCTGACTATGCATATAATGAGGTATATAACTTGCATAGAAGTACTAGAGACATCTATAGAATTCTTGGCAAGATGCTCTGCCCGGTACTTAATGGATGTAGCTGCGTTATAGTTAAGACAGTAGAAAAGCGAATCTATTAGCACATGGATGGAATTGGTCGAAAGATTAATGAAGCAGTTTCGGCTTCACATTATGAGAGCCAAGAATGTGATGACGTTGACATCCATAAAACAATGGGCAGGAGAATCACCCAAGAACTTCTTAACTAGGATCAATGCCTTGGTTGTTACGGTGAATTGACCGAATTCAAAGATGGTTTTGAAGGCGGTAGTGTTAGGAGCTGTAGATAATTCAATTTTTAAGATATCACTAATACGGGATCCATCGATGGATCTTGAGTAATTCTACCATGAAGTAGAGAGGTTTCTACGACAAGAATATGCGAAAGCTGATAGAGAGGCAATGGAAGTTAATATGATACAGGATGGAGAACCACTCGGTGAACGCTTAAGGGTAAACTAAACATGGACAATAGCTTCGATGGATCGAAGCGGCAGAAGGGAGAACCCAAATTCTCTTTTTACTCAAAATTGAATGAAACCCTAGAACGGATATATCTAGATACTCAAGGATGCCATCCATATCGAAGGCCGGCAAGGATGGAACCCACCAATTTGAACGGGAATCCGGAAAGCACTGTGCATTCCATGAGCTGGATGGGAACAATACAAATGACTAAAGATATTGAAAGATAACACTAAAGAATAAGGAATCATCAGTCACAACAATACGTAAGGAAACGGGCAACAACGGTGAAATAGAAGCAGCCACTGTCCACCTCGAATGAAAATGGCACTGGATCAAGGCATCATTATCAACTTATCATCAATTGATCAGGATGGCATGGGATAAGTAACAAAATCTGTAGTAGGACAACTAAGTCACTTACATATGTATGGGATCAAGGATGGTCCCTAGGCATGCTCTCAGATGAAGATAAACCGTAGTGCTTAGGTTTGTGCAATTTGGTTTCTTTTCTCTTTCTTGCTTCGAAGACTTGTTTTTCTAGTTTTATTTGAACTCAGGTTTATAGGTTGTATGGATTCTTATTTTATATTTTAGCAAATAGACTTAGGAATATTTAAATTTAGATCAATGCAATAGAAAACACAGGTCGCTGTTGTGGTCCTATCCAGAGAGATGGGATAATAATCCCAAGGTATGGGTCTTTTCATCGGGTGAACACGAAAAAACGGATTCGTTCATCATATAAGTCCTCAAATGGGTATCGATGCCGAAGAATAAAACACAACAGGTTTTCGGGTCTGGACTATGTCTATCAAAGGGTAGGTCTTTTCACTCGAATGCGATGGATCGACCTACTCAAGTCGTCGAGTATGGATTGTGCTTGGATAGGTTTCGGAGAAATCAAGGTTGTCAGGTATGGGCTATGCCTAGCAAGGGGTAGGTCGCTTAACTCAGACGCGATGGATCAGCCTACTCAAGTCGTTGAGTATGGATTGTTCTCAGCAAGGATCCAATGACATAGAGGATTTGTATTAGGATAGCTGTAACATCCCCCAGTTCAAGGCCCAAAACTGACGG
This sequence comes from Allium cepa, assembly GCA_030765085.1. Taxonomy (NCBI): domain Eukaryota; kingdom Viridiplantae; phylum Streptophyta; class Magnoliopsida; order Asparagales; family Amaryllidaceae; genus Allium; species Allium cepa. Next base: position 287,043,067 of record CM060941.1, on the reverse strand, counting down.
CTACGGATGCTACAGTCATCCATAGTCATTAATTATCGGTGACCAAATGCGGTAATGTTAGATGCATTGGTACAACATAAAAAAAATGGATGTGAAATTTTTTAAAACCATTAAAAAAATTCTCATTCCATTTCATGTCATTTCAGATTCATTGCATAATCCCATATTCAAGAACCACATTAAGCGAAAATATAGTTATCACAATATATGCCAAGAGAGACATATGAACATGCTTGCATAGATGATCAGAGTCTAAACATATGCAAGTAATCAAATTTTTCTTTACATTAAAACACAGTGGAATAAAACTCCTAATAGCTAGCTTGCCTCCTGCATGTCACCGGCAACTTATTCGTCCAAGAAGTACCTTAAATACCTCAACTCTAAAACTACTCAAAATTAATTGAGCATCCAAGAGTTTAAGGAGAAAACATAAACTTCGAGTTAGACAAAAATCCTGATATGAATAATAACCTTCCATCTCGAACCATTTAAATATTTAGTGAGACTACGCCATTTATTGGAACCAGTTTTCCCTTCACTAGTATCTTACTCAAAAATTTATAATAACCATATACTGTGCTTCTGCATCCACAATGGTTAAAAACATAGAAATTTAAAATATCATGATGATATGTAAACAAGCAAAATATCCTGGATTCCCATATCCATTTATTTGACTATCTTTCTTAGTCATAGTTTCTAGGGTCACTATTAACCTATTATTTTTTTACAGGCTGACTAACAACCCGTTTAAAGCTTATGGACTATGTGTTGGGCCTCATAGTTCACATGGGATAACTAAGAACCTATTAGCCCCTGCCAATAACTTTATTCAATTATTTCATGGGTTCTCCCTGAACAAATTGGTATCTCTAATAACTTCCTACATATCATAGTTTCATGGGTTGACTACAAACCTATTGAATTCTATCAATAAATTTATCTAGATATAGTTTTCATGGGATCACTACGAACCTATTTCCCCTACCAATAAATCTCTCCGAATATAGTTTTCATGGGTTTACTATGAACCTGTCTTAGCTGATAACTTCTTTAATCAGTCTTTGGGCATCCTATGTTCTGGTCTATCTAACCTTCTAGATGCAATTCTACTCATACAGAGTTAATTCAATTTATATTCACTACTGGGTCAACCTAGCCAGTTATTTTTCCCTTTATCATCAAAATACAGTTATGCATCCATTGCACAGTGAATATGTACTTAGAAGGAGCAACATAAAAACATATCAATTCCAACATTTATGGCTTAATATCCTTGAAATCTATTTTCATATGAAACATGGTTAATTCCTTTAACCTATTAATTTATTAGGGAAAGCTTCTTCAAAAACTCCAAAATTAAAAGCCATTCCAAAGCTCTTTTTATATCACCATGATTTTTCCTTTTAAAAATTAGATTTGGTACTTTGTTTTATAAACTAAGGCTTTCGAAACCTTAGACCTCTACTTTAGAAACAATCAAAACATTCCTTTCGAAAGTATTAAAGTATATCTTTCCAACACATGGAAGCATAGCTTCGAAACCATTTGAAAGTACCTCTTTTGAAACCATTGCGTTTATCCTTAAAAATAACTTCTGGGTCAAAGTGAGTAAAGCGAAAGTACCCCTTTCGAAACCATTGGGTTTGATCTTAAACAAAATTTTCAAGTTAAAGTGAAAGAAAGCGAAAGTATCCCTTTTGAAACCATTGGGTTTGATCTTAAACAAAACATTATGGTCAAAGCAAATGAAAGAGAAAGTACCCCTTACGAAACCAATAATCTTCAAGTAAAAGAATTTGGTGAACGCAGATGGCTTCGAAACCATCCTTTCAAAAGCATTAGTCTTTAAGTAAATCATAAGAAGGATAGCAGTGAAACCCCTTTCGAAGCCATTGCCTTCAAAATCTTTAATGTAAGTGGCTAGTAGAGCCCTTTTGAAAACATTGGGAAGCGGCTTGGTGTATTTATAAAACGAAAACTACCTTTTGAACTCATTGATGACTTCAATTCATTTGAAAGGTATAAAGACAGCAGGGTGGTTTCAACTGGGTTCAAACTACCATTTCGAAAGCATTCAGTTAAAAACAAAGCAACTCATTTGAAAGCTACCCTTTAAACAAAAATGTGGAAACCTCTTCGAAAGCTATATTAAACCCTTTCGAAAGCATTCTTTTAAAACAAGGCAAGTGACATTTCTTTAAAAAGACAAACGAAGGCTTCAACTCCTCGAAAGCTTGGTTTCGACTCTATACCTGCCACCTTCCTCCAATCCGCTACATACCAAAGCCCCGAAACCATGCGTATTGGTTTTGACTTGGTTGGGAAGGAAGTATAATGTCGAAAGGTAGCTATTGGCAGTGGCTAAACATTAAATCTATGGAAAACTGTTTTGTTGCCTTCTTAGGTATATGTTTTCAACTAACTTTCCTATTTGTAAAAATATGATTGGTTGCCATAAACTTTATCAAAATCTTTTATAAAAGACTGCCGAATTTATTCAGAAATATTTAAAGGTAATTAACAAAAAAGCACTTCCCTTTAACAAAAAAAGACATTTAAGTTCTTCATCTTAAGTAATTTAATTTAGACAGTAAATTACTTAGGAATAATCCCCAAAACTTATAAAAATTCACTTTTAGTATGTTATCTAGCATATATTAAATTTGGACCCAAATTCTTTATCTAATAGCCGAAATAAAAAACCCAATTATTCATATCTTCCGTTGAAAATTCATAATAAATTATCCATCGCTTGGATAATAACAGAAATTTAAACCTATTTCCAAAACAATATTTTACATAACATATTTAATTCTCATTGCTTTTGAAATCCATTATAGACTATTTTAGACTTAAAATCGAAATAAACATTTATCAAACATACTTGTTTGAATCAAACATATCATGTAATCCAAGCATATCATCATTTAGAATCATCATACAGGATTTATACTTAAACCTGAAATCAAATGCTCATTAAAAACCGAAAATGAGATGGTTTTGATTTCTATTCACCTTGGTTTGGATAAGGACTTGGGATTTGATCTTGTTTAATTCCATTTGCTTGATTCCTTAGCTTTTACTTGAATTTTTCCTCCTCTTTTCCCTTAGGTAATTGAAACACCCCAAATTTTTGATAACATTATTTAGAATATTTAATTAGCTAAACTAATTTAAATAATGTATTTATTAAGGAATTGAGATTTGATTTTATTAAAGGGGTATACATGTCATTTAACAATAAATTAAAATAAGAGTTAAAATGAATTAGAGGATGGTAGAATAGGAAAGAGGCCATTCCTATATCCTCCAAAACTTGGCCATGTAAAATTTTACATGTTCATTGTCATTCTAAATTTTGAAAGCTTAAGGCTGGCCACCATTAACAAGGAAAAAGGAGACGAAAAGTTAGGAAGAAGCTTAAGCAAATCAAATATGTTCATATCTCAATCTCTTTAATCACAAAGGCTAAGGCGGATAATGTTTACATCTCATTTTTGGTCATGCTTTTGATTTGAAGATGAATTTCGAACATTTTGCAATAATTTGCCATATTTTTGAATGATGGAATATTTATATATACTTGTCGATGAATTATGGTCTTTCAAATTGAATTATGATATGTTTAAAAATAGAAACCTTATTAAATGATATCTTTTTTCCTTGTAAATTTTCATGAAGATCAAAAATAATATTATAGAGTAGGATTTTAACATTCAGAATTTTTGGAATTAATGTGGATTTTATATGAATTTTCTAGAAAAGAAAATGATAATTTGGGTTATAAATTATTTATGGGTAAATAATATATGATTTGGGTCTGAAATTTTTATATGCTAGAAAACATATTAAAAGAGATTTTATGGAATTTTTCCAGATTTTTCCTAAGAGTTTTGATAGGCATATAAAATTATTTAAGGTATGGGACTTAAATGTTTTAAAATGGAGAAGGGGCTTTTGTAAATAATTTGAATTTGTTAATTTGGAAAATGGCAGCACTTTTGAAAAACTAATATGGCAATCAATTAGATTTAGACAAATAAGGCCGGTTAGGTACAAAAGAAATAGTTTAAAAGTACAAATAAATAGGTTTTCACTATTTCATCTCCTCCGGCACTAGGTTCTGCCTCCATATATCGCCTTCGACACAGTTGAAACCAATGCATATGGTATTAGGCAACTAGTATGTAATGAGTAAGATGTGGGCGAAAGGTATAAGGTCGAAACCATAGGGATTCGAAAGGGTTGAATTTTTGCTATGGTTTTAAAGAAAAAATGTGTGCTTGCTTTCAACTAAGATGTTTTCGACTAGGTCAAATGGTCTAAAAGGAACTACTTTCAATTGGGTTGCATCTTTTTTTAAATGAATGCTTTTGACTAGGTTGAAACACCTAGCTACCACCTTTTTACCTTTCAATCCAATAGATTTCGAATGGGTTGTCTTGTTTTCTGAAAAATCTGCCTATCTCTTCAATGCTTTCAAAGGGATGATTTTGACACCATCACTTCATTACTTAGGAAATGGTTTCGAAGAAGTTGCTTTCGACTCAAATGTTTAAGACCCATTTTCTATAAGTAAATTAAAATCCAAATTGATTTCGAAAGAGATGATTTAAATGATTTCAAAAGGAAGTGCTTTTGACTTTAATGGGGTTATGTCCTTTTGCTCTACTTGAAGGCATAATCCAAAGTTTTGGACCGAGACTTTTTCAAAGGGTTTCGAAGGAGTTAACTTTGGATGGTTTTAAAAGGTATCCACATATTTTAAATGAACCCAAATGTTTTCGAAATGTTTAATTTTAATGCCGTCGAAAGGTTTTAAAACAGGTTTCGAAGGGGTGGTCCCAGTGATTTTGAAGAAGTCGATAGGTGTTGTTTTCTGATGTTTCCGAATGATTTCGAAATGAAAGATTTTTAGGGGTTTCAAAAGGCAATGTTTAAAGGTTTTTAAATCTTTCAAAATGGTCACCTTTAATGGTTTCGAAGGGGTTACCTTCAAGGGTTTCGAAAGGGTGTTTAAAGGGTTTAAACAAAGGTTTCAAATGTTTTGAATAGGCAGTATAGCCTAAGTATTTTCAAGTTAGAAAGGGTTTGGATTGTTTCAAAAGGATAATTAATCCTCATTAGCACATCAACATTATTTTGAGTAAAGTATATATATCATGGCAAAATGACTTAGAGCAAAGCTAAAGACGTATTTTCCTCGTATATATGATTTGAAGGACTAAATCATTTTGAAAAAGGTCTTCAAGGAAAAGTTAAAGGGTAGTTAATCCTAAGAAAAGATTTTGGACAGGTAGTCCATTTTGATTCGGGCAGTTAGCCCAGTTAGCGGGAGTTAGCCTAGTTTTATGGACAGTTAGTCCATTTTAGCATAGCATACCTTGCTATTTTTTCGGACAGATAGTCCTTTTGTTAGCATAATGGACCTTGCCATTACATTGTGGGAAGATAGATTACATATTACATGTTCTATGGATAGATAGTCCATTTATTGGCATAAACAATATTGCTATTTTGATATAATCAATTTGATTAACCAACTTGGTTGTAGGAAAGGATTTGCAAAATAAGTATGTTTTGAAAAGGATTTTATTGAGGGAAACTCGTTCTGCTAAGCGAGGTGGTCTCACTTAATATCAGTAAACTAAGATGTAACAGAATTATTCTTATCAGGATTTATGTCTGACTCGAAGTTTTTGTTCCCCCTTAAACTCTCGGGTACTCGAAATTGATTTGAGTAGGTCGAGGTTTGAGGTTTTCAGGTTTTAGTCTTTTGGCAAAATAAAGCTTCCAAAGGAAAGTAGGTGGCTGATAGATAGCTATTTAGGATTATAAATTATTCTGTTTATTTTTCCACTGTGTATATTATGTCAAATATGACAAAAATACTTTGATCAACCAAGGGGGCATCGTTATATGTCGCTCTTGGCATATTTTGAAATGATATATTTAATCATTGCCTGGGAAACGTTAAGGGATTATGTAACATGGATATGAATTATTGTTTTGAAATGTAATAAGTAAAATGTTGTTTGTAAAATATTGTGATTTTTTTATATTCATGTTCTTTTGACTTTATGGATACCATTATCATTACCGTATTTTGTCAGCAGAAGTTAATAATATGGATGAATACAGCATCCGTAGCGCTTAGCTTTTGTCTCTAAATACAGGATGTTACAACTTGGTATCAGAGCCTAGGTTTATGAAAAATTTCAATAAAAAATGCTTTTTTAAAAACATGTTCCTAAAGAAGTCGAGTAAGAATGGGATATGGGATAATGCTTTAGTAACGTATTTGTATGTGTTATATATAAGTATGCGCTTTATCATTAGTCTCCTATCCTCGTTGGATTATTTTTCTATATCGCATGAGATTCGAATACAGATATGGAAGGAAGAAGACAAAGAGTTAACCCAAGAGGTGAAGTCACCGAAGGGAATGCCAGGCCTAATGTGAGAAGTGGCAAGCTTAGGCAAAAGCAAAGAATGTGGGTGCCGAAGTCCCGTAGGTTAGAATGGAAGCTATGAATCAGTTCTTCGTGAATATGGTGCAGGAAGGTGTTGCTTCTTTAGTAGTAGGAGGAGGAGTTACGGGAGCTCATCTGCCAACGACTATGCTAGGTTGAGTGGGACTACATTAAGTTTAGAGGGAAGCCATTTATTTGGATGGAGGATGCCATTGAGGTAGAGAACATGTTGCTGTACTACGAAATGATTTTTGCAGACTTAGGGCTCAATGACGAGAAGAAGAGGAGGTTGGCATCTAAACAGCTTCAAGGATCTGCTTTTTTTGGTGGAATAGTGTGACTATAGCAGTGGATGAGGAGGCAATGACCTGGGAAGATTTCAAGAGACGGTTCCAAGAGAGGTTTATGTCTGCAATGGCATAGTCTGCTCTGGTCAGGAAGCTTGCTGAATTAGACCAAAGGGAGATGCCAGTTTGGGAGTATGTTAGAAAGTTCGAGGAGTTGGCCCGATATGGGTATGCTTCGATGAATACAGTCATGAATAGGAACGAGAAGTTTATCAAGCCTGAGTTAGCCAGTGCTACATTACCTCATATTAGAGATCCTTCTGATTTTGTTGTGGAGATGGCCTTAAGGCATAAGGAGTTGCTTGAATCTCTAGTAAAGAGTAAGGCTAATGAAGTCCCGGTTGGGCAGAGTCAGAAGTGGAAGTTCTTTTCGAAGAAAGGTACTCAGAAGGGTGGAGCCGCAAAGAAGGGGAAGTCTGAGATTGTCCGTTTCAAGTGCGACAAGAAGGGGCACTTTGCCAATGAATGTCGTGCTGGAAAGGCATAGGAAGTGGATGGGAGGAAGATGTAAGGTGCTACAACTATGACCAGATAGGCCACTATAAAAGCCAGTGCAATTGTAGTGACCCAGAATTTTGGGCAATATCGATTTAATAATCTGCAATAATAATTAAATTGGTTTGATAAATTTTCTTTATAATTTTAATTTAAATTGGTGAAATTAATCTTTTATAGAATAACAAATATTTAATCTGGTTAGTGTGATCAATATCTTTTAACAATTTAAAATGGATAAGGTTTATTTTTCCAAAGCTAATGAAATTTTATTCTGTTTATAATATATATAATAGATATATATTGTGAATAGAAATATCTTTTGTTTTAAATTAAGTTAAATTTTCAAATTGTAATATATATGTTATAATTTGGAATTGTTTGAAATTTAATCTTAATCTATTAATAAATTATATATGAATGAATATTGAAATTAAAGCTTTGTTTAAAACATAATATTTTTCAAAAGAAAATTTAGTTTAATTCAATGGTTTCAAATATAAGATTGTTATTTATTTTTAAATAGGATAGTTTAAAAAGGTTTTAAACAAAGTTTTGTTTTGTCTTTCTCTTAAAGTATTTAAAATGTGATAGTTTAAAAATGATTTAAACAAGCTTTGTTTTGTTTTCTTTTATAATGCTTAAATTTTAAATGATTTTAAATGTTTAGGTATAATGTTTAGATTTTAAATACATGTATAAGATTATATTTATATTATAATTAGTTTAGGATATTTTCTTTTAAAAGTAAACTTATTTATATACATGTAAGTATTTATTAATAAAGTAAGTAAATATGTAAGTTTATATTTACATTTAAAATTAAATAAAATTCAATTTAAAAATACTTAATGACATGTGTATTCATATTAACATATATTAATAACACTTGTTAGTCAATTAAGGAGTATAAGTGACAAGTGTCTTTATTTTGAATTTCATTTTCTTTAATTCTAATAAATATTTTGAGAAGAAAACTAGTTTCTTCATAACACTCCCATTACCTTGTTTTTCAACTTAATTCAAAACAGAAATTTATTCTCAAATATGAAATTTAAGTTCCGCAAAGCAAAAGTAAATCAGCAACTTCAAATCTACAAAAGCAAATGATGATCAAAATTTGAATTTAATTTAAACCTGCAAAGTGAAAATCTGCAAACTTCAAACCTGCATTCAAAGGAGAGTTTAATTACAGTTTCAACTTTTTAAGCATCAAAAATTGAAGCATGCAAAGGAATTAACTTCATCAGCAAAGCATAGCCAAAGTCTTTTCAAATTAAAGATTCAAGTGCCTGGAATTTTTTTTCAAAACCTGTTCTCTGCTCTGAAAATAAGAAGAAAACCTGCTCTGCTTATGAAATGGTGAGTAAACTATTTTAAAGACAGTTTAATTTTAGATTTCATCTTGATTTTATGATGATATCATGATGCTATCTGGAAACTTTTATTAAATTTGGATTGCATGTGGAATTATAATATTTAATTGCTTGTAGGAGGTAAAAATGAATACTGTGTTTAATAGGAACAGTCCAATTCTTTCGAAACTATAAATAACTTTGGTTTTATCATGAATTGGACTATGGTATGTTAATGAAAGTTGTTAGTAAACACATAGTATATCATTTAAAAATAATTATAAGATTTTAAATTGAAGGAGTTACTTAGAATTTCAATTTTACAGTAAAATACTGTTACACTTCGAAAATTTATAATCTTGTTTGCTGATTTTGAATACATGAATGCATTAGTGATTAGAAATCATGATTTTTAATACATATTTCACGATTTTTAGTTTGATAAATTATGAGAATTTTGGGCTTGATCAAAATTGGGTTGGACGTCGAATTCTAGTGATCGGCTAGATGGAATTGGTCGAAATTTGGGATGGAGGTAGTTTGCAGGATGGAGATTTATGGAAAAATGGTTTTGGATTTTTCCAGTTGTTGAATCGAGCGAATTTGAAGGAAGTAGGGTTTAAGTTTGTTTTTGGATGGATTTGACTATCGGAGCTGTCGCGACTTGGATTGATGAACCAGAGGTGATTGCGACATGGGGGATGGTAGCATGGGGACACGGTGATACTCTAGAGAAGGTATCGGAGTTTCCGGTGGCGAGTTCGTCAACGGCCATGGGGGTTTTGGGACGAGTTGGTTATGTAGTTTCATGTGAATGGTTGAAATTGGATTCACGAATCAATTGATCGATCTGGGTTTGGAGATGGGTTCATACGCGATCGAGTGATCGTCGACGTTGGTCGTGACGCCCTACTGTGGCCGAAGGCGCTGGGACATATGCACACGTGCACGATTGGTGCACTGGGTTGGGAGTTTGGAGAAGAAGGGATATTCTCGTGTTGGTTTCGTGCAGATTGGAGTTTGCCCCGAAGCAGAGGACGAACGTGTATTGTTCTGTGGGTTTTGCTTCGGGGTAGTGCGAGAGTTTGAGCGTTCGAACTCGGGTTGAATCGGGGTTTGCTTCGGGATTTTTGAGTTGCTGTTCTGGTGATAAATATATCACCAAGTTACAATTTATAACTTGAGACGATTAAATTAAAAATTCAAGCATTCTATTTATAAGTCTATAAAGGAATCAAAATGCAAAGTTTAAAACTTATTTAAAATTAAATGTTAACCAAACCTTTAAAGTATAAGTTGAAAATTATTTATTTTATTTAAATTTATTTAAAGTGATTTCATTTGAAAGTAATCTAATTACATTTTGGAGTTCGTTTTAAAAAGGATATTTTATATTTAAATATTAATCAAAGTTTAAGTTAAAATGTTAAGTAATGATTCAAACCTAAGATTTCAAATTTTTAATTGAAATAAATAAGACTGATATTGGATGTTTTAAAGTATTCTAAATTTTAAAATTTGTTTCTAAATTTCCTATTTTCAAATAAGATTATCATTATGATTTTGAAAACCAAATAGGATAATTTGTTTAAGATGTAAAATTTGATTTATTCAAATAATTCATTACAAGATGAATAAGGTTAATTTATCTTTGATTTGAATATAAAAATGTTAAACTTGATTTGTAAATAAATAAAGTTTAATTAAGATTTAATGTTTTCTTAATTAATTAAGGATTTTTAAATATAAGTAATTAATTAATTAATTGTTTAATTACTTTTAAATACTTAGTTAATTGTTTATTTAATTTAAAAATAATCACTTAATTATGGATTAATTAAGTGTGATTACTTAATGAAGTAATCAATGGTTAATTTTTGAATATAACTAGAATGTTAATTACTTATGGAAGTAATTAGAGAAGTTACTCATGTGAGTAATTAATTGGAAGTGATTAATGGATGATCACTTAATGTTATTAATAAGAATTAATTAATATAATTGTTTTAAAGTTAATTAGTTATGGAGTAATTAATTAATTAATTAAGAATTATTTAATGATGGAATTAATTATTTGTTAAGCAATTTATTAAGAGTTATTAATGAAGTAATTAGGAGATAATTACTTAATTTATTTAAATTAATTAATTAATGTGATTAATTAATTAATGAATGAGATTAAATAAAGGTTAATTACTAAGTGTAATTAATAAAAATTATAATTAATTATTAAAGTAATTAATTAAGGATTTGTTAAATTGAATAATAATTACTTAATGAAGTAATTAAAGAATAATTAAATGGATTAATTAATCAATGATTAATTAATTTAGAAGTTAATTAATTAAGAAGTTAATTAATTTTCATAGGTAATTACAAGTTGTTAATTACTGATTAAAGAGATGATTAATTATAAGTTAATTATTTAATTACTTAAAGGGTTAATTAACTAATAAGGATTATTTAATTAATGAATTAATCAAGGTTGATTAATAATAATAATTGAATTAAGTACAATTAATTAATTGTAATTAATTAAGGATTAATGTAATTAGTTATAGTTAATTAATGAAGGACCATTAATTATTGTAATTAATGATAGTAATTAAAGGTTAATTACTGAATATGGTTAAGGATAATTACTTGAATGTAATTAAAGGATAATTAATCGAGGAAGATTAATTAAGGAAGATCATTAAGATATGATAATGAATTTGATTTGTAATAAATCAATAATCCAAGTGATTAAAGGATAGTAATTAATTTAATTAAAAGGTTAATTAAATTGATATCAATTCTGCTATGGGTGATTGATTAATATTGAATGACTGATATTGTATGTTGAATGATATTGGGTGATCAATATTTGGAGATTGATAATAGATGATTGGTTGATATTGGATGTTTGATATTGGACATCTCTGTTATGTGATATGCTGTTGTGAGATGAATGTTGTTATATATATTGTGGTAATATGATTCCTCTATCTGTTTATTTCATCCTGATTATAAGTTAAATTGTTTAAAACCCTTAAGTACAACTTGGACATTTAAAATGGCGTTTGGTTTCGGTGAGACCGAGATCGGGTTTCCATATTTGGAATCCGAAAACCACATCGATTACAATTAAACGTTAGGTCGTTAATCCAAGTGGAGCGAGTGAAGACTCGAGGTGTAAGGGCTATACGTCAGTATAACTCTGTGGGTGATTCCGTAATGAGTTTGACGGAATAGTACTTATAGGTTCGAGATGGAGATTAGAGTGCAAGGGCTATGGTCGTTGACTCTGAGGGTGATTCCAAAATGAGTGCAACAAGATAGTGCCTTCGGTTTCGTTCGAACCCGGAACGAACTTGTATGGATTGAATGCTTTCAGCACATCGTCAGGCGGACGATGAGCATTCTAAGAGATGTGTCCTATAAAGGTAATCGCAGCCTCAAGCCTCATCAACTGGGAATGGCTAAAACAGGGGAGGTGCAACAAGGCTTCGTGGGTAGCCCCCACTGGAGAGCAAAATTTACCCCTGTCTAGAGGTCCCTTTTTATTTCGGCTGTGTGGGGCGGTTGAATTCCGGACAACCGCCGGGGTTGTCTTGTTTGGGACTGTCTAGTAAGGAATGGTCCCGGCCTTGTGTTGCAGGGGGGTGGGAGTTCTTCTCGGTACGGTGATCTAGGCCACGTACTGTGACGGGCGGTACCCCAGTAGCCCTGCCATTGATGGAAACCCATTCTTCCTACGAGACCCTACGGTTTTGTTTGTATCACCCACTTTTGTGGCTAGTAGCTGGAATTTGATAGATGTAACAATTTCGGCTATTTCATATTTACTTGAAAACCCTAGACACTATTATAATATCACTGGATTTCCTATCAAATGTTTTGGTTAGCGTAAGGTAAAAACTTTTCCATGTTTATGTGCGGGAAGTCTTACGTGATACCTTTTCTTTTCAAAAGTTTTCTAAAGTTAAGCAATTTTAAACCGTTTACTCACACCAGACCCCTGTCTGACCCGAGTGTTTATTTTCTGTTTTATTAAACTCTTGGGTACTCATATTATGTATGAGTAGTCAAGTGATTCAGGTTTGCTTGACGAATTCTGGAGGAGTAATGGAGCATGAGGCTTCCACATGTAGATATATTATGGTTCCGCTGTGTTTGTTTGGTATCTATATCTGTTATTCTTGAGTTGTATAGTTAGACAGATGTTTATAACTGTCTAATATGTGTTGTATAGTTGTGTACTTTGATGTATTATGATACTGTGTAATATTTTATGTGTTATATTATATTTTATTCGTTCCGCTGTGAGTTCTCTGATGTTGTTGTCTTTCTTCTTTCTCTTTCTTTTCTTCGTCTATCCCTTTCTTTCTTCAAGATGATGCGCTTTCCTGGAGTTAGGAAGTCGGGTCGTCACAGCAATGAGCCCGCTAAGGATGGAAAGGGCATGGTGTATGACTTGGAGCCTGCTGTTTCTAAACCAACAGCTCAGGAGAAAGAAAAGGCTGTCTTAGGAGGTACGCTTTAGGTTCATGGTTTGTCTGTTAGCATTATATTTGATATTAGTGCATCACATTATTTTATTTCTAGATGTTTGATAGATAAGCTGTAACGATCCCGGATTTTTTTATTAAGTTTAAATTGATAATTAAATTAATTTTTGAATAAAAATTGTGAAATTAATTAATTAATCGATTTGAGTTTCTCTAAATTTAAATAAAATATGTGTGAAATCATTTGAATTTAAATTTTAAGTAAATGGTTTAAAAATAATTTGAATTTAGAAAATAAGAGAAACTATGAAATTAATATAAGCAGGAGAATTAATAATTAATAAGTAAACTAAATGTTGGATAGTTAAACTTCAAATATATATATATATATAAGCTATATTGTAGAATATAAAGTAAATATATTAGCTAAAATTATAACCACATAATAAATATAGGATCTCATCTATATTACAAAGAAATAAGATAAAAGGAAAGAAAACAAAATAAATTTGGGTAAGTATGTGAGATTGGAACATAAGAAAATATATGTGACTGAGATTGCAAAAGAAGATTGCAAATATATGTATATTCATGTACAAGCAAAATATAAGTATGAAGACAAAGCAATGGATAAGTATGCAAGCTTGCAAAGAAAGATAGCAATAAATATATTCAAGTATGAAACCAGATAAAGTAATTAATGCAAATATCTTTAGCACACAAGAAAGATATCATATCAGCCACCATATTAAAAAAAAAATCTCTGATCTTATTTGTACAAACAAATAATAGCATATTGTGTAACTTCATTTCCATATATGTCATCTTCATTAGTTCGCCCATAAGCTAAGAAAAATATGAGATAATATCATCTCATACTTAAACAAACTATAGTTTAAAACATCAAAACAACAGCACTCAAACTCCAATCAAACCAGAGAATCAAGAAGAAAGATTCCAGCTTTCAGTTCACAACCTGTTTCCAATAGAGAAGCTCTGTTCTTTTTCTCAACACTGTGAGTAACTTGACCCGGTATCTTCTTCTATAGATCAGTGAGTAAACAAGTTTCTCTGTTATATTTAAGATTAATTCATCTATGTATAACTTGTTTGAACCATACTGTTAGGAGTTTGAAGCTCTGTGAAATATGTTTTTTTCCCTCTGTTCTTTTGAGTTCAGGATGAAACCAAATAGAAACAGTTCAATCCCTCATTTTTTGATCACTATCAAGATTTGGATTAAAAAAAAATAGATGTGTTTAGGTATGAATGACAATCTAAAAATAGTTGCATGAAGTATAAATGTATACAGGGTGAAAAGATTAAATTTTTACAGAGGAAACTTTAAATTTTGGAAATTTCGAATTTCACAAAATATTGATTCAAGTATACAACTCAAATCATTACTGAAAACTATGATTTTTATGATGTGTTTGGTGATTTTTAGGGTTGGGGTTTAAGAGCAGTTTGGGGAATGAACAGAAATGATATTTCGATCGATTTCAGACGAACATAGAATGGTTGATGGCTGGGTTTTTCCATGGTAACGGAGGAGCCTACGGTGGTGGTTGGAAAATAGCCGGAGGTGGCCTCGACCACTGTGGCGACGGCGGCGTAAGATTTTTCTTTTGTAAACCTAGTTTTTGAAGGGGACAGTAATTTGATCGCTGCGGCCTTATATGAGCGTCGAGTGGCGCGAGCCTCTAGGTTGTAGAGGCTGGGTGTTTAACGAAGTCATGGCAGAAAGCCCGAGTCGTCAGATGGTCGAAGTTGCGTCGACGAGGTTTTTCTTTGGTCGTTGTTTTGGCCGTGATGGCTTGAGCTATGCTTGATTTTGAATGACGACTTGTTCGAGTTACTTGTTGATCTGAGGTCGATGTCAAGGTCAATCGTGATTTCCTGGAGGTCTCGCTGATCATCGAAGCGCCGTCAAAGGCCGGTGCACATGCACGGCCAGGTATTTGTGCCTGGTGATGGGTTCGTGTATGAGACTCGGGGAGAAGCTCGAGCAGTTGAAGGGATTCACGGGGTTGCACTCGAGTTACCAAGGGTTTTGCTCGGGTATAGTTTTATGTTAAACTTGAAGATTTTAAAGTTATAACAGCTTTTGTTTAAATACAAGATTAAGGTTTTTGATTTAATTAATGGAAAAGTAATTAAGTGAAACTAAAGAACTTGAATTTAAATTGGAGTTTGAATTTGTAAAGAAAGAATATAAACAAAGTTAAATTAAATCTAAAACCTGGATTTCAATCTAACTTTGAATTCCAGATTTTGAAATAAAAGGAAGTTCTATAAATTTAAGTGTTAAATAAGTTTAAAATGTTAAGGTCTATTTTAATATGTAAATTTAAAAAGAATTTGATTTAAACTCTTCTAGTTTCTTTTAAGATAAAATGTTACTTAACATGTAAATTTAAGGGTTTTCAAAATTATTTTTAAACTTTATTAAAGATAAATTGTTAAACTTTATTCAGATAAATTGGTATTCATTTTATAGTTTGAAATTAAAATGAGATTTAAGCAATAAATTTGAAAGAGATGTTTTCTGACGCCTTTGTGAGTGCTAAATGAAAACATTTATAAGAAGGAGTTTATCTTAAAGTTAATTCATGATTAAGGATTAACAATTTAAGAAATTAATTATGAATTAATAGCTGATTAATTAAGTAATTAGGGATAATTACTTAATTAATCAGCTATTAAGGATAATTAATCAAATGGAGATTAATTAAGGATTAATTAATAAATGAGATTAATTAAGATTAATTCAAGATTAATTAAAGTAAATTAATTTACTGATAAAGATTAATTGGTAATTAATGATTATCTGTTATGAGATAATTACTTCATAGTAAGTAATTAAAGGTTTAATTTCTTGAAATAATTAATTAATTAAGGGGTCACTTAACTATGTAATTGGTTTAGAGGTTAATTTAACTAATGTGATTAATTAAGAATAATTTATAAATTAAGAATAATTAATTAAAATGTTGATAAATTAATTTATATCAAATGATTTGTAATTAGTAAATCAGGACTGGATAATTAATTCGTAAGTAATTAATTTAATTAAAAATAATTGAATTAATTAGGATTAAACAATTAATTAATCCTACTTATAAATGATTATTGAATGTTTGACCTTACTTATGAATGATTGTATTGTATGAGATGCGTTGAATTGATTGTCCTATCCGATCTGTGATATTTTGTTCTGTGGGTTGAGCTATGTATAATTTATTCATTTATTTGTGATGCATTTGTTTATTATCTGTGAATTTGTGAATGAACGATAAGCGTTATAGTTTATACTGCTTATCAACTATATTTCTGTGTTTTGATCTGTGATGATTGAATGGTGTTGCACTATTGTGTTAAACCCCTGGACCACACCATACACACACAAATATGGATTTCATGAGGAAATCGGTTAACTCACAGATATTTGAATTTAATGAAAAATAGTTTAAAAGTTGAATATTTAAATCCAAATAGTTTTGGAAGTGGATTTGGGTTAAATAAAAAAAGCTTTTGAAATGGAATTTCAAAGCTAAAAGTTATTTATGAATAACTTGATTTAGTTTTGAAACTTGATTTAAATTTGAATTCAAAATTTGAAATTGAATTCTATGATTTGAAACTAGGGATCAAAGGTGTTATACTTGTTATATATGGGTTAAACCATTTTAAAAGTATTGATTTGGGAATCTGAATTTAAGTCAAGGGCTTTAACTCGTGTAAATATAATTGGATTTTCCTGAAACGAAAACTGTTTGTTTTCAAATAATAAAAGCTTTCACATAAGTAATGAACTTCCAATTTGTGTTAAAGGAATTTCAAGTTTGAAATAAAAATGGTTTCCCAAGTTACGAACAAATCTTTGAAAACGGGTTTGAAAGCTACAAGTTAAATCCTTGTTATAAAGATTGGATGAGTTAATCCTAATCAAATGGGAATTGTTTTGAAATCCGTAAATGAATCTTTGTGAAATCTGGGTGAACTTTTGAAAGTGAATATTTTTGTTTAAAGATTTCAAAATGGTGATTTTTAAACCATTTGAAAAGAAAGTTTGGGTTTTAAGTGGTGACTTAACTGAAATCCCAATATCCATATGTTTTTAAATATTGCGCTCATTTTTCGTTTTAGTCGGGAGAGGACATTGTGTCATATAACCCATTTCGAATAATGATACGACGATATGGATAGCATTTGAAGACCGGTGGTGAACACCCGATATTTCCAAAAACGAAAGGATAACTCGTCGATTGTCTCTGCACCGGCTAATCCCCGGTATAGAGATCTCCATATATTATGGGGAGTCCGGTCGTGATTAGGGATTATCCGGATTTGCAAGGGCTTCTTTGGAAGTGCCTTCGGTTATGTTTGAACCCGGAACAGACTTGTATGGTTACGTGTCTAACACTACGTTTTGAGATATAAAGCAATACATATCTGTTGGTGGCGGAGAATTTATTCTCTAAGCTTAACACCCTTCTCTGAGACGTACGAGCTCAGAGGTTATGTAGTTAAAGGTTATCAGCGATATACTCCCAATTTGGTAGTGTGGCATGCTGAGTGATGTTGGGTGTTGATGATCATCTGTTGATCATTTGTGATCAAAGCATGGCTTTTATATAAGGTGTAGCTTTGTGGACGAAACTGCATCAGGACCTCACAACCCGAAAATGGTCGAAATAGGAAAGATGCAGCAAGGTTATGAGGGTCGTGCCCTTTAGGGTATGTCATTCCCTTCTGGTAAAGGGTGGTATCATGGTATGGAGCCCAGATATTTACCTATGTGGTGGGCTTCAATCTCATTTTAGTTGTTCCTTTGTGGTTTAGAGGCACCTCGGATAAAGGTCCCAGAGGACCCGGGGGTGGCATGCTCGAGAAGTGGTTACCTAGTTACAGAGGTAGCCCGGCCTTGTGTTGGCACAAAGTTGGTTAAGTTCCTGGGACGTCCCACCAGAGGCGTACCCATGGACAGTGGAAAGTTCCTGAGCCCGACCATTTGTTGGAAATCCAAACAAAACAATACGTGCCCTTTACGATTGTAATTGTATAACCTGCCGCCTCAAGAGGTAGCTATAGCGGGCATAATATAATGGTACCTATGCTGGCTAAGATTAATATTATACTTTCGAAATGTTTTCCACTATGCACTAATAATAATATAAAAGAAGAATTTTGCGTAGTAAGCATGTTTGACTATCATAAGGAGAAATCTCCCCCATGTGTGCGATTGCATTGTGTGTGTGCCGGGAGGCCTTATGGTAGTTTCATTTCCAAAAAGCATTGCGAATTTATTTTTAATTCTATTGTTTGTTTTAAAGGTAAACTGTTTTTGTTACTCACACCAGTCCCATGACTGACTCGGAGTTTATTGTTCCTTTCCACAACTCTGGGTGCCCACAATTTCTTCCACACGGGCATTCTAGAGTTGGGTTTTTCAGATAGTCATGTTTAGTAGATTATCTGGAGTTAGTCCAGTCTTTGGATCTGGACGAGACTTGCTCATCTAGGTGAAATGTGATGTTGGTTCAAGCTAGCTTTGGATTGGAGCATTGGATTTAGGGAAGCATTCTTTTGGAGTTATTATTCTGCTGCTGGTGCTATCTATTTCTTTCCTCTATGTCCTGTTTCTCTGATAGTATTGATAGCTTTTGTATCATTCTGTTGTATCTCATCATATCAGATATTGTATCTGTCATTGTATCAATGTTATATATACTTATATTCATTTCTTCCGCTGTGTTGTAATTAATGGTGTTATAAGCTCCGACGCACCAGATTTGACGTTTGGATCTGCGGCATTTGAATATGAGTGTCGTATTCGGTGCCGATTTTCGAAGGTCGAGTTAGGATCATTACATAAGCTTAACTTAGAACCCAACATTTAGTTACTTCCTTAAGGGTTGCGAATCCAATAGGAGGGTATGCAACTCTAGGGATGAGGTGTGACCAGTTGGAGTCTAACTTGTTAGGTCATACATTTGTTTACAGTTTGCATGTATTTGATATTGTGGGGTTCAGAATAATTTTTGGTATGTATTGGTTAAGTGAGTACGATGCTAGGGAATTTTGCAAGGATAGAAAAATATCGCTTAGAAACCTAGATTGTAGTGATCAGATAGTTTATACCGTGGAAGGTTCGTGCGGTGAGATGTATGCTTTGTTAGGTGCTATGAATCGAAAGATGAGTTGAGTCGAGTTTTCGTGGTTAGAGAATTCGCAAATGTTTTTGAGACTATAGTTGGATTGTCGCTGACACAATCCATTGAGTTTCGGATAGATTTGGTTCCGGAGCAAAACCAGTGAGCAGGTCGCCAAGCAGGATGACCCCTTCAATGATAAGGGAGTTGAAGGTGCAATTGGTGGATTTAGAAGGCAAGAATTATATCAGGCAGAGTAGTTCACCTTGGGGAGCTGTAACACCCCACATTTTTAGATAATTAAATAATTAGATAATTATAAATAGTGAAATTGAGCGTTTTGGAACTGTCGGAATATAGCCTTGAAACTTATACCATTGTGTTCGTGGCGATTTTCTAATTAATTTACATATCTAATATGTCTAACGGACTTTGTATGAAAAAGATATCGACGTTTGAAGTTCTGAATCAAAAAATAATTATATGCGTAAATGTGTGTGAATATATTTGTTTATAAATATACGAGCGTATAAATTCCAGAAATAACGCGCGTTTGAATTTCAAAATAGACGCACGTCATAAAGGAAATTAATTGACATCAGCAAAAACTAATAATTAACTAACATTAGTAGGCAATGTTAATAAAATCAGCAATTAAAGGAAATTAATTTACACTAATTAGCAACGTTTGAATTTCAAAATAAGCATGTGTTATAAAGGGAATTAAATTTGCAATTGATGAAAATTAATTAGAATAAATAGGCAACGGTTAAAATTTAACATTTAATAACTTAAAACGTTTAAAAATAGTGGAAAAAATTAATATGTATAAAAAAGAAAGGCTAGACATGTCAAAACTGATACGTTTTGCTTGTTTTTAATGGCTAAATTTCAATCGCTTTAACAAACAGACGACATTGCTTTGGCTCTCTATAAATAATCATGCAGGGCTAGCCTTCAAACCCATAATTTTTTAAATGAGCTTGAAAGCCCTGTCGCTTTTCTTTCTCCTTTAAATCTTCAGAAATCAAATATATTAGATTTAGGTTTTCTGGTTTGCAATTTGGAGGTAGAAACTATAAATCTAGAGAAGAGATGTCCAAATTAAGTTATCCGTATGAGGTGAGTTTTCAAATCTAGTTTTCTATTTATTTGTTTATTTTTCTTTAATTAGATCCAGATTTATATATCCATACAAATTCCAGTTTGTGGATCCAAATAGGGTTGCAAAGGGGAAGGCTGGATAATAGAACTGTACTAAAATTCAGATCTAGAATTTGTAGTATTTTCTTTTCAGGCATGTGGATTTAAATTATACATCTTTTATGTTTATGATATATAATATTGTTATATTCCCGTTAAATATTTAATTTTGCATTTGGACTAATTTCAGTAATTGGTTTTTACTAGCTTGTTATACTAAAACTATATATTTTGTAAGAAAAGTGTACTTATATTTAGATGTTATTTATATTGAAAAAAGAAAGAAGAGAAACCCAATTAAATATAAGTAATATTAGGCTTAAAAGTTGTACAGAAAGACATAAGCCTAAAGTGAGAAATTTATAGTAAATTATGTTAAAATGGGAGAAATGCATTAAAAAGGGGAAAATCTAATAACTTGATTTGGAAGTTAGTGATAGATTGGTTGGTTGGTTTAGAAAAGGTAATGCATTTCCTTAGTTTATTACTGTAAGAATTAAGATAAACGTAATTGCAAGAATAAAAGCAAGAAAAATCGAATTAGTGCAAAGTAGAGACATTACTATATTTTGCATTACCCAACAATTAAAGAAACAATGAAAGAAATATTTGGCAGTTAATAGTTATTGTTTAAAGCATTATTTAGTATTAAAATATGGAAATAGATTTTTTGCACAGTTTTTAACCAACCAAATAGAATAGAACTACTTTCTAGAATAAAAGAGAATAACGCGAAGCGCTAAAGAAGTTAAAGAAGAAAAAATTGTTAAGTTAATTATTTAACAAGACTTGAAACAACAAACAGAAAATGCAAAAGATCGGCATTTATTTCGCAGATAGTAGAGTAAAAAGTAAAGTAGATATTATGATAAGTAACTTATGATAGTTGGACATAGTCCCAAGTTAAGACTGTTATATAATATAAGAGAACCAAAGAAAATTTAATATCATGATAAAAGAAGACAGACTAAAATAACAAAGTGGCACTTGCAATTATATTCATAACATATAGGTTATAAAAGAAAGAAAAAACATAAAAGTGACAATTGTAAGTATAATTGTAACACATGGGTTATAATTAAAGAAAAAATAGAAGAGGTTTATTTTATCAAACTTAGATCTTCGATTAAGCTAATAAGCAAAAATAATAGCAGTGGCCCCACACCGGCATCATTCCCTTTCAGGTCCAGGACTGATGGTCACACACATGGGTGGGGCTGTGCATGCTGATTAGGGTAAATAAGTAGCCAATAGTATAAGAAAAGTAAATTAAACACATAATAAAAGATTAGATGTAGGGTCTAATGAAATGGTAAGGTAGGTTTGGAGTAGGCCAAAGACAATCTGGATAAAGAGACCAACGAAGTAGTTCGTCGTAGATTTTTAGTGCAGAAAGAGCACGTCCAACTTAGTTATTTTGGGCTAGAAGGAAGTACGAGACTTCAAAGGGGCATGATGATACCCTAGGATGGCCCTCTATGGTAGTCCTAATGAAGCCGAACCCCAGTGGCATGTCTGTAGGTGTACCATCAAGAGAGTATGCGTTGACTGCTTTTGCATTGCAGACCTAACGAAGCAGACCTTTGTAGGCAGTCAAAAGGTTGATGATGGAGTTAGATAATCATATGACACCGCACTCTAGTTTATGAGTAGGTTACAATGGGCAGGACCCATAAGGATAGTCTTATGCGGGTATCACCTATCATCAGTTAGAGTGAGTTCGGGAAAGACTAGAGTTAAACCGACAGGCCAATGATTCTTTCACTATCGAGACATTGAATGAGGGGCACAACCAATTGGATGTTTGGATTGTTTGCAGTAGTGCACAACCACTTAGCTCTTAAAGGTCTTTCGATTAGTGAGGGGGTGGCGTGGGGCTATAGCCACGATGAGAAAATACACAAACCTAGTAGAATGTCTGTATTGTAGGCCTAACAAAGCGGACCTTTACAGATATAGAAAATCTCCGATCGAGTTCCGTATAAGGTAGTCCTTTTTGGCAGAATTCAAGGAGTAGATAGAACGATTACAAGTTATTCCTCAATGTACGCACTGGGTGGTACATTGTGGATGTTCGAGCAGTGGCACGAACTATTGCGGGCATAGTTTTACGTTTTCCTAGCAGACGATGGGACATCTATACTATAGGCCTCATGAAGCTATCCTTTACAGCTGTAGTTATAGAGCGCTTTCATAGCGAGACGATGGAGTCCTTTTCAAGGAGGATATGGAAGGTAATATAGGTAATACCTAGGGCCGATGCGGTCTTTGGGCATATAGCTTCATATATATATTGGTTATTAGGTCTTAATCTACTAAGGAGTAGATGGGTACGATTCACGCACATAGGCAAGAGTATTATAAACCCAATAAACCTAATATAACAGAAAATGGAAATAGAATGGTATATGTAGAGTTATGCTTAGAAGTATATAATATTTCCATTCACTAGAACTTTAGTTTGACCCCCTTCTCACATGATCCCACGGGTTAGATAGACGGTGGATATTTTCCAGCTTTGTGACACTTGTTTAGAATGTGTTGTTACCTTGGTGAGTATTTACTTAATATAATATTATAATATGTTCCGCTGTGAGATATTTATTTGAGCTCTGATATATTTACCTTTTCCTATTTGCATGATACCAAATACCTAACTTAGCCATCAGTGGGCTTGGATTTGAGCACTTTTGCAAAAAATCCGGACCCATAGAAATTCGGGTTGTTGCATTTGGTATCAGAGCTTAGGTTAGTAGATCCTACGTAAATTAGGAAATATGAGTGAACGTATTTGTATTTTTGAATAAAATATCAATATATTATGTATTAAAATCCAAATAGTCCCCGATTGCAGATTTTGACATATGGGAAGTTTTTAGAAGTATATTTGTGCATAGTTTGCTAGTTGGGTTCGGGATGACCCAAGTATGTTGAGCCGTATGTTCTTGTTGATTTATAGTGCACAAGAAGCTATGTTCTGAGAGAAGATTGGTATCCGTATGTTATAGGAAGTGGGAACCCTAGGGATAGTAGGGAGAGTATTTTTATTTTGGAAGGAATAAGAGATTTTAGTAAGGAAATGAGATTTCCAAGGTTTAGGAAGGGTATTCCATTGATTATGCGCATTGGTTTCTTTCCTTTATAGAAAGTCTCCATTTGTAGTAAGTTAGAAACTCCTCCAAGGTTAGGTAATTAGAAGAGTAGGAAAGTTAAGGAATTTTTGATAAAACAATTGTTCTTATCTGCTTTAGTTCTTGTAAATTTGAAAATCTATGAAAATAAGATGTTTTGAAAGCATATGAGGACATTTTTGGAAGTCAAGAGAAAAAATGTTTTAAGGACAAGCAAGGCATGTTTTAAAGAAAAATGGTTTGGTGAAAAAGTAAATAAGTTTTTGGAAGAGAAAAACTTAGTAAAAAGTTAAATTTAGAAGTCCAAATTTTTTTGGAAAGTTATAAAGGTCTTTAAAAGGAAATGAGGATCAAGTTTTGAACTTAGAATTTGTAAGTTTTCCCCTCCAGGTTTGGGGAATAATTTAAATTCAAAGAGCTGTAAAGATGCAAGTCTAGAAAGATAAAATGCTAAGTAACCAAGTACCTTTGAGTTTAGTAGAAATTTCAATGCAACACTTTTAAAGGAAATAATTTTGGGATTTGATGTTTCGAAAATTTAGGAACTTTAAATTTTGAATTGAAATGATAAATAAAAACCCAAACTTTTAAATATGGAGTAGATGGGAATCATTTCCTATGTGTGACGGGAAAAGTGTAAGGCCGTGTAGGAGATAATAGTGATTACTTTTTGCAGTAATAATAAAAATTCCTGTAAAATTTATAGGACACTAGTGAGAACCTAGGAATGTTGCTTCATGTGTGTAGACTATAGAAGAATAGCGAAGTAATATTAGTAAGATAGTAAGACACACGTGGTTGAGATAGGTAGACCTTAGTTGGGGAAAAATTAAAGGTAAAGGTAAAAAGGAAATTTCCCAAATTTAGTTGCCTTTTTAGATAGAGACTGCATAGATTAAAATCCTTGTTCATTACAGTAAATAAAACTTGGTTATTCCATTTTGAGTATGGAATGGAAGAGATGTACAGATCTTATTCATCATGAGTAATACAGCGTAAGTTAGTAATGAGTAATAAGCGACAGGAGAGGCATATGAGTAACTTGGATTCTTAGAGTAGGACCCTTCTGTGTCAGGGCGGACATGTCCTAGGCCTCATAGCCCTAGAAGATAGTTGTGTTTAGCTGCTATATTTATTTATCTAGTATCGCTTTGTAGTAGAACTTGTTTTCCCTTTTAGTTATGAGATCGTACTCCTACGTAAGCATTTTGCCTTTATTAATACAAGTCAGTAAATATTAGTATGATGCCCTTTTTTTTGTGATGTTCACAAGAAGAGAATAAAAAAATAGGATGTAAGTAATAAAAGAAAAGTAAAAGCCAAAAAGAGTAACTAAAAGGAAAACAACAAATTTAAAAAAAGCGACTGAAACATCAACAGAAAATTTTGAAAATAATATTTTCTTATGTGAACTGTGCTTGGGAAAGCAAGTAGTGATTTCTATAGAATAGTGGCACAAGTTCCAAGTACGGAGAAAGAGGTGTGCAAAAGTAAAACGGGGAAATGTGAGTTTTTTCGTACTTTCTACCTTCTTTCTGACATAAGAAATCTAGTTCAGAAAGTTAGATTTTTCTGAAATTCGAATATTAAAAGTTGTGTGATAGGGTTTGTGTGAGAAATTTTTTGAAGTACGCCCCTATTCAGTAGGAGTGTGGGAAAAATTGGATGAAAAGTGTTTTGCGTTTTCGAAAGATTGCATTCATATAAAAGTTCAAGTATATTTAGGATGCGTGCATCATGTTTTAAAAGAAATTTTAAAAGAGAAAAGCATTCATGTGGGAGGTACCGCTTAAAAATTCATGAACATGCATATATTTATTGTTATATGACACTTTGCACATGGACATGGATAGTTGCAAAAATGGGATGTACACAGGATGGATGTGTTTGATGCGAGAAATTACAAAGTCTTACCCTTGTCGTATTTTGGGGACGAAATTTTCTAAAGGGTGGGAGAATGTAACAACCCGCATTTTTAGATAATTAAATAATTAAATAATTATAAACGGTAAAAATGAGCATTTTTGGAATTGTCAGAATATGGCCTTGAAACTTATACCTATGTGTTCGTGGCGTTTTCTGATAAATTTACATATATAATAGGTCTCAAACGGACTTCGTATGAAAATTTTATTGACTTTCGAAGTTCTGTATCGAAAAATAATTATACATGTAAATGTGCATGAATATATTTGTTTATAAATATGTGCGCGTATAAATTTCAGAAATAACGTGTGTTTGAATTTCAAAATAGACGCGCGTCATAGAGGAAATTAATTGACATCAGCAATTAGAGGTAATTAATTAACATTAGTAGGCAATGTTAATCAAATCTGCAATTGAAGGAAATTTATTTACATTAATTAGAAACGTTTGAATTTCAAAATGACATGTGTTAAAAAGGAAGTTAAATTTGCAATTGTTGGAAATAATTAGAATGAATAGACAACGGTTAAAAATTAACGTTTAACCATTTATAATGCTTAAAAATAGAGGAAATAAATTAATATGTATAAAAAAAGGCTAGACGCGTCAAAATTGACGCGTTTTGCTTATTTTTAATGGCTAGATTTCAATCGCTTTAAACGAACGGACGACATTGCTTTGGCTCTCTATAAATAAACGTGCAGGGCTAGCCTTCATACCCATATTTTTCTGAATGGGCATGGAAGCGCTGTCCCTTTTCCTTCTCCTCCAATTCTTCAGAAATCAAATATACTTTTTTAGGTTTTCTGATTTTCAATTTGGAGGTAGAAACTATAGATCTAGAGAAGAGATGTCCAAATTAAGTTGTCCGTATGAGGTGAGTTTTCAGGTCTGGTTTTCTAGTTTATCTATTTATTTTTCTTCAATTAGATCCAGATTTATATATCCATATAAATCCCAGTTTGTGGATCCAAATAGGTTTGCAAAGGGGAAAGCTATGGATAATAGAACTGGACTAATAATCAGATCTGGAATTTGTAGTATTTTCTTTTCAGGTGAGTGGATTTAAATTATATATCTTTTATGTTTATGATATATAATATCCTTATATTCCCGTTAAATATTTTAGTCGGCATTTGGACTAATTTCAGTAATTGGTTCTACTAGCTAGTTATGTTAAAACTATAAATTTTGTAAGAAAAGTGTACTTATATTTAAACGTTATTTATATGGAAAAAGGAAAGAAAAGAAACCCAATTAAATATAAGTAATATTAGGCTTAAAAGTTGTAGAGAAAGGCACGTGCCTGAAAGTGAGAAATTTACAGTAAATTTTGTAAAAAGGGGATAAATGAATTAAAAAAAGGGAAAACCTAATAACTTGATTTGGAAGTTAGTGATAGATTAGTTGATTGGTTTAGAAAAGGAAATGCATTTCCATAGTTTAATATTGTAAGAATAACGATAAACATAATTGCAAGAATAAAAGCAAGAAAAATGGAATTAGTGTAAAATAAAGACATTATTGTATTTTGTATTACCCAACAATTGAAGAAATGATAAAAGAAATATCTTACAGTTACGAGTTATTGTTCATAGCATTATTTAGTATTAAAACATAGAAATGGATTTTTAGCATAGTTTTTGTGACCAACCAAATAGAATAAAACTACTTCCCAGAATAAAAAAGAATAACGCAAAGCGTTAAAGAAATTAGAGAAGAAGAAATAATCAAGTTAATTATTTGACAAGACAAGAAATAATAAACAGAAAATGGGACTAGTCTGCATTTCTTGCGCAGATAGTAGAGTAAAATGTAAAGCAGTTATTATGATAAGTAATTTATGATAGTAGGACATAGTCCCAAGTTAGGCATTTTATATAATATAATAGAACAAAAGAAAATTGAGTATCACAATAAAAGAAGACAGACTAAAATAGTAAAAAGACACATTCAGTTACATTTATAACATGTAGGTTATAAAAGAAAGAAAAGAATATAAAAGTGACAGTTGCAAGTATAATTGTAATGGTTATAATTAAAAAGAAAGAAATAGAAGAGGGTTATTTTATCAAACTTAGATCTTGGATTAAGTTAATAAGCAAAAATAATAGAAGTGGCCCATACCAATAGCATTCCCTTTCAAGTCTAGGACTGATGATCTCACACATGGGTGGAGCTGGGCATGCTGATTAGGGTAAATAAGTAGCCAACAGAATAAGAAAAGTAAACTAAGCCCATAATAAAAGATTGGACTTACGGTTTAATAAAATGGTAAGATGCGTTCGGAGTAGTCCAAAAAGAATCTGGATAAAGATCTTGACGAAGAAGTTCATCGTAGATTTTTAGTACAGAAAGAACACGTCTAACTTAGTTATTTTGGGCTAGAAGGATATATGAGACTTCAAGGGGATGTGAGGATACTCTAGGATGGCCCTATGGGGTAGGCCTGACGAAGCCACACCTCGAAAGGCAGGTCTGTTGGTGTTCCATCAAGAGAGTATGCCTTGACTGCTTTTGCATTGCAGGTCTAATGAAGCGGACCTTTGTAGGCAATTAAAAGGTTGATGATGGAGTAGGATATTTGTATGACACCGTACTCTAGTTTTCAAGTAGGTTACAGTGGGCAGGATCCATAAGGATAGTCGCATGCGGGTATTAGCTATCATCAGTCAGAGCGAGTTCGGGAAAGACCAGAGTTAAACCAATAGGCCAATGATTCTTTCACTATCGAGACATTGGATGACGGAAATAGCCAATTGGATGTTTAGATTGTTTGCAGTAGAGCACAACCACTTAGCTCTTGAAAGGTCTTTGATTAGTTGAGGGTGCTACGTGGGGCCATAGCCATGATGAGAAAAGAGACAGACCAAGTAGAATATCTGTATTATAGGCTTAACGAAGCAGACCTTTATAGATACATAAAATCCCCGACCGAGTTCCATATAAGGTAGATCTTGTTGGTGGAATACAGGGAGTAAATAGAACGAGTACGTGTAGTTCTCAATGTACACACTGGATGGTACATTGTGGATATTCGAGCATTGGCGCAAACTGTTTCGGACACAGTTTTACATTTTCCTAGCAGATGATTGAACATCTATATTGTATGCCTCACGAAGCTGTCCTTTACAGATGTAGTTACAGAACACTTTCGTATCGAGACAATGGAGTCCTTTTCCAGGAGGATACGGAAGGTACTATGGGTAGTACCTAGGACCGATGTGATCTTTGGGCATGTAGCTACATATATATATATATATATATATATATATTGTTATTAGGTCTTAATCTACTAGGGAGTAGATGGGTATGATTCACACACATAGGCGAAAGTATTGTATACCCAATAAACCTATTATGACAGAAAAAGGAAATAGAACGGTACACGTAGAGTTATGCTTAGAAGTGTATAATTTATCCATTTACCAGAACTTTAGTTTTGTCCCCCTCCTCATATCATCCCACGAGTTAGATAGGTGGAAAAGATTTTCTAGCTTTGTGACACTTGTTTAGAATCTGTTATTACCTTGGTGAGTATTTACTTACTATTATATTATAATCAGTTCCGTAGTGAGATATTTATTTAAGCTCTGATATATTTATCTTTTCATATTTGCAGGATACGAGATACCCAACTTGGGCTCAATGGACTTGGCTTTTAGCATTTTTGCAAAAAATTAGGACACACTGAAAGTTAGGTTGTTTTAGATGCAGCCGCAGTGTTTGCTAAGAAGCCGAAAGGATCGTTGAGTCTTTGTATGAATTATTGTAAGTTGAACGAGAGGATGATAAATAATCGATATCCACTGCCCAGGATAAACAATTTTTTCGACCAGTTGTGTGGAGCTAAGGTATTTACGTAGTCGGATTTAGTGACAAGTTTCCATCGGCTCAGGGTAGTAGAGGAAAGCATACCTTTGACAGCATTTAGGATGGGGCATGGGCCATACGAATGGTTAGTCGATCCATTAAAGCTGCCTAATGCGCCAGCTTTCTTTGTGGATTTGATGAAATGGGTTTTTCGAGAGCACTTGGTTATGTTTGTATTGGTTTTCATTGATGATATTTTGATATACTCTAAAGATGAAAGAGAGCACAATGTTCATCTTAGAGTAGTGCTTGAGACGCATAGGTAGCATCAACTAAAAGCGAAGTTTTTGAAATGTCACTTATGGAAGAAAGAAATGAAGTTTCTTGGTCAGGTAGTCTCAGAGGAAGGGTTGCCGGTAGATTCGATTAAGATTGCGGTAGTAAATAGTTGAAAGAAACCCAAGACAGTAACTGAGATGAAGAGTTTCCTTGGGTTAGCTGGATATTATCGGAGATTCATTAAGGATTTTTTGTGGATAATGTTGACCAAGATAACAAGAAAGGATGTGAAGTTTGTGTGGACCGATAAGTGTGTGGAAGCATTCCAGATTTTGAAATACTTATTGACTCATGCACCTGGGTTGGTCATTCAAGGTAGGAATTGGGATTTGGTGGTTTATACCGATGCATGTGGAACATGATTAGGAGTTGTGTTGATGTAGAGGGGTAAAGCGATTGCATGTGCTCCTAGACAACTTAGACCGCACAAGGTCAGATATCTGACACGTAATTTAGAATTAGTTGTAGTTAGTTTTGCTTTGATGTTGTGGAGACATTACCTATTAGGAGAAAGGTTTGAGTTATATACAGATCATAAGTCGCTGAAGTATTTGTAATCTCAAAAGGAGTTAAACATGAGATAGCAGAGGTAGCTAGAGTTTATCACTGCTTACTATTTTAGGACTGAGTATGCACTAAGGAAAGGCAACAAGGTTGTAGATGCACTTAGCAGGAAACATCATGATGTGGTTTTGGTGGTGATTGTTGAGTGGAAGGGTTTGAAAGCATTAGCCGGTTGTAGAGTGCAGTGGAGATTTGGGTCGGTTCTAGTGGAGATATAGTTGTATTATCATATTTAGAAGTTCAACCAGTGTTGATCGAAAAGATTGCTTCTAAATAGACGGAGGATCCAGTGTTAGCCAAACGGATCAGGAAGCTAAGAGAAGGAACTGAGAGCGATGACTTAAAAGATTTCAGTCTTGACCAGAATGGATGGTTGAGAAAGGAAGGAAGATTAGGCATTCCACGTGTAGGAAACATAAGAAAGAAGTCTTGGAGGAATGCTATCATTTGAAGTTCACCATCCATCCAAGAGGTACTAAGATGTATCAGGATATGAAGGGGAGATTGTTCTAGGAAGGTATGAAGCGTGATATTGGTTTGTGTGTGCAGCAGTGCATGGCTTGCCAACAGGCAAAGGTCGAACAGTAGAAGCTAAGTGGGTTGCTTCACAGTTAGATATTCTGGTATAGAAGTGGGATTCTATATCTATGGATTTTATTGACAAGTTTCCATGGTAGAATGGGGGAAATGATAGTATATGGGTCATAGTGGACAGGTTGACCAAGAGTGCCCATTTCATTCTAGTTAAATCAACCAGGACGGCACCTGTTTTGGCAAAGTTGTTTATGAGGAATGTGGTTAGACTACATGGAATTACTAGTAGCATAATTAGTGATAGAGATTCTTTGTTCACTTGCGAGTTCTAGAAGAGTCTGTAGGAAGTTTTGAGAACCAAGCTCAAAATGAGTACCGCTTACCATCCACAGACAGATAGGCAAACTGAAAGGGTTAACATAATATTTGAGGATTTGTTAAGAGCTTGTGTTCTAGATTTCGGGGGATCATGGAAAGACCATCTGCATTTGTTCAAGTTTTCGTATAACAATAGCTATCAGACTAGTATTGGGATGGCACCGTTTGAAGCTTTATATGGAAGGTCATGCAAATCTCTCGTATGTTGGCTAGGGACTAGGGATAGGTTGATTCTTGGTCCAGATTTACACAGAAAAGACTGAGGTCTTTCGGGCTAAAATGAAGGAGGCTTAGTCTAGGCATAAAAGTTATGCAGATAAGAGACGGAAAGATCTAGAGTTTTCAGTTTTACCTTCTTGTTTGATTTGTTGTGTACCTTATCATAATTGCGAGGACAAAATTCTTTAAGGAGGGGATTCTATAACACCCCAGATTTTTAGTAACATTATTTAGAATATTTAGTTAGAAAAATAAAGTTAAATAATATGTTGAATAAGGGATTGAGATTTAATTTTATTGAAGGGGTAGCCGTGCCATTTAAAAATGAATTAAAATAAGAGTTAAAATGAATTAGAGGAGGGGTAGAATAGGAAAGAGATCATTCCTATATCCTCCAAACCTTGGCCGTGTAAAATTTTACGCTTTCATTGCCATTCTAAATTTTGAAAGCTCAACGCCAGCCACCATTAACAAGGAAATAGAAGAAGAAAAGTTAGAAAGAAACTTAAGCAATTCAAATTTATTCATATCCCAATCTCTTTAATCACAAAGGCTAAGGGGAATAATGTTTACATCTCATTTGATTGTGCTTTCGGTTTTAAGAAGAATTCTGAAATTTTTGAAATGATTTCCATGTTTATTAATGATGGAATGTTTATATATACTTGTTGATGAATTATGGTTTATCATATTGAATTTGTCATATGTTTTAAGGTAAAAACCCTATAAAATGACATCTTTTTGCCTTGCACATTTTTATGAAGATCAAAAATAATATTTTGGAGATGGGTTTCAATTTTCAGAATTTTGGAATTAATGTGGATTTTATATGAATTTTCAAGGTAAAGAAAATTATAATTTGGGTTATAAATTAGTTACGGGTAAGTAATTTATGGTTTTGTTCCAAAAAATTTATGTGTTAGAAACATATTAAAAGAGATAATTGTGTATTATTGCAAAATAAAAATGTCTATGAAAAATTATTTTACTAAACTTTAGTTGCTTTTTAACCATACACTGGATTTATTAAAGGATTTTTGGAAGATTTTGCCATCACTTATTTTATTTCTAAGAAGTGTATTAAATCTATAAACACTTTGGATTCTTATAGCATGTTTTTTTAAAAATAATAAAACTTAAAGATTCCTTTGATTTTTGGGTGGGGATATATTGGACTATGTTGTACCAATGGGCCAAAACTCCATCTTGGCCGACCTGATTCATGATCGCTACCTGAATCGGTGGTATATCACTTGTCCTTTTACCACGAAAGAACAACAGTCTGCTACACAGGGCTAGTCTTATTATTATTTTTGATCGGGATCTCCGATCGGCGGGTCACAGACTATGATGATGGAGGCGTAGGGGTCCCACGTATAGATCCGTGAACGGGTAGCATACGTCCTTTGCCTTAGACCGTCTTGGTTATCCTAGGTTGATCACCAGGTGTATTATGATGTTATGAGTAGGTTACGATGCTGATGTCTCCGCGCGCGTTTTCTAAAACTTTTCTAGATTTTTCCTAAGAGTTTTGATATGTATATAAAATTATTTATGGTATGGGACTTAAATGTTTTATAGGTTTTAAAATGGAGAAAGCGATTTTTGTAAATCAGATGAATTTGTTAATTCTGGAAAATGGCAGCACTATTGAAAAAGTTATATGGCAACCAGTCAGATTTAGACTAACAAGGCATGTTAGGTACAAAATAAATAGTGTAAAAGTACAAATAAATAGGTTTTACACTGTTTCGTCTCCTTCGGCACTTGGTTCCACCTCTATACTATCGCCTCTAACACGGTCGAAACCAATGCATATGGTATCAGGCAACTGGTACGTAATGACTGGATGTCGACGAAAGGTATAGGGTCGAAACCATAGGGTTTCGAAAGGGATGAAGCTTTTCTTTGGTTTTAAAGAAAAAAATGCACCTTCTTGCTCTCAACTAAGATGCTGTCGACTTGGTTGGGTTTCACTAGGTAAATGGTTTAAAAGGAAATGGTTCTGATTGGGTTGTATCTTTGTTTTAAATGAATGCATTCGACTGGATCGAAACACCTAGCTGCCGCCTTTTTACCTTTCCGTTCAGTAGGTTTCGAAGGGGTTGTTTTTTTTTCTAAAAATCTGCCTATCTCACCAATGCTTTCAAAGGGATGGTTTTGACGCCATCACTTCATTACTTCGAAAATGGTTTCAAAGCAATTGCTTTTGACTCAAATGTTTTAAGACTTTTTCTATAAGTAAAGTAAAACCCAAATTAGTTTCGAAAGAGATGATTTGAATGATTTCAAAAGGAAGTGCTTTCAACTTTAATGGGGTTCTCTCCTTTTGCTCTACTTGAAGGCATAATCCAAAGGTTTCAACCGAGATATTTTCAAAGGGTTTCGAAGGAGTTAACTTTGAATGGTTTCATAAGGTATCCACATATTTTAAACTGAACCCAAATACTTTCAAAAGGTTTAAGTTTAATGCTTCGAAAGGTTTTAAAAGAGGTTTCAAAGAGGTGGTTCCCAGAGGTTTCGAAGAAGTCGAAAGGTGTAGTTTTCTGATGGTTTCGAAAGGAATGGTTTTCTAGGCGTTTCGAAAGGCAATGTTTAAAGGTTTCTAAAAGAAAGATGTCAAAGGTTTTTAAAGCTTTTGAAATGGTCACTTTCAATGGTTTCGAAGGGTTTACCTTCAAGGGTTTCGAAAGGGTGTTTAAAGGGTTTAAACAAAGGTTTCGAATGTATTAATTAGGCAGTATAGCCTAAATATTTCCAAGTTAAAATGGGCTTTGACTTGTTTTGGAAGGATAGCTAATCCTCATTAAAATTTATCAACATTATTTTGGGTAAAGTATGTGAGAAATGCTGATTATGGATCTTAAGGCTAAGAATAAACACTAGAGGGGGGTGAATGGTGTTTTAAGGAATTACTAAATCTTTTTGAGTTTATATTAATTTGAACACGAATGTATGCAATATACAGACACAGATATGATCACAGAATCAAACACAGTTGCAGAAATAAAGTAAAAGCAATAAAGGAAAGAACACACCGGATTTTATACTGGTTGGGAGTTACCCTACATCCAGTCCCGCACACAAGTACGGATTTCCTTTTAAAAGCAATTATACAATTACACCCTCAATTTCAAGGCTACAAGGTACACCACTCCAGATTCACAATCCTCTGGGTAGAGATACTTGATTTTATGGGCAACAAGTTCACCCAATTGATTTCCTAGGCTCCAATCACACCTTTTCTCACTGATTGATTTCACAGGCTACAGTCACACCTTTTCTCACTTGATTGATTTAACAGGCTACAATCACACCTTTTCTCGTTTATTTTATTACAAAGAAGCCTATAACTCTGAATAGCACAGAGATCTTGTTGAGATAGTGATAGAGAATCAAACTAGAGATGATCCAGTTAGATTCAATGTTGATTTCGGTAGAGTAATGGTAAAACTATACATAAATAAATGCGGAAGAAGAAGAGGAGTGGAATCAGAGAAAATATGAATATAAATTCGTTTAAAACTGCCCCTATTTGTAGTAGAACAACAGCTATGTCCATTCGTAAAAGGATATGACGAATAGACACTTCTTTTGAAATTCAAATTTTTGAATTCAACTGCCACCTTGTCGACAAGGGGTACTTGAGGTTGTCGACATGCCAAAGGAAATTTTGATAATTTGTTTTTCTTTGAAAATAACTTCTATCTTATATTAAAACTATTTTTGAACTTTATAAATATACTTAACTATAGTTAAAATACATAAATGAATATAGAGAATAATATTTTGCTATATATAAAAAATTTACTATAATTTTATTTTAAATCTAAGTATAAATATTAAAAGTTAAATATATTATTATTATTAAAAGATAGTTTAAAACCAAGGAAATTTGATTTTGAAATAAAGATTATTTTGAGGCTAAAAATATTTAAAAACCACGATAGATGTTGTTGATTCTTTTAAAAGGAAGGTTTTGTAATCATTTTGGAAACAAGATATAATTTTGTAAAATCATTTTGAATAAAAGTTAATGGATACAAAATATTGTTCTACTAGATTTTTCGTAGGTTCCATCCTACGTAAGGTTCCATCCCTTTAACAGGCTCGAAGTGGATTCCATTCCACGAATAAATTGGGTTTTAAGATGTCAGTGCTTTTTTAGAAGTTTTAACAAAATTCCTAACTAAATTACAATCTTGAAATATTGAACTCTTGATAATCTTGTTACTCATGAGTCTTCAGTCTTGATATCTTGAATCTCTATACTGTATAGTCTTCATTCTTAGTACCTGCATGGTTAGATCTTGCATATACATATATATCTAAACTATAATGTTGGTATTTATATTTTATAACAAGTCCTAAGGTTGTTGTCATCAAAAACATCCTTCTCAAGGACTAACAATCTCCCTCTTTTTGATGATGACTACCTTTGTTTATAAAATATTACTTCTATCCTAATAACTCCCCCTTAATCTGTGCCTATCTATCCTATTTTATACTTCGCCCCCTTTGTCATCAACAAAAACTAACTCCAAACTATATAACTCCCCCTTAATCTAATACTATATGACTTGTGATTATAATGATAGTGTTATCATAAATAATCATCGCTTAATTCTAAAGCTAAAACTTAGTCCTTAATAACCAACTATCCTAACTAAGAATCCATATATGATAATACTTATAATAGTGATAATTCAAAGAGAAGAACACAAATCATTTATTAATTATTTATTGTTATATTTACATTTACGTAAAACACGAAAGAAAGAACATGTAACAACAGGAAAGAGAGAAAGAAACTAATGTTTGTCCTTGAAGATGGGGGATCTATGAACCTAACAATTTGGGTAGTGGAAACAGAAATTTTCACCTTGTTCGACTAGATTTCCATCCTTGTCAAAGCACACTTCGCCAACGAAAACAACTTTGTCGTAATCTTTAGCATGCTCGTTTTCCATGAAGGCTTCTTCTTCTTCCTTGTTGTCCTCTTGCACTTGACCTCCTAAAGATTCTTCATCAATCAAGATCGGATTAGTGTGATTGTCCATTAGAAACTTTTGCAAATTTCTAAGGATTTTGCCATGCCGTTCTTGTTTTTTGGCCATTCTAAGCACTGGAATTTCAGTCATTAGTTGCATTGCATCTTTCAAAGAATCCCCCATTTTCATCACTCGTGCAAGCGTAGTTCGTTGAAATGGTCCAGTAGAAGGAGAAGGGAACGAAAAAGTTTAATTTTTGTTTGATTTGGAAGAGGAGGCCATTGTTTAAATTTTTTAGAAGTTTGAACAGAGAAAGACTAGAGAGACTGATCAAAATTTCGAAATAAGAAGAATATATAACCACTTATTAGAATTTTGGTGGGAAATTTTCAAAAATAAAAAATTCGTTATATGTCGACAGGGGTAGGAGGAGGTTCTAGACATGGTGCTTGATATTTTTGCTATTTGATTTATTTTTGATTTAATTTTTAATTATACTTTGTTATATATATTTAATATTTCAGTTATCGAACAAATACCTAATTCTCTTCTTAATTTAGTAAATAGAGATTCATTTAAGGATTTTGTTAAGATATCAGCAATTTGATTCTCAGAATTGATATAATCGAGAGTAATTACTTCCTTACTTATATTATCTCTGAGAAAATTATGTCCGATATCAATATGTTTAGTTCGAGCATGATGAGTAGTATTTTTGGATAAATTTATTGCACTAGTATTATCAAAATAAATTGGTGATTTTGAGATATTTAAACCAAAATCTTTTAAAGTTTGTTGCATATATATTACTTGAGAACAAGCCAAAGCAGCATAAATATACCCTACTTCGGTTGTTGATAAAGAAACTGTGTTTTACTTTTTACTAAACCAGGAAATCAGATAATTCCCCAAAAAGTGACAAGTTCCACTTGTACTTTTTTGGTCTGATTTACAA
Organism: Allium cepa; assembly: GCA_030765085.1. Classification (NCBI taxonomy): domain Eukaryota; kingdom Viridiplantae; phylum Streptophyta; class Magnoliopsida; order Asparagales; family Amaryllidaceae; genus Allium; species Allium cepa. The sequence goes on along the minus strand of CM060941.1, from coordinate 287,005,693 downwards.
CCAGCACAGTCAACATCACGGTAAGATATTAAGTCAAAAGAATCATTTTTAGGATAAAATAAGCCATAATCAAAGGTGTGTTTAACATATCTTATGATATGTTTTACGGCTTTTAAGTGGGTCTCTTTAGGTTGGGATTGATATCTTGCACAGAGACAAACACTATGCATGATATCAGGTCTACTAGCAGTGATATAGAGTAGTGATCCAATCATTTCCCTATATAATTTTTGATCTACATCTTTTGAGAGATCTTCTTTACTTACGTACTCATTGGTTGCTATGGGAGTGGGTTTTCCGCTTGCAGTAGTCAAATCAAATTTACTAACTAGGTCTTTAGCATATTTTTCTTGACTAATAAAGATGCCATTATCTAATTGTTTTATTTGTAATCATAGAAAGAAGTTTAATTCACCCATATGAATCATCTCAAACTCTTTTGTCATTATTTCAGAAAACTCTTTGATCATTTCGAAATTAGTTGATCCAAAAATGATCCATCTATGTAAACTTGTACAAGATGAATATCATTTTTATTTCTTTTAATAAAAAGAGTATTTTCTACTTTACCAATTTCAAAATTTGATTGTAATAAGTAAGATCTCATTCTATCATACCAGGCTCTAGGAGCTTGTTTTAGACCATGTAGAGCTTTCTTAAGTTTGTAAACATGATTTGGTAATTTTTCATTTTCAAAAAGTGGTGGTTGTTCAACATATACTTCCTTTTTTACAAATCCATTTAAAAAGGCACTTTTAACATCCATTCGATTTATATTATGATTTGTGAAAGCAAGTAGAATCCTAATGGCTTCTAATCTTGCTACGGGAGTTAAAGGTTTCATCAAAATCTATTCCTTCTTCTTGACAAAAACCTAGAGCAACTAACCAGGCTTTATTTCTAACAGCCTCTCCTTGTTCATTCATTTTATTTTTATAAACCCATTTAGTTCCAATTATAGTTTTATTTTCAGGTCTAGGAACAAGTTCCTAAACATCATTTCTAGTGAATTGATGTAGTTCTTCTTGCTTAGCCAAAATCCATGAATCATCTGTTGATGCTTCTTTTGGATTTTTGGGTTCAGTAGTTGATATAAAGGCTACATCGCTCAGTTTACTTAGTTGATTTCTAGTTTTAACAACAGATTGCATAACTCCAAGCACATTTTCTATAGGATGATCTTTTAAAAGTTTAATCTTTTTATTAGGATGATTAATTTCATTATTAGTTTCAGTTGACTCTTGATTTTGAGTGATTAAATCCTCTTCATCATTTGTATCTTCAAATTTTTTGAGATTTTCATCGAATGAAACATGCATTGTTTCTTCGATGGTGTTAATTCTAAAATTAAATACTCTGTATGCTTTACTTCTATTAGAGTATCAGATAAAGATTCCTTTGTCGGATTTAGGATCAAATTTATCTAAGTTATCTTTTGTACTTAAAATAAAACATTTACTTCCAAAAATTATAAAATAAGATACCTTAGGTTTCTTTGAGTGAAGAAGTTCATAAGATGTCTTATCAGTTAAAGGTCTAACTAAAATTCTATTTAAATATAACAGGCGATAGCAACTGCTTTTGCCCAAAAATACTTTGGCAATTTACTATCTGAAAGCATAGTTCTCGCACACTCTTGAATCGTCCTATTTTTACGTTATACTACTCCGTTTTGTTGTGCAGTTCTTGGAAATGAAAAATTGTGAGTTATTCCCTTTTTATTGCAGAATTTCTCAAACTTTTCATTTTCAAATTCACCACCGTGATCACTACGGATGGTTATAATTTTTAGAGAAAGTTGATTTAGAATCCTTTTTGTAAAGTTCTTAAAACATTCGAAAGTATCACTTTTATGTTTCAAAAGTACTGTCCATGTAAATCTAGAATAATCATCAACAATTATAAAAACATATTTACTATGATTTATTGACAGAATTTGAGATGGACCAAATAAATCAAGGTGAAGTAATTCAAGAGGTTTTGAAGCTGAAATCATATCTTTAAATTTAAAGGAACTTTTTCTAAGTTTTCCTAATTGACATGCATCACATAAATTATTCACTTTAAAATTCATTTTAGGGAGACCTCTTACTAGATCATGTTTTGGCAGTCTAGATAAGAGTTTGAAATTCAAATGTCCAAATCTCTTATGCCAAATCCAAGGGTCACTTGTATTTGCCAAAAGACACAAGTTATCATTTGAAAATTTCATACTAAGAATATAAATATTCTTTTTCCTAATTCCATCAAATATTATGGTTGAATTATTATCTTCAATGTGACACTTATCTTTTTCAAATTTAATTTTATATACTTTATCACAAAGTTGACTAATACTTAGCAGATTATGTTTCAGATTCTTAACAAGCAAAACATTAGTGTTAATCGGAGTTTTAGAGTTACCGACTTTGCTGATGCCTATCACATATCCTTTTGAGTTGTCTCCAATGTTAACCAGTCCTCCGTCTTTGTATATTATATCATTCAGCATATCTTGATTGCCAGTCATGTGTCTAGAGCATCCACTATCGAGTATCCATTTATTCTTTTTTATCTGCCTAATTTGACCATTGTGGATTGATTCCTCAACACCCATAAAGCATATTTCCTCCACATCATATAATTTTGGTAGACAACTTAAATTAGAATATTGATTGTATGCAGACTCAAGAGACCATGATGATTTGAATATTTCTAAACTAGCATTAACAGTTTTTTAAACATAGCCACTTTAAAAACTTTTTCGAAAATCATTTTATGAAACTTTGAAAACTTTGCTCTGATACCAAACGTGAGAAATGCGGATTACGGATCTTAAGGCTAGAATAAACACTAGAGGGGGGTGAATAGTGTTTTAAGGAATTACTAAATCTTTCCGAGATTATGTTAATTTGAACACAAATGTATGCAATATTCAGACACAGATATGATCACAGAATCAAACACAGATACAGAAATAAAGTAAAAGCAATAAAGGAAAGAACACACCGGATTTTATACTGGTTCGGAGTTACCCTACATCCAGTCCCGCACACAAATATGGATTTCCTTTCAAAAGTAGTTGTACAATTACACCCTCGATTTCAAGGCCACGAGGTACACCACTCCAGATTCACAATCCTCTGGGTACAGATACTTGATTTTACGGGCAACAAGTTCACCCAATAGATTTTCTAGGCTACAATCACACCTTTTATCACTTGATTGATTTCACAGGCTACAATCACACCTTTTCTCACTTGATTGATTTCACAGGATACAATCACACCTTTTCTTATTTAGTTTATTACAAAGAAGCCTATAACTCTGAATAGCACTGAAATCTTGTTGAGATAGTGACAGAGAATCAAACCAAAGTTGATCCAGTTAGATTCAATGTTGTTTTCGGTAGAGTAATGGTAAAACTATATATAAAGAAATGTGGAAAAAGAAGAGGAGTGAAATTAGAGAAAATATGAATATAAATTCGTTTAAAACTGCCCCTATTTATAGTAGAAAAACAGCCATGTCCATTCATGAAAGGATATGACGAATAAACACTTCTTTTGAAATTCAAATTTTTGAATTCTACTACCACCGTGTCGACAAGGGTACTTGAGGTTGTCGACATGCCAAAGGAAATTTTGATAATTTGTTTCTCTTTGAAAATAACTTCTATCTTGTATTAAAACTATTTTTAAACTTTATAAATATACTCAACTATAGTAAAAATACATAAATGAATATAGAGAATAATATTTGATATATATATATATATAATTTTACTATAATTTTATTTTAAATCTAGATATAAATGTTAAAAATTAAATATATTGTTATTAAAAGATAGTTTTAAACCAAGGATAATTTGATTTTGAAAATAAAGATTATTTTAAGGCAAAAAATATTTAAAAACCAGGATAGATGTTTTTTATTCTTTTAAAAGGAAGGTTTTGAAATCATTTTGAAAACAAGTTATAATTTTGTAAAAACATTTTGAATAAAAGTTAGTGGATACAAAACAATGTTCCACTAGATTTTTCATAGGTTCCATCCTACTTAGGGTTCCATCCCTTTAACAGGCTCGAAGTGGATTTCATTCCACGAATAAATTGGATTTTAAGATGCCAGTGCTTTTCTAGGAGTTTTAACAAAATTCCTAACTAAATTAAAATCTAGAAATCTTGAACTCTTGATAATTTTGATACTCATGAGTCTTCAATCTTGATATCTTGAATCTCTATATTGTATAGTCTTTATTCTTGGTACCTGCATGGTTAGATCCTGCATATACATACATATACATACATACATATATATATATATATATATATATATATATATATATATATAAACTGTAATGCTAGTAGTTATATTTTATAACAAGTACTAAGGTTGTTGTCATCAAAACAATCCTTCTCAAGGACTAACAAAGTATATATCTTGGAAAAATGGCATTGAGTAAAGCTAAAGATATATTTTCCCTATATATATATATATATATATATATATATGATTAGAAGGACAAAATCATTTTGAAAAAGGTCTTTAAGGAAAATTTAAACGGTAGTTAACCCTAAGAAAATATTTGGATGGTTAGTCCATTTTGATTCGGATAGTTAGTCCAGTTAGTGGCAGTTACCCCAGTTTCATGGACAGTTAGTCCATTTAGCATAACAGACCTTACTATTTTTTTCGCACAGATAGTCTTTTTGTTGGCATAACGAACCTTTCTATTACATTGTGGGCAGATAGCTCACAGATTACCTATTTTATGGACCGATAGTCCATTTATTGGCATAAAGGATATTGCTATTTTGATATAATCAGTTTGATTAACCAGTTTGGTTGCAGGAAAGGATTTGCAAAATAAATATGTTTTGAAAAGGATATTACTGAGGGAAACCCGTTCCACTAAGCGACATGGTGTCACTTAATATTAGTAAACAGAGATGTAAGAGAATTATTCACACTGGGCTTTATGTCTGACTCAAAGTTTTTATTCCCCTTTAAACTCTCGGGTACTCAAAATTGATTTGAGTAGGGTGAGGGTTGGGGTTTTTAGGTTTTAGTCTTCTGGCGAATAAAGTTTTCGAAGATGAGCAGGTGGCTGATGGATAGCTAATTAGGATTATAGATTATTCTGTTCATTTTTCCGCTGTGTATATTACGTCAGATATGGCAATATTACTTTGGTCAACCAAGGGGGCATGGTCATATGTCGCTCTTGGCGTATTTTGTAATGATATATTTAATCATTACCTGGGAAACATTAAGGGATTATGTAACATGGATATGAATTATTGTTTTGAAATATAATCAGCACAATCTTGTTTCTAAAATCTATGATTTTTCTCATATTCATGTGCTTCCATATTATGGATACCATTATTATTGGCGTATTTTGTCATGAGAAATTAGTAATATGAATGATTGCAGCATCCGTAATACTTAGCTTTTGGCCTCCAGATACGGGATGTTACAGTAAAAGCGGCTTGCTTCTTTGTTTATGTTTTAGGATTTTGGACTTTTGAAATGAAAATAGGAATAAGGGTTTAGGAGTTAAGGGATATGGTTGACGGCTATTCCCAATAATACCCGTTGTCTTATTCTCTTATTAGTTAACTTAGAAACTATTCACATAAACCCATTCTTTTAAGTTTATATTTAGTCAAGCACGACCTCTAATAAAATTTTAAATATCAATCCCCTTATCACTCTACTCTTTACATTATTCTATTTAATTTATCTAAATAAATCTCCTAAATAATGTTATTAAAAATTAGGGGTGTTACAACAACAACCGGAGAGGTCATGGATTTGGTTATCAATTTCTAACAGCAATGGATTTGAGTTTGGATGGATGCGGCTTTGGATAGAACGATTTGGAGAGACCGTGGATTTGGATTGGATTATGGACTGGAAAATACAGGTACCATTGGATTATGGATTTCAGATTTTAGATTTATGGCAATTCAAAACACACCTTCCTATCGCAACGCATTTATTAAGGGGCAAAGTGTTAACCCATCTTTTGCTAAGGCAGTGGACAGGTGGATTTAGTCCAACAAACTCCACGTTTATCAAGGACTATAGCATAAAGCAATGATTGTGAGGTCCAGAAATCAAGTGTAGGCAATGATACGAAGCGACGATCAACCGAGACCAAGAGATAGACTCCTCAGAATATTCTATGTATGGATTAGTACCTCCCCTAGGCAGTGGATCAATGCCTATCCCTTCCCCTAGAGGATGGGTTTGTCCTAAACCGGGTAGGATTGGTATAAATTGACAACGAAGGACCCACGAGGCTACATTTCAAATTTCAAGTTGATTGGAGTTTGTATGTTCAATTATGGGCAAATTGCATCGCCTAAAAAAGGGATCAGTATAAAAGGGATCGTATAAAAAAGGATCAGTATAAAAGAGATCGGTATAACAGGGGTCTGCATATTTCAGCCAAGCAAATACAACTCAACAGAAAACAATCCAAATAACAAGAAACTTGGAGCATGAGCTAACTACAACATGTGGAATAACCCGTAGGGATCGCACATCTTTTGGAAAAAGTTAGAGGGATCTGCTCCTATCCCTCCACAAGGATCGGCTATAATCAACCTTCGCACCATATTGCAAAAAATATCGATGAATAACTCGAGTTCTACCAATCCAATTAGCATTAAACTTGGAGGCTGTACATAATATAATATGGAGAAGCTCCTCGAGAGATCGCACGTCATCTGGAGGAGTTTGGAGAGATCGGTCCCTATCCCTCCAAAGGGATTGGTTGAAAATCAGAATGTATGCAACTCCACTTCACGAAAAACTCGTTGTCTCAAAAACTGTAAGTCGAAATGGTATGAAATTGGAAGTCAGGTAGCTAACATCATATGGAACCCCCAATGGGATCACATCCCATTGGAAACTAAAATAGGGATCGGTACAGATACTTATTATAGGCCCCAACGGGCCTGAAAATTCTTGATGGCCTCGTCATAGCCTGGAGGTTCTTTTGCCAAAAATTTAGCCTGATCCGTACACGTCTTTCCCTATAAATATAGCAAGCATGGTGTCAGAAAAATGATTTTCTTTTTGCTTCTCTTTATCTTGAAGCTAGGCTACACTCGATCAATTTTATTCTTGGATTTCAAATTGTAACTGTAAATAAACTGCAGTATAATAAAACAAATTATTCTAGATTGGACGTAGGCCAGAGTTAGCCGAACCACTGTAAATCTTGTCTCTTCTTACTTGCTTTCATTTTTATTTTGTTTGTTCTTTATATTATATTCTCTACATTAGATACAATCTGAGATCTATGATCGGATATTAGTGCTTTCACAAAACTTGTGTTGATGGCCAATTTTGATGCCAACATTTTTTGCTTTCACTGAGAAGACTTGCACTCGCGGATTTGGAAGCTAGGGTCTTAGATTTGGTAGCTCGGATATTTGGATTTAGGAAGGAATGGCTAGGAAATCAACAAGAATAGTGCAACTGGAAAGGAGCCACCATGGAGGGAGTCAAGAGGCATCTCAAAAGCTGGAGCTAATCAAGCATCTATCTACATCACTAGGGGTGAAATAAAAAAGATGATGGATGCTATGTAGTAGAGGATGATGAAAAGATAGGAGAAGATGATGTAGAATTTACTTGACAAGCTGGAGCGTAGAATCAAGGGAATAGATAAGCATGAGCCACGACAACTTAGACCGAGGATTTAAAGTAGTAGGAATCGCTGGAAATTAGAACTAAAAACAGGATATTGGAGTCAATGGACAAAGGAATGGAATAGAGTAGCCGGAGACAGTCCCCGCCATGTTAGTGGGATCGGCATTGATCCCATAAGGTTAGAGGGCATGCCTCTAGGTCTGGTTGATCACAATGCTGAAGGACCTATGATCAATCCCATGGAGCTTAGTGCGAATCAGAATTTGGATGCTCGTTTGGAGGAATATGTTTCAGATTCCCTCTAGACTCGGGAGGCATGTGGTGACCCTACTCTTAAACACATAGATTTTTTTTTTTTTACTAAAGAAAATTTATCACTAAACCTCATTTCTACTATATTTGAATATTTAGATAATTCTCAATTATATTTCCCAAGATCCTGGTTTACCAATATAATCATATCAGTTCACAAATCATTTTAGGGCAATTATATATTTGATGATATATAATTATTTCCCCTTGCCTTTCAGTGCTAACAATATTTTTTTTTTTGCAAAGAGAATTTGAATCAAATAGTCAAGATACAATACAAGTTGTCAACATAACCATTTATTTCTCCCCTAAATTTTTGTTCTACTGTAAGGGATAAATTTTCAGCAAACATAATACTTATGTGAGTGATATTGCATTGCACAATGCATCTTTTTATTTCTTTTCATTGTTTTCTAGACTTCCTGCCTAAATGAGCCTATTATCACTAAAATGGCATTTAATTGTTCTTATGATAGATATCAAGTTCTTGCATGAAGTCACTTCAAAGATTATACTTGCAGGCATGAACATTTGGAACTGATTTCCTAATCACCATTTCAGGTTGAACAATTGAAGTTAGGTTGCATTTTTTTTAAGTTTGGCCAGGTACAGACTTGAGTACTTAGAGTTGTATTGAAAATACTTGGAATCTTTTGAGAGTTGCTTGGAGTTTTTATTTTATTTTTGATCTGAGAACACTTACACTTCATGAATTGAAGCAAAATGTTTTCAGACTATAAAAGCTTGACCCATGACCATCTAGGCTGGCCATAGTCCCTTTCTTACCATTTTCAAACCCATATTTCTCATGTCAACTAACTTCCATAACGAACTATTCCTAACATAAGCATGTTTCTATCTAGTTTAAATTCCTGGGAGATGCATTCATATGCATTCAAGCTATTAACCAGGTATACAACTACTTCCACGTCTGTCTGCTTCATAATATTTTTTTTAAGTCAAATACATAAATGCATGTTGTAATCTCTCCAGAATTTATGCACAAGCCAGTATTAGTTACCTACCATGCATAAATTCATTTCTCTTGAATATTTCTTATTCAAATCTTGTGAGCTCAATTTTCTTTTAAAAATCAATCACCATAACTCTTTAGTTTTTCATAAAATTTCAAAATAAACTCAGGCAATAAAAATCAGAGATTTTCACGTACACATATCATATTTATATGATATGTCCATCCCCTTGTTTCTCCAAATCAGACATTCATGAAATCAGTAGTCAATCAAACCCCATCAATAATCATTCAAAATAGGTTTTACTTAAGTACGTGTTTTGATCCAAATACTCAGAAAACTCCCTACAATTAACTTCAACTACTACATGTAATCTGACTAATAAAAATCATTACAAGACATTTGCAAATTTAAAACAAGTTTCTTTTATTTATACTTGTAGCTAATGCCTTCTTCATCCATCAAGCCAACTTCATTTTCCTGCAAGCAATTCACTGAGCTGCCCCAATTTCAATGAGACACCCAGATGATTGCAAGGGCAACCAAAAGGGTCAGTTTACACTGGTATGAGCATTAATCAAATTTTATACACTTATTCATAATTTTGGGTGAACTTGCAATATTTTTCCTGATATAGCAGGCTTCATACTTTGCATATTAGTAGATTAATACCAAATGATTCAAAAAAACACATTCATTCATTCAACCAATACTCAGCAATCAATCAGAAGGAATATATCATTCATAATTCCATATTTAAATAAGTAAACACAGATTTTATTTTCCCAATTTCACCTAGCAATAATCAAAGCATAATATTAAAACTTGATTAACTTAACTCCCTATCTGGATATTCATAACCCAGGTTTTTGAATCCCATTCCCCATTTATTTTTATGGTCTGTAACTCCCTGTCAAGTGAACACCATGTATGCATTGTGAAGAAAACTCCTAGGTTATTTAATTTATTCCAACACACAAAGGCCTCAGGGTGCAATTGCACTATGCATATACTTACTCCCACCTGAAGCAAGCAGATCATTGACTAAATCCCAAATGACCAATTTAATTTTTCTTTCATTCATTCATAGGGTTTATTAATTTAATAAATCCCCCTCCAGTTTCTGCTTATTTTATTAAGCTCCTATTTATGAATTTAATCATAAAAACTTCCAATTCATTCATGTTTCAGAAAGGCATATTTACTTTAATACTTTCTGGTTCAACCCCATAGAAAATACAACATGCCTGTGGTCTTCTAAAAATAATTTAGGCATCATAATCCTACTATATTATTGTGAATATATGGATTAAGGTTTTATTAAGGAAATCCCTCAAAAACCCAGAAATTCTCCTCTGACCTATGATATGAATATTTAGTTTCATGCTTCATTATCTAAGAAATAAACATGAGCTAGATCACTGTCTTGCTGTCTATTTCCTAAATAATTTAGATCCATGCCTAATATAATAAAATAGAACAAAAAGGCTCAAACCATTTTAACTTTGAAAACTCACATATAGATTAAAAGCCCCAAACAAAAATGCACAAACAAACATCTATCTCACCCATAACAAATCATTTTAGAGATTTTAAATGAATTATAACATTATAGGCTGCCTACCAGAGGACTTAATGCCATTGCATGAAATGGATTAATACTCACCTAGTGTTTTCTTTTATTGTCTTGCCCCTCTGAACAGCGGATCCTTTCAGAGTTTCAAGCTAATGTTTCTCCTATTTTATTTTATTTTGTTTTGATCCCGAGAGAATGATGGATATGGTTATGTGCAGGTTTTATAAAACCATTCTAGGGTTTAAGAAAATGGGTAATCCCTTTGATGCCCTTTGATATTCATGCACAAATCATACTTATGTGTGGTCCTTAATTGGGAATGCACACATTTGGTTACTTTAATTAGTTATTTCGGGAATCAAGCATTTTAAACACTGCATGCCATTTTCGTGACTCTATTTTACTCATGCCATATGCATGTGACCCTTTATTCATTTTATTTTCTTCTAAGTTTAAAGAAACTGTAAACTCCCTGTATTTTCTACCTAGCTACCATCTCCATTCAATCATGTACACTATCATACATAATCTTGTGATGTAAAAATCTGTCTCACTATGTTGTTTGCTGGAAATGATTATAAGATATATAAAAAATTCATATTTGATCCTATATTTGTTTTTTTTTATTCTGACTTTAGTTAAAACAGCAACTTCTTATACACATTTATGTGATAATAATCACATATATCATGCTAATTGTTTCTAGCATAAATATATAAGACATTTATGCCTTATATTAAATTCAATTTTTATTCTGTCTTTAAATAAAACAGAAATACCCCATATATTAGATATATGTATTTATATAATTCTTTGGACATGGATTTATATTTGTTTTAAGTCCAAATTTTTAATCACCTTAACTCCTTGCATTTTATCAAACAGAAACTCCTATGCATATTTTATTTATTTATTAACAAGCTTTTCTGTTTTAATGCATCATTGATTTATTTTTTATAATTTCAGAAATTCTTAAAATAAATGTAACTTTCATTTTATTTTATTTTAGGGTCATTACATGCCCTCCCGCTTAAAGGAATTATGTCCCCATAATTTTCTTCTAATTTCTCCAAATAAAAGCACTAGTCTATAGTCTGTTTTAACTCCATAACCCCATACTCACATTTTTAAGACAGCAAACAATATATAAAAAATATTCAGAAAGCCATCATAAAGCTACTTGAACATACCTCTCCATCAGAAAGCAGATTGGGGTATTTAGCCCTCATTTTGTCTTCAACTTCCCATGTACAATCATTTGTGTCCAAGCTCCATTGAATTTTCACCAGTTTGATCACCTTATTTCTCAACCTCTTTTCCTCCTTGGCAACTATCCCCACTGGCTCATTTGCATAGACCAAGTTCTTATGAACTTGAATTTGATTAGATGACTCTAAAATTGCTCCTTCATCGTGTACCCATTTTCTCAATTGAGAAACATGAAATACTGGATGCACACCGCTCAACTCTTCTGGTAACTTAAGCTTATAGGCCATAGCACCAATTCTCTATATGATTTCATATGGTCCTACAAATCTTGGTGAAAGCTTACCAGATTTCCCAAACCTGAACACCTTCCTCATTGGTGATACTTTCAGAAAAACATACTCTCATACTTCAAACTCCATTGGCTTCCTCCTTCTATCTGCATAGGACTTTTGTCTTGACTGTGCCGCCTTCATCCTATGCCTAACTAACTCAATCATGTTGGAAGTTTCTTTAACATGATTTGGCCCCAATATTATACCCTCTCCCATATCCAACCAACATGCAGGAGACATGCAGGGTCTCCCATACAAGGCTTCAAAGAGAGCCATTCCTATTGTTGACTGATAGCTATTGTTGTAAGTAAATTCTGCCAAATGGATATGATCCTCCCAATTACCCCCAAAATCAAGCACACATGCTCTCAATAAATCCTCCAATATTTTATTCACTATCTCTGTCTGCCCATCACTTTGAGGATGGTAGGCAGTGCTTAAACAAAGTTGAGTTCCCATTGCTTCTTGGAAGCTCTCCCAAAATCTTGAGGTGAACAATGTGTCTCTATCACTTACAATGGTCCTTGGTATGCCATGTAACCTCACCACTTCCTTGATAAATAATTGTGCAAGCCTATGTGCATTTCTGTCTGACCTAACAGGGACAAAGTGGGCAGACTTGGTTAGTCTATCAACAATTACCCATATATTATCATTACCTTTCTTAGTTCTAGGCAAACCATCCACAAAATCCATGGAAATACTTTCCCATTTCCACTGAGGTATCTCCAAAGGTTGCAACATGCCAAAGGGCTTTTGATAGTCTGCCTTAATTTGCTGACAGGTTAAACACTTTGCCACATATTTTTCCACTACTTGTTTCATTCCTGGCCACCAGTAGCTCCTTTTTAAATCATGATACATTTTAGTGCCACCAGGGTGTATGGTATACTTGGTTTTGTGATGCTCATTCATGATTTCTTCTTTTAATTCTGCAATGTCTGGTACACAAAGCTTTTCATTTTTCCTCAAATATCCCTTGGGATCTATTTGAAAATTTTCTAACTCAATGTTATTTAATAACATTTCTTTCTTCTCCTTTAAATTTTGATCTTGGTCTTGCACGCCACATATTTTCTCCACCAGGTTAGATTTCACTGTGATCAATCCCAGTGTACCATACTCCACCATATCACCATGCTCTTTAAAATTCACTCTATCCCTGCTATATATATCTGCCTCCCCAAGCACTACAAGGTCTTTAAATTCATCAATCATCAAACTTGCCAATCTAAAATGATTTCTACTCAAAGCATCTGCCACCCTATTAGCTTTTCCAGGGGTGTAAAAAATATCTAGATAATATGCAGCTAGAAATTCCATCCACCTTGCTTGTCTCATGTTCAAATCTTTTTGAGAAAATAAATACTTAAATGCTTGATGGTCTGTGAATAATTCGAATTTTTCCCCAAGCAAATAATGCCTCCAAAGTTTTATTGCAAACACTATTGCAGCTAATTCTAAATCATGAGTTGCATATTTGGTCTCATTGGGTTTAAGCTGTCTTGATGCATATGCCACCACCTTGCCATGTTGCATGAGCACTACACCTAACCCAGACCCACTAGCATCAGTGTATACAACCATTCCTTCATTTACCTCTGGGATTTGCAAGACAGGAGCCTCCACCAATGCTTGCTTCAATTTCTCAAAGGCTTGATCACACTGCTCAGTCCACACATATGGTTGGTTCTTCTTTGTTAACTTGGTCATTGGTGTGGCTATTCTTGAAAAATCCTTGATGAACCTTCTATAGTACCCTGCCAATCCTAAGAATGATCTCACCTCAATCACTGTTTTAGGTCTACTCCATGATTGAACTGCAATGACCTTGCTTGGATCCACACTCACCCCTTGCTGTGACACTATGTGTCCTAAGAATTACACTTCATGTTGCCAAAATGTGCACTTTGAATACTTGCCTTTTAATTCATGTTCTCTAAGCCTGGATAGTACTAAGTGTAGGTGCATAGCATGATCATTTTCTGACTTTGAATAAATTAATATGTCATCTATAAATACCAAAACGAATTTATCCAAAAAGTCTCTAAAAATTCTATTCATCAAATCTACAAAATAAGAGGGAGCATTGGTTAAACCAAATGGCATTACTAGAAATTCATAAAGGCCATACCTTGTGTTAAAAGCTGTGTGCTCAATGCTTTCCTCTGCAACCTTCATTTGGTGAGATCCAAAGGCTAAGTCTAACCTTGAAAATATTTTAGCTCCATGCAATTGATCAAAGAGATCATCTATTCTAGGTAGTGGATACTTATTCTTGATGGTTACCTTGTTTAAATCCCTATAATCCACACACATCCTCATTGTTCCATCATGCTTCTTGACAAAGAGCACTGGGGAACCCCAACTAGAACTGCTTGATCTTATGAACCCCTTCTCTTCTAATTCTTCTAGTTGGTGTTTTAATTCCACTAACTCTTTTGGACCCATCCTATAAGGCTTTTTAATTATTGGGCTAGTTCCTGGCATTAATTTTATTTTGAATTCAACTGGCCTGTTTTGAGGAATTCCCCTCACTTCTCCGAACACATCTATATATTCATTGACTACTGGAATTTCCTCTATTTTTAATTCCTTTTGAATTTCATTAATACTCCAGATTTTATTAAAACATGTATTCTTTGCTATTTCACTTAGAATTGTAATTCTTTTGCCTTTATTTGTCTCCAAAGAAATAGTAAGATTTTCTAAATTTAAAATTGCTATGTTTTTCATTAATCAATCCAACCCCAAAATAATCCCAATACCAGGGTAATTTAAAGTATATAGATCTGAATTAAATACATAACCCCCGATAATTAATTTCATACCCACACACTTCATCCCTAACATACAATAACTTCCTATGGGGCTGTGTACAGTTAAGGGTTGATCAATAGAAACACAAGAAAGTGTTAACTTCTTTACAATTTCCAAAGATATTAGTGAATGTGAGGCACCAGTGTCATATATTACTGTTATTGGTTGGGTATTGATTAAAATTATACCTTCAAGTTGCCCTACATTCCCAAGGTTGTTTTCTGCCAAAGCTCCTACCTTTGTTGTTCTCCTATTGGTTTCTGGGAAATCCTTCTTTAGATGACCCATCTTTCCACAATTATAGCAGCCTCCTCTAGGTATTTTAGGGTCAGGGCATTGGTTGCTATAATGTCCATCTTTTCCACAATTAAAACAATGAGTAAGTTTCTTGCTTTCAGGTGCTACTGCTCCTTCCCCCTTCTTAACTCCTTTGCCTGCATTTTTCTTGTCATAAGGTTGCACTTTGTTCTAACCTCCCTTCTTCTTATTGAACTTCATGTTCTTGAATTTTTCTCTTGTGGTGTCATGTTGCTCAAATGAGAGGGTTAGATCAATTACTTGATCAAGGGTTTTATCCTTGTATGGCAACATTGCCCTTGATAGGCTAGGGTTCAAACCTTGAATGTACCTTGCATTCTTTGCTTCTGCATTCCCTATTAACACCATTCCATACTTAGAAAATGCTTCAAATTTCTGAGTGTACTCACTAACACTCATTCCTCCTTGCCTTAATCTAATAAAGTCTTCTAGCAGTGTGGCCTTGGCAGATGCTGGGACAAACTTAGCCTCAAGCATGACTTTGAATTCATCCCAAGTGATATTATTCTCTGGCCTTCCTGCTATCACAACCTCCCACCAATCCAGTGCAACCCCCTTCAACCTCCTTGAAGCTATCTGTCTCTTCCTTTGGCCATTGATTTGCATATCTGTAAAGACCCTCTCTATAGTTCTTATCCAAGTTTGAACACCCATAGCTCCTTCAGTGCCTTCAAAATCCTTTCCTCCCAAATTGGTACATGTCTTAAGCAGTTTGGAGAGCTCCTCATAAGGATTTTCATGCCTTGGTGCTATTCCATCTCTCAAAGCTCTCACAAAATCCTCCATGCTTATCACAGGTGGCTCACGTGATGGTCTTGCACCTGTGTGATGTCTTGGTCCTACCATATTGCTATAAATATGATTTTTAGGTTAGTTTGTTTACCCCCATTATTTTTGGTGTCTTTACTTTATTTATTTCATTTAGACATAAAACAAAAGCATCCAACACCAATAATTCAAACAATACATTCAAACATCCATATGCATAAATAATATTTACTATGTTATTTAAAACATAGCTCTGATACCAAAACTGTGGCGACCTTCTCTTAAACACATAGATATTTTTTTTTACTAAAGAAAATTTATCACTAAACCTCATTTCTACTATATTTGAATATTTAGATAATTCTCAATTATATTTCCCAAGATCCTGGTTTACCAATATAATCATATCAGTTCACAAATCATTTTAAGGCAATTATATATTTGATGATATATAATTGTTTCCCCTTGCCTTTCAGTGCTAACAATATTATTATTATTATTATTTTGCAAAGAGAATTTGAATCAAACAGTCAAGATACAATACAAGTTGTCAACATAACCATTTATTTCTCCCCTAAATTTTTGTTCTACTGTAAGGGATAAATTTTCAGCAAACATAATACTTACGTCAGTGATATTGCATTGCGCAATGCATCTTTTTATTTCTTTTCATTGTTTTCTAGACTTCCTGCCTAAATGAGCCTATTATCACTAAAATGGCATTTAATTGTTCTTATGATAGATATCAAGTTCTTGCATGAAGTCATTTCAAAGATTATACTTGCAAGCATGAACATTTGGAACTCATTTCCTAATCACCATTTCAGGTTGAACAATTGAAGTTAGGTTGCATTTTTTTTTAAGTTTGGCCAGGTACAGGCTTGAGTACTTGGAGTTGTATTGAAAATACATGGAATCTTTTGAGAGTTGCTTGGAGTTTTTATTTTATTTTTGATCTGAGAACACTTACACTTCATGAATTGAAGCAAAATGTTTTCAGACTATAAAAGGTTGACCCATGACCATCTAGGCCGGCCATAGTCCCTTTCTTACCATTTTCAAACCCATATTTCTCATGTCAACTAACTTCCATAACGAACTATTCCTAACATAAGCATGTTTCTATCTAGTTTAAATTCCTGGGAGATGCATTCATATGCATTCAAGCTATTAACCAGGTATACAACTACTTCCAGGTCTGTCTGCTTCATAATATATTTTTTAAGTCAAATACATAAATGCATGTTGTAATCTCTCCAGAATTTAGGCACAAGCCAGTATCAGTTACCTTCCATGCATAAATTCATTTCTCTTGAATATTTCTTATTCAAATCTTGTGAGCTCAATTTTCTTTTAAAAATAAATCACCATAACTCTTTAGTTTTTCATAAAATTTCAAAATAAACTCAGGCAATAAAAATCAGAGATTTTCACATACACATATCATATTTATATGATATATCCATCCCCTTGTTTCTCCAAATTAGACATTCATGAAATCAGTTGTCAATCAAACCCCATCAATAATCATTCAAAATAGGTTTTACTTAAGTACATGTTTTAATCCAAAAACTCAGAAAACTCCCTACAATTAACTTCAACTACTACATGTAATCTGACTAATAAAAATCATTACAAGACATTTGCAAATTTAAAACAAGTTTCTTTTATTTATACTGGTAGCTAATGCCTTCTTCATCCATCAAGCCAACTTCATTTTCTTGCAAGCAATTCACTGAGCTGCCCCAATTTCAATGAGACAGACAGATGATTGCAAGGGCAACCAAAAGGGTCATTTTACACTGGTATGAGCATTAATCAAATTTTATACACTTATTCGTAATTTTGGGTGAACTTGCAATATTTTTCCTGATATAGCAGGCTTCATACTTTGCATATTAGTAGATTAATACCAAATGATTCAAAAAAACACATTCATTCATTCAACCAATACTCAGCAATCAATCAGAAGGAATATATCATTCATAATTCCATATTTAAATAAGTAAACACATATTTTATTTTCCCAATTTCACCTAGCAATAATCAAAGCAGAATATTAAAACTTGATTAATTTAACTCCCTGTCTGGATATTCATAACCCAGGTTTTTGAATCCCATTCCCCATTTATTTTTATGGTCTGTAACTCCCTGTCAAGTGAACACCATGTATGCATTGTGAAGAAAACTCCTAGGTTATTTAATTTATTCCAACACACAAAGGCCTCTGGGTGCAATTGCACCATGCATATACTTACTCCCACCTGAAGCAAGCAGATCATTGACTAAATCCCAAATGACCAATTTAATTTTTCTTTCATTCATTCATAGGGTTTATTAATTTAATAAATCCCCCTCCAGTTTCTGCTTATTTTATTAAGCTCCTATTTATGAATTTAATCATAAAAACTTCCAATTCATTCATGTTTCAGAAAGGCATATTTACTTTAATACTTTCTGGTTCAACCCCATATTTTCCATTTATTTTCCTTATTGCAGAAAATACAACATGCCTGTGGACTTCTAAAAATAATTTAGGCATCATAATCCTACTATATTATTGTGACTATATGGATTAAGGTTTTATAAAGGAAATCCCTCAAAAACCCACAAATTCTCATCTGACCTATGATATGAATATTTAGTTTCATGCTTCATTATCTAAGAAATAAACATGAGCTAGATCACTGTCTTGTTGTCTATTTCCTAATTAATTTAGATCCATACATCATAATAATAAAATAGAACAAAAAGGCTCAAACCATTTTAACTATGAAAACTCACATATAGATTAAAAGCCCCAAACAAAAATGCACAAACAAACATCTATCTCACCCATAGCAAATCATTTCAGAGATTTTAAATGAATTATAACATTATAGGCTGCCTACCAGAGGACTTGATGCCATAGCATGAAATGGATTAATACTCACCTAGTGTTTTCTTTTACTGTCTTGCTGCTCTGAACATCAGATCCTTTCAGAGTTTCAAGCTAATGTTTCTCCTATTTTATTTTATTTTGTTTTGATCCCGAGAGAATGACGGATATGGTTATGTGCATGTTTTATAAAACCATTCTATGGTTTAAGAAAATGGGTAATCCCTTTGATGCCCTTTGATATTCATGCACAAATCATATTTCTGTGTGGTTCATAATTGGGAATGCACACATTTGGTTACTTTAATTAGTTATTTCGGGAATCAAGCATTTTAAACACTGCATGCCATTTTCATGACTCTATTTTACTCATGCCATATGCATGTGACCCTTTATTTATTTTGTTTTCTTCTAAGTTTAAAGAAACTGTAAACTCCCTCTATTTTCTACGTAGCTACCATCTCCATTCAATCATGTACACTATCATACATAATTTTGTGATGTAAAAATCTGTCTCACTATGTTGTTTGCTGGAAATGATTATAAGATATAAAAAAAATCATATTTGATCCTATATTTGTTTTTGTTTTTTTTATTCTGACTTTAGTTAAAACAGCAACTTCTCATACACATTTATGTGATAATAATCACATATATCATGCTAATTGTTTCTAGCATAAATATATAAGACATTTAAGCCTTATATTAAATTCCATTTTTATTCTGTCTCTAAACAAAATAGAAAACACCTCATATATTAGATATATGTATTTATATAATTCTTTGGACATGGATTTATATTTGTTTTAAGTCCAAATTTTTAATCACCTTAACTCCTTGCATTTTATCAAACAGAAACTCCTATTCATTTATTTATTTATTAACAAGCTTTTCTGTTTTAATGCATCATTGATTTATTTTTTATAATTTCAGAAATTCTCAAAATAAATGTAACTTTCATTTTATTTTATTTTAGGGTCATTACAAGGCAGCTTGGACATGATGATAGGAGAATACCACTGGAATATAATGATAGATTTGCAAAGATGATCAGGCGAGCTATTCGTGGAGGATTGGTGAATTTGGATTTGAAGGATGCAAATAGAAGTCCATTTACTCCAAATATCAAGAATGCTAGGAATCCACCAGAAATCAAACTACCAACACTAGAAGTTTATGATGGAAATTCGAATCCTACGATGCATATGATAAGGTATATACGGCTCTTGGAAGTACTGGGGGCATTGGAAGAAGTCTTGGCACGATGCTTCCCCCTATACTTAACGGATGTAGATGGGCTATGGTTCAATCCATTGGAAAGTGGTTCTATTAGCACATGGACGAAATTGGTTGAAAGATTCATGCAGCAGTTTCAAGTCCACATCGAGATACAAGAATGTGATGGCATTGACATCAGTAAAGAAATGGACAAGAGAATCACTCAAGAATTCCTTAACCATATTCAATGCCGCCATTGTTTCCGTGGATCGACCAGATCAATCAATAGTTTTGGTGGCCGTAGTGTAAGGAGTTGCAGATAATTCAGATTTTAAGATATCACTAATACAAGATCCACCGATGGATCTCGTGTAATTCTACCATGAAGCAAAAAGATTTCAGAGACAGGAAGATGCAAAAGCTGATAGAGAGGCAACGAAAGTTAATTCAATACGAGATGGAGAACTGTCCGGTGAATGCTTAGGAAATGACAAGGGTAAACAGAACATGGAACAATAGCTTCGATGGATTGTAGCGGCAGAAGGGAGAACCCAAATTCTTTTCTTACTTTGAATTGAATGGAACCCTAGAGCGGATACATCTGGATACTCAAGGATGCCTTCCATATCGAAAGCCGGCAAGGAGGGAACCCTCTGAAAGCGAATGGACATTAGGAAAGCCCTGCCTATTACATGAGCTGGATGGCCATAATAAAGACCGTAGGCATTTGAAGAATATCATTGAGGAACATGTGAGGAATTGTCCGTTATAACAATACGTAAGGACTCGGGCTAAGGTACTGGAACAGGAGTAGCGACTGTCCACCTCGAATAAAAATCGCACTAAATAATGGCATCATAATCAACTTGTCGTTAATTGATCGAGATGGCATGGAATAAGTAGCAAACTCTTCAGTAGGATGGCTAAATTGCTTATGCATGTGCGGGATCGAGGACGGTCCCTAGGCATGCTCTAAGATGATGATAAACCGTAGTGCCTGGGTTTGTGAAATTTGGTTTTTTCTCTTGTTTGCTTCAAACTCTTATTTTTCTAGTTTTATTTGAACTCTAATTTATTGTTTTTATGGACTCTTGTTTTTTTATTTTAGCAAATGGACTTAGGAATAATTAAATTTGGATCAATGTAATAGAAAACACAGGTCGTGGTTGTGGTCCTACCCGAAGAGACAGGATAATAATCCCAAGCGTTAGTCCCTGAGAAGTTGGTTTTGATGACAACAACCTTAGAATAATATTACAGAATATAAATACTAACATTATTGTTCAGATATATATGTATATGCAGGATATATATACAGTTACCAAAGAATGAAGACTGTACAGTATAGAGATTCAAGAATTGGTAAACTCCAGATCGAAGATATCAAGATTATCAAGAGTTCAAGATTTCAATATAAGTATTTAGTTAGGAATTTTGTTACAACTCCTAGAAAACTACTGACATTTTAAAATCCATTTTATTCATGGAATGGAATCCACTTCGAGCCCGCTAAATGGATGGAATCCTAAGTAGGATGGAACCTACGAAAAATCTAGTGGAACCTTATTTTGTATCCACTAACTTTTATTCAAATGTTCTACAAAATTATATCTTGTTTTCAAAATATTCTTTTAAAAATCAAAAACATCTATCCTGTTTTTAAAATACTTTTAGCCTCAAAATAATCTTTATTTTAAAAATCAAATTATCCTTGGTTTTAAACTACCTTTTAATTATAATATATTTAACTTTTAATATTTATACTTAGATTTAAATATAAAATTATAGTAAAATTTTATATATACCAAAATATTATTCTCTATACTTATTTATGTATTTTAACTGTAGTCAAGTATATTTATAAAGTTTAAAATAGTTTTAATACAAGATAGAAGCTATTTTCAGAGAAAAACAAATTACCAAAAATAACTTAGGCCTGTCGACAACCCTAAGGAACCCTTGTCGACATGGTGACAGTTTATTACAAAAGTTTGAATTTCAAAGGAAGTGTCTATTCGTCATACCCTTTCACGAATGGACATGGCTGTTGTTCTACTATAAATAGGGGCTGTTTTAAACGAATTTATATTCATATATTCTCTGATTTCATTCCTCTTCTTCTTCCACATTTCTTTATATACATTTTTACCATTACTTTGCCAAAATCATCATTGAATCTAACTAGATTATTTCTGGTTTGATTCTCTACCTCTATCTCAACAAGATCCCAGTGCTATCAGAGTTATAGACTTCTTTGTAATCAATCGAGTGAGAAAAGGTGTGATTGTAGCCTGTAAAATCAATCAAGCGAGAAAATGTGTGATTGTAGCATGGAAAATCAATTGGGTGAACTTGTTGCCCATAAAATCAAGTATCTCTACCTAGAGGATTGTGAATCTGGAGCGGTGTACCTCGTGGCCTTGAAATCGAGGGTGTAATTGTAAGAATTGATTTTTAAAGGAAATCCGTACTTGTGTTGCGGGACTGGATGTAGGTTAACTCCGAACCAGTACAAAATCCGGTGTTTTCTTTCTTTTATTGCTTTTACTTTATATCTGCATCTGTGTTTGATTCTGTGATCATATCTGTGTCTGAATATTGCACACATTTGTGTTCAAATTAATATAAACTCAAAAAAAAATTAGTAATTCCTTTAAACACTATTCACCTCCCCCCTTAGTGTTAATTCTAGCCTTAGGATCCGTATTCTGCATTTCCCACACCAAGGTATGGGTCTTTTCGTTGGGTGAATACGATGAAATGGACTCGTGCGTCATGGATTAACTCCTCAATTGGTTATTAATGCCAATGAATAAAACCCAGTAGGACATTAGGCCTAGACTATACCTGGCAAGGGGTAGGTCGCTTCACTCGAACGTGATGGATCGACCTACTCAAGTCATCGAGTATAATTATGCTCGGCAAGGATATAGAGAGATCAAGGTTGTTGGGTATGGATTATGCTTGGAAAGGGTTAGGTCACTTCACTCGAATGCGATGGATCGGCTTACTCAGGTCGTCGAGTATAGAATGTGCTAGCAAGGATCCGGTGAGATCGAGGATTTCGATTAGTATAATAACCCGGAGATGTCATGGATTTGGATATTAGTTCAGAAAAGCAATTGATTTTGCTTTGGATGGATTCAGATTCAGGTAGAACGATCCGGAGAGACCATGGATTTGGATTGGATTAAGGATTGGAAAATACGGCTACCAATGGATTATAGAATTCTGATTTTGGATTTATCGCAATTCGAAAAACACCTTCCTATCGCAAGGCATGTTTTACGAGGCAAAGTGTTAACCCACCTTTTTCCAAGGTAGTAGACATGCAGATTTAGCCTAACAGACTCCACAATTATCAAGGCCAGTAGCCTAGAGTAATTGATTATAAGGTCTAGAAATCAAGTGTTGGCAATACTATGAAGCGATAATCGATTGAGACAAAGAGATGGACTCTCCATAATATTTTAAGTACGAATTAGTACCTCTCCCAAGCAGGGGATCGGTGTCTATCCCTTCCCCTAAGGGATCGGTACATGTACTCAATTTTCGTCCCAAACTGGGTAGGGCTAGTATAAAGTGACAAAGACGACACCTAAGGGGCTGCATTTCAAATTTCAAGTCGTTTGGAATTTGTATGTTCAAGTTATGGGAAAATTACTTCACCTAAAAAGAGATCGGTATAAAAGGGATCGTATAAAAACGGATAGGTATAAAAGGTGTCGGTATAAAAGGGGTCGACATATTTTAGCCAAGCAAGTACAACTCAATGGTAAACAATCAATATCTCAACATCTACACATCCAATTGACATGAAATTTGGAGCACAATCCAACTACAATATGTGATTCCATAGGGATTGCACGTCATTTGGAGCAAGTTGGAGGGATCGGCCCCTATCCCTACATAGGGATCGGCTATAATCAGCCTTTGCACCATATTGAAACAAAGATCGATTAATAACTAGAGTTTAATTAGCATGAAACTTGGAGGCTATACATAATGTAACATGGATAAGCACCCATAGGGATTGCATGTCGTTTGGAGGAGTATGGAGGGATCGACGCCTATCCCTCCAAAGGGATGGGCTGAAATCAGAATGTACGCAACTCCACTTCATGGAAAATGCGATATCTCACAAATGATAAGTTGAAATGGCATGAAATTTGGAGGGCAAGTAGCTAGCATCATGGGGAAACCCCCGGAGGGATCTCACCCCATTTAGATACCAAAATAAGGATCGGTACCGATCCTTATTGTGGACCCCAATGGGTCTGAAAATTCTTAGGTGGCCTCGTCATTGCCTGGAGTTTCTTCTATCAAAATCTCAGCTTGATCCATGCACGTCTTCCGTTATATAAGAAAAAGGATCTTTTTTCTTCTTCTCTTTATCTTGAACCTAGGCTACACTCTATTCGAGAGTGGATATAGGCTGAAGTTAGCCGAACCACTATAAATCTTGTCTCTTTATACTTGCTTTCATTTTTAATTTATTTATTCTTCATATTATATTCTCCACATTAGATACTATCTGTATCTGCGACTGGATATTGATGCTTTTACATAACTGGGTGTTGGTGGCTAATTTTAACGCCAACATACTACATGTTATGTTTTCAATTAGACTAATGACTAAGAACACACGCTATGAAATATTTTTAAAAAGAAACCTAAAGTATCATATTTGTTTGTATTTGGTTCTAAATGTCTTATTCTAAATACTAAAGATAATCTTGGAAATTTTCGATTCAAAAGCCATGAAGGAATTTTTGTTGGTTATTCAAATCGAAGTAAAGCATATAGAATTTTCAATAACGAATTAACTTATAGAAGTTGTATTAATTGACACGGCACTTTTTATAAAAAAGGAAAATAAAGATATATTAATTGTGCAAATCTATGTTGATGATATCATATTTGGTTTCACTAATGAGAAGTTATGTAATGAGTTTTCGAATAGAATGAAAAATTAGTTCAAAATGTCACATGTAGGAGAACTAAATTTTTTCTTAGGTCTACAAACATAACAATTAAATAATGGAATCTTATAAATCAAGAAAAGTATCATCGAATATTTATTAAAATAGTTTGGAATGGATAATACTTTAAGTAAATTGACTCCAATGAGCACAAGTTTACATTTAGATAGAGATGAAAATGGAAAGGACTTCGATCAAAAATTATACCGGAGTATGATAGGATCTCTATTATATTTAATAGCTAGTAGACTAGATATAATGATGAGTGTTTTTTTAATGCACCAAATTTTAAACACAACCTAAACAGTCACACCAGTGAGCAGTTAAAAGAATTTAAAATACTTAACTAACACCAAATTTTATAGTCTTTTTTACCCAAAAGGCAACTCTTTCGAACTCGTATCATATTGCGATGCATATTTTGGTGGATGCAAAGTGGATAGAACTTAATTGGTCAATAGCTGGCTTCGTGGTTTAGTAGAAAGCAAATTGCCTTTCTCTCTCGATGTGTGAGGGCGAGTACATCTCTGCGGCCTTAGCTTGTGCACAACTAATTTATATGCAACAAACACTTAAAGATTTTGGAAAAATTATTACTCAATCTCCTACATACTGGATAATATTAGTGCCATAAATTTGTCTAAAATTCCAAATAATCATTCTCGAATGAAACATATTGATATTCATCGCCATTTTCCTAGAGATGATTTGGAAAAAGGTATCATTCCTCTCAAATTTGTTAACACTGAAAATCAAATTGCTGATATTTTCACTAAATCATTATGTGAGTCGACTTTTATAAAGTTGAGATGAGACATTGGTATATGCTTATTTAATGAATTAATAAATTAGTATATGTCACAATTATTTAACATAAAATTTTGAACTCTATTTGTTCCATAAAAGATTTTAACTAGAATTATTTTCAGTTAATTTTTAACAACCATATCAAAAACCGTTACCAAATATATGGTTTAAATAGTTCTATCCATATAAAACTTTTACTATAAATAGACAATACATTCTGTTTAGGTATAAACAATTGGTAAAGAAAAATAAAATAAAAATATTATTTATAAACTTAGAAAAACTAAACATGTCTTCTGATCACGACTCCACTTACTCAACTATCGACTTTAGCTCACCTTCATCAAATAGCACTTATGTATCACCAACAAAAACAACACCTCCTTCAAATCGATCGGCCTCACTAAACATTATGATATCACTTACATATCATATCGGTTTCTCTTTGAAGGAAAAAAAAGGCTAAACGAGCGATTGATCTTGAGTCATTGACTCTCAATACTAAAGTGGATGAAATATATCACCATCAATAAGAAATGATGGGAGTTTAACGAGAAATGTATTATGAGCAACGATGTCAAGGATCTCATCATAACGTGCTTGAAAAATGTATTCTAGCAATCTGTGGTCATTCACCAACAAAAGATTGTTTACATAAAAAATCTCCTCGTTTAATCGAGGCTTCTGTAAAATCTTGCGACATTACACCACGAAAACTATGGGAGACAGGTCCTCAAACCAAGACTGGAATAACTCTACGACTCGTCCAAATTTATCTCCACTTAAGCCTCTGCATGAGCATGCCAATAACACAAACTCTTGGGATTTAACTAAATTCAAAAACTCACAAGATTCGGAGGAAAGAAAATTATATATATATATATAACAATATAGTGTGTGTATATATATATATGGTTTGTATGTTTCTTAATCATAATAATCATTAATTATGTTGTTTTTTATGAAAATACGAAATTAAAAGTACAAAATATAAACATCAGAGTTGCAAATAGAAATCTAAACGTTTTAGATGTCCATGAGAATATAGAAGATATCTAACAAAATTTCTGGGAAAATTCCTTATGAGATCTCAAATGTCTATTATCTATTTTTAGACGTCTGAAAGGACTCTCGATCTAATACAAGCAACGTTTCTTTATAATGAATTTTTATCCAAACCATCTAATTTTTTAACCCAAATCAAAAACCTAATTTTCTCAAAACCCTATTTCTTCATAAATAACCCCTAAAGCAAATAATCCTGTCAACAAGAGATCAAAGAGAGGCCAATGTTCATCTTCTCAAACAATCTTGTCACTGATGCACACATTCAAGAATGGTTTTGCAATTGTACAATTGGTAACAGAAAGTTCGACGATCTGAAACAAAAACGACTTCATTCTGGTCCCTTCTACCAACTTTGCAAATCTGGAGAATATGCTCTTCAAGAACTCACCATCGCCTTTGGATGTCGTGAGCCAATTAGCTTCAATGAAAATGAGGTACAAACCAATGAACTAGCTATCTTTCTTTTTTATCCAAATTCACGCAGTAGTGATATTTGGACACCCAAAACGAAGAAGGATTGGTATGGACTAATGTATATAGACATGTTTTAAAAATTAGAGTAAATACGATTGGTTGATTACTCGATTGTTCCTTTATTGGATTTAGTTTAGAGAAAATTCTCGATCATAGAAATTTGCCATATGACGAAGTTACATACCAAATATTGGAAGATAGGATGCCACAATGGAAATCGATTCATCTACGACCCGAAAGCTAGATTGTCATATTGTATGATAATTAACACGATAATTCCTCGATGAAGAAGCCATGAGAAAATATATGAAAATGACCACAAAGCCCTATATGCTATATTTGGTGGAATTCAAGTCAATTGGGCAATGACGAAATTAAAGGTTTTTGGACTCGGCACTGACGAGCCGTTAAATATGCCCCATACATCATGTGTCTCTTACAAGCTCTTGGAGTGCCTTTATATATATATATATATATATATATATATATATATATATATATATATATATATATATATATATATCATTTTTAAGAAATTCCGGCTAAAGACAGTGGTATAAGATTTTTATCCTTAATGCATCATCTTAAAAGACCACCTTCGATGATTTCTCTTGCTCAATGGACTGCTCGGCAATAGCAACAACAATAAGAACAATAACTACATCTGGTTCCTCAACAACGGGCTCAAGCACCTCCTACTCCACAGCCATCTGCTACTGCTCACCATACTATCGAATATCATTCCGGTTCGAAGATTTACGAAGCCCATATTGAACCTAACCAAAATTAGTCCGTTCGAGATTTAACGCTTCTTAATCAAAGATTGATCATAGTCAATCAAAAAGCTTTGGAGAAAAATAAAAAATCTTTACAAAACAAAATGGTTGGGAAAGATCTTTTTCTACATGAATGACTAAAAGGAGAAGACTTTGGAAAATTTTGTTTCCACTTTGGGCAAAGTTATGAGAAAGGTTCATGGTAGATCATCGTCAATCCTCCTCTCCTTCTGCTACACCCCCTCCTTTCGCACAAACACCTGTTTACCATCCTCATAGGTCATCTTCTTATGATGGTAGTTCCCACCAAGATAGAGGAAAGAAAATTATGCAGGATCAACCAAGAGAAGAACAAGAAGATAGCGATGATATATCTTGGCCCGATCCATGAGCACCTCATCAAATGCATCATACTATATTTAAAGGGTTGTTTATTCGTGAAGATGAAGAATATACTCAATGGTGGGGAAACTATCACTCCAATTCTCCTGCCTACTATGAGTATTATGAGAACTATGGTAATTTCTCCACTTACAACTATCATGACTATCAGTAATTCCTTTTTGCATTTTTTTTCTTTTGATTTAGATAATTGTTTATTTGTATTGTTGTAGTTTTTTTCATCATATTCGTACAAGTACCATGCTAATTAATGTTTATCTACTAATGATATTTCTTGTTTTCATATCTCATTAACTATTCCATCATGTTTCTTATGGCTATATTTTACTTCACTTACATTATTATTTTGTTGATATAACATAGGAGGAGATAAATGTATATATACGTAGGGGGAGATAATATTCAGTAGGAGCTATTTTTTAAATATATCATTACTAACGATTGTATAGTTGTCATCATCAAAACGGAGGAGAACATTACAACCACCATTCTAGGATTTCAATGACAACAACTATATAATCACAAATACAAGATATATCTTATCATATTATAGGTATATACTAGAAGAAGATTACTATGCTCAACAAAATCGTGGCTCAAAGATAATTGAAGAAAGATGGATCATGCTATTTAAAAGTAAGGTCATATTATTGTATTATAGTCATAGTTAAATGTTGTACAATCTCCTTAAGTGATCGTAATACACACGATTTCATATCGACAAATCTCGATAATAAACTGCCCCTATTTTGTAAATTCAATAGCGACGGACTTTTGTCAATCTGCCATAGACGACTATGACATGTTTCGGGCTTTGGTTTTTTGAAATACCACAGACGTCTGACATATAATGACAGACATCTGAGGGGAGTTTCAACTTGTATATGTAAAACTGCAACTGTCCATTTTTGGATAGACACTTCTCTTTACTTTGAACAAACATCCTCATCCTTCAACCGGTACAACCATTAATCAAAGAGCAATTTTTCAATAAGTCACAATTTTCAAATACAACTCTTTGATTCTACAATACTTCAATCAATTGAGATTTAACTTAACTTGATTTACTACTCTCTGGCTTCTATATTCATATTCTCTTATACTATCATTAATTTAATATTCTCAATCACATACGACCAAAATCTATATTTTGGTTAAATTATTTCCTACAAATCCAAGAATCTCATACTCACTATCACTCAAAGGAGATTATAGGAAGAATTGTACTAGCAGTAATATCTATGTTGTATTAAACACAAGATTATTAAAAGAATACTTTTGTGTTAGCATGTTCCTTTGAGCGAAACTAGGGTTATTGTTTAGTGAAATCCTGAAGGAGTGCTTTAAGATTGGACGTAGGACGGGAAGCCCAAACCAGTATAAAAACTCTGATGTGCTCATTTTTGTACTTTGCTTTTTGTACTTTATTACATTGCTATATTTATCTCATATATTGGTGTACACTCACATACTAATACACAAGTCATATTCGATATGATCCACTAGACTTTCATCAACATGTGTAAAGATAGAGTGTATAACCGCCTAGCTTGATATTTGTAGTACTTTTGCATAATTTTGGTAACTCCATGTAAGGGGTAACCTTATGTACTATACTATTTTGCATTATATGTAACCGTTCCATTACGAGATTTTTCTACTCTATCTTGTTTTATTCTTTTATTTTACCTCATGACAACTTGTCTTGCAAACGCTTGGGCAACGGCACATAAATAATGAATATGTATTGTGTGTCGTTCATAGGGGTTAGAAAGGTGAGTCATCATAAAGATCATTTGGTATGTTTCTTGATTTTTATTTTGTTTGTCAATGCAAAATCTTATAATTTACTTTGTTTTTTTTGTTATAGGAAAAGAGTAGCGAAGATGGAATTTATAAAGATTTTTTTTAGCGGAAATAGTGTTAAAAACCCATACTGTTACTAATCCGCAAATTGTTATAAATTGTTATAAGTTGTTGACAAGTCGACCAAAATAGAATTCTGGCAATGCAAAAAGCTTTCTACACGTACAGAAATGGATAAGGGAAAGAAAAATATCAAAATCATCATACAACTCTAGTTCGAGAGACTCATCGGGCAGGGAAATGCTTTTTGATAGAGAAAACGAGGTAGGTGCGCCCATTCGGAGACCTATTGAAGATTTTAGACCAGAAGATTTCGTTGTAGCAAAGTAGAAGAATAATGTCGAAGCATGCTTAAATTCTAGAGTGCATGCTACCCATGAAATTCATGAAAGAAGACATCAAGATAGAACCATGCAACCATAGGACAAGATTGATGTAATTTGAAAGTTTGCAAAAATTAAACGATAAAAATTAGACCTTAAACATTTAAAAGTGAAACAGAACGTAAAAAAACGAACAATTGGTTATGGAAAAGGATTTGATGGTAACAGTTGAAGTTCAAGTCCAATATTAGATGGGGCGCAAAAGACAAATAACGGTGGCTAACATCCTTGAAATATAATTTATTTCAAACCTAGCAATTTATATTATTAGCACTTTACTTTTTATTCTTAGAAATATGTTTTATTCGGTTATTAATTAATGATCTAAAATTTTAGATTCCATATACATAAAGTATCATACACGATGAATAGTTTTGTAAGGCAAAACAATACTTGTGGTAATTAAAAGCAAGGATGAACAGAAAATAAATAGGCATACACGCATGGTCCATTAGATCTATAAGTGAACTAATATTCAATAAAGTGATTTCGAATATGATTCAAAAGATCTTTTTTAAACTTATTGTTTTATTGCACGTCTCAAAATATAAGTTATCGTTCCACAAAGATGTTGAAAGCTTACTGGATTAAAATAATGTTGTCTTAGAATATTTCGGGCATTTTCTTTGCACTATCGCATTCACAATGACAATGAGTCTCGCCCATATCTCTTTCGTATTCAATGATCATGTTATGTAGAATTATACATGTATACAAGATTGTAGACATCTTTTCTCGAGACCATAATTGGCAAGGATTACTAATCACTACAGATCTAGATTGAAGGATGCCAAATTCACTTTTTAGATCATTTCTTTATACCTCTTGCATCTCATCATGCTTTTCCTTCTTCGGTGCTATTGGATTTAAACATGCCTTCATAATTGCACTCCATTTTGGAAAAGTCCAGTCTTTGAGATAATATTTGTGTATGTATTTGTTTTGACCAATAGTAAATATCATGGAAGTTACTTTACAAAGTGTCAGATCATTAACTAAATGTGACCTCTTAATAACATTTAAGTCGTTATTGGAACTATGCATTCTGAATAAAGCATGCCAAATCCATAAATCGTACAAAGCAACGGCTTTCAAAATAATAGTTGGTATTTTTCTTTACCGTTATAAGTGTTAATGCCAAAAATGAATCAACACCTAAGAATAAGTTGTGGGAAACTTGTAAGACCTAGATCTAGCAGATAATAGTAATAGTAAAGGGAAATACACAGCAATAAGAAAGAGAGACACAAGATTTTATACTGACTCGGTAATCTTTGGCCTACGTCCAATTTATAGCTTTGTTGCTTATAGATTTTATTGAGATTATAAAGATTTTGATAGAGAATAGGTCACGAGTAAATGGGTTAGACCAATTCTAAATCCTAAAATTACCTAAAGTAACTGCCTTGGTGACTATTGTATAGAGGAAGGGGATGTAGAAGAGACAGAGCTTCCGTGTAGTGATGATAGAAGATAGATTCTGTTTTAGTTTCTCTATAGTTGGTATTTAAAGGGGTAGTAGTCATCTTGGGATAGAAGGAGAGTTGAAGCTGAGTCTAGATATAGGCCTGAGAGAGTGTTTGAAATTGCAAGGTCACATAGATTAACCACACATGTCAATACCGACCTCTCATGTCGGTGCCGACATCTATAGTTAACTCCAATTGAGTTTAACTCTTTTTCACTATCCATGCTACTTCATTTTGGGTTATTCCATAGTGTTTTCATGGATAGTTGCTTGGTACTAGTGATAGTTCCTTAACCACTTGAATTGTTTTGCTATTCCAACTGCAAACTCTTCAATTCTTGCACTAGATTGTTCAAAACCCTTGGAAATCTCCTAATCAAGAATAGAAGAAATCTCCTAAGAAAGCACAGAAAAAGGCAGAGAATGACTTTAGCTAAGTTTGACTGGAATACATGGAGCTAGGATAGATCAACCCCGACATTAGAGGTCGGTACCGACCTCTTCATTTAGCAATTTTGGTTGAGTTTTCTTTGAGATGTTCATATCCCTCATCTAAGTGTGCTTCCAAGTTTCATGTCATTCCGTCTTCGTCTTAATATAGCAACTCCAATTGATTTCAGCTTGGTTAAAAATCCAATTAACATTTTCTCCCAAAATATGCTTTCGTTGAAAACAAAGTGTGCTCTGAAACGAAACATGTCTTAGACTACTATCTTGTGAATTCCGACCAAGCGGTTTTCTTTGGTCGTTGATTTTATCTGGATTTAGTTGATCGATTTCTATTCATTGTCTATTTTAATTTAAATTAGAATTCATCTTCTTAATGTTATCAACATAGTTTGCATTTTGGAACTCATAGGCATCTTCATACTATTGAGTATATTCATGGTGGTGAATTCAAACAGAGTTGGGTGTAAAATGGAATGTCGAAACCAACCTCTCATGCCAGTATCAACATGTATACTTAGGAAAATTTTCGATATTTTCCTTTAGGTAGTAGTTGGCAACTCAAGTCTTCTCACTTTCATATTCTTACCGCTGAATTCTCAATACCTGCTACCGAACTCTCAAAGCTCTGACTTGATCTCTACCGCCACTTTGCATCACCATCGATCCTCCACGTGCCTACGCTTTTTGACGTTGGCTCTCTAGTCTACTTGTCGATGTCAGGAGCTACCCACACCTTTGGATTCGCATCTCGTGTTCTCGGATCCAACTACCTTCAAGCCCTAGCACCCAATTTGCAAGTTAATTTGATTCTAAGGTGGGTAATAGTAGATTTCGAAGTGGTGACGGTGGAGGAGATGGTTTGGGTATGGCTAATTCTAATTCGATGTGAAACAATCGAATTGTTGTACATTTGATCAGGAGTAACACTAGGGTGTGCCTTATTCAAACACGGGTAGTTCTAGAAAAAAACTTGATTGATTATTTCCTCCATGAGATTAGCTAAGCCCGAATGATTGAACAAATCACGATACAATGATTTTTTTTTAAGTTTGGATGCGTTGGAGAACTCCACCGTATAAGTTTTTTAATCTTGCACATACGCTGATCCTAAAAAGAAAGAATTTCCGCGTCGCTTCGGGAAGTGGATCCATTATCGATTTTCAATCGATAATGGGTAAGTTATAGAAGAAATAATTCCATAGCGCATTGTGATTTTTTGTCCTAAGCATGAGAAAACCATCTATACATGATGATTTGTTTACAGTGCTTGGGGCACTGGACTCACTCCACATAGATAACACACTGCACATGCCTCGGTTAACGCTCAGAGTTTGATTGGTTAACACACGACGACTTCCTTTGGATTTCGAGCGTTGGTCGCACAGGTATTTCTACTCTAAGTTAAATTTCCTGACTGTGTTGGAAGCCAAGTTTTCCTATCTAGAATGAATCATCAATCGTCTCACCTTAAACTTGGTAAAGGATTATCTACACCTTCTTAGGCTGCATCCACTACTGCTCTGATTTCACCATCCATTCTGGTTGGGACCAAAAAGCATACAATCTCTAAATCTAAGGGCCAAATAGTGCCAACGGTCCTGTTCTATGTCCAATGCCTCTAGGGTTGCTTATAAATGGTCCACTGGAGTGGAGGCGTGCTATTTTTATAGAAAAAATGCTTTAAAACATCTATTTTCGATATGGTATTCCTATGGAAGATCTTTGTCTGGTAGAAGAGAATGGATTTGCCCATCATCCCCATCTGGCTTTCTGGGTTGTCATCGTTATATGTGTCTTATTGTTTCTATCCTGCCTTTCAATCCTTTCTTGAAGAACCTCTTGGGAGGAATTAGACTCGCACCTTTCCAGGTCCACTAAAATGGACATGCCTTGTTGAATTTGCTATATGTCCTATTTATACGAAGATTTGGTCACCTTTCACAATTCGACAAGCTCACGTATCTTCTCAATTTCAAGACGAGACAGGAGTGCCCATCTTTCATCATTATCGAGAGTTCGACAATATACAATCATTCCATGTTCAAAAATGAATATTTCTTCGTAAGCTATGTAGAAATATTCAATCGCTTCTAGCTAAAAAGAAGTAAGCTTCTTTCTATCGATCTCTTCTGTATTGGAATTTCTAAGTTTCAAACCTAATGTGTGCCCATCATAAGTATTCCAAAGTGGGACAAGAAGCGGGAGTACAAGAGAATGCTCAAAGACTTAAAGGCCATTAGAGCGAGCCAATGTCCTATCAAGTTTCTTCTGACGAATGAAAACTTACAAGAGTATGGACTGCTCCTACCGAGAAGAATAGCTATCACAGAACCCTCAATATGGAGTATTTCTAGATCGTGAACCCATTCCACCGCCCCTGCTCATGGCTCTGACGAAGGTCCCTAAGAGGAATATGAAGAAAGCAGATCAGGAAATAAACATGAATAGAGGACTGCTGATATAAAGACTGATGAGCCTATATGGGACGATGAGGAAAAAACTATTGGGATAGTGGCCGATGATCCCATGGAATATAATCCCCTCAGCGATGGGGTGATGGTGTTATAATGCCCACGATCCCCAAGGAGGATGTAGGATTCGTAAGGAGGTCAGGAAAAGTGCCAACTGTCAATGAAGAGGAGTATGAGTCTGATGACGATGACAACGATTGCCATGCTAGCAAGGAAGGGCAGGGATCATTCGAAAAGTCACTAGCAATGAGCCCTAATCACCCTCGTTTACCTTCTCTAGAACTGCTAACTACCGAGAAGCTGAGTCCAGAGCTTCCTATTTTTTCTCAAGAACAACTAACCGCTGAAATTCCTAAATCAACTGGAGGTCAAGCTGCTGTAAACCGTATTGGAGATATGTCGCGTTTTGATTTTCTAAGATACATCTCTATTCGTGTGAATGAATTCAAGGACTTCTCGATTAGTGAAATGACAGGCGAGATTGGCTCGCATATCAATATATCTTATAATGCCTTTATAAGTGAAGGTGGCAAGACTCCAACATTGAGACCATGCTGATATGGTTGTAGAGTATATAGGGAGTCATCGGCAATACACACTCCACTTTAGGATCATGGATACACATTTCTGCATCGAGTTATGTTCTAGAATTTGAGAGTTAACTTCATTTTTATTTTAGTTTTAGGTTCCATGGGTCGTGTACTATAACATCAATTGTTTCAAAATACTAGCTCTTAAAGGGATCAAACTCCAGATCCAGCCCATCGCACTTACCGTGAAACTAAAGAGAGGAGGAAGAGAAAAGATGATGAGGCCTGCATTTAGGAGAGAGAGCGCATGAATGGAGAGAGAAGAGAAAAGGGGCTATGAAGACAATGCCTTCGACTATCTGCACAATCGCTATAGGGTTCCTCATGATCGCCTTGGGGCGTTGTTCTCAAGTGCCGCTCCCCACACTAAGGCTCGTGTTGTCGTGATGTAGGAAATTCCACCCTCTTAAGCCATAACTATTGTAGCTACTCTTACTTCTTCTAGTTAGGGCAAGATACACTTCCACCAGGTATGCCCCAGCTTCAAGCTGCTTTCCCACATCTCTTCTTGCGCAGGGTTAAATTTAATAAAAATATAAATCCCAACAATAAGGTTACATCCCTTCAGAATCTCAAGGCAATCCAGGAGGACTTAGAAGCTGAGTACGAGTGGCTAAGTCTCATACGAGCCCTCTTTGAAATGAATTGTATTAACTATCAGGAGATTCTTTCATTTGAGATTGAAAGGGAAGATCATAATAAAATGATCAAGGATTATGACAATGAGATGCTTAGCTTAAGATAGCCTTGAAGGGAAAAGCTGTTGGCGATAAGCTACTAACGAAGGAAAACCGGGCTTATGGTAGAGCCCTTCTTATGATTAATGATCAATTCAAGGAAATCACATGGAGTCCAGCAACCCGAAAGAGAAAGTCACTGAAGGAGATAAAGCTATTAAAGCCCAAAACTAAACTATTACTAAACGAGTTGCCACCATTGTCGAGCAGACCGCTGAATTAACTCGACTTCGTGAGGAGATTGCAAGATTGGCCAAGGAAAAAGAACAATTGCAACTGCTAAATTGGTAGAAGAGATCGATTATCTGGTCATATGATCGAAGTTTTTGGATCTTTAGAAAGAACATGATGAAGCGATGAACCAGATGGATGCCAACATGTTATACTTGCAATGTCACGAACATGGGCAGTTTGAAGTGGCTTGGGGATGATTATCCCAGACTCTCACCATAGTTTAGGAAGAGGTGGTAGTTAGATCAGAAAAACAAGCTGTGGATATGTGCTCTAGAAATCAATTAATGGACACTTACCCTGTTCTAAAGATATTTATTTTCTTGTAGCAGGCAAAAAAATTCTAAAAGAAGAGTATAAGAAAGCCACTACCGAGGATGCTACTAAGTTCTTGTAAACCTAAGTTCTTCGGTTCAGGATGAGACATCTACTTTCAAATCCCAAGAGCTAACAATGCACATTCCTACAGCTACAGGTGATTCTACAACCGCTTGCTCTCTCCCAGCATTTAAAGCCCTATGCGAGCTATATATTCCTTCGATCATCGAATGGGCCACCGACATGGAAACCAATGAAGGGGGTTTTGGAATTGAATTTCGTGATCAAACTCCCAGTTAAGGTATTTCCCCCACTTCTCCAGTACTCCAAAAGATTCAGTTCACTCCGGATACTAAACTATACAACTGCATTTCCTAACCTGTAGGTCAACCATCTTTCTCACCTCCTCCTCCAGCTACATGGGGACCGAGAACCACTTCCATCTTTACTGCTTTGACCGATGTCTCCGTAATGGCTTTGCTTACAATTCATGTCTCAATATCCGGGCCTAGGCCTGACTCTAAATAGATGGTGGCATTGCAAAACCTGAAGGATGTCTCCATGTCTCAGAAGGAGGACATTCAAGTTGTCAATGTCTCTGACCCGACAGATAAAGAGTCGATGGCAGAGTGGTTGAAGAGGGGGCATAAAAGGAAGAAGAAGTTGAAGAAGGAACTAAGGGATGCTTAGCATAGGATTCTACCATTCACAATCAAGGCCGACAAGCCAAAGTCTGAAGATGCATCCGTCGATGGGTTTGAGGAGCTCGATTCTGATACCGAAAAAGGATATGCTTATTCTAGAAAGAAGAAGGGCGACAAGCAAAAGAAGATCACCCCCTTTGGGGCAGTAAAAGTGATGATGTGATCCAGTGTAGGTGAAGTGCAGCACTTGTGGTTTTTATATGCTTTTAAGTCGATCGAGTCTGTATGGAGTGTTTTTGCTTCGTTGTCATGTCAAACGAGTCTG
Source organism: Allium cepa (assembly GCA_030765085.1). NCBI lineage: Eukaryota > Viridiplantae > Streptophyta > Magnoliopsida > Asparagales > Amaryllidaceae > Allium > Allium cepa. The sequence continues at coordinate 286,967,646 of CM060941.1, read as the reverse complement.
TATTTTGCTTTTTAATGTCTAAAACGGGCTGATATTGTGCGGGTATGGCCCCCACTGTTTGTTTATGTATATAAAATGATGTTAGTAACGAAAGATTAACTTTTTTTGTTGTAGTCTCTCTTATATAATTCTCTTGCATTCTATGTACTATGGTTGTTTGTGCACCACTGTATGCATACATAATACGATTGTCAGTTTAGCAATTTCCATATTATATTCTGCTATTTTGGTGATGTGATGTATTGATTTATTGCAACTCCATGCATGTAAGTGGTGTAAGTAGTATAACTTGTTTATCTAGCATACTACTTTACTAGCTCCGTTGCAATTGCCAAAATTTTCCGTTCGACGTAACAGAACAGTGGTGTGACTTGATCTATTTCGACCTAGTATTAGTATGAGTACCCCCCACTCCTTAGGGCTAGTTACTCTGATCGTTTGATCTAAATACTTGATAAGAGGCTAGATAGGTGACTCTCTAGTTGCCCCCAATCTAGGTGGTATGGTAGCTCCTGTCTTTGGGAACTCGTAAGTTTTTATGCTCGATCCTATGTGTTTTTCTTTTTAATTGTAACCGACCTTCTCCAAGTTCAACGTTGAAATATTATCTGTGTTTCAATTTCTATCTCCGAAAACTTACTAACAGACCGAATCCTCGAATTTCCTTCGATGTCACCAATCTCCGAGTTATATCAAGCACTGACCATTATGAATTGATTTTTCTATCGGTTGGTACTTTAGCATTTCCTAGCGCTATCAGAACTACACCATTGCTTAGACGACAAGGATCAATTTTCACCATCAGTCCTATGATTTTGAATCTTCGTGGCACCGCTGGGGTAATGCCAATCCCTTGGAAAGCTAGGATTGATTTTCACCAATCCTACAACAGACAACTTTCCCGACGTTCCCAAAGCAATGCTGGTACTTAGAAAATTTTAACAAGTCCTTGATGTTACCACGGTAGCATTGATAACTTAGAAGACATATCGATTTCCAAGTGTTTTCGGAGCAACGCTTGTATTTTGGAGGTTAGGATCAATTTTTCCTATCGACCCCACGATTTGGCAGTCAATGCTTCTTTTTTGGAGAATAGGAAGTACTTTTTCTGTTTTATGGAGTGTACATGCATTGATTTAAGGAACATGGTTCCATCAATTCAAAGAGCAATATGTGGCTTATAGTATGTGGGACTATTGCATACTTGAACGTCGTTCCATTGGTTCAAGCAGCACTGTGCAGCTTATAGTGTGGCGCATAGGACGTTGCTTATAGGAACGTGTTTCCACTGGCTTTAGAACCGACGTGTGGATTATTAGTGGTGCACAGAAGAATATGCTTGCAAGGACGCAGTTCCATTGATCCAAGAAGCAACGCGCGGCTTACGATGCGACGCGTAGGAGTGTTTCCTACTTGAACGTGGTTCCACTAGTTCAAATAGGATCATGCAGCTTATTGATGGTGCATAGGAAGAGATCCTTGCATGAAAGCAGTTCATAAGTTCTAAAAGAAAATCATCAGAGAAGAATAAATTTACCGATTTTGCTAAGGCAACACCGAGGCTTTTGAGGAATGAAGAGTTTCCAATGTTGCTAGAGCAATACCGAGACTTTGGAGATCAAGAACCTTCTCGGTGTTGTCAAAGAGACACCGTTCTCAGAAGGTAAGGATCGATTTTCCCATGATCTGATGGTTGAGTCTGTTTGCTCCGTCGAATCGATAGTTTTTCTTGCAAAAATATGGTTCCATTGGTTTAAGAAGCTAATTTAGCGAATAAAATAAAAGAAGAGGCAAGTCATGCCTATTTACAATGCCCTCAATATCTTTGGATGATTTATTTGCAAAAATAGGAAATACATAGTTAAAGGCAAGCAAAGTTGCATCGCATCTGGATGATGCCCCATTCTTGAATTACTAACTAATGACTAGTCTTCCTTCAGTTAGCCGGGGTCACTCTCCGTTGGGCCCAAGCAATTTCTCTTAAGCATTTGGACTCTAGGGTACCGTGACTCCCTCAATGTTCTATGATTTCTTCACATACTACTGGAGTTTGTTTTTCCTTGTCATCTCCTCAATCACGTTCTTCAGATGTCGATATCCATTAGTATTATGCCTATGCGTCTCATGGAAGCGGTGGTACTTCCCCGATTGCTTCTGTCGGTCGTAGGCTTCTTTTCTGGGAGGATTGTTATAGCGCTTAGTTCTTTGAGTATCAAGATAGATATTCTCCAGAATATTGTTCAACGATATATAGTACTCTAGTCTGAATTTCCTTAGGCATTCTGCATTCGGGTTACGCCCATCACCGAATTTTTAATTCCCCTTCTTTTGATTTTCAGGGTTTCCGATGGCATTTCTAGAGTCATCACCTTCCTAATTAGACACGACATTATATGGGACCATTTCCTTCGGTTGTTGATTGATGGTCTTACCTTCGATCATACTTGTTTCTTCCAACCGAAGGAACATATTTTCCTTTCAATGGAAATCTGTTATATAGTCAGTTGTTTTATTTTAATCCATCTACCGAAGTTTGTATTTGGATGGATTGCTTGGACCAAAGCCATGAAAATCATATCGTCCTAGGGATTGCTTACCTCGGTGACTGCAATGTTAAACCGATTCAGGAAATATTTGAGTGACTATTAGGTCCTTGTAAAAAGCCAGATAAAGACATTACGTCTTTTGGTCATGCGATATGGAGGCTGAACTACTCTAGAAGCTTTCTTGTCAATTCATCAAAGGTAGAAATGGATCTTGGAGGAAATCTATTAAACCATATGGAAGCAACTCCTTCCAAGTAGATAGGAAAACATATGACACGTACAACATCTGTAGCGCTAGCTCCGTCCATATAGTACTCCGATTTATACAAATGTTGTTTAGGATCTATTATTCCGTTATATGACGGCATAGCCGATATAGTGAACTTCTTAGGATATTCTTCTCTTAAAACATTTTCAGTGAATAGAGTTCATATTGGCGTAGAACCCCAATCTTCATTCTTTTTCCTCTACTCTCCTACATTAACCATTTGACCATGTCAGCGATGTACTGTTCGCTGGCATGGTAGTCTGCAGGTCGACTGTCAGGGGCTATGCGGAGTGTTTGACTCCGCATATGGTCTTAGTTTGCGAGCTGAAGGCTAGGTTCTCCATTATCAATATGAAACACTCCTGCGGGGTCCCATTGGCACACGGTTGGTCTTACCAGGGAAGTTGCCTATTCACATTAGCATTCAATTCCAATCTATCACCATTAAGTTATGTATCTTCTTCAAAGTCGGAAACAAACATTGCATTGTTCGCTTGACGAGTACAAGTTTTAAATATTGGATTTCGGTCACGTTTCGTCTCGGAATTTTTACACAAGTTATCTCGTATCGAGAGAGATCTCGGACGAAATGAGTATGTATCGGGTGTACATCTCGGATTGACATCTCGGGTCTTATAATGCATCTCGGGAATATCTCAGATGTACCTATGTGTTTAAAATTGATGTGTCAAAAATTTATTTAATGATTATAACTTTCTTAGTAAAAATAAAAATGGTAGCATACTTGATTTACATGGTAAAAGAAATATTTTTAGAAGAGTAGTAGCTTGATTAGCTTAATTGATTTGGTAATGATTGAATAATATCCTTTTATTTGAATGTAATAAAGAAGTGAAACCTTCCGCTATGACTCATTAAGATAAAAAGTAAAGAATATGTTCAAGAAGTTGGTAATTATAATTAGATTGAGTAGTTTCTTTTAAATCAATACGAAAATAAAAAGTATTATGGAAAATAAGAAAAATGTATAACTTCGGGTGAGATCTCGGATTGAGATTTTGATCCACATATCGGATGAGATTTGAATATCTCGGACGAGATGAGTGTCGAGGGAGATATGGAGGGGATTTGATGCCTCGTCTCGTTTAAGTGTGAAAATGAGATCTCGGGCGAGATATAGGAGATTTAAACCTATGGACGAGTATTTACTTAAAGATTTGGATTTGCAATAGGTTATTTTCCGGTGGGAGGAGTACTTTCGTTGCCTTCTATTATGATTCCTACAGCTCCTCCAACAACCTTGTTACCACCAAAATTGGTCACTAACACCCTTGAATAGAGTTATGTATAGAGATTAATGAAGAAAGTAAATTTTAACAGAGAAGTAATGCAATTGACTGCGAAAAGAACAACAAAAGACGAGAACACCAGATTTATAGTGGTTTGGCGTAATTGCCTACATCCACTTTGAATATGATCTTCATTAATTTTCCAATCACTTAAGTACAGATGCAATCTGTAAACAAATAACTTGAATATAAGTTTGAACAGAAAAGAAGCGAGTATAGAAAATGGTAGAGTCTTCTTGGAGTTCTGGAAAAAAAGTCCCTTCAACTGTACCCATGACTCTCTATTTATAGATGAAGGTAGGGTGGACTCCCTATGCACGCCCAAGATCGAGGTAGCTCGACCTATAGTTAGAGGTGAGGTGGACCGAACGAGCCATGCCGACCCACGTCTACCGAACCACACATGTTGATCCAGATATGCCAAATCTCCAAGGCCATACGGTGGTCGCCGACCCACTTTAGTTGTGCTCGGGTTTTCTTGTGAGTGAGTGATGGTTTGAGCAAAAGTGAAAGCATGCCGATCGTATTCCCCTGACTTGACAGCTATGGTCGAACCACTTCTTCTTCATGCACCTTGGCCGACCCGCCAAGGCCGAACCATCCAAACCCAACCTTTTAAAGATGCCGACCACATCAAGATTGACCTCAATATAGTCTTTCGATATAACCGACCTACTTCGACCAAATCATTATTGCTGACTCGACCTAGTGCATATAGCCGATCGAGAATAACGACCGAGAACAGCTAAACCGCACTCTCCGTCGCACATCGAACCCTACTCATCGAGGCCGACTTAGAATAATCGCCATTATAACTCGAAGTGGACAATTCCTTGATGTTATGCTCACTTACGTTCAATTATAACTTCTACAACCTTCGTTTTGTAGCCGAGCCAAGGTGCCGGGTAACAAACCTCCTTATGATTTTGTTTATATTCCATATATTTATGCCAAAAACAAGGGAATTCCCTTGTTCCATAGCAGTTGCATCTTCTTGTCTAGCTTCCGGAGCACTTGGTGGCTGCAGCGCTAGCAAAGCATTAGTCTTATCCATAAGAGCCTTTTGGTTATCGACCATTTTCTATTTAAGTTCGCTAACCATCTGGTTAAGCTCTCCTTTAGTCAGTACACATGTTGAATAGAGAAACTTAGTGCTAGATTTCTAGTACTAACTTATATTCAATAATTGTTAGCATTGTTCACTTCAGTTTGTTGGGGATTTGCTTCATCCCCACCAGTTGTTGCTCTTGTGGATCTTCCAGAAACAAATTTCTGTTTTCTAGGTGTCAATGATCTCCAACAAGAAGCCTACAAATCTTTACCCAAAATAGCAAGCTAACCGCTGAATCTAACCATTGGATCTCTTCTAATCCAAAATAGCAAGCTAGATCTAAGCTTGGATTTAGTTTTTCTTAGTGAAAGCACCAAAATATTAAAACCAAAAATGGATTAACACATAAGAATAGGTTGTAGGAAACCTATGATACTTAAATCTAGCAAATAATAGTAATAGTTAAAGAAAATAAACAGCAATGAAAAAGAGAGACACAAGATTTTATAGTGGTTCGACAATTTTTGGCCGAAATCCACTTTATGGCTTTGTTGTCTATAGATTTAATTGAGATTATAAAGAGTTGAGAAGAACAAGTCATTAGTATAGGGGTTAGACTGATTTTAATTCCTAGAATTGCCTAAAGTGGCTGCCTTGGTGACTAGTATGTAAAGGAAATAGATGAAGGAGAGAGAGAGCTTCCACGTAGTAATGGTAGAAAACATATCATGTTTAATTGCTCTATGGTTTGTATTTCTAGGGGTAGCAGTCGTATTAGCCAGAAGGAGAGTTGGAGCGGAGTCCAGATGTAGTCTCGAGAGAATGTGTGAAATCGTAAGCTCACCTAAAATGTTATTGCCAAAAATGGATCAACACCTAAGAATAGCTTGAAGGAAACCTATGAGACCTTGATCTAGCAGATAATAGTAAAGCGAAATAAACAGCAATGATAAAGTGAGACACAAGATTTTATAGTGGTTCAGCAATCTTTGGCTTACATCCACTTTATAGCTTTGTTGCTTATAGATTTGATTGAGATTACAAAGAGTTTGAGAGAGAAAAAGTCACAAGTACAGGGGTTGGACCGATACTAAGTCCTAGAATTGCCTAAAGTAGCTACTTGGTGACTATTGTATAGAGGAAGGAGATGAAGAAGAGACAGAGCTTCCGCATAGTAAAGGCAGAAACAAGATCCTGTTTTAGTTGCTCAATGGTTTGTATTTATAGGGGTAGCAATCATATTAGGCCACAAGGAGAGTTGAAGCAGATTCCAGATGCAAGCCCGACAGTGTATTTGAAATCCCAAGCTCACCTAGATTAACCACAAATGTCAATATCGACCTTTAATGTCGGTTTCGACATCTATGATTAACTCCAATCGAGTTGAACTCTTTTGAACTCTCCATGCTACTTGATTTTGGATTGTCCTGTAGTGTTTCCGTTGATAGTTAGTTGATATTGATGATAGTCCCTTTACCACTTGATTTTTTCTGCTATTCTGACTACTAACTCTTCAACTCTTGCGCTAGATTATTCAAAAACCATGGAAATATCCTAAGCAAGAATAAAAAAGGCATAGAATGAATTATGCAAAGTTTGACTAGAGTACACTGAGCCAAGAGAGCTCAACCTCAGTTCGGTACCGACCTCTATGGTTAGCCCCATTTTGGTTGAGATTTATTTGAGATGTTTCTATCCCTCATCTGAGTGTGCTTCAAGATTTCAAGTCATTCCACCCTCATCTTGACATTCCAACTCCTATTGATTTCAACTTGGTTAAAAACCCAATTAATAATAAGCTCCACAATATGCTTTAGGGACGTTCTTCCATTCTCAAAGCATACAATCGTGATTTTTTTAGCATTCTAGGTCGTTCTCTGCTTTCATGCACTTCCTTAATCCTTACAACACCATTCTCGTTTGGAGATCTGAGGCACTCAGTGTCGTAAATGTCTGCTATTTTTAACGGTTTAAGGGGCAGTACTCTCTATAATCCGGTATGCATCATCTGATGCATCTGTATAAGTGATATAGCTAACATCCCTTAAGCAATAGTCATTTTTTGTTATCGCTTAGTCCCCCATGTTTTTGAAGCATTTAGATTATGAATAAAGTATTTATTATTACTTTGAATACTTGCCAAAATCCTCAAGAATAAATCACTTTGCATTTTGTATCTTCTTTGAAACATATCTGGCTTATATGTTGAATTTGGGTTGAAGTAGTCATGCATGAAAGTTTTATGGAATGCAAGAATGATGAAGATTTATGTGTTCCCGACCAAAGACTGATCCACTATGCTTTGGGATGTGAAGCCATAAGCTTCTTGACATAGGTCTACTATTTCTTCCATTCCTTTGGCTTCTACTTGAAAAATCTCTTCCTCTTTGGAATCACTATCGAACGTCATAACACGTTTAAGAAAAGCTAAAATATGTGAGAAAAGATGATGTTTATAATGTGTTATTTGAGATGAATGTTTGATTCTTTATCACTATTATTAATAACGAAAATTCCATGAAAGTGATTTCATCATGCCTTTTTTATTTTTCCAAAATACCCTTTACATTTCCACGTATAAGAGATTCAAAGGGTTGCAGTTGTTAAAACAATTAGAACCATTTCTCAATTTCTGTATATCCACTCATGGGCCATAACACTTTGATACATCACCCCAACTTTATTAGATATTATTAGAAGAACGTGTTTTTCATTTAATAATTAAAAAAAAATATTTTTGATGATGTATAATTAAAAAAATTATTTTTAACGTACAAATATTTTAATGTGTTCAATGTTGTTGTATCTTAGTTATCTCTCATTTTCCATTTAAAGTTCAATTACTTTACAAAGATCATCATCTTTATTATATGAATAAGGTAGGGAAAAAATTATACAAAATAAGGATGATGTAATTTCTAAGCTTGGAGCATTAATTGTATAGCATGTTAGTGAGTTAGGGTTTTTGATTGGTTGAGGCAATTAGCCAACATTTGAAAAATAGTTTGTAAAATAATTGTACCAGGAAAAATAGTTGGTTTCTATGGGTAGTATGATGTTATGGGGGAAGCTGAGAAATGAATTGGCTAGCTCAGGATTGATAGTTAATGAGCCTAGGTGCGCTATGTGATGTGAGGCCTCGAGATGAAATTAATAGCATTATTAGTGGTGTGCTTCAGTAAATGTTTGAAATTAAGCGCATAGAATATGATCTATAATTGGATTGTATGTTTTCTGACACATATGATAATTACCTCTATGAGTGCTAAAATTCAAAGGTTAAATCATTTAGAATAGCATAGATGATAATATCATGTGTTATATAAATGTACCACATGAACATTATTAATAAACAATAATCGGATTTTAAACATTACGCCATATATATTACCAAATACTATTGATCTTAGTATATTTATTGTAAGTCTTAACTTTTTCTTTAGACAAAACTGATACTACAGGTTCCTTGTTCATCGTATTTCTATGTTATGACCATGCAACTATTTATTTCACGATTGATTGTAAAGTTATGAATCTCACTGCAACTTTTAAGCCACTTGTGATGATATTTTTGATCCATTGAGTGCTTAAGTAAACTATTCTCTTCCTTCATTGCTTTAAAGCATAGTTACTGTATATAACTAGTTTTAAAGTACAATTAGTTGTGTGACAACTTGCATTATCATGAACAAAACAAAATACCCACATACTTTATATTCTAAATGTACGATGTTGTTCTCTATGGTGATTAACAATTGTATTTAGCAAATAACAGGTTACATCATCATATTCTGATTAGGTAGAAATTGCTATATATTTGTCTAAACGGTAGTAACTTCTTTATGATGACTAATGAACTTTGTGACGACCCGCAAATCCGTACCGTCTGAATCGACAATAAACCACACATGTCCGACACAAAATGCACAGACCGACGGAAAGTCGAGAGAATGAAAAGAAGAGAGAAGAAGATAAGAGAAGAAAGAGAGAAGATAGAACCAAACAGAATAATACAGAATCTCACATCACAGCGGAAAATATATAATATCATATCAATGATCTTTACAAAACAGAAACTATGTATATATATACACACACATCAATCATAGTTCAACAATCAATCAATAGTTATCAGCCTGAACAGTTATATTAACCTGTCCTTACAAATGTCGATAATTTAAAACAACTACGCAATGCAACGGATAATCAATAATCAAAACAGATATGCGTATACAAAATGAAGATCGCCAGCTCTCCTGTTGAAGCTCCAAAAGCACCAAATCTAGACCTGTAAATATACTCAGTCTGACACAAGAATTGAAAGGGAAGAACGCCCGGATCAGTTTGGTAAACCAGCGTGAGAAACACACTCAACTGAATTCATTAAATTACCAAACTTTTCCTTAGTTTTCAAAACAAAAGTACCTCGTAAGACAAGTCCACACATAAACACGGATATGTTTTTACCTTACGATAACTAAAACATATCTTATCAAATCCTCTTATATTAAAGTAGTGTCTACTATATACAAATAATATTAATCATAGCCGAAATTGTTATATTGATTAAATTCCAGCATATAGCCCAATTGGGTAATACAATCAAAATTGCAGGTACATAGTGGAGTTTGGATTTCCATACAAATGACCAGGTGAAGGGACTACCTTTTGACAGTACATCTCTAGAAGAATGCACCGAGGACCATCACAAAGGATCCTCTACCAACACAAGACCGGCCCACTTCTACAACTAGATGGTACCGAATATATCACCCTCCGGTCGTTATCGACCTTTACCGAGGGCCCTCTAGCATACGAACCACGATAATCAGATACATAACGTCATAGCGTGCAAAGATATATCTAAAAGACGATGATCATATCCTAATGGGAGTGACGCACTTAGCCTTGCCGCATCTAACCCTATTTTTGTCATTTCTGGTTGATGAGGCTAGAGTTAATGATTACCTTTCACAAAGCACAATCACATCACTTAGACTGCCACACGGCCATTTCCGTTGACTACTAATTGTCTTTCACAAAAATACAACCCTTAAGCTCACACGTCTCAAGGAGGGTATTAAGCTAAGAGAAGTTGCCTTCTCTGCCACCACTGATGTACGTTTGTAAAAGCCAACGTATGTAATCTATAGAAATGCAATGTCAGACTAACATCCATACAAGTTGTCCAAGAATAGGACAAACCGAAGGTACTTTCCTACCACGTCCTGTCGGGAAATCCCTAGGATTAGTAGCGAATAGTTCTTGCATTGGATATTTTATAATGAAGAGACCACTGCTACTGGATGTATATTGGGATTTTAACCCCAAACGATCAACAAGCAGTCCCCCACTATGAAACTCCGAAATATTAATATCATCACAAGCAACCTGCACAATCGTTGCATTTACGTTGGTCCCAAATGGTTTTAAGATAAATCTGATCCCGGTCTCTTCGCACCATCAACGCAAAAACGTTTCTCAACCTCACACAGAAACTAAGTCGCATAGACTTATCACGTCTCTAACTTTCAACTTGCTATCCTTCGAGCCAAGAAGGAAGCTCGATAGATTGAAGTAATACTCCGCACTATACGAATGAATATCCTTAACACAAATGATAATCAATCCTACACAGAAGGCTACGTACTAAGTGTACGACTAAATAATTCCCACATCAAGTCGAGGAACTAAAATTCGGCAAAGTTTGATAGTCGGTTATTTAACTATCAAAACAAATAAACAAATATTCAGCACCATAACAATCACTAGGCCCTTTTAATTAATATTTTATTAATTAAATCATTGCCAAGTATTCACATCAATTTATCTTTAACAGATATAATCTCAAAACATTTCACTTAATATTGGAAAACATTCCCATACTTATTTAATAATAAGTAATTCACAAATCTATTTATTTTCAACACTTGGAAAATATTCAATATACTTAAAACACGATTAAGTATATATTTATTATATAAGGAAAATATTATCTTTAAACACATTTATTGGGTCAAAACGAATGTTGCGTAAAACTTCGTTACGACAACCCAAAATCAATAGTATAGGGATTCGAAAATAAGATAGATATATAAATTCCAATACTATACAAAACATCTCCTTCGAAAATCATTTACTATAACAACTGTGTTATAGTCCATCATTTCCTTATTTCTCGAAAACGTCTATTTCAACAATGAATGTTGAAATCTATGGTTTCGATCCTTAATACATTCTCAAAACATCTTCAAACCGTTTTTACTCCATTTACAATATCACTTTTTTAAAACATTTATTAAAAGATTATTCACTATCCAAAATCGTGAATGTAAATCTCTAACCAAATTCAACACTTCTATATATTTAATTAAAGGATTATCCACTGTCCAAAACCGTGAATATAACTCCTTTAATAAACTAGAATAATTAACTTATCAAATTAAATTGATTTCAGAATTATAAAACAATGTTTATTAATTCCATTTATATTATAAAAACTTCCATTTATAAAATCAAATTCCATTTATTATTTTACAACAATTTCAACTTATAAAATCCCGTAATTAACAACTTCTATTTATATCTCATTCAAATGCCTAAATCCAATTTATAAGTTAGTTACTTATAAATTTTTTATTTCACAGATTCATTTGTTATATAACTTCACAATTATAAATCTTATTCACTAATAAACTCCATTTATAATTTCATTTTAACACTTATAAAATTCATTTTATAATTCCAATATTTTAATTTACAAAATACCAATTTTATAAATCTCTTATATAAACATTTTACAAAATAGTTAACTTCACATTCCAAAAATCATATTCTGGTTTTATTTCACAAAAATCATAATTTCAATTATATTTCCCAAAACATTATAATTTTTATAACATAAAAATTATCACATTTATTTATTCAAAATAAATTAATTCCTAATGATTCAAAAATTCAATAAAACGTTTATTTCAAAATCACTTTTAAAATTCTTTTAAATTCGAAATCGTTACTTTAACATTTTTAAATTTCCAAAAATAGGCCCAATGCTGCAACAGCACTAAATAAAACAATCACGGCATCCAAAACATCATATATCATATGATAATAGCATATATCACAATATCTGTAAATAAATCAATACTGTTGAGGAATCCAGTTGGATCCCTCCAACCTATCACCTGCAATAAATATACATATTAGAATATGTGTACAATGTCCGCTTCAAGGCAGACGCACGTATAAAGGGTCATCCGCTCATACATGGGAACGTATAGGGTCATCTGCTCCACTAGGCAGGTATATATCCAAATACCAATCAATATATCATATATCATTCAAACAATCATCAATCATCATATAATAAATTATTTCTCATTTATATAAAAATATCAGTGAGTCAGAAAGAATGTGTTGTACTCACATTGCTTCCAATAGCAGTTGCAGTGTTTTATTCTAAATAAAATTAAACAGCCGTTTAATTTTATCCAAAATTCACACTAGCTCCTATCAACTCCAAACCTGCTCCATCGCGTAGTGTTCGTCAATACGAACCTAAAGCAATTTGTTTCGTGTGAAACGGACCTCGTATGAAAAAGTTATCACGTTTTAAACATTACACGAATTAATATATAATTTATTTACTATTTTCTTTTTATTTTGATAACCTTTTATTATCACAGCCGTTGCTTACAGAATTACAGATCCAGGCCATCATTTCTTTCTTCTCCCTCCCTACGTTTTTCATGCAATCGAACCCAAAGCCGCAACAAAAACTCTAACAGCCGCGATTACCTCGCTTGCCTCGAGAATGATCTGTGACCATCAGCTTTTAGCCCATCGTCGACACTGCCCTTGCCTTGATTTGCCCGAAGCTTGGCGCTATATTGGCCGTGAAAATTGAAGTTGAAGCGCAGCCTTCACGCATAAATTGCCATCGATTTACTCGACGATAATCGATCATCACCGTATGAATTTAAAGCTCCCATCGCCCTCAACAAGTTTGCAGTTGAAAATTTCACGCAAAAGTCGATGGATTTGGAGATATTAGAGGAAGAAGATGGCGAATTGCTGGCCATGGAAATAGAATGTGGCTGCTGCCCTAGTTTGTTTAGGGTTTGTGCAAAATGAAAAAAGTTAGGTCCTTGTATAGAAAATTTTCGCGCACTATTCACCCGAAATATTTCCGAACTCCAAACGAAGCGTGCCGCCTGGCATTTATAATGTTTTACCCTTCCAAAAGCAATGGAATATATATCGGGAGCCAATTCAATCGTATTTGAATGATAGGTTTTCGAATCGACTTATTTAAATTTAAAATAAACCTAAACCGATTTCTACGCGTTTTAGCTTGCCCCGGATAAACCGTAAATCCGATTAACACGAAATTTGAAATCTTACAACAATTTAACATTACAGATCACATGAAACTAGTTTCGTTGAAATCCGAGACTGTTTGAAAAATGGCTATTTTTACTCGTCAATTAAATATTAAATATTCAATTTTTACAAATTAATTTTTAATTCAATTTTAAAAGTTCTCTAACATCATTCTAAATCGAATAAGATTTAACTCAACTTTATAAATCATTTTTATTCATATTAAATGCAAATTCCAATTATTTCAGCAATTTCAAATATTAAATTAACAATTTAATGTTCCAATTAAATCACTATATTCAAATATAAGTTATTCATCTTAATAAATTAACTTTTGCGTATTTAAAATCAATTAAATGTATGAATTTCAAATGACAGAAATTCTGGGTCGTCACATTCTCCCTTACTTAAAAGAATTTCGTCCTCGAAATTACCAAGTAAGAAAAAGTCACTAAATCCATTAATTTTTCAAAACAATTCGTTCAATTTAGATTTATCAAAATCACTTAAATGTTTAACTTTTTAACTTTTCCAAAAATCCATTAGTTAAACTTATTATAAAAACTTTACTAAGTTTTCAAATACATTCATAGTTATCTTTTCAAACCAACTAACATCATTTAACCTTATAACTCAAAATCAAAATTTTAGTTATCAAAAAAAATTCCAATTTTCCCAAAATTTTCAAACGCCTCAAATTTTCAAAAAAAATCGTCATAGTCTCCTTTACGCTGTTCGATCCGAAAAAAATAGCAATATATATATAACACATATACATCTCATCATCAAGGATGAGGCATCTCGAAGGGAAAAAAGTGTAAAAGTACGATATATAATCCGGGATATGTACCTTATATATTATTAGCGAGCATATACGGCTAATGTAGCGCAAAAGCGAGCTCCAAATGCGAAGCAAGCGCAATCCGCACCTACTATACACTCAACAAACAATGAGGAACATGTATATGTGAAAGTAATATCAATATACAACATATATCAATACAACAACTATATACGCCAATATAGCAAATGCAATTAAAATAACAAATACAATCATCAAACAACTATCATCCAACTAACATCCAACAAATCAACATCTATCCAATCAATCCATAAACAAATCAATACACATTCACTTTTCATTAATATTCATTGAATTGATTTTCAATTAAATCAGGTTTGATTTATCAACATTGGATTTCTCTAATATTCATTTATTCATATTCAATTAGTTTGTATTCACTAATTCATATTCTAGTTAGTCCACTTCCAAATCAAATCAAATCAATTCTATTTAAATTTACTTACTTCTACTTTGGATTCAATTACTTTACTTTCAATTTTATTAATTCAACTTCATATGGATTTTCTATACAATCAATTAATATCCATCTAACAATCAATGCATATCCAACAATACCAAATTAATTTACTTTACATTCATTTAATTTGGTTCAACACTTTTAATTTCAAATTGGTTTAACATTTAATTGACTTTCATTTAATTATTCAATTCACAATTTCTTAAATTAAGTTTTATTCAATTCTTTACAACATCATTTCTAATGTTGATTCATTTTACAATTAAAATTGAATTTCTTTACATAACTCAAATTCATATTCATCACTTCATTTAATTAATTCACTTTATTAATTTACTTCGATACCATAAATCAACTTCATTCATAATTACTTAAGTTATCATTCGTTTCAACTTAATTTACCTTCACTTTCACTATACAACTGAAGTTCATCTCTAATTTATTTCATTAACCTTTTACTAAAGTAAAATTTCATCTCTTATTCAAATTAAGATTTTGTTTTTCTTAACAAAACTGTTTAACCATTTTAACAATTGGTTTTACTAACTTTTTCTCATTTTATAAGTTATACAACTTCTTTATTCATAATTCCATGAATATCTACCTAAGTTCACTTCTACACTAAACTCATTCTTTATAATTTCAAATCCAATTCACTTTATTAACTTTCCTTTAGTTAAATTTCAAATCATATATTTATTATGCTAACTCGCATTTATTTCAGCTTTACAAAGTTAAAATTTATACTTCATATTATAAATTCAATACTTATTTCACTTATTTTTATCAATTCATCTTACTTATATCTATCAGTTTCAACTTGGATTTTAAATTCAAATTCGTTTATCACAACAAAACTTCAATTTTAATTTACTATTGGTAGCAAATCCATCACACAGAAACTCGAAAATGATACTGATGATGCTACAGTCATCACCCTTATTATTTCTCAGCAATAGTAGTGAATTCAGTGCTTTATTTCTTTTCTAAAAAAGTTCTTTTATTTATAAATCACATTTATAAATCTTTCACTTATATAATTTCACTATTTCACTTTACTTATATAAGATCATTTTAATTTTTTTCATCTTATTAAGATTTATAATAATATAACCTTTTTAACTTTTGAAAAACAACTTTCAAAATAAACGGGATTCAAATTTCACAAATAATTAATCTAAATCCATTTTTATTTATAACTCATATTTATAAATATATTCATGTTGTTTCATTTTTATATATAAGATTATTTCACAATTGTAAATCATATTAATTATAATTCCATATTTTATAATTCATTTGCTTATACAATTTACTCTTTTACAATTGTTGCTTTTATTTAGATTATTCAAACAGCTTTTATTTATCTTATATATATTTACATTTTCAACAAACAAACAATCAATTTATATACACTATAATAATTCTTGAAAAATTATTCCTTTATATATAAAATATAGTAGAGGTAAAATTATTTCATTTATCCAATTTAAAATGATACTATGTCGACTTGCCTTATTTAAGTGTTTGGAAATCTCTATCGATAACATGGCGTCCCACATACCGACCAGAATTCACAAACGGGCCAACGGATAAGCAAACACAATATAAAACATTTTACATTCACTAACAAATACGTTTTCATATATATAATACACTCAACTCAATTTAGGGTGCTACTGTCCCTATCTATACTGAGTACACATCAAAGCTTAGGAATATACAAAATCTAAGCTCTGATACCACGTGTGACGACCCGCAAATCCGTACCCTCTGAATCGACAATAAACCACACATGTCCGACCCAAAATGCACAGACCGACAGAAAGTCAAGAGAAAGAAAAGAAGAGAGAAGAAGAGAAGAGAAGAAAGAGATAAGATAGAACCAAACAGAACAATACAGAATCTCACATCGCAGCGGAAAATATATAATATCATATCAATGATCTTTAAGAAACAGAAATTGTATATACACACACACATCAATCAGAGTTCAACAATCAATCAATAGTTATCAGCCTAAACAGTTATATTAACCTGTCCTCACAAATGCCGATAATTTAAAACAACTAAGCAATGCAGCGGATAATCAATAATCAAAATAAATATGCGTATACGAAATAAAGATCTCCAGCTCTCCTGCTAAAGTTCCAAAAGCACCAAATCTAGACCTGTGAATGTACTCGGTCTGACCCAAGCATTGAAAGGGAAGAATGCACGGATCATTCTGCTAAACCAGCGTGAGAAACACACTCAACTAAATTTATTAAATTACCAAACTTTTTCTTAGTTTTCAAAACAAAAGTATCTCGTAAGACAAGTCCACACATAAACACGGACATGTTTTTACCTTACGATAACTAAAACATATCCTATCAAATCCTCTTATATTATAGTAGTGTCTACTATATACAAATAATATTAATCATAGTCGAAATTGTTACATTGGTTAAATTCCAACATATAGCCCAATTGGGTAATCCAATCAAAATGGAAGGTGTGTAGTGGAGTTTGGATTTCCATACAAATGACCAGGTGAAGGCACTACCTTCCGACAGTACATCTCTAGAAGAATGCACCGAGGACCATCACAAAGGATCCTCTACCAACACAAGACCGGCCCACCTATATACTAGACGGCACCGAATATATCATCCTCCGGTCGTTACCGACCTTTACCGAGGTCCCTCTAGCATACAAACCACAATAATCAGATACACGATGTCATAGCGTACAAAGATATATCTAGAAGAGGATGATCATATCCTAATGGGAGCGACCCATTTAGCCTTGCTGCATCTAACCCTGTTTTGGTCATTTCCGGTTGATGAGGCTAGAGGTAACAATTACCTTTCACAAAGCACAATCACATCACTTAGAATGCCACACGGCTATTTCCGTTGACTACTAATTGCCTTTCACAAAAATACAACCCTTAAGCTCATACGTCTCAAGGAGGGAGTTAACCTAAGAGAAGTTGCCTTCTCCGCCACCACTGATGTACGTTTGTAAAAACCAATGTAAGTAATCTATAGAAGTGCAATGTCAGACCAACATCCATACAAGTTGTCCAGGAACTGGACAAACCGAAGGTACTTTCCTACCATATCCTGTCGGGAAATTCCTAGGATTAGTAGCGAATAGTCCTTGCATTGGATATTTCATAATGAAGAGACCACTTCTACTGGATGTATATTGGGATTTTAACCCCAAACGATCAACAAGCAGTCCCCCACTATGAAACTCCGAAATATCAATATCATCACAAGCAACCTGCACAATCGTCGCATATATGTTGGTCCGAAGTGGTTTTCAGATAAATATGATCCCGGTCTCTTCACACCAACAACGCAAATGTGTTCCTCAACCTCGCATAGAAACTAAGTCTCATAGACTTATCACGTCTCCAACATTCAACTTGCTATCTTTCGAGCCAAGAAGGAAGCTCGATAGATTGGAGTAATACTCCGCACTATACGAATCAACATCCTCAACACAAATGATAATTAAGCCTACACAAAAGGCTACATACTAAGTGTACGACCAAATAGTTCCCACTTCAAGTCGAGGAACTAAAATTTGGCAAAGTTTTATAGTCGGTTATTTAACTATCAAAACAAACAAAGAAATATTCAGCACCATAATAATCACTAGGCCCTTTTAATTAATCTTTTATTAATTAAATCATTGCCAAATATTCACTTCAATCTATCTTTAAAAAATATAATCTCAAAACATTTCACTTCATATTGGAAAACATTTCCATACTTATTTGATAATAAGTAATTCACAAATCTATTTATTTTCAACACGTGGAAAATATTCAACATACTTAAAACACGATTAAGTATATATTTTATTATATAAGGAAAACATTCTCTTTAAACACATTTATTGGGTCAAAACGAATGTTGCGTAAAACATCATTACGGCAACCCAAAATCAATAGTATAGGGATTCGAAAATAAGATAGATATATAAATCACAATACTATACAAAACATCTTCTTTCGAAAATCATTTACTATAGCAACAGTGTTATAGTTCATCATTTCCTTATTTCTCGAAAACGTCTATTTCAACGATGAATGTTGAAATCTATGGTTTCGATCCTTAATACATTGTCAAAACATCTTTAAACCGTTTTTACTCCATTTACAATATCACTTTTTTAAAACATTTATTAAAAGATTATTCACTGTCCAAAATCGTGAATGTAAATCTTTAACCAAATTCAACACTTCTATATATTTAATTAAAGGATTATCCACTGTCCGAAATCGTGAATATATCTCCTTTAATAAACTATAATAATTAACTTATCAAATTCAATTGATTTCGGAATTATAAAACAATGTTTATAAATTCCAGTTATATTATAAAAACTTCCGTTTATAAAATCAAATTCCATTTATTATTTTACAAGAACTTCAACTTATAAAATCCCTTAATTAACTACTTATATTTATCTCATTCAAATGCCAAAATCCAAGTTATAAGTTAGTTAATTATAAATTGTTTATTTCACAAATTCATTTATTTTATAACTTCACAATTATAAATCTTATTCACTTATAAACTCCATTTACAACTTCATTTTAACACTTACAAAATTTGTTTTATAATTCTAATATTTTAACTCACAAAATACCAATTTTATAAATCTCTTATATAAACCATTTTACAAAATAGTTAACTTCACATTCCAAAAATCATATTCCGGTTTTATTTCACAAAAATCATAATTTCAATTATATTTCCCAAATCATCATAATTTTTGTAACATAAAAATTATCACATTTATTTATTCAAAATAAACCAATTCTTAATGATTCAAAAATTCAATAAAACGTTTATTTTCAAAATCACTTTTAAAATTCATTTAAATTCGAAATCGTTACTTTAACATTTTTAAATTTCCAAAAATAGGCCAAATGCTGCAACGGCACTAAATAAAATAATCACGGCATCCAAAACATTATATATCGTATGATAACAGCATATATCATAATATCTATTAATAAATCAATATTGTTGAGGAATCCAGTTGGATCTCTCCAACCTGTCACCTGCAACAAATATACGTATTAGAATATGTGTACAATGTCCGCTTCAAGGCAGACGCGCATACAAAGGGTCGTCCGCTCATACACGGGAACGTATAGGGCCATCTGCTCCATTAAGCAGGTATATATCCAAATACCAATCGATATATCATATATCATCCAAACAATCATCAATCATCATATAATAAATTATTTCTCATTTATATAAAAATATCAGTGAGTCAGAAAGAGTGAGTTATACTCACATTGCTTCCAATAGCAGTTGTAGTGTTTTATTTCGAATAAAATTAAACAGCCGTTTAATTTTACCCAAAATTCACACTAGCTCCAATCAACTCCAAACAAGCTCCATCGCTTAGTGTTCTTCAATACGAACCCAACGCAATTCGTTTCGTGCGAAACAGACCTCGTATGAAAATTTTATCACGTTTTAAACGTTACGCGAATTAATATATAATTTATTTACTATTTTCTTTTTACTTTTATAATCTTTTATTATCACAGCCGTTTCTTACAAAATTGCAGATCCAGGCCATCGTTTCTTTCTTCTCCCTCCCTACATTTTTCACGCAATCGAACCCAAAGCCGCCATAAAAACCCTAACTACCGCGATTACCTCCCTTGCCTCGAGAATGATCGGTAACCATCATCTTTTAGCCCATCGTCGACACTGTCCTCGCCTTGATTTGCTCGAAGCTCAGTGCTATATTGGCCGTGAAACTCGAAGTTGAACGCGCGGCCTTCACGCACAAATTGCCGTCGATTTACTCGACGATAATCGATCATCACGGTATGAATTTAAAGCTCTCATCGCCCTCTACTAGTTTGCAGTTAAAAGTTTCGCGCAAAAGTCGATGGATTTGGAGATATTAGAGGAAGAAGATGGCGAAATTGCTGGCCATTGAAATAGAGGGTGGCGGTTGCCCTAGTTTATTTAAGGTTTGTGCAAAATGAAAAAAAGTAAGGTCCTTATATAGAAAATTTTCACGCACTATTCACCCAAAATTTTTCCGAACTCCAAACGAAGCGTGCCGCCTGGCATTTATAATGTTTTACCTCCATTCCGAATGCAATGGAATATATATCGGGAGCCAATTCGATCGTATTTGAAAGATAGGTTTTCGAATAGACTTATTTAAATTTAAAATTCACCTAAACCAATTTCTACGCGTTTTAGCTTGCTTCGGACAAACCGTAAATCCGATTGACTCGAAATTTGAAATTTTACAATAATTTAACATTACGGATCCATTGAATTTAGTTTTGTCAAAATCTAAGACTGTAAAATAGCTATTTTTACTCGTCAATTAAATATTAAAATAGTCAATTTTTACAAATTAATTTTTAATTCAATTTTAAAAGTTCTCTAACATCATTCTAAATAAAATAATATTTAATTCAACTTTATAAATCATTTTTATTCATATTAAATGCAAATTCCAATTACTTCAGCAATTTCAAATATTAAATTAACAATTTAATTATCCAATTAAATCACTATATTCAAATATAAGTTATTCATCTTAATAAATTAACTTTTGCATATTTAAAATCAATTAAATATATGAATTTCAAATGACAGAAATTATGGGTCGTTACAAACTTGCATCTACATTACGGACGATGCGGAACACTTTGATATTTTATATTTTGAATGCACGATGTAGTTCCATAATGGTTATGCATGGAAAATAGTATGCTACATCCCCATATCACTATGCAAAAGTCGCTATTATTTTCATTGAAATCATAGTAACATCTTCATTCTAACTCAGAATAAGATGAAACTTTTTCTAATAAACTTGCGTCCACAAATGGACGATACAGGACAATCAAAACTTTATATTTGGAATGTGTGCTATAGTTCTCCATAGTGTCTAATAGTTGAACTTAACAAATAACAATCTACATTCCCATATTTGAACACCAACTGGGAAGAAGTCATTTTTTCCATTAACCTATAGTAACTTCTTCGTGCCGAGTTAGACTAGGATGAAACTTTAACTAATGAACTCGCATCTACATTGTGGACAAAACAAAATACTTGGATATTTTATATACCAAACATAAGGTGAGTTCTTCATGGTGTCTAACTTAGCAAATAACAAACTACATTCATATCTCGCTACCCAGAAGTTGCTATTTTTTTCCTTTCGAACTAAACTTCTTAATACTGACTCGAAACTAAACGATATTTTCACCAATGAACTCACATCGGAAGATTACAAATACTCAGATACTTTATATTAGAAGCGTACATGTTGTTTCATTTGGTGACTAATAGTTATACTTAGAAAATAATAGGCTACATCCCATATCTAAACTCCGATTAGGCAGATGTCGTTATTTTTTGTTTATATTATAGTAATGTCATCATATTGATTTGAAATCCGATGAAACTTAACTGATGAACTTCCACCTACGTTACGGATGATACTAAACACATGGATACTTTATATATTGAATGCATGTTGTAATCTCCATGGTGAAAAATAGCTATACTTAGAAAATAACATGCTATAACCCCATATCCAAATTTCGATTAGGAAGAAGTCGCTATTTTTTGTTCAAATTGCAATAAATTCTTCACACCAACTAGGAATCGGACGAATCTTTGACAAATGAACTCGCATCTACATTACAGATAATACAGAAAACTTGGATACTTCCTATTCTAAATGTGTACTAAAGTTCTTTATGGTGACTAAGATTTTTGCTCAACAAATAACAAGCTAAACATACCTAAATCTGACAGAAGTCACTATTTTTTCATTCAAAATACAATAACTTCTTTATACTGACTCTAAATTAGACGAAACTCTGATCAATGAAAAACTATATCTACATTACAGACAATGCAGAACACTCAAATATTTTGTATTCTGAATGAATGATGTAGTACTACGTGTTGTCTAATAGTTGTACTTAGTAGTTAACATACAACATCCCCATGTCTAAATTTCGACTAGGAAGAATTCACTATCTTTTTGTTCAAATTGAAGTAACTTCTTCATACTAACTCAAAATCAGGTGAGACATTAACCAGTGAACTTGCATCTATGTTACGGACAATAAAGCACTCGGATACTTTGTGTTTTGAATGTATGTTGTAGTTCTCCGCTATGACTAGTAGTTGTACTTCGAAAATTACAAGCAATATCCCAAACTTAAAAAATAACATGCTAACCTCCATATTTAAACTTCGACTAAACGAAAACCGCTACTTTTTTGTTTAACTAACTTGAAATTAAGTGAAATTTAACTAATGAACTTAGATATACATTATGAAGAATACGGTACACTCAAATATGTTATATTCTGAACGTACACTGTAGTTCTCCAATGGACAGTCAATTATACTTAGCAAATAATAGACTATATTATAATATCTAAACTCCGACTAGGTAGAATTTGCTATATTTTCATTCAAATGGCAATGGCTCCTTCACACTAACGTAAAGTGAAATTTTGACAAATTAGTTTGCATCCACATTACGACTATACAGAACGCTCGGATACTTTCTTGATTAACAATTTTATAATTTTTTTGATAGTCGGATACTCTTATTTTGAACATATGTAGTAACTCTTTGGATTCTAAATAATAAATTTTCTAATTAGGAATTATATAATTAACACATATATTGTTTGTGATGCTATATTAGTATAAGAGAATTGGAATCTGTTTTAACACATAATGGACATATAAAAAAATAATTATTTCAGTGTTGCCAACTTATCCTTAACACATTGCACGATATACTAAACTGATTTGACATTGCATTACGAAATATGCTTTAGTAAAGTTTCTGCACATGTGTAGAAAATTATTTTAGAGTATTGTGAACTAAACTTTAAAATATTGTGTAGTATATTATACTAATTTGACATGGTGTTGTGGAGTCTACTTTAATAAATTTTGTGGACATGTGTACAAAATTATTTCAAAGAGTTTTCAAATCAACTTTAGCACATTATGCAATATACCATACTAATTTGACATAGCATTATAGAATCTTCTTAAGTAAAGTTTATGGACATGTGTAGACAATTATTTTAGAGTGTTCTAAACTCAAATTTAACACATTATGTGGTATATTGTTTCGATTTTGCATGGCGTTATGGAATCTGCTTTTGTATAGTTTGTGGACATGTATGGGCGATTATTTTAGAGTGTTGTCAACTTAACTTTAACTCATAATGTGGTATAGTGTATTGATTTGATATGGCATTATGGAATCTTCTTTAGTAAAGTTTGACTGGACCATAAAATCTTAATCCATCTCCACCTAAAACCCCAATTACATGGTACATTGAAATTGAAGAACGATATTATGAGGATTTGAGACAAATGGAGCTTGAATTAGGGATGCAAAAATTGTGAATAGACCATCAATGACAACTACTATCTATCCACTCTGCATAAGAGTTACATTAAGTATTACTAGAAGTGGAAAATAGGGTAGAGGTTGATGAGGTACAATCGACAAATATTATGTGCTTCCATGGTTATGAATCAATGATTTCAGTCATATGAAATGGGAATAAAGTTGGTGTCGATAATTTTTTTGTACGCTTTACCCTACTGGAAGTGAATTTGGATAGTGGATTCACGATTGATTCTCAGCTTGGGCTATAACTTACGCTTTGAACTTGGAAAAAGAGATCATGAGGTTTCATACCTAACATGATGACGTTATGAAGTAGAACTATCTTCTTCATAGTCATTCAACCTAAATGTTTATCCACTGCAGCACTAACTAGTTTTATTCATGTATCTTCCATTTTTGTACTATCCTAAGATAGCATTCGTTTTTTGAACTTCAATATTTGAAATCATGTATCTTCTCAATATCTTAAAATCTTAAATTGAAGTCATATGTTGAACAAATTATAAAGGTCAAAGATAACTTTTAAGCGAAGAGAAATACATATAATGCTTAAATAGCTCAATAGATTAAAAAATTAAATAACACAAAGACACACGGATACAGATATACTACAAAAAAAATAAAATGATACATATTTAACCTAAATGAGTAAGCCAGCTGATTGTAGTTCAAATGCCTCATGACCAACGAATTCTGATTGACACTCCAATATGCAACGCAAACCAAAAGTAGAACGATTTTCTTGAAATAGTACTTCATCTTCCACCTCTTAAATTATTTTGCAATACCTATCACAAGCTGCTACAAATTCACTGTAAGCTGCTTTGGTTTCCAAAGATGAGTGCCTAATTGTATAATCTAGATAATATTTGTAAACCTTATTCACTATGTTTAAATGCCCTTCATGTCTTACATACATACCTCTACATAGACTCAACTGACTACGGTTAGCCTAAATGCAGGATTTCACAAGTACCAGCAACTCTGAAGATGACCAAGCAACGCCGGATATTTTAGTATTACTTAAGTTTATCTAATAGCTTTATAAAAAATGTTTGGTCCACAACAACCTTATTGTGAGTTAGCGGAATAGGGATCTTAAGACTAAATTAACACTAGAGGGAGGTGAATAGTGTTTAATGCATTAGTGAATATTTTTCAAATTCTTTAAGATTCTACATAGAATGATGTAATTAACAACCATCGAAATAGTAATAGAATCAAATTGCAGATAAAAGTAAATGCACTAAAAGTAAAAAAGGAAAGAACACACTAGGATTTTATACTAATTCGAAGTTACCCTACATGCAGTCCCACACAATTTCTTATATGGATTTCTTTTCAACTAGTAAACGCAAATATAGTCTCAATTTCAAGGATACAAGACACACCCTTCAAAATCCTAAACTCTGGGTAGATTCGCTTGATTTTTGGTCTACAGGCATACCCACTAGATTTATGGGCTACTAAGCATACCAATTGAATTTATACGCTATTATCACATCCATAGAAATAGCAGTATTATTTGATAGAGTTTTATAGACTCGGATCAATGATCTTGATTACAACTGATCCTATAACTCTTGAATAACACTTTGGTCTTAGTTTGAGTGATAGAGATAAGAGAAATCAGAGAGTAGATGAAGGAGAATCAAACTAGTGATGATTGAATTTGACTCTGGTTGAATTTTGGTAGAGTTTGGGTATATTTTGATTCAAAAAATGAGAGGGTGGAAGGAGGAGAGATGAATAAGAAAATGATGATTAACAATTCATTTGGAAGTCTGGTATTTACAAAGGAACAACAATCATATCCATTCATGAAGAGATAAGATGAAAAGACACTTCTTTAGGCGTTTAAATTTATTTAAAAATCAGCCACTATGTCGACATACATACTTAGAGTATGTTGACATACTCTTATTAAAATTTAAAAATACTTTAAAACGATATTTTGAAAACTTAATGTTTTGCAAAATAGTTTGATACTTTGTAAAATCATTTAAGCATATTTATTCATATTTTAATCATAATAGGACTTAATAAAACATCATATAATAATTTTGAAAATTTTAATATAATGTAAATAATATATATAATCAATGTGATTATAACTTATTAAAGTATGAACAAAAATTCTATATATATATATATATATATATATATATATATATATAAACTTAAAAAAACCTAAACAATATCCTTATAAGTGATAAGAGATTAAAAACCATTATGAGAAATATTTTGAAAAGATTATTTTAAAACCAAGATATTTGAAAAACAACCTAAAACAAAATTAGAAAAGGAGAGAGAGATTAGGAAAGTGTTATCAAGGTTTCAATATAAATTCTATGACTCGATAACTTATCTGGAATATCTTGAAATCGTAAACTCTATAATACTCATGAATCTTCATTATTCAACTATTGAAACTCTATATCGACATCTTGAATATACTGTTGAAAATAAAGAGATGAATATTGATGTTAGTGTTTTACTAATACTGTCCAAAAAATTCACACATTACAGGGCATATGCAATTATATAATAGCATGGTAGAAGATATAGTTTTAGAAAACCACTTTGAATGTATGAAAAATTCTAAAATGGAAGAAAGTAGCATCGAAATATAAAATGCCCAATCGAAACCACAGTCTTCGACTATTAATACAGAGGCAAAAATTGATAAAGTACAGGCTATAGAGAAAGAATTGATTGGTCTTTCAACTGATAATGACACAGACATGGAAACAATAGAGACCATTCATAAAAATGAGATTCAAACTAAGGAAACTACTGGGTCGAGAGTTTCGGTAGTAGATCTAGTTCATGAAAACTCAACAGAGTCGATGTAGTCCAAATCCTAGACTTCCTTCAGAGAAAAATCCTCTCGAAAAGTCAGATCGGATGAAGTCCTGTTCGAATTTACTGCAACGCCAACTGCTAAAGTTATTGAAAACCCTGCATGGACTATGTTAGTGTCACAACTGAAAGGAAAAAGTGAAAAATCCAAAAAATCAAAACCAATGGGTTCAGCTACTTCCTCGGGAAACAGTAGCAATGCGGATATCAGTACTTAAATGGAGCTCCTATTTTGGAACATTCGAGGCATGAATGCCTCCTCTAAAAAGTTGGAAGTTTTACAATTGATTACATTAAACAAATTTTATTTTTAGGTATTCTTGAAAATAAACTCTCTGAAAGTAATCTGGATAGCTTCATGCGTAAAGTTCATAATAAATGGAGGTATGCGCACAATATATCTAATGAACAAAAAAGAAGGATTCTTATTCTATGGGATTCTTACTTATGGCCTAATATTATTCTCCATTGCAATGATAAATATATTACTTGCATACTTCACATTGCAAGTGGTGTCAGTATTCTATGCACTACCGTCTATGCATTTAATGACGAAACAACACATGTCGAATTATGGAAATACATCGTTGACCAATCTAATTTATTTAACCTTCCTTGGATAATTACCGGTGATTTTAACTCTATTCTTACTTCATAAGGTAGAATAAATAATGGCCTTTATAACTCAGTGGGAGATAAAGATTTTATAGACTGCATCAACTCATCGAGACTTGTTCAACCTGAATTTAGTGGAAATTATTATACTTGGAGGAGGGGACAAAATTTTTCCATTCATAGCAAAATAGATCATGTTTTCACTAACCAATTATGGATAGATATTTTTCAACATCTTGGTGTTAATTTTGGAAACCATTCTCCTAGTGATCATTCACCTATCTATGTTCATCTCATGATAAAGAAAGAGAGTAGGAATAATATACCTTTTAGATATAATAATGCATGGCATCTTCAACCTGATTATTCCTCGGCTCTTTAATTTTCTTTGTCGTAGGAATTCCACGGGAACCACCTCCATTCTCTTCTTTGCAGATTGAAAACTGCAAAACCAGCATTGAAATAATGGATTAGCACTAAATGCAACATGCAAACTATGTTAAACCACATTAAAATAGAAGCTGATGCCATTTATAAGCTGCTAGTGAAAAATCCCTTAAATGTTAGACTTATTGAATAATATTCCTCAAAAAATGATTGGATTCATTGTATCATGGAGAGAAGGCTATTGAAAATGATCAGAGGATGAAGTTAAACTGGCTGATTAGGGGTGACAGACCTACAAAATTCTTCTACAACAGAATCAATGCTTAAAACCTTAGTCGAAGAAGTAAATATTCTCTTAAGTCTGATGGAACATGGACATCATCATTAGAACAAATTGCTTCGGGCAGTTAAATACTTCTCAGAGCTGTTTTCAAGTTCTCAGGTTAATAGTCAATTTCCAGACATTATCTGTAAAATAATTTTAACTGATAATGCTCGTACTAGCTTATGTAAGCCATTCCAGTTAGAAGAAATCAAGGAGGCCATATTTCAAATTAATGACAATAGCACTCCAGGCCACGATGGACTCAATTCAAAATTCTACATAGTACATTGGGAGGCTCTCAAGACTGATATAAGCAATGCTATGAATGGTATCCTCCAATCAAGCAAAATAATTAGAGAGATAAATCATACGTTTATATGCCTAATTCCAAAGAAACCTGATGCAACTGAAATTTCTGATTATAGGCCCATATCCCTCTGTAATATCATTTATAAGATTTTAGCCAACCTCTTTGCAATTGACTAAAATCTTATATAACTGCCTTATATCATAGAATAAAAATGCTTTTATTCCTTGGCGATTAATCACTGCAAACTTATTACTTGCATATGAAATGGTGAGAGGATTTAACAGGAAAAATTCTAACAATTTTTGTTTGAAATTGATCTACACAAAGCCTATGATACAATCAGTAGAGAATTTATTCATCAGAGGATGATGCCCATGGGTTTTCCTTTGAAATTTGTCAACCTCATTTATGAGTTCATTTCTACTCCCACATTTTCAGTACTCATAGATGGATCTCCTATTGGTTTCATTGAAAGTTCTAGGGGTCTACGGCAAGGTGATCCGTTATCGCCATATTTATTTATTATTGCTATGGAGTTTCTCACTATAGTCTTGATGTGGAATTTATGAAAGGTAATGTCACTCCAATTTACAAAATTGAGCCGTTAATTACACATTTACTGTATGCAGATGATGGTAGTCTTGGCCAAGTCTACCATCAAGAATGCAGAATGCATTTTGAATGTTTTTCAGGTTTTGAATTACCTAACTGGGTTGGGTCTTAATGAACATAAATCCATGCTATTCTTTAGTAAAGGATCTACTATAAACAGCAAATAGCCCAAATTTTGGATATCAGTATAGGCAATCTCCCAGTTTCATACCTAGAGATCCCACTATCTAACAACTCTCTTAAAAAAGAGATTTTGGCAGTCTTATTGACAAAATTAACAAAAAATTCAGCCATCGGCACAACAAATTACTCAACATTAGTGGTAGAATTGAGTTGATTAAAACAGTTATCCATCCTGTGATACATTTTTGGATGCATATTTCTCAAATACCCATGGCTATCATTCAGAGAATTAATTCGCTGTGTGTCAATTTTATTTGGAAATCAAAAGCACATAAGATGTCTTGGTAAAATTTATGTAAAACTAAAAGTGAAGGTGGTCTTGGTATTCGTAGATTAGAAGATATTGCTAAAGCAGTTTCCATCAAGTTAACTTGGACATTTTTAAATGGTGACTCTTTATGGTCTAAATGGATGCACAACAAATATTGTAACAAAATTAATTTTTGGAATGCTGAAATGAACAACAATGCTTCATATACTTGGAAACTAATGCTCAGAGCTAAATCATAGTGTAAGGGTGTTATTGATAGGAAAAGAGTCAATGGTGCCAACACAAATTTATGGTCTGATCCATGGATTAGGGTTTTCTCTCTGGTTGATAAATTAGGGTGGAATAATGTGTCAACCACGGGGGTGGCAATTGAAAAGTATCTACTCTAATTTCAAACAACAAGCGGAAGAACAATCTTGAACGTATCCCTATCCAAATCCTGTCCACTATTCAAAATATAGAAACTAATAATCAAAAACAGCAGGACTACTGATTCTAGATGCCAAATAGTGATGGACAGTTTAGTTTGAGTTCAGCTTGGAACCATGTTAAACATGAAGAGTACAATTGGACAAAGGTGATTTGGGACAATTATTGTGCACCTAAAATGTCAACATGTAAGTTATTAGCAAGGCTAAACAGGTTAAATACTAAAGATAGAATTTTCAGATGGAATAACAATATAGATAGAAACTGTCCTCTCTATTTAAATCACTTTGAAGACAGAAAGCACTTGCTCTTTGATTGTTCTTATTCAAGACAAATCTTAGAAGACATTATGTAGAAATTAAATATCAGTGTTGGAAACTCTATTGACTTGGTACATATTCTTGATTTAACTTGCCGATTCCAAAAGTACAGTAGCATTATTTCTTATCTAACAAATACTGCTTTATGGACTATGGTTTGGCATATTTGGTTAGAGAGAAACACAAGAGTTTTTAATAGTGTCGAAATTCCACTTCTGCTGAGAATTATGGAGAGTTCAAGATTGTAAAGAGCTAATTCAATGTAGACTGAGTTCGAAGAAGCTAAATAGGGATTCAGAACTTATCTTACTAAATTTTGGGTTTACTAGCTTGTCACGCTCAGATCTTTGACCGCCATGAGTTCAACCTCTTATTTCAACATAATCTTCCTCTGATATCTGGTATTTTCTCTTGATTTTTGAGGATGCGTGACCACCATTTTTGAGTTTTTTAGAAGTTCATCGAAATGTGAACAATTGGTAAAGTTATTGAAGTGAAGCCTCCTCTAGTAAATTATCCATGCGTGCTAAATGAAGTCCAAAGGAGTTTTATTGTCATATTTCCTAGTGTGTTTTTTCTACCACGTGTTGTATGTGGTTCAGAATTTTTTCTTTTTGTTTCTTTTTCCTTTGACTGTCGGTCCATGTTTGCTCGTACGGATGGTTTTGAGTGCGATCTTTTTCTATTTTAACTCCTCCATCTGTTTCACAACTAGGCTTTTAGGCATACATGTGTCTGTTGTAATGTTTATATACGGAAATAGTATGTACACTTTTTCCTAGCAAGGTACTCATTTAGGACTAGGGGGTTGTTAGGTTTTAACGAGGCATACTATGGAAGTATCTGTACTTTTTTGTTTGTTAATAAAGTACTTGTTTCTAAAAAAATGGTTGATGGACAAAACCTATCATGTTGACATCTGTAGCCCCACTTTATTTTCTAGTTTCCATTACTGTCATGATCTCATTCCATTTTTGACAAGCCAATTTATACTTCTCCATTAATTTTTTTAAAGAATCAGTGGTTCTAGTATACTATTGGGACGAGCATGAAAAATGTTTGAAATAGACGTCCAAAAGCAAACTCGGTTCACGATATACCTTTCTTATCATCAACGGAACACTCTAGCCAACAAATAACAAGTTCATCTTGTTTGTCTTTTGACCATTTCCGTTGAGTAAACGTAGAATTTTAGATGGAATTTCATTTACTTCAAGAATTGGGGACCCTTTTAGGTTGATTCGTCATGGATTCGGCCCTCTTTGAGTATATTGAGATTGTTGACTTAAATTATTGTTCCCATCTTCATCTTCCACAAAGTCTCCATACTCATTTTGATGTTGATATAAACGTCGTCAACTACTTTAAAATGAGAAGTTAAATTTCTGCTGGAATTGTTATTTTGTGTGAAATTGCCTTGAAAGCCGCCTCTTAAATTTTGTGAACAATACCATGTAGTGATATTTGAGTAGTGATTGCTAAACCGATTGTTATAGCCTTGACTCGTATGTTGCTGTTTGCACAAAAAATGGGCAAACACCTCCAAGTCGTATGAATTAGTTGATTTTATGTTGTTTCTAGTGATTTGGGTGATTTACGTAAATATACAAAAAACAGGGACTAAACTATAAAAGACACACAGATTTATAGTGGTTCCGCCAGAACGTGCCTACGTCCACTTTATATGTTATTCTCCTTTTCCCTTCAGATTACAAGTACAAAGCTTTGGTTACTAGTAATTGAAAGTTGTTTGAAAGTTCTATCTGTGCTTGAGCTCTCAAACTTGTCTGCCATTGTTGTACCCCTGCCCCTCTATTTATAGAGTGAGGTTGGGGGCAGGGGTCTCGGATGTATATAGCCGCTGGTGGGCCTGGGCCAAAGCAATCTGGTCTAGCGATGTTGGTTCGGTATCCACTTGGTCCGGTAGTGGTTGGAGTGAGTTGGTTCGGCATGGCTTGGGTGGAGAGTTGGTTCGGTGGGACGTTGGTCCGGTAGTGGCTAAGTGGAGTTTGGTCCGGTGATGGAGGAGAGGGGATCTGGTTCGATAGGGAAGTGGCTTGGTCCGGTTAGGATGGTTTGGTAGTGTGATTCGGCAGTGCTCAGTAGGTGGGTGGTTCGGCAGGAATGATGTGGAGTCGGTCCGGTGGTGCTTCCAAGGCTTTGATTCGGTAATGGGAGCTTGGAGATTGGATCTGGTCCGGATGTGCCCTTGGTTCGGTGGTGGTGAAAACGCCCCTAACATTTGCCCCCCAAAGTGGGGTATATGCCAGCATATGCCGCGCTTTGTTTTCCTGCAGTTGAGATAGCTTCGTTCGGTCCTGGGTATGCCGAACCAGTTGGTCCGGTCGATGAGTTGCGCCTATAAATAGGGGCTTCAGGTTACTGTTACCTTTTATCGTTTTGAGAAAGCTGAATCAATCCGAGTAAGTGCTGAACCAACCACGTGCGGAACAACCAAGCACCGAACCAGGTATGTTCTCTTTTGCCGAATGAGTTCTTATTATGGACTACCGAATGAAACCCATGGAGGATGAATACCGAACGAGATTGGGTGCTGAGTGCCGAATGGGCCTATCACCGAATTACCGGATGAACTCTTGAGACCTCAAATACCGAATGAACCTTTTTATCGGCTTTGCCGAATGATACTAGGAGTTCTGGGCGTTTTAAATTATGAGTGAAATTTTCAGAGTACATACACTTGCTTGCTTATATTCTCTGTTCTAATGATATGTTTTTCCGGTGTTGCAGCTAAATATCTCGTAAAGTTGAAACCCGATCAAAAAAACAGAGGAAATCTATGGACAGAAGAGAGTCTCCCGCTGTGCCCCCAGTCCAGCCGGAACCAGCGCGACATGGGTCTGCCTCGAGGTCATTAGTGGACGGATATGGCCCTCAGGAGCTTCTGAACTCTCCTCCCGATTGCTTTCCAAGCTCCCTCAAAGAGGGACAACTTGATGTCATCGCTCGCTCCTTCGGGATTGACAGAGCGAGCATGCTGCTGCCGGGAGATGGTGTGATGCCGTATGATCCTCCTGAAGGATATTTTGCCTATAGCCGATACCATTGCATGTGCAGGGCCATTCTTCCGATCAATGCGTGGATAGTCAGCTTCATTACCTACCTGAAGGTGGCTCCTTTCCAGCTTCAGCCAAACTCCTACGCCATCTTAGTGTGACTATTCGTTATCTTCCAGAGGAGGTATGGGCGCCCCCCTTCTAACCGGGAAATCCGATACTTGTATAATCTGAGGGGCTACAAGAAGGGGTCTCCTTATATTAGTTTAGAGTCGGCCGTGTCCTTCAAG
This sequence comes from Allium cepa, assembly GCA_030765085.1. Taxonomy (NCBI): domain Eukaryota; kingdom Viridiplantae; phylum Streptophyta; class Magnoliopsida; order Asparagales; family Amaryllidaceae; genus Allium; species Allium cepa. Next base: position 286,933,690 of record CM060941.1, on the reverse strand, counting down.
CCGGTCTTGGACTTATACTCGAAGTTTACCATGTTTAAGAAGAAATGGTTCTTTGTCAAGGACGACTCCGTTTGTTTTCGCATTTTCACTTCTGGCTGTAAGTTGAATTTCATTTGTAATTTCTCGGTCCCGACTGCAACGCTTCTTCTTACATGCTTCTGTTTCTTGCTAGCGACAGGTGGCTTTGCGGTCGTGGAGAATGATCGCCTGGTACAGATGGCTGCGGAGATAGAGGCCATCTCAGGAAGGGATAGGTCGGCTTCTTACCTGATCAGGAATGTCACTCTCCTGGAGCACAACTTGATTTTGCCACGTCAATCTGTGGTTAAGCAGAGAGATACAGCCGAGGAGAGGGCTGCCAAAGCTAAAGGCGGGACCATGACGAAGAGCAGCAAGAGGAGACCTTTCTCGGTACCTCCAGTCGTCAGGGGGAAGAAGCTCAAGAAATCTGATAGACCCTCTCCCAGCACATGCCCAGATGCTCCGGAGGAGGAAAGTGGAGAGGAGGAAAGAGGCGAGGAGGAGAGCGGAGGCGATGGAGAAGGTGATGGTGGTAACGATGGCGAAGGTCAGGGTGGTAGTGGCGTTGGTGCCCTGACCTCTGGGCAAGCGGGTGAGATTCAAGAGTGGACGGATGATGCTTTCCGCCAAGCCTTTGAGGGGTTGGGGGAAGGGCCGGCCTTGGTGGAGAAATCGAAGAAGTCTGATAAGGCCGGGACCGGTGCCAGTCTATCTTCTGAGAGTATTTCAGCTAAGCCAACTCCGATGGTTCAAGGTGAATTCTTAACTCCTTTTTTAACTTCATATGTTTCTTGAATCATAGTCTCATGCATGCTTGTAACACTTGGTTTTTATTTCAGGATCGGTTGAGGCGGCCAAGACATCAGACATTCGGCACCGCCTTGAGCAATTCAAACTCTTCAAGGCCTCTGCTAAACCGAAGCCCTCGACTGACCGTCCCGGGAGCGTAGTCAGTTACCGTCCTCTTCTCGGAGTTATCGAAGAGGATATTCAAAAGAGAAAGAGGAGGCGTTCCATGTCCGAGCCTTCACTTGGACCTCAGCCCCCAACCCAGCCTATTCATGACATCACGGAGGAAGATACTGAGTCCATACCATCTCCGCATCCATCAGAAAATCCTTCCGTTACTCATATTGATCGTCCCGGCTTGGCTCGTAACCCATTTGCGGGTCATCCAGATCTGGACCCGAGTTCTCATGATATTTCCTTCGATGAGGCTACCGGTGAGCACCTCCTACCCCGCAATCCTATGGTAAGGGTACTTGATGAGGCTAAGGCTTTGGATCTTGACTTGTTGACTACTCGGATTGTGACTATGGGGGATGAGGCCAAGGCAAACATCGATCGGGTAGCCGAAGAGACCAGGAAGTTAATGGAGCATCACGCCCGACTGGTCAAGGCTGGAGAGGAAATCGGAAGTGCTAACATTCGGCTGCGGCTAATGGTTTCCGATCAGGCCAAACAGCTCGTCGATCAGGCCATTCAGATCTTCCAGCATGAGGAGGCCTCCGGACGGCTAAAGAAAACTATGGAGGAGGCTAGTAGAGCCGAGTTGCGAAAAATGGAGGCCAACTGCAAGGAACGAATTGATATGGCCATTGCCACTATGGATGAGGTTCGGAGAGCGGATCTTGAGCAGATAGAGGATTTATCTAGGAAGCTTGAGGCCGCAGAGCTTGCTCAAGCTAAGCTGAAGGAGGAGATGGAGGCGATGCGGAAATCCCTTCAGGCTGATTGCTCGAGATACCGATTGGAGAGAGACGCTGTCGTTGCAAGGCTGTCGGCTTCCGAGGCCCGGATGAGGGAGTTTGAGGAGAACGAGGGGATGATGGATGAGATGCTCCAGGACATGTATTTCCGTACTTGGAGGCAGGGCAACCTGTCCTGGATGGACAATTATCCCTGGGTTATGGCTAGGATATATCTCCGGGCTTTGGAGGAAGCCAAAGCTGAAGCGGATAAAGAGGGTGGCGCGGCCTTCAGAATGGATGTGGTTACCGCACAGTTCACCAAGGAGGAGAAGGCGGCGGTGAAGGAAGGCATGCGGCTGCTTGCCGCCGAGGAAGTGGGTGTGTAGTTAGAGGATGACGATCAGGGAGCAGACGATGGTAAGTCTTCCCTTTTAATCTTTTCATGATTTGATTGCTTATCTTTCGTGATTATTGATGGATTCTCTTCTGAATTGGGCAGGCGGGACCTCTGGAGTACATGCGGGGAGTTTTGACCCTGCAGTTAAGTAGATCCGGATGGCTGGCAGGATAGAGGCGGAGCCCGGATGTAGTTGAATCTTTTATTTGGTCTGTTTGACATTCCTGTATATACTAGTCCGAAACATTATTGTATTTTCAGGCTGTAATTATGTCATTGCAACGAACGTCTTTATGTAACTTTATAACATAAGCAGATTCCGTCAAGTTCGAATGTGGTTGTTATTTTGATGTGTTGCATAAGAAATACAGCTGCGTGTTTATGCCTGTGATTTAATCGTATTTGATGCTAAGTTTCTGCTCAAAATATTGTTTCATGTCTTGCAATGCCAATATGATGTGTGAATAAATTAAAGTTACATATTTGTATACAAGAGAAGATAGTACCGCCCTTCGTGTTTTAGTTGTAGAGGGTTTCTTTGAATGTCTTGCGTGACTGAGTATGGAATGTAGCTGAGTGTTCCGTCATCCGGATGTGAGTTCATATTTCCACAAGCGAGAGTTCCCCTATTTTGTGACATGTACTTTAGGGATTGTTATATAGGATAGGAGAAAAGTTTTTGAATGAAATGGAAATATGAGAAACAGTAAAAACTTCCAATCACGGAAGGCCGTCGATATGCTTAAGTTCGTGGCAAACGGATTTTGTAGTCACTTTCCCTAGCTGTGGGTCTTGTAGACATTTGTCACCCATCTTACGCCTCCGCGAGGAGTTTATCTTTTTTACCACAGCCGCACTTAAGACATATCAGAGCCAAGATCGTGCACAGTAACTACCCGAGCCATTATGGCCCGTAATCGTGGGTATTATTCGATTTACTGTGGCCGGCTAGCGTGGGTGCCGATCGTCAACCGTGAACTACCCCTGGCTGGCCACACCTTATGTTGGGGCTTAGAGTAGGTTCACAGTTGCCGGCGAGCCGAACGTCGTAATGAGCTGCCATCGGCTATAGTCGGCCTTCTTGATGGCTTATAATCGGCTCATTACAGTTGGCTTTGAGGGCAGTCGCGAGCAATGAGTTAACCCGCAGCAGAGGGATGCTGGAGCAAAAGTGTCTCATTGGCGAGTGCATAGAATCGTATAGTACCTATTAGGTCCTGTCCAGGTAAGGTTGTGCCACGAAGTGTCCAGAATGGAAATGTCGATATACATGATTTTGTTCAACAGAAAAGGATAAAGCTTAACAAGCAGCCAAGATATAAAGGAACAAGTTAAAAAGAGACAAGATTTTTAAAGTGGTTCGGCACGAAAATGCCTACATCCACTGATTCTCTTTGTTAATTCACTTCATATGGGCAGTACAAGTTAGGAAAAGTATCGACGGAGGTGTTGGATGTTCCATGCCCTCTGGAACACCTCTCCGTCCACTGTTGACAAAATATAAGCTCCGTTGTGGAGATCTTTATGAATTACATAGGGTCCGTCTCAGATTGGATCTAGCGCTCCGGGGCGCGGGAAGATCCGTTTGAGGACAAGATCTCCTTCTTGTAAGCTGCGGTGTTTGACTTTGGAGTTGTATTATGCTGCGACTTTTTGCTTGTGGGCTGCTGCTTCGAGTGCTACATCATTTCTTCTTTCCTCAATTAGATCCAAAGACATGTGAAGGAGTTCTTCGTTCTCTTCTGGGTTGTAGTGGATCCTACGGTGGGAAGGCACTACAGTTTCAACTGGGAGCATGGCCTCCGATCCGTATGCCAAAGAGAAAGGAGTATGCCCTGTTGATGTTCTGTAAGATGTGCGGTAGGCCCAAAGTGCCGTAGGAAGTTCATCCACCCAAGCGCCTTTTGACTTTTCAAGTTTCTTCTTGATTAGGGTTTTGAGGATTTTGTTGACAGCTTCGACTTGTCCGTTTGCCTGGGGGTAAGCCACAGATGAGAAGCTTTTGTGAATTCCGTGCTCTTGGCACCAGTCGGTGAATTCCTCATTGTCAAATTGAAGTCCATTGTCCGATATGATTTTGAGTGGAACCCCGTACCTGCATAAAACACTTTTGATCAAGAAGTTAATAACTTTTGCCGAAGATATTTTATTTAGAGGCTTCGCTTCCACCCATTTGGTGAAATAGTCAACTGCCACTATGGCAAATTTGGCTCCGCCTCGGCCCGTTGGCAGTTCGCCAATCAAGTCAATTCCCCATATTGGAAAGGGCCAAGGGCTAGTCATTTGAGTAATCTCATTTGTGGGCAGTCGAGGAATCTTAGCAAATTTCTGACATCTGTTGCATTTTTTGACGAAGTCCAAGGCGTCTTTGTTTAAAGTGGGCCAGTAATACCCATATCAGAGTGTCTTCTTGGCTAGAGTCTGCCCTCCGTTGTGATCTCCGCAACTTCCTTGATGGATGTTGGACAAGACTTCCCTGGCTTCCCTTCCAGCGATAATAATGTGTAGAGGGAAGCTTTCCTTAAGATTTTCTTAGCTTCGTTACTCCCGTCGGGCAGTGTGCCACTTTGTAAGTACTTCCGGATGGGAGTCATCCAAGTTTCCTCTTCGATTGCCGCTATCATATTCATTGGCTCGTAACTCGAGGCCAGTTGCTTTGAGATGGTTATTGTTCGGGAAGCGGTGCCGTCCTTCATGCTAGCTTGTTTTGCCAGTTCGTCGGCCTCCTGATTCTCTTCTCGAGGAATGTGTTTGATTAAATAGTGATCCAATTGATTGAGCAGCAGCTTGGTCTTCTTTAGATATGCTGTGAGACGTTCTCCTCGAGTATGGAATTCTCCCAGTATTTGATTTACAATAAGTTGAGAATCACTATGGAGACATAAAGAACCGACTCCAATCTCCAGGGCAAGTTCTAGGCTATCACTGTTTCGTATTCTGTTTGCGCAAAAAATGGGCAAACACCTCAAAGTCGTACGATTTAGTTGATTATATGTTGTTCTTAGCGATTTGGGTGATTTATGCAAATATGTAAAAAGCAGGGACTAAACTGTAAAAGACACACAAATTTATAGTGGTTCGCCCAGAACGTGCCTACATCCACTTTATATGTTATTCTCCTCTTTCTCTTCAGATTACAAGTACAAAGCTTTGTATACAAGTATATGAAAGTTGTTTGAAAGTTCCTTCCGTGCTTGAGCTCTCAAACTTGTCTGCCATTGTTGTACCCCTGTCCCTCTATTTATAGAGTGAGGCTGGTGGCAGGGGTCCTGGATGTATATAGTTGCTGGCGGGCCTGGGCTGAAGCAATTTTTGCCTGGCGGCGTCCTGGTTCGGTAGCGTTTGGAGTGGTTGGAGTTTGGTTCGGTAGGGAAGTGGTTCGGTGATGGTGGGTTTTGGACCGGTGGTGCGTTGGTTCGGCATGGAAGTGGAGAGGTGGTTCGGTATGGTTTGGGGGGAAGGTTGGTTCGGCATTGGCGTGGAGAGGTGGTGGCTGAGTTTTGGCTCGGCAGTGGAGTTGGGAATGCCGAATGGACTTCGGCATTGGAAATGCCGGATGAGCCATGGTATTTCGAATGCCGAATGAGATCTCGTTTCATACTGCCGAATGAACTTTTATATTTGAACCTTGAGTGAAATCCTAGACTTATATACGCTTGCTGGCTGCTTCTTCTTGGTTTGGTCGTGGTGGAAATGCACACAACATTGATATTCCAGTTTTGACCAAAAATAGGATAACATATTCTGCGTCATTGTTGGTGGCAGCGAATTCCAACCTTAGGGCGTAGTGCAGCTTCCTTCCCCTGGGGGTGATTATCACAACACCTTCCCCCAAGCCTTGTTCATTTGATGCTCCATCTACGAAGAGATTCCACTTGATATCTTCTGCTACTTCAGATTGCTCCTTACCTTCGTTAATAGTGAATTCGGCAATGAAATCAGCTATGGCTTGCCTCTTGATAGCGGTGCGAGGATGGTAGGTGATATCATATTGACTCAGTTCAATGCACCACTTAAGTAGTCGCCCAGAAGTGTCGGGGCGATGGAGTACCTGCCTTAGCGGTTGATCGGTTAAAACTCTGATGGAATGAGATTGGAAATAGTGTCGCAGTTTCCGTGACGTGATTAGCAAACAGTATGCTAGCTTTTCAAGTTTAGGGTATCTGGCTTCTGCCCCTGTAAATCTCTTGCTTACAAAGTATACGGGCCGTTGCGCGCGGTTGTCTTCTCTCACCAAAGCGGGGCTTAAAGCATGGGACGACACAGCAAGGTATAGGTATAGTTCCTCGCTTTCATTTGGAGTTGAGAGTACTGGTGGTCTCTGGAGGTATTTGATTAAGTTAAGGAAGGCTGTCGAGCATTCGTCAGTCCATTCGAACTTTCCTTTGTCTTTCTTTAGAGCTTCAAAGAAAGGGATGCATTTGTCGGTTGCTTTAGAGATGAACCTGCTTGGGGCGGCCACTTTCCCATTTAGGCTTTGCATCTCTCTTCGAGAGGATGGCATCTTAATATCTTGCAAAGCCCGAACTTGTTCGGGGTTTGCTTCAATCTCCCTGGCATGGACGATGAATCCCAAGAACTTTCCCGACGACACTCTGAATGAGCACTTTAGAGGGTTCAGCTTCATTCCATATTGCGAAGTACTTGAAACATCTCATCAAGGTGGTTTATATGATCGTTGGCTTTCCTCGATTTTACCAGCATGTCATCCACATAAACCTCCATAGTTCGTCCTATTAGTTCCACAAACATCTTGTTGACGAGGCGCTGATAAGTAGCTCCGGCGTTTTTAAGTCCAAAAGGTATTACTCTGTAGCAGTACAATCCCCGTCCAGTGATGAAACTAGTGTGGTCTTGATCGGGGGCGTGCATAGGGATCTGGTTATATCCTGAGTATGCGTCCATAAAAGATAAGAGCTCGTGTCCGGCGGTGCTGTCCACGAGCTGATCGATTCGAGGGAGTGGGAAGCAGTCCTTCGGACACGCGTCATTTAAGTTGGAGAAGTCGATGCATATTCTCCACTTCTCATTAGCCTTCTTTACCAGTACCGGGTTGGCGATCCATTCTGGGTAGTTGGCTTCTCGTATGAAGTTATTGGCAAGTAGGTTCTTTACTTCTTCCTCGAGGGTTGCTGATCGTTCTGCCCCCATGCTTCTCTTTTTCTGCTTTACTGGCACCTTGGTGGGATCGATGTTCAGCACGTGGCATTCTACGTCTGTGGAGATTCCTGTCATGTCAGCGTGCGTCCATGCAAATACATCCATGTTGTGGCGAAGAAAATCAATGAGTTGATCCTTTAATTCTTCTTTTAGTTGAGATTCGATTTTCAATAGTCTACTTGAGTCATGTCTGTCTACAGCTACGAATTCCATAGCCTCTGCAGGCTCGGCGGTGGCCTCCTCCTCTTTGTTCCTGGGGTCTAATTCATTGAAAGGGTCACTGGTATATCGAAGAGGAGGGGCTTTCTTTAGTTGCTATGCTTCCAAGCTTTTCATGCAGAGAGTAGCCTCTGCATTTTTTCCTTTATCTTTTCTGTGGTTATTGTGAAGTTCAGTTACATAGCAGTCTCGAGCAGCGTCTTGATCTCCCTCCACTTCTCCTATTCCGTTATCTGTTGGAAATTTCATCTTCAGGCACCATGGGGCTAGGACAATTTGGAAGTCAGACAAGGCTGGTCTTCCCAAAAAGGCGTTGTAGGCCGAATGATTCTCTATTAGTACAAATGTTTGTTTTCGCACAACGGAGCGGGGATGACTTCCTATTTCAACAAAGAGGTCCAATTGCCCGAGGGGCATCTTCGCATCTCCAGTGAAACCATGTAGTGGTTTGTTGCAGGGAGACACATCCTTCATTGACAGCTTCATTTTGTCGAAAGCAAGCTTGAATAGGATATTTACTGAGCTTCCAGTGTCTACTAAAATTCGAAAAACTTTGGCCGGACCGAACCAGGCAGAGATGACCATAAGGTCCATGTGTAGGTACTGCCTTCCCTTTAGATCACGCCTACTGAATGTGATGTCGTCATTCTCTTTCCGTTTCGGGTGGCGTTCTTCCATAACAGAGTTAATGTAGCCTTCATCGTTTCTAAGTGACTTACCGTATCTTTCCATCTCTGCCCAGCTTCTGTCAGCGATGTGTGGTCCTCCTGATACAGTACGGACCACTATCTTCTCTTGACTAGAGCCGCTGGTGTTGCGATTTCCTCCGCCTACTTCTGGGAAGGGTAGCCCAGGATTCTCATTGGCAGGAGTCGAAGTCCTGTTCTGACTTTTTACATAGCATTCCAGTCTCTTCCTTCTGATGTGTTCTTCAATCAAGTCCCGGAGATGGTGGCATTCATTGGTGTCATGTCCATGGGATTCGTGGAAGCGGCAGAACTTTCCAGACTTGAGTGCGTTATCTGACTCCTTCTTGTGCGGGGGGCGCTTGTATCTAACTTCGTCTTGAGTGGCTAGGAAGATGTTTTCGATTGTTTCATTCAAAGGAGTGTAAGAGTCAAATCTTAGTCCAGGTTGATATAAGCGCTTTTCTCCCTTCTTGCCCCCAGCATTGTCTCTAGAGTCATTTCTCCGAACATCCTTTGCTGCGGCAGGAACCCTGTCTGTAGCTGTCTTAGCCTGTTGCCCTGACTGCCTTTCAGTGGCAGCATCTTCAAGTCTCATATATTTTCCAGCTTCATGGAAGAAATCAGGTAAAGTAGCTGGTTTTTCCTTGGTTAGTCTTCTAGCAAATTTAGTATCCGGATGTACACCACTGCAGAGGGCCATTAGGATAAGTTTCTCGTCGGCATCTTGGACTGCGGCCGCTGCGGCGTTGAATCGGGTTAGATATTGTTGCACTGTCTCTCCGGGTTTCTGTTTGACATTAGATAAGGAATAAGCATCCTTGGGTTGTTCCACATGAATGCGGAACTGGCTGATGAACTTTTCTTTCAACATTTCCCATGAGCTGATGGACCCCTGGGGTAGGTGGCAGAACTAGGAAGTAGGTAGATCTGCCAAGAATAGTGAGAAGCATTTACACAACACTCCCTCCGTTGCTCCGCTCATGAGCATATGATGGGTGTATCTCTGTAAGTGTACGATGGGGTCAGAGATTCCCTTGTAAGGTTCCATTGTTGGCATTTTCCATTCCCGAAGGGTGATGGCGGTTTCGATATTGCAGGTGAAGGGGCTGGTTACCCTAGCACCTATCCCCCGATCCCTTTGCTCCCGTTGGACGCACTCTTTGAACAATCGCGGCATCCTTTCATCAGATCTTGGAGCGGATAGAAATGAGTTTGGTTCTTCCCTGCGGGACTGATTCCGTCCAGACGACTTGTAGGGATGGTATCGTCTGTCACTCCTAACATTCTCCAATGGCTGCCTCTGGTCTTCTGGGAGCATGCTGGGGTCAGCCACAGTTGGCCCTTGCCTTGATCTTCCCCTGTTGGGTTCTGTTCTCAGCACTTCCTCGGGTCCAACTTCGGGCCGGACTCCAGCTCGGCCCCGTCTACTGGTGTTTTCATGGTTAGGTAGCATGACAGGCTCAGCTACATCCGACCCCTGCCTGCACCTCCCCCGTTGGGCTCGGTTCCAAGTGTTTCCTCGGGTCGGAATTCGGGCTGAGTCCGGGCTCGGCTCCTACCATTGCTGTTTCTGTTGTTAACTTCTTCGAAGAAGAAAGACCTTTGTCGTCTCCCAGATCCCCCAGACCGGAACTCACCCCATGATTCAGTGTTGCGGTTGAATTCTTCAGCATCCCTTAAGCGCGATATAAGTTGGTCCATCAAGGCTTCTTGTTGAGATGCGAAGCGGTTAGTTACTTCAACCACAATCCTATCTAGATCCGTCCTAGTAATTGGTTGTTCCGTAGCGGGGGCTGTCGGATTTGCCTGATTTTCGTTTGCTGTTGGAACCGGACGATTGTCTTGATCTCTGATTACTGGATCTGGGATACTACTAGTTGCAATGTTCTTTCCTTTATTAGCATCTTTCTTCCGTCCGGGAGGCATGTTTTCTAAGCAATGAACGATGTTGATAGGAAAAGGGTTGAGTGGGAGAAGCTGAAGCTTCGAGCTCCTATCGTTATCAGTGAAAGCACCAAAAATGTTTGCACAAAAAATGGGCAAGCACCTTCAAGTCGTATGAATTAGTTGATTTTATGTTGTTTCTAGTGATTTGGGTGATTTACGCAAATATATAAAAAGCAGGGACTAAACTGTAAAAGACACACAGATTTATATTGGTTCGGCCAGAACGTGCCTACGTCCACTTTATATGTTATTCTCCTTTTCTCTTCAGATTACAAGTACAAAGCTTTGATTACAAGTAATTGAAAGTTGTTTGAAAGTTCTATCCGTGCTTGAGCTCTCAAACTTGTGGGACGTTGGTCCGGTAGTGGCTAAGTGGAGTTTGGTCCGGTGATGGAGGAGAGGGGATCTGGTTCGGTAGGGAAGTGGCTTGGTCCGGTTAGGATGGTTCGGTAGTGTGATTCGGCAGTGCTCAGTAGGTGGGTGGTTCGGCAGGAATGATGTGGAGCCGGTCCGGTGGTGCTTCCAAGGCTTTGATTCAGTGATGGGAGCTTGGAGATTGGATCTGGTCCGGTCGTGCCCTTGGTTCGGTGGTGGTGAAAACGCCCCTAACAGTTGCGATAGTTGTTGCGTACGAAATTGAGATGCCTACTGAGAATTATGTTGACAATTTTGACTGTTATGTCGATTTGGTGATGTACTGCTATAAACAATGAGATTTTGATTATATTCTTGAAATCGTTGAAATGTGAAGGATATTGGATTTTTTTCTCTTTGATATATTTTACGACTATTCGTAAGACCGATTTGTGTGACTTAAGAGAGAAAGAAGAAAAAGTGGAATAAAAATTTAGAAATTAAACAAAAAATTTGAATAGATTTATAGATAAAAGACAATGGCCAAAAATATATTTCCGTTATCTCATCCGTCATTAATAATGCCAGATAAATAAATAGCGGTAATATATTTATTATCGTCGTCTTGATTTACTAGGCATTATTAATACCAGTTATTTATCGGACATTAATAATGCGGGATAGACCGCTGGCTATCAAGATTGTTGAATTGTCGTAAACCACTGACATAGAGCAGTGAATTCAAATTAGGGCTCATTGGCCCCCTTTGGGTACTAGGATGCTCTAAGGAAGCTGATAAGCTTTATTTCATCTCAAATTTTATTTTCCATTCTTTCAATCTCGGCAAATCTCACAAATAGGCTTACTTCATTTATTACGCATATCATAGTCATCCATTATTAAGTCTCGTACCATCTACTTTCAAATCTAACCATAGATACCATCATCATCTCAAACACCGAAGAAGGCAAAAAAGAAAAGCTGGCAAGCAAGTGGTGGGAACGTCCAGACCAGCCGCCTTCCTCCTCCATGGCCGAGACCTCCCCTACCACCACCACCAACAACAACAACCAGATCCAACCGTTAACCGAACCCCAACCATCATCCAACCGCCGTCCACGTGGCCGTCCTCCGGGCTCCAAAAACAAACCCAAAGCCCCCATTCTCGTCACCCGCGACTCCCCCCACTCCCTCAAACCCCACCTCCTCCAGTTCCAATCCGGCACCGACATTCTCAAATCCCTCTCCGACTTCGCCCTCCGACGCGGCCGCGCCGTCTCCATTCTCTCCGCTTCCGGCTCCCTCTCCGACGTCTCCATCAAACAACCCCCCGATCAGATCGCCCTCATCCGGGGCCATTTCAGCATCCTCTCCATCACAGGCATGTTCTTCTTCCCCTAAAATATCATATTTTAACCAGTCGTATCAATCTAGTAATTTAGTACTGATTTGGTGAACGATTAATCAGGAACGGTTCTGCCGCCGCCGGCGCCTCCGAATGCAGGCGGACTGAGCGTGTTTCTGGCGGGAGGGCAAGGGCAGGTGATCGGAGGAAACGTGGTGGGACCGCTGACAGCGTCGGGGGACGTCACCCTTATGGCGGCGTCGTTCGGGAACGCGATCTATCAGAAGCTGCCGTTGGCGGAGGAAGGAAGCGGGAAGAAGGGGGAAGAGGAGGAGTTCGTGGGTACTGAAGATTACGATCAGATGGAGCATGATGAAGAGGATGATCATGACATGTTTGGGTGGGCTAATGATGCAGCTAATTGTAACAATGTTATTCGTTAATTAATCCAAGTTTGAATATTGATGTTGACTTGAAAATAGATGCAGTGAAGGTTGGATTCTAGTTTTCTTCAGTGTTTTTTCTGTATTTTTGCTCAATTTGGTTTTGTCATAATTTGCTAGTTGTTGTTTGTCCATTTATCCCGTTTTCATGTCTAGTTTTAGGAAAATTGCTTCTCGCTACTGTTTGCAAACAGTGCAGGTAAATTAGTGGGAAAATGATATATTTGAACAATAATGCTATGCTGCTTAAATTCCATATATTTATTAAAACAGATAAATAAAATATGGTTTGACTTCTGAACTGCTTTATTTTTAGAACACACACGCTATTTTCTATTAGTGGACTCGAGGAATTAATTCTATTTTATGACTACATGTGGTAAAATATGTACGAAGAGGATGCAGACAGCATGTCTTTCGTTTTCTGGCGATTAACTAAAATTTAATTCGGTCTTGGAAGATTAATAAATAAAACTTTGGTCAAAACCCTGGTGCAGAAAAAAACAAGAAATTGCAGAAAAGCTGACAGCTTTCGTCATTGTCAGTTCACTGCTTGGCTGAGATAAATCAACAATCACATGGTAGTGAAGAATGGATCGACTGTGAATTCGGAGAGGGGAAAAAATTTACACGTCATTGGAATTTCGAAACGATTCACAGAAAATGTTTTAAAAAAAGGCAGTGTCTAATTGTGTCGTCTTGTTGAGAATGTCTAGGAATGATTGAGAAACTATTTAAAAAATAGATCAATTTTGCTCACCTCAGCGTCTATCTGGCAATTATGAATTGAGACATCAACTTTGAAAAAACGTAAGATATAATTGAAACAAAATCAACTGCACCTACTTAAATGCGGCATGTGTAACATACATGTGTTATTTTCCTAAATGCACAATGTAGATTTTCAAAAGTCGCCTGTATATATATATTTTTAAAAGAAAATGCTGACCGTATTTAAAAAGTCACCGACTAACAAAAGTCAATTTAGTGTTAATATGATCAAAATTGATCTATATTCATAATTAGTTTTCGCCGTCCTTTTTAAGGTTTTAAAACCCTTATCTCATTTTCATATTCTAATTCCAATTCCACTTCAATTCCATTGCTTCCTCAATCTTCTAATTATCAATTCTTCAATAACATTTCAACTATATCCGGTCAGGCTTTAATCACCTTCGTAAAGAGGTATTAGTAATCATATTTTTTTCTGTAGTTTCACTCGATTTTAACTTAATTCAATTGAATGCAATCACACTAGGATCTAATAAGGCAGGAAATGAAAATGTGTAATCATTGATTTACTCACTTTCCCTTTCAAAACACAATTGATACAACATTTTTTTACATGGAAGAGATGTTATGATACAATGATTTAAACATCAATCAGTAACGTTAACACCAACTATATATGTGTGCACGCGCGCGCATATTAGCTTACTTTTAAATTAAAAAGGGTCAAATCTGACTTTGGCAATTAATGATAAAAATATTTGAGGTTTATATGTGCACACATATATTTACACAAGCATATGTATGCAATATTAAACCAAAACTTTCTAATTAAAATATCAATTTTACAATTTACATTTCAGTCTAAATTAACTAACTTAAATTGAACTTTTAGTTTGGAAATGAAACAAGAGTTTGGAAGTTTTACAAAACTTTAAATTCAATGTATATGTGTGTGTTAAATTCAAAATTACATAAAAGTGCATTCAAAAATCTAGATCAAAATCTCTCGTGCTTGCATAATCAATATTCAAAGTAATTGTATCTAATCGTTAATCATGCAGCACTATAAATTAATTTTAAAATAAGAATTAAATTACAACTCATTTGAAATTGTATATGTAAATGTTATAAAATATAATTCACAAGAAATTAATTTATAATTATTGTAATGTAAAAGATAACAAATGTAGGTCTGAATGAAATAAACATAATAAACATACTAATAATTGAGAAAGTGGTTATCAATTTTCATGTTATAGCAGTCCATATAAACATAAATAAATCATAGAAATCTAAGCATATGAATACAGAGAACATGCAAATGAATTAATCAGAAACTACCTTGAGAAGTTGCCACAAATCACATCTTGAATGATGAATCAAAAGTTATTAGATTCCGTAAATCAATCTTATTACCGAAAGCCTTAAAGCACACCATGAAAATAATTTCCCCTTAGGATGTTTCGTAGAAGTCACACCTTGAATGATGATATCTCCTCGGATTTTCAAAACCCCTATCCTATCCTTGCAATAGTTGGATGAAGCACTTTTATTTTATTTTAATTGATCCTTTTATTTGAGTTGAAAGATTTTGAAAATCTGATTTTTGTTTTTTGCTATGAAAAGTTAGGAGAATAGGAAAAAAAAATGAATGAGAAAGAATGAAGTGTAAGAATGAATTAGAGAATATATTTTATTTGAAAGAAAGAAACCTTCCAGATTCTTTAATTAAAACTTCTCTGTTTAATTACCTCTTGTTTCTCTCCATCCATTCTTTACACATGATATATCATCAAATGACATAAAATTTTCACAAACCACATCATCAAATGCACTAGGGGTAAATTATAGAATCTTATTCCAAATTCTTCAATTGGTTTCTTAAAACAAATGGGGCCAGTCCCTCTATGAACGTGTATGCTATCATGTTTCAATTATCTACTCTATCAATCAACTTTCTCCGATGGTGATAAACTATTTTATCATGTGGAACAATTCAAAGTATGTCTCTTGACTTCTAGTGAGCTCTAAGTTCTACTACGAAATATATCGCAATATTGTCATCATATAACAATGTTCTAGGGTTTTCAATATTTGGAATCAGATCAATTATAAATTTGTGCATTTATATTTTTGTATATATTGCCTTTATTGCAACGCTATTAAAGGCGATGTACGTAGCATTTTTTTTATTAAATTAGCCACAGTCTTTCATCTGGAACATTTCCAACTTAAAATTCTTAATTTGAATTTTATTATCAACATGTTACACTAAATGTCACTTATAAAGTTTGAGGCCGAACACTCCTTCATAAGTAGTTTTGGTTTACGTGAACAATTCTCTAGTTTTTATAAATACAGAAGAATACTTTAAACAACTATTTAGTGATATCAATTTGGATTTGATAGTTGCTTCATGTATCAAATACATAAACAAATCACGATATCTTAGACAACCTAACATGTATGATACTTCACACTGCTAATGCATAGGGAACTTATCTCGCATGTTCGATATTAATTTTTTTAATAAGTTATCTTTGCATATCGATTTACGACAATCTCAATATCTTTTATACTCTCGGTAAAAGAGATCATTTACAATCCAAATTTGAGTATTAAAATAATTAAGCTTGATTTTAACACAAGTACTTCATTAAAATTAGCAATGCGTTATATACTTAAAGTTTAGAAATGTTAGTGTACCTATTAACGTTCTTTCTTATGAATTCATGCTTTCTTTGCACTTTGATTGAAAATCAAACTATTTGATATTTTTTGTCAAACTACTTATTCAATCTTGATCCTTATGATACTTTCGCTTTCCCTCTCAAATCATATCCGAAAACCCACAAAGTCAATATCGTTCTCACAGACTTCGAGACACTTTGGTTATTACTTGTAAATTGTTAACTTTAAATCATTGTTTAGAATTTTCCATTTCAAGACATACATATCAAAACATAAAGTCATATTATACGATAATTTTGTGAGTAAAATCTAAACCTACTTGAGCACATGAAATGGTGAATCTATTATGCCAATCTCAACAATTGAAATTTAAGGTATTGTTTTTATCAATACGGCTCACTATTTTCCAACTATATTTGTTTTTTTCTTAAACATACATTTGCGGCCAATGGATCATATCCTTTAGGTACAAATTTAAAATCATATTTGATAATATATTTGAAATCAATTTTAGATTTGTGCATCATATCATATCATAGAATCAATACTCTTAATAGTTTAATTGACCTTCAATGATTATCTATTCTCAACGTTTATAAGAAACTCATAGTCACTCTACAATGTGCAAGAATATTTTTAGACATTACAATGCATTGTGTTCATTTAGGTTTAGTCAATACCATTTCATTCCTCGCAATCAGCTTCATCTTTGGATCGTATCCAAATCCATTTCACTACTGATAATTTCTCAAAGAAATTCTTTCGCTATTTTAACACCCCATATTTTTAGTAACATTATTTAGAATATTTAATTAGCTAAATAAAACAAAATAATGTAAGATGGTTAATAGATTAAGATTTGATTCAACCAAGGGTAGCTGTGCCTATATGTATAATGAACTAAGGAGATAAAATGAATAAAAACATTAGAAAATAAGGAAGGGGAAAGTGGAAAATAGGATGAACTTATACACTAAGCCCTTAGGATAACAAATACACGTTCATTTCATTTTATCATGCAACAATACCCTAAGGCAGGTCACATTTTTAATCCCATGAAAAGAAAAGGCTTGGATTTCAAGAGGAAGAAGTAAATCCTGTTAGTCCTTAAGATGATGGTTTTGATGACAAAAACCTTAAAATACGATTACAAAACATAAATACTAACATTATAGTTTAGAATTATATGTATATGCAGGATTTAACCATGCAGGTACCAAGAATGAAGACTGTACAGTATAGAGATTCAAGATATCAAGAATGAAGGCGCATGAGTATAATGAATATCAAGATTATCAAGAGTCCAAGATTTCAAGTAATTTATCTTTTTTATTTATTAGAAATATTGTTAAAACTCCTAGAAGAGCACTGGCATCTTAAAATCCAATTTATTCATGGAATGGAATCCACTTCGAGCCCGTTAAAGGGATGGAACCCTGAGTAGGGTGGAACCTACGAAAAATCTAGTGGAATATTGTTTTGTATCCGCTAACTATTATTCAAATGATTTTCAAAATTATATCTTGTTTTCAAAATGTTTTCAAAACCTTCCTTTTAAAAAGATCAAAAACATCGATCCTGGTTTTAAATACTTTTAGCATCAAAATAATCTTTATTTTCAAAATCAAATTACCCTTAGTTTTAAACTATCTTTTAATAATAATATATTAATATTTATTCTTAGATTTAAATAAAAAATTATAGTAAAATTTTATATATATTATTCTCTATATTTACTTATGTATGTTAACTAGAGTTAAGTATATTTATAAAGTTTAAAATAGTTTTAATATAAGATAGAAGTTATTTTCAAAGAAAAATGAATCACCAAAATTTTCTTTGGTATGTCGACATACCCAAGGTACCCATGTCGACATGGTGAATTTCAAAATTTTGAATTTCAAAAGAACTGTCTATTCGTCATATCCTTTCACGAATGGAATGGCTGTTGTTCTTCTATAAACAGAGGTTGGTTTCAATGAATTTTTAGTCATATTTTCTGGTTTTCATTTCTCTTTTTCTTTCATATTTATTTATACATATTCCTACCATTACTCTGTCGAAATCAACATTGAATCTAACTAGATTATCTCTGGTTTGATTCTCTATCACTATCTCAACAAGATCCTCAATGCTATTCAGAGTTATAGGCTTCTTTATAATCAATTAAACGAGAAAAGGTGTGATTGTGGCCTTGGAAATCAATCAAGCGAGAAAAGATGTGATTGTAGCCTTGAAAATCAATTGGGTGAACTTGTTGCCCATGAAATCAAGTATCCCTTCCCAGAGGATTGTGAATCTAGAGGGCGTACCTTGTAGCCTTGAAATCAAGGGTGTAATTGTACAATTGCTTTTGAAAGGAAATCCTTACTTGTGTGCGGGACTGGATGTAGCGTAACTCCGAACAGGTATAAAATTCGGTGTGTTCTTTCCTTTATTGCTTTTACTTTATTTTCCAATTATGTTTGATTCTGTGATCATATTTGTGTCTGAATATTGCATACATTTGTGTTCAAATTAACAAAAACTCAAAAAGATTTAATAATTCCTTAAAACACTATTCACCCCTCTCTAGTGTTTATTCTAGCCTTAATATACATAATTTACATTTCTTATATTTGGTATCAGAGCAAGGTTTTCAAAGTTTCATAATATGAATTTTGAAAAATTATAAAATGGCAATTTTTTTGATAAAATTATTAACACTATTTTCATATGAATATGTCACAGAATCATCATGATATTTTTTTTTAAAATTATATTTAGTTATTTTGAAAAGTCAATTGATTCTTTAAAAAGTTATGTTATTTTGCAAGACAAGAATTATGTCTAATGACTGTTGGTTAAAAGATACCAGATAATTATTCATCGATCAAGAAGAACAAATGGATATATAATGGAAATCGACAATGAAATGGGTACCAGATCAATAAAGAACTTTTGGTTCTCATCTACAATTTGATTTGATAATGTACTTCTCTCCATCTGCTTCGCAATGCAATTGGTTTCGTGCGAATCCGTCAAGAAATGATCAACTTGTGGTCAAATGAAGTTTGATGAACAAAGAGAAAAAGAAGGCAAAATTGTCAAAGGTATTCTTCAAATTACATCCATAGATTTGAGTATTTTGTTTCCACTCCCTTTTCAGAATGTAGTTCTTGTTTTCACGGTCATTTTGATGGGTGGATCATCAAATTCTGATCAAAATTGAGTGAGATATGATAGTTTGGAGTTGGCTATCCAAAATTGAAAAAACTGTGTACGGGATTTTCTACATTTCTTCTACTGTTCAGCCTGTTGCATCACCATACCGTCCAATTTTGACACCAAACTATTACTAGATCATAGTCCTTGCCTTCCTCTTCGATTTACCACTGGTTTCATCTAATTCGGTTAAGATCCGTAATCCGCATTTCATACATTTCCCACGAAAATGTAAATACAACTATATAATTAATGAATAATTTGTGTTCTTATATGTGTTATTATATGGATACTTAGTTAGGATAGTTAGTAGTTTAAGACTGAGTTTTAGTTTTAGTTCTAAGTGTTGATTATGTATGATAACACTATCATTATAATCACATGTCATAGAGTATTAGATTTAGGAGGAGTAATATAGTTTGAAGTTATATATTTAGAGTTAGTTTTTGTTGATGACAAAGGGGGAGAAGTATAAAATAGGAAGTTAGGCATAGATTAAGGGAGGGTTATTAGGATAGAAGTAATATTTTATAAAAAAGTTGTCATCATCAAAAAGGAGGAGATTGTTAGTCCTTGAGATGATGGTTTTGATGACAACAACCTTAGAATAGGATTATAAAATATAAATACTAAAATTATAGTTTAGAATTATATGTATATGCAGGATTTAACTATGCAGGTACCAAGAATGAAGACTGTACAGTATAGGGATTCAAGATATCAAGAATGAAGACTCATGAGTATCAAGAATATCAAGATTATCAAGAGTTCAAGATTTCAAGTAATTTATCTTTTAATTTATTAGGAATTTTGTTAAAACTCGTAGAAGAGCACTGACATCTTAAAATCCAATTTATTCGTGGAATGGAATCCACTTCGAGCCCGTTAAAGGGATGGAACCCTGAGTAGGTTGAAACCTACGAAAAATCTAATGGAACATTATTTTGTATCTGCTAACTTTTATTCAAATGATTTTCAAAATTATATCTTGTTTTCAAAATGTTTTCAAAACCTTCCTTTTAAAAAGATCAAAAACATCTATCGTGGTTTTAAATACTTTTAGCCTCAAAATAATCTTTATTTTCAGAATCAAATTATCCTTAGTTTTAAACTATCTTTTAATAATAATATATTAATATTTATTCTTAGATTTAAATATAAAATTATAGTAAAATTTTATATATATTATTCTCTATATTTACTTATGTATTTTAACTATAGTTAAGTATATTTGTAATGTTTAAAATAGTTTTAATATAAGATAGAAGTTATTTTCAAAGAAAAATGAATCACCAAAATTTCCTTTGGCATGTCGATGCACCCAAGGTACCCATATCGACATGGTGACAGTTAATTTCAAAATTTTGAATTTGAAAAGAAGTGTCTATCCATCATATCCTTTCACGAATGGACATGGCTATTATTCTTCTATAAATAGGGGTTGGTTTCAATGAATTTTTAATCATATTTTCTAGTTTTCATTTCTCTTCTTCTTCCACATTTCTTTATACATATTCCTACCATTACTCTGCCGAAATCAACATTGAATCTAACTAGATTATCTCTGGTTTGGTTCTCTATCACTATCTTAACAAGATCCTCAGTGTATTCAGAGTTATAGGCTTCTTTGTAATCAATTAAACGAGAAAAGGTGTGATTGTGGCCTTGGAAATCAATCAAGCGAGAAAAGGTGTAATTGTAGCCTTGGAAATTAATTGGATGAACTTGTTGCCCATGAAATCAAGTATCTCTACCCAGAGGATTGTGAATCTGGAGGGTGTACCTCGTAGCCTTGAAATCGAGGGTGTAATTGTACAATTGCTTTTGAAAGGAAATCTGTACTTATGTGCGGGACTAGATGCAGGGTAACTCCGAACCAGTATAAAACCCAGTGTGTTCTTTCCTTTACTCCTTTTACATTATTTTTGCATCCGTGTTTGATTCTGTGATCATATTTGTGTCTGAATATCGCATACATTTGTGTTCAAACTAACAAAAACTTAAAAAGATTTAATAATTCCTTAAAACACTATTCACCCCCCTCTAGTGTTTATCATAGCCTTACGATCCATAATCCGCATTTCTCACAAATCCAACTTATTAAACATTAAAATCTCATAACTTTAATCACAAAGCCAAGGTGAACGATAACTACATCCCATTTTGCTTATATTTTTCAGTTTTAAGGTTAAAAACGAAATGATTTTACATGATAATGCTTTGTATTGGATGATTAAACGTTTATATGCAATTGCTGGTAACTTATGCATGTCGATATTTATTTTTATGATATGTGTTGATGTGAAAAATCCTATTTAAATATATCCAAATGCCTTGCGATTTTAGTTATAGACCACAAATGTTATCTTAGAGATACGTTTCAAATTTCATCATTTTTTGAATAAATGTGGATTTTACATTAATTTTCTAGTGAAAAAATGATTTATCTGATTATAAATTATTTACGGCATGATAAATAATTATTTGGGTCTAAAATTTGTATATGTTAGAAAACATATTGAAAAGGATTTTATATAATTTTTTTAGAATTTTTCTAAGTGTTTTGATGAATGTATAAAATTATTTAAGTTATGGAAATTTAATATTTAATATTTTAATTGAGGAGAAGGCGTATTTTGCAAATGATTCGAATAAATTATTTATGAAATTATGGCAGCCCTTTTAGAAAGGAAAAATTAGCAAACAATAAGAGTATGACAAAATGGCAGGTTAGTTAAAAAGTTTTACTTAAAAGGGGTTTAAATTAGAAATTCATACTAAAAGCATGTTTCGCTTCTTTTGGTTTCGCCCTGGTTGCTTTCGACTAAGACACTCCGCCTCCTTTCTTGAACCAATGTACATTATATCAATTTCGGTACACAGTAAATTGGACAAAGGTGAAAGGTAAGAGTCGAAACCAAGGGGTTTCGAAAGGGTCGGAGCGCCTTTTTGTTTTAAAAGAGAAAAGAACCGGCTTGCTTTCGACTATTTAGCTTTTGACTTGGTTCGCTTCCGACTAGGTCAATTGATTTAAAAGAAAGGTTTTTAAGGTTGCATCTTTGTTCTAAGAAATAGCTTTCGACCATGTCTGCTTCTGACTAAGTCAATGGGTTAAAAAGGGTTGGTTTCGAAATAGTTGCACCATGTTATTTAAATAATAGCTTTCGACTATGTCGAAGCCTTTACTACCGCTTTTTTACCCTTCGAAACAGAGCTTTTGAAAGGCGTTATTTAATTTTATAAAAACCCTACAGCTTCTCTAATGCTATTACAAGGGGTGTTACGACACCATCACTTCCTAACTTAGTAATAGCTCTTGAAAGGGTATGCTTTCGACCCTTTTGCTTGTGACCCTTAATGGTCTTAAAGAATAACCCAATGATTTTGAATCAAATGATTTCAGAGGGTATTCTCCACATGCTTTAAATTGAATCCCAAATGCTTTCGAAGGGTTTAAAGTTTTAATACCTTTGAAAGGTTTTAAAATAAGGTTTCGAAGGGGAAGTTCCCAATGGTTTCGAAAGGTTTAAAGAAAAGGATTTCTAATTGTTTTGAATGATTTAAAGGAAATGTTTTTCCTATGGTTTTGAAAGGCAATATTTATTTATCTTAAAGAGGGACGTCTAAGGTTTTTAGCTTTCAAAGGAAAAGGAATTTTAACGGTTTCAAAAAACTTACATGAATGGTTTCAAAAGAGGCACTTTTAATAAGATCGACAGGAGTACTTTCAAATGCCTAAAGGTCTTCATCAACAAAGATTTGAGTACAGTATATAAATAACATGGAAAGGTGGTTTTGAGAAAAGTATGGAGTATAAATGTTTTCCTTGTTTAAGTTTGGTTTAAAATATTTTAAATCAATTTCAGATGAAAGGGTTTTCTGGGAAAATTATGGGAAGTTATACCTACGTAAAAATGACCCTGATATTATAATACAAGATGAGATTGGTAAGGTATCGTACCCTATAATTTAGCTATTGGCCCCAGCTAATTTAGTCCAAAATTCTAGTGTGTTCGTCTTTGTCTCAGGTAAGACTAAAATTGTGATTACACATATTAGAGAATATATATGTTTGTATATAGATAGGTTATTAGTGAGCCCGCAAAACCATTAGGATTAGGTCACCATCGGAGATGTTAAGTTATGGACAGACCGTCCAAAAGAGAAGTATTTAATAGATAGATAGGGACAGACCGTCCAGAAGATGAGTGTTTAACATATATTAGATGAAAAAAATTTACTTTTTCTGGCAGGCCCAAGTCAATCAAAGGTTAATAGTAAGGCAAACATAACTATAATGTTCGGACAGATAGTCCATTTGTTATCTGATATGTATGTTTGCAAAATATAATAATGCTTTACACTTTTAACTAGTTTTGGTTGTAGGAAAATATTTTCAAATGATGTGTTTTAAAAGAATGTTAGTGAGAGGAACCCATTCTACTAAGCGGCTTGGTCCCACTTAACATTAATAACCGGGATGTATAGTATTATTTACACCAGGCTTTATGTCTGACTCAAAGTGTATGTCTTCCCCTTCAACTCTCGGGTGCTCAAAAATTGATTTGAGTAGGCTGAGGGTTGAGGTTCTTACATGTTTAGTAGAATGACAAATAAAGCTATCTAAGGAGAGAAGGAGACTAATGGATAGTTATTTAGGATTTGCGGTTCTTTGTTTTGTTGTTTATTTCTGCTGTATATGTGTTAAGTCGGTTATGACTATATGACTCTCATCATCCAAAGGGGTATCTTCATATGCCGCTCTTGGCATATTTTATAATAAGTATATTTTATCATTTCTTGGAAAACGTTTGGGATTATGTAGTCTGAATATGGAAAATCCGTTTTGGAATGTAACAAATAATTCTATTTTGAAATATATGATTTGTTTCATATTTTAGTGCTTTTAGTATTATAGATACCATTAACATAGCCGTATTTAGTCGTCAAAAGTCAATACTATAGATGACTGCAGCATCTGTAGCGCTTAGTTTTAAGCCTCTAGATAGGGGATGTTACAACTTGGTATCCGAGCCTAGGTTTATGAAATACTTTAACTAAAAATGATTTATGAAAACATAATATTTAGAAATTAGAATTAGTATTGGGGTATGGGATAATGCTATAGTAACGTACTTGTATTTTCTACATATAAGCATATGTTTTATCTCTAGACTCCTATCTTTGTCAGGCTATTCTTGTGTATCTCACGAGGCTTGAATACAAATATGACGGAAGAAGAGGCAGAGTCAACCTAGAAGGAGATAACACCACTACAAATGGAAATGCCCGACCAAATGTTAGAAGAGGTCAGACTCAGGCTGAGAATGTTGGTGCTGGGTTTCCCAAGTAAACATGGGAGCCATGTAACAGTTTTTCATAAACATGATGTAAGCTGGAATCGCGGCTAGAGTTGTGGAGGTAATGCTTCTGGAGGAGAAGTTCAGGAAGCTCCAATGGTCAATCAGTATGCTAAATTGAGCAGAGACTATACTAGGCTTGGAGGAAAGCCGTTTATCGGAACAGAGGATGCCACTGAAGTACAAAACTGGCTGTTACATTGCGAGAATTTTTGCTGACCTAGGGCTCAATGATGAGCATTAAAGGAGATTTACATCAAGTCAGCTTCAAGGAGTTGCTTTGTTTTGGTGGAATACTATAACTGCTGGCGTGGATGAAGAGACTATGACGTGGGTGGAGTTCAGAAGGAGATTAAGAAAGGTTCATGTCAGTAATGTGACAGTCTGTCTTGGTTAGAAATTTGCTGAGTTGGAACAAGGTGAAATGTCAATTCTGGAATATGCTAGTAGATTCAAAGAGCTAGCACGGTATGGGTATGCCACTGTTGACACAGTATTAAAAAGAAACGAAAAGTTTATTAGAGGTTTGAAGCTAGAGTTGGCTAGGGCTACTTTACCACACATCGGAGACCCGTGCGATGTGGTGGTGGAAATGGCGTTGAGACATGAAGAGATGTTAGCTTATTTGGAGAAGAAGAAAGAGAAGGAGGTTTAGGTCAGACAGGGTCAAAAGAGAAAGTTTTTCCACAAAAAGAATGCTCAAAGAGGAGGTGCGACAAAGAAAGGGAAGTTTGAGGTAGTCTGCTATAAGTGTGATAAGAAAGGAAATTATGCTCATAAGCATCAGACAGGCAAAGGAAAAAAGGCTGCTAGATGAAAGGGATTAGATGTTTTAACTATGATCAAATTTGGCACTACAAGAACCAATGAAAAGAGCCAACAAAAGGGGATAAAGGCCATGTATTTGCATTGGAGCCTGCTACGTCAGAGCCAACAATGCAGGAGAAGGGAAAGGTTATGTTAAGAGGTACGCTTCAGATCTGTGATACATCTGTTAAGATTCTATTTGATACTGATACATCAACTTCTTTTATATCTCGATATTTAGTAGATAAACTTAACCTAGAACCCATATATTTAGTTACTTCCTTAAGAGTTGCAATCCGATAGGAGGTTATGCGACTCTTGGGATGAGTATAACCATTTAGAGTTTGACTTGCTAGGTTACAACTTTGTTTGCATTTTGCATGTATTTGATTTTTTGGGTTCGGAATTATATTGGGTATGGATTCTTTAAGTAATTATGATGCTAGGATATTTTGCTTAGATAGGAAAATATCACTTAAACACTCAGATTGTAATGATCCGATAGTTTATACCGTAGAAAACCCCAGTTTTGAGGTGAATGATTTGTTGCATGTTATGTAGTTGGAGATGAGCTAAACCCCATTTTCATACTTAGAGAATTCACGGATGTGTTTGAGCATGTGTTTGGATTGCGGTCGAAACGAGCCATTGAGTTTTGGATTGATCTGGTGCCTAGTGCAGAACCGGTGAGTAGGCCACCAAGCAAGATTACGCCAACATAGATGAAGGAGTTGAAACCTAAGTTAATAGACTTGGAAGGCAAGAGTTTTATCAAACCAAGTAGTTCGCCTTAGGGAGCAGCCGTTATATTTGCTAAGAAGTCGGACGGATTGTTAAGAATATGTATCGATTATCGTAAGCTGAATGAGAAGACGATAAAGAATCAATATCCACCACCAAGGATTGATGTTTTGTTTGATGAGTTGAGTGAGGCTAAGATATTCTCTTGGTTATATTTGACAACAGGATTTCATCAGCTTAGAACAGTAGAAGATAGTATACCTTTGACGACATTCAGAACAAGATATCAGTCATACGAATGGTTAGCTATGCCTTTCGGATTCATTAATGCACTGACATTCTTTTTAGATTTGATGAACCGATTTTTCCGAAAGCACTTGGATAGATTCATGTTGGTTTTTATAGATGATATTCTGATATACTCTAAGGACGAGAAGGAGCATGAAGTTCATCTTAGAATTGTGCTTGAAACGCTGAGGCAACATCAGCTAAAAGAAATGTTTTCGAAGTGCCATTTTTGGAAGAAAAAAGTGAAGTTTCTTGGTCACGTGGTTTCGAAAAAATGATGGTCAGTTGATCCGGAAAAGATCGAAGTCGTTAATAATTGGAAAAGATGGAAGCCGTTAATAATTGGAGAAGATCTGAAATGGTAACTGAGATAAGAAGTTTTCTTGGATTAGTAGGACATTATCGGAGGTTTATAAAGGATTTCTCATGGATTTCAGCGCCAATGACTAAATTAACACGAAAGGATGTAAAGTTCGTATAGATCGATAAGTCCAAAGTAGCATTCCAAAGCTTGAAACACTTGTTGACCCATGCACCTGTGTTAGTGGTTCCGCAGGGAAATCAAGATTTATTTGTTTATACTGATGCATGTGGTATAAGGTTGGGAGCTGTATTAATGCAAAGGGGTAAAGTGATTGCCTACGCTTCTAAAAGAGTTAGACCATATGAGGTTAGATATCCAATACATGACTTGGAATTAGCTGCAGTAATATTTGCCTTGAAGGTGCGGAGGCATTACCTTTTGGGAGAATGGTTTGAGCTATATACAGATCATAAGTCATTGAAGTATTTGTTCTCTCAGAAATAGTTGAACATGAGGCAACAGAGGTGGTTAGAATTTGTCACTGCTTATGATTTTGGAATTGAGTACACACCAAAAAAAGCAAAAAGGCTGTAGTTGCACTTAGCAGGAAACATCAAAATGCGTTATTAGCAATGATTGTTGAGTGAAAGGACGTAGAAGCATTAGCAGTTTGCAAAGTACAATAGAGATCCGAGGTCGGGTCTACTGGAGATATAGTTGTAATATCTTGTTTGGATGTTCGTCCAGTGATAATCGAGAGGATTGCTTCTAAGCAGGAAGATGATCCAGTGTTAGCCAAAAATATCAGGAAATTAAGAGTGGTTACTTAAAAGATTTCAGTCTTGACCAGAATAGGAGGTTGAGAAAAAATGGAAGATTATGTGTTTTGAGTGTAGGAAACATATGGAAGGAAGTCTTAGAGGAATGCCATCGTTCAAAGTTCTATATCTGCCTAGGAGGTACTAAGATGTGATTGGATATGAAGAGGAGTTTTCTAGGAAGGCATGAAGCGGGATATTGGGTTGTGTGTGAAGTAGTGCCTGATTTGCCAGCAGAAAATAGCCGAACACCAGAAACCAAGTGGGTTGCTTCAGCCGTTAGATATTCTAGTATAGAAGTGGGACTCAATCTCCATGGATTTTACTGATGGGTTGCCTAGGTCGAACAGAGGAAATGTTAACATATTGGTTATAGTGGACGAATTGACCAAGAGTGCCCATCTCATTCCAGTTAAGTCAACCAGAATGACGCCTATTTTGGCAAGGTTGTTTATGAAGAATGTGGTTAGATTGCATGGAATTCCTAGTAGCATAGTTATTGGTAGAGATCCTTTGTTCACTAGCAAGTTCTGAAGAGTTTGTAGGAAGCTTTGGGAACCAAACTTAAGATGAGTGCCACTTACCATCCACAGACAGATGGCAAACATAAAGAGTTAACAAGATTTTAGAAGACTTGTTAAGGGCTTGTGTTCTAGATTTCGGGGGATCATGGGAAGACCATCTGCATTTAGTCGAATTTTCGTATAACAACGGCTATCAGACTAGTATCGGGAGGAACCATTTGAAGCTATGTATGGAAGGCCATGCAAATCTTTCGTTTGTTGGCTAGAGAGTGCGAATGGATTGGTTCTTGGTCCAGATTTAGTTCGAGAAGCTATAGAAAAGACTGAGATGATAAGGGCGAGAATGAAGGAAGCTCAGTCTTGGAAGAAAAGCTAAGCAAATAGAAGACGAAAAGATTTAGAGTTCTCGGTTGGAGATCATGTTTTCTTTAAAGTATCGCCGATGGAAGGTGTTATCAGATTTGGGAAGACGGGAAAGTTAGCACCGAGCTTTGTAGGACCATTTCCTATTTTAGAAAGGATTAGAAAACTCGCATATAGAGTAGAGTTACCGAGTAATTTGGTGAGAGACGACAATGTTTTTCATGTATCGCATCGGAGGAAATGTGTTAGGGATCCACACACTACTATAGCATCGACTGTGTTAGAAGACTTAGTAGTGAAACTAGATATGATTATAGTTAGGAAGCCTATCCAGATAGTCTTAAGAGATGAGAAGAAGTTGAAAACAAGACAATCAGACTAATGAAAGTTTAGTGAAGTGACGATACTAGAGACTGTATTTGGGAGACTGAGAGCAGGATTAGAGACGCTTATCCTGACTTATTTTGATGGTATGTTTTACCTTTGATTGTTTGATGCATTCCTTATCGTAATTTCAAGGACAAAATTCTTTAAGGAGGGGATATTGTAGCACCCCATATTTTTAGTGACATTATTTAGAATATTTAATTAGCTAAATTAAATAATGTAAGATGATTAATAGATTGCGATTTGATTCAACCAAGAGTATCCATGCCTATATGTATAATTAATTAAGGAGATAACATGAACAAAAGTGCTAGGAAATAAGTAAGGGAAAAATGGGAAATAGGATGAACTTATACCATAAACCCTTAGGAAAATAAATACACGTTCATTTCATTTTCTCAAGCAGAAATACCCTAAGGTCGGCTACCATTTTTAATCTCAAGAGAAGAAAAGGCTAAGATTTCAAGAGGAAGAAGTAAATCCAACTTATTTAACATCAAATCTCGCATCTTTAATCACAAAGCTAAGGTTAATGATAACTACATCCCATTTTTCTATAGTTTTAAGGTTAATCCGAAATAATTTTGCATGATAATGCCATGTTTTGGATGATTAAACGTTTATATATACTTGTTGGTGATTTATGCATGTTCACATTGATTTTTATGATATGTTTTGCTGTGAAAACCCTATTCAGTGACATCCGAATGCCTTATGATTTTAGTTATAGACTAGAAATGTTACTTTAGAGATGTGTTTCAATTTTCATAATTTTCCAAATTAATGTGGATTTTATATTAATTTTCTAGTGAAGAAAATGATTTATTAGGTTATAAATCATTCACGGTGTAATAAATAATTATTTGGGTTTGGAATTTATATTTGTTGGAAAACACATTGAAAAAGATTTTTTGGAATTGTTGTAGAATTTTCTTAAGGCTTTTGATGAATATATAAAATTATTTAAGGTATGGGACCTAAATCTTTTATATATTTAATTAAGGAGAAGGGGTATTTTACAAATGATTCTAATAAATTAATTCTGAAATTATGGCAATACTATTAGAAATTAAGAGTTTGGCAAACAAGGCAGGTTAGTTAAATTCTTTACTTAAAAAGGGGTTAAATCAGAAATTCATGCTAACAGCATGGTTTGCCTCTTTTGGTTTCGCACTAGTTGCTTTCGACTAAGACCCTCCGCCTCCTTCCTTAAACCAATGCACATAGTATCAATTTCAGTACACAGTGAATTGGACAAAGGCAGAAGGTAAGAGTCGAAACCAATGGGTTCCATAAGGGTCGGAGCACCTTTTTGTTTTAAAATAGAAAAGCGCTTACTTGCTTCGACTATTTAGCTTTAGACTTGGTTAGCTTTCGACTAGATCAACTAATTTAAAAGAATGGTTTTTGAGGTTGCGCATTTGTTCTAAGAAATAGCTTTCGACTAATTTTGCTTTCGACTAAGTTTGCTTTCGAGTAAGTCAATGGTTTAAAAAAGGCTTGATTTTGAAATAACTGCACCATGTTATTAAATAATAGCTTTCGACTATGTCGAAGCCTTTAATACAACTTTTTTACTTTTCGAAACAAAGTTTTCAAAGGGAGTTGTTTTATTTTATAAAAATCTTACCGCTTCTCCAATGTTTTCGGAAGGGGTGTTTTGACACCATCTGTAACGACCTACAATTTTCGATCCCGAATATTCCAGATAGTTATGGAAAAGAAGAGAGAGATAGAAGAAAAAGAAGAACAGAGACACCAACATCTCATATTCGCAGCGGATAAAATATAATATCAATAATATCAGTCTATAATGAAAACTGTACTTGTCAAATTTCACTTTAGTACATCATAGTTCCAACATATATGCAAACATTGGATATATACAATCAATATGTCTCAGATATACAACAATATAATGCAGCGAAAACACTCCATACGTTCCTGTCATCCAGCTCGCCTCCTCAGCTCCAGAACGTCCTTACCTGAAAATCTGTAATACTCGGTCTGACCCGAGCATTACATCAAAGTAACACTCGGGTCAGGCTAGAAACCAGTGTGAGTAAACCCATATAATATGACATACCCAGCTATAACATGTGTGAATATCAGGGTAACTCGTATCCTTTATGGGTTCTCATAGTCAACATTTATCACATAACGGTTTTTAGGTTAAATATCCATATTACCCAATTTATTCCGTTCCAGCCTGTTTAATACCACATATCCAATTTATAAAGAACTTTGTAGATTTCAAATCGAAGTGGTTTCGGGTATTTACTGATACCCGACTCCGGTCTCTTCGAATCTTATGTCATCTTATCCCAAGTTATTCAATTAAATACAATTCAACTTAAATTACCGGATGGCGCTTTTACACAACAATTCATAATTGATAACATACCATATCACAAAGCAATTCATATCAGAAATATCAACCAATCCAAGGCACTTATCATCATTCAATCATTCATAAGCAAGATTGATCACTTCAATAATTAATTTAGTTTATCTCTAATTAAATTAATTACTTATCTTTAAGATCATCCTTACTTAACATAAATTAATTTCAAATTAATTAATCATCTATTAATTATCCATTTTAATTAATCACCCTTGACTAATTATAATTAAATTACATTAAGTAAATAACCTTAATTAATTTCACAAATCAATTATCCTTAACCATCACAGTAAATTATCCTTAATTAATTACTCGAATTAATTACCCTATAATCACTTACATTGATTAATTATCTTTTAATTAATCACACTTATTAATTAACTAACCCTTAATTAATTTCCTTAATTAATAAATCCTTAATTAATCACACGAAGTAATTAATCCTTAATTACTTCCATTAAGTTATTACCATTAAATAAATCACATTTAGTAATTACTCATTAATTACCCTCCTTAATTAATGACATTAAGTAATTATACTTTAATTATTAGGTAAATATCATTAATTAATCACATTAAGTAATTCAACCTTTAATAAATTAATCATTTTTCTTTACCTACATAATTTACCACATTAATAAATCAATCCGTTATTAAACAGTAATTATCCTTAACTTGATAAATCAATTAACCATCCTTAATTAAATAATTTATTCTTTATATAATTACATCATTCAAATCATCTAAAAAATATAGGAATTAACCCACTGTTTAATTAAACAAATAAAACTTAACAAAAATCCATTTTTTTCATGTCACCTATTTAAGATAAAACTTAATTACAATATTTTTAATCTCCAGATTTAATAATAAAATCTCAACTAAAGGATGATAAAAAAATTTATTTAAAAGACCTTATCTGATTAACCTTGAAGTAAAACAGATTTATTATTTCATATTCCTTATCTAAATTCAAACTTAAAATAAACTTTCAATATTAACGAGAATTGAATTTAAAACATTTCCTTACCCACCTTGCTTGAAAGAATTAAATGAAACCCATTTTAAAATCTCACTAATTTATTTTAAACGGGCCGAAGAATCTCAACTCAAAACCTTTTCTGACCTTCTTCCCCATCCCCATTCTCTTAATTCCGAACAATTCCAGTAACTAAAACTCACTTCGAATATAAAAAAACGATGACACAAAGAAGCAATTGACTTGATTATATCACAAGATCATCGCCGACCCAAACCACATACATGTGCCACCCTCCTCCACATTGACTCACACGATCACCTGGAAATCAAACGTGCATGGTGACACGCGTGCACGTGCACACCAGTGCCCCTGATCAACACGCCACTGCGCCATTGCCGTCGAATCTCCCCTCGTTCCTAGACCACATTCGCCACGACATCGAAGTACAACAAACTCCAAATCGAAAATCGACACTTAACTCGAACCGAAGGAAACACATACCGTTGATGATCATCGAACTGCCTTCGTCGATCGTCATTGAACACTAAATCACGCCCACCGATCGAAAGCCCTATCGATACGCTACCACCCTACCAAACCCCAAAAGCTCCAGCCACGAATTCATCGCAAACCGACATCCCAAAAGTCGAAGCCCAAAACCCTAATCTTCCTTCTACAGATCTTCCCGATGATCTGAAAAATCACCGCTGATTTTTCCCAAGTGCAACATTCCCCAAGCTAGCCTCAGCAGTGACCTCGACCCCCCAAGTCTCGTCGATCGTTGAAAATCACTAAAAATCCCTTTTTCGATCAACATGCAAATCCTCTAGAAATACCGGCCTAAAAATTACAAAACTATAACCTAAAATCATTATTGCACATGTTGATTTCAATTATGTAAACAAAACATTATATTTGAACAACTTATTTTCTGACCTGGATGGTTTTTACTGTTAATTAACCCTTTTCTAGTGGATGCTTAATAATTTTAACTTAAAATTATTTTTAAAAGTTGAATCTGGAATCTACAAACAAATTTCCCTTAATACTCATTGCCTAAAATTGTTTAGTTGCAGAGATATGATTTTTCTTGAGCCTGTAAGCCGAACAGAATCAGGCATACCCAAACACATACGTGCTTCCAGCAACAACTTTTTTTTCAAGTAAAAATTCATTTATATCTCCATGCAAAATATTTTCAATCAGTACTATCATTATTCATCACGTAAAATTTTAACTAAAAGAATTCAGATTTACTCACCCGGTTGAAGAACAGAGACTGGAAATAAATTGAAAGCTGGAAATTTTGTTTTTGAATCCAAACTTGGATCTGACTTTTTTTGAAACTGGAGTTGACTTTTGATTTGATGATTCTGAAAACTGAAGTTGATACTTGCTTTGCTTTGATCAGGTTGTGGCTTTTATTTTATTTTTTTCTGTCTTGATCTTTGCTTTTTGACCAGATCTGAGTTTGAAAATGAAGAAAATTCTGCTTGCAATTCTATCTCCTCTAGTTGTATTTCTTTTTGATTAAAATTTCTTTTCAGTTTATCGGTTTATAAGAAGAAATCTGGAAGTAAAGCCTGGTTTCTTAATTCATTCATTTTCATGCAATTAAATCTTGAAAGAGGACAATTATGCCACTTGTAACATCAGATTATACCATGTTAACACTTGTTACTTATGTTACAAATTTGCCTCCACTTGTAATTTGTGTGTGTAATTAGCTTACATATATATTTATATGTTTCAAATGTTTAAATATGATTTTATATAAAAAAAATTATACATATACAAATTAAATTTTCTTTTGTTAAAACTTTTTTTATTTAAGTGAAATGTATAAAACCCTTTGATAAAATTTAAAATCTACACAACTTTTTAAAAGGAATGATTTATATAAAAAAGATCATATATACATACACTCTTTTAAATTCAATTTATATTTAAGATATATATCTATCTTTTGAAATTCCATATTTTGACAAAATTCAAATTCAAATTAAATTTCAATTTAAAAACCAGTTTGAAATCAATTCAAATAGGTGTGCATATTTAAACAACACAAATTAAATTTGTAGATAATAATTCTATTTTAAAATCTATTTATATCTATATTTAAATAACTTATAAAGGAGACTATCACATTCATCCCCCCTTTGAATCTTTTCGTCCTCGAAAAGGAATGAATCCAGAATTATTAAAATGCTTAAAATCAGATAAATCATTCTTTAATCATTTTTAAAACACTTTAAAAGCTATATAGTATTACGGTAATAGTTTTACAAAAATACTTTTATAACTCGATGTCTCAACAAGTCCATCCTCGTTTTTATAGAAATTCGGTCATACGTTGATTAGGCGTAAGACTGAAAATCTATAAGTACTTTAGCAGACCCATTTCAACATCCAGTGAAAATACTTGAAAAATAATTTTATTGAAAAATATCGAAAACATTTTTGAAAATAGAGATATCTTTGGTGAGAATGCTCTGGAAATCATCACCCCCATCCATGGCCGCAGTTACATCCTGGGTTACGTTGCCATCGCAGCATAAGTCCATGTAACTGTAGGCACTCCACGCCCCTCGATTACACCATGGAACCTGCGGTAGATCGCAGTTACATTCCAGGGTTACGTTGCCATCATAGCAAAAGTCCACGTAACTATAGGCATCAGCGCCCTCGATTTTCGCTGCCAAAATGAAACTTCTCCACTCCCACATAGGTCGCAGTCTACCGATGTAAAATCAAACGCAGACTGTTGGCTCTCAGTGGCACACACGACTTTCGCTATGTTACCATAGGTCGCAGTCTACCGATATAAAATCAAACGTAGACTGTTGGCTCTCAGCAGCACGCACGACTTTCGCTATGGTCTGCAGTAGATCGTAGTGACATCGAGTTAAACTGTCGTTACAATATAACTCAAATGCCTCTGTAGGCATTAGTGCCCTCCACTTTCGCTACACACTACTCATAATCCTTAGGAACTAGTTTTGTCCAAACTCCTCACAGGATCAAATTTAGAACCCTCTCTTAAGGTTCAAGGCAGTACCACCCTATGGCACTCCTGAGAAGTTCATTTCAAGGGACCGCCTTTTTCTCCAGAGCCATTTCAAAATATTTTATACTATACACGTATCGTATCTTCCAAATCATACACCTAGTATGAATCTCATATAAATCTCCTTTCTCAAAATCGATTATCCCAAAATCAATAATTCTCAAACCAGGCTTTTCAAAAGCTAATATTGATTTTACCCAAAAATCAAAAGCCTTTCCAAATCCAAAGGTTCCCAAAATCTTTTTCAAAATCATTCTCACAAGATCCTTTATATATATATATATGTAGATATATAACCTTGAAAAACCTTAGGATCATTTCAAAATTGTAGAAAACCCTTTTTATACTTCAAATATTTTCAAAAACCCTTTAATTCTGGCTAGATTCAACAAGGGGAGATTTATCTTATATAGCAGATATATATAACTTTACCAAATCAAATATTCAAATTTGATTATTCTTTTATAAAGTTATTAACCATATTCCCTTTCCACCATAGAAATCCTTATTTCATCATATATTTCACAAAATGTACTTTTCATTTCAAAAACCATTTTCCAGTTCTTATCCACAAATTCCCAGTATTAATTTCATTCAAACCCGTACGATGTACACATATCATCCTTATGCAACACCAATCTGATCGCTCACTCGATCACACAATTTCTATTCCAAACTAGTATTGTCGACCCGACTTCCTAGTGCAGACTCAGATCTAGTTTCTTGATCAGAAACCGTCTCCTTGCATAGTCAAAACTATGATAGAGAATATCCAGAACCAATCTACAATCCATATCCAGGTTCGTCGTCGAAAATCAAGTGAAAAATCCCAACTCGGATCAATAAACTATCTCGAAATTCTGTGCTCGAATCTGGATCAAATCAACTTGCGAATAAAATAATATACATATATCCCACGTATTTATCTTTATTGATTATTAGCCAAATCATTTCTCCTTTCTAGTTACATTCACTTTGATTTCTATCCACTTACTCACATTTGTTTCAATCCCATTTGAATTATCACCTCTATTCTTATCTCAATTGGGTATTTAATCATAAACAGTTTGCACTCTGACCAGCTTAAAATTTGAAAATAGCTTGAAGAGTTTGAAAATAGATAAGTAGTTGAAAAAAAATTATTAGTTTGTAAAATAGCTGCAAAATAGTTGAGTAATTGTAAAATAGTTGGAAAATAGTCAAATATTTATAGAAATAATTGCAATATGGTGTAAAATAAAAATTAGTTATAAAGTAGTTGAAAAACAATAATTAGTTTATAAAACAGTTGAAAATTGTTAAATAGTTCCAAAAATAGTTGTAAAATAAGTATAAGATAGTTTTAGGTCTAAAAAGAAAAGTTGTATAGTAAATAATTTGAAAAAAATAGATTTATATTAAAATAATTTATTTTGAAAATAGTCCAGAGTCAAACAGTTCAATTCCAAATCTCCAATCTCATCAATTCAATTTTAATTTCCA
This sequence comes from Allium cepa, assembly GCA_030765085.1. NCBI lineage: Eukaryota > Viridiplantae > Streptophyta > Magnoliopsida > Asparagales > Amaryllidaceae > Allium > Allium cepa. Next base: position 286,897,270 of record CM060941.1, on the reverse strand, counting down.
CTTCCATTTAAATTGATTCAATTCCAATTTAAATAACTTCATTTTCATTTCAAATTAATCCAATTCATATTTTCAATTTGAATTTTTAAACTTATGCATCAATCACAATTCCAATTAATTCACATCAAATTCAATTTGAACTAATACAATTTTAATCTCAATTTTAAACCATCTTGAATTATTTAAATTCGAGTTAAATTCTCAAATGTTGGTGTAACCTTTTGAACCAAATTAACCTTTATTTAAAGTCTTTAAACAATTTACTTTCTAAGTTCAAATTCCAGAATTTCATTTTAAATCAATTTAATTTCAAAACCCAATTTATTACCCAAATTCAACCTTAAAACTAATTTTCAACAATTTCAGTTGAAATTCTATTTTAAACACCCAAATCTCGAGTCCAAAGTGATTCCATTTCTCTAATTTCAAACTAAAGTTTAGTTTCCTTTTTATCTCAATAATGGATATATTACCATAATCCATGTCTTTATTTATTTAAACAAATCCAATTCACATTTTTAAAGATTATTAATAACAACACGATGGTATCATCCAGATTATTTAAAACATCCATCCATTTCCCATTTCTAGATCTCAAACCTATTTTGATATCACACAAACTTCCAATTCAAATTAACTATTTAACTTCCCAAGTTAAATCCCAACTTCATCTTGAAATTTCCAATTCAGGTTGCTGTTAACTTATTTAACTTTCCCAATGTTAAATTCAAATCACTTAATCCAACCAACCTTACCCAATTTATATTCCCATTTTAAATTTTAAACTTCATATTAATAATCTTATAAGTTCAAAAACTTGTCACCTTGGGTATCACATTTCACTCCAAATTTTAAACTCAACTTTTAGAGTTTATTTCAAATTATCTTTGATATTATGTATATCCCTCATATATACAAGGTGATTTCCTTGGCACACCAAGTTACACCTTAAAATTTTAAACCAGTTTTGGTTTTTAATCCAAAACAATTTTCTTTAAGGCTTTCAACAATTCTTATTTTAAAATAAGATCACCTTCAAAATATTCTGAATAATATTTATTATTGCTCTTAACATTCGAAAATAATTTCAAATGTTTCTAGACTTAGAATTCAAAACTTCTCAACTTACATCCTTTCTAATTTACTAATGGTTCTCATCTAACGGTTACTTCCTTAAGACATTTATTTGTTTATTGGAAAATAATCATTCTATATAAACGTAATAACCATTCTATTTTCTGGTTTGAAACCAAATTTAATTGATCTTATTTGTATAGTTTATTTTATCCAATCCTTATTTGGATATGTGTGTGTGTGTGTGTGTGTGTATATATATTCCTTAATTTCTTATTTAATAACCAATTATTGCTTTATATATATAGTATAAGCTTTTATAAAAATTCATTCATTAAAACATTTTTTTTTAAATCTTTATATAAGAAAAATAACAAGTACGCTCTTATACACACACACACAACTCATCCTAGGGTAACACTAACCCTATTCTTGATGAATAAACCCACCAAACCCAAGGTTCTCGCTTAACCTGGCTTTGATACCCAATGTAACGACCTAGAATTTTCGATCTCGAAATTCCAGATAGTTAGGGAAAAGAAGAGAGATAGAAGAAAAAGAAGAACAGAAACACCAACATCTCACATTCGCAGAGGATAAAATATAATGTCAATAATATCAGTTTACAATGAAAACTGTACTTGTCAAATTTCACTTTAATACATCAGAGCTACAACATATATACAAACACTGGACATATACAATCAATATGTCTCAGATATACAACAATATAATGCAGCGGAAGCACTCCATACGTTCCTGTCATCCAGCTCGCCGCCTGAGCTCCAAAATATCCTTACCTAAAAATCTGCAATACTCGGTCTGACCCGAGCATTACATCAAAGTAACTTGGGTCAGGCTGTAAACCAGAGTGAGTAAACCCATATAATATGACATACCGGTCTATAGCATATGTGAATATCAGGGTAAATCGTATCCTTTATGAGTTCTCATAGTCAACATTTATCACATAACATTTTTCAGTTTAAATATCCATATTACACAATTCATTCCGTTCCAGCCTGTTTAATACCACATATCCAATTTATAAAGAACTTTGTCGATTTCAAATCGTAGTGGTTTTGGGTATTTACTGATACCCGACTCCGGTCTCTTCGAATCTTATGTCATCTTAACCCAAGTTATTCAATTAAATACAATTCAACTTTAATTACCGGATGGCACTTTTACACAGCAATTCATAATTGATAACATACCATATCACAAAGCAATTCATATCAGAAATATCAACTAATCCAATGCACTTATCATCATTCAATCATTCATAAGCAAGATTGATCACTTTAATAATTAATTTAGTTTATCTCTAATTAAATTAATTACTTATCTTTAATCACTTAGATCATCCTTACTTAACATAAATTAATTTCAAATAAATTAACTAATCATCTATTAATTATCCATTTTAATTAATCTCCCTTGACTAATTATAATTAAATTACATTAAGTAAATAGCCTTAATTAATTTCACAAATCAATTATCCTTAACCATCACAGTAAATTATCCTTAATTTGTTACTCGAATTAATTATCCTATAATCACTTACATTGATTAATTATCTTTTAATTAATCACACTTATTAATTAACTGACCCTTAATTAATTTCCTTAATTAATAAATCCTTAATTAATCACACGAAGTAATTAATCCTTAATTACTTCCATTAAGTAATTACCATTAAATAAATCACATTTAGTAATTACTCATTAATTACCCTCCTAAATTAATGACATTAAGTAATTATACTTTAATTATTAAGTAAATATCATTAATTAATCACATTAAGTAATTCAACCTTTAATAAATTAATCATTTTTCTTTACCTACATAATTTACCACATTAATAAATCAATCCGTTATTAAACAGTAATTGTCCTTAACTGATTAGATAAATCAATTAACCATCCTTAATTAAATAATTTATTCTTTATACAATTACATCATTTAAATCATCTAAAAAATATAGGACTTAACCTACTATTTAATTAAACAAATAAAACATAACAAAAATCCATTTTTTCATGTCACCTATTTAAGATAAAACTTAATTATAATATTTTTAATCTCCAGATTTAATAATAAAAGCTCAACTAAAGAATGATAAAACAATTTATTTAAAAGACCTTATCTGATTAACCTTGAAGTAAAACAGACTTATTATTTCATATTCCTTATCTTAATTCAAACTTAAAATAAACTTTTAATATTAATGAGAATTGAATTTAAAACATTTCCTTAACCACCTTGCTTGAAAGAATTAAATTAAGCCCTTATTTTAAAATCCCATTAATTTATTTTAAATGGGCAGAAGCCTAGAATCTCAACTCAAAACCCTTTCCGACCTTCTTCCCCATCCCCCTTCTCTGAATTCAAAACCATTCCAGGAACTAAAACTCACTTCGAATCAAAAAAACGACGACACAAAGAAACGATCGACTTGATTATATCACAAGATCATCGCCGACCCAAACCACATACATACGCCACCCTCCTCTACATTGACTCACGTCATTGCCTGGAAATCAAATGTGCATGGTGACACGCGTGCACGTGCACAACCGAGCCCCTGATCAAAACACCACTGCGCCATTGCCGTCGAATCTGCCTTCGTTCCCAGACCACATTCGCCATGACGTCGAAGTACAACAAATTCCAAATCGGAAATCGACACTTAACTTGAAATGAAGGAAACGCATACCGCTAATGATCATCGAACTGCCTACGCCGATCGTCACTGAACACTAAATCATCCCCACCGATCGAAAGCCCTATCGATACGCTACCACCCTGCCAAACCACAAAAGCTCCGGTCTCGAATTCGTCGCAAACAGACATCCCAAAAGTCGAAGCCCAAAGCTCTAATCTTCCTTCTACAGATCTTCTCGATGATCTGAAAAGTTACCGCTGATTTTCCCAAGTGGAACAATCCCCAAGCTAGCCTCAACAGTGACCTCGACCCCTCAAGTCTCGTCGATCGTCGGAAATCACTAAAAATCCCTTTTTCGATCAATATGCAAATCCTCTGGAAATACCAGCCTAAAAATTAGAAAACTATAACCTAAAATCATCATTTCACATGATGATTTCAATTATGTAAACAAAACATTAGATTTTAACAACTTATTTTCTGACCTGGATGGGTTTTACTGTTAATTAACCCTTTTCTAATAGATGCTTAATAATTTTAACTTAAAATTATTTTTAAAAGTTGAATCTGGAATCTACAAACAAACTTCCCTTAATACTCATTGCCTAAAATTGTTTAGTTGCAGAGATATGATTTTTCTTGAGGCTATAAGCCAAACAGAATCAGGCATATCCAAACACATACTTGCTTCCAGCAACAACTTTTTTTCAAGTAAAAATTCATTTATATCTCCATGCAGAATATTTTCAATCAGTACTATCATTATTCATCACGTAAAATTTTAACTAAAAGAATTAAGATTTACTCACCCGGTTGAAGAACAGAGACTAGAAATAAATTGAAAGCTGGAAATTTTGTTTTTGAATCCAAACTTGGATCTGACTATGTTTGAAACTGGAGTTGACTCTTGATTTGATGAATCTGAAAACTGAAGTTGATACTTGCTTTGCTTTAGACAGGTTGTGGCTTTTATTTATTTTTTTCTATTTTGATCTTTGCTTTTCGACCAGATCTGAGTTTGAAAATGAAGAAAATTCTGTTTGCAATTCTATCTCCTCTGATTTGTATTTCTTTTTGATTAAATTTTCTGTTAGTTTACAGGTTTATGAGAAGAAATCTAGAAGTAAAGCCTGGTTTCTTAATTCATTCATTTTCATGAAATTAAATCTTGAAAGAGGACAATTATGCCACTTGTAACATCAGATTATACCATGTTAACATTTGTTACTTATGTTACAAATTTGCCTCCACTTGTAATTTGTGTATGTAATTAGCTTACATTTATATTTATATGTTTCAAATGTTTAAATATGATTTTATATAAAAAAAATTATACATATACAAATTAAATTTTCTCTTGTTAAAACTTTTTATTATTTAAAAGAAATGTATAAAACCCTTTGATAAAATTTAAAATCTACATAACTTTTTTAAAGGAATGATTTAAATAAAAAAATCATATATACATACACTCTTTTAAATTCAATTTATATTTACGGTATATATCTATCTTTTGAAATTCAATATTTAGACAAAATTCAAATTCAAATTAAATTTCAATTTAAAATCCAATTTAGGTGTATATATTTGAACAACACAAATTAAATTTGTAGATAATAATTCTATTTTAAAATCTATTTATATTTATATTTATATTTAAATAACTTATAAAGGAGATTATCACACCATCGCTTCTTAACTTAGTAATAGCGCTCGAAAGGGTAAGCTTTCAACCCTGTTGCCTATGACCCTTAATGATTTTAAAGAATAACCCAATGGTTTCAAAAGAGAATGGTTTCAACTTAAATGATTTTAAAAGGTATTTTACACATGCTTTAAATTGAATCCCAAATGGTTTCGAAGGGTTTGAATTTATAATATCTTTGAAAGGTTTTGAAAGAAGGTTTCGAAGGGGAAGTTCCCCATTGGTTTCGAAAGGTCTAAAGGAAAGGTTTTCCAATGGTATTGAATGGTTTAAAGGAAATGTTTTTCCAATGGTTTCGAAAGGCAATATTTATTTATCTTAAAGAGGGACGTCTAAGGTTTTTGCTTCTGGAGAAAAAGGTATGTCAACGGTTTCAAAAGGTTTAGATGAATGGTTTCAAGAGTGGTACTTTCAAAAGATCGAAGGGGTACTTCTAAATGTTTAAAGTCTTCATCAACAAATATTTGAGTAAAGTTAACATATAATATGGCAAGGTGGTTCTGAGTAAAGCATAGGGCATAAATGTTTTCCTTATTTAAGTTTGGCTTAAAAGGTTTTAAATCAATTTCAGATGAAAAGGTTTTTAAGGAAAATTATAGGAAGGTATCCCTAAGGAAAAATGACTCGGATAGTAGAATATCATATAGGATTGGTATAGGATCGCTCCCTATACATTAGCTATTGGCCCCAGCTAATTTATTTGAATATTCCCTTGTGTAGGGATTTGTCTCAGGTAAGACTAAAATTATGATTACACGTAGAAAAGAATATATATGTTTGTATACAGATAGGTTATTGGTGCGCCCGTAAAACCATAGGATCAGGTGACCCTAGGAGATTTTAAGTTAGGGACAGACCGTCCAGAAAAGAAGTATTTACAGATAGTTTAGGACAGACCATCTAGAAGAAGATTGTCTAACAGATGTTAGATAAATTTTGTTACTTTGTACGGTAGGCTCGAGTCAGCCAAAGGTTAATAGTGAGCCCAACAAAACTATAATATTCGGATAGATAGTCCATTTGTGACCTGATATGTATATTTACATAATATAATGATGCTTTACAGTTTTAACCAGTTTTGGTTGTAGGAAAAGATTTACAAAATATATGTTTTAAAAGAATGTTAGTGAGGGGAAACCCGTTTTGCTAATCGTCGTGGTCTCACTTAACATTAATAACCGAGTTGTATAATATTATTCACACTAGGCTTATGTCTGACTCGAAGTTTATTTTTTCCCCTTAAACTCTCGGGTACTCAAAAATTGATTTGTGTAGGATAAGGGTTGAGGTTCTTTCTGGTTTAGTAGGATGACGAATAAAGCTATCGAAAGAGAGTAGGAGGCTAACAGATAGCTATTTAGGAGTGTAGTTCTTTATATTGTTTTTTATTTCCCTTGTACATGTATTATGTTAGTTATAACTTTATGACGCATCCTCACATTCCGCTTTTGGCGTACTTTGCAATAAGTATATTTTATCATTGCCTAGGAAACATTTGGGATTATGTAATCTGAATATGGAACATCTGTTTTGGAATGTAATGGATAATTCTGTTTTGAAATCTGTGATTTGTTTCATACTTAAGTGCTTCTGATATTATAAATACCATTAACATAGCCGCATTTAGTCGTTGGGAGTTAATACTATAGATGACTGCAGCATCTGTAGCTCTTAGCTTTAGGCCTCTAGTTAGGGGACGCTACGGCTATGAAGTTGGTGTTTCTTGAAACAACATTGTTTCTAAGTGCAACGGAATAGTTATTCATAATTTTTTTTTGAATTTTCTTGTATTTAAAACTGATTTGGTACTAGTTTATAAAATTTATGTTCAAAACATAAATAGGTCATCTAATGAAAGTCGTTCCTAAACTTCTTGTAGGGTGACTCATACACGATTCCTCATGAATGATTATTACGTGTAGTTTTTCGATTTGCATAACCTGCCAACTACTTGTTGTAGGATTCTTATAAACCCTTATCTTGTAGGAATTTTTAAATCATTCTTTAAATGAAATTGATTTTAACCTTGGGTACTTCTTTTAAGTACACAACCTTATAGAAAGAAGTTAATCCCAACTTCACTCATAATAATTGTACTTTGTTCAATGAAGTTCGATTACTCCTTATGGATACATCATTATGTATTATAGGGAGGAATGATTTCTGAGTTTGAACCTTTGTTCATTTTTAGACACGTTTGGAACTCTTTCCAATATACTCATCTATTCAATCAAATCAAATCATTTTATTTTATAGCATGTTGTTTTATTTACTTTTGTTTTATATTCTATGATCTTACCATGGACATACCACTTGTATATCAAATACACTCATCCATGTTGGTAATAAATCATTAATGAATATAATCAAGTAAGTTAGACCTATTTGGTATTTATGGACTTACAATTGCATACATCTATATGTATCAATCCGAATAATGCATCAACTCTTATGATGCTCCCACTAATTGGGTGCATAGCTCTTCAACTGTTTTGAGATATAATTAACCAGTGTCATACGATCTATAATCATATAGTAAAAATTTCTTCTCAAATATATGAATTAGTCTACAATTCCAAAATAATTGTATATAATTTTAGATACCTCTGTCTTTTCAACGCATTACTTTTGTTGTGAAAACACATACCATATTATAGTTTTATTTCATAACGAATACTAAAAATATTCACAATGAAATATAACTATGTCTATTTTTCAACCGGCACAAATATTGTCATTATTTCATAAATTATGTTCGGTATGTTTTACTAAAATAGTTTTTGCAATTTGATGCGATCAATAAGTGTTATGTAGGATGCTCCCACTATTTCCACTATTCCTATAATAGCATACTGAATTCTAAGGGCCATTATTCACTTAATATAGGTTATTTATTTCATGTGCTCTAGCTAGTTTATAGTGGAGTGTTTTTTGATCAAATATCTTGAACTTATAGAAATGAATCTCATAGAAAATTTTTTTTGTATCAAATACACTTCGAAATAGAAATCGTATCTCCTATTCCAATGTTAAGTATCAATCATAATTACCATAATTCTCGTTTCTAATGTTTCCTTATGAACTAGAAGTGATATTCACTCTCTTCATCACAACTGTACTTTAAATCATATTTAGTATTATACATTCGTTTTTCTTCCTAAATAGTCAAATCATTCAAAAAGAAAACCATTACTATAGTATCATAATGGACTCTTTACAAAACGCATTCAATGATCCTTAACTTTTAAGGACATCAAATATGTTGTGTTTTACATAAACTGATCAAGCAGACACTTTAGTGGTTGATTTCTCAAATTTTTATTGTAGTTTTGGTCTAGTGTTACATTTAACACAATACGATCCTTTTGTAATCAACCAAATTAAATACTCGATCTCGCACTATAGTTTATTTGGTTTTTTAGTTGAATTAATTCCATCGAAATATTATACATTACAAATTTTGACTATTCAGTATATAACATTTATACGTGATTGTATATGGATCAAATATCCATAGCCTTATAGTGCTTTTAGAGTCTGAAACTCATATAATGCAATACACAGTCTCAACGAAATAAACATGTAAGTAATCGTATTACGAATGTATAAGTAGTTTTAAAATTAGGCACTTGCATGTGCGTAGAAAACATTAATATACAATAGGCATTTAATAGTGAGTATATGTTATATTTCTATTTGTCAATTTCCAATTCAGTTCACTTATATATATATTAACCGATAAACATTTTTTCAATCATATCAAATGCTTTGATTTGTAACTATAGATAATTATAACATTTTTAGTATAAATTCTCACAATATTAGAAATGTTAAATGCTACCTATTTATTTTTCTAATAACGCTCCCGCTAGTCTCTTATGTTTCATCAAACCCTAAGTGAAACATAAAAGCCTTCAGACTCACTAGTGGGTATTAGGGCTCGTATGTCTTATCAGTTGTATCACCTACAACTTCTAACTTATGGTTCCTTGTCCCGATCCTGCCTTTACCTTAAGGAAATTTCAACAAGTGGTACTATTCACTCAGACCTGTCATTTCATGATGGCCTAAGTACAATTCATGTACCTTGAGGAAAGCTCAATAAATACGTTTAATTATCTTATCTCATCTATTCAATATATTATTAGTATTATGCATAACATCCCTAGCTTGAGGAAAACTCAATAACTAAAGAGTATCCAGGCAATCTATTAATATATAAATGATAGAGTACAACTTTATGTTAAAGATTCATAACCATCAATATATTAAATCGAGTGACATCGACATATGGAATAATGTATTTCTTATGAAATACCCTCGTAATTTAAGTGTCGGATACATTTGAAATCATGATATACATACTTTATGTATGTATTTATTCCTTAAGTCTATTTAGGGTTTCTTAATGTTCCACATTTAATTCATACACCCATATTATATAAGTTTAATTATTCTATGTAACTTTTTTATTTTAATTAACTTATGCAATAATCCTATGTAGTTAATTTTATTTTAATTATCTACCCTTAAGTTAATTTTAATTAATTAACCCTTCAATTAATTTTAATTAATTAACCCTTTAATTCATTTGTACTATATTCGAATATAATTTTTATATTGGACATATCTACTATAACCTTTATAGTGTGTATTATAATCTTTATAGTATAACATATATATATATATATCTTATGTATGCATATTTTTTTAGTTAATTAACCATGAATTAATTTATTCAATCAAACAATTTTAGTTAAATTATATTAATTTCAAAATTTATCTTATATACATATATGTATACTTATGTTACCTTAAACACTTTAAAATAACATAACATATGTCAACATACGTAATACATGCATATAAGTATTAATTAATTAACTCATTTAATTTATTTATTTTATTATTCTTATTAATAAATTTTAAATTTTGAAATGAATATTTTAATACTTTTGAAATTTTCATTACCTTTTCAAAACATTTTGAAAATTTATGTTATATTATAACCATTTATAATAAACATGTTTTTATTTTAAATTTGACTTTTAAATTTAAAATCTTGTTTAATTTTTAAAACTGTTTTAAAAATTAGCCCTAGACCTATTTCAAATTGCGATTTTTCTATTTGGGGCAACTTTTGGGCTTACTTCATCTTTCATGCCAAACTGGTAGCCAAGTAGGACATGATACTTGATTGTCCAATTCCAATCCTAAACATTACTTTTTTAGACATCGTACTAAGTGGGTAAGCTTAATTAGTTAGCCCTAACATGACTAATTTAGACCGCATAGGCTATCGGTACTCTGATACATTCTTGGAACTGGGTCAGCCTGTAGTGGAGGAAATGAGTGAAGTCCTAAAATTTTACCATTTTGGATCATAATGGCATATGAAGTCAAAATACATTATGATCCTATCTAAATTTTCTATTAAATAATTTTTTTATTTCTTTTAGATTATTAAATTGGAGATTTGAATGTAACTTAATTTATATTATTATAATGGATGTATCAAATACATCCATTTATGTGAACATGTAAATGATGCTAATATAAGTAATAAAAACATGTAAAATGGATTTAGAGAAGGAAACCTTTTACTTCCTTCTCTTACCCTATGCAGTAAATAAGGAAAGATATGTCAAAATATAAAGAGGGAGGAATCTTTCGTTTCTCTCACTCTTTAATTGAATTAATTAATATATCAAATAACAATAACTGGGGGAAAGTTTTCCTTTATTAATTTAAATCTAAATAAAATAAGTGTGAAATATGAAAAGTGTGAATATATTAAATATATTCATACTTTAATTTGTATGACCAAATGCTATACATAAAGTAAGTAAGATTGATTATTAAGATAGCTATGAAAAATAAGAATAAATTAAATGCAATCACATAAGAATCTAATAAGTTAGGAAATTAAAAAGTGGAATTACTGTGTAACAACCCATAATTTAAGTTATAATAATTAATTAATGAATTAATTAAATAATAAAATAAGTTTGTGAAATTGTTAGGATCAAGCCACAGGAGTTGCACCATTGTTTTCATAGAGATTTTTTGATGAATTTCCATATATAATTTGTCAAAATCCGAGTTAATTCGAAGAAGCTACGAAATAAAAGAGAAATCAGAAAATAAAAGATAAAAAAATGCAATAGGTCAGATCGAACTAGACCGAGGCAAGGTCAACCTAGGGTCGACCCTTAAGGTAGTTAGTCAACTTATAGATCAACCTGCACTAGTTATAGTCGACCCGCCTTTGCATTTTTATGTTGTTTTGTCCGAAATCATTCGAACACGTCATTTTGCAATTTCTTTTCAATCCCATGCGTTCATGCTTCCATCCGATGGTTGCGAGTGAGCCTATGACATGGTTGCTCCAGATTTGATTAATTATTCTCAAATTACTTTAAGTAATTAGCCTTTAGTTAATTACACAAATTAATTATCCTTAACTATTCACAGTAATTAACCTTTAATTACTTTCATTAATTAATTTATTATAATTAATAACAATTAATCCTTAATTGATTACAATTAATTAATTACTTTATAATCACTCATTATTGATTAATTATCTTTAATTAAACAACCCTAAATTGCATCATTACTTATATTAATTAATGATCCTTAATTTCTTCTTTACTTAATTATTCTTTTAACTAATAAGATTTAATTAATTAATCTTTAAATAATCTCATTCATTAATCAGCCTTAATTAATCACATTCAGTAATTAATTACCCTTAATTAATTACCTTACTTAATTAACTTTAAATAACTTTTAATAAATTCTTAAATTAATTACACCAAGTAATTAATATTAATTACTTCACTAAGTAATTACCCTTCTTATTAATTACATAAGGTAATTAAACCTAAATTATTTCCATTAAAATTTACCACTCCAATTTAATTAACATCCAGTAATCACCCATTAATTACTTTACTAAGTAATTACACTTTTTCGATTACATTAAGTAATTATACTTAACAAACTATCAAGTGACTATCTTAAATTAATTAAACCAATTAATTAACTTGACTAATCACATTACTTTAATTAATTACATTGAGCAATTAATCCATTAATTATTTTCATTGAGTAATTATACTTAAGCAATTCCACAAATGATTATCTTTAATTAATTAATCTAATTAATCATCTTAAATTAATTACATTAGTTAATTATTTGATAATCCTTAGTTAATAATCTTTCATTAACTATTAATAATTCTTTAATTACTTTTCCGAGTAACTAAAATTTAATTGATCATCTCTTAATTCAAATTAACTAATTCTTATTAACCAATTAATTAATCTCCAATTACTCAATTAATTAAGTGCTTAACTACAACCTGGTTAATCTTTAATCACTTGATTAATAAAATTTTAATCATTAATTAATAATCTATTCTTATCTTAATTAATGATCTTTAATTACAAATTAATTAATCTTTAATTGATTAACTTAACCCTTAATTACATAATAAAATAACCCTTAATTAATTAACTAACGATCAATAATTACTAATTAATTAATACTAAAACATTAATTAATCAACTAAATTTATCATTAATCATTAAAATCTAAATTATCTTTAGGATAAATCATTCTTTTATTAATGACTTAATTATCAATAACATATGCATTTAAAACATTTCACTTTTAAATTTTCTTTTAAATTTCAAATTTAAGATGTAAAATGATAAACAAATTTAAATTTTAACCAAATTTGAATCAATTTTATAAACCTTTTAAATCAAATGTTAAAGGAACTTTTATAAAGAATTTAAAATAAATAAGTTTTAAACATTTTATTGGAAAACCCCCTTTCATTTTAAAACATACTTTAAACATTTAAACTAGTTTAAACAATTTAATTTTTTTTGAACTTATTTATTTCAAAACTAGGGTACGAAAGTTAATTTGAATCCATACCTTAAAATTTGATTTTAAAATTTATTCAAAATCTTGCTTTCAATTTTAAATTTAATTTTAAATTTAAAAACAGACAGGTTTTAAAACCTGTAACCATCTACTGACTCGAGCACAAAACTCAAAGCCCCGAGTCGATCTTGCAAAACTTCGAGCAAACAATTCGAACTACTCGAGAAAAACTTGAGTACCTTCTTCTCTGCTCAAACCAAACTCATCAAAAACCCAGGAAATGCACCATGCACATGCACGGTGGTTCCAACCAACTCCGATCATCGTCGAAGCCTTTCTCATGTCGCCGATCATCCTCGCACCTAATTCTGACCATCCAAACACCGATAGCACCTCAAAATTTAAATCGAGCATTACTGCTCAAACCTGGGACTATAGACCTAACCTGAAACATCCTCAAACTCCTTTTTCCGATCACTGGAGTGCCTGAGTCACCGTCCATGACCTCGTCAACACCCCTTCTTCCATTTCCCTAAATCTGGTGGCACTCGATCTACCCTAGACACCGTGGTGGATCATTTCTCGACCATCACCAAAACTAGGGTTATAAACATAAAATGGTCATCGTTGCCACCACAACGCCTTGATCACCAACCTGACATTTCTGCCGACCTCTCTGATCGCTCCACTACTACCAGTGAGAATCTCGACCACGTCGATCTACTAGATCACCAGAGGCATCCCAAAACACCTAATCTGATCAAACTAGAACTGCTCTTAATCCCACTAGTAAAAATCATGATTTCAGTTTCAAAATCAAGCTTTAGTTTAAGTATTCAATTTATATTCCTGAATCAATGAATCAGGATATTTGAATTTTGACTTATTTTAAGTTTGCTCTGTTGTTTTTGATTTCCAGAGACAATACAAAATTATTTTAACTTCAATTAAATTTTTAATCTTTACTCTATAATACAACAGACATATTTATCTGAAACTTAAACCCTAACATAGATTAGATTACGAGATAATGATTTTAAAACAAACAAGAGCTTGAAAACAAAGAAACAGGAAAGCCAAAGGAACAAGCATGCACACATTCTATACATCTACATAAACAGATAATTCACTCATAAATAATCGCACAGAACATTCTTTTTTTCCAGATATTAACATGCAATAGATTACAGATACTTTAACTTTTAAATAGTGATGTTACTCACCTGTTTAAATGATGAACAGAGCCTCTTTGAAAAAAAAATTAAACTGAGTGTTGAAACTGGAAAATGCTTTTGCTTCTTTGATTTAAAACTTGAATTGTTAATCCTTATAGAACTGGAATGCTTGAAAACAGAGACTGCTTTGATTCCAGGCTTGCTTTTAAAAAAAGCGAAGATTGCTTGAACTTGCATTGATAAATTCTCAGTTTTGCAAAAGAACAGGCTTTTGAAAATCTCAGGCTTTAAGAATGCATGCAGGCTTTGAATTGTTTTGATTTGAAAAGAATTACAGTTTTGACTTGAAGAAGGAATGTGTTCAAGTTTTAGTCAAATGGTTTGATTCTTGGAAATGAATAACAGGTTGAAGAATTTGATTCTCTGGTTTGAAGTGGTACTTGATCACAGATTAGGACGATTTTTTGGTTTTTGAAATGATACATTTAGATTTGAAGATGATTAACAGGCTTGAACTTTGATTTTTTCTGGTTTTTGAAAGTGTTTACTATAGATTTTGTTTTGAGTATACAAGTTTAAAATTTTCTTAGCTTTTAATTTGAAAAGAAAAAAGAAGCTGAAGGGAAGAGGCAAACATTTATATAAGATGAAAATATGATTTAATAAAAATAAGAGAAACAAAAAATTGAAGATGACACATGTTTAAAATTTAACATTTATCAATGGTCTTAGTTTATTAACTAACATTTGTTATAACGAGTCTTGGTTTTCTTACACTTGTCCTTTAAGAAATTTTATTTAATTTTAAATGTTAATAAAAGGTTTTATACTTACTTTATTATTTATAAATGCTTATCTTTATATATATATGAATTCCTTAGAGAAAATAAAACAAAACATTACACACATATTTTTAAATCCAAAATATTTTAAAATATATAACTTTTGAATTTAAATTTTAAATCCAAATTCAAATTCAAATTAAATTCAAAAACCCAATTTAAATTCAACAACATATTAAATTTAAAAAATAATAATTCAATTTTCTTTAAAATCTATTTATGAAAATAACACATATTTATTATTGTTTGAAAATAACAAATTGCTAACTTTAAACAATTTATAAAAGAAATTATCCCTTTACTTATAATTTACTTATTTTATTAAATGAATTAATGATCATATGTAAATAGTATTTTAAACTTATAGATATTTCCAAATCATATTTATCAAGTAATATTTAAAAAGAAAATAAAACAAATATTTTTATTAGTTTTATTTAAAATTTAAACTTAAACTAAATATAATTTAAACAATTAACAATTTCCTTAAATATTTTAAAACTATAAAATTAACCTTTAAATAGCTTGGAAAAATTTATATTAAATTAATCAAAATTTCCAAATTGCCAAATATATTTTAGAATTTGAAAACAAGATCATTAAATTCAAACCAAAGATTTCTATTTACAACATATACGAATATATACATTATAAATAGAAAACATTTTATTAGCTTTTAAAAGATAAAATTCACCAATTAAATATTTATTTGCTTGTAAAAGAATAAATTTTCCAATTTATATTACAATTTTAAAAGATAATTATCAAATCAATTTAATTTTTAATACAGATTATTAAATTGATATTGCCCAAAATTCTGGGTCATCATAGTAACATAAGATAAAGTAGAACAAATCAATACCATCATAACTCCTACTTCAGCGAAGTCGAATGAGCCACCAACACATCCATACCCATACTGCGCCGCCAGCGGGTCCTTTGCATTCAACGGATAGCTCCTTATTAGACATTCCCTTCTTAAACTCATCTTTTAATAAAATTGGCCTCATTAGTCATAATATCCCATCTATAATGAATATGCGTAATGATTCAAATGTTTCTATAATGCAGAGAAATGAGCAGGAAACAACGGAGGAGGATGATAGTGTGCATGAGAGTGAACATGATCGAGAGAAAGCTAGTGACTCAAACCTTATACTAGAAGTACCTCCCAAAAGCCCTGCTAACTCTATAAAAATGTTAGAAATAGTAAAGAGAGACCAATTGATAAAGGAAAACCTAGGATATGAAGAAAACAAAGAAAAGGAGGAGAGAAAAAATATCGTACAAGGTTGAGAACTTAAAAGTAGAAATAAATATAATAAATGACCTTTATTGTCTAAAATATAAGATGGTTTCACAAGCCCAATAGATTATTATGGATAAAGAAGCGTATAAATAATTATAACGTAGATTGCTTTTGAGTAGTGGAGAATAAAATTGAGTATGCATGAAATCGAAAAGCTGAATGAAGCTTTCGACCCAAATTGAGAAAGAATTAGCAACGTTAGTTGCTATTTAAATGTATAATAATGGTGTTGATAACTAAGGAGGTTTGGAGATTTTACTACCTAAGCATGAGTGACCAACTTATCACTTTAGAACTTATCAACAAAGGGGGAATGAAATGAAATATCTCTTTCATTTATGCTCACAACTTTGAAATGCTAATGGAGATATTATAGTACAACATAGAAGAGGATGATTTCCAAATTTATAGGCCCTGGATTTTCATAGGAGATTTCAATGGTATTAAGAAACCGGAGGAAAAAGCGATGATAGCCTGGCTGACCCTAATAAGGTAAACAAAATTGACAAGTTTAGTTACAAATTAGGGTTGACAGAAGTGGGAATTAAAGGATACCAGTTTTCTTAGTGGTCTGGACCGAATCGAAATATACTTACTAAGATTGTCAAAGCGCTTGCCAGCTTGGATTGGATTCACACATTTAGTAATATGATAGTCAATTATCTTCCTTCAATATAAGTTCTCACAATCCAATATGGGTTTTAATGGTAGATATAAAACAAGGGGTTAATTACCTAAATCATTGGTCTGCTTGGTGGTTACCACAATGTTTTCGATGAGAAATGGAACACTGATGTAGAAGGTAATCACATATATTGGTTATTGAAAAAACTAAAAAATGGAAAAGGAGGAGTTTAAAGGGTGGAGTAAAAAACAACAATAGAACGAAGAAAGAAGTTGAGTTTTATAGAAGTATATATGCTGAGCTATAAGTGGTGTTAGAGAGTAATTGTAACAACCCGGTATTTTGTGATTATTTTAATTGTATATTTTAATTATTTTAAATTGAATTGCTGGTTTAAAAAACTCTTTATTATATTTATTAAAATGGATAAATTTTATTATGTTAAATATAAATTTTGATTTTTGTGTGAATTTTAATTCCAAACTTGAATAAATAGGATATTTCCAGAAAAGTGTATTTTTGGTCAAACTTTAACTTTTAAATTTAAAATTTAAATATTTGAATTCTTAAATTTTATATATCATTATGAAAATAAATTAAATTTGAAGAATACTGCTTTTTGTTTGGTTGAAATCTGATTTATATTGTGAAAATTATGCTTTTTACAATATTGGGTGTAAATTGATTTATTTAATAAAATTATCTTTTTAATTTATATAAATAATAGTTTTATTTGTCATATTTTATTCTAATTTATATATATATGAAATATGTTATGTTATGTATATATTTTATCTTTTAAATATTTTAAAGTGATGTTTGAATTTTTCTAAAGTTTATTGTATTTATTTTCAATTTAAAAGCCTAGTTTCCAAATTTTTTTGCTATTTTCTTAATTTTATTATATTTATTTAAAATTTATTTATTTATTTTTATGCATTCATTATATTTTTGAGTTTTTATCTTTATTTATATGTATTTTACATGTATTTAAAATTTCAAAAGAAATTAGGAAATTTGAAAGGTTTTTGACCTTTGATGTGCATTGCCTTTTCACATTCATCTTACCTTTTCAACACCAATCATCATATCCTTTCATTTGCTGTCATATACTCTTTCTTTCAGCCGACCACTTCACTTTTCTCATGTGAAAAAATATTCCTCAAACCTTAAAACATTTGGCTATCACTTGAAGGAATTTTGGTAAAATTTCTACTCTTTTTTTTCACTTTTTCGTACTTGTTTGTATTGATTTTTGTACTTGCATTCAATCTATGTGTTCGGCCCTTCCATCTCCAGCACCTTGGCTGCCTCCACCACCACCACAACCAGCCACCATCCCCTCCATTCCACTGAACTTCCATGGTCGAGGCCATATATGATGATGATCCACCAAAATATAAAGCAAACTCCACTAAATCATCATAGCAGAGCTCATCTTTTGTTCCACCACTCCAACCACCATCTTGGCCGACCTTGTGCACCACCACCACCAACCACTTACTGACCAAAGACCTCTACCACAGCTGTACTTGACTCACCAGAACTGACCTTGCTCAATCATACCTTGGCCAAACCATTTATACTCCTTCTGTAGCGACCCTGGATTTTTGACCCCGTTTATTTTAATATATATTTAATTTAATTAAATAAAAAGTAGTTTGATCATATTAAAATGAATATGATTTTGGGATTATTGCTATTTATTTACATAAATTAGTATTTTAGAAAGGAGAGTGATTTGTGAATTTAAAATAAAATCTCTTAATAATATTTACAATCAAATTTGTCTTATATATTTTAATTAAAATACTTTCTTTGTTTATATTTAGTATAAAGTAATACATATAGATAAAAATGTTTGAACTTCTAAAATAAAAATTTCTTAACAATATTTTTAATAAAATTACCTTCTATAATTAAATTAGAATGTTTTACATTGCTAACATTTGATAAATAAATACATATGGATGATAGTGTTTAAAATAAGATCAAAGTCTAAAAATATAAAATATAAAATATAAATAGATGATAATGTTCAATATAAAATACTAATATTAATGTAAGTCAAAAATATAAATATAAATAAATAAGTAAACTCATGAATCTATGTTTATTAATGATTGTCAAATACAAAATATTGATAGTAAAGTACAAATAGGAATAAATATAAATATAAGCAAGTAAACTATATTGAAAATAACTTAAACATTGAAAGTTAGAATGAAAATAAAAGAAAAACAAAGATTAAATAATTTTGTTAAACATATAACATAACTTTAAAAATCAGTAAGCAAAATAAAATGAAAATGAGAAGTGAATAAAACATACAATTAGAAGTTAAACAAGGCCAAGTGTATAAACTACAACCTGAAACTATATATGTTCATAAACTAACAAAACAACTTGTCTTTATTCTAAAGACCAAAGTCGAAGTATAAAAGAAGAAAAAAAAATCAATACCTGACAGAAGTGCATGTGAATCAACTATTTGGACTAAAAGTAATAAGGAAATGCTTACTGTAACGACCTGGTATTTTCAACCATTCGCATCCATCATAAGTGTATAGGTAGACACTCATGCCGGAATTGAATTGCTCAAAATACCACATTGTAAATAAAAATTTGGCAAATCCCAGAATATACAGTAAATAATAATCACAGACACAGAGTATTTAATAATGCACGGAAGTAAAAGAGGTAGTAGTTCATGAAGCTACTATATAAATATATCAGAGTTAAACAAGATACAACAGAAGAAATAAAGTACAACAGAAGTTTCAATATGATAACCAAGTACAAGCTGAATAGAACAACCGAACTGAAATAGATAAGACTACATGAGCAGATAATCTCCAGCAATTCCAACTTCCAGAAAGTTGAAATCCAAATCTGTGAATACTCAGGCTGACCCGAGCGTAAATAAAAATACAAACACTCGAGTCAGGACATACACACTTATACAATGTAAACCAACTCAAGTGAACTATAGCAAAGGTACAAGTAACTTAGAAGATGCTTGGGACCGCCCATTCTCTAAGGATCCATTAAACTATTTATTATATAGTAATATACGCTATATACAGTAGTGTCTAATCAGCGAAGTATAATCATATAGAAAATAGCGTTAAGGGGATGGTGAACCTTAATGCGGTCGGATCTTTAAATCAAAATCGTAGTGGGCTCGATATAAGGAACATATGCCAAGGCACGCTAGGCAATGCCAGGGTGGATACATCGTTTGCACTCCCGGACCGGTGGTGACGGCAAGCCAATAGCTTCCGCCCACCTCGAGCAATATCCTGAATCAAAGTGGCGCTACCATATCGAATCACAAAAGTAATAGAATGGTTTCCGAAGAAGCATGCTCGATGAAAGGGTGCGACCCTTTGTGTAGCCCGGTATAGCTCCTGTTTTAGTCATAATTAGGCCATCCATCAGCGTTCTCTTACTTCATTCCAGTAGCGTTCGCCAATCGACCTACTTCGTTCTAGAATCTCCAACGCATACACGGTTGTCAAAGTGGTTTTCGAGTATCGACAGAGAGTATGCCCATATTTGATCCCGGTCTCTTTGCCAACCAATCGTTAATTATAACCCGTGGTTATAACTTTAAAACAATATTATATACTTCAAAATAAAATATCCTTTTCAATCCAAATCTTTATCAAAATAAAGATTAAATCATTTCCAAAACCATTTCAACATATCATATCTTTCAAATTCAAATATTTATCAAAATAAATATCAAGTCATTTCTAACCATTTCAATATATTAAATTATCAAATCCTTTCAAAAACTCCTTTCAAATCAATTTAATATATTCAAAATATCATATCCTTTCAAAACTTCCTTTCAAATATTTTATTATCAAAATATCATATCTTTCAAAACTTCATTTCCAAAACATTTTTTAATGTCAAAGTCTCATATCTTTCAAAACTTCATTTCAAAACATTTTTTAATATCAAAGTATCATATCTTTCCAAAACTTCATTTCAAAACATTTTTAATATCAAAATATCATATCTTTCCAAAACTTCATTTCAAATAATTATAATATATCAAAATATCATTTTAATGATAGTTTATGTTTCAAAACCAAAACCATTTTATTTCAAAGCTTTTATATCTCTCATTTCACAAAACCAATATTATTTAAATAAACTCAAATAATATATATATTTTAAATATTCATCTATCAAATAACTTAAATAAATCAAAAAATATCATCTCAAAATATCAAAGTATTATTCAAAACATCATTCATTTTTAATTCATTTAAATACCATTTAAAACCATTCAATTTATTTAGAAATTAATCACCATTTCAAACTTACATTTCAAAGGAGTTTATATTTAAAGATTAAATCTTTTCATAAAGAAATAAAGTCAATTCCTTATATTTAATAGTTAAATATTTAATTTCCAAAAATTTAAATCTTATTCCAAATAATAATCTCATTAAATTTAATAAAATAATAAAATTCACTTTCCGTAGCACTTAAAAATGCTACGTAAAGTTATAGTTTAAAACAGTTCATACAGCATCTAAGTGCTGTAATAGATTTTCTTTAAATTTCAAATAAACTTTACATGTTTAGTTTAACCACTATAGCACTTACAATATGCTATAATAGCCTTTATTTCAAATTAACTTTTTAGTTCATTTGAACAACTACAGCATTTACGAAGTGTTGTATATCCTTTACATTACACTTCAAAAATGCTGTTAAACCAAATTCAGGGTTTAAATACAAACTTCACCAATAGTTAATCTTTAATTTAAATCATTTAACTTGTAAACATCATATAATTTCACATCTTAAAATCATCATTTCAATACTCTTATTTTTATGATTTTTATAAAGTTAAATCTCATCCAAAAATCAAATTTTAACATAATTTCTTATTTAAATTCAAGTATCAAATTCCATTTCTTTAATTAAATTATTAACTTAACAATTAGGATTAAATTTACAAATTTTTTTACCTTATTTCCATAAATTTTACTTAATTAAAATTTCACTTTTAAAAACAAAAATTAAAATTTCACATTTAAGTTATATTTCAAAATTTACTTAAACATTCATTTGTTTAACATTTTAACTTATTCAAAAATCATTATTATTTTATAAAATCATTTAAAATACATATTTAAATCAAAATATTATATTTTTCTTACTTTACATAATTTCCTTTTTAAAACAAAACATAAATTCCAAAATTTACTTATAGTTCAAATTCTACTTTACCGTTTACTTAATTCATTATTTAATTTATAGAAAATCACTAATATTTCTACAAAATCATTTTTAATTAAATTTAAATCAAAACATTATCAAAATAATATAAATTTTACATTTTAAAATATTTTAAAACATTTTCAAAAATATTACATAAACCACGGGTCTATGTATAGTTTTCTAGCCTAGGTCAAAAGATGCGGATATATATCATTTCAATCCGCAGTTTACAAAGAAAAACCGGGTTCTATCATTTCAAACTCACAGTCCCAAGTAAAATGAATGATTTTGGAAACTGCTCAGGCCTATCATTTCAGCCCATAACGTTTTTCCCCTATTCTAAAGTCCATTCGGGTATGTATCATTTCAATCCATAGTGATTCTAGTCTACAGAGAACTTGCAATGGTGATAACTGATATAAATGACAGAATAGCATGAAATAACAATAAAATATGATATAATAAGTGTAGTAACAGGTGTGAGCATCATATGATAATAATATAGCAGATATAGCATGATGATAAACAGTTACAGATTCAAATGGTGTCAGTTTATTAGTTATATAAGTACATATTAGTCTGGTGATATTTACTCACATTTTTGTGCTGGAGATATCAACTCAAATGGCACAACGGATTCCAAAAGGCACGATGACACAGCAATAGGCTCAAGTGGATGAGAACCAAGCTAAGGGTCTTGTGTTACAACCCAAAACAAAACCAAAATAAATTAATATTTCAACACAACATTAAATTGAAACAACTTTGAAATAAAAAGAGATACGAATACACAGTCTTTTGCCTTGCTTTCTACATTTGATTGCATGGCCTAGGGAATGGTTTGGCTCAGGTTTGGACATGCTTTGGCTCAGGTTTTAACATTGGAAATACATGGCATGAAGGCTAGACATGTGGAGGAAGTTACAAGGTAGGAATGTGAAAGGGGTTTAGGCAAAAATAAGTGGGTTTTTGGTCAACAAACGACTCGGTCATGTAGGGGTTTGGCTTGGCCATTCAAGTTCAGGTCTGGATAGATGTTGTAGTGTATAGTGGTCTGGTTAGAGGTGGTGGCGGCGGTTAGAGGCGGTGGTGGTGGTGAAAAAAGAGGTGGTGAAGCAACAAGGCTCAAACTAGCATGTTTTCAAGGCATATGTTGTATTTTTTTAGATTTTAGCATCATGGTTGTTCGGCCATGTTTCAGATCTAAGGAGTAGGCGGTGATGATGACAGAGAAGAGGTGTAGGAGGTGGTGGCCATGGCTATGGAGTGGAGGCCGAGCAAAAGAGTGGAGAGAATAAAGCAAAAATACATAAGAAAATAGGAAGAAAAGGAAGAAAATAAGAGGAAGACATTACCCAAAATGTTTGAAGCCATGAATAAAATGAAAGAATAGTTTCTTGACTAAGAAATAGGATGAAAGTCACTGCTATAAAACTGAAAATGAGCAGCCAAAATGAATAAATGAGATGGTTATGGCATTTGAAACGTTTTTGGACAATGAAACGTCTAGAAATGAAACGTTTAGAAATGAAACGCATTTCCGTTTTCTAAAGATCAAATAAAATAAAAAACAAATCATAAAATACTTTTAAAACCGAAACCAAGTGAAAATATAAGAAAATAAAAAATTAATTTTAAATAAAATATAAAAAGAATGAAAGAAATTACTTAAAAATACAAAACAATGTCCAGAAATTACATATAAATCACTACTAGTCTTGGAAAAATATACACTTCATTTTAAAATATTATGGAGTAAAACTTTGAAATAAAATAATTTATTTATCATTTCTAGAATAAAATAATTAATTAAATTGGAGAAAAATAGAAAAGAACTAAAGAAAATGTTTAAAAATTGAAAACAGGGCATGGAAATTACAAGAAAAATTACTACTAACTCTAGAAAAATTCCTGCCTCACTTTAAAAATATTGAAAGAAAAAAATGTACATAAAATAACATATTAATACATATTAAAATAAAATATGATAAAGAAAATATAATATATAAAATATAAAATAACAAAATTGCAGAATAAACAAATTGCACTCAATATTGAAATATACATAACTTTTACTGTTTAACTCCGTTTTGAACGAAACGAAAGCAATGTTCAAGTTATTACATCTATTTTCATAATGAAAGATAAAATTTAAGATTAAAAAAAAATTAAATTTGAAGTTTAAAAGTCAAAGTTTGACCAGTTTGAACGGAAATTCACTTTTCTGTAAAATATTCAATTTATACAAGTTTGAAACTATAATTCACATAAAATTCAACATTTATATTTAAAATAACATAACTTATTCATTTTAATAAATAAAATAAAAATTTTAAATCAAAATTTCAAATAAAATAATCAAAATAAACAATTAAAATAAATCACCAAATTCAGGGTTGTTACACTCTCTCCCACTCAAAACTTTTCATCCCCGAAAAGGACTGAGGTACGAGAAAGCACATAAAAGATAGAAATGAAATAAGATTAAGATAAGATGACAAGGAGATTGAAATTATACCTGATAATTATTTTTATAGGTAAGTTTAACAAGGCGGAGATGATCTTTCCAAGATTCTCCAAAATCAGAATCACAAGCACGCAAAAATAGATTCAAAATGAGTACCAAAGATTATCAAAGATTATAGAAAGATTTCTAAACAGTAAGATTATAGAAAGATGCCCATACCAGTCTATAGCAAGATAAGGATGATAAGGACAACCAAAAGATAGTTTGAAAAACAAAATAAGGAAATAAATTTGAAAGCATGGAAATTTCAACTTAAATAGAGAATAAATCTCTACACAAGTTAAATAAATCTTAACTATCCCAAATTTCATTATCTTATTATCCAATCATCTTAAATTGACATTTTTTTTAAAACCATGAGTTTGAGAAATAATCATTTATTACCCTCACAATGTACTTAATACATTTTATTCTTCTTTATTCCTAATTAAAATTAAATTTATCCTCTCAACATATTTATCACTTATGTTAAATATACTTACACTTATTATAACTGCTTTCTTTTATTCTTAGTTCTTCTAACATTATTTTATTGTAAGTTGTTCAATTGCCTTTTATTATATTTACTTTTGTTAATCATTTTATAATTAAAATCTAAGTGTATAACATTTATTGTAACCACTCAAATTTTATTTATAAAATCTTTTTATATTGTATATTATCCAATTACATTGTTAACTTCTGAAATTAAGGTAAGTTATATTTGAATGCAATTGTATTATACAAATAAAACTTTCCAATTAAATCATTTCATCCTTGAATACTCATCCAAAATTTTGATTTTCTTTTTATAATTGAATTTAAGAATTAAATTTCCGATTTCTTCAAACCATTTAGAGATAAATAAATATATGTACATAACTTATCAAATCAAATTTAAATCATATGTCTATATATATTATAAATCAAGTCATATTTTGAGCAATTCAATTCCGGCATGAGTGTCTACCTATACACTTATAATGGATGCGAATGGTTGAAAATACCGGGTCGTTACACTTACATACAAAATAAGGCTTCATTTGCAAGCTAAGTAATTGCCTGTATATATATGTCTGCATACAATATTTATGTGCAGATAAACATAATAAGTATGTAAACATATTTGGCAAACAAAAACAAGTACTTGCTATCTTCTCGGCCAACAATTTTGTCATTTCAAAATATTATAAAAATCTATTTATAAAAGTAGGAACTGACCAGATATTTCCTTCCCCTATTCAACTATTGTTTTCTATATATTTGTATGCATCTTTATTTAGTTCGTTCAGTCAAAATAACTAGCAAATCTGAGACAAAGAAAGAAAAAAAAAGAAGGGGCAAGTTCAAAATTTTAAGTTCAACAGAAAAACAGATTCAAGTTTGCAGTTTCAAACTTCAGTTTCAAGCAACTAGGCTTCTAAACATTCATGCTTACTGATTTACAGGGATGTTCTGGTGAGTAAACTAAATTCTTAAAGCTTTAAGTTAAATCAAACATTTATGATGATTTTGTGATCTTGTGGTTTATGTTTTACTTTTACATATGATGCTCTGTGATTTTGAATTTAGTACAGGCTATATTTTTTTTGATCAAACTCAAGTTATTCTTGCTTAAATCATTTCTAAGCTTTGATTCTAAACAGAACAAGATGCTAAACTCAAACTAAGATTTTAAAAGGGGAATTACAGTCATTTTCATCACACTTCACAGAATATTGAAGAACAGGTGATCCAAGTGATAATTTGAGATATTTAATTGTTGCAGATTACTGATTCTAGATTTCATACTGAATATATACAGCAAATCATGATTTTTAAAGCAAAAGGATGGATTTTTAATTAAGAAATTCGAGAGCAGTTTGCAGGTGAATGAACTTTGCATTTTTTTAAATTCCTGAAAATCGAATCAATAACAATCAGTGAAATTCGTCTTGAAGCAAGTTTGTATACTCGTAATGTTGGGAAAAATGTTAAATAATTTTTCAATTCATGAATTAACCGAACGAACGTAAAATAGGTTTTTATTTCAAGAGTTTCATGTACACTGTAAATTTTTGTTTTCGGCACCATAGTGAGATCGAGCTTCCCGAGCTTCGAGGAGGTAGTTGTCGAGGGACAGGACTTGGCGTGGGTGATGTGGCTTAGCCTCTGGCGATGTGGGATTGCAGAACGGGGTGGTTTTCAGTGAGGTGTTTTGTTTCGAGTTCAAGTTTCAGGTGATATTTCGACTTTGACCTTATTTCGAAATTCTGGGTTTCGATTATGAGTGAGGGGTGGAATTGTGGTTTATGGACGGTGAGGAGGGCCGCCAGAGGTGCGGCGAACCACCGCGCACGTGCACGGTGGCGTTGGAGGTGGACTGTCGTATCTGAGTCGTCGTGATGTCGCTTCGTGTCACACTCGGGAAGATGGTGCTTGTGCTTCGAGTTTCGATCGCGAGCCTATTTTAGAACCTGATGTTCAAATTGTGTTTTAACTTTTAACTAGCTTACTGCAAAAAAAAAAAATTAAAAGAGGAAGAAGAAGTTCGTGTACCTGGGTTGGTGACTCGGTGAATTGGAAGAACTACCCGAAGTAGCACTCGAGTTTCATCAGGAGAAGTCTCGGGTTTTGGTTATATTGCACTTTTGCAGTGAGGTTGTAGTTGAGTAAAATTTGTTTTTTTCAAATTTGTTTAAACACTTCGAGCTTAGAAAATGATTAAAGGTTAAGCTAAGGTTTCGTTCAAGTTTTAATTATTTAGTCGAAAGCTTAACGATGTCCTTAAACACTTAAATCATTTTAATTAAGAAATTAGTTTAAATTAAGTATAAGTTAACTAATAATTAAAGTTTGTAGTTAGTACTATAATTGATTTTCAAAATAAAAGAAAAGGGGGACTTTTAAAACGTTAATTAAGTTGAATGATTGATAACAATAAATTATTTTCGAAAATAATTAAGAACGATTAACATTTTAAAACTTAATTAAAGTTTGGATTATGTAACTATTTTGTGGTAAATAAATAGTGATTAGCTACTTGAGTAAATAAATAAATGATTAGTAGTTAAGTAATTAAGAATAATTCAAACATAATTAGCGATGGATTATAAGTTATAAATAATTGAAATCAATTACTTAAGTTAATTAATGAATGAATTAATAGTTAATTAATCAAGTAATTTATTTATGAATTGATAGTTAATTAATTAAGTAGCTTGATTAAGAATTAATTGTTGATTAATTTAATAATTAGCAGATAATAATTGGATAATTAAGTTTTATTAATAAGTAATTAAAGATATTAATTAATGACTAAGGAACAGTTAATTAAGTAATTAAAATTAAATCACTTGATTAAGGAAGTAATTAATTAATAGTGTGAAATAAAATAATTATGTAATTAAGACTTAATAATTAATTTAGAAATCATTAATTAAATAATTCGAAATGGAATAAGTAATTACTTGATAATTAATAATCAATTAAACATGTTTAAGAGATAAATTCTCAAGTAATTGATTTTAAATTGAAATAATTGCAATGAGAATTTAAAGATGATTGCTTATAGAGTGTTGTGTAGAATATTTGATTGTGATATTTATTTGATGGTATTCTATGATGCTCTGTGATATGCTGAGTTATATTTATGATAATTGTGTATGATTCATCTGTGATAAATGCTATGTTAATTCAATTGTTGAATTTTAATTATTTAAACTGTTTAAGTTAATTAGACAGCTTGGCCTTTAAAATGGCGTTTGGATTTCGATGAGACCGGAATCGGGTTTGCTACATTACAACGTGATAGGGGGTTCTCGCTTTGCGTTAGGTGGCGAACGGGAGACTCTTACCCCTACATGCCCCCGGGGGCGGTATAAGGCCTTGCGGGGTTGGTTGCGAGTCGAGAGGCTGGCCGTAAAAGCAAACCCGAGGTATCACTGTGAGCCACAGTGGGACATGGATGGTTGAAAAGCCTACCGATCGTGAGCCGTTGCTGATGGTTGAAAAGCCTAGGACATTACAGTTGGTATCAGAGCTTAGGTTGGTGATAACCTTAGCTCTGGTAGGAATTACTCATAGAATAGAGTCTGTAGTACTCTAAAATGAGTTTGAGTGTATTAATAGATATGAGCGCGTATTTGTTAATGAATATAAAATTGTTTTTATATTGTGTTGATTTATCTGTTGAGTGTTTATGGATTCTGGCCGATGTGTGGGATGCCATTTCATCAATAGGGATTTCTAAACTCTTAAAGAAGGTAGACCAAAACAGTATTGTTTTTAAATTAGGGAAAATGAAATAATTTTACCCAAAATTATATTTTGACATAAAAGAAATTTTTTTCTGAAATTATTATATATATTTGGATGTTTGGTTGTTAATACTATAGTTGAATAAAAATTTAAAATTTGAGTGGTTTATAACCAAATAAAATTGTTTAAGTATGATTTTAAATAAAAAGGAATATAACTAAAATTTGATTAAACCAGAATTTAAGTCCCGGAAATTTTAAAGGTGTTTAAATGAATTTAAACAAAGGGATTTGGGAAATTAAAAATCTTGGGAATGTTTGAAATCTTTTTCCAAAGATTTGAAGGCAATAATGGAGTATTGTTTGGGAAATATTGTTGAATGGAAATTGTTTTGGGAGGAAATTGTGGAAGTAAGGAAGCACTGAACTGACTTCAGTCGCTGGAAAATAATCCTAATGATGATGGCCACATCATCAGTATTAATTTTCAAGTTTCTAAAGTGATGGATTGCTAGCCGGATAGTTGGTGATGATATTGTTTGTAATATCCCGGAATTTTTGACAATATCAATTTAATAATCTGTGTTAAAAATTAAATTGATATTGATAATTTGGTTAATAATCATTCGAATAGATTTAATAATCTTCTTCAATAAATATTTAATTGGAAGATTTTATCTTTTATAAATAATAAATTGGTTTCTGATTATAATATAAATATATGGTTTATATTGTAAATGGATTACCTTGGGTTTAAATTTAATAAATAAATCATGATTTGAAATTCTAATATATATAGATATTAATAATTTGGAAATTTTGATTTAATTTAATATTAAGTTTTCAAAGCTATTCAATAAATAAGTATATGATTTTTACATTGTTAAGAAAATGTTTAAAATGATTTCTTGGCTTAAGTTTTAAAATTTAAATGAATTAACAAAGGAGATGTTTTGTTTTGTTTTAAATATAGCTTAAATAAAATGGATAATTTATTAATAAAAATATAATTTCTTTAAAAAAAATGATTTCAATTTAATAATGAGATTTTTCTAAAAATAATATCAATAATGTATTGTCCTTATAAGTAGGTTTTGAATAAGAATGGCAATTGTTATTTCAAAATTTAATTTGTATTCATAACTTGATTTTAAAATATTTGATTTTGAATTTAATTTAAATTTGAAGTTCCAAGGTATAAATTTTAATTGTTTTAATTTTTATATGTATAAGCTTTATTTATAAACATGGTTTGTTTATATTTCTTTTTATAAATTTATATACATATAAAATACAAATTAACAAAGTAATTAGGCATAACCATTTCATTTACATATAAATTAAAATACAAATTATTTTACAAAGACATGTGTTAATTTATAAGCATTCCTTAGTAACATGTGTTATATAGTTAAGTGTGGATTAGGACAAGTGTCAATTTGTTTTAATTTTTCTTTTATTTAATAAAAGCTGAAATTTACTTATATAAGTAAACATTTTTCATTCTTATACTTTTTCTCATTTCCTTGTCAAAGAAACTTCAAAACTCGATCTGTTCTCAAACCAGAGAAAAACTTCCTAGTAAACAATTTCCAAAATCAAACAATGCATTCACTTCTCAGTTCAAAATCTGAAACCATCCCTTAAAATAAATCAAAGCTTAGATCAAATCCCTGTAATTCTCCTCATTATCAATCTGTAGCCTGCATTTAAAAATAAAAATCAAATCTGCATTTTTCTGTAATTTGGAAAATGGATTCTGCATGCACTTGCCATTTTCAAAACTCCTCAATTCAAATTCTATTCTGCAATCAAACCTGCACCTTTTAAAAATCAATGCACCTGCAAATCGCAAATCTGTAGCCTTCCAATTTTTTTAAAAGAAAGAGAGAAATCTGCATTTTCTTAGATCTGGAAGCAAGCAACAGTTTTTAAACCAAACAAAAAGCAACCCAGTTTTCAAATTTCTAAGGGAAGCATGCAATGCAGTTTTAAATATTTGAAGCAATTCAGTTTTTAGAGAAGTTCAAAGTATCAAAGAGGGGCTGTTTTCAAAAGAAATCTGGAGCATTTCAGTTGAAAGTGTCAAAGCTTTTTCAAATGTTATCTTCCACAAGTTTAAAGCTTTTCATATCAATGAGGCTCTGCTTCTTTTTAAAAGGTGAGTAACTTTTAAATCCTAAAATATAAATTAGGTTGCATGCTTAAAGGGTTGAATATAAATAAGTAACTGCTTGTGAATATAGGTAAAATTGGATGTGAATATTGATTGTGTGCAGTAGTGTATGTATATTATGCTCTGTTTTGTACCCAGGCTTAAGATTTCTATTTAAAATTTCTATTCTTTTAATTAGTTGCAGATTAGATGTAATTTATAAATCAAAATTGTTTGACTTACCTTAGATTAATATTTAAATATTTAAGTAAGTCAAAATTTTAGCCTGTGGTCTCTGTAAAACATATATAAAAAAAAACTCTGTGCATGATAGATAAAACCAATACTCAAACCTTTAAACTTGTAAATCCAGTATTATAAAATGAAAACATCAACAGAAGCATGATTTTTAACATTAAAATCAAGATTTTTAGAATTAAATTGAAGGTACAGTTAGGAGATGACTGGAATGAGGATATTAGGAATTTTCTGATGATCTTTGGGTTGAGGAAGCTTGGGGTTCTTCCAGGTGATGGAAGAGGGGTAGGAGAAGCTAGGAAAAATCATAGGCGATGATAAAATTCAGTGAGGAAGTTGCGGTATTGATTTTTTTT
Source organism: Allium cepa (assembly GCA_030765085.1). Classification (NCBI taxonomy): domain Eukaryota; kingdom Viridiplantae; phylum Streptophyta; class Magnoliopsida; order Asparagales; family Amaryllidaceae; genus Allium; species Allium cepa. Next base: position 286,865,211 of record CM060941.1, on the reverse strand, counting down.
AAAACCCTAGTTTTTAATGTTTTGAAGAATCGATCAGTTTGTTTGATAGATTTGATCGAGTGTTGAGATATTTTGGAAATGGATAGCATGGCCGTAGTTGAAGTTGGGTCTGGAGGGGCTGACCCTCAAGTGGTCGGAGGGGCGTATGGTCGCCGTTAACAGGTTTTGGTTAAAAACCTGATTCATGCTTTCAGGTTTGGGAAAATTCATTCAATTTTGAATTCTTTAGTTATAGTTCGATCTGATGATCGAGTTAGGGTGCAGAGATGATGTTGGATGTATGGAGATCATCGCTGATGGATGGAGTTGATCGGCGGCTCAGTACATGTGCACGGTGCACTGTTATCAGATGAAGTTGCTTTGGTTGTTCTCGAGTTAAATTTGTACTGACTCGAAGTAGTTTGGTTGTTTACTCGAAGCATCAGGGTGTTTGACTCGAAGTCATTTGACTGGCTCGTGTATATTGGTAGTTACAGGTTTTGGGAAAAAAAAACTGACAGTATTTAACTTTTTAAATTTAAACTGAATTCAAAAAGTGTAAGCAAGTTTAAAAAAAGTTTTGAAACAATTTTGAAATCTGAATTCAAAATGAGTTTGCATTCTAGTTTTTTTTTAAAAAAATATATGTAAGTTTTATAAAAATAGAATGTTTTTAACAACTTTGAAATTGTTAAAGTATTTTATAAAATGTTTTTAAAATCTGAAATTAAAGGTTTAAACAGAGTTTAAAATTTAAATTTATATCTGAATTCAAAGCTAATTTGAATCTTAAGTTTAAATCTGGGATCATAGTAGAATGTGTATTCAGTTTTTGAAATTAAAAAGAAAGTTTGAAGTTGAAAGATTTAAACTAAAAATAAATTGAGTTATTGAAATGCGAAAGTTATAAATTGTTTAAACTTTGATAAGTTTAAATTATTTTCATTTCAAAAACTTGTATTTAAAATGAAATTTGGAAGCAAGTTCAAAGCACTTGTTCTAAAATAAAATTTGTTTTTAAAACATAATTTAGAAATGTTTATTTTAAAATTAAGTTAAGAATTAATGTTTTGGAATTAAATTATTAAAAGGGTAATTAAGAAATAATTAATTAATTTAATTAATTAATATTAAGGTTTAATGCATGTTGATTTAGGGGTTAATCAATTTGAAAATTTAGATCATTAATTAGATTATTAATTAATGATTAATAAATTATTAATTAAGTAATTAATTTTTAATCAAGGTTAATTAGACTTTAAATTATAGATAATTAAAGATAATTAAATTTGTAATTAATCTAAGTTAATTATTTAATAAAAATAATTAGAGAAGGGTTAATGAAGGTCATTAACCAGGATTATTTAACAATTAATTAATATGGTTAATTTTTATAATTAATTAGATTAATTAATTTAATAATAATCAATTGTGAATGGTTTGGTATAATTACTTGATAAAGTAATTAAGAATTAATTACTTAATGTAATTTAGTTTAATGAGATTGTTTATTTTAATTAATTAAGGTTAATTAATTTTAAACATTTGGGTTTTATAAATAATTACTTTACGTAATTAATGAATTTGGTATTTACTTAGTTAAGTAATTAATTAATAATTACATGGTTGTAATTAAGTGGAGATGTTTAAGTGTGAAGTAATTTGGTTTAAATTACTTATTAACTAATCAAGGGATTAATTAAGAGATTAATTAAGGATAATTAATTTGTTTAATATGGTAATTAAATTAATTTATTACTTAAGGTAATGAATAATTAAGGATCATTTATTATTTAATTAATGATGTAATTAAAGTTGATTAATTATGATTAATTAATCAATAATAGGTAATTAAAGGTAATTAATTAATATAATTAATTAAGGATTAAAGTAATTAATTATAGTTAATTAATTAATTGAAGAAATTAAAGGTTAATTACTGTTTGGTTTTGAATAGTTAATTTGAGAAATTAATTAAGGATAATTACTTGAATGTAATTAAGAAATAATTAATCAAAGGTGATTAATTAAGATGATTATTTTGAATGATTGATTAACTGATTAAAATCAATTAAATGGTTAAGTAAGCAAGATTCAAAAGGGTAAAGTAATTAATTTAATTCATTTTAAATTAATTAAAGGTAAAGTAATTAGTTTAATTCATTTTAAATTAATTAGAGATGAAGATAGTTAATTTAATTCATTTTAAATTAATTATAGATATGGTTTGAATAAATCATTGCTTATGTATGAATGGATGACATTGATTGTCTTGGATGCTTTGTGATCTCAGAAATGAGATAAGTGATGTTGTGTGTAGTATGAATGCTTGGTTGCATTGTGATGATAATATAGATTATCTATTGTGATGATGATATGGATTACCTATTATGATATGGATCATCTGTTTATTATGATAATGTGGATTATCAATTGTGATTGGTAGTTATCTATCTGTGTGTTTATAGATACTGTATTGAATTGTTTTAAACCTTTAAAACAACTTGGACCTTAAAAGACACGCTTTGGATTTCGATGAGACCGGGATCGGGTTTTCATATTTGGTATCCGAAAACCACATCGTTCCAAATTAACGTTAGGTCATGAATCTAAGTGGAGCAAGTGAAGACTCGAGGTGTAAGAACTATAAGTCAGTATAACTCTGTGGGTGATTCCGTAATGAGTTTGACGGAATAGTACTTATAGGTTCGAGATGTAGATTTAGAGTGCAAGGGTTATTGTCGTTAACTCTGAGGGTGATTCCAAAATGAGTGTAACGAGATAATGCCTTCGGTTTCGTTCGAACCCGGAACGAACTTGTATGGATTGAATGCTTTCAGAACATCGTCAGGCGGACGATGAGCATTCTAAGATGATATGTCCTATAAAGGTAATCGTAGCCTCAAGCCTCATCAACCGGGAATGGCTAAAACAGGGGAGGTGCAGCAAGGCTTCATGGGTCGCACCCACTGGAGAGCAAGATTTATCCCTGTCTAGAGGTCCCTTTATATTTCGGCTGTGTGGACGGTTTTTAGCTCCAACCGTCGGGGTTGTCTTGTTCGGAACTATTCAGTAAGGAATGGGTCCGGCTTTTTGTTGTAGGGGATTGGGAGTAATCCTCGATACGGTGATCTAGGCCACGTATTGTGACGGACGGTACCCCAGTAGCCCTGCCATTGTATGGAATCCAAAATCCAATAAGTGCCAACGGTTTTGATTGTATTACCCACTTTTGTGGCTAGTAGCTGGAATTTAATCATGTAACAATTTCGGCTATTTCTTATTTATTTGAAAACCCTAGACACTATTATAATATCATCGGATTTCCTATCAAATGTTTTGGTTAGCGTAAGGTAAAAACTTTTCCATGTTTATGTGTGGGAAGTCTTACGTGATACCTTTCTTTTCAAAAGATTTTTGAAAGTTAAGCAACTTTAACCTCTTACTCACACCAGACCCATGTCTGACCCGGAGTTTATTTTTGTTTTCATAAACTCTTGGGTACTCAAGTTTTATGAGTAGTCAAGGGATTCAAGTTAGGATTCAGGTTAGCTTTGACGAATTATGGAGGAGAAAATGGAGTAGGAGGCTTCTGCGTATAGCTATAGAGTTTTCCGCTGTGTGTTCTCTGAGTTGTTGTATTGTGTTGTATAACTAGACATGTGTTTATAACTGTCTATTATGTGTTGTATATCTGTGTACTCTGATAATGATTGTAAACTATGTAATATTTATGTTATTAATATAATTTATTCGTTCCGCTGTTGAGATTCTTGTGTTGTTTCTTTCTTCTTCTCTTTCTTTCTATTCTCTATCCCTTTCTTTCTTCAAAAATGATGCGACTTCCTGGTAGAAGGAAGTCGGGCCATTTCATTGTTTGGGGTTGTTGGGTATACAAGTTGTTTTAGAAACTTCAAAGGGAAAATTTGTTTTGGTGAAAACAAGTGTTTAGAATTTGGAAATTTGATTTGATATACCAAGTGGGTATGTATAGTTATCATTTCAAAATGGCTTTGGAAATGAAAACTAGGCAATTGAATTCTAGGAAATTCTATTTAGATAATGTGAAAGTTTAAATGAATCAACTATGGGACTTATAAAGCAAAGTTGGTATTAATAAGAAGAAATTGGGAATTTTAATCCAGGAATTAAAATTTAATTTAAGTAAATGAAGGTGAAGAAAATATATTTGAATTTAACCTGACATAAGTTAGATAAAATTTGAAGTTGAAATAAAATTGAAATTGAACTAAATTGGAAGGTAAAATGATTGTAATGGTGAAATGAAAATTTATACGTTAAGATAGTAAGTGTTATATATATAATCTGAAATTGTGATTATAAGATGAAATGACTCAAATGAGCAATATAAGCTTTTAAGTAAACAAATAAGTTTTGAGCTCATATATTGAGAAATAAATTTTAAAAGAATGGCAGGTTGCTAAATTTAACTGAATTGAGTTGGAATAAAACTGAATGTAAATGAATTCAATCGAGTTACAAATAATATTGAATGGAATAAAATTCTTAAGTAAATAAGTAAGTATCGAATTGGATTAAATTAGAATTGGAGTGAGTTGTAAACAAATCTAATTCAGGCATAAATTGGACGACCTTATCATAAATAAATTCAATAATGAATTGTTAATATAAATTTAAGAATGGATAAAAGAATAAACTAATCAAATTAAATAATAAATAGTTGGGATTTGAATAAAGGAAAAATCAAATCAAAGATTTACATGGAAATTGGTGGAATAGAATAAACTTAAGTTATTGGGTGGGATAGTTTGAAGTAAATAAATAACTTGAGCAGATTGTGAGATGGTTATTTAAAATATTGGTTGTCAAGTCTAATAAAATGGTTTGGAATTAAAACTTTTGAAATGAAAGAAAATGCAATGAAATGATTGTGAATAAATTAATTGGGATGGAATCAAGTGTAAATTGAGTTGGAATCAATTTAAAATTGTTATAAAGCTTAAGTAATTATTTATTCACAATGATATTGTCGAATTGCATATGAAAATGGGTTTGAAGTAGTTGAGATTAGATAAAATTCTATGAATTATTAGAAGCGAAATAGGATGATTTTGAATATGAGTTTGTTTTGCTTAAATGAATTATGTATAAGCAAGTAAGTTGTAAATCACTTAAACCGAAGGGAATGATTTGAGAATTGGATGGAAGTAATTGTAATAAGTGTCGAAACTATACATATGCGCTTATGAAAATATGTAATGCTAAACAAATGGTGACTCTGCCAAAACTTTTCAAAAAAATTTTGGGAACCAGAAATAAAAAAAAAAACTTTAGCAACAAAACGATTTCAAATTGGAGATTGAAATAAACTAGTGGATGAAACTAATTTAAAAATAATGATAGAAATCAATTATAAATGGAAGATAGTCAATAAATTTCAATATTCAGAGTTGAAGATAAATTGAAATTCACAGGGAATTGGAAATTCAGATTTAAATAAGAGGATATAAAGGCTCAAGTGGTAGAGTAATAATATAAGAGTATATATAATATTAAATTTAAGGAATGAATGGTGAAATTCTTAAGTAAATTTGATACGGAGAAAATTGTTCCAAGTGAATAGAAATCAAAATAATGTGAATAAAAGAAAATTGATATAGTTGACAATCAATGGATATAAATGCATAGGATGTACATATATTATTTTATTCGCATGGCAGTTTGATCCAGATTCGAGCATAGAATTTCGAGATAGTTATATATGATCCGAGTTGGGATTTTTCACTCGATTTTCGACGAACCATGGATATGGATTTTGATTGATTCTGGAAATTCTCTATCATAGTTATGACTATGAAAGGAGAATGACAGTTTCTGATCAAGAAACCAGATCTGAGTCCGCACTAGGAAGTCGGGTGAATGATACTAGTTCGGAAGAGAAATTGTGTGATCGAGTGAGCGATCGGATTTGATATTGCGTACGAATGGTATGTGTACATCGTACGGGTTTGATTGAATAGAAATTGAAATTATGTAAAGAAGTCAATAAAATTGGGAAAGAGTTAATACTGTAGATTTCAATATTGAATTTCCAAAACGGGTGTCTGGAATTTATTGTGTATTCCATATGTTCCGTCTAAGGTAATTTGTTCATGATTCATCACTAGTTGTTGAACCGATAGTTCAGGAATTTGGAAGTTGAGTCGAATCAAATTTAACTGTGGTCAGGAATTCAATTTGGATTGTTAATCATCGAGAGACAACTCTCGATAATTTTAGGAAAGCTTATCCGGATTCGTGTTCAGATAGTTAGTGATGTATGATAGGATAATCTGTTCGATTATTAGCTACTGTATGAATGAATGATATCTATGTTTGAATGATTGACATAACAGCTTTTAAAATCATCTTTATTTTAAATTTCGCGGACGAAATTTTTTAACGGGGAAGGAATGTAACGACCCTGGATTTTTGGCCCCGTTTATTTTAATATATATTTAATTTAATTAAATAAAAAGTAGTTTGATCATATTAAAATGAATATGATTTTGGGATTATTGCTATTTATTTATATAAATTAGTATTTTAAAAAGGAGAGTGATTTGGGAATTTAAAATAAAATCTCTTAATAATATTTACAATCAAATTTGTCTTATATATTTTAATTAAAATAATTTACTTTGTTTATATTTAGCATAAAGTAATACGTATAGATAAAAATGTTTGAACTTCTAAAATAAAAATTTCTTAACAATATTTTTAATAAAATTACCTTCTGTAATTAAATTAGAATGTTTTACATTGCTAACATTTGATAAATAAATACATATGGATGATAGTGTTTAAAATAAGATCAAAGTCTAAAAATATAAAAATATAAAATATAAATAGATGATAATGTTCAATATAAAGTATTAATATTAATGTAAGTCAAAAATATATGTAACAACCCGGTATGTTGCATCAATTATAATCGACAATTTAAACGATTAATATTGACACAAATTTCCATTTTTAAAGTTTTTAAATTTGAATTAAAATTTTTTTATAAATTTTTAAAAGAAATTTCGGGCTTTAAAATAAATTCTCGGCCAACATTTTCATATGTTTGAGGCCGTGAAAATTTTTGCAAAGCAAATGTACACGTCCCGTTTTTCTCAATGCCGACCCATTCTTTAAGAAACTCAACCCGCCCCTTTACCATTTTTCTTTTATTTCGTTCGTAACCCTAAAACCCTCAAAAGAAAATAAATGGCGGCATCTCGTCTTCGTTCGTCTGAAGCTAGGGCGCGTTCAAAATTTACGATGCTGGCTTCTTCAATTCGACGTGCTCGTGCTCGATTGGGCTTCGGTTGATAGCTTCAATTCGTCGACAAGGTGAGTATTATACTCACATCTAATTCGAATTCATAATTAGGTGGTTTTGTGTTTTGGCCTTGAAGTTTTGGTGCCTGACTTCGGTCGCGATTTTCTTGGCTTGTTTAATTTGTGATTTTCGGTACCTGACTTCGACCATTCGATTTTGTTGATGTTGATGATTTCTGAGTTGTTCGAATTTACATCTTTTGCTGCTTGATTTTTGGAGTATGGCTTTGATTTCTCGGCCCTTGTGAGCCTCGTCTCTGACCATCTCTGTGTCCATCTTTTACCTGTCATACTTGCAGTATATTGATTGTTGCAGTTTGTATCTACTGTACCATTGTATTCATGAGTGTGTGTGCTGTGGTGCCATACCCTTGGTGCCCTCACCCTCCTCCTATTTTCTTAGTTGCATACTCGTTATGCATATTTCATGTTTCTTTGGTATTATTGCAGTGTATAAGAGTTTGATTCATATTTATGTATTTGCTGGGAGTTGCATTTCTGGTTAATCTTCGTACCTATGTCACTGATGTAGGCTTGCCTTATTCATTTCTCAATCGAACTTTGGTTCATTTTACAGTGTCATCCCCCATGTAATTTGCAGTTGCATTTTTATATTGTGCACAGCCTTGTGCACTTGCTCATTTGAGTTATGCTGCTTCTCGTGCACCTCTGAATTGTTTAGCCATGTGCAGTTTACTATGTTCATTCATTTGTATACATATTTTACATTCACTTGTGGAAGTTTTAAACTACTGTCACTCGCTTCTTGCATTTGTTGGCACTGTTAAACGTCATGTTGAGGCAGCACTTCCCTGTCTGCTGCTTGACTCGAAGTTTGGCACTCAACTAGCTTGTCTGCACTTATATATTTCTTGGTTTTTGTGGCCACTGCCTATTTCCATTTATACATGGGTTTGAATTGTAGCCGTGACCCTGTCCACTGCTGCATTTTGCTTCACCTGATTCATTTGCAGATGTAGCCTTGATTTTCATTTAGATGTTACTAGAGTTTGTTGCAGTGCCTTGCTGTTTTGACTCATCTGGGCACTGTTGTGTTCATGTTGTATTCACTTGCATACTAGTTCAGCATATGTATCCATCCACGTATGTACAAACATTTAGGTTGTAGGTACGTAATTTCATTTGGTACCTTGTTCTGTCCAGATCATTAATACTTGACTTGGAACTAAATTTATATGATACTTGTTAACTGCTGCCTGGTTGTACATGTCTGTTTCACTGCCTTTTGTGCATGTACTGAACTGTGTTGCACTTGTTCCCTTTGTTTCTGTTTTAGGTCAAGATGCTTATGCACTTTGTTTCAACTTGTTCGGCTGGTTTATGTGCAATTGTATATGCACAGTACTTGTTCATGAGCATTTATATGTTTCTTGGTTTTGTTTTAGTGTACATGACTTGCTACTTTGCTCATCGCCTTGTGTTGAGCCTAAATTCATTAGGCTTGACCTCGCATTTGTCTCTGCAATAGTCGACACTCGGCCTTATGACATTCACGGCGATGCTTGTGAATATTCATATGGGTACACCATCACTGTAGTGGCACGGCAGTGCACGCAAGCGTGAACTGCAGCCACACGGTATGGCGTGTATGATATTCTATTTGTTTTGACTTATGGATCTTTTTGCGTATACCATATTCAATAGTGGCGAGGCAGTGCACGCGTGCGTGTACTGCAGCCCTACTTGAATTAATATTTTATATTGATATTCCAATGGTTTGAACTGTTTTGTTTATTTCAATTCAATGTTCTGAATTGCATTCTGATTTGGTTTAATTACTGTCGTCTATTCATTATTTAATTATTAATGCTTCTGTGCACTAATAACTGAGTTTGAATTAGACTGACCCGAGTATTATTTTCTTTTGAATTTAATACTCGGGTCAGACCGAGTATTTCAGGTTGTAGATATTCTGCTTTGGGTTGCTGCTAGAGCTATGAAGTTCTTTCATATCTTTTGGAGTAGTCGTCGTCATTTGTAGTAGTCTGCAAAATTGTATAGGAAGATATGTGTTCATGTATATTAAATACGTTAATGTACTTGTATATGTAACTTCCTTAGTCGACTGTTGTGGTTGTATCATATGTACTGTGTGAATGTATTGTAACTGACATCAGTTATTATATATATATATGAGACTTTCTGTTTCATCTGTGTTCCGCATTTATATTATCTGTGTTGTTATTTTATATTTACTGTTCTAAACTATTACGAACCATCGTAGTTCGTTTTATACTGGAATTGGGGTATGTCGATGGGAGAAAATAAATCAGAGATGAAAAATGAAAGAAAATATATTTATATACCACTCCCATTGAGATAACCAATGCTAGTATAAGGCCTAACTATTGATGGTCGCTCCTCAACAGCCTTATTCTCCGTGCTAGTTGACAGCACTACACCGTAGTGTTCTTGGCTAGCGTGGGTATAGAGGTGGGGCGTCACAGCTTGGTATCAAAGCCTGGGGTTTAGAACAAATATAAAAACATAACTTAGATAGTACATGTGTTACAACTGTTTGTCGACGTTTTATCTCTCATATTTGCATATGATTGTCTTTGATTGTTAGGTATGAATTCCTAACGCCTATTCATATGCATTTGATCTTGATTCTTGTGTTTTCAGCTTTGATTTGATTTAGCCGATGATTGATTTTGTTCGAATCTCGGCAATTCTGAACTTGATATTTTATGTTTTCCTCGGCTTGAATTCCATTCGACTTCGGGCACTTTGTTTTTGAGAAATTTCTAAATTCTTGATTTCCAAGACTCTTACTTGGTTTGCCGTTGAGTCTTTTGATGATGATGTTGAATCGTTTTGTACTCTATTATGGCCATTAATTGTTGACTTCGGCATTGAATTGATTTTTATTTTTGTTGAAGTCCTTTATGCATTTATGCTCGTTTTGTTTCGTTATTCCAATTGTCAATCGATTCTTCTTTTCCGATTAGTTGTTGTCATCTTTATCGACTTTGAAAACTTCTATTTCTGGAATTTTTGGATATTCCTACTTTGATGGATTTAAGAATCGTATTCTTTGGATTTTATTCACGTCTTCGAATGTGAATTTTAGTGAATTTATTTGGTTTCCAAATTTAATCGATTCTTGTTAATTTCCCGATTTGTTGCTATCATTTATTAGCAACTTTGATGACCATTTCTTCGGGATTTTTGTGAACATACCCTTCGATGAATTCGGTATCGATTTCTTTGGATTCTATTCACGTCTTCGTATGTGAATTCTTGTGATTGATTGTTTCTACAATCATTTTTGTGATTTGTCATTTTAAAAATATAAACGTTTTAATACTAGTAGTAAATATCAAAACTCTTTTATCAAAATGTTTTCAACTCTATTTTCAATATCAAAATCTTTTCCTAAACCGTTTTCCGATCTATTAGTATATACAAACCTTTATTTCACTCGTATGAGAAATCTAATTAAACGGCTTAGCAAAACAAGTGGTATGAAACGCTTGCGTTTACTTCATCGGTTAATTTTTGGACTTGTTCGATTGAACCACTTGTGACATTTTTCTAGTGAAGATCTACAATTTGTTCGTAAATATTTAAGTTAAGCTAGTGGTTATGGGACATGAAGCTAAACTTTTATATTCACTAGCTTAGTGTAATTGACACTTCTCGTTGATCTTGATGATCGCTTTATGAATTAGACTAGCAATTGCGCGATGTCTCTTTCATTGCAAGGTTAGAGTAGACACCACTTGTGTGATTCCACTCACGCATACCTTTTTGCTTTTTGGTTAGTCTTGACCTCAATCTGTGTGATTCCATTCACACATGCTTAGTGTAATTGACACTCCTCGTTGATCATGATGATCGTTCTGATGGTCAGACTAGACACCACTTGTGTGATTCCATTCACACATACCTTTCTGCTTTTTGGTTAGTCTTGACCTCAATCTGTGTGATTCCATTCACACATGTGGGGTAGCTCCCCTTGGTCTTCGGACCGTCATGTGATAGGCCTCTTTCCCTTTTTCTGTGATTTCTAGATTCCTTGTGTTGATTTCTGGAAATTTTATGCTTCACCTATTTTTTTGCATTGGTGAATTCATATGTTATTGATTTGTCATGAGTACAAATTTGGGGTATGATACCTCTTTGGATCTTTGAGAAGATTCTTGTGATATTGATTATCTCTTATCGGTTGATCTCCTGTTGATCATTATTTGCATACTTATAGTTGTATGTCAGTATGGGTATTTCATATTTATGCCATACCTCTTATCGGTTGATCTCCTGTTGATCATTATTTACATACTTATAGTAGTATGTCATTATGGATATTTTATGTTATGCCATATCTTTTATTCTATTTCATACTCCGTTTGAGTTTTCATGCTCTGTTCGAGTTTTCGTACTCCGTTCGAGTTTTCATACTCCGTTCGAGTTTTCATACTCCGTTCGAGTTTTCATACTCCGTTCGAGTTTTCATACTCCGTTCGAGTTTTCATACTCCGTTCGCGTTTTCATACTTTCATCTTGTGATTTCTGGATTTCTTGTGATGATTTATAGGAATTTGTGCTTCACCAATTTTCGTGATTTCCATTGATAAGTTTTATCAATTTTTGTGCATTGGTGAATTCGTGTGTTATCGACTTGTTATGAATACAAGTTTAGGGTATGATATCCCTTTCTGTCTTTGAAAAGATTCCTGCGACATTTTCGATGAATGAAAATTCATTGGTATTATATTTTGATGCCAACTATTTCGATGAAATTTTGACGTATGTCGAAGTTGCTACTGACGTTGCTATTTTATATCACGTGTTTAAAAAAAAAAAAAATAGTTATTCTTCGAAATAGTTTCAAAATAAAAATAAAAATTGATTTCAAAATTTTTACAGTTTACGCTTTCAAAAGAATGAGGAAGCGATTTAAACGTTTCAGAAAAATCGAGGACTATGACCCCTTTCTTTTACTGATTCGCTAAATTCCGGACTTGTGCGTTTGAGAACGTAAAATGTTATTTATTTAAAATACACCATTTTGCACTTTCAAGGAAACGATGAAGTGAATTAAACGATTTAGTAAAACTCGTGGTTATGGGTCATGTGCGTTTGCTATTTCGGTTAATTTCGGACTCGTTAATTGAAAATTTGTGATTTCTAATTATCGTTTGTGATAATTAGATATTTGTGGTTTGATTATCGTTTGTGATAATTAAACATTTGCGATTTGAGATTTGATTATCAATTTTGATAATTAAATATTTGTGATTTGAAATTTGATTACCGTTGTGGTAATTTCTGATTATCGTTTTGATAATTGGATGTTTATGATTTCTGATTTATCGTTTTTGATAATCAGATATTTATTGTTTCTAATTATCGTTTGTGATAATTAGATATTTGTGGTTTGATTATCGTTTGTGATAATTAAACATTTGCGATTTGAGATTTGATTATCAATTTTGATAATTAAATATTTGTGATTTGAAATTTGATTACCGTTGTGGTAATATCTGATTATCGTTTTGATAATTGGATGTTTATGATTTCTGATTTATCGTTTTTGATAATCAGATATTTATTGTTTCTAATTATCGTTTGTGATAATTAGATATTTGTGGTTTGATTATCGTTTTTGATAATTAAACATTTGCGATTTGAGATTTGATTATCAATTTTGATAATTAAATATTTGTGATTTGAAATTTGATTACCGTTGTGGTAATTTCTGATTATCGTTTTGATAATTGGATGTTTATGATTTCTGATTTATCATTTTTGATAATCAGATATTTATTGTTTCAAATTATCGTTTGTGATAATTAGATATTTGTGGTTTGATTATCGTTTGTGATAAGTAAACATTTGCGATTTGAGATTTGATTATCAATTGTGATAATTAAATATTTGTGATTTAAGATTGATTTTCGATTTTGATAATCGAATACTTGTTGATTTGATTATCGTTTTTGATAATCGAATATTTGTGATTTGAGATTTCTAAATTATCTATTGATAATTAGATTTTGTTGATAATTTGTGAATTTCTTTTATGGAATTAAAAGATTTCTTTGGCGTTTATATTGTACTACGCCGGTGTCTCAATTTTCTGCTAGTCATGATGTTTTCCACGTCTTCCAATTACGGAAATGCCTTAGGGATTTCCGATTTCTATTCTTGAGCAATCTTATATTCACATCATTGCTTCGAGGGTGTAGCACCTTCGAAATAAAGATGTTTCTCTTGTGGAGATTCTCGATGGTTCTCAAATTCTATGGATTTCTCTTAGGAATCCAGAGAATTCATCGAGCAAACATGTTCAGGTTTTCTCTTTCATGCTCTATATGGTGAACTTCCTACTTCGAATTTCTTCATATTGTGATGATATGCTCTTATGGTTTTCGCCTTTTGGCCATTTATTCCTTAAGATTGCGAGGACGCAATTTCTTTAAGGAGGGGAGTCTGTAACAACCCGGTATGTTGCATCAATTATAATCGACAATTTAAACGATTAATATTGACACAAATTTCCATTTTTAAAGTTTTTAAATTTGAATTAAAATTCTTTTATAAATTTTTAAAAGAAATTTCGGGCTTTAAAATAAATTCTCGGCCAACATTTTCATATGTTTGAGGTCGTGAAAATTTTTGCAAAGCAAATGTACACGTCCCCTTTTTCTCAATGCCGACCCATTCTTTAAGAAACTCAACGCGCCCCTTTACCATTTTTCTTTTATTTCGTTCGCAACCCTAAAACCCTCAAAAGAAAATAAATGGCGGCATCTCGTCTTCGTTCGTCTGAAGCTAGGGCGCGTTCAAAATTTACGATGCTGGCTTCTTCAATTCGACGTGCTCGTGCTCGATTGGGCTTCGGTTGATAGCTTCAATTCGTCGACAAGGTGAGTATTATACTCACAACTAATTCGAATTCATAATTAGGTGGTTTTGTGTTTTGGCCTTGAAGTTTTGGTGCCTGACTTCGGTCGCGATTTTCTTGGCTTGTTTAATTTGTGATTTTCGGTACCTGACTTCGACCATTCGTGTAACAACCCGCATATTTATCGAGTTTGTATTTAAATATTTTATTTAAATATTAACTCATTAATCGGATTTTGGTCCGAAAAGCTACTTTTTGCAAACGGTCAAATTAGGACTCGAGACCACTTCCATTGAGTTCGAAATGTCGTTTACAACTTTTTTAAGTATAAACATCGATAGGTTTGGAGTTAGTGAAATTTCACTAACTTTTCCCGCTTTGGACTTTGGGTTAGTTTAGCCTATTAAGCCCAAGTTCCAACCCTCTTCTCCTCACTCTTCATAAATTTCCTAACTAATCAAGCTTTGGCATTAATGGTGGAGGGAATGGGAAATTAAAATTCCAAAACTCAAATTCAATTGCAATCCATCTTTCTACTCCAAATTCAAGAAGAAGACATTGGATTCAAGCTTCTTGTGCTTAGATAGAAGAAGGATTGATTCTTGCTTTCTTAAAACTTCATTTTCATTGATATTTGGTGCAAAGGTGAGATTTTTGTCTCACAAATCTAGTCTATAACTATATTGGACTGTTGGGAATGATTCCCTATCACTTTTGCATGCACATTTGCATTTGGTTTGGATTGGATTGGCGAAAAACTCCAATTTTTAGCATTTTGGTGAATTTTCTGCACTTAGGTCGTTCTGGCCATTTTTAGGTCGTTCGGAGTTAAGTCGTTCGTCCATGGGTCGTGAGTCGTTCACGAGTTAACTTTAGGTCGTTCTGGAAGAATTGGCACTTCGGAATTAGGTCGCTCACGAGTTAAGTCGTTAGGTCGCTCGCGAGTTAGTACCATAGGTCGCAGGGCTTTAGGTCATTCTGGAAGTATTGGCACTTCGGAGTTAGGTCGCTCGCGAGTTAAGCCTTAAGTCGTAGGTCGCTCACGAATTTGGCCTTAAGCCGTAGGTCGCTCGCGAGTTAAGCTTTAAGTCTTAGGTCGTTTCCGACCTATAATCTCTAGGCAAACGTTAAGTCGGCCTGGTTTATCTCGTAGGTCGTCTCCGACCTAAGCTCCAGATAAGTCGTTCGAGTTAGGTCGTTGGACCGTTTACCTTAGGTCGCTCGTCCACTAAGTCGGCCTGGTTTATCTCGTAGGTCGTCTCCGACCTAAGCTCCAGATAAGTCGTTCGAGTTAGGTCGTTGGACCATTTACCTTAGGTCGCTCGACTCTGTTAAGTCGGCCATGTTGGGTCGTGAGTCATCGTTAGGTCGCGAACACCTCTAGGTCGTAACCACTAAGTCGCTTGACCCCTTAGACCCCTAGGTCGCAGCCGTTAGGTCGTATGACCCTTGAGTCGTTAGGTCGTTAGACCTCATTTTGTCTTCACTAGGTCGAACCCCGTAAGCGGTGGCGTTGCCCCCGCACCCCCACCTTGGGGGGTTGCCACCCCCCCTGGACCCCCCCTCCGTAGGGGATCTTATCTGAAAAACATTGAGCCGATTTCCTTGGATTTTATTCACATCTCCGTATGCGATTTTTGTGACTGATTGTTTCTACAATTGCTTCTGTGTTTTGTCACTTTATAATATAAAGGTTTCAATGCTAGTAGTAAGCTGTTTTCTTAAACCGTTTTCCAATCTATTAGTATATACAAATCTTTACCTCACTCGGATGAGAAATCTAATTAAACGACTTAGTAAAACAAGTGGTATGAAACGCTTGCGTTCACTTCGTCGGTTAATTCTTGGACTTGTTCGATTGAACCTCTTGTGACAATTTTATTAGTGAAGATTTACAGTTTGTTCGTAAATATTTAAGTTAAGCAAGTGGTTATGGGACATGAGGCTAAACTTCTATATCTACTAGCTTAGTGTAATTGACACTTCTCGTTGATCATGACGATCATTCTGATGATTTAGACTAGCAACTGTGCGATGTCTCTTGTTGCGAGGTTAGACTAGACACCACTTGTGTGATTCCACTCACACATACCTTTTTGCTTTTTGGTTAGTCTGGACCTTAATCTGTGTGATTCCATTCACACATGTGGGGTAGCTCCCCTTGGTCTTCGGACCGTCATGTGATAGGCCTCTTTCTCTTTTCTATGATTTCTGGACTTCTTGCATTGATTTCTAGAATTTATGTCATTGACTTGTTATGAGTACAAGTTTGGGGAATGATTCCCTTTTCGAATCTTTGAGAAGATTCTTGTGATATTGATTATCTCTTATTGATTGATCTTCTGTTGATCATTATTTACATACTTATAGTGGTATGTCATTATGGATGTTTATGTTTATGCCATATCTTTTATGTTATATCATGTCATCTGATATTTATAGCTAGACTGACCCGTTTATTATTTTTTTAAATAATACTCGGGTCAGACCGAGATGTTACAGGTGCTTCTGCTTGACTTCTTCCCAGGGATTCATCACTCTGACTTTTGGCTAACTGTTTAGATTAGCAGTTTTTGTTGTATACACTTGAGATATAGACTCATAGTTGTATTCTTTTGTATAGCACGTGTTGCTATTCTTTTGTATTATCGTGGGACTTACTGACCACTACTCTGATGTACACTTTCATGTGTTAGTTATATATTCATATCTTCTTCCGCCTTTGTGATATGGATGTCTGTGACTGATTTGTGATATGATTATTTCTATGTTTGTTTCCGAAGATTATTTATAGCCACCGTGTGATAAGCAATTACATGGATGGTCGCTCCTCAACAGCCTCATTCTCCGTGCTAGTTGACAGCACTAATCCGGGGTGTTCTTGGCTAGCGTGGGTATAGAGGTGGGGCGTCACAATTCGATTTTGTTGATGTTGATGATTTCTGAGTTGTTCGAATTTACATCTTTTGCTGCTTGATTTTTGGAGTATGGCTTTGATTTCTCGGCCCTTGTGAGCCTCGTCTCTGACCATCTCTGTGTCCATCTTTTACCTGTCGTACTTGCAGTATATTGATTGTTGCAGTTTGTATCTACTGTACCATTGTATTCATGAGTGTGTGTGCTGTGGTTCCATACCCTTGGTGCCCTCACCCTCCTCCTATTTTCTTAGTTGCATACTCGTTATGCATATTTCATGTTTCTTTGGTATTATTGTAGTGTATAAGAGTTTGATTCATATTTATGCATTTGCTGGGAGTTGCATTTCTGGTTAATCTTCGTACCTATGTCACTGATGTCGGCTTGCCTTATTCATTTCTCAATCGAATTTTGGTTCATTTTACAGTGTCATCCCCCATGTAATTTGCAGTTGCATTTTTATATTGTGCACAGCCTTGTGCACTTGCTCATTTGAGTTATGCTGCTTCTCGTGCACCTCTGAATTGTTTAGCCATGTGCAGTTTATTATGTTCATTCATTTGTATACATATTTTACATTCACTTGTGGAAGTTTTAAACTACTGTCACTCGCTTCTTGCATTTGTTGGCACTGTTAAACGTCATGTTGAGGCAGCACTTCCCTGTCTGCTGCTTGACTCGAAGTTTGGCACTCAACTAGCTTGTCTGCACTTATATATTTCTTGGTTTTTGTGGCCACTGCCTATTTCCATTTATACATGGGTTAGAATTGTAGCCGTGACCCTGTCCACTGCTGCATTTTGCTTCACCTGATTCATTTGCAGATGTAGCCTTGATTTTCATTTAGATGTTACTAGAGTTTGTTGCAGTGCCTTGCTGTTTTGACTCATCTGGGCACTGTTGTGTTCACGTTGTATTCACTTGCATACTAGTTCAGCATATGTATCCATCCACGTATGTACAAACATTTAGGTTGTAGGTACGTAATTTCATTTGGTACCTTGTTCTGTCCAGATCATTAATACTTGACTTGGAACTAAATTTATATGATACTTGTTAACTGCTGCCTGGTTGTACATGTCTGTTTCACTGCCTTTTGTGCATGTACTGAACTGTGTTGCACTTGTTCCCTTTGTTTCTGTTTTAGGTCGAGATGCTTATGCACTTTGTTTCAACTTGTTCGGCTGGTTTATGTGCAATTGTATATGCACAGTACTTGTTCATGAGCATTTATATGTTTCTTGGTTTTGTTTTAGTGTACATGACTTGCTACTTTGCTCATCGCCTTGTGTTGAGCCTAAATTCATTAGGCTTGACCTCGCATTTGTCTCTGCAATAGTCGACACTCGGCCTTATGACATTCACGGCGATGCTTGTGAATATTCATATGGGTACACCATCACTGTAGTGGCACGGCAGTGCACGCAAGCGTGAACTACAGCCACACGGTATGGCGTGTATGATGTTCTATTTGTTTTGACTTATGGATCTTTTTGCGTATACCATATTCAATAGTGGCGAGGCAGTGCACGCGTGCGTGTACTGCAGCCCTACTTGAATTAATATTTTATATTGATATTCCAATGGTTTGAACTGTTTTGTTTATTTCAATTCAATGTTCTGAATTGCATTCTTATTTGGTTTAATTACTGTCGTCTATTCATTATTTAATTATTAATGCTTCTGTGCACTAATAACTGAGTTTGAATTAGACTGACCCGAGTATTATTTTCTTTTGAATTTAATACTCGGGTCAGACCGAGTATTTCAGGTTGTAGATATTCTGCTTTGGGTTGCTGCTAGAGCTATGAAGTTCTTTCATATCTTTTGGAGTAGTCGTCGTCATTTGTAGTAGTCTGCAAAATTGTATAGGAAGATATGTGTTCATGTATATTAAATACGTTAATGTACTTGTATATGTAACTTCCTTAGTCGACTGTTGTGGTTGTATCATATGTACCGTGTGAATGTATTGTAACTGACATCAGTTATTATATATATATATATGAGACTTTCTGTTTCATCTGTGTTCCGCATTTATATTATCTGTGTTGTTATTTTATATTTACTGTTCTAAACTATTACGAACCATCGTAGTTCGTTTTATACTGGAATTGGGGTATGTCGATGGGAGAAAATAAATCAGAGATGAAAAATGAAAGAAAATATATTTATATACCACTCCCATTGAGATAACCAATGCTAGTATAAGGCCTAACTATTGATGGTCGCTCCTCAACAGCCTTATTCTCCGTGCTAGTTGACAGCACTACACCGTAGTGTTCTTGGCTAGCGTGGGTATAGAGGTGGGGCGTCACAATATAAATATAAACAAATAAGTAAACTCATGAATCTAAGTTTAATATTGATTGTCAAATACAAAATATTGATAGTAAAGTACAAATAGGAATAAATATAAATATAAGCAAGTAAACTATATTGAAAGTAACTTAAACATTGAAAGTTAGAATGAAAATAAAAGAAAAACAAAGATTAAATAATTTTGTTAAACATACAACATAACTTTAAAAATCAGTAAGAAAAATAAAATGAAAATGAGAAGTGAATAAAACATACAATTAGAAATTAAACAGGGCCAAGTGTATAAACTACAACTTGAAACTATATATGTTCATAAACTGACAAAACAACTTATCTTTATTCTAAAGACCAAAGTCAAAGTATAAAAGAAAAAAAAACATAAATCAATACCTGACAGAAGTGCCTGTGAATCAACTATTTGGACTAAAAGTAATAAGGAAACGCTTACATACAAAATAAGGCTTCATTTGCAAGCCAAGTAATTGCCTGCAAATATATGTATGCGTACAATATTTATGTGCAGATAAACATAATAAGTATGTAAACATATTTGGCAAACAAAAACATGTACTTGCTATCTTCTCGACCAACAATTTTGTCATTTCAAAATATTATAAAAATCTGTTTATAAAAGTAGGAACTGACCAGATATTGCCTTCCCCTATTCAACTATTGTTTTCTATATATTTGTATGCATCTTTATTTAGTTCGTTCAGTCAAAATAATTAGCAAACTTGAGAAAAAGAAAGAAAAAAGAAGAAGGGGCAAGTTCAAAAATTTAAGTTCAACAGAAAAACAGATTCAAGTTTGCAGTTTCAAACTTCAGTTTCAAGCAACTAGGCTTCAAAACATTCATGCTTACTGATTTACAGGGATGTTCTAGTGAGTAAACTAAATTCGTAAAGCTTTAAGTTAAATCAAACATTTAAGATGATTTTTTGATCTTGTGGTTTATGTTTTACTTTTACATATGATGCTCTGTGATTTTGAATTTAGTACAGGCTATATATTTTTTGATCAAACTCAAGTTATTCTTGCTTAAATCATTTCTAAGCTTTGATTCTAAACAGAACAAGATGCTAAACTAAAACTAAGATTTTAAAAAGGGAATTACATTCATTTTCATCACGCTTCATTGTAATATTGAAGAACAGGTGATCCAAGTGATGATTTGAGATATTTAATTGTTGCAAATTACTGATTCAAGATTGCATACTGAATATATACAACAAATCATGATTTTTAAAGCAAAAAGATGGATTTTTAATTAAGAAATTCGAGAGCAGTTTGCAGGTGAATGAACTTTGCATTTTTCTAAATTCCTGGAAATCGAATCAATAACAATCAGTGAAATTCGTCTTGAAGCAAGTTTGTATACTCGTAATGTTGGTAAAAATGTTAAATAATTATTCTAATTCATGAACTAATCGAACGAACGTAAAATAGGGTTTTAGTTCAAGAGTTTCCTATACACTATAAATTTTTGTTTTCGGCACCATAGCGAGATCGAGCTTCCCGAGCTTCGTGGAGGTAGTTGTCGAGGGACAGGACTTGGCGTGGGTGATGTGGCTTAGCCTCTAGCGATGTGAGATTGCAGAACGGGGTGGTTTTCGGTGAGGTGTTGTGTTTCGAGTTCAAGTTTCAGGTGATATTTCGACTTTGACCTTATTTAGAAATTCTGGGCTTCGATTATGAGTGAGGGGTGGAATTGTGGTTTGTGGACGGTGAGGAGGGCCGTCGGAGCTGCGGCGAACCACCGCGCACGTGCACGGTGGCGTTGGAGGTGGACTGTCGTATCTGGGTCGTCGTGAGTGTCGCTTCGTGTCGCACTCGGGAAGATGGCGCTTGTGCTTCGAGTTTCGATCGCGAGCCTATTTTAGAACCTGATGTTCAAATTGTGTTTTGACTTTTAACTAGCTTACTGTAAAAAAAAAAATTAAAAGAGGAAGAAGAAGTTCGTGTACCTGGGTTGGTGACTCGGTGAATTGGAAGAACTACCCGAAGTAGCACTCGAGTTTCATCAGGAGAAGTCTCGGGTTTTGGTTATACTGTAGTTTTGCAGTGAGCTTGTAGTTGAGTTAAATTTGTTTTTTTCAAATTTGTTTAAACACTTCGAGCTTAGAAAATGATTAAAGGTTAAGCTAAGGTTTTGTTCAAGTTTTAATTATTTAGTCCAACGCTTAACGATGTCTTAAACACTTAAATGATTTTAATTAAAAAATTAATTTAAATTAAGTATAAGTTAACTAATAATTAAAGTTTGTAGTTAATACTATAATTGATTTTCAAAATAAAAGAAAAGGGAGACTTTTAAAACGTTAATTAAGTTGAATGATTGATAACAATAAATTATTTTCGAAAATAATTAAGAACGATTAACATTTTAAAACTTAATTAGAGTTTGGATTATGTAACTATTTTGTGGTAAATAAATAGTGATTAGCTACTTGAGTAAATAAATAAATGATTAGTAGTTAAGTAATTAAGAATAATTCAAACATAATTAGTGATGGATTATAAGTAAATAAATAATTGAAATCAATTACTTAAGTTAATTAATGAATGAATTAATAGTTAATTAATCAAGTAATTTAATTATGAATTGATAGTTAATTAATTAAGTAGCTTGATTAAGAATTAATTGTTGATTAATTAAATAATTAGCAGATAATAATTGGATAATTAAGTTTTATTAATAAGTAATTAAAGATATTAATTAATTATCAAGGAACAGTTAATTAAGTAATTAAAATTAAATCACTTGATTAAGGAAGTAATTAATTAATAGTGTGAAATAAAATAATTATGTAATTAAGACTTAATAATTAATTAAGAAATCATTAATTAAATAATTCGAAATGGAATAAGTAATTACTTGATAATCAATAATCACTTAAACATGTTTAAGAGAAAAATTCTCAAGTAATTGATTTTAAATTGAATTAATTGTAGCGAGAATTTAAAGATGATTGCTTATAGAGTGTTGTGTAGAATATCTAATTGTGATATTTATTTGATGGTATTCTGTAATGCTCTATGATATGCTGAGTTATATTTATGATAATTGTGTATGATTCATCTGTGATAAATGCTACGTTAATTTAATTGTTGAATTTAAATTATTTTAAACTGTTTAAGTTAATTAGACAACTTGGCCTTTAAAATGGCGTTTGGATTTCAATGAGACCGGGATCGGGTATCCAACTGATATTCCGAAAACCACATCAACCCAATTTAAACGTTAGGTCGTGAATTCTGAAATGAGGTTCGAGATGGTGATATCAGAATGCAAGGTTATCGTCGTTGACTCTGAGGGTGATTCCAAAATGAGTGTGATGAGATAATGCCTTCGGTTTCGTTCAAACCAGGAACGAACTTGTATGGATTGAATGCTTTCAGCACATCGTTAGGCGGACGATGAGCATTCTCAGTGATATGTCCTGTAAAGGTGATCCCAGCCTCAAGCCTCATCAACCGGGAGTGGCTAAAACAGAGGAGATGCAGCAAGGTTAGGTGGGTCATGCCCAAGCCGGACAAGATATTCCCTTGTTTAGATGTCCCTTTTTATTTCTGCTGTGTGGGCGGTTGCTAGCTACAACCACGGGGTTTATCTTGTTCGGGACTGTTTAGTAAGGAATGGTTCCGGCCTTGTGTTGTAGGGGGTCGGGAGTGATCCTCGGTACGGTGATCTAGGCCCCGTATTGTGACGGGCGGTGCCCCAGTAGCCCTGCCATTGTTGGAAATCCATTTTCCCTACGAGACCCTACGGTTTTGATTTGTATTTCCCACTTTCGTGGCTAGTAGCTAGAATTTAATGAATGTAACAATTTCGGCTATTTTCTATTTACTTAAAAACCCTAGACACTATTATAATATCACTGAATTTCCTATAAAATGTTTTGGTTAGCGTAAGGTAAAAACTTACCTGTATTTATTTATGGGAAGTCTTACGTGATACCTTTATTTCAAATGTTTTCAAAGTTAAACAATTTTAACCGTTTACTCATACCAGACCCATGTCTGACCCGGAGTTTATATTTGTTTTCATAAACTCTTGGGTACTCAAATTTCTATGAGAAGCCAAGTGATAGGTTTTGGACTTTGATTTCTGAAGGAGCTTGGAGCAGGATTTTCCAGACGTATGTAGCTATTTATCTAGTGCTGCTGTGTTAGTTGATGTATGATGTACCTCTGATGTATATAGTGATAGTTATATGTATAACTGTCATGTGTATTGATATAATATAACTCTGATATATGTAAAACTATGTAATAATTATGTGATATATTATATATTTTTCCATTCCGTTGTGAGATCCTGATGCTGTTGTTCTTTCTTTCTCTTTCTTTCCTATTTCTATCCCTTTCTTTCTTAATGATGATCCGTCTTTCTAGTATTAGAAGGGTGGGTCGTCACACCTTCATATCATCTTATGGCCGACCTTTGTACCCTTAACCTGACCCAAATCCACACTTTGGCCGTGCATTTCCAACCTGTGGCTGAAGCATAAGTTGTTGAATGCAAGTGCAAAAGCTTTGGCTTTGTGTCGTGCATTTATTTCTAACATTGTTTAATAATAGTTTGGTTTGAAAATTTATATTGTACATTGTTTTGTTTGTTATATGACAAGGCAATTAGCGTTGGCTCTCCCACACTCAAATCATAGTCGTCCTTTCGTGCCTTTGAAGATCTTTGTTTTTGTGTGTTTGGTTGTCATCTCCAGCTTATAAATGTGAGTAATTCTCACCAGACAATTTATGCTTATATAACGAGTAAACTAATTGCAATTGAATATGTAAACCATATCATCATGTTATAACTGCTATTGCTATGATCATATGATGTTCACCCATGCTTATTCACATGTTACATCATAAGTTACTGTTATATTATGCTATTCTGTTCATTTATATTTGTTTGTCACACTGTAAGTTCCCAGTAGAATAGAATCACTAAGGGTTGAAATGGTACATACCCGAACGGACTTTAGAATAGGGAAAAATCGTTATGGGCTGAAATGATAGGCCTGAATGATTTTTTTTATTTACATTTACTTGGGATTGTAGGTTTGAAATGATAGAACCCGGATTTTTCCGTTGTAAATTACGGATTGAAATGATATAATATCCGTATCACCTTACTTTGGATAAAATTGATATACAGACCCGCGGTTAGTAAATATTTTTCTAATATTTTTTATATTTAAGAAAGGTAAATATTATAATATTTTGATTTAAAATGAATTTAAAATGATTTTTATAAAGTGTTAATGATTTTTGAATAAGTTTATGCTTGAATTTAGTAAAGTAAATTGTTATTAAATTTTGATTTTTGTATGAGAATTTAACTTTATAAAATCATGAATATAAGAGTAATAAAATGATTGTTTTAAAAGTGAAAATGTATGATTTTATAAGCTTAAAAATGGTTTAAATATAAATTTAATTGTTTATGAAATTATATTGAATATTTGGAATTTAAATTTAGAAAATATGATAAATAGATTTAAAATTTGAATTTAAATAATTTTTATAAAATTTTACTTATTTTTCTATAAATTAAAAATAGTTAAATAAATGAATGAGAAGAAAAACATGTAATTTGAATTATAACTTAACTAGTAAAATGGAAATTTTACTTAAAGAGAAGAAGTTAAGTTATATAAATAAAATGGAATTTAATTTAACTTGTAAAAATGGTAAATTAAATTTTAAGAATAAGTATATGAAAATGTTATGAAATGGTATATTGAATTTAATAAGTGAATTATTAAAAATTGATATTTAATTATGAAATTTCATTTTATAAATTCATAAATTAAAAGGGTATTTAAAATGGGAGAATATGATTTTGTAAGTTTAAAATGGTTTAAATAAAAAATTTAATTATTTATGAAATTATATTGAATATTTGGAATTTAATTAATTGCATTTTTGAGATGTTATTATTTCTAGTGTAAAGGATATTACAGCATTTTGTAAATGCTGTAGTTGATATAAATGAACGAAATGACTAGAATTATACAAAGGCAATTACAGCACTTTGTAAGTGTTGTAGTTGCTGGACTTAACTAAAACTTATTTGAAACTATATTAAACCTATTACAGCATTTTAAATGCTGCCTTTTGTTAAATGAATTGTTTTAAAACATAACTTCTCATAGCATTTTCTAAGTGTTGCGAAAGTTGAATTTACACTGTTTTGATAATTTTAAAAGAATAAATGAACTTTGAAAAGGCTAATTTTTGAGAATTTGATATTTGATTATGAAATATAATGACTTCATTTTTAGATGATTTAAATGGAAAATTTAATTGGTTTAATTGAAATATTTAATTGGTTTAAATGAAGTATTTTGATTTGAAATACAAACCATTCTGAAATGTGATTTGATATGGTATTTAAATTAAATAAAACTGAATGAAGTTTTGGAAGCATATGATATTTTAATATTTTAAATGAATTTGAAATGACATTGAATTTTTAAATGATATTTGATTTAGAAGCATAAAATACCATTTTTGAATTTTAACCACGGGATGTATTTAATTTATGGTTTAACTGATCCTTAAAGGATGGGCGATCCCAAGCATCCTTTAAGTTATTGTACATTACTACTACAGTTCACTTGAGTTGGTTTACATTATATAAGTATATATTCCTGACTCGAGTGTTTTGTGTTTTACTTTACGCTCAGGTCAGCCTGAGCATTTACAGCTTAGCTTTTTATTTATTTTTCTGGAGTTAGTAATCGCTGGAGATTCTGCTTGTCTAGTTATCTATTCCCTTTCAGTTTCAGTTGTTCTATTTTAGCTCTGGTATTTATAAACATCAATGTATTTGATATTTCTATTGTATATGTTTTTCGAACTGCTATTATGTAATTGTTTTGAGAGTTTGTTATAGTAGCTTCATGAACTACTATGGTATTTTAATTTCCGCTGCGAGTTAGTCTGATACTTCTGTGTCTACGATTCTATGAATGTATTTCATTTGCTCCAAATTTTATTACAATGCGGTATTTTGAGCAATTCAAGTCCGGCATGTCTGTCTGCCATTGCACTTGCAGGGTGTAGCATGATAAGGGGTTTTTGCTTCTTGGTTTGGCAGCGAACGTTTGACTCTTACACCTACAAGTCCCTGCAGGGGTTGGTGGTGCAGTCGAGAGGCTGGCCGTAAAGGCAGAAAAAATGTACCAATGTATGCTACGGTGGGCGTTAACCCACCGGCTCGACCTATTACAGTTGGTATCAGAGCTTTGGTTTTTAGGCAAACCTTAGCCTGCGGAGTAAAAACTCATTAGAGATAGGGTAGAAATACCCTACAATGAGTGAAATCAATTTCAGAATCCTTTCTTTGTGAGAGAACGTATTTTCGAAGTATAAAATGATTTCCAAATGATTTTTAAAGTATTTTCAAAGATTACATTAGTATAAAAATTTTCTTGTTTTGAAACCAAGATTTTCTAAATTTCATTCCTTTTGTATCCACCTTGTTAGAAATCTTTTGGTTAGGATTCTTGTCGGTTTGGATTCCTTGAACTTTGGAACGCTTCCAATTGTTCTGAAATCCAGTCTTATCTTCCCTATTGGTAATCCTTTGATTTTTGGAGCATTCCATAACTCCACTTTGGAATGAACTCTCTAAAGATTGGTGATTTCACAAGTCTTTGAATGATTTGTAAAGGGGTGAAACTCCTTTACAATTTGACATTGATTCACCGGATTTTTCTATATCCATGGTTTACAATGCTATATATCTCCTACTCTACCCGGATTCTACCTCTGGCGATCGAATGTTGATTTGCCTTAGATTTACGAATTGATTATATTCATGAAATCACGGTTGACCGATTAAGGTCGCCCGCGATTAGTATAGGCTTATCTATCTTCTATTTGGTAATTAAATTATCTCATCTTAGTTCGAGGTTATCTTCGAATCAGGATTCTATTTGATTAGAGTTCATCTAAATTTGAATCTCTGTTTGTTTGAAATCCATCCTTGAAAAATCCTTTGAAAATTTTGTTGATTTTATTTTGAAATTGTGCATACATCGAATTATTATTTTGATAAGGATGACCCATTTCATATATAAAAGAGAAATGTTTTAGATATGGATTATATATTTTTCTTTCTTTGAAAATTTGAATTTTTGAAAGGATTTGAAATTTTGAAAATTTATAAGAAATTTGATTTAAATAAAAATGATTTATAACTGAAGGGTTTTGAATTTGAATCTCGAGGAATCGAACTCCGGTGTTGGTTTTAAGATTTGAAAAAATAATATATAATAATAATATGATTCAAAGATATTTCCTGAATAAGAAATGTTTCCAGTGTATTCGAATGAATTCCAATGATTTCGAAGAGATTTCAAAGAATTTTCAAGAAAATAAAGTCCAGAACCCACTTGTGTCACTGGAAAATAAATTTCGGTGATGGATGAATGCATTATCGACATTGATTTTCGAGTTTCTGAGTAGGGGAGAGGCTACTCTAGTAGCTTTGCTATGCGAGTGATTTTGTGAAACCAAATTTTAATTTCAGATTTTGAAGTATGGTTTGATATTTGAAAGATATACATACATACATACATACATACATACATATATATATATATATATATATATATATATATATATATATATTTGAAATGATTTAAAGTAAGCCGGTGTTCAGTCTTAAAGATTCAGGCTTGTTTTGGTATAACCCTTTCATTTGGAATTGGTTTACTGATTTGTTGGTGATTTCCTACTCTTGGATTGAAAATATGATTTCTTCGACTATTTTGAAGTTTCGAGCACTTCCAAATCAAGGTTAACTTTTCAAAGCTAAGTAATTTTGAAAGTTATAGGGTATTCGATAAAGAATATAAGTTTAGTTTGGTATGATTAATGTATAAAGTAATATGATTTATATAAGTTTGAAACTGTTTTTTGAGTAAAATAAATAAGACTACATTGAATTATACTGGTATGAAATATAAATTTGAAATGTTTTGAATAAAGTATATATACAGAATAATAATCTTTCCAACGGTAAATTGGATTTTTCATATAGAAATAAATAGTTTGAAGTTTTAAAAAGGTATGGTTTTAAACTCAGTAACCATTTTAGATATTTTGACGATTGAAATGGTTTGGAAATGATTTAATCTTTATTTTGATAAAGAATGTGAATTTGAAATGATAATTGATTTTGATAAATGAATATTTGAAGTTTATATTTGTATGAAAGGATATTTGGTTTACTTGTAATTTGAGTTTATTTAAAAATAATGGATTTATGAAATGAATAATTCAAAACTAAGTAATAATGAAGTAAAATTTGAGATATATGAAATTATAAAAGTTAATTTTGAAACATGCTATATTTAAGCTTTGAAATATATTAGAGATTGAATAGTATATTTTATGGATCAAATTGAATTGAAACTGATGGTTTGAATTGAATTAAAATTGGAAATTTTAGATTTGGGTATAATTGAATAAATTTATGAAATGTAAAGAATTAATGGAATGTTTTATGATTTTAAATGTGTGATTTCGAAAGGTTATGATTTTCAAAGTGTAATGATTTCAAGTATTTTGGTTCGAAAGATTTATAACTTTGGAAGTATTATGATTTTTGAAAGTGAATATATGTTAGAAATGGAAATGAATTTGTTTGACCTAAATTTTTGTTGATTTGGAAATTTGGATTATTTTCTAAATCTATTGTTTTAAGAAACTTTGAAACTGAATATATGAAATTAGGAAGAAATGATTTGGCGAAATCATATACGATTTTAAAACTGAATTGATATTGAAATGGTTTGAAATTGAGAACCTTGTTTATTTAAATACTTTGATTTGGGAATTATCGAACTTATATAAAATTGATTTGTATAAGTATGAAGTGATTTGAAACTATTGATTTGTAGAGGTACTCAATTTCTAAATTGAAATCTTATATAATCGAAGTCTATATAAGTTCAATTTGATATACTATTGATTTAGGGAAGTATTTGATTCGAAAATGAAATCTTATATATAATGGACTTTATATAAGTAGGATATTTGAAAGCGATTTTGAAAGGTACTATATGATACATATTTTCGAAGTAAAGATATGGAAAGTGCCTTCTACTTGATATCCGCTTTGTGACCACACTATGTATTCATTCTATCGATATTATTCTCTTTGATTTGGGTTTTTCGGATACGATTTCCATGATGATCTCCATGGTTTTCCTTTCTAGCGCAACTGCATAGCGTAATTCACAAGGGCTGCGAGAGCCTAAGGGTACGGATGTTTCCTGGGGGATGCAGGCATAACCATTGTGTATCTGTGATCTATTGGGTCGCTTGGTAGTGTAACCCGTACGGGCTGAGAGAGCCTAAGGGTACGGATGTTTCCTGGAGGATCCAAGCGTAATCATCGTGTATCTGCGGTATTACTAGTCTTCATGGCGTAATCGCAGCGCTGCGGTAGTCAGCCTACGGGTACGGATGTTTCCTGGAGGATCCAGGCATAACCATTGTGTATCCGCGATCCATGATCGACATGTTTTGGTTTGGTTGTTTTGTTTGGATTTTACTTTCCATATCTGTTTTTAAAGGTTTTTCAATTATTTGCACTGAGTGTTGAAACAAGTCTACTAAGTACCTGGAGAATTCTAGCTTTGCGCCTGATAAACGCATGGCCAGAGTCTGTAGGAACTAAAGTAAACTTATTAAGACATCAAGTTATAAAAGTATTTTAATAGTATTATATAAGAGATATTTTGATCATTTATTTTATTTTTCTAAATAATTTAAAAATGTTTTAAATATTGTTTACTTCGAACTAACAAATTTGAATCAAATGACTACTCATCATATTATAAAATGTTTAAAATGTTATAAGTATAAAATTTTAAATTGAAATTTATATGGTTATAAAATAATGGTCCATCCTTGTCTTTCAACTTGCTTTCCCTTCTAGCTATTTCTACCTTCTTCCTCTTCGAGGGTCCTTTCCGCATTGTGGAAAGAGTTGGTTCTTTGGCTTATCGGTGGATTTGCCCGAGAAGCTTTCTAGAGTGCATGGTGTATTCCATGTCTCACATCTTCATTAGTATCTTCATGACCCATCTCTTTTTGTTCAGCCTTCTACTCTTGATGGTTTGGATATTGAGCTTAATCCGACTGTCGATAGTAAGCCACTTCGTATTGTCAGCAGAGGTACGAAGCAGCTAAGAAGGGATCTGTTAGTCTGATCGAGGTACGATGGGTGACTGATGATCGAGGTTGTACCTAGGAGATGGAGGAGAGCATTCGTGCTTCGAATTCAAAATTGTTTTTCCAAGTTCTATTTGTTGTCTATCTTGCTTTATCTTATTTTCCTTATTCGTTCTTTTCGAGGACGAAAAGATTTGAGTGGGGGAGAGTGTAACAACCCAGTATTTTGTAATTATTTTAATTGTATATTTTAATTACTTTAAATTGAATTGCTGATTTAAAAAAACTTTATTATATTTATTAAAATGGATAAATTTTGTTATGTCAAATATAAATTTTGATTTTTGTGTGAATTATAATTCCAAACCTGAATAAATAGGATATTTCCAAAAAATTGTATTTTCTGTCAAATTGGTCAAACATTGACTTTTAAATTTAAAATTTAAATATTTGAATTCTTAAATTTTATCCTTCATTATGAAAATAAATTAAATTTCAAGAATATTGCTTTTTGTTTCGTTGAAATCCAATTTATATTGTGAAAGTTATGCTTTTTACAATATTGGGTGTAAATTGATTTATTTAATAAAATTATCTATCTTGATTTATATAAATAATAGTTTTATTTGTCATATCTTATTCTAATTTATATATATGTGAAATACGTTATGTTATGTATATATTTTATATTTTAAATATTTTAAAGTGGTGTTTGAATTTTTCCAAAGTTTATTGTATTTATTTTCAATTTTAAAGCCTAGTTTCCAAAAAAATTTCTATTTTCTTAATTTAATTATATTTATTTAAAATTGATTTATTTATTTTTATGCATTAGTTATATTTTTGTGCTTTTATCTTTACTTATATGTATTTTACATGTATTTAAAATTGCAAAAGAAATTAGGAAATTTGAAAGGTTTTTGACCTTTAATGTGCATTGCCTTTTCACATTCATCTTACCTTTTTAACACCAATCATCATGTCCTTTAATTTGCTTCCATATACTCTTTCTTTCAGCCGACCACTTCACTTTTCTCATGTGAGAAAATATTCCTCAAACCCTAAAACATTCGTGTGACGCCCCACCTCTATACCCACGCTAGCCAAGAACACTACGGTGTAGTGCTGTCAACTAGCACGGAGAATAAGGCTGTTGAGGAGCGGCCATCAATAGTTGGCCTTACACTAGTATTGGTTATCTCGATGGGAGTGATATAAATATATATATTCTTTCATTTTTCATCTCTGATTTATTTTCTCCCATCGACATACCCCAATTCCAGTATAAAACGAACTACGATGGTTCGTAATAGTTTAGAACAGTAAATATAAAATAACAACACAGATGATATAAATGAGGAACACAGATGAAACAGAAAGTCTCATATATATATAATAACTGATGTCAGTTACAATACATTCACACGGTACATATGATACAACTACAACAGTCGACTAAGGAAGTTACATATACAAGTACATTAACGTATATAATATACATGAATACATATCTTCCTATACAATTTTACATACTACTACAAATGACGACGACTACTCCAAAAGATATGAAAGAACTTCATAGCTCTAGCAGCAACCCAAAGCAGAATATCTACAACCTGTAAATACTCGGTCTGACCCGAGTATTAAATTCAAAAGAAAATAATACTCGGGTCAGTCTAATTCAAACTCAGTTATTAGTGCACAAAAGCAATAATAATCAAATAATGAATAGACGACAGTAATTAAACCAAATCAGTATGCAATTCAGAATATTGAATTGAAATGAACAAACAGTTCAAACCATTGAAATATCAATTAAAATATTAATTCAAGTAGGGCTGCAGTACACGCACGCGTGCACTGCCTCGCCACTACTGCATAAGGAATATGCAAAAGATCAAACAATCAAAACAAAATAAAATATCATAAAAGCCATACCGTGTGGCTGCAGTTCACGCTTGCGTGCACTGCCTTGCCACTACAGTGATGACGTACCCAATGAATACCGTGTGGCTGCAGTTCACGCTTGCGTGCACTGCCTTGCCACTACAGTGATGATGTACCCAATGAATATTCACAAGCAAACACAAGATCAAACCCGAGTTACCGGATTCAACTCAAGTGCAATAAAATAATGTCAAAGTGAAATACAGTGATCAAATGCAAAAGGTCAAGTCAGTGACTCAATTCAACCGTAGCATTCAAAACACAAAGCAGTGGGACAACTACAAAAATAGGAGGAGGGTGAGGGCACCAGAGGTATGGCACCACAGCACCGAATACAATTGACCAAATGCAAATAAACACAGAGCATCAATGCAATGTATCCGATTCAAGAACAAAGGCGGTGGACAGAGCATGCATATGAAGCAACCAGGCTTGACTGGAAGGTTCAGATATGTACCATAAATAAATATCACACCAACTACACAAGGGATCAATGCACACATCTTAATTGAACCAAATCCTATATTGATGCGGAAATGGCCACAACACCAAAGGATCAGGGAAAACAACAACAAGTGGTAAGAGACTAGGCAAATACAACTGAGTTAAAGTGAATGGCAACCACTTGAACCCGAGGTAGTGCAACTACATGAAGGCCGGACCAAACTACAAAAATGAACAATATGCAAGAGAAGATGACAAAGACCACAAGACTCAAATGACTGAATGCAACCAACAACTCCAGATTAATACAAATGACACTGAATATAAATCAAAATACTCAGCTCAAACCAACAACCAAGTTCAAGGCCTACCAATTGGAATAGTAGGACCGAGATCTCCTACAAGAGACTACAAGATAAAGAAGAGATGACAGTAAGGAGCTACAGAATAAAATAGAGGTGGCAGTATGAAGCTACAGGATAAAACAGTTCCATACCCAAGCAACCAATAAAATGTTGAACCAACACATATACCAGTGGATCAGCAAGGTACAAAGAGCAACACTGTGAACACAGTGAACTCAGTCAAGGCAGCTAGTAAATCAAATGTCCAAAGATGTTGAAGTCAGGTAACTTCAACACAATTTGCAAACTAATGCAGTAAATGTCAAGTAAACAACTGCAGATACAAATTGAAGCAGTGCACAATCATCAACGAAACTCAAGTGTCAACTAGACATCATGATTATGTAGAAAATATTTTCAATGCAATGGTTATATCAAAATAAGCTACAGGAGGATCAAACTCGAAGGATACTTCAACTACAAATGTGTTGCATGAAAAAGAAGTGTAATAAATGCATATTGTAGCAGTGGGTCGTGAAAGCAATGGATTTGAATCACAAACCAAGTGCACAAAAATTACAACATACATGCAACTGTACAGTGTGCATATGGGCAAAATAAACATGCACAACATTAAGGTCAGAAGCACAAGGATGCGCAACTCACACATAAATGCATCAACAACTTGAAGCCAAGTGATACATTCAAACAACAAATGGATGCACAGAATTAACTCGATGCAGTCTCGAATCAAACCAAAAAGAAACAAATGCAACAGTCTCAAAGCACCATCAACAAAAGGGAACAACAGAGAAACGAAGTCAGTGCCCAAAAATCGAACCAAATCTATTTTGATTTAAAAATCAAGTTGAAGCATAGTATGGTCCACCAAACAAAAGTCCCCAAAATCAAGTGACTGAAGTCACAAAAAAAATCAAAATCGTGATGGTCACGAGATATTGAACAGTCCAAATTCAAAGCCGAGTTAACCAAGTAACACAAATATACACGAATATGTAAAATCAGAGAAAGCATCAACAACGAACCCAAATCAAACGCAAAACATATTGCTAAGTTGAATTAGATGTGAGTAAACTCACCTAGTCGACGAATTGAAGCCAAGCACGAGAAGCAATCAACAGAGAAGCCCTAATTCGAGAAAGAAGAACGAAGGAACTAACGTGGCCGCCATTTATATTCTTTCTTCGCGTGTTGTTTTAATTAGGGTTCGAAAAATGAAAAAGGGGATCGGGTTACATGATTGTTGCGACCCAAAAGGAACGGGCCAAAATGAATTTTTAAAGCCCGTTAAAATTCTTAAACAAATTATAATTTGAATTTTAATTCAAATTAAATAACTTCAAATAGGAATTTGCAACAATAGTAATCGTCTAAATGTCGATTATAAATCGATGCAAATACCGGGTTGTTACAGACTCCCCTCCTTAAAGAAATTGCGTCCTCGCAATCATAAGGAATAAATGGACAAAAGGTAACAACCATAAGAGCAAGAAAGAGTAAGCTTGAACGTGTTTGCTCAAAGTCAAATCTAGTGAAACTTCAATTTCTTTAATAATACCGGGTTCAAGAATAGAAATCGGAAATCCCTAAGGCATTTCCGTAATCGGAAGACGTGGAAAACGTCATGAATAGCAGAAAATTGAGCCGGTAAACTGGCGTAGTACAATATAAACGCCAAAGAAATCTTTTAATTTCATAAAGGAAATTCACAAATTATCAACAAAATCTAATTATCAATAGATAATTCAGAGATCTCAAATCACAAATATTCGATTATCAAAAACGATAATCAAATCAACAAGTATTCGATTATCAAAATCGAAAATCAATCTTAAATCACAAATATTTAATTATCACAAACGACAATTAAATCTCAAATATCTAATTATCAATAGATAATTAGAAACAATAAATATCTGATTTTCAAAAACGATAAATCAGAAATCATAAACATCCAATTATCAAAACGATAATCAGAAATTACCACAACGGTAATCAAATTTCAAATCACAAATTTTTCAATTAACGAGTCCGAAATTAACCGAAATAGCAAACGCACATGACCCATAACCACGAGTTTTACTAAATCGTTTAATTCACTTCATCGTTTCCTTGAAAGTGCAAAATTGTGTATTTTAAATAAATAACATTTTACGTTCTCAAACGGACAAGTCCGGAATTAAGCGAATCAGTAAAAGAAAGGGGTCATAGTCCTCGATTTTTCTGAAACGTTTAATTCGCTTCCTCATTCTTTTGAAAGCGCAAATCGTAAAGATTTTGAAAACAATTTTGATTTATATTTTGAAATATTTTGAAGAATAACAAATCTTTAAAACACGTGATTAAAATAGCAATGTCAGTAGCAACTTCGACATACGTCAAAATTTCATCGAAATAATTGGCATCAAAATATAATACCAATGAATTTTCGTTCATCAAAAAGGTCACAAGAACCTTCTCAAAGATAGAAAGGGGTATCATACCCTAAACTTGTATTCATAACAAGTCAATAACACACGAATTCACCAATGCACAAGAATTGATAAAACTTATCAATAGAAATCACGAAAATTGGTGAAGCACAAATTCTAGAAATCCTCACAAGAAATCCAGAAAACACAAGCTAAGAGTATGAGAACTCGAACGCGAGTATGAAAACTCGAACCGGAGTATGAAAACTCGAACGCGAGTATGAAAACTCGAACCGGAGTATGAAAACTCGAACGCGAGTATGAAAACTCGAACGGAGTATGAAAACTCGAAGGAGAGTATGGAAACTCAAACGGAGTATGAAAACTCAAACGGAGTATGAAAACTCGAACAGAGTATGAAAACTCAAACGGAGTATGAAAACTCGAACGGAGTATGAAAACTCGAACAGAGTATGAAAACTCAAACGGAGTATGAAAACTCGAAGGAGAGTATGGAAACTCAAACGGAGTATGAAAACACGAACGGAGTATGAAAACTCGAACGGAGTATGAAAACTCGAACGGAGTATGAAAACTCGAACGGAGTATGAAAACTCAAACGAAGTATGAAAACTCGAACAGAGTATGAAAACTCAAACGGAGTATGAAAACTCGAACGGAGTATGAAAACTCGAACAGAGTATGAAAACTCGAACGGAGTATGAAAAATCAAACGGAGTATGAAAACTCGAACAGAGTATGAAAACTCAAACGGAGTATGAAAACTCAAAGGAGAGTATGGAAACTCACCAACACGCGAGCATGAAAATTCATCAACACATGTAACGCAAAGCGAGAACGGGAGCATAGAATCTCACCTACACGTGAGCATGAAAATCACCAACACGGGCAACGCAAAGCGAGAACGGGAGCACGGAATCTCACCTACACGCGAGCATGAAAAATCATCAACACGTGCAACGCAAAGCGAGAACGGGAGCACGGAATCTCACCTACCCGCGAGCATGAAAAATCATCAACACGTGCAACGCAAAGCGAGAACGGGAGCACGGAATCTCACCTACACATGAGCATGAAAATCACCAACACGTGCAATGCAAAGCGAGAACGGGAGCACGGAATCTCACCTACACGTGAGCATGAAAATCACCAACACGGGCAACGCAAAGCGAGAACGGGAGCACGGAATCTCACCTACACGCGAGCATGAAAAATCATCAACACGTGCAACGCAAAGCGAGAACGGGAGCACGGAATCTCACCTACCCGCGAGCATGAAAAATCATCAACACGTGCAACGCATAACGAGACGCTATCTCATGGTTGCAAGCCATTAATTTTGACACACGAATGGCCCGAAGACCGTGGGGCGCTACCCCACATGTGTGAGTCGAAATCACACAGATTGAGGTCCAGACTAACCAAAAAATCAAAAGAGGTATGTGTGAGTGGAATCACACAAGTGGTGTCTAGTCTAACCTCACAATCAAAAGAAAAGTATGTGTGAATGAAATCACACAAGTGGTGTCTAGACAATCCTCAAAGCCCAAGAGATATGTGTGAGACGAAATCACACCGTTGAGGCCTAGTCTAACCGTAAAAATGATCGTCATGATCAACGAGAAGTGTCAATTACACTAAGCTAGTAAATATAAAAGTTTAGCTTCATGTCCCATAACCACTTGCTTAACTTAAATATTTACGAACAAACTGTAAATCTTCACTAATAAAATTTGTCACAAGAGATTCAATCGAATAAGTCCAAGAATTAACCGGCGAAGTAAACGCAAGCGTTATATACCACTCGTTTTACTAAGTCGTTTAATTAGATTTCTCATACGAGTGAAATAAAGATTTGTATATACTAATAGATTGAAAAACAGTTTCAAAAACGAGTTTGGTATTGAAAATAGAGTTGAAAACATTTTGATAAAAGAGTTTTTGATATTTACTACTAGTATTGAAACCTTTATATTTTTAAAGTGACAAATCACAAAAATGATTGTAGAAACAATCAATCACAAGAATTCACATACGAAGACGTGAATAGAATCCAAAGAAATCGATACTGGATTCATCGAAAGGTATGTTCACAAAAATCCCGAAGAAAAGGTCATCAAAGTTGCTAATAAATGATAGCAACAAATCGGGAAATAATCAAGAATCGATTAAATTTGAAAACCAAATCAATTCACTAAGATTCACATTCGAAGACGTGAATAAAATACAAAGAATTCGATTCCAAATCCATCAAAGTAGGAATACCCAAAATTCCTGAAATAGAAGTTATCAAAGTCGACAAAGGTGATAACAACTAACCGGAAAAGAAGAACCGATCAACAATTGGAAAAACAAAGCAGAACGAGTATAAATGCTTGAATGACTTTAGCAAAAGTAAAAGTCAAGTCAACGTCGATATCGACAAGGCAAAGACCAAGACAATTTCTTTTATACCAAAGAAATTTTTAAAACTATCAGAGAGAGGCACATGAAAACCAACAAACCATGGATAAACAGACAGAGTCGACAATTGGAATGCAATTTGTCTCAAAGATTGATACCCAAAACCCAATTGTATGGAAACTGCATTAAGTACACGAATCAGAGATAAGAATGCATATATATAGCAGTTCGGATAAACAATGCGAGTTCGAATCGAAGTGGGTACTAGTTGCAGCAATATGCAACTTGGTAGAGCATATATACACTGATACTTAGAAGTGTAAACTCAAGTGAGCAAGTGCGATAGAGAATAGCAGCAATGCTCACGAATAAGCGTTAGGAATTCATTCCTAAAAATCAAAGATGGTCTTAAGACAAAGATGTGAAATAGAACATCGACAAATAGTTGTAACACATGTACTATGTAAGTTATGTTTTATATTTGTTCTAAACCCCAGGCTCTGATACCAAGCTGTGACGCCCCACCTCTATACCCACGCTAGCCAAGAACACTACGGTGTAGTGCTGTCAACTAGCACGGAGAATAAGGCTGTTGAGGAGCGGCCATCAATAGTTGGCCTTACACTAGTATTGGTTATCTCGATGGGAGTGATATAAATATATATATTCTTTCATTTTTCATCTCTGATTTATTTTCTCCCATCGACATACCCCAATTCCAGTATAAAACGAACTACGATGGTTCGTAATAGTTTAGAACAGTAAATATAAAATAACAACATAGATGATATAAATGCGGTACACAGATGAAACAGAAAGTCTCATATATATATAATAACTGATGTCAGTTACAATACATTCACACGGTACATATGATACAACTACAACAGTCGACTAAGGAAGTTACATATACAAGTACATTAACGTATATAATATACATGAATACATATCTTCCTATACAATTTTACATACTACTACAAATGACGACGACTACTCCAAAAGATATGAAAGAACTTCATAGCTCTAGCAGCAACCCAAAGCAGAATATCTACAACCTGTAAATACTCGGTCTGACCCGAGTATTAAATTCAAAAGAAAATAATACTCGGGTCAGTCTAATTCAAACTCAGTTATTAGTGCACAGAAGCAATAATAATCAAATAATGAATAGACGACAGTAATTAAACCAAATCAGTATGCAATTCAGAATATTGAATTGAAATGAACAAATAGTTCAAACCATTGAAATATCAATTAAAATATTAATTCAAGTAGGGCTGCAGTACACGCACGCGTGCACTGCCTCGCCACTACTGCATAAGGAATATGCAAAAGATCAAACAATCAAAACAAAATAAAATATCATAAAAGCCATACCGTGTGGCTGCAGTTCACGCTTGCGTGCACTGCCTTGCCACTACAGTGATGACGTACCCAATGAATACCGTGTGGCTGCAGTTCACGCT
The DNA here is from genome assembly GCA_030765085.1 of Allium cepa. NCBI lineage: Eukaryota > Viridiplantae > Streptophyta > Magnoliopsida > Asparagales > Amaryllidaceae > Allium > Allium cepa. The sequence goes on along the minus strand of CM060941.1, from coordinate 286,825,514 downwards.
TGCGTGCACTGCCTTGCCACTACAGTGATGATGTACCCAATGAATATTCACAAGCAAACACAAGATCAAACCCGAGTTACCGGATTCAACTCAAGTGCAATAAAATAATGTCAAAGTGAAATACAGTGATCAAATGCAAAAGGTCAAGTCAGTGACTCAATTCAACCGTAGCATTCAAAACACAAAGCAGTGGGACAACTACAAAAATAGGAGGAGGGTGAGGGCACCAGAGGTATGGCACCACAGCACCGAATACAATTGACCAAATGCAAATAAACACAGAGCATCAATGCAATGTATCCGATTCAAGAACAAATGCGGTGGACAGAGCATGCATATGAAGCAACCAGGCTTGACTGGAAGGTTCAGATATGTACCATAAATAAATATCACACCAACTACACAAGGGATCAATGCACACATCTTAATTGAACCAAATCCTATATTGATGCGGAAATGGCCACAACACCAAAGGATCAGGGAAAACAACAACAAGTGGTAAGAGACTAGGCAAATACAACTGAGTTAAAGTGAATGGCAACCACTTGAACCCGAGGTAGTGCAACTACATGAAGGCCGGACCAAACTACAAAAATGAACAATATGCAAGAGAAGATGACAAAGACCACAAGACTCAAATGACTGAATGCAACCAACAACTCCAGATTAATACAAATGACACTGAATATAAATCAAAATACTCAGCTCAAACCAACAACCAAGTTCAAGGCCTACCAATTGGAATAGTAGGACCGAGATCTCCTACAAGAGACTACAAGATAAAGAAGAGATGACAGTAAGGAGCTACAGAATAAAATAGAGGTGGCAGTATGAAGCTACAGGATAAAACAGTTCCATACCCAAGCAACCAATAAAATGTTGAACCAACACATATACCAGTGGATCAGCAAGGTACAAAGAGCAACACTGTGAACACAGTGAACTCAGTCAAGGCAGCTAGTAAATCAAATGTCCAAAGATGTTGAAGTCAGGTAACTTCAACACAATTTGCAAACTAATGCAGTAAATGTCAAGTAAACAACTGCAGATACAAATTGAAGCAGTGCACAATCATCAACGAAACTCAAGTGTCAACTAGACATCATGATTATGTAGAAAATATTTTCAATGCAATGGTTATATCAAAATAAGCTACAGGAGGATCAAACTCGAAGGATACTTCAACTACAAATGTGTTGCATGAAAAAGAAGTGTAATAAATGCATATTGTAGCAGTGGGTCGTGAAAGCAATGGATTTGAATCACAAACCAAGTGCACAAAAATTACAACATACATGCAACTGTACAGTGTGCATATGGGCAAAATAAACATGCACAACATTAAGGTCAGAAGCACAAGGATGCGCAACTCACACATAAATGCATCAACAACTTGAAGCCAAGTGATACATTCAAACAACAAATGGATGCACAGAATTAACTCGATGCAGTCTCGAATCAAACCAAAAAGAAACAAATGCAACAGTCTCAAAGCACCATCAACAAAAGGGAACAACAGAGAAACGAAGTCAGTGCCCAAAAATCGAACCAAATCTATTTTGATTTAAAAATCAAGTTGAAGCATAGTATGGTCCACCAAACAAAAGTCCCCAAAATCAAGTGACTGAAGTCACAAAAAAAATCAAAATCGTGATGGTCACGAGATATTGAACAGTCCAAATTCAAAGCCGAGTTAACCAAGTAACACAAATATACACGAATATGTAAAATCAGAGAAAGCATCAACAACGAACCCAAATCAAACGCAAAACATATTGCTAAGTTGAATTAGATGTGAGTAAACTCACCTAGTCGACGAATTGAAGCCAAGCACGAGAAGCAATCAACAGAGAAGCCCTAATTCGAGAAAGAAGAACGAAGGAACTAACGTGGCCGCCATTTATATTCTTTCTTCGCGTGTTGTTTTAATTAGGGTTCGAAAAATGAAAAAGGGGATCGGGTTACATGATTGTTGCGACCCAAAAGGAACGGGCCAAAATGAATTTTTAAAGCCCGTTAAAATTCTTAAACAAATTATAATTTGAATTTTAATTCAAATTAAATAACTTCAAATAGGAATTTGCAACAATAGTAATCGTCTAAATGTCGATTATAAATCGATGCAAATACCGGGTTGTTACAATTCGGCTATCACTTGAAGAAAATTTGGTAAAAATTTCTATTCTTTTTTTTTCACTTTTTCTTACTTGTTTGTATTGATTTTTGTACTTGCATTCAATCTATGTGTTTGGCCCTTCTATCTCCAGCACCATGGCTGCCTCCACCACCACCACAATCAGCCACCATCCCCTCCATTCCATTGACCTTTCATGTCTGAGGCCATATATGATGATGATCCACCAAAATATGACGCAAACTCCACTATATCATCGAAGCAGAGCTCAACTTTTGTTCCACCACTCAAACCACCACCTTGGCCGACCTTCTGCACCACCACCACTAGCCACTTGCTGACCCGAGACCTCTGCCACACCTGTACTAGACTCACCAGATCTGACCTTGCTCAATCATGCCTTGGCCGAACCATTTATGGCATGGAAATCCACTTGTGTTACCTTGTAGTTGTGTGTACATGCACACATATCCTCATACTCCTTCATATCATTTTATGGCCGACCTTTGTACCCTTAACCTGACCCATATCCACACTTTGGCCATGCTTTTCCAACCTATGGCTGAAGCATAAGTTGTTGAATGCAAGTGCAAAAGCTTTGGCTTTGTGTTGTGGATTCAATTCTAGCATTGTTTAATAATAGTTTGGTTTGGAAATTTATACTATACATTGTTTTGTTTGCTATGTGACATGGCAATTAGTTGGCTCTCCCACACTGACATCGTAGTCGTGCTTCGTGCCTTTGAAAATCTTTGTTTTGTGTATTTGGTTGTCATCTCCAGCTTATACATGTGAGTAATTCTCACTATGTAATTTATACTTATATAACTAGTAAATTGATTGCAACTGAATCTGTAAACCATATCATCATGTTATAACTGTTATTGCTATGATCATATGATGTTCACCCATGATTATTCACCTGTTATATCATATGTTACTGTTATATTATGCTATTCGGTTCATTTATATCTGTTTATCACACTGCAAGTTCCCTGTAGAATAGAATCACTATGGGTTGAAATGATACATACCCGAACGGACTTTAGAATAGGGAAAAATCGTTATGGGCTGAAATGATAGGCCTGAACAATTTTTATTTATTTACATTTACTTGGGGTTGCGGTTGAAATGATAGAACATAGATTTTTCCTTTGTAAATTACGGATTGAAATGATATAATATCCGTATCACTTTACTTAGGATAAAAATGATATACAGACCCGTGCTTAGTAAATATTTTTCTAAAAATTTTAAAATATTTTAGAAATGTAAATATTATAATATTTTGATTTAATATGAATTTAAAATGATTTTTATAAAGTGTTAATGATTTTTGAATAAGTTAAAAGGGTTAAATAAATGAATATTTAAGTTGAATTTTGAACTACAACTTAAATTGGAAATTTATGAATTTTGTTTAAAAATGAACTTTAAGTTAAGAAAATAAAATGAAAAATAAGTTATATTTGGAAATTTAAACTGAAATGTTTAGTTAAAAATTTAATTTAAAGAATATAAAATTTATGCTTGAACTTAATAAGTAAATTATTATTAAATTTTGATTTTTGTGTGAAAATTTAACTTTATAAAATCATGAATATAAGAGTAATTAAATGATCATCTTAAAATTGAAAATGTATGGTTTTATAAGTTTAAAAATGGTTTAAATATAAATTTAATTGTTTATGAAATTATATTGAATATTTGGAATTTAAATTAAGAAAATATGATAAATAGATTTATAGTTTGAGTTTAAATGATTTTGATAAAATGTTACTTATTTTTCTATAAATTAAAAATAGTTAAATAAATGAATGAGAAGAAAAAACATGCAATTTTAATTATAACTTAACTAGTAAAATGGAAATTTTATTTAAAGGGAAGAAGTTAAGTTATATAAATAAATGGAACTTAATTTAACTTATAAAAATGGTAAATTAAATTTTAAGAATAAGTATATGAAAATGTAATGAAATGGTATATTGAATTTAATAAGTGAATTATTAAAAATTGATATTTAATTGTTAAATTTCACTTTATAAAATCATAAATTAAAAGGGTATTTAAAATGATCATTTTAAAATGGGAGAATATGATTTTATAAGTTTAAACTGATTTAAATAAAAATTTAATTATTTATGAAATTATATTGAATATTTGAAATTTAATTAATTGCATTTTTAAAATGTTATTATTTCTAGTGTAAAGGATATTACAACATTTTTTAAATGCTGTAGTTGACATAAATGAACAAAATGGCTAGAATTGAACAAAGGTGATTACAACACTTTATAAGTGTTGTAGTTGCTGGACTTAACTAAAGCTTATTTAAAACTAAATTAAACCTATTACAGCATTTTAAATGCTGTCTTTTGTTAAATGAATTGTTTTAAAACATAACTTCTCGTAGCATTTTCTAAGTGATGCGAAAGTTGAATTTACACTGTTTTGATAAATTTAAAAGAATAAATGAACTTTGAAAAGGCTAAATTTTTGAGAATTTAATATTTGATTATTAAATATAATGACTTTATTATTTAATTGGTTTAATTAGAATATTTAATTAGTTTAAATGGAGTATTTTCATTTGAAATATAAACCCTTCTAAAATCTGATTTGATATGGTATTTAAATTAAATAAAACTGAATGAAGTTTTGGAAGAATACGATATTTTAATATTTTAAACGAATTTGAAATGACATTGAATTTTCAAATGATATTTTATTTAGAAGCATAAAATATCATTTATTAATTTTAAGCACGGGATGTATTTAATTTATGGTTTAACTGATCCTCAGAGGATGGGCGATCCCAAGCATCCTTTAAGTTATTGTATATCACTACTACAGTTCACTTGAGTTGGTTTACATTATATAAGTATATATATCCTGACTCGAGTGTTTTGTGTTTTACTTTACGCTCGGGTCAGCCTGAGTATTTGCAACTTAGTTGGATTTCTTTTTCTAGAGCTAGGAATTGCTGGAGATTCTACTTGTCTAGTTATCTATTCCCTTTCAGTTTCAGCTATTCTATTTCTACTCTGGTATTTATAAACTTCTATGTATTTGAGATTTCTTTTGCATATGTTTTTCAAACTGCTATTATGTAATTTTTTTGAGAGTTTGTTATAGTAGCTTCATGAACTATGTTATTTTAATTTCCGTTGCAAGTTATCTGGTATTTCTGTGTCTGCGATTCTATGATTGTATTTCATTTGCTTCAAATTTTATTACAATGCGGTATTTTGAGCAATTCAAGTCCGGCATGTGTGGATGCGAATGGCTGAAAATATTAGATTGTTAAAGTAATAGAAATGAAGACGTAGGCAAAGAACTACATATCACGAAAGATAGCCTTGATAAAGCTATAAAACAAGAAATAGCTGGACATGAAGTAGAAGACTAAATGCAATTCGCTTCTCTTGGGAGATAAGGATACTTCGAATGTCTTAACAAAATTGGAGGTTTATTTTAGACAAAGACAACCACCTATAGATCAGACTGAATTTAACCAAAGAGTAGTGGAATACTTCAGCAACTATATAATCAAAGTCATAAGTCAAAATTCTCAAAGGTAGTTTGCAAAAAAAAATTGTTTGGATATGGAAAAAACTTCATAAATGACACGGTTGAAACTGATGAAGTTAAGCAAGCGATATTCAGTATACAAGATGATACATCACCAGGATTTATTGTTTGAATGCCAAATTTTATAAGATTCCTTGGGACAGAGTTAAGTGTGACATGTTAAATGCTATTAATAATTCTTTTCATAATGGGAAGATCATCAAGGGGTGTAATCATAAATTTTTCCATTTTACTCCTATAACTTAAAATCCTATCAACATAGCACATTTCAGACCAATTTTGTGTGGCAAAATGATGTACAGAATTCTAGCCAATATAGAATTTTATACAACTGTTCCATTATAAAAATTATGGACACTAAATAAATCAAGTGAGAACATGGAATGAAACTTTTTAGTCAATATCAGTTAATTTGACTACCTAATTCAAACAATATAATAGTAAGGAAAAGAAACCTACCTATTGAAGTGTGACAACCCGCAAATCGATACCCCTTAGATCAACACTATTCTACCTCTGTTAACTCAAGTGGCACAGAAATATGAACCATTTGAGTTTAAGAAGAAGGGATAGAAGAAGAAGAAGCTAAACAATATCAGAATCTCACAGTCGCAGCGGAATAAAATACAATAGTAAATATATAACTTTACATAAAATGAAGTTTATAACAGTTTCATACATCATATCATCACAGTGTCTCATACTTCAACCATTACAAATCAGACATACCATACAATCACAGCAGCGGAATATATATATATATATATATATATATATATATATATATATATATATATATAAATACGTCTCGGGCTCCAGCTCCTCTACTACTCCATAGCATCCTGTCCTGAACATATAATACTCGGTCTGACCCGAGCATTATAATGAAATAACACCTGAGTCAGTCTGGAACACCAGCTGATAATAATGCATCCAAATTGATTATTAAAGTTTCAAAAATCCTTTGAAAACAAAAGCATCTCGTAAGACCACGCCACAAATAAACATGTCGGGTTCTTACCTTACGATAGCTAAAACACTTTTTATAGAAATCCTCTTATATTATAATAGGGTCTATTTACAAATACTTATAAAATAGCTGAAATTGTTACATGATTAAACTCCAGCTACTAGCCATAAAGTGGGTAATACAAACCAAACTCGTACAAGGCTCGTAGGGAGAATAGATTTCCAACAATGACTAGGCACTGGGGTACCACCTGTCACAGTACGGGGCCTAGATCACCGTACCGAGGACCACTCCCGATCCCCTGCAACACAAGGCCAGACCCATCCCTTACTGGATAGTTCGGAATAAGATCACCCCGCGGTTGGGATCAACAACCGCCCACTAAGCCAAAATAAAAGGGACATCTAGACAGGGATGACCTTACTCTCCAGTGGAGGCTACCCATGAAGCCTTGCTGCATATCCCCTGATTTTCAGTCATTCCCATTTGATGAGGCTTGAGACTAAGCGTTACCTTTTAGAACGTTTCACTTAGAATGCCCATCGCCCACCTGACGATGTTCCGAAAGCATTCGTCCATACAAGTCCGTCCCAGGTAACGGAACCGAAGGCACTACTCCTACTAGATCCATTTTGGAAATATCCTCAGGATTAGTAGCGACTAGCCCTTGCACTTCACTGCTCTATCTTCGACTCCGAATACCTTTTTCGCACGAAACGTACAAACCGGATCGAAGTGGTTTTCGAGAAATAAATTTCGATCCCGATCTCTTCGAAACGATCAACGCATTTGTCCAATATTGATAGTCGGTGATTTAACTATCAATTTATATTCACAAACATCCATCACACAATAAATAATCTCACATTATTTATTTGCCTCTAATATCTTTACAAGATATATTTCCAAATTTTCAAAGCTCATTTGAAAACAATTTCCCAAAATTCTTCCTTTACAAGGTAAATCCTTTATCATTAATTCCCATTGCAAATAACCAAGTTCAAACAATTTAGATTTTTAACCAGTAAAACACTTTATTCTAAAATATACTTCAAAATATGGAAATTTACTACTAGTTATTTACTCAAAATATAATTCCAATATGTACAGTAAAATCATTTATTAAGATATAAACTTTGATTTTAAATAAGGGTTTTGTTAAACTAAATTTAAAAGTAGCGTTTTAAAAGATTAATATTAATTTCAAAATAACTTAAGTCAAAACCAGCCTTTAAATAAATCCATTTGTAAAAATAATTACAAATGTATTCTTAAATCATTACTATTCCTAATTTATTAATTTGTTACTTTAAAATAATAATTTTCAAACACTCTTTAAACAAGTTTAAACTTTAAACTTCCTTTTAATAAAAATCTGTTTAAAACTCGAACTTGGTTTTCCAAGGAAACACACTTTCCATTCCAACATTCCAAAGAAACCGTCTTATGAATCCAGCCAATTTATTACCATTCAAATTCATGCTTTTAATAACATAAATTTCATTTCCATGTTAAAAAAAATAACTTCTTTCAAAGTCCAAACATAGTTTTCCATTCGTGGAAATACACTTTCAAAGTTCGGGTTTAAAAATCTTTTAAATAAATTTTTGAGAATTTATTAAAGGAAAATAATACTTACGAATTTTCTAAATAAATCCCAATGGTGAAAAATTGCATTTCAAAATATTTTATATATTTTATTTACATTTTAAACTGCTAATTTGTATTTGGAAAGCCTCATTGAAAAATATACTTTAATTTCCTGGAAAACATCACCAAATAGTCCCATCGTTATTTTGTATCCATTTATAATTTCCATTAAATTTATCTCCAAATATTTTTACTTTCACATTTGTCAACTGATAACTTTTCTCTTCGTTTATCATTCCAAATTTACTGATTTCCAATTTTCATCCCAACAGATTTCAATTTTAATTCTTTTAAATTTTTTATTTAACAATATCCTTTATTTCCTAAAAACCCAATTTATTCATTTACAATTAAATTCTGAATTTATAATTCATCCAACAATATTCCAATACAATTTAATTTCTGATTTATCAGTCACAACATATAAACAGATTGCATTATCAATTCAAAAAAAAAATTATTACTACATCGTGAGGAATCCAGTTGGATCCTTCCAACCAGCTTTCCCTGCATCTACAAATATTAGCACATCACATATATAAATATCAATCCAGACTGATAGCAACAATTATATTCAACCAATCATACAGATATTCAAATATTAACTATTTAAGTTAGCTAGCATCCAGATGTGAGTGAGAATAACTCAACTTGAGTTTTCGACGAGCGTTCGAAATTTAAAATAAACCGAACGACGTTCGATTTAACTCAAATTTCTACTTGTCCGGAATGATTCCCGAACTGCATTATTGCGTAGTACGCATCTCTGCGATTCCGGCACCACAAATTTCGTCGAAATCTGATTACATATGTAATAGATATGAATTTTATAAGTTTCGATTTGAATTTAAATAAATTTCTTTATTTATTTTATTTTATTTTTATAAAACCTTGAATAGATCCTGGACACACGATCCACAAGAGGAACACGGCCGCACCCTAAATCTTCTCCCTCACGCGCATGTACAGGTGAAGTTCGAACCCATTATCAAAGCTAGGGTTTCGAACTGCGACCACCTCGATGTATGCTACGTCGATCGGCCTGTGCCAACCTGAAGCTCTCCACCATCTCCACCTTCGACTGGATCCACTCGAAACTCATCCACCTCCTTCGTCATGGAGACGAGCTCGTACGCGCGGCGAACGCGAGTCCCACGGCACCACCACGTCACTCCAAACCAAATCTTGACCGTTGGATCTGAAGCCGACGTCGATCTCTACGATTTTCATTTAGGAAGTTTTCACGATTGCTAGACGGATTGATCGCAAATTGGAAGAGAAAGTCGATTATTTTCGGCCATAGAAAAGAAGAAGAATGGAGGCTCTGGAATAAACTAGGGTTTAGTAACGATATATTTATATATTATATTATTTAATATTATTTTAATTAATAAAATTCTCAATTTAACAATTTATGCAAACGACCTCCAAATCACACGCACCAATAGGCATTCCTAAGGTTTTTCCACGTTCCGGACACAATGAAACAGGTTTCGTAGGCTAATTCGGTAATATGTGAGAGTTACGGAATTAAACGATAAATTTTAAATTAAATCGGTTAAATCGATTTCTAAGCGTTTCGTGCTGCCACGGTCAAATGACAACTTCGGTTGCGTGAAATCCGATAATAACTAACTATTACGGATCCAATGGACCTAGTTTCGTTGAATTCCGAGACTGTGCGCCGGAAGGCTATTTTAACTCGTCTATTAAATCGAGCGATTTTCTGCAATAATCGAAAACGCTCAAAATTTTATTATCTTAATAATAAATCATATAAAATTTATAAATTACATTAAAAATTATTTTGACTCATTCCGGATTAAAATCTCACTAATTGCAATATTTTATTATTAAATCCTATGATTAAATTAATATAAAATGTCAAATAATAACTGATTAACTTTTAAATTCTTCTAAAAATTCAACATCACTTTTTAAAATCCAAATGGACTAAAAATAAATTTTAAAAACATTTTTTATCACTATTTACATCTAAATTCCCAAATTGTTTCAGTCCAATATTTAATTACTATTCAAAATTGAATTAAATTATCATATTTTAAAATCTATAACTAATTTTATAAATTGAACCTGATTCTCTTTGTTCCAAAATTAATTAAAAATCCTCAGTGAACATTTAAAATGAATTAAATGTTCAAAATTCAATGGCTCAAAAATCTGGGATGTTACATTCCTTCCCCCTTATAAAAATTTCATCCCCGAAATTTGCTAAGGTAGAAGAATGCTCCCATACCCAATAACAAACTTACTTAATGAAATCTAAATTTCACTTCGCTCAAATTCACTTTGCCCAGATCCTTACTCATTTGCTTTATTCGTACTCAAAGTTTTTGTTTCAACATTATTTCAAAAATAACTTCCTAAGTTAATTAAAATTTTCAAATTTCCAAAAATTTTCTATCTCCCAAAATTTCCGAATTTTTTTTGGAGAGTCTCCCCTGTACGGAGGAGCTTTCGCGATATTGCGATACAGAAAAATATATACACATTGACCCACACGGACGGAAATCAAAATATATCACAATATATATACCATTTCCCAATTATATTTGCGTAAGCGTACCTTTTTAGCAAATTTTAATAGCAAGTGGCTAATATAATGCATATACGCGCTCCAACTCTCTCGATCGCCTTCTGTACCTGTACTACACTCAAACAAACTCATCAGTTTTTAAAGATATGAACATTTTAACAACATTTCCAATATAAATGTAAGCCAAACATATCCATTTCATAGCCTAACCAACAATTTGCATGATTTCACAAGTAAATCATATTTTATAGCATATACCAAGTTTCTTTTCTAATTCCAAGCTCCATTTTATTTCATACAAATGAGTTACATACAAGTTTACCATTCTCAATTCATAATTACTACCACCAATTCATATTCACTTCAATATTACGAACATAAGCTTTACTATTTTCAATTTACTTCCATTTAAATTCAAATTGATTCACAATCTAATGTACTTATGATTTATTTGCAATTTTTTTCCAAATTCAAACTTCATTATATTCCACTCGAATGACTTACATCCGAGTTGCAAATGTTAGATTCACATTCACTTCAATAAGAGTAATATATGCTCTTGATTCATTTACTTTTCTTTTTAATTAACCTGCATTTACATACAAACCCACTAAATAGATTCCAATCCATTTCCCATTATTCAAATATCATTTTCATTTACTTCCTTTAATTCATTCACTTTAATTTAATGACTAATTTCTATGCAGGTTGCGGTTATTCAAACAAATAACCAATCCTTAAACTTATAACCATTAACATTAATTCCAACTATATTCATAGTAATTTTATTCAATTTTGCATGGTCCACAAACCAAGCATTCTTATTCCATTGCAAATTTTTAACTTAATTTTCTTATTTTCACTTCAAGATCATCATTTAAGTTTAAATTAATAACATCACATTCTATATTATTTACAACTCATACATCTTTAATTTATCACAAAAATTAATTAAAATTCTCTCCACTTGCATTCCAATGCCTATTGCCCAACAAAATTTATCCAAGACAACATCATTCAATTTGCTTAAGTTCTTCCAATTTTCATTATCTTCTTATATCAATTTTATTTTATTTTCATTTGATTCTCATCCAATCAGATTTCAATCCATTTAAAAAAATTAATGCACTTTTCTTATTCATTCAATCCATTTTAGATTTATTTTATTTGCAAAGAAACCACTTTAAATTATTTTACTCATTTGAATTTATTCACAATTCAACCCATCACAATTATAATTCAATTCCATTATTCATTCACACTGTCAGCTTTTTATTGCCAAAATTAAATTCCATACCAGAACTGGGTTTTAAATTATTTTTCTTTTCATAATTTTCTTAACAAATCATCAAAATTTCATCCATGCCAATACAAATTTCATTTAATTTAGATTACACTAAATTCATTCTCAAACAATTCCTTTGAATTTAGTTGAGTGAGGATTTAATTATCCAATATCATTTCAATTAAATTTAACCTTCCCTCAATTCAATTCTTTTCCCATTTAAATTCAAGTTTTAACTAAACTTATTCATCCAACTTTAATTTATGCTATTTCTTTTACCATTTAAATAAATTTATTTCTCCATAAATAAGTTCAAAACTTATTTTCTATTTTAAATTCATTCACATCCTTTTATATCTCACTTCTTCTTATCTTAATTCACATTTCATTCAGGTTTAGATTTGAATTCACCATACCATTCAACTATTTTCCAATTGTGATCATAATTCCATTTTCCTATTTATAAGTTCACCAACTTCTTTATTTTAAAGCTCATATTGCTCATTTGAGTCACTTTCATCTTATAATCACAATTTATATCTCTGAATTCTTAAGGATATAAATTTCTTTCACCTTAATCCTTTACACATTTTAAATCCTCAATTTTCAGATCACTTAATAGCTTATGGTTATAATTTATTACACAATGACTCACAAATACAAAGTCATTTTACCTCTCAATTTAACCCAAATCAATCTAATTCTAAGCCCAATTTATTTAACTTATCCAAGATAAATTCTAATTTTCTATTCACTTCAATTTATTCAATTCGCTTCCATTTACTTAGGTTAAATTTTAATCCCAAGATTTTAAATTTCATTTCCTTCTTATTAATATCAACTTCACCAAATAAGTCCAATAGTTGATTTATTTTAATTTTACACATTATTTAAATAGAATTTTCTAGAATTAACTTACCCGGTTTTTATACCAAAACCATTTTGAAATAATAATCAAAATATTCCCACTTGCTATGTGAAACCAAACCCTAGATTCCAAAACAATCTGCTTTTACCAAACAATTTTCCCTTTTTAAATTTCCAAAACAACTGGTATATCCAACAAGTCCAAACGATATCATAACCTACCACTTTGGTAGCAATCCATCACTTTAGAAACTCGAAAATGAATTCTAGTGATGTAGCCAGCATCATCAGGATTATTTTCCAGCGACTGAAGTGAGTTCAATGCTTTCTTACTTCCCAAATTCATTTCAAAACAGTTTCCATTCAAAAATACTTCCCAAAATAATATTCCAATATTGCCTTCAAACACCTTAGCAAACATTTCAAACTTCCCTGGATTTTAAATTTCCAAACTTTGTTTTCAATACATTTAAAATCCTTTATAAAACTTCCAGGGTTTAAATTCTGGTTTAGTTTAAATTTAGTTATTCTTCCCTTTTATATAATTTATATTTATAGAATTTAATCTGCATTATAACTATTTCAAATTTTAGATTAAATTTTAGATTCTTATTTTATTATAGTATTAACAACCAATCATCCAAATATATAATATAATAATTTCAGAAAATTATTTCTTTTATATTAAAATATAATTTAATTAAAATTATTTCATTTACCCACTTTAAAACAATACTATGTCGGTTTATCTTGTTTAAGTGTTTAGAAACCCCTATCGATACGGTTGTACTTCCCGCACCAACCAGAATTCATAAACACTCAACCGATAAGTCAACACAGTATAAAAATAAATTTTATATTCAATAAAAAGTAAGCTCTAATATCTATTATTACACTCAACTCATTATAGAGTACTATTGACTCTGTTTAATGAGTAATTTCCCCCACCAAAGCCTAGGTTGTCGCCAACCTAAGCTCTGATACCAAGTGTGACAACCCGCAAATCCGTACCCGTTGAATCAACACTATTCTACCTCTGTTAACTCAAGTGGCACAGAAATACGAACCATTTGGGTTTAAGAAGAAGGGATAGAAGAAGAAGAAGCTAAACAATATCAGAATCTCACAGTCGCAGCGGATAAAATATAATAGTAAATATATAACTTTACATAAAATGAAGTTTATAACTATTTCATACATCATATCATCACAGTGTCTCATACTTCAACCATTACAAATCAGACATACCATACAATCACAGCAGCGGAATATATATATATATATATATATATATATATATATATATATATATATATAAAATACGTCTCGGGCTCCAGCTCCTCTACTGCTCCATAGCATCCTGTCCTGAACATATAATACTCGGTCTGACCCGAGCATTATAATGAAATAACACCCGAGTCGGTCTGGAACACCAGCTGATGATAATGCATCCAAATTGATTATTAAAGTTTCAAAAATCCTTTGAAAACAAAAGTATCTCGTAAGACCACGCCACAAATAAACATGTCGGGTTTTACCTTACGATAGCTAAAACACTTTTTATAGAAATCCTCTGATATTATAATAGGGTCTATTTACGAATACTTATAAAATAGCCGAAATTGTTACATGATTAAATTCCAGCTACTAGCCACAAAGTGGGTAATACAAACAAAACTCGTACAAGGCTCGTAGGGAGAATGGATTTCCAACAATGACTAGGCACTGGGGTACCACCTGTCACAGTACGGGGTCTAGATCACCGTACCGAGGACCACTCCTGATCCTCTGCAACACAAGGCCAGACCCATCCCTTACTGGATAGTTCCGAATAAGATCACCCCACGGTTGGGATCAGCAACCGCCCACTAACCCGAAATAAAAGGGACATCTAGACAGGGATGACCTTACTCTCCAGTGGGGCTACCCACGAAGCCTTGCTGCATATCCCCTGATTTTCAGTCATTCCCATTTGATGAGGCTTGAAGCTAAGCGTTACCTTTTAGAACGTTTCACTTAGAATGCCCATCGCCCACCTGACGATGTTCCGAAAGCATTCATCCATACAAGTCCGTCTCGGGTTCGAACGGAACCGAAGGCGCTACTCCTACTACATCCATTTTGGAAATATCCTCAGGATTAGTAGCGACTAGCCCTTGCACTTCACTGATCCATCTTCGACTCCAAATACGTTTTTCGCAAGAAACGTACTAACCGGATCGAAGTTGTTTTCGAGAAATAAATCTCGATCCCGGTCTCTTCGAAACGATCAATGCATTTGTCCAATATTGGTAGTCGATGATTTAACTATCAATTTATATTCACAAACATCCATCACACAATAAATAATCTCACATTATTTATTTGCCTCTAATATCTTTACAAGATATATTTCTAAATTTTCAAAGCTCATTTGAAAACAATTTCCCAAAATTCTTCCTTTACAAGGTAAATCCTTTATCATTAATTCCCATTAGAAATAACCAAGTTCAAACAATTTAGATTTTTAACCAGTAAAACACTTTATTCTAAAATATACTTTAAAATATGGAAATTTACTACTAGTTATTTACTCAAAATATAATTCCAATATGTACAGTAAAATCATTTATTAATATATAAACTTTGATTTTAAATAAGGGCTTTGTTAAACTAAATTTAAAAGTAGTGTTTTAAAAGATTAATATTAATTTCAAAATAACTTTAGTCAAAACCAGCCTTTAAATAAATCCGTTTGTAAAAATAATTACAAATGTATTCTTAAATCATTACTATTGCTAATTTATTAATTTGTTACTTTAAAATAATAATTTTCAAACACACTTTAAACAAGTTTAAACTTCCTTTTAATAAAAATCTGTTTAAAACTCGAACTTGGTTTTCCAGGGAAACACACTTTCCATTCCAACATTCCAAAGAATCCGTCTTATAAATCCAGCCATTTATTACCATTCAAATTCATGTTTTTAATAACATAAATTTCATTTCCATGTTAAAAAAATAACTTCTTTCAAAGTCCAAACATAGTTTTCCATTCCTGGAAATTCACTTTCAAAGTTCGGGTTTAAAAATCTTTTAAATAAATTTTTGAGAATTTATTAAAAGAAAATAATACTTATGAATTTCGTAAATAAATCCCAATGGTGAAAAATTGCATTTCAAAATATTTTATTTACATTTTAAACTGCTAATTTATATTTGGAAAGCCTCATTCAAAAATATACTTTAATTTCCTGGAAAACATCACCAAATAATCCCATCGTTATTTTGTATCCATTTATAATTTCCATTAAATTTATCTCCAAATATTTTTACTTTCACATTTATCAACTGATAACTTTTCTCTTCGTTTATCATTCCAAATTTATCAATTTCCAATTTTCATCCCAACAGATTTCAATTTTAGTTCTTTTAAATTTTTTATTTAACAATATCCTTTATTTCCTAAAAACCCAATTTATCCATTTATAATTAAATTCTGAATTTATAATTTATCCAATAATATTGTAATACAATTTAATTTCTAATTTATCAGTCACAACATATAAACAGATTGCATTATTAGTTAAAAAAAATATTATTACTACATCGTGAGGAATCCAGTTGGATCCCTCCAACCTGTTTTCCCTACATCCACAAATATTAGCACATCACATTTATAAATATCAATCCAGACTGATAGCAACAATTATATTCAACCAATCACACGTATATTCAAATATTAACTATTTAAATTAGCCATCATCCAGATGTGAGTGAGAATAACTCACCCTGAGTTTTCGGCGAGCGTTCGAAATTTAAATTAAACGGAACGATGTTCGATTTAACTCAAATTTCTACTTGCCCGGAATGATTCCTGAACTGCATTATTGCGTAGTACGCATCTCTGCTATTCCGGCGCCGCAAATTTTGTCGAAATCTGATTACATATGTAATAGATATGAATTTTACAAGTTTTGATTTGAATTTAAACAAATTTCTTTTTTTTATTTTATTTTTATAAAACCTTGAATAGATCCTGGACGCATGATCCACAAGAGGAATCATGGCCGCACCCTAAATCTTCTCCCTCACGCACATGTACAGGTGAAGTTCGAACCCATTATCAAAGCTAGGGTTTCGAACTACGACCACCTCGATGTATGCTACGTCGATCGGCCTGTGCCAACCTGAAGCTCTCCACCATCTCCACCTTCGACTGGATCCACACGAAACTCGGCCACCTCCTTCGTCATGGAGACGAGCTCGTACGCGCGGCGAACGCGAGTCCCACGGCACCACCACGTCACTCCAAACCAAATCTTGACCGTTGGATCTGAAGCCGACGTCGATCTCTACGATTTTCATTTAGGAAGTTTTCGCGATTGCTAGACGGATTGATCGCAAATTGGAAGAGAAAGTCGATTATTTTCGGCTATAGAAAAGAAGAAGAACAGCGGCTCTGGAATGAACTAGGGTTTAGTAACGATATATGTATATATTATATTATTTAATATTATTTTAATTAATAAAATTCTCAATTTAACAATTTATGCAAATGACCTCCAAATCACACGCACCAATAGGCATTCCTAAGGCTTTTCCATGTTCCGGACACAATGGAACAGGTTTTGTAGGCTAATTCGGTCATATGTGCGAGTTACGGAATTAAACGATAAATTTTAAATTAAATCGGTTAAATAGATTTCTAAGCGTTTCGTGCTGCCACGGTCAAACGACAACTCCGATTGCTACAAAAATTGAAATCCGATAATAACTAACTATTACAGATCTAATGAAACTGGTTTCGGTCATATGTGCGAGTTACGGAATTAAACGATAAATTTTACCTCGTCTATTAAATCGAGCGATTTTCTGCAATAATCGAAAACGCTCAAAATTTTACCTTTAAAATTTTATTATCTTAATAATAAATCATATAAAATTTATAACTTACATTAAAAATTATTTTGACTCATTTCGGATTAAAATCTCACTAATTGCAATATTTTATTATTAAATCCTATGATTAAATTAATATAAAATGTCAAATAATAACTGATTAACTTTTAAATTCTTCTAAAAATTCAACATCACTTTTTAAAATCCAAATGGACTAAAAATAAATTTTAAAAACATTTTTTTATCACTATTTACATCTAAATTCCCAAATTGTTTCAGTCCAATATTTAATTACTATTCAAAATTGAATTAAATTATCATATTTTAAAATCTATAACTAATTTTATAAATTGAACCTGATTCTCTTTGTTCCAAAATTAATTAAAAATCCTCAGTGAACATTTAAAATGAATTAAATGTTCAAAATTCAATGGCTCAAAAATCCAGGATGTTACATGAAGCATTAAAATAAGGAGCATCGCTCGAGAACCTTCTTTACATAATGAAACAAGAGAAAAGTGGAATTGTGCTAAGACGATGAGCGTGGAAAAATATTGGGTTAAAGAATTACTAATAGATTCAATCCCCAATGACTACACTACCTTACAAAAAGAAGCATGGGAAAAGCAGTTAACAAAAGTATATTTGTGGTTTGTGTAAATAACTTATATAAGCTAATAAATAAAGTAAGAACGGTATATATGTGGCTTCACAAATGTATATTCTAGCAGTGTAGTTCATTTTCAATATAGAAACTTTCCTATAATATTCATGAAGTTCACCACAATGCAGTCAATATGTTTATGGCTCGCAAAATTGGTTTAAAACTTTACTCCTAACATGTAAAGATGAAGTAAATTAATTTAAGTAAATGTTCTACAAATGAAATTATAATCCTATTATTCTTAAGAAAATTATACCAAATTCTTTATATTAATTTAATAAAAAAATTCTCTAATTAAATTCAAGTATAATAACAACAACAGAGTCGAAAAGTCTATATAAACTGTTAGCAACGAAGAGAATAAAATAAATGAAAAGGATACTTAATGCTTATAGAACATGAAATATATAACTATCATTAATTTAGCAACTAAAAAATGAATATAAAAAGCTAGGTACTTATCCATGACCAAGTAAAGGAAAAGCTCACCTTTGTTCTTGGTTGATAAGTAATCATATAGGAATCAAAACTTTGATGCCAACTTTTATACAAATCTGAATGAATAAATTTCAATGATAGATATATCCACATTAGATAACTTATTTCTTGTCAAGCTATATAAACAAACTAATAGAAATCATAGTATCCCAACTAATAAAAAATGAATACTTAATATGAAATCAAAATAAAATGGGGAGCCCTCACTTAAAGCATTCAAGCTTCGGCCATTTGATCTTGAGTTTGTTGCTCTCTGTTGGTGAAACACATGATATTGCTCATTTATAGTTGGCTTAGACGATCGGATCGATTGTCTTTCTTTGTTGGAATTCATAAAATTCTTTACTTGAATTTATCTTAAATGATTTGCAACCATTGAACATTTGAGATGAGATGCTCCATTTCGGCATTGTAGAACAAGCTTGCTTTGTTTAAAAAAATTAGTTTGATTTTTATTTTTATTTTGCTTATATCCAATTAGGCGACAAGAGGAGGTGATCGAAACATATCTATTATGGTTAAGAAAGTACATAAAGACATGAGGTGTTGAATTGATAGATTATCATATAACACGATTCTCAAAGAGTATTTTGGAAATTTCAAAAGCTTCAAACAGAGACACTCTCATTACACACACACATATAATCCCGCCTCCAATTATATATATGTAGCGCAATATATGACGATTTTCGTGCTAGTTATAGTTAGGATATCTAATTATTAATTGCGTAGTAAATTATAAGACTAGGAAGTGTAGATGAAAAAGAGATAGTAACTCCAAGATTAGTTAGGCAATAAATATGCAGTTAATATGGAGTTATAGAAATTAAATGGAGACATAAATGTATTTAATGTGACTGATTAAGGAGTTTAATATGGCATCCAAGGGGAAATGAAATAAGTACAAAAGGTTGAATTAGAAGAATAAAGAAATGTCATTAGTGATTGTCCAATTAGAATAACAATAACCCTTTACTGTGGACAACTGAGATTTATGGAACGTAAGGGAGAAATAAAGAGCATCCTAATAAGCGTATAAGATATGAATTAAATACTAGGAGGCAGTATAATTTTCAAAGTAGAAAATTGTATAGTCTCAACAAAAAATTTAGGATGAGTGTGAATTTTTGGGCATATCCCAATATTTAGGCCTAAGATTATTGGTTTTGTTTAGAATGGGTCGGGATGCAAGGTTGATAAAGTTACATAATAGAAGTCCGCCTTCACCTAGAGGCTATCAGTAATTGTGTATACTTACACTGATGTGGGTCATCTTCAATCATAGGATCCATGAGGAAGGGATATGCGTTTGAATATGGGTGTGGAAAAATATACCAAGGAGAAACTGATGTATTGAACGTCTCGGTACCTTTAAGGATGTTATGGAATTTACTTTAGGGAGGAAGGTATTAAATGGCCATTGGATCTGCCTCCTGTCCATATAAGAAGTATTAAATAACCTACGATGGTACTAATAGGGAAATGTGGTTTGCTTCATTTCTAGCAAGAGGTATTAAGCAACTAGGATGAGTATATTTTCTTAACTTACATTAGGTCAATCTAAATGGGATTTCGTCTGTGGAAGGTCGGTGGTTTATGCCAGTGTTGTTATTGAACCAATGTTTAGTAGTAAGGCAGCATAGAAGCTATGACCACCAATGGTCTTGAGCAGTTGTGAGCAAAGACTTGAGTTATACCCTGAAGAATTTCGCTAGATAAGCTTTTAAGATGCGTCTGTGATATGATAATTAAAATATAAAGCCATATCTAGGATCATTGGTCTTTGTAGCTTAAACCACTTGATTGGAAATTACGTTACGGAGGACTCGCTTCGAGGTTAAGGTACTAAAAGGCCGATGGTCCCCATCCTCCCTATTTAACAAGTATTAACCAGCTAGAATTTCCTTTCGGATAGTATAGTGTTTAGATATATATGTATATAGGCATATATATAATTATATCTCGGAGAAGGTTAGGCATATCGTACACGTAGATGGAGTTACATGGAATAGCCATGAATAATAAATATAACACTTAAATAGAAATCAATCAACATAAATTAAAAAGTGAATGAAGCATGTGATTTTCCTATCACTAGAACGTAATTCTGACATCCTTCTCATTACAACCAACTAGATAGATTAACTGGGACATACTACTAGCGCAAGATACAAAACGAAGATGGTGAGTTATTCTCTTTCATGCTCGATGCTGGCAAGGAAATCAAATACCAAGGGAATACTATTAATTCTAAGGTAGTAACCATAGCTAGCATGTATGTTTCAATATTTTTTCTATTCCGTTGTGAGTTCATATATATATATATATATAGCTCTTCGATATAAATATGTTTATTACAGGCTAGCAAAACCAACGATCCATATGACTTTGATTTTGATTTAGTTGAAATTTAGGCTTATTAGGGTGTGAATTGTTACAATATCATTTAAAAAAGAATATGGAAAACAATAGAGGCGACTCATAACAATGTCAATTGGGCACAGTTCATATGGCATAGATACAGATCCCCAGAATGTCCATTGTTTGTATAAAAGAGTTAACAACGTTTTGCCTACTAAAGTAAGACTTCAGCAAAGTGGCATGAATCTAAACACAACTTCCATATTGTGTAATACTCATGAAGAGGGCATAAATCATTTATACTTGCGATATTGATAATGGATGGAGATGGCGTAGAGGGAGACTTAAATGGCCAGCAACATAGAATGAACAATTACTTTTTCGTACGAAATAGAAAACACAACTATGAAGTTTGGTAATAATACTAGATGTCGAAAAGTGGCAAAGTTTGCGTTTTCTACTTGCATATGGCGACTATCTGGCAAGAAAGAAACAATAGAACTTTCAAAAACATATCAAATCCATACTTGAACATATGCAATGAAACCTCAGGCATAGTTAAAATCAAAGTGTACAAATCCAAACACGGAAACTATGCGAACAAGCAAAATGAGCAAATTTGCACGGATTATGAGTAGAATTTTTACCAACCACCTAGATCTAGTGGTTTGAGTCACTGTAAAACCGATCTGATCATGTAAACCGACATGCACGAGTTCTCTTCCGTATATTTTCCTCTATCACATATTTTAACTACATTTGTTTTCACTTACATTAAATAATAGTAATAAAAGACTGAATATTATGCTAGATATATAGTTAGTTTTGCGGATCTGAGAAGCACAGAGGTAAGGCGACAACTAGACAAGCTCCTGTAATGAACAGAAAAAGAGTAGATCAATAATAAAGAAGAAATGCTCGACATGAGAGTAAAGTTCAGGAAATTATCTTGAGATGGAAAGGAGTATGAGATAAAAGTGAACAGGGGAGATTGTAGAGAAAATCAACAACTAAATGGAATAGTAGTAGGCAGATCTAACAACATAGACAAGAAAACATAAGTTTTCAAAGCTAGCTTGGCAACAAGAAAGTGTAAATTTTTCAATCGCTACCATTAAATGTTTCAGTAAAGGAAAGTAGAAAGTTTTAATTGGATGAAATGAGTGAAGTCTCTGCTAATGCAGTGTAGAGCGTTCCAGACCAATGGTTTGATAATGCGTTGTATGGACTGGGTTCATAGCCAGTGCCAGTTTGTATATATTATGCCTTTTTGTATATATTTACGAAAAAGAAGTGGCATACTTTTTTTATTAATTTAAAAACACGGTCTAAATTCTAAATTCTGCAAAATTCTCTTTTAAATTATCATTGAAAATTATTCCACCACTAGAAAAATGCCAAATAGCGACCGGTGAGAGCGACGGCTTCCTACGGGCCATCGGCGGCCGTCGGAAGCCGTCGGAAATTCGCGATTATCTGCAGCTCGGTCGATCCTTTCTTCCTCATTTTCCAGGTTCTCAATTTCTGAAGAAAAACCCCCAAATCCCCATTTTCCACCTCCAATCGCTGATTTCGTGATTTTTCTCCTTCACCGCTATTAATTCAACATCTCTTGCTCTTAATCTCAGGTATAATCTCTTATTTTTGTGAAAATTTCAGTTTTTACCCTAATTCTAGATTTGCATAAATTGATAAATTAGGGCGAATTAGTGATTGCAATTGTTTCCAATAGCGTAATAACGGTTTATAGCATCACATGGCATACATATTTCATCTTTTATCGTGAAATTGTAAAAAACACGTATAATTTGTGGTTGTTCATGTATATGTAAATTGTTGTGTATATCTTGATTCGACGATTGTATACGTTATTTGAAATAAGATAAAATGATTGAATGAACTAAGAGTATTATACTGTGCACGTATTTACTTATGAAACAAAAAAATGCATTACTCTAAATTATAATTGTGTGTATTGAAAAATGATAAAAATGTTAAACCAGCCTTAAGTTGATGCGTAATACGTCGAATAAATGTGTTAAATTAATATATATTTTTATAAATGTGAACAGTGAGTAAAACTGTATTTTTTCGTAAAATGCGCGCATGTTAACTGACAAATGTCTCTTAGAGAGTTTTTGGCCCCGTCCGACGAGTGTTGTACATGATCGTTGTATAAATAGTCGTTTTTTTTGAAAAACAACCATTTATATTCATCTGGTACAATGTTTGTCGGATTTGTCCCTGTATTGGACAAGTTATGAACACAGTAAGAATTTACATTTTGTATACTACTTCGTCTCAAACGGTTCATAAAATTTCAGCCTAAATTTTCTTTTTTATTTCCTGCGTACATGCATTTGTGTACAATGTAGGGAACAAAAGGGAAATGCTGCCGAAATTTTGTTGAATCGTTTGAGACGAAGTAATATACGAAATGTAAATGCTTATTGTGTTTGTAATGGGAAGTATAATGCCTGACCAATGAAAAAAAAATTATATATATTTTTAAATCGTTACGTTAAAAAATAAAATGTGCCCTATTTGAAAATATTTTTAAATTTGTGAAGTTGTTCTTTAAATTCAAAATATTATACGACCATGAAAATAATCTTTTTCGAATTTGTATTCTTCAAAATAAATATTAAATTTTGAACTTCTCATTTTGTCAAATAGGAAAAATGATTGACTATTTTGTTGATCGGAGGAGATGGATGTACCAAAGTAAAGGACCGAGGAGCTCAATAAAAGAAGATTTTTGTAATGGCATAAACGTGTTTGTTGAATTTGCTTTAAGTAATAACGGAAACGATCCAGAAATTCATTGTCCGTGTAGTAGGTGTAGACATTTGAGGTATTTGTTACCAGATATTGTGAAAGTTCACTTGTGCCAACACGGTTTCGCACCCGAATATTATGTATTGGATCGGCATGGAGAAGTTGTAGCAAATACTTCTTTACAGTCTGAAAGTGTCGTTAACGAAATAGTTTCAACAACCCGTATAGAAAATATGATCGAAGATGCAACACGATCAATGTTTCCTATGGTTGAAGTTGACGACGATGATGGGAATGTTGAAGAACCAAATATTGAAGCTAATTTTTTTTAGGATTTACTAGATGCAGCTAAGAAACCTATTTGGGATGGTTGTAAAAGTGGCACTCAGCTGTCAGTAATCGCAGAATACATTGCGATGAAGTCAAAATACAACATCACTGAAGCTGGGTTTACGGCTGTTGTACAAGCAGCAAAAAGACATATGCCGCCCGATAATCTAATGTGTGAAAATCACTACGAAGTTAAAAAACTTATGTCGTCTTTTGGTTTACCATATCAGAAAATAGATGCATGTTTAAAAGGATGCATGTTGTTTTGGAAAGAAGAAGCAAACCTTAGAAATTGTAAAGTTTGTAACCAGGAGAGATACAAATCAAGAAAAAAGAAGGGGAAGGAAGTTCCGTACAAGCGTATGCACTACTTACCCATAACTCCAAGACTTCAAAGATTATATGCATCTTCTGTAACTGCGTCTAATATGAGATGGCATAGCGTGAGAACGGAGAAAGAGGGTACGTTGACACATCCGGCCAATGGAGAAGCAGGGAAGCATTTCGATAAAACGTATCCAAATTTTGCAGCGGAGAGTCGAAATGTTAGATTAGGATTATGTACGGACGGTTTTTCTCCATTTTCTGAATTTGGTTCTAAATATTCATCATGGCCCATTATCGTCACACCGTATAATTTACCTCCATGGATGTGCATGAAAACGCAATATATGTTTCTTACTGTTGTCGTTCCTGGCCCCAACGATCCGGCACAAGGAATCGATGTATATTTACAACTGTTGATTGAGGAGTTAAAAATACTATGGAACGAAGGAGTAGAAACATACGATGTGTCCAAGAAGAAATTTTTTCATATGTTTGCTTCTTTGTTGTGGACTATAAGTGATTTTCCTGCATATGCAATGCTTTCGGGATGGAGTACTGCCGGTCGTATAGCATGTCCATATTGCATGGATGAAACACGAGCGTTTTCTTTACCTCATGGTAAGAAAATTTCATGGTTTGACTGTCATCGATATTTTCTCCATGTAAATCATCCCTTCAGAGGAGACAAGAAAAACTTTTTAGCTAATAGAGTAGAAACCATACAACCACCGACGATATGGTCAAGCGAAGACATATATGAACTTGTTAAGGACTATCCAAAGATATATGAAACTGGCGAGCAAACAGAAATTGAAGGCAAATCAGTTGTTCATAACTGGTGTAAACAAACTATTTTTTGGGAGTTTCCATATTGAAAACATCTTCTGCTTCTCCATAACATAGATGTGATGCACAATGAGAAAAATATATTTGATAATGTTTTTAACACAATTTTAAATGTGAAAGGAAAGACGAAGAATGATTTGAAATCAAGACGTGATATAGAAGAATTATGCAAACGTCCTGAGCTTCATATGAAACCAAATGACAGTAAAAAACCCAAAGCTTGTTACGAATTAGATGATAATCAAGTTAAATGTGTGTTAAAATGGGTGGAAGCGTTAAGATTTCCCGATGGGATATCATCAAATCTTCGTAGATGTGTTGACTTTAAAAATGGTAGATTGAGCGGAATGAAAATTCACGACTGTCACATAATGATGGAAAATTTATTTCCCGTAATGTTCAATGAACTACTGCCGTTAAAAGTTTGGAAAGTAGTAACGGTGCTTAGTATGTTTTACAAAGAGCTTTGTTCGACTACTTTAAAAGTGCAACGTTTACGTAAACTTGAAGTGGACATTCCTATATTGCTTTGCAAATTAGAGAAAATATTTCCGCCCGGTTTTTTTAATGTGATGGAACATTTACCTGTTCATCTCCCATCTGAAGCACGACTTCGAGGTCCTGTCCAATATGGATGGATGTATCCATTTGAGAGGTATGTAATATGTTATAACGTAATTTAATTGCATTTGAAAGATGAAGTTAATATAAATTAATTTTGCATAGATATTTGAATCACCTGAAGAAAAAAGTGAGGTAAAAAGCACGGGTTGAAGGTTCGATATGTAAATCTTACATCGAAAAAGAAGCTTCGTTCTTTCTCTCTCACTATTTCAGTGACCATGTGAATATTTCATTTCAAAGTGTTCGTCGTAATGACGAAGGCGACGAAGAAGAGTCCTCTCAAGCAATGTTATCTATTTTTAGACAACATGGTCGGCATTCTGGAAAATGTGTAGAAATATGGCCGGACGATAGAGATCTTCATGTAACACACACTTATATTCTTCTAAATTGTGCTGAGGTTGCACCGTTTGTTAGGTAATCTGAAATAATAATTTGTGTTTTATTCTTTTCTATAATGCATGCGCGTGTATAACCTAATGTGACGACCCGTAATTTTTGAGCATTTAAAATCGGAATATTTAATTGATTTTAAATATTCAATAGAGCAATTTTAACTTGAATTACGAATATCACAATTTATTTGATAATTTAATTATTGAATTTAAATAATTTAAAATTGAATGGAATGTTGAATCTAGAATTTTAAGCCTATTAAAAATAATTTGAAGACTTATAAAATTTATATGGATAGCACCGAAGACAATAGAAGCGTTAAGATTGAAATTAACAGTGATATGTTAAGTTTTGAAATTTGTATCGTTTAAATTGAATTTTAAAATAGCCTTCCGCGGAACAGTCTCAGAATTTGACGAAACCAGTTCCATTGGGTCCATAATATTGAATTATTATCGGTTTCAAATTTCGTATTGATCGAAGTTAGTGTGTGAGTGTACGATATATAAACGCGGAAAATTTAATTGATTATAAGCTAATGAAATTTAATTGATTATAAGCTAATGAAATTTAATTTAATTAATTAAGCTTCTTGTGTACGCCAAGCCTTCCCTTATCTTCCCGTATACTTTAACAATCGTCATTTTTTTATCAAAGCCCCTTTCTTTTCAAATTAAATCTCCAGAAGAAAATCTCATTCCAGTAAATAAAAAAAATGGCCAATCAAATCCCTCTATCGTTCAAAACCCAAGCCCACTTCATCTCATTACAGCCCTAATTCACTAAAGAGAATTGCGATTTATATTAGAAAAACCCTCTGTACGTGTGATCATCGACGATCGACTTAGGGATGAGAACGCGAGGGGGAAGAGGCTCGACTCTGAAGCCTAGGCGGTTGGAGATCCTTGCACTGTCGACTATGTCACGCCGTGACCTGGATCGACGACGAGGGAGTCACGATTTGGGAGTTCGCGTCTCATAGGCTGTCGCGATTTAGAGTGGCCACATATTCGATCGACTTGGCTGCGGTGTGGATACTGTAGTCGATCAGGATTGAGTAGAGGTTTAGGGTTTTCGATCATCAGGGGTAGGCTTCACGAGGAGAGGCGTTCGTTTGATAGCAACGAGCTCGTTGGGGTTTTTGGGCAAGCAGGGCTGGGAGTAGGTCACGGCGGCTCGCTTGGTTGCCGCGAGTTCAATCAATGGCCTGGGATTAGTCTCGAGACGATGGGGAAGAGGTGATTTCTTCTGGTAATCGTTTAACTTAAAATTTCCTTAATCTAAATCATAGTTTTAAAGGAAATATATAAAATATATTTTTTCTCAGTAAAGTAGAAAAAACAGTTTTGTATTGTTTTACTGTATATATACTCGTGGGTTGGAAAAATTTAACAGTAGATTTATAGAGTAATTTATTTCAATTTGAACCTACATACAGTAAATAGATTTTGATTACAAATACAGAAGGAGTAATTTTAACCAGATTCTGCAAAAAAAGAATTTATATATTGGAAGAAAAGTTTCTACAGCAACAAAATTTCTATTTTTCATTTTTACAAGGAAAACATTTATTTAAAATTTAAATACATAAGTTTAAACTTATCCATATAAAATACACATTTTAGCTTAATAATTTATTTTAATATGAATTAGAGTGATTAACTTGTTTAATTAATTTAATCCAATTATTTAGTCATTAAGAAACAATTTATTAAGGGAATTAGTTTAAGTAGATTTTTCGTTAAATTAAATTAATAAATGATAATAAATTCATTAAATGGTGATGGATTGTTCGAATGTTAATAAACTCATCAAATTGTTTATTCAAGTTCAAAATTTGAAAAGAAACCAAATCAAGAATGAAGTGGGTTGCAAAACAGGAATCAAATGTGAGTTAATCTCGCTCAGTTTAAATTTGAATGATTAAATCTAAATAATTGTTTGAATAGTTGGAATTGATGGATGTGCTATGGTTTGTTATATTCCGGAATTGGCATGTTATTGTGCTAACATCTTTGGATGCAGGGATAACAGGTTGGAGGGATCCAACTGGACCCCTCGAAATTATTTAGATTGTTTAGTATTCTGTGGTCTGAATATTTGATATTCTGTGATGATTTTATGAATAATTGGAGTATTGAATGGTATGGTTGGATTGAATACCTGAGTAAAATAAATTATCAAATCTCTAGAATTATATTTTCGAAAGAAATAAATGAGTAAATTTTTAAGTAAAATAATTCTAGTGAATAGGAATAAACTAATAATGAATTGAAAATAAAATAAAAATAAAAGTGATTGCAAAACTCTAACAAATTTGGAATAAGAGGAATTTGAATTATTAGGGGTAGTAATAAATTGTAAAGCTTAAGTGATATTATTTGAATGAATAAAGAATTTATTTTAAATGAGATTTGAAAATTTTAAACTGGGATATCAGGTAAAATATAATAACGGTGGATATTTTAAATATGAATTCGAAGTGGAAATTTATAAAGGAATGGAAATTTGTTTATAAATAAATAGTGATTCTTTCTTTTAAAAAAAAGATGTGAAAGAGAAAAGTGTTTCCCTGGATAGCCAAGTACGATTTTCAAGCAATTTTAAATAAAAGTTAAAGGTTTTAATGTTGTTTTAAAAGCATATCTTAGAAAATTTATTATTTTTAAATGTTTAAATTCCAAAGTAAATATTTTTCAAACCTATTAACGTAGTAATTATTAAATGACTTGGTATCTGTGTTTAAGAAAAATCTAGTTTTATATTTTTTAAAAGTAGCCTTATTAAATATTCCTAAAGTATATATTTTAATTAAGTATTAAAGTAGTTATAAATTTTTAAGGCCATGACGTATATTTTATAACTAAGTGTTTTTAAATTATTTTAAAATTAAAAGTATTTTTACTTGGCGTTTCAGTGGAAATAAATCTCGGGAAATTATTCCGGGAAAGGATTATGTTTGAAACTCTTTTAAAAGGGGGTTAAAATCTGAAATATATCTTGTAAAGATATTTTGGATAAATAAATAATTTTGGGAAACTAATTATTGTTTGATGGATGTTCATGAATATTAATTGATAGTTAAATAACCGACTATCAATATTGGCCAAATGCGTTGATCGTTTCGAAGAGACCGGGACCGAGATTTATTTCTCGAAAACCACTTCGATCCGGTTTGTACGTTTCGTGAAAACGAGTTTGGATTCGAAGATGGAGCAGTGAAGTGCAAGGGCTAGTCGCTACTAATCCTGAGGATATTTCCAAAATGGATGTAGTAGGAATAGTGCCTTCGGTTCCGTTCGAACCGAGACGGAGTTGTATGGATGAATGCTTGCGAAACATCGTCAGGTGGACGATGGCATTCTAAGGGATATATTCTAAAAAGGTAACTCTTAGCCTCAAGCCTCATCAAATGGGAATGACTGAAAATAAGGGGTTATGCAGCAAGGCTAGGTGGGTAGCACCCAAGCAGGGTGAGGTCATTCCAGTCTAGATATCCCTTTTTATTTCGGCTTAGTGGACGGTTGCTGATCCCAACCGCGGGGTGATCCCACTCGGGATTATCCAGTAAGAGGTAGTCCCGGCCTTGTGTTGCAGAGGAGCGGGCGTACTCGGTACGGTGATCTAGGCCCCGTACTGTGACAGGTGGTACCCTAGTGCCTAGTCATTAGTTGGAAATCCATTCTCCCTACGAGCCTTGTACGAGTTTTGTTTGTATTACCCACTCTGTGGCTAATAGCTGGAATTTAATAGATGTAACAATTTCGGCTATTTTATAAGTATTTGTATATAGACCCTATTATAATATTAGAGGATTTCTATAAAAAGGTAAAAACCCGACATGTTTATTTGTGGCGTGGTCTTACGAGATGCTTTTGTTTTCAAAGGATTTTTTGAAACTTTAATAATCAATTGGGTGTGATTTTCTCACGCTGGTATTGCAGACTGACTCGTGTGTTATTTAACTGTAATACTCGGGTCAGACCGAGTATTATAGAATACATGACATGTTGCTGTGGAGCTCAGGGGACGAGCATGATGACGATACGTACTCCCGTACTTGTTTATATATATTTCTGCTGTGTTGAGTTGTTGTGTATCCATGTGTATGATATTGTTGTTGAGCTGTGATTGATGTACTCTGATGATGTAATATATAAACAGAGATATTTGATTTTGATTAAAGATCATTTAATATCTATTATATTTTATTCCGCTGCGATGGTTAGATTCTGTTGTTGTTTTCTATTTGTTCTTCTACCTCTTCTTCTTTAGTCCAAATGGTTCGTATTTCTGTACAACTTGAGTTGATTATCGTAAGAATTGTGTTGACTCAAGGGGTACGGATTTTCTTGTTGTTACAGTGGTATCAGAGCCTAGGCTGGTGATAACCTTGGCTCTGGTGGGAATTACTCATTTAAAATAGAGTCCGTAGAACTCTAGAATGAGTTTGAGCGTATTAATAGATATGAGCGCGTATTTGTTAGTGAACATAAATTGTTTTAATATTGTGTTGATTGGTTTATTGAGTGGCATATGAACTTTCGTCGGCACAGTCTGGACAACTGTATCGAAGGGGTTTCTAAACACTTGAATAAAACAATCGACACGGTATTGTTTTAAATATGGGTGAATGAAATAATTTTACCCAAAATATATTTTTGATATAAAGAAAGTTTTTGTAGACTATTTAGCTAATATATTGTTTCTTAGATGTTAGAAATGATAATATTAAAGTATTATCATTGTTAAGTGAAAATTTAACTAGAAATTGTAAATACAACCAAAAATTAAGGAGATAAATTCAATTATGAAATGCAATTTATAAATATGAATTATAAATGTGAGTTATAAATTGAAATATAATCAAATAAGAATTTATATGATCATAAACTATACAAATGAATTATAGTTAAAATTTATTTAAGCAGGAATTGGAAATTTAAATCCCGGAAATTTGGAAGTGTTTATCGAAGTATTTGAAGATGAATAATAGCATTTTTGTTTGGAGGTACTTCTGAAAGGAAAATTGTTTTAAATGGATTTTGGAAGTAATATAGCATTGAAATCACTTGGATTATTGGAAAATAATTCTGATGATGACGGCCGCATCATCAGTATTCATTTTCGAATTTCTAACTGACGGATTGCTGCCAAAAATTGATTTGTTCAGAAAAGCTGGTTGTTTTTGGAAATCTCAAATGAAATTTGTTGGGAATAAAACCAGGATTGGTTTGACTTTTGAGAAACGTGATTTGAAATGTTGGAGATTTCAAAATGATTTGAAAAAAAAGTTGGGTCTTTAAAAATCCTGATGAGATAATTGTAAGTTTATAAATTTAGATGATTTTTAAATCAGGAAGAAAATATAAGCTTTGAATGTTGGAAATTTAAATTTAGAAAGACAAGTTAAAAATGAAATTAACTTGGATTGGGAAATAAAAATTTAACTGGATTGAAATCAATTAAATAGGTTGAAAAAAATATATATCCAGTTGTTTTCGAATTAAGTTAAAATCGAATTGAGTCAAATAAATCTGAGTTGAAGCAAAATTGAATTGGAATAAGAATTCAATTGAATTATTGAATAGAATTGGATTCCTACCTGAATAAATAGAAAATAATTTTTTCAAGGATTAGATTGAAGTAAATAAATTAGAATAACTTATAAAAGAATTAAAAATGTATGGAATAAAATATGCTTGGATTATAAGTAAGTGTAAAACTCGAGTTAAAAATAAAAGATGAATATATTCAAGCCTAGAATGAATAGAATTGTGTAAATAAAAGTTGTGACTTATAAAATTGAAAATGGAATACAAAATCCAAAATAAATATTTTTTGATGAATTGAAAAATAGAATAAAAATCCAAACTTGAATTATAAAATAAATTGAACTTAAGAAAATCAAATGAAGTAATATTTGGAATTGAAAATCAAGTATGGAATTATAAAAGGGAAAAAGCTATTTAGATAATGAAATATGTAATGAGAACCCAATGTAGTTGAATAAAAGTTGAATTGTGGGTTTATGATGAAGTTTGGTAACAAAACCCAAGTTATAAATTGAATTCGACTTAATTTGTCAATAAAGTAAATGTAACTGAATTGTGAGTTCATGAAATTAGGGGGTAAATTGAAAAATGGATAGTGGATCCAGAACTTGAGTTATACATTAAAATTTTCACTTGAAGTGTTAACAAATTAAATATAAGCGATTGAGTTTTAAACCATTCAAATTGAATGAAAATGGTTATAAATTAATTAAAACAGTTGAATTAGTATGAAAACTATATAAATTGCTTACGGAAAGTGTTTGGTATGCTTTTCTTTTAGAATTCATATGTTTTAACTATTGTAAATGAGTAAAATGTTGTTAAACTTCATTTATATGGCACTTAAATGTTTAAATTGAGTAAGTACAGGTACTTGGAAGCCGTGTGGCTGGATTTGGTTGTCCTATTTGCTAAAAATAATAAGCCGCTTGCTTAAAATGCTAAATAAGGTACGCCTATGCAATAAAAATAGGAAATATGAACTCCTTTTTGTTTTTCCGACCGTGTGGGTCGATGTATATATATTTATATCTATTGTCAAATTACAGAAGCTCCTCCGTACAAACGAGACTCTGCCAAAAAATTTCGGAAATTTTGGGAGTTAGATTTTTTTTTTTTAAATTTTGGAAAATTTCTGTTAACGACAAACGGTTTCAAATTGGGAATTGAAATTAATTAGTAAATGAAACCGATTTAAAATAATGACATAAATTAGTTATAAATGAAAAATAAAATTTAAAATTTAGAGTTGATGATAAATTGAATTCATAAGGAAATGGAAGAATCAATTTGAATAGGAATGGATATAAACTAAAGTGGTAAAATGAAAATAAATATAAGGAACATATAAAATGCTTATACCAACTTAAGAAAGGAATGGTGAATTCTTGATTGGAAATTGATATTATAGATATATTCTAAGTTAATATTTGAATAAATATTGACACTGTAAGGAAGTCGATAAAATGTTTTGGGATATTGTGATTGGATATTAGTGCTAAGCAGGATATGCAGGTAATCTAAATGGAAAGGAGAATTGGTTTATGATTACAAGGAAGATAAATTTGAAATGCTCGACAAAAGGGTATATGTTTATATTTCTGTGAAATTTGATTGGGATTTTGGATTGAGCCACTTGGCTTTTTGTTTTCTTTTTGGATTTGGGAGGCCGTAAGGCCATTTTGTAGTTGTACCGAGCTAGCCGCGCAAATGAGACACTGACAAAAATTTTCGGAAATTTAGGGTGTTAGAAAAATTTTGAGAAAATTTGAAAATTTAAAACTTAGTTTTGAATTATGATTTGTATGATTGAGCAAGTAATAATATTTGGAAACTATGGGAGAGTTGAGAAGTTAATAAGAATAATAATGGGTCTTTTATAAGAAGATAGTTGGTAAGGTGTTCAATTGTAAAAAAAAATGTTTGGTTTTGGGGAATAAGTAAGCGGGTATTGGACCATTCTTCTTAATTAGTAATTTCGGGGACGAAATTCTTTTAAGGGGGGAGGAATGTGACGACCCGTAATTTTTGAGCATTTAAAATCGGAATATTTAATTGACTTTAAATATTCAATAGAGTAATTTTAACTTGAATTACGAATATCAAAATTTATTTGATAATTTAATTATTGAATTTAAATAATTTAAAATTGGATGGAATGTTGAATCTAGAATTTTAAGCCCATTAAAAATAATTTGAAGGCTTATAAAATTTATATTGATAATACTGAAGACAACAGAAGCGTTAAGATTGAAATTAACAGTGATATGTTAAGTTTTGAAATTTGTATCGTTTAAATTGAA
The DNA here is from genome assembly GCA_030765085.1 of Allium cepa. Lineage (NCBI taxonomy): Eukaryota > Viridiplantae > Streptophyta > Magnoliopsida > Asparagales > Amaryllidaceae > Allium > Allium cepa. The sequence continues at coordinate 286,790,897 of CM060941.1, read as the reverse complement.
TTTTAAAATAGCCTTCCGAGTCACAGTCTCGGAATTTGACGAAACCAGTTCCATTGGGTCCGTAATATTGAATTATTATCGGATTTCAAATTTCGTATTGATCGAAGTTAGTATGTGAGTGTACGATATATAAACGCGGAATATTTAATTGATTATAAGCTAATGAAATTTAATTTAATCAATTAAGCTTCTTGTGTACGCCAAGTCTTCCCTTATCTTCCCGTATACTTCAACACTCATCATTTTTTTTTTATCAAAGCCTCTTTCTTTTCAAATTAAATCTCCAGAAGAAAATCTCGTTCCAGTAAGTAAAAAAAATGGCAGATCAAAGCCCTCTATCGTTCAAAAGCCAAGCCCGCTTCATCTCATTACAACCCTAATTAACTAAAGAGAATTGCGATTTATATTAGAAAAACCCTCTGTACGTGTGATCATCGACGGTCGATTTAGGGATGAGAACGCGAGGGGGAAGAGGCTCGACTCTGAAGCCTAGGCGGTTGTAGAACCTTGCATTGTCGACTATGTCACGCCGTGGCCTAGATCGACGATGAGGGAGTCACGATTTGGGAGTTCGCGTCTCATAGGGTGTCGCGATTTAGAGTGGCCACATATTCGAATGGCGTTGACTTGGCTGCGGTGTGGATACTGTAGTCGATCAGGATTGAGTGGCGGTTTAAGGTTTTCGATCATCAGGGGTAGGCTTCGCGAGGAGAGGCGTTCGTTTGATAGCAACGAGCTCGTTGCGGTTTTTGGGCAAGTAGGGCTGGGAGTAGGTCACGGCGGCTCACTTGGCTTCCGCGAGTTCAATCAATGGCCTGGGCTTAGTCTCGAGACGATGGGGAAGAGGTGATTTCTTCTGGTAATCGTTTAACTTAAAATTTCCTTAATCTAAATCATAGTTTTAAAGGAAATATATAATATATATTGTTTCTCAGTAAAGTAGATAAAACAGTTTTGTATTGTTTTATTGTATATATACTCGTGGGTTGGAAAAATTTAACAGTAGATTTATAGAGTAATTAATTTCAGTTTGAACCTACATACAGTAAACAGATTTTGGTTACAAATACAGAAGGAGTAATTTTAACCAGATTCTGCAAATTTTTTTTTATATATTGGAAGAAAAGTTTCTACAGCAACAAAATTTCTATTTTTCATTTTTACAAGGAAAACATTTATTTAAAATTTATATACATAAGTTTAAACTTATCCATATAAAATACACATTTTAGCTTACTAATTTATTTTAATATGAATTAGAGTGATTAACTTGTTTAATTAATTTAATCCAATTATTTAGTCATTAAGAAACAATTTATTAAGGGAATTAGTTTAAGTAGAATTTTTAGTTAAATTAAATTAATAAATGGTAATAAATTCATTAAATGGTGATGGATTGTTCGAATGTTAACAAACTCATCAAATTGTTTATTCAAGGTCAAAATCTGAAAAGGAACCAAATCAAGAATGAAGTGGGTTGCAAAACAGGAATCAAAGGTGAGTTAAACTCACTCATTTTAAATTTAAATTTAAATGATTAAATCTAAATAATTGTTTGAATGGTTGGAATCGATGGATGTGCTATGGTATGTTATATTTTGGAATTGGCATATTATTGTGCTAACATCTTTGGATGCAGGGAGAACAGGTTGGAGGGATCCAACTGGACCCCTCGAAATTATTTAGATTATTTAGTATTCTGTGGTCTGAATATTTGATATTCTGTGATGATTTATGAATAATTGGAGTATTGAATGGTATGGTTGGATTAAATACCTGAGTAAAATAAATTATCAAATCTCTAGAATTGTATTTTCGAAAGAAATAAAAGAGTAAATTTTTAAGTAAAATAATTCTAGTGAATAGGAATAAATTAATAATGAATTGAAAATAAAATAAAAATAAAAGTGATTGCAAAACTCTAACAAATTTGGAATAAGAGGAATTTGAATTATTAAGGGTAGTAATAAATTGTAAAGCTTAAGTGATATTATTTGAATGAATAAAGAATTTATTTAAGTGAGATTTGAAAATTTTAAACTGGGATCAGGTAAAATAAAATAACGGTAGATATTTTAAATATGAATTCAAAGTGGAAATTTATAAAGGAATGGAAATTCGTTGATAAATAAATAGTGATTCTTTCTTTTTAAAAAAAAGATGTGAAAGAGAAAAGTGTTTCCCTGGATAGCCAAGTACGATTTTCAAGCAATTTTAAATAAAAGTTAAAGGTTTTAATGTTGTTTTAAAAAGCATATCTTAGAAAATTTATTATTTTTAAATGTTTGAATTCCAAGGTAAATATTTTTGAAACCTATTAACGTAGTAATTATTAAATGACTTGGTATCTGTGTTTAAGAAAAATCTAGTTTTATATTTTACAAAAGTAGCCTTATTAAATATTCCTAAAATATATATTTTAATTAATTATTAAAGTAGTTATAAATTTTTAAGGCTATGACGTATATTTTATAACTAAGTGTTTTTAAATTATTTTAAAACTAAAAGTATTTTTACTTGACGTTTCAGTGGAAATAAATCTTGGGAAATTATTCCAGGAAAGGATTGTGTTTGAAACTCTTTTAAAAGGGGTTTAAAATCTGAAATATATCTTGTAAAGATATTTTGGATAAATAAATAATTTTGGGAAATTAATTATTGTTTGATGGATGTTCATGAATATTAATTGATAGTTAAATAACTGACTATCAATATTGGCCAAATGCGTTGATCGTTTCGAAGAGACGGGGACCGAGATTTATTTCTCGAAAACCACTTCGATCCGGTTTGTACGTTTCGTGAAAACGAGTTTGGATTCGAAGATGGAGCAGTGCAGTGCAAGGGCTAGTCGCTACTAATCCTGAGGATATTTCCAAAATGGATGTAGTAGGAATAGTGCCTTCGGTTCCGTTCGAACCCGGGACGGACTTGTATGGATGAATGCTTGCGAAACATCGTCAGGTGGACGATGGCATTCTAAGGGATATATTCTAAAAAGGTAACGCTTAGCCTCAAGCCTCATCAAATGGGAATGACTGAAAATCAGGGGTTATGCAGCAAGGCTAGGTGGGTAGCACCCAAGTAGGGTGAGGTCATTCCAGTCTAGATACCCCTTTTTATTTCGTCTTAGTGGACGGTTGCTGATCCCAACCGTAGGGTGATCCCACTCGGGATTATCGAGTAAGGGGTAGTCCCGGCCTTGTGTTGCAGGGGAGCGGGCGTACTCCTCGGTACGGTGATGTAGGCCCCGTACTGTGACAGCTGGTACCCCAGTGCCTAGTCATTAGTTGGAAATCCATTCTCCCTACGAGCCTTGTACGAGTTTTGTTTGTATTACCCACTCTGTGGCTAATAGCTGGAATTTAATAGATGTAACAATTTCGGCTATTTTATAAGTATTTGTATATAGACCCTATTATAATATTAGAGGATTTCTATAAAAAGGTAAAAACCCGACATGTTTATTTGTGGCGTGGTCTTACGAGATGCTTTTGTTTTCAAAGGATTTTTTGAAACTTTAATAATCAATTGGGTGTGATTTTCTCACGCTGGTATTCCAGACTGATTCGGGTGTTATTTAACTGTAATGCTCGGGTCAGACCGAGTATTATAGAATACAGGACATGTTGCTATGGAGCTCAGGGGACGAGCAGGATGACGATACGTACTCCCGTACTTGTTTATATATATTTCCGCTTTGTTGAGTTGTTGTGTATCCATGTGTATGATATTGTTGTTGAGCTGTGATTGATGTACTCTGATGATGTAATATATAAACAGAGATATTTGATTTTGAGTAAAGATCATTTAATATCTATTATATTTTATTCCGCTGCGATGGTTAGATTCTGTTGTTGTTTTCTATTTTCTTCTTCTACCTATTCTTCTTTAGTCCACATGGTTCGTATTTCTGTACAACTTGAGTTGATTATTGTAAAAATAGTGTTGACTCAAGGGGTACAAATTTGCGGGCTGTTACACCTAATGTAATAATTTGTTTATATAAACAGTGTTTATGAACGTGAACATCCGAACGGAGATCTCAGTAAAGAATTTTCCGGTTGGTTTTCAAATTACGTTTATGAGCCAAGAAATAGTGTTGTTGACGAAGGGTTGAAACATCTTGCGATGTTACCAAAAAGAGTGGTCAAGACATATCTAATATATTTCGTCAATGGATATAAATTTAACACCAAAGAATACAGTGCAGAAAAATTAACAAATAATACTGGTGTATTTGTTAAAGGTAGTGATGATCCAGAAAATCATTTAAATGATTTTTATGGCGTTCTGACACAAATTTTACAACTGACATATTTCTCACGACCCGCGGAGGTGGTGTTTCTATTTAGATGCAATTGGTTTAGCAATGTTCCAGGTTCTGGAATTAATGTGCACAAGGATTATAATCTTATCGAAATAAAGCATACATCGCACTATCACAAGTATGATCCTTTTGTACTAGCCAAACAAGCATTGCAAGTTTATTACGCTCCTTATCCGTCTCTAAAAAGAGATAAAGCAGATTGGTCTGCAGTTTATAAAACAAAGGCCAGATTCACATTCGATGGGAAGAATATTCTGGACGAACAAGCTTATCAGGCAGATCTTGAGAAAAATAACGAAATAATAATTACAGACGATCATACAGATTTTGGTCCCTTGATCGATGAATCAAATGTTTGGGTACAAGCGTTTGACAGTGCAGAGGAAAATATCATCGAAAACGAGACCGAATCTGAATCAGAAGACGATGATGACTGATACAAATCTGAATATGATTTTTTGCAATTGATGCAACTATGTTGAATTCTTGATGTATTATGAAATTGATGTAACTATGAAACCAAATCCATTTACTATTGTTTTCATGTTTTATGTTATTTCCAATTGTCATTTATTTAGCAATTTTTATAAAAAATGCAATGAACTCTGCTTATCGTTGGAAGAGTACACCCATTATGAATCAGGTATAACACACTTCCATTTCTATTTCCATTTCAGTCATTAATTAAGCAATTTATACCATTGATGTCATTTTCATATGAAATATATTTCATTATCATGTTTTTATTCTCTTATATAATGATGTGTATATGTCACAGGTTTATCATTATGTCGTATAGAGGTAGGAGCTCTTCCCGATCGTCAGGAGGCGATGGCAGTGGCCCATCGCAAGAGTCACAGCGTGCAGTTGTATCGTTAGTCCCTAGAGCAGATGGGTAAGAGTTAAATTTTATTCAGCATCTTATTTTTTCTATGATATACGTACGTACTTATCTATATCGTACTTAAAAACAGGGGGTTCGACCTACTTCCCTTTAAGGTTGTGCTGGACGTCTCTAGAGCATCTTATCGCAGTAGGATGAGTGCGTGCTGGCCAAGGTGGGATACCATCCCTCCTCACATCATAGAGTGCATATGGCAGGATGTCCTAGTATGTATAATTTTTCTGTTTTTTAATTCGTTTTGTCGTTTTTCTATTGTTTATAGTTTAAAGTGTAATCTTTTTTTAATACAGGCTGAGATAGACATCCAGACAGACGATATGATGCTGGCATGAGCATACTGGATGAAGAAGATGCGTAAGAACTACAAGGACATGATATCTGAGATTAAGAAATCTGGTAAGAAACCACGGTGGATGGGAGAGAGCATGTGGCAAGCTTGGTTGAGCTACCGGGAGACGGACGATGCGAAGACAAGTATACTAATTTTTTTTGAATTATTAATTTGACGTGATTGAAAAATAATGTATCAAATTTTGAATGTACAGGAAGAGTCGGATTTAAACTCTGCAAATAGAAATAAGAATCCCGTCGCTCATCGCGGAGGATCGAAGTCATTTCAGCAGTATCGGCAGGAGTTGGTAAATTTACTGAATAATAAATGTAAATAGTTTATGCTATATGATTTTAAACGTATAATAATTGTATGTAACAATCAACTTCAGGAAGCCGAGACACATGATCCTGTCAGCTATATGGACGTGTTAACTCGTACGCATGCTGTCGAGCATGTTAATCCAGACGTGACTGTTTCGTACACATGGCAGGACGATCAATCCAGCAAAAGCCATGTAAGCATATTTCATGTTATTCAGTATTAGTAATTATTTTAGTTGTTAAATTATGATGAAATAAGATATGATATTATTAATTTGTTAATGCAGGAGATGTTTATGGAGCAGCGACAGAAACTCCTTGCTGATACGGGTAGAGAGCAGCTGATGACCGATGAGGAGGACGTTATTTTTGAGTACGTTATGAGTCCAGCAGAGCATGGTCGACGATACGGATTTGGCAATTTAGCGGTAAATAATTTACTTTTCCTCAAAATACTGAAAATATGATATTTTCACCTTTTCAAAACAATAAACTTGGATTTTATTTATTTTTCAATTATTGCAGTCCAATAGTCAGAGTAGGGGACGGTGGAGTTGACCTCAGAGCGATTTAGCAGGTATAGAAGAATTGCGGACTAGAGTGTCCCAATTGGAGGAGCAGAACCGCCAACAGGCCTTGCAGACCGCACAGTTGTTAGAGTACATGCAGTAGTTTGGTGGCCGCTTCCCTTCCTCGGCTGGCTCTGGATCTGGAGGAGATTGATTCATTGCTTGCTTATTCGTTCGTGCATGAATTTTTTGTTTTAGTTTAGAATGATTTGGTAGATGGTGCAATTAATTGTTGATTTGTATAATTATGTATGATACACTTGGTTCTGTAGTTGTATGAGGATATGCATGAGAATGTTGATGAACTTTTGTATTAACAACATGGTAGAACAGTTATTGCTAGGATTATTGTTAATGTTGGAATGGTATCACTACAAGAAAAACCATTTATAGTTGCAAAAATCGGTGGCGTTTTATTGTAAATGCAACAAAAAATAGATTACCAAATAATATAAACGTGGCAAAAAATAATTCACGTTTTTCGCTTCTAAAAAAAAGAGTCCGCGCGAACTAAATAAACGTAACCTATCATTTTACTCTCGTACTTAACAAAATTCTTGTCCCTAATTTGCTTTCTTCTTCAGAAAAAAATTTCCCCTTTTAATCGTGTTAAATTATCATCGCACTCAAGTATCATCGTCAACTCCGTCGTTTCCCCCTTACTCAACATCGAGTCGCGGCAGCCAGCAGATCTAGGTATATTTAGGTATGAATCTTTTAAATCGATTAGGTATATTTAGGTATGAATATTTTAAATTGACTTTGTGATTCTATTTGGATTTTATATGAATTTGAATGCATTGTATTTTCGTATTTTTTCCTAAACTATTACTGAAATGGTTGATTTAACCCTAGTTGTAATGATCTGTTGGGATATCTGCTTTAATTTTTTTGAGTATATGAATGTTCTGTTGAAGTGGTTCAGTGAATCAATGGTTGCTTGCTGAGAGGAGGTTGAGGTTGTGTGTTTCGGGAATTTGGTGGGTTCAAGTAGCATTGATGGAGGTCGCGGGTTTGTTTGCGATTGGGTATTGGCTGGCTCGATGGTTGAGAGTGGTAAATGTTGGAGCATAAATAGTCTTTTGTGGAGTGGAAGGCACTGGAAATATGTCAGTTGTGTGGATGTGAGGTAGTGAAGAGGAGGCGGTGAAGTTGACTATTGGTTTGGTAAGAGGAAACTGTTGGTTTGTATATTCTGAGGCTTTGAATTTATATGCAGTAATTCTATAAGTTGCTAGACTTAGGCTTTGAATTCATGCATGGATTAATTATAAATACATGTAAATCTGAGGTTAAATGCAAAATATAAGTGTAAAATTTATATTTTTGGAAAAGTATTCTTTGCCTTTTTCTACTAAACCACCATGGTTATATGCAGTAGTGCTACAAGTATTTGTACTTCAACGTCTAGTTATTTTTTTGATTACAACAGATAACCAATTTATATGTCAAAGATTGGAAACTTATTTGCCTTCAAATGTCGATAATGGAAAAAGGCTGGGTTTTTTTAAACATGTGATAAAACCATGATTAACTTAATATGTATTTTGAGAATTAGAACATATAATCTAATACTAAAGCTCACTTTTTTTTTTACTTTTTTCATAGGACTAGTATAGAATACCGACAAGGAGCAATGAATTTCGTGCATGCTGCAAAGAGAATGTAAGAAGTATAGAAAATTTTTTATGCCTTGCAAGGATTGTCGGAATCTTAGTCATCATGATGACCGAATCATCATTGAACATTTAATTATAGAAGGAATGGATCCTAAATACATTGACGGTGTATGGTTTAGCCATGGTGAAGAGATAAATGTAGAGAATAAAACAATTGACGTATATGAACTATTCAAGATGATTCACTATGAAGATGAAGATTTTTTGAATCAAGATTTTTTTGATGATGATAAAGACGATGTTGATTCTCGAAGAAAAGAGGATGAGTTAGTCAAGAACTTGGAAGATGCAGAAACTCCATTATATCCTGGTTGCACAGGTCACACAAAATTATCTGCCATCACCGTCTTGTATAATCTTAAATGCGAGATTGGCTTGTCTGATAGTGGTTTTGATAAGCTTTTAGCTGTGCAACATCTATTTCTGCCGAAGGATAACGTGCTTTCCAAAACCTTATATGATGTCAAGAAATTTCTTAAAGCATTCGACATTGGTTTTGAAAAGATACATGCATGTGAGAATGATTGTTGCCTTTTCAGAAAAGAACACAAAAATTTAGAAAGTTGTCCAAAATGTGGTTCCCCGAGATGGAAGAAAAATCAAGATGTTGAAGAGGTTATACAAGGTGTTCCAGTTAAAGTATTGAGATATTTCCCAATCATTCCGAGGTTTAGACGAATGTATAAATCTCAAAAGATGGCTGAAGAATTAAGATAGCATTTTAATAATAAAAGTAACGATGGTAAAATGCGTCATCCCGTGGATTCTATGGCATGGAAAATGGTGGATGAAAAGTATAAATCTTTTTCATCTGGTCCACGCAATCTTAGGCTTGGTCATGCTACAGATGGATTCAATCCATTTTCCATGTTGAGTTCGAAATATAGTTGCTGGCCGGTAATGCTTGTGACATACAATCTCTCGCCTATGTTGTGTATGAAGAAAGAAAATATTATGTTAACTTTACTTATTCCAGGCCCGAAGCAACCCGGGAATGATATTGATGTATATTTGGCGCCTTTGGTGGAAGACTTGCATCACTTGTGGTCTAATGGAGTTACTGCTTATGATGCATTTAGTAAAAATTTATTTAAACTGAATGCAATTTTGTTATGGACGATTAATGATTTTCTGGCTTATGGAAATCTTGTTGGATGTCGTGTGAAAGGGAAAAAAGCTTGCTCATTATGTGGTGTCAATACCCATTCTCGTTGGTTGAAACATAGTCGAAAGTTCGCCTACATGGGTCATAGAAGATTTCTACCTCCTTCAGATTCACGGAGGAAACAAAAGACATTGTTTGATAATACCATAGAGACAGATGGTGCTCTTATAATGCTTTCTGGGAGAAACATCTATGCATTATTGAAGGATTATCCAAATGATTTTGGAAAAGGAATAGAGGAGAAAAGTAAGAAGAGAAAGCATGTCTATGATAAAGAAGATGAATATGATGATACTAACAGTTCTACAGAAGTAGAGCTATCAAGGTGGAAAAAACGATCAATTTTCTTTGATTTGCCTTACTGGGAGGTTAGTGGTTAATTTATTTATTTTTCATTGTTTTAATACAAGAAAAACCCAATAATGCATTATTGTTTTGGTTTTCATAGGAACTTCCATTACGTCACAATTTAGATGTGATGCATGTGGAGAAGAACATTGGTGAAAACCTATTGGGCACAATGTTGCATGGAAATAAATCCAAAGATGGAACCAACTGTAGAAAGGATTTAGAGGATTGGGGAATTCGAAGTGAGCCTCATGCACAACCTCGTGGGAATAAAACATATCTTCCACTGACTCCATATATGTTGTCAAAATCGAAGAGAAAAATATTTTGCAAAAGAATGTATGATTTCAAAGGACCGGATGGCTACTGTTCAAATTTAAAAAATCGGATTTCGTTGTCGGATTGCAAAATTAGTGGATTGAAGTCACATGATTACCATGTATTAATGCAACATTTATTACCAGTAGCATCGAGAGGGTTCATGGCAAAGAAGGCAAGAAAAGCAATAATTCTCTTATGTTCTTTTTTCAACAAATTATGTCAACGCGTTCTTGATAGAGAGAAGGTAGAACAAATCAATGTTGAAATTATTGACGTTTTATGTGAGCTTGAATTTTTTTTTTCCACCATCTTTCTTTGATATAATGATACATTTATCCATTCATCTTGGAAAAGAAGCACAAATGTGTGGACCTATTCATTTTCGATGGATGTACCCATTCGAAAGATATATGAAGACACTCAAAGATTATGTCAGAAACTATGCATAGTTGTTCATTTGCATTAGTGATGGTTGAACTTATATATTAAATCCGGGCTATTTGGAAATTTCATTGAACTTGTATTGATTTTCTTTAGTGATTGTTGTTCATTTGCTCCACTAATGCTTTGTTTTTTTTAATGTTGCGAATGGCTGTTAGTTTGCACCATTTAATTTTCTAATCCATTGCAAATGCATGTACCATTCAATTTTGGTTCTTTGTGTTTTGATCTTTGTATACTTCCATAGAAAAAGCAGTATATGTTCTTATCAATTCTGTTTGCATATATTGCTTGATAGTGAGTAGTGTTCTTATCAATTCTGTTTGCATTACATGTACATTTTCTCATAAAATTACAAATCTGTTCATCATCTCAAGGCTTTTAGGCCTGCTTGTTTGGTTTGCAAACTGCCACATCTCTTTTCAGCTATATGTTGATGATATTTAAGTGTTGTTTGTTAATATTTATCGCTGCTTATTGTTTACATGTGCTTATTGGTTTATATTGTGTTTTCTGTCACTTGCAGAAAAATATGTCTACAACATCTGTACGTACCCGCTTGCAGAGAAAGGCTGAAGAACAAACAGTCAAAACTAAGAACAAACAGTCAAAGCGAAAACGTAAAGTTCCAGCTAGTATAAATGAAATAGAAGAACAACCAGACAATGCTAAGAAGCAAGCCACTGTTCACAATGAAGAAGACGAACAACCACTAGATGATATCCCCTCTGACCCAAATGAAGGACTCCGCTCAGAAAATGAAACCCGTCCTGAACAAACTGCTGATGCCGAGCTGGAAATTGGGAAACAAAGTGAAGCTGAAATCGGAAGTACATCTCAGAAAAGAGGCGGTAGAGGTCCAACAAAAGCAAAAAGACTCCCGTCATGCAGTCAGGATCGGATTGAAGTTGAGTTCAATGATCTAGGTATACCAGTAGGGCAAGGGTCGGTATATTTATCCTCTTTTCTTGGACCGCTTGTGCGGGAGCAGGTTCCATACACCATTGATGATTGGAGGAATATTAGTGATGACTTAAAAGTAGTTTTGTGGCAGTCGGTTCTGGTATGAAGCAGGCATCTATTATTTAACATTCTGACTCTAATATGTTTTGAAAATGACTTCTAATATTGCATGGTTTTGCCAATTATAAATTGAAATTGCCATCTAATAACTCCTGGATAAATTGAAAAATAGTTCTTGCCAATTATAAATTGAAATTTCCCTCTAATAACTTCATAAAACCTTTTAGATTTAATTACATCTGTCGTATTTAAATTAAATAAATTTTTACTAATATCATGTTTTGATGTATTGTTGCAGATTAGATTTAAATTGGAAGAGGAATGGCAAAGAAAAGCTATATTTCAACAAATGGGAGTACTTTGGAGATCGTCAAAAAGCAAATTGGTTCGAAATTTGCAAAAAGCGGAGAACGATGAGGAAAGACTTAAACTGAAACCTACGAACATAAATAGCATAACCGATTGGAGGAAGTTTGTGAAGGCGAAAACAAGTCCGGAGTTTAAGGTAAATCATTCCTACTGAACTCATCTGGCATGTTTCTGCAAATCCATCTACATAGTTAGCAACCGATAAATTTCTTTAGAAGTGAAGTCCAAGTGTTGGTGGATGCTGAGGGTTCCTGTTTAGGTATTAGCTGCAGGAACCTATGACAGTACAAAATACAAATGCGTTATGACAAGCACAGGAACATTTTAAATGAAGTAAAAAAAACAATTTGCAAGTTAGTTCAATCTATAAATATTATTAGTAGATATGGAATGCTGTATATGTCGCTGAGTTATCCAGCATTAATAATACCAAATAAGTATATGGCCATGATGAATTGATTTTCAAATAAATTGCAATCCTCACCATACATATTTACCCTGCATTATAAATATTAGATAGTTTTTCTTTTTATGATTTTGGTTGTTAAATTCTAGCATCTTTCAATATTTTCAGCAAAAAAGTGAGAAATATTCAGCCCTTAGGTGCACACAAATTCCACATACAACCGGTCGTAGGGGAATGGCTAGAACGACCGAAGACATGGTAAGTTAATTAACTATAGCATTATTTAACATTATTTTATACCTGTCAGTTTATTAATTTAATGTTATTCTATTTTTAGAAAAAAGAAAGTGTAGATCCATCGTCCATAAGTAGAGCTGATGTGTGGATTAGATCTCACATTAAAAAAAATGGTGAACCAGTGAACATGGAAGCTACGAATACTATTGAAAATTGTTTTTAATTTTATTGGTAATTTTTTTTTGAAACTATGATATTTTTACCATTGTACATTATCTATGTGTATTTATTTATATAGGAGGCGATCAAAAAATATGGTAGCCTATCCAAATCCGGCTCGACACAGACTGATATTGGAAAAGATGCTCTTGTACATGTACTGGGACAAGATAAACCGGGACGGTTAAGGGCATTGGGTAGGGGTTGCACTTTAACCAAGCTAGCTTTGGCCCAGTCCAAAGATAAACAAGTGTCTCGGTGTCGAGAGGAAATAGCAGAATTGAAGGGAATGATACAGACTCTGATGGACCAGAAGGTAAATTTTTGGAAATTAATTTATATTCGTAAAATATTAATTTATATTCGTGCTTCGCTGTAGGGTAAAGAAAGTTCGAGAAGGAACTCACCTGATTCGGTAAAAATAATATTTATATTACTCAACAAATGAAATTTATATTTTAATTTTTTAATCCAGTAATTGATTTAATTTTCGGTTGATTAACTGTAGAGCTACGGCGAAGTATGTTTGCTGTTGAATTGGGATGGAACCTCTGGAGTTGTTGCACATGGGAGGTTGTTGTCCATGGACCTAGATGACGTTGTCAATGGCATTTGTCTTGGACCAAATGCTAGGAGCATTGTTATAGATTCAGTGGATAAAGCAAATACTTGTTTATGGAGGCCTACACCTGAAATGGCAGTCTTAGCAGACGCTAAGAATAAGGTAGTTGCTTGGCCATCAGTTTGCATCAAGTTCCCGCTGCAAACACGGTTGAACTGTAGTGCAGCCAGTATGGCAATTTTTTTCACGTTAAGTATATTAGTGTAATATGCTGCGAGCTTATTGATGTCTAAAATGCAGCGAGCACACCTCCTATCTGAATAAAAATTTAACACATATTCGTTGTTTTTGTATATCATACTGAAGTCTTGAATTTCACTTCTCATTTTTAGAGTACCAGCATCATCGAAGACACTTGCAAGATTACGGTTGGACTGAGGGTGAAGGTGTAGTTGCCGAAGGAAGAATCCATGCCACTGATCCAAAATATACTATTAATGGTATTCCACTCGGTCCGTCTGCTGTTGTGATTTGGGTGGACAAAGTAGTAAATAAAGATGCTTATTTGTGGCGACCCACATCTGATATGTCGTGCATTGGAGATGCAGTTGGTAGGAAAGTAGCATGGCCAAGGTCAAAAGTAGAAGCTGATCAAGAAAAACTAGATGAGAGTCGTGATGATACTGAAAATGTTGTGAATTCTCCCATGAAATCTGCACATATGGTCATGAATAAATCGCAAAATGTAAGTATTAATTTTCAAATTTGAAGAAGTTAACTGTGTATGAAAGTTTATTCAATGTGCATGTATACATTGTGCATAATAATCTCTTTTCTTTCAGCCGATTGCAACCATGCAAAAGGATGCCAAATGCCAGTTGATCGATTTGGGTGGAGCAGACGTAGTGGCTGAAGGAAGTATTGCATCAAATGATCCGATAACGATGGTCCATTGTCGTCCATTGGGACGTAATGTTGTAAAAGTTTGGATTGAACTGGTGATAGTTCCAGATGCAGAGATATGGAGACCAACATCGGGTCTGACGTGCATGGATGATTGCTTTGGCGTTGCCATAGCTTGGCCAATGAAAAAAATCATTATTAAGTCAAAATGAAAGGTATATAATTTTTTTTATATATACATTAGGAATGCTAGCAGCTAAAGTGCAGATAGATTTTCGGTAAAATGATAAAAGTACATAAGTAGGGGTGTTATATTCGAATTGTGATTGAATGATTGTGATTGGTGGTTCAGGTTCAGGGGAGGGAAAATAATTGATGGTAAGGAGTTATGTATGGATTGTGGTGAATGTTAGTGATGCTGTTTTAAGTTCAGGTTTTGTTTTCTCACTCTTTTGTTCTGTTCTTTGTTGACAGGTAGTTCGGGTAATGAAGACATCAGCAATGATAGGTAGTTCAGGTTTTTATGGTGGTTCAGGTTTTGCTCGGTACTTTGGTTATTTCAGACGTTTATTTCAGATGTATATGTACGGTTATGACACTTATGGTAGTTTGGTTATAACATTTATGGTAGTTTGGTTGTGTATGTGTACGGGTAGCTTTTTGTCGACACCTATGTATGTGGATGTATGAATGTCTATGTATCTTGTGGATCTTCAATGCGTATACGTATTTTGTAGTTGTTTAATATATTGTGTTCAAAAGTGTATGTGCTTTCATATTCTGTTATTATATAATTGGATGCTAGACCATGGATAAATCTGGAGTAGCAGGTGGAGGGAAACAAACGCTACTGGATATTATTTATTTTGGTAGCGTTAAAATGTCGCTACAGAAGAGTGATTAAAAAATCAAGTACACTTATGCTGGCGTTTATTAAGCGCTACAAAAAATGTATATAACGCCATGAAAAGGTAACGTGGAGGAGAAAACCCTTTCAGTGGCGTT
This sequence comes from Allium cepa, assembly GCA_030765085.1. Classification (NCBI taxonomy): domain Eukaryota; kingdom Viridiplantae; phylum Streptophyta; class Magnoliopsida; order Asparagales; family Amaryllidaceae; genus Allium; species Allium cepa. Next base: position 286,775,765 of record CM060941.1, on the reverse strand, counting down.
AAACAGGCGCTGCAAAAAATTTAGATAACGCCGTAAAAAAGTATCATGGAGGAGAAAACCTTTTCGGTGGTGGTAAATAGGCGCTACAAAAAAGGAATTCTATGGCGTTATAAAAGCGCTATCAAAAAAAACAAATTTGGTGGCGTTTAAAAAAGTGCAACTAATACTCGAGGATTTTTAGTGGCATGTTTTTTCGTAACGCCACTAAAAATACGTAATGGCGGTTTTTGGGCGCTACAAAAAATCAGTTTTCTTGTAGTGTATGTATATTTTGTACTTTATTTTTATTCTAATTTTATCCATTTGTGTGTTTATTGAATATTTTGTAGTCTAGGTTTGGATATTTGGTTGGATTATTGTTTATTGAATTGTGCAGTATTGATATCGTAGTGTTTGGAAGAGAAATGTGGTTGCAAGGCTCTATTTGTAGCAGATATAAAAAAACAGCAGATTTCTGACGGCTTCCGACGGCTTACAGGTCAAAATTTTCGTCGGCTTCCGACAATTTCCGACGGCCTGTAGCTAAATATTTCCGACGGCTTCCGATGGTGCCCGACGCCCGTCAGAAGCCATCGGAAAACGTCGGAAATTATCGAGAGTCGTGGGAAACGTGTTCGACGGCATTCGTCGGAAGCCGTCGGAAATACTACTCCCCGACGTAGTCTTTTCTGACGGCTTTTTCCGACAGTTGCCGACGGCTTCCGACGGCCGCCGACGGATTCTGGCCATCGGAAAATGCGTCTCCCCTTGTAGTGTTTGAGTTTATGTGTTCCTGCTATAATATTCTGTAAGTGTAACTCTTGATTTGTAATCGATAATAACAAAACAAATGTTGTAAGAAGATCTCACTTAAGTTATTATTTATAGCCTACATATGAGCCTTTTCACCCTTTCAAAGTAGTTTTGGAAAGTGAGATTCATGTTAGCTATGTAAAACTATATGATAACTTTTTCCAATTAAGTACCAGTTGGTGTATCAATTAAAAGTGTATCAATTAAATAGTTCATTGATAGTACTCATATTTGTATTCCCCTTAGTTTCCACTTTTAATACAAATAACTTGACTACTATATATTGAAACACAATAAAAAGAACGGTAAAATAAAATAAAACGAACGTTAAAACAAATCTATTTTTCTTAACCAATATAACTTCATCAAAATTATCAAATTTATGTTATGGAGTATGCATTCATCTTATTCAACTTTACACAATTAAAATTTGTATAATAACCGTCAGAATCTTTCGTAGAATCTATCTTTTTACAGTTAAAATTGATTCTAACATATAACCGTAATTGATATATATATATATATATATATATGTGTGTGTGTGTGTGTGTGTGTGCGTGTGTGTGTATTTGTATATATGTGTGTATCGAAATTTAAGTTCATTTTTATTGTTCTATATTGCATTTAATCTTTTCATCATAAATAAATCATAACTTCCATATTAGGAGAACTTTGCAATTTAGTAAAGTCACGACAAACTCAAACATTAAAAAAATCCTAAATAAACGTTCTATAATAAAAAGGACCCTTCAAGAGTATGTTTCCATCAATATGTAATTTAACATACAACAGTTATGTCCTTTATCTGTACGTTCTTGGTCCAATTTAAAAATTGACTTTAAAGTATTTTATATTAGCAAGTGGATATAAATATTCTGAACTCGTTTTCGATATCAAAATAATTTAGATTGTATAATATAGTAAATTATTTGAAATACTAGGTAAAATCAACCATTTCGAATATTTTACACACTTTAGAACATCTCCAACAATTAGGGATTCAGTTTAATATTAACCCACCATCCATTTTGAGCTCTACAGCAGAAATAAGGAGCTGAATATCAAGAGTAATATTCATGGATTAATTCACGATCCTAAATCGGTCACGTCCCCTGTCAATAGGCATCCATTTGCAATCCCCTGTTAAATATGCGCTTGAAGCTGGACACATATTGAATAGGCACCTGAAGCAAGGCTCTTTTTTAATAAGCATCTGCCTTTGGAGGCCTATTAAATAGACGCTCAAATTCCAGCGGTAATTAATGGCTCCATTCTCACATCGAACTACTATTTTCACTCATACTTAAATAAATAACCCATCTTCAGTATTCAACATACATCAAATTCTTCTCTACTACTAAACCAAATGTACCTTATACAGTCAATATGTAAAATGTCTCCACCATTCGCATAGTTCAAACATCCTTTAAATTCTCAAAATTACGTGTTTGAAGATGATAATGATCAAAATGCTCTCCTCTTAGCCAACATCTGCAACACCCCACGTTAAATTACAATTATATATGAATTTTTTTTAATTAAGTTATATACGTTTGAAATTTTAAAATAAAGAAATGTTTATAAATGAGGCAACTAATTAATATCATTTGAAATACACATATATTTGTGTAACAAATAAATTAGAGAGAGAAATTATATAAAATCAATTAATAGGGAAGATTAATTGACGGTGTTTGTTTAAATGGGAAATTAATATTCAATTAATTAATAGAGGTGATTAATTGACATGAACTGACAAGAAATGGAACACATATTGTAGCAACTAATTGATATGATTACAAACATATATGTTAGCGCAAAAGAATAAAATGGAGGAAGAGTAATTTGTGCAAGTAATCAATTGTCGATTAATAAACATGAAGACTTATGGCAACATATAATTAAGATTATGATTCAAAATTCAATTGTAGAATGCATGCAATATTTATGGGAATAAAATAAATTAATATGCATTTATGTGATGAATTAATATGGTGTTGATTGGCATATTAATTTGGTAAGAAATCACAGTACGGGCAGGGATTAATTGGATAGTAAATTAATTCTAGGTATATATGAAATCTATTAATTGGGTGATTGATAGGGGAAGCTTATTTAAAAGAAACATCACATTTAAAAATTTATATTTCCATGGACTGCAAGAGATAATGGGAAAGTGATTAATGAAAAGATTTTTGGACAATCAATTTGAAATAAAAACAAACGCAGAGGAAAACATATTAAATAAATGTCCATAGACTGAGTGTACGCTTTTGATTTTAGGGTTTATATCTAATGGTTAGCAACTGATTTGAATCACTATACACGTAGGCACAGAGCCTTATTTTTATCTCATTATTTTTCCCTTGCCTACAGAAGCTCTATCATTTTTCCATCTCTTCTACACTTTTTTGTTAACAAAATTTTAGATCTAATTCGCACGAATTTCGATCTAAATAGAAAGAGATTATGATTAATTAGGGAATTAGGAATTGGTTCAAATCAAAAGGTCATGTCAAATGTAAAACCCTAAATCTGAGTTTTATTTGCTATTTCTAATCCAAATCTCTTCCTTTTCTCCTTCAAATATTATAGATCTGTAAATATATCTTTTGTAATTCCAAATAAGGATTACAAGAAAGGTGAACATAGATGTTAGGGACAAATCTGACATAAAAATAGGGAGATTTGGAAAGCTAGTAATGTTAGTGGATTTAATTATATCTTTTAGGTTCATGATATATTATCGTTAAATTTCCGTTAAATAATTTTATTCAGTATTTCAATAATTAATCGTGTTAATTAGCTATGCTGAACTATAAGAAATTAAATTTTCTTACATCTAATTTGAAGTTATAATTAGCCTAAATGCTAGTTTCTTTTATTTTCTTTGTACGTGAATAATATAGTTAAAAATAAAATTCGCGATTATTGATTAAAATGGAAAAATACTAGATTAGTTGTAAAATAAGTAAAGTTGGAATAAAGTTAGAAAAATGGAATTCTACAATAAATTACGCTAAAACGGGAATAATAAATTAATCTAATAACTTGATTTGGAAGTAAGTAATAGATTAATTGGTTGGTTTACAAAATATGATACATTTCTATAATGTAATATTTAAAAGATAACGATAAACATAACTGTAAGAATAAAAGAAAGAAAAAGAGAACTAGTGTAAAATAGAGAAACCACTGTATTTTACACTTTTCTAAATAATAAAATAAATACCTTACAGTTACGAATTATTGTTTATAGTATTATTTAGTATTAAATATGGAAATGGATTTTTAGTATAGTTTTCATACCCAACCAAATAAAATAGAATTACTACCTAGAATAGAAGAAAATAAAATGAAGTATGAAAGGAATCAAGTAAATTATCAGAAAAGAATTTGAAGCTATAAACGATAATGAACATAGATCTGCATTTACTACGCATACTATACAATAAAACAGTTATTATGATAAGTGAATTATATAATATAAGAGAATCAAAGAGAATTCTATATTATAATAAAAGAAGACAGCCTAAAATAGAAGAAAGACATATGTAATCATATACAGGTTATAAAAGAAGATAAAGGTGGCAATTAGAAGTAAAATTATAACATATGTTATAACTAAAGTTGTTACCTGGTTGTTCGACTCGGTAACGAGTCGTTCGACATATAGATCTCGTTTGGCATACAGGCCTCGTTAGGCAAGGATATCTTGTTCGGCACAGAGGCCTCGTTCGGAATACAGCCCTTGCTCGGCACAGAGGCCTCGTCCGGCATACAGTCCTTGCTCGGCACAGAGGCCTCGTTCGGCATACAGGCCTCGCTCGACACAGAGGCCTCGCTCGGATTTTGATTGTCGTTCGGTAGAGATATCTCGTTTGGCAAAGATATCTCGTTAGACGTAGGTACCGTTCAACATTGCTCCATCACTCGACATTCTCGAGTCATTACTCCATCGCTTGGCATCCCGTGGCTCAGCCTGTCTACCGTTCGGCATAGATGCGTCACTCGGCCATAGTGCCGTCTGGCATGGTCCCTTGGCTCGGCTTGTACATCATTTGGCATAAGCGTTTTGTTTCAGCTTGGATGTCGTTCGGCTTCAAGGGAAGAATTAACACTCAACCTCGAGTAAGTGCGTCATCGTTCGGCATACATTGTTCGGCTTACCCGGCAATCCTAAAATATAGTAAGGGCGTTTGGCATAACTTTACTTCGAGTCACTTGAAGGTCGACCGGGAAATTCTCGACCGACATTCCTCCCTCGGCATGGCTCGTTCGGCATGCCTGGCTCAGTGCATAGAAGTCATCTTCTGTGGGCCAAGATACCTTATTCCTGGGCCCGTGAGGGAAGTCCAGCCTATCTTCGCCTATAAATAGAAGGGTAGAGGCACAGTGAAAAGGGCCTTTTTTGGAGAACATCGCGAAGACTCTACCGCTTTCAAGACTCATTATTTTACAGTTAGCATTTGTATGCAATTTGTTGGGGTACAGATTGTATCTGTATTCAATTATCTGTCAGAGCAATGAAGATTAAACTCAAAGTGGATGTAGGCAGTTACGCCGAACCACTATAAATTTGGTGTTCTTGTTTCTTATAGTTATTACTGTATTCCACTGCGTTATTTCTCATTTTTAATTTACCTTCTTCATTAATCTCTCTACATAAATCCTTCATCGGGTGTTAGCGACCAATTCTGGTGCTAACATTTTGATGCTTTCACTGAGAATGCATTCTCATGTTATTGAGATCTACTTTGTAGCTACTGGATTGAAGAAATCCCCCGAAGGAGATCCAAGTTATTCACAAGAAGACCATTGATTCTACTCAGAGTTTCTACCAATAACTATATAATGGGAAAACCCCATACCAGATCAGCCTCACACAACGCATATGTCAACGGGACTGCTAGCATCCAATAAGTAGGACCCAACAATTAACAAGTTAATCCGGGCACAGGAACTGTTGCCGCCCAAAACCAAATGGAAGTTGTCACTAGAACGGAATTCAATGACTTGATGAGAGAACTCATGGAAAGAAGGAGACAACTTAGCGAACAGATCCAAGCTAACGCTAACGTATTGACTCAGCTCACTCAACAACAACATTAGGATGCTGGAGGTAGCCCCGCTCCTTACTCTTCATATGTCAGTTCAACTTCGTCTGATGAACCTCCTAGACGTAGACGCTGCAGAACTAAAATAACACAAGCAGTTGTTTCTGATCGATCAAATAGGGATCACTTACACCTTGGAAACCACATCCAAGGTGGAGCAAGAAACTTAGGATCTGAAGTGCAAGTAGAAGCTGGACGGTCGACCCACCAAGGTCCTAATGAAGCTGGTCTCTAGGATACACGTTTAGAAAACTGCCAACAGAGGAGACACCAAATAAAATGATCGCGCGGGACAGATTCCAACCTTCCATCTTCTATATAAACCCCGGACCTATCGGCTATGGTCAGAAAGCTGATGAGAGAAAATCAAGGCTTAACCAATGAAGATTGGGGATATCCAGGAGTCATACTCCATTCACAGATACTATGTTGTAGGTCGAGTACCCAGGAAGTTTAGCATGCCAACTATCCCGGCTTACAAAGGGAAGACTGATCCCCGACAGCATGTGATGAGATATGAATGGATGATGGATTCAGCTAGAGCAAATGATGCAACTAAGTGTAGTTGCTTCCCGATTACTTTATCCAAAATTGCGACCATGTGGTTCACTCGACTCCCTCCATGGTCTATATCCAGCTTTGATGAATTGGCGATTAATTTTTTAGAACAATTCAACAAACATGCCACTCGTCCTAAGGACGTGATGTCCCTATCTAGTGTAATCCAGGCTCCACGGGAGTCGTTGAAGGAGTACTTACAGAGATTTTTCATTGCAGCTACTGAAGTTAGCAACCCAAATGACCATGCAATTTTGATGGCTGTGATGCAAGGAGTGGATCCAGATTCGGAGTTTGGAGATTGGTTGGCAGGAAAGCCTCTGACTACGCTTGATTATTTTTATTCAAAGGCTCATCAGTTCATAAGAAGGGAGGAGGCCAGGTGGATAAGGTGAGATAAGGCACCAGGGCCTGGTCAAGGGACTGTGAAGAGCAACATTGCTGTAAAACAATCCGGTAACAACTCGGGGAAGGTTCAGGTCATTGTCTAGAACAAGGCCGGGCAATCTAAAGGGTCCGAAGGAGTTGGTGCTAGAAAGAAAAGAGAAGTAGGAAAGTGGAAGCCAAGGATTCCAACCTACAACGAATACACCCCCCTGAATGCCTCTTTGGAAAATATATACCTATGAACATGTAACACTTTTCAATACCGAAAGCCACGCCCAAAAGAATCCACCGAGGAACAAAAACTGACTGGGAAGTATTGCCACTTCCATGATACTTACGGACACAATACAAGGAATGTAGACACCTCCATGGTGCTATAGAAAAGATGATTAGATAGAAAAAGTTGCCGGAGTTTTTCAAGAACCCGTAGGAAGGTAGACAAGGAACATCTGACCCCGGATGTGGGAAAGCTCCACGCCATCCAGAGGAACCTACTCGAATTGTAGGTAGACTAGTCACAAACACGGTAGTCGGTGGATCTCACACTGTGGATAAGAGTTGGCAGAAAATGGAGCGATATGCTAACTCTCTAAGGCATGCAAAATTTGAATGTTGTTCAAATACGGAGGACGGGTCCTTAGCTAAGTAGCAGCGAATGATGACATACGATATAGTTTTCAGGGCAGAGATGCTGAACAGGTGGAGGTTCCTACCGTTGACCCGATGGTCATCTCCGCGACAATTGGGCCAGCATTTGTGAAAAGAATTTTAATTGATTGTGGAAGTTCTGTCAACATCATCTTCAAAAAAGCATATGACCAAATGAAGATGGAAACCAAAGATTTAAAATCATCTAAAGCCCGCATCCATGGCTTTAATGGTGCAAAAACTGATGCAGTGGGTCATGTTGAATTCCCAGTTGAACTGGGACAAGATGAATGTAGGAGGGTGCGAATCCTGCTTTTCACTGTTTTGGATGTCGATTCTCCATACAATGTTTTTCTGGGTCGACTGACCTTGGTAGAGTTTAGCGCAGCTTTGGCCCCTTGGTGTTTAGCTTTGAAATTTCCGACAGATAAAGGAGTTGGTGTGGTGCATGGCGATCAGGTGACCGGTCGTGCATGTTATGTGGCTGAGCTGAGAGAGGCCTAGCTGAGAGAGAAAGGAAAGGTTGTGGATAGCTCCGTCCGCACCCGAGTCACTTGAAAAATTGACAAGTAGGGCCTGAGCCCTGGCTCGGGCAACACAATCGGATCTATAGAGACATAGATCCGAGTGATGATGATGAGGAATCCAAGCAAGCAAAAGCAACACCGACTGAACTGATGATTGACATTCCAGTCAGCCTAGATGGCCCATTGCGAGTACTAAAGATTAGATCACAACTCGGTTCCTCAATGACTGAGGATCTCGCTGACTTCCTTCGAGCGAATATGGATGTTTTCGCTTGGACACATTCTGATATGCGTGGGATTTCTCCCGCTATTGCGAGTCATATATTAAACATAGACCTGAGGTATATACCAGCAAAGCAGAAAATAAGAAGCATGGACCCAGAGAGGTCTGTTTCTCTCAGAGAGGAGGTGGACAAACTCAAAGCCAATGGGTTCATCCGCGACGCCCTCTACCTTGAATGGGTTTCTAACCCCGTTCTAGTGAGAAAAGAAAACGGGAAATGGAGAACCTGCATAGATTACTCTGATATGAACAAAGCATGCCCTAAGGATAGTTTTCCTTTACCCAGGATTGACCAGCTAGTCGACTCAACAGCAGGGCACGAGTTACTGTCATTTATAGATGCGTACTCGGGATATAATAAAATCCGAATGCACATTCCAGATCAAGAACACACCCGTTTTGTCACAAATGTAGGGCTATATTGCTATGTAGTAATGCCTTTCGGATTGAAAAATGCGGGACCGACTTATCAGCATCTGGTGAATCGAATGTTTAAAGACCAGATAGGTAGAACAATGGAAGTCTACTTGGATGACATGCTCATGAAGTCACGGTAGTCAAACGTCCACATTCGAGACTTAGCAGAGATGTTTGATATACTCAAATATTATGGAATGAAAATCAATTCTTTGAAGTGTTCCTTTGGTGTTGCATCAGAAAAGTTTTTGGGTTTCATTATTAATGCGTGGGGAACTGAAGCTAAGCCGGAAAAGATTCAAGCTATTCGGGACATACAAGTGCCCAAAACTATAAAGCAAGTAAAAACCCTGAACGGAAAAGCCACCGCGCTGAGTCGATTCATATCCAAGGCTTTAGATAAGTGTATTCCCTTCTTTAATGTAATAAAGAAAGGAAAGAGAAATTTCGAATGGACGTCCAATTGTGAGGACGCATTCCGAGCTTTGGTAAGGCATTTGGAAAGTCCTCCGGTGCTGTCGAAGCCTAAAGACCTTGAAGTATTGTATGTGTACTTAGCTGCATCCCATCATGTTATCAGTACAACTTGGTTCGCGAGGAGGACTGAGTTCAAAAGACGGTTTACTATGTCAGTAAACGTCTAATGGGGGTAGAAATAAATTCCCCTAAGATTGAGAAACTGACCTACTGCTTGGTGGCTGCATCATGCAAGCTTCGTCCATACTTTCAGGCGCACTTGATCAGTGTCTATACTGATCAATCCTTACATCAGGTACTCAAATGACCAGAAACCTCTGGAACGATGTTAAAATAGAATATCAAGTTGAGTCAGTTTGATATTAGCTACTTGCCACGAAGGGCTATACAAGGGCAAGCGCTACAGACTTCATCGTGGAATTCACCAGTCAGATGAACCAAACAGTCACGATGTCATTCCCCTCATTCGATGGAAATTGTACACCGATGGGGCATCTAATGACTGTAGCTCTGGGGCTTCGAAAACTGATCAATTTGTTATGCCTTGAAGCTCAATTTTCCAACAACAAATAACGAAGCCGTGTATGAAGCATTGATTGCTAGCTTGAAACTTATCAGGGAACTGGAAGTAAAATCGGTTGAAATCTTTTGTGACTCACAATTGGTAGTGTACCAGGTGCGGGGGGACTATCAAGCAAAGGGACAGAGACTTGCCCCATACCTTGAATGAGTTCAAGAGCTGTTAGTAGATCTGGAATATTATGATATTTCGCATGCCCCGTGTGAACAAAACAGAGAAGCCGATTCATTGGCCACATTTGCAAGTACCGGCGATGCATAACAAATGGGATTGGTTCCTGTCGAAACCTTACATGCTCCAAGTATAAATGTGATGGAGGTAGATTTCATGTTTGAAACAGAAATCGAGAAGAATCATGTATGACCCCATTCAAGCAATACCTGCTACACGGGGTCTTGACCGAAAGAAAGGGCAAAAGAGGACAAGTCATTCATAAAGCTTCGCGATATGTATCACAGGACGGAATAATGTATCGAAAGGGATTCTCGGCCCCCTTAATCTAGTGCATTTCCCATAATGAGATTAAACGGGTCCTGACGGAAATCCACGAAGGAGAATGTGATGACTATGCTGGGGGGCAGACATTAGCAAAGAAGATCCTCCGCTATGGATACTTTTGGCCAACTGTAAATCGAGATACTGTAGACTACGTAAGGAGATGTGACAAATGCCAGAAGTATGCAAAAATCCCGAGAGCTCCTCCGATAGAACTCACACAAATGGTTAGTCCCTGGCTGTTTGCAATGTGGGGGATAGATATAATCAGTTCTTTACCTATATCCAAAGGTGGGGCAAAATACGCAATAGTTGCGATCGATTACTTTACCAAGTGGGCAGAAGCAGAGCTTAGCCACAATCACTACCAAGAGACCATTAATTTCATTATACGAAACATTATATGCCGTGTTGGCCTCCCGTGGACTATCATTACAGACAACGGAACACAGTTCGGAAGTAAGGAGTTCAAAAAATTTTGTCAAAAGTATGGCATTGAAAAAAAGTTTGCTGCAGTTGCTCATCGAGAAGCCAATGGACAAGTAAAAGCCATGAAAAAAATAATCAAGTCCATATTGAAAAAAACGTTTGGAAAAGGCTAGAGGTAAGTGGGTGGATGAACTTCCAACAACACTTTGGGCTTACAAAGCCATCCACAAGTCCATGACTGGCCACACTCCATTCCCATTGGCATATGGCATGGAAGCTATTATACCCATGGAACTTGAAGCTCCTTCACATCGAGTAAGTCATTATGACCCTAAGACGAATCGGGATCTTTTACTGGAATCACCGGACTTCGTTGATGAAAAATGTGAAGAAGCTGATTTAAGGGCGGCTGCATATAGACATCGAGTCGCTCGATATTATAATGAAAAAGTATGACCGAGAACCTTTGGTGCAGGCGATCTAGTGTTGAAATGAGTTTTCCCTGTCCCATCGCATTTGAATCCCACATGGGAAGGTACATACGTCATTGAACGGAGGCTTGGAGAGGGAACTTTCAAGCTAGCGACCGTTGACGGCACGACACTCTCCCGAGCATGGAACAGCGAGCATCTGCGACAATATTATACTTAGTTATTTCTTTTGTTTTTTTGTTGCAATTATTTCCAGCATATTTTAATTTCGTCGATTCTTAATTTAGACGATTTAGTTTGTTTTCATAAATAAAGGCTTGTAGCTATCTTTTCCATGAATTATTGATTTTTCTGTGTGCGATAATTCTATGGCAAGAAACTAGAGTTACATTATTCTGTTTGACGTACGAACGCGCACAAAAAATTAAAAAAATCTCTAAGTCCTCAGAGTGCGGACTGGAGTACTCTTAGTCCACAGAGTGCGGACTAGAGTATAAATGACTTAAAATCTCCAAGTCCCCAGAGTACGGACGACAGTACTCTGAATCCCCAAAGTGCAGATTAGAGTATAAACGACTTAAAATCTCCAAGTCCACAGAGTGCGGACTGGAGTACTCTGAGTCCCCGGAGTGCGGACTAGAGTATAAATGACTTAAAATCTCCAAGTCCACAGAGTACGGACTGGAGTACTCATAGTCACCGGGTTGCGGACTAGAGTATAAACGACATAAAATCTCCAAGTCCCCAAACTGTGGACTGGAGTACTCTGAGTCCCCCAAGTGCGGACTAGAGTATAAACGACTTAAAACTCCAAGTCCCTAGAGTGAGGACTGGAGTACTTTGAGTCACCGAAGTGCGAACTAGAGTATAAACGACTAAAAATCTCCAAGTCCCCAGAGTGTGGATTGGAGTACTCTGAGTCCCCAGAGTGCGGACTAGAGTATAAACGACTTAAAATCTCCAGGTCCCCAGAGTGCGGACTAGAGTACCCTGAGTTTCCATAGGGCGGACTAGAGTTTAAACGACTTAAAATCTCCAAGTCTCCAGAGTGCAAGTTGGAGTACTCCGAGTCCTCGAAGTGCTGACTAGAGTGTAAACGACTTAAAATCTCTAAGTCCTCAGAGTGCAAACCGGAGTACTCTGAGTCTACTATGTGCAGACTAGAGTATAAACGACTTAAAATCTCTAGGTCCCCAGAGTGCGGACTGGAGTACTCTGAGTCCCCGAAGTGCGGACTAGAGTATAAACGAATTTAAATCTCCAAGTCTCCAAAGTGCAGACTGGAGTACTCTAAGTCCCCGAAGTGCAAACTAGAGTATAAATGATTTAAAATCTCCAAGTCCTCAGAGTGCGGACTGGAGTACTCTGAGTCCCCGGAGTGTGGACTAGAGTATAAACGATTTAAAATCTCCAAGTCCCCAGAGTGCGGACCGGAGTGCGGATTAAAAAATATTCTAAGTACATGGAGTGTGAAATAGAGGATCTACAATTCTAAAAAATCTCCGAGTTATATGGAAATGAATTGGGGGTTTTGTAACTCACGAGATTTTGGATTTTGACCACAGTTATACAGTAAGCAGAACAATAAAAGTCATTTGGAAGACAAAGAAACTAAATCAATCCAAAATGAGGTTCCACAACAATCCCTCCAAAACTCGAAGTCAAAAGTCTATTTACGTTGGCTATGAAAATAAATAAAAGTAATTACATAAACTAGGCTAATTCTCATTAAACGAGTGTAACAACTACTTCTTTGGTTTCTTCTCCTTCCTTGTTTTCTCAGATGACTCCTCCCCCATGCATTTTCATTTGGATGCTTTGGTTGCTATGGAAGTAACATCTAAGGAAGGAAGAGGAACTTCCAATGGCTTGGACCCATCAAGGAGAATGATCATCAAAGGCCCGTTCAAAGGGTTATCTAGTTCCAATGCTTGGCTCGACCTTGATCTCAACTTTCTTCTTTTTCTCTTCCGCAAGTTGTTCCTTCGTGCTCACTTTTGAAGTATGTCCGAAGGCGCCTGTAATCTCAACTTCTTAACTTTCTTTGACGAGTGGCGAGTTTTCAGACTTGTCCTCGTCAAGTGCCTTAATCACTTGAGCATTAGGATCGGGAATCTCTCCCTCTTGAATGGCCTCACTCGTCTTCTCCTTCTTCTCCGTGGCATCATCGCTCATTGGATTTGGCTCAGGATCAGAACAGATTACATGAGATCATAAGAGACAAAATAGTATACATTAACTACTCGCCGAAAACGACGGTCTTTTGAGCTTTGAAAAGAGAAGTTATGTACCGGTTTCTGGCTGACTCTTACCTTTCGAGGAGTTTCGCCCTTTGGAATAGGAGATAGAACATGAATATCAAGGTTAGGATCTTCTAGCTCATAGCCAAAGTGCTGCTCGAAGGGATAAAGTGTAGGTCGACTAGTCGGTTGAGTAGGAGAAGGAGCTGGAGACTCGGTTCCGGATGGACCAGCAATGTCGTTCTTTCCTTTTGACGAGAAAGAGCCTCTACTATAAAGAGCTTTCGCTGCAGACAAGTCCAAAGGCTCATTCCCTCGGAGAAATTCTTTCACTAAATCTTCTTCGTCTACGTCCTCAGTGTCTGACTCAATCTTTTTAATCTTTATCAAAGTCTACCATGCTTCAACAAGAGATTCGAGGTAACCCTCGTCGAGGAATGTTAAGTCCCGATGCATGAGAACTTGAGCATTATACTCGACTATAAGCGGATCAAACATGCACTTGATTTTCTCCCTTCCAACCTCTGTAGCTGCCTCAAGGCGAGAATCAATCTCCATGGATGCTATTCTTTTGCCCTCCTCATCGGCTTGATCCTCCAGCGTCTCAACTTTGGGGAGTTCGCCGTCAAGCTTTGTCTTTCGGAGTCGTGGGGCAACAATCTCATCACAGTATTGTTGCGACTCCTCCTGAGCAGTAGTTTTTTCTTCCTTCTCTAGCTCTTCTAGCACATTGACTCATTAAGCAAACGCATCCCTCTCCTTCTAAATGGAGTCTTTCTCTAATGCTAAGGCACCGCAGCATTGAACCGCTTCATCAATCTCTATTTATGTGTGGCTTCTAGACGACTAATTGCCTCAGCTGTGTCTTTGGCATTTTTCTAAGCAGTTTCAAGGTGACACTTGTATGAGAAAAGCTCTTCATCTTGGGCTTTAATGATGTCTTTGTCGTAGATGACTTCGAGCTTCAGATGATCAATTTCATGTTAGTGTTCATGGAGTCTTCTAACACTTTCTCTGCCAAATGAACAAATGCGTCGTGCTAGACATAGACATCATTGTTGCAAGTGATGGCACTTTGTTTGACGTGCCCCAGAATGTGACGAATCGCTGGAAGAAATTTGAGACCGTCAAAGCATATTTTTAAGAATGTGGCCTTAAGTTCAGTTAGCCTTTCCGCAATCGATGGATCATGTGTGGGAGCAGAAGGAGTTTGCCTAGGGACTATGGTTTTTTTGCTAGCATCCCCATATTTCCTGGTGCTGGATGAACCCGAGTGTTGGTCGCAGGGAGTATCAGACTAGAACCCCTTGTGACCTGATTTCTCCTTGCCTTGCTTCGGATGAGAGGGAGGATCGTGATAGAATGAAGACTGATGGTAAGTTTTCCTTCGAGATGATGAGTCCCGGGAGCGATAGTCCCTATCACTGTCGTCATCTCTATCCTGGCATTTGCCAGAGCCCAAATCCTGGCTAGAGTGATGGAAAATAGATGACCTGCGGAGGTGGTCAAATCCATGGAAGCGCCTATATCGCCTGCACCGAAATTAAGTAAACACGAGTTAGCCAGAATCACATGATGACTGAAGTTTAAGTGCAAGATGAAGTGTAAGTGTCATTGTGTGTGTCCTTGTGTTTTTTCTCGACGGACCAGTTTCTTTGGCTTTACTTATCAGAGTTGTTGCTCCGTGATTATGGGCTTGAGCGCCTTCACTGCCTCTCACGGGTGAATGAAGTTTTAGGGATTCTTGATCATTGAAGCCATAGTTGAGCAAGTCGTCGAGAAAGGTGAGGTCAGATAAGCCTTTCAATGAACCCTCTAAGTGTTAAGGAGATGACTCGTTTTCCATTGGAGTGATTGTGACCTTTGAGGTTCCTTCAACAGTCTTCTTCCTCAGTTTTATGCCATTTTCTTTTTTCCCTTCGAAGGAGGAGGCACTACATCGATGCCGTGTGCCTCAACCCCCGATTCTCGAGCAGGACTTACGTTCTCACCCGGTGTATCTGACACCTCAGTCTCTCTAATCCCGCTCTCCTCGGATGTGTCGGGGGCATCGTGTGTTGAAGGCCAAGCTTGACTTTTGCCTTTGTCCAAGGCAGACCCAGTTATTGTGACGCTGTGAGGAAGAGTTATTCGGCGACCATCCGCCAACAGCCCAAATTTGGGGAGCGATTCGTTGGTAATGATGGATTTGATATCTCGGTCTTCTGTTGGAACAACTCGAATAGCTTCAACGGCCTCAGAGTACCCGGAGCCTTCGGGACATGGGCTGATGCCTGTAAAAGTAAAGAAAGGGTTTAGAAAGATGCACTTTCCGCTGAATACAAGTATTGACCTGAAAGAGAAACTTACCCACTTCCAGCCATCTCCTTGCAAAGCCAAGGGGACAACGCACGTAAAACCACTCCTGCTTATACTGGGCAAATTTGATCCATGCTTCAATCAGGATTTGGCACTTGTTATGTGGCTCAAGGAATAAGAAAGATGAGTTGTTGGACCGCCTCTTGAAATGATAAATATAACAAATGTCACCGAAAGTAGGGAGCCTGAATAGAATGCTCATGAAGAGAAGGCACGTGCCGTATATAAACACATGACTGTTGGGATGTAATTATGTTGGGGATATCTCGATATATTGCAACACCTCGCGGAGGAAGGAGTTGAATGGTGGCATGCTACCAACCCAGCATATGAATTTGTTGAAGGTGGTATATCCAACTGGGAGCAGGTGAGGACGATCTTGTCCCAATGGAACCAGGACATCATCAAAAGGAATTCCATGAATTGAGCATAGTCGATGGAGAGCGTTTTCATTGATTCTTGATGCTTGAGAATCAACCGAATTGACTGGGACGTTAGTTGCATCTTAAGCATCATGAGCAAAGTCAACAGATGCAATCGTTGGACCCGAGATATTCTGTACAGGAATTGTCGAAAGATTTGAAGTTCCCACTACTTCTTGTTGAAAACTTGGCTCAAGTTTATCTGAGACTATATCAGAACTCGACTTTCGAGACATCTTCAAACAACATCGAATTTGGATGAACATCTATTTGAACTATACTTGAAAGACAATCAATATTAGTCATAACAACAAAAGTGCCCCCCCCCAGTGTGGTGTGTGAAGTAATGTGATGATTCGTGCAAAGAATATAAACAAATTAGAGTTCTGAAAAGTAAAGTGTAACACAACGAACTTCAAGCTGCCCTATTTACAAGATTAAGTTCGCATTTATTATGGTTTCAATCATGAAGTCCTTAGTCCGAATCAGTTCGATATGCTTGTTTGCTTAAGTTTTGGTCCTTATTTTTTGTCCTGTGATTTGGCATGGGGGGTTCAATGCCGAGCGACCCTCAATGTCGAGCGGCTCTCAACGCCGAGCGGCTCTCAAAACCGGGCAACTCTTAGACGTGCAGGCTGACCACTCACTCTCGTCACCGATACACTCTCAACACCAAACGAGGCCGACCCACTTGCCACCTAACTCCCTAACATCACTCTCGTATGAAGACCACTGGACGCCAATTTCCTACTTGACAGTTTTCCACTCACTCACATACACACCACCGACCTACCTAGACACTCACCTCTCCCTCGCTCCTGGGTTACCGTCCGGCCTCGAACAACACTCTAGTCACACTCCAACAACCTAACTCCCATGCTCAGTGACCTAGCAGGAGCCTACGACCAAGAAACCACCAGTCACCTTCCTTTCTCCTCTCTGTTTCACTAAACTTGAAATCGATTAAAGTTGTACCCAGTTCCAACCCTAAGGCATGTTCAAACCTTGATTCGTCTTCCTCAACTACATGATTCCTATAGTCCATAATCAGAAGAAGATTCGCGAATTTGAACTTTATGCCAAACCTCCTAATTTAAAAGAACATTTGAACGAGAAGATATTACCTAAGAGGGTGATCGAAGCGTCGGGATCTGATTAGGTTTGAGATGGAAAATCATTTAGACTCAACCTGGGAATGAACTGTAGGGAGGACGTGCTAGATTCGGGGTAAGGAAGGAAGGCTAGAGAAGTAGCCAAAGTTCATAGAAAAGTTATGAGTTCCTGTAAAGTCGAAGTGAAAGTAAAAGAAGTGATGAAGAGAAGTGTCGGTTTTTATACATGAAGAAGGGAAGGCGAACTGGCATCGAACGGTGAACCCGATCAATTTTATGGCTGGGCGAGCAGTCATACCGAGCGACAATGAACTTGCCAAACTAGTGGTTCGGCATTCAGGCATCGATCGATCCGCATCAAAGACATAGCACGGTGAAAAAACCGAAAGAGGTTCGGCATTTAGGAGACCATGTGAATCAACCAATGAGAAGTCAGGGCAAGGAATTAAAGGAAAACGTGGATTGATTATGGTACAAAGCTCATCATGTTGGTTTACACGATACACTTTGGGGAGGGCAAGTGTTACCCGATTGTTTGACCCGGTAACGAGTCGTTCGGCGCATAGATCTCGTTCGGCATACATGCCTCGTTAGGATGAGATATCTCGTTCGACATACAGGCCTCGCTCGGCACAGAGGCCTCGTTCTGCATACAGGCCTCGCTCAGGTAGAGGCCTCGTTCGACATACAGGGCTCGCTCGGCACAGAGGCCTCGCTCGGCATTCGAATGTCATTCGGTAGGGATATCTCGTTCGGCCTAGGTACCATTCGGCATTGCTCCATCGCTCGGCTTTCTCGAGTCATTACTCCATCGCTCGGCATCCCCTGGCTCGGTCTGTCTACCGTTCGGTATAGGCCACTCGGTTCTAGTGCGATTTGGCATGGACCCCTGGCTCGGCTTGTACATCGTTCGGCATAGGCTTTTTGTTTCAACTTGGATGTCGTTCCGCTTCAAGGGAAGAGTTAACACTCAACCTCGAGTGAATATGTCGTCGTTCGACATACATCGTTTGGCTTACCTAACTCGACAATCGCACAATAGAGTAAGGGCATTCGACAAAACTTTACTTTGAGTCACTTGATGGTCGACCGGGCAACTCTCAGCCGACATTCCTCGCTTAACATGGCTCGTTCAGCATGCTTGGCTCGGTGCACAGAAGTCACCTTTTATAGGCCGAGATACCTTATTCCTGGACCCGTGAGGGAAGTCCAGCCTATCTTCGCCTATAAATAGAAGGGCAGGGGCATAGTGAAAAGGACCTTTTTTGGAGAACACAGGGAAGACTCTACCACTTTCAAGATTCATTCTTTTTCAGTTAACATTTGTATGCAAGTTTTTGGTGTACAGATTATATTTGTATTCAATTATCTGTGAGAGCAATAAAGATTAAACTCAAAGTGGACTTATGCAGCTATGCCTAACCACTATAAATTTGGTGATCTTGTTTCTTCTAGTTATTACTTCATTCCACTGCGTTATTCCTCAGTTTTAATTTACCTTCTTCATTAATCTCTCTACACAAATCATTCTTCGGGTGTTAGTGACCAATTCTGGTGCTAACAAAAGTAGAAAGAACGGAAAGGCTTGTTTAAGATTTAAATTAAGTTAATAAGAAAATAAAACAGAGATAATAGAAGATGCTTATTTAATAAAATTAAGACTTATATTTTGAGTTAAATAAGCAAGGTAATACAAGTGGCAGTACCAACAGCATTCCCTATTAGATCAATGGTGGTCTCACAATAGTTAGAAGTGAGACGAGGGCCAGAATATGCTAATTAGAGTAAATAAGTAGCCAACAGAATAAGAAAAGTAAATTAAACGCAAATTAAAAGATCAAACTTAGGGTTTAATAAAAGAGTGAGATGCATTTGGAGTAGCCCAAGGACGAAGAGCCTAACGAAGCAGTTCATCATAGATTTCAGTAAAGGAGAAGCACGTCCAACTTAGTATTACTGGCTAGAAGGAAGTATGAGACTTCAACAGGACATGAGGATATTCTATTTTAGCCCTTTTGGTAAGCTTGACGAAGGTGCATCCCTGGAGGTAGGTCCGTAGGTGTTCCATCAAGAGATTATGCCTTGAATGCTTTTTACATGGCAGGACCATTGTAGGCAATCAAAAGGGGTTTGTGTTCAGGTTGGGATATTCGTATGTCCCAATACTTGCAAGTAAGTTTAGTGGGCAAGATCCTAAAGGATAGCTACATGCGGATATCTGCCGGCATCAAAACCAAGAGTGAGTTCAGGAAAGACTAGAGTTAAAACCAAAAGTCCAATGATTCTTTCACTATCGAGACATTGGATGAGGGACAACGCCAATTGGATCTTAGATTGTTTTCTATAGGGCACAACCACTTAACTCTTTAGAGGTCTTTCGATTAGTTAATGGGTGGCTGCATGAGGCCATAGCCATGATGAGAAAAGGGATAGACCTACTAGAATATCTGTATAGTAGGCCTAACGAAGTTGTCCTTTATAGATATAGAAAATCTCGGCTGAGTTTCGTACAAGGTAGACCTTGTTGGCAGGATTCAGAGAGTAGACAGAACCATTACGTATAGTCCTCAATGTACGCACTGGGTGGTACATTGCCAATGTCCGAGCAGTAGTATAGACTAGTGTGGACGTAGTTTTACGTTTTTATAGTAGACGATGGAACATCTATATTGTAGTCCTCACGAAGCTGTCCTTTACAGATGTAGTCACATAACGTTATAGGAGCAAGACAATAGAGTCCTTTGCGAGGAGGATACGGAAGGTACTATGGGTAGTACCTAGGACCAATATGGTCATTGGGCATATAGCTATATATATATATATATATATATATATCGGTTATTTGGTTTTAATCTACTAAGGAGTAGATGAGTATGATTCACGCATTGAGTCGAGAGTATGATAAACCTTGCGAGCCTAATATAACGTAAATGGAAATAAAATGGTATATGTAGGATTAAGCTTAAAAGTTTACAATTTATCCATTCACCTGAACTTTAGTTCCGACCCCCTCCTCATAACATCCTACAGTTTAGGTAGATGGAAGAGACTTCCTACCTTTAAGACACTTCTTTGGAAAGTGTTATTAAATTGGTGATTATTTACTTACTATTATATTTTAGTCATTTCCAGTGTGAGATATTTAATTGATCTCTGATATATTTGTCTCTGCCTATTTGCAGTATACCAGATTCCTAACTCGGGTTTCAGTGGGCTTGGGTCTTAGCATTTTTGCGAAAAATCTAGACCCACTGGAATTCAGGTTGTTACAACATTCATTCAAGTGTAGTTGATCCCTAGTTAATATTATGTAGTTGATCCAGATTGACTATCACTACAAGTTATCATAATCTGATGGTCCCCTTTTGGTTTAAAAAGAATGTCGAACTAAAGAAATATAGCAGACAGACCCTAATAACCGCACCACCTATAGCATCACTATCTCTATGTTGTGTAATGTATCGCTGAAGGTATGCCAAGGGAACAAAATTGGAATTAATCGCTCCATCGTTGAAAATGGGTAGATATATAGTGTATAAGCATGAATCTCATACTCATCATCAAAAGGAAAAGGAATCCTATATGGCCCTCCTATTTCAATGTTATTCATCACATAAAAATGGACTAGACAAAATTATGAAATTGGATCGTGTTTGTGGTAGGCCACCATCTCTCAACTAGGGCCGAAATGAGTGAATGATCAAAGGACCAGGCATGTCTAATCTGTAAGAAATAGACAAATGGACTGGTCTGCTGCTTATCTACTAAAGCAAGAGGGAGTGTATTGTATAATTGTGCAATACATTTAGGACCAACTGTCCCGACAACTGATATACTAGATCTGTATAATAAATAACGGTTCACAATTAATACACAATTAACCAAACATTGATATACTTGAATTATATAATAAACAATAATGATACTTGGATTATATAATTAGTGTAATAAATACCATTGACTAACTTATATACAATTAACATAACATATATGTCCCAATAGTTATTTTGTATTTATAATTATACACTAGTTGTATCCAAGACGGTCCACATGTGATGTGTGTGTCTAATTGAAGCTCCTACAAGATCCATAAGTCAAAAATTATCGTATCAGGATTAAGGGAAATGAGCATTGGACCAGGTTACTCCTTTGTCTGTCTCTGAATGGTACATCTTGTGATTCTAGTAGCATATGACGACATTTCGATGCTTTTTCCACTTAAAATAATTAAAAGAGTGAAGGGAAAGAGAGTGGATACCCCTTATAGACGCCCAACCTCGAGCACTTATTAAATAGACACACGAGGAAAACATATATTGAATAAGTGCCTGAAATTCAAACGCTTATTAAATAAGCACCTGAACATCAGGCACCTATTTAATAAGCTCTTGAAATTAGGCATCTATTAAATAGGCACATAACTATTGGCCAAATGTGTTCGTATTCAGGGCCAAATATTCGGCCCTTAAACTGTTAAAGATGCTCTTATAGTCTTAATAAACAATTAGCCATTAAATAACACTCATGTATTTCATGATTAAATCAGCATTGAGTTTCAATTATAATTTAGTGAATGATGTGTTAATAATTAATTCTATTTCTCTGAAAATTATCTTGAATGATACTAATAAACTCCAAAAGCAAACTTTCACTAGATGACATTTATATGCTAAACAAATAACTTGGCATGGAATAACACTCATGATTTGAAAATTTTATCCTCTCGAAACTAAACTATAACAGTTATTTGGTTTATACACGAGCACATCCTTCATTTTATTTAGGGATAAAGTTAACAAGTAAGCTTAACTTATCAACAACCTTAAAAATACCTATATCAAGAAAGAATCTAATCCACTTGTGCGTAAGTCTCGAGGGCCAATGAGTTTATGAATACTACAACAAGTATGAATTTATTTCTATTACTACACTAATTAGTATTTACACATGTTTGGAGACAATAGTTATGTTAAAAAAGACATGCACGCAATACTAAGTAAAAATGATAACTTGTTTACTTATGTATGAAAAATGATTTCTCAAGACATAGACGTGCTCCGAGTAATTTTTTTAAACCATACATGTTATGATACAGAAGCACATATATGCATTAGGAGGATGATGCAACATAAAATGAATTTAACTTCGAAACTTATGATGTACGGACATAAATTACACGCTAATAATATTTTAAATAACAATGTTTCGCATGAAATGTGATTACTTGATATGCTTTTTGAAATGTCCAAGCAATGTTCACCTGAGTGCACTAGTTAGGAACCTACTTAAAACTCATGATATTGAGGTTTTAAATCTACAATGGAAAACTCCTTTCATACTTGTATAAATTTTTAAATAGAACCATGTTAATTGGGTGACGATGTTCTCATGAACATTTGATTTACCATCAATGGATAAAGACTAATGTTTGTCCATGATATATTTTCATGAAATGATAAACTTTTCATCTGCCATCACTATTGAATCTACGACTGATGTATGGAGTGAACCAAATCAAAATTACATAACAATGATACCAATTTTATTAACATATTTCTAAATAAATATGGAGTAATACATGGTTGAAAGAGCTATTAATGTGAGTCAATATCATGATAATTGAATCTAAAAGTCTCATATAACCAAGCTAAGTTTATAACTTACCAAGTGTGGTGATTGACAAAGCTAAAATTGTTGCTAATGATCTACGATATCTAGAAATAAAGTAAAGATCGTTTGGAGAATTCCAGGTAATGTGTTTCTAACTGGAGGGAACATGTGTAGAGTGCATTGAATGTAAAAATAATGATAAGTTGGACATGATAGAGGGTTATGCCCGGAGGGTAATTCTTTAGTTTATTGAAAATTATTAACTCTATAATAAAACCTCATTTGAAAAAAGGTGTTTTTCTTTCTGTTATATTTATCTTATTTTGATATGTTAATTATTTAATTTAAGTACATTAAATAGAAAATCCTTAAATGATACATTATGGATAGTAATTAAAATGTATTGTAATAATGAGAAATTTATCACATTAAAAAAAAAAATATTATTTTAAATTTCTTTGTCAAGGTGTTTCAAGACTGGATATTGATACATCCATTGAGACTAGAGTACGTAACACTTTCCAAATATTAGACAGTCTGCTACTTATGACTACCAAGGGCACTAAGCGGTTACATACTGTTAGTTATTGGATAACCATGAAATGACTCACCAGAAAGTTTTCAGTTTGTTAATATAACTAAGATCAAATAGGGAATATTAAAGTGATGATATTACATAGTTCTCTCGACTTAAGAATTATTTTAAACTTCAATGTGGATACTCCACTTAGATTATAGTTAAATTGTTGTATGGCGTACATCGAATGACTGTAGTTGGGTCTGAGTTGAAGCATTTGGAGTGAAACACGATCCGATAAAGAATTTGTCCCCTAGGTTATATAAGGCAAATATCATTGTCAATTGCGATCAACTCAAAGTAAGATTCTCCAACACGGTTAATAATTATTGTTAGTATTAAGCCAGTTACTTTCTATTTGGACCAACCAATTTAAATGTGGACGATCTTGGAATTTTTACGAAAACCAAATTCCATAAGTCCTAAAGTGATATAATATCGACGATTATTTACTCCTAGATTTTACCAAAAAGATATGTAAGTAATAAATTTGGCCAAACTATCGCACTACTAGTTAGGTGATGTGTGAACATTATTATTTGAACCGGTTGATATTAATCCTTGACTTGATTTACACCTTTGAATCACACAACCTTAATGATGAATAGTTTTAAATTGCATACGATTTAATTAATTTATCATTGTTATAGATTACTTAAATTAATTAATATTTTTGGAATATTAATTATTAAATTTCATTTGATTTTTAGATGTTGGTAATATTTAATAAAATGTGAATATAAAAGTTATACATATGCATATATATACATATATACATATACATATACATATATATATATATATATATATGTATCAATATGCATTATCGATTTAAAATTTAGTATAATCAATTATTTATTACATGGGCTTGGGATTTATGATATCCTAACTAGGCACAAGTGATGGCTGGCCTAGGATGTGCAAGGGAGAAGGTTTTAAGAGTTCAGAATATTTTGGAAAAAGACAAGAAAAGAAAGAATAAGTAAAGATATATTTTCTCCGCATTTACCACTTCGTAATGCCATTTACAGCCACCTCCTGCACATAGTTATTTGGCTCACCATATAACATATATATGTGATCGAATAAGAACAATTATCCATATTGTTGTCTTACTTTTAGAGTGTAAAACTAGTATAAGACAATAGGCAGTCTTGGGCAAGTAAACACATAAGAGACCAAGTTATGAATGTTATTAGTAGTCATATAATCAGGTGATAAATTTTAGTTATTTTATCACTTTATCAATCTAATTAGTTATTAATTATCTTTGATAATAATTATTTAATTTTCAAAAAAAATTGAAAATTATTTTATAGCATTTGTAAAATCATTACTTATTTTAAATTAACCTTTTAAATTCAAATGATTATTTTTATTTATGTTAAACTTAACCTTTAAAATTTATAATTTTATTTTAATTTCGAAAAACATTTAGAAATTAGCTAAAGGAGGAAAATCAATTTGGCCCTTTATATTGGGGGTAATCTTTAAGACTACCTCATCCTCATTAGCCAACAAGAAGTCAAGTAGGGCATAGTACAAGATTACCCAAACTCTATAGCGATTTGGGGTTTTCGACCCTCAAAAATTGACATCAATACATTCACTATATAGCATGCCGAATATTCAAGTGCCAAAAATACCCATTTTAGGAGTAAATAAGGAAAGAATAGAAGAAAACAGAAACAATAACACAGAATCTCACAAATGTAGCAAAACAATATGTGTGTGTATATATATATACATATCTTTATACAAAAGGAATTGTAACTATTAATATACGTACAATCATCACAGTACAACAATCAACAAATCACTATGGACAGTTATTATGGCTTGTCCTCACCAGCGATGACTATACAACCTAACACCCACAACGGAATATAATCAAGTATGTGAAATACGTCTAAAATCCTCCAGCTCGTCACCTGGTATCCATAGCATCCTAACTTGAATCTGTAATACTCGGTCTGACTCGAGCATTATAATAAAATAACACCGGAGTCGGTCTGGAAAACCAACATGAGAAAAACACACTCAATTTGAATTTATACCGTTATCAAAACCTTTGAAAAGCAATGGTATCTCGTAAGACCACGCCACACATAAATACGACGGGTTTTACCTAACGATAGCCAAAAACTTTTATATCAAAATCATTTGATATTATAATGTTGTTTATAAAAAATATACTATAAAATAGCTAAAATGTTTGCATCTCACGTTTCAACATATTTGGTATACAACTAAAACTATACAGGCTCGTAGTGGATATTGGATTCCATACCATGACTGTGCTACCGGTGTACCACCCATCATAATACACCTCTAGAAAAATGTATCGCGAATGAACCTATCGATCCCTGCCAACACAGGATCGGCCCACCCCTTGCTGGATAGTACTGAATATGTTATCACCCCATTGTTCCTACCCTATCGAACACTCTCTTTTCCATGCAAAACCTTATCCATAATTATAAAATATCCTAGGGTATCTAGAAAAGTGATAACATACCCTGCTTGGATGCGACACACTTAGCCCTGCTTCATCTCCCCTATTTTAGTCATTCCCGATGGATGAGGCTTAAGGCGACGTATTACCTTAAGAATATCATTCATTCTTGAGATGCTAACATTGACTTCCAGGCGAAAATGCAATGATAGCATTCATCCATACAAGCTATCATGGGTCTGGACAAACCAAATCTCCAAAATCACCGTCTTCGCTATCTTCACAATATCACAATTTACAACGCTCAGATCAGATTAAAGTGGTTTACAGATAATTAAATCTGATCCCGATCTCTTTGAAAATGATCAATGAAATTTGCCATATTTGATAATAGATTACTTAACTATCAAATAACAGTCATTCAAACATAGATTACATTTCCTATGGAAACCATTGAGCCTCTCGAATTTATTTTAAAATCATCTAATATGCTTGACGTATCAGAATAAATATATACAGCAAACATTCTTTCATGATATTTAAAATTCTTAAAAATAGTTTTGGAAAGCATCGTTCCACTAACACGGATCGAAGTCCGCTTAGCAGTTACGCTTATTGGATAAGTTGCTTTCCCAGCAAAACTAAAAACATACTCAAGCCATTTCTATAGCCCTCTCGAATTACACCAAATGAACAATCATCAGGTTCCTTCCAAAATGTTTTAAATTTAAAGAATATCTCCTTTTAAATTCCAGAATTCCTTTATAGATTCTTAATAAATTTTTAAATCCATTTATAAAAGTAATCTTTTATAATTCCATAGTCCACTCATACAATTTCCCCTTAAACATGAACACCCTTCATCAATATCTACAGAGTAGATCTCTAGTTATCTTTATAAACCACAATGCAAATTTCCAAGTTACTTATAAAATATTCTTTCTATAAATCCCAAAGATCCACTGATAATCCTTTTTTTTTAAACCGTTAACTTTTCTCCCAATCGTTCAAAAGATATTCCCTTTCAAAACCCCAACATTTTCACTAAATAGCTTCGTAAAATACTCCTTTCATAAAAAAAATGTCTTTATGATATTTACATTTAAATATAAATACTTCGGAATCAATTCCTTATTCATTTAAAACGAATGACTTGATTTCATAAAATCATCACTTTAAGCCTTTATATATAATAATATAGTTTGAAACCCTTGTAAAGAATTATCAGATAATATATTATAATAACTTCAAAAAAACCCTTAAAAAATCCACCTAAGTGGTTGATCTGATAAAATATAGTTTTAAATATATATATATATCGATATTTTGCCATCCATTTATCAAATAATTATATTACCATAAATAAATAGTCCCACTTAAAATCTCGAAAAAGTCCTTATATGATTAAATCAAAACAACCAACTTTTCTACATAAAAAAAATCTACAAATCATTTATAAATAATAATTTAAACAAAACACTTGTATATATTGACCCAATAAACATTTTACTTCGAATTATAAAATCTGAAGTTACACACAACCGGTAACTTCCCTAATTTCAAAAACAAGTTCAATTATTCCAATGTTCCTTAACATGCAACCATTTTATTCAATTTAACTATCCAAGTTAAATTATCAACATTCACATGATCCATTTACAAATACACATCCAATTCCATGATTAACAATCAACTCATTAAACGACACTTATCCTATATTGATTTGACTTACAATTTAACATTTGCCTCATATACTATATCATAGCATATCAGAAGTTTATTCTGCTTCTAACATATCATTTGAACCATATTTCCGTTTAATACTAGATGGTGTTTATTTGGCCAAATTGATAACTCTGACATATTCCAATTCAATTTACATTATAATTAAACAACGTAATTTTTAACAATCCACACCAATATCATGCATATGTGATTTAAGTATTGGAAATAAGCTTAAAAATAAACATAAACAGATTATTAGAAATTCGAGATGTTATAAAGTATCCCTAGATCAGGTTTGACCAATCTAATAGCATTTCAAGATGATATATCGTCATCCTAGATTAATTTCAACAATCATCAATCTCAACAACCCAAACAAACAGGAATAAGTTTTATTTACTATATATATACACACTAATTAAGCAAACGAGCGAGTTATCAACTCACCATAGTCCCAGTTGTTGCTTTTGTGTTCAGGTTCGTCTAAAATCAAACAGGCGTTTGCTTTTAGCACGAAATTAAATGAGCTTTGATTTCAGTCAACTCAACTCCATCGCATAGTTCTCATCGTAACGAATCCAACATGACTTGTTTCGTACAATTCAGACCTAAAACAAGCAACATATTAAACATATAAGATTTTAAATTTTTTTTATAATAATAATTCTCCACTAATTACCATCGTTAGCAAAAGAAATCATCAATAACCTTAAGCCGAGATTAACATAACGTCCTTCGTTTGGAAACACAGCTCGCCCCTCTCAAATCATCGCCGACTTCAGCCACCTCATGCTGCCGCTCTATCCAACTTCCAACCATCGCGACCCCATCCCACGAACCGTAATTCATCGACGAACTCGTTGACCACAACCACGACTCCTTCGCCGCCCTGCGGCTCACCCACGACCTAAAAACACGGAAGCTAACATTTCCATTCATCTCACTACCTAGGTCACCACACCCAACAATAAATTCCCAAACTTTACCAAAACACTGCCCTAGACATGCTCTCCATTTCTCTTTTAGTGTCGAAGTCGATCGTCGACCATAGGCGACGAATTCATCGGTTATAGCTGTTGCGGTTACAAGCATTTTCCAATCACCTAGCTTTGATCTACGATGATCCAACCATACATTGCCTTCGTTTCGATTATATTAACCACTTTCTTGTTGTGGTCGAAGTCTGGAAATGCATGGATTGGCAACGATCAATTTGGATCATTGGATTTAGCTTTTTAAAGATGACCGCTCAAATTCTCTGATAGGCGCAATTATATACCCATGAGAGAACATAAGACGGCTTTGTGCACAGATAGGTTGGCTAAAACTAATATAGGGTGGCTGATTGGGAGGTTTGAAAAGAATATATATATATAATTTAAATTAAAATATCTCGATTAAGGTAACCAAAAATTCCGAAACCAAACTAGACGTGCCTCGTGGCATTGCTAATGTTATACCCCTATTCTGGACCCAATGGAACTAGTCTCGAGGTCTAATTTGATAATTGACCATTTTTAAATTAAATTCCTTTAAATTTATCCTGCGCATTTTCAGTTCGCATGACCAAATGGTAACTCCAAACGCTATAAAATTTGAAATTCGATAAAAATGCACTATTACGGATGCAGTAGCGTTCCCTCGAATTCCGAGACTGTGCCCGGTTTGCTATTTTTCACTATTAAACTAATATATTTTCAAATTTTAATTTATCGACTTTTAATTCCATTCAAAAGTCCATTATCATCATTCTTATTCAAATAGAGTTTAAATCAACTTTTGAAATCATTTCCGCTCACATTTAACTCCAGATTCACATATTTACCCAATTTCAAATATTAAATTTACTATTTACCAAATTCATTTAGTCGCTATATTTGAAAATTTAAACCATTTCACTAATTCAACCAAAATTCCCATATTTAAAATCCACTAAATATTTCAAATTCAAATGACTAAAATTCTGGGTCGTTACATTCCTCCCTCCTTAAAAGAGTTTCGTCCTCGAAATTGCCAAGATAAGAAGAATGGCATAAAACCCATTAACAGTTCCAAAACCGATTTAGTTAAAACTCGATTTTACACTTCTCTAAATCTTTCCAATCCAGCTATACTATTTAATTGCTATCATTTCATAATTTTGTTTATTTCAAATTATTGTTCAAAAGTCGTTAATATCATTTCAAGTTATAATTCCAAAATTTAAATTGTAGTTATTCAAAAAAATTTAAAATTTTCAAAAAATTTCTATCACCTTAAATTTTAAAAAAATTTGCGCACTCTCCCCTGTACAGAGGTCCTTTTGCAATATCACAAATATAATTAACATAATATATATCAGCTCATAGACCGGAACCACATCACATAACAATATATGTATTTCATTCGTGCTAAATTGTAAGCATACCTTATTTTAGCGTTATTAAGCGAGTTCGCTTAATTTATATGCAACAACGCATCCAATATTTATCCATACAGCTCTTTTGTACCTGTACTTTCTCAATAAATCAAATAAGTCTCCAAAAATAGAAAATTTAATCACATCACATTCATTTAACTCATTAAACACACGTGTTTTATAATGTATGAAAAGTTCTAGGTTCACATAGTTGATTATTCACTTTCATCGATTCATATATCATTTATTCAATTTCAAATGATGCAATATTCAATCCACATGCATTTAATTCGTCTATTTTATTTAGCTTCAATTTATAACACATCTTTTCCATCCACTTCCATTTTATTTGCCTCATTTTGTTCACTTCATTTTATATTAAACAATATTTTATTCCATGCCAATTCATTTGTGAACCAATTCATAAAAACCATTCATTTAACTTAAGTTAAATTCTCACTTCATATTCAAAATTGTATCCAACCATTAAGGTTTTTTTTTCACTTAAAAGTTTAAGCTAACTTTCCCTTAATTCATTCCAGATTACTTTCAATGTGATTTCCATACTCAAGTCTATATTCATTTTATCAAGCTATTACAATTTCAAATCCAATTCCATTTATTCGACAATGTTCAAAATATGTCTAATTCACTTACATTTAATTCGTACCCCATTTATATTCAAGTCCTACATTCAATTTCAATTTCAATCCACAATCCATTTTACTTAATCAAGTTAAGTTCCATTTCCAATATTCAATTTACTAACTAATTCATATAATTAGTTACTTCCATTTTCCACTTCACAATTAGATTTTTATTTCAAAAATTACTCTATTCGGTCGACTCAAGTCCAACTTCATTTTATAATACAAATTTGGATTTCCATTTCTTTAAAAAAATATGAAACCATCTCTATTTCGGTTTTTCTATTCCTCTTTTCCAATTTATAAGTTACACAACTTATTTATTTTCACATTTTTATCAGTTCTATGGTTGAGTTGATTCCATTCAAAAATTTATAACCTATGGTTATATAATCATTTTACAGCTCAATTTTATATTCAATTCCATTCGATATTATTTCTAATCCAATACAATTTCATTAAACTTAACTTGAGTTAATCTCATTTGTAATTCAATTCTAGCTTTGCTCATCTCAACAAATTACTTAATCACTTTAAACTAGGTTTTGTTTCAAATTAATCTGAAACCATATATAACTCCTTTTTGTAACCTAAATCATCCTTTTGAATTTTTAAATTAACTTTTTTTTTACCAAAACGAACTCCTTCCGTGATTTGTCAAATCAAACTTGTTTTATCAACGATTCCCAAAACAAAAAATCATGGGTGCAATCCGTCACTTGGAAACTCGAAAATGAGTACTAATGATGCTGCTGTCATCATCAGAATTGTTTCCAACAACCGAGTGAGTTTAGTGCTTTCAACATGTTTTAAATCCCATTTTAAAACATTTCCCTTCAAAAACATTTTCAAACCAATACCGTTATATTTTTCCAAAATACCTTCTGAAATCAATTTCAAAACCACCAAGATTTTAAATTCGCAACTTTTAAATCCATTTCCATTTATAATATCATTCATGAATTTCATTTATACAATCCCACCATGGTTATATAAACCATTTTTAATTTTTTATGACGATTTACATCATTTTAAAGTTCTTATTAGAACAAACACAGATGATGATATCCAAATATCATCATCCTCTAGCACCCAACCAAAACAAATATGACTATGAAAATTTTTAGGAATTATATTCATTTATATCAAAATAGAGTTTGGGTAAAATTTATTTCATTTACCCGCTTTCAAAACAATATTGTGTCGGTTTGCCTTGTTAAAGTGTTTAGAAACTCCTATCGTTACCATAGTGTCCCACATACTGACAAGAATTCACAAGCAACTCAATAAAGTCAACATAATATAAAGCATTTTATAGCACTAACAAATACACACTCTTATATATATATACATAAGTATATACACTCTCAAACTCGTTCTAGGTCACTACTGAACCCACCTCTAATGAGCATCCACACCAAAGCCTAGGTGTTCACTCAACTTAAGCTCTGATACTATGTGTAGCCACCCAGGATTTTCGACCCTTGAAAATCGACATCAATACGTTCGCTGTATAGCATGCCGAATATTCAAGTGCCGAAAATACCGATTCCTAGGGGTAAAGAAGAAAAGGAATAGAAGAAAACAGAAATAATAACATAGAATCTCACAATCGCAGCACAACAATATATATAGAGAAATACAGATCTTTTTACAAAGGAACTGTAACTATTAATATACATACAACCATCAAAGTACAACAATCAACAAATCAATATGGACAATTATTATAACTTGTCCTCACTAGTGCTGACTATACAGCCTAACACCCTCAGCGGAATATAATTAAGTACGTGAAATACGTCTGAAATCCTCCATCTCGTCACCTGATCTCCATAGCATCCTAACCTGAATCTGTAATACTTGGTCTAATCCGAGCATTATAATAAAATAACAACCGAGTCAGTTTGGAAAACCAGCGTGAGAAAACACACTCAATTTGGGGTTATTACCATTATAAAATCCTTTAAAAAATAAAGGTTTCGTATAAGACCAAGCCACAAATAAATACGATGAGTTCTTACCTTACGATAACCAAAACCTTTTATATCAAAATCATCTGATATTATAATAGTGTCTACAGAAAATAAACTATAAAATTGCTAAAATGCTTGCATCTCACGTTTCAGCATATTTGGCATACAACTAAAACCATACAGGCTCATAGTGGATATTGGATTCCATACAATGACTGGGCTACTGGGGTACCGTCCATCACAGTACACCTCTAGAAAATATACAGAGATCGAACTAATCGATCCCTGTCAACACAGGACCGACCTACCCCTTGCTGGATTATACCGAATAAGTTATCACCCTAGGTGTTCCCACCCTATCAAGCGCTCTCTTTTTCATGCATAACCATACCATAATTATAATATATCAGAGGGTGTCTAGAAAAGTGATAACACACCATACTTGGGTGTGACCCACTTAGCCATGCTGCATCTTCCCGGTTTTAGTCATTCCCGATTGATGAGGCTTAAGGCTATGTATTACCTTAAGAATAGCATTCGTACTTGGAATGCTGACATTGCCTTCCAAGAGAAAATGCAATGGTAGCATTCATCGATACAAGTTGTCCTAGGTCTGGAGAAATTGAATCTCCAAAATCACCGTCTTCATTATCTTCACGATATCAAATTTTGCAACGCTCAAGTCCTATCGAAGTGGTTTTCGGATAATTAAATATGATCCCGGTCTCTTCGAAAATGATCAACAAAATTGGAAATTTTTGATAATCGATAATTTAACTATCAAATAACAATCATTTAAACACAGATTACATTCCTATGGAAACCATAGAGCCTCTTAAATTTATTTTAATGTCACTTAATATGCTTGAATTATCAGAATAAATATATATATAAAACATTCTTTCAAGATATTTAAAATTATTAAAATTATATTTGGAAAGCATTATTCCACTAACATGGATCGAAGTCTGTTTAGCAGTTACACCAGTTGGTTACGTTGCTTTCCTAACAAAACCAAGAATAGATTCAGGCCATTTCTACAGCCCTATCGAATTATGTGAAATGTACATTCAACAGATTAATTCCTAAATCTTTTAAATTTAAAGAATATCTCTTTTTAAATTCCTAAATTCCTTTATATATTCCTAATAAATTTCCAAATCCACTTATAAAAGTAATCTTTTATAATCCCATATTCCACTTATTCAATTTCCCTTTAAAAATCAACCCCCTTCATCAACATCTCCTTTGTAGATCTCTAGTTATCTTTATAAACCTCTTTGCAAATTTCCAATTACTTATAAAATATTCTTTTTATAAATCCCAAAGATCCACTGATAATCCCTTTTTTCTAAACCGTTAACCTTTCTCCCAATCATTCAAAAAGATATTCCCTTTCAAAAGCCCAACATTTTCACTTGATAGCTTCCTAAAAATACTCCTTCCATGAAAGAAACCTCTTTATGATATTTCCATTTAATTATAAATATATTGGAATCAATTCCTTATTCATTTAAAATGAATCACTTCATTACATAAAAATATCACTTTAAACCTTTTCATACAATAATATAGTTTGAAACCCATGTAAAGGGTTATCAGATAATATATTATAATAACTTCAGAACAACCCTTAAAAATCCACCAAAGTACTTGATCAAAAACAATATAGTTTTAAATAAAGTAATCGATGTTTTACTATCCATTTATTAAATAATTATATTACCATATATAATCCCACTTAAAATCTTGTAAAAGTCCTTACATAATTGAATCAAAACAACCTACTTTTCTACATTAAAAAATCTACAAATCATTTATAAATAATAGCTTAAAGATCAACACTTTTATATATTCGCTCAATAAACATTTTTCATCAGATTATAAAATATTAAGTTAAACACAATTGGTAACTTCCCAAATTTCAAAAACAGGCTCAATAATTCCAACGCTACTTTAACGAGCAACCATTTTATTCAATTTAACTATCCAAGTTAAATTATCAATATTCACATGATCCATTTTGCAAATATACATCCAATTCCATGATTAACAATCAATTCATTAAACGGCACTTATCCCGTATTGATTTGACTAACAATTTAACATTTGCCCCAAATATTATATCATAGCATATTAGAAGTCTATTCTGCTTCTAGCATATCGCTTGAACCACATTTCAATTTAATAATAGACGGTGTTTATTTGGCCAAATAGATAACCCCAATATATTCCAATTCAATTTATGTTATAATTAAACAACGTAATTAAAAACATTCCATTTACCAATATCATGCATATATGATTTAAGTACTGGAAATAAGCTTAAAAATAGACATAAAAAGTTTAATAGACGGTGTTTTCTGATAGGCACAAGGACCAACTTATAAATTTTTTTAGGCTGAAGGGCATCAATATTATTTTTTTGGCTGAAGGACAATGCTAGTTATAACTAGCATTTTTACAGTGCAAAACTGAATATAATGCTAGTTATAACTAGAATTTTTTATAGTGCAAAAGTTGAATACAATGCTAAATATAACTAGCATTTGTCCTTCGGCCTAAAAATAAAACTTCATGTCCTTCAGCCTAAATTTTTTCATAGTTTGTCGTTTTCCCTAATTCCCTCTTATATATACACGTATATTTGTGTACTAAAATTAATATTTAGAAGTCAAATATAAAGTGATATTATATTATTAATATATAAATAAATACGTATGTATTTATGTTGTGACGACCCGGAATTTTTAACAATTTAAATTGGAACGATTAATTGATTTTAAATATTTAAAAGTTAATTTTAACTTGAACTCAAGATATCAATATTTACTTGATAATTAAATCATTGAATTATATAGTTTAATATTGAATTTAATAATTGAAATTGGGTAAATTGTTGAATCTGAAATTTCTAAGCCTGTTTAAAATAATTTGAAGGCTTATAAAATTTATAATGATGATACTGTAAATAATAGAATTGTTGAAATTTAAATTAAAGGTGATTTGTTCAATTTTAATAATTTATCGTTAAAATCGATATTTAGAAATAGCCTTCCAAGGCACGGTCTCATAATTCGACGAAACCAGATCCATTGGATCCATAATAGTTAGTTATTATCATATTTCAATTTTCGTAGCCATCGGAGTTGTCGTTTGACCCCGACAGCTCGAAAACGCATAGAACTATTTTAATCGAGTTAATTTAAAATTGATCGTTTACTTCTATAACTTGCGTATATGATCAAATTAGCCTTTGAAACATGTTCCATTGTATTCGGAACGCTGGTAAAACCCTATAATCGCCTAGCGGCATTGCTTAAGAGGAAATCAAATTTTTTTTGCAGCAATTACAAGGGGCATTTTGGAAATATTATAATATAATAACTTTTGAACTACATTGGGTGAGAGATATTTTTTTTATAACAGCGTACGCAGGAAGCTTCTCCAACCATACCTTAACCCCCTCTCTAACTTTCAACCCAAGAACCATAATTCACGAAAAAAAAGAAGAGAAATCTTCAAAAAAAAAAAGAGGACAATGGCCAAAGCTGGCCTACTCAAAAACATTTATATTCAATTCGTTCGTGACCAAACCCTAAGCTGCGTGGAACCCATTGTTCGTTCGCCAATCATCGAGTGCGTCACGATGTCGCCGTTGGTGGAAGGGGGCTCGTGGTCTCGATTTCAGGAGGCGACGTGGGTTTTTGGGCTGCTCAACATACATTGGAGCTTCGCGAGCAAGGGCGGCAATCTGGGGCTAGTCGCGCAAGGCGCGAACGATTCGTGGTTGTCGCGAGGTCACGACATTGGCGCAGTGATCAACGAGGCTAGGTTTTGCCCAAATTGTCCGGGTCAGAGAGTTATAATTTCTATGATTTAGTTAAACTGTATTTTTCTTGTTAGTTATGTAAGTAAAATTTTACTTACTTGTTAAATTTGAAATAATATTTTCAAGTCTGAAAAGAAAAAAAAGTACTAATGTGGTTAACTTAGCTTATTTAATTATTTTAAGCATTAAAAATAAGTTATTAAAGGAGAGAAGAAACTGATAGATGAATAGTTACAGTAAATTTTAAAACTTCAAATTATAAATATATATTGATATACATATGCAGTAAAGTAAAGAGTTTCAGCAGTAAGGATTTTGGAAAATATGTTGGAATTGACATTAAGTGGACTTACCCATATTTTGTTGATATATACAGTTTCAAGAAATTAATTATATATGATGATTTTGGGCAAATATGGAAATATCGGGATGTTATAGAGCTATTTGAAATTATAAATATACATATAAAACCTGCATGGTTGTTTAAAAATAAGGTATTTTGAAAATCTATTTATTTAATAATTTTTGTAACTTCAAAATTTATTTATTTAGGAAATTTAGTTTAAATAAAATAATTAGTTATTTTAAATAAGGTGTTATAGTGATTAATCTGATCAATAAACTTATTTAATTTATTTTAGTTACAAAAGGGTTTCTAAAAGGAAATGTAAGTTTAAAAATAAATTATTAGTTTAAAATAGATTTATTAAATGATAAATGATTATTCGATTTGTTCGAATATTAATAAATAGTATGATGTTTATACAAGGATCAAAACTATGAAGTATACAAGTCGAGATCTGGATTGGGATTGCAAACATCAAAGGTGAGTAAATCTCACTCTGTTGGATTTCTGTTTAAATTTAAATAGTTAAATTTAAATATTTGGTTGGATGATTGAATTGATTTGATATGCACCGTGAATTGATGATCTAGTGATTTTGGGTTTTGGATGGTTCACGAGTTAATTGTTGCTTAACATGAAGCATTGGGAATTTTAAGTTGTTTTAAACTTAAAACATAAATGAGAAAATGTTTCCATTTTAAAAGTTACTAAAGGATTAATGATTTTGATACATTAACTTAGCAGGGTAATTAAAATGGATAATTAATTAATTCAATTAATTAATGATTTAAGGATTAATTTGGTAACTAAAGGTTTGAATAAATAAAAATAAATTAAGTTGTAAGTTAATTAACTAAGTATAAGTAATTCAGAATAATCATTGATGGTGTGATAAATAATTACCCCATGTAATTAAGAAAATATAATTACTTTATGAAATTAATCAAGAGATTGATTATGATGGTTAAGTAAGGAGTAATTAATTTATAAATGAAGTAAAATAAAAGATAGTTAATTACAGTTTGGGATTAATCGAAAATGATTAATACTGTGGTTTCATTAATATAATTAGAGTTGATTAGGATAAATTAAAATATAATTGAAAATCTTTAATTTATATAATTAATGACGTAATCAAAGATTTATTTATTGAGATTGATTAATCCATAATAAGTGACTTATGAGAAGTTAAATAATATAATTAAGGTTTAATGTAATTAAAATAGTTAATTAATTTATGGGATAATTAAAGATTACTTATTGATTATGGTTAAGAATAATTGATATCGTGATAATTAATTAAAGATAATTACTTGAATGCAATTGAAAGATAACTAATCTAGTGTGATTAATTAAGATGAATAATGAAGGATTGATTAATTGATCGATTTGAAATTAATTAATTAATGAAGGAATCTAAGTGGATGAGGTTAGTAATTCAATTAGGATTAATTTTAATTAATTTGGAAGTGATTAAGCTTTGCTTATGGATGATTGAATGGTATTGAATGCTTTGAATGAGTTGATTCTTTGATATGAAATGTTGTGTTTTTCATTTGGATATCTTGGAATGGGATGGCATGAGACTTGAAGAGGCAGGGATCGGGTATTAGGAAATAACCGAAACCACTTTGAACTTTTATAAATTGATTTGTTTAATCAAAAGACAAGAATGAAATGTTTTAAGTGAACTGGATTATCTAAGTTTGGTACTTAGAAATTTATATGTGAAGCAAGTGTTGTCTATAGTAAATTGTGAATTGGTTAAATTGATATAAGTTACCTTGGTTTTATGTAAGTTGTTGCTTTGATATTCCATGTTAGTTGGGTTTACTCACCCTGGTTTCCAGCCTGACCCGGGTGTTACTTTGGTGTAATGCTCGGGTCAGACCCAGTATTACAGATTTATAGGTAGGGCGTTCTGGAGCCCAGGAGGCGAGCTGGATGGCAAGAACGCGTAGAATATTTCCACTGTAATTATATTATTTTAATTCTGTGATAAATTGATTGTATATGACCAGCATTTGAATATATGTGAAACTCTGATGTATTAAAATGTAATCGACAGATATAGTATTCTTTTGTAAGCTATTATTATTTATTATTATATTTTATCCACTGTGAATGTGAGATATTTGGTGTTTCCGTTCTTCTTCTTCTATCTCTTTCTTGTTTTTCATAACTATCTAGAATTTTCGGCTTTGAAAATTTCGGGTTGTTACATTTCGTATCAGAGCTGAAGGTTAAGCGAGAACCTTGGCTCTGGTGGGGATTACTCATTGAATAGAGTCTGTAGTATTCTAGAATGAGTTGACCATATATATATAAGAGCGTACTTGTGATTTGCTTATATAAAAGGGTTTTAAGTGATATAAGTTTTGAACTTATAAGAGGGAAAGAATTTTGAAGTTTGAAGCGGGAATTCAATTTGAGTAAGGTTGATAGGATTAAGTAAATTGGAATTTAACTTTGAGAAAGTTAAATAAGTGGAGAAAAAGCAACCTGAATTGGAAATTTCAAGATGAAATTGGAATTTAACTTGGAAAGTTAAATGGTTGATTTGAATTGGGAATTCGTGTGGTCTCAAAACGGGTTTGAGATTTAAAAATTGAAAATGGATGGATGTTTTAAAAATAAATTTGATGATATCATCTCATTGTTAATGAAAATCTTTAAATTGAGAATGGTATTGTATAAATAAAATAAATTTGAATAATTGAATTATAAATTAAACTTGTTTAAGAACCGGCTTTAAACTGGAAGATAAAATTGAGTAATAAATTAAAATTTTAAAATAAAATTGTGTTGAATTTTTATTTGAACCTTGAAATATATAAGTTAGGATAATTTAAAATGGAATTTTGAGAATTGAACTCAGAAATTAAATTGGTTAAAAATGTTGAATAAAGGTTAATTTGGTTTAAAGAGATAAACCAACCTTTGAGAATTTAACTCGAATGTATATAATTCGAGATAGTTTAAATTCAAGATTGAAATTGAATTAGTTCAAAATTGAATTTGGTTTGAATTAATTGAATTGGTGTTTGAAGATGTATAAGTTTAAGAATTTAAGTGGGAAATTGGATTGGATTATGTTGAAATAATTTGAATTTGAAATGGGTTCAATTGATAATAATTCAAATTGATTGGAATAATTTGAAATTTAATTAAAGTCGAACATGATTAAAATCAAATGGAAGTGTACATTGAATTGTTGGGGTAGTGAACAGTTTGACTCTTGACTATTTTAAATAAATTGTTTTAATACAAACTTATTTTTCTAAGCTATTAAATATATACAATCTTTCTTTCTTAAAGCCAAATTATTGTATACTTGATCTGCAATTATTTTTGGAGCTATTTAACCATTTTTCAACTGTTTTCTAAACTAATTACTATTTTTCAACTATTTCACAAACTAATTTTTATTTACAACTATTTTGCAACTATTTAAAATTCC
Organism: Allium cepa; assembly: GCA_030765085.1. NCBI lineage: Eukaryota > Viridiplantae > Streptophyta > Magnoliopsida > Asparagales > Amaryllidaceae > Allium > Allium cepa. The sequence goes on along the minus strand of CM060941.1, from coordinate 286,735,466 downwards.
TGAAACTATTCAACTATTTTTCGACTATTTTACAATTAGTTACCTATTTTATAGTTATTTTGCAAGCTAATAATTATTTTTCAATTACTTATCTATTTTTCAATTTTCAAACTATTTTCTAAACTGGTCAGAGTTCAAACTGTTATGGATTTAATACCCAACTGGAATAAGAATTGAAGTGATAATCCAAATGGGGATTAAGGCAATTGTAAATAAGTGAATGGGAACTAAAGGAATGTGAATAGAAAGGAAATTGATTTGGCTGATAACTAATGGAAATAAATTTTTAGGATGTACGTATATTATTCTATTAGCATAGTGATTTGATCCAGATTCGAACATAGAATTTCGAGATAGTTTATTGATCCGAGTGCGATTTTTCACTCGATTTTCGACGGCGAACCTGGGTATGGATTGTTGATTGGTTCTGGATATTCTCTATCTTAGTTATGACTATGCAAGGAGAATGACGGTTTCTAATCAAGAAACCAGATCTGTGTCCGCACTAGGAGGTCGGGTGGACGATACTAGTTCGAAAATGAAATTGTGTGATCGAGTGAGTGATCAGATTGGTATGGCGTACGGATGATACGTGTACATCGTACGGATTTGAGTGAAATTGATGATGAAAAAAAAAATCAAATTGGAATATTTGATTTTGAATAAACAGGTCATATATCTTTGTTATATAAGATAAATATCCCCTTGTTAAATCTATTGCCAGAAGAAAAGGATTTTTGATGGTGTTTTAAGAGTTTTATACAAGTTTGAAAGAATCCAAAGTTTTAAAAATTATATATAAAGGATCTTATGAGGATTTTGGAAAAAGGTTTCTTTGGATTTGGAAAGGCTTTTGAATTTTGGATAAAATCAATATTAAAATTTTGAAAAGCCTAGTTTGAGAATTATCGATTTTGGGACAATCGATTTTGTGTAAAGGAGCTTTGTATGACATCATACTAGGTGTATGATTTGAAAGATATTATATGTATATAGTATAAAGTGTTTTGATGATGGCTCTGGAGAAAAAGGCGCTCCCTTGAAATGAACTTCTCAGGAGTACCACCGGGTGGTGCTGCCTTGAGCCTAAGGGGGGGTTCTAAAGTTGATCCTGTAAGGAGTCCGGACAAAATTAGTTCCTGAGGATTATGAGTAGAGTATACCATAGCGAAAGTCGTGTGTGCCGCTGAGAGCCAACAGTCTGCATTTGATTTTATATCGGTAGATTACGACCTATGGTATAACATAGCGAAAGTCGTGTGTGCCGCTGAGAGCCAACACTCTGCGTTTGATTTTATATCGGTAGACTGCGACCTATGTAGGAGTGGAGATGATTCATTTCGACAGCGAAAATCAGAGGCTGCTGAGAGCCTGAAGTTACATGGAATTTTGCTGCGACGGTAACGAAACCCTGGATGTAACTGTGATCTGTTGTGGGTTTCATGGTGTAATCGAGAGGCCGCAGAGAGCCTGCAGTTACATGGACTTTTGCTGCGATGGCAACGTAACCCTGGATGTAACTGCGACCATGGATGGGGGTAATGATTTCCAGAGCATTCTCACCAAAGATATTTCCTCTATTTTCAAAAAAAGTTTTCTATATTTTCAATAAAATTATTTTCCAAGTATTTTAACTAGGTGTTGAAAACGGCTTTACCAAGTACTTATAGATTTTCAGTTCTATGCATGATCAACGTATGACTGAATTTCTGTGAGAACAAGGATGGACTGGGTGAGACATCGAGTTATAAGAAGTATTTTTATAAAGAGCTATTTTATTATTCTGATGTGAATTTAAAAGCATTTCTAAAATTTTTAAATAAAGATGTTGGAATTTTGGGGAAATAAAAGGAAATCCAAACTGGAATTTTAATGAAGTGATTTTGTAATTAAAATCGAATATTGATTTAGAAGTTGGAAATAAGCTAATTGATTAAATAATTGTTTGATTTAGTATGTTAGTAAAATTTAACTTTGGTAAAAAAAAAGATTGTAAATTAATAATGGGTTTTGGAAATGAATTATAATTGTAGATAGAATTCGACTTGGATTTGATAATGAATTAAATAAGAGGAGATGTTGTAAAATAAAAATAAAATAAAGTTGGATTGAAATATGTGATGGTTTGAATTACAAATAAAATTCAAGGGTGATTTGAATAATATTTAACAAAATTTGCAAGTAAATTAGATATAAGAGAAGTGTTGTCAAATGTAATGAAAGTGAATTATAATAGAAATGGTTTGAGTTGCAAAAGAAAATCCAGGTGAATAGAAGTAAACTGAGAATGGCCTTGTATTAATAAAATAAATTCGAAAATGAATTAAGTAAGTTAATGAATTTTTTTAAATGGGATTAATCGAATTAAATAATAACTGGATGAAGTCTGATTGAATAAAGGCTAAATCAAGTTGTGATTGGAATTGGATTATCAGACTGAACTTAAGTTCAGTGGCATATCAATTTGAAGTATAAATAAATAAGTATGTGATTGGATATTATTTTGATAATTTGAGAAGGAGAATTAAAATTAAAATTAAAATTAAAATGGATGGGCTTACTGAATTTAATGGAATTTGATTAAATGAGGATCAAATAGAAGTAAACTTAAGTTTGATGTTGGGATAAATTAAAGTTAATTAACTTAAGTTTAAAAATTTATGGAAGCTTGGCTTCGAATAAGAGTGGAAACTCATTAAATTAAAGCTTAGATTGAATTAATTTGGAAATGGCTAGAAGTATACAAGAATGGAATGTGTCGAGCTAAATGGATAAATTAAAATTAACTTAAAGTAGTTGTAAATTAAATAAACACTCTATTAAGCGAATGTTGTCGAATTGGAATAGAATGAATCATCGTATGACGTAAATAAAGGTAGTTAAATTTCTGTAAGTTGATAGAGATTAAATAAATTGGTTTAAGTTAATTGAATTGAATATGAGCTTGTTTGGATTAAAAATAAATTGAATATAAGAAATCGAGTTGAAAACTATTAAAATTTAATGAAATGGCTTATGAATTGGTTGAAAGCGATTGAATTAGTTTGTAGACATATAAATTGCTCGAGGAAGTTATTTTGAATGCATTTCTTTTAGAATTGAAGTGTTATAGTTGTTTAAGTAATAGAAATGTTATAAACTTCATATATATAGTACTTATATGTGTAAGTTGAGTAAGTACAGGTACCTGAAGGCCGTTTGGCTGGATTTGGATGTACTAATTACTAAACTAAGTAAGCCGCATACTTAAAATGCTAAATAAGGAACACCTACACAATAAAAATAGGAAATATGAACTGTTTTTTCTTTTTCCGACCGCTTGGGTCGATGTATATATATTTATATCTCTTGTCAAATTGCAAAAGCTCCCCGTACAAAGGAGATTCTGCCGAAATTTTTCCGAAATTTTGGGAGTTAGAAAATTTTGGGGAAATTTTTTTTGTTAACAACAAAATGATTTCAAATTGGAAATTAAAGTAAATTAGTAAATGAAACTAATATGAATCAGTTATACTTGAAAGATAAAATTCAATATGCAAAATTTAAAATAAATTGAATTCGTATGAAAATGGGAAAACTAATTTAAATAGAAATGGATATGAAACTTCTATAAGGAAAGGTATGTAAAGATTTGAAAAGGGCTATGATTGGATGCTATTGCTAAGTAGGTTATGCAGGTATTAAAGGGAAAAGAAAACTGGATGTGATTCTAAAAGATAAATTTGAATTGCCTGGCAAAAAGTTATGTATTTAAATTTCTGTATGAAATTGGATTGGATTTTTGACGTAGCCACTTGGCTTTTGTTTTTTTGGAATTTGGGAGCCTCTGGAGGCATTTTGTAGTTGTACCGAGCTAGCCGCGCAAAGGAGACGCTGGAATTTTTTTTCGAAAATTTAGAGAGTTAGATTTTTTTTGAGAAAGTTGTGATAATTTAATTTTAAATTTTAAATTAGATTTGAATAAATGATGCAAATAATGTTGTTGCGAACTATAAAGGTTTCGGGAAGTTGGTTGAGGTGATAGTGGGTCTTTATTTAATAAAAGAATATGTTATGGCAAGTTAATATAAGTGTTAGTTTGGGAGGAAAAATTAACGGGTATTGGACCATCCTTCCTAGTAATTTCGAGAACGAAATTCTTTTAAGGGGGGAGGAATATGACGACCCGAAATTTTTAACAATTTAAATTGGAATGATTAATCGATTTTAAATATTTAAAAGATAATTTTAACTTGAACTCAAGATATCAATATTTACTTGATAATTAAATCATTGAATTATATAGTTTAATGTTGAATTTAATAATTGTAATTGGGTAAATTGTTGAATCTGAAATTTCTAAGCCTGTTTAAAATAATTTGAAGGCTTATAAAATTTATATTGATGATATTGAAGATAATAGAATTGTTGAAATTTGAATTAAAGGTGATTTGTTCAATTTTAATAATTTATCGTTAAAATCGATATTTAAAAATAGCCTTCCGAGGCACAGTCTCGGAATTCAACGAAACCAGTTCCACTGGATCCACAATAGTTAGTTATTATCGGATTTCAATTTTCGTAGCTATCGGAGTTGTCGTTTGACCCCGGTTGCTCGAAACGCGTAGAACTATTTTAATCGATTTAATTTAAAATTGATCGTTTGCTTCCGTAACTTGCGTATACGATCAAATTAGCCTTCGAAACACGTTCCATTATGTTCGGAACGCGGGTAAAACCCTATAATCGCCTAGCGGCATTGCTTAAGAGGAAATCGAAATTTTTATGGCAGCAATTACAAGGGGCATTTTGGAAATATTATAATATAATAAATTTTGAAGTACATTGGGTCAGAGATATTTTTTTTATAACAGTTACGAAGGAAACTTCCCCAACCATACCTTAACCCCCCCTCTATAACTTTCAAACCGAGAACCATAATTCACAAAAAAAAAGAGAAATCTTCAAAAAAAGAGGAAAATGCCGAAACCGCCCTCTCAAAATCATTTATATTCAATTCGTTCGTGACCAAACCCTAAGCTGCGTGGAACCCATTGTTCGTTCGCTAATCACCGAGCGTGTCACGATGTCGCCGTTGGTGGAAGGGGGCTCGAGGTCGCGATTTCATGAGGCGGCGTGGGTTTTTGGGCTGCTCAACATTCGTTGGAGCTTCGCGAGCAAGGGTGGCGATCTGGGGCGAGTCGTGCAAGGCGCGAACGATTCGTGGTTATCGCGAGGTCACGGCATTGGCGCAGTGATCAATGAGGCTAGGTTTTGCCCAAATTGTCCGGGTCAGAGAGGTATAATTTCTGTGATTTAGTTAAACTGTATTTTTCTTGTTAGTTATGTAAGTAAAATTTTACTTACTGGTTAAATTTAAAATATTATTTTCAAGTCTGAAAAGAAAAAAAAAGTACTAATGTGGTTAACTTAGCTTATTTAAAAGTTTTAGGCATTAAAAGTAAGTTATTAAAGGAGAGAAGAAACTGATAGATGAATAGTTATAGCAAATTTTAAAACTTCAAATTATAAATATATATTGATATACATATGCAGTAAAGTAAAGAGTTTCAGCAGTAAGAATTTTGGAAAATATGTTGGAATTCACATTAAGTGGACTTATCCAGATTTTGTTGATGTATACATTTTCAAGAAATTAATTATATATGATGATTTTGGGCAAATATGGAAATATCGGGATGTTATAGAGCTATTTGCAATTATAAATATACATATAAAACCTGCATGGTTGTTTAAAAATAAGGTATTTTGAAAATCTATTTATTTAATAATTTTTGTAACTTCAAAATTTATTTATTTAGGAAATTTAGCTTAAATAAAATAATTAGTTATTTAAATAAGGTGTTATAGTGATTAATCTGATCAATAAACTTATTTAATTTATTTTAGTTACAAAAAGGGTTTCTAAAAGGAAATGTTATTTTACTTATTTTATAACACCGTTTAGTCGTATTATACTTAAAAATCAAGGGTTTAAATATAAAACTTCCACTTTACAAAACCTGAATTTCAAAACATTGTTTAGATAGTTTAAAATAGATTAAAATAGATTAATATAGTTTAAAATAGATTAAAACAGATTAATAGATTAAAATGGATTAATATATTTTAAATAGATTAAAATATATTAATATAATTTCAAATAGATTAAAATAGTTTAATATATATATTAAACTAGATTAAAATGGATTAACATAGTTTAAAATAGGTTAATATAGTTTAAATAGATTAAAATAGATTAACATAATTTAAAAATAGATTAAAAAGTTCAATATTGTAACAACCCAGTAATTGCATCAATTAATAATCGACATTTAGACGATAAAAATTGTTGCAAGATTCCATTTGGGGTTTTTAAATTTGAACTGAAATTCTTTTATAAATTGTTAAAAGAAATTCTGGGCTTTGAAATTAAATAGTGGTCCATGTTTTTATATTGGACCGTGTTAATTCTCAAAGCATAAAACCCGATCCCCCTTTATCCATTTTTCATTCGTTCACCAACCCTAACCAAATCACGAAAATAATGGCGGTCGTTCCTTTCGTTCTCTTCGATAATTAGGGCGTTTCAAAGTTAGGGGCGTCGTCTTCAATTCAATCGAGTTCATCTTCGATGGAGCATGGAGCCTTCGCACGTCTTCAGCAGCTAGGGCTTCGGCAATCGATCCCCCAATTCGAACGGCAACTTCAAAATTGGTCGAGCCGTCTTCACTTTCATAGAAAAGGTGAGTAATTTACATTACTCACTTCTAATTCGAAACTGATTGACTTTGTATGCTTAATTTGTTTTCGTGGTTGTTTCGACTTCGATTTGATATTTGTTCGTGTTGATGCTTTTCTGCCTTGAGTTGATTTTGGGTCTGCTTTTGATTTTGGCTTGACTTGTTCGACTCTTTGATCTGGTTTGGTTCGATTTCTTGTTATTTCGGGTTTGCACTTGCATAGCACTGAACTTTGTTTCGAATTCTGTCTGTCTTTACCTCGTTTACCACCAGTGTTCATTCATGAGTATAACTGGTTCGATTTGTTCGATCATTGACTTACATTCACCCAGATGCTGTTGACTTCACTTGAGTATATTGTAGCCTGGTCCTCATTTTATGTTGTTATCGCCTCGTGCTCTGTTAGTTGCTGGCCTTTGTTGTTGCTTCGGCAATGTGCTTTGTTTTTGGTTGTGATGCTTGCATTATCCAGTTTCCTGTATTTGACTACTGGTGCCTCATTTGGTTCAAAATGCATTCACTTGCCTACCCATTCATCACATAGTTTCTGTATTGAGTTTAGAACAGGGTAGTTGATTGATGTACACCCCTGTGTACATTTCTCTGTGCACATTGAATTTGCTGTATTTATGAGTAGTTACTGTTTTGGTCATAACTTCATTTAAGGCCCAGTTAAAACCATTTGATAGTTGCCAGTTTGCGTAGTTGGAATTATATCGCCTTTGTTAGTGCTCGAGTTTGATACATTGCATTAATGCCTTGTATTCATTTGCATTTGGCCCATTGTATTTAATTGGTTGTGTGCTGTGGTGCCATAATTTTGGTGCCCTCACTTCCATCCTACTGCCTTCATGTAATTCATGTGCAGTTTGTAGTTTCTGTCTTGTATCACTTGTGTCACTTGAAGTTGCACTTGATAGGCCCAGGTCCATTCTTTCTTGAGCCTGTTGTGTTGTGCATTGAGCATTGTTTTGTTTTCTAGTCTTCATTGTTGTTTCGGCTGTTGCATGCTTTGTTCATGCACCTTGTGTTACTATCCAATTTCTTTTAGTGTTTGCTGATGCATTTGTGTCATTTGGTTGATAACCCACGGCTTGACTTGACTTTGCTGCAGTGTGCATATATGGTTATTTATAACCATTTCACTTTGAGGCTGTGTCACTGATGTCGGCTTGCCTTTTTCATTTCACAGTCGAACTTTGGTTCATTTTACAGTGTCTTCCCCCATGTAATTTGCAGTTGCATTTCTGGTCAATATTTGCACCTGTGTCACTGATGTTGGTTTGCATTATTTTGTTCATTTGGATTCAACAATCTTGTTGAGTTCACTTGAAATCCCCGTATGCATGTCATATGGGTTTACTTTGTGGTACACTGTACTGCATTTCTGAGTTAGTTATTGTCATTTTCTACATATTTATATATGTGGCGTTGTACCACTTGATGGCATTTGGATTGATTTTTGAATTACACTTGAGTTGAATCCGGTGACTCGGGTTTGATCTTGTGTTTGCTTGTGAATTTTCATTGGGTATATCATTACTGTTGTGGCAAGGAAGTGCACGCAAGCGTGAACTGCAGCCACACGGTATTCATTGGGCACGTCATCACTGTAGTGGCAAGGCAGTGCACGCAAGCGTGAACTGCAGCCACACGGTACTGCTTTCATTGTTATTTCTTTTGCTTTTGATTTATGGATCTATTTCGTATTCCATATGTAGTAGTGGCGAAGCAGTATACGCGTGCGTATACTGCATCCCTACTCGTGTTGACCTTTTAATTGATGTTCCAATTGTTTTGAATTGGTTCGCGTTATATTTACCGTTATCCGATTTCTTATTTAAGAATCGGATAGGTAAATTTATTTCTGTGACCGTCGTCTATTCATTATTTAATTATTATTGCTTCTGTGCACTAATAACTGAGTTTGAATTAGACTGACCCGAGTATTATTTTCTTTTGAATTTAATACTCGGGTCAGACCGAGTATTTACAGGTTGTAGATTTTTAGCTTCAGGTTGCTGCTTGAGCTATGAAGACTTTTCATATCTTTTGGAGCTGTCGTGTCATAGTATAGGTTGATATGTATTCATGTATATTAGTCGATAATGTACTTGTATATATGTAACTTCCTGAGTCGACTGTTGTAGTTGTATCACATGTACCGTGTCAAATGTATCGTAACTGGCATCAGTTATTATATATATATATGAGACTTTCTGTTTCATCTGTGTTCCGCATTTATATTATCTGTGTTATTATTTTATATTTTGTCGTAGACTATTATAGCCACTGTGTAGTAGCTTTGAGTTTGCATCGGCATGTCGGATTTCCTCCTCAAATGAAATGCACGTTTTTACTATCTGGCATATCGGTGCTCGCCCAAAGCAATTACACGGATGGTTGCTCCTCAACAGCCTTATTCTCCGTGCTAGTCGACAGCACTACACCGTAGTGTTCTTGGCTAGCGTGGGTACAGAGGTGGGGCGTCACAGCTTGGTATCAGAGCCTGGGGTTTAGGACGAATATAAAACATAACTAGATGGAACATATGCTACAATTATTTGTCGATGTTTTGTCTCACATCTTTATCTAAGATCATCTTTGATTGTTAGGTATGAATTCCTAACGCTTATTTATGAGCATTGTTGCTATTCTCTGTCGCACTTGCTCATTTGAGTTTACACTTCTAAGTATCATTGTGTATATGCTCTACCAAGTTGCATATTGCTGCAACTCGTACCCACTTCGATTAGAACTCGCATTGTTTATTCGAACTGCTGTATATATGCATTCTTGTCTCTGATTCGTGTACTTAATGCAGTCTCCATGCAATTGGGTTTTGGGTCTCAATTTTTGAGACAAATTGCATTTCAATTGTCGACTCTGTCTGTTTATCCATGGTTTGTTGGTTTTCATGTGCCTCTCTCTGATAGTTTTAAAATTTCTTTGGTATAAAAGAATTGTCTTGGACTTTGCCTTGTCGATATCGACATTGACTTTTACTTTTGCTAAAGTCATTCAAGCATTTATGCTCGTTCTGCTTTGTTTTTCCAATTGTTGATCGATTCTTCTTTTCGGATTAGTTGTTATCACTTTTGTCGACTTTGATAACTTCTATTTCAGGAATTTTTGGGTATTCCTACTTTGATGGATTGGAATCGAATTCTTCGGATTTTATTCACGTCTTCGAATGTGAATCTTAGTGAATTGATTTGGTTTTCGAATTTAATCTATTCTTGATTATTTCCCGATTTGTTGCTATTATTTATTAGCAACTTTGATGACCTTTTCTTCCGGATTTTTGGTGAACATACCTTTCGATGAATTCGACATCGATTTCTTTGGAATCTATTCACGTCTTCGTATGTGAATTCTTGTGATTGATTGTTTCTACAATCATTTTTGTGACGTGTCACTTTAAAAAATGTAAAGGTTTTAATACTAGTAGTAAATATCAAAACTCTTTTATCAAAGTGTTTTCAACTCTATTTTGAATATCAAACTCTTTTCCTAAACCGTTTTTTTTCTTCAATCTACTAGTATATACAAGCCTTTACCTCACTCAGATGAGAAATCTAATTAAACGTCTTAGTAAAACAAGTGGTATGAAACGCTTGCGTTTGCTTCGTAGGTTAATTCTTGGACTTATTTGATTGAACCTCTCGTGACAATTTTATTAGTGAAGATTTACAGTTTGTTCGTAAATATTTAAGTTAAGCAAGTGGTTATGGGACATGAAGCTAAACTTTTATATTCACTAACTTAATGTAATTGACACTTCTCGTTGATCATGATGATCTTTCTTATGATTTAGACTAGCAATTGTGCGATGTCTCTTTTTGGTTAGGCTAGACACCACTTGTGTGATTCCATTCACACATACCTTTTCGGTTAGCCTAGACACCACTTGTGTGATTCCACTCACACATACTTTTCTTTTGTTTGCGAGGTTAGACTAGACACCACTTGTGTGATTCCACTCACACATACCTTTTTGATTTTTGGTTAGTCTAGACCTCAATCTGTGTGATTCCGACTCACACATGTGGGGTAGCGCCCCACGGTCTTCGGGCCATTAGTGTGTCAAAACTAATGGCTTGCAACCATGAGATAGCGTCTCGTTATGCGTTGCACGTGTTGATGATTTTTCATGCTCGCGTGCAGGTGAGATTCCGTGCTCCCGTTCTCGCTTTGCGTTGCATGTGTTGGTGATTTTCATGCTCACGTGTAGGTGAGATTCCGTGCTCCCGTTCTCGCTATGCGTTGCACGTGTTGGTGATTATCATGCTCACGTGTAGGTGAGATTCCGTGTTCCCGTTCTCGCTATGCATTGCACGTGTTGGTGAGTTTTCATGCTCGCATGTAGGTGAGTTTTTGTGCTCCCGTTCTCGTTATGCATTGCACGTGCTGATGAATTTTCATGCTCGCATGTAGGTGAGTTTTCGTGCTCCCGTTCTCGCTTTGCGTTACATGTGCTGATGAGTTTTCATGCTCGCGTGTAGGTGAGTTTTCGTGCTCCCGTTCTCGTTATGCGTTACATGTGTTGATGAGTTTTCATGCTCGCGTGTAGGTGAGTTTTCATACTCTCCGTTCGAGTTTCATACTCCGTTCGAGTTTTCATACTCCGTTCGAGTTTTCATACTCTCCTTCGAGTTTTCATACTCTGTTCGAGTTTTCATACTCTCCTTCGAGTTTTCATACTCCGTTCGAGTTTCCATACTCCCGTTCGAGTTTTCATACTCGCATCTTGTGATTTTCTGGATTTCTTGTGTAGTCTTCTGGAATTTGTGCTTCACCAATTTTTGTGATTTCTATTGATAAGTTTTATCAATTCTTGTGCATTGGTGAATTCGTGTGTTATTGACTTGTTATGAATACAAGTCTAGGGTATGATACCCCTTTCCATCTTTGAGAAGATTCTTGTGATATTGATTATCTCTTATCGGTTGATCTCCTGTTGATAATTATTTACATACTTATAGTCGTATGTCAGTATGGATATTTCATATTTATGCCATACCTCTTATCGGTTGATCTCCTGTTGACCATTATTTACATACTTATAGTAGTATGTCATTATGGATATTTCATGTTATGCCATATCTTTTATTCTATGACATACTCCTGCTGGAGTTTTCATACTCCCGTTTGAGTTTTCATACTCATTTTGTATTTTCTGATTATCGCTTGTGATAATCAGATATTTGAGGTTTAATTACCATTTGGGATAATTAAATATTTGTGAATTGAAATTTTCGATTATCGTTTTTCTGATAATCTTGTTGATTTGAAATTTGATTATCGTTTGTGATAATTGAATATTACTGATAATTGCATTTATTCAGTTTATTTCATCCATTTTTAGAAGATGATTTTGTGCTTGTATTGCCCATCGAGTGCTTTAAGAATTCTGGTCGATGCGCTTGATCAACGTTATCGATAGGAATCTCCTAGACGCTTTGATGAGACAATCAGACACAATAAATTAAGTTATAAAATGTAAATTTTTCTGAAAAGATAATTACATAAAGTAAATTGTAAATTTCGAAAGCTTTAGCTTTCCGGGTAAGAATATTATTTAAAACAACTCTTTTTCGATACTTCTATCCTTGTAATTCCCGAGGGAACCAAGACTTTATCGTTTGTACCAATGCTAATCGTGTTGGTTTGCATACCATTCTCTTGCAGAAGAGAATGTGCTGTCTCTTGTGTTTCTAAATCATTAATGCCTATTGAGACTAGATATGCTACTCATGATCTAGTGCTCTTGGCTATTGATTTCGTTCTTTAAAATTTGGCACCATTATTTTTGGGTGAGAAATTTGTTCTCTACCTTGATCATGAATCTTGGGAATATTTATTTTCTCATAAGGAACTTAATTTACGTCAACCACGTTGACTCAAGTTCCCTATATCTTATGATCTTGATATTCTTTACACTCCCGGAGGGGGGAAATCTTGTTACCGATGCACCTGTCGTAGGCAACAAGTGGTTGTTTCTTTGATGATGTCCGGATGGAATCATCTTTTTTACCAAGTTCATCAGACGTTTCGATGTACTTCGTTTCATTGAGCTTCGTCTCATTCCTTTTATGGACTTACGTCTGATGTTCTTTTATGTTGATCGGTTCATTGGACGTACCGTTTTGCACTACGTCGGCGTTCCGAATTAATGAAGCTTTGATTCATCTGGCGTATCGTTATTGTACTACGCTGTTGTTCCAAATTATTCGTGTTTCACCTATGATAGGTGTTGTGCGTTTCAGTCGGTCGGGGAAGTTAGTGCCTCGAAATATTGGGCCATTTTCTATCACTGAACGTATTGGTTTCTTGGCTTATCGCCTCTTATTACCGGCTCAATTTTCTGTTATTCATGACGTGTTTCACGCATCCTTCCTTCTACGGAAATGCCTTAGGGATTTCGATTTTATTCTTGAGCCCGGTATTATTGAAGAAATTGAAGTTTCACCAGATTTGACTTTGAGCAACATTCTATTCACATCAATGTTTTGGGGGTTCAGCACCTTCGAAATAAAGATGTTCTTCTCGTGAAAGTTCAGTGGTTCTCAAATCCTATGAATTTCACTTTGGAATCCAGAGAATTCATCGAGCAAACACGATCAGGCTTTCTCTTTCATGCTCTATGGTGAACTTTCTATTTCAAATTTCTTCATCTTGTGATGATATGCTTTTATGGTTGTTACCTTTTGTCCATTCATCTCTTATGATTGCGAGGACGCAATTTCTTTAAGGAGGAGAGTCTGTAACAACCCGGTAATTGCATCAATTAATAATCGACATTTAGACAATAAATATTGTTGCAAGATTCCATTTGGGGTTTTTAAATTTGAACTAAAATTCTTTTATAAATTGTTAAAAGAAATTCTGGGCTTTGAAATTAAATAGTGGTCCATGTTTTTATATTGGGCCGTGTTAATTCTCAAAGCATAAAACCCGATCCCCCTTTATCCATTTTTCATTCGTTCACCAACCCTAACCAAATCACGAAAATAATGGCGGTCGTTCCTTTCGTTCTCTTCGATAATTAGGGCGTTTCAAAGTCAGGGGCGTCGTCTTCAATTCAATCGAGTTCATCTTCGATGGAGCATGGAGCCTTCGCACGTCTTCAGCAGCTAGGGCTTCGGCAATCGATCCCCCAATTCGAACGGCAACTTCAAAATTGGTCGAGCCGTCTTCACTTTCATAGAAAAGGTGAGTAATTTACATTACTCACTTCTAATTCGAAACTGATTGACTTTGTATGCTTAATTTGTTTTCGTGGTTGTTTCGACTTTGATTTGATATTTGTTCGTGTTGATGCTTTTCTGCCTTGAGTTGATTTTGGGTCTGCTTTTGATTTTGGTTTGACGTGTTCGACTCTTTGATCTGGTTTGGTTCGATTTCTTGTTATTTCGGGTTTGCACTTGCATAGCACTGAACTTTGTTTCGAATTCTGTCTGTCTTTACCTCGTTTACCACCAGTGTTCATTCATGAGTATAACTGGTTCGATTTGTTCGATCATTGACTTACATTCACCCAGATGCTGTTGACTTCACTTGAGTATATTGTAGCCTGGTCCTCATTTTATGTTGTTATCGCCTCGTGCTCTGTTAGTTGCTGGCCTTTGTTGTTGCTTCGGCAATGTGCTTTGTTTTTGGTTGTGGTGCTTGCATTATCCAGTTTCCTGTATTTGATTACTGGTGCCTCATTTGGTTCAAAATGCATTCACTTGCCTACCCATTCATCACATAGTTTCTGTATTGAGTTTAGAACAGGGTAGTTGATTGATGTACACCCCTGTGTACATTTCTCTGTGCACATTGAATTTGCTGTATTTATGAGTAGTTACTGTTTTGGTCATAACTTCATTTAAGGCCCAGTTAAAACCATTTGATAGTTGCCAGTTTGCGTAGTTGGAATTATATCGCCTTTGTTAGTGCTCGAGTTTGATACATTGCATTAATGCCTTGTATTCATTTGCATTTGGCCCATTGTATTTAATTGGTTGTGTGCTGTGGTGCCATAATTTTGGTGCCCTCACCTCCATCCTACTACCTTCATGTAATTCACGTGCAGTTTGTAGTTTCTGTCTTGTGTCACTTGTGTCACTTGAAGTTGCACTTGATAGGCCCAGGTCCATTCTTTCTTGAGCCTGTTGTGTTGTGCATTGAGCATTGTTTTGTTTTCTAGTCTTCATTGTTGTTTCGGCTGTTGCATGCTTTGTTCATGCACCTTGTGTTACTATCCAATTTCTTTTAGTGTTTGCTGATGCATTTTTGTCATTTGGTTGATAACCCACGGCTTGACTTGACTTTGCTGCAGTGTGCATATATGGTTATTTATAA
Source organism: Allium cepa (assembly GCA_030765085.1). Taxonomy (NCBI): domain Eukaryota; kingdom Viridiplantae; phylum Streptophyta; class Magnoliopsida; order Asparagales; family Amaryllidaceae; genus Allium; species Allium cepa. Next base: position 286,720,395 of record CM060941.1, on the reverse strand, counting down.
CCATTTCACTTTGAGGCTGTGTCACTGATGTCGGCTTGCCTTTTTCATTTCACAGTCGAACTTTGGTTCATTTTACAGTGTCATCCCCCATGTAATTTGCAGTTGCATTTCTGGTCAATATTTGCACCTGTGTCACTGATGTTGGTTTGCATTATTTTGTTCATTTGGATTCAACAATCTTGTTGAGTTCACTTGAAATCCCCGTATGCATGTCATATGGGTTTACTTTGTGGTACACTGTACTGCATTTATGAGTTAGTTATTGTCATTTTCTACATATTTATATATGTGGCCTTGTACCACTTGATGGCATTTGGATTGATTTTTGAATTACACTTGAGTTGAATCTGGTGACTCGGGTTTGATCTTGTGTTTGCTTGTGAATTTTCATTGGGTATATCATTACTATTGTGGCAAGGCAGTGCACGCAAGCGTGAACTGCAGCCACACGGTATTCATTGGGCACGTCATCACTGTAGTGGCAAGGCAGTGCACGCAAGCGTGAACTGCAGCCACACGGTACTGCTTTCATTGTTATTTCTTTTGCTTTTGATTTATGGATCTATTTCGTATTCCATATGTAGTAGTGGCGAGGCAGTATACGCATGCGTATACTGCAGCCCTACTCGTGTTGACCTTTTAATTGATGTTCCAATTGTTTTGAATTGGTTCGCGTTATATTTACCGTTATCTGATTTCTTATTTAAGAATCGGATAGGTAAATTTATTTCTGTGACTGTTGTCTATTCATTATTTAATTATTATTGCTTCTGTGCACTAATAACTGAGTTTGAATTAGACTGACCCGAGTATTATTTTCTCTTGAATTTAATACTCGGGTCAGACCGAGTATTTATAGGTTGTAGACTTTTAGCTTCAGGTTGCTGCTTGAGCTATGAAGACTTTTCATATCTTTTGGAGTTGTCGTGTCATAGTATAGGTTGATATGTACTTATGTATATTAGTCAATAATGTACTTGTATATATGTAACTTCCTGAGTCGACTGTTGTAGTTGTATCACATGTACCGTGTCAAATGTATCGTAACTGGCATCAGTTATTATATATATATATGAGACTTTCTGTTTCATCTGTGTTCCGCATTTATATTATCTGTGTTATTATTTTATATTTTGTCGTAGACTATTATAGCCACTGTGTAGTAGCTTTGAGTTTGCATCGGCATGTCGGATTTCCTCCTCAAATGAAATGCACGTTTTTACTATCTGGCATATCGGTGCTCGCCCAAAGCAATTACACGGATGGTCGCTCCTCAACAGCCTTATTCTCCGTGCTAGTCGACAGCACTGCACCGTAGTGTTCTTGGCTAGCGTGGGTATAGAGGTGGGGCGTCACAAATATAGTTAAAATAGATTAAAAGAGATTAATTAGATTTAAAATAGATTAAAATGGGTTAAAATACTTTAAATAGATTTAAAATAGATTAAAACACTTTAGAATTTCGATTTAAACCAATTTCCAATTCCAACCTTCAAACTTGGATTTTCAAAGTAATTCAATTTATATAAATCAATTTCCTTTAAAATATCATTTAATCCAATTCAAGATTTAAGCGTTTTAAAATCATTTAATTTAACCAATCCAGTGTCCGTATATAATTTTCTACCCTATGGTCAAGTGATACGGATATTATCATTTCAATCCGAATTTTTTTAGCTTTATGGGTATATATTATTTCAACCTACAACCCCAAATTCCAAATCACTGAAAATCGCTTGGGTTTGTCAATTTGACCCATAATGTTTTCTCCTATTCTATATGATTGTTCGGGTATGTATCATTTAAACCCATGGGAATTTTCTGACAATAACTAAGCAAATCTGCAGTTTCGTAATAATATAAATATAACATTAAATCATCCAATATCAACAATTAAACATACATCACAATCATCATCCAAATTAACCAATAAACATCCATAGATAACTGATTATTACTAACAGGTATTAAATTTACAATTAAATTCAATATTAAATTAAACGATGATTAAATGTAATAAAAGTTAAATTTAACTAGAATGATAATTTTAATATACCAAACATCAACCAATCAATTCCAAATCACATTATAAATTCAATTTAACTATTGTAAGATAATTTAATAGCTGCACGCGGGTTAAAACACTCACATTTGATTAGAAATCGATTTGAAATCCAAAATAAGGCCTAAAAATTCAACAGCCTCAGAATTTGCCTTAATTTATTCCTAAATGTCCGAAATTTCGATACAATCACAGCGGAGCAAACCACGCGTAATTCCAACGTCGTACGTAAAAGTTGTATACGTTAGAACGTTTAAAAATTAAATTAAAATAAAAAATAAAGATACTTGCCGCATTAGCTGAATGAAGACAAACCCTAGCATCACCCTTAACCTCGATAACATGTTCGAACCTGGTCATCTCGATTGCAGCCGCCACCGCCTATCCAATTTTTTTTGCCACGTCCATCGCATTGGCTACGATCAGCCACTACCGATCAACGTGCCTCTGCCTGTCACCCCCTAGATGGTCGCGCGACCACCAGAGCGCTCTCCAGTCGCCTCGCCGACCTCTTTTTGTACATTTCTAGTGAATCGACGTGCCTCTGGCATAAATGAACCGTACAGATGCATACTGCTCACCTTCTTCCAAAAGCCAGTACTTCCTCATCGTCGCAAAGATGACGATCCATCGTTAAATCATCAGCCCAATATGAATGGCCTTGGATAAATGACCTATTTTTGGTCAAATCATGATCTGAATAAAAAACGAATCATAGATTTGGGTTGAGCTCGTCGAGAGCTTCGAATTAGTATATAATATGGTTGGGTTTTGAGGAGTTTGATTTTGAAATTGATTTGGAATTTAGGTTTTGAATTGGAATGGTTTATGTCATTAGAAGAAGGAGATAGATAGATGGAGTTGTACATACTTAATAAGAAAAGTGACTGCTAGGATTGGGGAAACAAGACTATTTATATTAACAAAGCCCGATAAGAATGAACAACACTCAAATTGATTTAAATTGACAATAATGACCCGAAAAGCTCGTTTCGCTTTCAAAATGAAAGTGGGTCATCTAATATATCAAAATAGATGTTTTTGATATTTTTAAACTCAATGGAAATGGTTTCAAGTCCTAATTCCATAGTATGCAGAAGTTACCTTTAAAATCAACTTATTTCAAATTGATTTCAATTAAATTGATTTCAAAGCATTTCGAGTCTGTACGATCAAACGACAAATCTCATGCTACGAAATTTGAAATCCTACAATAATTCACCATTACCAACCGATGAAACTGGTTTCATCGAAATCCGAGACAGTGGCCAAAATGACTATTTTCACATTAATTAAATAAATTATTATTAAATTGATTAAATCCCTTTTGAATTTCAAATTTAATCGATTGCAATTTTTATCATTTTAGATTACTTCGACATTTACAATAATTAAATACAAATTTACATATCAATTCATTATTAAATATTTCACTAATTACGGTGTTCAATTTCAATTGTAATTAAATCCATCTAATTATATTTTAATTCCAATAAATTGTTTAAATTTGATTTCAATCATTTATTCAATCATTTATTACACTATGGACCTAGTTAACATTTATTTGCATATTATTGCATTATTATTCTAGAATCGCCATCTTTTACTATATTAGTTGCAATATTCCAATTATATTAATTTTTTTCGATTTTCACATTATTTAAAATTTAAAGTCCCAACAAATTCATTTATCGTAGTTTCACTCTTTTTATTAAATAAATTATTGCCTCAAGAATATAATTGACATTTCTATACATTTTATTACCTTCACCTTTACAGTTATCGTCTTAACTTATATTAAATAGAGAAGACCTCAAAATGCGATGACCCGGCATTCGTATTCGATTTCAGTCTTTATAAGGTCTTCGTGTTTTGAGGTCTTCTCCCTGTAATATTTAATTACATTTAATTACAATTGATTTCTAACTTAATTCAACATATTAAATAAATTCGTAACAAATAACAATTGTTACCTTTTCTTAATTTAATCACATTTATAAGTTATTATTTACAAAAAATGTTCAAAATACTTACACAACACTAATTTTATACAATTACAAAAATTTACTTATTATTTCATAAATTAATATAACATTTAAAATTATTTTCTAGATTTAAATTTATAACCAATTATAAACTTATGATTTATTACAATTACTTGAGATTGCATTCAATTTGTTAGCTATTACAATAAATCTTCATTATTAAACTTCATTCTAGTTAGTTCTCCTAGTTCTATATCAAATTTTTATTTCTTCCAACATTAAATTGTATAATCTTATTAAATTAACTATTTTTAATTATCGAAAATTATGGGTCGCTACACTCTTCCTTACTCAAAACTTTTCGTCCATGAAAAGGGAAAGAAGTAATCAAGAAATTAATATATCTTATTCAAAATATAAAATTCATAAGCAATTAATTTGCAAAATTAAATAATTTATTGAAAATATGTCAATTATAAAACAATTAAGTCATTTTATATTCAAGTTCAATAAGAGTTTTAAAAACATTTCCACTTTCACAAAAAATTTCAAAGTCCAGAATTCATGAAAAATTTCGGCAGAGTCTCCATTGTACGGAGAGGTCCGAGAGAAATAATAATATCAATAACAACAATATATATCATATACTTAAAAAATAAAATATCCCAAACCACGGAAAAACAAAATAATATCGCTATAAGACCATAATCCGAGAACGTACCTATTTGTCGGGAAAACAACGCTTATTTATGAAATCAAAAGCGGTAAGAATTATTTCAATAAACCTGTATTTAACTCATATAATCCAAAGAAATTGATCATTATGTAAAAGAGAATTGATTTAGTTATTTCAATAAATAGCAAAAAACCAACACAACATAATCAACAAGTACTTGCAAAAAAAACCATACAGTCATCACATGGAAATTCAAGAAATCAACCATTCATCCATGGAAACCAAAACAATGGTTTGTTTGGCTACAAAAACTTTTAATCGTATAAAACAAAATTAAACTACTAAGCATACCATACACTTAACAGTCTTAGATAAAACCTAATAGATTATTTACACATCCTAAACAATTTAAAGTATCACTTCCCAAACATCCCATAAGCTAAACAAATAATAATTTCAAAAGTCATATAATATTTCTTATTAATCTCATTTCATATTATTTATCGTTCTCCTATTTCATTCATATAATACTCATTTTATTAATTTACATTTATCACTAACAAAATTCATTTTTCGTTCATTTATACAATGCCATTTTTCTCTTTTCATCACTTTACATTCATTGTTTACATAAGTTATTTCCATTTCAATTATTTAGGTTATCCATTATTATGTAAGTCTCTTTACAATTTAATTCACCACTAATAGATTATTTGTTTTTAAAAATTCATTTCTTCCATATGTAGTATTATTGAATATTAAATCCATTTCTAAATTATTTCAACATTATCTAAGGTTATAATCATTCAAGTAATATAGGATTCACTCTTTCTATAAATTTGATTAGTAGCATTTCAAATTATTAACTTAAGTTTATAAAAATTTATAACATCAGAATTCTTATTTATAGAAGAAATTCCATTGAACACTTTCATTTTCTAAGTTTTACTTGTATAATAATCTATTACATATTCTTATTAACATTTCAACTAATAATATTTTGGTAAGTTATATATATATATATATATATATATATATATATATGTATGTATGTATATATGTATAAGTGTGTGTTTTTCAGAATGAAATTAAATGTTACTCAAGTTTTTCTTATTCCTTTAGTTGACAAAATGTTCAACATTTACTTTTCTTTTACTTCATACCTACTAGATTTCAATTCTTATAAATATTACATTAACCACTTAGCATCTAATTCAAATTACACAATTTAGAAGTTTCCAATTATTAAAATAGTTAAGATTTCATTTTATTACAATAGTTGAAAGTTATTAATTATCAGAAACTTTTAAGAACTAAATTCCAGGTTCATTTTCAAATCAAATTTATATATAAACATTCATATATTCCATATATGTCAAACCATACTTAGAATATAAAATTAAAATTTGTTTATCAAAACAAATGTGTTATAAGATACTACGGCAGTCTTTCCACTTTGAAACTCGAAAATGAACATCGATTACGCATGCACTCATCACAAAACTATTTTCCAACGACAAAGAGGGGAATACATAACTTATTTCCTTTAAAAAATTTCTTTTAAGACATTTCTTAAAATCATCTTAATATATTTTTATCAGAAAATACTTCTAAATACTACTAATATTATATTTAAAAATCCGTCGAAGGAAATTTTCAAAAATCCTAGAATTTCAGTTCTAAACTTCCAATTTATATTTACTTTACTTGTAAAGCCTATTTTCAGTCAATATTTATAAAATTTCTCTACCTATGTTACACCCAACTATATCATCTATAAAATTTATTATTTTATATAAAAAATATATAATAGACAAAATTATTTCATTTACCTATATTTCGAAACAATATTGTGTTGGTTTGTCCAATTAAGTGTTTGAAAATTTCTATCGATGCTATAAAATCCTATATACCAACCAAAATTTATAAATACTATACAGAATAAATTAACATGATACAAAACCTTTTATAACACTAACAAATACGCTCTCTCATATATATACAGTTAGTGACTCATTCTAGGGTATTACTATTCTATATGAGTCAGACCCCACAAACCTAAGGTTATCGCTAAACCTGGTTCTTATACCAAATGTAATGACCCAACTTTTTGGATAGTTTAAATCGACAATAAACCTCACATGTCAAACCAAACCATTCAAAAGGGAGGATTTTTATGGGGTAAATAAGAAAAAGCAAAGAAAGAATGAAGAAAAAAATATAAGGAAAAAAATATAATAATCAAATAAGAAGTTCATGAAGCTATTTACAAATAACATTTGATTATTATTTTACAACACAAAATCAAAGTTACATATAACAGGAATGAATAAATAAATGCAGCGAAACAACATGATGTAGTGGAATAAATAAGATAAATAATAATAGTACTAAATCTTCATTTCGTCCTCCAAAGCGGTCTTCGATCCACTAAAAAGCTCAGATTGACCCGAGCGAGTTGAAAACACAAAACACTCGAGTCAGAACTAAAAGATCTTATGTGAGTTAAATGAATAGTAAATAAATATGAGTGTAACGGCGTCGGAGATGTTTGCAGGGTTTGACATCTCCTATCCACTGTCTAACGTCAGTGCAATAACTTAAGAGATGTTCGGGATTTACATCTCCTAAGGGTCTGTTAAACTACCTACATACATATTATAATACACTATTACAATAGTGTCTGCAGTAAAGTAAAGTATTAAAATAGTGCTATGCCGTTACCCATATCCCCTTTAACACATTTTATATATTCCCTTAGTCTATACAGTATCGTAAGCTCCTCCGTGAGGTTTACCTAGACGGCACTCCATAGGTATGGTACAAAATAAACTCGTAGAAGGCATGATGGGGCATGTGGACACAGTATTCAAGGCAATGCCAGTGTAAGACTCAACCGTTTTACAGAACCAGACTGGTGGTAACGCATAGTAGCTACTACTGCCCACCTCAGAATACACCCCCATAATCAAATCAAGGGTGGCCACCAAATCAATCACAAAGTCAAAATATAGTATCGAAGAAATATGCCCAATAGGAGAAATGACCACACTTGGCCTGGTATAGCTCATATTTTAGTCACATCTAAGCCGACTCACAGGAGTGTGGGTCACATAAATACCTCTTATAGAATTATTCGCCAAACCATCCTGCTTTATTCTGGAATCTCCACCACATACACAGTTATTAAAGTGGTTTTCAGTGTTGGCAGAGAGTATGGCAATATCCGATCCCGGTCTCTTTAAAAACCAAACGCTTATTTCACACCGGGTGGTTCTTTTACATTTTCAAAATCGATTTATAATTCATATCAAAATATCGTATTCTCAAAACAAAATCATATTTACTTTCGAAATTATATCACATTTGAAATCATATCACTTTCAAATTCATATTTCCAAAAATAGATTAAATCCTCATTTAAAATCATCATTTTCCTCATATATGTCATTTAAAACCCTACTTAAGTTATAACATCATTTAAATGTATTCTACTTAAAAATAAAGGGTTTAAATATAAAACTTCCACATTACAAAACCTGAATTTCAGAAAATAGTTTAAATAGTTTAAAAGAGTTTTAAAAATCATTTAAGACAATTTAAAATAGATTAAAATAGATTAATATAGTTTAAAATGGATTAATATAGTTTAAATAGATTAATATAATTTAGGATAGATTAAAATAGTTTAATATAGTTTAAAATAGATTAAAATGGATTGAAATAGTTTAAAATAGATTAATATAGTTTAAATAGATTAAAATAAATTAACATAATTTAAAAATAGATTAAAATAATTTAATATAGTTTGAAATAGATTAAAATCGACTAAATAGATTTAAAATAGATTAAAATGGGTTAAATACTGTTTCCTGGAGATTTGACCAGGCAACTTAGTACTCGGCATTAGCACATTGCTCGGGAATTAATGGATCGTTCGACATTTACATACTGTTCGGCATTCTGAACGCTCAGTGCAAATGGCTCGAATAGCATTCATGAGTACTCGGCATTAGGAGGTGTTCGACAGTCAGGGTCGTTCGACATTTGGGAGCGGTCGGCATCCAGGAGCCTTGGCATGCAGGAGTGCTCGGCATCAGAAGAGCGCTCGGCATCAGGAGAACGCTCGGCATAAAGGAACGCTTGGCATGAACGGGCGCTCGACATCTAGAAGCGTTCGGCATCCATGGACGTTCGACATACCAAGGACGTTCGGCATACAAGGTACTTTGTCATCCATGTGCGTTCGGTGCCAAATGACGCTCGGCAGGCAAGGACGTTCGACATCTCTGGACATTCGACATTCGAAGATCGTTCGGCACCCAGAGGTTTTCGGCATCCTGAGGTCATTCGGCAGTCAGAAGTGTTCGACATTCAACCAGTCTCAATCAACTTCAATCATTTCTCGGCATACACTCGCCACTCGGCATCTCACTTCGTTCGGCATGAAGATGGTGGTTCGGCGTTTAGTCGTTCGGCACAACACTCTGGTTCGTCTTCCAGTATTGTTCGGCATTCATGCCATGTTCGGCATGTATGGTTCGGCGCACAGAGACCACTCCATTTAGGCCGAGGTATTCAACTACCAGGCCCACCAGGGAAGTCCAACCAACCTTCATCTATAAATAGAGAGGTAGGGGCACAGTGAAAGGGACCTTTTTGTGGGGAACACTAGGGAGAATCTGCCATTTTTCATACTCTTCTATTTTTCATTCAAACTTGTATTCAAGTAATTGGAAACAGATTGTATATGTAATCAACTATCAAGGAAAGAAATAAAAATCAACTTCAAAGTAGACGTAGGCAGTTACGCCGAACCACTATAAATTTGGTGTTCTTGATCTCTGCATTTAATTTTACTGTGATCTATTTTAATTTATTATCTTCATTAATCTCTCTACACAATCTTTCTTATGGGTATTAGTGGCTAATTTTGGTGCTAACATTTTGGTGCTTTCACTGAGAATTGAATTCTCGGGCTGTTAGGATCTGCTTTGTAGCTAATGGATTGCACAAATCCTCCAAGGAGATCCAAGATTGTTCACAAGGGATCTGTTGATTCTATTCAGAGTTACAACCAACAACTCTACCATGGGGAGACCACGAACTAGATCGGCCTCTCACGACACAGATGTCCACAAGACTGTTAGCGTGCAACAAGTTGGATCTAGAAATCCGCAAGCAACTCGAGGTGCAGGGCCCTCCACCCAAAACCAAGCAGAACTCGTTTTCCGAGCAGAGTGCAACAACTTGATAAGAGAACTCAAGGAAAGTAGAAGGCAACTTGCTGAGAAGATTCAAGCCAACACTAATCTTATGACTCAGCTCACTCAGCAGCAGCGTCAGAATACTGGAGGAAACCCTGCCCCTTATTCTGAATCTAATAGTTCAACCTCAGCTGATGAACCTCCTAGGCGTAGACGTCGTAAGGATGGAGGTGCACAGGCGGGTGCCACAGATCGATTGACTAAGGATCAAGCCCGTGAAGAGACTGGACACCCGAATCTCCAAGAAATAAATCAGGCGGGACATCAACCCGCACAGTCCCATGGAACGAAACCCTACCTTCCATCCTTCATACAAACTTCGGACTTAACACTTTTGGTCAGGAAGTTGATGAGAGAGAATCAAGGCTTGACCAATGAAGATTGGAGAGTGTCCAAAAGCCATACTCCCTTTATAGATGGTATCCTACAGGTTGAGTACCCCGAGAAGTTCAATATGTCAACCACCCCGACCTACGAAGGGTAGACTGATCCCAGGCAGCATGTGATGAGGTACAGATGGATGATGGATTCTGCAAGAGCTAATAATACAACCAAGTGTAGGTGCTTCCTAATCACTCTGTCTGGAATTACCACCATGTGGTTTACTCGACTTCCCCCACGATCTATATCCAGCTTTGACGAATTGGCAATGAGATTCATAGAACAATTCAGGATACACACCACTCATCCAAAGGATGTGATGTCCTTATCAAGCGTCATCCAAGCTCTAGGAGAGTCGTTGAAAGTATACTTGTAGAGATTTCATGTTGCGGCTACTTAAGTGAGCAATCCAAACGACCATGCAATTTTGATGGCGGTAATGCGTGGAGTGGATCCAGACTTTGAATTTGGAGATTGGTTGGCGGGAAAGCCCCCAGCTACGTTGGAACATTTTTATTTGAAATCTCATCAGTTCACAAGAAGGGAGGAAGCTCGATGGACGAGGTAGGACAAGGCACCAGGGCCTGCTCAGGAGACTGTAAAAAGTAACGTCGCCATGAAGCAAACCAACGATAATTCGAGAAAATACCAAGTCAACGCTCAAAACAAGCCTGGGCAATCTAAATGATCAGGAGGTGGAAATCCCGAAAAGAAAAGAGAGATGGGGAAATGGAAGTCAAGGATCCCGACCTACAATAAATACACCCCTCTCAACGCATCTCTTGAGAGCATCTATTTGTCAACTTGCAACACTTTTCAATATAGGAAACCACGCCCAAAGAATCAACGGATGAACAGAAGAGAATTGGGAAGTATTGCAGCTTTCACAAGTCTTATGGGCACAACACAGAGGAGTGCAGACACCTCCATGATGCTATAGAAAAGTTGATTAGACAGAAGAAGCTGCAAAAGTTTGTCAAAGACCCAAAAGACGGAAGACAAGAAACATCGGACCCCGGACGCGGGCCAGCTCCATGCCAACTAGAACAACCTTCTCGAACCATGGGTAGATTGGTTATCAACACGATTGCTGGCGGACCACATCCTACGGATAAGAATTGGCAAGAGATGGAGCGATATGCTAACTCTTTAAGACATGCGGAGTATGAGTGCTATTCGAATGTGGAGGATGGGACTCCTGCAAAGCAGCAGCCTATGATGGATGATGATATTGTATTCAGGAGAAGAGATGTGGATAGGTGGAGGCTCCTACCATCGACCCGATGGTCATAACTACGACAATCGGGCCGGCGTTTGTGAAGAGAATTATAATTGTTTGCGGAAGCTCTGTTAACATCATCTTCAAGAAAGCATATGACCAAATGAAGCTGGGGACTAAGGATTTGAAACCATCTAAAGCCAGAATCCATGGCTTTAACGGCACGACAACGGATGCAGTGGGATATGTGGAGCTACCAGTTGAAATGGGGCAAGGTGAGCGTAGGACGGTGCGAATCCTACCATTCATAGTGTTGGATGTTGACTCTCCATATAACGCATTTCTAGGATGTCCTGCCCTGGCAGAATTTAGGGCAGCATTGGCCCCTTGGTGTCTGACGTTATAATTTCTAACAGACGGAGGTGTTGAAGTGGTACACGGCGATTAGGCGACCGGTCGTGCATGCTATATGGATGAACTAAGAGAGGCTCGGCGTAGAGAGAAAGGAATGGTTGCGGATAGCTCCGTCCGCATCCAAAATTCTGATGATTGACAAGTAGCACCCGAGCCCTGGCTCGGGCAACATTCTTGGATCTATAGAGACACAGATCCAAGAAATGGTGATGGAGGACCCAGGGAAACAAATGTAGCACCGACTGAACTCACAATTGACATCCCAGTCAGCCGGGATGACCCGTCACGAATTCTTAAAATTGGATCACAACTCGACCCCGTGGTGGCCGAGTACCTCATCGACTTCCTCCGAGCAAATCTTGATGTTTTCACTTGGACACACTATGATATGTGCGGTATTTCTCCAACAGTTGCGAGTCATATGTTGAACATAGACCCAAAGTTCGTTCCCGTAAAACAGAAAAGGAGAGGTATGGACCTGGAGAGGTCTGCAGCTCTCAAAGAGGAGGTGGACAAACTCAATGCCAACGGGTTCGTCCACGACGCCCTCTATCCTGAATGGGTATCTAACTCGGTGCCAGTGAAGAAAGCGAATGGAAAATGGAGAACTTGTGTTGATTATTCTGATTTAAACAAAGCATACCCAAAGGATAGTTTCCCGTTGCCTAGGATTGACCAGTTGGTCGATTCAACTGCCGGACATGAGTTACTATCATTTATGGATGCATACTCTAGATATTATCAAATCCCGATGCACCTCCTAGATCAAGAACATACCAGTTTTTTCACAAACGATGGGTTGTATTGCTATGTATTGATGCCCTTTGGATTAAAGAACGCAGGAGCAACTTATCAGCATCCGGTGAATCGGATTTTCAAAGATAAGATTGGTAGAACGATGAAAGTCTATGTGGATGACATGCTCGTGAAGTCACGACAGTCAAACGACCACATCCGAGACTTAGCGAAGATGTTTGACATACTCAGGGATTATAGAACGAAGATCAATCCTTTGAAGTGTTCATTCGACGTAGCGTCAGGAAAGTTTATGGTCTTTATTGTGAATGCGCGAGGAATCGAGGCTAACTTGGGGAAGATTTAGGCTATCCGAGATATACAAGTGCCTAGAACCATAAAACTAGTGCAAAGCTTGAATGGAAAGGTAGCCGCGCTGAGCCAATTCATATCCAGGGCCACAGACAAGTGTATTCCTTTCTTCGTTGTTATGAAGAAAGGAAAGAGGAATTTTGAATGGACATCCGACTATGAGGAAGCATTCCGAGCTCTTGTAAGGCACTTAGAAAGTCCCCCGGTATTGTCAAAACTAATAAACCCCGAAATGTTGTACATATACTTAGCTGTATCCCAACATGCTATCAGTACAGCCTTGGTTCGCGAGGAAGACCGGGTTCAAAAGCCAGTTTACTATGTTAGTAAACGCTTGACGGGGGCAGAAAGAAATTATCCAAGGATTAAAAAATAGCCTATTGCTTGGTGTGTGCATCACGCAAGCTTCGTCCGTATTTCAGGTGCACTCAATCAGTGTTTGTACTGATCAACCTTTGCGGTAGATACTCCAACGGCTGGAAACTTCCGGAAGGATGTTAAAATGGAATATTGAGTTAAGTCAGTTCGATATTAACTACCTGCCGCTAAGGGCCATACAAGGACAAGCACTAGCTGACTTCATCGCTGAGTTTACTATGTCAGACGAATCAAATGGCCACAATGCCATACCTCCCGTTCGATGGAAGAAGTACACCGATGGGGCATCTAACGACCGTTGTCCGGGGGTTGGCATAGTTCTTGTAGCTCCTAAGAGCCGATCAGTTTGCTACGCTTTGAAGCTCGAATTCATAGCAACGAATAACGAAGCCGAATATGAAGCTTTGATCGCCGGCTTAAGACTTATCAAAGAACTGGGAGTAAAATCGGTTGAAATCTTCAGCGACTCACAGCTGGTAGTGTACCAAGTGCAAGGAGACTAACAAGCAAGGGGGCAGAGACTTGCCCCATATTTGGTTCAAGTTCTGGAGAAGCTAGCGAATCTCGAGTGTTATGATATTTCACATGTCCTGCGTGAGCAAAACAGAGCAACTGATTCATTAGCAAAATTCGCAAGCACAAGCGATGCACAACAAATGGGATTATTTCCGGTTGAGAACCTCCATGCTTCGAGTATAGATATAACGGAGATAGATTTCGTGTTAGAAACAGAAATCGAGAAGGAATCATGGATGACCCCAATCAAGCAGTACATGCTATTTGAGATCTTACCCGAAAAAAGGAGCGAAAGACGACAAGTCCTCCATAAGGCTTCTCGTTATGTAGTACAGGATGTAATAATGTATCGAAGGGGATTCTCGACCCCATTACTTCGATGCATTTCCCATGATGAGATAAAATGAGTCCTGAAGGAAGTCCATGAAGGAGAGTGCGGCGACCATACTGGGGGGAAGACATTAGCAAAGAAGGTCCTCCATTATAGATACTACTGGCCAACTGTGAATCAGGATGCTACAGACTATGTGAAAAGATGTGATAAATGCCAGATATATGCGAAAATTCTGAGAGCTCCGCCGATGGAACTCACGCAAATGGTTAGTCCCTGGCCATTTGCAATGTGGGGAATTGACCTAGTTGTTTCTTTACCCATAGCAAAAGGTGGAGCGAAATATGCAATAGTTGCGGTCGACTACTTCACCAAATGGGTAGAAGCAGAGCCTCTGGCCACAAAAACCACCAAGAAGGTTATTAATTTCGTCGTACGAAATATCATATGCCGTTTCGCCTTCCATGGACCATCATTACAGATAATGGGACTCAATTCGAAAGCAAGGAGTTCAAAAAATTTTGTCAGAAATATGACATCGAGGAGAAGTTTGCAGCGGTTGCTCACCCGAAAGCCAACGGACAAGTGGAGGCCGTAAACAAGATAATCAAGTCCATATTAAAAAGGCGTCTGGAAAAGGCTAGAGTCAAGTAGGTGGATGAACTTCCAACGACACTTTGGGACTACAGGACCACCCACAATACCGCGACTTGTCACACTCCATTCGCATTGGCATATAGAACAGAAGCTGTCATACCCGTGGAACTTGAAGTTCCATCACATCGGGTAACTTATTATGACCCCGAGTCGAACCAGAATCTTTTATTAGAATCGTTGGACTTCATTGACGAAAAACACGAAGAGGCCAATTTGAGAGCGGCCGCATACAGACACAGAGTCGCTAAATATTATAACGAAAAGGTCCGACCAAGAATTTTTGGTGTGGGAGACCTAATTTTGAAACGAGTTTTTCAAATCCCGTCTCATATGAATCCCGCATGGGAAGGTCCATACGTCATCGAACGGAAGTTTGGAGAAGAAACTTTCAAGCTAGCGACCGTCGATGGTGCGACACTCCCTCGAGCATGGAACAGCAAGCACTTGCGGCACTATTATACTTAGTCTATTTCTTTCATGTATTAGTTGCATTTATTTCCAGTACGCTTTTATTTCTAGTTCTTGGCATGTAGCAAGAAAATTTAGCTTGCTTTCATTAATAAAGGCTTAAAGCCATCTTTTCCGTGAATTACTAATGTTTCTGCGTATGATGGTCCTGTGACAGGCAAATGAAATTGTATTATTCTGGCTGACGTACGAACATATGCAAACGACTCAAAATCTCCAAGTCCCCAGAGTGCGTACTGGAGTACTCTAAGTCCCCGGAGCGTGGACTCGAGTATAAACGAATCAAAATCTTCAAGTCTCCAGAGCACGGACTGGAGTACTCTAAGTCCACGGAGCGCGGACTCGAGTATAAGCAACTCAAAATCTCCAAGTCCCCAGAGTGCGGACTGAAGTACTCTAACTCCACAGAGCATGGACTCGAGTATAATCGATTCATAATCTCCAAGTCCCCAGAGTGCGGACTGGAGTGCTCTAAGTCCCCGGAGCGCGTACTCGATTATAAACGACTCAAAATCTCCAAGTCCCCAGAGTACGGACTAGAGTACTCTAAGTTCCCGGAGCGCGGATGCGAGTATAAACGACTCAAAATCTCCAAGTCCCCAGAGTGCGGACTGGAGTACTCTAAGTACCCGGAGAGTGGACTCGAGTATAAATGACTCAAAATCTCCAAGTCCCCAGAGTGCGGACTGGAGTATCTAAGTCCCCGAAGCGCAGACTCGAGTATAAACGACTCAAAATCTCCAAGTCCCCAGAGTGCCGAGTGAAGTACTCTAAGTCCCCAGAGCGCGGACTCGAGTATAAATGACTCAGGATCTCTAAGTCCCCAGAGTGCGGACTCGAGTACTCTAAGTCCTCGAAGTGCAGACTCGAGTATAAACGACTCAAAATCTTAAAGTCTCTAGAGTGCGGACTGGAGTACTCTATGTCTCCGGAGCGTGGACTCGAGTATAAACGACTTAAAATCTCCAAGCCCCCAGAGTGCGGACTGGAGTAATCTAAGGCCCCGGAGCGCGGACTCGAGTATAAACGACTCAAATCTCCAAGCCTTCAGAGCGCGGACGGGAGTACTCTAAGTCCCCGATGTGCGGACTAAAAAATATTCTAAGTGCTTGTAGTGCAGAAGGAAAAACAAACAACTCTCGAAGGATCTCTGAGCTATATGAAGGTGAACCGAGAAGTCCATGTTATTCACAACAGCTTGGATTTAAATCACAATCATACAAAAATTGAATGACAAGAGGCTTTTGAAAGACAGAAAAAAGGAACTAAGTTTTATTCAGAAAAAGTTTCTACTACAAGCCCTCCAAAGTTCGGAGTCGACAATCTATTTACAAAGACTACGAAAGTAGATAAAAATAATTACATAACTTAAACTAACTCTCGTTGAGCAAGAGTAATGATCACTTCTTGTGCTTTTTCGACTTCTTTACCTCTGTTTTCTTCTCGTACGGCTCGTCCCCTGTGCGTTTACCCTTGGCACTCTTATTTGATGGAGGGGAAGAAACTGAAGAAGTACGGGGAACATCCATGGGCTTGGACCTGCCAGGGAGAATGACCTTCAATGGCTTGTTCAAGGGATCGTCTGGGTCCACAACTCGAGGCTCGACCTTGATCTCGGCTGTTTCTCTCTTCTCCTTCTCAAGCCCCTCCTTCATACTCAGCTCAGATGTGTGTTCGATGGCGCCTGTAATCTCTACTTCATAACTCCCCTCGATGGGAGAAGAAGTCCCATATTTGTCTTCATCCAGCGCTCCAATCACCTGAGCATCTGGCCCGGGAGCCTCTCCTGCCTGAGTGGCCTCACCTATCTTTTCCTCCACCTCGTTGGCGACATCGCTCCTCGGAGTGGGCTTGGGATCAGAACGGCCTGTGCAAAATCATGAAAAACAAGCATTATAATACAATAGTCCTTCATAAAGAATGACGACTTTTGAAATCTTAAAGTGAAGGGTTATCTACCAGGTTTCGGCAGGCTCTCAGTCATCAAGGGGGTCTCACCCTCCAGAATAGGAGACAGAATATGGACGCCAAGGCCGGGATCCTCCGGATTATAGCCGATATGCTGCTCAAATGGATCGAGTATCGGCCGATCGGCCGATCGAGTAGGCGCATGAGCTGGAGGCATGACCCCAGATGGACTGGTAATCACTTCTTTCCCTTTCTTTGAGGGGTAGCCTTTGAAATAAATAGCTTTAGCTGCTGACAAGTCCGAAGGCTCATTCCTCTTGAGGAATTCTTTTATCAAGGCCCCCTCATCTATCTCTTCGGTATCGTGCTCGGCCCTCCTGATTTCTATCAAGGCCTCCCATGCCTCGGCTAAAGATTCAAGATAGCCATCATCCAGAAAAGTCAAGGCTCGATGCATGAGGACGCGGGCATTGAATTCAGCGAATAACGGGTCTAACATGCTTTTGACCTCTTCCCTACCTTCTTCTCTAGCCGCCTCAAGATGGGAGCCGATGTCCGTAGATGCTATCTTCTTGTCCTCTTCACGGGCTTCACTCTTTATCGCCTCGACTTTGGAAAGCTCGACCTCAAAATTTTCTTTTAAGAGTCGAGTAGCAACGATTTCGTTACAGTATCGTTGTGATTCTTCGTGGGTAGCCGTTTTCTCTTCCTTCTTTCTACGGAGGTGCTCCTCAAGTTCCTTGACTCGGAGGCTGAATGCGTCCCTTTATTTTTGGACCGAGTCCTTCTCTAATGCTAGGGACCCACAGCATTGTATCGCCTCGTCGATTTCTTTTTTATGTGTCGATTCCAGACGAGTCACAGCTTCGGCAGTGTCTTGAGCGCTCTGCCGAGCGGCCTCAAGCTGAGATCTATAAGATGCAAGCTCTTCGTCCTGAGCCTTAATGATATCTTTGTCGTGGATGGCCTCAAGCTTCAGGCGATCGATCTCGTGTTGGCGCTCCATGGAGACTTCAGAAAGTTTTTCAGCCAAATGAACAAACGCGTCATGTTGAACATAGACGTCGCTGGTACAGGCGATGGCGCTATACTTGACATGTCCGGGAATAGGATGAATCGTCGGGAGGAATTTCAGGCCATCAAAGCAGACTTTTGGAAATTTATCCTTAAGCTCGGCCAGCCTCTCCGACACGGTTGGATCTGTTGCAGGAGCAAGAGGAGATGGCTTAGAAAGTTCAGCTCTCCTGTGAGGATCTCGGGACTGTTGAGTGGAAGAGGAGTCAGAGTGTTGATCCCGGGGGACATCGAATTGCGACCTCTTTTGGCCGCACTTGTCTTCGCTTGGTTCCGAATGAGAAGAGGGATGTTGATGGTACTTGGGCTGATAGTATGTTTTCTTCCAAGATGATGAGTCCCGGGAATAATAATCCCTATCGCCGTCATCGTCTCTGTCCCGACGTCTCCAGGAACCAGAATCACGCCTGTAGTGATAGAAAACAGATGACCCGCGCAAGCGATCAATGTTGTGTGTACGTCCCATGCCACCTGTACGAAATTTGATAAACGATGAGTTAGCAATAAGAGGAGTAACAACGAGAATTAAAGAGCAAAGTGAAGCGCAAGTGCATGTGTGCGTCCTAGTGTTTTCCCCGACGGACCAATTGCTTTACTAATGAGAGTTTTCTCTCCCTGACTTTGGTCTAGAGCGCCCACATCGCCTCTGATGGGCGAGTGAAGTTGAAATGCTTCCGGATCATCGAAGTCATAATTGATCAGGTCATCGGGAATGGAGAGGTTCAATAGTCCATTTAAAGAACTTTCTACATGCTGTGAAGAGGCCTCTTTCTCCGTTGGAGTGAGCATAACTTTTGAAGTTCCACCAACCTTCTCCTTCCTAATCTTGTACATCAATCTCTTTTTCCTCTTCGAAGGGGAAGATGACGTTTCGATATCGTGCACTTCGACTGTCGGATCCTGAGTGGGTCCCAAGTTCTCACCTTGTGCTTCGGGTGTTTCGTCCCCCTTTATTTCCCCCTCTTCTGGTGCGTCAGGAGTGTGACGTACTGATGACTTAGCCAATTTCTTCCCCTTCCCAGAGGTGGGCTTGGGCACGGTAGCGCCTTGAGGAAGGCTTATCTGATGGCCTGCTTCCAACAGCCCAAACCTTGTGAGGGACTCTGTCAAAATGAGAGTCCGGATGTCTCTTTCTTCGGTAGGAAGGGATCGAATAGCCTCGACCGCCTCAGAGTATCCGTGACCATCAGGACGCGGGTTGGTGCCTGAAAAGATGAAACAAGAATTAGAAAAAGCATGGCTCTGACCAAGTATGAATATCAATCCAAAGAAAAGACTTACTTCCTTCCACCCATCTCCTCGTGAAACCGGGAGGGCAACGCACATCGAACAATTCCTGTTTGTACAGGGTAAATTTGCTCCACGCCTCAGTTAAGATTTGGCATTTGCGATATGGCTCGAGAAACATGTAAGAGGGGCTATCTCCCCGCTTCTTGATCATATAAATATATTTGATGTCGCCCGGAGTTGGGGGCCTAGAGAGGACGGTCATGAAGAGGATGTAGGTACCGTAGATAAATGCGTGTTCGTTCGGGTGCTGTTGCGACGGGGCAATGTTAATGTATTGCAGCACACCGGAAGAAATAAATTGAACGGTGGCATGCTGGCAACCCAGCACATGAATTTATTACATGCCGTTTACCCAACTGGGGGCAAGTGTAGACGATCGTGCCCCGAGGGAACCAACACGTCGTCGAAAGGGATCCCATGGATGGAGAAAATTCGCCGAAGCGCAACTTCATTGACCTTCGAAGCCTGTGAATCAACAAGGTTATCCAAGAGAATTGCTGCCTCCAAAGCGTCAGGAGCTAAGTTATGTGTAGGGGAGGTTGACGAATTTGAAACATCTACAACTTCTTGTCGGGAGGACGGTCCCGGTCTATCTGAAACCGTGGCGGAGCTAGATCTCATAGACATTTCCAATAAATATTGAGTTTGGCAGAGCACCAGTTTGAACTATACTCGAAACATAATCGGCGTTAGACTTAGCAACATAATTTTTCCCCCCTATGCGGTGTGTGATCTAGTGTAATCATTCAAATATAAACATTGAGAAATTATAAATCACATAGCTGATGGTATAAAGTTGAACTTTGGACTGTCATTCTCGAAGACCGTCATCGCTGACCGTCTCCGAAAACCAGCCTTGTGATGTTTCAATTTTGGACTCGAACATCGACATTGTATGTCAAAAGCTTTTATCTGGTTTTATCGACTTCAGTTCAGGCTTATGAGTAATTGGAACTAGGAAGTCATCAGTTCAGATCAGTTTGATATGTTAGTATGCTGGAGTCCTTGTCCGTGTTTTTATATGATTAGGCAAGGTAAATTAGTGTTCGGCCTAAGTATTGTTCGGCTGAGATATGGTTCGGCATTCATGATCGTTCGGTCTAAATATTATTCGGCTTAACTGTCGACCGGCCAAGCTATCGTTCGGCCAAACTATCGTTCGGCCTAAGTATCGTCCGACCATGCTATCGTTCGGCCAAATTATCGTTCGACCTAAGTATCGACCGGCCTAAGTTTTGTTCGGCTGAAATAACGTTCGACATCCTATCTAATTCTTACTTCCATCCTATCCTTCCATTCCACTGCTCAACATGTGGTGAGTCATGCCGAACCAGAATTACGCCAAGCCCCAACGCTTGGCACTACGTTCTTAACAACGGTTTCATTCCTTCTTTTCTTCCTCCCTCCGCGCCGAATAACAAGGACGGTTCATTCGGCGAGTCATACCAGACCATGTTGTTCGAAATCCAAGCCACTTCCTACTCCTCCTCTATTCTTTTTTCCTCCCATCACCTTGGCACAAGGTAGCCGTGCCGAACGACGAATACATCTCTCAACAACTCCATCGTGTGCTCAGCCCCAAACATTTCTCCTTTCTTCCAAAACATCTGGCCCTAAATAACATGCTAATCACAGTTCAAGTCCTTCACCCACGCAACACTTATCGGCTACGGTTCTAATGTTTTGATTTATAAACTGGTGTCTCTCATTAAAGTTTTTTAATCAGGAAAAGGAGATAAATAGAGGGATAGATACCTAGATAGTAGATTGAGAGGTGGGAGGATGCCGAATGGATTGGGAAGGATCGTTAGATCTTTGGAGGCGGTTAACAGGAAAGGTCTACAAGTACAAGGTAGCGGAGGTAAAAAGTGAAAAGAGAAGGAGGAGGAGGAAAAGGCCGGCCTTTATAGGGAACAAGGAGAAGTTGAAGAGGCAATGACCAGTGGAACCGGTCAAAAAGGTATCGTTCGGCACACATAGAGCGTTCGGCTTCGGCTGTGTCGTTCGGCACAGACCACCTCAACCAGTGATCAAGAGAATTCACCATCGAGGAGACTGAGCCATGTCTCGAAGCAAAAGCAGCGGACTCATGATTCAAAGCTCATCACGTTCGGCCACGCGATACACTTTGGGGGGTAAGCTTTTCCTGGAGATTTGACCAGGCTACTTAGTACTCGGCATTAGCACATTGCTCGGGAATTTATGGATCGTTCGACATTCACATACCGTTCAGCATTCTGAACGCTCGGCGCAAATCGCTCGAATATCATTCGTGAGTATTCGGCATTTGAGGGTGTTCGGCGGTCAGGGTCGTTCGGCATTTGGGAGCGGTCGGCATCCAGGATCGCTCGGCATCCAGCAGCGCTCAACATCAGAAGAGCACTCAGCATTAGGAAAACACTCGGCATAAAGGAACGCTCGACATGAATGGGCGCTCGGCATCTAGAAGCGTTCGGCCTCCAAGGACGTTCGGCATACCAAGGACGTTCGACATACAAGGTACATTCGGCATCCATGAGCGTTCAGTGCCAAATGACGCTCGACAGGCGAGGACGTTCGGCATTCGAAGATCATTCAGCACACAGAGGTATTCGGCATCCCGAGGTCGTTCAACAGTCAGAAGTGTTCGGTAGTCAATCAGTCTCAATCAACTTCAATCATTACTTGACATAAACTCGCCACTCGGCATCTCACTTCGTTCAGCATGAAGATGGTGGTTCTGCGTTTAGTCGTTCGGCATAACACTCTGGTTCGGCTTCCAGTATTGTTCAGCATTCATGCCGTGTATGGTTTGGCGCAAGAGACCACTCCATTTGGGCCGAGGTATTCAACTACCAGTCCCACCAGGGAAGTCCAACCCACCTTCGTCTATAAATAAAGAGGCAGGGGTACAGTGAAAGAGACCTTTTTTGGGGGAACACTGGGGAGACTCTGCCATTTTTCATACTCTCATATTTTTCATTCAAACTTGTATTCAAGTAATTGGAAATGGATCGTATCTGTAATCAACTATCAAGGAAAGAAATAAAAATCAACTTCAAAGTGGACGTAGGCAGTTACGCTGAACCACTATAAATTTGGTGTTCTTGGTCTTTGCATTTATTTTTACATACTGTCTTCTGTTTTATTGTATTATCTTCATTGATCTCTCTACACAATCTTTCTTAAGGGTGTTAGTGGCTAATTTTGGTGCTAATAAATACTTTAAATAGATTTAAAATATATTAAAATACTTTAGAATTTCGATTTAAACCAATTTACAAATCCAACTTTCAAACTTGGATTTTCAAAGTAATTCAATTTATATAAATCAATTTGCTTCAAAATATCATTTAATCTAATTCAAAATTTAAGGGTTTTAAAATCATTTAATTTAACCAATCCAGTGTCTGTATAAAATTTTCTATCCTATGGTCAAGTGATACAGATATTTATCATTTCAATCCGCAAAAATTAAACTTTATGGGTATATATTATTTTAACCCGCAATCCAAAATTTGAAATCAATGAAAATCGCTTGTGTTTAGCATTTCGACCAATAACGACTTTCTTCTATTCCATATGATCGTTCAGGTATATATCATTTCAACACATAGGGATTTTCTAATAATAACTAAGTGAACTTGCAGTGTTGCAATAATATAAATATTACATCAAACACACACATATCAACAATTAAACATACATCACAATCATCACCCAAATCAACTAATAAACATCAATAGATATCCGATTATCATTAACATGTATTAAATTAAAATTAAATTCAATATTAAATTAAACGACGATTAAATGCAATAAAAGTTAAATTTAGCTAGAATGATAATTTAAATATACCAAACATCAACCAATCAATTGCAAATTGCATCATAAATTCAATTTAACTAACATAAGATAATTTAATTATTGTGAGTGGGTTAAAACACTCACCTTTGATTTCAGTTCGATTTGAAATCCAAAATAAGGCCCAAATTCAACAGTCTAAGAATTCATCCAAACCCTTTTCAAAATGTCCGGAATTTCGATACAATTGTAGTGGAGAAAACCGCGCATAAATCCGACATCATACGTAAAAGTTATATAAGTTAGAACGTTTAAAAATTAAATTGAAATAAAAATATATAGATACTTTCCATTTCAGCTGAACAAAGACAAACCCTAGCATCACCCTTAAACTCGATAACACGTTAGAACCCGATCACCTCGATTACAGCTACCACCTCCTATCCATTTTTTGCTGCTGCCTCCATAGCACTGGCTACGATCAGCTACTATCAATCAACTACTTCAGCCTACCGCCCTCCGGATGATCGCGCGACCACCAGAGCGTTTCCAGGCGCCTCGCACTACCGGCGTCCTATTGCACATTTCTGACGAATTAACGTGCCTCCAACACAAACGAACTGAACAGATGCATACTACTCACCTTCCTCCACAAGCCAGTACTTCCTGATCGTTGCAAAGATGACGATCCACCATCAAATCCAACAGCCCAATATGAATGGTCGTGGATAAATGGCCAATTTCTGATCAAACTATGATCAAAATCAAAAAAAGGATCACAGATTGGGGTTGCGCTCGTCGAAAGCTTCAAATCGGTATACAATATGCTAGGTTTTGAGGATTTTGATTTTGAAATTGATTTGGAAATTGGATTTAGGGTTTGAATTGGAATTGGTTTCTGTCATTAGAAGAAGGAGATAGTCAGATGGATTTCTACGTACTGAATAAGAAAAATGACTACTGGGGTTTGAAAAAAAAGACTATTTATATTAACAAAGCCCGATAAGAATGAATAACACCCAAACTGATTTGAATTGACAATAATGACCCGTGAAGCCCTTTTCGCTTCCGAAACGAAAGTGGGTCATCCAATGTATCCAAAATAGACGTTTTTGATATCTTTGAACTCAATGGAACATGTTTCAAGTTCTAATTCCGAAGTCAGGATTTAGCTTTAAAATAAGCTTATTTCAAATTGATTTCAATTAAATTGATTTCTACGTGTTTCTGGTCCGCACGATCAAACGACAAGTCCAATCGCTATGAAACTTGAAATCCTAAAATAATTCACCGTTACGGATCCAATGAAACTGGTTTTGTCAGAATCTAAGACAAAGTTCAAAATGGCTATTTTCACATTAATTAAATAAATTATTATTAAATTGATTAAATCCCTTTTTAATTTCAAATTTAATAACTAACAGTTTTTATCATTTTTGATTACTTAGACATTACAATAATTTAAAACAAATTTACATGTCAATTGAGTTTTAAATATTATACAAATTACAGTGTTCAGTTTCAACTGTAATTAAGTCCAATTAATTATATTTTGATTCCAATATATTGATTAAATTTGATTTTAATCTTTTATTCAATCATTTATTACTCTATAAACCTAGTTAACATTGATTTGCATCTTATTGCATTATTATTCTAGAATCATCATCTTTTACAATATTAGTTGTATTATTCCAATTATATTGAGTTTTTGTCGATTTTCATATTAATTAAAATTTATAGTCCCAATAAATTCATTTATCTTTGTTTCACTCTTTTTATTAAATAAATTATTGTCTTCAGAATATAATTGACATTTCTGTACATTTTATTACCTTCACATTTTGCAGTTATCGTCTTAACTTGTATTAACGTAATATTTAATTACAACTAGTTGCAATTGATTTCCTACTTAATTCAACATATTAAATAATTTGGTAACAAATGACAATTGTTATCTTTTCTTAATTTAAACACATTTTAAGTTATTTTCCATACACAACACTAATTTCATCCAATTACGAAAATTTACATATTATTTCACAAATTAATATAACATTTAAATCATTTTCTATATTTAAATTTATAAACAGTTATAACCTTACGTTTATTACAATTACTAGAGATTGCATTCAAGTTATCATCTATTATATTAAACCTTCATTATTAAACTTCATTCTAGTTAGTTTTCCCATTCCCATATCAAAAATTTTATTTCTTCCAACATTAAATTACATAATCTGATTAAATTAACTATTTTTAATTATTGAAAATTACAGGACTTTACAGCCCCTCTCGATCTAATCAAACTTAACTCAGTAATGACTAACCTTCCTGTTGTCAAACTTTTTCCAACACAACTCCATGTCAACACATTTACCCATCGCCGCTCTAGTTGACGGCCGACACCTCTCTAAGCATGCCTTAACATGCATCACATCATGCAAGATAGGCTTAAGCATGGCCCATACTTAGCCCACCCTTAGCAAAGCTACCTCCGACCAGCCTATGTAGCTCTATCGGCCACCTCGTACCTGGCCATACACCATCTTCCTAACATGGTCCTTAACAAAACTACTAGTTTCTTTTATATCGTCGATAGTCAGTCGACCAGCTCAACAAGATTTGCTGCATAACCACTCAAGTAAAAGAAAAACCGTCCATCCACCTATCCGAAGCACTATAACTGAGTGGTTTAACTACTGTGGCATGCTATCAACATTAAATGCATATTTAATGCATAGTCTACGCATTAAATGCGAATCACAAGCCTATGTAGAGGAGAAATGAGTATATTTTCATCCCTCACTTCTTCTTTCACCTTTGTAGTTGTCGTCCATCCGTTCTTAGACCTATATCAACAGTCATATATTTTTCTCGCTAGTTCTACAGCTTAATCTAAACATCCATCATCCACTTCGGCTATTATAAAAATCTCATATATTGTAACTGCAAAGGAGTTCGGATATATAAAGATTTTGAATACTACACACAATTCAGGGCTCTTGATATCTCAAGTCCTTGAGATTACATAGATTTATTAGTCTTAAGTGCTTCCTGTTTCCCTATTAACCTCTTGCAATTTCTTGTAGTTGTAAGAGGAGTATATAGTAAAAGAACTTCATAGTGGAGGCAGCTTTGGTGAACCACACTATATATTGTATTATTTACCAATCAGCTACATACTTGACTCCTCTTCTTTTACTTTAAACCTAGTATTAAAAATAACATTTGCGCATTAGTTTAATTCTAAGGTTGGCCGAATCTCTAGTCAACATTTCGATGCTTGAAGGAGGGTCTTCCTTTAAAGCTCTCATTTTTTCCTCACTTTTCTAATTCACAAAAACCCAATTTGACTTATTACTAAGGACTATCTTCCACCAATCAATTGTAATAACTGAAATAGGCACGAAACCAAAGGTAACACTCTCGTTATTGCTATTCTAATCTGGGCATCAACGGAGAAACATGGCATACTGTGATCCTATGTTTATCGAACATGATTCAACTAGTCCAAGAAGTGAATGGCTTGAGTGCGCAGCTCGACGCTCAAGCCAATGCAAACTTTACCTTCCACCTCCTCCGACGACCGGCTTGATAGAGCTAGGAGTATGCCCTATGGGCTATTATGTAATTTGTTGCATATATCTTACTCAATAACCAATCTTATTTGAAATCAATGATGTTTTATTTCTATTAAATACTTGATATAATGTAGTTATATTAATTAATTTATTTATTGAAAGTATATTTAAAATCAATAAATAGTATGTTTTGTGAAAGCAGTTACAAAGTATTGTAATCATGAGTAATTTGTCACAATAAAAATAAATATACCATTTTAAATGTTCTTAGTCAAGATATATCAAGACTGGATATCGACGTATCCATTTAGACTAAGGTACATAACACTCTCCAAATGTTAGGCAGTGCATTACTCATGGCTGGTGGGGGCACCTAGGGGTTAAGTAGTGATAATTATTAGGTAACTATGGAATAACTCACTCGATAGTTTTCTTTTGGTTAATATAACAAATGTCCAAAAAAATATCGATGTGGCTGATTTACACAATTCTCTTGACTTGAGAATACTTTGGATCTTCAATATGAAAGCTCCGCTTTTATTCTTATCAAATCATGGTATGACGTCCATTAAGTGACTATAGTTGGGTCGAGTGGAAGTATTAGAAGTGAAGCACTATTTAAGAGAGAATCCATCTCCTCAATTATATTTGGTTAGTATCACGGTCATCTCAAAGTCAAAGTCTCTAGCTACAGCATTTCCTTAGTAATAACTGTTATTATCGAATTAAGGACTTTGTTTTTGTACTATAGAGTTGAATATGGTTAAATTCAAAATTCAACATTTAAAAAATATTGAAGAAAAATTTGAGTTTGAATTTAGGTAACAAAAGTGATATCTTAGTGAAGTAGTGCACTCATTATGATATCTCAAGGGCTCGAACCCGCGACCTCCATAACCTTTGCCTAAAGCACCATATATCTTGCCACCCGAGCTACAAGTCCTTGACAAACTAGATCTAATTTTTTTTAATATTATTCAAAATATAAATTTTAATATTTTACATTTGATTCATATATGTGTATGTATGTATATATATATATATGTATGTATGTATGTATATATGTATATGTATGTATAAAAATATGTTTTTTTACTTAGAATTACATAAAACAAAAACATACACACAGATATATATATATATTAATTTATAAAATTCTAATTTATATATATAACATTGTATAATTAAATATAAAATTATATATATATATATACATATATCTGTATATATATATATATATATATATATATATATTGGCCATAAATAATTTGAAAAAAAACCAAGTTTCTAAATTTAATCCATGGGGATTTAAAATTTCCAAAAAATTTAAACTTGATTTTTTATTTCCATACAAATTGTGACGCCCCACCTCTATACCCACGCTAGCCAAGAACACTCCGGAGTAGTGCTGTCAACTAGCACGGAGAATAAGGCTGTTGAGGAGCGACCATCCATGTAATTGCTTATCACACGGTGGCTATAAATAATCTTCGGAAACAAACATAGAAATAATCATATCACAAATCAGTCACAGATATCCATATCACAAAGGCGGAAGAAGATATGAATATATAACTGACACATGAAAGTGTACATCAGAGTAGTGGTCAGTAAGATCCACGATAATACAAAAGAATAGCAACACGTGCTATACAAAAGAATACAACTATGAGTCTATATCTCAAGTGTATACAACAAAAACTGCTAATCTAAACAGTTAGCCAAAAGTCAGAGTGATGAATGCCTGGGAAGAAGTCAAGCAGAAGCACCTGTAACATCTCGGTCTGAACCGAGTATTATTTAAGAAAATAATAAACGGATCAGTCTAGCTATAAATATCAGATGACATGATATAACATAAAAGATATGGCATAAACATAAATATCCATAACGACATACCACTATAAGTATGTAAATAATGATCAACAGAAGATCAATCAATAAGAGATAATCAATATCACAAGAATCTTCTCAAAGATTCGAAGAGGGCATCATACCCTAAACTTGTACTCATAACAAGTCAATGACATAAATTCCAGAAATCAACACGAGAAATCCAGAAATCATAAAAAAGGGAAAGAGGCCTATCACATGACGGTCCGAAGACCATGGGGAGCTACCCCACATGTGTGAGTGGAATCACACAGATTGAGGTCAAGACTAACCAAAAAGCAGAAAGGTATGTGTGAATGGAATCACACAAGTGGTGTCTAGTCTAACCTTGCAATGAAAGAGACATCGCGCAATTGCTAGTCTAATTCATAAAGCGATCATCAAGATCAACGAGAAGTGTCAATTACACTAAGCTAGTAAATATAGAAGTTTAGCTTCATGTCCCATAACCACTTGCTTAACTTAAATATTTACGAACAAACTGTAAATCTTCACTAATAAAATTGTCACAAGAGGTTCAATCGAACAAGTCCAAGAATTAACCGACGAAGTGAACGCAAGCGTTTCATACCACTTGTTTTACTAAGTCGTTTAATTAGATTTCTCATCCGAGTGAGGTAAAGGCTTGTATATACTAATAGATTGGAAAACGGTTTAAGAAAAGAGCTTTGTTATTAAAAATAGAGTTGAAATTGTTTGTTAAAAGAGTTTTGATATTTACTACTAGTATTGAAACCTTTGTATTATAAAGTGACAAAACACATAAGCAAGTGTAGAAACAATCAGTCACAAAGATCGCATACGGAGATGCGAATAAAATCCAAAGAAATCAGCTCAATGTTTTTCAGATAAGATCCCCTACGGAGGGGGGGTCCAGGGGGGTGGCAACCCCCCAAGGTGGGGGTGCGGGGGCAACGCCACCGCTTACGGGGTTCGACCTGCCCGGTCAGGTCGCGGGGGTCCAGGGGGCAGCGCCCCCGGCGGGGTGCGGGGCAGCGCCCCGACCAAAACGGTACGACCTAGTGAAGACAAAATGAGGTCTAACGACCTAACGACTCAAGGGTCATACGACCTAACGGCTGCGACCTAGGGATCTAAGGGGTCAAGCGACTTAGTGGTTGCGACCTAGAGGTGTTCGCGACCTAACGATGACTCACGACCCAACATGGCCGACTTAACAGAGTCGAGCGACCTAAGGTAAATGGTCCAACGACCTAACTCGAACGACTTATCTGGAGCTTAGGTCGGAGACGACCTACGAGATAAACCAGGCCGACTTAGTGGACGAGCGACCTAAGGTAAATGGTCCAACGACCTAACTCGAACGACTTATCTGGAGCTTAGGTCGGAGACGACCTACGAGATAAACCAGGGCGAGCGACTTAACGTTTGCCTAGAGATTATAGGTCGGAAACGACCTAAGACTTAAAGCTTAACTCGCGAGCGACCTACGGCTTAAGGCCAAACTCGTGAGCGACCTACGACTTAAGGCTTAACTCGCGAGCGACCTAACTCCGAAGTGCCAATACTTCCAGAATGACCTAAAGCCCTGCGACCTATGGTACTAACTCGCGAGCGACCTAACGACTTAACTCGTGAGCGACCTAATTCCGAAGTGCCAATTCTTCCAGAACGACCTAAAGTTAACTCGTGAACGACTCACGACCCATGGACGAACGACTTAACTCCGAACGACCTAAAAATGGCCAGAACGACCTAAGTGCAGAAAATTCACCAAAATGCTAAAAATTGGAGTTTTTCGCCGATCCAATCCAAACCAAATGCAAATGTGCATGCAAAAGTGATAGGGAATCATTCCCAACAGTCCAATATAGTTATAGACTAGATTTGTGAGACAAAAATCTCACCTTTGCACTAAAGTTTATGAAGATGAAGCTTGAAAGCAAGGAGAAGCAATCCAAAGCTTGAATCCAATATCTTCTACTTGAATTTGGAGTTGAATGTTGGATTTGCAATTGAATTTGTGCTTGGAGTTTTAATTTCCCATTCCCTCCACCATTAATGCCAAAGCTTGATTAGTTAGGAAATTTATGAAGAGTGAGGAGAAGAGGGTTGGAACTTGGGCTTAATATGCTAAACTAACCCAAAGTCCAAAGCGGGAAAAGTTAGTGAAATTTCACTAACTCCAAACCTATCGATGTTTATACTTAAAAAGTTGTAAACGACATTTCGAACTCAATGGAAGTGGTCTCGAGTCCTAATTTGACCGTTTGCAAAAAGTAGCTTTTCGGACCAAAATCCGATTAACGAGTTAATATTTAAATAAAATATTTAAATACAAACTCGATAAATATGCGGGTTGTTACACAAATTTTGTATTATAATATATATATATATATATATATATATATTAACAAATGACAATTTAGTACTTTTTAAATAATAAATATTACTATTATACTTTTGGTTTTAAATGAAACATATCAATTTTTTATTTGCACACAAAAATTAGGTATAAAAATTTATTAAAGTAGTTTACATATACTAATATTTAACATTGATTAAAATTAAAAATTAATTTTAAATGTTTTTAACATTTACTTTATATTCGATTTTTTAGGTCATGCCCAAAATGAAATATGTATGTGTGCGTATATAAACATATTGTTTATATGTAAATCTACAACAAAAAAATATATAAATTCGTGATATAGGTTAACCAATTTGCATACAATGGTATAGATGAATATCTAAATAAACTAACATGAACTGGATATTACCAGTTAAATAAAAATTGGCACAATACCCAAATATACTAGAAACGAGGTAGATCTTACTGACATAGCAGAAAATTGTAAAAACAAGAAGTATTTTATAGTGGTTTCGCAAAATCTATGGCATATGTGCACTTTAATCATATTATAGGTTGATTGTTAAAAATACAATAGCTTTGCAATTTTTTTAAGGCCTAGACAACAACAATAAGCTCAAAAGTGGCATTGTTATGTAGAGAGTAGAAGATGAAGAAGATTGTAACAAATCTGATTTCTCGGCACCCGAAAGTCGACATCGATACGTCCACTGTATCAAATGTCACACAGTCGAGTGCCCAGAAACCGAATTGTTAGGGTTAAAAGAAGAAGATAGAAGAAGAAGAAGAAACAATAACATAATCTCACATTTCGCAGCGGAACAAATACAATAGGTAAATAAATATCTTTAAACCGAATCACTATATCAGTTATTACATTACATCACATTACATTATCAAAGTGTACAACAACAAACAGTGGAAAGAAATATTACATATATAAGTGATACGCCTCACCATCTAGCTTGCTCCTGATCTCCACAGCAACTCCTGAATTCCAGAATGACCTGATAACCAGACTCTAGACTGCCCGCGTGGAAATTGGTAGGCACCCAGAGTTTAGAAAGGGAACAATAAACGCTAGGTCAGTCGTGTGATTGGTGTGAGATCTTAAAACAGTTATTTTCACATAGAAAATAAAATAAATTTGCTATGCTTTTGGAAAATGAAACTGCCATAAGGCCTCCCGCGACACACATAATGCAAACGCACACTTGGAGGAGATTTCTCCTTATGGCAGTCAAAAATGCTTAATACGCAAAATTCTTGGGCTATTATTTTAAGTGCATTGTGCAGAAAACATTTCGAAAGTATAATATTAATCTTCGCCAACATACTACATTTTGTCGTATGCCTACTATAGCTACCATGTTCAATAGCATGTCACCGCCACATTCCATGCAGGTTATACAACTAAAACCGTATGGCACATATTGTTTCTTTGGATTTCCAACAAATGGTCAGGCAAAGGAACTTCCTACACCAAAATGGGTACGCCTCTGAAAGGACGCCCCGAGAACCTAACCAGATCTCTACTAACAAGGCCGACGTTACCTCACGCTTTAACCAAGCTATAACATAGGTAACTAACACACAAGTATGCCATCCCCGGTGGTTACCGACCTTTATTCGAGGATCCTCAACCACAAAGCAACATCACACAGTAATAAATTTACAGTGTCCACATGAGTTAAGTATCTGGGCTCCATACCACGATACCACCCTTTATCCAGAAGAAAATGGACATACCCTAGGGGAGAGACCCCTAAAACCTTGCCGCAACATTTCTGTTTCGACCATTTTCGAGCTGTGAGGCTCGACGAATTCTCGTCCACAAAGCTACGCTTTTTCACAAATCCATGCTTCGATCGACAAATGATCAGCAGCACTTCGTATGCCACATTACCAAATTGGGAATGCATCACTAGTAACCATCAACTACATAACCTCTGAGCTCGTACGTCTCAGAGAAGGGTGTTAAGCTAAGAGAATAAATTCTTCGCCACCAACAGAAATGTATTTGATAGAAACCAGCTTTACATCTCAATTTGTAACATCAGACACACATCCATACAAGTCTATTCCGGGTTCGAATAGTATCGAAGGCACTTCCGAAGAAGCCCTTGCAATCCGGGTATTCACAATCCTGATCGAACTTCCTATCACTTACAGAATCTCCATACCGTAGCTATTCAGTGCAGAGACAATCGATAGGTCATCCTATCATTCTCGCAAATTCCCGGTCTTCACCACCGGTCTTCAAATGCAATTCCATTTTGTCTTATCATTATTCGGAATGGGTTATATGACACAAAGATCCCCTCCCGGCTAATCCGAACAACGAGCGCTTATTTTTAAAAATAAGTGTTCATTCAGATTTCAACAAATCACAATAATTTTCACTTTGATCTTTTAAACAAAAGATTCATCACAATCACGAAGGTTCGATGTGGTTTTCGGATATCCACTTGGAATCCGACCCCCGGTCGCATCGAAATTCAAACGCCATTTAAAGGCAAATATTGATAGTCGGTTATTTTACTATCACTCAACATTCACAAAAATCACTGGATTTCCAATAATTTTCCAAATAATTTATTTTCAAAATATCTTCGCAAGATATATTTTCACACTTCAACCATTTGAAAACAAATTTCAAGTCACTTTTCACTTGCGGAATAAGATTCCCGATATTATTTATTTCCACTGAAAGTCTGCCGAGTTCAAATACTTTAAATAATTCAAATCACTTATCCAAAATATATACTTGGAAACATTTGGATAAAACTGTTTTAAAGCATTTATTTAAATATTAGTTATGAAGATATTATACCAATATCTCATATAAAACTTCAAGTCCAAGTTAGCTTTAAAATAAAGTTAGTAGATCGGGTATAACTAATTAAACAACCTTTTTCTAAAACAAATACCAATTAAATCTTTAAATAAACAGTTCTATAATTAATTAAATAAATCTTTACTTTAAGATTTTCAAAATAACCAAAGTAAATAAATTTTTCCAAACATTCTATCTTTAAAACCATCTTTACAACTTCAATCTATATTTATAAACTATATTGAAAAACATTCTCGGCTTTCTAGGGAAAGTACACCTTCCATTCTAAAATGGTTCATTCAAATCAATTTATAATCCTTCTGTATTTACTTTAAATTTACGTTCCAAATCCGTAAATTCCTTTCCACACTTTTAAAAATAACTCAATATTTTTTTTTTAAAATTTCCTTTCCTTTACAAATTCCCATTGTGAATTCAAATTTCCAAATATCCATTGATATATGATTTTTCAAATCAATTCCCAAATATTCACTTTCAACACCATATCAATTTTCACATTGATTTCCAAATTTATTCAAACACCCAAATCAATTTCCAAATGGATTTCCCAAAGGTATAATCTCAATCTCAAAAAATAAATTTCCAAATGGATTTCCCAAATTTATCATCTTTGAAAATAAATCCCTTTATTATTATTTTTTCCAAACTATTTAAAATCCATATTTTAAATAAATTCTTCAACTATCAACCAATATTACTCAAAACCCATTTATAAAAATCTTTCCCCATATTTTGGAATTTATTCAATAGGATTTCACCATAGATTTTTCTACTTAAATTCAAAAATCCTATTTTATTTATTTCTGGTATCTTACGACACCAAAAATATATTCAGCTAAATTTTAGCCTACAATGATTCCAGTTACAATATAATCACACAGAGATTATAAATAATTTACACACAACAAATGAAACAAATTCAAATGTTTGAGGAATCCAGTTGGATCCCTCCCACCTGTTTTCCTGCATCCACAGACGTTAGCACAACAATTAAATACCAATTCCATTTCGAGGTGGAATATCGCGGTATATGGGTTTAATAAAATAACCTCCGCTATTATGCGGCGCATAGGGTCTATTTCAAAACAATTAATAACAACCATCATCCAAGCACACAATCAACAATTTTAAATTTAACTATTTAAAATCAAATTGGAAATTCCAATTTAAACTTGAGTGAGAAGATCTAACCTTTGCTTTTATTTTGCCATCCATTCCAACTCATTTCCATTTCGGCTTGTTTCTCCATTTCAGACTTTATATAAACAATATATAGCTTTTAATCATTTGAAATAATCTAACAAATAAATTACTATTTAATTAACTAATGATTTCATTTTAAACTAGAAATTTTCCTTTGAAATTATATATATATATATACATACATACATACTTATAAAAATAGATTATAGATTTCAAAAAAACTAACTTTTATAAATTCTTCAAACATTTAAAAATCCCTATATTTTTCAAAGTCTTTCTATATATAGTTTTCCTGTTTTATCTGTACACATATATTTAAAAGAAACATGATTAATTTTATACCTTACAGTAAATACTTTTAACAAAATATGTATGTAGGTATATTTTTATACATCTTTAAAATAAAACTGCATTATATTCCTTCATGTACATAATTTCTTTCTTCTGTAATATGTATATACACATATGTATATATATATATATATTAAATTTTAAGATTAAAATGAGAAAATGGATCGTATACCTCACTGAGCTGATCGATGTTCCAACCCTAGCCCGAGACGTCACCCACATACCGTCGCGACTTCTCCAACATCCAAGACTGTACCCATGAGTTCCCTACATTACTCTCTCGAATCCAAGCACGTCAAGCCTTAGCTCGACATCACTGCGGCCCATGTCCAAAATCATCGCGATCGATTTTAATCGCGGCATGAAATTTTTTGCTCGCCATTTTTAAACGAAAAGAGGAAATTGATTTTCCCCTCGCTTCGGCCATTATTGGTTTTGAACGGAGAGATATTGAATTAATTCCGGGAGAGGAGGAAAGGAGATCGAATTTACGTTTCAGACCTTTTTTTTTATCGGCTGTTTGATTGAAATGACGGAGGAGAGTGATATTTGAAACAAGAGGAAGCGTGTTAGGGAAGGTTGGCTATAATAATCGAAGAAGGACGAAAATGAAAATGATGTGATGGTTAAAGGAAGTAGGCTGAAGTTGACTAGGGTATATGAATTTATATTTAAATTAAATCGATTAATTATTGTCTAGGCGTTTATATCGTATGATCACACGATAGCTTTGAAAGCTATGAAACTTGAAATCCGGTAATAATTCAATATCACTGATCCAATGAAACTGGTATCGTCAAATTCCGAGACTGTGCCTCGCAAGGCTATTTTTAAACGTCAATTTAAAAGATAAGATTTCAAAACTGAACAAAATAGTTCTAATTTCAATTCTGAAGCTTCCATTATCTTCAGTATTATCAATATAAATTTCCTAAGCCTTTGAAATATTTTTAACCGGCTTCAAACTGAAGATTCAAATTTTTCCCAACTTCAATAAATTAAATTGAATAATCTAATTGCCAATCAAACAATAATATTTGAAATTCAAGTTAAACTAACCTCCAAATATTTAAAATCAATTAAATATTCCATTTCAAATGTTAAAATTTTCCGGGTCGTCTCATCCTTCCTCCTTAGAAGAATTTCATTCCGAAATTACTAGTTAAGAAGAATGATTCTCAACTCGTTAAATATTTTTCCAAAACCAAACATTTTTATCAATTTATCAACCCAAATCTTTTTATTAAAGATTCATTTCAACTAACTTTCCAAAATCTTCACAGTTTCAAAAAAACTTCATTTACTTCACAATTCAAATTCAAATTCAAATTCAAATTTTAAACTTTTAAAATTTTCTCAAAATTTTTCTAACTCTCGAAATTTTCGAAAAATTTCGCCAGCGTCTCCTTTGGACGGCTAGCTCGCTACAACTACAAAATGCCTCTACGGGCTCCCAAATTCCAAAAGAAAACTAAAAGCCAAGAGGCTAGATCAAAAACCCAATCAAATTTCATACTGAAATTTAAATACATACCTTTTTGTCGAGCAATTCAAATTTATCTTCTGAAATTAAAATCAATTTTTCCCACTTGCTTTTTAATACCTGTATATCCAATTTAACCATTTCCAACTACAGACTCCAAAATCATTTTATACATTTTCTTACAGAAGTTTCATATCTATTTCTATTCAAATTTGTTTTCCCATTACCATATGAATTCAATTTATCTTCAACTCTGAATATTGAATTTTATCTTCCATTTATAACTGATTCATATTATTATTTTAAATTAGTTTCATTCACTAATTTACTTCAATTTCAAATTTGAAATCGTTTGTTGCTAACAATTTTTTTTTCCAAAATTTGTTTTCTGTCTCTCAAAAATTTCAAATTTTTTTGGCATAGTCCCCTTTGTACGGAGGAGTTTTTGCAATTTGACAAAAAATATAAATATATATACATCGGCCCACCCGGCCGAAAATACAAAAACATTTCATATTTCCTATGTTTTTATTGCATAGGCGTACCTTATTTAGCATTTTTGAGCAAGCGGTTTATTATTAGCATTTTAGCGCGACCAAATCCAGCCAAACGGCTCTCCTGTACCTGTACTTACTCAATTTAAACATGTAAGTGCCATATATAGGAAATCTATTTACATTTCACTTATTTTCAATAGTGAACACATAGTTTTCATAAGAAATGCACTCAAAATAATTCCCATAAGCAATTTATAAGGTTTCAATACAAATTTAATTGCTTACAACTACATTCCATATCATTTCTATTCAATTCAAGCGATTTACAATTCACCTTCTTTCATTCAATTCATTTTTTAAACGAAACAAACTCATATCCATTTCAATTGATTCAAAATCAATTTTTGTTGGCTTTCATTAACTCATAGAATTTTATGCAATCAAGTTTGTGTCAAACGACAACCATTTCTATGCAAATTCGACGATATTCACTTAATAGAATATCTAGTCTAGTTTATAACTAATTTAAATTCATACCAACCCAGTTTACTCTTTATTTTATTTCATTTCCTATTGATTTTGTTCAATTCATTTTGTATTCCATTAACCACATTCATTTTGATGCATTGATATACAGAAAATCTTTGCTTAGCATCCATTTCATAAACCTCATTTATGTATATTCAACAACCAAATATGCATTCACTATGCAATTATAACTTACAAAACAACTATACTTGGCATTAATTTTCAAAACCAAGTTTTCTCTTTTTTTATTGACATTCAGATTCACATCATATTAATTCAATAGTTCATTGTCTATTTATACTTGCATTTTTAGTTCTAATCCATTCATTTGCACTTTATTAATCAAACAAGTTCCATTCAAAACCATTCCATAAAACCTAACAACAACTAATTCACAATTTTACTTAAGTCAAGCTATTTATCCAACATTTACTTAAGTTATTTCTATTCAAAACTCAAGTTCGTTTTCCCTGTTAATGACACCAATTTTAAATCCTTGATTTGATTTTTCATTAACAAATCCATTCCATCTACTAATT
This sequence comes from Allium cepa, assembly GCA_030765085.1. NCBI lineage: Eukaryota > Viridiplantae > Streptophyta > Magnoliopsida > Asparagales > Amaryllidaceae > Allium > Allium cepa. The sequence goes on along the minus strand of CM060941.1, from coordinate 286,681,612 downwards.
TAATTAAATTAGTTCTATTTACTTATCCATTTAAAATTTAAAATTTCCTTTCTCAATTCATCTCGAATTTATTTTATCAATAACAAGGAAATTTTCAATTTATTTCTACTTACTTGAATTTATCTGCAAATTTAACTCACACTTTAATTTTAATTTAACTAATTCAACATTCCTATTTCATGAATTAATTAATTATCATATTAGTTTACTTGAATTCAATCCATTTTATTTTTATTTTTCCCATGTTTGGATTTTTATTCAACTTCATCCAAGTCAAATCCCATTTCAATTTATAAAACTCATTTATACATTCACATTACCAATTTCATTCCATTAATGAATTTTATTCCAAATTATAAATCACATTTACAATTTACATTTACAATTCCCATTTGTATAAGAATTCATTCCCTTATCCTTTCAATTCATATTTATAAATTTCATTTGTTTAATGAATTTATCTCCAAATCTTTGGTTGTACCATTATTTCTTATTAAATTTCCATACAATTAATGATGATAATTCAATATCATCACTTCCTAACAACGAAGCAACCATATATTATAATAATTCACAGAAAATTTATTTCTTTTATATACGAAAAGAGTTTGGGTAAAATTATTTCATTTACGCGATTTTCAAATAATACCGTGTCAATTAATCTTGTTTAAGAGTTTAGAAACCCCTATCGATACAGTTGGCCAGACTGCCCCGACCATAATCTATAAACAATCAACCGATAAGTCAAAACAATACAAAACAATTTTATATTCACTAACAAATACGCGCTCAAATCTATTATTACACTCAAACGCATTCTAAAGTACTGCTGACTCTATCTCTAATGAGTAACACCCAACAGAGCCTAGTTTATCGCTTAACCAAACGCTCTGATACCACCAGTAACATATCCGATTTCTCGACTCCCGAAAGTTGACATCGATACATCCACTGTATCAAATGCCACACAGTCGAGTGCCCAAAAACCAAAATTTAGGGTTAAAAGAAGAAGAAGATAGAAGAAGAAGCAGAAATAATAACAAAACCTCACATTTCGCAGCGGAACAAATATAATAGATAGATAAATATCTTTAAACCGAATCACTACATCAATTTTTACATTATGTTATCAGAGTGTACAACAACAAACAACGAGAAGAAATATTACATATATAAGTGATATGCCTCGCCATCCAGCTTGCTCCTGATCTCCACAGCAACTCCTGAATTCCAGAATGACCTGATAACCTGACTCTAGACTGCCCGTGTGGAAATTGGCGGGCACCTGTGGTTTAGAAAGGGAACAATAAACTCCAGGTCAGTCGTAGGACTGTGTGGGATCTTAAAACAGTTATTTTCACAAAGAAAATAAAAGAAATTCGCTATGCTTTTGGAAAATGAAACTGCCATAAGGCCTCCCACCACACACACAATGCAAATGCACACTTGGACGAGATTTCTCCTCATGACAGTCAAAAGTGCTTAATACGCAAAATTCTTTGGATATTATTTTTAGTGCATAGTGTAAAAAACATTTCGAAAGTATAATATTAATCTTAGCCAACATAAAACATTTCATTGTATGCCTATTATAGCTATCATGTTCAATAGCAGGTTACCGCCACATTCCATGCCAGGTTATACAATTAAAACCGTACAGGGCGCGTATTGTTTCTTTGGATTTCCAACAAATGGTTAGGCAAAGGAACTTCCTATACCGAAATGGGTACGCCTCTGGAAGGATGCACCGAGAACCTAACAGGATCTCTGCTAACAAGACCGATGTTACCTCATGATTTAAATAAGCTATAACATAGGTAACTAACACACAAGTATGCCATCCCCGGTAGTTACCGACCTTTATTCGAGGATCCTCAACAATAAAGCAACATCACACGGTAATAAATTTACAGTGTCCACATGAGTTAAGTATCGGGGCTCCATAACATGATACCACCCTTTATCCAGAAGAAAATGGACATACCCTAGGGGCGTGACCCCTAAAACCTTGCCGCAACATTCCTATTCCGACCATTTCTGGGTCGTGAGGCTCGACAAAGTCTTGTCCACAAAGCTATGCTTTTTCACAAAGCCATGCTTCGATCAACAAATGATCAGCAGCACTTCGTATGTAACATTACCAAATTGGAAATGTATCACTAGTAACCATCAACTACATAACCTCTAAGCTCGTACGTCTCAGAGAAGGGTGTTAAGCTAAGAGAATAAATTCTCCGCCACCAACAGAAATGTATTTGATAGAAACCAGCTTTACATCTCAATTTGTAACGTCATACACACATCCATACAAGTCTATTCCGTGTTCGAACAGAACGGAAGGCACTTTCAAAGAAGCCCTTGCAATTTGGCTATTCACAATCCCGATCGAACTTTCCATCACTTAGGGAATCTCTATACCGTAGCTACTCAGTGCAGAGGCAATCGATAGGTCATCCTATCATTCTCGCAAATACCCAGTCTTCACCACCAGTCTTCAAATGCAATCTCATTTCATCATATCATTATTCGGAATGGGTTATATGACACAAAGGTCCTCTCCCGGCTAATCCGAATAACGAGCGCTTATTTTTAAAAATAAGCGTTCATTCAGATTTCAACAAATCACAAAAATTTTCACATTTATCTTTTAAATAAAAGATTCAACACAATCACAAAGGTTTGATATGGTTTTCGGATATCCTCTTGGAATTCGACCCCCGATCGCATCGAAATTCAAACACCATTTAAAGGCAAATATTGATAGTCGGTTATTTAACTATCAATCAACATTCACAAAATTCACTGGATTTCAAATAATTTCCCAAATTATTTATTTTCAAAATATCTTCGCAAGATATATTTTCACACTTTAACCATTTGAAAACAAATTTCAAGTCACTTTTCACTCGCGGAATAAGATTCCCAATGTTATTTATTTCCACTAAAAGTCTGCCGAGTTCAAATACTTTATATAATTCAAATCACTTATCCAAAATATATACCTGGAAATATTTAGATAAAACTGTTTTAAAGCATTTATTTAAATATTAGTTATGAAATTAATATACCAATATCTCATATAAAAATTCAAGTCCAAGTTAACTTTAAAATAAAGTTAGTAGATCGGGTATAACTATTTAAATAACCATTTTCTAAAACAAATATCAATTAAATCTTTAAATAATCACATCTATAATTAATTAAATAAATCTTTACTTTAAGATTTTCAGAATAACCCAAGTAAATAATTTTTTCCAAACATTCTATCTTTAAAACCATCTTCATAACGTCAATCTATATTTATAAACTATATTGAAAAACATTCTCGGCTTTCCAAGGGAAGTACACCTTCCATTCTAAAATGGTCCATTCAAATCAATTTATAAATCCTTCTGGATATACTTTAAATTTACGTTCCAAATCCGTAAATTGCTTTCCACGCTTTTAAAAATAACTCAATGTTTATTTTTAAACAAAATTTCCTTTCCTTTACAAATTCCCATTGTAAATGCCAATTTCCAAATATCCATTGATATACGATTTTTCAAATCGATTCCCAAATATTCACTTTCAACACGAAATCAATTTTCACATTGATTTCCAAATTTATTTCAAACACCTAAATCAATTTCCAAATGGATTTCCCAAAGGTTTAATTTCAATCTCAAAAAATCAATTTCCAAATGGATTTCCCAAATTTATCATCTTTTAAAATAAATCCCTTTATTATTATTATTATTTTCCAAACTATTTAAAATCCATATTTTAAATAAATTCTTCAACTATCAACCAATGTTACTCAAAACCCATTTATAAAAATCTTTCCCCATATTTTGGAATTTATTCAATAGGATTTCACCATATATTTTTCTACTTAAATTCAAAAATCCTATTTTATTTATTTCTGGTATCTTACGACACCAAAAATATATTCGGCTAAATTTTAGCCTATATTGATTCCAACTATAATATAATCACACAGAGATTATAAATAATTTAACACACAACAAATGAAACAAATTCAAATGTTTGAGGAATCTAGTTGGATCCCTCCAACCTGTTTCCCTGCATCCATCACAACAATTAAATACCAATTCCACTTCGAGGTGGAATATCGCGGTATATGGGTTTAATATAATAACCTCCGCTATTATGCGGCGCATAGGGTCTATTTCAAACAAAATAATTACAACCATCATCAAAGCACACAATCAACAATTTTAAATTTAACTATTTAAAATCAAATTTGAAATTCCAATTTAAACTTGAGTGAGAAGCTCTCGCCTTCGCTTTTATTTTGCAATCCATTCCAACTCATTTCCATTACGACTTGTTTCTCCATTTTAGACCTTATATAAACATTATATAACTTTTAATCATTTGAAATAGTCTAACAAATAAATTACTATTTAATTAACTAATGATTTCATCTTAAACTAGAAATTTTCCTTTGAAATTATATATATATAAATATATAAATATATAAATATATAAATATATATATATATATATATACTTATAAAAATAGATTATAAATTTCAAAAAAACTAACTTTTATAAATTTTTCAAACGTTTAAAAATCCCTATATTTTTCAAAGTCTTTTTATATATAGTTTTCCTGTTTTATCTGTACACGTATATTTTAAAGAAACATGATTAATTTTATACCTTACAGTAAATACTTTTAACAAAAATAGATATGTAGGTATATTTTTATACATCTTTAAAACAAAACTGCATTATATTCCTTCCTGTATATAATTTCTTTCTTCTGTAATATATATACACACATATGCATATATCAATTAAAATTTTAGATTAAAAAGAGAAAATGGATTGTATATCTCACTGAGCTAATCGTTGTTCCAACCCTAGCCCGAGACATCACCGCACTCTCAGAATCGAACAATCGAATTACCGCCGCCCAATCGTAGCTTCCAGCCTCTTCGACGCTGACCAGGTCGACTCCCCGACGGAGCCGCCCCATCGCGATCGAGCTTGCGACCATCCTTTGAACGAAGAAGGAGCTTCCACCCAGCGACTCGAACCTTCCCAAATTGATCGACATCTGCCCCGCCGTCGAACTCGAATTCGACACTGCTTCGAATCGCGTCTTCATTATGCCGCCCACATACTGTCACGGCCTCTCCAACATCCAATACTGTACCCATGAGTTCCCCTCATCACTCTCTCGAATCCAAGCACGTCAAGCCTGGCTCGACATCACTATGGCCCATGCCCAAAATCATCGTGATCGATTTTAATCGCGGCATGAAATAATTTGCTCGCCATTTTTAAACGAAAAGAGGAAATTGATTTTCCCCTCGCTTCGGCCGTTATTGGTTTTGAACGGAGAGATCTTGAATTAATTCCTGGAGAGGAGGAAGGGAGATCGAATTTACGTTTCAGCCATTTTTTTTTTCTTTTTCTTTTATCGGCTGTTTGATTGAAATGACGGAGGAGAGCGATATTTTAAACAAGAGGAAGCGTGTTAGGGAAGGTTGGCTATAATAATCGAAGAAGGACGGAAATGAAAAAGGTGTGATGGTGAAAGAAAGTAGGTTGAAGTTGACTAGGGTATATAAATTTATATTTAAATTAAATTGATTAATTAATGTCTAGGCGTTTATATCTCGTATGATCACACTATAGCTTCGAAAGCTACGAAACTTGAAATCCGGTAATAATTCAATATCACGGAGCAAATGAAACTGGTTTCGTTGAATTCCGAGACTGTGCCTCGGAAGGCTATTTTTAAACGTCAATTTAAACGATAAAATTTCAAAACTGAATAAAATAGTTCTAATTTCAATTCTGAAGCTTCCAATATCTTCAGTATTATCAATATAAATTTTCTAAGCCTTTGAAATATTTTTAATCGGCTTCAAACTGAAGATTCAAAATTTTACCCAACTTCAATAAATTAAATTCAATAATCTAATTGCCAACCAAACAATAATATTTGAAATTCAAGTTTAACTAACCTCCAAGTATTTAAAATCAATTAAATATTCCATTTCAAATGTTAAAAATTTCCGGGTCGTCGAAAAGATGGAGGCTAAAATGTCTTTTTCAACAGCCATAGTGTTTCTATTAATAGCAGAATCACCCAGTAGGGGTGCCAGATCATAAATACTTGGTCAAATATCAGATCCATGAAGTCAGGAAAGAAGAGCTAGTGAAACTGCAATAACAAAACCATGTTGATACCAACTATATTATGACATGCAAATCATGTTGGCACCACGCCATTATGCCCCTTACTATATGCAACTTATTCAATATTTTATAACATGTCTATACTTCAAGAATTACTCGGTACCTACACAATTTGCCTTATACCGAACTTGTCTTCCTTTGCACATCTCTGGAGTTGTTCAACTATTCTTTGATAAGTAACCCCTTCATTAGACATTACCTAGGTGCTGATATGATAGCTATAGCTCTTCATTCTTTAACCATATGGAAAATCTCCATTGAAACATAAAATTTCCTTAAGGAATCATATCAATACCGATTAAACTTTGATCGACAGAGATACTTTGATCGATACTGATCAAACTAGTTTTTGAGTTAGGCCTTCATATTTTTAGGGATTCACTTTCGTGTTGTCCCAAGCTTGCCCCTAAGATCTTGTGTAGTGTTTCCTTTGTCTTGACTTCTAGATTTAATTAGAATCTACTTAGTTCAACCATCATATAACACTTAGCCCCCAACATATGCTTCTGGGAAACCATGCTTGCTTTGAATCAAGATAAGTAACATGGAGTCTGATTCATAAAGTCTACTAACTGACCAAACATCATCTCATAGCATTATATCCATTCTAAGATCATACATTCATCACTTTAAGTAGGTGGTGAGCCATCTCTTTTGCTCATAAAATTGTATTGAAGTTCTTATCTTTCCGAAAGTTAACGCTGAATCTCGAACAGATAAGCTCCCCTACTTTCTTCCTTTCTTCCTTTCTTTCCCTTCTTATTTTTTAATGTATTATTATTTTTTAAAGCACATTGGTACCGATTACTTTTGATCTCTACCGGTATGATTACTTAGTAGTTGTTGGCTTCATATAAATATTTCGGACTTAGGAAAATTTCACTCACTTTTTATTCGCTCAACAACGACTTTATTCCTTAGTTTTCTTCAACTTCCAATCGCTACCCATGCCTTCTTGACTTTGATAACAAGAATTCACCCTACCTATCACCTAACCAATTACCTACAATGCCGCCTAGGCATACTTCCCAGCCAACTCCATCAATTCGGCTTCGATCATTCTCTTTTGTCTCCAAATCTATTGAATCAAGGTGGTTTTTTGATTGGTGTTATTGCTATAGCCGCTGCTCGGGAAAGTCTAGACTGTTATCATTATGCCATGACTTATGGATCCGAGGCTTAAGATGGCCATGGGTAATACTTAGGGTTTTGTAAAGCTTGATTTGTTAGAAGGTAGTTCTAAGGCTAAAATGGCCATGGAAAGGTTTAGAACCCAATGAAGCTTAATGCAAAGCTTGAAGCATGAGCTAACAAATGAAATTTTTTTAAGAGCATCAGTAGTTAGAAATGAATAAATATATAAAGTGAGAATTTACTATTTAATAAGAGTTTAAAAGGGCTTATCACTTAAGTGAGGATGCTCGCTTGAATGCGACTACTTTGAAGGAGGCATGCTTTGGCATTCTTTTGAATCCTTCCTTTTCGAGTTTTAATGACACAACTATATATATATATATATATATATATCTGTAAATACTAACCAATTACATTTCTTATAGGATATTTTCCATGGAAGATGACTAGCTACTACAAAACATTGGATTGAAAGTCAACTGCAAAGTTTAATTGCAAAGACCCGTAATTTTACCACTTTGAAAATGGAATATTCAATTTATTCAAATATAGAATTTCGAATAAATATTCATGTTTTATGTGATAAATAAGAAAGATGAATTTATTTTTAGATTTTTTTATAAAAATAGAAATATTGGATTTTCATCGTATCGTTTGACAAAAGACGGTTTCCGATAAAGTTAAGTATATGCTCAAATAATCATTTTTAAAATATTTTTGACGAATAATCCATCTAAAATTTATTTTATAATAATAGCAATTAAATTTATAATGATTTTATAAATTATAAACTTAAAAAAAAAATAAACTTAGTCACATTTTGGCAGATCGATGTCATATTTTTATAATTGGATATTAATATTTTTAAATATAGTTCTATAATTAAAATAAACTTGTTAAATTTTTTTAAGATGATAAGAAACTTATTTTCAAGCTTTGTTTACATAAATAAATAATTTAATTAAAAACTAAAAATGTGATCCATTATTTTTTTTAGATTTTCGACCATTCGCTGAACAGAAGTTGTTTCGAATTGTTGCAATGTTGTTACATGATTTAACACATATTAATACACATTTTGAAAACATAAACATTTAGCACTAAAGAGAAAGTAAGTTTGCTTTTGAAAACTTATGAAATAAGTAAAATCTTTTGATCCGATTTTTACTTTTTAATAAAGATACTTTAGTAAATAACATCATTACCAAGTACGAAGTAACATCTCATCTCATTAAATGTTAGTGCTTAAGAGTCTAATCTTGGACTGGAAAGTAGGAGCTAATGTATGTTTAGAAACGAATTTGAAGATAAGGGTAGTAAGGTATTTTGTCTGTATAATTCATGTATAAATGGCCATACACTATAAGATTTAATAAATTCATAAAAAATAGATCTTGCTTTGAAAATTTAATTTTAAATTTTTTTAACTTAGTTTACAATCATATCTTAGCCATAAATTTAGTTTTTTTAAACATGCTTTTATATTTTTCAAAATTATTTTAAAATTCGACTGAATATTATTGATTAATAAAGATATTATTTTTACTCAAAAAAACCTGGAAAATTTTTGCAACCCTTAAAATCCTATTCTTTATTTTTTAAACAATTAAAATTTGATGTTTTATTATATAATTATTTTACATTATTTATTTTTGATAGTTTAACCAGTTCATTCATAATAGATATACATTAATATAGTAAAATTATAATAAATTAGGATCAATAATGTATTTTGATCTAGAATGTTAAGAATTTTTTTTATATATATAGCTTGTTATTGTATAGATTTATATTTAACTATTATATATTACACATAATTATTTTATTTTTAATTCATATATATGTGTTTTGTGTATGTGTATAAAAATTGATTTCTTTAAACTTATAATTTATATACACACATATATGTATAATTGATACTTATAATATAATATGCATGTATATATATAATAGTTTTTATAATATATATCTTTATAATACATGTGTAATTAATTGGATATATATATGTTATCTATTAGTATATGCATATATTTGGACAACATACAACATATATAGGATGAGCTAATGTGTCTATTGTAAAGTAAATTCCGATATTTATAAACAGGCGCGTTACACCTCGCACAAAATAGCATGTTACACATGCACACACATATGCGTACGTATATGATACATGTGTATACTTATATATAAAGTGAAAACAAATCAAACAAACTTCAAACAATAATTTATAAATTTAAATGAAATATCTAATTCTGTTTTATTTAATTTTCTATGTAAATTAGACTTCATATGCCTAATAATGATCCAATACGGTATTCTTTTGAAATCTAGTCATATCTTTTGCTGCGGGCTTTCCAACAATTGTATCAAAGCCCAATAGTCTATGCGGTCTAATTAGTTATGTTAGAGTTAACTAATTAAATTACCCATATAGTAGAGTGTTTAGAAAGTAGTGTCTAAGTTTGGATTTGGTTAATCAAGTACTTTGACCTACCTGGCTACTAGCCTAGTCCAAAATGATGATGTAAGCCCAAAGGTTATCCCTAATAGAAAATGTCCAATTTAAATTGGCACTTGGGACACTTTCAAAATTGTTTTGAAATCAAAAATAAATTTTTTATATTTAAAGTGAAATTTAAAATAAGAAAAATATTATATGTAATGAACATGATTTTCGAACATCAAAAATCAATACTAATACATCTCGTATTCACGTGCCACAAAACCAAGTGCTAGAAATGTAACAACCCTGTTTTATTATGGTCGTAATAAAAATTTAAAATAGAAAATTTTAAATTAAAATTTGAAAGAAAAAAAATAGTGCAAATCATTTGCAAAGTCAGTGCATACTTCAAGTGGTACACGTTGAAATGTAATGCCGTCTTTCACGTGTAATAAATTGGTCCATATTGTGAAGCAAAAGTTGATCACATTTTTTGCTTTGCTGTCACCACTCATTCTAAAAGCAAATATGACATGTGCTATTACATTCAATTTTATAAAACAAGTTGAAGAATTTTTGCCATTTGCCGTCTCCACTTTCTAAATCAGAGTTGAAAAGTTTGTTTTTGTTGCCATCACCATTCAATGCAGCATGTCCTTTATTTCTTTGATACACGTTCTCCTCTTTAATGCTTTGTGTCATATAAAGGCTAGCACACATTCTTTTGCATTGAATAGTTCACAAAAATGAGAAAAGAAAAGTGAAAAGCTACATCATTCTTTCATTTCAAAAAAATTTACAGTAGCTTGGGGAGAGCTTTAATTGCGTCAAAGTTCTTGCTTGCTTGTGGATTTTGTTGCTAACTGATTTTTGAAGCAAATTTGATGTGAGTGTAAAACTCATATTTCTAATTTATTCACCACTTTGTTTTTGGGTGCAAATTTTATTGCTTTGCCCTCTATGTTGAATTCAATTTACGTTTCAAACGTTGAGTCATTTAGTTACTGTTACGTGTCTGTATGTATTCCATCCTTTGGTACGTGGGTAGGTTAGTATATTTACTATATTTCATATATGCATGCATCAGGGAATTATGTCCAAACCAAGTCATTTTCTGCGTTTCTTTGTTACATGTATATGGGAAAGTTGCCAAGTTAGTATATTTACTATATTTCATATATGCGTGCATTAGGAAATTGTTTCCAAACTATTTCATTTTATGCATTTCATTTTTAAGTGTATATGTGAAAACCCATTCCAAGTCTTGTATGCGTGCATAATTTTTTTAAACTTCTTATTTGCATGAAAATTGTATAGCCATGTTGTTTTATGTTTGTTCTTTCAAACTTCATTTTTGCGTAAAAGAGTAGCATGTTCAGATATGCTACTATAATATTTCGTGTAAATGGAGTATGCAGTTGCATGAAAAAGTTGTTCACGAGTCTTATTTCTTTTTACTTTTTGAATCGTGCGTGCAAAATAACGTGCCCAAAATTTCATTTTCGAGCAAAATTTGTAGCACACGAAAATATAATTCAGACATCATTTTCATACTTCTAAATTGTATGTGTGCGGGCAAAGTATTCAAGCTCAGACCATTTAATTTCTTCATATATGCATGCATCATTCAATGCATGCGTGTATACTTGATTTGTCAGGTCAGTTAAATTTTTGTTTACTTCGTCTTGCATGCGTGTCCAGTTGTTGTTTTAACGCAATGCATGCGTGCAATTTTCTTACTTGCATGCAAATGAGTTGCATTTAAAACTATGTTGAAGTTATCTTTACATTTTCTTGCGTGAATATTGGTGAAGTAACAAAAGCAGCTTGCTAGGTCATTTTAATTTTTCAATTCCATTCATGCATGCATATGTTAGATTGCACAAAATTGTTGGAAACATCAAATAACGTGTCCATGCATACTATTTTTTACGTACGTGAAAAATTGCCTTGCCCTGACCACTTTTCATTATATGCATGCATTTACAAACTATGCCAGGTCAAATTATTTTGTCCATTTGTAGCGTGTGTGCACTTGTATATTGCCAGGTATGCAATATTTTTGATGAATATATTAGTAGTGCAGTCGACTGATTCATTTATTTTTGAACCGGTGTTTCATTTGAAACGTATTTTTGTTGTCGTTATTTTTATAACGGGATTTTTACTCCGGTGTTAAATTTTTGAAGCGTGTTGTTTTAATGAAATTTTTGACGAATAAAAAAAATGACTGTTATTTTGACTTTAGTAACCGTCAATTTAAAGTGAATTTTTATGCGGTTATCCCGCAACGCTGATTTGGTATCCGTTTTTACAGTGTTTTGTGAAGCGCAATTTCTTTGTCGAAATTGCTATAGATGTTGCTATTTTAATCACGGGTTTTTAAAAATTATTTTAAAATAAAATTGTTTCCAAATTTTTTACAGTTTACGCTTTCAAAAGAATGAGGAATCGATTTAAATGCTTAAGCAAAATTAAGCACTATGAACTCTTACTTTTACTGACCCGATTATTTTCGGACATGTCCATTTGAGAAAGTAAACTTTATTTATATAACATACACAATTTTACACTTTCAAGGAAGCGATGAAAAGATTTAAACGATTTAGCAAAAGTGCGGAGTATAGAACCACGCTTTTATTAATTCGGTTAATTCCGGACTCGTTAATTGAAATATTTGCTGCTGTTTGATTATTTTGATGATTTTGTTGGGCTTTCGAGCTACTATGTTGGACCTTTGAGTCATATGTTGGACCTTCGGGTCAATTATCAGTACTAGACTTTCGGGTCATATGTTGGACCTTCGGATCAATTGCCAGTACTAGACCTTCGAGTCATATGTCAGACCTTCGGGTCATTTGTTGGGCGCCAAAATTATGATGATACTACTCGATAGGCTTCGGCCATATGATGATGCACGTGCGGTATAGCTTAGAATCGCCATCTGTTGGGATCGATCCACTTTTATGTTGATTTTCTAGTTATCTATTTTTGATTTCTAGATTTTGTGGACTGCTGTTCTGAATTCAATTTTGAATTTGAAAGATTGATTTTGATTGAGTTTAATGAGCTGAATTTGATGGAATTGAATGAGATTTCTTCATTTAAACTATGTTTGATTATATATGTTGAATAGTCTCATTCGAGATTATAATTAATTTTCTTTGGTGTTGTTTATGATGCGTTCACTCCTAAGATTAAATTAGACTGATCCGTTTATTATTTTCTTTTAGATAATACTCGGGTCAGACCGAGTTATTTCAGGATAATCGCTATCTCTGATTTTGTTGCTGCTTCAGCTTTTGGGATTTCACTTCATCTTTTGTCTAGACTTCGAGGTGTTACTTTTGGTGTATTGACTCTCATCTCATGTATGTTAATATCTATGTATATGTACATTTGGTTCATGTGAACTATCAATTGTTGTAGCATGTATTTAGACTTGTCTTCCGCTATATATCTGATATTTCTATTCTGATGTGATTATACTATCTCTGTTGTTGTTATTATGAGTTGTTCTGAATTTTTCTTAAGCCACCATAGTTTCGTTTTAGATTTGGATTGAATATATATCGTTGGGAGTAATTTACACAACTCCTACCGATGTAATCAATACTCATCTAAGGCATAACTTACAGATGGTCGCTTCTAACAAGCCTTATTCTTCGCAATAGTGGACATTATTCCTTATAATAACATTTGTTATTGTGAGCATAGAGGTGGGGCGTCACAGGAAAACCCGATCATTGAGGGAAAGAAGAAAATAAAGATAGAACAGAATTTTATATGAATAGAATAGCATATATTATTTCAATATATATATATATATATATCTTTACAGCAGAAATTCTAAATACATTTACTAGAGTCTATATTATGAATCATCATGGATAGGTAATCTCTGTCTTTATAAATGGTGAATACAATCAACAAACTAATGTAGTGGAAATGGAAATGGTGAACTATTTACAGGAACATCTTCAGCTCTAGACTTCAAACTTCATCACAATACTCCAAGTTGAACCTGACTACTTGGCTATGGGGAAAAAAATAGGGCACTCAGAATTTAAGGGAAAAGAATATAAAATCTGGGTCAGTCATGGGACTGGTGTGAGAAACTTAAAATACGGATATTTCAAAACATAGGATATCTCAAAGACCATATGGCACATAAATATAGAACATGTTTTTACCTTATGATAACCAAAATATTTACTACAAAAAATCTAGCAATATTATTTTTAATATCATTATTTTGAAAACACTTTTCAAGTAAACTTATATAATCTTAGCCGAAATTATCATATTGATTAAATTCTAGCATAATAGGTTCTACAATCAAGTCCGAAGGCACTTATTGGAGAATGGATTTTCATAAAATGGCAGGTAAGGAACTACCTTCCATATAGTAAATCTCTAGAGGGATGTACCAAGGACTAACACCTTTGAAACCTTTGCACCTGGCAAGACCGGCCTACCCACAGACCCATCTAGCGGCGGATAGAACCGAATATGACTTCACCCCGACCGTTCCCGACCTATCCAAGAGCTCTCTTAGCATACACAACATACATGATATATGGAGAGTAATCTAGAAAGGTGGTGACTATACCATAATGGTAGCGAACCACATAGCCTTACGGCATGCCCGTTTTAGGATATTTTCTGGTGATGTGGCCCGAGGTAACGCCTATCTTTCACATAGCACATTTCACTTTAAATAGTCACTGTTGATTTCCATAAATTTACAACCTTTGAGCTCGTACGTGTAACGACCTATAATTTTCGATAATTAAAAATGGTCAATTTAATAAAGTTTTATGATTTAATATTGGAAGAAATAAAAATTTGTGATTTAATAATAGGAATATAACGGGAATGCAATGAAATAGAGGTAATTTATAACTGCTTTAAATGTAATTCCAATTATTAAAATGATTTAAAAGTTATAATTGGTTATAGCTTGTAAATTAATTGCAATAATATGTGTATTAGTTGATAAATGGATTAAAATGGTAATTGACAATTTAAATGTCGTGTTATAAATGATATAAGGTGTAATAAATTGCAATTGAATAAAATTAGTATTGTGTGAGTTGCTATAACATTTGTTTGTAAATAATAAACTTGCAGTGTTATTAAATATAGAAATAGTGACAATTTTTATTTGTTACCAATTTATTTAAATTGCAATTGAATGTCATTAAATGTTACATTAATGAGAGTTAAGACAATAAATGTAAATTAAGAATGTAAATAAAATAAATAGAAATGTTAATTAAATTCATAAGGGAATAACTGATTTAATAAAAGAATGAAACCAAGATAAATAAATAATTGGGATTCAAATTTTAATTAATGCAAAAAATCGACAAAATTCAATATATTTGAAATATAGCAGTTAATACAAATAAAAGATGGAAATTGTAGCATATTAGTGAAATATGGTATAAACAAATATTGACTATGTTATTAGAGTAATAATTGATTGAATATCAAGATTGAAATCAAATTAAATCAATTTATTGGAATTAAATTATAATAAATTGGATTAACTGCAGCTGAAACTGAACATTGTATTTTGGAAAGTAATTAACACTGAAATTTTAGGTAAACTTGTTTTAAGTTGTTATAAATGTCCAAGTAATCAACAAGGATGAAAATTTGTTAGTTTATAAATATTGAATAAAGTGAGACCTATTAATTTAATATTAATTTATTTAATTAACGTAAAATAACCATTTTGGTAACTTTCTCGAATTTTGACAAAATTGTTTCATCGGATCCGTAACGGTGAATTATTGTAAGGTTTCATGTTTCGTGGTGATCAGACTTGTCATTTGATCGTACAAACTCGAAACGCGTAGAAATCAATTTAATTAGAATCAATTGAAATCAATTTGAAATAAGCTGATTTTAAGCTAACTTCTTCATATGATGAAATTAGGACTTGAAACATGTTCCATTGAGTTTAAAATAATCGAAAACATCTATTTTGATTTATGAAATGACGTATTTTCATTCCGGAGGCGAAACGGGCTTTTCGGGTCGTTTTGTCGTTCCAAATCTATTCGGATGTTTATTCTTTTCTTATCGGGCCTCGGTTATATAAATAGATTCTTCTAAATCCTAGCAGCCTTTCTATTCCTCATTATTGTACGTGCATTTTCTTCTCATCTCCTCTTTCTAATGGTAGTAAACAGACAAACCAAAACCCTAAATCCAATTTTAAAACAAAAACCGAAAATCAAACTTCTCCAAAGCATATCAAATTATATATCAATTCGAAGCTCTCGATGAGCATAATTCACCGGTGTGGTTCGTTTTTGCTATCGAATCACTATTTGTCCAAAAATTGAGGATGAACCTTGGCCGTCCATATGGAGTTTTGACGATCCAACGGTTGATCGTCGTCCGATCGACGATCGGAAGGTGCCATTGGGAAGGTGTTGGCGAGCAGGCCACAGTGATGATATTTATTGTCAAGATGGTCCCCGAGTTCGCCAGAAATCGAGGAGAAAGGCGTACGGCGGCAGTTGCGATTGGTGAAGCCGGTGGTGGCCACTAGGCCATGGATGGCACGGCTAAAGGAGGGGGTGACGGTGGTGGGTCTCGGTCGTGGTGCTAGGCAACGAGGCGGCGGCAATATTGGGTAAGATGGTGGAAGTTGAGGTCGATCTCAGCCTGGCGATGAGGATTTCATGTGAAAGGTTGACGTGGCTCCATTTTTTTAATTTTATTTTATTTAATATGAATTTAAAATTTTTGACCATTCTAATCATTATAACTTCCACGTAGAGGTTCGATTCACGCACGGTTTGTTCCGCGGGTATCGTATCGAAATTCCGGACGTTATAGAACTTGTTTGGTCAAATTTTGAGAGTGTTAAATTTTAAGCACTAGTTTGGATTTCAAATCAACTTGAAATCAAAGGTGAGTGTTTTAACCCACTCACAACTTCTAAAATTTCTTATGTTAGTTAAATTTTATGATGTGATTAGAAATTTATTTATGGCTGTTAGGTATATTTAAATATTCATTCCAGTTAATTTAAATATATTTTGAATTAAATTGTCATTTAATTTCGTATTGAATTTAAATTGCCAGTTAATTACCCGTAAATGATAACCTGTTATTTTTTGGAATTTATTGGTCGAAATGGATGATGATTATGATGAATGTTTGGTTGTTGATATTGAATGATTGGATGTTATGTTTGAATTATATATTGTTTTCACTCTGCAAGTTCCCTATGGGTTGAAATGATACATACCCGAACGATCTATAGATTAGAGAAAAATCATGATTGGTTGAAATGATAGACTTGAGCGATTTTATAGATTTTATATAATCTGGGATTGCGGTTTGAAATGATTTATAACCGTAAAATTGTAAATTGAGTATTGAAATGATCAATATCCATATCACTAGACCCAAGGGTAAAAAATTGTATACGGACGCCAAATTGGTTAAACTAAATGATTTTTGAATCTTTGAAATTTTGAATTCAATCCATTGGCATTTTGAAATTGGAATCGATTTATATAAATTGAATTATTTTCAATGATCCTAGTGTTAATGCTGAAATTGGAAATTAATATAATGAATTTTTCAAAGGATTTAAATTTGAATTTCATGGTTGAAGTGTCCAATGAATGAATTTATTGGAATTGAGTTATTGGAAATGTCTGGATATGACTTTGAAATCTTTTTTGAACTAATTTAAACTATTTTATCAATTTAAACTATTTTTAATTTATTTTAATCTATTATAACCTATTTAATACAATTTAATCTATTTTATCCATTTAAATTAATTAAATTTATTTAATCAATTTTAAATCTATTTAATATAATTTAAATCTATTCAATCTATTTTAAATTTATTTAATCTATTTTGGATCGAATTAATATAATTTAAATCTATTTAATCTATTTTAAATCTATTTGTTTTATTTTAAATCCATTTAATATAATTTAATTTCAAATTTATTTAATCTATTTAAAATCTAGTTAAATCAAATTTAAATCTATTTAAGCAATATTTTACTATTTTAAACTATTTCAATTTGTTTTAAACTATTTTTAAACTATAAAAACTATGTATCACTATCTAAACTATTTTTTAAAATTTTAGACTGTGTAAAGTTGAAGTATTTATATTTAAATCCTTGATGACGATAGAACCTATGTTGGAATTTGGAATTTGATACCATTTTGTGAAACGACATATTTGAGTAAATAATGATGATTTTGGAATGGGGATCTAATCAACCTATCTTATCAGAAATTTCAAAAGTAAATAAAATATTGGAAATGAATATAGTATTGAAAGTGGTATGATTTCAAAAGTGATATGTTTTGAGAATATGATATTTTGATACCAATTGTGAATTGACTTTTTGAAATGTAAAGAACCATCCGGTGTGAAATAAGCGTTTGGTTGTTAAAGAGATCGGGATCATATATTGCCATACTCTATGCCAATACTGAAAACCATTTTAACAACTGTGTACATAGTTGAGATTTCAGAAATGAAGTAGGATGGTTTGGCGGACGATTCTATATGAGGTATTTACATTACCCTAACTCCCATGAGTCATCTTGATGTGGCTAAAATCAGGAGCTACGTCGGGCCAAAGTATGTCATTCCTCCTATCGGGCACACTTCTTCGATACTATATTCTTACTTTGTAATTGATTTTGTGGCCACCCTTGATTTTGATTTGGGATTGCATTTCGAGGTGGACTATAGTAGCTGCTATGCGTTACCACCAGTCCGGATAAGCATTGTTACATCTACCCTAGGCATTGCCTTGAGTGCCTTGTCGCATGCCTTATCGCGCCTTTTACGAGTTTGTTTTGAACCATACCTATGGAGTGCCTTCTAGGTAAACCTCCTGTTTACGGAGGAGCGTATGGTATTGTATAGATTATGGGAATATATAAAATGTGTTAAGGGATATATGGGTAAAGCCTTAACGCTATTTTAATATTTTACTTTACTGTAGACATATTATAATAGCATATTATACTACATAGTACATAGTTTAACAACCCCTTAGGAGATGGTAACCCCGAACATCTCTAAAGTTACTGCACCCACATTTGACACTAGATAAGAGATGTCAAACTCCGTAAACATCTCTGACGCCGTTACACTCATATTTACCATTGGTTTAACTTACATAAGATCTTTCAGTTTTGACTCGAGTGTTTTATCTTTTCAATTCGCTCGGGTCAGCCTGAGCATTTCAGGGTTGAAGACCTTATTTCTGAAGGATGAAGACCAAGATTTGTACCATTATTATTTATGATATGTATTCCACTGCATCATCTTGTTCCATTGCATTTATGTATTTATTATTCCTATTTTATCTAACTATTATTTTTGTGTTGTAAAAGAATAATTAAAAGTATTCATAAAATAACTTGATGAACTATTATTTGATTATTACATTTTGTCATTCCATTGCGAGATTCTGTATTTTTTTCTTTTTTTTTACCCAATAACAATCTTCCCTTTTGTATGGTTTGAGTCTGACATGTGTGGTTTATTGTCGATTTAAACTGTCCAATAAGGCAGGTCATTACAGTACGTCTCAGAGAAGGGTGTTAAGTATAGGAGAGTTACCTCCTTCACCACCAAACAAATGCATATTTGCAAAAATAAATGTAGGTGTATTTTAGAAATGCAGTGTTGGACATTCGTCCGTACAAGTTGTCTACGAACATGACAAACTGAAGGAACTCTCCTATTATATCCTATCTGGAATTCCCCCCATGATTAGTAGCGAGCATCCCTTGCATCGAAGATCAAATGAAGATACTACCACCTATATGTATATATATGATATGGGCTCGAGAGTCCGTGACAAATAGCCATTCATTCTATTATTTTCATTCCATGTCTTCACCTCAAATGCTTAAATTGGTTTGAGGTGGTTTTTAGATAGGAATCATATAATTTGATCCTGGTTCCTTCGAACCAACCATCGATAAAAAGATGTTAAGTTTGAGTGTGATTATCATTTCATTTATTTATATCTTTATCTAAAAAATATCTCTTTAAGAGATATAAATCTTTAAATCATATTTTTTTTCTAGTACATACGGAATCATTAAACTCTCTTTAACTTTGGAAATACCAAATCAAAATCATTTCTCATAAGTCATATTGCAAAAACTTGTTAAGTAAAAAGGGTAGATAGAAATTATACTAATTCCACTCAACATCAATTTTCCATATTTAACCTTTACTATCCGTCAAATCACAGTAAAATCACCTTTTATATTCACATGAATAGTATGCATTTCCTCCTAAAAATTTAACACCAAGTATAAGAAGATTATTTCTATGTAATTGAAGTTGAATAAAATTAGATTTTTAATTTGAATCTTTTATATTTGCCTCATTTTGATATTTCGACCTTATCTACTCCTCGACTAGGAAAGAGGCCAGATGAACTAGGGCACTGGTTGCTCCTGAACAACTTCTTAGTTGAAGCACCTCACACCTGGGTCTCACAAATGGAAAAATAAAGTCTACTCATCAACTTTTAAAGTCAAGATTAAATCACTTGATTATAATAGCTTTTGTGATGTCTCGGAAATTTAGGCAATATTTATTTAATAATTTCATTGATAATTATTGTAAAATGTGGCATATTGATTTAATAAATTAATTCAAACTGATATTCTCTTTTGTAAATTTTAATTATTTAGTTTGTTAAATGATATTGTTTTCAAAGTTAAAAATATTTAAATAACAAATTTATCTTTCTAGACTAATTTAAAAATATTTTATTTATAATGTATAAATGTTTATACATTGTAAATAGAAGATTTGGTTTTAATTTTAATTTATGTTAAATAAAGGATATTTTCTAATTTTTATATAAATGAGTAATTTGTAAATTGATTTATTTGATTTAAATTAGTATTGTAAAATTTTCTAAAGTTTGTTTTAAAAATCTTTCTTATATCTTTATTAAAAAGTAAGTAAGTATTTATTTTGTTTTCAAAAATAAATATAGTTTAAATTTCATTTTATAATAAAGGTTTATGTTGTTTTGTTTTATTTTAAAATCTTCTTCTCTTTTGAAATTTAGTTTCATAAAGAATGTTATTTTAAAAAAATTAAACAAACATTTAAAATGTATAGTTTTATAAAGAAGTTCATAGTTTATGTGTTTTTATTTAAAAACTAATGTTAATAAACATTTGAAACTTGCTAAAAATTAATTAGAAATGTTTCAAGATAAATTCAAATATATATATAAATTTAGGAATTGTTTTTAAATATTGAAAATACATGTGTTAAGTTCTTAATCATAAAAGAGACACTTGTAAAATTATCTACACCTAAACATAACAAGTGGCATATTGTTATTTTTTAAATTCATTCTTTTAAATAAGAAAATATAACAAATGTTTTCTTTGTTCAAACGTTTTCTCATTGAAAACCTGAAAACCAAATTTCAGAAAAATCTGAAAATCCAAAAATCCAATTTCTAACTTATGTTCAAGAAACCAAATACAAATCAATTTCTTCAAAGCAAACTACAAATCTGAAAATTTACAAATTCTCAAATCTGCAAACCAATCTTCAAATTTCCTCAAATCTGCAAAATACAACTTCAAATCTGAAAACCTATCTGCAAATCTGTGCAATTGAAATTGGGTCTGCATGCATTCATTAACAAGATAAAAGCAATCAACAATCAAGACAGGAGAGCAATTCCAGTAATCAAATGAAAACCAGATTTCATCTTGAAGCTTCAATATGCAGCTCCTGGAAATTGAAATATGCATCTCTGGAATTGTTTCTGCATCTTCAATTGTTAAAAGTGAGTAAACTTTTAATTTTAAAAACAGTTTTGTTTTAAAATATATATTCACATGCAAGTATTAGAACTCATGTCCAAAGCAAAGCTGTCATTAAAAATATATATATACTGCTATGGATGAAACTGCAGTGATTCATTTTGTTTGAGGAAAATAACTTCACCAATGGAAAAGCTTAAATAATCCGTTGCATCTGTATTGATAGTAATAAGCAAGCTTGTATGATTGAATTATAATGAATGTTCTGTGTACACATATATAACCATATATATATATATATATATATATATATATATGATGCTCTGGCCAGGAATATGCATACCTGTTTATTTCTAAAACTAAGAATTCAAATTAAAAAAAACCTTTACCTCTAAATTTAATTCTATGTTAGGATTGATATGTATAAACAAAATATGTTTGTTAGTATAAAGTTAGGTTCTGGAAATTATGAATTAGTTAAAATAAGTTTAAGTCTAAATCTGTTACTTCTAGAATGGTTATAGATGTGAGTATTTTTAATTAAAATCAGGATACCAACATCATCATTTTTTTTAACAAGATTATAACATTGATGCATGTTAAAAATCAGAAAGTAATAAAACAAATTTCACTTTTTAAAATAAACTGTGTAAAGTAGCATTCTGTTTGAACAGAAAGATTTTTTTTTTTAAAAGCATTTGATAGGTTAGTGGAATTTTGGGGTTAGAATACTTCCTGTAGGTAGAATGTTGATGTGAGAATGAAGGAGATGTTGGTGATGGATGATCAGAGAGAGAGGAGTGGTGATATGAGTGTTTGCAGGTTTTTAAAAAAAAAAAACTAGTTTCAGTGTGCAGTATTGAAGTTCTAGTGAACTTCTGAGATGCAGGGTTTTTGACTCGAAGCTATCATAGGGTTTTTGTGTTTCTGACTCGAAGCAAGGATGAGGGTTTTCTCGGGTTTGGTTGCAGGTTTTAAATCTGTAATTTTACAGTTTAAAACTTTGAATGAAAACTCATATTTTAAAAATTATAATTTAAAGATCTTAATTTGATTTAGATATAAGTTAAGTTTGAATTCAAATGGAGTTTGAGTTCAAGGCTTTAAAAATGAAAATTTTAAAATTTAAACAAGGTTTAAATTCTGTTAAAATCAAGATTTGAAAACAGAACAGTTTCAGGTTTTAAAACCTGTGATTTTGCAGTTTGTAGTTTAATTCATATTTTGAATTTTGATTCAAGTATAGATTAAAAACTGAATTCAAATGTAGTGTGAAATTCAAAGTTTAAAAAAAAATGAAAACCTTAAATTTAAACAAGATTTAAATTCAGTTTTAAATCAAAATTAAAACTTGATTCTTGAATGAAACTCATATTTTAAGTAGAAACTTGATTCAAGTGGAAGTTGGATCTGCATTCAAATAAAATTTGAAATTCAAAGTTTTTAAAAATGAAAATCTTAAATTTAAACAAGATTTAAACTGAGTATTGAATCAAGTTAAGAACAGTTTCAGGGTTATTTTTAAAACCAGATTTTCAATTCAAAACAGTTTTGTAAGATTTTAAATTATGTATACATTTAAATGTTTTAAGCAAGATTAAAAATTCAGTTTTAATCAAGTTTAAAAATAAGTTCAGGTTTGATTTCAAAATCAGACTTTAAGCCAAAACAGTTTTTGTAAGTTTTGATAGTGTGGACAGACTTAAATGTTTTTTCAAAACTTAAATGTATTTTGAAATCAAATTGAAACTGTTTCCAAGTTTCTTTGGAAATCAGTTTTGGTTTCAAAACCAGTTTATATAAAAATAAAATTAAAAAAATAAAATTTGAAATGAACATATTCAAATGTTTAAAGAAATTGATTTCAAACAAGTTTAAACTTGAAAGAATTTAGTTTCCACTGGCATTGAATTAAAATGTGAAGTGTTTAGTTTAAATTTGAAAGTTGAAATAATCAATTTATTTCAAAGATTAATTTATTTTAATCAAGTAATTTATTTTAAATCTTTCTTTATATTTAAGTAATGAATGTTCATTAGCATTCATTTTATTTTAAGAGTTTTATTTATTTAAAATTTGGGATAAATGTTTAAACAGTTAAACATTCGAAATTTTAAAATGGAATTTGAATTAAATTTAGAAATGTTTGGTTTTAAATACATTTGAATATTAATAATTAGTAGATGAACTATTTTGAAAAATATTTAAGATAATTTAGAATTTACTTAATTATTCCATTTGAAATAATGATTTAGATTAATTATTAATTAGAAATGATTTATTAATAATTAATCTAATTCAAATTTCCTTAGTTATGTAATTATTGAAAATGTGTTAAATTAATAAGAATAATTATCTAGGATAATTTAGTAATTATTTAATGTAATTAATTTTGATAATTAACTAGATTAATTAATTGAATATAATTAACTGTAATTGGTTGAGTATAATTAATTGTTAAAATAATTAAGGAATTGATTACTTATTGTAATCAATTTGGATGATTGTAAGAATGTAATTACTTAATGTAATTAGTGGAGCAGGATGACTTAGAGAAGTAATAATGATAATTACTGAAATGTAATTAGTAATTTGGATAATTACTTTTGGAATTAATTAAGGAACTAATTTAATGATTAATTATTGGATAATTAATTTGTTAATGAGTAATTAAAGAAAGTTAATTACTAAACTTAATATTAATCAAGGTGATTAATAATTAGATTTAATTACTAAATGTAATTAATTTTAATTAAGTAATTTATTTAAATATTGGAGATCATTAATTATTATAATTAATGATGTAATTAAGGATTGTTTAATTAAGTAATAATTAATTAATTAATTAAGTGATTAATTAATTGTAATTAATTAAGGACAAATATAATTAATTATAATTAATTAGTAAATGAGTAATTAGATGTTCATTACTTATGACTAAGGTTAATTAATTTATAAAATTAATTAAAGACTAATTACTTATTGTAATTAGTAAATGATTAATCAAGATGTTTAATCAAGTTAAATACTTAGGAAGTAACTAATTAACTGGGTTAATTAATTAATGGATGTTAAGCAGGATTTAGATGAGTAATTAATTTAATTTATTTTAAATTAATTAGAGATGGTTGTAATTAATTTAATTCATTTTAAATTAATTATAATTGATGGTTAATGAATCATTGCTTATGGATGTTATTGATTGAATAGTTGTGATCTCAGTAATGAGATGAGTATGAATGTTTGGTTTAAGTATGATGGTTTGTGATGGATTGTTGGTTGTGATGATTATCTGTTTATGGATGATACAGATTATCTGTTTATGATATGAATGTGATTATCTATTGTGAGATATAGTTTATCTATCTTTTTGAATTAGATAATATTTAAGTTAATTGTTTAAAACCCTTAAGTACAACTTGGACATTAAAATGGCGTTTGGTTTCGATGAGACCGGGATCGGGTTTCCATATTTGGAATTTCGAAAACCACATCGATTCCAAATAAACGTTAGGTCGTTAATCCAAGTGAGCAAGTGAAGACTCGAGGTGTAAGGGCTATACGTCAGTATAACTCTGTGGGTGATTCCGTAATGAGTTTGACGGAATAGTACTTATAGATTCGAGATGGTGATTTAGAATGCAAGGGTTATCGTCGTTAACTCTGTGGGTGATTTCGTAATGAGTGTAACGAGATAATGCCTTCGGTTTCGTTCGAACCCGGAACGAACTTGTATGGATTGAATGCTTTCAGAACATCGTCAGGTGGACGATGAGCATTCTAAGAGATGTGTCCTCTAAAGGTAATCGTAGCCTCAAGCCTCATCAACCGAGAATGGCTAAAACAGGGGAGCTGCAGCAAAGCTTCGTGGGTAGCACCTACTGGAGAGCAAGATTGATCCCTGTCTAGAGGTCCCTTTTATTCGGCTTAGTGAGCAGTTGTCAGTGTACACCAACTGTGGGGTTGTCTTGTTCGGAACTGTTCAGTAAGGAACGGGTCCGGCTTTGTGATGCAGGGGAGTGGGAGTACTCCTCGGTACGTTGATCTAGGCCACGTACTATGACGGGCGGTACCCCAGTAGCCCTGCCATTGATGGAATCCATAATCCAATAAGTGCCTGTACGGTTTTGATTGTGCCCAACTATGTTGGAACGTGAGATGTAAGCATTCCAGCTATTTCTGTATTTTATTTTGAATACCCTAGACACTATTATAATATCACTGGATTTCCTATCAAATGTTTTGGTTAGCGTAAGGTAAAAACTTTTCCATGTTTATGTGTGGGAAGTCTTACGTGATACCTTTTGTTTTTAAAGGATTTTCTAAAGTTGAGCTACTTTTATCCCCGTTTACTCACACCAGACCCCTGTCTGACCTGAGTGTTTATTTTCTGTTTTATTAAACTCTTGGGTACTCATATTACATATGGGTAGTCAAGTGTTTCAGGATTGCTTTGACGAGTTCTGGAGGAGATAATGGAGCAGGAGGCTTCAGCGTGTAGATAAATTTAGTGTTCCGTTGTGTTTAAGTTGAGTCTATTCTCTCTGATGTATTTGAATTGTAATTGCTAGACAGATGTTTATAACTGTCTAGTTTGTGTTGTATTAGCCGTTTAACTTTGATGTATATGATATTATGTAAAGTTTTATGTGATATATTATAATTTATTCGATTCTGCTGTGAGATTCTGGTGTTGTCTGTTCTTTCTTTCCTTTCTTTTCTCTTTTTTATCCCTTTCTTTCTTCTTAGCGATGAGACTTCGTGGAGTTTGGAAGTTGGGTCGTTACAGCTTTCTTTAAACATTTATTTAAACTTTTTAAAATAAATTATAAAACATCGAAAACATCTTTAAAGTACTTAATTATTTACTTAAAAACATTTATAAAAGATTTGGGAAAGAATATTTAAGTTTAAAGCCGTATTTCAAAAGTTACTAAAAGTGCTGCAAAAAGTGTTGTGAATAGTGCTGCGAATAATGTTTTCAAAACTTATTTGATTAAAACAACTTTTCTATCATTTAGAAATTAAGTTTTATTACTCAAATATTTTTTTTATGTTCGAAATATTTGTAGAATTTATTCCGTAATTTTAAAAGAATTAAAAATATCAATTTTAACAAATTTATCGCTTTGGTTTCCGAACCGCCAAAGCGCGGCTGTTTTGAAAACTTGTTCTGTTCATATTTCAAAATCTATTAGATGAAATCTTGATCCTTTTCTTTTATTTGAAAATTATGATTACAAGAGTTCGAAAAATTCTTGTTCCAAAGAATTCCAACTTTAAATCCATCGTATAAATAGATTTAACATTCTACAGCGCGAAATCGCGAACTACCTTACGCGACACACCTATTTTAACTCAATTATCATATTTTTTCCAAACTTTGTCGAAACACTTTTAAATGTTTATAAAACATTTCTAAATCATTTTAAACCATTTTAAAGAGATTTAACATTCTCATGTACACCATTTCATTTATTAAAGGAAAGTGATTTCCTTAGTGATATTCGATGTGTATTGAACATGAATTGTTTACACATCCAAACAAACATATTATCATATCCAAACAAGGTTCATAATCATCATAGCCAAGCATAACCAAACATATATATCATCCAATATATCATAACATAAACAGAGTTTCTCACCTACATTGGTTTCGAACTTTACGAAAATTCGCGATAGTTTCACTACAGTTGAATCAAAGGCTATGGAAGCGAGTCTTGGACCTTTGAATGGGCTTGGCCTCAGATTGCAAGTGGAGATGGGCTCGACCTTAGTGGTAGGAGGTGGTGACCATTGATATTGAGTGGAGGAAGAAGTGATTTGCTTTGATTTTTTTGCGGGTTGCTAATGTAGATATACTTATATAAATTTATTTTCTGTTTTCTAATTTTTCTTCACAATCCTAAGGTTGGAAGCAATTAAATAGGAGAATAAAGAGATGAAGAAGCTTATGAATTTATGAACAAAGGAAGTGAAGATGGAGGGTGGTATTTATAGGCAAAGTTGTGAAACTAAATCATGATATTTATATGCATATACATCACCACCAAACATTCCTCCTCCACCACTATGCATGGTTGAACACCCCCATGTGTGTAGCGACGTGTGTGGGTTAATGCATGTAAGAGTGAAGTGAAGTTTTCTTTGTGTAAATATCTCAGATCTTTTGTAATATATATATATATATATATATATATATATATATATATATATATGTATGTATGTATGTATATGTATATTTGTGTGTGTGTATATTATGTATATGTGTGTGTGTGTGTTCTTATATATGTTAGGGTATGCATGTATATGTTATATATGTGCACAAGACATATAAACAAGGTTGCAACAACTTTGAACAACTTTTGTTCATTAAGCCGTTGAAAAACAGTAAGACGATACCCGGTCACATTTTTACTTATAAATTAATTTACATATAAATGTAAAAAAATTGAAAAATAATTTCTTATCATTCTTAACTAATTAAAATGATCACATTTGATTTATAAAATTGTATAAATTAATATTAAACAATTTATTATGTAAAGTGATGTCATATCGATAAAGCAATACAAATTTTCCCTATAATTTCAAATCAATATATATCTTTATAAACTATTACAAATGATTTATTATTACTTCATAACTAATAAATGAATTGCTGTCATTTAAAAACAATTATTGGAATAATTATAATAATTATTAAATCATTAAATCTCAATTTAAACTCATAAATCAATTATTAAATATAATGTCATTACTGATGATGTCATAAATACATTTTATTTCAAGAAAAATAAAATAATGGTTTTATTTCATATTCTTGTTCAAAAGGATAAATAAGTGTATATATCCAACTCCGTGAATTTTGATAATTATAGAGCTGTTTATCAATAAAACGGTTTTCGACCATTTTATCGATATTTTTCTAACGTATATATTTTTGTAAATAGTTATTCAAAATAAGATTGTTAATATTATTTATTATTTAAAACATCATAATCTATGTTAAAAAGCTTATATTTAAATATTTTAAAAATAAACATAATTAATCAAATTGATAAATTTGAGGGTCGTTACATTATAAATGTTATAATATAAATTTTCAGCATTGTTTGAAAATTAAAATATTATATTTTAAATTTAAAGGGTAAAATTAAAATAAAATATAAAAATATTACAAGTGTTATAATATAATAATATTTTTAAAATGATTTGAATATACATATACATATATATATATATGTATTAATTTCAAAGTTTTAAAATTTATCAATTGGATTAATAAAATACATTAATTAAAAAAGTTGATTAATAAAAATAATGTATGCATGTACTATATATTATGATATATGTTATGATATTTTAATATTTTTAAAATGACATAAGTATAATGTATGTATACGGATTGAATTTTGAAATTAACATAATTTAATTAATTTTTTTTAATTAAATTAATTAATTAAAGGTTAATTAATTATATAAATCAATTAATGTTTAATTAATTAAATTAACTAATTAAAGGTTAACTAATTAAATGAATATACACATATGTAAGATATATGTGTAATACTATAAAGGTTATAGCATGTAATAAATAGTTAATATAAATGTTATATTAAAATAATATAAATTAACTAAAATTAATTGAATAAGATTTAATTAATATAATATTATACATAAGAATTTATATAAGTTGTACGAAATATAAAAGTTATATAATAATGAAACTTATATAATATGAACGTATAAATCAAATTTGGAACATTAAAGAAACCCTAAATAGACTTGAGGAATAAATACATCGTATTGTACGTATATCATTATTTTAGATGTGTCAGACATTTGAATCATGAGGACATTACATAGGATACATTGTTCCATAAGTCGATATTACTTAATATTATATATTGGAGATTGTGAATCTTCAATATAATATTGTCCTCTACCATATATATGTTAGTCCATGAGATGATGGTTTTGATGACAACAAAACCTTAGAATAGATTATAAAATATAAATACTAACATTATAAGTTTATATATAAATGTGTTTATGTATATGCAGGATTTAACCATGCAGGTTCAAGAATGAAGACTGTACAGTATAGAAATTCAAGATATCAAGATTGAAGACTCATGAGTATCAAGATTATCAAGAGTTCAAGAATTCAAGTAATTTATTCTTTAATTAGAAAATTTTGTTAAAACTCCTAGAAAAGCACTGACATCTTAAAATTCAATTTATTCGTGGAATGGAATCCATTTCGAGCCTGTTAAAGGGATGGAACCCTAAGTAGGATGGAACCTACGAAAAATCTAGTGGAACATTGTTTTGTATCCGCTAACGTTTTATTCAAATTGATTTTTTTAAAATTATATCTTGTTTTCAAAATGATTTCAAAACCTTCCTTTTAAGAGCATAAAAAACATCTATCCTGATTTTGAATAATTTTAGCCTCAAAATCATCTTTAATTTCAAAATCAAATTACTACTGATTTTAAACTATCTTTTAATATGATATATTTAGCTTTTAAATATTTATACTTAGATGTAAATATAAAATTATAGTTAAATTCTATATATATTATTCTCTATATTTAGTTATGAATTTTAACTATAGTCAAGTATGTTTATAAAGTTTAAATAGTTTTACAATAAGATAAAGGTTATTTTCAAAGAAAATCAAATCATCAAAAAATGCTTTAGGATGTTGACATACTCATGGTGACCATGTCGACATGGTGTTAGTTGATTTCAAAATTTCAATTTCAAAAGAAGTTTCTATTCGCCATAACTCTTCACTCATGGACATGACTGTTGTTCTACTATAAATAGGGGTCAGTTTCAACGAATTTTAAATCAGATTTTCTGGTTTTTCACTC
This sequence comes from Allium cepa, assembly GCA_030765085.1. Lineage (NCBI taxonomy): Eukaryota > Viridiplantae > Streptophyta > Magnoliopsida > Asparagales > Amaryllidaceae > Allium > Allium cepa. The sequence continues at coordinate 286,651,102 of CM060941.1, read as the reverse complement.
CTCTTCTACTTCCACTTTTCTTAATAAAAATTCTTATCACTACTCTGTCAAAATCTACATTGAATTGAACTCGATCATTCGTAGTTTGATTCACTGTCACTATCTCAACAAGATCCTCAGTGCTGTTCAGAGTGATAGGCTTTTTGTAAGAAACTTAGCGAGAAAAGGTGTAGCTGTAGCCTTGAAAATCAATCAAGCGTGATAAGGTGTGATTGTAGCCTTAGGAAATAAATTGGGTGTACTTGTTGCCCGTAAAATCAATTGGGTGAACTTATAGCCCGAAAAATCAAGTATCTCTACCAAGAGGATTGTGATTCTGGAGGGTGTACCTCGTAGCCTTGAAATCGAGGGTTTAATTGTAAATATTGCTTTTGAAAGGAAATCCGTGCTTGTGTTGCAGGACTGGATGTAGGGTAACTCCAAACCAGTATAAAATCCGTGTGTTCTTTCCTTACTGCTTTTTATTTTATTTCTGCATCTTTGTTTGTTTGTCTAATCATATCTATGTCTGTATATTGCACATATCTGTTTTTAATTAACATAAACTCAAAAAGATTTAGTAATTCTTTATAAACATTATCACCCACCCTCTAGTGTTAATCCTAGCCTTAAGTTCTGTAATCCGCATTTCTTACAATTGGTATCAAAGCAAGGTTTTCAAAGTTTCATAATCTGATTTTTGAAAGAAAAAAATTAAATGGCTATATTTGTTAATACTAGTGTAGAAATATTCAAATCATCATTGTTTCATGAGTCTGCATATAATCAATACTCAAACTCAAGTTATCTACCAAAATTGTTTAATGTGCATGAATCATGCTTTATGGCTATTGAGGAATCAATCCACAACGAAAAAATTGTGCAGATCAGAAAGAATAAATGGATACTTGATAGTGGATGTTCTAGACACATAACTGGCAATTCTGATATACCAAATGATATTATATACAAAGACGGAGGACTGGTTAACTTTGGAGACAATTCAAAAGGATATATGATTGGCATCGGCAAAGTCGGTAATTCTGAAACTCCTACTATTACTAATATTTTGCTAGTTAAGAATCTGAAACATAATATGCTAAGTATAAGTCAACTCTGTGATAAAGGAAATCAAATTAAATTTGAAAAAGATAAATGTCACATTGAAGATAATAATTCAACCATAATATTTGAGGGAGTCAGGAAAATGAATATTTATATTTTAGTATGAAAATTTCAAATGATAACCTGTGTCTGTTGGCAAATACAAGTGACCCTTGGATTTGGCATAAGTGATTTGGGCATTTGAATTTCAAACTCTTATCTAGACTGTTAAAACATGATCTAGTAAGAGGTCTTCCTAAAATAAATTTTAAAGTAGATAGTTTATGTGATGCATGTCAATTAGGAAAACTTAGAAAAAGTTCCTTTAAATTAAAAGATATGATTTCAACTTCAAAACCTCTTGAATTACTTCATCTTGATTTATTTGGTCAATCTCAAATTCTGTCAATAAATCATAGAAAATATGTTTTTTTAATTGTAGATGATTATTCTAGATTTACATGGACAATATTTTTGAAACATAAAAGTGATATATTTGAATGTTTTAAGACCTTTTCAAAAAGAATTCAAAATCAATTTTCTCTAAAAATTATAACTATATGAAGTGATCATGGTGGTGAATTTGAAAATGAAAAGTTTGAAGAATTCTGCAATAAAAAGGGAATAACTCACAATTTTTCATTTCCAAGAACTCCATAACAAAACGGAGTAGTAGAACGTAAAAATAGGACGATTCAAGAGTGTGCGAGAACTATGCTTTTAGATAGTAATTTACCGAAGAATTTTTGGGTAGAAGCAGTTGCTAATTAGACCTTTATCTGATAAGACATCTTATGACCTTCTTTATTCAAAGAAACCTAAGGTATCTTATTTCAGAATTTTTGAAAGTAAATGCTTTATTTTAAATACAAAAGATAATTTAGATAAATTTGATCCTAAATCCGACAAAGGAATCTTTATCGGGTACTCTGATAGAAGTAAAGCATGCAGAATGTTTAATTTAAAAACTAACACCATTGAAGAAACAATGCATGTTTCATTTGATGAAAATTTCAAAATTTTTGAAGATACAAATGATGAAGAGGATTTAATCACTCAAAATCATGAATCAATTGAAATTAATAATGAAATTAATCATCTTAATAAAAGGATTAAACTTTTAAAAGATCATCCAATAGAAAATATACTTGGAGATATGCAATCTGTTGTTAAAACTAGAAATCAACTAAGTCAAATGAGTAATGTAGCTTTTATATCAACTATTGAATCCAAAAATCCAAAAGAAGCATCAATTGATGATTCATGGATTTTGGCTATACAGGAAGAATTAAATCAGTTTACTAGAAATGATGTTTGGGAATTTGTTCCTAGACCTGAAAATAAAACTATAATTGGAACGAAATGGGTTTGTGAAAATAAAATGAATGAACAAGGAGAGGTAGTTAGAAATAGAGCTCGATTAGTCGCTCAAGGTTATTGTCAAGAAAAAGGAATAGATTATGATGAAACCTTTGCTCTCGTAGGAAGATTAGAAGCCATTAGCATTCCACTTGCTTTCTCAAATTATAATAATTTCAAATTATTTCAAATGGATGTTAAAAGAGCCTTTTTAAACGGATTTGTAAAAGAAGAAGTATATGTTGAACAACCACCATTTTTTGAAAATGATAAATTACCAAATCATGTTTACAAACTTAAGAAAGCTTTATATGGTCTAAAACAAGCTCATCGAGCCTGGTATGATAGACTAAGATCTTATTTTACAATCAAATTTTGAAATTGATGAAGTAGATAATACTCTTTTTATTAAAAGAAATAAAAATGATATTCACCTAGTACAAGTATACATAGATGATATCATTTTTGGATCAATTAATTTTGAAATGAATAAAGAATTTTCTGAAATAATGACAAAAGAGTTTGAGATGTGTCATATGGGTGAATTAAATTTCTTTTTAGGATTACAAATAAAACAATTAGATAATGGTATCTATATTAGTCAAGAAAAATATGCTAAAGACCTAATTAGTAAATTTTGTTTGACTACTGCAAGTGGAAAACCAACTCCCATGGCAACCAATGTGTACCTTTGTAACAACCCGCATATGTTATGATTTATATATATTTAAATGTTTTATTTAAATATGGTATTGTAGTCGGATTTTAGTCCGAAAAGCTACTTTTTGCATACGGTCGAATTAGGACTCGGGACCACTCCCATTGAGTTTAAAATGTCGTTTGCGACCTTTTTGAGTATAAGCTTCGATAAGTTTGGAGAAAGTTGAATTTTGCTACTTTTTGCTTAGGGCTTTGGTTTGGGCTGAGCCCAATAACCCCACTTATGTATTCTGTCCCAACTCCACTTCAACTCCTCATTTACTTCATTTCCAATTCCTAATACTCAAGCTTTAGCAACAATGGTGGGAGAGATGGGAAATTAAAACTCAAGCCCTAGTTTTCTTTTGCAAATCAAGTTCTAGCTCCAAACTAATAGAAGAACCCATTGGTAAGCTTCTCTTCTTCTTCTCCAACTCATTCTCTTATCATTTCAGAAATTCCTAAACCTAATTTTGGGAATGTTCTTCTTTTAAAGCTTAGAATCAAGCTTATTGAGTTGGATTTGAAGAGTGCTTGATTCTCCTTTGCTTTCAAGCTTCTTCTTTATTTGTGTGATTTCAAAGGTGAGATTTTTATCTCACATCTATGACTATAATTATCTTTGGTTGTTGGGTATGAATTCCTAACACTTCTTCATGTGCATTTGCTCTTGATTTGGATTGGTTTTGTGAATATTCCAATTTTTGGGTTTTTAAGTCAAATTTGTGTGAAATCCTTTTATGGATGTTTGATCATGCTTTTGGTGATGCATCGAGGAGCATATAGGGCCGGGTTGCCGATTGGCATAAACTCTTAGAGCCAATGTTCGTCCGGATGCATTTTGGAAGAGTTTGCTCTTCATTTGGATAGGCTGAAAAACAGCCCAGGCATGATTCAGTCGACTGAACCTGGAACCCGAAAGTTTCCAGGTATGATTCAGTCGACTGAATCCTCTGTTCAGTCGACTGAAACTGGAAACAGAAAGTTTCCTGAACCTGGAAAATTTCCAGGCACAGGGTCAGTCGACTGAAAACCCTGTTCAGTCGACTGAACCTGCTGTTTGAGTCGATTTTGCCTTTTTGGATTGAATTTCCAATTTAAATCGATTCGTGATGATCCTATTTGTTGTTATCATTTATTATGACTTTGATGACTCCTTTTTATGGATTTTTGAATATCCATTTCGATGGATTCTTTATCGGTTTCTTTGGATTTTATTCACATCTTCGTATGTGAATTTTAGTGATTGATTGTTCCTACAATCTTCTTTGTGATTTGTCACTTTATTATAAAGGTTTCGATACTAATAGTAAATATCAAAACTCTTTCTTAAAATGATTTCAACACTATTTTATTACAAAGCTCGTTTTCTCAAACCGATTTCCATTCTATTAGTATATACAAACCTTTACCTCACTCGTATGAGAAATCTAATTAACGACTTAGTAAAACAAGTGGTATGAAACGCTTGCGTTTACTTCGTCGGTTAATTCTTGGACTTGTTCGATTGAATCTCTTGTGACAATTTTCTAGTGGAGATCTACAATTTGGTCGTAAATATTTAAGTTAAGCTAGTGGTTATGGGACATGAAGCTAAGCTCATATATTTACTAGCTTACTGTAATTGACACTTCTTGATGATCATGACGATCATTTTTGTGATTTAGACTAGCAATGTGCGATGTCTCTTTGTCTACGAGGGATACTAAACCCCGTTTGTGTGAGTTACAACTCACATATCTGGGGTAGTGCCCCATGGTCTTCGGGCCGTTCGTGTGTCAAAAATTAATGGCTAGCTACCATGAGATAGCGTCTCGTTCGTGTGATACATATGTTGGTGAGTTTTCACGCTCCCGTTCGTGTGATAGGCCTCCCCCCTATTTTGTGTGATTTCTGGATTTCGTGTGTCGAATTCTGGAATTTTCTTCTTCACCTATTTTTGTGATTTCTATTGATATGATTTATCAATTTTTGTGCATAGGTGAATTCGTGTGTCATTGATTGGATTTCTTGAGATGATTTCTAGAATTTATGCTTCACCAATTTTTGTGATTTTAATTGATAAGTTTTATCAATATTTGTGCATTGGTGAATTTGTGTGTCATTGACTTTTGTGATTGACATTGGTATAATCGTCAATAATTATGGTTTGATGAACGAAATAAGGAGTATGACATTTCTTTGATTCTTGTGTAGATTTTGTGACATTGATTAATCCCTTGATGATTTTCAACTACTTATATATATCACCGCTTGGCATTGTGTTATTATGTGTTTGGTCATATCTCTTACTCTATATCGTTTCATCTGATATTTATAGTTAGACTGATCCATTTATTATTTTCTTATTAAATAATACTCGGGTCAGACCGAGATGTTGCAGGTGCTTCTGCTTGACTTCTCCCCAGGGATTCATTACTCTGACTTTTGGCAAACTACTTAGATTAGTAGTTTATTTTGTTTTATACACTTGAGATATAGACTCATAGTTGTATTCTTTTGTATAGCACGTGTTGCTATTCTTTTGTATTATTGTGGATCTTTTTGACCACTACTCTGATATACACTTCCATGTGTTTATTATATGTTCATATCTTCTTCTGCCTTTGTGATATGAATTATCTGTGACTGATTTATGTTGTATTTATTTCTGTATTTGTTTCCGAAGATATTATAGCCACTGTGTAGTAGCTTTGAGTTTGTTTTGGTATGTCGGATTTCCTCTTGATAAAGTATTGCATGTTATACTATCTGACATATTGATGCTCGCACAAAGCAATTACACGGATGGTCGCTCCTCAACAGCCTTATTCTCCGTGCTAGTTGACAGCATTCACCGTAATGTTCTTGGCTAGCGTGGGTATAGAGGTGGGGCGTCATAGTTTGGTATCAGAGCCAAACTTCGGAACAATATGGAATATTATAACAAGGATCATCGTCCTAAGTCCATCTTAGGAGTCGTGCTTTAGGATTTACTTCGAGTCTTCGTACCGATTCATCCTATTTTCTTTTATGATTCCTTGTTTTATCTATCAAGATTGCTTGATATTCATTAGTGAATAATCTTCTCCTTGTTCTTCTTTCTTTCTAAAGGAAGAGGAATGTCTAGACCAGGCCGCACCAGAGCCGTACCATCTAGCACTCCGCCCCTGGATGGAGTTTTTATGACTCCTCAACAGCTTCTTGATTTAGTGACGAATGCTCAAGCAGCTGGAGCTAACCCAGAACATACTCACCCAAAGTCGGGATTTGCACGCTTGTGCAGCGATTACACTAATTTGGGTGGGGAGTCATTCAAAGGTTCGGAAACTATTATTGAAGTACAGGCTTGACTAAGGTCATGCGATCGAATCTTTTCTCGCATGAATCTTATTGACCTTCACCGGGTTCAGGTGGCCTCTAGTATGCTCCGAGAAAGAGCATTGGACTGGTACGAGCTTCTAATTTCTGAGATTAATGAAGCGGATCTCACCTGGGAGCAATTCCGGAAACGCTTCGAGTTGAAATTTGTACCAGAAGCAGAGAAAGTGACATTGGCTTGACGATTTATAGACCTTGTTCAAGGTGAGTCCTCGATGACTGATTACGTCGCCTCCTTCGAGTCGCTTTCTAAATACGGGGTTGAATACATCAACACCCCTTTAAAGAAGAACCAGAGGTTCGTCTATGGCTTAAACAAAAATCTCAAGAAGCCATTACTTCTAAAATTAGAAGTTTCTTTCGACCAACTCGTTGATATTGCTCTTCGTCTTGAAGAGGCGGATAGGGAGAATGATGTTGAAGTGGTGGGTTCCAAACCAAACTTCAACAACAATAAGAGGCCAAACAAATTCAAAGGCCCTTATCCCAATAAGAAAGGAAGGCAAGAAACTCCTGTGGAAAAGACCTTTTCCTCTACTCAAGGGAAATGCTATAATTGTGGTTCGAAAGACCATTTTGCGAACAAGTGTTCAAAGCCTCGTACTTGTCGCTATCGCAAAAGCCCGGACCATTTTATGCATGTTTGTCCCAAACTTCAAAATAGGAAGGAGGGAAAGATTAATGTTGCTCAAGCCCCTGGCAACACATCTCATGGCCAAGGTATTTCTCATTCTATTCCGGATGGAATTATTTTATTTCGTGATCATCCTATTCGAGTTCTTTTTGATACGGGTGCGTCCCATTCTTTTATATCAAAAGAACTTGTTGATACTTTTTCTTTGGATGTTTTGTGTTTAATGACTTCTTTGAGAATTGCGAATCCGGTTGGTGGATCCGCGACAATCAGTTTATTGTGTAAAGATGTCGAGATTATTTTGTGTGATTTTTCTTTCCGAGCCGATTTGTATGTCATGCGTTACTTAGGCTTTGGAATGATTTTGGGAATGGATTGGCTTAACCGTTATGAAGCTCATATCCTATGTCCTGAGCGGACTATTCATCTTCGACATCCTCAATCTGTTAAGCAAATTTCTATTAATCTTAAAGATTCAGATTCCAGCTTGGTTGCATCTTTATATTCTTTAAATCCTCGTGATGACGATGATAATGATGAGGGTGATATTATTTCTCTTATTCACGTCGTTCGTGAATTTTCCGACATATTCGAGCCCGTTTTAGGATTACCACCTAAGCGAGCAATTGAGTTCGGAATTAATCTTATTTCTGGAGCTCAATCTATCACTCGTCCTCCGTATTGTATGTCCAATTAAGAAAACGAGGAGATGCGTAAACAATTATCCGAATTGGGGACGAAGCAATTTATTTGCTCTAGTTCCTCACCTTGGGGAGCTTCAGCTATTTTTGTGAAGAAATCCGATGGAACACTTAGGCTTTGCGTTGACTACCGCAAGCTTAATGATCTTACTATCAAAAATAAATATCCTTTACCTCGGATTGATGATCTATTCGATCAACTTAGTGGTGCTAGAGTCTTTTCACAATTAGACTTAGCTACTAGATTTCATCAGCTTCGTATTGTAGAGGATAGTATTCCTTTGACATCGTTCCGTACTCGTTATGGATCTTATGAATGGCTTGTTATGCCGTTTGGTCTAACGAATGCTCCGGCTTATTTCGTTGACCTTATGAATAGAGTTTTCAAAGACTTCCTCGACCGGTTTGTTCTCATCTTTATCGATGATATTCTTGTGTATTCTAAAACCGAGGAGGAGCATGAAAAACATCTTCGGATTGTGTTGGAAACTCTTAGGTGTAATCAATTAAAGGAAATTTTTTCTAAATGCCACTATTGGCAATCTCGTGTGAAGTTTCTCGGTCATATTATTTCCGAATCCGGAATTTACGTGGATCCTTCAAAGATTGAAGCGATTCAAGATTGGAAGAGACTGGAGAGTGTGATAGAGATTCGTAGTTTTCTTGGATTGGCGGGCTATTACCGTCGTTTTATCAAAGACTTTTCTAAGATTGCCGTGCCTCTCACTAGCATGACGAAGAAAGGTGTTAAATACATTTAGTCGGACAAATGTGAAGCTTCTTTTTAGAAATTAAAAGAACTTCTTTCTGATGCTCCTATTCTCGTTATTCCCGAGAGGAATCAAGATTTCGTTGTTTATACTGATGCTAGTCGCGTTGGTTTGGGTGTCGTTCTTATGCAAAGAGAACGTGTTATTGCTTATGCTTCTAGGCAATTGGAGCCTGCTGAGACTAGATATGCCACTCATGATTTAGAGCCCGCGGCTATTGTTTTCGCCCTTCGTGTTTGGCGTAATTATCTTTTAGGAGAGAAATTTGTTCTTTATACCGATCATAAGTCCTTGAAGTATTTATTCTCTCAAAAGGAACTTAATTTGCATCAACAGCGTTGGCTCGAATTTCTTGCACCATATGATCTTGATTTCCTTTATACTCCCGGAAAGGGAAATCGTGTTGCGGATGCACTTAGTCGAAGGCAACAAGCGCTTGTTTCTATGATGATATCCGAATAGAACGATCTCGAGATTTTATCCACTTGTGAGATTCGAGAGCGCGTATCCGATTTGTGCTCATCACTTGTTTTATGTAGCCTTGAGGCTCATCCTTCTCTTTTAGACCGCATTCTTGAAGCTCAAGGGCTAGATCCTGAATTGGCTCTTCTTGGCCAAAATTTTAAGGATAAAATTGGTATTGAAGGTTTGAAAGACTTTGTTATTGATTCTAGTGGCGACATTCGAAAATTTGGTAGACTTATCGTACCAAATATTAGTGATCTTCTAAAAGATATTTTAGAAGATTCCTATCGCTCTAAATTTACCATTCATCCTGGTAGTAGTAAAATGTACGCGGATATGAAGCGACTTTATTATTGGGAGGGAATGAAACTTGACATCGCTAACTTCGTTAAGCGTTGCATGACTTGCCAACTCGTTAAGGCCGAACATCAAAGGCCCGGTGGGTTATTGCAACCTTTAGAAATTCCAATTTGGAAGTGGGATCAAATTTCCATGGATTTTATAGATGGCCTTCCCCATTCTCATTCGGGTCATGATAGCTTATGGGTGATTGTTGATAGGCTTACTAAATCCACCCATTTTATTCTCGTTCGGTCTAACCGAACCGTTTCTCCTTTGGCCAAGCTCTTTGTTAAAGAGATTGTTAAATTACATGGAGTTCCTACTTCTATTGTTAGTAATCGTGATCCATTGTTTACTAGTGGATTTTGGAAGAGTCTTCAAAAAGCTTTGGGAACGAAGCTTAATTTTAGCACCGCTTATCATCCTCAGTCCGATGGACAAACCGAGCGTGTGAATCAAACTCTTGAAGATCTTCTTCGTGCATGTGTTCTTGATTTTGGTGGAAGTTGGGAAGATCATATTTCACTTGTTGAATTTTCCTATAGTAATAGCTTCCAATCTAGTAGTGGTATGGCACCTTTCGAGGCACTCTATGGAAGGCCATGCCGATCTCCTTCTTGTTGGCTTGAGGCCAGTGAGAAACTGGTTTTAGGTCCAGATCTTATTCGTGATTCCACAAAAAAGATTGAACTTATTCGACATAGGATGAAAGAAGCCCAGAGTAGACAAAAATCCTATGTCGATAACCGGAGAAGGAAGTTAGAATTTTCTGTGGGAGATTTTGTGTTTGTTCGTGTTTCACCTGTGAAAGGTGTTGTATGTTTCAGTCGATCGGGAAAGTTAGCGCCTCGATATATTGGGCCATTTCCTATCACTGAACGTATTGGTTCCATGGCATATCGCCTTTTATTACTGGCTCAATTTTCTGCTATCCATGAAGTGTTTCACGTTTCTCAACTTCGGAAGTTTCTTCGAGATTCCGATTCTATTCTTGAGCCCGGTGTTGTGGAAGAGATTGAAGTTTCGCCTAATTTAACTTATGAGCAACATCCTATTCGTATCATTGCTTCGGAGGTCAAACGACTTCAAAATAAAAATGTTCCTCTTGTTAAAGTTCAATGGTCCTCAAATCCTAAGGATTGTTCTTGAGAATCTAGGGAATTCATCGAGCGAACACATCCAGACTTACTCTCTCGTGCTCTTTAAGGTGAACTTCTTATTTCGAATTTCTTCTTTTGTGTTGATATGCATCTATGGTTGTTACTATTAGTTCATTTATTCCTTATGATTGCGTGGACGCAATTTCTTTAAGGAGGGGAGTCTGTAACAACCTGCATATGTTATGATTTATATATATTTAAATGTTTTATTTAAATATGGTATCATAGTCGGATTTTAGTCCGAAAAGATACTTTTTGCATGCGGTCGAATTAGGACTCGGGACCACTCCCATTAAGTTTAAAATGCTGTTTGCGACCTTTTTGAGTATAAGCTTCGATAAGTTTGGAGAAAGTTGAATTTTGCTACTTTTTGCTTAGGGCTTTGGTTTGGGCTGAGCCCAATAACCCCACTTATGTATTCTGTCCCAACTCCACTTCAACTCCTCATTTACTTCATTTCCAATTCCTAATACTCAAACTTTAGCAACAATGGTGGGAGAGATGGGAAATTAAAACTCAAGCCCTAGTTTTCTTTTGCAAATCAAGTTCTAGCTCCAAACTAATAGAAGAACCCATTGGTAAGCTTCTCTTCTTCTTCTCCAACTCATTCTCTTATCATTTCAGAAATTCCTAAACCTAATTTTGGGAATGTTCTTCTTTTAAAGCTTAGAATCAAGCTTATTGAGTTGGATTTGAAGAGTGGTTGATTCTCCATTGCTTTCAAGCTTCTTCTTTATTTGTGTGATTTCAAAGGTGGGATTTTTATCTCACATCTATGACTATAATTATCTTTGGTTGTTGGGTATGAATTTCTAACACTTCTTCATGTGCATTTGCTCTTGATTTGGATTGGTTTTGTGAATATTCCAATTTTTGGGTTTTTAAGTCAAATTTGTGTGAAATCCTTTTATGGATGTTTGATCATGCTTTTGGTGATGCATCAAGGAGCATATAGGGCCGGGTTGCCGATTGGCATAAACCCTTAGAGCCAATGTTCGTCCGGATGCATTTTGGAAGAGTTTGCTCTTCATTTGGATAGGCTGAAAAACAGCCCACGCATGATTCAGTCGATTGAATCCTCTGTTCAGTCGACTGAACCTGGAACCCGAAAGTTTCCAGGTATGATTCAGTCGACTGAATCCTCTGTTCAGTCGACTGAAACTGGAAACAGAAAGTTTCCTGAACCTGGAAAACTTCCAGGCACAGGGTCAGTCGATTGAAAACTCTGTTCAGTCGACTGAACCTGCTGTTTGAGTCCATTTTGCCATTTTTGGATTGAATTTCCAATTCAAATCGATTCGTGATGATCCTATTTGTTGTTATCATTTATTATGACTTTGATGACTCCTTTTTATGGATTTTTTAATATCCATTTCGATGTATTCTTTATCGGTTTCTTTGGATTTTATTCACATCTTCGTATGTGAATTTTAGTGATTGATTGTTCCTACAATCTTCTTTGTGATTTGTCACTTTAAAAATATAAAGGTTTCGATACTAATAGTAAATATCAAAACTCTTTCTTCAAATGATTTCAACACTATTTTATTACAAAGCTCGTTTTCTCAAACCGATTTCCATTCTATTAGTATATACAAACCTTTACCTCACTCGTATGAGAAATCTAATTAAACGACTTAGTAAAACAAGTGGTATGAAACGCTTGCGTTTACTTCGTCGGTTAATTCTTGGACTTGTTCGATTGAATCTCTTGTGACAATTTTCTAGTGGAGATCTACAATTTGTTCGTAAATATTTAAGTTAAGCTAGTGGTTATGGGACATGAAGCTAAGCTCATATATTTACTAGCTTACTGTAATTGACACTTCTTGATGATCATGACGATCATTTTTGTGATTTAGACTAGCAATGTGCGATGTCTCTTTGTCTACGAGGGAGACTAAACCCCGTTTGTGTGAGTTTCAACTAACATATGTGGGGTAGCGCCCCATGGTCTTTGGGCCGTTCTTGTGTCAAAAATTAATGGCTAGCTACCATGAGATAGCGTCTCGTTCGTGTGATACATATGTTGGTGAGTTTTCATGCTCCCGTTCGTGTGATAGGCCTCCCCCCTATTTTGTGTGATTTTTGGATTTCGTATGTCGAATTCTGGAATTTTCTTCTTCACCTATTTTTGTGATTTCTATTGATATGATTTATCAATTTTTGTGCATTGGTGAATTCGGGTGTCATTGACTGGATTTCTTGAGATGATTTCTAGAATTTATTCTTAACCAATTTTTGTGATTTCCATTGATAAGTTTTATCAATATTTGTGCATTGGTGAATTTGTGTGTCATTGACTTTTGTGATTGACATTGGTATAATCGTTAATAATTGTGGTTTGATGAACGAAATAAGGAGTATGACATTTCTTTGATTCTTGTGTAGATTTTGTGACATTGATTAATCCCTTGATGATTTTCAACTACTTATATATACCACAGCTTGGCATTGTGATTATTATGTGTTTAGTCATATCTCTTACTCTATATCGTTTCATCTGATATTTATAGTTAGACTGATCCGTTTATTATTTTCTTATTAAATAATACTCGGGTCAGACCGAGATATTGCAGGTGCTTCTGCTTGACTTCTCCCCAGGGATTCATTACTCTGACTTTTGGCAAACTACTTAGATTAGTAGTTTATTTTGTTGTATGCACTTGAGATATAGACTCATAGTTGTATTCTTTAGTATAGCACGTGTTGCTATTCTTTTGTATTATTGTGGATCTTTTTGACCACTACTCTTATATACACTTCCATGTGTTTATTATATATTCATATCTTCTTCCGCCTTTGTGATATGAATTATCTGTGACTGATTTATGTTATATTTATTTCTGTATTTGTTTTCGAAGATATTATAGCCACTGTGTAGTAGCTTTGAGTTTGTGTCGGTATGTCGGATTTCCTCTTGATAAAGTATTGCATGTTATACTATCTGATATATTGATGCTCGCACAAAGCAATTACACGGATGGTCGCTCCTCAACAGCCTTATTCTCCGTGCTAGTTGATAGCATTCACCGTAATGTTCTTGGCTAGTGTGGGTATAGAGGTGGGGCGTCACAACCTTAGTAAAGAAGATCTCTCGAAAGATGTAGATCAAAAATTATATAGAGGAATGATTGGATCACTACTCTATATTACTGCTAGTAGACCTGATATCATGCATAGTGTTTGTCTCTCTGCTAGATATCAATCCCAACCTAAAGAGACCCATTTAAAAGCCGTAAAACGAATCATAAGATTTGTTAAACACATATCTGATTATGGTTTATTTTACCCTAAAAATGATTCTTTTGACTTAAAATCTTATTGTGATGCTGATTATGCTAGTTGTAAATCAGACCGAAAACGTACAAGTGGGACTTTTCACTTTTTGGGGCATTCTCTGGTTTCCTGGTTTAGTAAAAAGCAAAACACAGTTTCTTTATCAATAACTGAAGCAGAGTATATTTCTGCTGCTTTGGCTTGTTCTCAAGTAATATATATATGCAACAAACTTTAAAAGATTATGGTTTAAATATCTCGAAATCACCAATTTATTGTGATAATACTAGTGCAAAAATTTTATCCAAAAATACTACTCAACATGCTCGAACTAAACATATTGATATCAGACATCATTTTCTCAAAGATAATATAAGGAAGTAGTTACTCTCGATTATATCAATTCTGAGAATCAAATTGCTAATATTTTAACAAAACCCTTAAATGAATCAATATTTACTAAATTAAGAAGTGAATTAGGTATTTGTTCAATAAATGAAATATAAAATATAAAGATCCATTATAATAAATAATTAGTACTAAAATAAATCAAATAGTAGAAATATAAAGGAGCATGTCGATATCCCTCATATACCCATGTCGACATAAAACGTTTTTATTTTTTAAAAAAATTTCCCACCAAAATTCAAAAAATTGGTTATATATTCTTCTTATTTTCAAATTTTTGATCATTCTCTCTGGTCTCTTTCAATTCTATCTTCTGAAACAAATAAAATCATTGTTGTTTATTCCTTCTTACGTTTACAACGAAAATGTAAATATAACTATATGATTAAAAAATAAATTGTGTTCTTATATGTGTTCTTCCCTATTAATAAATATAACTATATGGTTATCATATACTTAGAATAGTTAGTAGTTTAGGATTAGGATTATCTAAGTGTTGATTATTTATGATAACACTATCATTATAATCATATATCATAGGGTATTAGATTTAGGGGGAGTTATATAGCTTGGAGTTATAAAGTTTAGAGTTAGTTTTTGTTGATGACAAAGGGGAAGAAGTATAAAATAGGGTAATTAGGGCATAGATTAAGGGGGAGTTGTTAGTTTTAGGGGGAGTTATTACGATAGGAGTAATATTTTATAAACGAAGTTTGTCATCATCAAAAAGGGGGAGATTGTTAGTCCGTGAGATGATGGTTTTGATGAAAACAACCTTAGAATAGATTGTAAAATATAAATACTAATATTATAAGTTTGGAATATATGTATATGCAAGATTTAACCATGCAGGTACCAAGAATGAAGACTGTACAGTATAGAGATTCAAGATATCAAGGTTGAAGACTCATGAGTATCAAGATTATCAAGAGTTTAAGAATTCAAGTAATTTATTCTTTAATTAGAAAATTTTGTTAAAACTCCTAAAAAAGCACTGGCATCTTAAAATCCAATTTATTCGTGGAATGTAATCCACTCCGAGCCTGTTAAAGGGATGGAACCCTAAGTAGGATGGAACCTACGAAAAATCTAGTGGAACATTGTTTTGTATCCGATAACCTTTATTCAAAATGATTTTTTCAAAATTATATCTTGTTTTCAAAATGATTTCAAAACCTTCCTTTTAAAAGCATCAAAAACATCTATCCTGATTTTAAATAATTTTAGCCTCAAAATCATCTTTAATTTCAAAGTCAAATTACTCCTGATTTTAAACTATCTTTTAGTATAATATATTTAACTTTTAAATATTTATACTTAGATTTAAATATAAAATTATAGTTAAATTCTATATATATTATTCTCTATATTTACTTATGAATTTTAACTATAGTCAAGTATATTTATAAAGTTTAAAATAATTTTAATATAAGATAAGGGTTATTTTCAAAGAAAATCAAATCATCAAAAAATGCTTTGGGATGTCGACATACTCATGGTGGCCTTGTCGACATGGTGTCAGTTGAGTTCAAAATTTCAATTTCAAAAGAAGTGTCTATTCGCCATAACTCTTCACGAATGGACATGACTATTGTTCTACTATAAATAGGGGTCAGTTTCAACGAATTTTACATCAGATTTTCTGGTTTTACACTCCTCCTCTTCTTCTTCCACTTTTCTTAATATAAATTCTTATCATTACTCTGCCGAAATCTACATTGAATTGAACTCGATCACTCGTAGTTTGATTCTCTATCACTATCTCAACAAGATCCTCAGTGCTATTCAGAGTTATAGGCTTTTTGTAATCAACTTAGCTAGAAAAGGTGTGATTGTAGGCTTGAAAATCAATCAAGCGTGATAAGGTGTGATTGCAGCCTTGGGAAATCAAGTGGGTGAACTTGTTGCCCGTAAAATCAAGTGGGTGAACTTGTAGCCTGGAAAATCAAGTATCTCTACCCAGAGGATTGTGATTCTGGAGGGTGTATCTCGTAGCCTTGAAATCGAGGGTGTAATTGTAAAGATTGCTTTTGAAAGGAAATCCGTACTTGTGTTGTGGGACTGGATGTAGGGTAACTCCGAACCAGTATAAAATCCGGTGTGTTCTTTCCTTACTACTTTTTATTTTATTCCTGCATCTGCGTTTGTTTGTTTGATCATATCTGTGTCTGTATATTGCATACATCTGTATTTAAATTAACATAAACTCAAAAAGATTTAGTAATTCTTTTTGTAAGAAACACCAATATATCATAGACCAAGGAGTTGGCTTGTGCGAGTTGAAAGTCTGCAGGTAATAATTGTTCGTGAGAGATCTTGTATGAATCTCCTTAAAAGGAGTTTAGAAAGGACTGTCATTGGATGACATATTTATGTTTTGGACATAAATTTTATAAATTAAAACTAAATCTGTTTAGTAGAAAAGGCAATTCATAAGGTGTTTATGAATACCTACTCGGTTGCATTGAGAAATAATTGTAGTTTCAAGAAATACGAACTTTATAGTAAAGGAATTTCGTTAAGAAATTATTAGTAGTAAAATGTAATTAGATACAATCTGGGATAAAACTGAATACATGAGATGAAATGAAATTAACTAACCTGAACGGATACATCGCATTATAGTGCCTAATAAGTATTCACACTTATTGAAGAGAAATTATGGGTTTGTTATCAATGTCGAAAATATATAATCCTCGGTGGTTTAAATAAACAATTAAGAGTGTTGAATCTATAATATGGTGTGATGCAAAGATCCAAAAATGAATTCCAAACACATTATCAAAATATGATTTTTCTAATCGTAACCAAAGTGATGTGATCGATTGGCTGTGATTGTGTCTTTATGAGCAAGACCAATGCAGCTGGAATTAAATGTGCAATGTTGGTAAGAATAATCTCATAAATTCCAAATGTTGAGATTATCATTATAGATTCGTCATCCAACATGATCATGTTATTTCGGATTTACTCACAAGATTATCACTTATAAGACTTAAGTGTTTTGGTACATATGTGCTGAAATAGAAAATTATAAATAATGATTAAGAGTAGACTATTTGCATACAACAAATCAAAGTGTCTCAAAGTCAGTGGAAGCGATGTAGAGTTTGTGAGTTTTCGGATATGATCCAACAAATGATAGAAAGTATCATTTCACAAGCATCATAATTAAAAAAAATATTTTGATAAAATATCAAATTGTTTGATTATCAATCAAAATGCTGAGAAAACGTGTGTTCATAAGAAAGAATGTTAAAAGTTAAATAGACATTTCTAAACCATAAGTAAACAACACAATGATGATTTTTTAATGATATGCATGTTTCAAAATCAGTTTTAGTTGTTTTAATACTCAATGTTGGATTTGTAAATAATATCTTTTATAGTAAGTATAAAAGATACCGGGAATGTCCCAAAACTATATGCAAGGACACCTTACTCAAATGTTTGACAGGAAACATGTAAGATGGATCCCTTATGCATTGGTAGTAGAAATTATTATACATGTTGTGCGGTATATGATATCATGTTTTGTTTATATATTTGATACATTAAGCAAATCTCAAATCAAAATTGATACCACTAATGGTAGTTTGGAGTGTTCTCGTGTATTTGCGAAATACTAGAAATTGTTTGAAAAAATAATGAACTCCTTCTGAAGGAGTGTTTGGACTCAAATTTCATAAGTGAAATTGAGTATAACACGTCAATATATATTAAGAATCTTAAAGTTGTAAATGTTCCAAATAGAAGAGATTATGGCCGATTCATTAACTTTAATAACGCTATAATAAAATGATGTATGTAAAAATGCACAAATTTATAATGAAGTTGAGGGTAAATCCAAATGTTGAGAAACACATAACATTGTTGTATGATAACAATGTCATGACATAGTTCTTAATAGAACTTAGAGCTCACTAGAAATCAAGAGACATACTTTGAATTGTTCCACATGATAAAGGTAATTTATCAGCGTTGGAGAGAGTTAATCGATAGAATGGATGATTAAAAAAATAGCACACCAGTTCACTAAGGAACTGACCCAATTGGTTTTAAAAAATCGATTGGAGAAGTTGAAATATGATTCTATAATTGAACCTAAGTGCAAGTATGAGATTGATAGAGTTAGGGGTATGCCTTAGGGGTAATTATGTAACTTGTTACCTATATCTAACTCAATAACCAATCTTGTTCAAAACCAAGGTATTTTCTTTCTATTATATACTTGATATAATGTGGTTATATTAATTAATTTATTTAATTAAAAGTATATTTAATAGAAAATCCATAAAAGGTAACTTTTGTGGTAGTAGTTACAAGGTGTTGTAATCATGAGTAATTTATCACAATAAAAAACAAATATACCATTTTAAATGTTCCTAGTCAAGATACATTAAGACTGGGTATCGATGTATCCGTTGAGACATAAGTATGTAACGCTTTCCAAATGTTGTGCAGTGTAATACTCATGTCTATCAGGGGCACCAATGTGTTACGTACTAATAGTTTTTGGATAACTACGAGACAGTTCGCTCGATGGTTTTCTTTTAGTTAATATAACTAAGGTCAAACAGAAAATATCGATGTGACTGATTTACATAGTTCTCTTGACTTGAGAATACTATGGATCTTCATTATGAAAGCTCCACTTTGATTATTATCAAATCATGGCATGGCGTCCATCGAGTTACTATATTTGGGTCAAGTGGAAGTATTAGAAGTGAAGTATTATTCAAGAGAGGATTCGTCTCATCTGTTTTACGAGATTAGTATCACAGTTAACACAAAGTCAAAGTCTCTGGCTAGAGCATTTCGGTTCATAGTAATTCTTATTATTGATTCAAGGACTTCATGTTTGGACTATATATTAAATATTGAAGATATTGGAATTTCGACTATTAGCAAATTCGATAAGTTCAAAGTGATATAGTTTTGATGAAGAAATTGGTGTTAATAAATGTCTCAATGAGGCAATGCTTATTGAACTAAAATTGGATTTTAACAAAACAATATAAGCAATAAATTTGGTCATAATGTTGCACCACCTGCTAAGTGACATGTGAATTTCAACGTTCGAATAATTTGATGTTCATTGCTGATCGAATTTACACGTAAGAGTACACAACCAAAATAATGAGACCAAATGATTTAATTGGTTTATAATTTTCATAAATTAATTAATATTCGTGAAATATTAATTTTAAAATTTGAATATGATTTGGGATATAAGTAATATTATTTATATTATAATAGTTACAAATATATCAATCAATATGAGATATCGGTAACAAGTTAATTGGATTTAATTAAACATGTTTAATCGGGTTCAATGGTTGATTGGCTTATGTTGTTTGAGGCGTAGTTTGGCTACAATGACTTAGCATAGATGCGGCAAAAATGGCATGTTGGGTTTTGAGATGCATGATCTAGCTTAGGTGACAAAAAAATATAAGATACTAACCTCTTTTTTCTCTCATTCAACTATTATAAAACTATCTTTAAACCTATTGTCAATAGACTTTTTTGCTGCCTCTTCCATCCTAATAGAGAGTGAACCATACCTGCAAAACATCAATAGGATGTCAAATCTAATTACTTAAAATGGATAGCTTTTGATAGTAAAGGGTTTGCGGTTCAAAGGACTAGCAATCTGACGAATCGACAGGGTTTCCAAAGAAAGAGGATGCATCATTCCACGGTGAACTTTAGGGCATTAGTTAAGGTAAATATTTAGTTTCATCTAAGATGTATGATTATTGTATATTTGATTATTGCTCATAAACATACACACACACACACACACACACACATATGTGTGTGTATGTATATATGTATTATTACTACTTTGTTAATCAAGTGGGATTTCTATAGGTAATGATGTTGCCATAATGATTATTGTCTATGTGCATAAGTTTAAGTAAATGCATATATATATATATATATATATATATATATATATATTATTGATAATTTGATGTTCCACGAAAAATCACTGTATTTTATTTTAATATTACATTAACTTATATACATATACATACATACACACACACACATATGTAAATCAACACCTTTACATAGTTTATATTAAAGTGTATATATATACATCTATATTATGTAAAATATAATCAAATAATTTTGTAATTTATATTTATATCAATTATTAATTTTAGAAACCAACTTTTTTCAATTAATTAGATAATTTTATTATTATCGAATCACTATAAGATTTAATAAATTTATAAAAAATAAACTTATTTCGGAAACTTAATTTTAAAATTTCTAAAATTAGTTTATAATTACAGAAGCTCTCGGTCAAAAATTAAAAAATTTTAAACATGTTATACTATTTTTAAAAAATTATTTAAAAATTTGGCTGAATATTGTTTAATCAATAAAATATCATTTTTACTCGGAAAAATAGGGAAAATTTTTGCAACCCTTAAAATACTAGTCTTGATTTTATAAAAATTTAAAATTTGATATTTTAGTGTATAATTATTTTATATTATTTATTTATGATAGGTTGACCAATTGATTTATAATAAATATATATTAATGTATTAAAATTATAGTAAATTTTGAACAGTAACATATTTCTGATCTGGAATGCTAAGAATTTTTTTAATCTATATATAATTAATTGTAATACAAACTTTAAGTCAAAATTTTCAAAGTTTAAATCATTTTTCAACATTAACATATGTCGTACATATGACTTATTACATCAGACGTCTGAATAAATAAAAATCATAAATTTAAATAATGGAGTAGATGTTTGAATTATTTTTAAGATGTCTGAATTATTTAAATTTTGTCTACGATCTCTTGGGAAAATACCCTATAGAAGGTCTGACATTTGACCTATTTATTCAAACGCATGCAGTACCTTCTAATTTTTATTTCAAAAAGAAAGTCAAACGCATGATTGGTCCGAATAGACGTGTGATCAGGGTATTAGATTTTTGGTCAAAACAATCAAACATCTAACCTTATATATACCCCTTTTTTTTATAGTAGAAGCAGAAATTTAAACTTCTTCATGATATAAAAATTACCCTAGACATCTGAATAAATAGGTTAGCGATTAAGTTTTTATAGGATTTCTTCCAGAGAGTTTATAGGCTAAATTTGAATAATTCAGACATCCTAAAAAATCGTTTGCATGTCCTATCCTTTATTGAAATTTATGATTTTCAAGTATTTAAACTTTTGATATAATTAGTTAGATATCCGACCTCTGGTAATGTTGAAAAATGATTTAAACTTCAAGAAATTTTGTGTTTGATTCTTAAAAAGAATTTTGAGTGTGTTTAATCATGAAAGGATAAGTGTATACCATATTCTTGAATTACTATGACGATTAATGTGAAGATCCATTTCTTCGACCGTCGAAAATTGACAGCATTACATCCTCGGTATTTATGTGCCACAAATCCAAGTGTCGAAAGGTGGATTCTCAAGGGTAAGAAATAAAATAAAGACAGAATAGAATCTCACACGAATGGAATAACATATATTATTGAACAATAATCTTTACAATGGAAAATTTTAAATACATTTATCAGAGTTAAAAATGGATAGGTATAAACATCTATCCTTACAAATGTGGAATACAATAATACACGAGTGTGATGGAAACATATAGTATCTTCAGAAGAATCTTCTAACTCTATGCTCCAAGCTCTTCCATATTTCTTTTGAGTAACCCTGACTACTTGGCTGCCTGGGAAAATCAAGGCACCCAACGTTTAAGTAAAATGGGAAAATAAACACCAGGTCAGTCATGGCCTGATGTGAGAAACCCAAAATATGCGTTTCGAAAAGAAAGGTATCACGTAATACCATGCCGTACATAAATATAGAACGGATTTTTACCTTATGATAACCAAAACATTTGCTATGCCAAATCCAGGAAGATTATTTTTAATGACAATCTTTGAAATACTCCGCATCTGGCAAGACCGGTCTATCCTTATTTAGAATTCATACATGGCTTGAATAGAAACCAAATATGACATCACCCCAGTCGTTACCGACTTATCTGAGAGATCTCTTTGAATATAGAACATACCCGAAATATAGAGGGTAATTAGAAGGGTGATGATCATATCCTAATGGTTGCGAACCACATAGCCTTAAGACATATCCTGTTTACGCCATTATCGGGTATGAGGCTTGAGGTAGCTATTACTTTTCACATAGCACATTCCACTTTGAACACCACATTTTCATTCCATGATCACACAATCGATTTCTATAAACATAAAACTCCTGAGCTCGTACGTCTTAGAAAAGGGTGTTATGCCAAGTGAAGTTACCTTCTCAGCCACCAAACAGATGACATGTTCATAGAGATCAATCAAAATTAGAAATGCAATATAACACGTTCGTCCATACAAGTTGTCCAGGAACAAGACAAATCGAAGTTTACCACACCCTGTTGAGGAATACCCCTAGGATCAATAGCGAGAAGACCATGCATATCAAAGATTTTTATAATAGAGCACTACTTCCACCATTAATGTTTGATATGGTAATTTTCCTAAGGGTCTAGTGGCAAGCATCCCTACATCATGAAGCTCTACGTCTTTAATTGTCTTTGTCTTCAACATTTTCACTATGAATACGTAAATTAGTTCGAAGTGGTTTACGGACAGGAATTACCCAGATCGGACCTCGTTTCCTTCAAACCAACCACCGATAAAAAGATGTTGAGTGAATAGGGAATTATTCTTTGAACGATTAATTTCTTTTTTTCAAAATATCTCCTGGAAATATATATCTTTAAAACATTTCTTTTTTGGTATATACGGAATCATTAAAGCTCGCTTTATCTTTGCAAAATTATTTATTTAAAATTTAACAAAGATTTCCTTTGAAAAATTATTTATTTAAATTTTAAAAAAGATTTATTAATTCTAAATAAAAACTTTGATTGAGTTGAAACTTTGTTATCTAGAATGTTAATTCAAAACCAGTAAATATTAAGTGACCGGAATCTATAGAAATTATCTATTCTACTCAATATCAACTTCTATATCCAACAAGTACTATAGTTGAAATGACAATGAAATCACCTTTTAAATTCTACGAATAGTACGAGTTACCTCCTTGGAATTTAACACCAAGTATAAGAAGATCATCTCTATACAATCACTTTATTTAGAAAGCTTTTCATTAAATCATTTAATCAATCTCTTTTAAATAAATTTTAAACCACCAAAACACTATTAAAACACTTAATTATTCATTAGAAAATATATATAAAATATTGAGAAAAGAATAGTTAAATTTAAAGCTATATTTTAAAAGTTATAGAAAAATGCTGCGAAAAGTGCTGCAAATAGCGCTTTTTAAGTATATTTATTAAAACGACTTTTCTATCATTTGGAAATCCATTTTTATAACTCAAATATCTTTTAAAACATTTTAAAACGTTTATAGAATTAATTTCATATCTTTAAATAATTCAAAATATCACTTTAAATAAAAATGCCTTTTATGGACTACGAACTACAAAACCACGATTTTTCAAAAATTGTTTTATTCATATTTCAAAATATGCTTATTAAAATCTCAATTTTCTTTCTTTTTTTGAAAAATATGGATATAATTGTTTGTAAAATTCTTATTTCGAGTAACTCCCAGCTATATTCCATTATAAATATTCGTTTGACTTTTACGACGCGAAATTGCGAACTACCATTACGCGATGCACCTATTTTTGACTAAAAATTCAATATTCGTTTAAACTTCTCTAAAACACTTTTAAATATTTATATAAAATTTCTAAACCATATCAAGCCATTTTAAAGAGGTTTAAACATTTTATATACATGATTTCATTAAATAAAGGAATGTGGTTTCCTTTATGCTTATCAACGTGTATTAAGGTGATTGTATATATATTCAACAACCATATTAAACATCCATATTATCAAATTCAAGCATGATACACAACCATCATTAACAATCATACCCAAACATATATATCATCCAATAATATATATCTATTGTTTAGGAGTTTTCTCACTTCAAGTTATATCTTGCTAATTACTTTTTCAAACGTTCATCAACCAAACTTCTAACATCATTAGCATCCAAATAGTTATGTTAAACATTTCTAACTACTTATAATGGTTTAAAGTTAGAGTTCTCACCATTATTAACAACAATCTTCCTACCATCATTCGTATCTCCATATCACTTTACTTATACAATTCTACCATCACCTAAACAACTTCATCTCCTTATCAAATTGCTCGACCACCCCCTCCTCTATGCTTTCTATCAGCCTTAGCTCCACTTCATCATTCTTGCTCACTTACAAGATCTTCAAAGTGCTCATGGCCAAACTTTGGTAAGGAGGAAGATAAGCAGTGAAGCTACGACCTTAAGTTCTCCAAATCTAGATATGAAAGTAGGTCATTTTCTCTTGGGTTTTTAACCCTTTTACCCTCAAAATTTAAAGAATTTTCTACTTTAAAAGTTGTTGCAATTTCTTTTATCTTGAATTTGAAAACATAAACACTTGATTTCGAATAGATATGAGGAAAATATGATCAAAAGAAGAGTGGGTATTCTCAGATTCATAAAAATGAAGCTAAAAAATGCATTGTAAAGAAGTGAAATTTTGACGTAGTTAATCTCAAAACTGGAAGAAGTGCTAAACATGAAAGTTATAGCCATTGGAATTCTGCATGGTGAGAATAAAATAATTACATTATTTGGATCAATTTTAGAGGAGTTATGCTCGAATGAAAAATAGGTATTCTCGATCTAAAAACCATGCTCGAGAATACACTTGAAAAATAGAGTTTTCAGTATAATTAGGTTGGAATGAGAAGAAGTGGTCAACTAGAAAGTCATAGCCATTCGAATTATATGTGGTTTCAAAAAAAATTCCTTATATATGGTTAGTTTTTAAGGAATTATAGCCGTATGAAAAAGAGGTAAAATATGAAAAATAACGAGTTCGGTTTTGAGGCGAATGGATATCGATTTCATTTTGTATATTTTGTAAATATTTGATATTATTTCGCTATAATTTTTTTTCTATGGATTAGAAGCCTTTAGAGAGGAAAGGAAGAAGATGAAGAAACTTGGAAAAGAGAGAAGATAAGGATGTGAAGAAAATGAGAGATGTGCATGGCTATTTATACATGAAGTTTACACACAAAAAACCTTACTACTCTTATCTTCGAATTCATTTCTAACCACACATTAGCTCCAACTTTCCAATGCAAGATTCGACCCTTAAATACTAACATTTAATGAGACGAGATGTTGCTTTGTACTTGGTAATGATGTTGTTTACTAAAGTATCTTTATTAAAAAGTAAAATCAAATCAAAAGATTTTACTTACTTTATAAATTTTAAAAATTATACTCACTTTGTATTTAGTGCTAAATATTTGCATTTTCAAAATGTGTATTAATATGTGTTAAAATAATGTTAACAATGTTGCAACGATTCGAAACAACTTTCATTCAACGAATGGTTGAAAATTTGAAAAATCGATCGATGGTCACAATTGCAGGTTTTATTAAACTATTTATTTATGTAAACAAAACTTGAAAATAAGTTTCTTTTTATCTAAAAAAATTAAAGCAAATTTATTTTATATATAAAACTATATTTAAAAATAATAAAATCCAATTATAATAATACAATGTCGATCTGCCAAAATGCGACAAAGTTTGTATATCTTCATAAAACAAGTTTATAATTTATAAAATAATTATAAATTTAATTACTATTATTATCAAATGAATTTGAGATAGGTTATTCATCAAAAATATTTTAAAAACGATTACTTGAACATATACTTAACTTTATCGTAAACCATATATTGTCAATTTTTATGATGAAAATCCATTATCCCTATTTTTGTAAACAAATTCTGTAAATAATTTCCGCATTCTTATTTAACACATAAAATATGATTATTTAAATTTTATAATTTTATATTTGACTATTTACATAAATTAAATACTCCATTTTCAAAGTGGTAATATTATGGGTCGTTACATTCTCCCCTCCTTAAAAGAATTTTGTCCTCGAAATTACGTAAAAGAGAAACCCAAAGGTTTTGCCTAAAACATTTGTTATTTAACTTACACCTTTTCAATGTGCATTGATCATCCGTACACAATATCTGATTCGATCTTCTATTCGAATGGTCAACTTTTCTTCCGAAATTGTATTGATCCCCAGATTCTTTAGCGCGGACTCAAACCGGGCTTTCTGATCAGAACTTTAGTTTTTCATTACATAGCTCTCAACTATGATAGAAAACTCAAGTATCTAACCACAAACCCTTTTCAATGTCTGTCGTCACGAATCGGATGATAAATCCCTTTTCTAACAGGTGTAAATACCTTAAATCTCCGTACTCGAATCTTAGATCAAAGTATGCGATGAAATAATCCACATACTTCATACGAATTTAATAATTTTTCCAAAAATTCTATGTAAACATTTCATAAAACTTTTATTCTTTATTCGAAGATTTTTATAAAGTTGCTTCTTTATATTTAACTATTTGCTTACATTTCTATCTTTTTCAAAGAAATTATTCAAGTTTAAGATGACTTATCTTTTATTATAATATACCTCTTATACTATAATTGTAATGACTCGGATTTTCGGGAATCAGATAATTGGATAGTTATCTGATTTAACTATTGAAAATACTAATTTATAGATTAAACAAATAAATCTGATAACAAAAATTTATATCTGGATAAATATTTATTTGATAATCTCCTAATATAATTACAAATTATTCTTTTGAAAACAAATATTTTTTATATGTATAAATATAAACAGATTTTAAATAGAATTATTATTTACAAATTGAATTTGTGTTTGTTTAATATATATATATATATATATATATATATATATATATATATATTTGTGTTGATTTTAATTGGATTTTAAATTGAATTTGAAATTCAAAAGATAAATAACTTAAAAGATTTGGGTTTAAAGATTTCATTATATATGATTTTATTTGTAATATTGGTTTCATATTATTTTCTTAAAAAGATTTTATTTATATAAATTAAGAAAAAGGTAGTGTGTGTGTGTGTGTGTGTGTAATTATTGTAAGTATTTAAATTGGTTTTTATTTCATTTTCCTTTAAGTAATACATGGATAAATAAATGAAAGTTTAAATACAAAGACTTGAATAAATAAAAACTAAATTATAGATATTATATAAATACACATAAAACATGTTAATACAACATAAATGACAAATGTAAGCTAATAATGATATGTTATTACAAGTGTAAATTAATTATATCATGTTAAGGAAAACTGTAAGCTAAATAAACAAGTGTCACAATTTCATTTATTTTCTTTTATGTTTATAAAAATAAAAATTAAAGCTATAAATATATCTATACTCTACTCTCTCATTTTCTTTTCTATCTTCAATTTCAAAACCCAAAATAATAGTCTGTAAACCATTTTTTTTAAATCAAGGAAAAAACCAAAAGCCTGTTACATTTTTTTTCAAAATCCGAAATCAACAAAAAAACCATCAACCTATAATCTAGCAAGATCATATCTGTTTCATCCTTCTCACCTGGAAATTAAAGATCAATTCAATAATACATCAAGCAAAGAATCATTTCAACCAAATTCTAATTTTAATCATATCAGTCTTCTCTGTTTTCAACTTACAGGTGAGTAAACTTTAAGCCCTTTTAGGTAAATCGTCTGTACATTGTACATACAACAATTAATGACAATAATAACTTAAAATATGATTAGCATTGCTGGTGTTGAATATGCGCTTATATGATTTTTGTTTGATGATAATAAACATATATACATTCGTTTAAATGTATTTGTTAATATACTATTTTATTTTTCACAGATTAAATAAATATTTGCTGAATAAATAAATAACACGGAATTTGAATTCAAACGAATATTTTATTCAAACAAATATTTATTACAATTTTGATAGTACAAATTCAAGCTTTCACTATACATATACAATTTTGATTACAAATTCATCACAATTTCATATTTACATTTAACCTCACTACACATCACTCATTCACTCAATTCGTATTTTATCTTCAACTTCATTCCAGTTTGAATCCAGCATCTGAGCAATCTGAAAAAATATTTATAACACGGTAAAATTGAAAATAAAATATTTTTGCGATATAAAATAAAATATGATTTTTGAAAATAAAATTTGCCTCAGTTATTTGGGTTGTTCGTCATGATTTATATTTGAATTCATCACACACGAACAATGTGACATGCACAGTGTATCACTGTACATGCCACAAGGCCATGCACACCGATATACACTTGATAATGCTACAGGGACAGGTGAGCACAAGGTCAAACCCAAAAAAAAGACGGGTTCAACTCAGGTGCAATATAAATAAAATCTCGACACGAGAACAAGGTCAAACCCGAGCGTTTAAGCTGGATTCAACTCAATGTATAAATTATAATACAACGATGCATAGAACAACAGTGCACAAGGGCAGATCAATGTTAACCAAATCAGTGATGAAGTCGCATTCTCAAAACCACGACCATGCTACTGTACAAAACTGCAAATACCCATGTCCAGAGCTCAATGCATTTAAACTCAGTGACAATGCAAATGAATCAAAGCATGGTTCAAACCAGAGGCAAATGAACAGTGCTCCGAACATCTCACAAATATGGAACCAGACCAAAATGGCATTATCAAAATATGCCACAATAAAGACAGTAAAATGTACAAAGCAAAGAAGGCTGCAGTAAAGCATGTACATGAGTGGACAGGACTGCAACAGCCAATTGAAAACAAGTATACATAAGCAACTTTGAGCTACAAACCAACATGCATGCAAGTACACAGAGGAAAAGCCACAAATGCACATACACCAGAAACATGGGCACACAGCAAAGACCACAAGCCAATTAATGAATCGGCATTGCTTGAAGACTACAACAAAAAACAAAGTCAACCCAGATAAAAATGAAGCCACCGCAAACAGATGTCATCAAGAACAAACAAGATCAGGCAATAGTGAAGTGACTCAAGTAAAATGCAAACCCAAACCATCAAGCCAACACTGCAAGTCCCAACCAATGAATAAACATACATATATGGAACAAAACTGCAGAATGCAAATGAACTCGACCAAGTACACAAGTGCTAGCCAGAAGAAGATGCATCAGTAGAGTCATTGCAAATTCGAGCTAATATAAATATACAGAGACAACATACAACATACACAATATGAAGACCACCAGTGCACAGACTCAAGGCAACAAGAATGGCCAGAAATTGTGCAACATGGTTAGAAGCAAGGCAACAGAGACTCAAGCAACAACATGGACTGCAACAAACATCAGCAGGTACGAGATGCCTAACTCAAATGAATATCAATGCAAATCAGCAGGAACAAATGCACAATTATACATGCAAAGGTATAGGCAGTGACAATGCAAGCCGAGCATCAAGACACTAAGCAACTGAAACAAGCCAGCAACTATCAAAGTTCAAGTTATACAAGACAACATTTGAGTACATCGAACCAGCAAGCCTCAGCATCAACAAAACCAAATTCATTGAACTTGAATGACCAGACCGAAGATAATAATGTACAGGTCAAATTCGAAACCGTGGTAGCAATCATAATTGACCAAGTTAATGAATCAAAGCCAAGACCGAAGCCAACAGTAAAAAAAATTCACGAAATCAATATTGTCAAAGAAAATCAATGCCTTGGCAATGAAGAAATTGAAAAAGTCAGAATTCTCTACCGTGTCAACTAAGGAATCAAGTGCATACGAATTTGATTAATTCAAAGAAATCTCAAGCATCAATACATAATCAAATGGCCGATCAAACGAAAATGACAGATTCAAATATATTTAGACGAACGAAAATTCAGGAGTACGACTCCCATAAATTGCCATAATCATCATCGGCATAGATCCATCGAGTTCAAGTACGAAAACACAAAAGCACAAAAGCATAAAATTACATACCGAAGCAAGGAGTCGAACTCGATCGAACAACGAAGCAGCCGAAGAGAGCAACGAGAGAAGATCAAAGCTACTCACGCATTATCCACAAGATTGATCAAACATAAAGTCGACAGCTTCATCAAACCCTAAATTGGATCGAAGGGGTGAAGCCCTAAATTTGCAAGAGGAACGGTCGCCATTACGAACGGAGCAAATAAAAGAGACGGGTCGAATTGCAAAGGGGACCGGCCTATTTTCTAAAAAGACTTCAAATTATAAAAGGGCTTTGTATTTTAAATACGGTTATTTTGTTTTAAATTGTTTTTTAATTTTATTTTATTTTTAAACCGTTTAAATTTCTAGTCGTGTGACTAGGGGACAAGCTACGTGGCGTAGCTTGAGAATTCGCAACTCAGTGGCTGAGTTGTGGCAGGGTTTTGAGCGTTGAGTTAGATTTAGTCAATAGCGGGTGTCGTGAGTTTACGTGTGTAAGCCAGGTACTTTCTAATTTCTAGTAGAAACTTTGGGGACAGCACGTAGGCAGGGTTTTGCCGAAGCTGGGTGAATTCTGTGTCGTTCTATTTCTGCATTTATTATTCTGCTATCATCTGTGCTGCTATTGTTCTGTGATCTGTGTTAAAATTATTTTATAAGCTTCCGCGATTAATTTTTATAATTTATACCATCACCCTATTCACCCCCCCTCTAGGGTGAAATCGATCCTACAAGTGGTATCAGAGCAGGTTCAAAAGCCGTTTATTTTAAAATTTTGATTTTACAAAAACCAATTTTTGTTTTAAAATTCGTGTTTCAAAAATCAATTTTTTGTTTTATAAATTCGTGTTTCAAAAATCGGTTTTTGTTTTAAAAATTTGAATTTTTAAAATGGGTTCTTTTAAGAATAATTTTGAGGGTCGTTCCAATATTATTCCTTCTATTTTCGATGGAACAGATTTTTTTGAATTGGAAATTGAAAATGGAATTTTATTTAAAATCTGTTAATATTAAATGTTGGAATATTATTGAAAATGGGTGTGAACAGATAAGAAAATTATCCCGATTAATGCTCTTGCTATGCATATATTATATTCTCATATTAATCAAGATAATTTTAATTTCATTTCTCATTGTGAAAATGCACAGGAAATCTGGAATACTTTCGATGCAATATATGGTGCAAAAGTCAACAGCAATGAGAAGTCCTCCACAACTGACTCAGTTAAAGAAATATGCTTAACAGAATTGGTAAATAGCAGTAGTGATGAGGATGACGATGATGGAACAGCCGAGCTAGCATTAATAATGAAGAAATTCAAAAGGTGGAATCACAAATACGGAAATCCAGCTCTAAATAAAAAAATTAAAAAGCAGAATAATCAAAGCACTGGACAACTCGGAAGAACACGGGATCATTTGCAACAAACCCGGTGATATCAATCCCAATTATCCCCGATTTCAACTCGACAAAGAAAAGAAATCAAAATGAAGATGTTATACAGCCACGTGGAATAAAAGCAATAGCAGTGGAATAAAAGCAATAGCAGTGAGAGTGAGAAAGCAGATATGTGCCTTCATGGGAATATAACCGATAGCGACGATGACGAGCCAAGCGAGGTATCAAAACTTACTCACTCTGAATTACTTATTTATTTCCACGAAGTAAATGGCTGTTTTGAACGACTTAGGGAAAATAACGCCAAACTTGAATCTCAAAAGGATACTTTGATAGAATGCAATGAACAACTTGATCAATTAGTTAAGAACTATCAACGTAGAATCCCTCAGTGTGATAAGTGTCCAACATTCGAAGAGGAAATTAAAAAATCAGAAATCAATATAGAATCACTTGAAAATGAAATTCTGATTTTAAAGGAGAATGAAAATACTAAGAGAGAGAATTCTATTAAAAAGTGCACACAATTGTTAAACGAAAATGAATCTCTCAAATCACAAGTCCAACAGCTGTCTACTACTTTAGATAAATTTTCCAAAAGTGAAAAATCGTTGAATATGCTATTAGGAAAGCAAACGGTTAATTCGGTTAGACAAGGACTTGGATATAATAGTTCGAAAATTGTTGAAAGCAATATTAATCAAGTTAATTCTATGTGCACAATTTGTAGAAAATATGGACACAATCACAATAATTGTTGGTATAGACCCAAACATGTGAAAACTATACCGATTTGGGTTCCAAAAGGCACAAATATAAAATCTCTCAAAGTTAAACAAATTTGGGTGCCGAAGGGAACAATTATAAATAGTTTTGGGTCTTTACAAAATTGTTTTTCAAAATTTTCTACCGTTAACAACCATGGACCTATAAAAACAAATAGGTCACATAAATCTTTCATCGCGTAGGTGTGGTGGCAGGCTAAGGAACAACAATAGTGTTCTCTGGATTTTTGGCTATTCCAGAAACGCAACGGACGACGAAGCAAAGTTCCTTTGCCTAGTTCAAATGTGACAGAATCATAATAGACAACCATGAAAAATATCGTAAAGGTAAAACAGGTAAAGGTATATTAATTTGAGCAATATATTAAATGTGATAATCTGCACCATATTCTGAATTAAAATCAGCCAATATTGAGATGATGAAAGGTTGATGATTCTGACTTATTCAAAATAGTTGGCCAATTATATTCTTATGCCAAAAACACTATAAAAATCTCTAGATTCTTTAAATTACTTCATATATATCAGTTTGGATTAAAAATAGTGTTTTGTTGGATAATACAATTGGTTATAATACGGATGACTCTATATTCACGGTTTTCTGATTATTTACACGGCTTCAATTCAATTTCAAAAGAATGTCATTTAAATTGTTGTTAAAATTGAGTATGAATGGTGCACACTTCATTGTTTGGTCAATCAAATTCAATTAATGATGATTTTGAGTGAAAGAGAAATTCAGATGCAGATTACACTGGTAATCTAGTTGATAGAAAAATTACACTTTGAACATGATTTTTGAGACATTTAGTAACTGCATCGTTTTTCAAAGAAAATATCTGCATATTCTTCATTTCAAATAATTTTCAAATAGCAGAAAATTTTCTTTTAAAACCCCATGGAGAAAATCATTTTTGACCATATTTTCAGATTAGTCATTTTTGAAAAATTAATTTCATAATTATTTTTTGAATTTGATTTTAAATGACTATTTTGACTAATCTGACTCCCTAATGATTATCGAAAAGAAAATAGTGATTGAAAAAGTGATGAGTGTTGATATTGATCATATATTATAACTCGAGAAAGTATAATTAGAAAATTTCTTTAGAAATTTAAACAAGAGTTATAAAACTTTTTGTTGGTAAAAATTCCATGACCATCTCTATTTCTATCACATTTCTAACAACCATCACTCATCAAAATTCTATATAGTTTGTCAATATGTGGTACCTTAAACAGGAATCGTTTATTTTTCATTTTCGAATTTTTTTAAAAAAAATTATATATAAATAAATACCAAAGTATTCACTCTCATTTAAAAGTCCTCACAGTTATGCATGGGTAAATTACTTGGAATTTGTTATGTGCTTCCACGCTCATTTAAAAGTCCTCACGGTTATGCATGTATGGAACGCATATCAAAAGTTGATTTTTTAAAATAAACGAGTTGATTCTCATCCCATTTAAAAGTCCTCACGGTTATACGTGGTTAGAAGATACTTGAATTCATTTTGTTTAAAATAAAATTGGAATACTACTAATCTCATTTAAAAGTCCTAACGGTTATGCATGGTTAGTAGATATTCAAATTCCTGATATAACTTACCACAAATAGACATAACTATATGGTTTTATATGATGACATCGTTCCCATCATTCTAAAAGTGGAATATGCGCCTAACAAAATATTTATGATTTTTGTTTGATTTTTTTATTGAAATTTAAGATTTATATTCGATTGAGTTTTAATGTTGAATTAATATTGATCACTTTATCTCTATTTTCTCTAACACTATTATTCTTTTGCTGATAACAAAAGCGGGAGAGAAAAGTTAAGATTTTGTCAAATAAAATCAAGCAAAGGTCAAATAATTTTCTATTTGCATCTAGACTCATTTGCATATTTTTATTTGTATGCATATATGTAGGGGGAGCTTTGTGTAGTGAGGAAGCATTTAAATAGGGGGAGCAATTAGAGTATATCAATGATCAAATACATTTAATATATTCAAAATCTTAAATATATGTTTGTTATCATCAAAAGGGGGAGATTGTTGAATATGCGCTTATATGATTTTTGTTTGATGATAATAAACTTATATACATTCATTTAAATGTATTTGTTAATATACTATTTTATTTTTTCACAGATTAAATAAATATTTGCTGAATAAAATAAATAACACGGAATTTGAATTCAAACGAATATTTTATTCAAACAAATTTTTATTACAATTTTGATTGTACAAATTCAAGCTTTCACTATACATATACAATTTTGATTACAAATTCATCACAATTTCATATTTACGTTTAACCTCACTACACATCACTCATTCACTCAATTCGTATTTTATCTTCAACTTCATTCCAGTTTGAATCCAGCATCTGAGCAATCTGCAAAAATATTTACTAACGCAGTAAAATTGAAAATAAAATATTTTTACGATATAAAATAAAATATGATTTTTGAAAATAATATTTGCCTCAGTTATTTGGGTTGTTCGTCACGATTTATATTTGAATTCATCACACACGAACAATGTGACATGCACAGTGTATCACTGTACATGCCACAAGGCCATGCACACCGATATACACTTGATAATGCTACAAGGACAGGTGAGCACAAGGTCAAACCCAAATAAAAAGACGGGTTCAACTCAGGTGCAATATAAATAAAATCTCGACACGAGCACAAGGTCAAACCCGAGCGTTTAAGCTGGATTCAACTCAGTGTACAAATTATAATACAACGATGCATAGAACAACAGTGCACAAGGGCAGATCAATGCTAACCAAATCAGTGATGAAGTCGCATTCTCAAAACCACGACCATGCTACTGTACAAAACTGCAAATGCCCATGTCCAGAGCTCAATGCATTTAAACTCAGTGACAATGCAAATGAATCAAAGCATGGTTCAAACCAGAGGCAAATGAACAGTGCTCCGAACATCTCACAGATATGGAACCAGTCCAAAATGGCACTATCAAAATATGCCACAATAAAGACAGTAAAATGTACAAAGCAAAGAAGGCTGCAGTAAAGCATGTACATGAGTGGACAGGACTGCAACAGCCAATTGAAAACAAGTATACATAAGCAACTTTGAGCTACAAACCAACATGCATGCAAGTACACAGTGGAAAAGCCACAAATGCACATACGCCAGAAACATGGGCACACAGCAAAGACCACAAGCCAATTAATGAATCGGCATTGCTTGAAGACTACAACAAAAACAAAGTCAACCCAGATAAAAATGAAGCCACCGCAAACAGATGTCATCAAGAACAAACAAGACCAGGCAATAGTGAAGTGACTCAAGTAAAATGCAAACCCAAACCATCAAGCCAACACTGCAAGTCCCAACCAATGAATGAACATACATATATGGAACAAAACTGCAGAATGCAAATGAACTTGACCAAGTACACAAGTGCTAGCCATAAGAAGATGCATTAGTAGAGTCATGGCAAATTCGAGCTAATATAAATATACAGAGACACCATACAACATACACAATATGAAGACCACCAGTGCACAGACTCAAGGCAACAAGAATGGCCAGAAATTGTGCAACATGGTCAGAAGCAAGGCAACATAGACTCAAGCAACAACATCGACTGCAAAAAACATCAGCAGGTACAAGATGCCCAACTCAAATGAATATCAATGCAAATCAGCAGGTACAAATGCACAATTATACATGCAAAGGTACAGGCAGTGACAATGCAAGCCGAGCATCAAGATACTAATCAACTGAAACAAGCCGGCAACTATCAAAGTTCAAGTTATACAAGACAACATTTGAGTACATCGAACCAACAAGCCTCAGTATCAACAAAACCAAATTCATTGAACTTGAATGACCAGACCGAAGATAATAATATACAAGTCAAATTCGAAACCGTGGTAGCAATCATAATTGACCAAGTTAATGAATCAAAGCCAAGACCGAAGCCAACAGTAAAAAAAATTCACGAAATCAATATTGTCAAAGAAAATCAACGCCTTGGCAATGAAGAAATCGAACAAGTCAGAATTCTCTACCGTGTCAACCAAGGAATCAAGTGCATACGAATTTGATTAAGTCAAAGAAATCTCAAGCATCAATACATTATCAAACGGCCGATCAAGCGAAAATGATAGATTCAAATATATTTAGATGAACGAAAATTCAGGAGTACGACTCCTATAAATTGCCATAATCATCATCGGCATAGATCCATCGAGTTCAAGTACAAAAACACAAAAGCACAAAAGCATAAAATTACATAACGAAGCAAGGAGTCGAACTCGATCGAACAACGAAGCAGCCGAAGAGAGCAACGAGAGAAGATCAAAGCTACTCACGCATTATCCACAAGATTGATCAAACATAAAGTCAGCAGCTTCATCAAACCCTAAATTGGATCGAAGGGACGAAGCCCTAAATTTGCAAGAGGAACGGCCGCCATTACGAACGGAGCAAACAAAAGAGACGGGTCGAATTACAAAGGGGGCCGGCCTATTTTCTAAAGAGACTTCAAATTATAAAAGGGCTTTGTATTTTAAATAGGGTTATTTTGTTTTAAATTGTTTTTTAATTGTATTTTATTTTTAAACCATTTAAATTTCTAGTCGTGTGACTAGGGGACAAGCTACGTGGCGTAGCTTGAGAATTTGCAACTCAGTGGCTGAGTTGTGGCAGGGTTTTGAGCGTAGAGTTAGATTTAGTCGATAGCGGGTGTCGCGAGTTTACGTGTGTAAGCGAGGGACTATCTAATTTCTAGTAGAAACCTTGGGGGCAGTACGTAGGCAGGGTTTTGCCGAAGCTGGGTAAATTCTGTGTCATTTTATTTCTGCATTTATTATTCTGCTATTATCTGTGCTGCTATTGTTCTGTGATCTGTGCTAAAATTATTTTATAAGCTTCCGCGATTAATTTTTATAATTTATGCCATCAACCTATTCACGCCCCCCCTCTAGGGTGAAATCGATCCTACAGCTGGAATAAATGTTGTCTGGTTTGGATTACAGTTTGCATGTCTGTGTGTGTAAGTATATCCCTGTTTTAAATTGCAACAGCTCTATTAAGTTCCAAAAATTAAAATCTCTTCGCCCGATCACTTCTAGCATATGATGATTAGATGAAACTTATCTGTAATGATGAAATGCAAATTTTAAAAATATTTGCAAGTAAATTACTAGGTTATTATCTGATAAATAAGCAATTACAGTAAAGAAGAAAATATATCAAAGAAATTGATTGCTCTAATTTCAAATTTCACCTTTATAATTTAATTTTCTTTAGAAATTATGATTTTTAGTAATAATATCATGATTTTTTTAATGTGTATATGAAGAGAAATCTTGAGTTGTTTGAAAACTGTTCAATTGGATAAATTTCGGCAATGCCGACAATGGTACGTCTCAGGATTTAGTCAAGAGATAGCTGTGGGGGTGGGGAGCATGGGAAAAATAACAATTGATTTTACTAATGGGTAAATTGGTGGGTCGCGGTGACTCTAGGTTTTTGGCTGACATTTGGGTTGGTTCGGTCCCTCATAATTTGTGACGACGAGAGGATGCTAGGAGGATGCGGACGTAGTGGAAAGGCAGGAGCGGGTGGTAGCGGAGCTTCGGGAAAGTTTTGAGGTTGATCAGAGGAAGGTGGTGGTTGAACGAGGCGGCGAGGGTAGGATGTCAGTTTTCAAACACTCGCTGTGTTGTTCGATTTTTCAAACAGGGCCGGATTTCGTGGTTCAGGAAGAGTATTGTGTGGAGATGGATAGGGGTGCTTTGCGAGGAGGTCAGTGATCAGGATTGATGATCGTAGTGGTTGTTCACATGCACGAGCATGCATGTTCCTGTTCGTGTTCGAATTGGGTAGAATGGGAGAGTGAGGGATTGTGGGAAGAAGGAGAGATCTTGGGCTGGTTAAATCTGGGCCGGAAATATAGTAGTATTTAACAAGTTTAAAGTTTTAATATTTAAGAAAGTTTTAAAAGAAAGAGGAAGCTCGGGAAGTTGAGGTAACTTGGGTTTTGGTGAGGTTATACTCGGGATTGTTCTCGGGTTATAAATTAGATGTTAACAAATTTTTAAAACTTAACAAAGTCAAGAAAAATTAATTATCTTAAAACTATTTTAACTGATAAATTGATTATTTAATGTTTTTTAATTTAAGTTGAGAAAGTATTTTAAGATATTAATCAAGTTAATCCTTAAGTTGTTCTAAAAGCATAATTTGTCTGATAATTAAATTGTTTAATTAAAAGATTAAGTGTTTTAAATTTTAATTAAACTTAAGCTTTTAAGTTATTTGGTTCCAAGGTTATAAGGTAAGATTTTGAAATAATTAAGAAGATGAATTAGGGTAAATGATTTATCATTTAAATTTATTACTTGATTGATAATTAACGATTAATTAATAAGTAATTAAAGATTAATTATTGATTAATAAATTAGTAATTAAAGAGTAATTAATTATTAGCAAAATAATAATTAATAGTTGTGATTAATTATTGATTTAGGTTAATTAACTAAGGTTAATAAATTAAGGGTAGTTAATTAGGGTTATTTGATCAATGTAATTAACCAATGTAATTAATTAACCAATGGGATAATTACTTGATGGAAGTAATTAAAGGTTAATTACTTAAGGGAAGCAATTAAAGATTAATTACTTAGTGTAATTAATTGAAGGATTGATTAATTAAGGAAATTAATTAAGGGTTTGTTGATTAATGAGTGTGATTAATTAAAGGATAACTAATTAATGTAAGTGATTATAGGATAATTAACTTAAGAAATTAATTAAGGGTAAATGTAATTAATGTGAATAGGTGAAGGTTAATTAATTTGTGTTATTAATTAAAGGTTAATTACTTAATGCAATTAAAGAGGAGATTAAGGGAGGATTAATTAATGGTTTGAAATTAATTAATATTTTGAAAGCAAGATTAAAAGTGATTAAAGAAATTAATTTAATTTATTTAAATTAATTGGAATGGTGAGACTAATTAATCTTGCTTGTGAATAATTGAATGATATTGTATGCCTTGGATTACTTGATGTCTTTGATAGGTGATGCTATGTGATATGGTATGATTGGACTGAACTGAGATAATACGGTTTGTCTATCTGTGATAAATGGCTATGTAAACACATAATTCTGGATATATATGGAAATGTTTAAACTTAAACTGCTTGGTTTTTAAGATGATATTAGATTCGAAGAGAACGGGGTCGGGTACTGGTAAGTACCCAAAACCACTTCGATTTGTAGTCCGCAATAGTTCTTGATGGATTTGATTTTGGATTAAATAGGCTGGAATGAAATAAATGATGTAAACGTGGTCATTTAATCCGAGTAGTAATGCTTAGATTTTATTGTAAGATGTAATTTTTATTATGGCAAGTTAAGAACTCGTAATAAGGTATGAGTTAATCGGGTTTTAAAAAGTTTTATGCATTGGTATTGCTTGTTAGATGGGTTTACTCACGCTGGTTTCCAGCCTAACCCAAGTTACTTTGATGTAATGCTCGGGTCAGACCGAGTATTACAGATTTTCAAGTAAGGACGTTCTGGGGCTCAGGAGGAGAGCTAGATGGCAGGAACGTATGGAATGTATTCCGCAGTGACATATTGTTATTTATTTGGGACAAGTTATTTTAACTATTCCAGTGATTGTGAAATGTTGTAACTCCGATGTATCGATGTAAATTTACGAATGCAGTTCTTCTTTGTATAACTGCAATTATTTAACATTATATTTTGATCCTCTGTGAATATGAGATTCTGTGTTTTGTTTCCCTATTTATTCTTCTATCTCTTTCTTCTTTTCTCTAACAATCTGGAATTTTCGGAGTTGAAAATTCCAAGTCGTTGCATTTGGTATCAGAGCTGAAGGTTAAGCGAGAACCTTGGCTCTGGTGAGTTTACTCATTAAGGATAGGGTAAGCGGAACCCTAGAATGAGTTGAGTGTGTCTGTGTGTGTATACAAGAGCATACTTGTTATTTTCTAACATAAAGGTGTTAAAATGGTTTCAAAAGTAAATGATTTTTGTATAAGTTTAATTTTGATATATATAAAGCAATAGTTTTTCTAATAAATTAAAGTAATTGGTTGTTGTATTATTTGAATTAAAATAATAATAAGGATTAAGTGGAAATAAAAGTACAACCAAATAGGAATTGGATGATATAAACTATATAAATAAGGTAAATGGATGCAAACTGAAATTAAAATCCTGAATTAGTAGAAGTGTTTTCAGAGTAAGATAATAATGAATTGGTATTCAGATATGATAATCTTGGTTATTATCATAAATGGTTGTTGTGTTTAATAATGAAATGTGTGTTAATGAGTAAGCAAAATGAAATGTTTTAGGGAAGTAAAACATTTAGTGAGTATGACTTATAAATTGGAATTGAAGATGATCTAAATTGTGAGGTTTTAAACCTAGATCCAGAAATTTGGAATTTGTTCTGAAGTGTTAAAAGAAATAATGATATTTTTATTTACATGGTTCAGCCTCAAACAATAGTTGTTTGAAAATTTTGAAGAAATTTGTTTTAAATTAAAACCAAAGTTGATTTAAATTTTAAGGTATAACTTGGTATGCAAAGGAAATAACTTTATATATATAAGGGATATACAAGATATCAAAGATGATTTGAAAATAAACTCTAAGCGTTGTGTTTTAAATTTTTTCCTTGGAATGTGATATGGAAACCCAAAGTGATAAGTCTTTGAACTTACAAGTAAGAAAGAATATTGATAGAAATTTAAAATTTGAAATGGAGGATTCAAATTTGAGTAAGGTTAACGGGATTAAATTGAATTTAACTTGGAGGAAGTTAAATAAGTTTGAATGAACAAGCCGATTTGGAAATTTTCAAGATGAAATTGAAATTTAACTTAGGGAAGTTAAATGGGTTTTTTTTGGAGGAGTTATATAAGATCTCAAATGGGTTTGAGTTCTGGGAATGGGTAATAGATGATATTGGTGGATGTTTTAAATAAATTGGACATTTATTTACTTTGACTTATCCTAATATCATCTTGCTGTTACCAACAATTTATGGAACTGTGAATTGGTTTGTTTAAAATGAATTAAGAAGTAGATTGAGATAATATCTATTCCATTATTGGAATTTAATGGAATTAAAATTTAGTTTGAAATTACTTTAGTAATTTTGATTTTAATAATAAAAATTGAACTAGTGAAAATGAGATCACTTTAAGATTTGAATGTTTAAAATGAACATATAAACTGAAATTGTTAAGGATTGATTTCAAGATTGAAATTGGGTAATAAATTGAATTTCAAAGATTAAATTGTTTAAAAAGGATTTGAACTATGATTTGAACCTAGAAATAAGTGTGTGAAGAGGTGAAGGTTAATTTGATTTAAGGAAACTAGATCAACATTTGAAAATTTAACTAGAATTTATATAATTTGAGATGATTTAAAAGTGGAGATTGGAATTGGGATTAATTCAAACTATTGAAATGAATTGAAAATGGTTCAATTTGAAATTTATTTGAATTAATTGAAATTGTGATTAAAGTTGAATAAGTAAGTTCAAATGGAATTTGATTTGAAATTTGAGGCTAATTCAACTTGAATTGGGATTGGATCAGTTTTGATGGGAATGATGACTGGGAAGTTGAATAGTTTGGCTCTGGACTATTTTTAAAATAAATTGTTTTAATGTAAACTTTCTTAAATCTGTTTTTTTCCGAGCTATTTACTATACCATCTTTTATTTTTAAAAACCCAAAATATCTTATACTTATTTTACAACTATTTTTAGGACCACTTAACTATTTTACAACTGTTTCATAAACTAATTACTATTTATCAACTACTTAGAACTAATTACTACTTTAAACTATTATGTAATTAGCTAACTATTTTACAATTAGTTAACTGTTTTGCAGCTCTTTTAAAACTAATAATTATTTTTTAACTGCTTATCCATTTTTAAATTTTCAAGTTATTTTCTAAATATAAGCTGGTCAGAGTTTATACTGTTTGTAATTAAATACCAATTGAGGTAAGAATTAAAGTGATAACCTAAATGGGGATTGAGGCAAATGTGAATAAGTGAATAGAAATAAAAAATGAATGTGAATAGAAAGGGAATTATCGTAGCTAATAATCAATAAAGATAAATACGTAGAATGTACGTATATTATTCTATTCTCATAGCGATTTGATCCAGATTCGATCTCAGAATTTCGAGATAGTATATCGATCCGAATTGGGATTTTGCACTCGATTTTTGACGGCGGAAATGGATATGGATTTTTGATTGGTTCTAGAAATTCTCTATCATAGTTGTGACTATGCAAGGAGAGTGACGGTTTCTGATCAAAAAACTAGATCTGAGTCTGCACTAGGAAGTCGGGCGGGCGATACTGTTTCGGAAGTGAAATGTGTGATCGAGTGAGCGATCAGAGTGATATAGAGTACGGATGATATATGTAGATCATACGGGTTTGAATAAATTGATAGTGGAAATTTGTGAATAAGAATTGTAAAATGATTTTTGAAATGGAAAAGTATATTTTGAATAATAAATGCTGAAATAAAATGGAAATTGGATATTTCTATAATTAAAGGTTCACTTTATAAAGAAAGGTAATATGGTTGATAAATTTATAAAGAGTGATCAAATTTGAATATTTTATTTGGAATAAACAAAATTATATATATTTGTTATATGTGATAAACTCCCCTTGTTGAATCTTTTGCCAGAAGAAAAAGGGTTTTTGAAAAGTTTTTGAAGTATAAAAGGGAATTTATACAAGTACGAAGTGATCCAAAGATTTTTAAAGTTATATATATCTATATATATGAAGGATCTTATGAGAATGATTTTGGAGAAAAGGTTTTTAGAACCTATGGATTTTGGAAAGGCTTTTGGTTTTTCCATAAAAATTTTTGCAAATTTGGAAAGCCTAGTTTGAGAATTATCGATTTTGGGATAATCGATTTTGAGAAAGGAGATTTATGTATGATTCATACTAGGTGTATGATTTGGAAGGTACTATATGTGTATAGTATGAAGTGTTTTGAAAAAGGCTCTGGAGAAAAAGACGCTCCCTTAATAGAACTTCTTAAGAGTACCATTGCCTTGAGCCTAATGGGGGGAGGCTCTAAATTGGATCCTGTGAGGAAGTGTAGACAAACTTAAGTTCCTGAGGATTATTATGTAGCGAAAGTCGAGGGCGCTGATGCCTACAGAGGCATTTGGGTTATACTGTAACGATAGTGTAACTCGATGTCGCTGCGATCTACTGTGGATCATAGCGGAAATCGTGTAGAGGTGAGTGTCAACAGTCTATGTTTGATTTTGCCGGGAAGGAAATGTAACATCGGTAGAACGCGATCTATGGTCGAGTGGAGTGGAGAAGTTTCATTCTTTCGGCAGCGAAATTTGAGGGCGTTGATGCCTACAGTTACATAGGTTTTTGTTGTGATAGCAACGTAACCACAGATGTAGCCACGATCTGTAGCGGGTTCCATGGCGTAATCGAGGTGCATGGAGTGCCTACAGTTATCCATATATTTTGGCGGGATGACAACGTAAGCATCGGGTTAACCGCGGCCATGGATGGGGGTGATGATTTCCAGAACATTCTCACCAAAGATGTTCCCTCTATTTTCAAAAATGTTTTCTCTATTTTCAATAAAATTATTTTCCAAGTATTTTCACTGGGTGTTGAAACCGGTTTACCAAGTACTTATGGATTTTAAGTCCTACGCCTGATCAACGTATGACCGAATTTCTATATGAACGAGGATGGACTTGTTGAAACATCAAGTTATAAAAGTATTTTTATAAAAACTAGTTTTGTATTATTATATAGATTTTTTAAAGTGTTTTAAAAATGATAAAAAAGCGATTTATCTGATTTTAAGTATTGAATAAATTCTGGTTTCATTCCTTTTCGAGGACGAAAAGATTCAAAGGGGAGGAATGTGATAACCCGGATTTTCAGGCATTAGATAATTGGATAGTTACCTGATTTAACTATTGAAAATACTGATTTATAGATTAAACAAATAAATCTGATAATAAAAATTTATATCTAGATAAATATTTATTGGATAATCTCCTAATATAATTACAAATTATTCTTTTAAAAATAAATATTGTTTATGTATATAAATATAAATTGATTTTAAATAGAATTTTTATTTACAAATTGAATTTGTGTTTATTTAATATATATATATATATATATATATATATATATTTGAGTTG
This sequence comes from Allium cepa, assembly GCA_030765085.1. Lineage (NCBI taxonomy): Eukaryota > Viridiplantae > Streptophyta > Magnoliopsida > Asparagales > Amaryllidaceae > Allium > Allium cepa. Next base: position 286,606,379 of record CM060941.1, on the reverse strand, counting down.
ATTTTAATTGGATTTTAAAATGAATTTGAATTGGAAATTCAAAAGATAAATATCTTAAAGAAATTTGGGTTTATAGTTTTATTATATATGATTTTATTTGGAATATAATTGGTTTCATATTATTTTCTTCAAAAGAATTTATTTATATAAACTAAGAAAAGCTAGTGTATGTGTGTATATATAATTATTGTAAGTATTTAAATTGTGTTTTTATTTAATTTTCCTTTAAATAATACATAGATAAATAAAAGAAAGATTAAATATGAAGACATGAATAAATAAAAAATAAATTATAGATATTATATAAATGTACATAAAACATATTAATACAAAATAAATGACAAATATAAGCTAATAATGATATGTTATTACAAGCGTAAATTAATTATATCATGTTAAGGACAATTGTTTGCTAAATAAACAAGTGTCATAATTTCATTTATTTTCTTTTATTTTTATAAAAATCATAATTAAAGCTATAAATACATCTATACTCTACTCTCTCATTTTCTTTTCTATCTTCAATTTCAAAACCCAAAAGAATAGCCCGTAAACCATTTTTTTAACTCAAGAAAAAAAAAACCTAAAGCCTGTAACATTTTTTTTTCAAAATCATAAATCAACAAAACAAGCTTCAACCTGTAATCTAGCAAGATCATCTCTGTTTCAAGCTTTTAACCTAGAAATCATAGATCAACTCAATAATACATCAAGCAAAGTATCATCTCAACCAAATTCCAGTTTTAATCGTCTCAGTCTTCTCTTTTTACAATTTACAGGTGAGTAAACTTTAAGCCCTTTTATGTAAATCATTTGTACATTGTGCATATAACAATTAATAACAACAATAATTTAAATATGATTAACATTTCTGGAATAAATGTTGTCTAGTTTGGATTACAGTGTGCATGTCTGTGTGTGTATAAGTATATCCCTATTTTAAATTTCAACAGCTCTATTAAGTTCCAAAAATTAAAATCTCTTCGCCTGAACACTTCTAGCATATGATGTTTAGATGAAACTTGTCTGTAATGATGAAATGAAAATTTTAAAAATATTTGCATGTAAAATACTAGGTGATTATTGGATAAATAAGCAATTACAGTAAAGAAGAAAATATATCAGAGAAATTGATTGCTTTAATTTCAAGTTTCACCTTTATAATTTAATTGGTCTTTAGAAATAATGATTTTTAGTAATAATATCAATATTTTTTAATGTGTATATGATGAGGAATCTTGAGGTGTTTGGAAACTGGTCATTGTCCAAGTTCCAACATTGCCGACAATGGTGGGTCTCAGAATTTGGTTAGGAGATAGCTGCTGGGGTGAGGGGCATTGGAAAAATGGAAATTGATTTTACAAATGGATAGAGTGGTGGGACGCGGTAACTCTATGGTTTTGGCTGACATTTGGGTTGGTTCGGTCTCTCATAATTTGTGACGACGATGGGATGCTAGGAGGATGCAGACGTAGGGGAAAGGAAGGAGCGGGTGGTAGTGGAGCTTCAAGAAAGTTTTGAGGTTAATCGGAGGAAGGTGCTGGTTGATCGAGGCGGCGAGGGTAGGATGTCAGTTTTCGAATAGTCGCTGTGATGTTTGATTTTTCGAACAGGGCTGGATTTTGCGATTCAGGAAGAGTTTCGTGTGGAGATGGATGGGGTGTTTTGTAAGGAGGTTGGTGATCAGGATCGATGATCATAGTGGTTATTCACGTGCACGAGCGTGCACATTCCTGTTCGTGTTCGAATTTGGTAGAATGGAAGAGTGAGGGATTGCGGAAGAAGGAGAGATTTTGGGCCAAGCAAATCTAGGATGGAAATATTATAGTATTTAACAGGTTTAAAGTTTTAAGATTTAAGCAAGTTTCTAAAAAAAGGAAGCTCGGGAAGTTTAGGTAACTTGGGTTTTGGTGAGGTAATACTCGAGATTGTTCTCGGGTTATAAATTAGATGTTAACAAATTTTTAAAAGCTAACAAAGTCAAGATAAATTAATTATCTTAAAACTATTTTAAGTGATAAATTGATTATTTAATGTTTGTTAATTTAAGTTGAGAAAGTATTTTAAGATATTAATCAAGTTAATCCTTAAGTTGTTTTAAAAGCTTAATTAATCAGATAATTAAATAGTTTAATTAAAAGATTAAGTGTTTAATTTTTAATTAAACTTAAGGTTTTAAGTTATTTGGTTCCAAGTTTATTAGGTAAGATTTTGAAATAATTAAGAAGATGAATTAAGATAAATGATTTATTATTTAAATGTATTGATTGATTGATAATTAAAGATTAATTAATAAGTAATTAACGATTAATTATTGATTAATAAATCAGTAATTAAAGAGTAATTAATTATTAGCAAAAGAATAATTAATAGTTGTGATTAATTATTGATTTAGATTAATTAATCAAGGTCAATAAATTAAGGGTAGTTAATTAGGGTTAATTAATCATTGTAATTAATTAAATAATGGGACAAAGGCTGATTACTTAAGGGAAGTAATTAAGGATTAATTACTTAGTGTAATTAAGGATTAATTACTTAGTGTAATTAATTAAAGGATTGATTAATTATGGAAATTAATTAAGGGTTAGTTGATTAATGAGTGTGATTAATTAAAGGATAATTAATCAATGTAAGTGATTATAGGATAATTAATTTAAGAAATTAATTAAGGATAAATGTAATTAATGTGAATGGGTGAAGGATAATTAATTTGTGTTATTAATTAAAGGTTAATTACTTAATGTAATTAAAGAGGAGATTAAGGGATGATTAATTAATGGTTTGAAATTAATTAATATTATGAAAGCAGGATAAAAAGTGATTAAAGAAATTAATTTAATTTACTTAAATTAATTGGAATGGTAAGACTGATTAATCTTGCTTCTGAATAATTTAATGATATTGTATGCCTTGGATTACTTAATGTCTTTGATAAGTGATGCTATGTGATGTGGTATGAGAGGACTGAACTGAGATAATATGGTTTGTCTATCTGTGATAAATGGCTATGTAAATGTGTAATTCTATATATATATATATATATATATATATATATATATATATATATATATATATATATAGAAATGTTTAGACTTAAACTGCTTGGTTTTAAGATGATATTGGATTCGAAGAAACCAGGGTCGGGTACCAGTAAGTACCCAAAAACACTTCGATTTGTAATCTGCAATTTCTTTATGGATTTGATAAATAGGATGGAATGAAATAAATGATGTAAACTTAGTCATTAATTCTGCGTGGTAGTGCTTAGGTATGATTGTAAGATGTGATTTTGATTATGGCAAGTTAAGAACTCGTAATAAGGTACGAGTTACTTGGGTTTTAAAAAGTTTTATGCATTGGTATTGCTTGTTAGTTGGGTTTACTCATGCTCGTTTCCAGCTTGACCCGGATGTTACTTTGATTTATCTCGGATCAGACCGAGTATTACAGATTTTCAGGTAAGGATGTTTTGGAGCTCAGGAGGAGAGCTGGATGGCAGGAACGTATGAAGTGTATTCCACTATGATATATTGTTATTTATCTAGGACAAGTTATTATAACCGTTCCAGTGATTGTGAAATGTTGTAACTCTGATGTATTGATGTAAATTTACAGATGCAGTGTTTCTTTGTATAACTGCTATTATTTAATATTATATTTTGATCCATTGCGTATGTGAGATTCTGTGTTTTGTTTCCTGTTTCTTCTTTTATCTCTTTCTTCTTTTCTCTAAAAATCTAAACCTGATTACAATAATCAGCATATAAACCCATTTACAATTCTTTTCAACCCGACAAATTTGTGTTTGAACTTTTTCTCATTTTTTTTCTAGTCTATATTAATTTGAATTAAAGATAAAATTGTCGTACCTTTATCGCACGTCGAGGCAAAATCCAGAAGCAACTAATCTTTATTGCAGCAAATTCCGCCCCATCGCGAAACCCTAGAAGAACTGCCTTCTTATTTGCGAATGACTACCCCATTGCCTCGTCGACCACTGCTACCGTCGTGAATACCTCGCTCGCCAAAACGTCGTAGACAGAGACGCGTTGCCGCCCACAATTTCACCATCGCGCGCTCGCGAATGCCACCCTGTAATGCCTGGGTCCGACTTCGATTATCGCAACTTGTTGCGATGCCTACCTCTTCCAGACAACTGCTCTGCCATCGCGATGCCAATGCCACCGCGCTCGAGCACGATGCCCCCCTACGTTCCTAGGAATTTGCACTTCGACTCGCACTGTGGCGAAGAGATCGGCCTCTTTATTTTCGATTGAGTTTTTTTTATTTGATTTGTCGATTCGAATTGAAGGAAATGAGATAGAGAGGACGCGGCTCCTTTTCTCCGCCATTATTGAACGAGATTGAGATGTCTATTTTTTTTCTTTTTGATTTCTTTTGAATGAGAAAATATTTTTTTTGTTTTATAAGGAAGAACGAATGCGTGTCTTCAATTTGCCAAATGTTTGAAAATAAATGCCGGGTGTTAGAGGAAAGAAGAACGTATAAACTTTGTCTTGTAAAACAATTATTATAATTTCAATTTAAATCCAAATCGCTCTGATAAACGCAACTCAAAATCTCAAACTCCAATCGAGGCGTGTCGCTAGACATTTATAATGTTATACGCCTATTTGGAACGTAACGGAAAAGGTTCCGAGCCTAAGTTCGATCGTATGGAGAAAAAAGCTTTTTGAAGCCAGCTATTAAATTAAGCTACGATATAAATTTCTATGCATTTTCTTATCGTACGGCCAAACGATCACTCCAAACATCTCAAAAATTGAAATCCTATAATAATACAATATTACAAATCCAATGGAACTGGTTTCATTGAAATCTGAGACCGTACCCCGGAAAGCTATTTTTAAATATCGATTTAAACGATAAATATTCAAAACTGAATAAAATGTTTTCAAATCAAATTCCGAAGCTTTCATTATCTTCATAATTATCATTATAGATTTTTCAGGCCTTTCAAATATTTTTAATCAGCTTAAAATTGACGATACAAATTTTTACCCAACTTCACATTATTAAATTTAACAATTTAATTGCCAAATTCATAGCAATATTCAAAATTCAAGTTTAAATTAACTTTCAAATATTTAAAATTAATTAAATATTTTGATTTCAAATGTTCAAAATTCTGGTTCATCACAATATTAATATTAAAATGGAAATCAAGGTTATAAGTGAATAATAAATGTGAAATAAATTGCAATAAAATGTATGTTATACTTTAATAATGGATTCATTGACGATTTCAAAAATTGAATGGGAAATAAATTGTGTAAGTAATGAAGGAATATTAACAATAAATAATTATTGCATGAATGAATTAAGAAAAATGAAAAGTAAATAATGATGTGAAAAGAAACTATTGCAATGAAATATGTAAATTGTGCGTAAGTCGTTTTATTCACATAACAATTTTGATTCAGATTTGAATACGAGATTTGTAGTAATTCACCCCAGTTCGAATTAGGATTTTTCGCTCGATTCTTGATGGTGAATAATTGATATGAATTTTTGATATGAATTTGAAGTTTTCTATCAGGCTATGCAAGGAAAACAGAAATTTCAGATCAAGAAATCAGATTAAAGTCCGCACTAGATTGGTCGAATTAACAATACTAGTTCAAAAGTGGAATGTGTGTATTCAAGGAAGCGATTAGAATTGACAGTGTATAAAGATTTATGTACATCACGCAAATTTAAATAATACTTAAATTCTTTGTTGTTTTGGCTGATGGGATGTTTGGGAAATGATACCTCAAATTGTTTAGGGATGTATGAATAATATATTAAGTAATTATCTAAGGTTGTTGAAAGTAAAGTACACTTGATAGTTTATTTATCACTCTTGGATGATGAAAAGTGTTTGAACCTGGACAAACCATTAGTTTTGGTCATATAAGTGGATGATGGATTCTTTTGTTGCATATAATGGTTGTATTGTTTTGTCGCATATAATTATGATATATTGTATGTTACTTATGCTAGTGATTTGAGACAACTAATAAATATTAAGCTTTTACATAATTTTAACTCTTTTGGATTACATAAGTGAAATACAGGTTTATGAAAGTAATAGCTACTGTTTTGATTTCATAAATAAAGTTTATTTGCCCCACAAATTGGTATGTTTTCGGATTACAGTTTTGAAACGATATTTTGTTATTTTACCCATGCTTTGGGGTGTTTATTATTGAAATATGATATATATATATATATTGAAAGTATTAAAATTATTATTTCTTCGGACCTAACCATGCAATGGAGACTCTGCCGAAAATTTTCGTGAATTTAGGACTTAGAAATTTTTGGTGAAAATTGCGTTATTTTTCAATTTTTTTGAAACTAAATTGTGTAAATTAATTGTTTATAAATTGAAACTTTTGAATAAAATCATATCAAGTTTTTTTAATTCCTTCTTACTCCTTTTCAAGTACGAAAAATTTTGAGTGGGGGAGAGTGAACAACCCGTATTTTTTATAATTAAAAATATTAAATTTAATAAGATTTTGGAATTTAATATTATAAGAAATTAAAATTTATGATTTATAAATGGAGAAAATAATTAGAATATAATTTAATTTTATTGTTTAAATTTTATGACAACTATTTTAATGTAATTTCAATCAACTGAAATTATTATAAAGTTAATTTGGTTATAATTGTAGATATGGAACAAATTAAACGTTGGATTCAATGTTGAAATTATCTATTATTGTGATGTCCTGGAAATTTAGGTAATATTTATTTAATAATTTCCATTAATAATTTCAAATGTGTGTAATTTTGATTTAATAATTTAATTATCTTTTAAAGAAATATAACAATAATAATAATAATAACTGTTTAATTTGATAAATGATTATCTTTTCAAATTTTGTAATGATAATAATTTAATTTAGAAATTTTATTCTTTTCAAAGTTAATAACATATTTAATTGATAAAATTTATCTCTCTAAACTAATTAGAAATATATTCTATTTATAATGTATATATGAGTGTATACATTGAGAATAAGAAGTTTGGAATTAATTTAAGTTTAATAAAAATTGTTTTCTAAATTTACAATACATCTATATATATATTGTGAATTTAAAGATTGTGTTTGAATTTAATATAGAAACCTTTCAATAGCTTAAATAATATATTATAATAAAAGTCTAGTTTGTAATTTAATATTCTTTTCTATTTAAATTTTCTTTTTTTTTAAATTTAGCTTAAAATTATATTTTTAAAATATATCAATAAATAAGCATAGTTCATAATTAATAAAGATGATTTTTATATAAACATTAAAGCTAAATTGAAATAGACATTTAAACATGTTAGTATAATTAAGAAATCAATTTAAAAACATTTATAAAATAAGTAATCACTATAACATTTGGAGATGTAACATGTGTAAGGATATTAGCTCATACAAAAGCACTAATGATAAAATTAAGTTCATAACTTAAGTTTAAAAAGGATTTAACAAAGATTAATAATTTTTTTAAATAAATATACAAGTTGTATATGTATTACAAGTGTAAACATTTAAAATAGGCATTTGAGCATTTGTAAGATAAATATTACATGAAAGGAAAAGTGGCACTTATCTCTTTAATTTGGAGAAATCTGTATAATGAATGTGTAAGAAAAAAAGAAACTCATTAACAACCAAAATCCGTAAACCAATAAACAAATCAAAGGGGAATTTCTTCATAGATTCAAAATTCTGAACAAAAGAATCAACTCAGAAATCCAATCCAGATCAAACATCAAGGACAAGTACAAGCTTTAGTTTTTTTAGAATTCATGGATCTTAAGTGATCAAGTCTTCAATTTTCAAGTGCAGCAGCTTCCAATTTTCATGGTTCTGTTTCCAAATTTGTTCTTCTACAGTGAGTAGACCTTTTTCATAAAAAAGTTTTAAATCTGTGATTAAGTTATTGCATATGATAAAAATTAGTAGAAACATAGCACATAGTGATTACTTGAATATTTGGATGAGGATATATGTATACAACTAGTGCGTGGCCCGTGCTACGCACACGGACAGTGCTGGTATTTCCCTGTAATTGTAGGTTCAATTGGATGTAGTCCAATTGTATGTTAAAGCAGTATGTAGAGGTCATGTGTAGTACTGTTTCTTAACCCCTTCAGCTTTATGCACAGTCTTGAGGTAGTTGGAAAATGTTGTGAGAAAATAAAATAGTGTTAAAAATTGGTAGTATGGACATAACCAAAGTGCAGAATAATGTATCTGCAGTTATTCATTTGCAGGAAGGCAGTGTTGTAATCAAAAAGGGAAAACCTTATTTAGGAAAATCAACCTATCTTCTTTGGATTCAATTTATTTAGTCTAAATCTTTTTATGTGTAGTTGTTAATTGATTAAGGTATAATTTGTTATGCCTTGTTTTGTTGGTAATTAAATTATGAGTTTGTATTTTGTATTTTGGTGTAAAATAGTGGTTGGAGAGCAAGGGACGTGGAATGCATTAGAGAGATATTTTTTTAGTGCTAAAAAAGTGGGGATTAATAAAATTTCGTTTTTAAAAACTCGTTATTTGTCCTCTCATCTCCCCTTTATTCTCACCGTGCCGCTTTGTTATATCATGCTGTATGTTTTGATAAGTGAAAAAATATGTACAAATAAGTTGGGCCTTTAGTTGTTTAGTCTTTGGGTTTGCAAAAAATATATTAGCTGCAAGTTTGTGGAAAATTAATGGTTCGTAAACACAATGTGGTGAAAAACGTGTTTGGTTTTGAAAATAACTAAGTTTACGTTTTGTAACCGAGTGAAGATGGATAACTATACATTGTGTAAATGACAGTGAAAATCAGAGAAGGCGTTGAAGAAATTTAAAATGAAGTGTTATCATTTATTGGTGCGTTGAAACCCAACCAAGACGCACCGTCAATCAAAGGCAGTAGAGAATATGACGACCGTTGTTTTTCAAGTGTAAGTAAAGTAAAGAGCTGAATGTTGTCAATAATAAATACGCCGACCTTTGTCAGTGTACATTTCATTTTTGGCCAAAAAGAAAATTCCAAATGAAGTCCACGTTGCGTAATATATAATTGTGATAAAAACCACCTAAAATGATAGGTGGATATAGAAAGTGACACATAAAATTGAAACTATATTATATACCTAACAATGATGAATTCAGTAGTAGATTTAGTAAAATGTCAAATTGGAATGAAAAAGTTTTGAAGTAGTTGAGGTGATATTGAATATTTTTCTTCCCTTCGAAAAGCATTGATGTAACCTGCACCGATAGACATAAGTAAATGGATGGTAATCATAAGATATAATATTGAATATTAATGTAAGTGGAAAGGAGCATGCATGTGATTTGAGCATATAATTAATTGATGTGAAAAGCTATGTGGGATAGTACTATGTAAACAATCTTCAACCAACAGTTGATTATACTCTTTCTGTAGCTGTTGGTATTAAGCAGTGCTCCCAAATCATCGGTAATTGGTTGTACAGAATGTTGTTGCAGTCTAAAATCAGTCAAACTGATTAGTGGTAGTTAATTAGGACTGGTTACTTTATTCCTCTAGGTTTTTGTGCAATTAAACTTCTTTTGTTTGGTGGTCACCTGGTCTTATACTGTTGTGGATGATTAAGAGCTTTCAGTAGGGGAGTAAAAAAAGAGAGTGGACTATCCACGGTCCATAATTTTAAAGTTAAAGTAGAGTAAGATTGCCTGTATGATGATAGTTTCTATTATTGCATGCCCTTTAAATTTACTTCTCTTTCATGGTCATTACTGCCACTTAGGCGTTAAATTAAACATCAATGTTGGCTAATACCTGTAATTTGCAAGCATTACATAATTTAAAAGTGAAATACTTGAACCTAAAACATTTACAAATAGATGCGTCTAAGATATTACATTATGTGTAAAAATAAATAGGTTAACCTAAAACAACGTGGGTGTATAAATACCCGTATGCATAATGCATAGAAAACCATGACTAATTTCAAAGATGAGTTTCAGAATGGACTTGTCTCATCTTCGGTCTGTTTCAGAAGAATTGGCATGATCATACATATAATTTATTTTGAATCACATGAATTGTTTGGCTTCTATAATGTAGGTTGAAAACATGTTCTATTTGTTCTACTAACTTTTGATTTACAGACTGTAAAGTAAAAATCATAGGCCTCATTAAAATCATCGGCCTCATTCTACGCAGTACTTGTAACTTCTGCATGACTATCAGCACCTATTATGTTAGAATGTGATTATCATTTTACATTCATATTTTATGCTAATGCTAGATCCACATACTCATGCTCATACGTCATGAGTGCCAATGTCATGGTCGATTCACTTACAATCATCAGATTCACCATCTCATTAGTTTCTATCATTGTCCATCTTTTGGGTTTTCCATCGGGAATTTTGAAATTTTGTTCTTGCCCCTCACAAACTGTTATGAAATTGTAAATCCAAAATTGATTCTTGTCATTTTTATGCTTATGGTGAGTTAATATAACGAAACAGCAAAGGGCCATCATTAGTTTTCTTATTATTAGAATTCAATTTATTATTCACAAATTTTAAACCTATTAGCGTTTAATCATTTTATATAATCAACAATGCAGTTATTACAGAAACAAATTTTGTTCCAGTTTTTATTTGAAAGTTTTACCTAAAAAATAAAACTTGTTCGACAATACCAAACCCAAGTGTAAACTCATAAAGCAGTACTACTATAAGCATCAACTGTGCATTCAACTACCATACAAAAGTACTAAAATACTTTAATTGTAATTTAAAATATACTGATACAAAATTTCTTTATTCAGGTAATACTAATAGAACACAATTTGTGCACAACTACACATTACTCCAATACATATTTATACCATTTAGAAAAGAAAATAAACTTAAGAGATTATGTACCACTATGTGTGTGTGCATGATTACATAACTTCATCCAAGGGAAGTAAAAATCTAATAATGCCTTCGTAAAGTCATTAAACCTATTCCAGTCACGATTCTGTTGGAGATAATGACACACAATTTATGATCTGTAAACTTAAGAGAGCATGAACAGAATAATAAAAGTTAGCATTCACAAAAAGGAAGTATAGTTAAAGAAACAAAGTTTTTTGGACATGCTTGTGTATTTGAAAAATTAATCAAGCATATTTATTGTATACCTTAAATAACATATATACAGTTTACAATGTTTGCACGATAAATGCACAAAGTAGGTTCGATAAAAATGGAAAAACCAATATTATAACGTATTCACAAAGCAGATATTATTGCGTTGCATAAATACCCCATGCATGAAAAGGGAAATATTGGAAGGCAAAACATGGCATTAAATTTAATCATTGCTACATATACCGACTGAACAAAAGTTTAACATAATGCTAAAGAGAAGTTTCATACCTTCCATACTGAACCAAGACCTCTATGTAATAGAACTACAACACCAATCATTATATGAAGTGCTAAGCAATTTATACGAATCAAACGTCCATGCTCTGAAAATGTAAGCACCATAATTAAGAATGTTTGAAAAATCAGTTTGATTGAAAGTAGAAAAAATGTTCAACCAAAGTATTTTTGTCAGGCTTAATGACTTGATGACCAATTCAACAACACATTATTTTTATTTAAAAATGTGTTAAAAGTTTTACTGGAAAAAATAGTCTTATTGCCTAATTAATTCAAATTAATTTACATTATCCTAATTGACATTAATTTGGACATGTGTGTGTGTGTGTGTTTATATATATATATATATAAGAAATTAAATTCAAGTTGGCAAAATGTGAATTCTAGCGAGGTTTGTCGAAAATAAATTACAACGATTGTCTAAAATATCCCTCCATACTTAACTTGACAATTATGAAAAACTACCGATCCAAGTGTTGTGAGTTTGGAAAGCTGCACCATCCCTCCTAATTGAGTCGCTCCTACTGTTTGGATTATCCGACACCCAATAGAATTAGTATTGTTGAAAATTTCTGCCTTTGCCAACATTTAGTCAGCAATAAATTGTAAATCAACAAATTCTATTGTTAATGTGGAAAAATATCACAAACTTGAAACTCAATACGTGGCGTATAAAACATAGATCCATATCTATCACCTATTTCCCACGTAGTGCTCCTTTTTCATTGACCCACATCTTCCGCATACTCTAGTATACAACACAAAATGCTACGTTGATTTGATTGATCGTTAAATTTTTCATTTGGATTGGGATTTAATTTTATGTTTTCATATCAATAACGATGGATGAGTTTTGATAGAAGAAAGGGCTTTGAAGGGATGTAATTGTAGTTGTGCTCTATGTGTATGTGTGAGTTGGGGAAATACAACCACACATTTATAAGTAACAGTCCTATGTGCTGAAAATGGCTAAATTAATCCTGAATGAAAAATTCTGATTTAGTTGTTAACGTGGGTATTTTGGTCAATGCTATAAAGGCTTTTCTTTGACCATTTAACATGGGTATTTTGTTACAAAATAATATGATTACCACCATTCATTTTAAGTTATGCGGCTGTAATATTGTACAAGAGTTATCTTTACAAAATATGCAGACTCTATCGTATCTTAAATTCCATATTTATTCTCCTAAAATTTTAAATAAAAATTTTGTTTTATTATTGAATTCGTTGTTTAATTCTTAAAAATCTAATGAAATCAAATTTAACGAATTTGAATTTTCTAAAGCGTAGACTATTTAAAAACTAAATGTTTTAAATAGGGCATTTTTGAGATTTGAAATTTAAATTGTTCAAAGTGTATTCTTAACCTTCACATCAAAGATTTTATATATTTTTATACTGTAATATTCATTTTAATATAGTATAATTTTAATTCATTTTTTTCAGAAGATAATTCAATACTCATGACTTTTATCCCAATTGTTGTTCCATTTAACAATTAGGAATCCTTTTCTTCTTATATAGGAGGAAATATTTTGTAAGGTAACCACATTAACAGTTGGAGTTAATAGTATTGACATAACAATTTCTGTTATATAATTCATGTTTTCTTAACCTAGCTGTATAGGCAATAGTAGTGTAGAAGAACAATCCTTACAGGTAGTATCTGTATAACTTTTTTCTATGTAAAATTTTTAAAATTGTTTATTGATCAAATTAACAATACAATATTTTAAAAAAAAAAATATAAAGTGTCACACATTCACGGAGTCCACTTAATCAGTTTAATACGAAGGTACATTGATAAGTTAGTATGTTAAAACACATATCAACCCTTATGTTTAAATAACTGACCATACTACTCATAATTGAATAATATATATGAACACAAATAAGCATGAATAGATAACTGAAAGTGCTAACCTTTGCCCTTCTATTTTGAAACCATACATACACTTGCCTTGTCATCAGCTTCAATTTTGAGGCCGATTCTTTCTTTTTATCCTAAATTCAGTTTAGTGTTAGTTATCACCAAAAAAATATAAGCTTGTAACTGAAGTCTATGTTCTGCGTTCATACTTGTATGTGTATACGTGTCCAAAAGGAATTGGGCTCGGTTTGAAGCTTTCTTCAAGTAGACTGCTCTGTCCTTTGGAGAGCTGAAGCTTCTTCTTCCTCCTATGTGTGCTTGCGTTATCTTCACTGTATGACATCTCCGTCTACATTACTGCCAGCTGAGAAGCTGCTTCTTCTACCTTAGTAGCTGGTTTGTTCATATCAAAAAAATTCACTGTCATTTCGGCCATCAATGATTCCTTTTGCCTTTTGTTATAAGCAAAAAATAGCAGAAAGGGACTGTTAATTTGTTTATACCTAGAAGGGAGTATCAAATATATCAATATTACATAGAGTTAAAACCGACTACGGTTCTAGTATTGGAAGGTTCTCAGTATAATCACAAAGGGACAAGCAACCAAGTCCACCATGTTTAATAGGATGCGTGTAACTATTCATCACTCAAATATTAATTTTTAGGAAGTAAATATCAAGGTTTGTTATCACTGGGTGGTTACTAAAACCAAATAGTTATTTCAAAGTTTAAGAAATTGGATAATTAATTCAATGAAATTTAATTACACATACATAATTATTTGTACAAAATCGAATGTACGTTATATCGAGTATCAAAGTTCATTAATACTGACCAAACCTATTAGTCTATTAACTTACTTTCTTCTTCTCTTTCTTTATTGAATTAATCTACCAAAATAACCTATAAATCTATCAAATTGTCATATATTATTTTTTCTATTAAAAGACAAAAATATATAGATCACATACATTAAATTAGATACAAAAAAAATGAAAATATTAATTTGTAAAACAATTATATCAAAATTTTACCGTAAGTAGCATTACAAATTTTCTTTCTTAACTTCAAATAGCCCCACATTAAAATTTCTACAAGTTTTGTTAAATCCTTCGTAATTCTTTCCTACTATTTATCTTTGAATCCTAATAGATAAAGTAATTACGTAATTTCAAAATTTAACATATTTAAAAAAAATCAATTACATAATTTTTGTTAATTCATCTAATAAATCATTAAAAAATTCCAGTTTGAATATACGATATCCATATTAACAATGATAGTATCGATGCACGTTCGATGGACATATGGATAGGAAACTGTGTTTAAAATTGGAAATGGTATTTAATTGAATAGTTCCTATCTTATATTGGACTTTTGCTTCAATGTTGAATCATTTTAGCATAGATATTTTCCTATATTATTAGATGGTTTAGTCAGGTACACATATATATATAAATGGTTTTAAAGTAAAGCAAAAGAAATTTTCGGCAACCATTATATTTACAATAAATTATGGTGTACGACAAGCACCTTTGTCCAAGTGGTTAATTGATTCGGCTTTGGTGCAGGATGTCACAAGTTCGAAACTTGCTTTCAAATGTTTATTTGACATGGGATATGTTGTCCCAATGATTTGTTGTATATAAAGTACCAGTTCAAAAAAAAAAAATATATCTATATATATATATATTTCAAACATGAAATATAGTGTATGTGAACTATTCTGGAAGTTTTGATGCAGTGTCTGCAAGGATAGTTGCTGAAGTTCTACCAAATTGATCGTTGGGTTGGTTTACTGTAACAATAGTTGCATCATTTGAATGCAAAGCTATAGCAGATGACGATATTTTCTAACGTTTGTGATCATATGAACTTCATATTTTTTTTTCTGATTTCCCACAATAATAATCAAGTGTTCAAAATCAGTTCATTTGTCACACACACTCAAATCATAGATCAATTGGCTTGCATGTATGATATATGTTTATGTTGAAATAATGAAAATTTGGTGGTTCTATTAACCATACACGTGAATATTTTTTGGAAAAATGGTATTAAACTCAAAAAAATTGCATCTAATCATTCTGTACATTAAAATAATTGTACAATACTTATCAATCATTTCATCGAATAGTCTAAGTGCAAAATCTGAAGTATACAATTATACATTAAGGGTGCAAGTCTTCGTTAAAAAACAAATATTGCAATATGCACAAAAGTAAACGGTAAGACATGGTGGCATAAAAGAAGACTCGACTAAAATGGTACACCTATTCACTACGTACAAAATGGGTCTTTGAAAAGTTTGCTATGTATAGCTCAGCGTATGTTATACATTATACATTTTATATAAAAATTCAAGTAGAATTTTTTCTAGCTTTTGTAGATATTTAGAAAGTTTAAATCTACAGGAGATTAATTATATTAATAATTAAAATAAACATTATTTTGATGTATTATCACCGACCTTAACATCAACAATTTTCAAGACAGATACAAAAAATTTCTACTATTGTTTCCTTTAAATATTAAAAATTATCAGCAGATTAATTAAATTAGTTATCCGATAATGCATCTTTGTACTGGAGTAGTATTAGAATTAGAAAGCCTGATAATTACCATGACATAGGCAGCATAGTAAGTAGGAAATCAAGTGTTAAAATTTAAAGATCTTCCACACTTTTAAAGGTCCTTATAGTGCAACCTAATGAGACAATGCATGGATACTAAAATTGCATTTTACTGAATTTATGTTTTCAGTTGATGGAATAATAAAGCACATACAACTACTAAGAATCCACAAATCATGTGAGGAATACCATTGTTCTTATTTCCCTAAACTAAAGGAATGTCTAAAAACGCTGACACTTTGGTCATTGGAGCCAAGCATACCGACAATTAGTTCCATGGCTCGAACAAAAACCGATACAACACCTTTTCAAAGTGCTAGAACTCCATCACTGATAGAAATACAAAAAAGGGGTCAAATTTAGGACTATATAGTCAGTCATGAAACATAATATTATTATTATTCTATGGCTTAGGATTGAAAATGGATTAGTTAACAGAATTATTTGATCACAAAAATTCCCAATTTACAAACTATATCCACAGTCACAGAACAAAAGAACATTCATGTATAGGAGGCATCAACAATCATCGATGTACAAAAGTGGGAAAATAAATGGAAAACATAAAGTAAGAAATCGCCTAAGTGAATTGATGAAAGAGTGTGCAGTCGGCGAATCCAGTGAATTATCATGGTAGGGAAAAGGTTTTAATCTGCCATCGACATTGCAGGAAAACATTTAACATGTGAAAGGTAAATCAAATTATATTAAAAATTAAAATAACAAATCAAATAGATATAAATAGCATACCTGAAAATTAGTAGTGACATATAGAAAGTAAATTCCAAGATCCAGCAGGGAAATCGCACATAGAGAACACTGAAAGTTGTCTGGGTTATATAATGAAGATTGTTGTTATGAGAAAAAAAAGTAGAAGCTTTGGGAAGGAAATTAATGAATTGGAGAGGAATAATATTTTTTTTGGTGCGGTTCTAGGTTTAAGGAATTACCGAAGAAAAATGAAGAAGACAGTGAGTAACTGCTCCACGTTTATTGCTTTTTTCACTTTGGTGATTTGAAGTCAGATTAGTTCACACGTGGCGATTAGCCATATGTGTGGTTTCTCCTTTCCAATATAAGTAATAGATGCCTGTGTATTGACTGAACTTATAGTCTCTGTTGTGTTACAGGCTTGATACTCTGAGAAAATTCAATTCTACTCTTTTCAATCGATGTTAGGTCTTGATCTATAAATAAAAGTTGATTGTAATTGTACAACTTTTTAAAAAAAATACCGAGAGTTTATATTAAGAAGTCATTACAGAAATTTGTAAATACAGTAAAAATAAGAAAGTGAGTGAAAAATCAAATATGATAATTATATCTAATTTTATAATCTTGATTATGAAGACGAATCATGAACTTTGAACTAAATTTTGTAGTTTTTAATTGTGTATAGACCGAGATATTGCATGTTGATCGGTATTTTGTTTTCTAGCAATATCCGGTGATCTGTAAAGCTTTAGGGATTGGGGTCTCTACTGTATTTAGCCTTGAGGAAGGCGAGTTTGGGAAAAATAGTATATGAATTCTTTGTTCATCGTGGTGATGGCGTGGGGACAAAATAGGGTTTAAAAAGCTTGTCTGGTCGATGATTAGGGTCGGGAAATTTATGACGTCGTGATTGATTTTGGAAACATCGGTGGTTGGGGAAAGGAAATAGGAGAGCAAGGTGAAGAATTAGTCAAAGTGTTGGGTTCTCCGGTGGACAACAGTGGCGGCACAAGGAAGATTTTCCAAGCAGGATGGATGATAGGTTGGGCTGAGTGGCTAAATTTTGATCTCCGGCCTAATCAATGATGATGGGAGGTTAGTATGATCAGGGAGGGCTGGGGCGACTCGTGTATGGGTTCAGAGTAGATCAACGTTGATTTGATCGGCGTGCACGGTGCAAGGGTACGGTGTAGCTGGATTGTGGTTGAGGAGTTTAGGAAGATGTAATTGTGATTTACTCGAAGATGAATTCGCGAATTTAGGTTTGTTGCTCGAGTCAGTGTTCATGTCAGTTGCGAGCCTTGATCATGCTGTAAATCTTGAATTTAAGGTTCAAACAGAGTTATTAGGGAAGAATAAAAAAAAGACTTAGGAAGGAAGGGGGTTAGCTCGAGTATTGTTCAAGCAAGTTGGTGGTGGGCTTAGGTCTGACAGTGGTCATGGGATTTCAATCTGAAGAAAGTTGTACAAATTTTTTTATTTTTTTATTTTATTATATTATCTTATTTTAGAATGTGATTTAAATGAAAGGATAATTACATAAGTGAAGCAATTTAAGAATTGATTAATGAAGGTCATTAATTAGGATTGTTAAATAATTAATTAATGAGTTTTTATTTAAAAGTGGAATGTTTTGAAATATATTTAAATTTTGTTAATAGTCATTAATGACATTAATAAAGATTTATGTTTGGAGATAATTAAGATTTGGATAATTAACGACTAATTAATTAAATAAGGCAATTAAGAGTAATTAATTAGTTTAATTTAAATATGCTTAAATTTTATTAATAAATGGTTAGAGGTTAATCAATTAAATTAGTGACTAATTAATTACTTAATGAAATTAATTAAGGATTAATTGCTTAGTATAATTAATTAAGAATTGTTTGATTAAGGAAACTAATTAATGATTAGTTAAATAATGATCATGATTAACTAAGAGATGATTGATCAATGAAGTGATTACGAGATAATTAATTTGAGTGATTAATTAAGGATCAATGTAATTAATATAGATGGGCAAAGGATAATAAATTTGTGTGGTAATTAAGAGTTAATTACTTATTGTAATTAAAGAATAATTAATCAAAAATGATTAATTAATAAGATAATTAGAGGATGATTTATAAATTGATTTGTAATTAATTAATGTCAAGTAAGTAGTATTAAGGATGATGGAAGTAATTAATTGGACTAGAATGGTATGACTAATCAACCTTGTGTATGGATGCTCGAATGATATTGAAGTCTCGGTTTATTTGTTTTCCCTAATATGTGATTTGTGATGTTATTGATATAATATGTTTGATTTAAGCTGTAACAACCCTAGTATCGGTGACTACCCATAATATTAAAATATGACGATGGTTGTATTTTAATTGAGAATAAAAGAAATTAGAGAAGATAAATTTTATTAAAAATTGTTTATTTAAAATAAACAATGTTTTGAGGTTAAATAAGGGATTAAATTTCATTGGATAAGTATTCGGTTAAATAAATTATAAATATGCGGTTTTTATTTGTTTGGAGCTAATAAATTAAATAAGGGATATATTTCAACATTTAAATTGTTGAAATAAATATAATTGATGAAAATAAAGTTTTAAAAACTTTATTTTGAGAATTTGGAGAGAAAATGATCATTCATTGATTTTAATTGAGTCAATACAACAATATTGGAAACTATATCCAATATTAATCTTTTATTGATTTTTTTAAGAAAAAAAGCGAAATACGAAGTAATTATGTATTTATTTGTAACGACCCAGGATTTTTAGTAATTAAAATTTGAATATTTAATTTATTTTAAATATTTATATGTGAATTTATAAGTCGAATAAATTTTATTTGAATAATTGGATTTAATTGGATAATTAAATCGATAAATTTAATATGTGAAATTATGGAAATAATTGAAAATTGGGTTAAATATGATTGAAAATGATTTGTAAAATTTTATTTTATCATGTTGGAGTTAGAATGATACTTTAGAACTTTTAAAATCGAATTTGAAGTTTATTTGTGAAAATTGAATATTTTAATATTTAAATCGACTAGTGAAAATAGTCAATTTTTGAACAGTCTTAGAATTGAACGAAACCAGTTCCATTGGATCCGTAATAGTTAGTTATTACCGGATTTCAAATTTCGTAGCAATCGGAGTTATCATTTGATCGTGGCAGCTCGAAACGCATCAAATTATTTTTAATTTTAATTTGGCGAGTTAAAATAGCCATTTTTCAAACAGTGTCGGATTTCAACGAAACTAGTTTCATCGGATCCGTAATGTGATATTATTGTAAGGTTTAAAATTTCGTGTCAATTGGATTTACCGTTTGTCCGGTACAAATTAAAACGCCTAGAAAATCGTTTAAATCGGTTTAATTTAAATCGAACGTTTGTTGCGATAACTTGCACAGATGTCCGATTTAGCTTCCGAAACCTGTTCCATTGTGTCCGGAACGCGGGGTAAACCCTAGAAACGCTGGTTACGGTGCGTGAATCGGAGTTCGGAATTTCCGGATGAATAGTGTCGTTCAAAACTCTATAAATAGACCATAAGCCTTCATAAAAAAAAAAAAATCCAAACCCTAATCTAAACGTGTAGCCGCCAGTGAAGGAATGAATGGCCGAAAATTTTCATATTTCTCCTCTTAATCTCTCTCAATCCATAAGTTTTTAGGAGATTCGTTCAACTACAAACTTGAAGATCTCATCAAGACCTTCGATTCTATAAGGTGATGATCGGATTTGGGGCGTTGTAGGGGTCGTTAGGGGGGTGCGTTCGGCTGTGTTTCGGCACGCATTTCGAGAATCAATGGAGGGCCGAGCTTCTCATGCTTATGGCCGAGTGTAGCTTGTGCGAGGGGCTTCAAAACCCTTGTCTCCGATCGTGTTCAAGTTGAGTGTGGTGATCGAAAAGTTAAAACCTAATTTGTTGCTTATGGGTTTTGTGCATGTTCGTATACTGGGAAGGAATTGCGTGAACGATGAAGAAGATGGGGGGAGGGGGTGTGTGCGGCCTGATGTGGTTGGGTTTGAGATGGAGGGCCATGATTTAAAGTTAGGTTTAAAATTATAATTTATGTTGTAATTTATATGCTTTATAAACTCGTGTAACTTCAAAAAATCATATCTTTTTCATATGAGGTCGAAAACGCGCGAAACCAGTTGCGTTGGAATCGTATGGACGAGCACTACGCGATGAAATTGGATTGGAGTCGTTTGGAGTTAGTGAGAATTTTGGATAAAATTAAACGTCCGTTTAATTTTATTCAAAATAAATCGCTAAAACGAAATTGAAATCAAGGTGAGAACTTCTCACTCAATCGAATCAGTTTCGATTTTTATTTAAAATAGTTAGATTTAAAATATTTGAATGCATGTTTGAATGATGATTGTTATCTATTGATTGTTAAAATAAACATTATGCGCCGTTAGTAAGCGGATGTTATTTATTAAAAACATATACCGCGAATATTTCATAAACAGTGAAATTGGTATTATATATAATAGCAATATATATATATTGGAATATGTATATATTGGAGTTATTGATTTCCCGCATTTGTATAGCGGATGAGACCCTATTGCGCCGTCTATTAAGCGGATAATATTTTAAATCCCATATACCGCGATAATTCCGTACTCGAGCGGAATTGGTATTGTGCTAATGTTTGTGGATGCAGGAAAACAGGTTGGAGGGATCCAACTGGATTCCTCAACAGTATTTATTTGATTTCGGATATTTTGGTATTTGATGGACTATCATATCGATATATGATGTCGTTGTTTGTCGTGATTGGCTATTTGGTATGTAGCATCATTAGACCAAATTTTGGAATTTTAAAAGGATTTTAAAGTGATTTTTGAAAATATACTATATGTTTGGAAATTGATTCATTTTAAATAAATAAACGTTATAATTTTTAAAGTTATAAAAATTAGGATTTTGAGAAATACGATTAGAGATTTATTTTTGAAAATATGAGGTTAATGGTTTTATAAAATAGTTTAAAATTGGGGATTTGAATTTATTATAAAAAGTTGAAAATATAGGATTTATAAAATTTAATTATTTTATGAATAAAAATGGTGAAATTATAAAGGAATTTAAAGATGTTTTAAAAGAATAGTATAAATTGATTTTATAAAGGATTTATAAATTGATAATTTATAAATGAAAATATTTGAATTATAAAACGAGTTTTTATAAGTGTTAGAATGAATTGTGAATGAATTTCATAAATGAATGAAATTCATAGAATTATAAACGGTGAAGTTATAAATAGAATTTTATAAGCAGTAGGTTTATAAAATTTATAAAGTTATTGAAAGAATAGATTTGGATAAATAATTGAATCTTATAAGTTATAAGATTTATAATTATGAAGTTTAAAAGAACGATTTTGTAAAACAATCGTTGTATAAGCATTTAACTTATAATGTGAACTTTTAGGTTATAATTGAGCTATGAATTGAATATAGGTTAATAAAGGAAATTATAAACGTTGTTTTATAAATTCGCAATGACTTATTTTGATAAGTAAATTGTTGTAACCTATTAATGGAGTTATATTCACATTTTTGACTGTGAATAATCCTTTAAAATGAAATGTATAAAAGGATGGAAATTGTTAACGTAGTATATTCACGTTTTTGAATAGTGAATAATATGTTAAAGAAAATGTTTAGGATGTGATATTTTAAACAGACTTAAAACGATCTAACGATATTTTAAAATGTGTTGAGATTCGAAACCATAGATTTCAACATTTATTGTTGAAATAGATGTTTTCGAGAAATAAAAGGAAATAGTGGACTATAACACTGTTGTTATAGTAAATGGTTTCCGAAAGGAAATGTTTTGTATAGTATTGGGATTTATATATCTATTTTAATTTCGAATCCCTATACTAGTGATTTTGGGTTGTCGTAACGATGTTTTACGCAACATTCGTTTTGGCCCAAATAAATATGTTAAGAGAATGATTTCCTTAAAGAATGAAATATATACTTAATCTCGATTTAAGTATATTGAGTATTTTCTAAGTATTGAAAATAAGTAAAATTTGTGAATTACTTATGAATAAATAAGTATGGAAATGTTTTCCAATATAAGGTGAATATTAGAGAATTTATCTTTTTGAAGATAAATTGAAATGAATAATTGAAATCGTATATGCGTGGATATTGTGAAATATAAATTCACTATGGAATTTATAAAAGGAAGTGGAATTTGTTTAAAAATAAACATTGATTTATTTTTGAAGTATTGAAAATTATATATCTTGTAAAGATATTTTGGAAAATAAATAATTTGGAAAATTATTTGGAATCTGGTGATGTTGTGCATATCCATTGATAGTTCAATAACCGACTATCAATATTTCCCTTTGAATGGGTAATTGATGTGATTTGTTTGAATTTGAATGCCACACTTATTTTTGAATAAGCGCTCACTATTCGGGTTAACCGGGAAAGGACCATGGGGTCGTATAACCCATTCCGAATATGTGATACGTCGTTATGAATTGCATTTGATGACCGGTGTTAAAGACCGAGTATTTGCGAAAGCGATAGGATGACCTATCGATTGTCTCTGCACTGGGTAGCTCCTGGTATAGAGATTCCTTAAGTGATGGGAAATTCGATCGAGATTGTGAATACCCGGATTTCAAGGGCTTCGTGAGAAGTGCCTTCGGTTCTGTTCGAGCCCGGAACAGACTTGTATGGATTGTATGTCTGACATTACAAATTGAGATATAAAGCCGATTTCATTCAAATATATTTCTGTTGGTGGCGGAGAATTTATTCTTTTAGCTTAACACCCTTCTCTGAGACGTACGAGCTCAGAGGTTATGTAGTTGAAGGTTATCAGCGATATATTCCCAATTTGGTAATGTGACATGCTGAGTGTTGTTGTAAATGATCATTGTGTTGATTATTTGTGATAGGATCGTTTATTTGATCGTCTATCCTGGTGATCATTTCTATGATCATTTATTGACCCAAAGCATGGCTTTTGTATAAAGTATGTTTTTGTGGACGTGACTTCGTCGAGCCTCACACCCCGTGAATGGTCAAAACAGGAAAGATGCGGCAAGGTTATGAGGGGTAGCGCCCTTTAGGATGTGTGCATTTCCTTCTGGAAAAGGGTGGTATCATGGTATGGAGCCCAGATACTTACTCATGTTGAAAACACTTTGTTATGATTGTGTGAATTGATTACGAGCGCTCGGTTAAAAGGTCCCAAAGGACCGGGGGATGGCTTTTTCGGTCAGTTGTTACTCAGTTAGGGGTAACCCGACCTTGTGTTGGTAGAGATCCGGTTTGGTTCTCGGGGATGTCCATCCAGAGGCATCCTCATGTGGCAATGGGAAGTTCCTTGGCCTGATCATTCGTTGGAAATCCAAAGAAACAATACGAAACCCTGTACGGTATTAGTTGTAGAACCTGCCATTCACTTATGGTGGTCACCACTGTTTGGATGGTAGCTATAGTAGGCATAGTTCGAAATGTCTATGCTGGCTAAGATTTATATTCTACTTTCGAAATAAATTTTTCCTACACTATGCACTAGTAATAATATAAAATGTTCTTTTAAATGCGCATCAAGCATCTTTGACTATCATAAGGAGAAATCTCCTCCGATTCTGCGTTTACATGTGTGTGTGTGCGGGAGGCCTTATGGTAGTCTCATTTTTAAAAGCATTGCGAATTGACTTTAAAAATATTCCTCTATTTTGATTTTAAAGATGAATAAACTGTTTTGAGTTCTCACACCAGTCACATGACTGACTCGGAGTTTATTGTTTTCCTTCCTAAACTCTGGGTGCCCATCAATTTCCACACGGGCAGTCAGGAGTTAGGTTTATCAGGATATTCTGGATATTCTGGAATTGCTGGAGGCAAGCTGGATGGCATGGCGTATTACTAGTTATATAGTTTTTTTTTTCCGCTGCACTGTTTGTTGTTGTTGTTGTTGTACACTCTGATGATATGATGTAATGAAATGTAATGTATAAAATGTAATAACTGATATGGTTCTTTGTTTAAAGATTATTCATTTATTATTATATGTTGTTCCGCTGCGAATTGTGAGATTCTGTTGCTGTTCAGTTATTTTCTATTCTTTGTTGTTTCCTTTCTGTCCGTTCTGTTTTCTATTCCGTTCTATTTCCTTTTCCCTCTACCTTCTTTCTCTCTCTTTTTCTTTGTCTTTCTTTTTCTTAAGCCCATAACATTTCGGGTT
Organism: Allium cepa; assembly: GCA_030765085.1. NCBI lineage: Eukaryota > Viridiplantae > Streptophyta > Magnoliopsida > Asparagales > Amaryllidaceae > Allium > Allium cepa. The sequence continues at coordinate 286,581,464 of CM060941.1, read as the reverse complement.
TCCGGCCTTCGATTTCTCGGCAGTCGATAAAGTGAGTATTGATGTTGAATTTTCGAAAGTCGAAAATTTCCGGTACGTTACATTTGGTATCAGAGCTTATGGTTAAGCGACAACCATGGTTCTGTTGGGTATTACTCATTAGAGATAGAGTCAGTAGTGCTCTAGAATGAGTTTGAGTGTAATAATAGCTATGAGAGCGTATTTGTTAGTGAATATAAATTGTTTTGTATTGTGTTGACTTATCGGTTGATTGTTTATAGATTTCGGTCGATGTAGTCTAGCTAACTATCGTAGAAAGGGGTTTCTAAACTCTTAAACAAGACAAATCGACATAATATTGTTTTAAATTGGGTAAATGAAATAATTTTACTTGAGTATATTTTATATATAAAGAAATTTTTTTTTAAAATTATTAAAGAGTATATTAGTTGATTGTTTAGTTGTTTGAATAATCTGAGCAAATGAATTATAAGAATTGAATTATAATTAAAGTGATAACAATTGTGAAATAAACTTATATATATGAGAAGTGAAACTATATGAATATATTTATGAATATGAGTTGTAAAATAAAAATGAATTTAAAGTTAAATGGAAATTTACTTTAGAAATGGAAGTATAACTTAAAAGATGTTGAATTAAGTTGATATGAAATAATGAATGTAAGTGTTAATTCATTAAAATCTAATGTTATTGGAAAGTTAAAAAATTTAATGAAAAACAATTAATTAAACCAATTGAAAGCAAAGAAATTTGGTTGTAATAGATATACATTGGTTGTTATATGGTTGTTAGTTGATTGTATATAATTCATTAAGTTAATGAAATTGGAAGCTAAAGTAATTGAAATTCAATTAGAAGTTAAGTGAATGTTAAATAGAATTGAATTTAATTTGGAAGTGAACCAACTTGAATATGAATTAGTGAATATAAACTAATTGAAAATGAATGTTAGTAAGAACATCCACTGTTAATGAATCGAATGTGATTAAATTAAAAACCTATATCATTGAATATTAATGAGAATATGAATGAATATTTATTGGTTATGAATGATAGTTGGTTGATGGTTGTATTTATTGCTTTTATTGCATTTGCTATGTTGAAATATATAGTTATTATGTTGCTATATGTTGTATATCGATACTATTATCTACATGCATGTTCTCATGTTGTTGTTGAGTGATTAGTAGGTGCGGATCGCGTTTGCTTCGCATTTGGAGCTCGTTTTCGCGCTATATTAGCCGTATATGCTCGCTAATAAAATATAAGGTACATATCTCGGATTACATACCGTACTTTTATACTTTTTCCCTGCGGGATGCCTCATTACTTGATGAGATGTATATTTGTGATATATATCCTGTCATTTTTTTTTTCGGATCGAGCCGCGCAAAGGAGACTATGGCGAATTTTTCCGGAAATTTAAAGCGTTAGAAAATTTTTTAAGAAATTTGGAATTTTTTTTTGAAAACTTTAACTTTGATTTGAAATTGAAAGTTAAACAATAGTAGTTGTTTTTGAAAAGATAACTAAGTATGATTTGAAAACTTAGTAAAGATTTATAAGAAGTTAAATTATGGATTTTGGGAAAATTAACGGATTCTGTAACTTTTCTTACTTGTTAATTTCGAGGACGAAATTCTTTTAAGGGGGGAAGATTGTAACGACCCAGGATTTTTAGTAATTAAAATTTGAATATTTAATTTATTTTAAATATTTATAAGTGAATTTATAAGTCGAATAAATTTTATTTGAATAATTGGATTTAATTGGATAATTAAATCGATAAATTTAATATGTGAAATTATGGAAATAATTGAAAATTGGGTTAAATATGATTGAAAATGATTTGTAAAATTTTATTTTATCATGTTGGAGTTAGAATGATACTTTAGAACTTTTAAAATCGAATTTGAAGTTTATTTATGAAAATTGAATATTTTAATATTTAAATCGACTAGTGAAAATAGTCAATTTTTGAACAGTCTCAGAATTGAACGAAACCAGTTCCATTGGATCCGTAATAGTTAGTTATTACCGGATTTCAAATTTCGTAGCAATCGGAGTTATCATTTGATCGTGGCAGCTCGAAACGCATCAAATTATTTTTAATTTTAATTTGGCGAGTTAAAATAGCCATTTTTCAAACTGTGTCGGATTTCGACGAAACCAGTTTCATCGTATCCGTAATGTGATATTATTGTAAGGTTTAAAATTTCGTGTCAATTGGATTTACCGTTTGTCCAGTACAAATTAAAACGCCTAGAAAATCGTTTAAATCGGTTTAATTTAAATCGAACGTTTGTTGCCATAACTTGCACAGATGTCCGAATTAGCTTCCGAAACCTGTTCCATTGTGTCCGGAACGTGGGGTAAACCCTAGAAACGCTGGTTACGGCGTGTGAATCGGAGTTCGGAATTTCCGGATGAATAGTGTCGTTCAAAACTCTATAAATAGACCATAAGCCTTCATAAAAATAAAAAAAATCCAAACCCTAATCTAAACGTGTAGCCGCCAGTGAAGGAATGAATGGCCGAAAATTTTCATATTTCTCCTCTTAATCTCTCTTAATCCATAAGTTTTTAGGAGATTCGTTCAACTACAAACTTGAAGATCTCATCAAGACCTTCGATTCTATAAGGTGATGATCGGATTTGGGGCGTTGTGGGGGTCGTTAGGGGGGTGCGTTCGGCTGTGTTTGGGCACGCATTTTGAGAAGCAATGGAGGGCCTAGCTTCTCATGCTTATGGCCGAGTGTAGCTTGTGCGAGGGGCTTCAAAACCCTTGTCTCCGATCGTGTTCAAGTTGAGTGTGGTGATCGAAAAGTTAAAACCTAATTTGTTGCTTATGGGTTTTGTGCGTGTTCGTATACTGGGAAGGAATTGCGTGAACGATGAAGAAGATGGGGGGGGGGGTGTGTGCGGCCTGTTGTGGTTGGGTTTGAGATGGAGGGCCATGATTTAAAGTTAGGTTTAAAATTATAATTTATGTTGTAATTTATATGCTTTATAAACTCGTGTAACTTCAAAAAATCATATCTTTTTCATACGAGGTCGAAAACGCGCGAAACCAGTTGCGTTGGAATCGTATAGACGAGCACTACGCGATGAAATTGGATTGGAGTCGTTTGGAGTTAGTGAGAATTTTGGATAAAATTAAACGTCCGTTTAATTTTATTCGAAATAAATCGCTAAAACGAAATTGAAATCAAGGTGAGAACTTCTCACTAAATCGAATCAGTTTCAATTTTTATTTTAAATAGTTAGATTTAAAATATTTGAATGCGTGTTTGAATGATGATTGTTATCTATTGATTGTTAAAATAAACATTATGCGCCGTTAGTAAGCGGATGTTATTTATTAAAAACATATACCGCGAATATTTCATAAACAGTGAAATTGGTATTATATATAATAGCAATATATATATATTGGCATATGTATATATTGGAGTTATTGATTTCCCGCATTTGTATAGCGGATGAGACCCTATTGCGCCGTCTATTAAGCGGATAATATTTTAAATCCCATATACCGCGATAATTCCGTACTAGAGCGGAATTGGTATTGTGCTAATGTTTGTGGATGTAGGAAAACAGGTTGGAGGGATCCAACTGGATTCCTCAACAGTATTTATTTGATTTCAGATATTTTGGTATTTGATGGACTATCATATCGATATATGATGTCGTTGTTTGTCGTGATTGGCTATTTGGTATGTAGCATCATTGGACCAAATTTTGGTATTTTAAAAGGATTTTAAAGTGATTTTTGAAAATATACTATATGTTTGGAAATTGATTCATTTTAAATAAATAAACGTTATAATTTTTAAAGTTATAAAAATTAGGATTTTGAGAAATACGATTAAAGATTTATTTTTGAAAATATGAGGTTAATGGTTTTATAAAATAGTTTAAAATTGGGGATTTGAATTTATTATAAAAAGTTGAAAATATAGGATTTATAAAATTTAATTATTTTATGAATAAAAATGGTGAAATTATAAAGGAATTTAAAGATGTTTTAAAAGAATAGTATAAATTGATTTTATAAAGGATTTATAAATTGATAATTTATAAATGAAAATATTTGAATTATAAAACGAGTTTTTATAAGTGTTAGAATGAATTGTGAATGAATTTCATAAATGAATGAAATTCATAGAATTATAAACGGTGAAGTTATAAATGGAATTTTATAAGCAGTAGGTTTATAAAATTTATAAAGTTATTGAAATAATAGATTTGGATAAATAATTGAATCTTATAAGTTATAAGATTTATAATTATGAAGTTTAAAAGAACGATTTTGTAAAACAATCGTTGTATAAGCATTTAACTTATAATGTGAACTTTGAGATTATAATTGAGCTATGAATTGAATATAGGTTAATAAAGGAAATTATAAACGTTGTTTTATAAATTCGCAATGACTTATTTTGATAAGTAAATTGTTGTAACCTATTAATGGAGTTATATTCACATTTTTGACTGTGAATAATCCTTTAAAATGAAATGTATAAAAGGATGGAAATTGTTAACGTAGTATATTCACGTTTTTGAATAGTGAATAATATGTTAAAGAAAATGTTTAGGATGTGATATTTTAAACAGACTTAAAACGATCTAACGATATTTTAAAATGTGTTGAGATTCGAAACCATAGATTTCAACATTTATTGTTGAAATAGATGTTTTCGAGAAATAAATGGAAATAGTGGACTATAACACTGTTGTTATAGTAAATGGTTTCCGAAAGGAAATGTTTTGTATAGTATTGGGATCTATATATCTATTTAAATTTCGAATCCCTATACTAGTGATTTTGGGTTGTCGTAACGATGTTTTACGCAACATTCGTTTTGGCCCAAATAAATATGTTAAGAGAATGATTTCCTTAAAGAATGAAATATATACTTAATCTCGATTTAAGTATATTGAGTATTTTCTAAGTATTGAAAATAAGTAAAATTTGTGAATTACTTATGAATAAATAAGTATGGAAATGTTTTCCAATATAAGGTGAATATTAGAGAATTTATCTTTTTGAAGATAAATTGAAATGAATAATTGAAATCGTATATGCATGGATATTGTGAAATATAAATTCACTATGGAATTTATAAAAGGAAGTGGAATTTGTTTAAAAATAAATATTGATTTATTTTTGAAGTATTGAAAATTATATATCTTGTAAAGATATTTTGGAAAATAAATAATTTGGAAAATTATTTGGAATCTGGTGATGTTGTGCATATCCATTGATAGTTCAATAACCGACTATAAATATTTCCCTTTGAATGGGTAATTGATGTGATTTGTTTGAATTTGAATGCCACACTTATTTTTGAATAAGCGCTCACTATTCGGGTTAACCGGGAAAGGACCATGGGGTCGTATAACCCATTCCGAATATGTGATACGTCGTTATGAATTGCATTTGATGACCGGTGTTGAAGACCGAGTATTTGCGAAAGCGATAGGATGACCTATCGATTGTCTCTGCACTGGGTAGCTCCTGGTATAGAGATTCCTTAAGTGATGGGAAATTCGATCGGGATTGTGAATACCCGGATTTCAAGGGCTTCGTGAGAAGTGCCTTCGGTTCTGTTCGAGCCCGGAACAGACTTGTATGGATTGTATGTCTGACATTACAAATTGAGATATAAAGCCGATTTCATTCAAATATATTTCTGTTGGTGGCGGAGAATTTATTCTTTTAGCTTAACACCCTTCTCTGAGACGTACGAGCTCAGAGGTTATGTAGTTGAAGGTTATCAGCGATATATTCCCAATTTGGTAATGTGACATGCTGAGTGTTGCTGTAAATGATCATTGTGTTGATTATTTGTGATAGGATCGTTTATTTGATCGTCTATCCTGGTGATCATTTCTATGATCATTTATTGACCCAAAGCATGGCTTTTGTATAAAGTATGTTTTTGTGGACGTGACTTCGTCGAGCCTCACAACCCGTGAATAGTCAAAACAGGAAAGATGCGGCAAGGTTATGAGGGGTAGCGCCTTTTAGGATGTGTGCATTTCCTTCTGGAAAAGGGTGGTATCATGGTATGGAGCCCAGATACTTACTCATGTTGAAAACACTTTGTTATGATTGTGTGAATTGATTACGAGCGCTCGGTTAAAAGGTCCCAAAGGACCAGGGGATGGCATATTCGGTCAGTTGTTACTCAGTTAGGGGTAACCCGGCCTTGTGTTGGTAGAGATCCGGTTTGGTTCTTGGGGATGTCCATCCAGAGGCATTCTCATGTGGCAATGGGAAGTTCCTTGGCCTGATCATTCGTTGGAAATCCAAAGAAACAATACGAAACCCTGTACGGTATTAGTTGTAGAACCTGCCATTCACTTATGGTGGTCACCACTGTTTGGATGGTAGCTATAGTAGGCATAGTTCGAAATGTCTGTGCTGGCTAAGATTTATATTCTACTTTCGAAATAAATTTTTCCTACACTATGCACTAGTAATAATATAAAATGTTCTTTTAAATGCGTATCAAGCATCTTTGACTATCATAAGGAGAAATCTCCTCCGATTCTGCGTTTGCATGTGTGTGTGCGCGGGAGGCCTTATGGTAGTCTCATTTTTAAAAGCATTGCGAATTGACTTTAAAAATATTCCTCTATTTTGATTTTAAAGATGAATAAACTGTTTTGAGTTCTCACAACAGTCACATGACTGACTCGGACTTTATTGTTTTCCTTCCTAAACTCTGGGTGCCCACCAATTTCCACACGGGCAGTCAGGAGTTAGGTTTATCAGGATATTCTGGATATTCTGGAATTGCTGGAGGCAAGCTGGATGGCATGGCGTAATACTAGTTATATAGTATTTTTTTTTCCGCTGCACTGTTTGTTGTTGTTGTTGTTGTACACTCTGATGATATGATGTAATGAAATGTAATGTATAAAATGTAATAACTGATATAGTTCTTTGTTTAAAGATTATTCATTTATTATTATATGTTGTTCCGCTGCGAATTGTGAGATTCTGTTGTTGTTCAGTTATTTTCTATTCTTTGTTGTTTCCTTTCTATCCGTTCTGTTTTCTATTCCGTTCTATTTCCTTTTCCCTCTATCTTCTTTCTCTCTCTTTTTCTTTGTCTTTCTTTTTCTTAAACCCATAACATTTCGGGTTTCCGGCCTTCGATTTCTCGGCAGTCGATAAAGTGAGTATCGATGTTGAATTTTCGAAAGTCGAAAATTTCCGGTACGTTACATTATTGATAAAATAAAAGAGTGAAATGTGGTTTAAAAATGATATTTTGATGATTTAAAAGTGTTAAAATGATTTATTTTAATTTATTTGACAAGAGAACAATTTTTGTTCAAATTGTTGAATTAAAAATAGTGTTTTTATTTGGTTAAAAATGAGGAAACTAGTGTATAAATTGATTAAATAGGTTAAGTATGTATATAACATAGGAATTTCTCTAAGTATACATAGTCTTGGGCTTATTTGGGTTAGGTTTGAATCCAAAACCCTTAATCTGGAAACTTCTGGTGTAGAGAAAACATTCAGTACGTACTCTTTTCTCCCATCTTCCTTCTTCCTAAATCAAAACATACAGTAAAAGAAAAATAAGAAGAAAAAAAAACCATGGCTCCCTTTAACTAAATTCAATTTTTTACCCAAATCTGCTGCAAATAAAAGAGAAAATTCATCAAAATTTTTGAGTTAGATATGGATTTGGCTGTAACAATCGCTTTTGCTATTGCATGTGTCTTTTCTAGCTTCTTCAGGTTGCTAAGGACCATATCTTCACCAAAAGTCATCAAATTTATCTCAAATCGCTGCTATATCTTTCTAAATCAAGTGGTAAGCAAGGTAAGGGTTTCTTACAGCAAGCTAAAGCTAAAAAAATCAAATTTAGCTATCAAAGTATTGCTTGAAATGTTCAATTTGTTAAACAAGTATTCTCTTTTGTTGGCTGAAATTGTGCTATATTCAAAGAATCATATCTACTTCAATTTATGGAAAATTTCTCTCAATTTTAGATCTGTTGTCGTAGTTGGTCTGAGAAACAATTCGGGAAATTTTCATTCAATTTTGATTTGATTTGATATTGGAAATTATTGGTTGAAATTGGCCAAAAATTTGATCTCTGTTTATGGCCGAAAATGCACCATGTTCATAAAATCATATCTTTCTCAATTTACTGCCAATTCCTCCAAATTTTCGATATGTTGAAGTAGATGGATTTTAAAACATTCCTGCAAAGTTTCACTTATTTATGATTTGTTTTGATATAGAAATTTGTGTGTTGAATTCGGCCAAATATTCATCCCTGTGCGTAGGCCGAAAATACACCATATTCATAAAATCATATCTTTCTCATGTTACAGCCAATTGTTACCAATTTTGGATAAGATGTAGTAGTTAGTATGGAAAATATTTCTGGAAATTTTGATCGAATTTTGGTTTGTTTTGATATTGAAAATTGTTTGTTGAAATCGATCAAAAATCGCTCTCTGTTTGTTGGCTGAAAATGCACCTTGTTAACAAAATTATATCTTCTTCAATTTAGAGCAATTTGCTCTCAATTTTGGATATGCTTCTCTAGTTGGACCATGAAATGTTCCTAAAAATTTTCATGTGATTTTGAGTTATTTTATTACAGAAAATCATTGTTTCAAAACAGCCAAAAATCTTGTTTTTTTTTTGTGCCTGCTGAAAAGAGTTATGTTTGAAAAATAATAACTCTTTCATTTTGCCGCGAATTGCTCCAAATTTTGGATATGTTAGAGACCTCATGTCATAATGTAATGAAGCAAAATTTGGTGAAAATCTGGGTTGCTTTGGTTCTCAAAATTATTGTCCAAAGTTAGCCAAAAACTAGGTTGTTTGGTAGATTGTTCTCGCTTTTTTTTGCGCTTTCGTTAGTTGTTTCACTGCAAATTTCGACGATTTTAAATATTGTTTGAATAAGTTTGATGATGAATGTTTAGTATTATTATCCGATAATGGATTAGCTTGATTTTGGAAATTTTTAGAATTTAAATTTTATTTAAATTCTATTTTAATCTAAATATCGATAAATATCGGTATTTGAAAATTTTGATGGTTTTAATTGATTTTGGTTTTGAATGAGTTTCTGAATTTTTTTATAAATTATGGTTAATTATATAAATGTTTTTAAGACATTTTAAAGGGTTTAAAGCAATTATTCATTTTTTTAAAAAGGTATTTTATAAATAGATAATCTATTTGATAAATAGATTTTTCCTTATAAAACTTACTTAAAAATCTCTAAAAATTGTTTAAAATCCCGTTTTCTCTATAAAATTATTCTAAATATATTATAGCCTAATTAGATGATTTTCGATGTATAAGAATGAGAATTAAATGATTTGACAAAAATACGTGGTATGGGACATGTATTTTCGCCTCATCGCTTAATATCGGACTTGTACTGTCGAATCGGCTTTGAAGTACTGTTTTATGATATTTTTACCTGCCGAGGACATGAGGCGGGTTGTTATAATGAATTGATGATGGTTGTGATGTTTAAGATGGACTTTTACTTGTTGATGAAATGAGACAAGTCTTGATGTCACTTTAAACTCATCAAAGTATGAGACACGATGAGTTGGGTGCTTTACACTCGCCAATGAGACGAGGCGGTGTACGTTTGATTTGGATTTTTGTGAATGTTTTCTAATGTGGCATCGACTGACGATTAGTAAACTAATAGGTGCGAATTTATGGTATGGGACGTACATTAACACCCATTGGGTTCCTATTCGAGATGTTATGACACATTCAAGATGTTATTAGTACTACAAACCGAGTATAAGATTGGAATCATTACGATGTTCTTGATGTCATTACTAGATTCCAATCATCATGATGTTTGCTCGGATTTTATGATTTGGGTGTCATCACGATATTCGACTATAGTCAATCAAGATGATCACGATGCTAAGATGTTAATGACCACAAGTCATCACGATGTATGGTACCAAATAATAGTAGTACTAGTCAAGATGAAAAGCACGTGCAAATTTTCTATGAAGTTTTCTATGTTCGATTTCACCTTTTTGTGATGTGTTATTCGAATATGGCCTTGAGTATGATATAGGCTACATTCATATTATTCTATATGGTGATTTCGATTATGATTTCCTTTAACTCTTAATGAGTTCTTATGATAGATTATGATGATTTGATGTTTCTTTATGAAGTTATTATATGGTTCTCATCCCTTATCCACTTTACTTAGAGATGTCCTTAAGAGAAACCATATGCATGTTACTTATTGAATTCCTTTGAAATAGATAGATCAATCCCTGATGTCCCCTTTCTTATAAATGATATGATGAATAACAGTCATTCCGTTGGCAACAACGGAGTAATTCTCACTATTCCACTTATTATTGAGATCCTTACTACTGATAAGTTTAGCTTGCCTGACCCGTGTGCTTTTCACTCGGGTCAGACCGAGTTGTAGGTTAGATTGGATTGCTTCACTTCTTGGATCAGCTTGATAGTTTTGGTTGGACTTGTCATTTTGGCTTGGATATCGTTTTGAGTCGTCTGCATTTATGTGTCTTATTGTATGTTATTTTGTGGGATGGGTGTATATGTGATTCGGTAGTCCATGCTACTTATATATGATGTATTATTATGGAGATGTATGGTGATGTATGTATTTATATATATATATACTCTGATCTGGGTTTGCTGTTCTGTGACTGATGTCTTCTATCTGCATGTATATTACATTATTTCTAAAATGGTCCGAATCCACCATAGTGTGCATTAGTTAGGGACTAAGCGTGTCTACCACTTATGAGGTAATGAAAAGAAAAAAAATCAAGACAAAATTGACATGCTTAGCTATTAACTAACGTATTACTATGATGGTCGCCCTTAACCAGCCCTATTCTCTTCATTAGTAGACAGGATTACTTAGTAATTCTCTTTACTAATGTAGGTCTCGGGGTGGGGCGTCACAGCTTGGTATCAGAGCGAGGTTTCAGAATATAATGTAATATATACAGAACAGCATACGAGATACCACACATCAGATATAATACATCCCTATACATCATCCCTTAATCATGATTGGTTTCACCTTAACCTTGCCTTGGCCCTATCCTTGTTTTGATTCGTGTCCCTTTTTAATTCCTTTGGGGTAGATAGAAAGGAATATGTCTAGGAATGTTAATTATATTCCGTAGCATTCCATAATTGAGTTTGATGTTATCTTATCTTATGAATGATTTTATTTAGGATTATTCTATTCTTATTTCTGACGATGCGAGTGAGTTCGTATCGATGAAGCTCATTGATTCCTTAGAGTATTCTTGTTGTGTTCCTTTGAGAGTTGTGAATTGTATTGAAGTGATCCACAATGATTTGCTCATTGTGACCGTTTTGAGATTTTTATTTTTGATGTTTCTTTTGTGAGTATTTGTTTTTACTCACAATCTTGAGATGCATTTGATTTCAGATGGATTGACTTATTTGATATTAAGTCCAATCCTTTGTTTTATAGATCCTATTGTATATGTAGATTTCCTATTTTGATTGGTTCATTATTTCTGTCACTTTGGGATGTTAATGACGATTCCAAAGCTTTTGAATTCACTCTTGAGTATCGAGATGTTGATGACATATCTCGAATTCCAGTCAAGGTGACCTTGTTGAGTTTTGATGAGTCTGTTTGCGTTTGATATCCAATCGGCCAACTGAGTTTTAAATTAACCTTATTCCTAGCTGTTAGCCTACGGCTATCCTTCCATGAGAACTTCCACCAAGGAATGGGTGAGTTTCTTGATTGTTCGAGCTTGATCGAGTTTATTATTCAGTTTCTTTGAATTATCCTTTTCGGATACTCAATCGGTGTTATCCTTTGTAGCATTACTTTGTTTGAAGTAATAATTTGTTGTTTTTGTGCTCCTTCTCCTTTGAGAAGAATATCTTGCTTGTCTTGTGTCTTGATGATTTTTGGGAGTAGCTCGTGACATCGTAAGAATGACGAACACTCTATCTCCTTCTGTTGATTTTGAGAATCGAGTATTCGGGGAATATCTCGATGTATTCTCTTAATGTTCTTTGGTCTGAGTTTTGAAGCTATATATATATATGAGTTTTAAAGAGAAATTTAGGCTTTGAGATATAAAAAAAATTCAAAGAATATTTTGAGAATATATTTACAAGAGTAGTATTTTTCTTAGAAATAATTTGAGAGTGTTGGGTTGTCCATCGAGTAGTTAAGAGTTCTGGTCGATACGCCTGATCAACGTTATCGATAGGAATCTCCTAAATGCTATGATGAGGCAATCAGACACAATGGTTTGTGTTATAAAAATTGAGATATTGAAAATAATATTCTGAGATTATAGATTAAATTTATTTTTGAATGGTAATTGCAGCCATTGATTTTAGAGACGAGTAACAGAGTGGCGAGGCAGTTTTGATCGTTTGATCGACTCTGCAGCCAACGGATATATCTATTTATTAGAGGTTCAATGGCGAGGCAATGCCATTTATTTATTTATTTACTTTGAGCTATACTTTATTGAAAGTATATCTTGAGATTTTAGAATCTATATTATATACATTGGATGTTTTCAGAGAAGAGTTATAAGAGGGTTTGAAAATTGTTTTAAACTATTTAAGTGGTTTAATAAAAAGAGTAAAGATAATTTAAACCCTTAATTTATTTTAAGGAGTATTATTATGGATTTACAAAATTCTTTGAAAATTAATTAAGAAGTAAGAGAAGAAATTTGGACTTTTAATTTGATTTTTATATTACTTACTAAGTAACATAGTAAAGAGTTTGAAAATTTTCAAATGTTGAAAATTGAGTTTTAAAAGCTTAAAGGATGTTGAGATTTAAAAAAAATTTATAAATATCTTGGATTGAAAAGTAATTTGAGCTTATATCCTTGTTTCTTGAGTATATTCTATCCTTGAGTTAGTATCAACGACATGCATTATCGCGGTCGTTCGAGTTTGGTGGCCTTGTAAGAAGTCATTCGTGATTTATTCATCTTGTCTATTGTGTTTATCTTGTTGAGAGGATGTTCTTTCCGTATTATTATGCGGAAAATCTTATTGATGATATTCTTTATTGCTTAGTGTTCGGGTTTAAATGAGTTCGATCCCTACATTCGTGATTTATTCATCTTGTCTATTGTGTTTATCTTGTTGAGAGGATGTTCTTTCCGTATTATTATGCGGAAAATCTTATTGATGATATTCTTTATTGCTTAGTGTTCGGGTTTAAATGAGTTTGATCCCGACTCTATTCATATAGTTTTGTGAAATCATTTTCGGTTAATTAGTTGTTGAGCGTCTTATTGAGTTTTGTTTCGAAGATAGGATATCTTCGAAACTCTTTCGAGATACTTAGAAAATTTGATGGTTTGCTAATCATTATATTAGCATTTGATGGGCCATTGGATTAACCCAGTGAATTTTTCCTTGTTTCTCTCTCCCATTCTATGTTGAGAGTATGAACGGGTTGAGTTTCGAGCTTGTCTTTTATCCTTTGTCGATAGAATTTTCATGTTTTTTTTTACGACTCTTTTCCTAGAAAATTGCAGGGACGCAATTTTTATAAGGGGTGGAGTCCGTAACAACCATAGTATCGGTGATTACCTATAATATTAAAATATGACGATGGTTGTATTTTAATTGAGAATAAAAGAAATTAGAGAAGATAAATTTTATTAAAAATTGTTTATTTAAAATAAACAATGTTTTGAGGTTAAATAAGGGATTAAATTTCATTGGATAAGTATTCGGTTAAATAAATTATAAATATGCGGTTTTTATTTGTTTGGAGCTAATAATTTAAATAAGGGATATATTTCAACGTTTAAATTGTTGAAATAAATATAATTGATGAAAATAAAGTTTTAAAAACTTTATTTTGAGAATTTGGAGAGAAAATGATCATTCATTGATTTTAATTGAGTCAATACAACAATATTGGAAACTATATCCAATATTAATCTTTTATTGATTTTTTTAAAAAAAAAGAGAAATACGAAGTAATTATGTATTTATTGATAAAATAAAAGAGTGAAATGTGGTTTAAAAATGATATTTGATGATTTAAAAGAGTTAAAATGACTTATTTTAATTTATTTGACAAGAGAACAATTTTTGTTCAAATTGTTGAATTAAAAATAGTGTTTTTATTTGGTTAAAAATGAGGAAACTAGTGTATAAATTGATTAAATAGGTTAAGTATGTATATAACATAGGAATTTCTCTAAGTATACATAGTCTTGGGCTTATTTGGGTTAGGTTTGAATCCAAAACCCTTGATCTGGAAACTTCTGGTGTAGAGAAAACATTCAGTACGTACTCTTTTCTCCCATCTTCCTTCTTCCAAAATCAAAACATACAGTAAAAGAAAAATAAGAAGAAAAAAAACCATGGCTCCCTTCAACTAAATTCAATTTTTTACCCAAATCTGCTGCAAATAAAAGAGAAAATTCATCAAAATTTTTGAGTTAGATATGGATTTGGCTGTAACAATCTCTTTTGCTATTGCATGTGTCTTTTCTAGCTTCTTCAGGTTGCTAGGGACCATATCTTCACCAAAAGTCATCAAATTTATCTCAAATCGCTGCTATATCTTTCTAAATCAAGTGGTAAGCAAGGTAAGAGTTTCTTACAGCAAGCTAAAGCTAAAAAAAATCAAATTTTGCTATCAAAGTATTGCTTGAAATGTTCAACTTGTTGAACAAGTTTTCTCTTTTGTTGGTTGAAATTGTGCTATATTCAAAGAATCATATCTACTTCAATTTATGGTAAATTTCTCTCAATTTTCGATATGTTGTCGTAGTTGGTCTGAGAAACAATTTTGGAAATTTTCATTCAATTTTGATTTGATTTGATATTGGAAATTATTGGTTGAAATTGGCCAAAAATTTGATCTCTGTTTATGGCCGAAAATGCACCATGTTCATAAAATCATATCTTTCTCAATTTACTGCCAATTCCTCCAAATTTTTGATATGTTGAAGTAGATGGATTTTAAAACATTCCTGCAAAGTTTCACTGATTTATGATTTGTTTTGATATAGAAATCTGTGTGTTGAATTCGGCCAAATATTCATCCCTGTGTGTAGGCCGAAAATACACCATATTCATAAAATCATATCTTTCTCATGTTACAGCCAATTGTTACCAATTTTGGATAAGATGTAGTAGTTAGTATGGAAAATATTTCTGGAAATTTTGATCGAATTTTGGTTTGTTTTGATATTGAAAATTGTTTGTTGAAATCGATCAAAAATCGCTCTCTGTTTGTTGGCTGAAAATGCACCTTGTTAACAAAATTATATCTTCTTCAATTTAGAGCAATTTGCTCCCAATTTTGGATATGCTTCTCTAGTTGGACCATGAAATGTTCCTAAAAATTTTCATGTGATTTTGAGTTTTTTTATTACAGAAAATCATTGTTTCAAAACAGCCAAAAATCTTGTTTTTTTTTTGTGCTTGCTGAAAAGAGTTATGTTTGAAAAATAATAACTCTTTCATTTTGCCGCGAATTGCTCCAAATTTTGGATATGTTAGAGACCTCATGTCATAATGTAATGAACCAAAATTTGGTGAAAATCTGGGTTGCTTTGGTTCTCCAAATTATTGTCCAAAGTTAGCCAAAAACTAGGTTGTTTGGTAGATTGTTCTCGCTTTTTTTTGCGCTTTCGTTAGTTGTTTCACTGCAAATTTCGACGATTTTAAATATTGTTTGAATAAGTTTGATGATGAATGTTTAGTATTATTATCCGATAATGGATTAGCTTGATTTTGGAAATTTTTAGAATTTAAATTTTATTTAAATTCTATTTTAATCTAAATATCGATAAATATCGGTATTTGAAAATTTTGATGGTTTTAATTGATTTTGGTTTTGAATGAGTTTCTGAATTTTTTTATAAATTATGGTTAATTATATAAATGTTTTTAAGACATTTTAAAGGGTTTAAAGAAATTATTCATTTTTTTTAAAAAGGTATTTTATAAATAGATAATCTATTTGATAAATAGATTTTTCCTTATAAAACTTACTTAAAAATCTCTAAAAATTGTTTAAAATCCCGTTTTCTCTACAAAATTATTCTAAATATATTATAGCCTAATTAGATGATTTTCGATGTATAAGAATGAGAATTAAACGATTTGACAAAAATACGTGGTATGGGACATGTATTTTCGCCTCATCGCTTAATATCGGACTTGTACTGTCGAATCGGCTTTGAAGTACTGTTTTATGATATTTTTACCCGCCGAGGACATGAGGCGGGTTGTTATGATGAATTGATGATGGTTGTGATGTTTAAGATGGACTTTTACTTGTCGATGAAATGAGACAAGTCTTGATGTCACTTTAAACTCATCAAAGTATGAGACACGATGAGTTGGGTGCTTTACACTCGCCAATGAGACGAGGCGGTGTACGTTTGATTTGGATTTTTGTGAATGTTTTCTAATGTGGCATCGACTGACGATTAGTAAACTAATAGGTGCGAATGTATGGTATGGGACGTACATTAACACCCATTGGGTTCCTATTCGAGATGTTATGACACATTCAAGATGTTATTAGTACTACAAACCGAGTATAAGATTGGAATCATTACGATGTTCTTGATGTCATTACTAGATTCCAATCATCATGATGTTTGCTCGGATTTTATGATTTGGGTGTCATCACGATATTCAACTATAGTCAATCAAGATGATCACGATGCTAAGATGTTAATGACCCCAAGTCATCACGATGTATGGTACCAAATAATAGTAGTACTAGTCAAGATGAAAAGCACGTGCAAATTTTCTATGAAGTTTTCTATGTTCGATTTCACCTTTTTGTGATGTGTTATTCGAATATGGCCTTGAGTATGATATAGGCTACATTCATATTATTCTATATGGTGATTTTGATTATGATTTCCTTTAACTCTTAATGAGTTCTTATGATAGATTATGATGATTTGATGTTTCTTTATGAAGTTATTATATGGTTCTCATCCCTTATCCACTTTACTTAGAGATGTCCTTAAGAGAAATCATATGCATGTTACTTATTGAATTCCTTTGAAATAGATAGATCAATCCCTGATGTCCCCTTTCTTATAAATGATATGATGAATAACAGTCATTCCGTTGGCAACAACGGAGTAATTCTCACTATTCCGCTTATTATTGAGATCCTTACTACTGATAAGTTTAGCTTGCCTGACCCGTGTGCTTTTCACTCGGGTCAGACCGAGTTGCAGGTTAGATTGGATTGCTTCACTTCTTAGATCAGCTTGATAGTTTTGGTTGGACTTGTCATTTTGGCTTGGATATCGTTTTGAGTCGTCTGCATTTATGTGTCTTATTGTATGTTATTTTGTGGGATGGGTGTATATGTGATTCGGTAGTCCATGCTACTTATATATGATGTATTATTATGGAGATGTATGGTAATGTATGTATTTATATATATATATATATATATATATATATATATATACTCTGATCTGGGTTTGCTGTTCTGTGACTGATGTCTTCTATCTGCATGTATATTACATTATTTCTGAAATGGTCCGAATCCACCATAGTGTGCATTAGTTAGGGACTAAGCGTGTCTACCACTTATGAGGTAATGAAAAGAAAAAAAATCAAGACAAAATTGACATGCTTAGCTCTTAACTAACGTATTACTATGATGGTCGCCCTTAACCAGCCCTATTCTCTGCATTAGTAGACAGGATTACTTAGTAATTCTCTTTACTAATGTAGGTCTCGGGGTGGGGCGTCACATAAGCTATGATGATGAGGTCATTTATTAATGAAGTATAACTGTGACACCCTATATTTAGAGTTGAATTGTATTCCACTTGAATAACTTGGGTTAAAATGACATTGGATTCAAGGAGACCAGAGTCGGGTATTAGTTAGTATCCGAAACCACTTTGATTTATAGTCTATAATAATTCTATATACATGAAATCAATAGGTAGTAAAAGAATGAGTTAAGTAAATTGAACCCTTTATTCTAAGATTTGGTACTTAGAAAATTGATGTATGAATTAAATGATATCTATAGCCACGTGCGAAGTTGTAAATTAACATAAGTTACCTGGGTTTATATAAGTTATACGTTTTTGTATTCCATGTTAGCTGGGTTTACTCACGCTGGTTTCCAGCCTGACCCGGGTGTTACTTTGATGTAATGCTCGGGTCAGACCGAGTATTACAGATTTTCAGGTAAAGACGTTCTGTAGCTCAGGAGGCGAGCTGGATGGATGGAACGTATGGAGTATTTACCACTGTGGTATATTATTGTATAATTAGGACATGTTGTTTA
The DNA here is from genome assembly GCA_030765085.1 of Allium cepa. Taxonomy (NCBI): domain Eukaryota; kingdom Viridiplantae; phylum Streptophyta; class Magnoliopsida; order Asparagales; family Amaryllidaceae; genus Allium; species Allium cepa. Next base: position 286,563,111 of record CM060941.1, on the reverse strand, counting down.
AAACTGTCCAGTGAATAGTAATGGTTGTAACTCTGATATATAAATATAAGTGTATTGATACAAGTTCTTCTTTTGTAAACTGTTGTTATCTGATATTATATTTTGACCCGCTATGAATGTGCGGTTTCTGTGTCTTGTTCCTATTTCTTCTTCTTTCGTTTTCTTTTCTTTTCTAACTATCTGGAATTTTCGGGATCGAAATTTCCAGGTCGTTACATTTGGTATCAGAGCGGAAGGTTAAGCGAGAACCATGGCTCTGGTGGGATTACTCATTAAGGATTGGGTAAGTGGTACCCTAGGATGAGTTGAGTGTGTGTGTATATATATATATATATATATATATATATATATGAGAGAGCGTACTTGTTATTTTCTTATATAAGAATTTTAAATGATTTTATATAAGAATATATTTTGATATATATAAAAGCAATATTTCTTTCTAATAAATAGTAAGGGAATTGGTTGTTAAATTATTGAATTAAATTGAGAAGTAATAGAAATACAGCCAAGTTGAAAGTGAATAAAGATAAGTTGAAATGGATTCAAACTAAAATTGAAATCCTGAATTGGAAAAGTATTTTAGAATAAGATGATAATGGATGGTTTTAGATACGATAATTTTGGTTATTCTCATAAATGGTTATTGTATTTAATAATGAAATGTTTTAGGGAAGTAAACCATTTAAGTAAGTATAGGTTACAAAATGAAATTGGAATTGATCTAAATTGTGAAGTTTGAATCTTAAAATTTAAAAACATCGAAATTTGTTTTCAAATTATTAGAAGGAATAATAAATAATATTATTTGAATAAGAGAGTTTGATATAAACAAGAGTTGTTTAAAGATTTAAAGGAATTTGTTTTGAATTAAAACCAAGGGTGGTTTAAATTTTGAAATTTGGCTTGGTGGGCCAAGAAGTAAAATGTATATATATGTGGATGGTTTGAAATAAAATCTAAAAATTGAGTTTTAAATTTGGAATGGGAGGTGATACCCAAAGTGATAAGTTTTAGTTTTAGTGGGAAGATTATTATTGTGAAGTTTAAGGATTGAATGAGGTTGATTGGACCAAGTAAATCGAATTTAACTTGGGAGAAGTTAAAAAAAAGTTTGAATGAACAACTTGAATTAGAAATTTTAAGATGGAATTGGAATTTAACTTGGAAAGTTAAATGGTTAATTTGAATTGGGAGTTTGTGTGATCTCAAAATGGGTTTGAAATCTGGAAATTGGAAATAGATGGATATTTTAAAATGAATTGGATGATATCATCCTATTGTTATTAATAATCTTTAAACCGAAAACTGGATTTGTTTAAATGAATGAAGAAAATTAAGTGTGATGATACATCCACTCTTGAGATGAATGGGTAATAAGTTGAATTTTAAGGTTAAAAGTGAGCTTGTGAAAGTGAAATCACTTTGAACTTAAGTTTTGGATGTTTAAAGGAACTTGGAAGTTCAAATGGTTATGGATTGGCTTCAAAATTTAAATTTGGAACAAATTGAATTTTTAAGAATGAATTGTTTAAAAGGGTTTGAACTATGATTTGACCTAGGAATAAGTATATGAAGAAGTAAAGGATAATTTGGTTTAAGAGGTTAAATCAACATTTGAAAATTTAACTCGAATTTATATAATTCGAGATGATTTAAAGTGAGACTGATTTTTAAATTAGTTCAAATTGAATTTAATTTGAATAAATTGAAATTGTGATTTAAGATGTATAAGTATAAAATTCAAATGGAAAATTTGAATTGGATTTATTTGAAACGATTTGTAATTAAAGTTGAATAGTTTTAAATTCAAATGGAATTTGAATTGAATTTGGGAGGAAGTCAAGAATAACTCAACTTGATTAGGAAATGGAGTTTGAAATTAGGGTTGAATCACTTTCATTAGAAATTGAAGTTATTTAATTTGGAATTGGGTCAACTTAAATGGTAGTGGAAATTTAAATTGAATTGATGAGAATGGAGAATGGGAAGTGAACAGTTTTGACTCTGGACTGTTTTTAATATAAATTGTTTTAATATAAACCTATTTTTCAAAGCTATTCATTATATATACAACCTTTCTTTAAAAAAAATGAAACTATCTTACATTTGTTTTACAATTAGTTTTGAAACTGTTAACAATTTTCCAACTGTTTTATAAACTAATTACTATATCATGACTATTTTACAAAGCTAATTATTATCTTACTATTATTTTGCAATTGTCTAAAATTTCTATAATTATTTTGACTATTTACAAACTATATTACATCTATTTTACAAACTAGTAATTATTTTCTAACTACTTATCTATTTTTAAAAATTTCAAGCTATTTTCCAAATAAACTAGTTGGAGTTCAAACTATTATTGGTTAAATACCCAATCGAGATAAGAATAGAGGTGATAATCCAAATGGATTGAAGCAATTGTGAGTAAGTGAATGAAAATTTAAGCGAAGGTGGATAGAAATGGAATTTATTTGGCTAATAACCAATAAAGATAAATACGTAGGGTGTATGTATGTTATTCTATTCGCATAATGATTTGAACCAGAATCCAGCACAAAATTTCAGGATAGTATGTCGATCTGAGTTGGGATTTTTCACTCAATTTTCGACGACGAACCTGGATATGGGTTGTTGATTGGTTCTGGATATTCTCTATCATGGTTATGACTATGTAAGGAGAATGACAGTTTCTGATCAAGAAACCAGATCCGAGTCCGCACTAGGAAGTCGGGTGGACGATACTAGTTCGGAAGTGAATTTGTGTAATCGAGTGAGCGATCAGATTGGTATAGCATACGAATGATATGTGTATATCGTACGGATTTGAATGAAAATGATATTAAAATAAGTAATTAAATTTGAATATTTGATTTTGAGTAAACAAAGTTAAATATCTTTATTTTATAAAATGAAACTCCCCTTGTTGAATCTTGTGCCAGAAGAAAAGGGTTTTAAAATGTTTGAAGTATAAAAGGGGTTTTATACAAGTTTGAAATGATCCAAAGTTTTAGAAATTATATATATCTGTATATATATATAATGGATCTTATGAGGATTTTAGAAATGGTTTTGGGAACCTTTGGATTTGGAAAGGCTTTTGATTTTTGGGTAAAATCAATATGAGAATTTGGAAAGCCTGGTTTGGGAATTATTGATTTTGGAATAATCAATTTTTGTGTAAAGGAGCTTTGTATGAGATCATACTAGGTGTATGATTTTAAGATACTATATGTGTATAGTATAAAATGTTTTGATGATGGCTGGGGAAAAAGGTGCTCCCTTGAAATGAACTTCTATGGGGTATCACCGGGTGGGCTGCCTTGAGCCCCAAGGGGGGTTATAAAGTTGATCCTGTGAGGAGTCCGGACAAAACTAGTTCCTAGGGATTATGAGTAGAGTATACCATAGCGAAAGTCGTGTGTGTCGCTGAGAGCCAATGTAATGACCCTAAACTAAAATAAAATGAAAGTTATATTTATTTCAAGAATTTCAGAAGTTATAAAAAAAAAAAGGTTTTGACTTAAAACAAATAGTTTTATGACTAAAGAATTATATGAATATATGTATTTAAAATATAGGGAATTTCCTGTTTAATTTAAGAAGTAAAATGTAATGGAAATTTATGAAATTTTAAATGACTTAAGTAATCATGTTGAAAGAGGGGAAAAAAATCAAATAAACTTGTGTGTATGTATAATTTTTTTTATAACACACATATATATATATAAATATATAAAAGTTGCTGTTTTAAGGGGTGGAATAAAAGTAATATAGTATAAATAATTTTTATATCACATAATAGTATATGATGGTGTATATAATTTAATGGAAAAGGTGGCTAGGTAGAAAATGCAAACAGGTTACAGTTTTTTTATAAAGATAGAGCAAAAAAATAAAAATGTACAAGGTCACATGCATATGGCATGAATGGGATGAGATCATAGAAATAGCATGCAGAAATTAGAGTATTGGAAATCCCGAAATAACTACTAAAGGAAATCAAGTGGGGATAATTCCAATTGAGGACCATGCATCAGTGTAAACTGTGCATAAAAAAAAGGGTATCAAAGGAATTACCCATTTCCTTAAACCCTAAAAACAGCTTTATAAAACCTACACACCACAAGGATCATCATCATCCTCTCAGAAAAACATATACATATAAAACAAATAGAAGAAAAATGAGTATGCAGTCCTGAAGGCATATGCAGAGTAGAGGAGCAAGATAATACAGAAAAAAAAATAGGTGAGCATTAATTCATTCTATGCAATGGCATTAAGTCCTCTGGTAGGCAGCCTAAAAGTATTAAAAGTAGTATTTAAATCTTTGAAATGGTTTGATATGGATGAAATGGATGTTGTTGTATATTTCTGTTTGGAGTTTTGTATGATAGTTTTTCCAAGCTTATATGGTTTGAGCATTTTCAATTCTGTTTTCACTATTGTTAAGTATGGATCTAAATTATTTTGAACATAGGCAGCAAGATGAAGGTCTAGCTCATGTTTATATTCTAAATAATAAGATAGGAGGCTTTTCTGGGTTTTGATGAATTTTTAACAAACACCTCTGTCCATACCTCTGCAATAGAATAATAACAGGATCATAATGCTTAAGTTAATATAGGAAATATCATATACATGATGAAAAATCTCTGCAATAAGAAAAGACTGTACTAAAGAGTATTTATGTTTTCTGAAAACATGAATGGGTTGAAGTTTTTTATGAATAAGCTATAAGCAGGGGCTTAATAAGCTAACCATAAAAATTGGAGGGGGAGTATTCAATAAACTCTATGATTAAATAAAGAAAATTAATCAGGTCACTTGGAGTTAGTCAATGATCTGCTTTCTTCAGGTGGGGGAAAGTATATGCATGGTGCAAATGCACCCTGAGGCCTTTGTGTGATTGGAATAAGTAAGACTAACTGGGAGATTTCCTTCACAATGCATACTTGTGTTCATTTGACAGGGGGATTTAGACCTTAAATAAAATGGGGTATGAGATTTAAAATCTCTGGGTTATAATATCTGAACAAAGCTGTAAATTAAATAAGGTTTAATGTGGTAACCTTAATGATCTGCTGGGGGAAAAATCTGGGAGAACATAACCTGAATTTATTTATGATGTTGTGAATAATGCATGGCTTGTTGCATGTATGTTGAATGTATGGTTGTATACTTGAGGTCACCTAGCTATTTTTGCTGATGTGCCTAGTTTATAAACTGCTAGATTATGAAAGTGACAAAAAGTTCATAAGATTTGTAAACTTGTATAGAATTTATTAATGCTCATACCAGTGTAAACTGACCCTTTTGTTTGCCTTGCAAACATCTGGGTGTCTCATATAAATGGGGCAGCTCAATGATTTGCATGCAGGTAAGTAAAAAGTGACATGATGAATGAAGGAGGCATTAGCTGCTAGTATAAATAAGAGAAACAATGCTTGTATTTGCAGATTGCCTGTAGTGGAAGACCTGATTATTATTAGTAATTAAAAGTTAGATAGTGAAGATGTTTTTCTTTTTCCTGGGTGTTTGGATTATGACATGTATCTAACTAATATTGTGATGAGTGAAGTCTTATGGCAAGTAGCTAGATGATGCTCTTATAAAATGTTTAGTTATCTTTTGAGGTCTGTGAAAATCTGATATATCATAGCTATATAATATATGTGCATATCAGTCCCTTGTTCTTTTGTTTGAAATTGATTGGTGTTATAATAATGACAATTAAGAATGGCAAGTGCAACAGATTTTTGCATAAAAACAAAATAAGCTTGTGAAATTTGAACAAGATAAATTATGCTTGAACTGTAATATACATTGGGTGGTGTATAATCCTTGAGAAAATGCATGACTTATGTTTATGCAGTTGATTTAGAAACAGAAAGAGTTTCAAAAGAAATAGATTTGGAAACATTTTGGTTTTGTGTCTGAAAACCTGGGAAAATAAAAATCTTATAAAAACTTTTATAAGATAAAAGCAAAGTGGAGATAAGAAAGAATGTTTGTGGAAATGATTTACACAGAAATATGGTTTTGAATATTGAAGGAATGGGATCATGACCAACTCAAATGGTTAAGTGTCAGATCCTTATAGTCTGGAATCACTTCTCTGCAATTCATGTGGTGCAAGTGTTTCCAACTCGAAGAAAGCAACTGAAAAACTCCAAGTTTTTGAAATATAAACTCGAAGCAAACCAGTATGTATTTTCAACCAACCTGAAAAATGTAGAGCAAATATAACCGTGTAACCTGAAATGAAAATTTGATAGTGAAAGCAGATTTGTAAGTTCATACTAACAATTATACTCCTTTCAGTTATATTTCTTAACACCTAAATATTGTATCATATATCAGTAATTATATATATGCAGAATGAGTAGAAAAAAAAACAAAGGTGCACGGTGCCTGCACCATCATACTTATATGTATAGAAACTGATGTAAATATCATCTCATTCAAAAATAAAAAGAAGCAAACATATCATCAAATATGTAGAGCTATTATATGGTGAATTATGAACTGGTATAATTATATTGGTAACTTAGGATCTTGGGAAACAGATTAAATGAATTTCCTAAATATTTAAACTTAACACCATGGAATATATATATATATTTCCTCATTTCAAAAAAAAAAAAAATATATAATAATTTTTGGGATAAAAATATATGGGGTCACCACAGCCAACAGTCTATGTTTGATTTTATATCGCTAGACTGCGACCTATGTAGGAGTGGAGAAGTTTCATTTCGACAGCGAAAATCAGAGGCCGCAGAGAGCCTGCAGTTAGATGGACTTTTGCTATGATGGCAACGTAACCCTGGAATGTAACTGCGATCTGTTGTGGGATCCATGGCGTAATCAAGAGGCCGCGGAGAGCCTGCAGTTACATGGACTTTTGCTGTGATGGCAACGTAACCCTGGAATGTAACTGCGACCATGGATGGGGGTAATGATTTCCAAAGCATTCTCACCAAAGATATATCCTCTATTTGCAAAAATTGTTTTCTATATTTACAATAAAATTGTTTTCAAAGTATTTTCACTGGATGTTGAAAATGGGTATGCCAAGCACTTGTAGATTTTCAGTCTTACGCCTGATCAACGTATGACCGAATTTCTATGAGAATAAGGATGGACAGGTTGAAACATCAAGTTATAAAAATATTTTTATAAAAACTATTTTAGAAATATTAAGATTTTTTTAAACTGGATTAAAAATGATCAAAGAAAATTTACCTGATTTTAAGCATTTTAATAATTCTGGCTTCGTTCCTTTTCGAGGACGAAAAGATTCAAAGGGGGAAGGAATGTGACGTCTTGGAAATTTAGGTAATATTTATTTAATAATTTCCATTAATAATTTCAAAGGTGTGTAATATTGATTTAATAATTTAATTATCTTTTAAAAAATATGATAATAATAATAATAATAATAATAATTGTTTAATTTGTTCAATGATTATCTTTTCAAATTTTGTAATGATAATAATTTAATTTAGAGATTTTATTCTTTTCAAAGTTAATAACTTATTTATTGATAAAATTTATCTCTCTAAACTAATTAGAAATATACTCTATTTATAATGTATATATGAGTGTATACATTGAGAATAAGAAGTTTGGATTTAATTTAAGTTTAATAAAAATTATTTTCCAAATTTACAATACATCTATATATATTGTGAATTTAAAGATTGTGATTGAATTTAATATAGAAACCTTTCAATAGCTTAAATAATATATTATAATAAAAGTCTAGTTTGTAATTTAATATTCTTTTCTATTTAAATTTTCTTTTTTTTAAATTTAGCTTGAAATTATATTTTTAAAATATATCAATAAACTAAGCATAGTTCATAATTAATAAAGATGATTTGTATATAAACATTAAAGCTAAATTGAAATAAACATTTAAACATGTTAGTATAATTAAGAAATCAATTTAAAAACATTTATAAACTAAGTAATTACTATAATATTTGGAGATGTAACATGTGTATGGATATTAGCTCATACAAAAACACTAGTGATAAAATTAAGTTCATAACTTAAGTTTAAAAAGGATTTAACAAAGACTAATAATTTCTTTAAATAAATATACAAGTTGTATATGTATTACAAATGTAAACATTAAAAATAGGCATTTGACCATTTGTAAGATAAAGATTACATGAAAGGACATGTGGCACTTATTTCTTTAATTTGGAGAAATATGTATAATGAATGTGTAAGAAAAAAAAACTCATTAACAAGCAAAATCTGTAAACCAGTAAACAAATCAAAGGGGAATTTCTTCATAGATTCAAAATTCTGAACAAAAGAATCAACTCAGAAATCCAATCCAGATCAAACATCAAGGACAAGTACAAGCTTTAGTTTTTTTAGAATTCATGGATCTTAAGTGATCAAGTCTTCAATTTTCAAGTGCAGCAGCTTCCAATTTACATGATTCTGTTTCCAGATTCTGTTCTTCTACAGTGAGTAGACCTTTTTCTCAAAAAAAAGTTTTAAATCTGTGATTAAGTTATTGCATATGATAAAAATTAGTAGAAACATAGCACATAGTGATTACTTGAATATTTGGCTGAGGATATATGTATACAATGCCTGTGTATTGACTGAACTTATAGTCTCTGTTGTGTTACAGGCTTGATACTCTGAGAAAATTCAATTCTACTATTTTCAATCGATGTTAGGTCTTGATCTATAAATAAAAGTTGATTGTAATTATACAACATTTAAAAAAAAATACCGAGAGTTTATATTAAGAAATCATTACAGAAATTTGTAAATACAGTAAAAATAAGAAAGTGAGTGAAAATCAAATATGATAATTATATCTAATTTTATAATCTTGATTATGAAGACGAATCATGAACATTGAACTAAATTTTGTAGTTTTTAATGGTGTATAGACCGAGATATTGCATGTTGACCGGTATTTTGTTCTCGAGCAATATCTGGTGATCTGTAAAGTTTTAGGGATTGGGGTCTCTACTGTAGTTAGCCTGGAGGAAGGCGAGTTAGGGAAAAATAGTATATGAATTCTTTGTTCATCGTGGTGATGGCATGGGGACAAAATAGGGTTTAAAAAGCTTGTCTGGTCGATGATTGGGGTCGGGAAATTTATGACGTCGTGATTTATTTTGGTAACATCGGTGGTTGGGGAAAGGAAATAGGAAAGCTAGGTGAAGAATTGTTCAAAGTGTTGGGTTCTCCGGTGGACAACAGTGGCGGCACAAGGAAGATTTGCCAAGCAGGATGGATGATAGGTTGGGCTGAGTGGCTAAATTTTGATCTCCGGCCTAATCAATGATGATGGGAGGTTAGTAAGATCGGGGAGGGGTAGGGCGACTCGCGTATGGGTTCAGAGTTGATCAACGTTGATTTGATCGGCGTGCACGGTGCACAGGGTACGGTGTAGCTGGATTGTGGTTGAGGAGTTTAGGAAGATGTAATTGTGATTTACTCGAAGATGAATTCGCGAATTTAGGTTTGTTGCTCGAGTCAGTGTTCATGTCAGTTGCGAGCCTTGATCATGCTGTAAATCTTGAATTTAAGGTTCAAATAGAGTTATTGGGGAAGAATAAAAAAAGACTAAGGAAGGAAGGGGGTTAGCTCGAGTATTATTCAAGCAAGTTGGTGGTGGGCTCAGGTCTGACAGTGGTCATGGGATTTCAATCTGAAGAAAGTTGTACAATTTTTTTATTTTTTATTTTATTATATTATCTTATTTTAGGAATGAGATTTAAATGAAAGGATAATTACATAAGAGAAGCAATTTAAGAATTGATTAATGAAGGTCATTAATTAGGATTGTTAAATAATTAATTAATGAGTTTTTATTTAAAAGTGGAATGTTTTGAAATATATTTAAATTTTTTAATAGTCATTAATGACATTAATAAAGATTTATGTTTAGAGATAATTAAGATTTGGATAATTAATGACTAATTAATTAAATAAGGCAATTAAGAGTAATTAATTAGTTTAATTTAAATATGCTTAAATTTTATTAATAAATGGTTAGAGGTTAATCAATTAAATTAGTGACTAATTAATTACTTAATGAAGTTAATTAAGGATTAATTGCTTAGTATAATTAATTAAGAATTAGTTGATGATTAGCTAAATAATGATCATGATTAACTAAGAGATGATTGATCAATAAAGTGGTTATGAGATAATTAATTTGAGTGATTAATTGTGGATCAATGTAATTAATATGGATGGGTAAAGGATAATAAATTTGTGTAAGTAATTAAGAGTTAATTACTTATTGTAATTAAAGAATAAATAATCAAAAATGATTGATTAAGAAGATAATTAGAGGATGATTGATAAATTTATTTGTAATTAATTAGTGTCAAGTAAGTAGAATTAAGGATGATGGAAGTAATTAAGTTTACTAGAATGGTATGACTAATCAACCTTGTGTATGGATGATCGAATGATATTGAAGTCTCGGTTTATTTGTTATCCCTAATATGTGATTTGTGATGCTATTGATATGATATGCTTATGATGATGAGGTCATTTATTAATGAAGTATAACTGTGACACCCTGTATTTAAAGTTGAATTGTATTCCACTTGAATAACGGGTTAAAATGACATTGGATTCGAGGAGACCAGAGTCGGGTATTAGTTAATATCCGAAACCACTTTGATTTATAATCTATAATAATTCTATATATGTGAAATCAATAGGCAGTAATAGAATGAGTTAAGTAAATTGAACCCTTTATTCTAAGATTTGGTACTTAGAAAATTGATGTATGGATTAAATGATATCTATAGCAACGTGCGAAGTTGTAAATTGATATAAGTTACCCGGGTTTACATAAGTTATATGCTTTTGTATTCCTTGTCAGATGGTTTTACTCACGCTGGTTTCCAACCTGACCCGGGTGTTACTTTGATGTAATGTTCGGGTCAGACTGAGTATTACAGATTTTCAGGTAAGGACGTTCTATAGCTCAGGAGGCGAGCTGGACGGCTGGAACGTATGGAGTATTTACCACTGTGGTGTATTATTGTATAATTAGGACATGTTGTTTAAAACTGTCCAGTGAATAGTAATGGCTGTAACTCTGATATATAAATATAAGTGTATTGATACAAGTTCTTTTGTAAACTGTTGTTATCTGATATTATATTATGATCCGCAGCGAGTGTGAGGTTACTATGTCTTGTTCCTATTTCTTCTTCTTTCATTTTCTTTTCTTTTCTAACTATTTGGAATTTTTGGGATCGAAATTTTCGGGTCGTTACAATTATTGATCGAAATAAGTGTATTATAGAATATGAAAAAATTAATTAGTACATTAATTTATTAGCTTTTTTTTTAAACAATAGACTTAGAAATGTGTTTGAATTACTAATGTGCAATAGTTGTTCTAATTATTATTTTATTATTTAATCCATTTGAAATTAATTTGGAAATCAACAAAATTAATATAATAGAAATATTGTAATTAATACGGTAAAAGACGTTAAATGTTGAGTGATTAGAATGGTAAGATGGAAATTTATGTTAAATTAATTCATCAGGTAATAGTGATTTAATACAAGAATTTTGATCTAAATAAAAGAATTTATTTGAAATCTAAATTTTGATGAATGGATTTATTACAGTTGTAATTGAACATTAAAATTAATGTAATATTTAAATCTTGCATTTAACATGGAAAATTATATTCGTAAAATATTATTAATTCCTGTTAAATCAAGTAGAAAAATTGTTCAGTTTTAATCTTGAATTTAAAAGGTGATTAAATTGATTTTTAAATAATAATTTATTTAATTAACGTGAAAAAATGTGTTTTTGGGCACTATCTTGGATGTTGACGAAAACTGATTCATTGAATACGTAACAATGATTTATTATAGGATCTCAAGTTTCATAGTAATCGGACTTATTGTTTGATCGTGCTAGCTCGAAACGCGTAAAAATCAATTAATGGAATTTAAGTGAATATAATTTAATTTTGAAAGCTAACTTCTGTATACAATCTATTTAGGATTTGAAACTAGTTCCATTGAGTCTAAAAGTAAGAAAAACCTATATTTCGATATACGGGATGACCTACTTCCATTTTGGGAACGAAATGGGTTTTCTGGCCGTTGTTATCGTTCCGACCCAATTCGATCTGTCTATTCGTTCTTATCCATCTCTACCTATATATAGGCTGTTATAAACCCTAGCAGTTTCTCATTGTCATTTTTTTGTATGTACTACTTATTTCTATCTCCTCTTCCTTCCCAATAGTAGAAAACCCTAATTTCAATTTCAATCAAAACCCTAATTCCCAACTCCTAAAATCAAACTTCAAAATTCAAACTCCTCAAACTATATCAAATTATATATCGTTGTGAAGCTCTCGACGAGTGAAACCTACTATTGCAATTCGTTTTTGGATTGGAGGTTCGGTTTGGTCAGAGATCAGCAGTTTATTCTTGGCCGTCCATATTAGGGTTTCGCAATCAACGGTGGATCGTGGACCAATCAACGATTGGAGGATACTGGAGAGTAGAGGGCGATGAGGCGAGTGTATCTGTGGTCTTCGTTCGTTCCATTGATGCTGGGATTCACCGGAATTGATGTCAAACGACGAGTGGCAACGGAGGCTCTCTGGTGAGCCGGAGGTGGCTGTGCGCAGCGGAGGGCGAAAGGCCGAAGGGGAGGCAATGGTGGGCGTGGATCTGGTCAATGGTGGCTGGTTTCATGCGATAGTGATGTGAAGCGTGGCAGATGTAGGATTGGTTCAGGAATGTCGAATGATACTAGGGTTAGGAAGGCAATCTAATTACCATTATGTCCTTCGCTTGTTTTTAATTTATTTTTAAAATTCTAAATCTTCTAACGCTAATAACATTTTCATGCAAGATCGGATTTGGATGCAGTTTCTTCTGTTTTGGATCATATCTAAATTTCGGATAATATGGAACCGGTTTGGTTGAATTCTGATACTATTTGTTTTTTGGCTTTTATTGGATTTAAATTGGGCTATAAATCAAAGGTGAGTGATTTTACCCACTCAAGAAATATTAAAACTCCTTATGTTAGTTGAATTAAGCTTATGATGTGATGAGAAATTTATTGATTATTGCTTGGTGATTTAAATTGTCATTTAAATTTAATTTGAATTTATATTAAATTAGTTTGCCACTTAAATTCATATTGATTTCTAATTGTTAGTTAAAAACCTGATAATGATAACTAGTTAATTGTTGTGATTTATTAGGTGATTTGGATGTTGATCGTGATAGATGTTAATTGTTAGTTAAATCCCTTAATGCAAATTATTTATAAAATCGCTCGGGTATGTATCATTTCAATCCACAATTGGTTTTATAAAGAACTTGTATTAAGAGATTTGGAACCGTTATAAAGGAATTTTGCATAGAAGTTTATAAAAAAGAGAAGAGCTGTAAACTGTTTTGGAATTTATAAATAGGTTTGTAATGGTTTTAAAGCATCTAAATAGTTTATAGATGGTTTACGAGAGATTTACAAATTATTTTCAAAATTGATTGTAAGAAAACTTCCTCGATATTTATGAATATATTTATACTTTGGAATGAAGTATATGGATATCTTGATATAAAGTTATAAACTATTTTCTAGATTTATTATTAAAAATGTTTTATAAAATGACTGTGGTGTGAATAAGCATTTGGTTGTTAAAGAGACCGAGGTCGGATAATGTCATACTCTCTGTCAATTTCGAAACCACATTAACAACTGTGCATGTGGTGGGGAATCCAAAACAAAGTAGAATGGTTTGACACATGCTAGTGTATCAGGTAAGAACGTAGCCCTGACCTTCGGGTCAGCTTGATATGACAAAAACAGGGCTATACCAGGCCAAGTAAGGTCACTCCTCTGATTGGTCATGCTTCTTCGATACCATATCTGTTACTTTGTGATTGATTGGTGGCCACCTTCGATTTGATTATAGGTGTGTTTTCCAAGGTGCAGTAGTAGCTGCTATGCATCACCACCAGTCCGGGAGTGCAAAATGGTAGAATCCTACCTTGGGCATTGCCTCGTGTGCCTTGTCATATGCCTTGTCATGTCCACCATGATTTTTGTTTGTGTCATACCTATAGAGTGCTCCCTGATAGCCCACCAGTTTACGGTGGAGTTTACAGTACTGTATAGACTATGATGCTTATACAAATGTGTTAAAAGGGGTATATGGGTAACGCCTTAATGCTATTTTAATAGTTTACTTTACTGATAGACACTACATATATAAAATATATTACTACATATAAATACCTTAATGGATCCTTAGGAGATGGAAAATCCTGAAACGTCTCTTAAGTTATTGCATGCACGTTATACACTGAATAGGAAATCTCAAATATTGTAAACGTCTCTGAAGCCGTTACACTCATATTTATTTTCTGTTGATTTAACTTACATAATATGTTTTAGTTCTGACTCGAATGTTTTGTCTTTTTATTATGCTCAGGTTAGTCTGAGCTTTTCAGTGTTGAAGACTCTATTTTTGAAGGACGAAGATGGAGTTTGGTATATTATATTATTAGTAATTTTTCCGCCACATCATTATAGTATGTCAATGTTTGTACTTTGATTGTTGTAAAAAATTATGTAATCATAGGTATATTATAAAACTGCTTCAACTATTTATTTGAGTATTATATTTTATCATTCCGATGTGAGATTCTGTGTTTTGTTTTTCCTTCTTTTCTCTTATTTTCATATTTACCCCCATTGAAAACACCCTTTTGAAAGGTTTGAATTGACATGTGTGGTTTATTGTCGATTTAAACCGTCAAAAAATACGGGTTGTCACAACCGGTTAAGTTTAAAAATAGCTTTGAAAAGATTAAAGCTTTTTAATTAGCTTAAACCCTAATTATATCTTAATTAAATCAATATTAATTCATCATTAAACTTTAATTAATATAATGGACTTGGTTAAGTCCTAATTAACTTCCTAATGAATCTTAGTTAAGGTTTTAAACAATTCATTATTAGTTAAATCCTCACTAATTAAAAGTTAATTTAATAATCACGTAATTAAATAATAATTAATCAACTAAATAGCTTAATTAAATAATAGTTAACCATTTAATTATTTCTTAAGTTCATTAATCACTAATTAAAATTTTATTAATCACTAATTATTCATTAACCTTCCTTAAGTGTAACTTAAACCTTGATCACTTAGTTAATTACTAATAAGCTACTAATAACTTTTAATTAATTTATTAAATAAATAAATTATTATATAAATAAATTATTAAATAATCTAACTTAATTTCTTTTTACTTTACTAATTAAGTTTGGAATACTTTTGCAAAACAATCCCAAAATGAATCACTTAAAGATGGAAATCAAGAATTTTTATCGAACTATATCTTTAGCGACTATCGTTATGAGTGCAGTTCGCTCTACTTATTTTTGTGAAATACTTCACTTAATCTCTTTCTTTTTCATGTTTTGAAATTTATGAAACCTTAAACCAAGATAAAACTTAAAACCATTTCAAATTTTGAAATTAGAAATCATAGTTTTGATTTCAATTCGGATCTCCTATCTGTCGCAACATACAAAGTTGTTAACTTTGTTACAATTCAACATACTTAGATTTTTAATCACAACCATACATCCGTACTACCATACTCTTAACATCACAGTGAAACACACATATAAACATAAGGTGATGTGCCTACTAACTCGACAACATCACATTCAAATCTCAAATTCAATACCAAACATAACGTCCATCAAACCATCGACAACATAATAGCCATTCAACTTTATCATCATATTATCACCACAATCACACATCATAATAAAGTAAATATCTTTTTCGAAAAAAAGTAGTTTTACTTACCGAAAATCTTTGAAACCTGAAATGCCTTAGATGCATCAAAAATTACCCCAAAAATATGTCATCTTCGACTTAATTTTTGGACAAATTACTCTCGGGTTTTGAAAAAGCGATCGAACAAAAAGCGTTAGAAAATTATTTTCTATCCAATTTAAAAAGAATCACTCAAATCAGATTTTGTCTGTGGTGGATATAGTCAAAAGAAGGAGAGCTATTATCGAACCTTAATTATTTAGTATAAAAGGCACTATAAAGAAATGAGATTTTAACAAAACTAAGCTTGAAATTAGAAAAAATGGTAAAAGAAATGTTGTAGCTACTGAAATTTTATACGATTTGAAAGAAAGAAAATCTTGATTTGGTCTAAATATAGGAAGTTAAGGCCGAATAAATTGGAGGAAAAATAGAGAAGAAAGAGTTTAAAAACAAGTTTGTGTCATTAAAACAATTCAAATCTTTTGATTGAAAAAAAAAATCTTTAAACTAACATAAGAAGAAATGAAACATGAAGAAAGCTTTGGGGAAATGAAATGGATAAATAAATGAAAATATGGTGAAATGCATGTGCATTTATAGACAAAAGAAAGTAGGAAAATTATCAAGCTAACCATAAATTAAAATATCCTAACATATCATTATTTTGACAAGTCACATCACCACCTTCTTACCCTTGATATGTCACATCCCCTCTACCTAGTCACATCCTCTAGGTTATGATGGAAAATGATGATAAGGCTAAGATACGACAAGAGATAATGGGTATGTACTTTGTATATACATAAGTGTATATGTTTATATATGTTTTTTCTAAAAAACATGACTTGTCACATCACTTCCTAACCATATTTAACATAAGATAAAACATAATTAAGTATATTATTATATGGTTAATAAATGCTAGGTATGTGTATATATAGTGCATAATGACGAACAACGCTCTCGGCAACTTTCTGGTGTCGAAAAGTCAAAATTCCGAAAAACGTTCTCCGATCACATTTTCTATTTTTCTATGAACTATCTATTTTGGTAAAAAAATTTAGAAAACTATTTTACCATCGTTATTAAATAATTATAATAGATTTATTTGTAAATAAAACTAATGCAATGCACCAAGATAAGTTGCTCACCACAATCAACTTTGGTCGCTCACAAGCCATCTTAGGTCGCTCACAAACTACGAACGACCTAACGAGACATAAAGACCGACCTAACGAGTTAACGGTTCAAAAGGAGTTATGTAACGACCTAACACGGACAAGCTCACTTAGGTCGTGGGCCTCCTTAAGTCGCTAGATCGCGAACGACCTTCTTAAGTAGTTCCAGAAGATAAGTAGCTCCAGATGTTCAAAAGCTATTTTGTTACGTCGTTGCATACCTAGGTCACAAACGAGCTATGTTATGTCACTGAAGCTTAGGTCATGTGTGTTGTAATTCGGTCGTAAGATGTTACTGTTGTAACTCGTGTGTTGTAACTTGTATTTTATAGGTCGTTTGAATTTTAAGTCGTAGGTCATTGTTGTCTTGTATGATAGGTCGCGTAGTATCTTAGGTCATAGGTCACTTGTGTTGCTGCTAAGCCGCAGGTGTGGATCGCAATCTTCTATAAATAGCGAGTGAGTTGTATCATTTGGGTGGTTGATTTTGCATGAACTTTTGTTTGAGTGCTTTGTGCCTCTTTGAAATTGAAAGTTGAGTGTTATCTCCTTTCTCCATTTTTGGTCATTCGAGTGCGCTCAAATCAACGGATTTGAAGCCGATTCATGGAATCTCGTGCGCGAGATCAACGTCGAAGAATCGTTGATCTTCTAACACGGTATCTTGCACGATCAACGTGTTAAAGATAGCTAGAATCTGGTATCTTGTGAGATCAACGGATTTGTGCATTTATCCTTGGTATCATTAATCCATCAATCCATATTTGTATCGTTCCATCATCGTTTATCGATTTATTTGACACGAAGCATCATCTCGTGATCAAAGTTGTTAATCCGCTGCGTCGGTTTGGTATCAGAGCTAGACTTAGCCAATCATAGCTAAGCCGAGCCTATTGGAAGACGAGTTGAAGTGTTGAAGTTTGAGCCGAGTATAGTAGTTTGATCAAGGCCGAGAGTTAAAGTTTGATACAGAGCCGAGAGCAGGTTCAGTGAAGGAGCCATGCATTACTTCGTATCAAAGTACGTCATTCCAGAGTTAAAGCCGAGAGTTAGATCAGTTGTTATTTGACAAACATGCCTCCGAGACGTGCTAATCGATTTCAAAATGTTGAAGATGTGTATCGAAGACAAGAAGTTGAGCAAATGGAACAACGTATCAATGAAAGGTTTGATGAAGGTATTGGGAAGTTAGAGAAATTGATGAATGACATGAATCAAAGTGAAAGGAGAAGGTCACCAATCTCGAACCATGGAGGAAATAGGGTTTCGCCATCGGTTTCGGAAGCGAGGAGGGTGTCACCACAATCCCATCGAGATCGAAGAGAATCATCAGTTTCTATAAGGCAAGAACATCAAGAGTATCGAGGTGAAGAGAGAAGAACTCATCGTGGATTTGAAGATGATCCGTATCGTGATGCTGAAAGACATAGTAGAAGAGATATGCGTGATCGTGGAGATGTTGATGGTCAGGATAGATATCGAAGTACATTTGATTATGATGAAGATGGCGATAGAGGTAGTATTCATTATCGAGATCGAGACCAAGTACGATGTCAATATCGGGATGTAGAAGATGATCGTAAATGGGAGTCGGGGATAAAAACAGAGATTCCAGAATTCAAAGGAGGAATGATAGAGGAAGAGTTTCTGGATTGGTTATCGAATGTTGAAGAAATTTTAGACTTCAAGAAAGTACCTGAGCATCGTAGAGTTAAGTTGGTTGCTACTCGATTGAGGGGAAGAGCTATGGCATGGTGGCAACAAACTAAACTTACACGGGAGAGAATGGGAAAGTCAAAGATAGTTTCATGGGAGAAGATGAAAAGTTGTTGAAGGCTACTTTCTTGCCTTATAATTATCAGTCTCTTATGTATCAGCGGTTACAGAATTTGAGACAGGGGTCAAAGTCGGTAAATGATTATGAAGATGAGTTCTATCAACTGATTGCTTAGAAACGATATCATGGAGACGGAGGAACATTTGATAGCTAGGTTTGTTGGAGGATTGAGAATGCAAATTCAGGATATGGTGAATATGTTTGATCCAAGATCCGTTGCTGAAGCACACCAGAAGGCTCTAGCTTGGGAGAAGCAAGGTAGAAGAGGAGGTGGTGCGTTTACAAATTCGATCAATCAAATGAAAGGGGCTAGTAGCAATACTAATGTTTTCAAGGCTGTTAGTAAACCGGTTGTCAATGAAGTTGCTAAGACCAAGGTCAATAAAAATTTCAAGTGTTATAACTGTCAGGAGTTTGTTCATAAGAGCAATGGATGCCCGAAGCCTAAGAAGCGAACAATGGTTGCTGAGGCTGAGGTTGAGGTTGAGGATGAGGATGCAGAAATAGAATTTTTCGATTCAAGTTGAGGAGGAAGAAGAATTATTGGTGGGAGACGAAGGATATTCTTTAATGATGAGGAGATCTTGCTTGACGCCAAAGCAGGAAGAGGAGACTAGCTGGTTGAGGAGTAATATCTTTCAGTCAATATGCACTATCTTGGGAAGGGATTGTAAGTTTTTTATCGATGCAGGAAGTTGTGATAACATCATTTCTACAGAAGCTGTAAAGAAGTTGGCGTTAAAGACAGAGAAGCATCCCAAACCCTATAAGTTAGCGTGGTTAAGGAAAGGTGGGGAAGTGGAGGTTGGTCGAAGAGCTTGTGTAAATTTTTCCATTGGAAAGAAGTATAAAGATGAAATTTGGTGTGATGTGGTAAATATGGATGTATGTCATTTGTTGTTGGGGAGACCATGGCAATACGATAGAGCCGTGCAACACGATCGGAGGACTAACTGCTATAGTTTCATGTACAATGGCACTAAAATCACTTTAGTTCCTAAAAAGCGGCAACAAAGTGAAAGCAAGTTGGAGGAGATTGAAGAACTAAAGACTCTGTTATCTTTGAAGGAATTTGTCAAGGAAGTGGAGGATGAGCCTGAAGTATTTCTGTTAATTGGACGTGAAAGTAGTGAAGCGGTTGAAATTCCTGAAGAAGTTAAGCCAGTGTTGAAGGAGTTTGAAGATATCTTTCCTGAAGAGTTGCCAAAAGAATTACCACCGTTGAGAGACATACAACACCAGATAGATCTTGTTCCGGGAGCTATGTTACCACATAGACTCCATTATAGAATGAGTCCGAAGGAGCACGAAGAGTTGAGAAGGCAGGTGGAGGAGTTACATGAACAAGGGCGCGTACAAGAAAGTTTAAGTCCTTGTGCAGTAGCAGCATTGTTAGTGCCGAAGAAGGATGGAACTTGGAGAATGTGTACAGATAGTCGAGCACTAAACAAGATTACAGTGAGGTACAGATTTCCGATGCCTGGATTGGATGACTTGCTAGATCAATTGAATGGAGCTGCTACTTTTTCAAAGATTGATCTGAAGAGTGGGTATTATCAGATTCGAATTCGGCCAAGTGATGAATGGAAGACAACATTCAAGACACGGGAAGGGTTGTATGAATGGTTGGTCATGCCGTTTCATCTTTCGAATGCACCTAGTACTTTTATGCGAGTGATGTATCAGATCTTTTGACCGTTTATTGGAAAGTTCGTGGTGGTGTACTTTGATGATATAGTGATATACAGTGGAAGCACAGAAGAACATCTACAACACTTGCGAGAAGTGTTGATGAAACTTCGTCAGGGGCAATTTTACGCGGCAACAAAGAAGTGCATATTCATGGCACCCAGTTTTTTGTATTTGGGGCATGTGTTGTCCAAGGAAGGAATCCATGTGGATCAAGGTAAAGTTGAAGCAATCAAGGATTGGCCACAACCCAGGACTGTAACTGAAGTGAGAAGTTTCCATGGGTTAGCATCATTCTACCGAAGGTTTATTCCATATTTCAGTACCGTGATGACACCAATGACAGATTGTATGAAAGGAAAGCAATTTGTGTGGACTGAAGAGGCTGATTCCGCTTTCCAACGAATCAAGACACTTTTGACACAACACCGATTCTTAGGTACCCAAATTTTCAGTTCCTGTTTGAGTTACATACTGATGCATCTAAAGATGGAATTGGTGGAGTATTAAGTCATAAGGGTCGTCCAATTGCTTATTTTAGCGAGAAACTTTCTGGAGCCAAGACATGATACAACACCTACGACTTGGAGTTCTATGCTATTGTCCAGGCCATAAAGCATTGGAGACACTACTTGTTTTATAAAGAGTTTGTGTTGTATACTGATCATGAAGCATTGAAGCACTTGCAGGGACAGGAAAAGATTGCAGACAGGCATGCTTCATGGATCTCATACTTGCAACAGTTTACATTTGTGGTAAAGCATAAGTCGGGAGCTACAAATCATGTGGCAGACGCATTGAGTAGAAGAAATCATTTGTTGACTACGATGAAAGTTGAAGTGACAGGGTTTGATGTATTTCTGGAATTGTTTGTTGAGTATCCTTACTTTGCTGAGATTGTAGATGAAGTCGAGAAAGGGAAGACGGATGAATACGTGTTGGCAGATGGTTTTCTATTCAAGGGAAATCGGTTATGTATACCAGAGTGTAGATTGCGAATGAAGATTATGAAAGAATTGTATGAAGAAGGACATGTGGGTAGAGATCGTACATTGCAGTTGATTTCTCAATCATATTTTTGGCCTTCCATGAGGAAAGAAGTCGAAAGATTTGTGCAGAGATGTCACACATGTCAAGCTTCCAAAGGAATAGCTACGAATGCAGGATTGTATATGTCATTGCCCTTGCCTACTAGACCATGGGTTGATGTTAGCATGGATTTTGTTTTGGGTTTGCCAAGAACTCAATGAGGGAATGATTCTTTATATGTTGTGGTGGATAGATTTTCGAAGATGACACATTTCATAGCTTGCAAAAAGACCGTTGATGCAGTCTGTGTTGCTCAATTGTTCTTTAAAGAGGTGTATCGACTACAAGGGCTACCCGAGACCATTGTTTCGGACCGGGATACCCGATTTCTAAGACATTTTTGGTTGAGTCTGTGGAAGATGGTTGGGACTAAGCTGAATTTTAGTAGCGCCTATCATCCACAAACGGATGGGCAAACAGAAGTGGTGAACAGATCTTTGGGAAATTTGTTGAGATGTCTTGTGAAGGATAATTTGAAGAGCTGGGATGTGAAGTTATGTCAAGCTGAGTCCGCACACAATCATGTCATTAATCGAAGTACTGGATTCCATCCATTTCAAGTAGTATATTCAGCAATTCCGAAGGGACCGTTGGATTTGTCGATAATTCCACGTCAGAAAGGGGTTGTTCAACGAGCTTGTGATTTCGTGAATGAGTTGCAGGAGTGTCACAAGATTGTTCATGAGCAATTGCTTAAGTCAAATGAGAAGTATAAACAACTGGCAAATAAGAAGCAAAGGGGTGTGGACTTCAAAGAAGGTGATTTTGTTTTACGCTGTATTGACGAAAGATCGTTTTCCAATAGGTACTTACAACAAATTGAAAGCTTGAAAGATTGGTCCAGTAAGAATCTTGAAGAAGATCAATGATAATGCTTATCGGTTAAGATTACCGGATCATATTCATACTGCTGACGTTTCAACGTCAAACATTTGATTCTGTATCATGAAGACAAGCTTGTTAAGGAAGAGGAAAGTGTGAATTCGGGGTCGAATTCTTTCCAACCTGGGGAGGATGTTGCAGTGCGCCAAGATAAGTCGCTCACCACAATCAACTTAGGTCGCTCACAAGCCATCTTAGGTCGCTCACAAACTATAAACGATCTAACGAGACATAAAGACCGACCTAACGAGTTAATGGTTCAAAAGGAGTTATGTAACGACCTAACACGGACGAGCTCACTTAGGTCGCGAGCGTCCTTAAGTCGCTAGATCGCGAACGACCTTCTTAAGTCGCTCCAGAAGATAAGTCGCCCCAGATGTTCAAAAGCTATTTTGTTAAGTCGCTGCATACCTAGGTCGCGAACGAGCTATGTTATGTCACTGAAGCTTAGGTCGTGTGTGTTGTAATTCGGTCGTAAGATGTTACTGTTGTAACCCATGTGTTGTAACTTGTATTTTATAGGTCGTTTGAATTTTAAGTCATAGGTCGTTGTTGACTTGTATGATAGGTCGCGTAGTATCTTAGGTCGTAGGTCACTTGTGTTGTTGCTAAGCCGCAGGTGTAGGTTGTAATCTTCTATAAATAGCGAGTGAGTTGTATCATTTGGGTGGTTGATTTTGCATAAACTTTTGTTTGAGTTCTTTGTGCCTCTTTGAAATTGGAAGTTGAGTGTTATCTCCTTTCTCCATTTTCAGTTATTCGAGTGCGCTCGAATCAACGGATTTTAAGCCGATTCACGGAATCTCGTGCGTGAGATCAACATCGAAGAATCATAGATCTTCTAACACGGTATCGTGCGCGATCAACATGTTAAAGATAGCTAGAATCCGGTATCTCGCGAGATCAACGGATTTGTGCATTTATCCTTGGTATCATTAATCCACCAATCCATATTTGTATCGTTCCATCATCGTTTATCGATTTATTTGACATGAAGCATCATCTCGTAATCAAAGTTGTTAATCCGCTGCGTCAAAAACCCATATATTTGATATTTAAACTTAACAAGAATTTTCGAAGAAATATATAAAACAAATGATATCAAACATCGATGTCATAAAAACATTTTATTTTCCGGAAATAATTTTTTTTATTTTATTTCGTAATCTTTTTTGGATACATATACTAGTGTGTGTATCCAGAGTCTTTCACGACTCTTATTGTGTAAAAGCAATTTTATTGATAAAAGAATTTCCGTCTGTTTTATCGATATTTTACCTAGGACGATTTTTACAAATTTTCAATATTTTACCTTGGTAAATTGTCCACGAATATTTTTCCCAAAAAAAATTACAATTACTATTTACTTCTAAAAACATGATTATTTATTACTTTTAAATCCCTATCTAAATATCTAAAAATAAATATAATTTATCCAAGTGATAAATTTGCAAGTCGTTACAATATCTGTCCTTACAAATACGGAATACAATAGTACACGATTGTGGTGGAAACATATAACAACCTTCAGAAGAATTTTCTAATTCCATACTCTGACTCTTCCATATATCTTTTAACTAAACATAAATACTAGGCTACCCGAGAAAACTAAGGCACCTAGAGTTTATGGAAAAGGGAAAATAAACTCCGGATCAGTCATAAGACTAGCGTGAGAAACTCAAAATGCGCATTTTGAAAATAAAGGTATCTCATAAGACCATGCCATACGCTAATACGGAATGGCTTTTACCTTACGATACCTAAAATATTTGCTACAAAAAATCGGGTAATATTATTTTTAATGACATTCTTAGAAAATACTGTTCATATAAACTTATGAATCTTAGCTGAAAATTGTTACATTGGTTAAATTTGATGGCATAATAGCTTTACAACTTTTTCCGATGACACTTATTGGAGAATGTATTTCCATACAATTGCAGATAAGGGAACACCTTTCGTATAGTACATCTCTAGAGGAATGTACCGAGGATAAACAAATAATCCTCTGCATTAGGAAAGATCGGTCTATCCCTATTTGGCGCTCATACATGGTCTGGATAGAAACTGAAAATGACATCACCCCGATCGTTACCGACCTATCCGAGAGCTCTTTCTACATACACAACAAACCCGAAATACAGATGGTTATCTAGAAAGGTGAAGATCAAGCCTTAATAGGTGCGAAAACATAGCCTTACGACGTACCATGTTTAAGCCATTATAGGGGTGGGAGGCCTGAGGTAGCGATTACCTTTCAAAAAGCACATTCCACTTTGAATGTCACATTACCATTCCATGATCACACAACTGATTTCTATAAACGTATAACTCCTGAGCTTGTACATCTTAGGAACGGGTGTTAAGCTAAGAGAAGTTTCTTTCTCCGCCACCAAACAGATGATACGTTCATAGAGACCAATTAGTATAACAAGAAATGCAATGTCAGACATTCGTCCATAAAAGTTGTCCAGGAACATGGCAAACCGAAGGCACTCTTCTACCACATCCTGCCGAGGGTTACTTCTAGGATTAGAAGCGAGAAGTTCTTGTACATCGAAGATTTTCATAACTGCGCACTACTGCTACCATAAGTATATGATATGGTAATTTCCAAAAGGCTCTAGTAACAAGCAGCCCTACATCATGAGGATCTTCATCTTCAACTGATATATATGTATATAAAATATAAGTTTAAAGAAATCAAACTTTATATGTATAAATGTGAATTAAAAATAAAATAATTACGATGTAAATATATATGCATATAATAGTTATATATAAATCTGTAATATAATAAGTTATATATATAGATAAAAAAATAATTTTTTTCTTAACATTCTAGATCAAAATATATTATTGATCCTAATTTATTACAATTTTAATCTATTAATATATATTTATTATGAATTAATTGGTTAAACTATCATAAATAAATAACATAAAATAATTTTATTATAAAATGTATAATTTTAAATTTTGAGAAAATCAAGAATTGTATTTTAACGGTCGCAAAAAATTTCCATATTTTTCTGAGTAAAAACAATATTTTAATTAATGAAATAATATTCAGTACAATTTTAAAATAATTTTAAAAAAATATAAAAGCATGTTTAAAAAAAATATATATTTATGGCTAAAAGCTTCTATGATTGTAAACTAATTTACAAAATTTAAAATTAAATTTTCAAAAAAAGATTTATTTTTTATGAATTTATTAAATCTTATAGTGCTTGGCTATTTATACATGAAGTTTACACACAAAAGACCCTACTACCCTTATCTTTAAATTCATTTCCAACCACACATTAGCTTCTCCTTTCTAATGCAAGATTGGACCCTTAAGCACTAACATTTAATGAGATGAGATGTTGCTTTGTACTTGGTAATGGTGTTATTTACTAAAGTATCATTTTTAAAAGGTAAAAATCAAATTAAAAGATTTTACTTACTTTATAAGTTTTCAAAAGTAATCTCACCTTGTCTTTTGTGCTAAATTTTTATGTTTTCAAATGTATATTAATATCTGTTAAAATCGTGTTAATAACATTGTAAAACAACTTCCATTCGGCAAATGGTCAAAAATATGAAAAACAATCGTCGGTCGTATTTTTAGTTTTTAATTAAACTATTTATTTACATAAAAAAAAAATTGAAAATAAATTTCTTATCATCTTAAAAAAATTAAAACAAGTCTATTTTATTTTAATTATAGAACTATATTTAAAAATATTAAAATCCAATTATGAAAATACTCCATCGATTTGCTAAAATGCGATGAAGTTTATATATCTTTAAAAAATAAGTTTATAATTTATAAAATCATTATAAATCTAATTACTATTATTATCAAATTAATTTAACATTCATTATTCTTGAAAAAGATTTTAAACATGATCATTAGGACATATACTTAACTTTATCGGAAACCTTCTTTTGTTAAATCTTACGATGAAAATCTAATATATCTGTTACTGTAAACAAATTCTAAAAATAAGTTCACCATTCTTATCACATAAAACATGATTATTTAAGTTGGAATATTCTATGTATGAATATTAAATAAATTAAATATTCTATTTTTAAAGTGGTAAAATTACAAGTCATTGCAATTAAACTTCGCAGTTGATTTTCAATCCAATGTTTTGTAGTGACTAGTCCTTTTTCATGGAAAATATCCTGTAAGAAATATAATTGTACAATATTTACAAATGTATATAGTTGTGTTATTAATACTCGAAAATCCAGGATTCGAAAGAATGCCAAAGCCAACCTCCTTCAAAGTAGTCGCATTCAAGCGAGCATCCTCACTCGAGTGATAATCCCTTTTGAACTCTCATTAAATAGTAGATTCTCACTTTATGTCTTTAGTTATTTCTAACTTTTGATGCTCTAACAAAATTTTCATTTAATATCTCACACAATAAACTTTGCATTAAGCTTCGTTGGGCTCTAAACCTTTCCTTGGCATCTTTAGCCTCAGAACTACATTCGTAACACATCAAGCTTTACAAAACCCTAAGTATTACCCATGGCCATCTTAAGCCTCAGATCCATAAGTCATGGCATTAACTCTCCTTCGAAAGTTAACAAGTCTCAGAATTAACTTTATACTGAAAGATAATAGGTACCGACATTAATTTTCCATCGAATGTTAATAAGTTTCTCTCACCAAAGTACATGGACTTAATGATGCTTGGTGTCCTTTCAATGAGCCACGAGAGTCTCCCCAATGATATTGCCAAATCCTAGGTTGATCAAGTAGGATCAATGATGGGGCAGGATAAACGTCGACCATGGCATGATGATAATAGCCTAGACGTTCCCACGCAACAGCTATGGCAACAACATCATTCAAAAAACCACCTTGACTCAATAGATCTAAAGACAAAAGAGAATGATCAAAGCCGAATTGATGGAGATGGAAGGGAAGTTTTCCTAGGCGATGTTGGAGGTAATTGCTTAAGTGATAGGTAGGGAGATGTCTTGGTATCAAAGTCAAGAAGGCAAGGGCAGCGATTGGAGGTTGAAGAAAATAAAGTAATAGGGTCACGGTTGAGCAAAAAAAAGCGAGTTGAAATTTTCCTAAGTCCGAAATATTTATATGGGCCATTTACTACAAAGTGATCACATCAATACTGATCAAAAGTAATTGGTACCATTAATCTTTAAAAATAACAGTAAATAAAAATAATAAAAAGGGAAAGAAAAGAAGAAGGAAGAAAGTAGAAGAAGCTTACCTATTCCAGATTCGGCGTAGCTCCTGGAAAGATAAGAACTTCAACACAATTTTATGTGCAATAGAGATGGTTCACCAACAACTAAAAGTGATGAATGTATGATCTTGGAATAGATATAATGGCTTTGAGATGATGTTTGGTTAGCTAGTAGACTTCATGAATCAGACCCCATGTTGCTTATCTTGATCCAAAGCAAGCATGGTTTCCCAGAAGCATATTTTGGGGGCTAAGTGTCATATGATGGTTAAACCAAGCAAATTCTATTTAAATCTGGAAGTCAAGACAACGGAAAACCACACAAGATCTTAGGTGCAAATTTAGGACATGGAAGTGAATCCCTAAAAGTACGAAGGCCTAACTCAAAAACTAGTTTGATCGGTACCGATCAAAGATTCTCTGTCGATCAAAATTTAATCGGTTTTGATATGATTTCTTAAGGCCACTTTTATATTTTAATGGTGATTTTCCGTATGGTTGAAGAGTGAAGAGCTATAGAAATCGTATCGGCACCAAGCTAATTTCTGTGAGGGAGGTACTTCACAAAGAATAGTTAAACAACTCCAGAGCTGTGAAGAGGAAGACAAGTTCGGTATAAGACAAATTGTATGGGTACCGAGTAATTCTTGAAGTTTAGACATGGTATAAAATATTGAAGAAGTTGCATATATTAAGGGGCACAATAGCATGGTGTCAACATGATCTGTACGGATCGTATTTATAGTTGGTACCGACATGGTTTGGTTGTCGCATTTTAACTCGCTCTTCTTTCCTCACTTCATGGATCTGATATTTGACCTAATATATATGATCTGGCGCCTCTACTGAGTAATTCTGCTATTAATAAAAGTACTACGGGTACTCAAATAAAGACTTTTCAGCCTCCATCTACTTCATCTTCTATTCTCTACACAGTATTTCCACTTTTGAGCTTACTTTGTTGTTTTAGACCTTAAAACAAATTGCAAAGCTCTTTTATTTTTGGTAATCAACCTATAATATGACCAAAGCGAACATATGCCAAAGACAATGCAAAACTACTATAAAATCCTTCTTGTTTTTACTATTTTCTGCTATTTCAATTAGATCCATCTCATTTCTAGCAGCTTTGGGGCGTTGTGCCAATTTTTGATTCAACTGGTAATATCTGATTTACGTTAGTTTATTTACATATTCCTCTATGCCATTATATGCGAATAGGTTAGACTATATCATGAATTTATATACTTATTTGATGTCGATTTACAAATAAACAAATACACACACACACAGATATATATATATATATATCTTTTTAGGTATGGCATAAAAAATCGAATATAAAATCAGTATTTAAAACATTAAATTAATTTTGAATTTTAGTTAATGCTAATATTTATATATATAAACTATTTTGATAAATTTTCATACCTAATTTTTGTAGGTATATAAAAAATTGATATGTTTCATTTAGTACCCAAAATATAATGGTAATATTTATTATTTAAATAGTATTAAATTATAATTTTGTGTATATATATATATATTATAAAGTAAACTTTGTATGGAAATAAAAAATCAATTTTAATTTTTTTTGGAAATTTTAAGTCCCTACGGATTAAATTAAGAAACTTGATTTTTTTTTCACTATCTTTATAGCCAAAAATAAATATATTTTATATGTATATAATTTAATCATACAATGTTATGCATATATATTAGAATTTTATAAGTTAATATATATATATATATATATACTTGTGTGTGTGTTTTGTTTTATGTAATTATGAGTAAAAAAACAAAGTTTTGTACATACATACATACACACACATATATATGAATCAAATGTAAAATATTAACATTTATATTTTCAAATTTTGAATATTATTTAAAAAAACATTTAAGTCTAATTCGTCAAGGACTTCTAGCTCAGGTGGTAAAATATATGTGCTTTAGACAAAGGTTAAAGAGGTCATTCGTTCGAGCCCTTGAGACATCATAATGACTGCACCACTTGACTAAAATATCACTTTTGTTATCTAAATTAGAATTCTAATTTTTCTCAAAGATTTTTTAAATGTTGAATTTATCCATGTTTAACTTTATAGTCCAAACACAAAGTCCTAGGTTCAACAATAATAATAGTTATTAACCAAAATGTTCTAGCCAAAGACTTTGACTTTGAGTTGAGTTGAGTTGGCCGTGATACTAACCCAATATAACCGAGGAGTTGAATTCTCTCTTAAATAGTGCTTCACCTCCAATACTTCCACTCGACCCAAATATACCCGCTCAATGGACGTCATACCGTGATTTGACTAGAATTAAAGCGGAGCTTTCATATTGACGATCCAAAATATTATCAAGTCAAGAGAACTATGTAAATCAGTCACATCCATATATTTTTTACCTTAGTTATACTAACCAACAGAAAACCATCGAGTGAGTTGTTCCATTGTTATCTACTAACTATCGGTACGTAATTCCTAGTACCTCCAGTAGCCATAAGTAATGCACTACCCGACGTTTAGAGAGTGTTATGTACTCTAATCTCAACGTATACATCAATATCCAGTCTCGATGAATCTTGACTAGGAACATTTAAAATGGTATATTTATTTTTATTGTGATAAATTACTCACGGTTTCAACACTTTGTAACTCCTATCACAATACATACTATTTATTGATTTTCTATTAAATATACTTTCAATAAAAAAATAAATTAATATAACTACATTATATCTATTATATAGTAGAAAGAAAATACCATTGATTTCAAACAAGATTGGTCGTTGAGTTAGATGTATGTAATGAATTACATAATTTCACCTAGGGCATACTCCTATCTCTATCAAGTCGGTCATTAGAAGGGGTGGAAGGGTAAAGTTTATGTTGGCCCGAGTGTCTAGCAGCGCATTCAAGCCATTCACTTCGTGGGCCTTATGTTCGACTAGCGTAGTATCACAACATGCCATTTTTCTTCGCTGATGCTTGGATTAGTTGAGCAGCATTAACGAGCGTGTTGCCCTTGGTTTCGTGCCTGTTGGAGTTATTACAATCAATTGGTGGGAGATAGTCCTTAATAATAAGTTAAAATAGGTCTTTGTGAAGTAGAAAAGTGAGAAAAAATGAGAGCTTTATGTTGAATATGCGATTATATGATTTTTATTTGATAATAATAAACATATATATATATATATATATATATATATTCATTTAAATGTATTTGCTAATGTACTATTTTATTTTTCATAGATTAAATAAATATTTGCTGAATAAAAATAAATAACAAAGAATTTGAATTCAAACAGAAATTTTATTCCAACAAATGTTTATTACAATCTTTGAATAGTACAAATTTCAAGCTCTCACTATATATATACACACACAATTTCAATTACAGTACAATTTTGATTACATCACGATTCACATTTATATTTGACCTCACTACATATCACTCATTCACTCAACTCGTATGTATTTTATCTTCAACATCATTCCAATGTGAATCTAGCATCTGAGAAATCTGCAGAAATATACATTGACGCAGTAAAATTGAAAATAATATATTTTTGCAGTACAAAATGAAATGTGGATTTTGAAATTAATATTTGCCTCAGTTATTTGGGTTGTTCGTCATCATTTAATTTTGAATTCATCATTCACGAACCGCTTGTGACATACACAATGTATCACTGTATATGCCACAAGGCCGTGCACACCGATATATACACTTGATAGAATTTCATGGATAGGTGAGCATAGGTCAAACCCAAAACGCCGGTTCAACTCAAGTGCAATAAAAATAATGTCATGATATTCAGCATAAGGTCAAATCCGAGCTACAAGCTGGATTCAACTCAGGTGCAATTCGAAAAACAAATCCAAATGCACTAAAATGGTCAGGAGAAACCTCAATGCACAACAAGTATGCAACTGTGAAACTGGATCAAGCAAGTGCAACATCAAGTGATACTGAGTAAACATGAAGGCCAGAGTGTACATGAAACAAATATGCAAACTGCCTCGAATGATACAAATTAAAGACCGCAACACTACGGCAACTACAAGTGAAAGCAGTGTGAAACTAAACCACAAAGAAAATGTAAAGTTCAAGTCACTGCTACCATGACTCGAATGCATGCTACAGGTCTAAAACTCAAACCATGTTCAGGCCTCAACAATGAATCAGAGTCTACAAAACAACATACTTAGTTCAAAAGATCAAGTCCAACTACTAACATTTCAAACACAATTATAACGAAAACTACATATTCAGGTACGAGACCGAACCAAACATCAGTAACATTGAAATGGCTATAATCATATAACAAAACCAAGCACCAAAAATACAACATGCAGTATGCAGTGGTACACAGTGATCAAGTGCAAATGCAAGTATCAGTTTCTAACAAGCACAAAGTATGAAGTTAACCACAAACTCATGATACAGTAAACTACATGTATGAAGAGACAAGTACACAAATCATGGCACACTAGAATAACTCGAGTACAACAATTTGATATGCAACCTAGACCACAAATCTCAAAGCATTAACTCGAAATAATTCAATATCAGATATAATGCAACAGTGTGTGCTACAAGACCATGTCAAAGATAGTGCAACAAAACACAAGTGTCGACCAGAGAATCAAGCTTCAAAAGTACAGGGTTAGTGATGCAAAAGTCACAAGGATTTCAATCTAGTGCCGAAATCAACAGTTTCATCCCAAAGTTATCAAGAGCCGACGCCAACAGAGAAAATATCAAAAGTCAAGGCCGAAGTCAAGAATGAATCAATGACCGAGATAGAAATCGAACAAGCTCACAGCCTTACACAAATCAATTGACCGAGGTCAAAAAGAAACCAAATCAAAAAAAGGCCGTGGTAGTCACGAAAGCAATTCGAAGCCGTGATAAACAAGCCATTATCAAATTATACAAAATTGACAAAGTCAGAGAAATCATCAACATACAAGCAACATCGAGTGGCCGAGACGAATTCAAGCAAAAATAATTAACGAATTCATATGAAATATACGAACGAAAAATAAGGAGATTGAACTATATATAAACCCATAATCATCATCGGTTGACGGACAATCGATTCAAGCAAGCATAACAGAAAAGAAAAAGGAATAAATCACATACCAAATCCCCGAACTCGATCGAGAAGGACCAGCCATATTCAAAGTACAATCGATCGTCAAGCAATCATGAAGAACAATCCACCTGATCGAACTAATCAAAATCGGCAGCTTCGAAAAATCACGAAGCCCTAATTTGGAACGAAGAAGAATAAAAAGGAACGAGCCATTTTTTCACAGAGCAAAGCCGCCCGTATAATAGAAAGAAAAAGGAGTTAATCACTTGCTTATTTGGGGCCGGCCTAGTTTTTGTGTTTTTGTTAATTAAGGGCTTTGTGTTAATTCTTTTGTTTTTAAATTGTTTTTAAAATTTGCATTTCTCTTTTAAATGTTGTAATTTCTAGTCGTGTGACTAGGGGACAAACTACGTGGTGTAGTTCGAGAATTCGCAACTGAGTGGTTGAGTTGTGGTAGGGTTTTGAGCATTGAATTTGGTTAGTCAGTAGCGGCTGTCGTGAGTTTACGTGTGTAAGCATGTGACTACTTAGTTTCTAGTAGAAACCTAGGGGGAAACATGTAGGCAGGGTTTTGCCGAAGCTGGGTAAATTCTGTGTCGTTCTATTTCTGCATTCATTATTCTGCTATTATCTATGCTGCTATGATTCTGATTTATCTGTGTTGAAATAATTTTAGAAGCTTCCGCAATTAATTTTTATAATTAACAGCATCAACATATTCACCCCCTCCCTCTAGGGTGAAATCGATCCTACAAGTGGTATCGGAGCTCGTAATAGAAGTAAACTTTCGTTTTAAAAAATTCGTTTTTCAAAAACCAATTTTGTTTTAAAAAAAATTGAATTTTTAATGGCTTCTTTTAATACTGCCTTTGCTGAGGGTCAATCCATAGTTAGACCACCAATATTCAATGGTGAATACACCTACTGGAAAAATAGAATGAAAATTTTTCTGAAAACCATTGACGCTTGGAATATTGTTGATACAGGTTATAGAGCACCAACTATAATTGTAGATAATGGAGAAATAGATAAACCAAAGGAACAATGGACAAAACCAGAAAATAAATTACAAAATGCTAATGCTGAAGTTAAGAATTCAGTTATCTGTTCATTGGATCAAATTGAATTTAATCGTGTCTCACATTGTCTAACTACGCAGAAAATATGACACAAACTAGATGTGACTCACGAAGGAACATCTCAAGTCAAAGAATCTCACCTTGCCATGCTAAGCAGCGAATATGAGAACTTCACAATGGCGAAGGAAGAAAATGTCAAAGAGATGTATGGACGACTTTTCAATATCGTATACAAATCAAAAGATCTTGGAAAATCATATATAGAGTTGGAGATAGTCCTAAAAATCCTCAGAGTCCTTCCGCGAAGATTTGAAGCAAAACTGCCATTCAAGAATCGAAAGATTTAAAACAAATGAAAGTTGAAGAACCCATCAAAAATCTCACCACTTAGGAGCTAGAAATGAAATTCAAGGAAGAGCATGGAGGAGGAGATACTCGAAAGTAATCAATAGCTCTCAAAGGAACAACCGAAAGTGATGATGATAATGATGATGATGATGATGGAGTAGCAAAGCTAGCACTACTAATGAAAAAATTCAAAAAGTGGAATCACGGATACGGAAATCCAGCTCAAAATCAAAAATTGAAAAGCAGAATAGCCAAAGCACTAGACAACTCAGAAGAACAGAAAATCATCTATCACAAGTGCAACCAACCCAGACATATCAAGCCCAATTGTCCTCAAAATCGACTCGACTTTGAAAAGAAATCAAAATGGAGAAGTTTTGCAGCCACGTGGAATACAAATGATGAAGATAATCAAAGTACCAGCAGTGAGAGTGAGAAAGCAGATATGTGCCTTCAAGGTAATATAACTGGTAGCGACGATGACGAGCCACTCCCAACTACTTATATATTTTCACGAAGTAAATAGCTGTTTTGAATGACTTAGGGAGAAGTATGCCAAACTTGAATCACAAAAAGATACTTTGATAGAATTAAATGAACAACTTGACCAATTAGTTAAAACCTATCAGAGTAGGATCCCCAAGTGTGATAAGTGTCCAACATTCAAAGAAAAAATTGAAAAATCAGAAATAAATGTAAAATCACTTGAAAATGAAAATTTGATTTTAAAAGAAAGTGAAAATACTAGGAGAGAAAATTCTATTAAAAAGTGCACACAATTGTTAAATGAAAATGAATCTCTCAAAACACAAGTCCAACAACTGTCAATGACTTTAGATAAATTTTCCAAGACGGAAAAACCGTTGAATATGCTATTAGGGAAGCAAACCGTTAATACAGTTAGACAAGGATTGGGTATAATCAATCTGAAAATGTTGAAAGCAATATTAATCAAGTCAATTCTATGTGCACAATTTGTATAAAATATGGACACAATCACAATAATTGTTGGTATAGACCCTAACATGTGAAAACTATATCAATTTGGGTTCCAAAAGGTATAAATATAAAATCTCTGAAGGTTAAACAAATATGGGTTTGGGTCTCCACAAAATTGCTTTTCGAAATATTCTGCCACTAACAATTATTGACCTATAAAAACAAATAGGTTACAAAAATCTTTCATCAGTAGGTGTGGTGGCAGGTTAAGGAACAACAACAGTGTTTCTGGATTCTGGCTGTTCCAGAAACACAATGGGCGACAAAGCAAAGTTCCATAGCCTAGTACAAAGGTGACAGAATCACAATGGACAACAACGAAAAATATCGTAAAGTTAAAACAAGTAATGTTATATTTATTTGAACGATATATTAAATGTGATAATCTGCACCGTAATCTGAGTTAAATCAGCCAATAATGTGATGATGAAATAATGATGTTTTTGATTCCGGCTTATTCAAAAAATTTGGCCAATTATATTCTTATGCCAAGAACACTATAAAATTCTATAGAGTCTTTGAATTACTTCATATATTAGTTTGGATTAATAATAGTGTTTGTTTGGATGATAATACATTTGGTTATCTTACGGCTGACTCTATGTTAACGGTTTTTGATTATTTACACGGTTTCTATTCAAATTCAAGAGAATGTCATTTAAAAAGCTGTTAAAATTGATTTCGAGATACTTTGTTGCACACTTCACGGTTTGGTCTATCAAATTCAATTAATGATAATTTTGAGTGAAAGAAAAATTCAAATGTAGATTACATTGGTAATCTAGTTGATAGAAAAATTACTAGTTCAACTTAAATTTTTTAAGACATTTAGTAACCGCATCGTTTTTCAAAGAAAATATCTGCATATTTTTCATTTCAAATAATTTTCAAACAGCAGAAATTTTTCTCATATAACCCCTTCTAGAAAATCATTTTTGATCATGTTTTCAGATCAATCATTTTTAAAAATTAATTTTATAATTATTTTTTAATTTGATTTTAAATGACTATTTTGACTAATCTGACTCCCTAATAATTATCGAAAAGAAAAAGTGATGAGTGTTGATATGTATCATATATTATGACTCGAGACGGTATAATTAGTAAATTCTTTAAAAATTTAAACAAGAATTGTAAAACTTTTGTTGGTAAAAATTCCATGAGCATCTCTATTTCTACCATATTTCTAACAACCATCACTCATCAAAATTCAATATAGTTTGTCAATATGTGGTACTTTAAACAGAATCATTCGTTTTTCATTTTACATTTTATTTTTAATAGAAAATACATAATAACAATAATAATAATAAAATAAAATAAAATAAAACCCAAAGTATTCACTCTCATTTAAAAGTCCTCACGGTTATGCATGGGAGAATTACTTGGAATTTGTTATGTGCTTCCATGCTCATTTAAAACTCCTCACGGTTATGCATGTATGGAACACATGTCAAAATTGATTTTTAAAATAAACAAGTTGATTCTAATCCCATTTAAAAGTCCTCACGGTTATGCGTGGTTAGAAGATACTTGAATTCATTTTTAAAAAAAATTGGAATGCTACTAATCTCATTTAAAAGTCCTAATGATTATGCATGGTTGGTAGATATTCAAATTCCTGATATAAATATACCACAAATAGACACAACTGTTTGGTTTTATATGATGACCCATTCCCATCATTCTAAAAGTGGAATATGCGCCTGACAAAGTATTTATGATGTTTTATTGAAATTTAATATTTATATTCAATTGAGTTTTAATGTTGGATTAATATCGATCACTTTATCTCTACTTTCTCTAAAACTATTACTCTTTTGCTGATAACAAAAGGGGGAGAGAAAAGTTAAGATTTTGTTAAATAAAATCAAACATAGGTCAAATTTTTCTATTTTCATCTAGGCTCATTTGCATATTTTTAATTGTATGCACTTTGTGTAGAGAGGAAGCATTTAGATAGGTGGAGCAATAGAGTATATCAATGATCAAATACATTTAACATATTCAAAATCTTAAATATATGTTTGTTATCATCAAAAGGCGGAGATTGTTGAATATGCGATTATATGATTTTTTTAATAATAATAAACATTTACATATTCGTTTAAATGTATTTTTTAATGTACTATTTTATTTTTCATAGATTAAATAAATATTTGCTGAATAAAAATAAATAACACAGAATTTGAATTCAAATAGAAATTTTATTCAAACAAATGTTTATTACAATCTTTGAATAGTACAAATTTCAAGCTCTCGCTATATATACACACAATTTCAATTACAATACAATTTTGATTACATCACGATTCACATTTACATTTAACCTCACTACATATCACTCATTCACTCAACTCATATGTTTTTATCTTCAACTTCATTCCAATGTGAATCCAACATCTGAGAAATCTGCAGAAATATACATTGACGCAGTAAAATTGAAAATAAAATATTTTTGTAGTATAAAAGGAAATGTGGATTTTTAAATTAATATTTGCATCAGTTATTTGGGTTGTTCGTCATCATTTAATTTTGAATTCATCATTCACGAACAGCTTGTGACATACATCGTGTATCACTGTATGTGCCACAAGGCCGTGCACACCGATATATACACTTGATAGAATTACAGGGATAGGTGAGCACAGGTCAAACCCAAAACGCCGGGCTCAACTCAAGTGCAATAAAAATAATGTCACAATATTCAACACAAGGTCAAATCCGAGCTACCAGCTGGATTCAACTCAGGTATAATTTGAAAAACAAATCCAACTGAAATAAAATGGTCGGGAGCAACCTCAATGCACAGCAGGTATGCAACTGTGAAACTGGATCAAGCAAGTGCAACATCAAGTGATACTGAGTAAACATGAAGGCCAAAGTGTACATGAAACAAATATGCAAACTGCCTCGAATGGTACAAGTTAAAGACTGCAACACTACGGCCACTACAAGTGACAACAGTGTGAAATTAAACCATAAAGAAAATGCAAAGTTCAAGTCGCTGCTACCATGACTCGAGTGCATGCTACAGGTCTGAAACTCAAACTATGTTCAGGCCTCAACAATGAATCAGAGTTTACAAACGAACATACTTAGTTCAAAAGATCAAGTCCAACTACCAGTATTTCAAACACAATTTACAACCAAAAATTGCACATTCAGGTAAAAGACCGAACCAAACATCAGCAACATTGAAATGGCTATAATCATATAACAAAACCAAGCACCAAAAATACAACATGCAGTATGCAGTGATACACGGTGATCAAGTGCAAATGCAAGTATCAGTTTCTAACAAGCACAAAGAATGAAGTCAACCACAAACTCATGATCCTGTAAACTACATGTTTGTTGAGACAAGTACACAAATGATGGAACACTAGAATAACTCAAGTACAACAATTTGATATGCAACCTAGACCACAAATCTCAAAGCATAAACTCGAAATAATTCAATATCAGATATAATGCAACAGTGTGCAGAGAAGTGCCACAAGACCTGTCAAACACAGTGCAACAAAATACAAGTGTCGAGCAGAGAATCAAGCTTCAAAAGTATAGGGTGTAGTGATGCAAAAATCACAAGGAATTTAATCTAGTGCTGAAATCAACAGTTTCATCTCAAAGTTATCAAGAGTTGATGCCAACAGAGAAAATATCAGAGGTCAAGGCCGAAGTCAAGAAGAAATCAATAACCAAGACAAAAATCGAACAAGCTCACAGCCTTACACAAATCAATTGACGAAGGTCAAAAAGAAACCAAATCGAAGAAAAGGCCATGGTAGTCACGAAAGAAATTCAAAGCCATGATGAACAAGCCATTATCTAATTATACGAAATTGACAAAGTCAGAGAAATCATCAACATCCAAGCAACATCGAGTGGCCGAGACGAATTAAAGCAAAAATAATTGAGGAATTCATATGAAATATACGAACGAAAAATAAGGAGATCGAACTATATATAAACCCATAATCATCATTGGCTGAAGGACAATCGAGTCCAAGCAAGCATAACAGAAAAGAAAAAGGAATAAATCACATACCAAATCACCGAACTCAATCGAGAAGGAGCATCCGTGTACAAAGTACAATCGATCGTCAAGCAATCACGAAGAACAATCCACCTGATCGAACTAATCAAAATCGACAGCTTCGAAAAATCATGAAGCCCTAATTTGGAACGAAGAAGAATAAAAAGGAACGAGCCATTTTTTCACAGAGCAAAGCCGACCGTATAATAGAAAGAAAAAGGAGTTAATCACTTGCGTATTTGGGGCAGGCCTAGTTTTTGGGTTTTTATTAGTTAAGGGCTTTGTGTTAATTCTTTTGTTTTTAAATTGTTTTTAAAATCTGTATTTCTCTTTTAAACGTTGTAATTTCTAGTCGTGTGACTATAGGACAAACTACGCGGCGTAGTTCGAGAATTCGAACTCTGTGGCTGAGTTGTGGTAGGGTTTTGAGCGTAGAGTTAGGTTAGTCAGTAGCGGGTGTCGCGCGTTTACTCGTGTAAGCATGTGACTACTTAATTTCTAGTAGAAACCTTAGGGGCAACACGTAGGCAGGGTTTTTCCGAAGCTGGGTAAATTCTGTGTCGTTCTATTTTTGCGTTTATTATTTTTCTATTATCTGTGCTACTATGATTCTTATTTATCTGTGTTGAAATAATTTTATAAGCTTCTACAATTAATTTCTATAATTAGCAGCATCACCTTATTCAACCCCCCCTCTATGGTGAAATCGATCCTACACTTTAAAGGAAGATCCTCCTTCTCGCGTCAAAATGTTGACTAGAGGTTTAGCTAACCTCAGAATCAAACTAATGCACAAATGTTACTTGCTAATACTAGGTTTAAAGTAAAAGAAGAGGAGTTAAGTATGCAACTGAACGGTAAATATCATAATATATAGAGTGGTTCGGCAAAGCTATCTACGTCCACTATGAAGTTCTCTTACTATATATTCCTCTTACATTTACATTACAGGAGAATAATAAGGAAACAGGAAGCACTTAAGACTAATAAAGCTATTTAATCTCAAGAATTTGTGATATCAAGAGCCCTGAATTATGTGTAGTATTCAAAATACTTTTATGTCACTACTCCTTTGTAGTTACAATACATAAGGTTTTTATAATAGATGAAATGGATAATGGATGGTTGAGATTAAGCTGTAGAACTAGCGGGAAAAACACAAGATCATTAATATGAGTCTAAGTACGGATGGACGACAATTGCCAAGGTGAAAGAAGATGTGAGATGGATGAAAATATTTATTACCTAAATATTTTTAAATGTTGAATTTTGAATTAGTTTATATTTATATCTAATTTTATATTTATTCTACATGTATGTGTGTGTGTATATATTACTTGTCATACGTGTGTGTGTGTGTGTATATATATATATGAATATATATATAAGCATACTTTAGCCCTTTCATATATCTTTTAGACATCAGATACATATACGAAGGGCATGTATGTGCACATTATATGTTTTTTTTTGGGCAAAGCCAGCCTGTTTTTATAGTGGACAGTCCACAATTTATTGAACCAAAACAAATTACAAAGATAAATCGCTACAACGCATAAACAGTTACAACATTACAAACTTGATGAATTAAACAGCGACACATCACTGCAAAATTTTGAAAATAAGAGCGGAAATCGTAGAGGAAGACTGCAAGAATCTACGCGAATTCCTTTCCTCCCAAATCGCCGCTATAGTTAGCTTGAGGTATCGGAGGAGACGAGTGGAAGAAACAGTTTTCCACCTGGTTTGTTGAAAGATACGAACCCATTCTAGGTAGTAATTTCTGAACGGAGGCCCCTCATGAATATGAAGAAGAACCCGTT
Source organism: Allium cepa (assembly GCA_030765085.1). Lineage (NCBI taxonomy): Eukaryota > Viridiplantae > Streptophyta > Magnoliopsida > Asparagales > Amaryllidaceae > Allium > Allium cepa. The sequence continues at coordinate 286,521,960 of CM060941.1, read as the reverse complement.
TCCAAAGATTGAAGGAAAATAAACAGTTGAAAAATAAGTGCCCAACATTTTCTGAAGCTCGATTACAAAGAATGCACACAGAGTGGTTGATAAATTGCCTTTTGACAAGATTGTCCTGAGTATGAAGAGCATTCATCAGGCATTTCCAGAGGAGGAGGTTGTGCTTAGGTAACGAACCAGTCTTCCATATTCGAGCATGCCAAGGAAAAGGAGAAGTGTGATACCGTTGAATTATATCTTTGTAAACCAATGAAGTACTGTGTTGTTTGTCATTCCATTTCAGCCCCGGTTGATCCACATTCTTAAATGAAGCAACAATAGAGGACCAGAGGTTGTTCAACGTAGGAGAACTGACATGTGGCAAAAGGAGCTCCTCATTAACAATAAAGGCATCAACATTAGCATTATGAGGAACACCAGAGTTAAAAATGAGGTTATAATCAATCAAGTGGGAAAGAATCATACCTGGAGCACTCCATGGGGAATACCAAAAGGAATTGTTAGTGCCGCATTGCACCATAGGCAGGTAATGACTTCTATTCTTCATAAGTCTTTTCCAAAGGAAGCTAGCATCTTTATTAACATCCATAGTCCAATAGTTGCCACCTTTGAGATTGTACATTCTATTCCATACTTCCCACAAACCCTTAGAATTACTAAATAATCTGTTGACATGTTGAGAAGCAGTGGCAATGTTCCATATTTTAAGATTAATGATACCTAAGCCCCCCATATTAAAAGGGCATATAATCTTCTTATATGCAATCGGTATGAGTTTAGTGGAGTAGATATTACCATGCCACAGGAAATGATTAAAGGCCCTATTTAACATGTCAATAAGTTTATAAGGGATGATGAAAAGCCTAAAATAATATGCACACATAGAAGTGGCAATGCTTTTTAGGATCACAAGCCTGCCTGCTTGTGAGAGATTATTAGCATTATAATTTTTAAGTCTAATTGTTATTTTTTTGAATAAAGGAAGGCATTGCGCATTAGTAATTCTGGACTTAGACATAGGGGCACCGAGGTACATGGCATTCTGATCCATGACCTGCAGACCAGAAATCAAAAGAATGTTTTGGTAATTGCTATCAGTAACCCCAGCAATATTTATATGAGATTTAATTTTACTTATGCGAAGACCAGTCATCTGTTTGAATTTTTGAAGAATAAAGAACACCCTGGTGATGGATTTGCTATTAGGTTTAGTAAAGAGCAAGAGATCATCAGCAAACATTAAAGTGGAGATTTGATGTTTTTGACATTTAGGATGAAAGTCAATAGTTTTATTTTTGCATTTAAACTAACCAGGTTAGTAAGAACTTCCATAACTATTATGAAAAGAGAAGAAGAGATAGGATCCCCTTGCCTTATACCCTTTTGAGTTTTGAAATATCCAAAAGATTCGTCATTAAGAGATAGTGACACATGAACAGTAGAAATACACGTGTATATCCAAGCTAAAAATGGAAGGGGAATGTTCATCCTTGACATAATTGAAATGATAGCCTCCCATCTAATAGACTCATAGGCTTTATGAATATCAAGTTTCAGGAAGCATCTAGGTGAGATATTTTTTCTATTGTAACCCTTTATGAGATCTTGAGAAAGTAAAATATTATCAGTGATAGTTCTCCCAGGTATGAAACCGTTTTGATTAGGAGATATAACATCTGCAAGGCAAATTCTCATACGAGTTGAAATAATTTTAGCAATACATTTATATATGACATTGCAACAAGCAATGGGTCTGAATTCAGAAACATATTGGGGAGGGTTAACTTTGAGGATAAGGGCAAGTTTAGTATGATTAATACCATTCAGTAAGGTGTTGGTTTTGAAAAAATGTTGAATAGCTTTACAAAAATCATGATTCACAATATGCCAGCATTTTTGGAAAAACATAGCAGAGAACCCATCAGGGTATATATTTATAACATAATAAGTAAATTCTAAGTAAATGGGATTTCCGAATATCTCAATTGGTTAAATCCGAATGAATTTGTTCCTTTTGATAAAAATTCAAAAAACTTCATAGAAATACAAAAACGTATCACTCACTTCCAACAATCCGGCCTGAACCTTTTGGTAGGCTCCGCAGGATCAACAACCATAGCTGCACGGAGTACGGTAGAATTCCCCGGTACGGTCATTCGGGAAGTCCCAATTAATATAAGGGGGACGACTCCCATACAATTCTTACGAGAGCTGGAGAAGCGTCTACGGGTAAAGCACCGTATCCATATAACTGCTTGCCACCTACGCTCCGCCATCCATTCCAAGTTTCGGGACCTAGGTCATAGTATCCCGATCAAACTGCTGACGAAGGGGATGAGCGGAAGAGGTCGTCTATTGGACGCGGTTCGACTAGCAGAGACTCTTGGAACAGCCGGAGTGTCCGCGTTCCCGAAGGCACCCCTCTCTTTCAAGAGGATTCGCGGCATGTCCAGCCCTGGTAAGGTTCTTCGCTTTGCATCGAATTAAACCACATGCTCCACTGCTTGTGCGGGCCCTCGTCAATTCCTTTGAGTTTCATTCTTGCGAACGTACTCTCCAGGCGGGATACTTAACGCGTTAG